>JAUCMO010000500.1:732500-6583512 GCA_032399605.1 Melipona beecheii
AAAAGAGAAAGTGAAACGAGAAATAGAGAGCGAGAAATAGAAGGAAAAAAAAATGAAAAAAAAGAAAGGGAGAACAAATCGAGAAAGAAATTAATACGGAAAGCAAAGCGAATAATAGTTGGTCGTATATAATGCGGTGCGTAATGAATTTAAAGTGCTTTCTACGAAAAAATGAGTGCAAACGGAAAGCAAATTTGGCGACGAAAACCCGGCACTGAATGACAGGCTGCGTGACAGCCGGTGCCTGTTCGAACAAACGAAAGAACGAACAAGAATACGTGCATGTGTGTTTGGGAAAGTAAAAATATCGCGAGGTAGGGAAAAATTCAGCGAGCGCGCGCGAAGGAGAACGAAATCTACACACGTTTGAAAAAGAATCGCGTGCACCATTGTTGTAAAAGAAAGACAAAAATGTTATGTAAGAAAGAAGAGAAAATAAGTAAAAAAAGAAACCATTGAAAGCTTTAACTTTGACTAATTAAACTAACTTTAAAAGAGTATACAGCGATATAACGCAGTGTGTGCTGCTGCCAGTTGTGTGAATGGCGGATGATTGACGGATGATTCTGCGCGAAAGTATTACCGACGATCGATGAAACACGTTTATATATATAATACATACATACATACATACATACATATATATAGTTATCTACCTCGATGTATTACATCCGTGTTGACACGCGCGCGCGAACATCGATATATTTAATTCTTTCTTTAATACTGTTCGTCAGGTACATCTTGTTCGCGCAATATCCCGCCAATCTTCACGTTATTGTAAACTTAATGTATATTACTTATACATATGTACACATACACACACACAGACACAACATACACGATATACAGATATATAGATGTATGCATATGTGAACATGTAAAAGAACACTCGTTTCGTTTCAGAGAAAACAGATCGAGTGGAGATTGTACCTTTATACGTATATCATTGTCCGCGCTTCGTTCGCGTCGCGTCGAAAACACGGGTGACTATTAGTCAGAACGAGGAAGTCTAATCAACAGCGTTTATCGACTAGAAGCAAGTCCTCTTTTCCCACGATTAAAACGAGCCATTTCTGTTGGTGAAAAAAAAAAATCAACCTGACATGTATTTTTTAAGAAGCGTGATCACGAACACTGTTATCATTATTCACGACTGACGACAACACTTATTCTCATAGTTAAAGAAAAGCACGCGCATCAGCTTCGCGTGTTCGTCGTGACGCGAACATTCGATTGTATCATTTCTCTCCTTGAATGAGAAATAAGTATTCTATGTGTGTGAACGTATCTGTCAGTGAGGAACTCTCGTATGTTGAAAACAAAAAGAAGAAAAAAAAAAGATATAAAATAACAAAAGAGAAAAATAACGAAAGGATAAACTCGATTATTCTTTGAACCTACGAATATGATCGAATCAATGTCGAGTGTGAATGTGCGAGTGAAAGTTGCAAAAAGAGAAAACGAGCACAAGAGGAAGAATGAAAATAAAAATGTAAACATGCATTATTACTTATGTATTATGCAGTAAATGAGAAAGATACCTACCTTATATATATATATACATATATATGTATATGTGTATGTATATGTATATATACGTATATATATGTATATGTATATATATGTATATATAAATATTATATATATATATATAGCTAGTTCAATTTGCAAATTAGTGTGTATCGTCGCTTCGAAATGCCCAGTCATTACTCGCCAGAATCCAAAAACCCAACAACCAATTTCAAGTTCATTCTTTTTTTAAGGAAAAAACCAATAAAATAATGTGTTAAAATATTTCAACATACATGTGTTTTTCATTTACATTTAAGGCACTCTGAACGCTAATTAAAGTTCTCGCAAATTTTCGACGTCTTAATAAACTCGCCGTCTCTACACTACCGATGATTTAAATTTTGTGTAGGACTTCGAAGAGGCCTATTAATTACATTTTTCAATCAATTTCTTCTATATTCTATATTATCTCACAGCTGATAGATGGCAGCACCAAACACTTAATGAAATTTTTTTTCACGAAATACGAAAATTAACGTAAACAAAAAATCTTCAAAAAATCGTGGTTTTCACTTAATAAAAAAAATTTATTTTTTATGAAAATATTTCTAACTTTCTAAATATAAATTTTTACTGCATTTGTATTTTACTCGACCCTTGTTACTAATGATTTCAATATTACAATTACAATTACTTTGTTGCTAATGATTTCTCGTTTCAAATATTGAAACGAATAACATAAAAAAGTGAACTTTTTATAATTTAAAACATTAATAATAACAAAAATAATAATGGAGAGAGTATATAAAAAGGAATACTTTATACAAATAACATGAAACAGTTGTATAAATCGAACTAGTATTATTTTTGAGCATTTTATTAAGTTTATCATGATTTTAATCGATACAATGATTCTGTGGTATACTGTTGTACACATCGAGACGTGACTTCAACTTTCTTTCCATTTCTTTTACGCTTTTTGAAATATTTATCAGCCTTTTTCGCATATTCTAACAAAATGAAAAGATGCTGCATTTTAGAGCTTATGTTATAAAATGTTATGTTTTAAAATATTGAAAGTTCTGCATTAAAACTATAAAAATCTTTTTTCTTATTAGAATAAAACAGAAAACTTTTTTAAAAAATAATGCTTTCCGTGCAGGAAAGTAAGTTGAAATTTCATCCGATAATAAGAAACATAAATGCAATAATCATCAGCGTTAGCGTGCGCTTCGAACAAATTTTACAAATAATCTTTTTTCTTTTGTAGATTATCTTAAACGAAAGTTGGACGATTGGAGGAAAGGATTCAGCGGAAGGGGAGCCAGGAATATGAATATATATCTTATATTGTGTATCCATAAATGTTAAACGTTATTTTTTTTTTTCTTTTTACTTCGCTTTATCGATCGTATTCTTGACTCGTTTCCATTTCATTTTATTAAATGTTAGGTAGAGCTTATAAGGGACGCTTGAAGTCGGTCTCACAGCGAACTTTAGGCGCTCTTTTGTCGTATACTAGCTGTGCCAAACGCACTTGTACTGGTCGCATGGTAGCGAAAAAATCATGCTGAAGATTGACTTTTGAGACACAGACGTAGAATTTTCTGTTTTCTTGCTACTGATTTGTCCATAGGATCTTTGAAGAAAACAATATAATTCAAACTTTTAAATAGAAAACTGATGAAATGCGTTGCAAAGAAATAAAATATACGTAAATTCAGGAGAAATACTCCTCAATATTCAATCTTCAGCCTGTAATTTCACCCGCAACATATTATTTAACAACAGAATTTAACCACCTAATCTTCTGGAGGATACTCGTAATTTCCACCTCCGCCTCGTCTTCGTTTATACAATAAATGGATATCCTTTTTTTTCTTTTTCCCTACGTGCTAAGTAATAAATCGTCGATCCACAATTCATTATGACAATCGTCGACAATCAATAATTAATAAAATCGATAGAAATCACCTAGAAATCGCCTCAATCGACATTCTTTTACCTTAAAAAAATACGTCCAATACGGTTTGGGCGTAATAATAAATTTCAATAATTCATAATATTAATAATTGCTATCCATAGGGATAATAATACAATTGCAGTGCGATCATCACAATGCGAGTACCGCATATATCAATAATCAATAATAATTGTCAATAATAAAAAAAAACGTCAATAAAAAATAAAAAGTAGTAGTAGTAATAGTAGTAGTAAGTAGTAGTAGTAGTAGTAGTAGTAGTAGTAGTAGTAGTAGTAGTAGTAGTAGTAGTAGTAGTAGTAGTAGTAGTAGTAGTAGTAGTATAGTATAATAATAATAATAATAATAATAATAATAATAATAATAATAATAATAATAATAATAATAATAATAATAATAAAATAAATCTCGTTTTACTAATTAGCATCGTCGTTACAATGATGTACTTAGCTGTTACAGTTTTGCCTATGGACTATTCTCTTTTATATACCTCTATATGTATAGCTACAATATATAATATTTTCATGTTGAAAAATCGTATACATTAGTGTTGTGTCGCAGGACCATTGCTTCGTTTCTGTTCTGTTTCTCAATCATATTTTTTATCCGTTTGCTTACCACGTTTGTTGTACGTTCATTCCTTTTTTTTTCGTTCATTGTCTTTTCAGTTTAACAATCTTCGTTCGATGGGCCTCACTGAGAGGGGAAAAGGTGGCGCCGATGAGCATAGAAGCATTCACGTTAATCTTTGAGCAAGTCAGCGTCAAGTGAAAGGAGGAGATGAAATGGAAGAAATAGCGGTAGGAGTAGAAAAAGGTGAAAGAATATAAACCGGGCAGGAACAGATGTACACCGTTTCTTTCCTTTCCACAAATATAAATACTTTTGCTCAATCCTATGATGTATAATTGCAAATGTTAGAACATTTTGCATCATTTGAATGCCTCGTTCGTCGATGCTAGCTTTTCGATCGGTAGATCAGAGTTCGACGACGCGTCGTTCGTTCGTCGAAATCTGACGCGACTTCCTTTCTGCGCGTCGCTCAAGAACGTGAACGCTTCTCGCTTAGAGAATCTGCATTACATAACATTAATAGCTTAATATCGATTTTTTTTTTTTTAGTTCGTATTACTCGCCGTGTTAACGACGAGCCTCGGATCACAGATAGTGAGGTGATCGGATTGCGCGAGCATTTTTACGATACAACTTATACATATGCGTTCCTACATCATAATTTCATTCTCGTAATTGCCTGTTTCGCGTATCTTCTTGTGATTCTTCTTAAGTATTTCAAGGCGACAGCTCCTGAAAGCAAACAGTACCGACCGTGTACGCGAGCGTGATCACACTAGTCGCGTGAAAAAGCACTATTGACAATTTACAATTGGCTTTTCTCTATTCATCAAGTTCCAACGAATTTCCAATCTTTTCTACGCGTTGGAACGATTAAAGAGATAGAACCAGTGGAAATCGGTCGTAACGATGTATCTTTTTCCAGCGACTATTCATATTCATGCACGCACATGATCGAAGGGAAACTTGGAACGCTTTACGTTTCTGTCCAATTCATGGTAGAAAGTGATTACTATCGTAATGGTGACACGTGAGTTATACAGATACGAAAGTATAGAATATATATTTTTATACACATGTATACGATACACAATACATATGTACCTACGTACATACGACCAACTAAGGCTAGACAGGCGCAATCGTATATTTTAAACGTCGAATCCAGTTGAACGTTTTCTCACGCCATTTTTCAAACCTATATTTCTATTCGAAACATGTAACAATGCGCAACATGTACCAATAAAAATCCGACTTCGATTCGTTTCTCTGTGTTTCCCGACAATACTTCTCTTAACCACAATGCTTTTGCTTTAATAGAAAATATAATTTAATAGAAAATATATTTTAATTTGCAGAAAATTGTGCAATCGAAGCCGAATGAACAAGTTTGACCGAAAGATTGACGCTTCGTGAGGCCAAACGGTAGAATTTGAATTCTGGATTCGACATTTTTGCCTCTGTATGTGTGTCGGGTATTGAAATCAATAAAAATATAAAAGGAGACATAAAGAAAACGAATTTTAATAAGATCTCGTGCTGAATCGTTTGTTTTACAACAGAAGAGAATGAATCGAATTTCTCAGTTCGCTCGTGGGTACAATCATGCATACAATTTTTGAACGTAATAAACTGTACGATACTAAGCTTTTTACAGCGAGGACACCTAAAATTATCTCCTTATATATCTACTAATCGCGTATGCGTGTATTGAACTTTCAGAAAATAAATGATAATGCTGGGAAATTATTGCAAACGTTGTAATTTGCTTCTTGAGAGAGAAGCAGCAAATGGTGTCTTCGCATTTAAACGGAAATGAACAAATCAGCACGCAAACATTATCAACGCATCGCTGCAAAAGTATAATTCGAAGCTAAACTTCAAACTCGGAACTTAAACCATAATCGAACGTAAGAAAACTAGCATTACACGATACTCGGGATGCTGGGATTAGATTTAAAAAGAACTACGTCAAAAATTTTGCTAAAGATGATTCTGATAAAATACAAGTTTTTAATTTCTTATCAAGAAATTAAGAAACAAATTACCTTAAAATGATAATGTCATTGTAATATATCGTTCTCTTAAAATCCGTACCCAGCAAAAAGTTACGCTACGCATTATAGTGGGAGGATTTACATAACATGACGATAAAAATTATTGAAGAAACAAAGTCAAATATTAAAACCAAAGGGTATAAACAACTCGAAAGAAAAAAAAATACAATACGAACTGAGAGTGTCGGGGATGAGAGATTATAAGAATAAAAATATCTGTTTATGACAAACTATGTCTACATACGTATGCGTGTTGTATAGCATACGTAAAAAAGTATAAAAAAAAAAAAAATTAGTCGATTGTATACGCTCTCTCCCTCTCTCTCCTTAGCTAGACGTCTGTACGCTGCCGTATTGTCTTAGTAAAAGCGACCTACGTTCTTAGGAGCACATTGCCCTACGGATTCTTATCGTTCGCCGTCCTTTCCACTCTCTCAAACGTTCTCATTCTCTCTCTTTCTACCCGCCTTTTTTTTTACTTTCTTTTACTCGTTTCGCCCTTTAAATCCTCTGTAAATAGGTGACATAGATGCTCGTGCACAGTCACTCGATAAGGCAAGATTAAGTATCAAGATTGAAGGGCAGAGGCAAGGAAGATGCGAGCGGAAATGTGAAACTGTTTTGTCTTGTATAGTCGATCGAACGATGCGATGTTAAAAAAAATTGGATTTTCCCTATGTAATCGTATTTATTTTGACAAATCACTAATTGATCACGTATTGATTCGTGATAAGCTGTTAACGGTAATCGCCGCATCTTTCGGTACGTTTGACCTTCTCTCTTTGACAAAAAAAGAGAAAAATGTTTCGAAACCGGAAACTAATGTTATTATTAATCGTAGGAACACCAACGAACGTTATTTCCTTGTGTGGCTCGGAGGTGCGCGTATATCGCATGTGTGTATACGTATGTGGGTGTATATGGCTGTTGGTGTCGACACACATGTGCGTGTCGGTAGTGGGTGACGACGTGGTTTCTGGTTTCCCGGTAGCGATCGTCTGCTTTTTTTCTCGTTCCCTGACATACACTCTGCTCTATGTTTTTCCTCTTCTTTCTCTCTCTTTCACGCATGTACGGACGCACACACACTCTCTCTCTCTCTCTCTCTCTCTCTCTCTCTCTCTCTCTCTCTCTCTCTCTAGATTTTGTTGCTGCGTCTTTTTTTACGTGTATTTTGTTTTATTAGTTTCGTTACCATTCTAGCTCGCTCATTCCAAAAGTAATTTTAGACGCGCGGTCGTTTTTCATTTTCTCGGTCAGAATCAGAATCCGCTGAATCGTGGAGTGGCGGAAATTCCGGCACCGCCTCGCGTTGTTGCATCCATCCCGTCGCGCCAGGCCCCCCAGCCAATGCCTTGCCCTGCGTCATTTTTTTCGATTTTTTTTGATTCAATTGATTTTTAGCTCTCTGTCTTTATTCCCTGCAGGTGGCGACAAAATTTGCGTGTCATTGATCACTAAGTCTCGCCATTGTTTCACAACTTTACGCATCTTTTTGTCAGCACAGACAGACATTTCTCTAATCGCGATATATAAATTATACTGAACTTTACGAAAGCGCGAGCTATTTGAATTGGCTGCTCGTATCAGGATGTCGATTTATCTTTTAGCTTGGTAATGATCTTTTCTCAAACAACTTTCTTTTTCGTTGCTTTTCCGTTTCCCTCGTAAAAAAAGATAATGGATCCGATTCCCGTTACGAGCACGAAAGGATTTGCTACATGACACGAAAAATTCTAGTAATCGAGAGATGATTGCGAACAAAGAAACAAACAGTAAAAACTAGAAAATCCTTTCATTCTAATTTGCCAATACAACAAACCGGCGCCTATTCTACTATCTACGCGAAAAAATTTAGAACTCTGCAAACGAACTAAATATGAAGTTTCTGACATCAGTTTCTTTCATATGCACGCTCTCTCTCTCTCTCTCTCCCCCCCCCTCTTTTCTCGTCTCTTATTTAGTTACCCCGAAAAAAACTTCAGCCAATCGTCCCGCAAAAACAATAAAACAACAACAAAAATAATAGAATATGAAGAAGTAATGATAAACGCACACATGTATTATGTATAAGACCAGTAGGTATAAACGTATAAACTGTAATTCTACATGCAGCCATGCATGGCACGAAAATGTTTTTTGAAGAATCATCCATCCATAAAATATCCTCTAATCTGCTTAATCCTTTGTATATCGTGGGAGTGTATGTATGTGTATCGTGTAAATTTTAACGAATGTGCTGTAGTGCGATGTGGAGAACTCGGAAATAAGAAATATTCTAATTGTAAGATTTAAGTATCGGAAGCCATACGAGAGCGATAAGAAACCACATGGTGCGTTCTTCGAAGATGTATATGTATAGCACATACAGATAGTCTATAAGTAGCCGTAGCACGAACAGAGATCGCATGTTCGCCTGAACTCGTGCTATTATGCACAACAAAGAGGCATAGTTGATTGCGCGCGAAAAACTACTAAGCAACCGAGAAAATAATCGAGTTAAACGATCTCTCATGACTGTTTGAAAATTAACATCACAATACGCGTTTACGATATTTTTTTTTTAAGATATCATGGGCTACCTAGTTTCAAACACCGATTGATTAATTTCTTTGGAATCATCGTTATCGGCTAGAACACAGCCAGTTAGTGAAATAAACCATAAAAGACCAAAAATTGGTTCGTTGATCGCTTCACAAAATCGTAGATCTCGACAGTGTTCCACCAATACGATTGGCTCGGATTAATTTATTATTTGCTGCCACCGATTCTGTAATTCTACTTATATAAACGAACTATTACTCGTGTTTTTCTCACCCGAGGAAGGCCTGTTACAGAAGTTTTATTGCACATTCAGCAAAGTCTAATTCTAAAAATGAGTTCAAAGACGAGAACATCAACTGTGAAGACGTCTCAGATAGAACAATGAATTAGCAACGTTCGACGCTTTAAAATATCTTTTCTCCACTAGTTTATTAATTATGAGCTCCCGGCTTCGAGCGAGACGACAAGAACGATAGGATATGTGAGAAAGATTCAAGAAAAAATCAAGTGCCAAGAATATCGACAAAAAACAAAAGCAAGAAAAAAAAAGAAAAGAACACCTACAAATGTATTTATATAATAATTATGAGTATTGCACTATCGACGAGTCAATACCTCGGTTCTAAGCGAACTACTTTATTTGCTACTAAATTGCTTCCTTTTCTGAAATTCATTGTTTCGTCCAAGGAAAAGAGACCTGTGCTTGTTGCAACGAAGAATGATAGTAGCTTGAACAGCTCATCGATTTCTAATCTCGGAACATCGCGATTCTCTCTCAACATACTTCACGCATTCTCTCCCACTCTCTCGTGAAACGCAAATGGATTCAAACGTTCGCGTAAAGCCAGCATACGTTGAGCTCGCAGACGAATCTATGATTGGATTTTTCATCAGCACGGCGCGTCACTGTGAACACAACAGAAAGCACAAAAGGCTGAGATCAGTGGACGCGCAGCGGCCGTGTGGCTTTTTGTCTTTCGATTAATTTAGCCAAGTGTTGTGATTCTGTCTTTTCCGTTCTTTTCGATCTCTCTCTCTCTCTCTCTCCCTCCCTCCCTCCCTCCCTCCCTCCCTCCCTCCCTCCTTCCCTCCCTCTTTCTTTCTCGTTTTTTCAATTTGTTTTTCTCACTCAACTAATTGCGTGAAGTCTGATTCGATGTCTCTCTCACTCTCTGTCGCCTTCTATGAATTTCGTTTCATCTACATCAAGAGAAGAAAAAAAATGTAACTAAGTGAATTTAAACAGAGACGAACTTTGGACTCAGCTTGCGTTCGAGAGCAAACAGCCGACCACCTTAGCAAGCCCATCGAACCGTACATCTTGCTTGGTGCAACGAGATTAGCTAGCGAAATCTAGAAATATGTAAAGAGTAGTAGTATATATTTTCCAAAATTGTATCGATTGAACTTCAGCAATGAACGGAATTAAAAAGTTGATATTCAATGCGTCGCGTTGTGCGAAGATGGACGGTTCGTCGACGAAATTCGTATATCAGCCAAATCGTAGGTGATGGAGAGTAGAAGAGACCAAAGAACAGACGACCGATTAATCGTAACAGTATTATTACAGGTGCTAGATTGTGCGAACTGTGCTTGTAACAATGCGCTTGAAAAGCGCGCGGCCGTCGGTGCATTTTTGCAAATCGATCTTTTTTTTTCCGGCCGTCTTACCTTCTTTCGAAATATAAACTCATCATATTGCGACGAAATATTTGTTCCTTGTTACTCCGTGAAAATATATCCGTTTACTCCAAATATGTAATATATATATATGCGAAAATTAACAAATCAGCTAATGAACAAGTTCAGTTATATATTCATTAAGTTGCTTTTTGATAATAAATGAAAAGAACTATGAAATGAGTCTAAACGTCGAGAGAAGTAAGTTCGTATCTACTGGAACTTTCTTTTTAAGGAACGAAGAATTTTTTTATGTACCAGAAATAATATGAATCGAATTCATTTTGCTTCGCGTTTAACTAATCCATTATCAGTAGATACCTTTTTTGATAAGCGTACGAAAAGCAGGTACGATTATCTGACAGCTGATATTACGCGAAAGATACAAAGAAAAAAAGAAGTATATAAGCTCGCAAATTAAAAGAATTTACTTGTTTTTTATGGTTGAATAAAAATAAAAAAAAGTTCGTTTGAAAATCGTGTGAGCACACGTTTAACACTCTGCACCCCAATTTCTTGTTGCAACAAACACAGTTCTTTGCTTTGTTTTGTTAGATTCAGAGTACCAATCAACAGCGATTAAAAAAAACAAAACGAAGTTATGAAAAAAATCAAATAAAATCAGACAAAAAGAATAGCAATGAGAAAACGGATAGATCGGCCGTTATGTTAGAAAGACCGACGGGTGAAAAAAAAGGTCTTGGTGCTTATATAATCGTGTGCAAGCAATTGCCTTTTTGTTATGTATGCGATTATGGAAACGTTAGTGCCAATTGCAGCAGCAGGGGCGTTTTCATCGAGAGCTGCTCGAGAGCTCTTGTTTTCGTTTGGTGCTATTTAACGGTCAAAACACAGTTCGAAGAGCAATGATTTTATATTCTAAATTTTTTTTTATATCTCAACTTAAAGTTGATTTGAACGAGCATGATTCACTGATAAAGAATTCGAAACGCGACGTTCACAGTAACGAGAAAAAAGTGAAGAATAGACAGGTTCAAACGTAGCCGAACGAAACGAACGTAGAAAACGAAACAAGAAGCAGAGGTGATTTAAAAACGCGGCAGCTAGTAGGAAGCATGCATTTTAGTCGTTTCATTTTAAACAGGTTCTCGCCTCCTGGGACTAGAACCGTGACTAAACCAGATGAACCGCGAAATTAATTTTCTCACCAACTTCTACGATTTTCTTCGATCGTCGATTCAAATGTCCAGAAACGCAACGGTAATGAGAAAAATACAAACCAATAGGATAAGAACGGAGTAATAGCTTAGTCTATGTAAGAAAATGTTTTAAAAATAAACGAGTATTTTAATAATACGTATGGCATTGAAGAAAGATGCACTTTTAACACGTTCGTCGCCACGTCACCCATATCTGGGTGACGAGTATGTTTCCGTGGGGGCCCCGTCATCCAAATATGGGTGACGTTCTTCTTGGTCAAGTTATAGGATGTTTAATTGGATTTTTGAATAGGAATTTAATGGAATAAGCACTGACAAATATAAAATATACAAAATAAAAATAAAAAATAAAAAATTTACACATTATATTATACTTTGTATTAATTTATATTTAAAATAAAATGAAACATTACGTTACGTTCTATGATTTGTTAAAACAGTTCAAACACATTTGTGGTAGTTTTGGACAATTTTTACAATATGTTGTAGTTTTTTTTACATTTTTTCTCGCTTCTTGGCGTTCAAGAAATTGTTTCTTCTTTTGATAACATAGGATGCACATTCTTCTAATGGGCTTGTCCTGCTGATTCTTACGAATTTCTAAATGGTGAGACACTTTTTTTTTTTCTTTCTTTCATTGTCGGGCCTTTTCCGAGTACAACAATTCTCTAACTAGAAGTTCCTATATCTTAGTTTCTGTGACTAGAAGGCTTATCACCTTTTCATCCAAAAATAATGAAAGAACTTTACCTGGACTAATGTTGGAAGGTAATTTCATCAGAAGCCCACTTTTTCCGGTGAATGTAAATGACTGTTGCTTGTTGGCGAACTCGTTCCACTGGATACTGTCCAAATCACCAGCATTAGTCAATTCCTCCTCTTCTGCTATAGCAAGTTCTTCTAACATCTCCTCAAGGTCTTCACTTGCATATGATTCCTCGTCATCCGAGTCTGAATTTGATGAAATTCTATTTATAATCCTTCTTGTAAAGCTCATTACTTCTTCATCACTTTCAATTATATTTTTACACTGTGCAACGAACATTTTGAGAATAAAAAATCACTGATGTGCTTGTCAGACAAAGCTTTTTGACGGAATGAAGGTTCAGACTGGGCTCCTTCGTGGGAAATGCAGTGAGATCCCTCGCAGTCCTCTTTCCGAAGAGCTTATCGCTTTCCCCATTTCGTTTCTAAATGTTTTATTTTATAATGACACGAAGGTTCGAAAACTTTAGGTCACAGACCACGCAAGTGCCTACTCGAATTTCATCGTTGCTATTCTAGCTGATCGCTTTGTTTATGTTCTGGCGCTCCGGCTTCGAAATTTGGGCCCCGCAGGAAACTCAACCAATTTACGCTGGGCGACGAACGTGTTAATTCAATATATATTTGAACGTCCAGCATCAAAATGCCTTTTAAAGCGAGTCAACGATGACGCAGTGCAATATTTGTAACGAAATACATATATGTATATCGATAAATAGGTAGCGTATCGATAAGGGAGATATTTAATCTAGCAATTGGGAATATCTACAAATTTCCGAGCTAGCCAAACAACCGGGTCGCTCGTTTGTATATGTGAACGAATTTAATTCAACGTCATTCTTTATCACGTGATATCGTCGAAATTGCATGTCAGAAAGATTTACTGAAGAACAGACACACACCGTACGATAACTCCTTTGTTTTGGAATAACGCGTATACAAGGGAAAACCATAACGCGACGGAAATTGGAAACGCGTAGTTACAATTTTAATCATCGATTCTGTCGTCCTTTACGCGGATTTTATTGTCTTTTTCTTCGACTTGTACTTTTAAAAACTGTTACTGGAAACGAAACGAAAGAAGAAACAACAAACGAGAATTAAGGAAATGATAACATTGCTGATTCCGTGTCACAGAAATTAGATCTCGGAAGATGCAGTCCCGTTGCGTTTCATCGGCCGAATAGAGGCAGCTCGTTAGGAGCTGGGCCGCACACCTACAAAGTCCATTAATATGTGAAGGAGCAGCCCTACCTAAAAAGTGACTCAACAACTCCAATGCATACTAAGCAACCCTTATGCTACTGGCTGCTGCTGGCTTCGTGTGCACTCCCTGACACTCCTCTTCCTCTAACTTTTCGCTCTTACCACTACTATCGACTCCCTCTAAGCTCATCTTTATGGGCCAGCAACAGCATATCTAGCCCAGCCCTATACATTCCAACAACACGCATTTACTTGCACCTATAAACGCACGTGCGATTCTTTACAAGCTATCATAACATGGGCATTCACGCGTGCTCAGTACCACACACAGAGTGGTTATTTATTATCGATAATAATAGAGAAATCAGCTTGTAATTACCAAATCTTCGTCAATATCAATTATATATCATGCTTAATACGCATGATACGATTAATATTTACACTTTCTTTTTTTTTTCATTTTCAGTTTGTACGAAGTGGAACCACCTCTGTATGCAAGCGTGAACGTAAATTTTCTTTCACCATCACCATTCACTGCATTTCCTTCCGCTTCCTTGCACTTCTTTTCACTATCTCATTCTCCTTCCCATCCAAACGTCTTTTCTCACGATGTGTGAATATATGCGGTGAGATGTGCATGCATTTATGGAAAGACAATGCGATGGCTTGAAAATGGATGGAAATCGAGAGCAGAGTTCCAACGCTCGCAAATACGACGATTATTCGTGGTTAAAATAAAACGAAACGGAACGAAGTAAAACAAAACAAAAAAAATTTGGTGTCTTTTTCCATTCATTCGAGCCAAGAAGAAGAAGAAGAAGAAAGAGAAGAGGAGGGGGGAGGGGGAGGGGGAGGAAAAAGAAGATAAACCTTGATATCGGGGCTAAGCGTTATCAAGGATTTATCTAGCACATGCTCACAGAATGCAAGAAGATATCGAAGAAAGCGAGATAATGATGGCTGGCTACGAAGAAGAAATGAATTTACGTGGAAAAAGAAGTGATGGTTACCTGGTGCATAGGATCGTAACCCATTGAGCCATCGTTGTACGGTTGCGAACCATAGTCGCTACCATTTATGCCCATTCCATATCCGGCCATGTCTTGCGGCCCACCGGGCGGCGCCGGCGACATCATCGGCGTCGGGGTGCCTTGGCTAGCACCACCCATACTGTACGGCGACGCTCCTGCAAAAGCTGCTGTAGAAACAATCGCGGTGCATACAAAATTCGAGGGTGCGTCTTTTAAGTTCTTCCGCCTCACTGATTAACATTTCTCGTTTATCATAAGAAAACGTGAGCTCGTTTCTAATTTTTTCTTTCTAATCTCGTATAATCGGTGGCGCCGTTTGTTTCTTTCATTTCTCCCTCGAATTTCACCGATTCTTTAACATCGTCTGTTAAAGATATGAAGTTTTCGACAATTAATCCAACCAATAGGATTACTTATTATAGACGCCACCGATTAATTAAACCGACAATAAATCTTCGATATTTTGCATAGAACGAACGAATTGTATCAGATGAAAGCAAATTTTTATCAATGGAAGCAATTTTTCATTGTTTAAATTAGAATGTAATAATATAAATTTTCGTACGGCAACGTCAAATAGCTTGAAAATTAGTTTAGCTACTTGATAGTGCAACAATACTGGGCAATTTTCACTTCGAAATGCGAGGACATTTACGCTATCTGAGACGAAGTACTGAATTCCGCAACGCTGGCGCCAATATCGTTGGGAATTTCGTTTCTTTAATTACGAGAAAACTGCGGCCTGTTTACTGAGAGCGTAGCTAAGGAAAGACAAACACACGAAGAAAGAAATGCGAGAACACCAGTAGCTCATGTCACCCTCCCGTATTCCTCTATTCTCTTCAACTTTCCTTCCCTCTTTCTTCGCATAATTGGTAAGTTAAAAATATCTCGTCTTGCTCTCTAAAATAAAGAGACGTCTTATTAAGAGAAGTACACATAATTACGACCAGAAAGTTGTGTGAATGCGAAGAATTTCGAGAGGAAACACCCTTGGAATTTTTCTTCTAATTTCCTTGAGAATGCGCAAAAAGTAAATACTAAGATAGACGTGCTGCTATTGAAGAAAATCCTCTGTCACGTTTAAAAATGATACGCAAAGAATGCATCATTAGAATACATCTACGATCTTAGGTTCGATGAATCTTTTTACGTACCAAAATAAGAAAAAAAAAGAATTTCAATCGATAATTTCGTTTTCTCCTAAAGGATTTATTAGTCAGATAGCCGTAACAGTGGCAATGTTAAGCCGAACGACGAGCAGTAACTTGGTCTCATCTATGATTTACGATAATGAGAAACAACTATATATATTACATAAATTCTTTCTCTGCCTAAAAAACAAATTCGACATAAAGATGATTGCGACGATTGCGATGATTGAAAAGGTACTAAACAATCTATCCTATATAAGGAGCATGTCATTTTTCAATATAAATGTCAATTATTGGAAAAGATCTAATTTCCAACCATTTAAGTTTCATATTACAGTTTGATGCTCAGTTACATCAAATATTTTTAATACGAGCAAGTCATCGAAACGAACTCTTCAAGGAACTCTTCAAGGAACACCCGTTGTTCATTTGCGAAGGACGGAACTTACCAGCTGCCTTTTTGGCTGCGTACAAGTTCGCCTCCTCCTGTGCTTTACCTATGTTTTTCTTGTAGCGTATCCTCTTGTTGCCGAACCAATTGGAAACCTATAAACAAAAGACAATTGTACTTGGTTGCTAAGGAATTTCAATATTTAAGAAAAACCTTTGACTAGTCTATTATCGAAACGATTGATCTTCGATTGGCATTAAAAAATATTTAATCCAGAGTCATTTAAGCTTCGCAGTGGATATTAGGCCATGTCCAAATTGCTCGCGAATAGCTCGCGAAGTGTGTTCGCCGGTAATGTGAACGACAATTTAGCGAACAGCGAACAGTATTCACTCGATACACCAAAATGATTTGTTCGCGAGCTCCAATGTCTGAACGTATCTGAACGCAACATTCTCTTAGTGAATTTGATAATCACTTTTCTTTCGACTTTCAGCCTGTGAACACTGAGCGAACAAGTCAGTAGTTGTTTGTGATATATTAGCGAGCAAGCAGCTCGCGAACAGTTTGCCCAATCTGGATTCGGTCTCAAATACGCTGTTCTCAGTTTAATTAATCGCTTGGTAGCTAACATTCGCTTGCGAAGTAGTGTTTTTATTGCAGAAATTGACTCGAACATAACTCGACAAAATGAAAAAATAAACATAGGGTAATTCTGGTTGAGATGGTCCTGCGGCTGAAATGGTTCGATATAGGTTATCACATGTCAATTTTTAGTTTTTTTTAATACTGTATTGTATCATATTGTATCGTATTAACCATTTTTCTTGTTTGTTTTCATTTGAAAAATAAGGTAAGTTGTGTATAATTGAACAATCTCAAAAATTTTCTGCTTATCCTTTAACTATAATTTACTAACATTTTACCAAAAAGTAATACCTTTTTCGGAATATAGTGTGTTAACATAATATTTAGAGATTATAATCTTATAATGAGATATTGTTGTATCATTATAAAAAAAAAAAACAAGTGAATCATTATTCCCAGACTATCGGCTTAGATAGATTAGTAAATATTATTTTAGAGAATCATACCAATTAAATACAAAAGAAAATCTAACAATAGAGAATTATGAAGGACAAATGAAGAATTGTTGAATGTTGTAGAAACAATTCAAAATGACAAAATGGGCGTGAGCTTTTGATACTCTGATTTTCACGTTAAAGAAATGACTGAAAAATAATTATTGACAAAAAAACTTTAGGACTACATTGCTAGATATGAAAAATGAAGAAAAATTTAAAATTCATACGAAAAAATTGGAAAAGTATAATTTCACGCCAGTACGTGAGTGTATATGGCATTTGGCTTGAGAATAAATCATGAATTTATAATGTTTTTAAAACGTCATCCAGATCTTAGTGTCCTAAAATCAGAAGATGTTTCTTTGTCTTGATGCTAGGGAGAATAAGAATTGACTCATATTTTCAACTCTTAAAGCAGATCTCTTAAAAAAAATCTCTTAAACAAACCGAGAAATATATTTAATATAGATAAGATAAGCCTACAATTGAATAATAAACTAAAGATTGAGCTCAAAATATATATTTTGTATATGAGCCATCTGACTCAGATAATTCGAATAAGGAGTTATTTTTTTGTTTTTTAAATCTATGATTATTTTTTAATTTGCTGCTTGTAACATTATAAATTTATATGTATCTACTTTCGCATATATAGATAGATAGATAGATAGATAGATAGATAGATAGATAGATTATATTTAAAATATAATAATTCTTTTAAAAGAAGTGGGCCATCACTCCCCAAGTTACCTTATATAAGAAGGGCACATTTTTCATGTGCATCAATAAATCTTATTTCTTCACGTTATATTTATTTTCTTTCTTTGTTGCTAAAATAAATGTTTCGCTGGTAATGAATGGTGAGAAAAAATTTAGAACGGGTTGTGTAAATTAAACCGAGCAAATTTTAATGAAATTTAATCGAGCGCAACAAAAACTTAATCGAGCTTAAAAATTGGAAGAAAGAAAAAAAGATATTTTGTTCCGTTTTACCTGACTCACGGTGATTCCACACTTTCGTGCGAGTTCTTCCTTCGCTTCCTCGCTCGGATACGGATTACTAAGGTGTGAATAAAAGTATTCGTTTAGAATTTCGGAGGCTTGTTTGCTGAAATTCCGTCTCTTACGCCTGCAAAGAAACAAAATTGATTTCCTCTTCACATCGTATAATTCTCGCCCATTCATGTACCCATTAAAAAAGAAATAATAAAAATAAACAGATAATGTTTATTTTTATTATGCAAACTCGCCTTGCATCGAGGAATCGACTCCTTAGAATCATCACTGCCTCGCAAGTCGATTGTTTAAGCTGCATTTGGATGCTGGAGAATTTCTTGTGAATAATCTGAACCATCCTCTCGATTTCCTTTGGCGTGATTGGCCTGGTACGACTTTGTTCCCTCAATAAATTCATTACGTGGGTCGTGAACTCGTTACACGCCTGCAAAAAAAAAATAAAGAATCGTCTTTTCCTGTTTCAAAGTCTATGGAATGGAAGTCTTTTTTGGATATACAAAAGAAAAAAAAGTCGTTGCGTCTTAATGCTTGTCCCGAGTATCGAGAGTTGGAAGATCGCTGATGTTTCGAGGCAAGAACGAGACCGAAAAGGAGAAAATGCAGAAAAGGTTTGGAAGAAGCAGGGTGGAGAAAGGGAAGAGAAAGGATGACGATCAAGAAAAAAACGAGACGAAAGACGCGTACGTATAATGCATTATTCGTGGTGGCTGCTCGATTTAAGGGAAAAAGGACTTTGCTCGATATCAGTATTCGAGACGAGCACGCTACCTTCGGAAGGGAGCGAAGAAAGAACACAGGCGAGCGTACAGTAGAAAGAAAGGGAGTAGAGAAGATGGAAGGTAGAGGAAAGAGGAAAGAAGTAAAGCGTGAGAGGGAGCGAAGGGGACTAGAGGTGGGTGGATTTTCCTGAGGGAAGGCGCTACTAGAGGGAAGAGGTTGGCAGGGGAGAAGTTGGACGGCTTGCAATTTCGAAATGGATTCCACTCTGCCGCCATATCCCAGTACTCTCCTCGTCTTTCTTCTATTCACCCCATTTCTCTTCGTTCTCTTCTCTTCCTTTCTGCTCTTCTTTCTTTGCGAGCGTACCAACTTGGTAGAGTGGATCAGCTTCATTCCTGTCTCGCTGTGTTCGCCTAGGACGAGGGACTTGGGACGATTTCGAGTAGGTGGATTGGATGGAAAACCCACTGAGAATTATGTCCTTCTCATATTTGTGTTTCCTCCAATTTTCAAATTATCGGAACGACGAAACAAAAAAAAATATTTTCTTAAGAAGCCAGTGAAAATTTTTCAATTGGCTGCTGAAGCATCAAATGTTATTACGTCGTATTATCCGATAAAGATCAGTTTCAAGATAAACGCAAGATTCTTAAGATAAAGTAAAATGTTTGTCATTCGTTAAAAAAAAAATTCTGCGAGTTGCAGTTGAAGATTCATAACCAAATTGATTTGTAAAACATAAGAAACGAATGTGAATCAAGACAAACTGTGAGGGAAGTTACGGAATCTTAAAACATCAATGTTCATCTCAGTTGAAACGATAAAGCCAACAAGTGTCCCGATACCAGTCGTTAATTCGTCTCCGTGCAAAATTAGATTTCTCATGGTGTCTATAATTTTACTGCAGTTTGCTCTATTAATATGTGCGCACGTATTTCGAGGATATAGCACTATGAGGGATTTTTGGCTTGCGAATGTTATCGAAATTCCAACCTGCACGCTGCTAAATATACCTAGGTCGCGGTTACGTCTACCGCGGTTGTTCTGCAGTTACCGCAATGTACGACAGTCCCCCTTTTTTTATGTAATCGAATTTAGCGTTTGTGGCAATTTTCATGAACGAATGCCATCGTCCCTATTGCTCTAAATTACGGTAGCCAGATAAAGAAAAGACCAGAAAAAAAAAAAATAAATCGAATCTTATAAAACGTAAAAGAGAAAGAATCAACATTTCTCTAAGGGAATGACCACAAAGTCTGACTTGGTTCACATGAACTTTGTTGATTGACAGAAGAGCAGTAGTTGAACGTCAAAAAAAGTTAAGATTTTTATTAAAAATTGAGTGCAATAAAAGAAGTATGTACTAGTAAGATTCATGCCAGACGATATTCGCTGTCCGTGATCACGCGATCTCGTAAAACTCGATGCTGTTCTATTCTCGTACTTGTCACGCCATTTTGCATAGTCAGGCAGACGTTCACCTTAATGCAGTGACTCCGGCCGCGAGTTTGAATAGTAAATTTCGGTTATGATAAAACTTTTGGCCACGACGATATCAACCGTAATAACGTTACTTTTAAGCGCAGCAATATATTCTACGACAGAACTCGAAACACTGTATTATCCAGGTTCGCCAAACTACACAGTTCGCTATCCGAGCACCGTCTGGAACAATGGTGTATGTTTAAATAACAATAGCAGCTAGTACTACGAATAAAGCCGTGTAAAAAAACGAGAAAAATAAATTTTATTTCGTGCCTCGAATCTCACTTGGTATTATTTTGGAAAAATGAAAATCGAATTTAATCTTTAATTTGGGATAAAGAAATGGACGAAGATCGACCATGGAGCTAAGCGTCAAAAGCAAGTTGAGCGAAGAAAGTAAAAACGAAATTATTGAACTTGATAGTTTTTGACTCTTAAATGAAGGAAAGGACAGGGTTGAAACTTGTTAATGGCCAGACTTATCGATAAAGCGTCAACTAACCCTGGTAACTGCGGTCGCACCGGTGCTGCATGTGTGCACGCGAGCGCATACATCTCGGCACGAGTTGCGTCCATATTGTTGCGTCTACAAAGAATTTCACATGCGTCCATATATACGCCAGTGGACCTCAAAGCAAGGGTGTGCGTATTTACTGCGGGAAAACATCAAAACCGCTGACACACGGTGAAATATGGGGTCGAAACGGGTGTGGCAATTAAAGCACGCTCTCACCCTCTCGTCTCTCTCTCTCTCTCTCCCTCTTCCTCGTGATTTGGTATTTATGTATGCACGAATACACGAACCAAGCCAGTACGAATGACAAGCTACTGTTATTTGCAAAGTATGCAAAAGGGAGAGAATACACGGGAGGCGTTAAAATTATACTTTTATCGTTGATAAGTGAGTCGTGGCAAGTGGGAGAGAGATCATGCGCGCTCCACGCCTCCAATGCTTTTTGTTTGAATCGCGCGCATATTAATGAGCTAGAATTGATTATGCGTTACAACGAATGACCCGTGGCGTCGCGCTAGCAAATTTCCACAATAGAAATAACAAAATTGAAAATACAAAATAAACTTGCATGGAAAAAATCTATGGATATTACATCGATTGATGTACGTGATGATCGAATTCACGGAAGCAAATTTCACGATCATTTGAGCAGTTTAATCGATCTCGAAAGGGGATTGAGCGTTAACAAGTTATCAGGAAGGTAGAATGTTTTATTAAAATTAGGACAGGCGCGGCGGTAATAAAATTTTAGAATTTCCTGGAATTTCGAGGGCAAAATACAATAGCCCGTAGGGAATTTCCTGGCATTAAAGAGATCCGCAGTTCGTGATACAGCCGTTAGCTTAGTCGACACGCGAGATTTTACTTAGCGCGAGTGAGTCGGTTCATTAACACGCAAATCGTCGAACAGAGATGAGTCTCGTTCTCTGCCACTACCCTTAAACTGGTCTCTTATCACTTTGCCCGAGGGTAGAAGAAAAAAAAAATCCCATGGAAAAAAACTACACGACCACCGTTTCGATTCGATTACGCAGAATTATTTGGAAACACTTTGCTTTTTCAAGAACTTAACGTGCCAAACAACATGCCAGAAATTTCTACATGGATGAGGAGATGACGACCATTTACGAACCTGTTCGTATTTCTCCAATTCCTGATGATAAATCTGTCTAATTTGGGCAAGCTTGGCTCTATAATCCGAATGTTCGATAGCGTTGTCAGGTTGTCCAGGTGGTCCACCCGCCGCTGCTGCCGCCGCAGCAGAGGCTGCAGCTCCCGCTCCACCGCCCTTTTCCGGGCCTGCGACACCTTCCGCGATCAACATGTTGTCCAACCTCATTAGCTGCGGGTCGGGTGGTTCCTCTTCCTGAGTATTTCTTAAAGACAGCACTGAAACAGCAAAAAGTTAACAAAATTTCAACATAAACGAGCAATACGGTATGTAAACATAAAGAAATCGCGTTGGATGTTGTCCGATTACTGAAATATTCAATTAATTGATCCGAAATATTAAAGGAATCACGATATGAACATATCATTTCATTTTACTATCGTCTGATAAATGAACGAAAACGAAAGGCAAAACTCAATAAGAGATCCTGTTTTCACGGAAGAAGAAGGACAGAAAGAAAGTAAGTTCGGAAAAGTCAAGCGCATTTATCGATCATAAAAGAATCAATTTTATTTCAGTGTTCGCTCCTATCTTTATCTCGGTCTCTCGATCCTTTTCTTCTCTTTGTCTTAAGGACCGATGTACGCAGTGCTTTAGAACGGGGGTGGTTTTCCACTGTTTTATTGTACTTTTACGGCGTATGATGGAGCTGGACGAGCTATAAAACCACAGAGAGCGAGGCACTTTCGCTTTCCTTTTCTTCCCTTCCTCTTCCTTTATCCTTTTCGTGTGACAGTTCATCCAGAAAGATGCATCTTCACCCTCGATACATAAACCAACACGTTCATGCACGAGTAAGCACGCCGAGGGGATGAACAGCCCAGGAAACTCGTGCAAATAGCCGCGAGATATATTTCTCCGCAGCACCGATTATTCTCCCTGCGATTTTAAAAAAAGTGACGAGTACGTTGTTTGTTAGGTGACAAATTAGCCAGAACAAAGGCCAAGGCGCGAAAGTAGCTGTATCAAAAGAAAATCGCTAGACTAAAAAACAGGATGCATGCATAAAAGAAAAAGTAAAACTTCAACGTGTGAACAGACATAACTGTCGATGAAAGACAACGAAAAGATCTAAAATGTTAAAAACGACAGTTGTTCAATTACTAAAATATCACGATACTTTTCTGAATGGAAAATGTTTCAACCGTGCGTATCCCGTAATTGAGATTTGAGAATTGAATTAATCACATTTACGGTTATTTAAACGGTAATTTAAATTCGTTACGACTTTTTCCTCTTTCTTCTATCTCTGTCTAGTTCCAGCTTGCTGAAAAAAAGTCTCCGGAGACGAAAGAGAAACGAAGAAGGGTGTGAAAGTTCGCCGGGATTCGTGGGATCGTGAAACGAATGCGCGGAACTAATGCATTTATACGAAGTGTAACAATTAGGGCTGCAGACCTGGCCAAGGAGTTGGAGTTTCAAATTCCTTCAGGGACTCGACTGAAAGGGTGAAGACACAAAGTCGATCACTGGGGAACAGTTTCTTTGAGAAAGACGTTACTACGACGAACTCTGTCAGTGTTTCTTCATTCGTTAATGAATCTCTCTTGTGCAAAGAAAAATAGTTCATAAACTTTTCTTTGAGAAAACTGGATTTAACATTTTTTTTGTTTAGCAATGACACGCTAACTTTCGAAATCGTTACAAAGAGTTCTAGATACTCGATAATCAAAAAGAAAAGTCCCTATTAAACGTTTGCAACGTGAATAATGTAAAATCTTGCAAACGGGTAGTTGCCAGTTTTCAAGAACGACTTGAGAGAAGGTTAACAGCAGTCAAGAGAATATCGTTAAAACTTTGCTGTCCGAAGTACAACAGCTGAGAACTTTTCACGCTACTGTAAGTAATTAAAAATGAAAAACCTTCGGCCGTATCGTTCACTTGGGAACCAACCAAATAAAACCGTACGTTTATAGCGATGTCGTAAGAGGAAGAAGTTTCATTGAAAGTTAAAAGATAGTCAGCCATCCGTACCTCCAGTACCTCCGTTTATTTCGCAGGAGAAGACGCTCTTGTTGAAATTTACCTACCAAAAAAATTAAACTACCACCCTGTTGAAATTTAAAAAATTTAAAGAATTTTAAGTGTATAAGATATTAAGACTATCGTGACAATCCTTCGAATCATCCCATTAAAAAAATAAAATCCAAATGAAAACGTTTTGGAAGTTCTATTTTACAAAATGGACAAAAGTCGGCGTGTCAGTAAAAAAAGGATGTAAAATTAAGTCCTCGATTGAAATTATTTTCGGCTATCGAACGGGAGGAAAATAATCGGGGGTGGCTATATGGACAATAATCTGGCTATTAAGGGATGTAAGAAGTCCTTGGTACTGACTCGGCAAGGCACAGAGACTACTAACCTCCGGGGGTCCTTACAAGCACATAAACTCAGTTTTACTAGCAGTTAACATTTTACGACTCAAACGGTCTGCCTGACTCTGTCTCTCCCAGTTTCTTTCTCAGTCTCGCTCACGCGAGTACATGTACCTTCCTGTTCCTCTCCTTTTCTAGCTTCCCATCAACCGTGACACACGGATTCGTCACAGGAGTTCGGGTAAAACACCAGCTGTACCGTTATACAAACATACAAAGCTGCGACAACGTAACGCTCGTCGTTTTCGAGGGTCGTTAGCGAGCGAACTACATTAATATGACACCCTGTTGAAGATCTAGCTAATTGTCCAACTAATTCACGTCTTGTTATGCATCGTGACGACAAAGATAGAGTTTGAATCGTTTAGAAAACAGTTTAGACTCTATTGCTTCATATATCAGTCCTGCATTAACTTAAAGTAAGCGATGAACTGTGATGATCACAGAAATTTTGCGAATTTTCCTTTTGTCGCATAACGAATTAAACCAAATAAGTATTTCTCATATTGGTCGATCGAGAGACGTAAAAATGATTGGTATTTTAGTAGTTATCTTGCATCTGAATCATATAGACGTTATTTGAAAAGTAAACATAACTGCTCGACGCAATAAATCAGATTGAGGGAACGAGTTGGACGGGCCAGGAGATACAAGCGAACAGCGTCCTAAAATATACAAGGGCTGCGTACATGGCGGAAGAATGAGAGAAGGGAAGGGAAGAGAAAATCGAAAATCCCTCGTCGAAACAACCCTTGTTTAATATAATTTATCCCAAGATTCGCGAAGCGGAGCCGAGTGGTGCGGAGGTATGGCAACAGCTAAAGCTGGCGGTAGAACGCCGCTGGTGTGTATTGATCTAAACGGGAACCCGTGAAAGCAATTAAGATAAGGCACGGTAACAAAGGGTTGTCGGCTGCTACCCGCTTTTCACCGTAGGAAAACAGAAAGAGAGAGGAAAGGGGAAGCAGCCGGGGGAAATAGAAAGAGCTACCGAGCTTCGTGGAAGTAGATACGCGATAGAGAAAGGACGTAACTCGAATCAAAGGATCAAAAAGCATCCCGAATACGCGCAACTGCTGCGTTTTCCTGTCTTTTCGATCCCATAGTTCCATGGCAACAGAAACATTCAAATTCGTTAACTAAATAAATTTGTTTCTTTAATCCGTCAGATACTTCGATCTTTTTCAGATACTTACGATGTAACGCATTTCGATGAATAAAATTACATCGAAAGATATAAATAAAGGAGAAAATCAGTTACGATGTTGACGCTAATTTGTATCGTTAAAATACATTAATCGAAACTGCAAATGTTACCTTTGCAAACATCGAAGTAATTGTAATTAATAAGGTATGGGAGTGGAAGTGGTAGGAGTATAATCAGAACTTGAATAATGACCTAATCGATTCTATTACAGTTGGTAACATGACGCGGGAATCAGCATTTATTCGAAATACAAATTTGTTAGAAAATCTGAACAGGCAAACAAATGCTAATGTAATTCATCGATTTCATAGGTTTTGTCATATACATCATTAATACACTCGTGATATGATGTTTTATACAAACGTATAAGAATGAATTTAAAAAAAATAGATAGAAAAATCGCAAAAAAAAATCAAAAACTCTATATAAGCAAAGCCGTATGAACAAACGAGCTAAAATGCTCGTGTTACAAAAGATTTAATTATATTACTAATTATATTTTACCGACGAAATATCCAATTTTAAATCGAACAAATAATGCGTATCAGCACTGTGGACGAAGTCCTACTTTGGAGTAAAATAAAATTATATTCATGTGTCAATGTTAATATCAAGTAGATTCTTAATCCTGACCTAGTTCAAAGATGTTTTCAGACGTCTGCTAGCATCCGGGGCAATCGATTCCCAAAATCCAATCAATTTTTTTCTTTTATCTTTTCCTCTTTTCTTAGGAAGAAAAGGACGCGATCTTTTTTTAGTTCCTACATAGTGTGGTGCATGAACCATTCCTAAGACGAGCAGAACTGAGAAGAGTAAAAGAAAAAAAAAGGGGGGGGGAAGAGAGAGAAAGGGGGGGGGATCTAGAACGGCTGCTCTTTTAATTCGAGGGCGAATCCTGTCGGCAGGGTCGAGCTTTTATAGGGGTGCTAAGGGGAAGAATCTAGAAGAAGACAGCTGAGTGTTACCCGAGGGATCTGATATCGACACCGAGCTGTAAGAATATCCGGCCTTCTTCTGATTTACGAAAGAAATCGAGCCAAGAGGTATTCTGCGTTGTTGATATCGTGTTTCGCTTCGTTACGGACGCTAGTTCTGCTCGAGTGCTTTCAGAAAGGTAGCATGGTCGCGTGTCAAGCATTATCGTATTGTCAGATCCTGAGAAAGACGATCGTTGCTCAAAGACCTTGGAGTCATTTCCCTTGCATTTTTAAAAGTGAAATGTTTTTTTCTTTTTTCCTTGCTGAAAACATTGAGTCGCTTTGTTACCTTGTATTTTATTTAACTAAAGTACGGTCGCGAATAAAAAAAAAAGAAAGAAAGAAATTAACGCAACCAGACGCACGATGTCCAGTCGAAACCGGATTTTAAAAATTGCATACTGACAGCTATATTGTGCGCAATGTTATAACGCGACGCATCCTGTGATACGCAATCTCGAATTGTTCCATGTAATTCGAGGACAAACGAAAAGAGGAAAAAAATTTTAAAAAGCAGCAACAACGAAGAACTAAGTAAAATATCTATTTTAATCCGGCGGCGTTATAATACACGGCGTAGTAACCGAGTAACACGTTCCCGGACGTGTAAAAAGTAGTCACCGCAAACAAAGTTCACATTCTGAATTTCTTTCGCGGATAACAATAACGTTTCGGATAGACAACAAGGTGCGCTGCGTTTCTGGTTGAGACGCGCTTCCGCTCCTCGTTTCCTGTTTTCCGCGAGCCAGAACTTTTCTACGATTTCTTTCGCCCTTTGGCAATTTCGTGCTTCCGTTTTCCAGAAAGAATTCTGTGCGAACGATTTCTCGCGCTCGCTCGTTCGTGGCGATGTTTTTCCATCGTCGTCGACACGGCTTCGTGTTCGCCTCGCTCCGCTTCGTCCCTCTTCCGTTTTCGTACTCTCCTTTGCCCCCTTACCCCCTTTCTTGCATTCAGGCGTCGTTTCCTTTCCGAGTTCCGCGTCGAATTCGCTCGACCATATCTTCGACGTGTTCCACTCGTTCTCTTGCTTTCTGCTTTTATTATTTTCTTCTTTTCTCGAGTCACTTCCATCGTGACGAGGGACACTCGCCTCTTTTCCGTTTGCCGCCACGGCTTTTTCAACTGCCATAAATCAAAACTGCAAGAGAAAACGCGGCCAAACGTAGAATACGCGCGAAATTCCCATGTACCGGGTGCTCCGAACAAGCCTCGATCCCTCAGTTTCGTGCAATACCGCGAGTTGAACGACGATCAAGAGGCATCTCTCAAGTGATAGTTTTTCCAACACACGATATACCATCGAATTTCCAATTATAGCAACAAGACTACCTGATTCCATTCCACAAACCGATCAGAAGGCAAAAAGAACTGCAGAAAATAATCAATGTATAAATCTTTGCTAGAGGTATTGCACGGCATCCTGTGAAACCATGAGAAATATCATGGTTTCATTGTGACAGGGAAAAGATAACGGAAGGAGAAACATGCAAGAAGCACAGAGCATCCCCCTCCAGTGATCGCGAAAGAAAAGAGGGTGAACCGTCTACGAAGACTGTGGGGTCGAATAAAATTTTACGGCCGCGAAATCGTCCAATAATTGTTAAGGCTCGCTTTGATCGCGTAAAACACGTCGTAAATGTCGAAAGGGACGACCCCCTGGACGACAGGAATTACTCTTAACCCCCTTACGGGGTATTATGCTGCATTACTGACGATGCCACGTTTGCGTCTGTATGCTTTCTTGGTTTTTTACGCGCCGCGCCGTTTGGCGTATCCTTTCAAAAATCTTATTTTTCGGCTCAGCACGATGGTTCGGTTAAATCCACACCTCATAAAGTAATCGAAAGGAGGAAATAACTTCCGTGTATACTGTGGTGAGGTTCGTCTAATATTAGCGAATCTCACTCGTGCGTTAATCAACTACCTGTATAAACGAGACATTTATTCCAACATTTTCAACGCCAATTCCCCACGATCTTTGCCTTCAAACCATTAAGAATATAAATTGGGATTGAATTTAAAAGATGATTTACTCCACGTTACTGCGTTACATATTAATATTTAAGAGATTTTTGAAAAATATAGTTGAGATTGAACTTATCGCATTGTCCAATCCCAACTTTCCATAGCCTAACAGCGGTTCCTCTATTTCTATGAAATCTTATTGAAAAGTCAACGTCAAAACTTTCCGAACGAAGAACTGGTAGTTTCTCCGTAAAGTCAAGAATATTCACAAAGAACGGTAGCCGCGGAACGCCGCATTGGAAACACCGTCTCAGAAACTCAAGAGATAAACTTCGAACTCGACGCTTACTACATGCTTCTTTTCAGTCAGACTATAAGGAATCCTCCGGGTGAAAAAAGCACCATTAATATATTCAAGCAAAATGATTATACACCATGCAGAAATATCTGTAGCGAGTGTCTGTGGCGCGCTTACGTGGCTTCCACTGTGCTCGGTTGTTCGTTTCTCTCTCTTACATCAAGATAATCGACGTTGCAACTCAAACGAACGCTTCTCAATGTCCTAGACCGTGGGGAGCCTGTTTGTGTGTGGATAGGTCGGGGCAAGATCTTTTAATGAAACGCGGATGTTAGAATGGCAGGAATGCTGCAAAATGGTCTAGGCGTGTTATGCACCTACATGAAACGTACACACGCGCGCGATCCGGCCGAGTACGCTCGAGTACGCGTAGACGGCTCGCATGCACAAAGGCTGCGCTCACAAAGCTGCGAACAGCTACATCCACACAGAGATATATGTATATGCGGCGAGATCGTACCATGGCGGCGTCTCGAGGCAAATTAAGCCTCTCGACTCCTCCGCTTCGGCTTCGTTATTGAAGTGGCATTCCTGCTTGGGAACCCTCGAGGACTTATCTCCTGTGTACGCCGCGACAACGACAACTAGACTTTTTAATAGCTTAATAACGACCGAAGATATTTGCGTTGCGTTAACAAAGAATGAGAGGCCTGCAGATCGCGCGCGATTCCACCTTGGTCGAATTTATTTTCTCTGTCGACCACCCCAACGAATACTAAGTTAATACTAAGTGTTAATGATATTAAAATATTAATGGAATTGTCCTTCCACATGATCATCCTTCTTTGCAATATTGTGAGTATAAAAGATGACTTAATAGCGGAAAAGAACGCAAGGAATACGAGTCTAATCATAATCCTGCCGTCGGCCAAATCTGTATCGTCCCGCTAATATGTTCTTCAATTTTGCGTAGTATAGCCAACTGAGATTAACATAAACAATTTTATGCAACTTTAATCGTAAAAGTTAATTTTTCTTTTTGTATTTTTCACTATCTTTCGAGAGGATTTTTACCGTGGTACGATTTTAGTAGTATTAACAGGGCTATCACGAACGACAGAAGAATAAAGTGTCAGTTCATTACGCAACGAAAACAAAACAAGAATATAGTGTGAGTTAATGAGAGAGGCGAAAGAAGAAAAAAATCGCGATTGCGACACGAAGGAAGAAAGAGAAAAAATATTAGGAGAACGTTGCAAAATTAAAGAAGAAAGGGACAAGAGAGAAAAAGGCAACAGGAGAAGGAACGCGAGCTGGCGGATCGAGAAAGAAATTCTTATTGCCTGGCAAGTCCGGCTTTTCCGCAATATACAGCACAGGTGTACCGAATGTGTATACCCCATCCTACCCTCCGTCGTACACACTCTCGTCCGTAAGGGTAGAAACAGCTCCGTGCACGCATGGTCAGGACCGTATTCTGTCTAGCGAAACCCATTACTCTTTGCTCTTGTTTCGTTTCTCTCGGCCATATCTATTCTCTCTCTCTCTCTCTCTCTCTCTCTCTCTCTCTCTTAATGCAATACACTGGACGTATCGTTTATAAAAAGAAAAGGTACAAGTTATCGTTTTCCCGGTCGTTACTGCGTTCCTTCTTCGGGAAATGACTGAATCGTGTAATTCACAACGAAAGGTACAACGAATGTTTACTTCTTTTGCACGTATCTTCTAAACGTGATAAACATTTAACAAAGAAAGGAGTTTTAATACGAGGAAAAATGATTGCTCTGGTGATAGAACTGGTTGCGATGGAACGTAAGAGAGGGACACTATTATTACTGAAAGAACGATATACATTTCGAAAGTGGAACGAATAAAAATAGTACTCGATTCATACTTAAACAGGTTGTAAAATTTAACGTAGATAGTAATAATCGATGGAGAGAAGTTAACAAGAGGTGGTCGTATATACTAGAGACTCTAAAGTCCGCGAACCTCGTGGTCTATAATGCCTAATGACTTTATAACTTGGTTTATTTCAATAGCAAGGCGAGTATCCACGAGAAACCAGTAAACCAGTTTTCGCGGACACTGTCTCATATTACGTAAATCATTCGATTTCGGTAGCCTAACAAGAAAACCGAGTAAGAAGCTACGATTTCCACGGAAAAGTTGCCGAAGCTTGATTTTCTTTTTAACACTCTGAAATGACAAACAAACGAATAACAAGCGATATCGATTGAACATGTACGTTTCGATGGATTTCGAATCATCGCGAAACGTAACGACGACCATTCTTCCTTCGATGAAATTTTCTCCGAAGAAAAAGAGACACAGGAAAATTTTATACTCTCGCACCGACAAGGGGAAAAAATTGAGGGGTTAATTCGATTAAATAAACGTCTCCTAATTCTAGAGTAGACAAGAATATCTTGTTAATAACTTGAACTAATTGTTGGATAACTTACTTCGTTTCTTCTCGAACACTGAATCGCGGTGTCTCATGAATTTCACATTAAAATCTACTCGTTTCTCTTAGAAGTGTATATGTATTTGTTATTTCCCGGCTTGGAAAAATCCTGCTGAGCTACAAAGTATTTTCTTTCAAGTTCTCGTTCGGAAACCGAAGAAAGAGGAGAGAAGAAAAAGAGAGAGAAAAAACGTTTCCATTGTTCCTTTTTCAAAGGGTGGAGGCGAGCAGCACATCGAGCAAAAGGAAGAGGGAGGGGTAAGAAGAGAAAGCTAGCTAGCTGGTGAGCAAGAGGAGGACGAGAGACGACAGGGGTAGACCGGCGTTCCTGGGGGTGGAGGCGCAGGAGGCAACGTAGCGTATTGATCGAGTGGTTCTCGTGTCGACCACTACCGCTTTCGAGCCACCCGGTATACGTGAGCGTCAGCGTTCGTATTTCTCGACGAGAATTTGTGCGTGTGTCGCAATGACGTTCAACTACACTACTCGGCTATTATTTGTGTCCATCGTAGCCACAGGATGATCCAAAAATTAGATTCAATCATATTTCAATTCTCAAACATTTTTTTGTAAAACAACAGGCAGAAGGGTGTCTGAATTATGCGCGTCGCGAATACGAAATAAATTATGAACAAAATATATTTACCCTTTGTATTCAACTTTTACACACACACACACACACACACACACACACACACACACACACACACATTTGGATATTTCACTTAATCTTCTTATTAAAGGTATATGTATGTATATTCTTTATCGAAATATCGAAAACAAATAACTTCTTAGTTAATAAAAATTACAACTTTACCAAAATATTATTCACCTAAACGAGGTTATTCAATTTCATTATTTCTAATATCAATCAATCAGAGATTGACAATATCTTTTTAAGCATATTTTTGACATTTGTCAACTGCAGAATCAGTATGTATGCTTCCGTATAGACGATTATACGTAAATACAGGCGTGTATCCGCGACGCACCAAACTGTACACGAGTGAACTCCGTGTGAAGAGGAGGCAATGGTCAGAAAATAACTCAGTCGGCGCGTTCTCACGTACACAACCATATGTATGCGTATCGAGATTGTGAGCTTTGAAAACACCATGATCTATGGTGTGTGCATCCTAGGAATAACGTGGTAATATTTGGCCTGGAAAATTTCCGAAGCGTATTCGTGTGGCCAAGCAAGATTTTACAGTATTTGCAAATATCGTCTGAGCAACAGTGGAATGGAATATCGTACTTGAAAATATTTTTAATTTTAACGAGAGAATTGTTATTTGTCATTATGATACGGCGTATGGAATGAAATTCAATTTTGTAATGGAAATGTTATTAGCGATAAAACGTTAGAGTTGTATCGTCTTTAAACTTTATTTGCACTTCAGAAGATCATTTTCGTCAAACAGATCAATCTGCTGAAGAGAGAATTGGAATTTAATGTTTCGCATATTAAGAATTGAATTCACAAAACCAATTTCGATTCCGAAATATTTTATTTCTCCTATTAATTCGAATAAGCAAAGAAATTCAATTACACTGAACTGTCAATGTGATTTTTACGATAAGTTTTACAACTTGTAAAATCATAAAACCTAAACTCTTCGGTAGATTTCGAAACTTTTCACGTAGGCGACCAGTATCCGTTTTCACAGATGGACAGGATAGGAAGACTTTCGCGATAGGACTTTCGCGTTTCATTTTCATGCCGGTGGCTCCCGTGAGCATCATAAACGCACGCCTCGGTGCATCACCATTGGAAAAACTACCCTCACGTCTTTCGCCCCGATTCAGTTTCAAACTAACGAGACGAATCCTCGTTTCCGCAGGTCTAACACCTAAAACCATCGTTAAACATATCGATGATAAAAACTTTGTTCCCCCTAGGGACAATTTTGTTATCTCCGACCATCTATAAACTATCGCAAAACTTCTCCTCTTCTCACTTCGCTCGTTGGAAAAAATTAAAAAATGAAGGAACACCAAAAGATTCCCCGACTAGAGGAATCTCGTAACTTTCGTTTAATTAACAAGCTACTTGACGGAAGATCATTGGAAAAACATTAACATAAACGTATTGTGCGTTGGCAATGTTTTATGGAATAAGTTTTTCAAAGGCAATATGCATTTTTGTTTTTTGTGAGCTCTCTCCAATTATACGAGTAGAAAAGAAAAAATCGGATAATACGATCCTTCGTGGAGGTTCTAATGGAACCATAGAGATCAGGCACGGACTTTTAGAAGGACTAGAGAGGGTAATCCGTCCCTGAGGAAGGGTGAACTGACGCCACTGTCGGCTCAGTTTCATCCACGCTAGCCAAAGGGGAGGACAAGGCGCTCGATATCAAATCGTTGAAAAACCATTGTGCAAGTATCGAGGTCGAAACTGTCGCTACGAAATACGTTAATCTATGAAATCTCACAGCCGAACAATTTTTCAATTTACCCTGGCCATATCGATTAATTGTGACGGAAACGATAACCTTACCAACGTTCCGGCGGCAACGACCAATTAAATTCTTATCCAATTATTATTATTATCGAGCGGTTACTTCGTTGGACGAACTTTTTGCAATTACGGGTGAAAGGATGTGATTACGCCACGGAAAAAAAATTCGTTGCACTAGCAAGTGCGTGGCGATGATATTAAAAATTTGTGTGCTAGGCAAAAACACATACACACAACGACGTGTGTCTACATGCATGAAGGTAAAAGCGTTGCAGAACTCTCTTTTGTGGTTGCAGAGACATTTTTCTCGTGACATCCCTGTGTATGCATAATGCATGCAGGCAAAATGCCGCAGACTCTTTACACGTTGAGAATTCGAATTCGTTCGTCACAAAAATTCTCGCTATGAGAGAAAGAGAGAAAGAATTCCCGTTGACTTCTGTAACTAGTTCTCCCATTAACTCAACAAAATAGCACATTCAATTCTTTAAATCACAAAGTGCAATTGAAACTTTAATTAAAATTTTATTAAACTGTCTATGTTTCATTTACATGAAAGAACAAATGATACATCAAAAGTTCGCACTGCATTCGGCGCATTAACCGATATCAGACGTTTTCACTTTCTTCTCGTGTGATTTTTATGGAATGCTTATACCAGCAAATAAAATCAACCGTTACTATGTTGTTTTTGTTGCGCCATCGTCGTTTTCGTGCGCAGCGACGCAAATAGAAAAATATGCAAAAATGCGATAGAAGCGAGGAATTAAAATAGGACCGTGATACAAAAACGGGGTGCCCCGTACACTCGAAACGTCATATTCGAGCGCGACTACCGTTTCTGCACCAGACACACGGGACCTGTTGCTGTCGAGTTTACGGTGTTTTTACGAGCGACGTTACAGCCACCCCCGAGTACGGGGGCTGAACACACCCTCCCCGCAGAAACGATATTCCTCTTCATTGCCAGTACCTCTATGTGAACGCTAGAACGGGAAAAAGAGAGGAAACCGAAACGACTGTCCGTTTATCTCTTCCTCTATGACTTTCTCTCTTCTATGCTTCCGTACAAACGATCCGATAAATGATCACTTAGATCCTCGTTCGAACAATGAAACAATAATCGCCTATTAATGAACAACACGCGCATTAATCGTTGATAATAATAGATTATAGAATGTTTTTCGTATGTTGGACATGTATTTATTTTAAATTCAGCGTTGAGCAATTGCTTGAAGAAAATTAAACTTACTAGAAACCGAGTCACGTCGATGGCACGAAATTTCGTCGGAGTAGTCCTCCTCTCGGAGACGAGAAAAGTCGAAGGGGAGACATTCGGTTCGCGGCTGACTTCCGACGAGACAGTGCCGCGTATATGGAGGGTCGGTAGAAGCAAGCGGTAAGTTTAACAAGAGTCGAGAAAGTTTCTAGTCGTCGCCGGCACTGGCTACCAAACTTTCCAACTACCGAGTTTTGTCTCGCGCAATTAGAAGTTCCCTGTATTATTCATAGTTAACGTTGCTCTTCCTCGTTTCACGGTTCCTCCTCTTTCCTCTGAGTCTCTTCTCGCCATTCTGCCTTCATCCGATTCTCTCTCTTTCTCTGCCCCCTCTTTTTCTTTTTCAGCATGGCAGTTCGACACTGGATGTGCCGACCGTTTCTTCCTAACACGCAAAACTCAAAGACCTCCACGAAGAGGCGCAAGTCATGCACAGTTCATGAATTTTAATGAAATCTCCAACCAGAGATGGAAGCTCTTTCGTGTTTCTTCCTGTCCTTCCTGCTTTCCTCTTTCTTTTTTTTTTCTTCTTTTATTCTCGCGCATACATATGCGCCTGTTGGTGCTTTTCGTTCTGATCTATGCTCTTTACGTGCTGCTCGATATTCGCCGTAAGATACGCCAGCCTGCTTCCTTTCGCAATTGTTCCGCGAGCGTACAACTCGCGACTGAACTCGTGTTTTGTATTCTCATTTTGGTCATTAACGGAATTCGAAGCATCGAAATTCTAATTATATCCACGAGCCACGTACATATTACCGTAACCTATCAAATACCTGTAATGTTAACAAGATAACGCATGCTTTACATCGCGAAATAATCACAAATATCAAAGAATTGACAAGTCGAAACGCAAAATCGTCCTTAATAGGACGGTGGGTGTCTTAGTTTGGGCTAATAGTTTCAAATGATTGGCTAAACGTCGTATTCTCGTTTAATAGCGTACGAAGCTTCGCAATAAAACCGTGCTAACGTTTTCCAATCGATCGATTAATGACAGACTAACGTGCACGCGATAGAACATCGTATTACAATCGCGCCGATATGCTTGTCTACAATACACGCTAGCAATTCATCCCGCGATAAAATTATCCTGATACGCTTTTCCAATAACAGACGTACGATGTTTTACTCAAGGACGAGCTGTCACTCTCTTGTCATCTTGTACTCCGACGGAATTGAAATGGAATTAAATTAACGATAACGGTCGCGGTTGTATGTACATACAGTACATAATAAGTCTTTTACTCCGTCGAAACGATACATAAGTGATATTTATTTCATAAGAAACGCATGGTTATTGTTATTCCCGAAGGTAGACTCATTTGTCACCTCATGCGTCTAACTCTTTGAACAAGGTGTCGAAGCGAGAGGACAATCTACTTCAATCACGAAAAAATCGCAAAATTCTCCATAATATACAATATATCATGGAAATAACTCAAGATCAAACAGGGTAAGCAAACGTGCAATGAAAAAACATTGTTGAATGTTAAACGAAGAAAGATTCGAGCAAAGAAACCGACGGTCGATAAAGAGAAACTGATTAGAATTCGAAGAACAAGACGATGAATCGGAGAAAAAGAGCCAAGGTTATATTCCATCGGGAATGAAAAGGGCCTAACGATGCACGGTACGAACTTCTCTTCGCCCCATGCAATCTCCATAGAATTACCATACGATTAAGAGAATACCGACCTCTGGTGTACGTACAGCGGAGCCCTCGAGAGTCTTCCAATTAGCCTCTCGAAAGATTGTTCTTCTCTCGTCTATATAGATCGTGCCAGAGTTACCGAAGAGGACATAAAATCTCGAATATGCAAGCCAGATAATCAGGATAAACATGAGCGGTTAGTTTAGTAAACTGCCAAACATTGTACGTTCGTTAGAAGGAATGCGAGGTTTTGCATCATTAAAAAAAGTTACAACGTAAACATGTCCACAATCAAAAGAAATTGAAAGCGTAATCGCTATTGTTATCCGGTTCTCTTACCAAAATATATAGTTTTTGGATTAATCGAGAATACCGGCAATAATCAAAGTTCTCATTCTGAGCACGAACGTGTGTGGGCTAGAATGACATGCACACGCAGGCGCGTAGAAAACACGTGAGAGCACGACACGCGGAACAGAAGAGTATATTGTGAACATGGCGGTAGGGTACTCCTCTTGGCGCATTCTCTTTCTTTCTTCCTCGGTCTTTCTCTCTGTCTTTCGGTTTACGAGCTTATTTTACTGGATTTTTATGATATAACATACCCGCACCTAGTCCGAAGTTTATAGGTTTGTGAGATTTTATCGCAGCGTAACGTATGGTTTGTTAAATCGACCCCCTGTGCAACACACGCGTGCCCGCCGATTCATGTACGAGCACACTCGGAACATGCACGATGAATTCCGCAAAGGGGCCTCTTGCCGGTAGATATTTATCGCGCGGTACGACAACCCAAGTGGATCGTTTGTTTATTTTTCCAAACCCTTTTGCGTTTTTTCTCGAGTCTGACCGGACGACACAACTCTCCAAAACTAACTCTCTCTCTCTCTCTCTCTCTCTCTCTCTCTCTTCACTTCTCTATTCTTGCACAAAATCAATAATAATAATAGAAAATAGGATCACGATACATCGATAAGTTAATGTTTTGTTGACGAAGTTAATGTTTTGCTTAAACGTGACAAAGCCGTGTTGTATGGAGCGCATTCAAATCATTACGTCGCGAATTATACAACAGTATACGCGTACGTATATTCTCGCATGAATGCTTTCACACATTGGTGCAACGCGTTAATTGTACATTCAGCAGCGTATTCCGAGATCAGGATTACTATCGATCAGATTGTACAAGGGTGAAGGAAAATCCTTTTGCGAGGGCAATGACCATAACGACGACCATAACTTCCGGTCAGTAACTCCGCGCAATTAAAGCAACTTAAGTACAATCCTGTTAACGGGACAGCCAGTGTAACTGCCGTATACAACTTGACAGCACAATGCTTACTCGCTCTCTTGAATTTTTTTTTGTTCCCTCGATATCATTACTCCTCTGTTCGATTTTGCTCCTTCCTCTAATTTTTTCCATCATGTTCCCTAACAAAATCGAAGCTCACGCACTCGAGACAACTACGTTTCGCGTTCGTAGTTAAACATAAAGTTGCTCCAAAAATAGCAACGATGCAAGGTTATCTCTGTTCCTCGTGTATTTTTAGATTTTCTCTTTTTACCAATGTTCAACTTGTTCTCCGAACAATAACATCTACGTCAAGCCTCGTTAACAAATATGCGTATCTATATCTTATCTACGACTAAGCATTACGGTAATATTATTGCTTGATAATGCAATAAGCTTTTATCTTCACCTATAAATATATAATATATTGTGTGTAACGGGTAAATGTGAGTAAATCGACTGTTTCACGCAGTACTTTGAATACTCTTCTTTTACGAATTTCTTACTGAATCGACTAATTATTGTTTAACGAGTCTATCGATCGTCAAACGATCATTTCCATTCAAAGCCCAAGATTAACATTATTTGCTTCTGACGCAAAATTTGAACTTTCAAACGAAGAATACCGAACAAACGCAAAAACTTTGCCTGTGTGGAAAAAACCATTGTGAAAAAAAGCTTCCACCTCAACGTTCATGAGTAAATATATCAAAGCTTGATGCAACCTTAAAAACTTTTCGTAATAAATCAGTGCACAATACGACAGGCTGGAATCGGACAAATCTCGTTAGTCGAGTCGAAGAAGTTTGTGCCCTGAGAGAAAGAGAGAGAGAGAGAGAAGAGAGAAGAGAGAGCGCGCGCGCGCAGAAAGGCTGGTTCACCTTGGTTGCTGGAACCCATCTGCATGCGGAGACCAAGAATGAAGAAGAAGGAAAAGAAAAGGACAAATGAAAGAGGAAAGGACGAGGAAGAAGAAGAAAAGGAAATCGAAGCTAGGGGAACGACATTCCAACTGGGGCCGCGATGAGAAGCGTCATCTCTTGGAAAACCGACGCCACTACTTTTCTACATTTCGCCAACAATAAAACCAGCGGTCAAATCTCAGTGATCACACACGACCGATTTATTCGTTTTCTCAACAAAACAATCAATATCTCCATATGTTTGAGATAGATATTGATGATATTTTCAACAGACAAAAACCTGACAAAGTGGACAGTGAAAATAATTAGAGAGAGGCTATTGCTGCTCCGTTCCCTGGAAAATTTCTCTGCTCAAATTATAAAATGGACTGCGATCAGATAATAGGAAACGCGCAAACGCGGGAGTATTTTAATCCCTATCTGCGATATAATTTCCGTAAATCAGATTACGAAGAATAACGCGTTAAATGATAATGTACGGCACGTATTACGTCAAACAAGTAAATTACGTTATTTCCTTTAAATACGATGCTTCATTTAGCGACTGTCTCTGTGACAAAGAAACATTACGAATCGCTAATACGAGCGCTGATAATTGTAACTAATCACAACTGTATTGAAAAAAGAAAAATTTCATCTCAGTCTACGATGATTGGAATAGAAAATAAATCCTTCAGCAAATACAATAGCCGAGGGGTTACTAGAGATTGAAAACTTTTATCAAAATTATAATAAAGGGAAAAATACAAATGCAACAAATTTTTATATGTATATATATACATATTATATATTATATGTTATTAATAAACGTTATTACCAATGTTACTATTACAGATAAATTCAATGTTTTGCGAGTATTACTCCGAATTATTTGAATAAAAATCTCCTGAATTAATGGCTTTTTTATTAAGAATGACGAGATACATTAAAATATATTAATATATGATTTAATTTAAAGAAACGAACTTGACTATTGAACTTGACCTTTTGTGTATTCACATTAAGAAATGATGGTTATATTAATTAAATGTACTTCTTGTGGAAAATATTTTTTAATATAATTGATCGTTTTCAAAATATTTCAATTTCTAGTCTTAGGTGATTCATCCGGTATATATAAAAAAGAACACATAAAAAAAGAACTACATGCTTGAATTACTATAGCATAGTGTGTGGAATCGCGTGAGACAAACAAATATGTGGAACATTGCGCAAGTCTTAATTAAAGTGTGCGCTGTCTAATTAACGTAGAACATAGAGTTTACTCTTATCAGAACACGATGTTCATTAGGAAAATTGTAGAGTAGCATGTTAATTACTTTTCGAATGTATCAATAAAATTAAACGCGTACGTCGTTGTGTTTATTTATATTGCTAAGTTTTATTTATATTACGTTAAAAAGTTGATAATTAATAATTAAAAAGTTGACATAATCAATTTTACAGAGAGTATCCTACAATTAGTGGCGCACCTGAGCAAAGGTTAATTCTACGTGAAAAAACAAACTGAAAAAAAGAATAAAATTTTTTCATTTTCATTTTTAAAATGAATTTCTCATAATTTCCAAAAAATTAAGGCTCTTTCAAGTTTGAAAATTTATTAAATACACTTAAATTTAGCTAATTCTGGACTGGTTAGAAACGAATAACAGATAGCTAATTATTTTACTTACGAAAATAAATCAAAAGTGTAGAATTTTTTCATGAGAGTCTTCGTTTTTAAGAAAACTAAATTTGAAAATTTAGTAAGTATTATTAGGCCAATTCTCAACTAAACATGTTTTATTCTACATTATTCGCTTATATATTTTTGCAGGTAGAATTCCAAGTTAATAAATTAAAATAAATTAACTAAATTCAAGTCTATGTATATTGTATATTCAAGTATACGTATTTGAAAAATTGTCAAACTCAATTTTCTTGAAATCAAAGTCTTAAATGAAAAAATGTTATTCTTTTTTTCCGACTTATTTTTTCACGTATTCGAATCATCTTATATGCGGTTGTACCACCAATTATCAGACACTCTATATATAAAAAAAATCTTTTATATATATAGTGATATTATATTTTTCCTTGCAGAAAGAATTTTTCAAACATCAACAAATTCTTTTTTAATTTTGACATTTCATCATTCACTATCGAACAAAGAATTTTGAAAAAGTAGCAATATCTTGGTTCAAAGATTTTTTTGCGAAAACAGTTACATGATTATGCGAAATAGAACCAAATTACCACAAGAAAGCAGCCAAATTAAATATGGATTTTTAATTGTTACGGGAGAACGTGATTGATTTTAGAAATACGGAATCGAGAGTAACGCAGTCGATGCGACGCAGTCTCCGTGTCGGTTTAATTAAATGACCATAAATCGAAACAGATAGGGAAAGATCTGACGAGACAGAGATGGTAGAGGAAGAGAGAGAGAGAGCTATATAACCGATTGCAGTCAAGTTGCATTTCGAAAGTCACGTAACGTTACGCGCTGACAAACAATAAATAAAGTTGACCACCAATCGGACAACCAAGCTAGCAATCGATAGCAACCGGTCTTTGATTAATTACATGATCACACGCGACCGTTCATAGAAATTAGCTGTTTTGAAATTTAGTCCAATAATAGAACGTAGAAGGTATTATATCGTTCCAATTCGTTTACATTCATTTTTATATTCATTTGAATCGAATTTGACAGATATAGAAGTACGAGCAGTTTCTTAAAAAGATCCTACGTTTCGATTCACATCGATAGTGGTGAGAATATTTTTAGAAAAGCACGGTATGTGGCGTCGACGATTATACCACCATTGTGAAGAACTACCCAAAGAAAAGATCTCTGAACATCGGAGGAAAAGGAAAAACGGATTAAGGGTTGGTAGAAAAGTGGGTTCTAGAAATCTCACGGATTTCTTTCCTTTTTGTTACTCTTCAGGATCTTCGTGCCCCTCATGGGAAATCAACCTAAACAGGGTTGTCCAAAACAAGTTTTCGAAAATGTTTCGAAAAGTAGCTATTTCGAATGATCATGACGAATCGTTACTAAGAGAGTAACAAACTTCGAACTAACTTCTGGATGTTATAAGTCATGATAGAAGATTTTTCCATTAAAAATAAATCTTTCGATTAGTTAAACAAAGAAGCAATTCATTTCTATTTCGATAAGCAGAATGTTCGTAATATTTTGAAACTTGAATTGTTTTATAAAGAGCAAACAAGCGAACGAATTACTGAAAGATGGAGGTAATATCGAATCGGTCAGCGAGTAATCAAATATAATAATGATAATGTCGATACAAACCAGTACGACGTTTATCAATTGTAAATAAAGAAGAGAAAAAAAAAATGTCGAATGGGGAGAAATCTGAATTGGTACGGTCCTGATTCAAAGTTATCCGAGCTCCGCAAGAGAGCCGATTATATTAAATGGCTGGTAAAACGGTCTGCTTAACATAGCGTTTATCTGCTCCTCTTGGTTTTAGTACTTTTTCACTGCCTCGTCAGCCATTGCCCATAAACTACAAGCCTTGCCTCTTTTTCGCTCTTCATCCCCCGTTGCTCGTTCTCTACTACTCTGTACATTTTTCTCTGTACCTTCGTCTGACCTACGCGTACATGCGCGCCCATGTGTCTGCGTGAAAACACGCGTGCATGCTTAGCACGATTCATAAAGAATATAGAACCATTAAAACGACTCATCCTCCTGAGTATGCTCATCATACTTTGACGCCTTTTTTGTTTACATAAATCCTCTACGTTTTCGACTGTTTCACATTCTATATCAGATATCGAAAGAGTTCTTTCATGTAATTAAAGATGGCCATTCAAGTCTGGTAAAATGTTTTGTCAAACGCTTTTTTAGACAACTACGCTGTCAATATGAACAATAGCGTGGAACGTAACATGGCCAGTACGTAATCAATAATTACAATAGCCTTGAATTTTTAATTATGCACTTACAATACAATAGGAAGACACGTGGCATCTGCTTCTTTTTCAATGAACGTGCAACAGGATTGAACGATTTGTATTTCTCCAAGTGTTAAGAATAAATTAAGAAGTAAATAACACTCTTCTGTAGAAATTTGATGAACGGTTTTATACCTTCTAACCCTTAAAACAAATATTGTTTTACAACCGAGAGCAGCATTCCTTTTTCGAATTTTATCGGAGAAATATATAGTAGACGCCGTACGTGGAATGTGTCATCGACAACCAAATCCTCAACCAATACAATATCACTTTCGCTGCGAGAAAGAAGAAAACTAGCGAGCTGCTCAAAAAAGAAACTCAAAAAAGAGAAAAATAGAAAAAAAGTGTGTAGATATACATATATACTTACAGTGGAACGCCGTGAAAGAGGGTGACTTAGCATGAGGGGCGTGGTGGCCCCACCACCCCCATCATACGACCAAGCAGAAACTACTTTTGGGGTAGCCGACCCATACACCTCCTTCTCCGTCTCATCCCTGTCTCCACGGTTCCTACCCATTCCCCAAGGCATTTCGAGCCAAGCCAGCCACCCCTCGCATCCCAAAAATAATTGCACGTTTCGTGGTCTCTTGATCCGCGCGTAAAAGTAATCCAAACATCGCATAAAAATTATGTTTACGAGTTTCGAATGGGTGCAGGGGTCGACCTCGCAGGGCAGACAATACTGCAGTGTATGCCGAAAACGTATCAGCAATCTCTTTTCTCTCATCTAGATAGAGATCTCTTTCTAGGAATTTCTCAGATTATTTAGAACTCGTATATGAACCATCGAAAGTGCCATATGAGTTATGAGGTGATCTCCCGCTCTTGTATGAAGTATCTGTTACCTTAATGGCATCTATTTCATTGCATTATTTATTGTGATTTTCGATAAACAATAATTACTAATATAGAACTTGAAAGAACTCCGTAGCAGTAATTGTTAAATTTATTCCAATAAATATTTACCAGTGAACATTGTTATCTGTTTCTTCACAAGAAACTAAATCGAATGATAATAATAGTAATAATAATAATAACAATAATAATAGATAGTAAAACTTACCTGTTTTCTCCTTGATTTCACATAGAACCGAAAATAGAGCTGGCTTCATTCTGTGACAGTTTAAAGTATGTTTTCTGAAAAAAAAAAGAACAGAAAATCTAAATTGTATAATATAAATTGTACATTGAATTGTGTACAAAAAATTTATATGATACCATTCATTATAAAAAAATACAGATTTATTTGGCACACTCATTTTTGTAAATTTGTACAATCGCGTAACTAACAACAATGCGAAGATAACCGTCTTATCACATATTCGAATGCCTATATATGACTTATGTTGTAACTCGCCATTACAAGTTACTAAAGTACCATATTCATTACTTAATAATTAGCATTTGACAGTTACCGGACTCATAAAAATAAATTCATTCTCTTCGACCAAAATCCTAACATAAAATGTAAAATGACGAACATAACCTATATTTATCGTAACTTGTTACGCTTATATATAATAAATGCTTCAACAGTTAATGAGAAAGATCAATTATATCTGAAGAAATTGATTTTGATGTAATATTGTGAAGAAATATTAGAAAGAGAAAAAAAAAGACGTATTACATAAGTGGATATCGTGAAAAAATTGGTACAATAAATTATCAAAAAAAGTAACGATATATCTCGGAAGTATTAAAAAATGGCGGCTGATCAGATCACGAATGGGACCAACCTCGCTTGCGCCTCATCCAAGCTCTGATCAGTAATATTCATTATTTGTTGGAGAATTTCACTGATGTCTTGTTTTCGAGCTTCGACGGCCTGATCCGGTCCCTGTGTTGCAGTTCCATCTACAGGTCCCATGCTACCGTATCCGGCAGTATTTTGGGCCCCCTGACCCTGGTTTCCTCCCATCAGACCAACACCTGATCCTCCGTGTTGCAGCATCCTGCCAGTTTCATCCATCAACTGTAAACTACAGCGCTAAGAATATTATCCGCCGTTTTTTCTTTTTCTTTTCTTTTTTCTTTGTATTTTCCGTTGTAGAGAGTGAATTTCGTTTACACAACACTCGCGAATATAAGTATATCGTATACCAGGTGTCGCGAAAAAACGCGACTGTACAAACAACCGTCCCGCTCTTTCGCTTTATGACGGTTCCTGTATCTCGAGGAAAATATGTTTCACGCACGTGCTCTATCTCTCTCTCTCTCACTCGTGCGATACTTCATATGGAAGCCCGAGCAGGCATGCATTTGCAAAAATAGAATCTTTCATGAATAATGTACCAAATTTCTTGAGAATACGAGACGATCTATGAGGATACGAGATCCCCGTAATGCGCCGTACGGTTGGGCTTGGAGGTTATGCCGCCGTGGCCTTTGTCTCTTACGTATCGTTTGGCGTTTTAACTTGTTCTTGCTCCTCTTTCTCGATCTCTCTCACTCTCTCTGTCTCTCCCTTTTTCTCGCTCTTTCTCGCTCTTTCTCGCTCACAGTTATTCGTTCGCTTGCTTGCTCTTTTCACTTTTCCCTTTCTTTCTCTCTCACTTTTTTTTTTTTTTCGATGCCTTTCGTTATCCTTTTTTTTACTTCTATTTCTTTCTTTTCTGCTCGTTCCTTTTTTCACTATTATATATTTCCTTGCTGGTTCAAGAACACTCACGTTACGTCTAATAATCGGTTTCTAGTTTGCTATACACACTATAGAGATGATGAAAATAGTGCCTTCGGCAGCTTTAAACTTGACGGATTGTCGGATTTTACGTATACGCGGTTATGTCTACGGTCGGCGTCGGGCCCGGTTTGCACTCTCCTTTCACTGGTTCTTTCCTCTGCTCAGCAAGGATACTTGTATAAGCTGAGGAAAATCGGCATTCTTCGAGCCATCCGCGCACGGACGTCACACACCAACTCCGCCTTACAAGGCAACGCGCGGACCGACCGTTTCTGTCGCTCTTTTCACTCTTCTCGGCCACGAGCGACTGCTACGCTCCTGATACACGCACATATTCGTGAATTTGTGTGTGCATCGAAATCTAGTGTGCATACATGCGTGCGCCAATCGGCGGCCATAATATTCGCCTCGACCAATCAAAACGGTTGACTCATTTCCTTCTTTCTCCCTTTAAAGCGTTTTCCTCGCTTCTTCACCCATGTTATTGTCCGCGTGCGCGACACTTTATTTATGATGTGATTTCGCCGCTTTTCCTAATCCTATTCTCTTAACCTGTATTCGTCGAGCTTTCAATTTTCCTCGAGCTGTATAAAATTATCTTTCGATTCCTTCGAGCACATTTAATCGAGCAATGTCAGAAACAGAATTTTTCGTAAAACAACTTCTTTAACTTTATGTTGTACCAAGCGCAAACTCCGCCTATTCTTTCAATTTCTTTTTTTTTTGTCACCACTGATGTTCAATCGTAAACGTTTGTGTCATTACTATGTAGTATTTTATAAAAAAAATTAAACAAAACTAACTGTTCGATCGTACTTTCGCCTTGTCGAATACCGTATAAATAAAACGAAGGTACTTCGTACTTGAGGAAATGTAAATTATGAAGATCATAACACGCAAGTCCATACAAACATGGTTGCGTATCAGCCATTTTTATAACGCGGGAATTCGAATATCCAATTGTGATATTTAGTGATAATTTATTATTCTAACAAATATTAAAATATAAAAGATAATTATTTTGTAACATTATTTAATATATATATCACAACATATTAATCCACATGATTTATTATCTTAACGATTGAACTAATGTGAAATTTACTACAGATGTTTTATATTCTACTATCTTCCCTAAGTTTTCACATTACTCGAGTTTCAAAGTTTATAAAGCATACGATCGTGTTTTATAGATTGTAATACATTTATTTACTAGTATTATTTACTAGTGTGATTTCATTTATATATATTGTATATATATATATATATATATATAAATTGTCATTTGTATATATTAAAAATCAATATAATATTAATTATAAAAAACGTACTAGATTAAGAATAGGTTATACGTGAAAATATATTTTATTTTTATTAGATATATATTTGAATAATAAATATGGAGTATGAAAAGTATTACGATAAAAGAGCAAATGGGTATGTTGTACATTTCCCTAATAATGAAGAATTGAGTTTACAAGAAATTACTGAAATGTTTTCTGCTTTTGGCAAAATTGTGTCTGTGAATAATCGTGGAAAAAGTAATGGATTATGTTTTATAAGATATGAAACAGTTGAAGATGCAAAGAAATGCATAGATGGTTTTAAAAACAATTCATCTATTAAAATTTTGCCACATAAAATAAAAAATAATAATATAAAGCCATTAATTGATATTAATACTAATATTGAAGCATCAAAAGATGTTGATACTGATGCACAGAGAAAGTCACAGGATAAAAGAATGTTTAAACAAAATACTTTTAAAAATAATTCAGGAGAAAATAATCATTTTACTGATTGTAATTTATCAGAATCATCTAGTAAGGATAACTTTGATGATGTAGAGAATAATGATGATGTAGATGTAGATGGTAAAAATGAAACTAACCATCACTCTCCTATACCAATACTATCTTTAAAACAGCGTATTAAACTTAGAAATTTAAAAAAATTTGCCTCAAATACTTCCATTTCATCGACAGCTACTAGTAATACTTCAAGAGAATTGGAAGATATACTTGATGAAACAAATATTCCAGCTTTGGTGCATATTGACCAAAAATATGGAACGCATAATATTAACAACACTCCATCATCTGCGAAAATTGTTCCAGCACATGAAGTAATTGTAGCTAATATCCATTCAAGTTTAACTATACATTATATATTACATCTTTTTGAAAAATTTAATCCAATATCAATATCACTTATGATGAGACTACCAAAAACCAATATATTGTATTGTCATGTTTATTTTAAAACATATGAAGAAGCATATGCAATTATGAAACAATTTGATATGCATAATGTACATGGAAAAAAGCTTATTGTTTTAACATCAAATAAATTGATGAAAGAAATATCTCAAATATAGTACTCAATTACTTTTATAATGCCTCTACAATTGTACAATTAAATAACTTGATTTATATAACTTGATTTAAGTAAAAAAATATAACTTGATTTTTTTTCTGAAAATTAATTTTTTTATTGATTTGTATTTACTAAATACAATAAAATTTTAATGATGATAAAAATATCGTTTTATTTACTTTTTATTACATGTATATAATAGAAATTGTTATAAGCTATTTTATACAATAACGATATGTTATTTTTGAAATAAAAAAATATTTTTTATTCTGTGTTTTTAAAATAAAAAGATTTAATGAAAGCTGTATTAATGAATTTGCGCGTTAAATTATAATTTCTAACCTATTTCTATAATATTTAAGAACATAGTTTTTGAAACTTGTAAATGTGACTGTAGTTTAAGAAATTACTTCGAAACATCATCATAGTTTTAGTATTGTGCGTGTATACATTTAAAAATATGCAATTAAAAATGTCAAAATTATTTAATCAAAATGCTGTAAAGCAGTTATTATTGCAAGAAAACATATTTATTTTAGATATATTTTCAAAAATGCCAGTATCTGAATTAGGTAAAAAGATAGCATAACCTTAAAAGTTACTTATGTTATTTGCAATTATAATAAAAAATCTTATCAACTGAAATTTTATCAGTTTCAGATAACAAGGATAAATTAGTTACACCTTTGAAGAAGAATATATTAAATGGTATTTGTTCTTTATTGTTTTTGTATATTATATAAATTTAATTTATTCAAAACTTTGTATATTTTATTGTAGACAATATTTTCTCAAGTTTTGGTGAACAAAAAAAAAGAGCACAAACATTTGAAGAGTTGCATGCTAAATTAGAGGGATTAAAAAATATTAAACGACTAGGATATAAAGAAAAGCAGTTAAAAAAGAATCTAAAAACCAGAATAAAAAAGATATCAAAGAAGAAAGAGCAATTAATACAAAAAAAGATAATAAAGACAGAACAAAATGGAAACACCTTATTTGAAATAAAAAAAGAAGATAATGAAATACCAAAAATTCCAAAACCAAAGCCTGTGTTTAATTCAGAAGGTAAAATGGTATTTAGTAAGTTTGATTTTACTGAAATTGGTACAAAGAAAAAACCATCCAAAAAGGATACAAAAAAAATGTTGCTCGAGTTGAAACAAAAAAAAGAAAAGTTAAAAGCAATGGACAAATTAGGTGAGAAAGAAAGAGTAGAAGAAATTAAAGAGAAGGATGCATGGAAGGCAGTTTTGGTAAAATCTAGTGGTGAAAAGGTAATAAAGATTCTATGTTTTTTTGTGAAATTTCAGAAATATATTCTATATTTTATATTATATCATTATATAATTCTATATTATATCATTAATATAATTCTATTATAAACATATTTTTTTATAGGTAAAAAATGATCCAAATTTACTTAAACAAACACTAAAAAGAAAAGAAGGTAGAAAAAAACAAAGTGCAAAAAAATGGAAATCTAGATTAGAAAATGTACGGAAAGGAATTCAAGAAAGGCAAAGCAAACGGCAGAATAATATTATAAAGAGAAAGCAAGAAAAGAAGATAAATAAGTTAAAAAAGGCAGCTAAAAAAGGACGAGTAATACCTGGATTTTAAATATAACAAAAAAATATTTAGAAAAAAACGATTATTTTATATATTATTATGCAATTTCTGTTAGATTTAGTTAATTTTTTTTATTATACTAAAAATAACTCAAACTGTAAATTGTGTAAAATCAGTAATTCATTATGACAAATTTGTACTGACAATATATTATTGATACATTAGAATGTAACGATTATTTTTTGCTCTATCATTTATTAAAAACAGAGCATACATGATACATTTACATTATCTATCTTATATTTTCGGCTAATTTTCATGCCTAACGTAACATAACAAAATCAGTAACACTGTTCTTATAATAAAACAATCAACAGAATGTGATTTCAAATAATACTTATAATTTTACTGAATATACTTTGAAATTATTTCGAAGAATAACCATTTACATATTAAGAAGTATTATTTTAATACACATCATTAAATTAAATAAGTTATATTTATTAAATTAATGAAATTTAAAAATACGACTTAATGAAAACATACTTGATTTCAGCTAATGTTTAAAAAATAAAATTACAGATATTTTTGTCAAATCAACCTATTCTATCTAATAGGCGAGAAAAACTATTTATTTTTTATTAGATTTAGAGCAATAATCTTAAATTAGATAAACATTATAACAATAACGGTTAAATATGCAATTATGTGTATATGTATCACAATTCTCAAAATAATAATGTTTCTTACTATAATTAATATTTCTTGCTATCGATGTAACAAAGATAATGTAGAAGCATAGTATCACTTAAAATTTGGCAGATAAAGATTACAATCACGTCTACGATTTAAAACAACATTATTAAGAGTTATTGTATATATATGTATATATTTAATCTAATAAATACTTAATATATTTATAATTTATATGAATATATAGATATACAGAATATCCTTATTTTTAAAGTATAACTAGAAAAGGAATGAAAAATAAGCTGAAAATATAAAATGAAATTTTTTCATGTTTTTTTGTCAAGTATACTTGATTTAAGCTCATTCCAAATTAGACAAGAATGAATAATCAAAAAAATTATTCTATAATGCAGAAATAAGTGAAAAATGTAGAATATAATTTTTTATTTATTCTTGTACATAAAATATCTTTTTAGTTATTACAAAATACAAATTATCAAATTCGATTTTTTCAAAATGTTATTTTTTTCTTTTCTACTTAGTTTTATATGTAGAATCATCCCTTTTGTATTGTGGAAATTGTATCGTGAAAATTGAAATATCTTATTTAAAACATAAAACATTCTTGTACACATTTATTAATCCTAGACTACAAATGATTGAGTAGCAACAGCCATGTGAATATCACCTGCAATATATTTCTTATTCGGTTATATTTTAAGAGTGCGAAATTTATTATGACTTTGAAGTATTACTGTGATAAATAATTATACAATACTAACTCTTTATATAAAATTATTTGTATATAATATTTGGTAAATACATAATGATGGAAGTACATAATCAATAAATATATATGTACATATTGGTTTATTTGAGCAATTTTTAACCGATTTAACCACCTAATAGTATTTGATTATTTACTTCTACATTTTCAGTATATTGAGGAGATAGAGAATTTTCCGTGATTTTAAATTTTTAGTAATTTTGCTTACATTGCATACTTTTGGAAGAAATAAAACCGTATAATTTTTACAAATTTATATTTTATCTTACTTCTCAACTATACATATTACTACGATTAGATTGATGCATTATTATGTTAAAACAATAAAAACATCTATTATACGGACATAATAACAATCGGATAAATAAATATTCGTTGAATGAAGGTTAATATATCTAAAACTGTTTTTTTAAATATATCTGTAAAACTAATCTTTGCTCCATATACGTTTACGATTACTACAAATCAGTAACGGGAATTATTTATTATATAATACGATATATGTGTACATTTAAAATTTAAATTGAAATTAAAACAAAATATGTAAATAATAATTAGTTTAAATATTATTATTATAAATACATAAAGTGAAACACAAAAGTACACTATCACGATTAAAAAAATCGCAATTTAAAAAAAAAATATATATATATATAACGCATTTATCAATTATAATTTTATGCTGAAGATATGCTAATTTTCTTATTAGTAATAATAGTTGTTATGCTAACTTTCTAACTATAAGATCTAATTATATCAAAGATAAGATTTATGCATGAAAATGTTAACGAAAAGTATATTTTTTAGATATTTTTGAGCAAAATATAGTTACATGATTTATTTAATAGCTTAAAACTATACAAATTTTCATAAAATTATTAAAGGGAACAATTTTTAATAAAAAATATTAATTTACTCTTTTGGTCGAAATGTACGTATAAACAAACTTTGATTACGTACCACATTTAAACAAATTGACGCAAGCATGATACCAAATTATAGGTATCATTAAAATTACTTATTCTTTAATTTTTTCTTAAGTAGAAGCTAAAAATTATTTAGGAAAAACTTTTTCAAATTTATTCAGATGCGATAGAATCCAGTTTAAGGAGTAAGAATTAAATTACCAAATGTTAAAATTCTTTTTTCATTTATTGATTATATAAATATATCTAAAGAATTATAAAGAAAAAATTAGAAAAGAGTAAAGATAATTTAGTATGAATTGAAAGTCCACCTTTTAAAAAATTGTATTTGTAGAACTGATTGAGTTAGATGGATGACTAACTTACAATTAGCTTATATTAACAGTGGAGAGTAGTATAAAACTTTGAAAGAATCTCTGCAGAAGATTGTAAATTTATTTCGACCAAATTCCCGAGTATGATTCTCGTAACTTAATACATGATTGTATTACTTGAAATAATCAACGAAATTTGCAATTTCAGTTAAAGAATTAAGTCATTAAGAATTAATTCATCAGAGTAACTGATAAACGCGGAGAAAATTAATATACTATTTCAATTTAGTCTTCATTGGATGTCAAGACGATTACAATCATCAGCTATAAGAAATAGTATTGCAACAAAGATCGTATATATACTATTGAAATGATCAATATACGTCAAGGCATTAAAAACAGAGATATACTGCACTTATTATATCGTGGATTAAAGTTTTAATTTTGATTAAAAATTGTCCTACATTTGTATAAAATGAGCGAAATACGAATCACAGTCAATAGATTGAATTATTGTACATAAGTAAACTTTCTTTTATCAACAGGGTTTGTAAAGCAGTTTCTAACCATTTGAAATATTACATAATGTAAGAATTACCGAGGTCGAATATCACGTAAATATTTCATTTTTCTGTTTGTATTAATAATTAGAAATGCATTGATAATATTTTCACTCATTCAATCTCCACTAAAATTACAACGTCGTACAGTATGGCTGATGAGTTAATACAACGACTTAATTCATTTCGTTTTGCGTCTAAACAACTAATATTTTTATGAATGAACTATAAGAGAGTCATTTAGTTTTTTTGGAAAAGAACTATGAGAAATTTTAAACATACAAACATTATATATTTAATAACTTTCTTCCCATGATCATTTGAATTGAGACTAAATTGACACCTTAGTGTCATAAGATACTTCGGCAGGTTACTGGTGTTTTATCATCAGTTATCTTGTACCGTTATTTATTTTGCAATATGAATTCAACTACTTGTTGATAGAATAACTACGCAGCCTCAGTATAAAATCTTCCCATTAGCCTAGTTGACTTATGACTACATCTTTTTCTTTAAGTGAATGAGTATACACACACACAGAGAACACACACACACACGCACAAAACACACAACACACACACAAACGCACAACTCATATATTACAAACATGCATATATATCTAGATATATGTATCTATATCTGTATATATATGTATATATATCTAGATCTATGTATCTATATCTACAATTGAACGTGGTAGTATTTCATGAATGCAGAAATTAGAATGAAAATTAGGATGAAAAATTTATTATATATTCAATTATTTGCATCCATTTAGTCTTAGAAAAAGTCTTAGAAAAATTGATCATTGGTACGATATTTTTATTAATAGCTAGATAACATATGTGATTATTTATAATTAGATATGACTTTTTTTTTATTTACGAATATGTAAATTTACAGCCTGGATAAATTACCTTTATCCCGCAAACTCGATTTTGCAAACTCGATTTTGCAAACTCGATTTTGCAAACTCGATTTTGCGGGATAAAGGTTGGACTTGTCAAAAAAATGTTCTTATAAATATTATTTAAACTAAAAGAACACATTGTGCGCTGTAAATTATTTTTTGCATATCGTCCGTTTCGAAATTTCAAATTTATTTTCTTAAATGAAACCACACATATTGTTAGCGCGCGCGTGGCGTGACGAGATTTTGTTGGATGATTTAGTGGACTGTATTTTTTTGTTTTGACGCGCTAGTATGGGTGGGGCGTTAGCCCTCGTTATTAGTTCGTTAGAGGTAATCGCGTTGCTTGGATAATACAGGAATCCTCGCTGGATTCAGACTCGCGGATTGACAAGGCTTTGACACTTGTTAGCTCTTCGAAGGTTCAGACGCTTCTTCTATTCTCCTTTTCCGGGGCCGAGGAACGCGTATAAATCATCTAGGCCCTCCCCCCCGGCCCTAGGGTAGTCACGTGGCTCGAAATGGGGCAAATGTGGTGTCGGCAAATGTGGATCGCGTGTGGTGTCGTACGATGTGCCCATATTTGGGCATTAAGACAGTTATGGTTATTCATTTGTTTCTCTATTTCGGGCCACGAAGTCGCTGCGCGAAACCTTTGTGGATGACGCAACGCTGGTTCGGGGAAGTTCCTCGCGCCGTGACCCAGGAAGAGGGAGTCGGAGGCGGAAAGATGGAACTCTCGCGAACACATATATTTTCTTTTTTACAGTACTGTGGTATTAAGACGAATTCAGTGACGAATTTGCATTTACAACCGAAACGACCGACATCATTTATTATTAAATAAATTGTTAATAAAAACAATACAAACTATGAGTGATATATGTTGGTATTAAGATTTTTTGAGTTCAAAGTATTGCTCGTTCATATTTTCCTCCGATTATCTCATTCTGATTGCCAGTGAACTTGTAAATTATCACTCCCTTACCTACTTCGACAGTTTCTATCATTTCCATGTCGACTTCCACGCTTTCAAAAAATCATCGAGATCGGTGACGAAGTAGTCAGTCTACACCATTCATCCAATTGCCTTCGTTGTTGTGCGGAATGACAAACAAACGCGAGTTAAAGGGACACGGGTAAGTTTTGGATTTGGATGACGAAAACATAGTTGTCGAAACGTAAAAGTCTCACGTTGTTTACCACGTTTCTATTACATAGAAGTTCTGTCTGGCGACTCGATGAAATGGTTAAGTTATTCGAAGTAGACAAGTTACAGGATTGTTCGTATGTTTTCGAATCCTTCCGAGCCCAACCAAAATTATCCGATTTGATCAGTAGAATTGCCCACCCGCATCCGAATTATTTGGCTAAATTTTTATTTAAATTATAAGTAATGAATATAATTTTTATTTAAATTGTTTAAATAATTATCTAAATATCAGTATCAGAAATAATTTAATCCATATTTTTGATTTTCAAGAAAATACTTATTTCATATTTGAATTAGAGCAAAAATAATTTTTTATTTTCTCTCGTGTCCATTGTATTGAATATGAAAAACCAAGTGAAAAGTCACGCAAATAATATTAAATCCTTTAAATATAATTTGTCGAGTGTTAGTTGTCATTTCAACAAATCTTCAACCAATCTTCAACCAATATAAATACAAATATTGCATTTAAAAAACAGTTATAAAGATACAACAATATGTGTCAAGGCCAACGATACTATTGACGGGAAGGTGCTACTTAAAAACAGTTAAATATAATTATTTATCAATTAAAAAAATCCTGTTCCTAATTTTGTTGAATTTAACATATGTTTTATACATAGTATTAGATATAAATATATTATTACTAATTAATATACATACATATAGGTATTAAAAGACACAGATCTCAGTAATTTATTATAAATTTAAATTTATTGCTCCCTCTGTACATAATTTACAAACATTTATGTAACATTCTTTCATTAGCACTAGGTTACGACATTCGTCCATTTGCTCTACGAGCGGAATTAAAAAAATTTTTACGGTCTTCTCCTGGCAAGTTTTGCTAACTTTTATTAATATAAAGTAATACGAATCAATTTGCGAAATCTCTAATTTTGAAGTTTTATACGTGATATATCTGTCTCTATAAACGTCAATTTGACGTAGAAACAGATATACAAGATATCCGCTCGTAAATCTAGTACATCTACAGACAAATTTTACTATATACAAGAAATGATCGTAAATCTAATATATGTACAGATAAATTTTACTATATACAAGAAATGCCCGTAAATCTAACATATGTACAGCCAAATTTTACTATGTTATACTATTTATATTAAGAATTTCTATTTAGTGAAACCATTTTATTAAGTACTTAGTCAAAATAAAATAAAAGTAGAAATTCTTAGTACAAGTATTATAACACATTAAAATGTATCTCTACACGTTGGACACGATGGTTTTTGATTTGTGTTAAACCACTTGTACTGAAAAAGGAAAGTGAATATTAATTAATTTCGGAAGAGCTACAAAATTTCATTAAATATTCCAGAGAATACGATAAACTTACCAAACAAACAGCATGAAATTTCTTGCGGCACGTGTGACAAGATAATTTTGGTATTCGATATGTATTCCCGTGAAAAACACTCTTACATATACAACATTTTTTCACACCAACGAATCTTTTTATCCAAACTTCTTTTCCATAATACAATTCCATCATATATTGATTTATTCTACAGGAAGGGAATAAAATATTTCCTCGATTATTTCATCCAAATATAACGTAATTTAATTGATAAGTTATTACCTGGTGTATCGGAAATACAGACAACTGCCTGTGAAAATTCCTCCAATTCGCTCCATTTGCGCACACCATTTGTTCACACTCGACAGTAACTGGTTCTAATGGATGATTAGATGATAATGTAATATTGAGTTTCAATTTTGTATCATCTATTTGATACGAGGCTGTCACTTTACGGAATGCTGGATGTACTTTCACTTCGATATTTTCACTGTCATGTAATTTATTCTGAAGAAGTTCCTCTCGACGAAGCATAGGGCTAACGTAATGAGCTGTAATCTTATCTATGGCAACACTGACTTTACTGTCAGCAGTGCTCCACCATTGTCTTACCAACATTGGTAAATACCTCAAACTGTTTGTGTATATCCAACACACAATATGGTCCAACCTCCATTCTGTCCAACTTTCTGCAAAATATCATAAGTAGACAGGTATTAAAAACAAAGTTATATGTAACAGAAAAGAGAGCAATTTAATTATTCATACCGCCAAAGTTTAGAGATGGTTCAGTAGAAAATAATTCTATTAATTTAACACCCTTGTTTATATTATCTTGGAGAAATTCCATTGGCATAAGTCGGAATATGTTATTTAATAAATTGGTAAAGACGTTATTCCGTCTGAAATGGAATGTAAGTTTTAAGTATTGAAATTTTAATATTGACTAAAAGAAATCTCAGTTTACTTTCAGTTAAAGTTTCACTTCAGTTGAAAGGAAATAAAAAAGTACTTAGAAAGATATTTACTTGAGTATTTCAGCATATATATGCAGCAAGTCTTCATGAGCATTTGCACACATGTCTAAGATGATAGCCCATGACAATAAATATCCAATGGCGTGAGTGTAGGTATCAGAATCTGGTGGAAAAGTCGCGGTATTGTATAATCTGCAAAGATGTAAAAAAGGAACAAAAAATTAGCACAATAGTAGCGAATAAAAGTAGTACAACAATAGTATAATAGTAGTATATAAAAGTAGTACGTAATAAGATAAGAAAGTAGCTGAAAACTTACTTAAACTCCATTAGAATGGCATTCATGATACCTTGGGTACTCTGAAGTACTTCCTCCAGTTTTTTAACGCTCAAAGTATTCACATCGAAATTTTTTAATTCGATTGTATTTTTGTCTTGTTCCACAAGCTTTGGTATTGCGTGTTTTAATATATGATACGCGCCTAATTGTATACTAGATACAGGAGATTGGAGGAATTTCAATGCTAACTCAACAGTCCTTGTAAGAAATATATGATTTTTGAAAATTATATTTCCGTCGACCATTTTCATAGCCTTTCCTAAATGATCCGATAATATAACAACTTCCAAAGCTGTTGTTTTTTCACTGTACACATCTGTGACAATTGGTTAAAAATAAAATTTGGTTAAAAATTGCGGATAAGAAATTATATATCTAAAGATTTAACTTATACACCTGTACAAAGTATAAATTATAAATATACCTGCACAAAGCATCCAAAATTCAGTAATTCCACTTTGAATATCGCCGATAAAAATATTTTTCCATTCATTTAATATTTTTGGTGGTATTATTGTTACATTTTCCTGGTCATGTTTGTTAATTAAGTCTTGGACCGCACGATATAGTTGACACATGGCTACCATCAGTGTAAATGCCTATGAAAGTAAAACAAATTTATAACAAATTAACAAAAATTAACCAATTTTTTCAAATAACGTAAATGACTAATTGCACACCTTTAAATCAGTAACATTTTGTTTTGACTTCCTAATGGAATTCGGCCATAGGACTAAAGAAGTCAGAATAAAATTCCAGTTTTCATATGTCAACTTAGATGGAATATTCTTGACGATTTCTGTCGATAATCTTATACGTTCCAAAGATAAATTTAACATATCCCAAGAAATTTGAGAAATTTCACTATAAGAAAGAACATACAGACGTTGCATTTTTGATATGTACAAGTATGTTATTGCATTATATTTTATGTAAGAAGTAAAATATTACCAATCTAATAATGAAAGATGTTTCTCCAAAATATCGGAATACTTTAAAATATTCTCTTGCTCCATCAACATACTTCTTACTACTATTAATTCAGAAACATCGTTACCGGATATCCATGTATTCAAGATGTTGTCCCAATTTTGAAATTTACGTAGAATCTGAAATAAAATTTTCTGTCATTACGTAGAATACATATATATTGATTTCAAAATTGATTTTAAAATTATTAGTGCAGTACTTGTAAACTTTGAAGTCTCATTTCTTCATTTACAGTAAAAATGTTATTATTTTTATAATTTTTAAATAATTCCTTAGGTTCTTTGACAGGACACAACTTTGTACAGCAAAAGTATATTATATACGGTAGTGTACTTCCATATTTCGAATAATTTCTGCAAATACAGTTGAAATAAATGTTAGAGCAACTATAACGAACATTTTACAAAATTATTAAACTTAATTAAACTTATTTAAAATACGTACAGTGTCAGATAATCACGAATATCGTGAAATGTATCATCGTTAACATGTAACTGTGTAAAACTTTTTTCTAGAATCGCCAAAGTTTTATTCACCCCGTCATAATACTTGGTCTGAAAATATGTAATTCAGTTCAATGAAGTATCAGTGCTTTTTGTTATTGAAATTAAGTGTTTTCACACAGATTACCTACGATCATACTTACAGATTTGTAATATTTGGTGTAAATTTCACCCAGGATAATAGAATATATAATATTAATTAATAAATTTGTAATTCCTGGTAAATCTACGTTATGTATCAATGATCTTTCGATGCCATCGACTGATCTCAAGCGTAGATTATTTAATATATCTATGTTGAGCAGTGACCACTTCAAACAATTTTTAATATTATCTATTATTGTCTCACTGGTTAAATCAGTAGACACACATTTTCGATCAATATTTTTGTTTTGATCAAAAGACGATAGATGTAGTTTACCAGTTATTGCTTCTCCATATATAATCAGACGAGTAGTCTTAGATATCCATGTTGTTATATCGCAATTCTTTAGAAATGTTGAAATAATTTCCTCTGCATAGGAAACATTATCATTAAGTATGGTTTCGACAAAATCAACTGCTGTCTTGACTAATATTTCTTTCCTATGTGAATGTTCTTGATATCTGAAATACAATGTACATGTTATAAGAAATAGATCAAAGAGTTACATCTTATAAATAATGTGATATAATTCTCTCACCGATCGTGATTATTCCATATAAAAGTCGCACACATTTTAGTCACGTTAATAAATTCGGATTTTGATAATTTTCGAACTGCTTCCAGAAGACTTTTCTTCCATGTATTTCGTATTACATTGGTGAAAACATGACTACAACCAAAATAATTTTTCAAACGTAATTCGAAAAGAATTCCTAATATTCGTACCGCACCAACTATTGTTTTCTTGTTAGACCATGCTATTGGAACTAGACAATAAATCAAGTCCATGAAATCCAAGAAATATTTTTCATCTATTTTGTAAAATGAATTGCAAAATACAGATATGATTTCATTGATCGTTTGGTCGTTTGTTGACAGATCTGAAAAAAAAATGAGGTAAAAATTATTTATGTATGCCATGTTAGTAAAACGTAATCGAATTAAAAATATCATGACCTTACCGCCTTCTTTTAGAGCTTCAAAAAATAACAACATAAGATTCTGATTTTTCCTTAGATCAAAATAATCATTGCCAACCAATATTTTGGAATAACGTGAAGTAATGTTTTTCGCTGCAACTGTCACTGTAGTAATAATTTCAGACTGTGAATACCATTTCTTTACTATATCATCATTTCTATGCTTCTTAGATAAAGCGTATCGCAGAACATCTTTTACTATCAGAATATCAAGCTGAAAACAGATACATATGTAGTCAAGAAAAAAAAAAAATACATATGTATATATATATATTTGTAACAATTTTTTTGTTACGTGTATGTAATATGTGGCAAAAAGAAAAAAAAAAAAAACAGAAGATACATATATTTTTTTTCTCTCTAAAAATACGAAAAAAGAATTTATTCTTACTTCTGTCAAAGACTCCATAATTTCATTTCTTTCAGAATGATTCATGTATTTCATTAGATTAAACATCAGTTCCGTTATATCTTCAACGTCCTGCCGTTGCTCCAGCAACCAACTTCGTAAAATTTCATTGTAAAAGTTAAAGAAATTCATTTGCGCGTTAAGGAGCTCAAACAGATTTTCAAACGCATCATCGCCTTCAAAATGAGCTATAAGTTTGTTTAGATATGTGATATATCCTTTTTCAGTGATTTGATTAAAACATTTCACGCAAATGGAGTTAACGAAATTCTTAAGCTCGGCAAGGAATTTAACATCAGTATCGTTCTCTACATTTTGTGTTTGAGATTGATTCATTATATCTTCTCCTGAATTACAGAATTTCATCTCTAAATTTTTACGACCGTGTTCAGAGCCCATTCTCAATGTGATTAAAAACGCTGTTTGAGAGCTGATGTTTACAGGCGAAGTGAATAGCGTATTAAGATTTCGCCAAAATTCTTCCATCAAACAAACATAAGATTTGTAATCTTTGTTGTATCGATTTTTACTCCAGTATCGTATTAAATGAGTAATTTCGTAAGAAAATATTTGTGCCAACGGGCCATCGTCTTTTAAACATATTTCTAATAATGGCATAAGCTGAAATAATTAATCCACGAATTTTAAACATTTCTCCTGCAGAAATCATCATGGTAGTGTACACAGTGAAGAGCATGACTGTACATATTCAATGGCGAATGTTCTTTTATGCCTCAATATTGTATTGGATATTAAAGGTACAAAAATTCAAGAAAACTTAACACTTTGTCGTCCAACTCCAACGTTCAAAGTTTAATAGAAATGGCGAAAAGAAATCGTGCAGCGAGTTTCAAGGATGTAAAGTTGTGAAGAGAAAATTTCAATCTTTCAGCCATAGTGAAGTTAGTCGCAAAACAAATTTTTTAATATTTTACCATAATGAATTTGAATTTTTACAATTTTCGAGAAAAAAACATCTTCGCGCTCCTACTTGACATAATATATGCTACATGGTATAAAATCATCTCAAAATAAAAGAAAAAAGGAAAGAAACGGAAATCTGACAACTCTTAAAGTAAAGGCTCCACTGGTACAGTTATACTTTTTACTGTAACATAAATGGATAAAATAAAAACCTGTTCACTGAGCAGAGCATTAATTAAGTCTTGATTATTGACATTTGAAAGAATATAATAGCCGAAACATTCGACAAATGACGTCGTTACCGCAAGCGCTTCATAATGATCCGTTTGTACACTTTGTACAGAAAATCTGAAAAAAGAATAAGTATGTATACTCTAATATACTCTAATGCGCTCTAATATATTCAAAACACCGAATTTAATTAATTGAATAAATACCCTTGTCGCATGCTGGTAAAGAAATTTGTATACAAGTGATGAGGATCAACACTTAGTTTCAGAAATTGACTAATAAATGATAATAGATACGGATAGATATCACTAGCGCAATATTGCCCTCCGTTTTGTAAAACACGGTGTAATTTTGGTAAGAATAGTTTTTCAATATCTATTACGCTGTACCAGTCCTGAAAAGAGAACGTATTACTTGAGATTGCTTGATATTAATATCTCACGATATTAATATAAATAATAACTACAAAAGTAAATATGTTATTTACCTTTATTTTATTTATAGCAGTATGCATAGACTTCCATACAGCTGAGGACAATGGAGGGTACATTTCGTCAAGACTATTTACGATACTCGTTACAGTTCTTTTCTTTTCATTTTGTAACATTACATTAGTGTCAATCATCGACGTTAATAGAGTAAAGAATGCTGTTTTGATTGGAACTACATCAGTGTTGATTAAGTTCCAAAATTTGTTGCTACTTATAATTTTATTGTGAAGCTCAATCATTTTTTCAACCTCTTGGATAGGAACTGTATTTAAATAAACACTATATCCATATAAACTGGATATTAGTACGCTCTGACGTTTTGCTTCCACGTCTTTTGCAGTGAGAGAATATGGAGGCAAAATGTGATCCCAACAGATTTTACGAACGTGATAACTATCACAATGTACTGTTTTCGTCTTTTTTCGTAAAAATACATCGTGCTTCTGTGACAACGTCAGAGCACTATGAACAATTAAATTGTCACAGATATAGCTCAGGATTTCATGCCGGCAATATACGATAGCATCAATTCTTTTTTTGTAGAAATGTATCCTATATGTAAAATATACGTAAAAAATATTCATATTAAAATACATTCTTAATGAATTAGTAAATTATAGTTATTAATAAGTTACAGATATTTACATTGAATGAATTAGTGGCAATTGATGCAGCGGGAGGATATACATCATATTGTGAAATGAACCACGCTCCGGCTAATGATTTCAAATACTTTGCTACACTTTTGCCTATACGTTTCACAAGAGCGGCATGTGCTAACTGTGCAGCTTCTCTTACTGTATGGTTTATATCTATTGCTAAGGCAGAATACAACCGTGGCCAGAATGGTAACATTCCTTCCACAATTGATATTTCTGAATCTCTGCATAGAGTAGCAAATTCGTGTAAGGCCTACAAAATATTAAGAAAGAAACTTTAGTTTGATTTAGTCTCAATATCATTTCTATAAATGAACAGAAGAGATAACTATTTGTTACCTTATATTTGGTTATTGGATTCTTTTTGTTCATCTTTTTTAATATTATTCGAACATTACTATCAAGCCTGTTCATTTCAACTTCGTTTATATCACAAAGTGGTAATGCAGCTACATATCTCCCACTTCTCACAGTTGAAAAGTCAATCGAAGTATCCAGAAATTTTGCCCTTCTGCCACTATTCGATGGCTGGTATAAATAATAATGATATTTAGAAACGTACAATGACTTGTAATTAAAAAGTTTTTGTTCACAGATCATGTGTCAAACAACGTAAACAAATTTTCATAAAATTAAATAATCATTTAAAAAGGACATAACTTTATAAAATTGTTTATAAAATTGTACCATGTAATTTCTCTACAAAAAACTCATTACGATTACATCACGATTATAATTTTAAATCAAGAAACATTGTTATAACTAGACTGCAGATTTTTATGCGAATTCATAACTTTTTAAATAAAATTTAGAAAAAAGAAACTGGAGAGAAAATTGTCTTCTCTATTAATTATTATACAGAGTGTTGCACTTATTTAATAAAAGAATATTTCATACTCGTTTGAATCTTACATACACTCTGTGTATTCTTCCATCTTCAAATTTCTTATAAATTCGCATAAAAATCCACAATCCAGGTACAACAACTTTAACCTACATAAAGTTCCGATAAAAATTAATTTCTCCATTAATATAAACTTTCTACTTACCATTCCATTATTTTTGACGTTATTTTGCGCTCGTTTATTCTTTCCCATGACGATTATCACAGCAGCAAGACACAGGAACTCGTACAAGAAAGTACTGACACTACGTACGAAAAAGACCGACACTACGTGTAAAAAATACTGACAACACGTACAACTACACGTACTCAGGAAGACTGAGACTACAGGTAAATTCCAGCTTCGTACCGATGTTACCGGACGTGAAGTCGTCGAAGTCTGACTCAGTACTGAGACGACAGGCCCTTATGGGCTATTAGGCAGGTCAGCCACTTTGTCCGAAAATGAAACCCCATTCTAGCATTGTCAAATTATCCGGAAATGGTAATGAGGGAAAATTTGTGAAAAGTGAAATTCTATTATACGTCAAAAAGTGTTCTATCTATAAAGTGAATTTAGGATGGATTTTTGCACGCGATCTATTAAAATTCTAAAACCATTTGTACTGATCTATTCAATCTAAGAAAAAATTTAATTTCGCTTGAAGTAATAATCATACGGTTTTCCAACCCTCTCAGTATCTTCCAATTTTTCTATATATCGTGAAAGACAACAAAGCTTCGTCGTAGAAACACAATGTAAAACAATACGTCAAAATCTCGGTAAAACAAATATAGAGGAGAGTATTCGGCACCGGACACTCTAACAAAATTTTTCCACTATAAGTCGGTCAATTCTTGATAAAAACCAAACTTTAAAAACAGAAATTTGACTTTAAAAACAAAAATAGCGCTCAATGAGAGAGTCTGAACCGTTTCCCTCAAATTTTATTATAAGGATGAACAAAATACGAATAATGAGAAAAATGCTGTAATTCGACTATTAATAAATAATTTTGGATAGTGTTCGATCTTACCGAACGCAGTGAGGACGAAACTGTGATGCGAAAAATAAATTCATCGAGCCAGGGATAATAATTTTCAAATTTGTCACTTTCTCCACGGCAGGGATTTCCCGTTTCCGTTACTTTCATAATTTCCATAATTTCAGACCTGTTGCAGTCATACCTGACTCCCAAATCGAAGGCTCGGTACGTAATTCTTTATTGCAACTGTCCTCGCCATAAATGAATATAACGAGGGACGCATCCGTAAGCCAATAATTGTAAATGTTCATGGGACCGACCTCAACGACACATCTCGACGGAAGCAGAGATTCTTACGAATTGCCTAATCTCACAATAGAATTATAATTAACAAAATAGAATTTATATAAGACCAACCCACAAAGAGAAATTTCTACAGAAAGTCCTAGGATCCCATTACCATTTTCGTGTCACGGTACAGTTTTTGCACTGTAACATTGTTAGTGATGAGAATTAAAATCAAAAAATATGAACAGTATTCCCACATCTGCCCTGAGAATTGTTTCTACAATTGAACGTGGTAGTATTTCATGAATACAGAAATGTAATGGTTTGGAATAGCGATTGATGACAATTAGGATGAAAAATTTATTATATATTCAATTATTTGCATCCATTTAGTCTTAGAAAAAGTCTTAGAAAAATTGATCATTGGTACGATATTTTTATTAATAGCTAGATAACATATGTGATTATTTATAATTAGATATTTTTTTTTTTTTATTTACGAATATGTAAATTTACAGCCTGGATAAATTACCTTTATCCCGCAAACTCGATTTTGCAAACTCGATTTTGCAAACTCGATTTTGCAAACTCGATTTTGCGGGATAAAGGTTGGACTTGTCAAAAAAATGTTCTTATAAATATTATTTAAACTAAAAGAACACATTGTGCGCTGTAAATTATTTTTTGCATATCGTCCGTTTCGAAATTTCAAATTTATTTTCTTAAATGAAACCACACATATTGTTAGCGCGCGCGTGGCGTGACGAGATTTTGTTGGATGATTTAGTGGACTGTTTTTTTTGTTTTGACGCGCTAGTATGGGTGGGGCGTTAGCCCTCGTTATTAGTTCGTTAGAGGTAATCGCGTTGCTTGGATAATACAGGAATCCTCGCTGGATTCAGACTCGCGGATTGACAAGGCTTTGACACTTGTTAGCTCTTCGAAGGTTCAGACGCTTCTTCTATTCTCCTTTCCGGGGCCGAGGAACGCGTATAAATCATCTAGGCCCTCCCCCCGGCCCTAGGGTAGTCACGTGGCTCGAAATGGGGCAAATGTGGTGTCGGCAAATGTGGATCGCGTGTGGTGTCGTACGATGTGCCCATATTTGGGCATTAAGACAGTTATGGTTATTCATTTGTTTCTCTATTTCGGGCCACGAAGTCGCTGCGCGAAACCTTTGTGGATGACGCAACGCTGGTTCGGGGAAGTTCCTCGCGCCGTGACCCAGGAAGAGGGAGTCGGAGGCGGAAAGATGGAACTCTCGCGAACACATATATTTTCTTTTTACAGTACTGTGGTATTAAGACGAATTCAGTGACGAATTTGCATTTACAACCGAAACGACCGACATCATTTATTATTAAATAAATTGTTAATAAAAACAATACAAACTATGAGTGATATATGTTGGTATTAAGATTTTGAGTTCAAAGTATTGCTCGTTCATATTTTCCTCCGATTATCTCATTCTGATTGCCAGTGAACTTGTAAATTATCACTCCCTTACCTACTTCGACAGTTTCTATCATTTCCATGTCGACTTCCACGCTTTCAAAAATCATCGAGATCGGTGACGAAGTAGTCAGTCTACACCATTCATCCAATTGCCTTCGTTGTTGTGCGGAATGACAAACAAACGCGAGTTAAAGGGACACGGGTAAGTTTTGGATTTGGATGACGAAAACATAGTTGTCGAAACGTAAAAGTCTCACGTTGTTTACCACGTTTCTATTACATAGAAGTTCTGTCTGGCGACTCGATGAAATGGTTAAGTTATTCGAAGTAGACAAGTTACAGGATTGTTCGTATGTTTTCGAATCCTTCCGAGCCCAACCAAAATTATCCGATTTGATCAGTAGAATTGCCCACCCGCATCCGAATTATTTGGCTAAATTTTTATTTAAATTATAAGTAATGAATATAATTTTTATTTAAATTGTTTAAATAATTATCTAAATATCAGTATCAGAAATAATTTAATCCATATTTTTGATTTTCAAGAAAATACTTATTTCATATTTGAATTAGAGCAAAAATAATTTTTTATTTTCTCTCGTGTCCATTGTATTGAATATGAAAAAACCAAGTGAAAAAGTCACGCAAATAATATTAAATCCTTTAAATATAATTTGTCGAGTGTTAGTTGTCATTTCAACAAATCTTCAACCAATCTTCAACCAATATAAATACAAATATTGCATTTAAAAACAGTTATAAAGATACAACAATATGTGTCAAGGCCAACGATACTATTGACGGGAAGGTGCTACTTAAAAACAGTTAAATATAATTATTTATCAATTAAAAAATCCTGTTCCTAATTTTGTTGAATTTAACATATGTTTTATACATAGTATTAGATATAAATATATTATTACTAATTAATATACATACATATAGGTATTAAAAGACACAGATCTCAGTAATTTATTATAAATTTAAATTTATTGCTCCCTCTGTACATAATTTACAAACATTTATGTAACATTCTTTCATTAGCACTAGGTTACGACATTCGTCCATTTGCTCTACGAGCGGAAAAAAAAATTTTTACGGTCTTCTCCTGGCAAGTTTTGCTAACTTTTATTAATATAAAGTAATACGAATCAATTTGCGAAATCTCTAATTTTGAAGTTTTATACGTGATATATCTGTCTCTATAAACGTCAATTTGACGTAGAAACAGATATACAAGATATCCGCTCGTAAATCTAGTACATCTACAGACAAATTTTACTATATACAAGAAATGATCGTAAATCTAATATATGTACAGATAAATTTTACTATATACAAGAAATGCCCGTAAATCTAACATATGTACAGCCAAATTTTACTATGTTATACTATTTATATTAAGAATTTCTATTTAGTGAAACCATTTTATTAAGTACTTAGTCAAAATAAAATAAAAGTAGAAATTCTTAGTACAAGTATTATAACACATTAAAATGTATCTCTACACGTTGGACACGATGGTTTTTGATTTGTGTTAAACCACTTGTACTGAAAAAGGAAAGTGAATATTAATTAATTTCGGAAGAGCTACAAAATTTCATTAAATATTCCAGAGAATACGATAAACTTACCAAACAAACAGCATGAAATTTCTTGCGGCACGTGTGACAAGATAATTTTGGTATTCGATATGTATTCCCGTGAAAAACACTCTTACATATACAACATTCTTTCACACCAACGAATCTTTTATCCAAACTTCTTTTCCATAATACAATTCCATCATATATTGATTTATTCTACAGGAAGGGAATAAAATATTTCCTCGATTATTTCATCCAAATATAACGTAATTTAATTGATAAGTTATTACCTGGTGTATCGGAAATACAGACAACTGCCTGTGAAAATTCCTCCAATTCGCTCCATTTGCGCACACCATTTGTTCACACTCGACAGTAACTGGTTCTAATGGATGATTAGATGATAATGTAATATTGAGTTTCAATTTTGTATCATCTATTTGATACGAGGCTGTCACTTTACGGAATGCTGGATGTACTTTCACTTCGATATTTTCACTGTCATGTAATTTATTCTGAAGAAGTTCCTCTCGACGAAGCATAGGGCTAACGTAATGAGCTGTAATCTTATCTATGGCAACACTGACTTTACTGTCAGCAGTGCTCCACCATTGTCTTACCAACATTGGTAAATACCTCAAACTGTTTGTGTATATCCAACACACAATATGGTCCAACCTCCATTCTGTCCAACTTTCTGCAAAATATCATAAGTAGACAGGTATTAAAAACAAAGTTATATGTAACAGAAAAGAGAGCAATTTAATTATTCATACCGCCAAAGTTTAGAGATGGTTCAGTAGAAAATAATTCTATTAATTTAACACCCTTGTTTATATTATCTTGGAGAAATTCCATTGGCATAAGTCGGAATATGTTATTTAATAAATTGGTAAAGACGTTATTCCGTCTGAAATGGAATGTAATAACGCAATAAAATTATTTTAGTTTATACTTAGTTTGCCTGCAAAATTTAATTATTGCGAGAAGTAACTTTTGTCGCATGAAATAAAAGTGCAAATGTATATGTTATTTTAATCTTTAATAATGCTGAAAGAAACAAAGTGGCGGAATATATCGCTAAGAACAATACGATATCAATTTATCATTTCATTAGTAATCAGCAACAAAACTAGCGAAATTTTACCTAACAGTAAAAGCGAAAAACTTCCTTTCGTCTATATTGCATTATACTATATTATACAACATACTATGTTACACTATATTATACGACTACCACTATTGGAAAAATTTTGATGTGTCTCCTGATTCTCCTAAGAGACAGTAAGACGTTAATCGACAATAAAAAAAGGCGAATTGTTCAAACGCGTGAAGAATGTCTTTCTTATAAATATGCAATAAATAGTGCTATTGTAGGTCCAATTAACGTTTAGTAGTTAATTGTACGGGATAAATCAAAGGGGCAGGAAGAGAAACGCAAGCTCCTATTAGGCTCAGGGACTCACCTCGAGCAGACATCTGAGCGAATATACAGTGAAGAGCAAGACTCATCATCATTTCAATGCAAAATTGTTAATAATTTAAACAGTTATACGTTATAATATCGTAAAAAAGAATCCTGGTCTCATTTTAAAGTGTGAAACCTTTATTTCGACAATCGTGAGTTTGTTCTTTTTAAAAATGATTTTACATCAACACGTTACGAGTGGGAAAATAAAAATACTTTTTTCTCGAAAGTTATAAAACGGGTGTATTTCTATTAACTCACATGCAACGAATGCCAAATTATATATTTATTTTAACCGATGGATTATTTATTAAATAACCTGTTGTGCTTTCCCATAAGAAACATAAGAAACATAAGAAGCACATAAAAATTTCGACCTCTATAAAAAATTCGTGTAGTTTACCAACGATTCGAGCTTGTAGCCCGTAATAATTTATTAGTATTTCTTCTGGCGCAGAACAATCCACCTCAAGATGGACACTCAGGCTAGATTCGTAGAATATGCTACCCTGCAGAGAAGTTCCAGATGCCCTGGCACGCGCCTATCTATGGGACCTTTGTCTTACCCTGAGAAACAGAGTTAGCATCTGGAACTTAAAGGGTAAGGGTAAACAAAGGGCTTCTTGGCTAACACCAAGAAGTCACATAGACACATTCGCTCCACATAAAAGTTCCGTCTCCTAACACGAGACATACAGTCTATCAGAACCATTCAGTCATTCCGTTCGGGTCTAGATGCGAAGACACCTTCTCCCAGACTCAAGTAACAATTCCAGACATTCTGCCAGAGTCACTCAGTTCAGTCAGTTCGAGTCGAGACACCTCTTACACATCACAGACTCACGTAACAATTGTATAACTTTCACCAAATATACGTCTTAAAAACCTACAACCGGCATTCTTTAACATCTCTCCGACGGCTGTAAAAGGCCAAACGAGAGAACCTCAGCGAAGCGGGCAGCAATCCTCAGGATTCGACGTGCTGATACAATTTTAAATAGTATAAAGTATAAATGGCTGCATGTTTTATATATGTAAATGATTGCATATTTGATGCACACACACACACACAAATGTATAGCCAGAAAAATATTGCAATAAAATACCTAAATATTACAATGAAAATTTGAAACTTTCTTTTACAAAGTAATTAAATCGATAGTACTTTGTAGAGTATTTTGAAATATGAATTAGTATCCAATTTATTATTATTGAAGTCAATAATAATGATTGTTCGTTAACAGAGTTAGGTTAGGTTAAGTTTTTCTTATCATTATCTCTTCTGTTCTCTGTTCTAAATATAATATTTCAACAATTAAGTAGCATTTTATAAATTTTCGATTTTGCACAAATCAAAATTTGTTCACGATTGTTCTTTCGTTTTATTTGTAACAAAAATCTTGCAATAAACGCACTTTGTGCAATGTTTTGTATTCTTCATGCTATATAAGAAATAAATAAAGTTGAAAGATAAATCATGTGATTTTAATCGAATCTTCTTTTTTTTTTTGTATTAATATAAATTTTCAATTTTCAACTTATTAGTCCAATTTAAATTTAATCATTAGAAATTCTTACTTTCAGTTTTTGTAATTTCATAGAAAAGTAGTTTAATTCAATTAATAAAGTATAATTATAAAGAAATATGTTGATAACAACTGATTTTCTTCGTGTATAATATACCTTTATTGTAGATCTTTTTATTTTGTCTTTATATTTCTTTTTATTATAATACTAATTCAATACATAAATCTGTTTCAGATTTATTAATTTACAGAGAGTATTAGTTATAAAAAATATATAAAAATATGTAGGATGGAAGATTGTAAGAGTTATATTTTTTAGATTTTACTAATCGTTTTTAATTTCTTAGAATTGTTTTAAGTTCAAATTATGGAATTAACAGAAGAAGATTTGGTATAATGTAACAAGTTGAGAAATCATTAGAAGAATATTTCACATAACATTACTTCATTCCTTTTTAATTATATTTATGTAAATTATATTTCTATAAATAGAATAAATAAAAATTATTTTTTGTAGAAATATTAGGCGGATTTAGGCTAAATTAGGTTTAATTAGGTTACAGATTTAAATTGTTTAAGCATAAATTTAAATTGATATTTGGGTATGTAAGATAGGTTAATATTGAAATACATACATGGTTAAGGATAGTTTTCATTAATTTAAGTAGAATAAATAAAATTCTATATGAGACATGTATTTGTTTAAGCTTTTCATATTTGTTTAGTTTTATTATTATATAATTTGCGTCTCATGTAGAAACAGTTAGTTTAAGTTTTAACATAATTTCTGTTTTCATAGATTCGCACAACAATCAAAGTATTGAACGTAACGTATAAACATATCATAGAAGAACGATTTATTCATAAATTCATATTTTAAATTAGTAAATTTTTGTTCGCAAAAGGATGGGTTGTAAATAGGATGGGTCTTCATTCGCAGCACCTTCGCATGGTGAGATCTTGCTAATCTGTATTACCTGATATATAATTATTAATTGCATTATTATATAGCTAAACAATTAATTGTATAACTGATAAAATTATTAATTATATGGCAAGTAATATGTCGAGCTGAGATGTACATATCATATATGTAGATTCATTAAATTAATAAAAAATGAATAATATGTAGTTTTGACATATGGGTAACTAATTTGTAAGTGCATGAAAAATATTTCATCCGAATTTGTGCACTTTTCATACAAGAATATTTTAAAAAGTCTAGGATTAATTATTTCTTCTGCAATGATTGTATCTGTAAATGAGAAGATTGTTCTTTCTTCTTCTTTTTAATTCCTTTTATATTTCCTTATATAGTATCGAACTTCAATTAAGCTAATAAGTTCTATAATTTTTAAAAATTCAGAAAGATCAATCTTTGGGCTTCAACATACACATCATAAACGAGATATAGACATTCAAAGATTATTGAAATGGGAAATAGTCAATCTAAATCGATTTCACTTTTCGATTGCCTTTGAATCGTTCTATATGGCAATTGAAAAGTGAATTAAAGGGACAGGATTTCTTGATGAAAACATAATTATCAAAACTTAAAAATAAGACTCAATGAAATGATTAAAATAGCGAAAATAGGGTTACACAATTATTCATATGTCTTAAAACTCTGCCCAATTAGAATTATCTGATTCGATGCAGTTGTATTACAAATGTTATAGCCGTTTGGCTTAATTCAAATTCAGATTTAGTTAACTAATTTATAACGTCACTTGCGCGTAAATTTATAATTCAATTTCAGATATTTTTCAACAATAAATGATATCATACGTCGTTACGTTCATCTTAACAAATGCCATTGTACTATAAAGAAAAATATGATTCTACAATTTGAAGCTCTTTGATCTTAAAATTTCTCCCATCACTTGATCATATAATTATAATTATAGATATAATTTGCACCACATAATGCTCATTTATATCAAATTTTTAAAAGTTAATTTTCTTTCGTTAGTTGATTTTGCGAGATACAGGAAATACTCTGTATGTATGCCTCTATTCTTCATGAAATGATGATTTATATTATAAATATAAATATAATAAATAAGGAAGTTTTGTTACTATTATAATATTGATAAATAAAGCTAGTTTATAGAAAATATTGAATAATATTTTATGCTGTAGAAATTAAAAGCGTAATTTTTAGTTGACGAATAATAAAATTTATGTTATTTGTCATACTCAATGCACTAATATTAAAATATTATAAATATTTATAATTAAAGTATAACATATTATAATAAAATTGTTATAAATTTAATATAAATTTGAATATGTAATATAAGTAAATGAAGAAATATAATAATCTTAATATTTTAATATTGATAATAATTTAAAGAATAGTTGAAAATTTAATTAATCAAAAATTGTTTTTAAGAATATGTTACAAAGTATAGTTTACTTATCATTTAAAAGCATGTTTTAATAACTTTAAAATTTTAATTTACTATAAAAAAAAATAAACCATTGTAAATCCGTAAAATATTAATAAAGCTCTTTATGATATGTAGTAGAATGATTTCGATTAGTTACTAACTTCATATTTCAATATTGAAAATTTGAGAACATTATAATGGATTTAAAAAATCATATTCCTGGGGCATTCACTACTTGATTAACTTTCGTTTACTTCATGTAGTTCTCTAATTCATTATTATTCAAACGTAGAGCGCTGAAAAACCACTGATATTTCTTTTATCATTTCTCATAATTATGTAAGTTTCATAAGATGCAATGTTTATTCATACCTCGTTTGTGGTACATGCTTTATAATTGTATAATGTGTTATAGTATTTGTCGAATGTATATATTTATAAAGAATAGAGTAGTTTATAATTATTTATTTACACATTATGATTTTTGTTTGTACATGATGTTACCAAAGTTTTATTTACACTAATAATGCAGTGTTTGTTACTTTATTAATAGTTGTAAAAACTGGTCTGTCCGCAGAATATTGTACAATTTATCAGTATAAAATTTAGTTTATTTAATTTGGAATACGCGTACAAAACTTGTTTGTAAAGATACATATTCCATTGTATAATGTCTTTATACTTCAAATTATTTTATCATCGCGAGTTTTTTTTTATTGTACAACTTCACAGTGTTTCATCATTGAAATTATACGAGTCACTCTCAGCAAACTAATATTTGGTAATATTAGCTTGTATTGTATGCCAAATTTTTTAGTAAATTATCGGTAAATCAAGGACGAGAGCTTCGATATAACCGTCCTCTTCCACTTCATGCTAGGTATCTCCAGGAGCAGAGGATACAGCATTGGCATGTGTTAATGTTGTCCATAAAGGACTGTGATCCACGGGTAATGGTACCATTGATTTCGATGGTCGTGGAGACCTACATATACAGAATGACAAATTAATATCATTATAAATATTTATTACTTATTATAAATAATAAATGTTCATGAAGTTGCAATATTTGTTGCAGTAATGATCAATATGTCGTAATGCAAGAATTTAAGTATTAGGAAAATTGGATAGATGGGGAGACTATTGACAATGATACACGATTCATACTTTTTCATGTTTAATTTAAAGAAATAAGAATGACAATATTAATGACAATATTACCACATACAAAGAATAAGAATCTGACCTAGGTGGTACCAAAACTGGATGCTAATCTGGGCTACTAAGTTCCAATGCAGTGCTTTGTTCAGGATCTGATCGTTCTTCAACTACCGTGTCTAGCTCCAACGATGGAAATGCTCTAGATCCTCGATCGCTTCGTAATGATACTGTTCTTGGACGATCTATTCCAGCTAATACATAAATATACGTAAATATTAATATTCTATAACAATAAAAACATTTGATATAGTCTACCAATTCTGTAAATAAAAGCGAATCTTAGATTACCAATAATCAAGATTAATGTTAACTAAATGCATTAAATAGTTTAAATTGTCAATTTGAATTGCATAGTTATCCAAAAATTTTTATATGCGAAATGCATTGAAAAAGCACAGTATAGGTTTGCATAACGAACAGTTTAAAATCATGCGATTATAACTATGTTAAAAAATATGTACATGCCTTTGGATCAAGATTAAGATATAGCCAAGCTGCGTATATTGTATCGATAAAAATTCTCTACTTCTCTTGTTTTTGATCTTTACAATTATGTTGCGAATCTTAAGCTGTTGAGATATAATATTCATAAAAATGTGGATGTTATTTAAACATATTTAGATGCAATTCGCATAACTAATCTTACAAATTATTTTTATGATTTTATTTATCCCTGTTCAATTTTTGGCGGAATTTAATTCTGTATTAAATATGCAGCAATAATAGCGGCGGCGATGGCAAACAATTATGCATTAAATAAAAGAAATTGTGATTATTCTGTGAAATTCTAAAATCTCTAAAGACTCAAGCAATGATCAGGTTCATAAAAAGCTTTACCTAAATCCTCTTTCGATGCTGCACTTGACGAGATAATAAAATAATGTATATGTATTTTAGTTCGAAGAAGTTTTGAAAAACTTAGTTTATACTGAGGCAAATTTATTTTTCGATACATAACAAAATTCGATAAGTAAATCTTTTTTCCTGTAACCTTGTCCGAAAGCTGTGTATTCCCTATTAATTAAAATCAGCATGCTATATTTAGTTGACCAAAAAGTAATGTCGTATTTTTATTTTAATAGTTATCTTCTTATTTTATAAAGCAAAAAGCTTTATTAAATAAAAACTGTATCAACCTTCTTCATCTACAGCATTTTCATAGTTGCACGGTTTCATTTTTTCGGAATTTATTATCTTCTTTTTGCAAAAGATTTAAGCTTCCATATAATTAAAGTTTCTATTATTAAGTGAATTTTAATGCATTTTAATTCTCTTCGCTATATTCTTTGCATTATGTTACTGTAAATTACTTATTCTTCATTTTGCACCGATTGTTTGCTTTAAAAATGATTTGTTTTTGTGACCTTTTCGAATTACGTGAAATTGAAATATCATCTGATAATCATTTTAAATAAACGGTTTTCAATAATAAATTTCCAATGTTTCAATAATTTATGACCTTATAACATAGATAAATTAAATTTAAAACTAAGCTTGAATTAAACTTCATATTTTATCATTAATAATTTCCATATGCATTACAAAATATTTATCATTTATACAATGTCTCTATCATGAAAGTCTTCCATCCATCTTTGAGTTGTAAATTTGCTTTCTATAATCAACAAACCTTTTTTGTTTCAACATGTTTTCCTTCTCGAAAGTATGTAATAAAATATAACTACTTGAAAATGCAACTTTCAACATTCATTTTCAGAAGAAGAATATTGTAGAAAGCACTGTACTTTGATTGATGATATTTTATTTATTTTAAGATTTATTTTTATTTTGAGTTTTTTTTTGCAAAGATGATTTTATATTATGCAGTAGATAATAAAGTAAGGATATTATTATTGATAACTGCAAAAATTTAAACTCCTCCAAAATTACTGAAAAGTTTTTTTTTATACTACAATAGATCTATCATAATTTCGAAGATTGAAGATTTCCCTTTGCATCAACATTTATACGATTTTTTTCGCCATTTTATTAAACATTATTGAACATCAGAATTAAACGACAAAAATTCAAGAAATCCTAATCTTATTTGCTATTGATGTTCAAAGTTTAATAAAATGGCAAAAAAATTAAAAAAATCGTATAAAAAATTTTAAGAAATTGTTATAAAGAAAAAAGTTTAATCTTTGAGATCATGGTACATTCACTTAAAATTTTTTAATGCTCTTAGAGGAATTGAATTTTTATAATGAAAATAAGTATCCTTGTTTTCCTACTTGTTACGTGATATAAAAACATTTTTATTTTCGAAAAAAACTGACGTAAATTTGTTAAAAGAGAGACTTCGCATTTTAATTTCAATAATTGAATTGTTATATAATCTTTTTTTATAAAATTATAACAGTTTAAAATATAGACAATTTTTTATTAAATGTACCAAATGACCAAATCTAAGATTCTGTAGAAATTATTGACACATTCCAATAAGAATATAACCAGTGAGATTCCGTCAGCCATAATAATAATTCATCTATCTCATACCATTATCAATATTCATTTTTAAAAAAAGCTCGTCATTTTTCTTAGTTATTGATTTGGGTTAGATAAGCCCAAACTTAGTAACACTTGCTGAATTAATTAAAAGCTGAGTTCTCCTGTCCTTTCCATTTGTTTACAAATTAAAACATGAGATATAAAAATGTCACAGACGGCCAGCAACCAATATTAAGGCATGTGCCATCGTGGATGTACATTTATAGCACAAGCGAGGTATATATCTCGTCTGTGTTTATAAGTAGAATTTACATCTAATAGTACTGGCAATTTCAAACAAATTTTAAATATTTCGAAAATTAAGGCTGCACAACAATAACATGTAAGAGGGAAAAGTTGTTTAGAATTCAACAACGTCAACATGTTTCAACCTTATTAAAATAAGTGAGAATTAGCCTTTTTTAGATATCTTTTATTTTTTCAAATTATGAGCATTCTGTGCAACGTTGCATTTTGAAATGTCCCATAAATGCATAACAATTTACAGTAATGATTTGGATGTTGAAGAATTAACGAAGAGAACGTGTTAATATTTGTGAATTAAAAATTTATAAATGATGTTTATTGATGAGAAACAAAATTACCATTTACTACAGAAGTTCGACATTATTTTTTGATCCAGTGGTAACTAAACCGCTTATTTATTTTGAACATTGTGAATCAAGAGTAAAAATATCGTAATTGGTCGCAGTAGTCGTGTATCTTCCGAATCAACTTTATATCATAGTTATCAAGTTTTCTATGTACATTTCGTCAGCATTCAAAAAAATAAAATAATCATGTTTATGAACGTTGTAAAGTGACGTGATCAGCAAACATTACACTTCAGCGTTAAAATTTATATAGAATAAGCAATTAAAAGTTGAGAAACCAATAAAAGCCTATGATTTAACAGTTTCTCGATACTTTGTTAGATATGACGTTTTTATTCGAAAAAATAGCCGTGTGAACACGGACACGACATCTGCGTATGAAATATTCTGAAATCGATGTATGAACTCGAATATTCAGGCCAGCATTCAATCTGGTTTAATACCTCTTTCGTTCGCTTTATATACGTAGTACATCCATGTATTTGAATACGTATACATATATACACTCCATTTATAAAGGTATACGACTCTACACGTCTATGTGATTGTATGTAAGTGTATATTTGAATATACAGGTACGTATACGTATGTATTCAATGACTTTGGGTAGAAAAGCGGCCATGGGAGTATAGCGGTTGTTAAAGAGATTGCAGGTGCTAAAATACAAATGTTTGGTGACCTCAATTCGTTTTTTGTTATAAAATTTGTATAGGAGAACATTGCTTTCGAGTATGTATTATACTTAAAACAAGGGGAGGACAAGTTCACTTTTACCCAAGTGAAACTTACCTAAACGATGAACAGGGCTAAAACGAACGAGACTGAGAGCCCCGTGATCTAGATCGCAATTTCTTCTTCGAGCTCGTTCTCTCGCGAGTTTTGCTCTTCTTCTTAAACAACAGATAACCATTAGAGCCAGCAATGGAAATCCAAGTATGCATGATACAATTGGAATGATGATACTCTCTGGAGTTACTAAAAAACAACAAAGTAATTTTTAATTTAATTGTGAAGATTTTCTCATCAGAACGTTTCTCAAATTTTGTAAATGAATCCTAATTTGTATATCAATCGAGTTAATACATTAATGTCTATTCGATGTTTCTAACAGAATTGTCTTCTTACTCCTGATTCTACGGTTTTCATCTGCTAAGCAAATTGAAGATAGGAGATGCAATTTATCACTTCGCAAACTCAAAAAGTTTTTGAGCTAAGTAGCTGCGTTAAATTTTTAAATAAATATGGAAGCAAAAATTGGATTTTTGTTATTCATACAACTTTCTAACAAATATAGTATAATGTAGGTGCAATACTGAAGAGAATTGACAACAAACGAATCTCTTAATAAGAGAAAGAAGTGTTATCAATCTTCTAAACGATAATTTAACTTCCAAGAAAAAAAAAGTGTTTCGTTTAACGTGATGAAAAACAAGAGATATAATATAAATAAAAACTATGGACTTTTATATGAGTTTATATTTTTATATTTTTATATTTTAATAAAATTTAGAAAAGGGAACCTAAACAGAAAATTTAGAGTTTTCTCTGTTAATTATTATATGGAATATCGCATTTTGAATATTTTATATTCTTATGCATATTATATGCATTCTGCACTTCTGCATTTAAATTTTTTATAAGTGCATAAAAATCTACGGTTAATATATGGTAGCGAAAATATATTTTTAATAATATAACTTACAAATATTTTTTTATTAAAATAAAAATTAGCTTCGTACTATGACATCATTCTAAATTTAAAATTACAACGTCGAAATATCATTTTTTATTTATAAATATCACTTTTCCATTTAGACATCTAGACAATTTGTAATTTTATTAAGCTTCCACTTTCCGTTTCTCTTAGACTTGAGATTGGGAAGTAATCACTTGCTTGGTTACTTCCTTAAATACAACGAATTCGTTCTGTCACAGCAGGATTTTAACGAAATGCTTAATCCTTTCATAATATTTTTAAGTTTGCAAAAAGATTGGATTCTGGATCAGGAAGATAATTTGATAATTCCATTTCCTTTTATAAAATTAAATTTCCTCATTATCCAATTGTATTATATTTAAGTAGATAATAATCTCATTGGTTCTGTAAAATTCAATGTTATTATTCAAGTATCATTTGAAATGACCGTATGAATGTACGACGTATTACGTAGAATTGTATTCAGCATTCATACCATTTTTGAAAAGATGAAAACAATACTTTATCATGATATTTTACTACCGTTTGTTTTATTTTATTTTACAAAAAAATTGTATTGACATCTCACCTGTCGGATAAACTAAAATTGTTGGTCTCTTGGATTGTGGAATTGTTGGCATTGTTGGTCGACCCGCCTTCACTTCGACCGACATTTTGCTCTCAATCTGAAACAAAACCAATTCTTCGAAATCGCTTTAATACGTTAATCAAGGATTTGGTAATACGAAAAAAATTCATCAATAACTCCGATTCCATTTTTCTTATAAAAATCGTTCATTGTTCAAGACTCATTGTTTCTCGTGTTCTGTTCCTTAAAAATGAAACGTCAAAGTAGTTTCTACTATTTCACGGTTCTTTAATTTCTCCTTTGTTTTTCTTACTTTCTCCAATATCGAGAAGACAATCAAAAGCATCAAATTTCACCGGTCTCTTTCGAAATTTTTTTTATTGATAATTATACACCTTCCATTGTCTACTTTCGTTTTTTGCAGTACAGAAATGTGTTGCGTGTTCTTTAATTTCAAATTAGACCGGAATTTGATATAAGCATTCATCGTACACATTAATTGCACGGAAGTCTTAAGAATATACAGAGAGGTTCAGCTAAATGGAATTGCCTAACTATCTGCCTTATTCATTGTTGCATAGCACAATTTTTCAGGACAAAGTTACATATCTCAAAGGCTACATCGATGGCAAAAAATTGTTTGGAGCTCATTTTTTTATAAAATTTCAATTTCATTTTTTATGAATAATTTCTTAAATGAAATTGTATATTTTTTTTCGATATTTCTAGAGAACATAAAATTTGCCGACTCCAATGAACATATTATTAAGACTTAATCTCAAGATATATGTGTTAAAAGGTAACTATAATTTATTAAGTTTAACTATAATTTATACAGTGGAGTTATACATTCATATTCGAATATTACTGAATTATTAATCACATTATTAATCGGATATTGTTGAAATTATTGATTGGTTAATATCAGTTCTATTCGAAGTATACGTTCGTAAGAAATAATTCGAATATTTAGAAAATTATAATTATTTTTAAACGTGAATATCTCAGGAATAAATAGTCTGAATAGTATCTCAGGTCATTGGGATAGTTAAATTTATCTTTTTTATGCTCTACAAGAATATTTGAAAAAAATATAAAAATTTAAAAAATTATTGATAATCTTCAAATCTCAAAAAAAAGAAGACAATGACTCCGAGGAAAATTTATTTCCACTTTGCAATGTAGCCTTTAAAATAGTGCAACTTTGTTATAAGAAATTTCTTCATACATCAATAAATAAGGCAAACATTTAGCAGATATAAATGTATGAAAAATATTTCATTTTATTAAAATCGATACGATTTATAAATATTAAATAAATACCTCTCTGTGACAGTGTGAGATACATATTCGTTGTAAAAATATAAAAAGAAATCACGAGCTGCGCAGGATTAATTTAAATGCGACAGCAAATATTGCGTAATACCTCTATATATTCTGTTAAAATAATAATTTTTACGTGATTTAAATTCTGCATTCACGCGCTAATAGTTATCATTTCTGCCGATATCTGGCGTACATGCAATGAGTATATGAAAGTTTATTTCTTTAAATAAATATATCACGAGATTTAACAAGAAACTATAACAATAACTATTTATTTTAATTAATGTATAACAAGATTTTTATAACGACAGTTTGCCTTGATTGATTATTAATATATTTTCTGCTATTTTATTTTCTTCTTTCTCCTTTCTCCTTTCCTCTTTTAAATAAGCGTCACCGCTGTTAAACTCGTTTTTAAAAATACGTGCGCCGCCATAAGTAACTAAAGTGATAAATGTAACGTGTATGAATTTAATAAATTTATCTTGATAAAAAGTGATTCTGTCGTGAAAATTTAAAGCATTTGGATAATAGTATTATGATGGAAAACGTTTTCAGTGAATCGATATAACAAGTATTTTATTTTTTTCTTAATGGAAGATTTAAAAAATGGAAGACCAAAAACCGGTATGTAATCAAATTTTTGAAGTACAAAAACATTCACTATTATACAAGTTGACGTGGTAGATATTCATATTCTCGAAAGTTGAAAATAGATTACAAATGACAGTTTTATATATATATATATATATATATATATATATATATATATATATATGTGTAAAACTTATCTTTATAGTAGGAAAGAGCTATTTACTTGGGTTCTCTTATCTCTTTGTGAAATTCCTTCCGCCGTTCCTTCCTCGCTTCGTGCTCAAAAAAGCAATATGCTAGCCGTATTGGTGTGAATACTGACATAGGTAAGAAGTGCTTTCTTTGTGTACAGGCTTTTAAAGTTTCTCCGTTTTTGAATTCCTTATACTACGAAAGACTTAATTCCCATCGACTTCGAGCCGCAAAGAAACGTTTGGCTTCAAACTTTCAACTCTCACTTTTTATTAAGAGTTTCTGAATTTCTTTGCTTTCCATCAGAGTTTCGGCACTGTTCAAAAGATTTTGAATGAACTTTTATCTATATAATAATTATTTATGATCATTTATTCTTTCTGTTTATTCGAACACTTTATTCCAATGACGATTGCAAAATTTTTCCAATGATAATGCACATAATTATTATTTTTGTTTTAAATTTTTTGTATATGTTTTCATATGGATACATTCAGTATAATTACGTACACGCTTAACGTTCAATGTTAGACAAGGTCAACATGAAAAAAATTGCACAACAAAGTGTGAAAAAATATTTCATATTCATACAAATATCTTCCTTTATGTATGACATATGATAATTAGATATAATAAAAAGATTCCTACTCGAATAAATCTTTATTTGAATACATTATGCAAATAAGTATTCATTCGAAAAAATATATTTATTTGATTAGACATTTATTTAATAATAATACTATAGATTTTAAATTAATCAAATATACTTATTTTTATGTATCAACTTCGATTTTTTAAAAATACATGTTACGAATTTTTATTTACTCCTATTCTATGAATATGCATATGAAAACAATCATGATTAATGAATTCATTGTAATGATACTATCGAGCCTCCTTAGAGTTTGATTTTCCTCCTATGGCGTTAGATGTAATAATTCATTAGCCACTGAAGCAACAAAGCTCGTTACTTTTAAACCATATCAGATATAGTCTCTTCTTACTTTTTGCTTTTATCTACTCCATGTCGTACCAGCTTGCCGAATATTGCTTCTATAAATTTTCCTGCATATATGAACTTGGTTTTCTGGGAAAAAAGAGCCAGTTCTGAAATAACAAATAATTCTCTATATGTGAGGTCAGCCTGTATATCAATTTATTGAAAAATTCAGCATCGAATACGATTATGTTTCCTTATTTACATTAGCTAAATGGGTTGTTTATAAAAAGCGCCGAGGAAACACCGTTTTCAGCTAAATGTATAATTTCTTGACCTGGGAAGGCATTCTCGCAAGAAATTGTTGGAATCTGTCCAGGACAAGAATTGCGAAGGTTCTTCCCGTTCTTCGTTACCTTTAAACTTTCTTTGCGAGACGTTTTACGGCACACGAAATTTATCTGATATAGTTTAGAAATTCCAAATCGTATCCAGTCGGATTCAGGGTTTCGCCTTTGCGCAGAAAGTAGGTCGTTCAATTATCAGCGAGGTTCTGCTCCAGCTGGTGATATCTTTATTAAAAAGCAAATGGAACTATTTCGTAATCTATTATAACTATTCAACTCGCGGTACCACGGAGTTCTTGGAATTTTAGAGCGATCAGTTTAAAATTCAGAGACTTGTTGATCTTCCCGCACGCAGACTCGTACTAAATTTTTTCTCTTCTCCAAAAATTCATTTTCCACACGAACGCCATCCTCTCGCAAAAAAACAGTGTTCAAGCGTGTAAAAACAACATTACAGCTAGACGAAAAAATTCCATTTGCATTCTCTCTAAGTTACTCCCATCTTGTCGTATCAATCGCAATGTGTTGTCTCTTTCCTGATTATTTACTAACCTAGTTTGTGGTACGGTGAATTCAGAAATCACTGGTCCTTGGAGGAAACCTAGGTTCGAATTGTGTTTCATTAAATCAACATTATTTACATATGTATATGTTGTCTGGAGTACATATTATGGTATTATAACCGTGTTATTACGATTTTCCCGTATACCGACTCGTTACAAATGAACACGTTTGTTTTAATCATAAACTGACAAATGCCCACTCCAATCGCGCCTGAAACTGTTTTAATCCAATCCGAACAACAGCATGGAGCCGTTTGGTCGTAATATGCAAACGAAATGACCGAAAACTTCTAGTAATTTCCAAACGCAACACATGTGCGTACATGTGCACATATATGCTGTACACCGTTGTGCCGATTTTCTCTGGACTGTGTAACGAGGCTTGATAAATAATTCCAGATAATTCAACTATTGTTGTTAGCTAGAGGATTATACTGATCTATCGTAATTCACGGAATGTTACGTAAAAGCTGATACGTTCATTGGTAAATCGCTGATATTAAAAGACTTCATACGGCCGTTAATGATTCGCGGTAGGCTCGAGATCGGGAGGATTACGCCAATTTTTCTGAGTTGTATTCGACTGCGCGCACACGAGTACTATTTTCCAGAAATTTGTACGAGGCTTCAGCTCTCGCCTATCATCATAGTTTTCCACCAAAGTTGGTTCAAAAGGGACGGTGTGATCGATTTCCATCACTTTTATTCTCGTAGCTTCCATTAATTAAACCTCTTGCGATTACATAGTGGATAAGCTATATTCGCTACTTTTTCCTCTCATCTCTACAATTTGATTCCCTTTCTTATAATTCGTATACCTCTCTTCTTATAGAGGAAATTGTCCGTTAAATCACAGGAACACAAAAAATCATCTTCGATCTTTTCAATTAACAATCCTACGGAGAGTTAAGTTGAACCTCGTTAGGAACATGTAATTCACGATTCAATAAAGCTCCACGTTAGAAGGTCACGACTGATGCCCTATCTAATTAAGCTATCGTACAGGATTTCTATGTATTTATATAAGTCAGTCTAAAAAATTGTTCTGATCATTAAAGTGCGCTAATGAAGACTTGACAATCGTTGAAACAATATGTCGAAAAATCTAATTATAATAGAACGACAATTAACTGAATGCTTTATTTGAAATATCGATTGTCCGAATTGATCGATCATCTGAATACAGAAGGACTCACCTATGTAAACAGAAACATTTAAACTACATGTCTAACAGCGTTTATATCTTTCACGTATCCAATACACGAACATGTATCCTTTCTGCTTTAAATGTTTCATTTAAAACTCATCTATGTTTAATGTACATAGAGTGATTCACATTAATATTCGAGCACTAAATATGGAAACTTAATTATTTTATAATTAATTATAAGTTACAAAATTATAATTATAATTTTGTAAAACAATATCGTGCAATGATAAACTTGAGTTTATTTTGTAGCTTGAAATCTCTACTTCCGAAATGTTTTTCATTTTATTCTAAAATGTTTCTACGTCATTTAAAATTTTTTTCTTCGCAACTGAATATAGAATAGACTTGCAGGCTGTCTTCAGTTTACAACGACTTTCGAAAATTTAATATATGATATATTTTCACCATTTTATTAAACTTTGAATATTGGGCTTGGTCCAATTTTTGACAACAAAATTCAAGAAATCGCAATGTTTTCATCGTTACATTTTTTTTTTGTCTGATATTCAAAATTCAATAAATCCTACAGTGAGTTTTGAAGATTGTTATAAAGAGGAAGCTTCAATCTTCAAATTCATTGTGAATTCAGTCAAAAAAATTTGTTTTTAATTTTTATATATTATGATAATTTATAACAATTTTTTTAAAAAAAGTGTCTTTCTTCACTTTGTCATTTCGTACACAGTGTAAAAATGATATATGTAGAAACTGAAAACTTCAAACTTCAAAATGAGCCCAAATTTTATTATTGTACGATTTCTTTTTACGGAGTTATAACAATTTCGATATTTAGTGGCCGAATATTTAAACATCAGAATATTAATGTGAGTCACTGTACATTACATGTAGATTTCATGTATGTACATGTATGCCAATATTAAGATTAAGCAAAAACATGATGCTGTAATTAAAAGATAAATACCATTTATGTTTGAAAAAGAGTAAAAAATGCGTCTAACTTAATCAAAGAAAAAGTCTACAAATAGCGATATTAAAAAATAACGAATCAAAATTATTAAATATTAAATTTTAATGAATTAGATCTGGTTAAATACAAATGTATGATTGAATGATTGAAGCATGATTCATTAATTTAAGAGAAAACTCTTGAATTAAATAGAATAAAATTAGATAGGAATGTAAGTTTCATGAAATACTCAGAAATTTGGTTCTTTTACATTCATTATCCGAAAAACCTTGTTCAGTTTGTCTCTTAATTAGTTTGGATAATCGTTCTACTGTAATTTGTAAAAGGACCGCAGCAAATTATTTCGCGTCATTTTTTATCAAATTTTGCTCGGTGAAAGGAGCAAAACATATTTCTTCTTTATTCGGTATATTCAGTTTATTTTCATAGATTTTCTATAACATTTACGAAATAATGAATAATCACACAGTTATAGAAAATATTCTTCGTTATTGAAGTTGATAAATCTTTTCTATAAGTATAAAAAATTTGTTCAAAAAGATCAATGTATTTTAATTTTAATGTAATTTCAATTTAATTTTATTTATACTTATACATATATTGTTACTATATTTTTATTTTCTTTTTTTTGCATTATATCTTTTTGTATTGTATTATAAAGGAATTCAGATACATTTCTAGTTTAACGGCTTCTCTCAATAACTACCTTTAATAAGAGGTTCATTTTATCACTGAAACGAGAAATTAATCGGTCGAAGAAGTTATATAATTCCTGTTACTTCTTTTTAAAAAAACGTCATATTGAAAAAATTATAAGCCAGTGAAAGAGCTAAAATTTGAAAAAATCACTAAACTAGGAAGTCACCGGTATTCATCCCATAGAATAAATAAATAGGTAAATCAATAAATAAGTATCTAATATTTAATGTTTTAATATTTTAAGTAATTAAAATATTTAATATTTAATATTATTTTAATTGATTCAACTGAGAAATTATAGTTAACATTACAGTTTTCGTTCATATAATATCGTTTTCTATAGATCAAATGAAATATGTATATTATGAAAGTCTATGTAGAAAGATCTAAATCTAAACTAATTTCTGGTATTGATATATACCTGTAACTCTTTTGGTACTGATCAATTGCTCGGTGATATTGATGTAACATTCATTTCAACGTTGCACCTCTCTTTTACGATCTCGTTAAACGAGATCTTTGATGAGAAAATTCTCTTATGAAACTCTAAAAGCAAGGACAACGTGGTTTCGAACGTTTACTTACTGCTAATCTTTTACCAAGAAAAAGACTATTTCTATTGTTAAATATTGCGGTTAATTGCCGAATACTGAAACATAAATAAAATATTTTTCGTTTTCTTCTTTTTATATTATTTCGTACATTTCTGAAACTTTATCATTACACAATACCTGAATTAATATTCGCTCGTTAATTCAACGAAATTTAGCGCCGCAAATTTTATTGATTGAGCACATATAAAGCTCTCCAATATCACTGAACACGATAAAAATTAATTAGCGGCTCGGAGTATTGATCGCGTAGTTATAATGGGATAAAGAATGCTGCCGGGAAATTAATCGAATTTTTTGCCACTACGAGTGAAGTTTATCCAAGACAAGTTAAAATCAGGTTAAAATATTTACATATTTAATTATATTTTCATCGAAACTGTCTGTATAAAAATGAGAAATAAGCAACTGTTTATGAAGAAAGGGGAGGAAAAAATTAATTCGCTAATCACATAATTATAAAGTTAATCGAATTATCATTTGTAAAATTAAAAGGTAATTTCCTTCGTAAAATAATCTAAACAATCGGAGGAGTTTGTGAAACGTGATGTAAAACACGAGGGAGGATTACTTAATCCCTGCTCTTGCGAACGAAGTCTAGAACCCGATCGATATTCAGTGTCGTGTATCAGGTTGCGTCCTCATTGTGTCGTCGTCGATATCCTTGCCGCTGACTTAATTAATCGTTTTATTAATTATGGGCCGTCATCAGGCTAATCGATTAAACGTCAGTCTTTTAACTAATTGAAATATATCGTGTTAGAAATATAGAGATACTCGTACATTGACACGTTTTCAATTAATCGATTTAAAAACGTAACGACAGTATCTATGTCGAAATTAATTAAAAGATAAATCAATCACCATTTAATCGGGAGAACGGTTTAAATGTTGAAACAGAGAATTTGCATTGTCCTTTAGCTCTAGTTCGTTTCTCCCGACCTTGCAGCAACTACAGGATCGATCGGAGTATCCTTGCAAGGAAAGGACCGTGAACCGTAATACGAAATATGTCAGAGGAAACGTGACTTCGGCCTATATTCTTTTACAGCATGAAATTTGCTTTTACGTTTACTTGACCCTTCTCTTTTTTCTCTTTTCGGATACGAGCAACTATAAAACGTCAAATATCAACAAAATAGTTGTCAAATATCAACAAAATGGCTGTTAAATTTGAATCAATACATACTGGATTATTTTATATACAGTTCTTCATTCACTGGCAAAATATTTTCAGTCTTTCTCGATCGAGATTCATCTAATTTCCTTCTTTGTATCGAAACGTGCATCTTATTTACTTTCTGATTCATTTTTTTTATCAATTATTTATTTCCCTTATTTAGTAATCGAGATCAGATACCAATGTAGTATACAAAAATGGTGGGTTAGTCAAAACTTCGAAATTCTTCGGAACTCAAGAAAGTTTCAAGTTTCGAGAATTCGAAATTTTGTACTTTGTACTCTTGAAACTCGGGTAAAAAAGATGAGATTAACGAATAAAGAATCATTTGTGAATGAAAGAATGTTTGATTCATGTATATCTCGAATATTCGGTATAAGATGTTGAGTGATCGTACATAAACAGATGTACGATCGATTGTAACTTTAGAATAATAACGTAAAATTTAAAGAAATTATAAAAAAAAATCTCATTACGCCACTATCAACGGTATATTCTGAACGATTTTGCAGTATATCTGCACTATGGTTGACAAAAAAAAGTAGATTAGATCCAAAAAGCGTTTTGACGTTCTTAAACAAAAATCTAAATTAGATATTCTTTTACGTAATTATATTTTTGTTTAATCGTGGGCAACGAAATTTATATAAAAATGTTGACTTCAGTTCTCAAGACAAGAAATTCCTCTTACGAAATAAAATCAGTACTTCAAGTTTCAAAAGTTTCAAAGTAACAGATTCGACTTTCGAGGGTTTAAAAATTAATTTCAAACCCATCTTTAAATAATGTGCGACCAATTTATACTGATGTAATAGTGATGTTTGGCACATTTACTTATCGAAGGCAGAGCGAGATACAGATCCTTTGTCTACTGTTTGTCAGATGCAGATGTAATGGTATCCTTTAAGCCCAGGACATCGTTGATAGCGATGTTGACCTGGATATCGCTACGAATACTTGTCGAGGTATGTAATTGCGGTAAGTTTCTCGCTTTGGATGCTTAACGGCTGGCTTTTCGGTAAAGCAAACGGTGCAATGACGGTCATGATACCTAACATACTGTATTCGAATAATTTCTGAGTGCTCTTCTTACTCGTTGGAGCGCGAGCAAACCGTCGCTACTGTTTGTGATTCAACGGGACTGCGTTTGTCTTGATTTCCGGTCAGCAATCGGAAACACATGTTCCCCAGAGGCAGCTTTCCTCTTCTGCTCAACCTATAAATTCGGACGCTTTGATACGAAATTCATTTGATTTAATTTCACGGTCGAACCACGATTGCTACGGATTTTCAGAGGATGTACCCGGAAAAAAAAATTGAAAGAAATTGGGTTTGCTTAATTAAACAACGTTAGCGCTTTAATAGAAAATTAAAGATATATTAAATAAAATATATTAATATATTAAAAATATATATATTAAAATAATAATAGTATCTTTCTAATAAAAAATCGTTTCATTTGACAATCATTTTATTTACATTCTGGATTTTTATACATTTATAAATATAAGAATTTTTAAAATACAAAAACCCAGAGAATACATTGAACATGAAAAATTTTCTAAAATATCGAAAATATAGTGCTTATTATAAGATTTGATAACTGAAATAAATTTCATAATACACAAATTCTATTATTTAAAGGGTATTAAAAAAAATATGCATTTAAAAAATCATTTGCAATCATTAACGCAGTTCAATTTTCTCGATTAAAATAAACAAATTGAGTTCGCACAAGTAGGATCTCGATTCTTTATGTTCATTCTACGCATAGGCTAGCACATACATTTCCATATACTGACGGCATAGCTTCGTATTTTCCGTTCTCACTTTATCTAAGAGACGAAAAATTTTCAAACTTTTCGCGATTCGTATCTGTGAAGACGAAAGATTCCATCTCGAATTTTTGTCAGACGAGCAGAGGAAAAGAGGGCAGAATTTTTTTCCGCGTTCAAGTTTAGTACAGGTTTTCATCCGGACTATGAAAGGAATACTAGAAATCCAATCACTCTATTTTTTTTCTTTTTTTTTTGCATACATAGAATATTACGTATTCGATATTTTGAAACGTCGTCATAGCCGACGTTTATAAAATTCAATCAATTTGATTTATCTTTCACTCGGTATTAAGCTAACGACATTTTTATTAAATTTTGCTATTATTAAATTTAAATTTATTATTTAAATTTAAATTGTAAACATCGAAAGGAATAAAATAAATGTTATAGCAACTTATAATATAGCGGTATTTATGAGTATTGTTATGTATGGCTTTGCTGGAGTAGTAACATTGTGCAATAATTGGATCATTATCGGGTATAACCCGGAAACAATTTTCCGAACTGTAGTATCACCGTATTCATAGCTCTGATCGCATCCCAACGTGGCATCTCTTAGAAAATTTAGGAAACTATGACGTTTTGCAAATATGGCAGAATATCATCTCCGCCACTAACGACCATTCCAAAGATATTGTAGAGATGAATATAAAAACTATTGCGTGATGGCTGAAATGATTCTTTGATTTTTTGGTTTTGATTCTTTCATCTCGATTCTTCGATCTTGAGTTTTGATTTTTTAACATTAGAACTATCGACGACTAAAATCTAAAATTTCCATGAGAGACATTAAAATAAAAAAATAGTGAAACTCTATAATATAATATCAATAGAGTATACAATTTTTTTATTTATATAATTTATATTTATATAATTATATTTATATAATTATATTTATATAATTATTTTTATATAATTATATTTATATAATTATTTTTATATAATTATATTTATATAATTATATTTATATAATTATATTTATATAATTATTTTTATATAATTATATTTATATAATTATTTTTATATAATTATATTTATATAATTTACGGAAAATCATTTAAGTTTTCAAACATGTTTTACATTAAAAACGGGTTGGTCATTTTGATAATTTTAGTGTTAACCTTTTCTTGTTGCTTTTAATCTTTTATACCTCATAGTCAGAACACACAGAATACAATTGAAAACTCAATTTTCGATCTTTGTCTTTGTTATTTTAAACCTCTGTATCTGGATCCCGGATCCTTCTACATCAGAAATACTGTTGATCCCTTGTGAGATGTCTACGAAATTTCCGACCCCTGATTCTACTGAAAGCTGTACAACTGTATATAAAAGTACTGATATGCTTGCGGCTACGATCAGAAAGAATAAGATTTATTGTTAGTATTTTATAAAGCAAGAACGTATAGATATACGTTCTGTTGCCATTTTGTACAAGTGTTTATTTTTTACAAGGAACGTTCCATTTTGATTTTCAAGAATTTTCATCACATTGAAATGATATAAGCGATTGTACAAAGCGTCAGAATATAAAGAATTAACACACTGACTACCATACAAAATTTATTTTGTAATTATATTTTATAATTTTTATAAAATATTATGTTACTGAAAGTGTAATAGAAACACACTTTTTTATGTTATTTAAAATTTTGTTCTCAGTGATATTCATTTTATTTTAATCATCGTAAAATGATAAGGATAGAAACGTGAACCACCGTTGTGCGCCGTCAACGTGTTAACAAATGGTCCGCATCTGTCTAAACTAGATTTTTCTCACGTAGAACTTTCCCGGCGTCACGATAAATCATTCGAGTTATTCGACTGTACATTTTCATTGGTCGACTCAAAATGTCGATGAACAAAAACGTGTTAGAGACAGCGGTAATGACCTGTGATATTACGTTCGTAAAGAAATCTACAACGAGGTAACCGAACGCCAGAATGCAAAACATTTTATCGGCAGTCTAGTCAATATTTCAGTTTACCGGGTTGTATCCATCTTATGTCACAATGTCGTCCCTGAACGCGTTGATGTTTTCCAACAGATACGCCAACATTGACGTTCGTCGTTAGTAAAAAATCGACGACGAAATAATACCTTCGTGGAGTTTGTGAGCGTGAAATTAATGCGTTTTCAAAGCGCAGAGAATTTACTTCACCCCATATGCTTTTTGTGCATTTCTTCAAATTTATTCAGCGAAAACATCAATGAATTTTCTTTGTCGGCAAACTTAACAATATATTTATTTTAGAGATATTTATAACAAAATATTGCAAATTGATTCAACTCTCGCGTTTGAAAGCATCCACTGACAAATATCAAATTGGCCTGAGAAAATATTATCTGTATTGCATTCGTTCAGACGCTTTGATTTCTAGTCGTACGTAATTGGTGCGCTGCATCTCGAAATTCGAGCTTAATTTCGAAACTTTAATCGAGATATAATCAGAGTACGATCTCTTGCCGTATCCTTAGTCCGTGATCCATTTATAATTTTGGTTCATCAGCCGTAACCCAGTGTGATCTCGGTTCGCAAATTCCGAAAGCGGAAACTGTCCAAGTCACGGCTCCCTTGTTGAACTTGAACGAGCCAACGTTAGAATTCATAGCGTAATCATAGAAGAGGATCCATTTAAGACCACCGTTATCACATATTCCTGCTCAGAGAACGGGATCTAATATCAACGTTAAACATCGTTATCCTAACTAATATTTTACGATCGTGATTATCATATTAGTGAAGTTTCTCTCCTTCTGGCATAATTTTTATATCTTTCTCAATTTATGACAAATTCGTAGTTCGATAAAACAAATGTAAATGCAAAAAGTGAATCCCTTAATCGTTATAATATTTCTTCAGGAAACAAAGTTCCTTCAATTTAATTCAATTGCTTTTTCTAATAACTTTTGTACAAAAAAAGTTGCGAGCTATTAAATCTAAATTTTACAGAAATAATTGTATCTAACTGTCAATATTTTGTTCGGTTTAACTGTCAATTCAACCAGGATTCGAGGATCTAACTAGAATGTAACAATCGTTACATGAAGTGAACACGAAGTGTAAGCTCCGGACAATATTTTGTTTGCTCTTCATGTAATATGTACACATGGTAGCAAAACATGTTGTACGTATGTAAGTACGTGTATATACCGTGGCGTAAATTTCAAAGAACATCGTAGATCTTGCATCCATTAGACGGTTCCAAAACGATTCGTGTAACCATTCATGATTGTAATAGTCCCTTCGTCACGTTTTTTGCGCTTGCATTGTAATTTTCAGTTTATGGTTTCGATCGATTGTTTGCCATAATCCGTTTATCCTTCTGACGAGTTTCATATACAACAATTTCTATTAATATTTAGACATTTAAACTGTTATAATTTTGCGAAGAAAAATTGCACAACCATCTCAAACCTTGAAGCCTCTATTTTCAAAACGCACCGTTCATTTTATTCTATGATGTTTTTGCATTATGTAGAGGGCGAGAACTTTTCTTTTCGAAAATATATATAAATTGTCATAGTACGTGAAAAATTTTCTTCATGGTTGAATCTACAACAGATTTGAAAATTGAAGTCTCCCTTTTACAACAACTCTTGAAAAGTTAATTCTTTTTTGCCATTTTATTAAATTTTGAATATTAGGTTTGAAGAACAAAAATTCAAGAAATAGTAACATTCTTTTTGTTATATTTGTTTTCGACTGATATTTAAAAATTGGCGAAAAAAGTCGTATGTTAGATTTTAAGGAATCATTATAAACCTTCTCTTTACTATTCCTGTAAAGTATACTGTACGATTTTTGTTGTCAATTTTTTGAATGGCAGACGCAAACGAACATAACGGAAATGTTGCGATTTCTTGAATTTTCATCATTTAAATTTAATATTCAAAGTTCAACAAAATGGCAAAAAAATTGTAGATAAATCAAGTTTTCGGGTATCATTGTAAAAAGAAGACTTCAATTTTCAAATATATTTTAGATTCATTCAGTCATGAAAAAAAATTTTCAATATTTTTACATATTATGACAATTTGTAGCATTTTCAAGAAAAAAAGTCTTACCCACTGCATGATATAACAAAAACATCTTAGAATAAGAGTGCGTTTTGAAAATAGAGATTTCAAATTTTGAAAAATGAAATCCAAGTTTATTATTTAAGATTTCAAGTTTTTCAAAATGAATTCCAAGTTTATTATTGTACGATTTCTTTTTGCAAAATTATAACAGTTTCTTCTGCGAATGTTGCAAAATTTAATAATAAATTTCATAAATTTTTGTTAAGTTATAGTCATAATTTTGTGGTTTATTTCTTTTTTATCATATATAATGTACGGTATTAATTAATTTTTGCTTGGTTTTATTTTGTCAATAACATAAATGTCATATTTAAAAATTACATTTACTTGGCGTAGGTGATTGTAGAATGGACTAAAACAAAGATATCAAGGTGATTATTATTCAGAATTTTATCGTCATTGTCCGTGCTAAAATAAATAATTTATATCGTAAATTGATAAAATGGTGAATTCAGAAAATAAATAATTTTATTTATTTTTTGAAAATATAAACTGGAAATTCCTTTACTTTCCAAAATCTCAGTCCTTTTTCGGTAATTTTTGTATAAAAATAAAATTATAATAAACTCAACAAAAGAATAGTAACACGTGGAATAATCTATAAAACTTCCACAGCAATCGATCATGTAGTCTTTGAGATTTTATTTACGTCAAATAAAGAAATTATGTTTTGTCTCCTTCAAAGGAGAATACCTCTTCGAAATATTTAGTATCCGAAAATTTAAATATTCTAATGTTAATAGGAATCAGTATATGTATGTTTGTTTGCATGCTCAAAACAACGATGGAATATTCATTTCGCGCTGGCGCTCAACCGCGAAACGCTATTAATTTTGAATACGAATAGTTTGCTCATCGTGCTTCGCATTCTCATTTGATTACCGTTCAGATTGTTGATTTAGCAAATAATCTGGCGAATGTGCGAATAATTATCTGATATTAACGTCCCATTGATCGGAAATTTGAAAAGCAATCAAATGACGTTCGATTAAAAGCACATGGTCACGAGTAGGTAGTCTCTAACATATTTTTATTTACCAGCGAATTTCCCTGCTTTCATTGTAATCAGCGTATTTATGTGAATTTCTCTCCTCCAAATTTCAACGTAATTCGCAAGATTTAGAAATTATACATTAGAAGATTTGAAATATTATAATTTCAATCGATATTTAATTTTGGTCATTTCAAACAAATGCGCTCTATTACTACGACACATGTTTCACGAGCGTTATTTACAAATTGCCCGATGAAGAGTTAAACAAAGTGTATCGATGCTAATGTGTTCGATAGTTTCCCTTTGGAAATTTAGGTATATTGTCTCTAACCGAGAACAATCAGCGGTAATAGTCCTTCCATTTTCCTGACTCAAAATAAAGTTTCACAGGGATATATCATTAAGAAAGAATGCGTGCGCTGGATATATTAAATTCCGAGATGGTTGAGTGAAATTAATTCTAATGTCATGGATAAGGTCTTTGTACTTTTCATTACCCGCTCTCTCTTCTTCTCTTTTTCTCTCTGCGTTTTTTAATCCAACTGTTTTAAAGGAGTATTCTTACATTAAGATTCGACTAAAATAAACGAGGGAACCTTAATATCTCCACGCGATGTAGAAGTATCTCTTCTTTCGCGAGTTCTCGAATGCCGATGCTTGATTTTCCATTCGAAGCTAAGCAAAAAGCAATCGCACAAAACACGCAACTATTGGAAAATGAGAAAAGCATTCCAGGAATAAAATATCCAACTTCGCTCGTGTCCTCGTGTTTGCAATAACTGTGATTACAACGACGTTCAAACGACGTTCAGACGACCATTTCTTATTTGGTTAAGACAAACAATTTGGTGCCTCTGCAAAAACGATCAGACGCTGGTGATACAGTAGTAAACTAATCACGGCAAAATTTCTCGGTTCGATTAATTGCGATTCAGATTTTCTCAGCGAGTTTATTGGAATTTTTTACAGTGGAGATTACGAAGATGACGCAAACAGAACTGAAGCGTCGTTGGAACGTAAAATTGAAAACTTTTGTACGTGCGTTGAGAAAATTTGTTCAGAAAACTTTAAATTTGATATTTAGAGATTTGTCAATAGGTAGATCATAAAGTAATTTTTATAAGAGGAACATTTTACGACACGCTACGAATTTAAAAACGTTCTGCGGAAAAAGAGAATGATATCGATAGAGAGAAAATTAAGAGGGAATAATAGAATGGAGTTGGGTAATGGGTTCAAATAAGCTTAATGGACTGGTTTTTATGTTCGTTCCAGTGATAAGCATTTAAAGGTTCACAAAAGCGACTAAAGATGTGTCAGCGAATATAAATGTAGCTTAATCATGTCTTTGCAATGAACAGAGGAAATAATTTTTTACACCTCTGTATGTGCATTAAACTTGAAACAAATATCCTTTGCTCATCTATTTGTCTTTCGAGTTTAATTGCTTTTCATCTTTGTTGATATAAATCGTTTTGTTCAAGTTTTCTTGTTTGTTTACTTCTAACCATGTCCGTTACTCTGTCTTGTATTGCTTCGTCTATTTTGAACGAGGAGCTATATAAAAAGTATTTGCATACTCAGTTATTTGGAAATAACTTTCTGTAAAGAAGTATCATTTTGATTTAGTCTAGTACATTATTCTAGAAACAATATGCTCATCTAAAAATATTAATAATTTACTGTTTGAAAACAATAGAAAAAGAATGAAAATTTCATAGCAATTATTGACATACTTACACACGGCTTGGAAATTAAACATTTCTTCATTTTTATATTGTAATAATGAAATATTAAGAATATAAACAGATGTTTGTACTATCTTCTATATTTAATAACTGAGAAAGAAATCATTGCTCCTAAATACAGTAAGATATATGTGCATGTGCGAACAAAAATTATTTCTTTGTACAGGGTGGTTACTGAAAAACTGAATGATATAAAACAAAAAAATAACTTTTACAAACACATGTTTTTAAAATTTTTTATTATTTTATTTAGAAATATAATTAATAGATAATTAATATAATTAACCTATAAAAAAAGAAAATAAAAAAGATTGAAAACGAACAAGTTATAACTTTTCCAAATCCTTTAGTTTTTTAGTGGCCACCCTATATAAAAGTAATTATAATTACAGAAAAAAAGCTGAAATCTAAACTTTCCTACAGTGGTATATATAATAGCAAAATACTACAAGAGTGCAGAAAATGTGTTTTACAATATGTGATTTTGTAGAGGTTTGTGTTACTCTGTATATTTTGAACGAAAACCTATATGCAGTTCTATTAAACTCAAAAGAACTTTATTGAATGCATTTACTGAACAATAATCAAGTATGCGAATGATATTCCGACAGTGCCAAGAACAATGCTTGATTAGTTCTTGCCGCGAGTATTCACGAGCAGGTGACGTAGCTTTGTGTCTAGATTATAGTGATAAATTCACTGGCGGAAATATGAAACAGTTTGTTCAACTCGAGAGAGAAGTAAAATATGGCGGCAGACTTAGGATTTTGTAGCAGCACTTATCACGTCAATAAAATTTGCGTACATTTCATATAAATTAAGTCAATTTCTAAACAAAATTTAATTATTGTTTCTTGCAATATTATTAGTTTAATCGTCATCAAAGCACAATACTTTTTTTCTATTAATTTCTTTTTTTTTACCATGGTATTTTCTACGTAGTTCATCGTCAATATTTCAATCAAACTAAATGATTTTTTAAAATGGAATGATATATTTTTTGATCCGTTAATCGATGCAATCACTTCCTATAAAATGATGTTAACCTATCTATATTGAAAAACTATTAGTTTGGGAGATACTTTAATCTTAATTTTATAAAATCTATGCAAGACAACAATACTGCTTTTATTTCTCTTTGTTTTTTGTACGATAAATTTTACAAAATTAAAATTAAAACATCTCTTGTAAACTAATAATATTTCGACGTACATAGGTTAATATCGAGCTGCATCAACTAATGGATCAAAAAATATATGATTCTATTTAAAAAATTGAAGGTCATCTTTATTTTTCATTAAAAATAAAGCAAGCATAAAGAAATATACAAAAAAATTACATATGCTATTATATTAACTTTTTTCTCTTTCATTTCTTTTTCATACTTACCGTTTTTTAGAAAAACGCTGAGTAATAATAACGTGAACATCCAGTATGATTAACGCAAAGATAAATTCCACACACACATTTAAATATATTACTTGAAATAATACTACAAAGATAATGATATATGTACATTTCTGTTTAATGGTGTTCCTCAAGTTGCCTTAATTTTGTATTAATTATATGTTTATCCAATTGATTGGTTTATTTCAATTTATTCTTTCAACCAATAATTAAATTTCGCAAAACCACACACATAATGTATTATGAATTAATTTATAATTGATGTGTACGTCAATTATTTAAAGTTTGCTGTGAAATTAATTTACATTGTAATATTTATATATAAAGTTTTCAAAAAAGTAAATATACATGTCATTTTTCAACGGAAAAATAGCAATTATTGAAACAGCTTCATTTTCGTCAATTCTCTTTCACTTGCTTTGTGGCTGCTCCATATTTTTAGAGACCAACATCTCTTTATCGGTACGTCCTTGGGAGCTTAAATCCAGCATTCTTGGCGCCTGCAGCGAAATTAGCCTGTAAAATCAGTCGAGTGCGATTCGTCAAATAGCGCTTTCAGTGCGTGGAAATCTCGCCTTTCACGAATCCTTCTATGTAGCCAGAGGCATTTTTTACGCTACGAAAGCGATGTACCATATATTAGGTTGTACCATAAGTTTCTTCCGCGCCACGCTATGAGTGACTCTAAGTGGCTGTGTTAATTAAACATGCAGGCTTATTTCTTAGCCGTTTATGGCATCGGTTTCAATCGTCCCAGAGCTCTTTCAAAGTACGTTTTGTTGGTGACAAAGTCTCTTTTAAAATTTTTTCTGCACCGTTCAATATGGAGAGCCAAAAGATGCATTTGCGGCATGTTATGCTTCATTGCTTTAAAAAAGGCAATAGTGCAAAGGACACTGCAGACGAGATTTTCACCGTTTACGGGAGTGGTACTATTAGGACCGTCCGCAATTGGTTTAAGAAATTTAGAGCTGGCAATTTCGAGTTGAAAGATGAAGACCGCAGCGGCCGCCCAGCAACGACTGATACGGACATTATCAAGACTGTGCTCACTGAAAATCCACGATATAGTGTGCGTGAGATAGTGGATGCCACTAATATTCCCAAGATAACGGTACATAAGCATTTAATCAAGATAGGATATGCGAATCGACATGAAGTTTGGGTTCCACACCTATTGACGGAGACCGGCCTTATGAACCGCGTCTCTACGTGCGATTTGCTTCTCCAGCGACATGAAAGGGATCCTTTCTTAAAGAGGCTTGTCACTGGAGACGAGACTGGGATTTTATACCAAAATCGAAAAACGCACTTGGTCCAAGGAAAATAGACCTTCAACTGTTGCGAAGCCTGGACTTCATCCGAAGAAGGTTCTTCTGTACATTTGGTGGGACTGGAAAGGTGTAGTGTACTACGAGCTCCTTCCTCAAGATGATCAATGCTGACAAATATTGCAATCAACTGGATCAATTGAAAGCAGCCATAGCAGAAAAACGGCCAGAATTGACGAACCGACGAGGCGTCGTTTTCCATCATGACAACGCAAGACCGCATGTTGCGTTAGCCGTAAAGGCAAAAATTATTACAGTTTGATTGGGACGTTCTACCTCATCCTCCATACTCCCCAGACCTTGCTCCATCCGATTACTACTTGTTCCTCTCCTTAAAAAATTCTCTCCGTGGTAAATCTTTCAAATCCATAAGCGAAATAAAAACGCACCTAGATGAATATTTTACAAGTGAACTTAAACAATTTTGGAAATAGGGCATAATGAGGCTTCCTGAGAGATGAAAGAATAGAACAGAACGGTTCATATATAACATAATAAATCCATCTTAAACAAGAAATATCGTGTATTCATTTCGCATCAAAAAAAGGGAAGAAACTTATGGTACAACCTAATACTTGATTGAATAAAAGAAAAAAGAAAACACCGACGGTTTCCAAAATTTAAACGAAGAACTGTTTTATCACAAAAGAACGTTGCTTTTTAATACCGATCTGATTATCGAACGCATTCGAACGATTTCGAAAACTAGGTTAACGAGAGCATAATATGCGAGGAAGAAAAAAGAGTAGGATATAATCCTTCTCGATCGTGTGCTTTGTTGATTAGCGCATCAAACGTCATCAGCTTGATATTTCCGATTCAATCAATCGAAGCATCATATTTATTCGTTGCGAATAAGACAAACTTCTTTGTCGATACATTTTCGCACGAAACAATCAATGAAATGAAAGCGTGAAAAATCATGGCAATTCTTTTCTAATAATCTGGAAAAAGAAAACGAAATGTATTTTTAGCCAAGATTTATTTCTGAGAACATATGAGGTTCATGGCGAGTCAGAAAGCAGGTGACGTCACGGGACGGATTCTCGATCGAAGCACCTCGCAGCACAAGATTTGAATAGGCGCGAAGAAATTCACCGAGCGAAATAGCAAAGACAACGTTGAATCGGAACAATGAATGAATTTTGTAGATATTTGCTCGAATAAAACTATTGGCTTCTATCTTCTTTCTATTGGTGAACTTTTACCCGAAAATGTAGATTACGCTTTGAAAAATCGAAGACTAAAACGAAAGAACTTCGATTTCCACTGGAGTTAACGTCCACGTGATTCATTGTATCTTACTATCTGTCCATTGTATCAAAATTTGTCAGACCATTTTTAACGAAAACGACACCTCAAAGGAATAAAATTTTCTAGATTTTTTATTTTTTTATTTTCTACACGTGGAATATCCTTTTGTTATTATTTGCAGAATTATTTGCATCTGTTCAGGAATTAACTAAATTAATATTTTTGATAAATTTTCAAATCCGATTTCCTCGAAACCGAAGGTTTCGATGAAAAAATTTTTGTCCTTTCTTTTCGACACATTTTTACATGTAAAATCATTCCTTGCTCTACTTCACATACTACAAAACACCCTGTATAAAGAAAACAGATAGTTTTATTTTCTCCCTTGTCTTCTCGAGATTCCCTCTTTTTTCTCTGACAAAAAAAAAAGACGAATGTTTTTAATCCACTTTGGAATTGATCGCACCTTTTTAAGAAGCGTGCCACCAGGAATAATAACTCTAATTCGTACGTGACTATACGTGGTTGTATGAAATGGTGGGTAAACACGATATCACATTTTCATCACAGATCGACAGTTCGACTAGTTAATAAAGCATTGCTAGGCGATCAGTTTATTTCCACGTGTTTCCAGGTATGAAAAAAGGAAATCGAACCGGTAATGGAAACGGAGAACGATACAGATAGAAAAGACAAAATAGGACAAAGCTCGAACGTTTAGTTTCATTTATCTCAGCGTTCTGCTGCGGTCTGCTTTTCTACATGGAAAAGCCTACTCGTTTCTATTATGTCGTACTTGGCCATCGGTCCATATTGCACGACTTCCGTTTTCTCTCTTCCCTTCAACCACCATCTCTCCCTGTATCTACCTCTCTCAACGGTTCTATCGGACTCTCCAAGTCTCCGTGACTTCGATCGTGCCCGTTCCTCTGACCGATTCAGATAGCCGTTATCAGTGCAGTTCGTTTAATGCAACTACTTCCTTAATGGATCGTGTTGAGATTCGCAATCGATACCAACAGCGTCATTTTACGTGTCATTAACGCACGAACGTGCGATGTGTAACGTTGTAGTTTCGCCCTACAGCTTCACGAACGGGACTTTCTAGTTATATCCAATGGTGCACGAATACAACAGATACTATTAACTCGCTATCTTCTCTTTGAAATATTGTATAAAGGATCGTTTCACTCGCAATTTTCGCAATTGTAAACGGTACTCGAATCCCAAACGTGAAGGCAAAAATGGAAAGCAAAGTCGTAGTCATAATACTGTTACCATAGCCTCGTTAGTCCCTCTTACGCTCGAAATAGGAGGATTGTAAGCGCTCTTGAGAGAACGACTGACGATCTATCCATCCTCTTCTTTTCTGCTTTCTCTCCTTTGTCCATTTTCTTCCTTTCACTGAAGCATTTTGTAAAGGATATTCCTGTTCAAACAAACAACATTCCGTTTTCTATTTCATGGTACACTGACCAACGTTGACGTTTGAACATTGAGGTAGGTGGAAGGCGTTATTTGTTTTACTCGCCCCCCTAGTGTTATTTTTCGCTTACTTTGCTGTTTGTTATTCAATAGGAATTCAGAGGAATGAAAAATTGATTGGAGAGAAAAAATTGAAAGCTGCTTAAATCTTATTGTTAGACTTTTTTATAGCAGTTTAAGTTTGTAAATTAACTATCCGAACATATCTGATTATGCAGCTTGTAAGTACAAGATATCGCAATCAAACGAGATATACGAAATCGATTCATTTGTTTAAGTTCTAAAATGACCGAAGGTGGCCAGACGACAGTTGCGTTTCGGCATTGTATCGGCGAAATTAATTAAAATTTATTTGAATCGATGACAGCTAGAATTATCTTGAACAGTAAAGCCACAAGAATCTTCAGACCAATCTTCAATACTAGGAATCAAACAGTGTTCCAAAATATGTTTTTGAAGTTACGTTTTGATAAAGAATGCATAATTTGCCGACTTCTTTCTGAGTGATACAAACCCAAATCATATGAGATTTTGATATTTCTTTTTAAAATTTAAACAATCTTTGCCAAACTTTTTATTAGATCTTCGCCAAACGAATGTTTCTGGATCGTTTTAGCTTTTCGAAATGTGAAACTCATCTCACGTAGACGATTTCTGACAGTACGATCAGAAATATTGTATGCTCACTATATATTTATTTCTTTCGAACTTGCTTTCATTTCTTTAACAGTATTACGTAATCTTTCTATCATCTTCTTTAGTTGCACGAAGACGGTCACATTTTCTGCGTTCCTTCATACTTACTCTTTAAAATAGTGTTTGGTCATCCTGTAATTTCTACTACTTTTTTGGCTATTACTTTATTTCCTTGAGCAGTTCAATTATTCTTAATTTCATGTCGTTTGAATACAAATTATGTGATGGCATATTATGGAATAGAATAGCACTACGAACTATTTTAGCTGAACTTGTATTTACTACTTGTTTTTGCAGGTTCTTCTTGTGTTTACGCCTAACTTCTACATTCAAGGAACTCTTTATTTGAGTCATGATCAGAAATTATTTTTTAGTAATCAGAAAAACTTTTTTTTCATATGACATTTTGTTTCTTTTCTTGTTTCTTTTTTATAATAAATGGAATAAGTTTAATTTCCTATCAGTTTTAGTACACAATAATATTTCATACTTCTAAAATATGAATGTTTTTTGTAAATTCCGTATTAATATCTCTGATCGGAAACTTTCTGCCAGGGATGTATTAAATACTTTAATCTTATTAAAACGAATCCAATTAGAATTAGAAAGAACTCAACATAAATTTTTACATTTTTCTCACGTTCACTTAAGGATCCAATGCACAGATACGAACATAGGTATAAATTTGTAAGGATTCATGCGGAGATTGAATTATATACTGTCTGGAAAATAAGAAAAAAATATTTTCGTTCAAAATTATTAATAGTTTTGTAAATAATTCTCAGTTTTTCCAACTGATTAACTTTAACTCGTGTTCACGATCCATACTGTCTCTTTAGATTATGTTTCTCTCAACCAATCTTGGATTCATGGATTCGATCATGAAAAGTTGCTTGCTTGCTAACGAGATTATTTATTCAATGAATAGATTTGTTTTTCGGATTAACAATTACAGACACTCTGTCTTAAAAACGCTCAATAACTAATTTTTCGGTTTCCCAATTATTATATTATACACATGTGTTGTAGTTGCGATTGTATGCTGTCACTCTTAATTTTTTTCCTTTTTCATTTCTTTAATTTTTTCTTTTTCTTTTCTTTTACTTTCTTATAGTACTTTCTTATGTATACGTAATTCTACACTTGTATAACATTTTCACAAGTTGTACCCAAGAGTCTATTTCTAAATAAATAAATAAATTAATAAATATTTAGTATTTGAATAGTAATGTAAATCACCGCACAAAGATGACTTGGAATGGTATGTCGAAGATTTCGCTTCAAAAGAGAGGCCCCACTTATCCGTTTGTCGTGAAGTATTTAAGAAAGTGTATCGATTTTCTGCTCTGAATGTGCAACCAAATTTGTAACCTTAGATTTTAGTGAGTGTCTTTTAACGAAAAGTCCCCTTCTTCTTTTTATATTTTTCACTAGTATAACGGATTATAGATTATCCATTTACTTTCGTTGCTTCGTAAAAATGCACGGGAATAATGGAATCGTATTAATCAATGGTAATTTGACAAGGCAACATTTCCGAACTCTTACGTTACTTAGGATTGTTAGTGTACAGTGGCTTCCATTAATATTCGAACACTAAATATCGTTATAAAATCGTATTTTGTAAAAAGAAATCCTACAATAATAAAATTAGGTTCATTTGAATGTATCGTTCATTCTATTCTAAAATGTTTTTACATCACGTAAGTGAAAACACTTTTCTTCTCGAAAATGTTATAAACTGTCATAGTCGTAATTATCAATAGTGATAATTAATAGTCATTAATTGTTAATGTTAAATAGCGAAAATTCAAAAAATTGTGACATTTTCATCTATACACATATTCCTTTTCGCCTGGTATTCAAAGTTCAATGAATTGGCGAATAAGATTCAAAGAATCAATTTTCAAATCCGTTGTAGATTCAATTATGAAAAAAATTTTCAATATTTTTACATACTATGACAATTTATAGCATTACCGAGGAGAGAAGTGTCTACTTTATCACCTACATAGTATAAAAATCATCTTAGAATAAAATGAACGATATGTTTTAAAAGTAGAGGTTTCAAGATTTGAAATGTGCCCGAGTTTATTGTTGTACGATTTCTTTTTGCAAAATTTCAATATTTAATGTCCGAATATTAATGAGAGTCATCAATATGTTAGCATACGGTTTATTTTGAACGAGCCCATTTATGTTTCCACTGCAGAATCCAATTTTTATTGCAAGTTGAAATATCATTCATGATACTGTCTGTTCAGATAACTCGTAGAATTAGGAATTTGATCGTTTTTGAATCGCTCGGTACGATTTGTGTCGTTTTCTGTCTGAAAACATAAATTCGTTTATTTTGTTCATCGTTTGTCTCTTGTTCACGCTTCGTTGCGCGTTATCCTTTCGATAACAGCAGTCGATAATTATTGACCTAGATACGTGGTACAGAGGATGCAGGAAAATTGATTTATTTCCATTTAATTAAGGAATAAACCTATGTAACCGCGTACGTTACAATACATAAGCGCAACAAAAGTTAAATTTAATTTCCTTACGAACAAAAGAGTGTTCAACAGCACAATGAAAATTACACTTTTTATCTTTTTCTCCTTAGTTTTTACCTGAAACATTATTATATATGTATAATAAGCTTCTTTAGGAAATGAGCTTTATTTAAAAGTCTATAATTCCTTCACGATGCATTCCTTCGATGCGTGAAACTATCCACTTTCAATTACAAATTATTTACTATTCTTCTTTTTGTTGTATCATTTTTTCTCGATATATAAAAAAATTGACAAAAGATATTCGAAGCACATAGTAACAGAAAACGAAAGTCACGTGTTGGCAATTTCATACTAAGCATTGAAGGTTGATGTGCACGTAGAGCTTAGAAAATTGCAGGTTGTGGCGCTCAGGTGGCCCATAACTAAGCAAGTTTATGCCGATTCTACGGGGGGTTCACATTTGTTTGTCTCTGTAACATGGTTTTATTAGCGTATCCAATGTAGAAAAATTTTCCCCGACGAGAAGTTCGACAATCATGGGATCGTCACGTAGGGACTAGAGTGTAAATTATAAAGCGTTGGATGAGAAAATTATTAAAATTTTGATTTTAAGGACGTAGTAAATTTTACTCAGATAATTCAAGAATGACGAGGAAACTTGTCGTCTTATCTAGACATATAAGATATAATTCTCAAGAGCGAATGGTTAGATGTTATACCACAATTATTGTACGCTGGATTGTCGTTAGATTCTACTTTTACTGTTTAGTTATTTTTGACGGAAACCGCATCGTAATTTGAATGAAAACATGATTCACTAGTTTACTTGTTATCGCGGTTTATTCATTTTTATTTGGTTTGCATTTCGCTTACGAAATACGTACATATGTATCCACCTTTGTACCTTTTCTACGCGAAAAGTTCCAAAGCAAAATTTGGATTGTAAATGAAAGGAAATTCAACATGAACTAGTTAAAATTCATGAAAAATGCCTCTTCGGGTAAATGGTGAAGGGAGGAGTTTATTTTCGGAAGCGGGTGTGACGTGCAATTTTTTGCGCAGCTAGATGCTAATATCTGCGAACGAATAAATGGACAGAAATAAATCGCGGATAATAAGAATTTAACGAGCAACCAAAACGATGTAATTAAGAAATTACTTTTCTGTACATCGTTGATGCTTGCAATAATAAATTTATTCTAATGAATTGAAATTGAATAGAAGATTCAACAATATAGGGGCAGTCGAAGAAATGGAAATTAGTATCTCCTGTTTCATACACGTGAAAGATTGTCGCGCAACATACAATGAATCCAATTAATATTCGAAATATTAAATAAATTTTAAAAAGAAACTGTACTTGGGTTTATTTTATAAAAAGAAATCGAATAGTAAACTTGAGCTTATTCTGTAGTTTGAAGCCTGTATTTCAAAATTTATTATTTATTTTATCTTAAAATCATTACATCTATGTAATAGATGACAAAGTGAAGACTTCTTCTCGAAAATTATGATAGCATGTAAAACATCGAACAATTTTTTCCACGATTGAATTTACAATTTGAACTTTGAATGTCAGAGAAAAATGAATGAAAATGTTCCGATTTCTTAAATTTTCATCTAAGTCTACCATTCAAGATTCAATGAAATGACGAAAAAACGTTTAGAGAAGGAGAGGCTTTAATCTTTAAATTCATCGTAGATTTAGACATGAAAGAAATTTTCCAACGTTTTTACATACTATGATAATTTATAACATTTTCGAGATAAAAGTTCACTTACCCACCCGTTATGTGATATAAAAATTTTAGACTAAAGTAAACGATGTATTTTAATAGTATAGACTTCAAGCTTCAAGCAAAATGAGTTCAAGTTTGATTGTATGATTTCTTTTTACAAAATTATAAATTTCAATATTTATTGCTTGAATATTAATATTAATCTAATTCAATATTAATCTAATTCAATATTAATCTAATTCGCTGTAATTTAAGTATATTTACTGTTAATAGAAGAAAATTGGAGAAAGAAAAAAACACGTGGCATTTGAATGAAAAAAAAACTGTTTGAAACTAAGAATGTCAATAATAAAAATTAATTCTGTAGTTATCGTTCAAACAAGTCAACGCTCATTAAAACAGCAAAAACAGTAACAAAACATGGTGACATTTTATGTTTATTCCCGACGAAACGCAGAAACAAAAACGCGAACAAAATTAAAACTTCGACTCGGGTTTCACTTCACACTATTCTTACGAAATTTCATCGCCTGAGGGTTCGAATTTTTCCTCTGTCCATTGTGTATCGTTCCGCAACTTTTCAGTTTTGACAAAAAAGCGACGCGATAGAACGGTTTGCGCAGTAAAAGGGGAAATTCATTTCACGTAGAACCATTTTTTCCCCTCTTTTGGACAGGAATAATACTCAAGAGTGTACAATCTCTGAATTCGACACTCGTGTTTCACGTCTCGCTAACCCCGGTGACCTGGTCTCGATCAATTTCGGATGGAATTTCACTTGGATAAAACTCGTAGCTTGAAATCGTTTCAACAGAAAATTACTTTATAAAATCGTAGCTTGCTTCGCAAGAATTCCCACCGTTTCAATTAAATATCGAACGCGACACGATCGACACGCGACTGCTTATTGACAAACATCGATTTGTGTTTGTCGATTCCTAGACGACGCGCGTGATTAAATTAAATCGAATGTAAATCGAGATGCAACTGATGATCATTTCACGAATCTCTCTCTCTCTCTCTCTCTCTGTTTTTATTTCTTTTCTCGAGAGAGAACGAAGCCGATCGACTTCCAAATAATTAAATCGTACCAACAACGTACACACATGTAACGCAAGTGTGTTCTAATTTTTATTCTTGTTTCTTTCTCGATTGATCGCCTCAAACACGCACGAAAATAGGTAGCCAGAAATTTCATTCAGAAATATTTCTGAACATCGAACAAGGAATAATTTCACACGTCTTCATTCGAATCATCGCTCGTGCAAATAGAAATCAGTTCAATTTCAGATCGGTCTGATTAATTGTTTATTACTTCTTGATTTTTCCACTTCGTCTGATAGAACCTATTTTCTAGAATAACAAGTTTTTTTTTCTGACGAATGTCTTCTCTCTGAGAAAAGTGTACGTGATTAAAAGTATAGTTTCCTAGAAGTAGAATTTAATAGAGACGGGAAGATTTCCAGCGATTCGTTGACATTAAGGTGTGGATGCTATATCGGTATAATTAGGTCGCGATGTGCTCAGCCACGAGATTCGAAAAAGATAGACGAAGTTACATTGAAACATAATATGTGTCTTATCTTTTTGTCACGAAATTAGTCTAAAAACGTGATACCATTTTACCAGGAAATTTAACGTAGTTGATTTAATTACAAAGAATCATCAGATCATCGAATTTATTTGGTCAAGGGCATTGATTTCAGTCAAAAATTTCATTAAACTGCGGCAACAAGCTCTTTCTCATATTAACGAATATATGGATAAATGGACCAAGTATAGTCGCTAATTATTTTCTTTTGCCTGCATCGGCGAAAAGGTACCTGCAGAATCGGCGCTAGAAATTTGTAAATGAGCGAATTTCGATGATACAGACTAACAGCGGTAGATGTGCGTGGATTACTATATATTATCGATAAGCCATCGAATAACGGGAAATGGGGAACAAAGCACGAGTCATATATGAACCGCTCGGTGTCATGAATTACCAATGAAATTGACTATCGAAAGCCAATACGTCACTCGTGAAAAGCTCGAGCAGAAGCTGAACAGTTGACGCGAAGTTGCGACGGACTATGAAAAGAAAAGACTATGAAACGAATCTGGTCCCACGAATATCGCCAAGCACGTGAATTCGCCGTAATTACGAAATACACGATTGATTGGCCACGCTCGACTATTGTATCTTTTGCAAGCGATATCACAATAGAACAAAAGCAGAAGGTTTTTAAGCAATACTCGTACCTTTGTGTTTTAGCTGGCAGAGAATTTACACGATGTAACTGGTCGCATATCTTTTCGACACTAAATCCTTGGCTGTTCATCGTTTCCAGCGATCGGACTTGGTCGAACTTCTGCTGGCAATGTGGAGATTTGCTTGATTTATAGGAACTAGTCGACGTTTAGTTCGGATAAATCAATCGATAGTTTGCAAGTCACGACACCGATAATAAAGAACGAGTAATTATATCATATAACGAGTTATTTGAAATTTGTTCAAACAGGGTTACGATCGTTGTCTATCGATAAAATGGTCGTTAAATTTCTTTTGACGTGCTTCTTACTGTACTAGTGGCAGAGAAGAGTTTTTGGCTGGTTCGTACTCGTTAGAACTTGGTTTCGAAACTCTTTTTCGATGCACATGTTTCTATTTAATTGGACCGATGGAAGAATCAAGCAATGTTCATTGATTTCACTTAGTTGATATCGTACCTTCAAGTTCAGTCACGTTTCTCGCTCTCTTCGAGGTGCTTCGCCACGGTCAAATTTCGCATCGACTGCTTTGCTCACGGACAATTGATCGCGTCTCTCTTCACCCTTCCAAAAGATCAGACACGTTTCGCTCACGAATGAAAGCTCATCGTTCATTGTAAATTACGCGAGAAATAAAATCGTTTCTACAAGCGTTTTGATGCTCGTTACACTCGTGATTGACGAGAGAACTTCGGAACAATTACTTTAGAAGAATATTTATCGTTTAATTGATCTAAGTCGAATGAGCTACTGGTAGCTCGAGAACACTTGTTTGCGGATAGAGGATACGACGTCGCGATACCTCGTGTCTTTCGGCAGACACTGGCCGATTCGTATTTCGCATGCTCAATCTGCAACGCCTTTAGGCCGACTGCTCGTGAAAATGCGACTCTAGCTGCGCGCCACGTTCCCGCGCCTGCGCCACCACCAATTTCTTCGATATTCGTCTTTACGCATTTTCGATATCCCAACAGATCACGAACTTTTGATTAAGTCATCTTCGTCTAAATAAATTGATCTACGAATTCTCTCGAAACGAATTGTCATTTTTATCACCCCAATTTCCGAGTAAAGCTTTTGGTTAACTTTGGAGGCTATGTAACAATGTAAATCGTCACAATGTAACGACCGTATGTTGGACGTATAATCGGCAGTAAAATGTAGTAGTGAAAGCATTAAGATCTTTCGCTTCCGCAGCTCGTTAAGCAGTCCTTGCCCCAGTAACTTTTCGAAAATAGGCCTGTTCATATATGTATCACACACAACTTTGCTCCAATTATTTCACGAGGACGACCATTTTAATGCGAATTGCTGAAAGAGATGTCGGATGCAGTTTAACTTCAGTAGTTCGAAGGTGCGTTTTCTCCTTTCACATGCGCACATGATATAAAAAAACCTACGAAACGTATAGAAAACTTTGTATCTCAGTTGAAATAATGGATTGTGTAATAAGAGCTTCAAATTGCAAATAGGGACGAGTTAAACGATAGAAAAAGTTCGATCACAAACGTGACATTCTTATTCGTTATTCCTTCCAGTATACGGTACATATATTTCAATTTCGCGAATACGAGACGTTCCGGCTATGCATGCTGATACCAATATATCTTCTTTAAAGTGCAATATTTTGAAATAGGTATATGCGGTATTTCCGTATGTTTCGCTGTTCCAGAAATTCTCACTGAGCTCAAAGGGCAAGGTGCGTTCAACTTCCTCGAACTGTATTAACGTTCCCATGATGGAAAACAACGTTCCATAAATTGAATGGTATAATGTCCAAGCGAGATAGAGAAAAATATACTATTTTCAAACCTTAATTATCTACGAAAAATAGTAATAATAAACGAAAAATAATGTAATGCGTGCGCATAAACTGATTAAACACAAAGAGGAACGTACGATGATTAACGTATTATCGATTCGGACAACGTGCTGTCTAATTCGCAGATCACGTTATCGCCTTTCGCTTACATTGCAAACTTAATCCGATGACATTCGCGTGACAATATGAAAGCAGCTGCACCTGCGGCAAAGTACAGTCCTCTGTGCATATGCGAACATGTATCTGAATTGACATTGTAGAACCGCGAAATCACTTGAAATAGATGGGATCTGATGCAGCGCTTACTATACCGTAGCATCAAGTCTGCCTTGAATTGATTTCTGACCGATATCTGGAATACAGTGTTACGCGGAAGCATTTAAACATTCACTATAGAGAAAGTCTATATATACAAAGATTCGCATTAATATTCGAACACTGAATGTTGAAACTGTTATAATTTTGTAAAAAAAAAAAGAAAAAATCGTACAACAATAAACTCGAATTCGTTTTAAAACTTGAAGCTCTACTTTCAAAATCATTTTATTCTAAAATGTTTTTTCATCACGAAGTGGGTGGGTAATTGAAGATACTTTTCTTTTTCTCGAAAATGCTACAAATTATCATAATGTGTGAAGGCATTGAAAACATTTATTTCACAAGTTAATCTATAATAGATTTGATGATTGAATCGTTTATAATGATGAATCCCTAAAAATTTATCGCACGATTCTTTTCGTCAATTTATTGAATTTTGAAGACCAGGCGAAAATGAATATATGTATAGACGAAAATGTTACAATTTCTTGAATTTTCGTCATTTAATATTGACAATTAATGATTGTTAATTATGATTTATGACTATTAATTACAACTATTGATAATTATGGTATAACATTTATAATATTTTCAAGAAAAAAAGATATCTTCACTTACGTGATATAGAAATATTTTAGAATGAATTTAAACTTTAAAATGAGTCCAAGTTTATTATTGCCCGATTTCTTTTTATAAAATTAACAATTTCGACATTTAGTATCTGAATATCAATACGAATCACTGTAAATACTATCTGTTATACGAATGTATGCACTGTTATTGCCCAGTGTTTTTCTCGAAGATGGTAAAAAAGAAAGTCGTATTATTTTTTTTTTTTTGCAAATAGCATGATAATATATACTTTTTGCTGTTGCATTCTTTTTAGAGAAATCAAAAAAAATTAAATTTTAATTTTTTAAGTGGAATGATTTAAATCATATAAAAGTATGCTTTGAAATAAATTCAAAGAATGTACAATGATCTTCAAGGTTATACTGGATCATTTCACAGTGTCCTTTATTACTAAAATTATATAAGATGTTCATCATGGTTATTGTTATTAATTATACATTTGAGTTTGAGTAATAACATTTTTAGTAATAATCATGTGTGTTAATTTTCTTTGGAATATTAACACACATGATTCCACTTTTTCGTTTATAAAATGTATTTCTCACTGGTATGTTATAAACAATATTTTTAATGTAACGTCACAAGTTTTACCATTATTGTATCTATCTTCTTTTTAATTGAATAACGAGACATTGTGATTAGATATGAACTACTTTAAATAAATGCTAATGATACAGATACGAAATTTTTCTTTCTGCTTTGATTATAAATACCAAATAGAATTATACAAAACATAAATATATATTTCGATAAATGATGATTTTAGGAATAAATATTTCATAGAAATATTTCGACGATAAAAAATATCATGTACAGTACAACTCTGTTTATCTGCCAAGTTTTATTCAATACTGAATTAAATGAACTCATGCTAGTTAAATTTAATTATTTGAATTTGAATTCCTATTATATGAAAGAAACATTATTAGCAGAGGAGAGAATACAATTATGTATATAAATCATTTGTTTCCCGACAGGTTTATAAATGAAGTTCTACTATAATCAACTATCAGTTTTATTGATTGTTGAATATATAATTCAATATTACGGAATCTTTAAAATATTTTTTTCATTATTGATCTCGTATGATCTTGAAACTCATAGTAATATACATTACTTTTGCATTGAAGTACATTTTTAAAAATAAATAAATTTAGAACATTTAATAAATTGAAATAATTCCAAAAAAATGCAATGAAAGAAATATAAGTGTAGTTTTATGTTATAATTACCAAAAATAGTATAATTTTGTCCTTTCGACGAAAATATTTTGAAGTGAGTCTAAAATTTCAAAATAATCCAATAAAGTTCCTAAGTATGTATCTATGTTTTATGCTTCAAATACGTTTATTTCTGTTCACTAGTATGCAAAAAATTACGATTTATGACACGATTATATCACATGATCATAATATATATAGTTATAATAATTGTTCTAAAAAATATGCATATAATACATTTTGTGTATCTTATGATTATTAGTTACTAGTTTTGGTAACTGATCATCGCTGTGCCTTACTACTCTCAAAATTCCCTGACCGCAATTTAATACTAGAACTACCAACGACTAAAGCATGAAATTCCCATGAGAGACGTTAAAATAAAAGAAAAAAAAAACAGAAAATTTTTAGAATATAATAGAGTACACAAGCTTTTATTTAACGAAGAATCATTCAAGTCTTCAAAAACACACTGTTTTATATCTATAAAATATCTAAAAATATTCAAATGGTCATTTTGACCATTTTGATAGTTCTAGTATTAAACTAATTGCAGCTTGCTATCTTGCCTAGCTAGCATTGTAATAAATATTTTATAACTTTTACATTTTCACATTCGTTTCTGCCAATATAATTGTGTTATACTGAGGATCTTTATGTAATTTCATATTTTTGAAGTATGAGTATAATCTAAAAATTGAAATTTCAATAGAGAAATGTATAATATATTATATAGTATAGAAACTGTACTTTGGAGTTTATTCTTTTATATTATTCGCATTCTCTGCAACTTCTTATTTTAAAATTTCTTAGAATACAAAATAATCCGCAATTTAATAATTATTATAATTATTATAATTATTAAATTCTGCGCGAACGTAATTGCATACAATAGCTTGCGAGGCTGTTTAAACATTAATAGAAACCTTTCATGAATATAAATATTTCATGAATGTATATTCTGCGAATCATTTTGAAATTTTATTAGCATTGTAATGCTAATGAAACGGCTATCATGATTACGTTGATACAATTTGATATGAATTATAAAATGTATGAATATACGAGATATTTAAAATATTTGAGATATTTATATTTATTAATATAATAAATAATGTAAATACTTTTTTTATTCGTTTTTAAAATATATACTTGTATAAATATTTTGTATTCATGATAATCATATCTCATTATTAGTTTTAAAATGTTTAAAATATACTACGTATATAAAAAATTTCTACAATCGTACGAATATTTTCGTAACCTTTGAAAAGCGACGAGAAGATAACGAACGCCTTACTCGCCGGTGAATATATAAAATTATTCGAAGCACCGAAAGTTCTCCGATTAATCGCGTTGAACTAATCGTTAATGCCTCTAATGAGTGAGGATAGTCGACGATCCTAAATCGATCATATCAGCTGATTCGTTATTTGCAATCAGTTCTCATCGTAATAACCTCTCTCGATGCAATAAATCGTTACTCATTGCGCGAATAACGGAGAAATCGGACGAAACTAACGTGAATTTTGTATTGCATCATTTTAAAAGCTACACAGAATATACAGAGTGATTTTCAAACGCATGTACATTTTGAATGATGAATCTGCGCAATAAAATGAAAAAATAGTATATGAATCTACGTATATCCTACATACCTTCAGTTTTCAAATTATAGATAGATAACTGAAGAAAATATTTAATGTGTCTACTTTGTGTCTCACAGTCAATACGTGAATTAGAGTAGAAAGCGTATACGTGCTACTGCATATCGTAGTACGCTTTCTACTCTTTTCTAATATTTGCAAAAAATATTTATCGATATGAGTTAAACAAAACATGATCAAATAAATTTTTATGTTTAGTCTAATTTAAAATTTATTGGGTCTTCAATTGAGGTGAATAATGTTCACGAGACAACTACAGGAAAAGATACGGAATGGATTTGAGATTATTCGAGAAATATTTGACATTTTCGAGGGAATGCGATATTCAATACTAAGGCATGCAATAACATTGTATGACGAATAACACGGATACAGTGTTAAACATAAAACATTTTCTTCAATTATCTACAATTTGAAAAGTGAGATGTGTAGAACATAAGTTATAGGACATTTAGGTATTTTAATATGTAGATCCGTCAATATGATATAAGAATCATCCTGATTCTTTCCTGTATACATAAATTGAATAAGTAGTGAAATGTAGAAATGTTCTTACTTGTATTAGCATTAGGTTCTGGTTGCTGCTGATTATACCAATCGACCGTATCTGTTTGACCGAATATAAATACGAAACACAGTCCTCCCTGATTTGCATTCGATTCTATCAACAAGCTGGCTGTTCAAGCGCGGATCCTGCTAAATTTTCATTTTTTTTATTCACTTCTTTCCAATTTTCTATTCTTGTTATCGTATTGTTATTTCAAAGAATCAGAAAATTTCATTTACAATATCACTTGGAAATATAACTATTTTGAAATTCATATTTCATAAAATTTAACTTGGGGGGGAACTTTTGGTTTTGAACAAAACCTTTTATTCCGAACGTCTTTGCTCATAAAAGTTTCATTGATTTTTCTAACAAACTAAATTCGATATAAAATTGTAACAATATTCGCTATTAGTAGAAGAACGACGAAGGAAGTTCGGATGACATGATTTTGGCTTCAGCCATGTCACTTCGGTTTCCGACTGCTTGTCACTGGCTGCAGCTTTCAACCATATTTCTTCAAGAAATCAGATTACTCTAAAATCCTCTTTACTCGCACAAACTGGCATTTACTCTAAAATTCTTTAAAATCTTTGTTCGAGAACTTTTTAACGTTACTCTGTAAACAATTTACTCGTCAAAAATAATGCGATTCCATAAACTTCGTGAAAAATGATTCCCAAGAGAAAAGTACATTCCCAAGAGAAAAGTAGAAAATTGAATTGCGTGAAATTCATAAAGCTGCGTTAGGACAATTGCATGAAAAGATAGGAAATGATGGACAAGCGTCGTATTGATACGTGCGACAAATTATTATGCAAGTGCGAGACAGTCTAATCGCGTTGCGATAATCGCGTGAATGACACATTATACGGCCATAATTGACGGGACGTTAATTGCATTACTAATCGTATGCTTTCATGCACGAAGCGTCACGTAAAGATCGAACGTGGGTGCAGAAATACTACGGCAGAATTACCTTGTGCGCTAGTTATACATTTTCTACTCATGCTCGTTTCTATACATATGTACTATCTTTTTTTACCCTACAAGCTTTTTCAATGAAAAAAACAAAGTAAAACGGTTTTTTTTTACTAGTATCAGATGTGAAAATGGATTCACAAGTACATGTAAAACTTTTTTTCACGATTAATCCTTCGCCTGAAATATCAATTGTGTTTAACTGGTTTCTAATTTAGCTTATGTAACAAAAAAAAAGGATATTTTATATATAAAGTATTTTTCTTTATCGTAACAATTTCTATTTCGTGCGTTGGTTATGAATATTTCTTTTAAGAGTGTTGACCAACGAAAATTAATTAATTAATAATTAGTCCATTACTTCTGAAAAGAGGCTTTGACGGAGTAATTAACCAAAACGTGCAACCGTGAAACGAACGTGAGACACGATCTTAAATTTTGTCGCTATTATTTTAGAAAAGTTTCAATCGCTTCTTGTAATTTAATAAAACGACATGACTCGAAATAAATCCCGTTTGAGTGATGTTAAATCTTATCAAAGCAGTGAACAATGTCGAAGATCGTGTAAATATTGATTTATCTCTCTTTTCCGATCTAATTTCAACGCCCGTCTCTATTTACCTCTGCCATACAAATAAAATATGTATTTTATGATACGGGAAGACATTGGTACATTTGAAAGAAAAATTTTCTTTTTCAATTTTCTATATAAACATTTCTTTTTGAAGACTCACAAAAAGACGAGGTATTGATCTCGATTATAAAGTTTTCTTTCTTAAAATACAATTTGCTGTTTTTACTTTTACTTTCAGTTTCTTCTATTATCACTGAAATAGTCGAATGATGGCTGAATACAACTTTTCATTATTTGATCGATTTGCTGTTCCTCCAAATTTCCGCCTAGTTTTCTTGCTGCAGTCATTCCAAAAATTCTCGTGGTACATCTGTACACCATCAACAGTATAAACTATCATCTGTAGGAATATAAACTATCAACTATTGTAATCGATTTGAAACAATGTACAAGAAATTCTTTTTAGGAGTATTTTATGAAAACGCTGTTTAACAAGAGTGAAATGCGTGTTAAACTGTTGTTTTCTTTTTTTTCAGCGGGAATATAAATTGAATATGCTTTTCAATTGAATGTTTAACAAGAAATATATTTGACTTTCAACGTTGCATTTGTCTTTGTTTTATATTTTATGAAAACGGCTTCGCGAAAATATTTCTTTAAAGTATGATGAAATTATATTGACTTTGCGTCATCTAAATTATGAAATCACGCCGTTCTGTGTAATGTCAAGTAAAGCAGGAAGCGGCTTGTATCTTCGTTCCGAAAATATCAACCAGAGAGTCGGGGACATTTTTCCCTTCGTCGGAAGACTACGACTTTACCCTGAAGAAAGTCGATAGCAGTATTTTAATAACGCGCCTATTGTTAAGGAAATCGGAGTGTCTACTACTTACCATCGATCGCACGATACACCACGTCTTTCTCTACCTTATCCTCTTCTTCGATATAAAAGCGATCTTGAGCAGATTGACGATGGGTGCTTCGAACGCAATGGAAATGCAAAATGATACCAAGTAGGAGGCAACCAGATTTCCGAAGTAGAGAATCAGCTAGAAAACCATATGAAAATTTAGTTCATTTCCAAAAGGTATAAAAATGCTACTAATGCTCCATGTCTGATATATAAATACAAGAGATTCACACGATACTTTATCAACTTTGCTTACCAAAAAAGCACAATTATTTCAGTTGCCAATTAAATCACTGTAAATCCGAATTGACTCGTACTTTTAGGTTGTCCATTATATTGATTTGAATATAAAACGTAAAGATGGTACAAAATTTCATAAAATTCGATAGGAAAAAGGTGAAAAATATTTTACACTTTAGACGAAATTCGGATCCAAAGTAAATGTTTTAACCTCTTGCGCTGGAATGACGTGCCACGCACGTTGAGAATATTTGGCCCAAAATTGCAGTATTTTCTCAGTTTTAAATATATTGAAATATAAATCAGTCAAAACAAATAATAAATTTATTACTTCTTAGGAATTTCTATCCAGTAACATACCGATAAATTCAAAAAGAAGGCGAATTATTGTATACGGTTTGATCACTCATTATGATCCGTGAACCAGTTACTAGCGCAAGAGATTAATTAGCACTCTTTTTAACCAAAATCGTCTGACACTTTAATGTTCGCTTAAACATGCTTTGTTGCTATTGAATTCAGCGAAAGATTTACCACAATGTTGTTGTGAAGGTGCAACGAGCCGTCCATTTTGTTAACAGTGAGCACCATAATGACAGGATGCACCAAATACGCGCAGTAAGTTAACCTCGACAGTGGATATATCAGTCTGAGCGACAACAGACTGTCGATCATTCTAGCGTACCCGGTGCAGCATTGAATCACGATGAAGGATACAGCAATTGCCCAGGCGGTGTGTCCTAAGGCGGCATACGCGGAACTTATCGGCACGGTTAAATTTCCGGGATATAAACCGTAAACTACCGAGAACATTATGGCAGTTGATAATACCCAGCCGATCGTTCGTGCGATCTGTAACAGTCCCGTTTAAACTCTCTAGCTCGATCTCATCTTGAATGATTTAATTATATGTATATAATTAGTTGAATTAAGTTGATTTTAATCCTTTGATTTTAATCTTGGAGAGATTATTTGAGAGTTCATTTTTCACCCATTCTTTGGAATCAGATGGAGTGTTTTTTTTAATTAAGTTACTTACCAGAGGCAGTTTTAGATTGCAATTTGTTTTGAACAAAATGTAACCAGTGATAATGCCGACGAAGTAAGGTCCAGCTCTCAGCCAAGGTTTATCATACAATTCGTCGAAAAGTGCAAATGGCTCTTGGATTCTAAATAAGGAAAAACAGTGAAAATGAAAATTTTCGCGTAGCTGAGAGATAGGGGAAAATACTTAGTTATTATTAGAAAGGTTATCGTATGTAATCATAAATAATTATTATAATTATCATAAATTAAGTATTATATAATACTTATTATAATAATATTATATTATAACATAATTAATTAATTAATAAAAATTATAATTAGTAGATAATCATGTTGCAATTGTTGGCGAAATTGGAAATTCAATTATAACGAATTAAAAGCTAAACCGAAGTTTCTTCTTTTATAAATCAAATCTACAAGTTATGAAATTTTTCGATCGATTGGTAATTGAATTTATGCATTCTAATAATAGATACGTCACGTAACATATGGAAGAAGGAATTTTAATATCAAACAGCAGTAAATCGGAACGCATTTACATACGTGCAATTAACTAGTTTTTAATATTTAATGAGTGAGTTACCTGGCAACATAATCGTTGGCGTAAGCGACGGAAAAGGTAGTAAACCATGAAGAGACGATCAATAAAAAAATCACAACGATGATGGTCTTCAAATATTTGATCGATAAGAGAAGTAAAAGTATCCCGAGAACGTAAAACTGTGTATCGTTCGCCATATACCAGCTCCACAGCATACACTGAAAAAAATTGTTAATCAAGTATTCATCAGATAATTGCATCAAGGTTCAACGAGCTCGGACTAGGTGAGTATCGGGGAGTATCGGAAAGTACTATCGGGGAGTATCGGAAAGTACTTGGTTCGCGGAAAATCTATAACAGAGGAAAACTCGGTAACTAACGGATCAAACGTCAAACTAGTGGATTATGTCAAGTGGAACCGACTTGACCATTCTGATGACGTTTTATACGTATGCGTGGACCATTTTTTCCGTAACTTAATAATATCGATTCGTAATCCGCGCGAAGTGTTCCAACGTTCGATAAAATCTTTTGATAAACGCTGCAGGTTTTCGGAAATGTGAGTAGTTAGTTACTTGACCAATTAACCTGCTCTTTTTGCCGATGAAATTAATTTTGGGAACTGTTGGACACTCTTCGTTGGAACTTTCTCCGAACGATAGAATTAATTATCGGAAAACGATCGAGATACTGGCATTTTTCCTGTTCCGTAATCTCCGTCGACTTGTACTTCCTCCTGAAAATTTCGTCGCGTTCTCTTTTTGCGATCTATCCTCATTCCTTGATTTAATTGTTTTTAAGTTCAAATTAAGCGCTGTGTTAATGTCAACTAACAGAGTCGTTGATTCATTAACGGTTTCGTTATTTTTTCAAACGATGAACAGACTCTTTTTTTTTAACGAAGATTCTTACCATCTCGGTGCGAGGATAAAGCGAGTTGATGTACAGTGCGTTTCTCCACCAGAACTTCTCACACGTCAAATGATCGATGACCACTGGTGAGAACACCGTCCTTGATAACACATACTTGATAGCGATCTCGTTTATTCCCAGGACAAAAAGATACGCCGGTGTCAATCTTGATAAAGAGAAATCGAAAGAGGTCAGTATGTAAATTTACACCTAACTGAGATTTAGCGGTCGTTTACTGGAGAAAGTTTCTCTTTATTTTATGTCTAATCAATCATGTATCAGATTTTATTGTGACATTCATGGTTATCGAATTAAGCTATTAAATTTTACAATTTTGATCGATTGCCATTCGAATCCTCTGTTTTTAAAGTGGCAGAATATTCTAAGTAGTTTTTTTTACCTGATAAATCTGTAGAGGATCATGATGATAAATTTGGTGAAGCATGTCTTCCAAAATGTGCCTTTATCGTTCTTCAAGCTTCCAGAAGATCGATAAAAGAGAATCGTAACTAACAAGCCGCTAAAACAGATATGTATTCATATGGATTTGATCATTGATTATTTTATAACAAGGTTATTGGTTATCCTTTACCTGATGAAAAAAAATGTGTCTACGGAGAAGGTGGCGTTGCTAATCGTTTGGAACATAAAATTTCGTTCTGTCACCGATCGCAAGGTTTTATTTTCTGTAAAAGACGCGACAGAGAAAGTCATCTCATCTCAGTGAAAGTTTAACTTAATTGGCTGTATCGAGAAGATTCGATTACGATGAAACAGGAAACCGGTATACATATTTCGTTCGCAAAGATTATTGCTTACAAAAATATGTCAAAGATAAAAATTCGTATTAACGCATTTGCTTTGTGTATGCCGAAAATTATTACTTCTGCTCGACTGTTGTGATTATTAATCTTCATTCGTCATTAATTCAATAAGACTTTCAATATTCTTAGTAGCAAAATTCCAATTAGAATAATTAATCGTAACAGGAATAATTAATTAGTAAATCTTACTCATAATCTTGCAAATTACAGTGATCAGGAAATTAATCAGATTTTATTAGTAATAAGAAATGACGTCTCGACATTCATTTTTATATGAGCTTGATAATTTTCGAAGAAAAGATTACTATACCAGCTATGGAAAAGACTTGAAGATAGGTGTGCACCATAACCACCCATCCCAACGAAAACACTCGTAGCCCATGTAGACAAGTCAGGCTATCTCTCGCGGCAGGTTCGGTGCTGATAATTTTGCTGCCGTTTGCGATGGGATTGAAGGCTGTCAGACACATTAACAAGAAACCTGAAAAAAAATTGGTGAAAAGAAGGAAGCTATTAAGAGAGAAAGACTCACGGTGAGACAGTCGAATGTATATCACCTTTCTTGCTTTCTTTTTTAGAATGATCGGGCAGTTCTTTTTGCAAGTTCTTCTCCTTCTCGATCAGCTCCTCTCCGTTCTCTTGGATCGTCTCCCGATCTTGGTTCAGATTTTTGTTGGGAAAATTGTTGAGCCTCTCATTGTTATTCGACACGCTGGATTCCACGTCGTTGACATTTGGTTGTATTCTGTACTCGTAGATAGTCGCGCAGAGCATCAGGATTAGTATTGCACCTCCGATTCCTCTGAAATACCAGTCGGAAGATATTTCGCGAAACATGATGTACAAAAGCAAGATGAATCAAAGAAATATATTATCAAGAAATAATTCGAGAGAAATTGCAACGAAGCTCAACACATTCGATTTCGCGATAATAATTTTAATTGGGTTATACATATTTTCACTGGATAAACTTACACTTATTTTAACCGGCTGAAAGTAGAGTCGAGCATTAAAATTCGAGTATTAAAGATGCAATAAAACATAAAATTAACAGCAGCAACCGCTAAAACCGCTTTTAAATCATGAAGGGGTATAGGAGACTTTCTGGGGCGTATTCTTTTTCCCCTTCTATTTTTCCATAACATTTCACTGTCTGCTTTAAAACGCGATCAACCGATTCTGATAACTCCGTGAACAGTTGCTTTCATTATTCCACAACAATAATTCAGACTAAGGGATAAGTAATTGTATCGGATTGGCTAGAAAGTAATTGAGTCTTTTCCTAATAGATGTATATCTAGACATATATGTATATTTTAAAATGTGAATAGCTTCGTTTTAAAAATGAAATCAAATTCATCTGATGTCTGATTGTTTGAAATTGAAAATTTGTTTTAAAAAAAGAAAATACACGATTTCGTTAATTGTTTGTTTGGCGTTTCAAAATGGTAAGTTTAAAAAAGACTTTTTTGTCATATTTTGCTGTACTATACTTTCGAGAAGGAAACAAACGCTGTGCAAGCTTAAAAAAATGTTTTCACGTATATAGTGAAGAAGCAAACTACAACGGTATCAGAATTGTACTGATGAGGATATCGAATCGTTTTTGAAACGTTTCTTTGTCGAAGAAGATAAGAATTTTTTTGAATGCGAAACCATGAAGTTGCCTGAAAGATCATAAAAGATAATCGAACAAAATTGTCAATGTATTAATAAGTTTTTGTTTCTTCTGAGAAATTCACCTTTTATTTGTACATAAAAAGTGTAGTTACTTTTTGGCCAAAAAAATTACAAATTAAAATTACAAATTAAATAAATTATAAATGGCACTGTTGTTACAAATGATGCTTTTCTCTCTTGATTATGAACATATTGCGTATTGTGATTAATAAAAGCACCTATGGTCGTGTAATGTATCGAATTTTAATGATATCAGCAAATTAATTTAAGACATGAGGTAAACTAATTCTTGAAATGAGTTTGTCCGAACGTAAACACCTGCGAATAGAATTAATGTCTCTATAAATTAATTATGCTACGTCTATTCTTGAAAACGATGTTACTGTTATCAGACATCATTAGTATTATCTTATCTTGATACATTGTTAATAGTATACTATTAGATAGATCTGACCTAAGTTCCCGCATATTTTTGGGAAATATGTCAAATACGAATTCACTTATTGCAATGAAATTTTTGTTTCATTAAACAAAATCTTTTATTCAGAATTGATGAAAACTAATGGTAGTACTAATAATGCTTTTTAGTGTGATAGTTATGAAACCATTTTCTTTTATGGAAAAATATTAAGCAAAATTTACAAATATATCGCGTTTCTCCTTTTCTTACGTCGTTTAAAAAGTCGCTATTTACTATCAAAATTATTGCCATTTTTACTATCATTACATCTGCGAAAAATTCTTCAAAATATTCTTTAGATTGATGCTATATTTTTGACTAATTGCTCGAAATTGAATTGAGGATCCATAAACCAAACATAAAATTATATAAATTTGGTTTAGTGGATAAACAATAATGGTTTAGCGCATACAAGACATGAATTGCTGTCTTCCGTCCTGTACATTTGAAAAATGCAAGATGCCGACTCACGTCTTCCGTTTAAAAAATAAAAACGTCTCTCGTCTTCAGCGTTTAAAAAATAAAAGACATGGATTCACGTCTCTCATGAATGTTAAGTTTGCAGCACGAGTTCTGTTAGTAGAACTGGTAACAATTTTAGTCTTTATTCCTTCTATTGCTTTGTTTACCTTATAACCTTATATTTTTTTCTAATTTTCCTCTAAATCAATAGTTGATCAGTCAACTAATAAATTAATATACGTAACGTAAATATTAATAATTTTAGAGAGAGAGAGAGAGAGAGACAGAGAGAGAGAGACAGAGACAGAGACAGAGACAAAAAAAACACCAGATCTCTCAAAGAATTTTTATGATCCCACTGTATAATAAATATTTCTAAACACTAAAAAAAAAACAAAATGTGTTCGCGCAGATAAAAGATAATCAGTTAGATGGCAACGCACACTCTAGATCTCCAGAATCTTTATCTATCTACAGAATCATTATCTGTCAACGCTGACTTTACGTCGGTCATAAAGTATAGATTAAAGGATTTTATGAGTCAGTCGTTACAACCGGAAATTTGACGTTTCAAAGTTTATGTTTTAGTTCTTAGAATATACAGTAAAACAATGATTGTCAGAATGATTGATTTTAATAATCGATCGGAACATTGATTAAAAGGGAATTTAAAAACTAAGAAACGAGAATAGAAGCAAAAAGAACTTGGTACATTTTTAATCGAAAGTTTTCATGCCCGTTTAATGTTTAATATCCAGAAGGCATTTTAAAATAAGTGATCTTTTGCGCGAAAACAAAGTTATTCGATCGTTGAACAGCGCGTGACATAATTAACTTGGATAATTAAAGTTTCACTGTACTAAATAAAATTACGCTGCAGCAATTAAGTTCATCGTACAATATCGACATAATGACATTATTTCCTTATTGAACCTCTTTAATCATCATGCAACGACGCTTCGTGGAAGGCATTCTTTCAATTAAGCTTTCCTTCTTTCAAGGGAAAGTGAACAATAAATAATGCTCATCTTTCTCTTTTTCATTTTTTCAGTTAACCCGGCAAGCCACGGCAAGAGAGATAAAGAAATCGATATTCGAGAGACTGACTTGTGGAAGAGTGCAAAATTTGCCACAACCGAGTAATCGTAAGTAAAATATTTAATTTTGGTCAAAGTTCGAAGAAGAAAGAATTTTTTTGGCATTTGAGAAGATGTAGGCGAGAAGTTGCTTGGCAGTAAACAATCAGCAAAGAGTTCGCCACGTTTTTGTCACGTTAATAGACTTTCAGATGTGAATCAGGATGAAGAATAAAATGGTAGGCGAGTTTTTCTTTCGATTTTGGCGCGAACTTTCTTTTCTGACATTTTATAATACTTTACCATGGAACGACTGGAAAGCGACAAAATTATAAAATTTTTCAGATTTAAATTACACAGTTCATTTGTATTTTTCCTACTTCTTTATTAAGTCGTAGCTTTCTCAAATCAGCTTACGCGGTTGGTGAAAATTCGGGAAGGAAGAAAGATGATCAGAATTATCGTGGAAATCTATGGCCGTCGTTTTCGTGTCGAAGAAGCATCGAGTCCAAGCTGAAAACTTCCAGTTAACGCGTTGCTTGCAGAGAATTGCTTTCAGATCGAAGATTACATTTAGCAACCTTTCAGAATCTTTGTCCGGATCTCTTGAGGACGTAAGGATTTTCAATTTATCCTGAAATTGCACCGTGCACCGTTTCTATCCTTCGAAAAAAGTGGCTATGCCGAATAGAATCGAAGATCCAATATGACATTCGGAACAAGTACATCTTCTTAACAATATAATTCTTGAAACAGCAGAGGAATAATCAATCGCTCACTTGTTAAATCAATTAACTCTACTTCTTGAATTATTTTAAATTTTAGTGTCAAAAGCAGCTGACTGAATTTTAACTTTTTATATTCAAAGTAAAAAGTAATTTCCCTAATGATTAGATTTAATATCACTGGTCACAAATAACCATGTTTTTTTGGTCTGTGAATTTAGTGTTAAAAGATCTTTATTTCACTAATAAAATGATTACAGGCCAACAAAGTAGTAACAATAAAAGTAAATCGATAATCACGATGATACCGCGATCGCTTTGGAATATACAAGTATACTACAGTAATTGTAACTCTTGACTTGAGTTATGTGGGAAACACAATCAACTGCACACCGACCGACGTGGACTATTTAACGCACTAGACCTTCAGGGAACTGAGAGCTTAACCAGTCAAAGTCAGTTCTTTTATACTATGGGTCTATGCATGTCCTTTTTCCTCAAGAGATTGGGAAGCGGACATTGTCTATAGTCAGGCCCATGTGAGGCTATTTGACAATTACCACATGGCCCTGCCGATACTACGAACTTGGGTCCACGTCGTGGGGTGCTTCTTGCAGTCTGGACTGTGTCCCCTACAGTGAATAATAAATAATTTACTTCAGAAGCCGATTTAATTAACTTCATTCTTTAATGCAAATCGTTGGAATAATTCAATTCAAACGTTTTAATTAATTAAGTAATTTTTTAATATAATAGTATATATTAGATAATAATAGCAAACTGTTGTTTTGTCATAGAAGAATGAAATTTCAAACATAGTATGGTATCCCACCTCTTAATATAATTTAGCAAAAATGCATTGGATAAAATTAGAAAGATCGAAACTGTAAGTCATACAATTCAAGTATAATTTTAACGAAAACACATACAGAATTTAATGCCATTAATATTAGAAAGTCTGTACCACTAGTTTTGAAAAATGTAAACAAACCTTTATTACATCCTAAAGATCGAATAGTGATAAAAGAAAAGGAAAGAGATGGATCTATTGAAATTCATTTCTCCTAGTAAACATAATTATTGTAGAAATTTAAGAACAAATCAACATGATGGGATCTCGAATGTATGTAATAAAGTGATCATTATTATTTATGTAACTACATACACTAACAATAATAATTGTAATAATGATGGAACTATTATCATTAATTTTTTCTAAAAATCTGTAATGAAAAATTTTTTTGAAGACACAATTTGATAGTATTATTTTTTTTTGTATTTTCACTTGCCAAATCGATTGATCATACGAAAATTATACTAATAATAGCAATTACTTCGAAGATTTACTATCTTATGCATTTTACATGTCGTTAAATGAAAGACTTGTAATAATACATTCTACGATATTTAATTTAATTGAATTTAATTATATTTTAAAGGCAATTTTAAAAAAGAATACTATACTAGTTTTCTCCACTTTTTATTTTGTAGAGCTAACATGAGAGCGACTCATATATCGATGTGTATATAACACTTTCGGTCAATAAATATACTCATATTTAAAAATGTATTGGAAACAAACAATTAAAACTGCATTTCTTCCTAGTGACTACTTCCCAACTCTACATTATACACATGAAAAGCTATGATAACAAGAGTTTTTGGTTGTCAAATGGCACAATGCGACATGGAGAACATTCCGTCCAATTTTATTCAGAAATATAAATTACCTAAGAAGAAGCAACGCAGTGAATCATTATTTATCAAGTCAAGACTTATTATGCATTGTTTCTTTCACTTTCGTCTAACTAAATTCGAATAATTATGCGTGGATTTTCATTGCAGATTCGCACTCTCTTTTACATAACAAAATACATATGTATATCTTATTTAATGATACAGTATGCAAAATCTGATGTACATAATTTGGCTTGCATAATCGCGTGCTTGTATTTTCGATTTCTTTTATGCAATTCTTTTATGCGAGTTGCTTCCAAGATCGTTTAGAATGGAGCAGTACAATATGACAACAATATGTAATGTGTTCGTGCTATATTCTTTTAATCATTCGTTGAATGATTAAAATCAACGACGAACTGGCAGAGAATTCTACAATACATTGAATTAAATTCATCTTCTAACTGGAATCATAGCAGTGAGTCTACTTTCACGTGATCTACGCTTTCAGGCTTTCTATGATCTTGCGTAATATATTCGAGGCACACGTGCAATTATGTACACCTGCCAATACACGTATATCGGCAGGTGTTCGTCTAACGAATTTCCAATCGAATCGATCACCGGAAGAAACGATTCCTTGGAGTGCATCTAGAGTCAGACAGAATGTCCAGTTCAAGAGCTTCCGTCGCAGTGAAACACTCAGAACTCAGAATCTCTCTCTCACGTCCATTAATGTGCAAGTGCAATACATGTTGCATAACTGCTGCATACAGGTTGGTTTAGAAATCGCTTTTTGAAAAAAATTATCATAAATAGACTTTTACGATTAAAAACTTTATATTTACACACTTTGAAAAACAACGATATTACCAATATATTAATATAAATTTTATATTTGAAAATTGTATGTTTCGTTAACAGTATCTTTCGGTACTGAATATTACGTTAGAAATTATTAAACGATGATGTTGAAAACATCTAGTAAATAAAAATAGATTTCTGGAAATGTATTATATTTTTGAACTTGCCTTGAGTTGCCTTTGCTTCAGATTTATAGGGCTGAAGGGAGAAATACATTTTTGAAATAGGTAAATAGAAATAAATATTTTTATTTTTTTGAATGATACGAAGTTTAATAAGTAATACATTTCTTTAAAATAATATTTACGTAAAGAAATATTTCAAATATATATTTTAATATATATTTAATATATGTAATAAATATATATTTTAATATTAACTCGTAACAAATACTGTGAAATAAGTATTTCATTGATATGTAAGATAATAGTTCGAATAATAATATTTCAAACAATAGTGTCACAAGTTATTAAATAAGTTCGAGATTTTATATTACAATAAATTTTTATCAGAACATAAAACTTTTATTTTATTTATAAATAACTGAAAATATTGTATATATTATTAACTCATTTTATTTGCTTCAAATAGAACACATTTTTCACATTATCATTTAAACAACCTTTTATTCGGAAATCATTACAAACATGGTCTGAAGAAAGTATTGAACGATATTTGGAGGATCTGTTTTGTTTCGAAACTTTTATTTTCCTACATTGTATTAATTATGACAGTATTTATCATGATTTAAGTATTAAATGATACACTATTTTCAAATAGTACTCATATCAAAAGTATCAAATGAAATAATATTTCCGAATAGTATTTGCTCATGGAAATATTTCAATTTCAGCCCTGTAAATTTGTTTAAATCGTTAAATGCGAACAGTTTTACGAGCATTAAAAGTCCTTGATCTCAAACGAAAATTAAAAGATTGATTTTATTTAAACAGCATTTCGTTTTCGTTTCACGAGATTGTAACTTGCCTTGGAACTTGCACGCATAACTTGTTGTATTATAGTTATTATTTAATATGCATCGCGTGCAAGGACGCGACGAGGTGCGAATTTCTATTTATAGTTGGAACAGGTTAACACTGACGTAATTCGCAGTTAGGGGAAAGTTACAAGTCAGAAGTTAATGCACCCTATGAAAGCATCTTACCGGTAGTTCGGTTCATCGAACAGTGAACCGAAGATAACCGAACAATTTGAATATTTTAAAGTTTTCGAAATTAAGATCGGACTTTTACTATTTTTAGCGGAAGTAAAACGACTCGGTGAGCTCCTCCCCGGTATTTACGTGATCACCGATCTTTCATTCGTTTTGCATAGTTTCTCGTTTTAAGATCGACGGCCTACGTCATTGGTATGCAGTGAAGGCGCCTCTTCTCGTAGAAAATCTATTAAAATTCGTCGTACCAAGCCAGGCCCCTTTTTGAAACTTGCGAAAAATTCCGTACGAGCGTCTAGGTATTCACTCGTTGCGAGAATACGACGTTCCTTCATATTTGTTACGATTAATGTAAAATAATTCTTCTTGTTCAAACGGCGAGGAATTTCAAGACAACGTCGCGCATTAATTTTTTTCGTCGATCGACCGGCCTCGAATGCGTTTCAGTGGATCACCTCGATCGCCAAAACTTTCGCTTTCTCCCGTTCTTTCCTTAATTGACATAATGTTACTTATTGAGTCTTAACTCGCCCGGTGCGAGGACGCAGCGACAAGATCGCAAAGAGATCAAATTTGAGAATAAATTTTTTCAGGAAAAATCGACGATGTTAACGTCTTTCGGTCAAACTTTCGAGTTTCAGTTGGCTTAAACAGAAATGCAGTTGCATAATCGTGATACGGTGTTTTTGCGAAAACCGTTCTAGCATTGTCACGGATATGGTGAATTATGAATCTGAATTATGCAAGCATCAACGATCTACGTACCTTTTTCCTTTTTTTTTTTTTGTTTGGACAATCATTGATGCAATACATTCTTGTATCGTACTTTGCTGTAACCGTGACACGGCATAACATTGCATAACGTTGCACCGAGCCTTGTTCAGTCGAACCGATCGCTCCTTTCCTTTAATTTGTCAAAAGTAGAGCGGATGTAGCAGCATATTTGCGAGAACATTTTTTCCGAGAAATCTACTTTTCTAGAAAATAGCCGGGTTTTGCATGTTGCAACAGGCAAGTATGAATGCTTCTGCGTTCAAAAAAAGCTCCCAGCAATGGTAATTTCGTTCATAAAAAAAAAAAATAAAGCGAGCCTTACTCGTGCATAAACAAATATGCGCACGTGCGTCGTAATTAATCATTAAACGTATTAAAACGACGAATAAACCTGTGATATCGTTCGGTTGCAGCTAAGCAAATTTACAAATTCATACAATTAAAAATACTATCTCCCATTCAACGACCTTAACACTGCTTTTAGAGAGAAGAAAATTAACGAGCTGCTAGATTACACATATAATATATATGTCCAGCGTAGCCGCGGTAGTTTTCATATCTTTTTCGTAAAAATTCACTAGTAAAATTTATATCTTGCATAGCTCTATTACAAGAAAATACTTAATGCAAAACGAAAAAATTAAACCTTGTATAGGTTTGTTACAAGAAGATATTTAACGCGAACTTGAAAAATTTATATGATTCGACGCAGGGAAACACCGTTTTTCCCTGTTTCAATACTTAATATGAATAATAGCGTGACAAGTCAAAACATACGGACTAAGTAGAACGTGGCTGAAAAGGCTAAAAGTCGTCGTGCTCACTACTTCTCCAATGCTGTTTAAAAGTAGACACTTTCTTTTAATTAATGTATAACTCTCGTTTCATCCTTTTCTTTTTTTGCACAATTTTATATTTACGTGACGCGCATGTAATCAAACAACAAGGAAAAGTTTTCCTTATATAAGATATATTAAAATGGATCGTAACGCAGTTGCAAGTTAATTGACCGTACCGTGCATCTCAACATGTATAATTAGGCGTATGACTATAAATATAAATTATTCATGCTTATTTATCGAAGTGAATGTAACTGAATTGCGCAAATCCCGGTCTTATGACTGAAGGAACTGCGGCAAAAAACTGTGTCTCTGTGTATTCTTAGCTCTTTTATGGGAATTCTATAATTTCTAAATTTTCTATAATTTTCCTTTCAAGAAAAAAGTCAAACTACACAAAATCGCAGTTAAATAATGACAGAAAATATGTCAGGTAAGCTTTTGCAAATGGAACCAAGTGTAAAAAGTTGTTGATAGAATCGAATTGCGTGTAAATTGTACGATATAACATTTACGAATAGAGTTGTCTTGTTACGTCACAATTGCTTCACACACGGAAACATATGAAAATTTTTTACATAAGTACAGACATCTTTTCCAACAACTCGTGTATCACACGCAAAAATGTCGTGCACAGAATTTTCTATTAATCAAAGATTCCTGTCTTACACAACACCTCGCTTTTGTCGTTTTGTCGTTGACGAAATTAGAGTCCCGTTTTCTCGAATTCTTTGTTTCTTTCGTCAGATGTTAAAAGTTTTTTCCGAGCTTCGCGATTTTTTTCTATAGGCCAACGTAAAAAAACTTTAATCTTTTTGCAATCTAGTTAGACGAAGGTGGCAAGTAAAGAAATAACCGACTCGAGAATGAAGAAATAATTGAAATCGCATGATAAATTATCGGACGGAGCTTGGTCAAAAATTTGGTTGGTTCGACTGATTTACTGAAGTTACAAAAAGAAAAGTTTCTTGCATTACTTACGAAAGGATGTACGACTTGGGATCGCGCCAGGGATTGTAATTGTTGGAAGGCACAGGTTTCACCTCAACAATGTGAATCTTCGGGCCAGCCGATCGATACGTTGAGTTACCTTCTCGTTCGACCCGATCCGCGTTCGCTCTCAACATTGAAGTCAGAGATGCTTGGTTGCATGTAGCCGGCAGACAAAGACCCAAAAATACTTGTCGTGTCTGAAAACAAATTGGTTTCAATTCGGTCGGCGATGTAACTCGGCCAGGATGGTCAATTGCGTCATTGAAGCGTGATAGAACAAAGAACGTGGGAGGGGAGAAGAAGGAAACGATCGACGTGTCTTAATTAAATTTTCGACATTAGATTGCAAGGTAAATCAGAGCACAAAGATTCAACTTCAAGATTAATTAAATTTCCATTCGTTTCCATTTCCCTTTAGTTTACTTTGCTATAATTTTCAAACTGCTTCAAACACCCACCAGCTTTCAAAATTCAATTTCACTTAAGCTCTCCTTCCTTTGGTCCTTTCTCGTTCATTTGCCGGTTTACTCATTTCTACGACACGCTCTTGCCACTTACGTCGCCTGACAGAAAAGTGATGATACAATTTCGAACTTGTTCGACGTAAGCTGGATCTCTTAGTGCGATAATTTTCCCATGTAGAAACTCTTTCATTTGAAGTTTCGTATCGGTCACATATTAGGAAATTTTTAATCATACTGACGGATGTCGCGGAACATTAACTTTCGTCTGTTACAGGAAATTCACGAAAGAACTTCCCACCTCTTAGATTTCCCATGAACTGCTGTTTGCCTCAACTTCTCACTTTTCAAATAGGTTATCAAGAGTGTCCAGAATGGCGTTTTTATCTTGGTTAGCTTCATTCGCGTGGCGGACGTGTCGCAATAATGAAGGAAAATAACTGCGAACCGTGGGGTTGTTTCCTTCTAATCGCGAAATATAAAGCCTTGCATAATCTGATTAAGCTAAATGATAAAACCTGGATTCTTCGTGGCGACGAAATTCGTCCGGACATTGCTCGCGAAACTTCCAAGCATTTGGAGCACGATTAAAACGCTAAGAGCTGTAATATTGTCGTATTAAATTATTATTATAATAATATTGCGTTAATTTGCAAGTTTTCCGTCGAAATAATTTATTTATCTCGGCTTTTCGTTACGCGAGCAAAAACGGTGGAATTAACTCTCTTAATTCACAAATATCAAACAGAGATTTTAGCAGAGGATAAATATTCGTTTGATTAATTAGCAGCTGACTAATTCTGTTCAGAGGATAAATGATCCGTCGAGTGTTGCTTGGAATTGTGCGTTTAATTAATTCGACTAATTCATTCGCTATTACACCTATCGTATCATTCGGCTCATGGATGCTAAAGGAACGATTTTCGTCTAACAGATCGAAAAAAATCGATCTTTTTTTATACAACAATGTTTAAAAAGTGAACTTAAAATTTTGTTTATTATAAAGGAAGTAGCGGAAATGTGAGTAACATAGCCACAACATTTTATTTGTCCAAGATTCAAGTTAAAATCATTATTTATATGTGAAGACTATAATGATTTTCTACGATTAACAAATGAGGAGAATCTCGGTTTCGAGAGTTAATAAGATCAAACCCTTAGAAAATACATATTTAAACCATACTAACATATTTACGTATCTTGAAACTTCAAACGCGTTTTTTTGAAAACTATGTTTTTCAAACTGGTGATTAAAGATTAAAAAGTGACTCAATGACTAATTGACTGATCAATCACTGGAAACAAAGTTTATTTTACTTATTGTACATTTTTCTGTGCGGATCATCTCTTCGATCTGTTTTATTTTATTTTATTTTTTATTCATAATATTTATTTTTATTATCGTCTCAACTTATCCATCAAAAACAATTAATCTTCAATCAAAATCGTACAATTAGTCTAATTTAACAAACATTTCTACTTTTTAGGTTCTAATAATTGTAATAAATGCTACATTGTATACCAACAATAGTTACATCATCAAAGAGAATAATCATACATATAATTGCATAGAATTCGATATGACAAAGAAAAAGGTTGAACAAAAACATTTTTTCTCTCCAATTATGAATATACCTAAAATATTATTCTTTTGTAATATTTATGATAGTTATAATTTTCTAAAAAAAAGAATTCACAAAAATCATTCAATTGTACACGAGAATATTCAAAGGATGCGTTAATTAAATGAATCAGAAATTCTTTTGTGCGAGGTAACAGTTCTCTGCGAATTTAATAAACTAAAGAGTTATTGATGGAATAGTAAAAATAAACGAGAGATGATCGAGGGAGCAAGGATACTTACTGAAAATTCGAGTTCTTTTGGCAATGTCAAGTACATTCTCGCCACGTAAAATTTCAACGGATAGGGTGGCACGTCATCGAGCTGTTGGCGAACTTCTCGACCGGTGGTATTTAGCTCTTTGCAGAGGGTGCTCGAACCGAGCCAGAAGCCGTTTCCAAAATGATATTGCGATGAGTAACGACCGCTCGCGTCCGACACTGTAGAAAAGAAATGAAGGATAGTGACGAATTAAACGCGATGAAGAGCATTTTTATGAAAGAAAGAAGAAGATAAGCGCACGTTGCAAACATTTCTTCGCGATAAACCACCGCTCCGCCTCGAAGAGGTTTGCGAGGTTGGCAAGAGATAAGCTTTCGAACTCAAAAGAACAGTAGGGACGAAAAAATTGTCAGAGGTTTTTTTTTGTCACGAAAAGTCATGCTGGGTCTAGAAAAGATCCTTCTCCGTCTTCCCTGTTTTCATTTGTCCCTGTTCGAGATTTGCGCAAGGCTCTTAGAATTCCAGCTTTCGAGGGTTGGATTACACGACCACGCCTGAAAGGTTCATTATCAGTTACGTAAAGCCAGATTGTGACCACAGCAGTAGAGAAAGTGCGTTCGACTGGCAACGCAAGAAAAAACGATCAACGTGCGTTTATGTGAACGTAATTTCATCTGAATCTTAAATCGCGACGTTAAAGCCAAGCAATTGAATCAATGAGCTCAATTTTCACATTTTTTAATATTAACCATGTTTAAATGACTTTTAAAAAATAACAAAAAATTCTATTGTTTGACCAAAACACTTAGTGCATATATGTACGTATAATAATTATATTTCGTGTATTTTAAAATTTTTATTGAACATAGTTTTATCTACTGTATTATATACATTATATGTATTATATACATTTAATATATTTTAGATATTTTACATAAATATTTTTATATACATATGTATATATATATATAATGTATATTATGTATATAATATGGAATACATAATATACATAATATGCACAATGTGTGTGTGTGTGTGTGTGTGTGTATTATATACATTTTTGCAACTCCTAATTTTCTACAAATGTATAAAATTAATAATTACTATATTAACTCTTCTTCAAAGACTTTCTTAATTATATTTTCTTCACCGAATCCATACACGGTTAATGTATTGTGTCAGAAAAAGAAGGATCGGTGAGCAGCTACACGCTTTCGAAACACCGCGGTGACGGGCTGAATTGGCTTGGTTCATCGTGCAAGCAAAGCAATCCGTAAGATTACATCTGATGTAACAGCTTGCGCGCATCCAATACGAATTCAAAACGTCACAACGTCGAAAGAGTAATTTCTGCAAAACGAATGTTCTCAGTTACTTGAGGTTACTGACATTATACATTCTACGTTTAAAACACATACCCCATAATTTTTGGGCAATATTCAACCGTCCTCTGTATTTGCATGAATACGTTAAAATTCAATTTTCAACTGAAGAATCCAAATATACAATATGTGCACAACACATACATTTCATAAAATTCATTGATTTCGCGGATTTTCTGGTACAAACAACGTTTATCATGATATTATCAAGTACAAAGCGTTATACGCGTAATTTTTCTTTTATACGTTCGTTTCGATACCATTCACGTACAAAAATTTGATACTTTATGCATTTGAAGTGCCAGTATAGATTCGAGGTAGGTTGATCGAAAAATTCTGTCATTGAACTTTATTTCTTTACAATTTCGGGATTTTTTACACACCTGTAGGTAATTAAAATTTATGCGCTTTTGAATCGGAGAGCAAATTATAAAATGTATTATATCATTAGATAAATATTATTAGATAAATAAATTATTAGATAAATATTAGTATGATATTATTAGATAAATTAACAATTCAGTAAATTATTTTACAATAAAGTCTTAAATGTGTTATTTTGTAGGAAAGTTTGACAGAAGAATTTTTGATAGAAGCAGTTTTTACATTCATTTTTAGATAAGTTAATAATTTGTTTCAATCTTTACAAAATTGTTTGATGAAAGAAATACTTAATACGATGAATCAAGCTGTATAAAGAACAGAAGACAGAAAAGACAAGATAAATGAATTACTATGTATATTAATAGAAATATACTCATGTTGATTGTAAAATTTTTATAAAATTGTTGATTCTTTAAAAAAAAATTCATTTTTTTGATCAGTCTAATTAAAAAGTAAGAGGTTAGGATGATTAAAAAATTGAGTTGGACTAGTTATCTTGTATTTTTATATTCCTATCAGTTTTATATTCCTCCGTATATTGCAATGTATCTCTTTAGAAAGGAGACAAATGGTGTCAAAGAGCATTTATGTCGCGTCAAAAAGTGAATGTACCCGCACGAGAGCGAGGAAGATAACGTCGCATGCAGTTTGCCAACGATCGAACCGATTTTGATTTTCACATTGCAGTTTCACAACTTGTTGCTGGTTGCTGGAAGCAATCACAGAAAATCCGATGGATTCATCGAATTATCCTTTGCGCATTTTCCTCTTTTCCCGCCAAATGATAATATAAGCATATAATCTTGATCCTAATCGAAGATGAACTTTGAATTATACTTTTATAATTATTTTAAGATAAATTCTTTCCGGTTCAGGACTTTCGATATTTGAGCTTATCACGTGAATCGTGAAATCTAATTGTAAATCTAAACGTACGTATCTAAATTTAATTGTAAATTCAGAATTCGAGACTTTCAGTTGGAAGATGTCATAAGTTCTGTAAATTCTAAGGATATTCAAAAATATCAATGACGAATCAGCGATCGTTTGACAAAGATCGACAATGATCGAGATAGTCATTGTGAACAAACGACACGGCAAAGTTCACGTAAATTAAATTATATAAAGTGTTAGAAGTTCCGCGGTATAGAAAGCAAATTTTCCTCTAAAGTACATTACATTATTATCGGGTGAAAATGAATCAATTGCGTAAACCGGACGGCGCCGGTTGCCATTAATCCAGCGAAATACGGACTTTCGATTTACCATGGGATATGTGTGATTAATAAAAAGGAAATATCTTAGATTTCGAACTTTCTTCGAAAAGTTTAGCAGTGACCGATGCGACTTGAATCTTGATAGTGACTTCGTGAACGCACTAAGAACGGGAAAGTTTGTAACTACAAGGTGTTATTTCCATTGTAATTTACGACAATAACTTTGCCGTTCTTAACTCAGGACCTAAATTTCGTAATAACTTGCCTTAGAACATCGTAATAGACTGTCCATCCAACTTTGCCTTTTGCATCGTCTCGAGCTGCGAATATTCTTGAATTATTTTATCCACGAGAGAACAAGTTTGAAAATTCATTTTGTGATAAAGTGTTCGTTCCGATGCTATAAAGGAAATAAAAGCAATGCAACTGCTCTGCTGAAATGAGGCAGTAAATTACTATTTCACAAGGTAATAACGCATTTAACAATCGAATCTGCCAACGACACGCTATACGAAAACTTAACGAACCGCGAATTTCTCCGAACGCTTGTTGTTGATCGCAAATAACGTGTCGAAGTATTAGTTTAAAAAAATGCTCGTTCAATATCAAAATGCGTACGTTACAGCATCATGAGTGTAATTGTTCATCGCGTGACACTACTATAGACTTTCCTGAAAATCATTCGGGAAAACTCGAACGTTGCTTACTTCTCAATCGTTTCTACTTACTCTTGGCAGCCCATAACTTTCCATCCTTGAGAGACTTCAGAAAGAATTCCAGCTCCTTCCTGCAATCGTCCTCCAGTTTACCAGGTACTCTGGACCACTTGAGGGGATCGTAAAGATCTGCCAGCCACTGGATACTATTCGCTGTCCTCTCGAGCTTCTCCTTCATGAAATCGATATCGAGATCTTGGTGCTCCTCTTTTTTGTCATCGAACAGTTTCAAATATTTCTTCCAATCAAGTTCTGGATTGTTTTTACTAAATCCAACTAACGAACCCTGTCTATGTTTCCCCACCTCAAAATCATTGTTATTCAAATTTGTTGTCTTGATTGTTGCCAACGACACATTCCGAGTTCTTCCGATCCGGAGGATGTTGGATTCGTTTTTCGAAAGTGGAGTTGCGTGTACCATGCAATTTAGTATTAATAAGAAATAACCAAAAAAAAAAATCATTTTTGAGTGATTTTTTGGGATTGTCCGATTACTTCGTATTTTTCAATATGGACCGATATTCAATATTTCTTTCAATTTCTAAGTACCTCATTGATTTCTTTCGACTAAATTTTTAGACGTCATATTAAATTACTATAACGACTGAACTTGCCTCGGTGGGCAATTTTCGTTTCCGAATCGTTCAGCTATTTAGATTCTCGAGCATGTTTAAGGACGCAGAAGGTTGATCATAACAGGAATGTAGCTACGATATTTCAGTCTGTTTACGATCGTATAAACGATATAAACGACTCACTTTCGTTTCTTACTAACCACCGGCTTTATTTCCAATGTCGATTACTTGTTATAATAACGGTTGAATAACGACAATAATTCAGATAAGATTATCAGGTAAATCATAGCAATCGAGCTTGAACCATCTGTTCACTTCGGCACACTGCTACTATGAGTAAAAAATCTTAAGGGAGAAAGACGGGCACACACACGAGACTAAGGATCACGCACTGAATGAAGCGAATCGAGTCAGCATTCACGCTTACCCGTGGACGCCGGTTCCCCTTTCTCTTCACGATATACTTTACCATAGTAAATACATTTCTTTCTTCGATCCCCCAAACACAGTCATCATTTAACGCATGTTTTCTTTTAATGAGATTTTCGATAAATTCTTACATCAAAATTTTCTTCGTATTTAGAAAGGACTTTCTAGAAAGGACTCTAAGAGAGAATGACTCTTTGTTCGATTATTTACTCAGATTTATGATGGTAATATTTAAATGCCAAAAATCATTGAAATCATTGTTATCCTTTAAAAAATTTACTAATTGCATAACTTATGAATCTGGTCCGTGTAATCATCAGACGAAGAGATTAGAGAAAAAAGATAATTTTTAATGAGATCTTTGCATGACAATTTGCTACGCTATAATTTTTAGACCACAAATCGTTTTTCGTTCGTCAATAATATTTAGAAAAAGCGATATCATGTGGATATCATGTCGATTACTTTTGTTGTGGGCTCTAAAGTGGTTTGTTATTGTTATTTCAATGAACTATAGTGCTTACCATTTGAATTCCAATTTCATTTTTTCCAATTGTCATTTTTTCGTTTGACTACTTATTACTTCACACGATGATGAGCATCTTAAGATTAGAAATTTCTATGGTATAAAGAAGTTAATGGCTCGTAAATTTCTTTTGCATGTGTTCGGTAAATTGCATCCTTGGAATATAGTAAAGATGATAAATACTTTTTTCTTATTTTTTTATGTATCTTGCCACAAACAAAGTCACTGCGAGCTTATATGCAAGAGCAGCGTGTGCTCTATGCTGGCTACGAGAAAACAAGAATTTCTACATCCGGGAAAAAACTACGATGAAAAAAGATGTTTTGAAGTGGCAACAGTTTGTCTTCAACTGGTAGCTTTTCTTCCTTTCATGGAATATTCGGCGTAAAAATACGCGAAGGCGTTTTTATAGGTCGCGTTTCCACTGAACAAACAATGTGTTACCGTTGACACGAATTTTTATAAAAACTTCACAACGCTTGAAGTAAAAGCAAACTATACTGTTTTGTTTTCACTTTTCCATGAAGCGCTCGAATTAAGTTCTTCCTGCGTTTGAAAGGGAAGCACCTAAACGAAGTGCACGTTCCTGACGTTCAGATTTTCTCCGCGAAATTGCATTTTCCGCTTTTGTCCAATCTCCAAGACACAGCAAAAGGCTTTGATAAAATGTTATTCCGTGACAACGGAAAGTAGGCGTACTCGTCGCCCAGCTTCACAAAATAAGAACGAGATTTTAACTTCCGCTCGAAATAAAACTACTTCTTCATTCCTTCGGAAGATTCGCATCGAACAACTTGTCAAGTGTCTCGTCATTGTCAACTCCGTAAGCAGGAAATCTTTTTATTTATATCTGTTAACAGTCGTTAGATCATCGGGGGCACAACGGTCACATATTTTCAGTCGTATTTGATATTTACGTAATGCGGGCGCTTGTCGCGAGGAACTTTCGATCGCGGCTCTCACCCGTGAGCTCGACTTTTGTTCGCATTACGGAGCTTCGAAAGTTTCTCCAAATTTCTCAGTCTCTTTCGGTCTTTCTTTCGACGATTTCCCGGTCTGATCAAGGTTCGGTTGGTTTTACAGCACGGAAACTGCTTCTTGAAGAGATCCGGTTATCCGTTACGCAACCAAGCTTTCTACGCGCTTCGTAACGACTCGCAACAACCGTTCCCCTCTTAGGAAGCGGGAGTTGGGTCTCGAAGGCATCGCTTTAGTATGTTCAAACCAGTAAGAAAGCAATTTGCCAATAATTCAAAATGATGTTTTTGCCAGATCGAGACAATTCTCCGAGTGTTGCAACAATTACTACTTTATTTTTTTAAATGTGATTCAACTACTGGTCATCTGATTTGGAGAGTTTTGAAAAATTGGTTTTACATTAATTCGAATATTTAGTGATATACAAAAATTCAAGGAACGTTATAAAAAATTGAAAAGAGGTTTGTCTACGAGGATCAAAACAAATAGAGTGCGTAATATGAAATATGAATTCATTTAAATAATACGAATAAATAAATGAAACATATTTTCCTACCGAACTTTTCTATTTAGATGAAAATGATATTTGACAGTTATCTGAATCGTAATTTAGGATTAATAAAGCTTATTTCATTGAAAAATTTTAAGCTGGACACAAAATATTCTTTTAAACATTGGAAGTACTTTAAATATGAAAAATTGATCAGCAAAACAGAAAAAGAATTATGTACACTTCGTACACAAGATTTATTTTAAAAAGGTAAATATCAAGAAAATATAAAAAAACTGGTTAGAAGAATGCCTGCAAAACACGTATGAATGTCGTATTTACAATTGCTATGTATACGGAAGTGAAAGGCCAAGTATTGGTAGAAAAATTTTCTCTTGCGATTTCCAAATGTACGTTTTCACATTACTTGGATTTCTCTGCGACACGACGAAATGTAATTTTTAAATGATAGCGGGAACTACATTAACTGCAGATGGAACATTGTCTTTCACTCTGAAATATCGACCGTATGAAAAATTAGAAATATTTACATACTTCGTCTGTGTTATAGAAACCTTCTATAAATTAAAGAGTTTGGAAACATATATAAATTTAGAAATTATATTCAATCCAATCAATGATATCGATAAATTTAGATTTAAACGTATTTTCTTTCATTATATTTTCATACTTGTACAACAATCTATTGCACAAATAAGATGCTGAAATTTTGGAACTTAAAGTCAAGTTAAATCTAAATTCGAATCATTCAAATTTAGTTTGAATTTTAGCCACCAATAATTTATAATCTTATTCTTTGCTCCATCGGTAACATTAAAGCTAAGTCACAAACCTCGCCCGTGGCTAAATCTAAAATAGTAAGAAGAAATTATATCAGCGAAATATATAAATAAACTTCGCGGACAAAGTTTACTTCCTTTTTTAAAAGTAGTAATTATAAAAATTCTATTTCTAATTTTGTAGCACAAGTAAACAATATTACTTTATAACATAGTTTAATTCATAGTTTGGAATTGTTTTTAATTAAATTTTACTTGCAGTTAAATTTAGTTCATTTAAATGTTAAATTTTAAATATAGATATAATTACTTCAATTTATAATATATTTTGGAAAACTTTGTTCAAGTCAGGATGGCCGAGCGGTCTAAGGCGCTGCGTTCAGGTCGCAGTCCACTCTGTGGGCGTGGGTTCGAATCCCACTTCTGACAAATTCGAATTTTTTTCCATTTCAAAGTTAAATTTTTATCAACGATAGAAATCATTCTGATTTATCTCACACTGACATACCAAAAACAAATTGCGATATCGCAATATTTAATACTTAAAACTCCTTCAAGATTGTTACGTATCCAATGAAATAAAAGTTAAATAACAACATAATAAAGTATAGTCATTCTCAGAATGCAAACAGATTGTCAGACTCAAACGCGTAGTTGCTATTATGCAAATATTAGTAATTTAATTACAGTGCTGAGTCAAGCAGTATATCAAATAAAATATAAATGTATTTATAGATATTATTTTGTGCGCATAACGCATTTTTCGCACAGTTTCATCAATCTATTTGAAATAATTATTTATTTTTACACTGATTGAAATATTATTCGAAATTTATTTGATTTTACAAGTATATGAAAAATGCATTTCAATTACGTATTTTTCATGATAAACTTGAAATAGTTATTTATTGTGAAATAGTTATTCATTAGTTTAAATGAATATTTCTCTCATCGTTGATGTAATGAAGTATTTAAATATTATTTTTATGAGATCGTTCCTTTGTTTGATCATTCCTTTCTTTATTATCTAGAAATATCTTTTTTTATCTTTCTTTATTATTTAGAAATAATATTTTTAATTTGTATTTTCTGCATACTTATTTAAATTAATTTCCTTCTGAAATAGTAATCATTAAAAATAATATTTGAAATAATCAATGCAAGTTTTGCAGGGTAAACTATTATTTTGAATAATTTCTCATACGCATTAAATAATTATTATTTCAATTCAATACTCAATATTACTTTAATCTCACTCATATGTTTGAAATAAATAATTTCAATATACTTGTATTTATCATCATCAGATAAGATAAATTTTCAGAAGATATTTTATTTCAATAAAAGCATTTCAACTACTATTCAACTTTCAAGTACCTTTTATTTTAAATGTAATCATTGTTCAATTATCGTGTTGATTCGAATCGCATATTTTTAATATCCACGATAAAGAATAATGGCGAAGATAACTGCTTCAGTTAACAGTTAAACAAGCGAGGACGAAGAGAAAATCCTCTCACGAAACAAGAAATACTATTCGCCATTTGATTAATGATATACAAGCTCGTATCGTCGTTGCAAATTTGTAGGATAGTCGCGAACTTCGGTACAAGTATGTATTCACGAATTCTTAAGCGCGATCTATGTTGTACGATCGAGCCGCGAGACCAGGAAAGCATCGATAGCATAAACAAGTCATTGACTTGCTCAGAGATAGTAAAAGAGACAAAAAGAAGCCAAACCTCGTTTCTCATTTTATTCGCTAGAAGCGAGGACCGATTGTGTGATATCATTTGCATACAAAGCACAGAAGACATTACTCCATTTCTGATAGAAAATCGTGACGTGTTTGACTTATTGGTTTTCATGTTCCAATTAATTCCAGTGCAGAGTACTGATTCTCTCTTGCGATTCGGTGTCGTCAGGTTCCGCGAGTTTCTTAATAATCTCAGATTAATATTTTTATTTATTTATTTATTTATTCATTAGCCTCTAATGTAACAGTTACGATCATGGAACACAGTTATAAATAAAAAAACATAGACTAGCATGGGAACGGAACAAGTTAATTAATTCACCAAACTCATTTACGTTAGCAATGAAACGTAACATTAATGCAATTAAATTAAATTGGCCATAAAGATCGAGGTGATAATCTTGAAGCAGGAGGAAGCGTCATTTCAAAGTGCAAATTAAAACGTGATAAATTTTCAGACCTCATACCAATACTGTTACCAGATTAATCTGAATCGTCTTCGATTAATCTAATGTTTTCTCGATTCTGTAGATGAATTTTCTCAACTTTGTGCTAAAGGATTGCTAAGCTAGATAACAGACGACATATGGCCTGACCACACACATTTTATGGAAGTTATATCGCGGAACCCGCATTGCACGCCTTTTGGAAACTCGTTACACCAAAGGATTGTATAAACAACTGGATTTATTGTTGGTGATGCTCGACACCGTGATTCGCAACGGGGATTAAGATTGATACGCGATGCTTCTATGCACGAATTGTTTACACGCTGTAGGCGCATGATTCCGCACATGATTTCACACCATCTGGCGCAGTAGCGGTGCCTTGTCGCGAGCATCTTCCCGCGACCGCGAGAACCCACTTTCTGCTTGTTGCAAAAACTTCGATAAACCTGTGTCTGATTGCCTAATTCTACGTAATTGTCTGGAATTTTTGAAAATGTTTCTCGACTCCTACATACCAATGTATGAGGAATTAGATTCGTCGTGTAGCGACGAAAACGAGTCGTATTACACAGGGTGTCTCGTTGAAATGTGACTCCCAAATATCTTTTTTAATTGTAAGAATGCAAAAAATATTTCATACAACTCGAATGGTATTAAATAGTCAATATTCTGCAGCTGTTCTTTATTCGAAAATTGTTCTTTCTCCGTTATCAATGTTCTCTTTTTTTTCAAATAATTACCAATTTTTCTTATAAAGAAAAAGTTTATGAGGAAAATATATTCAGATGTATACAATATGACTTTCAAATAATTTTGAACCCCCAGAATGGAGATTAAACTTAAAATTCGTAGCTAAGAAGAATGCATGCTTTGCGAGAGACGCGAGCACCTATTGTAGAAAAATAACATTCTGAACATCTAAAATATTAAATAATATTAGAAATATTTAATAAAAATAAGTAATAAATACCTTAGAAATTTCATGGCCAAGTCTTCTGGATGTTCTTTGTATTATAAAAAATACAAAATTAAACATTGTCTTCAAATTTATAGGTGCTCACATCTCTCGCAAAACCCTCGTTCTTTTCAGCTATGAATTTCACATAGTACACATCTGAATGTATTTTTTCATGAGCTACTTGATGCAATAGAAAAAGAACATAGTTATTAGTAAGTTAAGGAATTTTTAAATAGGTTTTATTCGACATGAACATGGATCGTAAAATAAATTTTAGAGTATAATATTTTTGAGAAATATTCTTACGTTACAAGTCCCGATGAAAAGAGATAAATGTTCTTAAAGATAAAAGACAGAATAAAACTTGTAAAATAAAAAATAAAAATTTTCCTGTCGGAGGATACTTTATTAAAAAAGTTCTCAATATTTGTACTAAATACACTGAATATTGTATTTAGTAATTTATTAATAAATAGTATTAATAAATATTGTATTTACCAATACAATAATACTCGAATATAAAGATGAGTTTTTAATTAAATGTTCTAAAATAAGTTTGCAGAAAGCTTTCATCATACAGATTTTCTAAAATATCTTTTCCACGAGGACACTATTCAAAAGTGTAATACTTCTTTCTATAAAAATTCCACAAACATAGATATTTTTTTATATATAAATCTAAAATATAAAAATCCGAGCAGAACTTTTTTACAAACGAAAAGAACCTGTTACTTTCGATCCTTGGTTATAAAAAAAAGAGGCATGGATAATCTTGGAAATTTCGGAAACAATCTTTAAAAAAAATAATGCCTGCAGGATATCGGCCACTTAATATCATTTATATAAAATATCTTTTGGATTCTCACAATCAGAAAAGATATTCATACTTAAATGAGACTCCGTATATAACGATTATAAGCGATTTGCTAACAAATCAAGATCAACATTCCATTGGGCGTTCAAGATATCGTCAATTAGATTATACAACGGAAGCGTAATGACTATTGAAGTTAGTCGAGGATAGAGTGAATCGGTTCGTCTCTTAGATCATCGTTAAGGGGAAATGTCCTGTAAATGCCAGACATGCAGATCTTACCATAAAGCCACGTCATAGTGGATACATGTTCTGATAAACTAACATTCTGACAAATAAAATGTCTAAAGATCGAAATGGATATGCAGAACACACGACAGCTGGTAATTGACTACTTCTACTACTTAAACCCATTTAACATCGCGATACATATCAACACTCTGTTGAAACGTTTCTAAGAGTGTATTGACGTTAGTGAGAAATGATATTTTCGAATAAAGGAAATAATAGAACGCTATTTCAATCACTTCTGACCGATTGGATCCATTATTATAACACGCGGTATTGTTCGCGAACGACGATGAATTGATCATCCTAAAAAAATTCATTGAAATGGACAGGAATGCGCTATCTGCCTGTTACCATCGAATGCAATTAAATAGCGCACTGGTTCGCGTGTGGAGTACCATCTGGTGCGCGCTACCACTGGAATATGCGAACTCGCGCGAACATAGCGGCCCACGGGTCGCTGCATGTGTTCTCCAGCATCACGCTCGTTCTTTCGATATCGACATTCTGTTTTCAGGGAACCTACTTTTAGATTCGTTCGCGCAAACGATGGAAGACCGGATCGTCTGATTAAATTTCGCGTTTGCGGTTGCTGAACGAATCGAGGAGGCTGATCTCTGCTAATCTCGAACACTGAACCGACGTTTGAATATACTTCAATTTCCTTGCCTCGGGTACGATTGTGATCGTACCTCGCAATGTAAACGTGGTGTCGTTCCCACGAGGTTGGCGCGTATGGCAAGCAATAAAAAATTTGCAACAATATTGAATTGGAATTCATCTTCTCGCGAATAAGTACGGCAAGAAATACTAGAGATTAGCAATGATTTCCAAGAACGCGGTGAAATTTTCAATTTTCCAAAACAATGGAAAATCTAGCCGGCTACTTGGACGATAAATTATCCACCCACAAGGGAACCAGGTTGGCTCCTTAGGCGGTTCGCTGAAAGATAATCCCGCTGCTTGAAAACGTGCTGGAATCTCGATAAGCCGCGCAAGCCTCTCGTGTACGTTCAGGGGTGATTGTTAAAAGCCGTATTTTTCGAGATGAGCGGCGATAACTAGCGGATGGTTGCACGAATCAACGCTTAACCCTTGATTCTTCTCCATCGGTTCGTAAAGGTTCGGCGAAACCTCGTGTCAGCTCTAAACACCGTTGTTGAAACGTAACGTCGAAAGCGTGACCAAGCCATTCAATTTAATACTATCCGTACTCTGGCTCATTTCAATTAATCCTGTCACATGATAAATACGTATTACGACGATAACAAGGATTCGATTTATTTTTATGTCAAAGCATCCCTGTGCTCGCGTTGATCACAGTTTTATTCAAAAATCGAGTAGTCGTTCGATGAAATCGTGACACGAACACTCAAGTCAATGGAACGCAGGCGTATCTTATCCTTGCGCGAAAACGATCGAGTTAATGATGAAAAAGATGGGTGCATTTTCATAATGACGCACGCCACTGGATGAACAAGCTACAGGGATTTCATCGGTTCTTCAAGATTCTTGGTAAATTTTTCATTTCGCGACCGTGGGATGGTATAGCCCGTGGCGGAGGATAAAAGACCTAGTCGTATCTGGCCCACGAAAATGCAAGAAATATTCTCAACGACACGGCTAACTACGGTGTGCGAGGTACGCATGAATAATGATAGAACTTAGGTTAAACGGAAAGAACGAAAAAGGAAAAAATAACGAGTTACAAGTATGTTGGTAAGTAGCAACCGTGAAGACTTAGCTGCGATTCGACGTCCTCTCGGCTGCTTGTTCCCAAGGACTTTGTGATTTCGCCGTGTTAGAGAGACTGGGAACCTCGCTTATCCAGTAACGACAAAAAGGAGAAACATTTTCCGTGAGGGAACATTCCTAAAGATAGTCACGGTCGATAGAGATGCCTCGAGATGATCCAAATACCAAGTTGATATCCTGGTGACCCGATTGACCGTTTTCAACGCATGGCTGCATACGAAGAATATTAATTACGCGTATTGAATGGCGACACGAGGTGTCGACGAACTGTTTTCATATGGCAGAAATGGGTATACCGGTGTCTTAAATACCACTAAGTGTCTCTGCGACGACAACACGAATAATTTAGCGTGATTAAAACAACCGCGAGGCGAAAGAATTTCCACGGAATACCGACGCGAATGTACCGTTTGCAGGAATGAACGCGATAATAAGGAACGGACGAGCTTCGGAATACCTGAAAGAGAGTCTCCACATTGTTGAGTTGTATTTGAAGAAACATTAATTGCATGACCGAGCAGAAATCGTGGCTGCGTTAACTCAGCTAACGTAAGGTACTTGAAGTGTACGCACAGAAATCTGCTTAGTTCACGCGTTTAGATTCTAGTTGTGTCCAGGTAAAAAAAAGGCTTCCTGTATTATCAAAACAGCGTGATGGAAGCAATGATTAATTCGGTTCTGTCGAGCCGCTACATAAAATTCTGCAACGATGATCGCGATTACTATCGTTGATTAGCGATGCGTAGTTCCCTTAGATTTACGAAGAAGGAGTCTCGGGTAGCCCGCGGATACGAGCAACACGGTCAAAGTGATAATAGAATCGAAGCTACATACGCATAGCACGTGACGCGATGATTCGCGGTCACCAGTGTAAGGTATTCATCGCGCGATCGGTCGTTTAGCTCGAACGAGAGTTAACCCGAATAATCTTCTCTCGCGTCCGTTTTCGCCGCGTCACGAAAGTGGCCGAGCCAATAATGAGTTCATCGACAATTACAGCAGAGGCACGACGTGGCTCGCATGCAAACACGCTTATGTCACCGAACTGACAGCGAGCTGCAAGCTAGTCGCTTTTCCAGCTATCTTTATTTCGGTCATCCGTTCATCCTACGCTCCTCTTAGCATCTCCTCTTCTTTCCTTATTTTCCTTCGCGCTTCACGCTGCTCGTGCTTACGTTACGTTTCAGTGCCGAGATCTTGAACTTGACTAGACTTTAGAACTTCGAACGATGCAGCCTTATTTGCTGATCGTTACCGTTACACACCAGCGTCGCGGCGTACGCAAGCGAACTCCCGCACAGTCGAGACTAATTACGCGATATTTCCGCACCAACGTCGCCGACAGATCAAATTCATGAAGACTGTCGACCATACGTGACTCTGCCGATGGGTTTCCTCGCGCGTGGGAAACCGCCAATAGAGAGATTCTCAATCGTTCGTTTCGAAAAACTCGCGCCACCTTGCGCGCCATACAAGCCATTCTACAGACTAATAACGAGGATTAATTGGTCGCGCATATACTACCGGGATTAATGATCTGTACTCTCTCCTACCTGACCTCGGCTTCCTCCGTCGTTTCTTCGGTTCTCCATTTAGACTCCGTGAATCACAAGTGCTTAATTCCTATTACCTCATTGCTATTTAAATTTTTGAAAAAAAAAAGACAGAAAAATACGTTGATCTAAAATAAGTCTTGATCTAACATTCCAGTATTTGCGATCTGACGTGCAAATTTCTAGTATCACGTTGTACTAAAGCGTTATCTTCTGATATGAATGAATCTAGCGCGACGAAGGTCAGTGGATCACAAGAGGAAGTCAGTAGGCGCGGAAAATAGAGCTGGGGGCGCGACGAACAACCGAACAACTTGATACTAAGTTATTGTAAATTAACATGCAATGTATAGAAGATATTAGTTCGAGCGTGCGTGGACTATTTGTGGGAAAATGAAATAAATCGAAAATCTAAAGTAACGATTTTCCATTTGAAGCTTTTGGATTAATAGATTATACTATACGTATAATTATTCGATAATCTTTAATACTGCATGTCAGTGGAAGTAAAACTTAGTGGAAAGACTAAGTTTTGTTTGACCATTTTGTCGTAAACAAATTCTTGCTCGCCGAATCACGGAAACATCGATAAGCATTAATCAGTTATGTTCTTGATTAAATGCTTTGATAATGTTTGTATGGTCTTACACAAGTTCTTCAAATTCGATCTAAAACGTGGCAAGACGTGTATATGACGAATTTTCCAATCTTGTAAACGAAGCTTTAAATGGAAAATCGTTTTCAATTTTTTTACAAAGGAATACACCCATGCCAGGTTGTACCATCCGAATCGATACACCCTATATTTATCTCATGGAACGTGCAATTCATTGTCACAAATTTCTAGCAATGATATTAACATGTCGCTATAATCTCGATATCGTGTGCATTGGCTGTTTATCCGACAACTCTAATCGTGAGTTGTTTAATTCTTAGTGTTAACGGAGTGCCCCACGTCTGTCGTTTAGTCCATAATCAAAAATTCAACTCTTTCCAGTCGATAAAAGAGAAGGAATTAGTATTATAAACTAATAAGGAGAAATATGTACATACAGATAACGGTATCTGTGTAAAGCAGTCGTGGAAGTGAAATTTAATTAAATGCCGGAATAGGCGACAGAATCGCAGGATCGATCTGCATGTGTAGTATCTACCTCCATGTTCTTCATTTAGGAGTAAATTAATCCGATCGATTCCAATTACCGGTTAATTTCATGAATTCTTCGATAAACGGAAAAGTTTATTTCGTTTCCATGTTACTGCATATAAACTCGATTATCTGGCAAACTGCAGACATGTTTCAAACATGATTTAGTCGCAAATGCGCTTGGAATATGCCTTTTTTAATTATCCAAAATGTCCGAAATCGAATTGTTTGTTATTTATTGTTTATCGCATTTAACGCGTGACACAACGTAAGAATGTCGAAGAAGAGCTCGCCTAGTTTGAAATATTTTGAAAGATTGATGACCATGATTGTCGTTACGATGCCTCGCTACGAAGGAAGAGCACGGCTCTAAATCACGGTAACCTGTTATTCAGTGTACTTGGAACTTTGCGAATTTGCGAGGAGCTGGTAATATCGATAGGATCGATTCGATAAAGTTATAATCGCGTATAGAAAGGGACGATATCCTAATAACGCGACCGAAATACCCTCTCGATCAACAGAGATCAAACGAGCAAACTGGTCGTAACCTTCGTCGTTTTTTCGATGCACGAGTAGCTTGTCTAAATATATACCGATGTACAGGATGTTTCAGATCTCAATCGTCAGACTTTATCAAGTGTTTGGAAGATCATTTTGAGCAAAAAAAATATTACATGCACCACGAACGAAGCCGATTCGTCTTCGTTTTCGAGATATGAAGAGAAAAGTAATATAAGCCACAAGTAATCAGATATATTAACTAATCTTAGTTAATAGTTAATTATTTAACTATTTTGGAAACGTACATTTGTGTGCTAATTATTTTTAAGCTGCGACGAGTATACTCGATAAAAGCAAAGTAAGTGCATTTGCTGTAAAATTAAAATAAATTATAATGGAACGACAAAATTTTCCAATTGTTCTTTTAAATCATATTTTATTATAAAATTGCATTATTTCACGAAAAATTATATATAATTACGATTGATAACAATTTTTTTTTGTCCCAAAGTATTCCAAAATGTATTAAAATTGCGAATATGTTTTTTGTTTTATCTAAATTTTACTTTAATAGCGTATACGAATGTTTTTACTACATGATATGTATACTTGTCATCAAACAAAAAAGCCATCTTTTCATGATGAATGTATTCGAGAACATTGAAAGTATAAATAAACGTGCTTCCATTCATACGTGCATACATTCACTGAATATTAGCAAGATCGCTACTAATGGTAATAGTATTCTCTCTGATTTTTGTTGTCATGTCAGTACGTGTATTAGGTTTCCCGCCTAAATACATCCTTGATTTCATGTAACCTCATACAAAAAAAATTAAATACATTTCAATGAATATGGAGACAATGCTCTAACTCGATAACTATCAGTGGTTGTCCATATATAGCTTGAAAACGAAGACGAATCGACTGACAAATACATGCATTGGCAAAGTTGACAATTGAGACGTGTCACACCCTGTATACAGTGAATAAAAAAAATATTGGAATACCTAGTTTTTTAGCGAGATCTTTATGAAAACAAGTAATATATTAGCAAAATCTGTTTCCATAAATAATTCAATAGATATAAAAGTTATGTACACGATAGTAATTTCCAATTCAAATTATATAATGCATTATATAATTTATATAGTATATATAGTATACTATATTATTATTATTATTATTATATTATAGTATATACAATATAGTAGTATTATATAGTATAGTAACAATACAAAAAATTCGAAAGTGAAAAAAATATCGATACGTTTATAATTCCAGTACTTAATCTGCATTTAACGATAGATTGTTATTAGAAAGTAAGTACTGGAATGTTATCGAACGACGTCTTAAAAATATTTAATATTTTGTTTAAATACAATACAGCTGCAAAACAAAACTTTCACAGGCCAATATCTTTTTGATTCTGGAATTTTTGTTCGTATCACTCATTAAAAATTGCTACTGTACATATTACTTTTGTATGCAATAAACTATGGAAACAAATTTTATTAACGTGTCTTTTGTTTTCGTCAAAAATATTTCAACAAAATTAACTATGCCAATCCCTTTTGATTTGAGAACTTGAAATTCTCTTGCCTTGAAATTCTTGTATAAATTCCACCATCAGCTTCCATTTTGACGGTCTTACGTTTCAATTCATTAAAGACTCACGCGACTCTTTTATTTTTCTTTATCTTCGAAGCGATAAAACTGGAATCTATGGAAAAACGAAAATTGGGTGTTAGTGGGCAGAAAGCGAGGAAATCATGTCACGAAATCGCATTCGTCGCGTCGATTCGAAATGACTGGTCTATAGGCCAATATTTAACTTTCACAGTTTCCGAACGTAGCTCATACGCATCGACGCTTTCAGCTGACAACCGAGAATTCTTCGAATAAAATTGATAGTTATGGCAACGGTCTCGTGTTTCTGTTCACTCCTTCGTGTTTGCTGGACTCCGTCATGGGCGCGGTGGTATTCAAATTCCTATGTCTTCTTTTGCAAGACGGTGCGATGAAATCTATTTTCATAGGGTTTCGTGACTTTCCCATAAAAAATTCAACAACCGTAATCCCGATCTAAGACGCGAGGCGATTACATCAGAATTTCCCAGAAAAGATACGGGTGGTCGAACGGTGGCATCGATTCTGCAAAAAACTTGGCACTGTTTAGAATTTAAAATTTGCGCTGATCGAAAGTGCATAAGACCGCTGCAGTGTCCCGTTAGTCGAGCATTACCGGCGTGCAGTTCATCTTTCAGTTTCATAGAATACAAATAATGAAGTCACGTTTCGATTAACAGCAACGAAAATTAAAAAGTATTCGCTGCAATACAATAGTACGTATCCAGAGTTAGGCAAAAACATTAGTGATCAACGGCTATTGCGGAGTTAGAATATTATCTGATAATCAGTAATCACTGATTAATGAATAAGGGAGGCAATCAAAATCATTAATCATAAAATGAATACACTTTTGATTATGATTGTATCAGTAGTTCAATTTTGTCAACAATACCGTGTATATTTTGTAAAAACTACATATTTATTATTTGCATTGTTTTGCAATGTATAACCCTATAATTTTATCAGGATGCGTTCCAAAAATTTTCCATCAATCGAAAGATTCATCTTTACGTATAGTTTTTGAGTTATTACTGATATAATCTTTTGTATGATTTGATGAAAATAGACTTTAACGATAAACTAGCCGAATGATCAAAATTTCGAAATTCTTCATTATAATATGCATTCATGTATCAAAATTCATTTCTTCATTCTTGTATCAAAAATATATCAGAGAATTTTAAATTTTAACAAATTATTTTAAATTCTATTTTAAAGTCTACTAGTGGAACTATTACTCAAATCAGAAGCGGTTTAATAACAACAGTTAGTTATATCTAATAACAAAACCCTATGTGATTGATACGTTTACGTTATAGCAACTAATACAAGTTACACTTACAATAATAAAATATAAATCAATCTCTTAATAATAATTTTTAAAAATTGCCGATTAGTGATTAAATATTACAAAAATTAATCAAATTTATTGATTTATTTTGACAATGATTAATTGATTAATGATTATGATTGCAATTTTGGTAATTGATTACAGAGTAATTGATTATTATCCAATCAAAAGAAAATTCTCAGACAGAAAGTTCAAAATTTTCAAACAGAAGAAAGTTCAAAGAGTGAAAATGAACGAAATGAAAACATTAAAAGAAATTGTATAAAAATGGACCATTCTTTATTGGCACAATCTTCTGTTTGATTTGATAAAAATGAACTTGATAACTTAAATAATAAACTTACCAAATGATTAAAATTTTGAGATTCTTCATCATGAAACACATTCCACATGATTCTTATATCAAAAATGTAACAGAGAATTGTAAATTTTAACAAATTATTCTAAATTCAACAATTCAACAGATACTATTATGCAGCAAAAAGTACGTGAAAAATGTTCTCTCTAGTCTTAATCTACTATTCAAATTGCAAGCGGTTTAATAAAAACATCTAGCTGGATTGAATAACACAAGCCATAATTAACACGTTCTAACGTGTTATGGTAATGTGAAGAAATAACAAATTACAAATCGTATAAAATATAAATTAATCGCTTAATGAAAAATTACTAATTAATGATTACAAATTACAAAAATTAATCAAGATTAATTGATTAATTTTAACAACTTTTAATTGACTGACTATTACGATTATTACGATTACTATTTAATAATCAATTACAGAAATGATTGATTACTGCCCAAGTCTATACGTACATGTGTCAAACGTGATTCAGTATTTCAAGTAGTTTACACAAAAAGCAAAATCCAATACAAAACGATATTTCTGAAGAAACATTGCTTGCAGAGGTACGACTAACGCCTAATCTGTTATACTTGCTCGTCACGACTTATCAACGCATACATTTTCTCGCGAATTTGAGAGCATGTATTTCTCACGAACGGGTATCCTACGAAACAAGTTTGTCTATGACACGTTTCGCACTACTAGTATTCTGGTGTTGTTCGTATTAATATTTAATGCACGAAAATCCTACCGTTGACATGTTAATGACCAGTCTTTTTTCCTCCCTTTTCTTCACCTAAATACTAATTGAACTAATATCATTAATGAAGTTTTACAAATTACAAGTTACCAGTTACCAATAGTTGCATTTTTAAACTAACTGAAAAATTAAACAAAGATTTGTTTGATAATTATCAAGACAAGTGAGAAAATTTTGAAGAGAATAAAAAAAATGTATACACACATTTTTGATTTTTAAACTGACACGTATCGATCTAACAATCAAATATAAATACGATTTTGATAATATATAAGTGATTTAAAGTTGTTTTTCTGTAAAAGGTAAAAGTGGCTGGAATTATGTTCTTATGTTCTTCCCGACAGTTTCTACAACACTTTAGAAGTTATTTGACGACAGATTATTCGATTCATCGTAACGTTGCACATTAGTAAAAAAGAAACTTGTAATATGATAATTTATCGTAAGAGAATCGTTGGTGTTGTGATCCATCAGCGGCACATTCGACCGTCTTCTGCCGCGCCTTTCGCGTTTCGATTTTTTCTTTTTTTTTCATCATTACTGCGTGTTTTTGTACACAGATCTAGATATTTTAACTACGTATCGCTCTTCACGATCTAATCATACGTCTTCTCTGTTCGATGAGCGTAAATATCCGTGCGTGGCTCGAGAAGAAACCATCGCTCAGAGCAAAGGAATGCCGTACTATTATATATTATAATTTCACATACACGGCGTCGATCAACGGAAAACTGATTGTTAACACACCCAGTTAAGATATTTGAAACAACCACGATTAACAGGAACGTGACAAACGTGGACAGTTACCATGCTGCAACTAACAGTAACCAAGCGAATGAAGTAAGTACTTCTCTGCATATGTTTGTCGAAATGAAATTAAGATTATGAAATGACTTTCGGAAATAACAGTTTCTACTTCGGAGATTTGAACTCTACTTACGTACTGTTTTTAGTTTTAATCAAAAGAAAGATTCGAAAGTTTTGAAGAATTAACACGCGAACGAGATACCAAGCATATAAACAATGTTTCTCTTGAAATTAAAGAGATCTTTTAACGAGAAAATATAATTTGGCCGAAAATGTACTTAAGGGTGCGATAAAACTGAAGAGTCTTACTGTTAATAAGTTGAAAAAAATCGGTACTTTATTTAAACAAGCGTCAAATGAGAATTTTTTATCTACGTTTACATCTAAGAGATGTAAACATAGGGGACGGTCTAGTCTACTGAATCTTAATTGAAACTATCCAGGAAGTAGTGGCAAAAATGGTACCGGGTCTCATAAGAGCAGTACTATTACGACTGGCGTTATCATTTCCATCTGTTACCGGCTGTACAACTAGCTATGAATACAGTTAACTCTGAGACCAGAAAACATTTGCAAACGTTGCGCTGTCCACGCGAAAAAAACTAATAAATTGTACGGTAGCTGCGCACCGAACGTGTGTCATTGATTTCCATTCGAATATCCACGTTATTTTCTCTATACTCATTTTCATTTCACTTCTTTTCTCTCTTTACTGGAAGAATCTTTTTTCGATTGTAAATTTCAAATTCGAGACAAGATAAATACGATATCTATCAGTGAGATAAGCAGATAAAAAAGAGGAACGCGTAATAAAGAACAGCAGTCCACCGTTATCCAAGATATTCTGAAACGACCTTGCGGGGTCGCGACACTCGGATCTCATAGATCCAGTTTTCAGAAAAATCTTGCGGTCATGTTTAATACACCATGCATTCAGAAGTCGCGAGAGATTGTAAAACGATAGTAAATTGAGCCACGCCGCAGGTATTCGAAGTTAATTCGAAATCGGTCCGTGCGTTGGTTGCGTATATAGTTAGTTGCTGGAATATGCACGCGTTACACTCGTAAACTCGACGAATAAGTTTCCTTTATTCCGAGAATCGATATTGGCAAGATATATAGATAATCGATGTTTACTATTTGGCTAAACCTAACGCAGATGCGGGTTGTGTTATTTCCTGGTATCAGACGCGTGCGTTTTGCAATTATAGGTAAATGCTGATCATAATTAACCTAGCAGTAAATTTTAACGCTCGATAGATTAACAAGACCGAAAATTATCGATCTGTTGTCACGATATACTTCGAGGAATGCAAAGTTCGCTTCTTCCGCTTTAGGAAACCACTCGCTAGAGTCCTATAAATCGCAGGAAGTTCTGCTAACGTTTCCCATTCAGCTTCAGTTAATGAGAGTTGCCGAGTGTTTTTGTCATTCGATAACGGGGGAAAACGGTGCGGTTTGGCACGCGGCTTCCACCCACTTCTTTATGCGCGAACAATACCGATAACTCGCGTCTCAGAACGACGCGACGGTACCTCGGTCGCGTACAACACAGGTCGCTGCAGCTGTTGCGTGCCACGCGTATGAAAACTCACGCGACAGGAATATCGTATATTTTTATCTGTATCGACGATATCAGCGAGATCATGCTGGCAACTTGTTCGGAAAATCCTCCGAAAAAGTGTTCCAACCAGGAAGTCATCTTCTTTACGTGAAAGGTCGAGGAGTTGTAATTGTATCTTGGAATGGAATGCGTAAACTCGCACAGAATCACATTTGCAACGGATATAGCAATAATAGTTGTGGATCAGGATCGTAGAATTCTTGGCAGTTGCTTTCATCATTGATACACAAGAATAGAATGCATAACAGTGAACTGTACTAGAATGCGATTAGCCGTAAAGGGTTAAGTTCATTTAAATTTTATACTCGTTTTTGACGAGTATTTTTTTCGAGACATCTTTTTATAAATAACGAAAATTTTATATGACTTTTTTTCCATCTTGTGGGCAATTCCCTCCTTCCAAAATTCACTATCCTTCTCGACAAACAATGCAGACACACGCACTTTGCAAGCCTCGAAGTATCAAAATTTTTGTCATTAAGCGAATTTTGTGATGTTCTAAATAAATGATAATCTAAGAGAATCAGCGGGATAAACTCCCTTAATTTTTATTTAATCTGCAGCAAGACTTTTTCTATTGACTAGCTCTGACCGTTTCTCATTGATATTCGCCTTTAGTTGGTCTAATTGATCACATTATTTTGTAGAATTTATAGTCTCATTTTGTGACTATAATATGCTTCTTCTTTCCACACAGCATGACTTTTTTAGGGTGTAAACCGTGTTTAAAAGTGGTTAATAGAGTTGAGGCTGAACCCAATATCTTTTTCAACAATATAGGTGCTCCATTTTTAATCACCCATGACAATCCGCTTTAACAGTGATTCGCCTTTATAGCGTTTCAATAGCGAGTCGCATGCAGAAATTCTATCGACTAAATGTTTTTCCGACAAATTATGCGGAACCAAAACGTCATATATTGGAGACAAATTCAGGTTCGTGCAAGTGACGTTGTACACTGGACTTCAATATCTTTAATTTCTCGGCAATTTGATTGTATACCGTGAATTAGTTTGAATTAGAGTCGATATTTAGTCATTATCAACTTCAACACCTCTATACTATTCTTACGTTTACAGTATCATCATCATGAACGTCATAAATCTTTTTTGTTGTAATAAAAAAAAAACATAATTGATTGAATACGTTTTCTCGTCACTAAATTATTATAGCAAGATTAAACCAAAAAATGTAATCCAAACTTTTTTTTTTAACTAACCTTTTAAAGCGTTAACGATTAATATACGATTAGAAGCACTGTTTTGTCACGGAGAAATCTGCGAAAATGCGATATTACTTTTGAGACAGCATTATTATAATAAGATAGCATAATATGTAAATATACGGCATAACAATTTCTTGTTATATGGACACACTATCGCTCAAAAGTATGCATATTGTTATTGTTAAACAATCTTTATTATCAAATTCTTTTATGAAAATGTATACATATATGTAATGTATTTTGACATTAGAACTATTAACGATTAAAGCATAAAATTTCCAAAGCTTTATAATACAACAAATTACACAAATTTCCATTTATAAGCCCTATATGTATAATAATAATAGCTCTATATATATATTTTATGAAAATCTCTCTATATATTCTATTTAAATTTCTAAAAATATACTGTGTGTTACATCTATAAAATTTCTAACGAAAATTCTAAATTGATCACTTTGATGAATTCGGTAGTTATGTTAATAATATTAAATCAAACTATTTAATTATTCAAATCTCTTAGGGAAACAAATGTTTCGCTTCATTTAAAGTCACCGGGAAAAGCTAACAAAATAACAATTATGTGCTGCCCACCATTAAACATAGATAAGAAGAATTTTTTAGAATTAAGAATTGGAATTAAGAAAAGTATTTTTTATTATCGTTATTGAATTTATTTTATTGAATTTATCGAATTTATTTTTTTGAAAATATTTTTATATTATGCAATAGATGTGAAAGTAAGATACGTAATGTTCTGTAATACTCACTTGTGCCCAATCATTCTGGTACCGTCATAAATATCAACTGTACAATAGCATCTAGATACCATTATAAATACTATTTCGTCTAGGTGTCATCGTAAATACCGCTAGTTCGTCTCAGGAAATTTGGAAACAAGTCGAATCTGACTATAGCCAGCTTTCGATTTTACTATAAAAAGACAGCAAAATTACTCTTCGATACAAACTCCACATTCGTCTACAATGATTTTTCAAGAAACACTCGTTAAATCACTATACAGGAATTTTCGACTTATTTCAGAATTTCACATCACACTTCAATTATTCTTTGGTAAATTTTTTACCAAATCAACGTCGGATTTTACCTCAACTAAAATGTCAATTAAACTACGAGTTTTTCACCGGTATTTCAACATTAACCTCTTGCGCTGGAATGCCACGTATCTCGAGAATATTTGGGCCAAAATTCCAATATTTTCACAGTTTTAAATATATTGAAATACAACACAGACAAAACAAATAATAAATTTATTATTTCTTAATAATTTCTATCCAGTGATATACCGATGAATTAAAAAAGAAGACGAATTATTGTATATGGTTTGGTCACTCGTTATGGTCCGTGAACCAGTTACTAGCGCAAGAGGTTAAGTTGTAACATAAATGGTGTGAATCAATTACTAAGACAGACTACAGAGCCGTGGTTACTCACTTCTCAACGTGACTCAAGAAATTGAATGTTTTATATACAAATATATATTGTAAAATGTTCCTTTATTTTTTAATGTAATGAATCAAGATTGGCTAGTACACAGGTGCGTCGGAATAACGTACATACAAGCGGACAGAGAATAATTCCTCACAAAAAGTACAGAATAAAATTTTTTAATTGGAGGCTTCGTTTTCGAAAGAATCGAGTTTCAAGATTTCTCAAGTAAATTGAAATTAGTAAATTCTGGATATGACAGAAAAGAATAATTGACAGGAGATTATTTACATATGAAAATAAATAAAAAATGTAGAATAAAATATTTGTGTAAGATGCTTTGCTTTCGAAAGAAACGAGTTTGAAAATTTATCAAGTACACATATATCAAAGCAATTTTTAGCTTTGTATTTGACTTAGCAAGTCTATTTTCTTGAAAAATATGAAATTTTAAATGAAAAAAAGTTTATTCTACATTTTTTACACCTAGGATACTAGGATACTCCTTTTAATTACTTTTTTTATGTCAAGAAATAGCCAGTCTATTTGATAAATCTTCAAAATCGATTTTTTCAAAAACGAAGTTTTAAATCAAAAAATTTTATTCTACAGTTTTTTTCTTTCCCCTAGCTGCTTGAGCATGTTATTCGACGCACGCTGTATATTGATAGTTTTTAAAATAAATAAAGTTTAAAAGATAGATTTCTTTCCCATTGTCAAAGGGGATGAACGTTTCTGGCATAAAATGAACACAATACTTAGGTAGATCACAGCGATAATTTCTGTAGTCCTCCCTCACTATAATTACAATTCGATATTCAGTTTGATATTCGGTCGACAAAGCCTGGACAAAGTCGATACCTTTGAACAACAAATTGAATGTGTCTGCAATAGGTTCGCAACGATCTGACCACCTGGGAAGACAAAAGGATAAAAACACAAAGTGGAGAGAAAGCCCGCTGGGCTGCGCTGTGCAATTCGTGCGCACCTACGCACTTGGACGCGCGTCGTCGTGATTACATTCGTGGTTTCACGAAGTGGCTACGATCGCGTAGGCATGTGTCGACTCGATTAATTTGCCGGTCAAAATCGCACGAACTAGCAATCTCTCCGTTTCGATAGTACAATTCGTTGCGTAGGATCCACTGATATGGAGTGTCAGTTACGTAGAAGTGTTAGGATAAATACTATATTTGTTTCAAAAATTAAACATCAAAAAAATTTATCAAGTGATAATACAAAATGGATGCAGAAAATATTCGTACAATTGATCGATGAAAAATCGTCGAAATTTACTGTTATAGCTTCATGAGAAGAAATCGTATAATAAATTTTAAGGAAGATACTTCAATCTTCAAGATCATGCAATAAATCATTTATCATTAAAAAATATCCTTACTTGCCCTCTTTAAAGTGAAGTAAAACCATCTTTGGAAAGAATTAATTCAGTACTGCGAAAGTAGAAATTTTACGCTTAAAAATGAATCTAGATAGTACACGAATACTTTCTATATCCACAGTATATTAACACTTTACAGATTCTTCTGAATTTAAATTTTACAAAAATTTTAAAAAAATCTATTAAAATGTTTTATTAAGGTTTTGTAAAGTATATTATATTATCAATTTCTATACTTTCTTTTTTTTTGTGCAATTAATCGATTTGGTAAACGAACGTTTAAATACTGAATATCAAAACCAAAGAGTGTCTTAAGATTTTTACAGCGTATGCCCAGGAAAATAGTAAATAGTAATAAATTCTATTTTGTTATTGTAAAAAGGAATTATTTTTTAATTAAGGAATTATTTGATATAAGAATTTATCGATAGAAATTGTTTCTATCCAAAACTGAAACTTTCTGTAGCGGCCCTACGATTCCTCGACTACGAGTTTCGAACACTCGACTTGCACAAGCCGCAAGTGGCCGCGCGCCTAGCGTCGAGGTCCTACCGATCTCCGATGTTAAGCAAGCAGCATGCGGAACCCCGCTAGGAGAGGGGGTGATCCGGGCCCAGCCTAGCGGGTAGTTATAACAAGCGTCTCTGGGGTAAGGAGTCGCTGCCATCAGCCCCACTGATGATGAGTCTAGGCAGTGACTCCGAGACGGAAACGCAATCGCCTTTCTTCTCACTTCTCTCTCTCACTCCTTTCACACACTCCTTCAGTCCTTCCAGCAGCATCCTGGGTCTTAAATGCTTTACAGATTCCTAAATTGGTGACCCCGACGTGATTAGACGGGATAGAGAGAACAAGTTGAGCTGTCCGCGAGCGCGAACCGCGAAGTACCGCGAAGTCCGAAATAGCCCGCTCTCTCTCAAAGCTCGTCGTCAACTTAATTGTACAAGTTCATCTTTAAATAAAAGAGATAAACCAAGTACACAGTCTCGTCGATATCCAAATCCTTCTCCAAATTTCTTTCATTTGTAAAATCGCGGTATCGACGAAAGGCCAACAAAATCTTCATAACATTCATTTTTGATATGATAATTATGAAAAATAATTATTTTACTTGTAAAAAATTGTCAGAGTTAAAAAAAATGACTTTTCCATATATTGGTTTTTCCCATTACATTACCCACTGAAAGTTATTATATGTGTACGATATTTCATTACACACACAAATGAGTATAAAACAATGAAAACAGATTTAAACATTTTTTCGAAATATTAATTGAATACGAAACGAACATAAAGAAAAAAAGTACATTTATAGCTTCAATTGGTACCAGAGAACGAAATGTTTATAAATTCAATTTTTGTGTATTGAAATTTAATTTTCAATGATTTATTGTAATTAAGAAGCTCTTCAGATTATAAGTGTTTCTCAATTTCGTTTCATTTTTTGATATTTAAATGATTTATTGCAAATAATTATCGGCAATGTAAAGGCATGTATAATAAACTCTGTATAATAGAAATGCAATAATCAAAAAAGGGACATATCTCAAGAAACACCCGCAATCTGTAGAACTTTTCAATTGGGCTCCGATGTTTCATTAACTTCTATCATTAATACATATCACGCCCGGTCAAAATTTAATTTAAAATTAAACGTTCATTGCTACTTCTTTCGTTCATTTAACTTTATGAAAGTTCTTATATTATCCGATTGATTAATTTTCAATTTTTTATTTTCTTTTGCTTCTTTTTTTTTTTGTTGAGAAAAATTTATCTTGTTTACCGCCGTTTGATTGGTCAACAAATTTACATCTTTTTTTAAAGTTTTTTGCTTGGAATCTTAGTTCTGAATTCAACTAATATCCGACCAGACCTATAAATGTACCATTGGTGACAAAATTTCTAAAAAAAGAATAACATTAGTTAGAACTATTCAGAGTAACAAAAGAGGATTAGCAAAACTTGCAAAAGCGAGAAAGAATGATATGGCATGTTTCTTGACAGTAATTTAGAAATCAAATGATTGTACTCTGACAATTTATAAGACCAAATCAAGGAAAAAAGTTATGATACTATGTTTGAAGCATAAATATGTAAAAATCGAGAACAATACAAAGCGAATATTTGAAACAGTAACGTATTAGGTTGTACCATAAGTTTCTTCCGCGCCACGCTATGAATGACTCTAAGTGGCTGTGTTAATTAAACATGCATTTCGTTTATGGCATCGGTTTCAGTCGTCCCAGAGCTCTTTCAAAATACGTTCCGTTGGTGACAAAGTCTCTTTTAAAATTTTTTCTGCACCGTTCAATATGGAGAGCCAAAAGATGCATTTGCGGCATCGGTTGTGGTACTACCACTATTAGGACCGTCCGCAATTGGTTTAAGAAATTTAGAGCTGGCAATTTCGAGTTGAAAGATGAAGACCGCAGCGGCCGCCCAGCAACGACTGATACGGACATTATCAAGACTGTGCTCACTGAAAATCCACGATATAGTGTGCGTGAGATAGTGGATGCCACTAATATTCCCAAGATAACGGTACATAAGCATTTAATCAAGATAGGATATGCGAATCGACATGAAGTTTGGGTTCCACACCTATTGACGGAGACCGGCCTTATGAACCGCGTCTCTACGTGCGATTTGCTTCTCCAGCGACATGAAAGGGATCCTTTCTTAAAGAGGCTTGTCACTGGAGACGAGACTGGGATTTTATACCAAAATCGAAAACGCACTTGGTCCAAGGAAAATAGACCTTCAACTGTTGCGAAGCCTGGACTTCATCCGAAGAAGGTTCTTCTGTACATTTGGTGGGACTGGAAAGGTGTAGTGTACTACGAGCTCCTTCCTCAAGATGATCAATGCTGACAAATATTGCAATCAACTGGATCAATTGAAAGCAGCCATAGCAGAAAAACGGCCAGAATTGACGAACCGACGAGGCGTCGTTTTCCATCATGACAACGCAAGACCGCATGTTGCGTTAGCCGTAAGGCAAAAATTATTACAGTTTGATTGGGACGTTCTACCTCATCCTCCATACTCCCCAGACCTTGCTCCATCCGATTACTACTTGTTCTTCTCCTTAAAAAATTCTTTCCGTGGTAAATCTTTCAAATCCATAAGCGAAATAAAAACGCACCTAGATGAATATTTTACAAGTAAACTTAAACAATTTTGGAAAGAGGGCATAATGAGGCTTCCTGAGAGATGGAAGAAGGTTATAGAACAGAACGGTTCATATATAACATAATAAATCCATCTTAAACAAAAAATATCGTCATTTCGCATCAAAAAAAGGGAAGAAACTTATGGTTGAACCTAATATTACAATAATACTAAATTTCGCGTTGTCAAATAACGTAAAATCAAAATCTCATAAATCGTATAGTTTTCTTCAACATTTCTGATTTGGCTAGTACCGATGTGTGAGGTCTTTGTAAGAAGATAACTAGACAAAATATATGAAGATAAGAATTTTTATTTCAACTAGTAGAACAGCTTACCATAGACTATCAAAAATTGTTCCAAGAAAAAAAAACGTACAAGGAACATCAAATTACCATGTAATATTTCGCATACGCAAAAAATATGCCAAGTAAGATTTTACAAAAATTTTGTACGATTTGTAAAAAATATGTCCGCGGAAAATATATGAAGAAGAAACCAGTTACGATAAGAATAGGTATTGTAAAGTGGCGGTATGGTTAGTGTTAATTAGAGATTATAACAATTTTTAATTAAATTAATTAGCTTTGGGATTTTTAATATCATTTATTTGTATTATGAATATTTACATGCAACGTAGAACACAAAATAATTGTTATAAACGAAGATTCTTTGATTTTGAAACAAGACACATTCAATCGAGGAAGCGTCGCATAGCCTAGGCTGTATTTGAATATATATACGAGTAACGAGCGAGCGTGGCAGCTGCTCGGAAAGTTTGTTGAAAATCGTCGAGCAAAGGCAATATTTTTCTCGTGGAGTAGAAACTTGCTTTGCGCAAGGAACAACCGTTAGAGCACATTTATAAGCATATTTTCAGGAAGCACTTCGCGAAGTGTCTACAGAACGCATAGAAGATTACGGCGAGTGGAGCAAGAAAGCTGTTTCGGTCATGTCAAGCATGTTGCGAACTGGTATTACGGACTAGCGTGTTACGTCTCAAAGACGCGACCGTAGTGGGAAATGCATGATTAATTCTAAGAGGACAGTAATTAAAGACAATGATTGCAGTTTAACGGTACTGAAAACATCTGACATATGATGTCCTATTTATTTTATTGGGAATATTCTTTGTTTAATATCACAAGATGGAAGGTGCGATTCTTTGTTTAATATCACAAGATGGAAGGTGCGATTGCACCTTCTGCTACGCTTCAACTGCTACGCTGTTAATTGACCTAGAGAAAAAAGATTTATTCGTTCAGAAATCCACTGAATCTTCGAATAAATGAATCTTCTGATCATTCAATGCGTCGGGTTCAGTGACATAGTAAACGCGTTAATCGATAAAACGTGAGCATCCATTCCTCTCTGCTCGACTTCTTCCTTGTTCTCTGCTATTTTCGAGCTTGGGAAATACAACGCCTTGTGATAGGATCTCGCACCAGACGACGACTCGCTGTTATTTCCGTGAACATTGTTCAGAATCGACGAACCGTGCCGAAGAAACAGGACCACGGCCACGGAGGTCGTCCCTAAATACCTGAATTTCCACTTCCTCCATATCATGGATGGACTGCGCCTATTTCGCTTCCACTTGTTTTACCTAATTACCAAATTATTAAGTTGGCCAAACAGTAGCCGCGTTTCTTTTTGTGTATAAAGGAAAGCTGAATTTTTCATGAGAAACAAAAACTTTGTTAATGTTACCATTAATATGTATGTGAAACTTTGTTAATATTATCATTAATATGTATGTAAAACTTTATTGATATTACCATTAATATGTATTAATAATATATTACCATTACCGTTAATATGACCATTTAATATAGTAACCATTTTGTTCGGTTACCTTTCGCCATCTTTCAGACAATTTTATGATACTTATCTTTTTCGATAAAAAAGAGATTCCAAAAATGATTTAATATCCCTAATAATGACATTTGGCAAACCAATTCTGACACTGCTGTAATTGAAGGCTTCGTCAATAATTTTTTTATGAGCTTGCACAGCATGTTCTTCTTTTTCAGAGATAGCACAACAAAATGACAAAAATTTTTTTTTTTGATTTGCCATTTTCTCGCAAATCAATCGACGCCGGAGAAATAATTGTTAACGAAATCACTTATTTTCTTCTTCTAAAACAAGCTTTCTAGGACATTCAGATATTAAATCATACAATGAATTTAAAATGAAGTTAGTTACATTTTAAGATATACAGACATATATGTCCATTTATTAGAAAAAAATTTTGGCTAACCCAATAAAAGGAATCACGCACGCGCGCGGATTTCGTGTACGGATATCGTTTTGAAAAGAAAAAGAAGAACATAAAAACTACAAGCTAAGTTTAATGAAAATATAATGACTTGACGTACGAATGTAACCCTATTAAATTTCCTGAACGAAAGGGATCCAAGAGAGCTTCGTTAATCAAGTTTCTCGGCACGCGTGCCGTTACGAGCAGCAAGACAAATTGAAGTGAAAAACCATGTATTGAGTTTTATTACGCGTTTTACCACATCGCATAGCTGAAGAAAAACTCTATTCATCACTTCTTGCTGGATGTCAATTTTCTTTCGTACAACTCGACTCGTATACAGTGAATCTGATTAATATTCGGACATTCAGATATTGATATTTAGAAGCTTGAAGCCTGCACTTTCAAGATACATCGTCCATTTTATTTTAAAATGTTTTTTCACTATGTAACTGATGGCAAAGTGAAGACATTTTTCTCTTTAAACGTTGAAAAATTTTTTTCATGATTGAAAATACAGTTATTTGGGTTTGAAAATTGAAGTTTTCCCTTTGCAACGACTTCATAAAAGTTGGTTACAATTTTTTTCACCAATTTTGAATATTAGATAAAAACGAATGTAACGAATGGATGAAAATGTTATGATTTTGTGAATTTTCAGCCTAACATTCAAATTCAATAAAATGACAAAAAAAGATCATATGTCAAATTTTTGGGAGTTGTTGTAAAAAGCGGACTCTGTTCTTCAAATTCATTCTAGATTCAGTTATGAGAAAAATTTCTCAATGCTTTACATATCAAGACAAAAAAGTATCTTCACTTATACATCTGTTACATGATATAAAAACTTTTTAGAATAAAATGAACAAGTCGTCTAAATATTTTGAAAGTAAAGACTTCGAGCTTTAAACTGAACCCAAGTTGCGCAATTTCTCTTCACAAAATTATAACAGTTTTAATATTTAATATCCGAATGTTAATCGGATTCGCTGCATGCACAATTGCATCACGTACGAATACCAGAATTATTCGAATGATTTTCTGCGAGTACAATTCGATTCTTAATACGAGGCGATGAGAAGAACTAACGAGGTGAGAGAATGAAGTACTGTGGTGAAGCACGAGGGTTTGGCATCTCGAGCTAATTAGCGAGTTATCTTCCGTCCGTTCAGCGCTGAACGACGAGACGCAGCGGTGATGGAAACGAGAAGCGAGGACCCTAGGTCACCGTTCCGCACGTTATTAACGCACGCATTCGCGTGCATGCGAATCTTTACGCGGTACATCCTCGACTTCATGTGGGATCGCACGATCGGATCGAGTCTGGTTAATTGCCACTCACGAACACTGCCTTGCGAAATTGCTCGCTTCCACGCATTCCTTCCAAGGACGGAAAAACACAGAACTCCAGCAGCCGTGAATCATGCGAATTAAAAGTTCGTCCACGTGTATGAGCTTCGACTATCTCGCAAATTCGCGGCGTTGTTCTGCAAGAAGATTACAAAGCGAGTAACAACCGATCGTGTCTATCGGTGTAACTATAATATGCCACGGCCATGAAATCGACCTGAAGGCGCTGGATACGAGCTGGCAGATTGTAGCGTTATTTGCGAAATCGCCGAGCGCCACGATTACCTTAAATCACTTCATAAACCGTGCAACTACAATTTACGTCCTCCGACGCGTTTTACTACAACACGAACTCTATCGCTGCTCATACGTGGTATTATCAATCGAGATCGATCGATCTCTTTTTTTTTTTTGTTCCCTTCTTTTTTTTTCTGCGTACTAAATCCGTGTAAAAACAGGCGGAAAGAATCGGCTTCCTTTAGCGGGGCTAGAATTATGACTATCCATCGTGGTTACGCGTGCCTTTATAGATCGATTTTTACTCTTCCTAGATGCTCGCTGGATCAGGGAAAGATTCGCAGGACGTTGAAATAGAAGCGAATAAATCACTAAGGAACAAAAGCCGACAAAGAGTCGACGTCAAGCAAATTCGTGTTTGCTTCTGGACAAACGATTTGTGATCTTAAAAAGTTTATTACTCTTGAGTAATTTATTGAATAAACGCATAATGAACACCGTTCACGAGACGAATTGATTACGATGGGAATAATTTTACCGCGTAGTGGATGCCACGAGTACCGAAGTGAATACTTAAAGTGAAGAGAGAGGAAGATAAAAAGAGCTTGATCGAGTAGTAAGCGCAGATGGAGCGTCCAACATCTGTTGTTAAGGCAAAAGTCTCCTCAGACTTCGAGTGTCTTCGACAGTTACGGTACTGTTACTTCGACCAAGATCCACATCCTTTAAGGTCACTTACTTCTAACTGGACCTGGCTTTCGTTGTTGGTTACTGAACGGTAATTCGAATGCAAATGTTTGATGATGTCGTCTGGATATCGAATACAACAGAGTTATCCCGTGACGATAGTGCGGGAATCGAGTTCTCCTACGTTCGTTGAAATAAGTATTTCTGGTGATGAAAGTGTTCGTATATCCTTTGTACTCAATGATTACATCGATGATTACAGTTAATAATTATTTCTGATAAAGAAGAAAAGAAAGAAAAGGGAACTTTGAACATTTCAACTTTGATTCAGTAAAGGAATTAATTAACGGATAGAAGAAAAAGAGTGACATGAAAGAACCGGTCCAAAGATGCCGTAAGTATTATTGATTTATCTCTCTGTTCGTAAAAATGGCGTCTACCACGCTCTGTTTGTCTGTCTGTCTGTCTGTCTGTCTGTCTGTCTGTCTGTTTCTCTCTCTCTCTCTCTCTCTCTTCATTCTTTTTCTTTTCTTTTCTTTTCTTTATTTCACTGCAGCCAAACAATTTCTACGATGATATCAGACGATCGAAACTGAGATAAATCCTTGTCCCCGAGCATTGCACGCTTTCGCACTAACAAATTTATACATAAATAAACGTTTAATTGACGCTTGGCTTGGAGAACATCCACCTAATATAATTTATCAATTAAAATACGCAATATTGAAAAAACATTCGTTGAATATAAGGTGAATTTAGTAATTGGGCCCATAATTTAATATAATAATATAATTAGATCTAATGGAACTATAATTTTTTTGTTCCTCTTAAAGATAGAGAAACATTGTAGAGGAAAATTTTGCAAAGTACAATTGTTTTTTACATAGAACTCTACGATATGGTTCCTCGTATGGCTCTGAATAAAAAAATATTAGTGCACAATGTTGAAAAAATTAATACTTATTGAGATACTTCAAACTTCATTCAAAATTTAACATTATTTGTGATTTTATGGGAAAAATGTTCCAAAGATTGTACTATTTCAAGATACACCTCTGCTGAAAGAATTTTTCTTCAAAGTCATTTTTATAATATTTCGAAGTTATGGATGATTTTTTAAGTAGATATTCTTATTGAATACAAAAAATAAAATTCTTTAATAATCGTTCTGCTCTGATTATCTAACTTAGAGAAACTTATATTAATATTTCTTAACGTTATAGTCTATTACTAGCTTTTAGAAACGTATTGAAACGTTTTATTTGTTTGAAGTTTTCATTATCATAGAATAACTTTCATTATCATAGAATTGTGATAATATCTTATATAAAATTTAAAGTATTTTAAGAAATATTAATTTTTTTATTAATTTATCGTGCTATAATAGCTATCAATTCATGCAAAAAAGAACGCAGAGTTCCATCCAAAAAACAAGTGTAATTGCACTTTGCATCAATGCACTATCACAAAAAATAGCACTACAGGATAATAAAGCTTTTTAAATGTAAAATTTTCCTCTCCGACTTTTCTCTGTACAGGGAATGAAGATTATTTATAACTTAAAAAATTAAAACTGCGGTCAAGAAGCCCAATGATGTATTGAAAGCTTTAAATACTGATTCTAGTTAATTTGATCTAATTTAAATATGCCTTATATTGGATTACATCGCGTAGATTCAGTATTAATTTTCGTTACGGCCTTTGCGTCGAAGAAATTCCTGTTTCACCAACCCACTCTAATTGCCAACGTTTCAACGATTTCGCTAATTAAGCTAATCAAAGTTGCGGTAGCCAGAACCGGTGGCTAACGCGGATTACGATGATCCTTTGCTTCATGAAAATACGTAACGTAATTTCAATATTTAAACGTGGTTTGTTTGACATACGAATATATTTTTACGAGAATGTCAGACATTTACATCGAATGGTCGGTGATTTTTGAGTGATGTGAGCACGATTGAAGATGTTATAAAGAGAATTTTTCTTCCACAAGCAACGGACCACTTATTTTTTCTCTCGATTCGATTTGTTTACTCTTTAACACCGCATTCGGAATAAGAAGATATATTTTACGATGTATTTACTCGCACGGTTCCATGAAAGTTTATCGATCAACGCGATTCACATGATTAGTCAATGACGCGTCATTTAACCGAAACTTCGATTAACGATTGTATTTTTTCCTTTCGTGAGAGTGAAACGCGGAACGATATTCCTACATTTGTGGAAGTCGTGGGTGTATTCGTAGAAAACGTGGCAGAGATGGTCGTTGGTGAAGCGAGCCAACGGTGAAAGGAGTAGGGAGAGATCATAAATCTGTATAATTGACAAGTCCCGCAGAAAATGTTCATGCTCCATAGATGCTCGAATAGATAGCTTGCTAATAACGCCGTGAAAGATACGAACATATATAACAGCCAAAAAAATGGTAGAACGCGCAATGGCAATCCCAAAAGAACGATTCTCTTTGAATCGAATTATCGCTGACTGATTCATCTATAGAGACAGACGAAAATATTCGCACGCTCGATGAAAAACTGTACTAACTTTTGCAACTTCATAAAGAAAAAGTCGTATAACAATCCAGTTGGCCTTCACTTTGATAGACCTACGTTCACATCATGTAGCAAATGGAAAGGCAAGATAATTGTAAAAATTCAAATGCTTCTGAAAATATTAAAAAATGTTTTTGATAATTAAATCTACCATTATTTTGAAAATTGAAGTCTCTTCTTAAAACTTGTGAGATTTTTTTCGGCATTTTATTGAACTTTTAACATCAAGATTAAACGACAAAATGTTGAGATTTTTTGAATTTTTGTCGCTTAATTCCGATATTCAAGATTTAATAAAGTGAAAAAAAAAATTTTAAGGGAATAATATAGAGGATTAGGCATAGAACTTTAATCTTCAAGATTGTGATAGAAAAAAGGCGTCTAAACTTTCGACAAAAAAACTTTTCTTGCTTTTCCACCTGTTGCATGATATAAACATCTTTTTATTCAGCTCGAAATCGATATAGTAGAAGTTTCACGGGGCTTTGAAGTGGGGTCAACTGGATCATTCTATTCAATTTTGTTTTGCCAAATTTGAACCGATAATTTTTCATCGAGTGTACGAATACTTTTGTCCGCCTCGGTAGGTTTCTCCAATTCCTTGAGGACATGTGTTCCTTGCCACCTCGTAAACGAAATTGGCAGGACACCGTGAGGGTGGTCAAAAATTATCGTCCGCTCGTGAAACGCACGCGAATGCAGTAATAATTTAATTACAGGTTAAAATTTTGCGGGGCTGTGTGCGTGGAAGGAAGCCAGGAGTTCCGGCGCGTACGCAGCGTGCCGCGTAACCAGAAAAGAATTCCTTTGAAATTATGTACCTGTCCATTAGTCGGACACTTAACTCGGTTCTGTGTGCATACGCATAATTTTCCACGCAACACGCTCTCCTTCCAGCGTTGTTCGCGCCCCCTTCGCGGTTACCCAACTAAGAGGCTAATAATTTCATTCAAGATCGGATATAAACCCGTCCGAGGGAATAGGATGCGGTCGTTGCCTCGTTTCAGCAAAATTTTCTGCGCCAGCCGCTACAGGCCGCTTCAGGAAACGTAAATTTGTAGGCGGAAAAACTCCGTGTAAACCGGTGGAATATGTTTTCCGAGCCGAATACTTTCCGTGTCGCGCAATGTATGTATAAACGTCGGAGAACACTCTCGGCTAACCAGAGACAGGTGCTTCTAATACATCGACATTCCACCGTGGTCTCGTCGTTTCTTGCTATTTCAATATTCCATCCGTGGTAGAAACAGAGAAATCAACCTCGTTTGAACGTCGGTAATCAAACGAACTAACTCAAGAAATGTACGTTACTGTACGACCCTGTACGTGATTCTGTACACTGTATGGTACTAACTCTGAATCGGACGAGGCACCCACGGAAGTATATGTTTGGTCTGGCTGGTCGGTACCCACATTGGCCACATGCAGCGAGTTGGTCGACAGGATCAGCAACGCTGTGCAATATCTTATACTTGGGATGAGGGATCGCCTCGTTGGACGCTGTTTCTCCGAACTACTTCGCGTGTAACCCTAACGAACGAATAATTAGTACGTGCTTCACCTCGACGTGTCCATCTTTTTCTCGCTACATAATAAACACGTGTAAAGAAGGAGTGAAGATCTAGTGAATGCGTCACAATTGCGTCATCAGGTTACAAAGTTATTATTGGGATGGGGGATTCTGGAAAAGCGCTCAGAACTTTCTCCAGTGCCCAACAATTGTCGCCAAAAGTCCTGCGAGGCGTGCCAGATGTTATAGCGAAAGATAGGCCTGGGACTTGAGAATGTTTCGAGCAGATAAAAATTTTGGTTAGAGAGTAATGAGTCATGAAGGTGTGAAGACATAATGAGTAGCGAGTTCTCAGAGTGTGTCAAGAGAGAAAAGACATAGCGAAGTTAAAAGAGAATATAGAGAGTGTCACGAGTTTTAACCCTTTGCGCTGGCAACTGGATCGCGGACCATAACGAGTGATCGAACCGTATATAATAATTCGTTGCTTTCTTTTTCTTTTGAACTAGTCAGTATGATATCACTGGATAGAAATTATTAAGAAGTAATCAACTTATCATTTGTTTTGCCTGGGTTATATTTAAATGTGCCTAAAACTGAGAAAATGTTGCAATTTGGAACAAAAAATTCTTGACGTGCATGGTACATCATTCCAGTGCAAGAGGTTAATCTTTCATGTCACCGCACTATTAAGGCTTCTATTTCTATCAATTCCCAATTGAATAAAATTTCTAACTTTACTTAACAACTTTAAAATATCCTTTATATCAATTCCTACATTATTTGAAGGGGGGGGGGGGAGCAGAGAATATAGGCGAAAATATGGGGATGAAAGGAGAATGATCGTGATGAAGATAACTCAGAGCATAGCCTATTGGCAGGATGTCAACGATTACGATAAGCAAATAATTAAATTGTGTCAATCGCGAAAACGTTTACGCGCAAGCTACAGTAAATTCGCGACGGAACGTGCACGAAACACTGCGATAGACGAGCTAGAAAGGATCAATTTGATGCACTGTTCGATGAGTTGCCTTTTGGCCGGACATTCAACATTTTGAAGCGATGCTAATAATTTGTCATCAATTTCACTTCATGAGAAATTCTTACTAGCGATCGAGAAGCTGCAACTTGCCTAGGAGAATGGCCTATTAAAAGTGTCTGTGCCGTTAAGGACGCACTCACGAGCAGAGTAATTTGTTCAAATTGCAAGGAGATCACTACCGGTGGCGCCCTTCCCCTTGTAATTGCATCTCGATTAGTCGACAGCTTCTTATGCCTCTGGTTCTCCATCGCATACTTCGCAGCGTGATAATACGAAAAAAAATCAGTCTCATCGAGAGACCACGTTCCGCTCGTTCACTCGGAAACTTGTAATTTTTCTCCGGAGAACGAAGAACAGGAGGTAATTATGAGACATTTGACTCTAAGCATCGGGATATTTACAGGAGAAGTGTTGCATTATCGTCACGGTTATAGTTTTTCTTGAGACTTTGTTGAGTGTTTTTCAGTGCGTCTACTGTGAGGAATGAATGCTGAAAAGTGTCTGAAAAATGGAAGAGTTCGAAACTGGTAATCGAAAATATCTTCCAGAAAGCGTACTCTATTTAAACAAAGTTGAGAGATGAAAAACAAGAATTATACCAGATTTTGGAAAAGCTGGACAGCAGAAATTAACAAGTTAACTAATTAAAAAACGACGGACTGGGCACGTAAATTCGGTCATCGAAACGTGTATGTACGTTTGAAATTTGTCTGACGCGTGAAATTGGAAAAAAAAACATCAGCATCGGCATGATAAATAACGGAGACGCCTTTGATTGGAAATGAAAAAAAGCGCATCAAAAAATCCATCTTCTCCGGTTGCTCTCGTTTATTTATTCTTTGCCTTTAATTTAGCGTAACGAGCAGTCTTCCTTGGCAAGTAACGAGGTCTCCATTATCATTTGCAATTTTAATGGGAAGGCAGGTCGTGCGGGCAACGCTCCGACGTCTACGATTTATATAGTGTCATTGCACGCGTTTCTAGTTCAGTTTCATTGCGTCGATCTTCGTCTCGCGTTGCTTCAATTAACACCGGTCGTTAACTTTTCATGTTGCAGCCTGGGATATCCTCTGCTTGCACGGATCGGTCGATGTCTGGATTCGCAGGTGACCGTTACCTTGGGTCGACCTTAGTCGAGGCCGGTGAAATCAGACGCTCGATATCGAGCCAGGTTCCGTTCGGCGGAACGCTCGATCGAGTTTGTTTCGATTTGTCGAACGCGATCGTATGGTACGCGCAGTGGCCTTGAACGTGCACGCGAGCATTCCGCTCGGGGATTCCGAGTTCGTTGAGCAGAGGAAATTCGCAAGAAATTCAATGATGAATTCGAGGATAACGAAGAACGTCGTTAATCTCTTCAGAGGAAACATTAGCTGGCCGTTGGCATTATATAGAAATCCGTAATTATTATTATATTAATCACGCGGTTTTGCGAGACGCATTAGCCAAGAATTTTGTTGCTAATCCGGGGAAAAACATAATCGAGTTACATTAAAACCGATAATCGCGCAATAGTCGCCAAGTATTTTATATTATACACAACAGAGAAGGTGGCGGATCGTCAGGTGAAATGGCCAACAATAAATTATGTAATTATAGCGAACAACATGGATCACCACCGAACAAAAAGCCTCATTCTTAGGAAGAAAACGAAAGATCTGGAAACCATTTCACATCTGTCATTACCGACTGTCGTAATATCGAGAAACGGTAAAATTAACCACAAATATGCATTACGTTAGTAGTAGATGCATATGTACGTACATACTGCCATACTGCCATACGGTTACGAATCGTCTTACCTATACTCGTTAAAACCTATACAGTTATATTGCGTTTATTAATTTACATGTCTTACTCTTTGCTCTTCGAACATTTATCGATGCTATATAATAGTATAATAGTACAAATATAATAGTATAATCAAAATATAATGTTAAAACGTAATAAACCACACAAAATGTTCTAAGTTAATGTATGTTTTTAGAGAAATATAAAGTTGATGTTAATATTCGTGCAAGAGATTGAGAGGTAAATGTCTATTTCATTGCCATAATTGCTAGCTTTATTGTGGTTAGTTTCACGTGGATGATTAAGACAATGAGTGAAATAGGCAATTATTTTTGACTGAACAGAATCTGGAAATTCAAAAAATTATGAAACTTTCTGTACAAATTAAGTAATTTATGCATACCATAAACCTATTTCTTGTTCGTAAATAATAAAATAATTCAGTTCTAAAGAGTAAAATTACTTGCAGAAAATATAAAAATTTCTTTAGGACAAAATAGTAAAAGATATCGAAAAGAAATAAAAATTGTATGCTTTCCTTATTAAAAAAATTCAATTTTCTCATTAAGAAAATTCAATTTTTAGAATAGTAATGGAAATGATTTAAAAAATATGAATTATTTAAAGAAATTTTGCAAATGTAAGCAAATTATACAATTTTTGTTTAAAGTTTTTTTCCTATCATTCTGGAGTTATTTCGCCCTAAAAATATTTTGCATTTATTTCAGAGGGAGATTTCATTCTTTAAAGCCGAATAAAACGGCACGAACAAAAAAGGTTTGTATTATGTATGAATTACTGTATTTATATACAGTAATATATAATACTTATATACAGTATTACTTATTAAATATACAGTATTACATATACAATACATATATACAGTATTACATAATAATACTTTAATACTTCTTATATAATACTATAATATCACTACACATACACTGTATTTATATACGTTTCATAATTTTTTGAATTTCTAACAAATCTTTTATTTGAAAAAAATTCTGTTCGAATTTGTACATTTCGTGTAAAAAAATATCTGTTTTTGTGGAATTGTAGAAAGAAGTGTTACATTAGTTACATGTATAGAGAAGAAGTATACATATGTATAGAAAGAAATGTTAAAGTGTTACATTAAGGAACACATTTGAGCAGTGTTCTTATGAACAGAGATTTTAGAATCCACGTAATAAAAGTTCTATGGAAACAAGTTATTTTAGAATATTTAATTAAAAATCCATTTTTAATTGTTATTTTATTCATTAAATAGTATTCAACATCAGTATCTGTTACAAATATTGAGAACTTTTTTAATATTGATGAACAAATTATCTATTCTTGCGATAGAAAAATCTTTATTTTATATTTTATATTTTAAGTTCTAGTCTGTCTGAAACTTTTATTTTTAAGAACATTTATTTATCTGTTCTCATCAGGACTTGTAACATTTTTGAAAAAAATTTTACAATCTATGTTTCAAATAGAATTTATTTGAAAGTTCTTCAACTTTCTGAATAGGTTCCTTAACTTCTCTTATAAGTAAGCAGAGTAATACATCAAAGTTAATGCACAAAGATATTTATCTTCTGAGAAACAAAAATACGATAAATGACGAAAACAGTAGAGAAGAGAAGCCTAAGTCAGAAAGGTGTGATTTTCAAATGAACATTTTCAAGCAAGACGTCAGGATTTCACAAGCGGCGAACCCAAAGATCAAAACAGAATGTTGTAAACAATCTTCGAATCGTGGTTCTCCGTCTCGAAATAACTTGAAATTAATCGGTCGTGACCAAGAGCCTAACGAAAGAAGAAGGGTAGGCTCAAAAACGTGTCCGCGTCGGAAGCTCGTTCGTTGTGCTGTCGATGTAACTTTCATCCAGCGACAAAAAACTAGCCAGGGTACGTGTTTCACGTGCAGGGTAATATTTCAGCCTGGTAGGTGGTAGCAATTGCAACTGGCAAACCTAATCGCAATCTGGTCACAGTCGACAAAACGATCGGCAAAAGTGCGGCCAACCGGCGATCGGGAAAGTCGACGAGCTCTCTCGAATGTTATGTGGAACGGCGTTGATCGCGGTACAGTTACCTTAACGCCATCGAGCACATCCTTGCGGATTCTTTAACAGAACAGGCAGCTCAGCGAACAGCTCGGCGCTTTATTACGACCTATTAACGAAGCGGGAATAAATCGAGAAATCCGTGGGCTCTTCCTCCATTATCGGTTATCTCATTTTCTACCATCGTCGATATTGTCCGAGATAACTTGTCTCGGTTTGAATCGTTATATCGTTTCGAATTTTATTAATTGATTTCGAGGTTGTATAATGATCTTATTATATTAGAATCAATGTACCAAATAATTTATGCATATACCCATCATTCGAACTTCCAACGCGAATATTGACCTTGACAGGATTTCTCAAAGCTATTAAAATCAATAAGGTTAATTGTCAATAATTACCAAATTTTCTTCTATTAAAATTTCTTCTCGAATACTTTCTATTAAAATTCGTTATTGAAATACTAATAAATATTCGTGATAGAAAGACGCAAGATGAAAGACGTAACAGTAGTCTTCGACGAATGAAAAGATCGGCGAAGAAGCGCGACAAAATCCGGCGATACCTTAACCCAGATCGCAAACTGTGATCTTCAAAATGATATTTCAATTACAATGAACGCCGAATCGAGGAATTCCAAATGAACGCCGAATGGATATGAATTCCAAATCGTCTCGATCGAAGAAGATCGGTTTGATCGGATTCGTAAATAACACATGGTTGTTCAAGTATCGTTGCTTGAACCGCGTTTAATGCAGGAAATGTTTTGATCGCAGGATGCGATTCTTGAAATGGTATTCGCGGACGTCGAAATTAACATGGAAGATCAGAGAGCATAATCGAGCGTTTGAAATTACGCGAGTGAAATTTGCATGCGATCCCAGTCGTAATCACGTTCGAAATTGCAGACAGCCAACGCCAGCTAGAAATAACGCAGGAAGCACACCTCACGAAGAAGGTGGAGCGGTTCTAAAGGAATTATCGTTCTTGCGGAGCATACTACAGCTATGGGAATCGAAAGGAAATTACTGGCGGACAAGACGAAACATTTCTAAATTAATAACGCATCAACTTCTCTGGTTAAAGCGAGATATTTGATCTAAGATATTCCTATTCAGAATCGTTGTCCAATGTACCGTAAACGTGGTCATTTCAACGTCGATTTAAAAAAAAAGAAAATACTTGAAATCGACAAATTCCAGTGCTCCAATTCGATACGATCTCCGTGCTTGAATGTTGGTCACATTCCGGATAATGTTTTCTCTTTTTGCCACGAATAAGTCTACGATCTAGAAATACCGAGAACAAATTTATGAAGAAACAATCGAGAAAGAACGAAGTTCGGTGAAAAAGGAAGATGTTTCCTGACGAAAAATAAATCTAAAATCCAGAGGGCTTATTTCCAATAGCGACCATGAAATTCTTCAATTATGTGTATGATTATCAAAGGGACAATCCTCGGTGTTTTTCTTGCCCTGCTGCTTCTTTCGCAGCTTCTTTCTGTCGGTTTTGCGATTGTCTTGACCGTCACGCAATTCTTACTTCCTTCACAGTAAAGCAAAGGTGTCTATCCACTGCCGCAGTTCTCTCCAATCAAATAAAATGCCGCTCAATATCGAACGAGCTGTCAATTTAGACATCTTGTTTACCACGCTTAATAATATCTTTTTGACTCTCGTTCGACGTTAATTTCTCATAATTACGCCGAATTCTGCTTTAAAAATCGAACGTTTGGCCATTAAATCACGTCTCACAACGATCTCACGAATCTATTAGACGCATCTACATCGGTCGAACAGGACTGATAAGCGGGCGACAGTGTCCCCGACTGGTTTCGCGAGAACAGAATCGCGTATCTTGATTCACGAAGCTCCGGGAATGCCAACAGAAGCGAGAAAGCCGAACGAACTTCGGAGACAGCAACGGTACATCCTACCCACGAGTGTCGTTACGCTCCACAGAGGTGACGACGAATAGATCGACTCGAACGCTTCGACCAGACGAATCGAGCACGATCTAAGAAGCGGCTCACGGATCTCGTGAGAGCCTTTTATCGTCACGCTCCGCCGTGATTAATTAAGCGTCAACAAGTCCGATGTAGTTAGAGAATGTTCCCGTGGCTAAACGCTCAAACAAAAACTGATGTGTTGAGTCCTCGGGGTCGCTCTCTCAAAGATAACCGGCGCCCACGCGCTTCCCATCGAAACTACCAAAAGGCAACGAAATTTCATTTTTCTTTGAAGCCTGAATATAGAATTTTAGAAAGTATGGAGATCGATTCGTATAGGTGCGAAATATTTTTTTGAAAAACTGCTCAGCCAATTTAACAAAATATAAACGACAACGCGGCGCCTCACGGATTACAAATATGAACGCTTACATCTTCGCACTTATATTGCAAATCCTGTTCCTTTTCTTCGATCTCTTCCCTTTTTTTTTACCTTTTCTACGTTTTGTTTCATTTCATTTCATAGCTTACGAGTAATAAAATTTTTTTATAGACAGTTATTGCGATATTATTTTAGACAGTTGATAAAGATAGACAGTTATAGCGAGAGTGAATATATTAAGTTAGTCAAAGAATGAAAGGCGAATTTTTCATGCGAAGAAAAATTTTGTTAATATTATTGACCATTTAATATATTAATTATTTTGTTCGCTTACCTTTTACCATCTTTCAGACAATTTATATAATACTTTTTCGACAAAAAAGCAGTCCCAAGAACTACTTGATATTATCAACAATGAAATTTAGCAAATTCCAACACTGCCGTAATTTGAAGATTTCTTCGATAACTTTTTATGAGCTTGCACAGCGTTTTTTCTTTTTTTTTTTTTCTTCCTTTTCGGAAGTAATACAGCAAAATATAATGAAAATGTTACTTTTCGATTTTAAAATCCATTTTGAAGTCGATGCCAAACAAAGAATCGTTAACGAGAGCGCACATTTTCTGTTTCTGAAACAAGTTTGAACAATCAAGTACCGTTTGAACAAGTGTCAGAATAAAGAATGAATCTGTGGGTTTAAAATGAAATTAGTCATATTTTGAGATGTACATTTGTGTCCATCTATTAGGAAAAAACGCAATTTTTTGGCCAATCCAATAATTAGTAGTTTTTACAGTATGGAGCATAAATTGTTGAACTAATAGCGAACTAAAGAGCAATAAAGGACACGCAAGGTGGAAACATTACGGAAAAACTTAGCTACTGTAATCGGTAGATAATAGTTCGTCAATTGTCAACTATTAATCCATGTCGCATACGCGACCCAAATACGCCAATCTGAAATCGCGTGACCAGCAATCAGGTGCATTACAAATAATCTTTGCCAATCACATCGTCGAAGCTTTGTGAGTGACGTTATATGATCTAGAATACCACTCATTTCTCAATTATCATCAAGGAAGTCGATTCTACTATACGTAAATATTAGACGCGTAATACTTCACTGGTACGAGAGGCTAGAAACATGGAATTTGCTACATTTCCACGAAGAGAAGAGCATCTCTTAGCTCGAGCAGACGTAAAGCGGTTTTTTCAAGAACACATGCGTATATCATGTTTCGAAGAAGCAAACTTATCCATTAAACCACCAACGGAGCCATTTCCTCGGAAAGTGGAAAAGACGTTCGATTTTATGGATTCCTCTTTACGCAAAATGATTACATTTCTGTTAAAAGCCAACTGTATTTAGAAGCCAATAAACATGGAGGAATTATCGATAAATACTCAGCCCACACTTTACTTTTTAAATTCGACAGCAACCATGACGTGATTCCATTAAAACATTATTTAGATCGAGAAAATATATACATATACATAGTAATTTTCAGCTGTAATTTCCTTTACAAGAGCAGGCAATTCGTTTCTGTTACAGCCTGTGGATATACAAGAACCAAAAAGGAATCTTCCAAATTTTTTAAATTTTTTAAATGACTCTCGTAAAAATTCCATCAATCACTGAATTAGGCAATTACGATCATAAATTACGCGCAGGGTTTCATTAGGTTCTCTTCGCAATTAAAAATATCACGCGAGAAACATTTCCGTAAGAAATATCTCCATACGCGTAAGAAACGCGTAGCGGTACCTGTTTGCTGGTTCGGCTGATTTTTGGGTCAAGAATTTTCGATTGTACGATTCGCCGGATTCCACCGTAAATTCATTGTAAATAATTACAGTGTTTTGCGATGCCGAGGCGTTAACACATTTCTGAGAGGATTACCGATAATTCGAGGTCATCTTCCAGTACGTTCTATTATTCGGCACGACGCAACGCGACGGCAGCAAAGCATGAACGACGGGGGACTAGCCACCACGCTCCACGATACAAAATTGTGGAAATCACTCGACGACGAAAAGGAACAAATCCGAATCTCCAGTAGAGCTTATTAGCGAGTACCGTTGCTGATGCTACGCGTCACGGGAAATCGGCAGAAAATGTATACGCACGGGAAAGGTGGGCAACGCTTAAGGTCGTTTACACCGAGTCGCGAGGGAGGGGTAGTTGCCTGACTAGGAGAGATCGGTTCTCCATTAAATGGAGGCGGGTAACCTCGAGGCCCGATAATACTACCAAGATCTCCGATTTACAGCCAGTTATTCGGATCGTTAGCGAATCGTCGAAGAAACTCCGACAAGCGCGCGCGCTTGCAATCACTAGATTACAATAATTTGAAAAAGCATCAATGAAACTTTCTTTATATTTTTCTTTAAAACGACGCTACGCGAACAGTTTTACGAGAAGATAATTCGAGTAGAACGCGACCGTGGTAGAGATTATTTACATTGTGGCGGATAAGAAAATGGCAGCGATTGTGGAGTCGGCTCTTCATCGGAAGAAAACACACAAGGTTTCGCTAATCCGCGTTGAAAGCTAGTGCGCGAGGGCGTGCGACTCGGAGCCAATTATTCAGATCCCTCGCGATTACGAAACAATCGAGCGATGCCGGTAGAAAACCGAGGACGAAACGCCGAGCGAGCCACACGGAAACTTCCCGTGCGAAAGTTGCAAATTTCTTCTTCGTCTCTGTGCCGTGCTGCTTCTTTCGAATGCTACCCTTGCTGGCTGGCAAAAGTATAGTTCACGCGTCTCGGTATGATAAACCAAGCAGGACTTTTATTTGCTTTTATTGCTCGAGGATCGTACGTAATTAAACATTTTTTTTTTTTTTATATAGATGAAATTAGCCATTGTAAATACCAACAACTGATTCGAGGATCATCCTGACGTGGGATGGAAAATTGACTTAAGCGGATTACCAGCAGTTAACGAGTGTAACGCGCACACGAGTCAATAGTTTTACCTTCGTGATTTGAGTTGGAACAATGAAAGGAGAGAACGTTCTCATAGCTCGCTGCCACGGTCAAAGCAATTAGCATCTAATATACCTTGAACATCATTAGCGATATGTTCCTCCCGCGGTTCTCGAACTCTTTGCGATCGACTTCCTCCGACCAGACGAAATCTTCAGCGAAATTTCAATGACCTAACGTTTTCGTTAACAAGCGAGTTAGAAAAAGCAGAGAAACAAGTTGGAACAGCGCGGGAAGTCATCGGTAAGAGAGAAAATGAAGGCGATGAAGCACTGGCGCGCACGAGGACGAAGAGAGAAGTACCGTAACCGCATTTGGTCGGGGAGACGCGTGGCGCTGTTATCCGCGTATTGTCCGCGAGCGTGTGCTGCTCGCGACTCGAGCGGTTTCAAACCAGGCCCTGTTCCCTCAATTAATAAAAGTACTGCAAAAAACGGTACCGTGGCTGTAATTAAAGCGCGATACGGAAGACGGTGTTCTGCCGAGACGGTCTCTCGACCAAGTCGAGAGGAAGAAAGAAACAAAACAGGGAGAAGAAACAGTGGACACCGGTCACGCTTCATGCCAATTTAACTCGTCCTCGGTCAAAGAAAGAGAATCAGTCCCTCAGTCCGAGCGAAAGAGATAGCCAACACGCGGAAATCAGCCACGATTCGGAACGTGTTCGATGGTCTCTCTGCGCGATTCTGTTGCAAAATGTTTTTTCAGAGAATTCGACCACTAAGGAAGATGAAAATCTCTCTTCCTCCAGAATAATTTCGATCTACATACTTCCGTGTACATAGAATAATTATTGGAATACTCGTTGATGAGACTGCTGCTGAGGCGATGATCGTGTACAACGATGAATTTTTCCCACGAGGGATATTAGTGTCTTGGCTTTCCTCTCGATGAAACAGCAACCGTTTTCCGCGGCGATCGAGCCTAATTACCATAATCTGAAACGCGATAATTGACACGCGGCAACCATCGAGAGAAGGATGAAAAAGCTGCGCGGGAGGCGCAACTTTGATGATTGATCGGTAGACACGCGAAAGCATAAATAAGAAGAAAGATTAATAAGGCACGAATAAGAAAAGACGGCAAGGTGTCAAAATAAGAGAAAGAGCAAACAGAGACGACAAAGTAGCGAGCCGAAGTGCACAAGCGAACCGGATGGTGACCCAACTGTTTGAACGAGTAAATACTCGCATGACACTGGAACACGTCATTGTACCGTTTTTTTTTTTCCTCCTCGTGACGACCTCGACGTTTCGCTTCCCATTCGCGAATAATAACGCGGAATAAAAGCTGGTGACACGGCGCACGTCGCCTAGCTGGCTGGTTCGTTCTTCCTCGCGCCACTGATGGAATAATCGGTCGGAACAGACAACTCTTTATTATTATTGTTATTGCAAACGGAACATGTACACAGTCGGCGGAGAATGGAGCTGGATAATGAGGCAGATTACCAGCTGAAACTCATTGTTGCACCGGGGAAACGACTGCGAACGAATTCCAGCGAAATCACCATAAGAACACGTATGAATCTTCCAGCGTAGAAGTGAATAACCTCTGTTTCAATAGCAAGACACGCGTGACCGCGTATCCTGCATAATGATTTCACTTAATACAGTGTAAATTACGTCGGACACGATTTTCTCATTCTCCATATTGATTTTGAACGTTGCTCGAGTCAAGATTCGCTCGTGTTAGCAGTCGAGGAATTTATGCTAAACCGTCTTTGGAGCGGACTTTCATAACTAAACCTCGCGGGAAGAGGACTCGAGTAACGCATGCTGCAAGTAGGTACCTGACCGCAATTGACAAAACACTTCCCTCATGTCCGAAGGAATTTCAGAGAGACGTTTCTCATTGTTGCTGTCTACGAATCGATCAATCAGACAAAGTGTACGTTTTCCTCTGCACGGTTGTGCCATCGACAGAATAATAAAGTCATTCAGGGTGGCGGAAAGGAGGAGGCCACGCACGGAATAATTACGACGCTTAGATACGTTACATTGTGATTTCTAGCGAGCGATCGAACCAAACCGGTACAATTTACACGACAATTTACACGGCCAGTTCGAAAATTTATGTAACACAGGGGGCTCGCGTAATGTCACGAGGCGCGAATACGAACAAATCATAGTTTTTTCCTAAAATAATAACTTCAGTTTCTCCTGAGGTACGAACATTGGCTGGCCGCAAGACTGATCGATCGGCGATCGATCGACTCACAAACCCAGCGGATATTCCCAGGAAAGTTATTGTTATATTTAAACGCGGAAATAAAAGTATACGTTCTCGTGGCAATACGTTGACCGCTCGCTCGACTTCCCTCCCTCAAGATACTTGAGAACCGTTGATTCTTTTTTTTTGTCGATGCTGAAAATGAATGAAATACATACCGTGCCATAGTTAAAGTAGCTGCAATAACTCGAGTATTAAAATCCGTGATACCGTTAACAGCGGCAAAAATGGTTCGTCTTATGACCGATAACGAATCGTTGAATCAAGTCGTTCCATCGTACTTCCGACTGCGTAACGATTCCACAAACACGGCTAGAGGGTGGAAAAGGGAGAAACGGGAGAGCGAGAATTACGGAGCGGTCTGGAATGAGTGATAGAGGCGGAAAAATAGTCGATGAAGGAACCAAGGCGACGGGACAACTCTCTTGCGAACCGATGCAGCGTGTCGAGCGTGACACAGGCTCGACCGGATTCCATCCTGGTATTTTCTTTGGCGCTTCTTACGGTGCTCGTTCGTGCGTGAACCGTACCTTGCTCAGTAATATGTAAGAGGATCGGCCGTTTTATTATTACTCGCGAGAACGCGAAGATAAAGCAGGACGAGCGCGCGCACGCCACGTAGCCAAGTTGAACGAAGGTAAGCGGCCGCAAACGCCTCGAAGGGGACGCAACGCGGAATCCAAAGAATAGGATCGTAAACGAAAGAACACGAGGAGTAAAACTATCGAAAAATGTTTCAAACATCTTGGACGAATTTCTCGACAGTTTACTTAAATAACATGAGACACTCGTGACGCAGGAAGTCGAAGATGATTCCTACAACACCGTCGCCGCCCCCTCTTCTACCCCTTTTAAAGTAGGCATTTTAGAATACGCGAAGCGCTAGCTCATTAAACTAACCGTACTTCGTATCGTTGCTGTTGTATGTTTTCTTTGGTGATTTGACCTGTTAATTAAAGGTTTTATATCTTATTACAATTATTATTACGATTATTATAATATTAGGTTTTATATCTTATACCAATTATTACAATCTTTATAATATTGCTTGTTCCTTTAGTTGGTATACGGTTTTCTCTCTTAGATCTTCTCTTACACTGCGCTCTTCTTTTGTTTCTCACCATTAAAACATTCACACTCACTCCTATCTTTCTTAAGTCCTCTCTACCAGATGTCACCTCATAGCACAATCACAAATGTACCAGTATCCTAATATGACCATCTCTGTCATTTCTTCTCAAACCGATAATCGCTTAACTAGCGAAACGATAATTTCGTTCGAATAAAAACGAGAGAATTTCTATTTTCAAATTTTTTTCTTCATATTCCGTCAAATCCCAGGATTTCGCATTTGTAGTTGCAGTCTGTGTTTTCACATCGTCATCATTCGAACGGCAATAACAAAATACACAATAAAGAAAAGGGAAGATATGAAAAAGAAACAAAAAAGATGCAAGAGATGAAGACGAGGAAGACAATACGGTGTTCACAAACTGTCGCTCTCGTTCCTTCCAAAGTGGAAGGCTGTGTGGAGGGAACAGTTCGTTGCGTGCGTTTCTACGAGCCAAGGTTCTTGTTCCTCTCGGCCGACCTTGGACGTCCTTGAACAGTCTAACGCGCGGTGTCTGTTGCGATCTGCCTCTCGATCCCCGCATTCGTTCGCCGTGTATCCCGTAATCAGCCTCAGAAAATATCCAGCGATATCTTTGGGAGTGATTCGTTGTTCCACGAAGAATTTTATCTCGAATATTCATTCGGATATGAACGTATCGGCGTGCTTTCCCGTTCCACCGTTCCACCGTTCCACCGTTTCTACTGGAATGCGCCGTCTGTTTCCGCTACGGTTCTTTTTGCAAGTTTCCAGCCGTGAAGAAAGTTTAAACGCTGAAATTCAGGAAGGATTACCACGAATGCTCCGTTGGATCAAATACATATTTCAAGGAGTAAATGTACACTAGAGATTAAGGAAATTTCTTGGTTCAGATTAGTTGAGCTACGCGATACTTAAAAGCGTTATCGTGTCGTCGCGTCAGCGAAAATTGACGGTGCTAAGTAAAGGCACAGAGACGGGCAAAAAGCTCGTAGGTAGATTTCGATACGATTCCCCGCTGGTTCTTGTTGGAAGAGTTGGGAAGAAGGCAAGGAAAGGAAATTGACGTCCGTCGCGAAACAAGCGGTATCTTATTTTTTCTTCCATTGAATTGACTCCTCTATACAACGAAACGGTTAGGTAATCGAGGGCCGCGCTGAATTGTGTACGCCGAAAGTCACGCGGTTCTCGTTGCGACGCGGTTAACGTCGTATGCGTTGTTATATCATTATGGTTCCGTTATCGGCTGAAAGTGGCGAAGAAAATTGCCGGCTTCCACTAGCTTTGTGTACGTCCTCGCTGCCAACGTGCGCCCCGGGCCTCTAATCATTCTTGATGTTCCATCGTGAAGTACAAGTTCCTGAAAATCCTGACGCGACCTCCAGAAGACGAACGTATTCCCTCCGACGATAACGACGAACCATTACGACCGGATAAAAATTATCAGACAAGTCGAAGTTGATACACGAACGTCACGTAATTATGGGCTACGCGTTGAAAGGCTAGATTTCAAGGACGATTTCAACCGACTAGCTTTTCGAAGACTAGAAACTTATCGCGAGCATTTGAGATTGTGTTTTACTTCCTTCGCAGAATGTTTGTTCAAACCAAAAGCTAATAAATGAACCTCGTGGCACAGTCTCAAGTATATCGGATGGCTGCGAGAAACTGAATAAAATGGTATTCCGAGATACTGATCGATGAACATATCTGTTTCATAAATTGTAGCCATTTCAGCGGAATCGGTATTAAAAATCTCTTTCAACTGATCATTTCAATTGTTGTGCCTTAGTTTTTTCTTTATCAACTTACTTGTTACCCGATCATGTCGATAAATACGCTCGACTGAGACAAATTAATCTCCCTCTCCACTAATCGTCAATCATTACGATCGATCAAAATCTCCTATAATTTCCGAATCTTATCTTAGTTCAAAAGTACGTATTTCCGCCATCGACGAGACATTCCAATTTCCCTCTGCCTGGCTTCTATTCACTTTCAATCTTCCGTAGAAAATGATCACAGATCTCTCCTTCCATCTCAGGTCAATTGAAATGACATTGAGACAAGCCGCTCGTAACAAGTGCACCTGCGTGCGCGCTCAAGCCTTATATCCAAGACCTAACCTCAACTACGCGATATTCTCGAACCATGTCGTCCCGTTTGCGATACGTATGACGTGTACCAGCCGATGGTGACATCCGAGACTCACCATAGAGTCTTCCTCCTTGCAGTTTCCTCATTCCATCGCGAACGAGTCCTTTTCTCCTCTCGCCACTCGCTTCCCTGGATCTGCCATCTTTTTTTCTCCCCTTCGCGTTCGTCTTTTGCCCCCAGCTTTTTCTCCTGTTTCTATAGCAAGCGTTCTCTCTTCTGCGGGTTGCAACGGGCAGAACGGTGCGGTTAAGACGAATCGTTCGTCATACCGCGGTTCGAATGACACGTCACCGCAATCTCGGACTCGCCGTAGTCACGGAAAATTTGCATTTACTTGGAAACGAGCTGCCCCGTACATCTTCCGACGTGCGAATCGAGATTCCATGTCGCATGAAGCATGAAAAATCTGCCGTTGGAAGTGGAATCTGATAGACAGGGGTAGACAAGATACCCATTCGTTTCCGCGGATGCTGTTTAGAAGCAAAAGGGAAGACACAATCGCGTTTGAATCAACTCGTGGTACGGCAGATACGAATCGGACGCGATACACCTCTCGTTTTTCCTGACAAGTTTTAATCCTCGCACGCTTCCCGGCAAGATACCGTTCGGGTAGCGCGCGACGTGTCGTTTTTCTCCTGCCACTCCTCTTTTTTGCTTCTCGTTCCTGCTTTTATCATGATGTATGTGCGTATGTGTATGTGCCAACAGATATATACGATTGCCAGGTATTGCAAGAATCGTCGATATCCTGATTCAACTGCTTGCTCGCTATCGTTTCAGGAAGAAGAACACGTTGGTAGGATGTTAGTCCGAGTGAATTCACGATATACCAGTCATCGAGCGGCATCTTGAAACTTGGACAGTGCATTGAAATATATATCTATAACAGAAAAAAGAAGGAGGTTGATTCAACAAAATCGAGTTCGTCGATGACGATGACTGAAATGGGATAATTAATCTTGAGTGTTGAATGGTATATCAAGAATTCCACTCACGTTCGTACTCCACGAAAACAGGTCGTTCCAATTTAGAGGCTGAAAGTTTTACAAAGGCAAAAAGCAATGAATTTTATAATTAGGCTTTAAATTCTAAAACTCACGTGGGAAAATAATTTTATTAGAACTACTTTTGTTCAAAGAGAAAATACACGTGATAGAAGGAAATTCTGTGACTAGCTATAAATCGATAAATACGAAAGCTTCATAGATTTTTAATACTTTTAAAATCACGTACGAGATTTACATTGGTATCCATGAAAAAAAAAGATCAAATCATCTTATAATTGTGATATTATATAACTGTAACAACGACCTAAACACCGAAACGTACTTATTGAAAAATCAAGCGATAGCGTATATCGTCTGATACAGCTTGTCAATGTGATAAAATTCTTCACTTCTAGTGATGTTGAATAAATGACTGGAACTGACAATCCGTTACGTCAGGAGTAATTTCCTTGATAAAATAACAAGCTAAAACGAATACAGGGTTGTCAATGTAAAAAAGGATGAAAGCAAAGAGATGGAGAAAAGGAAAAAGGAAAGAGAAGAAGTTTAATGAACAAGCAGATACAGAGAAACGTTCGTGGCACTCTCATCAAGTCGGATATGCGACTCGTTCGAATCGACAAACGGCAAACAAACGCAGGAAACTGATAGTAGAAGAAAGGAAGAAGCGAAAGTAAACGAATAGTGGGGAAGATGGTTGCGTTGATAGAACGAATCATTCGAAAGCCGTTAAACGCGGTAAACGAAATACAAGTATAAAAACAGAGTAGAAAAGGTCATTTTCGATCCACTACACGAACAAATGGCGGCAAGCAACGAGTTTCCTCCTTTTGTTCATTTTCTCCGGCTTCCAACGATGACTTTTCAATGGTAGTTCTGGCGGAGAAAATCACCAGACAATTACCGTTTTTTTCGCAATTTGGATACTCGCGAGAAACGTGCTTTGTTGTTTATTGTAAATAGGAGAAACGTAGGTTTTAAACACATTCAATATCTTTCAAACACATTAAATTTTATTATAAAATTTGTAAGCTCTATCATACTTGGATTTATAATAGCAACAAGTTACCATTGTAAGCTATCGTGTTACAAACCAGTGTAGCTACTTTCCGGACGACATTTGCTACCTTATAGATAGTCTATGAAATGATATTTCCATGCAACTATTCTTAAATTTTCAGTTTGAAGCAATCTATTTTTTCCTCTTATTTCTATTCATCACCAGATTTCAATAAAAATATCATATGATTATAGTTCGTCGTTTCTTTGGAAAATTAGCTACAAACACAGCTTATGGTGTAAAAACAAGATTCATAATTTTTCATTTGCTTTTTTCTGTTAAAACTGTTTTTCAGAAGCCCTGTCGTCGTGTATCTCGAGTCCGACAAGTTTTTGCGAAACGTACTGCTGGGAAGTTTATCGTAAAAATTCCAAAGGAGACTGGCTTCTGTTGTTTTCGAAGTGGCATGAACAGCAGAGCAGAACGAAGCGGAGCAAAGTAGAAGATCCAGAGGGAGGAAAAACAGACGAACGAGAGAAGAGGATGATCGTGGATGCACGATGGCTTCGGCACGGCCGCAGAGAGTCGGCAAAAAGGCGCGGCGAAGAGGGCACGGTTGGTTGGTGGCACATAATGCAACCGCATCGAGCACGATTCGAGTGGCTACGCCAATAATAGTCGCTGCGAAGGGGGGACAAGTGGAGAAACAGTGCGAGCGGTACGTCCGGAAATCGATTACGGATTTCGCGGCGAAAGAAAGAACGTTACGCTGATCAACGCTGTACCCCGGCGTGACAACACGTACTGGAATTCAACCTCCTGCCCATCATGTGACGTTTCATCGATCGTCGATTTTGTCTCACCTCGAAATTCGATCTCGAGAATTGTACTGTTTGACATTGTGACATTTGAATTTAGGCACAACAAAAGTGTGACACGTGTCTATTCATTATCAATTAAAGGACTAGCCTGATTTTTTTGATAAATTTAACGTATAGAGATATTTAAATATTTATGTGCACAGTGACTAATTCATGGAAAATTTTTTATATATGTTACATGAATATATATATATATTAATACACAAGACATTTTGAAATTTTTAAAATGTCATAAGAATTGTGGTAATATAATATGTATCGATAAAATTTGAGTAATTATTCGGAATAAGAGCGATCTCATCAATTTCAATGATCTTGTCAAGGTCATTATTTTAAATTTTCCTATATATGTTATGGGCGCCCGGCCTTAGCTTCTAAGATATTTATAAAAATATATTTCATTTTTTAATCTCAAAATTACATTTGAGTAGATGATATTTCTTCCGACAATTTTTTGCATTAAGTATCATATATTTTTGTGAATTACTTCAACGTCGTAACAGACTTTATTTTAGTTTAAATTAATATTATTTTAATATTATTTTAAAAAATGATCATTCTTTAAAAAATAAAAAAAATAAGTGTATCGATATTGATTTAAAATAATTTCACCAGCACGACAATAAATGATTCTCAATCAATAAATTGTCTATATTCTCAATAATTAATTCTAAATAACCAAATAATTATATTTTCCAATATGATAGCAGAGATACTTTCAATTAAACAACATTAATACACTAGTAAATATAATATAACATTAATTCCAGTTTATTTTAAATCTAATCCAAACCAGTTTATTTTAAATCTATACCATTAAATATCTTGGAAACCAAAACCGATTGACAATAACATATATATGGAAATCAATTACCAAAATTTGAAAATAAGTTGAAAATTTATATAAAAAGATATTAATCTCGCATTATCATATTTCATTGTATTAGCGTAGTCAACTTGGTCGAGGAATTTATTAAAAGCATGAAAAGGCTTAAGAGAGGAATTGATTTTTATTCAATAATGTCCATGAGTAGAATGCTTTCTTGATCAGTCAATAGCTTTTAAATGCGTTTTTCTTAATAGTATCATCGCGTAGCACATTTTAGACTTGATGCACACGAACATTACGATTGTGGTGTGATTTTCACACAAAAGAAATAAAGACATAGTAATATAAAAATATCGCTTTCTTCGTTCAATCATTGTTGTAATCTCGTTTTTGTTACCGTCATGCGACAGTTCTGCAAATCGACAGACGATCTACTATAGTTTTGTTCTATTGTTCTTGTCTCTCGTGTGTGGTGATTACACTGCAATTGTGTCACTCAAGAGCATTGTAATTTCAAAATTTATTTCAACGGTCTTTTCGAACATATGCATAACAGTTGATATAACTGTTTAAATAGTTCCGCAAAGCATTATATTGTTGCGAGCATTATTACCTTCCAAATCTAAAACAATACAAAAAAACTTTTGGTTCACAGTATTCATATGCAGAGATTTCTTATCAATGTGAAACATTATTATTGAAAAAGTCTCACCTTAAAAGATTATACATCCAGATTATGTGATTATCTAACAAACGACTTTTCACTGTCAGATTTCACAAAACTCTACTAGATTAAACCAGTACTGGGACTTACCTGCTGCCATTTTCTATGTTTCTTTTTTTTTTTTTTTTGTTTTGTTTTAGAAATTCAACATAATTCAACGATCAGTAGCTGTTACAGTATTTATAGCAACCTCTGCAAAGATAGATCGACAGAAATAAAATGTGTATCGAAGCATGTAACTAAAGCTGGGAAAACCATATTCGTTTTTTTCTTGACGATCTGTAATCGCCAAGGTGGAAGAGGTAACGCAAGTTTTTCCAACTGGCACACATTTACAGATGTATTTGAAGCAGGCGAGTCGTAGGCCTTGAACTTGTCGAGGATGTCTACACTGTTTGCGGATAATAGAAACGTCAGGAGTGAAAAGAAAAGCAAGAAAACAAAATAGGACAAAAGATATGAATTTCGAGAAAATATTTGAAAGCGGCAACACAGAAAATGTTGTACCGCGTCTCGTAGTGACATTGTGTTGTCCGCATCGCGTCGTTTCTTCTTTAACACTGAGCGTTCAGTATCGTGTGAACGATACCCGCCACAATAATTGCCTAACATCGCATGGCAACGTGATTCCGTCATAAACGTTAATAATCGCAGTGATACAAATGAAGAGCGATAGGCAGACGAACGCGCAAGACTAGAAACGGCAAGAAGCGCGAGGCAAAAAACTTAATATTTACGAGCCATAACCGTGGAAGTCAGTAACGCACTTTTTGTCGCTCCGAAGTGCCTCTGGTTTTTGCCCCTCGCGGGGTAATCCGAAAGATTGTTTGCAACGAACAAAGCTACATGAGGAAATTTATTAATAATTACGATCCCGTCTTCAATTATATTATTTTGATCTAATTCAATTAATAATCTAATCTGTTCATACCTCTTATAAATAGCGGAAATGACAAAATGACATGATTCTCTGCAATTCTGCGATATTAACGTGGCGCATCGACTGATCGATCGTTCGTTAAACCAAAAGTCGCATTGTTGTTCTCTACTATGAACCAATCCTGTGTGATAACATTCTTCTTGAATCGAATATTATAGAGAACAATTTCACTATGCGTCGCCGATTTAATGAACCGACTGCAACTTGCGGCTCCTAATATATCCCAGTATAACCAAATTAAACCATTCAGCACAGGCATCCCTGAATCAGCATTCAGTATCTTTTAATTACAGGGTGTTATAAATCACCATGCAGCGCGAATGAATAACGGTTTCTGCCGCGACGAGCAGTCGAGTCGCGTTTGCATTGACCCTATCTGGTGCAAGATATAACGAACTCGTTGAGTTTCCTCCACTGGCTTTTCCAGCTATTCGTACTTCGACGGAATTATTAAACTATTTACTTCAATTCGATGAGCCCGTCGATTCGAATCAAAGTCGAATTCATTCGAAATTGTAGAATAGTAGAACAAAGTTGCTCAGTATGAAGCTTCTTTTTAACGCGCAACATTTTTCCATCAACAGAATTCTTAAATTCACATTGCAGCTACTCTAATTAGTATACTAACTGTGTACGAACTTACGTCTTGGATAAGTAAATATTTACGAAATACATCGTAGATAATTTTTGAAATGGTTCGATTAAATTAAAACTATAATCATTTTCATAAATACCGTTGTATTGGTGCATGCAATGAAGTTTAAAACTTGGTTGTATATTATTAAACAATGGAAGCTTAAGCGCAGAACTACCTGACCTCAAAAATTGAAAATTCATATTATGAAACGGTGTATCATTGATATTGGGTATCCAAATTTGTTCAATTAAATTTTACTTTTATTTAATTATTTATTTATTTATTTACAAACGAAAAGTCCTCTGGTAGTAATACGGGCAGATAAATCAAACAAATTAATGGACTTTCTAAATATGTACGTAAAAAAGAGTTGCTAGAAATGATTTAAATTGATACAGAGGCGATTAATAAAGAGTATTAATAAAGATATATTATTAATAAAGAGTGCGATATGCTGGGATAAATAAAAGGACTGAGATATAATATAGTTATTAAGAATATTAAAAACAAATATAATATAATATGAAGATCAAATAATTGAATTAGATTCCAGTTGAGAACGATCTAGTGAGTATAATAAAGAATATGCAAAATGTTAACATTACGAAAGAACTTAGGTATTCTGAAAAAAAATGAGACTGAGGGTTTCGTATTCCTTAATAATAATGAAACAAAAGTGAAATTTTATTAAGAAAAAATACCAAGATTACAAATATTTTACGATTACAAATTTACGATAGATAATTGAGAGCCATTCGAGGTATAATTACACGTCAGAAAACGGTTAAAATTGTCGTGCAAGTGAATAATATGACATTTAAACACATGTTAGTAGTTAATCAATTACACATACTCCTAAGCTCAAGTCAATTAAAATCATTCTGAATTAATGAAAAAGAAAAAATTTCAGATCATATACAAACTTCCAAAATTTAGAAATGGTAACGATACTATTAAAAACTAAGTTAGAGAATAGAGGTCCAAAATATGAAACTTGAAATAGATGGAAAATTAACGTTAATTAATTTAAAGAACAATTGTCTGTTAATTCATGATAAAAGATTACTTTTGACTTATAAAACGTGTAATTTCTCAAGTAATCTAATAATTATATCAAAAGATTTTTTTAAAATTTACAGGATGATTATATATAATTATAACAAGTCATATCTCTTTTAAATTGAATTTAGAAAAAATTTTTAAAGAAAGAAGGTAAAAGATTGAAAATGTACTACATATTAATTATATTTTTTTTTCACAAATGCAATACTATTTTTTTCCTATCTTTTTTTTTTTTTGCATATATCGAATCGATATCACAAACTTAGTATTTCTAATGGCCTTTTCATATTATCAAATTTTCACCGTCTATTTTTTGTCGTTCAATAGAAAACAAATAATAACCGATTACCGATTAATATACAGTAGATGATGCTCGTTTTAATTTACTTTAATATGATTATATATGTAATTGGTGTAGTGAAACGAATATTATACCGATAATCGGTTAACGTTCATTTTCGATTGGACGAAAATTAGAAATGAATTTTGCATACCCAATATGAAAAAGTAAGTTTCAGAAACAAACGAATTGAGTCTCGTGTTGGGAACCCATTTCTTTTATCGATATATTTAATAATTTTCATTCTTGTTTTATTATAAAAAAGCCGAATATTTTTTATTATACTATCGAATTGTACTAAATGTCGAGAATTATGACTTTTTTGGTTTTCATATCAGGCAACTTTATGCTATATTGACAATACAAATTTCATTGTATCGATAATCTTTTCGTCGCTTGCATAAAAATTCGAAGAAGGAAACTACGTGAAATGGCCAGATTGTTCACAGATAAGGATAATTCGCGTTACGAGCACAAGGGGAGGAGAAACGTATTGGCTAAAGTTAGAATACATCGTTGGTTGGCAGCCAGTTATATGGAATACCGTGTTCTCTTTGAATCGAGCGCTAGAATGAGCCGAAAGAGAAGGTGCAGGAGGGGGACATCTCCTTTTAAGGCATACACGGAGGCGGATAAGCGATTCGATATAGTCTACAAAGCACCTAACACGACTTCCGGGCTGCTGGTAGACGCGAGCAAAGGGCTGCCACCGGTATCCTCCGCCTTTTACGCCGCTACGCCGTGCCTTGTATGGAAAAACTACAGCAAGGATCATTTTCATGCTCGGCCTGTGCAGGAAAACCGCTCATTCTCAAACGGATATTCATTATCTGTCGAATGTCTCTGAATCAGCGAAACGAGATTCAAAGCAAGAATTATTCGAACGGACGAAGAGGAAGAATTCGAGTTCTGCGAAAGCTCGGACTATGTTTGGAAAGGGCGTGTTTCTTGCCGCTTATTCTACTCAAGATTTTTAATAACCCGAATATAAGGAGATAAGAACGTCAAACATCGGATAGAGAATATTTCAAGATACTCTAGATAAAGAATTATATTGAATTCTATCTATTTGATTGAAATTTTAGTTGTCTGATAAAACGGAATGCTGAAAAGATTCCTATTATAGGCACATCAACTCCAATTATACAAACTGCTTGTCACCCAGCTGATTGGTATCTATAAAAAAAGGTGTTGGTATCTATTCTGCTCTATTTATTCTATATTACAAGCTGCACACCTCGTTCGCCAATGTATTGAAATAGTAATTGATACTTTTAATGCTTCCTGCAGATAGATTTTTCTTATCATGCTAAAACAAATATACATGTATATAAATCAATCTAGATATGGAAACGTAAGTGGGTGTCGTGCAACACTTCCTGATAATTAAATCCATCGCGTCGCTGCATCGTGATCTAAACTTATTTCATTTTATTCAGCATCTACGACAACAAACAATTCAGCGCGACAAGCTTCTAGAGAACGTTTCGCTGCAATCAATCTGACCGGAGCTTGCTGAAACGATCCCGTTTGCAAGCTGCCAGCTCACGACGACTTTCATGCGCACTCATCTATAAATAGACCCGTTCTGACTGAACGCGTGACCTTGACGAGAAATCGTCGATAGATCGAGCGGAATTACAGCGGTGAGAAAAGAAAAAAGCCACGAAACCGAGAGAGGAAGCAAGGAAGAGGAGCAAAGAGAGGCTCGACAGCATTCTCTGCCGAGTATGCTATTACGTATTCATACAAGATGGCCTGCAAGTACCACGAGCGGAAGTAACGCGAAGAGCTTCTAGTTTATCCGTGGGTAACACGAAACGATTATCCTTTTTGGAAGATTCGGCAGCTAAAGTCGTTGCGTTTCGACGTCGAAATGAATAGGAAACGAAAGGTCTGTTGGCCTAGAACATAGTCGCTGAGAGGAGAACGAAGGTGAGCGACGACGGAAGTCTCCCAGGAGCAGAACACTCCGCGTGATAGCAGTAACGAAGCCGGATAAGCGAGTCTTTAAAACCGTGTTTATCGCATCCTGAGAAAAAGTGGAAATAAATAAATAAAATGATACAGGATACGAGCGGGGCGATACGAACGAAGGAAGAAACGCGGTATCGCCGGCGTGCGAGAAGTTTGCTAGAACGAATTTTCAACTGGAAGAGAAACTCAAAGAATATCGGACGGTGTTTCGTTCGGGAATTCCGAGCAACTGGTACTTTGAATACCTCCGTAAATTACGGTTTAATGAGTAATAACCGTAATTAGCATCGGCGACGAGTGTTGTAACGGGTGAGTAGACACGAACTCTCATTGTTTGCAACGACAGTAACGGCGGCGGTGGCGGCGGTGGCGGCGGCGGCGGCGCGGCGTCGTGCCGGCACTCCGCGAGTCCTTGACCGACCCTGAACCCCCGAGGAAGAGTGGAAAGCCGGCTAGTACCTGATTGGCTGCCGAGCGCCACACTCGATGCCTCTCGGACCGGCCAACTAAAATATAGTGATTACGAGAGAGGCTGGTGTGGGAGGAGAATCGATGTAGAAGAAGGCTAGATTCCACGAGAACGCTGCGGAAGAGTGAGCCAACGACCGAACCAACGGCCGATCGGAAGGAACATTTTCGAAAACTGTTCTCTCTTGGATGTAACATCTTTTGTTATTTCGATCGTTATCCTGTTTTCATTTATTCATTATGTTTTGCGTGTTTCAGTGAGAGAAAGATCGAGTAGGATTACTTCGTAGTTATTTCGCAGCAATATTTGGAAACAATTAGAAACTCGTTCGAGTTTCTTCATTTTTGACGTTCTTGTTCATGGACTGAACGATGTGCCACGTCGATAGAATCCTTTGTTCAACACCTGATGAATTCGGCGTTTCCACACAAGCCTAGAGAAAAATGAGCAATTAAAGCAACGCAATAAAGAGCTATCATAAAAATTGCTCGACCAACGTCGAATCGCGGAATTGACTATAGCGGGATAACGTAACGCAAATTAAGTAGCCGAGAACGACCTTTCTCCTCCTTTCGACTTCCTCTCTGTACACGATGTATCGCATCTCTCACCGGGAGATTCCCGTTGCGGGAACCTCTCTCATTTCATCTCTCTTTCTATTTATCTATCTCTATCTCTCTCAATGATTTCGGTGAAGATCACTAGTTTTCTAACGATATCACGAAAACTGATAACCATCCAAAAATCACGTGTATCATTAATAATTTCATTTCAGTTCAAACGAAACCACGAAACTCCGCATGATCGCGTCAAAAAATGTGAAGGAATATTATTCTCAATCGTCGAGCATTGTTCGAGATGACAACGAAATCATTCGTTGGAGCAACAAAGTAAATAATAGATCTAAACGAAACTCGATAGATTCCAAGTCATCCGAGAAAAATGTCATTGCTCGTTCATTGACTGATGAGGACGCGCGAGAATTTGCTCTCATTCTCTTTAGAAAGATCGTCTAAAGCACGGGACGGATCAACGGCAGCAGAAAAACTTCCTGTTCCTTCAGTACCCGATTATTCACGGTGTTCTTAACAATGCTCCGAGCTGGTTATTCCTCGTTCGGCGTTCGCGCTACTCGATTCCGTTCAGTCCTGAGAAATCATCCGAACGGATGCCATTATATCGATCCGATTAATTAGGGGAACGAACCGGGATACGTAACGCGCTTCGTATGAAATATGCAAAACCTGCCAGTGCCGCAATCAATCGCGCTTCCGTTTTCTCTTCTCACGAATCTATTTGCACACGCGTAACGATGATTGAGACGCATAAAGAACCAAAGGTTAAAGTCGTGGCACATTTTTTCGACGGGAAGAGGGACCGGGGAACACGTAATGGCATTATCTCGTTCGTACTCGTTGGTAACCGCAACGTTGGATTCGCGATATATCCGCTTTTTTTATTTAACGAATCTTAACTACTTACAACCGACCACGGCGAAACAACGGATCTACCAAAGAATCCTTGTTTTTTGTAGTTTTAATATTAACCAGCCTCACTCTTCCTCCATCTGTCTTATTCTGTCGACTTGTTCCGGACGTAATGCTCGGAAATTGTAGCTCGGCCAGTGTCCATTGCGAGAGATTACAAAGGATCCTAAACGATGGCGACGATACTGTGCTGATGTTCGAGGAAAGAGAAAAAAGATCAAGAAAGAAACGACAGGAACGAGAGGAAAAGTCGGCGGGACAATTAAGAGGTTAAACCGTGGCGACCTCATCGACGCGATGATTCCCCACCTCTGCAAACGCGTGATATTCAGTTAGACGGGGTTTCCTCGGGCGAGCGCAAAGGAGCTTGTAAAGCATCGAACACTGGGATCAAAGCTCATACGCTTATGCCCGATCATCGTCGTGGAATAACTTCGCACGATCCACGGAGAAATCGTATACACACCCGCGTGCAACGATGGATGAACGGATAGACAGATAAATAGATACTTTATTACAAGTTGTAAGAACCGTAAGACCAATCCGCGGGATGGATCGATGCGAGCCCTCTACCACTGGGACAGCGAATGGATGTTCGAAATTAAAGGTATGGCGAGTACGCGTGACAGATGAATGCCTAGATAAATGAGCTGATTTTATCCGACAGAGATTCGACCAACGGCGCGATGGACATTTTGACCCGGCCACCGGACAGAACAGAACTTCCTGCGATTCAGGAGCGTTTAATTGGAAATCTATCTGACCGCAGCGACGTGTTACGTCCACGGCACTGCTGTAAGTTCCATCAAGGTGGAAAGAGATTCGACCGATGCCGACAAAGAGAAATCGAGCGAAGGGAAAAATCGGACGAAAAGTACGAGAATCGCGGGCCAGCAAAGCGTAAAAGTCTACAGTTAACCAACGACAACTGGCGCGGACAGGGGAAAGATCATTTGCATGGTACCACGTTGTCGCAGGCTCAGACGTATACAGCTTAGATCAACGAGCATAAAACGCTACAGTTAGGCATTTAAGTTGACCAGCGGTGCTGATTTCGGCTGATTGTTTTCCACGGTTCTCTTCACGGTACGGTAACCACGTTGTCGTTGAGCAAACCTGTTTTGCAGGCGCCTTGTTGTTTGTCCTTAATCACGGACAATGCCGAGACCGTATCTCTCGCCGGCACCTAGTCGTCGCTTCAGCTATGGTCTTTCAAATGAAAGATACACCATCGGGTGTTTCAAGTGTTCGTTTGAAGATTTGTCGTAAGAAGTTTACGAGTGTTCGCTCTGTAGTCACTGAATTACGGATATTCGCGCTTAAGATCAACAAATGCAAATAAAAGGCCCATACAAATTAGAATCAGAAATTTTTCAGACACTTTTGACTCTTCACTAATAGAATATCGACGTTATCTTTTGATCATGCTCGTCTATTGATTTTCGAAGAATTCCATTTTTGCTCGATCGAAGTAGCATGCGAAGCAAATCTCTAATTAGGTTTCACTTGTTCGATTGCTTTTATAATAATATGAAATTGCATAATAAATTCGAACTCTCTCCTCAAACTTAGAAAATATTGCCTCTTCTCGAGATAATCCTATGGAAACATCCTTTAATCGCAACGGTGTCGCAGTAATGTGAAGCAATTTACGCCTGTCGCATGTTTAATTAACAACGCGATTCCACAATGTGCCGAGAACACAAAGATTTCGTTTGTTCAGACTTGCGACCTAACGTAGGAGGCAATGTTGGACGAGTATTAGCAAAAGAGGGATCGCCATTTCAATAAAGAATAATTAGGAAAGACAAGAAACTCAAGAACGTGAGATCGCGGGATGAGATGGGACTCGCCTCTCGCCGAGGAATTTGCAAGATCGCGCCTGCATCGCGGAGGAAAACCGGGAAGTTCTCTTGATTCGACCGTTGGCCGATTCGCGTCCAGATTGTCGAGAAACGTTGTTGCGTGTGCGTAACAACGGCCATTACGACGAACAGTTTCGATCTGCTCTCCTGACGTTTCTTAGAAGAAAAAAACTATTATCCGACAAAAGCGTAACGAGCTGACTCGTGTGTTGCAGCATAAGAGAATTTCCCCTCGAATCGAAGTGGTTTATGATCACGATTACATCGCGGCGTAAACATTTTTCCCGCCCCATAAATATCTGAACGCCAGGATCGTATGCGCTATGCATACTCCTGCACCATGGCTCTCTTATGACATATACGTCTGTTAACGATCCACCTGCACGGCTAACGAGCAGAAAGAGACTTGGTACTGGTGAACCAGATACACTGTGTCGGAATCAAGTCGTAAATCAAAGTCGACTCGTTGTCTGATTCGTTCGTTCGATCGCTGCTCTAGGTTCCCTCAGATGCCCTCGAAATCGATCGTTCGAAGGTAAATTGCGATCCTAATAAATTTCCATCCGCGCAGCAGACTCGTCAACCAGCCGTAACTGGGTATAAATCTTGTCGTCGTATCATCACGGTAGAACCGACACGTGTTCCCCGACTAAGAACCAGATATTGCGTTCGAACATTGAGCTTGACCGTTTCTAGAACGTAGAAACGGTCAAGGAACAAACGTTTAGCAGTTAGATCTTCAACCGGATCCTCGCGTGTTAGAGTTCCATCCGATTTCAATCGGTTATCGTTGCGTTGCATTGCCATGGATCCTATCTGGAGGCTGAAGTATCTTCTTCGAAGATATCTCTTCGGAATAACAGTTTCATGAATCGATGATTGTCATCAGGGGCTATCACGAGTTCCGAGAGCCGGTTAGTAAATAGTGCAGTTAGGATATTCACGACGAGTATAATATCCACGGCGGGGAGATCGGTCAAAGGTGACGGTGGACGATCGTTGGTCGTCACCGTCCACAGAAAACGGCGATTAGATTGGAGGCTCTCGCTCTATAAGATAGCTCGTTAGCGACAGTTATGTTTATTTAGTGGCCGATTTCTTTGGAAATTATTAGTGGAAGTTGCGTGCACGCGCAACACCGCTGTGAGCCGAGCGCTTCCCTCCCGCTTTGCTTAATAGTCTTGTTAGCAGCAAACTGATGCTACTGAAACAACTGTATTTGCCTAAAGCTACCTTCCTAGGAATACACGTACGCATGGACTCTCTCGAAGATTAATCTCAGTCATCGTTGATTTCGCCCTTTTTTCTTTTTCGAGTTCAACTGGATAAAGACAGGTTTACTTTAAATTTTTCAAACTACGATTTCTTGTGCAGGTTTCAATTTCGTTATTCAACTGCATAATTAATATTCAACACTTTATAAAATAAATTGTTTCCATGAATGTATTCAGTTTAGGAACACAGCTTAAACATCAAGTTAATTTTTGAGAAATGTTCTTAATAATTGACGGTTTTTCTTATATTTCCACTTATAAAGATCAACATTTTGAACGATTCACTTGTATATTCATCTTATGCATTATCCATCATCATTTAGGTCTTCGCCATACAGTATTCAAATTCATTTTCTTCGATTATCAGAATTTCCACGCAAGTCCAATTCGCGTTCATTTTTTGCTTCTTTTACATTTTTCAAAAATAACGTGTTTGGACTATTAAGCCAGTTTACCTTGATTATTTATTAATTATGATCATTTATTTATAAATTATTATATTTATTATAAATTTATAAATTAATTTCTTACTCTTTGCTCTTCATATTTAACTCAGCTTATTGACTTTGCACATCTGTCAAATTGTATTATTAATAAAATTTATTATACATGTAACAAGTTACACTTTCTAATATAAATATATATTAATACACTTATATTGAAAGATTATGTTTTCTAATTTTTATCCTATACATTTATTTTGTATCCTTTGTATCGAAGTATTTTTATCTCGTACCAATAAGTAAAATTTAAAAAATTAAAATTAAAATAATCATTGTGTTGTAGCTGTAAATAATAATAATTGATGCCTATTTAAATAGCTGCTGAGAAAATCCTAAAACATTAACACGTCCCGTGCGAAATCAGTACATGTATGGACGTTATTTTTTTAAATATTTCCCATTAAATTAATAATTTGAAAATTAAATAACGATGTTTAAATATCACTAAATATCAGTCAATTAAATAATGTTCATTAAATAATATGAAATTTGATAATTTTAAAGTGCAACCAAGCAAGGGAATAAATTAAAAAACTTTTTGTTTCATTCTGAAAATGGAATTGTAAAGTCATTCTGCATTGAAGATGTTAAGGAAATTTCACGTGCACGTAAAGAAATAAAGAAAAATTAAAATATATAATACAGAAATGTACAATGATGATCACAAACCTATACACATTACTAAATTACCAATATTTGGTAATCAATTTACCAACAATTGACGATATTTAAATCGTTATAATTTCGTAACAGTAAATCTGGATTCATTGTCAAGCGTGAAGCTTCTACTTTCATAATTCTACATTTATCTTTTATAAAAATGTTTTTATGTTATTTAGAAAATAGAAAAATATAAATACTGTTTTTCCTCGAAAATGCTAGACAAATTCAAACATCCGTCGAATCATTGAAAAATTTTTTTCATGACTGAATCTACTATGAATTTGAAATTTGAAACCTTCTCTATAGTAATCCTCCAAAATTTGCTGTATAATTTTTTTCGAAGTAATTAAATTTTGAAGAGTAAAATTACACAAAAATTGAAGATTGTAAAACTTCGTGGAATTTTCGGACATGAAAACATTTTTGTGAAAAATGAATCCAAAACTGTAGATTGCCGTATGATTTCTTCTTACGAAATTATAATACTTTAAATGATACGAATTTTTCAAATTTAATGTAAATTTGTCTCTTTCTTTCCTGATCCAGCCTACAGTTCAAAAATCTAGCCAACAATTTACTGCAACGCCTCTTCTCAAAAATACATCGACACGTTCCAACAGAAAGAAATTCGTTTTTCTTTTTTATTGTCAAACGATCGAGTCTACACAAACTGTAGAAACTCTAAGAGAAGCTGACATCCGGGGATAGCGAAGTATCGACGTAACCGAGCATACCGTGCGGTTTTATTACAGCAGCCAGCGGATGCAGCCGCGCGGGATTGCAAAAACTCGCGGCCTCTAATCAGAGATCGCGTCGCGCACGACAAGCTATCGTCTTCATCGTTGAACTTGTCCATGCCACGACTTTTGCCGTCCGACGCCAAATTATTCTCGCTTATTGCCTCAACTTCACCCTCCGCTACCAAGTACGAACGATGCTCGCGCTTCCTGGTAGCGGTTTGTCGACACATTCTACCCACGATCTTCCAATCGATCTTCGGAAAAGATCCGTTCCCCCGTTCGTCCTCGTTTTTCATCTTGTGAAACGAAGCCAGTGTGGCTGGCCGTTTTCCGCGACAGCGAAATGATATCGCGACAGCGAAACGCGCGCACGTATCAATCATCTCAATAAGAGTGCGTTGGTCGAACATGTTCTGCGTTTTCATCTGAACGTGATTGAGTCCAAAGCGAAACCAAAAGTTGAAGTGACAGTGGATAGAGAAAGATGAGCAATGGAGCGATAAGGTCGGACGTCGAGGGCAGCTCGTATTACTAGAATTTTCACCGATGGTCCGTTTATGGCGAATGAGCGAGCATTTCATTGGAAAGCAAATCACTGGGCAAACGATTTAGAAGCACACGGCTGCCGTCTCGAGGCTAAGGGCGAGATACAAAGAAGAGGAGAAGATAACTAGAGGGAAGAAAGAAGAAAGAGTAGAAGAAAAAACGGTAAAATGTCACTGTTTCCTAATTACGCGAAGTAACTAGCCTGTACTGGATCTGGAGAGGAAAGGGAGAAAATAGAAGGGAAGGATGGAGAGAAAGAGGAAGAAAGAAGAAGATAGAGACGAACGGAAACATCGTAGCCACGGAGAAGCGAAAGATCCCCCTTGGATGGAGCCGCGGTACCGCTAGATCTCACGGCCAATCGCGTGGCCTGTTTACGCGAACTCGTCCAATCGCCGACTAGATTTAACCGGCAAGCAAACGCGACCACCACCCGGCCAGCACCGTTTATAAAGTGAGCTCGATGCGCCGCCTCGAAGACAGAGCCGTGCCGACAGCCCAGCCATTAGGAACGTTGATTTTTTTCCAACTATCCGTCCGTCCGTCCGTCCGTCTGTCCGTCCGAAGAAAGTGTTCTGTCGTGTGTGATCGCCCGGTGAACAAAAATTCGGTGAATGTTTACTCAATCATCCCTGTTGTTCCTCCTTCTTCTCCTTCCAAAAGATCTCCGGTTTCGCGGAGTTTCGGGGCAAAGTTCGAGCGAAAAACTAGTGATAACCAAGAGTGATTAGAGAGAACTGGTGAACCGAAGAACCAAGTTTGGTAACGAGTGGATTTCTGACAAAGGTACGTGCGGAATATCACTGGTGGAATAAATGTTCGAACGCATCGGCGATGAAGATTTTTCTTTGATAAGGGACATCCAATTGTTAAGAGTTCACCACAGTTCAACGATCGATCAACGCTCACCGCGAGAACGTAATGAGGAGAATAATAAATTCGTTATTCACCCGATGAGAATCTTCCTCGCCGTTATTTTCGAATATGTATTAGGTGGCTCAACCTGTGTGAGAATAGATAGGAATACATTTTGGATATATGTTGGATAGTTATGAACATCGAACGTAATGCAAGAAGATTCCGATTGTAAAATATTGCCAGAAGAGCGAAGAGCGATGGTAGATTGGAGAATCGAAGGATGGGTCGATTCTAATCAGACGCGAGCGATGATCGATCGAGGCGGGAAAATAAACGTACGTGCGATCGGTGCAATGCCTCGTGGTCGCCATTCCCACGGTGAGAGTCGAGCAAACACGGTTCAAAGTCAGGGCCGTGTTGAGCAACGGCCAAGGCCCGTAATATCGAGTGAATGCGAAGCGACGCACAAAACCGAAACACTGTTCCTCCATCACGCTTATTTCGCCACGGCAACTTTAATTATCTTTCAAAACTAGCAATGAAATTGCGAGCATCGAACGCTGCTCGTAAATCGATGCCGATCTGTTTTTTATCACAAGCGAAGAATGGACTTTTTTTCGACAGACGTTACTCACGATTTTATTACAAGCTATGCCATACCGCGTGAATAATTGTATGGAAAGGCAAAACATGTTTCGAATCGATCGAATAATTTTCAATGATTCAGCCACTGAATCGTTTTGTCGTGTCATGCCAGGTAGATGTTTTACAAAGGGAAGAAAAATGCTTTGAATAGATTGGATATTTTGAACCGTAGACAGACACTCGTTTGTATTCCTGATAAACGGATGATTTCGTGTCGGCTCGCGACACCAGCCGAATATTCATGCTGGTACCTTGTTTCGACTAGTCGGAAGTCCATCGACCCTCCGAACAACACGTCAGTCTCACAATACGTAAATTCCACGAATTTGGTAATATCGCATCAAATTCCGATCAAGAATTGAAAAAAAAAGCAGTTATAAAATTTCTAGTAAAGTAAATAAATCTTAACGATACAGGCATACGTACGAAGAATATTTTTAAAGGAGTACACGTGTAATTTTGTACCATGAAACGAATTTCGAAAATTTGAACTTGAAATCGCGCACGCAGGTACGCGTTCAATGTGAAAGCGCGCTCGGAGTCGGTGAGTTCAATGCCGGAGAGGCATAACGCCTGCCGATACTCGCACCAGCGCGGCGTCATTACTTCGCGCGCGCGCGCGCTGGTTCGCGAAGATTACGAATCGTCGGGTTCAGGAAGTGCTTGGACTTCAGTGCTATCGTTGATTATCCGTTCCGTTGAATATCAGTTGAAACATGGTCCTGCAAAGAAACACGATCGCCTGTACTTACCCATTTCTGTTGGTTTACCGATGAGTCGTTGAAGATAGAGCGGCGCGTGCGTAAACTCTTCTTGCGAAACGTTTCGAACAATGGCGATTATTCGTGACTAACAAACGGAGCAAACGAAAGATTGAATGAACGAAAGTGTAATTGTCGGGTGACCGGAAACATTGTTAGAAAACACAGACCGTCGAGAACCGTCCATTATGGTTCGCGCGAAAAGTTCAACAACCATTAAATCATCGGGTATGTTCGTATATTTAATTGCATAACGCGCACACCTAATTACCTCTATGTCACGCACACCTTACGGCGCGCGAAAGAATCCCGATTAAATCTGAAAACAATAAAACTGGAGGCTTTAGGGGCTGCGTACGGTGTACACGCTGCCACAGGAAAACTATCGCGCGTATTATTACGTATCTCGCACATCGAAACAAAGGGGATGTATAGAAGCAAGTTACGCGAGGGATTCGCATTACCACCGTGTGTACTAATATTTTAATTTTAGAATCACGTCAAAAGTCAACGAACCAATCTCTCTTTTCTACTTTCATAAATCGCGGTCGTCAGCTGGAAAATTCCAACGAGACCAACGTTGATTCGCGCAAGTATTATATTTGAACAACGCGATACTCGGATGGCTGTTAGAACGATCGCTAACAAAAAACTTTAATTCGTGTGCCTGAGAGATGACGTGGCGTCTATACTACTCCCCAAGACTCGTTTCGCTTTGAAACAACCCAAAGAATATTAACATCAAGCGGGATCATGGACACTGTAGAATCTAGGAGGAAAGAAACTCGCTGTTACTTAGAAGTGGCGTGCGCGCGCAGACTCATCGCGCCGTGACGAACTCTTTCTTCATCATCGCCATCACCATCATCACTGCGATCATCATCCTCATCACCGTCGCCGTCATTTTTCCTATGCTTTTCTTAAAAGTCTCGCTTTCTGCCTTATCGCCGTGTCACACAGCGTTAATCAGCGAGGATCAAGGTTGAATGAACTTGAAAACTACAATCGACAGCCAAGTTTTTTATAATGTTCTGGAAACACCTGTCGCGATTCCCAAGTCATGGAACTTAATTGCATTTGTCAGGAAACAGTTTGATCAACAATCCTTGATCCCGCTTGTTTTAACAATTATCGAACAAACAGCATTTCGTGTTTGTCGCAGTGACAATGGCGAGGAGAAATCGGCAGAGGAGAAAAATTGAGAGGTCACTAAAGTGATCAAGCACGACGTTTTCCATTTGACGATTCGTGCGTATCTACCATTCGACTCAGCGATGCTCTCTTCTGCCCTGTCAGCTCTCTTCTTCCCTTTTCCTTCTTTCCCCGGACTCGCAGCCGCGACCTGCCCCACTATCTCGCATTCAGCCGATGAAGGATCTTTCAGGCGCCGCGCCGCCTGGCCGTTGACCCCGAGGCTGCCTACGGCCCTGACCATCTTAGTAACTCCGCGCTTCGCCCGCTTACAATTAGATATCCGTTGTCAGGCGACCTGTTTCCACCGACCACCCTTTGGAATTTTATCCCGCGAAATCTTTTCAGTTAATTAACGTTTTCTCGTCGAGAGTCGCTAAGCGTCGTTCCAACAGCGACCGCTCGCCGTTGTTCGCCGTCTCGTCTCGTACGATCCGCGTCAACCGGTCCACTTGTCGCCAAGAAAAGTGTCAACAGGTGTGAGACGTTTTACGCAGGAAACTCGCAACTCTGCCCTATAAATCTGTTCGTGGATCTGTTGCATTCTTTAACGACTTCTTCTCCTGTAGTAACTCGAATCTTCAAGAATTCCGAGCTTCGAACATTTCTTCTTCATTTGGCGGAAGTCTGACGAGACGCGATTGAATAGAAACAGCGATTCGTCAGTTTGCCACGGTGCAGCCAGCGGGTGAAGATGTATGTGAACCGCATAACGGATGTCGGATTTATAAGTGACACGCGTGGAATGTCGTAACGAACGACCGGTTACCAACCGGCAAACTAATTCTCATTTGCGAACAATGAGGACGGTGCTTGGATTTCGCAGACACGTGGAACGAAAAGCTAGATTATGATCGTAGTAAATTATTTCGATTCGTGCGTCGCCGTGCGACGACCTTTCGACATTCCTCCGTTGATCGTTCTCCGAGGATTCCAGCTCCGACTCGTTCACGGAAGACACGGCCGTTCATAGAAGGTATTTAAGGTATCTCATTATGGCTAACAATATCCTCGAACGCGCTCCTGCCTATTATCTCTTCCGCCCTTAATCAGTAACGCTCAATTTCTAACTCGTAATTTGCGCGGACGGTGTGTGTACACGCTCGAAAGAAAGAAGCTACGCAGCCGGCGGGAAAGTGAAAAGGAAACGAGCCAAAGGAGAAACCAATTACTCGAGGAGAACGATTAGCTCTCAAAAATAAACGAACTTGCCTGCATGGAGGTGAAGGTAGCAACAAATTTTCAGTCGACAACGTTAACGGAGAAATAAGAAAATCGAAAGGGGGATTAAGATAGGAATTGATGGAAAATAATAATACGAAAATCGAAATTGAACGATGAGCGTAGGTTCGTTCAAAGACAGACGAAGCCGAAAGACGAAACAAAAGAAGAAAGAGGACGATAGAAACTCATTATCGAACACTTAGCACGTTTTAAAGCTACTTCCTGGCTATGCTACACAGATACATACGAGCGCATTTCATCAATTCACTCGGCACAACTTTCGATAATTTCATTCGCGTTGTTATCACTGGTATTTCCTCGCGATTGCAACCGAAGCCTCGTGTTGCCTTGGCGATTTAAATATAACACAAAATCTCTGGATAAATTATTTCGCTCCCGTCCGAGAGAAATTACGCTTTAATTTAAGCGATCGGTTGTTTAGATTTTCTGCTTTTCTAGTCCCGTGCAAGATTTCTTATGAAACGAAACTGCCAGCTAGTCGGACGCCTATCTTAATCAGTTCAGAGCGCCTCGTTCTTCATTATAAAGTAAAAATAAAGTGTAATCCCCTCGCCCATCCGAGAACACCTGCACAATTGGTCGTTTGGAACGTACTGAAAAACAAAAAGGAAATATCTGGACGGGCTGTGTAATTTCGGCGGCCTGTGTAATCCATGAGGGGAGAGGGGACAGTCTTCTCGAGTATTTGCTTCTCCCATGGATGAAACGGCTAATATCTACTGGCAATTTCACGCTGATTTTTCAATCGCTAAATAAAAATCAATAATGAAAGATCTCCAACGTGAAACGCGCAACGTGCAGAATCGGCGAAGCTTTTAATGAACTCAGCGCAATCTTCTTAACTGGAATCGGTAACAAGCTCGTGAACGTTGGACGTTGCACGTCTTTGACAAAAGACGAGAGTCAAGATAAGACGTGATATTGAATTGCGCCTTCCGCGCGGCAAACGCAACCTGCAGATCGCATCACTTGTAAATTGATAGATCAAAGGTACGACGATCGACATTCGTGCATCGTGTCGACGAGGGGCACAGTGACGTAGATACGCGATCTAGATGACTAGCACGATCGAAAGAAATGGAAAGGAAAACTCTGATACTGATTATTTATTGTACTTTTGTCACGAATAAGGGTATAATTCTTTAATGGAATTGAAACGTCCTTTATTTGTTTTAGCCATCTTCGCTCGTAACTTTTCGTGGGTTGCATTACGTGGGTAAAACGGTGATACCGGTCTCCGATCCGGTTCTTGAACCGTCCTTACGTTTCGATGCTCCACTGCACTAAAAACATACTTTACCTCGTCCCGTCTCGTTCCGTTCAATTTTCCGAACTTTCTTCGTTACTCTTATTGACATTTGCCCAAACGCTGTCAGCGTTCTTTATTCGATTTTCACGACTCGGAAAGCTACGAGATCGAAATATTCAGCAGAGGAGCCGATTCGATTCAACTTCTTGGAAGAACAAGCGTTACGAAACCGTTTGCCGCAGCCCGTTAGAAGGCTGGCCACCGAAACCGTGTCGTTGGCGGAAGGAACGCCGGAAAAAAAAGCCGGTTCCTGTTCAGCGACCACGTCTGTTCGCCGACCGCGAGCATCGCGAGAAAACGAGGTGCTACAGTTTCATCTACTCGAATAGACGTTGATGCTTCGATAGGTTTTTTTTTTGAAAAGAAGACTCTACTGCTGAAACTGTATCAATCTATCAGGCTTCGAGATCCTGGAAAAGTCCTGCGGAGGAATGGACCTTGTGACGAGAGTCTGCCGTATTCGGTTAGTCCGAGAGAATCGAGCAAACACGCCATTTAAACGCGTGCTGATATCGTTGAACACGAGGTATCCGCGTCATCGAACGGTAACCAAGTTTTTGTGGCATCCATTTGCGATAACGACTGCCTGGCAACGGCTTCTAACATCACGTGGGTGTGAAAATAGAACAGTCGCCCCGTTTCCTTTATTCCATCCTATCGCGAGAAATCATCGTGACATTTGTTTAGTGCTTAAACCCTGATATCTCCGGGCCGTAAAAATCGTCCAGTTCGTGAAACGTACCGCTATATCTTTTAGTCGTGATGTTTGAAGCACCGTTTAAAGATCGACGAGAACGTATATTCATCTTTATCAATCGATTCGCAAAGAGCACGTAATAGGTAATATAAATTGTTTCGTGAAAAAAACAACGAGCGTGTTAAGCTTTCGCCATGACCGCGCGGTCCGTAATACTGGCATAAACGGAAAAGAAAGATACGAAACGGAAGAAAGAAAAAAATGAATAGCACGATGGAGATGGAAGAGCAAACAGGAATACACGATTGCAGATCGTTGCGTGAAGTTTGTGGACCGCGCAACGGTAACTGCTCCTCTGAAGCGCGAATCGTGAGACTTGCATTCGTACACCGTTACACTTATGAGCGCAAACTCCATAAAACGCCGCGACCTTAGTTATCGAAGCTGGTCGGCGAGGCCACGGCAACGGCCACGGCCGCCAACGACGCCCACTGCTCGCTCGCTTTTATTTCCTCGTGCAGCGCCGCTGTTACCGTTAACCGTTGTGTTTCCCTACAAATCTCGTCCCATGTCTTTCTCTACTCGCGACTCTCTGTCTCTATTGCCAGTTTGTGCGAATTGATGGTTACTCGCAATCGTCACCTTCTCGCGAAAGGGCAAACATAAAGGAGATGTAGGACAAAGAGTTGCGATATAATGGCGAATCGTGAGTTAAGACGTGCGAAACAATGATAAAAATTAACGGACAATCCTATTGAGAATATTAAATATATAAGGTATCTTGAAATTGGTGATATAATCAAATAAGAAGTGAAAACAAGAATTTTTTCATTGAGCCTTTCAAGAAAGTTGTGGTTTTCAAGAAGATTATTTGAAAATTTATCAAGTACACTCGAATGTAGTTAATACTATACTGGACAGTAATCAACGTGAGGACATTCCACGAGGAAAAATAAGTGTGAAATAAAATATTTTTATTTATTAGGGATTGCCTTGGCACATGTACTCGATAACTCGAAAACGAAGCATCGTACAAACAAAAGTTATTCTACATTTTTACGAGTTATTCTACTTTCGTACGAATAACCTTCTATTAATTATTCTTTTCTATCACGCTAAATTCGAGTAATACTTGATAAATATTCAAACTCAATTTCCATCAAAACGAAGGTTTTAATGAAAAAATTTTATTCTTTCGTTTCCCTTTTTTTCTTCACGTAGAATAATTTTTTACTCGAGTGTCAACAGTTACAAGGCACCCTATATATATATATCTTGTAATAACCTGTAGAAAGAGGTTGAAAAATACTAAAAGAATAAAGCAAAAATTAAAACTATAATGAAGTAGTACACAATATTAGATAGTTTATATATTGATGATAATTAGACTGAAGATGAAAAATACAAACGATCGGGATGAATAAAGATTATAACAAAATACAGAAACCATCAAATAACGTGGAAGGATTCTGTTCAAGAAATTGACAAATCTCCTCAATATATTCATAGAATGAGGCCAAAAAGAAAAAACTGAGAGAAGATCGAGAACAGACCGGAAACGAAGAATCGCCATTTAGAGTGAATCACCGGTTCCCCCGGCTATATGCAACATCCTGTGATTCCTAGCAAAGCTCAGGAGAATCAACCTCATCTTTAATGGTAATGCCGGCGTCGAACGTCTATTTATCACCGAACTCGTTCAAGTGGCAGGAGGGAAGACTCGAGAGGAAAAAGGAAGGGAATCTAAGCAATGATCTGTTAAACGATCGTTCGCCATCGAACTTACCATTCTTTCGATCCAACGTTCCTATCGTATTTCCTAGTAAAAACGAAGTGTTTTTCAGCGATATGAGAATGAACGATCGAAATTTCTCCATCGTTTTGTCCTGAAAAATGTCATTCCTTCGCAGGAATTTTTTTCGTGAGTGTCGTCGTCTGCCAAACGATACACAAACGGTAGCCAGCAGTGCATAGCTTCCCGTTTCTGTGAGTAATGCTACGCAACGGTGCTTCTGTTTCTGTTCACGGTGTGGATTTGCAATCGCAAAGTGCACACCGATATAAATATTAAGCGATCGCAGATGGCGTACGAGCGTGTCTCGTTTCAACCGGTGAACTACGCTTCGGACGTCCATTAACGGTACATCTTATAGATAGGATAGTCGTGGGATCGTGATCATGGATTTCAATCGCACATTCTGACAGATGCCACGTAATCCGATGCCATCGATGTTTCGTCGGCGCGATGCATTTTTTATCGCGAGTCAGCCTACCGCCGATAGATGGTGCATCAGAACGTTTTCGTCTAAACGACTGATCCGAATGAACTTTCGTCGGCTGAAAGTAAGTAATCACCGAGCTGATAGGGAAGTGAGTGTACGTAATTGCGGGGGGATTTACGATGTCACTGTAGACGATTAATATTTTTATTTATAAATTTTAATAACAATACATAAATAATTTAAGTATATCTTATCGTGGATTATCAAATTAAATAACAAATTTCCCTAAAAAGATTAAAAGGCCGCCATTTATTTTAATGATTCAACATTTAATTAGAAAAATTTATCTTAAATTAATATAATAGGGTATCTAATCCTAGTTTATTATTTAATTTTAATATATTTAAATCCAAGAATTTATATTATTAATATTAATTTAAATTTCGCCTAAAATTAATAAATTTTATGTACCTTGATCCACATGGTGTAATTATTTTTATTATAGTAAAATTTGTAAATTATTAACTTATAATATAAGTTAATAACTGCTATTGTTGGGGGGAGAGGGCGTGCACAGAACGAATTTAATAGAACCGTTATTCGATTCGATTCTTAGTTTCAATGATTTCCTAGAATCGTGTAACGAGGCGAATAAGTGTAGCGATTGCTAACGAAGAACGCAACGGAGAATTAATAACACGATAAATCGTGTTCCTTTTCTGTACAACATCCGGAGAAGGCCAAATAAGATAATGAATCTCCGGGGTTTAACGCGATTCCGTGATTTCTTGGGATAAACGGTGAAGAATTAATGGCTGCATCGTTGACACGCGATAATTAAACGCGCCGACGCGAATTGCTCTTTTTACATACCATTCAGATTTACTACCTCGTAAAAGATTCCAAATTGTCGTTAACTCTCGTTGATCATATCCCTTCCTCTCTTCCCGGTTATTCACACGTTTCTCGAAAGAAACGCGGATGGCGCGAATTCTCGTCGATTATTTCTATTTTTTCTTATTGCTTGTTATCCTGCTTGCACGCGTGCGTGCAATCGGCTGTGTCAGGTATACGCGCGATTCCGTGAACAGGATTAATTAACAAGTAACTGTATCAATTAGAAACACGACGTGGCCAATTGTTTCCATCCGGCGAGAATATTTCGTGATTTATAATCATTCCAGACCGTTAGGTTTCTCTCCTCTTGACAAAATACGACACGACGATGGTAGAGACGAAGAAGCGAAGCGAAGGCAAGATCCGTGTCGATCCAAGCGATAGAGAGAGGACGAGATAGAATCGTCGATTCTAATTCCACGCGATGCGCGCCTAACTGTATGCAATAACTGTGGCACAAGGTGAACAATCTTCGTCGACTTTAATGCGACTTTAACGACAGCAGCTCTGACCGTTACCGGTATAGGAAGTTCCTGAGAATCAGTCAACGAAGAGAATTATTGTTTTCCCGGGGATTACATGTTGCAGCGTATTTCGCGTTCGTCGTTCCCACTAAGATTCATCGTGTCAACTAACATTTCAGGACGAGTTTCCAGTTTAAAAGCCTCGCGCACCTCGTTTGTTATTCGAAACTGGAAACGAGTCGCCTAGGATTTCTATGAAAATCGTTGTATGCGAAAGACAGTCTCTGCCATTTTTGCGGCACATTACTTATCCGCATCTTTGTTTTTAAAAATTTGTATATGTTGAAAAGATTACTAGCATCAATTTGCTACACAATGGAAACGTATAGAACGTAGAGAATTATTTGTTTCTTATACCTAGATTGCAGGTGCTTGCGGAATTTTATATTTTTGTAAGAATAATTAAAAAAACAGAATCTAGATAGAAAATTAATTTATATACTCATTAAATGTTATGAAAAGTATTGTATTTATATTTTAAATATAATTTTCCATATTATTTATTTATTTATTTAATTTTTCATATTATTTATTTATTTATTAACAAAAGAAGAAGTACGGACGAAAAAATGAAACAAAATAAAATAATAAAACAAATAGCAAATAATGATAAAATTGTAAATATAAAAGGAACAATATTATGCCATATTACGCGTTTTGTGTTTAATCCGAGATTGCGAGTCATTAAAAAGGTCAAGATCAAAATCTTTAATAACCTTCTTAGCCATATATTGGAAATCCTGGATATAAGATCGAATAGCTTAAACATAAATGCTTAGACATAAATGCTAAAAAGAGGAAAATCCCTGAGATATTCAGAAAGCGCACTTAAGTTAAATTCCTATAATAAAGGAAGTCGATTTCTGTATTAAGCATCCTATTTAGGGTGCTAAGAAAAAGTAAATCAGAAATTCGATGCTTATCTTCCAGAGTATCCATATGCATCTAAGAAAGAATATGTTCATAATTTAAATTTTTTTTCATTATATCAATATTTTATCATTAATATATGATCATTGAATACTATTGATTTCCCAAACTTGTAAGAAAACGCAAGAATTTATGCTGAATTCTTTCCAAAACACAATGAGTTTTATAGAAGGGAGATCAGATAACGTGGGTATATTCCAACAATAAGTATGGAATGACAAGAGAAAAGTACAGCGTACGCAGAATAGATGAGTTCTCAAAATATTAAGAAATATTGCGAAAATATTAAAAATACGCTCTAAGAATCATGTTTAAGGTCGTAAAAGCTTTATTACAAGTGTGTAGATAACGATCAGTAAACTCGAAAAACAGTCATAATAGATAGATAGATTCGCTTTGAAACGATCGACTGGCCTAACGAAAAGATTTTAGCCGAGCCCGCTGGTTCGTTCTTTGTACTAGCAGGATTCTCGCTTCTCTCCTTTCCTCTCGATTTTGCGAGGAGCTCCACCCCTCCATCGTCGAGAGACTGTTTATCATGGCGAAAGAACTTTTATCGACCTTATTTTCATTGGCAGTAAAAAAACAAGGGAGACAGTTGCGCTGACCTCACAACGTATAATTTAGGAGCGATCGAATCTGCGGAACAGGGCCCGCTAACGTGTTCCATCTCTTGCAGGCCGATCCTGGAAGGTAGCGTTACATCGTCCAGTATAATTTTATGTTTGACTATCGAGCGCAGAACTTTCTGATGCCAGACGCGCTATTAATATTCAACGACCAACGCGACCGGTCCCTCTGTTTAGCCGCTTCTTACACGACGAGTTGTATCGCGTCGGTGGCAAATTAATTCACGACCACATCGACGCAAACGAAAGCCGACTTAAACCGTGCCGTATCTGTGAAGTTGCGTCTGCTTGAACGTCATTAATTGTAACGTTAAATAGAACGGGAGAGACTGGATCGCGCGTTCAACCACGCAGAACTGTCAGTTGCGGTACAACCGCAAACGGAGGCTGAGACTTTGGCGAATACCGTTAAGATCGAACAGAAACAGCTTCGATCGTTCTGTTCCATTTTCGACAATAAATTTCTGCGCGGCGAAAATGAATCTTGACATTCGCCGTGCTCTCGTGTGATTTTATGAAGAAAATGAATTTTTTTTTGCGGATATCGATATCTAATTAATATTAAACAGAATTTACCGAGTACAACCGTGCCACGATCAAACGTATCGACTGATTTATGAACAGTATGTTCATAACGCAGATCAACAAATCTCTGGAATTTTTCGAAACAATCGATGATATCAACAGCGATGTAGCTATTGCTCGAAGCGAAGAAATTGAGGTAAGGCGACAGCGGCGAGTCACGACTGGGACGGTCCGAGTTTAACGGTAAATCGCGTAACAAATCGAACGACCGATGAGAAATGGTCAATGAAACGCGGCGCGACTAGTTTGGTAACTCGAATGGTTGTCCGATTAAAACCGTTGCTTGGTCAACTTTTGCTCAACCTAATTCCAGCTGACCCTGGACGAAGTTCGAAGCGAATTTCGGGTCGAAAGTGGGCCTTCCCTTCTCCTGCCAGTGAAATACCATCGAACGAGTAGAACAGTCGCGAAAGGAAGTAACCTTTCTAGATTTTTTCCAGCCGCGAAAAGATCAAAGGTCTATGTTGATATATGTCACTGATATTTGTTCTCGAACAAACTATGGAACCTCTCATCATCGAATTACAAATATAAAAGTAAATAGACGAAAATAAATAAATAAATTTCACAATACGTTCAAGGACCTATGTAACAGTTTTCTTATTATCGCAAAGATTATATTAATCATCATTTATCGCAAAGATAAATTCGTTACAGAATTTATCCTTTCATCGAAGGACACACATTCCTTTATGGTGAATCAAATTTACTAAATTTAAATTGCCATTGAAAATGCATTCAATTTGAAGACGAAGATTCATAAGAAGATAAGAACATAAGATCATAACATAAGAATATAAAACGTATGGAGCGTAACAGGCCAAACGAAGGGATTACAAATTATTAAAAATATTTGTCCCACTAAGGATCAATCAGTAATTTGTCATAATACTAAAGATTTTTTTTACACGTCATAAAATTTATAGAATTTAGGTCGACAGATACTTGGAATTTTCTTTTATAGCCACAATATTGAACATTAAGATTTTTACAGTATAAATTAACTTGAAGTGCAGATAAAGCGTTACATTAATGCAACCGACATTCTAATTCCACGGCCAAGGATTATAGTTAGTTTTACGCGCACGTGGGATTGTGCTCGTTGTTACGACAATTTCTGTGGAGTTCAGAATTTCGATTCCTTCGCTCGTGGTCGTGGAAAAGAAAAGAGAAAGAAAAATCAGTCTGAGGGATCGGATGAACTTGACACCGAGATTGCTTGTCTACCCTCGGCCGTCAGTCGTTGACCACCCAGATGGAGCAGTCTATCAGCTCTTAATTGCGCGATTATTTTCAAGGAAGGTTCGTTTCATTAAAAACGATCAGATGCTCGTCTGGTTTGTTAAATCGCGTAGCTTGCCACGGTTTGAAAGAGAGTCGTTAAACGGAGCATTACCCTAACGATATGAAACGCTCCGGGTTACTCGTGACTGCACGAGTCGCTTGGATTTCTCGTCAGTTTTTCCATGGAGCAAAGCACGATACTTTTTGTAGTTAAACACTGATTCTCGTAATTCCATTTTTTCTTCATAATTCCAAGTTCCCTTTGTCTTCGAAAATAACGGTTGATCATCTGAATAATGGCAGTTAATAATAAAGATCCGCCGCTATAAACTTTTCATTCTCGTAATCGTGAAATGGACGAAAGAAAAGGCATCGATGGAGAAAGGAAATCAGAAGGTGCAGTCTCTCCTCCTTTCGATTCCCAGTTCCCTTCGTGCTCGTCTTCGCGTAACGGTTTTCTCTAAACGAGGTCGAAACCAAGCGATTCGAAAAATCTTGGGATTACGCAACCAGGCCTAGGCCTCCGGTGATTAGTCGTTTCGTGAACACTCAGAACCCTCCACAGATTCATGAACTGGCATATCTTCTTTCCGCGCAACAAACCGCCTTTTCCAACGAATTCCAATTCTCCGCAGAAAGTTTTCGATTCGTGGAAGAGAATCGTTCTTTTACGCTACTTCTTAACGTTCCAGACCAATTTGCATCATAATCCTTTTTCTCGGATAGCTGATTGTCAAGTAAAATTTCTTTCGTCAACATTTCAATTAATTATTATTATTAATCGTTCATCCCTGTTATTCTCTTCACTTTCCACTTTAGTAAATTTCTAATTTAACGGCTTTTCCCAATTTTGATTATTTCGCTGTCGTTTCTTTGATAAGAGGTTCATTTTTTTTTATATGTATTCACTAGAACAAAAGAATCAATCAGTAGAAAAATTGTAGACACCAACATTCGCAAGTTAACGATGCATAAACAAAGCTATTTGATGCATGCAATTATCATGAATACACATTTAAATGAAATACTAGTAAGAAAATAGTAAAAAATATACATTTAAATGAAATACTAGTAAGAAAATAATAAACATAATCTATGATGTTGTATTTGATTATTTGATTATTGTACTCGATGAAAATTATTGTGTTTGATATCATTTCATCTGATAAATTGTCACAGATAAAATGAAATATTTAAAATATTTAAAATATCTTCATGACATAAAAAAAAAATTCTTTTAATATAACTTTTCTCGGTTAATTTCTTATTTTAAAAACGAGATGAAGAAAAAGAATCTGTAACGAAATAGCTGAAATTAGAAAAATCTGCTAAACTAGAAATTTTGGAATAGTATCTTATTTTGGAATACATAAAATATAAAAAAATTATATTCAACATTAAAAATATTGGAAGACCATTTATATTTTTATACCTTGTTAGCAATATTTCTAAAATAGGATGTCTATTTTAAATTACACACAGAGGAAATTCGCTAATCCGCTTATTCAAAATTTTATAAATTAAATAAATTAAACTGATTGTGATGTGTTTTCTGATTTATTCAACACATTTTAAAGATAGCATTTATAATGCTGTGCTATATATTTTTTCCTTTCAGTATTATTTCCTATTTATTTCCAAAAGTACTATTTCATACTTGTTACTTTTGTGTTATTTCATACTGTTATCTTAATATCTGTGATAGAACATTTTTGTATTAACTTACTGTATTACACTTATTGTATTACACTTACTGACAAAAGTTAAAAAACTTTGAAGGCAATTCTATATGAAAAAATAAACAGAAAATTTGGCATAAGATTTTTTCATCCGATTCGATAAAATCGAATTTGAAAAATCATGAGATATTTATGGCAATATATGTATCAAAAAAGAGTAATTCAGTCCAAGTGTTTAAAGTCATGCAATTGAAGAAAAAAAATTGAGCAGTAATTTGATATATTAAAAAGAGTGCATTAAAATCCGCTAATTTTTTCCTTGATTCGTTGAATCGAATTATATATACAGCAATGAATGTGATATTTCCAACAGTACTTATAATACAATAAAAAGAAAATGAATATTTTGCGGAAATTTGTAATTTTTAACGAATAGAAATAATAGAAACAATAGAAGAACTGAGCAATACGATACACAGGTTGTACTGAATCGTACAAATGTCTCATGAATTTTCAAACTTAATTTTTTCGTAAAGCTTCGAAAAAAAAATTTTATATTAAATTTTATATCAAATTTTTTACTTATTTTTCTGTACAGAATCACCTTTATTCTTGTTGTATTGTTATTTACGATTCACCTCGTAAATATTTGTACAACAAACATGTTATACAAATTTATGAGTAATCATTGTATGTTCTTACTACACAATACGTGTGCCATACAATACTATGAAATTTGCAATGACGATATTTATAACAATATAAAAAATAGAAATCTAAATCGCTTTTTATTTGTTAATATAAAAAAATAAAATTTATTTTTTTGTGTACTGTAACATCTTATAAAATATATCATCATTTGTTTAAAATAGACATTAGTAGAATGTTTATTTCAATGATCTTAAGTATTCTTTCAAAGCTTCTTTTTCTTTAATTAAAATTGTTATGGTACAAATTAATGTAATTAAAAAGCTAAACCAGTCTCCAAGTTAAATCCAACATTTTTCAAATTACATCAATTGAGAGTTCATTTTTTATCAATAAGATAGAATTATTGGAAAAAATTACAAAAATATGATCTAATATACCGATTCAATTTGTGTTAGACTAATTAAATTAATGTTATATAGTTATAAATAAGCATTGCATCGGAATTTGACGAAAATTATAAACATTCATGCACTACTGTTTTTATTGAAAATGATTATACGAATCAAGCATAATATGTTTCTTAAATTCTATCATACGTATTTTTGATATTTTGTTTCAATATTTTAAGTAACTTTTATGAAAAGTTAGTAAACTCCAAAAAATATTTATATTTCATTAATGTATGATATATTATCTTCTTCATATTTTTTTTATTTCTAATTTATGAATTTCTCTGAAATTGAAGAATAAACAATAATTTTTGGAGAAATATATTATGTATGTGAAATAAATAAATAAATAAACAAGGCATAAAGTCCACCGGAATTGCACCGAGATACTAATATGTTGTGTCACATTAATTATCTAATTAATAACAAAACGACTTAGAAAAACAAAAACGTAATCTGTATATAATAATTATTTAAACTAAAGACATTTCTAATAAGAGAAATTTCAAAGATGATGTAAATATATCTTATTATTCAAACATCAATACTTCATATAGGATATTCCTGAAATCGTGCCACCTGCCAGAATACTTTTCAATAACTTTAAAATAAGTCGAAAAAGAAAAAGGAAATTTTTCCATATGATGCATCATTTTCGACAAAATCAAAAATTTATTGTGCTTACTTGAATTTAGTTAATTTTAAATGTAACAAACAAGAATAATTAATAAGGGGTTATCCTATGTATAATAATAAATAATAATAAAAAATGTAAAATAAAATTTTTTCATTTACAACTTCATTTTTAAGAGAATACACTCAACATGTACTTGACAAACTTCCAGACTCGATGTTCTCGAAAACAAAGCATCTTACAAAAAGTAAGATTTTATTCTACATTTCTTTCTTATTTTCATGGAAACTGACTTTCTGTTAATTATTCTCATGTCTAGAATTAGTTAAATTCAAGTATGCTTGATAAATTTTTAAACTTGAAAATATGGAAAATATAGAAAATTTTTCCCCAACTTATTTTTACGTATAGAATCACACTCTGGCCGGTTGTATCACGATTTCAGGAACATTATGTATGTGATTTGCAAATGAGCAGACTTTTCGAAATAAAGGAAACTTTCATCTACGACAAGCAGCACGATGAGAGAGTGCTCCAAGGACAGGGCGACGACTTGTTCTCGACGCGTAAGATGCTCGAAAGAAAACGTGTTAATCTCGTAAACGTTTTGCCGCTGTACCGTTCTAACAGGCCCGAACTTCGCAAGTACATCACGTCTGCCAGAACACCGAAGAAACATCAAGATTACCACGGTGAAAACAGCGACTATGGTGTGTTTTGTAGGTAACACTGTGTCAACGCGGATACTTCGATGCGATAATGGAACCGGTAACCTTATGATCCGTTTCAAGACAAGGAAAGCAGCCTTCCCCGTTTTTATCGATTTCCAGATCCATGCAACAACCAGTTCAACGAAGCAATTACACGACTCGAATCGATCGTCGAACGAATGGCGGCAGATTCAATGTCTCGCATTATTCATTTCTCTATTAGCTCTCTTCTTTCGGTTTATTATTCGTGGCATCAAGTTGACGAATCTGTCAAATTGCTTCAAACAGCAATACATTGAGATTTTAAATAATAAACCTACCAAGGCATACTACAATTATAGCCGTGAATTTAGCGAATAAATTTCGTGATTCGACAAAATGTAACGTAAATCGATAATCGAAACGGCAGAGCGACGTCTTCAATTATAAAAAGCGATTATTTCAATTGCGTAGACTCAATTACTCTTTAATTTGGTGTTTCTTGAGAATAAAAGCAGCGAGGAATGCCTAAGGAGTGAGAGTGTTTTCTCACCGGCAGCAAGTGCGGTCGCTCGTAGCATAAAGGGCGCCTGCGGATTGATTACAAGGCGTACAGCTGTGCTTGTAGCGCATTGCGGTTGCCTCGCCGCGGAGCCACGAAAGAGAAATAATGCAAGTGATTTTGATTCGCAACATCAACGTTCCATGTAATTTTATTTCGATTTCTAAGTCACTAAGCTACGTGATGACTACAGAAATTACAATTGACTTTTGTCGACACGATGCAGCATTGTTGACGATTCTCTTCATAAAGTACAACTCGACGATTCTCTTCGTAAAATAAACCTCGGGGAGTTTAAATTCTGCGGATTTTTATGCATTTATGAAAAGTTTGGAGATGCAGAAATGCACACACAGTGTAAATAACACGAAAAAATGTATAAAATATTTGAAGTATAACACTTCTCATAATATTTACTAGATAAATAGGGTTCATTTTTCGAATCATATTCACATATAAAATTGTATACTTCCGCTAGTAATTATATCTAATATCTTTTTTTTTTTTGTATAATATCTTATAATCTTCTCTTTCGAAGAAATTTAATTATTCTATGATTTATCTATGAAATGAAAAGGTAAGAAATGATAATAACAAGTAGACCAAACAACAGTTGAATGGAAACTTCGAATAAGAATTTATGTTAGATATACCACATTTCAAAATATCGCGCTTTAAAATTGAAAGTTATGTGTACCTATTGAGTCATACTCTTTTTTTCTATTTTACGTCGACTTCTGATGAAATATTTGCTATTTTTGGACGATCTATAGAAACTGTAGAATCATATTATACTAGTTAACTTCGACCAAAATATAACATAGATGTTTCCATTCAGTTGATTCAGTTTTCAGCCTCAAATCTTATTGTTAGTCTAAAAACAAAGACAAGTTCTCTTTCGACTTCGACAAAGACAATTGGTTTCCGCGCACCATTGATCATGCAGCAACGTACGTAGAAAACAATGATCATTATCGAGTTGTTGCAACATTGATGTGTCTCATCCTCGGCAGAAGAGAAACTACAGTGAACGAAACGGATGAAAGAAAAGAAAAAAACGGAAAATAATTACTTAAAAGTTTTTACGCCGAGGCCAGTCTTGCCAGCTGATCTCGCAGCTTCTCTGCAATTCTGTGACTGATATCAAGTACATATTACAAACCGCTCATTTCAGTTCTCTTCTCAAGGTGGTAATAAATACAATTAACTGGGAATGCGAGATTACTGATCCTTGCATTGAGAACCGGAAACATGGAAAATCGGTGATTATTGCACGAAACGTGAAAATCGGTACACGGCTAGCTCTTGTCTAACTCGTTGCTCGTTTTATCTGCATCTTTTTATTAACTCTGATTGAACCTTCTCTTGCGTTCGATAAACTGATAAACAGTACAAAGATACAAACAGACATAAATATCAAACTTAATTTCGTTCAATACAGAAGTGTTAAACTTGTTTTTTTTTTTTCGTCAAAGACACTGAAAGCGCATGTTTTGTCAGATTTCCATTTAACCCCTTGCGCTGGCAACTGATTGCGGACCATAACGAGCGGACCAAACCGTATACAATAATTTCTTTTTGAACTCGTTGGTATGATATCACTGGATAGAAATTATTGAGAAGTAATAAATTTATTATTTGTTTTACCTGGGTTATACTTAAATATACTTAAAACTGAGAAAATGTTGCAATTTGGGACAATAAATTCTCGACGTGCGTGACACGTCATTCCAGTACAAGAGGTTAAAGAAGAAGTAGTTGCGTCGAAGCACAAGAAGTACATCCAATGTTGCCTTTTGATTTCAAATAATCGCCACATCCTCTATTCGTGCTGCACGCACGCTTTGCTGCACGCGTTGCTCAGCGCCGCGGAACGCACTATGCTTCGTGCTTTTACTTCACGTGCTGACTCCACGAGCTTCGTCGGCCGTACAGTTCATTAACTCTAAATGATATCTCGTTAAATAACACGTCGAGTCAAACTTAATCCTATGGAAGCTATCACGGATAATAGGGAAACACTTGCACTTTCTCACCATTTTCAAGAATCAAGATGTTGGTATCAAATTTACCAGTTAACTCTTTCTTTTCTTTCTTCTTTCATACGCGACCGGTTTTCATATCTCGCGTGATTTACAAAAAGGAAACGAGCAATTTCGCAAATGCAGCCCTCGTCTGCGCTTCAAAAGGATCGTGTAACGTTAATATCGAATAACCTCGCTCGCCGTTTAGCCCCTCGCTCGATATTATTGGTAACGTCGAAGCTGACAACTAAATTCTGGATATTCATTTTTTCTCGCTCGTGTTGTTTGACCCGGCTCATGGATGTATTTTCAAACGAGCCCGAACTTTATCAACGAAAATTGCTAGCAATCTCATCGAGTTATATACCTCACGTTTCCAAGGATAATCCGATACACGTACAATTTCATGAGCAGAAGAAACATCTCGAACGAGGGAGAGTCGCGTGCCGACATTTCTGCGGCTTTCGAATTACGTAAACGCAATCGCGATTACCTGCGAGTCTCGTAAGCGTGGTGAAAGTACATCCTCTGTCTTCCACCCGGCACTGACCCGCTTTTTCAGCGACCGTGAAACAGACCCCTGGAACTTTCTTTACGCGAACTCGTGCGGTTTTGTAGAATGATCCTGAAAGCTGAAGAAATCGAATCCGCAGTACATAAGACTATGGTTACAGTGAATGCATGTGCTAACGAGCTCGATATGTACGAGATGTCACGATCTTTAGGAACGATAATCTAACAAAAACATATTTTGAACGAAAGTTGAATTAGCTTCTGGCAAGTTACAAATTACAATATAAGAAATTTTCAGAAATTTTCTTTTCTAAAAAGTTTAGATCGCATACACTGCTATAGTTTATTCACCTTTTATATTATTCAATTTTCGAAATGTGAGGTTATTATAATCCACTATATTGATAACAACAGCATGAATGGTAATGTGTGCATCATGTTAAAACGCTATACAAGTTTATTAATTTTTTGTAGAGATATCAAGTAATAATGAATAAATTAGTTAAGACAGTTGCAGTCTCATGTTAAAATTAAACAATTCTAATAATGAAAAAGTTGAAATGCTATTTCAGTAAATATTAAAAATGTTACATGCTATGGATAGATAAGTATAATTTTTTTGAAATAATGATGTGATTAACCGTTGCTGTAATTATCCAGAAATGATCTTTACTGATTCCGAAAACATATATTTAGAAAAAATTATGAAATATTTAGTATAAACTAATGCATTTGATTGGACCTTATTTTGCCAATAAATTTAATATTACGTCACTTACATTTTCTTGTGAATTTCCAGTATTACTGACATAGTTTGTATTTTCAACAGATATCCGTGTCATATCGTTTATTATTAATGAATATCTACACACAAGAAATCATTGATTAAGTATTTATGGATCTATTCTTTGGCCATTCCGATCTCCTAACTTATCTTCATTAGATTTTTTCTTTAGGGTCATTTACTGTCAATTTGTACTGAATCAATTGAAAAATTTAAATTAAAAATATTTAAAACAGCAAATTTGTAATATACATCAAGTAAACCGTTGTAAATCATATCTATAAAAAAAAATTTGATTAATACGTATGTACATCAAGTACATAAATTAATACATATAGAATAAGAAATAATCTACACTCTCTATTTAATGGAAATTCACATAAAACATTTCCCGCAAAATTGTCCTTGATCTTGAAAATTCAAAGTTAAAAATCTTTTTTTTTTGCATTGTGTTCTGCTTATCACAAGGACCAACTTTATGAAAAGAACCATGAATCAGAATATATAATATAGTAAAGTATAAAACATATTCACAAAGTAACAAGAAATTACAGATTTCAATAAACAACCAAGTTTGACATCATTGATTTTTTTCCTTTAGTACAGTAAAAGATATTGTTTTCTGCTTTGTATATGCATATTTTTCTATTATGATTATATTTTATATATTATATGTATCTATAAATATAATATACAAAATATTACATATATTATATGTTAGATTGGGGGGGGGGAGATTCTGCGAAACTCGCAATCTTTTCGATTCAAAAATTCTAGAATAAATGCTGAGCAGTCAAACACAATTCTTTTACCAGAAATCTATATCTAGAAGCTTTATCATCATCTGCACTCCGTGGTCAAATCCTCTTTTAATCATAACATTTTCCTAAACATTCGCTGGGATTTCCCAAGTTTATTGGGAACCCAGTTCGGTTATAAATCATAGAAAACTAAATAGCGACTATTTACCTTCGAATAATCTCTAAATCGCCTCATTTCTAACATAACCAATCTTTAACCTACTTCGCATTTGTGAGAAGCACCTTTATTCTTAGTATAAAATTTACTCGCGTTTAGTACAGTAACCGTTGGTTTTTGTATCGAGAATCTCTGTCCTCTTTGCAGTGACAGTTTCAGGCATACAACCAATCTTAAGTACACACAGATGTTATTATTAAGTCAATCAGTGCTCTATTAGAGATCATAACGTCTTCTATTCCGCACAATTCGGTGTACCTTTTAAACGCCGTCTTTCACATCTTCACAACGCGCCAAGTCTGTAACTTCATCTAATCCGTGACGTGTTTGAACTACTGGCGTTACTTTATTCCGTACCCAGATATTATCGCTTTTCATATGAGACTTTTTATAATTAATATATATTCACACTTCCATGCTCCCATTGAGCATTCTACTATCATCTTCTACAGGCCATTGTGATCTATATTCAAATTAGTCTCCTACTATCGTCATATGAAATTCAAGAGAACTTTAGAGTGACATTGTTCCATTTAGGTAACATTGTTCCATTCTCTCATTCTCTTCATATCCTGACAGATTACCTGATCCATTCCTAATTCCAAAGATATAACTGATCCTTTGGATTGGCGTATAATTTTATATCGGTCAATTGCAAAAACGTCAGAACGACAAACGAGCCTACATAATTTTTCTAATAAATCTGCTAGATTTTCTTCAACATACGTCGCATCATATTATACACTCATATACCGAACAGTAATCGGTATCGGGAAAAGTCGTAATGCTATTACATATAGTAATATTCAAGGATTCCTATACTCTATTTCATTCGCTCGGTCATTCTGACATTTTGACAACTCTACCGTTAGCAACATATCTTTCACCTTGCCTTAGAGTGGCTATTGGAAGCTAGTGGTAATCAAACGCAATCTTCATTTTTCTTTTTCAAATAACGAGTAGTGATCTTGATATTAAGCAATTCATAATTCTCGTACTACATTACTTTGTTCTTCGTCCCGTGATTATGCCTTTTAAGTTTAAAAATATATGCATCAAACTCAGGGACAAATTTTTGAAAATAACTAGTAAGATCCATAAATTGATGTACCTGTTTGACACTAATTTAACAATACTTTTATTTTCTCTCGCCCCGGGCTTTCTTGCCGGTGTAAGAAGAACAAGCCACATGGTTGGTACCGTATCGGCTTGATTTCCTTTGAAACAAGCTATCTAACTTAGTTACAGAATGAACTTTATTACCAGCCGTAATATACCATTGCAGTAATATCTTCAAAAATTGACAAATCTCACATAGCAACTCCTCATCAATATTACATCGTGGTTCCAGCATGAGTTCAATGATTTTGATTCCTTGATTTAAGAAGTACACTAACCTCTTCTGTGTACCGTTTTACCTGCAGCTCGTAAATCAAGCGAATCATCTATTTTATGGTTCGCATTTGCCTGAAATATTTCGTAACATCGTCCTGCTCCCGTAAAAGTGGAAGATCTCACATCTTCCCTTTTCCTCTTTAGACATCGCAAACTATAAAATGCCGCCTTTAGTCATTTGGTAATTTAAATTAATCAGCAATTGCCACACTGTCGAGTTAGTTACACACTCGATTATCAGGCTAACTAGTTCCTTTTGTTTAAATTCGATTCCTGTTTGGCCGTAATACTTTAATTTATTATGGACATGGTCAATATATGAATTCATAGCCTCGCTTTTAAACAGCATTTGGCATGAGTCAACAATTCGCAGAATTTATCTTCGAGAATAAATTCCGCATATAGGTCTTCACGGAATTTCTCCCATGTTTTCGGATGTCCGATGAGGAATATTATTCTTTGGCCAGTCCTACAATGCGTGGATCACCAAACTTAATCGCTGCGAATGGTTTAATATCTCCGTGACTTTCTCAATAATATCACAACTACGCCTCCAAATTCTGGTATTGCCTCCTGCGCTGATGCACTCGGGCCATAGTTCGTCCATGAAGCACATGAAAAATGTCTCGAGATGATACTGTTCACTTCACCATTTACATTGCTTTGTCTTTCTATTTTATTTGAGCGTTGATTCACTAACAAACTAAGATTCAGATTCAGCTTCTGCTGTTAAAAATCTAGAGGATGATTCTATGAAACTCGCAAACTTTTTGATTTGCAGGTTCTAGAGTAAGAGCTGAGCAGTCAAACACAGTCCTCATACCAGGAGGTTTCTCACTATCCCTACTCCGCTAGATCCTCTTCATCCCCCACCGCCACATCTTCCTAAACATATATTGGGATTTCAAATTTTTTGGAGACCCGGTTCAGTCATGAATCATGGAAAACTAAACTACCTAGAAATTCCCTTACAAATTATCTCATTTTTAATATTAGAAAATATACATATGCATATGTACATTGTAATATAATATGTATTATATTATATATTTACATGTTTTGTAAAGTTGTTTAAAATAGTTATAAGAATTATTTGAACTTTAATATCATTTTCCAAGAAATAAGTTATTTCCGATTCATGGTTTTTTTTGCAATTATCTGACATATTTGAGTATTCATTGCCTTGGTCCCAGATAATTCTATTCTATTATAGCAACAACTAATGCAAATTTATTTCATTGACTGGATTTTTATCTGTAAAAAATATAAACCAACAACAATTATTATAATTGAACACGTGAAAAATAACATGATATTACACGAGATATGTATTTGACATAATTTATTTTGAATGAGATATGTAAATACTTACTTATATGGAGAAATTTGAAGAAAACTTTTTTATTTCTTACAGACAGACAGTACTTTAGAAAAAAAATCTTACATGTATTTCCTTATAATTTGATCAAATACAGTTCTTGACCATCGATACTTGTCGAATTATATTTATTACATTTATTAAGTAAAATATCTAGATATATCGTAAAAATGAATAGATACATCGATAATCGACCAATATGACCGTATAAACTTCAATGATCAAGGAAAAGAAGAAAACATCGGCTCGATAAACGCATAAATGCATAAACGCATTAAAGAATACATAATAAGAATAATTACTCAAGATAATAAACGAACCACTCGTCATACTAATGTCGAGAATCAAGATCAGTCGGTGGATTAATCGTACGCGGTTGAAACATCAAGATAAAATGGACTCCGAGATCATTCCCAGTCACGTCGATACATCCGAACTTCTCGAACTTAAACTAATTGATTGCCGTTCGTTGCACACTTCCTTGTGCTGAGCAATCCACGCTTATCCGCGGCCGTTTAACTCGGCTTATTCAAAAATCTCAACCGGCTCGCAAATCATCAAACAACGAGCACGTCGAGAAAATTACACAGCCAACTACGAAATCATACGCGTCATCACTTATCAGCCGGCGAATATTTATAGCTTATTATCCACGGCATGTGGGAACCGCTTTTAATGAGCTTTCACGAAGTAAAATGAAAATTTATAAAATCTTTTAACATTCTAAGCAACAAAGATCATTTTTCGAGTGAAATTGAAAACGCTCGTATAACGCCCCGAATATAGATTTCCATCTGAGCATCGGCGCATAAAGTTGCGCATAAAGTTGCGAATAACGATTACTTTTTAATTACCAGATTGTGGATTTCTGAGTAAATACATATTTTTTATATCGCATACGTTTTGTATATTTATATAAAAATTTATATAAAAATTATGTAAAATAATTTATATAAAAATTTATGTAAAAAGCAAATAAAAACATATTTTGTATTCTGCTGTCGATTTTGTGAATGAATCATGATTTATAAATCATATTTCCATGATGTAACCAATGTAAGAAACCTTATTCTATCGATAATATTCTATACGTAGACGCTATCGTCAATTGTACAGCAATACAAATAATACAGATGTTAGTTTAATTCCATCATTTTTGGAGTATTGATACATTAATACATCAGTTTATTAAATCATCATATAATTCTTAAAGCAAGAAATTCTAAACAAATCATGATTGACAAATGTTAGTGAAATATCAAATATAAATTTTATTACCGAGTCGAGAATGTAATAAAAAAAAGTAACACGCGAATACTGCAGTTCATTAATAATAATAAATTCAGATGGAAATTTCAATAAAATGTTTTCTTTTGTGCGAGTAATTGTAAAATTACATTATAATGTTAAAAATCATCCTATCCACGTAATAAATGAAATCACGTGATGGAGATAAAGATACAATAGAACAATCACGAAACCTTTGAATATCGTATATTACGAAAATATTGGCTTCGAAGCAAAATCTTGTATCACGTACATGTAGGCTATTCTGAGAACATACGCGTGTATGATCACGGGTAACGATTGATTTTCTTAATAATAAATTGAGATATAAATTTCTTTAAATTGTTCGGTCTCGTGCAACAATTCGTCACAATTCGTTAGATACTCGCCCACGTGACGAATAGAATGTCAACTCGAGGTTCATGCGCTATCATCGGCGAGCATCTCAAGGAGAATCATTAGTTTTGAATCTCTAGCGACAGTGTCGCGGATAGAATAGTGAATTAAGAAAAAAAACTTTGCCGAACAAGCGGTTTCGTGTAACCGACATTCACAGATGTCTCTTCCTCGTGGAAGATCCTTTCGTTTTTTTCGCGTTCCGAGCTACATTCTTCCTCCTTGTCCACCAGTCTGAGCATTCTTGTCACGGAGCTCGGTGTTGCAGTAGATCGTGTCCTTGAGCGGTACATCTCCAGCTCTTCCTCGGGCTCCTTTTTCCTTCGTCGTGTTCTTTTTCTGCTGCTGGCTGCCAGCGTTGCTCCACGGCGAGCTTCCTTCGCTCGCCTATTCCTGGCCACTCCATTTGCATGGAGCGCAACAAGAAGAAAACAAAGAGAAAGAGAAGATAGAGAGAGAAAGAGAGAGAGAGAGAGAGAGAGAGAGAGATGGTACGAAGGAGAACGAGGAGGAGTAAAAGCAGAAGGCAGCAGCCGAGAGAAGTCGAGAGATCCGCTTAGACGGCTGGAAAAATCGCGGAACACGAAAGCGAGCCGCTCGTGCATCGAGGGAAGAAGACAAAATGTCGCGGGGGACGGTTCTACATGGCTGCGGCTACGTAATATCTCCTGGCCGGCTGCACGAACGACCGGATGCTGCGTCTTCGGCTGCTCCGAGTTGCCTCGTTTCGCAGCCGAACACCATGTCTTGAATTTGCAACCGGCGTTTCCTGCGCGCTCCAAGCCATCTGATAAGCCACCCTCCGCCTCTGGCTCCATCCACTCGCTCGTTTGCTTCTGCTTTTTACGAGATCGTGCCCTCTTCTTATTCCACGCGCAGGTCGCAACCGCGGCTGGCCAAGTTGCGACCACACTACGACTACCGATCATGCCGCCAATAATCTATAGCTACTCGTTGCAGCTTGTAGAGGCTTTACGATTCTACCACCGCCACGGATTCGTTTCGTGACACGTTCCACGACTAGAGAACCACCGACAACGACTCTGCAGCCACTCTTGCCGTCACACCGCCATACACTTTTATTTACCTCGCGCGCACATTCACGTACCAAAGTCACGGTAGGTCGCAACAGTGGCACCGATCTAACGGGCCACCCGCTGTCGTCCTGCTTGCAATTCCACATATTATACATAGTAGACTAACAGCAACCCTTTACAGGAAACGTCTGCTTGCTTGCGGTTCCCCGTCCGGCGACGTTACGTACTATTGTGCTACCGCGAACATCAACGAACTCCTAGCTACGTAACGGAGATCCTCGTGTTCTCCAGTCGTTACAAGGTAAATACGTAAAAACGTAACAAATCCCCGTCGATCCGTTTCCTAGACGCGTATTGCGTGCTCGATTCACACAGCCTCTTTGCCAGCTCGTTTGATAGCGTCGAATTTCATTTCGAAGTACGTGATACGTTTTCACGTGGAATACGAGCATTCAGCCTGCCATTTTGAAACGTCTAAACGCTTCCATTAACGGCAATGACAGTCACCGCAGGTTGTTCATTGGAAATTCAACAAATTCCCTCGGTAATCCTCGGAATTCCATCGTGAAACGTAGCGAAGATGCGGTCATACGACGTACACAGCGTCATTTCGATTCGACGATAGGCTATTTCGTCTAAGCGACTGTCGTTCCCGTGCCAACGTTCATTCGACTGAACACAGTAATCCGTCAGAAGAGAACGATTCGAAACGAAATTAAGTTGCCATCTGCTTCCAGAATTTCTTCGAATGATACCTTTGGCAACTGCCAATTTTCTTGCTCCTTCAACGAGAAAAGATTTTGTCTCATAGCTCGTTTCCACACGAAGGAATCGGGGAAACGCTTCGACGAGCAGCGAGTCGCGCAAATAATAAGCATAGTCCGAGCATCGATCAAAATCGCTTGGAATCTGATGAAAGAAATCGATGGAATTTCGCCTCAATGTCCTCGGTTGATGCCGGAAATTCTCAGACTGCAAATCTGCCGGAGATGCAGCGGAAAGAAATTTTGCACTTCGTGATTCGATTTGAGTATCGAAGCGTGACAAAAATCATAGACTTGTCTTGAAAAAAGTTGCACGTCGCTTTCATTGTTGGACCCAAGTTAGCACGAAACGTTGCCTGTTGATCGAACATCGATCGAAGATTTGCGCGAATCGATTGGCGCGTTTTGTGCAATTGAAATATTACGGTGTTCAGCAGGACGCGTCTTCGTTTCGAAGAAAAGGAACGCCAGCCTCGCCGTGCAACGCTGCTCGCCGCAATGATTTGCATGAAAAACGAAAAGCCTGGGGCTGGCAAGCTGACGTCTTTGCCTCACGGATGTTACGTCGGCGTTGACGTAGCAGTGTGAAGAGGAGCTGACAAGCTAGAATAGAGTTCTCATCCGTGCCGGTTCGACGAACGTCCACCTTTCAAAGACGATCCTCGTTTCTGTCGACTCGGGAGTACCTCGACCGCCTTAACCCCCTTCCAATTAAAGCATTTTCTCGTTAATGGCCACGCGCACCCCTCGTCGCTATCGAATAAATCAAGCGAACTTACGACCTCGAATAACATCCATGAACGGCCCGTTCGATTAAAATCATAATTAACACAAGGGCTGAGATTTATTTGAAGATCGGGAGATAATCGAAAGAAAAGCTGAGCTCGACATGAAACAATAGCGTTGATCCAAAGATTTTGAGTAAATTTTGAAACATAGATTATTGCGATAGCTCTACCGTATGATAGCGCGCGAAGAAAAGCGAAGGGTTTCTATACCAACACGAGGTCGTTGCACTGTGTATCTGTAGCCGGCAGAAGAAAGTATAATCATATTTCTTACTTCGTCCCCTTCGTCTATCGATTCCCTCCTTCCGTTCACTCTTGCTTCATTTCCACACTACCGTCCCACGTGTCTCGAAACAGCCACGAAGACAACCACGATGCAGCCGCTAATTACTTTCAAGATTTATCGAGATCGGTTCGCGCACCCGTGTACCTTCACCGAATCGATCCTTATCAGTTAGACCCTTGCACTTTTTCATCGGACGACGTGCTCATCACGAGGTAAAGACGAACGCTTTGTTCGATCTCAAAGAACAGATAGTTTCTCCCGTTCTGAATGAATATTCTAATCTAGTAACGATTAACATTACATGAACATCTTATTTGCAATTTTTTTAAATTAATTCAACATTGTAGCTACAAAAAGGGATTTCAGGGATTCGCTTCGTAAGTTAAGAAATTAAATTTAGAACGTTATGATAAATTATTGCTCAGTTTTTGATTAAAAGAAGCGGTATCAAGGTGAAGATATTTGCAATACTATTCGTTAATTCTTAGTCATCCTATTAGAACTATCGCAGAACTAACTCCGTTACTCAGGGCGTGCGTCGTAACTAGCTACAGCTCCCTGAATGCTTTCTCACGGAAGACGAACCCAGATTCCAGAAGGCGGAACGCGCGATTTATACGATCGACAAAATGGCTAAAAAATGACGCGCGATCAGCGAAGATCGCTGCCGTAGAAAAGAAGTTTCCATGGAACGAGATCTATTCCGTGAAGTGGATGATCGAGCCAGCCAGCTCAGCATCGATTTACGTGTCTTCATTGTTTATGAATCTCTTATTCTCCGAAAGGAAATCGGTACTCGACCGCTTTGCCCTCTCTTGTTTGTTGTCTCATTATTTATGAATCTACTCGCGAGCTACCGTTCGCCGCGGAGCGTCCAGATACACTCGTAAATCAGATCGTTGAAGTTCACCGTTGCGGGGATCGCGGCGCGATAACTGCGATAACGGCGCGGATGGAATGCCATCCAAACCGTGCATCCCTCTTCGATTGATGCGATCGCTTCCAGGCTACCGCTATCGACCTGTCACTGGCCATAATATTCTCGACGATCGTTTACGATCCACAATGGCCCGCGTCGTTAGAAGGAAAATTGAATACGCATCTAGATGTTTAGTAGAATCGACAGGCGGTTACCGCGGACGAAGGCGAGAGGTCGACAGGCGATTTATGGGCAAACACGTGACCCGCACCCACGTCTCCCGACATGGATTTGTTTATCGCGACTGAGGTAAGTCTGATCTTTTCGTTGCTCCACGAAGAGATTCGATTTAGCGAAAACACCGAGAAAGTGTATGCCATGTGACGGAAAACGCATTCGTGATCGAATCAGCCCCAAACCTTGATTCGGAGTCTGAGTTCGCTATCAGCTAAAATCAACCGGCGAGTAAAATATGCAAATAACGTCCTACCGGAAACGATAGCATCGCGATTTTTAATCTACAAAGTTATCCTTCGCGAATTCCCTTTCTCCTTCGAACATCCATGGAACACGAGCAACCAACGTGATCGCTAATTCCCATCATTTCGCGCCTTATTTGTAATTATACCCTGCATTTTAGATATCTTAAACGAATCGTACGGTGTGTTAATGAATTTGTGAGATCATTTTGGAGGATCGATTGTAAATACCGAAACATTTGCGGAAGTTAATTCTTTGCGGACGAATATCGCTACTGTGGTAACAAACAGAGTATGCTTACATATTGTGCATTACCTTGAAAAATACCACATTTTGGGAAACGAGAAAAACTTCAGCCGCAAAATCGAAATATAGAAAAATATCAGCTAAGTTTCTTTTCCAAGTTATAAACTTTTCCAATTTGATTTTTCCTAGAAATTCTGCATTGTCCCATTGTATTGTATAGATTCTATCGGACATAGAATCACAGTGTCATTTGCCTAGTTAAACTTCTCAACGAAAAACTTTAAATATGTACTTTTATTATTTTAACACTTTAAATGTCACGTCTTCTAAATCTAGGAGACGTACAACTTACCGTCTGCCTGTTTAGGAAGATGACATTATTTACTCAAATAGAAACAATTTTCGCACTTGTTTGCAAACCTATTGAATTTAAATCAAGGATACAAAAAATTAAAGATCTTTAAATAGGTTTAAAGACGTTTTATTTGAAACGTGGATCGTAGAATTTTTACGAAAAATGTTCTTACATTACAAGCCCGATGAGAATAAATAAATAAATATTCTTAAAAACAAAAGTTTAGAATAAAACCTATAAAATATAAAAATAAAACTTTTTTTGCGGAAGCAACAGATAATTTGTTCATGTAAATTAAAACAGTGCTCAATATTCGTAGCAAATATTGAATATCCAATGAATAATACTCGAATATAAAAATAGATTTTCAATTAAATATTCTAAAATAACTTGTTTCCATAGAACTTCTATCATATAAATTCTAAAATATCTATTCCATGAGAATAGTATTCCACACTATTCAAAAATGTTCCTAAATATAACATTTTCTTCTAAAAATTTTACAAAAATAGGTATATTTTTTATATGAAATGTATAAGTTCGAACAAAATTTTTTTAAAAAACGAAAAGAATCTGTTAATTTCGATTTAAATTAATTCCTGATTTAAATAATAAAGTCTTAATTTGTAAATATATATATATATATATATTCAACAAAATATATTTATAAATACAAATCTTTAGCATTCAAAATGTGAAACATGCGACTGATTATAAATGTAATACAACATTTAGAAAACAATTATTTTTATAAAAAAAATATTCTGTTTTACAGAATAATGTCTATTCAATATGTGTATCATTTAACAAAAGTTTACACTATATCTGGTAATAAATTTTACGAAATTCGGCGTTGTAAAGTGATCATTTAAAATCACAGATAAATCATCTTATATCTGCAGGATGTAAAAATGTATAACGATGTACAAGGATGTACAAGCAACTTGCGAATGCGTCAGTATTTCTACGTCGTGTGAGTAAATTACGGGAGCATATCGTGAAATAGCGGAGCGAACGATTGAAAAAGGGTCGAAGCGGAACGGACATTCGGAGGATTCGTTAGCGAAGAGGACGTCGGACAGCGGTCGCCGCGCGAGAAAGACTACGAGGAAAGACCACAGACGACCATTAATCTAAAATGCGGTGACGTTCCAAGGAGCATAAATCTGCATGTTTCGGTAGCTATGCTCGCGCAGAACTTTCCTCCTGCGTGTCCAGGATGCACAATCGGTATCTCGCGATCATACACTTCGAAGATTTATCTCGATACGCGGATCGAATTTATCCGACTAATTCCTTTGCTCCGTCGAATGGTGACCACTAAATATCGCTCGACTCACGTGGGAATATCTAGCTAACAGAAGAACGATGCTTAAAAATCTTTGAAAATAGCTTCGTAGGCAATTTTCTCAGGGCACGTCTGTGCACCGTTACTATCCGCGTAATTTGTCGGTAATAGACGGTAGATAACCGTCGATCGACACACTTTTGGCAGTACGGCCACAGCTAGATGGGACGGGAAATAAGCATGGAACACTTAAGATCAATTTCGAGTCAAAGACCTGCAGAAGCGACTGTGGGTATTCTATATATGTAGGGTATTCTATACTCTGTTAAATTATGCTGTTAAATAATGTTAGTACATACTCTAGTCCTTCTCAGATTGCAGTGGCTATAAATTATCTTTGGCATGATTATGGCTATTATGCTTATTATAGCATCTTCACATAATTGTAAAAATTTAATATTACGAAAATAGAATAGAAAATCTTTCATGAGAAACTATTGGATTAGAAATTAAAAGTACATGCAACTATCTTCCTTGCCACTGTATAGACAGACTGTCCCAGGTTTAAGATGTCAAATTTTGTCAGTATATTTTATCAGACTAAATAAGAGAAAAATGATATATAAACGTAGATATTTAAACGTATATATACCTGACCTTTTTAATAAAACGTTAAACAACCTATGTTTAAATAACAGCTTTTTTTATTTAGACTCATAGAATACATTGATAAAGTTTGTTATCTTAAATCATATTCGTATATATCTAATCGTATAATTCTTATAATTACCAGAAATTTTTGCATTGAATGTTCGTCTTCCATGAAGCAAGTAAATACATAACGAATACAGATAAATATAAATATTATATATCTTTAACTTTTCCTTTCTTGTGTTTTTTACTATCTTTGATACCCTTACAATGTTAGACCAGTTATTCAGTTGTTAATATCAAATTAATTTTTAACTGATTTAATTATTTATTTGTTGCTTTTTCTTGCTAATTCTATATTAGTCAAGAGTTTATGTCAATATTTCTAAGTTCCTTTATTAAAATAGAATCAAATGGGGCTCAATCAAATTATTTTCACTGTTTGTTAATTTGTCAATTTCATTATATCAGTACATGATTGATGCTCAGTTTTCAGAAAGCAAAGGACTTTCTTCTAAAAATTTACTGATTATAAGAAAATAACATAAATGATAGTAAATTTCAATATAAGTATAAAGTATAATATTTGCAACATCGTCATGTCTCCTATTTTTTAATATACAGAATGATTATTTCTTAATATACATAACAGTTCAATTCATTGTGATTTCTAAATAATTCAATTCTTCTCGATGGTACAGACTCTCTGTCAAGCCAAATATACCTAAATACCTCTGTAAAAACTAAATCGCAAATCATGATGGTTCAATGGATAGAATAAAAATTCGAAGCACAACCACAATTCAGCAGGCGTTCATTTTCGGTGTCATGGATGAGAAAATCTGCCTCGTGGCCCGGTAATTGATTCTTCACGGAATACCAAAGATCCCATCGCGTAATTGTGCAGATGGATCGCCGCGAGTGCCCCGCATAATTCCCCCGGGAACAGGCGATCGTGACTTTATAATTAACCGCCGCCGAGAAATATCCGATTTTAATAAATACCGATGATCTGCACTCTTATCTCGCCTAATGATTAATAATTTATCAGGATCGTTGGATTTAATTAAAACGATATGGTAGGCTGACACTCCTCTCCTCCTTGTTTCTACGTTCTCGCAACGGCCTCGCGAACGCGTTTTTTTCGTCCTTATGATGCGTATCGTGAACAGGAACACATAGCTCGATTCGACACGGTACCCTGAGTAAACTCTCGGTTGCCAACAGCAGAACCGATTAACTTTGAATTAGACAGTCTGTTCGCATAAACTGCCTCCGGCGGTTCGTTATGAATATCGTCTTCGAAGCGTTTTTCAAACGTTTTTCATGGAGAACGCTGCACATTCTAGAACTAACCGTGACTCATTAAATCGCTCGTTCGATTCATTAAGGTGTATGCAGCTTCTTTCAATTAAAAATTATTGTTTTCAACATTACAGGGAGAATATTTCGAGGTTAGAAACAGTAAAATAATCTGTTATAACGACGATCAAAAATCTCTTCTCACCATCAAGAAGGTAGTTTTCCGAGAAATTAATTAGCGAATGATTTTACGCGAATAACACACGAGTTCAAATATGCGCAAGTTATACGCTTAGGCAAGAACTTAATTGGAACTGCTTGGGGGATTAATTGCTTACGGTAGCGAGAGAAGGCGAAATTATTACACCGGCGTTCAAAGCACGATGACGCGAGGATATGCATAATAACGCGGCATTCTGAACGCAGAAAAATGCCACAGCTGTAATTACATTGCTCATTACCGCTCATCACCCCGCTCGAAGCTTCGAAAAATGACCCGGGAAAGAACCACGTTGCTAGAGTTACACGTCACTTATGCATGCAAACGTAATCACCGCGGACCATTCGTTCGATTAACGAACGCTAGGTAGCCGTTTAATTACCCTCTGCTTGGCTACCTGCCACTTGGAAGTTTTTTCTGGGTCGAGGGAGGAAACATGCGGTTGGCGACCTGTTTCGTATCGACGATTCCGATCAGTTTCTGGATTGAGAACGAGCGCTCATTGTCCTTCGCGAACAGATCTTTGAAACTAATTCGTTACCGGTGAACGAGTTAATAAGGAGGATAGATTCACCCGGGGCGATTTCGTCGACGTTCTAAGGATGCAAGGGAACGCCTCCGCGAGAGTCGAATGCATTTATTACGAGATCATTGTGTTCAGTCACGAGGCTAGCCACGAGAAAGTCAAGACAAATAGAAATTCGTGCTCTCTGCGGGACGTCAGAGACAAGGCCATAATTCACCAAGCGATTTCGAGCAAGGATGAGGCTAAGACTTACAGATAATCCCGGATACTTCGGCCTTTCATAAACGGGATAATTAAATGGCCCGAGTTACGGTTTGCAACAGTGTTTCAGTCTTGATATCAATTTCGCTACTCCGAACAATTGAAGGATAGATTCTATTGAGACTATTTGTGCTAATTGGTTTAGTATCAGACTCAAATGTCGTTAATAAATTATCCTGATCGATACCATCTGTTTCAACCATTGGTCGATTTGTTACAACTTTTCTTAATCGTTTTACTTTAATGAACTGTTAGTTAACCCATTTGCATCGTGAAACTGCAGAATTTGATACACAGAGTGATGATTACTATTATTATTATTAGTTATAAGTTAAATATTTCCGTTATTTGAAGATATAAAAGAATTTTGTTAACGCAAGTTATTCAATATACAAGGAACCATGGCAATAATTAACAGTTTATAGATGAAAAAGTTTTGGATATTTTACCACCCCTTTTTTAAATGATATATTTTTTATTCATTAATCGGTGCAGTTTTATGTTCTATATAAAAAAAAGTATTAACCTATGTATGTTGAAATATTAGTTTCAATTTTATTTTATATGATTTTAATTTTATAAAATCTGTGCATGAAAGACAAGGACAATATAAACACAAGAATACTGGGTTTCCTTGTCTTTCATACGACAAAGTTTATAAAATTAAGTATTGAAATATCTGCTAAACCAGTAGTTTTTTGACATACATAAGTTAATACTCTTTTTACGGAGAATATAGAATTTTATCGACTAATGCCTAAAAGAACACAATTCTCTTATACAAAGGAATGATCTTGAAACCTCTTCCATTTACAAAAAGATGAGTACTATCACATTACAGCTCCCTTTATATTAAATAATTTTTGTGATTATTTTTTGTTTTTTTTGTTTTTTCATACTTCCGAAGATAGAAGAAATAATCAAATGCTAATTCTTATTGAAACACTCTGTAGATGAACAAATAATTATTATCATCTCAAATATCTTCGTTTTTTTTTTTGGAGATATGAAAAAATTTTGTAAATGATTTTGATCTTTTGTACTGAGTTGTTTAGTACAAAATAATTTTTTTTAGCTGGAGAAGTTTCAGAGATTTAAAGATTACCTCAGCTCTTTTAAATGATGATAATAAACACCTATTACCAAAGCTCATACAATTAAGTACATATATAGTTTATCAAATCATTTATAATTTAAATATTTACTATTATCTAATAAAATTGTAATAAAATTATACTATAAATTATACAAAATAACATTATACTTATATAATGTCATTAACGATATTTAAATTTCCTTTCGTTCCAATTATCAGAATTTGTACATAATCAGTCCTTGGATTTTTTCTCTGCTCCTTCCAAAAATAGCAGACACTAAGAGCTGGAAAAAAGTTTCGTAAAAGGAATGCGAATTTGATTTCTTGTTTCGGATAGACTCAATACAAATTTAAATAGTTAAAAGATATCTATTGGTTGAAAATGTCACATAACAAACAAACTCGTGAAATCGTGTCGATGAGTGATGGAAGAGAATTATAAGAGATTACTAAATTAATCCAATTTGATTATTTGTTATAACTAGAATAATTTTCTATTAATTTATTATTTTTTTCACATTTAATTTAGCTTGCTAAAACACGAAGTGTTTATATGTTAGGTTTATAGTTAGATTAGTGTCCTTGTGTATACGTTAGATTTTAAAATTAAAGTTAAAATATTATTAATCTAATAGTTTTTCTACATAATAAATAACATCTTTTTGTGAAGAATGCCGAAATACTAATATATTAAGAAATATATAATTCCATTTAAAAAAATCGAAGCTGATCTTCATATGTCTTCTACATATCCATCAACATCAGACATGTGTATCGCTTGATATCAATGTAATCTGATCTTTTTAATAACAGCTAAGATATTCAGATACCTCCTCCTGTATCTATATGTTATGTATATACATTCAACATTTGATTCTTTTTCAATGAATATAGTATATTTGCATTTTGAATTTCAGTATTTTCTTGTAGATCCATTCTTCAAGTGTTCGCATGATACAGTACAATATTGTATGTTTCGCTCGCTCCGTAAAAAATTCTTATTATCCTCTGAAGGAACTGTAAAGTATTTAAAAACTCTGGATGCAGTTGGGAAGGAGAGAGAGAGAGAGGAAAGGCGTTTTATCTCGGATTCACTTACCTAGACTCATCAGTGAGGTTTTATGGCAGCGACGACTCCTTACTCCAGAACATTTGTTGTTATTAACTTACCCGCTAGGCTGGCCCGCACCTAGTGGAGTTCCGCACACTGCTTGCTTAAAACGTCGAGGATCGGTAGGACCTCGACGCTAGGCGCGCAGCCACTTGCGGCTTGTGCTAGTCGAGTGTTCGAAACTCGTAGTCGACGAATCATAAGGCCGCTACATCCTCTGTTGAACAAACCGAAAATTGTAAAGTCTGTAAACTCGACGAACGGGCGGTTTTACTTGTCATGAAAATATTATTTCCAGTCGGCAATATAATCGGGATTGTGTTTATTAAAAACGATATCCTTTATAAAAAAAAAAACGAAGATCTAAGAACGAAAGGTCCGGAAGTGGTGTCATTTGCAGAATGAAATACCGGAAGCCACTCTCTATGGCAAGGCCTTGAAAAGCTGTGAAACATCTCGCGAGAACTCGTCGGCCAGGTTTCTCACTCGTATGGCCGACAGACTGGTTGTGACGTAAGGTCAGGGATCCGTACGCACATGAAACGACTTCTCCTGCGGGTGGAACGAATTAGAACAATGTGTTCGAAGTTTCTATTTACACATTTCAATCAACTCCATTTTTTCTCTTTTTCTTTCAATCTTTAGACTCTTCAAATATAAAACGAAATTCTATAAACGTCGAAGAGACGTTGAGGACTTGTTCTCTTTTTATAAAAAGTTATCAATTTATTATCTCTCATCTGTAGATTATATTTATGAAATCCATAACTACTAGCATTTTCCCATGTAAATGACAATCTAATTTCATTACGCATATATTCAAATCAAACAATTCATAATCATGTAATTCATAAAGCGAATAGTTATGAATTACACAGTAGCTTGAATACATTTGTGGAATTATTTGAAACAATTATTTCCGCTAAATTCGTATTGTTAGTGGTATGTGGCTTCAATTCGCTAATACACCTTTATTTAAACCGCTTATTTCAAAATAGTATTTTGAATAACAGATAATTTATTATCCTTGTGCTAAAAACCGAGTCAGAATTTTTTGTTTGCACAAAACAATTTCTTATTTTCTATTTTACACATTTATGTTTTGTGTATATAGCATTGTGTAAAAAAACTTATCGCTACTTAAAGCGTTAGATGTTTTGGCACACGGTCGCTGACCTAGGAGTCTATTTTGGTTATTGTTCTGCCTATTGTTTCGGAGTTAACGAACTAATCGAGATCCGCTTTTTCATACTTTTGCCGCGTTAATCAACCTTTTGAAACTTTTAAAAGATTCGTAATGAATTCGTATAGAACTTAGATTTGCAGGCAGAAACAGAGAACTGAGGTTGTAGAAAGAGAAAGTATTATCTTCGGGAGAGTGCGCATAACTAATATGCAATAAGGATATTTAAATCCGTAATAGGATTCTCAAAATAAATTTGATACTTTCGATGATCTTGTAGTTTTGTACTGTTCAATAAAATAAACTAGGTAGTCCTTCGGTACAGTTTTTATTTCTTTTTTATTGACATATTACGCAAAGCTCGAACGTGATTATCCGCGAATGAAACACATACTAACTATCAAAAATTATACATTATAACGTCAAACTCTTCAAATGGGTGTTTTATATATCAGATTCCGTCGATGGATCTTTATATATACAATCGTATAAATTTGATTTTGTCTCGTCATTTGAATGAATTCGTCATTTTTTTTTTTTTTTTTGCAATCAATCCTTGTCGTATAGATATACTTCAAGGCTCTCATCTGGACCCATAAATATTTATATTTATTATAAATGTTACCTACATAATGTATTCGATAAAGCTACAGTTCTTTTTACTGATGACTTTATCGTTCATAAAAATAAACTCTAATATACATATATGAATCACAGTAAGATGACTATTATACTGGAAACAAATCATATTTAAATGTACTAAAGTGTCACGTTATGAAAATGTTTCATAATAAAAATGAAATGTTGTATTCTTATATGCTTCACTTTTTTAAATAATGCATGCGAAGTAATGCAAATAAATTCCTACGATTCACATCATGTGCATTTACAATTAGTTGTCAACCGTATCTTTTTGTAGCATAAATATTCTCACACTGAAGAAGTGATAAAAAATTCTCGATATTCTTTTTTTATCCAGAGTTATCAATAATCTTACTAACAACTTGCCGTTATAAACTACAACATATTTGCATTTCTTGCATAATATTCTTGTCTTCCGGTCGACTTTTTCATGAGTGATCTTAGGTTTAATAACTAGAGTGTGTAATTATGCAAATGAGATTCCTGATCGATTGATCTTTTCTCGATTTATAAATCTAAATGTTCAATTTCTGTTTCTTTTCTTCTTCTTTTATCAATTGTTATATAACTCTGATGCCTGTAAATTACTAGTAATAAATAATAATAAATAATTGTACAATTTTAAAATAAATATAGTTAGTAGTAACATAATAAAAAGATTTATAATTATGTTTTTCCCTTCAAATATTATACATTAAAATAACCTAAGAAGCTGGAATTTTCAATAAAAGAAGATTTTTTTCAATAAAAGTTTGCTTTTAGATAAGTATGTATGAAATAAGTTTGAAAAAGAAATATAAAATATACTGAATCATGTTATCTGACAAATATTATAAAAGTATCAAAGAAATTAGGGAAAACTTTGAAAGAAAATTTTTAAACATAGAAAAAAACAGCTGAACATTGTGAAGTTTAACCTTCATCCGTCCCTCATTTTTCAAATTTAATTTGTCCCTTGGTATCAGTTTGATACAATGGTAAAAATTAACACCCATAATAAAAAGTTAAATACTTAAATTTGTAAATTCTTTTAAATTCCTATTCAAACGTGTGTAAGATTCACACAAATCCTACAGATATAGATGTTCAATTTCATGTCGTGATCTTATTTTCTTCAGTTTTGTCTACTCATAATCTAGCTCATAATCATTTGTTTCGGATTTCTACTTATTCAAAATTGTAGATGTGTATATACATCTTCGAAAAGCATTGAATACATAATTGTAGTATAATAATTAGAAGAATTTTAAAAACAAATATTATTTCCATCTCTGGTTGCATATTTTGTTATCTGTTACCTGTATTTACCTGCAATTGTGTATCTGTATTTATGAAACAAGACAAGAAAGACAAGAAATTTTTTTCATTAACAATAACGAAATTTTTATTCAAATGTGTATAAAAGATGGACGAGGATTAAGAAAGTATCCCATTTAAAAACGTCATTTTCATTAAATAAAATAATGACACTTTAAAAAATACAGTTTTAATATATAGTTTTACTGTATTCTCTTAAACTCGTGAATGAATTTTCTCTTTCTGAGAGGAAATTGGAGACATAAGTCTCACACGTTGAGGAAAATCCCGGTCATTTAAAAAATGACGTCTCGCATGACATGTGTGACATTAGTACCATATCCCGTCCCTGGGAAGAAAGTAATGCAGTACCGGACAGTAACGCGATAAAGTGCCGCGTTCCCTCGATACCGAAGTTCCTAGAAAACCCAATGTTCTCAGATGACTTGGTAACTAACCGCCGCGCCGCGCCGGAAGAAGTCCGCGCTTCTTCTCCCGATTTCTTTCGTGGCAACCGCAATGAGATCATTAATCTTCGTAACAGTGCATCAACCTGTCCGACAAGTGAAACACTCACTGTTAGCGAGTACACCAACTTGTGACTATCGCAAAATTCAGGAAGGAATCTGAAAAATCAAATACCTGCAAATCTTAAGTATATTAAGTTGATGCATTCTGAGCGATTCCTGAAAACGACGAACGTTTTTCACATATTAACAATCGTCAGCCTAGATTTGTTTATTCGTTCTGAACGATCAAATATATATCTACATATATATGAATTCTCTCTCTCTCTCTCTCTCTCTCTCTCTCTCTCGAGATAAAACATGCATTCATTTCACCATGACCTAAAACATATAGAGAAGAGATTGAAATCGAGTCCTTCGAAGTTCAAAACCCGTTGTTTGGGAAAAGGAGACAAAAAAGAAACGAAGAAGAGGGGAAGGCAGGGATCCAGGCTGAACCTTTGACCTCGGTGCAAGCCACGACAAAGTTCTCCTCCTCTGTTACACACGGTCCCCGGCTATTCCCGGCTCGATGACCTCGAACCGAGGCTACAAAACTCCATTCGAAGCCTAGACTCCATTCTCCGGAGGACTACCACACCGTTATCGCGTTACGTATGTGTATATACACGTATATATATGTATGTATCACATTTCAGCTCGAGCAATCTCGCATCATTTACGTGCTGCCGCAATTAGCAGAGGGTACATTGTGCAACACTGAAACGTATGTACCGAGTTGCGAGTCCTTTGAATTTTAGCGGGGGCAAACGAAGTACGAAGAACTCGCGCGATCGCGCTTCGAATCGAAGATAACCACCGGATGAACCACAGGTGAACGAACTAGCTGCCTCGAGGGAATAATCACGTTTCGAACGATTGGTCGGGGGAGGGAACGAGTCGGCTGATTTTGGAAGGAAGTAGCAAACGCGCAGAAAACGAAAATGAACGGCGATCGACGTAACGACCGGTCTCGAAGCAGGATTTACGCGCTCTCGGGCAGGATTCCATAGAAATCCTAGAGAAAGAAGAAGACGAAGAAGAAGCTAGAACAGACCTGCGAAATAGCGAGCCTTACACGGCAGCCTACTGTAAGTATCGTTGGATCGCTCAATCGACCGGGAGGAAAAACGAGGAGCGAGTGTGGAAGGAGAAGGCGGACGATCGCGAACGCGCTATCCTCATTTGAAGATGAAGAAAGAGAAACGTAGTAATGAACGAAGAGGACGAGTAGACGAGAAACTGAGTAGATACTGGTGAGAAGAAATAGGGAGGTGGAAAGGGAGCAAAAAGCGAGGGAAAGAAGAAATCCAGGAAGTAGTCAGTTGAAACATAAGCAAAATGTATACGGAAAGCCGGTGACTTGCGTGCTTTCAGCTTGCACAGGCGAATTACTCGACCAACGCCGGCAATCTTGAACGACTTCCTCGAGCTGGCTTCGTCTCTTAACACTTTTATGAGAAGACTTGCTCGACAACCAGTTACACCTATCGACTTCCAACGATTTATTCTTCGCTGCGCTGGATTGATTTACGAACATCGGGCGTCCTCTCTTGGAAAACGAATTACCGAGAAACCTGTTATCTTTCTCTCTAATTAGATTATAAGTATGAAAGAAAACATGCTCGAATACAAAGAACGTAAAACAAACTGCATAACTTGTACATTGTGTATTATACTGATAAACAAATTTCAAATTTACGCTAGGTACGTCTTCTTGGTTCGCATACGTTCGAAAGCATCTTAAGAACGAAAGACGAATATGAGACGCTGAACGCGAATTGCGCTTCTAACCGATATCCATTGCTTCCGTTTCAGATGGGTTCGTCTGCGATCGGCACGATGGGGACCGTGGTCGCTGGCGTCACGCTGTTAGCTTTCGTCACCGTCGCTCACGCTGCTCTGGGTAAGTACATCCGTACATTTTATCCCCTTGAATATAACGAACGAGATGCTTCAGAACTACCTGTAAACGTGTAATTCCAGTTACGCCGTTCTTTGCAATGTTTTTAAAGGAATCGCATTCACGTTTCAGCTAGGACAGCGTTCGAGAAGCTGACAGACTACGATTACCGCGGAACGACGTATTACAGTGTAAGGAACCTATCTTTATACGAGTGTCAGGGTTGGTGCCGCGAAGAAGCCGAGTGTCAGGCGGCGGCGTTCTCGTTCGTCGTAAATCCTTTGGCGCCGATGCAAGACACCCTGTGCCAGCTGCAGAACGAGACAGCGGCAACGAATCCAGCAGCACAACCGCAGAGAGCCGCGAACATGTACTACATGACGAAGCTGCAGATCAGATCAGGTGAGCAGTCCTGACCGAGAACATGCTTCGAAACTTTGTAACGCGAAATCGATCGAACATCAGCCGTGCTACATAATCAGATGGAACTGCCGGTAAACGCTACTAGGAGCTTCCTTTTCGAGGAAAGAGAGCCCACAATGATCATCTATCTACAAGATTCAACTATGAGAAGTTAAAATTGCGAGCCACCAGCAAGACTGGGATAATGAATGTTAATAGTTAGCCTTTGGCTAATCTTTTACCTCATACCGAAAGATCGATAAGAAAATAAAAGAGGCTAGCTGGACGATTAGCTAGCATGTTAGAGAAAAATCTTGCAGTTTAAGCGGTATTGCGAAAGGCTAACAAAGAAAACAATCAGGAAAGATGAAATCCAGGTTTAAGCGCTAGTAACAAAGTCGCAGGACATGCGAAGGAAGCAGGTAGACGTGCAAATAAACGGGTGGAAAGTATATGGTGGTTATTAGTATATACTCGATATTGAGTATAGTATATACTCAATCGCATTGCAGTGTCTTAACTCGGTGTCGTGGAAACAATAATTGTCCTTTTCTGATCTCGTATACTCAGTCTTTTCCAAATTTCAATTTCTCTATCATAATCTGAAATAATCTAACCAGTGACGGCATGTGGCTTGTACTGAAATGGTGTGGGTGCTACAACTTTTAAAATATATGTACACACTGTAAATATAAAATTTTTTATTATTTTTTTGTACAAAAAATAGGAAAATTATATAGAATTCTTGATGATATTGTAGTTCCGCAGTGCCTATGTACTTAAGCCGCCACTCAATCTAATGTAAAGAGAAGAATTGAAAAAAAATCGAAATTTATTACAGATATATTATTTAGCAGTGTCACAGTCTCTCTTTACTAAATATAGACACAAAAAAATACAACGTAAGATAAGAATATATAGCCTATCCTATAAAATAAAAGTTTTTCATCCTGCTTATACAAAAATATTTCTTGCAAATTAGAGAAATTGATAAATTGTATTTTTTGTTAATTAAGAAAATTGATATGTTAAGAATATTGATATGTCTGATAAAAGGCTTATAGAATCATTATTTAAAAAGATTACTTAATGTTTGATATTTTTAAATACAAGGTAAATCTATTACATGAGCTAAAACTCTATTTCTATTAAAAATAGAAAAAAGTTCTAGAGGAAAACCTTTCATTGTTTAAAAAACTCTATCATCGTCTGGTGCGATTTCCTAAAATTGCTTTGCTACAAAGTACAATTGCATTATTTTTTAAATAGAACTCTGAATTTCTTTTCGACGAATTTTAATACCACCAATTCTTTTACCACCCTTTAAACTAGTGCAACTCTGTTCTGAATATTTTTCATGATTAGACTAAAAATAATGTACATACCTTGATTTTTTTCACTTAAATGCCTTGTATGAAATTTGAAATATCTTAAGAAATATTAAGTTTTTCGACATCAAGCTCTAATTCTTCTTTATTCGGAGTAACACTAGGAATCAATTCATGGAAAAAATCGTAAATTCATTTCAACAAGTACAACTGCACTTTGCAAGTCGCATTTTATATGCATTACACAACCATAAAGTTTCTTAGAGAATGCGAATTTTCCTTTACTATATTTTTACTACCTTCAATACGGGAACAGTGTTATAGCCTGGCTCTCAGTTATTAATAAGTTTTTCTAAAGAAATGTCTAACAAGAAATTTCTAAAGCTATGCATATTGATATATTGGTTTCCCATAATAAAGAGTAATATAGCTCCTAAAAGTAAAAGCTTCAAATAAAAAATAAATATAAAATATAAGCCTCAAGACTCATTTTCTGACATTTTAAACATTGAGATTCTTTATAGATCTCTCCATAAAATTGATACGGTATATATATTTATATATTATTCCATAAAATTAAATTAAATAAAATTAAATTAAATAAAATTAATTAAATTTGTGAATTACATAATAAATACATAATGAATATAAACAGTAGTTAAAAGATAATAAATTTTTATTTATAAAAAATAGAATTTAGCTTGTTGATTCACTTTTGTTGATCTCTTATGTTACCAAAGAAATAGTTTTTATGATTTTTGTTAAGGAGCCATATTATCTTCACGTTTGTCCAAGTTCTTAAATGATTTATTTTGTAAAATTTATCTAAATTATTTTTCTCTTTTTTTGCTTTTGTTTTTTCAAGATACATAATGTTATTATTTTATCTACATTTTGAATAAAAATTTAAAGTAATCTGGATTACGAAACAAAATTTAAGAAGAAATTTAAAACTAAGAGTCTACGATACTTTCCATTTCTATCTATTTCTTCAATAAAGAGTATCAGCAAAGCTAAATTTTAGTGAAACTTCTCCGATATCTAAATATACAAAACACTTGTGCATCACCTATTATATTCAAGAAATGAATATAATTCAAGTTTGGCAACTTCGTGAAGAAGTTGCCAAACTTTTAGACCTGTAGACAAAAGCCGCATCCTCCATGAACGCAGGCCGTTTCGGACTGACAGGGAGAAGTAAGCACGATTTGCCAAAGAGGGTAGTCCGAATGGCAGCAAACAATAAAAGATCTACTGGTGTCTTCAGGCGATGTGAAAAATACTTTAAGTACGGTCGCCGCTGCTAACAGGTCAGAACCTTCGTCGAAGGTGTCGAAAATATCCCAAGAAACGCCTAATATTGGTTTAACGAGCCTGCTGGTACCTCCGAGCCTTTCAACTATCTTAGTTCGATCGTAAAACTCGCAGCTACGAGTCGTTGGACACCTTCGAGAACACCCGCGGTTTGACCTGTCTCATGTTTCGAAAGATAACAAAAAGGACTTTGGAGAAGGTTTCTGATTTCTCGAAAAGTACGATTGCGCCTCTCATCCAGGCGCCTGATCGACCATAGAACACTTTCGTTACTCTCTTGACCGAATAATGTAATGAACAGAATACGAATATTCATGTAAATTCACTTGGTCTCGTTTACTTTATAATCATATTCAATTCCATGTTGGATTTCATTTGTAATATTTTTGACGTAGTCTTTATTAAATCTGCAAAGACAGAAGTAAAGTCGTGAAATAAAGGAGAAGCGATTTTAATATCGAAACGATGCGTTTTTCAGTTGGCAACTTCCATTCAAAATCCCTCCTCTCTTAAAATAACTGGGAACAGACGAAACAGATCTCCATCATCGAGGTCTCAACGCGTTAAGAATTTGCACGGGCACGGGCACGGGCGATCGGTCTTCCGACGACAGATACTCGAACGTCAACAATTGGCTCGTGCAAAATTTTACGCAACAAGCTCTATCCCGTGCCTCGACATTTAATTCTAGAAAATAAAGCAGCTCACAACAACGATTAATTTTAGCAGATTTGCGTGAGTCACAGATAACAGAGTTCAACGCCGGTTCAATCTGTATACAAGATATTTCCAGCGGATAAAAATCACCAGCCATTTCTTCGTTCCCGCCATCATTCGCGTGTTTGAGACGTCCAAAAATAGTACGCAACTAAAAACAAACGGGCAGCGTATTTTTAAAGATTCCGATCGCAATATTCAGAGTTGGAATTTAACTCTCTCTGCTTTCTTAAGAAATATAATCAGCCTGCGTGGTCGGAAATAAGACAAATAAATAAATTAAGAAAAAGATACGAAATATTTAAAAAAAAACGAAACAATTACATTTTACAGAATGTTATTATTGAACAAATCAGACTGATATATCGAATGGAGTATTTCTGTAGTCGTACGAGATAAGGAATTCGCACGACTGCGGTGAATCATCGAGTGACACGTCGCTCCGTTGGCATCGGTTCCCGGTGTTCGTCGACATTAGCGCCGGTTTCGAGAGCGGAACAAAAGAAATTGGAACGATCGTCCCGATGAAATATATTCTCGTTTCTCGGCTGAAAGTCGCGCGGTTGTGCGTCACAAAATGATAGATCGCGCTCGATATGCCAAGTCACATGTTCGATGGTGATTTTGGCACCAAGGCAACGCGCGCTCGCGCGCTTAACCCGTGCTCGTCTCGCGGCCGTCACGCTCGCGTGATCAGCCGCCAACCGAGAAATTCGCCACACTTCCTCGGACCGGCCGGATATAGTATAACTGTTTCCACGATCGGCGATCCGTGCCGCGAGCATACACTTCGCATTCTTTCCGTTTTTTTCACGCAGCCGCGCTTTCCTCTCGGCGAATACGAATTATCATATTTCACTGGCAGATCGTTTCATCCTGCACTGTACAGGACATGATGGTCGTTTTGGTGTCAAAATAGAATGACCTTGAAACGACCTCGACTTACAGAAAATAGTTCGGAAGACAGATGGAATAATGTACGTAGGAATTTATTTATATCGTAGACGTTTTATTAGTAGATTTCTTGAAATTCGAGATATTGCAACGTCGAGAAGATGCGAAATTAGAAAATTTCGTTGCTATATCGATCCTCCCTTATGTGGCTACAGGTGTCAGTGTACGAAACTCATGTTTCTTCTCGCAGGCGAGAGTTACGTAAGAAAGCATTCTCTGCAGCCTGTATATGCTTCGTCAAGTGTGCAAACGTTGTGTCTGCGGTCAGGCGTACCCACGTGTTTTACTTCTCTACAAACAAAAACATTTTGCATAACGTAAAATCATCGTCATACAATGACAATAAGATATGAGACAATCTCTGTTCTTTTTTTTTTTTTTTAGTGGAATTGAATGGTTAGAATTGTATAGACCTTAGGATTGAAATGTTCTTACTGTTTTCTTCTATCGCCAACATTCTTTTGTTTTTCTTTTTCAGAGAACGTCTGTCTGCGACCATGGTCTTTCGAACGTGTTCCTAACAAGATGATTCGTGGTCTAGACAATGCTTTGATCTATACATCGACGAAGGAAGCTTGTCTAGCGGCTTGCCTCAATGAACATCGTTTTACCTGTCGTTCCGTTGAATACAACTACGTAACTTTGCAATGTCATTTGAGCGATTCCGATCGAAGAACGACTGGCCAATACGTGCAATTCGTGGACGCCCAAGGCGTGGACTATTTCGAAAATCTGTGCTTGAAAGGTATAGTTCGATAGATATTCATACGCCATAATGGAATACTATTCGATGTAAAAAAAATTACTTAAGAAAGTTGTCATTTCCAGGAAAAGAGGCGTGCAAGTCTCAAAGAAACTTTCAAATGCCACGAATCGGCGTGGCCGATGATAAAGTTGCTCAATATGCAGGATTACACTATTACACGGACAAAGAGCTGCAGGTTCAGAGCGAATCCGCATGTAGATTGGCTTGCGAGATCGAGAACGAGTTCCTCTGTAGATCTTTCCTCTATCGTGGTGCTCCTCAAGGATCTGCGTATAACTGTCAACTATTCCATCTGGATCATTGGACACTTCCCGATGGTCCTTCGACGTATCTCAATGCGGAACGACCATTGATCGATAACGGCGAAAGAGTTGGAACTTACTTCGAGAATTATTGCGAAAGTAAGAGCGACATTTCAAATTTCCATTATATTTTTTCCGTTATACGATCGAACTCGTCATTCGATATATTCAAATTGATCATTAGAGGGTACTGGACCATTAGCGGACCCGCCAGTCGTCTTCGAGACTACGGAAGACCCCACCATAAATAACCTTACGAGGAATGATATAAACTGCGATAAAACTGGTACCTGTTACGACGGTGCGTATATATTAAACAGACATTCGCTAAAGAGTGTACTGATCAGTGTACTAATTGATCAAAAAGAAATATGAAATATTCTTCGGAACAAGCCTTATTATCGTGAACCTGACAATAAAGGATCGTGAAATATGATTGCAGTATCCGTTGACTGTAAAGACACGCGAATTGCCGTCCAGGTTCGTACGAACAAGCCATTTAATGGTCGTATTTACGCTCTTGGCCGTTCAGAAACCTGTAACATCGATGTGATTAATAGCGATCTGTTCAGGCTCGATCTGACTATGAGTGGGCAAGATTGTAACACTCAGAGCGTGGTAAGTAATTGATATTATACACGTATGTTCACGTTTACGTATGATCACGTATTCGCTTGAATCGTTAAATCCTGTTCAAAACTCTTTGTTCACTACGGCAGCGTGACGGTTTTCAGACTGGCATCTACTCGAACACGGTTGTCCTTCAGCATCATTCCGTGGTGATGACCAAGGCGGACAAGATTTACAAAGTGAAATGCACGTATGACATGTCATCGAAAAATATTACATTCGGAATGATGCCTATTAGGGACCCGGAAATGATAAGTATCACCAGCGCGCCGGAAGCCCCTCCACCAAGAATTCGTATCCTCGACAGCAGATCCAGGGAAGTCGAGACCGTCCGTATCGGAGACAAGTTAACGTTCAGAATCGAAATCCCGGAAGACAGTGAGTGTTCATCGTTGTTGCGTGAACGTACGCCGATCGTGATCTTAATCTTCGTTCTTTTCGATCTGTAGCTCCTTACGGAATTTTCGCAAGAAGTTGCGTCGCCATGGCCAAAGATTCAAAAAGTACCTTCCAAATCATCGATGACGAAGGGTCCGTACTTTGTGTATGAGAAAAAATAACGTTGCAATAATTAAAATTAGTTGAACAAATAATTGTTTAATTTTCAGTTGTCCGGTGGATCCATCAATCTTCCCGAGTTTCACACCTGACGGAAACGCCCTTCAATCCATCTATGAGGCATTCAGATTCACCGAGTCTTACGGTGTGATCTTCCAATGCAATGTCAAGTACTGTTTGGGACCATGTGAACCGGTAATTGAACAAACAAAAATAATTTACACATATCTCGTCGACGAAAAATGAAGAGACGTTGATTAATTACAGGCTGTCTGCGAGTGGGGACGAGAATCGGTAGAGTCATGGGGTAAGAGGCGTCGAAGAAGTATCACGAATGCCACGGAAGAAAAAGCAGAGGATATGACGCTGTCTCAGGAAATTCTTGTTCTCGACTTTGGCGACGAGAAACAGTCAGACTTCTTGAAGAACGACGCCAGCATAGACTTCAACGAAGCCGGTAAAAAAATGCATAAAAAAATTTCTCTTTCTCTTGGAAATATTATATTAATATTGTAAAGAATATTTTCAAAAAAATATTCATTTCTGCTTTTCAGATAAAACAGTAACGATAGTGGAGCCCTGTCCAACAAAGACATCGGTGCTGGTTCTAGGAGTTACGTGCGCTTTGCTAGTTCTTATCTATATTTCCACAATCTTTTGTTATTACATGAAAAAATGGCTGTCACCCCGTAAGATGATGCCCTGAAAATTCCCCATCAGACTCAAGTGATGACGAGAGAAGCGGCAAGGAAAAACTTCGGATAAAGTGCAAACTCACCTTGCGTAACACGTCGTACGTGTTATAAGACTGCATGCGATGAACTCGAGGAAGCACGTGTTCAAATAGATGGATGGAAAAATTGCAATTTTGCGCTGTCATCATCAATATTACTCATGCTTCGCGCGAAACGCTTTTCTACGAAGTGAAGAGCCGTACCGCGCAAAAAACATTCATTTTTCCACATTGCTATGCGAATACATTTTTCATTCAGACATTGCGCTTTCGGGTTTGTCGCGATGCTTCCCTACTATCGACAACTTATCATTCATACATTAAGCAGAAACATGATATTCCAAACGTCGCATTCGATTCGTGAAGCAATTGAATTAATCGGAATACAGATGCCCCTTGGCAACGAACTTCCAACAATACAATATTAAAAGGTGAAGAAAAATCAAAAAGAAGAAACGAATAGTATCTCTAAAAAAAAGAAAGCTAAATCAAACAGAATCTATTGTTCGCCGTTAAATCGAGAGCTTGCACATGGCGGAAGTCACAAGTTGCTTATGCAACGCTCTGAAAAAAATCTTTTCATTGACGATGTTAAAAGCACACTCATTATAGAACACTTTAAATATAATTTCACACGACGAATCACGAGATCTTGTCGCTTGTGCAACGCCTCGCTAGGGGGATTAGTTTTACATACAGTTGAGGATGGATTTCGTAGATAACGATAGAGGTAGACAACGATTTGGTTTCAGAATATCTTACGGGACAATCTCTACATTTACGCGTTTTACATCTGATATTCCATTCATTTATACATAATATTTATCGTATATGTATATCGGATCTTTTAGATCGCATGGGTCGAAGATCGCAGGGATCTTGCGTGCAATATTTCGTAGCGAGTCGCGGAACATGCATTTTCTCGAGAACGATGAAACTATGGCAGATAAAAGAATTATGCATCGCGTGGACATCTCTGTGACGTCATGTTCCTCGTATCGAGAAAACAAAATGATACATTTGGTCGATTGGACAAAAATTGTTCCCCGATCCGTGATTACTACGTTCTTTTCTCTAAGAACAACCAGGGACATCCTGACGACAGACGTTGTAATAAGTACACTTTATTTAAGGACATTTTAGACACAGCTAACTGTCTTATCTCTTAAGAGCTACTTCTGATCGGATTGCAAGGAGAATAAAGTATAACGAACGACAAATCTCTCCCCCTTCGTCGCTCGATATAATTCTCCGTGGTCTCCTCGAGCTGTTGCGGAATGAGATAAATATCTCCTAGATCAAGCATCGTTCGACGCAGCTCTAGCCACATTTTTTATTCCGCGGAAATCTACTTGTAACCCGTATCAAGACTAGCGATATTTAAAGGTTCACGCTTCACTAACGTTTCTAACGATACAACTAGCGTTTAAGGTAGAAAATAAACGGAGCATATAAGCATAAATAGAAAAAGAAGCGAAGGAAACGAACGAGAAATAGCATTTTTTGATTAATAGATTTCATGTTGAAGTCATGCCAACGCTTTTTTCTAGACGCTCAAAACTGTTTTTCTTGTTTTCATGGAATCTACTAAGTATAATTTTGAAAAATTATAATTACCGTGATTAGAGAAAAAGATGAAAAGTAAATTCAGTATTACTGGAATAATTGGAAGATTAATCTAGCATGAATTGATCATGGAATTGAAGTTGAAAATGCTGTTCACCCGAAACGAATTATGAGAAAAATCGTCCTTTTGGGATTATTAGGTGCAGGTACTTTAATCCTCGATATCGAATAGATATCCCAATACCGATGTACATGTATTTGAATCACATCATATTTCCACTCAGTCACTGATTATCAATCGTTGGAGCAGTTTGAAGCCATTATTTCAAAATGATAAACGAAAATAAATCATTTTAACGGAACTTTTGTTGAAGAATTGATGTTGAAATATATTTTTAAGAAAACCCACGATGATCCATATCCTATGTAATTTAGATAGAACGAAAATATGATGTAGGTATGTCAATCATAAGTTTAAAATATTAGCAACATTGATCATACTTTCACATAAAACACATCGAATATTCTTGAATGATTACTTTGTGAAAAAAAAGAAAGGGACTAGCTAGCATCCATCAAATTTTTCTTTTATGTTAATCTCCATTTTTACTGACTTCGACGTGATAAAAAAATGCATTTCGGAAAGAATCGACGCTCATGGAAAAAACAAATGTATATATCATTGGATCGTAATAGGTATTGAGATGCAGATACACTATAAGTACACGTATCAATATCACATATATTTGTACTCTATTTATGTACGCGAATGTTTCAATAATTAAACAAAAATCAATTTCAAAAAAATCTTGTATCCGTTTTTTTTTATTCGACAACTGGTAGATCATGTTCATATTACGCAAATTATTATTAGATTGCAAATATATCCATCAAATTCTAGTAAAATTTCAAATATCCTATTTACAATATGCATTTGAGATTGCTATTAACAAACGTCGATTGATGTGCCGCAGGATTATTGAACAATCGACCGTATAAACAAATTGAAACGATTGGTCGACAGCCAATGATCGGTTCGAACTTGTGATTAATTAAGTTGTGTAGGAGCACATATTAAAGATGCACATGTATGAGTTTGTTATTGCGACAAGCAATAATATGAATCACTTGATACGGTTAGTGTCGATGAATAGTCAGTTGATTGCAGATAAAAATAATTGCGGCATCTTTGTTTAAAAATAGATTGCAGTTGCATCCATCGAAAACATATTTTGAAATTATTTCTGTAACATTAACACGAGTCAATCAATCGAGTTTTTGAAGTTTACTAGCTAAGCACTGAATGAGTAAAACAAAAAACATATTTATCCTCGATTGTAATTATCACGTGAATTTCAACGTATCCAGTGCGTTCTAGACGTTCTACAGAATTATATACCAATGATGAGTCACGCTTTAATGAGGTTTCAAAGGCTAGCATTAATTGATAACAAATTTAACGAGTTTAACTGCTCTCGACCCTCGAAGACAGCGGTTATCTAAATGATAAATATTTTCAGTCGCTCGTTGAAAGAGATTTTGTAATGCCAATGAAACGATTGAATTAGTTGAACAGCGGCAAATATCATTGGCCGCATTTAACTTCGCGCAATCTAAAATAGTTAATTAAAAATGCATCTGAAGATATTAAATAACATGAATAGTTTGAAACCGTTTAGTTTGATTAAAAAAAAAGTCCTAGTGTACATTAATATGCGAACGCAAGCAAGTGAATTAAATTAATAAATCGGAAGAACGAAGAAAAGTTTAATAAAAAATTGGATCGAAAGTAGCATTCAAATGTCGATAAAACGAATAACGGATAATACGTGGCTTTTTAATCCTTTAATTTTTTATTGCTCAGTCGATAAAGTGAATCGCGATGCGGTAGCCATTGAGGTCAGAGGGAGGTTACACCCGTAACGATCCTGTGTTAGAATTCAAGGTTTTCATGGAAACCAAGTATGAAAGATGCTAGTAATCGTTCCGATTGTCGGTCATCCGCATTGTCGTTGTCTTTCACCGTTGTACCAATAGCAAACGTATGGCAACCTCGTCAACCTCGATACGCCTTCGTCAATGATAAGATAAAGGTTAGCATGTGTACGTTCCTCGTGGAGTAGCAACCGTGGGCGTTGTTATATTTCGCTTTGCTCGTGTGCACTTCGATCTTTGCGTCGCGTTCGTTTCCGATAATGTTTCTTCTTTTTACTTACATGTTTCTTTTGTTCTTTTATACCATTTGTCTTGGTGATAACATGAAAGAAAGCGAACGGACTGTGCAACGACTCGAAGAGTGTCGATGAAACGAAAGTTTCATTCTGCGAGATTAGCTTCGAATTCATACAGGTATGCACAGATATGCGCAAGTAGGCGTCATCGTGCGACCGCCCACGGAAAAGGTATATTTCTGCATTCGTATGTGGGCAAATGAACGATGCAACCAACTGTGACGTTTAACCGATGTACATATATGTGCGTATCGATAATCAGGTTGATTTTATCTATAGAGGGACAAGATGATATGATTCGTTCCCTGATGAATTTACATTTCACGAATTGTTCAAAATTTAAAGTTGAAAATCCATTGGAGCATACAAATTCTTATAAATACGCGATTCATCTGTATGCGATTAGATTTGAGATACATATGTACGTGCTCACACATACGCATACAGGGGATGAACGTATGTATGCAATGCAAATATTAACACACAACAATAGAACTATGTATATGCACTATTGCACGTGTGGCGCTCTCCCAGTTAGCATGTACATAAATACACTCGGGTTTGCAATTTTAGCAAGTGCCGCTCTTCGTTCTGGAACATAAAAGAAAACTAAATACGTATTATCCTATATTATCTATCACGTGTCGTAATATACGGTGTACGGACTTTTTTCTCTAATTTCAATTCAATATACAGACTAATCATAAAGATATGATTAGTTGAATAAAGAAACGGGACTTGCTCGAAATATATATATATATATACATATATACATACTGGATAGTGGCCAATAACAGAAAAACTTGTACACTTTTAGCCTCAGACAAAATTTGATCAATCGTTCGATCAAAATAAATATCATAGGTGACTATCTGTCTCGCGTTTGCTAGATCCAAGTAACGTAGACAAGGATAACGGAAAGAACTGGCTAGTGCATTTTTTACAAGAAATTGCGACCGCTACGCCCTTTTCTTTCACGCTCGCATTCTCACGTGTTTCTTGCACAAATAAGGTAGGTAAGGGCTACATGAGTAGTATGGTACACGGAATTCAAAGGTGAGGTGTCGCAAGTCGAAGCAATGGTAAATAGAAGCATTTTATCTCGCTTGCTCTTACTCTCGATCCGACGATTCTATCCTGTCGCACCAAGCACGTACACATATGCACGTGTACGCACACGTGTACGAATGCCTGAAAAGAGAGCAAGGAAAGTAAAGGCTACGGGAGCCGAAGTAAACGAACATGGATGAGAAAGAGGGAAAGAGAACAGTCGGCGTACATCATTTGGGCGCCGAGAAGTCTGGCGCGACCAGGCTAAGCCAGGCCAGAGGCGCGTCTCTGGTTACGCGACCATTTGGGGCGCCAAGCATGGAATGCCGAGTGATGAGAGGAGTGGGGCGTAGGGCAAATAGAAGGGAAAACCATAGGAAGGCGAAAGAGAGAGAGAGAGGAAGAGAAAGACAGAGAAGAAAGTCCCAAAGGGATTAGTGGAAACGAAGGTAGATGTTCGAGCATCGTCGTCGAGTGTCGAGCTTTGAATCGGAGAATCGCATGGAATGGCGTTGAGTGGGGGGGGGGGGGAATCAACGAAGGGACCCTTGCAAGCTACATTCCAGCGGGACGCGAGTTTTCAAATATGGCTACCCGCGTGAATGTAGGTCCACGACCGATCGCACAACACGCACACACGTTCGACCTTACGAACTATAAGATCTCCTCTTCCCTTCTCTCTCCTACTCTCGTTCTTCTCTGTTTCGCCTTCATAATCTGTTCGGAACGATTCCCTCTCATAACGTACTCCTTCCCCCCTAATGCTTGCTCCGTCACACGCTTATACAGACACTAACCCACAGAAATCCCCCTTGCCTCTTTACACCATCGGGTTGTTGGTTTCCTCTCACCCCTCGCAGCAACCCGGACGGCCCAGCCGACCGAGCTGGCGACACCCTGTCTGGCAAGACCGGCCGACGGACAAAGGAGGGGGAGCCTGGCCGCTGCGTTGCCACGTCCTCGGACTTCGAGCTGCACCTACCTTCGGTCCCAAGGACAAATCCGATGAACGTGCCAGCCATCGTGGCGTACTTAGGCGACTGCCGGTCTGCTACTGCTATGCCTCTTACCGATATTATTCCTAACGATCGTTCTTACTCTCGCTTCTCCACGACAGACAGAGAGCTCAGTCGTTCGAATACAAAAAGTTGAGTAACAAAGGAGAATGACGTAGCATTCAATAAAAAAAAAGGAAAGGAAATGCAGCAATCTTTTGTTTTCAACGACTAGTATAAAATACCAAAAAGATGAGTCACACTCGCAAAACTATGTGAAGGTTAATAGGCACGTTCCGATGTTAGCGATTGTCACGTGTGCATACATATTTAGGAGCGACTCGGAATCGGAATCGGAGTGATCAACGCAAAAATAACTAGGCAAATTCTTAGAAATGTACTCGGGTGATCCTTCGTGGAACAAGAGAATTGGTTGGGTCTCTTAGTTTTGCTGGTGGCACGAATCGTGGAAATTTACGAGGCCTCGGTTCTTTTCTTCTTTGCAAGATCCGTCTCGCTCACTCTTGTTTCTCCAAAGTATATACTAACACGCGGCTTGCGTCATTGCTCGCAGGTCTCTCCGCGTCCGTATACGCTGCGGCCTACGTGCAACTCAGCGAATGGCAACCGCGCTTAAAGCTAAACATATTAACTGTCGGCTCATGCCACAAAAACAACATGATCTCATTCCGCTACGTATATGCAAGAAACGTGCGATCCGCATGCACGCTTTGAAATCTCATTCAGAGATAACCGAGAGGTGAATAGGAAAGGACATTCCAACGAAAAATAAAATCGCAACGAAAACTATGAATATCTAATCACCATTCGGTAATGACTTACGACGGTAAGTCGGTAGAATGTTCGTAATAATCAACGAGGAACGATACAGATTGTATTACCCCACCAAGTTATAACAGAAACGACTCCTCAACCCTAATGAAACTACCACTACCAGCATAGCTGACACGGCCTCGGACACTTCCTGGAAAGCAAAATCCCCTTACCTCACCGGCCTTTCCCCTCATTCGACGCCAATAAAACTTCCTAGACGATGGTCGCCGTGTTGGCGCATGGTACAGCAAACTTTCAAGAATTGTACCGTATATGAAGTCTGACGTAGGTCTTCAACGATTTAACCTAAATAACACGCCTAATCTCAGCCGCGAGAAAATAATCGTAGCTCAACTCGAATCGAGACGCCTGGCTCATATTCTTTCGATGCTCGAAATTCGTTTCGGTCGTAATTCATCGATGTAGAAAGAAATTCTGCGTAGCATATGCTGCATGGCGCAGCGATTGCCGAGAAAAGGCACGGTCGAGTCGCGAGAGGGGAAAGGCGAACAAAAATCACGGCTCCATGCTGGCTAGCGCGGGCAGAGTTGGTAAGTGGTGAGCAAACGAGCGAACGGCGAGAGGAAGGCAAGCAGGCAAGCGGTCGTACGAGCACGGCAGACAACATGGCGCCGAGAATGTCGTCGTCACGCTGGCGTGACGTTTCCCGCGCGCGTCATTAACGGAAGTGAGCACACAAAATGGCGGAGTTTTACGGCACTGAGGTGTGAAAGAGGAGAGTGAGGAGGAGGGAAAACAGAAAGACGAGAGGGTGTAATGGGGGGAAAGGCGGGTGGGGCGCCTATGGGTGCGGGCAGTCAGGCAGGATGACAAGGAGCTGTAGAAAGAGAGAAGTTGGTGGAGGTTAGGTCGGTGGCGCAAAGAAAGAAGAATGACTGGTGGCCAGCGGCGACGGTGGACTAGCGCCTGTGCTACTCGAGTGGGATGCCGGGACGTCGAGGGAAGCTTACTGAATAGAGAGAGAAAAGGACGAAGAATCAATCGTTCGCAGGGAGAAGAGAGAAAAAACGACAGTACGCTCGACGCGTACGGGAGTGGGGGAAGCACGGTGAGAGACCGGAGTGCGGCAACGCGAAGGGGAACGGCGCGGCAAGGGACAAAAGAGTGAGAGAGCGAGCTTGAAACGAGAGAGGGGAAGGGAAAGATCGTTTCAGTGGGAAGCCGCAGTCGTCGCTGGTAGTGGGGATGAAAATTAGTTACGGCATCTACCAAGACCTAAAAGGAACTCTGTGCGCGGTGCGGCCAGGCCACTTCGTGCAATGTTACGCGTTAAGGTACCCCCGTGCGTTGTTGGCAGTGCCCGGTTTCGAAGCTCATCATCGTCGTCATCGTCATCGTCGTTCTCGTTTTTGTGTTCGACGTGACGGTCAATTGTCACGCTACGAAAGAGTTCTGTGCGTTAAATACAATACGAGTTATGGCTCACGGCGAGGTACTTGGTGAAGGAAATACAGCAGTGAAAATGGTGCATCAGAAACAGCATCAACAACAACAGCAGCAACAGAACTCGAGGAAATCAGTCGGTGTGATGGGTAGCAGACGAATATTCGCGCCGGCCTTCAAGCTCAAGGTTCTCGATTCGTACAGAAACGACATCGACTGTCGTGGAAATCAGCGAGCCACCGCGAGGAAGTACGGGATTCATCGACGTCAGATACAAAAGTGGTTACAGTGCGAGGATAATTTGAGAAACAGTTGCGCCGAAACTGGGAATACCAACAGCGGAGTGATCTCGACAACGGTGATTTCTCCCGTGGGTGTTTCCAAGCCGGACGGTACCGTGACGGAAGCCACGACGGGGCCTGCCGTGACTCCAGCAGCGCCGGCCTTGAACCTCAGTCTCGCCAGACTGCACGGCGACGAGCTGGCTACACAGCAAAGGCCCCCACCTCTTCTTTCTCATCCTCCTCATGGTGGTTCACCCTCTTCGCTCCAATATTCGTCGCAATCTGAAACGGTTGCGGCGCCGGTTTTATCCATTCGTCTCGATTATCAAGAATATTCCGCCGGCAGTTCGGAGCAACGTCATCCTCGTCGAGAAACGGAGGATCATCGAGTACAGGTAACGATGGACGTTCATGGTTACTCAGAGACACGTGCGGACGAAGAATGCACGTACTACGTTTTAAATTCTGACGGGCAACGAGAAGGCGAGAACTTTATTGATGGTCGTAACGAGACAAAAGTATATCAGACTCTGACAGCGTATCGAGCGCCTCTTCATCAGGAACATCACCGATACACTGGTAACGAGAGTAACGAAATCGCGGTCACGACGTCGTCGTTGCTTCGACATCGTTCATCGACGCCAAATAATACTCATCGTCATCACAACCATCGATCTCAACAAAATTACGGAGATATTGATTCGTCTTCTTCGATGGATGGAAAATCATCGTCATCGTCGTCGTCGTCGTCGTCGTCGTCGTCGTCGTCGTCGTCGTCGTCGTCGTCGTCGTCGTCGTCGTCGTCGTCATCGTCATCGTCGTCGTCGTCCTCCTCCTCATCATCATCGTACGGATCGTTGCTAGCGCCGTCCATGATAAAGACGGAACGAGCGAGCCCAGACTCGGCGGCGACGTCAGGGCCGTGTGAATCAATGAATTCTCCCGGCGTCTTGAGGGTCCCACTCTCACCGGTTTCGTATACAGCAAACGGCACCGGTTCCAACTCTAGCTCCAGCTCCACCTTTACCACGTCCGTTCACTTCGACACCTCACAGACTTCCACGAGTCCATGTTCGCACGAGCATGAGCACGAGCACGCACACGCGTCACCAACCCGGGATTCCGAGAAACCGATCCCGCACCATCAGTCGCAGCAATACCAGAGAGAATCGAAGAAAACGACGACTACCACGATTCATATTTACGAAGAAAAGACAACAGAAGACATTACTGAAGAACCAGAAATCGGTAGTAGGGCGACGATTAAGAAAGAGAGCCAACTGGAGGATGTTTCATCGGCGATCGTTAAAGAAGGAAGAGAAATCGCCATCGCGAATTTGTACGTCGATTATCAATTACCACTTGCTACTACCTCAACGCTTGCCAATTCCTGTCCGGTAAGTCCCGTACACGATCGAGAAGGATATTCTTTACCCTCGAGCCCTCGAGGCGCGGCCAGCTCTGGTAGATCCAGCATCAGTTGCTCCGACAGCGAAATGGATCCTCTTGACTGTTCTTCCGGTAGCCACAATTCGTCCAACGACCTCGCTCGTCGACGATCTTTCTCTCTTCGATTTAAATTGGACGTTCTTGACGCTTTTCATCGAGACGTCGGTGTAGCGGGCAATCAACGTGCGACCGCCAGGAAATTTGGCATAAACCGGCGTCAAGTACAGAAATGGTTAGGGCAGGAAACGGAGTTGCGAGGCGAGATTGCCCTTCGTGGAAATTCCAGACAACGGCTCGGCCCTATCCAGGATGCCGCTTCCGGTGACTCACCGGTGGATCTGAGCACGTCGAACTACGTTTCGAAATTATCGCAAGATCGAATCGAAGTTGAATACGAGCAATCGCCACCGCCTCTTTACTGTTGCGACGTTGGTTCCTCCCCTTCGCAACATCTTCCGTACTACCAGCATTCAGCCGCGGGCTCTTCCGAGAGCGAGCCCGCCGTTTCTTGCAATCTCGCCTGTTGTATGGACGGCCACGCCGTACCAGTCGTATCGTGCTACCAAGAAACTTCCTTAAGAGGATCTTGCTCCGACTCGCAGACCAGGCTGTACTGTTATTCTCCCCGAGAATACTCCGAGACCACCTCGGTATTCGAACACTCGGAGGAATTGTCCTCGCCTTTCAAGAGACAGCACTGCACACTCTCTTGCTGCTACGAAACCCTTCCGTCACCGAAGAGGCTCTGCTTGGAAGCTGAAGACTCGATCAGGATAAATTCCAATCAAGAAGTGCCTCCTCAGGAAATGCCACTCTGTCTGGTGAAACCGAAAAGACTCATCGATATTTCCCCGTCAAGAACGGAACCGGTAACGAGCACCGTACCGACGCCACCGGCATCTACTGTGCCTGCTCCTTCAGATCCAACGTTGAAGGACGCCATTCTATTCAAACCGTATTTGGACAATCCCGTGAGCAAACCTAGCAAAGAGCACACGATTCAAAGAGGCTTGTCGCCAGTCAGTAATCAGAATGTCATCGTCAACAACAACAACAATAACTGCCAAAATATCTGTAATTTGAACGAAGGTAGGAGTCATGACTACGCTCTCGAACTGAGCTTAAGATTACCAGTATCCTGGAGGACCCATCCGAGTCTGTACACCGAGTTTCCACAAGTCAGGAGTGCGTTCGTTAGATATCCAGCAAGTCCTCATTATACTTAATTGGTAAATCACGTCTAATCCTCGATTACGCGAAACAGGAGCGACCGGTTACTTTATTTTTTGGTAATATCGATTCGTTCTTAAATTAGTCCTAAAGAATCGATATCTCATACGAACAGTTTTTCGAGAAACCGATATTGAGTTAAATGTCGTCGGTGATACTTAATTCAGGAATCGGTAAAATGAAACTGTAATTAATATTTTATCAACATCAAAGACATTGAGATTGATTCCTAGGTAGTCGTCGAACGGTAAATATTTTCTGAAAAGGATTTACCGGAGCAGGATCGACCGGTACGTGATCTACGACACGTCGTGATGCCACGTAAGCGTTTATCATTTTTCTCGGTCGCCGGTGTAGCGTCATACGTCGCGATAAAGTCTTAATCGACCATTGGATGAATCGGGATGTGGAAGGAGATATTATACAGTCTCGTCTTCGCTCGGCATCTTCCAACTTCTTCGGATTTAGCCTTTTTTCTCCCGCTATTCTTCGCAAAGTTTTCTCACTCCTCCTCCTCCTCCCCCCCCCCCCCCCTCCCCCGCCGTGATGAAATTCGCTATAAAGTGATACACACGCGGAGGAGTTTTTTTTTCTGCGTCGGTTTTATCATCGAGATTAGCTCGTTCGACAGCTATCGGCTAGGCCGTTTAGAGGTCGAGTGTATTCGCTATAATTACGGAATTATGTCAGTCTGAGCATGATATCGATCACGAGGAAAACTCGGTAGCGTGGTTTCTCGCGCGACACTATGCCGGTTGCGTAACACAATGCGACGACACCGCCTTTATTTTGCTGTAAATTTCTTTCGTAGGAAATAGGTTCGTAATCAATCGTGAGAAACAGTTACCGATTTTTCTTCTTCAATAGACTTTTCCATAAATCGACATCGCTCCTCTCGTTTTCGCGTTCAGTCTAGGATTGATCTCTAGATATCGTTTAATTGCTCAAACAATTTCTTCCATGTGCGTCGTGTACGATGCGCAAGTATTATGACAGGGTTTTGTCTCCATTTTTTCTCTCTTTTTTCTGTGAAACTCTCTCCCCTTTCGACCAGTCATGTGATTTATTCCCTTTGGCATCTCGTTCTCTTTTCCTTCGTATTCGATCAAATTTTCTGTAAATAACTGGGCGAATACTGCCGATGTGTTGTTACGTCCTTGCCGATTCAAATGATTTTTAAATATGTGAAATCGGCATTTTTCCTATACTGTCAAATTCACTTGGTCTTTTAGATATTTGTAAAAAAAACTGTCGGTGCTACAATAAATTCTGTTCATAATCACGCGTAGCAGCGTATGCGTCAGCACTGTTTGTCAATCGCCTTATATCGGGCGGCCAGATAACAAAATATAAACTAATCTAAACCCACTTCTTATCTTGTGGTGTTTATATAAATCCAGTGTGTGTCGCCGACGTTAATTCGAGTTAACCGATATTTTATTATTCGCAACCAGCACTGACACAAACGCTATCACGGACGCACAATTATAAGCAAAATTTAGGCAGTTTTTTGCAAACATGTATCTTTATTACAAGTCCGACAGAGAAAAATGTTATATAAACGTATACATAGAAAAAAGGTGTGTAGAAAATGTTATTTATCCATATTCAAAATTCATCGAAGTCAGAGAGGACATAACTCATTGGCAAATTGACCAATAACTAAATATACCAGTGTGGGAGGATCGAGCTGAATAAATTCGAATTTCTAAGGTGTTGTGCGCGTTTATTAAGAAGAATTTGACCCGATCGTCTCGCTTGCGTCGCCATTTGTGGATATTTTTGTATCGAGTTTGCGAACCCGAGAAGGAAGGAAAGGGACGAAAAGTCGAAGAAGGATTTGACGAGAATTTCGTTACATACTCTAGCCTTCGAGGTCACCATCCGTGCCTTTCTTCTTATTGATTCTAGAACAAACACGTAATTTCGAACAAACTTACAATGTAGATTTTAATCGTATACAGAACTATATTTTGTATAAATTTGTATGTTGATTCTGAAATCGGCGAGAACAAAAAGGGAATTTTAACGACATATCGAAATTATCGGACTTGGAGTGTGTACTGTCAACGAACGAAATAGCAGTAAAAGAATTTAACATTACTTTTTTAAAGTTATTTCAAAATTTTGAAATATCTATAATGCAACAAAGTAACTTTAAATATTTTTATTGCTATTTCATTTGTTGACTGTATGTATTCCAAGTCCGGTGTAAGACTGATCGTAAGGAGAGACTTTCAAAAAGAACATATAAGAACGCCCCGTAAAAATCCGCGTGCCTTACACTATGTAACATAGAAATTAAAATCACACAGGGACTCAAAGCTGTTTCAGCATCGATTTAGAAATACGTTCGCGATCATAATTTAGGATGGCGCACGGGAGGAATTATCTTAATTATTTTTATAAATTATTCCAGGCGTTTATATCGTTTCTGGTGTTCGTTCTCTGACCAGCTTATTTCGATTCCCGAGTCGAAAACGTGTTAATTTTTATCGTGTATACAATCTTCGAGTCTGTCGCGATGAAGAAAGTTTCTGAATCAGCGGTCGATCGCTAAGAAAAAAAGAACTCGGAAGCCTCGTTCCGTTTTCTGCGTCTGATAATCGATCATTATCTATTGGAATCGATTGGAACGAGATACAATTCGCGCGCAGCGTGTGCCACGATCGGTGAAAATAGAGTACGGTTCACCGTGAAAGTTTCCCTCGGATAGGAAACCAAAAATAGCGTTCCACGAACGTTCTGCGATCCAGCGACTGAGCACGTCGCAGCAAAGAAGGGCAATTTTGTAAATTACCATCGCAGACAGAGCAGTTACGTCAATGTTTCAATATTCAGGCTCAATCGAGCTCGTTCCAAGCGCGTCTAATCTCACGCGTTGCGACAGTCGCGTGCATTATCGACCAGTGAAAATGCACTTGTACTCCTCGTGGATCGCAGCACGCACAATATTTAGCTCGACGATATTTACCTGAACGCGTGTCTCTACGAGTAGCAGAAACTACATTACTCCAGTTTTCTACTCTTGTTTCCATCGAAATTTATCGAAATTCATCTTTCGGACAATCAATCGACTTCGAGAATCGAAAATTTGCCAAGGTGGGAAAGGAAACGGTATGATTAATCTTGTCCGCGTTCATCGATAGGGTCAAGGTGGCAATGTACAATAAAATGTAGCGTAATCTTAAGCCATAATGAATTATATAATGCCATAACAACGTTTTACATAATAAATGTAGCGTCGAACCGACTGACGAAAGAGCGGGAGAGAGAGACAGAGTGAGCGCGTTCGTACATGCTCGATAGCGCGAAAAATAAATGCGTGCGTGAGATTGCGTGAGTGCGGCGCGCGTTTCGAACGTGCGCACGCGTATGTTTCGTATGCACAGCCCACAAGAGTCTATTAAACGAAGCATAAAGCATTGTACAAGCAATATTTTTTAAGTGCATCAAACTGTGTGAACGGAAAGTGAAGAGGAAGGGGGGAGGGGTAAAGAGACACGGAGGAGAATGAACGATGTTGGTTCGAAATGGTAGGGAGAGAAGCTCCGTAGGCGAGCCCCCGCGTTTTAAACCTACGTGTAGGCAAACCACACACACACACACACACACACACACTTGTATCGTATATATGTAAAAAAATTTATATTATAATGTTAAACGATAGAGACAAAAGGAGATATATATATATAAATATGTATATGTATACATAATTATTATATTTTATTACAAAGTTGTATGTAATGTACAATCGAAGCGTCTGAAAACTCGCCCGGTGCCTTCTAGAGATCGCTCGTGCCTTACAGCTTCGCTAGCGTGAGAAGGAATCAAGAACCAAAGTGTCTCGCGTCCTTAGAACGAGCCACGTATCTTTTCACGTTCTCTCCGTGGCGAAGAAGCGGTTCCGTGTGTGGCTCCTGGCAAGGATACGCTCCGCAGAAAGAGAACACTGGTGACTTGTCCAAACATGTAATAATGTCAGTATTCAAATTTATTTGTCTATTTATTGATCGCTAATTTAATTGCGTCAAATAAAAACCAGCCTTTTTCTTCTTTTTTTTTTTTTTTTTTTTTTTTTTTTAATCAGATCGATCAAAATATCGTATAAATTTAACAAATTATTCTTTTCTTCGTTTCTTTTTCCCTCTGATATATAATATTTTCAGTCCGTCCACTGTACATCTCCAGTCATTCTGATTGATTATCATTGAAGTTGCATTCAAATATCATAAATCATCCAAATGATAAATGAGAAATTGCGTTAGTCGAACGTGAACTCGTTCTGAGGGTTGATCGAGAGCTAGAAATCAACAAATCGGGTTCCCTCGTCGAGAGAGGCAGCTCACAGTGTGATAATCGTAAAATCGCCGATATCTATGGGGCTTATCTATTTTTTTTCTCTCTTTGTACAACTGAGATTCGTTGGCGAGTTAAACAACGGCGAAAGTAACGATACTCCGTATATAATCTGTCCGCGTTTTTCTCAATTTGTCGGCAAAATTTGACCGATTATCAACCATATCCGTTATTGTGATTCATCGAGAACAACGTGCGATAGCGTGAGAGGAAGAGACTGAATTTATTCGGAGAGAAAGCGAGAGAGAGAGAGAATGATTGATCCTAATGTACGGTGAGACAGGCATCATCAATTTGTCGTTTATCGTCTTTTTGTATCCTCGAAAAAATAAAAATCATTATATTAAAAATTGTATTATATACACACGCGTAGATTATGAAAATTCGAGAGAAAATATAAGAGATTATTTTAAAAGAAATCTCCGCATTTGTTATTTCCATTCTGGAGTAATTATAATATCCTTTTCTTTTAACGTTCACTGCACAATATATATTCCACTCATTAAAAATTTTCTTCTTTTGAAATTTCAATTTTACCGTGAAATCAATCTTGTCACATTTATCGAATTATCAAAAATACTATGGGACGATTTTTTATTTTTGAAGTTTTAAACAGAGATTACCCGATGAGAACATACTTGATTATATGGAATTTCTCAGAGACGCTTACATGCATGACAGACTAAGCGTCATGAGCAAACTGGCAATTTGAAGAAAATTGATAGAATCGAGCAAAGATACACGGATTTGCAACGATACAGTCTTTGATTTGAATTTTATTACATTATTTATTGCACAACGTATGGAAGAAAAGATTATTATAATTAGAAATAACAGATGCATATGTCTTTTATGTGTTATCGAACCTTCAACTATTTATTTTACAGGAATAAAGTTTCAACATTTTGATAAATATCAAATAATTTATGTACATTAAAGAATAGATTTTAAATAGTTCAATGTTATAATTAAAAGCTCGTAAAAAAAATATATATAAATCATTATCACTCCAATTATTGTTCAAACAAGTATGTTTTTCTTTCCTTTCTTAGCGGAGATGATAATCTTATCTAATGAAACGTTTCACACGCTAAAGAAACTCGTGAAATGCAATGTTCTATTTCGTTACATTAAATTCAACTTAAAATGTATAATTACGACACGAACTTCCAATATATTAATGTCACTCGTTTAGAAATTTTCTCATTATTTTACTAGCGTTATATGTATATATTTGTGACTAAGATAAATGCATATTTCCGCGATACTTTGAAATAATTCCGTCGTCATTTAAACAAGGATTGAAGTCATGTCGAAGATAAGGACAAGTTAATTTTATGATTCGTGCACTCAAAGTCACATCGAATGCACACTCATATAACGATGTGATCTACAATCAATGCAACCGATGCATTGTTTCCGTTATCACGGTTGATTGGTAGTATCCGAGGATCGACGATCGGACACGTACTCGCTAAACTTTCTAGGCACACAAGTATACGCCTGCCTGCACGCCATGCAATTGCTGTTCATTGACCGTGCACTTGTGTCGACAAATGACGTAAAGGATCTTTAATGTTCCTAATTCTTTTTTTTAATTGCTAAACGCAATATTTTCACTCTTCTAACTTGACTAAAATTTTTACATTACAGTGAATTATTTGAAATTCCTATTAATAAACGATAATTTGAAGAAACAAAACGAATTGCAGCTGCTTTGAACTTATCTGGAGACTGAGAAGTGTAACACGAGCAAGTTGGATGTGCATTTGATGACGCAATATTTCCAGAATATATACATAATTAAATTGAATTAGTTTGGTTCGATGTGTTGTGTATATTGTTCCGAAATCGACGTGAAATTTTTGAGAGAAGAGAAGAGAGGGAGGAAGGAATATTAAATTTTATCTTCGGATATTTATTAGTTATGAAAATATTAATAAAAAAAAACTTCCAGTACAATTGCATTTTGTATATACAGATATTGCAAATACAACTGTTCTCATTGTGATAGTCTTCATCTGAATCTGTGAATTTCTGATGACGAAATCAGACTCACAGAATCAGTATTTATAGGGTGTCTCGCCTAAACTCGATTATTCATAATAACATTGCGGACAAAGGTTATAATGCAAACCTAGTTTAATTATATTGATTGTAAATAGAATACCGAGCTGATGTCGCTATATGTCATTGGCTATATGACAGCAAACTATGCAGCAAAACGGTGATTAATAATCAGAATTCAATATATTGTACCAAAAATACTTTATATGAATATTATAAAAATATTTTTTATGAATATCTTGGAAATTAATAAATGTTCAAAATTAAAATTTTATATTTGAGGTTCTTCCAATCTCCCTTCAATTCTCTTAAACTTTCATGTCGACCAGAAACTAGCGTTTCTCAACATTATAGCCAAAATTATAATATATCAAATAAAATAACGTTGACCAAAAAAGTTAAATTTGTTTGCAAATTTATAGAAAACTCTTGATCAGTCGTACGAATATAGAAAATTTCATTATCGACAATGGCAGTACAGTTGCTCTGATTTATCGATACTTCTCCGATATCAGTATTTCTTCGAAAGATTATTAAATATCTTATCATTCTTATATTACAGGCCATGTTCCATTCTTTCGGTAAGTAATTAATTCAGAGTCATTTGATGTAATTGAAGTTGTAAATGGAAGAAAATGTAAACCACGATAGCTCTGTTTGTAAGTTATGTTTATATTTATTCTAGTCAATTCAATTTCAACTGTATTAAAGAATAAACGATATTTATCGAAAGTTTTCTATATTAAATCGCAATTCGTTTTTATTGAGGCCACCGCGTGCGCGCAAAGCAGACCTTGAATCAAAGTATGACTGATGCAACGTTTCAATCAACGCCAATAAATGTCACCGACTGGTGCAATGCAATTAGGAAGACTACATATGCAAACCAAAATTCATATCAATGTTACATCTGTACTTCAATATATACTTCCAAATTGATCTCCTTGAATTAAAATTACAGTTATGCCAAGCTAATTTTTCTTCAGAAAGTTGCGAGACTGCGTAGCGTTGCATTTTTTGCTAAATCATTTCGTATTCAAAAGTAATAAACTACTGTCTAATGCTAAAAAGTTTACAACAGGATTCCGCACGTCTGGCGTCTTCAACCGGAAATTCGAAAGGGATACCAAAAAGCTTTTGGCTTCGTTCCAATAGACATGTCTTCTCTGTTTGCAAGTTAAAGATCAGCAGCGTGGCGACAATGTCTCAAGTTTCGTTGATTATTCTTACCGTGTACTTCTTGTCCGTCCGCCGGTACTACATCAGACAGTGAATTTCCAGCAATCTTAAAAACCAGTTTGGACCGTATTTTATCAACCATCTTTCATTCAACAAAATTGTTCAAAAAAGTTGGACATTCCATTTTAGCGGTATACAGATTACATGTTCTTAAACTTGACTAGAATTGTAGTAGAGTTATCTGTTAGGCAAATGCTAAAAAAGAAACGATAGTTCTACAACTCATTGAAATCATTATCATTTTGATTAAACAAATAATTTAATGTCGAAGAAGAAAGAGAAGAAACAAAGTCTTTTTCAAGAAAAAACGACATCACATCGTGAAAAAAAAGAAAAGGAAATAAAAAATAAAAGAATATTAATATTAATTCTGAAAAGAATGGGAAAACGACGTTTAGTGTGTCGTGAAAGCCCGAACAAAGTTTATTTTTATCCTGTCTTAGACGAACGTGTACCTTCTCCATCGTTTCTCCTGCTTGTTCTCGTTCTTCTCAGAATATTTATTTCATTCTTTTTTAGAAGACATTCACTCCCAAGATACGAAGAATATGAGTCTTTCTTGATCGATGTTCTTGCTATTTCATTAAACAAAGAATTTTTTATGACGATCGATATGATCCTACTTTAATTTATAAATTGTGTTACAGATTTCCTATATTTGAAGTTCATCGAAAAATATCGTAAAAAATATAAGTCGTAAATGACGGAGCACTATGAATCGCCCGAAGTAAAGATCATACTGACCAAGGAGGAGATTCACAAGAGATATCAAGACACAGCTCTGACCATATTTAAGGTAATTATTTATTTACATACACATAAACCTATCAGTTATATTGGAATTTCAATTAAATACAGAAATAACATTTTATTAATCTCCTGTTTGAACTTAAGAACATTTTAGTACATAAATTGTGTTTTAAGAACAAATTTTATATGATTATGTACATTATATTGTAATTGTTTTAATGCCTCATAAATCTCTACGTTTCAGGAGCAAGAAAATAAAGAGGAAGCTGTAAACTATTTAACTTTTGGAACGAGTCGCAGAACCATGGAGTACAGTAACTACGGAAATCATCCTGTTATTGTGCGGAGACCAGCAGGTTCTTTGGTAACGCGTAATAATAGTACCATATCCTCGCAGATATTAAGAATATATCAAAAACCACGAGATAGCTGTGCGATAAATTAATTTATAATTCAATTATGATTGGTTATGATTGCAAATTAAATAATCATATTTTTATTTTATAATTTGATATCTTCAATGTCTTGTTTCCTTCACTCCTTTCTTTTTTCTTTTAAATAATCGATTCCACTAAAATATTCACATTATTTTTGTGATATCAAGTAGTAGTTTATATACATAAATGATTCTTTCTTTTCTTCATAAATGATACTTAAATATTTATATAATCATATTTTTACAATATACAATATATTTTCGAATACATTATTGTTGACTGAATTATACTTTGATTGATCTATAATAAACATGGTCCAATATCGATTCGACCTGAGCACAGATCTACATGTTGCAATTCCGACAAAGTTGCGTACGTCCGTGCATTACAAGAATATAAGCAGCAGTTATAGTTTTGTATAGAAAAATTAGAACATCATTTTAAACGACCTTGTATAAAATAAATATGCGATGTAAAAATTAAAAAGATCCATGGTAATCAGATCTTAAGTAAAATGCCAATGATATTGGCGAGAGAAAATAGCACTAAACTCACGGTTTGTGAAATTTTCATTGATGCTCAGTTAATTCATTGTGGGTTATGTCAGAATTAAATGTAAAAAATTATCAGGATAACTCAAATGTTCTGACATCCACTGAAGGGGTGTTTCCAAAGGTGGAGTAATACCATGGGTGAACACTGTAACTATATAAGAAACAATATGTAGCACATACAAAACATTCACAAATAAATGAAAAAAATATTTACCATTTTCATTATCTGGGAATACTTCATTCAATAAATGCCTCAGTGTTTTTCTTTGGCCTTCTTCATTTATAGGTTTTACAAGTTTTTGTACATACTTGTCTTCACTTGTATAACATCGAAATGGTATATATTTAAAACCTTCTTCAATATTACTAGCCTCCATAAGTTTGCGATTTACAGACCAGAATTGATCAAACTTGTCATTCAGTAAACCAGACCACAATTGATTGTGATCTTTCTTTTGCATACTAGACACAATCTGACCTCTGTGCTTTAATACATCTGCTTCCTTTATACAAGAAAGAAAGTATGCTTCCACTACTTCTCTAAAATTTAAATTCATTCAAACCAAATATTTTATTAGAAACAAATCAAATCATATTCTGAGATATTCACTTATTTTGACAGTGCATCAATATATTTTCTGGAAACCGATCAAAGTGAACGACGATATTCCATGGTAATTCCACGTCATTAGAATAAATATCCAAAAGGACACCAATTGGGTAGTGCCACTTTAGGGGAATACCATTAAATTCTAACCACATCTCATGCTCTTGCTTACTATCACTCTGTATATGTCTTATAAAATGTTTTCGTACCTAATTGAAGAAGAAACGAATAAAATGAAAACATATACATACTGATAATATTTTATTTATATTGTTTACCTTATCTGTGCAGAGTGGAAAATAACTTAACCTAGGTACCATAAGATAAAATGGGTCAGGTCCTTGTAATTCACATATTTCTTCAGAATCAAGCGTGAAACAGACAGGAATTTTGCCGTCCCAAATTTCTCTCAATACCTCCCTGTCATTCGCCATTATGCATACGATAATAGATAATATTTATTCTATTTCATTCGGACCATTAATAACAATTAAATATCCTGAAATGAAAGGTTATGTTTTTCGTCTGCTACAAAAATTGACTATATATTCAAATATTATTTACAATCATCGACTAAAGATATGATAGACATGACTGTTAAATGGAACTTTGTGTCTCAGGTTGTGAAAGACCAACCTGGAAAACATCAAAGTGTTTCTTGCGCCCTCTGTAATTTACTACGACAAATATAAAAATCATGTTTAACTTGATTGCAGAGAACGATAAATTTAAAATTAATTTATTCGTGAACAGGACTATTTTGCAAATAACTTACTTTAAACCTTTATATTAAAATTTATATTAAAATTATATTAAAATTCCTTCTCGTGTTGATTATTCTAGGATAGTTGAACAGATTGTTAAATGACTAAATAATTAAATAATTATTTAATTTTATGTTTATTGAAACCGTTTAATTATATACAAATTACAGAAATTACAAATATACAAAAATATTCAAATTTTACAATATTTGTGCAACTAGTAATCTATATTACATATCGAAATAATAGTGAGGATATGATATTTTTATAAGCTAATTTATAAATATATATTTTCAAAATATATTTCTTTAACGTAAATGTAAATAACTTAACGAAGTATACAAGATATCTCAGGGTGATATAATCGAGTAAAAACTACATGAAAAAAACGAGTCGAAAAAAAAGAATAAAATTTTTTCATTAGAAAATTGAAATTCTGAAATTCTGAAAATTTATCAAGCATACTTGAATTTAACAAAAGAATATTCTGTGTGCAAAAATATAGAATAAAATTGTAGAATAAAATTTTTTCGTTTAGGATGTCATTTTCAAAGAAATAGATTTTAAATATGTTTCGTTGAAAACTGCCTTAACACATGTATACCTACCTCATAAATTTTCAAATTCGATTTTCTTGAAAACAAAGCATCTTACAAAAAAGTTTTGTAATTTTATATATTCTTTGTTTATTTTCGTACCTTCTGTAGCTTTCTGTTAATCATTCTTTTCTGTCACGCGTAGAATTAGCTAAATTGAAGTATAATATTGATAAACTTTCAAACTCGATTTTTTCGAAGACGAAGGCTTTGATGAAAAAATTTTATTCTTTTCTTTCGATTCATTTTTTCACGTAAAATTATCTTCTGATCGATTATACTACCCATCCTAAAACATTCTGTATACTTATGTACTTTGTATAAAATTTACGTTTCGAAAGTACATCTCGAAATTTAAACGGATTAAAAAAATAGAAATTGGAAGGATACAAAAGTTCACAAACTAATCCTCTGAATTAAATTTTTTCAGAAATGAAAATTTAATGGATATGTATCGATAATAGAGATGATTAAATAATGACTATCGAAATCGAAAGTATATATGTATATATTTGTACTCGAAATGCACTTTCAATCATTTTTATAAGATGGCGCTATAAATGTTAAAAAAATTTAGTCGATAATTTAGGAATCTATGTACCATTGACTGATAAAGCTGTGACATAAAAATATAATAATTTCATATAATGTAAACATAAATACTTTGCGTACAGATTAAATCATGTACTCAATCACCGTACTAATCATATTCTTATCGAAGATATTAAAAAGATAGGGGATACAATAAAAAAATTGGCGTAATTCTTTTATTTTCTTCTATTTATTTATTTTTTTATTTCTCTGAATTTCTCTGAATTTCTGTTTTTAATGAAGCAAACATTTTTAGTGGACAATTTTAAACTTGAATCATTAGTAATGTAACTAGACGAACTCGAAGCGATCGCATAAAATGAAGCACGATAACACAGGAAATTATCGAAGAGACATGGTTATTTCAAACATAAATAAGCAAGACAGATTTCTTATCAGTTAAGCGATGTTGGACGAGTGTGCGTTATTATCAGTCGAACCTTTGAACTTTGAGAGGACAGAAAGAAAATTCTCTTTTCGTCGTCACCGATAGGAGCTTCTATTTCATTCTTACTGCATTCTTATAGAAATCGTGTGTAGACCATGATGTCAATTAGTTCAGTCATTAATTCGTTAATGCGACTAAACGACATCAATTTTAACCACCTGTTGTTAATTCTGCTCCGAGCAGGCTAATATTAAATTTCTGAGTGGCACATACATATTACGATGCGTTTAAACATTCATTTCAACGATTAATCTCTTAATTGTTTGTTATATAACTTATCATATTATTTACAAACTTTTACGAACGACGCGCATTAAGCACAAACCTTGTTTTCCAAAGTGTAATTCTTCCCCACGAAATTATTCGAAATTATCTGTCGAAATATACCTATCGTCTTATCGTTATTTTATTGTATTCAAAGTTGAGCATGTATGCGCGCATCACAGAAACTTTGAAAGAAACAAATTACCGTCATAAACTCTGTTAGTACTCGATTCAGCAAGAAAATTCTGCAACGTGATAAACAAGACGTGCACGTTGGTTTATTTACCCGGTGCTAGATTCGCGGTGACTATCGGCCGACAGTTTATCAGTTTACTGTTTTTTCTGTAGGCAGAATGTTTGATCGCGCAGTCCGGTAATAACTGGCGTGCCTCTTTGCGTAGAAATTGCAAACGAGCGAACGGCACGGCATTAATTTCGCGCACAGCTGCACGTAGTGCCGCGTGTGCGTCTGGCTCGTGTCTCCACCAACAGTCTGACCCGACTCTCCGTCCCGATAAATGAAAGCTTCTGATAAATTCGTCTTATAAACAGCAACTCGAGACCAAGGAATGATCGGGGGTGAAAATTTCATCGTATGAAATAAATACATACTGGGCAATCAATATGTATCATATATCACGTGTATCCGACAATAGAACTGTCACTGACAAGATTTCCGTTTCGTTTCTCTTAATTAGACATAATACGATAGTGATGACGAGCAACTATTTTTATCGTGTTTACAAATAAAGCTATCATTGAAAAAGCTGCACACATACTACTGATAAAAAGAAATCGCACAAATTATGTTATCGTTATTAATTGGGTTATCATATTGGTCGCTTCACGTGTATTCGGCTATCAAAAAACAGGACGCCCACGCCCAGACGAGTCAATCTGGCTAAGGTCATCGACGGGTTTATTCTCGGCAATAGCTTTTGATTGAAAATGAATGTCACTTAGCGATAAATGTATGAAAAAACGATCTGATGGATCTCGAATTTTCAAAGAGTGAAGGACATGGAGTCTATCTACAAAAGTAACATCTTCTTGCCAAGAGGAACGCACGGACATATCTTTCGAGAACGATTACTGCCAAGGCTGTAGTTTATACCGCGGGTTAATTAGCAAAAATTCCGAGGGAGATAGATAAAAGATCTTTTTCTGTCTTTCTTGCCACGTTGAAGGCTGGCTCTAATCACATTGACATCACTTTGACCAACAGTCTAAGAAAATTAAGTTTATATAAACTATTATCCAGAATCGATCACAATTACGACAACCAGATTGTTTATGCGTATATAAGAAATTTAGGGTTACAAAAGTAAGTGGTATACAATTGTACACAAAACTGTGTAAAATATAATCTTTATAATATTTCGAGAATGAAATGAATTTTTACTCGAATTCCATTTCTGCATAAATATTTTACTGGTAATAAATAATATATATAAATTGGATATATTTCAGTCTTACATGAAATTTAAAAATGTTTTTAATAAAATTATTAAAGACACGATAAGAACTTACGTATTGTTGGAAATTGTGTTTTAAATTTGAATATTTGAATTTAAATATTTAAACTTGAGTTTCTCAAAGACAGATTTTCTAAGGGAAGAGTGCGAACGATAATGCTTTCAGCTTCAATTTACATTTGATCTGCTTCTGTCTAGTTTTTGCTGTAAAAATGAAGCGACAAGCAAAGGGGAGAACCTATCGGAGGAATAAAAGACATTTCGTCTGCGCTGACATGATCCGCAATAAAAGCTCGATTTATAAGACAACCTTCGACCTCAGTAAATGGTTCGCAGTTATCTTTACCACGTTGCAACGTCGAAGAATACAATCGCGAATACAAGTGGCAAAGTTCTACAGGCACCCAGCAAAATTTGCCGTGAAAATTGGACTGAAAAACTGGAAGTATCATTTACCACCGAAAATCTTTGCTCGAAAAGCGATTGATCAATGACGAAGCAAAGTCGGTACAAGTGGGTACAAGTGGTAAAACTTTCAAGAGATTTGTTCGAAGAGTCTCTGGTCTGAGCGTGATCGTAATTTCCAACATTCCTAACTCGCAGGCAGTCTTTAATTTCCTACGTTTTCAGAGTCATTGGCCGCACCCACAAATCCTTGATTCCACTGATTACGACAGAAATCATTAACCATATCCACTATACGATTACTACCAAACTCTCCATTACTATCCAATCGAGTATCGCGTTTACAGACAAAATATGTTTTTCAATTTCGACGAAGAACCAAATGCGATGGTTTTATAACTATTTTGATAGTTGGAGTCGGAACGAGATCACGCGAGCATGCGCCAAAATGAAGTAGACGTGAATGCTCGGTGTATGAGCCAGCGCTTCCGGTGTCTCGGTACCGGAACTGCACGCCCGGCCGGCTCACTGTCGCGATGAGGACGAATCGCTCGCGGCAGAACTCGCCCAAAGTCATTTCACGCCCGGCGGAGCGCGGAAACGGGCGTTTACTCGAGATTTTCGTTCATAAATCAAGCGTCGAGCTTTCATGCAGCCCCTCTCTCTCTCCATCGATGGGTCACCGACTCACTCTCACGGGGGGGTTGCGCCGCTATTCAATCGCTTAATCGACATCGCTTTGGTTTATCGAGATCGTTATCGTGGAATTTTGTCTACACACCGGAAACGGAAGGGTTGGAATTACGGCGTAGTTCGGTCGCGTGTCAAAGAAATACTACCAAACGAACAATTTATATTTTCGGAACCTGAAGTTACATTTTTGTGATCGAAAGAAAATATTTGTGCGTTGAAGCCAAAAATATTTTTGCGTCGAGTTTTCCCACTCGGCCGTATTCACGCTTCCCTCCAGCGGGAAAAGCCACTGCACCGACTACACACTGAGCGTGGAAACTCTCGAAACGCGATATTATTTTGATTTAAAAGAAATCAACAGGTGATCGCCGACAGACGGGTAGCGAGTGTCGAAACCTATAGGCTCTCCTCTACCTGTTTCGGATCATTTTCGATGTTATCCCGCAACATATGCCCGACAAGGGGCAGATGGTAAAAAAGCGTTGAGCCGAAGCAGCAGCGTGTGACACGGGACAGTTTAAAGGGCCGTTGCTGCTCATCGAGCCCAGTCACCAATCACTGCCCTCTTTTGATTTCGGCGACGCTGCACGAACGCATCGGCCGTTGCACTCTAATTATCCGTGGATGCTCCTGTAAACGGAGACTCGCGCATTCACTCGATGCTTCCGACGCTTCCGGTTAAACGATTCGACGGTGCCAAAGACGGAGAGTCTCGCTTCGCAAGGGAAGAAACTCTCCGTGGAGAAAGATATTTCTTTATTCTCTCCTCTTAGCGAAAATTCTAAAGCCGACAAGTGGCATATTTGACGAGTACCGCGGTCGATTTTATTTATGCTCGTCGTCGCGACATTGGCGCCTCGACCATTTCCTTCGATTTTGCTCCTCTAGATCTTTCTCGTTACTTACGTTCGGCCATCAAACAGGATTTTCAGCAGATGAAAACTCGATCTCGCCGGAAGCAGTGAAGATTATTTCACACCTTGCCTGCGATCCTTCGTGCTTCTTCCTTCTTCACGTTCGCCCTTGCTATTATATTCCTCGTACAATTGCCATCTTTCTGTTGCACCGATCGAGTCGACTATTAAGAGGGAGTAAAAAAAGAACTCATCCTTTCGGTATCGAGAGATGATTGAAGCGTGTTCAGTTTTAACTGGTAGTATCGCGTCGGCGAACAACGATCGATAAACAACAGTCAATGGTTTAAATTCAGGCTTGGCCAGGAAACGAGAGAAAATTTATGATAAGGATAGGAAGATGGAGCGAGCCATTCGAAGAGAAGGATGATGACTCCGTGCCACCTGTACGTACACGAACGTGTATCGGTATACCGTGTGCGCGACACGCGTGCCCGTACATGCTAGCCCCAGCTGCCATCCATCCCAGCCGCGCGCTCTAGCAAGGAGAAAGGAACGTACAGGTGCGATCGTTAACTCAATTGAACTTTGATAAGTAAAAGTGCGCGGACGTATATTTACTGGCACGAGTGAGATAGCTTTATCGACAGGGCCTATTATCGGCCCATTCTCTGTCCAATTAATAATCGTTGCCGAGCCCGTAAATGGACGCGTCGGTGGTATCGGACTACCTCGTGTCTCTTGTTTCCATAAATTTACTAAGCAACGCCAACTCACATCGCCAATGCTTAATATTCACATTTTTTTTTTCATTTTTTTAATGATTGTCAACCCTATTTATATTATTATTAGTTATTTAATATGTCGCTATTTGTAAGTTCTCGAGAGCTTATTTATACGTTTAGTACTATTATCTCTCTGACAAGTTTTCTCAGAAATTTTCTTCAAATAAGTTCGTTGTATTGACTTCATTTCAGTTTGCATTAATGGAACTTGAAGTCTCGTCGTTAAAGGAAATCAGTGGCAGTAGACATTTATTATTCATTTACATCAGACTTATTAGTACATGAGAAATATCGAGAAAGAATTGTGAATGAAAATTCCGTTCAAACACGTTGATAGAATACTTATAGGTGTTATCACAGTGTTGACGTACTTGGAGAAATACAGGTTCGTAAGTTTCCTACTTGATCGCGCGTTCGAACGGTGGCTACCAACAGCAAACAGAACGAAATGGAATGGAAACGGAAATCCGGGAAGAAGAACGCAAGAAGAAAGGTTGGAGGCGCGTATGCGTGGCCGTCGACGCTCGTGTGGGACAACATGTCATTAAATCGAGAAAGCTCTCGCGCTGCCTGCACTTGTCCGTCCAGGAAGAAGCACCTGACGGCGGCCACGACACAGGGTGGATTTTCAACGGTCGGAAACATAGCGGCGCATAGTGATTTCGAGGGTAGCCCCGACTGGAAGCCCTGTTCGATAGATGATCGATAATGAGACGCAGGTGCTTCTCTCCAACCTCACGTTCTTCCAACGTGTCTTCTACCTCTTTCTCCTCTCCATTCTTCTCGTCTCTTCCGGTTTTAATCGATAATTTCTTACACTTTTGTTTTCGTCGATTGCAATTTGTTACTCTGTGGCGAGTGTTTCGTATCGTACAACAACACTCAAAATCACTTTGACATAGATGCAATAGAATTTCGTTTATCCGACGTCGGGTGACAAGACCATTCGGATAATAGCGACAGCTTTCTCCATATCTACTCCTGTTTATTGCGATAATAAAAGATAGCAGATAAGGATAATAGAAGTTGATCGATTATGATTTCGTGCATCTGAGGCTCAATATTAACTGGTTCGGACAAAGAATGCTCCTGTTTCAGATTCAGGATTTTAAATTATTTAGATTATTTTGTTTCGAGAGTTTTAACTTCTTTGTCTTAACTGACTTCGTCGCATTCTACGATTTGCAACATATCGAGAACAACTTGCAATAGTTTTACTCTCAAACAGACAAACATGTGTAAATATCAATTAGCAACTTTTACGCTTTTTTTTTCCCCTATTCTTCTATTCCTTCGTTTTTTCCGTCAGAACAGCACCCTAAGAAATGAGATCGAGCTCCGGGGTGTCTGAAAAGTTAGGTGGCTCACGCGAAACACAGTGAATCGAACGATTCAGCTCAAGTACCGAACCTATCGATTGTTTCTTCGCTGGCATTGGCATTGTACTGTCGCGGCAAGACGAAGAACGAGCCGGTTCGTTGGTTAAGTCGCTTTGGTCGGTTCGGCACCGGTACACCGGCGAGTGTGGCCCGTCTCCGTGGGGTGGGAGTCGAGGGGTGGTGGCGCTGAAGAAAACGACGGTTGAAAGTCGCCCGGTTTCTCGTGTGGGACCTTCAGGTGGACGTGAAACTTTTTAGCTCTCCACGGCACTCTCGATGCCGCTCGGGGTGTGCACCTGCTATACACCTGTTGGCCGTTGGTTGCTCCTGCTGGCTGCCGTGAAACAAATGCGGCCGCGGCTCTCCCGCCGCCGCGCTGCGCCGACTCCTCTCTAGCTCGTCCGTTAGAGGGAAAATCGCTTTGACCTTCTTCGCCGCCACCTTCTCTCTCGCCTGTCTCCAAGAAGGCGCCCGCACCTTCTGCGTGCGATCACTTCACAATTCCCATTTCCCTTTCCTTTCTTCCTTCCTTCCTCCATTCATTCTCCCTTTTTTTTACGAAACGCTTCCAGCCGTCTTTCGTAAGTGCTTCTCGAAAGTTCTCGCTGCCCGTCGTGAGACGAAAGATTATACAGGCACTCATCACACCTACGGTCTGACTTGCAAAAGTATTTTGCACATTTATCATAGGGCATTCTTGAAATTTCACTGGTATTATATTATGAGATTGTATCGATAAAATTTAAACTGGAATAGCCATTTTAAATGTACAATAACTGTTAAAGGCAGTAGGCTGGGTGTCATTACCACGATCCTGATAAAATTATAAAATCTTTCACGCGACACGCGTGAAGACTAATGTACAAGTATTTTCGCGTACCATTGGACGTGTCGAATTATTGGTACAAAAACAGCGCGACAATGAGAAATGGAGAACGCGAGTATCCAGTATTCTTGGATAGGACAAGACCTGCTGGTAAAACGACGACTACCGTTGCGAAACGTAACTAAACGTACCGAGGAACAAAAACGAGAGAAGAAGAACGATTGCGCTAGAAGAAACCCCGGGTGCTCGCTGCTTCGAGCGTAGCGATCGAATGGATCGAGCTTCGATTATGTAATTAGCCTTGACTTCGTTTTGGTCGATTCGCGGTCGATTGGCAGGCTTGTCCCGTTGGTCGGTGCTCGAGCGTCAAGTCGATCGCGGGACTGACGTAAAAAAAAAAACGCGAGGAGCCGAGTTAACAGTTCGGTGAACAGGCCGAGACGATCGGTAATGGCTGGCAGTTTCCGGCCGTGGAACGCCGCCGTGCCCATTCTTAGACCGTTTTCAACGAGAACACACGGCTAATAGTTGGTTCAACCGGGGGGGTAATTATCGTAAGAGTAGAATCATTGGATATTTCGGAGTGGGAGGGACACGAGTATGCCAAAGTGAAATCGAAGGATTGCGAGCGGGAGCACGCGAAGATTATGGAAGCGCGAGTTAAAAGAAGAGAAGAAGTAGAGGAAAAAAGAGAAGGAGAAAGAGAAGAAAGGGAAGAAGAAGAAGAAGAAGAAGAAGGAGGAGGAGGAGGAGGAGGAAGAAGGCCTGATACACTTTTAATACGGGACCGAAGGAGCCCCCTGCACAGCAGGTGCACCGCAGGTGATTCTGCTCGTCCTTCTCTCGCCAGGCAGGCTTCCTCTCACGACTTCTCGACTGGTCTGCACCCTGCGTACGCGATCTCCCACAGTGGTGGACTCGTCTTTTTTTTTCCGCGAGGAGCACACACGGCGATCCTTTTTCGATGGACTTCCTTCTCTTCCTTCTTTCTTTCGCTCTTTCACGAATCCGTGCACCGCGAAGGTTCGATCGACGGTTACGTCGGCAGCTTAGATCTCGGGCGTCGTGTTATCGAAAGAAATCGATCAATGAATCAGTGAAATAGATCCAACAAATAGATCGTTTTCATTCGCTGTTACATCTCAAAGATTAGTTCAACTCTTCGTTCTTTCACGAACGTTTCTTGAAACTTTGAGAGAAGTGAAAATCTTTGATGTAATGCGTACCAAGTGTTATGTTGCATAGAAGGTAAGGCTAATAACGGAAGAGGCTCGTTATCGCGAGAAACGAGAAGAGGGCTCGAGTGGAAAGAGTTCCCGAAGAAGTTTCGCTACGACGAAAGTCGGCGCATCGGCGAACCGTGGGAAAGTCGAAGGGCGCCAACCGTTTTTCGAGAGAGCACAGCGACGAGACCAGAGACGCTGGGGGTGGACGCGTAATTGATACGCTTCGCAGGGCCGTGTTTGAATTTCATTAAGACTCTGACGCCACCTCGGGATCCATTCCGCTTCACTGGCTCGTCCACTCGAACGATCAGGAATCCGCTAGCTAGTCACTCTCTCCATCTCTCTCTCTCTCTCTCTCTATCTCTATCTCTATCTCTCTCTCTATCTCTGTCTCTCTTTCTTCTGGCAACGGTCTCACGATCCAAAAGTGCATCGCTCCTCGAGCTTCTTTCCCGAAGGATTAGCTTTCCTGAACACGCAAAAATCGCATGGGAATGTTCAGAGTGAAAGAGGATAACCCTCTCATAGTTTTTGCGACTAACCTGCAGAGGTCAGGGAGATAGCGTTGCATCTTCGTGAGATTTAACGACGAGTAACCATTGTGATAAAGTCCCAAACATTTTATATATCGAATAAAGTTTAAACAGCTTTTAATAATTTTTGAAAAAGTATATGTTTAAAAAGTAAAGTTAAAAAGAAAAGAATTACGATGCAACATTGTATTCACAATTAGTAAATTCTTCCGTGGAGGTAGATACACGAAACTAGGCAAAGGATATAATAATAATAATTTACTCTAACGGATGAGAAGTCTTTGAATATAACAAACAAGGTACGTTGTACAAAGTATGTAGATAATATTAATAATAATTACTCTACGCATAGTTAGACTAAAAATCACGAGAAAATGTATCACGAAAACACGTTAAATGCCAATATTCCTCGTACGTGGAAGAGATGAAGATGCGGAGAAAAAGTCGACGAAGAACTGAAGAAAGTTGACGAGCGTATTCTGTCTATCAAATGAAGACAAACAAATGCATAAATAAACATATACGCAATAAATGTCTATTTGTATTCATAAAGTGTGCTAATAAAAATACTATAGAGTATCTATGATCTACACGTAGATAGATCAAATGTACAAAAACTATCCCGTTAAAAAGGCATAATGAAGTCGTGATGCGAGGATTGAGAAAGCCATCGATTTTTCGTCGGAATGGTAACTGTCGATCTCCATAATAAGAGCTCGGATCGAATCGGTCTGGCTGCCGACACAAATGGGCATCGATTCGTCAGCAAAAAGCTGGCGGTGATACGGTCTGTCAGGAAGCAAACGCGTGTTACTCGCGTTCACAAAATTACCAAGCTTTTCTTTCACCAGCGGAGAATTCGCGGCCCGGCACAAACTCTTCACATTGGACACGTGCACTCGTGAAAAATGTCGGTTGCACGCAAATCGTGCGTCGCAGCTTATTGTCCGACTCTCCAGTTCACCTGCTGGCTACCGATGAAGAAATTCTGACAAAGAACCACACAGGTGCCATTCGGTTTTCTTACAATGTTACATCGATCGTGCTTAAAACGTGTGCAACTATATAAATAACCCGTTGGCCCGCGTTGCGCAACAACCGAGTGGTGAAAAAAAAAAAGATGAAGCTCGCCTTCCTCCGCCTTCTCCGCGGCTTATCAGGTGAAAATCGCTCGTGGAGTCAGGCGTGACGTCTGTGTCGGTGCCGCTAAAAGGATTAGCACAGTGGAACAATGCGCGAGGGATTATCTAGCGATCGATTATCTAGCGATTCATACCTAGGAGATGAACGCCTTTCTCGAGAAGCAATATTCCCGCGAGTAATTGCGTCCTTAATCGAGGATGAAGCAACGATCGCGAGTCGGCTAATTACAGGCAAGGTCGACGCCGAAAGAAGCAAAGACCAGTACTGGTCTTCTTACGGAGAGCTTGAAAAAAGCGAAATAACGCGTGTCACAGACGCGCAAGCTGCGCGCAGTTCGCGCTCGGACCCCCATAAAAGAGCAGCGCAGCTGTGTTTTTTTTTTCGAAAAAAATCCGAGTCGTGTGTTCGGGGGCACACGGTCGATTCGACAAGACAGTCACGGAGAGGAAGAGCAGAAAGAAGAAGAAGAAGAAAAAGAAGAAGAAGAAGAAGAAGAAGAAGACGAAGAAGAAGAAGAAGAAGAAGAAGAAGATGATGATGATGATGATGATGATGATGAAGAAAAAGAAGAAGACCGGGACAGAGAAACAGAAGCACGGAAAGAGAATGAAGCAGAGGAAAGAGAGGCAATGGCGATGGAAAAAGAAACGAGCTGGCCGCGAACAGAGGGTTGAAGAACGGGTTGAAGAAGTGGAAAAAGAAGGACGAGAAGAAACTCGGCAACAGGCCGAGGGTACCGGTGGAGGTGAAGGAGGATAGCGAAGGGGCAAGGTGCTGCCAAGGTGGCGGTTAGGGCAGCTGATCTTCGAATAGCAGCAGGTGAATGCGAAGAAGCTCGCGCTCGTAGAAGGAACGAGACAGCCAAGATGGTAGTTGCGGTAGATGCGCCGCTGGCTGTGGAGGAGGAAGAGGTGGAATCCACGCGTGCATAAAAGGTGTTTCGTTATTGTTACCAAGCGCGCGCGCGCGCGCGCTACCCGTCTCCTTTCGATTTATTAATCCTGTTCTCGTGGCAACGGGCTCTTTTTGACACCCAGACCAACCGATCGGACACAATGTGCAACGTACTTTATCTGTCCTTGATTCGTCCATTCGTAATTTTTTTAATAACCCGGGAAATTCGTCGTTCGTTAAAAATACAAAGTAAAACTTCATTCATTTGAATGAAGGCTACCAGAAGAAAGTTCTTCTGTGGTTATCATTTTCGACATTCATACTCTTTTACGTCGTACAAGGTATTCTTATCTAGTCGATTCGGAGAAAATGTTGCAATGATAACACGGCGCCGTGTCGGTCGGTAAGATGTAATTTTAAATCATTTCTTCATGTCTTTATGTACATAAACTGGATTACGTTTTCTATTTAGTAGTAGTATATATAAATATTACAAAATTAAATTAAATATCATATATATATAAATATATACTGTATATAGTAATAGTGTTATAAATATATATAATATATATTTAATAGTATATAAATTGAAATCGATCGTCTTCTTGAATTTATAACGATACATAATATTCTGGTAATATAATGGTCACTGACTGAATACTCGTAACACATAGAGCAAACATTTTTTTCAGATAAATATATTCTGATAAATATTCACACGTTCGTAACTATAATGGCGCAACATATTAAAGCACTACGATAAAAACTTTTTTTGAACGAATGCAAGCATGAATGTAAGCACCACTGTACCATCGTTTAATTTACTCGTCACGCTTGTTACCTGTCCACGCAATCCCCTGTGGGTTGTTCGCAACGGTATCGATCATACCACCAGATTTTCGAATCGTCGCCAGTGGAGAACCTCGTGAGAAATCGACAGATAAGAATTATCAATCGGTATCTAAAAATAGTAGCCGATTCTTGCATCGTAGGTCCCGTTAGCGCCGCACACAGAGGGAAACACGCGTTTTAGCTGAATCGCTGATGAATTTATGATCGGTTCCGCGGCGCGAAAAGGCTTTTGATGCGCGTGCACGTACTCGATCAACGACATTCTTTCCCATGCCCCGAGTCTTCCGTGGAAGATGCGAAGGACGAAGCCACGTCGAGGGTTTGCCGATACCCCCGCTGTTCTTCGAAGCCTTTTTCCCTTGACTGCGGTTTACAAACCAAGCTATCACTCGAAACTTATCGTTGCGTAATCACGCGCGTCAAACACGAACGAACGTTTTTCAAAATTACACGCGACAGCTACGTATCTCACGTGGTAGCTAATTTCCTTCGATAACCTCCACCTTCGATTTTTTAAAGTATTTTTTAAGTATTTTTGGGATAAGTATTTTTTTCTTTGATTTGTTAAATTCATTTCTAGAATAACGATGGCAAAAATCGTTTTACTAATATATATATAATAATGTAATATAAATATAAAATATAAATAATAATATAAATATAATATATTTTACTGATATATATCGACAGTATATAATCGTAAGTTCTAGTTAATCTTAATATACCGCGAGTATCATAAAACGCGAAATAACTCGCGAACAGTAATTAAGAATCTCATATTTATTAATATATGGAAATCTCAGAAGTCAATTAGTGCGAGTGAATTCTTATTGAAAATCGCTTTTATCATGCAAATATTTTTTCAAGTTTAGTTATTATTTCTAATAATTTATATAATAATGTTATTTTGGTGATATTTTTGATAATTTCAGTTATATACTAATAATCATGTTACAGTGATCATATAATAATGATTAAATTATTTATACTGTTGACTGAAAGTGTAAAAAAAAGAGTATTTTCATAGCACAAGTTCTTAATCAAAAGTAACTCACAATTGATTGTAAACTCTCCATATAATATTATATAATATTCTGATGTTTCAGTGTAATTAATTAGTATTAATAGAGAATAATTGAGATTTGATAAATTATAATACGTGTGGACACGTGTAATTCAAGTCATGCAATCAAAGTTGCGAATATATCATTCACTTTGTAATTTGCGCTAGTTTTTCATACAATAAAAAAGAATTCTTGACCGTTAGGTAAATAAATAAAAGTTTGAAGATTGCATTGTGTTTCTTTTTAAATCTTTTGTCATCATCTGTAGTTCGACTCAATTATTCTTTGCTTTCCAAATTCAAACCGCGCAGCCGTTTAATCACGATGAACTCAAGATCCGTTGCGAAACGTCTGTTCGTGCAAGTTTCATAGTAGAAGTTAAAGGACCGGAAAAATAACCTCTTGGGAGTATCCACGATCGGTCACTCGCACCTACGCTTCCTTCTCTATTTGATAGAAGACGGAGGAAAAGACGAACATCGTGCGTATGTCCGTATAACTTCTTTGCGAACGCACGTTCCCATGTCCTCCGGCCGTTTATGGGGCTTTCCGTTGTCGCCGCTTCCCATGGACTTCCTAAACATTGACTTCCTCGAAGGAGCCAGTAAGAAGCAGATGGCCTATTAATTCGACGACCACGAAGGAGAAGCCACGTACCTTCGTGCACCCTCTACGGTACAACTTGCGCCCAGGGAGCACCCTGACCTTCTTCCCACAAGTGCGTCCTGCACTTGTTCCATGGCGTGTTCTCGACCGTTAAGTGTCACAGATTCCTCGGCCACCCTGCACACCTTCTCCCTAACGGATAGCCCAACTTTCTTCAACGCGTTTCAGCTTTTTCATGGAACTTAATGGGATAATTTGATTGGTCAAACGTATCTTAGTTTTTCTTCGTTTTGACGTACACTGGTCTTAAAGATGTTTCTTTATACTTGTACTATTTCAAACAACTATGTATTGTGTAGGTAACTGTTCGTGAGTTGCAGTTAGTCGAGCTGTTGTCGAAATTGCGTAGAAATTAGCTATAAAATTGACACTACACGCAAAATATTTCATATTTTTAACCATACAATAGTTACTGTGTATGCCTGACTGTCCAAATTATTATTGAAGCATAGGTAATCTAAAATCAAGCAGGAAATTAATTTACTTATTATAAAGAGTACTATATTTTAAATATTTTATATATTTTCAATGTCATATACATTGTGTGTATACTTGCATTTACGAATGCATGTATATTTGCAAAAAAATATATGAAATGTATAAAACCTTAGAATCTATTTAATTACAATACTAGTTGTGCAAGTACACAGAATTTTTTTGATCGAAGAAAAATTGTAAGTTTCTTCTATTTGGAATTTGTTTAAACACTTGCGCGCATCATCGCAATTTTGCTACCAGTTCGCTTGTGTCTTTTGTTGGAAACAAAGACACAACGAAAAATCTTGAAAATTTTTAGTGGTCCTAACTCGATGGCCAGTACAATTAGTCCAGCAAAAAGATTGAAATTCCTCGGACTCCAGCGAACGCGGCGCGTTTCTTTGTATTTCCTCGTGACACCGCGGGCGAAGAAAAATGTTAGATGTTCGGGGTGAAAACTATCAATAACTTCTGTGGAATTCTCGCTAAAGGTTAAACCAAAAGAGCGAATCGTCGCGTCGCATATATTCGCGATCGGAGAAATCATCGACTGCCTCGAGTAACTAGCTTATGCAACGGAGTTCACTATTATGCAATTAATTCTTGCACACGTTGTGCCACGTGTAATTTCTAGTGCAGATGAACCATATCGTTCGTGATATTGCAATTTGTTGTCATTAACCAATTAAGATTAAGCAATTATATACCATGACGATTTTTTTAAATTAAAAAATATTCAACGAATCCTTGGAATTTATTTTTATAAATAAATAAAATTTAGCGGCATAAATTAATTGATGAGGTACGAAAACGTACGAGGACAATGAACTTTTAACTGCTTGTAATATAAGTATAAGTATTCGTAAAGCTTCGTTTAGGTATGTAGGGGAAATTGATATCGGGCTGAGATGGCCGTAAATAAGTGTAAATTACAAATAACTGTAACTTTTTTTATGAAAAAGACAGTATTTTAATGTAACAACTTTACATGTTTTAAAAACAAAAATATGTATACAGAAAATAATTTTATTATTATCTTTGGTTTAAAATTAGAAACTAATTAATATAAGTAAATTGGTCTTCTTGCCTGACTTGATTGAGTTAAGATTGGTTGGGACAAGATAATTTTATTAATTTAGTGAATAGAATCCTGGCATGTGAATCAACTAATTCTTCGACACTTAGTATAAATTTAAACACATTCTTGTAACCAAACTTGCTTATTTAATTTTTATGTAACAAAAATAACTGTAAAATAGATTATATTATAAAATAGATAAAATAGATAAAATTATAAAGCGAATGAAGTACCACATATGAAATAAGATGACAAATATTCTATGTTTCTCGTTATAAATTATGTAAATAAATAATATCAAAATAAATTTGAGACATCAAATATCTAACCTAATCTAACCATATAATGTTCTGTTTATACTTGTAATAAATGCCAAAATTAATTATCCATAAAAAATTATCTTTAATTAATTACTTTAGTTATTTATTTATTCACTGATTTACAATGTTGAATTCTTATGTTGCACTCGTTAAATCGTGAAACTTTCTATTGCATCGTCTTTTGTCTATTCTATAATGCTAAAATACATTACCAATTTACATGCATAGATGATGCGCAATACCAAAAAAAATCGACTTGTATTATCACAAATAAAAAATTTGCAAATAAAAAAAATTATGTTTTTTTGTAAACAAAAAATTACTAGCCATCTTCCTTATCTCAATCTCCCCTATTGAATGAATTAAAAAAATGGAACCCGAGTGACAAACGTCAATCTTTTGTTTCAATCTTTAAAAAATGGATGGACATGAATTCAGCGGATGAACCTAATCTAAATGCTAGCGCGAAGGAAAGGCAATCGATTCTACAGTTTTAGCAAGACTAGGAAAAATGACCTTGGACACAAGATTCGAGATCAGATTTTTAACTGCCTGGCGTCAATATGTTTGTCTCCGACGAAAGACCTTAGGGTGGCCACGACTGACGTTGTCCCCGCCAATTCTGCGGTTGACGGAAGGTCTGGATGAATTGGTGGAACGAAATAATGTGATCGGTAGAGATTGGAGGATAGAAAGGGACCTCGAAACAACAAAACATCGAGTGCGAGAGAGGAAAGGACCTGCCGTTAGAGCAAAGAAGGAGCAAAGAGAACGAGAAGTAGCGTTAGAAGGATACGTGATAAGATCTACGAGAGCTCCTGTCTTTAGCATGACTGGTAAAGGACTCGGATGTTTGGTCTTTGACGATAGCCGACCAGCAAGATCATGTTTACAAATGTGCACTAACTTTCTCCCTGCACGAGTACGTTTAATAAAAAAATTTTTATAAAAAATTAAATTACATTTAATATAAATTGCACATTACCTTTTGATTTTAAATGAATTATTATTAATATGAATATAAAATGAATAATTATTAATAATATAAAAATAAAAATAAAATTTAATTACAATTGAATTATTAATTAAATTAATAATTTATATATAATTTATTAAAATTAAATATATATATAAAGAATAGATAAAATTAATGAAAAATTCTATAAATTTTATGAAAATTAAATAGAGGAATCAAAATTAATAATGATAATTTAAAGTGCCAGCAATAGCGGTTAAACTTATATTATAAGTTAATAATAAATAAAATTTTATTTTATTAAAAATAATTGTTATATTAAATTTATTAATTTAAGGTGAAATTTAAATTAATAATAACTGTATACATTTATAAATTAATATATATTAAAATTAAATAATAAACTAAGATTAGATACCCTTTTATATTAATATAAGATAAAATTTTTATTATTAAATGTAGAATCATTAAAATAAAATATGGCGGCCTTTTTAGGAAAATTTGTTATTTAATTTGATAATTCACGATAAGATACTTAAATTATATTTATGTATTGTTATTAATATTTATAAATAAAAATTAATTATAAATAAATATTTCATAAAATAATATTTTAAATCAAAATGTAGTATATTTAGGAATAAATGAATATAAGAAATTCTATTTTTAGATAATTTTTTTTAATATTAATTTGAAAGAGGATTTAATAGTAAATTAATTAAATTACTTTAATTGAATAAAGAAATATAATATTTATTATAATACTTCATTTTTGTTTTTTTTTATATATATTTCATGGCTAAGAAAATAGTATATCACCAAATCCGAATATATTATTTGTCATCTTACGTGCAATTGATGTCCATTTGTTTTACTAGAATTATCGACCTAAAATATAAAACCTATTAGAGAACTAAAAATACAAGGAATAAAAACTATAAATTTCACAAAAAATCACTCAAATCTCTAATGTATCGTTGTGAATTTACAAAATTTCTATAAAAAAAAAACACTACAAACCACTTTGATCGCTCTGTTAATTAATATTAATAAAATAAGTATGATTTTTATTATGTTGATAAAAAGTTCGATAATTTGAAATATTTCATTTCTATATATAGCAAGATATGAAACAGTCTTCTAAATGTGTAAGAGAACAGTCTGACGTGGATGTTTGTCAAAGTATTAAGAAGACTTAACACTTGCCGTGAAAGTCAAAGAGACGTATCGAAAGGAGATCGTAGCTGGAAGCAATCGAGAAAATTTTCATGGATGAAAATTGGGTACGAAGGGTGTCAAGCGGATTGGTTATCTCCATTGTATCTGGTCAATCGTCCGTGCCAGGTGATAACGACGAACAAATTCAGGTATACGTTGACCGGGTAATTATTTGCTGCGGTAGATGTCGGATAAGCCTTATGCCGGACGAGCGAATTAATGAAGCGGCGCCCGCGCAAGAGGAGCTGGCTAGAAAAGGGAAAAAAAAAGAGTCGGGCAGACAGTAGAACTTGTTATATCATCACGCTTCCTTGACCCTGGATTCGAAACTCGTCTCGCAGTACTTTTGTATTCCAATAAACTGGTTACTCGTCCAGTTTACGGATCACCGTTGCATCGGCGAAAGCAAGTTACTGAGACGCAATGTAGAAAACTTGCCTCTGCAACTAGTATAATCGTCTTTGCTGCATGATATTGTATTATATTAATATTAATATCATTGCTTATTATATGAATCAAAATAACGGAGACACTTAACGGAGAGATTCTTTGATTTTTTAAAATTTTTAGCATATATACTCTTTTCAATAAATAATCTTTTTTTTATAAGATTTTGTATTTTATTTTTGTAGCATCAAATTTTATATTTATATGAAATATGAATTATCATATGACAATTAAATCGACAATAATGAAATATATCATATTACTAATAATATTAGATTTAATTCTTGGACCACTCAAGACCATAACGATTCAGAGTTCAATTATCTGGTATAACTTAAAATTTTATTAATCAATATTAATTAATAATTATAATTTTATTTATTAATATCATCACCTCATTAAATTTTACTACTGATCTCTATCACAGAGAAAAATAAAATACAAAGTAAAATCAAATATTCCAAATTTTACTACCTAATCTAACGTGAATTCCCATAATTATGTATAACTTAACGAAGATATTTGACAGTTAATATGAGTACTTGAACCTAATTAAGTATTGTACGTATCTAAATGCATTGGTATGTCGATAATTTTTGTACCATCGAAAAACCCAAAACAAAATCTTACTTAATAAAATCTAAGAACACGAAGATACAGAAGAGCTATTCGCGTGAGCGTATCTTTGCGACATCTCGATGCAAAGAGCGTGAAAAGGAGACTCGAGATGGAAACTGGTTGGCGTGTCCATAATGGCCGGCAGGGTTACGTAGGCGCCCTTAGGATTCTTACTCAGGATCAACCTCGTCGAATAGAGAAACTCGAAAAGGATACGGTTCACATATTCCTGTACACCCACGCGAGAAACAGGAAGCCTTCACGTGTAAAAAAGGGACGGAAGGGAATAACGGTAAGGGACGCGTAACTGCACATCTTTATTCCGTCCCCTTTATTCGTATCCAAGAATCTAATTTATGGTTGAATTTATTTAAGACTCGATGTTTATTACGTGAATTATTAATTGATCGTTATTACGAATGATGACACAAAGGCTCATGGCGAGCAATTAAATCGATGATCTAGTAACAGGAGGTAATATAACGAAAATGTCTCGATAATATCGCGATACGATCTCCTTGAGGCGAAGTAGTAAAAGGAACAGAAGAACGGCTGGGCTGGGCATAATGAACGATCATTCTCTTATTGTTATTCATTTGACCGATATCAGGCAAACTACGAATTAAACGGCCAACTGCTCAATGCTGTTGCGGGAGTAGCAATAATTAAGATAAACCGACCGCTGTTTATATTCACAATGTAAGATGCACTCCAATTCTATTACAGGAATTCTAAATAATACGCGTATCTACGATTAAGAGCTCGCAATAAATAAAATAAACACCGTAACGAGATGAAATCATTGAAATCGCTGAACAGAAAAGCTTGTTACAGATAGCTACAAAAAAATTAAGAAGCAACGTGAAAAATTGATAATTATGTAATTCGTCTTACCGATTTCGATAATTTTCGTTTTTAAAAACATTAATTCTGAGTATCTTTTTCCTGCTCGTATAATCGTATCGTACGATATTAATATATCGTCGCTTGGCCTTAATTTTCGAGATATTTATAAAATATTTTTCAATGAGTTTCAATGATTTTTGAAATCCATTGTTGTCAAAAATATGATCCTACACAATTTCTTCCCATGCATGTAATTATGTATTTTCGAAATATTCATTTAATGATCATTTGATATTTTTTACTTACTTAATAGGTAAAGTTTGTCTGAGTTTTATCTATGGATATAATTATATAGCTTTCACGTTAGTTAATCACGTTAGCTTTAATTTTCAAAATATTCACAAAAATCTTTTCTTTGATATTTTTGGACCAGTCAGGTGAGTTTTACTTATAAACATAATTATAGTCGTGCCGCGATACGTTTATCATATCTACATATGATTTACATTTTAATTTGTAAACACAGAGAAATGAAAAAATTCTTAATTAATTTAACTGTTCAAGAGTATACATTTCTTGATAATAAATAAACCTAATTCAAATTAAAAGGTATCAAAAAAAGATCTCACGGAAATCATTGATACATTATTCATCGACAATGATAGTTTTATGTAGCCTAAATTAATAAAAGAAAAAGTAATTAGCTCTGCTTGAAAGAGAAGTATTGATATGGATTAGATAAATCTAATCTTTTAAACAATATAAACGTTATAATACATGAAAAACATGACAGTTGTACATATATTCCTACAACGAAAATTGTACAAAGCAAAAGTATATTTAAAAAAGTATGTTTTCTAAAAAAGAAGCAGAAAACTTGTTTTGAACAGAATTGGATATTATTTTGTAATTAAAGAAACAAAGTACATACATAATACATTTTTCAATGAAACATTTTTCAATGACACACTTGTCAATGATAGTGATAGTTAAGATGATAGTTATGATAAGAGATATTTATAAAATACAGCACAGTGTCACATGAACCAGGAAGAACAACGTTATTTCTTACTACCGGTCAAATTATGAAAATCGATAAATAAGGTAGTCAACGACTATGCAACATTTTTATAGCAATAACTCAAAAATCGCATTTTTCGAGTTGTGTTATTTTTATCGCTAGGCTGTAATAAAGTGGATCACGTTCCAGACAACATATTTAAAAATGATGTGATATGTATAAAATAACTAAAAAATTCAACATGCTCTTTTCCTTTACTTTTTTTTTTAAATTGTGTAATAAATTGAACAAGAAAATTTTATTTGATAAACAAAAAATAGCGAAAAGAACAAAAATGATGAAACTGACCAAAAGTAGTACCATTCACAATTGCATCGATCAGGGAGATAAGTTTCATGAATTGCTCTTATTATTCAGTTGGTATACGTGCTCGTCCACCTGTTGCCCGTTCTATCGAACATGAATATGCAGACACGTTTCCTAGAGGCACCACGAGTTCTTAAGTCGAGGAGTGAACGTGAAGGACCACGAGAAAGCCACTTTGAAACGGGTACCATCGCTCGATCGTCTAACTCGGAGGAACAAGGAGAGAAGACGCTGTGGATGTGAAGAGAAATGAGTATGAGGACGGAGAAAGGATCTTGAGAGGAAGGAGACGAGCGAGCCGCCCCCAGCAGAGCACGCAACCTACATAGATCGCTCTGTCCCACGTCTGACTACGCTTTACTCCGATCGAGTTCTTTTCTTTTATTTTTGAGATTATAATATAGATTATAATATAATATAATATATAATATATACTTATATTATAATATAATAATATATTATAACATTATAATATAATGACTTTGAAGTAACGTAGACGAAGAAAAGTTATACATATGTGTATATGTATATTTTGAACAAACCATTAGATTCATCATTACTTTAAAAAAATTGTGTTTTAAAGTTGACTGTGATTAGAAAGAAATAGAATTGAAGATATCCTGTTGGTAAATAGGTATCGAGCAGCTGTATGGAGTAGAAATAATTATGAAGAAGTTGATTCGATCATCGTCGAATAAACGCTGCAAAGCGGAGTACGAGCGTCCCGGCGTCCTTAAATCAATCATTTCATGGGCGTTTCGAGAGTACCGCATGGTTTCGTTACTTTAGTCGAAGCGAAATGGTCGGAGGGGAGAAAAAGAGACGCAAGTGGAGCAAGAAGGAAAGGGAGCAGAAAAAATGAATAGAAAGAACGGAAAAGGGGACGCGAAGGAAATAAAGCGAAGACGCAAGAAGCCGCCCCCAGCAGAGCACGAAGCCTCTGCGGCTGGTCTTGTCCCACGCAATATTACGGTGTGCTCAATCCAAGTTCAACTACCACTCTTGCCTCGTATGTGTCTTCAACGGAACCAGGATAAATAATCTTCTAAATTCCTCCTACAATTTACAAATAAGCGAAATATACACATATAAGCTTGTTTCTAAAAAAAAAAATTTTCGAATATCATTTGTCTCTGAGATATTCTCTACCGATCGAAGAAATTCTCAGACTGGGAAAATCTGATGGAGCAACACCGTTGACCGTTGATCGTTGATCGGCTCTGGTCATAGTCCCAAAGGACGGTAACGCGAGTCCTTTTTTGGCTGACCTAATTGGGACCACCATGCTTGTGTCTGCTCATTCACTGATCACGGCAAGCCACCGCTAGCGTAATTAACCCGATTTACTGCGGTAGGTCTTTCGAAATTTTAGTAACCGGCTGGTATCATCGTAACCGTCAAAAGACGAAATTTTCGTTCTAAAGACGAAGAATTAGAATTTTATCGGAGCGACATACATATATGAATATGTATGCACGTACATACATACATTGATGCTCTAAAAGTTTTTCGTAGAAAACGGAGAATCTTTTGCAGACAGAAGACTCTTCACACGAGACGCAACCTTCGATGAAACGAAAGAAAAAGTATAGTAGCAGGCGTGGCCGAAGGTACTCGACGGCTGCCAGGTAATTTACAGGACATTTCAACAGGCAAACGTCGAGAAATAAATTTCGGTTTTGTCAGCGAAGATGCGGCGCGCCGTGAAGGCAGCCTCAAGCTGAAATAAATCTCCGTGACTGCGATCGTCGTTTCTTCGCGAATGACAAATGCACGCTGCACGCTCGTATAAAAAACGGAGGCAAACCCGACTGAGACGAGAAGGTGCAACCGAGATCGATTCGATGCGTGTTCAGCCCCGCGATTAAAATAAACGAATAAACTGGTTCGAACGTCGCTGGATAACGGTACGTCGTCAATCGCGTAAATCGGCATCGAAATATCGCGTGTTCGATCAGACGAAATTGACTGACACACTTTCTTCGAAAACGAAAGAGAAACGGTGAAAAAAGAAAAAAAAGAAGAAAGAAGATCGTCGTGTCGATCGTCTCGATCTACGTAAATCTGATTTGTCCGGTAAAGAATAGCCAACCAGGCTAGATGAATGGCAGTGGTGGATTTTCTGCGCAGCAAATTAAAGTCGATTTAAATTTAAACTCCAGCAAATCTTTCAGGCTACCTTAAATCTTCGGGGATTCGTGCGATCTCTTCGCGGCGAATGCAACGCAAACGAAAGCACGCACTGGTGCGTTTCGAGAGTTGGACGAATGTGTGTGCATAGACGCCACTCACTGCAGTGCACATACACACGCAAAACTACGTCACACACACACACACACACACACACCGCAAGTAGTAAAACGCATTCGAAGCAGGGGGCAGATCTGCCTGTACAGCCTACGTCTTACCGGAGTATATTAGGACGATTCTCTATCTACGATGCACCTCCCTGCATTACGTGGTGCATGTTCTGTTCAAACTCGAACAAAGTATACATATCGAGTCTAGAACATCGACCAGTTGCGTGCTAGAAGATCTCAGTCGGTTTGATACTCGTTCATTGAACCTTTTTATCGATGCGATGAAAGGATCTAGCGTTAAATCGTCTTTGAGTCTCGAGATGTATAAAATTTCTTGATACAGAGTGCACGCTTCGAACTTCCGACACTGCAGTTCGTTCAACCTTGCGATTTGTTCGCCTATTTTCATTCGTACTCGACCAACTCTGTTCCTCTCTTCCTCTCGGTAAATAGTTGTCCGCTGAAATCTTCGTTCTACCGAATCGGCCACACTAGACAGGTCATACGCGTACAAAGTCCGAACTATGATATCAGTGGAGGAATAAAATTTCCTTCAATTCCGTTACGCACCGCGATCCACGCTAATTAAACGAACGCACACGGTCACACGGCCGCGTTCGAACGAGAATCCGATGTGTGACGTGTCCCTTCCTTTCGATCGTGTGGGTTGCCCTGTGGGAGTCCCTCGCAACTTTCTTATTCCCAGCTGTTTCTTCCTCTCTCTCTCTCTCTCTCTCTCTCTCTTTCTCTCTCTCTCTCTTTCTCTCTCTCTCTCTTTCTCTCTCTCTCTCTCTCTCTCTCCCTCCTTTTGCCAGCCGTTGCCTCTTCTGAAGACACGGACCAAGCGGATACGTGTGTATACGAGAATCTTCACCGCGCGATCCGAGCTCCCGTACGAATATATTACTACCGTGTTCGAAAAAGAAACGCAACCGCAATAACTCTTTCGCCGCGAGCCCGCGACCGAGCCCACGGCCATCTCCTCTCTTCCCTTTCTTCTCCCGACAATGCCCACTTGTTTTTTCGTTCGATCGACTGGCCCGAATTAAAGGCGATGCGAGCGTTGACTGCCCCCTTCGACGACGGCCAACCGCGAGTTCCGACGTTTAGAGAGAGGATCTCGACGTCGATCAATGCGAGATCGCGCCGCGGTAGGTCCCCGATAGCGAATCTGGAATTCATGTAAATAGATTCGACGAACTTGATCGATCAGCTTCCACTGTCCGAGAGTTGGTTGAGAAGTAATCGTTCGTTTCCGCAACCACTGCATTTTAATCACACGTTTCTATTAATTACCACGTAATTACCACGTTCGATGGCGTCGACGCATCCAGGTCACGAAAAATATCTCGCCTAATAAATGATTCATCGAGTCGAGGAGAGAGAGAGAGAGAGAGAGAGAGAGAGGAACGAAGGAAAAAGGACGATCGAGATATTCCTGTCGCAGCTGCATCGGCGAACCGAGACACGATCGCGATCGGTACACGCGACACACGTAGAAACGCCTCGGTTCCTTCGTTGGGATCTAAAGTAAGTTTGAAGAGAGAAAAAGATGGTGAAGAGAGAGAGAGAGAGAGTGAAGATGAGAAAGAGAGGGATCGAGGTAGAAAAGACACGTCTCTCGATTAGGTAGAAGGGATAAGGGTTGAGGGTGTGAGGTGGTGGGGGCTGTTTGGCTCGGGTTAAGTTAGGTTAGGGGTCTCCCCACTCTGCCGGCAGCGGCGACCGCCTCCCAGGGGCCCTGGGGGCCCACGGACGCCGCACCATCGTCGGCCCTGACGAGGGAGAGAGCTCAAGCGGGACAAGGATAAACCTGACAGGAACAAGCGAGAGCGAAATTGAGAGAAAGAGAAAGAGGAGGACGCCACGAGTACCCACGTAGAAAGAAAGAAAGAGAGAGAAAGAGATCGAGAGATCGAGATCGGAGGAAGACAGAGACAGAGGGAAAAAACGGGAAAAACGAACCGAAAACCCACACCCGAGGCAGGGACTCGCGAGGAACCTCTTGGTGCTCTCAGTTCGAACCGAGCATCCTTGGAAACTGGCGGTTCGATTCAGACTTGGACTTTTCGTGACTCACTCGTTGCGTTTCTCTTCTTCTTCTCCTCCCTCTTCTTTTTCTCCTTTTCCTCCTTCTTTTTCTTCTCCCTTCCTCCTCTATCCCCGAGTTCTTCCCTCCTCTGTTCGCCACTTGTCATCGTTCGTTGTCCTTTTTATTCGCCGTCCGATCGTCGCTGCACGTTTCTCTTCTCACCTCCGTTGCCTCCTCGTTCGCCGCCTCGTACGCGCACGTGTTTCGACGAGAGCGTGAAATTGCCGTTACCAGAGAACGAGAACGTCGTGAAAAAAGTTGAAGAGCACGCGAAGCGGCCGCAGCCTCGGCCGTCTGGACATCTCGACGATCCGGACGATCCGAACACTCTCTGCGTGTACACTCTCGGCGTGTACCCAAACCAGCCACGTGGTGCCTCAAACCTCTTCTGTCCCAGTGTTTGCCGTCTGCTACCTGGCCGGATATGCGGTGTGCCGCATAGGCGATTGTTTATTACCGACGATTCCGCGTTCAGGGTGCCTTCCGTTTTCTCCTCCGGGGATTCTTCTCGCCGCTTCAGTCATCGAGGAGGCCCATATGTGTCAAAGTGAATACCGGCGAACGGGCGCGAGTCATTGTTGGTGAGTTTTCCACGATTTTCCTTTCTGTTCTTGTTGCTAGTGACGATGGAAGACGATGGAAGACGATGGAAGACGATGGTCGCCGCTCGAGCTGACACCGGTCCTTTCAAGTGACTGTTGTTGTTTATAAATATCGCAGTTTTCTCTTTCGATGAGATTTTGAACGAAAATCTAAGCGAATGAAATTAGCTGCATTTCGATGACTTACCACGTGTAACCATCGTTCAGCCTTGGTTTCTGAGATATTCCCAAAAAAACTGCTGCCACACCAGAAGATCCAAACTTAACTTATTGGTAGTGTGTTGGTAGTGTGTTGATAATTAAGTACTTTGAATTAATAGTACTTCATCCGGGAGATACTGAACTTGAGTGTTGTGTTTATAGATACAGTAGATGCGTGGTTGTACCATGCTGATATGTTGTCACAGATGCGGAGATGAAACGTAGTAACAATGTAGTAACAACAGAAATTAAGGCTGAGCGGCGATTAGGGAAAAGTTCAAAATGTTGATTTCTACAACAATCGTCCATTTCTATCAAAAAATCATAGAAATCGATGGAACGAATTCTGTTTTATATAATTAATTACCTCTAATTCTTGTGATTATTCCATCAATTTAATGATCTATTAAAAAAAAAAAAAAAAAAAACAATGATAGAACAAGATAATTCACGCTCGAAAAGACCTCACGTTCGCAGCTCGAGTTTCGACCAAAGATTTTATAGCTCTCGTTCGACATACTGAAAATAATCCATGAGTTTATCGCGATTTCGGATCTCCTGGAGGTTTCTACGAAACAGCAAACATTCGAAAAATGTTCAAACTCTTAGTTTCCTAAATTCCTAAGGACGTGAGAAAGATCCGAAGGATCTTGAAACGATCGTGAAATGTTTACGAAACTCGCAAAATTCGGTCGGAAACGTGCAAATTTTGTAATACGTACCTTCTTCCACCGATCGCTGGTGAGAGGCTAATCAATTCTCGTAACTTGATCTACCACCAACAAATGTCTCTTATTCGACGACTGTCGATCAAATTGACGGTCGATTTTATGAATTTCGTTTCGCCGATGAATCGATGCAGTCGCTTTCACGACGTGATCTGAGAATTAACTCAAAAATAACACATTGTAGATCACACACTTTCATTTTCATCTTTCAAGTGACACGATTCGAGAAGCTACATTCTTTAGGACAAGCGAAAAATTGATTTTAAATAAAATCAGATATCGTATCGTTTATTCGATCCATATTCTGTTTTATCACTAATTTATTTACTATGATAATCAAGACAAAATTCATAATATGAGATGTATTGATAAAATATAGTTCAGTGTCACATGAATCTGGAAGAGCAACATGATTCTTTTTTTTACCATTTTTAATGAATTATTTCATAATTGGCCGAGAACTATCCTTGTAGTAATTTGAATTCTTCGCAAAGATACGATATGTAAGTAATGTTTGATTTAAGCAGAAGTAAAATTTCTAGCAAGCCCACATAAAATTTTGTGCCAAGATGTTTTCATTTCATTTCACTTCATTGATTAAATTGGTTGTAATTGTAGAAATCTCTATAATTAAAATTTTCTCTATATTTAAAATTAAATTAAATATAAATATATTCTCTATATTTGAAATTAAATAAAAAATCTATATATTTGAAATTTTTATTATTCGAGTCCAATCTTTCGAGACTATTTTTACTGGATCAAACAATACGCAATCTTGCAAAATACTCGATAGAAATCTCAAATTTTTTATTAGTACAGTGTTTGCACGAGGACGATGTATTTTTAACGATAAATCACGTCATATCTCGTATACAGTGTTTATTTCGAACGAACTAGGCTGAGAATCGCTCTATATTTTAACGACGTAACAAGTAAATGCTTTTCGGTTGTCGTCATTCTGTAACAGGTCTGATCGTCTGATAGACGTGAAAAAAAGGGGGAAACAAAAGAGAATAAAACTAGCAGGAGAGAACCGGGCCAGATCTTAGATTAGATTCTAAAGTCTACAGGAACCAGACCCGGGCCCGATCTTGACCTTGCTTTAATTAATGAAGATTGACAACGGTACACAGAGCTCTGCCCTTCGCTCTCCTCATTTCTCGAGACATCACGAGCGGGAAGGGAAGGAGACCAAACATGGAAAGACCCATGCGGACCAAGGATCTTACTCGCCCACGTCACTGATCTCGCCCGCGTATTAATCAGCCACGTACAGCATGTACCAGCCTGAAAACCTTCCTAGCCTAGACTGTTTTCTCAGGTTGCTCGAAAATTCGTTACCTGGGGTCCTTGTGTACGTTCGTTTTTAATTCCAAACAGCCGCCTGTCGCGCGCTATTCGTGCCCCCACATCTCCACATACCGACTACCCCATATCCCGAAAATTCCAAAGAGAACGCATCATCTTTTCCCTCCTGGTTCCCCGTTGTCGCGAGAAAAATAGGGGGTGACAAACGTCACCGCAACGAGATTCGCCGTATCGTGACAATGATGCTCGATAGAGGAGACGGATAAAAGAGAAAAATCTCGGGCAACGATGCATCGGACGGTCGTGATGGGTGAGTGTTCATCGTGAAACCCTTATAGTAAGGGTATTTTCGAGTCCATGGGGGGACCAGGTTCCACGGGATAATGCCCCCATGCTTCCAGGATGGGATTATCTTTGGGTCAGGTAGGAAGAGAAAAGACCCAAGCTCTCGATTCGGTGCATCGATGCAACAATATGACCCGCAGGGACGCTCAATGGAATTGCGTAAAAATTGGGCGAGGCCCGTTGAAAGTTGTAGGTGTGTGGGGTGCGTTCGGATCGTTGAGATGGAGATCGAGGAAAACTGAGGGGGCGGGGATCGGTGTTCCGGCTGTAACGTACTTTTTCCGCGATCACCGGAAGCTCGCTAAGAATTTCTAGGCTTCAACACCTGCATGTTGTCAGCGAACGAGCGAATTCGTCGTGAGAACACGTTTGTGAACGGCTTAGGTTGTAGGTAGTTGCGTAAGTAGGTCAAAGATACGATGTGTGTCTATCTCAGTGATGAGATAAATGTTAAAAGGGGGACCTTCTTTAGACGTTGTTAAAAGAAGCTACAAAATTGGGAAAGATAGCGACAGTTGTTTAGGTATTGTCGGTGGAAGGAACATAATGTCGTTGTGTATTATCAGTTAGGTGTTAAAGTTGTTATGTTTTAAAAGTTATCGTTAATTAGCGAGACGCTAATTTGCGATATATAATGGAAGATAAGAAACTGGAGGCTTGTAGCCCCCAGAATCAATTCGAATTTGTTTCTTGTTTTATATGTTTAACCCTGCTGTTTTCTCTTCTGTTCTATACGATCCAAAATTATTGAAATATAGATATTAATTAAAGATTATCAAGTGTTGAGAACACAGACCATTGATGTCAGTCGGTGTGTCTTTGCTTATATCACTTAGTATCGAAGGACCACCCACTGATGTCGGAAATAAATAAATACTGACTCCGATTTGAATTAATACTGACTTTGTTACACGATAGATCTGGTACCTTCCGTTCGATTCAGATAGTTAATTCTGTATCGATGACCGAGTTCGATTGAGTGACTCAACTTGTCTACTGAATTAGTCGCGTACTTTTAATTGTTACTTGTTCTCTGAATTAGTCGCGAAACTTTGATTTCAGAGTCTTCTTATATAAGAAAATCTTGATCTGCCCTTTCCATAGGATTCTAAGAAGTCGTGGAGCGAGAAATATGTCAAGATCAACCAAAAGGAAAGTTTTTTAGAATTTCTCATTGTCACTTCATGAGGGTGATGCGGTTGACAGGTCTGGGAAATGGTCCCATCACCTTCTGGAAATCATTCCGTTGCCTGCGCGGTACTTCTGGTACCCATGTGTTCAAGACATGGCAATTGCTATTGTGCGGAAAAACTCCTCGCAGTCAAAACTAAGATTTACAGGGGGCTTAATGGCCCTTGAGCCATTTACTTAAAGGATTACTTGGACTAAAGAACCTGAGGGGTACAAAATGAATTTCTAACTTGGAATACATCTATATCATAAGTGATACGTTAACACAATACTTAACATTAAAATAATGGTAGATTAAATTAAGATAAGATCGAAGAGTTAATATTGGATTAGATTGCATGTTCAGTATTACGATTTTAATGTTTAGTATAGTTTCGTGACCTTTCATGCTTTTAAATAAAATGTTGTACAAAAAGAAAGAAGAAAGTGAAGTACAACGTGAAGAAATGAAGAACAAGAGAATTAAAAAAATTGTATCTTAAATAGATACACAGAGTTTTATGCATTCATAGGAAGTTTAAAAATGCAAAACTGCACAAAATTCATGTAACAATAATATAATAATAATATATAAATATTATATATAAAAATGAAAAAAACTATTCTTTCAAAGATATTCGTAAAAATATGAATTTGCACAAATATCTGCAGTCTAATCACAAACTTGTAAGGGTCAAAGAAATTAAATGGTATCGATGCATGGAATTTTTTTTAAAACTGAGTCAAAAGTCGTAACTTTTAAACAATAATAAACAAGGAAATTAAATATATCAGTGTACAAACGATTTTTGATTTGAATTCTTGATGAAATCCAGGATTCAACATATTTTCATAAGATACGTGCGATTACATATATATATATATATATGGTTGATCAATTCTCCAATTTACAATTTCTCCTTTTTCCACCAAGTAAATATATGTAAATATATACGTATTGGTGTATTTTTTACGTGTCAGTCAGATTCAATCGCGATGCTGTTTCATCGTATCCATCGGATGCAAAAGTCCAACAGATGTGACGACACGAGAACAGGAAAAAGTTTTCCTCCGTCCTCCATTCGTCGAGAATACCGCTCAACGTATTTTTCCATCCTCTGACTGGTCTTACGCCAGATCCCTGTTCCTTTGACCGTTAACGAAAAGGAGATGAAAAAAAAAAGATTGATATAAAAGAAAACGATCATCTAGGAAGTTCGTCTCGTGACCGTTAGATCCGTTCTTTCGGGAGTCAGTTTCACGGACCTAATCTCCACTAGGACAAAAGGACACTTCACGTGTCCCGGCGGCAGGACAAATCGTCCCGGTTCGGGATACAGGATGAACCGGTATCCTGTCGCAGGACCGTTGGCAACCAAGTTTCGCTTCTTTCGCGTGGTCGAACGAAGGAAGGAAGGATAACGGGGCACGTGAAAAGGAATCGAAGGAAAGTTGTTGTCCCCCAAGAAGATGCATATGTATGTCCACGTAGAGACGCATAGGAGTCCCCTTTTGTGCTTCATCGTGATTGTTCCATTGTTACGGGGAAATAGAGGAGACAGGTTTCGTTTATGGTCACGTATGGTAATGATTGAAAAGGGAAAGATAGAGAGAAAGAGAGAGAGAGAGGAGAGAGAGAGTTGATTGTCAGGGTTCGTGCAAGTGAGTAAACCAGGCAACCAGTCAGGCAGGATGAGGAATCGTGTCCCGGGATACGAATATAAATTTGCATATTTTTGGCCCGCATCCTTCGACGCACGTCCCACGTGGGAATCCTCCAACTTCTGACTAACCGATGAGTCCGTGAGCTGCGTGACGATGCTTTAACGGTTTTTTTTGTCGAGGAACCCTCGTCGCGAATCCTCGCCGCGGTGTGTATCCTCGTTTTAATAATCAGGCTGCATACGACGTACTTTGCTTTCCTTTGAAATGTTCTCAGTTCGTACGAAGCATCCTCGTCATTTTTATCGAATTTAGTATGTTTCACTGGCGTACAACGAAGATAGTAATAAATATATTTGAATGATCGATCGTCGGACACTGATGGCCTCCACCTGCGCAGTGTCAAAGCACACCTTCCTCTGTCTCTGCATTGTTCGTGTTGCAATAGCTTCTTTTTGTCGGTCTCTCCTCCATTCGGTCATTTCAATTCGGAACGCGTTAATAAAACTCGGCGATCGGGATCGGTGCAACCCCACTGATCCGTCTGATTCGGAACTGCGATTGCGCTCGACGCATCCTGCGTTCCAGCAACTTTTTTTTGCGAGCCGTCTGCATTGATTGCACTTAAATGTAGCCTCGGTGGCCTTCGTGAACGGAGGTCGCGGGCCAACCAGAAACGCACACCATGAATCGAACAATGAATCGTTTCGATCCGTTCTTTTCCTTTTCCTGTGTTTACCAACCAGGTTACCCTGAAAAGATCGTAATTTTCGTTTGCTCGTCGTCTTTTCACGATTCTCAGGCTTGTGAGATGATTCGTTTAATTTAGAAATATTTTATCCAAAAATTATTTCGACAGTGGCGTATCGCGCAAGTAACTTTTAGGATAAATTGTAGCAAACGTATTTCTTAGCAGTTCATAAAAGTGCCAAAACACGCCATGGACCAAACAATGACGTGTTTTCGTTGCTGCTCGGACTGTTTCCTTTTTCCCTTGCCTCGCAAAAACGAATTCCACGCCAGTTATAGGAAAAAATATAGCTCCTTTGTAGAGTGTTTACAGGGTGACCTTCGAGAATGGCGGCTGGATAGTGTCTCGTAGGTGGCAGCTTGGTGGTTCGTCGTTGACGCTCGCTGAATCTCCTTACAATCTCGCCGAATAATAGACCACCAGAGCGGCATTTTCACCGCAGAGACGGTGCAATTAGCAACAATGCGGGAAACCCCCTGTCGAGAAAGCCGCTGGCTTGAGCTACCTTGAGGACCTTTTCAACCCGCATAAATCTTTCTCGAGAGTATAGATTCTCTTCTTCGTTACCACGTATCCCATTTATCTTGGTGCACTCGCAACACCATCGGGATTCTACTAGCCATCGTCTCTGTTTTGTCAACATTCATGATATTAAGATCATGTCTTTCAAGGAAGAATCTCAAGCCGGATTTTTGCTCGCAGGAATGTGTAAAGGGTTCTCGGACGCTGCGCGTACCATTTGCTAAGAAAATTAGCGGATCGATCGAAAGTACCGAAGAATTGGGTCGTGAATCAAATTATCTCCTACGAGGAGAAATTGTTTGCACGTTTCTGCGAACAGAATGCGCGTGTTCGACTTGACGGAACATCGCACTTCCGGTCTCTCGGGCCAATGTCACCAGAGGAGCGATTTCGTAACGAATCGGTCGGCGAATGTATCTATCGCGCCTTTATGGGCGCGTTTAATAGCAAGGTGGTTAAGTGACTGTTCTCAGTCTCGCTCTTTTGCTCCTGTGCGTCCTTCTCTCGTTTGAGCTGTCGACTTTTTTTCCTTCTTCTTTGGTTTCGCATGAAAGAAGGAAGGAGGAAGGTTATGGTGGCGTGGACGGAGAAAGAAAAAGCCGGGGGGAAGGGCGATCCTTCGTGTGTGGTCCTCGTGGAGTCCTCGGTCAACTCGGAGCCGAGGTGTCGCGTTGTGTGTGGTACGCTACGGTGTCTTGCGTTGCGCCGTCTCGTCCCACGTAAACACAGCCATAAGTATCCAGCAATTCGGCCAACTCTATGCGCATACTTGCACACAACCGGGGGGATAGCTTGTAAGAGAAGTTCTGCTCGTCCCTTGCTACACCGACCCCCTACAGAGCCTCGCCATCTCCGCGTTCAATCCTTTTCTCTTTTCGTCTACCGTTTAATGTCATTTTCTGCTACGCAGTTCTGCATCTATTGCTTCAAGAAAGGACAATATATTACACGCGAACATTTGAATTTCAATTTGTCTGCAATCCTATTTGGCAAATGGAGAGGGAGAAAGTTTTTTTTTCTTATGTATCGAGTTATTCAGGAAATTTATCGCAACGAAAAATTAGCACATTGTTAAATATTTCTCACTATAATCTTTATTATCTATTGGGTATTATCTTTTTTTCAACCCTCGAGTGAGTCGTTCTGTCCCGACTTATAGCTTTTTCGTTACTACAATTTTTATTATCATTATACTATGTAGAACTTTAACTCCTTGCGCTCGCAACTGGTTCGCGGACCAGAACGAGTGACCGAACCGTACACAATAATTCGTCGCTTTCTTTTTCTTTTGAACTCGTCAGTATGAAATGCCACTAGAAATTATTAAGAAGTAATAAACTTATCGTTTGTTTTGCCTGAGTTGCATTTAAATATACTTAGAACTGAGAAAATATGTTGTAATTTGGGACAAAAAATTCTCGACGTACGTGTCATTCCAGCGCAAGTGGTTAAGAAATAATAAAAATTCTTCGTCGTTATAAATTATCCTGATTCATCACTCGTTGTTCGAGTGGTCTTCGAAGCTTAATCGGAAGGTTTAAAAGTGTCTTCAGAGTAAATCAGAGTAAATCTTAAAAGTAATTACGGCATTCTCCCTGAAACCGATGTATTTGAATGGGTTCCTAAAGAACGGGTTATGTCACCAAGAGCCACAAGCTGTTACGCGCTCCCAAATTTACAAACTTTTTCACGCACCTATAATCCCGACTGAATCTTCTGAAACTCGTTTACGTTCAGAGAATCGACCCGCTATTGGGACGGCGAGGAAATAGCAAAAATGTGAACTCCGAGTTGGTTGTCGCGATACTATTTTTAATTCTAAAGGACCGTGTCATCCGGGAACGTGTCCGCAACCTTGAGCAGCAGCGGAAAGAAAAGAGGAGAAAGAGGGAAAGGGAAGACGAGATGAGGAACCACGAAAGCCGGGTGGACGAAATATGTGCACACTCGATGTGGGAGGTCCTCTGGTTTCGTAGCCACGAACCGTTCGAATCATTTGTCAATGCAGCCCAGTTTAGCGATTCGTCTCACCGACACCGAGCGGTTTCGTTACACGCTTCCAACTTCCCTCCGCGGTGCGGTGTGTGTTCTATTCATTCGACGGGACCGCGTAGGTCCGGCTGGGACGCAGGAGAGAGGCCTCCAAAGATCCGACCTTTCCTCTCTCTTCCATTCTTCTCTACGCTCGAATCGTATGGTGTGAAATTCGTGATTAATTGTCAGGTCTCGGGGGCGGGTTGAGCAGAACGAGATTAAAGACCCCTCGGGAGATCCGCAAACTCTCGTTTGCCTCGTCTCATATGGTCGATCGAGAGTTCGAAGGATTCTCAGAAATGTATCGATCGAGCGGGACGCGATAAATTCACACTCTTTCGAGATCCAGATTTTTGTTCGTCCAGAGATTGCGAAAGACATTTGAAAATTTGGGACGTTCTGTTCACGAAAAGATTCGAAGTCAGACGAGGGGGAATTTCTTAGACGGCAAGATACCGGGCAAACAGAGCAAGTTAGCAAATATTTTCCATCCTATCCGGCCTGCGCGTACTTGCATTCTTTCCAGAAATCGAGAAACGTGCGAAGGACGTTTCCATGTTCGGGAATCGGCACTGCCCGTAGGGAGGGGTCTCACGAAACGTGTTTGAGGAAAGTAAAACTCTCTGCCTGTTTATTTTTGACCTCGTGAACCATCCAAGGGGTCCCGTCAGGTTTCTCGAGCAAGGTAAAACTCTCGGCCTCTCCTGGATCGTCTAACGCGACGTTCACCACGGTGAAAATAATCTCAAATAATACTCGTATGCATTTCTATCTTTAAAAATTGAATGGCTAAACAGCGAAGAAGAACGGGGTATCGCGATCGAAGTGGCGGCAAATCGACTCGCTATTGAACAAATAAAACGCCTCGATGAAGATGTCATCGAGGTCACGGATAGGACAACGGAAGTTTAAGTGACACTATGTTGTCTCGACGGGGGTCTGCCGGTGAATCTCTGCATCTCCGAGCATTGGGCTCGGAACAACAAAGAAAGGATAAAGACGGACAGAGAAACGGAAAGAAAGGAGAGAAGCCTGTTCGCTCTCGGCGCCAGGGGCCTATTAAAAATGATGCTTAAAGAACGAATTATGGAAATGAGCCGTTATACCAGCTTTGGGTTCCCATATTACCGACGACTTAGTCCGCTCGCGTTGAAATTACAGGTTGTGCTCGTCTCCCTCGTAATTCCCCTCTCCTGTTCTAAGTCGGGAACAGGCCGAGCCCCTCGGGGAGGAATACATTACGTTGATTTTCGGAATTGAAGATTAAAACCTCCCGCCGCGGGGGCTTCTTCTTGATCTTCTTCCTGCCTCGGAGAGTAGAGCTCCCTTTTCCTCTCTCTCTCTTTCCCTCTCTTTTCACATGATCGTAAACGATCTTTGTTCGTCTCGTCTCGTTCTTGAATCCGATGCCCCCGGACTGGCAACTTTGTAGCTGAACCGTTCCACGTAACATCCAGGCATCGATCTTCGTCGTCTCTTCGCAATTGAGTTTATTGACGGAGACGTGTTCCATGATCATGCGCGATTTTTTTTGACTCGTGCGAAACATAGGCAACGTATTCTTCGTATCTCTTATCGATATTTACACGACGAGAAAAATAAGTAAAAATAAATATGCGATTTCGCGTTAAATATCGCGTGTGAGAAAATCTAACTGTTCGTCGCGTATCGCGCATAACAACCTGAGATTAAATGGTTAACGATATTTTTGCCAAGTCCGAAGAGAGGATTGAGACGGACGTACATACATATATATACAAGTTTGGAAGCTTTCACGTGCGATCTTTCTGTCCCATCTGCTTTCCGAAAGAAAGTTCAACGCTTCTGATCTAACTTGACAACAACCTACGTTCGACGAATTCGACTGACTCAACATCCATTCAGCACGCTGTTATCGCACGCTCGATTGCATTTTGCCGGCTTAAAAACATTGTTGTGGAAAAACAAAGCCGTTATCTTTGGATCGCTAGCTAGATCGCGGTGCTTTACGCGTTCGTTGTTGTGTTTAGAAAGAGCGATAAGATAGATGCAATCGCGTTTATTACTTGCGCGACATCTCTTCGTTGGGTGAGTACTCGAGAACGCTAGTCCAGAAAACGGAAACATTGATAACACCCGATAAGAATCCGTAATTGTGGCACAATCATCGACGGTAGAACGCTGTTACCCCCTTGCGCTGGCAACTAATTTGCGGACTATAACGAGTGACCGAACCGTATACAATAATTCGTCGCTTTTTTTTTTTTCTTTTGAACTCGTCAGTATGAAATACCACTGGAAATACCACTAGAAATTATTACGAAGGAATAAACTTATCATTTGTTTTATCTGGGTTACATTTAAATATACTTAAAACTGAGAAAATGTCGCAATTTGGGACAAAAAGTCGACATGCGCGGCACGTTATTCCAGCGCAAGCAGTTAAAAAATCATAGTTTAAAAAGTCGGAAAAAAATGAGCCAATAATATACAAGAGAGAAGAAGCGATAAGAGGACAACTTGCGAAAGGAAGCGCGGCGGGCGAGTGCGATGATAGACGACGCCGCGTTGCTTATAAAGCGGTCACGTGACCGCGCGGGCTCGACGAATCAGCGATTGGTAGCGCCGTGGTCGAGAAGAGGGAACAGGAGGAACGCGAACCGGGACCGCGCGAAGAGGAGAAAGAAGAGTGAGAAGAGAAGAGGAGCGAGAGGGGAAAGGGAAGGGAAGAAAAGAGAAGAGAAAAGAAAGTTCGCTTCTTTCTCGGTAGCAAGGTTCGAGTCGGCGGAGAGGTAGAGGACCCCCGGCGTGCTCTCCTGCTGTGACCGGTAGCTATCCTCTGTCCCGTTCGTAATACCTACGGGGAGGGTGTGTGCGTGCATCGTGATCGAGCGACGTGCGCGCACGTACACACAGGATTGGATAGTCCGGTGTGATTCGGTGTGCGCGACCGAGGACGACGTGCTCGTCGTGATGCCTGGAAAAGGACCGGAGGCGCACGCCATACCGATATTAATATTCCATCCTGAAACGTGATAAATCACCGAAGGATACGTCGTTCATCCCCAGCGGCGTCCTCGTCGCCGCTCTCGTGTTACCGCGCAAGGTCACCGCGGTTTCACTCTACCGGTGTCGTAATTTCGTAGATTCCGTGTGCCAGTGACGCCGATCCTCGAACGAGAGAGAGAGAGAGAGAGAGAGAAAGAGAGGTTCAACCGAACCAAATGACTCGTTCGAGGGACGACAATTATTCTAATTGGTTCGACTACCTGGTCGAGATGCCCCGGGAACGCCTTCCTCCTTCTTACGTTCGTGAAAAGCTCGGGAATGATCCGTGCTGTTAGACCGTTAGAGGGCATTCGAACGAAATTGTCCGACGATGGCTAGGGCCTCTCCTCCGAGTTTGCTTAATAAGTAGACGAATTTGGTCGGTCTGGTTGCGCTCGAATTAGGCGGTCGGAACTCCGTTCCGTGAGACAAAAGTAGTCGGTCGACGATCGTAGTAGACCAACTGGAGATTGGTCAGTCGCCTCGTAAGAATTGTGGGAAACAATTCGGCTAGGAAGACGAAATTTGTCGAGAACGAGACCGATCGAACGAGAATCGAAGTAGCGTGGAGGGTCATCGAAGGGTAACCGCGGGGGAAATTCATTGGCGTTAACCTTCGCGAAAGAGAAGAGGTGCCTACAGTCTTCCCTCGACGCTTACGTGCGTGCTTCTCTCACGGCACTCGAGATACTCGCGTCGGTATCGGTTGCCAACGAGCGAAGTTTCGAGGGAAAAAGAAAAAAGAGCAGAACCACGATCGGTCTGGCCCCCAACAGCGCGATCGAATAAAAATGTGCGTCGAGGACGTCTGCGTTAGACGATGCGGTACCGCGAGCGAACCACGGGAATTTCAACCCCCGCTGCGCGACTGACTACGTCCCTTTACCGTCCTCGCGAGTCTCAATACCCTGCACCCTCTCTGTTCACAAGGTATTTCTGTAGTGGCAGCCACACGCAAAGTGCCACGCGTTCTATATATGCGTTTCATTGCTTCGGTGCAAGTTGAAACGCCGCAAACGCACGGGGTGCTGTGTTAATTCTTGCTCAAAGGTCCATGAGCTCGTTCCCTTCTGTTTCTAACCCGCAGCCACCACCCAATAGACGACTACGGGGATCTTTAAACTAGCCGATGAATCGTGTTTTCTTTCCACTGCCTCTTCGTTGGCCGAGGAAAGTTATAATTCGTGCACGAGTTCTTGAACACCGATCCTGTACCCTGTCCATTAGTAAATAAAAGAGAAGACCGCGCCGAGCTACCGAAAACGATCCTCTCGGCGATCTCGGAAATTCTCTACGGACCTATGGAAGATGTTTCGTCGGTGGAATACCGAAATCAAATCTAAATGAAAGATCGGACATCCACGAGTGGTGGCAGGGAGGGTGAAGGAACCTCTTTCGGCGTTCCACGGACGCATAAGCCGCGCGACAAGGAGGCAAGCAGAGTGAAGATAAAAAGAGGAGAGAGAGAGAGAGAGAAGGATAAAGGATCAAGGGAAAGGGCTATCTCCGGCGAATCTCAATCTAAAAACTCCGAACATATTTTCTCGAGTTTAGAGCCGGGTTCGGATCTCATTGGTCCCCGTGGAATCTCCGTCTTTGGCTGTCCGTCTTTCTCCTCCAACCTTTTCATCCTTTCCCCTCCTTTTCTCCATCTCTTCTACCTGTTTGCCGCGTTCTTCGAGATCAAAGCCGCGCCGACGCCGGCAGTTCGGTCCGTGGGGTGTCATGTGAGACGGGAGATGGCAGTCCAGCCGGTTTAGAAAGGAGGAGAGAAATCTGTTGATACCATATTCGTTAATATCGTCGCGTAGAGCCGCTGGGGGTAGATCTTTAGACCGACAAACAGCGTCACGGATGCTAGACACTTGCTTCGATCTTTGCGACAAAACGATCGATAATACATTATGTCACAATGTCATGATGATAGATTTACTCGTCAACTTTCTCTATTGTCTGTAATTTTTAATTTAGCTTTCTAGATATTCCGCACACCATCGAATATTCAGTATGCAGACTTAAAAATTCGAATAACGAAGAACGACTGAAAATATCGACCAAAAAATCTCAAGAAAGATACGATCGAAAGACAAAAGATACGATCGGCGAACAATGGCAGACTATGTTTCATGTTCCCATGTAAATTTTTAATTTTTTCTTCCTTTAACGTCTATCTCCATCTATCTGGCATCTGCCGTGTCGTCATTAGGATGTCGCTCGCGCCATCATTCTTTGTGCCCAATCCTCTAATACCTCCTTCATCTATCCACGTACCTTAATCTATAATAGCCACGAGTATTGTTTCTATCATTCACGTGCACAATGTGACCTGCATCATAATGCAAGAGACTTAGAACGATTCGTAGAACACGTGATTCTAGCGAGGGGAAAAAAGTAATTTTCCCAAAGCGCTAATCAAGCGCTGGATCTCTTGATGATATCGCGAGTAGATAACGAAACAAGTGTGAAATAACACCTTGTTTGTACAGCATTCGTATCTTACGATGATCAGTATCGGTGAACCCCCCTCGATGTTCTTATCGAACGAACCAGTAAGATGTGCTACTACTCACGTAGATATCTCCTGTCTACATTATTAATACACTCCTGAAATAGTCGATCCTTCAGAAAAAATTGATTACATATGTATGCATGTATCACTGAGTAAGTAAAACCACGCGTTGCAACGTAATAAAAGTACCGCTGTTCTTTTTTATGCTTATCTCGATCACGATGTTATTTACCGTGCAAGTTGATCTAAATAAAATATTTCTGACGCGGATAAAAAAGACGATACAAGTTGTTTTTTTTTAAAGATCGATTGAAAACAGTTGGCGTTGATAGTGGAACAGGTGGAACTTGATCTTGAACTGAAGCTTGTTTACCGACACGAATGAATTCTGACCAGCAATTCGAAATTAGATTGGCATTTGATTAGCATCTCAATGGGAGAACGTCGATCTCGCTTCGATAATTAGTCTGAGAAGTGTGGAGAATATTCGATTTTAATTTAGGAAATGTTTGTAAGACGAAAATTCTAGATATTGTCTCTGATAAAGGATACGTCATAATTAAGCGAAGAATTGTCGTCTAAGAATTTTCTCGCGTACATAATCCTGTTAATATTTGAACTCCAAATATTGAAATTTTTATAATTTTGTAAAAAGAAGTCGCACAATAATACGCTTGGATTCGTTTCAGAAATTTTTTGAAAATTTTTTGATTCTATAAATACAACATTCATTTTATTTAAAATGTATAACTATACAGCAGATGGTAAAGTGAAGACACTTTTCTTCCCGAAAATGCTATAAATTGTCGTATGTAAAAACATCGAAAAATCTTTTTCGTGATCGATGAATTTAAAGTTTGATACACCCTTCAAAACACTTGCTATATGATTTTTTTTTCGTTAATTTATTAAATTTTATAAATATAACGACGAAAATGTTATTATATAAATTCTTGAATTTTGGTCATGTAACCCTTATTAATAGTTAAAGTTTAATAAAACTGCAAGAAAAGATCATATATCTGTCAAGTTTTCCAAGGTCATTATAAAGATTATCATCATTTTTCAAATTCATTCAAGATTTAGTTATGAAAACAAATTTTCCATGTTTTTACATACTATGAATTTATAGCATTTTCGAAAAGAAAGGTATCCGTTACGTGATGTAAAAACATCTTTTGTTAGAACAAAATGAATGATGCGCTTTGAAAGTAGACTTCAAGTTTTCAAATGAGTAAGCGTATTATTTAATTGTAACAGTTTCAATATTTAGTGTCCGAATGTCAGTGTATTTTTAAAAAAATCACAAATATCGTTTAGTTTCCCCGGTTTTGTCCGCGAAAGGCCGATTCGTTTTGTTCGATTTTTCATTCCGCAGAGAATGGCCCATTTATCGTACACGTTCACAGTCGGTTGGCGTACATCTGCTTCGAAAACGTCACTTTCCTTTCGAAGACGCTTTCTTAAACTTCTTAACCAGTATTATGTTATAGTATTATGTTTGTTTGCGTGAAAGCAAAAGCCGAACGATCCTCGTAATCGTAACCTTGACACGCTACCGTTCGTCGCTTATTTCGACTAAAATTTCTACGAACCTTGAATTTGCTCTACGTCACACTTACGAGCAAATTCGAACGACTCCGAGCCGTAATACCAGACGCGGTCGCTCGAATGCAAAAATCGAACGCGCGATGGTTATTGACCGCTCATTGATCTTTTCACTCACACGCAAGGTTGTTTACGCGTGAAACGCTGGAGGATCGGAATAAATTCAAGGTCCAGCCATCGGCGAAAACCGACGTGGTTTCGACCGGTCCGAGGAAATCCAGGAAGATTCGATTTTCGAGTAAGTGCCCTTAAAATTTGCAAACGAACGCGATTACGCTTTGTACGACCGTTTTATACCGCGAATCTCGATAAGCTTACGAAACGAGCAGACGTCACGATCGATGGTCTGTAAATCACTTACGTAAATTGAAATTTTTCCTTCGTTAGGATGATCGGAGACTCGGACGTCAGATGTTTACGGCGCACCTCGCCACTTCTGCTGAAACTTCGTAGAGGGGGATCCGGTTTTATTTGTTCGTCGGAGAACCTCTCCGGAAAACTCCGCGTGAAATTCTTCCGTTTTCTGTCGATATCGTCACGAGCCGCGGTTGGTACCGTGCACGACGTATTTTGTTTTCCACGTTTCTGTAGTGCTCTGCCGCGTGACAGCATAATTGGTCCTCTCTATTTTTATCAATCTAATTCTTCGCAAAAGGATCGAAGGGAATCGATCACGATCGTTCGACAGATGTAGATTCAAATATGACGAGGCTTTGATCCAACGAAGAGTTTCGAAATAGGTGACCACCCACGGTGCAATCACGTGCTTCTTGCGATGCTGAAATTTCGCCTTCTGCAAGTGAATTAGTTGAGCCGAGGTCTGTTTACTCAGCTTGCGAGCGTTCATTCGCGCCAACGCGTTAATGCGGGCGGTGATAATATTGCGCCGGCTTCTCAAAGATACGTAGGACTTTGTTCTCGTGCATCTGGTGGGGATGTCGTCGCGAGAAGGATTTTCAAAGGGATCAGCAAATACGCTAAACTCGATGTGTCCTTCGGACAAGAAGTATCCGACAAGACTTGCTCTTTCTCTTCGCTCGAAATACAGGGTCCTTAGTCCTCGTTGATCGATTACGGATCGATCAGATTCAATTGTTACTGGCCCATTAGACGTGGCGTGATTTTAATAATCAAACTGACGCCGATGTTGGGATACATGCTCAAACGTTTGCTCCACGTTGCTGAAAGATACAACAAAGTAAATGATCTCGCTGCTAATTTGTTTCTGAAACGTAAGTCCGCGATAAGTGACAAAGTAAAACAAAGTAAAACGAAGTTCTTCAACAACAAAGTGATTTGATAAACCGTATTTGTCGAAGCGCATTGTCTCTCTATCGTGATAAGCTATCGACAGCGCGATCGTCGATAATCCTGTAAATTCCAAAATATTAAAAGAACATTGCCGTTGTTTTCATCTCCGACCGCGTGACCAGTTGTTATGCTATTCAACGTTGCATTTCATACAACAACGCGGAGACCTCCTCAAAGATCGTTCTCCGCTTTTGAAGATATCAGTAAGTCTGCTCGTGGTTCGTTCGTCTACTGACGCATCGCATCAGTCAACTGTTATCAACGTCGATGTATTAGTGGAGGCGGGGTGGAGGAGCGTGGGACGTTATCGGCAACGATAATGCGGCTATATATAAGGCCGTTGGTTCGTCGTTGACATTAGTTCGATGTTCGTTGTGCTCTTTTAGCAACAGAGAGACGGCTTTTCTGCTCATCGTTCCTTGACTGTCCTTCTCCTTTCTTTCTCTTTCTCTCTGCTGCTTTCCGATCAGTCTCTGAGCTCTCAAGTTCCTCGACGAGGATCATCGATACACGTCTTGGCAATAGTCGACCACTGTGGTACGCGATTCATCGACGTCCCTGGGGGTAACCGCGATCATCGGCGCGTCACCGACCCAACCGGAGGCCGAGATCTTTGTTCCAAGATAAAGAGAGAGAAGTCGAGATTGACGATATCTACGCAGTGATCAAAAGGACGAGACACGAAGAAAGAGAAGCGAAAGGATGGAGGCGGTGTTGTTCTAGCAGTCGGCAGGAAGCAATCTTCGAAAGTGTTTGACAGACAGCGATAGGTGTTCGAGAGTTGTTCCGTGCGTCACGGAAGAAGCTCGAGCTCGATTCGATAGAGATTGCAGATCGGCCCTCACGAGGAAAGGGTGCTCGCGTTTGATGAATCCGTCGCGGGCCAACCTAGTTATGTTCTCGATCGAGTACAGCAAGCAATTCCTGAGTTACCGTATACTCAAGTCGAACCGGTTCAAGTACATCTGACGATACGGACTCGGACTAAGTGTGATAAAAGGGTGCGCGCTACGGCGAGAGTGTGTATGTGAGCGTACTGAGCCGTTCTCGACTTGTCGTTGGCAACGGTGTTCAGAAAAAGGAGTCGGAAATATAGGCAGGATCAGGAGGGAGCCCGCGAGCCGGCAAGACCTGGAACGTCTTGTTCGCGATTTTCACCGATGCGTCGATTTTCTCTGTTCGTTACCGATTGAGATAAACGAGGCGTTGCCTTCGAGACCCGTTGATAACACGACACTTTCGAAGGCGTTCGCGAGGAGGAGAGGGAACGATTCCGATCAACAGATAGCACGAGTCGATTAAATATAATCCAGATAAAATATAAACAAACCGATGAAACCAAATTAAATTATATTCCTCAAAAATAAACGGAACGATAGAGGCACGCCCGAAATTTTCTGCGGAGAATACGGGCGTTCTACCGTCTTTTCCTCAATTTTTCAAATCCATTGGTAAATCCTTCCATTAAAGTTCAAAACAACCACTTCCATTAAAAGTCAAAAATTCTCATTGATCGAAACGAAAATACAAACGAGGATCCGGGGGCACAGAAATTTGCACGTCTGTCGATCGAATCGGCGAGTTCGTCAACGTAAAGAAATTAAAAGGAAGAAGGTACAACAAAGAATAAAAATGATCGTTTACGTTTCGGGTAGAATGCCAAGCCACGTTGCTCCGTACGGCTCCATTCGTTATCCGAGCACACTACTGGGCGCGGTACCGGGATTTTACAGCCCGATTTCCGGTTATTCGACCAATCCCAACTCCAACTACTACGGGAGCTTTAGTCTGCATCAGCAACCACCGCTGGACCTTCCGGTTTGGCCACGAAGCATGCCGGTGGAGGAGGAACTTGCAACTACCCCGTCGACCGCGATACCGGGCTTGAGAGTCTCGCCAGATGGTTTACCAAATGGTGGACCACCGAGTCCAGCTCACAGCGATTCGGATGCTTCTAGTTCCAGCTTGGAACTTGGATCCATTCGACGTGGCGAAAATGCTCAACTAAAATGCAGGTAAATCATGCACTGCCATCTCTTTTCTTTTTAATAGTCACAGATTGGAGTTTCGTAAAAAAAAAAAAAAAAAATACGTTTGAAGGAAAGAGAGAAAGAGAGGAATTGAAATCTTCTTGAGACGATGTTTAGCGAAGGTGTAAAGATATTTCTCCAAAAATATTTTCGGTCACGTGTTTAACTGAAACAGAGTGTGCAAGTCGAGTCAAGTTATCTAAATTGAGCACAGATTTATTCGCTCGATTGAGCCTGAAGCGCGTGTTTATCTTCGAATCTGTATCTCGTTATCGAAAATGGACGGCTTAATGATGAGACAGTTCTTATCCTTGTCCTCCACCTCGTCTAGCGAACAGGCTTCAGGCAACAACTCTTCATCGTTTCCGTTTCATTTCCTTTTTTCATGCGTTTAACTGATGGTGGTCACCGAAGACTTGTTTCCACGCGAATCGCGCGACTCTCTTAAGTGATGCTAATTTATCTGTGGCGCGCGTGCACGATCGTATTCGCAACACGCGTCCTATACTAGCTCTAACCAGTTTCCCGTATATCCGTGATATCAAGCATCCTGGCTTTCTTTTTATATCGTTCCTTCTCTTTCTCGCTTAGATTCAACCTAAAGTTCCTTATCGGTTGCATCGTCGGTTGCATCGTCGCAAATCGCCACAGCCTCTCCTCTTTGTTCTTTGACCAAAATTTACGGGCGTGAAGATCGATCGACGAAACCATCGTCAGATTTGGCGTATTTCAAGAATTTGCAAAGATTTGGAAAAAAAAAAAGAAACAAATAAAGCAAAACAAAGGATAGTAAGAGATTATGTTGATGCTGTTAAGTGAATCAGTGTGTTTATAATAATTTTGGAAGAAAAAAAAAGGCAGCTTTCGATAACCTTGATTCCACGACAAGATCACGTTCGTAAATTGTTGGAGAAGATTTCGGCGCAATTGTTTATCGTAGCAAAAGCTCGTTACGTGCTCTTCGCTTTGCATGTGGTAGCCACGTGCACTCGGGAACGTCTGCTTCGTTATCGCCGTCAACAATCGTTGTGTCGACGTTGGTCGTAATCGCGACGCTCGTACGATTCGTGCGTCGAAGCGTTCGTTTTCCTCGAAACTCGATAAGCGCTAATTCCCCCCGTCAAGTTCCAAGATCAAGAACGTAAGCCTGGCAAGAGCGAGGAAATTCTTGAAAGCAATTACGCAAACGTAAGAACATCGGACAGTTCTGAGGGATTTAGTTTCTACGTTACCTTGATCCACAACCTTTTACGCGAGCATGGCCGCTCACGCAATACGACGTCGTTTGCTGTGATAGTATCAGAGCCCAATACGTCTAGATAAACTGGTGTCAAGCGACGCCAATTGCACAACGGACGGAATTGGTATCAATTGGTAGGTTGAACGGACGTTCTTGACGCAAATCGCGCGCCGATATTTCAGTTGAATGTCTTTCAGTCCGATTACTTACGTTTACATGCGACGATAATGGTCCACGTGACAGCACGCTGTTTGCGGCGTGACCTTGAAAACCATGGGAGGGGGGGGTTGAAACTAATCGATTGCGAAGCGAAAGGCTTCCCGAAAGTTTTACGAATGTTTTTCTTCAATTCGAAATGCACAGAGCATCACTTTTTCCGCGTGTGTAGTTATATTTAGATATTCTTGATATACGAGCGAAGGAGAAAATAAGTAATATAAATAGACTGATTGACGGGAAGAGCATGAGATTCAAGATATTAGCCTTAAACGATAATCATCTTATGGACGGTTCGATTGATAGGGACGATCGTACGATCAAAGATCAATATCCTTAAACGTTTACTATTCTCGTGCGATAGTTCAATACGTAGTTGGTCTCGATACTTACGAACAACACAGCAAGTCGAATTAAAATTGTATTGGCGAGACCAAAGGCTAACATGCATCTTGTTCCAATTCGCAGATGGCAAAACTGTGGTCGTTGGTTCACGTCCTTGGAACAGTTGGCAGGACACGTTGCGCGACTCCACGCTGCGCCGGGACCACGCGGACTTTTCTACTGTGGTTGGGAAGGATGCGCCAGAGGTGAACGTGGTTTTAACGCTAGGTAAAACTTTTTTTTTTCTTCTTTCCCTCCTAGAATTGGAAACCGATCACGTTTTGAATCTTATCTCGCTACTTCCGTTGTCTAGGTATAAGATGCTGGTTCACGTCCGAACGCACACGAACGAGAAACCACACCACTGTTTCCAATGTGACAAAAGCTTCAGTAGAGCGGAAAATCTCAAGATTCACGCCCGTTCTCACACGGGCGAACGCCCATACGTCTGCCCCGTTGAAGGCTGCAATAAAGCTTACTCCAACTCCTCTGACAGGTTCAAGCACACCAGGACTCACGCCGTAGACAAACCTTATTGCTGCAAGGTTCCTGGTTGTCCCAAAAGGTACACCGATCCCTCCTCTTTGCGCAAGCACGTGAAAACCTACAGACACTACGTGAACAACAATGACAAGGTGCAAGAGAAGAGCTTTGAGGAGAACAACTCGCAGGAAAAGGCAAGATTTGACACGGTATCGCCGGAGAAGCAGAGCAGCAGTACTCACTCTGAGTCGTCCGACAAAAAGGACAGCAGCATCGAGAGCAGCATGTCAGGATCGAGTCCGAAGGCTAGTAATAGTTTCGAGGAGCAGAGGAACTTCGTGGAGTGGAACAATATGTATAATCTCCAAGATCAACGTAAAGAACAGGAGCAGATCATGCCGAGGAAAACCTACGAGCAGGAAGCGAAGGTCTATCCAAGAGTTTACGACGAGAACTACATAATACCAGAGAGAATTCAGGTTAATCCAATGTACATTTCCAACAACTCGATCATCAAAGAGAGTCCACCCCAGTCGGTGCAGTCGGTTTCACCGCAGACCAGTCCGCATCACATCCCGGACACGTTGTCTCGCATCGGGATGCAATCAACGCCCATTAAGGTCGAAGAAACGATCGAATGTTCCAGTAAAATCAGCACGGTCGACTACAGAAACATCGAGTCGATTATCAACAGCACACCCTGCAAAAAAGAAAACGTCGTCATTTGCGATCCAGTAAGACATTCTGTGATAAAGCGGGCGGAAGATTTGAAAATGGAGGTGGAGCAAATACCGACCAAGGAAGATATCTGCAAAGACACCACCGATTGCTGTTGTCGTCACAAATGCTGCGTGCACAATAACGACAACATCATGGAGAAAACGAAGATCCTGTCGGATTTGATCCTCAAAACGCAGAATCCACTGTTCAGACACCTATTGGGCACGGTGGATCTGCAATACGGGTTGCAGAATATGTGGGGCAACATCGTGGACACGACCAACACCTGTGGACAAGATCTACGAGTTAAGAATGAGAACGTGGTAGAGATGGAGCAGGATCTTCCATTGGACTTAACAATCAATAAGTAAGTAATTTCAGGTAGTGAAATTAGCTTTTTAAGAGGTAAAATTTGAACGCTCAGGATTCTGCAGGCATACATTTTCTCTGCGAATTGATGTTTTTAATTTTGAAAAAGTTAAAATCGGCTTAAGCGACCGACCGTAGCTGGTGTTCGAACATTATTTTTGGGATCGTCCTGGAATCGAGTGTTTTGATTTCTGATCCTCTTCAGAGAGATTATAAAGATAATCTGAAAACTCTAACTTGAAAACTAGCTTTTTATTTGATATGATTGTAAATCCAGGACGATATTGAATATTAATAAACATGAATTTCTACTCCGGCTACGGACGGTTATTAGTTCCGCAATTTTATATTAAATTAATTTTTTGAGATTAGTGAGGAAGATTCGAGGATTATTATTTTTTGCATAGTTTATTTAATTCAATGATAATTAAAAATCGGAGAAGGCGAAAGTTGATAAAATATACCGGTAAGAAGAAAGATTATTGTTAAAGAAGAGAAAGTTGTCTGTTTTCATTAGACTGTGAAACCAAATATATTATAATACGTATGTCATATGATAAAGTCAGTCAAGGTAGAAACAGTTTCATTTCGAATGAGATTTGCTCAATCTTAATTCGTTAGTTAATTCGCTAATTCCTTTAGCAACGTAATTAGAAAACCTCAGTTTTAGATTTAGCGTAGTTTGATCAATCGGCTAGAACAAAACTTTCATCCATACTTGTATATACAATACAATAAAATACTTCGTATCCACAGTACTAATTCTAAGGTCTTCCACGAATATCGAAATTCGTGGATAGCAAACACTATTATATGCATATATATATATATCTATTTTAATATCAAATTATAATATAAATTTATTAGTTTATCATATATATTTAGACATTATTGAAGATGCTATTAATGCGTGTTTCAAAATTTTCATTTTGATATTTTAAGTCAATTGAAAATGTTATATTTTGTATGGATTAAGCGACTAGTAGATAATTACTTATAATGCCTGACTACTATGAATAATGACTAAAATGGTCACGCAGTTTGATACATATTGATTAATTTATTAAATTGAGCAAAATTATGAATAAAGTTATAGATTTGAGTTAAGTTACTAATTAAAATAGACTATTTGTCGTTATTCACAATGGTCGGACATTATAAATAATATTTTATCAAAATTAATCATTTAATCCATAACATATAAATGTGTCAAATTGAGTTTTCCGTAAATATGTCAAATTTGTAAGATTAGACAGACTTGTTAAAGGTAGATTGTATATTTTAACGCATTTTTTCAAATCGTGGTCAACCTTGAATCAAACTATGGATACGAAAATCTTATTGTATATTAAACCAAAATCTAACAAGCAAATGAGTAAAGTAAACGAGAATATGAAAGGTAAATATTTCATAAAAATCACAAATAACGTTAGTTGGATAGATTGTTGTATCATAATGCGTTTGAAAGAAGTAATCCGGTATGTTATGTTTAACATCTATGTATAATATGTATATAAAGATGTATTATGTATAAACTATTCAAGATGTTTGACGTATGAAGGAAAGTACGTGCGTTTCTGCAATGAAAAGAGCATGTTTAACAACATTAAACTATTCAATAAAAACATTATTTATATAAAAAAATGTTTATTTTTTCTCAGCATGTAACAAGTTCCATTTCCCCTTCAGTCTCGAAAGTATTATAACTGTATTTTGATAACATTGGTGAAAGAATATAATATGATAGTCGTTTATAAAATTTTTCACGCTTATAAAAATTTTTTTTTTCAAGCATTGTTTAAACAGATTGATTCGATATTGAAGCCGTTCATCTAGTACGTGAAAAATTATCATAATTAATAAATGTTTAATTTTTAGGTGAAATAAAATTTCTGAATAAAAACATGTATAACTCATAATAGAGAAAATCAGTAATGACAGAAAATAGATTCAAAATAAATATGGCATCAATTTTACGGAGGTGCTTTGTTGTTAATTGCATATCAAAGTCTTGCAACCATATCATCAGTGACGATATCACTTACGTTGACAAAAATACACAAGCAAATTGCTTTGCTATATATAATTCTCACGATATATTATGACTCATTAAGAGTTCAGACATGCCATCTTTAATAATTTTCAAACTTTCTAGATCGGAGTTTATTGTTGCTATAAGTTGTGCCATGCCTTGTTGTTCCATTGTTAGGTACTATGGATTAAAAAAATATATATATATATATATATATATATAAATTATGCGTGTATTTTTCATTTAATCCTTTCGTAAATATCTTCTTTACATACCGCTTTTATGTCATCCTGTGCTATGGGGTCCATCGCATACCTTTCTTGATTTTGTGTATCTATATGATTTCTCATTCTCAATTGAGAAAGCATTTCGCTAATTCTACCTTTGAATTGAGTTGGAGCACTGACTTGGGAGTGCATAGATTCAAACCTACGTGTTAGAATTTCTTCCTCCGGTTGCAACGACAACCCAACTTTACGTGTAATTTCTTGGCGTACTAGCACCTGAATATTTATAATTAATTATCGGAAAATAATTATCAGGAAATACATTTACATACCTGTAATACCCTGTGTTGAAGTTCTAATAAAGTTCTACGATGCTCCTTTAATCTAGCTTGTATTGCCGAATGTTGTCTCTGTAATTTTTGTATTTCATCAGCTGCCATATCTAGGAAATTTCTGTGCCTTGTCGTTTCCTCTCCCTGACATTTTAATCTATGTTTAACTTGTTGGAAGCCAATCATTGGCACAGGAATATAAAGTTCTGGATTAGGATTATCCAGTTGAGCCTGCTTCCACAATCGCGGATCGATCGAACAAGGCGGATTGTCTAAATATTCCTTAAGCTGTGCAGGATCCAGTTTGACTAAAGGTAACATATCTTCCACGCCATTTTGCACTAATTGTTGCTTTTGCATTGGTTGCGATAAATATGCAACTAACTCATTGGCAGGTATTTTCCTAGGAGCTCCAGTAATTCCCTTTTCAGTGACAAAAATGGTCACTTGACTTTTGTCTTCTCCAGTTGCTTTAATATTGTCTATTACAAGCGATAAATTAGGTTTGTTTCCTAAAACATTATTCATAAAACCGATCAATTGCGCTTCACCCTCTTTAACATCTTTTTTCTTTTTATTGAAACAAAGTACGACTAGACCGTCGTTATTATCAGCCTCGGGCATTCGACTGTATCCAATAGCTTTGAATCTACATAACGGGTTTTCTTGATTAAGCTCTATAGGTGGTGCATTCATATAATAGTAAGCTTTCCCAGTTCCCCACAAAGCTTGTATAAGATTCCATCTCGCGATAATATTATCACGTTCATCATTATACAATTGACAATTAAATACGGCATTGTATAATGCTTCAGATATAGTATTAACGGGTTGTTGTGGTTGTTGCTGTTGTTGGAACTGTTGCTGATTTTGTGCTAAACCAGATCCGAATCCTGTAAATCCTGTGCCTGTATAAAAAAATTTAATAAAAGAACACATTACAAACCATATATTGATAAATAAAAAAAAAGTAATACTAACCTGTACCAAAACCACCAAAACCAGTGGTTGTAGCTGTGGTTGTTGGTTTTGTGCCAAAAGCACCAAAACCTGGAGAAGTACCAAAAGTTGGAGCTGTACTTGTAGTGCCGAACCCTCCAAACAAGGAAGGTGCGGAGGTAGTTGTTCCAAATCCACCGAAACCACCAAAGCCTGAAGAAGATGTTGTACTGGTCCCAAACGTACCAAATGCACTAGTAGAGGCTGGTGTGCTACCAAAAGTAGTAGTGCCAAATGCAGTGCCTGATGAAGCTGGTGTACTTCCAAATACTGGAGCTGTTCCAAAACCAGTGGTAGAAGTACCGAAGGTAGGTGCTGAAGCAAAACCACTTGTCGATGTGTTGCCAAAACCAGTTGCAGCTGGTGTCCCAAAAGTAGTACCACTTCCAAATCCTGCTGTTGCTGGAGTTGAAGCAGAACCAAACAGACTTGGTGCTGAGGTAGTTGGTGTACTAAATCCAAAAGATGGTGTTCCGAACCCTGCTAAAGTAGTTTTAGTTTTTCAAATGAGATACATTTAATAACAAAACAATAATTTGTTACATATTTCATAATGCATAACTATACATATATACACTACATATGTATACTATATATATAATAAATAAATGATGCACTTGAAATAAGTACACGGATTGTGAAATAATAAATATATAGCGTGAAGTTTTATAATTTTTATAGCTTTTGTTTTCACTAACTTGAAATTGCTTCAAGTAGAAAAATCAGCATATGACGGAAATGCCTTGCAAAAGATCGCAATAATAATTTACGCTGTGTTCGTTCGTAAAATTTAGTTGTGCGCGTTAAATACATTGGGAAAATCACATAACTCGTGTCCGTATGATTAAAATTGACTAAAAAATTTTAAATTACGATATAATTGGATAGCATAAGACAACATGTCATATATAAATGAGCAAAATCAGGTAAGAGTATAAATAAAGCAAAAGTATACAGAAAATTTAATTTATTTGATGAAATTAAATAGGAAAGCAAATATGGGCAATTTGCTCACAAATTATTAAAAATAGCTTCAATATCTGGTAGAAAAGTTGCACTTCGCCGTGTTGACCAATCTTCTGATGTTTCTACTGAATTGTTACATGAATTTGGTACTACAGATATAGCAATTGGGGTATATTTTGGAATTTGTATATATTTTTTCATATATATAGTTTCATAATGTGAATTATGACTTATTATAAATTATATATTTCATTATTATTTACAAAGGACGTTACAGCAGAAGTTATGATAACAACAATGGGTAAAATCCCAAGTGAAATGTTTTATTTAGAGGATACACCAGGTACTATAGTTCCACAAAGAATACAAACAACATCTACATTTGCAAAAGCTATGATGAAAACAACAGAATACCATCGGCCTATAGAATCTACTAGCCATTCGCCAGTTTTAGTCGCTCTATTAACTGCTCTGTTTATAATATTATTATTATGCTGTATCACGGCATGTATCATAACTAAATCAAAGAGGAAAAGTAATTTCTTTGGTAAAGGGGACATGGAGTGTGAGCCAGGATGTACAGGCATAAATCAGCCTTTGCTAGAAAAGTTTTCAAGCACCACAAACAAAACCAGCGTCAGCTCTTTGAGAAACCAAAACTGACTTGAGTTTGCACAAAATGTGCGATTATTTCTTATCAGATAAAATTCTCGAGGAATTATAACGTACGACGTAGCAAGATTATGTTATGAGTAGGCTTTGAGATGAAAAGGCACATTAAAAAATGAAATGTTCTTTGAATTAATTCTGCGACTGTTCATAAAAATCAGTTTTACAAAAAAATTCCGAAACACGATAAATTTCAGATCAATAGAAAACGAAAAAGCCGCCACTTCGTTAAAAATACGTTTGCGAGTCACATGTAACGAAAGGACAAACGAAATGTGACTTAACCTATAAAACCAGGGAACTTACTTGGTTTTACTGGTGTCGCCGTAGTAGGGGCTGTACCGAAGCTAAATGTAGGAGCGGGCGTCGAAGTTGTTCCTCCGAATCCCGTGCCAAATGACATTTCTCAAATTAAACCAAATCTATTGTATTTATCACGAAAACAATATTTACCGCGCGCGCCTTATAATTTCGTATCAGAGACAGTGTAACGAATATGGCGGCTGACATGCGCCGCGAACGCACGTCTTCATTTTCGTGCAATCCTAGATCACGTGACGCTATTGAATGCTAACTATTCAAGTTTGCACCATCTAAATTACAAAACACGGCACGATCTTGTTCTTAAATTATAACTAAGTTTATTTGATTTTTTTAATACAATTGTATCTCATTTGTACTACATATTTTTCATAATCGTCGTATGGATCTATGATGTATTAAATATACATATTTCTTTGAGAATGATACGTTTCGTTATTTTACGTCTTCCGTAAAAACAAAATTCATTTGCCTTCCCGTAAACTTGTTAGAGTTTATGATAATAAAGCAATAATAAATATATTTACGTGAATTATATGTTTCCAATTTTAAGTTCGAAAATATATCGTACATACAATTATAAAATTGTAACACAGCAAAGATCCGTAAACGATTAATGGATATCCGAAAGCAGACGCTTTTTTTCGACAAGCGCAGGGTCATCAATAACAGATACAATATGAATTTTTAACGAATTTTATAATTTAGAAACTTAAAAATAAATATATTTCCATATTTTCTAACGTATATATATATATATATATATATACGTATATATATATATATATGTATATATATATGATACTTTCTTTAACAGTTCAATAAGACTAATGTATATCGTATAATAATATTGTAGTCAAGCGCAATTCGCGCTATAGTCGATCGAAGAAGTATAGTAAAAAATACGTAGATGAGCGCGACAATGATTATACTAGAAACGATTCAACAGAAACGTTCGTAAAATTTCTCTAAACATCATGTATACGTAGAGTGGCAAAATTGAAATGCACGTACGAAAAACTTGTGCTTCGTGGTTTATCCAATCTACGTTATACAGATAAGTCGTCTTATGTACCGATAAAATTTGAATTGCAGTCAAATCACATTATCTTCCCGTTGATAATGTAAAACGGTTTCTGAATACAACAATTTTCAAACACTTTAATATTCACGTTTATAAAGTTTAAATTTTTGGCTTTCATTAAAAACAATCCTCAAATATATCTTCTTTGGTATAACATTTTGAGTTTCGACTATGTCGTAACATGAACTCAATTCCGCGACATTTATAAATGTTTTTTGAAGTAGTCCGTATATCTGTTTAAAGAATTTTGAAAAAAAGGGGAGAAACATGAATGTTACTGCGTCCCATTCGGGAAATCACACTCCATTAACACAATCTAAGTCTTCTACAGATTCACGCTATGCGTGACGAAATAAATTGGCGATATAATGATAATTGAATTTCCGTCGCTATAAACGCAATCCTTTGTTTGTTTTCGATTAGAAAATAAGAACATGCAGTTCCATCACGCATGTGTACATTTAATTCTAGTTTTAGAAGTGAGAGAGAAATAGAGCGTTTTGCCATGAGCTTTTAGCTCGTTCGTATGTTCATATGCTCGTATTGCTTTTGTCATCCTAATCGACGGGGCTCGTGCGTTCAGCCAACCTGGTCCGTTTCTAAAAAGAAGAATTTAAAAACGATAATCCTTCAGATATCATACGGGATAAGCGTAGAAAGTTTCCTTGCCCATTCATAAATAATTGATATTTCATTTGACTCAGATAACCCGAGCACCTTTACATTTAGATCAGTCATCAAAGGATGCAATCTGAAAGATTAAACGTTAGTTGGCCATAAAGTACGTCGATCCACCTCATCAAGACTCCCAAATTATTTATGAATGGCGCAGTATTTGAAGCGTTTAAATCTCGTTAGCACGTTCACTGTTTTGCGTGTGTGTACCTTGTTGCCCGCGATTGAATTAATTCTTGTCGAACACCAATTTCGCGTGCCGTGCAACATTTCGTACAATTTGGGAGCAGACTTCATGAGGTTCACATCGATTCGCTATCTCGGAAACGACCAGGTCATTGTCTAACGAGATTTAACTGCAATCGTTACAAATCATGCGTGAACCATATAAAAAAAATTTAGGCCTGGAGCAAACGAAACGTCTATAATGCATTTTGCGTTTTGGTTAAGCGTATCGCGGTTTAAATTACACAATATCCAATATGAATTGAATGATGTATCTCGTATGGAACGTATAATTCGAGATATTTGCAGATGAACGGAAACGTTCCTTTTGTCTTTTCTTTTCTCTTTCTTGGACCCGTGTAAACCATGCGCGAAGAAATTCGGATCATTTTGCATCATCACGTTGGCGTTTTGCACCAAGAAACTGCGATAATTCCATATTTTACATAAAATATTCCAAAGTCAACAGCAAATATTTTACGAAGTGTTTGGTCCGTGTTACGTTAATCAATTTTCATGCGACATTCTCGTTGAACACCGACGAACCTCGGTATTCAAGGGAACGTGATGCAAATTTATCTGTGATTTAATTAAGAATTGATTCGTTTGATAAAACTTCTCTGTACAAATATTCGTATAATAATAAAATCTCGATAGTCTTGATATTTGCAACTGTGCAACAGACTCTCTCGACATAACGAAAAAGATCGTTGTAAACGAGAACGGCGCGCGAGAGTCGTAGGCCAACTTGCGCGTATGGATTTGTTTTATACAGAGAGCTACTAATCGCACTACGCATACGCACACTTATTACTTTGCTTGGTATATACATACATCCAACATTTATACGTTTAGACACCGAGTACATAAACAGAGAGTGCGAAAGCCTCGGGAGGAAGCTGCACATTGTACGAACTACGAATTTTTAGAAACAAAGCTGCCTCGAGTTAACGAGTCGCCTGTTTGCTTGTCAGAACTTCGGTGCGCCGTTTTCCTGCGAAGTTTCATTAAAAATTGCGACGGGTGTCGTATCGCAACGGTGTACGATATAAATAGTTGTTTGCAGAAAAGAGGCAGAAAACGAGAAAATACATCGCGTGATTCAACACTTTTTAAAAAAGACTTAAAAATAAACATCGTTATAAGAAAGAAACAATATAGGTATACTTTTATCCATTTAGGTCCCACTTTTTAAAATTGATTGGAGTTCCTGCCCAAAAGGGCGGAACTAAACGCGCTATGAATCTACAAATACGATCCTGAAAACTCAAAGTCAGAAGCAGAAGCTCGAGATGATTGTGTATAAACAGAAATACCCCCACCGATTGCGCTATCTGAAGTCCCCTCGCCGGTTACAAAATCGGCGACTATCAACGAATCCTTCGGAACGTTTCCGCTGCCACCTTTCAACGCATCTCGCTCGGCCAATGTCTGTTTTAGAAGTTTGATCTTTTCTTCTTTCTGAAATGATGTTCCTCGTGATAACTAATAATTTTTAACTTTTAATTTTGTCTTCAATGCTGAAATGTTTTCTCACCGCAGCAATGAGTTTCTGAAGCTCGTCATTCTCGCTGAGAAGCTTCTGATATCTTTCTTCGTCCTCTTTTGACATACCCACGTCCGGATTGTATTTAGATTCAGCCTTGTCTTTTGGATGCCTAATCACTTCGATTACTTTAGGCACAAAAATTAGCGCCATGCTTAAAAAACAGCAGAAAATAATGGCGAGTGCAACGAAAGCGAAACTAGCGTCTTGCTGGCTGGCAATCACCATCGTCACCGGAGCTGTGATCAAACAGAGAACAACCACATTGTATATCGACATCCCGACGTATCTAGAATCATTGATCTGTTTAACTTTGATGCTTCTCGTTTCGTATGCCAGAAACAATCCGAACACCAGAATCAATCCCTTGTAGCTGTAAATCAAACCTGAAAAAAGGATGGAAAAAATGATTTCCGCTTGGTAATCATATTTCTACGTTACGACGAGCTTACCAAGCCAAATGTTATTGTGTATGCTCTCGCAATGTTCCAATTCGGGTCTAATTCTTGCATCGTCATCGCCAAACGGAGGTGACTCCAGCGGGAAGGTCTCTATTTTTCTTTGTAAGGGATCAAGCACTTGCCACGAGACTAATAATACTATATCCACCACCAATAGTCCGCTTACCATCGTGTACAGCTTCCATGGTTGAATTTTCTTCTGTATGGACGAAACTTTTTGTTTAGCCATGAACAACTAAAAAGAATCAAAAATACGTTAAAGTTGAGGGTCGTACGAGCAGGATCTGCAAACCATGCAGGGACGGAGCAACACTGCGTGACTAGAAAATTAATTAAATCGTTAATCGGCTAATCGATCGTACGTAATTACGGAGTGGACGGAAATCTCTAAAACGATTTCGAACGATCGAGCGCATTGATTTGTTTTCTCCAATACTTACTTTCGCTTGGTCGGCTTTCGTTTTTGTCGTAAGTCTGTGGACCCGCCACACTTTACTAAACATCGCGCCGAAAGCAAGGGTGAATCCTGTGGATAGCATCCAGGCCCTAGCTTGGCAGATTGCTGGATATTCCCACGGTGCAATAAATCTACCGTCGATTCCCAATAGAAACACCGACACGAAACATGCTATCACCCCAACCAGCATTATTGTATTACACACAGGATGCGACGACATTATAACTCTAGAAGGGAGAATGTCAATGTTCTCAAATATTTGACAAAAACGGAAACAGATATGGATCGAATGTGTGCACCTTCTCTGCCTATTCCATATATTAAAAATGATCAGTCCCATCGCTATTACGATTCCCACCGAGGATATAGTCCCCATGCAAATAAACAAAGGCAACGAGACCGTCCGCAGAACAGTTCTTATGATAGTCCTGTCTTGAGGTACTTTACCACCGATCCATCTTTCCATGTTTCTCCAAGTCAGATTGTCACTTTGCGTATCGTAGTATCCCAACTTAACGTACTTTCCATCGATCACTTGCTCGATTTGGGTCAATGCGATTCTATCGCCTTGCGAACTAAATGCAACGAAACCCTATAGCATATACGTAATCGATTAAAGATCGGCCACTTGAAATAAGAAGCCTTAGTTTTATTTCTACGAGTCACGTACAGATACTCCTAGAAACTGAGTGGAATTGATCGCTGAATAAATTTCGTCCGCTGTCTCCTTGTCGGTGTAGGTGAAATTCTTTAGACTTTTCCCTTGCTTACTCAGCTTCTCCATTGTCTTATTAAAAGCTGCGGTTCAAATATAAAAAGATATAAAAAGTTACGGTAAAAATTCAGTTATTCTATAGTAACTGATAATACAATTCATATCACCTCTTACCTAATGCCACCGACCAAACGGCATCGTATGCCAGAGGCGCCTCTTGATATCCTTCGGGATAGCGATTGTTATCAATGTCGTATCCATCCTCCTTCAGCATTTTATTTAATCGCTGTCTGAAATCTTCGGAAGTCATTCCGCTAATTGTCGTGTCGTTATTCTGATTCCACATGAGAGCTTCCGTCGTCAAGTGTCCTTCGGCAGCGAGTCTCATTTGCTCTTTCGTGCACGCGATTAACTCCTTGTCCAAATTCGCTTCGAACCAATTGTCCTCGTACCAACCGATAAAGAACCACACGTAACTTTTACCGTACAGCTTTTGTTGATACAATTCGCAAAGTACTCTTCTTGCAGCCACAACGTAAAACAAACCGACGATGATTCTAGCATCCTGGCGACGCAGATTTCTTACCGCATCTGACGGATCGGACAAGAAACTCTGACGTGTGACTATTTCTATCCCTGCCTCCTTGCAACGTGCCTCTAAATCTTCTACAGTCTATAATAGAAAAGGAGAACAGTTAAAAGTTATCTACTACCGTGTTTGACAATGGTAATAATCTTACAGATATGAACACTTCTTCGGCTTGCTGCAAGATTGCCACTCGAGACCAACCAAATTTTTGTAACAATTTGATTCTCGTGGGATTGTGCACTGTGGCTGACGGGTGTGTTCTAAAAAGCGTCGGAAACCGATTCCGATCCGATAATGCAGGCGAAGATGCACCGTAACATAACTGAAAATCGTAAAAAGTAAATTCATTTCTGTATTTGTTTATTCAACACGTTGATCGCCACACAAAACTTAAGCGTTTTGTCTAAAAGAAAAATATATTTAAATATAAATTATAAGATATTATATTGCAATAAAATACGATGAAAGCGTTTTATATTATTATCTAATTATTTATTATTTTAAATTCTTTGCTAATGATATTCGTTTTAATTATTCCAAAATATTTATAAAAACGATGACCAATGATCATTGTAGCAGTCGACATACTAAGGAAGAAATTCTCGTTGACACTTACCACCACTAGATTCCACATTTTCGCTGCCTCAGCGACAGTCGTACAGACGGTACTACATCCGGCTAACAACATCAACTTGTGTGGCTTATAATATAACAAATTGTACATCACTGAGGCACCGAGTCCCGGCTCACACTGAAAAAAATTTAATCAATTAAGAAGTAAAATGAACAGTAGTCACTTTTCTATGATTTTTTTCTCAAAACTTTATCGAACATGTCGTGTTCACCTCGCTGTCGTTCGAGTGAAGCTTCAATATGAATCCAGGTAGCAAATTTTTCTCACGGTTAACATCGTCTAAAGCCAAGTTCACCGCTGGCATGCAAGCCTGTTGAACGACGTACGCATTAACTTTTATATATTTCAAAAAGAAAAGAATACAATAATACAATTATTACTCACCTGGCCACCTTGCCATCCACCTTCGCCCGCTATCGGAAAAATTCCACCGATATGCAACACATTGTCGGCGTCGTCCGGAGGTAACGAACCTCCGATCGCTTTCGTCAACGTTAAAAGTATAACGAGCCCTATCATCGCTTGATAGTTGTTTATCAAAGTTTGTCATTTATCCGTACAGACAAACTTAAATTTCTTATATTTTCTGTCTGCCCTACGACACACTCCAACAGCACGAGTATCGCACTTTTTTTACGGAAATCACAGCCATCGTCGCTAATCACTGAGCAGCTCCGAACGAGAATCACTACCTCATGGAATTTGACAGTCTGGGATTTTACGGGTGGTGAACAACGCACTGCAGGGGATGATCCGATATTCTCGTTGTCCCTATCGAAACGCGACATACGCGGCATCAAAATCGTGTCCTCGCGTTCTTCATCGCGTTTGCTCTCGATGCTTCCCTCCTGGGCGACACTCCGTGAAATTTCGCGTGCGAATGAATTTATTCGAAGACGGAGAGTTCGCGTGAGCTTCCTATTGATTTCATCCCGGCTTTCAAGGATCGTAGTGGGGATAGGGTGGCTCTCTGTCCTAGGCTTCTTCTAGAAAATCAATATATAAACGATTTGACCTTACGGCCCGCTCGGGACCGATACTTCCCCCGTCGGAAATTGAATTTTCGAATTCCTTGTGGTTCTAACTCCTTTGCCCTGCAACTCGGTTTGTCATTATGTAACCTGTAGTGAGGCAAGTCATTCGCGAAACGTTCTGCCATACAGAAAAATTGTTTACCATTTGATTCGCACCATGAGTCCGATTCGTGAGTTACATATTCGGCCCGTACCACGAGTTTTATCCATGATTTTCACGTTCAACCTGGATTCCGTACTGAGTTTCATTTGTTACTGTATGACAAGGAATTAGAAAGATTACCAATCGTTGTTCATCGAAATGATTGCGAGAGATTTCGAATTGAAGTACACACGCGACTCGATTGGTTCGGTCGGTAAAGTCGCATTAGCTAAAGGTATTGTTATGATTCTACCATGAGGCGGTCCAAACAGCTTGTATCGTCGTGACGTATAGAAGTTGATTTTCTCGAGATTTACGAAAGTTTGTTTGAAATTTGAAATAATGGCAGCTCAGCGTGCGTTGCCGCAAAGTAAAGAGGCTTTATTGAAATCGTACACAACGAGATTGAAAGAAGATGTAAAATCGATGTTGGAAAATTTCGAAGGTACGCTACTTAACCTTACTTTTGAAACGATAAAAGTAATAACAAGAAGATAGTTTCTTAAAGGAAAAAACTTACGTTGCACTGTTAAATGTAATATATATTATGTTATAGATTCTGCTAAACTGAGACGATGGGTTTTATTTAATATAGCAACAACTTAACCTACAATCTTTCCAAACTATGGAGATATTAATTTATTTTTTTGTTGCTACACAGAGATCATAAAACTAGCGAAAGGAGAAAACGATTCCCAATTATCTCGGATGACACAATGCGAACAGGATACGTACGAAATGCATGTCAGAGCTGCGAATATCGTTCGCGCGGGAGAATCTCTGATGAAGCTAGTTTCCGACATAAAGCAGTATCTCATACTCAACGACTTCCCGTCTGTAAATGAAGCCATAGCACAGAATAGCAAGTTGTTTAGAACGAAACAAGCCGAGTGTGATCAAAAGTTAGCATCGTTACGAGACGACATGGCTGCCGATTTGTATGACTTGGAAGAGGAATATTACACATCGATATACAAATAATACGGACTTTTAAACTTTTTTACAAACGTGCAATCGTGTGTTTGTCTGAATCGTGGATTAACCGAAATGTAATTTATTTGTTCATTAAATTGTATATATATTTATTTAAATAAATAAGAATAGTTTTGATAGTACATTCCTACTTCTTAATTGGGGGACCTGCACGAGACGCACGGAAAAAGATAGGCTTGATAATATGATAATTCGGGCGTACTTGTTTCATTTTATTACTTGAATACCTTAGTAACACACAGACGATACATCACACAATACTTCTAACTGGTAAGTATACTCAATAAGGTAATTGTGGATTCAAGCTTCGGATAATAATAACAATAGTAAGAATAATGAGAGTAATCATAAGAAGAATAAGAATAATAAGAATAATTTTAGGATAATACTATTTCCTTTTTTTAATCCTTTACTTGAACGGCGGTGCCTTTCCATACTGTACAGCGATAATTTACAGAAATAATACGGAGTTCCCTCGACCGGAGTAGCGAGATTACATGGATACACAAATGATCGTTGGATACAAAAGTTTCGTTAGATACAAAAATTCATGACAAAATTTGGAATGTTTCATTCATTGTAATCTCGTTTTCACTCCAGTTACGTAGTAACTGTGAAAGTACAAACTGAGCGGTCGACACACGGTACTGGTTCCTTAAAATATTTGGAAGCAATGTCATTATTAAGGAAAATAACAAAAATATCACAGTGTAAAATGCAACGCTGTGACACAGACCCATCAAGCATAGATCAAACGACAACGTGAAATCTGATGAAAAAAAAAGAAAGCGATTACGTCGCGAAGTACACAAGAGCAATTGAAATAGCATTTACTAAATACAACGACGGAGATTGGTACACAATTGTTATACTTCAGCGTACAAATGCATCATTACCGGAAATTATTATCGTATCACACGTTCACCCTTGAATCAGTCCGCGATCACGCGATTAAATCTTAATCGAAAGTTAATCATACTGCCGCAATCACACTTCGAACATTTACGCGATCGAACATAACATTTTTAATTTCTCGACGTTCATGTTATCACTTTGAACATAATACGGACAACAGAGAAGAAACAGAAAGATTACACGAAATAAATCGATCTCAAAGTAATTTAATTGTTCCGTACATAAGCTTCATGAAACTTTGAGATCGATAATAATTTAATATGTACAAAATTTGACTCGCTTAAAATTAAAATTCGTATTATTAACAAATCAATATTTTTTTCTCAATTTTTCGCATTGATTATTTTTTCTTTTTTTGTTTGGTCCACGTCTAAATGTAAGAAACGAAAAATAAAACAAATTCAACAAAATAAACGTCGTACATGTATCTATCATCTTATCTTGAGCATTCGTAAGAGATATCAGTATGATTTTATATTTAATATAAATAACAAATTTCTCAGAATTTACAATTCCAATGTTATTCCTGGACCAAAATTTCGACTTATTGTACAGATATATTAAGTATATTAAGTAGACTTATATTCTACTTTGGCTAAACCTTTTACAAAAATCTAAACTCGAATCTTTCAATATTTTCTTTTTTGCAAACGATTCTTTTTTTTTTCGCATTTAATCGTTTTTTTTCTTCCTTTTCTTAAAATCCTGCATAAAATTCTGGCCTTTGATTGGCAGCTTGAACATTAAATGGCTCAGCATTAAAATAATCTCAAAAAAGTTACAAAATGTTCAGTTCCATCGTCGACTTTTCTCTGTTTGTTATAAAAATGTGCCAAAAAAGTGATATGCTCCTTTTCCCTCTTTTTTTCTTTTGTATTTCATCGATCACTGGGTTCCTCCGTTTAAAGTGCTATCAAAAAAAAGAAAAGCACTGACATATCTTGGCAGTTTTAGTTACACGTTACTTAGGAAAAAAGTCTGTTCATTTCATTATTGTAATAATACAAAGTAAATGCATATACTTGGAATGATACTGTCTTTTCGCTTAATTATCTAAGAAAAGGATTGCTTCTGCTTCGACGCGTTCGCGAACGAACATTTACATTCTTTTGATTCGTATTTCATCGTATCGGAGAGAAAAAAAAGCACTGCACGCAGTTCTTTACGACAGCGAACTGACGTACAAGACTTGCTCCGATCGTGAACGCGTCGCGTGATGCATTTCTCGAAAAGTTAGTTTGCTTATATTCATACGGTGAGCAATCGTCACATTTGGGCCGCTCGGTTCAGAGCGTTCAGAAAAACCACCGAAATTTTTCTCTTCTTTGTTCATAATACACTTCTTTACTGTAAAAGATTCTCTCTTCCTCGAGTCTGTTTACGAAAAGAAAGGGAAAGAAAAATACTTCACGATTAGTCTTCTGAGTAGTCGGAATTTTGGGATTCCTTGCTCTCCTTCAAGAGGAGCTTTGAGCTTCCAGCGATTTCTTTCGCTTCACGCATTTTCTTCTGATCTTTGAGTTTTTCAGTCGCGTCAGTAGAGAAGGTCACCGGTTGTTTCGGAGCCCCATGCGCCCGCATCTTGTGCCGGCTTCAGATAATCTATTTCACTTTCGTTCTCTGCTTGGCTCGACGTGGTGGTCGTTGGCGCTGACGACGACGTTGACATGGAAGTCGCCTGCGGGCTCGACGACATGGCTCTGGTCACGCCCAACTCAAACCCTTCGGATGTCAGGTCCACCTTGCTAGGAGTGTAACTGGCTAGGCCACCACCACCACCTGCGGGGAATAAGCACTAGCTTTCAGCACACTACTTTGTGTAGGCGATTTGGACAAGAGAGAGAGAAAGAGAGAGAAAAAGGAACATGTGCAACATGTAAAGAGGCGAAAGGGACTAACGAATATATCTCGAAAGTAACAGCAATGAGCGAGACATGGAAAATTCTACTAAACGTATATAACGGAAAAGTCGTCTAAAATTGGTGTAGGAAGAAGTAAAGCGTTTCTAGAAACTATGGAAGTTAATTTATACTAGAGACTCTTTCACGGGGTCGACATTTAAAAGGAATTGCAATTCTCTGCAGCTGTTCACAGGGGATATAACGTGGTGTATGAACGTCGCCTCTGGAAAAAATCGAAAACAACGAGATAAACAGTTAGTCGAGAAAACGACAAATTAGTCTCTATCGTGAAAATATAAAGGGAAAGGACGTAAAATTCGACTGCAACGCAGGCTTGTAGTAACAAGAGTAAGTAACGATTAAAATTACCGAGTAGGGTCGGCATACTGGTCGTCGAATTGGCCGAGGACGTTTTATTGCTAATCAGAGTTGATTGCTCGACTGAACCGGAAGTTTCGCCATCCACGCTGCTCTCACCCTCCAGCATCGACGCCTCGCTTGGATATTCGAAGGTACGTGTAGCTGTGTCGTCAAATTGTATTCGATGCTGAAACAATCGTAACACGTCAGTCGATTCGATAGCGCTAAATTAACAAACTAAATTAAACGGTCGCATCGAAACGGGAAATGGATCGAGTTCAAACATTTGACAGCACAATGATACATCAGTGGCACGCGACCATTGTGAATCGGACGGTTATATCACGAGAAAAAGGTTCGTGTTTTTTTGTACACTGCACGCAGCGTGTACTGCCAGTTATAAATAAGACACGTAAAGAGCAAACAACGGCATGCAAGCTGGGATAACAGTAACCCGTCACACTCGATGCTTTTTCGACTGCGAGCGAGGACATCGCCTTCTCGTCGGCTTCTTGTCGACGGACGTGATCAAAAGAGAAAGCAAATCTTTTTCTAGAGAGTCGTTGGAGCTTATCTTTCCTTGTTCATCGTGTATCTGATATTTCGGTCCACGAGGGCTGCCTAACGTCTTCCCAACAATTTCTCGGAAGAGAAATTCTCACCGATATTCTCTTTATTAACTTCGAAAAAAAAAAAAAAAATAACGAAGAAAATCTTCTTTTTTCAACGTACACGTTCGGCGTGCATCGAGCAGGTTATTTTATAGTTTCGCCTGCGACTGGAATGGTAGCGTCATTAGATCGCCGAAGCGAATAAATCCCTAGTCTTTTCGACTTGCCTAGCTGGTAACAGTATCTGCGATTATTTCAAGCAGAAGTTGACTACACGCTGGTTAATTATATCTACACGGTTTTCAGAGCCATGAAGAAATTATTTCGGTATAAACGAGACAATGACATCCCGTGAGTCACAACAGTGGAGAATGCTCGTTCATTGTTAAATAAACAAGAAATCTTTCATTTACATGTACGGATCACGAAACATGATTATTTATCCGTTCCATAAGTCAATCAATAGTGAATAAGTCACATTCAACAGTGAATATCTTCGAACAAATTGTCACGCGCATAGAACAAAGCATACTCGTGCTTCTTTTGAGTAGATCGTTCATGAATGAAAGAACATCCGATCGGTTCGGTTTGCAAGCTTTATCATCTTTAAATTTTTAACAATGTTCGGCGACAAACTGTTCCAAAGGAACACTCGAATCGATCAAGGTCAGCGACGTTCGGATAATTATCTAGTTAATTAATGGTACCAGTTAATTAGGTAGATAACCATCCGTCTCGGATCGGTGACAACGATCAGAACTTGCATTGTATAATCACCTGTTTCCAGCCAGTATAGCAACCTATCAAGAGTCTCTTGTGCTTGTTGCTCGAGCACCTATCCACTCATTCCGAAAGAAAATATCGTTCCAGTCTGAGCGCTTGTTTCCAGCCGTAGCTTTTTCTTTTCTAATAACTCTAAACGATTTCAAACGAACGTTTAGAGCAAAAGGAAATAGCATAACGAACGCGGAGAAAAGATTTTTTTCTTGGCGCGAAAATGGCATTTTGTCGATAAACAGAACACGCGTACCATTTGATCAAATAGGTAAATATCAAGATGAAAAGTATCTTCCTCAACGCGTGTTTTAAACGCGTTTCGAATGTCAAATCGTTCCCTGAACCCGAGATGCATGGGAACCATCGGAGGCTCGCGCTCATTGGTCGCCAGTATATTGATTTTCACGAAGAAAATGACGAACTAAACTACCCTCGAAAGAGAGTGAACCTTTTGTGTCGTGCGCGTGCTTTCTCGACCATAAAATCAACCTCGCAGAGCACGCTGTCAGTGAATATATCCGTTTAAACTTTGCACAGTATATTCGTTAGCGAACGTTTACGAGCAAAAATTCACGGACCGATCCGTGATGCTCTAAACGATCGTCTAAAAACATCTGATACTTTAATAAATATCTCAACGATGTCGTTTCGTTCTGCTTTGCATCTTTACGATCGTTAAAAAAAAGGACTTGCTCACGTTCTTCTCTCGCAAAAATCCAAGGATCGCGAAGAATTTTCAATCTCGATGCCAATATCTACGATGTTCCTCTGCGAAAGAATCGATCGTAGAAAAAAAAAAAATACGTCGACAATGTGGCGGACATCGTTGCTTTCGACTAGTGCTGGTGAAACAATGCGCCTCTTATCGTTCTCGAGAAAGGAAATCGTTTATCGCGGACAATAGAAAGAGGAAGCCGGCTCGGACTTTACGTATTACGCGTTACATTTCACATTCTGCGTGCATTGCATTTGAAACGCCGTCGCGTAACTTCGCAAACGGACAAGTACCAAAACCTCGTGCCGAAATTTCGTTTCAAATTCAAACACGCGTGAAATTAAAACAGAGAACTGGAATGCGAAACTGGAGAAGCTGTAACGCGTAACAGACTATTCGACCAAGTTTCACTGATATACCAGTTAATCCGAGATGGGCGATCATCCGGCAATACTTTCGGAATGCAATGGGCCAATAAAGTTTAACACAGCGCAAAATTTAGCGTGGGTGGAAGTATTGAGACTTAAGGGGGAAATGCAGAGATTTGTCGAGGTTTTTTCTCCGCGTCCGCTTTATTCCGATCGTAGACCGGTAGACAACATAAAGGCGTCGAGGAATTTATGGCCATGACGTTCTCGCGAATACCCGTGTATCTCCACCGCACGACCGCGTCAAATGGACGTATAAAGCTTGTTCCGGTGATAAAAACTAGACATGTACGCATCCGTTATGAGTAGCAAAATCGGTAATATTACTTGCGCTGACAAGATTAAACGGTACACGAGGTACTACAGATTCGAGCGAATCATTCTTCGATTCCTTGTTTAACCGTAGATTTCTCGTATCTTTCGTTAAAATGACGATCGTATCTGCTTGTGCAAACGAAACAAGTGCTCACATCGGTCAAAAGATGTGATTCCCAATAAAAATAAATATGGGATAAAAATATCACATTGGTCAAAAGTAATTGTGTCCTTTTTTTTCGTGTGCGAATGAAAGGCGAATTTTTCATGAGAAAACTTTATTAGATAATATATTGGCTATTTTGTTCGATTATCTTTTGACATTTTTCAGGGAATTTTGTGATTCCGCGTTCAAAAAAATTCATATCTTTTTCGGTGAAAAAATAATTCCAAGAACAATTTAATATCCTTAATTTAGCAAAGCAATTATAATACTACCGTTCTTCATCAAATACGTCAAATAATTTTGCCTTTTTATCACTGAAAGTGATTTTAGCGGGGGTAACTCAGAAAATCGGCCCTCTTCAGATGCAACGCTAATGCAATGAAAATTAGCGATTGGTTACTTTGGGTCACGTGATTCGTGAGGGGGCGTGGGGTAGACCTCGAGTAGGAGTGGCGTTGTCTGGTACTGAGCGATCGCGCCTGTAATGTTTTGTATCGATTCAAATGTTTGTATATTAATAAAATTTTATGGCAAAAAAGTCGTCTTCATTTCCTAGTCAGAACAATTGCTTTTGTGAGATGCCTTTCAGTGAGACGAATCGTACTGAGGTACAAGTCGTGCAGTTCTTTTTCCTTTTCGAAAGTGGTACAATAAAATGACGAAAATATTCGTTTTTGATTTTTCATTTCGAAATCGCCAAATAAACAACTGTTAATGAAATCGTACATTTTCTTTTTCTAAAACAATCGGATATCGGATTAGATAATGAATCTATGGTTTAAAATGAAGATATACATATATATGCATCTGTAAAAAAAAAACGCAAGTACTTTTTGGCCAACTCAATCATAATGACGACTGATGTTAAAACCAAATATGTCTTGAATGTCATGTCACATTTAGGTAAACAGATTTAGAACGGCGACAAATCTCTTACACAGTATTTTGCATAGGAATTCACGAAGCCAATATGTGGCCCAGACCAAATTTTAACAATGGATAATGGTTCACTTCTGTTCCTCTAGGTACCGAATTAGCTGTATATAAGCCGCCTTATAAACTTTCCTTTGTTGGTATCACGAATAGTAAGAACCGATAGACTGTATCGAAATGACTCGAAGAATCACGAAGTTGAACCATCCATGTTCTGTTTCTCCGATGTTACTCTTGTATCTTATAAACCGAAAAACAGTGTGTTTCATTTCTCCATGATGAAGCGAATATCAATAATTTTATCAACAAACTGAAAACAATACATTATTATAATAACACCAAGACTACGGTCGATACAATTTGTATCAATAATTTATAATTTAGTGATCTAGAGTTAAGTAATCGCGTCCATCAATTCAAGTGGTGCAAAACCACATCGAATAAAAAAATGTAAATAATCATAGATTTAGAGCTTTCACAATCTATAGAGATACTTTATCTCATTGAAGATATAACTGAACGTATAACTGAACGTAATGAAAAATTGTCGATACTTTAAACTGTTATAACTTTATAAAAGAAGATCATATGATAATCTATTTGGTTTAAAGCGTAAAACTTGTACTTCTATCATTTTAAGTTTGTCTTTTTTAAAGATGTTTTTACATCATACAGTGGGTGGAAAAATAAAAGTACTTTTATCTTCGAAAATTCAAAACCATTAAAATTTTTTTTCATGATTTGATCTTAAAAATCGAAATTTTTTTCTTTACAATCGCGTTTAAAATTTGCTGTAGGATTTTTTTTCGTCATTTTATTGAACTCTGAACATTAGGGTTAAATATTAGGATTTCTTGATTTTTTGTTGTTTAACTCTAATATTCAAAATTCAATAAAATGACAAAAAAGAATTATACAGCTGGTTTTAAGGGGTCGTTATAAAAGGGATACTTCGATCTTTAAGATCATTAAGATAGATTTAGTCATAAATAAATAAATGAAATTTTTCAGTGTTTTTACAAACGTGTGAATTTTTACAATTTCTTTTTTTTTTTTAAAAGAATGTTTTTCCATTTGCTATGTGTTAAAATATCTTGGAAGAAAAGGAATTCGGAGCAGTCAAAACAGAACCTTTAAAATAGATTGTTATACAATTTTCTTTACAATGTTATACCAGTTTAAAGTAGTAATCTTTCATTTAAATTATTGTGCAAAATTGATTCCGCGAAAACAATTTGCATCTACCACAATAGTGAAGGTAACGCGGTCGTAAGATTTTTTTTGGAAAGCCAAAACTTCTATAAAATACTACATGTTTCGTTTTTCTTGTATTCTATATGCAAAAACTCAATAAAATATTATTTATGTCAAAATTCCATGTGTGTATTCAGTCTTGCTCACTACTATAAATTAAATATAATTTCTAAAATGATAGACTTCGGTGAATTAGATGCGATTTTTAACCCATTCCTCTTGAAAACTTTTTACTTTTTTCGTATTATCCATTAGGAATTTATTTACGAAATAGTGAATGAAATATCACTTTAAATAATATAGCAAAAATAACATAGTATAATACAGTATAACATAGAAAATAATCATTCTGTCCAAATGGTATTTGACACGAAATTTCGTTGATTATATATCTCTAACGTGACATCGTTTAAAATTAACATGCATTGTGAGTTTGTCATAAAGTATGTATAGTAAAGTACAGACCAATTATAGTATAGTATATATGATACATACTTTCAATTTCCTGAAAAACAATTTTCTTCACTACTTTATAAACTTTCGTTTAAGAAAGCAATAAGAAATTTAATTCATATGAATTATCCCGAATTATTCGAATTATTTCAACGAGTGTCAATTGACTATCAGGTCTGTTCTCAAAAATTTCTTCTTTTGAAATTCTTTTATTCTTCTTATATCGTTTTATAGCTTTTACTCTAGACATCTGTTCAGATATTATGTTATTACATTATATAATTATATCATACAACACTACAACTAACAAAAACTATAAAAATATTATAAATATGAGCTGTTAGTTAGATTTAAGTACGATGTCCCCTTAGAAGTGACAGTCGAGTGCAAAGAATTAAAAATCCACTAACGTAATTCCTTTAACTGTATTTACAAAAATATAAAACTAGCAATCTAATTATAACTATTCAGCTGCCATTCTAACAATTATTTGATCCACGTGCTGTCTCGTGAAAAGGATTAAATTTTGCAACGACCGACATCTATCGTTGACGAGATTTAAAGAACGAAGAAAGTTGAATCGAGCCAGCCTCGTGATTTACGTTGTTCATGACAAACGATTACCGTGAACTTTTCGAAGATAACACCGGTATTCATTGCCGATCGGATGAGTAGTTTCAAATACCGTTACCGTAGAAACAGTCACACACACGGTCCCACGCGCACGTTAGAAGCAAATTGCCCGCGTCTACAAGTGTTTACATTATTTTTTCATTTGCATACGCGTCAGGCGACCTATTCAATGATGATGCACGTAGGATGCATTCCTCGAGGAAAAAAGAAACTTACAAAGCTATGGCGTATTTATAAGGCAATACCGGCTGAATTTATTAGTGTACAGGGAGATCTTGGTAATGTTAGAAACGATTCCTTCGAACATCGAAGAGATGTTTGCGTTATTTTTGCCGTGAGTATACAATTTTAGTTTTCACGAATCATCTTAAACTATCTTTGGATAATTTAACTTTAAACAATTTTAAACGACCTTCGTGGCAACGACCTTCGAATGACCTTGACTAAGAAACACCTTACTTGCATCGATATTGCGACACACAGATTACGACGATCGAAAAGAATATATGTAAACTCAGCTGAAGAAACCCAGAACTTGATTAAACAATAGTTGAAAAACGTGCCTTACGACGATAAACATTGGAAATATTTTTTTTTTCTTTTACCAAATTGAACGCGGAAGATAGAACGATTTATACGCAGCTGTTTTCGACAAGATGTTAATGGCTCGTAAACGCAATTACCCGCCGAGTTTTCCGCGATAAGATTAAAAATTCAAATTTGTCTATTTCCTTCGTTATCCATTCGGAAGAACTGTTCCTGCGCGGCAGAACGAATTCACCTTCGCGCTTCGATCGCTCGCGAATTACAATTGATTTTCGTATATCTTCCACCGACGACTGCTTCGAAACGCTTGCAACTGTATTCACAAGCCCGAGGAAAATTACCCAGTCGTGCAATTTTCTCTGGAATGGAATGATTTCGCAATTGTTGCAGGAGGCAACGGCACTTCAGAGGTCGACGGCCATGTTTGTCCGCATAGAACAACCGAAATTCAGGCAACTGTCGTTCCTTAGACAATAATCGCGTCATTTTTTAAAATATTTCGCAATCTAAGACGATACCTGTCGTGGAACAATATCGATCTTACTCGAATTTACAAAACATGAAAATAAGACCGTAGCGTAACGAGCTTCGTGTAAACAAAATTTTCAAATCGTCGACCTACTCTTAATCAAGGACGACGGATATTACAAAATCGCTGACGACTGTCAACAAATCGCAGCAGGGAATTTCAGGTTCGCCAATTCAGCTAATAATGGTGTACATAACATCGTTCTTTAACGCGACGATTATTTGAAAGGAGACGGCTCTTCTGGCTCTGTTTACATTTTATTCGAGTGCGTAATAAAACTCTAACGCTATCGTAACAGTTTATTATCGCTGAAGAGCATCGAAGAATTTTTTATTATACATACGATCAAAACTTTTTGAATAAATATGAAATTATCAAAAAAAAAAAAAAAAAAAAAAAATTCTGTTGTAAATGATGTTATACAGAATCCATGAACGATTGATTTTTCACATATCATTGAAATTAAAATTATATAAATTAATATATAATATTAATATATATTAATATTAATAAATATAATCAATAAATATTAATATATAATAACATTTCACATATAGTTGAATTAATTATGTTGCGAGAAAAAAATGCATTCCAATACAGTAGTTCGTTTATAAATATACATACCTATTTAAAAACTAAGATTCACACAAGAAATTCCATAAACATGACAAGCGCCTCAATATTTACACGACAAAACCTCTGCATTTTTTTATTTTTCTTGTAATATAGAATTATGAATTCTCTATTATATCATACTGTAAGACGATACATTCAAAACAACCTCAAAATTACCCTGATGTATACCTATCTACTCTTTTGATCGATAGCCGAAACAATCTCTTATATGCTTGTTCAATCTTCTTTCGGATAGACATTGTTTGCATCGTAAGAATTAGATATCCGTTTTTTTGATGAAACTTTTAAATTTCACTTTCAATTTTTAACTTTTGCTGTTTTGATCATCTGCATGATATTTCCAGATTTGATTAAGTCTACAAAAATCTCCTCTTTTATTCATCGCACGATTAATCGTAGCTGTAAAACAGGATCTAGCGCGGAAGATCGATGGTTGCGAGAAATCAATGTCCGCCGCTGAGCGGTCGGTGTCGCTTGTCACGCGGTACAAAGACCGCAACCATGAAAAGCGCGTATTATATCAACCGCATTCGCGATTACTCACATTATCAGATACTGCACGCGTAATGTCTCGCAGATATAATGGCTTCACACCGCAGCGCCGGTCATTACCTTTCACGGATCGCTATTAATAAAAGAACCATGAGCAACGGTGATTTTGATCGCGGACTTGATATTTCTCGTGGAACCACTTACTACTCCATTAAAAGCCGCCGAGTGACGATACTTCTTTGATCAACATCACAGTGTAGTTAATTGTCTAGTAGTTCACCGATCGATTCGTTGGTATGTATTTCAACGTGTTTCAAAACTCGTCAATATACAGAGTGGTCCTATAACATCACTTTGAAATTACTCAGTAATTTTTGGAAATATGGAAAGATCTGTTCAGTATAAATGGGGCCATAATATGGCAGTAGTAATTTTTTTTGGAGCTGCAGCAGTTCTGAGATTTTAAGGTTTTTAAGATTTTTTTTTTTTAAATGAAATGATGTATTTCTTGATTCTCTATAAAGGACTATTTATGTCGAAAAACTATTAATTTAATAGATATTTTATCTTCAATTTTGAAGAATCGTATGAAAAATGAGAAAAGATAGGAGACAACTGTTGTGTATGTTGTTTGTTTTTCATGCAATAGATTTTACAAAATTAAAATTAAAATGTTTAATGTTTCTGTTAGTGTATCAAAATATATGATTCTATAGATTATAAAAAAATAAAGATGATCTTAAAATTTTCAAAATCCCTCTACTTACAAAAACATTATTACTGTCACATTATAGTACTCCTTGTCAATTTATGTTGATAAAGTTTTTTTTTTATATTTTCAAAAATAACGAAGATATTCAAGATGCCAATTTTTATTGGACCATCTTGTATTTGAAAATAGTTTGGATATTTCTCTGAAATATAAAATTTAATTATTTAATTTAATTTTAATACAAAACATTAATATTCATCTGGATATAATATAAAACATTGATTTTATGCTGATCAAACTCGAATTATCACTTGCCTACTGTCAACATTTACATTAGATTCTTGTAGATTGATCGTGTCCATTTTCTAAAAAATATACTGTTGGTAAAGGAGATATAACGACACTATAAAATCGCTATAAAATCTACATGTTCCACTTGAAATTATCATATATGTTATAAAAGATTTTGATGTATCGGAGCTAACTTGGGAATAAGATACACTTGCAATTCTTCAATTTACAATCTTCCTATTTACATATACAGCGTGTCCTAAATTTAAATGATAAAACTTTGGGACACGCAAGATACTGATAAACTAAGAAAAAAAATGTCCTTTAGAAATTGACTCGTTGTTTGTTCATTTTGGAGAAAATCACAAAAAAAAGAAAGATGATATTTGATTATACTTATATCTTATTATTATCAATTTTAGCATCCATATGATCTTGTAATATTATTATCATCTATATCATCTATTTAATGAAAATATTATTCAATATTTACAGCAATACAACCATTACCATAACACTTTGACCACTTTAATTGTAGACATTGTTCCAACGATGTTTGACATACTAAATTACGGTTTGATCTCTCAGTTGAGATAATTAACATCGAATGAACTTACTGAAAATGTAAACCTTTTTCTCTAAAATGGAACAAAAACGACTTGCGGTTGCGTTATTGTTCACGCGTCTTCGATTTCAGGAGAGAAATTTCCAGCAGTGGTGAAATATTTCACGGGGAACAGGGTCAGCGAATTTCACACGAGCACTTTTCTTTGTTCCATCTATTTTTCTATCGACGCGCGTATGCGACGCTATAATGCATGCCGCGCGTGGTTTATCGCCAAACGACTCCGTACGTGGCTGATATCGGCAATAAAACTGATTGTTCACGAAATGAAACTGTACGACACGCAGCTGGGGGCAAAGTAGATCGTAAAGAACAAATTATCTGCAGCAGTGCGCTGCGATCGCCGCTGCTGTTTGCCAGACGAGGACAATTTCGCGCTCGAAAGTTCTTCCTTTCGCGTGCTTTTTCACAGTGCATCGAATCGGAAAATCAAACAATTTTCTCCTCTGCTTTGACGCAGTACGCGCTGGTGTTCGTCTCTCGCTTGTTCGAAGTAAAATCTTCCTCCTGCCGATCGTGCGGGTGGTCTTTTCAAACATATTTACGCGGAAAAAGAAAACCATGAGTACGTTTGACTATACGAATCAGGTTCCAATGACGAAACGACGAGCATTAAACCCGAGAATTCGCGTAAAAAGGTTGGAACGAGTTAAATAGTTAAGCAATGAGATACCTACCGGGCAATTTTCAGAATTTTTTTTCTTTTTTTGAACACGCAACAGGATTGTGCAACTCATCATCTCGTACTAGCCACCATTCCGGCCGCGTAATTTTTCACCGTTTTTGAATTCCTTTACATCTAATAAAATTAAAATGCGTGGAAGCAGTCGCGGTACGCGTTTCTCTCCGCAATTTCTAAGCTAACACACGTTTCGAGCGTTCGAAATGCTTTCGCGTCGTCGAGATAAACTTTACGCGATACTTACTCTTTTATGGGCAGGTATACGCGGCTTTGCTTTCGACCAAAGCCGTTTTAAGGTAATGCTATTTGAACTGTGCTAACTGTGATATCGCCGACGATATATACTGTGCGATTCGCCATCATTTCGTACGACTTCGTCTTTTATCACCCTGCCGTGCTAACCAATTTCGCGCGGGTCTAAACCGTCTTTACGAACTTGGCGAAATCCTTCGAAGTAGCAATTAACCAACCATCTTGGATGATCCACGTTGTCCGTATTTTTCAACCGAAAAGAGTTATTCGCCAATAAACTCGGGTCGCAACGGAATTCCACGTAGTATGATAATCTGCCTACGATTCCTATCGATCCGCTCAGTGTGCACGTCGGAATAAAGTCTGAGAAAGTAGATACGATGCAGAAGATATCAGTTTTCTCGAGAAACGATCCGAAAAATCAATCGCTGGACAATAAATGTGACGAGGCGACGCTCTAGTCGTTTAACTTCTTGCCGCTAGTAACTGGTAGCACGGACTATAACGAGTGACCAAACCGTATACAATAATTCGTCTTCTTTTTGAATTTCACGGTATATCACTAGATGGAAATTATTAAGAAGTAATAAACTTATTATTTGTTTTGCCTGGCTTATATTTGAATATATTTAAAACTGAGAAAATATTGCAATTTTGGGCCAAATATTCTCGACGTGCGTGGCACGTCATTCTAGCGCAAGAGGTTAAGGTTTCGATCGCTCCTGCAACGAAACATTCCGCGCCGTTCTCGAGACAGAATTCCCCGAGATACCGCGCGCGTCCCTGCCATCACTCGCCGGCAGAACTTTCGAATATGCAAATCTCCCCTTTTACCGGTTTTGATTTTTTTATATCGCTCGTTATGTAACTCGTTATTAGAAGTTACTACGCCTATGCACCGTTAATCGCGAGGAATAACAAACCTGAACGAAGCTTCGCGAAATCAAATTATTCGGCGATGACTCGATGACCAATGCGTCGTTGGAAACTTGGTTGCATAACGTGCAATTTTCACAAGATCATGATCCATTGCTTCTTCATCGTTTTATTGAAAAACCCAACGAGAGGGAAGGTTGCTAGTCCTGCAGATTTTACCTTTTGAGTTTTTTTCATGCGAAAACGACGTATATTTCTCTTTCTTCACTCATCGTTAATCCATTTCGCGACGAGTATATAATGGAATTCGTACATTTTGCCGTGATTCCGTGGTAAACACGATAGATTAAACTTTTCCGACGAGTTGTTGCTTGAAAATTGTTGCCGGTTCGCGCGTCGACTACTTTTACTTTACAAATCAACAGTGGTAACAAGTAAGGCTACGGATCGTTGTAGAAACCCAGTGTTATGCTCGAGCCTGTGAGAAAGTCATTTGTCGATGCGGTTCCGATCTTTAACTTTTGTTTTTTGTGCTTTTTCTTTCCCACATTAATCTTTAGGGTCATCTAACATAAGTATAGGAGAAAAATGATTGTACAATCTTAAAATAAATATACGTAAGAATGTAATGTAATTGAATTCCGTATTTATATGAGTTATATGAGTCATATATTTATATGAGTTAAATTTTAGTTGATTATTCCTGCTGGTTGAATTCTGAATTATTACTGTAAGAACGAAAAATCATTAGAAGAGAAAAGAATCAGTGATCCTCTACTATAACTGTTTTTTTCCGGAAAGTATAAGTTCAATTTAAGGCTAGTTTTAGTTAAACATGGATATTTCCTTTTCATATTTATAATAACAAAGTCAGTGCTATACAATAACTAAATTCGTCAAAAGAAGTTCAATTACTAACTGCAAGAATGTTTTTTTTTTTTTTGGAAATGTGACAAGTTCATTATATACTGTTCAGGACTATTATAACGTGATAAAGAATCGTCGAAGAACAAATAACTTTCTTTTACATGAAATGAAACGAGATTTTCTCTCAACGAAGAGACAACATCAAACAGAAAAAGAAATACGGATGGAGAAATTATACATTGGCGGAAGGTGTATTGAGTGAGGTTTAAAAGAGATAAATCCTACAAAAATGTTTTACAAAATATCTATGGAAGAAAATGCATAATTTAAAGCTCTAGACTTAGTTGGGAAACGGAGAAAGCCAAAAAATTTTAGCAAAATAATTTTGTCATCATTATATGTAAATTCAAAGTCTAACAAGAGATAACATAACGATATTGTTATTTCATATCTCCTATTCATTAATAAATTATTTATGGATAAAATATGAATTAAATAATTATTATTAATTCTTAACAAGATAGTTTGCTTTTTATAGTTGTTTTATTATAAATTTTTTCAATAAAGCCAATTTTACATTTACATGCATGTTTCCATTTTAATCATTATTTTTTATATTAAAAAAATACATTTTAGAAAAGCCTATTTCGATTAAAATATAAATCTAAAATTGATATTATTTATCTTTTTCAATATTTGTTATTAATAAAAGTGGTATAAGTCTATTTGTAGTTAAAAAACTCTTTTATTTTAAATTTTATTTTTATTACATGAAATTTAACATGTTTATAGTTTCCGAAATATTACTCGAATTTATTGTTTATCAATATTTTTTAGTTAATTCATTATTTTAACTCTTAAATGTATGAATAAATCATCATCAATAAATGTATAAAGAAATCATCAATTGCAAAAAAAAGGCTTTCAGATTTCTACTGTAATAATATTTGTAAATATCCATATGTATATTTTTTTATATGTAGTTAAATATAAATTAATTAATAAAAATTAATAAAAATTTATTTTTATATACGCAGAAAAATAAATATACTAATAAATAAATACTGTTAAGTCAAATCTGATTTCAAATCAAGTCAAATTCATTCTTTATTCTAACGAAATTCAAGTATACTTAGTAAATTTTCAAACTTAATTTTCTTGACGCCTTAAATGTAAAAATTTTATTTTTTATTTTTAACTTATTTTTCCTCCTCGGTTATAGTACCTTTACTACGACGAATTTTACTATTTTGGATTTATTTTTAGCGGACCTGTTTTAGTCTGCGGAAACATATGTTTCGCACTGTAAGAGGAAACGACCAGAAGAAGACTGTTTTTGGAAGCTTGCGAAATTCTAGGATGCGTCATGTGATGTCGAAATTTATGAGATACGTATAGACAATTAACCAAAAACGAATCGAAACTGTATAAGAGCAATTTCATCTTTAATGGCAGCTCGGTAGAAGAAGTTGGGCCGTGAAAATTAATGACGCGCTTGTACAATGTTATAGCACATTAATTATTTAGAACGATTATCTATAGTTCGAAAGGAGAGTATCGTTTAATCTGCTTTCGAGCTATGATAGAATGAGTCTTTAAGCATCGGGATTACTCGTTCCATCGAAACTCATTAAATCGGCGAGTTTTCGCCGTGGCGAGCGGTTCGTTGAATCTAAAAATTTGAACATAAAAATTCGAAGCATCTCGGAAAAAAATTTTAATATCTTGTCGTATCACTTGACAGCTACGATGACTGAAACAGTGACTCGATAAAAGGAGACATTTGAAAATATAACGTATAAATTCTAAATTGTATAAAATCAAATAATGTACTCAAATACTTCGTAGTGTAATCAAATACTTCGCAAATTCATGTATGTGTACAAAGATAAGCTATCACAGTGATGAATGGTCTAACGTGTAAGCAAAGTGTCATTTACACAACATCTTACGCCTCTTGACTTTATCAGAGTTAATTTACAACGATGCTCTATCCTATGAATTTCGAACAGGAGAAAAAAGAGAGCCAAACACTTCGATTTTTCTTTACTTTTGATTCAAAATCCAAGATATATTTTCTGGACTATTGTACTGTTACGATTTTCATATGTTCATAATTTTTAGACTTCACTTACTATTTTACGCGATTGTTACGTTGAAATATTTGTATTATTCCGTGATTTTGTACCTTAAAAAACATCGTTCAGTTAATTATTTTATTTATTTATTTTTTCTTAGTCTTCATATCCTGCATTCCAATTTTTAATTGTGTCTAGTCACTTAGGAACAAAGATAGTTTTTCGTTCTTTGCATTAGTTATCTGCATTATTGATGGAAAAACAAATTAATACAAATTAATACTTTTTTTCAATTATCAGAGATACAAGACATACATATACGCTGCTATTTTTCATAGTGGATTTCTCAATTTTGGATTTTCAGGTAAGTAAATAATTTTGTTATATTACATTATTTCTATACATAAATGCCTCGGTTTTTTACGATTTACTTTGTACATTACGTATCGAATTCAAGTCTTTTTCTAGTGCCTGTCGTGCAGTGTCATACATCTTACAGGACAAGTTTAAAAAAATATTTTTCATGATTAAAGTTTTCTCTCCTCTGTTTTGATAAAGAAAAATGTTTGAAGTTAAAGAAAAAAAAGAAAAATGGACACAGTATAATATGAAAGAGTCTTTGAAAATGCTGCTCTAAGAGAGAACGATTATACGACAGGAAGTTTTTCACGTTCTAAGAAAAAAAAATCAATTGTTTTATTTATAATATTTATAAATATATTTAAATAAAAGTTTTCTCTCATTAAATATTTTTTTATTAACATTATTAATTATATAAATTTTTAAATCTACTGTTTAAATACAGCGTCCGGTACAGGACAACTTTTGATTATTAATTATTAATCCCTATGATAAAATTTGTAAGGAAAAGGTTAGGTTTGTACTCTCTTATTACGCATCATTTTTACTGCAAATTTCTTTCTTTGTAAAGTTTCATTTTTATCAAGAATTGACCAAATTATAATGGAAAAATCACAGGGTACCCGATATTGCACGACTCTCCCCTAATTTCGAATTCTAATCAATTTGCTTCAAAAGCAAAAGGGGCAAAAATACGGCGAAAATTCGGGCTGATAAAAACTGGTAATAAAGGAAGGAAGGAACAACCAAAGGGAGAAAAGGCTGAAAGGCTCGGTGCAGCTTGCCCTTGAATATTTTACAATTTCTGAAGGGGGGAAAGCATATTCCCACGGCGAGTCAAGGGCCTTGGTTACAGTATTACGTCGCTTGCTTTCTTGTTTAAACAAGCTCCCACTTCGCGATCTCGGTCTTAAAGCTACACCCGATTAGATTAGATAACATGTTCTTTGCTCAATCGCGAAATGTTAACTTTATCATACATTAATTTATCTTTCGAGGAAAAAAAAGACGGCAAGGTAATAGGATATATCGGATAAAGTCGATACCTATTAACGCATCCATGTATTAAGCTTTCGTAAAATTTTCAAACTTGACCATAACTTATCGCTCTTGTCAGATAACGCACTATCTTTATTCTTATAGTACATCTTTTTATATCGTTGGCTTTTCAACGTCGGAATTATTATTAGAGTGCAAATTTTTACGTGAAAAATATGGAATTCTATGCAAGTATTATAAAGAATTATTTTTAATATTTTGTATAAACATTCATAGTCCAATTATCATTTAAACGAGTATATACGTCACAACCAAGCTATCAGTAGATTAAATTATATTTTTAGCTTACCTTGTGGTTTCGCGGCGTTCTTGAGAGATTACTGCGTCCGTTGATGAGAATGTTATCGTTGAAGAAGGACACGTCGCAGGGCGAGGGTGGACCACCAGCAAGCTCCCATTCGGCATCGTCGGTTGTTGACGCATCCAATGTGGCGTCCAACACTATAATGCCACCGTCACCGACCTGCCAATCCAAGAAAAGGGATTAGTATAGCTACGTTAAGGATTAGCTCATTAGGAATGAGTTTTCGAAATTGGAACACGATTAGTGGAAATCGGCGAGGTATCAAGGAAACGTGTAACTACGTGTCGGCCTTCGATCGTTATTATTCCGTCACAAGTTACGAAAAATTCTCTTCAGAGAATCGAGAAGTATCTCGCTGTCTGCAGTCTCTTACGACCAAAGTGGATTTCATGTTCGTTCATACGTATGTTCGTTCGTACGCGGATGAAACGCAGCCACGTGCTCGCCCTGGCTGCAATTTGCGTCCGTGCATGCAAAGTGAGTAGTTGCGTTCGCTTGAGACAAACAACGCCAGGTGTCTCGGGAAATAAAAAAAATAAAAAAGCAGAACTATTCGATGCGTCTCGGAAAAAAAGACGGTCGCGCGTACAGATATCGAGATGATGTCACGGCGGGATGTGCAGCGTGCAGTGGTGCGGAGGATAACCATCCGTAGGTAACTTTCTCGATACGTTTCCTTCGAGCTCTCTCAATGTCGAATGCATGTCGACGCGCGTTATTCATCGACATCCGCCGCCTTTCAATTATTCGTGAATGGACATCCTGTCCGGTTTGGAAACCGAGTCGAACGAAAAAAAAAAGCGATACGGACGCGTCTTTGACACGCACGACAGGTCTCTGTCCTTCGAATCTGACTACTTTCTTCGCACACAAGCGTCTCTGTATCTGCGGATACTAAAAACAAAAATAGTCGAGTACTCTTACCCGTATCTCGCACGATAATATGTACGATCGTGAACGAGATATAGCAAAGTACGCGTAGATAAAAGACATTGCTCAATTGTTTTCGTTTGACGAATAGAAATTACGTTCTTCGACAACCGGAAAATCTGAACCAATTTCTCCTAGAAGATGATGCGAATCTTTGGATCATTTATTGAGTGAGAGAGAGAGAGAGAGAGAAAGATAATCGCGCGTGAAATAAGACGATCTCTCGATTTCCGGTCCAATTCCAATCTCGGAATCTTTCGAAAGTGATTCTTTCCTGCTCGCGACTATTTCTTTCGATCATTCTTCTCCATTTTTCTCACTCTCTCTCTCTCCGCACGACTGAAAGAATTCGAGTTGAACAGCTCGTTGTAAGAAAAAATGCGGTCACGGATCATAACGTGAAGCCACAGTACGGACGAGCAGAGATCGGGGCCGCGTAACGCAATATCTGAATTTGAATGTAACGTGCCGCGGATGCACTGGGACGAGAAGATATCGATCATGGTGGATTATCGATTACCGGATGGAGAATACACGGTTATCTTTACACGATCGTTTCAATACTACGTTGAGATTATTAAAATTATTGATTTGTACTCTTACTGAAATGGATGTAATGGGGGTAAATGAAAGTATTGAGTTACATCGATCGATTCAACTACAATTTCATTAGTAAATTGTTCATTTACGAAAAATTTAGATGTGAAATAATGCACAGTAGCCCGAGTGAAATTTTGTTTTAATCTGAACTATGTATTAATAAAATTCTTAGGAAAACCAGTTATAATGATAAACTCATTTGAATTTTTTTTTAAATTTTAGTGCCAAAGCATTTATTTGATTGCATTTATTTTATTGGTTTAAAATTAATTTCTTCAATAGATTTGAAATTTCGCTGACATGATGAGCCATCGAGTTCAAGGTGAAAACTTTATTATTTAGTTTTTCAAATTTTTACTTTCGAAAAAATAAATGAAAGTGTAACAAAAATCTTTTTAGCTGTGGAGTAACGAATAACTTTTTTCAAAAGCCAATTATTTTGAGAAAACAGTAAAATCCAAAACAAAATTCAAAAACCCCCATTATCTATGTATTCTAAGAGGTCGTGTCCATTTGAGAGTTTCTATTGACACTTCCGAGAGTACGTACTCTCAAATTGCGAGTGCACTTGAGTGCAACTTGGAAAATTTTTACTCTCAGATATATACATAGGTTTCGAGAGAAATCAAGATTTTCATTCATCGAAAATTATTGTCTGCCTATATACTGTAGTTTTTCTCAATTTCTTTTAACTTTCAAGCGCTATATATTATTAATTATAAAATTTTTAATATTTCATCTTAATTCTATATTCAATATATACTTTAAGGAAGTAGTAATAAAATTAAAATATTAAGTATCAAAAATTACAAAATTAAACAATTTAACTTTAAATTGTTATGATCTTTAATCACACCATTGATATAAAATAAGAATTAAAATATATACATAAATGAAATGAGACTGTGTTTATAGAATGTGCAAAAACATAAAGTTTTGATTATTGCTTACAATATTTTAAAATAGTGATAAAAACAATGAAGTTGCTGAATTACATGTAATATTGATTTTGAACATTCAAATTTCATTCCAGTTATTTACAGAATATTTTATTTTCTTTCGCGATTTCTCCAGGCGACATGTATCCATGTAAAATGATTAAATCGAACGTTTAGTCCTATTTCGTGTTGCTTTTATACTTCTAAAAAGACTAAAACTTTTTTAGATTTTCTTCATTTCCTGCCTTGGCAATTGTAAACTGGATTATCACACTAACGTGCCTGATGATTACTGCCGAAGGACCACCCATGTCCTTGGATTGGAACTGAATAATTCGATTTTGAATTTATTTTCCGTGCTTAAGAAGCCTGATTGCTTTTGATTTTTAGAAGTGACAGCTAATTTTATCTGAAAGAACTAAACTAGAGACGGATTCAAACTACTAACTATTAACTAACTATGAATGAAAACTCTCGATAATTGATCGAAGACTCACTGACAATTCAACTGAAACTGATTCTCCTTCTCAGAACTTTCTTCCAAGAGACATCCGTCAAGTCGTAGAGTGGAGGGCATGTTAACCTTTTGTGCTGGAATGACGCGCCACGCACATCGAAAATTTTTTGTCCCAAAATTGCAATATTTTCTCAGTTCTAAGTATATTTAAATATACTTAAATAATTTCTATCCAGTGATATCATACCGACGAGTTCAAAAAGAAAACGACGAATTACGGTTTGGTCACTCGTTATGGTCCGCAATCAGTTGCCAGCGCAAGAGGTTAAGACCAATCAGAAAGTATAAGGGATTTTTAAAAGTATTTTTGTTACTCCACGACAATGACTCGCGATACTTCTAATACAACTTCGTGAAGGAAAAATTTGTGGCATTCGTAATTAACTGAAATTTATGGGAGATTCCTTTATTTATTATCCAATTTGTCTAAAACTGGGATGCGAAGGACGTGTAAAAGTCTCTGATCTAACAAACTAATTCTGAAACACATCCACATCGTAAATTAGTAACGCATCAGCAATTTAAACTAGATGTAGATAGTCAAGCCCAACTAGTTTTATAACCTCGCGCGTTTTTTCTATCCAGAGAACTTATATTTGATATGTAATAAAACGCGAGCGAAATTAATCGATCCGTGGCGTTATCGTTTGTACGATATAATGAGCGTTTATTGATGCGACCGTGAGAAGAAAGTAATTTAAAATTTCCATTTCTTCCGTCGCGTTGTTAGTATCTCGTTATTGTGCCACGTAAATTATGCAAGCGATTCTACACGATAAGATATCGCGTGAGAAAAATCGTTCAGACTGCTTTTAGCGTGCAATCTCGCCCAATATTGACTAGACAGATTAATTTCAACGCTTGGAAGCAACATATGCAGCAGCGTCGTAAATAGAATTAACTAATACGTCGATGGTAGTTAATTTTTATAAAATACTCAATTTACGAGTTCGATCGATTAACAACCATATTGATGATTTATAAGGTAATTCTGGGTGAGATTTCATTATACGAGTTATCAAATATCAATCTCAGCTTCTTTTAGTGGTTTATTGTATGTTATTAATTTTCATTTGCAAAAGAAGAGTTATGTGTAATGTGTATAATATAATTGAACAGTCTCAGAAATTTTCTTATCTTTTAAATTGTAATTTTACTAAAGTTTCGTCGAAAAGTAATGACTTATTCAAAATATAGCGTGTTAATATAGTGCTCAGAAATTGTGGTTATACTTTTATAAGATATTGTCATATAGATATTGTCATATCATTATAAAAAAAAAAACCAAGTGAGTCATCACTCTCAGATTATTGGATTAAACGGCCCAGTTTAGAGAAGAGTTGATTCATCATGAAATTGTGTATAATAGTTAGTAAATATTCTCCCAGAGAATCATGCCAACCGAATATAAAAGAAAATCTAACAATAGAGAATTGTGGACAAATTAAGAATTGTTAGATGCCATCAAGAGGTAATTCAAAGTGACAAAATGGATATGAATGAGCATCTAGAGTTTTTGGCATTCTGGCTCCTACATTACAAAGAGGAATAAAAAATTATGATTTTTAATGTTAGGTATAGAAAATAAGGAGAAACTTAAAATTCATATCAAAAAATTGTAAAAGTACACTACCGTACTAATATGTGAGTAATATGTAAAACTTATGGCATTTAATTTGATTGAAAACTTGAGAATGAATTTGATAAGGAAAAAGGATTAGCTAAATACGCCGTTCAAATCTTAGTATTCAAAAATCAGAAAGTGTTTTTTTTTTTTTTTGATCTTGATATCAGGGTACAAATAGAATAGAAGTTAACTGATATTTTCAATTGTTAAAAATCTTAAACTAGACCTTGCGAAAAATCTTAAACAAACCGGGAAATATATTTAATATAAATGAAATAAGCCTACACTTCAATGTAAGCTAAACTAAAAATTGAGCTTAAGATATGTATTATTTTCTAGCTGGGCCATCTGACCATTTTGCATAAGACATCATTTTGTTTGTTTTGTAATTTCTATGATTATTTTTAACATTTTAAATTTATATGTATCTACTTTCACAAATATACACATTTTTTAAGACATCAATTATATTTCAGATGTAAATGATAATTAATAATTTTTTTGAAAAAAGTGGGCCGTCACTCCCCGACTTAACCTACGATTTAATGTTTCAATAATTAAAAGAATGTTTAGAATGGTACATTAATTGAAAGGAAAATATTGTAAATCAACCATACGTCGATTTGAGGAACTTTGAAAGGCCGATTTAAGGGAAAAAAAAACAGAAGATAGGGGAAGATAGGGGAAAATAGGGGAACGGCAATGAACCTAAAGGCGAGGTCTCTGACTTCATGAGAAATTCCCAGGACGTTTCTTTCCATTATTCCAAGCGTATCGGAATATCACTCGTACTTGGACCTTGAACCCTCCAAGGGTCTAAGAGTGTCCTAACGATTGCATACGAACAACTTCTCGAATACACCTGCGCTCGCAGATGTATAAGCCCGCATAAGTTACCTTTTTGTTGTGTTTCGAATTATGTCAAGAAGAATCAAAAGAGGCGGAAATCGGATGTACAGAATGACTTGAAAGTAAACCTCGTGCCAGTGGTCTATTTGATTTCAAAGGTTCGCATTCGAACAGAAAAATCGAAAATGATACAATCATTAGAAGGGATAAAAAAAGATAGGAAAGTATACTGCTCACAAAAATTAGGGGATATTTCAAAATGAATATGAAGCGATAAAAAAGAAACATTTGATTTTTTTTTATTAAACAAGAACATCAGAAAAGCAAACGACCAGTGAGCAGTACTTTTCTTTACGCGCTATACACGATGATAATACTCGTGGTCTCTAAGCAATAAGTTCATTAATCTAGTTTAAACAATGTATGCGAGCAGAATTGCCCTAAATAATTAACGCCATTTCCATTTCTCGCTATCAAGACTCGACAGAAAGATTTTCACGTGACAGAAAACGGAAATGGATTGATATCGGAAAGGAAACAAATGATATAAGTGCGATATGCTATTATACGGAAAATTATACGCTGGTTTCGTCACGATCTCACCATGCAACTAACTTCTTCAGAAAATTTTTCGCTCGTCTCGCGAAATCCTTCGCGACTCGGAACAATATAAGTCACGACGGGCGTTGAAAACTGATTTTATCTCCGATACAAGTTCCTCAAACTAGAAACTTTCTCCCTTTTGTTCTACCCTCGACAGTCGACCCGCGTTTCTTCGCTTCGCCATCAATTTAAATCGCCGCCGTCCCGTGGGACGCAGAGGACAGCGAAATTATGCAAGCTAAACCACGCCCCTGTCTTGTTCCTCGTCTATTTGCGTACTCGACAAATTTATTTGGCGCCCGAAATGTTCTCCGTTTAGTTACCGTCATTGTCTCTGAATCCTATGAATCAGCATTCACGTCTCACTACCGGCGAAAAATCGTGAATTTTTCACGAGGGTATGTATATGACATGCAGTGCATCGTTGCGTCGAGTTTCTAAATTGGAACTCGCACAGTCGCGACAGGATGATTCATACAACGTAGAGACTGATCCATGGAGATCGTTTTACTACAAATTTCCCGCGTATTTCCATTTACGCGTCCGCTATTTTCGCTTCATTGGCCGATACCGCAGATTCTGCTCCGTAATTGATATAATTTCGCAGATGAATAGAAAATGATAAATGATTCGTGGTCTTAAATACCGATAAACTTTCTTGTTTCTATACGAATACATACCTCAGTCTACGTGGCGCAAGCTATTATTGGCGATTTGACACTTTCGGAAAAAACCGTTTTAATTACTAATATACTGTGAATATTTCTTTCTTCTTTTCTCATTCTTCGCTGTCAACCGTACTATAAAAAAAATTTTTGTAAAAAACTATTTTATTCCGGTTAATACAAAAAAAAAAAAACTAAGTACTGAATTACTAGCGAACGTAAAACATTAATTTTAAGCAAAATAATATAATAAAGACATAACAGTTTGTATTGTTTAATTAATTTTAACCTCTAAGCACAATAAATCTCAAAATTACATATTATCCCGTGACACTTTCACATGGCACTAGAATTCCGTATTTTATAATTTTCAATGCATTTTAAATCGTAGAATTTCTTGGTTAAGTTTGTAAATCTATAAATTTTGGTAAAAAATAATCTATAAGCGGTTTTACTTTATTTTATTCGACTAACGATACATTTAAAATTAACACGGTTCCAGCATATAATGTACCGAGAGCCATTAAAGTCACAATAGAGAACCCGATGATACGATTTTAATTGCTCATATCATGCGGTATTTATCTTTGACTGCCGTAATATTATTGACACAAAAATCACGAGATTTGTTTTTCTAGAAACTAGATCCATTACATCATTAGAGAAAGACGAAACACAATCGGACGTACCCACCGATATGTACGAAGCTCGCATGCAAATTCGATCTACGACCAGCTGGTCCGCTCGCGTTACCAGTTACCAGACCAGCTTTCCTCCAAGATTGGTCAAGGTCAAACGAGGTCATACATTCGGAATATCGCTGCGAAGAACGATTCACGCGGATCGTTTTCGATATAGATTGAAAAAAATTCCATCGTACGAACGTCCTCGTAGCTCTTGGAAACTGAACCTTATTTAACGAGCAGGTCAATCAAGAAAGATAAAAGAAGAAACGAATATGCACTTCGGAAAATTGAATCTCTCCAGTGTTGAATCTGTCCATGGAGGCCGATAAATTTCTCGAGGTTGGCCACGCCATCGTCGTTTATTTACCGACACGTCGCGATGATAAAAATGTAAACGGTAATGGGGTTAAGGAATGCACCAGCTGGCTGAGTCAAGCCGTACTGGTGGACGGAGAAAAATTCATTAACGTCACACCGTTAATCACTCTGCGATCGCGTTCGAACGTCAAAACTGGGCGACTAATTACAGAAATGGGCTTCTAATAAACGAGAGAGGTTCCGCGTATCGTATCGCGTGTTAGCATCCTACCCCAAAATGTCAGATATTACCGGCATTTATAACGGTTTAACATTCTCGTGATGGATGTTTGGTGGTATAATAACAATAGCTACTCGAGTAATTATTATCGATCAGCGTGATTAACGGAACGATGAATCGAACGGTCTTGAACATTCCGCTGATAGCGGTCGATCTTATCTGAAAACATTCTGCGACTGATCAAAATCAATCAGAAAATTACGGAGCAATCGCAATCGTAAGTCAGGATTACCAAATTCAATTGAATTCGCGATGACGCAACTACGAACATCAATTATGCGAGAATGCATTGTCGACGACGAAACGGAAGAGCAGGTAACACGAAAGAAAGAGAAGCGCCATTGTCGCATGACCTACATACCAAAAATCGTAGCGGTTGATTCGATTGCGACACGATCGTTAGAGTGCAATATTCCTTAGAAGGCTTGTTCGAAGGAGCCAGTTCGAAACGCGATAACGGGGCCTAACCAGCTTCTCCCGACGTAACTACTACCAGTCGCTCTCGCGTCCCTCTAGGACGGCTATATACGAGAGAATTCCCATAGCGTCGTATGGAATGTCACCAGCCACGATACCGCTGCCATTTCTTAACTGGTTGATCGGCTACTATCTACCTTCTACCTGGCAATTTCTCCGAGTAACCACGAACTCCCGTGACCGCCAACCGATTCAGGGGAACTGCCGATCCGGTCCTTTCTCCCGATGAAAAGAAACATCTCCATCGTACAACCCTCGAGATAACTAAATCCGCGATCTTCATCTTGCGAATCGAAGCATCGGCGAGAACCTGTTTACCAGCGAAATAAAAAGTGATCGGCCTCGACAAATAAAAAATCCGATGGCGGATCTGCGGATTGGGAGAAACAGAAGACAAGGCGGAGTTGTAGCCACGAGATGTGCGAATAGAAGGCTACGGTAATAACTGTCGAAAGAAAGAAGGTCAAGGATACCATCTCCGAAGCATAAACTCGATTACCGTGCATGCAATACGGTAAACTTGCTGACGAAACGAACGGACGAGTGGTTTTTCGATACGATATGCGTAGCGTTTCCTTTCTCTCTCTTGCGATCTCAAGCGCACACGAGCTACGTGAAATTATCGAAGCCTTTCGATCGAACCTTATTCGCCTTCCCTTCCAACACAGCGTCTTATCGAGGGTAGCTCTGGAAAAAAAATACAGTCACGTCGATGCTCGATAGACTAGCGTCTGACGCATCGGTGATACCCAACATCGCCGATGTTTCTTCTCAATTACTAATCAATAAATAGCCGCTTGAATCATGGAGATATTGACGGTACAGTAACTCGGACTTAGGAGCGTGTATTTATACAAGGATAATTTTCGTTCAGTATTTATCTTTCCTCAGAGATAACTGTCAAACACGTTGCTCGGCATACAACGAATCTATCGGAAACGTGGAGCCTCTCTTTTCAGCTTGAAAAAAACGAAAAATCGACCAGAGAAGTCTGGAATGTTCTAACATTGAAACTGTTAAAGTCATTGGTAGGAATTTATAGGAATTTTACAGTTTTACTATTACTTATCGCTGTATTATAAATCTTCTCCTATTTCGAGCGTTTTAATCTCTCTGACGCAAGTTTTATTGTTGCTAATATGGTCTTTAGTTTCTCTTGTTTTTTTTTAGATGAAAAATATAAAAGGAGCATTGTCACGTGTGTTTCACATGTGATATTATTCTGAATATTACGTGCGCAGTGTTACATCAGTCGAGCATTTAACGCAGACTGCATTCAGTTTGATAATAGTAATAACGCAGAAAGCGAAGAAACGCATTTAGCGATTATATGATATAACAGGGCGTAGCTATCGGTCGTAAGTACTTCCCTTCCGGTTCTTACGTCTTTGCACCGTACCACTTCTGGCGACAAAACCAAGATATCGGTCAACCATTATAACGTAACAATAATAACCGTGAAGGGAAATGAGCAGAACTAGTCTCGGTAACGAGTTTAACTTTATCAGTCAACATCCACGGTAATTATTCCGGTTAACGTCAGGTGACTCTCAAGCCTTCTCTTTCGAACCGAGAAAACGTCGAGCCATGTTGAAACTCGGACAACGCCGAGAGTTCTTTATTTCCGTTGCTGATGCGGCACAATTAAGACGCTACGCAATTTCTGCTTTCACCGGGACTGAACATTCGGAAGATTGGAAAAGATTTTTACCGTTAATCGAAATACGCGGGTCTCCTGTGCAAGTAAAGATATTTACGGCGCATGCCACTGGAGAAGCTTCTTTTTTTTGTGTGTCGCGTCGAAACAACCCGAAAGAATGCGAATCCTGTCGTTGTTATACATATTTGCAAATCCATTTAAATTTTATCGAGAAGAACTTTCCCTAAAATTGACAGATCGGTTGCGTGTAAAATATAACCGTGCATGTACTTTCGACCGACGTAATACGAAGTTGGTAACGCTCTGTTCTGCAATTAATTTCTTTCCGACTGCATTACGAAACGCTCTCGTCGTTTCAGTCGGCTGCCTCTAGACATTCCACGAGGCTGCTCTCAGGAATTCTATTTCGTTTTCCTCTCTTCATTTATTTCTAACTTCATTCTTTCCATAAGATCGCTGATAACAGGCGATGGAAAGAAAAAAGAAGGAAAGAGAAGAAAATACTGGAGCAGTCTCTAATTGTTTCCCAGCTAAAATCGACTACGAATATTCGTCATCCGTATTTTTTTTTTCTCGTTCTTTAGAAGAAAAAAAAATCTTTATTTAAGAAAAAAAAGTATCAGAGAAGACGGTATTCTAAACGGAGAATCGTTCCACGACCTAATTCCGCTAGAGCCTCGCACAGTGAAGGGAGCCTTTTACCTCGTTACGAGCGCCGGAGACCCACCACGAGTGTTTTCATCGATTAATTAGACCAATTATTAAGCTCGCGATAAGCAACTGGCTCGCAACGCGTACACGCGTTGTCGAGGTGCAATTCCTCGAGATTATGCAATTACGAGGTCGTCGAAGGTTAATTAACGCGGCTGACAATGAGTGTTGACGCGCGATACTATCACGAATGTCGACCGATCTGCCTCTATTCGGATCTAAACCTCCTTCTCTACTTTGTTCGGGGTTTTGTCGATGGCGCCCATTTGATTTCGCAACTCGATACTCGAGAAACGTGTACGCTTCTAGCAATCTTTTTATTACGAAATATGAAGATATTAAATTTTTGTTTAGCACGTTTAGTGTGTCGCGTTTAACTAAATTTGATACACGATGAGATTTCCGCTTTGTGCTTTAACTTTTTCATTATTTTTGTATACTTTTATTTAATAAAATTATTTTTTTGTTACATATGTATTTTCTGGTAGAAAACGTATTTATCGTAATAATAAATAAATTTCAAGCTCTCAAAAAGCTTTCTGAAAAATATGTAATTTCTACATATTTACCCCAAATATCTACAAATATTTACATTGTGTATAGTTCCTGGTACACGCAACATTTTAGAACAATTCGTTCAAAATTGCCATGTTAATTACAAACGTGAGAAGTTTGCAACTACGACAGCAAGCTCTTTTTTTTTTTTTTTTTTTTTTTTTTTCTTTTGGGTAACAACCTTAGAATCTCTAGCTTGTCGCGCAACGTGTGTAAACGCAGAGCTGATGTTATAAGACGAGCAATTTGATACGGCGACATGTCATCAATCGAATTACGCACACCGATGTGAAATTTTACCTTTCTCTGACTGTCGCAGCTAAAACGTACGTGCGTAATTGTATACATATGCCCTCTCACAGCTGCGAGGTAAACGGATTTGCAGAGGTGTTACAGAGACTTTGCGAACACATCGCGAAGATCGCGTAGGTGTTAACCGGCTGATTTCATCGGCCGTCTTGTCCTTAGACTAATCTAATTGTTTCGGTGACCAACAGAGGCTTCTCGAGCGCGCGTATCTGCCTTAAAACGTCATTCTAACGTCAGAGAAATTTTCATAGATATCTGGAAAACCTGTTTCGTATGTCTAACAAAGCTACTCGCAGATAGATCTATGAAAACAGCCTAGGGAAAGTAAGACACGTGTGCACGTGGTATAAGAAAGAACGCGCTACTTCTGCGATTCTAGAAGGCCTTTCAGTCAATTCAAGGACGATGGAGCTTGACTTGATACGAAAGTGTCACAAGAAATGTCGTTCAACGCATCGAGGTAAACGCTCGAAAATCGCACTTGCCATTCTTATTTCGTGTGAATCGACGATAATTTCGCGATCTGGATGCACGCCCTAGTTTCCAGTTCGTTGAACGGTCCTTCTTTCCATCAAGACAGTATGGCTGTTCCTTCTTTTCCGAAAATGATATCGCGAAAATCCCGGTTACGACCATTGGATAAAAATTTCTCGAGGCGATAAATTATAGAAAAATATAATTCGAAGAACATTTTTTCCAATTCATTATGACATTCTAAAAAATGCACATTCAGTGCAATATTTGTTATTTGTTATGGTAAGAAATTTTGTCTATAGATAAATAAATATATAAATAAGTAAATTGCAAGATGATGATTGTTGGAAAATTGTCGAGAAAGACTGAAATTGTAGGGCAATTCGGATGATCGAGCTTCCGGATTATCTAATACGAGAAAGTTAATCTCGCTAGCTTCGATCGCGATCTTTATTTTTCTGGATTTTCAGTGGAACATTGGATATGTTCGATTTCACCGATAGTTGATTCTCGAACAACGCAGATTCGATTATGCGCGAATTTTTTTCTGAATCGATATTGTATGAGTTTGATTACTGTATTACATAGTATATAATATAGCAATCTATAGTAATATATAATATTAGTATTATATTATATTATATTATATAGCATACAATATTACATATAAATATTAATATCATACTCTATTAGCAGTTCGTGCAACAAATCGAAACTTTATAATTCCTTATTATTTTCTTAATAAAATTTTCTTTCCTCCAATTTATTTTATTAGTAACAATACACACACACACAGTGTGCAAAATAAAGTTTACAATCAACAATACGTTATTATATTTTATTAATCAAGTTTTTGGACAGTCAATTACATTACGCAGCGTAAATACATACATCCTTAATCCTCACGTTGTTCGAGCGTCGACTACAGTTACACATGTATATAATGGCGGTCACAAACTTACATACATTCGCAATATTTGAGATTTAAATTGTTATAATTTCGTAACAAAAAATCATACAGCAATGAATTTTTTTTTACTTTTACAATCATAAAAAATTGGAATTATAACAGTTTAAATGCCATCAAGAATTGAGTCTAGTTTAGTTTAATTTAGTTTACGCCTGTGACCGTCGTTGTGTGTACGTTTGCAGCCAAGTGAGTGATCTAAAGTTTAAAAGTTCAGAGCTTTGCAAAAAACACATGTTGAATTGCAATTGAACAGAAGCGCGTATTATTTGTCAAAGAGGTTACGTGTTACCGTTTCGATTCAGTACGATATTAGCTGGAAGATAATTTGATTGGTTGAATACGCGACATCCTTTTATTTACTCGACGCTGAAATGGAAAACAAATGTCGTGTACGAACTGGTTAAATGTGACCGCGTGCCACGAATGCTCGAACGTCATTTAAAATTCTACGTACGCCGCAGCAGGAGAGCACGTACGCTTCGACACAGCAATGCTTATACTTTTGTTTCAACGTAAGTCATATTAAAGAAAGTGAAATGCTCCAATTATATACACACGTACGAAAAGAAAGTCGTTCGTGACAGAATACCGTATCGATATCGCGTTCTTTTGCAATCTGGTCACGAACTGTTCAATTTCTAATTGCCATATTTCAAACGAAGCTTCCGTTTCTAAACGTTGCTTTCAATAAACTTACGCAACCGATCAATTTTCGGATTGTAATTTCAAGGAATGCTCGAGTTGTCTTACATAATTGAACTAATATAAATTTTTGAAATTTTACAAGACACAAGTTACAAGCCATCGGCGTTAATAAATTTATAAAATAATAATAGAAATTACTTGATTACACACTCTATTAGATAAAAAAAATTATAAAATTATAAAAAAAAAAGTCTGTCATAATTTGTATTCATCAATTCAATGATATATAACTAAATTCAAAATGGGGTAGAAATGAACAAGATAAGAAACTTATACCGATGACTCACCTTCGGCTTCTCCCGTTTCTTTTTGATGATGAGCCCGTCGTTCTCGATATAATCAGGCACATCCTTCCGGTTACTGAAATTGAATACCATGGTGTTGTTTTGCTGGTTCCAGGGCTTCGTCTCCCATAATCCGGCGCCACCCGTGCCAGACTTTTTCGCTGGTTGTATCTCGTCGGCGCTTTTCAAGCTAACTACCACTTTGGTCGGTTGTTCTATACTTTTCACCCGATTGATCAAATTCTTTTCCAATTCCCGATTGCTCAGATTCTGCTGAGGATGCTGCGTCTTGGTGGACACGAGCGGTCTTATTATCCCGATCTGTTTCTGGGGAGGGGACTCGTTTTTCTGGCATTTTATCGTTTTCAACTCGTTCCCCTGCGGATACGAGGTATTCGTCGATGGTTTGATCAGACCCAGACTGCAAATAGCACCGATCGGCTTGGTCTCGATGTTCGTTTTGACGTCCGTGTCCTCTTTATTGGCCTCGATCTTCCTGTCGTACTTGTCCGGCTCTAACCTCTCTTGTAGCCTAGAGACGGTCTCGTGATCCGTTACGGCGTTCGTGGAACCTCCGGACAAAAACGATTTGCCCCGAGGAAGTTCTAACGGCGACGACGGCTTCGTTTCGGTCCTGGTATCCGTCTGGTGCTCGTCCGCTGGTTTTTGGCCGTTCTGCTTGAATCCCGGCAAGTAACTCTTGTTAGAGATGGATTTGTCGCTAAAGCTGAACTGCATCGTGACGCCGGTTCTCGCGATATTCTCCAAAGCAGCCTTGGAGATGGTCTTTGGGGCGTCGACCTCTTCCGTCAGCTCGTCGTCGCTGTGATTCGCGTTATCGACAAGCGACGATTTGTTCTCCTCTGACTTCTCTCGTTCCGTGGGACTGTGTATCCTCTCCGTAGGTTGTTGTTGTCGTGGACGTTGTTCCGTATTGACGACATTCGTGCTGTCTTCAGCTTGCGGCCGCGACAGTTTGCCAGGTTCGGGAACGGACGTTTGTCGAGGCGGTTCTCTGTTGTTAGGACTTGGTGGCGGCTTGTGGACGGGGCTGGAATTTTGTCTGACGAAATCCTTCATCGGTGATGGAGGGCTGTGAACACGCGGCGAGTTCTGCCTGAGCATGTCCTTCATCGGCGACGACGGGCTGTGCAACCTGGGTGAGGAAATTCTGGGGGAAAGAACGGGCGTTACGGGTGGCGATTTAACGTTGATCTCAAGAGTGGATTTTAATTTACTTAATTGAGGCTCGGGGCTGGGCGCAGGCGAGAATTTCAATTTGAAGGATGATGGCTCGGGAGACGGGGACGGGGAATGCGACTTCTCGATCTGCTGGAACTTGCTGACCACCGACGACACCGACTGCACTATGGGATCTGTGATCACACCGTCCATGTGATACTCCTCCCGGCCGTCTTGGATTTCGATCAACTCGGCCGTTGGTTTCTGTGGCAACACGATTTTCTTCGGCGACGCTGGTGGCCTGGAATTCCCATTGACGAACGGCTTGGGTTGAATCGGTGGTTTCGGGCCTATCTTCTTCTGCGCCTGGGCTTTAAACGTGTCATTGATGGTCTTGAACGTGGCTACTTTCACGGCCACCTCGCCTTTTGGTTTCAGCTTCTTCGCGGACCCCTCGAAGATTCTCATCGTCGTTTTGACTAGATCCGGCGGCGGCCTCTCCGTTTCCGCCAGCAACGGCTTGATCCTTTTCGGCTTGTTCACCGGTTTCGGCCTGTCCAGCTCGCCCAGCCGACTTTCTATTTTCACCGAGCTCCGATCAATCAGGATAATGTGATCATTGACCGGCTCTTGTTTCAAACCATTGGTCGCACGACCGGATATACCATGAGTACTGCCGACTTCGTCCGCCCCGTTGTACCTCATCAAAGTCTCGACGCTTCGTGCTCGTTTCATGGACTCGTTGCCGCGACAAGCGTTCCTGTACCTGTCGGTCTTTGTTGCGACGCCGGTGCTCGTCCTCTTCGCATACTTCCTCGCATTTTTCTCTCCCGACTCGTCGTCGCAATCCAGCAGATCTTCCAAACTCGCCGCGCGTCTGAAACGTTGCACTGAGACGCGGCTCTTGTTCATCTCCTTCAGAGTGAGATTGAGATACTTGCTTTTAAGTTTATTCACGATTCCCGGCCCGTACTGCAGCTCCTCCGAGCTGTCGCTTTCCCCGTCGTCGCTGGACGCTGCTCCTCGGTTCCTAATTATCTCCGTCTCAGTTTGACCAGCTTTCATTTTCGACAAGTCGACGAGCAGATCCCTTTCGACTTTGTTCGTTCGCGAGGTGCGGCAATGATCGTCGCAGATCGCCAACAGATCACTCCCTTTTCCGTCTTGCTTCGGAAGCACCTCCATCTCCGTGCCGCGTTCCGATTTTCGTTCCGTGTCGGCCGATGACTTGGTTACAGTGTCGTTCGCAACATCCTCCGTGTCGGAGCTGAACGATAGATCCACCTCGAGACGCATGTTGCACGCGACTGCCGGAGAAACGTCGGTGGTGGCAGCCGTTCCGCCGCTGACGATGGCGCCACACATCGGCCCTCTCGAGAAAAACGGCGAGGAAGACACAACGACACCAGCTATGGCGCTTCCATCACCGAGCATACCATTCGAGCTGTTCACCATGTTCGCACTGTCCTCACCGCTGCTCGTTGTCCGCGATCTCAACGATGCATTGCCGGCTACGCAGTACTCCTGACCGCCGGTCGAATCGGCCACCGACTCTGTCTGAGCACCCGTTGCCACTGTCGTCACCGTTGACGTTGTCGACGAACCAATCACCGCTGAACATAACTTCACACTGGCTCCGTTGCTCGCGAGAACTTTGCTCTGTTGCCTACGACGCTGGATCAAGTCTCTTTTCCACTGCGGCACGTTACTCCCGCTCGTCTCGCCGGCAGTCGCCGTTGTGTTGCTGGCGGTAGCCATGTTGGACGCGCGATGGGCGCGTTCACAAACGCGCGCCCGAATCTACGCGACACACCGCTACGCTTGGCCCCACGGCCAAGTTTCCACGCCTGTGCTGTCAAAATGTATACCTCGCTTCGTTTCAGACGCAACGCTCGGCGTTCATTGTGCACGTACGAGCTATTCCGACAACCGGAACCACCAGCAGCTGCATGCACGGCCGTTGGAAAATCGATGCCTCTGACACATATGCATGCACGGTCGTGCACGAGGTTGACAGAGAAGACGTTTCGCCCCTCCAGCAATAATTTACATCGTTTCTCGTGGTTCTCGTGATTCTCGTCTAGAAGATAATATTTTTATTGAATACTCGTTTCACCGACGTTTGATGAATAAATGACAGAGAAAGCAGACTTTTTCTCTCTTTCAGACTCGATTCGGTTTCGAAGTTCGAGTCAAGTTTAGCAGAGAATAATGGGGAAAGAGTTAAAGGCATCTGCCGCTTGCACAGTATGTACAGTATGAAAGGAATGAACAACAGTTCGACGTACCGTGCACGACGTACCATTTCACTTGATAGTAAAACTATCGTGTCCGCTTCGTGCCCGGCGAAGGTCTGCCAATCGCTGGAAATCGAAAGTATATCTGCCCGTGAGGACGCACTCGCGCACGCATTCACGCACCCATGTGAAAACACTGACGAAAGGCAAGAGCACGGCGAGTCCTCGCTCGTTTGCACGCACTTCACTCCTGCCCCTCTATAGAGATATCGCCTCTCTCTCCCGTCTTCTATGCACCAGCCCCCTCTCGCTTCGCGACAGAGCTCATCCGAATCTCTCCTCTCCTTCACCCTTCTTGCTTTGCCGTTGCTTGGCTCCACCACCCTGACGTTACACTTTCGATCGAGCAAACGCCGCTGCTATCGAGTATCGCGGGCAGACATCGAAATCATGCTTGGGGTTACGAGGGCGTATCGCGATTCGATTCCCGACAGAGCGGGAAATATAAAGCGAAAGGGGGTTGACGCGCTTGAAGTAAAATTTTCTTTCGGGACCGTGCAGCATTATGATTGTTTTTGAAGTCTGAAATTAAACAATTATACAGCGGAATTTGCCGCGCCCTTGTGTAATTTATTGTTAAATGAAACCAGCGAAGAACGTAACGTGTGTCAAGCACACGTTTAAAACGAGGGGGAAGCGCATCCGGTGAATGATAGTAACGAGTATGAGAAAAACAGGACGGATCTGAGAATCGGAACGAACGATGACCTAAAACGAGGAATCCCGAGCACTCGTGTTCCGTGACGAGCGAGTCCCCCTACGGAATGTTTGTTCGTTGCACGCTTTACGCGAAACTCTTGTGTGGGTGTTATTATCTCGTTACATCGTAGACTGGTATTTTATACGCACGGGATTATATAGCCCTGACTGGTTCACGAAATAGTTCACTTCCGGTGTCGGCATTACTATCAGAGCGTGCGAAGATTCATGACATCAAGTGACTAGGAAAAAACCAAGTGTCTTAAACGTATTTACTCAGTTTGGCTTACTCGTCACTCCGAGAATGGATCGTGTTACTACGATAAATGATTTATCAACTACCAAATTGATTAGAATTGATAAGAATTTTTGCGAAATCATTTGCAAAGTATGGCCTTAAATGTGAAAACACCTTTTTCACTTTGTTTCTTACAAGAAACTAAATTACTGACTAGCCGTTACATCGAGATCAACGTCTTCTGGACAATGAAAAAATTATGCTATATCACTAAATTATGCTAAAACAAATTTGAATTTAGGTATCAATCAAAGCGTTTGATAATGTCAAAAAAGAATAATCGTTGACAAAGATGTTAATTGTTGCTCAAAAACTTAACTTTATGAGAATGTAAGTTTTCATAAAGTTTCGTACTATTATACGATAATTGTAGTTTGACAAACGTAACAATTTTACAAACGTATGCAGCGTGTGCTTTTTAATTGTATGGGAAATTCAAACCAATTATGAATTATAATGCGAAACATGTCGTATGTGAAAACATGTGTATTGTAAAAAGTGAACGATGAAACTCGATGTCTGGCTCTACGCATTTTAATAATGTGAAAAAACTCCAAAAGCGACGTAATTCTCATTGAATCATAGAAATGCCTACAAATCATGGAACGCATACAATTTATGCAACTGTTTAACATGATCTAACAGGTGATGCAATAAATTTATCATAAAAAATCTGGAATGCGGTTTTAATCACTTTTTCACGCGAAACTTGATTTCTTTTACATGTAATTTTTACGTTCCACCTAGTTCAACAGTTGTGCAACGATATATTCGCGTAAATTATCCTTTAATATGGAGTTAATACTTCATGTTCTTGATTGAAAATATTATTGAATTGCAATGGAAGTTTATTTAAATTACGAATGTCATCATCGATTTCGATGATTTTTAAATATGTTGTGGAAATTAACATTTTGAATAACTTTTCCTTTTGCATGTATTGTAATTACTAGACTCAGTTTTCTAAACTGTCAGTATTACTATAAAATAGTCCATAAATTTTGTCCGTAAATAGGTATTTTGTTGCACCAAAAATATTTTCAGGACAAAGTTGCATTATTTTGAAGACTTGGTCGATGGAAAAAAATTCTTTCATTTCAGATTTTAATATCATCGATAGTTCTTTTAAATGGTACTATGTATGTATTTTGCAGAGCATGAGAAAGCAAATTCAATTACTCCATTCTATTCAAATCATTTAATTCTGAGATATTTGCATCTAAAAATAAAAAATTAATAATTTTCATAGTATTGTATTAATACTAAAATCGATAACTAAAATATTTACCTTTGTATTTCTCCTGAAACTCTTATGAAAATAGGTGCTTGATACTTTGACAAGCATTAAACAAAGATTAGGCAATCATTAGTTGGAACATTTGTTTATTTATTTAACATCTAATGATATAAATGTGTACATAATAAATATTTTGAAATATTTAGAGAATTAAAAAATTACGCAAAGATCTTTAGATGCAAATATTCAGAAATTAAATGGTTCGAATGGTCATTGAGGTAATTGAATTTATTTTTTTATGTTCTGTAAACATATTGGAGAAAAAGTATATAGTGTCATTTAAAAAATTATCGATGGTCTTGAAATCTCGTAAAAAATTACTTTGAAAAAATTTTCTCTTCATCTTTGAAATAATGAAACTGTCCTGAGAAATTTTTTGATAAAAAAAAAGAATACGATAAATATTTGGATGATCCCATTTAACTGAAATATTCTATATGTACACATATTTGTGTGATACAACTGTTTCATCATTTTGTTCACTGCTTGATGAAGTCTGTTTACATCTATCAGAAATCAATCCGTTTTTCTTGTATTTTATAAATCTAAATGTACAGCTTCCATGAAAGCCTAGCTGCATATGCGAGAGCTTTCAAGAAACATTTTCGAAAATTCTATTTCAGTATGGAACTGGTCAGATTTGATAAACAATCTAACGATTGATAGACAGAGAATCTTACAACAGACAATCTAACAAAAGTCAATACCTGAACATCATCTTTTACATCGTTTAAAAAAGAACAATCTTTCGGTTGATTTGAAATACATCAATTCTTCGCTGGCTTCTGACAAATCTGTCTATCAAATCGTATTTGGATAAATTATACAATTACTAATCAATCAAATAAAATCAATTATATTTATTAGGCTGTTCAATCATTTTTGACATTGTTTCTAATGACAGATTTATCACATTGTCCACAACATCAATAAAAGAGAAAGGTTACTGACTTGTATAATAGACGTTTATTACAGCCATAAAGGATATATGGAATACTCAACTTGGCTCAAGTCTTGTTCATATAAAATGAGATTAGCTTCGGTCGACAAATTACTACTGATGTTATCACAGACACACAATTATATTATATACAATTCATTATAGTAGAATCGATAGTTTAAAATTAAAATCTCGAAAATTAAGAAAATATGTGGTAACACGCAAAAAGAAAAAAGTTAAAAAATTGAAGATATTGATTTCTACAACATATTTAAAAATCAAATTTTGAAATCGGTAATAGCGTCTGTAATTTGAATAATTGCTCGAATATGTTTTATTTTTCGCTTTTTTTTTTCCTTCTTTCTTTTGTGTCTACCACTCCTAATGTGAAATTTCGCAATACTTAACGTCACAAGTCGTTCGTTAACATATAATAATATAACAAGTTTTATACTGCTCGAAACTTGTAGAATGTGCACAATACTATTGGCTAGATGTCCCAAGTTTGCTACGATTGGTTCTGGTTTATCAGGACAATAGACATAAAAACAAAATATGCATTTCCTTTATTGGCCGAATGGTAACATTTATTACTTAATTTGTGTAGGTAACTGAGTATATCTCTTGCTCCTATAACATCCTAACTACCAGCTTCGTGTTATAGTTTTATGCGTTTATAAGTAATATGGCCGCCAGTTCTCGACGTGTACGGAACCAGTTCCAGTATGAAACCGGTTTGGAACTAGTTTTCATTGGTTTTTCGGCCTCCTGTGAGACCGTGCCACGACCGAGATTGGTACTCGTGTCAGACTTCTCTTAGAGGTTAGAACGCAGGTTACGTTACGAGAGTGTGCTAATATGGCCGATAATACAAGAAGGTAAGAAAAGTAGTTTTCAAACAAGGTTATATCTTATTATTGCCCTATATTCGTTGTGAATTCTACACTATTTCGAATGTCTGACGCTCATGTTGTACGCAAGCGTAGGTATAACTTTTTTTTTAAGATTTTGGACATTATTTAATATGGTTAATAAATATACTTATGAATTACTAGCTCTCCTTATTCCGATTATTGTTATTCGTTTATCAGAAACAGTGTTTACTACACTTTGACATGTAAATATATTCTTAAAAAGGGGAATACCTCGATGAACAAATGGAAATCAACCTCGATGAACAAATGGAAATCAAAGTGGAACCGACACTGCAGGGGTATGTTGAAGAGGAACACGAGAACGATTTCCCCGGTTCTGATAGTAACAACTTAATTCCTTCTAGTGCTGATGTCGGTACTTTAAATTTATGGACCAGCAAAGCAACGGCATGTCTTATTAATCAATATAAAAAATATCATTCGATGGTAGGACAATCGACTCAGATTCGAAGTTTACGCGGAATGTTTGAGACGATTTCTCTCGAAATGCAAAAACATGGCTTTTATTTTAGTCCACAAAAATGTGAAAACAAATGGCGTGTTCTCGAACGAAAGTACAAGAATCTAGTGTCTCGAGAGCTATTGAAAAAGCCCGGTAGGGTGAGGCATTATGGACAATGGGAACACAAAAGAGCATTGGACGAAATTTTCAAGGAAAAGAAAAGACATATGTATTTCCAGAAAAGTGATTTTCCATCGCAAGCTAGTCGTGCGAGATACATGTTTATTTTACCGAAACCGATAAACGAGGAACAGAGCAATATTACTGTCGTCAATCAGCAACAAGAGATCCCTCTTGCGGCGCCGTCTTCGAACTCCTCCGCAAACAACAAGAGTGAATTAATAGATCAAAAGGAAAGTCCAACAACGTTTTTCAACAAATTTCTCGAAGAGATAGCGAAGCATTTCGCGATTGCGGAGAAGAATAGAGAAAAGAGACATAAAGAAGAAATGGCAATACGACAAAGTGAGTTGGAAATCCAGAAAAGGCTATTAAAATTAAAAGAGCAGAAAATAGAGTTGCAGAAACGTCAAATTATTGCCGCTGCTCAACACCTACATTTGAACATGTAGCAAGAGCAATTGGGAACTCCTTGCGAATGAATCGCGTAGCAAATGAATTATTGGAAAAGTTTAATTTAAAAAATAAGTGATTTAAAATTTGGCAAATTAGCATTGCAGTTTGCAATTATTAATTGTTTCTATGTAAGATAATTTGTACCAACAGTGTTTATCAGAATGATATAAACAATTTAATTATTATAATGTATGTGTGTAATTATATCTATTTTCCAATATGTACACTTTCGTAGATGCGTTACGTTGTGATTGCTTACTAGTTGCGCGAAACAACGTTCAGGTGGTAGCACCTTCCATCTTGGCTGTGTATCATTAGATAATCGATGTATGTCGAGTTCTGTTTTTTCGACTGTCAAACCGTACAAATCTGGTTGGTCATGTATCAGCGTTTCTCTCTCTTAAATTTTACGAGATAGCTTGCCATCGATTAAACGAATAAAAATTATTAAAGATAAGAAATCAAAAGACAGACTGACTTGCACGTTATAATCTGATTGCAAAAGTTTAAAAATACTTCTGTTTGTAAAATCGCTGTAGAGATAAGTTCGTGTATCGTAGAACGAGTATATGTATCTCTCGTGCTGTACATATACTCGTACATCATGTTACACAGCGCAAAACATGTTGGAGTTTGGTTTTATTGTTAAAAGTTACAGGGCGGTCGTTTCTGTTCAACATTAAGGATTACTTTCGCTGTGTATGCCTCGTGCTCCTAATGACTCAATTTATTAAGCGGCAATTCAAAAGATTACCTCCCTAGGCTTCGTCGCATTGATATTGCACCTTCAAAGGATCGTGCAACGCGTAACGCCCGACAGAGATTTATAGCGCTTAAACGCAATTTCATTATTCTATCTTATCGGATTAACGTAGATCAACTCTTTTTCTCCCCCCTCTGCATTTTCATTTTATTTATAGATGTTTCATGCAGATGTGCATCGTAAATTACACTAGCTCTCAACAGGGATATAATACTAATATAATAGAGATGAAACTGTTTTGCGACTTTACGCACCGCGAATTATACCCGGGACAAACAAAATAGTATTTGCGCTGTTTTCAAAATGATAGAAAAAAGTCCACGAAATGTAGGACGCCGCTCATTAGGCGCTATAGCAGGGAAAGTGGGATTAGATTCAATCAACATTAGGTGAATCGTATTTCGCGTAATTAACATTCTCGATATCAAGTCATTCAATTCGTGATGTGATTAATTGAATTGGGGACATTGGAATGGCTGCGGAATAAGCGTCGCGGAGCATATTTTCCGCGTTGCATTTTGCACGGATCACAATGGAAAGTAGAATTTCATTGGAGACAAGATTTACATTAAGAATAGAAGGCAGGGAATTTAATTTGACGGAACTCGATAGCAATCTTATCGAGCACGTATCTTGATTCTGTAGTGAACCTTGGTGTCGCTTTACATTATCCAATGGATGACGATTATATCGGAATTTTGAAAAATTCATTCTTATTACGCAGCACAGATTGAACGGCAAGTAATTTTTTCCTATAGAGTAGTCGTTTCTAGTGCATTTAACTTTAATTTAAATTCAATTGTACGTACTTAAAAATCTGTATTTGCAACAATCTCACGTTTTAATATTCGCACGATTGCCATTTCCCCGAGGGAAATAAGATGTAATTTAGACAAGCTTATTGGAATACCGAGACGCGACAAAGAGCAAATAATTTTACAAACTGTGGTGAATGCTTTTCGGGAAAAAATTGGTGAAACCGGTTACGCCCGGCCGCGTGGGTATTCGTATGCACTGACGACACGTACATGGTGCGTGCAATATACACACACACACATACACGAGCGTAAGAGTTATACACGAGCACGTGCAGGTACGTGGCAATAGGTGCACCTCGGGTAGTAGTACACGGAAGGGCGCCGATTCGCTTGATACGGCTGTGAGTACGGCGGGTAATAGCGCGGAGGCGGCAAGTCGTCCAGTCGAGCCGCGACTACCGAGCGGTGAGCGTCATATTTTTTTCAATTTGTCCTCGATCTTCACGGAAAGAAAAAGAAAAAAGAAAGAGGGAAGGAGGGACTTGAAAATATTGTACCACGTTCGGCATGAAATTTTGGCCGAAGGACGTGCAGGCTTCCGGTGCGAAAAGCAGCCGCGCGAGGATTGATCTTCCATCTTCGTCGAAATTTCGCGGTGCACACTGAGTAAACAGAGGGTGAAGAAGGACACGCGATTCGTTGGTGCGTGTCGACGCACGCGTACACGTTCCTCGCAATATATCATACGTAATATGCATCCTAGCGATTGTGGCATCTGCTTCGCGTGACCCGTGAACGTTCTGCTCGTAATACGACTCCCACGAGTTTGCTTTGGAGTTTGATCGTACCAATCATATATATCTGTGCATCCATCGGTCAAACGTTCGAGAGATCATTCGAGCTAGTGGCAAACGAAATATCGACGACCACCGGTACTTTTGTTGATGATAATCGCTACTGTGACTACTGAAGTTCGTAAATCTTTACGTCTGCATAGCGTGTCGCGACTGTATCCTTGGACGTTCGGTGTCGGAAAAAGAAATCACCGTAAAAGTGAATCGATCTCCAACCGTATACCAACGAATACCAAAAGCTAGTCAAGAATTACACCTCGACCTGTTGTTACTCTTGACTCCGTGCGGAAAAAGATAGCTCGCGAGACGGAGAGTCAGAAAAATCTAGGCGCGCGCTGTAGCGGACTTTTCAGTGGCGGCAGATGGCTTGGCAGATCGTATGCATCGCGTCCTGGCCTTTGCATCGCGTTTTGCAGCATGTTACGAGCCCTGAAGGCTCTGTCTAAGTAACAGTACTTCCTCGCGCTCGGTGGAGTAAGCCTCTCTCCCGAAGAACGGGACCCACACTCCACGGGTCCGCTCTCTACGCGCTCTTTACCTCCCGCCACCTCTCGCCACTCTATCGAACACGCTCTTTCTGTGTTTTCCCTCTCCTTCTATCGTATCCGAAGTAGTCTGGCCGGTCGAGCACAGGGAGTCTCGTGAAACCAGTCCTCGTACGGTGGACCTCTCGGTTGGGACCTGGCGCGGAGAGGCGGTTGGCTCGCTTGTTCCGTCTACACCGGCACCTTTTGCACCTGCCGTGCGATTCCAAGTTTTTTTTTTTCTTTCTTGGCCTTTCCAAACCGATGCCTTCTGTGCTACCCTGTCCGAATGGCAACGAGATTTTCCGTGGATGTTCGTTCGCTGCAGTGAGACTCCGATCGGGTTCGCGCGAACGCGGCACGCCGCGCATTTATTGCGCAAACCAGTCCTGCTAGACGGGAAAACGTATCGGTCATTTGTTAAGTGGCACGCTTTTGTACCGAATGCGGTACTTTAAGATTTCAGGTACAGCCTTCGGAGCAACGTTCTTTGCGGTAAACCTACGTTCCCGGTGATTGTGTTGTGGATTTACATTAACATTGCTGTTTATGCAAATATAGAAGACCGAGGAAAGTGTGTACAAATCAAAGGGAATAGGTCATAGGATATTTCGCAGCCCTTCACGTAAACGTGATGCTCGTGTCAAAACGCGTAATATTTAATCCGCTCCGTGTCACTTTTCGGAGCGCACCGAGAATCGAGAAGATTCTCACGAGCAGGAAGACCAACGGCCAGTAAACATCGAAATCGGCAACACGGGCAACACGTGCGAGCAAAGGGGCGTTAAGTCACGACCACCATGTCAAATGCTGCTGAAGCGTACCGGAGTTCAAGATCTATTTTGGAGAAATAAAGTAAACGAGAAAAACGAATACTCTGCGGAGATTTAGAAAAATTTGTCGTGAACGGCAAAGTCAGATTGGTGAAAGAGAGGTTATGTGCCACTCTCCAAGTTCCATCTAACCTCCAAGTGTCTCGGTTACGAGTCCCACTAATCTAATTTGTGCCTCTTACTGCTGCGCACTTGATGCACGCGCTAACCGTACGCCACAGCGTTTAAATTCTTTTTATACTCGTTGATGATCAATGTACGATCTCGTCGATTTGGGATCGTCATTCGATCGGAAGCTATCGGTCCGCCATTGTTGAATTCTAAGAAATCGTTCAAAATCCCCACTTTTATGCTTTTTATCATCTTCACTTCGTTTTGATCGCGGTGACGTTATCGATTTATTGACCGGTGAATTCGATCGATTTTGCTTTGCTTAAAAATCGATTCGCACGGAGGATACCACGGTGCAATCGAAATCGTAAAGGTCAAAAGCAAACGCGAATTCAAATCAGTGTTCTCTGCCCTTTTGTGCGTGCGTAATTGAGCCTGTGCGTTTACGTTTTTTGTTTCAATCCCGGTCGCTTTTACCGTGTGTATCGACGTTGAAACCGAGAAATCGATGGATCGGCGCTGAGAGGGTCGCTTCGAAGAATTCGCAAGGAAACAGCCAGAAATGAAGACCACACAACGCGCGCTAAGGTAAGACTCCTACGAAAATATCTCGAAGTTACGATCTATATTCTCCAGAACAATTACTACTAATAGAACAGGCCATCATTGGCGATAAAAGTTTGTTCGTTTAACTACTTGCGTTGGCAATTGATTGCGAACCATAACGAGCGACCAAACCGTGTGCAATAATTCGTCGCTTTCTTTTTAAACTCGTCGGTATGATATCACTGGATAGAAATTATTGAAAAGTAATTAATTTATTATTATTTGTTTTGCCTGGGTTATACTTGAATGTACTTAAAACTGAGAAAATATTGCAATTTGGAGATAAAAAATTCTCGACGTGCGTGGCACGCCATTCCAATGGAAAAGGTTAATAAAGGATATAAATAACAAGTCGCGTTTGTTCCAACTGTAGGGTAATCATGATATACAATTATTCTCGAACGATCTATCATGGTCCATTGTTTCTGTTAAATCTCTTATCTATTGCCCGCGCAAATATACGCTGTGATTTTCTGCACGTTCGGAACGGGAGAAATTTTATTTCGGAACGCGTGTCGTCAAAGAAGCCGTGTCGCACAACATTGAAAGCATTGTCCTTTTACACTGTTATTTTCTTTGCCTTCGTTGAATACAGCGTCTATCGCGCTTTACAAATAAGACACCTCATTTCCTAAGAATGTCCGTAGGTGGTAGCGGTTGGCATTGATATTTTGCATCGTCCTATAACATCTCGGCACACTTTTCTCCCCCGTCTCTTTGTCAGTGGATCGTACAAACAACATTGCAATGGCGCAATGCCAAAATTTCCTGCAACGAGACTCGACCACAGCCATACAGAATAATAAATAAGTATGTTTCCAGCGGATTTGTACTCATTGTTTTCGAGCTCGTAAAAATAAAACGAAAAAAGAAAAGAAGAAACGGGTCCTGACAAGTGATTAATGCGATCGTTTCGAAAGAACGTCCCGTTTGGTTGTCCCAGCCTCGAGCACGTCGCAAATCCCCCTTAATCACGGGATTAACTCTGCCATCTGTTTGAAAGCCGTGCATGTTGGTTCATTGATAAATTAACAGGTAGCCCAGCCACAGTCGCGAACAATTACGCTGGTGTCCGTTCGTTAGGATGAACCATCATTTGGCGAACGTGGTAATTCCTCTGGAGATTCATTGGCTCCGATTCCTGCATCGTTTCTATCCGCGTGTCATTTATCCTTAGAGCAAATAGATTCGGCAATATTGATTCGCGTACGAGCCGAGAAGTAACTGTCGGTTTATCGGTTTGGAGAGGCAAATAATAGGGCACGATCATGCGAACGTCTATGTAAATGTTACTCGGTTTATTCCACAAAGGCTTTGCATCGAAAATGTCAGGTGCTCACCAGCTGATGACTCGACTCGAGTCGTTGATTGTGGCTGTGCCGTCTGTGGAACAGCTGCCCGGACAAATTGAAATGCTAATTTGGAAGCTACCACCTTCGAAGACTGTTGGAGGTTCTCACCGCTTTGGGCCAGCACGATTTTCGACGTTCTTTCTTTCTCCTCGGAATTTTCCTATTCTGTTCGTCGTTCTTTTGCGTCTACTTCGTTTTCGCAGCCTAGTCTATTCACCGGTGATTCACTGGTTTTGTTGTGACTCCCTCCATGCCTTTTTCGACAGAGATGATTGAATTCCTCGAGCATTTGACGGTCGAACGTTCGTTTAGGAACAATAACAGTATCACGGCTGGGCCTTCGCATACGAAAGAGGCCAGTTATCGCGAACCGATCCGAAAGTGGGCCTCTCTCCAAAAAAGGGAATAGAAAGCGGGGAAAAAATATCGAATGAGAATATAGAGCGGCTCGATCGTTGAATCGCTCAATCACGAGAAGGAAGAGTTTTGACATTTGAATTGAAAATCTTTCTCAATGGTACTTTATCGTTTATCAGTAAATTAGCCAACCGCAATTCTCCCATGCCTCGAATTAATTAGGGAATATTCAATTTGTTTAATTTTTAGTGAAATTAAATGAACACGTCCACTAAATTACACGGAATCCGTTTCACGACGCATGTTTCTTGTCACTTCATGAAAACGAAAACGTCGATAATCGTAGCGACACGACTTCTCCCATTCTCTCTAGCTTTCCTTCCCTTTCTCTATTCCTCTTTCCATTCTCTCCTTGAACGAAGCTCTAATTAAAGCATTTCAATTAAGGAGATCAACCGGCTATTGTACCTCCCCGGCGACTCGACTCAACTTGATTCGATGAATTTTCCCTCGACATCTCTTCAGGCCTGGGAAAGTCGTCCTTGATGCGATTAATTGCAGAAAGCGGATTTCTCTTTCCGTCCTTCTCTCCACTTCTTCCCTTTCGTTCTTTCTCTTTCTTCTCCGTACAGTAACACACCAAGGGAGAAACACAACTATGGAGTTTCTTTTTATTTCATTTGTTTTTGATCGAGTCACATTGTACGTTTTCGCGCATAAAACAACCGTTGCTGTCCAATTTCATCACGCGTTTCGAGCCGTTTCGAGCCGTTTCCACGCCGATTGAAAACGACGTTGAGGTCCGGATGAAACTCGTAACACGATTGTTTCGTTTTTTCTCTTTCGTAACAGGAATGTGGTTTGGAATCTGTTTGTGTTTGCGTTAATTAAAGTGCAACGTTCTTCGCAACGACGGCGTTCTGATTTTCGAAATCGCGGCTTGCTCGGAACGAACATTTTTCCCTGATAAACCATTCAGCGCGGAACCATTGTCAAAACTGTTCATCTCGAAGTGCACGTGGTTTCAACGAAATCTTGTTAACCCAACTATTTTCACGTGACACGATTAAAACCGACGATTAGATCATAAAATTTCCATTAGAGATATTGAAGTCAGAAAAATAGACAATATAAATAGACTTTATAATACAACTTTTTATTTGTATATTTTACGAAAAATTATTTAAATCATTAAAAATATGTCTATAAAATATCTAAAAAAAAAAAACTACACAACTTGTACTCCAGTACGATTCGTCTCACTAAAAGGCCCAAAAGCAACTGTTCTGACTAGGAAATGAAGACGACTTTTTTTGCCATAAAATTTTATTGATGTGCAAATTTTTGAATCGATACAAAACAAATTACAGGCGCGATAACTCAGTATCAAACGACGCCACTCCTACTCGAGGTCTACCCCACGCCCACGCGAATCGTGATCCGTGATCCGAATCAACCAATCGTTAATTTTCGTTGCCTTAGCGTTGCACCTGTAGAGGCCCGATTTTCTGGGTTACCCTCGCTAAAATCACTTTCAGTGATGAAAAAAGAAATTATAAATTAGTCCACTGGTAGTTTCAATATTAAGGGCTTATATATGACCCAAATTATTGAACGTTGCGTCGTGCATCATATTTTAATGCGATATATTTAAAAGAATATTCGTTAGGTCAGTTCGCGGGGAAAAATAACGCGCGGACGCAGGACGCGTGGGGTAGATATGGAGAACTTGCTTTCTGTTTTTTTAGGCGTTACAGAATAGTTTCTGGGAAGCGATTGCGCACTGAGCAGACTCGCCGCCTTTTCAACAACCGGTCGTCGAACGGCGAGAGTTTGTTCTTCCAGCAACGCGTAACGATCACCGGTCGTCTATTCTGTTCGGCTTAAAGCGGCTTAAACTCACCGTGACTGCAATACCGTTTCATTCGCGTTATCCTTTCTGTTCGTAATTGCTACACCATTGTGCGTGTTTAACGTAAACTCAACACTGGAATGGACTCGGCGTTGATTTCGATCTGTTCCAATGATGGAATCGAGTATGGAAGACTCGCTCTGAATGTTATTTTCTAACGGATCTTTGTCGGATTATACAGCTTGCCGAGTTGATTTCGCCAATGCTCTAATTTTCGCTGCGTGTGTAAAGTGCTGATATTGAGTTGCTTCATAAGTTTCCTTCCTTCTATTAAAAGTTCGAACTTCTTGGTACATATCCTACATTTAAATTTACAAAATACTGTCGTAGAAACAGAACGTAAAAATCTTGTATGACTCGCTAGAAGCTGAGGTGTTTTCGAAACGACTAATTATCTCAAAAAATGTTGAATGATTTCGAGAGGAGTATTGACTAATACAATTATCGTTTGTTCAATGTGAATGCATAAAAGATCAAGTTTGTTTTCTTCAAAGAAAATCATATATTTTTTTATAATACGCTAATCGGTTCAGCTCGTCATCCTAAGAAGTGTTAAATTATTTATTAATGAAAGATGCATTTCATTTATTAATGAAAATTTGGAACAATGTTCGTAGAATATTGATAACAGCATTAGTAGTTATAAAGTACAAAAGGATAACAAGAGAAGATTTTAATTTGTTGTTAATTTAATTTATTGTGATTAGAATAAAATAATTATTCATTTCATTATTACGTGACAGTTGTTATAAAATGTGTTTAAAATGATGACCACTGACCATTTAAACACTTTTATAATCTAATTCTTAAAAAATGTTTCACATTAATTAATATCATTGCAATGATATTTTTACGTTCTTGGATAATTCGTTGACGCCTTCAGCAGTTATATGAACTATTTTTGTAGAGTGTAAGCAACAAAAAAAAATTAATTGATTCAAATCTGGTGAACGGGCTGGCAAATGAATTGGTCTATTACGTCCAATCTTGATTTAATTTTTTTGGATATTATAATACGAAATACTGTTAATGAAAGAAGAATTATTGTTAAATGTTTCAAAATAAGAGATAATCACTGATATAGAGAAATAAAACACCATCATCTAATGAATATGAAACCAAAGAGATTCGTTTGTAAACAAGTATTATATTGCAATATTTGTAATTTGTAATATTTTCGGAATTAATTGTTTTTTGGTATAATGATTTAATACCTGTTTTTTTATAGAGAATGAAAAGTTGAATTAATTAGTGTATGACAAAATATACGATTTCATTAAAAAAAAAAAACTTGACTTTGTATTAAAAAATGATTATTATCAATTAATACCCCTCTCGAAATATTTATATTAACTTCTAGTCTTAAGTGACTCGGACAGTATATTGCTTCTCAGTAGAAACATTCTGTAAAAATAAGGTATTAATGAGAAAATTAAAAAATTCAAATGTTGAAAAAATGTTAAAAGGTTCGATATTACAAAAGGTTCAAGGATCAATATTACATAAAATTACGGTGTTCAATTGTCAACCAAAGTATTTTCCATATCAACCAGATCTTTGACTTACGATTTGTAATACTTCCTTGAAAATTGACAATGGAGAAACGACAGATCTTATGAAATAAGTTAATGCAATATAATTCCAATTTATTTGTTTATTCGTTCCTTTCAACCGAAAGAAAGCACCGTGTCAGCGGTTCAAAACTCCATTTCAAAACGCGTGAGATAAAAATCGGAATGGCGTCGGGGATTTATAAATTTCGCAACGATTAAAGAAATGATACCATTGTATTTTTGATAACATTGTGTTTCCCCGAGTTGTTGCTCGAAAGCACGAACCCTTCTTGCAGGAGTTCGGTTTGCAGATGAATTCGTGCGTGAGTCACGAGTGATTCACCTCGCCGGTGGAACCTGTTGCCAGAGAAATCACGTACCGCAGGATTGTTTGTGCAAAGTCGGTCCCGAAACAGTCGTATCTTCAGTGCATTTGCAGTCACCTTTGGGCGTGATTTGCCTGGTCGTCTAAAAGCGTCTCAACTTCTCTTTTTCGTTCGACACGGTAGATCGTAGATTTTGAAATTCGGGAAATTTCCATATTTCTAATCACGAGTTTTTGGCGAGTGGACAACAAGCATAGCGAACGATCCTTTCGATGATTTTCTACGATTGATTTATTTCACGGCGAGAAAGTTGAATGAGTTTATGGAAAACAAAGTTTCTAGAGGTTAAACGACAGATCAAGAGTTTCTTTCTGACGTAGTATAGTGGGCCGGATCGAGAATTTTTGCGACATTTTTGAATAACTCTCGAAACTCATAAAAAAAAATCGCAATGAAATTTGACATAAGAGTCTATAAAGAAATATTCCTTTTCAATGATATACAATATGATATACTTTATGGTCATTTAATCACTGTTTCATTAACTTTATAAAAAAATTTACTTTAATTGTTTATTTCACAGTCTATTCCATATTTATATTTTTAAACCAATTTAAATCATATGTTGATAAAATTTTTAATTTTGAAATTATGAACAAAGTCGAATAGTATTGAACATATACAAATTATAATGCGAATGAGAAGTAATGATACAAATAAAAAGTAATAAAATTAAAATCAATACGTTTAGATTATTTAGTTATTCTATTAAATATAACAGAGTGAAATGTTAAAACTTATGTTATATAACTGTTGCTCATCTTTGATTTATATAAATATCAACTCCATGGCTTCTACATCTAAATTTTTGTCTTTTATCCGTTGATCTAATTCTTAAAGTAAGGTGGAGTTTATTAATGATATAATTAAATAAATTTTGTATTTTAATATAGAATTTTTATTATAACAAGAATTTATTTAAAATCAATATAAAATGTAAAATTAAAATTAATTTAAATAATTGAATTGAATGTTATAATATAAAATCATGAATGATATATTTTTTTTATTAGAAATAAAATATAATATAAAATAAAATCTATAGCGATAATATTTGAATATGAAAATTTATTTTAAAATTAAAATTATATAAAATTGTTTAAATTGAGGTAGTAATAAAAATGAATAAGTTAATGTAAATTTATAAATATAACATGTTAGTGAAATATTAATGATTAAAATTAATATTTCTTATGTAATTTCTTGTATTTATATAATATTATATAAGAGGTTGCGTTGATAAATAGAACGCATGAACATGGATAAAATATAATGCGACATAGACGACTTCAAACGTAATATGTATCTTGAAAAGGAATTGATTCTCGCATTATTACATAGACTTTATATTTATATTATAGAGGAAGATTCACTGAAAAGATTTCTACTTGTCAGAACGCGGAACTTTAAAGATATTGTTTGCCATTCAAAAATTTTTTTGATTTTCTTTATTCCATTTAGTATTTTTTTTTTTTTTTTTAAATACATTGAATGGGAAGTATGATTTTTCATCAAAGAGTACTTTTTATCGTAGAAAAAGATTCCGGACAGAAAATTAAACACGCCAGAACATTTTAAGCAAAATGAAGACCAAATTGTTTGATAAAAATCGATATTTTTAAAACGTCTAACTTTATGTGTCTATTTCAATTAGTACTATAAATAATATACTTCATTAATATTAGTATAATATACCTCATCAATGTTTTCATTCTCGAAATTGTTGGATATTTAGAAATCAATATAAATTGGAAAAATATTAAAATATAAATGAAGTAAGAAAGTTGACTTTTTAAATAAAAATGTCGCGAAAATCCTCGATTCGGACTGCTGTACATCGCTGGCGTTGGCGAACAAGGAACAATACAACGAGATTGAACCAAAAAAGAGCGATACGATCGAACGAATAAAAGAGCGATAGTTAGGCGTTGATTGGGGGAAGCTCGGAACTATATGGCCAAGCTGTGAAAATTTCAAGAAAATCTTCTGATTGTGCATAATTCTCGAACGGAAAAGTAACTGGGCCAGTCGTATCGCTTTGATACACCTTATTGACAATAGCAACCGCCGTGCAACTTTTACGTAATGACTTACCGCCCGGGGCTTCGTTTGCTTCTGTCGTCGGTCGAAGAATCGCTTCCATTGTTCGCTCCAACTTTCCAGCAATATCTGCTCCCAGCTCAATTCTTCGCTTCGTACGTGTTCATCCGGCCGCTCCGTGCATCTCGCGTGATAATTACGCCGCGAATAAGCAACTTTCGCGTTTGTTTCTCTTAATTAGAGAGACGGTGTTAATATTGACGAAAGACCGCAGTCCTCGATCCTCGATAACTGAATCGACACTGGATCGCATTGCTCACTGCGATAATAGAGACTGGATTGCTTTCACAATTTGACAGATCAAATTCGGTATTTATGCTAATAAGGAACGAAACAGGAAAACGGCTCATTAAAAAATTACACAGCACACAGGGTATAGTTGCTTTACTAGCAGATTTTATGAGTGAAAATAAGAAAAAAACATCGTACAAACATACAGTCAAAAATTCTTCGTCAAACATTTCAACAGTTCAAAACATTTTAAAATGTTGTCCATTTTTGTGAACACAGGCTTGACATCTGTGAAAAATTGAATTTATTACGTTTCGAATTTTCAGTTGATTTGTTTTTCATTTCATTAACCTCTTGTGCTAGAATAACATGCTAGGCACGAGAATTTTTGTCTCAAAATTACAATATTTTCTCAGTTTTAAGTACATTTAAATATAACTCAGGCAAAAGAAATAATAAATTTATTGTCAATAATTTCTATCCAGTAATAATAATTAATATCATAATACCGACGAGTTTAAAAAGAAAACGACGAATTATCGTATACGGTTTGGTCACTCGTTATGGTCCGCAATCAGTTGCCAGCGCAAGTGGTTAAACGCATTATAAATAAATTCTTCGCACGTGTTATTACTCACGCTTATTATAACGTTTGTGCGATAAGTCTTTTGTTCGAATACAAAATCCAATGGCGTAAGATCTGGCGACTTTGGAGGGATTGATCCTTTTCGATCTATCCATTTTTGTGGATAACGATAACTTAGCTGTACTTGTACTACATCGTATGCATGACAACTGTCTAATTGTATTCATAGATTTGGTCGAAAGGACAATGGCATATCCCCTAAAATCTCTGGCTTCAATTCATTTTGCAGAAAACAGTAATTTTTGGTATTCTTAGTTGACAAAAAACTCGCCGAGAATCTTTTCTCCAGGATTGTCATCAAAAGTTCTCAAAACTGCTTCATTGTTATTTACATCACGTATCGTTCTATATTCTGCTTGTTCTTTCATCCTACGAAAAACGTGTGCCATTCTCGCGTAATTGTTCATCAATTCATAATGGTTAACAAGTTCTGTTATTTTAAATTTTCGCAAGAATTTGTGTGACATTTTTGTTCGATTTTCACTGGAATCTACTGTTGTAGTTCTACTGGACGATATTGTCCGAATTAGTGACAGACGTGATAGATTGATTTCTTCTTCGTTCGCGATGTATCAGATTCACCGTCCATGGCAATTTTTCGAAACGTCAACGTTTTTCTCGTATTACGCTTGGCTGGCAAAGAAGAAAGAGAGCGAAGAAACGAAAGAAGACGAACGACGTTGTTGCCGGGGCCACGTCGTTCTGCACATGAAAGTTAAATCCCAACGTGACGAGCGTCGGTTTTCAGAAAGTCGGCTAATAAGATTATATGGTTACCGGTTTAGGAAGGCATCCGCCGCGACAGAAAAAGCCGCGCCGCGGAATTACGTCGTCGTGGAATAACCGTTTCGACGCGAAAGCGCCGCTAGGACTTCCTGTTTCTCCTTTTTCGTCTCTCGTTGTGGCTCCGCTGATCCGTGACGAGTAGCGATTTCAGCTGCGATCCGCCGATATCCTTGCCGAAATCCTCATAAAGCACGACATCCCTGTCCGCTATTTGACCGCCGCTGTTCACTGATGTTGGAGCATTTTCAGCGTGTTCGAGAAACATGTCACATGTAAGTACGTGCATCCGTGCACTATTGCCGGTCACATTTCGACGGGAACTCCAGCCTTGACACACTCGCACGCCGACGTAACAAAAGTTACGTATTTCGCGAACAGATCGAATTTTTCCCACTGGTTTCTCAATTTTATGTGATTTTATATGAACGTATTGATTTCGTTCTTCGTGAGGTAACTTGCGAATGAAATATTTTCATTCATTTTGGTGTTATAAAATATAGTCTTAATTTTAGAGAAAGTCGATTTTCTGTATTATATTATATTTATTATATAATTAATATTATATATAGTACGATATATAGTATGTTAGTAAAGAGCACAACTAAACACATAATGATAAAAAAATATCGATACTTTAAACTATTATAGCTTTGTAAAAGGAAATCATACGACAATCTATTTGATTTCATTTTTTTTTTTCAAAGGTATTTTTACATAACGTAACTGGTGAAAAAATAAAAGTACTTTTATTTTAGAAAATTGTAAAAATTCAAATACCTCTAAAAACATTGAACATTTTTTTTCATGACTTGATCCACGGTCTTGAAAATTGAAACTTCTTTTTTTACAACGATTCCTTAAATCTTGCTGTACGAGTCTTCTTTTGCCAAATTTTATTGAACTTTGAACATTAAACTTGGATGACGAAATTTAGGATTTCTTGAATTTTTGTTCAAAGTTCAGTAAAATTATGAAAAAGAAATCGTACAACAAATTTCAAGGGATCGATCTAGAGAGGAAATTTTAATCTTCAAGACCACGATTTAGTCGTAAATAAAATTTTTCACCGTTTTTACATACGCGCGAATTTTTACAACTTTTTTAAAGGAAGAAAACACTTTTGTTACATGATGTAAAAATGTCTCGAGAAGAAAAGAAACGAATTCAGGATCATTAAAATGAAAGCTTTATGCTTTGAAATGAGACCAAACGGATTGTTGTATGGCCTCTTTTACGAAGTTAGTAACAGCTTAAGTATCGATAATTTTTCATTTAAAGTAATTGCGGTGTAAAACTGAGTCCACAGAAACAGTTTGTGTTTGCCAGAATATGTAGTGATAGTGAAATATATTTGAGAAAGCCAAAACATCTTACGAAACGCTACATATTTTGCTTTCTTTCGTGTAAATATTCAATAAAACATTACTTAAGTTAAAATGCCACGTGTGTGTTCAGTTTTGTTCATCACTATATATTGCGCATTTATGTAATATGTATTTTAAACTCGATTTTCTACAAAACCAAAGCTTTAAAATTTTATTCTTCCTTTTCGATTCATTTGTACATAGAGTCACCTACTAGTCGGTTGACCACAAAAATGATTCTTGCATATTGTATGTATAATACGTACGTATTATTGTACGGAATAATTTTTATAAAGTGACTAAAACAGAAAAAAAAATCGAACGGAAGATATTCTGTTTCAGCAGGGAAATATTTTATGCATATGACAGTATTATAAGTGGAGGCGTATAGATGGTCTCAACGTCAACTCAATTCTTTGAAAATGGGATCTTGCGTTTTTCCCCTCTATATTTTAATAGTGTTCTATGTGACGATAGTTCATCGATCGCAACATAAGTACATCTAAGATTATTTTAGATAAAAAATTCGACTCATGTTTCGGTGACACGACAATTATTGTCTTTTTCTTGTCTGCGAAGAATAATCCTAGCTGGAATGACACGATATCTCTCTTGGTAAACAATGTTTCTAACGATGTATCCTCAAGAAATAATCTGCTGATAACCAACGTTCTAACAAAATTGATCATGTTGATAAGTGGAAAACTTATTTATTTTTTTTCTACCAAATTCTTTACACACTTATAGAAAAGTTACGAGAAACTGAAGCATTTGGTGTAATAACGACATAACAACTGCATGATAATTAAAGTTTTTGGCATATGATTTTGCATGAACTTGTATCGTGGTTGGATATGCTTCAATATGACTAAACTGCAAAAATAATACTTTATAAAACACTATGTGGAATAAATTCCAGGTACCAAAATATTTTACAAATTGTAAAACCGTTGAAGTGAGGATGGACTAACGAATGCGAGTTGCGGGAACATCCCCAAGATATAGCAGAGAAGCAAAGAAAATACTTCAATTCGACCAAAAAAGAAATCAAGAACCACGAGAACGATTTCAATGCAATTAAACAATTTTGCAGGATCAAAGCTTGCACAGAGCCCCTACTAAATAAAAAAACTGCACGACTTGTATCCCAGTACGATTCGTCTCACTGAAAGGCCCAGAAGCAATTGTTCTGACTAGGAAATGAAGACGACTTTTTTGCCATAAAATTTTATTGATATGCAAATATTTGAATCGGTACAAAACAAATTACAGGCGCGATCGCTCAATACCAGACGTCACTCCTACTCGAGGTCTACCCCACGCCTCTTCGCAAATCACGTGACCCAAAGCAACCAATCGTTAATTTTCGTTGCATTAGCGTTGCACCTGAAGAGGCCCGATTTTCTGAGTTACCCCCGCTAAAATCACCTTCAGTGATAATAATAATAAAAATATTTTGGTCCCTACGAGATATGAAAGCATCGTGCAATGACCACTATATCGTATCGAAAGTTGGTGAACATAAGAGCTCTGTTCCGCATAGCAGACATCCACAGCAGTATTTAATACATTAAATTGTGAATAAGCGATGGCAGTGACAACTACAGTCCGCGACAAAAAAAATAGCACATCCAGTGTTTTTCTTAATTATTATTTAATAAATTACAAAAATATAATTTTACAAATAGATAAGTATTGTATGTCAATTTCTGCAACGTATGTAATGAAAATCATAACACAGTCCTCATTTTATTTGTAGAAACAAAAGAATCCTAAAAAATCGGTGCGACTATTTAAAAAATAGTACACTATTTTTAAAAATCAATTTCTGTTCATATTTACCATGAAAAATCAATATTTAATATTTTGTAGAACCTCCAGACTTTTTTATAATTGCAATCATTCGCCTTAAAGAGATTTATAAAGCTTTTTAATTTATTTTTTATTATTTATTTTTTCCTATTCCACTAAAATACATTCTTTTAATTCATTTATGTTACTGAACTGCCTTCTCTTGGCATAAATGGCTCTTGCAAAATCTCCCCATAGGTTCTTTATTATATTCATGTCCAAAAGTGAAATATTATTAACTTCAAAATATGACTTTTCCACTTTTGCAGTACGAACCGTCGCATTATCTTGTTGAAATATGAACCCATTTCCGGATATCCTTGTATCACATCTTTTAAATTTGTTCACTAATTAGTTCTAAATAGTTTTTGACATTCATTTTACCTCAAATAAACTTTATATCTGTTCTTCCATGGTAGCCAATACCAGCCCATATCATTATACGTATAATGATATTGAAGTTAATACTAGAACTACCGACGAAAAAGTATAATATTTATAGCAAAGAAATTCAAGTGCAAAGTACAAGAAAAAGTTAATAATTCAATAAAGGATACAAGCGTCTATTAATATATTTTATTAAAAGTCACTCGAGTATAAAATACACTGCCGTAAATATGTGAAATTTCCATAGAATATTATTATATAAATTATCATTTTTATCACTTTGGTAGTTCTCTAGTGTTAAATATGCGGCATCTAAGACCAGATATTCTTCAGGATGGCTAAAAAAGCGAAGAATTCAGGCATTTGAGCCACAATGGACTGCAGGACTGCACATAGTCGTCTATTTGGCATGTTTTAAAGGTAGTTTTAAAGTTTTAAGAGTAAAGACTAAAGAAGTTGGTAAAGATAGTTTAAGAGAGAGAGAGAGAGAGAGAGTATCGATATAAGTGTAACTTCGACCATTGTCGAAGAAAAATGTAGAGTCAGAGCAGCGTAGTTAAAAATCCAGCTAAGTTAACGTAGAATTCAGCATCGTAGAATAACGTAACACAGCAGACTACAAACTGGCTGGCATCAATTGAAATACATTTTTGTTATCATTACACTTGGCTTCCTTGCAAAAACTTTGCTCTGGGATGCAACAACGTTTCATCTTTGGTACCTGTTATCAGTATATAACCTATTTTTTTCCCCCAAGGGCGGGGAAAAATATACGCTCAAAAGCGCTGAAATTTCCAGCCAAGAGCGGAAAAGTCGTTGCGAGAGAATTTTTTTCGCTGCACAATTTGACTAGCTGTTTTTGGGTAGTAACTATTTTTTTGTTTTCGCAGACTTTTCACGTGATTCAGATCAATGTTGCTACAATTTAGATTAATTTCAAATTGTTACGCAGAAGATTCTTTTATCCACAGAATATTATACTCTCGGTGATTTAGATGTTTTTGCATACTACGTGCATTCTGCGTGTTTTTACAGTTTCAAGTTTCTCGTTGGTACATAAAAATCCACGGTCTGTGTACATCTCCCTTCAGAAGCCTTAAAACAAGTATTATATTTTTTGAAATGGAGAAATGTTTTAAAATTATATTTAGAATAAATAATATTCAGAAATTAAATACTTTATGCAATAAAAAATCTGCAGAATATTGATACATTAACACATTGAACGCCACATAAATTTTACGTGTTGCTCCCAGGCAACAGAATTTTCATTATTCGAAGTATATTATGACAAAATAATAAGAAGTATAATTATATAAGATCATATTCTTATCTATAGCGTATTTATCACCGTGACCTCACGATGCGCTCGTACTATAAACATGTATATGTAAAAAAAAAAAAAAAAAAATTACGCAAGAAACGCAAGAAATTATATAAAATTAGCTATAGAATTATTATTGAATGCTTCGGTCCCAAATGCATTACTGTCGTACAAATAAACAGTAAAAAAGGAATGATTTTAAAATGGATCTTAGAACTTTGCACATTGATACATATTTTACGCAATGTCACGAAAGCAAACATCTTTTTGAGCAAGTTTTAGCTCCAACTGTCCGAGAAAAGTTACGCCATAAAATTTGAAAGAAGAAAGAGCAAGCATGTTTAATAGAAAAATTTTGCAAAACGTCAATATAAAGGTTTTGCAAAAATCTTGCAAATCTTGCAACGCTTTGTTCCATGTCCTTAACGTTCCATTTATGCTTAACATATTTCAATACAATATACCGTTCTATTTAATTTGTGTAATTACATCTTGTTTTAATATATTTTAATAAATTTTTAATTTATATTAATTAATTAAAATTTTAATTTTTAATTGTTGAATAGTGCACTCTTTATTTCACAATATTGTCTAGTTACTCATGTTGTTGAAAACTTTTTTATTCGACGATAATCATTTTATTTCGATCATTCTACTCCGGTCACTGATGACCATTATGAAAATGCCCCACAAAGAAAACAAATTCCAGTCATCTGGTGATCAACTTACAATTGTATTATAAAGTACAACACGCGAAATAAAAATTTTTATCATCTACAATTTACATTAAATATTAAATATAAAAAAGATGATTAGGTATAGTGCAGCATGGCTTTGATGATGTTAACAACATCTTCAGATCCATCGGGAGATGCTTCGAATTACAAGTTGCACGAGTCCATTATCAGGGCAGGTAGTAATATTGGAACGAAGCTCGCTTCGATCGAGATGCTCGATGCTTTTCATAAATTTGCATAACGTATAATTCCTTCCTTTACCTCGTGGGATGTATACCTCTTAGAGACGCTAAAGGTCGCTTTGAATGTGAAATTCTCAAAGGTTCAGGTATCATAAAAATTCAAGCAGGTAGAGCGAAATCGAACGGAGAGAGCTTGTGAGTGGGCCGTTGAAACTTTTCAGCTCGGCAATTCAGTAATTACTGGCCGATCGCGGAACAGAAGAACGGTTGCCCTTAGATCACTGGAGGCTTTGTCTCAGGCGAGTTCCGATGCTAGAACTAGGAGGCGATTAGGGGAAGCCGGTGTTTCGTGCAGTCGTGTTTCGGCGAGATCAATCGTGCGAGACTCGTTCTTCAGGGCTTTCTTTTTGCTTTTCGTTCGTCTTCTCTCCCTCCCTTTCTCTCTTTCTCTCTTCGACACTGCAGGCTACCGGACGTCTCAAAATCTGCATCAACGTCCATATTGATTCTTTCTTTCCTCGAACGTCAATAAATCTTTCTGATACGATACTCGAATGTCAATTACGTGTCGTCACCTAGTAAATATTTAATTCTGTTTAATTCTATTAATAAATGTTTAATGTGTAAATTTTTAATTCTATAACGCTGTTATAAACGAATATACAAAACAATTTTTGGAATACTAAGATGTCCCAATATCAATTCATTAAAAACAAAGCAACAATTACTTAATACTTAAATTTCTATTAAAGGATCCAGATGAAAAATGTTAAATGAATTCTAATATTTCGAATTTCTTTTTAGTATAAGAAAAATGCAACATAAATCGACTAAAAGAAATGTCGCGTTAAATAGGTTAATAAATCGTCCGTAGAGTGGTATAATAATTATGTTAAAGAAAAACAATGCTTTTAAAAGCAAAGGGAAACACTCTGGTTAATTGAACGTTTAATTCGATAAAGGATCAGTCAACCTTCGCATTTGATGGTGTTCGTTAAGCGAAATCGGCCTGAATTATTAATCACGATTGATGCGGAGCCGCTCGTGTAACGTCGAAAGTGTGGTAGGTTTTTCATCGGAGTAAGCGGACCGTGAAAACTGAAAATCGCGGTGATCATTTTCACTTAAGGTGAAATACAAGAGACGCTTCTTTTTAAGAGAATTGTAGCCTTCTTGGAGCGGAAGAGAGAGGGGGCAAATCTTTTTGGCTGATTTTACGAATGTCGACTGAATCCCTTTGTGTTCTTACTTGTTTCTCTTATATTAGTCATTTTCACAGCGTTAAAACTCCGTTTAGCGACCATCGGCTATTGGATCCAGGTACATTTAATGATCGACTCCGAAACGGTTCTCGCGCACGTTCGTTTAACGATCCATGAAATTACGAAACGTCGCGTCGCTCGTTAAAGCCTGCAAAACCGAGGTTCAGTTGAATCCATATATCTAATACGCGTACTGTACGATCGCCAATGTTCTGTTTATACGTCTATGCCAATTCTTGGATGACCAAGGAAACTTTTAATCTTGTAGAATTTTAAATTAAATATACATACATATATATATATATATATATATATATATATATATATATGTTGATATTATTGTTTATATTATATGTATACAAAATTTACAATCTTTATCCTAGGATATATCTATAGGATATATATATATATATATATATACACACGCACACACACACACGCATGTACGCCAGTTCTTAAATGACGATGGTAGAGATTAATGTAAATTTTATATACATATAATATCAACAATTAAATAACATATACATAATATATTTATAAATTTTTATATATTTATATATATTTGATAATATATATTTATTTATTTATTACACAAATATACATAATTATATATATTGTTATTAATATTAATAATTATTTTGTATATATATATATATATAATTATATTATATTGCTGTTATTATTATCATGTATATATTATAATAATAATAAAGAGATGCCTTGTGGCGACATCAGGCAAACCTTCTAGAATAGTCCATGTGTAACATTTCTTCAATAGATCTTCGTAACAATCATCGTGTGCGACTCGAGTCGAGTAGCAGCAGAATAAACCTCAGAAACATTCCTTCACGCGGAATCCAACACAAATAATAAAAACATTATAAAAATGGCCAGTTATAGTTTTTCACAAAAAAATTTGCCGGAATTGTACTTGCATCGTACCGATCGGTCTCGGAACATTGTCAAACCGATGGAATAATATCTTCATCTGGATTCGGCTATTTGCCATTGGATTTTAATTATCATTGGGTTTGCATCTGACTACGTACGTAAATGCACGCGAGAAGAAAATGATAACGAAGACAACGATCCTTAAACGGAGAACGGCGGAATTGGCTCGTAGAACGTACCATGTTTCCATTTCGCTTTAACTCAGCGTGATTACGTCGTGAACGGAGATGACTGTGGGCAGAAGGAAGGAAAACGAGGGAGAATAGATTCGAGGGAACGATGCGATCGACCGACTGCAAATACTCGTGTATTTTAAATCATAGATGCATTAGGTCGTGGCGTAAGTGCCAACATAAACGCACGTGCGATGCCCTCGCGGCTGATTGGTTTACCACCTGCGGCTACTTGACTCTTCGTGTCTCGAATGGCCTTTAAAGTTTCTTACCTCTCGGTCATCCGCCGCTCTTTGTCTTCCTTCTCCTAGCTCGATCGGCTCGATTTGTTTCTTTCGTTCCGCCTTCTCGGAAGTCGTTCGACGGTCAGCGTTATCTCGATATCGGGTCGATTAATTTTAAGCCCGAACGCGTTCGTCGGCGTACGGTGGATTCGCTGGTCCCTTCACAGGTTCACGGATTCGCAAACGCGGAAGAGTCATGGCGATTCGTGGGAATCTGGCCGATTCCCGCTCGCAACTATTGGCCATTTTCTTTCGCTCCACGGAAAAACCAACCGATTTGGCGATTATCAACGGTTTCTTCCATTCGAAAAAACGGATAGTTGCCCGTTGAATTTACAACGTTGCCCAGTTCGTTACCAAGGTTTCCCGCGTATCGTGGAAAATTTCATGCGAAACACATACTGGAGAAACCTGCCAGAGCATCGCGGATGGAAGCTGCATTAACGCGGGAAACGGTGCGGCGCGCATTTCCTGCACGCATCGATGCGTGTGAAAAATATTATCCCGGTACGATGTCCATGTTGGCAGCCATCGCGGTACGCCCCACGTCACGTTTCACCCTCTTTCTCGATTACGGTATTATCCACCTTCAGTGCTGTCAGTTCACGCGGACGTCCGCAGGCGGACAGCTCGCCCTACAGGCGACTTGTCTTCGCGAGCTTTTTCTCTTTTTACTGACGCATCGAGGCCGATCGATTCTCTCAGATTTTGTTCAGCTCCGCTGCGATTCAGTTGATCGGGCGAACTCAGAGACGGCGTCTTTTAACCCCTTGCGCTGGCAACTGGTTCGCGGACCATAACGAGTGACCGAACCTTATACAATAATTCGTCGCTTTCTTTTTCTTTTGAACTCGTCGGTACGATGACACTGGATAGAAATTATTAAGAATTAATAAACTTGTCATTTGTTTTTCCTGGGTTACATTTAAATATACTTGAAACTGAAAAAATGTTGCAATTTGGGACAAAAAGTTCTCGATGTGCGTGGCATTCCAGCGCAAGAGGTTAATTGGAACACGTATGTATGTAAATACATGCGAGTTTCTCGCCAAGAAGCTTCTTGGCAATCAGGAGTTCACTTCGAATTATTTTTACAAGCAACACGTCCGTTGTTTGTTTCCTTCGAGTCGCAGGGAAGACTGCAAAGACGCAAAGGGCAGAGGGAGGGGGAGGTCTTCACCAGGCGAAATGCTCGACGTATCGATCGATTCCGCTCGAAAGCGAGGCTGGCTGCTGGCGCAGTTTTCAGGTTTCACTTGGCGAACGAGCGTCCGCGAACGCATCGCAAATATGTACAACGTCGGTCACTGAGAGAGGAATAAAAGTCAGAGAGGAGCCGATTTCAGATTGCTTTGCAATAAACACGGAAAAAGTATTCGATTGGAAATGACGGCGAGGCGAGGGTGGGGAGGAAGCTCTTTATTCCGGTCGCGTTTCAACAGCGACGTTTCCAATCTTTCCTTCGCATTCAAGTTTAACGTTTTTATCGAGAAAATGCCTGGCTGCCAGATTTGTTTTCCAATATCGGCTCGCAGTCTTCTCGCTCGCTGTCCATCCGGCAGGTAACAATAACGCGAATGCCGAACGGACGACGTTCTCTTTCGTCGAGGCAAGCGAGATTCTTGGCTAGAAAATTTGTTTGTACTTGAGAAAAGAGGCATCGAGGGAATGTGAAATAAAGCATGTGCATGCACGTAGGTAGGCTATCTTTGAAATCAATCTTTCTGTCGTTGTTAGTGCTGGCAACCTTGCAGTCTAATCAAAAAAGATGATGATCAATTACTATGTGTTTTACTGCCATCGTGCAAATCTGGAGGTCGTTTGTACTAGAAAATCAGAGCTTCGAGAGAAACATTTTTATTTAAACGTACTATAAAAGAAGTTGTTTCCTTTAAAACACGTAGATTACGCATAACAGTGAAACTTCCAATGATTGAGGTACGAAGCTTTTATCGGAAAAATCGGAAACCATAACTATTATAATGAGAATGAAAAAAAGAACGACAGGACGACGATTATTTTTTTTAGTTAAAATTGTCAAAATTTTGATTTGGAAATAACGACTGCGAAGTTTTAGGAAACGTTGTTTCGTTGCTAATAATCATTATCGAGAGAAATTTATTTAGGTTACTTCTAACCGTTCTTCCTTTCAGTTGTTGATAATTATTATCGGCGAGGAAATTTATCTCGGTGTTTTTTTTATTTCTTAATTTCCGCGAGATTTACATCAGGAAGTAACTCTACAGTTTTAAAATGTTTCAATGTGATTTATTTCGGTTGAATGTAAAGCAATACTTTACACTTTATCTCAGTATGAACGACCACAGTGGAGTTTTTCTCCTCGATAACTATTATAAACAAATGAAACAAATTTCCCTTGTTGATAACTATTATAAGCGACCGGAACAGAATTACTCTCATCAATAATGGTTATCAAAAACGACAAAAATTTTCAGTCACTTAATAATTGTTATTTGTAACAGTTTAATATTTTAATCATGTAGCTTTTGAAAAATTTGTTTCGCATTTTGAGATTAATATTATTACGTAATAATAATATCACGTAAATAATAAACAGATTTCATTTACTGATTTCCTTTCATAAAAATTTTTGCGGCAACTGTTATTTTTGGTCTGAAAGAAATTAAAGTGCAAATAGTAAAAAGAAATTTATAGTAGGATAAACAAAATTTATGACTTGGAAATTGGAAAGGAAATTTATGATCGTTTCGATTGCTCTGCTAATTCAAGTTGAGGAGTAATCAATTACTTTGTAACCATTCCTGTAATCAACTAAGTAATCATAATCATTAATCAATTAATCATTGTCAAAATAAATCAGTAAATTTGATTAATTTTTGTAATATTTAATCACTAATCGGTAACTTTTAAAATATTATTAGGAGATTGATTCATATTTTATTATTGTAATTGTAACCTGTATTAGTTGGTATAACACAAATGTGTCAATCACGTAGGGTTCTGTTATTCGATATAACTAAATGTTGTTATTAAACCACTTCTAGTTTGAGTAATAGTCCTACTAGTAGACCAGGAATAGAGAAAATATTTACGCGTATTCTTTTGCTGGGTAATAGTATCTGTATTGTTGAATTGAGAATAATTTGATAAAATTTACAATTCTCTATTATATTTTTGATATAAGAATCATATGGAGTGCGTATCATGATGAAAAATCTCAAAATTTTGATCATTCGGTAAGTTTATCATTCAAGTTATCAAGTTCACTTTTATCAAATCAAACAGAAGATCGTGCCAATAATTTATTCTTAATTTTAACGTTGCGTAAGTGTAATAACAAAATTTTATAAACTTTTCTACAATTTCTTTTAATTTTTTCATTTCGTTCACTTTCGTTCTTTGAACTTCCTTCATTGTCACCATTTAAGATTTATAACCGAGAGAAATAATGTTTAACGAATGAAGAATTTGCAGTGGAACGTCAAACATATTCTACTGTTTTATTTTACTTGGAATTATCTTTTCTTTCCTAAAATATTTATAAAAAGATCGAATCAGCCGCATTTGTGTTTGAATATACATATTTGAAAGCAATTTTTTTTGAAATATTTAAAGGACATACTAATATTTAGTATAAAATTATTTAAAAATTTGGATAAAATAATTATTCATAAGCAATCTAATTATGAAAAAAAAGAGAAAAAGAAAAAAAAACCAACATCACACGGAGTTCCCAAGCGGTCACCCATCTAAGTACTATCCGTGCCCAGCGCTGCTTAACATTCGTGATCGGACGAGAACGAGTTTATTCAACGCGGTATGAACGTTGGTTGAGAACATCCTTTTATCACACGAGTTTTCCGGAACTTTATTCTAATCTATTCTAATTTATTCCTAATTTTAATGTTGCGTAAGTGTTGTTCAGTCTCACCGAACACAGCGTGGGCAAACAGTGATGCGAAAAACAAATGCATCGAGCTAGGGATAAAAACTTTTAAATTTATTATTTTCTCCACGGCAGGAATTTCCCTTGATCGTACTTTCTACTTCATTGTTGTAGTCATGCCTGACTTCCAATTCCAAGGCTCGGTAAGTTTCTTTCGCAACTGTCCTCGCCATAAACCACATTGGACTCAACCAGCTGCTTGCCTAATCTCGTGTTCGGGAAAACCATCACTATATAAGACCACCCACAAAGCAGTTCAAGTTCAGTTTTTCTACAATAATCCACACAGTCAGTTCACAACGATCCATACAGTTAGTTTACAACAATCAGAGTATACAGTCAGTTTCAGGAGCTCACGCGAATGTATAGATCCAACATCTCATCGCGAGTAGTCTTCTCATAGCATTCTTACGTGCATCAACTTATCTTCCTACTCATACAATCTCACTTACTATCTTACACATTCCTTACTCATATAATTCATGTTCGTCAGATTATCAAATCATCCAATCAAATCTCATTTCTGACGAGTGAATTAAAATCCTATCAAATCTAACAAAATCAAACCTAACTTGAAACAGCTGTCTTCCATTAACGTTGAAAGCAGCAAGTCATCAATCTAATCAACGTTCCTAATACGTGGATTCGGATCAGTACCCTATAAGTGTAGTGATACGATTTCTTTCAATTTTTTCATTTCATTCACTTTTATTCTCTGAATTTTTTTCTGTTTACCATTACGCAATCATTTAAAAATGACAACTGAGAAAGATAATGTTTAACGAATGAAAAATATGCGGTTGAACATCAAACATATTCTACTAATATTTTATTTTACTTGGAATTATCCTTTCTTTTCTAAAATATTTATAAAAAGATCGAATCAGCCGCATTTGTGTTTAAATGTACATATTTGAAAGCAGTTTTTTCGAAATATTTAAAGGACTTACTAATATTTAGCATAAAATTATTTAAAAATTTGAATGAAATAATTATTCATAAGCAATCTAAAGTAGCAATCTAATTATTGAGAAAAAAGAAAAAGAAAAAGAAACCAACATCACACGGAGTTCCCAAGCGGCAGCTATCTAAGTACTATCCGTGCCCAGCACTGCTTAACTTTCGTGATCGGACGAGAATGAGTTTTTTTTTCTTTTTAAAAAAAACATTTATTTGTGCCAGTATTTTACAGTGATATTTACAATAAGTTTAACGAATAAATAACAGCGGTAAGTGAGGCCTATCTCAGATTATAAGCACCAACCCTGATGCACGTACAATCTTAAGTTAGAGTTTTATTATTTACACTTATTGCTACCTTATTACTACATCAGCGCTAATTTTTTTTTTTTTTTTTTTGCTATAGCTATGGGAGCTTTTTGTTTTATTATACAACAAGACGTGAAATTGTATAATATTTTATGTGTGATGGTCGATTTGTAAAGGGAGAGTGAGCGTAGGGAGGGTGGAAAGGGAGAAGGGAGCAGGGATGGGAGCTTTATACTTTTTCTTTTGTTTATTTGAGGTGTAGACGGAGAAAGTTCTAAGCAGAGTTGGGGACAGTCGATGGCCGACTGCCTTTTTGTCCTTTATGTTGTCAGAAGGTTTTAATTTATTTTTTTTAGTAGTAGAAGTAATAGCTTGGTCTCATAAAGTAATAGCGAATAGTACTTTATGGGGCCTTATGGGTACTGTTTGGGGATGCGTCCCTAACATTGTTTTCGCTTGTTCATTTGGTGTCCAGGGCCAGAGGGAAACGTACTCTTTTATTCTGTTTCTTCTTTGTTCTTGTTTCTTGTAAATCCGTTTTGCTGGATTTCCAATCTCGGTCTTATCTCTTATTTGTTTGTTATAGCCACCAGTATTTTTTAGTGTTGTATTTGACTTTCGTGCTCTGTTAGTTTGTATTTGAATCAGATTTTGGGGTTGTTTAATGATAAGTTACCATTGTATGGTATTGTTTTATTGTAACTTTTCTACTGTAGTGGTAAATAATTGGGTATTTTTCGCTATTTTGTATGTGTGATGTGCTGTCTAGATGTATAAATGATTCCGGTGGCGTGTATCCTATTTATTTTGTTTCCTCGTAGTATTGCGGATTGGGGTAGATTGAATGGAGTATTAAGAATGGAGTACTGAGAATGTTGGGTATGTTTACCCAGTGGTTTCTTATTATTTTTAGGGTGATCTATCCTCATTACTTTGGCTTCTTTGTATAGGCAATGGTTGCTTATTGTTTTTGTAAAATTTGATTCCGGTGTTTTGTATATGTTTATACAGGCTCTAAGACATTTGCATTCGAACAAGCGTATCTTTTCCATGGTGCTGGCGCTAATATTAATACCATATGGAGCATCCGTAGGTTAGTATCGGGCGGATTAGAAGTTTGTAACATAGAAGTTTTACCTCGTTGTCGAGGTCTTTCGAGTAAAAGATACGCTTGTTCGCGATGAATGCTTTTTGTGCCTTGTCTATTTGTAATTTCGTTGTAGTTTAGTTTAAAGTCTAGACGTACGCCTAAATAGCGGACGACTTTCTTTTGTGGCACTTCGTTAGTGGGATTTGTGGTCATGAAGGGCGAATTTTTTGGTGTTAGTTCTTACGTCGGAGTTTGCGTCGGATATTCTTAATACATATAGTCTGAATAATATGGTTTCGCATTTTTTAATGTTTATTTTTAATTTCTACGTGTGGAAATATTCTTGTATTTTATTGAATAATTGTTGCAGTTCCGTTTTAATTACTGACGGTTTATTGTTTTTTATACAGTAGGTCGCTGAACAGGATGGGCGAATTTACTGTACCCTGTTGGAGGCCGTTTTCTATTTTGTATGATCTAGAGGTATTGTTGCTTTCGTTTACTTGGAATTGTTTGTCGTGCAGCATGTTCCAGAGTATTTTTATTAGGTACTGTGAGAAGTTTTTTTTTATTAATTTATAGAATAAATCTATCCAGCCAAACCGTGTCGAAAGCTTTCTCGAGGTCGATGAGCACCGCCCCGACGCAGTCGTCCGCGTTTCTTGTCCAGCATATATCGGATGTAAATTTTGTGATTGCGTGAATTGTTGAATGTTGGTGTCTGAATCCAAATTGAGTTTCTGGAATTATGCTGTTGTCTCTGCAGAAGTCTCTTTATTATTGTTTCAAATACTTTGTTAATGTTGAGTAAGAGGCTGATCGGTCGGTAATTGTTTGGGCTGGAGCCATCCTTTCCTTTTTTTTTATGTAGTTGTATATGTATAGTGGTGGTAGGTTTTTTAGGACTATATTATCGAGTATGTTATCGTAGCTCGAGGATCTTTTGTTATTTCGATTTTTAAATGTTAGTTTTAGTTTGTTGTATGATGTGGATATGTTCGGTGGGGTGGTTTCTGTGCATATCGATCTATTGTTTAGTTTATCTTCGGTTTAGGTTAGGTTTGTGACGTAATTGGTTGATATTTTGTTCAATTATGTTTGTTAGTTGTGGTTTTTCCATATGGTTATTTTAAGTGTGGACTGTCTCGAAGTGAGCTCCTAATATGTTTAGTTTGTCTTGTGTTTCTGAGATGATTAAATTTTTGTCTTTGTCTGTCTTTGTCTCGCTCTAAGTTTGCTTTTGTGATTAAGTGTGTGTGTGAGTTGGATATTTTCAGGGTGTCGATGTTGTTTTATCCGGAAGATGCTGTTTATTGATGGAAAGAAGTCTTTCTGTTTCTGAAGTGTGATGTTTGAGATCTTGTGTTTCCAATTTAACTTACTAAGTTTTGAAAGGCTTTTTTGATTTCGTATCAAATGGCTTTTAGTGTGTATTTGAGTACGGTTATGAGTAGGTCATTGGCAGGGCTGCATTTGTCTATTCTTGTTAGTTTGTTTATTCTTGTAATTAGTTGGCTTTGGACGAGAACGAGTTTATTCAGCGCGGTATGAACGTTGGTTGACAATAGTGTTTTATTATTTGAATTTTATGGTTCTTTATTTTACGTGAGCCACTTAAATATTATTTCGCATTGTGATGTTGCAAAAAATATTTTTCACTTAACATAAATGATAATTACTAAGAATTTTTTCTTCCAAGGCCATTTTTTTCGAAATTTTCAAGATCATTGATGTTTTTTTTATATTATGTATTTTTTTTTATTGCATTGTGTAACTGCTAAAAAAGTACATTCAAATATGCAGATAACATGACCTTGAAATACTAATGTTAAAAAATTTAAGTTTTTTTAAAGAATGGTCAGTCACTTTCAAGTTGCTGAAAACTCCAGTGAGAAAGATGCATACTGTTTCGCGAAGATCTTGATGTATGATAAATGATACGGTTAAAATTTTTCTCCTTTTAATATTATGCTAGTTTTAGAAATATCACTCTCACCCTCAAGTTGTCTACCTTAGACTCACACGTAGATAGATGAAACTTTCAATTCATGGAAAATTTTTCGAACAAATTACACGGTTGCGTACATTGCAAAACAATGTAAATAATATTGGATTGTCCGGAAAGTTCGTGCCGATTTTGAAGGAAAATTGAAACGCAGAAAATTTAAATTTTATTATACATTTATTAAATTATATAGGTGCCATTCTGTTCTACAACCTTTCTCCATTTTTCAGGCAACTTGAAAATCCGTCATTCTAGAATCTCTCAGGTTTTTCAGCGAAAAACTTTTCTATATGATTTTTTCTCTCGACCAAAGAGTTGAAGTTTTTTCCATTAAGGGAATTTTGTAATGATCGAAATAGATGGAAATCAGAGGGTGCGAGGTCTGGTGAATATGGTGGATGGGGTAGAACATTCCAACCGAGCTCCAATAACTTTTGTCGAGTTATCAAAGACCGCGCATTGTCCTGATGAAACACAACGCCCTTCCGATTCGCTATTTCTGGACGTTTTTGTTCAATTGCTGTTTTTAATCCGTCTAATTGGGAACAATGCTTCTCTGAATTTACCGTCTTGTTGTTTGGTAAAAGCACATAATACAGGATCCCTTTCCAATCCCACCAGACACAGAGCATGACCTTCTTTGGATGAAGACCGGCTTTTGGGGTTGCTAAAGGTGGTTCATTTCGCTTTTCCCAAGACCTTTTTCGCTTAACATTATTATAAATGATCCATTTTTCATCCCCTGTCACTACTTGCTTCAAAAATGGTGTCTCCTTGTTACGTTTATAGAGCAAGTCGCAAATGGAAATGCGATCCATCAGATTTTTCTTCGTTAAATTGTGGGGAACCCATACATCAAAACGGTTTATGTAGCCAAGCTTCACAAAATGCTTGTGGATGGTGGATTTTGACATATTTAACATTTCTGCTAATTTACGTGTCGTATAGCGTGGGTTATTCTCGATTAGTGTTTTAATCTGATCTTTATCTTTGGTGGAAGGCCTACCCGGGCGTTCTTGATCTTTAAGGTTGAAATCACCAGCTTTAAACCTAGCAAACCACTTTCGCACAGTTCTTTCAGCTACAGCACCTTCGTCATAAACAGCGCATATCTTGTTTGCCGCTTGTGTGGCATTTTTGCCTTTCCGGGAAAGAAAAGCATTAAATGCCTAAAATGCACTTTGTTTTCTTCTATATTCAAAGGCGTATAAAACTGACAAAAATTAACGTATCGTAACCAAATTTTTTTCCAAATATGCCTAAAGTACCGTCTTTTACAATATGTACGAGTGTCATTTGTTTTCAATCGTTCTGATATATTCAGACCTGTCCTTACGCCACCTACCAAAAATCGGCACGAACTTTCCGGACAACCCAATAAATATAGTTTCTACGAAATATACACAGTCTTATTGATAGAAGTAAACTCACAATAAAAAATAAACTTATAATCACTGTATGATTAATGATTTTTGCTTCCGTTATTAATTAATCAATGATCATTGATTATCAAATAACATTCTAATTCCTTATTTCTAGTTACTTGCATTTATTTACATTTATTTAATATTATCAATAATATTATTTTTATATTATTTAATATTGTTTAATATTATCAAATAATTATTTACATTTTATTTCTAATTAATTGTATCAATCGTTAATCATTATATATCGTAACTTCCGATCAATTAAACAACTTCACCGAAGATTCACCGAGATCGACGCATATCGATTTACGCATATCTGTAAATAGAAATTTGAGAAGCGCGTGTCTCTCTCATCCCGTGTATTCTGTATTCCTTTGTATGCATCGAAATCGCACCGCTCACCTTCGGGAAACAGTCTCCGCGATCCATCCGCTGCATCAAGCGCGTTTGCGTCACAGACTGGTTTCGACATAAATTTTTCATGCAGCCATGGATCGTCTGTATTGTTCCACGTATGCGATAACTGGCTGGCCAGCAACATCAACACGAATTCGTCCACAAGAGAGAAAAATACGTCGGCGAATGCGAAAAATGTATTTTTTCCCTTTTTTTTCGACAACGCGCGATCCATCCTTGATTTCCAATTGCGCGTACTTATGAGTATTTATCTTCCGCGAGGAATGCAGTCGCAGAACACACAGCGAGATATTATCAAAGCAACGTTGCACGAAGCCTTCTCCCGAAGCGTTTTCATCTCTCGCGCGATAAGAACTTCTTTCGGATGAGTCGGCGAACACGAGAGAGAGAGAGAGAGAGAGAGAGAGAGAGAGCTTCCTCTTGGTGGTTGTTGGTTTTCATTGGTTTTCCTGATGTGACCGTGTGATCTACGTCCCTCTCGATTCGGCCGAGCTGGGGACGTCGCATCGGATGGGAAAAGAAGACCCCCCAAGGACGAAAAGATACCCTCGAGTCCCCGCTCGCGACGATCTCCAAGGGTCGCGGAGTTTCGCAAACCGAGGTATCATCTACAATTTAAATACGTTGATTCTCCTTACGTGTGCGCCTTGGCGAACATCTTCGTGCGTGCTTCTTCTTCCTTCTCATTTGCCCGGCTCCTGGGGACTCTCGCGGCCGATTTATGTTTATTCGTCACACGGCTGCAACGCCGTGAAATCACGATCCAATCCTCCTCCCGATTTATAGCCGTATTCAAATGAGGATGAATTTTTTATTAATGCGATGCGATCGAGTTCTCGAGCTTGGCTATTAGAACTCATTGCTCTCGCGTTCGCGTTCGATCCGTTCCCAGTTTCCCCGCGCCGCCGTAGCTAACTCGAATTATAACCTACATTTTCACGATGTCGTAGCTTTTTTCGCGGCTCGGGTTTGTAATTCTCGCTTGAAAACGGTGACAAAAACGAAGCGTTTTTTCATTTACTGTCGAATATTGTTGCCTGGTCGTCCGGTGTACAAAATCCTTTTGAAAACAACAAAAACGACAGAAGTTGTTGCTGGCGGATGAAGTCGAAGATGGACGACCTCTTAACTATGATAATTTTTCTCGTCATGCGATTAAATTAAATTAAATTTTCACTTAAATTAAATTTTTTGTGGAAAATAAAACGCACTTGTAAATTTTGAAATATTTTGATTTTGGACTAGACTTGACCAACTTTTTTTACATCATTTTTAAATATTTTCTTGCTATAAGTATCAATTGTTAATTGACATTAATCAAGTTAAATAATAAAATTTTATTTCTCAAAAGAAACTCGTATTATCTTATAATTTAATTCAATTTTACAGCAGCTGTACATACTCTGTGTTTGACGAGTATAATATCGTCATAGCAACACAATATAGAGATCACACTTTTAAAAGCGGCACGATAGTTAAGAAATTAATGAAAAATCGCGACAGTAATGTGTGAGTATATGTGGTATAAGTATATATGAATCAATAAATGACGTATCGGTTTGGTCAAAAAAGTGCGTTTTTCTTTAATAAATTGTAATATACACTCATATCTTAAAACTAGTAGCTAACTTGATTTTAAATTATAAATTCATCGTACTTAATTGTCCAAGCTTGTTTTGGAAAAAGAATACACGATTTGGCTAGAAATTGTTTGTTTGGCGATTTCAAAATTCGCAAATCGGAAAAGGATCTTTTCGTCATATTTTACAGTATTACTTCCGAAGAAGAAAAAAAATGCTGTGTGAACTCATAAAAAATTATCTGACGTGTATGGTGAAGAAGCTTTTAAACTACGACAGTATCAAATTTGGTTTGCCAAATTACAATTCACTGCTGATGAGGATATCAAATCGTTCTTGGAACTTTCTTGAACCATGAAGTTGTCTGAAAGATGATAAAAAATAATCGAACGATATATATAATATATTAAATATAATTATACAATAATATAAAAAATATAATATAATATAATATATTAAATGTCAATATATTAATAAACTTTTTGTTTCTCATAAAAAATTCGCCTTTCATTTGCAAAAAAAAAACGCAGTTATTTTGCTTAACCTAATACATATACAGGATGTCCCGAACTTAGACGGCTAAACCGCGAAGTTCTACATACGAAAAGAAGAAAAATATGTTATATAAAACTCGACATCAAACTCTTGTTATAGAGTTATGAACGAATATTGTATGTATAAACTATATAAATAGCGACGCATTTTTCATTATAGTGCGCGGATGATGTTAAGCGTATGTCGTTTTTCATATACTAACAATTTCGTATCATTAATTATAAAAAAATAATTTTCAGTTCCATCAAGCTTGATAAATAATAAAATTGATGAAACAAAGTTCCTGAGAATTTTTCCGAGTTTCAGTAAAATTACATTTCTAATTCTTCGTATTAGTTCTCCACGTAAAGTTACTTCTATTAAATAAATCTTCTGTTTTATACTTTAATAAGTAAAAATCAAATGATAAAGAAAAACGCGTGGCTACTTTTCGTACATACAATATTTACTTAGAATTCTGTAAGAAGCCGTTTTTTTTTTTTTAACTTTACATAACATTTTCTTCTTCTTTTCATGTATAGATCAAGCTCTTTAAGTGCGAGACATTCTCTACCGAAAAGATTAACTGCTTTTAGTTGTCCGCATAGATGTCATTTCTTTGTCTTTTCTTCTTTTTTATCACTGAAAGTGATTTTAGCGGGGGTAAACCAGAAAATCGAGCCTCTTCAGGTCCAACTCTGATACAACGAAAATTAGCGATTGGTTAATTTGGGTCACGTGATTCGTGAAGGGGCGTGGGGTAGACTTCGAGTAGGAGTGGCGTTGTCTGGTTCTTACTTGTATCGACTTAAATGTTTGCATATCAATAAAATTTTATGGCAAAAAGGTCGCTTCTGGGCCTTTCAGTGAGACGAAACATACAAGTCGTGCAGTTTTTTACTCTATAGTTTTTCCCTTTCCTCTCTTTCCAGAAACTTTCGATCGCGCCTATCGAACGTTGCCAGCTAAGTAAGACAATATTGCCTCGTATATGGTCGTAGCTTCGAATAAATTTGGCTGGATGCTGATTAGAAAAAAAAAAGAAGAAAACCGATCGTGGAAGGAAGGAGGCGAAGCAATATCGCCCCGTGCAACACCTATTGCGACGTAGTTGCTCTTTTACAATATCCATTGTGGCTACCCGTGCTTCCTTTTATGAAATCCATTTGCAGCAGGGCCGCGTTTATATGGAAATCGAATGTACATACATATCGTCGGGGCGGCCACTTACGTTCGCGAACGCTATCCTCCCGGATACAGTTTGACCAGTCATCAAAGTCAAAAGGGGGAGAATAATCTGATTCACGTGGAGCTACCGGCATCGGTTCTGCCCGTTGTTTAAAAGCGCGATCGCGTCGCTCGATCATAAATTCCATGTCGCGTAAACTGCACGTTATCAGGGATAAATCCTCGAAATTAGGACTTCGCCTCTCTAAGATATTCGGAGTGTTCAGTACTGCGCGAGATCACGTACTTACGTGCTACTTTGAATATGAAATGGAAATATTCTTATTTTTAAGAATAATATTAGTAAAAAAAATTTATTAAAAATTTTGAATTTAAATATGAAAATATAATTGAGTTATTATTAATGATAATGAAAAATATAAATATAATTGATGACAAACATAAGATTGAATAATATAAAATTCTGATTATTTTTGTCGAATTTTTTTTAATATTTAAAAGTCCAATTAATAAAATTATTGGAAATTCATAAATAATTCATTTTATTATAAAGCTTTTAAATATTATTAATATTATAATATATTAAAAGAAAATTAAATTAAATTATTTTATTTATTAATAATAAATAATATATATATTTAATTTTTAAAATTAATATTTAATTTAATGAATGAGACCGAATGAAACATTCGGTCTTCTGAAATTCCATATCGATACCGAGGTATGTATTATATTTGCTTCGCGCGAGATCCGTTAATGTTCTCGCTGTTAGTTTGATTTTCGTTATCTGCAACTAAGTAATTTTTCAAAATTGCAATACTACTGTTCATGCAATTTTACACTTGTATTCGATATGTACGGGGAGTTAAAATAGTGGAAACATTTCGTGCAAAATGTGCGATTGTTCGCCTCGAACTCGCTCGCATTGAGATTACGTTTCGTCTCGAGCCTCAAGAACTATTTTGAGTGATCAAGTCATTCAAGATTTATGATATTCCGAGAATACTTCAAGCTGTATCACGATTATAATGGCGATTCTGCGCGTTATTGAGAAAGAATATTTCTTAGCTGTGAATGACGAGTATATTCGTCATGAAAAATTGAAATTTCTTGTCTAACGACGAATATACTCGTTATGCGAAAAAAGTAATTACAATTTGTTGCTTAAATCAAATAAATAAATTTTGTGGAAACTGAAACATATTTGTAAATTTTAGAACTAGTTCTTTTTACATCATTTCTAAATATTTTCTTGTTATTATGATCGCTTATGTGCGTTATTTTGCGCGATTTGTTACGATCTGTATTGTGTGAAAGTTAATTGAAAGTCTGTGTATATACTGGAAAAATCATCTTTTAGACATTATTCGTTTGAATTCATTTTTGTTATATAAAAGGAAGAATGGAAAATTAACGTGTATAAACTTCCTGCTGGAGTATATTAAAAAAACCATTGAATTACATTCAATTGAAGATATAAATTCAATGCATGCAACATCAGTTGGTCGGTAATGTACAAGCTTACACGTTTCATCGGAAAATATTTTCCAGACTACCAAGCACATCATCAAAAATTAAATTTACACGAAAATGCTGTGTTCAAAAAATAATATACGAGAATAATCTAGATATTGGTGCCCGACATGCGAAGTGTCATTATTTGTCGTACCTTTGCTTCAAGAAGTAAGAATCCTGAAAGAATAAATTAAATTTCTAATTTCTTTCTATTTTCTCCGAATGTTTAACTTTTCTGTTTAATAAGAAAATTACGAATGTTTAAGTTTTGTAAACAATATTAATTAATTAAATTAGACAATAAGATTATTGATTTTTCAAAAAAACTAGTTGCTGTTTCCTTATAATTTGATTCAATTTTATATCAGGTGCACATACTCTGTGCTTCACGAGTATATTCGTCATCGCGTCTGGCGATACAATGTAGATACACGCTTTTAAAAGCGGTTGAGTAAACAAGGTGTTTTCGTTATTTTGTTCAACCCATTTCCATTGTTTTGTATTTCGTAATCTCTCATTCGTACCTTCAGTTCGGCTTCGTTCCATGAGCTAATAGGGGACGCGCGTTGAACAAGTGTTTTAAGTTCGCGACACGCGTGATTGGAAAGAAGATAGCCGACGGAGAGAAGAAAGTATCCTGACACGTCGTCTTGGAACGATCGAGCTGACAGTATGCGCAACGAGAGAGCCGATGGATCATCCCGGATGACTGTGCAGATCCGTCGATCGGCTAGATGCCGTGTAACGCGAGAAAATCAAGCGAATCGAACGTGGGCAACGTCAGACCTTCTGGGACGAACGAGGGGAGGCTTGTAACCTTTCTCGATCCTAGAAGGTATTTTTGCCTTGCTGGGGAAAAAAAAAAAAAAAAAAAAAATGAAGAAAGGAAAGAAAAAATTCCGCAAACAAGCTGCAACGTAATTTTTGCGCCGTTGTGAACCCTCGAGAAGGAAGATTCGCATAATAACGTAAAGCTTTTTTCCAACCGCGACGATCATGCTCGTTCGGTTGTTCATAGATGAAGAGATTTCACTGAACATGGTTGCTCGATGGATGGAATTAGCAGTGCAGTGTCGCGGCAAATTGCATCGCAAACTGCAGATTCATTAGCCTCTTATTCGGGCTGATGTTTTGAAGGAGGAACGAAGAATTTCAACGAAGTGCTTTTTTTACGAATTCTGCAGTGTTGTTCGGTTTATTTGTGAAACAGGAAAGTATTATGAAGAATGAAAAAATGTTTCAGTTGAATAAAAATCGTAAGATATCTTATGTAAGGAACGTACATTAGTGATATTTGTTTGACTTTGTAGTAAGTTTGAGAGATTCTAAATAAAGGTCACGTTTAATATTTTAAATGGAAACATGTACAGTCAACCCTCTTGTAACACGGTTTCCACATAGTATGGCTTAATAAACTTGGACAACTCTCTTGAATTTTTCCGTGAATTTCTCCATACACCGTTTCTGTATTCCAAGTTTCGCTCAGGACAGTTTCGATACAACACGGAACGAATAAACCGTTGTATGGAAGGCTTGACTGTATTTTTGATTACGCATTTGACATCGAAATGTTTTCAAAACAATCGTACAAATTGTTGTCGAGATATTTTGGAGCTTTTAAGTTTTACATCTAGCCGACATTAGCATTACCACCGTGAACGTTGAGGTTGTTCAGTTGACTCTTTTTTTAGGGAAAAAAAGATTTGCATATATGTGCAAACGCTTCAGTTGTATATATTATTATCTCGTGAAATATAGTGAATTAGCAATTGTTATTTACTTAATAGGATTTCCTTGTAATTTATTTATTTTTTTCTGCTTTACTTACTTTTTTCTTTTAACGCGCTATTCGTTAAAATGTATACAACTTTCCATCATTCACGGAGAAATTCTCACCCTTCGTGTTTTAACATTTACGGTGCAGCAGTTTCACATACGACAGTTTCTTATTTGTAATTTATGAATATAATGTATGAACCTATTATAAACAATTTGTTTTAAAAATTCCAAGTAACCTTTCCATGAAGTAACCTATGTCGAGCAACGTCAACGTTAGCTTATATGTATTTCGATAACGAACATGATGAGTTTTGAAAATGCTTGACTGTCAGATAGAAACAGAGTGAAAATTAATCAACGATTAAATTTTTCCAATAATCTTTAACTGCAATTAACGATTACATTTCAACTTTAATTGTCAAATAACGATTAAATACTTCTTTTAGTCGTTAATTGCTATGAACAATTAAATAGCTTTTAATTGTTAATTGCAATTAAAGATTAGATTCTTATTTTCAATTTTCGTCAGTTGGATACTTTATTAATGATTGATTGTTGAAATTCTTTTTGTAATGAAATTTTCTATGTGTTTCCTCGCTTGAGGTTAGAAATCGAGATACTTTGCTATGTATAAAGAAAAAAGATACCTTGCTAATGTATTATTAAATTATTAATTAAATATTTATAAATTAAATTTAGTTATATTTAACATTAAATTATATTAGTAAAATAATATTAATACTTCGTGCAACGAAATAAAATTTTTTATTATAATATAATAAAATATGTAAATACATATAAAATATATAATAAAATATATAAACTATATAAAATATATATGATAAAAAAACTAATATTTTGTTGCTCATTGACAAATTTTGAAGGAGTTCAAAATAAGTTATTTAGGCTTGCAACATATAGGTCTCCGTAAGCATAAATCTAGGAATATATTTTATCTTAACCTTAAAACGTTGATTTTATTACAATTTCAAAGTATACCTTCAATTTAAGTGAAATTATAATCAAATTCGCTGTAATAACTAACAATTGATAATTAACTATTAACACTGTCAATCGATTAAATCAATCACCGATTAATTTCCTTTTATCAACGATTGACAATTAATATTATTTTATGATCAGAATAAATCAATCATTGATTTTCCTACGATTAATTGTAAATATTAATTATTATTGTAAATATTAATTTTTAAATATTATTTTTATTATTTTTTACTTATTATTATATTTTATTTATTATTAATATCATTTTTATTTATTTCTATTATTAATTTTTAAACATTATTGAATATTAATTATTATTATAAATATTATTGTATTAATTTTTCTACGACTAATCGTAAATATTAATCAATCAATCAAACTAAAAATTTTAATCGATGAATATCCAACTTTAGATATTCAATTTGGAGATCCAATAAAATATATAGGATTCCATTTAAAAGTTTCATCTAAAACAAGATGTTTCAAGATGTTTATTACTATTACTCAAACTACCATATGTGTCCTTCTATACCTTGGAACATTATTCGGAAACATTTTTTCGTATCATTCACACTCCTCGAGATATTTCGCTATTCACAGATAAACCGGACGCACTATATATACGAACGACCGTTCTTTGCGTGGAAAATCGATGGGAATTGGAACGGTCGATCGTTGAAGTGAAAATTCGCGTAACCTTGCCATCGTGTTCGCTATCGATCTGCCACGTACTTGAGTTGTTTTCGAGACGAAAGTGAAAGCCAGTGAGAAAAGATGGGAAAAACTCGCGCGGCCGGGAAAACATGCGCGAGCTCAAGCTGCAAGCGCGATTACGTCCTCTCTGACCATGGTTAACGAGTCTTTTGTCGAGAATATTCTTGAAGATACTATATATCCTCGATAATATTCTCGAGAGGATTGTGCAACAAACAGAGGGGAAATTTATCGAATGCGCGAGCGGAAAATAGAGATGAAACCCCGATTAAAGGACAAGGACGCGGTGCTTGCAGTGACAAGAAAATTGCGTAGCACAAGGTCTTCTGGAAAAAAAATGGAAACCATTAATTATGAATATAGAGTAGTCGAGGTAGAATTAGAACATTGCAGTCGTGTGAAAAATTTGAAGATGGTTCCATTATAAATTAATGTTAATTCGATTAATCGAACAGCAAGTACCGTGATTAATTCAAAAAATGATTCCACTATGGTAATTCGTTAATCCCTTATAGTTAGAATTTCGTTTATTTGCAGAATAAAAAGACTGTCAATTAACTGTAACTACTTACACTAATTTAAGTCTTTCAGTCCAACGGATAGTACATGAATATCAAGAATAACAAGAAAATTTGAAACGTTCTACTAGGAAATAAATATTCAATTCTGTTTCAATGACGTGTTGCTACCTTGATTAACATATCTATCAAAAGTTTCAGTAATTTTTACATTAACGATTTTTTGCCAATTTTGATAAACTTGAAATATGTTATTGGTAGCATGATTCTAAACAATTGTTCTTTGTACATCGGTTTTAGTTTAGTTGTAAGCAAAAATATTTTGTAAATGATTTGACCTTTTAGTTAGTTTTGGATTAGGTTTGATATAACAAGATATAATAGTAAATTATTAATGGAAATAGGAAAAATAACTGTCATTATTATTAAAAAATGCCATCGTCTATTTTTGTGTAATTCAATAGATGATGAAGTCTGGACGTGAACTAAAATATAAATGTAAATATGGAAACATATAAAAATATATAAAAACATATAGATATAAAATGTAAATGCAAATATAAAAACAAGATAGATTCGTGAAATATCTTGTTACGGCTGTCCCATGATATCTCAATCATAATATTTATTATTTTGTCACGAACGAAAAATATAAAATAAAAAGTTATGTCGATAATAATAATAATATTTCCAGTCAGAAAAAGCTGGAAATATTTCTACCCCAAACCAATATTAATTTTTAATGAGAAAACTGATTGGTGCAATTCAAAACTAAAAATTGTGAAAAAACTAAAGTCGAATGGCGGTAACATGTATATAAATAAAAATTGATTGAAATAATGTTTTTGACAACATATTTCAAATTTATCGAAATCAGTGAAGAATTTTTAACAGAGTTTCCTCGAAAAATATATGAATCACATAAGCTCGTAATAATAAATTTTTTTAATCATATATATATATGAGCAAAATAACCATGACCAAATATATATATATATATATATATATTTTTTTTTTTAAACAATGTTTCAAAGTATTGTTTAGTATTTTAAAATAATATAAAATAGAATAACATTAATTAAAGTTAAATTTTAGCGTATGAGTGTTCTAGTTTTAATTCGATAATTTTTTAAACCTAGTATTTTTTTAAAATCGGTATTTTTCACTTCTGTTTACAGAGTGTTCGCAGTATAATAAACCAGCGTCTTTTTTTTGTAAATGTCAAGCTTTTGAAAAAAGTGAAAGATGAAAAAGTTGCGGTGTTTTTTATAACCAACGTGATGGAGTACTCCATTTTTTTGTATTTGCAACATTCGGGAAACGGAGATGACCTTCAGTTTTTTAAACGGATATTTTAAACGATATATTTTTTTGATCCGATTCTCTGTAAAAGGAAATTATTAATCTATGCACACTGGCACATTAATATTCACTAAATATTGAGACTATATAACACAAAGTATGATATAATCTTATATAATCTTCAAATTATTGACATGACACGATACTATAAAAGTGATTGAAAGAGTGTCTACTTTATTGTTAAGAATCGAATTATTATCGAGTGTACTGTCTAACGTTAATTTAAATTAACCCCTTAACAATGACATCTGAAAGAGTAAGGACTGTCGAATTATTAATTGTCTAAGTGATTATTAAATGACTAAGGAATATTGAATTGTTAATTTGTTCTTTTATCATTTTTTATTAATTTTGTTTGACATTTTGCAGTATAAATATATAAAAGAGTATAAAAATTATCTTTGTTACGTTTATGCAAATGTTAAAAATGAAAAATAAATATCATTTTTTGATCATGTCGAATTTCATTTAATTCGTACATCAAGGAATTAACAATCAAACCTCCGGCTCTGTAAAATAGATGACACCTGATAAGACGCATTGTGTTTGCAAATACGCCGCGAAGAGTGGTCTTGTTCAGAGCAAGAAATTCATCGGGGCCTTCCTTCCCTTTGACGAACGCCCATAAAGAGAGACGAAGATTCTTCTTTCGTCAGAGGAAAGGGGAGGAATATGTACGTGAAAGCGTTCTCTTAACTTTGTTGGACGTGAGGGGGGCGAAAATCGACTGGCAGTAGCCGAAGTCGAGGAACAGGGACGGGATGAAAGGGCAGGCGAGACTGTGAGAGGGATCGCGACTGGTAAGCTACGATAATGGTGGGCATCGCTAAGTTATGTCAGGATGACGGAAAAGGGAAGGGAAGGACGGCACGCAAGGAAGAAACCGGCCTCCGCAAATAGACAGGAGAAGAAGAGAAGAGGCAGACATCGGGACGAATGCCGAAGGAACGAAGGATGACGCGAAGCGGCGATTGGCAGATTCCAGTATGAGACGAGAGAAAAATCTTCTCATGTGCGATTATCCCGATAGAACAAGACAGACAGGAAGAGTATTCGGTGATGACTATCATCGAGAACGTAATTCTCTGGACTAATGACCGAAAACAAATGACCTGGCGAAGATCATGGACTAATGACCAGGCTATTGACCTGTTCTCGTGTGAATTAATCTCCCTGATGAATTAACGCCTAACCTGCTTCTCCCGTTTCTTCTTACGTGTTTCAAACGTCTCACGGCAAGTTCGAGTGAAAATTTCGATACGAGATTCAAGAAAATGTTGCTTCTGAGAAGTTTTCTTTAATCCCTTGCGCTGGCAACTGATTTGCGGACCATAACGAGTGACCGAACCGTATACAATAATTCGTCGCTTTCTTTTTCTTTTGAACTCGTCAGTATGATATCACTGGATAGAAATTATTAAGAAGTAATAAACTTATCATTTGTTTTGCCTGAGTTACATTTAAACATACTTAAAATTGAGAAAATATTGCAAAATATTGAGACAAGAAATTCTCGACGTGCGTGGCACGTCATTCTAGCACAAGAGGTTAAGGAAAACACGAGAAAGATCGGGTTAAAATTTTAATACGAGATTCAAGAAAATGTTCTCCTAAAGTTCTAAAAAGTTCTGCTTAAGAAAAATACGAGAAATATAAGTAAGGAAGAAACGAAGAGATAATCACGGTAATCACATTAGAATAACGAGAAAATATCAATGGTGGCGAAAACGAGTAGGTAAGCTAAAACACAGGAAGAAAAGAGAGAGGAAATGAAGAACAGACGCAGCAAGACGCCTCCTGCAACTTTGGAGAAGTCATTTGCGAGAATCGTAAAACGATTACAGTCTGTTCGCCTCGCTCGGAGACTCAAGTCAAACGCGAGATTGCACAAAATCTTAGTCGGTTGTCGAAGAAATGAGAGAGAGAGAGAGAGAGAGAGAGAGAGAGAGACAGATTTTGAAGAAAAGAAAAGCAAAGGAAAAGAAAATAAACTCAGAGGTTGATGATACTTATTTTAGTGCAGTGACCGGTCACGTACGCTAATTCAACTATATAAACAATGAAAATGGCAATGGAGGATACTGGCTGCCGTAGAAAGAAGGACAGCACGAAAAATACTGAAAATAGTTGATAAAGAAGTGAGAAGATGACGCGCAAGAGGAATCAAAAAGGCCAAAAAAAAGGCTAGTTTACTACTTTTCTTTCAAATAAAACGAGATTATAGATTGCGACGATAATTTTTACAAATGTATTGCGTGCAATCTGATTTTTGCGAAACTTTCTCTGCTGTCGTAGAATTACAATAAATCTGAAAAAATCGAGTCTTTTTTCCAAGAGACGATAGAAACGAACAGATTTGATGAAACGCGATGGTATAGCAGAGGCAGAAAGTAAAAGTCGATGCTCGTTGCTTATAGTTGCCAAGCTGATTATAGATACGATAGTGAAAGACCGCGGAGAGCATTGATCTGAAAATAATAATTAATTGTCGCGCTTTCTCGCGCAACTGAAATTGAGTTTCACTGACGGATTGTCTCGAAACGACGTTCATTTCCTAAATTACGATTTTTATTAAATCCGCGAATTGCTGTTTTACTGTTTTCACGACGTTGTTTCCTTTCCACGAAATTTGCTTTTTATTGCCGCCGTCGGCTTTATATCATCGTACAGTTTACGCCGGCAAAGAGACAACATTTTCGAGACAGTTCACCGTGGTTTACGAGAAGTCGTCTCTAAAGCCGATTGCCACTTTATTCCGACGTGTAGTTCTTTCCTCGCAGTAAATTATTTCATAAACGATCATCGAACGTCTAAAATACGCAGTGTTGCGTGCACGTACACGCTTCGAACGACTAGCTTCGCTGCAAATCGTCGAAACGAACCCCGATCTGACGACGAACGAGCCAGCGCGGGTTTAGTTCACGCTCGATTGCGATTGCAGCCAGAGCCGACCTTTATCGTCCTTCGCCTTACGAAATAATCGCGCGGCGGCGAGCGCGCACGGCAGAATTAATCGTCCTCACCTTCAATCGCCCCTTCTCCCGAAGGCACGAGGCTCCCCGATTGGTTAGAAATCGGTGTTCTCGCGAGCAAGCACCGATCTACACACGGCCGTTTTCATACGTTCACCTTTTCCTCGACAAATGCCAAGTCCTCGGGAACGTGTTCTGCCTCTAATGCCGATTACGCCGAAAGAACAGAGGGAACATCGAGAAAAAAATCACGCGATTATTCTAGTTTTTCAACCCAATTATTCGTCGCCATTAACCCTTTGACTACAGCAAACTTTGAGACGTACCAGCCGTACCAGCCGTACCATACGGGATGTAGGAACTCAGTCGCTACACCGAGAACGGCGAAATTTCTCGTTAGGCGTGCATTTCTGAGAAAGTATATTGAAATAATCGAAACGCTGAATTCCACTACATTAAACCAATATTATTTATTTATTCATATTCTGCATTGAATTATTAGTGCACATACTAAAAATTTAACATTGACGTTAAGCTTTTCATAACAATCGTCAAGGAGATTTATAAATAATCGATAACAGTCACTGAGAAGATAAACACACGGTTGTTTTCAGTTTTTAATTAAAAAAGAGCAGTTAAGTGAATTCGTTGTAATTTGTATAAGAATATATATTTTGTTGCATACATTTTATTTAACGTAGGTTCTAAAGATAAAGTAATTATTATTTCTCTTTTTGAAGTTGACGGGAATTGTACCAAGTTATCAAACAATTACATCGTATCTACAAAATATGAATATAGACAACATGAATCATTTGTCATTTGTGTTGTTGTGTCATGTTTGCATGTACTTTTTCTGACTATTTTTTTATTATCCCAATTTTTCATTTTAAAGATATAAAAAAATAATAATTGTAAAATAAGCATATTTATAATAATATATGACTAACGGAATATGTAATTGTTGAATTAGCATTCACTTACGTCTGGTTTAAATGAGATTTCTTGGAATTATGGTTGATAAAATTTTCCGAGCGCCTATAGGCGTCTCTTGTGTCAGCGGATAAACGTAGGTTAAATGCCTTTAATCGCCTACAGCATCACAAGCGCCTTTAGTACCACCAACGGTATTCAGAGGCATCCAAATTAATTAATTAATTAATTTAATTACAGCCTCTGGCCATCGAATTAGGACCTTATGTGAACAAGGACTAATCAGTTACAAACAAACTGGGATTAGAGGCAGGTTAGTTTTACTTTACTGATGGCCAGTCGTTGCGACGCATTGATTAATGCTGGAGAGTCTAATCTCGGTTAGGGAATTATCATTGGACAGTCATATATTTCACATTTATTTCTATAATGTAATAAAATACATAAGACGATGTATCCTTGGAATAATTATTATTGTTAATATAATTTTCGATTTGGCAAGTGAAAATAAAAAGAAAATAATATCATAAGATTCAAGAAACTACCAAAAAAAATTTTTATTAGAGATTTTTTAGAGAAAAAATTAATAGTTCCGTCACTATTAAAATTATTATTGTTAGTCTGGTTAAATCGAACCATCATCAACACAAGTAATAATGTCTTCTTCGTCACATACATTCAAGATTCCATCATTTCGATTTGTTTTAAATTTTTATAACAGTTCTATTATGAGGAACGAAATTTAATAGATCCATTGTCTCTCTTCTTTTCTTTTATCATTGTTTTGCCTTTAGGATGTAACAAAAATTGGTCTACATTTTTCAAAGTGGTCTACCTCTCTACGAACTTCCTAAACTACCTAATATTAATGGTGTTGAATTCTGCATTTTTGTTAGAATCACATTTAAATTGTATGACGTAAAACTTTGAGGACTAGTTAGGATAAAATAAATTATTTCAGTCAATTTGTTATTTTTGTGTGAGATACCATAATTTAATTTATTTTACTTTCTTTTATCACGCTAAAGTTTGTCATTATTGCCTTATATATACCATTGTATTAAAAAATTATTTAAACTTACTATTAAATTACAAACTAAATTGCATTAGTACATCAAAACAGATTTGCATTAGAATATGAATCCAATTGGCTTTTGAAGGAAATTATTCGTAATTATTTTCAAGTCAAGGAAAAAACACGGTTGGTTAGTCGTAAATTGTTAAGAAAATTGATTTTGAATATAAAAAGTTAAGAGTCAACCAAGTGCTTTGAGACTAAAAATCGGAAAAAATTCAAAAAGCCAGTCAATCGAATTGGCAAGCGAGCGGCTCAAAATGTCACTAGTTCCCTCATAACTAGTTGTTTCTTTGTCATACTTCTGTCTCATTGAAACAATCTGAAATCTCCTCAGTTCATTCGTGCGTTCACTTGTTTTTTGACAATTGCATTACGATTTAAAGACAAAAGTTTCAAAATACTCGGTAATAATACAATGATGACTATTCTATTGTACAGAATTCGTCCGTATCTTTCAGTTGAAAATCACAAAAAAGAAAAAAAAACAGATGAAATTTCTTGTAAATACTCCAAATTCTATGGCTAGTGGCCGTACACCAGAAATCTAACTCGATTCGCCCGTTTCTCTTTGACCACAAAGGTTCCGCGAGTATGCGTCCGATTCGAATGCTTCCAAGTGGCTTCGTCAAACGAAATTCCACAATATTTGGACAAAAAAAAAAAAAAAAATATAGAAAACTGCATGATTCACAGTCGTGGTTGCAGATTATCGTTCAACGCAAATTGAAATTTTTCGACGATTCGATCGACGCATCAAAATGGGAATTACAGCTCATTTCATCTTCACCGACTCGATCTTTCGTCTTGAATGTCGTCGGGATTAAATCGAAGAAGGTGGTCGCTCCTGTCTACATGTACTTACATAAGCACGTGTACACTTTTCAAGGCTGCACGAAATGTTTGACATAGCGGAGCGCAAAAAACCTTCTGCATGCTTCCATACTTCTTACTCGAAAGAAAAAGCCGAATGCGGTAAACTCAGCTGTAGCAGAATTGGTTGAATCAGCTGGTTAAGTCAATGCTTCATGCGAAGAAGATTCTGGGCACAACTTCTAGATGATCGTTTCCTTGCCGTTTTCCACATCATTCGTTATCCACGGGTATGAGTCCGAGAGCTTCTGTTCCACCGAAGTGTGGTTACTCTCTGTCTGACAGTGCACCTACTCGTAAACCTACTCGAGAGTGTTCTTCCATTCCACGCGGGAGAGACGATTCTGTCTGAACGATAGAGTTTGTCCTTTAATATTCTTGATGATACTTTTTCAAAGCAAGAGAATTGCGTAAATTTCGCGTAGTCTTCGTTTACCCTCTTAGCTGTGAATAACGAGTATACTCGTTATGAAGAAATGGCAATTTTTTGTGTAATGATGAGTAATTGTACGATAACTATATCATATAATAAATATAATTGTTACTTTCATTAAATTTTTTGTGGAAAATAAAACATATTTGTACATTTTAGATATTTTAGAATACTTTCCGGCTAGACATAGTTCTTTTTACATCATTTCCAAATATTTTCTTGCCATTAATATCAATTGAGTTAAATATCAATGAAGTTAAACAATAAAATTATTGATTTTTCAAAAAAAGACTAGTGTTGTTTCAATTTTACAATTAGCAGCTGCACATACTCTGTGTTTAACGAGTATAATCGTCATCGCGTCGTTCTAGCGGCACATTGTGGATACTCACTTTTTTAAAAGCGACGCCACAGCTAAGGGGTTAAATCGCTAGGCGACGATTCAAAGCTCCCTAACCGCCGAGACTCGAGCTTCAGCAGCGAATGTTGCTATAGCGAATCGATCGCCAATTCCGTGATTTATCGTATTACTTTAACGGCGCTGTAACGAGCGCGCCGTGGCCCGAGAATTCGCCTCGTTACAGCGCCGTCAACGACGTGCTCTTCAAACGAACCTCACCCTTTTCCACGTAATGCTATCTCGTATCCGATTTCGCGACGGAAAAAGAACGTTTCCACGCGAAATGGAGGAGGCCTTGTGTATGTACACAAGGACGGCGTGCAAACTCTGCTATAGTCAAGAAAACGTATCAAGCACCGGAAATTACCGGCTCTCGTTTTTCTTCCTGAACGTCATCAGAGCACCTTCATTGACCGTGTGACAAAGATCCAACAAACGAAACGAAACATACGCTTGTTCCTCCGTATGCTTCAGAACAGAACAGTGTTTTCGCGTAATTGAGCATTTTCATGCGAAACGAAGCACAGAAGCAATTTCAGATCTAAATATAACGTAAGAAAATTAAATATAAATATAATTACTTACATTAAATATTTAATTACAATTTTGTTAAAATATTTTTATTAAAATATTTAATTATAATTATAATTAGTTATGATTTTATTAATATTTTATTAAAATGTTTAATTATAATTATAATTAGTTGTAATTTTGTAAAAAAGAAATTACAGCAATAAACCTGAGTTCATTTCAAAGCTTGTAATCTCTAGTTTCAAAATTCATTTCGGTTTATTTTATCCTAAAACGTGTTTTACGTAGCGGGCAAGTGAAGACACTTTGTTTCTCGAAAATGCTATAAATTTCCATAGCGTAAAAATATTGAACAATTTTTTCACGATTGGGAAGATCGAAGCTTTCTCTTTACAATAAGCTCCTAAAACTTGATGTACGATTTTTTTTTTTTTGCTTTGAACATCAGACTTCGAAGAAAATTCAAAAACTTGCAAGATTTTCATTGTTATGTTCGTTTTTATTTGACATTTAAAATTCAATAAAATGACGACAAAGAAATTGTATTTAAAATTTTAGGGAATCATTGTAAACAGAAGGCTTCAATTTTAAAATTCATTGTAGATTCAGCTGCAAAAGAAATTTTTTACACATCATGACAATATATTGCATTTTAGAGAAAAATTTTCATTTTTCTATCTATTACGTGATGTAAAAACATTTTAGAATAAAATAAATAGTGTATATTGAAATAGAGGTTTTAGACTTTAAAACGAACCTAGGTTTATTATTGTACGATTTTATTTTACAAAATTGTAACAGTACTTAGTGTCTCCATATTAATCTAAATCGCCGTATAAACGAAGCAAATTCGAACGTCAATGCTAATTTCTAATTTCGGTGCAATGCTAATGCAACGAAAATTAGCGATTGGTTGATTTGGGTCACGTGATTCGCGAGAGGGCGTGAGGTAGACCTCGAGTAGAAGTGGCGTTGTCTGGTACTGAGCGATTACGATGCCTGTAATTTGTTTTGTATCGATTCAAATGTTTGCATATCAATAAAATTTTATGGCAAAAAAGTCGTCTTCATTTCTTAGTCAGAACAGTTGCTTCTGGGCCTTTCAGTGAGATGAATCGTACTGGGGTACAAGTCGAGTAGTTTTTTGCTTGTTCGTTCTAAGATTACCATAGTTATAATGATCAATGGTTATAATGATTATCTTTTTTTATAGGTTTCCTGCGTAAGTGTAAATTCATCTTTTTCTGTACGTGTTCTTCTTCTCTATCAAAATATGTAAAGAACATTTTTCTTGTTCATTTCTTAATTAAATAAATAAATTAATAAATATTCTACTGTACTATGTAAATGCTTCGAAATGAAGGGTACATTTTCGTCACTGCTATCATTGGATTCGTCTTCGTTGTTCACTTTATCATTTTGTAAAATAATTTCGCCAATAGAATGAGTTCGATCATTAATTTTATTGGATTGGTACTATTCTGTTACGCTGAATTTATTGAATCGTTGTACCCTTTTATACAACATTGCAATGACTTCGTTTGACTTTATTTCATTTTCGCTTGATTTCTCATTTCTCATTTTTGTAACCGCAATATGCTTATGCTTGTAATCGTAGCATGTGAACACATTTATACGCGTGAACGCTTTTATTGCAATATCGTAGTAGGAAATATAACAGAACGTTCAAGTAACAAAATATTCGTATAACGGAAATTCTGTTGTATAAAAATAATTTTGAAGATTTTATACCTGTATTTCTGTCGAATTTTCGCGTATTCCAATCTATTAGAATATTTCAGCGTAAATGTTCGTTGAATTCCTCTCGCAGAATGACGATCGCTTGGCGCGGCGCGGCAGTTTCTTCAGTCGTCGAGAAACGTTCCCTTAAAATCTATTAGCCGAGGGAAATACAGCGTGTAGCACTCAATGCTTCTTTCCACGTCAGGACGCATACGTTTAACGAGCAGTGCCCTTCTCGGCGACTGGTAAACTCGCGCGCCGTAGCCAGCCAATTGGCATGGTAATTCTCGTTTTTTATGTCGAGATATAAATTTAGTATTCTTTTTTTTTTTTTCTCTTAAAGCGGCATTTAATCAACTACGTGGTCATCACAGTTTTCTTTGATTCTTTCCCATCTGATCATCATCTGGTTTCTATTCCAGCTTCAAAAATTCTGGGATTTTCGAATCGAAAAGTTCAACGCGTTGTTGACCTCTTCGTAAGAATGGAATTTTTTCCCAACAAGGATTCGAAAGGAACGAAGAATGGAGAATGGAGGAGAACTTCCCACTTGAGTTTCTTAATTTTTTGTTGATCAAAATAGGATGTTTTTCTGCAATGGCTGTTTGGAAGTTGACCGCAATAAAAGTTTGCAGGAACGGTTTCTTCCAACGTTAAGCAGCTCAAAGTAAACCACGTCATGAATATTCCATCAAATCTAGCTTTCATAGAGATTACTTCTATAGATATTGGACTTTGGAATTTCTCTCCGGTGGTTCTTCAGCAGGAAGTCATTGTTTCTTCACCACCGGGTTATCACGGGGAAGCTGTTTTCCATTTCTCATTATGATACGGTCCTTTTTTATGGCGGTTGCATCGCATATGGAGGACCTTGTAATTTGTTCTATATCATGCGAAGTTGAACTGTTGAGCATCCTTTTTGAAATTTCCTCAATTGTTTGGCGAGGGTCTTCCACAATAGCCCGTAAAGCGTCTTCGTCAAATTGAACTGAACGAACGTTTCTTAGCGGTATTTTCAAGGCCACTACGAAATTTGTTGATTTACGTCATTTACGTTGGCACTTGCGAACGTCCGAACAATTTGAATAAATTGCGTTGCGTGCATGCCCGCAATTAAACTACAGCATACAATAAATAGCATATAATATCTGATACGAGCTTCTTCAGGTTGTTTCGCAAAAGATATTTAACATTCTCTAAAAACATTTCGGCCGAAAGTAGAACAATCAAAATTGCAACGTGCCCCAATAAATCCTGTTGACTGGTCGCGCAGCTAAAATACATGTTCCATTCGTCGCAGTACGCAGCCGCGCGTATATTTCGGAAATCATTCGAGATATATACTCCGCCGCGATGCTTCGCGATTCCCCTTTCTCCAATTACGCAGCTTCGATCCCAATAGCACATCTGCCTAACCTTTCGCCGGAGACAGATACGACGCCATTACGGTTAATGAACGCTCGAAACTCGAATCCGCTTCGTTTCGAGCCACGATCCGACGTTGCCCATCAAGATTTCGATCGAAAAAGGAAACTTCGACTTCCGTCGTTCGGTTTAATTCTCTCTCCTTTCAGTAGGTTTCTCGCTACTGCACCATGCAAACGATTGTGGAAGCAAGTCAGCATCAGATGTGTCAAGAGACAAAGGACGAAGCCCCAAGGTTCGAAAGTACATACATCGGCTGGACGACGCGCGATCGAGACGTTCCTGGCGATCGTCGAAGGTACGCCGAGGCACACGATAACTTGCGCGCGCGCTCCCCTCGTCTCTTCTCTCGGTGTCTCCCGTCCCGCGGAGTGAACGTCGTCCTTGCATTGAAAAAGCAGCAAGGTCGTTCAGGACTTATATAGCCGCGGTTCGAAACCCTCCCGGCACTCCCCGAAGTCCTGCCCGACAACACCACGCATCCTTTTCGATCTCCCTTTTCCTTTCGATCCTCTCTCTCCCTCGTCTTTCTGCCTCCACCATCCCTTGCCGCTTCTTTTTCTTCTCGCCCGGTCCCGACACTCGGTACACCGACGCTATCCCGGCTTTCTTAACTCTCTGACACCGAGCAAACTGTGCATTACTTATCTTCGCGGCTCCCACACGAAGCCTGACTCTGATATACGAGAGTAACGACGAAATCGTCGTCGGCGGAGTAACCGGAGAGAGATAAACGCGATTCGTTGCAGTCGTGATTTTTCTGCACCACGTAACGAGACGTTCGCGATATCGCGCGCGACGACGACGTTTTCTTGCGCGATCAGTATTTAACTTGCCCTTTGACTTGTGTCCGCGAGAGACAGACGTCCAGCGCGTGACGTCAGGTATAGTCACACTCTGGAGAGTGCGTTTGAAAAGAACGTGAACGCCGTTTCTTTGAAAAAAAAAAAAAAATTCTCTTTGTAAAGAATTTTGCACAAATCGAAAGCTAAAATTACGCACTTAATTAATGTCTTAGTGACTATTGTTTGGACGCGGAGAGACTAAAAAACATACGTTTTCAACATACGAGACAGGTAAAGACCGCCATATTTCTCGAATTCGATGATTTTCTGTCGTTAAGACACGTGTCTCTTGTAATTGTTGCTTCATGATTGACATTTTCAATTAGATTGGCATCAAGGGGGGATTGAGATGGTTGGGATCGTTATCTTTTTGAAGTATCCAAGATTCGTTTCCTTCATTAAACCAATGTTTCGCAGACTTTAAAAATCTCCTCTCGTACAATTTGATCGTCATTTAAGCGCCTAGATTGTTTGTAAAGACGTGTGAAATCCTAAATTGCGCTGGCAACTGATTGCGGACCATAACGAGCGACCAAACCGTATACAATAATTCGTCGCTTTCTTTTTGGAACTCGTCGATATGATATCACTGGATAGAAATTATTGAGAAGTAATAAATTTATTATTTGTTTTACCTTTATAATTAAATGTACTTAAAACTGAGAAAATATTGCAATTTTGGGACAAAAAAACATAATAAGAAAAGCATAAAGCAGTCCCAAACATGCACTTTTATTGGATGTTTGACAGTTCTCTGGACAATTAGATTTCCGTGGACATAACAGGCTCGTTTGCCAAGATTTGAAAATGTTTAACCAGTCATAAACAATAGACACGTGTCTTAACAACGGAAAGCCTAAGTCGTCGAATTCGAGAAGTATAGAGGTTAGTGGAAAGCGTATCTCGTCGCATTGAAGCAATAATCACTAGATTGGACACACTATTAATAGTATTTTAGGTGTACTTTCGAGCCGTACAAAATTTTTTAAAAAACACACCGTGTACTTCCATCGTAAAGAATTCGTTGCGAATTTTCTTTCACAATTTTACGAGCTTTGACGCGTTCCCGGTTAAGAATCGCGCAAGTTATGAGCCACAGCCGTCGTATACGTTTCTTCGTGTTTGTTTCTTGCCTTCTAACGTAATATCCTTGTTCTCCCGGTGGTGTACACGTTCCGAGGGGATTTTTTTCAAAGGACCCAGCCGCTTGTCTGCCACCTGTACGAGTACCGCAAGAAGATTCCGCAGGATTTATGCCGGCGTTGTCCATTTTACTCGTCTTCATTTCCCATTCGTGCTCGTTCCAACGATGGCTTGTGATCGTATCTGTCGTTCCTTGTATTACTGGGGTTGAATTACGATCGCGCGTTATGACGACCTTCGTCTTTCTGCGCTTTGCGCTGAAACTGCACCACGAACGCCATGGTATCGTCGATCGATGAATCGCCGTCTATCGACGATTTTCAGCTACTACCAATTCTTTGCAACGAAACCGACGATCTACTGTTTTCTGATGAAATATAAGGTAAAGTGCCCAAATAAAATGCCTTCTGAGCATTTTTAATATCTATTCAAAACTGAATCACGTTTTTAATCTGAAAAGAAATTGATACAATTATTTTGAAAACTTGAGAGGAGATCTTTAATCAGTGTTTCGTAAAAGTTCACAGAAACAAAGACGGAGATTAATATGTAGAAAGATGCAATTTTTAGATAATTAAAAAAGAAATATTTCTAAGTGAACGGAAGATTGGAAATACGTGTTATTCGCTTTTTCTGTGTATCTAAGAAATATTTTATTGATCAAAATATACATACAGGGTGTTTTCGAAATTGTGGTACAGCTGGCTAGAATTCTATTTGTAATTCTAAATATAATTCTATTTTTAAAAATAAGTCGAAAAAGGAAGAATAAAATTTTTCTATATAACACTTTATTTTCGAGAAAATCGAGTTTGAAAATTTTACCAGGGATCGAAAATTAGTTAACACATTGTTGATCGGCAGAAGCTATTCCGTATCACCGGCTATTATTTCGTAATTGAGTATAAAAGTGAAACAATCTAAATAAACGATAAACTTCTATGTACTTTGTTTATATAGAATGAATTTAAGTAAAACTTTTATATATATTATATTTTATACATATAATACATTTTAGTAACTTTGTTTTCCTGCTGTGATAAATATGTATAGCACTTACCTAAATACATCTGATTTCGCTGCGATAAACTATCAATTTCCACATCACTATAAAATATTTCAAAATCAGATAAAGCGTTTGCATATAATTCATTGAAAAGTTCATGAATTACAGTTCATCTTCACGATCCGTCATGACTGAAATTTTTGTATGCTAAAATTTTGTACACTAAAATTGCGATGAAAACCTAAATATCAATAAAAATAATTTTTTTTATAAAGTGAACATGGTTGAACACGACGAAGAAAGATTTTACAATATTCTGCATTACCCCGAGTGTCAAAAATTAAAATCGCTAATGCAAGTACAAACACGAGTTAACTCGTGACCGATCAACAATGTGTTAATTCTAGACGTGACAGAAAAGAATAGTTAAGAGGAGATTATTCTACGTGCAGAAATAAGTAAGAAATGTAAAATAAAATTTCTTTGTAAAGTGCTTCATTTTCGAGAAAATCGAATTTTAAAATTTTATTAAGACAACTTTTAACGAAACACAGTCTGTTTTCTTAAAAATGAAACTGTAAGAATGAAAAAATTTTATTCTACATTTTTTACTTATTTTTGAATATAGGATATACTTTCTTATTAATTATTCTTTTTTGTCTAGAGTTAATTAAATTCGAAATTCTGGGATTAGTCTGGAATTAGTAAATTTTCAAAAACGAAGCTTTGAGTCAAAAAAATTTATTCTTTCTTTCTTTTCGACTTATTCTTTTATGTAGAATCATCTCTTGGCCGGCTGTACCACAATTTCGAAAACATTCTGTATAAGTAAAATTAAGAATTTATGCAACAATCACATACAAAATTTGTTCATTTGTGACGTAGGTGAGCATAGCTCGTGGCATTGAAACAACCTGGATTCATGCTGTTGAAATTTTCCTATCTGAAAAGCGTCCAAATCAGTCAGTACTTTTATAACAGTTACAATCACAGAGAAAAAAAGATATATTCGATTCCAGTGAAATTAGGAATTATGCAGGAGGACCAAATTAAACACAAAGCTATTTTTTAATGTAATTGTCACTCTAATTCATAGATGATAGAACAAAGTTTCACTTTAAAATGAAAATAGAAGCAATATACTGTACATAAAGAACAATCGTGTAATCACTTACCTTAGATGCTGAAATGCATTTTCATATATCACAGAATATCATAGTGCACTTCACGCGTATAAATAATGTGTGAAAACAGACTGCAGGAACGACGGATTCATTCCTTTTTGCTCACTAGCAACGTTTATTATATTAGACTAACCGAAAAGCAACAAATGAAAAGCAAATTTTTCATGAGAAACAAAAACTTTAATAATATAATTAATATATCGACCATTTTGTTCGACTACCTTTTATCATCTTTCAGGCAACTTCGTGATTCCGCGTTCAAAAAAGAATAGAGAAAATCCAAGACCAATTTAATATCTTCATTAATAGTAAAATTTGGCAAAACAAATTTACTGGCGTTTGAAAGTTTCTTCACCTTATACGTTAGATAATTTTTTATAAGTTTGCACAACGTTTTTGCTTCTTTTCGGAAGTAGTACAGCAAAATTTTCCTCTTTGATTTTCCATTTTGAAATCGATACAAACAACCAAACAAACAACTGTCAACGAATCGTGCATTTTCGTTTTCTAAATCAAGCTCAACGAATCAGGTATCAGGTTACACAGTGAATTTGCGGTTTAAAATGAAGTTATGTTTCAAGATATGCACGTATGTTCATTTATTAGAAAAAAAAGCAATTATTTTTTAGCCAATCGAAATTACGATTACTACTGATAACTTGCGTCATTTAATAACAGAGATAAATCATCATAGAGAGATCAGAGTTGGACACATTACCCTACACACGTGACCCACTTTCAGATAATGTAACGCGAGTTTGAGTATTGACCCGAAGAGTTCCAATCGATACGGATTAATTTTTGGCAGCTAGCGTCAAGGTCAAATGGTTTGAGGTAGAAAACGTCGATCATTACGAATGGTCGAATGCAACAAGCGTTTCAGGCGACGATAAATTTCATGCGCGTGAGTTCTTTTTATCGTCTAGCGTAGCATTTATTGTAGTTTATTCCTACCTAGGAAACGGAGGAATGATTTGCCAGGAAAAAATCAGAAACAGTTTCGTTGTCTCACCGCGAAGACGAAACTGTCGAGGCGTCTTTATTACCTCGTGTCGCAAACTTGAAATTGGCTAGAAAGTGTCGCGCATAATAATGCAACATATGAGAGTAGATCAATGAACTACACGCAAACCTGTTTTTGTGCGATTTTTTTTTATGCGGTATATAAAAAAAACTGCACGATTGTACCCCAGTACGATTCGTTTCACTGAAAGGCCCAGAAGCAACTCTTCTGAAATAGGACAGGATTGTTCTAGGAAATGAAGACGACTTTTTTGCCATAAAATTTTATTAATATGCAAACATTTGTATCGATATAAAACAAATTACAGGCGCGATCGCTCAGTACCAGACAACGCCACTACTACTCGAGGTTTACCCCACACCCCCTCACGAATTACGTGACCCAAATCAACAAATCGCTAATTTTCGTTACATTAGCGTTGCACCTGAGGAGGCCCGATTTTCTGCGTTACCTCCGCTAAAATCACTTTCAGTGATAAAATGTCCATCAAAATGCATAATATGAATAAAAAGTAATAAAAAGTGAAAATGATATTGTCGAAATGACTCAGGACGAAACCTTAAGTGATAGTGACATTATAAATTACGCAACAGATCTTACTGATGATCAAAAAGAATCCGATTTCTCTATAACAAGAAATAACATCTATGCAATGCTCCAACTATGGAGCAAATTGGAAAGTCATTTTGTTCCTGTCGATTCTGAAAGAAGTTTAAAATTCCAGAATGAGCTGCGATATTGTATGTCTGGTTAGCGCGACGTATACAAGCGGCTAATCAAATAACCGTCGTCGCAAAAATTGATAATTGTATCAGAAAAGAAGTCAACTCTGAACGAGTGCAAGGTAGCATCTTCAAGTGACGAAAGTGATTTTGAATCAATTCATCACAAAAAAATCCGCGTTGACTAGAACAAGAATAAATTTTATATGTACATTTTTACATGGAAATTTTCGTATGAGTAATATATAATGTATAAATAAATAAAATATTTTAGAATGTTCCCATGTTAGTACATCGTGAAGTTTTGAGTTATTTTCTATACTCACCGCATAAAATAATTTTTTCTTTAAATGTGTTGCGAACAATATTTTTTATAGCTACTTATGAAGTTTCGGAATATTCTTTCTGTGCGTTTTCTTTTATCCGGTCCCTATCCTCCGCACAAAAACAGTTTTGAGTGTACTTAACTCTTGGTAGAGGAAGAACATCGTTCAAGTACCAAGATTTTCACCGTCGTGAAAGATTTTCAAGATTAATCTCTGTTAGGAACTTTTGATGTTATTTTGTGATAGTTGAGGGAAAAAAGGATGTTCGAAGTCAGAGTTGATTCAAAATCAGTGATCGATTATTTTATAATCACTTCTGTAATCGATTCTCGGATGTAGTCACGAAAATTGTTAATCTATTAATCGTTGTTAATAATAGTAATAATAGTATTAATGCTAATAAAAAATAAAGTAATAATAATATTATTATTAATAATAACAAAGAATGAAGTAATAATAGTAATATTAATAATAATAAGAAATAGTTGACAATAATAATAAAGTGAATCAGCAATTATGGTTAATTTTTGTAATTTGCAATCATTAATCAGTAATCTTTAAATCCTTGAATGATTAATTTATTAAGTCGTTTATTGAAAATTTTACTGTCCGTTAGATTAATCTATTAATCATTGTTGATAATAATAATGAAAATAAATAATAATAAATAGTTAATAATGATAAAATAAATCAGCAATTATTTTTAATTTTTGAAAATTTGTAATCATTAATCTTTAAATCATCAAGTGATTAATTTATGTTTTATTAAGATATTCATTGGAAACACTATTTGTTTATACATTATGCGTTTATGTTTCTTATATATGTTTCTTCATATTACCTTAACGTGTTCAGTGTAGACGCTGTGAATATGCAGATTCGTAGCATGCGTACTGAACATACAATCGCCTGAATCTGTGCTTTGTAGTACCTCATCAAAGCTGGCATATAATCATACATATGTGTATCATTTTAAAACCGTTTGTGTCGTTTGAATTTACAACTCAGTTGTGGATCAAAGCTTGAGAGAATATCTGCGTATTCCTTTTATAAGTATCTGTATTGTTGAGTTTCTAATTTGTTAGTTTATTATTCTCTGATATACACATATTTTGCTGTAAAAATGAGTAGATGTAAAATTTTCATCACTAAACAGTTCATTTTCATCAAATCGTATAGAAAATAGTGCCAATTACGACTTACAAATTACGCGAATTAGTCATCCAATTATAATTAATGGGAAATTTTTTTAATATTCATTAGAAGGAGACAATGTTTATAAAGTTGTAGGAAAGTGCAAATAGTGTTGTGATTACTATGTATTATATTACTACGTTTCTTCAAAGCAACAAAAATAATAAATATGTTATGAGTATGTTATAAACTGTAATATAATCAAAAGTGCAGTCATTTTATGATTAATGATTGCAACGATTCTTATTCATTAATAAAGTGATAATTGATTATTTTGTTGGATGATCAACCCTGGCTGACGATATTGAATCAGTGCAAACACTGAGTTAGTGACAGTCCACATAAAAGCGGACTGTGAATAGTTAGTCATAAGAGCAAGATCCAATAGTTGGTCATCTATTTGGCCATATATATATATATATATATATACGGAAAAAGAAGTCATTATTATTCTAATTCTTTTCCCTAATATTCCTCATCGACAAAAGATCTTGTACGCGACCACTATTGCAACACTGAATAAACCTCTTCGGAATTATAAGTGTGTTAATTCCATTACGCGGAATCCAACAATTTCATAATCAGTAATCGTGATTAATTCATCTGAATTCACATTAATAAAAATCGTTGATTAATCAGACTAGGTTTTTTAAGCTCAACTCTGTTTAAAATTTGTCTTGTAACGAGACAGCTTGTTTCACATTTTTATTTTTTATTTATTACGCACTAGTAAATCGTTGCAGATAATACGCGTAACGTCAAAACTAGGGACAAATCGATGACCTGGATGACGAAACTAGACAATGGTTAGGTTGTTTCAATGGTCTGGCGTTACGAGCAATTATCGATGAAATAATTATCGAGACTCTTGATGCGTGTCCAGATCGAGCAAGGATAACGATGGCCACCGAAACAGTTCGATCGCGCAGTCTCTTTTCGAAGCTATACAAATTCAATTAGATCTAACAAGACATTACCAACTGCACGAACCAGGATGTTCTAACTGTAGATTTATATAACTGATACGTTCGTTATTTTTCATTGAATTATTTCATGAATTCAACGAATCACTCTTTTTACTTATTATAAGTAAAGAGTATAATATACAAAAGTACGTTTTTTTCAACACGTTATTAATTAAAATTTATAATTCATTCTGTTCGGATCTTTATATGTAATCTTTGATAAATTCTATGTATTTTTTTCTTGTTGTTTCAAAACTCATTGCTTTGATATATTAAACTTAATTAACGTTCTTTCTAGAATATTTCTTACAAAGGTAAAATTTATTATAGGTAGATATTTGATTTCTCTTGGATTTTTTCCATGAACATCAGCTAAATTATTTAAAATACAGTGAAATTTTTTACGACGTGCTCTACGACGTAATTTTAAAAGTATATTTGTCTTTGAATACAAATTCATGCTTGAAATTATGATTATAATTAATTCCGTGTGTAAACAAATATTTCAGAATCTCAGAGCTTTTTTTAAAAGCTTCAGTCGTCCCAAACTCTTTTCAAATTTCGAATCCATCCGCTCGCTAGCTACATGGAAACAAACTCGCGAAAGAAAGTCGATTAACAAGTGTCATCGCGTTTTTTTTTCTTTTTTCTTCGTAAATTGTTCATTACTCGTAAATTCGCCAGGTTCTGTCTAATAGCGAAAATAAACGAGTTTCCACGATTTCGTGTTCTTGCAGCGGCACCGCGCGCATTTTCTCACCTCTTCGATCGCTTCTGGTCTCGCCTTGTTAGTTCTCTTCGTCTTTCCGACACCATTCGCTTGTTCCCGACAGCTGCACCTCGCGTTTGATTTTGTTGTTCTCCTGACGGTCAGGTCCGCTGTTTTCAAGCTGACGGTCTAGTATCTAGAAACGGGAGTCAAGGGCGACAGACCAGAAGGCGCCTGGGGTTGACTCCACGGGCGCACACACAATCGATATAGCCACTAAAGTTCATGGCGCAGCAACCACCAACCACCAACCACCGACCACCACCACTGCCAGCCATCATTACCCTCCTGCGGTTCGAACTGGCTCGCTTTCGTTCTCTGCCAGCGCCTTCTTCCTCGTTTTCTTTTATTCCCGCGCGCGCCAGCCTCGCGTGACCTCACCTCCCTGCGCGTTTGCACGTGCATCTCCATCGCGTGTCAGATCGCACCACCGTTTTAACCTTGAGTCTCTTTCGCCACCCTAATCAGCTTGCTTTTTACTCGGCGCGCTGCGACACGTGTACCCGTAGGATTACCTTCGCCTCGAATCCTGCATAAATCTCCTCGACCTGCGGCCTCCGCGCGTTTCATCGTAATATACGTGTACGTTGCGATATTACTTGACCCTTTGACTACTGTTGGCGCCCAAGGGCGGTTAAAAAAAACCTGCTCTTACGATACTGTAGGCGCTTAAGCTACGTTGCTCCGCTGACACGAGAGGTGCCTATAGACGCTCGAAAAATTTTATCGACCATAACTCCAGGAAATCGCATTTGAATCAGACGTAAGTGAATGCTAATTCAACAATTACACATATTATATTCCGTTCGTCATATATTATTTGAATATATTTATTTTACAGTTATTTTTTTTATATCCTTAAAATGAAAAATTAGGATAACAAAGTTGTCAGAAAAAATACATGCAAACATGACACAACAAATGATTCATGTTGTATATATTCATATTATCACTGAAAGTGATTTTGACAGGGATAACCCAGAAAATCGGTCTCTTCAAGTGCAACGCTAATGCAACGAAAATTAGCGATTGGTTGATTTGGGTCACGTGATTCGTGAGGGGGCGTGGGGTAGACCTCGAGTAGGAATGGCGTTATCTGGTACTGAGCGATCGCGCCTGTAATTTGTTTTGTATCGATTCAAATGTTTGCATATCGATAAAATTTTATAGCAAAAAAGTCGTCTTCAGTTCCTAGTCAGTTGTTTTTGGGCAGCTTTTCAGTGAGACGAATCGTACTGGGGTACAAGTTGTGCAGTTTTTTTGTAGATACGATGTAATTGTTTGATAATTTGGTACTTCAAAGAGAAAGAATAATTACGTACTTTATTTTTAGAACCTATGTTAAATAAAATGTATGCAACAAAATATATATTCTTATACAATGTAAATTACAACGCATTAACTTAACTACTTTCTATGCTCAAACTTTCTTTTTTAATTATTATACTTAAAAACGACCGTGTGTTTATCTCCTTAGTGACTGTTTTATATATATCTATAATATGTTATATATATATATATCCTTATTTGTAAATTTCCTTAACGATTGTTATAAAAAGCTTAATGTCAATGTTAAATTTTTAATATGTGCACTAACAATTCAATGCAGAATACGAATAAATAAATAATATTGGTTCAATGTAGTGGAATTCAGCGTTTCGATTATTTCAATATATTTTCTCAGAAATGCACGCCTAACGAGAAATTTCGCCGTTCTCGGTGTAGGTTGCAACTGAGTTCCTACCGTATGGTACGGTAGACTCAAAGTCTACCGTAGTCAAAGGGTCAACGTGCGATCGTTGCGCGATCATTTTTCGAGCCCCGATATCGCCGAGGCAATTACGTTTCATTCGACTGTGTAATATGTCGAGTTTCGCCTATTTTGTCGTGATTGGTATCGGCGTGTGGCCTGACGACAGCCTCAGGGATATTTAGGAATGGTAATCGCGCCGCTAAGGCATTATAGCTTTTAATGGCCCGTTAATAGCACAAATTAATTGCTTCCGAAATTTCGCACTTCCTGACAGACGACTGATATTGCAATTATCGATTTTGCACGAACGTTATCGCGAACGTTCAACGCAAGTAGAAAAGAAAAGAAAAAAAAAATACGGAATTTAAACACAGATCACCTTTTAGATATTTTTATATATTTTTGGTGTATTTCAATTCTACGCGGTTTTCTTTTCTTTTTTAACCTTTTGCACTCGACTGTTTCTTCTGAGGGGACATCGTACGTAAATCTAGCCAACAGCTTGGACTTCCTCTTTTTATAATTATAATATAAGGATAATTATAATGAACGTTTGGTGTTGTATGATGCTATGTATAACAGTATAATACCTGAACAGACGCCTAGAGTGAAAGCTATACCAACGACATAAAAAGAACAAAAAAGTTTCAGAAGTAGAAATTTCGGAAGGTAGTCCTAAATGAGTCAGTTGACACTCATAGTAATTCGGAATAAGTCGCACAAACTAGACTTTTTATATCGCTTCTTACGAAAGTTTAAAAGAACATTTATAATAATGAATAATATTTTATAAATAAAATAATAATATTGTTAGTAGATGATATATAAAAAAAAGTTTGTCGGAGGCAAAGGGTTAATTATTTATTCTTTATTAATTTAAGTTTCGCGTAAACGCAAAAATCTGAAAGAAAGAATGGAAACAAGCGAGGTCAGCGGGAGCAAGAAACAAATTCGAAAAATTTCCTTTCAGCTATATTTGAACAGAGGAACCATCGAACGTTATTGTTACACGATTTGTCCGCAGTTTCCGGAGAGCAAACCAGGAAAAGAACAAAAAGAAATGGTCGGCGACATTGATCGTAAACGGGACAGTTTATTTCTCTCCGATTTTCGTATTCCATCTTTCGTAACGAAATCCACGCATGAAAGAGCACGTGCGTGCTCGTTTCTCGACGCAGCTTCATTTCCTCCTCCCGCATCTTTCGCGCTAATTGATTGCCTAATTAATTACATTCCCACGTTTCCTTGCGAACATTCGCATCACAGACATCGTCGAAAAAATATCACGCGGAAGACATGTACGTACGTACGTACGTATTGCGAAAACCTTCTCACGCTAGTTTCCGTGTACGGGTTAACTATCCGGGGAGAAATTTCGTCTGGACCGCGTACGCGGTTTGTCTTTCGTTTGATTGTGCGAGAAGAAGATTCGCGCTCGGCGAGGAAAACGAGGGGAGAGGGGATGTCTTCGCGGCAGCGAAGAATGTCGAAGGTCGAGCACCGCTGAGATACGAGGCTCGGATAAGGGCTTAGGGGAACTAATCCGGGCTTATCTACCGTGATAGATTATGTATTTGCCGCGCGGACGATAAATCGCTGGCACACCAGACGTAGGTAGCTATAATACTTACCTCGCAGCCAGGCGATCTTTCGGCGTGAAAAATGTTTAACGGCGCGGCGTTGCTCCGCTAGGCTGTCTCCATGTTCCCTCGGATGCTAAACGAAAGGTAAATGATCTGACCTCCTCGAGTAACCGAGGATCAACTTCGAGGAAAGTGATAGCGATCGGCAATAGCTTTTGTTTATCCGGTTTATCCGGTATGTTTGTTTATCCAGAAGAATCTTAAATAGTACTTGAATTAATGTAAAAAAAAAAATATATATATATATATACATATATATATATATATATATGTAAATATAATTACATAATTTCTATTAAATTAATTAATATGTATGCATTTAAAAGTATTTAAAATTAGATCAGCTGTGACTTTCATGTCACAGTGGTGTGTGTACATCCAAGATAACCGATTATTCGAAAATTTCTATGAAAATGTCTGAACTGTCTTCACATAATTTTACAAGTTATCGTGTTGTTCAATTTTTCTGAAAGCGTAACTCAGTTAGAAAATTATCGTGCAAGAAGGTTCAAGAATAATTATCCCTAGTAACTATGAAGGTAATTCAGACCTAAGTCAGACCTAAGTTTTTGTTTCGAAATATTTGAGGTTTTACATGTATAAAAAGATTATTTCGTTGGTATGTTAACAAAATGTGTATTCAAATATTTTCTTTGATCGTAAAATTTTATTTGTATCTTACAAGTATTTGTGCTTCGGATGTCAAGCGACCACTTTCAAAATTAATTAAGTGGCTAAAAGATGGCTTGTTGCAATGAAAAAATAATGAACTTTGTTTGAAAAAAAAGTTGAAGACAAACATAATCATTTACCTTTTTGTCACTGTAATTTTGATTGATTCAGTTTTTAGTTTTTTAAATGTAATTTTTAATATCTAATGTTTTAAAATTCGCGATAAATTAGTGGAATGTATGGCAATAAATCCATCATATTTTTATATTTTTACTTTGTTATTGGCCTGACGCATATGGTGGAAGTAATCAAATATTTTGATAAAACTTTGAATTTGGTATCAATTTTAAAAGATCTCATCCACTGTATTTGTAACTAACGGTACTTTTTGTTCTGCTTGTTGTTGATCGCTTCAATGGTTTTGTTGAAAAAGAATCTCTCTGCAGAGAATATGTTCTATAGAAAATGAATTCCTCCTACGTCACTGTTCTATTATTTTAATTCTATTATTTCGAGTATGTTTATTTCTATCAAGCCAAAGTCACGATCATTGCAGCAAATGATCAGATACTAAAAATTTGTGATTTACAGTTTCAATACTATTATCTTCAGACTTGAATAATTTTCATTCACGTCAATATCTACTTTAATATCACGGTTCCGACCAATAAGCATCACTGTAAGCTATTACATATTTTTGACGTATTACTTTAGTAATTTGTTTTTTCAAACATGGTGCTGTTTCTTGAACATCTCGCGATACTTCAATTTCATCCCAGACATACGTACTAACATCATCATTGTGAAAAATAATTTCTTCAGAAATCTCACAAATTTATTTGAAGAGAAAATAAGAATGTATTTTTTCTCTAATGACTTGTTTAACGACTACAATTTCATCCTTATATACTAACATCGTTATTATGAAAAATAATTTCTTCGAGAATTACAAATTCGTTTGAAGACGCCATTTGTTGATTAAATTTTCTGTGATTTTTCTGGACGAACTTTTTCTAAACCAACTTCATGGAATAAATCCATTTCTTCAAAGTTTTGACTCAGACCGCTTTCGTAATTACCAGCATGATGACTGGCTGATTTGCGAACGACGAATTCAACGAAATTAGAAGAAAAAAGCATCGAGTGCTAGCGAGATACAAGGAGACCTTAATTCGACGCGGTAAGAGCCTGAGATCTTACGCTCGGATTCCGGTGTTGCAATTGATCGTAGCAAAAGTCTTCGTAGCTAAGCGATCGCTGAAGTGAAACATCGATTCCATCGGCTTCTTGATAAAACAACGTCACGGTAAAAGCTCGGGGTAGCTCGTCGCCGCGTCACGCTGGTTTCATCCGTTCGGTCTTTGGTCAGAGATTCAATTACGAGTAAAATATATTGCGAGAAGCGTATCGCGTGTTGGAGAACGCGGCAACCAATCCACCAGTCCGGGTAACGAGGAACGAATTGAAAGTTGCGCGCGTTGCCGCGCTCCGGCCCCCGCGAGCATTTCCGTTGCGTTCACCAATTAGATAGTAACGCGTAGATAGCGGCGTTAATCCCGCCGCGATATAAGAAAAAGCGAATAATTAATTGCACGGCCAGCGCGGATATATCATCCCACGCTTTTTCCAAGTATCATTGTACGAGGCGTTGCGCCATTCGCCGGTGTATGTCGGTTTTGCGATGGATAAAGAAAATATAGGAACCGCTCGAGGACCGAGGGAAATTTATTGCTCTCTGTTTCTCTTTCTCTTTCTCTTTCTCTTTCTTTCTATCCTCCATCCTCTGTTTCTTCTCCCCCTCCCTTTCTTGCCACTCTGTTGAAGATTTTTTTTTTCTTTTGAAGCAATCCACGAAAGCAGCGTCGTCGCAAAGAGCATCGCGACCATTAGAAAACTCTAGCGTAGGAATAACAAGGAGAGAGAGAGAGAGAGAGAGAAGCCAACGTCGAGAGCTGTATCAATAATGATGGTAACAATGTTGACCTCGAAGGTCGACGGACACGCCCTTGCAATATACTCGTTTCTCCTCTCCGTTGTTCCCGCTGTTCTTTTTCATTCCGCCTCTGTCTTCGTCTCGCGTATCCTCGCTACTCAGACGACGGAACGGTCTCTGGAACCCCATGGGTTCTATAATAAGACGTATTCTACGGTACACCGTCTGGTACTGCACGTGTACCTGATTCCATGATTGGCCAGTACCCCGCAATCTGCCTCATACGTGATCCATACTCGTTTTCTTCTTCTTCTTCTTTTTCTTCTTCTTCTTCTTCTTCTTCTTCTTCTTCTCTGTATACCATTCTCGTTCTCGGTGCGCGTATCCACGCAGCTTTTTCCCTTCGGTCTCTTCTTTCGTTCGTTATTCACTCTTAGCCACGGGACACGAACGTGCACGCGAATCCAGAGCACGGATTAAGGCGGTGCACGAGGCCGTGCGCGACACGACGTGTCCCGTCTTGTCTCTTAAGCGCGCGATGAAAGGGAAAACGACGCCGAGTACGATCTGCTTTCGTCTCTGCAGTCATTTTCACTCGGAAAAATTAAGAGAAAAAGAGAGAGAATCGAACGACGTGACTGGGAACGCTCGAAAGATTCTCTCACTTGGAACGCGACATCACTTCCTTGCCCCTTTTTCCCTTCGATATTTTTATAACAAGATTTCGATCGAGAATCTTAAAACAGCAACCGGAGGAATTTAAATTGCAGAATACTCGGAGCTTTCTTTCCAGCCATGCGAAACTCCCGCCTCGTTTTCGGTTCGAGAGATGTTTGAAGGGGAAACAATGCTGTATAAATATTCCGCTTTCCGCCATTTTGTTCGCGGCGGAACCAGCGGCTACGTGTCCGAATGTTTTCTCGGGAAATAACTTCGAACGAAAAGGACAGGGGAGTTACGTGTTGCGGTAAATTAAAATGTATCGAACGTCCGCCGGCGGAGATTCGCAACTTTGTGAAACTGCAGAAAAGAGGAAGGAGATATTTTTCCCATTTCTCGCGAGGCCGCGCGCTCGCAGGCGGAGGACGTAATAACCTAATTTAAAACTCTCGTGTACCGGAGAATTTTAATGGACCTCGGTCTACGTCGGAGATTACTCCGTTATTCCTTCAGACTTATCTCCGACACTCGCCGATCGTTTTCCCTTGGTCGAGACTCTGTCCTTTATAAAAAATTCGGTATCTGGTTAGCTTTCAGCTGCACACTTCATCGATTCAAAAGATGACCCGGTGAATTTCCATCACAGTTTGGCGGCTTTTTTCAATTTTGGTTATTTCCAAATTTCTTTTTTTCTCAGAAGCTTCGTTTCGTTTTCAAAATGAGAAATCAACCGAGAGAAAATTACATTCTTGGACTCTTGTACTTTTTTAAAGAGAATGTTGCATTTAAAATATGTTTCCTTTATATTTTAAGTGTTTTATTATATCTATGATGATTTATCGGATGAAATGGTATATACAACGTATAATTTGAATCATATAGATTATTTTTACTGTTTGCTTACTATATATAGCGTTTCATGTAAACATTCAGTACTCGCTGCACATATTAAATAGTTTATTGTTAGCTCGCGAATTTTTCCTACAGCCTCCGAATAATTTTTCGTTTTAACGATAAAGTGAACCTTTTGTCAATCTTTTCCTGGCAGAATATTTGAAATGACAGTTGCGTGTAAGAAATATTATTTACGTAAGAAAGAATTGCGACTGTCATTATAGAGGTTTTGTAAACAACTGTACAATTTTATTATTTTGATAATTTTATCAATCGAACGCATCAACATGCACGAATTTTAGACTTTCGTTTTTTACAACTGTTTAGAAGACACCGAGTATTCTTGTCAAAATTATTAATCTTGTCAAAATATTAATTTCTATTTGGACAGAGACATTGATAGATTGTATAAATCTATTTATATTAATTATCATACGATTTGTACGTACAGTATCTTGATACGGTTATTCTAGTGTTAATAGATATTTTCATTTATTTATTTATATTGACATTTTCCCGATGGGATGGTTGAATTGACAGTTGAGGTGTAAGAAATGTTATTTATTAAAGCTATCGCTAAATATAAATAAATTTTATAAATTTATTATTTTAACAATCGAATCCATCGATATAACTGATTTCAGACTTTCGTTTCTCACAATTGCTTAAAAGAGATGGGTGTTCTTGTCAAAATTAATATTAACTTCTGTTTGAATATAGAGACATAATTGTATGAATCTTATTTATTTAAATTTAAAATAATTTTCTAATTTATTTAAATTTATTTCAATTTGTAATTTTTGTATGTACAATATTTACGATTGTTCTAGTGTTAATAGATATCTTATGTGATACCTGACGTGATACTTGTAATCTTAACGATGCAATTCGTCCAGAAACGAGAGAAAGAAGTCGTTGCTTCGATAGCTAACACAAGAAAAAAACTCCCTTTTAAGAGCGAAATGAATTAAACTTCACCGCGCGTTTCAAAATGTCGTTTCTAGCATCAATTTGTTTTTTTCTCAAATAAATTCTTCTTAAGCGATACTTTTTACCTTAAAAAGTACTCGAGGAACTGGCCGATAAAACAGTCGGCCATAAGATGTCTCTTTACTATTTGCACAATTTATTACAATACAGAGAAGATACGATGATTCGATTAATTAATCGTCGTTAATTGCGATGAATAATCGAGCGGACGCGAGACGGAGAGGGTGCAGAGGACTAACGAACGATCGGTTACAGTTGCCGTGACATTTCGTCGTCCAATTAGCGAGCCGATAGCGAGTCCTTAATAAACTGTGAAACGCTCGTTTTTATCACGCCTCGAAGATGTGCCATCAATCACTGGTGCACGTCGCCGATAATAGTTGTTCCCGCTTCGTTCTGGTCTTCGTTCCTTTCCACGACGGATAAATCGAGCAGGGAGAGGGGAAAGCGAGAACTCGGTATGAGAACTCGGTCGAATGCTCGCCGCGTGTTAATCGAATCGCTTTCGAATCGTTAATGAAAGTGCATTGTAGACGTGATAATCGGTACGATTCACCGCGCGCGCGCTTGTTCGCTCGCTCGCGGCGAGATGTATCGACGAGATCTTTTTTCTTTTTTTTTCTTCTAACGCGTAATGGAGCACCCCGATGCGATAGGAACAGCTGGAAATTATAATCGTCGATCGCTGAATAGCTGTTCGATTTCGATACGATTCGCTCTCGATTTCATCGCTTTCGATTCACCACGTCGGCAGTCCTACCGTCCGACCCGCCGCGTCTCGAAGTCTCAATCGAGTGGAACGCGTAGATTCGCCACTGCCGAATGGTCGTAAATAAACCGGTGGGACTCGGTGTTCGATCGGTTCCTGTATTACTCGAGCACACCAGACACCGCGTTAAATCTCTTCCCCTCTATATTATCTTGTCCGTTTAACCGCGGCGCGTGCTCGCGTGCGCTAGCTCCTGCCAACGGAGATAAACTGGATAAGCTTGATAGCGTTTAACAACACACGTTCCGATTCTATCTTCGCGACGTTGTTCCGTTCGCTTGTCTACCCATCTGATAGCGGAGTTTCCTTCGCGAGGAAATACGAATCTCTTGAAAAAAACTGACTTTGCCTTTTTTTTCTTTTACACGGATTAAAGTAAATTGGTCTACCTTTTTTTTTTATAAGAATTATTGCATCTTAAATATGATCGATGTTTATATGTACAATATATATCATCGTATCTTATGATGCTGATAAATTAATGCAATCACCATACTACAAAGTAAAGGAATAACTCCGTATTTTATTTTGTTAGAAAATTGCATTAAATATAATTAATGCAAAAAAATATATTTTATTATATAACGTAAATAACGACTAATTGACTAAACTATTCTCTATAATTGCTGAAGATCGAATGCATGTTTATTATACATATTCCTACAATTTGTTAAATGTCTCCTTGACAATATATATATATATATATAGTGAAAGTAGATATATACGAATCTATAATTAAAAAATAATCATAGATTTACAAAACAAAATGATATCTTATGTGAAAGGTTATCTCACCCATATTGTTTGAGTAAAAAATATATATTTTGAAGTCAATTTTTTAGGTTATTATTCAAGTCTAGACCTGTCTCACATTAAATGTATTTTCATGGTTTGTTTAAGAGATTTTCTCTAACAATATCAGTCAATTTCTATTCCGACACCAAAACAAAGAAACACTTTTTGATTTTCGGACATTTTCTGAAATCTGAATGGCGTTTTAAGATATAGCATATTTAACCAGCCATAAATTCAGCTAATCCTTTTTCCTTGCTAAATTTATGACTCATTTCCAAATTTTCAATCAAATTATATGCCATAGATTTTCTTCACTCACGTGTTGGTACGGTAGTGTACTTTTACAATTTTTTTGATGCGAATTTTAAGTTTTTTTCTCATTTTTCATACCTACCAATCAAAGTGGTCCTAAAGTTTTGTTTGAATAATCACTGTTTTTCATTTGTCCTTTCAACGTAAAAGTTGAAAATCTCTAAATGCTGCATTCATACCCATTTTGTCACTTTGAATTGCCTCTGCGGCATCCAACAATCCTTCATTTGTCCATAATCCTCTATTGTTAGATTTTCCTTTGTATTCGGTTGGCGTGATTCTCTGGAAAAATATTTCCTAACTATTATACACGATTTCATGGTAGATCAACTCTCGTCTAAAAAACCGATCCATTTAACCCAATAGTCTGGGAGTGATGACTATCACTTGTTCTTTTTTATAATGATATAATGATACGACAATGATATTTCGTTATAAGAATCTAAATACGTTTTGATAAAATGCTAGTAAATTATATTTTAAAGGATAAGCAAAAAATTTTTGACATGTTCAATTATATACCTCACTTTTCAAATGAAAACGAATAAGAAGAACGATTAATACAACATAATATGATACAATGACAAAGTTTTGATCGATCGTAATTAGCTACTACTTTGTATCCTATTGCAGTGATAACAGCCGCGACTAAGAACTTGTTACACCTTCAGAAAAGACTCGGCGGATCGGTTTAATTGGAACTCGAGGATCTTTGATTCGCGAACCAAGGCTTTGGCGCATTCGAACGCAACAACGTGCTCGTTTCTTCCCGAGGTAGAACAGATTGGCGTTAATTGCCGGAGCAGGGAAATCAAAGGTGTCAGACAGGTAGCATACAGAAAAAGAACTCGGGTTAATTGCGATCGCAGTACGCTCGTACACGTTGCTAGAAAAACAAACGGGAACTCTCTTTCGTACTTTATCTTCCGCGGTCTTTGTTCACCGCTTTTGTCTCTTTCGAACATTCGTCCATCGACCAACTTTCACTTGTCCGAGACTTCCCTCGCGGTTCGTCGACTGCTTGATAAATCCTCGCTCGATAGAACACGTCGCCGCTGTGTTTAACACAGGTTTACAACACCCGTCATTCTGACGGGTTTTTCGTTTTATTAGCAAAATGAGCTGACTTTTATTAATAGAATAACACTAACATACATCCGAGGTAGTTGGTTTTTCAAATCTCTAATTTTGAAAGTATGACGTATACCTAAATTGATCGACCAATTCCATACATAATCCCGATAAATTTGTTTTATTCGTCAAGTTATTGCTCCAGTGATAAAAACAAAAATAACGTAAAAGTAGAATCGTATTTAATTTTAAGACGGAGATACTTTTACTGTTTTGAAAATCTGATGTCTCAAATGCGACGCCAAAACGGATCATATAGTCTCAGCTCTTTAGACTTTGTCAAAAGCGATCACTGCATATGTTGCATAATGTTACTGTAATAAATATTTCGTGTAATTAAATTTATAAAATAAATAATTCCTTCACTCGTCAATTTAACAGGTAAATTTTCTTTTTATTTTCCTTTGCGAACGCGTCTATCTTGCAACGTGCAAAATTTATATTTACATGTTTTTAGCAGATGTAAAAATTAAAGTATAGAACAATAGTGGTCAATCTTGGGAATTTCGATACAATCATCGACAATCCTGAAGCTATACAAGAAATGTCTGCAAACTTAATGTTAATCTCTTGCGTTGGAATGACGTGCCACGCACGTCGAGAACTTTTTGTTCCAAATTGCGACATTTTCTCAGTTTTAAGTATGAAATGAAATTGTAAATGTAATCCAGGCAAACGTAATCCAGGCAAAACAAGTGACAAGTTTATTATTTCTTAATAATTTCTATCCAGTGATCTATCATGTTGATGAGTTCAAAAGAAAAAGAAAGCGACGAATTACTGTATATGGTTTGGTCACTCGTTATGGTCCGCAAACCAGTTGCCAGCGCAAGGGGTTAAAATCTCCGCTGGCAATCTTCGCCCCGAGATTGGAAAAGTCAATGTCCAGCTAAAAATCGGCATCCGGAAGGCAGCCCGTAATCGGACCGTGTGAATCTCCTTTGTTACGCGCACGTGCGTGTCCGAGCGGCGCGGCGGGCAGAAAAGCGCCGTGAGGCGACTTCGCGGCGGCGTTCGTGTTTCGCGCGCGTATTCACAACCTCTCATTAGCCGGTCGAGAACGTTTCTCGCGGCAAATTGTCGGTGCTCGTGAATATTCTTTTTTACGAGGTTTCGAGTCAAGAACGAGATTCGAAGCCCCTCTCTCCTCCTCGTTGTTTGTTCCTTTTCTCGCGCAGACTGGAATTACGCCGCGTTAATTACGTAACGGAGAAACCCTGTTTTTGTCTCCTTATTGTTCGCCGCCTCTTCGTGTTTCAGCTCGGTAGAACCGCTCGGTCGACGAAAAACGTAGATCGAACGGGCGAGAGTTAAAAAGGTGTGGGAGGCGGCGAACAGGAGACAGACAGTTGCGACACCCTACCATGGTCTACATTCGTCCCGATAGTTCAAGAGTGCAGGTCGTTCCCTCTCGCTTTCTCCCTCTCTTCTCTTCTCTTCGCGGCTTTGCACACTCTCTTCTACCACGTCTCTCCTAACTGTTCGTACCGCTGAAACGAGATATAGTTCAGATCGTTACGCGCCGTGGCTTTCACTTTTCCTGCCTTTCGAACACCCACTCCCCGGCGACGCGCTGTGGGAGAGAACGAGCCGCGATCCGCAATCGCCGTCGCAATACCGCGCTCTCCTCCGCCAATCTGCGCCCCCCCCACTTCTTATATCTCCTTCCTCGCTCTCTAGCCGTTCAATATTTTCGTGCGTCTTCTCGTTTAGAATGAGTAAAATTTGTAATACTGACGCGATGTCTCCAAGGCGGAGATCAGATTCCGAGAAAGAAGTCTCCAAGGTTTCAGCGACGAGATGGCTTCCGATCGCCCGGTCACTTTTTCCACTTCCAGCTGGCAGGCAGAACGGGTCCTCTGTATCCGGGTGAGGCGAGACTCGAAGAAAGAGTGTCCAAGGCGCGTTGCAGCCGCGTTGACCTCGACCCCTCGGCGGCTCCTCGACTCGCACGGCTACATAGTACGATTCGAGAGTAAATAATATCGGGTGGCGAGCCAAGAGCGCGGACAAAGCGTTGTTCTTGCGTCCTTGACCCAGTGATCTCGTCCGGAGGCGGATGTAAAATTTAAGACACAGCTGAACAGGATCTAACTTACGTTCCTCGACTCTCCACTGTCGTCGACGAATATTCTCTGATCGATGCGATTACCAACCGATCGGCTCCTCATTGCAGTCTCGCGGAACACGGTGATTTCTCTCATTTGCTCGACGACATCGATCGCGAAAATGCAGATTTATCGCGACTCGTCGTCATTTCCGCGAGCGAGACCACGCGTCGCTTTGATAAATCATCCGAGAACGGTTGGACGGTGCATTAACTCTATTATTATTTACGACCGGCCTACGAGCTGACCCCCGCATTATTTCTCGGTATTACGCGTTACCGGGGATTGTAATTCACTGTCGAGGCTTTGTGCGCCTTCGATCGCGCGATACGACCACTCTCTCGCCGTGTAACACCGTCCAACCGGGCTTCTCCTCTTCCTTTTTGCCGTGCTTTTTCTCCTCCTTGGCCAACGACGGGACTTCAAGTTACGCGCGCGCGCTACACCATGCCGCGCAAAACACCCAACGACTCTCGATAAATACGCCCGCCACGGCGTACCTCGAAACTGCGTCCTCCGACCGTTTTCACTCGTCCTTCCTTGGCGAAATTGCCAGGCTTGATCCGTTAATTTGTCTCAGCGCCGCCGGGATCTCGCTAATTAAATCGTTGGATTAAGCCGATCCATTTGACTAGCACGCGTTTCACGTTTCGAATTTGCGCCGGTATTTAATCCCTGCAAGCAACGTCGAATGGGAAATGAAATGTTCGAGGCGTTTTAATTATTGTTTAAAGGAAACTTCTTTTCTGCTGTCCGTCATTTTCGTTTAACACACGGTCAGAATTTTCGCGTATGTCGTTTTTTATCACTGAAAGTGATTTTAGCGGGGGTAACCCAGAAAATCGGGCCTCTTCAGGTGCAACGCTAATGCAACGAAAATTAGCGGTTGATTTAGGTCACGTGATTCGTGAAGGGCGTGGGATAGACCTCGAGTAGGAGTGGCGTTGTCTGGTACTGAACGATCGCGCCTGTAATTTGTTTTGTATCGATTCAAATGTTTGCATATCAATAAAATTTTATGGCAAAAAAGTCGTCTTCGTTTCCTAGTCGGAACAATTGCTTCTGGGCCTTTCAGCGAGATGAATCGTACTGGGGTACAAGTCGTACCGTTTTTTACCACACGGTATATTCTTGCACCGCCATGAATGTTTAATATTTCTTGTCCTCTCTCTTATTGTTATTATTATTCGATTTTCTCGATTCAGTTTTCTCTCTTTCTCTTTCCGATTATTTGATCTCGATTGTATGTATGTGGGTGGTCCATTTAAGCGAAACCACTTAAGTATCCTTTCGAATTATGATGATGCAAAAAATATTTTTTGTCTAACATGAATGGTATCGAAAGGCCAATAAGTGGTAAGAATATATTTTTTCCAAGGTCAGTTTTCAAGATCGTTCATATCTTTTTTCGTACAATTATATATATATATATATTTTATTGCATTGTGTAAGTGATAAAAAAATACGTTCAGATGCGTGAAGAATGGGAAATGGAAAGAATGTGACCTTGAAAATTTACGTTTTACGTATAAATTTATCTCTACCGAGATTACAGACCTTGGTCAGAACAGGCGACAATCGTGAACCTTATAATAAATAAAGATCTTTACTATTTTTATATTATATCGTCAATGATAATCTCTTCTAGTAGCTGGAAATCCCGATCAGTGTATCGAAATTTGTCGATAATAGTAATTCATAATAGAATACCCAACGCGAGAAAAGATTGATATAATATTCATTTATGGTAAAAATGACTAGCGTTGGAGAGAAGCAGTTTGAGTGTACAGAGATACATTTGTATAAAATTTTTGTTGTCCTTGACTCTTTTAGTGCTGACCGAAAAAGTTGTATACGTAAGCGAAAAATACTGAGCCAGGTTGATGCAGTTTGGCAAAGTTTGAGAAAGATTGTATAAAAATTCTGTGAAAAATAATAACTGTAAAATTCGAAAAAGGAACATGTTAAAAAATAAAGGAAGAATAACTTAATATGAGGGTTAAAATTGAATCATTTGTTTGTTCGTTAATCGATGAAAATTTTAAATACAAATTTCAAAAAATACAACATGCACGAAACATTTATCAATAATGCATTAACCAATTTATATTCCGATATGCAATAACTTTTATCAATAATGCATCAACCAATTTATATCCCAATGACTGCAAAAAATGTTTTCTATATTTAATTTTCATAGTATCGAATTTTTGTAACCGCATGAAAGTGCTATTAAATGATTTGAAATTTATTATACTTTGACCTAATTAATTAATATAAAATTTCTATAATAAGGGCATATTTATATTTATATCTGTAAGGGTCATTTGTCTATCATGTATAGACATTCAAATTTTGTTGGTAATCGTTTAAAAACTTGTCTGTCTCGTCAATTTTAATGACTTTAAAATAATGTCGAGGCCACTATTCTGAACTTTTCCCTAGACATATTATCGTCGCTCAGTTTTAGTTAGTTTTCGTGATATTTCTTATGAAGAAAGTAACGCAACTAGAAAAAATATGTTATTCAAAAAAAGCGGAAACCTGATTTTGAACTTTTTGGAATTAGATATTACTTTATTAATTAAAGGATTCGCGATTGAAAGTAACATACCTGTCATCTTATCAGTATGTATTTATTCATAATGATAATAAAAAAAAAAAAAATTCATAATGAGTAATATTTACAAAATATAACAATGTTATAAATCATTATGAAGAGTAACATAATTTTTTTAAAGTTATCAATAAGATTTTCGTAATTTGTCAGCGACAATCGCAACATTTTTATAGCAAAAACTCGATCGCGTTTTTTGAGTTGTGTTACTTTCTTTATAAGCGTGCGATACAGAAAGTTTTTAGAGTTTTGTATTTTTTACAGCGCATTGATTTTTAGATTTATAACGGAATATTCTCACTCAACTACACTTGACTACATATTTAGAATTTTGGTTTGCTCGCCATTTTCAACGATTTTGGTGTCAATCACCGATTTCAATGTCTCACAATGACACGTTGTCAAGAACGTGTTATCAGGATGCAAGTTTCTTTCTTGGCTTCCACGGTCAACTTACTCATTAAGAATTCTTTGTAAATTATTTCGACGTCGTAGTAGCGTTTCCAGTTATCTGCAACAAATTTGAAGCGAATGCGCAAAACATTTCCGTTATTACACATTGTATCTTTATAGATTATAGATTGTGTTTGGCTTAAATTAAACTTTATTAATCCTGTCTTTGCGACGTAAGACAGTTTCCAATATACATAAGTGATATCATCCCTGTTCAGAATAATTGAGCCGTTCATTTTGAAGTATAGAGTCATTTTATATAATAGTAATGAAAAGTGGGCATTCGTTAACGTCTGTGCGAAATTATTTGTATTGGGAAATATCTACAAGTATTCGAGATAATGAATACAAGCAAGTCTTCTCGAAAGTTAGTTAGTTGGTTAGATTTTTCGAAGCATATTAAAACGCAAAATATCTTGATTTAAAAAAAATGCACTTTCAAAATTGTTTCACTTTTATTTTTTTGAATTTTTTACGAAGCTTTGACTATTAGCTTTCGAAACCCTAAAAATCCTTCTACGCTGTTTTTGTGAAACAACAATGAAGCTACTTTGAAAATTTGATTCAAAATTTTCGGAAATTTCATCGAAGCTTTTCGTGACTATCTCGGGAAGTAATCTATAGATAGAGGAAAATCGTTTAAAATAATAATCTTAACAACGTATTTCAAGGTCCTCGAAATCGGCGAGAAAGACAGACTTACAAATAATTTCCAAATTGACTATATGATTGTCTATATTTAATTCATCAAGTTATTAATATTGTTTATACTCTCTATTAATACTGTTTATAATAAAGTGCAAACCAGAGTGCAAAAGATAATATAATAAATATAAACACTATTTCGGTGACTGTATTTAATTCATCAAATTAATCGTAGTTTGTCTCAATTTGAATATTTAGTATTCTCTATTAATACCGGCTGTCTGTAATGAAATATCAGAATGCAAAGGATAATATAATAAATACAAACAAATACATAAATAATAATGTATAAATATGCAAATAAATATAAAATCTTGAAGCGATCATTACCTGTTTGATGATGCACAGGGGAGAATGGAATGCTCCATTCGCGATTCAAATGGGTTAAAAACGTTTCTCGATCTTCATACTTGAAGGAGTTAATCTTCGCGCGCTATTCTCTCACCTCTCTGGTTCCGTTACTTTGTCCTTGTCCGCAGCAAACGAGAGCAACCGACGAACAAAAGCTGGCGAGGCATTCTCATCAGGTACCAAAATTTCAAGACGAAATCAGAGGGGCGGTCCGCGAGACCCGAGAGGCAGAGACGACCTCGTGAAATGTAGGTTTCGGGGAAATGCACGTCGTGTCATGTTCGATAATGGCGCTGCGTTATCTATAGCGGTGAGACGAGCTTGAAAGTCGCGGGACGAGAGTTGACAGACAGTCGAGAGACCAAAGATATCAATAGAGAGAAAGAGAGAGGCAGAAAGAGAGAGAGAGAGAGAGAGAGAGAGAGAGAGAGAGATGGACAGATAAATTAGAAAGACAGAGAGAATATGTGTGTAAACAAGAGAAAGAGAGAGAGAGAGAGAGATAAAAAGAGAAAAAGACCGTGAATAGACGAGAAAGGGATAAGAGCATCGGGCGGCCGCAACAGGCTTATGCACTTTTCTGGCTGCCGGACGGTGTCGCCTTAACGAGTCGGGAAACGGAAACCCGTCCCGGAACAGATCCGGGAACAGGTTTTCTCTCGGGGTCTGGACGTAATCGAAATGGTCGTCCACGCATCTGCATAAATAAATCGTTCTGGAACAAGCGTGCTCCGCACCCTTCGAGTCAATCAGACAGGTCGTGTCATAACAAGAGACTTTGACAACGAGCAAACCTCGAAAACACAGCGTCGGACAAGAAAGAAATTTGGATGGAGACTTGTCCCGGTTTGACCCGGTTTCGAATGTACAGTAAGGAGCGTAACTGAACGCACAATGGCTTTACATAACTGTTGTAACTTCGTAGAAAGAAAATCATATATAAGAATGCACTTGGTTTCATTTTAAAGCACGAAAAGCTTCTGCTTTGACTGTCCTAAGTCGAAGATATTTTTGCATCGTGCAGCCTTTATTCTCAAGAACTGTAAAAATTCAAATGCCGGAAAAAACATTGAAAAATTTTTTTCGCAACTTGATTCACCGTGGTTATGAAAATTGAAATTTTCTCTTTGCAACGAGATTCCTTGAAACTTGCAATCCTGCTGATATGATATGAATATTAAACTTAGACGACGAAACGTTAGAATTTGTTGAATAAAATGATGAAAGAGAGTAGAAAATTTTAAGAGGTTGTTGCAAATGAAAAACTTTTAATTTTATAATTATTAACTTTTTAATTATATTTTTTAACATATATGTGAATTTTTACAATTTAAAAAAAAAGAATACTTTTCCATTTGCTATATGGTGTTAAAATATCTTGGGAAAAAAAACGAATTCAAGGTAATGAAAAAAGAAGTTTTATGTTTTAAATTGTAACAGTTTAAAGTATTGACAATATTTCATTTAAATTAATTGCGATGCAAAATTTAAAAAACTGACTCCACGAGAACAATTTATATTCGCCAGAATGGTGAATATAATATAACAAGGTCATACAATTGTTTTTGAAAAGCCAAAACATCCTACAGAGCAGTACATATTTTGTTTTTCTTCTGCTGTACGTGCAGAACATTCGATAAAATATTTATTACCAATGTTAAAAATTCACGTGTGCGTTCAGTTTTGGTAGTAGAAGGACAAGGATTGGAAATCAGTCGAGATTGAACAGTATTCGAACACTTTTCTCGCAATGGAGCAAACCGGAGAAAAAAAAACGGAAGCATCATTTTTATCGTTCGCAAATGATCGCCGCTGGACGTTCCAGTTCTCTTTGCTTTCAAAACAGTAGCCACGGGGCAGGTTAAGAAAGAAAAAAAGGGGGAAAAGAGGAATCTAGAAAGTCAAGCGCGACAGCTCGGTCCGTCGAGTGTCATTCGATCTTCGACGGGGAATTCTTACGCTCCGTTGGATCGAACGCCAACGGCGAATAAGCGAATTTTGAATTGTAAATGCATTTGGCGAATTACTCCCGCGCCAGCAACTAACAAAAAAAAAAAAAATCGTATCATTCATGTTCACGGTGTTGATGTATCGTTGCACATTGTCCCATTATCCGATGCAGTGAAATCTGGTGACCGTTCTAACGTCCGAAATCGATCGAGATACGTCGATGTAGCGCACCTCGCGTCGCTCGGATTCCAAAACCAATCGATTGGAAATTATCTCTACGACCGGCTGGCTCCGATCGGTTACGGAAATTTCAACGGCGAACTCTCGCCCGAAAACTCGCAATTTTGATCGAAACAAGATACACACCCGGTGCATGCGGCTCGCGTAAAGATTCGATATAGGAAAGTCGTATATCATTAACCCGACACGCGGATAGATTTTTATCGCTCGTAGGTTGCTACGAGGGGCTACTTTATACGAGCGTACTCCGAGTGCTGAACATAATTCGCTTTCTTCCCCGTGTACCTTGCTCTCGTGGCCCCTCGACGCGCAATAAGCCTTGCCCGCCTCTCATTTTTCATCCTCCGGTAGCGTGTATCTCCACCGTCTCTCTCAGAAGGCGACTCCAACCTACCGGTGCTACGTGTTTCCTGCCAACCCTTCGGACATCCGCTCTACACCTCTTGTTTCACTCTTCCTTCTTTTTTTCTCTTTTCGTTTCCGACTTTCCTTCCCATCGTTCTAACCGGAACCAGCTTGCGTTGCACGACACACGATCCGTCCGTGGAAGCTCTAGAAATATCTCGAGAGATGTACGTATGTACGTGTGCTTTCCCCTTTTACGAGCGAATCGGCAATTTCGTGGAAACACCGAGACCGCGTGCACGGTATTCCACGTTTTTCTTCGAGGCAGTCGAGATATACCACGATTAAGATTTCCAGTCCACATTTTCTCGGATATCCATTAATTTGACCATCCAGGCGTCCACGGCACGTAAACTTTTGCACTCGACTGATTTTACACAACTCCTCGATACACATGGAAGCTACGATACACACAGTTCGAGTGTCGCGTGTCGTTGCGGAAAAGTAGGTCGAGCGCAATGAAGTAAATCGGTAATCGGATGTAATTAAACTACCGTTTAGTGGAGCAGTCGATTGACTCGATCAAGAGAGAGACCGTAGCTTTCGGATACACGACGTTATACACGGTGTTCCTACTTTTTTTCACCGCAGAAAATAAGAAAGAAACGTCGTGTGAGCGTTGTACGATCAAAAATTCTTCGTTAACCCCTTGCGCTGGCAACTGTTTCGCGGACCATAACGAGTGACCGAACCGTATACAATAATTCGTCGCTTTCTTTTTAGTAATAGAAATTCGTTGGTAATAGAAACTATCAAGAAGTAATAAACTTGTCATTTGTTTTGCCTAGGTTACATTTAAATATACTTAAAATTGGGAAAATATTGCAAAATATTGAGATGAGAAATTCTCGACGTGCGTGGCACGTCATTCCAGCTCCAACCAAGAGGTTGAGGAACTGTAATGAAAATTCAAAGAGTTGACGATGATTCGTCTACGTTAGTTTCATTTCAAAATGTCCATTTTTATGAACACAGACTCGATCAGATCTATCGAAAGTTGAATTTATTACAGTTTCGAATTTCCAGTTCATTTGCTTTCGTTTCGTCAGACGCATTGTAAATAAATTCTTTGCACTAATTCTTCACGCGTATTAACTTTTGTTTCAATACTCACCACAAGTATCAGTGGTGTAAGGTCAGCTCCTCGATCTATCCATCTTTGTGGATAACCTTGACTTAGTTATTGTCACATCTGCGTACAACCATTTAACTGTATCCACAGATTTCATCGAGAAAATTGAGAATCTTTCAAAATTGCTCTATTGTTATTTTCATCACGAATAGTTTTATATTCCGCTTGTATTCTCTCACTCTGTGAAACGCATGTCACTCTCGCGTAGTTGTTCAATTCGCAATTGTTCACGAGCTTTGTTATTTCGAATTCTCGTTATAGTTCCTTAACTTAGGAATTTTCGAGCATTTGTTTGTGTGATATTTTTTTTTTTTAGTTTCACTCGTAGAATCTATTATGGCAAAAATACGCCAGACACCCTATGTATGTGTACAGGTATGTATTCCTTTGTGTAAGCAACCACAGATTTTCATACGACTTTCTTTTAGTTTATCGCTTTTCCTGACCGATAGGATCAGTTGGCTCGTTTCTCGCGTTCCGGTTTCCTTCTATTTATCCGCGGAGATTGTGTCGTCTCCGTCGTCATACATCCTCCGAATGGCGGAATTTTATTCGGCCTCTTTTCGTGCGCCTCTTCAACCCATTGTGCGACCAACCTCCTTGCACGCACATGGAAAAACCATCTTTGTCTCCACGTACATTATGCATCGCAGAATTCTAGATGATTGCACATAGATTTAGATTTTGCAGCAACATTTAACGCAACGCAATGTCCTATTTCTACTTTTTTTTTCTCGCAGTTCGAGATTTTCTTAGATATTCATTCTTCAAACTTTACATGTAAGTTTCATAAATAAAAATTTATAACAATTGAAAGCGCAAAAATTCGGGAAACTTTATTCTTGAAGTTTTATATATGAATGTTTCTGAAATCGTGTGTAAAAAAAATACGTGTCGAAACAAAAAAAATAAAATTTTTCCAGATGACATTTTCCATATCGTTTTTGAGAATATCGAGTTTGAAAATTTATCAAATTTAATTAATGAATTTAATTAATTCTAGATGTAATAGGAAAGAATGATTGACAGAAGATGTGTTTCGTTAGAAGTTAGAAGTATTTCTTACTTATGAAACGTAAAATAATCTGCTGTTACTTATTTTTTTATCTGTTAATTATTTTTTATTAATTATTATTTATTTTATCCTGTTGATTATTATTTTCACGTCTAGAATTATCTAAATTCAAAGATAAATTTTCAAATTTGATTTCCTTGGAATTTTGTTTTTCATATGGAAAAATTTCACTTTTTTTTCGATTTATTTATTTTGCATGTAGAATCACACCCTGATCAGTTGTATCTTAATTTCGAGAACGTCCTGTATATTTTTGCATATTTTTGCGGATTAGTGACAGTGTAAAGAGATATTTGAAAAAATATTGAGGAAGCACATACTACAGAATAAACCATTGATATAATAATTCTTGTGAGTCAAATTTCTCTACATTTGTAGTGAAAATAAATTTTTCATTAATTTCTAGTATCTTGTTGCCAGAACCATGCAGAATAATGCAAATATTAGAAACAATTCGTTAAATTTTTGTTTAAATTTCATAGCACAGTAAAATATTAGCATGATTGTTTCTTGATTCTCACTTTCAAAATCCGAACTTACCTTTACGTTGTATAATTGTTCAGAAGATAAAAAAAGTGCCATTCTTAAAGTCGAATAAACTGATATTTTTTGTTACAACGAATGGAAAATTTTCAATCGATAAAAATAAGTATAGAACGCGCGTAATATGCAAAAGTAGAAAATAACTCAAACTGAAATATCGGTTAGAGAATGATTTGTTATTGAGATCGTTTTCTCCAATGGGAATTAATCTTGGAGAAACGATACAAATGACGCGTCACATCAAAAAACAACTTCCGGAACTTCCGGATTTACGTAAAGTAGTGTAAACGATTTCGAGTCCCCCGCGTCTTTCTTGGCACATAACGCCGAGTTGCTAAACTTCCGGTATTCGGAGGCGGTTTTGCGCCGATACGATAAAAAGCGCTGGATGATCTAAAAACTTGAGGGATTCCAACAAGTAAAGAACACGTTTAATTATTCTGAAATCCCATAACGTGGTTATTATCAAAGGCGCTGTCGTGCCATTAAAAAGTTGGGGCTCTTCTTGTCCGTGATTGCGGAAGAGCATCGAAGAAACGAATCTCTCCTGTGATGGAAAAAGTTGCACAAAACTTCTTCCGTATCTATCTTTGACAACATGGATTTTGATATCGAAAAACTTAGAATAAATTGATGTAGACAGAGCAGAATTTTTTCGTTCGAGGCTCTCGTTTCTGAGAGAATCAAGTTTGAAAAGTTATCGAGCCCGCGGACATCTTAAATCTTTGAGAATGTGCACTCACGTTTTATTCTTTCATATTACTGCTTGAATTATTGAAAATGTCACGCTTGTTGACGCGTACAAATCGTTACTCCTCAAAGATCAAAGTGTCACGGACCGATGCTTGTTCCTTTTGACCACGCGTTCCGCCACACCCTGTATATGTCACGCGTAGAAATATTTATTGTCTCTACACCGCGATTTTATCAAAGATACTCACTGTAGTTTTTGAACTACAGGCACGAGATTTTCATCGATAGAACGGAGCATCGCGTTTTAATCAAAATGGAGATAGACAAACGTCGCTCCGGCAAACTCGAAACCAATTATCGAATCGTACGAGCGAGTGACCGAATTGAATTCGCTCGCGATATTCGAGAGTCAGCGAAACAATTTTCGGCCAATGATCTTTTCTCGTCGGTGAACCTATGGGAAAATGAATTAAAATGGAATACGATGGATTCGCGGGCAGAAAATGACGAGATCAAACAATCGAGATAGAAGACGACAAAGCGAATTTTTTTTTAACCATTTGCGCTGGCAACTGATTGCGGACCATAAGGAGCGACCAAATCGTATATAATAATTTGCCGCCTTCTTTTTGAACACGTCGGTATGATATCACTAGATAGAAATTATTGAGAAGAAATAAATTTATTATTTGTTTTTCCTGGGTTATACTTAAATATACTTAAAGCTGAGAAAATATTGCAAAATATTGAGACAAAAAATTCTCGATGTGCGTCATTCCAGCGCAAGAGATTAAGAGCAAAGAGTCGGATCCGCCGGTCAAAGAGAAACCACTGGCACCGGCTCATCCAAAGTCGCGTCACGCGATGAAGATGTTCTCGGTGCATAAAACGTTTCTCAGAGACGCGTGAGGTCCTCGGGGTACACGAAGGGGCGTCTCTCTCTTGGTCTCTAGCGAGGTGTCTACCAGGAACAGGGATAAAAGAGGGAGAGACAAAGAGGACCCTATTAAAATTCGAGCAAACAAACCGGCTGTTCGGCGAGAGAGATGTGGCGAGGATAAAAACAAACGGAAGAACCAGTCCATCGGGTTTCTTGTCCGGCCTGGACACGGGTCTCTCTCTCTCTCTCTCTCTCACTCTCTCTCCGAAAAGACACATTCTCACGACTTTTCGTGTCTACCAACGATCGACCACCGAACGATTTCCAACTCCATCCACGGCGAACGATATCGAGGTGGATACGATAATTTCTCGGGCAACGAACTGACAGTCTTGGTGGAAGACAATCGTCAGATATCTTTTGTCCTTTCGCGTTTCTTTCTTTTTTTTTCCTCCAAATTCGTGGTTCGTACGTCGTTTGAAATTCCCGAGACGAAGTCAGCGATGTTTGCCGTGCAGGTAAAAACTTGCCGGAAGAGATACCGGGGGGAGGGCCTCTTTCTTCGGTCTGTATTGTCTCGAAACTCATCGACGATACGGCTGGGTCCGCGTTATTAACCGATCGTTTCACGATCCTTTTCCCGAGTCTTCTACTCGTACGCACGATCGAGAAGCTCGCGTCCGAATGTTGTTCGCCGATCGAGATGCCTCCAAGCGAATCGATTAACCTTTTTTCCCCTCCCTAACAGGCTCCGAGTCGCTTTCTGGACCTTCGTGTTTCCTGTTCCTCGATGACTCGACTCGTCCGAGAGGTGAACGTTCTCGAGGGAAACGAGGGCCGAATAGGACCGATTCTGTCTGAAATTACGAGCGATACGAGCTAAGTACCGAATTCTGTAGGGTCGATTTCCAGACAAACGAACAGCCAGCAAATCAGAAAGAGAAAAGAGCGAAGAGTGGAGCGAGAGTCAATTTACGGGCGAAGTTATTGCCAGCTTCTTCGCTCTGACCAATTTCTACACGCCAATTTTTATCGCAGTCGCCCGAAAACGGTCAGAAGGCAGAAAGTATCAGTGGGTTAAGGTCGACGGGCTACATCCGCGTGGGCGTCCCGATCATTTCTATAAATATTTATGAAAATTTAAAACGCTTGCTGGATCATCGTTTCCACAACTACAGCTACACGGTGCTGTCGATTATAACGATCGATTTATCGGACAGTTTTTTTTTCTCTTTTTCCAATTTAATTGGTGTAATACGAATTTATCATGGAAATCGCCGAATTTGAATTTTAAATTTCTACAAAAAAAAAAAGAAAAAAAAGAATATGGATGTTCGTTCAGAACAAATATTGGGACAAACGTAACTGCGCTTTTTAGGAATTTTTCATGAGAAACAAAACGTTTATTAGACAATACATTGTCTTTTACTATTTTCATTTTTATCTTTTTCGACAAAAAGCAGTCCCAAAAAACGACTTGATTTTCTCATCAGCAGTGAAATTTAGCAAACCAATTCTGACGCTGTCGTTTGAAGGCTTGTTCGATAATTTTTTATGAACTTGTACGGCAAACCGTTCCTTTCCGATTTTAAAATCGGCGCCAAACAAGCAATCGTCAGTATGATTGCGCATTTTCTTTTTTCAAAGCAAGCTTGAACAATCAGATCACAGGATGAATAAAGTTAGTTGCATTTTTAAGACATACGCGTTGTATGCCCGTCCATTAGAAAAAAACGTAATTACTTTCTGACCAACCCGATGTTTCAAGAACTTAATTTCTGCGTCACTGCAAATGATAGAAAAAGAGGTGAAAAGAAAAAAGAAAAAAAAGTCGAGAAAACAGGCGAGCGAAGTGAAACAGAGAGATTCGCCTTGAAACGAATGAGCGACAGTGCTTCTATCTCTTTTCTGCAACAAACGGCGCGGCGGTCGATTCGACGAGGCGGAGAGATTTCAAGGCGGAAGTCGAATCCTGGAAACCAGGACAACAGTGTCTCTCCTTGTGCCTTGCCGTCTTATTGTTTCTGACCACGTGAAACTGCAAACGGAGCAGCGGCTAGGTAATTTCAAATATGCCGGCCCGTTTAATTACCGACGTCGCGATGCTTTTACAACTACACGCTGCGCTATTAAAACGTGGGATAACTGTCGAACAATCCCTGCACTCCGCCGCTATAAATTTCGTTCTCTTCGTCTCTTTGCTCTCGATTCGCAGCCAACGGGTTAATTAGCATAGCTGACCTTTTACTCCGTCCCAAAACTCCGATACACGTACGTTTCGATCCGCGTAATTAAACTCGAAAATGCGTCGCGTTCTGTCGCAACGTCGACACAGTGTCTCAGCGAGTCGAATTTCAGTCGATGGCAGGCGTTGCTGTTAAAGTCGCGCGCACTACGTTAATTAATATTGTCATCGAACACGTAACGGGACGAAAACGAAACCGCCGGCGGTTCTGCTATCGACAGCTGAACCCTAATTGCTGTCGGCTAGGTACGCATTATCGATATTAGAGCGATGGTTGCGCAAAACGAAAAGAAAGACGGAGAAATGACGACGGGGGATAATTACGCGAGAGACACGCAAACGCGTTTCGTTCTCCTCTATTCGCGATGCTTGTTTCCCCTGTTAGACGCAGGGACAAAATTATCGGCCTTCTCTCCCTCCCCCCTCCCCCTCCACTCCCCGCCATCTCCAAAGTGATCGTTTTAATGCGAGTTGCGTGTAACACGGCCGAGCTTTCACGAGTGCGTAAAACGTTCCGCGGAACGAGTAATCGTATCGTGGTCTCGATCAGGGGTTGTCTGGGCGGTTATCATAGTCAGTGAAATTTGCAACTGGAAGCTGGGCTCACGTTGTTGAAGCATCAGTCGCAGTCAGTTGTCGAGAGTCCAAATACCATTTCGATACGCGAAACGAATCGAATTGTTCGAATTTTTATTCGTCAAAACTTGAGCCATTTATTTTGAAAATAAGAGAGAAAATAACTTTTATCTAGAAAAATTGATGCAAACTTTCAAGAAGTATTTTTCTCAGTATAAATAATTCGCGTAATTTTTATGCTACTTTCAATAAACGTAAGCAATTAATTAACATAATTGAATAAACGATTTATAAAAATTGCCGACTTGTGTTAATTTTCTTCGATGTTTTATTGAAGTCATGTTCGACGAGACAGTAATTAAAAAGAATGAACGAATAAATTATATAATAAAAGTAATTTGTATAACGTATTTCATATAAAAGTTTATTCTAATAGGAGTGATTGATTCTTCATTTCATTTTGTTTTAAATTTGCAAAACAACTGTGATAAATTGAGGATATATAAAGAAGCAAATCCATCATATCTTTATATTTTGTTATAGTAACAGAATGAGTAAAGGATCTATTTCTATTTGTGAATGTCTTTCTCTTTTCGGTGGCAAGTCCACAGTTAGAAATTCTGCTTTTTCATCTAGAGTTGGTTTTTATAAAATATTTTGTAAGGAATATGACGAAACCTCATCTATTGAATTTCTAGATAACTGACGTTGACGAACCGCCATTTTTCGTTACTGTAAAGCGACTTAGGCCACATTTTATCATTCCGTAAATTGTCTGAAATTCTATCGACAAAGTCTCAGTGGTTTCTGACATATTGTTTGAAAATGAAAAGATCACGTTGAAGAATTGCAATTAATCTAATCATCTGACTTGATCTTTTTGAAACAACGCGACTTGCGCCGCTTTCAAGATAAACGGCACGTTCAGCGACGAAAAAACTTCTCGCGCTCGAATTTTATTATTTCCCGTTGCAAATTAAATATTCGCCCTTGCACGTTTGACGCGCAATGGGGACTTGATAAGATTGCATTCTGCAAGGTAATCGTGATCAGCGCCACGTAACGCAACGTGACCTCTCGATGACTCGAACACGCGGCATCGAAAGAAAAATCTCTCTCTCTCTCTCTCTCTATTTCTCTCTGCCTCTGTGGTAATCAGTTCGATGACTGTACTATAGATCTTTGATCGTCGAACGAGCGTGACGCAGCTGTCGAGTACAGCTACAGTTATCAAGGGAACTAGCCACAGCATAATGGCAACCGGTTACGATATTCTACCGTGCACACTATGCTCGAAACATTGTTGTGGCACGTATTGTTTCGCGAAGCGAATCGGATATTGATTCGCAAATATAATTGTCCTCGGTTTAATGGCTTGCTGAAACTTTAAGCGCACGCTTGTGCCGAACGTGTCAACCTGTCGGAAGCGGAGAGTCATTTCAGCCAATATTACGGCGATCGGAAAGGGAAAATTACAGGTAAATATGAGATGGTGGATGACGCGAACGGCGATTATTCAGCTGGTTGTTAAACCGGAAACGAAGTAGGTTTCCTGGGTGAGAATTAAACGGGTAAAGGAACTCGAGTACCAAGCAATGCCAAGTAACGTTTTAATTACTCGCAATCAGTAAGAGGGAACGCGTACACTCCGATAATTTTCGCATCGACGAGCGAAAACGTCCCTACGATATTCCTTCCCCCTGACGGAACAGCGTTTCTTGAAACAATTATCTCGTTATCTCGCAATTATCGAACCATCGAAATGAGAAAAATTTTACATTTCATTCTTTTATTTTCAATTTTTCTTTGAAAACTATTACCTTTACCTAGAATTATATACAAAAATAAAGAATTAATCGATTTTTAGTTTGATTGACTTATTCGTGTTTACGATTGATTAAATTAGTCGTCAATCGTTGATCAGAGAATATTAATTCTCGAAAAATCGGCGATTGATCTAATCGATTGAGCGTATTAAAAATTGTTAGAAAGGTAGATTTCGAGAAATTGTTTTAAAATTCATTTATGTTTATTAAAAAAATAGACAAGTGTTCAATTGCACTGCTCTATCGAAGCAATAATGACCAGCTAATGCTAACACTTTACAATTACTCTTGGTGTTTAACGAATATTTTATGCAGAGCGGCAAAGTACTTGAATTTAAATGTTTATTCAATTCAAAAAATTACCGAAGGATAATTGAATATAAAAAGGACCATAATTTAATTGTCGACATTGATAAAAAAAAAATTACCAAGGCTTCTTTTAACAATATGAAAAGATTGTCGATATTGATAAAAAAAATTACGAAGGTCTTTTTTAATAATACGAAAAGACCCGCGAATAATTAAGCTGTTTGCATGATTTGTAGATGTTTTATTTGGATGTTATAATACAAACACCTAGCAAAAATTCGATATATCCCTATAAAATAAAATAAAAATAAAATTACTAATTAATTGTATTTGTTATTCGCCAGATATAAAGACATTATCTTTACTAAAAAAAAAAAAAAAAAAAAAAAAAAAGGAAGACATAGTACTTCTAAAATAGACTGTGTATCAGAATTATTCATTTCCTATCGAGTTTGAGGATTTAAATGCCTCCAAGAACATTAAAAAATGCTTTTCGTAACCAAGACCATGGTCTTGATTGATCGAATTTACAACGACTTCTTAAAGCTTGTAGTACATTTTATTAAACTTTGAAGTTTAGAGTTGGATTAAGGTTAGGAATTTTTGTCGTTTAATTCTAATGTTAAAGAAAAATCGTACAGCAAATTTCAAGGAGTTGATATAAAAGGCAGATCTTCAAGACTATGGTAGATCTGTGAGAAATTTTTTCAGTGATTTTGAAAACATTTAAATTTCTACACTTTTTTTTACAACAAAAATATCCTTGCTTGTTTACTTGCTGCATGATGCGAAAACGGAAAAGCAGAACTCAAGGTTAGTAGAGAAGAAATTCCACGCTTTGAAACGAGGCCAATTGGATTCTTGTTTGTCGATTTTGTTTCACGAAGCTCGAACAGTTTAAAGTATCGACAACATTTTTATCAAGCCTGTATCAACGAAAGAAACGATTTATCTGATTGGACCGCTTCAAAATCGGTTTGCGATTAGGCAGATATTTTGAAAAGCACACCAAATAGAAAAGAACATTCCCAAATTCCCCTCTCAACATTGCAAAGTTGGGATACTACATATATCGAGTCGATATGATTGAAAATGTAAAATTTGGAAAATTTCCCCTCATCGATCAAATTTGTTTCATTTGACACGCAAATTTCTACCTCGACGTATTGTTGAGTAACTAGGTCGAACCACTATGATGTCGCTGTAAACGCAGCTCATTGTGTGTTTCTGCTTATATCGTGATTATGTAGCAAAGAATCATGAGTATCATGGGAATAGGAAATGTAAGGTAGACTAGAGAAAAAATTGTGTACTCCAGGAAGCTTTCTTCTTATTACGAGAGGATGAGGTAACTAGAGCGTTACGTGCCGTCAAGTAGTTGCGGTTTTAATTGCGAGGAAACGCACAATGAACGAACGCAAGATTGGCACAGAAACAAAGTGGTTTGTTTCGTTCGGCCATGCTTCTTCCCTCGACAAGAAGCGGAACGAATTCTCTGTAACTTCTTGTCTTTGATGTTCAACCCTTTGAACCCTTTGTATGTTACGCTGGAAATGACAACACAAATTTGCTGTAAACGCTTGGTAATTGTTTTAAAGATTATCGATATGTTTTAAAGATAAATAATAACAAATAATGATAAATAAATTATATAATAATAATAATAAATAAAAAACATTGAACTCTACCGCTATACATTAATTTACTTTAAAATAAATACAGGTGGGCGCGCTATAATTTGCTATAAATGCTTGGTTTTAAAGATTATCGCGCTTTAAAAAGTTATGTGAAAAGTAAATTATACAATAATAATAACAAATAGTGATAAATAAATTGTATGATAATAATAATAATAAATAAAAAACATTGAACTTATCGCTATACATTAATTTACTTTAAAATAAATATAGGTGGACAATAAATTGAAAACAAATTACGTTGTATTGTAATGCTACGTTGTCACAGAAATTATTTCGCCGAACATTCAGCGAATTATCGCGGAATACGTGGAATGAAGACGGCGTGACGAAGATTCGATTAAAAAACATTACTTTTCACAAAGGAACGATTAACGAGCGATCGAGTGTGCGATTTAACGAGCAGCTCCATTCGAAGGAGCTTCAAGAATGTTGGAGGTCCCACGGAACTCGGATTTAATTGCTTCGTTATTGTTCTGCTATATTTTCAATTGGATGAACGATGAGTGAAAACAAAGCGGGCTGTGAATAGTGTTCTCCGCGATCAAAAACACCGCGAGTATATAAAGATCGTCGTTGCGAATCTGTATTTAATGTCGCGTCTCTTGGCCGCGTTTCAAGGCCGGTTCTTGTAAAAACATAGAGGAAAAACCTCGTTACGCAATGGTCGTCCACGGTGTCGCAATTAATCTTCCCGTTAAAGGAGATAATGACCAAAGGAGAGTCGATTAGTCTCTTTGATTAATACGTCGCTGATAACAGCTGATCGATTAACTCTCGATTAAACGCGCCCTTACCGATGCTCGAGCGTTTCCAACAGCCTCTTGTTTCGACAGCGTAACAATAACGGTGGAAACCTTGAAACGCTAACGTTGAAACCTTACGGTAGAACGATTCGTTACGCACTCCAACGATGTTATACAAAATGTCATATAATGCGAAATACTGTGAAATTTGTTTAACCCTTTGAACTCGTTTTGTTTTCAATGTTGTTGCGCGTTCGTTTGTATTTATTTTGAGGTAAACTAATGTATGGCGGTAACATTCAACGTTTTTATCACTGAAAGTGATTTTAGCGGGGTAACCCAGAAAATCGAGCCTCTTCAGGTGCAACGCTAATGCAACGAAAATTAGCGATTGGTTGATTTAGGTCACGTGATTCGAGACGGGATGTGGGGTAGACCTCGAGTAGGAGTGGCGTTGTCTGGTACTGAGCGATCGCGCCTGTAATTTGATTTGTATCGATTCAAATGTTTGCATATCGATAAAATTTTATGACCAAAATGTCGTCTTCATTTCCTAGTCGGAACAGTTGCTTTTGGGCCTTACAGTGAGACAAATCGTACTGGAGTACAAGTCGTGCAGTTTTTTATTTATTCATTTATTATTATCATATAATTTATTTTTTATAATATTTCAAGGTGTGATAATTTTTAAAATAATTTAAAACAATTTATACAATTTTGTAGCAAATTTGTCACGTCTAACGTGGGATTAAACATCTATCTGATCGTTCCCTTTAAAAAACTGTAGATGATATATGTATATTAATTATACCGATGAACAAATCGAAAAACAGTTTAATCGAAAGAGGTAGTCGAAAGTACAGTGAATCCAGTTAACTCGGATACTAAATGTTCAAACTGTTATTATTTTGCAATGAGATCGTGCAATAGTGAACTCGAGCTTATTTCAAAACTTTAAACCAATAACCTCTTAAAACACGTCGTTCGTTTTATATTCAAATGTTTCTACACTATTTAACAAATGGCAGAGTGAAGCACTTTTTTCTTCGAAAATGCTGTAAATTGTCATGTAAAAACATTCGAAAACTTTTTTTGCGACTGAATTTACAGTGGGTTTTTAAAGCCTCCCTTTTACAACGACCCTTTAAAACTTGCTGTACATTTTTATCTCGCCATTTTATTTAAACATTAAGGTTAAATGACAACGAATGTCAGGATTTTTTAAATTTGTGTCATTTAACTCTGATGTTAAAATGGAAAGAAAAATCACACAGCAAGTTTCAAGAAGTTGATGTAAAGGGCAGACTTCAATCTTCAAGGCTATGATCCAATCACGAGAAAAATTGTTCAATGATTTGAGAGCGTTTGAATTTTTTCAATTTTCGATAATAAAATCACCTGCTGCACAATGTAAAACAAATCTTTAGAAAAAAAACTCATGGTTGATAAAGTAAGGTTTCTCGCTTTAAAATAAGGCCAATTTAGATCGATTTCCGAACGTGCAAATACTTTGAAAAGCGCGCTGAGTAGAAGGGAATTTTTTCAAGTTTCTTTCAATGTTGCAAAGTTGAGACACATGCGCGTGTCGGGTCGGAAAATGCAAATAAATTTGAGAAACTTTCCCCTATCGATCAAACTCGTTCCATTTAACTTCCACAAATTTCTACCTCAATGTGTACCAATCTCCGAGTTTCTCATCTTCGATGATCGATCAGTAGCAACTTTCGAGCTCGGGCATCCGAATTTTTTTACACGTTGCGGACGAGGGTGAACCGCGAGGTTTCCCGATCTTTCGGATCGATCGTTACGGTGAATCCGGCCGCGACGAATGCAGCGGTAGAACGCGTGAAAGCCGTCGACAACGCGGAATAAAATGAGATCGCGTGGGAGAAGATCTCGTAAACACGAAATGTACAAGACTCTGATCATGCAACCGCATAAAGGCATTCTGGTCGCTTCCTGGTTAGATAGAACGTCGTGGCCAAGGAACGGCAAGCATCCTGAACTTATCTCAAATTTACGTACACGAGTGTCGTCCCCTAACCTTGCATTTTTCATTCGACTGATCGCTTGTTTTATTCGAAACTCGCGATAGCGTAGAAATTTCCCGTTTCAATTTGCGACACTATCGATATTCTGTACACTAGAAGTGCGCAAAATCCAAATAGGTTTACCGCGAATTTCGAGATTCCCGAAAATGTCAATAATTTTCGGGTTTCGCGGGATTTCCGTGTGTGTCGGGATTTTCGGAGATTTCGGAGATTTTGAAAATTCCGAAGACCCGACTGATGTTTCGGAACACGTTTCTCGTGAATACCGAGATTTGAAATTTTTCAGTTTTCCTGACACTTTCGAAGAACAAATTATTCATTATTATCACTGAAAGTGATTTTAACGGGTATAACCCAGAAAATCGGACCTTTTCAGGTGCAACGCTAATGCAACGAAAATTAGCGATTGGTTGATTTGGGTCACATGATTCGTGAGAGGGCGTGGGGTAGATCTCGAGTAGAAGTGACGTTATCCGGTACGGCGCGATCGCGCCTGTAATTTATTTTGTACCGATTCAAATGTTTGCATATCAATAAAATTTTATGGTAAAAAAAGTCGTCTTCATTTCCTAGTCTGAACAGTTGCTTCTGGGCCTTTCAGTGAGACGAATCGTACTGGGGTACAAGTCGTGCAGTTTTTTTATTTACTTGGTATTACTTCGTTATATTAGTGCTTCATTAAAATATATAGTATATAATTATAATTATTTTATTGTGAATGATTCTAATATTGAACGATCTGCACGATTTGTCTGCAAATATTTTAAAAAATTGTATGGTTCGCTATGAAGAACTGTTGAAAGAAAAAACAAAAATAACACGATACGGTAACAAAGAAGACAATTCGAGCGATGATAGCGATGTTATTTCACTAGTAAATGAATAAAAAGAATTCACTCTATTATAGAAAGCGACAACGAATAGAATTGACATTTCTTAAAAAGATATTAACATTTTTTTATTCTCTTCTTCATTGATTTTTTTCACACGATTTCGTTTTATACGATATAGATTTCCCAAAGTAGCCTCGTAAATAACCGATCGAAAAGTGATTCTACATGTAAAACTAAGTTGAAAAGAAAACACGAAATATTTTCATCCGAGATCTCGTTTCCAAGCAAATTCACCTACAATTTTCTGCAACTGTTAAATTTATTTAAATTTATCTATTTCATCTTGTACGTCTGTCTTCATCTCACTCATCTTATGGTTTATCCGTATTACGTATTACTCTTATCTTTCATCTCAACGTCTGTTCTCATTGTACCTTTTCTTTTTCTTCTCTTTTCTGAAAGGATTTTCTCGTACTTTGACAAATTAAGTTAAAATTAATTTTAAACATCTCCCAAGTGTGCTTGAATTAAATTAAATTCCGAGTGATCGGATTATTACGTGGAAAAATAAAATACAATTTCTCCATGAGAAAATTCAACTCGTACTTGTACCGAGGCAATCTTTTCCCACTTTTCAAAGTCTATTCTCTTGAAAATAAAATCTTGAACGGAAAAATTTCACAGTCTACTTATCTCGCGTCGACAAATTTTTAAACTCGATTTCTTTAAAAATAAAAAATGCTTAATGGAACATTTTTATTCTTTCTTTCGACTAATTAGAATTGCCTTCCAGTCGTTGATCCACGAATAGTGAAACACCTTGTACGGTATCAACTAAAAAATTGGCAACACAGAGCAGTAGCCATCGAATGGAATGGCTAATTTCACGAAGAATCGTTTTCACGGCGAGACCGAGTCTCCGGCAACGTTAATGACGCAAGGATTTACTCGATAGAGGATCGAGCTTTTTTACGCTTGATAATGACGGCATTTAACAGCCATTGGCGAGAGGGACCAGGCGTAATTTCGAACGGTGAACGCGGCAATAAACGTTTTGCACGCGCACCCCCGCCCACGCCTTCAAAGTCATCTCACCGTATTAAATTAAAATGCCTGGCTGAACTGTCACAAGCTACAGTTTCACGTGGGAGTGGAATATCACCGTGATTGATTGTGAATCCCTGATGCGTCTCGTCAATAACGAGCGATACCTTCCGGTATACGGACGAACACTGTTTGCTCGTTTGCCGCAACGAAACCTGGCTCTCGCTCGTCCGATGGTCGGAGAATTAACACGCTCCTGGGTAACGAGTACACGGTCTACATCGTGTCCCACCTCCACGCCACGGTTGTCGGAATTTGTTGAGAAAGAGCTGGGGTCTGTTCTGTGATTAACTCTCGACATGTCGTGCAAATGAAATCAGCGGTGGATACTTTATATTCTTGCGCACTATCGTTGTCCTCCCTTCCAAAGGATAATTGCGCTTATAAATCGCTTTATAAGTCGAATCTTGTGCAAAGTTAACTGCTAGGTTCTCAATCTAACTGTAACCATCAAGTATCAATTGATAATTAAGAATGAAAATGAGTTGATGAATCAATGCTTCAACGCTTTGAGAAAAAACTGCACGACTTGTACCCCAGTTTGAATTCGTCTTACTGAAAGACCCAGAAGCAACTGTTCCGACTAGGAAATGAAGACGACTTTTTTGCCATAAAATTTTATCGATATGCAAACATTTGAATCGATACAAAACAAATTACAGGCGCGATCGCTCAGTACCAGACAACGCCACTCCTACTCAAGGTCCACCTCACGCCCCCTCACGAATCACGTGGCCCAAATCAAACAATCGCTAATTTTCGTTGCATTAGCGTTGCACCTGTAAAGGCTCGATTTTCTGGGTTATACCCGTTAAAATCACTTTCAGTGATAAAAAATCGTGAAGTTTTAGTACATGATCGCGAGATTTCTTTTAAAACGGGGTCCAAAATGTATCATCGTATACAGGCTATTCTGTTTATCTCGCAAAATGGAAATATTTTGTGAAAAATTGAGGTTGTAAAAGAAAATGTCCATATAAAGGTTGTGTAATGTCCTTAAATGTTCCTACAAAAATGTTCCTATTGTCTGGTATTAATGATACTTTTGTAAGTGGAATGTATTAGAGAAAATTTTTAAACAGATTCATTTGAATATTGTCGATATTAATAATTTGAAAAAGAAGCTATTAACTTATTTACTGTCGAAAAACCATTGGTCTCGAAGATATTTTCTCTTTAATTTTGTGAAACCTGTTATATGAACGGTATTCCCGTATGTATATTGTCCTTGTCTTTCATGCCACGAACTTTGCAAAGTTAAGGTGAAAATATCTCTTAAACTAATGGTTGATGCTTTTTTTTATACAGACCATTACTGCCTTCAAAATTATATGATTTTATGTAAAAGATCAAGGACATTTTGAAATGTCCTCCATCTACAAAAATGCCATTAATACTTAGAACCACCGGTCCTTAATATGTACAAAAATTTTAGATATAAATCATTACAATTTGAATAATAATAATAATCAAAATAAATCTAGACAGAAATCAATATTAATTTTAGCAACAGTTTTAACAATTGTAAAAAAAGAAACTTTGAAATCCGTCATATTGAAGTGATTTTATTAACGTAACGTGCCTCTTTATATCAAACGCTCTTTTTGTAACTTCGATACGAGATATTTGTATTTTGCGAAATAAACAGAACACCCTGTAGGCTATGAAATTTACCGAACATCTCTGCCTTATTCGTACTCTTCGCAAACGTTGTAAGCTTCTGTTCGCAATTTCATCGACGTCGTGTGTTTCTTTGAAACGTTTATTAAGAATTAGTAACAGACGCCCATAAAATTGCTTCGTAATCCATTCGAGATTCCTCTTTCCAAATACCCATCAATGTATGGTGCATATTACATCAGAAAAAGAGATGCGTTTCTCATGGATCATCGAACTTTTTCACTTGTAGACCGGTACATTATGCAAGCAAGCAAGACACCAACGATCGTCTCTGTCGATCGATTCGCGTACGTTCTCATGAAAATTTCGTACCTTTACAATCAGCACCGCGTGGAATATTGCATCAATCAATTTTTGAAACAGCGTAACGCGCTTTCGTTAAATTTATTTTTCACCTCGTATTCTGGAAATTTTTGGTCTGCACCTTCGTCAATCCCGGAAACGTTTAAATCGAATGAAATGTTCAGAGCACTTCTCTTCCTCTTTTCCTTTCTCCAATTGCTTCTATTTCGCGTCACTCCTCCGTCGTCATTTCTTTTTACTCTGCTTCTTCTGCCCTGAGCGGTAAATTTACGGAGATTCTTTATTGATGGACTATATATACTTTTCTGACTATATTGTCTACAAATATTTATAAAAATACTACATTGCATGTATTATACATCGAATGTGTCATGTATGATCAAAGTTAAAACTGACGATTATATCGAAAAATATTTCAAAGGAGATTTTGTCCCATTTCTAGGATTTAATTGATTAATTGATGTAATTTGTTATTTCAGAAGAGAATGCATATTTTTTAAAAAGAGAAATACAACTGATTTATTTCGGTATAAGTAAAAAAATTACTTTATACTACAATATTAATAGTTCGGCAGATATTTTAGTCTTAATTTTGCGAAGACAAGGAGAGACAAAAGTATTGTCTCTTCCTTGCAAAATAACAATTAAAACGTCTGCTGCACTAATTTGGTTTTCCAGCATGCATAAGTTTCATAGAATACTGAAATCTTATTTTATTTATACTTTACACTCTTTATTTATCTATACACACAGTTATTTATATGTTTATTTACTACACATACTTTGTTTATTTATTCACACTTATTTATATGTATCTATGTTATTATCTATATTACTATTTTATAATATAATCTATTTAATGAAGATATAATAAGATATAATTAAAAATGCTATTGTTCTAACGATGTGATTTGATATACCAAACTACAGTTTGGTCTCTCAGTTGCTCTCTTGAATTGATCGAATGAACTTACCGAATAAATGAGAAAATGAAACTTTCTCTTCCTTTTTTCGGGATTTTCTCCAGAATGGAGTCTCTAGGGACTTTTTTCTCTCAGTTTATCGATTTTCTACACACTCCCGAAATTCTGACGTTGAAATTTGGTTCACCCTGTAGAGCATGTTCATTTTAACTCTACTCGTGCTAACTGTATTTCTGTTTGATGATGAAAGTTACGATATATACAGTATCAAGGGGCGCATATTATTATGCTAGCCGTTTGACCTTCAATCAACATTGGCTGCGAAAGTCACAGTCAAATTTTAATCGCGTTTTCAAAACTATAAAAATGCTTTATATGGATTTACAGTTGACATGCCGCCAGCATAATTTGGAATTGAAAGAAAAAAAGAATATGTGATATCAACATGATGTACGGTGCACCTTCACATTATATTTCAATGGTACAAAATTTTCAAAAATAGGTAGGCTAGACGTGACACTCCAGTATAAAACAAATAATCTCTCAACTCTGTTGAGAATTACAAGAAAGAATAATTAATGTGTGTGGAAGAATAACAATATTAAAGAAAAAGTGAAAAAATAATTCCAAACCAGATTAGAGAAATGTATTAAGTTAGTTTCTTTCGTTTTACTAACGAATAACATATGCGCAATATTTTACGCTTTACGTATTATTGAGTTATATACTATCCACTCTGATTTATTACTTTCCTCCATCTCCTTGGAAGCTTCATGTCGTCCTTCAAAAACTTCTGGGTTTTGTCAAGCGAAATATTGTTCGAGGTGCATTCTCATGTGTTGAACCATTTCTCATATTTGTTGAACTAAATTATTTGCTGGGAAAGTTTCATTTTATAAATGAAAGTGACAGATGGAAAAAGAACAGGGGTAATGTTTGGGAAACATGAAGAACGATGTAGAATAAGCCCGTTTGATTATTATCTATTTCTTTCATTAATACTAAAACTACCAGTAAATAAAACATAGAAAACATTTCCACTAGAGACATTCAAATGAACAGAAGAAGAAAAATAAAAAAACTTTATACTACAATAGAGTATGCAAGCTTTTATTTAATCATTTAGATTCTTGAAAACATATCGTTTTACATGTATAAAATTTCTAACAAAAATTATAAATTGGTCACTTTAACCACTTAGTTTTAGTAATTCTAGTGATAAATGATACGAAATGCATTTCTAACAACGTTTCGCTAGCAAATTTTATAAGGCTTCTAGAGCGACAGAGGAAGATAGTAAATATAATTCGATAATATGACGTGAAACATAAAATACATTTATTCACTAATAAAACGAAAGATGTTTCGAGATAACTTAATATTTTGATTAATAGAAGACATATTGAAGAATAGTCATTTGATTATATTATTTTGTTGCGCGTACGCAAATTGTTCTTTTCAGAGCTACTATGATGTGTAAAGTCTGAGAAACCACATTAGGTGCATTAGGAATAAAAAAATTCACAACGATAATTCTCCAATTTCTAACGAAATGGTAGAGTTGCGACCTATGATTCCTCCTTCTTATCACTGAAAGTAATTTTAGCGGGGATAACCCAGAAAATCGGGTTTTTTCAGGTGCAACGCTAATGCAACGAAAATTAGCGATTGGTTGATTTGTGTTACGTGATTCGTGAGGGGGCGTGGGGTAGACCTCGAGTAGGAGTGGCGTTGTCTGGTACTGAACGATCGCGTCTGTAATTTGTTTTGTATCGATTCAAATGTTTGCATGTCAATAACATTTTATGGCAAAAAAGTCTTTATTTCCTAGGCAAAACAGTTGCTTCTGGGCCTTTCAGTGAGAATCGTACTGGGGTACAAGTCGTGCAGTTTTTACTCCTACGATGAGTAGAATAAGATGACAACAATAAAAAAACTCGACCTTGAAATTCAACGTCAAGATCAATTTTGCAGGAACTTTTTTCAACAAAAATCCACCGAGCTGAAGGTACAGAAACTTCTGACCCCCGTGGCAAAACACATTATATCGTGCAAATCTCCCCGCGCTGAACATCGACATGTTAACGTCAAACGCGTGTATCTTGATAACGGTTTATGCAGAAGCAGCAGCCTGCACGTCAGCTACAAGAATGTGCAATAAAAAGAACATAGGATTACGTCGCACGAAGACACTTAAATGGACAAATCAACTCGAAAATCCATAAAGTTAAAAAATTGAAATTCGCAGCGATAGTCAGACGAACGAGTCATTCACGTAGCTCAGAAATTGAGCTGAAATTTATGCTGAACTGACGAAACTTTCATTTCACCGCGTGGCGACCGATAACAACACTTCGTCGTGCAAACGAAGCGGGCAGAAATAGATTTACCGGCACGCATTAAATTTACGTCCATCGCGATGTCGCGTTCTTTTCTTTTTTCTTTTTTTTCTTTTTTTCTTTTCCACCAAGCTAGCCCTCCCACTCGCCTTTTATTTCAACTCGCGCCTCCCTTCATTCCGTCTTGTCGTCCGCTCGAGTTGGTAAGTGTGCGCCGTTTTTCCCTGTTCCTCGATTCGCTCGAGCCGCCTCTTTTGCAGACGTTTTGCTGAGAACGTTCGACTCCGTCCGCGAGGTAGAGTAAAAAGCGTCGTTCCACCAGTGAAGGAACGTCACAGAGGTTTTCGAGATTGTGTCGTCCTCGTTGTGTGTACATTAACGCTTCAAACAACGTAGGAGGAGTTATCCTTTGTGGATGAAATACCGCGTTGCTTCGGCGTTTTATCGCGACTGTAGGAACTGACTAAAACGCGGAGCGTGAAATTGGAAAATTAATCCTCGCCTCTTCGTCGTTGTTCCTTTTTGCATAAATCAATTCTCTAGCTTAGACGAGGTTAGGCTAGATACTACAACACTATAATGAACGACAGCGGACAAAACGAGAATGTTGAAAGTATTCGGAATATAGATCTCGTTTGTAACAAGATCATTTAAAACAAGTTTGGTTATATCGCGGCATGATTGCGAGTAAACAAAATTAATTAACTCTTTCGATGATTGTACATATATTCTTACATGAAAAGATGGCTTTTTTGTTTGACGACGAGTCACGTAGCAAACAATTTAGAAATTTTATTTTCTCATGACCAAATTCATAATTTATTCTGATTAATAATAATGTTAATGCCAAAATTCCTTCACATACTATAAACAAACATTAAAAATAAGAAAAATAATCATAATCTATATCTATAATTAATAATAATCTATATCTATATATAATTATAAATAAAATAGAAATTATATGTAAAAATTCTATTCTAATTAAAAATCGTAGATAATAAAAATTTTTCACAAATATAATTACAACAAGAGGAAAAAAAATAAAAATAATAATAATTAATTCTTTAATTGTATTATCTTTGCTATTAAAAGACGTATTTGTAATTTTAACATATTTTAAAATACTTCAAGAGAGAAAAAGAAAGACATTATCGTCAATTGTAATTATATATAATTTTTTATAAAATAATACGGCGAAATGATACAATTTTATAATAGATATTTATAATTAAAAATATAATTCGAAAAAGAACAACTAAAAGTTTTGTCGTCTCATTAGTAATTAGTAATTATTTAATTAATCAAATGTATTAATGTTAATAACTTATTAATACCATGCTTTCATCGATTTCATACTCGTCGCAGCTTAAAAGCAATTAAGCGCGCGAGCGCGCGTTCGCAAAATGAAATTAAACACTTGAAGGGTTAATTGCGTATATTTGTTCGTCACGTCGCGCAAGCAACGCGAGCCCGAAAACACTGCGAGGAGTGTAATCTCGTTGAAAGGATCGACAATTGGACGTAAATCACGCTGGGAACGGTTGTTCGCCGCTGGGACGAACTGAGACAGAAAAACTGAAAGTTTCGGACAGCCGCGGATAGGGGAGCAGTTCCTTTCGAGTGACGCGAGCCTGGGAATACTTTTGGCAAGTTGGCGAAGACAGGGAAGCGAGTTCCAAACGATTAAGGAGTTCGAATTCCAATTCGAGACCCGGCGGAACGAATCGTCGGAGAAATTCGCTGGCTAAGCGCTCGAAATCGTTACTCGTCGAATAGATTTTCCTCGGTCCGTTCTCCCGTCTGGCTGGGAGGAAGGAACAGGCAAATTCCCCAAGCTCGTCCGCTCGATCGGCACGTGGAAATTTGACGTAACTTCGCGAGAGGCATCTCTGGCATCGGTACGGTCCAGCGAGCGAGCTGCAGCTAATACGCGCGCACAACGTGCCCCACCGCTCTTCGTGTAGGAGTAGAAAGTTGCTATTGTGCCCGGATCTGGTTTTATATAAATAGCTGCACTCTCGGGGCACCGATTCGTGCCCCGAGTTTCCGCCGAATAATAAAATACAACGACTCCTATTAATATCCGCGCGCTGAAATATCGAAACTGTTGTAATTTCGTAGAATGACAAGCCTGGGCTTATTTCAGAGCCTTTACCTTCAAATCTATCATTATTCATTTTACTCTAAGATATTTTCATGCTACACAGCGTGATGATAAAGTGAAGATACTTTTCTTCGCCAAAATGCTGTCATAGTGTGCAAAGATGTTGAAAATTTTTTTCACGACTGAAAATGGATTTGAAGATCGAGGTTTCCTCTTTGCAATCAATACTTCGAAACTTATACTGTACGATCTTTCGTCGCTCGATTTATTCAACCTCAAGCGAGCCGTATATTTTGAAAGTGGCACGAGTCACTTTACGAAATAACGAGAAATGGTAATTCGTTAACGTTTATTCGAAATTATTTATACTGAGAAAAGTGCAAGTATCCGAAATAACAAATACGAGCAAATCGTCTCGAAAGTTAGCATATTTCTAAACACGTTAAAACGCAAATCCTTAAATATCTCAATTTAAAAACAAAGAGACTCAAGGTTGGGTAAACTTTATTTGAGATAAAGATAAAAAAATAACAATCTAAAGTAACGAATCTGACTAATTTATTATTTTTATTTGAAAAATAACTTGGGATAAGTAACTTTATCTTATGATAATGGTTTATTTGAGTTAATTCATTGAAATAAAATAATAAATAATCTCAGAGGGTGAAGTTTATACAATGGAATTAGGAACTATTTGAAAAGTTATTTGAACAAATAAATATGAAATACAAATCAAGCAAATAAGAAATTATTTTATTGGATAGCCAAGTAATTAAATAATTAAATAATTTGGAAAAAAATTAAATAACGTAGGATTATTTGAAGATAAGATCAAGTCAAATGATATATTATTGAAATAATGATTTTTCAAATATTTTATTCAAATAATATGCCCAAACCTGAATAAACGACTCAAAGATTAGGCGAATACGAATATAACAATGAAAATGTTACCATCTCTTGAATTCTCGTTATCTGAGCCTAATATTCAGACATTTCGACAAAATGGCGAAGAAGATCATACATCAAGTTTTTTTTTAAAGTTGTTGAGACTTCAATCTTCAAATTCATTGCAGAATCAGTCGTGAAAAAAATTTTCCGATCTTCTCACATGCTATGACATTATGTATAGATACATTTTGAAAGTAGAGTTTCCAAACTTTAATGAGTTCAGGTTTATTTATTGTTTGTACAATCTTTTTTTTACAAACTTAGATAAATTTCTAGTTTAGCGGCCTTTTCTAATTTTGACTATTTATGTCCATTATAATTTTTTTAACATCACGTTTTCTTTTTTAATGTAGCAAGAATTATTTCTACATCTTCCGATTAATTTCTCGTCTTATAGTGAACCTTTAAAGAAACGGCAATGAAACAGCCGTTTGAAAATGGAAAAGCCGCGAAACTTACTCAAACGTACCCAAATTGTTATAATTTAATTAAATAATTTTAATTGTAATAATTATTTTAATTATAAATTATAGAAAATATTTAATAAAATTATAACAATTTAAATATTTAATATAACAATTTAATGAAATTACAACGATGTAAATATTTAGCGTTCGAGTATTTAAACGTGCGAATACTAATATTGACAAGAATTACTGTACGTTTTTCGTAAAAATCTCCCGTCACTTTCGTCAGCGACAAAGATTTCAATAATTTAATCGAAAACGGCGATTGATTCTTTGTCCATGGCCATTCTCCCACCGAGACGATTCATTACTTACGAATGCGCGAGGATAAACTCGGCCGAGCTCGTCTCGTCGCTGTGAATATTCATTCATAGCCCCGGGGGAATTTTCACGACGCGGTCAGATCAAGTTGACCCAGAGTCCGCGCGGCTCTTCCTGCAGAACGAGGGGAAAGAACGGCTGCTTGGGATTCACGGGAGTCCGCGGATCGACGAACGGTCGCGGCGATTTATCGCAGTCCGTCAGACTAGTAACGGCCCGTCACACACGGTGACCCGTAGCTTCGATGGAGAACGCACGCTCGAAACGTGCCAGGCATCTCCGCGGAATGGCGTACAGGCAATATCGGCGAGTCGAGTGTTTTTCAAACAAGAGAAGAGCAACCGCGAAGGCTGTTTCCCGCGAAAGTTTGCGCTGCGCTGCTTTTCCCTTGTCGCGTCGTATTTCCGTGCCCTCGTTTCTGCCGAATGGCCGTCGTTTACGGGTCATCTGGACGATTCAAGGTCGAGTTCTTGAATTCTAACGGTGAAATTCAACAAAGTTTGGTAAAATTTAATCCAAAATTCCAATTCTTTGGAAGCCATTTTATCACTGAAAGTGATTTTAGCGGGGGTAACACAGAAAATCTGGCCTCTACAGATGCAACGCTAATGCAACGAAAATTAGCGATTGGTTGATTTGGGTCACGTGATTCGTGAGGGGGCGTGGAGTAGACCTCGAGTAGAAGTGGCGTTATCCGATACTGGCGATCGCGCCTGTAATTTGTTTTGTTTCTCGACCTTTCATTGAGACGAATCGTACTGGGGTACAAGTCGTGCAGTTTTTCGATAATTCAATCTAATTGTTGAAATTATTCTGTGCGAAGGACGTTAGGCTTCTTGTCCGCACAAACGAATTTATTATCCTACTTGAATGTATTTGAACAAGGGCAACGGCTCGTCCGTTCTGTCGCGACTGTTGTGACCCAATCACTTATTATTGTTCTTCCTACGAACCTGTTTTGCACTTGGTGTTCTCTAGAAACGGTTGGCATCGATCGTTCTATCAATGTTTTAATTTCATTTCATGCTTTTTTAGACGAGCTATTTAGTTTTCTATCTCTAAAAGCGTCGATATTAAATAAGTTCCTTTTTCTGATTTGTTCTCAGGCTCGAAACCAATTGCCAACATCAACAAATTTTTTAACAAGTCAAGACTTACATGAGGATAGAGACTACTTTGGCCGATTTTATATCGAAAATTCAAGTCCTTGGTTCACTCATAATCTTAATAGAGAATCGCTACAGTAAATCAGTAAATCAGAACTAATTATTATGACCTGGCAGCTTCCTTGTTTAGTGTCGATATTATTTGCGACCTTGGATGCAGATATGGTCATAAACTTGAAGACCTCGATCATATGATGTGGCAATGCAGCCTCTATGACCCCCAAGAGATTAAACTTATCAAGAACTTCAGCAAATGGAAATTATTCTTGCCGTCGATATAATAATTGCTTATCCCGGCCTGCTATTACGTCTACACGACTGTAACGCAAAGTTTATACTCTCACACTTTGCTCTGTTATTTTAGTTGGCTCCACAGATATAACTCAAATGAGATTTCCAAACCTTATATATAAAAAACTGCACGACTTGTACCCCAGTACGATTCGTCTCACTGAAAGGCCCAGAAGCAACTGTTCCGACTAGGAAATGAAGACGACTTTTTTGCCATAAAATTTTATCGATATGCAAATATTTGAATCGATACAAAACAAATTACAAGCGCGATCGCTCAGTACCGGACAATGCCACTCCTACTCGAGCTCCATTCCACGCCCCTCACGAATCACGTGACCCAAATCAACCAATCGCTAATTTTCGTTGCATTAGCGTTGCATTTGTAGAGGCCCAATTTTCTGGGTTACCCCTACTAAAATCACTTTCAGTGATAAAAAAAAAAAAAAAAAAACACTTTAAAGTGATAGATTCAATCACGTTCGTATAAAGCAAGCCTGTCATCAGCGGGGAGAGACGTTGCAAAAGTACAAGAGAGTACAGACATTACGAGAAATTACATGAAAGTAAAGACAGCACAGACAATATATCGTCGCAGACATTACATTACGTCACTCTTCGCGATCCTATCGAATCGTTTCTTTCGCTATACTTCACCAACGCGGTCGCTGTTCGCCTTAACTTTCAGCGTCTCGAAGCGAATCCATGATACTCCATCAAGCCACAACACCAAGCAACTGTCGTTTCCTCACTTAAAAAAATCATGCGCGACTTCGTTCGAAACGCTCGAAAGTTTTCTCTCGCGGGAATAATTGTTGTTTCTCTGAAAAAGAAAAAATCTCCAAATCCGGCGAATACACCAGTCCGTTCGATTTGAGCTGCCATTTTCTGGCAACGGTGTAGAGATCAGTTGGCTAATGGTATTTCGCAGCAATCGCATTTCGCGAAAGCCTCGCGATCCCGTCGAATTCATCGAATCGCCTAATTGGACTAGCATACTCGATGGCGGGCGGGGTTGGATTTTCAAGGCCGCGCCACCACCTGGCTGCTCGTGCGGTTTGCAGGATGCGCGCCGCTTTTTCCTCTCCTCCGCTCAATTTGTTACCATAAATAACACGTAGAAATTCAGATGGACGCGAGAGAGAGAGAGAGAGAGAGAGAGAGAGAGACGAGGAGGGGAAACGGGCGATCGCATGTACCGGTCTCGCTGGATCTAGTCGCGGTTTCAGCTCACGACGAGGCGAAACCGCTGTCCGATCGTCCAAGTAATCTGTTGGAAGCGTGTCGTACGGTCGATTTCCCTTTCAGATCGGCGATCGTATATCTCTCGGGCCGGCCGCGTGATTAGAATCGTAAAATCGACGTGTATCGCGGCGGGCAACCGGGCCCCGCTTTATGGACGCTCGTTTTACGTGCGCTCCACCTCGATCGGCACGGCGCGGCGCGGCGCGGTTACGCGCGCTCGCCTTACCGGTTCTCTCGATTTCTACCATCCAGTTCGAGCCGTTATTTCGTCATGGATTTAGATACGCGAGAAACGAGCCGTTTCTTAACGCTGCCCACCCAAGGACGTCTCTTTTTAGCCTGAATCGCGACACGCACCGATATCGATAAGGCACGCATCGGTATCGGTACGTTCCCTCCGGCCAGAATCGCGGAGATTTCTATTTTCGTGCACATAATATCCCACGATACGACTTTTCAGTTTGGTTTCTTTTTTCTCTTTAACGAGAGAAAAAGCCTCGATGCTCCGACTGTGCATAAAAAGCGGTCGCGCGGCCCGAGAAACGTAACGCTCCATTTAAAAGGAACGAAAATGACGCGATTATCTCGCAAACGCTTTCACCTAACCCATGATACGTACGCTGAACTTTAATCGATGTCGAGTGACCATAAGATTGCTATCTAGAAAACAGCGGCGATGTCATAAATTGTGTTTTCAATCCTTTGCTTTCGGAACCTCTTTCTCGTATCATCCATCGGCGATTTACTTAAGAAATAGCGAGTGAAGCGTCGCTTTTAGCAAAATGACATAACGTAGGAAATAATCATCTTGTTCAGATTTGTTTAACCATGAAATTTTGTCGAGTATATTTCTCTAATGTGTGACATTGTTTAAATCGTTTAATTCTTGCTCGAAACCTCTTTCGATATAATCGATAATATACTAGGTTAGCCAAAAAGTAATCGCGTTCTTTTGCATACGAACGAAAGGCGCATTTTTCATGAGAAACATAAACTTTATCAACCATTTCGTTTGATTATCTTTCGCCAAGTTTCAGGATACGTTCTTACCTTTATCGACAAAAAAAAGTTCCAAGAACGATTTGATATTCTCACCAATTGTGGAATTTAGCAAACCAATTCTGACTTTTGTAGTTTAAAGGCTTCTTCATCGTACGCGTCGAATAATTTTCTATGACCTAGTATAGCGTTTACTTTCTTTCCGGAAGTAGTACACAACAAAATGTCACGAAAATGTTCCTTTCTGATTTTCCATTTTGAAATCGTCGCCAAACGAACAACTATCAACGAAATCGTGCATTTTCTTTTTCTGAATCTTAAAAAGCTTAAGCAATTAGATATCAGATTACAAAATGAATTTACAATTTAAAATGAAGTTTGTTACATTTTAAAATTTACATATACGTCCATTTATTAGAATAATAGAAATGACAGTAATATTTTAGCTTCCAAGGATTCATTGCGATACCTGTGCATATAGACTATTAAGTCGAACGTGTCCCTCGGTTAATCATAGTTTCTTCGTCCATATTTCTCGCTCCTGTTCCAGTTATCGTCGCAGAAGGAATCTGCATCGATATCGATGTTCGAAAGGCCGAATCAACGGCGTCTCTCTTTTCGCCCCCGGTCGATGGCACGAAAACCGAGCAGGAGAACGTCGCGTCGGTTAGCCGCGAAATCGAATCCCCCCGATGGTGGATCGCGAGGAAAAGCCAGATTGTCGACGGGACGATACAAAAAGACGGATCGTGTCAAGAAACTCTCGTTTTATTCCCGGTCTGTTTCTTTCCGCGGCCGCTACCCACGGAGCGACCTCGTCTGGAACGGTTTCACTGTTTTCTCCGGTCCCGGGAAAATTTCGTGGGAACGATCGGAGAGATCATCGGGGCGAGAACGCTTCTCGAGGGAACGTCGCGTGAAATCGATGCTTGATCTCTTCTCGATTTCTGCGCCGATTCTTCGCAACGCGTCGTGTGAAATTTGCCTTGCATTATACCCGTGCCGAGAGAATAGCTGGGAATGTATCTCGAATAGCTTGCACGAAAGTCGAGATCGTTAACGAGATCGTTGGCGAAAGAAACGCGCGAATCGATGATGGGAGGAAAGTCTTTAATAACTTTAATTGCTATTCGGATCGACGACGGCGCGCTAGCGGAAGCCAAAGAGTCGGAACGAAAAGAGACGAAGGCGTTAACACTATACAGACCGGCGATATTTCGCATGACTATGCGCGAAAAAGATGCCCGACACTTTTTTGTGAAAGTAGCGTAGAATATGAGGATGGAAATTAAAGCAACTTTATTATATTATTATAAAGAGGTTCTAAAGATTTGTTGATAACAAAAATAATATTTTTATCACTGAAAGTGAATCGGGCCTCTTCAGATGCAACGCTAATGCAACGAAAATTAGCGATTGGTTGATTTGGGACCGGTGATTCGTGAGAGGGTGTGGGGTAGACCTCGAGTAGGAGTGGTGTTGTCTGGTACTGAGCGATCGCACTTGTAATTTGTTTTGTAATTTGTTCGATTCAAATGTTTGCATATCAATAAAATTTTATGGCAAAAAAATCGTCTTCATTTCTTAGTCACAGAACAGTTGCTTCTGGGCCTTTCAGTGAGACAAATCGTACTGAGGTACAAGTTGTGCAGTTTTAAACATATGCGTATATTTAACAATTTTCTTTCACATGGTAATATTCGAAACATTTCCCTAAAACATAAGAGTATCTTAAAAAATTTTCCCCCCGGGAAAGTTTTAAAGTAGTAAAATACTTGTGCATCAGAAAAGACACTCGAAATGGTCAATACCAAACGTATGTCTTTTAAAATGTTGCAATAAATGTTACCTTTTATAGCGCCGAGCAGATTTATGAAAACTAAAGTTTCTGATGATGCATGGTGCAAAGGATTATTATTTCATGTACAAACCAAGATGGAAAATGTAAAAATTCTGCTATTCTTTTTTAATGAAAAAACCTTCGTTAGAAAGGTTCTGCTTCCCTGACAATATGTAATATCAATGTGTTTAAACAAACACGTTAGAATTGGAATCGCGAACGTGCGCCACTTTGTGGCTGCTAACCACTATTTTACTAATAACGCACAATTGCTGTCTGTATAGTGCATAATTACAGTTTTCGTTCCAATAGTTTCACGCAAAACGATTTTTCCTTCGTGGGGGGGAGGAGGGGGAAACATGAATGAAAAGAGCAAGGAGGAAAATAGGGAAGAAAGAGGGAAAGGGACAAGGAGAAGAAAATTAATTTTCTCAACGAGATTCCAAGTGGAAAACGCGACGTCGGCCGCGACGTCGGCCGCGACGTTCTACGCGGGAATAAATTATACGCGTTGCTTGGCGAGGTTCCTCGCGCGGCGACGAGTGGATCAGCGACAAGCAAAAAACGTGAAAAAGAGGGTATAGAGGAAACGGCCGATAAAAATGGCCAAGTTCTTCGCGTCTAAGGAATCCCGCTCGGCAAGGTCGGGAAACGGCCTAGCCGCCGGCTATGGTACTCTTCGGCCTTCGTGTTGGTTCGTAAACGTGTGAATCTATTTCCGCGTGTACCCTCGCGCCAGAAGAGACGACAGTCCTCTCGTCTCTCCTCTTGCGCGTTGATCTCAACGACCAGCCCCGGCTACTAATTAATTGCAAATTTACAAGGCTCTTGGAAAATCACACGACGACTAAATAAAGCAATGTCCATCGCGTTGACTGCCCGTACAATTCAATAAGTATGAAATCCACGGGCGAAACGCGCAATTCCAACGTCTTTCACGCAACGACATAATCCGAGGAATGATTCTAACGCCGAACGGTCCCCGCCGGGCAATAACAACGAACTCGCGAAGCGTCAAGATTAATGCAGCTGCGTTTCCAGATCGACTTCGTTATCCGGTTACACGAGCATTCCAATAATCTTACATAATGCCGGGCTGGCGACTGTCGGGCACGGAAATATCCGAGCGAACGGGTAACGCCAGACTGAATATCGAGAGAATACCGTGAAGGATTTTTCATCCGCTTCGAACCGATCTTTCGAGCACTTGGTTTTTCGAGTGTCGCTTGAATCGAGCCAACACCTTCGAACATTAATGCCAGTATTGTTTTATGAGAACCTCTCGAACAGAAATTCCACTCGAACAGAAAATTTGACGATTAAATCTTGCGGTAGTGTTGTTAAACGTTACTCGTTGATACGTTATTAATCCACGTATCGTGATCGATCGATGTATACGCGATGTACACGCGATGATAATGAAACTAGAGGAAACGCCCCGCGTTAATCGTTAAAAATTTTTAGTTTGATCGCCAAAAAATCGGCGACTGATTTCATCGATCGATAATTAATAACTGTCAATCGTTGATCAAAATAAGATAATGGCCAATTAACAATGTCAATTGTTAGTCAATTAAATCAATTTCGAATTTGATTATAATTTCATTTAAATATATATTGGGCTGTGCTTTGAAATTATTAATAAAGGAAGAGAGAGATAGAAAAAGAGCGGAAATATAATTTTTAAAAGAGTTGATATTCGCGCGTATTTACCTCGAATTCTTTGTTCTTTTATATTTACTTTCAAAATTATATTTTACACTTTACAATTATATTTCGTATTTGCTTTTTTTCAAAATTTGATTCTGACAATTTTTGAAATTTTGACGAGCTGGATATTGTTTCGAAAGGAAAAAAGCCTTTCTACAGGAGCTGATGACAGAAGAGATGATATCACACGTAACAAGTATATTCTTCGTTTCTGGATATGGAAGAAAAATTTCAAATCCACCAACATCTTCCACGAATAATTTCAGTGTATTAAATTTTGACTAATTGAACGTCATGACTTCTATGCGTGTGAGAAGATACACAGAAAACGTATACAGAACGCGATGGACAATTACGTTCTGAAAGTTTTCTTCGAACAGCTTCTCTTAGACACTGTTGAGCTTCACCAGAAATGAAGGTTACTTCAACAAGATCAGTTTCCTGTTTCGAACAACGCATAATGAATCATTTATCGATGCATTAAGGTCATTTCAAGTTCGCAGTATTTTACATAAATATACGCGCGATAATATTAGCTACATATGCAACAGGAAAACTTATGTGCACGTGCATACGAAAAGTGCGAATGAAATATTTCATTGAAAAAACAAAAAAAAAAAAAATATTATAATGATATTTAAAAAAAAAATAGTTCTTCCATCCGATTCGTCTCTTCCGAGAATCGCAACTGAAACAATTTAAATTAGAAACGATTCTCGAAGACGTTCGGATAACCTGTACGCGAAATACAAGTATCGTTTCGACAAGTTTAGATTCGTTGAGCGCGTTAAACAAGAGTTTCTAAAGAGTTTCACAGCTTTTCGAAAACTCTTCAAGCGCCTCAAACTTTGAAATTACCCGACGGTCGTCTGCGTTCCCGTTGCGCTCGGCACGCGCATTACGCGCTTCGAATGGATATTTGATGGAAGAGTAATTCGGAAAACAGTTGGCAAAGACTGTCTCACCTGTCGAGAGATTTCCTCGAGAATTTGAATTCACGTGGGGGCTTGTACAAACACAGAGAGCTCAAAGTTACATCGAATAGCCGCGTCGAGATGTTCCTCTTGTAAATTGCATTAACCCTCGTTTAAATATCAAATGAGCCCGCCGTGAAATTTACACCGCGAACGTTGCAGGGCAAAGCGTTCGGGGAAACCCGATAAAATCGGATCGTTTGCGCGGCGGAGAAGTCCGGATAATTAGCGAGAAGTCGAGCCACGATGAAACGAAGGAAATTAAGCTGGCACGATCGAAAGTTTGCCCCCAGCGTGGCGGCGTTCTCGATACCGGCCGTTCTCCACGCCGGAGCCTATTCCGAGCGCGAAACTGAATCCTCCAGGAATCGCGTTTCAATTTTCCCAGCCTTGGCGATACATCGCCGATGAATCTGAAACGACTTTTCGATCGATCGTACAAAGGACGCCTTTGTCCCGTTGTTCCTCACAGCGCTGTTTCCTCGATATTCCACGTCGAGAGTTTTCACGTGCCGGTTTATTGGAACGCGATATCGCTCGATTTCCATTTATTTCTACCGTGTGTTGTCCAGAAGGCCAACGGATCGCCCTCTTTGACGCGTGGCACGCGCCTTTGTACACATACACCACGTTTTCGCAAAATGCGGCGCGCGTTGCTTTTTTAACCAACTGATCGCTTTTTCTCTCTCCCTCTCTCTTTCTCACTCGCTTGTTAAAAGTTTCCACGAAATTTTGTTTTGCAAAATTCGGTGAACCTCCGTCCGGGCTAATATCACGAAACGTTGATCTTTTAGCTGTGACGCCGCTTTTAAGAGTATGTATCTACATTGTGTCGTTAGATTATATTAGTTAAAAGCAATGATTATATTCGTTAAAAACAGAGTATACGTAGCTGCTGTAAAATTGAATTAAATTATAAAGAAATAACACTTGGTTTTTTTTATCGGTGAAAGTGATTTTAGCGATTGGGCTTCTACAGGTGCAACGCTAATGCAACGAAAATTAGCGATTGGTTGATTTGGGTCACGTGATTCGTGAGGGGGTAGACCTCGAGTAGGAGCGGCGTTGTCTGGTACTGAGCGATCGCGCCTGTAATTTATTTTGTATCGATTCAAATGTTTGCATATCAATAAAATTTTATGACAAAAAAGTCATTTCTAGGCCTTTCAGTGAGTAATTAATTTTAATTAATTAATATTAATAACAAAATGATATTTAGAAACGATGTAAAAATAACTAGTCAAGTCTAGTCTCGAAATATTCTAAAATGTCTAAAATTTACAAATATGTTTCATTCTCCACGAAAAAAATTTAATTCGAGTAACAAATTGTAATTGTATTTTGCTCGCATGACGAGTGTACTCGTCATTCGCAGCTAATTGTAAGAGGTCGCGCATATTCTAAATGCTAAATTTTGCGCAATCTCTGGCACCGCCGACTTCCGACAAAAGCTACTCGATCAACATTATCGCAGAAAAGCAACTTAACCGGCGAGACCAGGAGCTGGGAGCAAGAACCTCCGGCTCTCTCGAACCTTTTTTAAATCGGTTAACAAACGTCGCTATCGTTTCTCCCACTTCTAAAAGAAGAGCTGACACAGAGAATTACTCCGCGGCTAGTCGAGCCGACTTTGTCCTTCGAAGATGAAACGGAGGATTCCGATTGTTTCCACGAAAGTACTCGAGGCTAGTTGCCTCGTAGCTCGATCGACATCATTCCTCGAGGAGGAACTCGCGCGGCGCGAGAAGAAGCCACGCGTTTGCGTTCATAAATCTCCATTCGCGAGGTGTCTATTAGCCTGTAAAATAAAACGCGCAGCACACGCCGGCGAATGATTAATCGCGACGGGCGTCGTTACAGGCACAAAATAGTGACGTTACGGTTGCGTAACGTGAGTTTGCGTTGTTTCGAATTGGCGAATCACGTGAGACGCGATGAGAACAATTGAAAGGGTTTTTAGAGATGTGAACGTTTCTCGAAAAATACTTCCTTTCCTTTTACTGCATTTCTAGCATTTGGATTAGATTTTTGTACAGATTCGATTTTATATGAGCTGTTTATTTTGAAAGTGGGATAAGTCACTTCACGGTAATGAAAAATGGTGGCTCGTTATCGTCAATTGACTAGAAATTCAGTGGATGAGATTTCGTCATGATATTATAGACGTGTTTTGTAAACCAGCTTTAGATAAAGAAAACAGAATTTCTAAATTGTGGAAGATCAAAATATTCATAAATAGAAATGGATTCTTTACAACCAGATGCTCATCCTGTTACTAGAGCAAAATATAAAAGTATAATAGATTTGCTTCTTCAAAAAAATCATTAGAATTTGCTAAAATATAAATAAAAATTCAAATTTACTATTAAACTATTAAAAAATTTATTTATGAATTTACATTGAAGCTGCAACAAAAATAAAGTTAAGAAAAATTTAGTTATATATATTATAACATATATACGTATATAACATTGTAAATACATATATATTTTTTCAATACTTTCTGTCGAGAGAAAATCCAAAATAAATGGAAAAAGGGGCACACAGATTCGATTTCTTATCATTACGCCATTTTCTATTTAGATCAAAATTAATATATATTTTACTATCGTTTCTTTCTTCACTGATACTTTACGCAACATTGTTTTGGAAAATATCCTACGGTATATTGTATCGTATATCACGGTTTTATTAATGAAATAAAACTTTGAAACCGAATATCTCAAAACACAATTTTGCCAGAATTTACAATCTTATTCTGTGGAACCTTTTAATTAAAAGGATCTGAAATCTAGGTTCAAAATTTTATTTCAGTAGTGAAATGTTGAATAAATTTTATTGTTAATAAAGAATGAGATAATAATTTTGGTCCAAATGAAGAATGGTATAACAATAAAAAATCAATTCTTAATGCCATTTTCTTGTTTCCTCTTTAAACATGCGTAAAAACATACTTGTTTTTCCGAAGAATTACAAGAAGATTTTTTCAACTTCATTTATATGAAAATACGTGTTAAATAAAAATATAATAATAATCAAGTATAGTAAAGTATAATAAAAATTATAAATAAATTTTTCAATAATTACGTAAATTTATATTTTAACGTATCTTTCAACAAAGTTTAATTATTTTCAATAATTTCCGCGGAATTACAGCGAAACAGATTTTTATCTATACGTTTCAATATTTTATTTGTAAATTTCAATGTTAGTTAGTTGACGTTTTAGTGAAAGTTCTCCAGAGAAGATTTGTCGTATGTTGTGAAAAATAAAAGATTCATAAATCTTCTTAGAATTCCAGTATTAGGTTGTACCATAAGTTTCTTCCGCGCCACGCTATGAGTGACTCTAAGTGGTTGTGTTAATTAAACATGCAGGCTTATTTCTTAGCCGTTTATGGCATCGGTTTCAGCCGTCCCAGAGCTCTTTCAAAGTACGTTTCGTTGGTGTCTCTTTTAAATTCTCTTTAAAGTCTCTTTTAAAATTTTTTCTGTACCGTTCAATATGGAGAGCCAAAAGATGCATTTGCGGCATGTTATGCTTCATTGCTTTAAAAAAGGCAATAGTGCAAAGGACACTGCAGACGAGATTTTCACCGTTTACGGGAGTGGTACTACCACTATTAGGACCGTCCGCAATTGGTTTGAGAAATTTAGAGCTGGCAATTTCGAGTTGAAAGATGAAGATCGCAGCGGCCGCCCAGCAACGACTGATACGGACATTATCAAGACTGTGCTCACTGAAAATCCACGATATAGTGTGCGTGAGATAGTGGATGCCACTAATATTCCCAAGACAACGGTACATAAGCATTTAATCAAGATAGGATATGCGAATCGACATGAAGTTTGGGTTCCACACCTATTGACGGAGACCGGCCTTATGAACCGCGTCTCTACGTGCGATTTGCTTCTCCAGCGACATGAAAGGGATCCTTTCTTAAAGAGGCTTGTCACTGGAGACGAGATTGGATTTTATACCAAAATGTGCATCGAAAACGCACTTGGTCCAAGGAAAATAGACCTTCAACTGTTGCGAAGCTTGGACTTCATCCGAAGAAGGTTCTTCTGTACATTTGGTGGGACTGGAAAGGTGTAGTGTACTACGAGCTCCTTCCTCAAGATGATCAATGCTGACAAATATTGCAATCAACTGGATCAATTGAAAGCAGCCATAGCAGAAAAACGGCCAGAATTGGCGAACCGACGAGGCGTCGTTTTCCATCACGACAACGCAAGACCGCATGTTGCGTTAGCCGTAAGGCAAAAATTATTACAGTTTGATTGAAAAATTATTACGTTCTACCTCATCCTCCATACTCCCCAGACTTTGCTCCATCCGATTACTACTTGTTCCTCTCCTTAAAAAATTCTCTCCGTGGTAAACCTTTCAAATCCATAAGCGAAATAAAAACGCACCTAGATGAATATTTTACAAGTAAACTTAAACAATTTTGGAAAGAGGGCATACTGAGGCTTCCTGAGAGATGGAAGAAGGTTATAGAACAGAACGGTTCATATATAACATAATAAATCCATCTTAAACAAAAAATATCGTGTATTCATTTCGCATCAAAAAAGGGGAAGAAACTTATGATACAACCTAATATTTCTGTGATGCGCGTAAATAATCATTGGAGATACATTCATAAATTGAATTTTAAATTTCAAATTCTTTTTTTTTTATTTTGAGAAAAAAGCATTTTTCACGTGTAACAAGCAGCGTTTCTGTAAAAATTTTTTTTTAATCCAAATATAAAGTTGGTAATTGTGATATGACATATAAAACGAAGTAGAAATCGTTCGAAATAGGTGTTTCGCGTTCTTTCGTTCTGTTTCGTCCCTTCCCCTCTGTCCCATGCCAATCCGTCCCATTAGCAGGGTAACCTCTGTCCGTATCACGGCGAAGATTAACGGGCAACGACATTTATTACTCTTTGCTTCGCAACTTTTCACTTGGAAGGATGATGAACGACGTGAACTGATTTCTTAGCTTTTAATCGATCATCGTCGTGATGCTTCGTTGCTGAAAAATTTATCAGAAGAGAACTCTCTTTTACAGCTCCCATCCATCATTCGCTTTACCATATCCCCAAGATTCTTTTCTTTGCTGCGACTTTCGGAAGAACGTGTTCTTATTCTCTCCAGCTTCGTAAAATATTCCGCGAATGCCTCGTAACGACTCTTCGTTTAATTAGATTATCAGTGCGATACATTTTTGGATTTTCGCGAACGAGAAACATTGACGCAACGAGTAGAATTGAGAAGCGATATCAACAGTCGCGTAATTGGGAAAAAAAGAAGGAAATGGCACGAAATGCGAACGATTTCGAATGGCCGTGTATCGCGCGACTAGCGCGATATATAATCTGGATGAGCTCTGGAAACGTGTCAGGGTCGTTCCACGGCTTCCAGCTCCGAGCCAGGAAACTCGTCAAGGTGATTTTTATTCTGTCGTTTTCGCGACGATGATGATGTTTCCCTTTGCGATTGCATCTAAAACGATTCCGAACCGATCGTGCAGTTACGTCTGCTCAGAGATGCGATAAACTTGTTTCGAGCCAGTTCGTTTCGATTCCCACATTTATTTTCCTTGAACTCTCCTCGCTACCATTTGTTACACGATGACAAAGCGGATGTTTGGTTTTTTGTTGCAGGTAAGTCGGGACACAAGAAATTCTTCCGAGATTCCTTTGGTCAACAGGTGTAAGTAACGACGACTGAAATTCCTACAGTCCGGGACAAAATGATCGGACATCCGTGGGTTTTTTCAGAAAACAATCAAATTTCGGTCTTCAAATCCAGCTCCCTGACACGATAACTGTTATTGTTTTCCCAAAATTACAGGCATTTGATACAAAAAATGGTTAAACGTGATCAGTATTTTGATTAATATCTTGCGACCCAATTTCAAATTGTATTCTTTTCAATTCTAACATACAAAGTACAATTGTTTTGTATTAGTATTTAATTCAGTAGAATAGATCTCAAAAGTCATTTGTTGAAAATCAAAATTTAACGAAGAGCAAATTTATTTTAAGAAATACTGCTCGGTACAATCCACGTAATATAAAATCATTCTCTTTATTTAAATCTCTTACTGAAAAAATAAAAATTCACATCGGTAAAAATGATTTCAAACAGGCAGAACTAAAATTACATTCTACAACTTCAACGAATGGAGTTCTGTTTCCCAATTTCATTATAATGTATAATACGTTTTAATAATTTGATACAAAATTTGCAACATTATTAGTTTTCTACACTTTTCAAATTTATGAAGTTGGCCAATACACGTACAGTTATTTTTCCATAAATATTCAATTATTTTCAGGATGTTAAATTTTCAATTTTCAGGAAATTGTTAATATTTCGACATCGTGAAAAAAGTCGTGCAACAATTGACGTCATTTTAAAGCACGAGGACTCTTTCATAAATCTGAATTTATTTTCTGCAAAATGTTTTCACATCACGTAGTGGGTGAGAAAGTAAAGAAATTTTCCCTTCTCGAAAATACTACGAATTCAAGCGGCAACTAAAAACGTAAAAAATATTTTTTCGTGACTGAAATTACTATCGATTGAAGATTAAAGGCTTCTCTCTCACAATAATATTTCAAAACTTGACGTACGATCCTTCGTCGCCGTTCTGTTAAATTTTGAATATTTTAAATATTAAACACGGACGACGAAAATTCAGCAACACCCACCATTTCACTGTTTAATCTCACATTCAAGGTTTAATAGAACGGCGGCAAGAGATCGTTCAATTTTTAAGACCGCGACAGACTTGTTAGTCACGAAAAAAATTTCTCTTATGTTTACAAGTATTAATTAATTAATACTTACTTATTGTAGCTTACTTATTATTATTTATAATTATATAAAATATATTTGAATTTAAAATTATCTTCATTTTCTCATTTGCTACGTTTTTGAAAAAAATGAAAGCAGAATTGTGAAAGCAGAGGTTTCACGCTTTAACCTTCAAGAGTTTAGAGTTTAATCCGTAATAGACTAGAATTGAGAGATTCAAAGAAAGATAACACATTGCAATATATTGTATTCTTAATTTGTTACATGTTCCTCATTCGATATTAAATGTTTGGGTAAATTTCTAGTTTAGCTGCTTCCAATTTTCGCTGTCTCTACCTATCATAATTTTTTTAATTTGACGTTACAAGTAACAAGAAACTATATAACTTTCTCGACCTCCCCCGATTGATTTCTTGTTTCGATGATGAAATAAAACTAGAAATTTACTAATTTTTAAACTTTTGCATTTTGCAGTTTTAAGCATTCAAGGAATTAAAACGAGCCTAAGTTAGATTGTCGTGCGATATTTTTTCACAATATCGTAAGCAGCTTGAACATCAACAGTTTTCACAGAGATCGAAAATTTAATATCCGAATATTTGCAGGAGTAACTGTACAATACGGTACGGCAACTGTTCTAACTGAGTCAATTATTGAGCCTATTTCCACCGTTGATGTTGTTAAGGCTGTTTGGCCGCACGAAAATTATACGGTAAAAGCACGATGACTTGGCAATGCGAATTAGCAGGCAGTACGTTCGCATTGGGACGCGCTTTTTCCGCTCTACAACTTGGTGCGCATAACGGACAGGAAACTACGGCAAGCGTGTAAGTACGTCCGGAAGCGTTGATGCGCTCAATGCCTCCCTTCCGGTTGGTACTGTGTCGTCGACATTGCGGCCGAGCCGAGGGGAAGACGGACTCGGCACCGGCAATGACGACAACGGCGCCCGACGTCGCTGCTACCACCTGTCTTCCTGTCCGTTAAGCAGATGGCGGTAGTTATCGGTCAACCGAAACACTTCTTTTTTTTCTTCAATTTCTTTTCGACATTCAGATGTAAATTTGCTTATTTCGAAAATGATACGGATCACTTTACAAACAAACAAGGAACAGAGTTTCCAACTTTGGATTTGTCATCAAAAAGGGGAAGATCGAGATATTATTCGCAAATAGAAATGAATCCTTTACACGCTCGTTTCTATTACTACAGTAAAATACAAAGATACGATAGATTTGCTTCTTTGCGCACAGTTATTTTGCAAACGTAAAACAAAATGAAATGTCCGAGGACTCGATCACTCCTGTTAATGACTGAACGATGAATCAGTTTAAAATTTAAAAAACTTTCACACGAAATACGTTATATAAACTATTTACATTTACGTTTTAAAATGTACTAATGAATTTTTATAAATATTATATAATTATAATGAAAAAATTCAATAATGAATAAATCTTTATACGAAATACGTTTTTTAATTAGGAGTTTTGGAAAGAAAATTAATCACCCAAAATAAAATTTGATCTTTTAATCTGAAAGACCAAACCGTTCTGGGAGTACAAACTAAATATTTATTTTGAAAGTGGCACGAGTCATTTTGTTTTTAAATCGATCTATTTAATTCTAACGTGCTAACTAGCCTAGATGCTATCTTTCGAAAAAATTTGCTTGTATTTGTTATTTCAGACACTTGTACATTTTTCTCAGTAGAAATAATTTCTTCCATAGATGTTAACAAATCGCCGTTACTTTTCGTTACTGCAAAGTGACTTGTGTCATTTTCAAAATATACAGTTTGCAAAATGTTAACTTTGTCGGATCATCGATAAATAAATTACACAATAAAAGTAATTTGCATAACGGTTTCTTATGGTAAAGTTCTATTTACTCGTTTACTTGTTTTACAACATAAACGGATTACAATTTATTTATCACAAAGGAGTAATTTGTGAAGTAAATACACGATACAGAAACTGTTGCTAACGAAAATAAACATAATAGACGTACAGAAAAACATTTACATGTATTATTAATAAATTTCTTATTTACATGGGCGTCGGAATAATATATGTATAAAATTAAATTAAGAGAAAAGTGTAGAATCAGATTTTTTTATTTGAAGCTTCGTTATCGAGAAAATCTGTATATTTCGACGTATTCCGTGCAAATACGAGAACTATTCTGCCAAAGTTCAGCCGAAATTTTGCGCATAAATTCGTAAAGAATTCAATTAGCCAATCGTGGGATCCTTGCGGAATGAAAAATTACGCGAACGGTTGCGAAAACGTGAAAAATATAAGCAAGCAATGGTCAAACCGTTTAATTTACCGCCAGAGGGAGGGGGTTACTTGACGGCGACATAAACCGTGTGCTTTTACGCGAGCGCGCCGTAACCTCTCATAAAAAATAGCAGAGTGGATTAAAAGTAAAAAGATATAAAGCGAAGGGGGGAGAGGGGGGAAGTGAAAGGGGGAAGGTGGAGGTGGGTCGGACAGGAAAACGGTTTACGACAGTCGTGCTTAAAATCCCGAGTGCTCGAAAAATTAGGGGTCTGGCCTCATCGGCGTAATGCACTCTGCTTCACCCTTTTCCCTGGTGCAACTTGATAAATTTCATTTAGCTGAGTAGTGCGCATACCGTGCGTGAACAGTGGACAGACCGTTTCATTCGGCTGGTTGCTCTAGTGTCTCGGTGGTGAGGCAACGATGGAAATTTGCAAACCGCGTTGTCCGTGATGAAACCGTGAATTCGTACGCGCTCCGTCGGGTTGCGAATTGCATTAATTGTTACGTTGTGCATAGGTACACGCGTGGCATAGCACAACGTGATGATATGCGCGAGCAGTAATTTCCAAAATCCGGATCGTTTTTCGCTACTCGATCGTAGAAAAACCGATTACGTCGCCACATCGACGAGCTCGCGAGGACATCAAATGTTTACGGGTAATTGATTGTACGTCTGAATTGATTTTCAACGTACAAGTATGTTTTGACAAACACGCGCGAAAGATCGAAACGTACAATCGTACGAAAAGTACGAAGAACCTGGCCATTTGGAAAACAAGAAAACTTCGCTCGCGTAGGTACGTTCCCATTTCAAGTACATAAAACTTAACATCCGTGCAAATATAAAGGAATAACGTGTATCACGGATATCCCGGTTGATTCGCTGTTACTTTCCATCGGCAAACGTACACACACGCCAGAAATGTGGCTGATCAGCGCACACGAGCAAACATTAATTACGCGACATACTCGATTAATTAATATGGCCGCGTCCGTTTCCTCTCCGCTTGTCGACCCTCGGTTTTTGTCCGCTACCGCAAATAAAAAACCCCAACAATTTACCGATAGACGACACGACGGCCACCACTGCCTTCCGTCCTTTTTCTCCATCGGCGTTCCTTCGGAGAGAGAGAACGCTAGATAGATACACGCACGACTGCTTCAATTATCGATGAAAAGCAAAGCACATCCTTCGCTATTTATTTCTACTGCTCTCGCCTTTTTCTCCCTTCAGTCTGGCTTTCGACGGGGCTTTCGTACCGATAAAATCGCGCGTTTGCGACTCGACGCAGCGTTAATTCCATTGTTGCGCGTTTGTCAACTGTGTGTACGTTATCAATATCGATGTTATTGTTATTACCGTATTTCGTCGGGGATTAACCGAGCACCGACGTAGCCTGTAAATACAGCTTGCGTAATTTTGACTATTTCGTTGTCTCAATAGTAGTAACATCTCTTTCAACTTTGGCTATTTCGTTGTCGTTTCTTAACGGTAATAATAAAAAAGTTCATCTTATCGCTATTAAAACTATTATCTATCGCTAAAGAAATCAATCGAGGGAGATCGAAAAGGTTAGAACAGTTTTTGTTCATTTAAAAGAAACATCGTATTAAAAATCAGCGAAATAGTCAAAATTGGGAAAACCTGCTGAACTGGAAGCTTGCCGTGTAATCGTGTTTTCCTATCCGCATCGTTAAAAATTCTGAAAGCGTGTTCCACCAGTTTTTTGTTTCGCGTTTGTAACGCGCTTCGAGATGCAATCACGTTCTTTGAAATTATTCTCGACAATGACAATTAAGCTCTCGAAATAGCACAGTAGCACGATCGTGCGCGGTCAACAAGATTGATTTTCTTCCCTGCAGCTTGCGCGAACGACCGGCATGTACAATGATACGTTGTTTCATTAGCAAAAAAGCTCGAGTCCGCTACATTAATTTTACTCGTCGTGTGCAGTGGTTTCTGGCGTCACGAGCAGTCCGCGACGCGGCGAAAAATATTTGTCGCCGTGTCTCCTTCCCGGTTCTGCGCAAATATTTTAAGAAAAGATTTCGTTCCACGATAAATGCGCGTCTGTTTCCTCGCTGGCTCGTCCCATCTTTTATCTCATTCCGCTCTGACGCTATATTAAATTTGTTGAGTCTTGCTCGCGTCTCTCGTGTTTCTTCTTGAAACGATCCCCCGTACGAAAATTTTACGAGCAGACGCACACTCGACGAATGTAAAACTTTCGACGATTCAGGAATTCGCTGGCAAGCTTTTGCCACGAATAAGTACGAAAGTAAGTACAGATGATGCTCCCGTGAAAAACACTCGAGAGAGAAACCAAAAGAGAGAATGTAGAAGCAAATAATTTGAATGTGGTACGTAGCAAAATCGCTTCTTTGTGTACGGAGATACTACGTTCGTCGAAAGGAAACGATTTTTCAAACTTCGACGTCGCGCTTGAAAAATACTGTCTAGACTCCACCGCATGCTTGCGATAAATTTGCAATGAAACATTTGAGTCATCTCGCAGAGGAAAAAGAGGACGTTACGTGTAAGAAGACCGAGCATCGATTCGTGCGTCCTGATTCACCACCATTTATAGATCGAAAGTGGAACACCTTGCACATCGGGTGAGCCGAAAATCGCAAATACGAAAACCGTGCGGCGTTCCATTCGCCGTTCGAGTAATGGCTACTGTCTAGATTCATTTCAGACAAATCTCGATCCACACTCGCGAGATAGCTCGTGCCTACATCGTCCAAGCGATTTGCTCGATGTCCTAATTCAAGTCTGTCGAACTTCTTGCCCTCCACGAACCACGCGAATTCAGCGTCCACTCGATCAGCTTTTTCTTCTTCCGATAATCGAGACGATAATCGATTCTCCTACGTGCAAATTAGTCGTTATTATATATATTTGATTTAATTTTTTAACTTTATCAATTTGTGGAAACATACTTTTCTATAATCTTTTATATATAATATATTAACGGCCCATAATTCAGTTGTCCATATGATATATTTATGACTGCTTACGGCGATCTTAACAATTGATTATCATTATACATTCTTACATTGCCTTGTCGTATTTTATTTTAAAAAATCGATTCTTAATTTTTGTTATAAAAAGACAAGTAATGGCGAGGCTTGTGCAGAGGACGAAGAATGAGCATGGATGGAGATCTTCCCCTATGGCTCTTTTAAAAAGGATACAAGCCGCGACTCGTGAGCCACCAGTTCGTTTGGCTTGTCCTAATTGAATGTCGGCCTAATCGTTGTCATGCAACCAACCGATAAACACGACAAGAAACAAACAAAACAAATTCTACGATTATGTATAAATTGATAACGTCGTATTTGTGCTTGGAAGCCAGTCTTTTGTTGCATCGACTCGACATTTACAATAGAAACTATTATATACGATTTGAAAATAAAAACAGTCCGTTTTTTAAATAAATAAGCCGATTTTGTCAGAAACATCTTTGAAATTAATCATTATGGATTATTATTGATTAACCAAGATAGTCATCCGTCTGATCAATGTTAGGGTATATTCTTAAGTATCGTACTGCGATCAAAATCGTCCTCGTATGATATTTGTCGGCCGAACGACAATGCAACAATATTCATATATATTTGATCGAGTGACATCCCGATTTTTCGGAAATTGTCCCCATTTTGGGTTCAATGTTCCGATGTCCCCAAAATGTACTTCCGAGACTAGATACTACTGCAATGTCCCGATTTTCAAATATTCATAATTTCACTTGCTATTTTACGTGATTGTTGCGGTTGAATGTTGAAACATTACCATTCGGTAACGTAATATTGTGATTAAAAGAAAAAAAATCGTTCGGTTAATATTTATAATGTATACGTATAGTAATAATGCGTATGTGTTTGTATACGGCAAATGCAGTTTTCGCTAAAAATTTTAGCAGATAGTTTGTCTATTTCACAAATTAATAATTTTATGAAATCGTTCATTCCTGTTATAAATGTGCGACCGATGAAATAAAAAATAAATTGACTTGAGCGTCAAACAATGCGACCGACAAGCGTGAAGTCGAATTCTATGCGTTATCAATTTGAGCGTCATCGTAGAATTTTCTTCGCTCAATTAGAACGTACTGGCATACAGTGACGATTTTTGTCGCTGTACAATACTCAATTAGGTCACAGCCTTAATCGTCTTTTCGAACGACGAAACGAAATCATTTTTTCTCCCCCACGTGAAAGTGTTCGGGTAACAGGTTGTACGTGCGTAGAGAAGAGGTCCTTTAATTTACGAGCACGAAACGCGCGCCGGACTTGGTCATAAATTGGGAGGAGCCGAGCCGAAAACAGTAATGGTTTCAAGGGCCATTTTCGTAGAATCGATGGCTCGACAAAGACACTAGTTAGTCTCTGGACAAATCGAACGATCGGACGATCTTCTATCATTTCAAGCATCGTGATCGATCGATAAAGCGCTTGGACCGCTGAACGCGACAGATTAATCGTTTAACCGAGCGAGGCACGCACAACGACGCGACGACGCGGGATAATGATCAAATATCGACGCGCTCGTCCGTCAGTCGGTTCGAGTCAACGCTTCGCTCGATGAACTAATCAACGTAGAGTTACAGCATTGGACATTAGTCACTTAGATACCGGTCACGGTCCTAAATGACTGGACAAATTGTACGAATAAAGCTACCATGACGGAAATCTCGACGTGTAAAACCAACCCCTTAAATACAGGGTGTGCCCGATATTTCACAATCAGTATTCCAATTTTGCTAGTGTATTCTATAGGTAAAAATAAAATTGAAATACCGCGTAGCGAAAAGTCCATAAATGTAAAAGTTACGTGACACAGATATGAACGATATATTTGTGACAATTCCGTACGTCAATATACTTTCTCTTATCTTAACGCAGATTTGACAAGATACATAAGTTTTAGACTTCTATTTGTAGAAGAAATAGAACTCTGGAAGAAAAAGTTTACGACACGCAAAATGAATTGACTACGAAAAGTCAAAAGTGTGTGTAAAGGAATTCAGCAAAGTCGACGTGAAATTCGGTTCACAACTTCGACATCAACTGGTAAAGGGAGGACAATTTTGAAATGGGCGACTTTACGTTTCATATTATCACTGAAAGTGATTTTAGCGGGGGTAATCCAGAAAATCGGGCCTCTTTAGGTGCAACGCTGATGCAACGAAAATTAGCGATTGGTTGATTTGTATCACGTGATTCGCGAAGGAGCGTAGGGTAGACCTCGAGTAGGAGTGGCGTTGTTTGATACTGAGCGATCGCGCCTATAATTTGTTTTGTATCGATTCAATTTTACGGCAAAAAAGTCGTCATCTTCATTTCCTAGTCACAGTTGCTTCTGGGCCTTTCAGTGAGACGAATCGTACTGGGGTACAAGTCGTGCAGTTCTTTTTGTTACTATTTTTTAACGAAGCATGTATGCACGTTAATCTTTTGAACGTTTAAACGATAAAACAAAAAAGAAAAATAATGTAGAGAAAAAGAGATTCTATGAAAGTTTCAATTTAATGTATTCCCATATCTATGTACCGGTTCGTGTTAAATATACATCCACCGTGTAAACGTAGAGGATTTGGAAACGTGCCCGGAGCAGCTCGACGCCAAATCTATCACCAGTCTGTTTCACAAAATGTGTTTATTTACTTTTAAGTACCCGGTGCGCCGATGACGATGTGGTTTATTATCCGCGACCGTAGGAAACTTCCCTTTTAATTGATTATTCTCTTATACTATATACTTCGAGATATTTTTCAAGATATCAAATGCAGTTGCAACTCGGCGACTGCATTGATTAAGCGTTTCGCCAACGACTCCATTGGAGACGTGTTATTCTTTGGCGTTTGTTTACAGTTTCCGCTGGGGCATACTCGCCATACCATTATACCATCCGTTTGTACGTCAATTTCTCCATGTACAGGGTGTTCCAATAAACAAGAGCGTCACAAGATGATATCGTTGACATTGATAATATCAAAAAGTGATCAAGGAATGATTTGTTTGTTTCGAATACTACGGATCAGTTTTTTCTTCTGAGCATATTTTTTCGAGATTTGTAATTTCTTTGAGGTCTTACACTTCTTTTTTAATATCTTTTTAGAGCTTAAAATAACGAGTTTATCGATTTTAACAACCATATCGAGTTACACTCGTGCTAGGAATTATGATTTCGATTTGAAAGAAAAAGCAAATTGTAATCCCGTGAAATATAGAATTTGAACTTTCAATTTTAATTCTTCAAACAGAAGATTAATATGCTGATATAACGTGTACTCGAGTACTTGAGTAGCTACGAGTAGTTTTACGTGTATACATAAATACATATATATTTATCAAGTTCAATTCTACAAATGGATACATCGCCGGAACGGTGATCGATTGAGGACACAGCCCACTTTCCATCATTCGTCTATTCTTGATGATTCGCCGACACCGTCGCGACGTTAAATATATGGTATCGTCGGTGATCGTGTAATTTCATCATATATTTTCGATACAACACTTAATGGCAGACCGTACGTGCATAGATTTTTTAACAAATACGTTATCGATATTAATCCACAGACTACGCAGCTGATCATTCGATCCATCATAAATGTTTCTTATACGCATAAATTTTCAAACAAACTTTAATGCGAAATCCGTTATTGTCATTGTTCACTTTATCGGATCGTATAAATGATGCAATACCCAAGGTTCGTATTCTTTTGGAAGAAACACATTTCCGGCCAACGACGTATTGTAATAACGAGATCGCAGAGTCGAAACTCTCGGTGAAAAGTATCGTTTTTCGCGTATTACACGCAAATGATTTTTCGTCGCATCGAAAGATATTTCACGGCCCTCCAGTTCCATTTTTCTGGCATTGCGGGCCGGGAGCAACGTAGATGGTATCGACAATGGATCACGGTTGCGAGAAGGGGCCAATATTTTCGATGTCAATTTGCGAGCAGACCGAAATTTCTACGCGCGGTTTACTCGGTATTCCGGAACGGCGCAATCTCCGTAGAAAGCAGCGTCGCTTTGAATAAATATTACCCATGTGCTCGCTAGTTACAGGAAACGACAGATAAGGCAGCTAGTGACGGACGTAAAAATAAAATCGTCGCTTTACGAGCCACGAACCATCGACCCTCGCTACAGATACATTTCCCTATCGTCGAGCCAATCCAACTGGCTGATTCAACGTCGATTTTAGTTTAATGCGATTACACGAGCTGCCGTTTCTATCCTGATTCATAAATTTAGTAAGATAACTGGATAACAGATGTCTATCCAGCGTTTAGATGTCCGATAATGCAGCCTGCTTGTCGCGACGAGGCACGCGCTAATCTGAATAATTTTGCTTTTCATGTTTGAAAAGTTGATAATATTAAAAGTTTCTATAAATTAAAAATCTGCCATATTGGAGATCATTAATCCTTTGGACTCGATTTATTTTCAATGTTGTTGCGTCACGTCCTTGTATCTATTTTAAGGTTATTTTAAATTATTTACCATCGTTATTTAATTTTTAAATTCAAATTTACCATCCCTATCCTTTATATATCTTCGTAAGCCATTTTGGGATGGAAAATTAGTATAACATGTATGATACTCAGAATGAACTGCATAGGGATTATAATATCTACACGATTATTCGTCGTATATACCTGCATTGATAAACTTACGAAAATTAACAAACGATTATTGTCGAGCGAGATCTCATATTACATACAGTTTCACATACAAATTTCTAAAATTTACTGGTTCAAGGAATTAAATTTTAAAAATTCAAATTCTAAACTCACCAATGACTTAAATGTTGCAAAAGTGTTGCGGCTAGTCGCTATAAATATTCAAGAAAGAGACACTAAAGACAATGTTGTATTCTCATCGATCGTAAGAAATTATTTACATAACGTGGTACGCCGAACGGTCATCGATCTGTTGGCGACGGTATTCGCGACATAATACATTTATGCAGACGTGCCGATCAGTGTGTCACGTTTGATCGACATTCCTCGAATTGCGAAAGGGATACCGCGGATCCCCAAGCCCTGCGCGAATCTTGTGTTCGGAATGGCGCTATAGGGACGATTATCCGAGACGTCGATGCGAACAACTCGAGACTCGCACGATGCGTGTCGCTTAACATTATGGAGAAGTCGATGGAGAGTCTCCCTAGGGACGCGTAACGCGTAACGTTGCTGATGCGAGGAATTACTTTCCTCGAGGAAGGCATTAAAACTGGAATTACATGGCAACGTTGTAGCTGGTTAATTTGCAGAAATAAATAACAGGACGTGACGTTGCTGGCGGGATACGAGCTAAAGAAGAGTTAGCGAGAAGAACTGTGCGTGGAAGACCGTTCTCCCTATCGGAAGAAAAAACGGATAGACAAAAACAGCCACGTGAAGTATGGCCGGCAATTCGCAACGTTAACGATTGTAAAGCAGTCAAAACCTATAGAATTTTCCTCCACGATCAATTCCTCTGCTTGGCAGCGAAAGAAATCTATTCATTGCCGTGGAAGGGAAAAGTCAATGGGGAGCCAACTCGTTTGGCGTTCCTGTTCTGATACGCTTTGTGATAAACGTGCACGGAGTACAGGCGCGGAAATGAAAATGGACTCGATCGTTGCCGGAATTCGTGAACGAGAACCCGTTCGCTGCGGAACGGGCTGGCTACCTTTAGTCCTAGAATAATAGGCGTTTCCCTTAACCGAGAGATAGAGGGTTGATCGCGTATTCCATAAAAGTGGCAAGACGCGTTTGTTTCCCATCGGAGTCATTTCTCCTCGAATGAAACGAGAACGAGACGCGATAATAATTCGACTCATGCAACCGCGAAGCGCTAATTTAGAGGATCGAAGGGTCGCAATTAGAGAGGAAGAAAGGAGGCGCAATACGGAGGATAAAATTGACGTTGTTCGTTGACTTTATCACGGAAATTGCTAGTTTACTCGATCACCCGTCAAACTTCCATCGAATGTAAATCTATGCGCGGAGGTATTTCGAGGAGCGGGGCTCGTGTAACTCGTAGGTGAAATGTTTCAAAGAATTTTGCGACCCTTCGTGCAGTTTCGAGAAGTTTGGCTGGAAGTCGAGGCATTGCCTATCGGAGTGCTCTGTTGTCAGTGTACACACACGCATTTGCATCGAATGCGCTTCTTTCATCGCGTTGACAGCGGAAACGAAAATGAAAAATACGGCTGTGTATTCACAGCGTATACAGTGGCCGGAGTGTGCGAATGTTATGTACGTAAAGTTTAATACTCAACTCTGTGTACAATTATGTGGAAGATGCACATAAACTTCGCGAGTTTTCACATTGTCGCTGATGTATTTTCTACTTCGAGTAGAAAATACGTCTCGTCGAATAATCAGACGTGAAAATTAACGAGCCGATTCTTAAAAGCGCTCTTCCACTTACCGTTTCAACGATTTTTCGCGATTTCGCCGCAGTTCTAAAAAATCGAATCGAAGAGTTTGCTTCTGATAATAGTACAGTTAAAATATGAATATAAAATGGGCGAAAAATTAAATCACTGGATAACAAATGAAGAATCAATACGGAGAAACAAAGTTTTTCCTTGGAAGAAAGAGAAGAGGATACTTTGTCTACTCAGTCGAGTACTATATTTTATATTATAATGGAATTGAAAACAAAAGTCTTATTTTTCCAGTTGAAATTGCAGATCTGCTCCGTTGAAACATTTATCAAAGATCGTAGAAAACGTGACTTCCAGTCGCAAAAGATCGAACGAAAAGCTCAAACCGATTGGAACAATCGGTATGACCGAACAAAACGCGTAGTAATCGCTTTACTTTCGAGACGTTCAATTGAACGCGTAGCGTGCCAATGCAACGACCATAAAAGTCGAAATCGGAAACAGTTTCGCTCGCTCGCGAAGGCGAAATTGTATAGTCATTCACATAGTCGTTCATATTATCACTGAAAGTGATTTTAGCGAGGGTGACCCAGAAAATCGGACCTCTACAGGTGCAACGCTAATGCAACGAAAATTAGCGATTGGTTGATTTGGAATACGTGATTCGCGAGGGGGCGTTGGCTAGACCTCGAGTGGGAGTGGCGTTGTCTGGTCCCGAGCGATCGCGCCTGTAATTTGTTTTCTATCGATTCAAATATGTTTGCGTATCAATAAAATTTTATGGCAAAAAAGTCGTTTCTGGGCCTTTCAGCGAGACGAATCGTACTGAGTACGTACAAGTCGTGCAGTTTTTCCTCTTCGTATATTTCGCGTCGTCTCGCAACGTTGCGAAAGGAAGGCGAGACATAACCTTAAAACAGAAGGAGTCTGTCAATTGTCTAGCCACTCTCTCGACCAATTCTGACCAATCTCGGCCAATCTCCTATGCAGAATCAATGTTATTCATGGTTGTTCCAATGTTGTCATAAACTTGTTGGTCGATTCGCGAAAATGTTTCCTCGGGCGCGCGTTGGGTGAAAGAGCCCTCGGGACGGTTACATTTGCTGAAACGAGGACGTATTACCATCGTTATTGTTATCGCGTGAATCGGTCGGTCGGAGGAGGAAGGAAAAGAGAGCCAGGAGGGGCGTCGGGACGCTGCCGGAGGAGGTTGCAGCTGCAACCGATGCCCGCCGGTCGGGGGCTTGCAAATACGCGGAACGTGCACATGTAGTATCGGGGAACATTCGGCCGCGGCAGTTGCGCGGCGAACGTCCACGAAAGCGGTCGCAGAACGCGCCGCTCCGTCTCTCGAGATGTCCGCACGTTCTCTCTGTCGTTCTTTGTTCACAAAAAGTGGCTGGCCACCCCTTTGTTTCATCTCCGTCGTCCGCGAATCGCTACAGTCTCGTTCTCAGTCTGCCGGTAGACCGACAACGAGGATTAATAATTCCACGAATCGAGGGCGAGACGGCGAAAGGGCCGACGTTTAAATTTAGCAAACAAACATCGAAAGAGTCAACTCGTGGGGGAGAGGTCTCGAGGTCCTGTGCAGTGCGTGCGCGCCGCGACGAACGCGCGAACGAGAAATTATCGAGTCGTGTCAAGGAGTTTCGCAGTTTCGCAGTTTCGCTCCCGATCGAACGCGCGTTCAGTCGAGCGTGAATATCATTTTGGTTAGCGGGTTAGTCGGTGTAAGTTTCACGAGGATATCGACGTCGTCGAGTGGCGAAATGGAAACGACTCTCGAGCCGCGAAACAGTGATATTTCGAAGAAATGCACGGCTGAACGATCGCTCGTTTGAAAACGCGTCGCGTTCGATCGACTGTGTCAACGAGTCGCTTTCTCTCGCTTCGCGTCGGGCCACGGGTCGTGGACGTTGAAAATCATCCGCGCAACGAAGATTTCCCAGAGGTATAAAAATATTCACGACAAATCAAAAACGCACCCGCGGTTCCACCCCCGCACAGGGTGGAGGGGAGGGGAAGAGGAGGTTACGGTTCGGAAAACAACCGAAAATCCTTGGAACAACATTGTTGCACGTCGGAAAACGAAAACCTCCCGTTTCACAAGCGCAAGCGGAGGAGGAAATTTGCAACGTCTCGAAATGTACGCCGCGTCGTAAAGAATCTCATCGGGAATTCAAGAAGTGATCCTCCGCGGGAGAACCTTCTATTTTCCAGAACGTTCGTCACGTCCAGAACACAAGCGGCGATATAGTCGTTGTTAATCTTATCGCGGCGACTTTGCATCGCGGGGAAATGCAGCCAGCCCATTCAATTTTCTTCTCCTCTGAGTTTGCACCTCTTCTCCGGGATTAACGCGAGCACCGAAACGAACCAAAGGAGGATGGCTAGGAGGGGGCAGGCGGGGTGAAAGAAGAAAACGTCATTCGACGTGTCCCGATTGAAATTAACGTCACGTCCGCGGATCGTGTCCTCCTGCGTTCTACTCGCAACAGCACACGTTCTGAGGCTGATCCCGCTGTTTCATAAAAAATTCACCGCCAACGCTGAGATCATCGGTCTCTCCTCGTAGAACTATTCCGTCGAATCGCTTTGTGTTTTTCTTTTTTTCTTTCTTCCTTCGCTCTGATGTAAATGTCTCTCAACATCAATCGTTTCGTCAACATTTTCTACGTTACGTTCGCCTATTTTACATTACCTTTTTCTCTCTCTCTCTCTCTCTCTCTCCCTCCCAGTCCATAAAGCAGGGATTAGACCGTCGTGAGACAGGTTAATTTTACCCTACTGATGACTGATCGTTGCGATAGTAATCCTGTTCAGTACGAGAGGAACCGCAGGTTCGGACATTTGATTCACGCACTCGGTCGAGCGGCCGGTAGTGCGAAGCTACTAGACAACAAGGAACATAATTGAACACACAATAACGAAAAGCTGTCGATACTTTTGTAAAACTATCGTAACTTTGCGAAAGAAAATCATGTGGGAATCTATTTCTCACTGTAAAGTGTAAAGCATCCACTTTGACTGATCCTCAGTTTTGTTTTTTTCGTCGAAGATATTTTTGCATCATGTAGCAAGTGACAAAATAAGAGTACTTCTATTCTGTAAAAACATTAAAACGATTATGTGACTTTATAAAGAAAGATCATATAACGATCTGCTTAGTTTTGTTGTCAAGTGTAAAGCTTCTACTCTGACAACGCTGAGTTCGTTTCTTTCGCAAAAATGTTTTTATATCGTGTAGCGGGTGGAAAAGTGAGGATACTTTCTTCTTGAAAATTGTAAAAATTCAAACGCGACTGAAAACGCGTTAAAAATTGCCAAAATCTATCACAACGTTAAAGATTGAAATTTCCTCTTTACAACGAGCTCTTTAAACTTGCTGTAACTTGATTTTATTTTTGCAACTTTATCGAACTTTGAACACTAAGGTTAGAGAGGATTAGGTTACTGAGATTTTTCAAATTGTCGTTGCTTTACGTTGCTAACGTTCAAAGTTCGATAAGATGATGAGAAAAGAAAATCGTGCAGCAAGTTTCAAGGGATTGTTGTAAATTGGAAATTTTAATCTTCAAAACCGTCGTAAATAAAATTTTTCAGTGTTGTTACATATGTGTAAATTTTTACAATTTTTTTTTCTTTTTTTTTTTTTAAGAAAAGAACACTTTTTCATTTACTACGTGGTGTTAAAATATGAAAAAAGAAACGAATTCAGGATAGTGAAAACAGAAGCTTTACGTTTTAAAATGAGACCAAGTAGATTGCTGTATGATCTTTTTTTAACAACAACAGTTTAAAATATTAATTAAGTGCAAGTGCAAGTACATTTTTTGGAAAACCAAAACATCCTGCAGGACAGTACATACTTAATTTTTTTCCGTTTCTTCTACGTGCAGACACTCGATAAAATATCGTTAATGTTGAAAATATCCGTGTGCGTGTTCAATTTTGTTCATGAAACCGACGCAACAGACTCGTTTCAGTGGCTACCATTTTACGAGGACGCAACCTACACCGAAAAAACAAGGGTCTCTGCACGGTCATCCTCGGCATTTACTTCTCGGTTAAATTTTCGTTGTTCGGTTTTCTCATCGAGATTTAGCGGAATCAAGTTATTTTCCGACTACCGCAATGCACGCTCGACAAATAACATATTTACACGGCCGACATCGTAGAATGCATCCAGACGATTTCATTTCCCGCAACTGTCGACCAGCGCATTTGGTCACTCGGAGATATTTTCGTCTCGTTTCGTTTTCTTCGTTTCCGACGTGCCATCCGTCCTCGACGATAACGATGATGATCTCGACGTCCTGTTTGCATGGCATGGTGTATCTACAGGTTTATCGTCACGACACGTTCTCGTTCTCATTCTCGATGTTTCACAGGAAGTTTAGTTTCTGAGTTCTTATCCGCGAAAGCATCGGAACTTGGTGGCGAAGCATAGTTGATAATTCGTTCTGCAATTTTCACGTTTGTCGGGCAAAGTTCCTTCGAATCATCGTGCCTTCATCGTCGGCCATCGCGAATGGCGGCGGCAGCTTGCAGTTAGTTTCGCTCGGTTTCCGATTCGTCCGTTTTTGCCGGAATCTCATCCGACGACAAAACTAACAACTTAGCTAAACACATTCGACCCATTAATCCATCGATCGAACGGGTCTCGTTTAATATCGTCCTATCGAGATTCGAGATTCGTTTTTCTTTTTTTTTTCGTTTCGTTTCGATAGAAGACCGGGAGATCACACGATCGAACGAGTATCGTACGTGGTGTTTCATTTTTCTTCTTTCTCTTTTTTACCGTACGATTCCATTATATCTCCGGCGAGATGAAATATATTCCAGGTAAATGGAAGCAAAACAAAAGATCCAAATGGAATATCGTATTTCTCATTCGGTTGAAACACAGACAGTTTGACGAGACACTGAGAAGTTTCTGCCCACGTAGTAACTAGCGAACGACCGTTTCTTTCCTCTCTCTCTCTCTCTCTCTTTTCTTTTTCTTCTCGTCACACGGTGACACGCGTTAAGCGTGTTTCCACTCGAGGGGAGGAGGAGGGATAGGTAAAGTCACTCGATTCGCGCTTTGATTCCTCGTGAAACGCTCCTTTTGTAACAGAGCTATCAGCTATTCAGAAGAACGGCGAAGTTTCCAAAGTCTCTGCCTCTGGAAATCCTGGCAAGTTCCCTATGATAACGAGCTATCTTTTCAGTTGCTTGCCTCGCGTTGACACGCGGCAACGTCTTCATCCCGCCATTGTTCCTCAGGTGTTTTCAGCTCTAGCGAAATTACGAACAGTTGGAACGAAATAGAAACGTCGCGCTCCGGGCGTCAGCTGCCATTAAGGGAATCGGCTCTTCTAACGCGCGGAACAAAAGTTGGTGAATTAGAGAAGCCTCGACGAACGCCGAGCTAGCCTGGAATTCGTTGCAAGCGCGCCGGGGGCGCGATTTATTCGTGCCAAACTATCTAGTCTCGCACGTGACATCGCCACCATCGTGCCATCGGGCGGGTATCTCTGCTAATTCCGACGACAGTCCGACCGTGTCGACCTCGTAATTAGAATACTCAACACCGTGGAGCACGGTTAATATCGTTAATCAGGAAAACGATTTCATTGTGCGAAAAGCGCGCAAAAGATTTCCGAGTCGAGACCGGCGAAACGGTTGCCGGAATCCTGGCGTCGTGATTAACACATACAAATTTTATGTATTTGTATAAAAAATTTTAATGCAGAGACTACAAAAGTTGACAAAATAACCAGAGCGGAGGACTTGTTGCAGTATTTCACGGAAGAAAAGAACTTTGACACGAGTTCCATCGTTTTTCACTGTGTCTGCTTTTTGCACAAAGATCCGCAGTCTAGCGATTAGATTAATCGCAGTGACGTTTAGCGTTTCATGTTTATCGACCAACAACAAACTAGAATTGCTAGATAAGAAAAAGAAAGAACCAATTGTTTGTTTTTAATTAATTTACGTATACAAGGTCAGACTTTGAGCAAAAGATGTTTTGTCGTATACGCCAAATTGGTCGATTCGTCCTCGTTTTCGAGATACAAAGAGGGAAGTAGCACAAGCTGTGATCGGATATATCTAAGCTACTTTGTAACAGTCGTTTATTTCACGCTATTTTCTACATTGATTTATACCCGTTCGGATTAGTTTGTATTAGTTGTTCAAAATGATTATCTCTTGTCTCTTTGACAGCTTCCACGGACTGGATTCACCGAATATCACCAAGATCTTTGATTTTTGCTCTCAATTCACTTAGATACATCCTCGATTTCACGTACAACAAAAATTGCACACATTTCAACAAATACTGGAATAATGTTCCAACTCTCGAAAACGAAGATGGATCGATCCATGACGCGTGAAAGGTTTTTTCACTGAAAATCACCTCTCAAATATATCAACAAAGCCAAAACGGTTGCAACGTTTGTAACAGCCTGTGGCAAAGTTGCCCGTTCCTTTGAAACGAATTTGCAGTTTCGATTTCGTTCATCTCCTTATTGATCATCGCCGTAGGCAATTTTCCGTTTATCTACAACTCGAATCGGCCAATAAACACAATTGCTTGTAATCATTCAAAATTCACGTCCGCGTAGGTACGCACGGACATTAATTACAGGGTTAATGGCCTGTTGTCCGGATTGTACCTACCTACATTCACGGCGCTCGTAAACGTCTGGACAACTCGCATAAACGTTGCGTAAACTCGCTAGATATGGTAACGATTTTAAACCTGGTGTCTTGGCGTGCCAAGGAGGTTTTGCCGTAATCGCGAAACTCGTCTTCGAAACTCGTCGTCGCGACGCTGTTTCCGTTTAATTTTCGCGATCGAATGCAAACTGCAGCCACTTTGAAGAATTACCCCTCTCGATAGAAATTTCGCCGAGCATTCGAGTGGTTGGGAAACGACGAATCGATCAACGGCGAATTGGCAAGATATTCCGAGGGATGTTCGTTCTAGAGGCAGCTTTCGTTCAAGAGCGGAGGAAAAATCAGGATAAATTGGCAAAGTTTAAAAATTACGAAAGCAGCCCTCCAATTACTAGAATTTATCCAACAGCGCCACAAACGACTGCAGTTTCCTAACTACATTGTTTCGCGGATAAAAAGTCAGGTATATCGAAACAGAAGAAGATCTTCGATAGTTCTCGAGCTATTGAGGCAAGAAGCGAATAGAGAAAAAGAGAAAGAGAAGAGAGAGAGAGAGAGAGAGAGACAAACTGGCTCTTAAACTCTGCAAAAAAAAAAAAAAAAAAAGAAAAACGCACGCTCCGACAACTTTCCGTTGTAAACTTTCGTAAGAAGACAAAGACGAACATAGTCCAAGAACAAATCGATCCGATCGATCGCGGAATCGCGGCAGGCAGCGTTGCGCATCACCACGACACTTGGCCGATTCGGAGAGAAGCGTGTGCAGAAGCAATATGTGCAACGAGTTTCGTAAATTTCGTTCGCGATGTCGGCGCAGTGGCAGAAGCGGCAGAAGTGGCAGCAGTGGCGGCAGTGGCGGTAGTGGCAGCGGCCGCCACGTCCGCGCGTTGTCTGCCTCCTCTCACAGCGGGTTAATCGGGTTGGCGGCGTTGTCGCCGCTGCTTGCACCGCTGCTTGCACCGCTGCTTGCACCGCTGCTTGCACCACTGCTTGCACCACCGTTGCCTTCGCGTCGCGTCCCATCGGGCGTCTGCGCGGTTCGCCTGCTGTTCGCCACGCGAAAGACCAGTACGCGAATTTGAAAGCCGACAGTACCCGGTGAACGCGGCGAGTGCCGCCAGTCGACTCCTCGGTTATCCACCTAGCGGGACACTCTGCTTCGCCTCCGGGTTCCAGCGATCTCAGCCGACTCGAAGTTTCTTTCTGGAGAACGGAACAGTGCACCGGAACAGTGAACAGTAGCAGCATACGCGGCCGTGATTTGCTGTCATCTTCGATGGATTCGGCACACCTTCGAGGAACGATTTCGAAAGGGCAAGAGGACCAGAGTACCAGCATCTCTCCTGAACAGATGAGTATCCCTTTGACAGATCAGAGAGGACAATTGCCGAACGATCCACGTTTGCCTGCATGATAACAAATCGGAGCGTTTGCAAACACGACGCGCGTCGTGAGGGTGGGCAGTCAGGCCGTATCAGAGTTGGGCATAGTACGGGACTGAAGCCGCCGCAACGGTAGATCGACGATCGGGAAAAGTTATAAGTCGATGGATTATCGAAAGAGAACGAACGAGGGAACGGACGGGAGAGAAAGAGAGAGAAACCGGCTGTAGTAACAAAACTTTCTAGCACGAAGCCGAGACTCTCCGACCGTCTATAAAGCAAACACAATCCTCGACCGTGCTCGCACTGTGTTTCTCGTTTTTCTCGCTTTCATCGATTTCTGACGAAGGCGCATCGATCAAGGCTCGTAAAATCGAACGATTTTTGGCACGAACGCCCCTCGGTGCAGCTCGTTTCCATTTATTTGCGTCCTTCGTTGTCTCGTCTTGTCAGTCTTCTTTCTGCTACGCGAGCTTCCTCTTCTTTTTACTCGCTTCTTCGCTCGCTCTCTCTCTCTCTCTCTCTCTTTCTCTCTCGCTGCGATTGTATTAACCAATCTCTTTTCTTTTCTCACCGCTCTTCTCTCTCTCTCTCTCTCTATCTATCTCTCTCTCTCGGCTTTATCGCACGATCTTTTCCGCACGTCTCTGCTATTTCCCTTTTCGTTCAGTTTCCACCATCCAAAAGATATGACCTTTCTTTCTTATCGTTTTGTATTTTCGTCCTCGTCGTTGTTTCATCTTGCTTTCGGCAATCGCCGGTGCTTTCCTCGCCTAGGAAGAAAACACCTCGTTGAGAACGCGGTCGCTGCACACAAAAAACAACAACTATCGCCCGTGTTTCGCGCGTTTCCACCGACAATCGAGTTCTCCAGCTTTTCATCGGCGCGGAGACCAACCAAGGGAAACGAAATGTCGCGAAACACAGGCGACGCGTCATTCTCCTTTTTCGTTCGCGCAGGATGCATCGGAGGTGTCCTGTTCCGGATCCTTGTCGCACGATGATGTCGACGAAATCCTCGGCAAAGGTAAATTTCTCTCTCTCTCTCTGCTTCCCTATCGATTTGTCAACGAGCGGGGTGTTAGCCCGCTGCTCGAGAAACAAAAGCCGCGTCGACAGCGATATGAAAAGAAGATAACCGGGCGCCTCTCGCAATCGACGTGTTCCACCTCTTTTTTGGATCCTTTGGGCCGCGTGTTTGACGAGCCCGCCAGGCAGGCTAATTGCGAAATCCTGTACGAGAGGACGAACGCTTCCGCGCACCGCCTCCAACCGTCTCCAACCGCCTCCGACCGCCTCCAACCGCTCGTTTCGCATCCTCCGTTGCCACAATTCCAGCCTTCATCAATCTTCCTGACCTTTCCCGCGGTATCCTCTGCCATCAGTCTCCCGAAAAAATGCCACGAGCCAAACTATTTAACGTGCTCCCGTTCCGCTACAGGTTGCTACATTCTGGGAAACACTCGATCATTCGCTTCGGAACGTTCGCTCGCTCCCCTCCGGCAGGCATTAACGTTGAACGCGACCTCCTTCTCACGGAATGCTGTATTAATTTTACTAAGTGAATTCGTTTTCGCAACTTTGTCCTTCCTCAAAGGGGTAGGATACTGCAGGTTGAGATCTTCTTTATGGTTAACAAGCCATCTCCTCGGTTGTGACGCGAGATTACCACGCGAGAGTCGCAAAATTCAGTCGAAAAAGACTCGTCCGTTGAGGCCACCGACTCGCAGTGTTTCACCAGTGTCGTGACTTTACGATGCCGACGATTTCCAAAGGAACGATCCTTATTCCCTGCAGAGTACGTCCTCTTGAATCTTCCGCCCCTATCCGAACACGTCTCGTGAATTATTCGCGAAACTCGGCGAATCACGAAGTTTTTCCTATGAAATGATAAAAGGAGATAGAAGAGCCTTTTCTCCTCGAGAGTCGTGACTCGTGGAGTAACGATTCGACGCGTTGCTTTGCGTTTCGTACGATGGGGCAAAGATGCGCGATTAACGAGAAAGGTCAACAGCCTGAGGGAATTAGAGAGACAGCAAGGCGAACGGGGCGATGATGAGAGCGGTTTGCTGCCCGAGAGAAAAAGAAGCACGAACGAGCAAGGCAAATATTTTCCAGTGGTACGGCTTCCAAGGGCGGCTGAAACGGGGGGGGGGGGGGGATTCGCGAGGAAACCAGCGATGAGCGTGTTGCCTCGAATCGACGCAAAAGACACGAAAAAGCGTCTTTTAAACGCGCATTAACCGCGTGGACGTTTTGCGAGAACGTTGCAGGATCCCCTGTTTTCCGGTGCAGCCGATTTTAATTTACTTCCGCTTCTTCCCCGAGTTTCGCATGCTTTTTAATATCGCGATTATCGATAAATTTCCAACGCCGCCAGATGCTCGGCGGCGATTCTCTTCGAATTGTTCGACGATCTGCGATTTGTTTTAATAAAACGCAGCGCCGGCTCGTTCACCGCCATGCATCAAGGACCATTAATTTAATGGCGACCGGAAAATCGGATGTCGATGAAAATTCCGGCGAGCCGGATTTCCTCGTATCTCGCGCGCGACGATTCTCACGCTCGCGATTCTACGCGTCCCGAAATACGAGTGATAATTGATAGATCGTGCCCGAAATATTTCCCCTAATTATCGTTTTCGTCCTAACGAAGGGGCCGCGTTATGACAGAAAAATCTGATCGACGAGCGAAACGCATTTTCGTAAATTTCATCCCTCTCTTCCGCGAGACGGTAAAACTAATTTCATCATTGATATTCGTTATTACGCGCGCCATTCCGCGGCAATCGCCGATAATTAAATTATAATTAACACGGCCGGCCAGAGGGAATAATTGTGAAATTTCCCCGGTGACGATTGATATTTTTATAACCGAGGGATGATCGAAAGCGTTCGTTTTTTACGTCTGCCGGGAATTACCATAAAAACATTATTGTCGTTGCCTACGACTGGCCTTGAATACCTCTGCTAAATCATAACAGTCTGGTCCACGCGGCGCGCCGACTAATTTGACAAATTGATTCTCCAAATTATCGAACAGTGCTGATTTACCTCTGAAACAGAGTTTACAGGAGCTCACTGTTTTTTAGATTTGTGTTCGAGCCGCTCGTAAATCCATTAATTCCACGAAACAAAACGCGAAGAGAAGTGACGTACATAGTTTTTTCTTCTTTTTTTTTTTAAATTCCCTTTAAATGTCCCTGTAAATTCAAATAAACGTGTATTATTACTACAAGCGTGGATTTCGATCCAACGACGTATAAAATGCATAAGATGGTACATCTTTGGAGTAATAATTATTCGCGTGACTCACTAGGTGAGTTAATCGATTTGGCAAGTGAAAATAAGAAGAAAATAATTGTACTCAACCTTCAAGAACATTTTTCATTGCTCAATTTTAGAAAAAATTAATAATTACACTGTGATTAAAAACCATCGTCAATTGGATTTATTTTTAAATTTCTAGAACAATCATGTTTACTAAGAGGAATGAGTTTCAATAGATCCATCGTCTCTCTTCTTTTCTTTCCTCACTGTTCTGCCTTTAGGATATAACAAAAGCTGGTCCACATTTTTCAAAACTAGTGATCTACCAGTTTCTAATATTAATGGCGTTAAGTCCTGCATTTTCATTAAAATCGTATTTGAATTGTGCGACGTAGGATTTTGCCACTTGGGATAAAATAAATTATTTTGGTCAATCCGTTGTCTTTAAATGTACTTTTTTTTTTTTAATTTTTTGTAGAACATGAAATATGACACTAAAAACTTTGTCTCAGATATTATCTAACATACAAACGTCTGACTTGCATTAGAGTGTGGAGTTAATCAAATTGTCTTCTGAAATAAATTATTTATTGTCGACTGACCAAAAAGAGACACGGTCATTGATTTTAAATATAAAAATTTTGAAAGTCAATTGAATTTTAAAAAATTGAAAAGAAACACTAAAATTTAAAAAAATTCAAAAAGTGGAGTTGATCGGTTTGGCACTCATTTATATTATCATGTTCATATTTATTTATTTATTTCATACGCGGAAATGAATTTTCATTGATGTGCAAATAGTCGGTACAAGGTATATGAAGAATACTAACGTAACGATAGAAAATAACAAAGAGAGATGAGGAAGAGCAGATGTAAGGGATAAGAGATGATAGAAGAGGAAGGAAGAAAGAGAAGACACGTTTCGTAGATATTCCGAGATTTTGCGAAAATCGTGGAATCTGAATGCATTTCTGGAATTAGAGAAAAATTCCAAAGCGTTATCGTACATATTTTGTATGCGACACTGCGTTTCAGAGCGGAGAAATTTCCGTGATATTTATATGCGAGAAATGCTTACGAAGATCTTGTCGACTTTATGATCCACATTTAGCTTCAAAAGCGAAAGACAACAGATACTTTCATTAATAAGCTTAATACCAGGAAAACTGTCAGAAATCCTAAAATTCGCAATGTTTTACAGAATTTGTTTTGAATTTACAACGGTGCGAGTGATTTTTCGTAAAATATATGTCGATGGTGATATATACGACGAGGGAAATATGGATCGAATAATTCCAGATCCAATAGCATTCACTTGTTCCACTCTCTTCTTTCACGCGTGTTTTTACCATTCTCAGTATCGAACACTATTTTGGTATCTTAACTAAATCACACAGATTTAGAGCAGTTACACACTGTTGACCAGGTCGTCGACGATCACCAGAGAATATATGAAATCGTACGCACTTGATCACGGCGACCAGCGAGTCGCCACCGACCACGAAAACACAAGCGACTCGCGTGTAACGAGTCGAATAAATTCGACCTCTTGCAATTCTTGTGGTACTGTTGATTAAAATATCCCCTATTGAAATACTAAATATTTAAAACAATTGAAATAATACATTTTTTAATTAAAAATAACTTGACCAATATAAACAAATTGATCAAGTTCAAATATTTTCTAAATTAATAATTTTTCGACATACATAGATTTCGTTACTATACGTTTCACAGAGATGAAATAACAAAAAAAGATATACGACTCCATTTTGAAAGATGGAGGTTATCTTAAAATCTCCGAAACCCTTCCAGCTCCAAAAAATTATTTCTGCTGTATTATAACCTCCCTGTACTGAACAATTTTTATTACTTTTTTTCGTATTTCCGAACACGATGGAGATATTCAATTCTTATATCGTACAATAGAATATAACATATGTAGATTTCGATGGTTAACATATGAAATATTCAGACACATTATTTTTTATTAACATGGAAATATTATGTGACTTCCAATTTTACAGAATCGATATAGTTTGATCTGAAAATCATAACGCAATAAGATAATTTTTGCACATTTTTAATTAATAAAAGTCGCAAGAAATTTATGAGAAAAGATTATTTCATTCAAAAATTTTTGACGGCGCAAGAATTGTTATAAGAATCATGTTTCTTCATAGTAATTGATCAAGATAGACGTACTAATTTGTTTGTGATCTTCAGTGATTGACGAGCAATTCATTTATTATTGATAAATATGAGAGACAGTAGAAAAAAAAAGAAAAAGGAAAAGAGCAAAGTTGCAAAATAAAAGGAAAATACTCTCGTGCAAGAAAAAATCTTTGCAAAAACTGGAAAGCAAGTAGGAAATAGCGAAAAAAAAATTAATAAAAAGGAATAAACAAATTTGCAGATAAACAAGTTAAAAAGAAATAAACAAGTTTACAAATAAAAGATAAAATTATAAGATATTACTAAATGTGTGTTTTGTTTACATTATTTTGATTAAAAATCTTGTTACATTGCTTACAAATATAATTTTTCATTCATTTTCAACTATAAAAATATAACAATGTTATATTGTTGAGTAATTGGTGAGCAATTATATTGAAGTGAGTAATTTGTTCCAAAACTAGTGTCAATCACGCCTACCAAAATCTGCCAATTACATACTACGCAAAACGCGATCATTCGCTGTAATTTTGAGATCTTAATAATCAATGATTTTTATAAATATTTCTTACACAATTGTATAAATATTAATCATTTTATTATTTTAATGTATTTATTGCGATAACAATAGTTTTTACTCTTCAATTTTAGCGATAAACGCTTCTTTTCCATAAATTGTGTAATTCTCGTCAGTCGTTGTACACGTTAATTTTTTGACTTGATAATTTTAATGTTAAAAGTTAAACAGAAAACAAAAGATTTGAAATTATACTTATTGTAAATACCACGTAAAAATATTTAGATGTTTCTGCGTTTACATTTTCGATAACGACAAATTCACATTTGCAAATTAGCCTGCTCATACCCATAAGTGATTGAAAATAAACGGATCCTCCCCAGGGCAATATTCCTTGAATCCCTTGAAATAGGGTGAATCCCCTGAACCATCGAATACACGGGACAAGCAACTTTTCGCGCAGATCCGATAAACGTTCTCTCTTACACCGGAGATTCAGTGTCGCGATGGAATGTTATTAGGTTTTCTTCGCGTCGTTTGATCGAAAATCGAAGTCACTTACAGTCGTTCACGCGTCATTGAGCAATCGTTATCGTGTCAAGAACAAGAGTTAGTCGTGGGAGGATAGGTTGTAAACGAGCCTTAAATGATCAAGAAAATTCTTCAACAACACTCGAAATCACCCTCACCCTGAATTAGCCTCTTGTCACTGGTATTAACGACTCGAACGGCATCACTCTTTTCACCCCTGTTTCCCTCCCTTCGAATCAACAGCTTGTCGAGCAGGATTCTCGATACTCGGCAAACATATTTACCGCGGTTCCCGAATCCGGGAGCGACCGATCGAGCAAATACACAAAGCAAAGTGTCTAAAACACCAACGGCATCGCGAACGGCAGGACGTTCCATTAGGGGACGATCGTGGCCTCGAGCCAACGTCACAGAAATAAAACGAAGAAACGAAAATAGACTGTCTGTTAAATTGAATACTTATTGAATCGGAAAATGATCGAACATCGTTAAAACTGTCGGTGCGAAAACAAAGCAGATACGAACGAGGAGATACTTATTGATACTGGAGCAGAGTTTCGAGATGAGCGTGGCTGGCCTCTGCAATCAGGATAATGGCGATCGTAGGTAGATAAAAAGCCGGTACGCGGCTTTTTTTAAGGGCATTCGTAAAAGTAACGCGCGACAAGGCGAGTATTTTCCCGACGTGAGCTGAAAAATTATGCAAAATTGATTGGAAGATGCTCGGGCCAGCTCGGTGTAATTTGTTGGACGATGAACGACGACCGTTAGAACGGTCGGGCAACAGTATAGTACACTGGCGATCAATAATATCGTTATTATCGTTTGGAAATTACCGGTTGTAAAAAAAAAAAAAAACGCGGTACGATCCTTTCTTTTTGCACAACGCCGCGTCGCGCCGTGCCGTTCTCGTAATCGTGCAACGTTCGTCAAGCGAATCGATATTTCGGTTACGTTTGTCCGTGCAATTTTTGCAAATAAGCGAACTTTTAATCTCGCCGCGATGTAGCAACCGAAGCGAGCCCCATCCGATTATATCACCGTTCGAATCACCGATTCGCCGAGGTTGTTAAAAATTATGGTTTCTCGCCTGTATCGTCGAACAACCCTCTGGTTCGGCGGCTATCGAGCCAGCTGCGTGCAACGTCGGCGGAACGACTTTCATCCAAGTGTTTCGCATGTGCAATCTGCATCCTGGTTTGCATCTGGACGGTTGATCCAAGCTTAACGCGTTTCCGTCTTGTTCGCCGTACAACACGGCATCGTAACTCGAATTTACCTCGTCGAATTAAGTCGCCGGAAATTTCTAGTTGGATCGATGCTTAAAATACGTGCGAGGGGGGGTCGGACGCTAGGGGATTCAACCGAGAATTATTGAAATTCTGCGGGAAATTCTCTCCTTCTGCTTCTCGGTCGTTTCGCCGAAATCAACGGGAAACGTTTAATAAAACAGAGCAGCACGCGATATCATCGTCCGTTGGAAACGTTCTCCGACGTTCTGCGACGCGTGATCGATTCATTTATTATTCGTACCGTGGCGATTGAAAAAATTCTCACGCGAATGGTAAACAACGACGTTATAACGCGTGGTCGATATCAGCGTTATCAACCGTTCCGTCTCCCGGGGAAAAATTACGCAAAAGCTGGATTCGACGTAATTCATCGAGCCGGTAGTTGATTATTTTCGCAATACGCTCGTGCATGCTCGGTCCCCTCGGTCATTCTCGTCGCGCACCTTTGAAAAATTGCGATTTATAGAATTTGCAACTTGAAAATTTCCTCGCGTTCCTCGCGCACAAACTCCGTCCATTAATTTTAATTGCACGATGAGTGCACTTCTGTCAATCGAGATTCTTCGCGAACGCGCGCCCTTACGACCTCATTCAGTCAGTCCCAAAACGATCATAAATTCCGACTTTTTGCCTCTGAAATATCTTCCGAATTCGTTACGTTTAATTCTATGATCGAACCCCGAAGATCTCGAAAGAACACTTGAGAAACGGCGTTATTTCTAATCGGTTTATCTCTGAGCTTCTTCGCAGAAATCAATGTGTTACTTGCAATATAAATACATAGTAGCTGTACGCTACGTAGTACATTATCGTGTCCTAGAAACGCTACGGTGGCCCCCTGGGTAATGTAATTCATCGGAGCCGTGAGTGATTATTTTCAAACTATACGGATGCAATTGGTCGGCTCCCTGAGAAATTATATTTCCTCTATCCCCTACTCGTTGTCCCTCGTTATCCAAATTGAATGGACGACGATGTATATTACAATTTTTGACTGACTAATAACAAGGGCGAAACAATTTATTTCCGCTTCAACTACTTGCGATCGTTCGCTGAGTAAGCGAACACTATTCCTCAAAGAATCTGTTCTGTGAACTCGAAATGTATATATATATATATAATATGTAGATGGATCCAGAGGCTCACTTTGCAAGCAAAGTCTATGACGCCCGCAAGCACCAAGCGAACAAGCCTGGAATTGCTAGCGAACTGCTCGCCAACAGCAACGTGGATACGATGCAGTTTCTGTTAGATCGAATCCGGACTGCACAGAACTGTTCGCGAGTATTTCGCGACTCTCGATGCGTCCACATACGCTTCGCGAACAGATTCTTTGATATACCGCTCACCGAGGAAACAGAACCTGTTCGCTGTTACAAATGAACTTGCTGTAACCCGATCGCTGTTCACTTATGTAACTGTCCACAATGTGTCGGCAAACATACTTCGCGAGCTATTCTGCGCAGTGTGCGAACCCAATACATTATTAAAGATAAAATATCCCGATTCATTGGCAGCAAAAGCAGCAAAATGCTTTTATCTGATTTGATCTACCATTTTATCCTTTGTCTATCTTTACTTGACGATTGGCATTATTTTTTTATGTAATGTGCAAAATGTCTCGCAATTTCAGAATCTACGTGTAAGAATGGATTCGAAAGAAAAAATTAAACGAAACTTTCATCAACAAGCTCTCGTTTTCGGGGAAATTGAGTTTGAAAAATTATCAAGTGTACACGTGTACCGAGACAATTTTCAACGAAACATATTCAAAGTCTAATTTTTTTTTTTTTAAACGAACGACTGAAACGAAGAAATATTATTCTACATTTTTCGCTCCTGTTATCACTGAAAGTGATTTTAACGGGGATAACCCAGAAAATCGGGCCTCTTCGGGTGCAACGCTAATGCAACGAAAATTAGCGATTGGTCGATTTGGGTCACGTGATCCGTGGGGAGGCGTGAAGTAGACCTCGTTTAAGAGTGGCGTTGTCTGGTACTGAGCAATCGCGCCTGTAAGTCGTGCAGTTTTTGCACATGGAATATCCTCGTGTCTATTATTCGCCCCTATCCAGTATAGAATTTTTAACCAAATTCAAGTATACTTGAGAAATTTTCAAGCTCGTTCTTCCTCGAAGAAAAACGGAAATGAAGAAATTTATTCCTTCTTTTCGACTCTATTTTCACGTACAAAATTACCTTTCGATCGAGACACCCTGTATATGAACGATCGAACGCAAAATTAATTTCTTCCCTCATACTCGTGCTTATCGTTTGAATTCAATTATAACGAAATTGAAGCAGTCGATCTGTCGAAATTAAAATGCTTCGTACACGTATAGGCAACGAAACGCCCAATTGTCCATCTTTATGACCATCACCACCACCCGTCACTTTGATATATTTCCCCTTGACTGCGATGCACCATCGACCACAGTTATTCGACAGGTATTCAGCGATGAATCTCTTCGGTCCACGAAACTCTTTCTACATACCTCGGCGAAATCAAAGATATCGTATATTGAATTATTTTATCGAGCGTACGTACGTATCGTATTGAGCGGACGATCGGTCTTTTGCCGGCTTTTCTTGTATCTGGTTCCCTAAATGCCTCGATCGATTGACACTCTGGTTACCTTTGAAAAGCCCATCGGGGAAAGAGCTATTCTTTCTGGCCGGATCATTTTTGCGACCGTTTCAAGAGCCACGGTCAAAGAGATTTCGTTTAAAATGACACGAGGTTATTTAAAATTACTCAGTTCGTTAACAGGATGGCGCGTTGTACCCAACAAAGGAGTCTTTTAAAACGCATCCTCGAAAATATCTGCCTCTCCCAAATGCACGGAAAGAATGGAATTGCAATTAAACGCGAAGCAAGGAAACATGGGTGGAGCGAAACATCAAAGGGGAGAAAGGGAAGAACGGAGAGAGGAGTGAGGAGAGAGAAAGAGTATCAGTTGGTTATTATCAAGATCGAACAACCGACAGTGACTTAAATCCTGCGTGCGTGGCCATTTCGCGCCACCCGGCCAAGGTTCGCAAGACGGCTGTCTTTCTAATCTATTTCGATCGCGATAGTCGACCCCGCAGATGGAACGGTGCGTGCAAATCGAACGAATTATATTAAACCCCCGAATGTGAGTGTTTCTCGCCTCGCATTGCGTACAACAACCCCTTTCACAACCGAGACAGAAGGTTCTCCAAGAACCGAACCATCTGTTCGCATTGTTAGCGATAATTGAGACTGATTTCCAGAAACCGTGAACGAAGGTTTACCAGGCTCGTACAACTGAAACAGGGAAACTCGCGCGATACGTACATACGAACAAGATACGCGCTGCAAACTGAGAAACGAATTTGTTTGTTTCCCTACCACGATTTCCTGTGCGGTTGATGGCGAATTAATGCCGAACCAGCCTGTTGTGTGTCACTTGAGAAAAGACAAAATCACGCCGTTAATACAAAACGCGGACATAATATGCCATCTCTCCAGCACTTTCGATCGAGGATAATGAGATTTAAAGGTACTCTACGCTGGTTTCAAAGTAAATTAGTTTCGAAATTGAAGGGCTATTAACAATGCGTTAATAACGGACGGAGAGTTGAAGATCGTTAGTTATATTATTAAGATCTTACACTCCGGTAAGCTAACGGGAGCAGCCGGCAAATTCTAGAGATTTGTTTGTGACTATCTAAGTACCTTAATTATCTCTCAGCACTCACGTGCCAACAGACTGTATTTACGTACACTTACACAGCCATTAATCATACATACGCTGTTCCTCAAAGGCGTTTAAATACCTACACCTTGAATATTAAATGTTTGTAAGCAACTGTTTGTTAGGAAAATATCCCTGCCGAGTTCGTTGGCTCGTTTCATCTTTGGGGAACTGAATCAGAATTGCAGAACGCAAAAACGTAACGTGGAGAGTTTATATTGGGCAACTACGAGTACAGTTGACTTGATACAACTAGGTCGTTCAACCAAAAATAGGGAAACGAGTTAATTCTGGTTGAACGAGCAGAAATCGTTTCAATTTGGACGACGTTGTATTTACACGGGCGCCTTTAAGCAATTTAATCTATCTTGATATTACAAATGCTTCAATTATTTTGAATTTCGTTTAAATTGTTGTACTTAGATATAGTGACGAAATAATGCCAAGCGAATCTTTGGAATTTACATTCGTAATCCAAATATTAGGAAGCAGAATTTAATAATATGAATTGATTGAAAAGAATTGCAAACGAAATGTTACGTTTTTAGGTTAGGTTTCGTAATAAATTCGCTCGTCTCTTCGTGTTAAGTTTTTGAGGATATTAAAAGCATGTGTTACAGAAAATCTAGAAAGTTGAATAAAAGTCGAAGAAACGAATATTATAAATATTTCAAGTACAATGAAATTCAAATATAAAATATACAATGTTTAAAATGTTAAAAGGAATCATTTATTATTACAGAAAATACCAAAATAAAATATTGATCGATTAACGATTTGAATTTATTGAAATATTTACTGTACTATTGGCATTGAAATGTTAATCATTTCAACGCAAGAAAGATATTCTTTACAGATAGTAATTGAAACTACATCGTGTTATTAAAAATAATCGACTGTGTAATACACGTTAATTTCGTCATTGATGGTGCGAACGAATCTAATAGAATTATATTTAAGACTTGTTAATGTTTTTCGACAAAGCAAAATCCGATCGCCCGTCAACGTACTGTAATCAAGATCGATTGATTTACACAATCTTTGTAAGAATTTTCAAGCCGTCTGATACAAGATTCAAGGAACAGTTGAAAGTTATTAATATTCAAAAGGGGATGAAATGCGAACGACTAAAGGGGGTATTTAGCAAATAAGCACGGTGCTTAGTGGAGTGGAGAACAGCGTGAGTCGACACGTTTTTTTTTTCGCACCTGAACTCACGTGTGTCGTGCAAAATACAGCAGTAGATGGCCAAAGCTCGAGAGGATCGATCGTCGCCAACGGAAAGGAAACATCAACCGTGGCGAGTGACTCAGTCGGTGACTCATGCATAATTTATCTCAACTTAATTAGCGAATGGAAGTCGGGCCTCGCGTGCAGAAAAAGCAACATTTTCCACAAATACATCGAGGCTGTTTCGTGCAAACGGTGCCTAAAATTGTAAATAACATGTTACTACACCTGCTGTGACTTCGTGCGGCCTGTATATCGATCATGTTTGAAATCGTTGCAAGCAGAAATCTTGAATACGAATAGTCGAATGAATTACGGAGTGTGGCTTGGGTGGCTTACGAGTGTTGTTTTCGATGCACTATTTGATATGATTTATGTATAGAAATGGACGAAAATACTCGCACACTCAATGAAAAATTATCGATAGTTTAAATTTCATAAAACTACGTCGTACGACAATCCAGTTGTCTTTCAAAGCGTGAAATCTCTACCATCCTTGAGATTTTTTTCCAAAGTTGTGTTTCTACGTTATATAGCGAGTGGAAATTGCAACATTTTCATTAAAAATTTTTTTTTTTTTTTTTTCCCCTTTAAAATCTACTGCACGGTTCTTTTTCGCCATTTTATTGAATTTTGAACATCAGAATTTCGAGAAATTCAAGAAATCCTGACGTTCTGTCGTTTAACCTTAATGTTTGCAGTTCAATAAAACGGCGAGAAAAAAATCGTACAACAAGGTTGTAAACAGGTCGTTGTAAAATCTTCCAGATCAAACTTTTTAATGTTTCCAGAGTCATTTGAATTTTTACAATTTTCGAGAACGAATCTTTGCTTTGCCACTTGCTATATGACGTAAAAAGATCTTTGATAAAAACTGACTTTTATTCGGACAATTCTTCATCGAATGTGCACCTCTGTAAATTTACACGAGAAATATACCCAAAAAAACAGAACGATAAAGAATGAATTTCAATCGTGTTAGAATTCTTGGCAGCGCGATAAAAATCGCGAGTGAAAGGATTGCAAAATTCACTTTCCGCGTACCTGATCGGTTCTACAAATTGATCGTGATTTCAAATTTGTTACCTTTCGCAAATAAATTAGAGGAAAAATGCAATTAGCTTGACACGAACTTCCGTTTCGAGGTAGAAAAAAAAGAAGCGGGAACAAACTTTTAAAGCGCGGCAGGCAAAATTTTATCAAGAGAAACTCGTTAAAATCGCATTTTTTTGGCACGTCGTAAATTCTCGCGGTCATAAATCCACGTGCCAGAATTCTTCCAGCAAGCTGTTTGCTTTTTGAATTCTCCGACGTCTAATGGCTCGGCCTCTGTTGAACGAGAATTAATTCCCACAGAAATAAAGGATATAAGATTTCGCATAAATCACGAAGAGAGAGAGAGAAAGAGAGCGGAGCAAGGAATTATAGAAAATTCATTTGAGAGTGCGTAATGTATGCGAATTTACAAAGTGGCTCGTAGATCCCCCGAGAGAGAAAACCGACTCTCGGCGGTCACGGAAGTCGCGAGAGTTTCGCAGTTGCACCGTTGAATCGTTTCTAGATATCCAATACGGCCGGTTGGCGTACGGCCGCGGTGAATCCTTGCGGTTCTTATTAAATTTCACTCCGTGCTGGACGACTGAACGGAACACACGGGACGGAGCGGATAAAACGAGTCGCGTCGGTCAATTCGCTTTCGAACGTCAGCCTCGGTCTCGTTTATTCGAGCCTGAAAGACTAGGTTTTCAAAGGAATCCGCTGCGCGTCGTACTCGAGAAATCCTCGTTTCGACATGGCTCCGCTATTCTCAGAGAAGCACACTTTCCATAGCCGGTTAAATATTTACCGATTATCGGCTCGCGATTTCAATACCATCTTGGACTATCCGATGATCTTTCTCGATTGTTTACATCCACGAAATCGATTACCAATCTGATAAGTGGAAGGTTTTCACCAACCGCGCTTCGCATCGAAATTCTTATTGCATTCTAATGTACTGTGACGGAGACAATTTCTTGTTACGAGCTCTCGCGTTTCTTTCCAAAGTCGACCGCGAGACGAGAAACCACTCGCGGCATTTTCAACAAGGACCTCGACTATTACCTAAAAAGTCATAACCGTTATTTTGATCGCAGATAACGACTGCAAGTTTGAAGAAAAATGTTTTTCGTTTTCGATGAGAGAAATTTATTTCGATTATTTACTACAGTTCTCTGGAAAAGAGAAACTCTCTTGCTGGTAATGATGAATTTATTTCGTTGCTCTCTTTCTTCGTTAATTTCCACGAGAGTTACACAAGTAACTCTACGGTTTTTAAGATATTTTAATGTAATGTTTGTTTCGATCGAATACAAAACAATACTTTAGACTTTATGCTATATGAATGACCGAAATGGAATTCTCATCGATAACTATTATAAGCAGCCAAAATAGAATTCCGCTCATCAATAATGGTTATCAAGAACGAAAACAATTTTCGTTCACTTGTTTAATTGTTATTTGTAACGAAAATGTTTAATTTTTATGAAAAAATTCTTTTCAAGACTAATGTTATCGATCTATTTTAAGACTAACATCGTTGTAAATCAAAGGTGGCTAACTAGCGATCCGCGAAATGCATATGGTCCTTAGTCCCACTTTCCTGATCGCTAGCGCTCCCCTCTACTGCATCAATTTCTCCACTGCGTTTAGAATGTCGCTGCCACAATATTTGCGTTAGGTATATATGTATACATAAATTGTTTTCTTTGCTGCAGCTGCTAAAGTTAACCTCTTGCGCTGAAATGATGTGCACGTCGAGAATTTTTTTGTCTCAAAATTGCAATGTTTTCTCTGTTTTAAGTATATTAAGAATATAGCAAATAATAATAATAACAAATAATAAATTTACTACTTCTCAATAATTTCTATCCAGTGATGTCATACCAACGAGTTCAAAAAGAAAGCGACGAATTATTGTATACGGTTTAGTCGCTCGTTATGGTCCGCAATCAGTTGCCAACACAAGAGGTTAAAGAAAGATGGCGAAAATAGTTTGTATTAGTCCACTGCGGCGGGACAAAATGAGTGAAAACTAATTTTCATGGTGGAGAAACCGGTAGACTGAATGAACAGCTCGTGCGGCCCGCGGCGGGAAAGAAGTTCGCCGCCTCTGACGTAAATAATAAACGAATTTTGGCTCTTTCTTAATTTTTTTCATTTCAAAATTCCTTTGATAAATTGTTATTTTTGGTCTCTGGATTCTCAACGTTTGACGTACAAAGATAATCATCCCTAATTTCTGATTCCAGCTTCGACGAGACGTCGATGGATAGTTGTCCTTTGGCAGCGATCACGGAGGGAAGGGGAAACGATTTTACGTCCAAGGATGGTAACGAGGTAGAAGTGACATCGCTGGAAGAGGCGAAATCGGTGATAGCCGCCCTTCGAACGAGGCAGAGGGCACAGGCGCATCAAATGCTCGCCTGGCGAAGGACACTAAAATTACAGGTAAAAACAAAGCTAAAGTCAGAAGAGAAAATAAATATACACGCGTATATTCTCCGTCTGGTTCCATTCCGGGACCTTGTCTGCGCTCGTTGATTAAAGCTATTATCCGGTAAAACTTTGAAGAGGAATCCGTGCTGGTGCTTCCGGGACAGGCCAGACGTCTCGTGACGTTCGACTATTTCGCTTCGGACTTTGCGTGACCACGGATAATATACGTGTTCGTGGCGGCGCACTTGCGGGGAGAAAAAAAACCCCTCCGTCGAAATTCAGCGAAGATCTGCGTAGCAAATAATCGGCAACGATCTCTTCAACCCCGGAAAGTTATATACAGCATAGTAAAAATCTTGGTCTTAGTACGAGTTCTCATAAAAAAAAAAAAGGAAAGTAGGAAATAGAGAAACGCAAGGATTTTCGTGGGAATACCTTCGTCAAAGATCAAATAAAAGCGAAGGAAGAACATTCTAAAATACGGTAGATTGCTTTATAATCGGAGTCATTTGCTGATCGAAGTTGCTTTGATTAGTCTCCTCTTCAATTACGAAAAACCTAACACACGAGTTCCGATAGAGAAACGAACTTGTGAACTCCCAATCTATACGTTTCGTGCAATTTGCTCTTTAATTTCTGTAATTTCTTTTTATCGTTGTTTCTTTTTATCCGCGTTTCGTGGATTGGTAAGAGTTTAAGGATCGAATAAAAGAGTTATTTATCAAATATTTTTATAAACAACAATGCAAGAATATCTTCCTTTTATTAATCTCGATCATCGTCAACTTCACCATTCAGTTAATTCACCATTTTTCTGACACAAGTACAATTAATTACGAACAGATCAACTAGCTGATTACTGTGTATTTTGTCGTCACTTCAAAATCGGGTTTTGAAGGGATCACGGATGTGTGATCAAGTGCAGAGCGGGAAACAATAAGTCCTCACGTGTAATTACCACGTAGAACAACAAACGGTGTAGCAAAATTGATCGAAATGTATTCAGTCGAAATCAACAGACGAGTCCGGATTAAAACAAAGATGAAAGGAAAAGCGGAGGATACCGCTGTGAGATACAACGAATCCCAATGTACCAATACGCAACGTACGTTAATGAGCTAACGTACATTTTATTCCCATCAATTGGTTCATCGATCGCTGTTTCTTCTATGCAGAAACAAAAAACAAAAAAAAGAAGAGGAGTAACGAAATCAAGCGCAAATGCAAAACAGAGAGTAAAGTTTGACAATATTTTTAAATTAATCATCTTCAATAGATTCCTTGATTTTATTAATGGGATTCATGTCCATTTTAATTCTTAGTATTCTTAATTTTCAGTACCTAACACGTCAATTACTATGATCACTTTATATTTCTACATTTGAAACAATCGTTTGCTGTTAAAATGATCTTGTATAGAAAAGATCTCATATAACAGCTACTAGCGTATAAATCTATCAACACTATGGCCTATCTGAATCACAGTGCTGTTGTAAGTCGTTTGAACATGCTATCATTCGGTAATAAGGAAAAACTTAAAAACGACATAATGTACCTAGTCATAGTTGTATTTAGTCGTGTATGTTATAGAAACATTCTTGAATTAATTGCTTAAATTTTCTACCTCAGTCAAGACGTCTCAATTTTTTAGATTCAGCGTACATACCTACAAATTTCAATGCTTTACATAAAATTTATATAACTAATTTTTTCAAACAACTACATAGATTTCTTTCTTCACCTCTAAAAAGAATTGTGTCACACCTGTTTTATTCTCTTCCCTATTCATAATTCAAGAATTACACACTTTTGTCGACGACCACAATTGAACAGAATATATAGAGTCTTATATTTATATTCGGTCGGCGGGTTGCCGACGACACCAAAATCGTCTCCGTGACAAATGAAAAATATTGAATCAAATGCAAGCGTTAACACGATAGACAACTTTCTAATAGATCACACGTATATAAGAAGTCATAATGAATTTCAGATCATAAAGAAAAAATTTATTTTGGAAATTTTTGTTTTTAAAAATTTATTTCAGAAATTGAATCGCAAAACATGATTTGGGATTTATATGGCAATGATTAAGTCAATTGGTAAGTCAAGAAATCCCATTGGAAAGAAATAACAGTAAAAAATGCACCCAATATTTTCTTTTCTCTTTTCCTTTTCTGTGGTTAATTTTATGATATTATTTAATTCAAATTCAATGGATCTCTTCGATATCCATTCCATTCACAGTTGAGCAAAACGTTAATGGAATTAATCTCATTAATTAATGTGGAATTAAAATATTAATTGTGATTACTGATTATCAATAATCATTAATCAATAATCGTTAATTAATGAATAAGGAAAGTAGTCAAAATCATTAATCATAAAATTGTATCAATAGTTTATTTCTATCAATGAGGTTCTGTATATATTTCGTAGAAACTACATATTTCTTATTTGCATTGTTTCGCAATGTACACAACTCTACAATTTTATCAGGACATATTTAAAAAATTTTCCATCAGTCGAGAGCCTCATCTATATAATTCTTGAATCGTTATTGACATAATCTTTCGTATGACTTGAAGATGAACTTTAATGATAAACTTACCAAATGATTAAAATTTTGAGATTCTTCATCATGATACGCACTATACATGATTCTTATACCAAAACTATATCTGAGAATTGTAAACTTTAACAAATTATTTTAAATTCAACAACACAGACACTATTATCCAGCAAAAGAATACACGTAAATATTTACTCTATGCTTGGTCTACTTGTGGGACTATTACTCAAACCAGAAGCGGTTTAATAACATTTAGTTATATCGAATAACAGAACCTTACGTGATTGACACGTTTGTGTTATAGGTTACAATTACACTAATACATTAGTTATGATTATACTAATACAGGTTACAATTACAATAATAAAATATAAATCAATCTCCTAATAATATTTTAAAAGTTACCTATTAGTGATTAAATATTACAAAAATTAATCAAATTTATTGATTTATTTTGACAATGATTAATTGATTAATGATTATGATTGCAATTTTGGTAATTGATTACAGCAATGATTACAAAGTAATTGATCCTATCCAGAAGAAAATTCTCAGACAGAAAGTTCAAAAATGAAAATGAACGAAATGAAAAAATTAAAAGAAATCATATAAAAATGTAGAAAATTGTAACATTATACTTATGCAGCATTAAAATTAGGAATAAATTAGATTAGAATAAAGTTCTAGAAAACTCTTGTGATAAAACGTTGTTTTCGACCAACGTTCATACCGCGCTGAATAAACTCGTTCTCGTCCGATCACGAAAGTTAAGCAACGCTGGGCACGGATAGTACTTAGATGGGTGACCGCTTGGGAACTCCGTGTGATGTTGGTTTTTTTTTCTTTTTCTTTTTTTCTCAATAATTAGATTGCTTATGAATAATTATTTTATCCAAATTTTTTAATAATTTTATACTAAATATTAGTAAGTCCTTTAAATATTTCAAAAAAACTGCTTTCAAATATGTATATTCAAACACAAATGCGGCTGATTCGATTTTTTTACAGATATTTTAGAAGAGAAAGGATAATTTCAAGTAAAATAAAACATTAATAGAATATGTTTGACGTTCCACTGCAAATTCTTCATTCGTTAAACATTATTTCCTTCGGTTATCATTCTTAAATGATGACAAATAGAAGAAAGTTCAAAGAATGAAAGTAAACGAAATGAAAAAATTAAAAGAAATTGTATGAAAGTTTAGAAAATTTTACTATTACACTTATGCAACGTTAAAATTAAGAATAAATTAAATTAAATGGACCATTTTTTATTGGCACGATGTTCTGTTTGATTTGATAAAAATGAGCTTGATAAACTTACCGAATGATCAAAATTTTGAGACTCTTCATCATGATACGCACTTTACATGATTCTTATGAATATAACAGAGAATTGTAAATTTTAACAAATTATTCTAATAATGTAAATTCAACAACACAGCTATGTATGAATATTCTTTCTAATTTTGATCTAGTAATGTGTTTATTATTCAAACTGCAAGTTTAATAATGACATTTAGTTAAATTGAATAGTACAATCTTATGTGATTGACGCGTTTGAACGTTTAAACGTGTTATAGCAATGTGGAGACGTTACACATAACACTTAATGATTAAAAAATTACCGATTAATGATTACAAATTAAAAAAATTAATCAAGATTGCTGATTTATTTTAACAACGACTAATTGATTAATGATCAGGATTACTGTGATTACCATTTAATGATCGATTACAGAAATTGTTACAAAATAATTGATTACTGCCCAAATCCGATTCTACACAAGTATCTACAATTTTCGATCGCCGAATTTTTGATTTCTCGACCAGATCACAGTCGATTCTTGTTACTTGTTTGTAATATTTTTTCTACTTGTTTCCTCTTGGTAAGCATCTTTCGTACATTTGAATAAATTAAATTAAATTGGAATAAAGTACGAAATCTTCCATCGAAGATCTGCGTGCATTGAATAATCTCGCGACTCTCGAGGAAAACGGTGCAGAACTTCTTTGATAATTCGAGCAACCGGCGCGGCGCAGCGGTTAGCCGAAAGAGAAAGAGTAATGTCTGGACGGGCAGCTCGAAAGGAGACTTCGTCTGTGTAGATCAGTACTGGCGCTCCTTCTATTCCGACTACCAAGACGTTCGTTTAATATTAATGCGACAGGAGAGTTGTAACCAACGCTGCAGAAATTTCTGACCCGTTTCTTGTCTTGTTCTCTTAAATTCTAAATGCTACGCGGCATCGTAGATCCCCGATCGAGGTTCGCTTTTGAAAATTCTCGAGAATATGTACAAAAGAGGGCAGAATCCTTTTGGACGAGTCGTTCGGGATGCCAATCGATTCCATAAATTAAAAAGCAAAGGAAAACTTAGAATTTTCCTTTTTGCTGATAGTCAGTTAATTAATTAAGTTCGGTTAATGTTTGAGAAGTCGGACGTTAATCGTGTGTCTTACAATTAAGAATGAGAATTGAGAAATTTATAGAAAATTAGAGTGTACCCACGGTAAATCTGGGGATCCGTTTAATAATAGGCCTCTTATGCTGTCGATAATTCGTAAAAGGACAGACCGAAAGCACGCGACTGTCACGTGCGACGTTCTAACCGACGCGATGGTTAGAAGAAGCGTTTAATTACGACGTAATGATCCGTTATTAGACACAACGACCTTTTCGCGTGCGGCACACGTAACCACGTCAAAGCTCCAAGGAGTCTTTCACTTCCAGCGTATGTACGTACATCTGCATTATTAGTATTATTTCGTCTATTACCTTTTTTTTTTTTTCTTTTCTTTTCTTTTCTTTTTTTTTTTTTTTTTTGTGCGTATTCGTGTTTCTTCACGCTTTCTCAATCAATATCTCGCCTGCGATCTTTCCTCGACTCGAGTATCGAGACTCTATACGCGTGAAAGAAGAAACGAAAAAACCGTGAGATTCGCTTCTGGCTGTGTAAACGAAGCGGAAAGCGTTCCTTTGTTCCCCGTTAAGTTCAAGTGATTATCGCGCCGCGCCATATCGAAAAGAAAACGAAGAAACTCTTCTTCCTGGGAGTCCGTTGTCTGATTAAAGCTGAAGGAACAGAGTTCCGCATCCCTTTTTCAAGTTGAGCGAGAAGCGCAACGAAAAGTTCGCAAACGTAGCGCCATGAAAGAATGCATGATGCTTGTCGCGTGGCCATTCCATGGGACTACTACCATTTACGCGAAACAATGCCTAGAGTAATGGACTCGTCCTTCTTTCATATGTAAGAACGATAAAAAAGGAACGGAGACCGTCAAGTCTGTGCAAAGCACACGTTTCGCGTTCCAGGAACTGCAAGTTTCGCAAAAAATGTTTGGTGAATTATACCTGACTCCGGCGTAGCTTTATTTCGTTCCCCTAAATACTAAATCGACGCTCAGATTTTTCGAGGTGTCTCAAATGCCAAACCGACGGTTCGCTTTGTACGTTCCGCATCGTGTATAACACTCACGTATCCCGCGTTTTACTATCTTATCTACTACGTGGAAAGCCCGCACTGGCGCTCGAGAATCGATTTATCCAAGAATTTACGATCACCTCTCTCGCGGGTTTAAAACTGGAAAACTGTTACGGCGGCTACGGGGACATTAATCGAAGGAAGATGACAATGACGTTAGTCATGTGCCAATGGTAGGCGAGGATGGTAGACGATCGATGATCCAAGAGATAGTTTGCAACATCGAACATGACATCCCTAACGATGACAACGTCAGGCCTCGCTCAAGTTGCTCGAAAATTGACAGGAAAAACTGAACATTTATAATTCAAGGCGGTTGCCCGATATCGTCGTGACACTGGCAAAGTGTAAAAGTTAGCACTCGAACGAACGAACTTCCCTCGAAAATTTTTTCCGCGAGGTGGCTCGTACACCGATGAAAAATAGCCTCCAACGAAAAAGTTCCTTCGGCAGACGAAAAATATTATCCAAGAAAAAGAGGAAATAGGGATTGCAGTTTCTTGATGCTGAACAATCACCGTTTATAATTTTTTTTCTAAACCTAGGTAAAATTGTTGTGGGTGAAGAAGTTGTTAAATAATATTTAATGTATATTTATTTGAGGACACTTCTGGATACAACAGTTCTTACAGGTTCGAAACACACTACAAGACTACTAATTTGCGTATAATAAATATCTCTCTCTCTCTCTCAGGCTAAAATCGAGAATATATCGGGTACTATATATAGGATATCGATACTACATAAGGTGTTCCAAATTTCCAAATTTCAACCGTCAGATGTTGGCAACATGTTTAGGAGGTCATTTTTAGCAAAAAATGTTATAAATAACATGGATCAATTCGTCTTCATTTTCAAAATATAAACAGAGCTATTCGTAGTTGTCGAGCTACAGCACTATTCTCGTATTGATTAAAATGTATGAAACTTTTTTGTATGAAGCTGTATGAAATTAAAGATGTACATAAGTAGAAAAAATACACGCGACAAATTGAGAGCAAAAATCAAGAAGACTGCTATTACCATCAATAATATTTAGTGAATGCATCCTTACTTGCGTGCATAGAAACAGGAGGTAATCATTTTGAACAATTTTTGTAAACCAGTGAACCGATATAAAAAATACCTTGTGTAAAAGATATCTCGAGACAAATGGTTATCATTAAAAGTTAAGTAACTTGAATGTATTCGATTATTTGTAGCTTATATTACTCTTCTTTTTAAAAATGAAGACAAATCGATCAATGGTGTGCATCACATCTTTCACTCAAAATAACTTTCCAAAGTCTGACGGTTGAGATTTAACCTCTTACTACGCACATCGAGAATATTTTGTCCCAAAATTGCAATATTTTCTTAGTTTTAAGTATTACCCAAAACAAATAATAAATTTATTACTTCTCAATAATTTCTATCCAGTGATATCATACCGATGAGTTAAAAAAAAAGCGACGAATTACTTAATTGTATACAGTTTGGTCATTCGTTATGGTCCGCAATCAGTTGCTAGCGCAAATGGTTAAAACATCCTGTATATATTGAATGTAAAGTGGAGAGAGAATATCGGCGAATCTTTGTCTCGATGACTAAAGAGACCTTCCATTAGAATTTTCGTCTCGACTAAGACAAATCGTTGTTAGTTTTAGCATAGTGACTCGTCTCTGGTTATCAATCAGCGAGTCACACGATTGGTTATCCAACGAAATATTGCGGAAGAAACTTTTTCTTGGCCTTAAATCGTCGCAGATTCTGGTAAACTGCGAGCTTCCGGTAATTGATCACGACAAAACTTTTGCCGCGCGTGAGTTATTATCGACGTTGATAAATAATTGTTTGTACGCGAGCCAAGCTTCGACGATGCATCGCATGTGAAATGTATTCGTCGGTATTAAGTGGAACTGTTATATTCGGTATGCAGACGCTTAATCGAAGCGAAAGAGAAACAGATGCAATAAACCGGTGCGTTGCCACAATACACGCCATAATGCGGTCTGCGCAAACCCTCGGGGCCTCCTAATTAATTCCAAATTACGGTCAAATCGAAGATGCCTCACGGTTAGATTGCGGACATAGTTGCGTTACCAGTTTCCTTTCCGCCGCAGATACTGATCTTTTCATTAATTACGACCGCGACGAACTTGATGCAAATTTTATCATTATCGTCTCCGCAACAACCTTCTTGAATCCACTTTTTTGCATCCACTTTTAGCATCTTCTCTATTAATGCACAACCGGAAGACTCTCGAGGAGAGGAGAGGAGGAGGGGAGGGGGGGGGAAGAAGAAGTGATCGTTAATCAAGTGATTTCTATTCGCTAATTATCGATAATGAGCTAACATGATTAATCGTTGCCTGATTACAAGCGGGAAAGAGTGAGCCGAAGCTCTCCCGGCTAATACAAATTGCTGATTAATTCAACGTCGATAAAATCACGCAGAACTGGTGCATTTGCCACGGTCTCGAAACTGCGCAGACTGACATGTGTATAAATTCGCTAAAGTCACCTGCGATATAATTATTCAACAGGGGCGGTTTAATTATTTCAGGAGGACCTGGTGGCACGGCTGACGAGGGAGAAGGCAGAACAGCTCCGGACATTGTCCTCGCAGCTGCTACTGTTCGAATCGAGACTCTGTCGAAAGCAGAAGGAGATCGAGGCTAGTCTGGCGCAACGAGAATCCATTATTCTCAGACAACAGAGGGTGATTCGTCAATTGCAAAGCAGATTGGCGGAAAGAAGCACCGGGACAAGGGATTCGCCACCTTGCGACGCTCTAGATAGATTGGATAGTCTGGGAGACAGCGACAGCGCTGTTGTTCTCGAGGAAGCAGCGGACGACCTAGCGCCACCGAGGTACGCGTATGCTTCGTTTGACCGAAAGATTAAACTTTTTTCTCGGCATCTTTCCAACTGTCATTATTTTCACGTTAATAGACATTACATCATCTGAAACAGATTCAATGCTTGTCCAGCGAATTGGATTATTTTCCAATAATAATAAGAAAAGATTTTCCATTTCTACGTGATAAATAAATTTATTTAAAAAATAAAGTCATTCGCACGTGAACGTGGATGTTTACGCAGTATTTATATTGATATCTGAACATTTAAAAAATACACGCTGAATACAGATTGATTTCATCAACTAAATATTATGACGTACAGTTGAATAGTACGACATACTCTGAATACTTTACACATTTGTCATGTTGCAGAAACCTTGAAATTTTCCATAAATGAGTAAATATCCATAGTTTGTTCACACCTACAGTTCGAAAATCTGTGTAAATCAGATTTAAACCAGCCATCCGAGAGTTAATAACGAATAATTAACGTTCTAAGATGAAGATACATCCAAATGTCTGAGTGTCAAACGTTTTTCACAGATTCCGCTCGAACATCACCGACGTGACGGTGATCCGATCGGTTTCGGACGCGGTTGAACCGTCGAGCAAATACTCGTCGATGCGACGATGCAATGGCTTCCTGAGGAGACCGGAAATCTTGGAGACCGTTTACTCGGTCGAAGAGGACGGCGACAGTGAAAATAATCAGGATCCGTCCGAATCGACGGAGAACTCCGAATGCGAAGAGAGACGGACAAAGGGAAATGGGAAAGGTAGACTTCAAGATTTGTACGGCAGTTTCGAGAGACTCGCTCAAGAGGCAGACTCCCCGCCCAGCGAGAGACCAAGGGACGAGAGTCAGCAGGCGCAGGTATGCAACTTTTTTTTTGTCCGAGACTTCACTTTGTCATAACCGTCTTTTGTACCGGCCGTTTCTTCCTTCAAATCCTCCTCGTTAGCTTATTTGCATGTGCGCGATAAACGCCACCGTCGTACTTCAGTCCTTGAAGACTCGACTATGTATGTACATTCTTCCTTTCAGAGAATCGTATTTCTAACTTGGCATTTTTATCTTTCTAAATCTGCTGCTTCTTTGCACGGTATTTCTGAAATTCTAAAACTTGTAAAGTTGCTTCTCTCAATTTTTTTTAGCTGTTTCTCGGACGTTAGTCTCAGTTTCAAATCTCGTCTCTTTCCAGGTCACGTACAACAGGGTAATGAGCAATCACCGATCAGTCACAAAGCCAAAAGACGTAAAGTACAAGAGGATAAACAAGGCAAAATCGAAAAGCTTGGAAGAATTAAGGGGACGGCTGAGAAATTGGGTGGAGAAAGGGAACAAAATCGCTATATCGTTGGATCAATCTTACGCCTGAATCTGTATTTCCTGAAAGTATATTATACAAGTTTCTTAGAAACGGCGATCGGGATCGATTCTGTGCGAATCTGTCCGTTGTTCGTCAACGGTTACAATCGTTATCGGCACCGATCGATCGCCGTTGTATATTTAATTGAAATTCTCATCGCTCCATGTGATATTTACTGTAGTGTCTCGAGAATTAATTAGAAATCTTACGTATCACGGAATATATTGCGCGTGGACAATTTCAACACTTGTGATATATATAATGACTTTAATGGTAACGCAACCACGTTATCTAGTGATAATTATCTCTTCACGATTGCGAAACAGTAAAGAGAGTAACAATGGAAGAGGAAAAGATAAGATAATCGAGAATGTTTGCTGCTCGCAGAAGGGGAACCTCGGCGAGATTACATATTATCCTATCCGCGTAAACGTAACTTATATTTTCACAAGCTCGCGTTGTCAAATTGCATGGTGTACAATCTGCAACTTTAAACGATGAAATACTGTAGTTTCTTCTTTTCTTTTCCACGACAGCGTAAATCGAATAAATTTTCTTCCTTCCGACCGGAAACGAGATTAAACGAGAACATGGTATAACCGAGTGAAACTTTCTCATCCTAGGTAGATACTTTCTTTCCTTCCCAGTAAAAAAAAAAAAAAAAAAAAAACCACGACACGCGTTCGTTGAAACATTAATTTTACGACGATGGCACAACATTCATACTTTTAAAGAATCCCTTTCGTCAATTACGAACCATTGTGCTTTCGATCAACTGACGCAACGCTTGATCGCGAACGAGATGGTGAACGTTTTTAAAAGAGAAGAGGATACGCGCGATCGTACCATCAAACGGGCCTGAGCTCAATTTTTTATGCGCTCTATAAAAATTGATTAAGTGCCGTTCATACGCTGTATACCGTTCTGTCGCATCTGCCTATACATTTATATTATAACACCTACACTTTCCTTATACGTAAAAAAGAAAAGAAAAGAAAAAAAAAGACAAACGAAAGAAAAGCTTTCGATGCATCAAATGCAAAACTTATACGATATTCTCGAGCATCTTCACGATACACGATATCTTCTTTCTTATATCGTTCAACAGACATCGTACATTTTATTCAATATCAACAAATGTGCCACTCTAATTACTTTTCCATTAAGAATTAATTTCGTTGCGTAAACTTGATCATCGATTCTATCGCCAAGCTAATCGAAACAATCGATATACTTTATGTAGAAAAGGAAAACGTAATTCAAATTAACGCGCTTATCGCAGCTGTAAATATCGACGACGAGAAGTATTACTATGAAATATGTGAATACTGAACGTTAAAAAAAAAAATCGTGGTACTTAAAGTGCCACTTTAAACATTTTTAACACGACGACTATATTCTAAGTCTTAAGTGTTACTGCTATTGTTTCGATTAGCTTGACGCCCGAATTTCCTTAGATAATCTTCAAGATTATCTAACACAATTCACCGGAGATAATCAATATCTATATAATATGTATATGTGATGCATTTGCTGAATCTAATGCAGCACGAGTTATTTTTCGAGATTTACGAATGTCTTTTCGATGCGATTTGAAAATGTTCGTAAGACACGTGTTACTCCGTAGCATAATATTTTTCGATCGTTCTTTACGCCGTACCAACAACACTCTATTTATTTATCGATCATGTTGTATGTGGCGGTCGTCTAACCTTTCTATCTCATTTTATCGGAATGAGAAAATTGTTCTTGCGGGTACCTGTGTAATATTAAAAAAAAAAAAAAGAAGAAGAAAAGAAAAAAAAATACATAGAAACGTTTTCTATTTCGTGTTCCACTCGAGGCAAATTTATATATATGCCCGATACGTCCTTGAACGGAATAAGGGTACAAGAAAACTATCGACAATCCCCATTTAAAAAAGAAGACAGAAAACATATTCTATTAGAGAGGAATCTACAAACAGTTCTTTTGTAAATAAGATGAAATGAAATATATATATTATATATATTATAATATGTAATAGCTTAATATTAAGGCTCTTCGAAATTCTGCAAAAGATTGTCATGTAGATAACCGCGTTAACAAGAATAATAAATTTTAACGATCAAGTTTTATGTTCCTGTAGGCTGCATAACAGCCACCGAGAGATCTCGTGCATAATATATTTGCGCGCTTATAAATACGTACACTTATAAATAAATCACATATAAATATATAAATATATATATGAAATACCATGTAAAACTATATTCTTCAGTCTACTACTAATGACGAAATGGGAACGAGAAAAAGAAAAAAAGAAGTCAGAATAACGTGAGCAAATCGATGATGAATTTGTCGTAAATCGATTTACAAATGTTCCAATATACACGTGAACAATGCTACGAAACTGATACAGACACTACAAAGGGATTATAAAGAAAGTCGACTGTCATTTTAATTTATGTAAACGATGTACCGTGTATACCATCGCTTTCTTAGAAAATTAGTAAACTGCTACCAATATCAATAATTATCGCATTATTATTTTAATTATTATATTAAATCTCAAATAAATTATAATACAAAAAGTTGCTGCGTAAATCATTGCTTCCTTTAAACTCTCATCACAATCAAAAAACTGTGAATACAGACGAGATATATACATAGCCATTGAATCTTATGGAACTTTGTGCCTTCTGAAATATCGATAAAGTAAAAAATCAGTGGTTTTTAGCATACTCTATGCTTAAAGAACGATGAATTGGAGATCTACATCAAGTAAAACGATCGAAGTTGATCAATTAGTGAATGTGCTGGAGATATGATTTTGAAATCTATTACACTTAAATATTCTACTATATATCACAAAGTTTTCTATCCATGTTTCATGAATTTACGATGATTCTTTTTTTTTTATACAGTACATTAAAATTCTAAAGTTCTTAATATAAGCGTTTAAATATAAATGATTTATACTTTATAAAACATTTTTAAAATTAATTTTTAACTAACTAAATAATCATTTTGAACATACAAACCCATTTTGACAAAGGGTTGATCATATTGAATTTTAAAAAATTAAAGAATCTATCAGTTGTAATAAATTTTATCATTCGATCAAAAATTCGATATAATATAAGAGGAGTTAAAGAAAAAAAGACAGAACAGTCCTTTGATTTACAGATATAATAATTGTAATAACATACAAGAAATAATCAATTCCAGACTTTCTGAAATATTCTTGTACGAAAAATGTGAATAAAATACGTACAAATATAGATGAAATATTTTCCATACACTAATAAATTAGTTATCCATATGTCAAGACTACATGTTATTTATTTTTCATTAATCTAATGGATATGTATATATATCTACATAAACACCTAGTCAGGATCACAATCAATCAATTCATACTTGCCTAATTAATAACTATATCAGTTATATGATTAATTGTTTAGCTATATAATAATGCAATTAGTCAAATAATTTCGATTATTTGAAATGTGAAAATCACCGCGTAGAAATGCTGCGAACCCTATCCATAACCCATCCATTCTTCTTTCATGAACAAAAATTTATTAATTTTGGAAACATTTACAGTATCTTGATCGTTATGTAAACCGAACAATAAAATAAGCTGTAAAGAAAATCGACGTGGAAAGCTAAATTTCTATGAAAATAAAAATTATATTAAATTGACTATATATGGAATGCAGTTCAGTCGCATATATATAACAGTAAAAAAATTTAAACAAACAAATATCTCATATAGAATTTTATTTCCTCCTACTAAAATTTTATTTTATCCTACTTAAATTAACTACACTCAACCATGCTTGTACTTAGATATTAATGTATCTCAACCTTAAATAAGTAAACCTACCACAACAATACTTAACCTTAAATCTAATAAGTAAAAACTGTCACAACACAACAAAACACAATACAATACAATAACAAGAACACACAATACCAATTTAAAACTAATTATAGTCTAATTAAATCTAATTTAACCTAACATCTCTGCAAAAATTTGATTTTTTCATTCTATTTATATAAATACATAAATATAATTAAAAAGAAACAAAATGATTGTTATTGTGTACTTATTACTTGTAATTGTTTTTTGCAATTGAATGAAACATCATTTTGCTGTAATAGTTTTTTCCTGTTACAGTTAGTTACATTCTTTAATTCATATTCTATCTTTTTAAACCTTTAGTGTACATATCTCTGTTTATCATACTCTCTGTAAATTAATAAATCTGAAACAGACTTATTAGAAGGATATTAATTCATTTCATATTTTAAAATAAGCTAAAAACTCTATAACGTACTATCGACTTAATTATTTTGTAAAAAGAGTTTCAAATTTTCATTATAATATTTAAATATTTTATTGCAATATTTTTCTCACTCATTTCATACATATAACGCATGAAAGCACTTACACTTTCATACATGTACGTAAATATATTAAATTTATAATAAAATTTTGCACTTTGAGACAAAGTTAATGAAAAGATATATATTTTTTAGCAGCATTTTCAATAACAAATGCAATAGTAAGGGGTGCTGAAAACGAAAATCTAACAAAGTAACCAGAATGGCTACTGGCAAAAAAAATCACGAAAAGAATCACCAGGAAAGCTACTAAAAAGCAAGAATTTTCTATTCAAAACAATAACCAGAAGAGCTATTGTATAATTATCAACAGTCGACATGAACCCGAGCAACAAATCATATTGTGTTTCGCACTAACAATAAATACTAATTACGAAATAGAAAATTTTTTAAAATTAAACGCGAGGAGTGCTCCTTGTATTTAAAATTCTCAAAAGTAAATACGCAATACTATTAATCTATGCATTTGTGTTCAGAAATACGCAACACTAATTGCGACGCGTCCAATACAACCATGCTTGGAGATTGATAATGAATGACTCTGTACAGCTTTTGTATCTGTATCAGGTGATCCAGGAGTAAGAACAGCCTTCCATGAATTCAGTGGAAAAATTTGGGCATTTTGTAAACGCAACGCTACTTGAAGAAACGCGATCATTCATTATCGCAACACTAAGAATAAAAATAATTGGAAATCGCGATGAAATAACGTCGCAACACTAATCCTAAAGCTAAATTCAATGAAAATTATTATTAACAATACAAAACTGTACGAACAAAAAGCTACTTCAAATACTCTAACACTCAAAAATTAATTAAAAGCAATAACTCTATAATTTAATTCAAAACAATAGGAAGCAAGATAAATTTTATTACGTAGAACTCTAAGACAACTTTAAAAATTCACAATTGCGAGATCATAATTCGTAACTCTAATTTAAACCGTAATCAATTTCTCACAACACTACAAACAAGCGCGGAATTATTTCGTAACTCTAACTCAATCTGTAATCGATTTCTACAAGAAAAACCGCGAATTGCCCAAAACGATGATGGAGAAAAAAAAGAAAGTACAACTACAAATACTAAAAGAGCACAATGACAAAGTAGTAACGAGAATGACTTCTCATGCTCTAGAATCATTTAAATGATCCAGAAGATGAGAAACCATTTGTTGTGACCCTCTTCGTGGCAGTTTGCCAGGCCTCTTCAGCTTTTAGCTTCTTCTTTCTTCGAGCGCAATACTCACTGAAACTTACATCTAGCTCGAGTCTTTCTAATCGTAAACCAAAAAATAACCTATAAAGGTGAAATGAAAAAATAAACCGCAGAAGCTGACCTCAATACACATGGACGACCATCGATCATAGTGATCGTTGTCCGTTCGCATGTGCGTGCTCAAGCAATACCTACATAAACGTTCGTTTCGGGACCTACTCACGACCTCTCCGCGAGCGCGATCGCGATACTTCTTCGAAAAATCGAAGAGCAAAACCAGAAACAAATAGCATGCTCCACTTGTACCAGTTTTACTGTCGATTTTTCAAATTAGATTTCCTGAAACAGGTTGGACACGCGAGGAGTCACGCGACCAGAAACTGTGCCAACCTACACGGCCCTACCTACTTACAATTAAACATATGCAGACCAGAAAGTATGCTACCTATTCTAGCAGTCGTCCTATAAAAAACTGCACGACTTGTACTCCAGTACGATTCGTCTCACTGAAAGACCCAGAAGCAACTGTTCTGACTAGGAAATGAAGACGACTTTTTTGCCATAAAATTTTATTGATATGTAAACATTTGACTCAATATAAAACAAATAGTAGGCGCGATCGCTTAGTACCAGACAACGCCACTCCTACTTGACGTCTACCCCACGCCCCCTCACGAATCACGTGACCCAGATCAACCAATCGCTAATTTTCGTTGCATTGGCGTTGCACCTGAAGATCCCTCCAAAATCATTTTCAGTGATAAAACGGCAAAACAGGCACACCAACACATTCACTCTACGATTCTCACACATACTGCTCGGACGCAGGCCTAAACTAGAGAGAACGTTCCGGGACACCGACGCCCGAGCTTAACATACAACTTTTACACTAATTTACGTACCATTTTTCTAAAATCTTAAAACTAACAGTGGCTAGCGACCATTACGCAAAAGTGATTAAAACACGTTTATATTTACAGCTAATGTTAATAACTAAAGAAAAATACATATAATTTTTATAGAAATTACACGTGCAAGTTGACTTGGAATCATCATTATAATTTATAGTGTAGTTATAATAAGAGCGACATTAAAATATTTATTAGGTATTTTGATAATAAATTCATAATTCTTTAAATTAGTGCATAAATATTTTAAATATAACAGTTTACAATGAATAAGAATAAAAACGACCCAATTCCACATCCTAACCACACATACATGCAGAAAATACATCGTGCATGATAAGTTAACATATTGTCAGTCGCTGAGAAATTTTTTATAAAATTACAAACTATGGTCATTCAAGTAGCACTTGGGCACGTGAATGAGATTCTGATATAAATAAACACGGAAGGGATTAAACCTGAAAATCCTGAACTAAAAAAATGATTAGTTTATATAATTTGTATCTAACGGACTATTGCATAATTTTATTTTAAACTATAATGGCTCTATTCCTTCAAAAATTATTGAAATTAAAGAAAGAGAATGAAAACAATGGACAAGAATTGAATTTATTAAACAAGATACTATGAAATCTAATAATTGACTCAAACAATCAAAATCAAACAATTGACTCTAAATTAAATATTAATAGAAATAACCTCAGGCGATTTCTTCATCAAAGCACATTTTCGAAAATGCGAATGGAGTACTCAAACTTATTGCTGTGATTCAAAAATCTGCCTGTCGCGAAGTATCTCCTTGCATATAAAATTTCATATCTCTTTCTACAGAAAGGATTCTAATCTATTATATATTTCAAATTGTATTAAAGTTCATAATTATAAAATTCAATTAATTAAATCATTTAACACTATTATAAAAGGGAAGATGAAGTTGAAAATGATTAATTATTATAACAAAATATCAGTATCAATAAATAGTAACTGCATAGCAACGAAGTCGGAGGGTACTCGTCTTCTCTACTATGAAATACTCAAACGAAATCATTTTAATAATAATTATTTATAAATATTTATCTATTATGAATTTATCTATTCATATGGATATTCATATGGATATATTTTACTTTTGACATTTATATTGATGATATTTTAATTTTATGAGTAATTACAATAAATGTATATATTCTAATTGTTAAAATGTGCAAGGAGCCCTATCCTAATCTAATACATAAAAAACCTGAGAAAAATGTTACTACTCACGGGTATAAAAAATACTCGCGGCCACTATGCTCATCAAAAATTCAATCAGTCACCCGTGTCGATTCAGACCTTTCATTCTACGACATGATTGAGTAACCGAAAGAACATAAATGCATGCAACTCACGGTATAGATGCAAGGAACATTATCACCGATGCTGCACTGGAGCAGAAGAAGTTATCGTGAAGACCCTCATTAAATAGACACCAATGAAAATGCCATGGTGGAAGTGAACGCCGTGAAAAATTTCTTAAAAACATATTGTTTCTAACATTATATAAAACATTTTGTTTCTAAAGACACAGTGTTATTCGTGAAAATTTTAATTTTAATAATGATAAAAATTAGGACTAATAATTTGAAGTGTTTTTATTTTATAATTATAATTTTACATTCGACTTCAATAGACAGAACTGTAGAGAATACAATTTAAATACAACATGCTGAAGTACTTACAGTTTTAGCTTTTGAAGCATCATAAGATTGGAGGATTAGGAGAAATGGAGACCATAGAAGATCTATAACAAAACATTAAACATTAGAATTTGTATACAAAAGCAAAATCTTAGATGGAAGATAATGAAAGATTCTTACATTCTTGGCTTTGGAACCACCGTTAGATTTTCTCCAAAATACAGCAAAAAGTTGATGCTGTGAGGCGTCTGTAAAAAAGAGTCAAACATTATAAATTATATTTTGTTGTAAAATTTGAAAAATTGAGTACAATATATAAATTGAAGTGCAATATATAAAATTACTTGCGATCTTGATCTCGTGGAAAGACTTTATCTTCTTCAGCACTGATTCTAATATACCGAAAACGAATGTTGAATAAGAAAAAATACAAAAGACTATCAACGCGCGCATTTAAGTAATAATCGGCAGACTCACTGACTTTGTGAATTAAATGAATTAATCTCATCTAATTTAATGAGAGTCATTTTGCTCAGAAAAATGTTAAAATATTCCGCAACAAATACTGACTCGACCATATTGCGCGCGGTCACAAAAATTTTCTGAAAATAAAGCTGATTAGAAGGTGAAGGGCAAAAAATACGTTCATTTAGAAAATACTGCTATTTTTCTAGAAAATGATTATAAACTTGAGTACGCATTAAAGATGTTAGTTGGAAATTATACAGTATCTCAATATTTACAGAAATATTTGTAGAAATTGTATTCTGAATATTCGTTATTAAAGTCAAGTATGCACATTAGTAATATATAAATATAATATCAGTAATAAATAAATATAACATAATATACTATATTGTACTAATATTGTACTAAATGTATTCAAAAAATCATACACGTGTGAAATTTTGCTCTGAACTTTAATTGCGTGTCAGCGTTCGAAAAAAGTATATTATAACAAAGTATAGTGTAGTAAAGAAATAATCTAATACAAGAATATATATCCATTTGAAAGTATGTACGATTCAAAATAAAATATTAATTAATTTAATCTTTTCCATTTTTATCCTTGTATCCCATATAATTAAAAAATTACGTATTGTGAATTGTATTTCAAATATATATAAATTGTATAGCAATGTCTATACTTAGAATGAATAAAATGTTACCAACTTTCCATGAAAGTTCATCAGATTGTTCATTAATCGTGGTGTCTTTGCACTCTATGTTATCTTTGCAACCAAGGAATAATCTGCATAAAAAAGAAACCAAAAATTAGAACAAACGATTATGTCAAATGAAGGCAAATATATAAAAGTGAAATGATAATCAACTTCAAATTCTATTTAAAAAACGTATGAGACAAGATACCAATAATCGTAAGAGTGAAATCGATGATCGAAGAAAAATCAGCACGAAAAGCTTCAAAATCTTACTTGATTTCATTATCCTGATGCTCAATGAATCACATTAATTAAAACACATACATTAATTAAATGATACTATTAATGAGATATAAATAGAAGTAAAAGAGTGTCAAAGAAGCGACGCTATCGAAGAAACACCATCGACAGATTAGAAAAAGTTACGACGATGCGACGTACCACATGTTGTCACGAAATTCGACAGCCGAATGACTCTACGACATCTGTCATCCTTCAATTGAGAAACAGTAGAGAATGGGATGATCCTGTCCGTACAGACACGATAATTAAAATAAGCATACACATTGTGTTCGTGTTGTTGTTGTTTTACTTCAACTTTCGAGCTTCAAGGACTTCTACGCTTTATTTTATTTGAGAATTAAATTTCATTATGTTACGCAGTAAAATTATTATTTCAATTATTAAATACGTACATTCTTAATAAATTATTGTTTTTTAGTATTAGAATTGTTAAGAATTATAAGTTATAAGTATATAAGTTAAAGAATCAACAAATAAGCAGAAAATGTTATAATAGAAGTGTGTAAAAGCATATAATAAAGTGCGTGTGTGTGTGTGTGTGTATATACACATATGTATCAAAATTTATATTTGGTATATTTGGTATAAATTTTAGTATATATATATATTACACACACACACACACACACACACACACACACACACACACACACAAAATATATAAAATATACATATGTATATGTAGGAGAGGTCACTGTCTAGATGACAGTATCCTCTGGGCAGGTACAAATGTAGAATGCAACTGATAGTGTGGTGTGCGTGTGTCTTAAAGACTGTCGCGTGAGGAGTGCGTGCGAGTGAAGAATAGAACAGCGTAGCGTCGGAAAAATAAAAGAGCGTAGCGTCGGAAGAATAAAAGAGCGTAGAGTCGGAAGAATAAAAGAGCGTAGCGTCGAGTAAAGAGCGTGGTGTCATAGCGTAGTTGTAAAATTAAATAATACTTTTTATAATTAAATAATATCCTTTCTGTTGCCTACCAAACATTCCTACATAAAATTGGGGGCTCGTCCGGGATTGTAAAAGTGCAAGTGTAGGATACGGTGACAACAGGAAGAACAGTGTGGAAAAATTTTCATTTTTTTTTCTTTTTGAGAGTGTGCGTAGTGACTGTATTGGACCATTAGAACAATTAATATGCAATCGACATCAGAATGTGTATCAGATCTCACAGTCGCAGAATTGAAGGAGAAGTTGAAATCAGTGGGTGTAAAAACGGCAGGAAACAGGAACGAGCTTGTCTGTCGATTACTGAATGCAAACCCATCGGGAACTTGTGTTCGTGAGGAGAGCGAGACGCAAGAAATCCTGCAAAAGACATCCAAAGCGACGTCGGGGATGAATATTCCAGAAAGATCCAAAGATGACACTCTAATGAAGAGGATTGTAGATACTATGTTGATAATTATATCAATCACAGTACTACAAATATTTATAATGATGATAATAAGAATAATAATAATTATATTAACTAATTATGAACTATAACGATAATATATTTGATAAATTACAGGATAAAATAACACAGTTTTCTCGATGGAAGTTGGTAAAGGAATGCTTCACAATTGTTTTCTTACGACTATATATATAACGGTATAAACATCTAAATTTTCTATGACAACGAAACAATTGAACTACTAATAATTTTCACTATTATACAAGTTGGCGCTGCTCAATATCTCGAAATCGAACGAACGAACGACCGAACGAACGCAGGTGGCGTTGACTTCTCTCTTTGTCACGCCGGGAGTCGCGTCACCGGAAAAAAATAAAAATATTGCCCGGTGCGCCTTCTATGTCTCCCTTGATCGAAGGCTCTTCTCTCGATACTCCTCGATCAATTTTAAGCGTTCACGCGGCAAATTCAAACGAGGATAAATATTCGCGTGATCCTATGATCGCCAGTCGACGTTTCCCGTAGGAAACGGACAAATTTATAAAGTACGCAACGGATTTAAACACGTTTTGAAACCGCACGTGAACTGCGTGACAATGTCCCGTAATCGAAGCTAACGCACGAATATTATAAATATCTTATAATCACTGTCCGAATATTGAATTTAACGTTATTAACACTTTTTAATAATTGAATCAAACTCTACGCGTTAAACTTCAACTACGGAAAAGGAAGAGAGAAAATAAGGAACTTTTAAATGAACGAACTTGCTTGGTTAACGTCTGGATTAGTAATCTTTTTTTATTGAGGGCTCTGGGGTGTCTTTTATAGTTTTGCGTGGCTATTGTTCTTTATCGGATGACTCATTGTTTAGAATTCTTTTGGTATGGCGTGATAGTTTCGTGTAGCTATTTTTCTTTATCGGATGGCTCATCGTTTAAAATTCTTTTGGTGTGGCGTGATCCTTTAACTGGTCCAAACCGGATATGTGGAGATAAGCGGCCTCCTCACATCTTGATGAGATGACAGTCGCTACATCACCCCCCTTCAAGTCGCTCGGTTCGCTAGAGAGAGCAGACGATATGTTTGTCTTCTTATAGGTTTGATGGTGTTGCTCTTGGTGTAGTTCTATAAATGCCGGTTTTAGTCGTTTCGTAGAGATAGTAGTTTCTTTTCCTTTATAATCTATTGAAAATACATTATCTGAAATATGTTTAAGTACACGATGTTGTTTGATATGGTCGACTCGTACAAATACATGAGATGTGTCAAAAAGATTATTAAATATGAAGTATGAACGTTTTGAATGGTGTCTAGTCGGTCTAGGGCGTATTGTCTGCATATAGTCTCTGAATTTACTAATGGTGAAGTTAGTGTCAGTGTCATTGTCAACGAAGAATTCTCCTGATAACCGGAGGGGTGTACCATATACCATCTCAGCCGCGGTTGCTTGTATATCATCTTTATAGCTATTCCTCAAACCGAGCATTACTGTCGGGAGTACTTTTATCCAATTTTTATTTTCATGACATCGAATTGCTGTTTTCAGGGATCTATGCCACCGTTCGATCATTCCATTGGATGCAGGGTGATACGCTGTGGTGCGGATATGCCTACATCCAATGAGTTTTATCAAGAAATTGAAAAGCTGAGACTTGAATTGTGTACCACGATCTGTAGTGATGGTCGACGGGGCACCGAATCTCGCAATCCATGTAGCATAGAATCCTGTTGCAACTGTGTCTGCATTTGTATCTTTTAACGGAACCGCCTCAGGCCACCTGGAGAATCTATCAATCATAGTTAAACAGTATCTGTAATTTTCGATCGTCGGTAACAGTCCAATGATATCTATGTGAATATGTTAAAAACGCTCTGGAACAACAATATGTTTCGGTGGATTTTTGATGTGTCTACTTATTTTGCTTCTTTGACAGTTTACACAACTTCTTGCCCAATATAAAATATCTTTATTCATCCCAGGCCATATAAATTTTTTGGCAATTAAATGTTTAGTAGATCTTCCGCTGGGATGAGCGAAATTGTGTACACTGTCGAAGATCTTCCTGCGCAGCCCTAATGGAATATATGGCCTAATTGTTTCAGTGGAAATATCACAATATATTATTTTATCTGAATTATCAATTTTTAACTTCTTTAACTGTAGGACTGTACTTTGTAAGACCTATGTTAATTCAGGGTCTTTTGCTTGTTGTTCGGTAAGTTCTGATGTGCTAACCACGATTGGCATACTGATAACGTCCAGTCGTCATAAAGCGTCTGCCATTTCATTATTAATTCCAGAAATGTGGGTAATTTTTGTTGAAAATTGTCCAATATAGTCCAGTTGTCGTAATTGTCTTGGTGAGGCTTTATCTGATTTTTGATGGAATGCATAGGTAAGTGGTTTGTGATCTGTCTGTATTGTAAAGTCTCGTCCTTCTAGAAAATGTTTGAAATGCTTTATTGCTTTATAAATTGCAGTAAGTTCTCTGTCATATATACTGTAGTTTACTTCTTGAGGCGAGAATTTTTTTGAGAAGAAAGCTATTCCCACAAACCGTTTACTTTTTGTTGAAGTGCAGCCCCACAAGCTAAATTTGAAGCGTCTGTAATTAAAAGTAATTGACTATCAATTTTTGGATGTACCAACAGTGCTGCGTCCGCCAACGAGTCTTTACATTTTATAAATGCTGTTTCTGCTTCCTTTGTCCAAATAATACATCTTTTATCATTTTTTTTAGAGTCATGAAGAAAAGAATTTAGTGGAGCTTGAATAGTAGCAGCATTCTTAATAAATCTACGATAAAAATTAATCATTCCAAGAAAACGTCTTAATTCAACAATGGTTTTAGGTTTTGGAAAATCTATTATGGCTTTGACTTTATCATGTACAGGCTTGGCTCCCTTTTGACTAATTTGGTACCCCAAGTACTGTACAGTTGATGCTCCAAAAACTGATTTTGTTAAATTAATAGAGATTCCAAATTGTTTTAATCTTTCCAAAACCTGTCGTAAATGATCAAGATGTTCAGACTCGTTGGTGGAGGCAATAAGTAGATTATCAATATAACAAAATGCAAAGTCGAGACCTCTGATTACAGTATCCATAAAACGCTGGAAGGTCTGTGCCGCATTTTTTAAACCAAAAGGCATTACATTATATTCAAAAAGATAATTCCAAATGGCGTAATTACCGCCGTTTTTTCACGATCTTCTGGTGCCATTGGAATTTGATTATATGCACGTTCTAAGTCTAAAGTAGTAAAAATTGTTTTTCCGTCCAGCGCGTGAGTGAAGTCATGAATATGAGGTATTGGGTATTTGTCTGGTATTGTTTGTGAATTTAGTTTGCGATAATCACCACGCAATCTCCAAGTACTGTTTTTCTTAGAGACCACGTGCAGTGGACTAGCCCATTCACTAGAAGAAGGTTGGCAAATACCTTGTTGGATTAATAATTGGAATTCCTCTTTTGCTGCTTTAAATTTGTCAGGTGCTAATCTTCGAGGTCTCTCTGCACAAGGTCTTCCTGAACTGATGATATGGTGATGTATCTTGTGTTTTGGAGGTTCAAGTCCTTGTGTAAGTCTCGTGACGTCTATGTATTGTTTTAATAATTTAGTGTATTTGTCGTTGTTTTCTTTTCCTATTGTAGTAATTGAATGAAAATTATTTGTAGATATCTGTGCCAGTTTCTGTAATTTCGTGCAGTCGTCTATTATACGTCTATTTTTAAGATCCACCAGAAGACCGTGATATTTTAGAAAATCTGCACCAATAATTGGTTGCCGTACTTGTGCGACGGTGAACTTCCAGGTATATGGACGCCGTAAACCGAGGTCCAGAGTCAACATTCTGATACCGTAGGTCGATATTGGTGTACCATCAACAGAATAAACCTTAAAATCAGAAGGGGTGACATTTCCCTTTGCCATATGCAGTGGCAATACGGAAAGGCAGTCAGCCCCGGTATCAATTAAGAATGATAATTTATTTTTACGGTCAGAAATAACTAGACGACTACTTTGTACGTCTCCTAGCGTCGTCTGAACTGTGGGACGTGATTTTAGTTTTCCTCTTGATGAGCCACTTCAGTAGTAGTAGTTGACCAATTACAAGGTTTCTGACATTTATAAGCCCGTGCTCCGAAATTAAAATGGTAATAACATAGTCCTCCTGACGGTGTATATTGAGGAGCTGGAGATCGTCGACCACGGGATTGAGATCGTCAGTCACTGGATCGAGATCGTCTTTGGAAAGATCTTCGGCGAGAAAAATTAGTTTCCATTGTTGCAATTTTGTAAGTTAATTGAGCCAGTTGGTGTTGAATGCCCGCCAAGTCTCCTTTTAATTGATGATTATCTGCCATGTTGTTTTCAAGATGACTATGATCAGCTCTATGTAAGTTTTGGGAAATCGCCATATTGGTTTTGTCTAAATTTGAAATTTGTGGTAAACTAAATTCTATTATTCGATCGGCAATTACTGCCAATTTTGATAAATCTGCATCTTGGTTTATTACCAGAATGTTATGAAGGGATTGTGGAATTTGTTTTAAAAAAATGGTTTTTAAGATTGTTTCTGGAACTTTTTTGTCTACCATACTTCTCATGCGCTGTAAGAAGTGTGACGGTTTTTCGTCACCCATCCTACAGGTTCTGAGGAGTTGACGAACTCTTGTTTCTTATGATTTCCCGAATAATTCCAAGAGTTTATTTTTTAAGGTTTCATATTTATTTGAAGCGGGAGGTGTTTCTAACATACTTTCTAATAAACGAGAAACATCAGCTGGTAAACGTTGAATTATGTAATCGAACCTCGTAGAGTCGTTAGTGATCCTGCTCGTTCTCAAAGCTGCTTCCGCTTAGAGAAACCACAGTTTGGGATTTTCTTTATCAAAAGGTGGAAAATATTGAGGTACAACTGCGCTGATCGTTGGAGTTTCTGTGTCTGACGGGATATGTGCTTCCTCCATTTGCGGTATAATTTGACCTCGAATTGGCGAACGTGGCGTGGCCATCCTTTCTTGGATCTTGTTAGAATTTTTGAATCACGTCGGTGTTTGGATCACGTCGGGGACACCAATTTTGTAGATACTATGTTGATAATTATATCAATCACAGTACTACACATATTTATAATGATGATAATAATAATAATAATTATATTAACTAATTATGAACTATAACGATAATATATTTGATAAATTACAAGGATAAAATAACACAGTTTTCTCGATGGAAGTTGATAAAGGAATGCTTCACAATTGTTTTCTTACGACTATATATATAACGGTATAAACATCTAAATTTGCTATGACAACGAAACAATTGAACTACTAATAATTTTCACTATTATACAAGTTCGCGCTGCTCAATATCTCGAAATCGAACGAACGAATGACCGAACGAAAGCAGGTAGCGCTGACTTCTCTCTTGATGAGATGACAGTCGCTACAGGATGGACGAGTTTGAGAAATTAGTTCAGGTCATTCCTGTGGGATTAGCTACGATGCGACAAGAATTTAGAAATATACAATCAGCAACTGGAGAGACAGAGATATTGACTAGAAACAAGAGAGCCGACGAGAAACAAGTAAGCCCGACAAAAAAAACATGGAACGTTTCAACGATAGCGGACTATTTGGCCGAATTTACAGGAGAATTCGATGGTTATAATAGGTGGGAGAAACAGCTAAAATTATTAAAAGAAACTTACCAGTTAACGAGGAGGAAACAAAAAGACTAGCAGTTTTAAAATTGAAAGGTAAAGCTCTAGAATGGTTTCATTCAAAGCTAGAACATGTTGCCATGTCAATAGACATGTTACTACAAGAGTTGCAGAGCATGTATCGACATTATCCAAACACAATTGTTATGCGTAAAAAATTCGAATCACGTGTGTGGAATACTACAGAAACTTTCAATGAATATGCGCATGATAAAGTGATAATGGCTAATAAATTATCCATTAGCGAATACGAGTTAGTGCAATATTTAATAGAGGGAATTCCTGATCCCAATCTACGAAATCAGGCTCGCCTACGTAAATTTAAAACGAGGGCTGAGATATCGCAGGCGTTTGAAGACATCATGTTGCAAGGGCCGACCATTTCAAAAGGAATCCGGAGCTCAGGTGATAACGTTGCTATCTTATCGTCAAGGATAAGAGGAGACAATTGGAGAGGAGAATTACGTAGTGAACAGGTGATGTGCTACAACTGTGGTGGTCTAAACCATATGAGTAGAAATGGTCCGACGAAAGAAAGTGGTGTAAAGGGTTTCAAGTGCGGCGAGCGGGGTCATATCGCATCGAGCTGTGTGAAGGGTGTGCAGCGTGCAAGTGAACCGATAATAGGTAACTACATCGTATCACAGGTACAGCAAAAAAAATATAAAAAAGACATTACGTTAAATGGCTATCAAACGACAGCATTGACATCGGAAGTGACATTATGTTAATGACCACAGATCAGTACGTTAAAATCGGGTCGCCGAAGCTACAGTCTAAAGAAATTATATTCCGAGGGGCGGGACGTGATAGAAATAGTACGTTAGGTGAATTTGTAGCAAATCTAATTATTGAAAACAACCACTATACAACTGCCGTGCAAGTAGTTTCAGAGCGTGTCATAGAACATAAATTTATTTTAGGTACAGATTTTCTTGATAAAGTTGAAATTAATATCAAAGGAGGAGACATTTCTATATCTCCACTTTGTGTAAAACACATCGAGAAAGTCAGGAAACTGCTGAGATACTTCAGATAGATGTAGTTCAATACGATGACTCTCATAAAGTTGACGTAGCTAACTTTGAGCACAGAAAGACAACAGAAACTATGATTTCCGAGTGAAACCTTTTAAAATTTTAAAAACAGCAAAGAGACGTGAAAATGTCGACTTTGCTGACGGATGATGAGCCAGTTTATCAAAGAGCGGGACGGCTGTCACCTTCTGAGAGAGAACTTGTTAATAACCAGATGCAAGGAATGAAACGTAAAATTGAGAAGGTCATACAGAACTGTATTTCATGCATTCTGGCTGAGCGAAAGCGTGGTCAACAAGAAGGATACCTACACCCACTTGAGAAAGATGAAGTGCCTCTAGAGACTTTCCATATTGATCATTTAGGGCCATTATTCGGTACAAAAAAGAATTACAAGTATATATTTGTGGTCGTAGACGCGTTTACAAAGTTTATCTGGTTATATGCTACTAAAACTACAAACTCGGCTGAAGTTGAGTCGAAAGACTCTGGAAGCAGTCCGTAACTTTCGGAAATCCGCGGTGTATTATTTCCGATCGAGGTGCAGCATTCACATCTCGAGAATTTGCTGAATATTGTCAGCAAGAAAATATTCGCCATTCTTTAATAATTACGGGAGTGTCTCGCGCAAATGGACAGGTAGAGCGTGTAAACCGCACACTCATACCATTACTAATCAAAATGTCAAATCCGAAAAAAGAGGATTGGTACAAATATTTAGAGATAGCGCAACAATACTTAAACACCTCATTTCATCGGAGCATTTCAGTTGCTGTTTGGAACAAGTGCTCGTTTGAAGGATGATCCTCATATAAGGGAGCTAATAGAAGAGGAATGGGTTACCGCATTCAAAAACGACCGAGATGAGTTGCGTATAGAAGCCTGCAAAACTCTTATAAAAATACAAAATGAAAATCGACGTACTTTTAATAAGAAGAGAAAAAAGACAAAGAAATATAAAGAAGGAGATTTAGTAGCTATTAAACGAACGCAGCAAGGACCAGGACTAAAGCTAGTTAATAAATTTTTTGGGCCGTATAAAATAATAAAAGTAATGCGAAATGACCGATATCTTGTCGAAAAAGTCGATGAACACGAGGGACCGTTTCAAACGTCCACAGCATCAGACTTCATGAAATTCTGGATACCTGATATGAGTGACGTAAGTGATGCTTCAAGTGATGATTCGAGTGATGATTTGGGTGACATTCGGGGGCGAATGTCCGTTCAGGATGGCCGAGAGAATGTAGGAGAGGTCACTGTCTAGATGACAGTATCCTCTGGGCAGGTACAGATGTAGAATGCAACTGATAGTGTGGTGTGCGTGTGTCTTGAAGACTGTCGCGTGAGGAGTGCGTGCGAGTGGAGAATAGAACAGCGTAGCGTCGGAAAAATAAGTGTCATAGCGTAGTCGTAAAATTAAATAATACTTTTTATAATTAAATAATATCCTTTCTGTTGCCTACCAAACATTCCTACATATATATCGCAATAAGGTAGTCAATTACGAAGTTACAATATTTGTACTGGTTAGAATTGAAATTAAATTTTGATATAAAATTATAAACAACTTTTAGCACAGTATGTTCTATTTAAATGTTTATATACCATTATTTCTTGAATTGTTGAGAATTATACGTAATAATTATTTGGTTAAACCTTTGGTTGAATGCACGTTTTATCTTGATTTAAATTTTTACCTGAGAACTTTTGGATGATATTTCTTTCTGGATAACATTTTTTTTTTACAGATAAGGCGTGCTTTCCTCCGCCATTTTTAACCGCCACTTCCCAGTTTAAAATCGATCGTGAGAAATATCGATTATCGGTCGAAAGTCGTAGGAAGTGTATTATGTATTTCGTCGTTGGCGCTGTAATCATTAACTAATTTAAACCCAATGCGTGAATTTTGCGAAATATTAACTCGAAATAAAAAATAAAAAAACTCTGGTTTAAATCAAATACACAAAATTCATGAGAAATTCTTCAGAAAAAACGAAAATATTCGTACACTAGATGAAAAATTGTCAATATTTTAAACTACTGTAATTTATAATTTATAATTTCGTGAAAAAAAAATTGTAGAACAATTAATTTTATTTCATTTTAAATTTTAAAATTTATAGAGTGAAAGTTAAACTTTAAAACTTTAAAATTTAAAGAGTCTCCACTTTAACAATGTGTTTCGTTCAAAGATATTTATTTTTACATCACGCAGAAAGTGTAAAAGTATGAATACTTTTCTTCTCGAAAATTGTAAAAATTCAAACGTCTCGCCGATGAGAAGTTTTTTCATTATTGAACGATTTTTTTTCATGATCGGAGCAATCATTATCTTGGAAATTGAAAGCTCCTCTTCACAGTGAGTCCTTAAAACTAAATATACGATTTCGTCATTTTACTGAAATTTAAATAATTCATTAATTTTTAATGAGTTATAACAACAAATGACCTTGTATGCAAGTTCGTCTTAACAAATAACTTTGAAATTTTGAAAACTAACGACTTGCAAAAAATAATTTGCACCACACAATATAACTGTATTTCAAACAATATTTGTGGAAACCGTTCTTTGATACTTCCAAGCTTCTTTAAAATCGAGTTTGCAGAATTCATTCGGATTCTGTAGTTACACACTAAAATAAGTAAAAAAACGTCATATCTAGTTCATATCTAATTATGTTAAAAAATATATTTCAATCGCTGTTTTTAAATTGTTGTATGCCTTTATTGATGAAGAATCACCACGTTCAATTTAATAAATAACTCTCGAAGCAAATGTGACATCTTTTTGATGTAAATATGCTGTCCATATTTTTTGATTTTAATTCTCATCACTCAGCAGTGCTGCGGTGCAAAACCTGCTTAAATTGGTATGACAGGACATGACACAAAAATAGTAATGGAGTCCTAAGATCCCAAAAACGTGGGACAAAAAAAAATACATTGCACGTTCGGTCTATTTCTATACCTACGTCTATGGCTTTCGAAATGTTATTTTGGCATTGGTGCGTTTTAAACTAATCTAAAATTCTAGCCAATCAGATTTAACTTGCCTACTAAACAAAATAACATGGCTGATGTTACGCACAGCAAGTAAATCGGAGTTTGGAATGTATTGGTGAAGTTCAATAGTAATCGAAATTGTGATTAATTTTTTATCATTGACATGGTTATTGTACTGTTCCATGTGCTTTACCTCTTCGGTAAATTTGTATACCAAAATTATCAAATGAACAAGCAAAAAGCCATTGACGATGACGCGATCGACGCGGAGATGCAATTAAATATTTCTGAAGAAGATTATAACTTGAGAGATCCTGAAGCATCATCAAATTTCGAAAGAAAACCTATTAGATTCTGTCCACCGGCGTTCATGCAAAGATACATTGCTGCGAGCGATGTAATTAATAGTGAAAAATATCAAGGAAAAATACGCAAGGTATCTTACGTACCCTTCTCTCAGTATCCCAACGCGTTTTCTTTGTCATATAGAAATAGAGTATAAACACTTATAAACTTTTTGTTCAATAAATAATCTTCTTTTCTTTGCGAATATTCTAACACTAATAATTCGTGAAATATATAATTTTACATGTGATGTAATCCAATGAATTTTTCACTACATTTTTTATTGCTACTGAAAAACTGATGATTTTTTTATTTAGATCGTTGATTTTGGATGCGGAGACTTTGGCTTTTTTAATTATATGAAACGTAAAACGTACATAGAAGAAATATTATGCGTGGATGTTAATGAATCAATTTTAGAAGCTTCTCACAAAAGGGTTGCTCCTTTAGTATCAGAATACCTAAATAGAAGACCTACACCCCTTGTGGTTGAGATATATAAGGGTAGTGTTATTCAAAATGACAGGAAGCTAGAGAACACAGATGCCGTAATATGCATAGAATTGTGGGTGGCTATTTATCATAGTCAATTATTTTTAACTTTAGTTTTTAAAACCATGGAAACCAAGATAGAATATTTAAGTGTGATAATCATATGACGAATATTTTGATATTTTAGGATTGAACATTTGCATGCAAGTACGTTGGCAAAGGTTCCTCAGAATATCTTTGGATTTATCAAACCAAAAGTGGCAGTGATAACAACCCCAAATGCAGATTTCAATGTATTGTTTTCAAATGTTTTTAGATTTAGACATTACGATCACAAATTTGAATGGACCAGACAACAATTTCAAGAGTGGTAATGATATTTGATTTTCTCTTTAATTTGAAAATTTAAATTTAGTTTCGCTGTATATGACAAACAAGCATTTATATATGTATGTACTTCTGTCAACAGGGCTAGAAATATTACTTTAAGATATCCTAACTATACAGTAACATTCGAAGGAATTGGTAAAGGCCCAGAAGGAACGGAACATCTCGGATGTTGTAGTCAAATGGCTGTATTTCATCGTATTCATGAATTTGAATTTCGTGACATTGGCACTGAAAATTTATTTAAATTAGTAGCTAAATATGATTACCCGTTTCAAGTAGACAATCGATCAGATGAAGAAAAGATCCTTGATGATGCTTCATATTACATTAGATATTTATCTAACGGAGGCCCTGACGAAGAAGAAGTTTCGTTACATGCATTATTACGTATGTTATATAACTTTAGCATTTCTGCGGATGCATTGCAAGTAATTTTAGAAGAAGCTGGTTGGTCGATTGAAAATCGTGAATTTGGACCGGTTGTAATAATACCGGCAGTTCCTGATTCCGAGAGTTCAATAGACGATTGGAATCCTGAGGTTTCTTCTGCAGATGAGGATTGGCTTTCAGAACATGGACCACGTTTCAAACATTTAGAACAGGACTCTTCAAATGTATTGGATAATGAAATTTGGAATGAAGAACCAAGTATTGTTATACCACAAAATAATTCTATTATTGAAGACAATATTTACCTCTATGATGAAGAAAATGTTTTATTAAATAATGAATCTGAAACGACAAGAAATACTGAAATTTCTGATAGATACAGTGAAATTAACAGTGAAATTAACAATGAAATTAACAGTGAAATTAATAATGAAATTAACAATGAAGGAAATTTAGATCTAATACTTGGCACAGATAATTTTAATAACTCATTTGACAATAATGATGCATCATATGTAAATGAGTCAACAGAGCTATCAGACTCATCCCTAACAAAAAGATTTGAAAATTTTTATACATCAGATACGCAAAATAATGCTACATCAAATACTACATTTAAACTTAATCGTACATTAGATCTTCCAGTTTACATGTCCGTTTCACGGGCCTCTACTTCGCCTGAACTATATCTTTCAAATGCTATTAAAATGGACCGTCAGATAGAAAATAATAGTATATCTAGTCAAAGTAATTATTGGATGTTAAATGATTCACTCGATCAAGAAAATATATCAATTAACAGCACTGTAGATGTAAATGATGAAAAAAACAAAAAATCATCATCGAAACATAATTGTAACGATTGTATACACTTACACAACAATTATTTAAATCATACATCATACAAAGAAGATGAAAATTCCGATAGTGAGACTAATGCAGAAGCAAACTGTTTTAGTCAAAATCAAATACAAAGTGTCCAAGAAGATATTAATATCTCAGAAAGCAATTCTTACTTAGAAGATGAGTTGCAATCAAACAGTAGTGTAATTTTTGCTAATAGTGTTCCATTAGACAATCAACCACAGTTTACAAGTTCGCCAAAGATAGAGATTAAAGTAAATAGCATAAATAAAAAGCGAAGATCTCTTGATTATAAGGAGGAGGAAAATAGTACCAATTCGTTGAATATAACGCAGAAATATGAGTTAACAAATCCCAGCAGCGATAATTTAGAAGTATTGCATAACAATGATATAAATATAACAACTATATCAGCTGTTAATTCTGATATTTCTACATGTCAGGATGACATAAAAGAGAAAAATGAAAACGAGTTAATAAATAATTCCAATGAAGATACGCTTATTAGTAGCAATATAGCGATAATATCTTGTACATTAAATGAAAATTTGCTTGATGCAAATTCCTTACATAGTAACAATAGCATGAAAAATGATGAAACATTACAGACAGAAACTAAAGAAATGTTAGCAGAAGAACAAAAAAAGTTTCTTACAAACTCAAACAATATACAATCGGTAAATTACGATACAAAAATTCAATTAATGATTAAATCAGAGTCTCACACAGAATTTATTAATGATAATAATAAAAAGACTGAATTAAAACCTGAATTACATGATGATTGTGATTTGTGCGTTAAAAACGTAAATAGTATTAAAATGTCTTGTAATCATGCCAAAGATATTAGTAATTTAGCAAATATCACTTTAGTATCTGACAATGCAAGGAATATTGAATCTACATCAGTATTAAAAAGTAAAAAATTAATTGAATATAGTGTAGAGAATCATGAATCAAAATGTAAAAATACAAACACAAATATTGGAGAATTCGAATTAAAACCTTCTCCAGAAACTGTGGAATCATCTCCAAACAGTTGGTCTCCGGAAGTAATGGATTCTGGATATCCAAATTCTTCTTCTGCTCAGGATATGACACCGGAATACGATCTATCAAGCATAGCGCAAGATCATATATCAGATTCCGAATCTCCAAGTGTAGCAGAAGCACCGAGACTTGAAATTGCCGACGTGATCGAAGTTGAAAATGGTGATCTTGCAAATAATAACAGAGATGGCGAAGGTAATAATATGATGGCTGCAGAATTGAACAATTTGGAAGATTTACAACCTTTAATTGATGTACTCGAAAATGATATTGAAAATGAAAATGATATTTACGCAGTAGAGAATGACTTTCCTATATGGTTACTTAGAATACTTAATATGGCCAACCCAGTTGAAGTTGATATACATATACAGGATCACAGGGAACTTGTATTTCCAAACAGAGTAGCAGGTAATTCTATCTATGCATTCAAACGTTGAATAAAAATAACGATTTTTCTATAAGCAGGTGACAATGCAAGATACGTAAATATGGAACGCGACGAAGGTTTTGATAGTAGTTCTGAAGAAAACAGTGATTTGGAAAATAATGAAATGAGAGATAATGTAAATGATGCCAACGAAAACGATAATGAAAATGCTTCTAATAGTGATAGTGGAAGTGAACAATGGGTTGTAGGTGACACGTGATATTGTTGAAATAATAATATAAATGATTCACATATCAGGTTACAATATATTTGAAAAGTCTGAAAAAAGAGATGTGAATTATTTTTGAGCAATATATTTTCATTGCTTATTAATTTACTTTTTTTCTTTTTTTTTTTCTTTACAAGCTATTTCTAGAATATATCTACAAGGATATATATATACATAACTAATGTATGGATGTATTCTGAAAAAAGTTTTAAAAAATTTGTTAGAGTTAAGTTAGTTATTTAATTTCTTCTTTTTTTCCTTTTATACATATATTTTTATACATATATAAGAAATTTTTCTTTTTTCCATATTAATAATAATTGTATAAAAACAAATAATATATCACCTTTATTAATATATTTGTATCTATTGAAGAATTGATGTTCTTTAATAACATAACATTATTTCAGCATCTGTATGCAATTGTGTATTATTAATAATGTTTGCTTATTACTACTTGAAGACGGTCAAATTTAAAAAAGATATATATTTTCGTACGATTTTCAAGACTTCCTCATCATATCGTTTTTTAAATAGAATTGCGATGTGCTATTTTATCTATATATAGTTTGCGAAAATTTATCAATATGTTATCGGGTTTACTTGGATCTATTTAATAAATGCCTCTTTAATTTATAATGATGTTTTCCATTATATGTCAAAATCTATCTAATATATTCCATTTTCATAAAAAAAAAAAAATAAATAAACCATATCTCCTAAAGAAATGATTTTTCTCAATTTTTACATTATTTAAGACTTAGTATTATTAATTAAGTAATACTGAGACTCAGTATTATTAATTGAAATGGTATTATTATCAATAAAATAGTGATGCAACATTAAAACACTTATGAAATAGACAGATGATATCTTTCTTTATTTCAGTAATAGTGGAATGGCATTACAAGGTGTACAGTGATATATATGTAATAATCTAAAATCTTTACATGACTTGTTAGTAGCTTATCTTTATATATAGTTTTTTAGTATTTACACAAAGTATATCTTTTGTTTTATATTAGATGTTAGATTATTGTTAGCTGTTATTGTAATTTCTGAAGTGATTATAAACTTCGTGTATGTTACTTAGTAAATATTACATTACAAAACTGAAGTTGAATTATTACCAGTTAGGAAAAAATAAAATAAAAATAATCGTTACCAATCTCTTCCATAAACTTTACAATGCAAGATAATGGCAAGATATTTAATTTAATTCTTGATATAAATTTATAACTTACAGTACAAGCAGTACAAAATAAATTAACCAATAATTCCATTAAATGAATGGCACTAATTAGTACACACATACATACACATATGCACACAAAGCTAGATTTACAATCTAAAATATCCTCTCAAACATTTTGGAATACTTATTATTCGATTTTATTGTTTACGTAACTGAAGTGTTTATTAAAAATCTGATTAAATTCTAACTTTAAGTAGTGCCTTAACTTAATTTATGGCCTTAAATCTAATATATATAGATTCTATTCAAAAGAGAAGCACAAATGATAATCAAATATACATTTATATCACGCGCATGTACATACATGTTCTTTAGCAATTGTGAATTTATGTAGTCAAATTCTTCTTCTTCTTCAAAAAAAAAAGAAGAAGAAAAAGAAAAAGAAAAAAACTAAAAGAACAAAAAAAGAAATTAAACGAAAAAAATATTTTGTATCATATTTAGTATCATATCATGTCAACTGTCAATATACCTAAAAAATGTTACAGTATTTTGCAATTATATATAAAAATTAAACAACATGAAACATTTCTCTCATTACTCATTATAATTTAGAATTAGCTATGGAATATGCATACATCAATAAGTATCATCAATATTTTTTAATTAATAATAATTATTGAAGAATTATTTTTAATATCTTTCGATTAAAATAAAATGATAATTTTAAAAAACCATATCTATGATTTTGGAATGTCGTTATAATAAATCCACATAGTAAAAAGAAATGAAAATTGCAGAAATATAATCTGCTTTACATGATCCAATTTATTCAATGTGGAATCTCTGATTTCTGCAGTCTGTTATATTTTGTTAGTTGCCTGAGAGTGCTATTTATATACAGTAAACTCTATTACTATTTTCCACATCTTAGACTAGTTTCATACAAAATGTAGTGAACTTATCGCTAACATCTGTTGCAATCTCTTGCCTTTCCATATATGTCTTATCGCTTAATTTCGCAATATAGAACGCCCAATTTCGTGAAATCTCTTATTAAGATGCCAGAATAACTTCAAATAAAATTAATAATTTACAAACAAAATTTAGGTAAAAATGAGTATACAAAAACAATTAACAAATGTGAACAATATCTCAATGTTAATATCGGGATTGTAGGATAAAGCTGCCCTCGCTAAAAGCACGCGACTAATAGCGTCCGTGAGGAACTTGACATAAAATATACCGAGTGTATATTATAAACAGGTCAAATAAAATACTACATGTAATCATGGACGTACATTGTGTATTCAAATTTGTTTTCCAAATAGGTCTTTCTCTCGTAATGTACGAATTCTTCCGACACTTCGCCTGGTTAAAGTAACTTTATTTTAATATATTTTAATATATAGCATATTATAATTAAGTTTGTTCTTCTACTTCAAAATTCCTTATTATATTTATGCACTATAGTAGTACTTACTGAATCACACAACTTCTTTAAGATTATCACGAGTCTCGCGATTACGGGAATGTATCAAATGATGCATTTCACCTCCGGGTGCGCTATCTCGTCTTAAATCTTTCATCAGCGAAGGGGCTATTACTTCTCTTTTATTCGCTGCTTCTTTTATACTCGATAATGTCTTACTAAGCCATGGCCAACTGTTTCTTGCTGCTTGAAGTTCAGAAGCAGTTGCATGCAACTGATGTGTCAAATCCTACAAAACAAGCTAATCTTATAAATCTAGTTCTAGGAAATATCCAAAAATAATAAATAATATTTTACTTACCTGATTTCTGCATTCAGCTTCAACGTGTGCCAATTTTGTTTGGGCTAACTCTAATTCTAACTCTCGTACTCTCTCTTGGACTCTGTGCAACATGGGATCTATTCGATTTTCTAAAGGATGTGCAATGTCTGCTAATATATTGGACGAATCCATTATGCAACTTTTACACTTATCACATTTTGAAACTTTAGCCTACAAAACAAGATTATTTATAAATTAACATACATGAATTGAATGGGAATTCAATGTCTTTCACTTACTCGTAATTCACTAAGTGTTGTCTTTGCAGCATTGTAGTCATCTTCCAAACGTTGACAAATCTAAAATAAATTTTTAACATGTGACTCTAATAAAATTAATGGTTAATGATACATATAATTTATACGTGTACCTGTTTGTATTCAGCAATAATAATATTGCTTCTTCGGCTTTCTGCATCTGCTCTTGCAACTTCTCGTTGTAGCATTTCCTTAACTTGGGCTAATTCAGCTTCTAATCTCTGTTTTTCTTCTTCGTTTCTCGCTACTGTACCGCGTAGTTGTTCCACTTCATTGCTATACTCATCCGCATTTTCTTGCGCTTCTACACAAGTAAAATGCATGTTAGCATATACATGTTTGAAATAGATTTATATAGTATATTTTATGTGCTTTTAAACTGAAACATTTATATTAAATTTAGCGAATATCTAAATATTATGATTTTTCATTGTCATTGTATAAGAAACTTATAAATACAATCTTACTCTCTATTAATGCTTTTGTAAAACGGCTCATGATTTCAATAATGAAGCATTGAAAACGAAATGTTTTTAACGTAACTGGCCGACATGCGATATCTTACAAAAGCAGATACCAATGTCCCACATATATTTTCTGTGCAAAACATACCATGTGTCTACTGGCATAACTGTTAACTATGTCTGTTGCCTGTCATAGCTTGTAAATGTACAGATAATACTTTTGATAAATTTCAACGCACTCAAGATTATAAGAAATGATAAATAAATATAAATTCAAAATATCTAATCTATACCTAACAGGATAATATAATTTTTAAATGTCGCAATAGAATAATTCACCAATAGATTTCAATATTTAACAAGCCTTAACAACTTTGTATACAAACTCTTGTTTAAATTGCTTTAGCATTACATTATGAAAACACTAATTTAAAAATTTAATTTTTTTGATTCTATATAGATTCTATATAGTATAATTTGATTTTTGAAATATTGAAATCAAACTGTAAATTTTTGCATAGATTTTAATTAAAACAAAAATATAAAAGTTTCTTATACAAAATAAGGAACAGGGTATACAAAGGTAAATTGACAAAATTAAAAACGATATTCTAAATGGACGATTTATTTCTAATAAGAAAAAAATAAATAATTTTTTTTATAAAAATTGATACACAAGATAGTATACAAAGCATTATGGCTGCATAAGCACACAGAAATATTATTATAAACAACATAAAATTACAAAAATTCACAAATATTACAACATAAATAATTCAATAAAAAAAATGAGTACAATTTGACAGTGCTTTTTGTTCATAAGAAGTGATAATCTATGCTTCATTAGTATATACGAAAAAATATCCGTCTTAAGCATAACGCACCAATTAAAACAAAAAATATATAAAACTTGCAGAGTATATTGCTATTATAACATAGTAGCTGTGATATTTCAACCAGTTTATAGAATTAAAAGAAGTTCAGTCTAAAATTTACAATTATAATTTTTCATTAATATTTGTTTTTTAACTGATAGAACCTTCTTAGAACTAATGTAATATTCGTAGAAAATATACACAACAAGGAAAAAATATTAGCATATATATCATAATTTATCAACTGGTTGAAATCTCATGCTCGTGCGTAATTATCGTTGAACTCATATTTTATCAGCACATGTACATAGCTTGCAGCTAGCTTGGCACAAAGTTTGATAATATATATGACAAATTGTACAAAGTTGAATGGACTACAGAGCGGAAGTAAAAAAAGGTTGTAAATGTAAGAAATATCTGCTCAAAACAAAAAATTTCATTAAATTTTTACCAAATAATTGTTATATGTTTTAACTTTCTACGTGATATAAAGAATTTTATTCCACTATTTATTTAATGCAATAAATTGTTTTTTAACGACATAATTATATTAAAAATACAAATTAAAAGTTTGCAAATATTTTTTGCTTACTACACTATACTGTTCATTAAAGTTTCTTTACAAAACTATAAATGGATATGATGGACATAATTTATGCTTTTGTATATAAACATGAAATTATGATCTTTTCAGGAAAAATTAGCAATGTATTATAATGTGATTTATTTCTTTCTTAATTTAACAATCTATAAAACACTATTAATTTTCTTAGAAATTAGGACTAGATAAAATAGAAATATATTATTTTAATTTTCATTCATATTGAAATGAATGAAAAAAATAAATGTCTAAATGTTTGAATATTTGCATTTTGATTCTAAAATATGACAATGAAACCAAACGTTTCGACATAACAAAGTTAAATTTACAATCACTCAACTTTTTTTTTCCATATATATACAGACTATACATGCACATAAAGGAGTATCATATTTTATATGACTTCCAGTTGTACTAATAAACATATATTGGCGAGATTCAAACATAAAATATAAAATTACCTTTTAATGTCATAAATTCCGCTTCATACTTCTTTAATTTCTTTAAAGTAACTGAGCAGGCTAACTTCATGACATAGCGCGATATTTCTTCGTTTCGACAACGTTTAGGCAAATGCACCCGAAAGTATTTTAATATACTTTCAAAATCTAATTGAAGTAGTTCCTTTTTGCACAACTATGGAAACATATCTTTTACAATGACATATCCCATAAAAAAATGTTATCAAAAAAAAAAAAAAAAAAAAAAAATTACTACTTACCATTAATAATGCGAGAGCAACTTGAAATAGTGTATCAAGTCCTTGTAAAAGGAATACATCTAGAATATGGAAAACAAGATAAAGTGGAAATCTGGCTGTAAATAGAGTCAGAAACCATTGTGCAGCGAACATATGTGTTTCTACACCACGATCGCAGAAGTGTTTATAAAGTTCTGGCAGCTGATCCTAAAAAGGTTACTTGCTCGTAATAAATATTATGATAATTCATAGTTAATTAAAATATATCACGAACCTCTATTAATCTGTTAAGCTGATAAAATCTCATATGAAGATTGTCAAATCTATCCTTATATAAATCTCTTAGTCCATAGTCATACATTAACTTGACCAAAACACAAAAAGCTTGTTCCTCCGGCATCTACAAGAAATACCTAATGTGTTTCTTATCATTACATACCCTAATAAATTACTATTAAAAATGCGAATGTGCTTCTTACAAATGTAAACCATTGGATGACAATTACTTACGTGAAGCAACAAACTAGCAACTAAAAAACTAAGTCCCTGGCAATATCCAACTTCTTCATCATATACTGCATATGCTTTACTTATTCTATACAAAGAATCTTGTCCCAAACCACCTGTTTCTTTGAAAAAGTCATGGGCAGGAAATGTTCTATTAATATCTCTTAAAATAACACTCTCGCAACTGCTTTCCTAGATGTAACATAATATAATTATATACATATATACTGTTTTTCATTCATTAGTTTTACTTACTTTAGTAATTAAAGTCCTATATTTATCCATCATTTCTTGTGAATTATCGCAATTACTTAAACGTTGCCATACTTCTCCGCGTAAAGCTTCAGGAATGCCTTGCTTTGTGAGTTTTATAAGAAGCTTTGGACGTTGTTCATTAACTTGCCAACTGTCTAGCACTTCTGCCCAACTAGCTAATTCGTCTGCAGAACAATCTTTTGATACTTCACCTGTACCACTCAACATTGGTTCATCTCCATCTATTAATATTAAAACATAATCAATGTAATCTATTGTTTTCATTAAATGAAATAGTTAAACATCTTATTTTAACCTGAATCTATTTCTTCCTTGGGTGTAAGCGTATCAATACTAGTTAATGAAGGAGATCGAATTAGCGATGCTAAATTAAGAGCAAGATTTAATCGATTTCTATCCAGTTCTCCTGAAGTTTCTATGCTTTGTACTTCATAGTGAACTTCCGTGCCGTCTCCAGATATTATCTATATAATGATAAATGCATATTAAATTTATGAATGTTAATAAATTAGATTTGTAAATTGTGAATAATATCTTACTTCTTTCGAATTAAGATAAAATTGTTGTACAAGATTTCGTTTATTAAAGTACCAAAATCTTTCATTTTGTGGAAAAACTTTAACTAACGTTTCTATTATGAACCTAACAGGTTCTCGGATACCACGTATCACTAAATCAACAGCAACTGTCATGTAAATTTTTCCTTCCCTTGGAGTTTCAATATTAAGAGTTTCTAAAGCTGGATCTGCAGGATCCCAATGCCCACATATATTGTAACACTGTTTATCCTGAATTAACGGACCAGCATTGACTTGCTACAAATTATACTATCATTACTGAAAAAGTAAAAACATTGTCGTATTATTAATACTTAATTTTCAAATAGTTAATTTTACCATTTCAAGCAGACGCATATCACTGTGTTTGACATTGCGCCCAGGACTGACAAGAACACCGAAGCATCTTTCAACCTCAAGAGTAATTCCACCTTCTTTGCTGGAAACTTGCTGAATACTTAAACACACTTGTTTAGCTACATTACTTCGAAGTTTGAAACAATTTCTATCCTTAGGAACTATACTGAAACCTCCTTTTCCATCTTCTTCTTTTATTTCCATTGTTACTTCGAAAATAAATACTCGAGAATTGGTTTTTTCACTTCCAATATTGAAACCATTGAAATCACTTCCTGTTAGAGAGCTAGTCATCGATCGTGGTATTCTATGAAAGGCTTTGGAGAAACAAGCTGAAACTTGCCCTACCTACGATAAATTTTGCAATTGACATACTTTGATCAAAATTTGATATAATCATATTAAGAAAAGAAAAAAAAAACATTAGACATACTGCTTCTGGTATATCACATCGAAAAACATGACACTGATAAATAGCAGATTCCAATGTATCCCCATGCGACCATGTAAAAGCAAAACACGCTGCACATGGACCAACACTTTCACCACGTGCATAAAACAAGATTCGTTGTACCTCATAATGTGCAATTGGTTGTTGAGTAGCAGCGTCATATAAACTATCGTATAAACATAGTGGTATATAATGTAAAATGAAAGAACAATATGTGTATCGCTACAATCTCCAATGATCATACATACACAACAGAACCTTGAGAACTACTTGGAACAGAAACAGATACTTTAATTCCCAAATTAAGGGATTGTTCTGCATTTAATATATTCATATTACGCTGTATTTCACATTCTGATTTAGGTGCATTTATTGCTGCAGATCCCAGATAAGTAACACCATTGAAAATAGTACATTCTTGTTGAACATGAGCCAACGAATTTATTTCTGAAACCCAATAATAAATGACATATTCTGCAAACTATTTTTCATGGCTGACAAAATTATAATTTATACCTTCATCAATATAATCTTCTGGTTTCATAATGTCTTGTTTCTCAGACGCAACCACACAAGAAGTTACATCGTAAAATTTACTTTGTCCAACTTTTTTAGATTTTGGTTGATTTTGTTGGGTACTGCTTACAATTTTGTAATCATTGCTTTCCATCTTTGAATCTTCTGTCAATACCTATATATTTTTATCAGGCACTCAGATAATTATTGATATGTAACAAAAAAGATAATATAGATTAAAGCTAGATATTTATAAATGGTACAAGTGTATACAAACCTCGCGAAGATTATTCTGAAGATCTTCAAAATTACCGTTATTTGCAATTTTTAACATTGGTAGTTCGCTGATTAATGTTTGTTGATGTTTTCCATTACCCCTCTCGTTTACAAATTCATATTCGTCACTTGTTGCCACTGATTCCATTGATTTAACACTCATGCTATCCTCCATAACTATGTCTGCAACATAATATATAATATTATTGTAACGTAACAATACATAACATTTGCGGTTAAATATTATTTAGTTTGACATCTTTGTATAAAGATTGTACGTATGAATGCACGTATTATTTTCCTCCAACAGTTATACTGGCAGGGATAAGAAATAAAGCGCAAATATGTTACAATTACTGTTACTTAACGCAACTACATAAATTTAAAGACTAACTGCACGATATTCACGCATTCACGGTATTTGCACTCTATTTACGGAACGACATGAAATTAAAAAATGAAATACGCTTTGCTTTACTGTACTTCTCGATTGCGATTCAACTTTTATTTTCAACAGCTATGGAACACCATTCCTAGTAACAAGTTCTATACAAACAGACGCAGTGTGTGGCAAGAATTTTCACGTGCAATCACGGGATTCCCTAAGTTAGTCGAGCGTCAATCCCCCGTTTCGATTTAGCAAAAGCGATTCACACTTGAATTGCGAGCAGAATAACTCAACGAACAGATATTGGAAAAGCAAAGCAAACCTCGCGCGTACAATAGTTCGTCGCACGACATTGCTGAAAGCAACACTAACTCGAATTCATAATGTCGATTTCGGCTGTCAAGTGTATATCGGATCATCTGAATTGCATTCTCAACTGAATCGTTCGTTTGCGACTCGGTTCCCGGTGTCGCAAACGGCTCTAGTTGGCCGCTCTAGTTATTCGCACCCCCGGCAAAGAACAGGATTACCCTCTTGGTGGATCCGACAGTCCGAGAAGAAACACCGGTGCCTCTCTTCTTGCGTTATTGTTGATTAAAACCACGGAGACACACCCCGACTCCACGATCCACGCATCGATCTACTCGACGTTTCAACGATTCACCCGAATTATCAGCGAGCGTTTACATGATTTCGACCGACACGGAATTAAGTTCATTTGACAGGAGGAGGACAACCTTGGCGTCGGCCATTCGAGCAGTAAAGTCCCGGAAGTCTACCTCGTTCCGACGAATTGCGAGCGAACCATCTCTGAGCGCGCAACAACTTCGAACTACCGTTGGTCGTCGTACTGCCTATGCACGTCGAGATCTTTTTTTCTCGATCACGTTGCGAATTTTTTTTCTATTGTATAATAATAAAAAAAAAACAAACACGTTTATGCTAGAAAAGTATTACTCAGTATTATTACTTCTGCTATACACATGTGCGACACCGGGAGTTTTTTTTCATCTTCCGCTATTAGCCAATTAATCTGTATTGAAATTGAAATACAATAACAAGAACATGTTTCGACGATTTATCATGTCATACATACGTATATGTCATAGATAAATTAATTTTTCCGATCACGTTTAGTATACATAAATCATTTAATGATATATATATATATATGTAATTGCATTCAATTTACTATAAAGTGACAAAATTTAAATTAATTATTAAAATTATTAAAATTATTACAGTAATTATTAAAATTACGATTTCACGAAGATTAAGATATCTCAAAAATAGCCGATATAAAAGTAACGCTTTTTACATGACGTTAATTCGCACGATATCGTATTTAGCACTTGAATTTAGACATCGTGCTCGATTCCCTAATGCGTCCCTCATTGGCGTGGACGTCGTTCGTTATTACGTCGAAGAAACGACGCAACGGTGGAGAAGGCATCGACCAATCAAGGAACGAATCGCGAACGGACGCGTGCCAATCGCGAGGCCGGTAGAGTGTCCGTTCGGGCGTAGCTTTCTAGGTGTTGGTGACAGGTGGAGCGGCGAACGCTGGCAAGCGAGGTGAAGTCTGGAACGCGTCAGTTCACAGACGACCTCCGTTTCGTCGTATGCGAGGAAACTCATTTTCTATGTGAAATTCGTCGAATCCCCGCATCTCGAGGCTTCGCGATTGTCTGTGGCTTTCCGAGGAGACGAGTATTGCAACCATGAAGAATGTGAGAACGCGCGAGGTTGGCTAACGGTCGATAAAAACGGGAGAAATTCGACGACGACGACGACGTGTGAGTACGATTCACGATTAACGAGGTTTCCCATTCGCCTCTTTCCTTTTTGTTTTTGGAACGAGCGTCGCGTACGTATCCATTGATAGTTTCGCGGTTCGTTGGAGGTACGTAATCGCTTTCTCGGTCGCAACTACGTGCAACTCCGACTGCACGAAGGTAGAAATCTGCGCTTGTCCCTATCAGGACATTATCGGCAAGATGAAAGATGAAAAAGAGGGAGAGAGAGAGAGAAAAAGAGAGAGAGGTTATAAAGTCAAGACGGGGGAATTGCCCTGCACCTGCCATCGCCAGACGATCCCCGCGAACCGAGTCGGTTCTCGCCACCAGCGCGATTTCTCTCGCGACGTGTCTCGAAATCAATGTGCACGCACCTTGGCGAATTATCCGACGACACGACGGAAGGCCGAGAGTCGAGAGGAGAAACGAACCACGCGCCATGTACGTACCGATGTTACGTTTCGTCCGCGTATCGCGGGGGATGGAGATCGTTTGACAGATGGTGGAGATAACGTGTTTCGTTTTTTGCAAGTTGTTCGTCAACAAATATTCGGAAACGAGCGTCCCTCGATCTATTTTACGCGGATGAAGATGATATCACGTCGCTTGTTTCGATATTATCTCTCGGTGATTTTATCTTAATGATTTTATCTCTAGAGTGGCTCTCAATGTTAATTCGAAAATGTCATTGCGACTATGCCCACGCGTCTATTCGACGATGTGTCTCCTGGTTGCTGAGAATACAAACCGAAAACAGTAATAACCAAAAATAATACGAAATATCGTTGCTACTTCGCGCGATCGTCATTTGTTTCGCGCTTCTTTTTTTTTCTTGCATGCTCGTTGCGAAAGGTTACCCGGAACAGAACTCTGTTCTTTGTTTTGCGGCGTTTCTCGTTTCTGCATCTTCGCGTACGTAGTACGCAACAGTAACACGTGACAGCCGGTGTTTCGTTTGATCGAAATGCATCGGTCTAAACTGGGACTCGCAATCGTGTCGTAAACGCGTGGCGTATGAAAAATAGCGCAGGTAGATTAGATAATTTGTCGAGGTTCTAGATCTCAAGATACAAGGCAATTACGAAGTTTCCAGTATTCTCGATACGCATAACGCGGTGTGTATCGACGTGTTGCGTGTGATTACGAAATTGAATGGCCTGCTTGTAGTTCACGATTTTGTTTTAATCGAGACTGTTGTTGCATTCTCGCAATTGCCATATATATAGTATGTTTCACGAGTCTGTTAAGTGTTAAAGATGCGCCGAAAAGAATGAATGAAAGTTTTCGAGAAAATCGAGTTTGAAAATTTATCGAGTGTATACTTGAATTTGGCTAATTATAGACGCAACGAAACAGAAAAATTGACAAAAAGTTATTCTACGTGCGAAAATAAGTGAAAAACGTGGAATAAAATTTTCTTACGAAGTGCTCTGCTTTCGATAAAATCGGATTTGGAAAATTTATCGAGAAAATTTATATGCGATACTTATTTTCATTTTTTTGAAAATGACGCTTCAAATGAAAAAAATTTCATTCTACATTTTCCATTTATTTTTGCGCGTAAATTAGCCAAATTTAAGTACAACTGATAAATTTTTAAATTCGAATTTCTCAAAAACGAAAGCTTTAATGAAAAATTTGTTCTTTCTATTCGAATTTTCGCATTTTTACACGTAGAATCACCTTTTATTGACCACGAGACGCCGGACACCTTGTATATGTAGGTTTGTTTAGTTCGACTCGCATGGATGCGCTTCCGTGTTTTCGAGTCGAGCTAAAGGTGGTTCGTCTGCAGTATCTTTAAGGACGAATTTCTTAACGCGAAGAAGAGATGATTTAAATTTTTGTTTGATTACTTTTAATCATTTTATGTCTACAGCAAGTTTTTCGTTGTTGAAGAAATGAATAATTTTCCAATAGATTTTAATTCTTTTTCCTAACCTAATTTTAATTTATTTAAAAAAAAGAACGTGTTAAAATTACCGGATAAATTTAATATAATAATATTTTTCCTCTAGGAAAAAACTAAAAACGAATGTTTCATTTTTCATATTAAGATGTAGTTAGATTTTTTAAACTTTGAAAGATAATTAAAGTTGTTATTTAAAGATATTATTGCTAATAATAAGGACGATAACGAAATTGGAATAAATTCTCGAATATATGTTATGTTATATTATAATATTCGAATGTATAAAATTCTAACAATGAATATCAGAATAAGTTTCTATATTAGAATAAAGATAGTTAGATTTTTAACATTTAACTTTAAACGATAGTTGGAATTTAAAGATGTTATTGCCAATAAGAGCAATTATAACAAATATAACGAGTGTAAATGACGACCTTTCGTAATTGACTAAGAGAATAATGCGGAATTTAATGAAAGATTAATTGTTTCTTGTTACCGTTATCGATGACGCACATCGATAGATTGAAAGTCACTTTTTATCTTTGATCGGCGGATGATGAAAAAATGGCTTTTGCCGCATGATACATCTGTGTGGAAATTTATTTATTATAAGAAATGATAATCGTGTAACACGAATGATCAAAGAAAGATGGTTCGAGGCATTCTTTGAAAAGCCTGCCTCTTATCTTATCATTTCAAACTGAAACCGCATCTCTGTTCTCCGAGTATAAATATTCTAGTACCGTTTGTTGTAAATAGTATTATTAATTCTTCGTTCGCGTCTCAGCTTTGTTTCGTTAGAGTTTCAATTCGATTTTAGTGGATCGTGCTTGCTCTTCGTTAACGAGCAACTTTATACACGGTCCGCCACTAAGGACAGATATCGTTCACTAATTTTCTACGCACGTAAGTTTTCATAGAATAGATTAAACGTGTCAGAATACCGATTTTATTTTCATTTACGATTGCTCATTTTTCAGCTTGTGGACAAATACAATGCATTGTAATTTCACTTCATTTTTTTCACAAATGTTGTCAAATTTTCTTTTATGAATGTGTACTTTAGTTATATAGTTACATACGTATAGATGTATATAGAACAAGACACACCTTATTGGGTTCAGTGATTTTCGAATATGTCATCAGGAATATGATTCTGATGATTAACTTTTTCTTATATACAGGTGGTCGTTATTTTAAAAATGTCTCCAATGCGTTTCCTTCTGTTTTGAAAGGGCAGTAATTTGATACTCTTTGTTTGTCTCTAGATAAACGCGTGTAGGAAATATAAAAATTACTACTACCTTTTTCAAATGTAATTATATAATTTTCTTTTGCATCAATCGATGCGGCAGGTTGTTCTCTACAAAAAAATATTATCTACGTCTCGTTAGTTTAGAAAATTTTCTTATAAAATCTATGCATAAAAAAAAAGAATATGCGGTTATTCTTTGTCTTTCACGTGACAGACTTTATACAATTAAAGTTAAAGTACCTCTTAAACTAATAGCTGTTCGATATACGTAGGTTAATATTTTTCTTACAGAAAATGATTAGACTGCTGCGTTGACTACGTAAAAAAAAATTACATGATTATATTTGAGAAAATAGTAAAGACCTTCCTAACTCCTATTATAGCGCCTGTCTAGAGACAAACTAAATGTACCAAATTACTGCCCTTTCAAAACAGAAAAAAAGCTGTTATTTGAGATACATTTTAAATGACGAATAGTTTCGGAAATAATTACATTTATAGATTAAAAGCCTTTATACAGAATTTACTTGCCAGCGTTTTTCTCGTAAACAGTATGAGAAAAAAATGAAAGGAGAGAAAGTAGTATTGTTTTTTGTAAGCAATGTAATCGTATATAGATTTTTTTTTTTACATCTGCACTATTTTTTTTCAGAAATGAAGAAATTTTCAATTTTTTATTATTTTAAAAATTTTTTAAATAGAATGCCGCGCATCTTTTTATATTACAAGAAAGCATAAATCAAAACGAATTCAGCTATCTTCTGAAATCCAACGTCACACAAGGTCAAGAATAAAAGATAAAGTTGGAATATTTTATGAATATTACATGATACAACACACTAAGAATATTTGATGTATTAGTAAATAAGTCAAGTTTTAACTTTCTATGACACTCAAGGTCATTGTGTCATACATGATTGTAATTATCCTGGTACACGCTTTCATATGATGTACAAAAATTTTTAGTACTCCATCTAAAAGATGAAAGATCACCTTAATTTTAAAAGAAGGGGTGCAAATACAAAAAGATTTCATAAACCATCGTTGCTTACAAAAAACAATAGCTTTCTTCTTCATTTCTCTCTCATACTTACCGTTTATAATTGTCGTTTCACTTTAATTCACGAGATAATCATAAACATATTTCTGGTATTTTCTTTTTTTTCATGTGGAGTTGGGTGTAGTAGTTGTAAATCGAATTCCTTTCTTATCTCTCCATGTTTACCGATCTTTCTACCAATTAATTCTTTATATTAGTCAATCAATCCGTTAGCAATAAATTTATTTTTTATACTTATTTGTCAACAATCTCGTTTGCATTCAGAGTCACAATTTTTTATATGATATATGTACAGCGTGCAAAATTTCCCCAGAATGTTTTTGTTTTTAATTTTTGAAAATTGTATCTACGTTCTATGCAATTCCTCAAATTATACTACAAAGATATAAGATCTGTAATTTATCTGTAATTCAGCAGTTTGCTATATTGTCTATCAAGTGAAAACTTTAACCTGTTAATTTGATCACTCCTTAACATTTTGAAATACCAAATTTGACACACGATGAGCCATTCAGTTGCACGCCGAATGATGTTTCTGCTTTATGCTTTAACTTCTTCGTTGTTTTTGTACATTTTTAATACGAATAAAGTCATTTTATATAGCGTATTTTCTGTAGTAGCGAAATTTCAAGAAAAAGCTAGAAAATTTCCGAAAAAGCTAGAAAATATATAATTTTACATATTATCACTGAAAGTGATTTTAGCGGGGCAACGCTAATGCAACGAAAATTAGCGATTGGTTGATTTGACTCACGTGATCCGTGAGGGGGCGTGGGATAGACCTCGAGTAGGAGTGGCGTTGTCTGGTACTGAGTGATCACGTCTGTAATTTGTTTCGTATCGATTCAAATGTTTGCGTATCGATAAAATTTTATGGCAAAAAAGTCATCTTCGTTTCCTAGTCGGAACAGTTGCTTCTGGGCCTTTCAGCGAGACGAATCGTACTGGGGTACAAGTCGTGCAGTTTTTGGGATAGTTCATTCAAAACTGTCTCGGCGCTGAACGTTGTTCAATGGGAATCACGAAACCAATTGATCCACGTTGATTTTAACCCTGACGTATGTCAATAAAAGGTCGAAATAAAACCAAGAGAAAAAGATCATTATAAACAAGAAATTGTCGACTGGTAAGTCAACTCGTTCTCATCGGTTGGCAGATGTTAACGTCCGATCAATTTTAAAACCCCCGCTATATCTGTCTCACCAACTACGCACACTCCTCGGTGTGAACGCTCTCTCTGAGGCGATTGACGAAAGAGTGATCGAGGGTCGTTAATAATTCGTTGTACGCCGTAGTGGCGTCGCGCCTCCGGGCAGAGCTAGCTGGCTCCGGTGGCCATGCCGTGGAACAGGCTGCAGCAGTCACCTACTTCGCAAACTAGAAACCCGACTCCAGGAAGAAGCGCGTTCGTTTTCGCTTGCTCGCATTCCCAGCTGCAATTGGCGTTCTCAAAACAATCGGCGTCTCGCGACGCGACTACTGCCTGCTTGATCCTGTCGTGTGATGCACGGTGAAAAGCATAACTGACGAAGCGTACGACAATGATAATACATCTATCCTCCGGTTTTTAAAATAAAAAACGCGGATTAAAAGAAAAAAACTGATAAAAGTGAACATTTTGGCTGCATACATATTTAAACATCGTACCAATCAGAAAGAAAAGATTACTAGTTTATGAAAGTGACGACAGTAGTTAAATTTTTGGTTAAATTTTTCAAGAATCTTTGCATTTCTCGTTTCTACGTGTAAAATGAATTACACATACCTTTATCTATTTGTCATTTTATGAATGGGCTGTTATTTTTATGTTTTTCAAGATATATTACTTTTCCTTTATGTTGAAACGAATGATTGAATTGTGCACAGTTTGTTTTCGATTTACACGGTTTTCTGAGGAACCTATCTTCGGTGTAAATCGGGGACAGGTGTATATAAATACATTATATACATTAACAATTTTAAAATGTGAAGCCTTTACTTTGATAGTCGTAAGTTTTTTTTTTTTTTTTCTCTCTTAAGATGATTTTATGTCAAGTAGCAAGTAACAATACTTTTCCAAAATACATTCGAACGTTAGTAGAAACGTTAAGAAATTTTTTTCGTAAATAGATTTATCATTGTTTTGAAGACTGAACGACTCTTAAAACTTGTTTTCATTTACCATTTTTATTGAACGTTGAATTCAGCATTAAACGATAAAAATTCAAGAAATTCCAACATGTAAAGTTCAATAGTCGTCTAAAGTTCGATAAAATGGTAAAAAAAAAATTGTATAGCAAGTATAGTATTGTATAGCAAATTGTATAGTAAAGAATAATTGTAAAGAGAAAATTTCAATCTCACAGACCGTGGTAAATTTGGCAATGAAAAAAAAAATGTTCCAACGTTTTTAGACGCGTTTGTATTTTCACGATTTTCGAGGAAAAAGTTTTTTGAAAACGTAAAAAACAAACTCAGGGATATCAATGTAGAAGCTCTTCGCACTTTAACGTGAGACCAAGATCTTTCTTTACAAAGTTATATGAATAATTTCACAAAGTTTGAATTGTCGAGAATTTTTCACCGTCATTGATACAGTTGTGCTTTCTTCGCTGCGAGGTTTCGAAGTCGCGTTGAACGTGCTCATTGAAAATGTCGATGAAAGGTTCAGTGACATGCCGGCGAACGTTCACCCGCGAACACTCGTTAGATCGCTGTTTGTTTGGTGGCGCTTTTCGTTCTTGGAAATTCGTTCTATTGCTGAACACGAATCGTCCATGCCGTTTGACAAATGGCTCTTATTGTTAGATCGTTCTTCCTAGAAAACTAGAATGACGAACAGTAGATTTAAAATACAAATAACTTTGAGCTACGAAACGTTAGCGAAATAGTGTGTAATTGCGTTAACTTCGCTGAAAACGGGATGTAAATATAATTCGTGGAAACTTTAGACTCATTCCAATGTTATAAATGGAATAACTCGTCGTTTAAAATAGACTTGCACAGTATGTTTAATACGAGATAACTGATTTGTTTGGCTTAGGTTTGAATCCCCCTATTTTTGTGCGACTAATATAATTAACTAGGACAAATTAAAAATATAAAAATATAACTTGATAGTTCGAAACTGAGAGAAAAAAAAATTTTCATTCGCTGTTGAAGTAAAATTTATATAATTTTCGTAATTTTAACGTATTTTAGACGAGAGAAAAGAAATTGTCATCGATTGTAATTATATATAATTTTGCGTGAAATAATATAACGAAGTAGCTTATAACAAATATTTAGATTTAAAAAGAAACAGCTCTCTGTCGAGTATACTCGTCGCAGCTTGAAAATAATTAAACTCACAAGTACAAACATCTGTTTCGAAAGAATTTTGAAACTAAACCAGAGATCTGTGTAGTAACATTACCGATCTCTCTCTCTCTCTCTCTCTCTCTCTCTCGCTCCTCTTTTTTAATAGTTCGCCACGAAAGCATCCAGATACATGGCTCTCAGATTACCACGGATATTATCGTTCAAGGTTTGAACGCGCGATACATCCAGTTGTAACGTCTCGCACACACGGAACACGCCACGATGTTTCCTGTCCGAAATGCTTCTCGATTTTTATTGCCGGAATAACGTACTTTCCTAAACTTTCCAAGAGCATTGAACTTTTGATTCAATTTGCAGTTTCGACGACCAGGATGGCGTGCACGAGTAATCGCCGTTTGTGAGTGCCGGCACCGGGAGAGGAGCGATGCTGGTGAAGCTTCGAGCAAGATCCGCTCAGCCGGCTTCGAGTATTCAGCAGCAGCTTTTTCGTCGCTTGGCATCGAAAGTGATGTAAAGCCTGTAAAAGAAGGGAGAGAAAAAAAAGAAAGAAAGAAAGAAAAAAGAAAAGAAAAGAAAAGAAAAGAAAAGCGACGATCGACAAGGTCGTTGGAGGATCGTCGTTCGACAAAGAGGATCAAAAAGGAAAGGGAGGATCGTGGAACTGCCTTTTTTTTGTAACGTAACAAAGTAGAAAACGCGAAGACATATTTTGGTAAATAGTCTAATCTAACGTTGATTAGTGAAACGGACCCCTCCCCCGTCTCCCCTGCCCGAGAATCGCCTAGTTGCTGTTAGCGAGAAAGCCGAGTTAAATGGTCGCATTTAGTGCACAATTTCCGCTTCGGCCGCGCGTGCTGTGTACCGTGTTGTACGTTCTCTGCGCGGGAGAATCGTCGAGGATTTTCGAGTAACGGAGAGGCTGGAGAATCGTGGACGTTCTCCGGTCGAGTTCAACCACGAGCGAGCCGAGAGCGAGCAGCCGTGGTCAAAGTGAAGTGTCTCGGTCTCAGTGAGATGGCCTTCATGATGAAGAAGAAGAAGTACAAATTCTCCGTGGAGGTAGACCTGGAGGAGCTCACCGCTGTGCCATTCGTGAACGCAGTACTGTTCGCTAAGCTCAGACTCCTCGACGGCGGATCCTTCGTCGATCATTCGACCAGGTGAGTAGAGCAAATCGTTTTTTTTTGTTTTATTTTTTCACCCGCTCGCAGTCGCTTCTTGAAGGAACAAAAGAATCGCTTCGACAATCAATCAGAATCAGAAAGGTTAGTCGTCGCGTTAGGAGGAAAAGTTTTTCACGAGGATGATGTCGCTCTGATTTATTCGTGATGTTCATAGACCCCCACACGTGAACGCGCGTACAAGCTCGTGTGACGGAGTCAGTCAGTTGGAAATACGAACGACTATATTTAGTCGAGAATTTTTTAATTCGTGATACCGCAACGATCACGTGTCTGTGCAATTGTACCACTCGTTAAAATTGCTTCTCCAGCCAGGCTACTACCAGAGAGACGCCTGGGTTTGTGATCCTCGTTCAGCTGGTACTCTTTGGAATTTCGTTTTCGTGCCCAATAGCCAAGAATCTCAAAGAAAACTCCTCACCTCTGCTCCGTCTTCGTTTTTTCCGTCATTTCCCCGCGTGATAACCTCGTTCTATCGGGGATTTAACGAGCGGGCAAACAGCTATCGCGAAATAGGCCGTGTGCCGCGTGCAAGTTAGACAGCTTAACGCTCACCACGAAGCAGCTCGCGGTAATTCATTAAATTATTTAGTTCCCGTTGAAAGGACATCCCCGAAAGCGTGTCGGAAACTCGCTTAAACTTGGATTTCACCCTCGCCTATAGCGATCGTCCGTGAATGAAACATATCTCGCAGATGCGAATTAATAACTCTCCCGAGCGAGGCGTAGATCAATCGAAACACTCGGTGACGAGTCTAGGTTTCAACCGGGTTCCGATCCTTTTGCATTCTTAACACTTTCCCGGTGGAATATTTGAAACGACGATACAACAACATTTACGTGTAAATAAAAAGTGCCATTTATTGGAACTATTATTGAACTACAGAATTTTTATAAATAATTGCACTATTTTAATTCAACCGTTATTATTACAATCGAATCCATTGATACGACTGATTTCGGACTTTTCTTTGATCCACTTCGAAAGGTACGGGTGTTCTTGTCGCGATTGTATAAATCGATTTATTTTAATTGTCATTTAAACAGTATTTTCATATTTTCATTTTATTTATTTCGGTCGCTCAAAAATGCTAATTGAAATACGACCGCCGTGAATGATGTGTCAACTATCAATAATGTTGGTGCTCCATCGAATAAATTGAAATACGAAGAAGCTGACCTCCAGCGCCACGAAGTCTCGACGCACCTTGGCATTTTGCCACTTTACACCAACTTGGAAATGATTGACGAGTTCTAGCATGCTTTGTTTCATTAATAATGGGAGGGAATACGTGAGTGGCATTAATTTTCTGAATCCAGTTCAATTCACCATTTCACCAGCGCGGCGAAAAAATAGCGTGATGTTCGTACAGTCGGTTTAGCTGCGTTGACCTATTTAAAAAATATTATACATGTATATTGTAAAATTAAATTGTGCCACGAACATGAAGAGACAAAAACGAGTGTACTCGTCCAATGTAAAATGTACGCAACTGCTGTAACGTTGAATTAAGTTGTTATGAAACGATTTTTTTCCCTTTCTTGCGATTGATCAACAATTTTGTTGATCAATTTTGCATAGTTTGCATATTAAAGAAAGGAGCAAGAAAAATCAAACTCTTGGAAAAAGTGACAAGTTGTTATTGAGTGAAGCAACATACAATACATAATGGCACTTTGCAGTGTCTTGATTCTTTGCGAATATTATTATATTTTTGTAATGCACTGTAAACGTGCTCTTTGTGCTTGGTATATAATCTGGAAAATTGGGATTTCAATTGGACATCTTCAATTGGATATTTCAATAAATCCCAGCAAGAAATTTAATTTCTCATTGTTCTCTTTATACAATAAAAAGAAGCTTAAACGAACAATGTCTAAAAGATAAAGAAATATCTTTTTAATCTTTTCCTTGCTCTCTTGTTTGTTTTTTCATTTCGCTCTCTAGATATTTTATATTTGACTCTCCACTAAAAGTTTAATCTAAGTGACGAGTATGCACGAACAAAATTGCCATTTCTTCAAATATATTGTCCAACCTCCACAGCTAAGAGGTTAAAGATCCGACAGTTGCGTGTTTTACGAACTCTGAATTCGTCCTGAAATTTTTCAAAAGAAAGTTCTTGGAGCCTCTTCGAGTCGATCGATCGAATTTTCTTCAGGAAACGTGCTAGATCTTGAGAAAGCTGGAAAAGTTAGGACAAAGGGAAATTTAGGTGACAGGATCTGAGACTTCTTTGAACTTGTCAACTAGGAGGGGCTACCCTTTCGCGCCGTTCGACGAAACGTGCTTTCTGAAGAACCCACGCTTCGCGTTCTACTTAACCTTCTTAGAATCGAGAATTTTCCAGGGGTTTCGGTATTTCGTTTATTACACGACAGCTGTTAAGAAGCTTCCCGTGCTATTCCGGGATTTCCATTGAAACGTTCCATTTAAATCGGACGTGTAAATTTCGAAGCAGTCGGGAATGGAACGTTCCGGATCGCGATCGATCGATCAACGGCTACAAGTATTGATAAATTTTCGTTAGAAGACCTGTAGCCGCGCGTTTGGCATCCAGATAGGTGTTACAAAGCAACAGTTGGCTGATGGTAGTAGCACTCGACCGTTTTTTCCGCGTGCAGATCGCTTTGTGATGTTAGTTCGATTAATTTGATTGTTAACACGTTGAATACCGCGTGTACTAAATTTGGCACGCCAAATGAAGTTTCTGTTTTATGCTTCGTTATTTTATATGTATGTTTTTAATGTGAATAAAGTTTTTTTTTTCATTATGTAATGTATTTTCTGTAATAATAAATAAATTTCAAGCTCTCAAAAAGTTCTTAAAAATATCTGATTTTGCATATTTCATGTATTTCTACAAATTCTGCGATATTTCGAGGTAGTTTTTTCAAAACCGCCTCAGCACTCAGAAAAAAAGAATCGTTTGGTACTTAATTCCTTGTCTCATAATACTGGTGGCACAAGTCATGGTTACAGTTTGAAAGAAAAACTGCACGACTTGTACCCCAGTACGATTTGTCTCACTGAATAGTCCAGAAGCAACTGTTCTGACTAGAAAATGAAGACTTTTTTGCCATAAAATTTTATTGATACGCAAACATTTGAATCGATAGAAAACAAATTACAGGCGCGATCGTTCAGTACCAGACAACACCACTCCTACTCGAGGTCTACCCCACGCTCCCTCGCGAATCACGTGACCCAAATCAACCAATCGCTAATTTTCGTTGCATCAGCGTTGCGCCTGAAGAGGCCCGATTTTCTGGGTTACCCCCGCTAACATCACTTTCAGTGATAAAAAGTAAATTACAAACCTACGAAATTTCAGTTTAAATTTTTAAAATTGTTTGCTTTTCGTAAATTAAACATCGATAAATAAAAATTATGTACGATGTTCCAATACTTTAGATACTCTAAATTAACGTCACAGTTTCAGTAGTGTCTACCTCAGAAGTTGAAAGGAAAATTGTAAAGGATTAACGAACAAAATTTTGACGAGTCGATGAAACGCGATATTTTTTTTTTTTTTATCATAGAAGAAGAATAACAAGGGAGGAATCGAAAAAAACGTCAAAGTACAAAATTATGTTGCGTCGCGGCCTTCGCAGGTACCATATGATTGTGTTTTACCTTCTGTCCATTGTCGGTCGATATCCAGCAGCGATATTTCATCGAGACCAGAGTGCTTGGTATTTACATCGAGTCCGCGTTGTGCACGATATCGTGTGCTTCCTCTTTGGATAGAACGTTCCCGCACGTGTGCAACATGCACGCGATATAAATTCTAGCGGCCGCGCCGGTTCGTAAACCATGTTCCCTCGTAATCGCGATTCAACTGTAGGCACGTCTCGTTTGAAACGGCACAGACTCTTGACAGGAACGGATCGATCTTTCTTTTCTTTTTTTCTTTCTTTCTTTTTTCCTTTCCTTTCTCTCCCCTCAGTTTATTTACATTCTGTAGAACAACTTGTCGTTGTATGACGCGCTAAAATAATAAGTAGAGACGCTGTAAGTCGAGGACCGAGTAAATTTGTTAGCAACATATCTATTTTGAAACGAGCAAATGGAGTGTGAAAGGAGGAGAATTCCTTATTACCCCCGACGACGTATTTACTGCACCGTTGGCGCTTGGCTCGAGAGACACGAGGCAACCAGCTTGAAACTTTAAACGAGAAAAGTAAATCGGTGATGAGCGTTTTGCTCTTCTTTGGAATTAATTTCTAAACGGAGTTGGGAGATGCCGCGTGGAACAGTCACCGGCTGTACGAACTGATCACTACTTTGCCTATTTTTCCTTACTTACAATTAGCCAAAGCTAAAGTGAAGGTGATCGCCCTACCGACCAGAAAATGGGGGAGGGGGCGCCAGTTCGCCACCTCTGCCATGGAACATTCAATAGATTGCGTCTATTTTTTCGATAACGATCGAGCGAGTCAAGACTGTATGAAGAAAAATTAGCACAGTCTATGGGGAAAGTTCCTTCGGTTTCCGGTTTGTCTGTAATATCTTGGCGCGCGAGTTCAAATCGATACGAATGGTCATCTCGCGGAAGGGACTGAATCAACGTGGAAAATGAGTCACGTACAAGAGTGTATTGTTCATAGTTGGAAGTTTTCAGACCGTCTTCCCCTTTGTCCCTTGCTCGTGACGCCTTTGCAAATGCCGGAAGAGCTGACTGGACCGGTGCCAGAATGGTCTCTCTCCCTCTCTGGCGAGCGACTTGATCACTTTATTATTTCTCCGTCTTTTTTTCCTCCCCCAATGATCGAAACTTGCCGCAGTTTGGACGATTTGTCGCGAAACGCGCAAACTTTCGCCTTTCTCATCGCCGACTGATGTTGAAAAAAACAAGCCCGAGCACGTTGTTAGTCCTTTTTTACGTCTTGTTTGATAAATTTAATCGCGTCGATGAGTGACGCCTTGTCTCGCGATTAATCAGTTCCTCGTCGCTGGCATTTCGGAAGCGTATTCGGTGGAACCTCGATACAGTATTAATCGATTCGCCCGACCTTTCGCCGTGAGTTTCCTTGAAAAGGATCAAGGAGGGAAAGAGACGGATTTCGAAACCGTGAGAACGCGTCGCACGGTGCGACCTTCCAGTGAAAGAACCTTCAAGGAGAACGGAGACGATCGCATTGCGGGAAATCAGAATTTCCAAACGAGTCCTTCGTTGATCGTTCGTCCCAAAGTGACAAACGTAAACTAATTACCACGCTCGAACAGGTATCGTGAATATCAACGGGGTAACGTCGTCTCTTTTCTTCTTTCCTTTCGGTTCTCCTCGTGGAAATTCCATCGTTCGATATTTTTCGATCTGTGGAAGACGCAAGGTGTTCGCTTGAATTTGATTGGACGCTATTCTACGTGACCGATAATCTGATTGTGACCCCGTATGTGTGTACAAGTTTCTTGTCGATTCTTTCTTTCTCTCTACATGAAAGATAGTGTTAATTGGGAAATTTGTGATTTTCCGTACTTTTAAACAGAGTACCCACGAGGAAACTCATTAAAGGAGAAACACGACTCCTCCGGATCTGTGTCAGTGAGAACGATTTAAGTTTCTACGAGATTTCTCTCACTGTCACGGTAAATTCTCTTGATTTCAATCAGGGACGAGTACTATTGAAACTCCATGTTGTTAACTCTCAAAAATTATAAACAGTTTCAGTCTGTCCTGTAGCACGAATTTTTGGAAATATTAGATCATCCCACAAGTTCCGTTTTTTGTAATACTTACCTGTTGCAAAACTTGAAACTTATTGTAAATAAAACTTGAAACATATCTGTAAATGCTGTGAAAGTAGACTACATCGCTAGACTACAGATTTTCATGCATTTTAAAATTTTCATGAACACCGTTGACGAAATGAAACCTAAATGGAAAATTGTTTCTCTAGTTCTCTAGTTGTAGAATCATAACTAGTACCCTTTTTTTGGATATTCTGTATTTTTTCACGATCTGTTCGTTGTATGCAGCTTCAGATTTTCCATGAATGCATAAAAATCCGCCATTTAATAATCATTCTCTCTATATAATACTACAACTCCTTCCTATCATTTTAGCAAAGTTTCTTTGATTTTTCATTAAAATAGTTTTACAGTGTTATAGTTTTTATCAACTGAAAAGAGGCGCAACAATCGAAATAAATGATAATCTGAGAGTGGGTGTGGTGAAATTTTTCGAACCGAATTCACGTAACTTTTTTTTTCGCATATTTTCGCATATTTACTGTTTGATTACCCGGAAGTAACTCGGAAAACAAAATCCCTTGATAGCAAAACTTTGCCGTGGTGTAAACCTGGTTTAACACGTCGTTGAGCTTGTTCTTCTTCTCTGATTCAAGCTCGTTTTCTTTGGACATTTGTTATACAAAATCCATTTTTCATCTCCGGTTATCAGACGTTTCAGCAGTTGTTTTGTATTGCGAGCGAGCAAAAATATGCACGTCGTCACGCGATCCATATTTCGTTCGGTGAGTTGGTGTGTGGCACCCATATCGTCAGTTCCGCACTCGCATTTTCTTCAAGTGTCTGTGCACAATTGATGGAACATCTAAAACTTCCGACGTTTCTTGAACCGACAGTCTTTCTTTCCTTTCATCCACTAAACCTCGAATCAATCATGTCGTCGTCCATCTTGAAATGGACGTCTGAATTGACGAATTAATTCCTCATTATTATTCATAGGAAAAATCTCAGGGCAATTTTTCAAATCAATTCAGGGTGAATTCAAGTCGAAAACTTGTCAAAAGAAGAAAAAATTGTTTAAGCTCAATTACTCTCGACGAACGAGCGAGAAATTTTAATTTCTAACGCAGCGGGGAGAGGGATCGAAGGAGCTCGGGTTTGCCAAAGTTGGCATAAGAGATGTATATGGCAATCCCCGAGTTAGTAGGAGAGAACGAATCGCAAGTGGACGGTGCGATTCATCGTTCAAGGGAGTGGCGCTCGCGCGCGCGCGCGCAATCACAGATCGAGATAAACGTTTCGATTTAACGTCAGAGGCGAGTTCCCCGGCAACTGGTCTACCTTGAACCATGACCTTCCGTGGGATCGGCCGCTGGACGCCGAATAAAGGGCTGGAAATAGAGCGTCCACGAAGATCGGCGAACGAGATTGGGGCGCATATTAGGCGGAGGCGAGAACATGATGGAAAATGGGTTACACGCGTGGGAGAGTGCGGAGGATGCGCGAGGAAGAATGAAACGCGGCTTCTTACGCGTGAAACGTCACGTTTCCCTTAAGCTTTGAGGCCTTAAAAAAACACTGGAATACTGTTAGGAATAAGGGAACGCGTCTGAACGAGACCGGGCTCTCATGGTTGAAAATTTTGTAAAATTTCTCAGGATCATAACGTCGAAATTTTTATGAAATTGAAGAGATTGTGAGACGTACCTTGGTAGAAAAATAATGAAAATTGAAATATTCTTTTTTTATGTAGAATTATATTTCGTTGAAAATGAATATATTCAAAATCAATGTGTATTATTTAAATAGTAAATGCTGAAAATTTCGAAACATCTTGTAAGTAGATGGCAGCCATAACCGTTTTTCCAGAATTCCATCCGCGATGTGAGATATAATATCTCCTGAAATGCTATCTAAAACGAATTTTTTTAATATTACCATTTCGAAGTCAATTTTGAAAATATCAATTTTTTTTTTTGGAAATGACAGATATTTAAACTGAAATGCGTGATTTTCGATGCAAGTTTTCAACCTCTTTTGTTAATATAAAAAAAAAGGGAAAATGCACGAATTAAAAATTATGCTTTGTTAAGTACTAGATAATAGTCTTGAGATTATTGCCACAAAATTGTACAAAGGTACAAAAAGTAGCCTTTGAGACCGATTTTGAAAATTTCTTGAGAAAAACGATTTTAAAATTTCAATTATCACTTACCATTGGATGCTGATAAAAATTCTAGACTAATTATCTTTTTTTTTTTTTTTTTTTTTTTCAAGGATTGAATTATAAAATTCTCGTTCTTTGAAATAGAGGCTTCTCGACTATCTTCTTTCGTGTCTAATTGTCGAATATTCTCTTTACTGACCCAATAACGCACAATTCTAATTGCATTACTTGCATTGTTGTCAAAAATGCAGTGGAAATATTTTTATATTTATTGGAAATTAATCTTTATTTCATTACAATAATATTTAAATATATAAATAAATATATTTATTTACGTGTTTATTAAAAATGCAAGGAACGGTATTGGCGGCGATTTCAACAATAGTGAAATCCGAGTGAAATTCTGTTATTTGAAACAGTACATGCTACAACCATATTATAAACAGTTTACATAATGTTCAAATTATTTTCTCTATCAAGTATCAGTTTTCGTAGATATTCGTCAAACCTTTATCTACCTGCGTGTTCAAGGGACACGATTAGCCGCTCGAATACTTTTGCTGAAAATACCTTTACGAATTTTCTCTGAGAAAATATTCTAGACAAATCCTACTAATAGAACGCACAATTTTCGAGATATCGACTTGTTCGTCTTTGTCAAAAGTACAACCCCTCGATGTGCCAAAGGTAGAATAACAGCACAGAGGATCGTGTTCGTCGCTAATTTTTCAGATCAGTGTCAGCCGATTGGGTAAACGTGTCGTGGCTCGAGCACTGCGCGGAAGAAAAGCGACAGTGGGAAAAGCGGCGAAGGAGAAACGCGATTCCTGTTGCTGCCGGCAGCGTTAGAAAGTGCCGCGGGTACGTTCTCGTCCCGATTCACGAGGCGCGAAAATTGAAAAAGAGAAAAGAGAGTTCGGTCCGGCGGACGGGGGCGAGAAGGAAAGAAATCGAGGGACGTGCGAACTGGTAGTTGATCGTGCCGAGGAGGCAGAGAGAAATGGAGATGGGAGTGAGAGAAGCAGCGACGAGCGGGGAGATGTAGTTAGCTAGAGAAGAGACACGAGGGCACGACGATAATGGACAATGTCCTGTCGTCCGGTGTGTCCCGAGCATGGAAGCGAATGACCATCGTTGGAGGACCTGACACCGCTTCAATGTGTCGTGATGAGGAAACACCCGATTACAACGCTCCGACCGAGAGCACAGAATGTTTCTGCGTGTATCCACGGGAACGATTATGTCGATACTCGTCGCGCCATTGGGTCGTATAATCGTGCACATATTTGCCGTGAAGGGGGTAGAGCAGCACGAGCCACATGGGGTCGGAGGGATCCTGCGTGTCACGAGAAGCTCACCCTGATTTTTATCGACTCTGAGAGGTTCCACGCTGCAGAAGAAGCCCGTCTTCGAACGTGTTCCCTCATCTCAATCGTCCTCGCGTTACTAAACGTCGTTCATATTTAATACATTCGCGATCGGCGATTGCAGGACAAGATGTTTCGGCTAAACACCGCATATAATATTTCGCGAGAATATTCAATATCCACATAAGAGGTTCATCTGTATTATAGAAATATCAGAACTATCTTTCTGTCGTATCTTACTACTCCGATATTTTTTCGTTTGGATTCTACCATTCTTCCATAGTAACGATTAATGTGCAAAGAAAATGTGCAACTTGATAAAAATTTCAGATGAAAATACTGATAATTTTGTTTAAAAAAAAAAAACGGGTGATGAACGATCAATTTTGTTAGCATACAAGTGTTGTTACGTTCAAGTTTGCAAACTTGATACTGCTACATTAACTATATTCAGCGATATTATTATTATAGTTTGGATAATTGCAATATTGTTTGCTCATTATCACTGAAAGTGATTTTAGCCAGGAAAATCGGGCCTCTTCAGATGCAACGCTAATGCAACGAAAATTAGCAATTGGTCGATTTGGGTCACGTGATTCGTGAGGGGGCGTGGGCTAGACTTCAAGTAAGAGTGGCGTTGTCTGGTACCGAGCGATCGAGTACTGCCTGTAATTTTTGTATCGATTCAAATGTTTGCACATCAATAAAATTTTATAGCAAAAAAGTCGTCTTCGTTTCCTAGTCAGAACAGTTGCTTCTGGGTCTTTCAGTGAGACGAATCGTACCTACAAGTTGGGCAGTTTTTTATTTAACGTTCATGTATTTATTAGACAAACGAGAATTGTATTCAGCCATCAAGTGTGATATATAAACTTCACGGGCAATTTTGAAATGACAACGCAAACAGCAGAGCTAATGACATAAAACTACGTTATCGATCGCGAATCTGTTGAGATCTTACTCGATTAGCAATTGGTGGGAATTGAAATTTTAAAAAGAGATGGCAAGTGCGATAATTTTCTCTAAAGATCTTGCCGTTACGATGGATTTTTTTTTTTTTTTTTTTTTTTTTTATCAACAATAAAAATATAAACGAAAATCTGGCTGGAGTGAAATTAAACTTTCGAGGTTTATTTTGTCTTCCAATTATTAAACGAATCGTCTGAACTTTATTTCTTTATTCTGATAACAAACGTGAACGAATAGCTCTTGTATAAAACTTCGCGTCAGTTAAACCAGTTTGAAAGTCGAGCAAAAATTACGGCGAAACTGTGGCCAGCTCTTGGGATGTTCGCATTTTTCCTCGCGACATAAATTCCCGAATACGTGTCGCGTGCAACTGACAACACTAGGTAACTTTTATTTCGTATTTCGTTTATGGTCGGAGACACTCTCTTGCTATGCAGGTTATCACGCGGTCACTGGTGGAAATATAATTAAAAACGGTGACTCCCATTAATACTCGGACGCTATTACAATTTTGTAAAAGGAAATTGTACAATTGATAAACTTAAATTCGTTTGAAGCCTCTATTCGTCAAAGTGTAATTTGAAGACGAATTCCTTCCCCTTTGCAACGATCCCTCGAAATTTTTTTCTGCGATCTTTTTTCGTCAATTTATTGAACGTTGATTGTCAAAATTTCTTGAATTCTCGTCATCTAAGGTTAATATTCAGCGGCGAACAAAAATCCTACATCAGGTTTTTAGGTGTCATTTTTAGGTGTCCAAAAATGGAGACTTCAATCTCCAAATTTTTCCACGTATTCACACGCAATTTGACATCTTTTTTGGGGTCAATTTAGGGAATTTTCCAACTCGTTACAAAATGTAAAAACATTTTAGAATAAAATGACCGACATATTCTTCACGCTTTGGAAATTTATTATTGTACGATTTCTTTTTGCAAGAGGTAATCACTGTATATAACCGAGAGAATAAAGTGCTTCGTGTATATTCACGTAATAAAGCGTTGCGTGGAATCGATTATTATGCAGCTGTCGTGTATATAATATCGTCCAGAATGAAATGCAAAAGAATCAACGTGTTTCCCGACTGTTTAACATTTTCCCGGCGGAATGTTTGAAATGACAGTTACGTGCAAGAAATGTGTATTATTTATTAAAACTATCATTGTAGAAATTTTATAAATAATTGTACAGTTTTGTTATTTTAATCCTACAGTAATCGAACTTATCAATACTAGACTGATTTCAGGCTTTCGTTTTCTAAGTGCTTAAAAGATACGGATATTTTTGTCAAAATTAATAATAATTTTCGTTTGAACAGAAACATAATCGTATAAATCCATTTATTTTGTCATTTAAATTATAATGATTTACACGTAAAATATTTGAATACGATTGTTCCAGTATTGATAGATAGTTTCATTTGTTTATTTGTATTAATATTTTTGTTAACTAGCCAAAATGAAATACATAGGTGTGTATGTGTGTTGAAAGGAAGAAAATAAAAGATTGACAAGCTCGGTGAAATCTCGTGCATCTGCACGCCTAGCGTGCCCCGCTGGAATGCACGCGAGTCTATTTCTGTGCCTTACGGAATTTACATCGTTGAAATTCGAAATGGTGAAATCGAGATTAAATCGTTATGCGAGGAAAGTGTTGCCGGCTTCTTCACCTTTGAGTTCCAGCGCATTTGCCATGCAGGAGCTTCTTCTTTTCCCTTCTTCGTTGTTTTGAAACACGTGACAACTCGTTTTTATATCGTCCAATCCCGAATTACTGAGCATTGTCGTGTAGGAAAAAAGTCTCGGTAGAAAGGTCGTGCTACGTCTTTCATTTTGTAAGAAAAAGAAATGGTTGGTTGGACACCAAAAGGGTTAAACTAATTAACCAACGAATCTATTGCAATTTATTGACAAAAGGCGATCCGTGTGTTCAGTTACTTTCGATGATATTTCTAAAATTAGATTGTTACGGTGGTTTTCTGTTCATCCTCTGGAATTACCTAACGTTAATCGTAACGATCGTAACAATCAACAGTGGTGTAAATATCAGTGACACTGTCCTCAGGAAATCACGTGTCTCTTGTCTGGTCACAGCGTCACAGTCAGAAGAGAAGAGGAGTCGCCTCGCGTGGGTGGTCCGTTCGATCGTTTGAAATCCCGCGATGCTCGCGACTGCGCCAACAGCGACCATCCGCCAGCCGCTTTGCTATCTCGTTCTCCCCCTCTCTCCCTCTTTTTCTTTCTCTGTCCAGTGTTCCTCTTCATTCAACTTTTCCACGAAAGTTTCGGCGAGAAGGAAGAAAAACGTGGGTGGGACACGTTAGCCTACATTTCGCGCTGCTTCACCGAGCTAGGAGAATCGGACACGAGATCCGAAACGGTTGGGGAACTTTGTACTCGGTGGCCGAGTTGGCAGGAGATTTCATCGAGGTGGACCTCGATCGATCCGCCGTACGTCCCGAAGAACGACTCCGAGCGAGAGAGAAGAACCGTTGTTCCGAAATTGGCTCGATTCTTTTTTTTTTCTTCTTTCTTTTTTGGTCTCACGTACCGTGCATCACGCACTCTTTTAGCTCGCGCACACGATGACACCGTGAGTGATTCGTGAATTTCTTCATCGCAGCGAGAAAGTCCATAGAAACGAACGGAAGTAGAAACGTTTCACTCGTATGAAAATATTCTTTCAGACATACACGCTGTATTCAAAACTGAATTTCTCGCGAGTTCTGATCGCGTCAAAAAACCGCGTGTTCTCTTCTCTCTTTTCTCTTTCGAGCTCTTGCGTCTCGGGAAATTTATCTCTCGTTAAGCTTTTCTTCGTTTCAGATGCACACACACGCGCGCACACTTCTTCCGTGAATATCTCTCCACCACGGAGTATTTCTTTCCGCGAAATCCATCTTTCGCGATTGCAACAATTAACATACACGTTAGACATTCATCGGTTTTTTTCCCCTCTTCGCATTTAGCTGCACAGATGTTCGTCTATCAGAAGCAAAGAGCTTCAAGGCAGAACTCGTTACCCCACTTTTCCTTCTTCTTTCTTTTTCTTCGCCTCTCTCGTGTCGTTCTCCCGTTTCCCTCGCGGGGCCTCGTATCTTTTTCCTCCGTCCTTTCTTCCTCCACGCCCGGCCGGCCTGTATAATTCGCGGCCCTGGAAATTCGTCGGCTTCTTATCGAAGGAAGTCGGCAGCGCTGTTCTTTCCATTCTCAGACCTTGTCACGTCCGGCTTGAAACAATGCTCGCGTCTTTGAAACTTCTGGAGTAGTCCTCTACCACGGAAATATAACAGACACGTTAATTTTCTGTCGATCATTCCGCTGCTCATTTTTCAATTTTATTGAACTTCACAGCTCTCTTTCTAGTTTAATTTAACCTCTTACGCTAGAATGACGTGCCACGCATTTTTTGCCCCAAATTGCAACATTTTCTCAGTTCTAAGTGTATTTAAATGTAAACCAGGTGATAAGTTTATGACTTCTTAATAATTTCTATCCAATGATGTCATACCGATGAGTTCAAAAGAAAAAGAAAGCGACGAATTGTTGTATACGGTTCGGTCACTCGTTATGGTCCGCGAACCAGTTGCCAGCGCAAGAAAACTCTTGAATCGTTGAAATCAATATCTTTTTTTTTTTTCTTTCAAACGATAGCATGCGAATCTTAATAAGTAATCTTTGCATGGAAAATATGTACAATCCTGAGGTTTGTATTTTTTCGAATTCGAAATAATTTGTATGAACTTCGAAGTTTATATTCCTTCGAAATCCTTCGAGGAAAGATTGCGTGTTTTCGATAAAGCAATTCGATGAAGCAATTCTTCCTTTTCCTACAAAAAGTCAGGATCAATTAAAGACAGTTGGACTTCACTCTGTTCATTAGCTACGAATACATACATACAATTACAGGCGTGTTGTTCTGATTAAAATAACTAGGTTATTTTCATCCAGACTGATTGAATTCAGCCTCACTTATCTTCCTTTTTTGTCCTCGACTATCGACCGTGGTTGTTACCTTCCTCCCGTTTTTTTTTTTTTTTTTTTCACAAGACGATTTCAATTAATACCCGGGACAAGAAATCAGAAATTGTTTGTTTATTGAAGCGTTTTATAATTTTCTCGTCAGGGAACTCGGTTCACCGAGATTGCGCAATTTTCCTCGACGATGCCTCGATCGATTGAAAAATCACCGCGCAAACAAACGTGAGTGAATTTGAAAATTGAACGGTTGAGGCATCAACTTCCCGATAATGTACCTCCTATTTGGAATATTCGTTAGATAAGGTATTTCAGACCGAGTAACAAATGTATCGTCTACTTTTTTAATTGGACGTAATTCGCAGCATTGGGCGATACGATTGCAACGATCGTGTACGGTTCCCCGTGTAATTTGCAATTTGCTCTCGCGTAACGAGGAATATAAATACTGTTCCATTGTCTTTTCGCGGTAGTCGTAGTAATTTGGAGCTGGTACATCCAAATAGGCAATTTCCATTTTAAATGGATACGCCGCAACGATCTATCTGAAGTAACCGCATCGTTATAGGTGGCTCGTGTTTATTCAGGTCTGAATGAACTCGTTCCCGAATACTTCGCTTCTTTTATCTCAAAGCTCACCCCCTTCGTTTGCTCTTGTGCGTGCTTCAAGCTAGAGCTTCCCCGGTGCTCACAAGCGGAGCTCGCGATCCGACGAGCGAGTTCTCTTCCTCTCTCCTATCCTCTCTCACGTTTAGCCTGTGCTTCCTCGCGAATATTCTTTCTCCCGTCTTGCGTATTTCCATTCTCACCATTTCCTTCTTTTTCTCTTCCACCTTTTTACAAATTCTTCTTTCTCTTTTTTTTTTTACAAATTTTATTGTTCTTTCCTTTCTTTTCTTTTTCCCCTCGTCGTGCATCGACTTCTTCGTTCTTAAAATTTTTAAACTTTTCGACTCGCTGAATGTTTCCCGGCGTTTCGACGTTTTGTGCGTCTTCATTTCCTCGTGCATTGTTAACAGTTAACACTTTGAGTGCCGGGTGTATCGCAGTGAACTTATCCAGTTGCACTCCGAATGAAATTTCTGCTTCTTCTTCGTTATTTTTATACGAATAAAGTTATTTTTTTTTTTTGTCATACATATACGGTGTATTTTCTAGTTTTAGTATTCATTTATGAATAATTATGAATTTTATTTATAATAATATTAATATTAATATTTTATTTATGGTAACAAATAAACTTCAAGCTCCCAAAAAGCTCAAAAATATGTAATTTTGCATATTTTATATATTTCTCAAATTTTACGCTGTTGCACTTGTGCCGGAAGTCACGGTTACAATTTGAAAGAGAAAGCAAATTGTGAACCTACGAAATTTCAGTAAAATAAAAGGTGTCGACATTTTTCTGGCGTGACTTAAACTGTCAACACTTTCGGGAGTTCCACGTGCTCATTGTACATCCAGAACTTAAGATGTTATGTTTATTTAAAGTACGAAGAATCAATAAAGTATGAAGAAATCAATTCCGTCACTAATTACAAGTATAGTTTTTTCCATTCTGAAAAAGTCGCTCGCCCAGTTCAGATGTCACACTAAAAAGAAGTTTCGTTCCAAGTAACGTTTCCTTCGATCGATATTTGATATTCGATACTGATATTTTAAAAATTGAACGATTTTTAAACTTAAAAATGGAGCGCAGAAATAATGAAAAGGATATACACGCCGATTCTTTATAGCGATAGCGATGAAACGACAAATTGTGATGAAAACGTTTTAGAAATTGATAAAAATATATGTAATACTTACTAAAGGGTACGATTATTATAAATATAATTATCTACATATCGATAGTTGCTATATGTAACGGTTGCATTTTTTTACTGTTGCTATTTAAAAATGCCCGCCGAAAAAGTGTTAAACACGTCATCGCTTCGCATCGTTCGGACCTTGAATTCGATGAAACACGGGGAGCTAGCCACGCCGGGAACGAGAGAATCCACAGCTTGACGCGCCAGGCTCGCTCTGCAAAGTGCAATGCCAAATAATTGCAGGGTCAGAGGGATTTTCAGTGTCGATCGTGTTCGACCTTGGCCGAGGCCGCCTTCCTCCGCTCCTCTCCGTTCCCGGATAACTGGCTGCTGCTGCGCTCCTCGCCGTCCACGCTGCTGCCGCCCAGCTCATCCCTCGCGGACTGAAATTCCCGTGAAAATTAATTTCCCTCCCGCTGTCGCGCCTCCTTCCTATCTTATCGTTCTCCTCCCATGCTCGACCAACTAAGAAGCTTATTCTCAGAAGAGGAACGAACCACCGATGGGAACGACAAAGAGAGGATATTCGTCGCGGAAAGGAGTAAAGGAACAAGAGGAATTGTTCTCGACGCGGAGCACTAGGCTGAATCGCTTTCAGCGACGCCGAATTGTCTCTCGTGGTGGTCGTCCGCGAGAAGGGTTGTTCGTTTCGCGAGGGTCCCTTCGTACGCAGGAACGTAGCCCGATTGCCCCAGGCCCGACGCCGACAATCTGTTATGTCATCTGGACTGCGCGTATTTCCAGCATCGATTGCTCGACCTTGACCGATACCTCCGTCTCCGGTTGTCCTTCGGTACTCGTGCCGCTCGGAGCGATGCAAATTGAAGCCAACTTGGACGGATTGCGTCCTCCGTGGCTTTCGTGTACCACGAGATGCAAAATCCATCCTCGATATAGTACATATACAGTACATATAGCGTAACTGTACCAATAATAACGAGAAATTGTGATTTGATGTAATTTTGTAAAAAATGATCAGACCGCTCTTTAGTCTCGTTTTTAAAGCCTAAAACTTCTGCTTTGACAATCGTAAGTTTATTTTTTTTTTTTTTTTTTTTTTGTCGAAGAAAATTTTACACCGTGCAACGATCGTGTAACGGGCGAGGAAGTGAGGACTTTTTTTTTATTTACACGCGATTAAATTCACTATAGTCTCGAAAATTGTAATTCTCTCTTTTATAATGACGCTTTAAAACTCGATTTTTTTCAGATTTTATCATTTTATCAAGACATTTGGAAACATCAGGGTTGGATGACAAAATTCTTTTCACTTTTTTTTTGAATTTTCAGCGTTCAATAAAACGAAGAGAAAAAAAAATCGTACAGCAAGCTTTAAGGAGTCGTAAAGAGAATTATCGATCATCAAAATGATGATAAATTTAGTTATGAAAGAATTTTTTGATGTTTTTACGCGCGTTTGAATTTTTATAACTTTCGAGAAGAAAGTATTATTACTTTTCCCAATCGTTGTAGTATGTAGCAAGATCATCTTTGAAAAAAAGAAAAAAAAAACGAATTCGCGACTATCAAATTACGCTTTAGAATGAGACCAATTAGACCGCTACACGATCTTTTTTTACAAAATTACATTGCTCGAAATTATCGATCAATTTCTCGCTGTCATCAGGTACAGTTATGCTCTCGCTGCAGAAGATGAACTGATAGCCAGGCAATCGTTTGAAACTCGACAAGATTTCCATTTCGAACGGAATGGTTCCATCGTTCGCTCTAATTGACATTCTCTCTCTCATATGTACGTCACGCGATTCAATTTCAACCAGTAGAATCGAACAAAAGATTACCGATAATAATGATCACGTGCTTCTCGTCGTCGCGCAAACCATTCCAGCCTCGACTGCCATTCTTTTGATCGCTGAGGGTAGAGGGAACCTGACGACACAAACCTCCGCACGTTTAAGGAGAAATACCTTTAAGGAGAGCGACAGCAAGCCGAGTGTTAGACATTGTTTAGTCAACAGTCGAGAAAGTTATTGATTAGTCCGACGCACATGCACGCGACTCCCAGCCGTGCACCATACGGCTTTCGACTGGGTTTTCGAGTGTGGTGGTGGTCGCGCGCACATGCCCCTTTCTTTCCACTTAACCTCTTGCGCTGGAATGACGTGCCACGTACGTCGAGAATTTTTTGTCCCAAAATTACAATATTTTCTCAGTTTTAAATATATTTAAGTGTAACCCAGGCAAAATAATTTATTACTTCTCAATAATTTCTATCCAGTGATACCATTCCGACGAGTTCAAAAGAAAAAGAAAGCGGCGAATTATTGTATACGGTTCGGTCACTCGTTATGGTCCGCAATCAGTTGTCAGCGCAAGTGGCTAACTCTTGCGCATCCCCGTATCAAGCTAAAAACCTAGCCAGACGGTAGTGGTAATAATAACGAGTTCCCTTCCACGAAAAAGAGTTTCCAATAACGATGTCAGCTGGAAAGTTAACGGGGCTGTCTATGTCCCCGCACGAAACTGGAGCGTTTCATAGTCCTGTTTTCATCGATCTCCTTCACACGCCCATTGCAAGTCTCATCCCCTCTCTTTGCCCTTCGATCCAGATTGATTCGGCGGTTGAGCGAACGAGCTTCCAATACGAACGATCTACGCTTTCGATGTTCTTTATCAGGGTTTGAGAACAGCCGTGACATCGATTTCGATTCGTGGAATAATCGTGAAGAATATTTTCAACAAATTCGCGATCGTCGATTTGCTGAATATCACGTATAATTTTCAAAAGTTTGTAGCCGAGTATCGCAAGGATATTCAGTACCCAAGAAATTCATCTCTATTATCGGTAGAATTATCAGATCGTTCATCACTTCCTATTGATATTTCTTCGTTCTGATATTTCTTCATTTGAACGTACCGAAACTGTTTGTGTCGCTGTCATTATTCGAGTCAAATGGATCCAACTCATAATCAGTAAACGCATCCGCGTAAACGTTATTCACAAGATTATCTCCTTTTTCCATAGCAAGGATTTGTTTTAAATGATTAACGTGCAAAGAAAATATGTAATTTAATAAAAATTTGAGATGAAGATGTTGATATTGAATTTTGAAAAAAACACAGGTGATGAATGATCAATTTCTTATCATACAAGTGTTATTACGTTCACTTTGCAAACTTGATACTGCTGTATTAGCTATATTCAGCGATATTATTATATAACATGATATATTATTATATTTATATATATTTATATAGGGTTTGAAAAAGTCATAACTTGTTCATTTTCAATCTTTTTTATTTTCTTTTCTTGTAGATTATAGAGCATCCCTTGGAAATTAAAAATACTGAAAAACGTGTGTTTTTAAAATTTTTTATTATTTTATTTGGAAATATAATTAATGGATTTGTTCAGTATTATGTGTGAAAGACAACATCCCTCTTCCAACCCTTTAGTTTTTCAGTGGCTACCCTATATAAACATAATAATATATAGTAATATAATATAATGAAATATTATTATATAGTGATATAATATTATTACAATTTGGATAATTGCAATATTATTGTTATTTATCGAATGTTCATATATTTATTAGACAAATGAAAATTATATTCAGCCATCTAGTGTGATAGATCAAGTCTCACAGCTAGCGAGGGCGCTAATTTTGAAATGACGCAGGACTACGTTTCTCAGTTAACAAATTTAAAATGGCGTAGGACGTTAAACGTTTACCGGCATTCAGCTGAAGGGTTTAAACTGACGTGGGACTACATTATCGCGAATGTGTTAATAACTGTTACGAAGGATTGAAATTTTTGTCGATGTCAATTTCGATTATAGCCCTTTGCATTTACTGATCCTCTAGTTCAAACCTCCTCTCGCAATTAACAATCTTAATTTTCATTATCGAACTTGGGCATGTTTGAACGGATTAATAACGTATCATCTGTGATATTTGATGACGTACTCGACCAGTGTGGAGATAAGTTGAATTTAAGTACGAAAAATAATCTTGCCACACTGACTTGAGTTAGTGGAATTGCACAAGTCGACTTATATAATTAAGGTAGTTTATTTTTTGTTTCTTTCCCAATACTAGATAACTCAGGAGTCACGATGTTATAGAATTTTACTTATCTGAACCTATCTTTCTCATTTAATTCGGTCATTTAATTCAAAACTTTGTTCTTCCTGTCTCTTTCAAAGACCTCGCCTTAATCTTTAATACTTGCAATACGTAGGTTCACACGATTATTGCTAGCTATTACTTTTAATTTCGTTAGATCAGTTTCAATAACTTTAATCAAGAAACGATGTTTTCACGATGCGAAATGTGTTCTTTACACTGGACTGACAATGCGATTCGGACAGAATCGTCAGTGGTTGTCTAAATGAACGTGTACAGCGGATCGAATGTAATTTATCCGACTCTTGAAATCGGGTGCAAGGCGCAACGCGTAAGTTCGCTCGACAAACTGTTTCAGTCGTGTTCGTCCCAATCTCTCACCGGCGAGGAATCAACTAGGTTAACAAATTCGCGGTCCGCGAGTCAGTTATTGTGATATCGACCTTAATCCTCCTTTCCACGGAGAAATACTAGACGAGTTTTTTTGTCTGGAAATTTAAGAATCCCAGATTATCGAGATAATAAAATCACTTTTTTTTTTTTTTGTTCATTTTCGACTCTCTGACGGGACCAATGAGATCTGCGCACCACGTGCTTTACCCTTTTTTCCCTTCCTCTGTCATCGAGACAGTTTACGGCTCCTTCCCACGATTTGCCAGCTCTCCGATTCGTTTATTTGACTTTTATGCTACCACTCTTGCGGTATTAAAATATATAAGGCAAATTAAAATTAATCGTTATACGATTCGGCTCAACGTCAACTGATTTGCATCCAAATTTAACGGCTAAAGTGTTGAACGGTTACTACGAATGTGTGGGTTAATCAAAATATTTTAGTCCACTCTGCCTAACCACCGAGAAATAGCAACGTTATCTGCAAAAGTTTACATTACGAGCCAAATCGCAACTGAAGAAATTGTACCGCATATCAATTGTAAAGTAAAGTCTAACGTAGTGTAAAATATCAAGGATCGTTTTCTTCGTCGAAATGAAAATCTCTGATTTTCGTTGTCACAGATATTAGTTTATTATGTACTTTCCACCCTTTGTCATGACATTGACTTTGAATTTTCCATTTACTAATTAGATTTTCGAGGTTTTTAGTTTTTAAACGAAAATCTCCCGATTTACTGGCATGCAAAATATTCTGCACGTAACGATTTTACAGCATTAACATCGTTGAAGAATTCTCCCTTAGAAAGTGCTTGATGGACTGGAAAAGATGATAGTCTGATGAAGCCAAATCAGGAGAATACAGTGGATGATAGACACGAGTCAGTTTAGAAATGAATCTTCCTCAGTATGATTAAGCAAAAAATTGCACAGTGACGTTCTTTGTGCTTTATGCTCCTTATATGGTATTCGTACTCCTTGCCTGTACACTTCTTTGTGATGGAAATGTTCCTGTATAGCAAGCTAGGTAATCCCTAAATCCTGAACAGTTCACGAGGATCGATCAAAACAACGACCTTGATAACGACGGCTTTTTAGAATGGTGAGAGGGGACGTGTCTGAAAATAGGAGGACTAAAATCATCAGATCGAAGTCTTAAAAATCAACATTGGTATTTACGGACGTTAGAATTTGAATATACACTGCATAGATTGCTTTGTATAGATTGCTTTGATAGCATTACCCTTCATCGAAACTCAAAAAGCGTGAGGTGTCTAACATTTGTTTTTTCATAAAGCCACGTTCACTTGACAAAATTTGAATAAAAACTGAATGATAAACTACACACACTTTAAGATTCCCTTGTATGAAATTTGAAAGCAACATCCCGAGTGAATCTATAAATATTTCGAAAAGAAGTTGGACTTGAGGGAAAAACATTCCGGGCAATAGACAGATAGAACCGATAGGATTTATCGAAATACAAATTATAACTGCTTGGTCACCGAGGCAAAATATGTATTAAAGTAACGGGATGTGTTAAAGTTCATTGTATATTTACTATAAAGTTCATGTTATGTATATGTACTTTTCGGCTTTTTAGAAAAGTTCTTGCCTTTCCCAGCTTGCTCGAAATTGTGCATCGTTTGATATCGTCTTTAACGAGCCACGCTTGAAATCTTCCCTTAGTTTTTGCTTTAACGCCGAGGAGAAAGAATACGAGAACGCCAGTATCGTTTCATCCAATTAACTGTCGCAATTAAAATACATCAGCCTAGTCAGAGGCGCAGCCTGTTCAGTTCTGTTGGCTTTCGGAACAAGCGAGCCACATTTGGTTCAAGAAGCATCATTTTTGTTTCGTCTCTCCGAAATAAACGGAGATACGGAAGATGGCCGCGCACTTCAGGGAATTGCGAACTCCTCTCGCAGTGGTTCGCTTTACGGAATTGAAACGTTTCCTCGTTCCCTTTTTTTTTTTTCTTTCGCCACAGTTTTTCAGTAAGTGCAACAAAAAAGATATTTTATCACTGAAAGTGATTTTAGCCAGGGTAACCCAGAAAATCGGACCTCTTCAAGTGCAACGCTAATGCAACGAAAATTAGCGATTGGTTGATTTGGGTCACGTGATTCGCGAGGGGGCGTGGTGTAGACCTCGAGTAGGAGTGGCGTTGTCTGGTACTGAGCGATCGCGCCTGTAATTTGTTTTCTATCGATTCAAATGTTTGCGTATCAATAAAATTTTATGGCAAAAAAGTCAGTGAGACGAATCGTACTGGGGTACAAGTCGTGCAGTTTTTTTTTACTTTCCTCTTGCTTTAACATTCGGAAACACAGCGACAAAACTTGCACCAAAGAATCCGAAATAAAAGAGGAAACGAGCTTTTGTCTATATATTTCTCAGAAAAAAAGGCACTTGAATTCCTCTAAAATTGTTGCCGAAATTAATTATCATTTTATTCACGTTGGCATAATAACTGTACGTTCGAACAAAACGTGATACAAATTCTCAAATATAGCGAACTATAAAACTCATAATAAAGAATCTGAAATAAAAGCTTTCATCTATAAATTTTACAAAATAAATGTCATTCGAATTCCTGTAAAATTGTTGTTGGAATTACTTGTCAAAATTAACTGTCACTTTATCACTTTGTTCGAATAGTAACATTCGAACAAACATCGTTCAAATTTCCAAACGTGCGTCATTACAAATCTATAAAATGGTTGTAAAAACTTATTATTCCGATGATAAAATCACGATTGTCTCGCACTTTCTTAACAACAGCCTCGAAGAGGCGAGGAATGCGAAACGCGATGGTTAACGGATTGATTACGTTAACATCGGCGTCGCGCGTTTTGTCTTTCATCGCGATGAACATTCGGGGAACGTCAATAACGCTGTGCAACTGAAACCGCGACGCGGTTTCGATTATCCGTTGTCATCCTTGTATGCCAGCCAACGTGTTTCACGTCCGTGGTGGATTCGTGGGGATTCGTGGAGAAAATGCGACTAGCGGGAAACTGGCGTTTGAAATGAAAACGGGGAACTATTTTCGGTACGATTTGCGCCGGCTCACGTCCATTCTCCCCAGCCTTAACGTTTTGTTCTCCCCTCTTCCTCTGTGTTTCCGTGAATGTTCAGCCGATTTAACCGAACCGCGCTGCACACCGTGCTCACTCCATTCGAAACGATATTCTTCGCAAAATAAAGCTGTCCGGTGTCCATATTTCACGAGATGTTGCGGTTGAGCTCGTATTGTTGCTCATTTAAAACCTTCGAAGTCCACGCAAATTTTTAAAATGATATAGATAATGTATTAATTTGTTAGGATGTTTAATTGGCTTGTGTGCATTTTTTTTTTTTTTTAAGCATCAGAAATATATATTTAATTGATATATTCAGTAAATGTTCTTTTCCTCCATTATACACTTTGCAAATTGAGTAACTAAAAACTCAAAATACGCCGTTGCTTTAAAGTTTTATCAAAAAATTGTAGCACGTACATTATTTACACATTGTTTAAAATTACTTCGTGATTACTTCGGAAAAGTAAATTTTGCAATTACTGAACCAACTGATATTTCAGTATTGACAGAGATATATTCGATATTGTACTCGGTGCAGTGCGTATCAGCGCGATGAGATTTCCGACCAGTCTATAACAGAGATCGTAAATCTCTGACACAAAATCGACGTCGTGGTTCGCGTGTCTTGCTACGGTTTTTAAAAGTGATGATAGATTGAACGAGAGTCAAGGAATAACCGAATAAATATTTTAAAACAAACTGTGACAACAACATGTGTAAAATCGATCGATATTTTGGAAGAGAGAACGATCGTGAAAGATACAGCGGATGGTACATTTGCATCAAACAAGATCAGTTTCTACAAATAGTTAACAACGTACGAAAATAATGTGCACGGTATAAATTTCCAATAATATGCAAGAATAATGTAAAAGTAATGTCAAAAATTCGATTCCAAGAATCGGAAAGGTTGATTGACATACGAGGGGGATATTTTCGCAGCTGTGCCATATATTTGAACAGAATATAAAATACTTTTAACAGTTGTAATTAAATAAATATTTTAAAACAAACTGTAACAACAACACTTGTAAAATCATTCGATATTTTGATTGTGAAGGATACAGTGGATCAAAAAACTGCACGACTTGTACCCCAGTACGATTCGTCTCACCGATTTTTTTTTTGCCATAAAATTTTATTGATATGCAAACATTTGAATCAGTACAAAACAAATTACAGGTCTCGAAGTCTGCCCCACGCCCCCTCGCGAATCACGTGACCTAAATCAACCAATCGCTAATTTTCGTTGCATTAACGTTACACCTGAAGAGGCCCGATTTTCTGGGTTACGTTAAAATCACTTTTAGTGATAAAAAGTGTTGGCACACCTAGTTTTCTTATAATATTTTTGCGAAAACAAATGATACATTAACAAAATCTGTTTCTATAAATAGTTTACAATATACACAAGCAACGTGCACGATGCAAATTTCCAATAGTAAGTCAATTTAAGTATAACAATAATACATGTAATATAAATATTCGGGAACCAAAAAAGTATTGACGTATGAGGGGAGTGGGGATTTTTCTGCAACAAAGTATAAAATGGTTTTTAATGGTTTAAACACAGATGGTTGTTTCCATCATTCGATAAAGTTTCAGCACTTACAAAAGGATATTTTGCAATTTTTCTAATAACATTTCGCCACATTGAATGCAGATTATTTTTTCTGATTCTCGAATTTTGTATATTTCTCGCATTATTATATTGTATCGTTGTTGAAAATTGGTACTAATTTATGGAAACAGATTTTGTTAACAAGTCATTTGTTTTCATATAAATATTACCTATAAAAAGCTAGATGTGCAATCCTTTTTTGAAGCACTGTACATGATTAAATCGACTATGAATAAATTTAGATTGCGTTCTAGAATGTCTGATATTTATGCGCGCGTGGTGTCTTTGCAAATGATGAAAGTTTGAAAAACAACTTTCTAAATCGTCTTAAACACGCGAATTGGTTGTCCTCAGTCTACGAAACTTGCAAGAGTGATGGTCCAATTTTAGTTTATTGGAGAAAAAAAAAAAAAAAAAACTGTGGAAAAAGACCAAACTATCTACACTAGCAGATACAAAGATATGTTCGAGTAACGTGTGGGAAAATCCACGTGTTTCGAGCCACGTTCATAGTAGTAATAAATTTTATGAAGCAACAGCCGTGCATGTTGGAAAATAAAATTGTAATTTTCGCTTGTGGCGACAAACGATAATATCGAAATAACGGTTGAAACGTTCGCGTCAAAAAGTTATCGTTGCCATCAGGCCGACTCGGAATTTCTTTGGGGCACACGTGTAAATTCTTCGAAAACAGAGAGAAATAAAAGTATTGAGCTAAAGCGGAAAGTAAAAGCAAATTTATTGGCGTCGAAAATATTCGACACTTTCTGAAATAAAATTATCGAATTTTATCCAAACATTCCGATAGTTTCAAACCCGCAGAAGCAGAAATGGAATTTGTAAAATGCTGTAGAATTCGTTAAAAAAATAGTAGCCATTCTGAGGATTTTCACTCCGTGTGATATTTACGACGAGAGGTTCTCCAGTTCTATAATCGGCGAACAGTATTCTTCACAGCTGCTCGTCAGCCAAAAATAACATTTTTCAATTACCGAGAAGGATTTGTTCGCCAGAAGCTCTACAGAAGAGAATATTCCCCCTGTCTTGTATTTCGCGTTGATTTCTCTGCGTTTTCTTTTCTCTTGAATGGTCTTCGCTTCTCGTTAAAAACCTTTCCTCTCTTCCTCTCTTGGAAAATCGTCTCGTCTACAAACAAGAAAAGTCACGAGAAGCTGGGGCGTCCCGAGTTCGAGTGCTAATTATTATGTCGCTGCGACGTTATTAATTTGCTCGCTTTGTCGACGTGTCGGAGCTTCGCGTCATTAATACATTTTACCGTCTCCCTCGTTCTCCTCGATAGCCAACGTCTCGATATCGTATTTTCCGGCAAGTTTCTTCCAGAGACTGGTAGAGAGCTAGGACTAACTCGAGCCTGCACTTGTTGCACCTCGTAGCCTGCCTTACTCGGCCTCTCGAAGAGGAAACGTTGGCGTTTCGCGAGAAGTGCAGCAAGAACCTCCTTATTTGTTATGTAACCTCCGAGTTTGTTACGTATCTTTTCGTTCTTTCCGATTCAATCAAACGAACAACTGAAAAGGAATTCTGTCTGAACGAACAAATTCGGATACCGTATCAGCTTTTTTTTAATCGTTCCCTGATGTAAATTTCAATCAATTTACATCTGTCACTCCAACGAACAAAACGATGTTCGACGGTAAATATTTTCGGACACTGTATCATCTCTCCCTGATGAAGATTTCGATCAATTTGCACCTGTCACTCCAACGAACAAAACGATCTTCGAAATACAAATGGTAAATATTTTCGCAAATCGTGTCGCTGAACGCAAAATCTCATCGACGTTTCGCTCGTTGCAATCGCAGAAGGCTTGTCAATCGATGTTACGGTTCACGAACGTAAAACGTAGCCGCGCGCGCGCGAAAATAGAACAGCGCGACGAGTGCGAAACATATCGCCAAATAAACGAGTCGCTAACACGCGCGACGAATTTTTCGCGTGTCGCGTCGTCGACACGTCGTCTGAATAAATACGCGCGGTTCATTTCCACGGACGCGAAATTCCAAGCAGGAAGCAGGAGTTTCTCCTATCGAAAACAGAAAAACGGTTCTCCTTTTTTTCTTTTTTCAATCGAGTTTTTGCGTTATCTTACCTTGATCGTCGCGGTGCAGTTGAATAACGAAATCGTTCTCCGAATCACGATACCGGTGAAACAGGTTAAGGCTCGCCGCGTTTCTCGAAGAAAGCATTTAATTAATCTCGCTCGAGTTTCGTTTCGTCGAGCTTGCGTAACGCGTTACGTCCACGCTGGTGTTGCAGGCACGTAACGATACACGTATTCGAACTGGTTCTTTCGTTCGCTCGCTTTAAATCGAGATTCGCACGCGCTGTTTCTTGATCGAAAAAAATTCACGATTTTGTATCTTTGTACGTCTCATAGAATTGTATCGGGTGCCGTGTGATTGCGGTAGCGAGAGGCGAAGGGGGAAACGCGTGCGTGGCAGCATTTCGATTTTTCACCGAAAGCAGAGATAGCAACAGCCGTGCGCGTGTTGCGACAATACCTCGTTTATCGATAATTTATCAGCGGGAACGTTTGCTCAGGCGCTACTCTGCGTCGAATTTTCAGGCAAACTCTTGTCATCCGTGTTGATTAAACGAGTATTATTTCGTGGCGTAATTACGTAACGATGGATGTATATTCGAGCTCTTTGTTCATGCGAAAAACTTCCTTAAATAGATTTGCAGTTAATAAAACTATTTGAATGTACGCTTCGGCTGTTGGAGCAATTTTTTTTCACTGGACTGCTGATTTTTATGCAATATTTCGCCGAATATGCTTTATAATAAGTGCTTTCTATGATATTTGGTAGTTAAAATGATTTTCTATGGTGACTTTACTTTCTTAATTATATTTTTCAAAAATGTAAATTTTCGTAAAAATCCGCTGTCTATTTATCACATTTCATCCATTAGGCATTTGTTTCAACGCATTATTTTTTTTTTTTTTTTTTCAGTAGGTTTTTCAGTAGGTTTAAGTATATTTTACCTGTATCGTTGTTGACTAATTTTGATCGACTATCTCTCTTACGCATTATAGATTTATCACTCGTTTTATTTATATAAAACTAAACGCACTTTATATATTTCTACCGTAACCAGTCAAATGGAAATAAAATTTGTACTTTTACGAAAGTAACACAGATAATTGTCAGTTTAGTACAGAAAACGATGCACTTTGATGGTGAGAAAAATTGAATTTAGGTAATTTAGAAAAAAATTATTTATTTTTTATTAATCATGTTAAGTGCACGAAAGAAATAACAACGAGTGCAAAATTTTAAATCAAATTTTTGAAACTGTTCGTTTGATCGGGCCAAAAAAAAAATTTAATTACATTTAGTGTTAGAGTAACAATTGTTTCTACGCCTTCGGATTTTATGCGTAAATCAGTCTTCATGTGCAATCTGCACTTGTTTCCTAGAATAATACATATCTTAATCTATATCTGACATGAGCAAAAATCTAAACAAAGATGTAGGGAATAACGATAATAACAACAATTTGCAATGGTACAGTGTTTATCTTTGTCAAAAGGAGTGTATTTCATTTTTGGGGCGCATTTTTCGTATCTGTATTTTCTGCCGAAATTGTTTATGTTTATTCGTACGATTCAGAGCGTACTTCACGTCTTTAGTATCAGGTTTTTCGCGTAATCTACAAAGTTTGTTAATGAGTTTACATTTACATTTTCTGTTTAATTTGCTTTTATCGATTACTACAATGCAGAACTACAATATATTATTCTGTTGGAGTTCTGGCATTGAAAGTTTTACGCTTCGCTATATCTAGCATTATAATTAATTATTTTTTCATTTTTTCTATGCATGTTTTCCCTACATGTATGTTTTCTTTTTTTATTTCTCATTTATTATTATTATTATTATTATTATTATTACAGTGATCTTCTGTTGACATATCTTTCTTCTGATGTGATCACGTAAATAAATAAATAGATTTTTTTCCTTACATACATATAGATACGATAGATTTTGCGAAATTATTTTTTTGACATACATAAGTTAATACGGTTTTATAGGAAATGATCTGCTGCATCGATTGTTGTAAAAAGAAATGACGTGATTTCATTTAAAAAAATAGTAATTGATCTATATCTCCATATCTCCCAATCCACTCAAAAATGAATTCACCACACTAAATTATTGCCTCCTTTTTGATATTTTTCGAGCAACGAATAGTTATAAAGATAATTGCGTTTATGGATTAAAATAGTGTGATCTATATATATACAATTTTCTTGTCATTACTAATGCCATTTGCATTTGAATATATGATCCCAATTAAATCATTATTTCTTATGAGATGGCACACCGGATGTGTGATATAATAAAAACTGTATATTTATTACATCTACTCACACTACTCGGAGATATCTACAGTGTAATTTTTATTTATAGTGTAACAAAATCTAGTATGGTGTAATAAACAATAAAACAACGAATTAATCATTTCAAATTCGATATCTTTGCATAAAAATACTAATCAGTCTGCATTTTCCATTAGAAGAAAACTCGTCCACCTTGAACTGACGATATTTCCAATTGTGGAAAATATCGTTGTGCTGTTTCGTTGTGTTGACAGATGTCGCTGGTATGCATAGATGTTTTTTGTAATCGAGTTTTACCAATCTTTTTCCCCAAATTTTCCACCGTTCTACACGAATTGCAATTTGTTTTATCATTTGCCACGAAAACATAAATTACTCGAAACGTCGGACAAGATTATATCGGGTGTCCAAGTATCCGATGAGTTGAATAGTAATAATCTCAATTATTTCGTAAGATACCCGAGTAAACGGACTATCTGTAACCCTAATGGTAAAATACATCCCACTTCTAAAATATTTTAAATCTAATTCTGTTATATAACGAATAAAAATATGTAACAAGAATATTATATATTTACAATTGCGTTAATTATAGAAAAAAAACTATAGTACGATTCGTCTCACTGAAAGGCCCAGAAGCAACTGAAGAACCGACTAGGAAATGAAGACGACTTTTTTGCCATAAAATTTCATCGATATGCAAACATTTGAATCGATAGCCCCTTCACGAATCACGTGACCCAAATCAACCAATAATTTTCGTTGCATTAGCGTTGCACCTGAAGAGGCCCGATTTTCTCGGTTACCCCCGCTAAAATCACTTTCAGTGATGAAAAAAGATTCGTCTCGGGAGCGTTAAGCGAAAAACGTGCTACGGAAACAGAGATCGAATTACGAACGACGCGTCCGTTTTGGGCATCCGTTTTTACTCGATCGCGTTTATTTCCTTCCCGTTTCACGATCAACGATACTCCTGCTCCCCCTCAGCCCGTGTTTTTGTTCCTTTCATTTCTTGCTCGTTTTTCGAGACTGCGCCGCGACCCAATTCTCCATTGACGCCCGTTTCTCATCATCCGCGATTTCTCCTCCGTGCATTTTCCACTCTCGAGCAGGAGAGCACGAATGCTTCGACTCGTCGATTCATGCGCAACCCACCGCTTCGATTTGTTCAACGTTCGTTCGTTCGTTCGTTCGTATTCTTCCTGTTTTTCCTTTTTTTTTCTTTGCTTTTCTCTCTCTCTCTCTCTCTCTCTCGCTCTCGCTTTGGGGACAAAGGTCGCCCAGTGGTTTTAACCGAAAATCCACGCTTCGTTTCACCGGTAATTCTCATAGTAGGAAACACGATGAGCAATTAGCTTGTACGTTGATGTTGCTTTTCACGGAGAATATTACATGACAAAGATTTTGAAACTTTGAGTTCGGTTCTGTGTTTCATGCTTTCAAAATTAATGGAAATTAACGAGAAATGTCTTTCTGCAATGACAAATGCAGAATACGTACTTTGATAAAAATTAACCCTTTGCGTTCGACCGTCCCTCCTAAGGGTACATTGTATTTAAATCTAGCTCGGACTTCCTTTTTTAGAGTTGCTTATGATTAACATATAATGAACATAGCGTACGTTTAATGTTTTATAATCAGTATAATATTTGATAATAGAAGAATAAAAGAACTTTTAGAAAAAGAAATTTCCGAGGGTAGAAGCAGTTGCGAGTCAGTTGGAATAATTCGGAACAATTTGCATGAACTAAACTTCTTATTGCTTTTTTTTTTTTTTTTTACAAAAGTTTACAAATTGATGAAGGAAATCCACCAGTGCACGTTGGTGACTGCTTCAAACAATATCGCGTATCAACCAGGTATGATCAACAAAATTTCATAATTGCTAAGTACCATTTGGATAGAACGATTGTTTCTAATGCTATATCATTTTATTTAAAGTGATGCCTCGTAAATAGATTGCTTACAAATGATAAAAAAAAAGAAAAAAAATTTTCAACGATTAAAAACGGACTAACTGACAACCCTCTGTTGAAGAGCTGGTAGAGAGAAAAGAACAATCAAAATCAAATTTTGAAGTTTAGAATTTCTTGTAACGCATTGTAATCGTTATCCTACGTTGTCTCGTGAAATATTTTCATCGCGCCAATTGGCTTTGAATCGCGTTTAAGGAGTCCCATCTGCACGCGCCTTTGACACACAAACGATGACGACCACCATTAATAACCGGCGACATTGTGTGATCTTACGTAGGCCGCGCTCCTCTAGCAACTGATGCACTGTTTGTTTGCGGACTTGACACAATCGCGCTGGAATTTTCTGCGAACAACCGTGTGCTTTTATAATAGCGCCTCGACGGATGATGCCACCGAATGTACTTCGTCACATTTCGGATCACTTCTAAGTTGATCTCTTAGCTATCAAACGCCATTCTTAGCTGTAACGGCATTCGCCATCTTTTTCAACGATTATGTACACTGTAGCTCATTTGTTCCTCAGTCGAAGAGGAGAGCTGTTGTTATCAAACTCTTTAGAAAACAAACTTTTCAATTCACTTTTTCAATTTCAATGTTTTAACATTTGTTCAAAGTTTGTTCCAACGTGGTTACACAGTGTAAAGTACCACCGGATATGAATTTCATTGTTACACTGCCTTGCACAGTTTGCGTCAGGCCATGCGTACGGAAGTGCAGCTTCGTGAAAAATTTCACCGCAGCCGAGAGGTTAAATTGCTTAAATTGCAAACGGCAATATCCTTTTTATCCAAGCGGATTCGCAGGAGTCACGCTTTTCGCGGAAAAGAAACATTGGGATAAAAAAAAACGACGAGATGATTAATTGGCGGGAGAAGTAGGTCAGTTGAATGTTGACGAGTCTCATGGATGATTTAACCACTCGGTTTCGACGAAACCGTACGATCCGGCGTGGGGACAAATAGAACAAAGTTTCAGCTGCGTGTAACGAGATAATCAAGTCTGATGGCCGGGGGAGGGGACGAATTTTGCTCGAGACGAATAGGTTTCGCTCGATTGGTTTGCTTAACTCGGCTCGTTAATTATGCGCGTCGTGGCCAAGCACGATCGGTTGGCTGAAATCTGCGTCGAAATTGGGCCGCGCTCTTGCGAACGCCACGACGGGGTTCCCCTTTAAAACGTTGCCACCGTTCGCGTTCTATCGACACTTGAAAGCACTTAAGGCAATCTATACTGTCGTCGGGCGAATTCTTCTGGTTCTGCCCGTGGCTTCTCGCCGCAAACGTTTCCCGTCCCTCGGTTGGCGAGAAACCGCTTATTAAATCCGCTTGAAACTCGTTAACGAGTTTTCGGCAGGCGAAAAATTTCACTTGGACTCGAGTCGAGTCCAAAGATGCCCCGAATGACATTTCGCGGTTTACACAACCTCCTCGTAATTCGTCGGCATTTTTCGTAACATCACGACGCGCGCGCAGAGTAGATCGTACAGGTCGTTGTAATTTACTTTTGCAATCTCAAAAATTCCAGTTCCAAACACCGAGAATCGGCTTTAGCCAGACACGATTTGGAGAACGCAGATTCGTTAAAAGAAGCCTGGAGCTCCTTTTTCGCTGGTGGTTAAGCAAGGTTGTTCCGCTGGATCGTACGAGCGTGACGCTAATTATAGACTCGTAATCGCATGGTAGCGGCGCGGAGAATAAACTTTGATACGTTTCTCGTTTTCCAAATCGATCGATCGTCTGTCTCTACCGCGAATAAATTAGATTTATTGCACGTTCGTTCGTTCGAAAGAAAGAAAGAAAGAAAAAGGAAAGGAAAGAAATAGAAGAAAAAAGAGATTAATTTGAAAATTAATTCTTGTCTCCTTTTACGATGCGATATTGACCTTAAGTGCAGAAGATGCGTGTCACGTTTTGTGACATTTTACGTTACGTGCCACATATTAAATTGCACACGTCGCCGTGACATTCACGTCATATCGGTAATTACGTGAAATTGCAGAATTCTTCAAACGCGTGTGTAATTCGTGTTATCCAACACGCATCCGAAGGATTTTACCTCGAGATTTTACAATCGATCTTCGGTCGGATCAATACATACGTATTAACATTATGCGATGATTTTTGCAGAAGCCAGGCCGACTTTAATTCTTGCGAGACTAATGGAACAATATCAATTTTAATAAAAAAAAAATTTTTTTTTTTTTTTTAGAAACATTATCGAGTCAGAAAAATTAGACAATCTGTATTAGGTATGTGGATAAACCAGACTCTGTATGCTAATCTATAATTATCCGAAATAATATACCGAATTGTTAAATTATTGCTATCAGAAAATGGTTGCTAAAAGAAAAGGGTGTTAAAAAGCGTGTAACGTCGTTATTTCTATTTCCAGCGATGTACAATCGAAACTTCGTTCCAAAGAACGTGATTCGTGCGTCAGGCGATATAGTGTGTGGTAAATGGTTGATTACATAACGATTAAATCATAGGTTGCGCGAGGGTCGGATATTTTTCGCGGGGCAATTATGTATTTCCAAACCGAGATATTAATTACTTCTAAACTGGATATCTCTCTTCTATTTCTCGTTATTCTCGACCGCTAGTAGTCTTCACTTTCACAAAGATCGACGAGTGTGAATTTATATTTCGCTAGGTCATGCGACGCGTGCTCCATTATTCTCGGATATCGCTTGAGCTACTCTCGATTCTTATACTTTTTCCCCTTTTTTTCAATCATTTTTGCGCGATTCGTGAACAATGCGGTATTTCGCCTGGAAGCAAAGCCTTTCTCCTCCCACGTGCACCCGATCATTGTGTACATACTCTAAAATCTGTTAGATTGATGTTTCTCATGGATAGTTAGACTATATTCGTTCTTATCTTCTTATTAAAATCACCTCCAACTATACAGGAGTGTCCAGGAAGAGGTGATGATTGACATAAAAAAATAAGTCAAACAGAAAAAATAAAATTTTTTCATTTAAGGCATCGTTTCATTTCATTTTCGAGAATACCAAGTTTGAAAATTTTATCAATTCGTCTCACTGAAAGGCTCAGAAGCAACTGTTCTGACTAGGAAACGAAGACGACTTTTTTGCTATAAAATTTTATTGATGTGCAAACATTTGAATCGATACGAAACAAATTACAGGCGCGATCGCTCGGTACCAGACAACGCCACTCCTACTCGAGATCTACCCCTCGCCCCCTCACGAATCACGTGACCCAAATCAACCAATCGCTAATTTTCGTTGCATTAGCGTTGCACTTGAAGAGGCCCGATTTTCTGGGTTATCCCCGCTAAAATCACTTTCAGTGATAAAATCTTACAAAGTAAGAAACGCAGTTTATCCACGAAACTGTTGTGAAGATTGTGTGAATCAGACACGTGTTAATCAGTAGCCATTGAAGTATCGAAAGTCGATCAAACAGTTGTTACAAAAGCTTTTACGCTCTGTTGGTCTTCGTTGTATTTTGAGAGGTAAGTAATTGTTTATTTTACGAATTGTATCTTTAAAATGACAATTTCGTAAAACAATTTGATTTCATTCTCATGATTCTTTTAAAGTCTTGGGTGAAGTTTAATTACAAGAATAGCAATACTTTTTTTTTATAAAATGTTTTGTACTTATTGAGGAGATAATATTGGACTCTCTATATGACTATTTTTAAAATAAATTTGCTGACTTGACTGCCACATAATATTTAATTACATGAATTCAAATGTCTTTGAAGAGGAAACAATGGACGTGAAGGCGATTATAAATGCTGTTAGAAATAAGAACATGAAAGAGAATAAAAATTCATTTCAATAAGAAAATATAATTGCAATTAAAATTTTTATTATTACAAAACATTATGCCGTAGTAACACATAACGAACATTTATTTTCGTGTCTGATGTTTCTTACGAGTGTGAATATTTTGTAAAATATTCGCCTTTGTGAAGTGAAACCACATATGTAGAATTGACGTACATTCTCTTTTTCTTTGAGCTACATACTTTGCAAGGCTTTTGGGGAGATTTTTTTTTGTAGGTTTTAATTTGGATATGACGGACAACCTCTTCGGAATCTAAATCATTTTCTTTTCGATCGATAATGCAGATTCTAACTATTTCTTTTAGAAATTTATTGTAAATTATTGTACGTAAATCTACGTGGCTCGTCTTAAAATATTGAAAAAACGTAAATTTACATGTCCCATCCTTTAAGTGTTAAAAACATCCACCCCCGCATATTGGAGATACGGAGTCCCAGTGTAGTAATAATCGCATGTTTTTGTTAATTTAACAATACGCGGATAGAAATACATCACAATACCATCTAACATGTATTTAAAAACAATATACAAAATTTCGAGACATTCCTCTATTTATGTGCTTGTTCGCGCACGTAATTAGCGAGACGAGGTTTTGTTTTGTTAAGGTTTGTGGACTGTATGTATTTCGTACGCTGAGTATTAGGGGCTTGTCCCCTCGTAGTAAGTTCGTGTCGCAGGAAGTGTACTTGATCTATCGAAAGTCCGAAGGATTCTGAAGTGGAAGCTGAAGGAAGGGCCCGAAAGCTCTCTCGGGTCCCCCTCCTTCGGCTGCGGAAGATTGGAGGTCCAAGGTGGGGCACGAAGAGCCAGGTATCTGTCGCAGACCTAATTGTGATCTCGCTGGCACATGTTTTCTACGTGTTCGGGAATGTTAATGACGTGCTTCAATCCACGGTCGAGGGCCTTGTCCACTTGGAATAAAAAACAACCATATCGCCATAGATTTATGGCGAGACAGGCCTGTAAAAATCCAATAAATTTCCCGGACTACCTGCACCTAGACCGTAGGCATTGCAGCATGGATTCTCTCCCGAACAGTGCTACTAAAGAAAATTTCCTCATATTTTCTCTGCTTAAATTTAGTTAATGCTGGACTGGTTAGAAAGATGGACAAAAAGTTCGTTTACTAAACCAATTCTTATCTAAATGTATTCAAGCTATTCGTTCTTTTAGTGTTAAAAGATCTTTATTTCACTAATAAATTAATTACAGGACAACAAGTGGTAACAATAAAAGTAAATCGATAATCACGATGATACCGCGATCTCTCCGGAATATACAAGTGTACTACAGTAATTGTAACTCTTGACTTGAGTTATGTAGGAAACGCGATCAACTGCACACTGACCCGACGTGGACTATTTAACGCACTAGACCTTCAGGGAACTGAGAGCTTAACCAGTCAAAGTCAGTTCTTTTATACTATGGGTCTAGCTAGGGTATGTCCTTTTTCCTCGAGAGATTGGAAAGCGGACATTGTCTATGGTCAGGCCCATGTGAGGCTATTTGACAATTACCACATGGTCCTGCCGATACTACGAACTTGGGTCCACGTCGTGGGGTGCTTCCTGCAGTCTGGACTGTGTCCCCTACAGTTCTCTTGAAAGTGAAGGCTTAAATGAAAAAATTTTATTCCACATTTTCGTATGTAAAATAACTTCTCCTCTCTACTTGATTTTCTCCAAAAACGATGCCTCGAACGAAAAAATTTTCTCCTTTATTTTCGATTGATCTTTCCTCACGGAGGAAAAATTTCCTCGCTAGTATCTTCAATACTGACGAGTTCCTCGAGTCGGTTAAGTGCTTTTACGTGGCTTGCACGGGCGCGTTCTCTTTTCCAATATTTTTGTATTTTACGAAAAGGTACGATAGAATGGAACGGGAATAGGAAGAAAATAGATCATATGATGCACCTTACATTGGATATTTAATGGTAGAATAACACGTCCCTGAGTACACGTTCTTCGATGTGTACGCGTGGTGTCATCGCGGTATATTGAATTTCTGTCCTTTTTCAGGCACAAACGACCGAGTGATATCTCTCGTATACGGGGCGGTACACCAGTAACAATCATATCGCGATATGAATAGGGGGTTGTAATTTCGATGAGGGTCCATTAGTAGAAAGTTATTGATTCGGTTCGACGTTCATGCCACGGTCACGTGGCTGACCGTTATCGTAAATGAATTCGCGTGGTAACCTTTCCTCTCGGACGCCACTCTTCCACAAACACATTCCAGAAGCCACCGATAATTCAACAGTTCTCGCAAGCGTATCATTGATATTGTCACTGCGCTCTGCCAGTTTCACGATCACGCGACGCGGGAGTAAAACACCGTGTTGTTTATAGAGACGCCCGCATTTCGCGTCGCAAACGTTCGAGAAACGAATTGCTCGGGACAAGCACAGTTGATAAAACTTTCCACGTTTCCACGACCTTTGGGAAATTTATCTAATTCCATCGGCTTTCCCCAAAAATTTTCGCTCGACAGTGATAAGTATAATTTATTGTGCAAAATTTAGGATGACTCTTTAATTAAAATTTGTCATTTTATCACTGAAAGTGATTTTAATCCCCTGGGGGTAACCCAGAAAATCGGCTTCTCTTAGCAACGCTAATGCAACGAAAATTAGCGATTGGTTGATTTGGGTCACGTGATTCGTAAGGGGGCGTGGGGTAGACCTCGAGTAGGAGTGGCGATCGTGCCTGTAATTTGTTTTCGATTCAAATGTTTGCACATCGATAAAATTTTATGGCAAAAAAGTCGTCTTCATTTCCTAGTCAGAACAGTTGTTTCTGAGCCTTTCAGTGAGACGGATCGTACTGGGGTACAAGTCGTGCAGTTTTTTAGATAAATTTATGGAGAAAATTTATAAAATTTCTTCCTTCTTCATCCTGCAGTTTTCTACGTTGTGATGCAAAACTTCGTGCCAGCTGGCATTTCGCGTGCAAAGAATTGTTATCGAACGTCCTTTCTGCCAAAAGAAAATCATATACAAATAGTTCGTTGCTATTATTTATTAACAAGTTACGATCGGTTATAGAGCACACGTGGGCTACTTTCCGATAATGAATTATTCGAACGATAACGTCTAGGAATTGACGAAAACGAACGAACAAGCTCCATGACAATAAATTATCGACCAAACTTGCGGAGACCGGGTGGTTGCGAAAATTGAATATCCAGTCTAGAGGTGAACCAAAATACATATCTTCTGTACACCTGGTAGATATTGGTGCGTAATGAAAACATGTTTCGAAATTTCCATTTTAATTGCGTTGTTCGAGAGGCGTCGGTAACTGATTGATCTTCGTTGAACTGATCTTTCGCGCGATTGCAGTCGCGTCGAGAACTGTAGAGAGAAGCAAAACTTGTTACATTCTCAGCCATTTTTACGAGATGTAACAAGCTAAATTTGCTAAATTCACGAGGCATTGCAGAAGGAAAGGAGGAGATTGAAACTGGGCGAGTGAAAATGTAAGAAAAAGAAACCAACAGTTTTCCTATGTCAATAAGAAAAACTGTAAAAAGAGGTAGAAAAGAATGGAGTCAAGGGAGGTTATTGGTTAATTGCACACACGCAGCAGTTTCGCGACAACGTCTCTCCAACGCGCGAGGAACGTCTCTTCGTGTCGCGTGTTTGCGTGCTAGGTCGCGCGTCACCTTGAGACTCGCGAATACGCGAGGTGTGTTAGCGATACCGTAGTCAGAGAGACACTCGCGTCTAATCTAAAGCAGGTATGGGAATTTTTGGTTGACTTTGGCCGGGCCAAGTGGCGCCGAACCGATCTGTTTTAGCCTTGATTGGAACGTTACCGACCGTTTTGGCACCGGTCCCAAAGTCAACCACTGATTTCTATAATGCTTTTCGCATCGCGAGTCCGCTCCACGATAATTTACACGCACCCCTCCGTTATCATTTTCTGTCCTACCGCTAAATGTTTCACTCTGTAATTTCGTACAACAAAGTGTCGCTTCCGAGAAGTTTCCTACCGAGAAACCACCGACGCAAAGGGAACTCGCTATACATCCCGATTAGCATCGACCGAGGAATTCGCAACGGCAGACTTTCCTTCGGTCTGTCTGCTCTTCCCGAGTACCTTCACTTCGCATTGTTACGTATTCATAAGCGACGTTACGTAAACGGTTCGAACGAGTAGCTTGAATTTCGCCCGGAAGCATCGGCCCGCGAAAAGCGATGCGCTTGGAATCGTGCGTGCGTTGCAACCGCCTCGAACCGGAAGGGATATCTTCGACTTTCTGCTCCAGAAATAATGTAATTGACAAGCCCTTGGGGAACGTTTGAAATGATTGAAAGGACGCGATATGTATTTTCTTCGAGTAAAGTGAAAGCGAGTTCAATGCTCCGAGTTCCCAGGGTTAAATTGAGAATAAACAGACACTAAATATTGAAACTATGTGTAATTATATAATATAATTTTGTAGAAAAAAGGAATCGTAGAAGAAACGTCTACTTTCAAGTGGTTTATTTTATTCTAAGATGATATTACACTCTGTGACAGATGACAAGGTGTCAAGACTGTCAATTATCGTAGTGTGTAAAAACATTGAAAACATTTTTTCATGACTTAATTTACAATCGGTTTGGAGATTGAAGTCTCCCATTTACAACGACCTTTTAAATCTTACCGTGCCATTTTTCCCCGTCAGTTTATAGAACTTCGAATATCAAGTAAATAAATCTAATAAAATGGCACGAAAAAAATCATACATCAAGTTTACGGTGGCCTTTGTGAAAGGGAGGCTTCAATCTTCAAACATCCATCAGATTCAAACACGAAACAAATTTTTCCGTACTGTGGCAATTACAATTTATAGAGTGTAATTATTCAATTATAATTGCGTGATGTAAAAACATCTTAGAATAAAATGAATGATTTTAAAGTAGATGCTTCGAGCTTTAAAATGTGTCTTTAAAACTTATATTATCATGCAATTTCCTTTTACAAAGTTATAACAATTTCAATATTTAGTGTTCAACTATTAATGTAAGTCAGTATTAATGTAAGTCACAAAAAAAGGCGATTGCACATTAAAAATAAACTGCAAACCGATATAATTATCCAGTGGTTCTTATCAATTTAATGGGTCTCAATTTCTGTAGTCACGAAATTAAATTAACTTTAATTTTTACTAATTTTAATATAATTTATGACGTCTGCTAAAAAAAGCAAAAGTGAAACTGTTATTATAAAAGTCATTACAAATCTATATTGTTTAGGAAACAACTATCGATGAGGGAAATGTATCTCGATTGCTCGTAACAACTATTAGCTATTTCATTCACTCGTAACAGTGCATAAGTGTAAATTGTTGGTATCGACTGAAACTGCATTTAAACGTTTCAAAAACCGTAGAGTTACTTTCTTACGTAAATTAGTGAAGAAAGAGAATAAATTTTCCTTGTTATAAAAAAATTTATTCGTCGTCAATCAATTAAAATTGTTTTAACAAAAAAAAAAAAAAAAATTGTTATCCTACGATCGTTCTTATTCTAGTTATAATAGTTGTTATTATACATTATCGTAAATTGTAAACGAGCGTGCTCATCATTGTAAATAATTAAAAGTAGAGGATAAACGAAGGTTTCGTCCATTCCAGTTGTCGCGAAGAGTAAGTGTCGTGAGAAAGAATTGTCGATTCGTATTGATCGTGCGAACTTGGGGAACAACAATGTCTCACACGTCCAATTGTTGTGCTACATTAATAACGCATAGACGACGCGGCATGTGGCAGCGAATGTATCTTAACCGATGGTAATTATTGTTCGTTCGCCAGCAAGCACATCAGCTGCCTGTGCTTGCCGAACAATGCGGCACGTGACCGTCGTTACCGATAATTAGTGTAGCTGGTGGTTGTTCGCGATAACCGCCGATAACGCGACAATAAAATACATTGTATGCATATATTTACAACACCGTTTATCGTTTTCGTTTCGAACCTCGGAATTGTATGAAACTTAATCTTTTAAACTCGACTTGTCTTTTGACAATGTCCTTTAGTTATTTATTTATTACGTTAAATTATAAATAAGTAAATAATTTAATTTATTTGTCATTTTTTAAACTGTGATTATTGTTGAGACTCGTATTGAGTTTTGCAGCATATTTATATTGTCATCTCCAGCGTGATATACGAGTTCAAAGGATTAATATACAATACTAAAGTTCTAGGCAGGTGTAGTTTGCGTGTAGACGTTGCTCCGATGCGAATCGGAAAATTTATTAATGGAAAACAATTCAAACATGATTACGTAGTCGAGAAAGGAATATTTTTAATTTGTACTGTTTAATCTCTTCGAACTTCTTGCCGTTTGGTATCACTGACTGTATCAGTTATACCATCGAAGCATTGAATTTAATTGTCTTCAAATTAATATTTTTGTTTTGGAGTACTAGAAACATATTGATAAATATGAAGCGCATAAACACTACGAAACCCTTAAATTTAATGCAACTTTATAGGGAAGTGAATGGAAGAGAAAGTAACTGTAATAGATAGTGTGGATAAACACAGTTTCGGATCCATTGTTTAAGAAATGTCCCATAACTAGTGATACAATTGAGTAAGAGATGATTCTACGTGAAAAAATGAGTCGAGAGGAAAGAAAAAAAATTTTTTTTCATTTCACGCGTCATTTTCAAGGAAATAGACATTTCAAGAAAATACACGTTTCTTTAAAAAAAACTGCACGACTTGTACCCCAGTACAACTCGTCTCACTGAAAAGCCCAGAAGCAACTGTTCCGACTAGGAAATGAAGACGACTTTTTTGCCATAAAATTTTATCGATACGCAAACATATTTGAATCGATAACCCCTTCACGAATCACGTGACCCAAATCAACCAATAATTTTCGTTGCATTAGCGTTGCACCTGAAGAGGCCCGATTTTCTGGGTTACCCCCGCTAAAATCACTTTCAGTAATAAAATGTCTTAAAGTTAATACACTTCGTATTTGATAAACTTTCAAACTTGATCTTCCCAAGAACGAAGCATCTTACAAACAAATTTTATTCCACGTTTTTCACTTATTTTCGTACGTGTAATAATCTGCTGCTAATTATTCATTTCTGTCACGCCTGGAATTATGTAAATTCAAGCATACTTGGTAAATCTCCAAACTCGATTTTCTCGGAAACGAAGGCTTTAGCGAAAAAATGTTGTTCTTGCTTCTCGATTCATTTTTTCGCGTAGAATCATCTGGTTGTACACGGGACACCCTGTATCTATATCTGCTACATCCGTCACGAACAAGTTTTGCGTTTGTCCTCTCACCGGACGTATCTGTGATTGTTCAACCTTGTTATCGACTCTTGCATTAATTTCAATGAATTTTCTCCGTTGAAAGTCGAACAGCTTTCGAAATATCGAGATATCCTGGCTGTGACCACGATCTCGAACGGAAGGTCTCGGTTAATTGTCAGCTTATAATTAGCGCGTCTCTTATTACTAGTACGTACACGTGTTCTTAGCAGCGGAAACGCTGCGCCAAAGCCACGTTTCCTTTCCCTGCACGGTGTCCCGCCTCCAGTCTAACGTGTAACGGTCTTCCACGACGGCGTTTCCCTTCGACAATTCAGACGCGTGCGTTTCGATTGAAGTCAATTCGATAATCGTCCTCCTTGACGAGCCTCGACTCGAAAATTCTTCCGGCTCGTGTCGATCTCAATCGTGATTCTCGTGATCCCCGGCAGTCATCAACTTTCTTTTAATTTATCGCCAGCCTTACCCTTCTTGCGAACAACTGGAGGGGATCCATTTCGTCTGTTCTGAGCTTCCGCCTAACTATTTACCACCCGATACCACAGTTCGCATATCGTAGCTATTACATTTATGCTGCTCTATAGTGATCTTCAATGATCTTTACGCAGAATAGTAATCAAAGAAAGATGGAAGAGAATCGTCTTTCAATGGCGTAACAACATAAACGAATGACAGTTTGATTCTATCGATATTCTTTGATGGAATAACAAAATGATCGAGAATTCAGAGTGAATGATTAAAAAAATAATCTTTATCTTCAAGATAAATTATCCTCTGCATTTTTATTTATGTAAAAAGAGTACTTTGTTTAGCGAATTTTGAGTAAAATTTTAAATGCGTATTAAAGTTCGATCTCAACTGATCAACCGTACCATTTTTAACAACTTGCCCGAGTTTCTCTGGAATCTCGATGTTTTTGTTGGCTAAAAAAAAAAATCGCGTCACCACGATTCTTTTACAGCGAATCGAGGCGCGATCTCGTCATCAACAGCAGCTCGTCGGATTCTCGGGATACCAGGCAAAATCGTGTTCTTCTGGAAAACTGGTCTGCCCAGCAATTGCGCGCCATTTGCTTTCTCAGCGTTTCGCACTCGATTTGGAATTTCACGACGTACGCGCATCCGTGTGACGAGCACAAGACCAGCCGACCTCGTCGCACGTTCGGCGTTTTCTTCCTTCTTTGTCGAGCATCGATTACGCGGAATGACATAATAACGCCGGCAACAGACTCGCCGGTTGCATTCACGGTCAACTTCTCGGTCGGCTCGGTCAATTCTGAATTTCACCGAGCGTCCAACGTGTCCAACGCTTCGACACTTTAAACCCGTGGTTGCCAACGTGGGCAGCCCACAGCGGGACAATTTGATTTTCTGGGGGGAAGGGTAATTCGAGAATGAATCATTAACAGTGAATTTTTTGCATTTCTTTAAATGAAAATTTGACTCTCCAATTTTTTTTCTTTCATGTTGTTTGGAAACTTGTTTAAACCAAGTTAATGGCTTCCTCCGCGTCGAAACGTTTTTTTTTTTTTTTTGAACAGTAAGAATTATGTGTCATAGAGGTGAAGCATCAGAATTTTTAGAGATGCTTAGGTGGTGGAGCATGGTCAAAAACAAGATTGAGTTTAAATCACTGCCTTAAACCTAATTCGACGAAATCGTACATGAGTGGTTGCAGTTTTCAGATATTGGCCGATAAGGTGAATTCCTCAACGGATCGTATAATTTCAGATTGATCGATCCATTCAAACGTTTAAAACGATAGATCACGAATTTTTAACGTGCAATGGGATCCGGTTATTGTACGACTCGATCACTTTTATCGTAATCAGTTGGCCTCGAAACACTATGTAAAGTTAATTAAAAGTAATCTGTTTATATTATAATCAAACTTTGACTATTATTATCGATAATTGTGATAACTGTACTTGGAAACAAATGATAAGAATCCTCGGAAAACTCGTGCTAAATCGATCTTCTCCTCGAAACTTACGTTTAATCGACTATGAGAATTATGTTCAAAAGCTAATAACGCAGCTTGATAAGTTTTCCCAGTAAACTTTAAATAACAAAACACTAGTTGTTTATAAGAAATGTTGCGTATGTAAATGTGTAACAGTGTGTCCATGCAGTTATAATATAAATTATAATATAAATTGTGACAGTTACAATATAATAAATATAAATTGAACAAGTGTCATAATTGCTTGTAACAAATTGGGCTTGATAACGAGAGTGTTTTATCTTGTTATCTTTGTTTAATCTTGTTAGCCGATTATTGTTATCAAAAATTTCAAGGTGATCGTAATAAGCGGACTCCGCTGTACTTGGTTAGTTTTTGTGCTCGTCAACGAACAATGAATATTTTTAGATCGTTTCATTTTAACAAAATGAAAGAAAATTAACAAATATCTGATGGTTCATTTAATCTCACCAATCTACTAATATAGTGACAACGTATAGAATTTTGAACGTTAGTAATTTTTCAGCGTCGATATGTACAATTTTGTACAGCTTGGACGTCTCTTTACGAGGAAAGACGTCACGAATCGTGACGCGTGTGCACAGGTAAGCAGTTCTTTCCGGAGATTAGCTAAACCTATTTCGTCATTGGTTTGATACTAATCGAAACGAATTAAACTCGCTGAGACGAGGAAAAAATTCCGACGGAGCGGAATTTCCTTCCTTTCTTCCTTCCTTCCTTCTGTTCCTAAGAGTCATCGTTTAATCCTAAATTTCATCTCGTGTGCAACGATGTTGCTTTGTGCTCTGGAAAGCCCCCTGTGTCAGAGACTTTCGTTGCGACCGTCGTCGAGTAGAGATTTATTAATTTCCCGGCCGGTAATGAAACGTCTCCCTCCTCAACTCGAACGTAACGAAATTGCGAAACTGCCAGAGCCAAAATTCCGATAGCTGGCAGCGGTTCGTTTTACAGTTACGTGCACTCTCTCCAGCTACAAAACGGGGTCCTCGCCGCGCGAACACGTTCGTCGCTCAATGTTTGAAATCGCGTCGTCGTTGCGGTACTTCTTGCGTATCTTCTGCGCAACGTTTCTTCGAACGAACCGTTTCACACTCACGGCTGAAGACATAAATCGTTCATGATTCAATTTGGAAATTGCCTGGAACAAGATTTCGAGCAAAATTCGTACAGAAACGAGCAAGAACAGCAGGCGCACCGATTGTCATCTCTATGACTGAGAGGTCGATGTTAACCTCTTGCGCTAATAACTGGTTCGCGGACCATAACGAGTGACCAAACCGTATACAACAATTCGTCTTCTTTTTTTAATTCGTCGGTATATCACTGGATAGAAATGACTAAGAAGTAATAAATTTATTATTTGTTTTCCCTATATCTCAATATACTTAAAACTGATGAGAAAATATTGCAATTTTGGGCCAAATATTCTCAACGTGCGTAGCACGTCATTCAAACGCAAGAGGTTAAATCGGATGATAAAGCTAGCACGGGAAAAAATCTGGCGAGGAAACAAGCAGAAATCCGGATAAGCCGTAATTATCATACATTAGCGAGTTATCGGCAATGAGACGCCGCCTGAAACTTCCTTCCGCTGGAATTAATTCCCAGGAACGGTGGAAAAGATTTCGCTAGAAATCCCCTCGCAGAGTGTCCTTTAGCTCGACTTTGCTCGGGATTCTTCACGGATAGTCCGGTAAATGGCCGCGATAAGCTTGGCAGCGAGTTTGCGCGTGCATTCATGAGACATCGTGACAAACTGTCCGTGTCATTAGTTAACGGGCCGTGGCGTTCAACTAGCTAACCGTTGCTTGGAATTTACTGCTTCCAGGTTACGTAATCCGCGCGTTTTAACCGTATCCGATGAGCGTGTCCGCGGATCCTTGTAAGGATTCGACGTAGTTCCTCGTTAGCCAGAATTGAACCGTGCAAAATATGGGTTATAGGAACATGATAATATAAATAATAATTAAATAATGATACAAATTTGAGTAAGTGCTTGTTTTTTTATGGTAGGATTAAATGATACAGGATTAGCTGAATGCTTAATTGGTAAAGAAATAGCAAACTTTACAGACAGTCGTGTATATTAAGTCTCTGGAAACAATAGTTGCATTAACATGTCGTGCAAAAGTTCTTAGAAAATTAATCGAACGATTAGATATTATAGCGAGAGTAAATTCAAAATGTATTATCTTTGAATGATTTATCATTAAATATATTCATTCTTGATTATTCAAAATTCACCAGTACTAAAATTATTTTCTTCTTATTGAAAATGCAATATCGAATGAGTACAATATGGAATATGGTTGATAGTTCTTTTGACGTAGGTAAAATTAATGATGACAATGATGATGATATGTAATGCATCAGGTGGTAACTATAAAATGATAAAACTATAAAAATGAAAGTGGATTTTTTTATAAACTTTCAGTAAATAAACGTGCCTAAATTGTAGGAGATATAAAAAGCAAAGTTCGACAACAAATTTTGAAAACTGATCTGTATTCATTTTCGACATTTTTATTTAATAAACTTTCATTTTTACTAACAAGTATAGGATTTTTTCAATTTTCTCAAAATTTTTTTTAGATGTTCTATATTAAATATCATTCTTTCAAACTGCCGAGTTTCACTCGATTTAAATTTTTTTCTATAACTTTAAAACATTTCAGTCTTTTCGCATTTTACTACCTTCGTGTCACTTTTATTGAAACAACAAATTCTATCTCTATTTTTGACAAGCTTTTAAAATCAGGTGTTCCATACTACATGCTTTCTTTGATTTACTCTCTACATAATAGTACGTTGTCCGAAAAAGCAACGTTGATCGAATGCGTCACCTCTTCGTGAGCAAGCCAAGTCATTTATGTCCGTAAAAAATTCTTTTTCGATCTTGAAATACTTATTTAAAAGTAATACGTTACACAATTTATTTCCAGGTCAAATGTCCGATAAGTAAGTTACCTACGAAAAATAAAAGTTGGACTAAATTAAACGTGTTATTTGAGAGTTAACTGTCGTCGTTGGAGTGATTTAAAATAAATTTCACGGAAAATTCATTTTAAATTTCGATGGTTGTAAATATTCGTTGGAGGAGATCGAGATTTATCGTTTATTGTTAGACGTTGGATGTTAATTTATTTGGACAGATCGGGACGATAAGACGGAATATTTGAGAAGTAGACGCGGCGAAATTATGTCCGCCCGTGAAATATCGTGCGATTGTGCAGCGCGTCACGCGTCACGGTGAAGGTTCACATGCAAGGTGAATCAGAAATAGTCGCGAGATTTCGCTCGTGCCCCCTATCGCAATATCCATCGATTCGTTCTCTCGCCGGTTACGCCGGATAATTAAACGTATATGCGTCGATCAAACGAAAATAACCGTGATCCTTCGATCTGACTGAACAACCGATTGACTCGACATGCGTTGGAAAATTCACTTAATCACGCAATCTTTGCCATTGAATATTCCATTTAAATCGATCTCGTTTATGAACTAATCTCGTGATACTTTTGGATTAATATATATTCATAAGATTATAGTGAAAAAATTTAAATCTAATTTTACATGTATATTGAGTCTGATTATTTCGATTACTGTTGCAAGAACAGTTAGATTGCAAACAAGTTTTGTACTCGTGATATTAATAATTAAAATGGATATTTTATGAGTAACTCTTTACGTAAAATAAACGGATGACGAACAGATCACATAGATTCATTATTTTTATTTTTTACATTTTTTACATTTTTTACATTGGCTGCGGATTTTCGTACATATTTATGCGATTCAATTAATACGCTAACCAAAATTTTATTGCAACGCAATACTGCTCTATTTTAATTCTTGATTTTCTAAAAAATTCCTTTTTTCTTTAACTTTGATTTATTGAGTCTCTGATAATTCGCGAAAGATCATCTCGTTTTTAATGTCTTTAAATAATTTCTCACTTGCTACTAATAACACTTTAACACAAACTTAATTTAAGATTAGTTTTCAATTGAGGGATACTTTTACTAATACTTGTGGTACTAGTTTTCAATTCGTTTATATTTGTCAAAATTACTCAAATTTCATCGTTCAAAATACTCCAAGGATATTCACTGTCTACCATATGCAAAATGGTGTTTCACCATGCCAAGAGAGGCACCGATAACTGCAAATAAAATCAATCAAAATCCGATAAATCCTTAAACGACACCGTTCAGCGACCATCTCGGTGATATTACGATCACCTTACGAGGCCAGATCACCGCGCGCGGATCACCTGTGCGTGAAAGTGGTGGTGTTCGGTCACGATAAGCAAAATACGCGAGATCAGAGACTTGTGTGTTTTCATCTGAACTCGATTGCGAAACTGCGAATGACACACAATCCCGGACAGCCTTGAAGCAGCCTTGCCCACGGCTAATGCAACGCTCGTTCGTGATCTGTGAATTACACCCGGTGACGCCGGGTGAAAGTTGTTCCACTGAGCGTTGTGCCGATCGTTCGACCAGCGCGAGCGATCGGTTTCACGATATCGCGTACGTACCGCGCATGTGTCAGAAAAAAATTTCACTCGACACGATTTTTCTCTGTGACGTGAATCTCGATTTCGTGTAAAAAAGGAAAAAGAAATTGTATTTCGTTTTTTTTTTAATCACTGAAAGTGATTTTAGCGAGGATAACCCAGAAAATCAGGCCTCTTCAGGTGCAACGCTAATGCAACGAAAATTAGCGATTGGTTGATTTGAGTCACGTGATTCGCAAGGAGGCGTGGGAGGCGTAGACCTCGAGTAGGAGTGGCGATCGTGCCTGTAATTTTCGATTCAAATGTTTGCACATCGATAAAATTTTATGGCAAAAAAGTCGTCTTCATTTCCTAGTCAGAACAGTTGCTTCTGTGCCTTTCAGTGAGAATCGTACTGAGGTACAAGGGGTTTTGTTTTTATCGTTTCAGTTGCGAGGGTATTGGAATACTGGATAAATTCGAAACGGCCTCGTTTTATACCTCGCGTCATCGTCGTTCGAGCTAGATTGAAACGTGTCGATCGTTTGCAGTTGAAACTCGACCTATTAAACTTCTAATTGTAGCCGTGGCAACAGCGGATCTTTATTGCTTCGTGTTTGAGGAATTAATTTAAGTTTACGTTAGGTTAGGTAGAGATTCGACTCGGTCGTTAAGTTTAAGGGGTCCTCCGACACGCTCCGACGTTCCTACTTACGAATCTGACCGCGTAAAAGGTTACTACGAAGCGGTGACCATAATCAGCTTAATAGGTCTCTATGGGTAGTATTTAATCGTGGCAAGGACGGTGCACGCATTGTCCGCAAATTGATTTCACGAAATAGTTTGATCCCGTAAAAAGGTGAAAAAGTCAAGCGTATGCGAGCAAATTCGTTCAGACTGTTCAAAGATTTTATAACTATATAGAAAATATACTTCGATTCATATTTGGAGCTTTGTACATACGTTGTATGTACTCTTAAATAACGTTGTGATCGTTCGAAAATTATTATTTCAGAAGATATTTTAACTTCAATTTTTTATAAAATCGTCCGCTTTCTTCGTCTTTTATACGACAAATTTTGCAAAATTAAAGTTAAAATATCGTCGGAATTAATAATTTTTCTGCATATATAGAGATATATTGAGAAGAACATGTCGATCTGTATCGATTGATGGAATAAAACATATAAAGGTGATCTTGGAACCGTCGAAATTTTATTAGCTACAAAAAAAATTATTACTACCATATTATAGCCCTTTTTATACCGAAGAATGTTCCTTCGTAAACTTTTTCTATATCCCCATAAAGACAACAGAGATATTCAAGAGTTTCTTCAATTCTTATTGAACCAGCCTGCGTACTAAAATAACTCAAGCTGGAATATTCAATAAAAAGAAAGATCCGTAAAGAAAAGAGTATTACGTGTAATCTGACCTGTGCGGCGAGAATTTTACTTGAAGTTGAACTTTTAAATTAGATTCGAATGCTCTCGCGTTTAACAATTTTTAATTAATATGCAATGCTGCCGACGCGGAGTCGCGACGACAATTGCGGGCACGTGAAACTCGTTTCGATTCCGCTCGAGATTTCGCCGTGATTTTCGCAATGGTTTAAAAGAGGATGGCCAAGGAACGTTTCGCTTGTTGGTTGTTTTTCTTCTTTCGAAGTGCCGACGATTCCGCTGGTTGGACAAGTAGCGTCACCTTTTTTCGGCGTCGCGGCGCGCCACGAACGTCGACTAGTGACGTATTTGGAGCAACAACTCGGTCGAATTGTCCGTGGAGCCACCGTCACTGCAGTGTCTGGCTATCTTTCACTGCTGATTCCGTTCCACGTTCCACCGACTTGCTTTCTTTCCACCTTCCCCTTCTTCCTCCTTTCCCTGTTATCGATCTAACATGTTCCGTACCGTAAGATGAAAACAATTATTCAGAAAATGAATTCTGCGAGGGGAGGTAGATCGCCTCCGAAGAGTCGTCTTCGTCGCGCGTCGCCGTTTCTTTGAAACGGAAGATCGAAAAGATTTCGATTCAATGGTTTAGATAATCCTTTCAGTACCTTGCAGTGTATTTTATATGTCATTTAGTACTGCAAAGCAATGTCGTAGAAACAGAATGTGTAAAAATCTCGCTGAAACGCATGTACTGCTTCTCAATAGAAACGTCTTCTTGCAAAAATAAGAAACACCGAGATATTCAAATGTTCAAAGTGCAAATATAACAAAACACGACACAAATTGCGAAGCCGATATCATCAGCTCTTAAAGCATTAATTTGGCCGTGTTCTTCAATTTGATTGTACGTAAAAGATCCTCGAGTCAAAAATGTGTTTTTAACCAAAAAAAAAAAAAAAAAAAAAAATTTGGATTTTCTTAGTATAACAAAATATTACGAATCAGAGATGTATGAAAGCTTGTGAACGAAAATATTTTAACATCTATAAGACACTGATACTTTTTATTGATAATAGACTTTACACATTGGGTAACAATCTTATCTGATTTTGTACTTTTTAACAAATTAATCTAAATTTTCTACTTTTTATTGTATTTCATACAACTTCCTTTTTTCGTATTTCTTCTTGTGGCCATTTCTTATATGTATTGTTTCGTTGGTATTTGCAAATTTTTTTTAGTTTGTTGGTAAATATTCTCGTTCTCCTACGTATACCTTTATCAATTCATTTTTTCTAATTAAGAAATGAGAATTTATTTTTATAAATTCTGCATTTATAAATTCTGATTCGGGTCATCTAAAATTTCGCATTCAAAAGTGTCCAAAGGACACTTTCGTGTACTATTTTTTATCGCGAGTAAATAACGTAAATGAACTTTTAATTACTCATCACGCGTTGCGAGGTAAGCTTCATTCGTGCTATGAAAAAAGGGAAGAAGAATCAGGAAAATTATGCTGAAGCAAAATTCACGAGACGGACAAAAAATGTCTCGAGGAACGAACACGTTCGAGCGAACGTACAGTTCGTTTTACAGTTGCGGATTCAATGTCATTCGGTGTAATTTACGTTGCTGTAACGCGGGCGAAACCGCGGAGCAAATTCACGAAATATTCAAGACGGTGCGTTTTATTCTTCATCTGTATCGCATATGGACGAAAGAGTGAATCTTACACCGATATCGAGCGTGGCGGAATTGTCGCAGGCAGAGCAGAATCAACGATCAAATTACCGAGTGGCACGGTGGTTTAAATTTAATCGACGCCTTCCGATCTGCTCCCGGGTTAAATTCATTCTACCCTCTCTGTCTCGCGAAAGAACATCGCCAGAAATTGTGGTAATTAAAAGTTCGCCTCAACGATAATCCGTCTTTGACGAGCGATTACGACTGCTCGGTAGCTTCGATTTTACCAAGCCCGGGGTTAAATTGGCCTTAGCCCCGACATTGGGTCGCCTCGGGACAGATTGAATTCGCGGCGAAAATGAAAATGTCGATTCCGCCCGACGACGTTCACGGATTTCCTGATGCGTGCAAAGTTTTGTCGCCGGGACTCTCCAGCGTCGGTTTCGAGGCTTCTTGCTCCCTAAGCCGCTGTGCAATATCATTTTACGTACGGCCGACGTGCGCTGGATGGACTATCGTTTGGCACGCGAGCAAACATGTTAAATCGCGCTTCCGGGTTGCTTCGATTCCCTGGATACACGTGTCTTTTATCGAGGAATCGATAACTTTTGTGCAGCCATGTGCTTTCTGTTTGCGAGACCGTTGCTACGAAACGCGCCCTTAATTAAATACCAGGGAGTAAACTGCTGGGCGAATGTTTGATTGAAAATTCGAAATCGCATTTTTGCCATCTCTGGGGGCCAAACGTTCGTATCGAATTCCAACGAGATATTAAAGATGGTCGCGTCGTATTCGATCAATCGACGCTGGTGGATCTCTGGTTGAAACTAGAGACGCTCGTTGGGATCGTTTCAGGATCGTAGAGATGCAAATTTTTCGACGTATCAACGTCGGGGTTGACCCGGTTACCACGGTAATTGGCTCGCAGACAACAATTTGTCTCTGAAATCCCATAACTTGGTGACCATTCTCCATTGGGGAAGTATTGACCGTGGTTTTGTTAAACGTCTCTGTCCTGCTTTTCTCGAGTTGCCACAATGTCCTCGAACAATAAAACTCAATAATGATTCGAAAGTATCCCCACTGAATCACCTTAATATAATAAATTCAACGAATTTCCTACCTACTGTCCGATTGTTGAATTTGTATTATATTAAGAAGCATAAAAAGGCCTCGTTAATCTAAATGGTTAAAGTAGCTACTGTTCAGAATTACAAATACTCGTTCTTCCTCCAAAAAAATGTTGTCAGAATCCAAGGAGAAAAGTTTCAATGCCACGACAATACTCGTACTTCGATACAACGAAGTAGAATTTCACTTTGAACTCGTTTGATTTTTAATTTTTGGAAGGAAAGAGAGGCTAGATTTTTAAGAACCAAGAGCACCGAAGAGCTGCTGTCTGTTGGATCACAGAGCGAAGTTAGAGGACTCGGCGTATAAACGCGAGGTGCAAAATTTATCCCACGGCGACGTTGATTTTCGCGTCTGAAATTACGTTCGTCGCGCGTTTAACTCGTCGACTGTGATATTGAGAAAGTTCGCAGCAGTTGGTACAGGCAGATGAAAAGTATGATGGAATTAGGGTCGACTGCTATTACGGATGTACAGCGTGGCTCGACCAGGGTTACGAAGCTTCTTCGTTTTTTATTGACGCTATCGAGAGGGGTGAGAGACGGTTAGTCTCGTTATATCGATATTCAGGGGCTCGTGAATACTTCTCGGTAACCTCCGTGACCGTAATTCGTCGACTGGGTGCCTCGTCACGTTCGTTGCTCGTCGCAATTCCTTTTTTCCCACCGCGCTGGTCGTGATACAGTTCCGGAAACGGTGAAACGGATGAAAAATCAAAACGGAAGGAAATCTTCTTGACAAAAAACGCAAAAAGAATCAAAAAATCGAATTCTGTTCGAGTTTACGATCCTTACGCGTTGCTTGCCATGAAATTGCCTGCTAAAGTGCAATTGCGATTAATCAATTATTTCATCACTGAAAGTGATTTTAGCGAGGGTAACCCAGAAAATCGGGCTTCAGATGCAACGCTAATGCAACGAAAATTAGCGATTGGTTGATTTGAGTCACGTGATTCGTGAGGGGGCGTGTGCTAGACCTCGAGTAGGAGTGGCGTTGTCTGTAATTTGTTTTCTATCGATTCAAATGTTTACATATCAATAAAATTTTATGGCAAAAAAGTCGTCTTCATTTCCCAGTCGGAACAGTTGCTTCTGGGCCTTTCAATGAGACGAATTTTAAAAGATTTCTTAATTTGTTCGTTCTCGTTTTTAATCGACTTCAAAAAATTTATTATCGTTACAATTATTGTTGTTATTGTCATTGTGAATTAATTAAGTGACGCATCGACTATAGGTTCTTAACAACATAGCGAAATTGTATTTCTGTTTGAATAATTTTTGATAGTAGGTACAGATTTGTCTTCTAATTATTAGAATATCTAAGATTCGTACTAAGAATCTGGTACGTTCAACTCATATTTAAATCTTTGATTTTTCTTTTTTTTAATAGATGGTTTTTGATGGTAATAATGAATATGTAACAATGTTTATACGAAACTATTAGAAAACAATATTTCTGTACATATATATGTGTATGTATGTAGATATGCATACTATTATACACTTTGTGACACCTATTTTATTTTATTACAAAACGAAAATAAGTATAATTTATAATTTATTATAATTTCTATATTATAAAATAGAATGCACATATATATAGATCATCACAAATAGACAGTTATAAGCATGTAGAAGCAGAATTCACTGTAATAGTACCGACAATTTTTTACAAATGTCTCGAAAATTGTTCGTTTCCGTGAAAAATAACCTCGATTTTCCGCTCCAGCGATCTAAAATATCCCTGAAATGACAAATTTGTACCAAACATTGTTTGCCGGATGCAGCTAGAATCTTTCGGTATAATAGACCGGACATAATGTCCGTACAGATCTTATTAACCAACTGTTTTTGCTATAGTAGTCGTCGTCATAGACTATCAAGTAGATGACACAATAATGATATCGATCTCAGTATCTACAAGGTATCATCCCATCTATTTAATCAGCATGATTAAATTCTTTTTTCGGGCAGTATTTTTTTTCTAATTTTTTTGCATTACTCGATAAAAAAAATAAGAGTTGAAATTGGACTTGTATAATATAATTTCTCTCTCCCGATCCACAATATTTTGCGATGCTCTAAAGACACTCTGTAGGAGTATGGATATTGAGCTCAATCTCCCAATCACGTTATGCGCCAACAGCGAGCCACTGAAAATTACTATAACAAAAACCGTTGTATTGTTAATGCCTGCAGACAGAAATCGATGTACTGTACACGAAGTGTTTTATTAAATAAGAATCTAATGAATTTGTGGTTTTCATTTTCATGGAAGTACTCGCGTGACTAAAAACAAATTTGGTATAAACATTTTTTAAACATGTTTTAACAAAACATTTATTTACCATAATATACAAATATCGGTATGTTTTTATATTCCTTTAAATAACAGCAATATATACATACAACAAATGATATTTGTAGTTAAACAAACCATAATTCGCTGGATCCCCACGTGTGTGCTGCTGAGTTAATAATTTAGTAGATTTTCATGAAAATGCGAGTTTTTTTCTTGAGGAATTCAAGAATTTTGGTTTAAAAGTTATACCTATGTAAAAGTGAGAGTTTCTAGTGCCATTTTTATGTCATATTTTCGTGTCATTTTCTGTGTTATCGATGCAGCATTCTCCTTTAATATTAATTCAAATTATGTCAGATAATTACATTAAAAATATCTTGGATTTTAATTTTTGAGTCATCGCAAATCCTTGTCCTAAATTGCCTGTCTACAAATCACAATATGGTAACTTTATAGCTGTATAATTTTTGAATTCCTAAAGTTAAAACTTGCACTTTTGATCTCAGCTTGCCAAAATCTATCAAATTATCAAAAAAAAATTGATTAAATTTAACCAATTTTTTTTCTCTAAAGGGCATTCGCGGATAATTTTTTAATGGTCGACTGTTGGGAATCAGAATAGTTCTTTCTTTTTCATTCGCGTTACCTGATAAAAATACGATGTTAAATTATGAGTTTTCCCATTCAAAATCTAATTGTCTAGCGTAGGTGTCTCGAGCGTAAAAATTGGAGATGTTCCGTGATCAGGCTACTGTGCGAGAATAACCACGCACAGACACGCACTTAATTCGTTGTCGATTGTCGGTAGGCTACTCCTCGCGTCCTGCTCTTACAACCTATTATCCGACCTTTAATCGTTTCGACAGGATGCGCGTTCGATCAAAACTTTCTAAAATTACGTGGTCGTCTCGTCTCGCCTGCGTTCTTCCGTTCTGGCGAACGGAAGTTCGGTTAGAAAGAAACTAACAACCGTGTGAAGCGTTACTAAAACATCTTGCTTTTAATCTTCGATCTTCCGCTTGATACGCTATCTGCCAATTAAACTCGTTGGATTCGCAATGGAACTGGAATTCTTTGTTATCGCGATAAATTTCTGTTCTTCCCCGAAACGTTCGATAAGAATTCGTGATAACTAGAAATTTCGACTCGATAGGCGTAATCCTATTGTTTGACTTTTCGCCCGGCTGATGCGTGCATCCAGATAATACTGGACTAAAGCAAACCTGCTAAGTCGCGCAATCTCGTTAACGAACCAAACCTATGCAACAAACCTGTGCACGATCGACCGATGCCAAGCCGGAGGCAACTGATGATCACGTTCCAAGTTTTAAGCCCGTTGACCGATCTTGGGGAAATTTCAAGTACTCGCACATCTTCGTCGTTTATCGCAACGACGACGCGAGAACGTATCTCTTTGAGAACGTATTCTGAAACCTGAAGCGCGTGAGATTTTGGGGATGATTCTCGCGTGTCGCCCCCGAAACACACGAGTGCCTCTATTATTTCGTTCTCCTCGCAAGTTCTCTCCTGCTCCCCACGTAAGATCGGCACGCGCTCTCCTCGTCCTCTTGATAGCGAGGGAGGAGGGTGCGTGTAACGTCGGTGACATTTACGAGCCGTAGGGTGCTCGAGAAGGGTGAAGTGGAAGTCGGAAAATCCGACGAAGACTTCGTTGGATTTGTTTGTTTCGAATCGTCTCGTAAAATCGTTATTGTCCAATCGGACAGCATTTCTTCCCCTTCTTCTTTTCCGTTCTCCATAGGTAACGAAATTGATCGTGAAACGTAACAACGACGCACGTGTCGTTCCTTTATCTATTTAATTCGATTCCGTCGACTGAAACACGAAGGTCGTCGAGCAGCGGAATTGCTCGAATGGAATTTGTCACGTGCTGCTCGCCAAATATGTACACGCGACTCTCTGTCTCTTTCTTCGGTTTGGCTCTACTCGCACTTATAATGAGATTCACAGAGGTGGGCGTAAACAATGGCAACGTACAATTCAGCCCTTTGTACGATTCGATACGTGACTACGACGTGAACCCGCTGAACGGAAACAAAGTACTCTGAATATTCATTTAAACGGTTCGTTGGTAGATCCCGGTGAGAACTTTGCCAGATCGGCAGTGTCCTATGAAACTGTGAATCATCGTTGACCCTGAATTTCGTTTTAATCCCTTTGTTCCGCGAGCGAGCGCTTGCCGGCTAACCACTGCCTAAATTCATTTGCATTTCAATGCCATCCTCGGCGTAATTGTAGCAGATGAAAACACAATCGTATTTTGCGTCTGCTGTATCCATGTGATGTGTAGCGTATTCACACGTTTTTCTTTCGTTTCAGGGAGGAAGTGCAAGAACATACTGTCAGATGGAACGCTAAATTTGAGTTTCTTTGCAAGATGAGTGCCAATGCGTCCACCGGTGTTCTCGATCCGTGTATTTTAAGGATATCCGTGAGAAAGGTAACTCGTTCAACCAAATCTCCGTGAGATTTCACGTCGTTGACTGTTCTAACGGTAGGTTGTTTTCGCAGGAATTGAAGGGAGGCAGGTCCTTCCAGAAGCTCGGCTTCACCGACCTGAACCTCGCTGAATTCGCAGGAGCTGGACTCTGTAGAACGAGGTACCTTCTAGAAGGCTACGACGCGAGACACCGGCAGGACAATTCCATGTTACGCGTTGCCATCAAGATGAACATGTTGTCGGGAGATATTCTGTTTAAAGTGTAAGTTCCGTCGACGTATTATATCGAGTCTCGTTGCAACAACCTGACGGTTGTAATTTAACGACTGTACTCCGGAAGTTGAATGAAATGATGACGCTCGGACGAAATTTTGTAGACCATCGCCGTCGTTGAAGCAAACGCAGCTGGCAGTGCCCGGTGTGCCCGGTGTCTCCGGTGTGACGACGGACGAAACCGCATCGGAGAGGTGTACCAATCGAGAAGATTATGTGTCCAGTGGTTCGTTAGCTGGGAGTATAGCTAGTGCCAGCAGCGGTTTCGGCAGTCTTCCCAAAAAGAGGCCTGCCCTCTTCTCCTCGGGTAACAATCGAACCTTACTCCCGATTCTCTCATGTTCTTTCGCCAAATCAAATGTAAATGAAATAAACGAAAAAAAAAAGAGATTAATCGTAGAACGACGGTTTATATAATAGAGATAATTAGTGTACGTGAGCATACGTACATGGTCGAAATCGCTCCTATTTTGGCTTATTATCGTGTCTACACCGACACGTGTTGGGATGATAAGCTACTACAAATAGTGCTTCGAGCAGGATAAGTTTCGATTTCAAATTTTTAATTCCGTATGCGGAATCTGAATCTCGAGGAATTCGCTCTTAGACCTTTTCTTATCGAATAACTTAAAATCCGCAATTCAACGAGAAAGATCTTCTCGAAAAGTAATGGAAACAATCGAAATTTGGCGAGGTAACACGACAGAAATATATAAATACGAATGACAGTTATGAATTTTCGTTAATTGGCGATTAACGTAACGCTGATTTTTCAGAGCTCCTCAGTGGGACGGAGTCGTACGATCCAATGACCCTAAGCGAGATCGTACCGCAAGTTCTTCCAGTGGAGACTCTAACTGAAGCGCACACAGAATCGGGCCATTCTCGTAACAGCAGCAACACCAGTCAACTGAGCAAAGGCTCCGGCTATGGATCTTTAAATTCACACAGTCAGCACAGTAGACAGAGCAGTAGTGGTGACAGTGGCCATATTAGGTAAGGCCACGCGGTCACCCAAGATACCAAACGCAGAAAAGCAGAAAAAAGAATAAAACACTCTTGTTTCGAGAAACGAAAGAATTTCAAGTTAGATTCGGGAATTTCAAGTCGAAAGAGAAATTAAATTCTAATTAATATCCAGAGTTCTCTTCTCGATTCTTTCTGTAACAAAAACTTTCCGCGTCACATTAATATCGCTTGTTACACTATCCTACTCATCTTCAAAAGTATTTTCACTCTGTCAATCTTTCAAAAAAAAAAAAAAAAAAAAAAAAAAAATTTTTTTTTTCTTTTGGTAATTACTTTGAAAACTTTTTTCTTGACATTCAATAAACATTCTCATAATCAGCGTGTTCCTAACTTTCGTGGTTTTACTTGGACGATAAGTGAGCATGGTATCTTATATGGGATCAAATAAGAGAAATACAGTTGCTTGTACGAGCTATATGAGTCGCGAGGCATTTTCTTCGATAGAAGAAATAATAACGAAATAATATTGTCGTATAACGCTTATTAACAATTTCTAGTCGCGTACCTACCACTAAATACCATGCAGTCGCGCTTACGATTTTGCTTTTGAACTGTTACGCTTACGTCTCTATTTTATTATCGAATTTTTTTAAACATCATTATCCTAGAAGTTTCCCTTCTAGGTGTCTGCCTCTTAGCAAACGGAACCTAAACTCGTACACTAACTTTGTACACTAATTCTTTCTATGCTATCGAACTTACTACTCGGACACTTATTATCCAACACGCGTTCGTTGAACGGTTGTTAACAAGAAGGCATCAATAACGATTTACGAGGAAAACAATAGATTATTCCCCTCCCCCCTTTTTTTCGTTTTCTTCTCTCTTTTTTTACTTTCTTAAAACTCTGGATTCTTTTTTCCTACATAAATATATATTTTTTTTACATCTATCATATCTTCCCATTTCCATCTTACTGTATATGAGTTTATTATTATTTTTGCATGCTTGAATATTTGTATTGTGATCTTTATAGGTCACCCTCCTGGCCGGTATGGGCTCCACGTATTCCCAATATCTCCCAAAAATCCTCGAACCAGCAGCCTGCCAGACCCGAGACCTCTCTCGACTCCGAGTTTCAATCCTCGTCTTCCCTGATGCTGGACCCACGTAATCGGTTCTGGTCAACGTCCAGTCCTCTTTCGTCGCGCGAGAGAACATCGATCACGCGAAGTTCTCTGAGATCGAGCGTAGCGGCCGTTCCCTCGTCGAACGATCAAAACGAAGTGAATCGATCGAAAAATGGCGTCGTTTCGAGCAACGTGAGTCGTGTCAACGAAGATGTAGGCAACGACGTTGGCGTGTTTAAAGTGCCCGGGCCGCAGGATGTGCCACGACACTTACGAAAGAATTTCGAAAGGAATAGCTTTGACGCGCGAAACGACCGCAACGCGGCGAATTTGACGAACGATCGGGACGGACAACAGAACGACGTGGTTGCGTCGACTGCGAAGCCGAGAATCGGTCAGCCAGGTTGGAGAAGCATTTCGAAAACCTGCGATTGTATCGAGAAAGGTAAAATCAGCCCGGTTTTACGACTAGCCGACCAGGCCAGAGCCGTATCCTCTCCCGATCCTCTTCATAGGCCCGATAACCCCAGAGCCTCGCTACGTTCCGCGACGACCGCTCAGACCCTCAGGTAGGTTTCACTCATCAGCGACTTTTTCTTTTACGATTGTCTTCCTTTTTTTTTTTTTTTTTTTTTTTTTTAAATTAAACCCCTAACGTCCTTTTTCTGTTTGATGATTTGTACGTTCGATCTGTTATTCTCTCACTGCTCTTTGTTCTGCGTTAACTGCCGTAGCATTGCCGGTAGGTTTTGTGTAGAAGCAGTCTGCAGTAGTAGTCAAGTGCGTGGTCTCGATTTCTCGGAATACAAACATTGTTTTATACCAACAATGTATCGTATCGTAGGATGACACAATGCTCTGTTGTTTGAAAAATCGATGTGACTTGTTAAATTTCTGTCGAGTTGAAAATTGGTTCTTCCTCTTTTTTTTTTCGCAATTCGTTTTGATTTGTACGTTTATATGTTCCATCCACACGTCGGGTGTTTTTAATGTATTTGTTTTTTTTTTTTTCTGTTATATTTTTATGTTTCCTCAAAACGATGCTTGAAATTAACGACACTCAACGTCACAGACATTTCAAACGCGCTGATACGATTTTTGACACGCGACTAATAAAAATTGGACAAACACAACAGACACACTCGCTGCGACGCCTGGCTTATCGTTTTGCTTCGTTACGCGAGTTTCTTGTTATAGAGACGCTAAAATTCGATAATTCGAAACTATCGTTCCCGTTTAAAAATTTACATGTAGTAAATTTTTAAAAAGCGACTGTAAACAAACCATGCGCTGCGCTTATTTGTTAATTCGAATCACGCATTCGTCGTTTCATCGCGAATTTAATATTGAATAATCTCTCTCTCTCTTTCTCTCTCTCTCTCTCTCTCTCTCTCATGAGAAAATTCATCAAAGAGCAACTGTATTTGAATTATAACAAAAACGTGCGTTTCGATAAATGGATTTTTCAACGCTGATATTCGAATTGAAATTTCTGAATTTCAGTTTTTATAAATTTTATATGTATAACATGTTATATATATAAAGAAAAGAACGGTGAATGAATATTAACGGAATGCATTCAAGAGACGGGTCGGTTAAAGTGTGTGTAAAGAGTTATGTACGATATAGATAGTTATATAACGGACAAGCAATTGGTCGCTCAAGGTTCTCCTCTTTGTTATGGAAAAGTGCCATAAACGATCCATTTTTAGACGATCTTGAGCTATCAATCAATCTCATCAGGCAGATTGAAGATGCATCTTGCCGGACACTTTCACAGCCTGCCTATATTACTTTCGACTTAATCTGCTTTTAACGAGACCTGCGATCTATGATCCAATCTTTAGCTTTTGACAATTTTCAAGGAAGGAAAATGTTATGATTCGAGCTGTCAAAGTGTCTGCGCGTACGTACGAGGTATGCGAGAAAAAGAAGAAGAGGAAAAAAAAAGCACACAGAAGAAATAGAGAATAGGTGAAAGAAACGAGAAGCGAAAGAGAGGAGGTGGTGTAGCTTTTCTTCCAGTTTGGATGGCTTTGTGAATCCTTGCAGGGGTATTGGCGGAAGTCACCGGAAGTTGCTGGACGGGGCGGGGGGCAAGCTGGCTACGGTCGCCACCAGCCCAGCGGACTCCGAGGAGTCCTCCTTAGGGGTTCCGGAAGTTGCTCCACCGAGCTCCCAGCACCGAAACAGCATAACCCCACCGTCAGTCCATGCTTTCGTCTTAATTCTCTTCTTTTTCCACTTTTTTTTTCTATCGTGTCTTTCTCTCTCTCTCTCTCTCTCTCTCTCTCTCTCTCTCTCTGTCTCTTGTTTCCGTCTTTTTTTCACTTTTTTTGTTCTTTTGACGCAGTTCGCGGATACGTGGATGCAAATGATGTTCACTCAGAATTGGAGTTTCTCTCCTCGTTTCATTTCACGGCGCGACTGTTAATTGTTGAAACGTTACTTCGTGCAGTTGATCAATGTCATAGAATAGTTTTGGAGTCTATTTTGTCATCGCTAAATAAGCTGTAATGAGCTGTAATAATTCTTAAAACAGAGAGTCATTCTGAATGTTGGTTGAAATAAAAAAATATGTAAATGAATTATGCTAATGTTTCCACGTGCCCGTGTAAGAAGCTTCATTCACGATGATATTCTGTCTGTTAATAAGTACTAACGTGGAGTTGCCATGTAGTTTTGCTAGGATTAAAATATTCTTAAAAAATAAAATGTTGAGGAGAAGGTACAAGCACAAAAAAAAGCCTTGAACACTTGAGTAAACCAGACCTGTCCGTAGTTAAGCTTTTAATCTCACAGCTGTCGCAACAGTTGATATTCGAAACATTCGCATTCTACAAGAATTTGGCAATTTTTTGCAAGAACGATAACGAAAAGAGTAAACGTCGCTTAAATTTGGACAGGGCTGGTTCGATTCGATCGATGTCATTCGACGATTAGCTTGTTGCATGCGAACCTAGATTCCCAAGCATATATATATATATATATATATAAAACATCGTCGGTCATAAAAATTGGAGATCTCGCCGCTTTGATGTACACTTTGTTTCGCTTGCTTTTCGTTCATCAGCTTCGTCCCAAATCATTTCGTCTCTATCATTTTTGTAACGCGTCACCAAAAGCCAGACTCTCTCGCTTTTGATCTTTGCGTTTATTTCATTAGCGTCATAGCAACAGCAGCTCCTTGATCTTTGTATCGAACGTAACGATGTGTTTTGCACGTGGTGTGCGGTGAAAATTAAACATTTTCAATGATTCTGTAATGAAGGAGGCGCGAGCGCTGGCCCGGAATACCGCCATGTTATGAAAGGCACTGTGCGGGGAGAATCCAAGGATTCGAAATTTCTTGCAATCAATTCATAAATATTTATCAAATTTAATTTCGATATTTTTCAAGGTTGAATAGAATCTCCTTAACTTTAAATTTCTAAACGACGAGACTCTCGTTCGACGCGTTTCGATTCTTGGAAATTTTACGAGGAAAAAGAAAAAAGAGACAGAAGAAGCGGTATTCCGCGCCAGTGCTCGAAAAAGCAGAGATTCCAACAAGGAAATATACGACAGAATAATAGTACGTCGTTATCGTTGGCTCGTCTTTTGCGTAGAAATCCTTCCGGTGGCTCGGGTTTGAGCGAGACGGGATCTCTGGATCGGGCGAAAGCCGCGCTGGAGCGCAGGAAAAAGGCCGAGGATGGCACGGGAAATCCGATCTTGTGCAGGGTTGAAGTGACCAGGCCAAACCCGGATTCTCTGATCGACGAACTGATCAAAGCAACGAATTTGGAGCAAACCGATCTTGAGAGCTCTGAAAGTACGTTGTTCTTGCACAGTTGTTCAATCGTTCGTTCTTTTTCTTCTTTCTCTCCCTCTCTTTTTTTTTTTTTTTCTTTTATCGTGCTATATTTGAAATGAAATAAACGACATATGACGAACAGTCAATTAAACTAGTAATTATTTTAACTAGCAAGGAACGTAATTATCAGTTTTTCTAGATAATGATAGCTATTTCGATATAACGATAGATAATAATAACATTTCTAATTATTGGCCTTTAACATATCTAATTAACAGCGACTGGACTTCAGCTATTCATCGCGAAAGACGGGACAACCGCGCTTGGCAGCCACGAAATCAAAAGCCAGATGCCCGCGGGTGTGTTCAAGCAGGTGGTGATGGAGGAGAATAATAGGTAACACGAAGCTGTCACGACGAGAAGACAGTACGCAAGACAGACCAGCGCCACGTTCTCGTTGGCCCTGGTGCCAGAGCTCGTCTACGAGGCCTACGAGCCCCGGTAGTTTGCGAGAACAACGACACTGGACGAGGGAATCGTCGAGAAGACGGTGAAAAACACGGCGAGGATAAACGCGAACGGCCAATGCGCCTCGACCTCCTACCTAAATTGTTCATCATTTGAGTTGCATAACTGTCCTTCCGGCGTTCGGTGCTTTACGCTTCTCGTACGCAAACCGAATCGATCATTGTCATTTACGCTCAAACGTTGCTAAATTTTTCTTTTTTGATATATCGAATTGTTCGACGCAACAGTCTTCGTTGAACCGCGGCGCAGCTCGCGAATTTAACAAATTGTAAGGGGAGTGGGGCGGGGAGGGGAGGGGAGGGGAGGGCCGTTGAATTCGTTCGATCTCCAGAGAAATCGACGCCGTGGTCCGTAGTAATTAGACGCAATACACGCACCGAAACGCTTCGAGCGAAGGGAGTTGCTTCGTTGATCGAAACCGACAGGGGTGCACACTAATTCAACCACGAAACTGCGTATTTTCTTCCGCGAAGTCGAAGCACAATACAAAATCATTTCTTCTTCTTCTTCTTCTTCTTCTTCTTCTTCTTCTTCTTCTTCTTCTTCTTCTTCTTCTTCCTCTTTTTTTTCCTTTTTTTATTATTGTTACTTTTTTTTCTCGTCGACCGTGCTTCAGGAACAAATGAGGAGGCATTGTTTATAAATCACGAAAAAGAAAAAGTTTCGACCAGAGATTACACGTTACAAAAGCGCGCGCGCGCGAGAGAGAGAGAAAGAGAGAGATGACGAAGCGCGATCGGCGCTCAGTGTATCATTGATCGTTTCATGTTAAAGAACATCGAACGATGTATATGCGTGCATCAACGCTTCTTCTTTTCTACCTGTGTTCACAGTTCTTCTGTTGTCCGTGTGAACGACTACTGTGCAGTTACTAATAAAGTGGACGGAGACACGTTCGTTCGTCTCGATCCTCGAATGGAGTCGACGTCGGACGAACGTTCGACAAACGAGATAAAGCAAGAGGCGAGACGACAGTCTCGAGCGCGCTCTAACGTACAAAAAAAATTGTTTCAAATGATCCGTTTCGACTGTGCTTTTCCTTCTCGTCCTGTTTTGCTATCGTTTGTGGTACAAGCGTTTAATACACGCGTATTACTCATGCATACAGCGTTCGGTTGTTCAGTTGGTTCACCCGGACCGACCCGGACTCGTTTCAAATGTCTCCGTCGGCGTTTCGATAATGTATTTATTTTTATTCTTCGATTTATAACTTCACTTTATAGTATTTCCGTCTAATATATTGTCGCGAACTGAATTTTATCAGAATCCTCTGTATTATTAGCCTTTACGCTGGCTCCTTTTTTTCGTTTCCGTGATCGTTTGTGTGTGTGTGTGTGTGTGTGTGTGTGAAAGAGAGAAAGAGAGAGAGAGTGTGTGTCATTCTTTTGGATACAGATCGAATTGCTGTTTCTACCTGTGAGAGATGCTGTTTCCGTTTTGCGAGATCGAATCGGTGAAACAAGATTCACCAAGTGCCACATTATTTAATTTTTCGAGGCTGGACATTTTTCCGTGATATTACTCTAATTGTCGCATTCTCGCCCTCGTACCCTTTCCACTATTTCCGTTAACCCAGAAACACAAAGAGAAGAAAAGGGAAAAGACGAAAGGATGGAAGACAAAACAGAACGAGAAACAGAAAAACTCGTCTTCAATTTTTCGGTTTTCTGGCGGTCGAACTTCTCGAAAAGCCGCTTCGCCTTGGATTTTCATGAGATTTTCATAAATGTTGTATCAGAATTTTTTCTAATTATCTTATTCTAACGTACAAAGAAAGCAACTGCAAATTACGTTCGATTTTCATCTTTTCGGCCATTGTAAAAAGCAGCCGACAACCGACACTTCAATATATTCCTCCAAATGAGACATTCACGCATCGGTTTACTTCCAGTCGCTAAAATCAAGAGTGAAGGTTATTCAAATGAACAATTTCCAAGATATTTGCAAAAAATTTGCATGATTGCAGTCATAGTAAATTCTGCTGACATATGCTGACTTGTGCGTCAGGGACGACCTTTTTGTTCGCAGTTTATAGTATGCTACGATAAAGTGAAATTAGATTAGAAACCTAACCGAATCCAATCTATAATGAATAAATAGCTTGTCGATCAATTAAATTCTATTTTATTTCGCGTTGAATTTTTCCATTGTTCGTACGTCGTAACGAAACGATTAAAAGGGATCCGACCAAAATCCAAGGTGGAGCGGTATTTTGACAAGTTAACCTTCTGTTGCAATCGGCGATCGTGTTAGTGATTCGTTGTATATAGAATGGTAGTAACTGTTACGTAGGTAAATGGCTGGTGTTGTATATATTCGTTCTCTCCTTCGATTACTCAAATTACCTGTAATTGCTAGCGTATCGGACAGCGCCGACGAAAATTCATGTCGCACGTCACCTGCGAATGAAAATGACAAAAAACAGCGAGAGGACGATAACGGTTCTGTGTATATAAGCGTGCCTGAATATGCTGAGTGTGAATGAGATTCGTAAAGAAAAAGAGAGAGAGAGAGAGAGAGAGAGAGAACAGAAAAAATAAACTTCCAGTGATACAAGGGCGAACGAACAAACAGTCAAAAGAATAACCACACGATAATACGAAGAAGAATATGAATATGGAGAAGAGTGCAAACGTTGCTTTTTACTCTTCGACGTCTGCGACCTGCGACCTGTCCTCTATTCTGCAAATACTTAACAAATTGAAACAAAACGTCAAAAATAATGATCGAGACAAACGCGAAGCTAGCAATCGTGTGCGCAAAAACCAAAAATCTTCGCTCCGGTAAAAAAAAAAGTCTATCCTCTTTGTTTCAGGTCTCTGTTTTATACAAGCTTCAGGCTTCGGACTTATTTAATAATAATTTAATAATTTTCATCCTTTAATTCTGTTTAACTCCATTATTCGCAACCATTTTGGAATTGTAAACCTGTGAATTATTTTTTGGTTCTGTCAAATGTTGAATGGCAATATTTTACGAGCGTTACAGAGCAAGTGCGCTGGTGCATCACTTAATAGTTCGCGACCCATATTTGTCGATTAAATCTCGAACGACACTAGGTACAAAAAATTATACGACTAAGTGACACCGAATCTATCGTTTATACTCTTCTATTTTTTTTTTTTTTCTTCTCGTTATCACAGAATTCTCCTAATTGCTCGTTTAATTTTCACGTGACTTACATCGTGCTGATCCTGAGTTTCGCGAGAGAGAGGAACGGACAAGTCATCGATCGATGCGCATATCGTTCGCTATTTTCTTCAACGTACGTCGATCGTGTAAAAAAAAATTTTTATCTAAAACGACGTACCCCTTTCGATGACTTTGCAATTCCGATAATTGTACGCACGTCCCTCAGCCGTTCTCTCTGCCTATATACTTTTTCGTATATTCGGCCGTTGATTTATTTAATTTATTCCTTCAAACGAAAATCTTGCCACGACCGTACGAAATGAAAAGGAACGTCGCTCACCTCGAAATTGTGCGATTCGTTTGTTCTCTCGTGTCGTTGACAAAAGTGTGTGTCGAGGTCTAATTGTAAGTCATGTTGAAATCGGCTCATATTATGTTCCTCTCTGCTAAGAATTCGAATTCGAAGGACTAGTTTTGCATAGGAACGCGTGTCTGTAACATGTTTCATTAGCTCGGTGTCAGGTTTTGTAACGCTACATTGGTCTTCATGCTTCCAAAAATATGCAAATCGTGAAAGGGATAAACGTTCGTTTCTCAACCTGTCGAAATATTAACACTTCAAGGTAAAAGGCGTATCTCTTGCGTATTAAATCGCGTGATCGCGTGATCGACGAACAGTCGGTATTCGCGGTTTAAAAGACAAATTACATTCCTCCGTTTCTTTCTTTATATTCTTTCCTATTCCCCTTTTAATCGTCTTGTTTTTTTTTTTTTTTCGTGTTTTTTTCATTTAAATGTCTTTTGTTTTTTAAGACTCGACAAAACACTCGGCAGACACTAACGTTGTGATATTTTGTAATATTGTAACGATTACTCGTTATCGCCTCTGTATTACGAATGGTATACACCCGCTCCCCGATTTACGCGATATTTTTCTTCTTTTTCATTATTGGTACTTACTCTTTGCACGTGCAATAGGTTCAGCAAAGTATCAAGAATACTTACTAACGTACAATTCTCATTCATACGTCTCTTTTTTTTTATGAAAATGTGTAAAATAAATGTTTTCATAATTTATTTCAAACTCCTTTTACACGATATATAAATAAACATGAAGCGGATAATTCGCGTAAATCGAAGAACCGGGTGCATCACACGAATGATACTACTTTTTAATTAATAAACTGGCTTCTAAAACGCCGTGAGAAATGCGGCTCTCCGGCGGCTTGTAAGGTCCGTTCAATTTTTTTCTTCTTTTTTTTTTTTTTTTTTTTTTTTTTTTTTTTTTTTTTTTTTTTTTTTGTTTCTTATTTATAATTGTTGTTGACGTTTTGTCTGATCCTTACTTTGTGAGATGGATACGAAACAACTATCATGTGCTGATAATAATACTTTGAAAATCAGAAGGTATCGACGTTCTTTCTTCCAGGCCATTTCTCCTTCCGTCATTTTTTCTTCTATTCTACAGTACGCGCACCGTCGAGATACTTCTGGAGTGTTATACCCATACTATGCAACGACGCGAAACAATGAAATCAAGCAACGATTAAAAAGTTATTAAATTATTTTCATACTAGAAAAGCGTTGGAAGGCTGCGTGTAATTAGCTACGTTCCTCAATTTCATTAAAGCGCCTGAAGGTGTAGAGATTTTGAAATTTGTCAAGCGCGTCGAGGTTATTATCGACTTTGGCTAGAAATTTCAAAAGCGCGAGGTTCGACAACGATGACAAAAGAAGATGAGAGAGGCTGGACGTTCTGTTACTCGAGGTTCAAAGTAATTTTGACGCTAGAACTACCAAAGTAATACGTCTCGCAGAGATTCGTTACATTCAATTAATTTCAATGTATTTTTCGTTGAAACGTACAAATGGAAGTTTGTGTCTTTTATGGCATTGCTTTACACGGTGCAAGTTTCGTGCCTATCTTCGGTATAGTCGGTAGTTTTAGTGTTAAATCTCAACGTCTACTTGGTAACGCAAGGTTCCTATATATATTGCACGCGTGTAGCGTGAGAAGTAGATAAGATGAAATTTGGAGCCGGTGTTCGCGTCACGACGGCTTGGAGAAACGTATTGGAGAAAAATTGATCTACGCGAACCAGGAAGAGGAAACTGCCCACTTTCTCTACTGCGGACAGATCCACAGCTCTGACTCAACATCCGTTTGTTTGTCACACACGTGTTTTATTCCGAATGTTACGCGAGCGCTTTCACGACGTAAGTCGCTGTTACGTCTAAATGAAAACGAACGCAGATCCGTACCATCGGACGTAATAGGATGCAACATGGCAGAAATAATATATGTAACGAGTTACTCGCGAAAGGCTCGCTCGTCATTTCCTTCGATTTTTCTACAAATTTATTCATTTTCTATTCTCCAATAATTCTGATTAAATAATCTTACATAAATGACGTAAAAGAATTAATTGTCATTGATCACTACTGATCACTAATCAATTATCGCCGATTATTTTAATTCAGCTGTGTTCAACATGCACGTGTCAAGACTCGAACGTTATTTTTGTATCGGCGTGATTACAAGTTTCGATAAAAAAATTTTTAGCTCGGCGTAATTCCCATTTTACATTACACACACGCGCGCACACACACACACACACACATATATATATATATATATATATATATATAATGTGTTGATGCGTTGATGGCAGAATAAAAAGATTTGTCCTCTGCATCAATCATAATCAATATGTATGTTATTGGTACATGAAAATTTGGTAAAAATTGTAAATTACAGTTTTATGCCGTGATTCAATTAATCTTCTAATTCGGAAGGAGAAATTTTATTTTTCTAGCTTTACGTGTAAAACTCTGTTTTCGATCTCGTCCACACATGCAACTCATTCGTTCGAATCCTCTGTATGAACTCCATTTATTTGATCAGATTTTAGTCGATACTCGATCAACTGAATCGTGCCGAGTCATTTTTTCCTCGAAAAATGAACGTTAATCATGAATTTGTACACTCAGTTACGCAACCTACAGTTTTATCATATTAATCATGCTAATCAGATGCTTTTTCTTTTTTTGTCGATCATTACATATTATCATTACTAATCCAATTATTTAACGATCTTTTACGTAAATACGTTAGTGCTTGTAACAATGTGTTAAATACCCACACAGCAGTAATTTCTCTCGAAACTTCAACGTTCATCGAAAATACTTTTTCCCTTTTTATTTTATTTACTAGCGAGTTGCTTGTTCGCGAATATTTCATTTGAAAGAAGATAGTGCGACGCGTAACTTATCATTCCAATTAATAATCACAAACATTGACGTTGCGTTCAATGTACATACGTGCCGAGAATTGCCAATACCATGATCAGTAATGATAAAATAAACAGTTCCATCGTTCAAGTAGACAGTAGCCGATGAAAATGTTCGTATTTTAAATTTAATTTTTCCTTATCCTTTGATAATTTGAATATTCCTTATTTTACAAGCAAACGACACAACCGGATTTCAACAAACCCATAAAAAAAAAAAAGTCATGAAAAGAGAACGACTCTTTTAAATTTACAAAGAAATGATTTTTTTTTAATTTTACGCAACAAAGAGATTTATTCCTTAATACCATTATCAAGTATAATTCATTTGAATATTAATTTGAATGTCATTTCTGTCTCTTGCGACAATTGACTATTGTTTTTAGTTTGAAATGTTCGTGGAAATTAATTCGATTTTAAATACAATTTGTAAAGCCATTTTTCCTTAATGGCTTTAATATGGTATTTTCTGAAATGACCATATCCTAAAATGTGAATGTCTCAAATTTATTTTTATTCGCTCGATCGGTATACATACATTAACGGCAGACGTAGATTTTCTATCGCTCGTTTGAAAAACACGGATATTTGTTGTCAAGATTAATATTCATTTTTGTTTCAAACAGAAGCGCGATATCATTCATTTTGATTATTCGTATTTCAATTACAATGATTTGTATCAAGAGAATACGAATCTTTGCAAGGTTTCGAAACACTCGAAACTTTAGAAGCTTGAAATGTCGATTCTATTTTGTGAGACGAATTCGTTATTTTAAGAACGCTTCGATGTGTAAATCTTTTGTCACAGTTGGACAAACAAAGACGTAACAAACGACACACAAAAATATCCAGATTCTTGTTTACGAACATCAACGTGAGAAATCTTCCAAAAACGCTGAAAGTTCTTCAGAGTATACCGTTGATGGTGGCGTAATAAGATATTCTTTTTTATTTCGATATTTTACAACATCTCAGAATTATGATCGACCGCGTATCTGCTTATATCCTTAAAAGCAAAAACCGGTTGCCAAACGTTCGTGAAGCATCTCGCATTAAATATTCAAAGATACACATGAATCAAACTCTCTTCATTCACGTTGCGAGCGATTCTTTATTCATTTGTTTTCTTATCCAAGTTATCGAGAGTTTCGAATCGAGAAAAAAAGGCCAAGTTTGGATTTCGAATTAGGGTTTCGCAACGACCCAACCCTAATTTATACGTATTAAATATGTGTATGTACAAAGTGATCATCATCCAAATATCTTCGCTATTTTTTGCTGTATTCGAGAAGGAACCTCTCAACACAAAGTTGCACTATTTTAAGAAGCAAACTCTCTTTCAATGATCATTTATTTATGAGGTTTTAAGATCGTTGTTATTCTTTTTGTCATTAATCTATATTCACTTTTAGATATTTTTGTATATAGATGTACTATTATGATCATTATTATGATGCACACATTTGAATGTAATTTAAACTTTTGAGCTTCACGCGCGATCTCATGGCGTGATTTTATAACGGGCTGTGTTACGCGCTAATTTATCAAACGTTCAAATTAATGGATAATTTATCACAGCGAATAATGCAGCGAAACATTCATTCAGGCGTTGCGTAAAAGCTAGAATTGCGTAGAATGTCAAGGAGAAATGTATTATATATCGTTTTGTAGTGCGAATCAGTGTGCATAAAGCAACGTGCAATAATATATTAAAATATATTAAAATATATTAAAGTTCAATAAATGATCATTGGAAAAAAAGATTATTTCCAGCATTACGTTTGCTGCTCTTAAAGTGTGTAGTGCAACCTTCGTCCTTAGCGAAAATTAGCGGAGACATTTGGATGATCCCATTTACGTATTAAATACGTATTAAAGGCCTAGTATTAATTGGGTTCTAATATTAACTTATAAGGGAAATTAAGGCATCTGGAAATTCCAGAAATGACACAACTTTGTGCGTGAGTCGATTTTGAAACCGAATTTACGTCGAAATATTGTATACGAATAATTCATGCGCAACGCAAACTTATTTTATCACTGAAAGTGATTTTAGCGGGGAAATATTTAACCCGGAAAATCGGGTCTCTTCAGGTGCAACGCTGATGCAACGAAAATTAGCGATTGGTCGATTTGGGTCACGTGACTCGTGAGGGGGCGTGGGGTAGGCCTCGAGTAGGAGTGGCGTTGTCTGGTACTGAGCGATCGCGCCTGTAATTTGTTTTCTATCGATTCAAATGTTTGCACATCAGTAAAATTTTATGGCAAAAAAGTCGTCTTCATCTTTCCTAGTCAGAATAGTTGCTTCTGTACCTTTCAGTGAGACGAATCGTACTGGGGTACAAGTCGTGCAGTTTTTATTATTATTTATAATTATAATATAATTTATAATTTATAATTTACTATCAATTTATCGCTATTATTTAATTTCTATTCCATTGTTTCGAAAACAGCAAACAATTTCTTTCCTGTATTATCGTATTTTTATGTAAAATGAAGCTGCTTCCAAAATTCCAGTCAAACAGGAATGGCAATGGTGTTTGCAATTATTTCCGTATATCTCTGAGTCTGAAACAGTCTCGAAATGAGTCGGAAACAGAGCCTGAACAGTAGTAATAAATATCGTATAGGAAAAAACACTATTCAAAACGACGACCTTGACAACGTAGGTCATTATTCGAGAGCCATTGACATCGGCGAGGAGCGCGCTTGGCGAAGATTTCAAGATGATTTCTAAATGTGTCGTAAACGTCGTTGATATTTTGAACAACCTTTTCCCTTACGCGTAACTGCAATTTCTGAGATAATGACAAAATCTGTCGGTACAACGAATTGAGCGTTCGTAGCAATCTTACGGCGGCCGAATACGATGCACTGCTCGAGTCCAGGAATCGTTACACATCGTCGACCAGTCACCAACGACCAAGTTGTCAGCGATTACTAGACTCAAGGGAATGTACGAAATCTGTGCATTATCGGTAAGTAACCGACGATCGCGAAAACGCGAGTGACTCGTAGACAACAACGGATGATCGCCGTGACAAACGCGGAAATGTTCTGCAGTGAGCATTAGCTGAACTTGTTTACGTGTTCATCCATACTACAATTTACGTGTGCATTACGCGATGATTTCGATGATTCGACATATGTCGAACGCGCAATCTGAATGAGCTATTACATCAGGCGTTTGTGGTAACGCGCGATATTGAAATTTTAACATTTAGAAAGGCACGGAATGCTTGAAAGTATCGGAGTGGGGAAGATTGATAGCTTTATTGAATAATAATAAGCCAAAGCTAAAGACAGATCGATGAAGAGAACCAAACGTGGTCTAGAAGCCACATTTTCATGAACGAAAGTCAATTTTTCAAGTTTTTCTGAGAAGTAAGGAAACTCCTTTGAAACTCTGGAAATATCCAAAATATTACTGATTTCAGATAATCATGAGTAGAAAGCAAATGAATGCTAAAGTCAAAATTCTGAAAATCAAAGTAAAGCTAATTCTTTTAATTACTAATTATAAAATTACAAGTAAAGGGTTTAAATTATTGTTTTGAACATATCAATAAGCGTGTTTCAACTATTCAATACTATACTTTAAACATATTTTTACATTATAATCCATGTACAAGCAGAATATACCGAAGCAATTCGAAGCAATTTGAGAATGGTTTTAAACAAATGATTAAGAGTGATTGACATCAGACTTGTATCAAACCAAAGTTTAAACAATTGTTAAGAGGAGCATACAAATTTTACATGCAACCTCCTGCAACCTTGAAATAGACACGGATTTTAAAAAGTCGAAACCCGTGATATTTGGACGCCTGAATACCATAATTACGCTTGACTCTTGAACGCGTAACTATCATCGCAATTTTTCAGTTATTTCCGATGATCTGCCAAAAAGCAATGTTTGAAATGAAAATTAATCAGCATTCTACAAATATCGAAACGAGGAATTTCAAAAAATATTTTGTTTTCACAAACGCTCAATATTACATATTTCTTGACTTGATAACATTAAAACTGACGAATCAGTCAACGACTTACCATACTATGATCTTAAAATAACGCTAAAAATAATTCTGGCCGTGAAAACGCGATTTCCACTCCACGAGCCATTAATTCTGCTCTAGATCGTTTAGTCGACAGTATGTAACAACTCCAATTCTCATCTTTCGTTTATAATACAGAAATTTGGGCGAGCTTGGCTAAAGCTACATTTGCGAAATTACAAGAAATGTTTTTGCGTTACAACCAGTGGCGTCACTATGTGTAACAAGGTAAAATGTTTGTTTGAATTTTATATATATATGTTTGAATTGGAAATAATTGCAATGAATTTGATATCACAACAATACAATAGTAAATGATATCTCTTTATGAACTTTTAAATCTTTTGAAACTTTCTAACGACCAAATGATTTTATATAATAATAATTATATTATATAATAATATTACTTAAATAATAATAACATTAATAACACTATATAATAACATTACAACATATATAATATCATATAATAATACAATTTTATACAATATTGAGGGAGAGGAGATGACGCCACTGGTTATATTTCAATTAACAACGAATATTATGATGTTTGGATTGGTCTTCTCAGTCGAGTAAAGCGACCGGCAAACGTTTTAATTTTCTGTTCTATAACCTACGAGCAAACAAAAGGCAATTGAAAAAGCTGCACGACTTGTATTTTATTGATATGCAAACATTTGAATCGATAGAAAACAAATTACAGGCGCGATCGCTCAGTACCAGACAACGCCACTCCTACTCGAGGCCTACCCCACGCCCCCTCACGAATCACGTGACCCAAATCAACCAATCGCTAATTTTCGTTGCATCAGCGTTGCACCTGAAGAGGCCCGATTTTCTGGGTTACCCCCGCTAAAATCACCTTCAGTGATAAAACGGGGTTTATTTATTATGGATTCGCGAGATACGATATAGAAATGAAGATGACTGATGAATATATAATTACAGACGAACATAGATGGATAAAATTCAATGTACTAGGATCGTACATGCGAAGGAAAAATTGTTCAAGATATTGGAGGAGAAGTAGCTCTTTTACAACTTCATCTACGAATCATTCCGTGTTTCATAGTTGAAAAGTCCTTCATAGTTTTCCAGGTCCTTCAAAAATATAATTTAGAAAATAAGTTCTCCAAAGAAAGGAATCATTTGAATCCGATGTACACTGAGGAGTGTTAGAAATATTTCAGTGAAACATTTTATTAATAACTGCGAGATTATATTTCAATGTGCATCGTTGTTCAACATGTTTGTATCAATGAATAAATTTAATATGCTGTAAAAAGCTTCAATTGGAGTCAAGAACGTGTGATAATATGTTTTAAATCAGTTTCAATCGAAAGAAATCTAAACTGCTACAATGATTCTAGATGTCAACGTAGGTTGTGAGTTTTTGTTTCTTACGGGAGGTAATAAAAAAAAGATGAAATGAAAAATATTATTGCATAAAATGTTGCAATATATCAGAAACGCTGTAAACACGATAAAAATATATTAGTTGAGAAGTAAATAGTATTCGTGTACTATGCAAATACAAATACAGTCGATGTAAGCTAGAAATATAAAAACAGACCTATAGTACGATAAATGGGGAGATATGAGTCATCATTGTAAATATTAATATGACAAATGTTGCAACAGATTCTAAAAATTTCGGAATCTATCACTCCTTATAACGGAATCTATCACTTCTTAACTCCTTGACCTACGCGCTATCTCCCTCGTGGTTGTAGGCTAAAGGGTTAACACTGAGAAGGAGAAAGATAGAAAAGAGAACAATCTCTCTGAATGGTAAAAATTACCCGGATAACTTTGGAATATAGATTTCTAATGTATTATGAAAGTCGTCGATTTTGTTATTGCGACCATATATATAGTTGACGCAGCAAGATGCAAAAATTTCTGCTATTTCTGCAATATTTTCCATATTTTTCTTTTTTTTTTTCCTTTTCTTTTCTTATGAAATCTGAAATGGAATGTTAATCCTCCGTGGACAATCTGGGTCGTTTATGTCCGATGTCAAATTTCACTATCGAATTTCTAATTCACTCGCGGTGAATTTTTATTTTTGCTAATGATTCCTTCAAATATTTGGCTCGACTATGCGTTAAAATAGAGACTTCGATGAGTATCTCGGAATTTTTTCAGATTTTTCCCAAAAGTCGGACACAATAAAAGAATTGGTTGCGACCAAACGATCCAAATTGCCCGTGCAGGGTTAATCAAGCGCTGTTTCGATCAAGATCGTCGTGAGGATTTTCAGATCCAATGTGTCACGTGTTATTTTTCAACGACGAACGTAGAAACGTAATCTCGGTCGTACGATTGAAATAAAAATATAAAAGAAAGAATCTGTGGAGAATATCTGTGGACGTTATTCAAACAAAAGTTTTTCCGACATTTCAGAATGTCTATGTACATACGATTCTTTTGAGAAAGATGATAAATTCTGATGTTAAGAAAAAAAAAAAAAGAGAGAAAAACAGAACAACATAGAGTAGACAGAATGCAATTTTTAAACAGGCTGTAAGAGAAAAACTAGCGGTATATTTTATCACTGAAAGTGATTTTAGCAGGTGTAACCCAGGAAATCTTCAAGTGCAACGCTAATGCAACGAAAATTAGCGATTGGTTGATTTGGGTGACTCGTGACTCGTGAGGGGGCGTTGTCTGGTACTGAGCGATCGCGCTTGTAATTTGTTTTGTATCGATTCAAATGTTTGCATATCAATAAAATTTTATGGCAAAAAAGTTGTCTTCATTTCTTAGTCACGGAACAATTGCTTCTGGGCCTTCCAGCGAGACGAATCGTATCTTTGTACTTATAATCGTACTTCTGTCTCAAGAGAATGATGAAAGTTGATTTTTTTTCAAATGGCTCGTATCGATTAGACAATTTTTCACCCATTTCGGCGAATACTGGCAATGAAAGCTCGCAAGTGCGTCCTCGGCGCAGACTTTGACGATTTTCAAATATTCCGAACAATTTCTTCCTATCGACGAAAACTTCAAACTCTCGTAATTTCCAAAACTAGATTCGCAAAAAACAATTAATATATAAATGTTACTTACTGCAGTACTACTACTTCGCATAGCAACGGGGTAAAGCAGCAGTATTTTGTACAAGTTCACCTTGTTTTAACTAACTGTCTTCGCGTTCGTTTTAAATGAACAATTTCGTCATTAATAAATTAAATTAACGGCAAACGAAATGGAAATGTGTCATTGGAGTGATCTAGATTTTACGTTACACACAACGTTGAATATATAATAAAATCATTCGCTTAGAATAAAACAGGAAATCCTTCGTTTCTCCAGTACGCTAGCAATCTCCTTTCACAATACTTTGGAAACGCGCAAAGTTCCTCGCCTGTCTTTCGACCTTGGGTCCTAGACATCATTTGTTACTCTTCCTTTGACGGAAGTCAGCAGCGCAGACTGATGATTTTCAAATATTTTAACTTAACAACTTCTTCCTGTCGCGAAAACTTCAGACTCTCGCAGTTTCCGAGACATTCGCAAGAAACTGTCGTAAATACGATAGAAAATTTGGCCGCCTAAACGACTGCCTCTCCTTCGGACAAGGGGAGAACAGCTGCAAATGCGAATCGTCAAGAATTGCAGAAAGGAAATTTAGAATATTTAGAGTCAAAATAAGAGAAAGAAAAACAAAACAAATTGATTGCCAGTCGGGCTAACTTGAATAAATGTTTGAATTAAGAAATAATCGTCGAAATCGTGTTTGTTGCACGTTAATCATCTGAATTTCATATTCAGATCAAAGGCCAACATTTTATACGTTGTGCTTATACGCACGTGTGACGCTTTCATGGCAAATGGCGTGAAATAAATTTACGACGAAATGACATTATCGTACACGTCTATTTCGAATTCAAAAAATCGATTTCAACTTGCGGACATTGAAAGAAAATTTATTCGTAATGACGTAACCTGAGGATAGATGCTAAACGACTCTGACAAATGTGATATTAAACTTGCAAGTAATCATAACATTTACGTCATTTCCAATGTGTTCACAGCATATAATATAAAAATTTTTTTACACGAAAGGTATCGTGCGCAACAAGCGTTTTGCACACAATTTCTTTGTACTTTCATTCTCCAACGTGTTTCAATGCATTTCTCCGGTTTGTGATTTCTGGCAAAAGCACGAGGGAACAGTATATCAAATATAGAATTTTCCTGCAAGAAAGGAAAAGTTTATTTTCACTTTCGAAAGAAAATCGAATGTGAAAATTTATCGCGCACGTGTCTAACTCTAAACGCGAGATTGTTTCAGCTAGTACGTCTCGCACATATTCTACAATAAACTGAAAACGATGTAGAATAAAACGTGCCTCGTCTTCGAAAAAATTTAATTATTTATAAAATTTATTAAATTCACGCGTCACGTGGGTCAATTTTTCGTCGAACATAGTAAATTTCGTCGGTTTTTTTGTTTTCGACGAAGTCTCCGACGGAAAAATTTTCTTCGCGTTTCTTCCTTATTTTCTTAAGAAGAATCCTCTCGTGTTTACTCGTACGTAACTTTCAACAGTATACACTCGCAATTACACGTCTAAAAGGCACTTTGGCCATAATTGTTAATCGTGCAGAACACCGAATCGAAGACGAACGTAGGGAAAAATTGCGACAAGAAAGAGTCGTTCTTCGATGAAATACGCATGGACGAACGAACGAACGAAAGAAAGAAAGAAAGAAAGAAAGAAAGAAAGAAAGAAGAAAAGAAAAGAATGGAAAAGCATCGGATCAAAGAAATTTCAAGAAAGCTCGAAGATAATCGACGATTACGAGGAATTTTGACGATCTTGACACTTTAAAGACAACATGGTCTTGTTAATCAAATCAAAACAGAACGCATCGGCAACTAATTCTTTATGCCTGTTTCAACATTTAATTGGCCGAGGACAAAGGCTCTCTCGTCTAAGGTTCAACGAGCGGATCGCCCGAATGAAAAAGAAAATCTCGCTTTTTCTGTGTCTTTTTCTGGGTTCAAAGAGAGAAAAAAGGAAAAAATTTTTCACACGTGTAACTTCGTTCGTGACCAAATCGACGGACACTTTTTACCTAATCGTGTCAATGAATTAAGAATGCTAATTACGAGCGATCGTAAAGCCGGGTAGCAGGAACGTTGAACGCGTCGCAGCGGCCGAGTGAAAGTTTTCGAAAAAACGATGTGACGAGCAACGATGTGACAAGGAAGTGAGAAAGGAAGAAAGGACGAGCTCGCTCAAATCGAAGATCGAGGTCCGTTGCACCTCGACAATCGGTAAAATAGCAAAAAAGAAAAAAGCGAGAGCGACAGTTCGTGTCGCGTATTTGAGTCTTTTTTTCTTCGGTTAAATCGAAGTGAACAGTCAGGTCGTATCGGGTTCAAACGAAAGATTCGACAAAGAAACGAATGCACGATAGATAATTAAAAAAAAAAAAGAAAAGAAGAAAAAGAATGAACAAGGCCACAGGTGGCCATTTCTAATAACGTAATAATTAATTAACTTGAAATTGCGTAAAATTGCGTGAGACATTTGAAAACGATAGTTTCTCGACCACCCTAAGAATAACCGAGTGAAAAAGTGGTGGGGTGTCGTGGTGTGACTTCAAAGCCAACAATGACGACGCAGATTAGAAGGATAGCTTGCTTTCCATTTCGAATCTGTGATTACTCTTGAACGACAGTCCTTTCCCGATCGTCGATCTCAATGGTCGATGCTTTCGTGAAAATATATCGCGTGGTTCTAGCTCGATAAGGTTCTCTCGTCGCGAACTTGTCAGAATACCTCGAGCTCCGTTGAAAGTCTCAACGCCCACTGTGTTGTCCCATGCACGGTGCCTTGTTCGGTAGTGTCGCAACGCTCGATTTAGAGACAGTGAACTCGAAATTTAAGTTTTAAATTTTCATTTAACAATAGACGTTTCGGTCATCGGTTTCCACACGATGTGCGGAAAGATGTCGCTGTGGACACGGTTATTCTTACTATTGTTGTTAACTATTTTTTACCCGTCGACTCGAGGAACCACGGAAACCATGAGGCAGACATTTCCAGCGTACGCGCTCATGGAAAACATCGATCTTCTGAATTCGAGCAGATGCCGGACAGAGATGGAAGAGTTTCGCAACGGGGTGGATAACAAGATAATTTGGAGTCTGAGAGGTTAATAGAACTTTTGATACCGTCTTGACGAGTCCCGTTCTGCCACTCGATAACGAAAAAAAAAAAAAAAAAAAAAAAAAAAAAAAAAAAAAAAAAAAGAAAGAAACCAAACGAAATACTTAAGCGAACGCGAATCGGACTACACCCGATGAACTATGCATCGTGTTTGCGGTTTCTGTGTTTCGTAACACGTCGTTTTGCATGTGAAAACTTTACATCGCGAAAAATTCGATTTCGATAACAATAAAAACCAATTCTTATTGCGCAACCGCGTGAATTTTTTTTTTTTTTTTGAAACGACGATCTACGCTACGCGTCGGCGATTGTAGATTTATAGACGCGTCACTTTTCGCCGTGTCAACCCCCGGTCAACCCAAGTCAACTTTCTTCGCGTGTTACGCAACTAACAGTTTCTTTTTTTCCCTACGTAACGAATTGTACCTCGTATGTTTCTCAAGTGCTGAACAACAACGGAGTGCCATCAGCGGAATTCGTCAACGGGAACAATTTCTGGTTGGGAGATCGTCCAAATTGCAAGCTCTTGTCTGAGAATCACAGTCTGACGTACTCGAAAGAAGTGCTAAAGAACAACTCGATGTACCGAAATCCGAAGGAGGAGTTTCCACCTTTCAAGGTGCATTACTTTATTGCCCGTATACGGCACAACAGCACTCTGCAGTATCACACGGAAGTGCAGGAGGAGGTAAGTATTTGTACGCGAATAGTTTGAAAAGCTCTTGTCGGTTATTGGTTATAACTCGTGCAAGGAATTGCAATCAGTAGTGTGGCCGATTTCTACACGTACGCGTAGTACATATTTGCATGCCGGTGTGACGAAGATCTGAGAGATCGCACGTTTCCTTAGAATTTGATCACGCTCGGATTTTGTCTGCCGGCGTCCTGCACCAATCACGATATAGCCACGATGCTGGAAAAAGTGTTGAACGACAGGAGACTTTTGATCGGAGAACTTTTCTCCGCAAATTTCAAGCTAGTTGAAGTCACCGATTTGGTGAACGATTATCAATGGCTCCTCTCTGCGAAGATAATCTTCATCGTGTACGTAAATTTCTAACGCGCAATTGAAATTCCGCTTTGCGTGGAATCATTAAAACGTCAATTGCAGGGGATTTTTCGTACTGTTTGGCGGTCTTGTGATAGGGGCCTCGATGTACGACGTTCTCGTCCATAAAAAACGCTCGAAGAGGAAGAAGGAAATCTTCAGCTTCGAAAATAACAACACGAACAGCAAACTCCGAGATACGCACGCCGATGGTATTAAGTATTATTTAATTACGTTCGTAATTGCGCTTGAGTGCAATTGAGTGTTGCCAATTTCAACGATCCTTGTCGCTTTGAACCTTTCTTTTGATCCGTGTAACGTGTGATTAACCTCGAACAGAACTGAAGAACGAAATAGAAGAGAAATGCGAAACCGACCAAGAAGAATCGATATCCCCGCAAACGAAGTCGCAGAGCAATATCACGCAGTATCTTCTCTGTTTCTCGTTCGTCACGAACACGCGACAAATATTTAAAGAAAAGGAAAGCGCAGACAACGTGCGTATATTCCACAGTATGAAAGTGTTGGGAAATCTATGGATCATTCTGGCCCACACAATCTATTACGCGTCTCATATCACAGGTAGGACGTGAAGTTAATTCGTTAATTTCCGATTTTTGATTTCTTCCTTTAACCTTTAATAAAACGAATCATGTTACACAGCGAATAACACGGTCACTTACGCACTAAGCGACACTGTACCGGCACAAATTATGTCCAACGCGGTGTTTTCCGTTGACACGTATTTCTTTCTAAGTGGTTTCCTATTGATGTATGTTTTTTTGAAGGGACAATCGAAAGATAAGAAAGTCCCGCCTCTAACAATAAAGATAAAACAATATATTGAAATGTTCGTCAAACGATACATTAGGTATAGTATAGTACCTCAACGCTTATTTAATCCTGTCGGCGAGATACACGTGTGCAAATGATAATATTTTTCTCTGTCGACTTTTTAAAGGCTCACGCCTGCGTATTTCCTTGTTATATTGCTGGCGATATTCTATTTCACATGGCACGATCAAGTCTCGATAGTTTTTCCCAGGGAACGAGTAAACGTTGTATGCTCGAAATATTGGTGGACCAATATGCTTTATATCAATAACTTCTACCACTGGAACGATATAGTACGTATCATTTTATTAAATAATTACATTGTCAAAGAGAGAAAACGTTTCACAGGGAAAGTTAATGTTTTCAGTGTCTCAGCTGGAGTTGGTACCTGCCCAATGACATGCAGTTTTTCTTGTTCGGCAGTTTTCTTCTTCTTTTATCGGACACGTAAGTTTACAATTTGGCTTTTTCGACAGTTCAACTGGCTTTGTCTGGCTTTGTCTCGTCGCTAAATTCAATCGGTTATTTCAGGTATTACAATACCGCCGTAAGCTTAGGCGTCGTTACGATACTTTCATCGTTGGGATCACTCCTTTACTTTTCGTACACTTTGAACTTTGAACTTACGTGAGCGTGCAAAGCGAATATTAATATTATTTATACCACAGGAGATGTTTAAATATATATACATTTACTTTCCTAGGTTGGACAAACAATATAAGACGCTGACAGATCTTTACGTACGACCGTGGGTTAGGATAGTACCGTATCTCGTAGGAATGGTCACGTGTTACTTTCTCACAAAGTGGAATTACAAGTTACATTTATCAAGAGTAATAAACCTACCTATATAGTTTAGTTGTACCTATGTGCCTGCGTGTCTTTAAACAATATGATTAAATCTTTGTTCTAGAAAAGTTTAATCGTTGGTTGGATCTTGTCAATTTTGTGCAATTGTTCGATTCTATTCACCACTGCGAACAAGAATATACCTTTCAGTCTATCCATTATTTATTCAACTTTAAGTAGAACAGGCTGGTCTCTTGGCATTGCGTGGCTCGTAATTGCATGCTGCACGAATCACGGCGGTAAACTATTTACAATTTGTTATTTTGAATTACTTACTATGATACGATAATATTATCATACATTTTGCAAAAATATTTTTTTTTTTTTTAAATACATTATCTATCGTAATATTAATATTAATATTAACGTTACATTAACATGATCTTTTTTTAATTTGATACATTATATTCAGATATATCCTTTGTGATTGCAGGTATTGTGTACAAAATCCTAAGCTTAGATTTTTTCATTCCTCTGAGTAGATTGACGTATTGCGCTTATCTTTTGAATCCTCTTGTGATATTAATAATTTGTGCGTCACGTAATTTTCCTAGTTACGTTGATTATTACTCTGTAGTAAGTATAATAAAATAACATTGGGGCAATATTTTAACTTTATATGAATACGATATGTAATTCGTTTTTTCTATCATTTCAGGCTGCTTTGTTTTTAACAACGAGTGTTTTGTCTTACGTAATTGCTTTTCTAATATCCGCAACGACAGAAGTGCCATTTATAAAACTTCTCCGATTATATAATAACCGGCAAAAAATGAAATGAGTGATAAGTATCTTTAATCGAGTCCTTTAATTAATAAACTAATGAAAAGAAAAAAAATCACTCTTTCGTGTTACGTGTGTGCCTTCAAACTTTCGAAATATTTCATCCTATTGCGATATTTTTCTTCGATTTATTGTTTAATGAAAACACTCGTCGTTTTATTTAATATTTCATAATACCTGGGAATGAGGATCAAGCTAATGATAAAATCATTTGCGCAAAAATTGTAAACGTTCTTTTTTTCTTTATCAACGAGCATTTTGTACATAACGAAATGGTTCGCACGACGAAAGAAGAAGCTTATATACAAATAACTACAAATCACTAAAAGATGATAACAAATCTTTCCCGTGCTATGAATGAACTGGGGAATGTATCCTAGGGGGTGCCGGCGATGTCATAGATCGACTTGCGCGACTGGCCTGTTCACGGCGACCTTCCTCCAGTTGTTTCTCGAGTTGTTCCTTTAAGACTAGCAATTCTCTTGTTCGTTGATAAACAGGATCCTTAGAGAGTAAAAGAGAAAATGCTTAAACAATAATTCAAATTTATATATGTAAATATATACTCCATTAAACTAGAGCGTTTTGTATACCTGCTGTCGCATACTGGGATTCCATCTACAGTACAAACTTTTCCACGGTTTGATATATCTCATGCTAGCAATTGGCATTAGAACAAGCTGATAATTGGGAGCAGCCCAGTACAAAGGATTTTGATACAAGGACAACTGGCTATTCGTGTACGACCATAACGAAACAGTTTTGTGTTTCACTTGTTCTTGAACTCTTTCGCGTTCGCTGCAGACGTATTTACAGACGTAATAATTATGATAGACGTATAATCTACCGAAGATGTTTGAACATACCTGCTGAATAAAAATGTGCCAAACCTACAAGAATATAAATGATCGAGTATAGTGATTAGAAAGTGCTCGTTAAACTCGAATGCATTGGGAAACTGACGACTTATTTGCCACACACAATCCATGAACTGCAAAAATACTGGAGATCTATCCGCATCGCTGTGATGTTCATCTCCATGGCCGATTCTCTATAATATATAATTATCAAGATCACAACGCTTTGATTCGTAATTACCTAATTTCGCCGCATATCATTGCATACCTGCTGAAACTTATGACCAAAACTAAGCCATTCTTTTTCTATAAGCACTTCAAAACCTTTGATGGTTCTGTAATACGGATCTAACATTAACATGGCAAGAGCTGTGAGCTGTAAACAGTTATGAATATTAAATGTACATTGTGGTTAAAACACGCTTCGTCATTTTTTAATTACCTGCGCTGTTCTATCCCAACCATCGGAACAATGCACCAGCACCGAAGTTTTATGGTTTTCAACTTTATCTACAATTCGTAACGCACCCGCAAGTACGTACTTTATGTGCTTCAACCAAACGGTAGATTCTATTCCCGATAACCATCTGGCCTCGTCAATTGTTGGAAAACATAACTCTAAGAGGTTGGAAAACGTGACTCTATAATACTAATGTCGATAATATCGTTTCTTATCGCCAGCCTTAATGATCCAGTAGGACCATTAGTGACGCAAACTAACGTACCTTTTAATTTTCTAAGACTTTCTCTCATTACGTGTATGTTATGAATATCAAGAAACACGAGCTCCGCGTTCTGATAAGCGTCCTCGCTCTCGTAACCACCACCTTTGGCTTTGTTCGCCACTGCGTTAGGCATTGGTCTAGCGTCCATGATAAAAAGTTTATGACTTTGTGCATTGGCGTCCATTATCAATTGAACGTATCGCTCGTCTTCGCGGCTACGTTTACCACCAACACCTACTAACGGCTGAGCGCAACGAGTTATGGTTGCTTGACTTTCTGGATGGATCCACGACAGTACGGGAAGCCTTCCTCTACTTCGAAAGGCTGCCGACGCTTGTAGATCCTCGTCGGTTGCCGCCGCAGGCACTGCCCATACGGCTGGATAACTGTCACATATCGAATATGTATCGTTGATCTTCGATATCTTCCACATGTCATTGTTTACTCCCTGGAAATAATTGTAACGTGTCGATGCGTTTCCTGATAAATCAGTTCATATAATGTACAATATCTTTTACCATTCGTTTCAATTCGGCTATGGGCTCGTAAACATTCCAACCATTTTCAGCGAACGTTTCGGAATATTCGAACGCGAAAAGGGGTAATTTGTGGGATAGAGGGAACGAATACTGTTGAAGTTTCTCAAAAACATCTCTTCTGGAATGATTTTCCTGTTTATGCGCGAATCTGAGATTTCGCATGTCTTTACAAAACACTTCGATACCATAAGAATTCTCGCCTTTGCTAGACGCACCACCGACTTTCTCGATTCTGCTAACAACACCTAATGGTACTTCGACAACGTATGGTGTTTCGCGGTCTACACTCCGAAAATGGAGCTTGTAATTTGTAATACTAAGAATTCCTCTGACCGGTCCTGAATAAGGACACACATAAGTTACTTCGTGAGCAATGCCTTGTACACGTTCCCCATTTAAAAGCGGTGGACCCGTTTCTCCAGCAGATAAATTCTGTGAGGAGAGAACAGTTACGTTGACAGAACAACTATTAAATAATAAAATAAGCATCTATCTACCACCTTAGCTAGACATATATTTAAATAATATATACATTGAAAAAGTAAAAGTGATGAAACAGAATTTCTCAACAAAGAAAGATAAAACGTATCAAAATGAATGAAATCAAAAAATATGTTGTCTGGAAAAGGAAAACAAGTTCTGACAATATGCAAATGTTTGAGAAATTAAAAAAACCGTATTAACTCTGTTCATCTACAAAGAACTCACTTTTACTTGATTGTCTTTTCTAGCTTCTAAGGCAGAGACAATATTATTATCTGTCGAAGTAGAACTTGAAGAAAAACTTTTGGAATGTGACGCTTTATCCCAGCTTTCCTAAAGAAGTTCAATGCTTACGTACATTTAGATACAATTATTTTTAAATCTTAAACCTACACTATTAATTAAACTATATTACCGATTCTTGGCCCATTTTGGAATTAAGAGAGCTACTCTTGCTATCTGAATTCAGAGAATCAGAGCTGGCATTTTTGGAATTGTTTTGCTCGATATTCAAAAGTTCAGCACTACTCCTCTTCTCCATGTTTCCAAATTCAAATTTCTTATACTTTCACATTTAATGATCACATTTAATTTTATGTAATGAAATATTCATTACATAATTCCAGCTATTACATTTCTGAAACTAACACCTTTGAAGATAAAATATTTCTGTTATATATGCACTTCTTGGTATGATATCAACAAAATAAATAATAATAACAAATATGTAAAAAATATTTGCCACGAGAGTAATTAGAAAAAGTTGAATCCTCGCATATTGATAAATCACATAACAATGTATAAATCAAAGAGTATAATATATAAAAGCATGAAATACGCAATTTTCGAAATTCTAAATTACTTAACCTCAAAAACGCGGAAACTTCACGTTATAATGCAAATTGCACTAAATATGAATTTCTATGCACACAATGACGCAAAGATAACAACTGAATACATAATATTTAAATTTCAAATACAAAATAAATTCTAGTAATGTCGTAAACAAAATTTTATATATTTTATGCCACGCCCAGAGGTATTATAATTATAATTTTGGACACAAGAGTGCATGTTGATCATAGTAGTTTTCATACATAAACAGTATATCCAAAATACCAACCTCGTTCACAAAATATATAAAGTATTTTATTATATTCAATCTTTTTACTGCTACTCGTGTTTGACAGATGTACTTCACGGTTTGGAAACTTAAACAGAAACGCTCGAGAATTTAATGTAGTTCGCGGTACGGCCATTTTAGCGCTGATGACAGCATTGTCGGTCAAATCGCAAACGACATTAACAGCTGCAGTGCAAAACTTTCCTGAATCCTACAACAGGATGTGACACGAAAATGATAAGGAGGTCCTGTGACCACATCATAACTATCTTATCGCAACCATCTTGTATTGCCGGAACTATCAAAAACGGAACTGTACCAGAAAATCTTGTCCGATCCTGAATACTTCTACGGAGTTAATTTTTTGTAGAACAGTACCGTAGGAAACGTCCATATGTACACATGGTGCAGGGGAACTTATATGAATTAACATTTATGATAGATGTAGGTTGATAATGATAAGGTTGAAGTAGGGTTATAAAGAAGTAGAAAACTCTGCTGAATGCATGGAATGTGGGGCTGAGAGGGACTTGCATGCTAATATGCACTGGAGGTAAGTCTCGCTTTTGCGGTGCAACGAACAATCTTCACATGAGCCATAGGAGGGGACTTCTTTTTGGCAGCGATAGCGAAGGCTCTGCTTATTAGTGATACACAGAGGAAGGCGGCAGCTAGACGTCGTGATAAGGGAGCTGTTGCTCCCAACTGAAGACGGGATAAAGTCCGACTAAAGACCTTGCGTCACCTACAAGGCTTTTGTCCAAGTAGACAGAGGAACGAAGAAAAACGGGGAATGAAGAGGAGTCGAGTGAACGCGGGTAGAAATGGAGCTTCTCTCTCTACAAGGACGTGTTTTTACTCTTGAGGTTGCAGAATATCGGGGAGGGTCCGACATTTCCGAATTACCACCTTGAGGAGAAACGGCACCCGGGGTGCCTCTGGTGTCTTAGCAGAAAGAATGGCAGCCACACTGGAGGATGGAGAGGACAAGTCCTCTCACGGGTATGGGCCGAGAGGCAAAGACGTGTTGGGGAATCCTGCCGCAAAATCCACTGCAGAATCCCGGGGCTTCCCAGAACGCAAGATGTAGGGCCATCGTGAAAGGTTTTAATCAGTAAAAATCTGACACTACCGCACAAGGGAGTCTGCACAAGTACTAATCTGACTCTCTCCCACAAGGGAGCCGGGTGTCTTTCGAAGATTTCCTCCACAAAAAAAAAAAAAAAAGGTTGTAAAGGATGAAAGTTAGAGTGCGTCTCATCTCAGACTCATCGAAGGATGAGCATTTACGGTCACCACCCATCCTAAAGATGTTACGCACACTGTATATAGGGCACTTGATCGTAGGCTAAGCAACATCCACTTACAGCTTGTAATATTATCTTGGAAACTTGTATATTTTGTTTGCAAACAAAGCAAAACTTCAAAATTTTCGAAATTCCACTTGCAAATTTTCGAAAATTTTTCAAAACAAAATGTGTTTTCACCAAAAAAAATGTAAATAAACATCGGAAATCAAAACAAACAAATCCATGTTTACAAACAAAGCGAAATTCCACTTGCAAGTTCTTATTAGGAACCTCTAAGCGGGATATGGAGTTGAAGTGAAAGTGGATCCTTCCCGAGGAAGGACCGAACAGGCGTGCATCATTCGGGGAAGCACCGTCGAGCAATCCAACGGAATAAGTCCTGTGTAGAACTTCCCTGCAGTATGTGAGGACGGTACGACCGTGGTTGTTTTAGTCAGTAAGAATCCGACACTTACTGGCTCCTTCCCTCAGAAGAGCTAAGAGTTTTATGCAAGATTTTTCCCACATACAAAAAAAAGCGGGACATGGAGACGGCATTCATCCTTCCGCAAGCTGCGCGCTTAACCTTAAAATCGCACTCGATCCGTAGACATGTGGCATTAACTTGCAGCTTGTGGTGTTCGTATATTATATACTAAGGAAGGATTGGATGCATTGGCCGCTACATTATTTACATTTTTTTTTATGTAAACACACTTTATTTTCAAAAATTTTCGAAAATTTGAAAGTGGAATTTGAAATTTCACTTTGTTTACAAACACTGGTTTGTTTGTTTTGGTTTCCAATGTTTATTTACATTTTTTTGGTGAAAACACATCTTGTTTCGAAAAATTTTCGAAAATTAGCAAGTGAAATTTCTAAAATTTTGAAATTTACATTTTTTTGGTGAAAACACATCTTGTTTTGAAAGATTTTCGAAAATTAGCAAGTGGAATTTCGGAAATTTTAAAATTTCGCTTTGTTTGCAAACACTGGTTCGTTTGTTTTGGTTTCCGATGTTTATTTACATTTTTTTGATATAAGCACACTTTGTTTTGAAAAATTTTCGAAAATTTGCAAGTGATGTAGCGTCCAACACATCCAATCCTTATTTAATATACAAGTTTTCAAGATACGAACACCACAAACTACAAGTGGATGTCACTTAGCTTCAAGTACGATCTGCAGGTTAAGCGTGCAGTATGCGTAGAATGAATCACAATACGTGCTCATCCTAGAGGTTCTTAACAAACGGAGCATTTAGGGTAGGTGTCGCCGTCATTAGCCCTACTGATGAATTTGGTGGCGACTCTGAGACGTAAGACACTGTATCTTCTTATATCATTTATAACCCTACCTTCACCTTGTTCTACCTTGATTATCATTCTACATCTTTCCTAAAAACATAGATCTAAGTATAGCCACAGTATCAAGGATTGCACTAGTGTGTGACAAGGATAGAAATATGTGTCGCGTGTCAGACAAGATACAGCAAGAGTGGAGTAGAGGAAGGAATAAAGGAGAGTAGAGGAAAGTAAAAAGAAGTAAAGGGGAATAAACGAAAAAAAGAAGAAGAGGAGTAAAGCGAAGTAAAGTAAAATGAAGTAAAATAAAATAGAATGAAATAGAATAGAGTAGAATAAAATAGAATAAAGTAGAATAAAGTAGAATAAAATAGAATATGGTAGAATAATTTTAGACTTATACTACTGACTAAATAGATACTGAGGCCGATATCATTATTGTAGTATCGGGAATTTAATTGTTGGTTTGGCTTGTAGTTTTAGTTCTAGGCTTAGTTTGTAATTTAATTGTAAGCGAGAGATCAAAGAGCTAGATGTTGCGCTATGCAGAACCAAATACATGGTTGGTTTAAGATGTACTACAAGAAGTCAAATACTTGATCGGTTTATGAATAAAAATGGGCCTGGCTGTAGGATCAAAACTAGTGGAATGCGTCCCCTACAGCTAGTCGTTATAAAGTCTTTATATAGTCAAAGTTATTTTGTGTTGCCAATTGATAAAATTAGTTGCATAATTGTAATTATAATGTTGCATAAATCACCCACAATATTATTAATCCAACTTAATTTACTTAATTTATAAATATATATATATATCATGTCGTGCCATATATTTTACAGTATTAGCTCTCCAATATTCATCGTTGACCGTTGTATTAGTAACATTTTTATAGACAAAATTTAATATATTGCACCGAAAATTTTTTATTAATATTTCGAAAAGTAAAAACCCAAAGTTAAAATTTGATATCTGAAATCCTCTACCCCTCCTACCTATTCTTTCAAAATTTCGATCAAGAATTTGTGTTTTTCGAAACAATATCTCATTGTTATTTTTTATCTTTTATCGCAAATTGCCCGGTACGAAAATATTGAGATCTGTTAATCGGCGATACCGAATGCTTTCGTCCGTCTTTCAAACCCGTATCTAAGATTCGTTTCGGAAAGAGATTTGAGAAATGAAATATGCGACCAAAAGAGAGAGAATTAATATTTATATTTAATTTATATGTATTTCATAAATGTATCTGAAGATATCAGATACAACTATCTTCTCTGAAAGCTGCCTTATCCCCCCATCTTGGAGCAATTTTTTTATATACTCGAGCTTCTGTATCAACATCAATTGTCTCCCGAATGTACGTATGTATTTACTGTGCTAAGAGATACATACATACTGTGGTGAAATAAGGAAAAGTTTCCTCAGAAGGAATATGGTTTGATTGTTTTCGATAGATCTAATACAATCTTAAATATAACAGTATCTATTGGCCAAAAGTATTAGAGCTAGATAGCTCAAAATGTCGGTGAATGAAAGAGACGATTATATTCCTTTTGTTCCTCTGTCATCCCTTCTTGAGACTTTTTCCATCCCTTATACTTACATGTTTTCCACAATTCATAAACTTCATTAAAAATTACAATATGAATTAAAATAATGTAAAATTTAATACATACATGATTAATTCGAGCACCAACTTTTAAATAAATTGTATGTTGAAAGCTTAAAAAGTTATAAAATTTGTTAAAGTTATTATTTCAAATAATAAAATATTTTTTTATCTTCGAAAGTATTTTATTCAAAAAATTGGAAAATAACAATTTATTTGTAACTTTTAGGTAGTAAAAGTATCCTAATGCTTTTAAAAAATTATTCCGTAATAAGGCGTAAGTAAGACCAAAAACAGATCATATTCGTTCAATTACTAGTTTAAAAAATAAAAAATTATGCAGTGCATTAAAAATAAAAAATATTAAGATCATAACGTATCATTATTAGTTAAAGGTCTTGCATAAAATTATCATAAAATATTCTGTTTTATACCTTATTTTACAGGAAAATTCAATTTTAATTCAAACTATTACACTGTTCATAGTTTTTTATTTTAATTGTAATTCCTATCACCAGTAGCGCTACAATGCAATGTCTGCCTAAATCGATACGGCAAAATGTAACACGAAAATGTTAAGGTGAGGTGACTCCCAAAATCTGAGATATAGTGGGACATGAAAAACATTTAGATATTCGATTTATCTTAATTAGTCAATGCTATGACGCATTCACTACTTGATCAACAATCGTTTTGCTTGGTTTAGTTCTCCGTTTCACCATCTTTTAAGCATAGACTGCTAAGAAGCCAATGATCTTTCAAAGCATAATGCGAAATCCTATAAGATGTAAGATCATATATACCTTGTCTGTGATCAATAGTAAAGGGATCAGATAGGGTACAAAAAACAATCCAAAACATAGAGAACACAAAAAAGCAATGTTATGTAGGTGTATTCTGTCCTTAGTCAATGATAATACAATTAAGAAAGTTAAGCTTATTTTGTATTTTTCAATATTGGTTTTAGTCACATACTTTATGTACTATTTACTAACCACTACTTATGAAAGTACATAAAATATATCAATTCCACATAAAATTGTTCCCGGATTAAATCGCAATTGCAACTCAATGTCTATGAATTTTTTAATTAATTTTCACAGAGTATTTTTACTTTTCAAACCAAAAAATAGAAATTACATTATATTTCAGATAAATTTAAACGTTTAAACGCAACTCCATTTAATTAGGACGCTACAACACCCTTTACTAAAGAAAAAGTATGTAAAATCAAATTTTTTAAATTACCAGTTAGAAATATTTGAATGCAATCGAATGTAAAATTTGTATGCATACCTACTATCTAAATCTGAGTTTTTAAATTGAAACTTGAACCAAATTAAAACTGCATCACGTTTGTTATAAACAAGATTTTCATACACGAGATATTCATGTTGTAACATAAATACCTTTAGATTTTGTACCACAGGGGTTTCAGGATAATGAAATCTTGTTAGTCAAGTGTTAAATCAGATTACACATGAACTGCTTGCCAATAGTTTTGAAGAATTAAAAATCTTACTTTACATTTTACACACAAATCTATAAATCAACCAACATTTCATTTTTTTTTTTTTATGTTCTCAATAAATAAGTTTCTAAGATTTTACAGAAACAAATCACGTTATATATAGTTAGTAGTCTTGATCTGTTTAAACATACATATTAAAATATATTTTTATATATTTAAATTATAATTTTAATAAATTATAATTTTATATATTTAAAATATATTTCCTCAAAGGATGCTAAAATCTTACGAATGGGTTCTACATGAATTCTTGGGGAAAAGTTACGAATTTATTTATAAAAAAAAAAGAATTGCTCAACGGAACAAAATATAATTATCTGAGTTTGACGATGATGCAGCGATTTCGAATAGTGTATTTCACAATATAGAGCATATTTGTAACATGAAATATAAAACTCTCATCATCAACTATATATCGTTAACTTTGAACATGGTCAACATATAAATATACAATCATTACATTAAGTTAAATGTATCCATACAATACATACAGTGAATCTATACACGATGTAAGTAAGATCCCTACGTCTGTTATTTTTTTTCTTCTACATTTTGCTCTTTTTTCCGTCAATTTAGATACATGTATAAATGCATACACATGTATATGCGATGTATATATATATATATATCTTGGAATACGCTAATACACAATTATACAAAACGCTATAGCGAAATTCGCGCTCGCGTGTGGTTCTTTTATATATATATATTTTTTTTTTTATTTTGTTTCTTTTTCCCTTATAGAAATTTACATTTACCAATAGCACATAAAGACGCTAGCGATTAAAAAAGAAAATGAAACAAGGATGAACGAAAATATGTGTGTATATATGTGTGTATATATAATATAAACATATATATATACATCGAAAAAGTTTCATTTACATGAATTACAAAGAACGGAGTATTGGTTCAACGGATAATATGTCTCTCTCTCTCTTTCTCTCTCTTTCTCTCTTTCTCGTGCGCGCGCTCTCTTCTCTTTCTCAATTTTTTCCATGACACTTAGATTGCTGTTTATTACAGCATTTTGGCACTCACAATTTTATAGACTGTAGAAGAATTTATGCAGAAATGATGCTATTCCTTGTTTATTTCCTTCCTTGAATGAAAATTACTGAATCATTTAGGCCAACACTGAAATATTATCATTCGTGCTTTTTTTTTTATCTATTGGATAGTTGCTGTTTGCTCAACATCCACCAATTACAACGAAAAATATGTACGATATCATTAGGAACATGTAGAGAAACATCCGTAGTATATCCTCCGTCTGTTGGTCAGTCTCTAGCCTCGATAGGCTCTCTCTCCTTCTTTACTGTTCATGCGAATAAATGTTTTTCTCGACAAAGAACCCGAGAGATCTCTATTGAGCCCTGCTCGTCGTTCTTTCTTTTCATTCGCAGTGTCTACATAAGTAAGTGTTGTGGTCAGTCTTATTTGGTAGTGCACGGCCAATCCGGTCACGTCATTTGGGCGGCGTTGAAGCCTCGTTTCCTCGAGGTGGTAAAGTGTTGCGGGCTGGTGATTTGGTATTGTTGCACATATGGATTGTTTCTAAGAACATTGCCACCCGGCGAACTGGCCGAATATTGAGAGGGTACCGTGATTATCCCGGTTTGTTGCAAATACTGTTCGCGATAAAGCGCTTGTTGTGTCACGTATTCTCCATTCACAGGATTCTGAGCACCATAATGAACCTTCACGGTCTTCGCGGATGGTTGATTAGCGTTACATTCCTTATAACTATCTTGATAATGCAGGCTCGTTGGAGAGGAGCCAGGCGGCGTGACGTTTTTTAAGCTCTGGGTTGGACTCTGAGTGATGGACTCTAACACGTGCCTCGGCATACTTGGCGATGGGCAGTGAGTCTCTTGGAGACCATCTACGCGATTTGCATTTCTCATGTAAATTGGTGCGCTCTCCGGTCTACCACCGACTATGTTCCTCATTCCCTCTCTATCTTTCGCACTTAGACTTTGCCGGGATGAGTCCAATGCTGAATTACGGTTCTTCGTCACCGATGGGGATGCATTGTTCAGATCGGACACGCTCGACCAGGTCACGCTTGCTAGCTCCCATTGACGGAGAAGGTTTGACACACGTTCGGCTCTGGTAGTTGTGTCGAGACTCTCGTCATAGTCTGGTCCCTGAAAATATCGCATCGAGTATTATTATCGTCATTAAATATTATATTTAAAATATTTCGTCTTAAATAACATTATTCATGCGGGATACCAGAAATTGAGATTATATTAGAACAATATGCGTATAAGAAGGAAAAAAGAACGAAGCAACAACAAGAAGTGAACATCTTTAAAACAAACGCAAATATGTAGCTAAACAAAGCATCGAATCGTTCATATCCCACAGTCGATAAATAAAACATTCAACGAATTCAACTGACCAATCGACCACAGCAGCACACGAATTAATATTATTATTGCGCCGAGGTTACCGCAAGGTCGACGAAGCCTTAAGGGTACATCTATTTTATATGCCCTGATTCTACAATACATATTGTCGACATGATACAGAATACACCACGTAATTCGAGGTTGATCCTGATCGTTTTACAAGCCGGAAATTTCATCACACGATCAATCACATGGAGAAATAACGAAGCATTGTGTATACAAAAATGTCACAACTAATGAAGCATTTCGTGCACTTTTTTAAAAATATTACATGAAGACAAAATGAATAGAAATATACAATTCAAGGGAAAATTTTCGTATTAATATATATTCTGGAAGAAGCGACTTACATTCTCAATTTTTTCATCGAGCATCTTGAAGAAGTCAAGTTGACTGGTGGATATCTCTCTGCAAAATTCAGAATGAAGAATAATTAATTATATCATTCATAGGAACACTTTACACACAGAGAAAATTATAGTTATAAGTTATTCCATGGTCACTTTAGAGCGATACTGTATGTTCTATTTGTAGTGACAATTTGGTGAATACGAATAATGCATTATGTAACATACAGCGAAAGTGTTTATGCATTTTTGAAATAAAATATTATCAGATATTTATTAATTATTAATAATTAAACATTTAAACAACAATTAAGTGTAATAAAAATTTTAATTTTTTTAGTAATTCATACAAAAATAATCATACACTTGTACTCGTACGATGTAACTGGTGTAATTTCGTAAAAAGAAAATAAATAATTTCATACAACCTCATTTTAATGTTTGAAAGCTCCATTTTTAAAATGCATCGTTCATTTGATTCTAAGATATACTTACATTACGTAACAGTTTGAAAACTAAAGATACTTTTTCTCTTCGAAAATGCTATAAATTGTCAGAGTAGACGTGATAGTTGAAGAAAATTGAAAAATTTTTTTCATAACTGAATCTATAACGAATTAAAATCCTTACAATGACATAAATCTTATTGTACGAATTTTTGCTGCTATTTCATTGAACCTTGAAGATTAGGCTTAAGCGACGAAAATTCAAGGAATCATCTTTCGTGATTTTCGTTTGATGTTCAAAGTTCAATAATTGATAGAAAAAAATCGTACATCAGTTACATTGTTCAAATGCTTAATTATTAGTATCACACCTATATATTTCTATCAATAAACATCTGATAATATTTTATCTCAAAAAGTATCGTACATATTCGATCACTAACTGAGAAGATACGAATATAATATGACTCGCTGTAAATCGAGCATAATAACCGAAAAAATATTGGCAGAAATTGAAGTCGAAACGTACGCTTGTTGCAACAGAGGACCACTTCCAGGTGCATTTGGCTTCTTCTTGGCTTGACTCTTGAGCTCGCCAGAACCATTTTGTTCCTCATTTCTGTTCACCTCGATTCCATTGTTATTCGTTTTATTGTTCTTCGTGCTACCGTTTCCATTTTTTTGTTCTACAGATGCAGAACCTGCAACACAAAAAATAAAAAATTTAAATATTATAGATTCTGAAGCTATTATATAATACGATGTAAATTAAAAGAACTCGTTACGATTGCAATTCGAGGAAATGCAATAGACTATCGACACTATCACTCTTTACTCAAAGAATTACGAAAAGATTCCGACGTAAAGTCTATTTCGTAATTTCACCTTTTCCCGTAGAAGATTATAAATTAATCTATCAGATAGTTATCAAGTGGCAAATGACAGTTTCCTTTTTTTAAAATTATAAATTAACATAAACTTTTATTACGTACGTCTATAATTATGTACATGTATATAAACCATTATAGATATATTATAATCTACATCATGTTGCATCTATAATATATATATATAACGAAGTACACATTAGAAGTTGATTGTTCAGTGTAAAAATACTTTGTCATTCAAAACAAAAAGTGAAAAAAGGAAGTAAAAGAGTACACATTCAACGTAAAGCGATGGACAATGAGAGGAGAGCCCGTTCCCCATTATCTCACGAGAGCGAAATAATTGTTTGAAGTACAAATTCAAGGAGCCGTATCGAGTCGCTTCCCTCGTTTTTTCTAACCATGTTCCACGAGCGGAAGGCATAAAAACGTAGAAAAAAGAAATCACCGGCTTGAAAAGGCAGAAAAAAGGAAGAGTCTGTCTGTTCGCAGGAAGGTTGCGAACTCGAGCGTTATCGTGTGTAACAGACACATAATAGGCAAAAGCGAGCAGTGACAAGGAAGAGCGGAACGAAGCTAGCGCGAAACTATTCTTCAAAGCGGCGGCGGCGGCGGCGGCGGCGACACGACACGAGGTCGTAACGCGCCAACGCGTATGAAAGACGCGAACCGAAGTGCCAAGGGTCAAGATTGCGCTCGTAAATACTTTTAATCTTATCGCGAGCAGGCTTGACAGTTTTAAAGGCGTTCGCGATCGGGACTCGTTCCAAATGAAATATTCGATTAAAATAGAACCGACTGTCAGTTATAAATGAACGGTTGAAAAATGAAGCAGTCGGCAGTAGTTCTCGACGTAGCCGTTTCAGTTTTCAACGAACGCACGAATCCTCTCGAATCTCTTCGAACGAAGAGATAGCTTTGCTTTCCAAAGTTTGGCACTGTAAGGTTCGAATTGGACCATAGATCACGATCGATGTATTCACAGTTAATTAGCCTCTCGATGACAATCTCTACGCATCGTGTCGCACAGTGGAATATTCCGTCCATCTGGCTGGCCAAAAATCGCGTGATTAAAAACTGCACGACTTGTACCCCAGTACGATTCGTCTCACTGAAAGGCCCAGAAGCAACTGTTCTGACTAGGAAATGAAGACGACTTTTTTGCCATAAAATTTTATTGATATGCAAACATTTGTATCGATACAAAACAAATTACAAGCGCGATCGCTCAGTACCAGACAACGCCACTCCTACTCGAGATCTACCCCACGTCCCCTCACAAATCACGTGGCCCAAATCAACCAATCGCTAATTTTCGTTGCACCTGAAGAGGCCCGATTTTCTGGGTTACCCCCGCTAAAATCAATTTTAGTGATAAAATTTTGCAATCATCAAGGAGTATAAAAAAAAATCCCTTTCAATCGCGTGCTTTCCAGCTAGATCAGCAAATACACCACTGTGCGCGCCTGTATGGACTGCATAACTCAATATTAATTTAATTGAATGAAAGAACCGAATTGTAATATCATTGAATACGATGTAACTGAATTGTCTCGCAATTATAGCTCGTAAAGTAATTCAATTGCAATTCTGCACGACTCTGCTTTTTGATAGATAAATAACTGAAGTTTGTATAATGCGAGTTCACCAATCTCCTTCGCTATCTGCGATTTCTCGTTCATATAATAAGGAGTTTACTTTTAGATAAATGAATTCAACTAGTAGACAAGAAATATACAGGGTGATATATTCCAGAATTCCAATAAGAATTAGCACTCGGATATCTCCATTGCCTTTGGAGGTATGAAAAAATTTTATTTTTAAAAATTGTTCAGTATATAATAATAATCTTTCTGTAGCTGATGGAATTTCAGAAATTTTCGTTTCATGGAATTTCATAATTTCCAAATTTCTCTATTCTTTTAGATAAAACTATACAACTTTTTTATGCATTAATCAATACAGATTTACTTTTTCTATAAGAAGAAAGTATCAAGTTATCTATATTACAAAATTATTGCTTTAACTTTAATTTTATAAAGTCTATTGCATATATAAAAGGATAATACAAAAGAATGCCATTTACCATCTTTCTTCGTTTTTTATACGATAAATTTTGCAAAATTGAAATTAAAATATCTCACCTACATTAATAATTTTTCAACATAAATGGATTAATACATTTTTTTATAGAAAGTATCGAGTTGTATCGCTTGATACATTAAAAAAGATATTATAATTACATTAAAAGATGAAGGTGAAATCTCCGAAACCTCATTAGCTACAAAAAAATTATTACCATCATATTATAGTTCTCTCTAAATCGAATAATTATTGTTCATAAAATTTTTTCATATCTCCAGAAATAACGAAGATATTCGATAAAAACAAGACGTGTTTCTGGACTGTAATTCTTATACTTGACTGATCATCAAAATTTCACTGAAGTAAATGAAACGCGTTCTATCTGAACAATTAAATTTGATTCGCGTACAAGCAAATTAAGTGATTGAAGGGGGAGCCTCCACTTAACCGAACGTTATTACATTACAAGCGACAAAGCAACGAGTATCGATCCGCGGAAACTTGACCTTAGAGTGCCGGCATACTAAATATTGCATACATTTAACACGCCAATTACTCCGACGCTTACAGATAAAGCAACGAAAACAACACAACAAATAAAGCTACTGGCGCCAAGAAATAAAGCCGACGCCGGCTCCTCCGGAGAGAAACGATTATATACGGATGTCCGTGAATTCCGTGTCGATGTTAACTCTCGAAACCTGTTCTCTCCAGAACTCGACTGACCGTCAAGACGAACCGATCGAAACTTCGACTGAATTTCACCGCGATTGTCACTGTAAATTGTAAAATATCGCAAACGAAAATCACCTCCTAGCGGTCGACGGATCGTCTTTGCGAAGCCGATAGGCAAAGAAATGCACGTTTGCACATGTAATATGGTTCATTCATTGGCACGCGAGGCGACCAGAGACGAGGCGCGAAAGAGAGCAAAAGGAGAATGAACTCCGATTACAATGAAACGCAAATAAACCCGAGACACGCAGAGAGCCGCAAACGAGCAGTGGCGCTCTCTTCCTACATGTGTAGGTCAGTAGGTGTGTCCTCGACTGACTGCACTCGTCGTCGTCGTCGTCGTCGTCGCCGTCAGACTCGAAATCCATGCGCCCACTGCAATTATCCGACCGCACATTCGACGCCTGTTTCGCGATATGCCGACACCTCCACGTAACTTCAATGACCCCTCTCTATCCGCGCCAGTAGCACCACCGACCCTTTAGTCGCGATGCTTTAAGAAAAAATGTGCTCATTGTGCATGGTAATGTACTTGTAAAGTAGTTATAGAGGAAGTACGTTTTTAGTTCTGAATTTTTCAAGTAATTCGATTCCTCTTTGGTGTAGAAAGTTTTGAAACAGAGTCATACTCGTGGCATCAATTATGACGGTTTGAACATTAGGCTTCAAATTGAGACACTCTTAATTAGTATATTTTATAGTAAATTTTCCCTCGATATATTAGTAAATAATTTAGTGACTAATGTTAGTAATAATAATAGTTGGCGCGCGAATTTTCTCTCGGTGGGAGAGGAGAGAATATTTATGGTAGTTTAAAATCTAAATAGTAGATGTTAAATATATTTTCTATATAAGATATGTAAATACATTAATACACGAAACATCGTATCTATCGAATTCATGAAAATCAGTGTAGGGGGGGGGGGACACGGGCAGCATCAAGCATCATAAATACAATTCTCACGACGTAGACCCAGGATGCAGTATCGTCAGGGCCATGAGGTAATTGTCAAAAATCTCTTATAGGCCTAACCGTACAGATTGTAAGAAAAACAGACATTTTCTGATCTTTCCCTGACTTGGAAAGGATGACAGTGAGAGTTGGAGTATAAAAGGGTCGACTCCAAAGCACCAGTAACCCTAAGTTTACTATTAGGAGGTCCACGTCTCTTGTAAGTCTTCCCGCGTGCGCAGCCTGATCGCGTTTCCTGCTTCGCTCTCGCGACAAGCGGATAGTAAAAATAATCGGTTGAACATTATCTTTCATACATATCCTTGCATCTCTGTACATATATATTAGTGTAAATAAAACTCTATTGAAAACACCAAAATCAGTATGTATATCTCTATATTTTGAGATGGCACAACGTATCAACGAACACTCAAACACTTAAAACACTTAATATTGACTTAACTTAATTTAAATAGTTTCTAAAAAAAGGAATTCTTTACCTATCTCTCAAACATAAATAAATATCTTTCCAACGTACGAACCGTTTCGATCCAACATCATTTATTATTCTTTCCACAATATACACATACTCGATGGCCTCTGAAATATCTACCTAAAGGGAATTTTGCCAGAGGATACCGCTCGAGAGAGACTGTTGATCGAACCTTGACGGTTCAATGAATTTCGGTGTGTGCAAATCGCCCATTCCAAATATAGAGGGGCCGTGGTACTAGTTAATTTTCGACTAACAAGTAGCTAGAGAAGAGCCTAACTACCGATACGAATTTGCATCGATAGGATGCCAGTGTTGAGAGGAATTTATTGGATAACGGAGGGGAAAATCGACGCAGCTGGAAGCATTTTTTCCTACACGCGGATCAAATGAAACTCCGTGAAAGCACGGGAGGAGTATAGGAAACAACGAGAAGAGAACTGCCAGTTATTGATATATGCGATCGAACCACCAATTAATACGGTCCACGCCGTTCGCAAGTTTTATTTCATTCTTCATTGGCTAAAGCCTCGTGGCGCAAACATTTCTCTGCATTCGAAATACCCCAAAACGCGATCATCGAATAGAATGAAACCGAACGACGAGAAATTTATGAATATAGTGGACGAATTCAAATATGTACATTAAATTGTTGATTTATTCCTCAACCAGCGATAAGTCTTCGTCATTTGATCGTCCTACCACATGATCCTATTTAAAGCTCTAATACCATTACCTAACCTCGTCGGATCTGGTCGTCTTTACTTGTTGGTTGTTACGCGTCTAACGCTTGTGCTTCTGTACAGAGAACCCGTACAGAGAAAGAGAGAATAAAAAGCGTGCGTTTCTTAGTGATTGTAAAACGTAGCTGGTTATGACGTCGTGCCTTGTAATTCTAGCTCTCACTGACGGCAGCCTTGTCGAACAAATCAAAAGGTTTTTCTGGAAAAAATACGATCGAGCATGCGATCAAGTACGTACATGTGCAAATACGTATTATACGCGCTGTTGATAAGTATGTTATTCGCGACTTCACGGTCTATTAACACTACAACTACCGACGATTAAGGCATAAAGTGTCACATTCAGTTCAGAGACACTGAAATTCAAAAAAATAGAGAAACTTTATAATACAATGGACTGTACAGACTTTTATTTGTATATTTTACGAAAAATTATTTAAATCCTTAAAAATACACCGTTTTACATTCATAACAAAAATTATAAATTGGTCATTTTGACCACTTTGGTAGTTCTAGTGTTAAACTCTGTTCTACCATAATAAATTCCTTCGGTAGAAATCTTGAGCATTGTCGCGATATCGTTTCGCGAGAAACTTTCCGTAGAATTCATAGTTGATACGATTATCTTTATAGGTGTTTTCAAACGAACAGGCACGTCGTGAAGCTTGTTTTAACAAAAAAAATTATTGTCACGCGATATTTCTGTGTTTTATCACTTTAGATCGACAATTTCGGATATTTCTGTGAATGCGAGAAATTGCAGTGTCCAAATGGGAGATGGAGAAATATTTATTTGAAAAAGGAAGGAGAATAAATTACACCTGATGAAAAGGAAGCAAAAGAGAAAAGAAAAAGTGACAAAGAAAGAATATTTAGATTATCGTCTAATAATTGCAAATCGCAACTGCAGTTTCTTTTTAAGTCCACGTATTTTTTTAAATGCAAGATTTATCGCTACTCTGCAACGACCTGTTTGAGAAATTTTTTAGATAACGAAATGAAAAATGGAATTTTCTCCTTCGAGTGAAAGAGATTCGTCTTTCGTTCTCCAGACTGGCTGTTTAATTTCAAACATTTAAATATAGCAGAGTCAATGCGCAAGAGCGAAATACGTTGAAGCTAAAAATAGAGTTAGAATAATCCCAACGGCGAAATCGTATTTGCATCAGTGAGTTGGAAATGCCGGGGAAACCGGTCGTATGGGTCGCTAAGATTCAGTCGCGTCCGCAGATACGTCGGGAATATTTCAAGCGTCCCAGTCAGTGACGATAATAAACAAAAAAAAGGGGAAGAAAGAACAAAAATCAATCGACGGAAATGGCTCTCATTCATTCGTCTCTCGAATTCTCCCCGCTTTCGAGCTGGCAGCGCGCCGAAGGTCGACGAACGTCCGAACAAGCAAAACGGAATTCCGAAGTTCCATGAAACGCCTCCGCGATGCTCATCGAGTGAAAATTTAGCCGAGAAGTATGTAAAAAGTGAGAATAAATTCGTGAACAGCCACTTTCCACTTCGCCGAAATGCGCTCTTTCAACATGTCCACTCGCGCCTTGATCTTTCAATCACTACGATGGAATATTACCCGATTCACGTATCAAAGAATCCACATTGACGTTCCCTTTTGATCTCTTCGTAATAAACAGAGTTACTGGAAAGCCTTGCATTGTGTGCCTTTAGCCTAGAATTCGATACAAATTTCAAAATTGTTCGAGTCAAAGTCTAGGTTACTAGACAATTACCCACAAAGAGATAAGAAAAGTGTCTTCTGTACGATTGAACTTTTGATAAGGAACTTAAAATGAACAGCAAGGAAACGATAAGTACTGTTTGAACGATCGAAAAAATTTCTCGTTCATCTCCTTGTTCAGCTTTATCACGGCAAAAGTGTTGCACGTTCAATATACACACATACGCAGGATGATGATTCATTAGATTCTAGAATTCATCACGTCGTGAATCGTGAATTATAAAATTTCTAAAAACTCCGCAGAATACTGCCAGAAGTCGCACAAGTCTGCACTCCCAACATACATGTGTACGTTTGATCTTTCGATTGCACTTTCGTCTCCACTTGGCAATGTTCTCGAAATTTCGTCGCGCGGCTACAAAGTTGCCAAGTTCGCCTTGCAAACGTTTATCCTTCGAGAACGTAAAAAAAGATATCGGCAACGTTTCATTTCATTTGTGATCCCAACGTGTCCTTTGCAAGTATTGTGTCGCAAGTTTGAAAACCACACTTGCAAAATTGAACGTTCCATTGTAAATTTTAATTTGGAATTTTCTCAAATCATATCGATGGTATATGTATGATAATTTAAAACTTTTCTGTTTCAACCGGAAGAACGTTGAAGACGATGCTCCACAAAAGATTGTCCGTGGCAAGTGTGGGACAGAAGGTGACCAAGAGAGACCGGAAATGGAAGATGAAAAGTCCTCGGAAACAGGCAAACCCTATAGTAGATTTCATAACTCGCCGATTATGTACCTTGTCGGCGCAAGAAACGAGACTTATCCGTACATTCCGGTGATCAACGTCATCTCTTTCCTTCGCGTTGCGAGCGGTTTTCTGTAGCACGGATAAATATGTCGAGGACACGAACGCGACGAGGCGCGCAAAGTCGGCAAAGTCGTGAAGAATCTGGTCGGCACGAAGTATACGGTTTGGTAACGCGCGCCTTGAAAGTCTGGGTCCTTTCTTTTTACCCAAATTCGATATCTTCACTGCTGCGGTTCGTTTTATTTTAGTTTTATTTTATCGAGTATCTCAATACCAATCTACCACAGATTCTTTTCTTCGTTGAATAATCAAATTTATAATTTTGTGGTATCCCAAAATACATACAATTTTACATTCTCTTCATACCTCCACCGCCTATGGTCATTTTTATTTTAAGTTTAACTTTGAAAAATACTTAACTTCCAATTTATCAAATTTTTTTCGATAGATTGATTTTTCTTGAATAATCTTATAATTTTGTAGTATCCTAAACGCATGCAATTTTACATTCTCTTTTCCATTTAAAAGAAAGAAAAGAAACTTCATGCTCAGAACTAGCGAAATCCTTCTGATAACCAGTATAATACTTCTATTCTACGATTTTACTCCAAATGCATAAATTTCACGCATCCCTCGATGTACGCACGAAATCGAACAGAGAATATTTCAGGTTTAACCAATAAACACCTGAAACATAAAATGTGTTGCCGACAAACGAAGTCTATACGTCTATACTATACTAAAAGCAGAGGCGCCGGAAAGTTTAGCTAATGTTTATGCACGTGGAGCCAAGCTGCAATACTCGAGGCATTCACTTTTACAGAAAATTCTTATAAATCCCAGGAACAGTTTTTGAAAAAAACAGAAAACTGTGCAAACGTTTTTACCAGAGTTGCTTAACTCTGCTGATCAACCAGTTAAGGCAACCGAAACGTTGTTACGATTATCAATGACGTAAACTTTTAGAATTGAACGAAACAGACACGAGCGATGTGGTTGGATAAGCGACGATAATAGAAACTTTTGCACAGCATATTCCTCTGATCGGGGTTCTATGTATAGCGTTGTCTTGCAAAATTTTCTAAAACTTTTGCGAAGTATTTGAATATTTACCGTAGAGAATTTTTGTATAATGCGTACGTTATGTAACGACATATTTTGAAATTTTTTATCATCACCGTAGTGATTAACACTAAAATTACCGACGACCAAAGCATAATATTTCCAACAGAGACGTTAAAATAAATGAAATAGAAAATCTTTATAGTACAAGCTTTTATTGATGTATTTTATGAAGGATCATTCGAGTCTCCAAAAATATACTGCTTTATATCTGCAAAATATTTAACAAAAATATTGAAATGGTCATTTTGACCATTTTGGTAGTTCTAGTGTCAAGCACGACTGTTGCGATTATATGCTGATGAAACCTGAGGCCAACTGTTAAGGCCACGATAGATCGAATTTATTTACAGATTCCAGATTCTTATATAATAAAGATCGATTTTGCGCCAGATTCAAGAGAATCGGACGAGTGATCAAAGGAAAGGTTAGGCTTGTCAAAAACGCTCCGGTAGCATAGAATCCCGATGAATTCTGCCCTGTAATCAGTTGATAAAAGGAACGACGCCGCGGCAAATGGAACCACGTTGCTTCACCGGGGAACTGTGTCACCGTGTATACGAGATGTAGACGATGTGCACACAGTCACGTAGTACCTACTTCGAAATGGACGCGCATAACGTGTGCTCGACGTAACGTGTGTTACATCAGGTAACGAAATTCCGCCGTGAAAAAGCTGCGTCTCGCTTACGTCCAAAAAAAAAAAAAAAAAAAAAAAACAAGAACGACGAGATGCCTCGAACGAGTAACTGAGATTTTTGTAAATTCTCCTCGCAATTGAAACATTTATTTAAATTGTTGCTGTGCTTTTGCGAAAATACGATAATATTTTTCAAAGAAAGATTACTAAACAGAACGTGGGTTTATTTTAGTAAAATCGATATTTCTTTCGCCCTTGCGAGTGTGGTTAACAGTGCTCGTCTCAAATATTTAATATTTATATCGAGGTAAGAGACACGACCAGAAAATAGGAATATATTTCTACGTTGCTCGAGCAACAAAAGTGAATAAGAAAAAGAAAGATAATTCTACCGCTTGGGTGAAAAATGTTTATTCCGTAAATAGAACTCGTTGCGTTTCAACGCTGCCAGAACGTTCTTTGCGAATAACGTGTACGACGTGCATGAAACGCGAACCAGGGACACAATGTGCCGGTGTTGGTTGTTATATCACGGCGATCAAGAACTGAAATGAGCAAGGATGGAAGACACCGAAGAACGTCGACCTTAGCAATTCCATCGAGAAAACAGACGGCGTTGGTAATACACTGGAATCATTTATATTTAGTATCGGACAGAGTGTTGACGTATGTAATTTTACGTCACGCTTTGTGTGTGCGTGTGTGTCGTGTATTCTAACACATAGCTACTTAAATATATCTGAAGCTTAAGGTCGTGAGATCGTTTCTGATGATATAGTACAATACGTAATGATATAGTGCATCGGCTACTAACCAAGAACGTGGCCCACTTTTACGGCTTCTCGATAAATTTAGGAACGATGCGCAGCCTAGACGCGGATGCGTAATATTCTTGCGTCAAATCTACATCAGACTATATATAGCTAAATCTGTTACTATAACAAGTTACTATAACAGGTGTTACGAGGTAATAAATCGAGATGAGACGTCACGACGTGCCGCGTTTGAAAGGAAAAGACTTTCGCTAGCCAATATTGCGAGGGTGTTATCCGAACCAGAAATAGAAAAGATCAGTGAAGATGCCGCAGGATGAATAATCTGGAAATGCTTATTGAATCGAATAACTTATAGATTGTACTTAATTCTCGGAAGATACATACATATATAAAGATATGACCTTGAAAATTTCGAAAACACAAAAAACTGATACATCATATTTTACCTCCCTTAAAACCTAATAAAACCAAATAAACTTTTGTATTTAACAATTTTTCAATAGAGGCATAATTTAAAAATTATTTCAGGTGTGCAAGTTACGTGAATTACCCTGTATATATTGTATTGAATATTACCTAGGCAACATAATGTGAGGTACGCATCCCTGGGCGTCCGTTAGGCCCACAAAGTAACTGCGAAAATTACTTTAGGAGACTGATCTTGCCCAATCTTCCTAATTGCAGAATTGAGAAAGGCACAAAGAGAGTCGCTTCAATATAAAGGCCGACTTCGATCCCCCGATGTAGTAAACTATGACACCAATAACGTGCCATTCAAAATAAAAACCAAACTACCAAAACAGGCACAATTTACACCTGCAGACTAACGCACTGCACACAATGGTTGAAAATTTTCGTACTACTCTAAACACAAATCAAATTAAACTAAAATGATCAGGTAAAACAATGACAAACAAACTTCTCATGTTAAATGCAGATAATAAGGTAACATCACTCCAGGCACTGCGAGAGGACAACACAGGTTAAGGTAAAAAACTGCACGACTTGTACGCCAGTACGATTCGTCTCACTGAAAGGCTCAGAAGCAACTGTTCTGACTAGGAAATGAAGACGACTTTTTTGCCATAAAATTTTACTGATATGCAAACATTTGAATCGATACAAAACAAATTACAGACGCGATCGCTCAGTACCAGACAACGCCTACTCGAGGTCTATCTCACGAATCACGTGATTCAAATCAACCAATCGCTAATTTTCGTTGCATCAGCGTTGCACCTGAAGAGGCCCGATTTTCTGGATTACCCCCGCTAAAATCACTTTCGGTGATAAAAAAAAAAAAATCCAATATAGTAGTGCATACAGAGTACATGGGAATACGGAGCAATAGCGATAGTTAAACCAATTCGCGCAATATGTATAATCTATTAAAATTTAATGGAAAGACTTTAATCTATTAAAATTAGATGTAAATGCCTTGATTCTGCGAACCCGTTTGAACATTATCAAATTCAACAATTTTATCTACAAACGTCTTTAACATGCCCCTTGATTCACGAGTGAATTAAATCCCTTTCCTTGACATTATGAAAATTGAACTTTCGTTTAATACTTTATAACTAATTAAGAACAGAAAGCTTCATTGTACAAAAAATGAATAGTAATTATGATAATACAACTTGAAAGAAATCCACGTTTCTTTCAATAATAAACTGATGGTTTTACGATGTAAAAATTGACTTTATTAATATCGTTTATTAATTTAAAACAAGATACACGCAAGTTAAATCGATGTTTCTGTAATAAACTTGTTTTCTGAATATTGTGACCGCTTGTCAAATGAAGGGCTCGTATATTTTATAAATTTTTTAAATCACCGAGAATTTTTTAAACTCTGCGCTATGTTCTAACGAAATAAAAATGAAGACTCCTCTCAGAGACGAGTAGTCTGATAGTTAGGGTTAATTGGATCAACCGTGGTCAAAAGTTAAAGGAACTCGCTCCTCGCTGATGCAATGAACGTGTAGTTCCATCGGTCAATGGACAAGTTACAAACGAATTACGAACAAAGTTGAAAATTGTTGGAGATTTCTGCGCGGAAATGATCGTGATTGATTACGCGGTTTAACAAATACCAGGAAGCGGAGAATTGACTTTTGAACAGGAGGGAGTGCCTTAATTTTTCTCTCGAGACAACCCCTGCCTATTTAACTCGTTTTACAAAACGGCGCGGCGGGTCATTTGTCCCAGCACGGTCTTTCATTTCCTTTCGAAGAGCTCCACGTGCAGGATTACGAGAAAACGCGGCTGAGGCATTGGCAATCGATTGACAATTATCCTTCGCGTCCGGTTCTATTACAATTCTATCGTAGACGTTCCAATTCAATATCTTTTCCGTAATCATTGAATGAAGGCGAATCAAAATCTCACACTTTTGATACATTAAAGAAGAAAACGATCGGAATAATTTCAAAAGAACTTGAACCAAATTGAACAACAAACGAGTGCGAAGAGGAGAATTATCAAGCGTTAGCTTATTTTTAATCTCTCAAAAATCTGATAAAATCATTATCTGAGATATTATACTATTGAACGATATTATAATGAGATATTATTGAACAGTATAATCCAATTATCAATTTTATTTCAAATAATCATGTATAAGCTCGCTGCTATTTCAAGCTATCGAACTATTCTGACGACAGCCACTTTTCTGACAAAATCCACGACTTTCAAGAAACGTCGTTTCAAAACGAATTACATGAAATAATCAGGATTGAATATTTATCAGAGAGTAATCGATCAAACGCTTAATCCACCGATGTCAGATACGACGTAAAAAAAAGGGGGGGGAGGGAGCGAAGGAAGAAAAGAGAGAAAACGACGCCGGTAGGTAATCGATAATAACAGGAAAAGCATCAACTTTTTTTCTTCTTTCGAAATAAATCGATAAACGACGTTCGGCGAGTCACTGAATCGTTTCAAAAAAATATTCAGCAAGTGTTACTTTCCATGCGAATTGGCGTTATTATCGGGAATCAATCGCTAATAATAATGTCACGTTCAAATGCCGGAAACGAATGTAAGTTTATCTTACGAAATGTCCAATATCAACATACGCCGATCCAAGCGATTCCAACTACTCCCATTCGATGAATAACGCTTTTTCTCGGCGGTAATTTTTCGTTAACGAGCGATCGATAAACCAACTTGCGAGAAAATGTTCGATTGTTTCGCGAAGAAACGAGCTTGAGTTCCACGAGGATCGCTTTTCACAGCGTTGCCCCCCCCCCACCCACCCCCTCGATTCATACCTTGCATCTTTCACCCCCTCGGCGGTGGAGAACTCGGCTGAGAGGTCCATTGTCCGCTTTAAAATAAACGGGTCATTCAAACGCACATCGCGTTGCGCTCTTATCAATAGTAATGGAGGGAATAAAGATGGAGGAAGGAGGAACGGGGCAGAAAGAGAGAAACCAAGAAAAGAGAAATAAAGGACGACGATTCCTTCCACCACGGGCATGAGAAACGATTAACAAGGTTAATAATATAACGTCGATGAAAGGCGTCGCTTTGATCGGCCCCAGGTCGGGACCAAGTTCGCTGGTGCACGATAAACTTGCACGTAATCAACCAGAGGCGTAAATTAACTGCGACGCAATTAGTTCACCTTCGAGGCTACGTGCACCCGCTATTTCATCGATTCCCTCTCTCTCTCTCTCTCTCTCTCTCGCCCTCTCCACTGTTTCGAATGGATCGATACCCTTGCCGAATCCTACTTGACAGGAGAAACATCAAAGGACACTGCCGTTTCCTTAGGTAATGAAACTGACCGCTGGAACTGATCGCGTCTCGCCGATAACCGGGCCTTGAGCTCTTTCCGCGAGATAGTCCTCGAGCCTACTTTTTTTTCTATCTCGACTGAAAAAACCACCGATTAAGCTGAAATTGTTTTTGCACTCGTGTCGCGAATACAGAATTTTTCTAATGTAGATTGACTTTCACACAATACAAGTCGCACGAGTCGCGCACAGAAAGCGATCGTAGCAAGAAAATATTTAGAAATGATATAAAAAGAACTAGTCGAGTCTAGTCTCGAGATATTCTAAAATTTACAAATACGTTTTATTTTCCACGAAATGTTTAATTTAATCCTTTGCCCTCGACAAACCTTTTTTTTGTATCATCTACCAGCAATTTATTTACGAAGCTTCGTCACTTCAAATGAAAATGACATAACATTGGAAATAATCATTCAAATATTATTTTACACGAAATTTTGTTTGATTATATCTTTCTAACGTGTGATCATCGTTTAAATTTAAAGCAATCATCATCAACGTGCATTGCGAGTTTGCTAAAACGATAATATACAGGAGTTAATGACACATAGTTTTGATCTGGAAAAATAATATTCTTAAATATTTTTTAAACTTTCGCATGGAGCAATAAAAAGTCTAGTTTGTGTGAATTATTTTCCGAATTATGTGAATTATTCCAATAAGCCGGAACTGTCTTCAGAAATTACTTCTTCTGTTATTCCTATATTCTGTCGTTATTACAGGAGTCTGTTCAAATATTATGCTATCGTACAACATCAAATTTTATAATTATCAGCAAATTATAAAAAGAAGAAGTCCGAGCTGTTAGCTAGATTTAAGTACGATGTCCTCTCAGAAGGGTTAAGTTAAATTAATAAATTGTAATTACTCTTCTCGCATAGTATATGTGACAGTGCAGTCGTCATTGCACAAAAAAATTGCTATTTTTTCTATACTCGTCATTTATAGATAAGAGGTTAAAGTTGGCTCGGAAGGACGTCGGTTATTCCGGCATCATGGAAGTACGACGAATTCAAGAGACGATGCGAATATCAATAACGGCCTTGCTGATTCCGCGGAACGCACACCATCCGCGAAACAGAAGTAAAAAAAAAAGAGAAAGAACGGAAACTATATTTCAAGATCGCGACAGCGGTCGGTCTCTCGTCATGAAAAAGTTTCATAAAGTCGCAGAGAGGTACAAACGTAAGCCGAATTAACATTCGCAGTGTTTGCCATGAATCACAAGACTACCATGAAACTCAGCCTTGCTTCCTAACCCAAATTCCGAGAGGGACTTTAGCCTAGAAGTCGAACAGAAAAAGAATACTACTGAGAATACGACTGAGAAGCGACGGAATTCTGTTGGACTGTTGCCGGAAGACGGTTGTTGCTCACGAGCGATTAACGTAATATAGAAACACGATGGAAGAAGCAAGCGAGCGTGAAACCAGAGAGCGAGGGATTCACCTTGGATTCGAGAAGAGGGACACGCGGAATCGTGATGGCCGACAATAAAAATAAAGTGAGAAAGATATCGAGAACTTGCAACGACCTCCGATAATTGATAAATATTTCCTCTAAACTCTCTTAATTCTAATTATATACCCGCGTGTTTACTGAATGGTCAAATTTCACACGCAACAAATGTATTGCATGTATCATGACGTTATCGCAAATTGTCTTTATCCACGGTGCCAAGATAACGCGCATAATTGGTCATTGTATTTTTTTCACGTGTTTGTTCATAGTTAATTATAACAATGATCAAGCGACTCGTCTCTTTTTATCACTGAAAGTGATTCTAGCGGGAGTAACCCAGAAAATCGGGTCTCTTCAGGTGCAACGGTAATGCAACGAAAATTAGCGATTGGTTGATTTGGGTCACGTGATTTGTGAAGGGGCGTGAGGTAGACCTCGAGTAGGAGTGGCGTTGTTTGATACTGAGCGATCGCGCCTGTAATTTGTTTTGTATCGATTCAAATGTTTACGTATCAATAAAATTTTATGGCAAAAAAGTCGTCTTCATTTCCTAGTCAGAACAGTGGCTTCTAGACCTTTCAGTGAAACGAATCGTACTGGGATACAAGTCGTGCATTTTTTTTTTTTTTTTTTTTTTTGAGAATTTTCACATAAAAGGCCTCGATAATTGCAAATTCGCAATTATAATTCGCGATGAACTCAATATCCGAGGATAAAGAAAATATTGGAATTGACGGTACAAATGCAAATACAACAAGCGATCTATCTTTTCGCTTGGAAATCACGGTACTCCTAGATTCACGCTCGACCTGAACCAATAGATAATTGAATGGATGGAAGGAGAAAGGAGAGCAAAAAGAGATGCAAAGCGAAAGAATTTAATCCAATTTCCCTGTTATGCAGATTCTTTGTAACGGTAGGTTAATCGATATATACTCAAAAGTGGAGAACGTCAAGCTATTGGCCCATGTATTATTCATAACTTTATGAATGCCGTATGCTATAATTCAGTGAGTACTTATAGATTCATACTGTGCGTGCATTTACAGTGGTGAGCAACTGAACGCACGTATGGACTTTTAACATTAATAAATAATTTTATCGAGTGTTTGCATGTGGAATAGAAGAAAAACAAAATACATATTATTTTTGTAGGATGTTTTGGTTTTCTAATAAAAATTTTATGACCTTGTTACCATCGCTATTCTGGCGAATAGAAATTGTTTTCGTAAAGTCAATTTTGCATCGCAATTAATTTAAATGAAAAACTGTCAATACTTTAAATTGTTGTAACTTCGTTAAAAAAGACTATGTTGGTCTCATTTTAAAACGTAAAGTTTCTGTTTTCACTACCCTGAATTCGTTTCTTTTTTGAAGATACTGTAACACATAGCAATTGGAAAAGTTTTTTTTTTAAGAAAATATTATAAAAATTCACATCTATGTAATATTGTAAAAACACTGAAAAATTTTATTATGATTAATGAGTATCATTTTCTTTATGATAAGAAATTTATTATTATTATTATTATTTTTAATCGTTTTAATCGAATTATTGTGATTTAACTGAATACACAAAATAGAAAAAAGAAACGAAACTGGGGGAAACTTTTGCATAAAATGTGCACGACAGATTGTAAACGCATGCTGCTTATTCTAATAAAATACCAATCATTGTTACATTGCACTTTGCTTTTATAAATGGTTTATTAACAATGAAAAATAGCGATAACCCTGCAGCAATTAAAACACATTAGTTTTTTCAAAATAAGATTCATGTCGCATTTTAGAAAACCAATCAGGTTGTTAAGCTCGTAAATTGTTTAGCTCATTGTTGGATTATAGATGTTTATGCAAATTCATGTCAAAGAAATGGAATCTAAGAAGAGACTTACTTCATTCAGTAAATATCACAATGAGAATTTCAATCACATTTTATATCTTTTATGTTATACCTTGTTATATATTGTAGTATATTTTATTTATATAAAATTATTTATATCACGTTTTATATCTCTTTACAAACAATCTTTGTAATTTTCAATTTCCTACAAATGTGTTGACAGCCTATTCACAACATACTAGGATAATTTAAAAAAATTATCCATTGGCGTGAAGACGAAGTACTAATCCCACTATTTTTTAAATGTAGTCTCAATAATTAATATTGAAACTTTATCAGTGTATCACGTGCTTCTATTGCGTACAGTCAAGTGTTGCAAGTTGAAACACGCGGAGACCGCAATCGACCGTGGAGCAGAGTGTCGCGACGAACCGATTTAACATCGTCCGTTCGTCAACATTGAGTCAAATTAAATCGAGCTGGATCGAGTTGAGTCAAGGTTGAATCAAGTCAACAGACATCGTTGCTCGATGAACAATAGACCGTTTGGTTCGGTCGATCGCGCGCGTCGCTGACATCCGTAACGCGGAATTCCAATAAATACGTGTCGCGACCAATGTCGCGATTACTCAACGCGCATCGGTTCTCGCTTTGTTGATATGTACCGCGACGAATACTAATTTTTCCACACGGTTTCCCCACTCCTAGTCGGAGTCGACGTACATATATATATATATATATCGACTGTATGTCGATGTTTGTTTGCATGTTATATATATACATGTATACCGACTGTTTGTCGATGTTTGTTTGCATGTTATATATATATCGACTGTTTGTCGATGTTTGTTTGTATGTTTTTTATATATATATCGACTGTTTGTCGATGTTTGTTTGCATGTTATATGAATGACGCGACGGTTCTTCCGGAACCCGAACGGAAATTACGCACAGACACTGCTTGGAAGACAGACTATTACCAACGCTTAATACGTCAGAGTTAGTAAAGAGGAAGGTCAAAGAACCCAGTTTCCTTTCCCCAATACGATCGATAATTGTCTCTTGAAATAGTCCGAGGAATTTAATTTTTTTTTCTTTTTTCGTACCAAAAGAGATGATTGCACAGTCCGGTTATTTCCGTTGATATTTAATCTGATTCCTTTCTTTACGTCCCCTTTGACATTAACCCTTCTGTTCGCCAACTTTATCCCGGTGTTATTATAATTCCGGATTAACTGAATTGCATTACGAACCATAGGTAGACTTCACGGTGTTTAGCAACTAAGTAATAATAACTGCGATCGAACAATGAGGCTGAATAATAAACAACGAGTTATATTCACGTAATGTTTAATCGTCGACTCTCGAAAGGAGATCGTGAATGCGCTGAAACATAGTAAGCAAAGCATGATTGGTACGAACACGTACGTGCGTGCGTGCGTACGTATATCGATGAACATATCGAACATATGAATTTTAATGCAAGAAATAATCGAAAAACAAGATGACTCTTGCAAGATGATTAAATCTAATTCAATAGAATCCTGCGTGAGAAGCTTATCCAGATACGCGAGAAGAAGAGGTAAGCACGTGCGGCGTTCTATCTACGATTAGATTTATTGATAATGAAAAAAGATTAGCACTTAGTTAACTTTAGCGAAATGAATCGATATCGATCGGTATTTTTTTCATAAACCTTTGATATCAGTCAACTAGGTACTTGAACATTTTTCCTAGAAATGAAATTCTGAATATTTGCGCAAATTATACTATATATATATATATTTTATAGAATATCCTTTAAATCGACAAAATTTGAAATTTTATAATCGGTGCTTTTCGTTTGACATTTCGTTTGTATTTGTTTACACGTTAATACTTTTAATATTTTTAATAAATTTCATTACTCAATTACGTCACAATGACTATTACATATTTTTGAAAAAAAAAAAAAAAAAAGTGACAGATTTCCACAATGTTTTGTTGCAATATTCACTGTAAACAATACCACAATAATATTGCAAGTTGTAAAGCGAATCTTAAATCTGAACTCGTGTTCAAAGATCAAATGGTATCGACAACGCCTGCAGGCGTTGTTTATTCGTTCGCAAAGAATTCCGCGCGCTTCCGCTAAAAATATCAATGAAATCCGATTCTTGATGGACGAACGCAATCGACTCGATAGAAAATCGAACAGCGGCCCGCCACTAGTTGATTCACCCCGTATACGTCTGTCGGTGATGCGTCTTGGCAGCAGATAGAGCCAAATATAGGATGGAACTTTCTATCCATTGTGAGTGACCGTCCTCGAATAAACGCCTGTGTGTTCCGGTTAAAGATGACGCTTGCTTCAAGCATTCCTCGAGTCACACCGTGACATCTTGACTTCCGATAGACGTTTGAAAATTCTCCTGACGTCCGCGTATTGCGAAATGACGCGAAAAATTGAGCAATGTCACGTAAATTTGAGTTTCAGCATCTAAATATTTGAACGAGTGTTTCAATTTGCATATTTTTCATATTAATTTCTGGAAACGTTTCTAGCTTCTACACAGTCTAGCGATAAAATATTTAAATTTGAGAAAGCTGGATAAGACGATGAAATTTGAATTTACCTCGTTTCTGGACAAAGAGACTCTTCGACCGAGATCTTTAATCGCAACTACTCTAGAATAATCTGTCAATTTGTCGAAGCGAACACGGACTGAATGTGTCTTAATGTTGAATTAAACGGTTGATTCGATTGATCTCGATGAAATTCAATAGAAGCGAAGACAGAAAATAAGCCTTTTGGAGCACTTGGAATTGATAGAGTTACACCGGGTTAGAGAGAACACGTGAACTGAAGTGTGCGCTCTACAGAGTGCAAATTGCTCTTGATTCGATTCACCTGGATTCAATTTGGCCGAGCAGAGAACTGTCTTGAGACTCGTGACAAAATCACGAGTCCATTGATTTACAACGATGATATTCTAATTGGAAACACAAAGAGGATTTAACTTTACTTTTGGTAGGTCAAAATTAGGCGAGAATATCGCTGTTTGATCCTAATTTGTATTCTGTTTTACCTCACTCGTGAGATGTTTTCTTTGTACGTTTGTTATCAGTGCTGATACCGTGTGAGCTCTCAACGGTGGAAATCTCAAGGAGGTGGAAATATATGCGCGCACGCATACACCGATATCCAACGTCGTAAATAATGCATGAGACTCCTGAAAAAAAGGAAGCGCAATGTTTATCAATATTCGATACTTCACTTTCATCTCTCCGGCGATTTGCATTAGTCTTCCAATAGATGCAACTCATCTCGAGCAACTATTCAACTATGAGATTTCAGAATGAGCGTTCAATGCCTCTCGTTCATATTTAAATTCTTTTATATAAGAGTTCGTTTTGTTCTCTGCACACGCCAATTCATGAAAAACTCTTCGATGTCTTTTCCATTTTTCATATATTGTTCCTTCTACATGAAAAGTACATTGTCTGTATTCTATATCGTCGACATTACTCATATTTCATGATCCGACTTAATCTCGTATGTATTTCGAAATTCATGAACATAGTACGGAACTGCAAGAAAGAAACAGTGGTATTACATCCTTTTTAACAGCAACAATCGTTAAGAAACAACGAAAGGGAACGGATATGATCAGCGAAGACAGTTCCAACGTAAAAAGAAATCGCCATCCAATGGTACCGTACAATGGATATCAGTCGCGAGTTCGAATTACCGAGGTGTAACTGGTTTCCGTGGAAATCAATACTCGCACGACGATTGATAGCGATTCTAATACTCTTTTTCTACACAAGTGAAATAAACGAGAAATACGACGGTGATCTCCGCAACTTCTATTAAGGGGCCAAGCAATTTCTTCGGGAGGAACGTAATAGTCTGGACAACGAGAAAAAGACGACCACTGTAAGAGAGAAAAATTTGTTCTTTCTCTCCTTCGCTCTTTCTCCGTGTCCGACCCTTTCTCCGTTTGAAATAAACTTGGCTTTTCATTGAAATTCATGGCGTGTGCGCGAGACTCGTCGACAACTACGATTATCAAACAGATTGAAATAAATAACTTCGCCACGAACAAACGATGAGCAATGCGCTTGTTAATTTGTTGTAAATACAGGTTCGCCAAGCGCAACGTAAAGAAACGGCGAAGAAAGTCTGAAATTCATCGCACAAAGACGGATCTTGACAAACGTTTGTGAAAATAAATATAAGTTTCGATCGTTCCTTGGACTGAAAGGAATTTTCCTACGACCAACTTTCTGTGGAAGTCATCAACAATCGAGGAAAGAAAAACTTCTTTCTCGAGAAACTCTATTCAGAATGGGACACTTTCTAACTAGGGAATACCAAAATGAAGTACCAACTTGCAAGTGATTCGAGTGGCTTTATTCAATCGATTCTTGCGAATGTGAGATCTCAAGAAACGTAGCGAAGTTAAGAGATACGAAAGATTGTTGTGAACACAACAAACAACATGTATGTAGTGCAGGTAGGGTAGCCTATATGAAAACCGGAAAACTAATTTTTCGAAGCAAGCACTCGTATTCCAGTATGGTGAAACGTCCACACCGTTTTACGACACCACCACGATCGCGAGACCACGAAAAGCGATACTGCAGAGACAGTGCGAGAGTTTCTTTTCCCCGGACTACAGGTGGCCTCAAGGATTTCGCGTTCTCGTCGAGTGTTTAAATCTTCCACAAATGTGCCTTGTGTGGGTGTGTGTCTGTGAGGCAAATTCTTTCGACAAGGAAAATAATCTTTAAACGGCGTTTAAAACAGCAAACGTATTAAAATTAAAGTTTGATCGAAAGAAAAACAGAAAAAAAGACAAAGATACTTTCTAATCGAAGAACTATTTTTGATATTTTTAAGCTGTTCGTGCAGAGTAATAAGTCCAGGAAAGATTTAAAACGACGTTACTTTTTATCCAATTTAGAATACAAATTCTTTTTTTCGTCATTCGATAAGACTTCATTTTCACCGATCTGTGTAAATGAAAGTTTAAAAATACAAGGCTATACGTGACGTTAATAAAGTGGCTAAATACTCTGCGTGCTTCAAGAGTTAACCTTTGGACCTGTTACAACGTGTAAACTAATAATGAAAGCAAACTCTGTCTTGGGTATTATTTCTACGCACATCTACGCTGTATTTTCCACCGATCAATTGATAAGGCAAATAAATTGTTGCAGACAAGAAAACGTTAAAAAGCGCTGGATCGACGAGTATTGAAGATTTTTCGAGAATACTTGCTGATTACATGTTATATTTCGATATCGACGAGAATAGAATTGAATGAGAATGATTTCGAACATCTTCAGCATCCTTTTATTCCAATTATAACACTCGAGGAACAATACACAAAACGACTAAAACTGCGTGGCGCAACCAGATAATGAATTTGAGTATTATCGAGTACATTGAAGATCTTTGTTAGCTGATAAAACCAAGCTATCGTCACGTATCTCACCGTTATCTCAATCCCACGCTTTGTTAACTACGCTACGGTTATATTATTCCAAAAATTATACGCAAAAAAAACGCAACTCCTATCTGTTTTTTGTTTCATTGCAACAATGAATCTTCAACAATAATCTAAATACGCACGAGACTTTCTGAAAACTTATTATTCAAAGATATTTTGCGTCATTGGTTATTCCACGAACATCGCGTCTGTCTGATGCGTCATTGTTAATTAGTAAAATCAACGTATCACCAGGAACACCCTTTTTCAGCTTTTCGAGTAAAGGGAATGCAAAGGGAAAGCAAAGAGAAAGAAAAGAGAAAAAAGTGAAACTGCCACTGACAACTAAATAAGCAGGACGGACATCTTCGAAAGAGTGACGATGCTCAAAATAGATCGTTCATTTGCATTTCATTGGCTCCGCTATGTTCTTTGAATTGTTTCCACAGCTAGTTCTTTTGTCGTTAAGAAATTTCAAGTTCGGGAAAAATATTACGCGCGCGCGATTTTTTACGCTCAATTTCGCGCCGAGTAAAATGCGGAAGAACAAAAGAAAATTCGAACGGGATTAACTCGTTGCGCCTGACGATAGACGTCAACGAAAGCGACCACGTAAAAGGGGCGCACGTATGAAACCGCAGCCACCTATCTCTCTTTTTTTTTTGAACGCCTACGCCACTGTACGCAATATCACGTTCTATGTATAGTCACATGGCTGTCACGAGCCACGCATTTTTCTCACTTCCCCTTCCCAGGATATGCATACGGGGCGTGCCTCAAAGAGAAAAGTGACGTCTATACAGATTGTCAGATTAGATCGGACGTGATTCAATCGGTGAGGACGCGCCTCGATAGTTATGAATTCTTCGTTGGAATATCAATTGAAATATCAAGAACTTCGAACTTTCCCCAGATTCAGAAACAAAAACTTAAACGCCGATAAGATATTTCAGCAGGGCGTTAACTTGTCCAAGGAGCTTGAATTTGACGTAAAACTTGTGTGCCAAAGGAAAACTTCGTTGCAGCATGTAACACGCGATTGTAGTTTGTCGATGTATTTGGAACCTATGTTGACAAACAGATTACGACACGGTAAATAGTACGAATGCTACAGGTAGAAGTTTTCGTATCGAAATTAACAATGGACTGATAATAGGTCATAAGAATTACTTGAAATAAATATCAGTCATCGCGCTTTCAAGGACAAGTTGATGAAAACCGCCAAGATAACTACAGTCACCGTGAACTAAAAACTTAAAAGTGTTTCAGTGTGGAAAACGTTAAAATTGAAAAAAAAAAAAAATTGGTAATATCATGTACAAATATTTCCTCGTTACGGAAAAAGTTTCACAACAGAGAAATTAAACCGCTTGATAACTTTCGTGCTTGGTAATCGCGATTTCTTGTTTCCGGACTTTACCATCGGCAATTCAAATATAAAACATTCATGTATCGTCAAAGTAATATTTATGTACATCAATAAGATCACGTGCCATGTGGTAACCGTGTACGATTTTTCTGCGGGGTTAACAAACTTGGAATAATGCAAAAGCCGGATATGTTCTGCTGAAGCAGCTGTGAGTCAGACAGCTGCAACAGCACCGTCACTGCGCATTCCACAATTCTCCTCTTCGAAAGACCGCGAAACGCGAGACGGGCTTAAATTAGACTGCAACCTAATTCGAGGATAGAATTACCTGCACTGCGCGGTTATACGGAGAACACGTACTTAAGTACGTACGTAATTGCGTTTACATCACTGATCGTGAAAGTCAATTCACAAAGAGGAGTTAAAAATCTGTATACAATTGTCTAAATTTCAGTGGCAATAAATTTCTATGATTCTATAAATAACTTTTGGTACAGCGACAACCGACGTCTTTCAAAGTAATCTTACCTTTCGTCCTACGGGCAAAATGCGATATATTTTGCCTGAGCACCTTTAGCCACATCCTGGCGGCCCCCTTCTGCTTGTTCTCAAAATCCGACGTCCTGCTAGGACAAACTCCCTCCAATCCAAACGAAATGTCGGCACCGATGCTTCGATGCAGCGTAAGAACTATGTATTCACTGTCACCGATTGGGCGATGGTCTCTTGCGCGCCGGTACCCTTAACCTCACTCTTTGCGGTATTTATAACGCGTTACGTTTATCGATAAAGTCCCGATTAACAGTAACTGATAAATAGATATAAATAGAGAAGAACTACTGGAAAACAGCGTTCTCTAACGACGCTCGAGAATAAACGATGCTCGCACGCGAAATCGCTACGAGAGACAGACACTGATGCTAGAGAAGCACGACCCTTTTATAGAGGAGACAACGATCACGTAGGCAAGTCGTTAGAGCTGCTCTACTATCGAACGCGATAATATCGACTCCGGGCCTTGGAACTTGTCTTGTTTACCAAGCGAAGACGTGTCGGCTTCTAGTCGTATTTTGACGAAACGCCGGCCAAACCGCCGCGATGATCGAACTTACGCCACTTGCTTCGAGATACGAAAACGTGCCGAACGTTTGCATGATGCACAATAGCCACTTTAACCGTTTCGCGGTATATGCCCCCAGCTTGCAAGACGGCAACGCTGTAAAGAGCACCGGCAACTAAGTGCGCGCGCAACATTGCGTTATTGGTAGAAAAAATTGAAAATTAAAACAACGTATTTTAAAATAAAAATAGCGCGAAATATCTCATTCGAAGTTTAATTACAACTGTTTACATATTAATTAAACATCTTACATTTTCTCTTTAATTTTAGATTACACCTATATTTACGTGTAGAATACCATCTATTTTAATATACAAAAGAATACCTGTCAAAATATACACGTATGCTCTTGAACTCATATGTTTATAGTTCTGTAAATAACAATGATAAAATTTTCCTTGATTTAGCATATTTCCAACGACCGTAGATAAAATTGCAGTAAACGCAGCAATATTAATTAACTTTCATCTCCGATTTTCTTTCACGCAAATAATTTTGTTTGGTGCATATTGTATTTATTACACGTAACATTTAGATTTCAGGACAATTTTATTTTATTCGTTCCTCTTCGGGAACGACGTCAACGATAAACGATCGAGCCATTGTTTTGGGCCATCGTTTGTGGATTAAAAATATATAATCTTAATGCATGCATGTGAATTATTAAACACCAGAGTTCCTAAGTACCGTAAGCGAAGCCATCGTAATGATATAAATATCAGAATTATCGCGTGATATATTTAGCTCGCAGACGTCGAAGCCGGTAAACAACAAACCACGATCCGACATGCGATTTCAAGATGCGTGGTTCGCCGACTCGTTTTCTTTATTACTTTTTTTTTTTCTCTTATTCGCATGACACATTTTGCTATCACGAGTTTATGAACTGTTAAAGGAAGAAAGAGAAAAGATATAATATCAAGTCGTTCGACTCTCAACTGCCTGATGAAAGTAAAAACACGATCGTTCTTTTTTCTTACGTCGCCGGATCTAGGTCGTGTGATTCCACAAATTAAATAATCTATCTCTGCTTAATCATCGTTGATAATATATTGCTAGTGAAATTAGGGCGGCAAACATATCTCAAAACAGACGCTGTTTTGTTTGAATACTCGATTATCAGGATTTACAGAAACAGAGTGTACAATTGAAACGACGAATAAGGAAATAAAGGAGGAAAACTTTTTCGAACGAAATGAAAAATACGTGAACAATGAAATACATCCGGTACTTATCAAAAAGATCGTTTTCAATGGATAAGACAAAGGGCATGCGAATAACAGTGGAAGAGGGTTGTTGAATGTCAATTTATTGTTCAGAAAGTTATGCTGCTCCCCTTGTACACCTAACCTAAAGCCTAATCTACTTCAAGCGATGTACGTTAAGAATGAAATCGATCGTTCCTGCACGCGTGCGTACGTGTGTAACATACGTGTGCGTGGCCGCGCACGCGGCATACTTGTTGCCGTTCTATTGAATTCTTATTATAATTCGAATGCAAAATTCTAGAATAACAAGTTCAGTGAAGCGTCTTATTCGCTATTTTTTTTCATTGTAATACACAATTCAATTTTTTTCAAACCGAAACAATAAGATAACGATAAATCACGCGTTGATTGATGAAAAATCTCTGAAAACGTCATTAATAAATTCATAACCAATACGACAAAATATCTGACGCAAAACGTGCCTTTGCAACGAAATTAATGTTACTGAAGGAAATTCTGCTACTAATTGTAAGTTCTATCTATTTTATTCAACAGATTATCAGGTAAACTAAAAGAGAAGATGTCTAATGACAAATTACATTACTTCAATCTAAAGAAAGATATTCGTTTTCTAACGTGGAGTATGAGTCAACTGTCATTGCTACCTAAATTGAATGACGTAAAGATAATGTTGTAAGCGTAGTAAGAGAGATTTAGAGACAGAAGAATTTACTGATTCTCTAATAGGAAGAAGTTTGACATTCTGACCAAGTGAGCGCAGTTCAGTTCAGCGCATACGCGCACGACGTACGAATCTCACAAAATCGAATCTCACAAAAGAACCGCGATACGTTACGTTGAAGATAAACAAAAACGAGGAACTACTAGCACGGTAATTATACAACGAGAATTGCGACTTAGCCTCGAGACGGATCTGCGAACGGATCTAAATACGGACGTCAACTCCACTATGGTTCGCGGTTAAGTTCCACCTGTTCTGGAATGTAATTTCAACTTATCTCGAGTCGACTTATCTTCGATTGTCGCGTGAAAAACTTTTCCCTTCGTATCGAAACAAAATAAATAATGAAATAGAAAGTTTACTTTCAAAAAGTTATTGACCATTTTGAAATAACTGCATCGCGTTATGTAGATGTATCAACGGATAAAATTTTAAAGAAACTAACGATGAAATCAGAGATACGAAAATTATTTTATAATTTCCCAATCATTCCCTTTCCATGCCAGCTGCATGAAGCTACAACCTTGATCTTGTTGACAAGACATGGCTGTAAACTTATTACAATGTATTCGTAACCTTTAATGTCACTGCGCGATGGGTCAATTAAATCATCTTAAACGTCTGATTACCGTCGTATGAGATGTAAAAAATGTAATTTAAAGTTGCATTCGATTTGATCAACATATTCCTCACGTATCGAGAAGGAATTATGCATGTATTTCGAGACAGAGAAAAGAGTCGACGTGACTGTTCAATCACCTTTCATCGGAAAGGAACTCTCGCGATTGGTGTCGATGCTCTAAATTGAGACGAATCTATTTAATTACCGTCATCGGGTTAACAATTACGCGGCAGACCTAGATTGACGAGATACGACGTTAATTACGGGAACAATGCCGATCTCGCCCACGTATGTCAAGCGGCAAGGGAACCTCGTCAAATCGATTATTACGTATTTACATCGTGGACAGACAATCTAAACTTACAGCTAACGATATCATTTCTACAACCAAACATTAAAAATGAGTAAAAAAAGAAAAAAGAACGAAGAAAAGAAAATATGAATTGTCAAATTGAAATGATCGAGTCTCCGATGATTTGAAATGGCTACTGTACCAAATAAAAAACAATTGTCGGTCGATCACTTACCAATAGAATCTCCGTTTTTCTTGCCAGAATTATTTTTGTTCTTCTTGTTTTTCGGATAGATATTGCCGATTTTACTCTGTCCGCAACCCATCCTGCTCTGTTGCGGGCTTACGCAGCGATCACACTTCAACTACACTTCTCACTAACTCCGAGTCCTTTTCTTTTCTGGCCGTTCGTTGCACGCCGTTAATGATATTTTTAACAAATTAATAAAGAGTCCCGTTAGATAAACGAAAAACGAACGAACATTTCTCTCTTGAAGTTGAACGTCTTTCTGAACATGAACGGATTTTTTTCATAGAAAAAGAAAAAAAAAGGATATATAGATACAGTTTACGTAATTGTTCTTTTACCGTATTATACACAACACTTTATCCGCGAATACTTTTATTAGGCAGCGAAAGAGGTTTTTTACATCTATTTTTTACATAGTATACAAAGATAAACATATACGTATATACATGTATTCTGTTCTTATACGCGTGTCTATATGAAATATACGCGGTGTATTTCCAATATGTATAATAGTCGAAAATTTGCGTAACGAAACGTGTACGCTGTTCGTCAGAAATTTTTTTAAAGCTAATATAGTTCGTACGACAAGCTGCTCTGTAAGATGCGTAGATATATATGTACGACAATTACGTGAGATCCCAAAAGATATGTATATATAGTGCAATAAATGAAAACTAGTGTCCTATAGAACGCGATATGTGGACATTTCCTTTTTTTTTTTTAAAATAATGAATTAACGCGTGTTCAGTCTTTTCATGAGTCAAACACTAATACCTCGGTCAGACCGGCAATGGACAAGTAAATTCGTATCGATCTTTTTCTTCTTCTTAAAACGAATCCACCGGGATCCGGTGATACAGATTAATCGGCACGAATCTCCTTTCAGTACGCGTCACCGATGATGATGATCTAATTTCGAGATTGATTATTGATTATCACGTTCAGTCTTTTTTTCACAACGCTAATCAGCAAATGGCAGAAAAGAATAAACAGTCTTTCGAAGAGAATACGTTTCACCGGTAACGTCCGTATGAAAATTTCCTTTCATTCTTCAGCGAAACGCATAGAAAGGGAGACACAGAAATGTTTGCTAGACAGCTCGGGGCTCTATTGCCCTGCAGCCCATGACTTTGTCGTCTCTGGCTACCTGAGCCGAGCCACCCAATCCATTTTTAAGCTTCCTGTCCGTATTACGACCCCATCATATATCATCTATCCCATGTCCAAAGCTCCCAACCGTACATTCTCCCACTCTGTCGTTCTCATTCGTTCACTCGTTGGGCTCGTTGTTATTCCCAAGGATGGACTCGAACACACCCGCAGAACGACGTTTCGAATAACTTTACCAATTCATCGAGTTCGACCCGTCGATTGACCAAGCTCTCTTCTCCATCATATAATCGAGCTACGCGAAAAAAATGTTATCACTCTTTTCGTGTGTTCTCTTCCGCTCTCTTGCGATCAGTCCCGACCGCAAGGAAAAACAGAGATGGTACCTGAACGATGCGTGGCTTAAGAGCGTGGTTGGCACATGTGTTTCGGTTACGAGGACAAACTGACAAGGTCTCGAAACAACGCTGCTTATGGGCAACAGCTGTTCCAGTTTCTCAGTGACGAATGTTCATTGGGTAACCAGGCAAAGTAATTCTTGCGAAGAAGATGAAGGAAATATACGTATATTGGAATAGTTGATAAAGACTCGCTGTTTTGTACCAGAGGCAAAGTTGACTGGAACAGGGTTGCAGAAGAGGCGAGATTCGTTCAGTCCCTTAAGTCTTCGACCCCTTCGTCTCTTTCCGAGGTGAGCGTCTCTCGGCCTCTTCTCAGAATTCGATTATCAGACTCAGGCCTGGAAAGACGCATGTTTGTTAGAACATTACTATTCCGACGTGAGAATATACGAATCTCATCAATATTTATACGAGCTCATTTAATATACGTATGCACCGATAAATTTAATCAGCAGTTTAAAATAAAATAAAAAAAAAATGAATGTTAACTGGAAAGAAAAATACGACCAGAGCTATTTTACTTTCTCTTTTACGTCGGAATCGATACATCTTCAATCTTACGACTAGTAGGTGTATCAGGGACAAGTTTATTTCGAATATAACCGAGATTTTAAGGGTAATAACTTTTTACGTAATACGAGACACTCGGGCGAATTATAAAAGTCGAACGATCGATATTAACTTTGGCACGATATGCTGTTGTGCTTCAACTTTCGGACAGGCATACACACGCGTGTCTAAGAATGGAACGACACACGAAAAAGCAGCAAATTTTGTGCACCGCCGCGGCAATATTCTAACGACGTAGAAACCGCAGGTATAATCGAATCATGCGAGGTGATTGTGATTTTCTTTTCAAAATTGCAATTTTTTTCTTCAACGTTCTTTTGTCGTTTCGGACAGCGTCGATATTGTTTATTATTACTCAACATGTCGAAAATACACGTCATTTCAATCAGATAAACATACGAAAGTTTTTTTCGATTTCTCGAAATCGTGAAATTCCAACTTTAAAAGGAGAAACTAACAATGGGATGTTTCAACAACATATGCACATATATATATGTTTCACGGTAATTACAAGGTAGAAAGCGCGTTTAATGCTCAATCGATGTTCAAATCAACACACGGTTTACTATCCATTTCTCGGTCAATGTCATTTTCTTTGATTCTCCCATCGAACACCATTAAATTGATTGGTATATTAGTGTATACTGCGATGAGGTAGCGTTTTAAAAGCTATATCAATGTGCAACAATCTCGAGATTAATCGAAATCCATGTTACTGTAATTGTATAATCAATCCTTATCAATTTCCTGATAATATTTTTGTTCTCTGATTTGATAAAAATTACTCTCTCATTATAAAGACACTTGAACGGTGAAGAATATCCTCTCGGTTAAGTACGATCAATTGCAACAATATTTGCACAATCCGTTTCGTCTTGATTCTCGTACATCACATTTTCCAAATTTTAGATAACTTTGACGTACTTGTTGTAAAAGTACAACAGCTAGCATAGATTTACAAGGAATTCAGATATACTCCGATCGGTTCAACGCACGACACTAGTTTTTGACTGATACATCGTTTTGAAACATCGCGTGAAAAAAAATGAGAACGCGATCACCCTCTGGATGTATCCTCGCCTTTTCGTATTGTCAGATGCGATATCGAAGCAGCAAAACGATACAGAAAAACACAGAGATCGTTTCTACGAGGCAAATATCCGCGCAATGTCGTTCCCCTTTAGAGCGACCAACCGAAATTCGATTCGTAGTCAAACTAACCTCGTTTCACTCAATAAACCAACCAACCATTAACGTCCACCTGTTCACAACGATCGTTCATAAATGAGACTCTCTTCGCCTATTCTACGCTTGTATCTACATGTATACGCACGAATATAATTTGAGTATCAATTTACAGCGACAAGACTCGAAGGACGAACACAGAAACTCGCACCGTGAGGTTCCAGCATCGACTACAGCCGGTCGAGGCGCCAGCTAACTTTGCGCATGCGCGTTATATTGCCCCTGTGCATATACTACACATACAAATGCTTACCCACTACTAATATCGTTGAGATTCTAACCTCTACGTACTGCGCACATGCATTCTCGTTTGCCGTGTACTCACCGACATTTAGACATGCTTCTGTTGCATGTACGGTGCACATACACATGTACCCGTTCTATATACCGATCGTATCTCTTTGTTAGAGTGCGTTCACTTATACGAGCTCTAGATTATTCTTAATATAAGATTATCTTTACGGAAAGCGAATTTCAATATTGTTCGTCATCGCAGATTTTAGTTGAAAACAAATTCTAACGCGCATAGAGAATAAATGTGATAAGCAACGTAGAATAATTAATTAATTTGGCATTCGTAGGTTTGTGGATTAAGCTCGCGGATTGAAGAGCAAAGGAGCAGAGAACCTCATAGAGGATTACTGGAGACCCGCGATGTCACGACCTTCTGACAGGGATTTCTTGGTTTCGTGATTGCATTTACAGGCTGCCATCGCCATTATAGTACACGTGTACTCACTGGATTAAGCTGTGTTTACGTATCCTGAAACTGTCGTTCAAACAATAAAATGACTATGTCATCAAATTAAATAACATTGAATTCTTCACATACAAAATCCAATATTTTGTATCTATTTCACGGAATTACGTAAAAATATTTGATTTTCACAAAATGTATACATTTCACAAATGTACAAACGTATACTCTTTTGCACTAAAAAATTAATTTAAAATAACGATAATTAACGAATTAAATGATAAATAACGGATTAAAAAATTAATTTATATAACGTAGAACAGAACAATTTAAATAACATAGAAAATAAGTAGTTTGTTTATATTTACTCGATTTTATTTGAAACAGTTACCGAGGAAAGGATTAATTTGCGATTCTAATAAATTCACAATTCTTTGGACGAAATATATCTACAATACTTTTGTGCCAAATGCTAATGAATTTTACAATCGTTTAAATTTAACGATGTTTGATTCAAATACAATTATACAGTATTTATGTATTGCCTTTCAAAAATCAGTGTACTATATAAAAGAGGATATCTGGAACAGTGTACTCACTGTTTTTCTTCTTGAGTAAATTTTGATTCGATAAATAACGTTTAATTTTTATTTATATAATTCTTATTAATACTAAAATTTCTAAAATGTATGTTCGATCGAATTTTTGTGAATCTTGTTCAACCAGTCAAATTAATGTAGTTAGATCAATGAATACATTTATTCATTGTATCAAGAAGCATATGATTGTATGTATATGAAACAAATCTATAATACATCCATTCTGATAGAATTCGTAATACAAATTAAAGTACGTTAATTTAAATTAATACTCATTAATTTGGGTTCAGGAATATATGGGATATAATACTGATATACTGCAGATTGCTCCTCGAGTTCCACGCAAGAAACAATGATGAAAATTGTAAAGTTTTTTTTTGTATCCATGAGCAGCTTATAAGTTTTATCAATATTATATTATAACGTCAATATTTCCTAGACTAATCGATGAACTACACATACTGAAATTTTGTTAAAGAAAAAACAGATTTATTACATGAAGAATCAATTTTTTATTTTTGTTTCTTTTCTTTTTTTTCCATTTTTTTAAGTTTTTCTTTTTTTTGGTTGAATACAATGATCAATCGGTCGCTGCGATTAATTGCATTAAGTATCTCCAATCTCAGCCACGCTATCTCGTTACAAGACATGCATTTCACTCGACAGCAATTTCAGCGTAATTTGACCAAAACGAAGCCGAAATCCTATTACAATACGTACGATGCGATGTCTGTCGATCAAACGAAAAATCTCTCGTTTTATCGTTTTTTCGTGTCAAACCCGATTGAGGCTCATAGCAGAATTCGAAGAAAGCAAATTTTCGGTATTTAGTAATTCACTTATGCATAACACTGTTAACAATACCGATGTGAACAACACATATTCCTTAAAGCAGATATTCCACTTCATTTAAAAATGAGCTCATTAATTGTTTGGTTATATCAAAATCACCAGTTTCATCGATGGATTAAAGTCAACTTTAAGAGAGTTCACAAAACAATGGTTGTTTTAATTTTTTCCCTATTTCTTTTGTTCTTTATAAATTAAATTATTCGGTTTATTTTTCATTCTATGTCCCGAAGAGTCAACTTCTTTCAATTTTAAAATACACATGTATTTCTCGGTATTTAGGTCAACACAAAAAAGACGTCCTATCATTCGCAATCGCATACAAACTCTTCTACATGTACGATATATATTAAAGCAATGTACAGAGGAATGTCTTCCGAGAAAATAATATTCTAAAATTTGATAGTGACATATAGGAAGATTGATTGAGGAGGACGCACAGCGCGAGGGTCACAAATTCAATTGTTTGCTTTCTCTTGTCATCGTATACTTCATCTCTTCATGTGCATTGCACACACCTAAATAATTAAACATTCTTTAATCATACTATCTTACTAAATCGAAACGTGAAAATTAGAATTAGAAAGCAGAAGAGTATTTTACATTATTGACTAAATTATTAACACACTTCGTCGAAGTCTAACAACAAACAACACGTTCTATAAGATTCAAACTATATTATATCACAAAAACAAAATGATACAAATTGTAAACGCAAATAAAAAATGCAGAAATAAGTTTTTAACTTCTATGTATTGTGCAGCCTAACCATTGTACATCATAGAGTATCTATTCGTAGCATTCTTTATTATGTCTAAAAAATTGCACTATAAAAGAATCTCGGAAAGCCATTTATAAAGGGCCATCCCCCTCCCCCCGCACCTTGCATGACATCCTCCTCCTTTCTCATATCTTTTTTTTCCATTTAATAATATTTTGTAACATCGTTAATTATGTTTCATGGTTCATTATTTCCCTGTTACGAGAAAGCATCATCAACAATGACAAGTGCATTCCTTCATTCCGGTGAATATGTTCATCGATATTTTTCGTCTCACGTCATTTTTACATGCATTCTGCCTTTCTTTCCCTCGTACATTCAAACACGTTCTCTCTTCTTCTACAATTCACATATTCACTATTTCTCGCAATCATGTACTCTCGACAAGATTTTAAAATCCGGCACTTATTTATTTTCCTTCTTTTTTTCTTTTTTTTTTCTTTTTTAATCGCAGTTCGTTACACTTGAATTATACATAAATAAATAAATAATAAATCGGGATGCCATGTGCTTTAAAAACAAGATATCACTTGTTCTAAGTAATAAAATTTCAAAGATATCCTTTTAGGCCTTTCATATATTTCGGAAACATATTACCATTTGATGAATACTGCATCGATATTAAATTTTAGGATACACTCGCGAATCAATGATGCAAAATATTACGTAGTGAGTATGGTATCATCGATCGCATAAGCGTGCTTCAGATGCTCATCGAATAAAATTTCACTAAAATTTCTTTCTTCACTATTGCGAGTTCCCCTAAATTATGCGACACACAAATCGGAAAGTCATACCATTTCTTTTTTGCTATATAACTCTTAATATTAGTAGTCCACGTACGTTTTACCTATGTGGTTATTTATTGTTCATCGAGCCATTATCTGAAACACGTTTAGTCGTAACAAAAGTTTCGATTACCTCGTAGACCCAAATAAATCTTTAATGCTATGTAACAAATATTTTATAAATTCATCACTTCGAAGTGAAGTTCGCGCCCCTTCCTGCATTATGAATCTCAAATACAGAAGAACTTACAAAAAAGAAAAGATTAATGATAAAAATTAATAAATATTAAAATGCAAGGAACAACAGTCGACTATAAAATTAGGAAAAAGAAAGTTAATCGATAACTTTTTCAATCTAAGTTGCAACACGATGTTACTTTTTCTATTCACTATCAATGAGAGTTTAAATCTTTTAGGCCTTAACTCGTTACAATGCTTCAAATCAAACCAAAATAAGTGACTCGAGAACGATTTATTATAATCTATAATATCGATAAAATCTTAAAATAAAGGCCAAGTATACGTATCACTTTTTATTTCACTTTCAATTTGATTTGTCGTTTTTTGTTTTCTTTTTTTTCTTTGAATATAGTACCTTTTGGTACCGTTAGAAAAAAAATTTACTCCGTAAAAAAGGATCAGTCAAATACGATTAGTGTTAAAAGCAATTGTTAAAAAAAAAGAGGTAATCATTGTAAAATATCTATTACTATAGAAATAGTTAGTTTGAGTTTAAAGTGTCTACGCTTTGTTCTTTTCCCTTTAAGAACAATAAATTTTTCAATAATTTTAACGAAACTTATGTACGTTCTAACATTAAATTATAAGTTATATGAAAAGGAACAATTCTTATGTGAGCATATTGAAGACAATACATGAAGGAAGTAGGTACAAAAATCACTTCGGCGTTTGCAAAAATACTTCACAGATAAATGACGGCCCACATAGATTTAAATGCCGTTATTTCTATTACTTACTTTATTTTTACATCCTTCATAAGGATTAAGTTGATTTACATCCTTCAAAAGTAACAGAGTTTTACACCAACACGCGACATATATGCTCGTTTGTACGCGAGCGATAACTCGTTAAATAAAAGTCCCTCTTTTATAGATAGTAAGTATGTAAAGGTAAAAGCTACATATGTGTTCTTGCCATAAAATACATCGGATACGTCAATTAATAAGATGAATTTCTGTGTCCTTATATTTTTTTTTTTTTCCTTTTTATATTAGTTGCATTAAGTATTATATAATCACATTCTACATCGAGCAAACAGTTGCAACACAGTCAAAGTGTAGTAGTTGGAAAGAATCGCGTAGATTGTTGAATTTTTTTTAAATATTTTTAATTTTACGCAAATTGCATCAGACTTATTACTTCGGGTGATAATTTTATATGTTCCCACCAGAAGGATAAAAGGAAAATGCCCCAAACTGGAAGTTCACTGGAGTTTTTGGCGAAGCACAAGTGTACATAAAATCATCTGATTGTAGCTGCGTTCTGTTTAAGTTTGGTTCAGATGCCGATCGTGTTATTTTAGGTAATCCTCGTGAAAGACCTTCTAAATTCGCTAAAATTTGACGAAATATTGGTCTATCCTCTCTGGAAAATTTGATGCAATGTTCTGTCAGTCTCTTCAGTGCTTTGGGCGTATCTGAACGCAATTTATTTAAATCTGGACGTAAATTTCCACGTCCAACCATAAATAATATCTGATCCTTGTTGTTAATGTGCGAATACGGTAACTGACCAGACAATAATTCAAACAAAACAACGCCAAATGCGTAAACGTCAGATTGAAAGCTGTATGGATTTTCTTCTTGCATTCTTATGACTTCTGGTGCCATCCAAAGAATAGATCCGCTTGGTTGATGGAATTGTTGAGAACCAGACCACCTAGTTTTTGCTGTAGCTAAACCAAAGTCTCCAATTTTCACAGTAAGATCATCGTGCAGAAATATATTGTTACTCTTTAAATCTCTGTGAATAATATTCTTTGCATGCAAATAATCCATCCCCTGTGCAGTTTGTCTTCCAATTTCTATTAATGTAAATAGATCAAATTTTGTCTCGAATACATGTAAATGTTTATATAGAGAAGAGCCTTCACACCATTGAGTAACAATAGCCAATTGTGGTTTGCTAACACATCCCATGAACAAAAGGATATTTACATGCCGTGTCTTACGTAAAACTGCAACTTCATTTTTAAATGCTTGTAACTGAGCAGCAGTAGGTATTTTAACATTGAGTGTTTTTACAGCAACAGGACCATGCCAATGAGCTTTGTATACCGTTCCAAAAGAACCTGATCCAATGCGAGCTCCAATTAAGATTTCATCTGCTGGGATTTCCCAATCTTCTATAGATTCTCTAGGTGCTAAAAGATTTTTGGCTGATTCATCGGCTGATCTTGCTCTTGGTCTTTTTGGCCTTAAGGTACTAGTAGGACTAGCCTGTGTTGACTGACTATGTTTGGTTGGACTATTACCAGGTGATACTACACTTTGTATGATACCAATAGGACGACCTAAACTCTGAGATCTACTGTATTCATCTAAATTTGCAGATTCTCCACTTGGTTTTACCATATTGAAACAAACATTAGGCGCAGAGCTTGAACGATCTTGTTGCCCCAAAGAACGTGGATGCCTTTGACTTCTCGACGGAGCCAGAGATGGGGACATACTCCTACTTAATCCATATCCCGAAGGAAGTTGTAATATCCCAGCAGTACTTTCAAGGTTATGTGCTAGCAACGCTTGATAGTAAGCATCTTGCATACGTACTTGGTGGCACAAAGCAGGTACACCACCAGCACATCTTTGATGAAACCGATAATTGCATGTTCTACAATAAAATCCTTGAAAAAGAAGTTTTCTACAACATTCACAAAATGCTAGTGAGAAGAAAGTCTTGCGCACAAAATTATGAGAAATGGAAGTAGTTATTGGAAACTTATCCAAAATTTCCACAGATATTTCATCGCAGTCAAGCAAGGAGATGTCTGTGTCCCAAGAAGTAAGATACTTGGAATCTGCACCCAGTATGTATACCACGCACATTTCTGTAGTTAAATTCCTTAATTTCATTGCTTTGGCAAGTGCGTCCCTTAATGAAAGTCCTTCACGAACCTGTACACTTGTACGCTGTTGATTAGGTAAATATGCCCTGAGCAGAGATTTCATTGGCGTTCGTTGACCTGTAGCAGATGCATTAGCATCACGAGATTCACTCTCCGAGGTGGAAGCACTGCCAGATACTCGGCCAGTGTTCAACAATTCATTGAGCTTCTGTTCCTTAGATTCTAGATCATGCAACTTGCTGGTTAACTCTTGGTATTCATTCAAGTATATGGAAGGTGGATGTTGAAATCCAGCAAACCGATTGTTCAGAGCGTCAATATTTTGTCGAGTAACGTGTATTACATTCTGTATGTTTCTCAGCTCATACCTCAGTGGATCTGTATCCAAGTAACTATCCTCGGAGTCGCTTACTTCCCCCGAATCCGGGCCACTGCCCCGTGAAGAGGACATAGTTAACTGTACGTGGTGTAGCTTTCTCCTCTGCCGACGATGACGAGATGACACAGTCGAGGATGAGGTGGCCGGCGATGTGGTCGGCGGTGTCACCGAGTCTATCGCCTCGAACCTACGACACGAGAACTCCGTGTACGCGTTCTCACGGATCGCCGTGTAATACCTCTGCTCGCCGATCACGGCCATCTTCTTGCTCCGTCGGGCAGCATCCTGGGTAGCTGCTGCTGCGCTTCGGAACACCTTGGTAGCTTTTTACTCCGCTACCGGTTACCGCCGAATTTCTCTCTAGTTCGAGTTTTCACCACGCCGCCGTCACCTCACCTCTTACCGCACGGCGACGACATACGACGAACGCGTACTTTCAGCACCACTATTTTCCTCTTCCTCTTCTTCCTCTTCTTCCTCTTCTTCTTCTTCTTTTCTCTGTATACCTCTCTCCTACCTTCTTCTTTCCTCTTATGTCCGCCAAATCGAGCCTACTTCCCGATGCGCGTCTCTGCACCACGCCGCCTTCCTTGATTTTTCGGCCATTGAATTCTCACGAGAATCGTCGCGTAACAGTCGTCGTGCAACCGCTCGATGCGGTCAGGATCCCAAGATCGAGTTATGGAGTTCCTCTCGTCCGTGCACTCCTGTGCACTACCTCCTCTCTGCTTCTTCTCTGGAGCCTTTGCGAAAGAAAACTGGTACAAGCGTTGCAGGATCGTGACCAGAGGCGCGGGGCTATGTTTCTTGAAGCGCCGGTGCTGCCAGCCTCTCTCTCTGCGTGCAACCTTCCGTCCTCTCCCACTCGTTCTCTTCCTCTTCCTTCGTTTGAATTCTATCTGAGCAAATTGTTCTCGATCTTCGACGAATTATCGCTTGCTTCTTCTTATTTTCCAGACTTTCGAACAATTCCGCGTCATTCGCGATAGAAGTAATATTTTTTAATTTCAGTTTATTTTTTTCACATCGGTGAAACGTTCGATTAACGAAACATTAGGACATCATTTTGCGACGAAACAACGTTTCTTAATTTGTTTTAAGATCATCTTGACGTATTACGTTACTTTTCATTTATTTAAACCTTTGCACAATTTTGTTTTGAGTTCAAGTAATTTATTGCTATGTAACTTTATATTTAATTATTGTGTTTTAATAGGTTTATTCTATTTTTTCCTTTCTTTTTGTTATTTAAAACAAAAGCATCGAAGTACATACTACTTGAGAAACAATCGTTTGGAATAGATCTATAATTCAAGTTCAATTTTTCTGTAAACATAGCTACTCTCATTGCGTTTCTGACGTCACTGCAGACGTGCTTTGACGTCAACAGCATATGGTACAGTTACCTAGGCAACAGAAGCCATCGTAATTGGTTCAATGCTTGCGTATATACCTCACCGTGCGCATATCTACTAATAGTTAAAAAAAAAGGTATTCGAAACATACTGGAAAATAACTTGGGAATCAACGAGATTGACGTCTTCCAATATCAACTACTTATTTTTTTAGATCATCAAAATTCATATCGATGAAGTCGTTGGTCTTCAATAATTTATACTCATAATTTATCGATTGAAAATTTCGAAAAGTTCGACTTTGTATTTGTTTTTCTGATTGAAAAGCGAAAATGGTGGCCGGCAAAGTAGCCTTTGTAACAGGTGTGCATTTAAAAAAAAACGAGAAAAAAATTTTTAAAAGGTATTTGCGATAGTTTCTACCAAAATAAAATTTATTTCAATTACAGGCGCTGGCAGTGGCATAGGTAGAGAAGTATGCCGTATTTTGGCCAAGCAAGGAGCTAAGGTTATTGCTGCCGATCGAAACTTAGAAAATGCAACGAATACCATTGCTTCTTTAAATGGTTTGAAAGTAAAACATTATTTTTTTCTTAATTATTTACTTACGTACAATTATCAAAATTGTGCAATAATTTTTAGATCCCGGACATTTGGCATTAAATGTTGAAGTGTCAAATGAGCAAAGTATCCAACAAGCATTTAAAAGTGCAATAAACAAATACCTAACTCCACCCACTATTATAGTTAATTCTGCTGGGATCACGCGTGATCAGTTCATTTTGAAACTTAGTAACGAGGATTTTGCTAAAGTACTTGATGTAAATTTAAAAGGAACGTTTTATATAATTCAAACAGCAGTAAAAAAAATTGTTAATGCTAATATAGGTATAGGTAGTTCGATTGTTAATGTGAGCTCTATTATTGGGAAAACAGGAAATATGGGTCAAGCTAATTATGCAGCATCAAAAGCTGGAGTAATAGCACTTACACAAACTGCTTCTTTGGAGTTTGGACAGTAAGTACAAAAATAGTAATACTGCTTTATATCATCAGTCATATATGTTTGTTATAGATTTGGAATTCGCGTTAATGCAGTACTACCGGGTTTCATAGAAACCCCCATGACGGAAACTGTACCTGACAATGTAAAGCAGTTATTTATAAAAAAGATACCTCTTCACAGAATGGGAAAACCAGAAGAGGTGGCAGAAGTAATTACATTTTTAGCATCTTCCAAAAGTTCCTACATAAATGGTGCATCTATTGAAGTTACAGGAGGATTGCATTAAATTTATACACACATTTTTAGATACATATGTATATACAGAATAGACCATTTAAACTGGATCTAAATTAACTCCGTTATTTTTAGAAAAATTGGATAAATAAATGTTAATAAAAGTTATTCAATACTGAGGAGATCATAATACAGCAGTAATAATTCTTTGTGGATCGAGAGACTTTCGAAGACTTCAAAATCATCTCCACTTTTTTAAATGATATATTTTTCTATTTGCTAATCGATGCATCTCTACATTCTCTATAAGAAAATATTACCATTCTTTACAAGAAAGTATGTATATCGAAAAACCGTTAATTTAGGAAATATTTTAACTTTAATTCTGTAAAATTTATGCACAAGACAAGAACAGTATGAACACAAAAATACTATCCCTGTTTTTTTTGTCTCTCATACGATAGATTTTACAGAATTAAGATTTAAGTATCTCCTATGACTTTTCAACATATATATGTTAATACTTTTTTATAGAGAGTGTCGATTAGTGGATAAAAAAATATATTATTTCATTTCACAAAATGGTGACGACCTTAAAATTTTCAAAACTGCTCCACCTGTAAAAAGATTATCATTACTCTATTATGGCCTCCTTAGTACTGAATAACAAAGTTTATCCATGACACTAAAAACAATTGAATTATTTAGGTGATCTCATTTAAGTGGTTTACCTTGTATATACATATATATATAATTTACATACATACAAGCACATGTGTATGTATATATTTTTATAATTAAATTTATATTTCTTTTGATAATTATAAATTTTACAGTGTTATTTGAAATGTTGGTTTAAAATATATATTTATATATATATGTAGTTACATTTATCATTTTTTCTTTCCTTTAAGTTTCTTCGCATGTCTGTGAGCTTTATAATGTAATTTTTCCTTCTCATCAATGATCTCCTTATATTTACGTTTGTTATATTTAGAAAATTGAGCATCAGCCATAAGTTCATCAACAATCGTGTTCTTACGTTCTTTCTTAGTAAGACGTCCAGAATAATAATCTAAATGTGAGTCCATAACTTTACCAATTTGAAAGTACTTAGGTATTGTTTTAAGATCATTTTTTTTATAGAAATGTTTTGGATCTAACACCGATCTCATTCTTATAACTTGAAGGTCATGTCTGATCTCTGGTGTCACTTCAGGAGCAGGCAGATTATACCAATCCTTTCCTTTAGTTTTGGCACGTTCTTTGCGATTCTTAGCTTGTAATGCCCTTTTACTTAACTCATATGGAGGCACAGTTAGCAGCTTTTCAAAACCAGGTACTATGACACTTTTTTTAAGTACCTTTTCTATTGATGTTAATTCCATTGTAAAATTAGTCACGTCTGGAGCCTCTTGACTCTTTTTTTTCTGAGATTTTGTTTTGTTTGATTTTGACCAACCCATATCTTTTTCAAATTCCTCAAGATCAAAATCTTTAGTTACATTGAGAATTTTTTTTGTTGGAACCTCATCCTGAATTAAATCTTCTACATCAAAAAATTTGACTGGCTGTGTACCTGCTAATGTACGTAAGAATATTGTCATTGTCGCATATTTCTAACCTCTAAAGATATGATGAAATGTAAATTTAATTACCGCTATTTTCAAAAGTTAAGTCGTCTTCATCACTATCTATCAAATGATCTTTTGTTAGTAAATCTGCTTCGCCTTTCGTATCAATTATTATATCCATTATGGAAAATTAATCGTTCTAGAAACTAACTAAACAACATGACTTCTTAACATAAACGTTACTACGGACCTTATGCCTACTAAATTCCATTGTCTTTTTCCAATTACAGTGTCTCCCTCTATGACTGATGCTGAAGGGATAGAAATGATATAGGATGTGATATGAATGCGTTTAGGAAAGAATGTTTGGAAAAGTGCATTTCGTCTCACAATCAGGATCGTCAAAACCGCCTATAGATTCATCAGTGGGACTTTGATGACAGCGACCCCTATTCGTTTTGCTACAACGCGGCGTTATTACTCGTAAAACAGAGAAATTTTTATTTGCGAAAAAACCTAATTTAGCGAAATAAATTGTGAACTTTTGTAACTGTATTACCCTTAGCTTTCTTTGCATACTCTATTTAAACCGAAAAATGCAGAAATAAGCATTTTTAAAATTAATTAGTCCCACTGAGTTACCTCTAGATGGCGCTATGACGGTTTGCACTAATTATGAAAAAAACTAATTAAGAGGAATGATTTGCAAACTTTTCTATATGCCTCTATAAAATTAAGCTCTCAGCTTTCTATCTATGTGTTTTGTCCTAAAAATTTTGTATGAACAAAAATTTGTATTTTTTTCCAATAAATTGAAGAATGTCCTTGTCGCACATTATTGCTTTCTTTGTCTATCGTCATTAGACAAGGAGGGCAATAGCGTATGACAAGGCATACATATTCGCGCGTACAAAGAAGACAATAGAGTGCAACAAGGACAGCAATATAAATTAGTTCTACCGTTTCACCGGTCTGCTGTGTGCCTGTCTTGAATTTCCCACTCAAGCGACTGGGCTGCAGGCAATTGTATCAACTCAACTGAGTTTAGCTGAGCGATCCCCACTAAAAATGAAATGCATCTTATTTTTTTCACCCTAATTTTGTTCTCGATACGATCATTTTCCCCTCATCCAGGCGTTTTGAACTCTTGCGCATTTTTAAATGCAAATGTACTGTTTGGAATGTGACAAAGTATACTATTTATTTCTTCATATATGTATATCTTATGTTGCGTAACCATTGGAAATGATTACTTTTTACATAGCAAAAGTAATTACTCGTTCGAAATTCGAAAATAAGCTAAAATATTTGACAAACTAATATGTATTACAAAATACTAATGTATTTCCATGTTCATGCACATTAAATATAACAATATAAACAATGTATTTTTTTTCTTTGGTCACGATTATTAATAATGTTTTCACGATTAAAAACTTATTTTCGCAGCATCTAGATGAGTATTATTAACAATTAAATAATTTTCAAAAAATTTAGAAACAAGAAACGAAAGTAAATTATCATATGTATTTAAATTGAATGGTTTTAAAACAATTGGACATTTTAAATATGAAACGCATTTGTTACGTAAATAATAATATAATCTTTACAATTTTAAATGTGTTACGACTCAAATCATATAATACACTATATTTATATTATATATATATATATATATATATGCTATAATACTAATCCAACATATTACATATATATATATATATATATATGTAATATGTTGGATTAGTATTATAGCAAGGAATATCGTAATTTACTTTCTCTATAATGATCATCAAGTAACATACGAAGTAGTGAAATTTGTAGTGTTTAAATAATCAACACCTATTTAATAGAAATAACACCTTTATAATAGAAATAAATATGCATAGCTATGTAAGTATGTAAGTACACAAATTATGCAGAAATGTATTCAATCTATTTATATTGCAATATACACATTACATATTACTATATGTTATATATTATTAAATTTTACATTAATGATTTTCATAATACAGATTTCATTTTCAAAATGATTACAAAAAAAGATGAAAGATTTGTATTTTCTTCTCAAGCTTATTTATTATTTAAATTTATTAAGTAATTTTAGATTGCACAAACATGAATCAACACATTCTTCGTTCGAAAATAAGTGAAAGATGAAATTTTTCCATTTAAGATCTCGTTTTCAAGAAAATAGGGTTTGAACGTTTTTATTAAAATAAAGTTTAAACAAGTACATTTGATAAAGTTTTAAATTTAATTTTCTTGCAAACGAAGCCTCAAGTGGAAAAATTTTATTGTTTTTTTTTTTATTTACTTTTTTAGTTGTATTATGATTTCGGAAACATCTTGCGTTATTCTTTCTATAGAAATTTTTATTACATCAGCAATATATTATCAATAATTTTCATTACTGTATTCGTGGTTCATGTTCGCCATAATTTAATAACTATTTTCTGTAGCTCACGTAACGTAATTACCGATTGAGCGCAACTATTTTATTTCTAAATATACCGTTAGATCTCGTCTCTTTCAACTGTTATACTCAATATTATTAGCGTATTTCTCACTGAAATAATATATACATAAAAATGGGATGGTAGGAATAGAAGTATAGTAGCAATAATAATAATAATAGTAGCAACAACAACGTACTCTAACGATATTAATAATAAGTTACATAATGCTACTAAAAATAAATATTACTACAAATAATTATATGTAGATTTAAAAAAAGTTGAAATCTAATTTTCACTGATAAAAAGGATCTAAAGAGCATAATACATAGTAAAAGTAAGAATTATGTAGAATAAGTAGTATGTAAAGTAAAAAAATCCAAGACTGTCTTTTAACAACAACAGCAATAACAACAATAATTTTCATTTTATCTCTTCTTTATTCTCCTCTCTTTTGAATTTCTCTTATCTCTTCTTTATTCTTCTCTCTATATTTATATTTATATCTTTTCTTTATTTTTCTCTCTACATTCTTCTCTCTTGATCGTAAGTACCACTTTCTTACATTTCATTTCTTTTTCCCCTTTCACTTCTTCCTGTCGGAGAAAGTATACCTCGCTTGACAGAGACAAAATTTAGGGATATGGCTAACTTTGTTTATGATTTAACTATACTATTATTTGTGTAAAATTAACAATATTTTCAAAAGATTTTATTCTTTATACTTTATTCATACTAATTATTTTTTATTAGTTAATTCTTTCTATAGTTTCCTTATTCTGAATAATTCGTAATTACCGATTATTAGTAGTCAAGTTTAGCGTCAGTAGAAAGAAACATTTTAGTACTTTTTTAAATAAATATGTATAAGAAGAATATTTTTGAATAATTTTTTTTTTATTTGAATAATTCAGTTTCTTATTAATAATAAACATAGCACACGCAATTATAAAATAACAATATTATATAAGAAATTTTTCTAAAAAGTCGAACACACGCTTGTTCAACACGCTTGATCATCTTAAAATAACTTCCTACAACATATGAACAGACAAAGCTGTATTTCTACAGCTCTATCCAGCTTATTCAGGAATTTCACTAAAATTTTAAAATCACAAAGTCACGTTGCTTTTTTCAAGATATCTTGATCTTTCAATATTTCACCTTGAAGCACACGATACATTCATCGAAGAAGTAAACGCTATACTAGAGACAACTAAAATAGCTTGATCTTGATTACCTTCAAAGTTATATATTTTCCGTTAAAAGATTTTGTAATAATAAAAGAACGATGACCGATGAAAGAGAAATTCTCTTGAGAAGAAAGGTCAATCGTTAGAAGGCCAACTTTAGACTTTGGATTGGATGATTTTACACTTTATTTTCAAGATTCAAAGAATTAAATAGAATATTCACCGATAAAACTTGTTCCTTTTTCTGAAAAAAGAAAAAAAAAAATGAAACGAAATTCATTCGGTTTGCTTTGGCCAATTTCACTTTCCGACAACGTTTACATCACAGAACAAATATGCGATACGGAGGAAAGAGAAATCCTAAATTAGAAAAGACTTATATCAAAGTCAGTTTTAAAAAAAAAGTTTTCAGAATTATCGTGTATATTTCATGCGTTTGCATACAAAAAATTAAAACGTCGTAAAACTATAATTATATGAACTTTCATTTGCAGCACAAATCAGAGCTAAATACGAGAGAACAACTCAAGTCAGACTTTGAATCAGCGATTTTCTTTCGTCATGTGGATTAAATTAAAAATGACGATCAAAGTTCGATTAACAATCTGCAAAAACTTTTACTCTGCAAAGAGCAACGAATACGTGCAAAGTGTTGCAACAACGTAAAAGTATGAGTGCATTTAAAAAACAAGTAAGTGCATTTCGTAACTGCATTATATCTACTTTTCACGCGATACACGTTTCAATAGTGTGTGCCGTGAATAATCATCTATGTTTACCGATGTATTAATGATTTTCTCAATACGATATCCGTCGAAAATTTAACGTTGAGTTTCAACCAAGTAAGTATCGTCAACGATTGCAAAGGCTGATTACAGGTAGCAGAAAATTGGTATTTTCCTAATTGTTATAATTTTTAGAGGAAGCCGTATAGGATTACCAACGCAAATTATACGGGAGGAGGGAACGATAATAAAGATCTGTAATAGCAAAAAAAAAAAAGAAAACAAATTTCAGCACGATTGAGCAGGCAATGATAGCGTTTGACGAAAGTTCTGCGTCGAAGAAAGAGAAACACTTCTCTAATAGTATGAAATTTCTTAGTGAAACTTCTAAAATAGACTTTACTGTTAATTTCAAGCGAATTCACGCAAAACTTCATTCGAAATCTTCGCAAATTGTTTGTACACGACTTCATGGATAATTCCACTAATTAATCAATTCATTTAACGAGTTTTATGTCTTATGATCACCTCGGTTCATTGAAGTTTGTTACATACTTTCGTAAAACCGATTATCTGTTCTTAATTAAGTATCCTTAACTACGTTTCGATTTATTCTTGAAAGTTAAGTATTCATGAAAAAGGGAAAAAATCAAAATCTAGTTTTCGTAGAATATCGAAAAATTCTGCGTAAAAGAAGAAACTGATACAAGAGTCAGTTGAAGTTCAAACATCCGTTCAGTCTGATAAATCTGGTATTGCATAAGCTTTACAATATTAATGAGTAATATCTGACTTCTTTTCTTCTGCCTTCTTTCATACCCAAATCGAGAAACAAATATTCGACTTTGTTAACCTATTGATGCACGTTTCACGTTCACAAACTGTTTTCAGACGGTATCATTTTGCGAAAATATATTTCTGAATTAACACGGGAATTCAAAACATTTCAAAATTTCTTTTTAAATACAAAACCATTATCTATGGAAAATACGTAAGTACATGTGATAAGATCCTTTTTAGCAAAAACATGCATGACGGCGATAACCGTCAATATTATCATTTACGTCAATATTTTAAGTAAATAATTTACCAAGCACGTTTTCTTAATTTCCTTCAAGTATTTTATAGACATACCGTGTTACATCTAGAGCCTGAAGAAATATTTGTTATTCAAAAATGTTTCCTGTCGACATTTCGTTTTTTTCGCATTGAAAAAAAAAAAACGAATTTAGCAATTCCGATGAAAGAACAGCTTCTCCGCCTTTAAAAAGATACGATCTTTCTTCGCCTCTTTCATTTTCTCAACGGACACAAAATTATGTTAACTATGAATATACATATACTTAAATAAAACGCGTATCAGGCTAAGATATCCACCACTGGCACTCACTTTTCAATATGGGGAGGTTTCTCCCCACCATCCGCTCGCACTTTCATTACTACCAAGATATTCATCCAGCGAAGCCATTTTTCTACCATTGCCAGTCTCGTCGTTCTAACTGATTCTTGGTCATCAAATAAGGAGGAACCATACGGAAGAGGAGACACGCTCTGTCAAAAGTTCGCAGTCTCACATCGTCCTAGCGGTCATGGCGTGGAATCTACACTCTCTCCTTCGTCCACTGTCGTTGCTTTCTTAGAAGTATGATAACTAAAACGGAGAGGCTCCAAAAGGAAATTTCTTGGATAAATTGGAAAATGCAGTCAGAAAGATTCACGTGGTTCTGAAAGAAGCTGAGAAGATCGATATTTTTTCCTGTCAGGATAGACGAGGAAGAGATCGTACCATTGATCAGTGAAGATTTTCATTCAAAGACTAGTTGAATATCGACTGTGATTTCAAACATATCTGTTCTGTGATATTTTACGATTTCTGAGACTTTTGGCTCAGATGATCCGATATTCGTCGAAACAACATTTGTAATATGTTGAACGTGACCGATCGGGATTAATCGACTCCTGAACAATTCTCGCAGCGATTGGTATAAGCGTAACAACCATGAGTCAAACGTGGCATCTTGTCGTTCTTTTCGCGTGCTACGCGATTTGCGGGGTGACACCTTTGAACGTTTCGGAGAATCCTACGCGAGATTCTCTGGCGAACCAACGAGTGAGAACTTTTACCGATACCGATAAAATTACGAATAGAAATTGGACTACGTTGTCGGAGATGTTAGACGTCTTCGACGTGCGTCATCTTGCCAATAATTGGACAGAAGGGAAATATCCTATTCAGAACCAGTGTGCCAAAGATATTACAAGATATATAGAGGGATTGAAGAATCACGAAGGATGGGCTCTCAAAGGTATGTTGAACCAGTCAGATTTATGCTAAAAAGAATCGTCACTCCGGTAGTTGGTTCCTGTTCAAATGTTTGACAATCAATTATTCATTTCGAGCTAACCGTGAGCAAACATTTCTTCTCTCTTTTCTCGTGTCGCGCATCAGACAACGGTGCGTTTTGTTTCGCGCGAGTAAAAATTCGTCATACGAATAGAAAGTTGAGACGAATTACATATAACGGGGATAGTTATAATTAACATGGCATACGATTCCGTTAGTTTTTAACATTTCCAGAGATTACGACCTAGTACGAGCTTAAACTTGAATTTAATCAAATCATTTAACTACATTTAATTTATTCACATAGAATCGATCAAGTGATTAAAAATTTTTCTATGAGAAATATCGGACAGCTAAAATAACGGATCAAAATCCATACGGTTTAATTCAGTTTTACGAGGAAAGAAATCGAAAGTTGATGGGTCATCAGCCGGTGGCGAGAGCTTACCAGAAACATCCTCGCTAAAATACATTTGTCTTCCTCCCAGGCAGTTCCTTTTGCATTGCCCACTTTCATCGTGAAATTTCACTTTTCGCGACACAAAGAGCTACGCCGTGGCTACTTCCACGACAAGCACCGGTTCCGCCCGACAACGAACCGCTTTCAATGTTTTACCGCTTGCCTCGGTCAATGCCACTTTTCGCAAGCGTCTTGCAACATTGTACTTTTCCATAAATACCGACACGTTCGTTTTGACCTCTTTCCCTTTATTTTTACGAAGAAAAATTGTCACTTTTCCGAATTTTTTCGAAACAGAATACACGTACGGTGAGACACTGAGCATCGATTGACAAAATATGTGTATATATACACGCGATATCCAAGAACAGAGTGTGTCTTTGTTACTTTCTTTATCGCCCGTTATAACTTTCAGATCTCTTTTTCGAACACTTTCTCATCGTGTGGACCTAATGTAGGTAAAGGGCTTAAGTGTGTCAGCGTTGTCCCTTCGCTTTTGTAAGCTATGAGAAGATTATACTGCCGTACAAATTTCATCCGTGGAACGATAATTTTCATTACTTTCAAAATTGACAATTTATTGTTGCAGATGTTCTTTCTCAATTCTCAAAACTCGTACGATATATTGCGTTGAAAAAATAGAAGTAAAATAATATAAAATATTACCATAAAATATTAGTTACGTAGATAGCAGTGAAAAACTAGACAAATCAGCTTGTTTTCTCAATTTTACGAATGAATACCGAAAACTAGTGCCTGCAAAATGAACGAAAAATAGATCGCGGAGAACGGATCATTTCGCATAACTAGCTAAATACATAATTGTGAAACATGTACTTGACGCACACACGTCAGAAATGATACCTTGAAGCAACTAGCATAGACATTGAGACACCGATGATTGAATACTGTCAATCATTCAAAGCAATCGAAATGTTGACGATAAAGGATCGATTATCGAGTAGCTGAGTCGATAAACCGTATAATTCGCCTAAAAAAGAAATATAAAAAATACTATATAACATTATATTATATTATATTTAATATAAAATTCTTTTTTCTTTCACGAAAAAAGAATTCGCGAATGTGCAGAAAACGAATAGCAATCGAGAAAGCAATTCTGCTTTTAAAATATTTTCGACAGCCATTAACCGAAGCAAATGTAAAATTTTGTTAGGACTCTACTACTTTGTAACATTTATTGTTTCCGTTGAAAACTTTGCCTGTCGAATTCTCCCTAATTTCCAAGCGGAGGAAAAATCATCCAAGCAAATTTCATTTGACAAAAGACTTTCTCTTTTCGTGGCGTGTGCTCCACTATCATTATAGAAAGTTCAAATTTGCACAATTGCACAATGAGAATGAAACAGCATTAGAAACATTACCATTATGACATTTTAAATGCAATTCATAATGACACCCACCATGAAGCAAGCGTTCTTCATTTAACTTTCGGTCGTTTCAACGTTGACATTTCCGGGTTCTTTAATATAATTTCATATCTCATTTAATACCCGCATCCATTGTGGTGTTTCAAATTAGTTGTAGAAGTAATAGCAGAAGATCCAAGAAATGAACCAGCTAGGAAATGAAAAATCTTGAACAAAGTGTGAACAATAATTATTTAGACTATGGATATTTACGTACTCAATTAGATCAATTTTGACCCAAAATATTAACTCAATATTCACGCTTATTACACACCTAGATTTTGAATCACACTGTACGTTAGTCCAATTTTCTTTTAACTAAATTTAATTATCACACAGAGTTGGAAAAGTTTTTCAATCTTCGCTTCGTCTTTGTGAAATAAACTATTCGAACGTTGTACAACACGACGACTAAAAGTGAAAAATAAATGATAAACAAACAAAGAAATATCTCCGTTACTTTCATTGCGTTCGCGAAAGTATAAATTTGCGCGAACAGTGATAATAAAGGCAACGGATGCTCTTTTTCGACGATAGCTCATGGACGAGTTGTCGCGTACATCCTTCGTGATAACTAATAAGTGTAACGTTAGAAAGTTTTAAGGAAGACTCGCATACGAAAAGAACACGGTCGGAGTAGAAACCACGGCAATCGTCGAAATTACGTCACGTTGGATACAAAAACCGCCCGGAGAAAGGATTACGTAGAAACCGGGCTTGCAAACGCAACTTTCACGTAACTTTTCTTCGGCTATTCTCGATCCTTTATCATTCTATTTCACATGCATAAACACCGTGGTGTAACGGTTCGTGGTTCGTGAACAGCGTCATTGGAAAAGCACCACGCCTACCTGTCGCTTCCTAGTTCGTGGAGCACGCTGTCGCGTCGCAACGCGTTCACGATCTATCCGCATTTTTACGTTCTTTGCTCTTCTGTACATACATCCATGTATATATAAATACATATATATATATATATGTTTTCGACGACTGTTAAAATATTATTTTATCCCTGAAAGTGATTTCAGCGAGGGTAAAAACATCGGGCCTCTTCAGGTGCAACGGTAATGCAACGAAAATTAGCTATTGATTGATTTGGGTCATGTGATTCATGAGGGAGCGTGGGGTAAACCTCAAGTAGGAGTGGCGTTGTCTGGTACTGAGCGATTGCGCCTGTAATTTGTTTTGTATCGATTCAAATGTTTGCATATCAATAAAATTTTATGGCAAAAAAGTCGTCTTCATTTCGTAGTCAGAACAGTTGCTTCTTTCAGTGAGAATCGTACTGGGATACAAGTTGTGCAGTTTTTTTATCTTGTACAATATCTCGCCCACATTACATTTATGTTTGTATTTTAATAATATTTACATTTATATTTATGTTTGCATTCTAGCAATTCATACGTGTTGGATCTTTTCTCGTGTCTAATTAATGTTTCGACCCCCGCATTATGTAAGCAGACATTTCCTTATGTACTTTCTACTATATGTTCACCTCTAGACAGGTTTCCTTCCACGTAAACATGCATGGGCAAATGGAACGCATTCTAGGCGCATTTATTCTATCTTATTTGAAACTTCCTCGAATTTCAATGAAAATCGATGAAATCCTAGCCGTTGGTACGAACAGAGAGTCTGGTCAGATTGATTTTCGTTCCTTTCGCTCGCTGATGTTGCGTTTTCTTCGAAAAATGTCTATTAAAAAATAGAAAGCATAGGTATACCTACATACGTTTAAAGATTGTGCAACAACCTAAATACGTTCCTAGGTGTTTGTCACGTATACGTCATAATCTTTTAATTAACAATCTTTGAAGTCCGCTAAATCGAGGGAAAAGCAGGTTTTCGTGATGAACGCTGTTTGTTCGGCACAATTCCAATTATTTCGCATCGCAGATTTACGCACGAAACCTTTGGATCGTTCGTACCGAGTGATTCGAAACGCGTAGCTTGTCGTCCACTGACAAATCGATGTTTCGTAGGCGAGTTTCAATTAATTTTGGTTGCAAAATCGAGCAATCGGTTGTAAACAGCAAACGAACGTAACCGGGGGACATTTTCATCGATCACTGATTATGGAACACGTTCATAAACGTACACGCCTATTTCATTTCCTGCTGGTTAGAAAAGCGAGTCGAACGCGTTATAATTTTATTCTGAGATCGCGTAACGCAGCTTGATGCAATCGATCAATGAACAGATCCTCGAACTGTCTTTCTGAATCATCCTTTTACCACGTCACAGGACTATGAATAACGAGAGAAAGGAGTCAAAGAATAGCCATAGCCATAAGAATAGGCATATATAGTCAAGCTAATCCAATATTAAAAAGTCGGAGGTAAATGTATGTTTTGAAATATGGTATTATAGTTGGAACTTAATAAATTCACATTTATATATCGAAAGCGGAATATTAATAAAAGTGATACAGAATTTAAAAATCAACGAACTAGATTTCTATTAATATCGCAATATTTTCATAATCAATAAGGAGAATTGAAGTTGACCGCCAAACTAATCTATTTCACAATTTCATTTACATATGAATTTTTCAATTAATTGCCCAGTCCGATATACAAACGTACGTATGTGAAGTTTAATTTTACGTTATTTTTCGATAAAAATCTCAACGTCGTAGTATCATTCATGACTCACTACTTAAACATGCAAGTCGACGTTGCTCAAATGCTTGTAGAAATTTCGTTGTATTTCACTGTATTCGTCGATCGGCAAACAAAGAGTACACGCAATAGACCGAATCAGAACTTTTTCAGTAACTCTTGTTACGATAGCCCTTGAACTTTATCAAGGAGAGTCTGGTCACGAGCATGCTACTCCAAGCAGAAAACCTTGTAAACCGGTCGAACTTATGGAATTTATTTTGTTCCTCACTCTGATCTTTCTTCTCTTTTTTATAAGCCTCTTCCGACGTGAATTATTTCCAACGTCATCGTGTCTGCTATCGCTTCTCTCTCGTTCTGTTCTCAGAACGAGAGAAAGTTAAAGAAATTCTAAACTTTTCAATCATTTATCTGAACCGAATACTTTCAATACTTTTCAATGATGAAAATACTTCATATATGTTTCTTACTCTCTCTCATATTTGATCGAGTGTAAAAAGAATTAAATGAAACGTACCTGTTTGACCCATTTATAAATAAAACGCGACGAGAATAAGCAAGATTATTCGCTTCTCGTTCATTCACGAATCAAACGAAGAAAAGATAAACTGATCAGGTCTAGAGATTGAACTTGATCTATTATTCAATGACAGATGACAATGTTGATTGTGTCAAAGATCACTGTAAACGCACCAAATCCATTGTTGTTCTAATTTCTTTGCGGTGCACGATTCTACTTTTATGCGAACGGAATCGATAATAAGACTCTCCGTTATTTTTACCGGGATTACGGATTACGGCGATGATTGTAAAAATTCCATTGACTGACTCAAATACCCACGAGATACGCAAGGTCAGGTATTACATTCGAATTTAATTCACGAATCCATCGGATAAGGTTAACGTTCAAATAACGAAATTAAAGAAAAAAAGGAATGATTTCAGTGGTAATGTTCGACAAATGAGATGTCGTACTAGCGGAAATCAATTACAAAATATTTCAAAGGAGAACTTCGGTAAATTTGTTTCTGTGCGGAACGATGACGTTGCAGTTTATTTTGCAACTGCAATTGATGAATGACGCAACGAATCGTGATTAGTGATTATGCTACGCATACCGTGTATATACACCGATCCATAGAAACGGTTTACCGCGATGATGGTTAAAATGATTAGATAATATCACTTTCTTCTCGAATAGAAAGTCTTATTAGAGAACAGCTAGATTCCCAGTCCGCGATAAGTGTCGTAATCTTTGGTAATGAAAATTATGTAGCAGCACCATGACGTCTACGGTCGAACGTCCATTATGAAAGTACAAACGAATACCGTTGACTAATGTCCAGCTTACGACATCGAACGATCCTATATTATTTAATATTGAATAAGAATATGTGAAATCGAATTGATTGTACAAGCAAAAAAATTATCCAACAATGTTAAAAGCAATTGTGAACGTCAAGTACCGATTACTTAAACGTCACTCACCCAACGATTAGCTTTCATTGGAATTTCATCCAATGTGATTCGGAAGTGAAGTCACTCGTCCAGCAGAGAGAAAGTGTCCTGAGTGATAAAGTAGGTCATTGGTTACAACCAGCAAGTCATTCTATACAGAAAAAGAGCACGGTGGTTGAGTTTATGAAATTTTTACGATGATTTACTAGTCAAAATCTTATGGCAAATCTTATGGCAATTCGTTTGTTACAGCGAATGACGCTTCAGGCAGATACACTAATAGTTTCTTTTGGGGAAACTCCTATTATGTTGGTTCGTCCATCCAGTGTGCCTATATCAACGAAAATTATGGAAAGAAAGTGATGAAAACTCGTCAGAACAAACCAATAGAAGAGCTAAAGGAGTTCGATACCGAATCGCGAAAGAAGCACGGCGGTCTCACTAGTAATGATCTTTGGATCGGAACAAGATTCGATAAACCACCTTATAAACTGGGATTTTACATGATGACCATCTCATTGAATACCACTTTCTTTCCTAGGGTAAATAATTCAGATTATCAAGATGTATTAATTAACGAGTTCGTATTTTATTAATCATTTTATTAAACGTTAATTGCAGATTAGAATGATTTATCTAGGAGTTTGTTTACCTTTCTCGTGTAACGCTTCCGATGTTTCTGTGATAGCAAAGCTCGCGGGGAGTAAACAGGCGATGAAACATTCGTCACTTGAAAAAATTCGAGATCAACACGACATGTACGACATGTACGAGGACCCAGTCTTTTGGATTCTATTGTACGTTGAATCGTATTAAAATCGAAAATAAAAAAAAGAAAATATAATAAGATAAATTAAAAACATTTCAGCGCTGTGACTGCTACGGTTTTCGTTTTGATGGTAATTGGAACTGGATACGACATCTACGTAACGAGAAAATATACTCGCGAAAAAAATGTGATCTACGATTTGGAAAGGCATGCGAAATTCGATCAGCTAACCACCAGAACTCATAAATCTCTTAGCGGTAAGATTGCCGACGTCTTGAATATTTCCTTCCTTCGAACGTCCTTCCTGTAATGTTCCTCTTTTTGACATGGCTTCAAGGAAACATCTTGTTGCTCGTCTTCCTTACCGAAAGTACTAATGACTAACGCTTACAGACAAGCACAGGACAAGGACAGTAACAAAGACAGTGACATACTTTTATTATTATATTCCGTAGCTTTTCAAGGTAGGGTCTACCTTCCTGTTCCAGCGGCAGAAGCTATCATCAATGGACCTCAATCATTAACAATTAATAACAATAACGATCACGAAGGTAGTCTACGTTCAGCTACCCCCAAAGTACATAAATTTAGTAAGTAATTTTTTGTTTTAATAAAAAAAAAAAACCTTAATAATAATCAGAGGAAAATAAAAAATAATTACTAATCCTCCGTTATTCCTAGGTGTTTTCGAAGAATTGTTACTCTCTTTCTCAGTTCGAGTTAATGTAAAAGTTATTTGTGACAATAAAGTTGGAGGTGACACGATCAGTACTATTCATGGTCTTAGAGTGATATCGATGGCTTGGGTTATCTTGGGGCACACCTGTATTACCACGTTCAAGTACTCTGACAACATGGAGTACCGAAAAGTCGTAGAGAAAAAGTTCCTCTTTCAAACTATTACGAACGGAGCTTTTAGCGTCGACACATTTTTCTTCATGGGTGGTTTACTCGTGAGCTTTCTGTACTTCAGGACAAACGCGAAAGGAGACTTGAATAAACTTACGCAGGGTACACGGGGTATTATCGCAGGTGGTTTAAAATTCATCGGTCTTCTCATGTACAGATTTTGTAGGCTCACAGCTCCGTATATGTTTGTACTTGGAGTAGTTCAAGTCACAATGAAATGGTTTCATTCGAATTCCGTGTTTGAACCACCGACCGCGGATCATTATAACTGTCCCAACTATTGGTGGAGAAATTTTCTTTACATTAATACTTTGTTCCCGGTAGATCAAATGGTGAGTCGTCCGATCGTTTTTTTTCATAATAAAATCATTTGTAAAAAGAAGGACACGTGTGTTCTTGCTTTGCAATTTTAAGTAATCAAGTCGTTAACATCGTGTATTTTTTTCAGTGCATGATTTGGAGCTGGTACGTCGCAGATGACACTCAATTCTACGTTATTGGCGCCGTCATACTAGTTTTAGCAACAAATCACTTTAAAATTGCAACTTTTCTGATGACTACTTTGTTATTAAGCTCCTGGTTAACAACCGGATATATTGCATTAATAAATAATCATATGCCGAGCTCAGATGATCCATTGGCGCTTTTCGATAAAATCTATGATAAGCCATGGACCAGGCTGGGTCCTTATTTTATAGGCATGTCGGTAGGATACTTCCTTTTCAAGATTGATTGCAAAATAAAAATGTCCAAAGTATGTTGAAATTGCAATATAATAATGATATAAATTATATAAAATAATTGTAATTATAATTTCACCATTTTCAGACGACGATTTGTGTAGGATGGCTTCTTTCTTCGGCGTGTCTTTTAAGTTTATTGTATGGTCTGTATGAAGCAGAACTTAGCCCTATAATGGCAGCTACTTATTCTTCATTAAGTCATAGCTTATGGGCACTTGCTTTATCGTGGATCGTCGTTGCATGCAGCACAGGTTACGGAGGTAAATATTGATTGGTAATGGCGATTATTAAATTACAAATAGATATAAAAACACAATTTTAATCATGTATACCTGTAGGATACGTCAATAGTATTCTATCGGCACCGATTTTGTATCCAATTAGCAGAATAACATATTGCGCTTACTTGTTACATCCGCTTATAATTCGGCTCACGGCTATGAACTTGGACTCACCGTTTCACTTAGGAAAATACACCATGGTATGTCGATATAAAAATAAAAAATTTATTTTCTCTTGATATTATAGCTATAATTTTACTAAAACGATACATTTTTTAGATGATCACTTTTCTTGGAGTTCTGGTTTTATCGTATGTATTATCATTTATCATATCGGTGTCTTTCGAAGCGCCTATTGTGACCATGTTGAAAATACTTTCCCCCAAAAAGCGAAAACGCATACAATGATGCAACGACATAGTTATTTTACATGATATATTCCGCAAAATTGCTTATGTCTTTATTGTGTAAAGACAAACTAATGTAAAAAAGAAATCATGAAACAATACAGACGTATTATAATGCGCGAATGAATAAAAATTACGCACAATTATGCATTGTTATACTATTGCGCATAGTATGTATGCGACGATATGTATTGTTACTTATATAATAAATTATTTGCCTTTGTATATCTGCATTCCTGACTACATAAAAGAATAGATCTTTGTTCATGTACGATTATATTTTATTTGTAAATATAACATATAGAAAATAAATAGTATATTTTTTGAAAATTTTACTTAAAAAAGTTATTTGATACCTTACATAATATTTCCAGTAAACTTTTAACATACAATAACAAAAACAAAAATGGTATAACTCATAGTCCTTCTATTGCAACTTCTGTGTTGATTTCAACATAATGTGGTCCTTGATTTACAAAGTCCCTAAACCTTTGCATTGTATTTGCATCAAATATATCATGTTCAGCTTCAATTAACTGTTTGACAACTTCGTATTTAGCTTCCTTACATTCTTTAAAGGATTCAATGTTCCTGTCCAATAGAAATTCTACAAGACCTGGATAAGAGGACATGTATTCTTGACCCCATACTTGAGATGCCAAGACAACCATCACCTCTAGACCTGCTTGTCTAATATCTGCAAATGGTTGTTTACACAATGTTACAATCATACCCAGTGGATCGTCACACATAGAATCAAACCATGATTTTGTTAATGATAAAATTCTATTGTCCTGTTCTGCTTTTTGTACACCAAGTATTAGAGCCAAATTATTAAGCCCACGAATTCTTAATGCTGTAGGCATTCTTTGTATTATTTCAGCAATTTTTTTCAATGCACATGGCATTGCATCTCCCAAGGCTTGCAGAGCATATTTACCTTCTGCACACACAGAAACATGTCCCAATGTGTCTAAGGCAACACCAAGAATAGTTTGATCACCACTCTCTATTACTTCAAATAACGCAGATACAACAACTGGATATTTTGAAAATATTTCATTAGGCCAATAACGTGCAACATTTCCAAAAAATTTCATTAATCCAGGAATCAATAAATTTGATAATGGATTTTCATTAGCTTGTGCTATTTTTTGAACCAATTTTCTCACAACTTCCTGTTGCTCTAAGTAACTTAATCCTTCTTCTGTTAATGCCAATTGCGTCAGGATTTCTAATGCATTTACCTGCAGTAATATGTCTTCACTTTCAAGGCTATCAAATAAACTATTTAAAAATCCTGATTGAACAGAAGCTTCTAGACCTTCTTTTGAAGATTTTGCTACATCCACAATAACTTCATATATGCGAAAGCCAATAGTATCATTCTTCGCTAAGAATTTAGCAAAACTTCTTAACAGTTCACCTGTATATAAAATCTGCAATCCATTTGGATTTTTACCAATTTCTTTCATTATACACATTGCACACTTAGCTACCATCAAATTTTCATCCCCGATCCTATTTATAATAGCAACCAATAAATTGACATCTCTCAACAATAGAGGTAACTTTTGAGGATTAGAAACAATGCATAAAATTTCATGCAATACAAGTGATCTAACCACAGCAGTTGGATGAATTATCAACTGAGATATTTCTGCTGAATACCTTAGATATACTTCTCCAGGTTCTAAAATACCAAATAATGCCTTCAAAATGTCACATACTTGATCTACAAGTTCTCTGTAAAGAAAAAGTAACAAATTTTAGTTTTATTACTGCATTAATGTTATAATAAATTATCTAACAAAAATGTTTTTTATTTATTATACATTTGTATTGTTCCTTATACATTTTCGTCCTTCTTTTAACAAAACATATAAAAAGAAAACGAAAATATTTTAGAAAATATGTAGAGAATCCTTATTAAATATGTATTAACCTTTGGAGAATGAGTTAGTTTTCCCATTAATCTTTATATTTACAAATAAGAACTTTCATATATTTATCATAATGTTATACTATAAAAAATAAACTTCTCTGGAGAGTTCTTTCAGACTTTCTACTCAATACATTAACAAAAATGGAATTACTCAAAATTTGTATATAATTCATCTTTTATCTTAATTTGGGTGAGAAAAATTATTTTATAAAGAAAAAAAAATTATACTTTAACGATATGTGCCAAATTTTATATGTAAAAGTGTATATCCATACTTTGAGTAATGAGTCTATGTAGTAAAATATTTAAAATATATCATATAAATCTGTATATATATCTTGCAAGTTATAGGTAACTAAAGAAAATCTATAATGTATCTACTTATCTCATACTATTGCACATCTTAATACACCTAAATCTTATTTAAAAGAATGTTCATTGATATAGATTAAAGAAAACTCAATCCATTAAACTTACCACATATTCAACCGAGGTGAATAATGTGTATAATCTATCAGAAACGATTCAAAATAAAGGCTATTCCAAAATTAATTGATATTTTTAAGCAAGTGCAAAATTTAATACTAAGGTATCTAATAGCATTGCGTCGACAAACAAGTTGGACACATTAAACATTTTCTTCAATCATCTATAACTTAAAAACTAAGTTATAGAACATATGTTATTCATATGACATTTTTCATTTAATGTGTAGGCTCATCACTCAAAGTATGAACATGAATTTAAGAATCACCCTGTATATACTAAGGAATGTGGTAAAAAAGAAATATATATATAAATACATATATATATAATAGAAATGTGTGTGTGATGTATCTCAAAAAAACAAGATACAAACACAAGGTATAACGTTCACAAGACATAAACATTGACTTGCGACGAATATGATTCTTCGATCAGATTATACATTGTGATTGTTCTAGAAGACTTTTTTTTAACATTTTTGAAGGAAAGTAACAAGTAAATTTTTGGATCGAATTCTTCTCGTCAAGCCACTAAGCATATAAGTGAAAGCAATGAAAACAGTTTAAAACCAAAAAAAAAACAGGTCTCCCGTCCTCTAAAGGTTAAAGATAATTTTATAAAATCCGTACTGTTATGATACCTGTCACTTGAGGTTAATTGAGTAAACAACTGATTAAAATCCACATTACGAGAAATCTGTTCAGTTTCTCTGTTGTTTAAATTTCCCAATTTGATTTTAACGTCAGACAAAATAGCCTTCTTTTCTTCTACGCTGCTCGATTCGCCGAAACGAACGATTTTTGATTGTAACCAATCCGCCATGGCCGGCGTGTCACTGACAGTACTGACATTACTTTTTTGAAAGTGTTACTAGCTCGACCTCTGACATGCCGACAAACGACTACCAACCTAAAACAAAAATCGTCTTTTTATTTACAAAGAAATAAACTTTGCGAAATATCGGACTTGACTATAAGTAGCATTAACGTACATAACTCTTTATATCATGATGGAACTATTCGTTATTTCGTTTCAAATGATCATGATGTTTAATTAGAGAATGATTAACAAGCAACGAATCAATAATATATTGCAAAAGCTATGTATTATTGAGGAAAAAAAAAGAACAATACAATCGGATCTTTCAGAATCTTGATCATAGATTATTGGAGCGCTGTAATAAAGTATTGTTTAAATTTAACAAATTTTGAAGGAGAAATCAAAGTATGCGAAGCCCGTGAATGAAAAGTATGGTAGAAAAAAATATTTTCAGTTATTTCTCAATCTGGCTGTCTCAAATCTGCAATCTTTAGAACTAAATAAACTTTAAATAAAAGCTCAATGAATATTCACTATTGTTTTCCGTAAATATTCTAATATACGGTCATTTGAAAAATACTTGAAACTCCATCGATATTTTCATGCAAAAGGAACAAACGTAACTATTGACAGAGGAACTATTGAAAATATCAAATCTCACTTTTTTTGTTATGTGAAAGATTTTATTTTATTGAAACATTTACTGTTTTCTAGGAGTCAAATGAGTTTTCGTATGTATTTTGCACTTGATTCAAGATCTACTCGACCGTCTAACTTCTTCCATCGACAATCAGTACGTTCTTGTACGTCGCAAAACGTCGTTCTGTATGGTTGTGTTTTGGATTGTTACTCTTTCGATCAACACAAGGTAATGAAGGCCGAGTGTACGTTAAAGTTTAAAAACGTTTAAAAGTTCATGTAATTCTTCGCAAAAGTATAAATTATTGTACGTATCAGTCACGCACTATTGCAATGGCATGTTCCATATTTTTATGTTACCTTATCAGGTCATTTAGTGATACCTGTTACTATATGTTCCACGATGTACTGTACTGTCTAGAAAACTTAACTTTTTCCAAAGTTATTTTGTGAACAATCGTGAACGTTTGACGCGAAATTGAAGAAAACTCACCCATGCATTATACACGTATTAAAGAAAGTTGCAAGTACAAAAACATTCTAAATTATACTTCAAACACATTTTAAGAATGATTTAAAAATTGGTCGAGAGTCGTTTTTTTAAATATACCAATTATTAACATATGTGTATATTTCCTAATATTTTGCTAATTGATAATTATTATATAACTAAATGGATACGTAGGAGTAAATTGTTTAGATCTAATAATTAATAACAAAACATGAAATTTTTGTTTAAATGTAGGCTTAGATTCATGTTTTACATTTTATCTGAATTTATAAATTATTCTTTGCAGTATCGTGCATTGAGAAATGGCGGAGGATTTGGATCCAAATGATCCTGAAGTACGATTATCACAATTTCTTTATGTTGGTAAAGAATATCCTGATTATCAACCTGGAAACTGGTTTGTCCATAACTATTTTTTGATCAAAAATGTTCCGTCTATTGAAGAATTAGCTGCAAATTCAGAGAAAAACTTATTGCCAGTTGATATTATCAAGAAGGTAAGGTTCAATAACAAGTACTAAAGTCTATTATATGTAAATAATTTACACATAATTATTCATAATATTTTTAATAAATCATTTTTTATTGAAAATTTGAAACAGTTCATTTTTTATAGGCATTTGAAAGTAATCTTGTTCCAAATCCAGAAACATTGGTGTTTGCTCTTGCTGTTTGCTGTAGACAGACGAAAACTAATCTTTTACGTAAAGCAGCTTATTTAGCTGTGCAAAAAATTTGTGTGTCCCCACAGCATTTCATTTTGTTTATAAAATTTGCTTCTCAAATAAGTAAGCAAAGGAAGAAGCAACACAAAATTGAGCAAAAAGAAATTGAGGAAAAAGAAATTAAGCAAAAAGAAATTAAACAAAAAGAAATTGAGCAAATGAGTGAGCAAAAAGAAATTGAGCAAAAAGAAATTGAGCAAATGAGTGAGCAAAAAGAAACTGAGCAAAAAGAAATTGAGCAAATGAGTGAGCAAAAAGAAATTGAGCAAATGAGTGAGCAAAAAGAAATTGAGCAAATGAGTGAGCAAAAAGAAATTGAGCAAATGAGTGAGCAAAAAAGAAATTGAGCAAATGAGTGAGAAAAAAAGAAATTGAGCAAATGAGTGAGCAAAAAGAAATTGAGCAAATGAGTGAGCAAAAAGAAATTGAGCAAATGAGTGAGCAAAAAGAAATTGAGCAAATGAGTGAACAAAAAGAAATTAAGCAAATGAGTGAGCAAGAAAAAATTGAGCAAATAAATGCGCAAATAGAGAAGCAAAAAAAAATAGATAAGCAAAAAAGAATAGATGAGCAAAAAAAAAATAAGGACAAAGGAAATGGCTGGGGTTATGGTTTAAGAAAAACAGTACGTAATTGGTATTTCTCAAAACCTCCAATGGAACTAGCAAAGTGTGTTACAAGGTACAAAAGCAGATATGGTTGGAAGCATAAAGATATTATAAACATGTGTCATCCTGCACCCAATAATCCTGGTATTTATTCATTTGTTATTTATACTATAATTGTCATACAAATAGTCATATTCTTCACTAAACAATATATTATTAAATAGAAGTAGAAATGGTCTTTAAATATATAATGCGTGGGTTAAAAGGAATAAAAGGATTTCCTATTGAAGATCCTACACTTATGGAAATTCTAAAATATATTGAACATGTTGAAGATTTTAAACATTGTACAAATGAAATTGAAGCAGCAGATCTTTTGAAGACGTACAAATTAACACTAGATCATGTACCTGGACATTTACTGAAATCTAAAGAGGTACATGTATATATATGTATATATATTAAAAATTCCAACTAAATTATAAACTAAAATTCTTTAAAACATTTGATTATAATTTTAAATAATTTGTAGATTTGGACTGCACTAATACCATCAATGAATTTAGTCATGATTTTAACCAATCTGCAAAGAATACACAATCTTAAATTATTGAAATTAGGCTCACCAATAGTTACCAAAATAATAAAGCAAATCACTAATAAAGAAAACATTGCCAGAGAAAAAGTTCATCCAGTTTTAATATTTGTTACAATAAAAGCCTATGAAAATTCTGGAAAGTAAGTAGTAAAACAGTGTGTCTTTTCTTTGATATATGTTCTTTTTTTTATATATTTCACTAATATTGTCTAATATGTAACTTTTAAAGACCATTAACGTGCGAAAAAGTGAAACTGTTCAATAAACCATTACTAACTCCATCCAAACCAAATTCTAAAATCATTGATGCTCTCTACAAAATGTGGAATATTTCTTTTTTTGTAAGTATAAATATGCTTGTGAAATATTTACATATGTTTTCATTATATTATATACTAATGATTTTTATCTAGCATGTTCAATCAACTAATTTACGTTATATGATAACAATCAGTATGAATAAAGCAATGTTGGAAACACATACTTGGCGTAACAATAATATATATGGTGCAGAAGCAGGATGCATGATTGCACTTGCACTTCTTCGCAGTGAGAAGAACGTCACCGTTGCTACGTTTAAAAACGGTGGAGTTCATATTGAGAAAACTATTGAAAGAAATGTTACTTTTAATGAACTTATGAAAAAATTGCAAGAGATGCCTGTTGGAACCATAAATTTGGGTAAACCAATGTCGTGGGCTGGTTATAAAAACTATAAATACGATGTATTTATTAACATTGTAGATCAAATATTTGAAAAATTTGACACATCAGAAGAGGCTCTTCAAGCATATAATACAAAACTTGAACTTAAAAATACAAAGTAAGCCATTTTAAATTATTTTTTTACAAAAATTATCAGATGTAAAAATTGTAACTCAGTTACTTTTTTCAGATTAATAAATTGTGCTGTATGTTCTTCGTCCACTTATCGCAAGCAGAAGAGTAATAAAAATATTTTAACAATGAATGGTTTTGATGCTAGTACTCCTGTAGTTATACAGGCTTTTGTGAAATCTCTGTTTTAGTAACTGCATGCATAGCAATTTCTTCTTTGACAACCATTACTACTTAATCAGTTATTACACTTCGAAAATGACATCAACTTGATTTTTAAACAGATAAGTCTAAAATAATTTTTTTGGAACCGTCAATTAAGAAATATTTCGAAATACCTTGATCAGGTATTTTATTACAAATCAGATTCATAAAAGTTTCCAATAATCTGTAAATGTTGCTAGTCTGATACTTATATAGTAGTCAGAGCATGCATTAGTTGAAATAATTAAAATTAAAATTAAAATTAAAATTACTATAAATCGCAATATTTACGTGCTTATAAGTAATACAAAAATTGGTGAATGAGGCTTAAACTTTTTCGTTTATCAAAGTTTTGGTATTAAAACGAATGAGATTATTAAATGATAATGTTTAACTATTCAAAAAGACATATTTAAATAGAATGTAAAAAAATTTTATCTTAGAGTGCCGAAAAAATTAATTAATCTAAACGATCTTTCTATACTGATATATTAATATTGACATTAATTGTTTTAGTACAAAACTATACTCATAAAGAATATTTCTTCTCTATCTATTTAGATTTGATATGATAAGAGAAATAATAATTCGACACTTAATTATTATTCATTACTAACTCTTACCCCTAATTATCTCATATTAATACTAACACATAAATATTACTATATATTGCATGTTTTTAGTATTTAGGGTGAGCTGTAATCATTGATAGTAATTTTATGTCTTTAGAAAGTGGTCCAACAAATTTTGTAAATATTTAAAAGAACGATACATTGATAAACAAATCAAAGTAAATGAATGTGATACATCTGTGATCAACCACTTGATTAGATAAACGAAAATGTTTGAAACGCCATGGACCACCTTGTATTATTTAGAAAACAGATAATACATTTTTACTAATTTATCGCTTTACATTTGTTAAAATTAGTTGCGCAGCTAAAAAATTAGGGTAAGACTGCATATTAGATACAAAATAAGTATCTTAAATAACCTAAGGTGCATTTTTAACTAATGATAAAATATTGCCTGCTTATTTCCACTGGTTGGCGGTAAAGCTTTCTGTAATATCTTTAATAGGATATATGGATACATACGTGATTTTTAAGATGATACATTTCAAAAACTGGTGTGCTTCTGGAAATTCCAATAAGAATTTAAAAAAAAATAGAAATGTTGAAAAATTTCTCACTGTGATATGCATTTAGCCCCAAAGAATATAGATTTACATTAGTATAATTTTACTGTTATATTTCATATTTGCCATATCCAAAGTAAATGCGACAAATACTAAATACACTACTAATATAATACTGTGATACAAAGTACATTGTTATTGTTCAAACTAGGTGAAAAAGTAAGTAAATATACCCAGAGGCACACCATGTATCTGCTTCGTTTGTTAATTAGTATCTATATCAGTTTTTGTTAAAACAAAAAATATGGCAGTATCCAGAGATACCTCTGTTTCTATTTCGGTCTTTGAATTACCTTCGCGAAGTCCTTTGGTTTCTAAACTGAGAAGCAAAGTCTTCTTTAAAAAAATGTTGCTAAAAAGTACAGCGTGGATGGATTCTCAGGTCTGACAAACATTTAAATTAAGTGCTTAAATATTCACGTGTTTTTTGCAGCCTATTTGGTAATTCATAGATCGAAATTAATTATATATTATTAATTTTAATATATATATAAACTTGCAGTATAAAGTATAACAATATTCTAATTTCTTGTGAGTGAAAAAAGCAAGATTTAAATGGAATCATGTTTGTAGCATCGAAAATATTGTATTGAAAATCAAACTTTTCCGAATGAAGTTTATGATTTTCGATCTTAGTTGCGCGACGCCTCATAGAAACACTTAAGAATTATAAGTTATTAAAAATAATAATATTTTTAGATACATTTTTGGTAATAGACATTCATGAAGTTTTGTATTACGCTTGAAAGATTATTTATTATGCTATATGATATTATGCGGCTAGACTGTATCATTTCCCCAAGAGAAAAAAATGAATTTTTTTCATAAAAAAAAACATTACAAAAATAGGCGTAATAATAGTCGTGCATTTAGTTATTATTTATTCATTAAGAGAATATAAGCTACATCTATAGCTGTAGCTCATCTTATTCAATGGTATAATGCAAAGTAGTTTAATGTATATGTTTTTATGATCGAAAAGAAACGTGTAAATTTTGAAGTAATATTGAATTACTAATATTATGTAAATTATGTAATATTATGTACTATATCACTGTCATTTTACTGCCATTTTTAGTGTTTATTATATTTTACAAACTTCAATTAATTTGGCAACGGTACTAAAACTTCTGGTTATCAATATTTGAATCAACATTAATCACAAAGAATATAGTATATGAATTTAGATTTTTTAATATTTCGTTGAGTTTATGGAAAAAGTTTCTTTTCGATCGTACTGCGTAAATTAGACATGTCCATTGTCTATTGTAAGAATACGTCCGATGTTAAATATGCAATGTTAAAAAAAAAGGGAAAAGATAAAAAAAAAATTATCACGATGTGAGGTCCATCTAAAAAAATATTGTACACCTGCGCTTTTCTTTAAAATCCACGAAGTTCAGGTTGTGTGCTATTCTATGTAATGGGAATACGAGAAACAATATATTCAATGTGTTCATGCTAGTTAAGAAGAAAAAAAGAATATTTACCGTAAGAAAAAGGCAGAAATAAAAATTTTACATTTTGTAGTAAATGATATGTAATGTATATCGAGGTAAAACAAGTATACACATATCTCGTTTTTATTGCATTGCACAGGTTCTTATTCGAACAAGAAAGTTAGCTTCCTTACAAAAAAATTATCTGGTATTTCGATCTGAAATATTTAATTTTTATCAGGAAGATGAAATTTTTCACAAATTATTCATTTTGCGAATGTATATTCGTATATATATATTTTACACATGATATATTGATCAATTATCAAAGTCTCGAAATACACGTAATTGCAATAACATGTTCCTGAAAATTAATAAGATTCAAAAATACAAGAGAGAAAAAGAACATAAATTTATTGTAAATGCATTTTTAGTACATTATCTTTCGATAATCCGTGAGAGAACATCTATTATTCATAAACATTTTGAAGTAACGTCAGAAATTTGTTAAATTTTACAATTGTTCAAAAACGATTAGAAGTATCCTAACTACATCGACGGATTTACAGGATTGCATTAATTATGCTTTATGTTAAATGAAATATTTAACTCAAATCATTCACAGAATGCCTACTTTTCGGCCTTATTATTAACAAGAGAAGTACTGTAAACTTGCAAAGTAGACATTCATTCTAGATTTTTTTTAATGTATAAGTATTCAATTATTTATTATTCATTTCGATATCTTTTATATTTGTAAATGAAAGAAACAAAATCACTGATGCTAATCGATTATATGTGAGGGTTGCAGTGAGATTCTTCATTTTGTGATTGCGTTCGTAGATAGTAAATAGTATTACTATTTTTAAATCTTGTATCTAACACGATTACTTTTCTAAATCATGAAATCGAAATCTACACCGCAAAAAAAAATCATAAGAAATTTACTACAAAAGATTCCTCTACAGAAAATAGTTGCTATGGAGTTTTGAAGTTATTTTTGTACCTAGCTAATCTGTATGTGAAAGAAATATTTAGTGACTGAATTGCTTCAATAAGCAGAAATATTTTAAGAAGATTATATAGAAAATTATAATATGTTAATACAATCACATCTGTTAATACAATCCAATTAAATGGACACAATAGATATTTAAAGCTATAGAAAATTAATTCTGTTCATAAATTTTTTTGTTATGAAACTAAATTATATCTTTGAATAAAGTTTGTTCCAAATTCATTCCGTGTATTATTTCTTTTCAAATAGTTATATAAATAGATGTTACAATTGAAGAAAATACTTTTATTATGATTTACTGAAAAAATTTTTATTTTCGTGATACTAGTACATATGACAACCACTCACACAGAACAGCTATATTGTACATAGTACGATATAGTTTGTCTACAGGCAGTAATAGGCGCAAGTCATACGCGCTTGCACATTCATTCTATTCACATACACATTGCAAAACCTGTAACGCGAATTACACAACTGCTTATTCGATTATATGTAATAAAACATACAAAACAATTAATTAAAATAAATTAACGCGCAGTATCTCATGTGAAAATTAATGAAGCTATTCTCGGTAATAAAAATTCTTCAATTAGATGTATATTCTTTTATCAGAGAAAATCAAAATCGTTATGATAAATATGCTACAAAACAATACACAGACTGATCTCCACAGCCATGTATTGTTTACTTCTGTCGTAACTTAGTGGATAACAAACGTTCGTCGATCAGTCTTTTATACTCGACGACTTATCAACGACGTATTAATCTCTGCAACATTTGCATGAGACTGTTGTAATTCAGTCTAAATTAGGACAAATACAAGTATTGATCATATTTTAGTTAAAGTTCATCCTTCAGATCTTCCTCATCACCACCTGTTGGTGGAACACCACCACCTGCACCTTGATACAATTTGGCAATAATAGGTTGAACAATATCTGTAAGTTCTTTCTTTTGTTTCTTATATTCCTCCGGGTCAGTGTCTGCATTCTCTTCTAGCCACTTAATTTTTTCTTCAATAGCTTCTTCCATTTTAGCCTTATCGGAATCACTAACTTTTGAGCCAAGTTTCTCCTTATCAGCTAGTTGATTTTTTAAAGAATATGCATAAGATTCGAGTTCATTGCGCGCTTCTACTCGTTCTTTCAATTTCTTGTCATCATCGGCAAATTTCTCTGCATCCTTTATCATCCTTTCTATATCATCCGGAGTAAGGCGGTTTTGATCGTTGGTAATAATAATCTTTTCTCGATTTCCAGTTCCTTTATCTTCAGCAGAGACTTGTAAAATACCGTTAGCATCGATTTCAAAGGTAACTTCAATTTGTGGTATACCCCGTGGTGCTGGTGGGATGCCAGTAAGATCAAATTTACCAAGAAGATGGTTATCTTTTGTCATCGGACGTTCACCTTCATATACTTGGATAGTTACTGTATGTTGATTATCCGATGCAGTAGAGAAGATTTGCGATTTTTTGGTCGGAATCACGGTATTTCTATAAACAAATGAAAATGCATTTATTTGTTTTATACAAATAATATGAACGTAAATAAAAAATAATTGAGATTTTCTTACCTTGGAATGAGTTTAGTCATCACACCTCCAACAGTTTCAATACCCATTGTAAGTGGGTTAACATCCAAAAGTACAATAGCATCTGTATCTTGCTCTCCAGAAAGAACGCCAGCTTGCACAGCAGCGCCATATGCAACGGCTTCATCAGGATTAATACCTCGTGAAGGTTCTTTACCTCCAAAGAATTCTTTGACTAATTGTTGAACTTTGGGGATCCTAGTGGAACCTCCAACAAGTACAATTTCATCGACATCCTTCTTGTTCATATCCGAATCTTCTAAAACTTTTTGTACAGGTTTCAAGGTACTACGGAAAAGATCCATATTCAACTCCTCAAATTTGGCACGTGTTAAGGTCTCAGAGAAATCTTCACCTTCAAAGAACGACTCAATTTCGATCCTCACCTATGAGATAAAAAAGAAATATATTAGTCATAAAGATATCATAGATTTTATTAAATTATTTTTGACCACAATATAGCAAAACATACTTGGTGGCTAACACTGAGTGCTCTTTTAGCTTTTTCAACTTCACGACGCAATTTTTGTAAAGCTCTACTATCCTTACGAATATCTTTGCCTTTCTTCTTCTTATACAGTTTCGTAAAATGATCCATTACACGTTGATCAAAGTCTTCGCCACCCAAATGAGTGTCACCGTTTGTTGCCACAACTTCAAACACTCCATTATCAATTGTAAGCAAACTGACATCAAAGGTACCACCACCCAAGTCAAAGACTAACACATTTTTTTCCCCATCTTTTTTATCCAAACCATAAGCAATTGCAGCAGCTGTAGGTTCATTGATGATTCTCATAACAACAAGTCCAGAAATAGTGCCTGCATCTTTAGTAGCCTAAATAAAAATAATCATTTATTTAATAAATACTTTTAAAGTTAAATCTGATTCGTTCTTTAAAGCATATATTCTATATTTACTTGTCTTTGGGCATCATTAAAATAGGCTGGCACGGTAACAACAGCATGAGTAACTTTTTTCCCTAAGTATGCTTCCGCTGTTTCTTTCATTTTACCTAGTACCATAGCAGAGATTTCTTCAGGTGCAAATACTTTCTCTTCGCCGTTAATCACCATTCTTATATGTGGTTTACTATTTTTCTCAATTACTTTAAATGGGAAGAACTTAATATCACGTTGTACAGTAGGATCTGACCATTCTCTGCCAATTAATCGTTTGGCATCGAAAACTGTATTCTCAGGATTTGTGGTCAACTGATTCTTTGCAGCATCTCCAATTAAACGTTCACCATCAACAGTAAATGCCACGTAGGAAGGTGTAATCCTGTTTCCTTGGTCATTGGCTATAATCTCTGCCCTTCCATTCTTGTAGACTCCAACGCTGAAATATTTGTTTCAAACACTTGTTTATTAAACATGGATGTACGCATATCTTTATTAAAATAAAAACAATCATTGATATTTATTTACCAAGAATACGTTGTGCCTAAATCAATACCAATGACAGTACCAATATCTTCCTTCTGTTTTTCTTCTTTTGCAAAAGCAAAAGTTACTAAGCCTAATAAAATTAGAGCTTTAATTCCCTTCATATTTCTTCATATAAACGTTTTTCTGTAAAAAAAAAAAAAAAATAAGCAATTGCTGAAATTTGCATACTTTTAATGTAATTTTAACTATTACTTAACACATGGTATTTTCATACAAATTCGTAATTTGTGTCTAATTATTCAAAAACATAAAAAAGAACGTGAACTACTGACACAGAAAATTCTAGCACTGACGTGCAAAGTATCAGAAACTATCGGATAAAATTAATGATACAAAAATGAACGCTATAAAAATTTTAACAGTATTGAAGGACAGTGGTATTGTTTGCAGATACAACTGATAAGAATAATAAAACACGAGTGAAATTACTTGTTGAAACAGTCTTCCAGTTCGAGAAACATATTTCGCTATCTATGGTACGAATACAAAGCACAGTTCGAGTACGTTCTTTTATGTTACATGTTAACAAGTGAAACCGATGTGATAATTACGTTTCATGTATTTTACGGAACTTTAATAGGCATTCTTTTATACTGAATAAAATATAAAAAGTATTAACAGCCTTTTATAACGTGGCAGGACAGTAAAGTATTCACAGCGTTGTATGAACTTTCAAGCTTTTCAGATTTATTAATGTCGAGTTAGCCACACAGTTCTTGAGGTTGGCCATTTACTACTTACCAGATTAAATACACCTCTTTCTTCTTTTCAGAAGTAAAAAGCTTGGTTACTCTCAACACGACTTCTACGAACACCACGAACAATTAGAAATGACTGGTTACAAGCCGCTCTTAGTACTGGGATATTAACAAGGTGAATACGTCGTGGCCTACGGTGATTGGTCTCGAAGTATCCGTACCAAGGGAAAGACGAATGTTAATTGGTTATATCACATACAGTTGGCTGCTATCGATAGGCCCACGTCACAACAGTACCGTATTTTTGGAAATTACGAGTACTTCTACCATTGGTGAAATTAATGCTAAGAGAAATTTATCTAACACGTGAAAACAATATCTCTCGCTTGTCGTTATCACGTGTTAAGAAATTATATGTTCTACATAAAAGTTTTTATCGTTTGTTATTAATGGATTATATTTAATTATATCTTTATGTGTTATTCGTTATGAAAATATAGTTAGGTTTATCATGCATTTTTAATAATATTAAATATATATAATGTGTAAAAGATTATATAATTTTTAAATATATGTAGTATGTAAAAAATTTTTTCTGCAATAATGTTTTTAATATGTAAATTTTATTTATATATATAGATAAATAATTAGCACTTTATTTTTATATATATATATATATATATATATATAATTTATATATTAAAAACATGATTAATTGGATAATAAAAAATAATCTTTTGATATGGTAATTTTTATTACTTAGATAAAATTAACAAAAAGGGTCAAATCTTTTTCTTTTTTGTTTTTTAACAGATAGTTGTTTCAACTCTGTGTTTAGTTGTTTACAACGTAATGTAGAGAATTATTTTACATTAATTAATTACACTATTTATTTTACATTAATTAACTACACAAGTTATTTTTATTTTTATCCTTCTGTCTTCATTTCAAATATAATATTTCTCTACTTCATATCCCTTTCATGAAGTAATAAACAACGAAATTTATAAAAATATTTATTTGCCTCACCAAATATCAGTATCATGTTTATTTAATTATGTACCAATGTTAAGTACTTAATTTAATGTTTAATATTTATATCAATATTTACTTCTTGGTTGTAACATATCTAAAATTAATGGTGTAAAATATGTTATGATGCAATCAGCACCTGCTCTTCTCATTGATAAAAGTACTTCTTTTAAAACATTTTCCAAATTTATTGCACCATTTTGAGCACCATGATAAAGCATAGCATATTCTCCTGAAACCTGATACACAAACATTGGATACTCTGGATGTGCATCTTTTGTATGTCTAACAACATCCAAGTAAGGTAAACCTGGTTTTACTATAAGCATGTCAGCTCCTTCAGAAACATCTCTAGCCTAAAAAAAAATATTTTATTTGTCTTATTTAAAAAAATAATAGGAAATAAAAAATTTTACACAGTTAGAAACTAACAGCTGCTCTAGCAGCTAATCCGTTACTCCCTGGAGGTAACTGATAACATTTTCTATCTCCAAACTTGGGTGCAGATTGTGAAGCATCTCTAAAAGGCCCATAAAATCCTGATGCAAATTTTACAGCATATGATAAAACTGCAACTTTATTCATTAATCCAGCTGTTGTTAATTTCTTTTTTATTGCGCTTATCCTCCCATCCATCATATCAGACGGCGCCACAATTTGAGCTCCTTTGTAAATAAATAATATTCAATATTACTTCTACATATTTGAAAAAAAAAAATCTTACCAGCTTTTGCATATGCAAGAGCAATTTCAGAAATACGTTCGATACTAGCTTTATTGTTTATACTTCCATCTTCATTTAAAATTCCACAATGGCCATGGACAGTATAAGCACATAAGCATACATCACATGCTATTAGTAAATTTGAAAACCATTTTCTTATTAATGGTACAGCTTGTATAATGGGATTTTGTGCACTATCTGCATTACTTCCAATGTGATCCTATTAAAGATATCATTTTTTAACTACTTTACTCAGATCTTTTTTTTATACAGATTTACCTTCTCCAAATGCTTTGATACTCCAAATAATAATATTGATTGTAACCCTTTTGAAACCAATGGTTCTAACATTCTTTCCAAATGATTAATGCCATACCGATAAACACCTGGCATACTAGCAATTGGTTCTTTAGCATCTTGTTCATCACTGTAAAAATATGTATATGTATGAAAAAACAAAGCTTATGTAGGTTATTAATTGAATATTAATTTATTTAATTTATTTAATTTATTTTTAATAGATTTTGAAAAGTGAATATATACTTTCTAATATACTTATGTAACATAAAAAATTATTTTCAGAAAACATCAAATTTATTCCATCTGTAGATGAAGACATAAATATAAATATGTTTCATAAAATGCTTATAAACCTGAACTTGCTATATACACCTAAATAATAAAAGCGGTAGATATGAATTTCACTTACGAGATGAAGATTGGATACATAAGAGCATTAACCGTGATTTCTACATTTGGTGATTGCCATTGACGTAAGACAGGATGAAAAATACCACTGTGAAGAATATGTTTCGCTTCTACCTCTACCATTTTATTTTTAAAGAATAAATACTTATTTCCTACAAATTAATTCTTATTTCACAGACGATTCAGCCTAACCTATATTTTCTGACCCAATTTTGCTTCAGTTTGTATATGTATCTTTCTATTTTCTACTATTGTACTGTATATCTATCCCTTTAAATATACAATTCGTACTTTATTATTTCCTATATATAAATATTGAGTTCATTAATTTTATATTATCGTAATTTATAATTTAAAAAATGAAAATATATTAATGTAATGTTAATTATATTGTTTTAATAATGTTAATTATATTGTTTTAATAACAAATATTTAAAAAATTGAATAAAATAAATAAATTAATTGAATAAAAACAGTTAAACAACTTACACGTATACTCTTCCTTTATATGCAATTTATTTTTCTTTAAAACTGGAAATGTATTTAGAATTGCAAAATAATTATCATCATGACAAGCTAAAAGAACAATAATAATTAAGAACAGTACTTAAGGACAGTACCCAAATATTTAATGGTTTTATAAACGTTCCTTTGTGGCAAAATTTTGTTAAATAATCATTCTTAATTATTTCTGAATATAAAAAAATACAAGCATAGAAATAATAGTACTATTTTATAGTAACGCGCCAATATGAAAATAGATAAAATTCCTGAAGTATTGTTATTATTATTTTTATTTGTATTATTATTTAGAGTCGTATCAATTGATACGTCTTGAAAATAGATTTTGGTTTTAGGGATTATAAGCATCCAGTTGCAACCTTGTCTCTTATCAGTTGCTTTCTTAATTTTTTCTAAAAGCATTCATTTTTGTTAAAGTGGTAATTACTATTGGGCAAAAAATAATGAGAAAGTAAAATAGAATTTAAATTAAACACAAATGTAACGAAGCACTATAAGTAGTTTTTTACGATTTTGTTGAAATTTACGAACGAATGGAAACCTATGGTGTATTTAAAAACTAGAAACTTAGAAACAGAAAATTCTCAATTCTTATTAGATTTCTTATTAAGAAAACTTTTCGGCGATGATAAGTATTAACATTGACTGATAGCATTAGTATTAAATACGTCATTTTATTTAAGTTCCGAAAATGCCGCGATCTACGATTGATAACCGAAAACGACAAGAAGATGAAGTTTTAGTGCTTTCAAATATTTATAACAATAATGAATTCTCTCATAGTAAAGAAGATATAATAGAATGCTATTATAATGCATTTCCCCTTGTCAGTGGTGATTTACTGAGACTCGAAAATATTTACGAAAAGGATTTTGATTCATTTTCTAGTTATTTTATCAAATATTTGCCACCTATTAGAGTGTATTTACAACTTAATAGAGATTATCCTACTGGAAAATCACCCAACTTCTATATTATTTCCTCGTGGCTTTCACCTTGGCAGATATCTCTAATTTGTCAGAAATTAGATGAGATATGGCTACAAAATAAAGGCCAAGAAATATTGTTTTTATGGTTTGAATTTTTAAGAACTGATGTTCTTAATTTTCTTAATATTAAAAATACATTAGATATTTCATTTATATATATGACATATCATAACATAACAGATTATTTTAAGTTAAATTTAATATTTCAAAATGATATTAGAGCTATATATAGTATATTATTTTCTAGTCCATTGAAATTTTTAATAACTTATGATAAATATAAACAAAAGATTGAATTTGAATGTAATCACTTTCTATGTATTATATGTTTTGATGAATATTGCGGAAAACAATGTACAAAGCTTAAAAATTGTAGTCATGTATATTGTAAAAATTGTATACAACAATACATTACTATGAAAATTAAAGAAAATAATGTGAAAAATATTACATGTCCTAATTTAAGTTGCAATCTTGATATTACACTTAATGAAATTAAGAAATTTTGTCCAGAATTATTTCAAAAATATGAAAATACATTACTACATATAACATTAAATACTATGAGAGATGTAATCTTTTGTCCCAGAATTTCATGTCAATATCCACTTATAAAAAATGATGATGACACTCTAGCTATTTGTAGCAAATGTGATTATACTTTTTGTACTTATTGCAATAAGGTATTTAACTTTATAATGAAAAACAAATGTTGATTATATCTTCACTATAATATATATTAATATATATAATATATATCACTATAATAAATATATATTAGGTATATCATGGGGTTGAACCATGTGCTATGTCTCTAAATAACACACTAAAACTTATTGAAGAGTATGAAAAAAGTAACAAAGATCAAAAAAAATTGTTACAAGCAAAGTATGGGAGAAAACAATTGCAAATAGTTGTTGAAAAATATTTAACAACAGAATATTTAAAGGTATGTATCAATAATAAACAATTTATGTATTAATTTTATAATGTAACAATAATGTTTATAGGAAAATAGTAAAGCATGTCCAAATTGTTCAACTATGATTGAGAAGATTGATGGATGCAATAAAATGACATGTAGTTATTGCAAAGTTTGCTTTTGTTGGCTTTGTGGAGTACACATTACTACGAAAAATGCATATGACCATTTCTTGACTGTTAATAATAATTGTTATCAGCGTTTATTTGATATAACAGAGGAAGAAAATGTTGAACTATAACATAGAAACTATAACATATGTACATTTTTTGTACCAAAAATATGCGATATATTTTTAATCAGTGAAAATCATTATTTATAGTAAACAATCCATTTTTTTTTTTTTTGGTATTAACAAGTATCTCTTGATATATGAATCTCAACATTAGTTTCTGTTACTAACTGTTCTGTAACTGTTAATCCATCTCCTTGATAAGATGCTGTGTTATCTAAAAGTTATTATAAGTTTATTTAAAAGTTACTATAAGTTTTCTAATAAATATTTTTTAAGATTTCTAATAAATTTATAATATATGAAACTTACCAGCACATTCTTTATCACAGTCTATCAATGTTTGTTTTTTAAAAAATTGCTTCATATTTAATTCTATGAGTTTTGAACCAAATATCCAATATCCAATACCTCCTCCCAATATAATAGCAATATTTACATATGTATTATATGACATAACAGCTAACATTAAAAGATAACCAAGGGATGTATGTACAAACCAATGAAATATTTGAAAACTCCATGTAGACCATTGTGCACTAATAAAACAGTATATATTAATTTATAATGTCAATTTATTTCTGTAATTCAGTAATTTATAAAATATACATAATACCAATGTAAAGAAATATATCTTCTAATAGATTTTGAGGATATTTCTGGTAATAAACAAGAATTTTCTGATAATGTTGGACTTTGACTTTGTATAAGGGTTAAAGTACTTTGATGTAATTTAATTTGTAAAACTTTCATACTCTCATACAATATTGCAAGTGCAAATAAACCTAAACAGGTACAAAAAAAACTGGAAGTTGTGACAACATTATATCCTGGTAAAAGAAAATTGCCTAAACTGTTTCCAAACCAAAACCACATATGCATCTATAAATAAACTGAGACTTAATAAAATGATTGAAGAATATGATTATGAGGTTATACGTACCATAATTAATCTTATTCTCTTTTAACCTGCAGTTTTAAGATAATAACTCAAATTGATAAGAGTTGTAGATATAATTGTCTTCAACATTCTAAATAGTACCTAGCTTTACCACTTATTCGTTAATGACTCAATTGTATATTACTTACAGTTACTACATTTTATGTTTTATAAACAATCGTAACACTCTGAAATCGTATTCATATTTTGCCATCTTGATTGTATTTTTATTGTAAATAATAATAATACAGATTACATCCAATCATACAAAAATGTTAAAAATACATAAAATATAAAATTTATAAAACTTATAATAACATATATTAATAGATATTAAAATTACATATATACATGCATATACATGATTACGTGTAGTATAATCGAATTTGAGGCTGCAACATAAAAGATCTAGTAAGTTTCTTAACTTTATGTTGTTTAAAGTTGCTAGGAAACAAGTCACGTGACGCTAATGTAATATGCGCATCGGTTTTAAATCTTTTCGATTATAAAAACATTTTTCATCGGAATTAAAGCAGGAGCAAAAATATGGTACAACCGTACATTCTTTCTAATTAAGTGTTAGTTAACTAAAGCTTAGGAAACTTGTAATCAAAATAGTATGTTAAAAATATATCGATCGTTCATTGGCCAACGACGAAGTAGAAAAGAGTTATTTTTGAAAATATAAATTTCACTAAGCATCATAAACATCAATATTCGTTTAATAGATGAAATTTCAGCATTGTTACATAAAAAGAAAGGTATTAATTAGAAAGATTTAAATAAAAAGATTTATAAAAAGGAGCCGGAAGGTGGCGGACAGAATAAAGCACAACAGCGCTATCTACATCGTTGGGTCGAGCAAGCGTGGCTAATCAAAGCACTAAAAGGTAAGCCGTAAAGGCTGTTTATTTTTGGATTTTCGTTCGTCCTACAAGATTTTTTCTCGAGTAATGTGCTTCCTGGCCGTGTCAGACGGTACATCGTGTTTGAAAATCAGTTGACGAAGCAGCAATGACCACGGAAACGTAGGTGAACCGCCGGACAAGCCGTAACGTCGAGCATCTTGCCTAGTAAAGTGAAAACTCCATTTGCTCCCCTCACTCTGAACTCCCCATACCCAGCCTCTCGTTGGCGCCTTTCTAACCAATTGCCAGGCGTGCATTAAGCACTGACGTCGTACGTACGTGTGGATATAATATACGGAGATCCGAGAACTTTTTTTGCGCACGTACCTTTATGCGTTGTACACGAATCCTGCGCTCATCTAATGAAGTGATCATTTCTGTGTAAACTGATAAGAGAATATTTCTTTCACTTTGTTACCCATAGGAAAATGAGCAGTTCTGAGGAGGTATCTTGGATTTCGTGGTTTTGCAATCTTCGAGGCAATGAATTTTTTTGTGAAGTAAGTACCTTTTTTCACGCAATATCTCATTTCAACATATTTTAACCTGCTAGCTTTCTTTGAGGTTAAGGATTTTCAATTTGTTGACATTTTTTGTCTAACTAATTCTACTATTGTATTCTTGATTGTATTATAGTTTAGTGTAAATTTTTATTTCTCTATACTTGATAACAATTAAGTAAAAAAAAATTTAGCAATTTAATAACTATAATTTATCATATGCACTGGTTGATACAGTATTTTTGCAGGTTGATGAGGATTACATTCAAGACAAATTTAATTTAACTGGATTGAATGAGCAGGTACCACATTATAGGCAAGCATTAGATATGATACTTGATCTTGAACCTGGTAAGTATATTATTTACGTCTTGCCAGAAAATATCAAAGTACTTTTAAGCTTGTTTCTATTCTGTAGATGATGAATTGGATGGCCATCCAAACCAGTCTGAATTAATTGAACAAGCAGCAGAACTACTTTATGGATTAATTCACGCACGATACATTCTTACTAATCGCGGCATTGCTCAAATGATTGAGAAGTATCAAGCTGGAGACTTTGGTCATTGCCCACGTGTATATTGTGAATCCCAACCTATGTTGCCTCTTGGTCTTAGTGATGTTCCTGGGGAAGCAATGGTCAAAAGTTATTGTCCCAAATGTATGGATGTTTACACACCAAAAAGCTCTCGACATCATCACACTGATGGAGCATATTTTGGAACAGGATTTCCACATATGCTTTTCATGGTCCATCCAGAATATAGACCCAAACGTCCAACAAATCAATTTGTACCTAGGTAAGTTGAAATGAAAGAAGAATCTTTGCAAATATGTGTGATTTTTGTTTGAATTCAAATGCAACAGCAAATGAGTATTTTTAATAAAATTATGTAAAATGGAAAACAATATTTTTACAGGTTATATGGCTTTAAAATTCATCCTCTAGCATATCAGTTTCAACAACAATCTGCATCAACATTTAAAGCACCATTGCGAACTGTTAATTATAATAATGGAAAACGTTAAAAACATTGCAACATAGTTTTGAACATTTTTTCATTCTTCAAAATACAATTCCTAGTTTCGTCCCTGAGGATTAAATACAATATTATTTTTTATATCGATCTTTACACATCTTATCAAGGCGTTGAAAAACTGATCGTTTCGTTTGACCATTCTGTAATTAAAAGTTTGAATGTGACTTGAACTTTTCGGATTTTTCCACGGTATTTATCATTACGAAAAGATTCAAAAGTAACGTACCAAACTAACATTGTTTACTTAGCGCCAAAGTTTATTTTTATTTCAACTTTAGTAACAATCTTTTTTTATGTTAAAAATCATACATGTATGATTATATGTCAACTTTGGTCGAAACAAGTGAAACACTTACGATAATTACTAGGGAGTAAAGATGCAAATAAGAATTACCATAAAGTGTATCCATTTAAATATTTTGCATCCCGTATTTGCTGCCTAGTAATTTCCAAAATACGAATAAAAGCCGATCTCGGAATAGAGGAACAGGTAGCAGCAGATATCGATTGCCCCCTTCCCCCCCCCAGAAAAGAAAGAAGATACATATAAATTGATCGTTTGTTAAATATAATTTAATTTAAATATTAAGCTGTGAAAAAAAGCAATTTATTTATACATGATTTATCTTGAATAAATACTGAACTCTGATAAACAAGATTTAAAGCAAATTTAAAAGTAAAGACTGTGTATTATTCTATAAAATCTTGTTTTTTGTCGCAATTTTTTTGAAAACTGCATTATATGCAACTTTTATACATATTATTATGTAACTGAAAAAAGAATTTCAGAAATTTTTTGAATATGATATATATTTAATATAGACAATCTATATTTTAATATAGTAAAATGATTATTATCTTTTTTTTTATTACAATCATTATGTGTTCAAAATTGTTATTTGTATATTAATGAGTTATATATTTTTAAACATTGTAATTTTTAAATTAAATATATTTAAACTAAATTAATTTTATTTAAAAAAGTAAATGCGTAAAAAATGGATTTTAAACAAATATATTCTCGTATCTGTTGAATATCGATATTCAACTTTAAAGATTATAGAAAAATTTACAAAGAATTAGTATATAAAATAAAGTTCTAAAATAATTTTTAAAACTTCGACAAAATGAAATTTACTTGTAAAGTATTTATAATGTTTAAAGAAAATGTATTAGCAAATGAATTGTATTTTACATTAATTGCTTTTAATTGTATTTTACATTGCTTTTCAGTCATTATCATATATTACTGGATTTTTTCTCGACTATAAATACAAATCATTCTAACATAACATAACCCACTGTAAAAAAATATTAAAAAAAATTATTTTTATGTTTATTTTATTATGTTAATTTAATAAAAAAAAAACCTTTTGATATAAATGATGTGTTTACAATTCACGTGAGAGCGCCAATGCAATTTTGAGAAATATCCCTAGATTTACAGAAATATATTGCAACACTGTTAGCATTGACCAATCAACGACTGTTTTTAAGTTTGAATTTCGTGGTGTAAACGAAAAACCGGTATGATACAAACTAAATAGTATAGTGTCATAAAAAATTATGTATTTTGATGCATATGTTTTACAAAGTTAAGTGTTTCTGGTAGCATTTAATAAAATGTGTTTTAAATTTTTATTAATACATTTTAAAATTGTTTATTAAGAATCGTGATTCAAGCGATTGTTGCAATTGTAGGATAATGTTTTCATGCCAAGGTGGTTATACGTGGAATTGTTTTGTTTTGTTTAATTTTCAAGATATTCTGATAATTTTTAAATATCAGAAGTTTCGGATGTTCGATTATTTTAATAAATTTTGATATTTTGGAATAATATTGTACCTTACGTGCATTTATATTATTTTTTTTCTTTACTAGTGTAAATTAATTAAAGTGTATTTTTTAAAAAGTATCAGATCTATCAACATAGATAGGTCCATGTTGAATAATATGGATTTTCAAAACCATACTGTTTCACGTCCAAAATTTCAACCATTGCGTGTGAAAGAATTATTGCATTTTTGTGAAAGCGATGATGATGAAAGTGAAGACAGACCACAAGATTCTGATAACGAGTCAGATTTTGATGATGTTTATTCTCTACCACAAGATGATTATGTTGAAGATAATTTAAATATGTCATTACCCTTGCTTAATACAACATGTAATGAGTCAGAAAAAACTTGTAAGGTTTCACAGACAGTTGTTTATTCAAAACCTCAAGAATTTGAAATAAGCAACAGTAGACTTACAGCATGCAAGTCTGAAAGAACTCTGAAATGCGAACAGTCAAATCAAGTGCAATTAAATATTGAAACTTCTATACAAGACAACTTTTCACAAATTGAACACAAAAATAAATGTATTACTAATGTAAACAGTAAAGGAGAATCAAGTCAGAATGAATTTTTAGATCAACAAAACTCTAGCCAAGAGAGCAATAGTAAAAAATCTATTGCTTCTACATCTCAACATTTGGAAAATATATCACAATCTGGAATAGATAATTTACAGAATATAAATAAGAAATCTACTGCTCCTACATCTCAACATTTTGAAAGTATATCACAATCTGGAGTGAATAATTTGCAGAATATAAGTAAGAAATCTATTGCTTCTACATCTCAACATTTGGAAAGCATATCACAATCTGGAATAGATAATTTACAGAATGTAAGTAGTAAAAAAGAAACATTCGATTCAACTTCCATGGTAAATGAAGAAAAAATTCATTGTGAAAATGTATCTTCTACAAGTAAGACATTAATATCAAATACAGGAACATATATAAATTCTATTGATCAGCGGATATCACAAAGTCCTTTGAAACATGCAGTTAGTTCTTCACGTCCAGATCCATGCTTCTCTCGTAGAAATATTACGCAAACACCACAAAACAAATGTGATACATCTAAGAATCATGGTTTGACTCCAGCTACAATTTTATCTCATTGGTCTCAAAATAATATGAAACAAACTCCATTACAAAATAAAAGTATTAATTTTAAAGATTCTACGCAAACTCCAAAAAATTCTTTTTATTTCACATCAACTATGGGAAAACATGAAACTCCACGGTATATATGTGTATGTGTGTGTGTGTGCGTATGTGTGTAATGTAATGTAAATTATTTATATATTGATTTGTATTTAATTACAGATATTTGGATGCAGAGGATAAAATGAGAAAACCTTTAACAGACACAGGAGGTTTTGTACAAAATAATACTTTTAATAAACATTTAGTACAAGGATCTCAGCTTCCTAAAGTAAATGAAGTACCTAAAACTCAAGAAAAATCATTATGTAAAAATTTATGTGAAACAGACTTACCAAAACAAATATTTGGAACATTAGAAAATGATATAGGATCTGATGTTAATGAAGAATTGATAGAAAATAAATATTTGAATATAAAGAATAGAGTAATGGATAAAGAAACGATAAATAAAATACCAAATATCAAACATGTTTCATCTTGTATCAAAGACAACAAAGATACTTTGAAATCAAAATGCAATTATTCTCACTATCAACATTCAGAAGCTAATAATCAAAATCAGCAACAGGAATTAAATAAAATTGTAGATAAATCATTGAATGTACAATTTTCACTTCCATCTAATGTTCCTAAATCTAGACAAACTAGAACTCTTTTTGTTCATGAAAAAGAGTATTTAATTTTGGATACACTTGGTCAAGGTATGAGTGGAGAAGTTTTGAGAGCACAGGATTTATCTTCTTTCGAATTATGTGCTATTAAATGTGTTAATCTTGAACGTATGGATAAAGATTCAGCACAAGGTTGTTTAGACGAAATTTTAATGTTAAATAAATTACAAGCACCATGTGTTGTTAAAATGTTTGATTAGTAAGAAATTATTTTATAAAATATATATTTGTATATATGCATGTACTGACATTTACATTCAAGTTTTCCATTTCAGTGAAATTAAGCCTCCAATGGTGTATGTGGTAATGGAAATGGGAGACACTGATTTTAGTCGCCTTTTAAAAACTATGTCACGTGAAAAACAAATTTCTCTTACAATGATTTTATATTATTGGACAGAAATGTTAACAGCCGTTAAGCACATACATGATAACGGTACATAGCTTAGTATAAGAATACCATTTATGTATTAAATTTTTTAAATATTTTACACGTATACATTTTTAGGAGTAATTCATTCGGATTTGAAGCCTGCAAATTTTTTATTAGTAAGTGGACGATTAAAACTTATAGATTTTGGAATCGCTTCTAGTATGAATGCTGATATGACATCTGTTGTAAAAAATTGTCCAATTGGAACTTTAAATTATATTAGTCCTGAAGCCTTAATGGATATTGGTAGTAATTCAGGTTCACCCACACAGAATGTTAAATATAAAGTATGAAAATAGAATTTTTAAATTCTAATAAAAGTCGAAATCCAAATATAATTCAAATTGTTTATTTTGTAGATCAGTTTTAAGTCAGATGTGTGGTCTTTAGGTTGCATTTTATATAGTTTAGTGTATGGTCATACACCATTTTATCATATTCGTTCACAATGGGCTAAAGTGAACGCAATAACTAATCCAAAGTTGAACATTTCTTTTCCTACAACTATAGTGTCAGAAGATGGTAATAAAGTTATACAAACACCACCAATTTTAATTGATGTAATGCGTAAATGCCTTCAACATGATCCAAAAGTACGACCAACGGTAGCCGAACTTTTACAAGTAGAGTATATACCTACTAAAGAACATATGTCAACTACATTTCCTGAGATTCCAGCAAATATTTTGCTGAAGATAAAGCATACATTAAATGAAGACGAATGGCGACAATTAACATGGGTTTGTACAATAACATGTCATTTTTATATAATATTTTACATTAAAAGAAAAATAATTTTATATAAATCTCGCTTGTATTACAGATTTTGGAGGATAGAAGATATATATGAAAGTATTCAAATTAAATACTACTGTTTATGTATGTACATAGGGTTTTTTTATACATAACAATAGGCAATAATATATGGAGCGCTTATTTAAATGTATCATAGTTAAATATAGGACTTTTTCAATACTGGTTAAAAATATAAGATTGTATTATAATACGATTTTATTATGAAGTCCACTTATATTTACCTACATGATATACATGCAAAGTAGACAATGCATTTTAAATGAAATACGGCTGATCTATTAAATTAAAATATCTTTCATTTTATTATCACACACTCATGCATACAAATGACTTCATTTAACAGAATTGGTAGCATTCACGAGGATCTATTGTGCTAGATAGCTGCATGATTGTAAATCTAAAAATATATATCTACATGTTGCTCGCGAAATAATGTACTCCGAATCAATTCCGTTGCAATTATTTTTAGAATTTAAATAATACAAAAGTACGCAATATTTTCATACTACTTTTTTAACGTATAAAAAAAAAAAAACGCAAGATCAGTTCAACATCACTTTGTTTTGCGTTTTCATTGAAAAAACAGTTTGTACAACTATATTGCACAATATAATTTTAATATTGCCAGTCAGTGCATTGTAGTTAATTGCCAATATTGCAGTAATCTTTCACCTTTTGGTAATGCCATTGAATTGGGTCTTTCGAATGTTAACATAATGTCTTTAACTTTATTTTTTAATTCATTATCGAATAAATGGCCTCCCGTACGTTCTAAAGCCGATGCCATATCATATTCTACAGAAGGAAGGGGCTCGCGAATAAAACGTGCAGCACTAGCAATACTTGGTACTATATGATATTGTAAAGCTTTGATTTCCCAAAGACTACTAAGAAGAGCGTTACTTAATAAAGGATCTCGTTCTTCCATTAAAAACGGGTCTCCAGCACCATTATTTTCTTCTGAAATTTCTCCTTCTTGTGGATGATCAATAAGACGTTTCAAACCAGGATGCCTAAGTAAAAGATTTCCAACGAATAATAAAATGATAAGAATATCTTCAGGTGGTGCTACAAGAGTTAAACGCGCAAGTCTTTTTGCGAAGGCGGCAACTAGTGCTTCTGGTAAGTGCCTAAAAACAACAATATATGGTAATTCTTATATAATATACAAAAATATATTTTCAATTATTTGAAACACTTACGTTGAACTGAGGAAAAGATCAGATAGATAAAATAAACGTGCTTTGTATTTTGTGTGAAATATTTCTGGTTCAAACATAGAATAAAGTTTGGTAAAAATGTTAGGATATTCCAAATTATGTTTAGTAACTAATAAAAATACACCTTGTAATGCAAGTAAGCCAATAGGCCCATCTGCATCCAAGGAATCCATAAGAAAGTCTGTTAGCAAAACAGGTTTTTCCAAATGTGGCATAACTCTTTCTAAAAGAACTATTAATAATTGTTTATGTAATTGTGGTGTCAATTCCCAATGCATAACACAAGCCCAAACTTTATTTAATGCACGTCTTGCTCCTGCTTGATCCCATATAAAATTCTTTGTAGCTAATAAATAAAAGGGAAAGTATGAAATATATAAGAATTCATAGTTAATTTAAGTATAAGAAAAAAGTATGGAAACTATTTTTATTACCTTGTTCTGGTTTACACAGTAAATTCTTATTTTCAGATATTTCATTTTCTGGAACACAATTAAAACTTAATGAAATATTAATTTTAAAACAAGTGACAAAATCATATTTAATTTATTTAACTCATACCTTCAATTTCTTTTGGCAGTGATAATTTATGTATAAGTTCCAATAAATTCTTAATATAAATTTCATGTGGTTGTCTTTTTGGGGTAAGAGATGGAAGACATTTCCATGTGTAATAAAGAGCGTCAGGATATTCTATAATTTCTTGAAATCTAGATATTAAACTAGCATTATCCTTCTCCGGTGAAAGTAACTTCATCAAAATGGGTTTTAATCGATGAAATGGAAAATAATATCCCAAGTTGCTAATTGGTTCCAATGGATTTTTACCTTCTTCAGCCATTAGTTTTAAAGCCGTAGTGAGAGCTTGTAGTTGAATGGCGGGTCGATATTTTTCCATTGATGCAAGTATCTTTTCCCATAATTCTTCATAATAGTTCCTCAACCAATTGATGTATCTTGCTTCAGGACTTGGCTCTGTTTCATAAATCTTATGGAATATCTATTTCAAGCTCTCAAACATGTACAAAATCGAAAAGTATATATTTTTTATTTCTGTGCTTAAACTTTGTGCCCATAAAATGTATTTTCACAAAGTACTAACACATAAGAATTTACAATTTTCGTCAACAAATTTGAAGATGTGCAATGTCAAAAATTATTGAATAACAAGAAATATTAAATTATCTGAACATACCTGAAATAGTAAGAGATATTGTACGTTCCAAGTACATGTCACCTCTTTTTAGAACTTCGACGAATATTGTTTCTATTGTAAGTAGACAGGACAAAGTGGATTCCTGATAGAGTGATCAGGAATTTTAATAAAAGACATAACCTTAAAAAGTTGATACATTCATCAATTTGAAATGATTTTCGACTTTGTACTTACATCCCATTGAGAAATTATGTCTACTAGATTATTTGCATATTTTCTCGAAGTCAAAAATTCTTGAGCTTTTTGCCTCAAAAGTTTCGACGACATCTTTTGACTGGAAGAAGCGCCGGGAAGATTTGCTACATCCGCCATCATTGAATGTGAAGTCAGTAATGGCAGTAGATTGTCCAGAATAATGTTGAATATATTCTCTGTATTCTTCTACAGGATCAGTTTATTTCGTGAATCTAAACTAACTTATTGCAGAAAGCGTTGTTAGTTTGTTACAAAAATTGGTAAGATATATCATCAATAATGATATTGTCAATTTCTTCGTTTAATTAACATTTTAAATTTTGTAACACACTGTTAGTGCATACAAATGTATGTAATAATTTAGAAACAAATTTCTAGTAAAAATATACGCCAATAAAATTTACGTTGTCGTAATATTATAATATATCGTAAGTAGATATTTCATTAATATTAATTTGTAAATAAGAAATATTGTCATTTACATATTAAAGATGCTTTTTGCAAATTGGCATAACTTTGATATAGGAAAACTTTAAGTTAAATATCTTATGCATTTGTCGTTATTGATATTTTATAATCCTCATGGTTGTGAGTATCTTGTATAAAATTGTTCTACTAATAAAGTTATTTTAAGTTGCATTTAAAGGTTATTTTTTACATTAATATTATATATATATATAATATGTGTGTGTATTTAATACTAACTTTTATATCTACTCGTTAATATTCGTAGAAAATTAATTTTTTTATTATAATTGAATGATATAATTTCTTATTAACATATAAACATAATATTTTTTATTGATTATTTATTTTAAGGGAAAAGATGCTAGAAATAACATGTAATGATCGTCTTGGAAAGAAAGTTAGAGTTAAATGCAATCCGGATGACACAATAGGTGATTTAAAGAAATTAATAGCTGCACAAACTGGAACACACTGGGAAAAAATAGTTCTAAAAAAATGGTATACTATATTTAAAGATCATATAAAACTGCAAGATTGTATCCTTTCAAACAAAATATATTTTTACATAACATAATAATTAACAATATAAATAACATTTTTCTTAACTTAACAATACAGATGAAATTCACGATGGCATGAATTTAGAATTGTATTATCAATAATTTATAATTAATATTGTATAAGTTAATGTTACATACATAATAATAGTACATTTTATATTTAAGCGTTTCTGATCTTGTATTCTACATGATAGATAAATACATATATATATATATAAAAATACAATAAACAAACATAAATAGCAATAACAAAAACAATCGTAATTTAAAAAGTTGAAATTAATTGCTGTTTACAATGTAAGAACTTATTATTGCTATTGAACATTTAAATATTGCTATATTATTTTTACAAATGTAATCTCTAGAAATATATTTTGTCACACTGTAAAATATAATATCTTAGTAACTTTTAAATAGCTTTCATTTCTATATATACAAATAATACTAAAATGGAGTAAAAAACAGCTTATAGTGTATTTCATGAATCTGAATTGTTTTTTTAAATTTACATCAATTATAGCTTTTTAAATTTAATAGTGATGTTAAAAAATATATAATTATTGAAAATAACAATAGATACAATAACTCAGTTAATTTTTTATCAATCTCTAGAATTCTAAAAATTAATGTGGTCTCTTGGATAATTTCTCTGTTTTGTTTATTGAACTTTCTGATTGAACTGTAATTCTACCTCTGTTGCTTAAGAAGTCTCTTATATGTTGTACTATCAAATCTATTGCCACTGTAACAAAATATAAAAGACATGTAAATCACCAAAAATAACTTTGTAATGATGGAAAATTTAATTTCTTTATTTCTTTTCTATAACTTAAACAGATAATATATCAAATTACATAATTTAAACTATAATTATGTTGTATAATGATGACAATTTTATTGAGATTAAAATTATTTGGGCATTTAAAAAATAAGAATATCAAATAAACAAATTAGCACCACACTGAATAATATAATTAAATGTTTTTGACTATGGCAGTACATGAATAATGTAATTTAAATGAAAAATATCACATCTTAAAGTATTATGCTAATATTATGCTTTATGTTCGCTTAATAAATTTAATTTGTATTACTATATTGATGCACAAAACATTCATTGAGAAGTAACAATATATAAAAAAATCTAAAATTTTTTAAAATACATACATGCATGTATATGAACCTTCATAAAGGTTCTTATATGTAAACTAATACTTAACCTTTTTTTATATAACATAGATCAATCTTATGTATAAAGTTGAATAATTATGCAATATTGGAATTATAGTGTTTGAACGAGATACCTTGTATAATCATGCATTATGTCTAAGTTTTAGGAACAACCAAAAATTAATTTTACCCAAATTAAGGGTTTGATAGATGCATACACTAGAAGCAATATTGTTTGTTGCTTAATATAAATGTAATACAAATATAATTGTACAAGTATATATAAGAAACAATTATGTATTCAAAAAAAAAAAAAAAAAAAAAAATGTTTTAAGATTACTGCAAATCTTAGATATCAATATATTGTGTATAAAAATGTAGAGCTGATAAGTGCGTATATCATGCTACAATCATCTGCTGAGCGTGTCGGATGAAGTTGAAGTACGCCTATGTTGGTAGATGTATGGATGCTGCCTGGATGAGTTTTCAGCCTTTTTCAAACGTAAAATGTCCCAGATGTGGTGCACTATAAGGTCTATTGCCACTGTAAACATACAATAACCAAACCATGTACGTTTTTATATGACCTCTATTTTGCACTAACTTAAAAGATAGCTTGTGTTTTAGAAGCCTTTACATACCAGGCAGCACCCATGATGAGTGTATATGTATATATGTACATACATATATATATACACATACACACACACACACACACACACGCGCGCGCGCGTTATATATATAGAATACAATTTTAAGCTGCCTTATTAATCTAAATCTGCATCTGGAGTGCATTAATTAATATATACTTAGTATCATCATTAACAAATATAATTATCATGATCATGAAATTATAATTAATTCTCATGTCTTATTAGGCAGACTTAATGAAATTGAATTTTGATTGTGATAATGAAAATTAATTTCATGAACATATCAAATAAATGCAATTAAGAGCATCATAGTATAGGTAATTTATGTTCCTAATTTAAATTATTACACATGATCTTTGTATATTATATGAACATTATAATTTACCTGTATTGTCTGCACCCCTTGGTATGATAACATCAGCAAATTTCTTAGTGGGAAGACAGAATTCTTCAAAGGCAGGTTTTACAAAATTCATATATTGATTCAATACATAATCTAAGTCCCTCCCTCTTTCTTTTATATCTCTTGGTACTGTAACAATTGAAGAAATTGTACAAATGTGCAACTTTAAAAAGAAAAAAAATGTAATAGATGCATCGTATCATCACCTCTTCTGGCTAATCTGGTATCTGAATCAGTATCCACAAATAACTTCATATGAAATAAGTCTCGTATTTTAGGGAAATAAAACACTAAAATGCCTTCGAATAAAACTACATCAGCAGGATAAATTGTTGTAATTTGATCTTTCATTCTGAAATCCATCAAAGCATGATTAATATAGCATAGTAACTTAAAATACTAATATTAGAATAAAATTATCTTAAATGACACGTACAAACTATTTGTTCTATAATCGTAAGCTGGTATCTCACATTTCACCCCAGCTAGTATATCTTGTAACGTTTGAAGTATTAAATCATTATCAAATGCGTCAGGGTGATCGAAATTATATTGACCTTTCTCAGCTTTAAGTTTTTCGGCTGGCGATAAATCTCGATAAAAGCTGTCTTGTGAAATACAAACTACTTGCCGCTGCATGTGATCCATATCTACCTGTCCTAATTTTTCCATTATACGTTTGCACACGGTTGACTGGAAGAGGGAAAAAGAATTATATTAATCACCTCTTCTATCAAGCATATTAACAATAGTGCTTATAATTCTGAAGTTCACGTGCTTTTTCATAGAGGTTGTGTCATATCTTATATAAAGTATATTCTGTACATATCATTTTAACAAACCTAAAATATTTTAGAAACATACGATGATGTATTACTCACTTTTCCACTTGCAGTGCCCCCTGAAACTCCAATTAAAAATGGTGTTTTGCTTTCTAGACCATTTAATTTCCCATTGATACCGAAAGACATCTTTCGCGGAGTAACAATATTCATTGACATATCTGCCATTGTTACAAATTTACTCAGATCTTCCAGAATTAAATGCAGAAGAAAAAACACTCAACTAACAATGCAGAAGAATTTCAATGACTCGTGTGTAGCACGATTAATTCCGGTAAGGAACTATTCTGTGAAAATACAGATACACAACTCGACGTAAATCGTTAGATCCAATACGCGCGTGCGTACTCACAGGCAGTATTTAAATACTATCTGTATGTACATATATTTATACGAACGTAAAAAAAGGCAAGAAATGATCAAATTGAATTGTCTAGGTCATTTATTACAATTTTCTGTTTTGTATTTAACTCGTCTAATTTAATAAATTAACATTGGATTTTCATTCTCTCTATAGTATTACAATGACCTTCAATGGCAATTTTTATCTATAGCCGTAAACAAATGATGTATATTATTACATTATTTGTTTGATACAATTTAATAATGTTTCCATGTTATTCATAGTAATAAATCATAATTTGTTATCGTAATTTTACACTTCAATAAGAAAAGTCAATGGTGTCTATTACGTTTTTAAATTAATAATAATATAATATAACCTAAAAATCTCCAAGTGTTAGATATATGTAGTTTCTAATTGTATGATTCGAATCGAAAACAACAAATGTTCCAATTGTCGGAGCGGAGACTTAAATTTTGAAGTAGATAGATAAGGGAAATCAACGTCTCGGTGTCGTCGTATATGATAATTTACAATCTTATTTTACTACCAAAATCTAATTTAATCTTATCATATGTATAATGTTGTTTAATAATACGCCAGTTAAAATATTTTATGAATATTATGGCGTATTATTGATATTTGCATCTACATTAAGGAGAATAAATATTAAAAAAACAAAGATCCAATTGTATACTTGAATGTATATTATTTTTTTTTGTTTTGTTTACAGTATCAATCCACAAATGATTATATAACAAATGACTCCGTTTTATCTATTAAAATAATGTGGAATAATTTTATCAAACGTTATGTTTGTACAGCAAGTTATGAGGTAACTTTTCTAAATTTTATGCAGTTATTTAAATTTTTTCTGTTTATTTAATATTTAATTATGGAGCAAGAATTTAATAATACTCTTGATGATGATAATTCATATAAGGTATAATATAAATTATTTGATTTATATCAAATAAATTAAATAAGAATAGACTGAGAATTGAATTAAAGAAGGAAAAGATAGCATATATACGTATGTATGTTTATCAAAATTATTTTTTCAAAAAAAAATTTTGTTTATAGGCTGCTATAAAAGCATTACATAGCTTACAAAGCAATAGTAGTTATTTAAAATTGGCAGCAAAAAATAATTCACAACAGAGTGATTTTTGCAAATTGTTTGATATAAAACAATATTTATTCAGGTAATAATTTCCTTTTTATATTGTATTAAATAATTTTATCATATAATCAATATATTTTATTATATTGATATATCTATTGGTATATCTTATCTATGTAATCAACATATGTTATCAATCTATGTAATCGATATAAGTTATCAATCTATGTAATATATATCAAAACAATTTAATAATATAACTTTTGCAGATCTGGTATTACAGTTGAAAAGTTAGATACTTTGTCAGTTATACATGTAGCAGGTACGAAAGGAAAAGGTTCTACTTGTGCATATACAGAATCTATTCTACATGAACATGGTTTTAAAACAGGATTTTTTAGTTCTCCACATTTAGTTAATGTAAGAGAACGTATAAGAATAAACGGACAACCAATAAGCAAAATGCATTTTACTCGGAATTTTTGGAAAATATACAAACAACTAGAAGATGCAAAAGAATATGAATCTGATATGCCCTCATATTTCAAATTTTTAACAATTCTCATGTTTCATTTATTTTTGGAGGAACAAGTTGATGTTGCTATAATTGAAGTTGGAATTGGAGGTTTATATGATTGTACAAATATTGTAAGAAATCCTGTATGTGTAGGCATAACTAGTTTGAGGTTAGATCATACTTCTCTACTAGGTAATACGCTTGAAGATATAGCTTATCAAAAGTCTGGAATTTTTAAATCAAAAATTGTTGCTTTTTCTGTTCCACAATTACCTGGAGCAATGCATGTATTGGAGAAAAGAGCAATTGAAAGAAATTGTAAATTACGTATTATTCCATCTTTTGATGACTATAAGTGGGAAAATGTTTCACCTATTTTACAAATAACAAATAAAGTTCAACAACAAAATGCATCTCTAGCTATTCAGATGGCTACTGAATGGATACTATCTAAAGCAAATAAAGTTCCAAACGTTTTGCGTAATTCTATAAATAATGAAGTTTGTAATAAGTACGAAGAAAATACTGAAATAATTGTATCTATGGATAAGATTGCAGTAGGTTTAGCTTCTTGTAAGTGGCCAGGTCGAATGCAAATTTTGAGAAGTAGTGTTGGTGACTTTTTTTTAGATGGTGCGCACACTATTGAAAGTATTGAGTGTTGTATTTCATGGTTTAATGACATGAGTAGTAAAGGAAAAAAACTTTTAATTTTTAATACATCTAGTGGACGAGATTCAACTAAATTATTAAGACCATTACGATCTTTACATTTTTATAAAGCATATTTCGTACCAAATACTGCGGGAATTAAAAGTTTAGATGATGAAATGAATAGCTTATCAATAGACGAACAAAAAATAAAATGTGAAATGAACTCTAAAATATGGGGAATGAATTCAATAGTTCTGAATAATGTTTTTGAAGTTTTAGAAGATATAAAAAAGAATTTGAAACAAAAAGATGATTGTGAAAGGAATCAAATACTTGTTACAGGATCTTTACACTTAATAGGTGCAGTTCTTGCTATTATAGATCCGAATTTAACAATGAAAACGCAATTTTAATATATATCTTAAGAACTCGAACTTATATGTTGTATTTGTGAAATCTATAAAAACATTAAAAAAAAAAAGAAAAACAGATTAAAAATACATTTCTTTTTATAAACGATAGAATTGTATATTTAATAACTATATTAACAATTGTATCAATTTATAATAATATAATGATGAGATATTGCATTGTTTGATAGTAATTGCAAAGTACTTATTGATATTTTCCTTTAACAATTCTTTTGTACTTTAGTATAAATATATTTTGCGTAAAACTATAAATAATTGTAATGTTATAATAATTTGTACACGTGACAAATTAGTATTACATACGTTTACGAATCGAATGATGCAAAAAATACGTGATGCTAAAATAAAAACTAAAAAAAAAAAATGCTTAAAATATTTTGGTATGATAGTCTAATTCTGATTCTGCTTCTGTGTCAGATAAACTTAAGGAAACGCCAGTTCTTCGTCGTAAACGATTTTCGTCAGGACTCTGAAATGTAAAAAGAAGTTTTAGATGAAATGAAGTTCTGTATTTGATAAAGAAGCGCCTTTCTGACTTGTAAATATTTATATTTAGTACTTGGCATCACGTAAATCATTATTATTGAGTAAATGGGAAGACAAAATTCTAGAAAGGCTATTGCTTAAAAAATAATAGAGATCAATACCTGATCTAAAATACCGGCAGTGGGTTCAGAAGCATAACCTACTTCTTGCGCATCTTCTTCTAGATCTGCCTCATATTCTTCTAATTCGTCAGTATCGGAATCAATTTCCAAATCAACGTATATACTTCCCCTGGATACTTTACACACCATCTGAGCCAAATCTGTAAAGGTGTATGAAGATACTGTTTGCTGATTCGCCGCTTGATGTTTTGCTCGTAATGCCCGAGCATTTTCTCTATCTGCATTAAACCGAGGTAAAACTCCAGCTTTCGATTGTCCTTCGAAATAAGTTTTTCCTGTAAAAAAATATATTTATATAATCCACTTATTTGTGTTTTTATGGAATATGATATTTACCATGTTGATAGCCGACGTCTTTAATTTCATCAAAGTTAGCGAATTGAAGAGTTTTATATTTATCTATTGGTGGCCTAATATATTCGCAATAATCTGAACTTTTAACTTCTTCCAACTGCCGTACACAACTCACGTAAGCCAATCTTGATTGTATATCGGGTAAATTCGGAACTTTGACGGGTGTTGCAAACGGATTCCATCGTTTCCACAATAACCACCAACCGGATAAAGAATCTCCATAATTCGTTAAATCCGTATCGTCTTGTGACCCAACATCAATGGCCAAAATATGATGCGCTCCTTGCCTCAACATTTCGTCAGCTTGAACAAAAAAGGTATAAAGCCATATATTGAAAATTTACTGTAATGTATAAATTATTACATCTACGATATATGATAAACAATACAGGTTTAAGATACCTGGCACGTTATTAACATAACACCCATCGACCAAAAGATGCCCGTCAAGAGGATCGCAAATAGGAGGAAAGACCCCCGCAATGGTCATACTGGCTCGAATGTATCTCCATAGCAAACCTGAGTTGACTTAGCTATTCAGGATTTGACAAATGCATCTTTTATCAACGGGAGTGAGCTTTATATCATTTTCAAATTTATATTACGCTTTTGAGTTACGATGGATCGTTTCGAACTTATATCAATGAAAAAAGGAACTAGTAAAATTTCCTCTATTCATTGATATGAAGTTGTTTTTAATGTCCAGGTAATTTTATAAAATTAAAGAGGGAAATCGTAAAAGTATTTTTGTCTAAGAGCGTTTGTGCATTCAACTCAAATATGTTATAGCACATATGTTAGTATAACATTTTCACATTATAGTGCATTTTTATATCACATAATAACGAAGTTAGACGCACTCTTTTAATGTAACGCTCAAATTACCTGGAAGGTTATTGACGTACCCGCCGTCGAGCAGGAGATGGCCGTCAACTGGGTCACACATGGGTGGCATATAACCAGACAAAGACATCGAAGCTCGAATGTACCGCCACAGCGATCCTAAACACGACGAATTAAGTTCTTAAATATATGTATTTGTATTTTTCTTCGTACTTCGTACGTTCATCTATAAATTATATAATATTCTTTTAGTGCAAGAAACGATAACTTTAAAACTCTTTGTTACCACAATTCATTAAAAAATATTTAAGGAGTTTATTCTTTACACATCTAGTTTTCAAACGAGAAGTGATTCAACATATGTCAACAAACGATACAGAACGGAGAGTACGTCATTATAATACAGATTATCCAGAAAGCTCACTCCCGCTGTTCAAGCTTATTTTTACGCTATGCTTTATGGTAATGCTTATTTAAATTTAAAAAAAAATAGGGTTTTGGGTTAGAAACGTATCTGTGAAGTTCTATATAAATTTCACCAAAACAGCGAGAGAGTTTCCAGTTAGTTATTTTTAAATTATTTAAATTTATACCTTAAATGTATGTTATTAAAGGAAACTGGAAACTATCAGTGCTTTAATTAATGTTATACTTATAGTTATATTTTCGTTTTTGTACAGACCGTGTGTATGAGTACGCATACAAGAATCAGTGATGTCTGTGGTTATTGTAAAATATGGTAACCACAAATCTTCTATGTACGTATCACCAAATGTTGCTTGAATCGTACTGTTGAAGTCTTTCCAGAGAACATAGATGTTACTGGATATGTCAAATCCATTATTTGTCTCCACCATTGTGTCATTTTCTATCGAAAAAAATATACGTTCATATAAACAAAAAAAAAAAAGAAATAAAAAATATGATCGATTTTATGATACTTACTCTAGACCATTCACGGGCTTTTTGTGTTGTTGTGGTTATATTTTTCTCCATACACCACAGAGCACCCATAAACGCTCCAATACTAACTCCGCCAACCATATCTATAGGTATACCGGCTTCGATAACTGCTTTAAGCATCCCTACATGTGCTGCACCTCTAGCACCTCCACCTCCAAGTACAAGCCCAACTGAAGTTCCAGTTAACCAACGAGCAAGTCTACTGAAATCACTATGTATGTTTGGCTCAGACATTAGAACTTTGGAATACAACTCATTCTGAAAAGAATCACAAATTATTAATGTACTTTACGCATAATGGAATACTGAATTAAATAGATTATACAAATAAAACATTTGGATATTAGATTTTAATTTTTTATATCTTACAATTCTATATTGAGATCTTCTTGTAAACATTCGTTTAGGACATTGAATATGGTGATGACTAGAAACCCAAGATCTCATATTCAACCACTGCACCGTATTCGTAGGTCGCTGTCCACTTTGTTCTTTATGTAAAAGTACTAATTCTTTTTGCGTTCTCATTACTAAACGTTCAACTTCGCGTTCAGTTCTACCTATGGATGGAGGCTTATCCCCTAAACCTACAATAAGAATACAGTCAGCTTGTCGAACACATCGTTGAGTCCACAACGTGTATGTTGAATCGCATTGATATAATGAAATTCGGTGTTGATCCTCTTGTTGCGCAAGCCACGACGTTAGACGATATTCATTTGCAGGTTCCATTATGGTGCTACCTAACGTCTATTAATTAAACAAAAATACAGATAGATTCTGTAGAACTTCATTACTTGTATTGTAATTAAAGAGATATTTCTTGCATTAATTACACTTACTTTTCGAACTACATCAGAAGTAAGGCGTAAGCATGGTCCAATAGCACATAGTGAATGATAAAGTTCATACGTAAATGCTGTTAATGGGACATCGTCGGATACTGGCACTATTGCAACAGTTGAAAAATTTACTTGAGCTGGTCTTGCATCAACTGTTGCAGCGGCCCGTCTATAAATACGTTTATGTAAGGTGAATTCAAATTAGAGAAATTATATAAATAGTGTAAACAAAATATTCTACGATATGTACTGTGTATCACTATTGCCATTTTTTGTATGCGCTTGTTGCCAGGTGCCAAGAATACGATGTCCAAGTAAATTTATAAGTCTTGTAACTACTATTGGATAACGAAGTTTTATAACATTAAATAATCCTTCCGGAAGTTTTGCTAATTCAGAATCTCGTACTGCCATCACTGTTGTTGATCGTGGCGTTTGTGTAACCATTTCTACAATACCCACAAGATCACCTTTTCCATATTCTGCAACGAGTTCTTTTTTCCCATTTTTATACGTGATTACCGACCGAAGTCGACCACTTAATACAATAAATGTTGAATCTGACTCGTCTCCTTGTCGATACACTGCTCTTCCACTTTCAAGAAATAACCAGTCGAGTGCAAAATCAACCTTTTAAAAAAATTAATTAAATGATCAGCACCAGTGAAATAACTATTTTTAATATTTTAATTTGTATAATATTTTTACCTGTCTTACGAAAGGACTAAGTCTTCGAACAACTGAATGAGCAACGTGTAACACAACAGTTGGTTGTTCTCGCATAATGGCGAAAAATGTTGATTTACTTAAAAGTGCTATGCGACTAGAATGCTTTGCTCTAATAGTATAAAAAGAAGGTTCTCCAGTCAATACAGCTAGACCACCAACAATTTCACCTTGATGAGCACTAAACATGTGTACCTCTTGACCCATATCTCTACTTTCTGAAACGCGTTGACTAACTATCAATGAACCAGACACAACATAGACAAGTGCAACGTCCTAGAAACAAAGAAAAATTAGGAAAAAAGAAATATATATTTTTATAAATAATGAATAACAATGTCATAGAAATGTTAACCTTATGTGATTCTTCCTTCATCAAATATGTTCCAGCTGGTACTTCTCTGATTTGAACTTTACCATCTCTAAGTATTGAATCATCTTCCAAACCAAGTTCCCGAACGAATGCTTCTGTTGCTATCTGCACAAGATGTGTTTCATCTAATTGTTGTTGAATTGGTTCAGTAGTAGTAGATTTCTTTTTGCTTGAATGTGAATTTCCTGTATGTATCACATCTGGTTGTGATCCTTGTTGTGACGTTATAGACGAAGAATTTGGCCAGTGAGAATCACATTCTGGTACCATATCTGCCGTGTTCTGACCTGATTGTGGACTTAAATTTTGATTTTTCCAATCAAGATTAGTTTTTGGCCTAATACGAAACAAATATTAATAACAACGTATTTTCTATTTTGTATCATTTTTTAAACTTACCGTCGACTTATAACAATAGGTACACTTTGATGACTACTTAACGCAGAATCACGATGAAACATTTCATTTTTATCATGTTCCGATGAAACAGTTGCAGATGTATTGGACTGATTTTCTATATTTTGAACTGAAAAAGTTTCTTTAGTTCTTGATCTAACCGGAGATCCAGAAAATGGACTTTGTTTTTTTTTGTGTGATCCTTGATTAACTAATTCTGCGGATAACCCAAGATATTGATGTAAAGCGGTGAAAGTGACTCTTTGGAGACGGACCATAATGACCTGAATAACTCGAACAAATGCATCAGGATGATCTTGAAAAACCTGCAAGATTTAAAAATGGTAATATTTTTTTTAATTTATAATTTATAATTTAATTGTACCTCTTGAAATGCATTCATTGGTAACTTGACTACTATAGAATCCTCCACAGTTTTGGCTGATACCGTTTTATAGGTACTTGTATGCCCAGTAAGTACATCTGTGAAGCTAAGAAGACTAGTTACTGATTCTCCCGTTTTTACTAATTTTAATGATATTTGAGAACCATCAGATCCTGTGATATAAACATTAACTAAGCCTTGTTGTACAATAAATAAATTTTCATCTGGATCTCCAATTTTAAATAAAGTGCTTCCAGCTGGTAAATTCATAATCTCTGTGTGTTTGCATAACTTAAGAAATACTGGTTTTTCAAAATGACCAAATACTCTGATACTTTGCAACATATATAAAGCATCAGGCGGTACTTTTTCTCCAGGACCTAAGTCTTCTTCTAGATACTCAGCAGGTGGTTCTAAAACCTATTACAAAAAAAATATAATAGTAAATACATGGATGGTAATACATATATAAGGACTGTAAATATAAGAAATAACAGAATTGAAATTTATATACTTTTAATTGTAATGGTGCTGTCTCCTTTTTTAGTTGCAAAAGTCTTCGTGCAAATCTCATAACAGCCTTTCTTTTCTTTCCTTGTCCAGTTGCATGTACTTGTCCACTGATGGATTTCACTTTGCGCAACATTTTTCTTCCGTAGAAGAGTACCTTGTCTCTTTTTCTGAATCTGGGTTTGCCTGTGCCTACCCCAACAAATTCTTTCACTTCTGGAAGAAATTCTTTGTTCTTCCATTTTCGAAGAATGATTGTAGATGCGATCAATAAAATCACAAGAATCAATACTATAATTATAAACAGAGTCTTTGATATTTGGTATTCTGCAATTAATTTGCCAATCCATCTTGAAAATAAATAAGAACCTAAACTTTCATTACATTTATTGAATAATTCTACCACCTACAAAAAAATAATTAGTTTGTCAATAATTAATTTCATTTGATATCTATATTTGATATTGAAATCGATTGTTATAAAAATACTTTGTACAAATTGATCTTATATGTCAACAAATAGCTCAAGTATTTACAAAATTATGAATATGTGACAAATACACAACCTCCATAGTGAGTATTCATTTCTTCCATCAAAGTATAGTAGAATGTCAAACAAAAACTGCGTTATAAATCCATAAGCGAAAGGCAACGAAATACGAGGTAGACGGATTAAAACAATGTTCTTGCTAAGTATAAAATTACGTATCTACAATGAATTAATGACCTTTGATACTTCGCTCGAGTCATCCAGCGCCATTTTAGTCACTTTACAAGCTTGCAACTTACAAACTTACAGTTTCGTTTTTCAATTGCAATTAATTTTATACAATTACTATTAAACATTTTAAGAAGGTCGTTCTCGCGTGTATTTACGATAATGTTTATGTTTCGTGTAATTTTCTACCAACCAAAATATAGATAAAATTTAGCAAATCTCCATTTTTCAAACAATATGTATCACAAATTAATTTAAAATGTAAGAAGATAATACGGTACTTTTAAAATATTAAACACTCTACTGTCTCTCACAACAGAGAGAGAGAGAGAGAGAGAGAGAGAGAGAGAGAGAGAGAGAGAGAGAGAGAGAAAAAAAGGAGATTTAAAATGCTTGAAAGAATTTCCCTTTATTTCGGGAGGAACATGTAAACCGTTCATTATATAGACCTTTTGTTTCTTTTGAGATATAAGTATGATATAGAATATACGTAATAACAATCCCATGAGCTCAAGTAATATACCAATTTCCAGCGAACGTTGTACAACGTTGCGCGTCTCTATCGTCGAGTGCTGCATCGCAAGCGTTTGAAATATACCCGCCAATATACGTTCGACAAATTGTAGAGGTTTCCCCACTTAGTGTCTGATTCATATCTGAGAAGTACGATAGAGCGCGCTACGGCGGAATTCTGGGCGGTTTTTGATAGACAGTCGGGTCCAGCCAGTCAGTGGTTACGGGCCGACATGTTGGAGATATTTCAGTGACCGTGCGCGGTGGGCCTAACGCGTGATTTTTCATGCATTTTTGGTGCGTGTTCGGTATACGAAAGGTGTTTCTTGGATTGCGACGCTACATGTGAAGTGCGAGGGTGAGACGAGTCTGCTTGTGCCTGGTTTACCCGGCCCAGCAAACATGAGCTGGGGTACAGAACTCTGGGTAAGCCTACTTGAGACTATTTCTTTCTCTGCTTTGACTCATTTGTTTCTATCATTTTTCATTTTCCCGTGATACTACGCGCGTATATATCAGACGGCAGCGGTTAATGTATACGTCGTAGAATAGAGTATCGGATGCTGATCCGTTGTTTTCGCCAACGCGTAACGAGGATACCCCCCAAAACCAGTTCACAGTGGCAAACCACTCACGAGAGTTTTGCCTTTGCGGTTGCTAGCCGCGGGCGACGTTCTTCTCTCCTTTGGTGTATCCCCTCCTTTCTCGTCATACTCTACCCGGGTCTACTCATCGTTGTGCTTCTTCGCTTCCTTTCTTATATCTTCGACGAATATCGGTACGACGATATATGACAGTAACTTTGTCATCTTACCACAACACCTAATTTGGTTATCCTAAAGCAATTTAGAATTTAAAGATTATTTTATATTCTACATATAGCGTTATAGCTATTCTACGTATTATATTTTTCTCTTAATATTATACACGTCAATCCTACGATTTTTTTTCTTTTTTTTTTTATCATTGGTATAACGCGATGTGCTTTCGTCGAGCATACCGATCTTGTCGAACTTTTTACGTTGAATGCTCCGAACAATTCAGCCAGCTACAAACGTGATGTGTGTGCGTGTGTGAACTTGCAGTGACTTCAGCAAGTGCACCCGTCATTGCGCTGAGATTGCTTATTTTACGATTTGACGGGATTTATTGAGTGATTAGTAATTACTACAGAGTAGTCGCTTTGAGAATGATTGTTCTTTATTGCCAATGCGACTTGTCTGCTTATCTTTTTGTTCTGATTTTACGAAAAGAAAAAAAAATTCACGCGCATCTACGTTTGCGTACATGGGAATCGAAAATTATGCCACTCGGGTTCGTCATCTTCTTTACTTTCTGTTCCCTATAAATAATTCATTCACACATTCCAAGTCGCTGTTTTTTGCTCTTCGCGATCTCTCTTGCTCGTACAGGTTCGAAGATCGATGCATTACTCGCTTACTCGGTCTTCGCTCCAACAGTGACTGGAAATAATTAACGTACTTGATAAATGTACGATTCGGACATTATTACTCGTTAATATTATATTATTCAAACACAACTGACAGTTGCGAGTATTTACAAGTCAATCTTTTTAAATGTATGAAAATGTCGATGCGCATGCGCAAAGTAACGGTCACTTTGGATACACATTATTGCTATTTCCAATGTACGATGCACGTACATTACAAGCTTCGGATGATCACTTTATTTTTGAGGGTTATCTACAATCTGCAAAATTATTGCCTCATTAGATTAGTCATTAATGTCCGATAATTCGTTTGAATACGAAAGCGTATTCGATTCCGTCTGTCATTATGTATTATAATTCATTGATGTTCTACTCGTATTCCCCCGTGAATCGTGAGACAGGACGCGTTTGCGTTCAATCGCTAACGGCCGCTCGCGAGCATATGTACACGTACGACACGGGCGTGCCTCGCCATGCTCTTGACAGAGAAAGGGAGACCATGTACAAAGAGAGTATTTTGCTTCGAAAATTACCGACCGAAATATCGTTTCGTTCCTTTTAGTGTACGATAATTTATTAACTAAATAACATTAACGAATCGACAAGATACAAATTGTTGGTTAGCGTTATATTATTAAAAGATTAGAGTTGATACAAAATTAAGAGCATCGTCCATATACTATTTCTTGAATATTTTTCTATATAATACTTTTTGAAAACTCATTGCCTGGAATCTAAAAAATTATTCCATGCATCAGTGTACGCAATATACACACAATGTATATTCTCTCTCGTAATTTTTCTATTTCTTACGTTTGTGAAAATTTATCAAATTTATTTTATTGTCGTGTGAAATAATTCTTGTAATTTATAGAATATCTATGATCAATCATACTAGTTCGATTATGCAATACACACAGCTGATACAGAATTGAAATATAGATAGTACACTTGTTAAATACCAGTTTCAATTGATTTTGTTAGAAGTTGATGAACTGAATGAAATCGATTACTTATGGAATTGAAATAACAATTGATCGGTTTGTAGATTTATCGAACTCAATTGACGCAAGTTTCTTCCATGCTATTGACTCAACGATAAAATTTTCATTTTTCAAGAAACTTGTGGATCGACGACGTATCCTTGAATTTCCTGTAGCTGTGGCTATTAAATATTTGCTTCAGTTAAGAGCAAAAGAGTTCTTGCTTTCGACTCTAATCTGAAGATGACTAATTGAGATAATCGTTTTCCAAGCTACGTATACATGGACTCGTACACTGACCATAATATTGTCGTTCCTTTGATCGTATTTGCGCCAAAGTGCAATAAATGCAAGTTCTTATCGGGCTCGTACGTACGAGAAAACAATTAATCGTGTAACGTCGATTTATTGCAAGCGAAACACGACCATAATATTTGTACATTGTGTATATTGTGTATATTGTGTATACTGGCGCATGGAATAATTTTTTAGACAATGAATTCTCAAGAAATTCTCTGAGAGAGAAAGTGTCGGATAGTGCTCTTAATTTTGTATCAACTTTAATATAATATAATTTTACGTGAAATCACGTGAAGTTAATGAAATAATGAGCCTTGGTTGCTTGAAGAATCTTATAATACGATCTAGTACATTGGAATGTCTTTGTTGTTTGTATTTATATGATAACAAGTATCGTAATTTTGTGAGTTTATTCTGCAAGTCGCAAATAGCATCATTGAATCGTCACACTTTCTGCTTTGCGTCGATAAACACACTCTTTGACATTGTTTTTAATCACTTACAGATGTGATTTGAGAAAAAGGGCCAATTTTTTTCCTATTCTTTTTCTATTAATTTCTATTAATAGCTACATAAATGCTGTTCTGCTCAAAAAAAAAAAAAAAAAAAAGATTCGAATATTGTTAAAAAAATCGCGAAAAACTTTTAATAGACCTTCAAGTCAAAAGCAATAAAACAATCGAATTCAAACAAAGGAGGTAGCAGACTTCTTTCATATTCTTCCTGATAACCTAGACGACTGCTTTGCATTGGAATCGCGAAAAATGGAGGCGAAACCGATGTAGGCGAGAAAAGCACGAAGGTTACGAGCGCTCGACTAACTTTCTCTAGCACGACGAAATCAGGAATCGTTTTTCTGTACGCGCTACAGGAGGCATTGTCTCCTCCGCACGTTGAATTGCAATCTCGCGGCGAAGTGACGCAGTCGAAGAAAAAAATTGCCACTGAATTCTCATTTTAGCCGAGTTTCATCGATTTTGAACCTGTTTGAATTTTCTTAAACAAACGAAAGGAAACTCTTGGCTTCGTTGATTTCGTTACGACCGGCCACGACATAATTGTTCTCGCGTGTTTTCCTTTTGTCGATCATTTACTTGCTCGTCGAGTAATAACCGAGGAAGGAATGAAATCTCGCGTGAATACCGCGAGAGCAATCGATTTCAAAGAACGCAAGCGACTCTCCGCGTTCTCGAGTCACTTACTCGAGCACAACTGACTTTTTTTCTCGAGCCTGTCGTTGTTTCTATTCCACGGAGAAACGTTTTTTCTTTCCATTTGTTTGTCAAATGTTCGATTCGATAACGTCAGTTTTGCTAGCTGTACTGCTCGGTGAGCTGTTTTCGCCGAGTAACGAGCAAATAAAAACTGCACGACTTGTACCCCAGTACGATTCGTCTGACTGAAAGGCCCAGAAGCAACTGTTCTGACTAGGAAATGAAGACGACTTTTTTGCCATAAAATTTTACTGATTTGAATCGATACAAAACAAATTACAGGCGCGATCGCTCAGTACCAGACAACGCCAAGTCTACCTCACGAATCACGTGACCCAAATCAACCAATTGCGAATTTTCGTTGCACCTGAGGAGGCCCGATTTTCTGGGCTACCCCCGCTAAAATCACTTTCAGTAAATAAAAGAGAATTGTTCTTTCCGAAAAAAAAAAAAGAACGAAAAGAAATAAAATCGTCGTTTATGGAACAGTAGAATACCTTCGATGATTAAACTATTAAATCGAATGTTCATTAAATTCTATCAGAGCGAGCGACGACTTTCTTCTTTTCTTCTATTTTATCGATACACTCCAAATTGTCCGTTCGAAGAAACTCTTCTTTCCTTCTGTTCGTAAATCGTGCAGGCAATGGGAAACGTAAACACGAGGCTCGACATTCTTCGTTCGTGTCTCACTGACGGGGGGGAGGTAAGGTCAGGTGCGTTTCTCTCTGTTCGGAGCTGGAGTAATGCCTAAAAAGGCACCAACCATCTCGGAGACGATAGAGAGCAGACGCTCGAGGTGTTACGTGTATCGAGGATCGATACTTACCGACGAAAAACGGTTTCAGTCGAGAGGCATTTTCAAAGGGAAAGGCCCGTAGGCAAACGGGGACAAAATTTTCGAAACGTTCGGGCAAGGTAGCGAGGTGAAAACTTTACAGGCAATTTGTCAGCTGGCCGATTAATTGAGCGTAAATCGTTTAACAACGTGGAACGAAAAAAAAAAACTAACGAAAGACCCAAATTTGACAAGTATTCTTTCGCGAACTTATCGAAGACTGTTCGACCGTGGATCTTATCGAATCGTGAGAATGTGAATTTCGAGTGAAATTTTTGAGTCACGAGATTTCTTAGAAGAGATATCTGAGATAATGGAGTTATCGACTCTTACGTTTACTGAAATGACGAAATTATCAAAGTGACGTTCCTGACTTTTCGTTTTTACAACTTACAGCGTAACACATTTTTTTAAATATCAGATTTCTGACTTATTAAGACAGGATCGCTACTTTAATTGTGATTAATTTGTATTTCAGAATTAACTATTCAAAATAGATGTATATGCGTATACTACCAATCAATTAGTCTCTCTTTTAAAAGAAGAAAAACTTAACCTGACGTACGAGTTAGAAAATTCTCATCAAATGAACGCGGTGAAAGCTAAGATTTATCGAAGCGAGTGAATCAATTGAAACTACACGATGAAACGACGATGCGTAATTGCGCGTTTGTGGCATAATTAATAGACAGAATCATCATTTCTCGATATGCGACTTACTCTTCTACCGGTTATCATCACTCTTATCTGACTTGCCTTTATTGTCTATCCGTCGTGTGTTTCTTCTCTTACAAACCACTCTCCGTTATCTCCTTCCAACAGATAGTCACTCCCTTTCCTTACAATTTTTTTCTTTGGATGTTTTCCAATCTTCCAATCTCGAGCTCTCTTTTACCGAGAAACCAAGATTATTACAAGTTCGCCGTACGACTCGGTTTGATCGGTTAAGAGGAGCATTCTCGAGAATAGAAACAGGGGCAATGATTTACACGCGGCGTGATTGTTCTTTTTCGCGGTATTTGTCGATGCGTATCAATAAATACGCGTTGTCTGATTGTATCGGCGTTATCGAGATGCAGAGAATAACAACACGTGCACATCGATGTTAAATGTTGTAAGAGGATCTGAAATGATAACGCCGATGGTACATCGATCTGCAAGTGAATCAAGTGAAATTCCACTGATCCGTTGAGTTTAGTTTGTCGATGTAAGCGAATCACTGAAAGAAGAGAGAGACGCAGAATATTTCGAAATTGATAATTGAAGCAACTTTTATCGCGAATTTCTCGAGTGCGAAAAGCAAGAATGTTTTGAAAGCATTTGGAAAATTATCGGCGGCGTGCAGATAAGAGGAGAAGCCCTTGCTGAGGGCTTTTGTTGATGTGCGAGGTCACTTCGGCGGGACTTCATGGTCGCCTTATGGCGTACAATAGAATCCATGAATTCGAAATTTCAAGTGGCGCGGTGTCTGGAACTTGCGGTTCCCACGTCTCATGGACGCAACAACCGGTAGCTAGCCCCGAGCATGGACGAAGGAAGATGTTTGCATGATTACATGCTTTGTGTCTCACCCCGTGGCCAGGAATTCTCATAAAACTGAAAGATTCGCGAAATCGTTCCCTACGAGCATCTTCCTGGCCGCGATTACGCGCTGTTTACTTTAATTTTAGCGTTTTTATTATGCTGGCAGAACTGATTAACTCTATTTATCCGATAGACATAGTGCATCTTACGGTTAGATGAAAGTTAGAATCGTTTTGTCTTTCGTTGTATTAGAATTTTCATCGTTTTCTTCATTTCGACACGTTTATATTCTTTGACCATTTTACTGCCGTTTTATTTACATTCTGACGTTGCTTCTTTCGATTGGTCTACTACCATCATACTTCGATCATTCGAAAAATTTGTGAAACGCTCAAGGTACATTCATTTTATCACTGAAAGTGATTTTAGCGGAGATAACCCAGAAAATCGGGCCTCTAATTCAGGTGTAACGCTAATGCAACGAAAATTAGCGATTGGTTGATTTGGGTCACGTGATTCGTGAGGGGACGTGAAGACCTAGACCTAGCGTTGTCTGGTACTGAGCGATCGCGCCTGTAATTTGTTTCGTATCAATTCAAATGTTTGCATATCGATAAAATTTTATGGCAAAAAATCTTCAGTCTTCATTTCCTCAGTCAAAACAGTTGCTTCTGGGCGTTTCAGTGAGGCGAATCGTACTACGGTACAAGTCGTGCAGTTTTTCCTTGGTAACGAATGTGTATCATATGACACCTTTCCTAGTGTTCTCTCTATCAATTTAATTACACTCGCATATTTTGCAAATTCCATCAAACAAATATTCAATGCAACTCCGTGTCGTTTGTATTTCCATTTCTTACGATCCAATTAAATCTTGCAAGAAATTCCTCTCGAGTTGAAGATCGCAAGCGAGCGTTTTTTTCCACGGAAAGAAGAAAGAGAGCCTCTTCGTTCGTTCCGGTGTGCAACGTTCCGTGCGATCGCGCGTCGCTCGTTATCCGATTCACCGGTTCTCGTCCATAGAATTTCGAATTAATATCGTGACGGGATTCAGGTTCGGGAGAGTCAGGCTTGAACGGGTCTCGCGGAACTCGCAAAGGTGGGGAACAGTTGCGCGGTGGCGGAGAAAAATCTTCGGGACTCTGAACGGGGCTACTCGCCTCCCCGGGAGGCGCTCCTTCCTCTTTCCTTAAGCAGCCGTGTCCCTTTTGCAGCCGGTTTTCGCCGTGGCGCTGCTGCGTGCGTTTCTTTTGCGGCAAAACACGCGTGCCGAGATCGCTCGGCGAAGCACCAGGGGGAACTTGCATTCGAATTTTTTTTTCCATACCTACCCCGAAAGTCCATCCTCTGTAACTCTTACTTAAATATTTATTATTCGTATTCTTTTTTTCTCTTTTACTTTAATTTAATTCTTTTGCAAGTCACGATTCTCTGTTGCATTTTCCGAATAAGATTGGCTTTTTTCTCTCATTAGACGAATCAAGCAGTTGTACAATTAATTAACTCCTTAAAATATCCAGTCACAGTCATGCTGGCTCTAATTCAACAGAGGCAGGTTTTATTTATAAAAAAGTTTACATTGCAATGTAATTTTAAAGAAACTGTTACAAAATATTTCAATTTTTTTTCTTCTAACGAGATGTTGCAACAATATTTGTTTAAATTGTTATTTAAAAAAAAAAAAAAAAAAACGGTAAGACGAGTATATAAAGTAAGAAATTCACTCGTTACCTCGGTAACGTTCAACAAAGAAAACTCTCGTACGTTTGAAGCAAACTTTAAACTTTAATTTTCTTTTCGAACGGTGTAACGAGCAAACAGACAAAAGGCAATGATTAGAGGGAAGACAGAAAAGAAAGTTGATCGTATATTCGATCGATTTCTTGCCAAATATCTCACCCGTTATTCTTGCCCGCGTGTCTTGAACGTTTCTCTCTGAGAGCCAGCACGCACGGTGTGCGTGTGCGTGGACCGAGAGGGAAAGAGTGTGCTTGCGAACTTGCCCCACCCACGCATTGCGCCAAATCTCTATAAATATCGTAGAGACGAGAGAGTACGTTTACGCGCGTACAAGTCGCGGAGCGCAGGATAGGGGAGAGACTTAGACGTTCGTGGGTGTGGACTTCTAAAAATGATACCTACTTCTCAGTGTTTCCACGCCAACGAATTAAACGTCCGCTCGATTAGATCTCGGTACGGTGCTGTTAATTTATCAAACGATTTGTCTAGCGGAAGTAAAATACGTTTCTTTGTCATTGAAAGAGAAATTTTAATAGATTTTCTATGCGGGATATCAGCTTAAATCAATTAAGTATTGCTCGATAGTGTTCGTTTCTTCCCGTTGATGCGTATTGTAACAAACATATACAAATGAGCATTTAATTGCCCGGCTAATCTGTCTCACAAAAAGATCAAAATCTTGGGAGGAGGGGATATCGTCCTTGTCAGACCCGATGAATTCCACATTTTTTAAAATCCTTCGAGATTTCCTATTTCCTATTAATCGATCACTGGCGTTCTTCTTGCTGAATTTCGCTCGTCTATCGGAGATGAAATACGGCGGAACTATCCTCGAAGTTAATTTATGCAGACCGTGAGTTTCGCCATGGGTTCCCGCTTCAGTTTGAGAATCAATAATCCAGTCTCTAAATGAAATTCTGCGACAAAGAAGGGCCAGGTTTTTCTCATTAGGCTGTCAGCCAGCCAGGAGTGGACCCCGGGATTGTCGTTCTCTAGGTATACCTACTCGAGACGCAGCACGTCGGAGAGAATTGTATATATCGTCGATTAAAGCTGACGTCGTACGGTCTCTCCTTCGTGGGTCGATCGATAAACGCAAAACTAAGCTGCGCCTCTCTTTGCGCCGCTAAGAAATACAGACGGATTACTGTACTATCGAGTTATTATTTTTACGACCTGACGCAGACAAGGAAACGACGTCGTTTACCACGTAATTTCGTGCCGGTGACGCTCTGCGACGAGATTTGTATTTGCAATTTTTTATACGAGAACAAAACAAGAACTGTACGTACGTACGATTCGTACGTGTTTATTTAGAAGATTTTGTCGTAAATTTTTCAAGTACGTCTAGTAATATATCTATAAACTTTGAATTATCGAACATTATTGTACCTATATAATATACTTGCTATTAAGTTAATAACACTTAATATGTAAAAATTCGCGTTTGACAATTGTAGTTTAATGTTTCAAGGCACGTACTCCGATTACCAGTCAGAGAAAGTATCACCAGTGCAAAAATTGAAAATTGACATCGGCGTTGGTCGCCGTCATCAAGCCAATAGATTCAATGAGATACCTAGTAGTAGAGGTTTTCAAAATTTACAAGTGTCGTTTTTTTTTTTTTTTTGGCTCTTTAAAGGGAATTAAAGAAAGAAAAGATCGATGTAGAAGGGCTCTCAATTGGCATGTCGATTTTTAATCGTTTTTCTCATGCAGCTGCGACTGTATCAATCGTTCGTTCCCCCGAGGCGCGTGCATTTTCTCGGAACGGTGTCGCAACGATCCTGGTAGATTCTCAGCATTTCCAAATGGGCAAGAATACGTTATTGCTCGTCACTGTTTCGTAACAGCGTAATCGGGACACTTAGCTCACGTCAGTTGGGAAACGGGTGTTCTATTGAAACGAATTTGATAGAAAGACGCGATAATCGTAATTAGAATTACAGGCTGACGCGCGACAATCGAAACTCGCAACAGCCTCTAGAGCGGTTTACCTTCAGCGTTGAGGTTGCGATATTCGGTGATATTGAAAACACGGATAGATGTTCGACCTACGCCGCGAGCCTTCGATCGACTTCAGGAAGAGACACGCAAGACACGATTCTTCGATTTTCGCGGAACGTGAACCTCGACATTTAACGTTTCAAGGATCTCGAACGACATAGCTGGCCGAGATTCACGAAAATCGATGGTGAAACGTGCCCAAATCGGATGTTGCTTCGCACAGTGGGCAGTAGTCGTTCATGGTTGTGGCCCGTTACACGGGCCAGAGATTCGATCCGTTCGATTCCTTTACCGTACGTCACGCAGTTTTGTCGCTCCTTTTTTGCCTCGTTGTGTATGCATATAAAGCGTTCTTGCGCGAGCAGAGGCAAATGTCCGATTGTAACGAGCGAAAATGTGCTTGCTCGATTCCTGTTGCGTGCAAACTTCGTGAAACCTTCCCGATATAGCGCGAGCAGCGAGTGTAGACTCGCGACATTAATTTCTAACTTTAGTGCATAATTATAGTGCGTTGCATTCCATCTTGTATATGAGCTTGTAGCGTGTTGGTTGGTTAAGATGATGGAACGAGTTACATCAGACGATCGTATAGAACTCGATTAGTTATTGAGTTCTCGCTTGATACCGTGCAGGTAGGTTCAATGTGGGGCTATAAGGTAAAATAGAAGTGATAGATCTGTTAGGATTAAACTAAATATTAAGTAGGTTCAATGTGGGGCTATAAGGTAACATGGAAGTGATAGATGTTAGGATTAAACTGTATTTTTGACAGAACGAAAAAATGAATCGATATTTATCTTTTTTTTTTTTTAACCGTCGTTATCAGTAATTTGGCCTTTATATGCCGTGATAAAGTCTCTTCTATCAACCTCATTCGAGATCAGTTGGTTATAATCGTTTCAATCTTTTAGAATCTTGTTTCCTTCAGAAATGGTTGAATTAGTGGATTTTTATGACAATTTATTTTGGTGCAGCGTCTTTTTCATATGTATTTGTAACAAGTGCAATACTAAAGTGTCTTGTTTGATGCATACCATGATGTACCATTATATAGAATATATATTACTCTTAGCATGATAACTATTGAATTTGGAATAAATCCAGATTTCTCTTATTATTTTTTTTTAAATAACTGTTTTACTTTCCAATACAGTTTACTTTACATATTTTCAAATATTTTTGAATCTTAAGTCTATCTGCATCCATCTTGCTGATATATGTTCTCTCCAATAAAGTTTATTGTCCAAGTGAGTTCTAAATACTGTACTGATTGTGTTTTCGGAATTGTTATAATAAATGCTCTTTTTTTAACCCTTTGTTCAGAGTGTTCAGTCTGTACTAAAAGTATTATACAGATAGTCTTATAGCCAATAATAAAGTAGAAAATTACTAGAGATTCAAAGAGAATAACATATTGAATAAATATATCAAAAGGTATATCTTTAAAGATGAATGTATTCTTTATTTGTTATACGCTCCTTACTCGGTATTAATCTTTGAGACGTTTAATAATTTTAAGCACCTAAAGGGTTTAAAAAAATCTTGTATGAGTTGACTTGATTTCGATGATTTTGATTTCCCATTTGAAAATCTTGGGTTAAATTTAGATAGTCTTGTATGTTAAGTGAGAGGATAGAGTTATTTTCATGACTTTCAAATATGGCTCTATCGTCAACAAATATTCCTATTTGGTTGATGTTTGACGTGGTAAATCAGATGTGTGTATTAAATATAGCATCACACTACTTTATTGTGTATTTCAGTTTCAATTGGGGGTGACGTCAGAAATTTCATCGTTTACTCCGGTTCTGAAGCGATGATCAGATTGAAGAATATTGGCACAAGGAATTCTATTTTGGAGATCATCGTGCCATATCTTGTCAAACGCTTGTTTAATATTAAAAAATACAGATTTTTTTCTCCTCCATTCCATTTATTTATTTATTTCATGGATGACAATGAAACTACTCAATAATCAGTACTGTTGCCGGAATTTAAACCAGTGTTGGTCTGCGATTATATTCAAAAATGATCTGATCTTGTGGAACTTTGCGCAAGTTTTAATATTATTTTATTTATAACCAGTAATTGAATTTCAGAATAGCATTAAATATCTGCATGTATTATACATAAGTTAACGTAATTATTTCTATGTTTGGAAGTTCTTTAAATGTTTTTAGTTTTATTAAATCTAATCAAGGCGATTTTTTGTTGTTGAGATTTCTGCTTGAATTTCTCTGAGAGCTTGCATAGTTCATAAATTAGATGCGTTATATCCAAATAATTTTTTTTTTAAGTTGCTCCGCGAAAAGATCAGCCTTTTTCTTTATAGCTCTTCATCCACAATCTTGATGGAATTAGCCTACGGTCTGAAAGATTTGATTAAACAGGTTTCAGTACTGATTTAACTGCTAGCCAAATAGTCTAAGATTGGATATGTAATCATTATGAAATAAGTTGGTGCCATTTTACTCTGACTTTCTTTTTTCCAGCTATTAACTTTTTCGTTTCAAGTGGAACAAGTGTGGTTGTTTCTCGTGGAGTTATCTAGGGAGTAACTTTCAAGGCTTCCTGTTATAAGATTAGTATTATATTTTCGGTAGCTGCTTTCAACTTTATACGAGGCTTTTTACATTTATTTTTAAGATTATGTTCTCGTTAATAACTCACCTGTATTTGTCCCAATTGGTTTTGGAATTATTTTTCCTATTTATGGCTGTGCTGACTGTTGCTGTCACTGGGGAATAATCTGAAGATAGGTCGTAGTTTGTAGAAAACAGTTCTACATTCATACAGGATTTTCAAATGCCGTTAATGACAAAGGAAACTGCAGAAATTCGGGGATCTTTTTGAGGTTAATTGGCTAATAACTGAGAGTTCTAGACGATAAGAGTGAGAAGTTTTTTCCTTTAGCAGTTTTGCTACTTCCCTTCGGCCAGAAGCCTCATATTGTATGTTTACTGTTGTAACACCCTCTATTTGAGGTTAAGTGTTTGTAAAAAATCTTCGAAGTCATCTTCTTTTAAGTTATGTATTTTGATATTGTCATTAGCTAACCCATATCTATTACTTCACTTTACTTACCATTTTTGGGAAGTTGGCTGTCTCATATAATAAATACTTGGGGTATAATAAATATTATATATATATATATTAAATATTGTATTATAAATATTATAAATATACATAATAAATATTTGGGAATTTTTATCACATTAATGTTTGTAACTATTCTTTCGTCCGCGATTAATTAAATTCTTATCTACTGATTTGAATTTAAGTTTTTTCTTTTAGTGATTTTTAATACTTACCATAATTTTGCACTGCTAGTCATGACTATAAGTTGGATTCTACGTATATGGCCTCGTTGAATTCTAAGATTCTATTCCAAGAGGTTCCGATTACATCGTTGTTGCTCTTGATGTAATATTTCAGCATTATATAGTACTAAATATAGTATACTGTAGTATTTTGCAATTTTGAGAGGACAAGTTTGGTTCTGAGTTGACGGTATGTAATTATTTTTTAATAGTGTTTTATCTTTTGTTGAGTAAGTCTATTTGCTGCCATTTGTGTGCCCTGTGATATATAATACTGCATAGAATAATCCTGCGATTAGATTTGTTCTCGATTGATAGCTCCAGAGCCAGAGTATTTCGTAAGAAATATTTTTAATGGTTACAAAATTTCACTGGTTATTTACAAACAGTGGATAACGAGTGAGCATTGTGCTAAATCCACACTCTATTACGGGTCATGTTAGCTAAACGCTTCTACAAAACAACAAATAGCGAACAGTGTTCGCTCGGAGGCGAATGTATCACAGGATCTGTTCGCCTATAATTGCTTGTGATCTGCTAGCGAACTGCTCGCAAGCTCTAATGTGAACAAAACGTTGTTTCTATTCGCGAACCGTTCCATCTAGTATTATACATTTCATTATCAGCCCGTTTGATGGATCGATACAGTGAAGATTACTTGATGCAAACGTATGCACGTCAACGTATTTATTATCGGGTCTGCACTGCTGCTCGTGAACAGTTTGCAGCAGCTTGTGAACACAACAGGTGAACAATTCGTGAACAGCTCCAACCACTGTGGACCCAGCAAAACGGAGATGTTATTTCTACGGTTGCCGATCGGAGACTGATAAATTGCGCTTGTTTCTCTTCGACCTGACCAAAATGTAATTTGAGGCAAAAACTGAAATGATAGGACTAGAGTGTGAAGTAAATTTTTAGCAGAGCGAAAATATATGGAAACTGAATTAAAATGATTAGAGACGCGTATTTTTAAAGCCAAATAAAAGAGGCTGCACAACTGATAAAAACGCCTACACTCGCCGGCTTTTTATCACGATGCGTTCTCATGTTTGTCGTAACAATGTTTCACTTGCTTTTATGTTTCTTTAGTATGCGACATATCGTGCTGTGATTCACTTACAATTAGTTCTCGATTAAAAAGACAGACGCAATTTGTTTCAATTTCAATGTTAATTACAAAAACCAAGTTGCAGGTAGGATGAATAGTAATTCGACCGTATAGTAACTGAGATGTACAATAGTGGCTCGCGAAAATATTCGAACACGTTTTATCAGTGTATTATACGTGTTACATGAAATATTACATTGGTGCAGATTGAAACAAATCTGAAAATGTACGTAGTATCCAAATGCGTGTATTTTACACCAAAAGATTATTTAAACAGTTAATCATTTATTACATTAGTAAGTTTAGATTAACGAGCTTGACTAAATATATATGTGCAGTATCGTCATTTATCTTGTACGTATTATTAGATTAATTTCAAATATAATCGTTGCAAAAAAGCAGTTATGCTTTATAATGCAAATTTCAAGATGTCTTGTACAACACGTACAATATACATATAAAAGTTTTCTGTAGTAGTTTCCAGATATTTTCGTGAGTCATTACATATTTTAAATCACGGGTAGGAAGTGACTATGATTAGATATGGTATAACTGTACTTAATTTAGTGAAATTCTCTGTTGAGTTCTTTATGAACTCATCTTGTAAATATGCAGAAGAGTAGTGATACATTTAGATTAGCAAATAAAAATAAATGATTATATTAACAAATAATTTATTATATATATCGAAATAATATAATTTTCAATGAGATAGATGAAATATCAGATTTGGAGAGTCGAAAGGTATTGACAGGCACCCGCATTCTAGTGCTTAATCTATGTTTAAATTATTAGGAATATTATTAGAAAAGCTACAAAATATCTATTTACAAATACTGCCGAATAAAATCATTCTGTTCAAATGCAGGATAGTAAAGGAAAACCCCTCATAATTTATTAAAATCTAATTCAATTAAATTAACGTTAAGAGTATAAATTTGTGTGTTTTTTTTTTTTGCAGCAACTTATCATGCAATTGAACAGCATGTAAAATATTTCTAATGGTGAATACAAATAATGGAACGTAAAATTTAAGCCATGAATTCCATATTTTGTTACATGCAAGCTTACAGGTATCAGGTTACAGATTACGGTCAGTGGATCTTGAAACCAGACATGATACAGGGTAAAAAATTCTCTATTCTTTTTTTTTTAAACTTTTCTCGAATTCTTAGACCGAATTGCTTAGAAATAGAATCTGACAATCTTTGGAACCTTCGATGGTAGCCAATTGTAAATCATTTTCCTCATCTTGAAAACTTCACAGAAACTCAAGACCGACGTGTAGAGTAATATTCGATATTGCGTTTAGTTTTATGAAGTAAAATAAAAACGAGAGAAACAGGATGAATCAGTATCGCGCACCGATTCCATTGACTCGAGATAACGAGACCACGACCCCGTTGCCAACGATGAAGCTGTTCAAGGGGAGAGAACGAGCTTCCAAGGGTCCTTGTCAAGACTTGTCGAGAACAGGGATTTCGTCCTCTCTCGAACAAGAAAATACTTAACGAGGAATATGCCGCCGCGAACATTTCGTTTACGGTCCATCCGGCAAAAGCAAATGATCCCCACTTCTTTAATTCCATTTAAGCATTACAAGTAAAAATCTTTGAATCCTGCAAGTACCGAAGTAATCATATACTTTGAACATTCGCCAAATCTCGATGGAGCATAATTGTTTATTGATTTCCACTCTTCCATTTGTATCAAAAGCTTCCAAGAGACCGTTGAAGCTTAAAGTTCTTGATCGAACGCGTTATCACAGGATACGACACGAATTTCGAAGGAGCAAGTTATCACTCGTACGATCGAAAGTATGAACAAATCTAAATACGATACACGAGAACTCTAATATTTTCATTTTTCACCGAATGCACAGCAGAATGTTGACGATTCGTGGCGTCGGCATTTTTCACGCGTGGACGTGAAAAGCGTGCTTGCGTTTCCATTAAAATGGCTATCTCGCGATGCGAGATACCTGTCCACTCCACGACAATGCCGGTTGTAGTTGAACAGACACGCTGAGAGGCAGAGGAAGAGAGGCTGAAAAGGACAAAAAGAGAGAGAAGAGAGAGAGAGAGAGAGAGAGAGAGAGAGAGAGAGAGAGAGAGGAAAAAAGAGGACAACGAGCCTGAACGATGGAGCGCGCGAGCGATTGCTCGTGTTATCTGGAGAGGGAGAAAAAAACAGTGCGAAGGTCTGCCGAGTCATTGACCGCGTCCGACGACGATAATAACGAAATGATTCCAGTGATTCCGTGCTAATTAATTCGCGTTGCATAGTTGCGATTGTACACGCTTGGAGTATGCCGCCGGCACTCTGACGCGCGTCTACTGTGGAAAGCTAGAGTCGCGTAGAGAGACACGTAGGATAGGAACGTGTCGTCGGTGGCATTTGTCGCCGAAGGAAGAGAACTCTTAACCTGGTGTGGGGCTGAGTCTGGTCCCCTTGACTCGTCGACGCGGCCAGCCTTCTTCTTCGAGGAACAATTGGGCACGCTTCTTCGAATCCCTTTCCGTTTTCAAGCGTTTTCCATCGCGAGTCGCGGGAACCTCGTGCCGCGAGAACAATTGTCTTCCACCGGGGACATCGTGAAACAGGATTATTCTACTTTCCGCCAGGCGCACCGCCGCTGGAGAGGCGAGGAAAAGTAGGCGACCAATGCGAGCCTGGATGACTCGTCTGGCTCGCGTGGGATATCAAAAACTATGATGCATTATCGCTCTCGTGAAACTAGCTTTCAATGAAACTTGAAATCATTCATTCATCCCATTCAGATCGTATTTATTTCCGGAAAAGTATGAAAATTAGACGGTGCATAAGTGTGATTGCTCTAGTTTTCTTAAACAATCTGGAAAAATCAAGAATATTTATTTATCTCACGAAATACTGAAACTGTAACTCTATTTCTTTAATAATTTAACCTAGCTGTGAATAACGAGTAAACTCGTCATGAAGAAATGGCAATTATCCGTCTAATGACGAGTATATTCCTCATGCGAGAAAAAGTAATTACCATTTGTTAAATCAAATTTTTACCTATTCGTAAATTGGACATTTTAAAATATTTTGGGATTAGGTGTGACTAGTTCTTTTTACATCAATTCTAAATATTTTCTTGCTATTAGTAGTAATATCAATTAAATTAAGTAAAATTATTGATTTAAAAAATAACTAGTGTTATTTCCTTATAATTTAATTTTAATAATTTTTCAAAAAAAAAAACTAGTGCTATTTCTTTATAATTTATTTTCAATTTTACAGCAGCTGCACATACTCTGTGTTTGACGAGCATAATCGTCATAGCGGCACAATGTAGATACACTTTTAAAAACGGCACTATAGCTAAGAGATTGACAATTTCGTTATTTATTTGTTTTCGTTAATTTGAATTTATTTATTTACATTTTTGTTTGTTCATCCATGCTTATTTGACTCAGAGTAATTTCCAAAGCTTCTTTACCTTGCTCTTGACGCTTGTTCGCTTGTTCTTGTGCAACGAAATGCAACACAGCCATTAGACTGTTATCAACTATCAGTTGCAACGATTGATTAATTCCGACGTCCCACAGTTACTCATTCGCGATTGCGTTAAATGTCTGAAATAGACTACTAATTATAATCAGACGACAATTATCATGCAAATGGTCGGTAACTGCGTCCAAGACTGGCGGACTGGTTGCAAAATCGCGATAGTCGATGAGAATTATTTCAACTATAGATAAACTGTACATGTGCCCTATTGGCACGGTTTATCAGCCGTCCTGTTTTCCCCGTGGAAGCGAACGCTCACGGGCTTCGTTTCGCGTCCAACGATGCAGATATTTTGTAGGCAATCGCCACGAAAGCTCACCTTAATCGTCGAAGAGGATGAATGGGGCTTGGTGGTCGTGCAACGCAAAGAAAAATATTAGCAAATTATAATTATATTAATTACGTCCTTTGGTCGTTGTTACAACGAAGATCACGGATAGACTATTTACGACAATGGTCGTCGGCAGGCTGAAACGAATGTCGTGCATACAAAATGCATGGCGGTGGCCTGTGCACAATCTTTGCAAGGAAAGTTGCTGTTCCGCTTGAGATACAGGTTTTCTATTATTCAGTTGATCTTTATGCATTTTTCCGTTTAGTTAACGGTACATACCGGTCACGAAGGAGAAATGAAAAGTCGGATTTATTTGATTTATTCAGCTATAAAGAGAGGTAAAGAGGTAAAAGCCATCCGAGTGGCTATGGCTTTATTGAGAAAAATAAAAGATAAATATTATTTATTAAAAATAAATATTATTAAAAAATAAAAAAATAGATATTTTTTACATATTTTACATGTATGCATGTATTTTCATTACTTATGGAAAAATACGAAATATTTCGATTGAGAAAAGGGATAGATTCCATAACTAGGAAGAGAACATAGTCATTTGATGAAATCATCAAATAAATACAATAGGACATTATACGAGATGTAGTACTCACGTTTGATCCAGGATTTGATCTACAAATGGAAGATCGAAATATTTATTTCAAACAAACTTGGAGAAGAGTTCTCAACTGTAACTACGATCTTACCGAAGATAGAATCGGTAAGATCGTGTAAAATATTGTAAAAGCTTGAACAAATTATTTCGACAAGTGTCATCTTATTGTTCGTATTATTTCGATAACAGGTCGACCTCGTTGTCGTTTCGTAAATCATTTTCGGCGCGGACGAATGATAGAAGGCCTCGCGACCACGCGACTTTCTCGTTGGCCGACGATGAATCGCGATTGGAGCTTCTTTGTTCTGTAATCCGTTTCTGTCGCATCATTCACCTCTTGCCAGAGGACGAGTTTACTCATTACACCGTTAGTATACGAGCCGAGATAGTATATCCCGACCTGGGGCGACGTTCCTGAGAAAATTTACATGTGTTCTCGACTCCGTATCGTAAATAGATGCGTTTCTCGCGCATCGCGATGCGATTTCTCATCGAAGCTTTGTTCAACGTTGCGTCATTCCTTTTTTTTTAATGTCGTTAAAAGATTCGAACAACGTAATATCATAAGAGTCAGTCAATTGACGGGTCGCTTAATTAGAAAATCAAGCGATTTATTTTCGGCGACCGATTCGTCTTCGATTAACCGCGCACTTGTACAAACGTGAGATTTATGGCGTCTATTAAAAGCTCGAGAGCAAGGATCTGCCGGTGCTCAAGAAAGAAAGAAAGAAAGAAAGAAAGAAAGAAAGAAAAGAAGGAAGAAAGGAAGAAAGTGTGTGAAAAGCGTTTGTGGCTTTGGAGATTGGCTTTTAAAAATCGAACGTGGAACTTACACGCGCGTTGTTCGTCTCGAGTGGAGTGAGTTGGCGAGCAGTTTACCAGCGTTGGAGAGGAGGGACGACGTCGTTCGTCCTCGGAAGGTCAGACAGAAGAAAGGAGAAAGGCTGGGAGGGAAGAAAGTTGTTTGAATTTCGACGTTTGAGCGACGAGTGCACTCGTTCCTTGTACGGCGAATTTCAAAGGAGAGGCGTTTCAAGAGTACCTAATTTTGGAGTATTTTTCCGCATCGTCAAAGAAAAATCCTGTCCCGTTTCTCCGCGAACGCGAACGATCTTTCCCGGGATTTTAGGGTGCCGGAGCTTTTCGAAACATTCTGAAAATTTAATTCGAACTCGAAGTCTGCTTTTGTTAGTTGCAGACGGCGAGAGCCACTCCTCTGTTCTCGCAGGAGTGCGAAGCATGCTATTTTCGCGAGACATTCGAACGCACCGCGTAGCATGCACCTCTCTGCGGATTATTCACGCTAGGTTGCATTAAAGACAACGACGCATTCTCAGCGCATTTCTATCATGCAACAGTCTTGCACCATGTATCTGTCGACGGGTCTTGCGACTACGCTGGCAATTAGTCTTTTCTATAGCTTTTCTTTTCTTTCTTCCCCCCCCCTTTTTTTTTTCTTTTTCTTTTTTTTTTTATTTTTGTCACGCGTGCGTACGTATACGCGCGCGCACGAGCGCATTTATACTAAATACGTACTACCTCGGACATGCTGCGTGCACCCGTATGCACCGCACGAGCCCCGGCGAAGAGCTAGGCGCGTACGTACGCTTGGCTGTTGGTTCAACGTTCCGTCTGCTTATTAAATGCAGCCACCATGCTCTCGTGTTTCACTGGTTACTCGTTAGTACACACGAACGGTGTGTTGCGAATAAAGATGAAAGTGTAAGGGTATCGTATCGTATCGTCGCGTCTCGACGTTATACGACCGTACTAAAGTACAAGAACACGCTGGCAAAACCTACTCGCATCTTCGTTCGTCTTCGTGAACCGGCGTTTCATTTTCTTTTCCTTTAGTTCCATTTCTCTTCCGTTTCGTTTGCACGTGTCCCTCCAGTTCAGCTGCGTGTTTCTGCCTGGACAGTTTAAAAGCATGAAAATAGCTGTTACTTTTCATTATTAACCTTGAACGGCCCAGAAATATTTCAAGTTTACTCACCTATGGGTAATCCAAGCTTTCATACAGAAAGAAATTATGTACTGAAAGATTTTTATGTCAAGTCACCGCCAAGAACAAAAAATACTTATTTTTTTAGTGAAAATTTATCGATATATTTTATCACTACTGCTAATATTGCCGTTGTTACTATGTTTCATTCTTCCATAGTTTTCAGACGTATTTTACAAGAGCGCAAAAATGCACGCAAGGACAAAAAATAACGTTACATAGATAACAAGCGGAAACAAACGTAACATTTACCGCGTTAATTGAAAATATCGCAACAGCAACAATGATAAAAGTGATAAAATAATTTTTGAATATAATAACAGAGCATTCCTAATAAGTAAAAGTGCCATGCCGCATATATTATGGCGTTGGATCGTTAATGGTTAATAGTAGTAGATGATGATACAGTGCAAAACTGAGAATACTATTTTCAAAGTTGGTAAGACCAATTTTTTCTCTCTCTCTCTCTCTCTCTCTCTCTCTCTGTCAGAAATCGTGAGACAAAAGCGAAACATTTTTGTTTCGTTGTCTCAGAGCCCCATTTATATAATCCTCGATCATTCTTCGTCAATATTTGACCAACGTCCCACGGCGCATACTACTTGAAAACTCCATTTGAGCTTTAAATCATCATACTCGATCGTTTCGTTCGTCGATAGCCTCTCATCGTACCAACGACCCTGTTCGTTCTCTCGCGTATCCAAGATATACCTATTCGACTGGCATTGTGCGCGTACTCGTGTTCCCGCGCGACAAATTTCTCTGTCTGTTCCTCGCTGTCTGTCTGCCTGTCTGTCACCCTTTCCTTTCTCCATCGCTCTCGTTTCTCCGGGGCCTCTCTGTTGCTCGTTGAAGTTGCGTGAGTATACACAGAGAGAAATGCAGGATCAATAGGGTGGTGGAGGGTACGAAAACCACCCCAGCACGATTTCATGACTCATAATACACACTTGTTCGAGTCCCGTAGTCTTTCGTTCTCACTTTATCTTACACCCATCTCTCGTTTTTAAGCTGTTCTCACGACACACGAAGTGATCTAATGGCCAATTTTTTTCTTTCTCTGGAATGGAATGGATGGAACATTGATTTTTCACGCTGTACTCGTCTTTTTTCTTCCTCGCGTTTTTTCATTGTCTGACGGTAAACAACGGATTTTCTTGCTCGCTCTCGTTGAATTAATTAACACCGGTCTCTCGGCGAGTCGCATATTTTTGATGCTTTCGCAAATGTTTAATTAATCGAGCTATTCCCTGACTTGCATATTTTCACAATTTGTCTTTGCACAGTTTGTCGTAATTTTCTGGAAAGTTTCAGATACTGCCAGTTTAACTTCTTTTGTTCCTTGTTTCGTTCAATTAAAGTCCTCGAAGTAGTATGGACAAACCGGTTCTAAGCGAGAATGTTTGTAGAAAATAGTAGTAGTAGAGAAGAATCGAAAATCTCCCAGAAATGTTTTTTCTTTACGACTTTCAACGGGAAGAATGGTAAAAAAGAAAGAAAGAAAAAACACGACCGTGAATCTTCGTCGTGGTATTGTGCCGAATATCGGAAACTGGTTCGAGAGGTCGAAACTTGAGATCAGCGGAGACGGTAAAAGCGAGAAAAAAGCGCCAGATATAGCGGCGGCAGGTGATCCGATAAAGGTACCCGCCACATACGCGTACATACATAATAGAAATACCATGGAATTTATATCTCCATGGGATGATCTAACCGACCTGAATAGTCTGCGTTCGGCAAGGTTAGGTCGGCGTTGCAAGTGCACCTCTTTGAAAAAGGTCGTGCCCAAGGGGTGAGTCATAGTGTGGTGGACGCGCGGCGTTGTGTTGCGTTTTTCATCTATCGACCTGCGGCACAGAAAACGCAGGATTGGTCGTGGGGAAACTCGGCACGGACCGATACGCTGGTGTACAACCGTGTATACACGTCGTGGAGCGGCTTTACTCGCTGGAAATCGATTCTAGATAATGGCCTGTAATTTCATTCGCGTCCTACCGACTGATAATCGAATAACCTCGGCTGCAACCGATGAAGCTCTTCGGCCAGTACGACGAGCGTGTACGCTCTTCGAAATTTAGTCTACGCTCTCATGGACTTTCTTCGTTTTACGAGCCGAGGCCATAGTTAATTTCTTTCAACGTAATAATTTAATTTCATAACGTAGCAACGTAATTTTCTTTTAAATCATTAATTAATTAAACGAACGAAATCGAACCGGAGCAATAAATACGTATCCGTGGAATAAGATTTTCTACGATTTCTTATATTTTGTATGTTTTTTTAACGTGGATACTTGTTCTCGTTCGAGGCGCAATATCCTGTTTCGAACGTTAGGTATTTCCTTCAAGCCGATTTACGTAATATTCGTGTTTTCTCCGCTAAACGACGAGGCCCAATAATTAGTCGATATCGGAGGCGGCGTGAAAATAAAATTGTTCAAGATAGAGCGGCGGGGAAAAAGATAAAACGATACGTTTTTCTGTTCTTGTACGTTCGAAAGTCGGAGTTCGACTATCACCTGCGCTACTGGTTCTCCGTTATTTAGTTACCGATTGCCCCGGTTACGATGGCGTCAATCGCGTACAGTTATCACAATGAGAAAGTTGCGAGCCGTTCGGGAAACTTGCGTTTTAGCTGGGTAAATCGTTGGCGGATCTACGATCGATTCTGCGATATGCGACTTGAGGTATCTGATTTAGATGTGTATTTGTGCAATCGGCGTATCGGTATCACCGCTCGTCTGCATTGCCACTCGTGCAAGTATCATATTATACTTGATTGATCAGCTTGGTCGCCTGGATATTCTTGCTTGCGACGACAAACAAGAATATCCAGGGATTGTCTCGAATCAATATCGCAAAGACTTTGCCTATTTTTTTGCCAAATTTCGTAATTTTATCTCTTAGATTTGATTCTAATTCTTGTAACTTGAAACTCACATGTCCGAAATATTTGAGCCGCTCATTTGCCAAATCGTCCGCAAAGCAAAAAGTAGAGAATCGATGAAACAATTGCGCATCCTTTTTTAAAAATTCCTCTCAAAATTTAAACTTAAATACGTCATTGCAGGAGAAAATGTACATCCTTGATCGTAGACAAATGTCTCGAAATAATCACGTTGGTTTCTGAAATAAATAATTTATTTGTTCCACGAAGAAATTTTTGTCGTTTTTTTGTGATGTTAATTATTAAAGAAATTTATTTGAAAAATTCAAAAAATGGAGTTAATTATTATAAACGGCTTCTATATTGCTTCACCATCGTATGCATTTCATATATTTATTACACTACAAAGATACCAAATAATTTATAATGATTATTAGATTTCAAATTCGAATAAATTAGTGCAATTAGTCAATGATGATCTTTTTCTTTTATAAATAAACGAAATCCTGATTATAAGAAACGAATTAATTGGTAAATAGATGAGAATGGATTAGAGACGACTAGACGTAAAGTGGCATAAAATAGGGGTTTAGGACTGTACGATTAATCTTGTAGTCCGCGCACTTGTGTAAGAATGAGAATTTCCGTGGATGAAAAGCGATTGAGATTCGAAGAATGCTCGTGGAAATTTGATTGATCGTTAATCGCGTACAATACGGTACGGATTAGAAAGCAAATAGTACAGAATTATTGGAAGTGTCAACGAGTTAAATAGAATCGAATCGAGTTGATCGAGACTTCTTGGCGAGTGTTGAATCATTATTTTTATTACACGATTGAATGCAATTTTACGACGTTTTAAAATATTTGCGGTTACAGCACAATGTTATTACAATATCGCGTATTGTAGCACGACGAATGGATATTAACATTGATTAATTAAGCGTGAAACGTGTGATTTGATGACTCGCAACTTTTCTCTATCTCTGTTTTCTATACCTTCCATCAGAAGTTAATTACTTTAAATGCGTGTACGTCAGCCAGACGCATCCTGGACGCGTGACATCGATGCGTCACGAGATCTCGTTCGTGTTTCCTTTCTTTTCCTTTTTTTTTTTTTTTTTTTTTTTTTTTTCATACAACAGGTTTTTTGAGATGGATCCCGAGAAAGGAAAGAGCTCTACCGATCGACCGTGTCTGCGTACGTAGACGCGCGTCTCACGACCGGTGCGTGGCCCTTGAATGGCTACTCGTTGGAAATGAAAGTAACGCGTTTCGAATGCCAGAGCATAGGCGACTCGACTCGACTCGACTCCGGGCTTCCCTCCTGTCCCTCTCGTTTCTTTTCCATTCTCTTTCCCCGAAGCCGAACGTTGTGCCGTCTGTGTACCCGTGTGCAACTCGATTTGTCCTTAAGTCGCGACTAGTGTGAAATGTTGAAAGACAGGATCGTCCTTGAACGATAAAGCCTCCCATTCCGTAACTCGCTGCGTCAGGGCGCGCGGACGTTGTTTTCTTTCATGTTTCCCAGAACCTTGAGCAATTCCCCCGTATCCCCGGCGCTACGTGGTTCAAGTCTCTTTCGGGTCATCGCGCGAAGGGAATGAACTTCCAGAAGAGATCACGATATTCCACGGAGTACGGACCGGGATCCGCCGGGATACCTTCGTGAATGAATCAGACTTTCGATTGATGACGCTTCGTGCGCGTGGAAAGGATCGTAAAATACGTGTTTCGAGTGTCTAGCACGAGTCTAGTTACGACGTTACTACCTCGAATTCACTCGTAACACGTTGAAACACGTAAAACAGAATACTCGTCTACAGATGGCGCCATAAGCTATGCTTTCGTACACAATACGATTTACGATCTCGTTTTACTTCTTTTGTCGATCGCATCAATCATCGTCGCATTCACGAGAACTCGGCCAGAACGTAAATCAGAATTCGTCAGCGGAAGAAAGAGCAGATCGAGACAAGACCTATGGTTTCCCTGATCCTGACGAGTGTTCGACCAGAGTCGAAGTATTCGTGCAACAATGGCCAGCCAGAGTCCAGTTTCACTTTTCGTGCCGAGCTGCTAAACGGCCAGAAATCTTTCTACCGGCAGCCTTGCGAAATCCCTCATTGTCCCGAGGAGGGACGACGCGTGTATGTATGCCAAGAGGTTTTCTCAGTCGCGTCGATCGCGATGAATACACGTACCGTACGTACGTGGAACACCGTCGAGTGTGCACATCGTCGCCGTTCGACCATATCTCTCTCCGCAAGGAAAAATTCTCTCTTTCCTCTTGACGAACTGCGGCGTTAGAGAACTGCAAAGAAATGTGACTCGTGACGCTATCATGGTTGCTGCATTGATTCGAGAAATTTTTTTCTATCCTCTCTCCTCCCGGAAATTTTAAATAGTTATGCTTTTGTCGTCTTTCAACAAACAGAGGGTTGTTGCGAAACAATCGGCGAATGAAATTGAGCTATGCCGTTCCATTCATTGTGTTGGATATAATTTCGTAATTTTTGGTTCTTTTATTAATTTTGCAGAGAAGATAAATTGCTCGCTTGAAAGATATTAATAGTTCTGTTTTCTCCGATTACGTGGATGAACAAATTTGTCACTAGATTTTACAGGAACTGGAGGGTCAGCCAGTTTTTCGTATCGACAGTTTAATTATAATATCATAACAATCGTACTACCATTTCTGCCGATTAATAGTTTTAGCAACGAAAGGATATTTCTAATGAAAGATGACTCACACTGATTGGCCTCGGAGCCCTCCATACAATAAGGTATGGTTCATGCGGAATTGATTCATTACTTTTAGCAGTAAATAGGCGACAAATCCGTCTCCGTCAAAATAAATGTTCTCTGCCATTTTAGAAGAGTGATTTAAAACACCGACAATTTTTAAATATGAAAGCGAACGCGGCGAATCAATGCAAATGTTGCATTATGCGTGAATCGCAAAAAAAGAAAAACAACAGCCACAAATTTGTTTGTCTGCAGAAAAAGCTTGCAAGCTAATAATTCACTAATTGCGCTTCCATCTTTTTTGTTGCAGGACCAGTACGAGAATCTATCCCTGCACACGCAAAAAGGGATAGAATTCCTCGAAAGGTATGGCCATTTCATTCGCGACCGATGCGCCATCGAGGTGGAATATGCTGCCAAACTCAGGTAAGAAATACTTGGACGCATCAAAGAATGTTTCGTGCGTAGATTTTTCGCGAGATTTATCGGTGGTTGCCTCTGTTCCACCGCCGAAGCGAGCCTCTCTTTTTGTTACATAAATTAACAAAGGGCGTAGTATCCGAGGTTAACGATTTCAATAGGACATCCTGTATAATGAGCGTGTCTCACGCACCCCATGAGTTCACGGACACAAGATGTAGCCAGTAATATTGTATTAAAGGGCCCCCTTGTTTGTTCCGTGAATGCTGTCTACTGTTGCACACTTTTGTTCTATCTGGTGTCTCTCGAAACTAGCTTATTTTCTCCCCTTTCTGCCGGTATGATTTAATGAAAATAATACAACAAATAGACTACGGATGTTTGTGCATACGTAGAAAATTTCAGAACGTACAAAATGTAGTTTAATTAAAACGATAAAATAAAAGATGCTTACCAGAGAAAAGTGACTGTATAATAACGTAGACTGATTCCATTGTTTGACTAATCATTGCAAACAGAGCAATTTAAAGTAAGTAATGATAAACTTGGAAAAGTATCAATTGCAATTTAAGATATATTAATGGAATTAAAATTTGAGATGTTTCAAGTATTCTTGCGCGGTCAAGTATTCTGGCCTGCAATTGAAAAATGGAGGATCGCTGCAAGGGCTGTACGATGATATCTTCCGAATCTGGCGAAATTTAATTGCCGCGAACGGTTATTATCGTTGTCTCTTAATCAGTTGGCGCATGTGATGCCTGGAGAATGATTCCGCGTGCCCGTCACACATCTATCCAAAGCACGTTCGTTCCGCTGCATATAAATTATCACAGGCACGTTCCTCGCCTTAATGCGCCGTAATTTCTGCGATACATGCTCGTGTTACTCGTACAAATGTAGTACCGTTTTACCGCGCAGTAATTTTCCTTCGATGCACCGTTGATTTTCATTAAAAGCATTCCGAACACTGCGAAATACGGTTATATTCTTTAAATCGAGCGCGAGTTAATTTCTTTGAGTTTCTCGGTTAGTTGGAGAAGTTCGGTGCAATGTACGGTGAGCTATCATGCACTAACCCAGATCTAGAAAGAAGAAGAGCCAAGAATCGTAAGGATTATCTCACTGAGCCTCTTCTCTTTTGCCATAGTAACGCGAACGTAAGCGTCACTCAACTCGAAAGTATTATAGAATATTCGTCAAATTTTGTTTCAACCAAAACCGCGATATTGGAACGTTGATTAGTTCGGATGTGTTTTCATCAAGCTTCGACATTAACGACCTAAACTTAGAGAAAAGGGGCTATCGGGGATCGATTTGGAAATAGCTTTCCCAATTTTTGAACAGTGACCCAGACCTAGGAAGAGGAGTTCAAGCGGATTCGAGAATAACTTTTACGCACGTACTTGCCTCTTAGTTTACGATTCCCGTTTCTCGGTATTTTAGAAATCAGTGGCCGTTTTCACGAACCGTTTTTCCGGCCTCATACGTGAAACGTATGGTTGATCTGGTATCAAGGACACGTCAACTTCCGGATGATAATGCATTTACCAGCCGACACACATTTATTGCTCGCTCGTGGCCCGAGTGTTCAAATTAGAATGACTCGGCTGTTGGTTATTTCTTGCTGCACGAGTGACTAAATTCAATCTGTGTATGCAATTCTGGAAAGCGTTCAGCTTTGTTCTACGTGAAACACGAGCTTGATCGTCGTTTTATCGCGCGGCTTTGTAACATTCCGCGAGATTTCTTTTTTTTCTTACGCGATCACACGGAATCTCCACGGTGTCGTTCGTAACATTGCAACTTGCGCTCAGCTGAGAGACGTCATTTCAGAAATAATTTTAAATCAGATCTAGATAGCTAGAAAAGGACGAACTCTATTTAAACCGTGGATTCTTTTTTTTTTTTTTTTTTTTTCTTTCTTATTTTTACACAAATCAGAGGTAAATTATTTTCCTTACTAGGAGATCACTTGGGTCGTTGCAATCAGGCTGCCTGTTACACGTGCACTGACAATCTGTTTTCGTTTCTGATTTCAGACGTCTCGTGAAGAGCTATCAACCCAAGAAGAAGGAGGAGGAGGATTATCAGTGAGTATGAGCCAATTCAGAGGCGTAATACCGGATCCACGCTCCGTAGCAATGTTCCTCGACATGAATAATGCTTCAAAATAATTCCTACTTTAAAATACGGTCTGTCTATTTTTTCCTTTCCCTTGTATTTTTTTTTTCTCTTTGTCACGTGTAAATTATATTTTAGTAGGTCGTCCAAAGTCGGAGGTTAAAGAATATATTTCCTCTGCTTCTCCAGAATGGCTTTTCTACCTGGCATCCAGCCAATTTTTTTATATCCTTAGGCATTTCGCGAACGTCAATCCAATCAATGATCGCACAAGTTTTGCAATTCTTAAAAGCTTGTGTGCTGTTTTAGACTTTCAATTAGAACGCGAACGCGATGTCGCGGAAGGAAGGAAAAGAAGAATTCTCGAGCGCCTTTAATATTCGTAGCGCGACAGAAAACAGTAGCTAATCTCTTATCTGGGGGCGTGGGTAGATTGCACTGTATAAGTTCAGTCAGCAACTTGCTCGTCATCGCGCTTAAAGACTTGCCCCTCTTTTCGCGTCGCGGTTCGCTCTCCGTCACGTTCATTTACATAAACAAAAGATTTATTTACGATCAACCGTTGTATAATTAAACAACGACGCGCATGAACTTTGACCGCAGGTATAGCCCATGCCGAGCGTTCAAAATGGAGCTGAACGAGGTAAACGATCAGGCAGGACAGAGGGAAGTGATCGCGGAGAATTTACAGGCAAACGTGCTAAGGGAATTGAATATTCTCGTGAAGGATTTCAAGGAGGATCGTAAAAAACATCTTCAAGAAGGTGCCAGATTGATGGCGAACCTGACCGGTCAAATTGGAAATCTGGAACGTGCTAGGAAGGCTTATGAAAAAGCTTTCCGCGAAGCGGAAAGAGCAGTGGAGAATTATCAGAGGGCAGACGCCGATTTGAATCTTTCGAGAGCGGAAGTAGGTGGATGATGTTGATTTTTGTAACCCACCTTCGTACCCGAAATATTTCGTATAGCCTTTAACGTTAAACAATGTGACGATATGTAAATTTATAGTACGAAACAGTATGTAAATTTATGTAAATTTCGTAAAATGATTTGTTTTATGCTCAGGTCGAGAAGCAGAGGATGAACATGACTTTGAAAACACAGCAGAGCGAGGAAGCGAAAACCGAGTACGCGAATCAGTTGCAGAAAACAAACGACATGCAAACGCTACATTATCACACGGCCATGCCAGAAGTATTCCAACACCTGCAGGTAAATAAATTATTAAAGTATGATAAATTATTCGCGCGCATGTGCAGCTCGAATTCAGAAGTTTCATTCTTTGAAGATTTATTCAATTTTAATGCTCTATATGTTTTGTCTGCAGGAGCTCGATGAGAAGAGAATAAAAAACATGCGAAACTATATGCTGAAATCCGTAGAAATAGAACGAGCAGTGGCTCCGATAATCGCTCAGTGTTTAGACGGTATTGAGAAAGCGGCAAATGAGATCAATGAAAAAAAAGACACATTATTGGTAATCGAACGTTACAAAAGCGGCTTCCAGCCTCCGGGAGATTTTCCATTCGAAGACCTTTCCGTAGCAAAAACGTATGACAGCAATAGTCAGCTGTCGCAGCCTGTGATGCAGCCAATACACAATCATCACTTAACAGCGAAGGGTACCGTTTCCGGTAGTAAAATCAAGAAGAGAGTTGGTCTATTCGGAATATTCAGTAGCAATAAGGTAAATGTTGTACATAACATTTGAACATAACGTAGCTCTATTTGTGTCATAAATATGTTTGTGAATCAAGCATTTGTTTATGTTTTTTTTTTCTCTTATTCTCTCTAAAAGTATAGAAACATCAAAAATAGAACAAAAGATGGTTACAATATGCACGAAAAAAGTAACTATTATTCTTTTTTTTTTTTTTAAGTGTTATTCGAAATGCATTTCCATATCATTACCAATCAGCAAGCCTGAAATATGCTCACAGATCTTGTACAGCATGAGTGATCCGTATAATTTTTTATTACTTTTTTTTTTTTTAAACGATTGTGTTTTCGTGTATTTTTTTTTTCTTTTTTTTTTTATATATAGCACTGTATTATTTCATTTGAAGTTTCGTTTTTATCTCATGCAATCAAGCAAAAAAGACACATCAGATCATATTCATTCCATTTAGTTCGATTCGTTAATTTAAAATAGTATCGCGTCAATTTTCGCGTCGCCAGCATAACTTATCTTTCTTCTGTACTTTTTATTAATTTGGTGGATGGTTCGATCTGCCTGTGTGGTCTCTTGTTTCCAATCATCCGTGGACTATGAATTTGGATACTGTTGTACTTAGTAAGTACACTACGAATCGTTTGCTTGCCTGCCAATATGTAACATCAGCATTTTCTTCTGAATCGAGATATATATATATATTTCATTAACTACGTATTGTTTGTTAATTGTGTCTTATTTGCCGAGTACAAACTCAGACATTGTTGAAGCAGTAAACATTTTACACTTTTTACATAGTACTAGCCGCGATATTTTCATTCGCTGAGTTTTTACTCAATACTATTGCTTGAGACTTGTTTTTTTTCTGATTCATTCGCTGAATGATACGCTTTTGGAATTTGTTTCATGCGAACAACAGAAGTTGATCGAGGTGGGCATAGCTTTGAAGGTCTGTCTATTTCTTCACTGTCGTCATTGTCTTTTGTACGACAGTCCTTATTGACAGAGTCCCACTGTTTTAATGATTAATCACAGAATATTTGTCTTTATGTATATTTTTTTTCTTTTTTTAATTCCATTGATAGTTCGTCCAGCTCCAAGAGTATGCTCGTGATAATGACGCATATGTATAAAACGTTGAATTTGTGTTTGTTAACTCTTAATTGGTAACGTAGAATTAACTGTATTGTCATATCTATGACAATCACGTGTTTTTCTCTCGTTTTCCACCGTTCACTCCTTCATTAGATTCTTTTTTTGTCGGCATTCATGCTTGAAATTTAAATACTTAAACTAAAATATTCCAGAATAACGTGGCTGGATATGGCGACGGTGCGAAGGAGGATTGCAGCGATCTACCTCCAAATCAACGCAAGAAGAGACTGCAACAGAGGTTGGATGAAATTCAAGCGAAAATTCAGCAAGAGACTGCAGCCAGGGATGGCTTGATGAAGATGAAGGGCGTGTACGAGCAAAATCCTGCATTAGGCGATCCGATGAGCATAGAAGGACAATTGAATCAATCGAGCAACAAGCTAGACAAACTCGGCGCGGAGTTGGCAAAGTTCCAAGGTTATCTTGAAGAAGCAATGCGTGCCGGCATCAGTTTATCCAGGTGACTTTGCAAAATTTCATAGACTCCTTTCACGATCTACTTAGTCCGTGATGTAAGTTGTTACAATTTAAAATTTCTAGTCCCAGTCAAGCACCACGAAAACCGACTAGTAATGGTTCTGCAACGAGGCCGCTAAGTTCAAGAAGGTCCAGTCATTCAGGAGGAGAGGAAAGTCTTTCAAGATCGGCGTCTGACTCAAGCGTAAGCAACACGAATGCTAATCAACCAATGCATAAGAAAAGTGCTCCGGGTACACCTCAGCCGACGCACGGGTAAGTTTTAATTAACTATGGATTCGTGTTTTAAATTTTATTAACGTTATATCGGATTACATTATCGGATTTAATGTAGGATTTACCGTGAAAGGCTTCCTTTTTCGTTAAATAGAAGAATCTTGAGTGATAATAATAAGCTTTTGAATCGGTATAAATATAGATCAGAATTTTTAACTAGACCAATTAGACACGCTTTTCGCTTTACGGTACTGATGCACAGTTCCACGAATAGCCCGGAATCTGGTCTTGGAGAATCGAGGACATCGCTTCCTGGTAGTGGTGGAGAAGAATATTACGTTGATGAAATTGATGCTCAACCGCCATTGGGAACGTGTAGAGCTCTTTATCCTTTCGACGGTATGTGTATATATTCAAAAATTTTGTCAAATTTTTGTATTCTGTTAATAATCTAGAAATATACATATGAATTGGGAATTATATTTTTAGCGACTAGCGAAGGCTCAATACCTATGTACGATGGAGAAGAATTGTACATGATTGAGTTAGATCAGGGGGATGGGTGGACTCGTGTTCGTCGTATTTCACAACCAATCGAGGGTTTTGTACCTACATCTTACATAGAGTGTCATTTGTATAACACTTAGCCACTTCTTTTAGGACGTTAAACAATTGTGAAGTGGTGAAGTTTTAAGATTATTTATGCTATTAGTTCGATATGAACAATTAAAAATAGCAATTCATGTGAGTATCAGTGAGGGTTCTGTGTTGGTTAAATGGCACAAAATTTCAGGATATACTCTGGTCAAATCATGGGCCTAAATGTCAATGATGTTATACAAATGAGAATTAATATATGTGCCAATATTCTGATTTTTGAGAGAATCTTATAACTCATCAAATTCAGTTATGCCCAACACACTTCTCTCTAGCTTCCATCAGCTTCTCGCAAGAACAAAGGAAGAACTTTTAAGATTTAGCTTCTTTTATACAGTGATTGATAAGTTGAACTCACTTAATACTAAATATAATAATTATGATCATAAAATTACTTAAAAACGATTACGCCCAACCATTTAAAAGATTTCATCGTACATGTTCAATATTTACAAAATACGATACATTTTTCTAAGAAAAATGATAGAAGCACCCTGATCACTTGGATCATTCTGAAAACGTGTCTCTGTAATTTAGATGTGCACAAGTGAACAATTTACAACTTAAAAATTATTTGCAAAATAATGAAAGTAAATACCTGTCGTATAATACACACGTACACATATGTAACATGTGCTCCGCCTATACATCACGGATAAAAATAATCATTGTTATAATTGCGTGAGTTTTTATATATATATATATTTTTCTTTAATTCGGTTGTAAAGTAGGCAACTCATGAATGAATTCGAGCTATCCTTGCCGAAGTTTAGGAAACTGATCAATTCTAGAGTGCTTTTAAATTTACTTTTTATTTAAATCGTATATATATATATATGACAGAAATGTACTTTTTATTTTAATATATTGATGTCTGTTTTTTTAGTCGACGATAGAAAAGTGATGTCACTTCTTTACAATTATTTTTGAATCTTTTTTATCTTCTATTGTTGTATAAGTTTATTAATTGACGTCGTTCGTTTTTATTGTCTTCTCTTTTTCCTAATGCAACAAGAAGGTGATTAGGTGGTGCTCTGTACAGCAAATAGATTCCGAAGATTGGACGGCTAAGTTTTGTTTATGATATTGTCTGGATGTGAATTTAGTTAGGATATATTTCTGTACATATTGCAAGGGATATGGGAGAAAAAAACGAAATGAATGGTACGTGTGTGAGTGCCAGATTCAATGTACACTCTGCGAAGCGATGAATTTGTTTCCATTACAGGTACAAATGCGGAATAGCGGCGTTGGCATTTTTCGTTTAAGAAAACGCCTCTGTTTCGATATCTTTGGAAAGAACTCTCAGCTTCGCAGTTACAAAGCCTAGATTCGTCCTAGATTTGATTGCGATGTATTGAAATCGTGTAGTCACATATATGCTCGCGTATTAAAAATATGTATATGTATATATATATAAACTATAATCACTCATTAAAATATAGCTTCGGTATATAAGGTACGCAAGTACAGAAAATAAAACGAAGATCAAGAGCCCTTTCCTCAGCCGCAATTGCTGCCTATTCATTCGCTGTAATTTCTTTATTCCCTGACATATTTGCGATTATATAGTGCGATAAGTTTTGCCGCATTTTCCAAGTAATCGGTAATAAGCATGTGGCACGTGTTTCTACGGGATCTTTTTTTTTTTTAATTTATCATTACCATCAGAGAGAAAGCATTAAGAAATTTTAAGTTTTGCGAGAGTCATCAGTATTTTCGTGTTCGGTTATCGATTTCAATGGAAAGTCAATCGCGATACTTTTCGCTTGAATATCAATCGTTGATAGGCTGTATCACTTTATGAAAGTGGAAAGAGAAAACCATTAGATAACGATAGAAAACAGAAAAAAGGACGAGATCCTTGTCTACCTTAATTCTTAACGTTCAAGTGCGTCCATTCTATGTATATTTTGTGATTTTATATCCACGAACAAGTATTGTAGATAATTAACTTCGTGACTCATTATACGTTTAATTATTATTATTATTAATTATTATTATTATTAATATTGAAAAAATATAGCTACTAAACCAACATAACATGGTCTTTGATACTAATGGGCAAATCCAATTATCCATCTATTATTCCTCAATGTCTTTTTAATAGAACGGAAGTGACTTAGAAAGAAAAACAAGAAGAATTGTGTTTCTTAAAGTATATTATAACATTTCGCGGACAATTGACTAGATCAGAAATACAGAGCAATACATTCTGATACTTGTTGTGCATATACACAGAGCTACATTACAATTAATACATAATACAGTTTAATACATATCGTTTATAAATTAAATACAATCGTTTCTGTAAAATTCTTGCCAGTCCATGAGACACGTATCTAAGCAGAAGAATACCGTGAATTTTTATATATCAGAATGATATATATTAGATTTATATTTTTCGTTCTCTTTTTTTCTCTTTGATATTTTATAAAATCAAAGTGTCGATCGATTATAGCGAAAATATTAACAATAGATTTCGCCTGTATATTGGCAGTCGTTTGATTATGTCGAATATGTCGCAAATTCACGCATAAAAATAATAAAACGTATCTTAAATGTACAGGATATTTATTTGGAGTTAGTAAAAATATGGTAGTAAATTGAATCGGCAGCTCGCGATGTTACATATACATTAATCACAGCATTTGCGCAGGCCAAATGAGCGAGCAGCAGAATAATATCTAAAAAAATCCACACGGTAGAAAACGAGAGTAAAAGAAGTGACAATCAATCGCTATCCACGAGATCAATGAAGAAAGTTCCAGGTACGCGGCAAATCTATCCTTAAGTACAGATTATGAAAAACATCAACTAGAGAAAGTTCCATTTCCTGATGATTCTTGCCGCATATCATCACACACCTGTTGTCGGTCAGTCATGTTTTTTTTTTTTTTTTTTTTTTTTTGTCACTGTACAAAATACTTGCTCTTGTTCTGAATTCGCGTAACGATCAGTTTGCGAACTTTCGAACAATCTCAGTCAATAGTAATGGAAGCAAACTACGTCCATGTGGGACGATTATTCGACGATCAACTGCTTTGGCAGATTTTATTATTTTCTTTGAGCTATGGGTTTACTTCAAATAGTAAGATCCTCCCATTCTTCGACTTGTCGAGGAGAGAGTTCGATTTTAATTCGAGTCAAAGTACCGAGAAGATCATGCATCCTAGCCGTTAGGGGATTGGCTTGAAGATCGATAAATTCCAACGCGGGAGCGTGCCTAAGTCTTTCGACATCTATATCTAGAGAAACGAAATTATCAAGATTATAATATCAATAACTGGATCATTTGAATATCGTTTATATAACGTAGATATGTGCAATGCTTACCAATGATTGAATTATTATTGGCAAGGAGCCGCTTCAGTTGCGGTATCCGACATGTAACGGGTGGCAATGCAATGAACGTATTATGCGAAATATCCAACCTTTCTAAAGCTTGCAATTCAGCAAGTTCTTCTGGTAACTTACTCATTTGATTATGACTCAGGTTCAATTCTAGAAACGATTACGTGTTTGAATTTGTATTACAGTGATACCTATCAGCTTAAATAAAAAAAAAATACATATGAAATTTTCCTTAATTATTGAAAATAAGAGGATAAAAAAGGAATAACAAAAATATTAACAATACGAATATTTAATCGAATGCAAGTGTTAATCAACTTACCAGTGATCAGTGAGAATTTAACTGCAAATTTTGGTGGAATTTTTGTTATCACATTTCCTGACAAGTTACATCTTTTTAATTCTGTATGTCTCATTAAATGATAAACTGCGTCAGGTACTTGCATCAATTGGCATTCTGATAGATCTGAAAAAAATATAAAATAACAACATTAAAAAAAGTTCTAAATAAAATTAATAAAATTTTGTTTCATGTTAGAAAAAAAATATAGTTTCCGAAATGTATATTTATAAAACAGTCATCGCGAACGATATATTGTTAGGCATATATAATTAGATTACATGTCGTAGAAAATAGCGATGTATTCAATTTTCACAATTGGAGCACGAAGACATTGTGTCCGCCCGTATTGTGTTCTTGACAGATCAGCTGTCGAACTAGGTCAGTGTATCAATATTCCACGACGATAACAATAGAAGTTTGCACACTTTTTTTTATTGTTAATCCTCACTCTCGAAATTACAGATCGATTCTGGCTTGATTTATTTTTCAGGAACTATACTAAAAATTTCAAACAGCTTGAACATGTACGATTTTTTTTTATAAAACCCGCGATGCACCTGTAGCAGCGAGAACTAGGTCATGAACTAAATTGAAGTATTTACACTGACGACAATTGATTTAAACAGACTGGATCTGAATTTTTACGAAAACCGTGATTTTAACAATCTGTCAAAGTAATTTCTTAGGTATTTTTCAAAGTACAGTTTACCAAGATTGTTAGTCTCTTGTGCATCCTCGCAGCGCAACACCACTCTCGTGACGGCGTTCGCCATTTTGCTGAGGCAAACTGAGTCAAGTCAGACGTCTCACCACCTTGATGCGAAATATTTATTTTCGACGAACTTCAGAAATAAATAGCACCGGTTCGATGGCCTTGGCACTCATTCTACTTTCCGGAAATTCACGCCACGACGTGATTTACGTAAAAATCAACGACAATAATACTCGTAAAACATCCGATACATATTAACAATTCAAGTGTCATGTTCCTTTAACGATTGAAATTTACCAATTCAAATTTATTAATGTTCCGTTTGAATTGTAATCGGCTGAAAACGAATTTTAAGAGCATTTTAGCGATGTGAAAATAGACGCGGGACGCTCGCTTGTTTGATATTGCGCTAGAAAGTCTCGTCGCCATTCTTCTAGTGCATGCGCATTCGGTGATTCCGTTATGCTTTACACAATCATTTCACGTCAATCGTTGTTTTTATAATTTATGTTGTTACAAATGTTTATGTATGACGTAGACCAATTAATTTTGTTATATTAAGTGATTATGTATAACGGACATATGTAATAGATCATACAAGATAAGATACACATTATTTCGTGAGCCGACAGATAACTATACTACCGAATATTTGAAAATTTCGCTACAAAAAAGCTATATTTCTTTCTTGCAAACTTTTTTATATTATTGTACGTTTTGAACTTTAACAATCTCATGTTGTATTAAACAGAAAGATCTTTTAACACTGTCAACTATTGGTCGACTACCTGACTATGTTTTACCGTTTGTATTGACAGTGATGATGACTTTTTACTACGAAGTAATAAATGGCTTTGGTGGCAAGCTACCATTTAAGGTTACGTTTCCATACATGGTGGCGCCTCGCGTACTTGTATTCGTATACAGTACAAGGTGTATGTAGGTATTTGTGACTATGAAAATATATAGTACCGTCCGTGTTTTACATATAAAAAAACAATACTCCATGTTCAGATAAAAATTGGTAATTCTTCGATTTCTTACAAAATAAGACGATTTTTAGTCGGTTCTATTTGTCATATTTATAATACGCACACTGATGCAAACATTCTTTATAGAACAGCATTCTACAGGGTTGAATGACAAAACTGCAAGCTGACTCACCTGTTCGAACATGAGTTTCCTGTTTTATATTTTGAACAAATGATACTAGATGTCTCAGTGAGTTTGAAACAATATTTTATTGAAAGAAAATAATAAGCAAAAATATATTAAAGGTATGCAAGAACAATAGAACAAATAACAAGATGACGTAAATTAGTAGTTCATTAACACTTTGATATGAATACATGTAAAAAAGATCAGGAAGAACGACTCTCGTATGGCATGCAAAGCGTGAGTATTTATTTGTAGTGATTCACTATTCCGAGATTGACCTTTCGTGTTTCCAAAACGTCAGGCAAAAGATCATTCCTGTTGATGGATCAATTGTCTCGCAGATTGATGCATCGATATATCGCACGATAATATTAATAGCATTTTAATAACGTTAAAAAGTTGAGAATCTTAAAATAAGATTCTTAAAATTAGAAATTGATTACAATTTTCTGATTAATGTTTTCTTATAAAATATTGTAAGAAAATGAAAAAAAAAAATGGCATGAAAAGCATAACAATTCGACTTTTAAGAATTTTGATAATAATACTTCAACTATGATACAGGTATTGCCTTTAAGCTTTGTTCACAAAAACAAAATTTGCTCACGCGCGAACAATTTGCAACACGTTCGAATCGATGACTAGCTTAAGGAACAAAGACCGGATGCGAGAGTTGTGCAACACAATGTTTATCCAACCAATTATCTATACTAGAGCCCGGAATGAGCATTTCACTTTTATTCGAATTGATGCACGAGCCGTTACCGTAGCAAAGAATACTACCACCTGTTACGTATACTTGTTTAATGCATCGCCCTAACATTAGACATCACCTATCGATCTAATATTACAACTGTAACATCTCTTGTACTTTCGAGTAGTAGTTCTTTCGATCGTAAATTAGTAAAAAAGAAAGAAAGGCCTTTTTAATCATTTGATGTTAATTTAAAGAAATAGAATTAGAATCAACTTTTTAAATGATAGAAAGAAATGCATTCATTGCGTATAATAAGCAATTATACGCGCAAAAATTAAAGAAAAAGGATCACTTCTAGTCGTCGGCCTGAGTTTTATTGTTAAAACATTTTTTTTCTTCTTAGAGATCGTTTACATTGTGATCCTTGAACATGCTACTAAGTGGCTCTCGCCTTCGTTTTCTCCAGTTCGAGGCTTTCGCTAATTACCGATTAGAAATCTTGTATTTATTTTTGACGACTTGACAATGATGTTTTTCGCAGTCACGATAGAGTTAAGAAGAAAAGAATGTGATCAGTATAAGAATACACTATTTGGTAATTAATACACTAAAATAATGAATAAACAAAGAAAATAGATGAGAAAATGCCCGATACAGATCTAGTCGAGACAAAGCTGGAAGAAACGACATTGAGGAAGATCTTAAATCTATCCGGATAAGATATGAGACTCGTTCTTTCTTTCAGGTTGAATGAGGAAGCGAGTCGCGTGAGCTACACTCTGTACAATGCTTTGGAAAGCAAGCATTGATATGGAAGACATTGATGATAGACATGAAGCATTTTCGTATTCCTTTGAAAATGATGTCTAGTGTTCTAGCGAAGCTAATTTGTCACAGTAGTTTAAAAATTGAGTTTGTTACGGGTCGGTTGAAACAACGAATCAAGGTCGGCCGAAGAAACGCGTATCGAGTTGCCAACTTTATTAGTCCTCTGACTGAACGAATTCTGAGGTCGCTCGATGACACGTATTTATTAATTTATTATTTCATCGCACGTAATTTGCCGATAACGATATTGAGGCGGAAAAACCAATTACTTCGCGAATGGAACAATTTCTTTATCTATTATATAAACAATATAGTTTATGTTATAAATGAACATCAAGCTTTCACCATTCACACACATTGAGAAAATTATTTCCGATGTTGAGTTACGGAAATTACGTTGCCGGCAAATGTATGCTGTGAGTAGATTATACCAGTAGAAGATCAGACCATGCGTTATAAACAACTAGCAAACTTTGAATCTGCACAAGATTTGTGGTTCATTAGATCTGCGATATATAATTTACTGCAAGTGTTCATAGAAAAGTTTAGTAAAATTGATTAATCATGTTCGCAAGCGTGGAGGTGGTAAAAAAAAAAAAACGATTAGTCTGAGTAGACTTTTCTCAAGAAACATGTTGCATGTGATTTTGAACGATTCAAACGGATTGTCTGCCCGCGAAATTAATCTTATGCAGACTGACTGAGATAGGAATGTTTCTCGAAATCAAAGTAGACTATCTTTCGTATCTTGAATATATTGTGTATTTATGCGTGCTGACGATTTTCGTATATCTGCCCTCCAACAAACAACAAAAATATCAACTGAAATCGAGCGTGGCGATCGTCACGACTTTTCACTAGCATGAAAAATTGGGCGAACAATTAGCTTCTGTTCATAACATTCTGTAAATTAAAAATAATTTCTTCATGCCAATAAAAAGTGACGTCTTAATTTAGAACGTTCCGGTGTTTTTTGATGGGGAATACTCGATCTCTGTTTTTTGTCTTTCGAATCTGAGCTTCAATACATGCAATTTCAACATTGTTCGATATCTTATCTGAGCTTTTATTATCGTATGTGTCACTAAAACTACGCAGCCCGAATTGTTCTTTGTTCTATGAAACATTTATGATGTTTTTGTTTATCAATCGTACAGGTGTTTTTCGAAATACTGTTCTCGTCTTTAAATGATTACAGAAATGTAAACATTACTTGGATGAGTGTTCCAACGCGTTTTCTTTCCCGGAATGAAATCCTCGGCGAAAAGCGAAAGTGTAATGCCTCAAATGCGGAAAGATGTAGCATAGAAAGTACCAAACGCGAAGGAAACAATTACGTTTCGCTTACCTACTCTATCGAGTCAACCTCGCTGATAAAACACTTTTTTGAATGGTTTCATTTTTTCTAAAAAAAAAAAAAAAAAAACTATGCTTTCTTTTCTCAAAATAATTGCTTTTATTTTCTACCAAAGATCAATTTTTTTTCACAAATGTTTTGTTTTACGTTCGATGATCCAGTAAACAAATCCAAACTCGACTGATGTTAGCAAGCTAAACATACTAGAACGACATCAATGATGGATTTGACCTACCTAGATTACAATTGTCTTGTGCCTCTTCGCACCGGGAAACTACCCTAATTATCGCTCGGCCAGCCAACTGAACGCAAACAGCCATGGCCACGTTCCTCTCCCCTTGCTCCGGAGAAATCTGTTGCACATCATCACCGTTGTACGCGGGTGGTCTCATCTCTTCTATGTTTGACTATATACGCCAGATGTGGAAAAATTGTGTCGATCTATCTTTAAACAAATCTATCTATTCGGAATCGAACGATCACTGAATCTCCTCGAGAAATTGTCTATTAATCACCGTCGAACTTCTTCCACAGTGATCAAGAAGTACACGCTTTTACGGTTTCTTCCTCGAAGTATCAATAGCACCCTCGGTTTTCTCCACTTCCTCTTCCCGCATCAAGAAACTATCATGTTTCGGGACGCAACCTTTGATTGTACATAGAGAATGCTTGAAACGCACTTTTCCAACGAGATACTTGTTGCATAGAACTATCGCGTCTAAAGAATCTCTAGCGTTGTCGTCGCAAATGTTCTCGTTGTTTTACTGAGAAAACAACGGGAAAGCGTTGACTTTAAGAACATCGACGAACTGGTCGCGTCTAAGACGTGACCTTTCTGTCACCGATCTTTCACAAAGTCCGCGACTTCTCGCTTTTTATCCCCCGCACTTGAAGAACTCTTGGAATGGAGGGAAAGGAGTATCAAAACGAGAATATCCCAGGTGACGCTGGCTGGCACTGAAGTGCAGAACTCCACGCGGTGCTATTTAAGCCCTCGTAGCGGGGTCTCCCACCAAAGATGCATCTCGGATCAGCTGACTACTTTGTTTCAACTCCCTCTCTTTGTTTGAAAACAACTGTAGGAGCCATTACGCATATGCGCTGTCAGGTGTACTCGGCCTGCAACCTGTCAAAATTGGAATTGAAGTTTTCGCGAGCATGAAATACTCAAGGTTGCCACTGTCTCGTTTTTTCAGGGTCTACATTGTCACTGTCTCTCCGACAAACAGGACGAAGGAAAATTTTTTCGCGGATCGAGCGTAGTCGATCTTTTTCCGCGTTACGCTTCTTAAGAGTCGAACTACGTTAAACGCGGCATTGAAGTTTCTTTGTACAGAAATAGGCACGTAAATACGTACTGCTCGAAGGCCTTTGCACGCGGCATAGACGAAGGGAGCCTGGACATAAGATCGACGGAAACAGGAAGGGATCGCCGCAAGGAGAAGCGTAATACTCGACGCAAAAGTTCTCGCGGAATGGGATGACTCATCTAATTGTTCTATTGAGATTGAGGTTCTTTTGATTATGCCACGCACTCGAAAGAGATCTAGATATCGTACGTATGTAAGTTTGGAAATCTTACACATTTACGTATGTAACTTCGCAAACAACGCCGGCCAATTTCCTGCCAACATTTGATTACGAGCTTCCAAATTGCGTTTCACTTTCAGCTTGCAATTTCAATTGATCGCACGTTCTTTCATCTATAATTCATTGTACGTTGTGAAGAATCGTTTAAAGATCGTAAGATCTACGGCGAATCAATTTTTCATTTCACATTTATCCATACGTCCGGGACTGTTATGTAAAAAGTGAACGAAACTTCTCTCGCACGTGTACGAAGCGTAAAGGGGAAGCGTTCTTCGATGATAGATTGAAAAAAAAATTATACAACGGATTAAGAAATTATACAATCGCGTGTACGAACAATTCCGCAATTGTCGTTGCTCAGATACTATTTTATTCATTTATATATATATATATATATATATAATATATTGCTCTTCGATATACATATATACGTATATACGAATTGCGACGTTATATAAATGTGTAATTAGCGGCGCAACTGGCGCGGTAAGGACGAGGAAGCGAACAATATGCAAAATGAAAAGTGTATTCGTCTCTAACGCGCTTCCGGTTTATTTTTCGTAACGACTTTGTTCTGTTCATCCTGTTCTTCTTCTATGTTTTTCTATCTCGGTTTGTGCAAAGTATTCGCTAAAAACATCGTCTAATACCAAGGTCGGAAATACGATGGACCATTCGTTCGGCACGATGCCTACTGCGCCATCACGAATACTCATTATTGCTCGGTCCGTTTATCGCACTTCTCCAGCAGCAAAATCTATTTCACTTTTCTTCGTATTTTTTTGCAAACGACGCAGTATAAAAATGACGCACGCACGTTTCACTCGAATGGAAATCAACGAATATAAATCTTGTTGAAAATTTTCCTGCTTGTTTCTTTGGGACCAGTTACAAGAAGTAAATCAATCGACAAAGTTGCTAAATATATTCTCATTATTTTGGACAAGAATCAATATTCTTGCAGAAAACGATATTTTAAAATGAATGGAACGTTAAAAGACACTGTTTAAAAAGAAGATTGTACATGGACATGTGCATTGTTGTCTCGTCGTGATAATAAAACAGTGAAAAGAAGCATCTGGAGGAACTGACAAATATTGCCAGGGCATCCTTCCAGACAAAGGAGAACATCGAATGCACGTGCTTAGTTTTGGCCGATGTCGCGAGATCGAGAAGCGCATTCGTTTCGCCACGTTAAACAACGTACATATTTCTACGCCTTTCTCTCAAAAGAATCTGTTGTTCGTTCGATCACACGGTATTCTGGAAAGGAAAAATCTTCGTGACTCATCCTTTCCTCATGTGGCTGAGTCGAATATTTTCACGAAATTATAGAAGGAAAAAGAGAAAAGAGAGTCGTATCTTTAATTGTCCCTGGTTTAATAGCGAAAAATGACATAAAATCAAAATTAATTCAAAAGGTCGATCGTGCCTTTACTTTTCGATGGAGAACTCCGCTCTCCATTCATCGCAGAGCCCAGTGCCCAACAGGGATAAAATGTTTATACGATTCTTCGGTATGTTTGGCACGTGGCCAGAGAATACTGCGCGTGCATTTCATGTGGACGAGAATAGATTCGCGGGCCAAAATCCCCCATGACTTCTGAGTCGTCGTGTTCGTATTGATTCTCGCGCAAACGTACGCGAGATAAAAGCTACGGTGCGTCGCGAGATCGATGCACGCGATCCGTGCACGTGTGTGCCCTCTTTTTCTCGCTCTGACATTGTCCTCCTCTTTTTCTCGCTCTGATATTGTCCTCCTAAATTTTTTTTCCTAAATATAGACGCATTCGCATATATCGACGAGGAAGATATTCGTGAATCTATTCCAAATATCAAAGACGAGTTTCTTGATTAAGTTTCTAATTTGTAACAATGAACGTGAAACGTTTGCACGACAGATACATGTATTTTCTTTGTTAATTCAACGGCTTTATGTTTCCACAACGACGCACGATTTTACATCCGGTCAGGATTGCCGAGCTCTGATTTTACGCCAAGTGTGATCTGCCAACACGTGGCAGAAAAAAACATCGTGTTCCACGAATAATCCGCGCAACAAATTTTTCTAAAAGTCGGAGAATCGCACGCTTACAAATGAGAGGAATCGTAAAAAGAGTACGTTGGCTATGATCAGAAATATATTCGTTGATTTTTCGCGATGAAACGGGGAAAATAAAAATAATACCAGAATCATTGGAACTTTTACATTACAGGCTATTTTTTCCTCGTTTTTACAGTATAACTTGACATTTCACAATTATAATCTGCGAAGAACCTTTACAAAAGTCTTCGTCTGACCGCGAACATTGGCCCTATAAAATCTTTGGCTTTGACGTCGATTCTTTGTGCGCTCGCGGGTTACTGCGTCTCCGTTTTTCGAGTATTTTCATATTTACCAAGAATTGGGATCTTCCACGTAGCCTGAAGGGAAAACGTCACTGGTAGATATAAACGGACGTCTACTCGGTTTCACATTTATTCGTATATATTTCTCGTTGGACGAATAAAACATCTTCAATACTTAAAACATTGTTTGGAACAACAGCGTGTTTCAAGAAAATAATAATAGCTCGAGAAATGAGTCTCGTTAGTCTTGTTATATTAACCCTGAATAGTACAAGTACAAATTGTCATTGAACGTTCGTTCAACAATCTATATTGATTTTCTTATATTCATTTTACATATTAACAATGAATCGTAATATCTCATTGAAGCCACAAAATATACGTATGTATGTATATATCAATATCTCGATGTTCGTTATCTATGGATGGAATTTTACCGTATCATGTGTTTCATTCATACTACACTTGGGTGTAGGTGTATATTTGATTAAATCAGTCGCAATTCACGCATTTCGTTGCACAAGTAAAACACTAGTAAGAAAAGAAATCGATCCAATTGTTTGATTTTGATATAACGAAATTGTATCGTTATATTGATATTAAAGAGAATAACATATCTGTTCCGCAAAGCTATCGTTAACTATAATTAAGTATCTAATTGCCCGTTACCTTAGATTTACCTTTCCGTTTTATTATCCTAATTCCGTTTTTATTATCCTAATTTCTTTCCTAATGTCTAATGTCTAACACAACTATTTATCTAAACCACTGAAAATACCTTAGGCGTAAACATAACTGATACATATTGTACTATGTTCTCTACAAGTATATATAGAATCTGTAAATACAAGTCTTAATATTTGGTGTTCTCTGGTAAACTATATGAAGATATCACGGTAAAATTTACGAGTATAATATCTCGGGGCCTATTAACTTGAATATCGAATTTTAAAGAGAAATTTCAAAACACGCATATAATACGTACAATTGTAAATATGTATCTAATACAGATCCCTGAAGAAAACTATAATCGATCAAATTTATCAACGACCGCTAATTTAGGCTAGTAAAATAGAAGTAAAATAGAACGTACGAAGATTCGGAATGTATATTGGTAATTTTGTTGGAATTTTTTCATTGAAGTTAAGTCTGTTTGGACTCCTTGTTATTTTGAGATCGATCTAATACTTCTTGCGCATGTTGCAATCCAGCGCAATAATGCAATAGTAAGACACTCAGTGCTTGCACGCGTAAATCGCTCTGTGCAATCAATTTAATACTGTCCATTTCTCCACTTTGTGATAATTCTAATCTTGAGGTAGTTTCCGCGTCGAGCGCAGTTTTTAGCTTCCCCATCTACATTGAAAATTTATGTTAAACATAAAATTAATTTATATGAGTCTTAATATTAATAAAAATCGTTATCTTTACCATAGCATTGATTTTTTCAACGCGTTGTAGCGGTGCCAAGTGTTTATACAGAAACTTGCCGGTATCTTTAGCCCTAGACATAAGACCATCATCCAAATCGCCAGCTACTAAAGGAGCTGCTACGCTAGGCTCAGCGCCCTCCAAGAGATCAAGACTTATGCCCAAGCCTCCAACCAATGAATTCTAAATGTTTCAACAATTCGATCAGATTCGTCGGAGCGTAATATAATAAATTTAAATCTTGATCCTAGAGAATGGATGCACCTACCTCAATTGCATATGATAGTAAAGGTGTAAAGAAAGCATCACTTATCGCACTATGAGAGATTGTAATAGTTATAGAGTGTTAATACAACAATATTTCATGTAACAAGCGTGGTGACTTCTGCATCACAGTGTGCATCTGCGTGTCCCTCAAATAACAATTAGTGTCACGAGCAACAGAAAATAGTGTAACCATTTGCGACAGGAATGAAAAGCTTGTACGAAGTTCCAAATACATTGCATGAAAGATGAACGTAAAGCGGCTCAAATATAATTTAAGCTTCAAAAATGATAATAAATATCTTAGGCATAAGCGTGTTTTCTGCCCCTTGCAATTGCTGGTATAAAAAATAAAACAACGAACAAAGATGGAACAGAGAAGGCCTAAAATTATAGCTTGATTTAATTACAATCGTCATTAAAATTTAACGCAACGGTTATTATTAATGATGCGATTTATAATCAATCTGATCCTTCTCTGTTTCAACTGAACAAATTTGTGTTATTAAATTCTACCTTGCGGGATGCACAGGGACTTGGGGGAAGACTTCTAGATGCCAGACCAGTACCGGAAGCCGGTGGGGCCAAGCAACTGGTACTTCCAGCCTTCTTCAGGCCCAACAGAGTATTAGCTATACTAGCCTTCATGGCCATCATAGTTGCACCCTGATTAATCGATCAACCAATTTTAAATTTATTAATAATCTTACTTATCCAATCATGAATACCGATAAAGTACTTTAAAAAAAAGGAAAAAAAGAAAGAGAAGAAGAAAACAAAAAAGAAAACGATATAAATAACCGAGCCCTCGATCTCGCTCTTGATTATTTTCCGTGTAAAAAGCTTAAGTTAGTCAGTAATAAAGTAAGTGTTTTAATGACTTACAAAATTCAGAAGTACTCAACATTAAAAGCAAGGTCAAGGTGCAAACCTACAAAAAACCTTCACCTCCCTATTATGCAGATGATCAATTTTATTGCCAACAATAAAGTGAATCACACTTAACAGTTGTTTTTCTATGTACAAAATACCAAGAATACTATTTCCAGTATACATTAATTGCCCAAAAACTGCAATTCCTTGATTACAGTATTGCATACTGTACAATCAAATATAACTAGTAAAGCGTAGATATGCATAGTGAATATTTATAATATTTCTTTCTTAAAATTCCGCTGTAACGATAATTGCATAATAAAATTTTCTTTCAAAATTAATATACAATTTTTTTTCAATAAAAATATAAATTATGTATATGTATATGTATATGTATGTATTACATATTCAATAAATTTCAATTTAGAGATTTAACTTTAAATTCTAGGTTGTCTTAATTATAATCATTGTTTTTAAAAGTGATATATTGGATCACAATCAAAAAACGAATAAGAATTTATGTTTAAGGAATTGTCAACTACAGCATTCATTGCTATTTTAAAATATTATGTAAATTTAAAAATTAGTAAGTTGACAATACCATTTCCGCGTAATAAAAGTTTTTATTACGTCTTGAGTACCTGTACATTATCTTCACAACTGGTTAGAGAAATCTCTGGGCCTGATTCCCCAATAAGAGTAGTAGGCTCTATTTCATCAGCTTCTAATGCCATTGTTGTTATACTTTCAGCTCCACATGTTCCTGATGCTTGGCAACGAACTTCGCATTTCTTGTGACACACCATACCACAATCTCTGCACTGCACTGCATCCTTTAGCCAAATCTATATAATGAAGATATATTCTATTGTATTCAAATATATTTACATACATATAAAGAAAAAAAATAATAGTAAAAAGTTAGACCTTTTTTGTACAAAAATCGCAATGTGTCGCTCTATGGAAATGAGTTCTAATAAAGTCGTGCATCTTTTTTTCAACAATTTCTTCGCTTAAAGGCGGTTGTGCCTTAATAGTTTCTGCATTTTCCTTTTTCCCTGAGTCACCAGCCATGTAACGATTCGGATAATTAGATTCCCATACATAAGATAATAAAATATCACCATAACAAAGTGTTGGATCAAATCCTGAATACCCTTGTAGTTTTGGATGAACCGTTGCTAAAGAAGCTTTCGAAACAGCATGCAAAATTAGTATAAAATAAATGAAAATAAATATATTAATGGCAATTGTATTTAGTAAGAACAATACATACCACTATCTGGTGGTAATAAAGCATAGCATTTAAGATAATGACCAGTTGAAGACGTATAGCATTGTGCTAGAATTAATTTCATAGGGACGTTAATATATCCTAATAATTTTGCGTGAATTTCTCCTCTGATACGACCCCATACTCCGATATTTAAATATTGAAGTTCTGAATCAATTTGAAAAGTTCTAGTTTCTTCAAAAGTAATTAAAGATGCATGTTCTTTCTCTTTAGTAGTATAATATAAATCTGATATATTTGTTACATATGTGTCATCGTTAAAGCAAAATTGAGAGCTACTGAATATTATTGATTGATTCGAAGTAGTAGAAATTTTTCTGGAAGGTGTAGTGTCTGGCGTTTGAACAATATCATCAATATATGCGCTGCTTTTTCTTCTCTTAAAAAGTTTACTGCTCATTTCCAACTTATCGGAAATTTCATTTTCACAATCCTTCAAATCCGAAAATTTAATTTGGCTTTCAAATTTGACTTTAGTATCTTCGGTACTAGGTGTATCATTCTTATTTAATGCAGAATCAATTCTTAATGTTTTCCTATCAGATCCCCTTTCTGTTGATATTCTTTCACTATCCAATTTCATACTAGTTTGCTTGTCCAAATCTGCTTTAGAATATTTTCTTTCAACCCTTATAATAAAACGCCTCTGCACAGCACTTTTTACAAATTTAGCTACTTGATTCATATTAGACACTTTTTTGCCATCTACTGCTATTAAAATATCTCCTTTCTTCATTTCAGCAATTGCAGCAGGACTTCCAGCTATTATAGTTTCGACTAGCACACACACATGACCTATTTCTGGCACAAATTCTTGCTTAAATACTACACCAAGTTGCTGAGAACCAACTTTACTAATAATTAAATCCAACACCATGTAAGGAACTCCAGTATATTGAGTTAGATATACCCAAGGTGTTGAATCGATACTTATTGTACAATATACTTCAACTTGTGATTTATCTTCTGTATTAAGTATATTAGGTCCAAGATTTAATCTAGTTACTTCCACTAGTGATACTTCCAAATAACCTGGTGTCAGTTGCATGTTCGCAACCTAAATAAAATTTTTAAAAATTTATTAAATATATGTATTATTTTTCAATTTTTATAATATTTTAAATAAAAGTAGATCTTACTTCGGATAAATCTACCGTTTCGTCGTTCAATCTACGGAAAAATGGCTTATAACGCATTTTATAGCGAGGTAATGTATGCTTCCTACGTACAGCTCTTCGAATTTGTCCTGTTATCAAAGAGATGATCTGTGGTTGTAATTGACGACCTTGAAATTGGGATTGCACTTCCAATTCAAGTATGGGATCTGAATAAAAACTTAAAGACCAATGAGTATATGGTACACGTGTAAACTGCAACCTAGCTCTGCCACTGATACGTTTCACTAAAAAAGATATCACTAATTATATTCAACTAAACTTTATTTAAATATTATATTTAGGATAATTTCTTAAATTACCTTGTAAAGCCATATATGCAGTCTTTCCCAGTAGCATTTTAACATCTATTGATAATTGAAAATTTCCAGAATAATGTAGATCTAAAGATAAATCCAACGTTTCCAATAAACCTGTATCAGCATCTATTTTTGAATCTGCAACTTCTAAACCTTTTATCGTGGGAAATTGTGAACCAAGATTTAGATCTCTCAGCTGAAAATATATATGTATTATTATTAATGTAACTTTAACAAAAAAATTGAGTAATATTTTTAACTATATACTTTACTTGTACACTATCTAATAATTTGCCTGTGGTTGACTGAGTTAATAATTCTTTGAACTCATTATTTAATTTTCTGTACAACCAAAGGCGCACTCTCTCAGCGTTTCTAAGTTCATTGAACAAAAATTGCAATGTTAAATTTATTGCCAAGTTTTCATTGCCTTGGCACATACTCTGACGTGATATACTTATGGAATTTGTTTTTTCATCTTGAATCTTATCAAGTAATTCCTTAGGTAATTGGGCCTTGCCATGGTGAATTGATTTTCTTGGTGAACTTGCCAGAGGCGCTTGTTCCAAGTACTTTTTGAACAAGTAAAATTCCAGTGCAAGTATGAATATTATACCACACACAAATGCAATCACAGATATCCAAATAAATTCAAAAATGTTCATATTAATATATCATTTGTTGGAAACTCAGTTTCCTTAAGTAATGCAAATATTTTTACTACTAGAATTAAAAAATGTTCACACAAATTGTAGAAACAGCCACTTTCTTGTGAGGCAGGTATGAAACAACAATCATGTAAAAATACTGTATTTCGAACTTTTTTCAAATAATGTTTATGTGAAATATTAGGAACTCCTATAATATCTACAATTTTTAGTTGATCATAAAAAAAGTATTGTTTTTATAATGCGGTATTACATTGTGGTGAATTACCCTCGTTTCACGGGTCAACAGTTATTCAGTACACTTTCACCTGCCATTATGAATTGAAGTTACGACATTTTCGTAAAGATATGAGTAACTTTCGTAATATTCATGTTCACAAAAAAATGCTCGTGCAATACATTTTAGAAAAACTAACAACGCCGATGAGCATGGGCAGAAGGTATCATGACAGTTTTCTATTGATTTCGGCAGCCATGTTAATGTTAAAGAAACTTGTCAATTTGACAAACTTGTTTTAACTGTTTACCCAAGGCATGACAAATAGAAATATTTTTTCATAATCTTACATTATTATATAGTAAGCAAATTGTCTGTAAATATCGTTACTGTAATGTTTCTAAGCTTATTTGCTATGTGCAATTATAAAAATATTATAAAGGTTCTTTTATCATAGTTCTTGTATCCTTTGAGGAAAGAAAAGATATGATAATCAACATTCCTGAACAAAGTGAAAGATAAGAAAGCAATATGACGAGACATTTTATAAATTAATATCACAAATAAGTTATATACGATAAGGGATCATTTAATTTCTTTTCGAAATCGAAGATTTGTTAATTGATAAATCAATTCTTTTATTTTGCATATCGTTTAGATATGTATTATCAATAAAATCATTTAATTTTACATTTTAACGTATACATGTATATCGAATAACAATCAGCTGATGGTATAACCTCATAAGTTTGTCTATAGAATAAAAATTCAAATTATACATGATACGTTGTATGTGTAATTTATGATATTAATTACAAATAACAGCTATCGTAAGCTTTAAAAACAAAGAGGTTATTGATTTTTATATTTTATTTAATATAAAATATTGAGAAACATACGAAAAACATAAATATACGAAATTTGAATCTAATTTTTGCAAACAAATGCAGATTATTTTGTTAGAATGGCAGCTTTAATGAAGAAAAGAGTATTAGCAGAATTTAACCAGAGTCAGGTAAATTAAATGTTCATTTTCAGGTAAAATTTTGGATTAAATATTTCATTTAATTAAATATCGTTTATAGGTTGTGAATGATCCACCGTTAAAGAGATTAAGAACATTACGTCTTATATCTAACTCGGGTAGTAAAAATGGAATAGAAGGAAGTTCAGCATTAGCTTATATTGAATGCCTTGAGAAATGTAAATGTGGCAATGATGCATTACAGCTTCTTGTTCGTATATCTGATACAATTGCGTACATTTCTCCAGAGGATGTTCCTTCTGTTGTAAAAAAATTATCAGAGAGATTTGCCATAGAAACAGAAGCGGCTGTTCGTGCCAAAATACTTTGGATATTTGCTGAATTAGGCGAAGTAACAAATGATTCGACAGAAAAGACAAAAATTGTTAACGAAACAGCTGAACTTTTGAAAAATGAAGAATCACATAGGGTAAAAAGCCAAGGGCTAGCAACACTGTTAAAGTTAGGAGATTATCATAGGTATTATATATATATTTGAAATTTATTTCTTTTAATAATTAAATTATTCAAACAGAAAAATCATATGCATTAAATTGTAGGACTCTTGTATTAAAAATTGCTCGTGAGCATTTACCTGATACTTGGCATGGTGTACAAACACGCTGCCTATCTATTATTGGTAGATACTTAACTGCAAACATTACGGATGATACTTTGCCACTCGTTAGTAATTATGCATATTCTCAAGATCCAAGGGTACGTGCGCAAGCATTTGAAACAATGGCTGAACTTCACTCTTATAGAGGTTGTAGATTACCTGCAAGCTTTTTTGGAGAAGCTTGTACTGCTCTCAGAGATGATTATGAAATAGTTCGTAGAACTGTCCTCAAATTAATATGGCTTTTAGGCAGGGAATACCCTGAAAAGTAAGCAATACTTGAAATCTATTTCAACTTATCAATATTGCCAATTATATTAATTATTATTTTGCAGTATCATTGTGGGCACAGATGGAGAAGACATACGTATGGTGGATTGTGCATTTTCCCAAATTTGTAGCCTTATGGGCGACTTATCTCCAAGAGTTAGAGCTTCAGCAATGTCTCTTCTAGGAACAATGAAAGGTGTATCACAAAGATACATAGAACAAGCATTGGATAAAAAGCAAAAAGTTGTAGAAGCAGATAGACCAGAAGTAGAAGAGAAAAGTGGATCATGCGGTGCGTTTATTCACGGTTTAGAAGATGAATTTCTGGAGGTAGCATCATAATTTATTTGTTTATTTTATAATTTATATTATTAGTAGTTAAAATAAATAAATATATCCAGGTGAGAACAGCAGCAGTTGAAGCTCTTTGTACCTTATCCTTGGAACAACCAAACATAGCTAGAATTTCATTAGACTTTATGGTCGATATGTTTAATGATGAAATTCAAGATGTTCGATTAAGAGCTATTGAATCATTAAGGAAAATGTCTGCGAGTGTAACACTTCGTGAAGATCAATTAGAAACAATTTTAGGGGCACTGGAAGATTTTTCAGGTGAAGTACGAGAAGGTCTACATGCTACTTTGGCTGCTAGTCAACTTGCCACAAGAAATTGCCTTCATATGTGTGTAAATCGTTTGCTCGATAATTTAAGTCGTTATCCGCAAGATAAGGAAAGTATTAGAAATTGTTTAGCAGCATTAGGAGCTTCGCATCCATATTTGACATTACCTTTAGTGCCACAACTTCTTGGACGGCATCCGTTTTTTGATACACCAGAGCCGGATGTTGATGAACCTTCTTGTATCCTAATTAGAATTCTAGTTCTCTTTATATAAATTTTTAACATAAATTATATTAGCAATCTTATTTTTAATATTCTTAATCATAAATAATAGATGCAAGTGTGCTGGTTCTAGTATTCAATGCTGCACTGCATTGCCCAAGTATGCATGCTCTTTTTACAGAGCATGCATCTAAACATTATCATTATTTACGCGATACGATGCCACATTTAGTTCCTCGATTACGACCAACCGTGACAAGTGGATCAGATTTTGGGAAAGAAGATAAGATTGACGAGGAAGCTGAACGTGGAAAAGAATTTCTAGAAAAAGTAGTTACCGGTGTAGAAAATGCAAGACCAGGTGGTAGAGTTCACACACAACTTTTAGAAGCTGCAGCTGTCGATCTTGATCGTTTAGCGGAGATGGATCATCGTATGGAAGGAGCTGCACGTTTCACTGCTCTGTATATAAGATGTTTACTACTTTTAAAATCTATATTAAAAGAATTTTCAATATTATCAACAAATTCAGTATCTACAAGTCCATTGCCGAACACAACTACTAATGTTTCAGTTCTTCTTCAAAATACTCAAAAGTATGTAGTAGTTGCAACATTTCTTATACGTGTATATAAAAATATTTATATATATATAATTTATATAAATATTACAGATTGCAAAGATTATTTAGTGGATTAAGTGAAAACGAAATCATATTAGCTAATGATGTGTGGTTGAAAGCATTGGCAGTAGAACTAATTCGAGTAACAAGAAGCGTGACAGGAAGAAGTGCTCTTCCGCTCGCACGCCATTTTTTGTCTGAAGCTGATACTCTACCTCAAGATACGACAAAATTACCATCTTTTTCCAGAACTCTTGTACTTCAAATCCCAACTTTAGCTGATGTAAAGCCAGGATCTTTAACACGAATGCTTTTACCATTATTATTAACACCAGCATCGCAAGGGGAAGAGCGTCTCCCAAGACCATCAGTATCTACTCGATTCTGTAGAGCAATTATCGAAGAACCCAGAGGTGACGCAGATGCGGCATTGAAATTTACAGGAGGACTTCTATTAGGAATTCCATTGACAGCAAAAATACTGAATTTACGAGATCCTAGTATTTTACGCATTAAATTGAGGCATCCTGATCAACAAGTACAACTATTGTTACCGCGTCAGTCGGATTTGCGATTGCAGAACACAGAACAAAATGACTACAGATTGAGAACTATAGTTTTACTATCACATCAAGTTTGGATGGAAGCCTGCAACGTAGAAATATCTCTTGCACTTCTTGTACCATCTTCAGCTGTATGTACGCATTCCCCTCTTGACGATCCATGTGTAATAGATCTTTGCAAACCGACTAAAGTATCAATTGCACCAAAACCTATAAAACGAGGTATCTAAATATATTTTTATACAGCATTATTTTATAAAACTTTTTATTGTAAATAAATTTAATATATATATATATATATATGATAATTTGATATGTGTATGTGTATATATATATGTATATATATATATATATATATATACACATACACATATCAAATTATCAAATATATATATATATATATATATATATATATATATATATATATATATATATATATATGTATGTATGTATGTATGTATATATATATATACACACACACATACACATATCAAATTATCAAATATATATATATATATATTTGATGTGTATATATATATATATATATATATATATTTGATATGTGTGTATATATATATATACACAGACACACACACACACACACACACATCAAATTATCAAAAATATATATATATATATATATATATATATATATATATATATTTGATAATTTGATATGTGTATATATATATATATATATATTCCATTTTGTATAACACAGATATCAGCAATGTTTTAATACTAATGCTTCATTTATTTTATAAAAAGTAATTATAAATACATGATTTAAACAGACTGAGAGAGCACAAACAATCTATTTCTTTAATAAAACATATCGTAACAAATGATCTATTTAATTTACATATTTGTTGACTACCGCCAAGTGGAGAAAGAGCTTCCACTGTAACAAAAAATACATTAAATTTTTTACTTCATGGATCTAAAAAATTATATATTTGTAAAAAGAATTTAATTGTCACTAGCTTACCTAGTGAATACTGGAGATTTCGGTACGTCAGCGCTTTTCTGAGCTAAACTACTGAAACTAAGTCCGCCTGATTGATTTGCCAAAGATTCAAATGTGCTACTACCACCTACATTTCCGAAAACTTTTGGCATGTTATTATCAATTGGAGCAGGACTTCCCCCCATAGTAGGTGGACTTCCAAATGCTGTTTTACATATTTTTAGTAATTAAATTTTGTTGTTTTTAAATTAAAAAAGATACAAAATATAGCAAGTATATATTACTATTAAATTAAATAAAGTAAAAAGTATAGAAATGTATGTATTATTTACCTGGAGGAGTGGCACTGACACCAAATGGTGATGGTGTTGTTCCAAAACCACCACCAAATATTGGTTTTGGTGGTCTAAACGTTGCCGCTGATCCAAACACTGGTTTAGTGTTAAATGAAGGTGTCTGCCCAAAGATAGGTTGTACACCTAATACAGGTTGTTCTACACCCATTGATGACGTATTAGCTGCACCACCACCAAATACAGATGATCCAATTAAAGATAATGCTGAAGTATTGTTTGTTGCACCACCAAAGAAAGATGCAGAACCAGTGTTTGAAGCCGAATCAAATATAGAGTCAGATTTTGGAGCATTATTATCAAAGATGGACATTTGAGCTCCAAATGTATTTATCGAGGAGGTATTTCCTCCAAATATGGAACCTGATGAGGATACTTGTGTGTTTCCACCAAAGATGGAATTAGTATTACTTCCACTGAAGATAGAATCACTAGTAGAGGCTGTAGTCATTTTGCCAAACATAAATGTGTTTGAAGAATTTTCAAAAGGTTTAAAAAGAGGAATACTAGCATCTGGTTTTTCAAATGTATTAGCTGTTGAAGAAACTGCCGGCATAGTTGAAAACTGAGAGTTCATTGTAAGAGAAGGTTTATCAAAAACTGGGGCAGCTGTAGTTGTTGCGATTTTGTTTCCGAATGTAAGTGTAGATGAGGTAGGGGTAGTAATAATATTAGTAATAGCGGTAGTAGTAGTAATAGTAGGAGTAGTAGTAGTTACAATAGAGGTAATAGTAGTACTAGTTGTAGTATTAATAGCAGTAGTAGTAACAATAGTCGTAATGGTGATAGCAGCAGCAGCAGTAGTAGTAGTAGTAGTAGTAGTAGTAGAAGTAGAAGTAGTAGTAGCAGTAGTAGTAATATTGCTAGCAGCAGCAGTGGTACTAATGGAACTTGGTGGTAACATAATGGTACTTTTATCGAAAGGTTTTGATAAAGCACTTTGGAAAGGAGTGATATTTGTTGTTGTATTTGATGTTGTGAAGAAACCACCAAACAATGGCATGGCTGAAGTAATTGTAGTTTGTGTAACAGGCGTAGCGGTCGTAACAGTACATATAGTTATTGTTGGAGTAGAATTCGATATTTCTTCACATACAGAAGTATTCAATGTATTTTTTAGAATACTGAACAAAGGAGTAGCAGAAGGTTCACGTAAATCTTGTACAGTACTTGTTGGAAGACTAGAAGTTGATTCAGAAAGAGGTACTTCTTCGATCGTAACAGATCTATAACATAATTTATTTGCGACAGAAATTTGGTTTCCATCAGATGAAGAAACACCAGGTATTCCAAACGTAAGTTTGGAGTTATATTTTTCATCTGCAGTAGTACAAACTACAATACTATTATTGGCGGATGTACTAGATGCTTGATTAGTAGTCTGAAGCCCTGTAAATGATCCTGCTAAACTTAATACATCTTGTGTTTGAGATTTTGGTGGTGTCATTTTTAAATTGAATGGCGTAGTAATGTTTGACGGTTTTGAAGCAAAAGAAAATGTCTGTGCATTTGTTGTTTGTGATGTAACAAATGTATTCTGTGTAGTAACAATTGGAGTAGCGAAACTAAATGTAGATATTGCTTTAGTTTTTGCTGCTGTTATTGGTAATGTCATCCCAATATTCGGAGTAGTTGTTTGTATTTTCTCTATGGTAATCGAAGTCTCTGATGGTAATACATCTTTTAATGAATCACTGAACAAAGTATTTTCTGGTTTAATAGTATGCAGCCACATTGATTGGATAGTTGAACTCTGTGCTGCTGTTCCTTCTGACTTCTGTGCTGATGTATCAAATGTAATAGTATCAACTTTAGGAAAAGATTTCATTAAGTTAGATGAAGTATGCATCTGATTTAATGTAATAGTATCTTGTTTTGGCTTACTATTTTGAAGTACTGTAGTAGTTGTTGACATACTAGATATTTTTTCTATTTGAACAGGTTTACTACCAGATACAGGTGGAAAAGTAATTCCAAAACTAGGCTGTTTGCTTTGTATTTTGTTTTGTGTCGATACATTATTAGATTCATTTGTGCATTCATTTGTGCCAATACCTGCTACAATGCTAGCCATAGAATCTAAAGGATCAATATATAAATTCTGTTGTTTGGCAATTGTACTTTGTTTGGAAACGGGTTGATCCACTTTGTTTTTAATATTAATGTTAGCAGTATTAGGAGAAGTTAAAGAAGACAAAGTTGCTTCTAAACGATGTTGAATAGGTGAAGGGTTGACAGGTTTTATGATCTTTGGAGTACAAGTAGATAAATGTTCTCTCAATTTAATTTGTTTTTCTTGAGTAAAACTCAAAGTTTTAGAAGCAATCGCTTTGCATCGTGCTTCTATGATTCCTGTATTTCTTGGAAGAGTTTTTGACGATGTAATAGTTAAATTGGATAATGAACGATTTAATCCAAAAATACTATTACTACGAATAATCAATTTCCACCTCTTTTTAAGGTATTCTACTTTGCTTTTTTCTTCTTGTATAATTTTACTATGTAATATGAGATTTTGATACACAAACTCTAAATAAGGTATTTTCATTCGTGACATTTCTTGAGATTTATGATTTGACCATTCTAAGTCCAAAATTTTACTAGCTTGAGTCAGTTGTGTTTGAGTATAATAATAAAGTTTCTGCAAATCAGATATTTTATTACTATCTCCACAATTTCTAGTCGTAATATCATTAGTTACTGCATTTTTTGACTTCGTTTCTTCAACCCAAGCAAATGATTGTAGCAATAGTGCTTTTAAATATGCTATGTCACTAGATAAACTATTTGTCGTTTCTTTCAATTCCCGTAAGAACTTATCTATTATAATAGATGTATCTATAAGTTTCCGACGTTCTTCTTCTGTATCATATTCCAATATTTGTGGTTCTAATCTGTTACGTAATTCTTTTTCAAATAAATTATGTTCTTCTATATATGCACGATTATCTTTAGCATCATCATCTGCAGATGGTTTTGGTTCTACAGGCTCATGTGTAATTATTTCTTTGACTGCTGTTAATTTAATATCCGGTTTTACAATTTCTTGAGATTGAATTTCTCTGGTTGGTTCCAATTTCATCCCTATACTAGGTTGTTCAGATTTGTGCTCTTGTTTTGGTTTTTCAGTTGGAGATAGAGTAAAATTAGACTTTTGAATAAATTTATTCAAAATATTTCCTGCAACAGATGGTTTTGAACGCTCAAGAGCATTTTCTTGTTGCCTAGCAATGGGCGTACTAGTTATTGGTATACTCATAATAAAGGATGTTTCAGATCCTATGATTGATTTTACTTGTAAAGGATTTGCAATAATTTCTGTAGGCGGAGAATTAATAGGAGGACAATTAGGAGTCAGATTTACCATATGAAAGCTACATAATTGTCCAGATGTTGCAAGAATATGAAGTATAGGAACTGGATGGGGCAAGGTAGAATCTGCTCCCCATGGTAAATTTTTAACTGAAGATCTGTCGATAGCTAAACCTACTGGATAGCTTTCTGTAGTGTGAATCAATGGTAATTCAGCTCTGCCGCTATCTACCAACTGCCACTGATTCCAAGTGACACCTTTATCTGTGGAGCCTAATACAGCTATTTCACTGCTGTTGCTACTAGCAGCAATAATTAAGCCCCATTCTGGTACATGATCAAAATAATAACGAGGAATTATTCCTTCTGCTTCTGAATCTGTTACTCCATAAGTAATATCTTCATAGCAAGTAAAAATAGTATTTGTTTCACCTTTAGGAGCATCAATTATGAGAACATTAATTCCTTGTTCATTGGCGAAATAAGCAGCACAAAATTGATAATTGCTGATCCATAAAATATTAACAACTTCACCAATGTATGGATTAGGACCAAGAATTGTCCTTGCTATTTTTAAATCAGGTTTAAATTGTACTATATTACCATTTTTACAACCTACTACAATTTGCTTTCCCTTAGGACTCCATGCTGCGCATAAAGCATTTATATCATCATTAAATTTCTCTAAAGCTTTCAGTTCGATTGCTTCTTTTTTCTTCTCTTTTATTCTAAAACTACCAATTGTATAATCGCTAGCTATTGTACACAACATTCCTGGTACAGCAGGATTCCATCGTAGATCATTTGCGAATATATCTCCATTTGATGTAGAAATTCTGATTTTATGTAGTAATTGTAAACTCTAAAAAAAGTAGAAACGTAATTACAATACGCTTTAAATTACTCATTATTAAAAAAAAAAAAAAAATTCTTAATAAACGATTTTACATATACATTACATTTTTAGTAAGTGCCTGTGCATCATAAATTAAAACCATAGGTTCATGGAATGCCACTGCTAAGTAAGAAGAATCACAGTTAAGTGTTAATTTAGACACAACTAGAGATACATTAAATTCTATTTTCCACTCTGGATCAGTGTCATTTCCTGGTTTCAATATAATTATTTTATTATTTTGCCCTGCATATAGCAGTCCCCTCTTTTTATCTGCAGCCAATAAACTGCATGCAGTTGGTATAGATATGAATGCATCTAAAATTTGTGAAGTACATGACTGTTTGAATTGAAAATCCTGGAAAATAGTTGCATTAGAATAAGTATCACACAAGTATAATAAAAAGAAAAAGATGAATAAAAAGAACTATTTTCTTATATTTGAATTTAACAGGATGGTATGTCTATATAAATACTTGATTTAAAAATATATTTTGGTAAGGTTATAAGCTATCAATAATTATATAAATATCAACAATTATTTTTCTAACGTAACGTATAATACCTGAATGTCCTTTGGATCAGATGCAGTTTTCATATTTATTTATTTTACAACAGTTTTAAATAAAATTTTTGACGTATAAATAAACGTTAGACTATCGTCAGGTTAATTTCGAAGTAAACGACAGTAACAACAGTTGTACAATCTTCGATTACGTAGAATAAGATTGGACTGCATCTGATATTTTTTGCAGTGAAAACGCTTTGAACCCTAGTGTCGTAAGCTTACAAATATTCAAATTGAATTTATGTTGAAAAATACTTGAACAATGTAACAAAATTTAACATGTGTTTTTAATTAACAATTTTTAATATTTCTTCTGAAATTTTCTTTTCCATAGAATAATGTATTATTGCCATCTACTGGCATTTAGAGATTAAATGATTTTTCACTAAATATAGTGAATTATAAATGATGGCGCCTCACTGTAATAAAATGTAGCGGCCTATGATTCCTCGACTACGAGTTTCGAACACTCGACTAGCACAAGCCGCAAGTAGCTGCGCGCGTAGCGTCGAAATTCTACCGATCTTCGGCGTTAAGCAGCAGAGTGTTGCGGAACCCTGCTAGGATGGGTGCAGACCAGCCTAGTAGGTTTAGTTACAATAACAAGACGCCTGGGGTTTTTAGGAGTCGCTGCCATCAGCCCTACTGGAATGAGTCTAGGCAGTGACTCCGAGACGGAAACGCATCTGACTATGCCACTTTCCTATCTTACGCCACTCCTTACTCCTATCCCAGTTCCATCTCCTTCTCTACGGTTCTATCTCTTACCATCCTTTACCGATTACCATCATAAGCCCTATAGCAGTGTAGATACTATGTTGATAATTATATCAATCACAGTACTACAAATATTTATAATGAGGATAATAATAATTATATTAACTAATTATGAACTATAACGATAATATATTTGATAAATTACAATGATAAAATAATACAGTTTTCTCGATGGAAGTTGGTAAAGGAATGCTTCACAATTGTTTTCTTACGACTATATATATATATCGGTATAAATATCTAAATTTGCCATGGCAACGAAACAATTGAACTACTAATAATTTTCACTATTATACCAGTTGGTGCTCACTATTTTTAAATCGAACTTCTCTACAGAACGACCGAACGAACGCAGGTGGCGCTGACCTCTCTTGATGCGATGACGATCGCTACAGCAGAATTAAAATCAGCGCCATCTGCCTTTCCTCAATCGTTCCGCCGAGGAAATACGTTTCCGATAAACCGATGCCAACTTTCTTAAAACTCACAAACAATAGAAAATTTATAAATTGGTATTTTATTTATTTATTACCATAGAGATGTTTGATAAACGTATATATAGCATCAAACATATTAATTCATTCACTATTCATTCATTAGTTAATATTAAAAAAAAACAGTTTAATTTATAACTTTGTAATTTATAAAAATATTTAATATAATTTATTTATATTTAATTTGAAATTATTATTATTATTATAATTTGTAGTATTTTGATTGCGTATTTACCTATAAAAATGTAGGTACTATGATGATAATTTATCTCAATCAATGTACTGCAAATTTAAATAACTCCGTATTATCTTTTATAAATTATATTAAATATTAATGTAACAAAATATATATTAACTAAAATATTCTCCATAAATATTTAATAACTAATAACGAATAACAAATAACGAATGAATAATAATTTGTTTGATGCTAACTATATATACATTTATCAAACATCTCCATGGTAACAAATAAATAAAAAAATTACACGACTTGTGTACGATTTATCTCACTGAAAGGCCCAGAAGCAACTGTTCTGAAATGTTCTGATTATGAAATGAAGACGACTTTTTTGCCATAAAATTTTATTGATATGCAAACATTTGAATCGATACAAAACAAATTACAGGCGTTCAGTACCAGACAACGCCATTCCTACTCGAGGTCTACTCCACGCCCCTTCATGAATCACGTGACCCAACTCAATCAATCGCTAATGTTCGTTGCATTAGCGTTGCACCTGAAGAGGCCCAATTTTTTGACCCCTGCTAAAATCACTTTCAGTGATAATAACAATTTATAAATTTTCTAAAGTTTCATAAAGTTGGCGTCGGTTTATCGGTGGAACGATTGAGAGAACGTAAATAGCGCTGATTCCAATTCTGCGGAGATAACGGTCGCTACAAAAATTTCATAGCGAAACTATTTTTTAATATTTAATTGATATTTACAAAATAGTTGTCTTTGACTCTAGTCTAAAATGTCCATGTTTTCGATAAAAAGACTGATTGCAAGAAAGATTTTTAACAACTCAATAAAATTTTGAAAAAAATTTTAGGGATTAGAGTTTAGCAGAGTATTCATATATTCTCGTCTTTTATTTATAAGATATGTTGTTTTATCGTATTTATAATTTCATAGGGAAATTTAATTTTGATTCGAATCGTTATTTATTTATCATTTATTTTACCGAATCGTTAATATCACATGTGATATTAACGAAAATAGTAAGAGAGTAAAACACAAGATAGACGGAAAAGTATTGTATATTAGATCTATTCTCTCTTCAGTCAATGGTATAATTTTAAATACTGCGAGAAATATTAAAGATTACTAAAAATTTACATTTCTTTTTTATTTTTTAATATCTTCTACTTTTATTGTAATAATTGCAATTAACCTAAATTAAATTTCTAAAATTTAAAATCAATTTTTAAGAATAGCAAATTTTGTTTAGAAAATTTTTTTAGAAACTTTGTTTCCGGTATAACGCGAGCTGCAAAGAAAAGTGAGGGGAATGCAGTTCTAGTTGGTTGTTTCAGATAAATTCAAAATATATATTTTTATTCAATATATATATTTTTATACATAAACATGTTATATGCTTGGTCGAAGATATCATATACACAAATAAATTCGTGTCGCTGCCTCTCTGTAGTCTCGGTATTTTTTTTCTTTTCAACTTTAGGAAGTAATTGATATTTCTGTCTGATCACGTGTGATTTGGTTAGAATTTCAACAAAGTGAAACATTTTGATTTACATACATAAAATATTACCGTTATTATTCAGTAATCGAGAACAAAATGAAACCTGCAGGTATTTAAGTCGAATTTCACATATTTAATTTTATTTCGTCTATTTATGTTTAAAGGCTAATTGTTTGATAATAATATTTACAGGTTACAGACGCCGTGAGCGAGTGCCAATTAGTAAAGAAAAGTTAGCAAAGCATGATAAAGGCGAAGGAATTGATTTAAAGGCAAAGTCAACTAGGATAAAAAATAAGGTGATAAGACAGAAATTAAAAAAGAAAGAAGTTGTCTATAATAACACAGTGAAAGATACTGCCCGCACTGAGTTACTTTTGACAGAAGATTACGGTTGTTTGGAGGCTGATTGTGGAGAAGTAACAGTACAATATAAACAAAAACAAATTGTAGACAATGTAGATATAACTGCTGCAGCTAAACGTTTTACATTAAATCTGGAATTTGGACCATATTACATAAAGTATACAAGAAATGGTAGACACTTAGTATTAGGTGGAAGGAAAGGACACGTGGCAGCTTTAGACTGGGTCACAAAAAAATTAGCCTGCGAAATAAATGTAATGGAATCGATCCATGATGTGTCATGGCTTCATATAGAAACAATGTTTGCTGTAGCGCAAAAAGACTGGGTATTTATATATGACAACCAAGGAATTGAACTCCACTGTTTAAAAGCAATGTATAAAGTTAGTAGGTTGGAATTTTTACCTTATCATTTCTTGCTTGCCAGTGGATCTAAAGAAGGTTATTTGGCATGGTTGGATGTTTCCATAGGCAAATTTGTAAATTCCTTTAACTCTAAAGTAGGAAAAATTGCAGTAAGTTTAAGTATATCTAATATTTCTGTGTAGAGGTATTGCGTAATATTATTATTATTATTATTATTGATTATTATTAAACGGTTATTTTATAGGTAATGACACAAAATCCTACTAATGCTGTACTGTGTGTGGGTGATACAAAAGGAGTGGTTTCCATGTGGTCTCCAAACAGTAAGAATCCTTTGGCAAAAATGTTGTGCCATACTCAAACAGTAGCTGCCTGTGCAGTTCATCCTTATGGAACTTATATGGCAACTAGTTGTCCAGATAGATCTGTGAAAATATGGGATATTAGACAATTAGCAGGTCCCATGCATAGTTATTATGTACGCGCTCCCGTTGAACATCTGTCTTACAGTCAAACTGGCCAATTAGCAATGGCAATGGGAAATGTTGTAGAAGTTTATCGGTATAAATATTATACTACAATTTATATCTATATAATAATAAGAAAGATATATGTATGTTTATAATTTTATTATCAGGTTATCAACCGATGAAATGAAACCTTACATGCGTCATAGAGCTGATTGGACTGTAACAAGCATGCAGTTTTGTCCATACGAAGATATTTTGGGTATTGGTACAACAAAAGGAGTATCTTCTCTTTTAATACCTGGCAGTGGAGAACCTAACTTCGATGGTCTTGAAAGTAATCCATTCCAAACAAAGTCTCAGAGACGTGAAGCTGAAGTAAAAGCTTTATTAGATAAGATTCAACCGGAACTAATATGTTTGGATCCAGTTGCTATAGCAGAAGTAGATACATCTACTTTTAAAAATAAAATAGAAGCTAAAAAGAATCTTTTGGTAAGTAATTAATATACTTAAGTCATTTTAATTTCATAGTAATTGTTTAAATTGTTATTTATGTATTTTTATAGTATCTCAAACCAAAGAACATCGACTTCAAACCTCGCAGAACGAAAGCTAAAGGAAAAGGAGGAACAGCTAAAGTCATTAAGACTAAGAAGATTTTAAAAGAACTAAGTCGAAAGGTAAGTGATTTTTTTAATACACGTATATCGCGATACTAATATTTTTTTCTTTTTTTAGGAAACTATTGATATGCTTCGTCAAACAGACAGTCGGTCAGATACAAGAAAAACAAAACCTCAAAAGGATTACGGTATATTAAATAGATTTTTACCAAAATCTAATAAAAAAAGCAACTAGATAAAACACGATGTTCAATTTTATATCTTTTTTTATTTAAACTTTAAAGTTTAACTGTAATATTTATTGTATATGTAACTGTTGGTATTGTAAATATAGATTGTTGTACATAAAGAGTATAATTTATTTTTCATTCTTCGTTGATATATATTAAGCATATATATTAATACAAAGTAGCGTAAATAATAAATAATTACATATATATGGTATTGAAGGTGTTTAATAAAATAAGTAAGCATCCAACAATTTAATTGTAACATATTCTATAATTTAACTCATAATAAAAAAGGAATAATTTATGTAACTACAATTAATTCTGGAAAAGAGTACGAGTGAATTCGATATAATCCAATGCTCCTGTGATTGGTCGCTCTGTTTTTGGATCGACGTAAGGTTTCATACGAGCAACACAGTAATCAGCCATCTCCTTGGTAAGATTCTAAAGATATTATTATTATTATTATTATTATTATTATTTTATTATATGTAGTAATTGTATAATTAATTGTGTATTTGAAAATTCTATACTTACAGCATATAATTCTTCTTTCGTAACGTATGGCCGATCTGCAGCTGTAATAGCACGGAAAGCATTTTCTATTTCTTCAGAGCTTTGGACATTTTCGGTTTCTTTGCTTATCATGAACGCCATGTATTCTTGCAACGATACATAACCATCCCTATTCGGATCAACAATATCTAAAAAGAAAAAAATAAACCAAAAAGATAATATATTGCACTGTTTCAATATATAAACGGAAACGTGTATTTGATATCTAATATATCTAGTGATGAACATACCTAACAACATGAACAAACATACCTAAGATATTCTCGAATTCCGGATCAGGTTGCCCCTCTTCTACCATTGGTAAATCGTAACCAAGAGCTCTCAAACAAGATTTGAATTCCTGGTGATTCAGACGACCACTCTTGTCTTTGTCAAAGTGTTTGAACATCATTGAGAACTCCTTTAGCGCATCCTCAGAAACACCGGACTGGTTACGCGCTTGTATTTGCTGTTCCAAATTGTGTTGCATGCGCATCCCCAATTGATCTAATTGATCCCACTGTTGCGCCAATCCTACGGTACTGTGTTCCGTGTAACGATTGTCCAAGATCAAATGTTCTTCCAAAATTGCTCCAAGATCTTCGATCTTTTTCAGATCTTGACGACGAGCACGGACCTCTTGAGTTTTTCTCTTCGTCGCTTCCAACTGTTGTTCCAGTGATCCCGATCCTTCCATCATGGATGTTCTTGTCTCCGCTAGCCATTGATGGAACGCGTTAGCGTGTTTAGCAAACTCCTTACGCAACTTATCGTTTTCTTCTTGTCGTTGGGCTTCTTTTGCAAGCTCCACGTCGCGTTCTTTGATTATTTTTTGTAAATTACGCCAGGTGTCTTCCAACGCTTCCATCGTGAACCACGTGTATGGATTGGGACCAACGTTGAAACTCTTGATCTGTCTGTCAAGAGCTGCCAAGGCTTCAAAGTCTGCCTCTGCCGAAGATAAGCTCGCCTGGAATTGCGCGTGTGCTTCCCTGAGGGCCCGAATTTCTTCGATACTGTTGCATCGCACAGGATCGGTCAAATCCTCCTCTGCGTTCTCAAACCACGAGTTGAAAGCGGATGCTTTCTTGGCAAATGTCAAATACAGTTCTTCAATTTGCCTGAATTGATCTTGCATCCTCAACAAGCGTTGCTTTCTCGCGTCAGAATCAGCCAACAATTTCTGCCAACGAGCAATAACATCTGCATGACGTTTCTGAATGCTAGGTGTTTGATCATGGCCAGAATCAACTAGCATTTCCTTTAAAGAAGTAATATTTTGAATTCCTTCGTGCTCAAAGGCATGCAACCCGGCGTCAAAGGTTTCCTGTTTAGTCAACAGCGTCTGAACGGTAGACAAGTCTCGTCCAAACTCTTCCGAACGTACGTGAGTTTCCTTATCAGCGATCCAGGATTCGACTACGTCTGCTTTCCACATAAACTGCAAATAAGCCGAATTGTCGTTAAGTCGCGTTTTTCGTCTGGCAGCAAGCGCTCCAAGTTGTTCCAATTTGTTACGAAGCTGGGTACATCTTTGTCCTATAGCGTCTGCACGATGATTTTCAGCCTTGATCAAAGCTTCTCCGGCTTCGCATATGTCTTTACAACGTTCACCATGAGCCGCAAAGTCAGTTTCAAAGGCGTCGTGTTTCTTCAATAAACCCTGAACCGCAGCCATTGTGTCACCGTAATCTTCGACTGATAACAATTGCTGTTTCTCTGTGATCCAAGCTTCTTCTTCTTCTACTTTAGCCAAGAATTGTTGATAAGTCAGAGACTCGTCCAGTTTCTGCCCTCTATTGGCCGCTAATTGTTTTAATTCAGCCCATGCTTGGTTGAGAAGCTTCAAACGTTGCTCAATTTCGGGCACTCCTAAATTAGAAACGTCCATCAACTTCTCTCCAGCTTCTTGAACAGCTTGTATAGCAGGCTCATGGCTACCTAATTCTGCCTCCAGCCTCTTGTGTTTCTTCTTCAAGTTTTGTACACCAGTAAGATCACGACCGTAGTCATCCGATCCGACCAACAATTTTTTCTCTTTGATCCAAGACTCTTCGTCAGCGATGTCCCTGAAGAATTGATGCAAAGTGTTTGCTTCGTTTAGCCTAGCTTGCCTATGGGCAGCAAGGTTGCGGATCCTCTCGTAACGCTCGTTTATACTTTGTCGTTTCTCTTGGATACCAGCTGCGTCAAACTGTCCGCTTTCAATCAGAGAATCTGCCTGTGCGTTCATGTCTTTAATTCTTTCCTCGTGCGCCTGAATGTCGGCCTCGACTAACTGGTGTTTCTTCATCAGATTTTGCACAGAAGCTAAATCTTTGCCAGCATCTTCAGACGTAAGTAAGCTCTCTACTTCGCCAAGCCAGAAATCTAAGTCTTTAACAGCGGCGATGTACGTGCGTTGTTTGTTAGCTTCTTTCAGCTTCATCGACTTCTCTGTAGTTTTCTGGGTAAGGTACTCCCATTGATCAGCAATCGAGGCAAGCCTCTTCTGAACAGCATCCTCAGAACCGGCACATTGGTGCTTCTCGATCAAATTACCTCCCATGGCTAACACAGATTGAATTCTGTCCGCATTTGCTGCCAATTCAGCCTCAAACGCTTGGTGTTTCTGATGTTTCGATTGAATATTGGCTGGATCCTTGTAATTCTCCTCAGTAGCCAACTGCAGTTTCTCGGCAATCCAATTTTCCATTTCATCAGCGTCGCGGGAAAATTGTTGTAGAGTCTGGGACTCTCCTAACTTGGAACGTTTCTCTATAAGAGCATCTTTCAAATGCTTCCAGCGATCTAGAACCTGACAACGTCTCTCATCAATTGGTTTTGCAGCATAATGTTCAGCAGCGATCAACTGATCTGCCAAAGTCTGCAAAGTAGCAATCTTCTCCTCGTGAGCATTGATAGCTTTGTCAAAGTCCTCGTGTTTCTTGATAAGGGCCTCTACGTTGTCACTGCTGTCAACAGTGTCAGCACTGCTGAGGAAAGCTTCTCGGGCGCTCATCCAGTTTTCAGCTTGCTCGCAATCTCTGCAGAACAATTGCAGCTCCAGGTTTTGATCCAACTGCATACGTCGTTGAATCCAAGCTTTTTCCAATTCTTGGCGTGCTTCAGCCATAGATTCAAGTTTCTCTTGAATCTCGACACTGGCATAGTGACTGGACTGCAAAAGCTGCTGGCCAAAAAGCTCGAACGCCTGAAAAGTACCTGCCCTGGCGTCGATTTCCATGCGATGTTCCTATAATACAAACGAAATTAGAGTCACGTGAATTAGTTTAAGAATTTCGTTATAAATTCACACGCATATTCTGCACGTATTTCAATCCATTCGACAATGAGAGAATTATGATAAGCGGGAAAAGAAGCGATCGCGTTAGATCACTGGAAGCGTTGATAGTAGTCCATAGATGTTAATAAGGCGGCGTCTTCATTACTAAACTCTGTTCTTTTTTTTTTCATCAAAAAGAGATTTAGCAACAACAGAAAAAATATACCAAAGATGATAATTATAAAGAACGTGTTCAGAGGCAAAGTCGCCTAGTTTTGTTCCATGCTCTTTTAAATTCTTCAATACCTGTGGAAGTATGCCGTATCGTGCGTCTATCTCTGCCCTGTGATTCTATAATTCATGAATGACTCGTGAACGACCGTGTGATCACTGGATCATTTCAGCATCGACAGTTTCTTAATTGATCAACTCACCTGATGTCGTTCCAAAAGAGCTTCTGCGCCAGTCACATCTGAGGCTAACTCCTCCGAAGCGACTAGACCCATCATTGAATTTATCCAAGCCATTAGATCTCTGTAGTCACTAAGGAAACGTTGCAAGTCGTAAGAATCCAACAGCTTTTCCTTCCTGCTATTAGCCTTTGCCGTCAACTGGGTCCACTCTTCGTTAATTTCTTTCTGCTTGGCGTACGTCTGTTCGGCAGTTTCAGGATGCGATTGCATCAGACGATTAGCTGTTTCATCTAGCTGTTTGATCTTATCTCCCAAGGCAGCCAAGTCTCGCTCTAAGCCTTCGTGTTTGCGTTGCAAGGCCTGAACGCTACGCAGATCCTTTCCAAGATCGTCGTTATTCAACGCAGCATCCTTCTCTCGAATCCAGTCCTTGGTCTCATCGACGTCACGATGGAATCGTTGAACCTCGTGGGCGGAACCGAGTTGATTGGCACGTTCTGCAGTAAGAGTCTGCAAGCTGGTCCATTTCTCATTCAGATCCTGTATCTGCGTCTGAATCTTTAAAGCTGCTTCCGTCTGCCCTAGACTCATCAGCTGAACAGCAATCTCGTTCATTTCAGCAAGACGAACCTCGTTGGCTTTCAAGTCTGCCTGGAAGTCGTCAAATTTCTTCTGCATCACCTCCACTTGTTCTAAATCCTCGCCAACGTCCTGAACCTGAGCGTGGTTCTCCTTGTCCTTGATCCAAGTGGCCAATTCTGCGGCCTCTCGGACAAGCACGTAAGCCTTGGCCGTTTCATTAAGCTTGTTCTGCCTCTCGCGCGCCAGTCTCAAGAGATCATCGTACTGAGCTTCTATCTGAGCTTGCCTGGCAGCTATAGAACTCTGTTCTCTAGCGAGATTTTGCTGAGAAGCGCTTAATCCTGCTTCGGGCTCAACTCTCTTTACGTAAGCGGCTGGAACAAAACCTTGACGATCATTCACTTCGACTTTCCACCAATCCTTGTTGTTGGAGTTTAACAGAGTCAGAGTATCGCCCTTCTTCATGGAAACTTCCCTTGGTGATTTCTCCGTGTAATCGTAGAGAGCCACCACGCACTCTTTCCCGGTGATGTCAACAGTTGGAGTTTCTTGCTGACGGCAAGAAGCAGCTTGTTCTCTAAGAGCTGCTATGGTGCTTGCAAACGCCTCTAGGTCGCTAACCAACGCCTCGTGTTTCTTTAAAAGGGCCTCGGAACTGTCCTCGTCCTTTCCGTAGTCGGCGTTCATGACTATGGGTCGTTTCTCCTTCATCCAGGACTCGGCTTCGTTGGCATCGGCAAAATACTGATGCGCCTGGAGAGAGTCATCCAGATCATTCTTACGTTGTCTGGCCTTCTCTTTCAACTGTCCCCAATGCTCGTCCAACGCGGCCAAACGTTGGCTGATTTCCTCCGCCGCGAAGTGGCTTTCTTGCAACATTGACGCGCCCGCCTGACAGACAGCAGCCACACGTGGTTCGTGGTTATTTATTTCAGCTAAAACAGCTTGATGCTTTTTCTGCAAGTTCTGCACGCCGATGAGATCACGTCCACGGTTGGTGGATGCTGCAACTGGTTCTTTCTCGCGAATCCAAGCTTCTTCGTCTTCTATGTCTCTGAACAGCTGTTGTACCTGCAGCGAGTCAAGAAGTCGCTGCTTGCGAATGCTCATGGGCTGTTGAAGCGCACCATATCGAGACTGCAGTTGTTCCTGCTTAGCTTTGATATTGTCCGCATCGAAATGCCCCGAGTTCACAAACTGTTCCGCAGCTTGGGCGATACTCTCGATTCTGTCAGAGTGGGACGCGACGTCGGCTTCCAGAAGGGCGTGTTTCTTTTGAAGATTTTGTACGCTGGTTAGATCTTTGCCGTAATCTTCGGACATCAATTGTCCCTCCACTTCCGACAGCCATAACTCGATATCCTCGACGGTACGATTGAACTGTTGCTGCTGAGAAGCTTCTTGTAATTTGGCACCTTTTTTCTCGCTAGCGTGAGTGAGACTTTCCCACAGAGACATGATTTCGTCGGTACGAGTGCGAATCCTATCACTGGCGTAGTGATCACTCTCGATTAATTCTTGACCGGTAGCTACCATCTCTTCCATGCGGGTTCTGTTGGCGTTCAGCTCCTGTTCGAAATTCTGATGTTTCTGTACCTTTCCGTTTAAATTAGTAGGATCCAGATAGCTGTCGTCGGTGGCAAATTTGAGTTTCTCGTTGACCCAGCCTTTCGTTTCGTCGCAGTCGCGTTCAAATTGCTGTAATTTATAAGCGTCTTCTAAACGGCGTCTTCTTTGAGCCGACTTTTCAAGAAGAACGGCACGTCTCTCCAGCAGAAGCTGACGTCTCTGCGCCACATCATCCGCCGCGTAATGTTCCCCTTCTATTAGTTTGCCGGCAAAGTCGTCCAATATTTTGATCTTCTCTTCCTGAGCTGCCAATGATTTGTCGAAATCTTCGTGTTTTTTAATAAGAGCTTCCACGCTGTCCAAAGAGTCGCCCAGGTCTTCGTTTGCTAAAAATGCTTCCTGCTTAGCCATCCACGCGTCCGCTTGTTCCGTGTCTCGATAAAATAACTGCAAGTCCATGCATTGTTCGTACAAGATCTTTCGCTTTTCCCAAAGACTCAAAAGAGACTGTTTATCCTCGGCGAGAGAATTCAATTTTCTGGTTACTTCCTCTGCGGCGTAATGTTTCTTTTCCAACAGTTTATTGCCAGCCAGGGTGGTCGCGTCGAAACTGTCTGCTCTAGCGTCAATTTCTCCCTTGTGCTCCTGATGTCTCTCAACAAGAGCTTCTGCACCAGCCACGTCTTTGGCTAATTCATCCGCCGATATAATTGCGCGCATGTCGTTCATCCAAGAGACCAGATCTCTGTAGTCAGCCAAGAATCTGTGCAAGTAGTACGATTCGTCAAGCTTCAAACGACGTTCCTTGGCTTTTGCCGTCAGGCTCTCCCACGATTGCAATATCTCGGCGCGTTTCGCTTGAATTTGTTTGGAATGGTCTGCTTGATGAATTGCTGCGAGACGATCCGCCTCGGCTCCTAATGTGTAAACTTTGTCTTCCAAGGCTGCCAAATCACGCTCTATGCCCTCGTGCTTTCTCTGCAAAGTTTGTACGCTCGCGAGGTCACGTCCGAAATCGTCTGAGGACAGAACAACGTCCTTTTCAGCAATCCAAGCCATTGTCTCGTCGGCGTCCCGATTGAATCTTTGAATTTCATGCGCGCCAAAAAGTTTCTCCTGCCTCAGAACAGCAAGCTGCTTCAATCTTTGCCAGGACTCGTTGAGTTCTTCCTTTCTACGCAAGATGGTATCACGTTCGGGATGTCCATCCAGAAGAAGTTTGTCTGCCAGTTCGTTTACTTCTGTTACCCTGTATTCCTGGCTGGCCATATCCTTTTGGAATTCGTCAAATTTCCTTTGGAGCACCTCAACGTGTTCCAAGTCGTGTCCAAATTCGTCCGTCGTTACAAACGCTTCCTTGTCGTGAATCCAAAACATTACTTCGTCGCAATGTCGAATGAACTGTACGAGTACCAGGGCTTGTTGCAATTTAAGACCCTTGTCCGCCAATCTAGAGAGTAACAACTCCCACAGCTGATGAAGATCCACTACAAAATATACTTATTATTAATTTCAAGTTGCGAGTTGATTAAATAAATTCGATATTTGACGACCCACCTAATCTCTTGCGAATGACGTCGCTTGCAAAATGATGCTGTGCTATCATTTCTGATCCGGTGTTGTCTAACGACACTATTGCGTTCGAGTGGGCTGCAACTTCTGCTTCAAAGGCTTGATGTTTCTGTATCTTTGCCTGGAGGTTGGTAGGATCTTTGTAGCTCTCGTCCGAAGCAGCTTGCAACTTCTCGAAAATCCATCCTTCCAGTTCGTCCGCGTCTCGCTTAAAATACTACGAACGAACGAGCGTCGTTAACAATGTAATAAGAGTCGAGTAAAAAGAAAAAAAAGAAAACAACATGAAGAACATACTTGAAAGCGACGGGAGTCCTCGAGTTTATCTCTTTTGTTTCTAGCTTCCGCCTTGAAATTCGCATATCGACTGAGAACTTGTTCCCTCCTTTCTTGAATGTCCTCGGGATTTTCCAGGATCTTCACTTCCTTCGGTGTGATTTGATCCATCTCGAACAATGCTTACCGTCCGACAACAGGAATCTCTACTATCCAAAATGGCCACAGGGTGTGGTGAGATTGATAGATGTAACGAAATCAATAATTAAAGCCTTAGTAAAGCGTCCGGATTTCGACGTCGATTTACAATTATAAATTTGACCGATTGTTGAGAAACAATGTAGAAACAATGTAAAAACAATACGTACCTCGTACAATTCTCTTAAATGCAATCCGACACTGACAGTGACGTTCCTCGAGGTTCGACATTAACTGAGATTACCTGTGTGTGTAACAAGTCAGGGAAACAGTTCCCTTTGAAGCGACATCTCTGATTGGTCGACCGATGATGAGCCAGGCCAATGAAAGCTCTTCTTTAGATGCGTGTACTTATCAATTATTTTTATATATAGCTATTACGTCATTGAGCGTAATCAGTATAACGAGCAATTTCCAAACACCAATGAGAAAGTCGTACTTTGACAATTTTACTTTGATAGAAAAAAAAAACTTAGTTTCTTTCGTTACTTAGTCCATGATTGTAAACGAAAATTAAATTTGATTTTACACCTAGCGACGCGTAGTGATAAATTTTTCTCGTTGTTCGGGAAAAAGGGTTTAGAAAATAATCAAATTATGATACAGTAATCTTTTATTAAATTTCACCTACAAACAACGAATCACAGAACGTTACATTAGAGTTCCTTACGTCAATCCATCGTGTCTTCGTATTATTTTACAAATAATTATAGATTTATCCCTATTAGAGTAAAGTCTTATTTGTTAAAATATCTTGTAGCGTAGTCAATCGTTATGTATATGTAAATTTAATTTACCTAAAAATAGGATTTTTTTTTGTTGTAGTGTCCATTCATTGTTTATAAGTGGATGTTATGTATAGAAGTGGTACTATTTATAGGTACTTGCTTTTTTATCCATTGTACTCTGATGTATTTAATTTCTTTCTCTTTCTCTCTCTCTCTCTTTCTCTCTCTCTCTCTCACTCTCTTTCTCTCACTCCCTCATTCACTCATTCTCTCTCTCATTATATCCAGCTTATCTTTTTTTATTGTATTTTTTAAGTATATTTTTCATCTGATACGTGTATGCAAAGTGCGATATGAAAAAAGTCTTCGTGTACCAAAAACGTTTCTCAATTTTTTTTTATCTTTTTCCCATTATTACTATTTTCATTATCATTATCATTATTATATTTCTCTTGACAAAAAATTACAAAATTCTATGCTGACAAAGGGAGTATGATATACGGCGTTAAAAGTTTTCTTTAAGTACCCGGACAAAGTCAATGGTATTACAAATACAAATTGCTAGAACTTTTTTTTAATATGTTTTTTTTTTGTTAGAAGGCAACACGTTTTTGTTAATTACAAGAAGGCAATTCGCTTTGTATCATCTGGTATGTCTGGCGTCCCAAGACATTTCTTCTTGATTTTAATAAACCGCGTGTATTAATTCTTTTTATAATCAGTTTTATAATCATTCTTTCTCTCATCTCATTTTCTTCTTTTACGTGGCAAAAAAAAATGCAAGGGACTGTTTACAGGCATTATTGGCAGCACTTCATTGTTTTTTTTTCTTCTATTATTTACTGTTCTTCTTCTTCGAAATGTTTAGAGGTGATCATCAAAAAGAACAATTTCCCGAGGAGCTACACCCGGTGTATCCCGCTCTTATCTTTCCTTGTTCTTTCCGTCTCTCTTATTTCTCTTTTTCTTTCTGTTTCTTTTCATTTGTCCATGTTTACGAAGATTTAACCAGCGTAATGTTCTTTCTAAGTATGCTCTCAACGAATCTTTATGTACAAAACTTATTTCTATAGGATACGCTTGCACTCGCATGTCACGTCCGTATTTAGGGGCGGGCTGCTGCTCAATAAATTAATTTTCTTTCTAACTTATCATATTCCAAACACTCTGCCCCGTACATCAGGAAGGCTATTACATTCTAAACGTTTAGAAAAGTACGATGTCTCTGATTCTAGCTGAGCATGAGAAACACGCGGATGTGCGTTTTGTTTTTCTTTGCGGATCATGTCAAATCAAATCGCTGACCGTGCAAAATTGATTCCTTAGCGTTTGATCCCAGTATCGAAATCTTGTAAAAAACATACAACACAAAGGAAGAACAATAATGCTTCCACATGTTTGTTTCTTTTTCTTTCTTCTTTTCTTCCCTTCATATATTTATATAAATATATAAAGACACGAATAGAGGCATCGTACAGATAGACGGTTACTTAAACTTCCCTCTACGCAGACGTGACAGAAAAATCTCATAGACACATTAACTCGCTCCATTTACTACATAACATACAATATATATTCATATAATATATATATAATATTCAATAATATATATACTAAAGGTATATTTTTATATATACAGAGATATATGTCTGTTTCAATAATTTTTTTTTAAAGAATTAGTAACTAGCTTGCTAAATAACATTCTTGGACCTCGTGTGTATAGCCAGCACCTTACATTGTTGAACCCTCAGCTCAAATAGAAGAGTCGCCCTTTTTTTCGCTTATATTTAAAAAAATATAGTGTGTGAACAGAGTGTGCGTGTATGTTTTGTGTGTATGCGCGTGTTTGTGTGGACGTGTAATGTAGAGATGTATGTTTGTATATACGTGTACCTCTCCCTGAGCTCGCTCCGTAAAACGTTTTAAACATCTTTATCATTTCTGCACTATCATATTTTCCTCCTTTCTGAATTTCTTCACAGCCCTCATTTCGTTTCGTTTTTTTTTTTCTTTTTCATTGAACTTCCCACGTTCGCGTGCATGCACTTCATAAATTTTACTTCCCCTTTGCTTTCTTATGGTTCTTCTTCGTCGACACGTTATATAACAATTTCTTTTTCCGCTTTTTGTTTTCGTTCTAGGTAACATATATAATCGTCTAATATACAATAAATAATTTATCGCGTTCTCGAATGTACAATCGTTTGCCTACATTCCGGCTATACGTTAAGTAATAGATTCATGTTATTTTTTTTTCTTTTCTTTGTTTACTCTCGGTTAAAATACATTTAATAACACTTGTGCCGTAGCATCTTTAAGAACTAAATTTTGTACAAATTTGAACGAGCTCAACGTATATATATATATATATGTATATATATATATATATATATGTATATATATATATATAAACGTTGTAAAGTTTAGTACGATTACTATCGTTTGCCATCAAGGAGTAACAAAAAAAAAAAAAAATTAAAAAAAAAGACCAAAGAAGGACGAAATTACGATATAATTGTATACATATACCGTGGCAGCTATCGCGTCAATAAAAACAAAACATTCATCCTCTCGCGCGCAGCATTGATGCGCATGCGCACACGTGCTATTCGCCTTTTACTATACATACGTCTACAGTATATATGAATTTATAATACAAGGAACAAACGAAGTCAGAGAGAGGGCATGCTTTAGACTTTAAATCGTCTGAGGGGTGTACCAAACGGGCACACTGTGGCAGGAAGAGCTGTTCGACGAGAACGACGGCGATGACAATGAAAAATATGTTGTGTTCTCGCGAAAGATCGCCGCACGAATACACAAATCACTCTTCTCCCGTACAGCTCGCCTCTCGTGCTGTTGTTCCCTCAAAGGACGAGTCATGTCTCACGCGCCGGTACAGTCAATTTCTATAATATCCTTCGGTACGTCGACAAACTGATAGACGAGCCTTTGCCCGTCGACTTTCGCCAGTATACCACGCTGATAATAATAACGTAGAGCTCTGCCCATCGTTTCGTAATTCATGTCCGGTTTATTCTTGTGCAAACCCCATAAACGTGAGACCGCCTTGCTGTCCACCAGTTTGAAGACACCTCGTTCACGATTCGTCCATTTGATGTATCGAGGGCAGTACTCCCGATCCTGTAGCAACTTTAACAAGAACTCCCATAGGTACGTTGTTGAACCCTCGCGAGATTTCCTCTTCACCGCGGCGCCATCCCCTTGGCGTGGCTTTTTCAGCTTGTTCTTTTTCGACCGTGGGGGAAAGCCTAATTCCAGCAGGTACAGGTCATCGGAAACTGAACTGGTTGCTGCTTGAATCACGCTCGTTGGAACTCCACCGGGTCCCCGTGGTGGGCTAGGAGTGCAAGGGGTGGCAAATTGGGCCCCGCTGGCGTACATCGAATTCACATAACTGCTGTAACTTTCGGACACTGTAAACAAAAGAAAGAAAATTCTTTTAACCTATGTTGCAAACAATAATTTTAATACGACTAATTAAACTAACTGTAGAATATTTGTTGCGAGTTGTGAAAATGTGATCGTCGATTTAAGTTTATGTAATATCCGTCAGATGACGCCACTATACTCAATATCGAATGATTAAGTAGATTGTCATCGAATTAATTATAAAATTAATTTCAGTTAATACATTCTACTTGCGGAAGGAAAAGTCGCTTCGTTTGTGAAATCACGTTTGATTAATTTTTTTTGATCAACTATTTATTGGATAACAAACTTAGTGGAAAACAAACTTATATTTCCTATTTGAAAAACCATCAGTATTTATCAAAAATTTGATGCTTTTAGTCATTCTCAAGTTTAAATAAATATGTTTCTATATTTGAACGGATAAAAAATAAACGAGTCATCGTAGAATACCGATCAAATATAGTTTTATTTAAATCGATCAGTCTTACGTATCATGTTTGAAATATCACGACGAAAATCTATGAATTAACAGTGATCGGTAGTTAATTCGTTACGTGGCATCGACATTTTCGCAATGCGCTTCTTCAAATATACATCGTACTTCACCGTGCAATGAACTATTAATAGCTGTCCACGGAGCATCGTTTGCCGGTGCTTTGCCGTTTCTGTCACCGGATGATTGATGCTTTGGGACGAGCTCACTCTCTCGCGGCTTCGTCTCGATTACATTTTTTCTCTCTCTCAGGCGATCACGATCGATCTCGATTCCGTGATTCGTAGCACAACGTGTACCGAGCAAAGCGCGATCCGTCAAATCGGATACGCGATCTGTGGACACTGGAAACATCATTTACGCGCCATTGTGGGGAGATTGTACACAGTCATGGGCGTAACGGCGACTAATGCGATGCACTTTTTTTTAAAAACTGTCTCCCATGTGAACAGTCTCCATTAAAGAACGGGTCAATGACATCAATCACGAAGCTATAATACGAGTAAAAATGTAAAACTATCACCAATTTCTAGATTTAATTTTTTTTTATTTTTTCGACAACCATTGTTATCGTCATTAATCTCTTGCACTGGCAATTGGTTCGCGGACTATAACGAGTGGCCAAACCGTATACAATAACCGTTCGTCTCTTTCTTTTTCTCTTGAACTCGTCGGTATGATATCACTGGATAGAAATTATTGAGAAGTAATAAATTTATTTGGTTTGCAAATACAAATGTTACATTTAGATATATTTAAAACTAAGATGTTGCAATTTGGGACAAAAAATTGGTACGTCATTCCAGCACAAGAGATTAAGATGAGTAAATTCCGTAGATTTTGACGGTAGCAAATTTTATGGTGGAACGAAAATCCTTCTACGAAAATAAGGAACTCGAAGAGGATGCCTCGAAATAGAAAGTATTCTTACGCCATTGGTCGTGTGGCTAGTGCCGTGTGTGAGCGAAGAGAAGAAGAAGAGGTAGTGGTCGGGTAAAGAGAGGGTTAAGCGGAGCCAAAAGGGGAGAGAGAAGGAGGGTAGGAGCAAGCGCGCAGGAGTGAGATGTAAGATACAGAGAGCGAAAGATAGAGATGGGCAGATACATAGAGATAGAGGGATAGAAGGAGGGAGCGGGGGAGAGAGAGAGAGAGAGAGAGAGAGAGAGAGAGAGACGACGATTGACAAAGAAAGAGAACGAAGAACGAAGGGTAGGGGAACTCTGGCTGCAGTATGATAGAGGACTGACCCGAGCCAAGGTTGCACGGGTGACGCCATCAAGCTACTAGTGCATAATAGCGCCGCTCGTTCTGAGGCCGCCGCGACTGCGCTAAAATCGGAACTCGTTCTCTGCATACCCTCCACCGCCGCTCGGCTGTGTGCCTCTTCCTCTCGCGTTCTACATGTCGTTCGCTGTAGTTCCGTGGAGGCGCGCCACGCGGTTGAACGATTCCTCTTCTATTCGAAGAGAGAAGCGTTTTCTGCTTCCGAGCTGCTCTGCCAGGGAGGGAAGGTTAAAGAAAAAAGGAAAGAGAGGAAACGAAGCGCGGGCAAGACGGGCAGCAAAAAGATGAGGAGGCAGGGAACCAAATTCTTGCTGCCTCTAAAAATAAAGAGAACGCTCCGTTGTTCTCAGGGTCCGTGTACACGTAGGTTATACAGAGGTAGCAAAGGAGGACAGAAAGTAAGATAGAAGGGGGGGGGGGGAACACACGTAAAATAGAAAGAAAGAAAGGGGGAGAAAGCGATAGGAAAAGAAGGAGAGAGACGGAACGGAGATCAAGAGTAAAAGAGTAGCGGAGAACAGCTGGAGTGGATCGTGTTTACACGCCGTATGACTGGCTAGATGAGTCAATCGTAGACCCGTTGTCTAGGAGTCGCGTAGTGGGGGAACTACTACTTCACTGACCTATACCACGGACGTCGTATAGCAAAGGAAGACCGCTAGAGAGACGATACATCGCGTATATACGTACGTACATGAACGTTTCGTGACGCATAGAACACACCGCCGCTCTGCCGCCACTGTCTTAACATACAAGAGTCAGAGTTCCGGCACGAGTTTAACAATCTATCGACACTCGAACCGCAATTCTTCCGCGACCGTTTTAATTTTATTCTTCGAAGCAATTTTCGCGTGGATTTTCAAGTCGAATGCCACCGACATTGTTCAACTGTTCTTCGTCATCGGGAAAGAGCGAAATTAAGGGAGAAATCCGCGTAAAAGAAAAACGAACGAACAAGTGGCTTCCGTTTCGACGACGTTTTCGTCGGCCACGTAGTCGGCTGTTTCTTCCTTGAGGGCATGGCAGGAAGTTTAGGCGAAGCAGCCGGTAACGAGTCGATAGTTAAAAATACGTACAAAAGAGAGGAAGGGGACGAGAGAGCGGTTAGGAGGGAAGATTGAAATAATCCACGGAGTCGTGACTCTCGTTTTGCGAGAATTTCGCGTTAGTCTCGCGACCGGAAGTACAAGTATAGCAAGAAGAGAGGGATATAGGGAGGGCGCAGGAGAAAAAAAAACAGGGAAGCGGGAGGAGATGATCTCGGTATCTCTCTCTGGTAGGGAGATTCAGAAACGTACGAATACGTTGGTGGTAGTAGAAAGATGGCGTAAAGAGACGTATAGACTGAAAGTGAAGTGAATTTCTGTATCTCTACACGGGGAACGGATTCATATGTACTTGCATTTTCGTAATTCGAAAAATAAATTCTACGCAAACACGCGCGCAAGAGAGAGAGAGAGAGAGAGAGTGAGAGAGATATGATAACTACGAGCAGATGCAATTTCTGCTACGATAAAAATGATACACGATTAATTTTAAGCATCGTCAGAAAGTTTACGTAAATTTAACTTTTTTCCCAAGACAACAAAAATATCCAAAACGACTTTGATATACGGCACATAAAGCGTGTGACGTTAATAGCTGTGAACCAGTCGTTTAGTGAAGTATCTCTATATAAACACACGTATGTACATCGACACTCGTATTATCGGCAATTTATGTAGCTAACCAATTGAAAAAAAAAGATACGCGCGAGTTTATCGTACGATTTCCTTCGGACGAGTTACTGTACCAATAAACGCACCGTTATTTCTTCCTCAGATACGGGTTACCTTCTGGACGATATTGTTTGCAACCGTGATCGGAGAACATAATAGGAAAAATACGATAAAGACGATCAACAATGTTGATAATATTTAATCGATGCATGTGGTATTAATCGACAGTACTTGAATGACGATCGGTTTGACGCTTTTTATCCGAGATTTGCTCGCTGATTTCTATCTGACGGTGCCTTGAAAATAAAGAGGCCACGTTCTAGCTAACGACTGCGACCCAAAAAACGCAAATTTCAATCGTCTGTACGTTAATACGTATGTGCGCGTGCGCGTGTACGAAAGAGAGAGAATCTGCTCGCAGGAACGATGAAAGGAACATGTCGCGGAGGATGTAACCGTGTAAGGCGAGTTCTCACGTACCAGGACTTCGAGGCGGAATTCCGCGTGCATCTAAGTGCACGAATGACCCTCAACCCGTCGGAGGAGGGCAGCGGGAACGAAAGAAGGATGGAGTGACACGGTGCGAAGTGAAGAGAAAAGGCACCGAAACTGTTCGTACAGCATAAACAAAGCGGTTGTGGATACTATATTCGTACGTGTATCTGCATATGCATGCACGCGCGCGATACCACAAAGACGAGATATAGGTTTAGGAACGGTGTGTGTATAGCGGTATATACGAGAGAATGCACACATGCGTGTATCGAAGAATACGCCAAGAAAGGAAAAGAGATAAAGAGGAAGGAAGAAGAGAAGGAAGATGGGATGAAGATGAGGCTGGACACACCGAGAGAGTGGCAGCAACAGAAACAGAGAGAAAGAGAGAGAGAGAGGAGAGAAGAGGCAACAGCAGCAGTGGTTCAGCGGGTGGCGGAGAAGTGGGTAGGATGAGGAAGAAGACGAAGAGACAGAGGAGCGGGAGGTAGATGAAGAGGATGAGGTCGAGAGAAGGGGAGAGTTGACCTTCAGCTGCGCCGGGAAAGTCAGGCAGTCACTGACCGACAGACTAACTTAACTACTCTATCCTTCTCCTCCTTCTCTCTTCTCCACCTCCATTCGCGACTGGCTAGTCCGATGCACCGTGTGGCTGTACATACACATCCACCGTGTCTCCTTTCTCGTTCTATCCTACTCTTTAAATTTCTCTCTCTCTCTCTCTCTCTGTCTCTCTCTCTTGATTTTCTTCTCTGTCTCGCCCCCTCCCCCTCCCCAGATGGATTCGAGCCTTCTCTCATTTTCAACGTTCCTTTCTTTTCCTCTTTGCTCGGTCTATCTCTGTTTCTCACGTTCCTTCTGCATCTCCCTACTACCGCGTGTCCCGACTGTCGAGTCGCGTTCTCCTCTTTTCTTTGCTCTCGTTCCCTTTTTCTCTGTCTCTCGTTAGACCCAGACCCCCATCCCGGCCTATTATGTTACCCTACTGCCTCGGGATACTATCTTTAACCCCGAAACCCGTTCAAATTGCGAGTCGCTTTGCGCGCACGTGTACGAGCGTGCTGCTCCCTCTGTACGTTCGTCGTCGCTCCCTCCCGGAAAGCACGCGGAAAAGGAGCAAGGATGCGTACGTTTCACCCACGGGGAAGAATAGAGGAACGACGATCCATCGCCGCGTGGGAAATCGAAACGCGACACGATTCGCAAATATTTCGAGAATCGTGCGTCTGCATCTACCGCGCGTCCACTCGAAATATATATATATATATATATATACATACATACATGTACGTACGTAGGTAAGAAGGAAAAGGTAGATGGTCCGAAAAAGCTTCGCTTTCATCGGGATCCAAGCCGCCGAAGGACGTCGAGGTGTAAAAGTCTGCACTTTGATCTTTTCGCGCGAAAGGCAACGACGACGTGTCGAAAAAAAGCCCGTTCCCCCGCGCGGTTCTTGCTCGCGCGATTGCAATAGACATCGTGGGCGGAACGTATTATTTCTCGGCCGTTTCTATTCCTCGAAGCGGCGACGCCCAAGCGAGGGGACGCTTCTTCTGTCCGGCCTGTCCGAGGCTCAACGAAAAGAACGAGATTTACGTCCGGAGAGTTCTTCGCCGCTTTTTCTATGCGTCCATCTTGGCCGCCCGTACGTTAACCCGTACGTCAAACGTATGGGATCCTCTGTCGATCCCCACCTCCTCTAGCCTTCTCTCGCGAAACGGAAATATTTCGGAGGAACAACACAACTGGACACGTCACACGCGAATGTGTTGCGTTTCCACTACGTATAGAACGGAGGAGTGTGGAGAGGAATGTATTTTTGAAATGTCTCCGCGGGGGGAACGCGTCCAAGATTTATTTCGGCAACGAGCTAACACGCTTCCACGATCGATTAAACGAGAAAAAAAAAACGATAAGAGCAGATCCGCTTGACGCGCAATATAAGAGGAAAATAGCTGCGTCTTTATATATATATATATATATACACATGTTATATGCATCGAGGTGAATATTTCTTCGGATCGAAGTATCGCGAGCGTGCATCGTTTGCAGGATACGTTTCTTCGCGGGTTCGTCGATCGTTCGATGGGATTCTTATTACTAGTTTCCTGCTGCACGTATCGCGGTGGGTAGCTCTTTGTAGTTGACTCGTTGGTATCCGGAAGTCTCGATGCGACGACCAACCGATGACCAACACGGTGCACCTATGTTCCCTCGCAGTCTATTATTCTGCTTATGGGTAGACGTATACGTGGCCCTAGCTTTGGAACATGTACAGTGTCTGTACCAGTGCAGCTGAATGTACAGCTGCGTTCGAAAAATATTTTACGACTACAGTTTCAATTTCAAATGGAACGTACAATGGATACGCGCGCACTTGCGGCATTGTGCGGGGCAAATCGGCCGATATTTTTGAAAATCGAGGGAAACCAGAGCCGTCGCGATGCATTACGAATGCAGAGAGCGTGCAGTCGCGCGTTTGCATCTCCAGACTAGTCTAGCGCGTGTACTTAGCTACTTGGTAGTCATTAACTCTTGTCGTCGGCAGACGCCGCTCGACGCAACACCGGAGGAATAAAAAAGCAGCGCGCCGTTTCGTCGTCGGATCTCGAAATTTGTTCTTTTTTGCGAACTTCTTCTCTTCTCACGGTAGTTTCGGTAGTTTCGAAATATCGAGTAGAGTTTGCTTGAAGGGCAAATTTGGACGAAGTCGAGAAATACTGGAAGCGAGAGCGGGGAACAACGATCGCCGGCTCGATACTCTTTCGAAACGTTAAAATGAAAAAGCATCGAAACTCGCGAGCATCTATATATTCCCGGACCAATCCAACGCCCTGCGCTGCCTACGTCGCACGCATTCTTTTCGTTCGCCAGCGGACAGAGGTCAAGACGACGACGGCCGAATGGGAAGAATGCGTGACTCCTCTTCCGTCGTCGCGGACACGACGTGTGCGAGGTCAGTGACCATCGTGCGCGCACTCTCGGTGGGCGCAACTTCTTGCAAGCGGATGAGGAAAGAGAGAGAGAGAGAGAGAGAGAGAGAGAACGCGCGCCTCCTCCGAGAAGAGAACCAACGGGAACAGCAGACACACGACTGTAGGGACAAGACTCGAGCGAGCGAGCGAGAAAGAGAGAGAGAGAGAGAGAGAGAGAGAGAGAGAGAGAGAGGGGAAGAGAAGTTTTGCAGTGCAAAATACCTACGACGATATTTAATAGTCGGCTGATACCGAATTTAGAGGCAGAAGCAAGGTAAAATACCGCTGTCTTTTCCACTGGCGAAAGTGTAGGTCCGTATAAATTCCGACCGGCGGAGACGAGGGAGGCGGCCAAGGAAACTGAAACTTCGACCCTTTGATTTTATGGTGCCTCTTAATTGAGATCCGAGCGTAACGAGCCACTGCTCAGACCAAACTCCGCGGCCTGACTTATTTTCGGCCCTGTACGCGTATATTTTCGCGTGGCTATTGCGTTGGTTCTCCCCGAGCCTTTCCTCGACGCCGAGCCATCGAGGTTGAAAGAAGGAATCTCGAGTAGTTTATTCCGGGAAGAAATTGTTGAAAGAATCGAGATCGAGATCGAGAGAGAGAGAGAGAGAGAGGAGAGAGTGCTTGTGTAGAAAACGAGCATTCTTAAAGAACGTTACGCAAGGAATTATCTGAGAAAATGAGATCGACGTCGCTGAGACGTGTTCGTGATAAATGTGACGAGATCGACGGCAAGGAAAACCAGAGGGATTTATCGCAACGGTAGATAACCTAAGAGAAGAAATTGCCAAAACTGTGCTTTCTCTCTTCTTCCACTATCGTTGTACAAACGTCGATAAAACGCGATCGGGCGAGATGATTTGGTTCAGTGGCATTGACACGGATCATATGTAAGGAGTGTCTTATCAGTCGCTATAATAATTACAATAATAAGATAACGATTGCAACGAGAATGTAAATAAGTTAATACTCCGCGCGACGTCTCGATCGCTCTGTGTTTCGCGATATTACATAATCTGATTAAAAAAAAGAAAGAGAAAAAAAAAAGAAACACCAGCTGGAAATCAAAGCGAGAGTAGAGTTCATCCGGCGGAAGCAATGGAATTTAAACACGGTTTTTCGATGAATACCAGGAGAAGCGAGGTTCCTCGAATGTCCCGAAAACGTAACGGTGTCTCCACTTGTCGACACTGAAAGAAGGCGACAACGGAGTCCGCGTTCGACGCCACGAAATGACGTACATACGTACATACGTATATCTCGCGTAGCTTTCCGTTGTAATAACAAAGATCTTGCTCCGGGGGAAAGCACACGTAGCGAGACTAAATGGAAAGAGAGAGAGAGAGAGAGAGAAACAATTCCTTGGAATCTCCGAGGAGAGATCGAAGAGAAAAAGAGAACAAACGAGGCGAGAAACAAGTACAAAGAATAATAAAAGGAGACGTGACGAAACAAAAAGAAAAATAACGAAAGGAGGCGCGAGTGATCGCGTGACACGAAAAGTTTTCGTGCGCGTGGAACTACCACGTCCGTGAGTAGTTGATGCCTGTTCACTTTCTCCGATAGTACTAGAGACAGCCCACCTCCTCCCCCCTTCCCGCATCTTCCTGTTCCTCCCCACCAGACCATATATATCCGCGGGTCTAGGCTAGCTCAGTAGGTCTAGGTCTAGGCTGGCTGCAACGTCGCGTGTGCGTACAGTATGCACCGACGATGCAGCTGCGTGCATTCGCGCCGGCGAGTGCCACGATCGAAAGCCGACACAGCCGAAGAGAGAAGAGGCACCGTCGTCGTCGTCATCGTCATCGTCGTCGTCGTCGTCGTCGTCGTCGTCGTCGTCGTCGTCGTCGTCGTCGACGACGTACGTACATTCGCCGTGTTCGCTTGCTCGCTCGCTCTCGGTATTCGTGTTTGCTCTCGCGTTCTCGTCCCTTGGAACATCGCGCGCATTATATTTAGACGCGGACGTGTGTGCGTGATTTCGCGTCCGAGAGACCCGCCTCGGTTAGATCGGCGTCCGTCGTCGTCCCTTTTTCGCCCGTCCCGCCCCACCTCGCCCAGCTATCGCTTTCTCGCTGCTCTCTGCTACACCCGTGTCTCTTTCTGTTGCGAGTTTCGTTCCCCTTTCTCTGTATGTCGCCCTTCTCCTCTCTCTCTCTCTCTCTCTCTCTCTTTCGGTCTCGCTTTTGTTTCTCCGTTGACTGGACGACGACGAGACGAGACGAGACGAGACGAGACGAGACGAGACGAGAAAGAGAGCCGGTCCCCACGGAGCGGAGTGGAGTGGAGCGGAGTGGAGCGGAGCGAAGCGCCGGAAATGAATCATTTGAAATTGTCAATTTTCGAGCGTGGTTCATGCACGGTACGCGTGAGGAGCGTACACGTGCCTACGCGTCGTTGTGTGTACTCTACGTTGAAATCGAGAGAGAAAGAGAGAAAAGGGGGGAGACGAAAAATAGAGCGAAATAACGGATGAAGAGAGGGGGGGAGAGAGAGAGAGAGAGAGAGAGAGGAGGCGTTAACGATCGGAATGCGGCGAGATCACAGAGAGATGCGTATTACCGAGGCGAGGAAGTGCTTCAACACCCGCAGAAAAGATTGTCAAAGGATTGCGTCATACGGATGCTGATCTGCCGGTATGAGAACCGACTTTTTCATCGCCCGCAATTCGTGCCGCGTTGCGTAATCCCTTCTTCTCTTTTTTTCCTTCGACTAATCTCCCTTGCCGTTGCTCTCACCGCGATAATGGTGCTTCTCCACCGAACGAGCTCGATAAACAGAAAAATCAGCGTGAAACGTGGCGATCGGAGCGAAAGATTCAACACCGTGCTTCGTTTTTTTTTGTTTTTTGTTTTTTCTTCTTTTCGTTTGTTTCGAGCGTATCGAACACGCGCTTCGCGATCGACAGCGTTTGTACGCCCGTACTGCGTGTATCGTGCCGCCGGCGGTTTCTCGCGTTCGTTCGTTCGTTCGAAACCGAACGTGTCACGAGTCACCGTTCATTTTTCAGATCGAGCTCGCTGCGAAAATATTGCAACGAATATGTCGTTAAGCAAATATAACGGCGACGCGTTACGTAAAAGTTAATCTGCGTTTTCCTGCGCCGGGTATGCACGCGAATATGACAACGTGCCCACATATATGGGACGAACATGAGGCTTGTTCCAGAGAACGGTGTCGAAGTCCCGCGCTCGAGATAACGAGAATCGAAGAAGGAAAATAAGACACCGCTGCTGTACGCCCATGGTCGAGTGCACGCGAGGCGAATCGTCGTTGTCGTCGTCGTCGGAGAGAGAGAGCAAAGGAAAGGGGAAAGGTCGAGTAGAAAAGCCACGCGGAAGAAAACGCGTCGTACATGAACGTGGAGATTTTAAATTGTGCGTACGCAAATATACCTCGAATTCGCGAAAGACTTTTAAATCGTTGGTAGGTGTGAGAACGATTCATCGAACACGGAGAATGGAGAGAGAGAGAGAGAGAGAGAGAGAGAGAAGATACAAAAAGAAGAAAAAAAAATACAAAACTTACCGGATGCGATCGTAGAAACCTCGACGAAATTTGGAGCGAAGTACTACGATTTCTTCCAGGCGAGGCATGATACTAAGAAAAAGCCGGAGAAACGTGGAAGTCGTACGACGACTTCTCATTGCGTGTAAGATTGATAGACTAACAATAAGTGCGAACGAAGAAGGGACATTGTCGCACGTAGAAGATCGTACGCCATGAGGAGAACGCACGACCAAATACATAACTCGAAACGCCACGAAAGAAAGAAAGAAAGGAAAAAAGGAAGAAGCGGCTATAGGGAACCAAGAAGCGAGAAGAAGCACAGAGAGAAGCGTAGTGACGTCGTCTGTGACGAGTGCAACGAGGAGGACGCTAGCCGCGATGCATTCGTGGAAGAATGAAGTGCGAGGAGGACGGCGCGATTACAGGAACACGCGGGGAGACGGAAGAGTGGTCGAGAGAAGAGGGGTGTAGCGACGTCGAGAAAGGACGCGATGGTAGAGTGCGGAGAGTATCGGAGAGGGTCAATGGAGGGAAAGAAAGAGAGGTGCAGAAAGGCAGAGGGAGGCCGTACGAGTGGAGGGAAGGAGAGAGAGAAAGAGAGAGAGAAAGGAAAGACAGACGGGGTGAATTGCCGGCGACAAGGTCACCGTCTATACCTCGCTAAAACCGCCGATACGTGCCTTCGGCGTTATACTCGCGTGGTACTCTAGCTGCAGTTCTTTTCCCCCTTCCCGCGTGCCCCGCCAGCCTATCCCACCCTGCGTCCCTTCGCAGTGCGTCTCTCTCTTTCTCTCTCTTTCTCTCTTCCACACTCCCGATTTCCCTTCTTCCTCTTTCCTCGATGCAGTCTCGCGTGTGCATGTGCATCGCCGGCTCGGTGCATGTGTACGCGGCCGCGCGCATGTGAGGGCGTGCGTGAGCTAGTATAATAGGAATAAGGAAAGTGATCCTCATGACGGACTGTGCCGGGACTTTGCCTCGCCGTGGTGTCGTACCAAAAAAACGACACCGTTGGAAGTTCGATTGCGGGTGAAATACCTGCACGCAGCGGTGAAAATATTTTCGCTGGCAATTAGCGTTAACGAGTCGAGAAAATATTTTCGTGGAAACGATCGGGGGAATCGACCGACTCTGATAACGAGTCGACACGGGACTGTCGCTACCGAATCTTGACCGAATTCTTATTGTCTTTCATCGGTGATGAGGGAAATGCAATCGGCACGGAATTAGGATGATTTGGAACTCAGTCCGATATCAACATAGAGAGAACAAGAAGCAATGCGTTCAACCGTTGCCCGGGAATTCCGTAAATCGTACGAGAAGTCGGCGAGACGTAAGTACGGCGAAAGGTTAAGAGACGAGCAAATCGGACGTGGTCTTTGAACCGGTAGTAGAAGAAAAAAGGGTAGAGTACACGAAGCCTTGAAGAGGAGGTATCGTTTGTTCGCCGCTTACAAAGTCCCCTTCCTCCCCCTCTCCTCCTTCTTCCTCGGTTGTCTCATCCTTTGCTCCGATTAATTTTATCGTGGCAACATCATCGGCGCATCGCAAATATTTTCACCGCGGATTTGCCAGAAGAGAGAGAGAGAGAGAGAGAGAGAGAGAGAGAGAGAGAGAGAGAGCCACGGGGGAATAGTTCCCCTTTGGTTAATCGATTCGGCTCACCGTCTCGCCGATAAGCCGGATCAGCCCCGGCGATGACTTTTACACGCGGCCAGAAAAAGGGAGAGAAGACGAAGAAAAAGAGAGAGAAGTCTGTCCGGTTGAGAACCGTCTGGTGCAACAGCGCTATGCATTTTTGCCGGCGGCGGTGGCGGCGGCGGCGGCGGCGGCGTTCCACACACACACACGCAACCATCGAGTGTGCATGTTTCCACTGTGTATACGTGTGTATACGTGTGTGTTGTTGAACGCGCGCAACATACATCGCACGCACCTACACGATCACGGCGGACACCGACAAGTGCACACACAGAGGAACTCGCTCTGATAATATGTACACTGCAAATATACAATACTACAATACATACGTCGGTAGGGGCAGAGACCCAGGAAGGACGCTTACTGCGAGGCTTGGCTGGCTGGCTGGCCGGCTGCCTGTTCGGCCGGCTGCCAGCCTCTCTGCCTCTGCCTCTGTCTATCTGTGAAACTCGTGTCTCGCTTCCTTCTCTCTCTCTCTCTCTCTCTCTCTGTTCTTATATCCTTTATCCCTCCTCGTTTTCCCCTTTCTAGCCTGTACGTTATGTACTTTTATTTTTTCTTCCCTGCCAATTCTTTTCGTCTTCTTCCTTGCACACCGGCAGGGGGGCACCGGGCCGAAAATCGACGCGCAAAATATCGTGCCACTTCCGGACGTGGCCATTTACGAATTCACCGGGGGAACGGCGCGCGCGCGTTCTCTCTCTCTCCTTCTTTCGTCTTTTTTTCTTTGATTCTTTGGTTCAGAGGCGGGAATCGTCGAGCGTTTACCGCGGTGATACGCTCTGAGTTTTCGGACATGTATCCTGGTAATCGCGAGACAGCCTTTCTCGTCTGGCGTCAGGTTGAAAGTGAAACGTGAAATAAACGCTCAGCAAATAAGCAAAAGAAAAAACTGCACGACTTGTACCCCAGTACGATTCGTCTCACTGAAAGGCTCAGAAGCAACTGTTTCGACTAGGAAATGAAGACGACTTTTTGCCATAAAATTTTATTGATATGCAAACATTTGAATCGATACAGAATAAATTACAGGCGCGATCGCTCAGTACCAGACAACGCCACTCCTACTCGAAGTCTATCCCACGCTCCCTCGCGAATCACGTGACCCAAATCAACCAATCGCTAATTTTCGTTGCATTAACGTTGCACCTGAAGAGGCCCGATTTTCTGGATTACCCCCGCTAAAATCACTTTCAGTGATAAAAGATAACAATACCCAAGTTAACGCGCTTTTCGGAAAGCAAAAATTTTCGATCAAATAACTTCACGTCACAACCTTTTCGCCGCGATATCGCAACGAATGCCGAAGTTCAATCGGGCCTATTAATATTCAACGCGACTCTCTGTTCTGAGCAACTGTGCACTCGTTGTTGAGCCGAAGAATTTGTAGCGAAGCTACAGTACTCTAAGGTACGATAATAATGATTTCACTGACGAACGCGTGCTTTTTATGAAAGAAGGGAGAAAAAAGAAGAAGAAAAGAAAAGAACACGCGAACGTGCACAACTCGCTCGTGTAATACTGTACGCGGTATCAATTATTCCTTTGAAAATCGTGTCAAATTCACGCGCGTAACGTTGTTTCCTGCTTCTACGGCAGTTTTTCTAAACCCCGTGGTGTCTTGGCCTACTATAAAATCCGACACCGTTTACGCTTCCGGAGCGCTGGGAAGACATTAATCAGCAGCCAATAGCGGCGTAACCGTCACGTGCGACCGGTGTGAATGCACTTCGCGTTTTAACACTTTCGTTTTCTGTGTCGTTCTTCCTTCTCCTCTGTTACATCGTCGCTCGGAGAGCTTGCCTTGTTTTGCAAAGCAATTAACAGGCGTCTTGGTTTCGATAAATCTGAAGCTCCACTGAGAGGAATTTTCGAAAATAATCTCTCGCGATGTTCTGTCTTAAATATAAACTCAGTGTTATCTTTCGTGAAAGAGAGAAGCATTGAATTTTGTAGGTGGAGTACCACGTCGACGGAAATGGCGATTCCCCGCTACTAGGCCAGGAAGTAGACCGGCGCACCCCTTCCTAGTCAGTCGACCTAGACCTACACCTAGACCCAGCCTAGCTTCAGCCGCGGCGCTTGTTTCGCTCCTTTTGTTTTTGCTCGCCGCCTTTGTTGCACCTGCTGCTCGCTGTGTCTTGGACAATGGTGTCCAACGCTGTGTTCCTGGCGAGAAACGAGGTGAACGGGGCTAGTTAAGGAAACGCTACGACGTACTTTCGCGGTCGAGTTTCGGCGGGGCGAACTGCCGGCTTGCAACTCGCGATAGTTAATTCGAGCCTGGAATCTGGTAACGTCTATTTTATCCGACGAGCACGAGCTGAGCATAGACGCTCTCTGTCTTTCTGTTATCGGGCGCACTTTCGTGCAACGATACAACTGACCATCTCGTATAAATGTATCCAACGTATATCACTAACGCGCTAGAGGAGTCACGCGTGCAGCGAGGAAAAGTGTGAAATATGCTCTCTCGCACACCTGTAAGATACGCGGTCGAGATTGTTGGAAAAGAAATCGCAATGCGACACGGTCGTCCTCCGGCGAGTAATCGCGATCGGAGAGAGGCCACGAAGCGAGAAGGAGGAGGAGGAGGAGGAGGAGGATCGACCTGCACGAGGAAACCAAGTACCGTACGGACGACAGCGTACGTATATAACCATACGCCCCGCCTAGCCGACCTAGACCTAGACCCAGTCTATGTTCAGAATCCACTCTGCATCATGTTTCGTTTCTTTATTTTTACCCGCTGCTGTTCGCTGCTACGCGAGGCGTTACGCAACGACACGCACGACCCTTTCAACACGGCTATCGTGGTCTGAGAAACGTCTTTTCTCCTCTGCAGTTTTTCTTCCTATCATACACACACGTATCCATTCTCTTTCATCTTTTTGTTTTTCTTAATTAATCCAAGCCGCATTTTTCTTTTAATTTTCCGAGGCAATTTATAGCAACTGAAATATCGTAACGTCTACCGATATTCGAGAAAAGAACGATCAACAGATCAGTCACGATCGTACCTAACCAGATTCCAATCTCGAAGATCGGTTGAGCGGCCGCGAAATGCCAGATTGGTTTTTAGCGGCTGATAACGAACTTGCAGCTGTGCAAGTGACTTCGTTTCTATCGGCTACGTGTGCAAACCGTTCGAATCTTAATCTCGAGGCAACGACCAGCTTCTCATCGAGACGGATTCAACCGCAAATCGCTCTCCGTCATATTGCGACAACATTGCTCATCCACTGAGAACACCTGTCGATTTCTACCTCGCGACTATTTCTTCCAGTCGGTCAACGGAGTTCGTTCGATTAAATGTTACGAACACTTTTTATTATATAACGAGAAATCGTTGCGCGATAAGATTCGTCCGTCGTTAAATGTTTTTCTCGAGCGACGTGGCCGGTTGTTATTCGACGTCGGCGTTCTATTTTTTCTTCGATTTCACCGATACCCCTCCGCCGTCGGTCCACTTTCCCCACTTCCCTCTTTTTTTTTTCGCGACTCCCACGTACAAGGATTACGTCGGCGGGGCTCGCGTCTGGCGATCTTTTAAAAATATCCGGACGAGTACTTGATCTGGGGCAACCAGGACATCCTCGCACCGCCGCGAGGTTGTTCCGCAAACCGCCGAATATAAAACGCGCCCGCCGACGCGTATTCCCTGTGTTTTTTCGGCCGGCCCGGCAGCCAAAAAATTCGCGCCACGGTGAAAAATTCGGCGTCCGAGTCATGTGACAGCCCGTTCCGGGAACGGCCGTGCGTTACACCTCCCGCTCGAACCAGAAATAAGCTTGAGATCACACGTAGCCGTTTACGAAATCGTTGGTCGAACGAAGGATGAATCGAAGGTGCTCGAAATACGTATATCGAAAAGAACGAAACTCGACGGCGAGCACCAACCATTTCAACTCTTTGCACTCGACTATCCCTTCTGAGGGGACATCGTATTTAACCTCTTGCACTTGGAATGGCGTGTCACGCACGTCGAAAATATTTGGCCCAAAATTGCAATATTTTCTCAGTTTTAACCAAAAGGCGAAACAAATAATAAATTTATTACTTCTTAGTAATTTCTATCCAGAGATATACCGATGAATTCAAATAGAAGACGAATTGTTGTATACAGTTTGGTCACTCGTTATGGTCCGTGAACCAGTTACCAGCGCAAGAGGTTAAGTCTAGCTAACAGCTTGGACTTTCTCTTTTCATAATTTCCTGATAATTGTAATGAACGTATACACTTGGTGTCGTATGACGCGATGTATAACAGTGAAATCTATAACAACGACGTAAGAAGAACGAAAGAATTTTAGAAGAAGAAATTTCTGAACACAGTCCTGATAAATCGATAATTCACATAATTCGGAATAATTCGCATATTGATCAGACTTTTTATTACTCCATGCGAAAGTTTAAAAAATGACGGAGAATATTATTTTTCCACATCAAAACTATGTGTCATTAACTCTTGTATATTATTGTTTTAGCAAACTCGCAATGCACGTTGATGATTGCTTTAAATTTAAACAACGATCACACGTTTCACAGGAAGATATAATCGAACAAAATTTCGTGCAAAATAATATTTGAATGATTATTTCCAACGCTATATCATTTTTATTTAAAGTGATGATGCTTCGTAAATAAATTGCTGGTAGTTGATACGGAAAAAGTTTGTCGAGGGCAAAGGGTTAAAATTGAGCGATCGTATTAAGACGATGACCGACTTGGTGTTAGTCAATATCCGCGAATACTAAATCTTGACATCCAGAATTGTCGACGAGGTCAAGCTGCGAATTCAGAGTATCGCTGGACAATTTTTGTTCACCTGATAATGTATGTAATTCACACTATCATTGAGAATGAAGACTGAAAATTCATAGAACCGTCGTTGATGGACACGCAAAAGCGAAATGATCGTTTGCTTCTTGCCCTGGTCGATTGAACTGCATCTGAACGAGAAATGTAACCGGTCGACACGGGACAAGCGTTAAAAATATTCTCAACGCGATAAAGCGGCGCAAAGAGCGATATGAAAATCCAGTTTGCAGTTTCCTTTCTTTCTTTTTTTTTTTTTTTTTTTTTGAAATACCAGGTTCGACATTTTAATCGAGTCACGATTAAAAGTAGCGAAAAAGCTCGAGCCAGTGAATCAATTTCCCACCGGTTTGATGGAAAAGCGAATCGAATATATTACAAAATGCGACGAGCCGACGATTTTCGAAGGCAGATGGGAACTTTGTTGGCACGAACGAGTCGTCAGCCGGCTCAAGCGAGAAGGGTTAATCGGGATTTGATCGCCGGAGCCTTGTAACGCTTTACGACGATTCGTCCTCAACGTTAAAATGTGTGCCACGTCGTCGTGTGCCAGCGCGCGACGCGCGAAACTTTCGTTCTCGACGTGCCTGAAGGGTCTTTCACACGTTCGACGAGCCTCTGACTGTTCGAATGGTAGATCGATGATGATCCATTCGAAAATAACCCCGCTGATGACTATTCTTTGCCGCGTTTCTATTCCGGTCGGTCGGTGGCGCCTACTACTCATCGAATTAGGCTCGCGAGCACAAATTTTAACTATACGTGCATATACTGTGTCATAAATGCAGTTATCAGTTGAGTTATCGGTTATCGATTATCGGTTATCGGTTATATCGCGCATATTATATCATAGTTGTTCAAATTATTATTAAATGCAGATGATCGGATACAGATAGCAATTATTTAACAGTACTAAAATATTACATTACGTTGTATTATGACAATACTGTAATATACTATAATACTGTAATATTAGGTTGGTTAAAAAGTAACTGCGTTTTTTGGCAAATTTTTCATAAGGAATAAAAACTTTATTAATATATCGTTCGATTACCTTTTACCATTTTTCAGAGAATTTTATGATTCCGCGTTCAAAAAAGTTCTCATCTTTTTCGACGGAAAAAAAGAGTTCCAAGAACGATATCCTAATAAGTAGTAAAATTTAGCAAATCAATTTAGATTTTAAGGTTTCTTCGATAATTTCTGCAAGTATGCACAGCGTTTTCTTCCTTTTTTGAAGTAGAAACGTTCCTTCTTTCCATTTATAAAGAAACTGTTAACGAGATCGAGCATTTTTTTTTTCCAAAACAAGCTCGAACATTCAGCTATGAGTTTGCAGTTTAAAACGAAGTTAGTTACATTTTAAGATATGGATAAATATATTGCAAGATTTAACTAAGAAACTATAACAATAACTATTTATTTTAATTAACGTATAACAAGACCTTACGACGACCGTTTGCTTTGGCTGATCATTAACAACTGAGAAAACAATATATTTTCTATTTTATTTTCTTCTTTCGTTTTAAGTCAACGCCGCCGCTGTTAAACTCGTTTTAAAAATACGCGCGTCGTCACAAAGATTTACTTTTTGACTAACGCAGTAGTACTACATCATATTGAGAAATATCCTTGTATTTTTTTGGCAATTCACCTGAATCGAATGCTACTGAATTGAATATTTGAAGCATATTTGAAATTAGCCGTATTGACTACGATTCGAAAGAAAAAAACTCAGAACAAATACGTGACACGTATGCACATGAATTACAGTTACAACAGATGGATAGAGAGAGGAAACATGCTTTTGTAATTAACTTTGTAATCAACGTTGGCTGTTAGAATTCTCTCATGTATCGAGAGCTTCGTGCGGTCCTCCTAATTTGGAGAGCAGCTGTACATTCCTTTCATATCGTTTGTTCCCGTCAGCTCGTCTCTCGTTAGAATTCCCCTTTCTTTCTTCACTTTCACTTGTTGCGCGAGTTCTCAGACTTCTCAGCGAGGAAGAAGCTGAAGGGGCGCAATCAATCGTGGAACGACGCGTTTGTTTCTTTTGAAACGCGGAAAGCCAAGTCGACAGATTTTACGTTTTACTGCGACTCACGAGCCCCTAGGCTATTTCCGATGTTTATCTAGTACGTTGCTCTAGATAGAAGTGGCCCGATGTCCAATCTGCTTTGGCAAAATCACGGAAAAACCGCGGGCCACTTGGCAACGTGCGAAAGTTCGCATACGCATCGGCCCGAATCCGGATTTCAGAATGCCGCCTGTTTGAGGAAAACGGATCAGGTGAAAGAGAGTTTCCGTTCGCGAGGAGATATCGCGCTCGACTCACCCTGCTTTCTGTATACGCGTAGAAACTATTTTGTTCCAACAGTGTAATAAAATCTTGTCGCTGGTTTTTAAACATTGAAGTAGAATTGCGTTACGAACGATATTATCGTTTTCCAAAAACGATAGAAAGTCGATTATCCGGATCGTAGATGCATTCTACGTAAAATTTAATTGTTTTTAATATAGTAATCTATATAAGGTTTTTCATACGTCTAAATGTAAATGATTACTCACAGGGATAGAATAATTCTAATCGTTTTTTTTTTTTTTTTTAATAAATATCGAAGCTTAGAATTACCTTATTTTTTCAGTACCCTATATTCGATTAACCTTTTGCGCTGGAATGACGTGCCACGCACGTCGAGAATTTTTTGTCCCAAAATTGCGATATTTTCTCAGTTTTAAGTATATTTAAGTACAGGCAAAATAAATTTATACCGACGAGTTCAAAAAGAAAACGACAAATTATTGTACACGGTTTGGTCGCTCGTTATGGTCCGCAATTAGTTGCCAACGCAAGTAGTTAAAAGGTAAGTCATTGATATCAGACATGGAAAAGCAATTGAGACGACAGATACCAACATCATTGATTTTGTTTATATCTACAAATAATTGTACGTTGAATTAGTCAGGTTAATCGATTCCATTGTCCAGTCATTCTTTTCCATACGCGAAAACACGGTATTTGCCGGCACACACGGTTACACGATGGCCAAAACATTCAAAGTTCCAAAAACAAGAAAAAGCTCAGACCTGCGACGTGAGATTCAGTCTCTCCGTCTACGAATTATCATACGATCTATTCGTTATCGAACGTGATCCGGCCGTGTTTGCGTAGCGTAACGCAATATCCCGTAAATCGATCGGACCCAGCCAGCAACGGAGAGCCAGTGTGGCGCGGTCCTGCGATCAAAGGGCCCTTTTAAGAGCAGGTTGAATTTTCCCTCGGCTTTCGTTCGTGTCCACCGTGGTCGGCCACCGCAATGGGAACACGGCCGCCACTGGTGGGGCGCCCCGCAAAGTTACCAAATCGCTATGGCGTAACATTTTGCTTATTCACGTTCGATTATACAATCCGGCACACTTTTACTCGGCAGAGCCGGCCCTCTGTCTCTTTTTCTCTCTCTCGGCTGCCTCTCCAGAGGGTCTACCCGTGTCACCACGCGCGAATTTCTTTTCTTTTCTTTTTATCCGTACGATTGATCTTTTTCGATGCGATCGAACAGATGTTCGTTCGTAATTAAAGAATTACGGTACCGACGCACGAATCTCGCCCGGTGATATTTCGTTCGAAGCACAGATTTTTCTTTTCGATTTGCACGAATCGGTCAGCTGCTGGTCCCAATTGAGCAGTCTGCAACGATCGGTTGTTTCGAATTTCACTTTTGTATTAAAACTTCGATCTGCGACGGCTGCGATAAATATCGACGCATCGTTGTATTTGTCGTATTAGCATTTTAGTCCCGATACTACCAAACTGGTCAAAATGACTAATTTATAATTTTCGTTGGATAGACAGCATATTTTTAATTAAATAAATTAAATATAAATACATAAATTTATTTATTTATTTAAATAATTAAATAATTTTTCGTAAAATATACAAATAAAATTATAAAGTTTACCACGTCGGTGGTAAATTCAACAGGCGTAAGTATGTTTCTATCTTGGTAAAATGCTTCAAGAGCCAAAAAAGCATTTGCGAATGTTCTCTCGGAGTGCGAGTGCGAAAACAAAAACCCCGAAAACTGAAGACTCATTCTGTTTTCATTTTCCGTCTGAAAGAAATGGAAATTGAAATTTCCTTCTTTCTGCGAGTGGCTCGACGAGAGCTATGTTTCAATTTGATCAGGCTGTTACACCGTGAACCAGGAAAACGTAGAAGAGTTTCCAATCGCGCGTTAGCAGAAAGGAAACGGGGTTAAACGCGCTGCCACGCTTCGGGAACACTTTCAATCAGGGAAAGTTCGCCACGGACGTTTCCAGCATAGTCATTTAATCAACGTCGAAGAGGAACTATATTCTAATATTGCTAATAACGATAAACTTTATCTCGTCATCAACTGAAAGAAAACTGAAAGAACTGAAAGAAATTAAGAAATTGGGAGTTTGTTGCAAACCACGAAAATTTCGAGCAAGAACGCGAGAATCGTTCAACTTTCTTACTCGAAGAAAAAACATAAACCTATCGCTAGGAGGAAATCAAAGACATTTTCCATCCTGACTAGCAACAAGCAATTTTTTTTGGTGCGTGGACTGGTTAAAACGTACCAACGACGTTTTCGAATTTCTCGATCAATAATTCTTGCAAATCTGGAATAACGAAACGAGAATGATCAATCTTGCACGAAGAAATGAAATGCGCGCTACGAAAGTTTCGTTCGAATCAAGCCTCGGTGGTCTGAGTGTTATAAAAGTACATAAAAATCGGTGAAATTTCCTGGCCGGTGGCTCGTGTAATTGATAATCGCGGCGCTGGTATAATTGATAACCGAGTCGGTTGGAAGCGAAATTTCAGCCGGTGGAGCGGTTCGACGAGCTTTCCATTCGGTGGCTCGTTCCGAGTTGAGGCGCAACCTTGGCGGCGATCCAATTCGAGCACGGCTGTTTGAAATCACGACAGAGCCAGGTGTGTATCCCGTTCGAAATCAGCTGTCGTTTTGTCGAACGCGAATCGGCAAGACGAAAACGGAGGGTTTCGCGATTGCGCGACTCGCGTCTGCTGATTCTCCGAAACTGCCGCTGGTTCACTTAATCGGTTGCGCGCCACGAGATCGGCTCGAAACTCGAAAATCTCTCAGGAACCGCAATCACTGTCGCGATCGCGTAACGACCCAACGATTTGTAACGTAACGACACCGCCGAAATACGACACTGCAATCTCCTTTGCGATTTACCCTCTTTGTTGGAATATTATTGTATCCGAATGTGTAATTAATTGCACGCTTAACCGTGTTTCTTGATAAGGAGATTTTTCTCTTTTCAGTAATCGCAGAAACAAGATCGTGATTGAATAATTTTATAACGTTACATTGTTCAATTGTTAAATCGATTTCATTGAAAATGGTGCAAAACACATTGTGCAAAAATGCACAAAATGTTCAAAAGCATGATGTTACAATTCGCCAATTATATACTTCGGCTAAAGCTGAGTTAATTAATCGTATATATTATAGTATAATATCATATCAATCTCTATATAATGTATACTCTATACTCTACAGTAGAATATATCAGGGTATATTATATTATATCGTTATATTATTACTGTATTATATTATTATTAATATAGAGTATATTATATTCTATATAATATAATATAACATCATATTAATCGTACACCTCAATACATTCTAATCACAATTCGCCAATTACATGCTCTGACGCTAAAACCATGTTAGTTAATTATACACTACGAGACATGTATACGCGCACTTTCTCGTTCTTCCTCTATTAATTTCAGTTTTTATATTTCGTTGTTACCACCTGATAAAGCGACGATTTTCTCTGCGTTCCCTCGAAAGGGAAATCGTGGACGGTTAAATCCGGGACGCGGTTGAGAAAATCGCGTGAAACGGAGCGAGAGGGAAAAGGAAACGTCGGAAGAGATCGAGTTGATCCTATCGACGCGCGCGGCGACGGCCAGGAAGCGAATCTGGGCCGTTGAATCAGGGAAAAGCAAGTGGGTCAAGAGAACGAATGGCTCGGCTGATGTCGGGCGTCGTTGCGACTTCTGTCGACGATGGATGACGAGGCTCAAACACAGGTACGACAAGGTACGACGAGCACGAGCGTGTGACAAGACCAGGCGAATCTCGCCTATGCATACACCACCACTGCCTGTGTGTGTCTTTTTTCCTCGACCCCCCCTCCTCTCTCTCTCTCTCTCTCTCTCTCTCTTTGTCTAATAGAACCTCAGTTGTGCCGAAGCTACTATTGCTGTTACTGCTGCAGCAGCAACAGGAAACTCGCTACTCCTTTCACTTTGCATCTACAACCTGCCACGAGGAAGTCGCGGGTCCTTTTCTATCTCTCGTTTTGGCTCAGCTAGACGAGAGCTAGGCACGCTTCCTGCCTTAGGCACGCGTTCACCATCGCTGGGCGCGATGTGGTTACGTGGAAATCGAGCACGAGCTTGGCTTGACCGATATTTCTAGCGCCGGCTGTTTTTAATCGGATCGTTCGTCGCGGAGAAATTCGCAGAAAATCGCGAATCACCGGCATAAACCACACGAGAAGGCCGGAACCTTCGTTTGAGATTTTTCGCTACACTTTCCGGTAATCTGCGCAGCGATTTTCGGGGGAAAACCGACAATTTCGTATGAAACCGGGGGCACCGAGGGCTTATAAGGTCGTAAGAAGAACGACGGCAGGCTCTCAAGCGCGGATTAGAGGTATTTATCAGGATTCGTAATGCGGTCGAATCGGCAAAAGCCGCTTTGGTTGTTCGGTTAAAGTGTTACGAGCTATTTTCACGGAACTGCCGGAAATATCAGCCGGCGGTTTACGTTTAGAACGCTTTGCATAAACGTGCACGTTGCTCCAACAGCGATCCATTTCCGCGTCTACGCTGTGCGTTTTTATTGTTGTTGTAGGACGTCGTCTCCTACTAGGGAACTAGCTTGATATTTTATCACTGAAAGTGATTTTAGTGATTAGCTTTTAACCAAGAAAATCTGGCCTCTTTAGGTGCAACGCTATGCAACGAAAATTAGCGATTGGTTGATTTGGGTCACGTGATCCGTGAGAAGGAATGGCGTTGTCTGGTACTGAGCGATCGCGCCTGTAATTTGTTTTGTATCGATTCAAATCTTTGCGTATCAATAAAATTTTATGACAAAAAAGTCAAAACAGTTGCTTCTGGGCCTTTCAGTGAGACAAATCGTACTGGGGTAAAAGTCGTGCAGTTTTTATTCAGTCGGGAATTCCAGTCTCTGGTAGGAGAATTCAACACGTCGAATTTTGGTCCGCCGCTAGAATGGCGAAAAGGATCAGTTTGTAATTTTTTTTAGAGAAAATTTGCAGAATTACAGCGATAGGTATACGTTTTCGGAGATTAGATCGATTTTTCGTAAAATATAGAAATAAGGTTTTGTACATATATGTATCGGCGACTTGTCGGTTACTTATCGAGCGTAATTACCTAGAGTCCGAAACACTTTCTTCCCTTGTCCAGATTAATCGAGCGAAATAAACCCGAGTGGTCGTTGCGTCACGACTGTCGAATCCTTCTCTTTCGCCACGAGATATTGAAATTACTAATTTATCGATCGGCTCCGATCGAATTCGTCGAACTTGCACCGTCGGACGATGGAAACGGGGTCAACGAAACGTCTAACTTTCATCCACACGCTTTCGTTTAAAAAAAAAAAAAGGTACAAACAAAAAAACAAAAGGTGCAATCGTAATTTCTGGATGGAACTTTACACGATTATTATAACCAAACCAAAGTAACATGGCACACCGACACGATGTTCTCGCGGAATTTCGATCGAAATTCAGAAATTTCTATTTGCCCGAAAATGTTGCAACTGCGACGTACCAGCATGACCGTACTCGCAATTCCGAAACAGAGACACTTTGCCAGTGTTGTTACGCACGTAATCTCTGTGCGCCAGTAAACGAGGAAGAAAAAAAAATGTACAAAAGAGAAGGAAAGAAAAATTAAAAAAAAAAAAAGAGAAAAGGAGGAGAGCAGGAAAAAGATAACTTTTGATCAACTTACGTGTAGGTGGCTGACGATAATGCAAGTGTTGTAGACTCTGCGTTTGATGGTGGTGATGATGGTGGGGCGGTCCCATTGTCGGGCCCATCGTATGGTTCCCGTGTTGATGGTGAGGCGAGCTCCCTCTGTGCGGATGGTACTGGGAGGGATGATGCTGATGAGGATGATAGGAGGGCGGCAGGAAGCCCGCCGTCGACGGATAAACGCCAGGACTGTGACAGGCTGACCTGCCGAGTGCTGCTGTCAGACAGTCGATAAAGACATCGAATGAGAAATTACTCGCTCCTGTTCTTACAACGACAAATATTTTTTCAGTTTTTTTTTCATTAAACGACGAGTATCATCCAATCTAGATCGATGTGATCATTTTGTTTGCTTAATTTGCTTTTTCGACACGTCAATTGCCAAGCAAAAGACAGACACGTTTAGTTCCAATAAAACTGTAATGAGAACGGTACTTTTCCTTCTTACAACAGGTATCATTTACAATTGGATCATTTGTGTTATTTAAGATTTTTCTTTCGACGACATTCATTATTCGTTGGTTGATCGGAAATGCCAGTCGATAGATTCGATTTTCATCTTGTTTAGCAAATATTATAACATACAGACGTTGCATTTCGAATATATTTCATACATTTTCGTACGTCGGATACGTGCGTTCTATGAATTTTCTATGAATGCACGAAAATCGTACAATGCCGTGCAGCAATACATCATTTTACAACATTTGTCTCTGACACAAATTACCTCGCAATTTCGTGATTTTTTCAGTTCACGTTCAAGTTGGCACCGCACGCGTGTTCCAAAATATCAACTCGAGCGTTACTCAAAATTCCGACTTTTATCCCAGTTCATTATGAACTACGAATTGATAAAATCGTGTGAAAACGACTCGTCAAAACGAAATTACGAAATATCGTCGAACGTAGAATTAGGGCGGTGCGAATCGGTCTGTTTTGCGCTCGTCCGCGCCTTCCGTCTAGACGAAAAAGAATTGGTGGTAGAAATAATTGGACGTGGGATATGATCGCTTACCTGACGACAAGTGAGAATGATGGGACGCTAGACTTGGCTGAAGGGACGAGTTAGGGTTGAGCCTGGCTTTCAGTAAGAGATTCGCGTCCTCGTTACCGCCCGAGGACGTGCTGGACTCGACGTCGCTGACTCCGCTGTCCGCGGGGCTCGCTGGCAGTGATCCGCTTCCTGTCCACCGTGCAATGAAACAGAAATGCATACGAGTTTCGTTTGATACAAATTGCGTCCAGGTGACTGATCCGCGAGATGAAAAAAAAAAAAAAAAAACGAAAATGAGATCTGGCCATACTGAAACGCGCGCGAGCAGCTGCGCTCGTTGATCTTGCGAACGTTTTGCACGCTTCCAGCGAGTAATTACGCTGCTCGTTCATCCATCGATCGAGTTTACGAGCAAGGAGGAGATCGCGGCGATCGTTGCTCGTTGACGTATCGCGAACGGAGATTCGACGAGATCGACGGCATGCGCGCGTAAATCGGAACGAACCGATCGTTCGAATCAAAATTCCAATAGAGAGTTCGGCTCGTGGTTTAAGATTGTGTGTCGACATGTACAAAAGTCTTCGGAGCTGGTCCAGAGGAGCGAACGATCGCCGAGCGATCGGTTTTTAGCGCTCGAGCTTTATCGAGCACCGTGCCAGACCGCGCCGAACGTGTTTTCGCGTGTGCCGTCAATTAAAGGCATCTTTATGCAACGAGCGAAGGTCATCCGGTCATTGGGTATGCATATCGCTCGTGCTTCCCACGGTCTCTTTCACTCCCTCCCTCTGCGCTCTCCGCTGCTCCCAGCCAGACGGAGAGAAGGCAAAACCGTCTGAAACCAGTCCCTAAAACGAGATGTTTGTCTGTCCGTCTTCCTTTCGACTGTTCGACGCCACCTCCGCTCCGTTGACGTTCGTTGTCGCGAAACGTTATGCAAAATGTGTCGCGGTCGTGTGCAGAAGGGAGGTACACACACACACACACACACACGCATACACACAGACCGATCTTTGCAACGACCCATTATTTCGACTCGGTAATCGACTGGCTCGGCGAGGCAAGCATGTACTTGCGAACCGGATCGCTCGCGAGTATGTACAGATCCTGTGTGTTACGCAACGATGCTTTGCAAAGTGCCGAATCACGTGCATGGCTCGACAAAATTTTACGCGAGACGCCGTTACGTCGCGTAAAACCTCGTTCTGTCCTGACCTCTTTCGCTTCTCCTTGTCGCGTTATCACTCGAAAAGGTCGAAATTATTCGACGGGAGGAATATTTCTAGGAAGCTCGCGTGCAAACGGGTGGAGAAGAGGCGAGGAGGGGAGGTTTTCGGTTTGGTCTCGTATCGCACAGGTGAGCACCGGTCGGTGAAATCTGCCCGTCCATCGGCGGACGGGAAGCCGAGAGATCGATATTGCCGGCTCTGCGCGACGACTAAACAGGAATTTTCGCCTTTTTTATTCGCCACCTCGCCGTCTCGAACGATTAATGTAAAGCGGCGAGGGGGGACTGTTGCTCGATGTTGGCCGAGCGAACGAGCCAGCCGAGACAACAGTCAACAGCGGCGTGCGTAACGATTTACCCGCGGCGAGCCGCCCATGAAAAGCGTGGTCGGAGAGAGAGAAAAGTCGAACGAAGCCACGCCGGAAGTGATTTCCTGCCGGTTGTTTGCCGCGGCGAACCGTCGATACCGCTTTGTAAATATTATTATTGGCCGAGCAGAACGGAGGTGTCTTCCCGAATGGAAAATCGAAAAGGCGCAATGTACTCGCGTTTCGCGACCACGAAAGAAGGGAAAAAAGAATCGCTGGCGTTAGTCGACGTTTCACGACCTTGCGCGCGATTCGTACATCTTCCCGCGAGCCGTTCACGCGAATTGATTTCACTTTGTTTCCAACCTGCATGAACGCGCAATCATTTCCATTGCTTTCTCCGCGTTTCTATTGTAATCGCAGCTGCGAGGTTTCGACGAAAGCGTGCAACACGTTGCGTACACGTTACGATTACGTTTCGTCGATACGAACGCTTCGTATCGAACGAGGCACGTTGGAATGAAGTTACATGGCGTTTGGAAGCATAAATTGTTGATCAATCACGTAAATTGAAAAATGAACCACAATTAATGTATTGTTATATTATTATATTACATACACTAGTGTAATATTAAATTATTATATTATATCTCCTTTTTCCTACAAATGAACGAATTGTAATTAGATTGTGAATACTTGTGCAGACTCATTATTTTATCTACTCAATATTACAACGTGTACTTCGTATCTTCAGATATCCCTCGAATGCACGAAAATCCAAAGTCTGGTTGTCCTGATTCTTTTTTGGAAATACACATTATGACGTTTCCCACAATGGAGCGCGTGCATTAGGCCGTGATGATCAGTTGTAAAATAAACCAAATTGATAATTGTAAATTGTAAAATAAACTAGTACGTTATTATATTACTATATCAAGTATATCACTTTTTAATCACTTGCGCTGACAACTGATTGCGGACCATAACGAGTGACCAAACCGTATGCAATAATTCGTCGCTTTCTTTTTAAACTCGTCGGTAGTGATATCACTGGGTAGAAATTGTCGAGAAGTAATAAATTTATCATTTGTTTTGCCTGCGTTATACTTAAAACTAAGAAAATATTGCAATTTTAGGACAAAAAATTCTCGACGTGCGTGGTACGTCATTCCAGCGCAAGAGGTTAAGTGAAACTAGGAATCAGTTATTGTTTGTATCATCTTCCTATAAATAAATTAATTGTAATTGGACTGCGAATACTTGTAGAGACTCGTGCTTTTACGAATACATCGAAAAAGAAACTTACTTTATCTACTAGATACTACTGTCACAACGTTCGGATCTCCCCCGAATGCACAAAAATCTATTTCTATTTTGGAAATTGGACGTTGATCGTATATTCGTGCAATGAAGTTGGAAAAGTGATGAAAAGTGAAGTTGATCATCAGGGGTTTGGAGATTGGCCAGTGACTGACCTGGTGTACTGGTGGTGGCGATCGTGGCAGTGGTGTAGGACGGTTGGCCCATCTGAGCATGACCGGCCAAGTGGCGGCCGTATCCGTTTTGCACCCCTAGACCGTGTTGCTGAGGATGCTGCGACAGAATACCGTGCAGAAGACGAGTCCCCGTGGTGGTCGTCGTCGTACCGGTCGATCCTGGTTCTGCTTTAACGCTCGCCAGGCCAAGTTGCTCTTTCTCGTTCGCATCGTGTGGCTGGACCTCCCTGGTGTCCACTGCAATCGCACCGACGTCAAGAAAACGTTAGATTTACTACGATAAATATCAAAGGGTCGAGTTTTTTTGTACTTTGGTTGTTCCGCTCGTACTAAGGGACTTTTTAGCTATTGTTGAAACACGCGGTTCCTTACGGGACACAATAAGCGCCGTTCTGACTGAATTATTGGCTTTAAAAGTCGCGCGTGTTTTAAATTTCAATTAATCAAGAAACGCCTGTGAACGGCCATTGATGCCGTTTGAATAATTATTAGCAGGTGCGCGTATGCACGATTTATCTGCGCTTTGTATGCGTGTATTAGTCTTTCTACTACGCTCGTTATTCACAATGAATGCTGGCTAATGAATGTTCAGGTTGATACATATCGACTCGTGCGTGCGTTACGAAGAAAACGAAATTCTACGTTGCGTTACGCTTGTTGTCTCGTTAAAAAATTTGCAAATGGCTGGTAATTTACGAGAATGTCTACCGTAATTCGAAGATTTCGTACGCTGTTTCATTAAAATTGGCAAACTTTCGCGTTTCTATCGTGATCGATTACGATACCATTAGACGCCGGCGGCTAATGATCAGATCGCTTCCTAACGGTAGCCACGAGAAAAGGCCGAGGAGGCACGAAGAAGGGAAAAAAAAAAGAAGAAGAAGGAAAAAAAGAGAGGCATGGGAGGTGTTCTCGAGGGGTATAGTGCGGCGCTGCGGAGAGGAAGTGAAAGCCGGTGTCTCTCCTTGACCCACTGCAACGTTTCTACCTTCCTTTCAGGCAGTGCCAACCTCGCGGCTTCATTAAGCAATTTCTCGTGGCAGCAGCCGAGGAAAAATCGCCTCGTGGAAAATCGACTCGAGCCGCCGGCCATACTGGATAACCGCCGCCGCAAAATCGCACGCTACTTTCTTCGCCTTGCCTTCGGCTCCTCAACTCCTCCTCCCCTTCTTTCCACTCGCTTCGTAACACCGGGATCGTTATCGACCACTTCTCGCGAAACCGAAGTGGAATCGCCAGAAAAGAGCGCGCCGACTGCTTTTTATCGCGTTTACTTTTCGGCGCCCACACGCGGTTAAACGCGCCGGGAGATCGGTTGCGTAATTGAACGAGGCTCGCGATATTTGCGCCCCGAACGGATCCGCGTGCCCGATGGAAATTCGCTGACGAAATCCCGCGAAACGGGAACGTGTCGCGTATTTTCCTGGCTCTCGATTGTTTGCCAAACAGTGGCAGGATCCTGCGCTCTCTGAACTTTCTTCGTTTATCGATGATTTGTATCTCATCGAAGTTAGTTGTATCTTCTAGTAAATAAATTTATTCCATCTTATCTAAATAACATAACATGAATTAAAAAAACTGCACGACTTTTACCCCAGTACAAATTTTATTGATACGCAAACATTTGAATCGATACAAAACAAATTACAGGCGCGATCGCTCAGTACCAGACAACGCCACTCTCACTCGAAGTCTATCCCACGCCCCCTCGCGAATCACGTGACCCAAATCAACCAATCGCTAATTTTCGTTTGCATTAGCGTTGCACCTGAAGATTTCCTGGGTTACCCTCGCTAAAATCACTTTCAGTGATAAAAAAATTACGTTTCAATAAAAATTTACTTTGAACCACAAATATCGACAAACCTTCACACTTTGTTTAGGAATTCTTTTGTCACTTTGACAAGTTTGATGAAGCGATTCCAGCGTTTGGTAATTAAATAACGGCGGCGAGAAAGTTTGAAAAACCGGAAGCAAGATTGAAATTCGAGCGCGTTTCTCGAGGAAGTCGATCATCGAAGGTTAATCGAAGATAGATGGATCTCGACGTCACGGACCGGCTCCGTGAATTGAATCGGTAATTATGATCGCGTAGATCGAGTCGACGGGTGTGTGTTTAGCTGTTGGCGAGGGGAACGAGCAAACGATCGGTTTCTTCTTGCCCGGGAACAGATGCTGCTTCAGGGTCTGGGTTGAGTGAAAATAAAGGAAGAGGTAAGCACAAAGAAGGGAAAGACAAAAGACGAAAAAAAGAAAAAGAAAGAAAAGAAAAGAAAAGACACGAAGGATGAGGAAAGGAAATAATGAGAGAAGTCACGGACGTGGCTTGAAACGAGTCACGAAACGAGCCTGTCTGTGCTCGTAATTTTCTGGGACGTCACCCGATGCACCCGATGATATATACATTTGTCGTACGTAACCTATGGAATATCCGGTTCTGCGCGAAATCTGCAACGTCGACATTCGACTGCGTCGGTTTCGCATTGTGTCGGAAATTGCCGCCGAGATCCCCGCGAAATTGGATAGACGAGCTTTTACCGACCTGCAAACCGGAGAAAGCCCGCCCGTCGTTTACTTTTACTCGTTCCATCTGGTCGGATGCGAGAAACGAGGAACAACTAACCGCTTCTAACGAGTTTCAGTTACACGTAAGAGGATCGATCCTTGTTCTTCAAGCGAAATGATAAATTTTCAGAATGGTACAGAAATTGTACAATCCTGAACATTTTGTACACCTACCCCCCCTGTTTTTGTGCTTTCATTGTTAAGCACGTGTGTTTTACATTTTTATTACGCGCGTGCAAATGTTCCGATATTGGAAATAAATAAGTAAAAGCGGTTTTTAGGTTTTTTACGTGGTTCGGTTCGTTCGAGACGTAAATCAGGAAAGATCGTATCGAGTGCGGTTTAAGGATCCCGTTGACCTCTGTTAACCCTGAAACACGCCCTTAACGAAGTCTCTGCTATCGAGGGTGCATTTCAGATCGACGAGACGGGATAACCGTACGCGAGACCGTTAAATTATTCCTGCACGCTCGACGTTTTCAACTCAAATCGAAGTTGAAAATAAATGCCTTGTTACCGAGGTACCGCTCGTTTTCTCTTTGCCTCGTCGCCGACGTCGTTCGTAATAATATTGATTCGGCTCGAATACGTCGACAATTTTGTCCCCGAGCCTACTATTTTCCTCTTCGACGGCCGTTTCTTCTTCGACGGTCATGAAATAGTCGGCAGGGACAGCGAACGATGGCCACGAAAATATCTTCTAGTTTAGTTCCATCGTTTCTCATGGTGCAAAGTAAATCTCTCGGCAATTTCTTACTTATAGTAAGTTTCTTAATTAACGCTGTTTAATTGCAATCGGATACCTCCGACTCTTTAAAAAGTTAGAATGTTTCATAGCCGGAATTCTAGCGAGATTTTAGCTCGTGCATCAATTAGTAAAAACTCACACGTGTATAAAAATACGACGTGTCAATTTAGCCTCGGACGATCGTGAAAGGTTAATCGTCTCGAATTGAAACGACCGCTTCTCGAGGATCGTTTCCGACGATCTCCGGCCATCTTAATTGCGCGTGGCCGGTCGTATCGGCTCGTTAGCGAGGACCCAAGTTCCCGAGGAAGGTTCCCGAGGGGGGTTCGACCTTGCTTGACCTTGACTCACCCTCGCGTCAGTGGAGAAGGGTGGGTGTCTAGCCGCATCGACCGAACACACCCCCGCTTTTGACTCGAGTCGTTTCGAGAACCGAGGAATTTTCACCGCTGGTGATTTTCGTCTTCCGTCCCTTTCTTCCTACGTGTTTCGCTAGCCAAAATCCGCTTCCGGCCTTCGCTGACGAACCTGTGCCCGTCGTTATCGTAAAATGCTCGAGTTCTCGACATTCTACAACTATTTTCAATTAAAAGTTGGAGACCAATTTATCTGGCCGATAATTCTATCCGTATATAACATTACGAACATGGCTACGTACCCGGTAAATGTTTAAAATTGGTAGCTTGAGGTTAGGTCGTTAGTTTGATGTCGAACGGACACTTAACGTTAGAATTACGAACTAGCAATTTATATATTTATGTCGTAGATGCAAATACATGTCATTATTATAATTAAAGCAGCGTGTCTGTATTATTGACTTGGTATATATATACATATATACATATATATCCATATATATATACATACATACATACATATACATGTGTATATATATATATACACACGCACACACACACACACACACACATATATATATATATATATATCTATTCAGTAATTATAAAAACGATTGTCAATCTACCAACTATTAATATACTAATAGTTTTACTAACTATTAATGCTATGTTGATACTCGCAATTTATGCAAATGGCAAAACAATGTGTCCAACGTTTTAACAAGACAACAATTCCCAATGTCAGTGTTTCTCGCGAATGATTCAAGACGAAACTACTCAGCAATTCTAAAGGATTAAAGAACCCTTGAAAAATTACTCGGAGAAAGATTAAAAATCGTCGAAGAACAGGCGACTGCATCTCGGCGACGTTTCATTTTCCTGGTTTCCTCGAGACTCGAGAAGATATTACGCGCGAAGCGGTGTCGAGAGAAAGAGAAACCTGCAAATCGGTGGCGACTGCGGGTCGATCGGGCCGATCGAGCGCCGAAACGATTCGGGCGCGCGTGCACACGCACGCGCGCGCGCACAGTACGTAAGGTCAGCGTTTGCGCGGGCCATGCAACTTTCTCGCCGCGTACACGCACGCACGCACGCACGCACGCACGCACACACGTTCCGGCCGTGCCTGGCATTGCGTAACGGTAACGACTCTCTCTTTCTATATGACATCACGCGCGCGCCCCACGAATATGCCAGCGACAAAGGTGGCCGCACGACCGATTACCATCGATCGGACTCCGTTTCGCCTGGAATTCTGACGAAACGGCCGGTTTAATTGGCCGCAGGTTCGAAAGTGTCGTGTGTGAGCCTGGCTGGAAATTTTTAATTTTGGAAAGGAAGCTTTAGAGGAATATAAAAAAAAAAAAATTGTACTAAAGATGATAATTATTATTTTTGTAGTCGTACGAAAGTTCTATTATTGACTGATTCATTGTTCTGTAAATTATATGTTCATAATTTTAAATGTCGACAAGACAATTTGTACAACAAGTTGTACATGTGATAAGCTAAGCAATAGTTCGTAATTATCGTAAAATGACATAATTCTACAACAAATACTATCAAGCAATATAAAAAGAAAAAGAAGAAACAAATTCTTCCAGTTTTATTACTACCAAAGATATATATATATATATATATATATATATATATATTAGAATTGTGCAGAAACATGTATGTATGCAGAATAACGTATGTATGTATGCAGAATTGTTAGTTATAACCTTAATAAACTATCCAAAATAATTCCTATTGTATTCGTTGAAATGTTGTCACACGTTGTTTATTAATAAACAGATTATACAGCGACAGATTAAATATGACAATTCGAATCACGTGGCGCCAATAATACGAATGACTTTTCGTTCTTGCATGAATAGTCGATTCTATCAATGCATACTACATATTTACATTTGACGATTTATTTGTCTCGCTCATAGTATTATACGGGTGACAACGAACCGCGAGATTGCGTGCACTTTTGCATCGTGCGACTTTACATAGACACTTCGATACCTGTCTCTCATTTTATTAGAAAGAAGAGAACGAGGTAACACCTTTCCGCGAGATCAAAGATAGACGTTCGCTCGGGATTGAACTACGAGCGTCTGACATTTGGATACTATGTTCGCCAACGGTGGAATCCGTCGATGACCCGGATAGTTCAATTGCTTCAGAAGCGAAGACGACGAGGAATTTCGAACCTCGCCAAAAAGTCAGAACCCTACCTCTCGTTTCGTCACTCGTTTACGCGATCCAAGCGAACGTATCCTTGACACGGAGACATCGATCTGTCTCGAAGCGAGTTCTCCCACTCGTTGCATATTTTCCACCCTTGCTCGCGTTTCTCCTCGACGATACTACGATTGCAATAGCGACTGCACTCGATCATGGATGCGAAATTCTGCGGCGTTTCGTCGAAATTCTGTTCGAGTTGTACGGATAGACACCTGCGACTCGCGAATGTGAGGAATCGATCGGTAACAGCGAGCTGGAGCAACGGCACAAAGAAATTACGGCCGTGAAACGATCGCGATGTTTTCACGGCGGTCGCAGGTGCAGCTGCACGCAGCTGTGGTCGGCCAAGAACGGAATACCCGGCCCTGGAAATCACGACTCGAAAGTAGCAGTGATTAACCCTCTTTCTCGACCGCAGCACCGTTTCCGAACTTCGAACGGGTTCTGTTGCGTCAGACCGTAATTTTCGGAAAGATTCTCTTTTTTTTTCCTTTTTTTTTTTTTTTTTGAAAATGTGAGTGGTTAAAAATATCACTCGTTACGAGGCGGTCGTTCGAGGGAAAAACTTCTTACGAAATCTTCGAAAGATAAATAAATCTCTCTCTTGAAGATTGCAGTTTGATTGAATAATTTAATTTTGCAACGATTGTCCTGAGAAACTATCGCTTGATGTTCGTAGCTGTGATTATATTCGTGGAAAAAATATTTATTCTATCTTATTCTAGTTTATTCGTTACTTATTCCATCTTATCTAAATAACATAACCTGAATTAAAAAAACTGCACGACTTGTACAAATTTTATTGATATGCAAACATTTGAATCGATACAAAACAAATTACAGGCGCGATCGCTCAGTACCAGACAACGCCACTCCCACTCGAGGTCTATCCCACGCCCCCTCACGAATCACGTGACCCAAATCAACCAATCGCTAATTTTCGTTGCATTAGCGTTGCACCTGAAGAGGCCCGATTTTCTGGCTTACCCCCGCTAAAATCACTTTCAGTGATAAAAAGAATTATACCCAACTACGTACATATATACCAAAAATTTATATCGTAGCTACGTAAAAATTTTTTTTTATCAACTTCAAATAATAATTTTCTGTTTCAAATAGACACTTTGTCGAAAGAATGAAAAGAATTCTAAACTAGATTTTTTCATTGCTCTTTTGTGAAACATCGTTGGCTAATATCATACGTGTCAGTATCCCTCGAGAAGTTAATGCGCGTTTCGTGCAAGGGAGCATAAACACGCTGCAAGTTCTAATTCAAGTTCAAAGTTAGAAACGTCAGGCGATACCGCGTTTGTAAATAGCATTAAAACCGCATACAGGAAAGGTATACACGGCGAGGACGAAGAAAACGAGTTATTAACTCTGAACTATCCTCGATCATGCCCAAGCCCTTCCGAAACGCCTACAAAGTCGAATCGAATATACACGAAGCCGCAATCGCCAACAAACCGAGAGGAAAAAGGATGAAAAGAAAAATAGTCTCGGGGTCTTTATCTCCTTCGTATTCCCAAAGGTGGTGTTTGCTGTAGCGCAATGCAATCGCGTGGCAAGCAGAACCTTTGATTCGTCGTGGTTCGTTATTGGCTGCGTTATATAATTTCGTGGCACGCCATACTTTCTCGCTTCAATTCTACTCCCGACTCTCGATCGACTCCTGTTGAAAAATGTTGTCTGATTACGGGTGCCGAGGTTCAATTTCAAAGCGAAATTGTTGATAATTAAGCTATCTGCATCTTCATATCGTTAGAGTATCGTTAGAGCAGTTTATTTGATCCTTTGGCCTATAACGAGTTTAATAAAGACGGAATGTTTCTTCTTCAAGAAATTCTCGATTTTTGTAAATTACAACGAGCACAGGTTTACTATATCGTCTATGATCGGTCAAAAATCATAATTTGTAACAATCTCTTCGAATTGTCATTTCACGTCGAATTAACAGTTGTGCTTTTTACAATTTGTCAATTGTCATTTGACATAATTTGCTTTAAATACTATTGTATGTATGTGTTTCAGTAATATTTAATTAAAGAATTAGCATGAAACGTCACGAATTGTAGCGCTATTTTCATTATTGTGCGTGTTACCGTCCTGTGATTTACGATTTTGTAGCCCGATGTCTCTTCGATCTCGTGCCAGCGAGAGTTCGAGCACGCGATCGTTGACTCGAGACTCCTACGCTTCCGCTTTGCCAGAACGAGAACCGTGATACTATTATTGAACCAGATTTTAGATAGTCTGCGATTACTCTTCTCGATTATATACGTTTCTTGTTTACCATTGCCAATTGTTTGCTTCAAAATTTCAAAGCAAAATAGAATAAAGAACTTGGTTAACTAATTAATTTCCAGGACTGTGTGCGAGAGTGAGCTGAGAAGTCGCTTAAACAAAAAACGGACATATCTTTATGCAGCGACAATAGAAACAAACTCTTGTTCTTTATTTTTAAAGTCACGTAATTATTTGTCCACATAATTGCCAGCTATTGCAATATTTTTTCGCCAACGATGCGGTAGCTTTTGCAAATTTGTTTGTAAGAAAAGACAAAATTCGTCTTTTTCTCGAAGGCAGCTCTTTATTGTATTTAATGATCTTCGTCTTCGTAATGTCCGAAATTAAAAGACGAACATTTCAATAATTGCAAAAACTAGTGCTGTAGTAGTTGGTGACTATAAAGTGAATGACTTAAAAAATGAAGAATACAAATTTATTTTTATTACTCTTTGATTACTTATATTTCTAAATTTATTTCAGCGAAGGTAAAACTTTGCAGACATCTGATTGTGGGATCCGTATTTACTGAAATCTGATATATGGGGAATAATTATGGTTAAAATAGAAAATAACAATTGCTATGAATAAGTTATGTAACGCTAGCATGGGAGAATAAGACGATGTAGTGGCAAACGATCAAAATGAAACTTGTCAAACACGAGTACATGGATCAGTAATTTTCAATCATTTCTTCCATAACATAATAGTTACTTTTTACAAATATAGATAAAGAACAATAACGTTTGATGACGAACGATGTAACGTTTTTTCTTCAAAGTTTCTCGTTTCGTATTTTATCACTTTAACAAAGTTATACTATACAGATCACTACGAACCAACAACTAAATACCAACGAAGAAAAACAGTGGCAGAAAGTGACGAATGATGTCAGTTTCCTAGAAAAAAACTAGCAAAAATTGGCAAGAATCAGATTTTCGGTATTTTCAACTAAAGCACGATTACAAAATGTCCGATCCGTGATTTCTCATCCAAATTTTGTACGACGAGTTTTTACAGATTTGAACGATTTTCCATAAAATATACGATTAAAAATTGCGAACAATTCTCTGTCGCAAGTTTCATATACTTTGTTCGTTCGAATATTCCAGAGTTTGAAAAGTAATCGACAGTCTCGATCCATAAACGATCCATAAACGAACCGTCCAACTCGACGCGTCGTTGATTAACCGAGTTTAAATCGTCGGGACGACGACGAGAAGGGGCAACGATTCGTCGTGGTAACCTCTTGCATCGCGAATTACCAAAGCCGGAAATTTCGATACCGGAAACGACGCGGCGCGGCTGTGCATGTGCGCGACCCACTTCCTCCGTCGAAACCGAGAGTGCCTTTGCCCGTTCGTGTGCCTCGGCCATTCGAGCGTGTGCGCCGCTCCGTGTGTGCTCGTGTGTGCACGTCAACAGCGAGTGGGTGGTTTCACGTGAAACAGCCCGGCCGTTATCGCGCGGAGAAACGATCGAGAGCGAGTAGCGAGCACACTCCCGACCAAACAGGAAACGTTCGATTCCGCGGAAGTGTCGTTACGTGCGCTCCTCCCCGTCCCATTTGAAACTACCGTTCTCCCTCCCTTCTCTTTTTTTTCCTCCCAGAGGTTCGATCACGCGATTTAACACCGAGCGCCCCGTTTTCGTGCTTTTTTTCTTTTTTTCTCTTTTTTAAAATTGTACTCTGCAGCTTTTGTTGTAGTTTGGGCGTGGGATCAGATTGGGCTCTGGCTAGAGATTGCTTTGGGCGGAATGTAACAAGTTTTGTATCAATGGAAAAATAATATTGCAAGAACTAAACGTTTATACGTATTCAAATTTGAAGTTACGAAACAATATGTTGTGACAATTTACAGCTTCACTGTCTCACCCACTATGTAATGTATAAATATCTTGGAATAAAAGGAGAGGCTTCAAAAAGGCTATAAAATGAGCCCAGACTTATCGCTGTATGATTTTTTTTTATGAAATGTAACAAATTAAATATCTAATATTCGAGTCTCAGATTCGATTGATACCCATAAAAAAATACCAATTTCCGCAGCCTTCTAACGACGACACACCTTCATTCTCACTTCAAGAGAATACTATCAACAGGAATTTTTCGATCACTCTTGGACCTGGAAGGAACAACAGAAAGAGGAAAAAACTGCACGACTTGTACCCCAGTACGATTCAAATGAAAACATTTGAATCGATAGAATACAAATTACAGGCGCGATCGCTCAGTATCAGACAACGCCACTCTTACTGGACGTCTACCCCACGCCCCCTCATGAATCACGTGACCCAAATCAACCAATCGCTAATTTTCGTTGCATCAACGTTGCACCTGAAGAGGCTCCATTTTCTGGGTTAGCCCCGCTAAAATCACTTTAGTCACTGATAAAACAGAAACAGATTCTCGTACGTACGTACGTGCACTCAACAGGGAACTTTCGAGTGAAACGAGCATCAAGGCTAACTCGCGGCTCGAACGAAAGGGAATTTCACGCGGAAACGCGTTACCAGCTCGTGGAACGTGACCGTTTCCACGTGGAAATGAATTCCGGGCAAATTGCTTCATCCAGGTGCGTGGGCCGCTTCTATCGCTTTGTAATTCGAGTTGCTCAATTCGAAAGGCTAGCGAAGGAAAAGGCAGGAGGTGAAATGTGGGTCACCGTGCGCGTGCAACCTCCCAGAAGGGAGGAACTATGGTATCGAAACATCATCGGGTTCCATTCAACCGAGAAACAGGAGGGGCCACCCCTCTGGTTCGTGTGCAGCCTTGAAAACCCGCAACCTACGAGGGTTTCGCGACCTACCTACGCACCCTTCTTCCTCTGCTCGGCACTCTGTACAGGCCGTGTTTTCACCGTGACATTTCTCTCTTTCCTACTTCTTGAGAAAGAGGAAACGACAGCGCGGCAACTGCGTCCCTGACCTATTTCGAACTGAATGGTCTGAACGAGGAGTAGCAGCAGCAGCACGCTTCTTCATCCGTCATTGTGCTCTAAGGACAGGATCGTTCAAACACGCACACGCCCACTTCCTTCTACCCGTGGACCATGGTAGATCGTTGCAGATGGGAACGAGTTGTCGAGGTTTTCGAAAAGATCGATGGAAAAGCAATCGAGTATCGGGGCAAAGGTTACCAACGATAATTGCCGTTGCGTGGCTGGAAAGTTGGTTAACGGAACGAACCACTTCGTCCTATAGCCGCGCTATATCCGATTCGAGTTCTCACACGTACACATTTCTCTGTTTTTAATTCTCCAACGTGCCCTGTATAAATCGTTGCTAACGACGTTTCATTGTCAAAATGAAACAGAGTGTTTCCCAAGCAGGACAGTGGTAATCAATTGAGATGTAATTACATCTGGCTGCAACTTCCGGCAGCTAACTTTCCAGAGGAAAGTTCTAACGAACAGCGAGACGGTTCTCTCTCGTCCACGCGTACGAGGATGTTCCACATAAATGTGTCACGTTGGTCGAACACCACGGTGATTCTCGAGAGAAAGAGAAAGCGGCCGAGGCCGAGGACTGTTAACTAACGAAACATTTGGCCGATGAACAGATCGTTCCACGAACTTGACTTCGAGAGGAGTGAAAATTCCTTTCTCACGAGGGGTGGATACCCCTCGTTAATGCGTGGACCTAGCAGCGTGTCCCGTTAAAAGTCCGTGAAAGAAAGTGGATTATTCAGCGAGGATCGATGTTTTGTGTCTAACGGTACACGGTTAGGATCCAGGTAGAGGAAAAGGCTGCAACAAGGGATAGACCAGATGGTCCTTTTAATGCTTTTAAGCGTTATCTTTCTCAGACGTTCTTACGGCTTCCTCGCCTGTGGTTTAACCTGACTTGCGCCGGCAACTGATTGCGGACCATAACGAGTGACCAAACCGTATACGATAATTCGTCGCTTACTTTTTGAACTCGTCGGTCAATATCGGTGAATATCACTGGATAGAAATTACCGACAAGTAAGAAATTTGTTATTTGTTTTGCCTATTTCGTTTTACTCGAATATACTTAAAACTGAGAAAGTATTGCAATTTTGGGACAAAAAATTCTCGACTTGCGCCATTCCAGCGCAAGAGGTTAAAGAAGGTACAAGACGCACGGGTTTTCACCTGGAAAACTCTTCGGGCCGGATAAGAAAGCCGATCGAGCTGAAACCGATGGTGAGAAGGAACGAAAGGACATCGTTATCGCGGTTATGGCTTCTTGGGAACAGTCACCGTTTAAAGGCGTGGTTGCGCAACCTAATGACGTGGAATCTAATTTCTTAATTGCATAACGCGATTTAGAAGGAATACGTGTCTCGGCGCTGGAATTTCGCGGACTTTCTTTTCACTATCTCCCACTCTGAAAATCGATCGATCGGTCGGTCGATCGGTCGGTCGGTCAGGTCGACAGTCGAAACCCCTTGTAGGCATCGAACGATCAACGTAACACCTGCAACGAAACGGAAGAAGAAAGGGAAGAAAGGCAAAGTTTCAAAGAGAAAGCGTCGCGACGATTCGTCGGAAAGGTCAGTGGCCGGCTTACGAATCACCGTGTCGAGGTCCACGCGCTGTCGTTTAATTCGTCGACGATCGAGCGTCGAGTCACAGAGATCAGGCCACCAGAGGCCTGTGAAAAGGTGTCAAGGACGACGGTGGTCAGGAACAGATCGACAACCGACAACGCACCAAGAATCCGAGGAAATTCGTCGCATTGGCGCGACGATCGGGACGCGAACGACGAGATTCTGCTTGCGATTTGATTAGAAAATAGTACTCTCATTTTCTGCTTGGGCTATTGTGTAACGAGACCGACTGGCCGGTAACGAGCCTCTCGTCGCATATACCGGCCATACTCTGCCCATTACATAATGTTAAGTGCCGTAACACTGTCCGCGAGATGATATAATAACGGCGCACACGCGGGCCCTGTACGTGTCGTACGTGTGCAACGGATGGTTAACTGCTAAATTATCGGTAAATTATACTCGTGTAAAATTTTTGTCGATCGACGTGCGGCTTATCGGTTCGACGCGAGTCTCATCGGATACGTTACTCGCTTTCCATCGCGCGCCGACGACGGATCTCTCCTTCGTGTTTCCCGATGACAATTGTCCGATGAGAAAAAAGAAAAAAAAAAAAAAAAAGAATAATCGATTCGCGGCTCTACTTGAAAAATTAGTCGAAGCTACTTGACCCTTTTCCCTTTTCTCCCACATTCTCCTCGAGGTCGTGTTTGAACCGTTCCATCCGATCACCGATCACCGATCAGACGACTGGGGAAATGAAAATAAAAGAAGAAAAGGAAAAGCGAACTCGATCTCGCGTTTGCCCACGCCACGAGATGTACGCGCGCGTGCAGAGGGACACGCTCTACACCTCGTTGCTATAATAGTCTAGGTAGCTCTAGCGTAGGCTCGCCTAGCCCACAACACGCTTTACTATGTAGGTCAGGGCTGGTGCATTCAACGAGCACGCTGCTCTTCCTCTATGCGCCGTTCGCGTACCTATAGCGAGCGATCGAGCCCGCCTCTCCTCTCCTCTCCTCTCCTCTCCGCTCCTCTCCTCTCCTCTCTTCTCTTCTCTCCTTCTACCACCGCGTTCCTTTCCTTCGCTTCACCGCGTTTGCATCTAGCGGGTGTTTCGTTTCATCCCATATTCTCGCCAGAGACGCACGCGTGCGCGCATTTCCAAAATCCTTCGCCTCGATAGTCGCCTCGGTTCGTAGTAGGTTGGGAACGTAAAACGCGGCCTCTCGATCTCGTCTCGAGAGATCGAATGTTGCTCGTACGTTTCGACGACGCGAGGATGAATGGAATGAAGTTAGTCGGTGGTCTATTTAAAGGTAGTTAATTGGGACACCGGGGCGGTGCATCGCCACGGCCACTGAATCGTCGCGTTGAACGCGCGGTACATTACGCCGGTCGTTAAAATTTACAATCGCCGTTTGTAATCCCAGATGGATATTCCGATTGAAAGCGTTATTATCGTAATACCCGGTGCGGCGACATTATTGTAAATATTGAAATTGAATTCCTACGGGATGGCGCCACTGGCGTTCCTGTGTGGCAGGAGTGATACTCGTCACAATGCAGCTAATTACTTTGTAATTCTTCCTTTCTTTTTTTTTTTCATCCGTTTTCTTTTTACGATACCCACGTTATCCGTTATTTGAATAACGTGGGCGTTACGATATGCAAATTGTCTAATACCACGATGGTTCCCATGGACGTTCATTCGTCGCCGGAATTTCCAATATCGCCCGTCCCGTGTCGTTCGGAAGGCGGCCATTTTCATGAAAACATTCGCAATTACCGATCGATGCCTGATCGAAACGAAGGGATCGGTATCCCTGCCGCGCCGATCGCGAAACGCGAGCTGCCCGCGGAGTTGAACATTAATAATGCGGTTACGATGGCTAATTAATCGCTCAGCTTCCGAGTGATTCTTCCAGGGCCGGTGGTATCGCAGTCACGTTCGTAATTAATGCGCCCCTTGTACGAGATATCGATCGCTCTACAGGGTGTCCCTTTGAAGCGGCGATGGTACCGATAGCGCCCAGTAATTGCCCCGCTTCCAACGTATATGGTTCGTGAATACGCCAACGTCCTACACGGGGTATCCTACACGGGTGAGACTCTTTCCCGAAATTTCTACCATTTCGACTCGTTTCGTACCCCGCGTCGATCATTTGCGCGTAGGAAGAGAGCAATCGTACAATTACAAAATAAACGTTTCCCTCGAAAGATATTGATCAGCTAGAAACTTCAGAGTATATTCCTTTCGTTTCTTTCGTTTCGAATAAGTTGGATAAATTTACTATTAGGATCGCGGCTTCTAGCTCAACTGATAGGACTGAAAATGCAAATACAGAGTATCAATGCTGCGTATCTGTTAATATACGATTGAAATACGCGCGCAATTTCGTCGATCGATCCTCCAATCACGATTTACGTCGTTGGCAATACGACAAATCGCCGATTTTACGGCCACCGAGTCGTGCCCGAGTTCGCGTCTCGTCCGCGATATCGATCGCGGATCCAATATTTGTTCTCGATATAGAATCGCGGGTGTCGCGTTTCCATAAGCAGAGGTTCGGCCGCGGACAAAAGAATCGCGGTCACGCAAAAGCGATCGAAGCGGCTAGGCGCGTTGATGATAACCTGGACGATGCAAATGACCCAATCGTGGTCGGGCGCGTACGAGCATGCTCGATCGTCCCCCTTCGTTCAATTCGGCCGCAGTCCGTGCCATAAAAATCGCAGACGATTGTGTCAAGGTGAGGTCAATTACTCCTCGAGAAAGAGAGCCACCGCTTAACTGGCCGTATCTCGCGCAATCGTTCCGTCGTCTGTTGAAAATAACCACAACGGTACGAGCCGGTGGTAATTATCAACGTGCGATTTGAATCTGACCGATCGAAATTATAAATGATAACGAGGTTTTCGAATGGAAATGACGCGGTGAAAACGTACTGTTGTTTCCGCAGCGAACTCTGAGCGTCAAATTTCGTTAATTCCCTCCTCCGGCCTCTCTCGTAGTTGGCACTTGCAACCTTGCCAACAACGTCGCGCCTATTGTTCGCGCGACGCGAACTGCACGACTTTAAAAGCGTCCATTCCGGTGATCCAGTTTCTTACATCGGATGTCCGCGTCCGTTGAACGCGAAGTTCGATTTCCGAGTAAACGGCGAGAAGAACGGCGAGAGGAAGTCGCAACGCGGGTATGCCTATATATAGGACTAAACGTCGCGAGAACGTTCTAGAAACTTCGTTAACGGGCTGTGGTACCTTGGTACTGCGAATTTAGAGAAAGAAAAAAGAGAACAAGAGTCGTACAAAAGCACGACGTCGAGTATGGTGAAGTAGATCGGGCTTCGATCGATCCCGCGGCAGTGCATATTTTTTTCCTCTATTTTTACAAAGGATCACGCTCTACTTTCATTAACCGGCATACGTGCCAAGTGTCAAGCGTCCCTGCAATTGGGACACCCGGTAGACGAAGGTAAGCGTCTCCGTGCCAACGTTCCAATAACCACCCAAGAGCACAAGGACAGTCTACCCCAGTTTTCCTATTGCGACCGCCTACGGCACGTCCTTCACCCCCTCCCTCCCTCTCGCTCGCTCGCTCACTCACTTGCTCGCTCACCGTCTCTCTCTCTCTCTCTCTCTCTCTTGCTGCTCTCGCTCGCTCTTGGTCGACTCTCTTCCGGGCCGATCGGCGTGGAAAATACCGCGGGAAATCGATCTCGACCGGACGGAGAGGAAATTCGTGAGGCGTGAGACCACGCCGCGCGGATAAAAGGGTGGACCTGGTGTAGAAAGGCCGACGCCAGAGAGGGTGATCATCCCCTTCGTCAAAGACGGACCAAGAAACCGCGTTCGTTTCAAGGAGGAAAAAAAAAATATATATATATATGTGTGTGTGTGTGTGTGTATATAGGGATCGCTCGTGTGTCGAGCCCCGAGCTTTCTTTCAAGCCCGTAGACCGGCTATAAAAATAAAAAAAAAAAAAAAAAAAAAAGTTTCACGCCGTTCGAGAGGGGCGGGAGAAGCGGGGAACGACGACGTGTATTTAAGAACCACGACACTTTTGTCGGTCGAAGAGCGATTCCACGACGAGAACCGCGAAACCACGGTCGAGTCACTTTTTTTCGAAAAAAAAAAACGCAAACTCTGTAAATTCACGGCCGGCCCTCCGAAAAGACTTTGATAGAATTTCGAATTTTTATTTCAATAAATAGAAATCGACATGTCGGGGATTTGCGAAAAAAACTGATTCCAAGAGCCGAAACTCTTATCAAGGATTGTAATATTATCAAAAGCGCGAGGTTGAACGTGTTATTCGGATGATTGACTCGAGTATTAAGTCGCTTTTGAACGACGATTGTCAAGTTGACTTATGGGTGAGTTTCAGGTCGTTATCGTAATCAAGCCACATTTTTCTTCGCCAGATTGCGTTATTTGCTCCTCGATTATTAACACCGCCTGCTTTCCTCTTCCACCAAATGCTGACGCGTTGTTATTGTTTATATGTATGTGGCTGATAACTGGAGAGCAGAAGAGAAAGAGAGAGAGAGAGAGATCTTCGTGAATATCTAATCACGTTCCACCGACTACTGTTAGAAACGATTGAAATTCACGGGCTCGATCTCGTATTTTCCGTCTTTCTCTTTTTTTCTCCCCCCCTCCTCCCCCTCCTCCCTCCTTATCGTTTATCGAGATCGATCGAATATAGGTCAGTTTCGTGGATGCGTTTAAAAACGATTCGCAGCTACGTAACGGCCGAGTGTACGACTCGATCGTATCGATGTCGTCGACGAGAACTCATCGAGTTTGTAATCCGGCGAAGTACGAGTTTCAACCTCGCTCTTTCTCTCCCCTCCGGTACGTTTCAACTAAACGCTAACGTAACGTTTTCGATGGGGAATCCCTTCTCCCCGTACCGACAAAAATATTAACTCTCCTTCTCCGTAACGGAGAAAGATAATGCTCGGGATAGATGGAAAAAAATTTCTAAAACCATCACCAAGTGCATACGTGGAACGACGACGATCGAACGAGCGCCGTTCCATTAATTCAACTTTCTATGTGCGGCGGATCGAGGGAGAAAATTTTCCTAGCAGCTTGGTGAACCGTGAAAGTCGAGCCAATTGAGCAATTTCATAGTAAAATGCGCGTTTCGAGAGTCTCTTCTTGCCAAAATTCGTCCTTGTCTTGTTTTCAGGGCCTTTTAATTGTAGTAAATGTATAGTAAATGTGTCACAAAATTATAAAATAGTTGCAACAGATAAAATTAATTCCTGTTTAAATTTCACCTATCTTTAACAGATACAAAGTAGCCAACAGGTGTAAGAAATTACATTTTGTATTGCAAAAATCGAAGTTCTTCGTTGAAAAATAGTACTCCGTATAAATGTTGACAAGGTGATAAAATGAAAAAAGCTATTCCCAGTCTTTTAAAATTCAGCGAGCTCTTAAGAGATTACATTACGAAAATGTGAAATCGTATAAATATTCACGTGCTTTGCTCTCTCTCCTTCCCCTATTCTTATTTTTGTCTTTTCCTCTCTTTTTATCTCTATCTTTTCAATTCTTTTTCTTTGCCTTCTTCGAGGAAAAGGAAGACATTTGAACGGTATTTTATTCAGAAAAATACTGTAAAAGAGTAGTATCATATTGAATATCGAAAGTTTCGAGCAATAACTAGTTATAAAAATATAGCATTTTTTGGAAGTCGTACGGGATTTTAAAAACAGGATATTCAACAAAACTGACGCGTAACGATTAAAATTTAAATAATAATTTGTGAAAGTGAATATAAAACGTCTTCAACTTTAACCCTCAACTGAGAGTAAGTGGCAATTACAGTAATTTTACATCAAGTTATTCAATTCTCAATTTCTTTATTTTAGATGAAACGTTAGATTAAACGTCAATAACGTTACTTTCCAAAGTGTAAACCACAAAATAAAATCAAGCAAGTCGGACTTTGTCATTTGCAACTCAACGATGCCAATTTCAGACTAATTTTAACGTGACTAAATTGACATGCTTTCTACGATTGTCCGTCGGTAACAGAATTTTCCTTTTTATCGTACCGTCTCCGTCGAGTCTGCACGTTAGAAAAAATATCTCTATTCTCAATGGTCCACATTTCAATTCGTAAGGTTATAATTCTATAGAAAAAGTCGTAAAAATAAAAACAAACTTGGGCTCGCTTTAAAGCTTGAAGCCTCTACTCTCAAAATGTGCCGTTCGTTACATTTTAAAATGCTTTCGCATCATGTAGCGAGTTTAGAAGATACTTTCTTCATTTTCTTTCGAAAATGTCGTAGTATGTAAAAACATTCAAAAACTTTTTCCATGACTGAATCTACGATACATTCGAAGATTCCTTCCTTTTACGATCAACACGGAAAACTCGATGTACGACTTCTTTTTCCCGTTTTATTCAACTTTGAATATTAGGCTCAGACGGCGAAAATTTAATAAAACGACGGGGAAAAGAAAATCACGCAGCAAGTGCTCGTGCAGGGAATCGCTGTAAAGAGATAGTTGTTTCTACACGCTATGACAATTTTCGTTACTTCATTTGCAAAATGTAAGAACATCTTAGCACGAAATAAACGATGCATTTCGAAAGTGGGAGTCTTCGAGTTTCAAAATCAGCCCAAGTTTGTTACGATTTGTTTCTTTTAGAAAATTGTACCAGTCCCGATATTTGGTGTCCGTGTATCAATGGAAGTGACTGCAGTACGCCGTGTGTTATCGAGAGAAAAGAAGTGATTTAGTCTAGGACTCATCGGGGGGGGAGTGGCGAAGAAGGGAAAGGTGGCGGCACGGCGTCGCGGTGGAACGCCTAGGTAGAGACGAAGATACGAAGGAGGGTAACCGCAGACAGGAAGTTAGTCCTTCCTTCCTCGCCGGGCCAATATCCTGAATTACAATGAGCCGCTGCGTTTCCTCGAAGCGTCGCAGGCTATTTAAATACAGCCACCGACGGTTTCCATATATCGTCACGATACATAGTCGTCCCCGGCGACAATGTTGCACACGGAAGGAGGTCGTGCGCGAAACTCTTATCAACGTTCAAACAACGGCAAAGTTCGAATCAGCCCATCATCCAACGCGAGAAAACGCGGCGACGCTGAGCGCGAAGGAATTTTATAGAAATTAAAAATGAAAAGTTTATCGCCTGTAAGGTAGATGCGTGAAAGGCGACATGCGCGAAACGAGAACGTATCGATGGCGGGCCGAATTGTTAATTGGCCGAAAATTGGCCCGTTACGCAAGGTCGAAGGAGCGAAACGAGCGACTGATAAGATAAACAAAGTGAGCCACGGCACGCGTGCAGCAATTGAACAGGTTTGATTTCGATTGTTCGAGTTAAGAGAGATAGGGACCGAACGAGAACGTAAAACGTCAGACACGCGACAGGAGGAAGAGCAAAAACAAAAAAACTGCACGACTTGTACCCCAGTACGATTCGTCTCACTGAAAGGCCCAGAAGCAGACAACGCCACTCCTACTCGAGGTCTACGCACGCTCCCTTGCGAATCACGTGACCAAAATCAACCAATCGCTAATTTTCGTTGCATTAGTGTTGCACCTGAAGAGACCCAATTTTCTGGGTTCTGAGTAAGTCGTCAAAATTGAAGTTTTAGGTTCAGATAACAAAAAGGTTTCGCTCCCTGATGACTCGTCGACACGATAGGGCGTGCTTTTGTTTCTCTCTTTTTTTTTCTTTGATTGATTCGCGTCGAGCGGTGGAACAATATCGCAACCCCCATTGTCCGATTAACCCCAGAGCGGTGGCTGCTCAATCGACGGACACTGTTTTCTTCCCCTCGAGGCGATCGAACGGTCTTCATTTCCTGATTAACGCGGCAGCCCCCCTACCCTCCTGCCCCTTCTCTCTCTCTCTCTCTCTCTCTCTCTCGCCTATCTCTATCTCCTCGAATATAGAAGAAGAGAGTGCAGCCGGAAGTAATCTGTCTTCCTCTCTGCTCGTGGCGAGGCGCTCTCGCGAAAGGAGAGGATAAGAGAGATAGAGAGGTAGAGAAGGGGAGAGGCGAGAGAGAGAAAAGAGAGATAGACGGAAGGAGAGAAGGACAGAAAGAACGTCCGCTCGAATTCACTTGGAGTGATTTAAAGGCTGGAATTATCCTTTTCTCCCCTTCCTCGAGAAGTATCCTCCTCCTCCTCCTCTCCTTGCTAACCATTATACATCTTCTGTTGCGTGCCTCTCTCGATTCTTTTATATCGCAACGCGGATGATCCTCCTTCTCCTCCGTCGTCTCTCGCCTCGTCCGCGGGAGAAGAAAGAGAGACACCTATCTCTTAACCACGTGTTTCTGCACGATCATGTATAGTACACGCTGGGGGAGGGAGAGAGATTTTTTTTCTCTCTCTTTATCATCAACCGATCTGTATCTGCTTTTGCAGCAATCAGAGTGGATCGGTAGTCTCGTAATTTCGCATCGTCCGATATATTATTTCGACTTATCTTTAGCCGATACATTGATAAAAAGAGAAAGGAAAGAAAACACGTTTTTTCGCCGTTTATTGGCCGCGCTCTTACGAGGCCGTGACACCCGTGTCTTTTTTATCAAGTGAAATATTAATAAGCCGTTTCGCTGTTTTGCGCCAGGTCGGCCCTCTCGCAACTCCGCGACGAACTTTTAATTAACCGTAGACGGATATTAGGTCGCTCGATACATCTCTTCGAAATAACATCACGTTTCTATCCTTTCTTCGGCGTCCACACTAACGCCGAAGGTAAAACGGCAAAGCCAGGAGTCCGAATTGTCGTAGGAGCTGAATTTATAATTCGTCAATGGACCGGCTACCTACCACGTGAAAGGTTTCGAAAGTTTTTCCGGGTGCCGTGGAAAAAACAGGGGAAAGACCGCAAAAGCCAACGAGCTGGCCAACGAAAGTAAACTTTATAGTGCCTGCGGCGGCCGGATCTCTTTTCCCTTTTTTCTCTCGGCCCTTTGCAACCTTCCGTTCCCCTTTTCCTGCCGTCCTTTTCCCAAAGAACATTCAGGCCATACAAGACGTTGCACGTACAAAGAAAAGCGCAAGACTTTCACTAATATACGTAGATACATCGTTGCATCAATCTTTCTGTTGTATATTCATTGTGTTTGAGATATCTCAATAACAGTGAAACACATTCAGACGCAACAACTGCGGATATTCATGCAGATTTATATTTTATATGGCAACTAAGTAAATACAATTTAAACAGAGCTCGGTTTTCTGCAATTTGAATATTTTGTACGTTTTATCACTGAAATTTAACCCCTTTTAACAGGGGTAACTCAGAAAATCGGGCCTCTTCAGGTGCAACGTTAATGCAACGAAAATTAGCGATTGGTTGATTTGAGTCACGTGATTCGCGAGGGGGCGTGGCGTAGACCTCGAGTAAGAATGGCGTTGTTTAGTACTGAGCGATTACGTCTGTAATTTGTTTGTATCGATTCAAATGTTTGCGTATCAACAAAATTTTATGGCTAAAAAGTCAGAACAGTTGCTTCTGGGCCTTTCAACGAGACGAATCGTGTATTCTCGCGTCTTTAAACTTTCCATAAATGCGCAAGTATCCACAGTCGTCTGGGTTTGATTTGGGGAAGAAACGAGTTCCTTCAGTTCTATACGATTGGAATAAATTAACGTTGCAAACTCACGTGATTTAATCAACAGTTTGCTCTGCATGCTTGAGTTTTGACGTGATTTAATCCAAGACAGTATTTTTCGCAAAATCTTTGGTTGCGTTTTCTCTCTGCTTCGTCTTTTTTTCGTCGAAACAAACCCGAACGCTTTTTTTCGACCAGTAAGAAGAAAAAATGAACAGAAAAAGCGCGGACTTTTTAGCTGACGGACTAACAACGAATGCGTCGCTTTTTTTTCACAGGGTCGTAAGGATCGGCGTTTCCTTCTTTTTTATCGTATTCGAAGACGCACGAGTTAATCGTCAATGGTTCCCAAGAACTATTCACGGTTTACTGTTACTCTTTTTCTTTTTCTCTCGCATTTTCCTAGAACTTTGAACTATTTTTTATTTTGGCAGGAAAGTAAATGTTGGGCACGGAGCCGGTGAAAGTCGAAAAATCGTCTCATCCGGGGAAAAGCCCCAGAGGGCACGCGTAGGTCTCTTCATTTCCTCCGAACTGTGACGAAAATGAAAAATGAGGCAAATTTCTCGAAAGCTCTACTTTCTCCTCGACTTTGAGAACTCCTGCACTCCTCTGCTTTCCCTGCCATTAAAATCTGGCGAAAAGGGGACGAAAAACTCTTTGGCAAAACTTTCGACGTACCCTCCAAAGGGTTAAAAGTATGTTTTCCCTAATTTCCGGCTCTACTGCAATTTGCACCCTGCAATTTGCACCCCTGCTTCAAAAAAAAAAAAAAAAAAAAAAAAAATACCTTCTTACTGTTAGGAACCTTTTCTCCAATTTTCCAAACAAAATAGTAAATACATCAATTTGTTCTCCGCCGTTACGTCTTGTATCTTGCGTAATCAGTAAAAATAGAAAAAAAACATGTCGAATTAATTTCAGTAGGAAATGTGGCAAGATAGAACGGACCTATGAGGAAGACGATGTCGCGGTAGAGCAAGAACAGCGATATGAGAGATTAATTTCGTTGGGGTTGGGGCAGGTCACATGGTATTATCTCGTTTCGGTGGCACGAAACAGCGAGATCTTGGGGAACGAAAGCGCGATAACCAGCGAAGGGGAATTGCAAAATTATTTGAAGAGTCGAAATATCATGGCGGGAGGTTTACCGTCACCCAAGCCCCGTCATCAAACGACCTTCGCGGGTTCGCTTGCGTAATATTTTTATCGGCCGAAATTACACGCACGTTCACACACGCACGCCGCATGCACACATACATTCTCTCTCTCTCTCTCTCTCTCTCTCTCTCTCTTTCTCTTTCTCTCACGAGAACGGCCGGGGGCACGTATTTTCGGTCGAGCGTGAATATGTACGCCACGCATTCTCTGCCTTCTTTCTTTCTCTTTCTTTTTCTTTCTCGCTTTCGAGTTTCATATTTATGTACCGTCGGTCGGAAGAGATATACTTGGCTCGTAAAATCGGTCAGGTGTTAAAGTTTACATGTCCCGAAAAGTGATACAGAGTAATTCGAAACACGTAGAAGGAGACACTCGGCTCGCGTGAATTCCCAATTGCCTTTTATTATAGCGTCGAGCAGATTTCAGAAAAATATACAATGCGTTGTTTTACATGCGGCGCACACGAGACTCTCGAGAGTAAGTGTAAGGACACCTATTGACGGTGTAAATTAATTGTTTCTCGCTCTATTCTTATTTTCTAATGTATTTTCTTAATTATTCGAGTATAAATCTATTGCCTGGACGTGTCCTGTACGATGTAAAATATTAAATCAAGTTTTCCAACAAGTAGCAGGCGTCCTAATATTTATGGCCGCGATAATGTACAGTGTCGCTGCAATTAAAATGTTTTAGCATCTTTTCGTTCTCTAAGAAACGTTTGGAGTCCATTCTCTCTCAGCAAAGTAAAATTTGTATTATACAGGTTACGAAATGTACAACGTTTGTTAATTTCAATTTCCTTCGAATAGTACATTTCAATATAGTACGTTGTCGCTGTCCAACATTCAGGATATTTTTACAACGTGCAACTTCGTCAATCCGTGCCACTTTAAATTGTACTTTTACCACTCCGGTGTACTTTTTCCTCCGACACATCTACATGTGTGTCTGTGTCTGTGATCTTCCGATCATGTGTACGCCTACGTATTGATAAGATTTGGCGGTGAAAAGAGGGAGGGGAGGGAGCGCGACTTTAAAGGGTTCTGAATTTGACTGCGAAAGCCATTTATTGATCGAAAGAATTGTACTTCCTGGTTCCTGAGTGTCTACGTTCTGTTAGATAACATCGCTGACAGCTGCGATCAATGCGATTATTGAATCGAGAATGCTGACATTATCGACGATTACGCGTGTATCGCGAGAAGACAGGTTTTTTTCTATAATTGCAAGAGAATGGACGATTAAATCGTCACGCTCCTGACAAAACGAACAAACGATTTGATACCGAAGCAATTGTATGTTTGTACCGAAGTTTCAAAGTCGGCGCGTAATGGCGGCAGCGAAAAGGCGCGAAATGTGGTAATAATGAACCGCATCGACGGACGGTAATACGTTTGTAAGAAATTTATGTATATAGGTTTCTATGCATCCGCGATAAACTGTACAAAATATTCAAAATACATTTTGCAATATTCGATGGATGAGTCAATCTTCTATCTATATTCCAGTTATATTCATAAAAATACAAATGAATTTGTACGTCATACTCGTAAAAAAAAAAAAAAAAGAAGAAAACATTAAAATTTACGTAAACATCCATAGTGGCAAACTCACGATATCGTCTCATAAGATTCTTCTTGTACGGTTTGGTACCGGGTGGTCTGGACCTCGATCTCGTGCTACCGTCCTTTTGATTATTGTCGGAGCACGAGTCGTCCGAATCCTCGGAACAGGTACGATCCTCCCTTTCCTGAGAGTACTCGGTGGACGTGGTGGCGACGAAGCATCCTCGTAACCTGAGCGCTGCCGCGGCGTTCCCGTAGTCGTCGATCGGCTCCTTCCGATCCTGATCCTGATCGTTCTCCTCTCTGGAGAACTCCGCGTAATCCCCAACCCGAACGCTCAGATCCAACGGTTGATCCTCGAGCATCGTTCCAATCTTTGCCAGCCGCCTCGTTCCCTTGCTGCCCAATCTGTTCCAACGAACTATTACCCACACGGCTACCACAGCACAATTGCCATCTTGATCTTCAACGATTTGTACTCGACACTCGTTCGATAGGACGTAACATAACACTCGCCGATCGATTCTCGATTCGATCGACTTCTTCCTTTTCTCGGACCCCTTTTTCTTCCTCTTCGAATTTCACCGTTTCACTAGGGTTCGACAGACGCGACTATCCTGTCGCAGTGAATTGGAAATCTCGAACAACAACAGATCGAGAGCCGACCGATCTATGAAAATGTCACCGTGGAGGAAATGTCACTAGAAGAAACGATTGCCAACGAAATTGGCAACGCGACACGACGACGAGAGATCGAGCAGAATCAGCTGGAGGAGAGAAAGAAAGGACAGATATCTTCGTGGGAGGTAGAACTCTTCCGGCAGTGTCTTCGTCCCGTGTGGTACGCGTGACGCACAGCGGATACTCTACCGGCAGCTCTGGCGGCGAACAGTTCTCGATACTAGCGACGTTCGCGCGGCTCGCTCCACGTCCCCGTGTTGATCATTCCTCGAGTTACGTTTTTCCCGTTTGTCAACGTCCCGACACGGACGAGGATAGAATGGACGTTATAGGTTGCACTTGTCGAAGGGGGGAAAAAACGACGAGTGACAAAGGGCAACGACGTTGAGGTATCTCTCTCGCCTGGAGTCTCTTCGACCGGATCATTCAGAGGGTAAAAATCGTCTTCACGTAACAATCTTGCACTTTGAGGAAAGGCTTGTTCGCTTCACTCTGTCCCGTGTGTACGAACGCGCGCGTGTCACCGTCGCGAGTATTACGGAGGAGCAGCCAGCAGGCAGAAAGAGGGGAAACAAAAAAAAAAAAAGACGCGAAACAGAGAATCGCTGAAGCGTATCCACGTTCTCCGCACCGAGGCTACGGTTGCCGGTGGCACACTGACTGACTCGGAACCGGGGTAGCCCGCTAGTCCAGACTCGTTCACTCACTACTCCAGACTCACACTCCAACTCCGAGCGCCGGACTCGCTCTCGCTCGTGTACACCGCACACAGTACTTACTCTCCGGCCGTCAGAGCCGACCGGCGTTCGGCACTTTCCGCCGACCGACTTCGGCTCCTTTCGGCTTACACACCGCCTCGATCCGAGTCGGCGGCGGCTTCACGTACACGCTGGCACCCACACACAGTCGCGGCCCGTCGTTCGAGATGCGCGGATGCGTAGCCTACCGCAATGTTCGAGTTGGTGTGATGCTCCCGCCCGCCCCTTCCCGCCGCCGCCGCCGCCGCCGCCGCACACATTTTCTGCCCTTTCCTCTCTTTCCATCTCTCCCCGGCCTTTTTTTCCCTCCTTTTTCCCTCCTTTTTACCACCTCTTTACCCCTATCTTCGTTCTCTCGCTTCGTGTCTTCTCTTTGCCCTTCGGGCAAACAGTCTCGTGCTTATTTCTTTTTCTCTCGTACTCTGTCTTGCGTTCTTCGCGATGAAAAGTTATTTTCCGTCTATTGGGATAGGACACACGAACAACCAGCCCGACGGACGCCGGCTTCTCACGACATTAACCTTCGATCGTCGTCTGCTGGAAACAGCGGGCGTCGACGTGAAATATGAATTGTTTTAACCTCTTGCGCTGGTAACTGATTCGCGGACCATAACGAGTGACCAAATCGTACACGATAATTCGTCTTCTTTTCGAATTCATCGGTACATCACTGGATAGAAATTACCGAGAAGTAATTTATTATTTGTTTTGCCTGGGTTATATTTCAATGTAAAGTTTAAAACTGAGAATATATTGCAATTTTGGGCCAAATATTCTCTACGTCTGTGGCACGTCGTTACAACGCAAGAAGTTAACCTTTTCTTTCAGACCAGCTCGCTCGATGTATTTGTAGGAAAGAGAACGGCTCCTGAGACTCGATCGTTCTTCCGAGGAGACGATCTGTCACGACGAGACGATCGTGTCGTTTATTTCGAATAAACAAAGTGTGCAAATCCGTAGTAAATACGTGGCCTACGTATGCACGAGAGCGTGTTTCAGCCAGCCGTTTCTTTCTAATCCCTGACATTGTGTTTCTCGAGCGGCGAGGAGCAACAGCAGTATAGGAAGAACCGGGGAGAACAGAAACGAGACTGGAACGATTGCGTATGCACGGTGTACACAATAGGTGAACGTGCGTACGAGGTCGCGGCGGAAAGGAACTTCCAATTCCGACGTCTCTCGTTGCAGCCGGTAAACACAGGTGCAACGAAAACGTCGGAAGTGTTTTTGCAACGGGTCATACAGAATGAACCTTGAGAGTGACCGATTTCGTAATCCCTCTCTCGGCGCTCGACGATCTGGCGTTGTTTGCATTGTAACGCAACCCAAAAAACGATCTCTCAGATCTTGTTTATCGAGGTCACGGATCGTTATCGTAAATCGTTCTTTCCACGATCAGGTTACGTCTGTTCCTTCCTCTTTTCTTAATTTCTCGCCGAGTCACATTTTTCTTGAACTATGCGTTTATTCATATATATTTGATTATATGTTTATTTATATATTTGAAGTGTATCGTTTCGTCAATTTCATCAATCACGAGAAATTATACATTTTTAAATCGTCATAATCGGACTAATTGTACAGTTGTTCTGAAAAGTCAATTTGCAAGAGAGAATTCTTGTAAATATTTCGAAGAATTTATTTCTGAAAATAAAATTAATCAGTGAAAAGGATCGTAGAATGACGATGAGCACACACGACCCGCCAGGACGATTTCGAGACTTCATCCTAGAAACGTAACGAGCCGCGTACGAAGGGCCTCTGTTCGCCTAACAGGGGCCCCTTGGGTCCGTTTCCCCGATAAGTGAAAACGAGTTGGCCTTAATTGCACTTCCTGCCTTCGAACCTGCGACTGCGTTGTTGCCGAAAAACATTTTCCGCGGATTTCACGCGTCGCGATCAACGACTCCGCGGAACAAGATTATACCAACGAGGAATTCGTACTTGCGCCCGATAGTCGTCGAGATGCATTTGCATTGAAAACACACCGACTGTTGCGATAAGCTCGCTCTTTCGTCAGATTCTCAGTTCTACTATACCGTTGAGAATTCTGAGATTATCTCTGGTTCGTCTTCACTTTCACGATCCAAATCGACAGCACGGTTTGCTCGACTCGTCGTTCCTTTTTCCTATCGTTGGAAGATCTTAAACGGAGAAATGGAAAAGAACCGGAAGCTGAAAAAAGAAGACAAACTCACCGTATCGATACCGAGCACGATTGTCGTTTGCACAGTGACGGCTACACGTCAACGAGTCTTCCATAAAAAATTCAGCCAGTGAATTTCAAAAGCAATCTAGAAATCCGTCGTTTCGCCCGAGTTTCATCAAACTTTAAATTCGAATACTCCATAGACGAGAGAACCAGTTTGCGAGTTTTCGAAGATTATCTGTTCTTATCTAAGAGCAGAGTCGCGAAATTTGCCAGACCCACAGTTGGAGAACGTTCGTATCTGCGTTAGAGGGTAGAAACTGCACCTCGGTATCCTCGATCCTCGATCCTCGATGTTGTCCATCGTCGTGATGCGGAGTTACCGCGAAGCCGGGGACAGGCTAAGAGTTATTTTCGCGCAAAAACGGCCGACATTGCTGGCCTCGGAGAGAAAATCTCGTAACTCTCGCCGATCTCGGAACGGGACGACGCCCAATCCAAGAAAAGTACGATTTCTAATCCATCACCAAGACTCTACGGTTCACGTTCTGCGTTCTGCTTTCGGCATTTTCTACCCCTCTATTTTCGTACGCACGAAAGGGACCTTTTATCTTAAACGAAGGTTGCGTTTTTACAAAGGCATTTCTGACTTTCAGTTCTATTTATTGCAATGAAATTTCAGTAGATGTCCGATTAAAATCCTACGCGTTAATAAGTAACTTTTACAACTGTTTTTAAAGCTTTAAATTAATGAATGAATTCGTATGAATCGTAACGTAACTATCACGCAATTTTTCCGCGTCGCGATGTTAGTTGCAGGTATGTAACACAACCTGTACATACTGAATACGTGAATTAATTTAATTTTATAGAAAGTTGCAGAAACTCTCGACGATTCTTTCGATCGCAATTTAACAAAATTTAACCTTAACGAAACCCTGCATCTTGTCCTTTACCCGAACGTAGATGCGACAGAATCGAAAGTAGGTTAAAAAGAAACCCCGTAAAAATTTCTTCGCAGAGAAAAAGTCGTTTGAATAATATCTCTCCTCTTTCTTTCTACGCAACGATTAACTTGCGAACGTGCAAGTTTCTAATGAAAAAACGCGATCTCGCGTTCATCTAGCGCGAATTCGTAGCGTCACTTTCGTTTTCGCGGTCCGCGTCTCCCCCGCCTGTCGATTTTGCTTTTGTTCCACGGCACGATTTTCCACCGGTCGACGTGTCGCGTTCTCTTTCCTCCGCTTTCTATCGCGCGAGATATTCCATCGAGCGCCTTTCGATTGCACCGATCGTTCGATCCCAAACGAGCGTTCCTTGCCTCGTGAAACGTAATTCCGTCCGTTTCGATCGGTCGAATATCGGTCGAACGGGGCGTACAAGAGAAAAGAAAACGCGAAAACGCGAAAACGCGCCCGGACGAGCTGCAACGACGAAAGAGAAATTTCCCTTTTTGCAGAACGCGACGTTTCCTGTCCAAGCGACAGCGAAGAAAGTGTATCTAGGCTTCTCCTTTTTTTTTCTTTCTTTCCAACCGCGTGTTCCCCTGCAATTAGAATATCCATCCTGGTCGCTCCGATTAAGCGGCATCACGCATGTTTCCACTGACACGCGTTTCTGTAATTTAACAGAATCTCTCGAAGTACTCTGACAATTTGCAAAAAAGAAAAGAGAAAAGAGGACGAAAAAAACGCCGAGAAAACACGGAAAGCGAAATGAGACCGTGAATCTCTCTAAATTTCCACGTAACTTTCGTTCGAGGCACGCGCGCGTCGTCTCGGCCGAGGCTCGCGAGACGGCGGCGTTTTAATTTCTCGTTATTCACCGGCCGGAGCGCCGGAGGTGAAAGAGACGAGGAAGAGGCATTAGCCGACGATTCAGGCCGAGACTAACGCGCACTTTTCCCCGGCTGTACGACGTTTCTCTCTCTCTCTCTCTCTCTCTCTCCCTCCATATTGGCGCACCGACGCGGATGATTTCTTTCGCGCGTCGCGCGCGCGTTTCTTCGTTCCTTCGAAAAACGGCCGCAATTTTCACTCGTGATTTTCGTCAGCCGCGACGTCGTGCGGCGCGATTCCGAGAGGCTGAATTCTGACACAAGGTTGAGACGATGGACGCGTGGTTGTCGTTTCGACTCGATTAGAATCAAGAGGAGCCGAGCGGAGAGAGAGAAGGTGGCCGGTTCTCTCCGCGGCCGGTTGCCATGCCGAAGCGAGCCTGCGCCGCGCTCCAAGTGCCAGAAACCGTGAAGGAGGCCTCTCGTGATCGGGACTTTCCAAGGACACGAGGGTGCATGGATCCGTGGCGTGTGCGTGCCGGCTCGTTTTCCTTTTCACGGCGAAAATCACCGGCGAGAAAAAGAAAAATCGGCGTACGCGCGGCCGCTCGAGGCGCTGTGCCAGCGAAATCGCCGCCACGTTCCATATAACGCACAACACAGCCGGCTATTACGCCGATTTTCCTATCGCGTGGACTTTTCTTCACGCGCCGGACGAGTCTCTTTCTTTATCGTCGACCGTTCGAAACCTACGAACGATCGTACTTTCGACCGCGAGGGGAGGGGGAATTTAGGCAGCCGCGTCCTGATGGACCATCCCCCGTTTCCACGATTCTTTGAACCATCGATGGTTCAAACAGAGCTTGCAAATAGCTCAATCTCGGCGCAAGGAACACCAAATGTAGAAAAACGAAAAACGAAAAAGTAGAAGTAGAAGAAGAAGAAAGAAGAAGAAGAAGAAGAAGAAGAAGAAGAAGAAGAAGAAGAAGAAGAAGAAGAAGGAGAGGAGGAGGAGGAACGAGGGAAGGAGGGAGGGAGGGGGAGAAGGGAGAAGGGGAAGCTACGGAGAGGCAAGGCATTAGGAGGAGGAAAAAGGGAAGCAAAAGGTAGACGAGGAGGACGAGCGCAAAGACGAAGAAGAAGAAGAAGAATCCCCCTTGGCTCACGTCCGCGAGAACCGGAAAGATTCCCTCGATCCGCTACGAACGGCTTCCAAGGTCCGCACTCCGTATTCGAACGACCCCAACATGCACGGTGCCCGCGCGTGCACACGTACGATACACAGAGAGCAAGCGTACAAAAGTGCGCGCACACGGAGAGGAAGAGAAAGAGACAGTGGTAGAGTATATAACGCGGCGAGTGGTGCACTCACGCACTCGCGCCCTCTCACACGCGCGCTATAGACGCACGTCCGGCCAAACGAGCCGCGAGGTTATTGTTTAAAGCGTTCCCCTTTATTGTGTCTACAATGTGCTCGGTCACACGCGGCCGGAACAGCCAGCCGCCACGCTGCGGCCCTCCTCTCCGTCGCTAAACGCTCTTTTTACTTTATTATTCTATTCGGTTGCTGCACCTCGCGCCGCTTGCTGCTGGGCGTTGCCCGACTACCAGCCGAAGCTTGTCCGGACTTTTCATCGAGACGTCTCTTAATTATCTACCTCCGCAGATTCGCGGGTGACAAGGCGAGGATTCGACATGGCGGCATCGTTCGCTAGACTCGCGCTCGATGACTGCGTCTTGCACGAATCGAACGGACAAAGATGGTAGAACGTGAAAGGTAGGTTTCACTTGTTAACGCTGTGTAACAAGCCTGTAAACGTTCCTTCATAATTTTTAAGGATGAAATTATATGCCTCGTTATCGACAGGTTATTAATTATTAATCCAGCCAAAAATGAGATCAACGTGTCGTACTTGAGACAGGTATCTCAGAGAGAGAATCGCGAATTTTATGAATAGCCACCTCGAAAACCTAAAACTCGAGTAAATTTCAAACTTTCTATTTTTTGCCTTTCGAACGTCTCGAAATTTGAAATTAACGAAAGTTATTCCGACTTAAAATTTTATACATGATAATATTATATTATAATGTGTATTAAATTTTATATATCACGATATTAGAATTTAAAAATTATTCTGGCTCCGGTCTGCGAAAGGGAAAATCAGAATCCGAAAGAAAGGCCGTCGTCGCGAAAACTCGCGGAGCGTTTTCGCTCGGTGATAATTCGGGACCGTAAACGTTTTATCGAGGCCGCATCTCGCAAGGTAGACGTGCACCTGCGCGCTCGAAGCCAGACGACGAAGATGACGAAGGCGGCGACAAGACGAGTTCTCCCCCGTTGACGGTCCCCGAGACCTGCCGGTTTCCAGGCAACAGCGTGGACGCTGAGGAAGGTCCGGGCGGCCGATTATTGCCAAAACGTTCGTTATTGCGTCTACGAAGAAGTCGATCGAGGAGAGGGCGAACAGTTGGCACCGTTCCACGCGCGAACGTGTTGCGACTTCTCTCCCTCTCCCCCCTCTGGATCGAGAAGCCGCTTCTTGGCAGGAAGTCGAATCGCATTTAATTTACCATACGCTCGTTGTTGGCCACAAATTCCTTTCCAGCTATTTATACGTTTTCGACGGTGTGCGTTTAACTTTAACCTGCCACCGTCCACCGGCGGTTTCTTCAAAAATCTACGGCGTTTGGATAGAAAAGCTCGATTATCGCTGATTGAGAACGAGTCACGATCGCACAGTGATTTCTACGGTGGTGGAGGAGGAGGAGGAGGAGGAGGAGGAGGAGGAATGCTTGCCAACTTGGCAAGTCCCCTAGTCCTTCCTAGGGGAAGCGGTGTGGAAGCACTCGAGTTCTCCGAAGGATTTCCCTCGAGAGCGGCAATTTTCTGGCGTGAAACCCTCACTTCCTTTATCGGCCATTCGCGGGCCTGTCCGTACAAAGAGGAACGCGCCTGTCCCCGAGACAATTGCAAATCGTGGCGAAGAACTTGCACCACTCGTACGCCCCGTGACGTGTCCTTGAATCTTTGGAATCTGGAAAAGGGGGAGGTATCGATGGACGAGAAAGAGAGTATCGTGGAAGATTTCGGTGCTGTGGTCCCGTCAAGGAATCCGACGTGTCTCGGAGGCACACATCGCAGTGTGCCCAAAGATCGTGTCGTATCTCTTTCTCAATGCAACCGCGATATGGAGAAAAAGAGGGAGAGGGAGAGAGAGAGAGAGAGAGAGAGAGAGAGGGGACGGTGCACGTCCACTAGGAGAAAACGCGAGCGTCGCGTGCATGCATGTGCGAAGCTAGCGGCCGGTTAGCATGTGCACGTCTCGACCGGCGACTTGGAAAGGGGGAAGTTGTCGACGGCCGAGGATTGAGAGAACGAGCTGAAAAGAGGAGGAGGAGGAGGAAGAGGAGGAGGAAGAGGAGAAGGAGGAGGTGGAGGAAGAGGACGCGGAGCAGCAGCAGCAGCAGCAGCAGCACCAGCACCAGCACCAGCAGCACCAGCAGCACCAGCAGCAGCAGCAGCAGCACCAAAGCGCGAGGAGAACAAGATGGAGGAAGAGGGAGGTAAGGCGGCGGTAGGATGACTAGAAAAGAAGCGAGAGGGAGAACGGACAGACGGACGGACTCGAGAGGTGCAGCGAACTCTCCCAAGGCCTGTGTACCCCCACCGAGCGTGCAACTGCAACTGCAACTCTCGCGGACAGAGAGTCGAAGGAGCCGAGAGTCGACGGAGCGTTTGCCCGCACGACGTCTTTACACACACGTGCACGCGCGCGCGCGCGCGCGCACGACACGTACAAGCTCACGTATGTGCTTCTTTCTCTTTCTGAAGAAGAGAGAGAGGCAATGAAAGAGAGAGAAAGGGCGCGAGAGGACACGACTCTGTGTAGCGACCGAGGAAACAACCGGACAGAGGGAGACGGACGGACGGACGGACGGACGGACGGAGGGAGGAGTGAACGGGGGCTAGAGCGCGCCGAGAAGCTGCTACCAAGAACACCGACACCTTCCGCGAGTCTTATTTTTCACATCCTGTTCACCGGCGACCTATTTTTAAGCCGATGCCCTCTCGCAGTCCGCGAACCAGCTGGAAAAAAACCCTTGGGAAAACGGACCCGGACGGGAAGACGGGAAGACGGGAAGCTCCGCTCTCTCAACCCTACCGAATACGCAGAGGCACGTTTAGGAGGCTTCTCCGTCATTCGCGCATTGATCGCTCCATCGCTTCACGCATCGTCGTGTTTTCGTTGTCTAGGTTTTTTCTTTCTTTTTCAATTCAGAGCCTATATTTCAGAGCGTAACAGGAAGGACAGCGACGATCTTCCTAAGAACAGAATCTCTAGGAATGGCTTCTTATCGAAATTCACGCAACACCGAGAGCGAGTACCGCGAGTTTCCTACGCGGGTTATCCTTGAAAAATCGTGTCTCCTATTATATCCTCCGCGCGCGTTACGCCGCCTGCTCGACCATTGACGTCACAGAGAGTGCAACACAGCGGCGTGAACCGAGCCGGCGAACGTCCGACGAATTTCAATCTCCCCGGAACGATTTCGAACACGCCGCGCATTTCCAAGCGGCTGGTTGCACACACAGGCTGCGACTGTACCGAGAGGAAGAGTGAAAAAACACCGAGGACGAGAAGAAGCGAGAGGGAACGAGAAAGAGTTACGAAGCGTTCTCGAGCGAGTCCCCTTTTCGTTCGCGCAAAAATACGCTTCATTTGTGTGTCACGCAGCGCGCTCCGCTTGCTCGCTGGTTCGCGGCTGTCACGCGCGCTGCGTCATGCGACGCTGTTCAAAGTGACTCAGGTTTTATTTCCTGCTTCGAGTTCTAATTACCGCGGACTAGTCGCGCGGCGATAGATAGCGCGAATCGTTCGCTCTCTTCTCTCTCTGCTCTACGCTCTGCAATGTACGCGAGTCGCGAAACAACGTACGTTCACCGGTCAACGAGCCGCTCGTTTTATCAATCGAGTTTTATCGTTCGAGCCCTGGGACGATCGCCATGAGTTGTCCTTCTCCTCGAGGTGCTTCTTTCCTTTTTTTTATCGCGGCTTCGTCGAATGCTTGCGCATCGTTAAATCTGTTCGCTGGCGTAACCTGTCGCGGAATTTTCAGATACCGAATTAACGAGAGTTGGGAGGAGGGGAGTCAAACGATTCCTTCTTCCGCCTGTGAAATGATGTACGTGGTCACGACGGAAATACCGACTATTCATCTTTCTTTTTTTTTTTTTTTTTCTCTTTTTTGAGATCGAGGAGTTACGTGCTATTGTTCCAAGTGGCAATGAGTAGTTCCACACAGCTTCCAAGTGATAATTTGGCCAAATTGAATTTTCTTTTAATTCGGTTCGATCGCGGAGGACGCTGCTCCGAATCTCACGATCGTAAAAAATATTCTTCTCGAGTTCTCCCTGGACTTGCCACAGCTATCCCGCCCAATGGAACAGGATTCTTTTGCGCGCGCGGCACCGCCGATTCTTTCGCATTCTAGCATCATTCCCATCGATTCCAGCGAACGTCGCGTAAAGATGACACGAGTGGGTAGAACAAGCCGCGTCTACTTCGTTGAAATTGCTCGTTGTCGAACCGCGAATATTTATGCAAATTCGTATTTTTACGCGAATGCGAGAAAAAAGAAAACGGACGCCAAACAGCGATTCGTCCTACCCACGTGTACTTTATATATTTGCATATTTACGCCCTCTCCGCCCCTCCCGACACACACGCAGGTACGACGAAAAGAGTTAAAAATTTGATCCTCGGTCGACGTGACGAAAATTAAGCGATATCTACGAAACAATATTCCGTTCAGAGTGTGTCGAGCGACGTCACATTATCGCCTCGATCCGCGACGATGTTTGCTCGCCGCGCGATGCCTCCCTCGGCTGGAAAACTCCGGCGATAAAGTTGCGCCGGTAATTCGAAGATAAACACCTCGACGGGAGCCGAGCTTACGTAATGGGGGGGACTCGTACGTGTGCATGACTCGTACCGGTCGTTTCTCCTTTCCTTTTTTTTTTTTTTTTTTTTTCTCGAAAAACGATCGATCTCTAAATATATAAAAGTATAAAAATACGTTCGCGTTTCCTGTCGTGAATATTTATCCGGGAATGTAACTCGTTGATCAACAGACTAGAAAAATTGTAAACTTTGCAGGATATACAGTGATATACGTTAATGCGTCACGATCGTACGTATCATTTACAAATCGGGCGATCGAGACGTTCAAAATTCTTTAAAATCGATTTTCGTCTTACTTTAATTAATAAAGAATAAATTTATCTTTGCAAAATGTCTCCATCGAAAAGTAACGTGTCCGTCGTACCGAGACTTTTACGCGTTCTATTGTTACGATTGTTACGACGTAGTTCTAGACGACATGTGAAAAAAAAGTAAGCTTACAACTAAAAATCGTTGAACGTAATCACTCGCTCTTATCGTTTCGCAAAGAGGTTATTGAAAAGGAGGGAGAAGAAAAAGAAAGGGAAAAATATTCAAAGAAACGCGTCGGCAAACCGCGTATCGCTGTATCTAGTCGGCTGCATCGGTACTTCTGCAAAGTGGCACACGACGCACTTGGAGCGATCTGCAGGTGGAAATCGCGCGACAGGACGCTACCGATTCTGTATGGCGCGAATCGAAAGTGAGATCGAGATCGTCGACTACCGCGTACACGTACGCGCACGCGTGTGTACGTTGCACGTCGAAGCCGAGCAAGCCTAGTTAAGGAGATAGTGCCAAGTAGGTAGGTTGAGGGCCTCGCACGAGACTCGCGGCGACATTTCGGGTCGGGAAACCAGCGCTGGCTCGCTCGCGCGCGTGATTCTCCGATTCCATTAGCGCACGCACGTGCAACGCTCGCTACGCTGTACACACGCTTGCTTGCATACGCGGCGCGGCATACGTGCACACGCGGTGCAAACGAGTGAGCGAGCACGGCTAGCCCTGGCCTAGATAAGCCGGCTGGCTACTCGGCTTTGCATCGTTGCATCGCTTTAAGCCCGACTCACGCGCCACCGATCTATCTATCGCTTCGTTCTTTCTTCTTCTAGCCTTCCCGCGGCTGTTCGATAGGCCTGGTTCTCCCAATTTTTCGCACGACGGCCGTCTCTCGTTGTCAGCCCCGCGTGATCAAAGCGTCGGCCCGCTAATTTCCGTGACTCGTTCTCGTGACACCGTTTCCCCTGCCAATCGATACTCGACTGAATTACGTCGTTCCTCCTTTTCCTTTCCTTTCTCCACTCCTTCGATTTTTGCAATGGAAAACGAAATTTGACGAATGCAAAGAATCGACGCACTCGCGGAAGATTTTCCCGCGTTTCAAAGCGATGAATGTTTTTGCAGCGCGAATCTCTGCAAGACGCGCGAACCACTGTTTCGAAAGTGACGCTGATCGATACTGAAGGTAAATTGAAAATAGACGATCGTTCTTTAAACGCGTGCACCTTAGAATTTATTAATATTTATGCCATCCTCTTGCGACAAGCGAATGAATAAACGTTGCTTCTCTGAATAAGAACCGACTGCGTACTAAAGTTCGGCAAAAAAATGGAAGAGATCGATATTGATACCGATACTTTGGTACGAGACGTCACCTCCCACCAAATGCATAAAAATTCAGTTCGACTAGACCGAACGTGTTAACGCGCGCGTTAAGTGACGAGCTCAAGCTCGTGAACGAAGAGTTTTCTTCTTTCTAGCAAAAAGCTGATACTTCCTATCGTGAGGTATCGATCCAATTAGAAAGAAGAAACTAAACGATGCAAACGAGCGCGAGAGGGAACGAGAGGAAGTGAAAAGAAATCTCGGCCGACGTACATATGTAGCTCGAAGGGGATTCCACAGTGAGAAGTTGGCTTAAGGTCGCGTGAATCCGTGCACCGCAACAGCGGACAGTGAAACTATGTCGTTTTTTTCTCCGACTCTTTCCTTTTCTTCGAGCGGCAGTCACGACGTTGGCAGAGAGACCGATTCGCCTTTCCCTCGATAGCGAATACACCTTCGGTGGAAGGGAGGATTCCACTTTTCTCAACCGTGTTTGAGACAGAACCGATGCTTTTCGCAGACTTGCGTTACCGAGATTCATTCGTTCGATCGGAAACTGGTCCCGTTCTTTGCTATACGTTAAAATCATTTTAACGTGTTCAAATAATCTAACAATCTTTCTACTTTCTTCTAGTGAAGTAACTCCTGCATTGTTCTCGGATATTTTCACGGTACACGAGAAGATTTTAATTCCAAATGGTGTTGCTGATCAATATCCAATTCTACAGTAAATATATGATGAGCTCAAACAACAAATCCTAAAAATCCAACTCCTAATATTGCACAAATTATTTTCAAATTTCCAAAAATTTCTTTTTCACCACTTTCATTCGTAACAATTTGTGAAATTAAGTCGAATCCTGGTAAAATTAAAATACAAACTTCTGGATGTCCGAAAAATGAAAATAAATGTTGAGAATATACGCGGCATGGCACTTTCATTTATTAAATCGAATTGCCGCGTATACTTTCGACATTTATTTTCATCTTTCGGACATCGAGAAATCGTATCGCGGCAAAAATTGCTCTGTTACTTTTTTTGCTTGTTATTTTTTTTCTTTTTTTGTCCCTCCTGTTTACAGTAAATAAACTTGAAACACTCCTGAACTGTCAGGAATTAAATATCAAAGTTTCAAATTCACTTAACCGTTCAGCCAACTTGAGCTAACCTAATGGTACAATAGCATTTCGGATGTCTACGCAACGGTTAATGGATAACGATGGATTTCGAGGGTTCTCCCATTAAATGGTTTCGCAAGAACGTATCCATTAGCTCGGCGGACGAAATTGGAAGACGAATAAGCGGAACGCGCGCGTTGACGCGCGTACCCATCATCCTGCATGGATGTATAATACCGTAACCTCGATTCCAATGAAAACGGTGTTACGCCATTTTCCCTGTCAGTGAAATGTGATCTATTTTCACAGAATTCGCCGTGATACAGCGGAGCTCCGGCCGATTCGCTCCGCCTCGCTTTCCTAGCGATAAAAGCGGTCGCGTCGATTGCACGCTATTTCTTTTTTTCTCCGATTGCATACGTAACGATCGCCTTGTTGTCATTTTGTTTTGTTATTTTTAACAATCGGACAGCATAACGCTAAAGCTCGAAATTACGAGCAGTCGTAAACCTCGCGAGCTTGTAATCGTGCGATAACACCGGGATTAACGCGATTACCAATTTAGCCCGGATGGTTATGCGAATGTGTACCCGGTGATCGTGCGTTCGACTAATGCAACTCTTCGTGACCAGCCATTCGTCCGCTGACGAATTTCGAATGAAAATCGATTGCGAAATACGTGTCGTTTCGCGTCTAGCGTATCGCTGACTAGCGATCGACTTGATGGATTTTAATTTAACCTCTTGCGCTGGTGTGACGTGCCACGCGCGACGAGAATATTTGTCCCAAACTTGCAATATTTTCTCAGTTTTGAGTATATTGAAACATAACCCAGGCAAAACAAATGACAAGTTTATTATTTCTTAGTAATTTTTATCCAGTGATATATCGACGAATTCAATAATAAAGATGGCGAATTATTGTACACGGTTTGGTCACTCGTTACGGTCCGCGGACCAGTTACTAGCGCAAGAGGTTAAAACCTGACGAAACTACGCGCGTCACATTCGCGTGAATATCTCGCGCCGATCGAGTACCTTCGAAAAACCGTATAATCTGACCGATTCCATTGATTCGCACACTCGGATTCGCAGACGTCGTTATTCAATTTCCACGAACGTAATCTACCACCGTGCCCCAGCAACGCGTGATCTATCATGAACATGATTCATCCGCGTCGAGAGATGTCCTCTCTCGGCAATTGGAACATCTCGCGATAGGACGTGCGGCGGAGGAGGCGAGAGAAAATTCGCGGAAAGGAAAGATGGATCGATCTTTCAGCAGTTTTCAGAAGAGAAGATCGCGGAAAGTTTGAAAAGAACCTTCTGGCTTTTGGCGGGATGCAGCGCAAGGAGAGAGACGCGCGCGCGCGCGCAACTGCACGGCGCGGTGCATCGAAGACGGCGCGGTCCGCGCATGCGCCGCTCGGCCGATGCACGTGGTAAGTACAAGTATGTCAAGGCGCGACCTGAATTTTCCTACTCTTGGTGCCCCCTACCGTACTCCCGTGCCCCCTCCCTCGCGCTCTCGTTCGCGCCCTGCCACCACCGTTGCTCCACGCTTACTCGATGCAACTTTCCTCCCCCCTTCCCGCCCCTCAGCCTCCGCGACTGGCCGAGCGTCGTGTCGCGCGCGCTCTTTGCATCTACCTGCATGCGAGAGAATGCCGGTGGTCATCACCAACACGCACGTGCGTGTTCCTCCGACGGCCAAATGCACCGTGTACGTGCGTGCGTGCGTGCGTGCGTTCCTACGCGCGACGACACATGACTTTTGCACCGATGCCCAATCCGCTGCCTCTTTGCCCCTTCGAACGTGGTCGTGTGCGTGTCCTGAGGACCCGTGATTCTTTACCCATCCGTCCCTTCCGCCCAGTTGATCCTCTTTCCTACGTCCGCTGTCACGTGGAAAAGGGACGACTCGACGCGGTCGTCTTTTAATGACGGGGCAATTGTGTAGTGGAATAATAAAGGACGTCGTAAGGTTCACCTCGGAAACGGGGAACAGGTTCCAACGGATATATGGGTCACGAAACCATCGTTTTTTTCTTTTTCGTTTTAGTTTTTCAAAGAATTCCTTTCCTTGTTTCTTTTCTCTCTCTCTCTCTCTCTCTCTCTCTCTCGGGGTTCTGGGGCACGTTGAGATACGTTTGATTTCAATTTACCGAAGGCGCGCAGCATACCGGCCATCTCGAATCGGTGTACAAATCGAACGCCCGAGGCTGATCTCCGATATCCTATTTGAGATCTCGTTCCTATTCTCGGCCAGCTCGCCAGGCCGCCGAGTTTTCCTCGTCAATTTGTCACGGAAAAGGAAAGCGTTACGGTATATCTAACCGATCGATCGATCGTTCGATGTCGTCAAAGCAAGGGCTCCTCTGGAAAGTTGCTCTCTCTCTTTCTCTCACGCTTTCAAGGGATTTACTCATCGACTGCTCTTTTCCTTCTTGCGCGAGTTTTTCTTTTTCCTCGCTTCGTTTAAACTTCCATGATCGAAACAGGTCTTTCACGCGTCTTATTTTCATTTTCATTTCTTCGATCTCTTTCTCTCGCGTTAAGAATTATTCGTCTTTTATAACAAGGAAGTGCGTGCTGTCGCTCTATACTTTTTTATCGTGACCTATTTTCTGCAAAGAAAAATCGTCGCAACTATGTTTGTTCGACCCATTTGTCATTAGATATTTCTACACCGATCTAATTGCCGTAATTACGACTATACGTGCTTTTTTGCTGATCTGGTTTGCCAAGAAATTGTCGTAAGAAACAGTTATATTGTCACTCGATCCATCCATCGATCATGCGATTACGCATTTCCACGTTAAAAAATTGCCACGGTTATGTTTCACCGACGAGAGAAACGGTTTGACTTTAATCGCTGGCTTTAATCGCCGAGATTTCGCGAATGCATTCGAAATATCGAATGCACATTGTGAGTAAGCACGATCGAAAAGTAGCCATCGGTAGCCGTGAAATTACGCAATAAAATTCTTCGTGCATTGTATGGCGCCTGAGCGTTACGACGCTTTCGAGCTACGCGCGATTAAACCGATAACCTGTTTGCCGATGGCTCCTGTTGCGTGGTCGAAAATCGAACCTCACGCAAATACGCACGTTGCATCGAGAAATCTTTGTCGAGAGCGTTGGAGTAACGAGGAAAAAATGTCTGTACAACGTAACGTGACAAGGAGAAATAAAAATTTTCTTGGCATCCTCCGCAATTAGTTAAAACGATCAATTTGTAATTTTATACATTTCTCGCAAAATATGTACTTGAAAACTTGCGTACGGTAAATTTTTTCTCACATTTTCGCTATTAAATACTTGGAGAAGATAAAAATCTTTTTTTCCAATTCTAATTCTACGAAGCAACGAGAAGAAATAAAAGCCGATCGAACGACGCCTTTTTGTCAAACCCCTCACGGATTTCGGAAAACTCGTTCGAGAAACGGTGCCAGAAATGGTGCGTAAATCATAAACGAAGTTTCACGGCTGAACGTGCTCGCAAATACGCATGGCTCTTTTGTCCGTCCATAAAAGGAATAAATGTTCCTTAGTATATTTCCCCGAAATAGGAAACAAGGCAGATCTAAATTTTGGCGGAACGCGAACGTTTCTACAAATTGGTATTATTGTTTTGTTAGACACAAACAAGACATGTTACTTTTATAGTTTCAAATGTTCATAAGACTATATAATATATATAGATAATATTTCATTAGAAAATATTACTCGAACTTCATTAATTAATACAAAAATGGTATTATTTTTAGACACAAAAATATAAAACTTGTTTCAATTTTCACACAAACGTTCGAAAATGTTACTCTTACTATTCGAGCTCAATTAATCAGTAAATAGTTCTTGTGGCGTTGCAGATTTCATAGATTTCGCATTCAAAAATTGCGAAAGTTCGTTTGAAAAATCGACTTTGATTACAAGTTACTCCCTCAATTAATATAAATATATATTGTAACAAATTCCTCATAACATTAATTTCGTCAACAAGAAAAGTACTTCGAGTCAATCCTGTCGACGAAACTACGTAACTAACGTCGAGCCAAGCAAATCATTACGCGCTGCATCGTTCGTTTCACCTTTCGTCCTTCGTTTCTCTGTGAGGAGGTGAGCGTTTCCCTTCAAACATACCCACCCTTTTCGGCGCCTATTTTTTCCAAGGACGCGCCATCGCCGTACGAGCGTAGGACGCTTCGCGAGAGTTCCATCGAACGACAATGGACGAACCAAGGTTCAGGTTCCAAGTTTCAAAACGGATCGTGAACGGAGTGTGCCACGAAGGACGAGGAAGGGGTGTGAAGATCTTTTCTTTTTCTCTTTTCTCTTTTCTCCCATGAGGCGCGGTTACGCCTGGGGTTAAACGGTAAATCGAAGGAGTATCGATTCGAAATGCGTAGGTGGGTGCTGACCTACCCCTACCCCCATCCTCGTCCTTCGGACGACCTTCTGGGCGCGTCCTACCCCAACCTAGACATCCGTTCCGCCGACAAACAGCCTCTCTACCAACACGCCGAAACCCTCGCCAGCCCCTTTTGCGCGCTTTGCCCTCTGCGCCCGTCCCCTGGTGGGAGCGAGCGCGCGCCAACCCTCGTCAGGAACGCTCTATCGAGGCCACCCTCGCAAAAACTAATCCAGGGTCGACACTTGAACCACCGTTCTAGTCCCTCTCTCTCTCTCTCTCTCTCTCTTTCTCTAAAAAGAAATCGAAAGTGGTGCCGTCACCGTCTTCCAGATACTCGTCTTTTCGTGGTCAGCTAGAATTTTATGGGAAACGCGTGTAAGAGAGGAGAATTTGGCACAAATTCGTCGGGAAGAGAGGGTTGCTGCAATCGCAGGGTCTGTGGTGCGATTACGCAACAGACGTTTCTTTTACTCTCTTCAAACGTGTTGTTCTTGCGAACGTCGCAGGTCAGGATTAGGTTATTTCATTTCGCAGCGACGGAACGAAAGACTTGCGACTTGTTAAAAAGACAAACGAGAAGGCCGCTTGTCACGGTGTTGCAGATATCTGTAACTTCATCCAAGAGATGAAGAAACATCAAGCGAATTCTTGGAATCTCTCTTAATAGTCTCGATGTCGGAAAATAAAACCTTGATAATTGCAGACTGATCAATAAGAATTGCAAATATCACGTTGCGTAGACGCAATCTCCTCGGGAGACTTTTTACTTCTATCTTTTCCGTAGGAAATAAAATCCTTCGTACACGGCCTGGCAGCCTCCGTTTTAATAGCGTTTCATTGTCCGAGTCGACTGTATCGATCCTCCGTGTCAAAAGTTGCGTTCTTGCGCAAATACACCGTTCAAACGATCAGGCAGACGCTCGAATTCTGGAAGAAAGCAGACGTCTACGAAGTAGATTCGGAAACAGAAGACGCGCCGCCGATGGCAAGCATTCGGAGGCGGTGGATCGATCGTTCCGGAAACCCTCCGAAACCGCGAGTTCCTCGGAACCGTGGGGCTGCATAGCGCGAGTTAATGATCGCATGCAGTACGCTCTTGTAATTAATAGCTCGCTGAAATTAGGGTACTGCCAAGATCTCGTTCATCGATCCCTCCCTTTCGAAACATCGAACGAACCAGTCGGCTCTTGTTATGATATTCCGATGGATATCAAAGTACAATTCGTGAAGGAAGTAAACGTTTCTCGAGCTATCGTGCGCCGATCGAATTGTGCAATGCGCATTACATTTACATACTTACGTACGAATGTGTGTCATCCAGTGCAATTACTTTTGTTGCATATTCAAAAGCCCTCTATGACTTGATATTGCTCTTTTGATCACTGACTCACTTTTATTACACGTGTGCGTACCTCCTTCCTCTTTTACTAGACTGAGGATGTTTGCGCATCTTTGGAAAATCCGCGAAACGCGCAGAATGCAACATTCGATTGAACTTGTTACAATATGTGACGACCGAAAAAAACAAATTTCTTCAGTTACGTTCGCAAATATATTTATTTATTTATTACTTTTGAATTACCCAATAGACTGTAATTTACATCATACTTTATCAATTTGTCGCGAATGAAAGTTATGCTTCAAAAAGTGGACTCCAATTAAATCGAACAATTTTCGAACAGACACACCCAAATATTTCTCGACTCGTTGAAACATCGTACACGATCCAATCGTGATTGTGTGATCGAGTCGCGAAATCGAGAGTGTTTTGCGTCGGTAACCGGATCTGGAGGTTGCGCAACGTCTCGTAACGCGTCCAGACCTTATTTTTGGGACCCAGGAACCGATCAAAATGAATCCTTCGAAAAACAACGTACGACTAATTGCTACCAAATTCTGACGCAATTCTGCGGAACGATCCAGCAATTGGAAGTGTCGGCGAGCGGCGCAGGGGCGGATTGTCAAGGGTCAGGGTTTCCGCCCCGTGGCGTCGTCTTTCTCTCTTTGCCGGTTGAAATTGAACGAGACCCCCCTTCGTTCCAGTCTGCACTTACATCTCGCGCTGCCGTTCTTCGTGTTTGCAAAGTGGCTGGGATCGTGGCGAGCATCCGAGAGACTTTACGACTAACCGGTGCAATTTCGCTGAAAGATTCACGAAGATCCGGATCGAACCTTCTCTCTTTCTCCTTCTCCTCTTCGTTCGGTGAACGCTCGAACGCTGGTGCAACGAACAGATCGAGAATATCTTGCCGCAAGGTAGAATTGATTCGAGGCCTTACCTTTGACAAGGTCGAAGAAAAATCGACGTTTTAAAAATTGTACATTCTGTTCTGATTTTAATTTTTTCTAGAAAATAATTAGCTTAGAGTTTTCGCCAACGTCTAGTGGCGAAAAACAGATAATTGAAACTTTAAAAACCGTTCTGAGAATGAAGTTCTCAAAATCTAGAAATATTTGAATCAATTACAGAATCAGTTTAGACAAAAAGTTTGTAGTAATATTCCCAAGGTTGTTAGTACTTAATTAAGTACAAAGTGAAATTTTGATTCGCGCATCTTTTTTTTTGTTATTAACAAAATTAACATGTTCAGGTTGGAAATTACATGTTCAGGAAATTACATGTTCAGGTTGTCACTTTTTTAAAAAATTGATGTTTTAAAAATTGGCGTCGAGTGCTAGCTTTTCTTGTACATAATATATATAATATATATATTGTAATAAGATACACATATTATTTTTTTAATGAAATATATAATTTTTTCTTTTAAAAAAAACTTTTCTTGAAAACTCTCTTCATTCTGTAATCATTGAAAGATAACTTCTCAAGTTCTAAGAATAAAATTGTATAGAGTCGTACATTGTGAAATAGCCAAAATAGCAGGAAGAAAGAAAAAATATTACACAGAACATTGGTTCAGTTCAGGCTTCTCAGTAGAAAGCAGAAGAGAAAATATCAACGAGACGCAGCAATATAATTTTTAGTACATTAGATTACTATTTATTTGAACTTTATTTATTGAAACGGAAGTTAGTGGATAGCATATTCTATTAGAATTGAATTTAGCTAGGCTATAATTAAATTAACCGGGAATTTTTCTCCAAAATAATTTAATTACTTGGCTATTAAATAAAATAACTTCTCGTTTCATTTTACATTTTGTACTTACCTGTTTTAATAATTTTTCAGATAGTTCCCAATTCTACTGTATAAACCTCACTCTTTATTGAGATCGTTCGGTTATTTCATAAAGCGATAATATTTTATTTGATTTGAATTTAAGATAAAATTACATCTCCCAAAGACTTCGCCGTCTTTTGAACGAAAGGTTACCTGCGAAACGATTCGTCCGACTTTGGGCCTGACGATTACATCACCCGATGTTATTTCCCAAACGAAACAAATAAATCAGCGGAAATGATTCGTCAATGATTCAAATTGCTCGCGTCTTTATCTTCGCTTCGTATATATATATATATATAAAATTTGCCCAACCTCTGCTTCCGTTGTATCAGCCGCTCGTCCCCGGTCGTGAATTCAAACGAACGGGGTGCCGCTATAAATAACGTCGGACGAAATAACAAAGAGGAAAACAAGAAAAAGGAGGAACGCAAGAAACAGAGGAACGACGAGATGGAAAGATCGTAGGTTAACCCCATTATCGATCCGCGTGAATTCATTGCGAACGTTTATGATTCGTCGTCGGGTTAATCAAGCGTCGTGCCAACCTTAGACAGCGATGAAATTATTAAGAAGCAGCGCGGGATTAAAGCGACGCGCGGAATTATTCAGTCGATCGAGCTCGCGAGCAGTCAGAAGCGGAACGAACCGCTCTTCATCCGAATCGCTCTCTCTGTCCGTGTTTTTCTTTTTCCTGGGTTATTCGGTTATGGACCGATATTTTTTCGCGCACATCCCCGTTTCGCTTTCGACTGCTCAAAGTGTCGATAATGGTCGTGCTACCTATCTGAGGTCGAGGGTCAGCCCTCGTCGATGCACTTTGCGGAGATACCACTTCGCGTCCGTCAGACTTACGCTGTTCATCGGACGAAATCACGCGAGCGAGTGAAATTCTTTTTTTTTAATAACCTTGATGGGGAAAAGATGGGCTGCTGCGTTGACGTTTTCTGTTCCGGAATCGAGGCTCGTCGACAAACTCCCCGGGTTATGGATTGTTCGTAGAACGTTCGAAAATTTATTTTGCAATTCGACGAGAGGACTTTTTCGGGACACTTTCCCAAATGTCGGAAGAACATTAGATAAAACTCTCAGAGGAAACAGTATTCCTAGCAGTATTTCCAACTCTACTCAGACAGGATGTTACGAAATATCGACTGTCGTAATTTGAACGAACGAATTTTAACTTGTCAATTAAAATCTAAACTCACTGATAATTAACTTCTGTCGTTGAAATAAAAAGAAGCAACAGCAAATAAAACAACAAGTAGATAAAATTGACGCCAATCATTCAGTCGCCGCTCGTTCTCCACAGAGCTCAGATATGACCAGTCGAACAATAAGTGTTTTATAAAATGATTCAAATAAGGAGAAGAAGAGAAAACAAACAATCATTTCGAAAAGAAGCAAAAACTCTTCCCGGAGTCAAACAACAGTCGAGAGAGAGCAGGAAGCACAGTGAACTTGGAATTTACGGGGATTTATCTCGTCTTTGGACTTCTGTTGCCACGCTCTAGATCGTTCGTGCGACGATACACGTATGCGCGCCCTGCTTAAAAGAGTATCTGCCAATTTTGCCAGGCCTTGTCAACAATCTCCGTAAACACGGTTCGTCCGATCTATTTATATCCTACTTTACGTTTCACTAGTTACGTAATGGCGCGACTTAATCAGAAATTTTGACCGTTAATCGCTCGACGACCACGAGAAAAAGAAAAACAAATTTCAACGAACACGGGATCTAGAAAAATTTCCGGGAAAATTGGACTCGACGAGGAAGCTCGCCCGACTGGGATAAAATACAAGGTGTTTTGTAACACGTGGGGAGAATAGGGGGTGATTTCTCATGAAACAGTAAATCGAAAAATTTTTTCATCTAAGGCTCGGAGATTTAACAGGTATAAATAATAACGTTCTGTATTCTGCGAAAATAAGTAAAAAAACATGGAGTAAAATATTTTTGCAAGAGTTTTCGTTCCGTTTTCGAGAAAATCTGTCAAATTGAAAATTTTCATGGAAACGTGGCTTTGAATGGAAAACTTTTTGACCTACTTTCGCATGTAGAACAATTTCCCGTTAATTATTTTCCTCTGTCACGTGTAGAATCAAGTACAGTTGATAAATCTTCAAACTCTTGGGAACAGAAAACTTCACTGAAAAAACACGACTTATACCGCAGCACGATTCGTCTCACTGAAAGGAAATGAAGACTTTTTTGCCATAAAATTTTATCGATACGCAAACATTCGAATCGATAGAAAACAAATTACAGGCGCGATCGCTCAGTACCAGACAACGCCACTCCTACTCGAGGTGTAGCCCATGCTCCCTCGCGAATCACGTGACCCGAATCAACCAATCGCTAATTTTCGTTGCATCAGCGTTGCACCTGAAGAGGCTCGATTTTCTCGGTTAAGCCCGCTAAATCACTTTTAGTGATAAAAATTTTGTTCTACGTTCTCGATTTATGTGTCCACGAGAAATATCATCCTCTGTTCTACTTCTCATGTGTTGCAAAACACCTCGTGTATTGAATGGACGAGGAAAAGTTAAGAGACGCACCACTTTGGTTGTCGCTAATCGGCTGGTTTCACCGCGGAGCGAGCGGAAGGCGTTTCACTCGGCGTTTCGCAAGTGGAACCGGGAGAAAAACAGTCGCTGCAGGCTGTGGAATTTACGATATACCTCGATTTATACTCGATACAATCGTCAATGTCCCTATAGATTAATCCCTTGACACCAATAGCTACGAAATAAATAATATACGAAATAATTTTCACGTCTTTATATTTTAAAAATTAAATAGACGACCTCGACGAGAATAACATTATCGAGTCACGTATAAAATTTAGACTCGTTTCCTCGTATTTTATATTTCCCACGATGAGATTAAACTAAATTAAAAATTTCAAAATTATGTAATTATCTTTAAATTAAAACAGCCTCCAATGATATCACTTGCGTGTCGATTTGTATCGTTAGTATCTGTTGGTATTATATAAATGAAACAGCATTCAAAATATTTCAGTATCTCGGTTTTAAAATAAAAATTAGATAAACGACTCCTCAAGTATAATATTATTGAGTCATAGATAAAATTTCAGCTATTTTCTCCTATTTCGTATCTTCTGTGATAAAGATAAGTAATAAGATTAACTCTTTTTAGTATCCACCGATATATTTTCTTATTTTCAATCAATACTTTGACCATTTTTTTGAATATTTTCTTACTGATGCCTCTTATTTTTATATATACGAAATTCTTATGCATTTTTTTCCCGCGACAACGCTTTGTAGTTGTATATTGGACGTTATAAATTACAAGGGTCGCCAAGAGGGTTGAACCTTGAATTGAAAACTTCAAAATTAAGTAATTTAACTTGAAATTATTATACGTGGTTTCCAATTGCCCAGTTATGCGTTAATATTTACTTTCTTCTTTTGATTGAAATTGGCGAGCGAGATCTTCCACGACAAGTGCTAATCTTTCTCTCGTTTTTTGATCTTTCTGATTCGACCTTGTTCGCAGTAATCGTCATAATTTACGTCACGCGGCGCGATACAAATTCATTTATCACCGTCTCACGCGACCACGGGGCCACATTTCTAATCTTCCGCCTCGACGAGATACCGTGTTTTCTCTGAATCATTGTGACTCGCCGACGACACGTCCGGAAACACCGATGTCGTCCCTTGTTCATTACGTTGCTTGTTCGTGATAGCCGTTCGCGTGTTCACCAGTGTCGCGCGTTCGGATACACGATCGTTGAGAAACGCGATCTGTTCGCGGATCGTCCAATTTTCGCTCGAAACAGATGAGATTTTGTCGTTCGTACGGAAATAAATTCCCATTAGCCTAATCTGTAAAACTTGATTGCGATGAAAAGTAAAAAAAGTAAGAAACGATAAACACTTGGAATCCAGATACGAGAAATGTGTATACGTACGTATGGAAAAAAAAAGATAAAAATAAAACAAGAAGGTAGCGAAAGTGGAGGGAAAAAAATAGCGTGTGACGTTTCGGAAAATGCACCGGGAGCGATCCGGGTGCGGATCAACTTTTACGCACGAATTAACGAGCAAACGAGCGAACGTTGCGGTTCTTTGCCGGTTGGAGGACGCGGCCCTGAAATTTAGGGGTTGTTTCCAGGCGATTTGCGAACTGCGTAGCGAACACCAGCAGGGAGGGAGGGAGAGAGAGAGAGAGAGAAAGAGAGGGTGGTGTACGGCAGACAGGGCGTGGTCGTCCTTGAACCTACCTACACAGCCCTCCGAACAGCGACTCTGTCTCTCTTTCTCATCCTCTTATCCGGCTATGAGCCTCTCCCTCCTTCCTCCCGCCCCGTCCCCTCCCTTTCACTCTTTGCCCTCACTTTCTCTCCCACTTTCACTGCCTCGTTACACCGGTTCGTCCCTTGGCTCGGGCCACCCTTTGTTTGCTCTGCATACGAGGCACAGAAACGAACAGTTACCTCTTGATGCCCTTTTCATAGGTTCACCAAGGCCTCCGCCTGACATCGCCATGATAAAAACTTTCGTATCAGCTTTCGGCGATTCGACTTGAATGCGAAAGGAAGAACACGCATCGTCGCGAAGATTTTTCATAACTGGCGAAATTTTACGGAAACGACAGATTACGAATTCGATCGTACGACGGTGACAAGTTTAGACACGAGGCAAGTACAGTCGCACACGGCAATTTTACCAACGACAGACCGTGCGATTATCCTATTCGATGCGAAATGACAGAATCGAACATGCAATCTGTAACTTGTTACTTGACAAACTATTGATACTGCTAGTTAGATACGCAAGATTGAAAGAATAGTCACTCGCACAGACAAATGTATATTTAATATAAAAATTATATGGAACATAGTATCTAGTGAATAAAGAAAGAGAACCGATTCGTGCAACGCGTACAAAAATCAAGGATGACATAAACGTGATAGGTTGCGACGATAGGGGCTGCGATACGAAGCCTCGCGATAAAAATTCTTTCTCGCACTTCGCTGCTGCGCGAGTGTAAAAAGCGAAGCGAAACGGGCATAGAGGAGGACTCTAGGACAGGCGAGACGGGTCTTCTCTCTGCGGTAAGTGTCGGTTTGGCTGGCAAACCGTTTTATTAAATGGAACACGTACCGAGGAGTCCCAGACTGGCCATTAAACGCTAATAAATGATTTATCGAAGGTCTGGCCCTGCCACGTCGGTTCCTGCCACTTAATTTTTTTATGCCGATGTCACCCCACGTTGTTAAGGTAGGTTAGGTAAGAAATCGTCGACGCTAAAATCGTTGTACGCGCGCACGCGAGGCGAATCTTCGATGAAAGGCGAAACGTTCCCCTCTCCCCCTCTCCCGTGGTTGCGTCGAATATCGAAGCGATAGCGAAACGAGGTCTCCGCGCGCGACCGATCGGTTGACTCTGCGGTTTCGATCGTACGATCAACACGCGCACGTTAATCGTCAGAGTTTTACAGAGTTTCTGAAAACTTGATTTTCTAGGAACCGAGTCGATCCGAGACGTTTATCCACGTTGAATCGATGAAATTTTCATTTCGTTTCTTCGTCGGCGGTGGCACAGAAGGTGGGTATCAACGATGCTATACCGATCGTTACTTCTGCGAAGGGAGCGAATCAAGAAAACAACATCCTTCGGTAATTGCACGGTTGCTACATGTGAATGCCAGTAGATGTCAGCGAGAATGTGAGGTCGAACGACCGCGACGTATCGAACCGTTGGGAACAACTTTCTTTCTTTTTTTTTTAAACGAGCGAGGAGAACAGATTTGGTCGAAAATCGCTCGGCGATCGTTCAACCCTCGCGTTCGGTCACACTGGTCGTATCACGTAAGCTGTTTCTTTCTTTCGAGCGAGCAAGCATCGAATGGAGAAAGCGAACGTGACCCCGCGGGTCGTCGGGAGGGAAGAAGAGGAGAGAAGAAGGGGAGAGGGGAATTCGCGAGGCGTGGAATTCGCCTGGAATTCTCGCGACGCCAGGGACCCGGAGGTAGAGGACCCTTCGTAGTCATGGCGACTGCCGGGTTCCACCGGCTGATCGATCCACCACGGTCAAGGTCATTCACGAAACCACAAAGCAGTCCCCCCTCCCTCTCTTTGCTCCTTTTTTTCTTTCTTTCTTTCTTTCTTTCTTTCTCTCTCTCTCTCTCTCTCGTCACTGCTCCTCCCACCCCGTGCGTAGTGGTGGTGCCGTCACGACGGACACACCCCTCCGAACAGTTTCGTCTTCGAGGATTCGCCTCGATTGCGTCTAATTGCGTAAACAACCGGCCGCTTTCGTTTCTCGTCCGAAGACTCGTCTGCAAACAATTTCTCGCAATCCGTGGCGATCTTGCGAAAACTCCACAGTTTCGCGCGCCTACACTACTCGTTATTCGCAAGTATTTGTCAGCGCGAGATGGAAGGAGTTGGAAGAAGGGACGGGCGAATTTTTCAAATGGATTCGGAACGATTCAATCGGAGTTCTGTATTCGACGAAAGAGCGAAGGTTTCGATTTAACCTCGAGCAAAGCTTTTTAACCTCGTGCCACGCAAGAGAGTCGACTTTTGTTGGAAATTTTGTTGGAACGAGAGTCCCAAAATTGCAATATTTTCTCAGTTTTAAGTATATTTAAGTATAACCCAGGCAAAACAAGTAATAAATTTATTACTTCTCAATAATTTCTATCTATAGTGATATCATACGAGTTCAAAAAAAAAAAACGACGAATTATTATATACGGTTCGGTCACTCGTTATGGTCCGCAATCAGTTGCCAGCGCAAGTGGTTAAATGGAAGATGCCTCGTAGGATTGATTTACATTTTTCCGTGCAAATCCCGAAAATAAAATTGTTCACACGCTTCGCTTTGAATGAGAAACATTTTCCCTGTCACACGGGAAAGAAAGGCCTGTATAATCGCGTTATTACTCGAGCGTTTGGAATCATCAACGAGAGATCTACTTGTAAGAACAGGTACAAGATCTTCTCTTGTTCCGCGCGTTCCACCCACGTAAGAACGACTCTCGCTGATATCCATCTCGTTCCGAGGACCGTGAAAAGGCGGAAGTTCGCGACAGATCGCGACTCGTCGGCAATTACGTACAAAACTTTCTTCTCGCCGTCTCCGTGAATTTAACGATTATCGCCACCTGTCACAGTTACTCGGATGAAACTTAAAATTTACACGTTATCAAGCGAAATTCTCTTTCGATCGTTGAAGAAGCAGAAATTCCGTGAGCGAAGCTAATGGCACGTTATTGCTTGTTCCAGTAAACAAACAAGCGGACAGTTCGACATGCGGATTCGATACGGATTCGTTGCGAAACGTTGCTTTCAGCGACTCGAACCGACACCCGTGACCGGTCGATCTGTTCATTTTGCAGTGTCGCAAGATATCGACGCGCAGAAGTCCAGGAGAACCGGGAAATCAAACATACGTGAGAACGACGCACTTGTAGAACGTTCTCGTGATTCAATTTCTGTTATTTATTATAGGTTAGAGATTTGTTTATTTATATTGAAGAAAAATTAATATTAAAAGGTTAAATTTATTGAGAATTAACGGAATACTTATAGAGCGAAGAGCATAACAGAATCAATAATGAAAAATGAAAAATTGTCGATAATCTAAACTATTATAATTTATATTATCTAAATTATTGTAATAAATATTTATAAAAAAGAATCACAGTAATGATATAGTTGGACTCACTTTAAAGCGTGAAGCTGTCTTCTGTGAAAGTGATTTTAGCGGGGATAACCCAGAAAATCGGGCCTCTTCAGGTGCAACGCTAACGCAACGAAAATTAGCGATTGGTTGATTCGGGTCACGTGATTCGCGGTGAGGTAGACCTCGAGTAGGAGTGGCGTTGTCTGGTATTGAGCGATCGCGCCTGTAGTTTGTTTTCTATCGATTCAAACGTTTGCATATCAATAAAATTTTATAGCAAGAAAGTCGTCTTCATTTCCTAGTCAGAACAGTTGCTTCTGGCCCTTTCAGTGAGACAAGTCGTGCAGTTTTTCTAGAGACATTCGAATTTTCAGAACTTTCAGGGAAAAAGTATCCTTGCTTTCCCACTTGTACGATACAAAATCATCGTTCCTGAAAAAATCCCACTCAAAGCTGTCAAGCTTGTTTCTCAAGAGGTTTCACGTTCTGAAGTCATATCGTTACGTGATATGCTTGGTTTCTTTTTCTCTTTACAAAGTTATAATAGTTTAAATTATCGACAACTTTTCATCGTTGTCGATTCAATTACGCTCTTCGCTTTTGCGAGTGCAGGCAACACCGTTATCGATAACGTCCTTCATCATTTTACAGCCCTTTGGATCATTTCCGTGGAATAGTTCTTCCCAAAGAACTTTTTTGCTATTTCCTCTCTTTATTATCTCCCTCTTTCGTCGGATTAAATCTGACTAGTGGCACGTAAAGACGAGAACACCGGAGACGAATGTTCCGGTCGGAAATTTTCTTAATTGCCGTCGTTCGACGGCGAAAGGAAAGGAAACCGCGGCGAATGGCGGATATCGGCAACCGATCGGGCAGCAAGGCTAAGGTTGCAAATTAGATACTGTCGCGAAAGCGCGATCAGGGAGGAACGAATGCTCTCTTTCTATCTTTTAAGATAACTCGCCTCTTATTAACCGGCACTTTTTGCGGTGGGCTGCGTTCTATTTAAGATCCATTCGAGCAACGATAAACTCCTCGTCAATTAGATAACGTGGCTGTTCCGGCTGTTTATTTCTCTTCGTTGTGAAACGTTTGATGCTCGGTATCGTTTCGTATCGAACGAAATTGAGTCGTGCAAGAGCCATGAATACAAACATAACGATGAGATTCTCCAAACCAATTCGCGAAGGCTACCATAAGGCTGATACTTTGGTTTGATCTTTGCGCTATCTTTCTCCGAAGTTGTTGCGTCAAATTGCGGATATTAACGTGTTCATTATGCAACATGCGAACACGAGTCGACACGTACGTTTAACCGACGTATTTGGAATACCGTTGGTAATTTGAAATTTAAAAGATATTAATGTTACTTGGTTTCTCACACTGGAAATAATCGAGGCGAATGCTAATCGATGACATTTGTGAATAAATCGTTTCAATTTAATCTGTGGACAATTAAGAAACGTCATTTCGCAAAAGTGTTGCAATCGTGGATATGACTTGTCAAAACATCCGACTGAATCATTTGATCTGATTCATTTGCACTTTCTACGGTTTCGTGTCAATTTTGTAGTTATTTCAAGGATAACGAATTCTAATAAACAATAATTTCATTTCCGTTTACTCAACTAATAACATTTACTCGTGATTGATATCTATATATATTTGCACTTTCTACGATTTCGTGTCAATTTTGTAGTTATTTCAAGGATAACGAATTCTAATAAACAATAATTTCATTTCCGTTTACTCAAATAATAACATTTACTCGTGATTGATATCTATTTAGACCATAAAAGAAAATAATTTTATTACTTGTTTTCTTAATTTTATACGTTAAATTACCTTAAATTGTCAAGTCAAATTTTCAAATACTTTTTATTTTTGATTATTACTAAATTTGAAATATAAAAGTTTGTTAGTTTCCTACAATATTACTCTACAATTTTTCTCTCCATTCATTACTGTAATTTTTTAATCATCTAAAACTGGTATTTCAAGTACGCTATATGTTTCTCTGACTTTTGGAGGACGTGTCGGCGAGTCAAAATTGCACAACGACGAACGAAAACTTCACAATGGAATACACTTTGAAAAGATTTTACAACGTAGGAACGTATACTACGTTGAATCGTTCCATGATAAATAAAAATAAAAACAAAATCGAGTTACAGGACCAACGAGCGATGGCACACGGTATCTTACGTTTACACGCGTTTTCTAAAAAAAAAGAAAGCACGGAACGTGGAAATCGAAGAGCGTGAGATCTCGCAAGAGGTCCCGTGACGTCTGGCCGACGTCTGCCAGTTTTTCTCGGTGACCTTTGACCCCGTGAGCAGAGAACGCGAGCCTCGCTAGACGTCGGCGATTCTGTATTACCCTAATAATCGTTTGAGAAAGTTGTGGAGGGGTGGAAGGAACAAAGTGAAGAGGGAAGAAGAAGAAGAAGAAGAAAAAGAAGAAAAATAAGCGAGAGACACTGTCGCGGGGGTTGCTGGCTGCGGTGGAGGCCATGGCCGTGACCTTGGCGCTCGGCTCAGGAGAGAGGGGGTGGTTTATCGAACGTCAAGACTTTCACTGTTTCCCCTGCCGCCCTCTCTGTCTCGATCTTTCTTCTCTCTTCTCCACTCTCTTGCCCCTTCTCTTTCCACCTTCCGCACCCGTCTGCCGCGTTCATCCGGTTTCCCGCCTCCACCACTCTCGCCGCCACCACCACCACCACCACCGCCACCACCGACAACAACGACGACGACGCAACCGCCGCCACTTTCCCCACCGTGGCCCATTCACGCAACTTTCTCCATCGAGCGACGAGTTCGACCGCCCCACGGCTCAACCACCCCGACTACGCGACCGTACACCCCCTCGAGTCTAGACGGTTTCCTTGCAATCATTTCCTTCTGCCGCCCCTCTTGCCGCCACACTCGCCGCGTCTTTTTCTCGTCGAACGCCCGGCAGAATTTCGTCCTAGACAATGAGAGTGGTAGATCGTGGGTGGTTGACGAGATGGTTCATCCGCGGAAGGATTCTCTTATCCCTTTTTTTAGGAGGAGAAGAGCAAACCACGAACAGGTTACTCAAGGTTACTCGAAAAAAATACTTCAGTCGTCTGCCCTTTTTAAAACTGCGGAGAATTTGGAGATAGATTGTTTGGTTAGTTATTAGTGGCATGACCAGTCAGTAGTACAAAATAGCCACTGAAAAAAAACGAAGGGTTTGAGTAAGAAAATGGTGGATGAATTTGAGGGATGTTGCTTTTCACACATGATATTGAAAAAAAGCCATCAATTATATTTCCAAGTAAAATAATAAAAAATTGAAAAAACAGGTGTTTGTAAAAGTTATTTTTGTTTTATATCATTCAGTCTTTCAGTGACCATTCTGTACATTGATAGCTCGACGATCGTAGTTTTCTCAGTCTCCTGTTATTACCTTGCAGACTAATATTCGTAATGTACGATAAATTTGATTATTCTGTGCAAACCTTTGTTAGATTTGAGTTCACAATATCGAAGTTTAGACGATTCGAATAATCGTATCTTATTAAATTCTTTATAAAAATAGCAAGATTAAAATATATGTAGATATATATATATATTTTTTTTTTAAATACAATAAATAAATTAAAAGAAACAGAACCTCGGTAAAAGATAGTAAGCAAAAATCCAATTTACTTCGTTTCTTCCGCTGCGGTTTCGCTAAGATAGAAGCTGTCTCTTATTTTTGTAAATGGAACGATCGTAGTAATGAAACGAACGGCCGGGGAAAGGAAAGAAGAGAGAAAAAAGAAAGGAAAAAGTGAAAAGACGCGAGACGCGACGTCGTGATTGGAAGGGAAAACGGAAATCTCGCGAAGAAAAATCGATCAGGGTCGTAGAAGAAAGGGGCCGTTACAATTCGTGCCGGTGATTACGCGGAATTTTTCCTACCATTAAACGCGCAAAGACGTGCGCGAGCTGTGGACGAGGAACGCGTGCGTGGAACCGGTTTCCCCGATAAAATTCTGCCCCTTCCGCAGGAAACGAGCGAACCGCCGGGAGACGGAGCGAGAGAGAGCAGGTTAAAGAAGTCTAGACGGTTTTTCCTCTCTCGCACCCTTCCACGACCGCCCCCGGCGGCTTCCGTGCCGTGTCGTGCCGCGAAAGTAAACCCATGGAAATAACGTTACGTCGTCTGGACCGCTTTGAGCTTCTTTTCAACCTTCCTCGAGGTCATCTTTCCCAACCATCTCCCCGCGGGACTGTCGTCCCGTGTCGAAAGGTGACGCTTTGAATTCAAACGCAAAACTTTGCGCGAGATCCGATCTCTTTCAGAATGGAATCCTTTTACGTTCAACGATCGTATCAACCATTTGGTTTTTCTTTTTTTAAGTCTCGTGTAAGCAAGATACCGCGATTAGTCGCGCGAAAGTGTAGCTGTAGGAACTGATTGTCCCCAATTTTGGTAATTTTATTACACACTTTATTGTACGAATGATGTTCAATTTTCAAAAAGTAAGCAACTTACTTTCATAAGTGAGAGCGTGAAGATGACACGACTGAATTCTAAGGTGAATTCGAAAAGCAGTGATTAGGGTATCGTCACTTTGTTGTGATTTTCAATGTATGGGGTTGATTAATCGAAATTGAAACTGTGCATAGATTTTCCAATAAAAGTATTCAAAAAGTAGAGATTTTGAGTTGGACTTGTAAAAAGCTAGAAAACACTGCAGTTATTTATTTATTAAGAGTATGATGAGATAAATGAAATTCATCCTTAGATCGGTATTATTTTATATTTTTAACACATTTGGCACTGTTTAATTACTATTCGAACTCAATATTATAAATATACGTAGTAAGAACAATTAAATACGACGTAGATAACAATCCAATGAATACTATGACACCCTATTTCTCAACACCTATAATCTTCAAAGGTTAAAACTTTTACATAAATTTCAGTGCCAACCGTCCAAAAACTGCGGATCGTCGAGATTTCGGTTAAAAAATAAAAAATTGAAAGAAACAGAAAAGAAAACAGGAAATAGGAGATGTAAGATAAGAAAAAAACTGCACGACTTGTACCCTAGTACGAGTTTTTTGCCATTTTTAAAATTTTATTGATATGCAAACATTTGAATCGATACAAAACAAATTACAGGCGCGATCGCTCAGTACCAGACAACGCCACTCCCACTCGAGGTCTACCCCACGCCCCACGCGAATCACGTGACCCAAATCAACCAATCGCTAATTTTCGTTGCATCAGCGTTGCACCTGAAGAAGCCCGATTTTCTGGGTTACCCCTGCCAAAATCACTTTCAATGATAATAGAACGAAGATGAAATAAGGTGGCCAAAACATTTCAGCTGATATCAACAAAACATTGATAACAAATATATTTCGAGACAACAGCGTTTTTTGATTTTTATAGCGATTCTAAGAGCCGGTCGTTAGATTGACATCATCGATCTACGTCGTCCTTGTCCCAGCGAAAACCATCGATATCACCCTTCGAATCGAAACCGGGCTAATCGGGAGAGTTGTCCGTCTGTTCTCCTCGAGAGGCGGGGAATCAACGGGGACAGTGCCCTCCAGTGATCCATTATTCCGTACGTACTCCCCTCTTTCCTTCCATCATCCTCTGCTGCTCCAGTTGGACAAGGATTCGGAGCTTGAAAAATTTATTTAGAGATTCTCTTCGTATCGTGTCTTCATTTGCAGCGAAAGAATTTCAATGTACTTTTGACGCTTTAATTTCTGGTTTGGTTCGTTCTTAATACTTTTTTAATGGAGGATCATTATAACTTTTTTCTTTTTTTATCGGATCCTATACATATTTTCAGTCTCACGAACCGAAGATAATCTCAACGGATGATCGGTTTTCCCTCTCGGCCTCTCGGATAATCTCGATTTCGGCAGGCTTGTGGCACTCTGCGTAATCTACCCGAAGAAATATGACAACAGGGGTGTTCTTCAATCGATGAAGGTCGTCCGTCTCCAAGATCGGTTTCATCTCCAACGCGTACTTCAAGAACTGTGAAATACTCCGTTTTTTGGGCAAACCTTTTTTTCCTTTTATTGTTCACCGACCTTTAACACTTTCTGCAGTCTATAATAATTTTTAAACTGTGGGTTTTGTATTATCATACCGACAATGATAATGACAATATTTATAAAAACGAAAAATAATCGAATTTCTTCAACGTGATGGAAAAACCTTAGCGAAGTTTTCCAAAGACATTCCGAATGACAATTTGAAAGCATTTTATTATTTCTTTTCTTATTAACAGAGGTCCGTATGTATTGGTGTGTCTAGAACAAACGAACGAATGCTCGTTCATCTTCTACCTCATTTCACTCTATCGATGAAATTTTCAGATTACCATTGCACTTTGTTATTTTGCTAATGCGCAACGCTCAAAAACTAATCGTTTAAAGTGAATATCAATTTTGTTCAAATACGCGTAGATAAATATTTGTTTTGTTAAAAAACAATATGAAATATTAACGAGCGATCAGTATCGACTGTCTGAGGAATGCTTTCGGCAAGTGTTACTGTCGCGTAATCTGCCTTTTCAATGATAACATTATTATTTCTTTTCGAATAATAAACGCACAATACGGTTACTTTCAATATGTCTCTCTAATGAAATTTTGTAAAAGAATCCCAAGTGGAGGATTATTCTCACCACACGAGGTAATTCATTTAAATAATATCGAATTGTTTGTTGCAACTACAGCTATATTAATATACGTATATTTTATTATTAGACAAAATATAAAAGAGCATTGTTACGAACAAAGATTCTCTCGTTTCCCGACCTAATATTGGACCTACTAGAATAAAATAAACGTCTCGTCACCCAGAAGATCGCAAAGATCTAAAACTATTTCTGCGCGTTCCGGCAAAAACCGCGATTTATTCGATTCCGATTGAATCCTTTACCATCAATCCTTTCGTCAGTCGAGGGACTGAAAGTACGAGATAAAATTCGATAAACGATCGGTAAATTGATTTATTCCTAGCGGTCGCAACGACGGGTCAAATACAGGGGAGGGAAAGCGATAGGAAAAAGCGCGAGGAACTGGGATCTCTAGGCAGCGACCTGACGCAACCCTCCGGGACCGATCTCCCCCCAAACGTTCATCCCCGAAATACTCCCTCGAAAATCTATTTAGGTTCACGTAATCGATTATGACGCACCGCTAGAAGTCAACAGGATGAGGAACGGGGGTTTGAAATATTTGACGATCGAAGGCTCGAGAAGGAATGAAATACTACGAGTTGTCTTCTTTGTGATACAAAATCTGTGACGACTCGATGGTTTTTCAACTCGAACGAATCACGTCGCGCGATCGACGAATTTGTCCACTGTACCGTCTCGAGTACAAGTGTGGAGTATTTATATAAGCGCACAATATCTATGTACGAGAGTGGAAAATGATCTCGACGATTAACTGGTCGACCAGTTATCTGTTATTTTCGAGAAAGGACGAAGAAAGAAAGAGTGGTTTCTTCAGTTGTTCGGCGAAGACAGACGGAGCGTCGGGAGTGAATCGATAGGGTCGTTCCAGACGACCTTCGAGGACCAGCCCAGTTTACGGGGTGTATAACCCCCCGAAATCCAGCCGTGATAAAGTATGAAAGGCGTCACACCATCAAGGTCTTCCTTTCACCCTGTCGGGTACGGGTTCTACGTCAGAACCTCGATCACGAATTTTCTCGTTCCGTTTCAACGTTGTTCGTAACATTAAGTGGAAACGTTTTGTACGGGTTAAGCTGAACAAAAAACTGTAACCGTAAAAATATCATCTTGGTTATAATTAGACACGTATCGTGTTCAATTCAGCGGTATAAAGACATGCAAAATAGTACCGGTTATAATATTGACTAATAACAAGTGAAACTAATCTTTCTTAACTTGATTTTTTGAGTTGTAAAATTAAAATTTGTAAAAATTAAATATTTACAGTTTAACTATGGGGGTTTTATTATTAATTTTTAATAAAAATTTTTCAATTAATATTATACAATGAGAAAACATTGAAATGTGATGTGAATGATTCAATGCAATTTTATGTAATTAAATATATTAATATGAAATTCAGTTTATGATACATACTTATATTAAATATTAAATTAAATAATTATCTGTTAATGACAGAATAATTCTTCGTTAATTATATTAATTGAATAATTAAATTACCTACTAAACTGGAGATGTGTAATTATATATTAATAAATTTTTACGCCACGTTCAAATATATATTTACGTGTTTAAACTACATGTAATCACATTAAAATATTTTACAGTATAATATAATATGATATTTCAATTTTATACATAGTTATCGTTAAAGTCGCGATATCGTTCCCACCTCACGTACGATTTAACACTTTGAACATTTGGCTTAAATCGCGACTTAAAGGGAAACGTCTGTGTCTTTATGACGGCAAAACACGAGAGCGAAATATCGAGAAAGTGGTCATTATCGACGCATCTTGATCGCATTATGGAAGCGAAAGTGTACACACACGCATCTAGCCCGCGTTTCTTTCGTCCCGGAAAAGTGGGTCACGAATTTTTTCTACGCCATTACCTTCTCTCTCTCGACGACCAAACCACCCCTACTATCCCGTCCTGCCCTACCTCATACAACGCAACCATCGATACCCTCTTACGTCTGTGTATTGTCCATCGATCTTCTGCCTCGCTAACGACCTACCATTTAACTGACAGCCAAAATACGAGTACCTCGATATAACCTCGCTCGTTTAACACACAATGACTCCGTTTGACTCTAATAATCCCACAGAGATGGCTTGCCATCGTTCCAATCCGAGACTTTACCTACGCGACACGAAAGTTTTTATAAAAGTACTCGTGAAATGTCGAACTGGAAAGGAAACCAGCGAGAAGTGGCAAGGTCACGCAATTATCAATCGCGCAACATCATCGACGAAGTTTTGCGAATTGAACGATCAGGATTAACGAAATTTTGACGTTACGACAGTGAATTTGACAATGGAAGAAATCCAACTTCCCAAATAAATTTTGTAGTTTGTTGATATTTATTAATGTTATTAGTTGGTTGGTAGATAATTAATACTGATGTGTTTTGCTATTGATGAAACAATTCGCAATTAATATTCCACGATAGCGAGTCGTATGCCACGAATTTGTAATTAATGGGTATAGTCATCTTGGACCAACGGATAAGACGAAAATAAGGGAGGTTTAATCTGTCACGATTAATCGAACCAGCATTCCTTCCATTCTTTTTTCTAGCACCACGTAACATAAATTTGAAGGGGGGAAAAAACGTGAAATTACACGGCAGATGGACTGGTCTTTTTATGGGTGATCAAAGATCCTTTGGATAGCGCGAGTTAACACGGAGGAGTAAAAAGGACGAGCTTACGAACAGGTTTATTATTTTCTTTTCCTTTTCTTTTTGTTCTTCAGTCACTCCCTGTTCCGGAGGTGAACCAGGGCAACGAGTGTATTTAAAGACGCGGCAAAACCTTCTGCGCATCCGGTCCCCGACAGCGATATCGAGGATGGCTGATTCGCAGTCGCGAATTTCAAGTATTGCCATTTGACGATGAAATTAAAGTCGAACCTTTCTGTTTTGAAATGTTATATAGTATTTCGAATACGCAACACAAACAACACGCAGTGCAAACAAAAATGCAAGCAATGTACGCAACATTGTATTTCAACAGGTTTTTAATCTGTATTGTGTATTTATACCGATGAAAAAGAAATTTTTCTGCTAGCTCGAAGAGGTTCAGTGCCGAAAGAATTAACGCAGTCCGTCAAACAATGCTAAATTAAAAAATAAATGCATCTGTTCTCGATAATTCTGAATTTCAATATTACCTCTTCTTTTTCTTTTTCTTTGAAAAATACGTGTTTCGACAATTCGATAATATCAATGCTGAAGAGATTAACACAGTATGCGCATTCAAGAGATTCACTCGCGTCTCGTTTTCGAAAGGGACAACCGTGCCTCCTCTTGCCTACTTTCCTCGTTCGACGTTTGGTGCTTTGCTTTGAAACTCATTTTTTCGACGGGAATGATCTTTTTGTCGCGCGACTTCACTGGCGATGCCACGAACGAACGCTTAATAGACGGTCACCGTCGATCTCGGAGCGAAGCGTGCCTCAACGACATTTGCATACAGATTAAATTCTGAGAATAAGGTTAAGGTTACAGCTGTTCCACTTCACGCTTCGAACCAAGCTGAATTAACGTGGCTCGACTCCGTCAAGCGATGTGCAGCGGGGATCCGAACTGAATTTTCAACCCGACTCCCGTTTCACGCGTTTCGTTTGTTCGAACGAATTTTCGAAGTACGAATTTCCCCTCGTACGAAGTTGCATCTAGCGTGGCGTACGTTTGGACTAAAATCGTGAACCAAAACGAAATTGCAGAGGAACAAGCATAGCAAATAATTCATGGAGGAAGATTTGAAAAATTTACGAGAATTACTTATGTCAGCGTGTATCGGTCGTGTGTAACGCGAAAATAAAAAAGAAACTGCACGATTTGTACTCTGATACGATTCGTCTCGCTGAAAGGCCCAGATGCAACTGTTCCGACTAGGAAACGAAGACGACATTTTTGCCATAAAATTTTATTCATACGCAAACATTTGAATCGATAGAAAACAAATTACAGACGCGATCGCTCAGCACCAAACAACGCACCTCCTACTCGAGGTCTACCCCACGCCCCCTCACGGATCACGTGACCCAAATCAACCAATCGCTAATTTTCGTTGCATTAGCGTTGCACCTGAAGAGGCCCGATTTTCTGGCTTACCCCCGTTAAAATCACTTTCAGTGATAAAAGATATTTCGACGCAGGTGTAACGAATTGTTTCTTAGCGCGCGGGTACACTGTGAGAAACGAAAGCTAGAACCTGTTAATTATGTCCATCGTCATTCTGGGTGATTGAAGCGGAGGAGGGAACTCGGTGGAAAACCACGCCGAGAAAGCAGATCGATCGGAGGTTAAATTTCGCTGGTAGGATCGCGTGCAGCGTCGACGGGTTTCTAGAATCGTCCGGCTCGAGAGACGGTCGTCGGGATCGCTGCATTATTGACGAGATCCTCGAAGAGGGTCGCTCAACTTTCGTTATCAACTTCTAATAATTCGTCATCGTCGACGCGTCTACGACTGGAAACTTTTTCTCCGGTGTATCGTCGTCCCTAGTTCGTTTCGTTTATTTATTTTTTTCTTCTCCTCCTCCTCCTCACTCCTCCTTCTTCCCGTTCTTTTTATTTGTCTCGTTCGTTCGTTTCAATGCTTTTTTGACCAGTCGTGCCCTCGCCCGGCCTCGGCAAAGCGCGTTGCGTAATTTCGCCAACTTCCAGCCAATGGTGAAAACTGTATGAGCTCGACGTGGGCGGACGCGAGCAAGGGGTGATTAAGTCTTCAAATCGAATTAGCATGTCTGAGTGAGTTTCGATCGTTGTTACGTCGGCTCTCTTTGAACGTAACGAACCATCCTTCTTCGTCGAAACGTTTTCATTTCGTTCTCGAATAATGCTCGAACATCGACATCTAACTTCTTTAAGTTACATGCTTTTTTCGGTCGTCGATTTTTGCAAGAAAATGAGAACGTAAAAGTACCGGAAGTTGGCAACTTCTAGCCAATTCCACTTCCCGCGACAGAAGCTAATGTATTTGTCTTTCGACCAACTTTACTGCGATCAGATAGCGTTTCGAAACTCCTGAAGGTATTAGTACCGACGATAAGTTTACAAATGATCGGACACTGTACAGAATCGTCCTCGTGAAATATATAGTGTTTTCCGAAAGAAGCTCCTGCGAACATAATGCAGTGGAAACATGAAATATTGATCTTGCAAACTTGGTGGGTTCGCGATACAAGCAATATATTCACGAGAAAGCGACGATGTGCATAAATTCTATCTTTCTTCTTCTCTTTCGTCCTTGCTCGCGAGAAGATTACATAAATAAAACGAATAGAATCAGCTTACGTTGCCGAGCACCGATCTTGAACACCGCGTCTCGACCGCGATTTTCCCTCGTTCGCATTAGCAAATGCACTTCCCGGGCAAATCCAGCGTTAAATGCCGACTTTTCTCGCGTGGCTAACGATCCCGAACGAAACAAACGAAGAGAAACGAGCTTGCTCGCGGCGCACAGAGCGATATCCCTCCGCGAAGGGTTAATCTTTTAAGCAACGCCGCCAGAAATTGCTCCAGTTCACGTGTCACTGACTTCTTTCCTCTGTCGGACTAATTATCAGAAAGCCGATTAACGTCAACTGGGTCGCCGCAGCACGCCGCTGTCTAATTCGTTCGACACTTGTCGAAAAATCACGTTCCGCCGGACAATCACCGCGGCGAAGAACCAACAGTTCTTCTGGAATTCGACAGCCGGAAACCGACCCGGTCACCTCGATTCTTAATACCCCTATCGAACTGGCAACCCCTCCTCGTTCTCGTCTGCGGTCCCTCTTTTCCCTCGAATCTAGATCGAGCACAGCGTCCGACTCTTTCTGGATTTTCCGTTGGCCAACGTTTTATTATTGAAAGCTCGTAGGGTGATGAGTATGGTTGTTGACATAGTACACCGGTACACCGGTGATTATAATTATCATAATCTTAGCTATCGTGTATTTACCGAAGGGCTTTCACAAACTTGACTTTACTTACAACAGTATCTTTCATCAGTTTCAAGTATATTTAAGTGTAACCCATGCAAAACAAATGATAAGATTATTACTTTTTAATAATTCCTATCCAGTGATGTCATACCGACGAGTTCAAAAGGGAAAGAAAGGGACGAAGTATTGTATACGGTTCGGTCACTCGTTATGGTCCGCGGGCCGGTTGCCAGCGCAAGGGATCAAAGGACACGCACAAATATTTCAAAAATATTACGATTCTTCCTGAATTTTCCGGAGACCAGGATTTTATTATTGAAAACTCATGGGAAAAAGGGAATGTAGTTGTTACTTTACTTGTTACGTATTTACTAAAGGATTTTTACAAATTTCACCTTATTCGCGATAATATCTTTCATTAGAGGACACACACAGATGTTTCAAAAATATCAGCTCGGAATAATTCAATCCTCTGTTGGAGGAACATTGTTGGAGTTCAAGTATGGTTTTAACAATGTACTTTATTGTCACTAACTTCGTATAAGGAGAACTTTTACGCAATACGTACTGAAGGTTTTAAAGGCATTAGTGCTTGGGTATGAGCTTGCCAGCTGATCGAAACAATTCTCTCTCTCTCTCTTTCTCTTTCACTTCCGAGGTTTTAGACATTCTATGGACTCGGCATTTAGAAAATTATAGAGTAGGGGAAGGTTGAGTAATGAAAGGTCAGGGTTCATGAATGAGTAAGCGTTTTTGATAACAACTCAAAGTATACAACATCAAAACTATCAAAATAAGATTTTAAAGGAAATAAAAAAAAAACTCCAAAAATAATATTAGCTCATTGTTTTCTAGGGTCTACTCTTTTTTTTCTGCGAGTATTATATTTTTAACAAATAACTTTTTCTTTTCTTCTCCGTTATTTCCTTGTTCAAGTCGGATTAGCTTTAGAATATGATCCGAGCATTGTAATAAACATTCAGTTTGCAATAAATACCACTTATTTATGGTTAGCAATGTGTAATAAAAATTACTAATTTACTTTTGAAAAAAATTCGTCGTTTATTTTTTCTTCATATTTATTTCCAAGCGAAATTAGAAGACGGATCGTTTTCTCGGCGGTCTCAGTGGCATACGTGTGTTGAAAAAGGGGAAACGTCGAGCGACCCAACGAATATTTAGATTAGAATGTCTGGCTGCACGAAAGAACGCGCGCGTGTTTGTATTCGAGGAAAAAGTAGCGGACAGTCAGCCGTGAAAGAGAAAACACGTGAAAATGAAGTTACGAGACGTGGGATATATCCACTCTACGAAAGCAGCGAGAGAACCACATAGGATGTATAATACACTTTCGGTGTATTTTTGTCGCAACACGTACACACGCGCGCGTATGTAAATACATAATTTCTTCGGTAACCACGATAAAAACAAACACGTTCGTTGCAACGTTCGATGATTTGAAACAACATTCGATAAAAAAGGAAAGGGAGAGAAGAATCGAGAGCCATCGAAATTTCTCGATCGTCTCCGAGGAGGTCATCGCCGCCTCCGATCCCGATAAAACTTTACATGCAGAAAACATCATGGTTCGTCTGGTTCGTCGTTTGCGCGACGATACTCGACTAATTGCACAACGTTTAAATGTTTCATTATCGAGTCTTTTGAAAAAATATGACCCTAGTGTCGCTAATAGCTACTACTAATTACGTACCTCGGCGATATGACTGAAAAAAAACCAGCTGATCTAATATTTCCCATTACGCCATTATGTGTATTTTTGTATTATTTTGTATTTACGTTTGCGTAATCATCCTGCTGCATCTTATTCATTTGCTAGGTACCATTGCAATTCTCCTTTTTTTCGACGTGTAAATTAATTCATTTTTTGATATGTTTATCCTACTCTTGTTTGCAGAATCCACAATGTAAATTAATGTACAATATACAAATATATACAAATTTATAAATTTAAAATTTAAAATTTATAAAATTTACAAAATTTATGAAATTTATAAAATTAAAATTTTAAATTTTAAATTTATAAATGATATGTAAACATATATAAAATAGTAAATAATAAATATTTATAAATATGTTTTGCATATATAATATATACATCACATTTAATCTTAATAATATATTATAATTATGTTATAGATGTGATATAATATATAATGTATAATGATGTAATATACGACATATATTATAGTATATTTAATTTTAATAACATATACATGTATTTTATATGCAATATAATATAACACGTATATATTTTGTCATACGTGTATTTTCAAGTAAATTACAGTTTCTTTCAAAAACTTTCGTTTCGCTTGGGAACAAACGATGGAAACGGAGGTTCTTCAAACGGAAACATAAACGCGTCTCACTCGAGCTGATACGGAGTCGCGCTCAAAATCCGAGTATCCGAAACGTTACGCCACTCGTGCAAGATTGCGTTATCAGATTTCTTAGCGGTGCAACGATCTCGCGCGGTGACAGTTGGCCAAACCGCGACGCGAATGAAAACGGGAACGGCGGTAACGAACACTGGTTCTCCATATACGCAATCAACATATTAGAACGCCAATTACTTAAACAATCTGGAGTAACAACCTACGCAAGTCGATAAACAACCTCGTTTTCAACGTTTGCGATTATTTTAACCGCCAAATGTCATAACGACGCGTTACACGCGTTTCTACGCCTTTAGCTTTGCAAACGCCTGAATTCTTTAGGCGCGTATTCACCGGTGAATAGTTTGCGAACATTAAGCAAGGATTTTATACAGGCACGTGGAAACGAATGATCAGGACCCGTTTAGACATCAATCTCGCTCTCGCTTTTAACGAACAAACTGACTTTCGATATTCTAAAACTCTGGTTTACATATTTTGTAACTGGAAACCAGATTTCAGCATTGTTCGAATAAGATATTCGAACGTTATTTGACTCGATGAAATAATTCCGTTTGACCAAGCAAATGATATTTCTCCGAGTTACTTCGTTATTTGGTTGTTATATTTGGAAATGATGTTTTATTCTATTTCGTGATTCTCAAATAGTTTCTGATTCTATTGTATAAAATTCTGGGATTATTTGTCACCTTATTTCATTCGCAAATAAAAGATCATTCGCAAATGCCATTTTTTAGCTATTTTTTCAAATAGAGAAATAACAAATTGGTTGAAATAGTTAGAAATAGTTAGAAATTGTTACTTTCTCATCTTTATCTCGAACAAAAGTCTGCCGATCTGAACTTGAGATATTTTTAAACGTTGTTGCGATGGAAAATCTCTGAAAAATTACGGCAAAATGTGTAAAAAACGTTCACGGTCCGTTCAACATCTTTCTAGAAACACGACAAGAATCTTCTAGAATCGAATGGAAAGATCGAGAGAGAAAACTGCGGCGACAGAACACAAAGGAGCAACGGAGCGTAGAATCTGGACGTAATCGAGAGAGGAGGAATCAACGTCCGGTATATCGTAAATCGAAGCGATATTAATAGCCCACGGTTAGCGGCGTTGCGTGGTTGGCGATCGAGCAGCGATCGGGCAATCGAGGCGAGCGAACGCTCTCGTCTAACGCTTGGCACTCGTACGCGAAATCGCCGATAAACCTCGATAAATAGATTGCGCTTTCCGCTATCGGCATGCAATGCCTGACACGCACTGTGTCAAGGCCCCGCTAGGCGTGCGCGCCCGATGCTAATAGACTCGTAGAGTAAGCGGGATCAGACGCGAGCGACGGAGAGAGCGAGAGGAACGGAGGGACCCCGGCCACTCTCTCCTACCCTCTCCCGAGCTGCGCACACTAGCCAGCCTGTGTCTAGGCTAGGGCTCCACCGACCCGACCAGTGATTCACCTATCTCGTCTATTGGCTAATTGGCCACTCGGAGGATTTAACGCGTCTGACGACGTTCAAATGGATTTTTGGCTGACGCGACGCTACTCAAATTTGGGGTTGCCCACTCTCAGGATCGACACGATCTATTCGAAAACGACGATAAACTGGTGATAGATCAAGCGGCAAAATATTTAGTTGGACTTTTTCGCGTGAGAGACAAGTACGTTCTTTTGTTGTTGTTGCATAATTCTTTTATACAAGAGCAGCAAGGAGCACTGACTTGACTGTCTGTCTAGAACTTTGATTATTTCATTCATCTATTTCGAGTTTCCGACTACGACCGAGAATTCAACGGCATACGTGTAATTATGAAACATAATTAAAGACAGACGAGATGCAAAATAGATTCCATCTGTCCGGAGGTATTGTGGAAGCAGGAAAAACTCAATGTGTTCATCTTAGACACAATTAGCACAATTGAATTAATCATACAAATGTTCTCGATAGCCTTTGACTGGAAATTGCCTTAGAGCAATCTGTCTAACGATTTTTTTTTTTCAGTCGTCGAAATATTGTAGTAACGAACTTAAAAGCAGAGTTGGACTGTAATCAATTACTTCGTGCTAATTGCAATTATCAAGCGATTGTTAAAATAAAATAAATTAATTTTAATTAATTTGTGAATCCGATTAATTTATATTTCATAGTAATCGCAATCATTTTTAAGATAAATCAGTAATCTTGACTAATTTTTGTAATTTGTAATCGTTGATCGGTATTTGTTAAATTGCCAAGTGATTAATTTATTACGATCTGTAACGTGTTAATTCTGTGACGTTGCTACAACACGTTCAGCCGCGTTAATCACGTAAGACTGTGCTATTCGATATAATTAAATGTTATTATTAAACCGCTTGCAGCTTGAACAGTAGACCCATTAGTAGATCAAGATTAGACTAGACTAGAGAAAATATTCATGCGTATTCTCTGCTGCATAATGGTATGTGTACTGTTAAATTTAGAACAATTTGTTCAAGTTTCAGTGTAAGGACGAGCGTATATCGTAATGAAGAATCTCAAAATTTTAATCGTTAAAGTTCAAGTTATACGGAAGTTTCAACAACTATGATAATAGATAAAACTTTCAATCGATGAAAATTCTGACAAAATTGTAAGTTCATGCACATTGCAAAACAATACAAATAATAAATATGTAGTAAATATGCAATATGAAGTAAACTATTGACACAATCATAATCAAAAGTGTAATTGTTTTACGATTGATAATTTTGATTCCCTTATTTATCGATCAAATAACCAGCAATCATGATTAATATTCTGATTCCACGTTAATTATTATCGTCAATTGTTAATTACGCTTTGCTAAATTTTGCTTAAGAAACAAGCTCTGTTATAGAAGAGAAACAACGTGAAACTCCATTTATATGAACTGTAGTTTCAGGGACCATAACTATAACCAGAATGAAAACAATCGTAGGATAACAATTATTTTTTTCATTAAAATGTTTTTGATTACAAATTAGGATTATAAATACCCGTCCAATAATCATTATTGATTAGAAAGATTTATTTCGATTACTTACAATAGCTATCGGCGAACTCTCTTTCGATCGCTCATAATCGTTATGGACGACGAGAATTCACTTTGATTGCTCGTAATAATTATCAGTAAAAAAATTTATATATGAAAGTGACTCTATATTTTCTGCGAATGCGATCGTTTCAGTCGAATACGAAGCAATGCTTTATTGTTTTACACCATTATGAGCAACTGAGATAATAGTTTTCTTCGTTGATAGCTCATGAACAATCGAAATATTGGGTGGTCCAGAAGGAAAATTGAAACGCAGAAGATTTAAATTTTAGTATACATTTATTAAATGTTAAATTTAATTTATATTAAGTCGGCACGAACTTTCCAGACAAACCAATAAATTTCCCTCAGCAATGGTGGTTTTCAACAACGAAAAAAGATTTTCGATCACTTACAATTATTACTTATAATCGAAACGTTAAACTTTTCGATTAAGTAGCATTTCGAAAATTATTTTCACGTTACATTTTACATTTACAGAAATGTCATCAATTTAAATAGTAAACAAATTTCAGTCGCTGATTCTCTTTGCAAAAGTTCCTGCAACAACTATTATTTTCAGCCACTGCAGCTTCACATAGAGTAGGTACCTACTCATTCAATCATTTAAATGGCTCGATGGTCGATAAAAGCCATCTATCATTTTTCGATAGAAACTCACGTGGAAATTAGTTTTTAATCGACAGGAGCACGTTCGATCGCAGTTCCTGAAACTTTCGACAAACGGTGTGTACCGCTGTGCACGACGACCAGAAATTGGATCCTCCATTTTCCACTCTACTCCGTCCCTATTTCCTACGGTTCCAAATTTCGCAGCCAACGGCTCTTGGATCGAACGAACGTGTCGAGAGAGCACGGTAACGGAGTATGCGTTCGCGTGCCGATTCGCGAGTGGTCACGGCCCTGCATCTGGGTCTAGGCGAGCTCTCGCGAGCGCGAGCGAATCGAAGATACGGCGGGATCGGTCGAGCACGAAAAGGACAAAACTCGGGACAGAGACGACGCGTTGCGTGAGGCCGCGCGAGAAACGGAGAGAAGGAACGAGAGACACAGCGAAATACGCTGTATAATCAGTGACACGCGCTCCGTGCCGACCTAATTTACAAAGTTCTTCCTACACGTCACCGGAGATCGTATCTCCTCTTGGTTTTTCTCTGAACTTTGATATCCACGCGAGCCGGAAGTATCTCGTCTCCCCGCCCCCACTTCTTTCTTCCACGTGAACTGTCGTCACCGATCACACGATTCTTCTGTGGTTTTTTTTGGAATACGTCCACTCTTTGACGAATGCGGTTGTCAATCGATAATGTGTATTTAAGTGTGGGTACTGTACGCGAACGACCGTTGACGATCGAAACGATCTGATTTCACTGTCAGTCAATCATACTCGTCATATTATTTCAGTCTCGATGAAAGTCGATAAAAATCTGTATTAATTTTCCCGAAAGCTTTTCACTTTGATATTTAATAATTGCTAAAAGAGAGGAATATCGGATCTGGTAATTTTAGCATTGATTGACTCGTCTAAGTTAATATAACGAGTACTCGTTGTTTGAGAAAAAGTAGTTTTGTTATCTAAATCAATAGAATTTCAGGTATTTTAGAATGTTTTGAAACAAAAGCAAGATAAACAGAAGTAAAAACATTCATTTCAAGGAATCTTCACGTAGTATGCAGCCTATACTTGTCGATAATTATGCATTTAGCAGATTGATGTTACTAAAATAATTTTTGTTATCGTTCAAATAAAAAGAAAAACGTCTTTCTCGTGTGTTTGATTTTTCCTATCTTTTTCATCGGCGACATTATTGAATTTTCAAAAAAATCGACTGCCATAATTTAACGTGCACATTATATCTACTTTGACGAATATATTCGTCACAGCTTCATTTTTGATATACAATGTTGGTAAGTGCTACCTATCCATTTCTAAAATAGGGCCACGCAGTTAATAGGTCAATCGAAACTAGGATTTATTCTAAACTAGGATACTTCATCAGTCTAGAAGAAAAAAGAAGCCTAGAGTAGAAATATCTTGAATTTCAAACTATCGCACTGTGGATTTTTAAATTTTTGTTTAATTAAAAAAATAAAAATTGAAAATAGTTCCTTCTACATATTACTATAATTAGTATTATAATATTATTAGTATATTATATTACTACATTAACAATATAGTAATATATAATAATACTATATTACTATATAATAAATATAATATAATACAGTAATATAGTAATATATTACTATATTATTATATTATTAATATACTATATTAATACATAATGATATAATATATAATAATACCATATACTATAACAATATAATATTACAATATAGTAAGATAGTATTATTATACATATTATATATAATATTATTATATACTATATTAATATACTATATTAATGATATAATAATATAGTAATATATAATAATACTATATTACTATATAATAATATAATATAGTAATATAGTATTATCATATATTACTATATTATTATATTATTAATATACTGTATTAATGACATAATGATATAGTAATATATAATAATACTATATTACTATATAACAATATAATAATATAATATAGTAAGATAGTATTATTATACATATTATATATAATATTATTATATTAATATACTATATTAATGACATAATAATATAGTAAAGTATAATAATACTATATTATTATAGTAATATAATAATATAATATTGTAATATAGTATTATTATAATATACTATATCAATGATATAATAATATAGTAATATATAATAATACTGTATTACTATATTACTATAAAATAATATAGTAATATATCTTTTACATATTATTATTACTCTTCTTTGAATATTTTGTATACCTTTGCGTATCACCAATTTTCCATAAATGCGTGAAAATTCGCACTTTACAAGTTACAAATGTTACATATGTATATGTATATATTATATATATATATCTTCGAATGTGTTTCGTCATTTGATCCTATATCGAAGAAAATCGTTGCAGTTTTCATGAGCTGCCCCTTGACGGTTGTTCTCTCGTGCTCGCCAAACACGGCGAATTGCGTGTGGCCGTTTTCGCGATGTCCTCGAAACAATTCTCTCCTTCTCCGCGAGTCTTGTCATTCGATCGACTGCCACACTGGCGACAATCGTCGATTAACGCGACCCAAACACTCGTCACGGTGGAAAACCATGGTTTTTAAACTAACAATTCGCAGATGATTTTCAATTTGGAAAAATTTGGTTCACCAACGTCGTCACAATTTTAGCGAAATTTATCCGTTTGGAACTGCTGATTTATTGAATGAAAAATTGTCACGTTATTATAGATCATTTCAAATCTCGAAATTTTTTGAAACCCAAGAGAATTCGAAACGTTATACTTTACTCGTGATTCGAAATTTCCGGAACTCAGACGAGGAAACTAAAATAAAATCAATGAATGGAGAATCATTTTTAGCGCGAGTAAAGAATGTTTGATGATCGGTTTTCATTTCCATTTGATCGATTTCAAGTACACAGTATGTAAAAATATTGATATGAGAAATTTTGCAACATCAAAAAAAGTGTCCTTGCTTTTTGCATGCCACCCGCTACGTTGATGTACGCATTTACGAAAGTAGAGGCTTCAAGTTTTAGAGCGAGCCCAAGCTGGTTTGCGCGAATTTGTTTTACCAAATTTACACAGTTTAAACATTTAGTGTCTTATGACAATATTAATGAAAATCACTGCACATCGGCAACCTTGCCATTAAAATAAATGCGGGGCCGACAGAAGTCGACCGGAAACACTGCTATCATTTGCAAACAATTCACAAAAATGAATAAGTTATCTTCGGGAGCCAAAGAAGGAAATAGTATGTCTTTTATAGCGAAATATAACTCTCGAATTACCTGTTAGAAATCCGAGAATCACTGATGAGAATCGGTGATGTTAGCCTTTCGAAAAGTATGAAATATATTTTCATACACATTATGAGAACTAAAACATGTAACATGATTTCCAGATAATCTAGATAATTTCAGAAAAATTATTGAACAAAACGACTATTGTCGATATTAACACAGTTTTAGTTCGCGAGCTAAACTCTAGATTAAATTCATTTTCGATCTTCCTGCTTCAGAGGAATACAACGACATGAATCGTGAGCTATTAAAAATGCTATGTTGCGGTAATTTGAATAATAATAAAAATATAAAATATACTATATTGTCTTGAAACATGATCAACAAGTGTAGAAAATTTGATTTATAATAATCTAAAAATTTTTTGTCCAATAAATGGCTTAAAAATTTTTGCCTGCTTTGAACAATCATATTCTAGGAGTAAACATTGGAATGCTTGTTTCGACAAATAGTGGTTTCCCCCGCTTGTTATTGATCCGTGAATCTTACTCTACAATTTTCAAATCAGAATTTTGACTCGTCGACGACTACTAATTACGAATTTAAATGTTAAAACTTCGAGCGCGTAAGGCACTGACAAACAAAGAAAAATGTTCTCTAGAGATTTGCTCGATTTTTGGAAAAAATCACGAAAAGAGAAAAAAAGAGATTTTCGTTTCTTCACTTATTCATTAACACTTACTGGCGTTATCATCCATTTTATTATCCATGTTATCACTTATCATCTGTTTAACGAAGATACTGTTCAAAAAGCTGATCACTTGCTGATTGTAGCTAGACGTTGCACTGATAATGTGTACTCCCTTCAGTTGACTGACATCAAATAAATTGAAATAAGTAAGAAAGTTACAACTTTTTTGTTGCGACTTTCCCTAAATTGGAGCAAGAACGAGCAAACCTCTAAGGGACTTTTCTCCTCAGTTTATCGGCTGCCAAAGTTTTGACACTTAAATTCGAGATATAATTAAATTCGAGATAGAACGAGACAGGACATTATCGATCCCGGTTATTTGGAGATCAGCCCGGTACACTGAATATCTCAGACGCTCACATCGATCAAGAAATTTTCGCCTGGCTCCCGCTGAACCGAAAAATTCATCGAAGATCCCGAAATAAGCGCAGCGACTGGCGACATTTTTCCAGCAGTTTTAGTGAAATTATCCGAACCGCCGTCTGATGACCCAATTTCACATCGACGACCGTGTCTCCACGTGGTGGTCGGAAATAATCTCTACGTTGTACTACCGTCGCGAAGACGGACCGACCGCGGAAAAATCTCCAGGATGCTTTATATATCTTTCGAAATAGCTGTCGTTCGAATTAATCCCGCATCTAACGAACGTGTCATCCAATATGAATTTGTTTACGAGAAATAATCGCAGGTATCTTACCTATCGACGAATTTTGCCTCAGCGTCAATCTCGAAATATCACGTCGCATCTCGATCGATTTTCAACCAGACGGGCTTTCTATATATATATATACACCGAGTGTCCCATTTTAATCTATGATAAGTGCAATTATTATCGAATGCATTTTCTTTCTGTTTTGAGAGGACAGTGATTTGATAGATTTAGGATTCTTAGTTTTGTCTCTAGGTAGACGCGTGTAGAAGATATGAAGATTGCTATTATTTTTTCAAGTATAATTATATAATTCTTTTCATCATTGAAAATAAGTTTAGCGGGGGATAACTCAGAAAATCGGGCCTCTTCAGGTGCAACGCTGATGCAACGATTAGCGATTGGTTGATTTGGGTCACGTGATTCGTGAGGGGGCATGGCGTAGACCTCGAGTAGGAGTGGCATTGTCTGGTACTGAGCGGTCGCGCCTGTAATTTGTTTTGTATCGATTCAAACGTTTGAATATCAATAAAATTTTATGGCAAAAAAGTCGTCTTCGTTTCCTAGTCAGAACAGTTGCTTCTGAGCCTTTCAGTGAGACGAATCGTGCAGTTTTTCTTTTTGCGTCAGATCGTTTGGAAGATATTTTGATTTCAATTTTACGCGTATAATGTGTACAATGTAGTGTTTTTCTTTTTAAGTTATTCGATCTCACATAATGCTCATGTTGGGAAAAATAGAGAAGGCGTCCAACGTCTGTGACATTAAGATCATTGGTATTGAGAGCTAGACGATTACTTAAAACGTAACAGATTAAAAAGAAGAAACATCTTTCGGTGTCCGACGAAATTGTAACACAGAAGTATACGTCAGATTAGTCACGAAAATAATATATTCTAAAAACGACTATAGTACGGGTATTGAAACATCAAAATATCTCCTAAACTAAAACTAAACTGGATTTTAGACATAGATGGGTTAATATTCTGCTGCATTTGCGCAAAATGAATTACATAATAATACTTGAAAAAATAGTAGTGACCTTCGTATCTCCTACACGCGTTTATCCAGAGACGAACTAAGTGTACCTAAATTACTACCTTCTCAAAACAGAAAAAAAATGCGTTTGGGACATTTTTTAAATGACGAATAATTTAGATTATATACATGGATTATATAATTGGAAAACGACGGCGAGATTTCTCACGCGAGAAACATTCGAACGTTCGTAGTTTATTTTTCTTTTTTTTTTTCTCTCCACAGGACGATCCTTTCGATAAGTTTTTTCGAAGCTGCTGCTCGAAACGCGCAGATGGCTGTTAGAGAGTTAAACACGGCATCGAGACGAGAATGGCGGGCCGCGGGTATAATAGGCGATTTCCGGCTTCGAAATTCGTGTGACGTCAGGTATAACGATAGCGAGCGTCTCGAAGAACAAACGAGCGAGTCGATTCCGTTTATTCCGTGGGAATAAATCATCGTCGGGACGAGTTTTTCCTCCTTTTTCATCGATCGCTGTCTCTCCCCCCCCCCGCTCCTCTTTCCAACGGAGACTCCTTATCACCGACCGAAGTAAAAAATTGATTAACCCAAATAGACCGAACGAGTCCAACTTACTTTTCAATATGGCTCGCCCCTTCTCTCTCTCTCTCTCTCTCTCTCTCTCTCTCTCTTTTTCTCTCTTTTTCTCTTTTTGCTCGACGTGTTTGCTTGGACCAAGCTTTTCAAAGCCGGCAGGAAGCTATTTCCCCAGTCAGTTTTGAAAACCCACGAGAAGCTAGAGTCTGTCGAAAGAAACGGCTGTCGTCGACGAGGGATCAAAGAAGAGCGCGGATAAACCTCGAGTTTCGTCAGAGGCCAGGAAAAAAAAAACGCCTCGCGCGGCGTTTCGAGCAAATTTACCGTTGAATGATCAATTCGTTACGTTAGCTTAACGATGACGATCGTTGGGTTATCGATATTAGCTCAGTGGAAACACTGAGCCGATGATGCTTTCTTTTCAACGTGATCTGCGATAGATACTGTCGAAGATAAATTAATTCATAGAGATTTTTTTTTTGCGATAAAAATATAAAGAGTCGCACTGTTCTGTGCAAGCATCGACATGATACAGTAAATGATACAATAAATTATGATACAATAAATTACACGAGCTTTTATTTTTGGAAAATCATTTACAACGCAATCAATTTCTAAAAATCCATTGTTTCGCGTCTATAAAATTTCTAACGAACATTACAAATTGGTCATCTTGACCACGGTAGCAACTGAACAGACCTCGGAAGTTATAAAGTGTTATTCCTTCGCGCGAAATCCAACATCTACCGATCGAAAATTTACATCGAATCGCGACGTAACCGAGACTCGCAAATCCATGCTAAACAGACAACCATTTTCCCGGACACGTTCCTCGCCTCTTAAAAACCCACTCTACCAATGAATTCCCTTTGCCTGTTGAATATGCAGCAAGGTAATTCCTATCTGTTGGAGAGAAAAAAACCATCAGCTGAAAGCATCACCCCCGTGAGAAGAAGAGCAAAAGTTTGAAAAGAGAGGGATCTCAGATTCCTCGGTCGACTCTCACAATTGTGACAGGAACGGAAACGGAGAAAAGAAAGGAGAGAAAGGTCAGACAGAGAGAGAGAGAGAGAGAGAGAGAGAGAGAAAAAGGGAAAATGGAATGACGGAAAAGCACAATTTTCTATTATCGAAGCGATTGCCAACGTGTTCGAGCGCGAGGAATTTCAACAAGGTTGGAATCTAGATCTAGACGCTGGAACACGCACGCGGAGCCCTCGTTAGGCCCTTCAAGGGCGCGACCACGTCCCACGACCAGGCCAAGGGTTCTTCCTCGACGATCCTTGACGATCCTTGACGATCCTCGACGATCCTCGACGATCCTCGACGCGTCGGGGGAGGGCAGCCACGCGAGTTAACGCGCGTTAACGCGCGATCCTGACACGAACCAGACTTCCGTCCCGTCTTCTTCTTGTTACTTCTATCCAGTCGATCGCGGTTTCTCACATACGTGACCTGGGCTTTTCCCCTTCTTCGCGATACATTTTTATCAGACAGGGATGAGACTGGGTGCGTTTAATTACAGATTGCACCTGCTGCCACCCTGACGCGTCTTCGTCAGCTGTCTGACAGAACAGGATGTTGGAAGTCAAGTATTTATTTACTTGTTTATTGAGGAACTTTTACTTTCTTCTGCGAAAAGAAAATTTACAGAAAGAGATTGACAACACGAGAGGAAAAGGATATTTCTTGCTCGATAAAAATGAACAAGGCCAACTCTTAATATGGCGATAGCTCTGAGAAAAATTCAGGTTCCATTTAAAAATGTAAAGAAGTATTTAAGATCTGCGAACTCCCGCCAATCACAAAAAAGTTGTTACTATATATTGTTGTACTAATTATTACTAAGTTCTAAAAAAATAGAGATGTATTTGAAATCTCCGAAATCCCAGCAGCTCTAGAAAAATTATTACTATTATACTAATTATTTTTTTACAGTCTCTTTTGTACAGAACTTTTGCTAATAAAAATTGGACCATCCTGTATATTCAGAATTCGGTGATTGAGCGTCCTGTATTCATGGATCGAAGGATTTGTGTTTAGATTAGTCGTTACTAAACTGCGGATTTTGATGCATTTAATGGAAATTTGAAGATGCAAATATGTAAGTACACAATGCATGTACGTAAAATATCCAGGATATAATATTTAGTAGATAGAGCAGTACTTGTTTCCTAATTATCTTCAAAGAAATAAGATGGACTTGTATAAACATCGTACAATTAATGTCCCGTTTCACAATTTACACGATGGTAGAATTACGAACGGTAATTGTAATTAAATCGCACAAAAATAGTTCAGAAAGCACGAAAAGAGATCCTCGCGAATATTCCAAGTAGCATCGCTATTTATTTCAGGCTGAAAAGTTATCCGATTTTACTCGAATAGGTTCTAGATTCTAATAATTACAACTCCCTATTTAGAATTCTAATAACCGAAATATTCCGAACCGAATTGCGTTCCGGCGGCTAGCGAAAAGAGCAAATTTGCAAGCTTTCCCCGAGGAAAATTAGCGAACGCGATTTATTCATGAAGATCAGTCGTGGAATGTATTCGTGGAACGTTATCCGTTCAATAATTTTGTCGCGAATCATCGGTAGTTTACCGAGACGGAAATATCCAGACGAGAAGCGATCGTTTTTCACGATGGTTGTTAGTCAATTATCCAAGGCGGATCATTTTATACAGAGAGGAGTTCAACTTACCGGGTAAAAATAATCGTACTTCGAAATGCGGCGCGTCGTCGCTTGATTCCTCCGGATTAATCCAATTCCAAATTTAATCTCTCGGATACAAGCAGGCACAGAAATAAGTGAGAGGCAAATATTGTGGGCATAGACATCGATGAAATTTAAATTAGCGTTATTCTTACATACAAAAATTGTAAGTGTTATCTATACACTTGTAGCACATTGATTACTTCGTGTGTAATCGACAGTTGTCTATTTAACTATACAACACTGGAATTATCGGCGACTAGAGTGTAATTTGTACCAGAGGGATTAGACGCAAGGGATAGAGAGAAACAAGTTTTATAATACGCGAGTTTTTGTTGTATCACACGTGTATGCGATATATAGTATTATATACAAAGTCTACTTTGAGAACACTCTAATACTCGAACGTTCTACTATCTAAATATTTTGTCATTCGAATTTGCCTCTTTTTGTATCATATCAAAGTATCATTGTACGTAATATTATAATTGCAAAAAAAACTTACAAATATGAGATGCAGAATTTTGCTAAAAAAAATGAAACTAAATGAAAACTTTGACGTATACTAAAAAGATGATTAGCAGTATATATAGCATTCTTAACCCCAGTACGTATACCTGTAACAGATCGATATCAGAAAATTTGTTACTTCGTTGTCCGAAAATTTCACTAACCGAACATTTTTGTCTCTCCGATTGTTATAGTTCGAACATAGAAGGTACTGTACTTTACAAACAATTATTCAAATCTCTAAAACTGCACCGTTGTAAATCCATAGAATTTCTAGGAAAAAATTACGAATCGAACATTTCCAACACTCTGGTAATTCCAGCGTTAAATACGATCAATCTTTTTAATTGATTTAAAATATTAATTTCGATTATTACAAGAATACACAGTACGTAAGTACGTAACACCGATACTTGCTCAAACCTGACTGATTACATTCCTCTGTCTATTTATTTCTACGACTGACTGATTTCTGCCAAGAAATCATCTACTGTCCAAGCTTTCTCCGATAAGAAAAATCAAAAGAGAGGATTTGACACGAGGGTCAACCTGTCCCACGATCAGAGGACGAAAAGATATAGAGGAAAGAACTGCGAATTTTCGCAGATTGTAATTCCTAATGCCTCGCCGATTGTTCGCCACCAACGACGGATACTTTTATCTGCGTAGAATTGCCAAGCCGGCCGACGTTGATTTATAGACGGTACATTACGCAAGCCCGGCCGTTATCATCGGCAGAGCCCATAAAGAGATTAGAGAGAGGGAAAGAGAAAAAGGAAGGAGCGTAACCTTTTCCACTCCGCGCTTTCGTAAATGAATGGCTGACGAACGTTTCAGCTATCGCGGCACCAATAAACAATTCATTCAGTCGGCTCGTTTTTTCCCTCCCGACCCAATTAGAGATCGTTCCGAGATCCCCATTTCGATTCGCGTCGTTCTCGCTCTATGGTCGCGTGTCTTCTTATGAAAAAAAAACGCAAGTGGTCGGATCCGCGACGATCGAAGTCACGACGGGGCAGGAAGAGCCGCCTTCCGGAATTCTTACACGGCGAAAGTCGACGCGCGTCGGGAGGAAGCGCTAAACAAGGCGAGGCAAGGTCGTCGAAAGCCGCGGTTTTAGGCGTAGCTCGATTAATCCCTCGCTCCTCTACGTTCGTTCATCACACGCAGGATGACGCACGCGTAACAAAAAGAATTTTTTCACTCGGTACGATATTACGTTTAATCGCCTCTCACTTTTCTCCATCTTTGCATCATCCGTTTTACAGGCAGCCGAAAAACCGGACAGGATGGAACAAGCTACAATGTTCGTACGTATATATATATATATATGTATTTACGATCCGTCCCCGTTCGATTACGAGCGGTAACCTCCGCCGCACGGAGAAACCGATTACGCGCGTATCATATCCTTAACGGCGCATTCTTCAACGAGGATGTCATCCAACTAACAATACGCCGATCGTTTGCTCTCCCGCGTCTATCTCTCTGAAACGTGCCAACGAATCAACCGGAGATAAAGCAACGAGGCAACAACGGTTTCCGCGATTCCACCTCCAGCCGAGGAGGTCGCGTCTTTTCGAATCTATTTCTCTCGAATCGAGTCAGCCCAAGAGTTTAACAGAAATACGCGGGCTGAGGCGAGGGTATCGGGGCTAGTGACGTTAACCTCTTGCGCTGGAATGACGAGAACATTGCAATATTTTCTCACGTTTTCAAACGTAACCAGGCAAAACAAATGATAAGTTGATTGCTTCTTGGATAGTTTTCCATCCAGCGATGTCACACGGACGAGTTTAAAAGGAAAAGGAAGCGACGAATTATCGTGTACGGTTCGGTCACTCGTTATGGTCCGCGAACCAGTTGCCAGCGCAAGGGGTTAAACGACACGGAATTTGGTCGGCCAGCAGCCACCGGCACGCACACACCGGTGCAGGCGCAACACGCCGTGTTCCGTCGCCTCTCGCGCTTCTCCTCTCGCGGCGTACACGTCGCGTACACGCCGGTGCACACGTGTGCGCGTATTTACACGCGGAGACAGGGCTCACAGGTTAGCCTCGGCCCACATTGGCATAACACTTTCACTGACGTAACACTTCACTCTAAACTGTTGCGTTGCCATACACGTATTCCCCCTTCCTCCCCCCTCCCCCCCTTCGCCCTTCATCCTCGCGTCCTATCTGCGATCCGTCGCGTCGTGATACTCGACGATGGAAATGATGCCCTCGTAACCGACCGCATCGATATATCTGTGCTCCAACTCTCAGTCTTTCTTCTTTTCTTTTTTTTTTTTTTTTAATTTCTCTCTCTCTCTCTGTTTTTAACGTAGCCTGAAACGGACTTTAAAATCAGCTTTCTTTGTTATGTTTTACATTATTAACGGCGGCCGGCATCGCTTAAATAATTGAAATCTTAGACACGTTTAATTTAGAAAGGTAGTAAAATAAAGATGGTATTTATTGTTTAAGAATTGAATGTCATAATTACGATTTCCACTATTTTACTACAAACCTGCAGTAAAATGATAAATAAATAATAAACGTGTGTATGAAACCGTTTATATTTATTGCAGCGCGCAAACTAATTAATTGAATCTAGGAATATTGATTTTGTGCATCGTTCGACGCACAATGCATTTCATGCGAACATAGGAATTTGATATTGCGAAAATGAAACGTAGAATCTGATAAAACGGCACTTGATTGGAAAATAAATTTATATGTCAATAAATTTACTGCGGGAAGAGAGGAGTTTCGATAATTAAGTGCGATCAACGGCGTATGATAATTATTATGCGAACGTATAGATTTGACTCAGCAAATGTCGATTGGATCATATCGAATTATTCGACCGAACGAACCTTTCGGAAAGATTCGCAGAACAACATTAGTATTCGACACATGAATCGCATACAGATTTGCGAAACTCATTATACTAGAACATTCGAGTTCACCGAATAACATCGTGAAACGTAGTGTATGAGGCATTTTTCCACCTCTCTTCTCTTCTGTTTCAAACGAGACGTTTTTCCTTCGGTTTCCAAAAGAATCGTAGATCGATAAGACTCAACCCTCTTCCGTCCCTCGTGCCAATTTGACCCATTATTCTTGTAAAATATGCAAAATATTGAACATTGTTGGATATGTTAAATTATATCCAGTTTAATAGAAATTTACTCTATTAAATTGGAAAAATGAGAAAAACGCAATCACTTTGAAAGAAAACCAAATTATTATCGATAATATAACGCTTTGTAGTATCTGCATGTTCCTGACCAAAAGACGTGTGCGAAATTATTCGACTCGGAAAATCCTCGAGAGATCATTTGCATTTTGCGGTTGCCGAGAAAAAACACATCGCGAGAAAAACTCGAGTGAAAAACAGTGGCAAGATTTTCCCAATGTTACATATTCATCCGGTTTTTATTCCGCTTGAACTCTTATCGAACTTCTTACGATGGTTTTAGGTCCAGACAGATGAAAAAGAACGAAGAGAGCAGAAATTTAAAACTTTCGACGCATTTGTTCTGAACGAGGAGATGATAATTAATTTTACATGTGCGTGCAATTAATATTCAGTTTGAGAAATTTAATAAGTTTACTGGTAACGATAAATTCGAAGGTAAATAAAAAAGAAAAAGAGAACAACGTTTGTGATATAAACACATGGAGATGATTTAATCCATGGCTTAAAAATCTACCTTAAGATTATTCAAGACTGTTAAATTTACTTCAAGATTGATTTCAATTTAATTTTAAGCTGTGAAATAAACTGATGTATTTGCGTAACTCGCGTATTTGATTAAAAATAATCAAAAACACTGCAAATCCCGCACTGCTTAGAATAAAAGGAAATGTTGAGAAACAAATCTGCGTGTTGGACTTAACCATCTCTTGCTCTTCCCATTTGATTCAAATTAAGATTCTTTCCTCATTCCTTGCCATCAATTATCACTATCGCTGTTTAAACGACCACAGACAAGCAAACGCGACTGACGAACGTTTTTCTGCTGTTAATTTTTTTCGATTTCCAAGTTTCACGTTCATTTTTAATAAATAAAATTCTATAAAAGCTGTATAAGCACATTCCATGCGGTTAAACGCGTATTTCAATCATTCTACAACGAAGATATAAAACACACTTAAAGTCACTCTGCAGCGTCCTCAGTCACCTTATTATTATAATATTAGCTATTCTTTTTTGTCAACATCAATTAACTCTCTAAATCGACTTTGATGAAGATTAAACGATGTTTCAAAAATTGTACATTTTGTAACCGCGATTCTTTCATAAAATAATTAACTTACAGTTCTCGTCAGTATCTAATGGTTAACTGACATTTTAAAACGTTTTTTTTTTTTCATCAGAAATATTTGAAAAGCTACTGAATCAATTTACGTTTTTTTTTCGGATAAAAGGAGCTGAAAATTTATAATTTAAATTACATGTTCAAGTTATGCCATTGATATTTTGAAAATCGGCTTCCAACGCGAGATAAAAGAAAATTTGCTTTAGATGAAACAACCATAGCTGAATCGCATCTTCCTATCTTCGTGTCCAAATTTTTATTGAACATATGTTCGTTATTATTAATATAATAAAACGAACATATTATTTTTCCAACAAAATGTAATTTGTTAAAAAAAAAAAAATCCAAAGAAAAAGAAAAAGAAAAAGAAAACAACATTTGTAACATAAACACATGGAGATGATTTAATCCATGGCTTAAAATCTACTTTACCTCCAAAAACAAAACAAAAAAAAAAAACTTTTGAACCTTCCCTTATTTTGCAACAGTTCAAAGTACGTATGTAATCCCGTCAGGTTAAATTGAAGAGACTCGTTGAAATTTTACTTTGCACTTGTAAAATAATTTGTAAGTGCACGATGAAAGCGAGTAAATGGCTGAAATTAATAAGGACATTTAACTCGGGCGCGGTCCAATAACGGTCATACCGGCAAGGGAAGGGTAATTACGACACCGGAAGCGTAGCTATTTGCAAAAGGCACCTGCTACGGTTGGACACAGCGATCGACGAAACCAGCCCGAGTCCCTAGACACAGCTCTCTTGATCGATCGATCGATCGATCGTTTCACTGGCTAACCGTAACCCAATTTCGTGCATCGATAGAGAAACGTGCATTACGTGTACGCAATTTTACAACATACACACATCGTTTGACTCTCGTGTAGTATAAGGAAATTCCCGATCTCGCGAACCGTGATTCTCTTGCGAAACTGTTTACCTGCCGACGTATGGGATAGGTGTCCCAAGGATAAAAGATTACACGAGCCTCGCCGTGACGTTAGCCTCTCCTCTCTCGAACGACGAGTTTTACCTCCCTCCATTTTTGTTTATACTTTTCCGCCGCTGCTGAATTCGATCGGCCTACTTTCCCGTCTATTCCGCCGCGATCGTTCTGCGGCGGCGACCGTGGGTCCGTGACTGATTTTGAATGGCGAACGCTTCGACTCGTAGAATCGACTCGCTGTATCGGGGGCATCGATGTAACAGATTTTTCCCCGCTAGGGTTTCTTTGTTGTGAAAAAGATCGAGTCGCAATGTGCTTTCGTAGATCTTGATTCGCAGGGGAAAATTCTAGATCTACCGAGTTTTATGATTCGAATTCACGTGTTTACTCTTGAAAAATACAGTTTAAATAATTGTTTGGAAGCGGAGAGACTTGGATATTCATTGTAAAGAGTATCGTCGATCCTTGTCTGTAAGATGAGAAATTTTAAAAGAAGGGGATATTCGAACGGAGTTAAAAATGAAAAGATGTACGATTTCCAGATACATAATTTCAAGACTTGCAAAAATTCTCAAGACGCGTTAAAATTTTCTCAATAATTTTGATCTAAATTTGATATTCTACCAACTTCAACGACCGCGAATCTACATAATCTCGAAAAATTTCGAATAGTTTGGACCCTGATGATCCAACTTATCATCGCGTAAGGTATTTGAAAGAAGAAAGAATTTTTGTACAACATGAAGAAACACGCGATTCAAATTTCAAAACATTATATCGAAACTAGAATTATGTTAAATATTAAAATATATAAGATCACGATGTATAAAATTAAATATCTACATCTGAGAGTAGGTTATACGCAATTAAATAGAAATCAACTTTGTTCATTGTTGATAAAAAAGTTTGCTAAATTTAATTATTTGTCCTTTCTTTTACAACTGTGTCGATGACTGTGTCAATGATTGACACCAAGGGACAAATTAAGTTGGGAAAAATAAAAGCCGAACGAGTGATTTTACGTTTCAAGAATTCCGACTTTCGAGTCAGCAAATGAACCTGCACAATCTCGAGAGATGTTCGAATAACAATCTGAAAGTTGATATCCGAATGGTCATCGCTGAAACGAGATCATCGACGCGTAATTTTCATCGAACTCCAGAAAGAAAACAAGAGAAGCGCATTCCGGCTGAGGAAACCTCCAAGGTCTGTTTATTGTGTCCGTAGAACGCTTCCTTCCCTTTTTATTTAACGAATAAAATACGGCGTTATCCGGCTACGAGTCGCGCCGGTACGCCGGTATAATTAAGCGCGAAGGACACGCGGGTCGGTAACTTAATTCCCACGAGCGGCGTGCACGCAGCTTCGTGACTTCTGCCGTGCGTTTCCTCGCCGGCGTGTTTCCATGCAATTTTCCTGACAACCCATCGCGCCGGCTTTCGCAATGAAAATTAACTCTGCACGACAAGAGGAAGCGGCCACGACGCGCGCAACACACAATGCCAACCGGTTCCTCCCGCAGCCGAAAATAATTGAGGATGTCTTTCGTACTCTTTTGTCTTACTCTGAAACGTATCTCGAACCGAACGTGCACTTGTAACCGTAGCTCAATTAGTGTTTTGTTTCCACGATCTCTGAAAAACACGGTTCGCATTTTTGACGTCGTTCGTTCGTAGTTAAACAGTTTATTGGGTATTAGAAAAATATGCGAAGTGTTACGTGTAATACAAATAGCTGACCTAATTGATACAAACGTTGTCAAGAAATTGTAAGACGAGATACCGTCCAATATTCCTTGCGAAACGCGTAAACGAGACAGTAAGGAAATTTTAGTAGCTCTCTGTTCGGTGAAACGTATGTATGCATTTATCATTTACTAAGAATATCCAAAAATATGTGACGCGTTAAGCCGAAAGAATATTTCCACCGGGCCAATATCAGTCACGTTCCACCGTAGAAACAACAAAGCATTCGTGAACGATGACAAGACGCGAGTTCCAGCTACGCCGATTTCGAGAATCTGGAAGAAGCCGCGGGAGATTTCTCGCCGGAAAAAAGACTCCCTCAAAGGGACTGTCAAGGAAGTCTCTAGTGTAAACAGACCGCGTGCATCGTTCTCGAGAAACTAGGGAGAGCCTGCACGAGAGCCAACGATGCACGTGTTCCCCGTTAATGCGACGTAACTACCCTCTCGTGTTCGTGTGTGTTGTGCTTTCAAATTTTTTTGTCAACCCTTCCCGAGGCTTGATCCCGAAAAACGACGCGTACACCTGCGACTGGCACCGACGTCTTGACGATTCCAGAAGTTTTTAACGTCGCGCATGAGAACTCGCCGCGGATCGCCCTCTGTGTTTACGTTTGCACGTGTACCCTGTTTCACTCTCGAGAACTCTTCGCGCGACGTGACGTTCCTCCGACTAATGTATCTCAATTCGACGCGTACGTACGGTAATCACGGTGATTCTGTCTTACAATTGATTTGATTCTGTCATGGTGATTGTAGTATTGCGAGTACAGCCAATATTTAAAACACGAAACATAAAGATTTGCATATTTTTCATATTTAGACTTTGCAAATCTTTGCACAAAATGAGAATATAATTGAAATAAAATGGTGGAAAATTGTTTCGTGTATTAAATGTTTATAGAAAACACAATGTTTGGAACAGTTCGTACATTTGTTCGTATTAAAAATGCGTACATGTTCGCATTTGTTGATTGGTGATTTCGTGTATCTACCAATTTCTATTTTCTTCACGTTTGATGGTGCTCTCTGGAATTTGTTCTACCCTTGTATCAAAAGTCTCATCATGTATGAACAAATAAAATAAATTGTAATTGTTTTCTAATATTTATGAAATTTTTAAAACTGCTGTTTTATATTATTAGGTGACCATCCTTTTGTCGATATACACATTTCATACTAATGTATTTTTACACTGAATACGTATAGTGACTTTCATTAATACAACTAAATATTCAAATTATAATTTTTTTAAAAATCGTAACAACAATAAGCCTGAGGTTATTTTAGTATTTAGTTACTCGAAGTATTTTCAAACTGCATTGTTTGTTTCATTTTAAAACGTTCCCACGTCAAGATTTTTTTCATTGACTGAATTTACAATGGATTTGAAGGTTGAGTCTCTTCCAACGAATACTCGATGTATGATTTTTACTTCGGATATGATTTGAACTTCGGATATTAAGCTTGGAAAATTCAAAAAATTTTCGATATTCAAAGTTCAATAAATCAGCGAAGAAAAATCGTACAGCAAGCAAAGAGTGTCTTCAAATCCATTGTAAATAACTGAATCTAAGATAAAAATATATATTTATGAAAAAAAAAAGGTGTCTCGACTTTGACATTTGCTACGTAACGTAGAAACATCTTCGAACAAAATACACGTCAAAAATAGAGGTTTCAAGCTTTAAGATAGTTCATTATTATACAATTTCGATATTTACTATTATTATTGTACGAAATTATGACAATTTCAGTTAATAACATTAATAAAAATCGCTGCGTAATAACATAAATGTAACAGAGAAAATTGGTCGTAATTTTCTTTCCTCTCTTGCAAAGTTGTTCGGTTCGGGAACAAAGACGTGAAATTTACGTTTCTCTACGACGAGGAAAACATGTTTGTACAGACAGCAGTAGATTTCCAACAGGTGGTTCTGGGAGTCCAGAGTCGAACAGAACTCGCGGCTCTTCCGAGTTCGAATTTTCAGCCGCGTCGAGTCGATCGAAAAAATTAGCGGGACGGTGACAACGCGCCGCGTGTGTTGGTGTTTCGTGACGAGACCACGGGTAAATATTATTCCAAGTTTTTTTACAATAGAGAAATCGGAAGGGAGTCGCATCCGCGAGTTTCACCTCGACTTCCGCGTCTGCTTTCAAAAATACTTTATTTATTTTCATCTCTCGGCGCACCGTGTCGTACATACGTAAATACAATGACTCTTGTTAAAATTCAAACTTCCTTTTTACCATTATTGTTCTATACATTTTGGGACATTTAAATTCATATTATTTTCGTTTATATTGTTTTACGTTATGCCAAAACACTGCAAAAAAATTGCAAATTGAAATTTATTCAACTTTTCACTATCAAAATGCAGTTTTAGAGACTTAATTGATTTCTTTAGAAATTAATCGGATCATTGATGCTTAATAGTTTATTATTTATTTCTGACTTTTTTTTACAATTTATATTTATTATTACTATATTTATTATTACTAATTTTATTAAGTTAATGTACTTTGTAAACGTAAATGTAAATCGTTCGAGAAGAATTGTCGCATCTCGTGTCAGATTTTACGTCTCAAGCGAGAATCGAACATTTAATTTTCAATACAATTAAATGTATTATTCTTGCATCGTAAGAGCATAGTCGTTGAAATTACGTACAGCACGATAGAAAACAGTGATCTACATCGAAGCGAGACCGATTCGAAGAGAGATAAAAAGATGTTCAAACGAGTTCGTGAAAGTAAAAAAAAAAAAGGAGGACCTGTGATTGTTCGTCACGGTTCTATCTCGTTACGTATTTACAACGTCAATTTAGTCCTTTCGCGAGGAAAAGCGGCTACGATGACTCACCGCCTAGACTCGTTCGTCGTGCACCGAGTCATTCCGCAAGCTCGATCGGTGCCCTAAAATCGACTCTGCTGTTGCTTTCGTAGAGTTTCCTCCTCTAGAAACCAACCTGACGTCTTTGTCATCTTAGCGTGTCGTAACTTTGCAATATTTATTATTAGAAAAAGCAACGCACGGTCGAGCACGTAAAATATTTCTCGCGTTTCACTCCGGTGATGGATCAACTTTTCGTTCACGAGTGACAAAAGGTACCTGATTCAACAATGATGTGACGTCTCCGAATAACGAAACGAACTTGGACACGTGCAATTCGACAGAAGAAAACTACGAAAGTTTCATTTGCCTCCCCGTTAGTATTTGAGTTGTATTACAACAGACTCGGCTATGTTTATAATATGACGTCATGATCTATTATTTCTCGGTCCTTAACAATTCCCTGTTTTATCATTGAAAGTGATTTTAGCGGGGGAACCCAGAAAATCGGGCCTCTTCAGGTGCAACGTTAATGCAACGAAAATTAGCGATTGGTTGATTTGGGTCACGTGATTCGCGAGAGGGCGTGAAGACCTCGAGTAGGAGTGGCGTTGTCTGGTATTGAGCGATCGCGCCTGTAATTTGGTTTGCATATCGAGAAAATTTTATGGCAAAAAGATCGTCTTCATTTGATAGTCGGAACAGTTGCTTCTGGGCCTTTGAGATGAGACGAATCGTACTGGGGTACAAATCGTTCAGTTTTTTATTTTGTCGACACTACGTAACGACAGAGGCCGGTAGTTCTCCATTTCCGCGAAAAGGTCTACCGTTTGCGCGGCGATCGAAACCGGCCGCTGACTCGCGAGGCGAGTATCGGGAAGGGGTTATAGGTAATGTCGGAGCGCCTCCACGGGAGGGCCCTGACCCGATTGCAGAAAATGTCAACACTCTCGTTACGTGGCCGCGCTATCACCGGCCGTGCGAGGCGAACGCGCGCGCGAAAACACTCGGAACACGGCGAACGTCGAGCGCGAAAACGTGCAGGGGGGAAGCTGGGGAAGGGGGGGAGCGTGCACACAGGTGAGTGGGTGTATAGGTGCGTAGCACGCTTTGGTGTCTTTAAAGTGGCCATCTTGACTTCACTTTCAAACGCTCTGTGTGTGCTTGCTATCGGCCTGGAAAGAACGAGCGAGAGAGAGAGAGAGAGAGAGAGAGATGGAAGAGGACAGGATACGGTGTATCGCGTCGTGGCACAATGTAGCAATACGAGGAAGCCGATTACCCAACGATCCAGGATCCCTCCAAGCCCGACACTGGTTACACGCGATCCCAACGCGAGCCTAACGTTCCACGTGCCGTTTAACTCCGAAATTGTCACAAATCACCAATTTTACACATTTTATTCATTTACAGCGATGTATTTTTAGAAATTGGAATAACAAAGCTACATAGTTGGGAAACAATTTATTACTTATTAGTCAAAATAACTATTGACGAATACAGATAATGATGATAATACGAATAATAAATCACGATTGAAACAAATTAGCCATACTAATGAATTAAAAGATACTTAACACTACAACTCGGCGGACGAATAGACGAATATGGTAGGAGCCCAATCATTTTCCGTTCGCACGACAAAAATTCCCGTCGAGGCAAATAACTTCGAAGCATGAAATCTCTTTCAATCGGGCCTAAAATTTAGAACAAATAAATTTCGTTTCTACAGGCAGAGTATTCCATGTTTAATTCCACCGTAGTGAATGAAACCTGTTAATTCGATCAATTGTCTGAAAATAAACTTCTATCGCGCGAAACAACGTCAGCGGGCAGAGCTCCGAGAAATGTTTCAAATTTACCTCAACACATTAGCCAATTTTCGCTGCCATTTTCCCAAACAATCGCGAACCACGGACGTTAAAGTTCGACGAAGAAGCGGGGAAATAAAACTGATTGCGAGCGGAACGATGGCTGATGAGAGGGAATAAAGGAGGAAGATGCATCGATGGCAAGTACGGTTGGCAATATCGATTCGCTGCACCTGTTTTTCTTCGACCAACAGACATAGAACGAGGGGAGAGAAGGGAGAAAGAGAGAGAGAGAGAGAGAGAGAGTGGACGACGTCGGGTCTCGAATCTATTTCCGTGGGGCCCTAACTCGAGTGTCGAGAGACGGAAACAGACGGACGAGGGGAACAGAGACAGCGCAACAGGGGAAGAAGAGAATTTATGTGTTTGGAGAGGGTCAAGGGAACGAGGGTAGCGACAAGTGCAGCAGAGTCGTACAGCTGGATGCAACAGGGGGTAAAGAAACGCGTTTCCCTGTCACGCCTGCGTTATCCAAACTAATTTTCCCCGCGTGAAAATTGATCTTTTCTTTATCTACGTTCGAACGAGTGCGAGCGAAATTTGGCTTCTCGCGTAACTTAAGAGATCGCGGTAGCCGGATTAGTACCAATTCACGTGGAACTTAATTAACATGTATTTCGAAAAGATGTCGATATTCTTCTTTACGTGTTTAATGTAAAATTAAACAACATGTACATACATTTTATGTACAAGTACGTATAATATATTATAATAGATAAATTTAATACATTATTATATTTTAATATGAGTATAATACGATATAAAATATAATATACATGATATGATATAAAATTAAACTAAACGCTGTTTAGCTTATTTGGATGAATTTATCAAGATCCATTTGTGTTACAAGTTATGTAAATTTTTTCAAAAACTTTCAAGTTACATTAAAAAAAAATTTTTCTACGACTCTCTCCTAAATGTTATTAATAAAATTTGCTGAAATCGCAAGGGAACAACATTTACCGCGACTCGCTCGGTGGAACACGAGGATTAATGAAATTTCGATTGGATCAATCTCGCGCCACTATGAAAAAGTGCAAATGGGACTTTGTTTAGAGAGAGGAACGTGAAAATAATCCAGGGATATTCTCGATTTTCACGCGTTCACCGGTCGATATACCTATCGCGAGCGTGACGGCGCTTAACGATTCCACGTGAAAATCCACTTTTTCGTCGGTTACGCAGGATGCACACGGCGAAAGTGATGCGTGTCGAAGAAACGAGACAGTCGAGTCCGACAGACCGAGCAGACTCACGCGCGAGAGTATATACGCGAGAGGTTTTTCATTATCACTGAACGTGATTTTAGCGGGGATAACCTAGAAAATGGGGCCTCTTCAGGTGCAACGTTAATGCAACGAAAATTCGCGATTGGTTGATTTGGGTCACGTGATTCGCGAAGGGGCGTGGAGTAGACCTCGACTAGGAGTGGCGTTGTCTGGTACTGAGCGATCGCGCCTGTAATTTGTTTTCTATCGATTCAAACGTTTGCATGTCAATAAAATTTTATGGCAAAAAAGTCGTCTTCATTTCCTAGTCGGAACAGTTACTTCTGGACTTCTTTCAGTGAGACGAATCGTACTGGGGTACAAGTCGTGCAGTTTTTTTTCCTCCCGTCGTGACTTAAGGAGTTCACTCGGTGAGAAATGTTTCAGTGAAACGTAAACTCGGAATACAGTTTCGACATCAGCTACGATCAACGAGAGTAAGAATCAAACGTCTCTCGTCATGCAAAAGAGCAGCAACGACGAAGAGCTCGATTATTTTTGTTAGAAAAATCGATCGACCGGCGTAACTGGATCGATGCTCGCTCTTCTGCGTTGGTAAGCAAAGCGGAAACGAGCCGAGCGGCCGTTTGAAATTGTTACCAACAGCAACTGGAACGTAAATATATCGTCGGCGACACGAACACGACGTATTTTCGTCGATATTTCAACTGCAACACCGTTCTAATCTGTATTTATAATAGTTTTGTTAGAAAGTACACGGTCTCTCACTTTCCAACCGCTTTCTAAAAATGTGAAAAGAACAAACGACCAGCACCCATCCCGATTCGTGTTCTAACGGCACGTAATTGGCCGTCGCGGGCTGCGGTTAAAACGGAGCCGCAAAGTTTACCGCGGATCGGTTGGACAGCGAACGAAAATTTGCATTCCATTTGTATTGTTGCGATTAAAAAAAAAAAAAGAAGAAGAAAAAAGAAAAGAGGCAGAAAGGAACGAAAATTTGGATTGTCAAGAATTGAAAACGCGATTCCACGATTTCCTCTCTTCCTCGCGAGGCGTACAACAATTTTTCTCTGTTTTCGTTAAGCGCTGGCATACAGAAAAACTCGTCCGCCCCTTTGATCGTTTTAAATGCTCGGGTTAAAGGCTAAGCGTCTCACGCGGCCTACAAAAGGTCGTTACCACTTTAGCAGTGTCGTGCACAAGATACATTTGTAAGACGCGTTATACACACAACGTTGAGTAGTCGAAGCAGAGCCGAGGACGTGAGCGTCCCGTTGCCGTTTCAGCAGGTATGTTTCAGCAGGAGTTATAGAACGCGACACCTAACGCGCGCAGTGGCATAATATTTGCGCCGCATAAGCCTTAAGGTCGATTGTAAATACGTTTCTTCCTCGATGGTCGTTGCACGTTCCTACGTCTCGAGGCTGGCTCGAAGCGATCGCGAAATCGCGTACGCACGTAGTGTGCGTTGTTACGACACGGCTGTAAATTGTAAGAATTGGGCCACCGCGAATACCAACGCGCAAGCCTCTCGTACGTGTACACGTTTACACGCGAGTGCCGGCTGTTTTTTCTTTTTTTCGCGTCGACGCAAGAACGCAGGCGCAATTATCGCTAACGCGGATGTCTGGTCGCGATCCGCGGGGCCTTGGCCGGTTTCCCTTTCGGAGTAGCGAATCGGCATTGTTTAAATACCACGGCTTTGAGCGCGAGTTCAACTCCCGATCTGTGCACCCTTCGCCTGTATCGATGCAAGGTACACCGACATGGCGGATTTCTGTTGTACCGACGGAACAAATGTTCACACTATGGTAAGTCGATTCGTTTGCAGGATCGGTAAACGAACGATAAAGTAGGAACCCACGCGGGTAACTACGGTCGATAACGTAGATTTGAAGAAAAAAATGGTTGCTTGATATACGACGGACGATATAACAGGTGGAACAGCAATTGACGTTTGAAAATAATGAAAACTTCAAGACACATGTGTGCAAACTTACCCTTGCTCGTTTCCGGCTGAATACTTTCCGTCTTGATCTCCGCCCTCGCCGCGTACGGGATGGAGGTTGGAGATGCTTGCGAGGAAGGAGCTGCTAATTTCTCTGTTGCAAAGTAAAACGGTGGTCAACGCGACAACCGCGGGTTTCTACGGTTTCGAATCTTATCTGTTCACGAGACTCACCTGCTAACAACGGGTTGGCGGCTGCGATATTGTACCTCTGCCGCCGACAGGAAGGGGTTGCGGAAGTTGTAGTGGATGTGGGTTGACTGGCTTCAGCCAAATCGGCTTGCAGTTCACGAAGGAATGTGTCTAGCGTGTCAAAGGGTTCTTCCCCTGTGACACCAGCCATTCCTTCGCCCTCTTCCGCCGGCATATTTGGAGCAGCCGGCGTGCCCACAAGGGCGCTCAATTCCATCGGGGAGAATTCCACTGACTGCCCTGTACTGCTCTCCTGGTAGACAATCGATAAGGTCTAGTTAACGACTCGCTTTCACGATTGCAGAGCCGATCTTTCGCTCCGATGGAAAAAATGATCGCGATAGACCAACCTGGAGACACTGCGTCAAGTCGACCATTTTGCCGTCATTGTCAGGGCACCAAAGTAGCTCGTCGTCTATGAAGGGCATGTTTGACTCCTCCTTGGGCACGAGGGTGGAGGTCAGCGTGAGGGTTTGCGATACGGGGACCGGCATTGGGACCCGTACCCTGCGGTGGGGCCTCTTTAGCCACCCCCGCGCTTTCTAACATCCAAAACCACCTCCGGAACGTCCCCACTTTTCGCCTCTTCCTGTCACTGCTCTGCAGATCTTCTCTCTGTCGATTTATGCGCTACCTTGATTTCTCTGAAACAGACAAATTTCATTTGTTGCGGAGAAGAAATTTTTCTCAGGAACGGAAATTAATTACACAGTTACGTCTTTAACCATTTGCGTCTTTAACCATTTGCAACTGATTGCGGACCATAACGAGTGACCAAACGGTATACGATAATTCGTCGTTTCTCTTTAAACTCGTCGGTATGATATCACTGGATAGAAATTATCGAGAAGTAATAAATTTATTATTTGTTTTGCCTGGGTTGTACTTAAATATGCTTAAAACTGGGAAAATATTGCAATTTTGGGGCAAAAAATTCTGGACGCGCGTGGTACGTCGTTCGAGCGCAAAAGATTAAAAATTACTTTCTCTCGTCGCACAATGTGGACACGTTCACGCGAAACTAATTCTGCGATCGTTCCGAAAATCGTCGCGATTATCGATATTTGACTCGACGTACGTGCCCGTCGATAGCGAGAAATCGATCGATAAGTTTCATCGTGAAACGATCCGGATCGATCGTTCGATTCGTCGATGCAAAGCAATTCCAATTCCAATAATTAGAAGCTCGTGCGTGTAGCAAGCATGTAACGGAGCAGGTAACGCTGGCATTTCCATGAAAGTGAAAACACCGAGTGAAAACTTTCTTTCTGGCTCGTAGGTTGTTTCACTTCCTGTGCGCGTAACCTCACTCTCCTGTCGGCGCTGCATTTCTATGCAGCTTCTATACGCCGCTGTCTTTTACGTAATCCTCGATCGCGAAAGAAAGTTTCTATCGTTGCGAGGAGGTTAACATCCTCTAGCCTAGGCTATTCAAATATCGCTCGCCGCCCGATGTAATCGGGAGCAACGCGCTGCGTCGAAAACGAGGCGATCGAATGTCTACGTACCCGCATGGAAAGAGAACTCTCTAATGAAACCTTATTATTTCCTTTCTTTATATAATCGATGGAAATTTTACGAAAAAGAGAATATATATATATATATATACATATCGTTACGAGTACACTCTGTTTTCTTCCACACGTGTATGCACATGAACGATATTTTTTTTCAAAGCGAAAGTGCATCAACTGACTCGAGCAGTGGAATTCAAATTGCCCGCCAAAACCAGAGCCGAACAGTTTCGATATGGCAGATGACGAGAGCAGCTCAACGTCCGACGAGAGTCTGGACGTGAAAAGTGTAAAATTCGATCCGATGAAAGCGCTGTACTCGAAAAAGATCGATCTGTCGGTGACGAAAGCACCGATCTACGACAATGTCTCCAAATTCGAAGCCGTAATGTCAGGTCTGTCCGGACAGATGAAAGTGCGTATCGCGCTCGCGCGTGCCGATTTTACACACCATCGCACAGCTGATACATTTTCGTTTTCATCTTCTCTGACTATTTCAGAAGAACGTGCAGACGACTGCCGCGAAGCAAGGAGAATGTTCGAGGCAACGATTTTTACCCCATCAAGGTAAGATCGTCGTATTCAAAACAAGAACACGCACCGGTGTTTATTGTCATTTTGGAAAAGTGAGGTTATACCATTTGGTCGTCCTAACCTTTGGATGTCTGACGAGAGATGGCGACCGTGTGAAATCGTCGCGTCGTCGGGAGGTCGCTGTTTCATTCATGATAACTCGCACGTGGTATCAAATTTCAATATGCTTACGGTTAGCTAACACGAACGGTGTACGTACGCGGAAGTGGAACGAGTGGTAGTCGCGTGAGAATCTATGATGATTCACGCGTCTCTTTACACCGCGTGCATCTTTTCATCCAGCTAAAGTATACTGTTCAACTCTCCACTTTCAGGAACATACCGTCGTGATATACACCGAGTTGCACGCTGCTCGCTACTTTGAGCAACAATGACCGAGTCTTACGCGTCTCGTTGGATCGTCGGAGGTGATACGGCACGCGGTTTTTCATCGAACCACAGCCGGTCACTGTTGAGGTAGCTCGCTCCATATTAGCGAGATTCTCTCGAATGAATCATTCAGCTGTGTGTTTTTTTTCTTTCCTCAGTTCTCCCTCCATCTAAATCGATTTCTCGCTAATAGCACGAACAAACGACGCCGACTGTGGACTCTATATCTCGAGATATTGGCACACTTTATTTACGAACCAACAAATACCACGAAGGTCGTCGGTAATGCCATCGCGAGGCGCGCGCGTAGCCGCGTGGAATTTGACCTCCGCGAAAGTGCGTCAACTCGTGGAAACCCTGGTCTGATCTCATTGTTTCCTTTCCGACCGAGTCCTTTCATCGCGCGCCTTTGGATCATATCTAATGTCGCGAAGCATTCGCCGAGACCTTCCTCTGGACATGCGTCGTGCAAACGCGCGATGGAATCCGCGGTAGAAGGTCCCGAAATGTTTCGCAACCGCGGAAGCCTTCGACGTGTGGATGTACACGAGATTACCAAATGCACCGTCGCATTTTTTTTTTCTATTATGCAACACCTTAAAACAAGAGCTAATTTAAAAAAAATTATCACTAGTGTCGTTATTGTAGACTTGGGCTCAATATTAACCTCTTCCGCTGGCAACTTTGCGGACCATAACGAGTGACCAAACCGTATACAATAATTCGTTTCCTTTTTCTTTTGAACGTCGGTATGACATCGTTGGATAGAAATTATTAAAAAGTAATAAACTTATCGTTTGTTTTGCCTCGGTTACATTTAAATACGAATAATTAAAACTGAGTAAATGTTGCAATTTGGGACAAGAAATTCTCGACGTGCGTGGCACGTCATTCCAGCGCAAAAGGTTGAAAAAAATGGTCGACAGTATCGTTAGAATAAACGGAGAATCTAGAATTTCCAAATTTCCGTTGTTACATTCTGCGACGGGGAATTCTCGTCACGTAAATTTCGAATCACTGATGTCAATAATTTCGAAATTTTCCCAAGAGTAAAAAGATGGGGAAACCAAAGTACAACGCCGAATGCCTCGAGATAGACGGCACTGATATTACATCAGACGTGTACCGGGCACGTCCGGTAGCGTGGTACGCCCGGTCGAAACTTGACCGAAGCTCTCGGCGTCGCTTCTTAACCGTGATTCTGACACGGTGCCAAGTGGAGGGTCGGCTTAGATTTTCAGTGAAAGTGGCGCGGTTACCGAGGCCTCGACAGGCCTCGACAGGCCTCCGACGAAATTTCGGCACTTCGTCGCTTTCCTCCCGTGGCCGCCAAAGAGACTCAGTGTGAAACGAGAAAGAGACAGAGAGCACCAGGGGGGAGAGTAACGCGGCATAGAAAGCACAAGGAAAAGAGGGAAGAAGGACAAGAGGGGTTGGTTGGTTTAGTCAGTGTAGACAGAGAGGTAGGCACGTTCCCTTCATGTCGCAGCGGGTAGCCCGGGGGTATGTATCTATTGGCCGGCAGCCAATTACACGAGGCAGCCGATAAATCACGGATCCCTGACCCAGTGCAGTTTTATATTTACAGGCGACGCGAGAGAGGAGGAGGTGGAGGAGGCACCGGGCGTGCGCCTCTGCCGTTGTGCCGCCACTCGCCGCGGCACATTCACCGTCTTTCTCCTTCGTTCTTTCTCCGGCGCTTGCGTTCGCATCTCTCCGACCTGAGTGCGCCGAGAATCGCGGTGGTGTGGTGGTCTGTAGGGCTCTCTCGTGTGCTTGGCGATGCTCTCTCGCGCGCGCTACATCGTGTGGAAAGCCACGGCACATACACACACACACACAGAGAAAGAGAGAGAGAGAGAAAGAGACTGAGCTCTTCCACAAGAGGGTGGAGAGGGGCTGGTCGTTGGGCTGTATGAGTGTGGGGTGGGGTGTAACAGCGTATACGTACGTAATGCAGCACTTGTTGCGCCCGGGCGTCGACCTCGGACTCAACCCGAGGCTCCGCGCCGGATTGACCGTCTTCTAGACCGAAAATTTTGCACGGTGCGTCGCTGCGCAACCTCGTCGAGGTCCTTCGACTTCCGTAATCGCTAGATGATTCAAACAGAATGAGGATATCTCGGTCGTCGAGGAATCTTTCGTTATCGACGTCGTATATCGGGGCTAAGGAGAACGATAACAAAAGTCATGGACAACGTTGTCCGGAAAACAACGTTGAGAAGAAGACGGAAGACGTTTAAGGAGGAACAAGCCGGTATCCGTCGAAAGACTCGGTACGATATCGAAGAGGATCGCGGGCGCAGCGAGAGTCGCGCAGCAGCACTTGTTGCGTCCGGACGTCGACCTCGACTCAACTCGAGGCTCCTCAGCTTCGGAGGCGGCCACCGAACACGTTCGGCCGGAACTGTGATTTTCATGATTGCGCTTGTATGTGGAACGTAATCGAACGTTATTATCGTTGCTTAATTCGCCCGGAGCTTTCTCGCGTAACGTTCGTAATCCCCGCGCGCGTACTTTTCCCTCTTAATAGCTCTTCGGGATACAGCGTCCCTCGAGACAGGCGTACGCGCTGCCTGTCCCTTTCTTGCATGCGAAAAACGGGAGAAAGCTCGTTCGGGGAATTGACTTCTGACGCGTTCGGAGGCGACTGCGAACGATTTTTACGCGACCTAGGCCAACGTGAGTCATTCGCCGTTCCCCGATCATCATCGACCACGCTCGTCTCGAAACGTTAGTAGAACGTTGTTGGACGTTACTCGGTCTCGATCTCTCGGTTTCCCAGACTCTGTTCCTCGTCGTTGCTGTCGTTGTTGTTTTTCTATATTACACACCGCCGTGTCGACACGGAGGTCGTCGTAGACGATAACGCGGTCCGTTCGAGGAACGCCAGCAACACGCGAGCGTCGTCAAGTTTCGCCTGTTGGCCGGTCAGAAACACAACGCAAAGCGAGTCCACCGGCAGTCGTTCGCCCCGAGTAACGGAATACACGTCGCACCGCCGGCCGATGTTTTCCCTTCGATTCTCGCCGGCGTGTTGCGCAATATTTATACGCGCGCGACATATGCATCCACCATTCGGTAACTCCACCACCGCGGTCGGCCGACCAGAGCGCAGAGGGGACTTCTCTTCTTCGTGGTAGTCTGGCTGTGCAACGACCGGCAATCCACGTCGAACGCACGAACCACCGCGCGGCGTTTTTGTTCGACAACGTTATCGGATACGGAAGCGTTCTGGCTAGTCTCGAATTCCTCGCACGAACGAACCGACTAACTGAGCGAACGAAGGAGCAGCGTTCCCCGTTTCTTTTTCTTTTTTTCTTTTTTCTTTTCTTTTTGTCTTTCCTTGAGCATTCTGGCGGAGATGGTGGACGAGCGACACCCGGTAGATTGGACGATCCAATTCCTCGGTCGTTTGTGTGCACGTACCGTCGCCTCGACCTATCCCAACGTAACAGATGACTATAGAGCACGTCGAAACGGCGTTTCTCACCCTCTTTGAATTTCGAACGGTATCGTCTCTTTCTCTTTTTTTTTTCAGTCAGACATCGTTCTGTCCTTGCTGATGGAATCAACTTTTTGGAGTCACGTGGTCGACAAATTGGAGATTCGCGATTGGCAAACGACCGATCCAGATCGTACGCGAAAACGCGTGAAAATGTACACGGCACTGGGGTTAATTGTGACCCGCTGATGGAAAAAGACGCGAACGAGTATGAATGAACCAGACGGAGCAAAGAATTCCTCGTTGAAAGGAATGTGACAAACTTCCTAAATGCATATCGTTGAGAACGGTTCCAAATTCAACGATCTCCCTTTAATCGATCTTTTTCTCTGCTACGCGCGAATCGTTTACTTCTGTGGTAAAAGTGATTTCTCCTTTCTTCTGGAATCTCACCGAGCTTCCATGTACTTTCCTACGAACCGTTCTCGCGGCCGACGAGTTATCCGAATAACGACTCGAGTCTTCGAGAGAGAGAGAGAGAGAGAGAGAGAGAGAGAGAGAGAGAGAAACAGACAAAATCGTTCCTTCGAAACCGATAAACCACGAAAACAACGTCCCTCGAAATTCACGTCCATTCGTCTTCTTTTCTACGTGTATCTCCTTTGGCTCGTTACCTGTCTGCTACTTGGAAGAAAACAAAGCGAAAGCGGTAGAGAGAAAGAGAGAGGGGAGGGGGGGGGGCAAGCGAGAAGGGATCGAAAGGGCCTGGTCGCAAAAGTAACAGTACCTACGGATAGTTCGCGTAAAGCAAACTCTCGCGAGAGGCGAGCAAGCCAGCCGACGTTTCCTCGTGTGCGTGTTGCTCGCCTTTCCGTGTGTGTATGTGTGTGTTCTTATACGTCGTGCATGTACGTACGCTACCTTCTTGTCTCTCTCCTCCCCCCTCCCCCTCGCGCGCACACACACATACACACGAACGAAAAACTCTGTCATTGTATGCGCGCGCGCGCGTATGTGTGTGTGTGTGTGTGTGGAGGAGCGCGTGCGCGCAAGAGCAACGTCGGTAGAGCGTAGGTACGCGTCGGGTGCGCGTGTGTGCGAGCGTCGTACACACACGTACAGGGACGTGTGTGTGTGCGTGTCTGTAGAGAGGTCTGGTGGCTGCTCGGCTGCCTGCCTCAGCTCTCGGGTGCGCTGCCCGCCAGGACGTTGAACCCAGCGCGACTCAACCTGGGGATCATCCGCGGGTACAACCAGCCCTCTCTCCCCTCCCCTCCCCTCCCTCCTTCCCTCCTATCCCCACCGATGCTTCTCGCTGCTCTTCCTCCTCCTACTCCTCCACCACCTTCGCTACCGTGTGTCTCGGTCAGTCTTCTCAGTCTCCCGTGTCTTCGGAAAAAGTCTCTCTCTTTATTCCTCCTCTCTGCTTTCTTTTTCCTCTGCCCCCAGTCATCTTTCTCTCGCTTTTCCTCGGCCGTTGCTTCTTCCTTCCTCCTCTTGGCGACCCCTTTCCCCGCGATATTTCGTCGCCCAGCATCGCGCAAGGGAGTACCGCGAGTCGCCCCACCTGCCTCCCGTACGAACATTCTCCAAGGGCCGTCGTACCCACCTGCATAGGATCCTCTTCACCGCGGGACCGAGTGCTCCTTCGCACGCACGGTAAACATTTTTACAGGTGAACACGTGAGATACGTTGCGCGGACGAATCCGAGACCGAGACCTCATCTCGAGCCAGCCTGATTCGCGATTGTCCCCGTCGAGTTAGAACCAGAGTTTCCATCTTCTTCTCCCCAGGTCGAAGAACGAACACGTACGCAAGCGATTATTGCTTCTACTCGAGATCGTCTCGGAAAATTTCGAACGAGACGAGTTCTTCTTCTCCAAATTTTCCAACAAGGTGATTTTCCGCGAGACGCGAAAAGTTGAAAATCCGCAAAAAGGAGAGCTACCGAGAGGTGCAAAAATCGAACTGTTAAGCGGAGGATAATACGTCGGAGCGGTTTCGCGCGGGCTGCGCCGTCGTTCTCGGCTCGCAGTTGCAAAGCTAACGGTTCCTTCCGCGGTGCACGCACGTGAACGCTCACGGAGCGCGGCCTCGCGTTATCTCCCTCGCGCCGGTGTATAACTGAAAATCGAAAAGAATCTCGGTGCCTTCCGGAGGATAAAAGAGGAAAAAATAGTGGTGGCGTTTACTCCCTCTTTCTCCTCTCTCTCTTTCTCCCTTTGCTTTCTCGACAGTTCGCGAGATCGTCCAAGCAGATTGCATCCTCGCGTGGCGAACGCGAACCGACGGTGGAAAGCGACTACTCGTAAACACGGAGGCGGCCCTTCCCGTGCCTCGAGTAAATATTCCAAAGCTCTCCTTTATACAACGGAACGAACGGAAGATACGTCGTCGTAAAAGCGCGAAGACGCTTCGATAATCCGTTCGGCGGGCAACGCTAGCGCCATCGCGTACCCAGAGTCGAAAAAAAAAGTATGTAATTTCTAATTTCACCGCCAGCTAACGTCTCTCACCGTCCGTCCCTCTTTCTCCAACCGACGTGACGAAGATGCGCGAACGTGTTTTCTTCGACAATTCACGACTCGATGAGCCGGTATTTTTACCGGTCTCGTAATGTATAAATCGGTCGCGAGTCGAGGGGGTCTTCACCCAACCTCGTATTTTTAGAAATCACCCAACGCTCTACGGCGCCGTAAACCGGTGTGTAACCGTAGCGCCGCGGTCTCGAAAAATGGCCGGGTCGCGCGCGAGTGTCCGGCGTGTAAAGCGCGCGTCGTAACCGAGCGCCGAGTTGGAATTGGATCGCGACGATAGTGAAAGTGGCGCGTGGTGCACGCGGAAAGGAATATAAAGAAAGGTGGAAAAGAAGCGAGGGACCGGAGATAACCGTGGCGATGGAGAAGAGAGAGGGGGGAGGGGGGGACCGTAGGTTTGAGGTGGATGAAAGTTATCGGAGAAAGCCAATTGGCAGCGTCGATCTCGCGAATGCGCGATCGCCTGTCTCTACACGCAACGCAACACCTATCGACGCTGCACTCGGAACGTGCTCGCGCGAACAGCTTGCACGCTCTCCTCCACTCCGCTTGCACACGCGCGAGCTGCAACTCGCGTCGCTATCGCGCGTCCGTGTATGTGTGAAATTGCGCGCGGCCGCGCGCACACCGGCGAAATAAGTGCACATACTCGTGTACGTACGTAGAGCGTACGGCAGAAAGTGTGTATAGAGCAGAGCCAGCCTTTACGTAACTCTGCGGCGTTCCTCTTTCCGCGCAGCACCGAGCTACCAGGGCCGAGCCACCTTCTCACCAGGCCCCTCCCCTCTCCCCTCCACTTCGCTATGCACGTACCATATATACGCGCTTCCCCGATCCGAAATCGGTTTTTACAGAAGCGCAGCACGATGATATTCCGGAGGTTGATCGCTTAGAGCCGGCCGATGACCAGTTGTGCACGGTGGATACTTTCGCCGCTGCGAATAGTTGACAAAACCATCGTAGAACGTACGTAAGAGGCGTTCGTGTGCCACCGAGCCGCTGTGTAATTTACCGTAATCAAATGTTTATTGTCGCAAATAACTGTTACCATCGTGGCAACATACGCGAGTATCTTTTTCTATCTCTCTTCTATCTCCCATAAAAATGACCAACGATGACGTTATCGATGAAAAGAAGAGACGCTCGAGGGTATTCCGCGTTCGCTTCTGTCTTGCATACAAATTCGATTTTTCTTAATGGAACCCGCGGATCTGTCGGTATCGTCGACATCGTCGACATCGTCCTCGTTGTCGGTTGCTGTATGTGTAATGGCTCGTCATTGTCTCTTTTTTTTTCTCTCTCTCGTAATGGCAAAAAATGAGCAAAAACTGGACGACCAAAAGCACGATGCTATCGGTGCGCGTTCGTCTCAGCGGAATACAACGATGAACGATGATGATTTGTCGGCGAACCGACCAGCGAGAGCCACGTAAATTCTTATTAGCACGCCGTTATGGTCGCTATGGTGAAAAAAATCTACCGGAATAATGTCAGCTCTGATAACTCTCTCTCTCTCTCTCTCTGTTTCTCTTCCTTGATCGAGAGATACACAGCGAATTCCACCCACGTCTGTCTTTATTCGTTCTCACTTCGTTTCTCAGGACCTAATTTGACGATACATCGACACAATTGGATACAACTCTCCAAGTTTCTGATTCAGGTCTAACTGTATCACACAGTGGCACTGTGAGGAGAATAAATTTGAAATCAGCCATTTTTTCTCTTCTTTTTTTTCTGTTCTTTACGATGTGCAGAGCCCGTAGCTGGCAGAAAGACGACCGGAGAGCGAGGACGGAGCATAGAAGGAAGAAACGTCCTCGCGAAAATGCAAAGGACCTTCGGCCCGTTAGGAATGCTACACGGATACATGGAAAATCGGACTCGCATCAAGGTAGGTCAGGACTTGTCACGTTTCTCGATGATCGTGCAGTTTCAACAGTTTCTTCTATCGTCACGAGCAACAAACGTGTTCGTATTTCAAGCGTTCTAGAAAACTGTAAAGAAGAAAAGGTACAATAAATGAAAGAAGTGTTAAAAAAAAGTAACTCTGCAATTATCGAGTGTGTAAAAGTCAGTCAAAAGCGACGACCCGACACCATCTCGACTCGAACCGTGCGATCGGTGGAAATTTCGAGGATAGTCCTGAAACCGGCACTGTAAACACCCACGCCTCTCATTTCTGCCTGACCCCTGGCATTGTGCGCGTACGCACACGCGGTTGACACACTTTCGCGAGCCGGGAGACACGTGCGCGAGCCCTTCGAAGGTAAACGAGGGCTGGAAACGGCCGAAAGATGCGGATAGAGGGAGAAAGGACACCGTTCGGGTCAACACTCGTCTCCATGGAGACAATCGGGGCCTCTCTCGTCTCGTCTACGCCCCTGGATCTTCCCCTTATTTTCGAGGGACGCTTCGAAAAGGCAAGGTCGAACGTCGTAATGCCTATTTCCAAAAGGATTCTCTCTCTCTCTCTCTCTCTCTCTCTCTCTATCAGTTACCTAATCTCAAATACTTTGAGATTTGTAAAACACTTATTGCACGTATCAAAGCGATAGCGTATCTATAAGTCTATAGGTTATGTTATAATGCGATCGTTATCTGGCTAGAGCGGCTTTTTTCATTGTGTCGCCGTTTCGTATTTGGTTTGTTAACCCTTTCATAGTGCAATGAAAAATAATCGGACGATCGCGATGCAATTATCAATGTTCACTTTACACGCACGTGCTAAAATAGTAAATTATTGCCATCGATTTCCGGCAAATATATCTTAAAATATATATTTTTTTTTATAGGAAATACCTTTTCAAATCTCGGTAATACAAAAATAGCTATATTCTAAATCGAAATTCCTTCATTTCGAACGTTTCGTCATTGTCGACCGCACTGGCCGGAGAGTTGATATAATGCAACTTCCGTGAGTAGGTTAGCGATTACAGCGACAAAGATATTGCAAGGTTAGAGAAAAGCCGGGTACTTTATCTGGCCGGGTTGCGTAACGAGAAAGCGAGGACGCGCTCATATCAAACGTTTTTAATCTGGCCGCGGTGGCATTCTTCTTCGACAGAAGAAGAAACTGAATATCGCGTGTGAGTCAGACGGCGATCCGATGAAATCACGCGAAGACGTTTCTGGATCGTATCAGTCCCCCGACAACGATCGCGAGCCATTTTTCTCGCGCGGCCGGAAAATAAATCAACGTGCAAGGTCTTTTGTTTGTTTCATTTGCTTTTCCTCGCGACCGGATCGCGTCGTAACGAAGAGAAATCGCGAGCGAGCGAGCGGAGCCGCTGGCTCGTCCCGATCGGATCAAACGACGAAAGCAGGAAAAAAAGAAAGAAATGCACTTCCTGCCACATCTAGTAAATAGTATCTCGTTGCTTCCTACTTCCATAATTAGCGGCGTATTTGGTGAACGCGAGAGAACGGGATCCGCGAAGCAGGAAGCGTTACGCCAACCTATCTCGGTACATTTCCCGAACTGCTCTCCGAAATGAACGTGTTTGTCGACCAACTTCCAGAGCGGGGATAAAAATAAGCATCAGTCTGTTTATTTCCGATCACGTACCGGATGACAATCGATTGGCAAACGTTTTCAAACGACATTCTGCCATCATTCGGCTCGATGTGTATTAACTTGCGCTGGCAACTGGTTCGCGGACCATAACGAGTGACCGAACCGTATACAACAATTCGTCGCTTTCTTTTTCTTTCGAACTCGAATTTGTTTTGCCTGGATTACGTTTAAATATACTTAAAACTGAGAAAATGTTACAATTTGGGACAAGAAATTCTCGACGTGCGTGGCACGTCGTTCCAGCGCAAAAGGTTAATGTGCAAGACGTTCAAAGCGTCTCCCAGCTTTACTCCTTCGTTAATTTCCTTCGAACGGAACGTCTGGCCAGAAAAAAAAAAGGAAGAAAGAACGATTAATCATTAAATTGATGTAATTGATCTTCCTGCGGAAGTGCCAGTCTATATTCCATATTCTCAATGAGCGGAATCGAGTTCCTAATTAAACTCCTTTCGGATCCGGAGCTTTTAATAAGAGACGGGGAACGTGTTTCTCGATTAATTACTTTCATTAGCTCTCATTCGCAGCTTCGTTCACCAGCCCGTCGTCGTCGTCGTTGTCGGTTGAAACGACGTTTATTCCTACTCGCACAGTCCTCTCACTGCGTCTCTGGTCTACGTTTCATGAAACCACCTTGTCCTTGGGAACAGATCCTAATCTCTAACCTTCGGATGTGCCTGCATCCGGAAAGAAGATTTTTTTTCTTTTTCATCTCCGCCGATCGATTACTCCGTCCTTCGATTTCTTTTCAAATCGTCGAAGAAAGCGATTGGCTCTTTTCCTTGGAGAATCCAATCCCATCTCGCGCGCTCTCGTCATTTTCATGCATTCCCACGTAATATCCTGTATAATGCACGTGTTACGTAACGAAAGGATCGCCGATAGAGAAAAGGAAGAAACAGTTGATAAATACGATTCGCGCGAGGACAATTGTCATTACGCGATTTCTGTTACTTCGGTAATGTCGTTAACGCCTGCAATTTACTCACACGTCGCCATTAGCCTCGACGGCTGATTTCTACTCTCTCTGATTCCTTAATAATCATCGCTATCGAAAGAAACGGAAATAATATGATTCGTCGAAAGGTATTTTTCGCTTCTGATTGGAATCAACGAACCTTGAGACACAGCCTGAACGATTTTTAATTTCTCTTGGCTGGACAGGTTCACGAGATCTGATCACGGATTGAAAAGACTCGATCGATCGTTGGGTCTAACGATTAAGCAGATCTATGAACGCGGCAACAACGTGGTTATCCTTCGCGATTAATGACCCTGCTGCTGGTCCAGCAAACGTGCGGATCGATGGAATCTTGAGGACTTCTAGAATCGATTCTAGCTTGTAATCAACCTGGCGTTCCTCTTCTCAATGGCGTTTCGCGCACGCACGAAACACGTGCGCGGAGTCAATGACAAGCAGCGAAAGAAAGGTATCGCGAGGCGGTGTTTCGAATTCTTCACACTGGAATTGACCAAAGACTGAGTCAGAATGCCCAATTTACAATTTTGAAAATTTGTAAAAGAATTTGTAACAATATATGTTTAGAGATTCGTAAAACGTGATATTAAAAAAATTGTTCATCCCTTGGTCGTCGTTGGTCGATTGTCACCAGTATTCTGCTGGGTAAATCGGATCGATTTAGAGAAACATCGAAAGGAAAAGAAAAGTGATTTAAAGAAATTCGAAACGTTTGAAAAGGAAAAACAAAAACGTCGAGAAAAAATCGAAGAATTTCGATAGAGTTATCGAAACCTTGAACGATCGAGCTCGGCTTGGTTAATCGTTGAGAAGAATCGCTCGATTTGTTGAAAGATCTCGTGGAAAACGGTACTGACGGTGAGCGTTGGATGCGCGCTGGGGAACGAGAGAGAAAGAGAGAGAGGGGGGGAGTGGGGAAAGAAGCGAGTCAGAGTCGGAGTCACGCAATTAGTTTTCATTGCGACAAAGCCGGGTATATATCAGTGCGAAAGGCATTGAAGGGGGCCTTGCCACGGCCTGCACTTCCGCGTATCAGCCTGCTATCTTGTCTCGCGGCATATCTACGCGCGCATGACAAACAACGGAACGGTGCTCACTCTCTCGTGGACACGCTCGCGACAACTGTCATTAATACAATTATCCTCTGGAAAATGGAAAAGTTTGCGTGAGCACGTACTTTCTTTTCGAAACAATCTTCGTCGTCGTCCGTCCATGATGTCTCCAACATCGACAAAGATTTATTAACCTTCGCGAAAGATTTGCAAAGGGACTTGCTTCGCGGTCGAGATTCAACGAATCAGAGAAAGATAGATATTCGAATAAATATTCGAACGTGGCACGTACAGGTCGAATGCTTTATCCTCTCGCGTCGCGAAAAACGTACAATCAGAGCGTGTACAAATTATGCATGTGTCGTTTTGATGCAGTGCGTGTAAAAAAAAAAATAACCTGCCTTTTCCCAGGCCGAAACGATCGATCAACGAGCGAAACGAGCACCGCGGCAGCCGACGTTCCTCTTCATCGCAAGTACGGACACGTACGATCTGGAATAGGCGGATCGAGACGCGCGTTACGTCCGTGCACTTATTTTCGATGGAGAAGAGAGAGAGAGAGAGAGCTTCTTTCTTCTTTCTTCTTCCCTCGCTTCTGCTCGATCCGTCGCGGTGCCCTCCGCGTGTTCTCGTCCCACCGTTTCGCGAGAAGCCGGCTTTACCTGGAACAGTTGAACCGCCACGACGAACGGACAACACGAGACTCGCCACGATTTAAAAGGAATAATCGTTCGTCCTTTGTGCCGAAGGTCTACACGAGGAACGCGCGCGGCATAAGGGGACACGTGGAGGCATACGTGGCTGCCTTCGACAAGCACTGGAACCTCGCGCTCGAGGACTGCTTTGAGGTTTGGACTCGTAAAGTGAAGAGGAAAGCACCTGCTCTTGGTAATTTGTATTCTTTTTCTGTTTTGCTTTTTTTCTCTTCCGCCGTTTTTTTTCTTCTCGCTTGCGCTTCGTCGAATTCTTTGGATCGAGCGAAAGAAATTGAAGAACTGAGTCGTAAAAAGCTTTGTAAAAAACGCAGTCGGACAAATAACAAGACGATGATAAATTCGTACTTGGTCATTTGCAGAGTGACTCGATTATTAAAATAACGCTCGTATCGATTTGACAACGATTTTCATTTATTTTACTTTGCTGAACGATGGCACGTGGTATCTGCGATGAATCAGACATTGGGATGCTAATACAGTCTATAAAAAGCGGTTGAAAGCTGTAACCTCCGACATTTGTACGACGTAGCAGCTGGTCTTGCCCGTGATTCGAACGCGACGAGGCGGCGCGCGAGGCGCGATACGGCCCTGGAAAAATTGAATCTCTGACTATCTGACGACCACTCAAGGCCTGCCACCTTGTTGAGGAATTCTAAACAATGTCGTAGGTTCAATGAAAAGTCGAATAGTCGCGGCTAAAAACTATCGGCCTTCTCCTCTGTCCTTTTTTTACTATTTTCATGGAATCACTGGTTCGTTTTTTATTTTGAAATAAAAAGAGAAAGAATATTTTCTGAATCGTCTTGAAACTGTCGATTTTTTTCTTTTTTTTTGAAGAACAATTCGCATTTCTGCAATTAACCCTTTCTGATGATACCGGCGACGTACGAAACAATTCGTCATCCGTTCACGGTTACGTTGTTATTTTTGTACAACAGTGTTCGCGTTTTTATGCGAAAACATATTCGGTATCCATTGATCGGCCTCGAAATGTTTCTATCTCACAGTACACGTATATGTACAAATTGGCATGCAAATTTTTAGATTATACATAATGGACGCGGTTGCGGCCGCGCGCGTCCAGAATTTTAACACGACGTATCAATAGGTGTAGCAACGTTACCGTGTATTCTTCGAGCCTAACGAGAATCCAATTTAGTCCTTCCTACACTCGCCTGACCATGAATGACTCCTACCACTGTCTGTGTCAATGGAACATTCGCGCGCGTCTTCCTATTTACGCGGCTGATCGATGCACCGATCGCACGATGGCGCTTTTCGGATTTTCCATCGCCGATTTCCTCCTCATTCTCCCCCCTCCCCGCCCTGTCGAAGTCAATCACAAGATCAATTAAAATCACGCGTTTGAATATTTTAACGCCGACATGTTCCACGTTGAATGGAAATTCTCGCCTAATAACAACCCGTTCGGCTCGGTTCGTCGATCTATTTTGAATACGTAATTAGTCACTCCTCTTGATAATGGAACACACGAATGACGCGGGAATCGATAAAATTAATGAACGGCTTCCGATTGGCTGTTCGCTTATCGTTAGCCACCTTTATTTACACGGGAGGAGAGAAGCACGAGAGACAGTCAAGGGTCGTTGTATCGCGGGGGATACAATCCTCAGGACGCCCCTTTACGCTAAGGGGCAAAGACCGACCTTGACTACATAGTGGTTGCTACGTTCGATACAAGGCCCATGTGCTTCGCTCCGTCGTTCGTTTCCCTTTTTTTCCTCTCTCTTTCTCTCTCCCGCGCGCGCGCGCCGCGCACATCCAACACCTCTTCATCGAACGCAAGAGGTCGCTCTCGGAGTCTCGCTCTTTTTCTCTCTTCCTCTCTTCCTCTCTTCCTCTCTTCCTCTCTTCCCACTACTCCCGTTTCCCTCTTGCTCGCACCTCTTTCCTTCCGTTCCATCTTCCTCCTTCTTTCCTCGTTCCGCCACAACCCTGCAAACCTTCGGCACACGTTTCCATTCATTCACGTGGCCACGCCAGCCCGCACGTGCGTCCGCAATTGCAACTTCCTTCGAACGTCTTATCGAGACCTTCGTCTTCCCTTGTGTTGCCCGTCGCTTATCCAAAGATTTCCGGCAAACTGGCTGCGATTCCGTTCTTCAACCGTCGCCAGTTATCCCCTGTTCGTTCGCATGTTCTTTCTTTTTATCGGTTGCCCGTAACCTAAATCTTTATCACGCGACTCGCGCGAGATCGCGAAAATTTTCCGAGCAGCGAATTTTGTTTCGTTGTTCTATGGTATCGGTACGACATGGCACGTGATGTGAATCGATTGTCCTCTTTCGAACACGATAAAAATCTCGCTGATTATTTCAACGTGCTCGTAAATCAACGAAATGATTCTACGATTTCTACGTGGGATGGTGGGGGTTGATCGTGATTAATTAATCCTCGCGCGAGAACGAGGACAGCGAGCGACGAAACGCTGTGGGAAGGACAGAGAGGAAATATAGGACGACTGTGCGTTGTTGATTCTCGAGTCTAAAAAGAGTGATTCCTCCGAGAACAGTAATCGCGGCGGTACACCGAGAGTTCAGGGTTAGTTGGCCTACTGACGTACTTTGGGATATCCTGAGGGGGTCGAGAGGTCGTTGATACGAAACGGCGAGGGTGGCAAGCAGGGAGCGACCTTGAAGAGCAACTTCCAGGATCGATGTCTGCCGAGTACACGTGTCCCAACGACTCCTCGTGCTTGCCTGCTCCCTCCTAACCGTATCGTCCTACGCCCTTCTGTTTCCCCTCGAGCTTGGCGGACACGTGCCAGCACATAAACAACCTTTCGAGACTTACCTCGTGACCCGTCGACATTCTCTTCGTTCGTGATTCCTCCATGACGTCAACCTTCGCTGTTTTTTTTTTTTTTTTTTTTTTCCTTTTTTTTTCTGCTCTAGCTCTCGTTTTCCACCGAGAAAACTGTTGCGACTGTTGCAAATTATCGGTATACATATTTTATTAAGAACGATACGTTTTCAAGAGTTAAGGACAACCAAGATGTTCACCGTGATCTTGCATCTCTTTCGATAGCGAACTCCACGGGGATTAACTTTTTTAAATTGTTTCGCGTTCTCGATCCATTAGGTACGCCGAGTGGCGTGAAAACGAAAGAAGACGCCGCGCCCAAAGTAGTCGTGAGGAAGATCGAGGGAAAGAAGGAGACCTTGGAGAGACACGTGCCGCAAATGTTGCTGAGGGGAGAACAGGTCGCTATAATCGTCAAAATCAATTGAGTCAGTGAATACGTCCTACGACCGAGAAACGGACACTGGTGACGTCACGCGACTTCATGTTGCGACGCGTCGTACTGCTGGACGAGCAAAAACCAATGCAATACTTTTTATACTGTTATTCTTTTTTTTTTTTTCTTTAGTATAACTTTTCAACCATGTTTATTTTATACGAAATAAAAATTCGTAGTATTTCATTTGGTTTCTATTAATCCTTAACTTTTTGCCGCTAGTAACTAGTTCACGGACCATAACGAGTGACCAAACCGTGTAATAATAATAATTCGCCATCTTTTTTAAATTCATGGATATATCACTGGATAAAAATTACTAAGAAGTAATAAACTTATCATTTGTTTTGCCTGGGTTATATTTCAATATATTTAAAACTGAAAAAATATTGCAATTTTAGGCGAAATATTTTCGACGTACGTGGCACGTCATTCCAGCGCAATAGGTTAACGACGATTCCTCGATCCAATTCCAAGTTGCGAGCCTCTGAGCAACGTACTTAAAAAATTCGGCGCGAAAATTCGAAAGCAAGAAATAAGTGGATTACGATCTTGAGAGAAAGAAGCTAATTTGCATCTCTGTACTGACTGCGGCGAGCGTGCGAGAGCTAGGGTGACGAGTTATTCGATAAGAAGAAGCGATAAGGAGAAATGAAGGAGAGGCTTGAAAGCAAAGGGAGACGAGGAAAAAGCACGACGCGGCGCGTTGATGGGCCTCAGCTAATCCACCGCGTGACCATCGACAAGGAAGTTGCACGAGAAGAAAGTAAATTCGTAATTGTTCGACAGCGCCGTGTCGCTGCTGTAACTAACTCGCCGTCGCTTTTTCTCCAAGGCGGTGCTCAATTGCACGTTAACTGGCTCTTTCTCTCCAAGTTTCTCGCGCACTTGCGAAACACGCGTCCCAAGAAATAAGAAAGTTTCGGTGGATCGCGCGCGCATAAAACGATTAACAGTAAACAGTATTCCCAATCCAAACCAACCATATAATTCGTCGGTTTAATTACTAAATTTTACACGATATTACGTCGCTCTCTAAATCCAAATGCAACTAAAGCAAAGCGACATTAGCATCGTTCCACGGTTGATAAGCTACTCCGAGTCGGGAGTGACGAAAATTTTTCGTCTTCCTACGGAGCGACCGAACGATATCGCACGCCTGCATCGTTTCTACATCGGAGAAAAGTGCAGCAGCACGTCGGTTGGGCCACGGTGAAAGCAAGATACCTGTCCCCCCTTGTCCCCTAGATCTGGGGGGGGGGCACACAATCCCGCGAGGCCCTCTCACTTTCGCTCTCCGGAGAAAGTCTGGCGGCCGGCGTCACCACTCTGCCCCCTCTCCCCCCTCTCTCCTTCTCCTCTGCGAAAACGCTGGCCCCCCGCGCGCCTGACCACCACCTTCTGCCACCCGTTACCTCCCAGCTACCGCACCTACCCCTTCTCTAGGCTCTTCCTAGGCCGCCCCTGACTTCGCAAAAGCGCTCGCTTGCGTCGCACTCGGCAAAGCGAGCACGAACTCCTAGCTTCGCTGCCGTAAGCACGATAGAGAGACCGAGTCTTGACGGCGGAACCAAGGGAGAGAGAGAAAGAGAGAGAGAGAAACGTCGAGTCGAGTCGAAGCGAGAGAGAAAGAGAGACAGAGAGAGAAAGAGCAGAGTCAGTTCTCTCTACCGTCCCCCTTCACGCCACTTGTGCACTTCTTCTACGATGTGCTCTGGAGCCGACGGGGGTTAATGCACTCCTAGAGCAAGCCATAACCTTAGCCAGGGCTCGCTGGAGAAGCGCGGGAATCTTGGCATCGTCGGACGCACCAGGCGCGTTAGAACCACCGCGCCTAGCACGCCGTGTTTACGAAATCGTTCGTGCGATCGATAATTGCAGCAAGATAACGCAGACTCCGTGGATCACTCCGTTTTCACGACTGAACTGGCTGCCGAGTTGTCGAGACTCGTATCTTGCGAGCTTGAACCCATTTGTTTGAACAACGAAGAGTCTTGCGCCAGTTGACGTAAATTTTCCTAAACAATTCGTATTCCAGTTTACAATCGCACTCCGATACGCAATGTTTTGTTTTGTCGCTGGCTATCAGCGGGGGCTCGAGTTATTTAAAGATACTACTAGATTACGATAACGTTTCGTCAACGCTTGAATTTTTCGTCGTAGGTTGCATCGGGGGACGTCATTCCCCTCCCCCCCGGTTCGCAGCCGGCCGAGATACGGCGGCAGCGGGGAAAAATGCACGGACGGCGACGGTCATCGAGATTCGTGGACGCGAAACCTTGGAACTCATTGTCTACGAGCGATAATTGGATGTACTTGGCTACAGTTTCACATGTGTGCGCGCATACACACTACACTGCTCGCCAGAGAGAATAGTTCATCTCTTGTCTCTGTCAATCTGTCTCGCTTGTTCACGCTAGACGATAGCCTATAGAGGTATAGACGACGGTCCAGGGCCGACAAGCGACCGCCTTGGAGGCGTAATGACGATTGTAGAAACTCTCGAGGCCGGTCCACGACGGCCGACAGTTTTATGAATGTGCAAACGTAATAGAAGACATCGAAGAAAGACAGACAGGCATCGATACCGTACGCGTATCAGATTTTATACCGTGCACCGTCCGTCTACGAAGCAACTGGTCAATCCGCGACAACAACGACTCGTTGGATTATTTCATCCAGCGCGATCCTTTCGAAGCGTGATCTCGAATTCTACCGTGATGTCAATTGGGCATTGATTTGATTCATTTAGCGCGAAACGTTCGAAATTGGCCACAAAATTGGCAATTTGTCCCGCGTCGATGGAACGAATTTCACGCGTACGGCGTTTCGTTCGGAGTACGGCATATCGAGCGCGCAGAATCATCGTCGCGGTATATATTAATTTTATTTCGATCGAGCGGGCCACACGGGGGATTTCGCAACGCGTCGGCGTTGCGTCGACGATCACCGGTTTCCAAAATATTTACTGAAAAAACAACCACGTCGATAACCGTTTTTCGACGATATTGCAAAACGATTTGCAAGTCTATAAACAAAGCGAGGTCGCGTGGCAAAATCTAAACGAAACGGGGAGACCTCGCGGAAAATTCCAGAACACGGCCTGTCCTCGAATTTCAACGACAATGAGCGAAGGGAGTAAGAGATTACCGCGCACCACGGTAGCCAGATTCATTCTCGAACGAATCGTCGTCGACCTTTATCTGCGCGCGATTATGCGACGCGACGAAATCTATACTTTATCGAAGACGATGACGCATTCACGACGAATACGCATTCGTTTAAATCCAAAATTCGCTCCGTTGGCGCGTTTCTGCAAATCGCGATATTTACGTAGTTTCTTCAGTTTAAATCGGATCTTTAATCAGATCGTTGGACGTCAACTCTATATTAATTAGCAAAACTACTGTGCAATAACGCTTTTCATTGACTCGATCATTGCATAAATCATATTTATATGCATTTGCTGCAATTCCATTGAAAGCTCGATTTTTGTCGCGTTTCAACAGTTACAAGGTCCGTATTTATTTTTAAACTAAATTGCTGCTTCATAAAATATGCATAAACTTTTTCAACGCGCTCAGAGACAATCGTTTTTTAATTTTCAACGATGAACAGAATCTCTCATTATTCAATTATCAATATCTATCAACTGTGCGTGTCAGAGTTAAATTAACACTAAAACTATCAAAACGATCAAAGTGTAAAATTTCCATCAGAGATATTAAAGTAAAGAAAAAAAAAAAAATTTATAACACAGTGCACTTTGTAATACTTTTTACAAATTTTTACGAAAAGTCATTTGAATCTTCAAAAAATGCATTGTCTCATATTAATAATAAAATTGCGAATTGGTGATTTGGACCATTTTGATAATTCTAGTGTCAAAGAGATTCATTTGCAACAATTCATTTAAAAGCGTTCAAATCCTCATCGAATGCGCAAATCTGATTTATTTTCCACGTTGCGTGTCGCAACCAATTGAAACGATCCACGAACTTTATTTTAACACGATATAAATGGAAATGTATCGTTTAACGTTGTAAAATTTCTTCGAACGAGAGTGGATCGAGCATCTCGGGGCGAAAATACTGCATCATACCTCCATTCTCGTTGCACTCTGGTGGAAATCCAAGCCAAAGTCAACGAGTGTTCGCTCGATCGATTCGAATCGAAACATATATACATATATATTCGAACGTACGTGCGTTTCCCGCGCTACGTCGGAGCCCGCGTGGGCTCGTGGCCATCCGTACGCACATGTGTCCGATCCGCAGGGCGAAGCGTTGAAAATAACCTCTTAAACGTCCCTGACGAGGTGGGAATGTTGAGTTTGCCGCGAATACTACTGTGTTAGCACTTCCTAGTCGAGGCTCGTACGCACATTAGTACGCACATCGACCGCACGCATTCTCTACGTATACGCGCGCACCGATACACTGGAGGAATCGAGCAGCGCGCACGAGAAGAGACGCGAGAGTGTTGGTGAATACTCGCACGAGAAACGGTGGACGGTATCGGTGTAAAACTAACAATAATAATAAGGTTGAGTCATATGGGGCCTTCGAGAGCAAAGAGGGGCCTTGATTCGTGCCCCGGGCAAGGCAAAGATCTCCGTCAGCCGATCGTCTCTCTCTCTCTCTCTCTCTCTCTCTCTGTCTTTTCTTTGTCGATTCGACGTGCTTTTTTGACGCTGCCCGCTTGTTTCTACGTTACATAGAAATCGACTCGAGGGCAAGCCAATCATAAAAATCTGTCCGCTTTATCGGAACGCGGTTAAAGAGACCTCGCGCTCTGATCGTTCGATCCTTCCCTTTTACACTCTTGCTTTTGCTCTTTGTGAAGTAATACTGAATGAGTCGTTTGATTTGTAGATGGCCTCTGATCAATAACGCTTCGCGTTCATTTTCTGCCTCTGAATGAGAGTACGCACACACGGTAATCGTCACTCGTATCTACAAACTGACACGGCAAATACACAGCGAATGTAAGAAATATTTGCATTTACATTTATTCTTACATTTCAAAATTTTGCCACTTCCGCGGTTAAATTTTTGCAGCTACGTGCAAATTTTTGCAGCTACACGCAAACATCTCTCGTAACACCGTGACACTCGCGGGAGAGTCTTGCGACGAACAGATCTCGATCGCGTTCTTCGGCGCGTGTCACGATTAACGTACAATTTCCTCGTAGCAAACTGCGAGCAGCAAAGCGTTCGGGTCGATTATCGTCGATAAACACGCGCGTGTGTCGTTCGAGAGTCCCCGGTAATCGAGCTTAACGATTATTGGCAAGCCGGACAACTTCCTCTAAGGCGACGGACAGACACTCCTCAACGCTCGAGGTTCGATGGACCTCGATCAACGGTGGACGATCTATAAAAGACATGTTTTGTAATGCGCGCGTGCTCCAACAACGCGCGACTGACAATCTCACGCGCGAAACGCCGTCACCGGTCGTGACTGGCCAACAATCGGATCCGGAAGGATCGCCCGATTGGGCTGTTCGATCAATCTTCGAATTCGAACGAGGCCCTTTCTTCCGTCGGCTTTTGGAAATCCGCTCGCTCGCGGACGTTTCGACGAATCCGCGTGGAGAAGGTCGTTGATGTCAATCGTCAGAAGCGTTGCGCGATCATTGAATCCACAGGGACGAGATGGAATAATGATTTATTTTTGTTCCACGGTGAAAACGCGATGCGACAGCCGCGTCTAGTCGGTGTAGAAAAACTCGTCGTTTCGTTTGTTAGGCTGGCCAATAGGTAACTGCGTTTCATTCGTGTGTACACGCGCGTGTAAACGAAAAGCGAATTTTTCATAAGAAACAAACACTTTGTCAACACGGGGATTTTTTTTCAGGCAATTTTGTGACTTTTTCGCGTTTAAAAAAAAGTTGTTTTGAAAAAAATTCTCAACAAATTGAGAAAAACAATTTCAAGAACGTCGAAAGTGAAATAACAAAAATTTTGACGATATAATTAGAATTGTTTTTCTTTTTCCTTTTTTCGATTCTCCGTTTTGAAATCGGACATGAAACAAACGAATCGTGCACATTTTCTTTTTCTAAAAAAAAAAAAAAAAAACAGTGCTTTCGAACAATCAGATGTTACACGAATACGATGAATTCGCGTAATTTAAAGCGGAGTCGATTGCATTTCAAAGTGCGCGTATTAGAAAAAGAAAGAGAAGCCATTTACTTTTTAGCCAACCCGATATATTACGTGCAACGTCGTCGGGTAAGGAACGATTTGTTCTCTGAATGGCGGCGGTTATTATGTTTACATTGGGCTTTAACGACACCGACAGCGACGTGAAACAGCATTTCCATGCAATTATGTAAATACACGACAAGTGTCGTTAAAAATCGAACGATTTCGATTACTGCTGAACCAGCGGCGCGTGAGACAAAGCCGGTACAAAGATCGACACGCTCCATTGTTACTCGAACAATTGATTAATAAGATTTATTGAAAGATCTTCGCCACTGCGTCGTGAAATTAATAAAATCGTCACATCACGGTACAGCGCTGTTCAAAACTCAACGTTGAACGCGTTTGCCATTTTGTGCACAATTAGATTGATTATTTACGAGCTAACGCGTTTTGGTCAAACACTTTGGTTAACCCCGCGAATATTAGCTTTCTGCAACGAACGTTTCATACTCGTTCTCTGCGAATCGCGGGGAACGGATATAACTAACCACGGGAGGAATTACGAGGTGCTACTTACCTAACCTGCATATTTACAGCGGGAATAAATAGGACTCGTAAACAACGAAACGATCCCGATTCCGGTTAAAAATAAACCCGCCCGCCTTCCGATATAACTTTTTTCATTAATCGATGAAGGTACTTCGTTCGCCTTTACGCACGTTCGTGCGTCGTGAAAACCGGTTTCACCTAAAGAATCGTTCGGAGCGATTCCACGCGCGAGGTTTCGCGTATTTCGAATTTCAGATCGACGATCTTAATTCGTCGTTCGAGGGGACGATAAATGGATCTATTCTTCGCGATCCTGATCGCGCGAGGAATAGACGAATGGACGAAGGAAAGGGAACGAAGAACGACGAAGGAATGGCGGCAAACTACGTCGAACGGAGTATAGATAATAGCTCGACTGCAAATGATTTTCCACAGCACCTCGCGCAGCCTTCCGCTTTTATTGCGCTCAGCGAGAGACCGTCGTAGCGAGGTAGCGCCATACCTAGGGGCTGAAAGTGCCAGCTCAAACGATCTCTCAAACGATGGACAAGCCGCGTGACATCGGTTCGCGGCAGAATTCTACGCGCGCCTCCGAACCAGCTATTTCCACCATTAGTTACTTGTAGACGTTAACTGCGCTCAGTCGTTCGGACTTCAGTCGCGCGATAATAATTGTTACGTACTTCGCGCGGGGATCATGAATGAAAAACCGGGTCATTGAAAAGTGACGATACTGTTCGAGATACTGTCACGCACATCATCGCCAGGGATGCGAACGATGGTTCGGCGTTGGCTGTGGAACATTGTGCGACGTTTTTGCTCGTTTTCTGTATCCTTTTGGCAAGATTCTTCGGGGACGAAAATAATCTCTCGATTCGCGGATTGCATAATGAACGGTGGGAAATAAAATCGCTCGACAACAATCGGTACACCGCAAACAAGGCAGGTTTGAATAAACATCGTCGTTCTTTCTGCATACAAGCCGCGAGATAACGAACTCCACGTGTCGCGATAGCTATAATCCACGTGATGCAAGAGAGGCGCGCGGACTTTGACTTGAAATTTCGCTCGGAAAAATCATTATCTCGGTCGCCGAGATAATTTACATTTCTTTACTGTCTTGTGGAATTAGAGGATCCGTGCTTCGACTGTCGATACGTTGTCGATTCATCATCGCGGCCCATCGACCGTTCTGTCGCGCGTGTTGTGTTTCACCGACGTCGACGAAAACGTTATTTTCTTTGCGCGTGTGTAAAAGTCCACATCTACGCGGTGCACACAGACGCGAGTCGTAATAACGCGAGCCACTTGGTTTCAACGGGCGTGTATGTACTTAATCGTGGCATTTTGCTGTTTTGAAGGTAAACCGTTCCAAGGTGAGCTAAACCAAGCCGAACGGTAATTGTTTAATCGGCGCAACAATAACATTTGATTCAGCATTATTCTTGTTTCGTGGCAGTTGCGCTACAGCGAAACAACCCAGAGACATCGCCGTTTGAAGCCGTCCTTTCATTGGATACCCGAAGCGACAATATAAACCGAAGAACCAATCGTTCCGTCAACTCGTCCTTTGAGATCGGCGTGCGTGTTATTCAGCTGCGTACGAGCCGCCATACTATTATTATACGTCATACACTCGTACACGTACGTATATAAAAACAGGCGAATGATTCACGATCCACTTGAGTACGCAATTGTGGGAAAGATCTCCGTGGCAGCTCCTTTTCGAGCAATTAATCCACCTTCGCGATGTCGAGGCATGATCGTCGCGATTTTCAACGCGATGCAAACGAGCGTCGAGGAATTTCCATTTCCTCGTGCACTTATCGTTTACTTATCGTAGGTTTTCGGTCTATCCTTGACCATGACCGTGTTTTTCACGGTCTCTTTCTCACTGTCTTTGGAATCAGCTACACACACACACACACACACACACACACACACACACACACACACACACACACACACACACACACACACACACACACACACACACACACACACAGACATACACATGGGGAAATCGGTTCTCGATTGTGTTACGTCAAGCGCGAGCGCCAGGGCACGAGGTGCTCCTGCTCGAGAAAGGTTAGGTCCACGATCTACGGGCCACGAGTCTCTCGAAGGTCGTTGCTACGTATGAACGAAGCAGGGGCGGATATTCGAAAAACGAGGAGGGGAACCGTGGATGGAGAGGGCCCTCTGGGTGGGTGGGGCTTCCTCTCCGAACTTGCCGATACATTCGAGAGTCAAGGCTCTGGCCCAATTCGAGTTCGTAGACCTAGACGGACGACGATAGTACGCCTGACTCCTTTTTTTCTTTTTCCCCTCTTCAGCTTCTCCTCTCTCGCTAAGGTCATTTACTTTTACCGAACTGCCTTCAAAGTGTCACCTTCGGGTCTTCGAATCTCCTTGTCCTTAAGTTAGAGTTCGAGAGGAGAGAAGTCCACTCGGCGCGCGTGGAAACGACGCTCGTGTGCCGAGGCGCAGATGCAGAAACGCGTTCGACATCCCGCTCTGCCCTTCGAGCGCCTGACGAATTGTTAAATAAACATATGTACGCAACAATCGTTCAGAACGCAGGCAGGCGATCAGGGACGATCGGCAGCAACCGCGTTCGCTTTCCTCAGCCGGTAAAAAATAATTGCAACGCTGACGACGCACGCTGTTCCTACTACCACAGCCAGCCATTATTTCTGGATACCGCATCTGTATGATACATGTACGCGCGCGCCTGGTTTGCGTGAAATCGTAAATACAGATGCAGACCTCGCTCTTGAAAGCCAGACGTTACACGTACGTCGCGATTTTATCGTACGAATCGCGCGTAATCGATGTCACGCGAAAACACGACGTTATGGAAACCGGGGATCGACCGATCGGTAGTGTAGGAGCGGAGGAAACTGGAGGAACTGGAAACTCGGAACTTTGCGTTAACGCGACTAAGAGAAACCCGATAAAACGACATACAGGGAAGGGAACTTCGAAACGTAGCGAAATCGATTAACGGAGCGGACAGCTGCGAAATTCAAATTCCCCAGAGTGTTTACGAGGACGATACTTTCGGTTAATAACGGCCGGTCGTTCGATGATTCGACGAACGATCGGTAGATTATCCATGAGATACGGTACAGAGTCGAGATGGAGCAAAGTAAAGAGAACGAGAGAAGGAGGAAGAGGTTTACAAACATTCAGGGACGCGGTAGGTTTATATGGAGTGCGAGGCTACGTGGCCCTTATACCGTGTCGGCATTTCAATATTTATCGGTGCTTGTACCGGCGCGTGGCGCGATACTAAACGCACACCTGGGCGATTTTGGCCCTCGGCCCTGGGTACCAGCGAAGGTCGCCGCGTAACCGGTCGCGCCAGAGAACTAGAGAACTAGAGGCCGCGAGGGAGGGAGGGGAAGTACGCGAAACTCTCGTTGCAAACTATAAATCTCCTAATTGTATTAAAGAGTCGTCCGAGGTCTTCCGAGGCGATCTGAGAAAGAGAGAAATGGAAGAAAGGGAAGACGAGGACGGACGATCGGGGCGAGAGCCGAAGGTTGGCCCGGGCTGAAAATACTTGCGAGAAATATAGTTACGTCTTATTTCTGCGCGCGTGAGTACATGCACAAGTGCATACGCGATCCGCAGTAGTTCTATTCGGCGGGTTTCGTCTGTTTACATGGATCATGATGTTCGAGATCCTCGACGTTTCGTTTCGACGAATCGATTCCAATCGGACGAGCAGAATTTTGCACGAAATTAGTGCAATTTGTCTTTGAAAATCAACGACGAATACCGACCCATTCGGCTCGGATGTTCTCGCTTGCACAATTCGTAACCGCGATACGAGCAACGTTTTTGCGACGATAAGGATCGACGCGTGCACACAGAGAGTCGTTCCTTGCGCACGCTATCTCCGCTCGAATCGTCACAGATGGTTATGATAATTTTATATAATCGATAAAATGGTAACGCGAGCTACCAACGTGCACGGGTCTACGGCGATGACAGAGGAAAAGGAAAGGGGGCTTAGAAAAAAAAAAAGAAGAAAGAGTCGTATCGATTCGTAAAACGCTATTTACAATTGACCGTCCATAGAGCGACGCAGAAAACCGAGCGTACACCATAGAATTTAATCGTTTTTATGTAAACCGATATCTCGCGGTACACCGAACTATAATGCGTGATCACTTCCTTGATCGTATGCGATTACCGTCCGGTTGCTCATTTTCACCCCGGCTGGTGCGAGCCGTCACCACCACCACCACCACCACCACCACCATCACCATCACCATCACCATCACCATCAACATCGGCTTCGCGAGATTCACTTTTACTCGGAGAAAAGATTCCTGTTAGGTAATCTCTAGGCCGAAGACATTCGATCGCGACGCTTTCATTAAATCACTATTATTGCTCCGCATCTCTCGCACTCCACGTTTGTCAGACAAACTCGTGTAGGCGGCATTCAAACGCGCTCGACTTCACCGCCACCTCTGTCGCCAATCGCGAAAGCGAAGATATATTTTTTGATTCGTTCTTCTATATTATACATACGTATTGATATATCGATATGTATTCGGTAGGTTAACCTCTTGCGCTGGAATGACGTGCCATGCAGTTTTAAGTATATTTAGATGTAATCCAGACAAAACGAACGATAAGTTTATTACTTCTTAATAATTTCCATCCACTGATGTCATGCCGACGAGATCAAAAGCGAACAGAAAGCGACGGATTATATTCGGTCACTCGTTATGGTCCGCGAACCAATTACCAGCGCAAGGGGTTAATCGTTTCAACAGATCTGCGTCAATTCCTCTTACCTTTTTGCACGACGATTGATCTCACGATGCCCAAAATTGAACGATACGCAGACGACACGGAGTGGACGTGCCTCTGACACACATCGGTTTCATTCGCGCACACTTGGCTAATGACAGTTCCGTACCTCCCAACTTAACTTCCCTTCTTTCCACTCTGTCGTATTCCACTTCTTCCGAGTCGCCGATAACGTAAACAAACTTTTCGTGGGGTCGCGCGTGCGCACGATGACCCGACGCGAAGCCGAACCGCGTTCGAAACGGAAAAAAAAAAGGAAAAAGCGAAGTTCCGAGCTCGCACGATTTAGGAAAAGCGTGGGCAATCAGGTGCGCGTCGGTGGGGTCGCGATGTAGAAAATGTGTCCGATGCGACAATGGCGGTTCTACAGTTCCTACACGCGCACAATCTAACTGTTCAGTTTCACGAGCGACCGGGGGAGGAATCGTTATTGGCGAACATCTTGGCGCGATCTTGTAACGTCGAATGCCGAGCGTGATGCCGCGCGCAAAGTGACTCGAGAGCGAGCCCAAAATCGTTCGGTCGGCGCGTAGCGATGCGCAGTCGTGGTACACAACCGTCGGGCCGCGGGAAATTCAGGAAGCTCGCGCGCCGTTGTGATTACACAGACGGCTGGCGATGTTTCACGATGTGGTATCGGTCTCTTTTCCTTCTCAAAGTTCGGCAGCTCTCTCCTTCGAGTCCTTTCTCCGGCCGCCGGTGGTAGGTTTGCAGCGACAGGGGAAGGGGGCGGGGCGGGCGGAAAGAAGAGGACGACGTGTTTGTGTTGCGTGACACACACAAGGCGTACGGAGAGCCTTTTGGCCGAATGCGCGAAGGAACACTGAACGTAACGCGCGAGCGGCGAGCCTCAGTTTGCCTAGCCTAGCCGCCACTAAACGCCACTATCCTAGGTTAGACACGCTCGCGACACTCTCCGTCCTCCCCCTCCGGCTCGCTGTTCCTCTCCCCTGCCATTCCACTCCTAGCTCGCGCTTCTTCTTCCTCTTTCGCGTCAACAGTTTTACTCTCTCTCTATCTCCGTCTCTCTCGCTCCCTTTCGTCCGTCTTGTTCTCGCCTCCGCGAGATCTTCCGTCTTTCTCCGACTCGACGGATCTATGTACATAGAATACCGGGGGGGTACACACGCCGGTGTGGATTCGGAGCGGTTTGTTGGTGGGGGTTCGTAAGGCCATAGCCACGGCCACCGAGCCTCGCACACACTCTCTCGCAAATACAGCAGGCGCATGCACGCACGTATACACACGTCGCGAGCAGCCACACACCGGCCCCGGAACGACCGTTGTCGCTCCGTATCTCGCGTGCGCGAGCTCGCCAGCGCGCTCACGATTCCTCTAGCCTCTCTCTAGAGGCGAGCGCTTCGCCGATCTCGTGTATCGTCCCGTGTATCGTTGTCGCACGGAAGCATTTCGTGGGACTATTTTATAACAGGCGGCTAACGAGAAAGTGGAATCCGCCTTTCTTCTCATCGCATTGTCTCATTACGCCCTGTTGGTTGGAGCGCTGACGAAACGAGATCTTTTCATCGAATACGAAAAGAAAAAAGAATTTCCGAAGAGGAAATTTGAATCGAGAAATACGAACAGTCAGGTCAGCTCTGAAGGCGATATCATCTCTGTGCCACGGATATAAGTAGCTATGCACGTACGTGAATACAAGTGAGAAATTCAGACCGAGCTCAGAGAGAATATGTATACTCCGTATACGTATGTGTAATTTGTTCTATATTCAAGGAGCACTTTGGCACACATATGCACATATGCCTATCTGGCGCATATACGTCGGAATATATGTCTTCATGGACGCGAGGGTGTACAAGAATGTAACCACCGTGCGACTAAATGCAACAAGAGGCGCGCAATGTCTTCCTCCATCGATGTCCGTTCTCTCTAAGTACGTGCAGAACACGTTGGCATTCGAATGACCATTTACACGTCTCAACGGAACGGAACGGAACGGAACAGAACGCGCAAGCGTTCGCTTCATCGAAATCCGTTTGAAAATCACACAAACTCGCAAATCGTTGGTGAAAATCTTTGTACACGAGCAAAACTCCTCGCGCTACACCCGGAATGTCTGACGAGGAAATCGTAGATAAAAGTGGAATAAATTTTCCCTTTCTTTATCGACGAATTTATATTGACACAAACGCAGTTCAAATGTCGTGACCGTCTCGTTATCGTTATGCGGTAGGCTGAATGCCAGATTAAAAAGCTATTAACCTCTTAGCTGTAGTGCCGCTTTTAAAATTATGTAGCTACATTGTGTCGCTACTCGTTAAACAAAGTATGTACAGCTTCTGTAAACTTGAATAAAATTGTAAGAAAATAACACTAGTTTTTTTTTTAAATCAATAATTTTATTATTTAATAATTAATTAATAACAATGAACGTTAATAGCAAAAAAATATTTAGAAATGATGTAAAAAGAATTGGTCGAGTCTCAAAATATTCCAAAATGTCTAAAATTTACAGACATGGTTTATTCTCCACAAAAAATTTAACTCGAGCAACAAATTGTAATTACTTTTCATTCACAGCTAAGAGGTTAACGATCACAAGCGCCGATAGAGAATAGGGAGGCGTGAATTTGTTCCGTCATCTTTTTCATCTGCTTGTACGGAATAGAAAAATGCGTTTCTTTAACAGGCAACAGTTTGCTCGTAAACACGCTGTTGCAAGGAAAACGAAAAAGTAAACGCGGAATCGAGCGTATGTAGGGCTAAGGGTATAGTGGGATAGTAGTGGGACTCCGAGTTTGGTCAGACAAGCAGCGTTAAATCCACGTTCACCGGTTAGGCTCTCCCGATGGTCTGCCACGGATGGCGGAGTCGATTCCCGGAGACTTTCTAACGAAAGTGCAAGTCTTTTCTTCTAACCGGCTACCGCGCAACCGTCCTCGACGCGACTTTCGCGCATTTTCCGCGGTTTCCACGCCGAGGACGAAGACGTCCAACGCTTCCGGGGCTGTGAGTCACTCTCGTAAGAAATATCTCGCCGATCTCTTTAATTAAAAAAAAAAAAAAAAAAATAAAAAAGAAAAAAAAATATAACGAACCTTTTAATTGGCTCGCGTTTCTTTTCGCGTGACGTATCGTTCGTGGATATCGCTCGGTTGAATAACGTAATTATTGAAAATATAAAAAAAAAGAGACTGTCGGTTACATGCTGCACGGTGTATATCGCGGAGAATTGGAAAAAAAGGCAGAAATATTTGAGAGATTATATAGATATTTAGGAAGTGGCGTTATCTCACAGGCAAGACGTTTCTAACGTTTTTTGAGTGTAACGAAGAACCTGCCCGCGGCGTACTGTCAAGGTCTCGGCTCTCGTCGACTTTGCCGTGACATAAATATTCGGGGGCCTTTCGGGGGCCCACGGTTGATTCCTCGTGGCGAGGGACCTGAACTTGCCAGTTGTCGTGCGAAAGAAAAAGAGAAAAAGGAAGACAGAGACAGAGAGAGAGAGAGAGAGACAAAGTTGTTTGGTAAAAACGAGACAGAGGAACCTTGCTTGCAATCGTCTTCGCCGGGAACGAACGGCCCTGAATAGGAACTCAAAGATCGAGCCATCATCATCCTTGGACTTCTTCCCTCGACTATTTTTGAAGTGCTAAACAATTCCATTCAACGCGATGAATCGCTATCGCGCAAGAGTCGTCAATGCATAATAATAATACAAATGAAGAATATAATTAAAAGTATCCTTCACGCTTCTTTTATCTATACACGCGTATTGTTACACATATGTATACAGATGTTGCATACGCTATCCGCAGAGAAAAAGCTTTGTCGAATCGATCAACGATGTACTTCTGTGTTCGGGTTGCACGCGTGTGCGTGCACAAAGGAAAGAAAAGTGCGCGTTTGATCGGTTCGTTCTGGTTGCTCCCAACTCCCGTGACATTCGAAGCTGACGCATAAAGAATCGGCGCGCGTTCCGATAGCGAGCGTTTGCACACGCATTGAAGCGTCGCACGGCTAATCTGCCGCGCTGACTCGACTCGTCATCGGTGTGCGTTTCGCACTAGACTTTAATAAACTTTCACTGGCTACTCGCACGTTCGTTCGTTCTTTCTCTTTCTCTCTCTCTTTCTTTCTCTCTCTCTCTCTTTTTGCCCGCTTGTGCGCTTGGCTTCCAAGCCATAAATTCGGTAACCTCTGCGGGTACCGCCTCCTCGTGTCCCCGTCCTTGCCCGATCGTTCTGACGAGATCGCGTGAAACTCACCACGGTGACACTGTCGCAATGAGTTCTAATATATAAATAAATATACCTCAAAGACTCCAGAGTATCCCCACCCCCTCTCCTACTTCCTCGTATCCTCTTTCTCCGCGCTCTCACGCGTGGGACGTTGCCCCATTAGCGAAGCAGATACAAGTACTTGCGAGAACGTAGTCAATTTAACGAGGTTAAAAAGAAAAAAAAGAAAGAAGAAAGAAAAAACCCTCTCTCCCTCGTTTCAGACGCCAGAGGCTCGCGTATGGCTTCTCGAAGACGGCCAAACCGCACGCGTGTTTGCGCAAAATGAACGGGCACGCTGCCGTTCCCGATCACTCTCGCTTTTCACCTGGCCGATTGACAAAGATCCCACCGATCGAGGACGAATGATTCGCGATGCAAGATTAGATCGATCCACGTTCGGGATCGTGCGCGCGTGTAACGCAGCATTGTTCGCCTCGTTCCAAGGTGATTCGCGAAACACGCTTCCTAAATTTCATCGTCGGCCGACGATGTTAAATCACTGGCTTTGCGCGGCGTTCAGGAGAAAGTTGAAACGGTCGAAGAACTATGACGTTCCCCTGCTGCTTCCGTATCTGCTGCGCGAGCCACCGTTCCATTCGGAAACGCATACATACCAAAATCACGAATAAAGGAATCATTACGAACGAACTGGAATCGAAGTCGATCGCAGGTTGCCAGCGTACTCTCACTTTTTACCTTCTTCTCAGGAGGAGAAAAACTCGCGGACATGCACGCCCCTCCTCCGATTGATTCAGCAACGATTCGCTCGGTCCAAGACCGGTGTTAACGTACGATTAGTGGGCCAGTGTCAGTCAACGACATCGTTCTGACGGTTAACCGGCGGATTTAAAGCCGAGGAAGGAGGCTGACTGCCGTGCACGGTGAACCGCACGCACCTGGGGCCACTGGCCAATATTCGGGCCAATGTTAACGTTGGCCTCTATGTCGATTGCCTAACAGCGACTCGAGTCACAACACAACCTGATAATGAGAATGACGAGAAGGAACTTTCGTACGCGAAACGCGTTACTCAATCTTCTGCGTAACGATCTCTCCCAGAGACGCGTAAATGCGCGGCCTTAACGCTAGAAATACCGGCTAAAGTTAAAAGTTCCATCAGACACGTCGAAGTAGAAAAACGGAAAAATTCTTCATAATGCAGTAAAATGCAATAACCTTTATTTATTTTACGAAATTTTATATATTTCACGAAAACGATTTGATTCGAGGACGCTTGAGTTTGAGGCGGATACGACCGTGTGTCGGTGAAGTATAGTGAAGTATAACGAGATGAAACGAAAATGATACGATACCGATGGAAGATCAAGTGGTGTTGTACAAATTGCAAAGGACTGTTCGCACTGACTAATTTGCAATTGAATGTCGTTTCTCGCACTTGATTGTCGCCCTGAATTTCGGCAAGTGTTAACCAATCGCTTTGAAGCTTCGAGCTGTTTAATTGCCCTAACGTAATTCCACCGAAACATGTGAAATTAAACATCGATAGAATGATCGATGCCAATCTAATATAATATAATAGAAACGCGAATCAGCTGCTGTAAATAAAGGCAATGAGTGATCGTGTCACAATAATACAAATACCGTATTTTATCTATAAAATTTCCGGGAAAAATTATAAATTGGTCATTTTGGTCACTTTGATAGTTTCATCGAATTTCAATTCGCGCGACTGTGTTGCGTTATCATTCGTCGACAAGAGAAAAATCGAAGCCACTTCTCGTCATTTTGCAGAGAAGCGAACTTTCGATCCAACGACTTCCCGGTATAAAAATGGCAATTAAGTCGCACACTCAGATGGATCCGCGAGCAAAGTCGATTCGATTTAAACGATTTAAGACTGCCGTTTCGCTGGCGGAAGAGGACGAACGCCCGGTGCTGCTTGGCATTCGGAAGCCATTATCAACGTTAATCGTACCGGCGTCGCGGCGAGACTTTCAAAATCTCGTTCTTGGCACCCGATCTACCTGCTCAATGGCTTGTAACCACGGTCCTTGGAATTCACGCGTGTCATTGTGCTTTCACAGAGGCGACTTTAGTCGATTCACGTCTAGTTCTGTGCGACGTGTGTGTTTTGCCCCCCTCCCCCGAATGAAATCCTTTTCATCCATTAAAAAATTAATTTTTAACGAATTCTTTTTTTTCAATAATTGCTCCAGAGAAACGTACGAGTCGAAAACACGATTGCAGGGCACGATCGGGACGGTAGATTCTCTCGGAAAATACGCTCGCGGACAAGAGTGGCTCTCGCGTTCGTTCGTTCGCTCTTAATGTCCGTGCCTGGTGACCCGTGGTGCAAACTAAACCCGCTGGAGAAAGTTGCCAGATACTTTCTCGTAGCTCCGCTGCCTCCTTGCACGTTGGCCGATGCAGTCGCTCAAATGGTCTTCCCCCGTATCGATTCGATCGTTTCGAACCAAACGTTCCAAGCTCGAGATGCTCACAGATTTAAACGAATAAAAATGAGAGGAAGAGAAACGAAAGACACGCGATAGAAACTCTTCGTAGAATAAGAGTAAAATAAGCTCGAGTCTATCTATTCGAGAAAAAAAAGAAAAAGAAAAAATCACACAGTATCGCTTATCGAGATAATTCGCGTGTCTTCGATAAGAAATTGTTTATCTGTCTAGTAAGTTGTTTCAAAACGTGAACTTTCTTTTTTCACAATTAGAAAATTCCACTGGAGCTTAAATTGCAAATTCTCCTAAGGTTATCGTCAAGAGACGGAGAGGGAGAGAGAAGAAAATAGACAGAGCTGACTGGTTCTCGTTCGAAGAGAACGCTACCAGTAATATCGGGAATGAATAGCGCGGATGCGCGGCAAGAATGGATCAAGGAACTGGCAAAAATATCGAACCATTCTTGGCCAGTCTTACGAGCTTGCGGCATTCAGCCGACTTCGCGGACCAGCGACTTGATTTACTCGTTCGAGGGAACGAACTCGCCCGCGCTTACATATACTCTTCAGAAAGGCATAACCGTGGCTCTATGTATAACCGAGCTATTATACTCGCAGGTACATCGTGCGCATAGTCGTCGGAGGAAAATCTTGGTCCTCCTACGCCCGTTCGTTAACTATTCATGCGCGTACCGTATAGCCCGCGGTCGGCCGTGATGAATTGGAAGTTACACGTGCTGCAAAAAATTATTTAGCCAGCCGCCATAAGCGCGATAAGTCATCCGTTTCGACCGTTTCGACCGTTTCTCATCGGCGACGAAATACGCGCTGCTTCGACTCGGTTTAACGCATGGCGACAATTAAGGAGTAGCAACTGGTTCGTTCCGCGTTCGCATCCACCTTATGCCTACTATTCTTCTTTTAACCACTGCCGAAACAGAGCATTTGTCAGAATGACCAATTTTATAGTAAAAAGTAAAAACAGTGTTACATTTTTAAAGATTTGAATAATTTTTCATAAAACGTGCGAATAAAAGCTCGCACACTCCATTGTATTTTTGTTTTCAATGTCTCTGATGCGTTCAAATTTTACGCTCTGATCGTCGGTAGTTCCAATGTTAATACTCGCGGGCGACTTTATCAAAAGGCGTCGAAGTTGCGCGCGAACGCGGAAGAAAGTTCGACGGCGAGAAGAAAAATCGGAAGGCAATCGCTCGGCGCTGAACACGATCGCGTTTGGAACGCCAAACGAAAAGAAGCCCCGAAGAGGGGAAATACTTTTCGCGGATGCGTCTTCGAAGAATGCAACCAACCGTGACGTAGCTTTCGTGCCGCGAACCCTGTGTGACGTCACTCATTCGATGACGTGTGGTCAACCGCGGTCAATGCACCAGGCCGACGTTTCTTGCAGGGCACTATAATGCTCGGTTCACTGGCGTCGCGCTTGTGTGCGTTTGTTCACGTATATAGGCTGCACCGCGGTGCATGTACGCGCGTTACACCGCAAAATACCGGGTGTTCGTAAAATCTTCTCTCTCTCTCTCTCTCTCTCTCTTCGTCAAAAGGAACGATTGTTACATATATACTTTCATACTTTTATGTATCGACTGATGCTCGACGTCTTCTCGCTCGTACGATTTGCGGGGCGAAGAAGCGATCGCGAGCTTTGAGTTTAAAAATTCATACGCGACGTCGATCGGTGTTTTGCTTGAAATTCCCGCAGCGTGCCACGCTTACGCCGGCATCAAAAATTCATGCGCGTCGTTGACGCTGCTACCCTATATCCCCTGTTTAACGAAGGTGCGCTTCGACGTTTGTTCCTTTCGCGCCCTTTCCGCGTTCGTCCCGCGAAGTCATTCTCGATCAGACGAAGAACTTTCGCAGAGAGATTCCCCCTCTTCTTTTTTTCCTTCCTAGGCACAGACAATGGCCTAATTACGCGCGAGTAATTTTTTCTTTTTCTTCTTCTCATTGTCGACTAATCGTTCAGCATCGGTGACAAAAATGCGCACCCACGTGCGACGCCCACGTTCAAGCGATGCTCCGCGAATGCAGATCGGATGCAGTAGTAGGTGACGCGAGTTATCGGGCGAGTAGAATGGTCCGCGACGTAACCGGCCAAGTTCCGATAATCGATGATCGTGGGCGCGTGGGACCGGACACGGGAATTGTTTACAGAGCAAGGAGAAGGTGAAGGAAAATCGCAATGCATCGTGCAACGTGCGAAAGACAGCGGCGGTGAACGCCATTCAGGTGGTTCGAGACTGAAAGTAAAGGAACGAAAAATGGAGAGAAGTCGTACGTTATAAAGTAAGGAAAAAAAGGAGAGTTATTTCGACTACTCGAGATCGGTATCGGCGACAAAGAGAGAGGCCGAAGAATTCGACGGAAGAAATCTCGATTACATAAGACCGCGAACAGTATTGCTTTTAACAAACGCGAACGTCTTCAAACAAGACACGATGACCTTCTCTCGTTTGACCGTATCTTATCGAAATTCGTGGAATTTCGTGCAAGAACGACGCCTCGTCTCGTTTCGAAAAAATCATGCAATGCTGTGTCTAGAAAGCATGTAGCGAAAGGAGGTGTAACGTCCATTGCATAAGAGCAAAAAACCATCGTGGACTATTAATCCTCGACAATCCTCACCGCTGTTACTAACATATCCATCGTTACCAAAGAAATCGATATACCGTGTGAACGAACCGATAACTGAGTCTTTTTAATTTTCAAAAATGAACGAAACAATTCTCTACTCTTTGCTTTATTTACTAAGAACTACGAAACGTTCCCAATCTTTTGTGTACACGCTCACGTTCTGAGCGTGATCTTAAAAAAAAAAAGAAAAAAGAAAAAAGAAAACGCCGAGAAAAAACGTATAACATCGATCGAAAGAAAATTTACCGAAATTCACGGAAAATGTGCCGGTTCAGCGCAGAACGCACGGAGGCTGCGTCAGCTAATAGGAAACGTGGAGGAAGATCTACGCGATCCACGAGGAAAGAAAGTCGAAAGGGAAAAAGAGACGAGGAAACTCGGGCGTGCTCCTCGTTTTCCCCCTTTTCGTCGCGCGAGAAGAAGAGTGCTTTTTCGTGAAATTCGTCCGAGAGAATCTCGCAGGAGAGACGGCAAGGGAGACGTGACTTTAGCCATAAGCCGTAGGTAGGCCGCACAGAGCATGGACAAGCAAGTCGAGTTGAGAGGCGCGGACGGGCGGTCAGAGACCCCGCAGGGCCGGCGCAAACAGTACAGCATTACCCACTCGCTCGTTCTATCGCAACCTGGACCCAACAATGCTCAATAATCGTCCCTGTGATCGCGCGCCACCTTTTAACCGACAACCTGGAAAAATCGTCTGCTCTTTTTCCAGGCAGTTTTTTTTTTTTTTTTTTTTTTTTTTTTTTTTTTTTTTACAGCCCGCAAAAATATACGTCCAAGAGAACAGAGAAATACTACACCGGGCGTCGTCGTTCTTTTTCTTTTTGCGAGACGAAGTGAATCATCCGAAGGACAGAGTCTTTGAACGATAACAAACAGAGAGAGAGAAAATAGTTGCGAATAATCTGGAATAGATTTAACAATTTCGTTGATTTCGCTTTTCGTCGAACGTTGAATCTTTTCACTCTTGTCGTTGATCAAAGTACCAACACAGAAACGAGCGTGGTGAGCGTGTGTGGAATCGCTTCGCGGGACTTTCTCTGTAATTCGCGGCACAGCCTTCACGTCTCCCCGGGATTATGATTTCCGCGATTCGTTACAAATACGTTTAACACGACGCTACATAATCATAACGGTTTACGCTAACTTTCTGTAACCAGAAACCGCGCGATGTTCTTAATTTCGTTGGCACTTTCTCCCTCCCTCTCTCTTTCTCTCTCTCTAAGCCTCTCTTTCTCTTCTTTCTTTTTCATTCCGGCGTAATTAACACGGAGAAACCAGCACCGTCGACGTAAGAGGACATCGAAAACATACACAACGTATAGTTACGACATATCTTATTCATATCGCGAATAAGCGCAGGCACTAGATTATACACATATAGGCCAACAAGAAACGGTACGCTAGTATCAGAACAAAACAGAAAAAACTAACCCAAGCTCGTGACACGTTAGAATTCCGCGAATTCTACAAATCCGATCGCGAGATTCGCGTGGTCCCGAGATAGATGGTGCGAAAGGAGGATACCCCAAGGAGAAGTTAAATATTGACTGGCGCGGCTAGGTTTAACTTAAACGCGGAATCTTACGCGTCTATTTTCGTTTCAAGTAAAGGAATAGGGCTGTCCGTTTCAACGTGTTTTGCTAGGAACATAAACAATGTACGAGGAATACCAATGGCGCTCGAATGGCCACGGGACGCGGAAACGTCTGAAAAAATTTCTGGAGAAAAGAATTGGGTCGTCGCCGATCGCGTCGAAAGAGAACCGATTGCTTTTTTTCCACGACTCGCCGAAACTTTCAACGATGTCCTAGTCCGTGTCTTAAACTGCACGGTCAATGATCCCTTCCTGCCCCGATTTCACCAATTTCGCCTTTTCTCGTTGAGCCGAGCTACCGCTAGCTCTACGTTTCCGGTTGATATCTTGCGATCAGAGAAACTTGCTACTCCGACTGGAATTGTCAATCCTTAACTAACTCGCGACGTACGCCTAATAAAAAAGTTCGAAGCAGGTAAATACACGCGGACTCACCCTCGAGATCGCAATAACGTAATGCATAATGATCGTCACTCACCGATCGAGGACGCGCCCGTGACATCTGGATCTAGCTGGCTCGCGTAGCTCTTTCTTCTACTCGAGAAGACCTGTCCTCGGCCCTCTCTTTCGGCTCGGTGTTCACTTCAAGTCACCAACTGACAAACCACCCACCACACTGCAACGCGCACCGCCGGTCCTCGTCGGAAAATCCGAAATCTTCCAAAGTCGCGATCGTTCTCTGTCGCACGCAGCCGTCGTCGCTTCTCCGATCTCTGCGCGCATCCAGGTTCGAGGGGGGAAAAAAATGTTCGAATGTTCGTGATACTCGGGCAATGGAAATCAACAGTGTAAATAGTAGCCGCAGTAGGAGCGTAACCAGCACGGTGTTCCTTCGCGGTGTCACTCGGCGTGCACGTTCGAGCCGTATATCGTTCTGTTACGTTCCGGCGGTTTAGCCGGCACGTGGTCGCGTACGAAACACTTTCAGCCTGGTCGACGAGAGAGAGAGAGCCCCACGCGTCTCGTGTGCTTGTAATCGCGCGTTCGACTGAGCGGCCGAGTACTCCCGAACTCGCCGGCTCTCGCTCGTGCCGCTCTTCCTGCTCGCGCTCGTCACGCATTCCCTCTCCTTTCAACGCGCGCCGACTTCGACGCGTCGGCTCTTTCTACCGCGAGCCTCCCCACTCTCTCCTTGTCGCTCCAAAATGCCTTTTCGCGCATTTCTCTCCCGTACCTCCGTCTCTTTTATTCGTGCTTTCTCCGTGCTCTTTCTTCCTTTCTTATCATTGCAACTCTCTTTTTTTTTCTTTCCTCCACTTACTTTTGCGAATATTTTCACGATTATACGCGATAGAAGCGACTGCTGTCAATGGTCGCAACGATTATGATTTCAAACGTGTTGCCGATGATCGTGAGCGATTGAAAGCTTCCGTTGGATCGTGCCTCTCGTTACTTGGAAGTGCACGCTTCATTTGCATACTTTCCCTGCTTTCTTTCGCGTGTGACGTGCGCCGTATTACGCCACCGTCTTAGACGTTTTCGATTGATCGCCGCATCCTGCCCGTTTGCACGCTTCTTCGCTTCTTCGCTTCTTTGCCCGTTGTCGGCGTTTGACGTTAGCCTCGGTTCCACGCGATTTTCTCAAGGCAATCGTCCACACCGGCTGCAACGGGGAATCCCAGCGGCTCGTAATCGCCGAAAGAGAAGAATCTCGTCCATCTTCGTTCCCGGCACTCTCATTTCCCTTCAGCCCGCTGTCCCCGCTACACTGGAACACGGGATTTATTATCTGTTACGTCGTGTAATGTCTTTCGAGGCAGGTTAGAGCGCTTAACTCGACATTAGCCGTTTAGGCCTGCCCCCCTACGGCGGCACACTCTTCTGCATTCTGCCGGTGAAATCGGTTGACGCGCGATCAACCACCGCGGCAGTAAATCACCAACCGGGCATTAACTGTTGCAAACGGTTGACCGTTTTATTGCGTATTTGCGTCAAACGCGCGGCGATTAAGTCAACGCTGCCTCGAGTCAGTTGGCACCAACCGAATCTCGAGCAGAGTTTAAAAAACTTTCAGAGAAAAAGGTGGGACACGCTGCGATATCGCTCCGAGATCGAACGATACTCTTAAACGAGTCATATATGGGCCAGTAGGTCAAGTCGACAAGTTAGTGTGTACATTAGTACATGCGAAGCAGACCAACGCGTGTCGAAATTGTATCGCGCAACGTTCGACAACGTCGACGCATCGTGTACGCTTTCGTTAAAATCCGTCGATAAGACACCGTCGATTTCGAGCGCGCGTTATCGATCGACTGGGCCAGACCAGGGGTCGTCACAGATATCAGGAGATTAGATTCTTTCCTTGTCCCAAGATCGTCGTCGCTTTGAGGAAAGCGACTGATACGAATTCCCCGACCTGGAGGCTCGCGCGGACTTTTACGTTTCCGCGATACAAATGAAAGTTCCTCTGCTTTCTTTCTTTCTTTCCTCCTCTGTCCAGCTTGCAAACGATAAAGATTGACGAGCGGTAATCTAGAGATGCGACGTAGTAGAATCACAAAGCGGTGGGATAATCCCTATAGACGATTCCATCCACCTGAACGTTAAGATTTATGCATCTAATATGACCGGTATTAATTCATAAATCCGAAGGGTATTACCATCTACGAAACTCACGATTCATAAATCCCGAGATTTATGCGCGCAATACTATGAGCGCGAGATGGAAATGCCCGCTCGCCCGTTCGTCCACGGTGTGTGTGTGTGTGTGTGTGTGTGTGCGTGTGTGCGTTAAATTAACCTTGAGGCGATTCAGTTGCACGGATAAAATTGCAAATCTTTGCTACTAGGTTTTAGCGTTGCCCGTCATTAAATATTCCGTGCTCACCGTGTTTAGAGCTGCGCCGGCCGCTGTGGACATCGAGTGTGCGTAAAATCGCAAGAACGAATTACTCTCTCCACCTCGATGCGAATGCTTCAAAACGCCGTACGCGAGAGAACTGCTGCCATGCGTTCGATTAAAATTTTTCGGCCGTTCGAGACGATGCGCGCGCGCAAGCGGGGCCGCACTCGTTCCCTAACGGATACCCTAATACATATCCGAAAAAAAAAAAAAAAAGAAAAAAAGAATTTGCAATTCCACCACTGTGTGACATCAGAGGCAAAGATCTTCGACCGGAGGAGGAGATGGAGGTCGTTGCTAGAGGAGGAGGTGGCGGAGAAAGAGAAAGAGGAGGTGGAGGAGGCACACGGGTTCGCTTTTGCCTGAGCGTACCCGTTCGTTCACCCTAGCGGGGGCACCAACCTGGCTTTACTTCAGTTACACGCCGAGAGAGCCGGCGCTGTATATAGGTATATAATACATTCTCGCGTGTACTTACATCTAGTATAGGTAGGTATACGGAGTGTACAGAGAGTGTCCCGGTCGAGCATGATGCGGTTCCACGGCCCTTTACGAGCGAGGCGGGGTACCGACTTGCCCCGTTCTCCAAAGAGAAAGATGGAAGACACTATGAGAGAAAGGGACAAGGGGCAAGCCCTTGTGTTCGATCGCTTTCGACGAGCCACGGATCGTACTTTCAAAGAAATTTTACACCCTGATATAGATATTATGATAAGAACGAACGTGAATTAAATTTAACTTGTAGTTGGAAATTTTCAATAGTTAAACTATAATTTTATCAATGTGGAAGCAAGTTGAAATTGCGAGAGTTATTTATAGGTTTGTGTCTTTTTTTTTTATATACTAACGTCACTTTTTCAACGAAGCAAGATTTGCATTGCTCGGTGTCGAAGGGTCCTTGACCTAGCAGACGATGATTCCAAAACGCTGACTACTCATAAGAACGATGCTTATTTACAACAGGATCGCTAAAATATACCGCCGTAATACGTCGCACGTTGGTATTTAAGGATTTTAATGTCTTGTTATTTTACATCTAAAAAGATTTTACGATTCTTTATTTATTTTCACGTAGCCTCAATTTCCTAGCAATAAGTAAATAAAGGTATCTATATATTGTTACTAACTCATAAAAGTTAATCAAATTGTACAATACTTCTTCCCTGGGAAAGCTGGATAGAGGTTAGAGCTCAATAAGAGCTACAATATTTTAATTAGGTGTAACGACCAGTATGTGTGCTGACCATTCTGATAGACACTGGATCTGTCACTGTGTCTGTTGGACTTGATGTCTGTTGTTGATGCGAGTAACTCACTTCCATGTCAATTTCGTCTAATTCTTCTTCCTCTTCTTCATGGGTATCTGACTCTTCTTCTTCTTCTCCTTCACCTTCTTCTTCTTCCTCTTCTTCCTCCTCTTCTTCTGATCCTCTGAACTATGTTAATAAATAATTCCGATCGTATTAAATATAATAATTCCTATTTTCACGTTAATTAACAAAACTAAATACTAAATATAGGAAACTAATTTATCAGAAATTTCGTATAGTTTAAAGAATATTTGCTCCTCTCTGATTTATTCACGCGCGTTGACTTAATCGATAGTCGGTAATGATGCCATCAACAATTACCACGTATGATAAAAAGTTTAACAATTTTGAAAAATATATATATATTTTTTTTTATTTTATATGCATCTACATATATGAATTAAAGTAATAAACTATAAAAGTCAAGTACAAAACAAATATAAATCTCGCACAAAATCATTAAATAAAAGGAATACAGTGTACGTCAAAACTAAAAGTGAGGTTAACTTACATCACTGACTGTTTTTCCAATTGGGATATGATCATAACGTTGGACACGAACATGTTCTCTCTTGAAAAAACAATCAAAGATGAAAGATTAATGCAAATTAGACAATGTAGTTTATATTTGTTACATGTGCGTTGTCATACGCAATTTGCTCACCCAAGCTTGATGTTCAGCTTCAAGTGCAGCTACCTCACTCTCGTCATCGCAAGGTCTATCGGCATTAAACCACAGAGGGTCCGTTGCTCTGGGCTGTAAATTTGGCCACAATGGAATAATTGACATTTTGAGACTTTTTTTTCACTATCTGTCGAAAGCGTTCGTATTTCAACTATCAAATTGAAGTATGCAAGTACACAAACTATATACGCATGTGCAGATGTCATGCGCTTAGATTTTGGCGCTCAAAACTTCAAGTTCAAACGTTCTTCAACGTGTAAAGAAAGAATACGTTTGTGCGCGTGCAAAAAAGAACGAATGTTTGAATAATTTAAAATATTAGCTGTTTATCCCGTTTTTTCAGTGCTCGTGTATCTCTGTTTAATTTGACATTACAATTTTGTCTTCAAATTTTAAAACATTTTCGACATAGAATAACTTACTACGCCATCTGCTGTGAAACGGAAATAATAGTATCACTACTCTAGTGTCACGTGTTTACCCGCCGAAACCATTAAGCCGAGTCTTCGTTATGTTACATCTACGGCGATGAAGGAAATCGTGAATGTTATGTGCAGTTTATTAATGGATCTCTGAGAGATTGCTAGAGCGTTCCCACAGAGAAAGCTACGAAAGTGTCTGCTTGACTCGTTATAATCGTGTTTAAGTATTTTTACAGAAAAGTAATACGTTTTACAACATAACCTCGACTAGCAAAGGTAAGATCGAGAATTGTCAATACTTTATACACGGATAGTAGTCTAATTTAATTAGTACAGATGATGTAATTCATTTAAAAATTTAATTTGAAATTCGTATGTGCACGAATCTCATAATATAAATTAAACGTAATGACCCATATTGACAGCTACATATATTCACATTACTAGAATGCAGTAAGGTGGTCATGTAATCAAACCTTCGTGTATTTTAGCGTTAATATATTTCTGTAGTCTCTACAATCTGTCAACTACTTCTGACATTAGATTTTAGATCGCATCGTGTTCCTAGAAAATGAAAGTACTTTGGTATTTCTTCTTTGAATTTTATAACATAAAATGACATATGTACATATGTTTCGTGATGTATGGTACAGTGATGGCTTGTACTGATAAAAAAGTGAATGTACTACTGCATTCACGTCTCTCTCTAAAAACGTTGCCAGTTAAGATGTAATGTGACGCATAAAGTTTCTCTTAAATTACGATTACAAAAAAAAGAAATATTCTCTTCGTCGTACGGAAGATGATAATTGACAACTTGATGCTTGCTATTTGATTTTCGTCCATAAATCACAGTGCTGCTGTGCCGTCCATTGGTTAATCACAACCATCATCGATTTCAATTGAGACCAATTGCTCATTTCTGATCGTTTCCAATTTTACATTACTTACAAGCTCCATAAGATACATTATTATATAAATTATTAAGATTATATGTATTATTTAGAAAATATTTGAAAAGCATTAAATGTTTTGGTGATTAATTCCTCAAGTATAATGATGTCATCGAAGACACTTTTAAGCAGACTTGAATGCAGAGATCTTTAATAATGGAATAAATCGATAATCGAAACATCCGAGAAAATTATAAAGCGTGTTCCCTCTATGGAATCTTCGTATTTCAATATAAGGATTCCAACAGAGCATCGCATATCCATCCACAATGGCGTAGAAGTTCATAAATGGTCTGGAATACAATAGCGTATGAATTATTTCTGTTTAATACGTATTTTTTTAAATTAAAACTATTCTTTTTTATTATGATATGAAATTCAAGTTAAAAGTAACTTCCTGTATTGCTACTAGTTATTTCGATTTCCTGTTTTTAACGTACCGCGTCCCCATCGTTTGTTCTAATCACTTGTGGTTTCCGCGATGAAATTGTCTATTTATTATCATGAAATTCCCCTTGAAAATAAGGGGGAACTCGTATCATGTTCAATATTTGACTATCAGTATTACCTTCCACATTTTTCTTTATTATACCATGTGTAAAAACAGTCACCGGCTTGTTCAATTATATTGTAAAATCGACTATAATTGCCTGATACAAGCTAAATATTCTTTTAAAATTTAAAACAAGGTGTCGTTCTTACTGTATTTGAAGTATAAAAATGATACGCGCAAGGCGAATGATACTCCTTCAATTGCAAAACTCAAGTATGTTTGTAAACATTTTGCTACCTTCTATGTATTATCAATGAGTAGACAAGGATAATCTCAGTCAGTAACAAAATGACCAATATATCTAAAGATAAGAACGCAAAATGTGATTTATTTAGGCAATAGTATTTCTTGTTACGCGCGACCTAACACAATTGTTTATTTTACTAAACGTCGATAACAAAATTATAGAAACAATATATATGCATTTTATATAATGTGCATTTTATAAAATTTTTATCTCAATGGTACTTGTGCAAGTAACGACATTTCTTTACGAAATTTTCTTTACGAACTCGTTTTGGAACTGGATATGCAAAGTGTTCGTAAAAAGTGAATATAACAACAATACTCATTATTCAAGAGAAATATGTATGCACGTATCATTTAGATAAAATACTGTTTACCAAAGTATTAAAGATTAGCACTGTGCTGAACAAAATGGGTTTCGCAACGCGATTTTGCGGATTATCGTTTTACAGTACAAAACATATCGCGTTTCTCTTTCAACGAGAAGTTTAATTTTCACGAGGCGTTGTGTTTCAAAGCATTCGCCATTCAGCGCGTACGATCGCGATTTCATAAAAATTATACTTCTGTAATTAACCAGATTAACCAGTCGATGCACCTGTAACGATAAGACAAGTATATCTACTTTTATACTTCACATAAATATTTTTCGTCAAACGAATTCGTGTCAATACAGCTGTGCTTCATTTTCCTTGTACACACAATCTTAATTTAAAAATAACTCTATTCCGAAGAAAGGAAGTAATAAAAAAATATGATATTGAAACTCCTTTTTTTTTATGAATTTTCAGAATCAACGTTTCGTAACGTCATGATTATACGTTTTTTAAATAATGGAATTATTTTACCGTAGTTTTTGATCTTGAATCGGTGAACGTTATGAATGCTAGCTAAGCAGTCGTATAGAATGGAATGTTAGCTGTTAGATTTACGTGAGATCGTACAAACTATCCCGAAGAAATCCGCTTTAGAAAGTACGCCAACTCGTGTTTTTTTTTTTTTGTTCGTTCTTATTGTTCGCTTTACATGACTGCCAGTCATGAACTCGTTTCTTCTTGTACTTCTGTTCCAAACTCGTTCACGGCTAGTCTGGCAGATTGCCGAAATAGAACGAATGATTTTACAGAGATGATGGGGTATTAATTAGAAAAGGACATCGTTGACTGTTCAAAAAAGTATTATCGTTCATTTATGAACCGATATGGTCATGGTTTTCCATCGAATTTCTTATTTGTCGGTTAGTTACGTAATTGCTCTCCTCAGAAGAAGGAAGTAATTTAACAGCGAATTGAAAAGTTGATGAATTTTTCTCATACAAATAAACAAAGTTGAGGCATTGATGTTTTGTTATTGCTCAATTACGATTTAATTTGTCAGTTAGTGTTTTAAATACGTAGAGACCATGTCCCACAATATGGCAAATGCTTTCACTGTGAAATCAATTGAGCAACAAGTGTTTTTAGAATTCTGATTCATCTTTAACAACTTATGGTGATAAAAAGGAGTACTAGAAATTTGCATTGCAATTTTTTCTTATCCGACTTGTTTCCGATAAATTAATAATTTTAGTGATGGCCTGTTAATGATTTTAGAATACATTGTTGTAGCAATTATGAGGTACGTAGCTTCTGTTTTCGATAGTGATTATTTCGACCTTCGAGCTTCACAAATTAAAAAAAAAGTACGATGATTATTCTTTGTAATAACTGCTTTCTATATAATGCGGAAAAGGTGGTAACTATTCTGTGATATGAGTGTAATTGCTAGAATTCCTGGGATTCCCAGTTTTCAAAATATTTATGAATTAAAATATCAGCAACTTTAAACTTAAAGGTTAAAGAAAATCTATATTTTTTTATTACTATTATTAAACGGGTTGTTTATATAAAAGATCATTTGTTTTATCTGATTTGAAACATTTCTCTTTACAGATGTCCCATCACAATCATATTACACATATGATGAATGCATCGAGTGAGCACGCAGCTCATGCACCTCATCAAACTGTGGATCACTCGAGTATGCACGAAAATATGGACAGTTCTCTGGACCATGCTGGCATGGATCATGGAAGTCACCTTACTGCTACTTCAGAAACTTGTAGCAACATGGGGATGCACGGTATGTCGGTATGTATCATCCAAAGATAAAAATTCTGGTGCTGACTATCGTATATAAAAATTCCATTTATAGATGGTCTTCCATGGAGGATATTGTGAAAATGTATTATTTGAATCGTGGAAAATCTCGTCAATCAGTGGCCTCATAGGATCGATGATTGGTATTATGATCATGGCCGCGCTTTACGAAGGATTGAAGTATTACCGAGAATATTTATTCTGGAAGATGTATAATTCCCTTCAATACAGGAGTGTTACGATGCCGCAAGAGAAAAACGTTGTAGCGGAGGATAACAGGGTTGTGCAGTAAGTTTCGCCCGTTTAGATATATGGTCGATTATAACTTTGAAACTTATAGTTGTGTTAATTCATGAAAATTGTCATATTTGATTTCATTTTCTTTTTTTTCATTTTTTTTTTTTTTTTTTTTAGTATGGTTGGAGAAGTAATTCATAAGCAGCCGTAAGTAGGAGTGAATTTCTTGGTTTTTTTTCTATTGATTTTGAAATCGCTTGTCTGTGAAAATGCAGTTATATTTCTAAAATTCTATTCTTGGGTAAATACTTAACATAACCAATTTATGTGGTATTAAGCTCGTACTGTGATCTGTTTTATCACACTCTAACCGGCATTATTTTTACTATTTTTTGAAATAGCTTCCGTGAGATCCTGACAATACGTATGTAATGTAAGAAATTCAATATTACTTCAATCTTTTTATTAGTATATGAAGGCAAAGTTCTTGATATAGATCTTTCTTTAATCCAGTTTGCGATCAGAATGCGAGGTAATACTGTATAATTGTCTTCGGTTATTTAATTGCAATTTCATTTAAACCTATTGTTAATATTGCTTAGCATGATAAATTAATATAATTATGCATATATTTTTTTATATCCAAAAATTAATCCATTTCGTATAAATCTGTGCAGGCCCACAATGTTATCCTGGATGCATACGTTTCAAACGTTTTTACATATTGTGCAAATTGTACTGTCATATTTCCTTATGCTGATCTTCATGACTTATAATGTCTGGTTGTGTTTTGCTGTAGTATTTGGTGCAGCAATTGGCTACTTTTTATTTGGGTGGAAAAAATCTGTTATTGTGGATGTCACAGAACATTGTCATTAGTTTATGTATTTAAAATACATTGTGTTTTTACAACAAAAATGTACATTGACGTACATTGCCGAAAAGTTCATTCTAATTGGAAGAACTTTGAAACAATTACATGTAATATACGTGTGCAGGAAATATAATTATTCTAAATTCATATTTACAGAAATATATAAAAAAAAATTTTTCAATTTAAAGTTATTCCTTTGCATACGAAATGCAATTTATAATTGTCCATTAAGAAAGATAGCATGGCTTAATTATTATTGAATAAAAAATATCTATAAAATGCAGATTTGTATACAAAAATACTGGAAGGTTAAATCTTTGATCTGAATAACTATAGCGCACTTAATTTGTAAATATTTAAAAAGTTTAAATGAGAAAAATATCGTAAGATGCGTGTGCACTTTTTTCCAAATTTTCATATTATCAGTTTTAATTTTTTATTGTAATGTATTTTATAAATATTTTCCCTCTGAAATTTGAAAAAAAGTGTACAATGATGTTTTGAACATACATGATGTATTGTTATAATATAACGTTATCAACAATTGTATTATTACCAAGTAATCTATAGACTACTGTTAATTGTAAAATATAAGAAAATATCACATAAAATACAAAAAAAAAGACACTGCCAATATATTTTATTATTTTTAAAAAAGCACAGAGTTCCTCTACTTGTTTTTGTATTTGTTTCCGTTGTAAGATCAATTTTTGAAATTATAAATTTATAAAGTATAGATGTTAATTAACTGATTATCTGAGACTTTAACTCTTGACTGCCGTTTGGTAAATAAATTATACAGATATTTTTATAAAATTATTAATAAAACTCGTACAATATCGATAACTAAAAATATATTGGAATAGTATAGAATTGTTCTTGTATATTGAGCGTGAGACGATTCCACCTTGATATGATTAAATTTCACATGTAGTTTGCACTTTAATTAACAAATTGTTGAATAAAAAGCCAGAAATTTATATATTCCATATATAGCTATACAAAAAGCACCAGCATGCATGTCACATTTATAATTAATGCAAGCCTCGTTATTGAAAATAATCCTTAAATTATATAATGTTATATATTGTTTATTTTCTGTATGTAAAGCATTACTAAAGTGTTAGGTAGCTTTGAAGTAAGTTACAGTGCTTTAGAAATGCGTTCATACATTTTATACGTACAAGATTGTACAAAAAGCTTTATTTGATGTGTTTATAATATTATTTACTTTGTAGGAAAATCTTTAAACACCGACAGCAGGGCATTCCAAGAGCAGCAGAGTATTTTTTTTTTTTATAGTGTAGATATTTCAAAATCATATATATATATATATGTATATATGTATATATAAAGATGATTCAGAAGATTTGTGATAAATATATATTACTACCACTGCCCTTAGTTTGTGCTGCGAAGATAAGGCAAATTTAGATTACAAAGCTAAATTACATTTTATACCTATTCCTTATTTATAAAGCAGTTGATAATCATGGTTTTTACTATTATTATTTTATCACAAGCCAATGGTGTACGAAATACTTAAAATACTGTCTGTAGCTCGCGAACTGCACAAAGCGTGATACGAGTAGGACGTTCAATTTGACCTTATAGTTTACAGTTGTATTCTGGAAATATCAACCACAAAGTATTATTTTTTTCCGCGAAAATGAAATTTCATATTTTAACGTAACTGAAAAATATTTGTGAAAACAAATAAAACATGAATTTATAAAAATATATAAATATGTTCACATTGGCAACAGAAGAAACACTCAGTGTCATTAAAAATAAAATAAACAAAAACTACTTTTAGCATTAAAATTCACCTTCTTACGAGGAAAGTATTGCAGACAGGCAAGAAATCTCTTCAAATAATTTTGTTAGACCTAAAAGAAAAAGTATATTACCAGCAAAATTGTCATTACACATTACAAATATTAAATATTTCTCTATCTTTGTTATCATCTGAGTACATAATCGTGTATTCAAATATTTCAGATCTTTTATAATTGTGTTGCCAATGGTCTTTAATCTTTAAACATCAAATTTAAGTTGTTTAGTCAGTAATAAATATTGTTTAGGTCAAAGAAAATAGTATAATTCTTACATAATGTTATGTCCTTATATATCCTCAATACATTAATTATAATTTATAAGTATTGGTACAATTTGCAACATATCATACCCTCTTTATAAACAAATTTTATATGTCCATACCAAGGCTGCCAGTATGCATCACAAAAATGATTTATCTCTTTGTCATTCATTCCAGTTAGATTATGATTGTGAAATCTTCAGAAATATGTTTCATGCATTATGTTGTGAAAACAAAATATATTTAAAATCTTGTATTTATAACCTACTCAGCACCAGACACAGGCATACAACAACTTGAACGATGAGGAGATTGTTGTTTCGAAAGATCAACAGTATCTTCTACTAATGGTCTTTCTAGTCTAGCTTCAAGTTGTGCCCAAGCAGCAACAGCTGCACCAAATGCTGCTTCAACATTGGTTGCATCCTTTGCAGATGCTTCCACTAGTGGAGGATCTCCATTTTCTGCACACCAAGCTTGAGCTTCTTCTGTAGAAACTTGCTTCTCAGAATCTGGAACGTCCACCTATAAGAATGATTTTCATAAACATTACTGATTTTCTTATATCTCTCTTTACAAGCATCGCTTACTTTATTCCCAACAACTATAAATGGAAATGTTGATCCTTCTTGAACATCAGCATAATAAAGAAATTCAGATCTCCAAAGTGCTAAATTTTTAAAACTTGTTCTATCGTCTACAGCATAAGTTAAAAGGCAAATGTCAGAGCCTCTGTAAAACGGAGTTCTAAGAGTCTTAAATCTTTCTTGTCCAGCTGTGTCCCATATTTGCAATGTGTACGCCTCTCCATTAATTTCAATATCTTTGTTTAAAAATTCTACTCCAATTGTATGAAAACTATGTTCGTCAAAGTGATTCGATACAAATCTATTCATTAAACAAGATTTGCCAACGCCGCCATCACCCAGGATTACCACTTTCAAAAGTGTAGATCTTTGGGAATTACGATTTTGTAAATTACCACCTCTGAGTGTACCCACTGTAGTTGAATTGTTTCCTGACATCTTTCAACTTTTATTCTTTTAGAATAATGAAGAAACTATATGTTCAAAAATACGACATATATGTATGTTCTTCATATATTGTTATTTTCGACATGAGATAATTCTATTTTTTATTCCTTAAGCATCGAACGTTTGTCAATCTAGGAATCAGCTGATTCTCATACCAAATAAATCAATTCACTTTTCTTATATTAAATACATCTTAAGCCAATAATATACGTTCACTCTGAATTTGTAACTTTGAATAATTCGTATCTAGTAAACAATCGTATTATTTAAAACACTTTAATACCGTAATTTTCGTTTTACGACCGGGCATAACCTTTTTCATTTTCTAGCAGGGCTTCAACGTCAAGTTAAACGGGCCTCATGTTATTTTGACGATCGTGATTGCAATTTTCAATTTCGCAGAAGCCATATATTTTCTCTTCTTCGATGTTAACTTAATTATTCGGGCAAAGTCGCGATACCTTGGAATGATGCTCTTTGGTTGTGAGTCATAGCCAACACCGAGTGAAATTGTGATTTTCTCGAACGAATATATATCGTACGCTCACTTCGAAGCATTTGGCAATGGCAAGAATCATAAACAGTTTTTTAACGTTTTCGAATGGCTAAAAAGTATTACTGTTCCTGGACATTTTTGTTGTGCGCAAAGTATTTGACACTTTGCAGACGACAAAAGAAACGCCCATGTTGGATGTTAAACATACAGGATGAATATGGCTACCAGAAATTATAAATAAATATTAATCCAATGTATACGTATATATCAGACTACATCTATACTACATCTGTATATTTGTATACCACACGTATCACCTGAGAATAATTTATATAACAATTAATAATAACCGAAGTAACGACGGTTACTCATGCGTATTATTATAATTTATTCGAAACATTAATATATGTATATGTATATGTATATGTATATGTATTATCCTATCAATACATGTATTGTAATTAAAATATGTTAAAACTATAATATATTGTTTTGGAAATCAATTGGAATATCAGTTGAATTAACAGAGATTAATTCAATAATTATAATTCTATGGAATAATGCATATTTAATATTACGATCTGATGCATGATATCGGTCTATGGTATTAAAAATAAAAAAGATATATTAGATAAATTATTACATAAAAATTATTGTACGTAATTGTTATAATTATATGTAATACTCTAGCTGTTTTCATGTAACTTGAATTGCATTTAACCAGAAGATGGTGTTACAGTTTGTGAAACGTTCTTTTCTATATTTAAACGTCATATCGAATTGATCATTAAATTGTAAATCATTTACAACTGAACCTTTATTGAAACATTCCAATAATATACGAAGCTATAGAATTATTGAAATTTTCTTATTTTTATAATAACTTTATAGTGAAGTATATAGTCAGTAATAAGTGTGCATATGCATTTCAAAAATTGAAGGGTACGAATGAAGAAAGTTCAGCTCTCAATTAGACAAATACAATTGCAAAGTAAATTAGTTCTGTTTATCAGTTTCTTTCTAAATAAAAAATTGATTGATTCACGGACACTGAAACACTATCACCACATAGCGGCAGAAAGGTGAAACTAATCATTATCGTTGTCTTGTCTCAAAATATTCTACTGTTTATGATGGCGATATAGAATTATTTTATTGGTGTTTTGTTTCTTACCTGTTACTTGACAGACATCTGTTCTTGTCGCACATTATGCTCTTTGTTTACAGAGGTGGTGTCTCAATGAACAAAGTGTTGTCGGTTGATAAACAGAAACTATTTGCAACTTGATAATATTTACAATATGATAGTAATAAAATCATTTACAACTTATGTACAATATTTAATAATAAACTTTTAATAAACTACAACTCTTTCTTTATTGGCAAAACCGTTATTAATCGGAAACTCTAAAGAAAATAATTGAGCAAGAGTAACAATTGAAAGTCCCGTCGAACATTAACCAATAGGGAGCGCCAGTAGGTATCGCAAAATATCGATAGAGTGATAACAAGATATATTCCATAGTTTTGTGGCGATAGCGATACATCTTAATATCGCTTGCTATCGATGTTTTGCGACACCATTCGTGATTGGTTGACGTTTCGCGACGCGGGACTTTCAATTATTCTAGTAAAGACTTACCGACATTTTGTCATCATAATTTATTGAATAATTTTTAAAGGATATATCATGCCGATGACCTTGATCTCGCATATGTTAAGAACATGATTCTGAGTAATTTTTTCTAATAATTTAATCGGCAATCTCTTACAGTTTTTGAGATGCTTTTCTTTTGGAAGACAGAACTTTAACAACTATCGCTATATTTTATCTTAATTATTATCAGATTAATTATACACATTATAATTATTCATTGAAAATTTATGGGATAAATTGGATCATAGAATTCGTAAAACGACAATCAAGAATAAAAATGAAGTCGATTAATAAAATTTTTGTAAAATAAAAAAAATGACAAGGTACAGATTATTTGCAAAAAATATGCCGAAGCGTTTAAGAGAAGTTATTAAAAATAATGACTATCCAATGAAACATCGAAAGTTTATTACCAACAGTATTGTTTTAATTCTGTGACTTAAATACATAAAGTTCCAATATTTTTGTGACGCAACGTTTTATAATTTTTGTAAAATAAAATATTTTTTATTTATTAGATTCTTTATCTCTAGCATGACATGATGGTAACTAATAAGCAATACATTTTGGTAACTAATTAAATATTTGTTCAAAATATAAAACTCGGAAAAAATTATGTTATTGTTCCAATATTTTTGTGACCGATGCACATATACATGCAAATTACGTTTTGACGTATCTGTCGCAGCTTACGCTCATTTACGCACCACTCGTACACTTTATTTAGATTTTGCTTCAATCACTCATTCTTTCATTTATTCTCGTTATATAACATTCATAAGAATAATTACAAATTTAGATTACAGAATAATTACCTTGCAGTTCTAAAAATCCTCTGATGGCTGATCGACAGTAAAATATTTATTATAAAATATATTTATCAATTTTCGGTATAAAAAAAAAAAATTGCGGCATAACACACCCATACAACTGTCCTTGCCGCTAAGATATCTATTATACCTACAAAATACATTTTACAATCTCTGAGAGACAAAGTATACACACTGGAGAAGCATTTATTTCTGTTGCCGCGTATTTCCTACGTTTCTTTGATCTTTATCACTTGGAATGAAAATGGATAACAAGTGTTATTGGAAACAGAAACAGGAAGAAACTAAAAAAAAACATTCGGCAAGTAGCGATTTTTTTAAAATATGTGCGATACCAACAAAAAGTTGCCTTATACTAAGTAAAACTTAATTATCGCTCGGCTTGTTGAGTAGCCGATAACACGGCGATATCCGCATCAACTATGGATAGTTATTAATCAACTAGCTCTTTGCTCTATTAGCGTCGCATCGTACAACCATTATGATAGTTGTCGCTGTCAATCGATAACCGAAAATTAATGGTTTCTAGGTTTGCTGCAGACAAGAGATTTGCGGCAAATCGTCACATTGGCGGTTCTCTTCTTGAAGAACAAAAGTTTTTATAAAGGTATTTTATAAAAAGAAAGATGAGAGAACTTCATTCGTTTTATAAAAAGGAAGATAAGAGATTTTTGTGTTTTTTGTTCTTCCAAAAGAATCGCCGCTGTGACGATTTGCCGCAAACTGTTAGTCTATATCGAGCCTTAAGTGGAACACTTTATACGATAGCCAAAATTCAATATATTGTACTAAATACAAAGTTTTTTTTATTAAATATCTCAGAAACTAATGAAGGCCCATTGCCAATGTTTTATATTTTAAGTCTTTCGCTCCTGTGTTTTATTCTGATAGTTGGGTCATATCGTATTATATCCTAAAACTTTTAGTACAGTATATTGAATTTCTGTATTCTGTATCAATTGTATGTTATCAATTGACCGAGTTCTCTGTAGTAATAGTCATCAATTGTCGAATAGCTAATGGCGCAGTAATATGCACACGCGATAATGAAATTAAACTAAGAAATCAAAATAAGGAAGATGAATTAAATAAAAGATGAAAGATGAATTTATATATTTATCACAAAATTCGAATCACATAAGGTTTGTAAACTAGAATTGGTTACCAAATAAATAGATATCTGTTTTTTCAGCATAAAAAAAAAGTAATTGTTCATCGCTACGCAATGACATTCTACTCTTAACTTGTACATATAGTATATAAATATAGTTTTACCTGGTGTATATACCCGCTGGCCTAAGTGCTGACCCTTTATAATCCTAGAATTTACGACGCTCGTAATTGTTGTTCTGGCCGTATTAACTTGGTGCGGATTTTATTGTCCTACACACCGTCAGAACAAACTCTGTACTTCGTCTTTCAACAGCACGTATGACCTGAGAGTCGTAAAGTCTCCTAGCTTTTGTAGTGTTAGAATTTTCTTTACATTTGCTAGCCGCTACATGTCATAACTTCGCATTCCCTAGACCAAGTGCACCGACGGTTTCATTTTGTCGAAAATAGGCAAAAGAAAAAAATAGATTTATTTATATCTTGAATTTATACAGAATTCCCGCCATCATCCAGAAGGATGTCGCCAAGTTGCCACACCTCATCGTTATATATGTATTTCATTATCATTGATATTTAAATTTGATCCTGCACCAGATTTTAATAGAAGTATTCCGCTTTTATTCTCGAATGTGAACTTCAACCTCGTACTCTAATAGTCTCTATCACTACAGATTTTGCATCGTAGAATCGTCATTCGTAGTCGCGTCCACCTGCGCATTTAATTTCTCATTAACTCATTTAATTTCTTAGTTAACTCATTTAATCAGTTGCAATTAGCCAAAGTGGTATTCGTAAAGTAGTATTTCATGTATATTAGGAGTGACTACAACCTCCACGACCTACCCGGGGCTTAAGGAGGAGCATCGGAATTCTTCAGTAGATTTTCAAACAATTTCTTCTCCAACGCCTTGCCTTTATCAAGCCTATCTCGGAGGGGAGATACAATCCCCTCAAACTTCCTTCTCGATTGCTAGTTTGTTTGCAACACCACCAGGGGCCACTCCCCGATGCCATTCCTTCCCGGATTCATCTGGAGATGACAACAGACCCTGCCCGAATCTCCGATGGGACCCTGACGGTCCTTGTGTGTCTATTAACAGGGTGTTTTGTCACACGATCGTTTGCCTTCCCTGTTCTACCTAGTTATCGCTTCCTTGCGTATGGATAACAACTGCCTTCTACGGGCTCTTGTTTGTCTGTGCTGCTCCGAGCACCGCAGTCCTTCAGCGGGTCTTCTTCAGCTTTGTCAATTCCTTTGTCCATCACCGTCTAAAGAGCCTTTTTCTTTGCACAGACGCATCGACAATAACACCAGTGAGCATCGTCGCCATAAGTACGTCGCCGCACAGTCAAGCTTGAGCCCCTCCAGCCTCAATCGAGATTGATCGGCCAAGCTTTCAGCGTCTCAGTTGGCCCGACGAGTGTCGAATCTCCTGCTTCCGATAAGCCGTTCAACCGCTGCAGTCTTCAACGGTCTCCATGACGTTGTGATCGTTGCTCGTCCAGTCGATCCTGACCTCCACACATCCAACGACGCCCTGACAGTGCTGGCAGACCAAACACCAATAGACCTATTATTAAAGGAGAGAATAGCACTCTATCATCTAGGGAAGAATCTTGAACTCACAATAGGCAATCTACGATATAGACCGGCAACTGAATCTACTAATGACGACCGCACAAAAGAAATCAGAGGAAGAATACACGAGGAAACGCTTAACATGTGGCAGGCCGAATGGAATAGGTCTGACCATGGAAAGATGACTCAGGAATTCTTCCCGGATGTCAGGTGGAGAATAAAAATGGAGAACTTCAGGATAAATCATAACACAGCTTAGATACTTACAGGTCACGGCAACATCAATAGCAGACTATATAAATTCAAGCTATCAGAAACGGACCTCTGCCGTTGCGGTCAAACCGACACGCTGGAACATATAGTATACCACTGCAAAGATCAGGTGGAAAGAGCGGAAATGATAAATGAAATCGAGAAACATGGCGCAAGGTAGCCGTGCACCCTACCCGACCCGACGCGGACAATATCATCAGGAAGAGGGCAGACGGAAGACGGCAAGGGAAGACGGCAATGAAGCTAACGAGACAGCCGAGGACAAGAATACCGTGGAAGCTGCGGAGACACGGCCTAACAGCCGTGAGCGTAGACGGTAAACAGCGCAAAAACACCAGCTCTGTTGAACTCCCGGCAAAACCGGGCCTCCCGAGACCGAGCGTAAGCTGATGACGCCGCCTCTTCGTGGTCCCCGTTGGACAATGTTTCGCCCGAAATTATGATAAGTGTCAACTCTTCCGATGATCCTTAAGCGGTGAGGAAGGGATTTTCTCTGACCGACAGAGCACCTACAAACGTGACTTTTCGCGGTGGCAACGCAACCCAACATCGCCGGGAATAGGCACACGCCTAAGCACGACAGAGCCGGCGTAAGCTAGCTTTGCGGCCCAATTAGCTCATAAAAAGAAAAACAACAATAGTTGGTTCTGACGCCATGAAGGAGATCCTCGTGACCAGCCTGGCACCAGCGAAGGAGAAATTGAAAATACGAGTCAAGAAAATCTCGAACAACGGCGTTTTTGTGGAACAGCTACAAAGGAAGACATGGAACGTGTCCTGAAAGGCGACAATCTCCAAGCCGCGGGGCTGGTCACGGGCCTCCCTGTAAAGAAAAAGCCGAGGGTTATCTATCTATGATGTCCCGAAAGACCAGACAGAGAAGGAGTTCCTGATCTAGCTTCGTCAGCAGAACCTCAGCAATGAGAAACCTCAAGACGAAGTGAAGATTTCCCACAAAACCGGCAACAGGAACTCGGACACTGTCAACTATGTATTTGAGGTGTCGCCCAGCATCAGGGAAACCCTCTTTGAAACAAGATAGGGTGTACATCGGATGGCGCGCGCTGAGAGTTCGAGATTATCTAATGCTGAGTAAATGTTATAGATGCCAATCCTTTGGCTACGTATCAAAATACTGCAAAGCCGCTAAAGAAGTCTGCGGTCACTGCGGTAGCGACAGACATGTGTTCAAGAACTGCCCCCAAAAAAACGATAACCCGGTATGCATAAATTGCAAGCGAGTCGCGAAACCCTGCGATTACTCCTCTAGATCTCCGGAGTGTCCGGCCTACAGATTTGCACTCTCCAACCTAATCTTAAAAATAGATTATGGTTGTCAGTCCAACAAATAATGAAAGCATGCAACAAATAAGAATAGCTCAACTCAACGCCCAGAATTCGCGACTGGTAGCAGATGAACTAAGAATAGTAAAAAAGAATTGACACGATAACAATCCAAGAACCGTATAATAGGGAAGGCGAAATCTCAAGAGGGCCGACCCGGATGCGGCGGTCTTAACCGCAGTTTATAACGCATGTTTCCGCCTGGGGTACATCCCTCGCTTCTGGAAAGAGAACCTTATTGTACTCGTATACAAGAAAGGGGACCGCCACAACCTAAGCAACTGGAGACCCATTGCGATGGGGGTTGTCATCGTGAAATTGTTCGCCGCTGTGCTGGCCGATCGTTTGACGAGCTGGACCCGCGTTAACGATCGTTTGTCGCCAGCCCAAAAGGGCTTCCTGCCGCACGAGGGATGCCTCGAGCACTCGTTCGTGCTGCAGCGTATAATTGAATTCGCTCGTACTCGGAAAAGGGAAGTGGTGGTCGCGTGGCTGGATCTGGCCGACGCGTTCGGTTCGGTCCCCCACGCGATCATTCAGGACACGCTCCTCTAGGCATCACAACGAAGATCATGTCGGACACGAAGCGCTTCGCCAAGTCGGTCGAATACACAAATGTCAAATCTACCATAGTAGTCACAAGCCGGGAAATAGAGGTCCTAAAACTAAAGCACCTATGCAACTCCCACTTCATCTGTATAGAATTGGCGTCGCAGTCAACAAAATTCTACCTAATCTCCGGATACTTGCAATTTTGCGAACCCATAATACGATACCTACATCACCTGGACAGAGTCCTCCAGGCTCTGCAAGGGAAAGAAGTAATACGGTGCCTAGACACCAACGCAACCTCGGCACTTTGGCACGGCATATCACTGTCCCAGAGCAGACCGACAGACCACAGAGGAGAGGAACTAGAAGAATTCATCCAACAGCACAGGTTGGTGGACATGAATAAACCGAACAATCCACGGACTTTTGACAACATCCATGGGAAATCAAACATAGACGTGACGCTTGCCACGAAAGCAATGGCCAAAAAAATAATGAACTGGACAATCCACTCAAACCAAACGAACAGCGACCACAATCTGATCACATTTGAAATGATTAGCACCTCACAGTCAGCTCGACCGACCGTGAACAACAGATTCAACACAAAAAAGGATAGACTGGGACGCGTACCAGGCGCACCTAAGACTGCTCTTACTACAAAACAATACACAAAAAGATGATGAACCAAACACTCAGCACTTCTCCGAAAGACTAGACAGCATCATACTGAAAGCTGGCAAGAGGGCCATCCTAATCCAACGACGCCCTGGCAGTGCTGGCGGGCCAGACATCAATAGACTTATTATTGAATGAGAAAATAGCACTCTATCAACTACGGAAGAACCAAGAGCTCACAACTTTTATTATAGTCCGACAACAGAAAACAGAAACAACGACCGCATCGGCAGAAGAATACACGAGGAATCGCTGGACATGTAGCAGGTCGAGTGGAATAGGTCTGCACATGGGGGGATTACTTGGGAGTTCTTCCCGGATGTCAGGTCGAGAATAGAAATGAAAGACGCTAGAATAAATCACAACACAACACAGATTCTAACAGGATACGGAAATATCAACAGCAAACTATACAAGTTCAAACTTCCGAAACAGACCTCTGCCGTTGCGGTCAAACCGACACGGTGGAACACATTATACAACTGCAATGAAAAACAGGTGGATAGAGCAAAACTGATCGACGAACTCGAGAAACTGGGCGTAAGGTGTGGCCGTGCACCCTAGCTGACTTGACGCGAAGAAGCACAATAAAACATCTGTCGAGATTCGCAGACAATGTCATCAGGAGGAGGGCAGCCAAGGGAAGACGGCAATGAAGCCAACAAGACAGCCGAGGACAAGTGACAATATACCGTGCAAGCTGCGCAGACACGGCCTAACAGCCATGAATATACACGGTAAACAGCGCAGTAACACCAGCGCTGTAGAAACCCCGGACAAACCGAGCCTGCATGAAACCGAACGCAAGCTGGTGTCCCCGTCTCCTCGCGGCCCCCGCTGGACAATAGGATAATTTTCACAAATTCCGGGCCAAACGGCCAAGTGGGTCAGTGAAATAAGAAACAATAATGTCCCTATCTATTTTTTTTTTTTCTTGCTCGTTAGGAAAATTTTTAAAAGAATCAATTAGCGATAGCTAGTGCAAAGACATCGAGTGTAAGTGCAAAAATGGTTGCGAAAGCAATTATAGACACTGAAAAATCTAAAATCGCAGCCAAGAGAAAAGTGAAAAAGAGTAACGAAGACAGAGGGGCGACGGTGATCGAAGATGTCGTCGGTGCGGCTATGAGTCGGAGACTCTTCTCCACGTGCTCTGCCACTGCGGTCCTCACGTGGCCACTCGACATCTACGTCATAACCGTATTGTTGAGAGACTTGCCGCGGCCTCCAGGCTTCCAGGCGATCTGCGGGTGAATCAGCGCGTCCCAGGCGTGGACGAAGATCTCGCCTGCTAACTTTAGCGATCATTTTGTGGGTGCCACGCACCCAGAGCGCCTACAACGAAGCCGTCGACATAGACGGTGTAACCGCAACGATACTTGAGTATCTTTTCGAGCCTCGCCTTCTCGAGCGCTTCGAAGGTGTTTTCGAAGGGCACGGTTACATCCCGTAAGGGCCGGATGTTCCCGGCAATTCGCGTAAGAAAAAATTAACTGCGGCCGCGAGCATGGAAGAGTTCTCACGTCTCCCGGATAAATCCGGAAAGGAGAGAAAAAAGAAAATTAAGAAAAAATTAACTCCGATCAAGACACCAGTTGATGAAAATAGCAGTGACTCGAATTCCGAATTAGATTCGGAGAGCTTCTCATCCGGCAGCGAAATGGAAGTTGAAGGAGCCTCACGGATAAAAACTCAAAAAGAGAACTTCAACGGTGACCAGCATCGAGCAAATTAATTTTGAACAAAACAACAACGATACGGACGAGCAGAAGAGAGTTAGGGTTCAGCGACTAAAAAAGGTAAGCGAATCCATCTCTCAGAAACAATTTGACGATCTGACCGAGCATGACTTCGACATTGTCAAGAATCACGTAGCGAATTTTACAAAATTAATAGAGCGTTTAACGGTTGAAAACGATGCAATTTCTAAACGTGTGAGAAATTCTACGCGCTTAAATAGTAATTTTCAAAAGCTCGAGAACTTGATCTCATATGTAGAAAAAGTCCTTAAAGTAAATAAAGAGGAATCATCGCGAACACAATCATATGCCGACAGGCTAAAATCCTCTGCGAAAGAAGTGTTGCGACCCGAAGTGCCTGCTCGACACGTGGTAGCTATTTACCCCAGCAGTGAGAGCCAAATAAAAAGTAGCGATGACACTAAGGCGACTTTAATGGTAAACATGAGACCTGAGAAGGAATTAATTAAGGTCCGCGGTGTAAAAAAGATAGATAAATAAACATAAAAAAATGCGAAACTATTCTATTGACCATACATATCAAGAATATCCGAGGCAAAACACTAAAAAATTTACCATTAGCAACTACAAAAACCTCAATAACGAAGTGCCGCAAAAGAAAGTCGTCCGCTATTTAGGTGTACATCTAAATTTTAAACTAAACTACAACGAACACGTGAAATTACAAATAGACAAGGCACAAAAAGCATTCATCGCGAACAAGCGTATCATATTTAAAAGACCTCAACAAAGAAGTAAAACTTCTATGCTACAAACTTCTACTTCGTCCGATAACAACCTACGGATGCCCCATATGGTTTAATATCAGCACCAGCACCATGGAAAAAAATATGCCTGTTCGAATGCAAATGTCTTAGACCCTGTATAAACATGTACAAAACACCGGAATAAAATTTTACTATCGCTTATACAAAGAAGCCAGAGTAACGAGGATAGATCTGTTCACCCTAAAAATAATAAGAAACCACTGGGCAAACATTTACAGTAATAGCTTAATACTCCATTCAATGAATGATTGAGATTGAAAACCCTGCAAAACGGATTTATAAAAAATAAGAGCAAAGAAGAAACAGAAGAAAAGAGTACGTTTCCCTCTGGTCCTGGACACCAAACGAACAAGCGAAAACAATGTTAGGGACCCCAAACACCCATAAGGCCCCATAAAGTACTATTCGCTATTACTTTACTGGACCAACCAGCTATTACTTAAGGAGTAACTTTTTCAACGGCGCAAAAAAAAAAAAAAAAAAAAAACTAAAACCTTCGGACAACATAAAGAAGAAAAAAAAGGCAATCGGCCACCGACTGTTCCCAAGTTCTGCTTAAAACTTTCTCGGGCTACATCTCAAACAAACAAAAGAAGAAGTATAAAGCTCTCATTCCTGTTCGTTTCTCTACCCTCACGGGGGCTTTTGTGTTTTTACGCAGGAGGTACGGGCCCAGCGACCCCGAGGTACCCGAGCCGAAACGTGCAAATGCGCGTGCACCCGATTATTTTGGTAAACGGGTGTCTTGCACGTGCTCCTAAGCTACGGCTTAGCACGCTAGAGACCGAGCGTCAGCTGGTGGGCCCGCCTCCCCGTGGCCCCCGCTGGAAACCATTCAGCCGTGGAGGACCTTCGGGAAATTTCGGGTGAATGGGCTAAGTGGCCCACTTCCCGTATGGGACGGTCTTCCAGACTGATGATTCTTCACTGATGAAGTTTGGGTTTTTTCCATTCACGCCTATACCGTCGGGGCGTGACCCTTCGCAGCTGGTTGGATTGTAGGTGTATGGGTTGTTGCGTATGCCCCAAGGGCGAGGCCGCATGTCCGATGTTCCCGTTTGCGGGTCAGGACTCGAACTAATGAATGTTCCTTTCTCCCTAAAACTCGAAAGTTGGCAACGTTTTGTCACGTCGCACGGTAACTCGGAACCCTGGGGCATCGTCTACAAGCTCCAGGCGGAGAAATTCCGAGTCAGAGATGTGCTGAGCACTCTCCGGCGTAATAGCGATAACTCAACCGGAAATGCCCGCGAAACTGCCAACTTACTTCTGGATGTACACGTTCCGAACGACCCCGAGGATCAAGACACCCCGAGCAGAGAGTTACAAGGGAAACGGCTCGGCAACCCCCGAGCACCGACGACGCTTCGCCGGTGCAGCATCGCGAAATTGTCGCTGCCCTCAGGTCCATGAGGAACGGCAAAGCCCCCGGCGTGACCTGCGCTCTCGAGGTCGCGGCTAAGGTGATCCCGGGTCAGCTGGTGCAGCTCTTTAACGGGTGCCTTCGCTGAGGAGTCTTTCCCGCTGCCTGGAAGGTTGGCTCCCTCAGGATCTTCCTGAAAGGCGAAAGGAAGGACGAGAAGAACCCAAAATCGTATAGGCCGATTTGTCTCCTCCCTGTGATAGGAAAGCTCTTCGAAAAACTCCTCAAGTCGCGATTAAACTGGACGTCGTTGACCCCGGGACAGATCTCCGCCCGGCAGTTCGGATTCACTCCCGGAAAGTCGGCGGAGGACGCGATCGTGGAGCTACGACGCACGGTCGATGCTTCCGAGCACCGATACGTCGCCGGACTGCTCTTCGACATCTCCGGGGCGTTCGACAACGTCTGGTGGCCCCTAGTTCTAAAAAGCCTTAGAGACAGGAAATGTCCTCGAAACGTCTTCGAGGTCATGTGTAGCTACTTCAGCGACCGCCGCGTGGTCCTCCGTGGACCGCCGAGATAGGGTCTTCTCGTACTTCCAAGCGGGCCGAGAGAGGCTGCCCGCAAGGCTCAGTCCTCGGTCCCGCTTGTTGTGCCGGTTCGCCGGACAGGCTATACATTAATTGTTCCTTTCTCCCATCCTCAGGAGCCTCCTGCGACTGTACGCAGGAGAGTCTCCCCCCCTCCCAGGGGCTGTGGGGTGCTGATTGCACCCTGTAGTACGGGTACCCAGCTGTACATAAACCTGTGGTCATGTTTCGCAGGAGCGGGGGACTTGCCTTAATCGGCTGGCTCCGCGAGGGTGAGATAACCTCTATAAAAAATCCCTAACCGAAAGCTGAGGTATCGCGGTTAGTAGGCACTCCCCAGTCGAGGGCACTGGGGGGTGGGCTGGTGGGTGCATCAGCCCTTAGCGTCCACCTCAGGACACCTGGCGACCTCCTGAGTAAGAAGCCTTCCCCCCGGAATGGGCGTCACCCGGGGGGCAATGTGTAGTTCGTCCCATCTCGTGGGAACAATATGGAAAGTTCGTCGGTGTGGCTGGAAAGAGTGTTGCTAGTGCGAGTGGATCAAAACAGGCGGTGAGTCCGAGTGTGGATGACCGTGTGAGAGAGAAGACCTATGCTGTTGTGGTGAAAGCGAAAGATGAGAGCGTGAAAATGACTAGCGAAGAAGTGAAAGAGAAAGTTACGACGAATGTAAGTGGGGAATTGAACGTGCGTGTGAAACCTGTGAAACTCGGGGACATTCTTGGGGGGGGGGGGGGAAGCTGAAGATGAGTCATTCTCGAAGGAGATGGAGATGGAGGGGCCGTGCAGCGGGTGCGTCAATGTATTCGCGCAGTGTTAGCCCGATGAAACGGGCTAAGCGCAGTGCTATTGACCGGGCTGATGTGGAAGTGCATCACGATGAATTAGGTGTGATGCGTGGAATTGACAATAAGATTCGTAAGTTTATATTTACCGAAAAAGTAACCAAAGCGATGAGTGAGTTTCTTTTGAGCAGTGTGAGCGAGTATGAAGAAATATTGATGAGGATGATAGCCAAGAATGAGAGGTTGAATGGTAGACTAGATGAGTGCGAGAAGTTAATTGCGCAAAGAGAGGTGTCCGGAAAGAGTGTGACGTATGCTGGTGTGGCTGGAAAGAGCGTTGCTAGTTCGAGCGTATTAAAACAGGCGGTGAGTCCGAGTGTGGATGACCGTGTGAAAGAGAAGACCTACGCTGTGGTGGTCAAAGCAAAAGATGAGAGGGTGAAAATGTCTAGTGAAGAGGTTAAGGAGAAGGTCATGAAGAATGTGAGTAGGGAACTGAATGTGCGAGTGAAAGCTGTGAGGAAGACGAGGAGTGGTGGTATTGCCATCGAGGCAGCTAGTGAGGACTTGAGAATGTTGAGGGAGTGCAAGAAGTTTGATGATTTGGACCTCAAGGTTGATGCTCCTAGGAAGGTGGGGCCTAAGGTTGTCATATTCGATGTCGAGAATGAAATGACGAATGATGAGCTAATGAACGAATATTTCAAGAATTTTAAGGGTGTTGGAGTGACGGAGACCGAATTTAAAGAAAGAGCAAGAATAGTAAATAGATGGAATCGGAAAGGAATGACTGTGGGTAATGTGGTAATGGAGCTGTCCAAACGTATGCGCGATGTGCTGGTATGTGAGGGCAGAGTATACGTTAAATGGCGTGCTTGCAAGGTGAAAGACTTCGTCAATGTGTCGAGATGTTACAAATGTTTTGCCTTCGGGCATATGATGAGGGAATGTAGCATGGCTGAGAGACTTTGTGAGCGATGTGGTGAGAGTGGTCACCTGAAAGAAAAGTGTAAGGGTGCGTGTATGTGCAGGAACTGCAAGATGAAAGGCAGAAAGTCTGACCACTCGGTTTTGTCCATAGAATGTCCGGAGTATGTGCGGATGCTGGAGCGTGAAAAAACGAGAGTAAGTGATGACTGAAATGGCGCTTAAGATTATACAGCTGAATTATCAACGTTCGTATGCTGTCTTGAATGATCTGAGTGGTGTGTTGATTAACGAGCGTGTGAGTGTTGCTCTATTGCAAGAGCTGTATGTCGTGAATGATCGTGTGAGTGGACTGCCCGATTCTTGGTGGGTATACGTCTGTGGGCGTGTGCCGGCCAAGGCTGCGGTAGTCGTGTGTGATAATTTGGAATGGAAGAGAATGCTTGAGAAGTTGAGTGATATCGGATGCGAGGAGATGCCCCTCTGGAGGAGTTACTTCCAGGGGAGGCGAGCATGGTTGGAACGAATGAGGTTGTATGGAAGGATGTTGAAAAAGGCTGTCCGCAGGGGTCCATCTGTGGTCCATTTATATGGAACCTAATGATGGATGGGCTCCTGTGGAAGCTGGAAGAATGTGAGTGTAAATGTGTGGCGTATGCGGACGATTTGTTGCTGCTAGTGGAGGGATAAAGCCGAATGGAGATTGGGAGAAACTGAGTGCATGAAAATTGTGTGTGAATGGGGTGAGAGTGTGGGTGTGTCGGTGTCCGAGAGCAAAACGGTGACAATGTTCTTGAAAGGAAGTATGGCTGTGAGTAGAAGACCGTATGTGCGAATGAATGGGGAGCCAGTAAGGTATGTGGAAACGGTTAAGTACCTTGGCATAAGAGTGAATGAGAAGATGTACTTCAAGGTGCATCTTGAGCGAATGAGAGTGAAAGTGACGAATGTAGTGGGACAGATGAGGCGTGTATTGAAGTGCGAATGGGGTATGAGGAAGCGTGCGGTGCGAATAATTTATAAAAATCTGTTTGTTGCGTATGTGATGTATGGATCGAGTATATGGTGTGAGTGTATAAGGACAAAGTATGCTAGGGACATAATGAATAGGTGCCAAAGGATTGTGATGTATGCGTGTTTGAATGTTTGTAAGACTGTTTCAACGGATGCTATGAGTGTGTTAATGGGTGTGCTGCCTTGGGACCTAGAATGTATTCGGAGTGGACTGATACGAATGATTAAGAATGGGTGGAGTGTGTTTGAGAACGACTTGGTGACTGAAGGAGAACTGAATGTGAGAAGTGTGGAAGAGAGAGTGAGCCTGGTGAATGAAAAGGTGTATGCCCGATGGCAGTCCAGGTGGAATGAATGTGTGAATGGAAGAGTGACGTATGAATATATAAGATTTGTTGAAAGGAATGCCTGGTTTGATCCTAGTGTGTATGCGTGTTTCTTGATGACTGGGCATGGAAGTATGAATGCGTTTTTGTATGATAGGAATTTGAATGCGAGTGCAATGTGTGAGTGTGGGGCTGTGAGAGAAGATTGGATGCATGTGCTGGTTGAATGTCGTATCTATGATGACCTGAGAGACCTGAGTGGATGTGGAGTATGTATGACTGTGGATGGAAGAGTGAATGTGGAAAGAGTTTTAGAATGCAAGGAAACGTATGAAAGGTTTTGTAAATTTGCGATGAATGTATTTGCAAGGAGAAGAATGATTGCGAGAGGTGTGTGAATGTGGGGGTGTTCTGTGGTCACAGGAGGGCTTCCGGGCTGTAACCCGGAGGCCTTTGGGGAGTGACGCCCCCACGTATCTGAATTGGCCGCACACAGGTCGAGGTGTGCAAGTACCTCATTGGGAAGCAGATTGGTTCAGCAACGGGTATGACCAGTTTGAACCAAGCACTGGTACCGAGGGGGTCGGCGTGGTGAGCCCACGGAGGGGCAACCCTCCATTGCCGGCCGTTTGGGTTGGACTCTCGGCAGTGGTAGAGCCTGCATCGCGGGCGAGAGGCGTTAATCGCTTCGGCGGGGGAGCTGCGCTTACACAGCTCGCTGGCCGGTTAGCAGAAGCTGGTAGGGATCTTAGAAAGGTCCCGGCCCACCAAGGTTGGCCCCGTGAGCTTGCACTCTGGGGCTGGTGGTGCTCTCGTTCTTTGCGGGGAGCGCGCTGACCGGGCGTATTCCCGGTCCCACGCCCGTGGGGGCCGTGTCTGGTAGGGCTTCATGCCAGGTACAGATACGTTAAATCTACTCCAAGGGTTCTGTACGCAGGAGGTACGGGCTCAGCAACCCCGAGGTACCCGAGCCGGAACGTACAAATGCGCGTACACCCGAATATGTTGGTAAGATGTCTTGCACGTGCTCCTAAGTTACGGATTAGCACGCTAGAGACCGAGCGTAAGCTCACCTCCCCGCCTCCCCGTGGCTCTCGCTGGAAACTATTCACCCGTGGAGGACCTTCGGGAAATCCCGGGTGAATGGGCTAAGTGGTCCACCTCTCGTATGGGACGGTCTTCCAGGCTGATTCTTAAGTGATGAAGTTTGGGTTTTTCCATGCCCGCCGCGTATACCGTCGGGGCGTGACTCTTCGTAGTTGGTTGGATTGTAGGTGGATGGGTAGTAAATTGCGTATGCCCTCAGGGCGAGGTCGCACATCCGATATTCCCGTTCGCGGGCTAGGATTCGAACAAGTTGTTCCTTTCTCCCAAAGCGCTCGGCGTATCCAGAGTTAACGCACAGTGCACTCAGCTAACGGAAACGAGCTCGCTGCCGCGATTTTGTGTCCGGGGTGCCCGTGGGGATTTCGAAAGCGACTGAAGTGGCGAGCGGTGTGACGGTGCGACCCCCCTTCAGCACACGGCTGCATATTTCGCGGGTGTCGGTGTGGACATGGTTTCATGTGTCCGTACGTGCGCGGGATTACTGCGGGCGCTCTAAATGTTGAACGGCCGAAGTTGCCGCAGTGAGAGTAAAGTTATTAATTTTTAAACATTTTAATTGCCACGTGGCGGCGAGAGCGGCCATCTTGGATCCACGCGCGAGCAACTAACAGCGGGGGCATTCTCGCCCGTTAACAGTATATAATGAAACGTAATAGAAAACAAAACACACCATGCTACTCGGCCAGCGGGAATGCGTCTACTCGCCGCAAAACGCTTTTTTTTTTTTTTCTTTCCTACAGGAACAACCCACTTACTTGAATCTCATGATGGCACACTCCAGACGTAAAAACTCCGGAGGTAAAATAGCCCCCCATTCAGATCTCCGGGCGGGGGCACATCTGGGGTGTGTCGTTGTGGCAGTGACGAAAGGACCCAATTTCTTCGGTCCGCGGGAGCCCGACGCGGAGGAAAGGCCGCACCAGTCAAGTCAAGACCGCTCTTCGTCAAAATCACTGCCAGACTACGGTCGGGCGCGCTTCTACCGTGCCGACGATTGTTTGGCCCAGTGGACGACAGGACCCAATTTCTTCGGTTCGCGGGAGCCCGACGCGGAGGAAAGGCCGCACCAATCAAGTCAAGACCGCTCTTCGTCAAAATCACTGCCAGACCACGGTCGGGCGCGCTTCTACCGCGCCGACGACTGTGCGGCCCAACGAGGTCTCTGGCCTTCGAACCATCATCGTCCCAGAGGACATCAAGACGTTGCAGCAACAACCCGTAGTTCGCCCAACGAATAGCTGCGAAGGAATCCGCGCGTAGCTCCACGAGTAATTCCGCGTCTAGCTCCGCGAGTATTTCCGCGAAGGCGGTACTGAAACAAATACCCGAAATAGGAACCGATATAGGTACCGGTAACAGCATCGCGCTTAGGTCACTCCATCAAGCCGTACCGCCTGCATTCCCGAAACCAATTCCAGCCGCGCCGGTCGCCAGAAACGCGAATGCGAATGCCACGGGAACTACTAGTATTAGGATCCTGCAGCGTTCAGCTGTGGTCACGGGAGAAGTGCGACAGCTCGTTGTCAGCAAGCGTATCGATCTTTTGCTATTGCAGGAGCCGTACGCTGGAAAGCTTGGCGCGAGTGGCACTGTGCAAGGGCTAGGAAACGGAGTTGGTGTGGCTGCCGCTCGCTCGTAATACCCGTGGGCTGCGGTGGCCTTCTCCAATCCCAACTTCGAGATTATTTTCGTGTCTCAACTCAGCACTCCCCACTGCTCGTGCGCGGAAGTGCTGACTCCCGGCTTCTCATTCTACGTCGTTTCCTGCTACTTTCAGCACAGCGACGAGATCGAGAAGCACCTCAGGCACTTGGAAATGGTCCTGACACTCTCCGAGGGGGAGGAAACTCGTAATTTCGATAGACGCCAACGCGAGGTCGTCACTCTGGAGCCCCCAGAGCTCCGACGAAAGAGGTGTCCAGGTCGAGGAGCTCATCCAAGCGTTTGGCCTTCACGTTGTGAACGACGCTGCGCAGTCGCCCACCTACTGGACGCCCAGGGGATCGTCATACATCGACGTCACCCTGGCGTCACCCGAAATGCTCCGCTTCGTTGGGAGCTGCTGGACCAACTGGATAAGCAGTGATCACAACGCCGTGGAGATATGTCTCAGGCCGCCGAAAGCTGCAGCGGCCGAACGGCTTGTCAGGAGCAGAAGGTTCGACACTCGCCGTGCCGACTGGGACCGATACGCCGAAAGCCTGGCCGATCACTCTCGATCGAGGCTGGAAGACCTCGGACTTGACTCTGCGGAAGATGTAGAAAGGATGGCGTCCGCGCTCACAGGTGTCATTGTCGACGCGTGGTGGACAAAAAAACTAACAAGGATAAAAAAGAGCGTATACCGGTAAAGACGCGGGCTCCAGAGGGAACGAGAAGGGGCCGCCCGCCGTCTCAAGAAGCTGAAATACCGCTCTTCCTTGCGAAAATACAGCAGAGCGATAAAGCGCGTCAAACTCGAAAGTTGGTAACGTTTTGTCACGTCGCACGGTAACTCGGAGCCCTGGGGCATCGTCTACAAGCTCCAGGTGCGATCCCCATCGACCTTCTTCTCGAGAAGCACAGGGATGTTGTCAATGTTCGAAGAGGAAGGGACGCCGAGGTCGGTCGTATACTAATACCGGCGACGAACGAAAATAGGGACATAAGGCAACTCGTGATCAGCGAGGTGTGCAACGTGTGGCAGAACCGGTGGACGGCTTCCCACAAAGGCTGCACAACGCACGCCTACTTCAGGGATGTGGTATCTAGGCTGAACTCGAGAACATCTTACCACTGCACGCAGGATCTTACAAGACACGGCTCTTACAGGTCTTCGGCTCATATCTTCGCAAGCGTCGAATAGCCACTGACGGGACCTGCGCGTGCGTTCACGATCAAATAGAAGTGAAAATGATAAAAAAAGCTTGGCCTGAGATGCGCTCAGAGTATCTCAGGCTATTCAACTGCTCGCTTTCACAGTTCTATTCACAAAGAACATTCCCTCTACAGTATAAAACAGCGCTAATAAGAGTCTCCCTCAATGACAAAGACTCAACCGACCCGAAATCATACAGGCCCATCTCGGTACTCCCTGTGACAGGGAAGATCTTGGAGAAGGCGATTGTGGGATGATTGACAGAAATAGTTCACAACAACGAAAGGTCATCGCCGCACCAATACGGATTTCGCCCGAGTAGATCCACAGAGAATGCCATCGTAATGTCCAACGAGTAATACGATCGGCACAAGGCAAATGCGCTAAGTAGTGCTGTTCGATATATCCAGGGCATTCGACGTCTGGACAGTCTCAAGGCAAGGAATTGTCCGAGAAGAGTATCAATACAAACTAATCAACAGCTATCTCAGCGACAGAGGGTAGGAACCACAGAAACCGTCGAAAAGGAAGTCACGCCTCAACACACCCCTGTTCTGGAACTTCATCTTCGACGAAGCGATAGAGATCATAAGGAGCGACGGTAATGAGCCGATCGCATTCGCTGATGATCTCATTGTGGTGGTAAGCGCTGATACAAGGCTGGAAATAGAGTAGAAGAGCAACGATGTCACGCGAAAACTTTCAGAGTGGTGCGAGAGGCAAAAACTCGAACTCTCCACCAAAAAATCTGAAATGTTACTGCTAAGAGGCTTCCTGGATATTAAAAGACCATAATAAGAATAGGACAAACAACGATCAAGATGAAATCCACAGTTCGCTACTTCGGTGTCTACTTTGGTACACGGATCAACGTGACTCAGCACGTAAACCACATCACAGCCAAAACTAGGAAAGTGAAGACTCGTGAACCTAGCCAAAGCACATTGGGAACTGGACACAAAAATCATAACAACAGTATACAAGGGGCTTATCCTCTCAATTCTCTGCTACGTAACCGCGGGTTGGGCGGCCAAACTCAACCAGCACATTAGAAAATTTCGAAGCGCACAGAGACAAGCACTGCTAGCCATAACCAGGGCGTACAGAATCACTTCCAATAACGCGCGCAGTGCTGGCAGCCCAGACATCAATTAACATTGAAATAAAAGAAAGAATAGCAGGCTATTATTTACGGAAAAAACTCGACTTCACCATAGGTAATCTCCACTGTAGTCCGGCAACAGAAACCACTAACGACGGCCGCATCAGAGAAATCAGTGGAAGAATATACGAGGAATCGCTTAACATGTGGCACGCCGAATGAAATAGGTCTGACCATGGGAAGATAACTCGGGAGTTCTTCCCAGATGTCAGGTCCAGAATAGAAATGAAAAATCTAAGGATAAACCATAACACAACCCAGATACTAACAGATCACGGCAACATTAATAGCAGGCTATGTAAGTTTAAGTTATCGGAAAAAACCTGCCATTGCGGTCAAATCGACACGATGGAACATATAATATATCACTGCAAAGATCAGGTGGAGAGAGCGGAAATGATAGATGAAATCGAGAAACATGGCGTAAGGTAGCCGTGCACCCTAGCCGACTCGACGCGAAGAAGCACAATAAAACATCTGTCGAGATTCGCAGACAATGTCATCAGGAAGAGGACAGCCAAGAGAAGACGGCAATAACAGAAAAGATAAAGCTGAGAGGATGAGAAAACATACTGTCGAAATTGATCAGGCACGGTGTAACAGCTGTGAACGTATGCGGTATATAACGCATCAGCGCAACAACATCAGCGCTGTAATCCCGCTTCCTTGTGGCTCCCACTGAACAAAGTTTCGCCCGTAATTATGATAATTCCGGGCCAAACGGCCAAGTGGGTCACTTCCCGAAAAGGACGGTCTACTCTTCCGATGATCTTTAAGCGGTGAGAAAAGGGTTTTTCCACGTTAATCACAGTACCTACAGACGTGACTCTTCGCAACGCAACCCAACACCGCTGGGAATAGGCAGAGCTGGCGCAAGCTAGCTTGCGGCCCAGACAGCTCAATCAAGAAATAAACAACAATAGTGTCGGTCCTGACCCTCTAGCTCTCACGGATATTGCGAGCGAATGCCGAAGAAACACCGCCCAACTAGTAGGCTTTATGTGAATCATCAGCTTCATCGAGGTTTTTGATCCTAGTCCGGAACCTGCACTAATCTCAGCTCCCCAACGTGATGCTGTGTGCATCAGTGTCAACTTCCTCTGTGCTTCATCCTCTCAAATACGTTGGTTTTGAATTCGACCAGTAATTCAATAATGAAAACATATTCGTTCTTTGTTGCTGGATGCATCGAGATACGATCCTGATGATCAGTGACCGATATTTTGACATCGTAAAAGTTGACTTGATGTTTCGTCACTTTCGGTGCTTGATATATAAGTAATGCAGTTTATTTTGTAGCGGCTAGCAAATGTCGGAGAAAGTTGTTCTCACAATAAGAAAAAGCCAGGAGGAGAGTCTTTACGACTCTCACGCCAGACATGCTGTTGAATAACGAAGGCAAAGTTCTTACGGTGCATAAGACAATAAGGTCCGCACCAAGTAAATATGGCCAGAATAGCATCAGCCAGCGTCGTAAATTCTAGGATTATGAAGGGCCCGCAGACCTGAGATACACCAGATGGTAACGTGCGAGGCCCGGAAGAAACTCTGCTACGTCGCCAGAAATTCGGGAAACAGTCCCCGAAGAAATTGCAGCAACGCTCTAGAGAAAGAGCACAAAGAGTAGGAAGCGCAATTTCCCGGCAGCCTAATTGGCTAGAGCCAAAAAATGCTTAACCAATTAGGAAAGCTACAGACTGGGACCGAGGTTTCTTCAAAGACAAAGTGAACAGGAGAGCTGAGAAGTAGCTCGCTCGCCATCCAGCAAACTTATAAATACGGAGCTCCAAATTAAAGTAAAATATAAAAAATCAACTTAGTTTTGTGAATACAAACATCCCCAAAATTTATTGTTTTGGAAGAATATTCACATTCAACGATATTTAAGGACGCTTTTTTAAAGATACATACTTAATAACTCCTTGATACTCCACTAACACATAGCGGCTAAAGCTCACTAATACTGTCTGAATACAATTGTTCGGACGGTTGTTCGAACTGTAAACGCTATTTCAATGTAATAGATTTCGAGTCTTTGTGAATAAAAATTCTGAAGAGCATTGTTTGCGATACTTCTATGAGTGATTTTGGTAAATTTCGTCTGTTTTTCCGCATTTTGCCAACTAAAAAAATGTTTACTTTTCAGTAATCCCTTCCCTAAATTAAGGTCCGTGAAGAAATTATCCTAAATTATTCCTAAAATTTGTCAACTGTTTGACAACGTGTTGTCCTTGTTGCTTTTCCAGGGTGTTTCTGCGTTTCCAGATAAACATCCATATTGCAACAATTATAAGTGTTTGACTCGCAAAGGGTCCACATTTTTATCCCATATTTTCCAGATTTGCTTGGCACATATACTTTGAAATAACATCTGCCACGAAATGTAACCAATTGTTCATCAATACAACCAACTTCTTTTGCATCGTAACAATCCTTACAATTTTGTGAAAAAATATTTGTTATTTCTCTCAACAGTCGCTAACTTGTCTTTTGCTTTCCTTTCTTCACGAATGGCGGAATCATCAAACCGAATATATCATAATATATCTGTAAAACGGTTACGCGACGATTATTGCCGCATAAAAGTGCCGAGATAGTCCTTCGTTTATTTTCTATTAATCTTGTTTACGCTCACGAAATTCTCTGAATCGTCCAATCAATAATACAAATTCAAAAAATGCGTTGAGTTCTGTATGGTCTACCGGTTTCCATTGTTTATTTGGTGGCATATTCTGTTTTGCTTTCTCATTAGTGTATTGAATGACGATGTCCATAATTTTTTCATTGATGAATAAATGAAGATTTTTTTCATAGTTTGCACATGCTCACTATTTTTAGTTAGTGAACACTTATGAGAAGGATGTTGAATAGTTACGCCATTCTTAGGAGAAGTGTACTTCCAATTACGAGCAGATTCATTTTGATCATTTGAACTGTCTCTTCGCTGATTGCTGGCGTACCTACTTCATCAGAATCATAATCTGACACTTCTGGCTCAGCATCACTGGACTTCCTCCATCCGAAGACTTTTCGCAATTGTGGACATCATCTACAAATTCGGTATAGGAAGAATGAACATAATAAAACGGAAAACAAAAATTAAAACAAAACAGCAATTTTAATAGAATAAATACCTCGAACTCGTCGTACACGTATCTAATGAATTAATTCGTGTTGCATAGCGTCACGTCGCTGCGGAGCTGTAGTGAGGATGATAAGGTTCGTCTCACACAAATAGCTTCTCACTGTGTACGTAATTGTTTTCAAAACGACGCGGCACGACGAATCACCAGTGACTCCGGCATGATGTTCGGAGAATTAATTCTGAAATCCTATGATTCTTGCGTACATTTTGCACATCCATCGTAATTCATAAAAATTCGCAGCATTCTTTCTTCTGATCACTAGATGAAGAGGCCATGGTGAGCTGATCCTAACAACAACCACCTGTTGAAACAACAATTCTTTACATTTTCATACGATAGATTTTACAAAATTAACTCTTTGCGGTCGAACTTCGGCGTGGCTGTTTTACTGTTACATATACGCCAGTTATTTAGGCAGTCAGCCTTAATACTGTTTGACATTTGAATAAAATTTATACATTTTTCAGACAATAGTTGACTGAGCACGCGCTATCAAAAAATAATTCCAATATGACTACCATGATTACAAAAAATACGATCGCAGAGTTAAAGCTGAAATTAAGACAAGTCAGTAATTTTTCGATATATCTATGTTAGTAGTTTTTTGATATTCCTATGTTAGTAATTTTCCGATATACATATGTTAGTAATTATTTTATGAAAACTATATATATATATATATAAATACAAAAAAAAAGTAGAAAAATTAATACTATTTTTTTCAATACTTCTTTTAGTTGTACAAATTTTTAGCTATTAATAATTTTTAGTCAAAAATGTGTCCAAATATCATAGTCATGCCTCTTTTATCTTCGTTCTTCTATTACTTCATAGTGCATAGTCAAAAAGATATTTATCAACACATTGAATGTACTTTTAATGTTGGAACACGTGCTATGTACATATTGTTAAGCCCAAACATACATAACACTTATTAACATGGATATCAATCTAACCTCTAATGTGCGGGCTTATTGTACGATATTGTATAAGGAACAGAGACGCGGAATGGAAGGCAAGGTCGGACGCGCTGAAGCATGCCATTAAGGACGCCAAGATGCGCTCGTGGGACAAACAGATGGGCAGGGATTCTCCCTTTCGACAGGGATACCTGAGGACGCTCATATAAATTGGTCCTGGGAAAGATTCCGCCCAGGGCTCCGCCTGCCACGAAGGCCATTGGCGCCGAAACCCTGGAAAGGGTGCTATCCACCCTCTTTCCAAGCAGAGACGTATGGGTAACAGCAAACGAGTCACATGCTTTAGGAGAAGCAAACGAGCCAGAGATCCTACCGATCACGGAAGAAGAGTTGACCGAGTCTGTGAAGAAAATGGAGGGGAAAAACTCTGTCCCTGGCCCGGACGGAGTTCCAGGAAAGGTGCTAGCCGCGGCGCTTAGGGTGTTCGGTCATAGGCTCAGATGCATTTTCAACGGATACATAAGCACCGGAAGGTTTCCAGAAGATAGGAAAAGGGTCAAAGCTGGTGCTTATACCCCGGGAAGGATCTGAACTCGCCTTCGACGTACAGACCGATCTATCTCCTCAATGACACGGGGAAGCTCTTCGAAAGGATTCTAACCACACAGATCTCGCGACATCTCTCGCAGGAGGTTCCGAACTTGACAGACTACCAATATGATTTCAGGGCAGAGATCCACGATCGGCGCCATAGACCGCGTGATTAATATAGCGATATATCCATTGATATCGTCAACGTCTTCAACTCACTGCCCTGGAAGAAGAGGCGCTCGTGTGTCACGGAATTCCTCTGAGAAGGATTGCGCCCCCCCCCCAGGAGCTACAGGCGTCTGTGCAAAAAGTACGGGGTTAGCGATCCCGCGATCCCGCGATCCCGCGATACCCGAAATTGTGTAGCATACCTGTGGTCATGTTACACAGAAGCAGGGGACATGCCATCAGGAACATGGCGAGGACACTGGGGAGTGGGCTGGTGGGTGCATTAGCCATTAGCGTCCATCTCAGAATACCTGGCGACCTCCTATTGTAAGTATCCCCCCCTCCCCCCGGAACAAGCGTCACCTGGGGGGTGACGACGTGTAGTTAGTTCATCCAAACTCGTGGGAACAGTATGGCAGATAAAATTATACAACTTGGGGATATTCTTGAGGGGGTAGCGATAATGACGGTCCACAGGAGGTCGACACATAGTGTGTGTGGAATTTCGCGGAGTGTGAGCCCTTTGACGAAAATGAGCTAAAAGGAGTGCTGATGATGCGACGACGGATGCTGAAGTAAGTGTGAATGAGTTGAATGCAATGCGTACAATGGGTCAAAAAGTGCGAAAAGTTTATCTTTACGCATAAAATCGCGAAAGCTGCAAATGAGTTTTTGTTAAGATGTGTGAGTGAATATGAAGAGCAAATGATGCGTATAATTGCTAAGGACGAGATATTGAATGGAAGAATCGATGAGTGCGAGAAGCTAATTGCCCAGAGGGATGTGATCGGAATGAATGTTTCTTATGCGAATGTGACTGGAAAGGATGTTGCTAGAGGTGTGATTGAATCGAGGCAGGCAGAGAATGTGAGTATGAATGAGCGTGTAAAAGAGAAGACGTATGCGGTGGTAGTGAAAGCGAAAGATCAAACGGTGAAAACGACGAGTGACGAGGTAAAAGATACAGTAATGAAGAATGACAAACGAAGAATTTGGGAAAGAGATATACGTGAAAAATCTGAAGAATGCAGGTGTTAGGGCGCGTGAGTAGCGAAGCGAAATCTTCATTAATGTGTGGATTGTGTTTTAATCGCACGAGAGATATGGGTGGGGCTAACCCTTAGTAGCTTTAGTGTCGCAAATATCAACCTAATTGTTCGGAACGTGAACCGATTCTGAAATCCTAGGTCGAGGAACGCACTGAGGTAATCTCGGTTCCCCTTCCTTTGGGGAACAGAAAAGGAATGAGTGTGGGGAATGTAGTGATGCAGGTTTCGAAGCGAATGCGGGATGTGTTGGTGCGTAAGGTCGTGTGTATATCAAGTGGCGTGCGTGTAAGATAAGAATTTGTAAATGTATTAAGGTGTCATAAATGTTTTTGCGTCGGAACCATGGTTTCGTTTGCAGTGTGGAAAAGAGTAAGTGGTCAACAGATAGGAGGGAGTCTTCCATTAGAAGACAAATTACACTAATCATGACGGAAAAAAGAAACAGAATAAATAGTACCAGCACAGCGAGTACCGTTGGTTCCGGAACCTTCAGGTCCGGCGCAGCGGAAATGACACGACGTCCCCGGCTACTTGAGTAGAGTGATGAGGAGTTACCTGTTCGAGCGAAGCATCGAATTTCCGGTGAAGGACGAACGAATCGAACGACGTGAGGTAACACGCGGTATCCTAGGAGTCGGTCCTCGGACCGCTCTTGTGGAACATCGAGTATAATTACGTGTTGGAGATTGCTTTGCCAAGGAGTGTTCGACTCGTCTGTTACGCTGTTAGTCGCAGGCAAAACAAGCTGGGAGCGGGCGAAAGCCCGTGTGGTCGCAGTCACGGATAGGATCCACGAGCTCGGCCTGGAAGTGGCTGGAAGGAAAAGGGTAGCGGTTTGGTTCTTCAACCGCTCTCAAAGGAAGAAACCACCTCAGTTGTCGCTAATGGTGAACGGGCAGGCAGTGCATGTCCAGGACGAGATGAAGTATCTCGGAGTTAGCAAACTGAAAAATTTAATAAGAGCTGATCAATGTGTTAAACTAGGATCTCCGCCATTAACCCAATCAAAAATTAGATGTAAAGGACTCGGATCGAATATACTTTCCTTCTTAGGCGGTTTTCATGCAGATATAAAAATAGATGATGATGTTTTCCGATTATTAATCCACGTTATACCCGATGTATATCTAGAACATAATCTTCTGATTGGATCCGATTTATTAGCAGAAACACGAATTTTATTAGAAGGTAAAGATGCAAAAATCTCAAGGCGTGAGCGTTGTAGTCGAGTAGTCACCCGATAATTCTAACGTGTCATTCGTAGATGTTTTAGACGAACCGGAACAGAAAAAAATTGTACAAGCGAATATCGATCAGATAACGAATTCAATCCCAGTGTATATAGTGATAAATGTGTGTGAGTCAAGAGCGTTAAAACTAACTAAAGAGCAGTGTGAGCACATTATTTTCGACTGCGCTGCGTATGAGAGGATAAGATTCCCCGGAATCGAATCTCACAGGAACTCCAGGCAGGAAAGAATCTCAAACGAATATATGCTTGCAAGATTCAATGAACTTGCAAGAAAGATGTTCGAGATAAGAAGACAAGGAAGAAGAGAAGGAAGTAGAGGGTCCGCCACTTCGTGACAAGGACGGGAAACGCCTGAGTTAAACTCAGGCAGCTAAGAGACCCAAGATATAAAAAGAGATAAAACAAGAACATAAACCTAAAGAGGAAAATATAAGAATAAAGAGTGAATATTCGGTCAAAAAGACGAAAGAGAAAATATGATCAAAAGAAGGAGTATCAGGCAGCAATGAGTTGAGGCTCGAGCTGCAAAAGACAGACGACCAAATGAAAAAAAAAAGAAAAAATATTTCTATTTACTGGACTCCGCTCCTGGCCGCCGTAGTGAACGGGCGTGCAGCTCGCCGGGAGCGACCGACCGTTAGAGCTCCCCCGGGGCGCCTGAAGGCTCTCGAGCAGCGCCCGCGGAGCGGGCCTTCTTCTGAATGCGAGCGGATTCCATTACTCTCTGCAGCACGAAGACCTTCTGGGCTGGACAAAGACGATTATTTGCGCGAGCCCAACTCGTCAACCGATCAGCGGTGAATAATTTGACGATTACTACACCCATTGCAATGCGTCTCCAATTGCTCAAGTCCTGGCGGTCTCCTTCCTGGCGGAAAATAAACACTGGTTGTAGCACCGCGTATAAATCACCCCATCAGGCCGCGCCGTCAACGAATGCGAAACCAATTCCAGCCGCGCAGGACACCAGGAATGCAAAAGCCACGGGGATTAGAATTAGGATTGTGCAGCTGAACATGCAACGTTCAGCTGTGGTTACCAGGGAAGTGCGACAGCTCGTTGCCGAGAAGCGTGTCGATCTTCTGCTATTGCAGGAGCAGTACGCTGGAAAGTTTGGCGCGAGCGGCACTGTGCGAGGCTTAGGGACCGGAGTTGGCGTGGCTGCCGTTCGCTTGCAATATCCGTGGGCGGCGGTGGCCGTTTCCAATACCAACTTCGACAGAAGGTTCGACACTCGCCGTGCCGATTGGGACCAATATGTCGAAAGCCTGGTCGATCATTCTCGATCGAGGCTGGAGGTTCTCGGACTCGACTCTGCGGACGACGTCCGAAAGAATGGCGTCCACGCTCACAGGTGTTATTGCCGATGCCTGTGATGCGTCTATGCCACACAAAAGGCTCTTTAGGCAGTCCAACCCGTGGTGGACAAGAGAACTTACCAAGATGAAGAAGAACGTATACCAGCAAAGACGCGAAAAAAAAAGTAGGGACACTATTGGTTCTTAATTGAGCTAATTAGGCCGCAAACTAGCTTGCGAATGCTCGGCCGTGCTCAGGCGTGTGCCTATGCCCGGCGGTGTTAGGTTGCGTTTGCCACTGTGAAAAGTCATGTCTGTAGGTACTGTGGTCGGCGGGCTTAGAAAAACTCTTTCCTCTTGGCTTAAGGATCATTGGAAGAGTAGACCGTCCTCTTCGGAAAGTGATTACGGACGAAATGTTGTCAAGTGGGGTCCACGAGGAGGCGGGGTCAACAGCTTTCGCTCGGTCTCGTTTCGCAGTTTGGTTTATCGGGGTCTACAGCGTTGCTGTTGTTGCACTGTTTACCGTGTACGGCTGTTAGGCCGTGTCTGCACAGCTTCCACGGTATTTTGTGTCATTAACTTTTATTGCCCTTTTATAGCTGTCCTCTTTCTGATAATGCTGTCCGTGAATCTAGACAGTTGTTTTATTGTGATTCTTCGCAACGGGACAGCTAGAGTGCACGGCCACCTAACGCCTAGCTTCTTGATTTCTTTCATTTTTGCTCGTTGAAGATTAAATTCCAGAATAGGGGCCCCAGGACTGAGCCCTGTGGGCACCCTTTCGTGACCTTTTCGATGGTTCCTGTGGCACCTACGATAGTGGCTCTGCAGTCGCTGACATAGCTGTTGATTAGATTGTAAAGATTTCTCAAGTAATTCCTTGCCTTGAGGCTCCCCAGTATACTCGGCCACCAGACATTGTCGAACGCCCCGGATATATCAAACGCACTACTACGGCATATTTGCGTTGTGTTAATCGTACTACTCGTTAGAGTTCTACGATGGCGTCCTCTGTAGATCCCGGACGAAATCGTTATTGTGAGCTATTTCTGTCAATCGTCCCGCGATCACCTTCTCCGAGATCCTCCCTGTTACAGGTAGGAGCCAGATTGACCTGTATGATTTCGAGTCCGTAGGTTGTTTTTCATTCCCTTTGAGGAGGACCCTATCTGTGCTGTTTTGTATTGCTTCGGGAAAGTACCTTATGAGAGCGAGCAGTTAAAGAGCCTGAGGAATTCCGTTCGCATCTTAGGCCAGGCTCCTTTCACCATTTTTCGTTCTATTAGATCATGTGCTTTGTTTGTATTTAGATTTAATTATTGTTAGATTTCTATTTCATTAGCTGTGGAAGGGAGCACGTCTGTGGAGTTCTGCGTTTCCTTTGTGTCTATTCGTGTGCGTCGGTGCCAAAGGCGCGAACTACAGAGGGAACGAAAGGAGGCCGTTCGCCAACTCAAGAAAAGCTGGAATACCGCTCTTTCTTGCGGAAATACAGCAGAACGGCGAAGCGCGCCAAACTCAAAAGCTGGCAACGTTTTGTCACGTGGCACGGTAACTCGGAGCCCTGGTACATCGTCTACAAGCTCCAGGCGGAAAAATTTCAGGTCAGAGATGTGCTGAGCATTCTTCGGGGTAGTAGCAAAGATTGGACTAAAGATGCTCGCGATATAGCCAGCTTACTTCTGGACGTTCACGTTCCAAACACGACCTAAAGGATCACGACACCCCCGAGCCGAGGCATATGAGAGAAGTTGTTCGGCTACCCCCTAGCACCGATGATGCTCCGCCCGTACAGTACCGTGAAATTGTCACCGCCCTCAAATCCGTGAGGAACGACAAGGCCTCTAGCTAATTTAACGCAAGTTATACTACAACAAGACAACATTAAGTGTAATAACAAAATCTGCTAACCAAGATTATGCGTTCACCAGGGTTGGTGCTGACAATTCGAAATAGGCCTCTTCCATTGCAGTTATCCAAACGTATAAACTTTGTAAATATCATTGTACATATTGGCACTAAACGTTTATTAAAAAAAAAAAAACAAGGCCCCTAGCGTGATCGAAGTTCGCGCAGTCAAGATCGCGTCTAAAGTGATCCCGGATCAGCTGGCGCGTCTTTCCCGCTGCTCACTCAGGGTCTTCCTGACGGGCGAAGGAGAGGACAAAAAGCACCCAAAATCGTACAGGCCGATTTGTCTCCTCTCCGTGATAGGAAACTCATCATGTCGCGACTTAACTGGACGTCGTTAGGCCCGGGACGGATCTCCTCCCGGCAGTTCGGATTCACTCCCGGAAAGTCGGCGGAGGACGTGATCGTGGAACTGCGGCGCACGGTCGGGCTGCTCTTCAACATCTCTGGAGCTTTCGACAATGTCTGGTGGTTCTTAGCTTTAAAAAGCCTTAGAGACAGGGAATGCCCTCGAAACGTCTTCGAAGTCATGTCTAGCTATTTCAGTGACCGCCGCGTGGTCCTCGAGACAGGATCTTTTTGCGTTTCGAAGCGGGCCGAGAGGGCCTGCCCGCAAGGCTCAGTCCTCGGTCCTATCTGCTGGAACCTTATGTTTGACGACCTTCTCCGGTCACTAGAGTCCTCGGTAGGGAATAATTTTTTCGCCTATGCGGACGATCTCCTCGTCGCCATCGAAGGAGACAGCAGGTGAGAACTAGAAGAGAAGGGTCAGGGAATAGCAGATCTGATTAGCGAATGGTGCACGTCGGCCAAGCTAGAATTGTGTTAGTGCGGAAGACCGAAGGCATTATTTTGAAAAGCGGTCTACTTCAAGGATGTCGTGTCGAAGTTGAATTCGAGATGGGTTACGCCATCTTACCACTGCACGCAAACTCTCACTGGACACGGAGTCTTCGGCTCGTGTCTTCGCTGGAGCTGCTCGTGCAGTGCACACGAAGACACTGTGGCACACTTCCTTTTGGAGTGCCCAGTGTACGATCCGCAAAGGGAAGCCTTGCGGGACATCGCTCCGGAGGAAATGTGGAGATGGCCAGAGGCGGCGCAATTCTTCGTTTCGTCTCCAGAGGCATTCCGCATCTTTGCCGACTTTTGCGAGGAAGCCCTGTATCTGAAGAGCTGCGAATAGACAAATTTTATTTAGGCGAACTACTCCGGGCTGGATTAAATTTGATGGGATAGGATTTCTTCGGAGTTAGCCTTGAGTCTGACAGGGCGGGCATGACGTGGCGACACCTGCAACACTTCGCAGGCAATTGACCCGTCGGGCGTTCCACACACTGCGGCGTCAGTGTAGCGTAGGCCTTGAAGGGCACTTCTTTTCCCACCTACAAATCGACCATTCTATACGCTCAACGGTAGCATACCTTCGGGAAACCTTATCCATTTCCCGGTAGTCAGAGTGGCGTGCTGGCGTGCTGGCGTGCTGACGTGCACGTGTGAGTCCGCCTCCCCGTGGTTCCCCGTGGTTCCCCGTGGTTCCCCGTGGTTCCCCGTGGTTCCCCGTGGTTCCCCGTGGTTCCCCGTGGTTCCCCGTGGATGCGCTACCGAGCCGGCTGACAGGCTGTACATTAGTGTACGGATGAATTCGAAATGTGTGTATGGTTGAAAGGAGACTTTGAAGAGTTGTTTGTGATGTCCATGTATTGTCGGTATGGCTACGATATTGAGCCATACATGGCGTACATGGACAGAATGAGAGAATGTGCGAAAGATAGACGAATGATTTTTAGTAGGGATGTTAATGTGGTCTCCCTTTTGTGGTTTAACAAGGATGGAAAAGTTGCAGTAGGGAGAATTTTGGAATGCTGCAATTCGAATCTCCCGCATTAGTACGTCTGGATCGATGTCTGATAGGTGTCTCCCTCTAGGGACACTTATCATATTATGGGTATCGAGAATGTTCTTCACTTCCTTTGTAACCACGCCGTGTGTTGTACGAGTGATTAAGTGTTTTTCTCCGATAAATACGGATATATTTGGTAAATTCTTGGAGCTATTTTTTATCTATCCAATATTTTACGGGCCTAGGACGTGGTTCTTCCGACAGTATATTGTATATTTTTTATTAGAAAAATAATATATTTAGTAGGATATAAATTATAAAAATAGTTTTCTAACGGTCGACCATGTGGCGGAAAAATGTCGCATGCAGACCGTTTCAGTATTGGTGGTAATATACCAATGATTGAAAAGCTGGAAGATGTTAAAAATTATAATGACTGGAAGTTCTTTATGAGGATAAATTTGATACATGATGGATTGTGGAGATACGTGATCTGAAATATTACGGATGAAGCGAAGGACCAGCGGGCATTGGCAAAAATATGCCTCAGTGTTAAAAAGGAAGTCTTTCCGCCCGTTAGAGATGCGGCTACTTCAGCAGTCACTTGGAAAAATCTGGAAAAGGCATACGAGGACAAGGGAATGGAACGGAGATTACAGTTACTGATTTAGCTGTTTCACACAAAACTAAGTAACTTTGAATCCATGAATAAATATATTTCGAGCATTATGACTGTTGCGCACCAATTAACACATGTAAAAAAGCCTCTAGAAGACGAGTTTCTGCCTGCGGTGATGCCGAATGGCTTGCCACCGGATTTCGGGCCGATGATTATGGCCTTTTAAGGACTGACCAGTGAAATGGTGAAATCAAAGCTGTTGCCAACAGACTTACGAGAAATTAGTTCGACAAGTGAAGTGGCACTTGCCACCAAACGTAAGAAGCAAAGGTCAAGCCAGGTGTTACTGGTGGACATGGGTTGACATGCTACTATTGCAAGCAGCATGGACATTTTAAGAAAAATACTCCAAAGCTCAGAAATGGGGAAAGAAGAAAAGGTCATGAAGCAACCGTTAGACCTACGTCAAAACATAATGGAATGGCAGAGACAGAACCGCACCATAATTGAAACGGCGAGAAGTGTGCTGCAAGATGCACTGTATGAACTGAAGCAGACATCTCGAGTCTGGAACGAAGAAATCAATCAATCGCTACTTGATACAGGTTTCACGAGGTGCAAACATGAAGCTTGCGTATATTACAAAGGAGAAAGAGGAAAAATTGTAATATGTGCTTTGTATGTGGATGACTTCATTGTGATATTTAACGATGAATGTAAAAAGCAGAGAATAAAGAAGACACTGTTCAAAAAATATAAGATGAAGGATCTGGGAGAATTACAAGAATGTAAAAAAATCTTGGAATTAAGATTGTTAGAGGTAACGGAACCATCACTATCAGTCAGAAAGAATATGTTGAGAAATTCTGGGAACATTTGGTATAACTGACTGTAAACCAGTCAGTACTCCACTTGATCCTAATAAGAAGCTAACGAAATCGAGTGAAGAGGAGCACATCGCATCGTTGAAATTATGAGCAACTAGAAGGCAGTCTGATGTATTTAGCTGTCTGTACGCGTCCTGACATAGCACATGCTGCTAGCGTGCTGGGACAGTTTAATTCTTGTTATGAGGAAGCTCATTGGAAAGAAGCGAAGAGAATTCTCAAATATTTAAGGAAGTACGTCAAAATTTTCTCTTCTATATATAAGTCTTGTAGGTTATGTTGATGCAAATTATGCGGGAGACGAAATAGACGAAAGGTTCCAAACAGGCTATGTATTCCTACTGTCTGAGGCAGCGTTGTCATGGGAATGATAAAAAAAAAAAGCAGAGAAGTGTTGCCCTCTCCAGCACAAAAGCTGAATACATGGACTCTCTGAGGCAGCAAAAGAAGCCATGTACCTGAAATGACTGCTGGAAGAACTGACAAGGGAACAATTGGAACCGATTATATTGTATAACAACAGTCAAAGTACACAGAAAATGATCAATAGTTAGACTTGTCATGATAAGCACATCGATGTCAGGCATCACTTTGTTCGGCGAATGCCCTGAATACGTGAGAATGGTGGAGAGAGTGCGAATCTGGCGATTGTGCAACTCAATCGTTGACGAACGTATAGTGTGTTGTGTGATTTGGGGCGTGTGATGTGTAGAAGGGGTGTGGCACTCCTCCAAGAGCTCTCACGAAAGAATGTCTTCTGGCCTGCCAAGTTCTTGGCGGCTGTTTGTATCTGAGTGTCTAGAGTGGCGGTTGTTGTGTGCAATGAGTCGATTGAAGCGGTTGGTGTGACTGTGTGTATGGGGTGTATGGATGAAGGGGGATTTCGAGCTGTATGTTGTGTCCCTCCCCAGGGGCTGTGGATGTTTGTGCAAAAACACAGTCGGCTGCACTACGGGATTAGCGATCTCAGGGTACCCGAGACTCGTAGCATACTGTAAACCTGTGGTAATGTTTCATAGGAGCGGGGGACTTGCCTTAATCGGCTGGCTCCACGAGGATGATGACAACCTCTATAAAAAGTCCCTAATCGAATGCTGAGGTATCGCAGCTAATAGGCACTCCCCAGTGATGGCACTGGGGGGTGGGCTGATGGGTGCATCAGCCCTTAGCGTCTACCTTAGGACCCCTGACGACCTCCTGAGAAATGAAGCCTTCCCCCCGGAATGGGCGTTACCCGGGGGGCGACGTGTAGTTCGTCCCATTACGGATTGTACGAAAAAATCTGTTAAACTCGGGGACATTCTTGGGGGGGGTTGAAATTCAGATGATTGAAGCCCCTAGAGGTCGTGCAGCGGGTGCGTCCTTGTATTTGCACTTCGGAGACTTGTTTGTGGTGTCCATGTATTATCGGTATGGCAACGATTTTGGTGTACCGAGTGCAAGAATGCGTGAATGGGCGATTCTTGGTATAGATGCCAATGCGACTTCCTGGCGCGGATGGTATAAATGCAGAAATGTTGCGTGCGATGTGGAGAGCGATTCCGGGATGGTTGGTGACGATGTTTGATGCGTGTTTGAGTGCTGGTTGTTTTCCGAGCGCATGGAAGAAAGCGCGAGTGGTTGTTCTCTCGAAGTCCCCGGAGAAACCGCGATCAGACTCCGTGTCGTATAAACCCATCAGTTTGTTGCCCGTGTTGGGAAAGACGCTTGAGAGATAGATGATTCGTAGGTTTGAGTATAAGGTGAATAAGAGAATGAATGAGGCTCAACATGGTTTTAGGCTGGGTCGATGGATGGAGAGTGCGTGGGCGAGAATGAAAGAGTATGTGCGATTGAGTGAAAGACTCCGAACTGCGTTCCCAAAATATTGCAAGATTCCGAGGATACGATTACTTTTAAGATAGTATTTAAGATACCTGCCGATAGCAAAGGAGGAATTCGGGAGAGCAAGGTGCGAGTCAAAGCGCACTTTTCTTACAAAGCTTCAGAGGACCCGTACATACCCTGCAAGGAGGCTGGACTAGACTTTTCGAAGGGCGACGTTCTGCACGTCGTCAGTCAGACGCTTACTGGTGGCACGCTAGACGAGAGGGCGACCGAAACATGAGAGACGGCTTGCAGGAAAGACGAATTATGCTCGAGAGACAGCAAAAGGAGAAACTGACAATATAAAGAATGACGATTTCGACCGAGAAGAAATACCGATCTACGAAGAGGTCGCAAAGCTCTATCTGAGACCGGGCCTCCACTTAAGCTCTCTCCCCCAGGAGCTGTGGGGTGCTGATTGCACTCTGCAGTACGGGAATTAGCGGTCTCGGGATATCCGAGCTTTCGACATAGCATCGCCGCGAGGTGATGCCCAAGTGGCTAATTGCCTTCTATGCGGCCGCGTGCCTGTACATACCCTTCGGGGTGTACTTGTATTGAGTTCCTCAGGGGCCTCGTTGAGGTATTGGGAAGTAGCGCTCCCAGAGATACTCGTAGCGAACTGTGCATATGCGCGAGGCCGTACATGTTTCATGTGCGGTATATATTGCATGGGTTTCGCAGCTTGCTGCGCATGCAGGAGGCTGAGCGTAAGCTGGTGACCCCGCCTCCCCGCGGCCCCCGCTGGAAACCATTCACTCGTGGAGGACCTTCGGGAAATTCCGGGACAGTCTAGACAACAGGAATGTCCCGTATGGGACAGTCTACTCTTTCGATGATCCTTAAATGGTGAGGGAGGGGTTTTTCCAAGTCTGCCGTCTCCAACATCTACAGACGTGACCCTTGGAGTAGTTAACGCACCCCAACAATGCCGGGACAACAATGTCACACGACTGAGCACGGCAGAGCAGGAGCAAGTTCGCTTGCGGCCCATTGAGCTCACATATGTACGTATGCACAAAAGTACACTATCAAGCCCTGAAGATGCTTCGAACTCGACGCAGACGAAACCGTACGTGATATATGTAAAGCCGCCGAGATATATTGAAAGAAACAAAGGAACCGCCCGGCTTTCTGGCCCTCGCCTGTTCGACGAGACCGAACAAAATGGATGCAATGGATTGAGAAGTTGTGTGAGATTGGATGTGGAAATGTCCCTCTGGAAGAACTACTCCCCTTCCAAGGCAGACGGGAGTGTGTGAAGGGCGTAAATGAGATCTCAAATGCGTCTCAAAAATGTTGAGAAAGGTTGTCCGTAGGGATCCATCTGTGGTCCATTCATTTGAAATCTTATGATGAATGGACTCCTGTAGAAGCCGGATGAGTGTGGGTGTAAGTGTGTAACGTATGCGGATGACTTGTTACTGCTTGTGGAAGAACAGAGGCAGCGAAGACGCACAAGTACTAGATACCGCGTAAGAACCACCGCCATTCCAGACTCAAGACTGGCACAGCGACCGCGGAACTCCGTCAACTCCTCCACACTTTGAAATGAAACAAGGAAAGGAAAAGGTCACAGCGTTCTGCTGACGCAACAACCCGAAGAAGGCAATTTAAATACAACTAACATATTCAACGGAAGGACGCGGAACAGGATGAACCTGGACCCCGGAAGTCACAAGAAGAATTCCGCCACGAAATCTGTCCACGAATTTTCTTTGGCAGAACTAAGAGAAAAATTGAGAGAGGGAGAACTGCCGTTTTCGGGCACAAAAACAGAATTGATTACACGATTGAATGAAGCGGATAACGAAGAGTCGAGAAGTCCGCAAAAGAACTTAACGTGTCGGAGATCGAGCACATGTGTCGGCAACTGGAACTGTCTGAGAGAAAAAGCTCTGGCAGAGCGTAAGCTTGATTTAGTGTGGCAAAAGATCGAGCCGTTGAGAGAGACAATGAGCTGGGAAAATATTTGAAGAACGATGGAACACGACATGAAACCACCGCCCGGAAAACAAAACGGTGTTGTGGAGCGTACCAATAGAACGATAATAAAAAAAGTTTTGCTCCACGACGGCAAATTGGATCCCAGATTTTAGGGAGAAACTGTTTTAACAGCAGTATATTTAAAAACTAGCTCTTTCATTATATCTGTCAGAGGCAAAATACCGTATGAGGTCGATGCAAAGGCACAAGAATTGTATTTTCGTTGGATACTGTATCAATTCCAAAGCACAAAAATTGGCCGATTTCAACAAACCAAGAAAAATAATGAAAGTAAGAGACATATTTATAGAAAAATCAGTCTACAGGAGAGAGGAAGGAATTTAAGTCTGAAGAAACTATAGATCAGGATGCGATCTCGGCGTATAACCCGTACTTTTAAAAAATTTCTGAATGGTTGAAGAATCAATTTCTATATTATCACATTCTTTCAACTGTACAGATATTTCAGACGACGTTAATTGTGGATTGTTTTTTTGTCAAACGAAGAATTTTTCTTCTGTATTTTTTAGACAACTTCTGCGGACGACCAGTTCAGCACATACTTGCAAGATTTTCTTCATCTTTATAATTTTTAATTATTCTTTGTATAGTAAATTTACTTCTTTATTTCTTACTTTTTTGTATAGTAGTATCTTCTTACTTCTATTCTTTGTATAGTGTAAATTTAATTCGTTATCTTTGCTATTTGTGGAAACATTTATTTTCATGAAACTTCAATATCATTTTTCATTCTTCGATTATTGTTTCGCATCCTCTACGCCATTACTATTATGTACATATAAAAAACATATTGGATGAGGTAAAAAAAAGGATAAAATGAGAATAAGAACACGAAAAAGGGCAATGAGTTATGAAGAGAAAATAAGACGGGCGGTTGATATTGGCGAAAGAATGCTTAGAGGAGAAAGAAAAAGGGATAGGAAAAACAATCAGGTCAGGAAAGGGAAGATTACCTAAAGAGGTATGGGGTCAGTCAGCAAGGTCTGCTATTGAAGATGTTGAGAAGTATTGAGACAACAGGGGAAGGAAATAGTTAAAATACTAGTAGACAGGTACAGTTAATGGGGCGAAGTATAACAGGAGATACGAGTACATAAAGACAGGACTCAGGCCAGAGTATTTGAAGAAGATAAGGACGGAAGTCAGAAGTTGATAGTGAAAGCTACGTGCGGAAATGTAGAAGATTGTAACAAATACTGGCTAGAGGATGATAAGAGAATATGTGTGCTGTGTGAAAGGAACAGGGGAACATCGAAACACTAGTTGGAAGGATGTGAGAAATTACAGATAAGGTAATTAGTACGGAGGAGGACATAGTGGAAGGAAGAAACAACGATACAGCAATTGATTGGTTAAGAAAGTTAGAGAAAAAAAGAAAGAAGCCGACGAAATGCGGAATTGTATTTTCAAGTGCAATAAAGAGAGCATTATACTGTATTTATTAGTATATAGTATAGTTATTAAGTTAAGAACTGTAATAGTTTTAAATTGGCGTGAGGTGTGATGCGTGATGTGTGTTGTGAGAGGAAGTGTAATGAGTGATGAATGAGAGTAGAATAAGATGGTATGTTCAAAAATGTATAATATGTACAAAACCAAATCCTTTTCTTAGCCATTGGGGCAGAAAATAAAATAAATAATGGAGTGTTTCGTCTAGCTGAGTATTGCATATCGTGCATCAGGTCGCGTCGCGTAGGACGACACGAACTGTGAAGACGGCCTTATCACCCAAGTTCAACCAAGTTCTACTACTGACTCAGAAGTCAACCCAGGAATCAGCAGATGTTTACCAAACATTCTGAGATAGGCCACCGCGGTTATTTATACGTTAAACTTACGGATCAGAACAGGTTCTTGGAATACGCTAACCTGCAGCGAAGTGCCAGATGCCCTGGCACGTGCCTATCTATGAGAACTTTATCTTACCCTGAGAGGCAGAGTTAGAGTATTCTAGGATTTTAGGATTATGCGTTCACCAGGTTTAGTGCCAATAATCCTAAATAGGCCTCTGCCATCAAATTTATTCAAACGTATAAACCTTGTGAATACAATTGTACATATTGGCACTTAATAAACGTTTAAAAAAAAAAAAAAAGTTAGAGTATTCTAAGAACGTCTCTTAAAGGATAAACAACGGGCGTCGTGGAGAGCGCCAAAAAGTCACGTAGACAATAAAAGTTCCGTCTCGTAACACGCGAATGTCAGTCTGCTACAGTCAATCGAATCAATCAGTTCGTACGTGACATGTTTTATACCATCACAGTAACAATTGTATAACTATATACCAAATATAAGTCTTAAAAACCAAAAATCGGCAAATATCTCTGACGGCTGTAAAAGCTCAAACGCGAGATTCGCCGCCGCGCTGATACACTTACTGTAAATATTGTACATACTGGCACAAATAAACAGTTTTTATAAAAAAAAAAGAAAAAAAATGAATAAACGCATTGTTTTTCGTCAAGTCTAACTCTCTAATTTCTGCTCCTGCAAGATCCCTTCTCGTTATTATAATCATACGTGGTTATACAAATTGATATTTTATATTAGAAGTGTTAGAAGTATTAGAAGTCTTAGAGTATTAGAACCTAACTTTAGAGTTAGCCAAGTGTTAATTTTTCTTTAAAGTCACCGTGGTAATAGTCCCGTGATAACAGTATCGAGTGTCACGTATACTAACGCACTGAACGTAAAAATCGAAACCTCTCATCTTTCTTTACACCTTTTGCATTGCGTACAGTTAGTCTAAATCGTATCTTCAGCAGCAAGTCAAGTCGATTTTTTCTCGCGATTTTGGACCAAGGACAGAATTTTCATTGTGGACAATGTTGTAAATGATCGTGATTTTGTCCGGGACATAATGTTCACAGATGAGTACATTTTTCATACCAACAACATGATTTGTTATCAGAACTATCAGAATGTGAATAAAAGATAATCCGCACTGGGTTCAAGAAGGTAACAATTAATACCGAAATGCCGCTGTAGGGGACACGACCCAGGCAGTATCGTAAATACCGTAAATGCAGTACCGTCAGGGCCAGGTAATTGTCAAAACCTCTAATGGGCCAGACTGTAAACAGGAAAAACATGCACTTTGCGATTGCTTGACTGAAAGGATACAATGGGAATATATATGGGCCGAATCTAACGCGTCAAGGCGTCAGTAACCATAAGTTTCTATCTAGGATGTCCATGTCGCGTAAATCTTTCCGCGTGTGCAGTCTATGCGTGTTTTCTACTTCGCTCTCGCGACAAGCTAATAGCAAAAATAATTAGTGATTGGACATTGTCCTTTGTACATATTTTTGTATCTCTGTGTATATATATTAGTGTAAATAAACGAATAAAAACACTAAAGCCGATGGGAAATTCATAACAGAAGAGTGATTGGACTTCATTTTTTGAGGAAACTGTTAATGCAGCAACTTATTTGAGGTTTCTGTAACATTCGACAGCATCTTAGAATTTTACTCAGAAACTTATCAGTGTCGAAGAACGCTTAGTCGTTACCATTAATATTTCGTATGTAGATCCTTATTTTTAATAACAGAATTACAAAATTCTTCACCTTTGCGACGTTTCACGTACACTTTATTATCTGATCCAAATCGATTGAATTTTGAAAGAACTGCATAAACCGAAATATTAATGTGCTACAATCTTCACTCAAAGAAACTTGTGAAAATGTAGAAATTTCGGTATGTACTTATAAGCAGAAAATTGTCTGCAGAAAATTTGAGATACTAACCCAGATACTAATAGATCACGGCAACATTAATAGCAGGCTATTTAAGTTTAAGTTATCGGAAACAGACCTCTGCCATTACGGTCAAACCGACACGGTAGAATACGAATAACCGATAGGTAGACGGGGAGGAGCATGACCGGACCGGAAGCGTAAGGCGGTCCGCTCGTCGAAAGCGGACTTAGCCAGCAAGCCGCCGATTATTCGACCAGGGCAACATTCGATTAGGTTCAAGCAAGAAGTAAAGGGCGTCTATTTCGGATATCAGATGGGCGTGAGTGCGCACTGCTCACACTTAGGCAAAATATTCGGTAAGTTAGCTAGACTAGCCGGTTGTCATTGGGGACTTCGGTACGGCGCGCTTTCAACGATATCACGGCGTGTTCACTCCCATAGTGGAGTACGCAGCCTCCGGATGGGCTGACCTCTGCACGGAGGCAGAAGCTCCGTGCAGCACAGCGACAGGCTCTCCTGGCGGTCACCGGGGCGTACAGGACGTGTATCGCGGGCGTGATCCCCATCGACCTTCTCCTCGAGAAGCATAGGACCCTCTTCAATCTTCGAGGAGGAAGGGACGCCGAGGACGGTGGTACACTAATACCGGCGAGGGACGAAAATAGGGACATCAGACAATTGGTGATCAGCGAGGTGTGCAACGTGTGGCAGATCCGGTGGACAGCTTCCCACAAGGGCCGCACAACGCATACCTAACTTTAGGGACGTGGTATCTAGGCTGAACTCGAGATTACGCCATCTTATCACTGCACGCACGGCTCTTACAGGTCTTCGGCTCATATTTTCGCGAGCGCCGAATAGCCACTGACGGGACCTGCGCGTGCGTTCACGATCAAATAGAAGTGAAAATGATAAAAGAAGCTTGGCCTGAGATGCGCTCAGAGCATCTCAGGCTATTCAACTGCTCGCTTTCACAAAGAACATTCCCTCTACAGTATAAAACAGCGCTAATAAGAGTCCCCCACAATGACAAAGACTCAACCGACCCGAAATCATACAGGTCCATCTCGGTACTCCCTGTGACAGGGAAGATCTTGGAGAAGGAGATCGTGGGATGATTGACAGAAATAGTTCACAATAACGAAAGGTCATCGCCGCGCCAATACGGATTTCGCCCGGGTAGATCTACAGAGAACGCCATCGTAATGTCCAACGAGTAATACGATCGGCACAAGGCAAATGCGCTAAGTAGTGCTGTTCGATATATCCAGGGCATTCGACGTCTGGACAGTCTCAAGGCAAGGAATTGTCCGCGAAGAGTATTCGTACAATTTTATCAACAGCTATCTCAGCGTCAGAAGGGCAGGCAACCATAGCAGGAATCATAGAAACCGTCGAAAAGGAAGTCATGAATGGATGCCTACAAGGCTCAATCCTGGGCACCTCTATTCTGGAACATCATCTTCGACGAAGCAATAGAGATCATAAGGAGCGACGGTAATGACCCGATGGCATTCGCTGATGATCTCATTGTGGTGGTAAGCGCTTGGTGGTAAGCGCTGATACAAGGCTGGAAATAGAGTAGAAGAGCAACGATGTCACTCGAAAACTTACAGAGTGGTGTGAGAGGCAAAAACTCGAACTCTCCACCAAAAAATCTGAAATGTTACTGCTAAGAGGCTTCCTGGATATTAAAAGACCACAATAAGAATAGGACAAACAACGATCAAGATGAAATCCACAGTTCGCTACCTCGGTGTCTACTTTGGTACACGGATCAACGTGACTCAGCACGTAAACCACATCACAGCCAAAACTAGGAACGTGTTCGGAAGATTCGTGAACTTAGCCAAAGCACATTGGGAACTAGACACAAAAATCATAACAACAGTATACAAGGAGCTTATCCTCTCAATTCTCTGCTACGTAACCGCGGGTTGGGCGGCCAAACTCAACCAGCACATTAGAAAACTTCGAAGCGCACAGAGCCAAGCACTGCTAGCCATAACCAGGGCGTACAGAACCACTTCCAATGGCGCGCTGGCAGCCCAGACATCAATTAACATTGAAATAAAAGAAAGAATAGTAGGCTATTATTTACGGAAGAAACTTCACCATAAGTAATCTCCACTGTAGTCCGGCAACAGAAACCACTAACGGCCGCATCAGAGAAATCAGTGGAAGAATATACGAGGAATCGCTTAACATGTGGCACGCCGAATGAAATAGGTCTGACCATGGGAAGATAACTCGGGAGTTCTTCCCAGATGTCAGGTCCAGAATAGAAATGAAAAATGTAAGGATAAACCATAACACAACCCAGATACTAACAGATCACGGCAACATTAATAGCAGGCTATGTAAGTTTAAGTTATCGGAAACAAACCTCTGTCATTGCGGTCAAATCGACACGGTGGAACACATAATATACCACTGCAAAGAAGATCAGGTGGAGAGAGCGGAAATGATAGACGAAATCGAGAAACATGGCGTAAGGTAGCCGTGCACCTTAGCCGACCCGACGCAAATAAGCGTAATAAAACATCTGTCGAGATTCGCGGACAATGATATCAGGAAGAGGGCAGCCAAAGGAAGACGGCAATAACAGAAAAGATAAAGCTGAGAGAATGAAAAAACATACGATGGAAACTGCGCTGGCACTGTCTAACAACTGTGAGCGTATACGGTTAATAACACAACATCAGCGCTGTGGAACTCGCGGCAAAAATCGGGCTTGCATGAGACCGAGCGCAAGCTAATGACCCCGCCCTCCATGGCCCTCACTAAACAACGTTTCGCCCATAGTTCTTGTAATTCCGAGCCAAACGGCTAAGTAGGTCACTTCCCGAAAGGGACGGTCTACTTTTCCGATGTTTCTTAAGTGGCGAGGAAGGGGTTATTCCAAGTTCGCCGTCCACAAGATCTGCGGACGTGACTCTTCGCGTGGTTAATCGCAAGCCAATCGTCAAGCATAGACACATGCCTAGGTACGGCAGAGCAGAAGCAAGCTTGCTGCGGCTCAATGAGCTCAAGTAATGGAATAATAGGTGTACGTTTAGACTATCTCAGCTCAGAACTGGCACGGACTAGGGGAATTTTTCTATCTAATTAAGACAAAGTATTGCGATGGCCTCCAAGGTTGTTGACGGTGATGGCCTACAATGTGATTTCTGCTCTGAACGTGAAGAAATTCAACAAAAAAGCGTGGGTAAACCGTGTGCTATTTATCGTACATGATAGTCAGGTGACTGCGTAGGAGCAGCGAGACGCCCTGTGTCGCGAACTACCCCTGCGCGCGCAACTGTGCATGTGGATGCGATTCCACCGTAGAAAAATGACAAGAAGACGAATAAGAAGAGGACGGCGACTGTGCAACAAGCGCCAACGGGGACGTCGAGAACAACGACGATGCAGACGACTTCGCCGCAAGAAGGATCCCCCTTACCGAAGACAAGGCAGCGAAGTGCTGGAGCTGGACATCACCACTGCGTAAGTAACTATGACTCTCTTCTGCGGCCGTATTTGCTAACCACCTCGTTTTGACAGCCTCGACGGAGATTGGGCTCCAGTGGTTGTGAGAGCTTCCTGGTATCGTGCGGTATGACTGTTAATGTCGGGAAATTTTTCACGTTAATCGGAACTGTGCCGTGCCAAAAGAAAACAACAGTAGTAGATGTAGGTGGCCAGAAGCTGGTTGCGATGAAGCGGACCGACTGCTGGAATTATTTGAGCGTCCTATTTACTTCAGAAAGACGTCTGCGTTCCGAATCTATAGTCAAGGATTGCAGAAGATCTCGCGTGACACAGAGATTATTCGCTTACAGGTGTTTCTGCTGTCGGGCTTATATTATGCTGCGTCACTGGGAGACTGATGTCGCTCAACATGCGACAGGATAGTGAAAGCTGAAATGAGGAAATGATTGAATCATCTGCCGGCTGATATACCGAATTTCTACTTCCACACTAACATCTATTCGGGAGATCTGGAGGTGTCTTCACTTCGGTGGATCATCCCCGTTTCGGTTAAGCCGTCTATCTTCGACTCAAGATCAGTAGGGTGAAGCAACAACTTCACTGATCGGAACGAACTCATCGACACCGCGGTGAAGAGTTCAAAACGGTTTGCTGCGACACTTTATGGCAGCGTAGATGACACAGCTCTTAAGGAAGCAAAGAGTACAAAACAAGTGGATCGCGAAGGACACCCGATTTCTTATAGGTAAGGACTTTGTATCTGTAAGGATTGCCCATGAGGTCCCGAACATCTAGGGGACGCATACAGGACAGGAATTGCAGGGCTGGCTGCGGCCTGCCGGAAACGCTTAACCATGTATTCCAGATATGCCACCGCACACATGATGCCCGTGTTCGACGACATGATGCTGTTGTGGCATATCTGGCTCGTGATTTGGAGCAGAAGGCTTAGCACGCGAACTGGTATTCCGAACAGATGACGGTAATCGGAAACCAGATCTAATCAGATCAGAGAAGTCGTTTGTCATCGACGCACAGATAGTTGGAGAGCGAGGAAAAATTTTAAGCCTGAAAGTTCTTGTTCGGCGTGTGCGAAACATATGTAGGGCATTTTACCTGTCCCAGAGCTCTGACAAGAGAGGTGTCCAGATCGAGAAATTCATCCAACGTTGCGAACGTTGCTGCGCAGTCGCCTATCTATCGTCATTCACCGATGTTACCCTGGCATTATCCGAAATGTCGGGTAATTTGAGGCCACCAGGGACTGCAGTGGCTGAACGGCCTGTCGAAAACAGAAGATTTGACACTTGGCGGACCAACTAGGACCGATACGCCGAAAACCTGACCAATCATTCCCGATCGAGATTGGAAAGACTCAAACTCGACTTTGCGGACAACGTGGAATTTATGGCTATTACTGGTGTCGCAAGAGGTTCTTAGGCGGTCCAATTCGTGGTAGACAAGAGAGATCACTAAGATTAAGAAGACCGTATACCGGCAAAGAAGCGAAATTCAGATGGAACGAGAAGAGTCTGCTCGCCAACTCAAGAAAAACTGGAATACCGATCTTTCTTGCGAAAATACAGCAGAGCGGTGAAGCGCGCCAAACTCGAAAGTTGGCAACGTTTTGTCACGTCGCGCGGGAACTCGGGACCCTGGGGCATCGTTTATAAGCTCCAGGCGGAAAAATTCCGGGTCAGAGATGTGTTGAGCACCCTCCGGCATAACAGTGAGAATTCGATGAAAAATACCCGCGATACAGCCAGCTTACTTCTGGACGTTCACGTTCCCGATGACCAAAAGGATCACAATAGGATCCCGAGCAGCGCGCGATAAGAGAATCCGCACGCCTATCTCCTAGTACCGACGACACTCCTCCCGTTTTGGATCGCGAGGTGGTAACCGCCCTCAAATCCATGGAAAACGACAAGGCATCAGGAGTCGACCTGATTGAAGTTCGTGCGTTGATAGTCGCGTCGAAAGTGATTCCGAGTCAGCTGGTGCGGCGGCTCTTCACCGGGTGCCTTCGCTGGGGCGTCTTTCCCGCTACCTGAAAAGTTGGCTTCTCCCTCTTTCTGAAGGGCGAAGAGAAGTCTGGTACTAGTCTGGTGGGCAATGTATTTTTCTCCTCATGAAATACTGACTGACTGGCGATATCTTAGCTAAGCGGGCAACAATCAACATCACCATCACGCTGAGACAGTAATATTCAATCGTAGTGTTTAATTTTCAAAAAAATTGCGTTACACGATAGCAGAGAAAGTGGAAATGATTCTGATTTATGGTGAATATCATAGAATTTTCAGGGAAGCGGTATGTGTGTATGGTGAAAATTTCGCGATAATAATAGGCCTCCACTTTCTGTCTTCGCAAACATAAAAAAGTTTCAAGAAACCGGAAATGTAGATAACAAAAACACGCGGTCGAGCCAGAAGAGCACGATGAGTATTTTAGCAGCTGTAATACAAGATCCACATGTTAGTACGAAGCAACTTGAACGCGAGAGTGACATTAGTCGACGAAGTCTACTTCAAAGAATACTTCACGTTAACCAATTTCACCCGTTCCATATTTCACTTCATCACAATTAAGTGAAAATGATTTTTATAAACGTTTACAGTTTTGCGAATGGGGCCTATGCAAAACGATGAAATGTTCTTAAAGAAAATTTTGTTTACAAATGAAGCTACATTCACAAACCGTCACAACATGTACTACTGGTCAGTAGATAATCCACGATGACAAACAGAGATCCTGGAGATCTGTAAACGTCTGGTGCGGATTACTTCATAATAAAATAATTGGTCCATATTTTATTTATTTGCACGCTAAATAGTCGTGTATGTGAGAGACTCTTAAAAGACGTTTTACCAGAATTGTTAGAGAACATTTCATTGGATATACAACAACCCAAGTGGTTCCAACAAGACGGATGTCCTGCTCATCAATCTAAAAACAGAAAAAAAAAAATGGAGAAATCAAGAAAACAGAGCGTTTGGCACATCTGTACGACGAGATCAATTTGTATGCGAGTGATCGAGTTGCTTTTATGCGAGAGAATGCGGAGAAGAATTTTGTGTAAACGGCCAGATATACTACAAGGGAGCCGTGAATCTTTCTCTATATATGTGCCGATTTTCCTCGGATCCATTTCCCCCTCTTCTACGATCCGGCCAAAAACCTATTCCCGCGTTACACGCTGTTATGTAAAAGTTCAAATCGGGAGCGCGTTTGTAAGTGTGAAACGTGTCGGAAACAGAGGAAAAAAAAAATGCAGCACGAAATGTTAGAATTTCTGAACAAGAAATTTGGAGATCGTTGGATTGGTCGATCAGGAGGAAACAACGCGAAAAACCAACAACCAAAGTTGATATGCAAGAACGTATAAAAAGAGCTTGCTCTTTAATAGATACAAATGAAATTTGTCAGGCAATAGACGAAGGCCTACTCTTGATAGCAGCCAGAAGTAGCGGTAAAAATGAATTAACGGCAGAATCGTAGAAAATTTTTGAAACCCTAGAAATATACAAAAATAACAACTACTACATTCTGGCAAAGGTATAAAAGCCACATTTGCCATACATTGTTATCATTGTCGTTCACGAAGGCATTCAACTGAAATCAGCAGTTAAAATTGTAATAAATATTCATAGTATAGCAAAAAAAACTAACGCGAATTATAATAACAAGATAGCATTAAATGTAATTAAGAAAACTGTTAATTAAGATTATGGATTCATCGGAATTAGTGCTTATAATCTAAAATAGGCCACAGTCACTGCAGAACGTAAAAACTCTGTAAATACCATTGTAATTTGCACTAATAAACGTTTATACATAAAAAAAAAAAAAAGCATCCGTGGCGTCCGCACAATAGTGGCCTGCTAAACTTTGCTGCGTGTCTCATCAAGCTACGTCTGATGAGACAACTGATTGTGTCCGAAACCATCGCATGGTCCAGAGAAACGCGTACGTCGAACACGTCATCAGGACCAGACAATACCTCGTGCCGGCTCCAGGGGAACAACCAGAGGTCCCTGTCGCGCGCGAAGCCCAGAGTAAGCTTAATGTAAACGGCGATTGCGCGAGCAACGCCGATTTATAGTTATAAATTTACTCTTTTTAGACTTTACTCCTTCGGGGTTAATTCTATTTTAATGTTTAACTTGGTCCGACTTGATCTGACCAACCACACTTTATATTATTCATTATTCTATTTTTATTTTAGTTATTTCACTCTATTAAGCTCACTCGAACTCGGGCCTTACGTACGTCCAACATTCAGCCGCGTAAGCCTTCAGTCCTTTGGACTGACGAATCCATGTTTGAAGTATTTGGGTCGCACCGAAGAACATTTGATCCGTCGATCTGTAAGACAAAAAATGTTGCAGTATTGTACCAACTATCAAACATGATGGAGGCTCAGATATGATGTGGCAATGTTTCCCGACCGTTGGAGTAGGAGAACTGATAAAAATAGAGAATACAATGAGAAAGGAAGACTATAAGCAGATACTTGAGCAACATACCATACCATTAGGTTGCCATTTAATAGGTAGAAATTTTATTATGCAGCAGGATAACAACCCTGAACACTCGTCTAAATTATGTAAAGGGTTCTTGTTGCAAAAAGAAACAGAGGGAGTTCTGAAGAACACGAGATGGCCGTCGCAGTCACCAGATTTGAATCCAATTGAGCTTTTATGGGAAGAGCTCGCATAGTTCGATTTTATTATCTCTGGCACTGCAGCAACAGTGATGGTGGAATAAGTTGGAAAACGAACACTCCTGAAAATATCCGCGTTTAGACTAGGGATTACGTTAGGTATCTTGACGATTTACTTCATTCTCGTCCCGCTAATTCCCCACAATTTGACCGAACGCTCGTTATTGTAACTACCTGCTAGGTGGATGGTTATCCTTCCTAGCGATGTTCCGCACACTGGGTCACCGGTAGACCCAGACACACTAAGCAAGTGCACGAACGGCAGTCCATTACCTGGTCATGCGAATCAGTTCGGACAGTACCGAGTGCACATCATCAGCGATCGGAAGAAGAACACGAATTACGTAGCAGCCTACCAGCGGACGAGATCAACAACGAGAAGAGTCTGAACTTTCAAAGAGCGAACAAGTATCTGTCTTATCAATATCACGCGATTAACTCTGTAAAGTAATAGCGAGGGCTAACGCCCCATCCATACTAGCGTGCAAAAAAAAAAAATAAAATACAATCCACTATATAACCGAACAAAAAATCTCGTCACGCCACCGAGCGCGCTAACATTTGATTTTTGTTCGTTATGCTTGTCGTACATAGTCATTGCATATTGGCACAATTAAACATTCTGTTATAAAATAAAAAAATAAAATAAAACTGGCTGTGGCTCCATAACGTCAATTCAACTAGATAAACTACTTTTATTTGTTATATTTCATGTATAAAGATGTATATTTTATTTTTAAATCTATTTTTAGCAAACTATTCTGATTCATTTCTTGACTAACTTTATTTGTTGGATAAAGAAGCTCCAAAATGCTACGTACCATTATACACAAAGAATTTATTGTAACGTGAAATATTTATGACTGCTCATCTGTTATTGTATACAATGATGGTATCTATCTGGTGAATTATTGTTTCGTATTATTGTAAGGTCTCTGCACCTTATTATTTTTATATACAAGAAGCAAAGTGCGTCGAGTAAAGAGCGTTGAGCATTGAAAAAATAAGCACTACAATTCGTTATAAAAATGCTTTTTGTTAATGTGAAACCTACGGTTCGTACCATATGACATGGATGTATTCCAGGCCACCGTATCAAATCTTCAAAATATTTTGCTCCAAGTATTCACAGGCATAGGCCACTTAAATGGCCACATAAATATCGGCTAGTCTCAAGCGACGAATTTTCCGTACCGTAGGATACACCATTATCATGTCGTAGGCACGTGCGTACTTTAAGTATTGTTCGAGTAGTGGGACAGTTTCCAAAAGATATTGGATGACAGTGAGACTTTTTTCGAAACATCTCCCACACACTTCCTGATTCGTCTTGTTGACAATTAAAACATTCCCCGCTCCACAATTCCTCAGAAACCCTTTGGAAAGGATAACCCAAAACTTTGTAAGACCAAGGTCAGTTTGAAAAATCACAAACACTGTCAGAATATCTATAATTGTAATTTATCATTATAAAGTATATTAGTTCGCGTGTTTTATTTCTAGAATTATATTTTATTTATGTAGCTTACATTTGTAAGAATACGTAGTTTGTGTTATTGTTAGTTCCGGTAATTCTTAACGATAAAAGTTTCATAGTTTTATTATTTTTAATTGTAAAGAGTGTGGCATTGATCAAGATGAACCCGTAAGAACCTAGTACCAACAGTCGATGTTAAACTGAACGTCCATTCTACTATTGAAAGTTCAATTGTGAAAGTAAAAGTGAAAATGAAAAGCAGCAGTTAAAAGACGCGTTTACATATTCGAAAATGTTCAAGAAAATTTAATTACTGAAAAAGCATCTGTTACAATTTCTGAAGGAGCCATCAATATAGGCGATCGTATTACCCTTTGTGTATTAGTAATGATTAGTCAAAATTAAGAAATTAGTTAAAAATTGACAAGAACAATAAAAAATGTAAAATCTTCTTTCTATATTTACAAAGTTACAACAATTTCAAATTGCACACGGACAATTGCATCCCGTTCGAACGTCAAATTATTATTCGTGTATTTCGTAAATAAATTGGTTGTTGTTTCGAAAAGCACCGAGTTTCCGATTAATGTGAAAAATTTTGAGAAAATATAGGGGAGGACAATGACAAATATAAAATTTATTAGTTTCCAAGATATTAATAAAAAGAAACTTTCGATATAACATATTGAATCGCAATAGTGATGTAATTGCAATATTACTCGGTAGCATTTTCAGCGAGTAAAGCTCGATTTATATTCAAACATTCTTGTGAATAATAAATGAACTGTGGATTTTTATGCAAATTCATAATTTTTAACATATAATAAAGAAAATAGAGCCTGAAAAGAAAATTATTTTAAATATTACTTATGAAAAGTATTGTAACTTGGATATTTCATGTTTCTTTATATTATGCGTATCGTGTGCAATTTCATAATTGAAAATTTTCTATGAATGCATATAAATTCGCAGTCTAGCAATCATAACGTTCTATGTTTGAATGGATAAATGAGTACTCGTTCATACATGGAACGATTCAATTCAGACAAACGATGAAATTGTCTAAACATGCTCAACTGACGATAGTGATATGCATTAGTATGAATTTTATTTTTTCTTTTTCTTTTATCTGAACGATCGTTTCGTAGTTAATCGTATGAATTCAATATTTTTTTTTTGTCTGAATTCTGAAAAATCACCGACTCAATTTATATAAAAGTAATATATAAATATTACTTCTGGTTAAAATAAATCGTTCCATGTTTAAACAAACAATGCAACATATTCCTTTGCTAATGCGGTATATTCTGCTTCGATTGTCGAAACTGTAATTAAATTCTGTCATTGATTCAACTATGAGGTCTGTAGGAGACACAATCCAGACTGCAGTATAAACATTCTCACGACGTCGATCTAGGTGACAGTATCGGCAGAGCCATGAGGCAATCGTCAAAAACCTTTCATGGGCCTGACCATAAACACCGTAAGATAAGAGACGCTTTCCGACGTCTTGAGGGGAAAGGACAGAGTGAGAGGAAAGGTATAAAAGAACTGATTTGAACGCGTCGACACAGTTAGTTACCCGCAGTTTATTACTAGGTGGTCCACATCTGGTGAGTCCTTCCGCCTGTGCAGCCTGATCGTGTCGCCTACTTAGCTCTCGCGTCAAAGACAAGAACTGATTACCATCGTACACTGTTTTTGTATACTCACGTATCTCTACATTATTATTATTATTATTATTATTATTATTATGTATATTTTTATTAGTGTAAAAATAAAGGCCTTTAAAACACTAGAAGGACTATTCAATTATACAAAACATACCAAAATTGTTAGAAGTCGAATAATTTACGTATAGTCGTACATCCTTCGTAATTCACACTTATACGTCTGCTTAAAGTAAATATAATATAATTACTGTTATTGTCTACAGATACAATTTCATAATTCGCTATTCCTTTTAAATTCGCTTTCCTCTTTTAACGTTCTTTTTAAAAATTAGCTTAATTTATGAACAGTAACTGTAACTAATTGTGTTTCGCAATTTGGTTTGTTCGAACAAATGCAAACTCGGGGCTAAGTGAGATTGTAACCAATTTCGCATCTTCCATCCGAAACATTTCAAGCATTCTTCCGATGTGTTGTTCTTGCGTATCAATTTTGATCGTATGATTTTGTCCGTCACGCGCAGTTTCCATATCAATAAATTGCCCATTTTCTTTTCTCCGGAATCACCGTTCGCTTCACATGGCATTTTGTTCACGTGTTCTTTCACGAACATTTACTGCGAGCATCAAACCAATCTATCAAATATTTTTTTATGTTACTCTTACACTCGCATAAATTAGTTTACTTTTCCAAGAAATCGTTAAAACAGCAAAGAGAATCAACTTGAGTCGCTCTTCATGATCTATCGTCTTCATTTGCCAACGTGAATTTTTGGATTTCAGAAATGAAGTGTGGTCAAGCGAAACATATGGTGTACCGCGTTCGGGGCATCGAAAAACTGGTGTCACATTAGAAATTGTGAATATGGTTCTGGAAGATTAACGGAAATTGCAAAAACTTCTCTTATGAACAAGTAGTTCATATTTTACACGACGAATCGAGTTTTAAAAAGTTTTCTACAAAATTAGATTTACGCGTCGCATTCGAACCCGAATGTAATGCACAATCTTGACAGAAAAAAATCTTCTATTTTCATCCTAGGCACTACATTTCATTTGATTCGTCTTTTTAATAGCTTTTAAGTAGCATTTCGCGCTATGTTTTCAGTGAATTCTTTTGTGCTACAATATACATATAGCTATATTGTGTATTGTAATGTGTGTTTCTTCGTTTTGTGAAGCATTTCTTAATAGACGTATTCCAATTCAAGATGGAAGTTTCAGACGTTGCCCCGCTCAGGTCAGTGGTTTTGTAGAAAAAAGTCAATATCATTAAAGCGGTCTATTAAAATGATAATTACTTCGTAGGAAAAACCAATAATCTTCTGCCTTGATCACTTACAATGGCGAGTTCTCGAAGGGTCCTGAATTATCTTCTGAATCCGCCGGAACAACACGAAGGAATAACCACAATTTACGACCTTAAGGAGACATGTAGTGAATAAAAAAACAACATTTTGTTCCTCATGTATCGACAGGATAAACAAGTTGATAAAGTCGAAAAAATTTCATATCCATCTGTATCGACAGGATGAAGAAGTCGATAAAATCGAAAACATTTCATATCCTCCTGTATCGACAGGATGAAGAAGTCGATAAAGTCGAAGATTTCAACTACTGCTATTTCTCACTTCAAACCGTTTGTCAATGATATCAAACAAGAATCTCTTCTCATTAAAAGCGTTATTTTCATTGAAAACAAATTTTTGCTCAAGAAAAAGAACATCTGATAATATCTGTCGACTCTCTTCTTTACACTTCACGCACGTGATGATATCGACTATTCCTGTGCCTAATACTAGCAAAACTTTTCCATCGACAACTTTCACACGTTCTATTTTGTTGATGGGTCCTAACTCTTGGAATATTCCGTGATAGTGCGACATATAAACGGATAGAGCCAGTCTGCTATCCGTACCATGTATCTGTCATTTTGTATTTGCATTTCCAACGGTTCCTGAAAGATATGGCACGATTTTTTTTTCTAGGTCGTTTATCCGACATTTTGTTTTGTTTCTCGACAAAGAACTCTTTGCTATATATTAACTGCACGGAAATTACTTGCAGGTTTCCTTTCTGCCACTTTTTATTCTTTGTCGATTTCACCTGGCCATTTGAAACTGTTTCGTCTGCACATTTATTATCTAGGAACCACTTGTAGAGATGATAAATTTATCGATTGATGAGACATTTAAGTGTTATTGAACTCTCGACTTGTGTTTTCCCAAGCTATTCTAAATGCAGAGGATTTCGACGAGTTACCAGCAGTCTCGAGGTTACAGCAGTTTCAGAAAACTTTTCTTCTCGTACCATCTAGCTTTACATAAATGGTTTCAAACCATTAGGTTTCCATTGCGATTAGATCATGTTCGCAAATACGAAATTTATGAAAGCTGAGCTCCTCCCAAATATTTTTAGGCGTTGTGCAATTTATATTCTCCAAGGAGAATTTTATCCATGTTCTGGATCGAAGTTTCTTCCATTTTTTCTATTTCTTCAATCATTCATTCCTCGTCCATTTGGAAATCCAACGAATCTTGTACCTTGAGCAAAGATGTGTTCTCACTGCTCCATTTCGTAAGCAAGCAGTATTTATACTGCTGAATTTTGTAATATTGAATTCTTTACGATTTGTCATTTTAGTCATTTAGCAAAACGAAAAATTATTACCATATAGCGAGACGCACGGATTATTTAAGACATTCGAAATAACAATGAAATAGAGACGCGATAATTGACGGAGAAAAACAGAAAAATATTTCAGGTACTTCAGAAAGACAAGAATCTATTGGAATTTTATCCAACGAAACGAATTTCTTTTAATTACGAAAAGTGCCGCCCATTTGAGCGTCGAAACCAAGAGTGAATTGTGCCGAAATATAGAAAGCAGGTATCGCTTGCTTTCTATTGTTCAAATCTCATGTTTTACGCAGTCTTCAGCACGTCGCTAAGTTAACGTAGCATAAAGTGAAATAGTTCCAATTCTAAGAACTGGTAAGGATAAGTATATTTTACGTACTAAAGGCTAGCCATTCTAATGTGAAGAATAAGTGGTAATTTGTGACAGAAATTGTTACGCATTTGTTACGATATTCACATTTGTTTGTAATATAAATATTCCTAACAGAACCAATAATTTTTAATTAATATTCTGGAAAGTAATAAATACTCAAGTGACAATTTTTTTATTTAGGCTCCTCCTCCCTTCTTTTTTGAATTTCGTGCTTTTACTACAACCAATAATTAAAGATAATAACATTTCCGAAGCGAAAAGTATAGGTAATGAAGAGTAAAAACATACTACTGACGATCCTTAATTCAGTAATTATTGGGATAACAGAGATCAATAAAACAAAAACTATAAGATAAATTGTTCATAAGCAAGCTAAAGTGACTTCCAATTATTAAAAAAAAAAAAAAAAAACCAACATCACACGGAGTTCCCAAGCGGTCACCCATCTAAGTACTATCCGTGCCCAGCACTGCTTAACTTTCGTGATCGGACGAGAACGAGTGCATTCAGTGCGGTATGAACGTTGGTTGAGAATGCTGTCTTATTGTAAGAGTTTTATGCGTCTTTATTCTAATCTAATTTATTTCAAATTTGAATGTTGCATGAGTGTAATGATACGATTTCTTTCAATTTTTTCATTTCATTCACTTTAAACTTTCTTCTGTTTGCCACTATGCGATCATTTAAAAATGATAACCGAGAAAGATAATGTTTAACGAATGAAGAATATGCGGTTGAACATCAAACGTATTCTACTAATGTTTTATTTTACTTGGAATTACCCATCCTTTTCTGAAATATTTATAAAAAAATCGAATCAGCCGCATTTATGTTCGAATGTACATATTTGAAAGCAGTTTTTTCGAAATATTTGAAGGGATTATCAGTAATTAGCATAAAATTATTCAAAAATTCGAATAAAATAATTATTCAGAAGTAATATAAAGTAGCTTCCAATTATTAAGAAAAAGAAAAAAACCAACATGACACGAAATTCCCAAGCGGTCACTGATCTAAGTACTATTCGTAACCAGCACTCCTTAACTTTCGTGATTGGACGAGAACGTTCTTCTTTTTCGTTTATTTGTGCCAGTATACAATGATAATGTATAACAAATATAACGAATAAAAACTGAACAGTAGTAAGGTTTACTTCTAGATTAACCCTTTTCGGTACGAGCGCCGGATATATCCGACATCCATGTGACAGCCTGTACGCACAAAACGCCATCTGTAGTTGGTAACAGAGTATTCTATTCTACCAACATATGAAATTAAACATACATTTTACACACAAAAGCTTAAAATTTTGGAGTTTATATTTCAAGACAATTGTTTTTGCTTTTTTTTAACCGATTTCATCGATTCGACAGTGGAGCGATATTTCTTATACAATAAAAATTATTCTAATCAAAAATCATTCTTAATTTCTTACAAGAATTCTGAAAAAACCAGCACAGGTATAATTGTTGTTTGATCTCAACTGATCTTAAAAATTTGAGGTTTTGTTTGAAACTTTTCATATGAACATTTTAGGCCCTTTTCAGAATGTTTACAGAAAACAAAAAAAAAGTAATCGATTTAAAACGGATGAACGGACTCGGAATATGACGAAAATTTCGAAAATGAAAATAATTTCAATCTGCGTAAAAGAACAAATGCAATGTATAGCAGCTCAGAAGTAATTGAATCAATGACACGAATTGTGATATAACATGGACGAGAAAGAATTTTTTGTACCAAAAATTCATCAATTTACCTCAAAAAGTTCGGGAATCGCTAATACGAAAATCGTTAAAATCATCGATTACTTTCAATTATTTATATCTGAAGAGCTCATAGAAATAATTGTAAATGAGAAGAACTATTATTGGGCTCAAGAAAGTAATAACAACGTGAATACTCTCGAAACGAATGTATGCGTCGTGGCGCTAAATGACGAATGTACTGTTTCTTCGTCGTTTCCACGTCGTTACTGATGACACGCAACAAAAAATTATCATTAAAAGAGTACTGGAACACAGATAATTTTCTACGGAGCGATTTATTTTTAGAACAATAATGACCAGAGACCGTTACTTTCTGTTGTTACGAATGATATATTTCTCGCATGAATCTGGACCCATTGGTGATCGCCTAACAAAAATAATAAACAAAATCGATATGCGAAAATCATTCAATGCAGCATATTTCAGCCTTGCCAAGAATTCTGTATACAAAGGCCGCCTGTCTTTCAAGCAGTATATTCCGTCAGAAAGAGACAGATTTGGCACAAAGTCGTTTGTTCTTTGCGAAACCGGATATGTGCGAGAGACATAATAGTTTATACTGGATCATCTACAATTTCGGATGAAATCAAGGAAATTGGAAAATCGGGAGCAATGCAGACGGGACTGTAAGAAAAGGACGACAAGGAATGCCAAAGATTGATGACCAATTGAAAAAAGATCTTTTCGTTCTTCGAAAAATTTGTCTTGAAATGGAATATAGACAAGAAAGAAGTCTATATTATTTCAACTATGCATACTGCAGATTTTACGACAATATCCATATGGATATGAAGGAAAACAGATTCTGCGAAAGCCTGTGTATGTGTTGTGGATTGCAATAAGTCAATAGGTATAGTAGATAAAGTGGACATGGTAATAAGTACTGTCCATTCAACGCGTAAATCGTTAAAATGGCACGGAAACTTTTTCCATCTAATTGACATTTGTGGGACGCGTATTGTCTTTAGAAGCACAAAAGGAACGAAACCATATCTATGGCAGTTTCAATTGCAATTGTTGAAGGAAATAATCGATAAGTATCATCACGATTATATCAAAAATCAAAGAAGAGACACTGATAATCCCATAAGGTTAACAGAGAGGCATTTTCCCTCATTGTATATACCAAGAGGAAAGAACCGAAGCCGATGTGTAGTTTGTAGCAAAAAAATGACAAAAAGATTGGAATCAAGATATGAATGTAAAGATTGTAATGTTGGTTTATGTCTTGTCTAGACCTCCACAGAGTTTGAATGTGTTCTTCAAAATGAGAGTTCGGACCGACCCAAGTGCACAAAATAGCGAATCCTGTAGTGTAGCGCATACTAGTGCAAAATAACACATTCAAGAATAGGAAAAAGACATATTCCTCCAATAGAAAGAAACAACAACAGTGCAAATCATTACTACCAGCGCAAAAAAAAAAAAAAGGAAAAACCCAAAAATCAGCCAGAACGGAAGACAGCAGTATAAAGTCCCTTCGGGACAGCCCTGAAGAGCAGATAGGGAGCAGCGAAAAGGCAAGAAGAAAGTGTTCGCGCGCATGTTTAGCGAGACGGGATCTTTGTTAATGAATGGACTGATTCGCGCGCTGCGATATCAGGGGGTTTTCCATCACTTGGTCGTTTGTCCCTCGCTGTGTTCGGTGAAAGGAAGTGGAGAAGTGCAACAGTGGCGATGCTAGGGATCAAAGACAATTTCTGCTCGCACGAAAGAACTTCGAATTCTGAGAGCAGTATAATATTATATCCATTTGCGAGCGGGTCTCAAATAGTTGAGCGATACTCTTGGACTCTTGGGAGCAGTTTTATTTTCCAGTAGACACACCTAGCTTAAAATTTATTATTTTCCACGGCAGGGATTTCCCTTGACCGTACTTCATGACCATACTTTTAATGAAGAGCTACATAAATCAGCTTTAAAAACCAAAAAGAACCGGACGATTACGATAAATTTGGCCAATATGTAACGTTGGAGCTTAAGTTACTAAAATCTGACTTCAATAAAGCACGCTTGAAAAACGAAATAAGGAAAATTATTGTCCATATCGCAAACGAAGATCTGTATAGTTCATTTTCAAATCAGACATCATCAACTTCCACGCCTGTACCGACTACCATCTTTGAGTTGGAAGGATCCCAATCTCTTCTTCAACAATTTCAACAATCATGTCAAATATCCCTACTCTACACTGTAGTTTTTCATTTTATTATATTCTTTTGTAACACTCTTTTTTATGTTTTTTATTTTTAATGCTCCAAATAAAATTTATATCACAATTCATATTTTCTCATTTACAAACCCTAAACGAATTTTAATAAAACAATTTTACCTTCATACATTTGTCTTTCATTGTACTGTTAAAGGTCCATGTCGCTTCACTTACAATTCTTCCAACTGTACATTTTGGTATGCGAAATAAATATTGCAGACTCGCATATGAATCACCTATGAATTAAAATAATATAGTATTCTCCTGAATGCTATATTATGAATCTGAAGCTAGAAATCGTAATGTTACTAATTGTAAGTCCAAAACAAAAGAAAAAGGCTTCAATGGGATAAGAGCCATAAAACCTGGACATTAGAAGATTGGGAAAAAGTGTTATGGACTGATGAATCTAAATTCGAAAAATTTGGGTTTCAACGCCGGACTTTAATTTGGCGCAAAGTGAACGAAAAATTGGATAATTATGTGGTGCTCACTGTTAAACATGGAGGCCGTTCAATCACGGTATGGGATTGTTTCGACAACAATATGACGAAAGATTTATTGAAAATAAGCGGTATTTTAAAAAAAGAGGTTTATTTGAACATTTTAAGAACTTTAAAGAAGGAAGTTACCGAGAAATGGAAACAACAAATTTTCCAAGGACAAGGAATTAAACGTTTCTTCGGTGATAAAGTCGGCAACACCTCGCTGTACAGATCGGAGGTGCTGGAGCCGTCTAGGTTTCTGAATGCACTAATAAAACTTCGTTCCAATATGTTTGGCACAAAGATGGCTCTGAATAGAGCAAAGAAGGGATTCAGACATTATGTGTAGAAGATGCGGCGTTTAGGTGAAAACCTTGGGACACATTTTACGAATGTGCACCGCGACAAAAAGAATAAAGAGACACGACGAGATCAGGGACCTAATTATGCAGCAAAGTTCCAAGGCATTGCACTGTATCCAAGGAAAAAGCCATAAATGTCATTGGCGAATTACGAAAGCCTGATATGGTTATCAAAGAAAGCCATGAAAAGGTGTACATAGTTGACGTTACGGTCCGGTACGAAGATAAAGACAATTTGAACAAAGCCTACAAGGAAAAAGTTAACAAATACAACGACACCGCAAAATACATCAAAGCGAAACTAAATGCGGTGCAAGCAGTCGTAATACCAATACTGGTGGAGTGTAGAAGTGCACTATCCCCAGCAATACATATGAAGTCCCTGAGTCTTAGCAGAAGCGATGCCCTGGACGGCCTCAATGATTGCCCTCCAAATTTAACGCAAATTATACTACGAGACAATATTAAATGTAATCAAAAAATCTGCTAACCAAAATTATGCGTTTACCAGGGTTGGTGCTGATAATCTGAAATACGCCTCTTCCATTGCAGTTATCCAAACGTATAAACTTTGTAAATATCATTGTACATATAAACTAAATAAACGTTTATAAAAAAAAATGACTGCCCTCCGATCGTCCATCGAGATGGCCAATGAATTTACGATGATTACGATCACACGAGGTGATTGAAGACTAAATTTAAATTATTTACCAATTTTATTTTAATTTATCAAAGACGATTGCTTCTAGTTTTAAATCATAACTCCAAACATATTTTGTTATCATATAACATGTTTTGTTATATATTGCGGACGTTACTGCCGTGACCAAAGCATCCAGACTGCTGAATGCAAATGACCAGACGGTCACACGTACGTATGGCAAGGTCAATGCTGGAAAACAATGTCCGGGAAAAATCCGGGGTCCGATAACGGAGGACGTCGCCTAGAATCTCTCGGGTTCGCTCCCTCGCACACCTCCTCTTCACGCGTGTGAGCATTAAATTTGTTGCGTTGAGATTGGCACGAAAGTTTGGCTTTCAATGGCGTTGGGATGGGGCACGATGCGAACTCTCACTGAAGTGCCGAGGCACGCGGCGGTCGGACAGTCGAAAGACTGAGATACTGACATTCAGGATCACGAAGGTACTCACTGAACATAGGAGCGTCGGATAGGTGCCGAAGCAATGGTGGCATGCGCAGAATGCGGTGTCGGCAATGATACGGTACAGCATACCACCGAAGAATGCCCAAGCTTCACCTGGGAAAGAAGAGCACTGAGGGATGTGATCGGTGCAGACTTCTCGCTGACTGCATTCGTCGGCATGTTAATACATAGCGAAAAGGAAAGAATCGCTATCACCAACTTTAGTAAAGAAGTGATAGCGAAAAAAGTAACAAGAGGGAGAAGCCGGGAATCACTTGAACCGGCAAGACAGGAAAGGCGGCGGAGGCGCACAAGCACCAGACGCCGTGCAACGAGCATCGCTGCTCTGGACTAAGATTAGTGTACGAACCTCGACTGCTCTGACCGCTAAACGCAGATGACCCGACGATTGCACGTATCAGGGAAGGTCAATGCTGGAAAACAATGTCCGGGAAAAAATCCGGCGTCCGATAACGGAGGATGTCGCCTAGAATCTCTCGGGCTCGCTCCCTCGCACACCTCCTCTTCACGCGTGTGAGCATTAAATTTGTTGCGTTGAGATTGGCACGAAAGTTTGGCTTTCAATGGCGTTGGGATGGGGCACGATGCGAACTCTCACTGAAGTGCCGAGGCACGCGGCGGTCGGACAGTCGAAAGACTGAGATACTGACATTCAGGATCACGAAGGTACTCACTGAACATAGGAGCGTCGGATAGGTGCCGAAGCAATGGTGGCATGCGCAGAATGCGGTGTCGGCAATGATACGGTACAGCATACCACCGAAGAATGCCCAAGCTTCACCTGGGAAAGAAGAGCACTGAGGGATGTGATCGGTGCAGACTTCTCGCTGACTGCATTCGTCGGCATGTTAATACATAGCGAAAAGGAAAGAATCGCTATCACCAACTTCAGTAAAGAAGTGATAGCGAAAAAAGTAGCAAGAGGGAAAAGCCGGGAATCACTTGAACCGGCAAGACAGGAAAGGCGGCGGAGGCGCACAAGCACCAGACGCCGTGCAACGAGCATCGCTGCTCTGGACTAAGATTAGTGTACGAACCTCGACTGCTCTGACCGCTAAACGCAGATGACCCAACGATTGCACGTATCAGCGAAGGTCAATGCTGGAAAACAATGTCCGGGAAAAATCCGGCGTCCGATAACGGAGGATGTCGCCTAGAATCTCGGGTTCGCTCCCTCGCACACCTCCTCTTCACGCGTGTGAGCATTAAATTTGTTGCGTTGAGATTGGCACGAAAGTTTGGCTTTCAATGGCGTTGGGATGGGGCACGATGCGAACTCTCACTGAAGTGCCGAGGCACGCGGCGGTCGGACAGTCGAAAGACTGAGATACTGACATTCAGGATCACGAAGGTACTCACTGAACATAGGAGCGTCGGATAGGTGCCGAAGCAATGGTGGCATGCGCAGAATGCGGTGTCGGCAATGATACGGTACAGCATACCACCGAAGAATGCCCAAGCTTCACCTGGGAAAGAAGAGCACTGAGGGATGTGATCGGTGCAGACTTCTCGCTGACTGCATTCGTCGGCATGTTAATACATAGCGAAAAGGAAAGAATCGCTATCACCAACTTCAGTAAAGAAGTGATAGCGAAAAAAAGTAGCAAGAGGGAGAAGCCGGGAATCACTTGAACCGGCAAGACAGGAAAGGCGGCGGAGGCGCACAAGCACCAGACGCCGTGCAACGAGCATCGCTGCTCTGGACTAAGATTAGTGTACGAACCTCGACTGCTCTGACCGCTAAACGCAGATGACCCGACGATTGCACGTATCAGGGAAGGTCAATGCTGGAAAACAATGTCCGGGAAAAATCCGGCGTCCGATAACGGAGGATGTCGCCTAGAATCTCGGGTTCGCTCCCTCGCACACCTCCTCTTCACGCGTGTGAGCATTAAATTTGTTGTGTTGAGATTGGCACGAAAGTTTGGCTTTCAATGGCGTTGGGATGGGGCACGATGCGAACTCTCACTGAAGTGCCGAGGGCGCGCGGCGGTCGGACAGTCGAAAGACTGAGATACTGACATTCAGGATCACGAAGGTACTCACTGAACATAGGAGCGTCGGATAGGTGCCGAAGCAATGGTGGCATGCGCAGAATGCGGTGTCGGCAATGATACGGTACAGCATACAACCGAAGAATGCCCAAGCTTCACCTGGGGAAAGAAGAGCACTGAGGGATGTGATCGGTGCAGACTTCTCGTTGACTGCATTCGTCGGCATGTTAATACATAGCGAAAGGAAAGAATCGCTATCACCAACTTCAGTAAAGAAGTGATAGCGAAAAAAAGTAGCAAGAGGGAGAAGCCGGGAATCACTTGAACCGGCAAGACAGGAAAGGCGGCGGAGGCGCACAAGCACCAGACGCCGTGCAACGAGCATCGCTGCTCTGGACTAAGATTAGTGTACGAACCTCGACTGCTCTGACCGCTAAACGCAGATGACCCGACGATTGCACGTATCAGGGAAGTTCAATGCTGGAAAACAATGTCCGTGAAAAAATCCGGCATCCGATAACGGAGGATGTCGCCTAGAATCTCTCGGGCTCGCTCCCTCGCACACCTTCTCTTCACGCGTGTGAGCATTAAATTTGTTGCGTTGAGATTGGCACGAAAGTTTGGCTTTCAATGGCGTTGGGATGGGGCACGATGCGAACTCTCACTGAAGTGCCGAAGCACGCGGTGATTGGACAGTAACCTACCCCGGCTGCGACAAGTCATCGGCCGAATGAGGGCGGCAGTTTCAAAGCACATGTCCAGCCTGCTTAAAAAGCGCGATCAGAGTAAGGTTTTCGACGCCCATATTGATGCATCAATATTGTTACTTTACTAGTTGCAAACGTTTCTGACAGAGCAGCTGTCAGCCAACTACTGTAGATTAGCACACTCGGCCCTATACACTATTGTGTGACGGGGTGCGGGGAGAGTTCTACCGTGGTAGAATCCGGGGTGATACCTCCGCATGGTATTCCTGGACGCACAGTGACTGAGTCACCTCCGGAAATGGTCTCCGTTCCTAATTTTTCCAAGCCCGCGGGCATGCTCATATATCTAGTCATGATTGTTATATATTTATTGTTATCTAGTTCTAAGTTTTAATCCTAACGGAGAGGATAAGCCCCGGAATAATATCTTCTTCCTTAAGAAGAAGATATAAGCTATAGCCACCGCTCATTTCTCACCATAACCTAAACCATTCTACCACTCATACCACGCATTGTCCCCCCCAAATCCCGCATTACACCCACTCATTTCAACCACTCCCCCCAACCACGACTCGCTACCCACTCCTCACACATTGCTCATTCCCCACCAACATCAAAACACTCCTCTACAAAGAAGGTGAGAGAATCACGTGTGGTCAGAGAGGACAGCGGGATTTAATACATAGTAGCGATAGTTGAGAAGTGTTGTGAGTTGTGAAAGCGAGTTTTAGTTTTAATTTATTTTACTGTAGCATTAAGATTTATGTATCTCTGTCAATTCCCATTTTAATAAACTTATAATTTTATTTAACAATGTAGGATAAAATATCCTTTTATTTTATTCCTACCACTGGGAACTCCTACAACATTCCTTTTTATTCAAACACATTCACGAGAGAGAGATTCAGCCAGATTTTTTGGATGCTTCATTTGGAAGCAATTTCGACACAATATACAAATCCAAGAACACTTCCTCGATTACATAAATTCAGAATTCTTGAATTATTTCATAACGGAGGAACAGATTTGTGTGAATGCGTCTATTATCAAATTCAAAGGTCGGATATATCACGTATTACCTACAATCCAAAGAAACCAACTAAATGGGGTATTAGAGTTTACACGATGGTAGATTCAAACACTGGCTATCTCTGTGGTATTTTGCTCTATTATGGAGCTTTCACAGAGAAATTGATAAGACCAGACCTTTCGGTATCAACCAGAATTCCATTACACTTTTACAAAATGTTGGATAAAATTCCTGGTGCTCAAGGACACTATATAAGCTATATGGTACGCCTGGATATACTGTTTTCTAAAAAAGTCATTGAAATGGTGGCGTAAGCTATTTTTTTGAGGTTTAGAGATACGTTTAATTAATTCTTACATTCTATATAAATTAGTAAAAAAACAGAGACGAACGACCGCTTAATCATCTGCAGTATGTAAGAACTTTAGTTGACCAACTGAGAGGAGATTTTCATCAGACTCGTGATCCGGCTTCTACTTCTACCTCCAGTTTCGATAAAATCCGTTTGAATGAAAAAAGCTGCATATCATTCTAACAGGAGTTTGCAAGAAAGATCGCAAGATTTGTTCTCACAGAAATAAGCCCGGTGAAAGACATCAGACGACACATTACTGCGATACTGACCCTGACAAGCCGAGGATTCATCGGCGATTGTTTTATAAAATACCATACAAAGCAACGATACAGAGCTTAAGAAATATTTGATTTTTTATTTAATTTTTAGGAAAAGAACTTCCCAAGGAAAAGATTATACTGATCACGCTGGTTATTTACAAATTCAGGGTGTCCCGAATTTTTTCATACATACTTCGGAACTGTGTCCTACAAATATAAATAAAACTGAAAAGTCCATAAATGCTTTGTTGAGAAGTTATGACAAAAAGAAGAAATGTGAAAGATGTGATAACGCTATTTCTCTTGAGAGAAGGGAAGGGAGTGTTGGAAGGACAGTTTGAGAGTGAGTGAAAGAAGCGAAGGCAAAGGGGGATAGTGGGAAGAGAAAGTTAACTACAGGTTAAGGGGATTGGTCGCTGAAGGAGGCAAGACGATGAAAGGAGGGAAAGAAGTAGAGTATAAGGAAACAGAGGATCGATAAAAAAAATCAGAAAAACGAAAAGTGGCAAAAGATCTTAAAATCAAAATATAACAGATGCTATAAATTTATAAAGGAGGAAGAGATATACCGAGATATCTAAAAGGGAAATGGAACGCAAATAGGGTGAGAAGGCTCGATAGATATAGACTGGGAAATGAAGTCAAAAAAGGGAGATAATGGATATGCCAATTTCGTTATAATGTACTTAAAATCACATTTTTGTCATATTGAAATGTTTTTTTTATGATAAAGTTTATATCAATTGAAAAGCATAGACATTCCCTTCCTAAGAATACCGCAACTTACATTTTTAAGAAATAATAATCATCATTCAAAATGTAAAATTGGAGGAGTACGAATACTCCTGAGACTCACTGTATATGCTTACAAAAGAATGCATCGAATAAGTAATTTGTAAAAATATTTTTAATACTTTTTTAGTTGTAACATATATTTCATACCCGAAACTAATAGAACAATACAAAAAAATAACAATATTTAATGTTAACGAATAAAAATAACAGTTGATAACAAAATATATGCTTTTCTGACCTCACAAAAATATTGGCACAGTCTGTTTTTTGTAATAATAAACAAACGCCATGACCTCCAAATATTTCTGCTTACCATAACAATAATGTATCACTGTTCGGTGTATCGTGAATTCTTGAAAAGAAACGTTATAATTCAAATATTCGTACTGAACTAAATATTGCATTCGATAATGGGTAATAAAGGTACAGAAAAAATAATTTCACACTGGAAGGATGGCAAGTCATACAGAGAAATTGGCAAAATAATCGGCAGAAATTTTAGTACCGTAAAAAATATCATTAAGAAATATCAGGTTGAAGAAACAGTAGAAAATAAGAGTGGACGTGGGACAAAGGAAGTGTTAAATGCAGGAGAAGAACGTTTTATTATAGGATCAATGAGACGTTGAAAAATTTTTCCGAAAATTCTGTTTCAAATGAGACAGACCTTAGAGTCCGAACTTTCAAACAGTAAACTCGTATCAGTTTTATCAATACGCGGATCACATATAGTAAGAATTCTTGTAAAGCGATCATCTGTAAAAGTAAAAACAAGGGCTAACGCCCCACCCATATTGGTGTGCCAAATAAAAATTATACTTATTATCCAAGAAAAAGAACTCGTCACGCATCCGAGCGTGCTAACATTTGGGTTCAGACTCTTTACAAAAATACTGAGAAGACGCGTTGCTAGACGAAAACCACTAGTAAAAGTTTAATCAATAGAAAAAAGCGATTGGATTGCTAAGGCATATAAAAGGTTTACATTCTACTGCTGCGAAGGTCACAAACATTTCGAGTAGAGCAGTGCAGCGTCGTTTAAACGAAAGCGGACAAAATATATACAGAAATAGTATAATAAATGTGTGAAAAATTGCAGCACATAAACCGTACATTTCGAAGAAAAATGTCATTGCTCGCTTGAAATTTGCTAAAGAGTATGTCAACTGAACCATAGAACAGTGGCGAAAAATTCTCTGGTCGGACGAATCAAAGTTCAATTTACCAAATACAGATTAAGTATACGCTTTGTTAGACGGCCAGTAAATACAAGATTTAACCCCAAACACGCAGTAGGTTCTGTGAAGCATGGAGGAGGTAACATAATGGTGTGGGAATCAAATAAAATACAAAGAGATCATGGAAGAAATAGTGTTACCACATGCCGGCAGAATAGGTCTTTATGCAAGATGATCCTAACCATAATGTCAAAAGCATCACGAAGTGGTTTGAGGACAATCAGATTGCTCTTCTGAACTGGCCAGCTCAATCACCGAATTTAAATCCGATTGAACATTTATGGGGCGAAATTGAAATAAGATTAAGAGGGAAAAAATTTAATAATAATCAAAGAATGGCCATTGCTGCTTAAAGCAGTATTAGAAAATCTAATTAAATCTATGCCTCGTCGATGTAAAGCAGTACTTGACAGTCGTGGGTCTATTACGAAATATTAGACTCTCAATTATATACGTATACTATTTCTGTATATATTTTGTCTAAATAATACATTCACGAACTATTAGAGAGGAATGCAGAAGGTGATGACGAGGTAGGGGAGAAGGGAGATGCGGTAAGGGACGTACGGTGCAAGAAAAGGAGGGGAACAATGCTGCAAGAAGTGAAGCCAAAGATGGGGAGTGGAAGAAATAAAGGACTGTTTATGTTAAGAGCAGTATATTTGAGTTAAGTAATTGCGAGTAAGTTAAGTTTTTAGAGAATAAGATTCTGTATAGAGAGTAAGATTCTGTATTCTCAGACGAGGCGAAGCTTACGTAATCCGAAAACAATGCAATAAATCTATCTATCATTCATAAAATAAAGTAAAATAAAAGTTATAATTTTATCCAACAAAGAATTTCCGCATGTTTTTATTTCTACCCTATTAACTAACTTATTCTCAATCGTTTTCAAACTATTTCTAAACAAGAAAATAACATTTCAAAAAACAAGTACCTTCATTGATTGATACAAAAAATACTAAAGAAACTGATTATTATGGTTCAGTATATATTGGTCCATTGTTTGCTCAAACATTCCCGCGGAAAGTAATGAGCAGAGATCGATTTGAAATTCCGTTGAGAATGTTACATTTCGCAGATAATACAGTAGCTGATAATACTACGTCTGTCAGAAGTCCAAATTATAATAAATGAACTGAATAAAAGTTTTAAAAAATATTATGATCCACCCGAAGTACTATGCATCAACGAGTCGCTAATCCCATTCCGCGGACGAATAATATTCAGGCAATATTTATTACCAAAGACACAAGTATGGCATAAAAATATTTACATTATACTGTGATTATAGATACACAACTACAGTTTTCGTGCTTTGAACATTATGTGCTGATACACCAGTATGGCTTTGGTGAAATAAGCAGTGTATTTGCATGAAACACTGGAGCTTCAGAACCGGAAACGTAAATTACATTATAAAAAATGTATGTACTCGAATTGCAGTTTAGTAAATCGCAACTCAACAGATACCGTCACTTTTCATCAATTTTCCTATTTCTGACAAAGAAAAATGCTTAACGTAGCTTGCGAGCTTGCGCATTAGAATGGGTCGAAACGACAAATCCAGGAATAAAGAAAAAGTGTGTTAGTCGGCATTATTTTATTTAGAAAGTAGTTTTCGTGGTCCCGGGAGAAACGGGATTTTTATCAACTCTTTGGGGTTAGATGCCTTAAAATTGTCCTAATTTTTTTATATAACACGGTGGGAATGTGGGATTTTATCCCACATTAACAAAATTGAAATTACTAACACTACACTCATAAATTATTATATTTTATTTAAATTTTTTCGTTCACTTGGCAATTCTATGAATTAACTGTAAATAAGTGATTAACTGAAATAATTGATAACAAACATTTTTGGGAAACACAAGGCAAAGATGCCAAAGATGCAAAACATCTACCGATATGCGGTCTGCAGCACGAAAAAAAGAAAGAAATTCGCACTTTATGGTGTTGTATTGTTTGCAAAGTACCACTTTGTTCACACGAAGTGTAAAACATTAGGTAGATTACAAAATGAACTTTCCTCGGGCAATATATAGATGAGGCATGCTTGAAGAAAACTATCACGACTAGAATTCGGTTTCGTTTTTACTTTTATAATAATAGTATTTTAAGCTTCGCGAGAATCTACAAAGCAGCAAATACATTTGTCACAAAAAGTACATGTACTGCAATGAAATAATAAAAACTCGTAAATGAATAATTTTATTTTAGTAAATATTATGTACTATTTATACTAATAGTCAAGAGAAATAAATACATAAGGATGGAGATTATATTCCATGATTCAATACCTTACTTAATTGCAAATTCAGAAACAAGGTAATATGTTAAGCGGACAAAAGTATTCGTACATCGCAAGATTTGTGATAAACATTACAGGCAAAGCGAAATAACTGACTTTCATGCATGCTGAACAAATTTTCCTCAGTATAACGAACGTCAATCATTCGACGCAGTTAGTAGATTTAAGAATATGCGTTGAAAAGCTAATGAAACTGCTTTATCAGAAAGAAATACTAATATAAACTTGCGTAACAATCATTTAAATGATACACAATACAGACGTAATAGAAACAACAAAACGGGGAGAAACCACGAAAAAGCCAAAAGCTGTAACTGAATACAATAACACTATGGGAGGCATAGACAAGGCAGATCAATTTTTGGAAAATTATGAAATAAGAAAAAAACGTGGAAAAAAGTTGCCTCGACCTTCCTAGGATACGGACGTGCCAGCTGAGTACAGACCGACCCCGGCGCACTTGAGTAAAGAGTGGTACATAGCAGTGAAAGTAATAACAGCAACAACAAGAACAAGGCAGTATGACAGTGAATTAGAAAGAAAAATCAGAGAAATACTAAAACAAAAAAAACCAAACAAACGATTAAACCTGATTCCAAACAGCGCAAACTTAAGCTAAATAAAATACAGTACTACACGTACACACCAAAAACAGAAAAAAACCAAACAATTTTACTAAAAGACCTGGAAAGCGATTACGATACTGAAACCGTCCTCCAGGAGCTAAAGAAAAAGATCGAACATAAAATTCACAACAGTTAAAAAGTTCACGACATAGAAATCAATATCAGAGAAAAGATCGCTCCCTATTTACATTGTTCAAATAACACCAAACAGTAATATAAACAATTTAAAACAAATAAAAACAATACTCCACGCTTACATAGCGACATATAAACGGATGCAGCCAGTCTGCTATCCGTACCACGTATCTGTCATTTTGTATTTGCATTTCCAACGGTTCCTGAAAGATATGGAACGATTTTTTTTTCTAGGTCGTTTATCCGACATTTTGATTTGTTTCTCGACAAAGAACTCTCTACTATATATTAACTGCACAGAAATTACTTGCAGGTTTCATCTCTGCCACTTTTTATTCTTTGTCGATTTCACCTGGCCATTTGAAACTGTTTCGTCTGCACATTTATTATCTAGGAACCACTTGTAGAAATGATAAATTTATCGATTGAGGAGACATTTAAGTGTTATTGAACTCTCGACTTGTGTTTTCCCAAGCTATTCTAAATGCAGATTTCGACGAGTTATAGTTAGGAAGACAAGAATCTATTGGAATTTTATCCAATGAAACGAATCTCTTTTAATTACGAAAAGTGCCGCCCATTTGAGCGTCGAAACCAAGAGCAAATTGTGCCGAAATATAAAAATCAAGTATCGCTTGCTTTGTATTGTTCAACCCTCATGTTTTACACAGCCTTCGGCACGTCGCTCGGTTAACGTAGCATAAAGTGAAATAGTTCCAATTCTAAGAACTGATAAAGATAACGACAGAAGCTAAAGTGAAAAAAAATACGCTACTATACGTACGATAATAGAGGAAAAAGAAAAAATATTTTATAACACCTGAGATATCTATTGATATTTTACGAGCAAGTGGACTCTGTGTAAGTGCAGGAGCGCAATCATGGTTAAGTGTGGAACAACCGAACACATCAATAATTTTTTTATGATCTTTCTGGTACAGGCGGCATTTCTGTTCAAATTAACATCCATTTTTGTTTAAACAGAAAGATAACTGCATAACTCTATTTATTTTAACTATTATCATTTCAATTCTAATATTTTACGTACTAAAGGCTAGCCATTCTAATGTGAAGAATAAGTGGTAATTTGTGACAGAAATTGTTACGCATTTGTTACGATATTCACATTTGTTTGTAATATAAATATTCCTAACAGAACCAATAATTTTTAATTAATATTCTGGAAAGTAATAAATACTCAAGTGACAATTTTTTTATTTAGGCTCCTCCTCCCTTCTTTTTTGAATTTCGTGCTTTTACTACAACCAATAATTAAAGATAATAACATTTCCGAAGCGAAAAGTATAGGTAATGAAGAGTAAAAACATACTACTGACGATCCTTAATTCAGTAATTATTGGGATAACAGAGATCAATAAAACAAAAACTATAAGATAAATTGTTCATAAGCAAGCTAAAGTGACTTCCAATTATTAAAAAAAAAAAAAAAAACCAACATCACACGGAGTTCCCAAGCGGTCACCCATCTAAGTACTATCCGTGCCCAGCACTGCTTAACTTTCGTGATCGGACGAGAACGAGTGCATTCAGTGCGGTATGAACGTTGGTTGAGAATGCTGTCTTATTGTAAGAGTTTTATGCGTCTTTATTCTAATCTAATTTATTTCAAATTTGAATGTTGCATGAGTGTAATGATACGATTTCTTTCAATTTTTTCATTTCATTCACTTTAAACTTTCTTCTGTTTGCCACTATGCGATCATTTAAAAATGATAACCGAGAAAGATAATGTTTAACGAATGAAGAATATGCGGTTGAACATCAAACGTATTCTACTAATGTTTTATTTTACTTGGAATTACCCATCCTTTTCTGAAATATTTATAAAAAAAATCGAATCAGCCGCATTTATGTTCGAATGTACATATTTGAAAGCAGTTTTTTTTTTTCGAAATATTTGAAGGGATTATCAGTAATTAGCATAAAATTATTCAAAAATTCGAATAAAATAATTATTCAGAAGTAATATAAAGTAGCTTCCAATTATTAAGAAAAAGAAAAAAAAAACCAACATGACACGAAATTCCCAAGCGGTCACTGATCTAAGTACTATTCGTAACCAGCACTCCTTAACTTTCGTGATTGGACGAGAACGTTCTTCTTTTTCGTTTATTTGTGCCAGTATACAATGATAATGTATAACAAATATAACGAATAAAAACTGAACAGTAGTAAGGTTTACTTCTAGATTAACCCTTTCGGTACGAGCGCCGGATATATCCGACATCCATGTGACAGCCTGTACGCACAAACGCCATCTGTAGTTGGTAACAGAGTATTCTATTCTACCAACATATGAAATTAAACATACATTTTACACACAAAAGCTTAAAATTTTGGAGTTTATATTTCAAGACAATTGTTTTCTGCTTTTTTAACCGATTTCATCGATTCGACAGTGGAGCGATATTTCTTATACAATAAAAATTATTCTAATCAAAAATCATTCTTAATTTCTTACAAGAATTCTGAAAAAACCAGCACAGGTATAATTGTTGTTTGATCTCAACTGATCTTAAAAATTTGAGGTTTTGTTTGAAACTTTTTCATATGAACATTTTAGGCCCTTTTCAGAATGTTTACAGAAAACAAAAAAAGTAATCGATTTAAAAACGGATGAACGGACTCGGAATATGACGAAAATTTCGAAAATGAAAATAATTTCAATCTGCGTAAAAGAACAAATGCAATGTATAGCAGCTCAGAAGTAATTGAATCCAATGACACGAATTGTGATATAACATGGACGAGAAAGAATTTTGTACCAAAAATTCATCAATTTACCTCAAAAAGTTCGGGAATCGCTAATACGAAAATCGTTAAAAATCATCGATTACTTTCAATTATTTATATCTGAAGAGCTCATAGAAATAATTGTAAATGAGAAGAACTATTATTGGGCTCAAGAAAGTAATAACAACGTGAATACTCTCGAAACGAATGTATGCGTCGTGGCGCTAAATGACGAATGTACTGTTTCTTCGTCGTTTCCACGTCGTTACTGATGACACGCAACAAAAAATTATCATTAAAAGAGTACTGGAACACAGATAATTTTCTACGGAGCGATTTATTTTTAGAACAATAATGACCAGAGACCGTTACTTTCTGTTGTTACGAATGATATATTTCTCGCATGAATCTGGACCCATTGGTGATCGCCTAACAAAAATAATAAACAAAATCGATATGCGAAAATCATTCAATGCAGCATATTTCAGCCTTGCCAAGAATTCTGTATACAAAGGCCGCCTGTCTTTCAAGCAGTATATTCCGTCAGAAAGAGACAGATTTGGCACAAAGTCGTTTGTTCTTTGCGAAACCGGATATGTGCGAGACATAATAGTTTATACTGGATCATCTACAATTTCGGATGAAATCAAGGAAATTGGAAAATCGGGAGCAATGCAGACGGGACTGTAAGAAAAGGACGACAAGGAATGCCAAAGATTGATGACCAATTGAAAAAAGATCTTTTCGTTCTTCGAAAAATTTGTCTTGAAATGGAATATAGACAAGAAAGAAGTCTATATTATTTCAACTATGCATACTGCAGATTTTACGACAATATCCATATGGATATGAAGGAAAACAGATTCTGCGAAAGCCTGTGTATGTGTTGTGGATTACAATAAGTCAATAGGTATAGTAGATAAAGTGGACTGGTAATAAGTACTGTCCATTCAACGCGTAAATCGTTAAAATGGCACGGAAACTTTTTCCATCTAATTGACATTTGTGGGACGCGTATTGTCTTTAGAAGCACAAAAGGAACGAAACCATATCTATGGCAGTTTCAATTGCAATTGATGAAGGAAATAATCGATAAGTATCATCACGATTATATCAAAAATCAAAGAAGAGACACTGATAATCCCATAAGGTTAACAGAGAGGCATTTTCCCTCATTGTATATACCAAGAGGAAAGAACCGAAGCCGATGTGTAGTTTGTAGCAAAAATGACAAAAGATTGGAATCAAGATATGAATGTAAAGATTGTAATGTTGGTTTATGTCTTGTCTAGACCTCCACAGAGTTTGAATGTGTTCTTCAAAATGAGAGTTCGGACCGACCCAAGTGCACAAAATAGCGAATCCTGTAGTGTAGCGCATACTAGTGCAAAACAACACATTCAAGAATAGGAAAAAGACATATTCCTCCAATAGAAAGAAACAACAACAGTGCAAATCATTACTACCAGGGCAAAAAAAAAAAAAAAGGAAAAACCCAAAAATCAGCCAGAACGGAAGACAGCAGTATAAAGTCCCTTCGGGACAGCCCTGAAGAGCAGATAGGGAGCAGCGAAAAGGCAAAAAGGAAGTGTTCGCGCGCATGTTTAGCGAGGCGAGATCTCTGTTAATGAATGGACTGATTCGCGCGCTGCGATATCAGGTTTTCCCCTCGTTGGTTTAATGTCGCGAGAAATGAACCGTGTTGATTGGAATTCGGAACAATTCTAACTCACAGGACGAAAGAAAGCACGGAAGCTCTCTCTCCGTTCTCTTTCCTTTGGCTTTGGGAAAATTGCGGGCCCAAGGTGGGGCACAAAAGGCGAATGCTCATTGCCGTTTTATGTGACCTTGGAGGAGCGTGTTTCGCACATGTTCGGAAAAGTTCCATGCTTCAGTCCACGGTCGAGAGCCTTTGTGGTAGAACGAAGTTCAGCCAGATGATCAGGATTTTATGGCGATACAAGCCAGCTAGAGGCTCAGAACACTTAAAAAACTCGTAAATTTTCTCCGATATCCAGACCGTAGGTAGTGTAGGATGGAAACTCTCCTGAACAGAAAGGACACGACGCAAAAGAAAACAATAGATATAAGAAGCAATGACACCACAACAATAAACACCAGACCGTATGACACGGAATTCGAAAGAAAAATAAAACAAATCCTAAAACAAAAAAAGCCCAGCTAAACCCAGCACCGACAATTATTTAAAAAAGAAATATTTTGTTTTACTTGGAATTATCCTTTCTCTTCTAAAATATTTATAAAAAAATCGAATCAAGTACATTTGTGTTCGAATGTACATATATGAAAGCAGTTTTTTCGAAATATTTGAAGGGCTTATTAGTAGTTAGCATAAAATTGTTTAAAAATTCGAATAAAATAATTATTCACGAGTAATCTAAAGTAGTTTCCAATTATTAGGAAAAAAAAAACCAACATCACACGGAGTTCCCAAGCGGTCACCCATCTAAGTACTATCCGTGCCCAGCACTGCTTAACTTTCGTGATCGGACGAGAACGAGTGCATTCAGTGCGGTATGAACGTTGGTTGAGAATGCTGTCTTATTGTAAGAGTTTTATGCGTCTTTATTCTAATCTAATTTATTTCAAATTTGAATGTTGCATGAGTGTAATGATACGATTTCTTTCAATTTTTTCATTTCATTCACTTTAAACTTTCTTCTGTTTGCCACTATGCGATCATTTAAAAATGATAACCGAGAAAGATAATGTTTAACGAATGAAGAATATGCGGTTGAACATCAAACGTATTCTACTAATGTTTTATTTTACTTGGAATTACCCATCCTTTTCTGAAATATTTATAAAAAAATCGAATTAGCCGCACTTGCGTACTCGAATGCACATATGTAGGTGTATCTGAGGTGTTTAAAACAAATAATACTCAATAAGAGAAAACTAAAGAAGTTTCCAATCATTTACGGAATGCATTGTAGGTAATTTTATTATTCTTGCACTCGAGAGGCAACTCTCGTTCACCACTTACTTCGTTGCGGCAACTCGAGTAAATGATTCTCGATCACCATTCTGTTTGATGCGATACGTTCGACAGCGATGTTTATTTGCGTTTGGTTTCTTTGAAACTCGAAGCGTTGTATAATGTATAAAGTTCCGAAGTGTGAAATGATGCACCTTTTTATAGCCACAAGATTTTTTTATCTCAATCCGGGATCATGATTCGAGTTGCGTCTCTGCATCAGTCTGAGTTTGACAGTCGTGACGATAAGAATATTATTTTCAAAAATTTTGAGCTCTGTAAGCATACGATAAAGAAATCAGTTCAAGTGAATATGAGTTTGATTTTTCGTTGTTGAACGACGCAATTACATCTATACACACAGAGGAGCTTAGCGATACAGAAAACAAAAGTAGTGATAACGATAGTGAAGAATTGTACGAAAGCGAAAAATCAGAATAATAGATAGTAACAGCGAAAACGATAGTGATACTGCAGAAAACACACAATCAGACAGTTTCAAATGGATAAATTGCACAGAATCCGAAGACACCCCGAAGAATACACTTCATACCTGTTAAAAAACCTGCAGGACTGCAAGTATCTTCAAACATAGAAGAACCATTGGATTTTTTCAAGTTATTTTTTACAAATAAACTAGTTACTGAACTTAGTAGTGAATGAAATAGTTACTGAAACCAATAATTACGCCGAAAAAAAGTTAGAAGATGCTAGCATTGCACTCGATATGGCGCACTTGGCGTAGTGTCACTATTGAAGAAATGTGGTCATTTATTGGCGTAATTATATGGGGACAATATCGTTAGCAAATATACAAAAGTATTGGTCAACAAATAATTTTGGCCACATTCCATTCTATCCGAACACAATCACGAGAAACACGTTCAACCAGATTTTTTGGATGATTTACCTAAACACAGTTCCGGCACAACATACACATACACATGCAAGAACACGTTTGCAGCTTGTAATGCAAAAGACACCAGACAACGTATTACTGCAATACGTGCAATCCCCGACAAGCCGAGGATGCATTTTGGCAATTGCTTTATAAAATATCATATTAAACAGTACAGAGACTAATATTTAAGAAACTTTTTACTTTGAGATGTAAAGATACAAGAATTATTAAAATATAAAAGTTTTATACATTAATTTGTATGTGTAATCATTCTAAGTTAGATGTAAATAATTCATCAAACTTGCCGCGAAACTTCTCGAGTTGCTGGTTCACCCGCGCGAAAAAGGCCTCGAGTGCAAAGGATTAATGAGTCATAAACGAATGAAAAGGTACAATGTTATACTTGCAATTCAATATATTTATAGATGCGTTTTGAACCGATTCTAGAGAACGATATATACAGCTATGCGATGTTGTTAGATCCAAGTTTTAAAAACCGATCTTCTGTTACCAGTAGGAAAGGAAAGGAAGGCCAAAATTAACAAAAATTAAAGCTAAAGATTGTATCCATCCAAGATGAAATAGATATACATACATCAAGAGATACATATGTATGTATTTCGTATGGTTTAGTACTAGAAATATAAACATTATTAGCTGGTGGAAATGCAATACAGACAGATTTTCACTATTGTCTTTAGTTGCAAAAAAATTTCTTGTTGTACCTGCCACTCAAATTTTGAGCGAAAGACTATTTTTCTTATCCGGAAATATAATAACAGTAACTCGAGCGAAAGTAATATCAAAAAATGTTGAACAATTATCTTTTTTACATTATCGTATAGAGTAAATATTACATTTAAAAAAAAGAAAAAAAAATATTGTATATTTATATTAAATATTATTAATAATTGACTTCGATAACGCAATATAATCTATCTCATCCCCTTTGAACTTTTTCCAATCCGAAATCGTTGAGCTACCCGAAATTGTCGGACTACTCAAATATTTATATACTACGGGTACCAGCCCAAGCCGACCCGAACAGCCGGGATAATCCACCGAACAGCACACCCCGAATATACAGTATGATCTCCAGTATCCAAAACTACTTGCAACAATAACGCTTCTAATTTTGCAAAAGCCTTCACGATTTTCGATATCGAAAACGATACAAATGATAGTAGCAGCAGCATCTATGAATTAGAGAAAATGAATATAGATTTCGATACAGCGAAATTTTGTTGATGTTGATATATTACCAAGGCATATACGTTGTATTTGCCCATACATTATCGCATAACAACTGATGTAACTCGAACTACAAAAATTATAGAAGAGTTAAATACAATTTACATTCAAATAATTGACAAATGTACAAATTTATGGAAAGCCGCATCACGACCTAAGTCTGAAATAATTCAAGATATTTTAGGCCATACTTTAACTACACCAGGGGAAACAAGGTGGAATCCTTGTACGATTCCTCATCGCAAATATTAAAAACAAAAGAAAAAAAATTATCAATTACATAAAGCTCTAAATATAAAAAATAGATTCACTGAAGACGATTATCTTCATATACATGAATATATTACTGCTACAAAACCTGTAACACAGACTCTTGACATTCTCCAAGGAGAAAAGAATGTTTTCTATAGAATAGTCATGCCATCCTTGTTTTTCTTATAGAAAAAAACTACAATCTCTAAGCGAAATGCCTATAATTCAGTATTTAAACAGCCTAGCAAGTAGATTTAACACTTATGTTAATTCAATTTAAACAGCCTAGCAAGTAGATTTAACACTTATTTTAATTAAATCAATTTTTTAAAAACAAATGGCTAGCGTACGTGCTTTCTGAAAAACTGTATGGCATTGTTGCATGCAAAAGATTAGCGACTGGAGTCGATTATTCGTCAAACGACCGATCACCCTGCGTTGCTTGTTTAAATGGAAAATAAACAAAGAAACCGTTTAGCCATGAAATTAGACAAAGGACAAGTGACATCTTAAAATTGTTACACGCCGACTTATGCGGACCATTTATGTCCTCAAACTCTGAAAAAAAAACATTTCAAACATTTTCCTATTTTGTTTTCCAAGTTTCTATTTCAAATTTTTTTGCACTGCAAGAGTGAAAACAGAGATCGAACGAAATTCACTATTTTTCATCATACGTACAAACACGTCTACACTCTCACATATACACATGTTCATATTCGTTACGGACAAGTTGTCCAACAGCGTAGTTCCTACATGCTTTTCATTGCGCACGTAATTCATAATCGTTCGAATATCCTTTTTTTCTCTCGACGAATTGAAAATCAGTTCTGATTCAAATATCTAAAACTCGATGTTCTCTTTGTAGCGGCTAGCAGAAAATCGTTCTCACGAAAGAAAAGCCAGACTTTACGACTCTAACGCCAGACATGCTGTTGAATAACGAAAGCCAAGTCTTGTTCTTACGGTGCGTAGGACAATACGCGGTTCGCACCAAGTAATAGTAAATACGGCAAAAATAGCACACGATCATTGTAAATTCTAGGATTTTGAAGGGCCCGCACTTAGGCCGACGGGCTTGAGATACCAAATGGTACATGCGAGGCCCGGAAGAAACCCCACTACATTGCCAGAAATTCGGGAAACAGTCCCTGGAAAAATTGCAGCCACGCTCTAGAGAAAGAGCGCAAAGAGTAGGCGGCGCAATTTCCCAGCAGCCTAATTGGCTAGAGCCAAAAAACGCTTAGCCAATTAGGAAAGCTACAGACCGAGGTCCTCAAAGACAAAATGAGCTGAGAAGTAGCTCGCTCGCCAGCCAGCAAACTTACAAATAAAATAAAATATATAAAATATCAACTTAGTCTCGTGAATTCAAACATCCCCAAATCTTCTTTAGTGTTATTTAGTGCGCGTGAAGCAATTCAAAAATATCGGAGCCGGGAAATAAATAAGCATCAACCTTTTTATTTTCATTTTTTAGAGAATAATTCGATTGTTGCAATTCTCGATGGAAAACGAGTGAGAGAACCTCGTCAAATTCGTACTTAAATAGATAGGCAAATACGTGCATATGTTAATTAGCGAAACAAGTGTGTAATTAAAAAAATACTGTTTTATGGGAATCAGTGTACAAATTTCTAATAAATAATTTAATGTTTGTAAAAAAAAAAAAAGAATGCAGAATTATATATATATATATAGAAGAGCTGTATAATTTGAAAATCAGCAAGTAGGACTGCACGTTATAAATGCAATTGAAGGGACCGGAAGAAAAATTATAAAAAAAACGAAAGTTAAATAGTCAGAAGCGTGCTAGGTGTTGTTTCTGTATAGGAAATAATAACAGATATTCGTTTGTATGCGATTTATGCAAAAAATGTTTGTAATGCCTACTTAACAAAAATCCAAAAAATTGTATGTAATGGATGCAATACTTTGCAATAAATATAATTTTTTTATAATTTACTAGCCTATTATTTTGTATACATACATATAACGAAAATCCGAGCATAACTCGAAATTTATTACATTGTATTGTCTATAGTGAAGTATCGGTGTGAGTCAGAAGTGACTTAGGTACGGTTCTCTGCTGCGATGCTTGGAGGGTTGAGAACAAGAAATACTTAAAAGCTAAAATATTTTTTAAATGGGAAAATATTCAGGCAAGCACAACACAAAAATTAATTCAAACAATGCCAAAGAGGATGCAAGAAATTATAAAATTAAAAGAAGGCCCAACTGACCACTAGTTAACAAATTCTGAATAATAATGCTACATGTACGGAGACTTTTTTGACCTCATTTTTGTTATGTTTATATCATTTTTGTCATTTTCGTTCGTTTATTTGTTAAAAAATAAATGTAACATTGTTTTTTTTGCACTATTAATAAATGTTACGTTTGTGAACATAATAACAAAAATTATTTATTTATTACTATTTTCTTTAAAATTATGCAACTTTAAATAAATTCTTGTACGGTGTACGGAGACTTTTTTGACTGACTGTATGTGTTTAATGTGCTAAAAGTTGTAGATTCTAAGCGATATTCTAAGCGTTCGAATACTTTCGTTAAATACTGTATCTGTTGGATGATCAACCAGGTCAATAATATTTGCTCAGTGCTAACGCTGAGTCAATAATAGACCTAAAGTGACCTACAGACTTTCAGTAGTTTCCAGTATATTCCATCTATGTCCTTCGATTACATAAATATAAACAGACATGCTGGGAAGCAAACTAGAGACTTTGTAATATTATCTTTCATCAAGGTTAAACGTATTGGGTTGTCCGGAAAGTTCGTGCCGATTTAATATAAATTAAATTTAAATATTTAATAAATGTATACTAAAATTTAAATTTTCTGCGTTTCAGTTTTCCTTCAAAATCGGCACGAACTTTCTGGACAACCCAATAGAATAATAGTCTAAAAAATGTAAGAAATATTCCTTTACGCGAAATTCAAAATGTCCTCATTCTCGGTTAATAGTAATAACTGAAAAATACATGTCACGTTTTTCCTAAACTTGGTCAATGCATAGGATAATATAATACGTATTTATTCATATACCATATCTACGGTAATAATAGCAGCAGTTTTTTGCAGTTATCTCAAAAACTAAGAGAGAGCAACATTTTTGTTAGAGAAATATCGATTTCTACATGTAAATTTTATAAAAATCAGACATACCGCCCGAATTGTGTAATATTGCCAACAATTATTAGAAGAAAAAAGAAAAAAAAATTCAATTTCTCATATTGATGGCGAAATATTTTCTTGTCATTTCAGTAACACAAGTTACAAACGAGAAATTACAGGAAATACGTATGTACTCGACTATGAGAAGCATAGTTGCACATAATTCTTGCCACGCAATTTAAAACAATTACATATGTTTCTTAACGAATTTAAAATAAATATTAATTAAATTATTTGCATATTTCTCTGATACTAAATATCCAATAACTATCCGCAATTTATAAGCTATTGTAACATTAGGAAAATAATTTGTTAATAGAAACCAATATTTCTATAAAATAAAAATTTTTCGATATTTATGGTGAAGCCAACAATATTTATTTTTTCAAGTAGAAAGTCTTCTATTGTCCGCAACGAAATCTCCAGCTGAACTAGGACTGTCGTAAATCTATATTGTTAAATACGCAAATATTCATAATTTCGATTTTAATTAAGTTGATTGGAAATTTAATAAAATCCGGAGAGAAAAAAATATTTCCCTTTACGCAATTTTGTATTATTACGTAAATTACATATTACATAATACAAAATAACATAAATACATGACAAATTATATACAATTATACAATATATAGTACGAAATTATTTTAGATTAGAATATTTGTACATTTGTAATTATGCTTTTGTGGTATCTAGTATGAGAGAAAGGATTTACGAAGCGAAGAAAGACAGGAATGTGTGACATGATGTAGAAATAAGAAAAGTTTTTACCAAGAAAACCGAATACCAAAGAAACAAGCAATATTATATCATCAACATAATAAATATATGTTTATATTTTATATAATAAAAGGATTTTTAATTAACAATTTTGCATCGTTATTTTATTTAGAACCCCAGAACTTTATGTGTCTATTCACATTCGAGAAGTGCTTGGATTCGCAAATCGTGATATATTTCCGTGTAAATATTATTTTCCATTAAATTGAAAATAATTGGTAATTTAGAACCTTGTTTGCTTTTAAAGTAATTTTTTACTCACCAGTTTTAATGACGTACATTACCTTTGACAAATATGTAATCGTCGCAGCATTGATTCCAATGGTTCAGTTCGGTAAAAATTCTTCTATAGAATTGCAATGAAGACCAGGATCCTCTTCAGCACTCGTATTCTCGATTCGTATCTACCACTCTCGTATGCGAGTTCTATTAAGATATCACTTGACCAAATCATGACTTCGAATGTTAGAAACTTTGAATAGGTGCGCACGCTTCGGAAGTTCCGGCCTAAATGCCAAATGACCGGTCCCGCTATTAGAAGATACCTTTGTCTTTCCCACTCCGTGATCAACTTTGGGCTCTTGTGCCCCGAAAGTTCGTTACACGTATCGACCAATGACAGACGCGCTAAGCGACCAATAGCGAACGCGTTGAGCGATTAAATTCGATAATTCGAAAATGTCAGTACAGTAGATATTGTTGGATAAAATAGAAATTGTGAAATTATAAAAGAAAAAGAAGAGACAGAATTAAGAATGATGCAATAATTTATACAATTTTCCAACAATATTAGGCTCACGGAAAGGAAGAAATTCGACAGGCTTGATTTATGTACATCAATCGATAATGCGACAATATGTAATAAATAACATTCTTTTCATCCGTATTTTAGAAATTATAATAAACTTTTTAATAATAAATAGCAATGTAATTTTTAATAATAAATATTCGTTACTTCATGAAATTATAATCGCAAATTAATATAAATGATTTACGATACAATATTAAATTGCATAATACGTACAAATATACATATCTTAACTTATATTTTAACAAGCTTGTGCTCTAATTCGTATTCGTGTAAGTATTTATATAATTACCTTACCAAGCCTATCGAATTTTTTCCAGGAACTACAAGAGTTTAACTCAATGTTCGCTAATTGTCACGTACGCAACAAAACGACGATTGCCACATCGACATGACAATCAATATTAAACAATATTACTACCATCCACACTTCTATGCATGTGTCATAGAAGTGATTTCATATAATATAACGATAGCAATTTTTTAAAGTAGGAAAACTCGTTTCTACCAATAAAAATTAACTTCTTGCACCGGCAATTGTTCTGCCATCGTATACCAAAAATACCAAATCGTATTTCCATGATCTTCGTTATAATTTTCTTCCTTCTCATCGAATAACAGTTTATACTTTTTGTTATATAAACAATGTTATTTCATCTGCTATAACTTTCTTCACTATCGCTTGTCTTTTTTTTTTTTTTTTTTGTTTCGTCGGAATGATATTACCAAGTTGTCTGGGTTATAATAAAATAGATTGAAAGATGAGCAAAAGTTTATAATAAATATATGTATATTTCTACGAAGACTGTAATGTGCTGCTCACTTACAACGTATTAGTTTGAAAAACAATCTTAGTCAATAAAGTCATACTTTCTATTCTTCAAACAATTGACTATCGATGTGTATAAGCATTACTAATTCCAGTTTTGAAACAAAATACTTTCGACGAACTTGAAACATCATCATGGAGCTACGATATTACCCGTCAAATTAATTAATTAAACACGTGCTGGACGATAGACGCACAACTAATCGTTTCGAATTGATTTTCGAATGACTGGCGATCAACTACTTTGACGATTTTCTCGACGTATTTAACAAATGAATACAAATATAATTGACGAAATGTTCGATTAACGAATGTCTAATTAGCGTATCTCTCAATGAATAACTAGCGTCTCTTTCCACGAAAAATTGATGTTTGTGTCGACGAATAATTCGAGTCTAACTAAAATCTGTATTGTAAAGAAAGTCAGTAGTACAGTAAAATTTACATTAAAGGGAAAACATAAAACAGACACATAAGTTTCTTAGACTTTTCGAACTGCGAAATCCCTAGAAGGAATAAGGGTACTACTTGAAAAAGTATAAATGACACTCGGAAGTTAAATGGATTCTATCGAACGAGTCGAACGAATTGCAGCGCTTTTGAATAAACGTCGAAGTATATAAATTGTACAATAATATATATTGTATAAATTATATAATAATACATATTTTTTACAGTATCGACGGAAAATTAACGTTCGGCTGCACATTAATGATTAAAGTCTAATCTGCATGTCGACAAGTTCTGTCTTTAAATAAGAATGCTGATCAGATTCGCATGAAATTATTTTACAATTAGCGTGTCTTCCTGGTGTGCCTCCCTGATGTGCCCCACTTTCGAAAGTTCCTTTTTCGAAGATTCTTTAATTAAGAAAGCAATAATAGTTATTGAGTCGCGTCCGCTTACAGTTGCAAACGATTGTCTGTGCTCAAATTTAATTTTGTAGACGCGTTAAAATGGGACGTTTTCTGTAATTAATAATTGATTCTAATTTATAACTTTAGAAAGTGAATCTGTATTTCTCTGCGTATCTGCGTATATATCGTCTACGCACGTAGAACGTGCGTAACATCCGTTTATATGTGCGTATTTCTCGCATCTCTCTACTCGCTGATGAGCCTGTTTTATAGATTAGCAAGTTGCAGCCAATGAATTTAAAATTCGGGCCGTTCGATTACTCTGATCCAGATGAATTTACGCAGCATTATTTTGAATATTATTGCGGATGATCTGACATTAACCATCTTTGCAAACGCTAAACAAAACAGCCAGGTCGAACTGCGGTAACAACAAACCGTGACCGAGCGTGGCCGTTAAGACTTCTCATTAGCATGAAAAAGTGGGCGAACTTTCAATCATAACATTTTAAATTTAAAAATAGATTCTTCATGCTACTAAGAAATCTAACGTTTTAAATTAGAAAATTTGTGTATATTTGATTATGATTATTATAACTGCTTTTCTTTGTCTCTTGAAGCTGAGCTTCAACAATGGTAAATGATAATAATTTTAATTGAATTTGGTTTTAGAGTTAATGTTGCGACATTTATGTCATCGCGATTTTCAATTACTTTTACTCTTAGTGTTGCGTGTTGTTCCAATTAGTTTTCTTCTAATTATTAGCGTTACGATAATAAATGATCGCGTTTTTTTTCTGAAGTAACGAAGTAGCGAATTTTTCCACTTCTATCACTTAATTTATCGATAGGATCAGGATCATATCAATATACAGAGATATGTACACTAAAGGTTTAGAAAGATGAAATATGAAACAAAGAAAGTGACTGAGTGGAAAAAATTGTTACAACAAAATGATGTTTAATCCAACTGTAATAGTTCATAAAGTTATATTTTACAGATTTTATCAATCCTTTTCAATTCCTTAGATTTGTTTTAGATACAAATTATAGAATCTATCGAAGAAGAGTTTGCAGTGGATTGACAACACTGTAATGGATTTTAAAAATCATATTTCTGGATTTATTACTTGACTTCGATTCTTTTACTTGATGTAATTCCAACTCATTGTTGTTTGAAATGTAGAGTGCGCTAAACAAACCAGTGATTTTTTACTACGTCGGTATTTCAGGTCACGGGTACAGACAAAGCACATGTGTCACGGGCCAAAAAAATATTTATATACCTCGTCTGTGGTATATAATATTCGTACTAATAACTTTTAAGTTTAGTTTTCTTTATTTTTTAAGTTTATTATTCTTTAAAGTATGATGGCAGTAAATTTTTATATGCCATTTTATATTATGTTTAAAAAATTTCAACAAATATTATTTTATTGTCTTTGAAATGTAGAGTTCAAAACTGTATGATAAAGTACTGCAATATTTTGTCCTGTACATTTAAATTTGTATGTACATTAAATTGTATGTACATTAATTTCAACCAGTGCACATCTTGTAATTCATAGTCAATGGTTTAGGTTAGGTTCAACACTAAATCAGCAATGCTGGGAATGACATCAAAATGCATTGAGTGTTAGATCTATTTTATACTACGTCTATGGTAATAAGAGCTATGTAGTATTTTAGCACAGACGTGTCGGACAGTTGTTGCTAGTCTAAATAAATTTTGAAAAAATATCAGAAGATGTGATGTGATCAAATTTATATTCTTCCTATAATTTTCAAAATTAATTTAATGTTGATATTTCTTTATATTAAGGAAGATTTGAAATTGTAAGAACACATATATTTTTACTTAGTTTTATAAATATTTATATTGAATAGCGTCACTGATAATCAATAATAAAAACAGTATATTCATTCTTATTTATATGGTTCAATATACATTTCAGATCAAATATATTTTAGAAAATGGCAAATCCTCCTCCAAATGTTGGTCAGTCATATTTTTGGAATTCAGGAGTTTCTCAGCCACAAAATATGGGGTATTATCCTGTGCCACCCCCAAATTTTCCACCTCCAAATTTTAGACAACCACCACCTTCTTATAACATGCCTGTTTCTACTTTGCCTGAAAATAAAGGTGGAAATTTTCCACCATATCATTCTATGGGAACATGCTATCAAAATGAAGTCTCAAATTCTTATCACAATGTTTCTTATCAAACTCAAACAGAACTGCAATATAATAATCAAAATTATGCATTGTCTAACTATTCTCAGTCTGTAAATGGAAACTTTAACACAAATTGGGATGATAGAAACGTGTATCACAACAATGATAATGCAGAATGGAAATTTAATAATTATTCATCTGATTTGTATAAATCACAAGATAACAAGAATTCTTGGTACGAAACAAATAAAGCGCAAGAAGATGACAGAAAGTCGTTGTATGTAAAATATAATAATTCTCCAAAAAATAGAAACTTTGAATGGAGATATAAAGATAAAGAACCTTCCAATAGTCATTCATTTATTAAGAAACGTTCCAGGAGTCCTGAGAATAAATCAAGAGAGAGATCAAGTAAATCACCATATAGATCAAGGCATGATTCTCAGAGAGATAGATATTCAAAATATATAAAAAATAGATCGGTTTCTAGAGAGCGTTTACACTGTGAAGAAGATTTTGATAGGAGGTCATTATACAGAAAAAATAATTCATATGCATCACGTTCTCAGAGATCATATACAAGTTACAGAAGCAGAAAGAGATCCAGGTCTCAAGAGTCTTACTCGTCCAGAACTACTAGTCCAAATAACCCTCCTGTTAATAGGGACAGAACTGAAAGAGAATTACTTCTAGAAAAATATAGGTATTGTATATTTTTTAAAATTATATACATATTTCTTGTTAAGATTTTAATTTTTTCCATTTTATTTGTTCAAGGCAAGATTATTGTGCAACAAGCAAAGATATGGAAAGGAAAATGGATGAATTATCTGCAATGGGACCTGAAGGTATCATGGAAAATGCAAGAAAGGTATGGACACGTACTGCACCAGCAGATTTATATTATAGTAGAGATGACAACAATCCAAAAATAATGAACGGTACACTTAAATTGCACGAGTTATGTGAATTATTCAAGAAAGTATTATTGAATAGAGCTGCAGCTGCAAGAGCCTTGCAAGTATGTTTTCTTCAATTGTTATAATAGAATAGTTTTTATACATTTAAAAATATTTTTAATTTTTTACTACGTAGCCTCCTTATGAACCACCTCCAAGAAAGACTAGAGCTCGTTTGTGTAGGCACAAGTCTGAAGCTTGTAGTAGTTCTTCTTCTGACAGTGATAGTTCAATGGATGAAGATGATAGAACAATGGAAGAATTAATGGCAAAAAAGCAACATCCGCAAAGATTACATCCTGAAATGTGGTTTAATGATCCTGGAGAGGTAAACATTCTTCTTTTTAAGCATTTTATAATGTCACATGTAAGCAATATATAAATATTGAAAAATATCTTCAATATTTATAGATGAATGATGGACCACTGTGTAGATGTAGTGCAAAATCAAGGAGGTCTGGTATTAGACATGGAATTTATGCTGGGGAGGGTGCAATAAATAAATGTGATTTAAATGCAAATAATGCTGATAAATTATATCATTATCGAATAACAATTAGCCCCCCAACGAATTTTCTTACTAAAACACCAACGATTATTAAGCACGATGAACATGAATTTATATTTGAAGGGTTTTCTATGCTCTCACATTTTCCTCTTGTAAAATTGCCAACTTGTAAAGTAATAAGATTTAACATTGAGTACACAATTCTTTACATAGATGAAAAGTTACCAGAAAATTTTATAATTCAAGAATTAGACTATTTCCGTAAGTTTTTTTTTTACTATATTTAGTCTATAATTTGCCATATTTTGTACTTATATATCCTTTTTGTTTTCAGAAACATATTTGTTTAAGGAAATATTGGAACTTATAGATTTTGATTTACAAGCCGCGCAAAATAAATCTGGTTGTGGTCAATTTCATTTTATGCCAAGATTTGTTCGTGATTTAGCCGATAATGGGCAAGAAATATTATCCATGAATGAGGTTTTAAATTATTTAATCAAAAGTAGTAAATTATTAATAGAGCCAGATGATCTACCTAGGTTGGTGGAAATGCCCCAATATAAATGGCAAAACTTTGCTGACGAAGTAAAGGGTATGATTGTTACATATCCTGGAAAGAAACCATGTAGTGTTCGCGTAGATCAATTAGATAGGAACCAAACAGATCAGCCGCCTGGTGTAATTGCATATCCTGAAATTGTACATTTTGGAATTAGACCGCCACAACTTAGTTATGCAGGAAATGCAGAGTAAGTATTTGTGAAATGATTTTTTTGCGGAAAAGCAATACTCAATTATTCTTACTTATTTTAGTTATCAAAAAGCATGGAGAGATTACGTAAAATTTCGTCATTTATTAGCTAACATGCCAAAACCATCATTCGAAGATAAAAGAAAGTTAGAAGCAAAAGAAAATAAACTTCAGGAGTTGAGAACTCAAAGCAAAATGAAACGCGATGTTACTGTTGATGTTAGTTCTGAAGGATTTTATAGAACTGGAATAATGTGCGATATAGTGCAACATGCAATGTTAATTCCAGTACTTGTTTGCCATTTGAGATTTCACAAATCTTTAGATAACTTAGAACGTACCTTAGGCTATGAATTTAAAAACAGATATCTTCTTCAATTAGCTTTAACACATCCTAGTTATCGTGAAAATTTTGGTACAAATCCAGATCACGCACGGAATTCTTTGACTAATTGTGGAATAAGACAACCAGAATATGGTGATCGTCGAATACATTACATGAATACTCGGAAACGTGGTATTAATACATTAATCAATATAATGTCAAGATTTGGTGCAAGAACTGAAACTGAATCTTCGATAGCGCACAACGAAAGATTGGAATTTTTAGGAGATGCAGTAGTAGAATTTCTTACATCAATTCATTTATTTCATATGTTTCCTGATCTAGAAGAAGGTGGTTTGGCTACTTATAGAGCAGCAATTGTTCAAAATCAACACCTTGCTGTATTAGCAAAGAAATTAAATTTAGAGGAATATATGCTCTATGCACATGGAAGTGACCTCTGCCACGATTTAGAATTGCGACATGCAATGGCAAATTGTTTTGAGGCATTAATGGGTTCATTATTTCTTGATGGTGGTATAGAAGTTGCCGATAGAGTTTTTGGTGAAACACTTTTTAAAGACGAAGATGATCTTGCAAAAGTTTGGGTAAATTACCCAAAACATCCTCTGCAAGAGCAGGAACCAACAGGTGATAGGCAATGGATACCAAGTTTTGAACTACTGCAAGTAAGTATATATATATAAGAAATATTTCACATTTAATGTGTTAACAAGTTTTATTTGATTTCTAGAAATTAACAAAATTTGAAGAATCCATTGGTATAGAGTTTACTCATATTCGTCTTTTGGCTAGAGCATTTACTGATCGCAGTATAGGGTATACGAATTTAACATTGGGCTCTAATCAGCGTTTAGAATTTTTAGGAGATACCGTATTACAATTGATAGTTTCTGAATATTTGTACAAATATTTTCCAGAGCATCACGAAGGGCATTTATCTGTAAGTAGTATTATAATTTTTTTTCATAAAAACATGAAGATACATATCTTGTATTTTACAGTTATTACGAAGTTCTCTGGTAAATAATAAAACTCAAGCTGTGGTATGTGACGATTTGGGGATGACTCAATATGCACTCTATGGTAATCCAAAAGCCGAATTGAAAACAAAGGACAGAGCAGATTTATTGGAAGCGTTTTTAGGAGCGCTTTATGTTGATAAGGGTTTAGAATATTGTCGCGTTTTTTGTGATGTATGCTTCTTTCCACGTTTGCAAGATTTTATTATGAATCAAGATTGGAACGACCCAAAAAGTAAATTGCAACAATGTTGTTTAACATTAAGAACAATGGATGGCGGAGAGCCTGATATTCCTGTATACAAGTAAATTTAGATCACATGAGCTTAAACATGTTTATATATATCATGAAAAAAAATTGATTTAATTTTCTTTCCAGAGTGATTGAATGTAAAGGACCAACAAATACAAGAGTTTATACCGTTGCTGTATACTTTCAAGGAAAACGATTAGCAAAGGCATCTGGTCATAGTATTCAAGAAGCAGAGATGAACTCAGCAAAAGAAGCTTTAGAAAAATCTCAAGGTATCAAATTAAATATTTAAAAATGAAATTTGAAAATATATATTTTGTACTTTATTATATCCATTTTTTTACAGATTTATTTCCACAACTAGATCATCAAAAACGGGTAATAGCAAAGAGTATGAAAATGCAACAATGGCCAACTAAACATAAAATGAGGGGAAAGTCTATGAAACCTACAGATAGGCACGATGATTCAGATTCCAGTCAACGATCTAAGAGAAGTCGTAGTGAAGCATAGCTGTGCATAGGATATTATTTTGTATTGAAAGATTATAATCACAAAGATTATAATCTTTAGTAATCATTAAAATAAATGCTATTATAATATCAGAAATAATAAATATGTTTATTTAATATTTAATTATTCAATGGTATCTATGTCATTGTTAGGTTCTATTAAGGCAGGATTTTTTTGATGTAATATATCCTTATTTTGATTTATAACATTTTGACACATTTGTATGTTGGTTATAATGTTCTGTAGAGTCCAGTGCTTTGATAGCAGTGCATGCTTTATATTAAATAAACCATCTTGTATACAAAGTACTTGAGTACAAGTAGCATTACTACGAAGCTTTAGTCCTAGATCATGAATTATGGCTTTTAAATACAAATCAGTTTCATTTGTGCAAACAACTTCTGCAACATCATAAGAAGTACAAAATGCAATTTTTTTTATAAATTTCGTTATTGCTTCAAAAAATATTATTCATATATTTACCTAACATAAATTCTGGAGGTGAAAAGTCTACACATTTAACTGTGTATAGCATAGAGATATTAGAATCTGCTGGTCTAAGTAGCCCTTTAACTGCTAATTCATACGCAGCTTGGCTCTGAATATCTACACCACACAATCTGCAAATATATAAAAATATAACAACAGTGCTTGCTTGCATCATATACAATTGTTCTTAAATATGCATTAAATCTGAACATACTCAAACATTTTTCTTTGATGTGTAGATTGCATTGAGCTACATAACTTATCAAGGTGACCACGTCTCACATGTGCATATGTAGATTTTTCTACTACTTTTCCAGTATGAAAATAATTATCTGTTGCCTCTCCTAATAATCCCTTTATCTTGTAAAACCTTAAACTTTGAGATGTTTTTATTTTATGTATCAATTGATTACCCGCATTGATTCCACAAACCAAAACGCCGGACACATCTTTATGCATAATTTTTGTAGCTCCTATTCTGAAGTCATTTAGTTGATAACGAGGTCCTACTACTAATGGATGATCTGCAAAACTACTTCGAACAAGAACTTTCATAGGTTTATTGGTTTCTCCTTCAATAGCTACATGTTTCATTGGTGGTCTTGTACGCATATCATTTAATTCTAAAAGCAATAATTTCTATTTTAGTAAATTGGTTAAATTTTATTGAAATAAAAAAGAAATATTTCATAAATAAAGAATATATTATGAACCTCTGCATAAGTTGCTGATCACTGTTTCTCTTACATTGTTGAAATGTAAAACTGGAGGTTTATACAACACAACTACACCATTTAATGCTTTGTATATTATTCTTGCATCATCAACGTATTTAGTCACTGTTCCTATTGCTGACATGTTAAATGTTTAACAATTATATGTAATAGCATTTATTTTTACTTCAATACCAACACAAACCAAGTTAAATCATTTATTTTTTATGTGTTCGTTTCATGTTTTTATTCTGTACTTAAAGTCTAAACGCATTATTGTACACAATGTATGTACATACTTGCATGTGAGTGTAATCACATATGATTATTTATACTATCTGTCTCTTTTTAGTGTTTGAAATACGACAAGGACATCTATCGTGTGATTTTATAAATGGCTGTTAGTTTGAAGAATTTTGGAATTGGAGTGTTTAGTAGCCGGCGTTTTATTTTTAAAGGTATTTATAGAAAAATACATAACAGCATTTATTTTTGAATACTTTAAAGAAATATTTAAGGAATGATTAATATGCATTGCTTTTAAATATTTTTTTCATATACTTATCCAGTAGAATGTAGATAATAAACTAACTTGATGATAGGTTATGTTGCATATGATACTTTTTTTTAGCGGTATTTTCAAATAGTAGACAGCTTGTCACGATGTCTGAATCACTGAATAAAGTACCTGATGTGGATATCGATGGCCATGGAAGATTTAAATATATTTTGATCAACGTTTACGACGAACCCAATAATATCAGCAAATCCATCGTCAGAGGTTATGCTAGAGCTCAGTGGCACTGTGAGTAATTACCATAAAATGTTTCTGATTTTTCATTGTTATATTTTTACATTAAAACTGTGCTTTCCGTTTAAAATATTATTACGTGAAATATTCTTTATACACACACACACACACACACACACATATATATATATATATATAAAAAGGAGAAAGCTACAAGATATATAAATATTTTACACAAAAATGTTAGAAGGTGTTTATAGGCTAAAGTTTCTACGTTATATTCTTATATAATCATATTCACATAATTTATTATTTACATTAATAATAATAGAATTTGTACAATTTTACATACACATACGTTTTACATGTACAGTAAAATCCATAAATCAAGCAAGAATTATTACAAAACATGCCTCTGGATTAAATTATTCTACCAAGGTGCAGTAACATTTGTAATTTTTTTTTCAATTTGTTTAATTACGTAGAACATTCATTTCACGATTAATAAAAGATATTATGAGATAATGCCGAGACATTTCCTGTCTAAAAAAATAGATTTGAGATGTTGGATCTTTAGCGATGATTGATTTTGATAAGTGTGTCGTTTAATAGTCGTTCAATAATCGTCGGTTTGCGTATAATCGACAGGGCAGTACGATTTCCATTTGTAGTAGTAACAGCGTGGATAGGAACTGCATGAATCGTAGTGGATTCTTAACCCCTTGCCTTATGATTTTCTTCCCAAACTTCTTAGATAATTGTGAATTATTATTGTAATTATAACATCGTATTAGATGTAAACGCATTGAAATGTTTTCTGTGAACTTGTACTTTCTAATTTTCAAATTAGATTTAAATGCAATACCACGAGCGTGACTCGATATTTTAAAGTAAAGCAAGAAGTTAATGACCAAACTCTGATTATGAGTCGATCTCACTGTATCATACTTCCGACAATTAAGCATCACGTTATCACATTCGTCACGCTTTATTGATATCAATTAAATTTTTATAAATCTTTCTTCTCGCGATATATATATATACAGGATGTTCACGAATTTATTAGTCAGCATTTTTTTCACGAGCGATAAATATGAAAAAGGAAGAATTAGTATTGTTTTTTTTTGTAAGCAGTATGATAATTTATGAAATTTTTTTGTATTCGCAGCATTTTCTTTTAATGAAAGTGAAAGTTTAATTTTTTAAACAGAGTGCTACATATTTTTTTATATCAAGCGTATTTCAAGAGGATCATAATGATGTAACACACAATGACCTTGAGTATCATATAGAGTTAAAAATGAAAGAAAAATTTTGGACATTTCGTACCATTATTTGCTCACATGTACATAGAACATTCTTAATTAAGTATATAAGAAATGTATTCATAAAATATTCGAACTTTTTCTCTTGATTCTGATTTTGTATGATTTCGAAAATCGCTTTTATACATATAATTTATAAAAATATGTTCTGCTTAAAAAATTGAAGATTATTTTCATTTTAAAAAATATGGTGCGAATGTGAAAAGTATTTCATCATAGTACTACTTTTTTTTCTCTTTCATTTGTTTCTCATTCTTACGGTTTACAAGAAAAACGCTGATTAATAAATTCGCGAACCACCTATATACACGATGTTCATGAAAGAAGACACATAAGTAGTTAAAATTTAATGAACTACTCTCACATTCGAATGACCCTCATTGAAACTTCAATCGTCAATTGTTAATTACTAAGAGATAATAATTCTCCTTCCAGAGTTAGAATGAAAACATTGTGATCAATTTCGTCAAACGATCCTTCCCTTTTCGCGTTACTAAGAAGCTCTTCTAAAGCAACACCAAGCTCTCTGTATGTCAAAACCCAGTTTACAGTTTTTGTGATTCGAAGTTTTCACGTTTCTCGCGCCACTGTTATTCTTTGTCGATGTTCGTGACGACGCGTCGGTTGTTTCCACCTGGTCTCAGGTACTGTCACTCTCCTCGTAATGTTCTATAAGATCAACGTCGGTGTCCTTGGACTCTTTTAGTTTCTCCTTAATCGGCTCCAATTTGATTCCCTTGTATTTATGCCCTTTATTATCTTCCTGTAGACTCTCCGTGATCTCTTCGCTCGTTTTCCCCAAAACTTTTGGCTCCCTGACTGGCGATGGAAAGCCCGCTAAATCCGGATCCGTATTGCTGTGCATCAACGTGAACGGCAGCTTGAGGGACACTTCTCCGCCCATTGTTGAGATTAATAGCTTTACCTGCAAAAATGTTAGGATAAATAATTGAAGCGAACTGATTCTGATTTATTCTGGACTTAAATAAAAAACTGCACGACTTGTACCCCAGTACGATTCGTCTCACTGAAAGGCCCAGAAGCAACTGTTCTGACTAGGAAACGAAGACGACTTTTTTGCCATAAAATTTTATTGATACGCAAACATTTGAATTACAGGCGCGATCGCTCGGTACCAGACAATGCAACTCCTACTCGAGGTCTACCCCACGCTCCCTCAGGGATCACGTGACCCAAATCCACCAATCGCTAATTTTCGTTGCATCAGCGTTGCACCTGAAGAGGCCCGATTTTCTGGGTTATCCCCGCAAAAATCACTTTCAGTGATAATATACAAATTAAATCAAAATTTTGCTTCATTCCCTAAATAAGCTGTTCAAAAATCGCGTTAATCAACTAAATTGAAAGGCAGAGAAAGGTGATGATAGTTGCAAACTATTTTTTAGTTTTAAATTTAATTTAATTTTAAAATTAAATCTTGAATTTATCTTGGAATTCGCTAAGAACATTAAGAAACTACACTGGCGTTTAAAGCTGCATAAAGCAGCATTTAATTTTCGATGAGAAATTATTCATATTGAAATTTATTCTTGTAATTTCTTAAGAAAGAATTAAATAACGTTCTGCCTGGGCAAATTTTAAAGTGAAAGGAATCCTTCATTTCATTTATAAGTTTTTTTCATTTGTAATATCCCTTCCGTTTGTTCAGATAATTTACCTTCACATAATAGGAAACATATATGGCAAAAACGTTCCTGTCCTCTGGACCGTTTCCAGGGCAGACGACGGTCGAGGCCAGTGTCGCTTCTCCTTTCGTGTAACTATCTTCCAGAGCAATCCAATTTTTTGTCGAGCCTTTAATCGGCCGAAGTGTGTAGTTTCTCTTCAGCGATGCTCCAGGGCCTATAGGACATCCTTCTTGCGAGGACAGCAAAGCCACCACGTTCTTGAATTTACCGTTACTGAACATGCACACGTCCACGTGTTGCACGATGAAGACCTGCGGAACGATCGATAGCATCGGCCGTGAGAATCGTGTTAAAATTCCATAAAAAGATCATATGGAAAGATAGTAACGCGTATTCGTCGTAGGAAAATTCTCTTTGTCCAGCAATATCTGGAATTTTACGATCTCTGTTAATTTCACGAGAAATTTTCATCCAGTGTAAGTTAAATTTTATAGCAGAGAAATGTAACGTCGGGCGAGATGCTTTGAGAAAAGAATCTCTGTTTTTATTGCTCGGTATCGTTCGAGCAAAGCTTTGCGTTCAATTGGAAACAGAGGGAAGGTCAATTGCGATGCTAATCTGGCAAAGAGACTGGTACTTGCCAACTAAAGAACAAACGCGACTGTGTGCTGCGAGTCTAACCTGTGTGTCAGTCTGTTTGTCAAACTTGTCGGACAAAGTTAACATAGCAGACCTATTCGGAATTCGTACACTAGTCACCGCACTATCGAACCTGTCTGTTCTCGTTTTCAAACAATGTTCGTCACACTCGCTAATGAACCGTGGCGCAAAGGCAATTGACACGAGCGTGGTCGCTTTACGCTGCCAGCTCCTTTTGTTGTTCGAGGGAATTTACTAGTCACCTCCGTTTTGTCTATTATTTCTCATCATCGTTTCAAGAAATTCGTGACTTCTTTCATCATTTTTTTTCTTTCTCTGTTCTTTTGCGTAATTGAAATATATAGGCGAAAAATGTTGTGATATTAATTCGACGCAACAAGATATTGTTCAAAAGTCTCGATAAAATATTGCTTTCTTTAATCGCCAAACAGTGTCGTTAGAGTATATAATTTACGTTGTATTGTTAAAATTTAGAATGTGAAATTTTGTTCTCTATGACCTGAGTACAAAATTTTATATAATTTTATACAACGAATATCATACGATACCGATTAAATTAGCTTTTTGGCGCAAGAGATAAATTTTACTCTTACTCGTTATTAGCCTTTATCATTTCTGTTATCTTACGTTTCTCTGTTGAAGCCATTTGTTTTACTGGAATTCTAATATCTCTTAGTACGCAGCTCGACGTTCTTATCGTATCTGAAAATCCTGAAACGTTCGTTACCTTTTTATTCAAATTACAGTGTTATATTCGACACACGAATTTTAATAGAAGAGCAAATTTCCCTTTAAAAAGCAGTTTTCGAAGCAATCTTCGTTTACTTTTTAATATTTATTTATGTACAAGTAACGTCCTTTTATCGAGTATTTTTGAATAAGTAGTTGAGAACTCGAACTTTCTTCGCGAGACGAAGTAAATTAAACGCCAACACTGTGGAATTAAAGCACGAGTCAGTATCTAGTTTCGAGCCAGAATATTTCCGAGTCCCTTTCTCAAATATGATACGCAGTTGGATTACGCATGCGTACCCTACGAATGAAATTTTACCCGGATTAATATTCTCCGAGCCATGTTACTATGCACGAACCATTAGTGTTTCCTGCGAAACTGTCCAGCCGTACGTAATGAAAATGATCATTGCACTGAAAACATAGTATTCCTTTTAAATTTTATATAAATTCCCCTATTATTTGGAAATTTTGTTCCAGGGAAAGTTGTCGCACAACCGATGGTGATTTTACGAGAAAAAATAAGCCGACAGAGAGAGAAAAAAAAAGAACAAACTTTGTTTTTCGAGGAAATCGAGTTCGAAAATTTGTCAATTTTGTCAACCCGAACGAGAAGTTACTCTACCTGCGAAAATAAGTCGAAAATGTGGAATACAATTTTTTCATAAGACGTTTCGTTTTTTGAGACAAAAGATATTGAACGAGATTTGAACATCTCCATTAAGCCAATTCTTAAGTAAATTCAAAGTCTGTTTTCTTGAGAACGAGTTTGAGACAGAAAAATTTTATTCTATTGGATGGTCGGCTACACTTTTCCAGTTGTCTAATATATTGTCACGGTAAAAAATATTTTTTATTTTAATGAGGGAAAAAATGTCATACAAACTCGTGAGAAAATTTGTACTGTTTGATGGGCAAGATGCCTTATCAACATCCGCTGCAAAATACTGGCTCTGTCATTTTAAAGATAGAAATTTTGATGTCCACGACGCTCCTTTATCTGATATTCATACAGATCGTATTGCGACTGTAAAGATCATTTACAATTGGACACATTTTTTTGCTCAACAATAAAACCAAAAATTTTATACAGATGGAATAATGGCACTGCCTAATAGATGGTAGAAAATTATCGTACGGCTGCACATTTAGTTTAATTTTTTTATTGTGAAGCATCGGAATTTATATTTTGAAAATATTCATATTTTGTGTTTTACTCGACAATTCGACGTTTTTCACTTATTTTCGCAGATGGTATAATTCTTCTCGCTTAATATTAATTCAAATTAACCAAATTCAAGCAAACGTGATTTTTTTGAAAATCAAGCCTTAAATGAAAAAATTTATGCAACATGCTCTGTATTTCTGCTTAATGCTAGTTAATGATAGTGAATTTAGTCGTTTCTTTTTTTTTTTGAGAATTTTATTTCAATTTGATCATTTATTTGCGCGTGGAGTGAAACGGTGAAGCACAGTGGAATAAGTAATCGCCTGGTCAGACGAATCGTTCATACATTGCTCTATGGTTTGATCTTCGATTGTACAAATTTTTCCCGATTTATTAATGAAAATAATTAAATATTTTATAACGAAAAAGCATCTTACAACGCAAATGCATGCCAAATGTACTTTTTATAGATTATATACAGGTTTCAGTATGCAGAGCATTGGAACAAACTGCATAATCTAAATGGTTAAAGATAGAAAAGATGTTACAAGTGAAAATTAAATGATATTTAATGAATTTGGAAATAATTAGATATTATAGTGTCTAAATACTCTAGATATACTTCAAATAATTTAGCAAAATTTCAACTTTAAGAACTTTTGAAGTTTAGTTTAGTTTAGTGTGTCGACTAATTAAAAAACTATATCGATTAACCTTGTCAAAACTATAGGTATTTGTTTAAAAGAAAGATGCAATTGCACACATCACAAACGTATTTCATTGAGTATTACTTAATTTTGATTTATAATACTTTCCATTTTGTAATATTTTTAATTTATAATCGTTTGGAATATAATACACGATTCGTTCCAGTTACGTGATATAGGAACCATCAAAGATATATCGGAATTATTAATTATTTCGAGAAGTGTTTCATGCATAAATTGGATGATTTCGAGGATAAAGTAGATTTCGTATATTCTATGAAATTTTGTCGATTAATATTTTCCAAGCTGTAAATGTTACTATTCACAAACCATTAATGTTTCATGCGAAACTGTCCAGACGTATATAATGAAAATGATTGAAAGCATAGCACACCACGAATGCCTCTCAAATTTCCCTAGTTGAAAACCATTTGTTTTTGTTACTGTGCGTGGAGAATATATGAAGATCACACGTGTCTTTTCAAATAATTCTCTATAAAAAAAAGTGTTAATTTTTATGTAAAAAAAAACCATTAGTTTAGCAAATATTTTAATTTTAATTTTCTACAATCTATCACGCAACGTCGTCCTTGTTTGCATTATTCCGCTTTCCGCTTTTCCTTGTTTTATATATAAAACTTTGAAATATTCAGTAAACTAGTTTTGCGACACAAGATTTGTACTTTTTTTTTTCAATTAAAAAATATATGGTTTTGTAAATAGTAAAGTTGACTTTTATCGCGATTTTCTGTAATAATTATATTAAATTACTTCCATCTCGAAATGGAACAAATCTTCTTTCAAACATTTTTTTGACACAATTAACAGTTCTGAAAATATTATTAGACGACTCTTGTCTGGTGTACAGATATCGTAGCTTTCAAATCCATCAAAATTCAGAACTGAAATACTCATATAAATCGAAAATAATTTGTCTTTGTATAAATGCAATGAACATGTACGATAACGTGTTGACTGTCACGCGTAACTTAAATGGTTTGTTTATGAGACAAAATACTTAATTTCTATAATTTCTATAAAATATTATAAAGTACTAGTTATTATATAATATTATATTAAGGTATTTTAAGATATTATATTACAATAAATTATATTAGCGTATTTTTCGTTTTATAATATTATCTAATTATACATGTTATTTTTTCTTTAATTCTTCGTTAACGATATTTATCTTATTTTGATGATTTCAGAATAAAAATATTTTCTCATAAAATTCTAAAATATTTATAGAAATAGAAACGTCAGAAATGGCCACCAGTATTAAATGGTTAAAATCCAGTGTCTCGTGGCCATAATTAGATTTGGAGTCATCTTATTATAAATAGAGCAAAGTCAATAAGCGAATGTTGTTTCAATGACTGAATATCACGGAACGAATAAAGTTCTATTTGTGTACTATCGACGATTCGTGCACGACCTGGCAGAACAAATGCATCGTCGAAAGCACGTGTTGACAGCGTTTTGTTATTATTTCTAATTATTCGTTAATGTGCAAGGTTCAACGAACGGATTCGTTTTGCTCGATCGCATCGTCATTTGAAAAAAATTACAAAATCATGCCAACGAAGCTTCCACGAGCCTCGTGCTTGATTTGTTGGCAACGAATTTTCAGACGAGTGCGTACTATTGGAAACTGGGAATTAAACAAAAACTTTTGCATCGTGATTCAGTAATTGATTGTACAGAAAAAACTCGCCTTGTGTTTTACGATTGGTCTAAATTGATCTCCTTTTTGTATGTTTCTTTTTCTCCAATGCAACAGCTGTCGCAGTTAAATCGACACATTAATTTTCTATCGAGAGTCTGTTTGTTTCTAAAATATAAACGCTCCATAAAAATCTTAGCAGTTATAATGATCAGTATTTCAAATATTCACACGCTAAAAATAAATAAATAAAACAATAATAAAATATTATCAACATGTACTTCGTTCGGCTCGGCTCATGCACGGTTCGTCAGTAGTACAAAATGGACCTTCAATCGGTTTTCATTCTGCATTTTGTTCATCGACAAATCCGCCGTGATCTTATTAAAATTATCTAGCGTCGTAAGCACGTAAATGATACAGCACACGAGGATGGTAATAGATTATTTGTGGTTGTAATTTGCGCGGTTAAGGACGATGGATAAATCGTAAATTGCTTCTCGAGTCGGACAATCAGCCTCTTATTAGCATTTTAATCTCTTCTCAGTATCAGTAATCCAGTTCATACATTATTCAATCAGTCGCGCGAGGAAGGACGCAGCTTACCTTGATCCTCCTTACAGTTTTACTGCTGTTGTTATTGATGTTGACGCGAACGGTGATTGAATCTCCGTGAGCGTAGAACGCCTGGTCTAATCGTGCTTCCAAACTCACCCGACCGTCGCTTAATAAGAACGGTTTCTCCACTGCAGCGTGTGGCCCTGCGTTCTCTGAGAGCAGAGAGTCAGGAATGTAAGAAGTTAGAATGGATATGTAAAGTCTGATGAAATGATACGTCGAGCGAGTAGAAGGTGAAAAAATGAGGAAAAAATCTTTCAACTCGAGTTTACTTGAATTTAATTAATTTCGAACGCGATAGAAAAGAATAATTACAGGAAAAAGTAAGTAAATAATGTAAAATGAAATCCTTTCGAACTTTTTTCGAAAACGAAGCATCTTGCAAGAAAATTTTGTTTTACATTTTTCACTTTACACTTTCTTTTACTTTACACTTTCAAAAAATGGAAGAAATCCTTTTCTTTTTGTTTAAATTTTTGTATCTAATTGTAGATATTAGGCGTTTGGATGTTACGTGAAAACGTTCTTAAATAAAATTATTTAAAACTTTTGAGTGTAGAATCAAAGACATTTTGTTTCACGAGACAAAGAAAAAAGTGCTCACCCTCGTCCTCTGCGATTTCATTCTCCATGAACGAGACCCTTGTTCTACAAGCCTGACCTCTGAATCCTCCAGGAGAAGGACTCGCTGACACTGGCACGCTGTGCATGTTGGTAGCTGGCAGCGGCGGCTTCGTGGTTCGCTGGATGACACGGATGCCCATCCTGACGGTCGTTCTCCGATGCAGCTTCTCATCCGCGCGATCAGCTGAATATATCATCGTGTTGTCCAGAGAGAGCGTTTGGTCGAGTTGCGATATTTACGGAACATTTGGGCATGCAAAGGCAAATGTCAGACCGGAAGGGGTTGCTCTTTCAGGTAATGGAAATTTAAAACGATCGTTCAATCATACGAGCCAGCGTGGAAAATGCGAAAAGGGCGAGACGCGATTTAATTTGCGATATTACGGGTGGGCGTAATACGGCATGATCTCTAATTACGGGATTTCAAATCGAAAATTTTTACGCAAGTGACGAGATATGACATGTGATCATGCACGTATGTACGTATGGTTAGCCTATTCGTTCATTTTTCAACCGATCTGGAAATAAATGTACCTTTGACATTTACTTCTTTTTGTAATATCATTTCGTTGTAATAATATTTTTTTCATTTATCTCCTTCGCTGAAGTTTTTCGTATGAAAACACGGAGTGGAAATGACGAAATGTTGATGAGAAAGATGCGCGTGTATCGTCGGATATTTGCACTTTGAAATTATATTCTGAAAAGTGGGCGTAGCAATCTATCTATTTTCGTCTGTTTAATCACAAAGATTCAGTCAGATTTCGTTCTCTTCGTGTAAATGAAGATAGACTCGTAGTCAGTTTGCTCACCTACGTAAGCTCTGACGTCGTAGCTGGTACCAATGGGGGCGCCATTGTACTCCTTCGCAGGCACCAACTGCACCGATGGGGGTGCTAACGGTGTGATCTCCATGGTAAACGCGTGAGCATTTGGACCTAATCTCTTCATTAACGCCTCCTGGAATAGAAGATCGAAACGTTCTCTCACCTTTCTATCGTGTCTGGCACGATTCGTTTTTTATCTCGATTGTCTCCATTGTTTCATCAAGGGACGATCGAAATAAGAGCGAAGGTAGAACAAAGTTGTTAGCATCTGGAAGTTAGTCGTAGGCTTGAAAAATAAATGAGAACCTTTTAGTTTGATGTTTTACTTATTGCATATTGTTATTATAATGAATTTAATATATTATATTACATAAATATACTTATAATATGTTGTATTATTAAATTCTCTACAATGTACGTATCATAGAGAATCTATAATATAATATACCTACCGATTGTACGGAATTTAATACGTTATATATTATTAATAATATGTTTGAGGAATCGTCGATGATTTTAACCGAGAGTGTGCTTTTTAATTTCTTTAAAAAATAGTTGCTGTTACGAGATGTAAAACTTGAATTCAATATATCACGAAAGGTGTGAGGAATATATTTTAGAATATTTTGTAAATAGTTTTAAGATTGTACTTTGAACATCTCTGAAATATGATTACCGCGAACTACTGCGAGGTTTATAGGATGGAAACTGGAAATTATCAACCATAAATCATTGCGTGGCATACAGATCACAGGTGATAAGCTTCGATATTATCAGGATCGTTAGTCTAATGATTTTACACGTAATGGTGTTCTATTCGGGGATCCAGAGATCATTCAGTTCTCATTTGGAGAGATCGAACGCAGCTTACGCGGCGCGATATGGTTGATCGCTTCATTGCACGATGATAGATTAAGCCCCAGAAATTTGTGCTGCTCGTTCGATCGATAAAGGGTTTACCGGACAAATTACCGACGTACATTACGCTGATTTTCGATGGATGTCAATTAATAGGGATTTCGAGGTTTACGCGTAAGATCCAGGATTTTCACACATCACACGTGTTTCTTGCTTCTCAGAATACAACTGAATCCGCGCGAAATACATACTTTACCGTAATCAGAGTCTACAATTTAACGAACCTGACGAAGCTGTTAGCAAACTGTACCACGAAATGAAGTTTAACTGGTTCGATGAAGCATTTTACGAATGTGACGATACGCGTTACGAACAATTCTGCGACGCTTTTGCAGGGAGAGAAGCTTGTCCGAAGGTTTATCGCGGTTTGGTGTTGAGCATTGTCGAGATATGCCATTGTTATTCGGCCATACCGACAGCGAAATCGTCATGCGGCGTAAAAAGTTTCAATGGATATTTCTGCTTAAAAGACCGCATTCATTGGTATCAGAAACGAAGCCTGGCAACTGGAACACCTTCGTTTAATACGTCAATTCTGTTGTGATCAACCGAGCTCTTTGTCACTGTATTGGAAGACGAAAGCCGGACAAACTGCGAAATATGCTGAAAGAAGATGAACTGGTTCACTGAGAACATCAATTGCATCCATTTACGCGAAGTTTCTCCTTTTTAGGTTTTACGTTGATATTCTTTGAGGAGACTGTCGTTTCATTTTTAAAATATTGAGCAAAAGAATGCAAAACGATTTTTACTACGGAATTTTTCATCGGAGGCTTTGTTTTCGAGAAAATTGGTTATTCTACCCTCCGAAAATAAATCGATCAATAAAACGTAGAATAAACGCAGAAATGACGTAGAAATAACATCTTTATCGTGAAACGCTTCGCTTTCGAGAAAATTAAACTTAAAAATTTACGTGTACAAGTACGCGTTTTAATATTAAACTCATTTTATCACTGAAAGTGATTTTAGCGGGGGTAACCCAGAAAATCGGGCCTCTTCAGGTGCAACGCTAATGCAACGGAAATTAGTGATTGGTTGATTCGTAAGGGGGCGTGAAGTAGACCTCGAGTAGAAATGGCGTTTTCTATCGATTCAAATGTTTGCGTATCAATAAAATTTTATGGCAAAAAAGTCGTTTTCATTTCCTAGTTAGAACAGTTGCTTTTGGGCCTTTCAGTGAGACGAATCGTGTACAAGTCGTGCAGTTTTTAACTCATGTGCATGTTCGAATTCTATTTTCTTGAAAACGAGAATGGAAAAATCTGATTCTACGTTTTTATTTATACATTCAGCTTGGTATTAAATTTAGGAATATTTGACAAAATTTCGAACTCGGTTTTCTCGAGAACGAAGTGTTATACAAAGAAATGTTATTCTTCTTTTACATATAGAATTTACACTACAATTTCGAACTTTAACTATAAGTCCCTTTTTTCACTGTCTCTTTCTAAATAATCCCATATGTATTTTGTAACATTTAAATCAGGATTCTATTTGTTACTTCAACTATTTATTATAGTTAGTCTCTAAAAATTAAAAGAGTTTTTGATGAAATAACGTCGCGCAGAAAATATCATAAAATTTGTTATCACAAAGTAATTATAACGAAACGTACGCGATCCAATATTCACACGTCTAACATTTGAATCGGATTTCTTCTCGAATTCTCTCCATTTCGGATTGTTCCTTTTTCTTTTTCTCCTTTTTTTTCCCCCAGAAAGCCTTATTTAACGCCTTCTCTTTCTTTCTGTTCTTCTTTGTCCGTTTGCCATAAAGCTGGCTCGCATTTTGTATGCATGATCGATGCGCCACGTAGTGGCTTTCAGCTCTATCGCATTGCCCCTTTGAAACCTGTCGGCCGTGGAATCGTAACATTTGTAGTCCACCGTGAAACCGCATTATCCCCGCGTTTTGCATCCATGCCTCGGCCACCGAGAGTAATCGTCTAACGATAATATCGCCTGGGAAATGCGTGATCAAGATCTCCTCCGTCCCTTTCTTTTTACTTTCTTATCTTTTTACCCTCGAACAGACATGTTCAAGAGATTGTGAACGCGATCAGAGCAGGTTGGCTGGAGGGTCAAGTAAAAATATTCGTAACTTATATACAACTACAATTAAACAAGGTGTGCGTCGGCAAAATTAGAAAATTCTAATAAATCTTAATTTACGTTTTCTAGTTGAAGATCGTGGAAGAATAGCGTGACAAGTGTATATCCTTGATTTTAATGTCATTTTCCGATTAAATGGGAAAATTTTAACTCTCTGGCGGACTTTCAATTTTAGTTTAACAATTGCAGTTTAAGCTTGAAAATTTCCCTCCGATTTTGACGTCACTTTATATTAAATTAAACAGAAGAATTTTAATTCTTAAGAGGACTTTTAATTTTTAATCATCAATGCTTAGAATTTAATTTTACTTAGAATTATTGAACAGAAATTTAATTTAATTTAAATTAATTTAAATTTCTCTCACACGTTAATTTAAATTTTTCTGTACACATTAGCAGACAATGTTTTTCATTTGTTTAAATGTTTACAAAATCAACTTTTTGAATTTTTTTTAAATACATATGTATTTGTACGAACGTCATGAATTTTTAGCCAATCAAGAATCTTCGACAAATATTCAATAATATTCTTTGGTCATTCGTTTTTTTTTTGCAATCATACAATTGTCATTTAAAACGAAATTTTTCTCACTTCTTTTTCATCTTATCAAACTACATTAGCGTTCCAAAAATTTTCGCCCCAAGTTTTATTTCATCAGTCGACACCGAATGGTTAAACTTTCTCAAATATTTACACAAGGTCCACGAAGTATTCACGAAAGTCGACGTGCAAAAGTTTCGATATACACTGCTGCAGGGTTGTCGGATACATTAAAGAGAGTTGTGCGTTAGGTATTCTCTGCTTCGCCTAACACGATATTCGTTACACGCAATATCAGGGATCGTTTTTCGTGGCACTCATATTTCTTCGTTTGCCGATTTGTATTACAGGAGATGACGTTGTTCGAGGTAAGAGAGTAAGCTATTCACTCTGGAAATATCCCATTGACGATATTCTGTCTCGCATGATTTTCTATGGAAATGGGTACCAGCAAGATAAAAAAGAGAAGACGACAACTTGGCTTCAGAAGTAAAAATATTATAGACTGTGTGGCTTTTACGAAAAGTTTCAGTTCTCATTATAGTTTGCAGTTGTGCATGTTACACTGTACATGTTATGCACTGTAAAATACTTGTTTCGACGTCGGAAATCGTTTGAATATCGCATCAAATGTAGGGGAAAGTAGGATCAAACCAGGCTTGAACATCTCCAGCCTGAGTTTTGTGAGCGAAGTGATTGTTTTTCTAGTGTTTTCACATTCAGAAATCTATTTCTATTCTAATATTTGTATTCTATAATCCTTATAGATTATTCTGACACTTTTTTCACCTTTCTGTCTCATATCGAGATATAAGTATTTAATGTTTAGTAAATTAATGCATTCGGGCGACAAATGTTGAAAAAGGCGACGAATATTTTATTCGCGATTTTTGTTCTATTAATTCCTAAACCTAACCTAAACCTAACCTAAACTTAACCTAAATCTAACCTAAACCTAACCTAAACCTAACCTAAACCCAACCTAAACCCAACCTAAACCCAACCTAAACCCAACCCAAGCCAGTAATTAACATAATTTTTTATAAGACAGACCAAATAGAACAACTTTATACTTGTTAAAATCATTAAAAACAATTGGTTTCACTATTTTTCAACCAATAAAAAATACGTCTTTTAATAAGTACCTGATTTTATCTAATTCGGGAAGACCGGATATTTGTATATCTCCAGAAAGTTTTATTTTTCTATAAGCCATACAATTTTTTTCAAAAAGTTTGGTCATTTTCTTATTTTCTATAAGGTTCAGTTAAGAGATTTTGCCTTATGCAAATTTCTCTTTGCCATCCGATTTTTTATCACGAAGCTAATTACATTAGGTACATTAAATGTTCCTTTTGTTCTAATCTTTTATTCTTCGATCTCTGTTCGATTTCTAACGTGGAATATGGTGCTGCAAAATGTATTTCGTACATAAGCTCGTTTTGACAGCACGTAAGTTTCACTTTTACTAGCGGAGGAAATTTTCAAATTTATTAGGGTGGATTAGTGGAGCGGTTCATGCAACCATTAGCCATCATTATTCGCATTAGGGATGATTCGCTCGTCCTTAAAGATGATGGCCTCTTGTCGGTCACAAAAAACCAATATAATTCCTCGAACCTGTTCGATATTCAGGCTTTTCTCATCGTCGATCTTCAACTTTTACAAACTTTCTCAAATTCTGCCTTCTGTGTGATTTTAATTTAAGGGAATTTGCTTAAGTGATTTCTGGACATTTCTTTTTTCTTCCTTTTTAAAAGACTATTAAAAATTCGGTGAAAAGTTTCGTGCTTTAAGCGGTTAGTTATTTTCCGAACATAGTATCGGTAGAAGAGTGTTTGCTTTGGTTCATTCGACGCTATTGACGTATTCTACGCGTCGTGCAGTGTCTGTTTTTAGATTTATCTAAAAATCCGCCTTATAAAGGAATTTTTGTTATCGTGGTTAAAAAAAAAAAAAGAAAAGAAAAAAGTCGCGTAGGAGTTATCGTGAAAAAATAAGCTCGCGTAGGAGTGATAATCCGTGAAAATAATAAGCGATGTTATCAAGACAAAGAACGAATGTCACGGTAAAATTTCGAAACTTTGATTTCTTTTCGTTGTATCTCCGAAAGATAATAATAAATCGATTTCCAGATGTTAGCTACAGACGGCTTAATGGAAAAAGTTACGTTGTTTCGTGAGGATTAACAAACGACCTAGAGCTTATAGATTTTCGAAACTGTTTCGACAGTCGAAACAGAGGGAATTTTGCACGATGAATTGTTCGTCCCGTAATGATACAACGTCCGTGGTTTCTCGTTCGATTCCTGAGAGGCGCGCAGAAAAGCTTCTCCAATTGGAATCAAATTGTGATTGATTACCGAATCCTAAATGGGTGTCCAGTCATAGTGACTAGTCTCCGTTCGTGCTCGTCTTCTGGCACGACTCGATTTTCACGATAACATCGCCTGTTGCCCTCTCGAGGCTTTATCACTCGATACGATAATGGTCAGAGACCATAACCAGAATGAAACAAGATCGATAGTTATTTCTTTGTTTAAAATGTTCGTGACTACAAATAACAAAGAATTTTTTCGTCGCCAATAACCATTGTATTTATTTATATACTCATAATATGTAGTTATCGAGAGCGAGAGAAACTTTCTTTTTTATCGACCAGGAAAATTTATTTCAATCGCTAATTTACTAGTTACTAAGAAAGTAACTCTGCGGTTTTTGATATGTTTAAATGCGGTCGCGGAGGATTGTTTCAACCGAATACAAAAAATAATACTTTGGAATTTACACTGTTACGAACGATTGAAATAGAAGTTCTCTTCGTCGATAATTATCATGAACAATCGAAATAAATTTCCCTTGTCAATAGTGGTTTTTGCCGAACGAAAAAGATTTTCAGTCACCTATAATGAAAACATTTAATATTTCAATCAAATTTTCTTTATCGAGTTTGAGATTAACGTCAGCTTAAATAACAAACAAGTTTCAATCATTGATTCTTTGCTTTCATAAAAATTTCTGGAGCAACTGTTACTTTTGGTCTCTGGTAAGAATAAATTGAACACGCGACGTGTTTTTTGGAACGATTTCGGCCACTGTCTCGCGCGATTAACTTTACAATTGTTTTCTCTCGTTGAAGAATCCAGGAAAGAGCGTTCCTAAAATTTTCATCTCGCGTTGAAACGTTCTGTTTTTCCTTTTTTCTTTCGCCATTGAATTGCATCGATCCGTTTACGCAGCTCGTTGCAGAAAAGAAGCTACCCCACCATCGGTGAAAATTAGCCCGACATAAATTAATTCACGTCGAATGGAATAACGTTGCGCAACAACGCGGCTATGGAGCAGAAGCGTGTAACTTGAATGCACGGAAACGAAACCAGAAATTATATCTGTTTTCTTTTTTTTTTGGCGAATTAATTAATAAGTTTCACCATTTTTCTGCAAATTCAATTTATGTGGCAGCTCGCCGTGGTTTACAGAATTCGAACAATCCCGTTGGTCCTAGTATGTCTTCATTTCTTCCCTGCAAATCGGGATTGTTACACGCAGCGACGTGACAATTTTTTCCCTGACGTTCGGTTAGAGGTAATTTTCGAGTAAAGTAGTACGTTAAATATTTACACACGACCCAGAATATGATCGGGCGAGCTCGAAAGTGGCAAAAATAAAAGTCAAATCGTTACTGCGCGGTACGCTATACTGCTCTAGATCGCAAATGTGAAAATAAAGGTGGTTGTTTATTCAACTCCACTTTCTGGATGGGTTCGATAGTTTACGTGCCAGGATACGATAGGATACTTCAAGAAGTGGTTCGGTAATTTTCTTTTAGTCTACCGTTTTTGAAATACTGCTTTACGAAACTTAGAAAGCAAAAACAATAAATGTGAAAATACATATATAATATTAATAATAATAATAAATTAATTAGTGAATAATAAATCTTTTCTTGGTGTTAAATTTTCTGATTGTATCTATGTCGAGCATGTAGTTTAGGGTTTGGAGATCCACAGTATTTGAAACCACATGGAAAATTTTTAAACTTCTTGCAATCATTAGGAAAAGGATACTTAGTTTTACAACGAATTGTTAATTATTGACTATAATTATTATTATAATATAATTAGTGACTATAATTATTATTAATAATTAATTTTTAATAATTGATGTGTTTATTATCTATGATATTTATGTTAATTATTAACAATTATTACTAATTAATTTAAGTCATAAATTACTCATAAAATTGTTGCAGTAGAATAATTTACTTTTATAATATATATATATTATAATTATATCCATATATTTATACAATTAATTTTTAAATTAATTTAATAAATAAATTATTGAACTCTTCTTAATAAACATATATTTTTACCAACCACTGCTCGTCATAATTTATCCAGAGAAGTTATTTCTCCTACTCGTGTTCAGTGGCGTAAATTCTCATCATCACTAGCAGATTTTTATGCATTTATCGAAAATTTGAAAATGTGAAATTGCACAGAATGCAAGAATAATAATATGAAAAGGTGTATAAAATATCCGAAATTTAATGCTTTTTGTAATATCTGATACATAAATGATAAAACAATTTTCTACAGAGATTCTGTTTTTTTAAATTACAGTCTAAAAAATATAAATTCGCATAAAATTCGCAGTCTACTTATTACACTTGGCCACAAAGTCAGCCAAGTTGACTGCAACGGTGAGTTTCTATTTCTATAAATATACTATGATGATTAAAATAGAATGCATATCATCGGTCAAGTATTTTTAAAAAACATAAATGACACTGTATGATACTGCGAAATGGAAAATGCGCTGTCGTTACATTTTTTAAAAATAAAAATTAATACTAGCACACATTAATTTTATTGTATATTATATTAAATCTCGTTCGTCCCTCGTATCAATTCGACATATTTTTTTTTGTAAATATTATATTATAGAAATGTTTTGTCAGATTTGCAAATTCGTATATTCGTTTTCAAGTCCCTTGAAAATATACATTACCTTTTAATTATTATTATATTATATGTTTATATTATATATTATTATATATTTGATATACATTATAATTATATTAAATGTATATAATATATATTTATATATATTATGTATTTAATATTATAATTATTGTTTATACATTAATATTACAATAAGCATTCAGTGCACAACTTTTGCATCACCTTTTCGAAGATGCATATAAATATCTATGATGTTCGATTGTAACAAATCCGAAACAGATAACTATAATGTTAAGTTAATTAAAGGTTTATGAAATTGACTTATACACGAGAATAGGTTTTGTGTGAATTTTACAATTAAACACGAAAACTTCTATCTATTAAATAATAAATAAATTAATATAATAATTTGCAAATTTAACTATTTATTCCTTTACATTTGATTTGAGTTTGTTCCTGATTTCAGTAAATTTCTAGTTTAGCAATTTTCTATTTCACTGGACTCTTTCTTTCTTTTTGCATTGTAGACATAAATTTTTTACAATTGTCTGTTTGATACCAAATGGAGTTAGAGAAATGAACGACGAATTTGGGAAATTTTAATTTCACAAAAATTAAATATTCCGCTCCATTGGCAAAATATGCGCATCGACAATTTCATTTCGTTCGACTTTCGTTTGCGAAGGTTCGTCGCAAGAATCCTCTTGTGTTCGTAGTTTCTCAGTATTTCGTTGTCGATAGACGGCGAGCAGTTGAAGGACACTCGACTTATTTTTGATGAGACGATGTTCGTCACAGAAGGTACAAAGCTATTTATATTTGACTAAATCTAAAACTAGCGATGATGCTTTAGGTATCCGAGAGTTTGGTCTTGATTTCGGTAAATTTCTAGTTTATCAATTTTTCTCAATTTTTATCAATCTTTCTCGAGAGATCTGGCATTTCTTTTTATTTGCATTTTATCAAAAAAACACCGAACACTGAAGGAAAAGCCGCTAAACCAGAAATTTACCTCGATTTCGAATACCGAACGAGACGTGGCAGAGTCTAACGAGAACTGGATTGGGCCACATCTGGCTTTGAAACGTAGGTCTTGTAGATCGTAGGATTTGTGGCCTCGTTTCTTCGGAATTCACAACCTATTCAAAAACTTATTTGCGTTGACAGGTATCGAGAATATGCACGGTCAAAATGGTATCTATCTTATTAAATTTGCAAAAGCAAGCGGATTCTTTCTTGTCCCTGAATTCGATATTTAATAGTTTCATAATGTCTACGAAGCTTGCAGTAAATAAACATCGTGTAATTTGTATGTATACATATATTTTCGGATTTGTTTCAAACTCTAGCCTCGGGGCGCAGACTTAATGAAATTTCAGAAAGTTTTACATAACTTGCTTAAATAATTGTGCATTCATAAAATTCATAAAGTGCATGCATAAAATTATGGTGAGTGTTTGTATATTTTCGTGTACACTCTGTGCATATTTTTTCTATAAATTGTGAGACATTTTTAACTTGAAATTGGGCTGTAGTTTTACGTTTAGGTGGTAGTTAATTTTAATTTTAGTTTTAAATTAAATCTCGAGGCGGTCGCTAATTTCAGGGAATTAAAGCATTGTTTTCGTCTTTCTTGACTAATTCGTTTTCGAGATGTCAGAGCAACCAACGAGCAATAGAAGAAACGAAAAGTTTCTTGAGCATTATTCGAATAATTAAATGATACGTTATCTTCGTACACGTCATCTTGATCCGATTTTGCATTAGTTTATTTGAACACGCAAATGTTCCCTTTCTGAATTATTCTGTTATTAAATAATTGTCTATTTTATATCGTATTTCTGTTTGTTTCTACAAATGATTTCTCAAATAATTACTCTATCCTCTAAATTGCACCATGTGTTGAGGATTATTTCAATGATATAAAAGATTAGTTGCGAACGATTCATTTTGATTTGGTCACAAGATGAGATTATTCTTCCCGTGTTACTTTTCAAATAAAAATGATAAATTGATGAAAGCTGCTCATTGATTCAAATTGTTTATAACTTTTAATTTCTGTTTTAAATGAAATTTCAGCAATTTTGAGTAGTTTTGCTGCATGAAAAGGTGCAATAAGTAAATAACATAATTTGGTATTCTTCTAATTAAGCATTTAAGAATATAAATTATGGCTGAATAATATAAATATAAATATAAATATAAAAAAATTTATGTCAAAAAGATGTTCCAGGTTGTTTTATACAATTGCAACAAGCAATATTTTTGTTTTGATCGAAATTAGAGAAAAATGTTTGAAGAAAAAAAATTATACTGTTGATATTTTTAATATTTTTTTTCGCGCGTGCATTTCGCAGTTGCCCCATTCTTTTTTAAAATAGAAATTCAAAAATTTCTTTCTCTTTTGCATTTATCAAGTTCTCTCTTTTTTCGTTCAAAACGTTTTTTTTTTTTTTTTTTGCGTGTATCAAATTCTTTTCTTCTACATAAAAAAAAGTATTAAGATAACATGGTTGAAAATTGACGAATCTGAAAAAGATATTTTAAGTTTAATTTTATAGAATTTATCGTATGAAAGTCGACGAAAACAAACTCGAGACTTGTCATTGTCTTTCACAAAATCAAATTAAAATTTATATGATTAAAATGATTCATTTCACAAAATCAACATTAAAATATCTTCTAAGCTAGTCGCTAGTATTCTTCGATCATAAAAGTATTTTAATACTTTTTTTTCATAGAATATCGAAAAGATTTGCAATATTTATCTTATTTTTAAAAATAGTCGCAACTGCAAAATACGCGTACAATTTTAAACATTTTTTTCTAACTTTAACTAAAGAAGAGACACGGCTTTTCTATTTGAATGAATTACCTTGCATAAACAACGTATACAGCGAGGGGAACAGAGACGTGTCAGTTTATTTCAAAAATTAATCAAAAACTGTACGACTTCTACCCCAGTACGCCCCCAGAAGCAACTGTTCTGACTAGGAAATGAAGACGACTTTTTTACCACCAAATTTTATTCATACGCAAACATTTGAATCGATAGAAAACAAATTACAGGCGCGATCGCTCAGTACCAAACAACGCCACTCCTACTCGAGATCTACGCCACGCCTCCTCGCGAATCCCACCCCAAATTAACCAATCGCTAATTTTCGTTGCATTAGCGTTGCACCTGAAGAGGCTTGATTTTCTGGGTTACCCCCGCTAAAATCACTTTCAGTGATAAAAAGTGACTCGTACGGTGTTTAAGAAGTTGGTAAAACGTTACGGTGCCCCAGCGAATCGCGACCTCGACCCGGTTCCGTGACGTAGAAAATTTTATTACTCGGTTTTATTCCTTTCCCTCGCTTAACAGAAACAGATTAGAGTACGATCGGCTTGCTGAGCAAACGATCGTCGACGCTGATCGTAATTAGTTTTTAATTGGCAATCGGTTTGATTTCACCCGAACAGGAGTAAAAGAAAGTATCGTCAACCTCCTGTACGAATCGCCGCTTAATCGATCGACGAGTTTCAATCGGCCTTCTACCTATCGTTCCGAATCGTGATCAATTAATATAGGAAGGTCGTGGAGTAGTAAGTTTGCGGGTAAATCCACCGCAACGCAATAAAGTCGAGTGCAGCGAGCGGAGCGCCAATGTGCGCTCTCGCACAAAGAAGATTCGTAGGGAATCTAATTGAAATGGATGAAAGTGGATGTCGAGCAGAGAGTTTTCTCGACAACACGAACACGTTTCGAAATGTTTAACCCACATGTATTGTGAATTCGACGAAGCAAACTTGAGTGTCTGGCTAATGGCTCGCGTAAATAGAGAACACGTGCAAACATCGCGCGAACTTTTGCTGTTTGACTGCTGTCTCTTTTTCTCCTCGAGAAGATGTAGAAATAACGAATGAGGAGAATTTAATCTCAACGTAAGAACGAGTGTAATTCGAGATAAAAGAAGAAAGAAAAAAAAAGAGAGTTGAAAATAGTTTCATAATACGTAATCGTCTGCGGATGGTTCCTCTTTAGTTTGGCCAAAATGAATCGTTGCGCAACGCCGAAAGGAATCTTGGATCTTGGATAAAAAGGATTCCTCGAGGTTAACTATAGGTTTAAGTTCTCTCTTTCTTTCTTTTCTCTTTTTTTTTCACATAGAATTTCTCGAGTTTTTCTGCTTCGAGACTACGTTGGAACAATTCTATCGTTGTACGCCTACAGTTTCTCGGAGATTAAGTGATCTCAGGAGGACCTTCTCGGACCGGAGGAACTTCTTCTGGTCAGTGTTGAAATGACCCATAGAGGACGTGTTCTCGTTGGTGAAACATTCCAAAAATAATTGAAAAAATTCCGCACGAAAATCGTTGGAAGAAGAAGAATTTTCAGGGAGTTGTTAACTTTCGTTATCAAAATTATTCCGTTTCATTGAAAACTGGAAAAATCCTTGGGGAAACATTTGAACTTCATTTTTATTTTATTGCAAAACAGGGGAACTCGGGAAGGCTAAAGAAAAGTAGAAAGACCTCGAGAAGAATGAAAAGAAGAAAAGAAGAAAAGAAGAAACGAATAATAAAGAAGAATTAAAGAAAAAAGAAAATTATTTTCAGAGTATTTCTACTTTATCGTTAAATGTAATTTAATTTATATTTCAACGGGTGAATTGCTATTAATTTCGTGATCAGAAACGCGTTATTAAATTTAATGTACGATGGGAGCGTGCTCGTGTTGCGAAATCGTGAAATACAGGAGAAGGTACATTCCCCAAAGAATTGCTGTATAATCAAGTTGCGATACACATTTCACGCTTGCCGACGAGATACTGCGATGATGGTAAGATCAGGCTGGCGAATTACGATAGGTCACGGCCTTGACACTGACCCTGACCCGCAGCTAACTCGGTTTAACGCGTCGCGAAAATTATTTATCCTTCCCCTTCCTTTCCTTTCTCGGGGATATTTCACCTGGCCACGGGTTTTTACGATCGACGCGTGCTGCATCATTTATTCGATCGACGAATTACACACGAACGAAGGTCGTTTTGCAGGATATAATCAAAGAGTGATCAATTTCGTCGAGACTTCTCTGCGTGTTGCGTGTTACGTGCCTAATTTGACGAAATATTTTATCATCAGTCATTATTAATCATTTTTCAAATATTTTTTAAATACCTTATTCTTTTAACACTGAGGCGTTATTGAAATAAAATATTTGGAAATTGATTTAAACAACATGTCATCTTGTTTGACTCGAAATGATTGTCTCGAAATAGTTCTATATTTTGAACGAGCAAATGATTTCTCTCGACATCGTGGATCGACACTTAAAAAACTTTTGAATGTTTGTTCTGTTTGAAACGTGGATCGTAGTAGAGTTTTTTTAAAGAATGTTCTTATTATACATCGCGAGTTTCCAAGCAAACAGATAAATGAATGCTTTTAAAAATAAAAATTTCAGACAGAATGGAACTTGTAAGATATAAAAATGAAAATTTTTCTGTCGGAGCAACGGATAATTTGTTCATAAATGTTAAAACAGTTCTCGATATTTGTAGCAAATATTGACACTGAATATTATTCAGTGAATAGTACTCGAGTATAAAATTGGATTTTTAATTGAATGTTTTAAAATAACTTGTTTCCCTGGAACTACGCAGTTTTTAAAATATCTGTTCCATGAGAACATAATTCAAAAGTGTTCCCCACTTCCTTCTACAAAAATTCCACAAAAACATTTAGATATTTTTTTATACGAAATATAAAAGAATATTTTTGTACGAAATTCGAACAGAATTCTTTTAAAAACGAACCTGCTAATTTCGATCTCTTGAAATTATTTGATTGTTTGTCTATTAAATAAGGTATTAAATAATATTTGTTTTTGCAAATAATTTATCAAGTAATTTATGTTCAATAAACATTATCTTTTGTTGGAATTATTTGTTATTTAATTGCAATGAATGAAATCAAACAAGAAATTTATTTCCAAATGATTTAATTGTCATTCTTCGTGTTTATTTCAAATAAAATTTTGATGCAAGAAAATGCTTGATTTTTTTGATTTCTTTCCTTCGATTATGGTTAATTAGATTAAACGTATATATATATTTTTTTTTTTTTTGAAGAAAGAGATCTAAAGCAAGATTGAACAAATTTTATTTGAAATGAAGAAGAAAAACAATAATTTAAAATAACTAATCGTTTCTGCTAATTCACTACTTTTATTGGAGAAAAATAAGTAACGTTATCTTGGATCAAAATTAAATTAAATGAATTTGGAAATAATTTTTTGATTTAATTCATTGAAATTAAATAACAAATAATTTCAACAGAAGCTGAAGTTAGGAAGTCATCAGGAACGGAATCAGAAATTATTTGAGAAATTATTTGTAGAAACAAATAGAAAATATAGATCATTTTATTGAATAGCCGAGTAATCAAACAATTCAATATAATGTTCAGGATAATATATCGAGTCAAATGAGACGATATGTTATTTAAATAATACCCAAGCTTCGTGTAAATCTTCTTATGTTGAATTTATAATAAAAATAGCATTCATAAATTTAGTGCTCTTTAATTCTATTTTTTGAAAAGCGATTCGTGATCAGAAGAAATCCAGTGATTTCCATAAGAATCTAAATTTTGCGAAAACGCATCTTCTTCGAATCTTTCTTAAATTGAAGAGCTATCACTCCCCTAGATAAACTAGCAGTTTTTAACTTCTTGCGTTGGAATGACGTGCCACGCACGTCAAAAATTTTTTGTATTTGAATAAAATTGCAATACTTTCTCAGTATATTTAAGTATAACCCAGACAAAACAAATAATAAATTTATTACTAATCAATAAATTTTATCCAATGATATAATACGAGTTCAAAAAGAAAGCGACGAATTATTGTATACGGTTTGGTCACTCGTTACGGTCCGCAATCAGTTGCTAGCGCGTGTTTCATCTCCCTCTTTACAAATAATCCTTCCGAAACAATGTTTCTCTGTTTTACTAAATTTCGAATAGAAAAGAATTACATTTCAATATACACATGAAGTGAAATAGTACATCACAAATAATATTCGTTGTAACTTGTTATCAAACGGAACGAAGCTAATCCCGCGAGAGATACATCATCTGTTTCATATATATGATCGCAAAATGTTCGGAACGAGTACGTTACACAATTTTTTAGCCACCCGTCGCAGATTTATACTTTGGAATGTCCGATATCCGACGTTATTTTTCAAGGAAGCAAGAAGAATCGATCGCGAAAGGAATGCAGTCCGAGGAAAGTAGTTTCCATCGCCGTATGTTCATACTTCCATCGTTTACAGACACGCGAGGATCGATACACGCTGCGACGTTTGGTGATCGAGGGAAAATTTCATTCATTTTCAAATGTCAATCGAAACGCCGGTTAACCGAGGCTCTCGATACTATTCGATACGCCGTATGACGTATGGAGGTGTTCAGTCCCGGAATTGACCTTGGCCCGCGGCAAATTCAGTAGGAGACGTTATCTCCGCTACGTGTTTTTCAACGTTCTTCGTCGTAGGCATTTTTTTTTTTTTGAACGAGGAATGCTTTGATCAGTGAGTTGTTCACATTCGTGCGAAATGATTTAATTGACAGAAGCGTGTATGTAGATATTTGTACTCGGAATTTGTAACGTGCAAGATATCAAGAGGTAATAAATGGTCAAATGGTACTTTACTGTTATTCTTATGAAAGAAAAAAAGGATTGTATAAACGGGGAGATCCGAATATTCTTTTTTTTATCACTGAAAGTGATTTTAGCTAACCCAGACAATCGGGCCTCTTCAGGTGCAACACTGATGCAACGAAAATTAGTTATTGGTTGATTTAGGTCACGTGATTCGCGAGGGAGCGTGGGGTAGACCTCGAATAGGAATGGCGGTATTAAGCGATCGCGCCTGTAATTTTGTGTCGATTCAAATGTTTGTGTATCAATAAAATTTTATAGCAAAAAAGTCGACTTGAAACAAAATCTTACAATGTATTATGAAGGTTAGACTCAGAAAGTGCATTAAGTTTAGTATCGTTTCTTTATTCTTTAAATTGTCAGTCAGGGAAGGACTTATGTTTAGTTAATGTCTATATATTCCACTGTCAATTGAACTTTGCACAAATCACAAGTTAGGGGGAATATTCTTCTTTTTTTCGCAAATAGACGTTTTTTGATTTTGACGAAGTGTTATAGGAATGTTTGAGAATTTAAAAAGAAATTGAAAGTGGTTTCACATTGATGTTTCAAAGATTGTTAAAGACGTTCAAAAATTTTTAGTGTATGCCGAATTTTTTTTACACGAAGCAATAATTTGGTCTTTGATATTAGTATTATTTTTTTAAATTAAACTTTTAAAGTGTTTTTGCAAATAAAAATCTGAAGAATTTAAGCCAGGAAAATCGAGAGAATATCTGCGTTTGAGAGGAAAGTACAGACAATATTTCTGTATATTCTGAAAGTAAGCGAAAAATATAGAATACAATTTTCTTCTTCAAAAATGAATTGGCTTAATGGTTAAATCTTGTACTTGATAAATCTTCAAATTTAATTTGCTCGAGAACGAAACTTCTTACGAAAAAATTGTATTCTGCATTTTTGACTTATTTTCACAACTTCTGCATAAACTCCTGTCATTCATTCTCTAATAATTAATTTTCAAGTATAGTTGACAAATTTTTCAAGCTTGATCTTATCGAAATAAAAGACAATTATTCTCAAGTTATTCTTTCTTTCCGATTCGTCTTTGCACGTAGAGTCCAATCGACTGTTCACAATCGGTTTGTGGGACACAATGTATATGAGACGTATCCTAATAGTGTTACATTAAACAATTTAATTATCCAGATCGTTGAAACAAATAAATATTCATCCTGAAAATTAATAAATGAGTTAAAAGTTAAAATAGGAGGATCGTTCTGTCGTGATGTTACTTTGATAATACAATTGGAAACTTATTGTAAATAAACGATATTTCAAGAAAGAGAGCATAGCGCATTTTGTTACCACGGTTATACATATAGTAGAAGATATAATTACTTTATATCATTATTGGTGAAATATTTAATTAATTATTGCTAAAATACATTGTTTAATGTGGTAATTACTGAACTAAAATACAGCAGAACCGTTTATTATCCGAACTCTCTATTATCCGAAGGTTTTCTCACCGGGATGTTCTATTATTATTTCTATCGTTCTATCAGCTATTAACAGCACATTTCATACTTTATGCATATGCGACCTACTTCCTTTCATTAAAATCGTTGAAAGTAACTATCGAAACACGATCTCTCTACAGTAATTTCGATGTAGTATTTACATTCAAACACATGATAATGTCCTTAAATCGAAAACGAGTAGCCTCATTACTTGAAACGAAATGTGAGATTATTAACCCTCGAATGCGTAATTTTTTTTCCTCAAGTCATAGATTTGGAATTTTAGAACGTCGCAAATTCGCAACGATGCACATTAAGATGTTGAAAACATCGTGAGTTTCACATCAGTGAAATTATTTCTATTTTATCACTGAAAGTGATTTTAGCGGGGGTCGCAGAAAAAATCGGGCTTCTTCAGTGCAACGCTAATGCAACGAAAATTAGCGATTGGTTGATTTGGCTCACGTGATTCGTGAGAGGGCGTGGGGTAGACCTCGAGTAGGAGTGGCGTTGTCTGGTACTGAGCGATCGCGCCTGTAATTTGTTTTGTATCGATTCAAATGTTTGCATATCAATAAAATTTTATGGCAAAAAAATCGTCTTCCTAGTCAGAACAGTTGCTTCTGGGCCTTTCAGTGCGACGAATCGTACTGCGGTACAAGTCGTGCAGTTTTTTATTTAGTATCTAATTAATTCTATTATATTCTCTAATCAATTTCGATAATCGAGATTTTACCGTAGAAATTTACTGAAGATTTGAGTTAAAAAAAAATGTCCACTTTTAAACATAGAGTACGTAAAGGACCTTTTTTTACTCCTGTGTGACCAAGGTCTCTTCCCGGGTGAGAGTTTTCACATGTATGAAACTTTCAAACGTGAAATTTAGGAGAGGGACTGGACAAAAAAGGAGAGAAAAGATGTGGAATACGTAATTGGAAGTAGCGGACGTATGCATATTTGCCGTGTTTCTATTCTCTGCTTTTAAAAACCTGATAAAATAATTCCAAGGTAGGAATGTAAACGAGGGAAAGCTCGCAGTGTTGGGAATATATTCTGGCGAATGGTGTGGGCAGCTCTTTTCTCCGGGCGCATTCTTCCGACCAATGTTCACTTCAAACGAGCTAAAAAAGTAGAATGTGACTAAATTTGCCGAGTATGACTTGGAAAGCTTTTAACTGCGATCAATATCAGTCAACAATAAAATGGATTCGGTTACCGCGGGGATTTAAACACTCTGCATTCAATCATTTGGTTTAATTTTTTTATGTAACACGTAACGTTATATTGATCGATAGACCCATTTATTTTCCTCACTGACTAATAAAGAAGAAACGTATTGACAAGTGACAAATAGTCATAGATTTCTATCATAGAATTTTACAACTTTTATAATCTTACAATCGTACATCGATAATCAAGCATTCCATAATTGCTAACTAACTTCCTATATACTGCTATAATTTCTATAATTTTCAAATTTACTTTACTCGACTGACTGTTGCTTCGTAATTAAATGTCTTATTGTTATAGAAAAGAATTCACTTGCAGAGTTTCCCTAATGCTATTAATTTTATTGAGTCATGTGTCATTTACAAAATCACACAAAAAATATATTTCTAACGTTAATTTTTTAACGTAAGTAAGATAAAGTTCAATATTTCATCGTGTCAAGGGAATAACGAATGTAGTTTGCTATGACATTTCTAAAAATGCCCTGTTATGAACTGATTGTGAGATACACAATAGCGTAGCTTACAGAACAGTATTTAAGTATAGAATAATCCATTTTCAGTGTCAATATGAAAAGGGATTCACTGGACATTTGTATATTGTGTTGCCGTAGCAGTCGTTTGAATACGCATTTGCTTCGTTTAAGTCGTGACAATAAGAAGACGATTTCTCTAGAAAGAAATACAGATCTACAGGATGGCAATAGTGATAATGGTAATGATGATTATGTAATTCAACAACCAGATGGGTATACGTATATTTTTCCTTGAAAGTCTTAGAGCAGGTACTATATTTAATTATTTAAATTATGAATTATTATTATATAATTGATTACTATTATATAATTGATATATTTAATTATTCGAAACGGGAAAAATTAAAGAATATTTCATTCAACAAAGAATGTTGAATGTTAACGATTATATTATAAAATACATGTGTAATTGAAAAATTTGAAAAATATTTATTGAATAGTGAAAATAAACAAATGATTTAAAAGCAAGTAGCACTTGTAAAATCAAAGTGTGATTTCACGTGTAAAAATGAATCGAAGAGAAAGAATACAGTTTTCGAGAAAATCGACTTTGAATATTTTTTAATTACGTTAAGTTATTATTAAAATTATATTAAATTATTAAGTAATTGAATTAATTTTTCGAAGTGAGTAATTGACGGAAGATTATTCTTTATGGATAAACGAATGAAAAATGTGGAATATAATTTTTTCGTAAGACGTTTTGTGTCTGGGGAAATTCAATTTGAAAATGAAGTTTCAAACAAAAAAGTTTTATACTTATTTTTGATTTTGGAATATTCATTTCGTGTCAGTTACTCGAAGTCTATTTTCTTGAAAATGAAATTTCAAACGGAAAAATTTTATGCTTATTTTTGATTTCGGAATATTTTCGTTGTTATTCATTCCTAGTCTGGTACAGAATTAACCAAATTCAAGTACTTTTATTTGACAAATTTTCTGACAAACTCGATTTATCTCGAAAACAAAGGCTTCGATGAAAAAATTTTTATTTCTTATTTTCGACTGTTACCCTGTATATTTTTCGTCATAACGATATACTTCGTCATCGTGTGAAAATAATTATTCATTTCAAATGTAGCTATTCCAACATAAACTATTCTCCGATTAAGAAAACTAAGAAACTAAAATTAAAACTAAAACTAAAAAAAAATTTGTTGCTAAAATAAGAGACTGAAAGTACACGCGAACAAATTGTTGAATCTTCTTTATTTTTATTTTTTTTTTAAATTAAAATGTATCGAGCGGAATTGTGGAAACTTCGTGTTACGAGTTCCTTCCCAACTGTTTCCAGCTTACGTTTCTTAAAGCTCTGTTAAAGTTCTCGATCCGGAGCTGAAGTTCTTGCAACTTTTAGTTCACAGTTCTTGCCATTGTGTCTTGTGGTAAGTAGTTAACGAATGTTTCTGTCGAAGAAACATTCATCTTTTCACCTAAGACTAAGACGAATGTAAATTGATTGAGAAAATCTATTTTCTTCAGTTAAGATGTAAGTACTTGATTTTTCCATTTATGGTAGTCCGGAGAAGTGATTAATTAAGTATAGCAATGGAAAGGGACGACAGGACATGGGTTTCCAAAAAAAGGCTTCTACCTGAAAGATACGATGGACTCTTTCTTTTTTTTTTGTTAAGAAATACATTCTTGTTCAAAAATTTTAGGACACCTTTAATCTTTAACCCTCCAAACTGAATCGTTGACGATCTCAGTGAAATTTCGAGGCAAATTTTTATTCTTCCTGAGAAACCTTTTAAAGACTGACTGTATGTAAGACTTTGTTGAATATTCCAAAATTTTTTTGCATTTTTTGGAAGAACAAAGAAATTAGTTTCTTTCCTTCGATATTAGATGATGAAATTTTTCACACGTTGCGCGTATAATCAAGGAAAGGAAATTTTCACTCGCACCTGTGTTATTTCCAAACTAATAACACTCGAAAATAATATCAGTAAACGATTCACTGTACTTTTTATAATTAATAGACGATAAAATTTTTCAACTGCACGTAATGTATTTGTTGATGTATTAACGCTCGACAGATTTTTTTTTGCATAAAGTATCATCTGACTTAGTAGCTCTGGTCGACGGTATTTTTCAATTTTCAATTCTTGTAATTTTTGAGAGTAAGCAGGAGTGTATCTTTTAAATATTTAAATTTTAAATTCTTGATTATCTAATTTATTTCCCGAGCGTTTGTTGCTTCCAAGAAATATCTATTGAAAATACTTCGAAGCCGTTTGATTTCAAAAAAATTGTAATTCTCTCTTATCTTTACCATTAACTTCATTCGATTGAAAAGGGAAAAAATTGCTACGAATCTTATATAGATCGTATCAAGATTAGGTGCATTTTTTTAAATTTCTAATTTCTAAGGGAAAATTATTCACAAATACTGGAAATATATTTTTTTTTCTGATGATTTTGTGAAGGAGATATGACACACTAAAACTCGATGTCATATTTCCGAAGATTAATAATTAATTCATGTTCCGTGCACGCAACACGAATCGTCAAAGGGTTAGCGTTTCTATATCCTTAAGAATCCTTAATTAAGACGTTGCTTGCTTGAAAATTGTTTAAGACGATAATCGCACAAAATACCCAAAGCTTCGCGTAGAGAGATTTCTGTGAAGCAAAGAGACTCTCAAAGCAGAGTGACGGCGTCGAGGCTGAAATTGATCATTTTCGAAAAAGATTTTCTATTACGCGAATGGGACGAAATCCGTTGAAAATCAATCGAACAGAAATCTCATTGAAACAGGTACGTTGATATTGATACACGGATGGTGGTCGAGGATTAAGAGATCGCGTATCGATTTCGTTTTCGCACGGAACCAGTAACCGTGTTCGGCTCGTTGCAACGGCCAGCTAGGCGGTAGAATGCTTAAAGCATTAAACGAACAAGGCGTTAAGGGATCTGATACATAGATCGTTGATCCTCTCGGAAATGAACCGTTAAGCTTATGGAGCACGGGATGCACATTATATAGGTCGTAAGCCTTGTAACTGACACGCGCGACATCACCGAACAACGTGCACCGAACCGTTCTGAAACAACCCTCCTCTCGCCGAAGAAGCTCTAGTCGCTGCTTCTAAAAGGTTACCCTGGCAGAACTCGTCTTTGAAATCTTCCTCTATTCAACCGAGAAAAAAAAAAAAATTCACGTCGCGAGCACGTGCATCGTGGAAATGCACGGAGTAAAGCATCTTGTACGACAAAGCAGATGACTGATCGATATTTAATATTAATTTCTTTTACCAGAGATAAAGTTTTCGATCGAACGGTGAAAGAGAATAGATAGAGAGAGAGAGAGGTTTTAGATAATATTGCAATATTAAATTTTAATCTCTAATAGAGATATTTATTTATGATTGTGGTCGATTATGATTGAGAAATTTTCACAACAGCATTAAAAATTTGTAGTAAGTTTATAATTTGTAATAATAATTGTTATTATTACAATTTATGATAGGTTCAATTAAAAGTTGTAATAATAATTGTTATTATTACAATTTATGATAGGTTCAATTAAAAGTTTTATTTTATAACGATAACAAGTAGACTATTTCCCAACGAAGCATTTTTGATTGGATTTATTATTTCTTTCATTTTCATATTAAAATCTTCAAATTTTTAGGGTCATACGAAAATTGATAAACTTTCGAAATTTAATTTAAATAATTCAACATACTTTAGATTTTAATATATTAAAACAGATTTACAACTAAAATATATTTAAATTTAATTTATTATATAGACTTTGTTCATTATCATGTAAATGCAATAAATACTCATGCTCAGATCCTGTCTCTTTAGCCATCAGTTCATCAAAATATCCAATAATAAGTAAATATGTAAATCCATATGTAAAGATGCCAAAAAGGGATTATTATCTACGAAGATTTGTACTTCATACAACTCACAACCAGTGCGCGGCACTTTGTGAAATCTTCAACGTTTTTATAGACCTTGTTCGGTAGTCTGTCTATTCTTTCCTATTCTACTGCGACGTTTATAGACGACCACCTGCTGTCTATAAAGGAGACTCCTCGAGGACTTCCCGACATCAACTCGTTTCCCTCGGCCGTTTCAATTCAGACCAAGTACGTCGCCATTCAAAATGCGCTATTCATATCTATTTTGCTATTCCGAAAACGGGAATTACGTTTGTAAAATCGGTAGGACCTCTTCAGCTGAATAGTCAGATATTTCCAAACAATGCGCGTGACATTTACGACAAACATTTTGCGTGCGTCTGGAGTACGTGATAAATACCAGACGTATCCAACAGGAGTAAATATCGGAGAACTCGGGAGGAAAATTAAGAAGTCTCGTAGCCAAGCTCTCTCGCGGTGATAAATTCAATCGTTGTAAAAAGCTTCTTTGTTAACTCCTTGTGCTGGCAACCAATTGCGGACCATAACGAGTGACCGAACCGTATACAATAATTCGTCGCTTTCTTTTTCTTTTGAACTCGTCGGTATGATATCACTGGATAAAAATTATTAAGAAGTAATAAACTATCATTTGTTTTATCTGAGTTACATTTAAATATACTTGAAACTGAGAAAATGTTGCAATTTGGGGCAAAAGATTCTTGACGTGCGCGACACGTCATTCCAGCACAAGAGGTTAACTTTTAACCATCTTTTCAATCGAGAGCGTTTCAATCACAACGCGCGATTATTGCGAGCTGCAAAAACCATCGAGCACCGCCCACTCGAATTTAATTGTCGACGGTTAACATTGCGTCAGACATAAATTATTGTTGCTTTTCACGATTTCCTGTTACAACGTACAAATTGATATATCATTTGGATATCTTTATTTTTGAGATATGTTTCATGTGTTATATAAATATATAATAATTATAATATATATTTTATATATATCATGTGTATTGTATAAATATTATATAATTTATATCTTTGAAAAGTGTTGCAAATATCACGAGATTAAATAATCGTTAAGATCGATGAGTCTATCTTTTCGTACTTTATGAAGATAAGATTCTATTTAAAAAAATAATGGTTTTTAAAATTCTTAGGTGTTCTTCACAACGATAGGTAATAAAATTGCATTTTTTTTTCTTTCTTTCTAGCAACTATTACAGCTATTGATCGTAGCTAATTTACCAAACGACAGTTGTGCGCTGGTGATATTGTCAACCTCCAGATTTATATGATCTATCTTGTATAAATACTAAACCCCTTTTTTTCCAAAAGCATCGAAATTACTTAAATTTCTTGAAAATCGTAAACTATCTCGAAAATTCCTGACACGACTCGAAAGTTCTTTGAACGAGTTACATGCTCGAGGAAGCGCGTGCGATTCTCTGACACGGTTTAGATTAGGTTTACAATTGGTATTGCGTGGATAAGTTTTTAATTACTGAGGCACGAAGTTGATCGCCAAGTTGAGCAACTTATTTCATTAACTGATTACAAACTTGGGCTGCCGCGTCGTTATCTCGACTAATGCAACTCTTGTACAGTTCAATCGACTAAGAAATCCAGCACCGTCGCGATCTTATTTTCGTTCTGACAATAATCATCCTTTGATCTCCAATGTTTTACTTCGAGCAGATGGAAATAGAAAGAAAAATTTCTAAGCGGAAAAATTCGACAAATTAGTCGAGAAAAAAATCATCCTCTATCAGTGAGTTTCCATCTCTTATTGCGCGGAAATTTTGCTGTCAACAACACATACAGGGATTCTATTTTTTTTTATTTTTCCGCAATTTAACGATACGTTATTGAAACGTCTGCGAACAAACATCCACCCGGGCTTGTTCGATCAAGGGCTTTATTAAATTTTCATTGATCGTAGCCCATGCCGTGTGCCACGTTGATTTCACGAGTTTATGAACACTCTCGCGACCAATCTCACCCGACGGGGTTGATTCCTCTGATTTTCTAAATTTACGTTACAACGTTCTCTAAACGCAAAAGCAAAATATAGCCCCCTCCCCCCCCATAGATGTTTAATTATCGTTGTGCACAAACCTGCAATGGAGTTGTTTCTTGTTGATCAGCGCCAGAGTATGGCGGGTACAATTGCGCGAGGCACATAACTGCCTCGTTACAGAATTTCAGTCCCATTACTTCCTCGTCTTCCCTTCCGTAACGGAACGTCAACGTGATTTGCCCGTATACCTGAAACGACGCCCGTGCTTAATTAGTAAATAGAGCAAAAGCTTTTGAATTTGTTAAAATCAAATGAAATTCGAAATTTGGTTCGTTAGCGTTCCGTGAGCATTATTCTGTTCGACAATTGCACAAATTTTCGAAATCCACCGTACGGTGGAATTGCAATGAATTTTCTTGAATAACTACGCCTGACGATGACTGAAAATTATAACTGTGAGAACTAATTGCGTTTTGAGCTCGTCGATGTTCCAATGTGTGTAGTACAAAATTGTCATACATTTCGCGTTTCTCGAGATATTTAAAGTTTCGTATTCGACTGTACCAAGAAATAGTTTAGCATTGTGTAACGAACATTCTCTCTTTTCTATGATTGTCAAATTTGATGCGACATTTTGAAACTTCAAATGACTCAAAATTCATGAAGTGCCTGAAAAGAAAAGACTTAAAAGAAAGTAAGAAATTTTATTAAAAATGTTAGAAAGAAACATCTTTATTTACATTTTCTAATTATTCATAATTTTTTATTTTCTTCTTCTTCTTCTTCTTCTTCTTCTTCATCAAACTAGAGTTTTCAATATCTGAAGTTTTGAGCTCGTTTAACCCTCATTTCGTCCCTCATTTTTCCAACTTGGTATCAAATTGACACAAACGCTAGAAAATTAATGTCGAAAAAACAAAAAGTTAAAAATGCGAAAAAATAAATAGTTGAATTCTTCGCGTGTAAAATTCGCGCAAATCTACTCTCATGTATAAGTCGCGCGTAACTTACTTCCTGACGATCATTTATTTTAGATTTGTTATAATTATGTTACGATTCAACTGTAAATACCTATATGCATCTTCGAAAACGTGGTGTATTGAATGTACAATTGTTTACTATAACAACAATGGAAAGGTCTGTATCTCTACTGTTTGCAATGAAACTTGAAAACAAATATTATTTGCAACTTCGACAGCATATTTTTTTTATCGAAAATGGAAATGAAAGTATATATCATTTATATGCAAAGTGTGGCTAAATATATGGAAATTTGGCAGAATATATGGAAATAAATCCATCCTTTACATTTTCTCCTTATCTGAATATGTATAGTTCCATTTAAGAAAACGAAGATCATCCCGAAATCTCGTTCGCCTAGATAAGATTTATGGTCATCATAAGATGTTCCCCTCGAAACAAAGCGAATTTGGGTCACTTTAAATGGAACACCCGGTACATATTGACAGATGACTATCAAATACTAATTGGATTCTGTTAACGACTCAACTATTAGTTTATGAAAATAGTTACACATTGTTAATAATTTAAATTAACATAAATAAATTTAAATAAAAACAAAATGAGTGATAAAATCGATTTTCCTAGTCTCTTGATTTAAGCCATTTTCGTCGGTCACGTATTATCTACTTACAAATCGTTCGCGAATTCTTGAACATTCTTTGAGCGATTTCTCAATGGAATTTTCAATGAAATTTCCCAAACCACCGCGATAAGCTGGATATAAGTAAGAATTATTAAACTTTAGGTTAGGTTATGTTCATGAATTATCGATTCGCGCTTGATAAATGTTCAAGGAATGTCAAGTAGTTTTCCAGTAAAGAACGCCGATGAAAGTTATCGGATTACCATGATAATTTGTAGATAAGTAAAATTTCAGGCGACACGAGAACTTCTTACCGATGGATAAAAAAGGTATTTACATAATACGGTTTATCCATCGAGTTATCCAAAGTGTATCGGAGGATGTTTTCTTTCAGCTTCTTGTATAAATTGCCTACGGAATAACTTGGAAAGTATCTTTAATTAAGTTCTACGAAAAGGTGTCGTGAAAAGGGCGTCGATAAAATTAAGACCGGAAATTGAGGTAGAATTCCCGAGAAATTGGGCTTGCGAACTAACTTTACCGAAGTAAAACAACGTGAATCTCTGTTTACAAACGATTTTCTACGTGTTATTCGTATTCAAAGCTGAGTGTGTATTTGGTTCTTTCTCGATGCTTGAGTAACTTACACCATGCAACATAAATAAAATAATTAACAAGTGATTCTTGTAGAATTTTGTACGTTGAGAATGAAAATCGTTTTTTTTTCACTCATTGTCAGTTTTTGAAAGAAAAAATTTGTAAGAGAAATGTTTAACTTTGAACACTTTTTGTTCAATATTCATTGTGATAATATGCATTCTTGCAATGATTTTTTATTCATTGATTTAAGAATTAATTATATTTTGCAGAAGCAAAGATTAATTTGAGACCCATGATGAGTTTAAATAAACATATGAGGTCGTCCACAATGTTCAACAAAATAAAACAGTCGATAATGATAAAATGACAATACAATAATCGTACTCCTGAACTGCAAATTGGAGACATTGGAAACTCACCCTTTTGTCCTGCAAAAAATCAGGATCGACCAGCAGCACGCCTTGCAGTTTATCGATTTTCGCCTCGCTCACGGTCAGATCTCTGCTCGCCAAATAAAGAGTGAGCTTATTGTTCGGCGACGATTTCTTGTATACCCTACGGAACAGAAGAAGCGTACTTTACTAAATGCAAATCCAGTCCAAAAGAAAAACGAGCGACGTCGAACTTTACGAACGTATCGTGCGTCTACACGTTACGAAATTATCACGCGCGTGATTACATTCTCTCTGTTCCCTCGTCGAGTTTCGCGGCTCGTTTCGCAGCCTCCGCGGGAACAAACGGAGGGGAAGGGATACGGTACTCGCTGCGTCGGAGCGTCACACCGGGTACAATTATACACATACGGGCGAACAATCATCGTTAATTTTTGTTGGTCGTTGTTTGCTCGCAGCTCTCATTCGCGCCGACGGTTACGCCAGTTAATAATTCCATTGGGATTTCATGCCTGAGCAGATACACGCACGTTCATAGGATGTCAGTTATATCAATGTACGTTTCATCGATCGATTTTCAACGAGCTTCGAGTTCACCTCTCGAGTTATCCCCTACGAGTTGGAAAGTACTAATATTTTCCCAGGTGATGTAAGCGTCATCCTCCAAAATTCACCATCGCGTGCGTCACTTGCTACTCGAATCAGTGTAAACAGCGATAAATTTGTACAACACCAGTTAGATCTTTTCAATCGCTGAAATGTTCCGTTCATTCAATTTGAAAGTATAGTTATCTTTTTTTTTACTAAAAATAGTTATTTTTTTTGACTAAAGTGCTTTTGATTACAAATAATTTTAAAGATTTTAAATACGATTATAAATTTTTTTCGTTGCAAATAACTATTTTTAATGAGAGATTATTTATTCTCCTTTATTCACCATGTCAAAGAGTTATCGATTATAAATTATAAATATACCCGAAGAATTTTTTCGTCACCAATAATCATTATATTCGTTTCGAGCGAAAATTACCGATACAAATTATAGTCTGGTGACAAAGAGACGCTTGTTAGCCGTTTTGTATAGGGCTGTTTAGAGGAATGAAGAAACCTTATGTGAATCCAATGTTGGCTGCTTGAACGTTGAATGTTGATTGTTCGAATCTTGACTGCTCGCGAGTTAATATTCGAGGATGTATGCTACTTGTATACAATACTGATTGCCTGATATTGACACTCGAGTGTTGTTATTCCGTCACGTACTTGATATTCGAGAGTGTGTGCTATTATTTAAAAGTGATACAACTGCTGCAATAATACTGATTCTTATCCTTGATAATGATACTTCGATTCTCGTTAAGCGAGAGAAAGTTGTGTTCGATGCTGATACAGATCTTTGCGTAAATAGAAATTATGTAATAGAAGATATGATAAATAGAAAAAAGGTTGAAATGTTTGTGAAAAGTTTAGAACATAAGAGTGCGCAATTTTCTAACAGAAAGGTATCAAGCATGCGTGGAAATGAAAGAAGGACACGTGGAAAATCTCCTGGATTCAGAAAAAAAAAAGAAATTATAAACCACTACTTACGTAGAGTGTGATAGTTCTCGAAGCAAAGAAATTCTTTAACCAGCATTAAAAAATCGTTTGTGACTTTGAAACTATTAATTTTTTGAGCCGTGTTTATTAGAACTTTTTTCTCATGTTTCGGCGAGTACTATGACTGTCTACTATAGAAGTTACGAACCCTTATTTCTATTCACTTTGTATTGATGATAGTACGTGGAAAGTCTCGTTTTTTCTACATTTTATATTATCACTGAAAGTGATTTTAGTGGGTATAACCCAGAAAATCGGGCCTCTTTAGGTGCAACGCTGATGCAACGAAAATTAGCGATTGGTTGATTTGAGTCACGTGATTCGCGAGGAGGCGTGGGGTAGACCTCGAGTAGGAGTGGCGTTGTCTGGTACTGAGCGATCGCGCCTGTAATTTGTTTTCTATCGATTCAAATGTTTGCATATCAATAAAATTTTATGGCAAAAAAGTCGTCTTCATTTCCTAGTCAGAACAGTTGCTTTTGGGCCTTTCAGTGAGACGAATTGTACTCGGGTACAAGTCGTGCATTTTTTGGTTGACAAGTTAACCAATCAATGATCAATGGAGAAAACTCGCGACCGTAATGTGATGTGTTAAAGACATCTCAAAGATGATAGTTTTTGACATGTTTTAGAACAAGTATCTAACAATTGAATGAAAAGTGAAATTTATAGTATTATAATTTGTCAGTTTTATCATATTGATTCATTCATTATTAGTATATTGAACATATTGAAAAGTATAAATTCTTAAGACTTACATTTTTATGTGGAATACCATATATTTTTTTTTTTTAAATTTTACTTTTTTTTATATTACGTATTAAAATATTATTACGTATTGTCATTGTATTAAAAATTTACTTAACTAATTCAATTCTTATAAATTTTTGAATTGTGTTATTTGCATTAGAGTATGGAGTTAATCAAATTGGCTTCTGAAATAAATTATTTATTATTCAGGCCGAAAAAGAGAAAAGATATGATTAGTGGTGTTAAATCTAATTAAGGATATTTATTTTAAATATAAAAAGTTGAATCAATCTAGTGCTTCGACGCTAAAATTAAAAAAAAATTTTTAAAACGGTGGAGTTTGTCGATTTAGCAAGTGAGCTGCTCGTGTAATGGTGTATTATCATTTTAATCCACGATGAAAAGATTAAAGAGATTTTTCGATCATGCCGTTTCGATCGGGCAACCAAGCGATGATGAGAACGCTGTTAATAATCCCATTGATCTCTATAATACGCAGTAATCTCGAAATTGCTGATTGATGCACCACCGGATGTTTATTCCAGAGTTCAATCCAAAACCACATCGCTATGAGGTGATTGGTTCTGCAATCAGAGTCAGAGCAGGAGAATTCGCTCTAAATATTTTCCTCGACAGCATCGAAAGAGTTTTCTCTGACACGAACGCGCGTGCAAAAAGGAACACGGATCGTGGAAATTTCGAAAAACATTATTTTCCCGTGCTCGAGAGAAAAAGAGAGTTGAACTCGAAAACAACGTCAGTTTTTCGACAGGGAACATAACAAGTTTCCGAAAGATTGTCAGCGTTTTTTCGTTGAACAAGTTATAAATATGTACACGTCGTTCGTTTCGAAACACTTTTTTTTCTTTTTTTTTTTGGACAAGGTTTAATTAAACCGACGGGCAAGTTCGAAGGTTGCTTGTCGCGAGTGTTTCTTTTCCCCCTTTTTTTTAACTAAACGCGAGAACCGTGTTCGCTGTTAATTAGTTTTCAGACACGAAGGTTCGATGACAGGTCACTTCCTCTAATACTTGCTGCAATACTAATTAACGAACGAGTCCTGATATTTTAATTGATTCTAATTGAAGCGCATTTATTTATTTCTATCGTTCGGAAGATTTTATTTAGTAAAATATAGTTTAACATATTCGTTTAAAATACAAATTTTAAAATTCAAATTCACGGAAATTTTTCATTAAGAGTTTTTTTAAAGGAGTTATAATTAAAAGATTTCATCATTTCAATTTGTTATTTAATTAATTACTTCAGTTACACTATATTATTTTTAAATTATTTCTTCTTCCATTTAAATTTTTAAATACCGAGAACAATAATCTATAATCTTTGAGTTTTTAACGGCAATCGCTGTAAAGAATTTACATATTTTAATTTATATAAAAGCAATAATAATGTATATATTTTTTATAAAAAATAATATATGGGGAATATAATATTGAAATTTTTAATAATAGAAACGCCAATTGAGGCATCAGTTTCAAATAAAATCCGCTATGAACGACACCGTGGAGAAAATGCCATCGCAACGCCATTCCACTTTCTTTATAGTCTGCATTAAAATTTTAGATAGTAGAGACGCCAATCGAAATATTTCCGGGCGTTAATTTCAAATCCACTACGAACGATTCTATGCTAGAGGAAGCAACGTCACAATGCAGTACTTTTCCATTCGCAAGCTGCATTAAGATTTTAAGACGCGAGGGAGCCTGGAATTTTGCGAGTTTCAGCTCTCGCGAAAGGTTGAATTTTCCTTCCTCGATAAATCATTCCTCGTCGAGCTTCTCTCAAGAAGTCAACGTGAAAATATTCGAACACCAAACGTACATTTCACTCCAACGATTCATATTTTTCCTAATTACGGTGAAAATAAAATCGAAATTGTTTCCACTAATACATCGTTTATTGCATTATACTTTGAGATAAGTCTTTTAGTTAACGTAATTGAACGATAACGAAAACGAAATGAGATTGTATCCAATTTTCGCGTGACAGAAATATTCGAACACCACACGACATCAGTATTTTGCAAGCTGTTAACATCTGGTGTTTATAGATCTAACATTTAATAGCGCAACTTTCATTTTTAATTGCGAATTTCAATCGCCAATTTTTTTTTATCGAGAAAAATACTTTTTGAAGGCATCTAATTTTTTGGAAATATTCTCAAGTTATTTTCGAAATATTTTTAAAGTATTTTTTTGCTTATTTCCTTCCACTTCTTATGCAATCTTTTCACCAAGCCCTCCTTTTTCCTTATTCGTTTATATGTCTGTCTCTTACTCTTTGATTTAAATTGTCCCATAAATCCTCATACGCGCATCTTTTCTGTTTACCGTAAATTATCTCCCTGTTCTGACATCGTGCGTTGTTACGATATTACATGTTCCCCGCGATGCAATTACATAGTTACGAGAAAAAATTATTCTCGGAGATGGTATTTTAGTTTGCTTTTTATTCTTGTATGTATATAGGGGATAACATGTTACACGGAGTGTGCCAAAGTTTCACCGCGCAACGATCCATCTCGTCAACGAGGATTTTCCCGCTCGTTTAATGCTCGCGTTTGTTTATGCATTAATCTGGCTCTCAACAGAAAGTTTCCTCGCGAATAAAACGGGGATCCTAACCTCTTGACCAGGGAGAACTTTCGATTCTCGATTAAAGAATTCTTCGAATTCTTCTCCTCTTTTTGTTTTTCGATTTCGTTGAGCAATTTAGAGTAAGTTATTGGTAATTACCTTTGACTACTAATTGCCTCTGAAACATTGTCACTCGGGTTCTCCAGTTTTCTGAAACACAAAATTATATATTAATATTTTACTCGAGCAATTTTTTATCCACGTACAGTGGTTCATGAAGTTTGGAACAAATTCGAAAATGAACACACGAGGTTAATAAAATATTTATTGTAAATATTGTAAGTTTATTGTAAATATAAGTATGTTTGAAAAAGATCATAAAATTATTTAATATTTAATTATTTTAACTATTGTTAAATTTTATTAAATTATTTTATCACTGAAAGTGATTTTAGCGGGGGTAACCCAGAAAATCGAGCCTCTTCAGGTGCAACGCTAATGCAACGAAAATTAGCGATTGGTTGATTTGGGTCACGTGATTCGTGAGGGGGCGTGGGGCAGACCTCGAGTAGGAGTGGCGGTACTGAGCGATCGCGCCTGTGTCGATTCAAATGTTTGTGTATCAATAAAATTTTATGGTAAAAAAGTCGTCTTCATTTTCTAGTCAGAACAGTTGTTTCTGGGCTTTTCAGTGAGACGAATCGTACTGGGGTACAAGTCGTGCAATTTTTTACTATAACAGTTACTTATCCATTCTTGCTGTAATTCCCGATATTTAGTGACATAATATTTATATATTCGAAAAAATTATTTATATACTAATATTTTACCAATTATATAGTTGTTATAAATCTTCAAATTGATTTTAAACTACTATAATCCGTAGGTTATTGTCGTGCTTTTTTTTTGTATGACTAAATTTACTATCATTTTAAAAATTAAAGTCTCTCTTTTGGAACTTGCTCTATGATTTTTTTTTCACTATTTTACTGAACTTTGAAATTAAAGGACAAAATTTCAATTAAATTACTACAATTAAACTATTATTTTATTATTATTTAATTTATAAATAAACTATTATTATTTTATTTATTATTAGTATTAAACAACAAAGTCAATTCAATTCAATTCTTAAACAACAAAATGGCGAAAAAAATAATCGTTCAGCGAGTTTTAAAGGCTTTTCGTAAAGAGAAAATTTCTATCTTCGAGTTTATAGTGGATTTAATTGTGAAAAAAATTTTTAATGTTTTCACAAACGTTTGAATTTTTATTAATTTTAATTTTCAAGGAACAAGTATTGGTATTTCTTCACTCGTTACATGATATAAAATCATCTATAAAAAGAAAATGTACTTTGAATTATCAAAGTAGAGGCTTTACGTTTTGAAATGAAACTAAGATTTTTTTTTTTATGAAGTTATAACAGTTTAAATCATCGACATTCTTCATCGTTATTGGTTCTTTGCTGTAATTAATAATTTGACTGTTTATGCGTTTCTAGAAAAAGTACAAAAGAACTGTAACATGCAAAAATATCCGAATGAGAATACTTATTATAATGTTTAATATATTTAAATATGATATGTGAAATATATTCAATATATTTCTACTAAAGTTCCATTTTGATTCATCATGTATTTTCTATAAACTATTTATTTACATGTAATGTCGTAATATTGTTTGTCCATCATGAATGTCAGTTTCCTCATGCTTTAAAATAGGAAAATTACACTGTATATACAATAATTTGTTTAATTAGTTTCAACTCAACTTTGAGAGCCTGTGAAATTTTGTTTCCTCGACCAACTGAAGCTTTCTTCTTCTTCTTTTTCTTCTTCCAGTGTAAACGTGGTTAAGTCAAACATGTTTAAAGCCACGCAAAAGTTCTACCACTTGTTCGATTCTTAACTCTTTACAATTCTGTATCGAAACGGACATTTTATGTTGCTTGATTTTTTCCAATTATATTCTTTTGTATTATATTGGCTATAGATACTTATGGAATTTCATATTTTTATGAATACAATGAAACTTCAACAAGCTTTGGATATTTTTAATGTTTAATGCTTTTTATTTAATAAGTTTAATTTATATTCGAACAAATGGTCGATTAATTTTTACAAATAAAAAAATAATTTTTCAATAATATCAATGTGTCTATTGGATCTTTAAATTTAATTAGAGAAATTTTACTTTTAACAAGATTAATTTTTTCACGTAAATATTTATTATTATTTTTTTATATTATATTGCTCATTGTCATTTGTTTATTAAATTTGTTTATTTAGATTTATTCATCATGGAGAAAGATTTATAAATTTTACAATTAATGTTGGAAAGTTAATAAATTGTTTAACTATATTTTTGCATTTCCTGTAAATTTCATTATCTTTGATTCAATTATTTATTTAGAGAAATAAACAAGTTCTTACGATTTTTCAGACTTTCAATACAAGCGTTTAATTCGCTAGCAGTATTATATCTTGAAATAACTTATGCACGTAACTTTCACGTCTTTATCTTTTTCGTAAGTAATTATGCCAGGAACAGTTTAATGATAAAAATTTCATCAATGCAGATATTATAGATAAAACTTTGCGAGAAACACGTAAACAATAATACGAATCAAGTAGATAATCTCTCTTCTTTGTCAAATAAAATATCGAAACAAAAATTTCTGTTGTATTAGTCGAACTCGTGCTGGTATTTTTTATTGCAAGTGCTGTTAAACAAAATTATTTTTTAATATTTATCGATATCGAATATGACTTCTACCTACATGTTTTGCTTTTTGTAACATTCGTTAAGCACCTTCGGTTTGAAACAAAAAAATAAAATCCCATAAAAAAATAATTAATATTTGTTAATACGGTCGTTCAAAAAATATTACCCGTTTTGAAATAAAAACGATTTTTAAAAAGCTTTTTTTGTCTGTACCTTTCGTATATTATATTTGTAGTTATTTTTCAACAAGCCACCTTCTTTATCGCATCTTAAGACGAATTTTTTTGTATTTTCATCATCAGTTTACTGCGAGTTCACGTAATTACCTTAAATAGCCATTTTCTTTAAAGAGTTTTTTCTTTAAACTCTTTCGAACATACAAAAAGATAACAATTCCTCGAAATTAAGTAGGTAGGTGCTACTTGAATGCGATGTATTGATCTATTTCTTTAGTTATTTTCAACATTCAAAAAGTGTGTGACAAACTGCGCTTTGTTATTGAAACATTTGGTTCATATCAATATATGAAAGAGACTCGCCAATCTTTTATAAACACGTTTCATTTTTTTACACGTTTTTTATATATAAACTTTCTGGTCATAGATATCTATATAGACAAGTATTTGAATATCTCCATTGTTGTTGAAAATTTTTGAAAAGAACTTTACTAACAAAAGGTATCAATATTGAAGGAGTTACAATATGGTGGTAATAATTTTTTATGTGATTCTGACGATTTCAAGGACACCTCCACTTTCCCAAATATTATAGAATCGTATATTGTTTTTTTATGTACCGACTAATACAGCTCGAAATTCTTTACAAAAAAGTATCGACCCACATATACCGAACAGTTATTAACTTATATCAGGATATATTTCAACTTTAGTTTTATAAAATCTGCTGCATGAAGGACAAGAACAACGTAAATTCTTTTTCCCCGTCTTACGTGCGTTAAATTTTACAAAATTCAAGTTGAAATATCTTCTCAGTTAACCCTTTTATTGCCTGAAATGCACGGTGTATGAGAAAAATGTCAGAGCCGATTTGATGTATACGCTTTTACCAAGGATATTTGAACAAATGTAAACAAACGAAGCTGAAATATCGGCCCGTGGCAGTTTTCGCATAAGCGCATACACAAGCCCGCTGGCAGTAAAAGAGTTAATAATTTTTCGACATATTTTTTTTTCTTTTTCATATATACAGAAAATGTCGATCTGTATCGGTTAATAGGTTGAAAAATGGATCCCTTTAAAAACGTGGAGATGAGCTTGAAATCTCTGAAACTTTAACAAAAAAAAAAGATTACTACTGTATTACACCCTTTTCTATATCGAACAATTTTTATTGATAACATTCTTTTCTATCTTTGAAAACAGCAGTGCTAATTTTTATTAGATCACTTTGTATATCTACGTACTGAAATTTGTTATAAAATTTCTTTTAGCAAATGTAAGCTTCTTGATTGACCAGTGCTACAAGTCCAAAATTAAAAAAAAAAAAGAGTTTATTGTAAATCTGGAAATAGTAAATTCTACGAATTCGCAAATTAAAGTTTTTAATAGTCAACAGAAAATAAGAGTCAATTTTTATACTGTAAGTGAATAATGACACTTGATTCCTTTTGAGTTATGTTATTATATTATAAATACCATTCTTTTACTTTATTTCTCTAAAGCTACATTTTGTTTTTAATTTGCTAAAAACTATTTGTCAAGTAGACGGCGGATTTCCATGCAATTCTATGTTTTTACAAAAAGAACTGAAATCCAAGTAGAAATTTACTTACTTATAAAACGTTGGCTGTTTTCTATGTATTATACATTTTCCATAAATGCATAAAAATCCGCAGCCTAGTTATAAACTATTGCATGAAAGTCCAGTCGTAACAACATTAACAAAATTATTTAATTTACTTGTCAAGGGGTGTATATATATATATATATCTTCAATTCATTACAAGTATACAAGGTGTTCCAGTGTTGAAGTTACGAAAATAAATCAAAGAGTATACAAAAATTAATCGAAAAAGAAAGAGTAAAATTGTTTCCTTTCAAAGCTACGTCTCCGAGAAAATCAAATTTGAAAGTCAATCATTTGTCATTTATCGTTAATCATTCGTTAAACGCGGTCTTCCCTTTATGAATTTCGTTCATCCAATTGACTCAATCGAAGCGCAGTGCGTCGATTACTGATGTCAAACGCTATAGAAAAAACTTCAATTTTCTCTTCCTTCATTTGTGGGAGTCTTTGTATAATAAAACCTACATTCCGCCTTTTCTCCTTTTGATAAAATTATACGTGCTCGCGGCGCGTAAATAAGAAAAAATTCACGCTCAAGGATACGCGGTGACAAAGAGAAGATCTCGAAGAAATCTACGTATTTTTCCGCCGGAGTGCTCAGACAGATTTCATATACGCAGGACTTGCTCACATGTGAGCCGTTTATTTTCAGAATGGCGTAAGTCATTTTACAGTGATGAAAAGTGACGATTCGTTAACGTTTGGGTGAAATTATTTATACTGAGAAAAATATAAATATTTGACAACAAATACGGACGAATTTTTTCGAAAGTTAGCATCAATTTTTTTTAGATTGAGTTAAAACCCTTACATACAGATTTTTCACACCAAATTAACTCATATGCAGATCGTATTCATCTTTTTGTATTATAAATTAACTCTTTTGCACATTATATGCAAGACTGCTTTCTTGCAAATCAAATTCACTCTTTTGCGTATCAAATTTTTTCACAAATTTCTTTTCTTAGGCCATTGTAATAAAAAAAACTACACGACTTGTATCCCAGTACGATTCGTTTCACCGAAACTGTTCTGACTAGGAAATGAAGACGACTATTTTGCCATAAAATTTTATTGATGCAAACATTTGAATCGATACAAAACAAATTACAGGCGCGATCGCTCGGTACCAGACAACGCCACTCCTACTCGATGTCTATCCCACGCCCCCTCACGAATCACGTGACCCAAATCAACCAATCGCTAATTTTCGTTGCATTAGCGTTGCACCTGAAGAGACCCGATTCTCTAGGTTACCCTCGCTAAAATCACTTTCACTGATAATAAAATCAGGTGTAAAGTTATTATTATTACGAAATAGAAATTTTATTGTGTGTAATGATTCTCGAATAAAAAATAACATAACATTAACGTAAAATATTTATTTAATACTGAAAGTATTTATACAGACATATGTAACCTAATCTATAACCTGTCGTTGCGCAGGATTCTTTTTATATATATTCATACAACAATTATGACAATCTCTAGAAATGATTGTAACAGAATAATCAATAACATCCATTAAATGTTCATGGTTCGAAGGATCGGACAAAATATTTTTTGTACAGAATTTAAACTTTCGAGAAATTCAAAGAAGATTTTGGTCATTGGAGAGTATAGTGATAGAAATAATAAAGTGTACTATTTCACTTTTAAATCATCCACAAGGTGAATTTGCAAAAAAAAAAAATTCACAAAAAGGTTAATTTACAATGCAAAACTCGCTTCTCGATTTAAAAAAACAAAGTGACTTGTGTTATTTTCAAAACAAATGAGAGAAAGAAAAATATTCAAACGACAGTTTTTCGCAATAAGAATTATGCAGTTTGGTTTCAAGGGTGTGACTTTCTTTGGCAAAAAGCTTCATTAGTTCCGTCGTAAAACGTAACAGTTTAACGAGGAAAGGGATCTATGGGTTGTTTCATCCACTCGAAAGATTCATGATTCGAATCCAGGTTCCAGTTCTAGTGGATTCCAATCGAGTCCTGGCTGCCGAGGGATTAAGTAACGTGAGCGCTCTGTAACTATGGAAACCTAAACAGGATCTATCAATCGAGCAATTTATATCAACAGATTTGTTAAATTTCTCGACTTTTTTTAAGCAACATGTGAATTTTAGTCAACAAAATTGCACACGTACACTTTCAAGTTATAACTTGAACGATAAATACGTTTTTTAGCGTAGTTGTTCTATCTCCTTTCCTCCGTTTCGTCGCTCTTTGGTGTTTTTAATTTTAATCTGCATCTTAATTACTCTATATAATAAACTGGAATAAGAAATCAAAGTAAAAGATAAAATTATAATTGCGGTGGGCAAAATTATAAGCATAATACTGTGTGCATTATTTGTCAATTTCGTACTCGTTATTTAAACGATCCCACTTAAATCGTCCACTTTGTATAAATTTCTGAAACTAAAATCGAAGAACAATCGCACGTGTAAGTTTAGAACTACCAAATAATTTTAGCAACATAAATAAATATCTCAAAATTACGGAAACCTTTGTTGTGTAGTGTAACCTGCAGCTTTGATCTTTTCTTTCCTGCTTCGCGATCTGCCGATACTTTTCTGATTTTTCCTTAAATCTTCGTCTCCTCGGATTTCATACGATACGATATAAAGCAGTCCACGAAACGACGCGATAAACGCGGGAATGATGAACGACTGACTTCCAGGACGAGAAATGGCCCGAGCGGAGAACGTCGAGAGACAATTCACGACGAATTTTACGCGGCTCTTCATTCTTTACGAGGCTAATCGACAGTGAGAAAAGACCGACCAATTCTATCGGAAACGGAGCAACCCTGCAGAGAATGTCAGGGGCGAGCCTTCGCTAATTTCACGGTCGCGTCGACGTGATTCATCATAGGTCACCGTGCCTCGCGAGAAATTCAAAGCTTTAATGCGTTTCAACTTTTTGAATAAATTACAACCCGCTGGACAGAAAGTAAATAACTCTTGGAATCAACGTAGAAAAAGAAAGAAAGAAATATCACCTGAAGTAATAAGAAAAGTGGGAAGATGTTATTATAAAAGTTGGCGCGAGTCTAAAATAACTGTGACGTAATCCGACTTTGTTTGTTTTCAGACAGACGAACATTCTTCATTTCGAACTCGATCTGGTTCGAAAATAACGTCATCGGGAAGAGAATTTTAATTTTACATTTTCCAATTATATAGTCACTCCCTGTGTTTATTTTACTATTTTACCATTTTACCTTTTACTTTTATTTTACTATTGCTGTTACATCAGTACATCCTACGTGTATTAATTTAAAATTTTTTTACACGTAGATCTCTCAACAACGAAATTTTTTGTATCCTTTTGGTCGTACTTCGAGACGATATAGTATAATTTTTATAATTATCATAATTATAAAAATTATTGTATGTTTCGTGGGGAAAAAATTGAAGATGAATTTAATTGTATAAAAGTGGTTCTCTTGCAAACTAGAATGAAGTAAAAAAATCCTTTCAACAAACTCGCAGTTATATAAAGCAAAGATTATTAACTTTTTCTATATATCTTTAGAAGGAACTAAAGCCAATATATAACGTAAGCCGATATATCAGTGATTACTTATCACTTTTGTAGATTAAATTTTTCTTTTACACGAATATAGCATAAATCGTAACAGCTATTGAAAATGAAATAGGAGTGCAGAGAAGATAATTGTACATACAAAAATTGCACTATGTTATCCTGAAACATGATCAAACAGGTGTACAAAATTCCCAAATCTTTGATAATCTAAAAATTCCTAATAAATCACTCAAGAATCGACTCCAAGTAAAACTTTAAAACGAATAGAAAGAAAAAAGAAAGGGGGGAAAAAGGAATCTTGCTTATTTTGCACGACGAGATTTACAGTTTCGCGATTCGTAGTACGATGTCGAGGTTAAGTCTGTATCGCATCGTCCGATTTGCGTGCACCCTGTCTCATTTATAGGTGAATTTCGCAGTACATTACTGAGAGGTAGTGTCCCGTTGCAAGCGTTGCGTCGTTCGGAGAGCCACTCGACATGCGAAATTCTGCAGTTAATTCTCGTTGCTTAAAGAGCTCGAAGACCTTCATACTGCGCGGAACGTACGCCCGGAATTTATGCCACGTAAAAATACCGTGTTTAGAAAATCTATCTGCCAATTTCTTACTTCTTTTCCCTTCTTTTTTTTATCACTGAAAGTGATTTTAGCGGAGGTAACCCAAAAAATCGGGCCTCTTCAGGTGCAACGCTAATGTAACGAAAATTAGCGATTAGTTGATTTGAGTCACGTGATTTGTGAGGGGGCGTGGGTTAGACCTCAAGTAGGAGTGGCGTTGTCTGGTGCTGAGCGATCGCGCCCGTAATTTGTTTTGTATCGATTCAAATGTTTGCATATCAACAAAATTTTATGGTAAAAAAATCGTCTTCATTTCCTAGCCAGACGAATCGCACTGAGGTACAAGTCGTGCAGTTTTTTTTTTCGTTCAATAAAATGTAACTTAGTAGAGTAAGCTTCCGATTATACAACCGATCTTCACTCTTCGAAATATTCTGATTTTGGCGAACCTGGCGTTGAGAATTTTGAATCTTCTGAATTTCAGTACCTTGAAAAATATTTTCGTCGAAAACATATCGAGACAAAGGGAATTGCTTCTGGCATCTGCAGCATTAATTTTATATTTGGGAGTTTGGCAGTCTTAAATTAACAATAATCGTTTGCGGTTTTTTCTTGAAGAATTGAAATGGAAATCAAAATTAAATTAAAAGAAAATTAGAATAATGTCTTAAGGAGCCATTTCTGTATTTTCTCTTCTTTTTTATGAAGAACTGAGCTGGAATTGTCTTAATACAATATTATTTTCAATGCCACTCCTTTGGTACCGTAAATTACAAACACACGATTCCAGTTGCAGAGAAAAGCAAACGACTTTTAGATTTAGTTTCTACACTGGGAAGTATATAGTATCAAAAAAAGAAAAAAAAAATTAACGTTTGTGAAAGTTGCACGCGTTGGAATGCAACGTTTAATTTTTCATAAAAACATTCTTTGTAAAAACGTCTGTAGCTGAAAAGTTCTTGCTCTACAAAAAAATTATTTTGCAAAATACTCCCGCGTGTTTGCTCGATATATTTCACGTAAAAATTAAAAATCTTTGAGGTCTTCTTCAGTTCAAGTTTGAAAAGGGTCGTGAGGAGAAGGTAAATATTCCTCGAGATCTGCACAATAAGAATCTCATTACAAATTTTAAATTTTATTTTCCAAGAGAGGAAAGAGACTTTCTAGAAGACTGTAAAACATTCAAAGTGATTTAACATCTTAATTAAAAATTGAAGTCGAAAGTATTAATCGAATTCAGTAGAGAAGTTTTCATATTTTTAGTTTTAGTTTGTGTATATAATTAGAATTTATTTTTAGCTTTAGTTTATGTATAAAGTTAGAAATTTTTCGTAGCTTTTATCATCGAAGTATGTACAATCACGCGTATATCATTCTAGAAAATTTAAAGTTCGAAACGACTCGAACCCGATTCATATTCACCAACTTTTCGAATCACAAGGCAATTTTTTTTTAATTAACGCGTTTCCTTGAGTGTTTCACGTAAAATTCGCGATCGAATGCCGAGTAATGCATAAAATTGTATCGCGAAGATGGTTGCATATCTTCGCTGAGCCAATGAGAAAGCTATACGTTGTAGCATTTTCCATCAATTGAAGTATGACGCGAACCTTCAAACTGACTATTCGTCGAAAAGATATGAACTGATGATTTTCCGTCGCGAAAGGAACCCGACATGCTTCGGAAGATGATAAACGTACTAGAACTCGACTTATCGGGATTCGTTTATGTAGAGTGATTCATAAGTATAATACATGTCAATACTTCAGAAAGTAAATTCAGATGCGGCTATAAATAGAAAATGTCATATAAATATATATCCTATATGTTTTCGAGTCATGGGTGATAAAGGAAAATATTTGGTGTGTCCGCTTTATGCCTCAACACATAATTATACCAAAGATAATGGAAAATTTAAACTAATATAATTTCGCAAAAAATGATCTTGGTTTTATTTTAAAGCATTTCTACTTACACGTGGACAGTTCTGAGTTTTTTTTTAATGATATTATGAGTGGGGAAAGTGAAAAAATTCTTCTCTTTCTCGAAAAAATTTTCTCAAAGAGAGTTTTGAGAGCTTTTTGTGAGAGAAAATTTCAATCTTTAAGACCAGTGAAAATTATTTTATGTTTAGATTTTTACAATTTTCAAAAAACGAAAAAGTATCTTTACTTTTTGCTATATGATGTTAAATCATCTTCGAAATTCACAACTATGTTAAAGTATAATGGAAACATAAGACTAATTGGATTGTTATACATATAAAATTATATATAAAATGTTTTTTTTGTAAAATTATATCAGTTTATATCATCAACAATTTTTTATCATACGTCTTGACCTCAATGTCCGCAAACAATACCCATCGATAGGCAAAACTCTATCCATTAGACTTCTGTTTAAAAACTATTGTATATTCAACACAAGTGGATAGTGTACATTAGAGGCTAAGTGGCGGGCCGTGAGCCCTTGCTCCTACTTTCCTGATCGTTAGGGCCCCTCCACTGCGTAAGAGTGTGAGGAAATTTCAATATAGTGTAGAGATCGATGCAGTGGAGTAGCGCTAATGATCAGGAAACTAGGGACAAGAGCTCACGGGCTCTGGTGTACATGATCTGCGACGTGAAATGAATTCAAACGTGTAAGTACGAGATGATCATTTCGAATGTTTTTTTTTTTTTTTTTAAATCATTTATAACTTGAAAACTAAGGTACATATATATAAGAATGATGTATCGTATGATATTAGATCTCTTCCTCTTTTTAAAGTATTGAATCAGTTTGTATGTTGAATCAACCATTCCGAAATTGGAATTGTATATAACAAGAGATTACAAACTTCCCTCAATATTTATTATTTCTCAATAATGGGAATCCACCAATGGTCAGATAAACGAATTCAATTAGCAAGAGTCCAATCGACTGGCAATTCGATAAAATTTCATTTCAATAAATGGAATTTAAATAAATGGTGTTCCGCTGTATTTTTGTTTTAACAGACTGCCAGGTACACGTGTGAAAATGCCAGAAGAAGAGAAAGGGATACAGGGATACACGGATAAGGCTTGTTGAATTACTGTTCTGGCTTGCAAACTGTATATATTTTATTAATTTTTATGCGATATACATCTGTCTTTAGTGTATGAATTATCGTGGAAACATCTTTGTTAGCGTGCTCGGATGCTAGACGAGATCGTTTTTCTTAAAGTAGACTGTATATTTTATTTTCGCACGCTAGTATGGGTGGAGCGTTAGTCCTCGTTTTCAGTTTTACAGAGATATCGTTTTGCCGCGATAAGACTGATACGCGTTTTCGGTTCGAAAGTTCTTACTCTTCTCTTCTCGGGAGCCGAAGAAGGCCTATAAATCTCCTCGGTCCCTCTCTCCCTCTCTATCCTAGGGCGGTCACGTAGCTTGAAGTTTAGGCAAAGGCTCACGTGAACGCCGCGTGATATGCCCATATATGGTCATGAATCCAGGCACGCGTAGCCCTTGTCGTTACGCCTGGTTCCGTGTTTAGGCCGTAACAAAGATTCTTCTTAATCCGTAACCTAGATAGCGCGTCGGTGGTAAAAAATGTGGAACGCTCGCGAACATACCGCCCACCTTGAACGGCTGTAGTTCGAAACTAAATGCCCTTTGGGGAGGGCGTAGATCCTCCGTCGTGATCCACCGGCAGAATGCAGACCTTGGTGATCGGGCGCTTTAGCGGTTTTGACGGATGAGACCCTGGAGAAACCGTCGCTGCCGTGATGCGGCCGAGTTTCCAGCGCAGGGGTGGTAGGTTGTCGTCTTTAAGCACCACCATCGTGCCTATACCAAAGTGCTCCGAAGTGGGAGTCTTCCACTTGTGCCGTTACTGGAGCTGGTGGAGGTAGTCGGCCTGCCATCGTTTCCAAAAACGTTGTTGAATGGCTTGAAGCATTTGAAAACGGCTCAGGCGATTAGTGCTGACGTCGGTGACATCAGGATACGGAAGAGCAGTAAGGGGGCGTCCGATGAGAAAGTGTCCAGGAGTGAGAGGGATGTGGTCGGAAGGTCGAGTGACGTAGGGTGCAGTGAGCGAGAGTTGCGCGAGGACGGTGCAAAATTCATCGTAGGTCAATCGCGTTTCCCCGACTACCCGCAGCAAATGTTGCTTTGCGAATTTAATTGAACGTTCCCACAAGCCTCCGAAATGAGGAGCATGAGGAGGAATGAAATGCCAATCGACAATGCCTTCTATGACCGCCTGTCGAGATATAGCCCGTCGGCTCGCTCCAATGAACACGGTGAATTTTTTCAGCTCGTTTCGAGCCCCGACGAAGTTGGTACCGTTGTCAGAGTATATTTGTTTACATACGCCTCTACGCGCCACGAAACGCTGAAAACATTTCAGAAACGCTTCGGTAGTGAGATCCGCGGCTAATTCTAAGTGCACTGCTTTGGTGGTAAGGCACACGTAACAAGCACAGATACTCCTTTGTCGCGGTTTCCGAGCGTAACCTATCTTTGACATAAAACGGTCCTGCGTAATCTGACAGGAAAACCTGCTCCGAGGAGAATTCTTTCTAGGTCCCGCTTGATCTGCACCCGTTAAGAGATCGTCTACGTAGAAATCATTTTCGATGACGCGACTCGCGGTTGGGAAATCATGGCTTCAATGTCGACTTGTTTTAGTGCGCGGGTGGCTAAGAAAGACGAGGCGGCCATGCCGTAGGTGATCGTATTGAGCTCGAACGTCTCTAACGGTAAGAAAGGGTGTTCCTGCCAAACGATGCGTTGAAGTGGGCGCTGCTCGGGTGCGATTAGAACTTGTCTGTACATTTTTTCGATGTCCGCGCTTAATATTACGGGATATTGCCGGAATCTTATTAGTATCGAGAACAAGTCGTTTAGCACGACCGGGCCAACTAGCTGGGCTTTGTTAAGAGAAATGCCACTGGTAGTTTTGGCGGACCCATCAAATACAACGCGAATTTTTGTAGTGCTACTGGTCTCTTTTACCACGGCGTGATGCGGTAGGTAATACGAGTGGTCGCGAATAATGTCGGGCGCTATCTTGGACATATGGCCAAGCCTTTCGTAATCGCGCATAAACTCGATATATTCGCGACGTAGCTGGGGCGATCGTAATAGTTTCTTCTCTAAATTGACGAATCGCCTTAGAGCAGTGGTTTTGGATTCACCAAGTTCCGAAAGTTTATCATTGAATGGAATATCAACGGTGAATCGGCCGGAGAGATTCCGAACCCTCCGACATCTATTCCGGATATCGTTATTCGCGTCGCGTCTCACTTCAGACGGAGGCGCCTAGCGAAATCTTCCTTGATAATGTTCATCTGGGAACCCTGGTCGAGTAATGCTCTGGCCTTATGGGTCTGACCGCGGTCATCAGTGACCTTGACTATGACCGTTGATAGCAACACGCATTCATGCGGAGTGGCGTCAGCGTTAGCGTTTTACATTAAACTTTGGGGAGGATGAGCGTCGTCGTTAGTCTCTATTTGTGAATCTTTTGTCGTTTTGCCCTTTCCCGTCGGAGAGTCTGTTCGCGGATGAAGCAGAGCGTGGCGATCCGCCTTACACATACGGCATGCTCTTTGCGAGCAAAACTCCTTTTTGTGTCCCGAGCTAAGGCATTTGGAGCGTACCTGCAACTCCTTGACTTTGTTCGAACGGGATTTTATTGATAGCTTCCTAAATTGCCCGCATCGCAGCAACGAGTGCTTGTTGCAAGCATACGAACAGGCGAGTGTATGTAGCATAGCAGCGGGCTTGCGCTGGGGTATTTGCCGAGATTCGGCGGGGCGACCGGGATCGTTCGACCGGTCTTAGCGAGGAACTTATACCGTTGTTCCAGAAAAATTATCAAATTGGCGAGAGTATTCCTCTTATCTGATTCGGCAGTACGTTTTTGCCATTCCTCCTTAGTTCGCGCGTCTACCTTTTCGAGAATGATATGCATCAATAAAGTATCCCACTTATCTACCGGCTCGCCTAGTAATCTTAAGGATCGCGTGTGATTAGTATAATCGTCGAGTAACTGTCTAAGCTCGATCGAAGATTCTTTGCGGATGACCTTAAGAGAAAATAAAGAGCTTACGTGGTAGTCGATGAGCTCGTTCGTGTCCTCGTAGCACTTTTGCAATAAATCCCAGGCAGCTTCGTAATTGCTGTCCGATACTGGAAGAGTTTTGAGGACTCGAGCCGCTTCGCCCTTTACCGCTGATATCAGGTAATGAAAGCGATCGATATTTGTGAGTGATTCGTTTCGATGTATCATATTTTCGAACTTGTCGCGGAAACAAACCCATTCCCCCAAAGTACCGTGAAATTGCGGTAATGCAACGACTGGTAACATGGCTACGGTAGGTGTTTCAGTGTTGACCAGAGACGCGGAGGTCGGTCGTAGATACTGCGCGTTGTCCGAGGTATTTGAACTTTGCAATATTCGTACTTTGCTGCGAATCGCGCCTATTAATCGATAATATGTATTTTCAAACTCTTCCCTACATCGTTCGTGTGCCTCTTCCTCGGCAGTGCCCGCAACGATCGGGATTATGCGATCCTGAATTGCCTCGAAGCGTTTCAGGAGGGTAGAGTTGTGATTTAATCGCTCCTGAAGGGAGTCGACGGGTTCGGATTCTCCTAGCGTGTCATAGAAGGTCTTTAGTCGCGTGAGAGCTGCTTTAACGCGGTCACGCTCTTCTATTAGCTGTTGGAGATCGAAATTATCGGTTCTTTCCATTTTTTGTCCTCGCGCAAGTCTAACAATAAATGAATCTCGACTTACCGCAGGTAATAGTGACAATGGAAGGCGGGATCAGTCAGTCTTGTACGTAGCGGTCACTGATTAGTGAAGATTCTTCGCTGCAAGCGTTGGTTGGGCGTTGGTCTTCTTCTTGATGAAGCTGCCCTTTTGACGATCCTCTGCGATTTTTGATCGTGGCCTGTCCGCGATCTTCTCGTCGATGATCTCGTCTGATGGTAGGCTGCTATGGAACCCGTGTCGTTTTCCGATCGCTGATGGTATGCACTCGGTCTTGTCCGAATTGATTGCGTGACCGGGTAATGGACTACCGTTCGCGCACGTGTTTCGTGTGGCGAAATCTGGGTCTACCGGCGACAGCTATACGGATGCGAGAGGTGCCTTTGTGGTAGCGATCGCGAACAGGGTTACACTTGCTAGCAATCAGACTGAAGCGAATCCGGCTCGTAGGACCAAATGTTAGTGCGCTCGGATGCTAGACGAGATCGTTTTTCTTAGATAAAGTGGACTGTATACTTTATTTTCGCACGCTAGTATGGGTGGATCGTTTTCAGTTTTACAGAGATATCGTTTTATTAGAATTTTCGCTATATGTTGCCGCAACAAGACTGATACGCGTTCGAAAGTTCTTACTCTTCTCTTTTCGGGAGCCGAGGAAGGCCTATAAATCTCCTCAGCCCTCCGCCCCTTTCTATCTTAGGGCGGTCACGTAGCTTGAAGTTTAGGCAAAGGCTCACGTGAACGCCGCGTGATATGCCCATATATGAATCCAGGCACGCGTAGCCCTTGTCGTTATGCCTGGTTCCGTTTAGGCCGTAACGAAGATTCTTCTTAATCCGTAACCTAGCGTGTCGGTGGTAAAAAATGTGGAACGCTCACGAACAACCTTAACAATTTCGTGATTTTCGATTTAGGTTTATATAGATACGCGTACAGTTAGTGTTAAATTTTGATCAATCAGCAATGGCAATTGTTTAGCTAAATACTAAAATTTTTCTTTTTGAGATCAAATAATCTGTTAAATAACGAATTAAATGCTTGTCAAGCACAGAATAAATGCACTAGCTGTTTCTAGAAAAACCAATTAAACCAATTCTGTTGCTTAAATTCATTGATATTATCGACAAAATTTGAACATTCCTAATTTTCTTATTAATTTCTCTTTTCTTATATGTTAGAAAGAAAGGAAAAAAAAATATTCAACACATACAATGATAAATTGTAAATTTTTTGTTTTGATTCTAACATCAAAATAATTCCCAAAAGAATATCATCGAAATGTTACTGAACAACTAAATAAATATTCTACTTCAAAATAAATTTCGGGGAATTACAATTTTTCGCATCACAATGTTGATAATTTTTCTCAGGAAAGTTTCTTTTCTTTTCTATTTTTCCATTTTGTAATTTCGAAATATTTTAAAATGTCTTCAATACGAATATTTCTTAGTTTTCATTAAAATTTTAATCTTAGTTGGGTAACAGGTTATGCCTTTTCCCGACATCGTTAACAGATTAAGATAACATAAAGTACACCAAAGATTATCTATATTGGAAGCTCGTATCTATCTTCTATCTATTTTTCTATCTTCACTGAGAACGAAGATTGTAAATCAACAAGGCCTACTAAATCACCCAAAGTGCAACTGAATGTTGTATACAGTTACTTTCGTAAATATTCTGTGAGAAATACTCAAACAACAATCTACCTACTCGTTTTAAAGCTCGACACAATTCTCTATTCGTTTTTTTTTCTTCAAAAATATTCGAGCAGTTGAAAAAAAAGTAAAGACACTTTTTTTTTATAAATAATATTATAAATTCAAGGATTCTTTAAAAATATTAAGAAATTGTTTCTCTAACTCCACTCTGGTTATATTTAAGTCTGTTTATAGTCCTGAATGTATATACTCCTTTTTTCTCAAACCTCATCAAACTACACCAACTTGGTCCGATATTTTTCGCTTTTTCAGGTACAACTTTTTCTAAAAGAATTAAAGATCGAAATGTAAACAATCTCTTAAAACGTCTGAATATCTTTATGGCATTGACCATAGACATACTAACATATCGAAATCTATCTGATTTATGAAAAATTTAAATGTGCAAGTACGTGTACAAGTGTGTGTAATCTGCACGTGTAATCGTAACTTTTTATTCTTTCGCGTGGAAAGCAGTTATATCGATTACCAGTAACGAAATGAAAGCAACAGATTAAAAAGAAAAAGATAAAGAAAATGCGTAATGTTGATTGCAGACTAGATAATCTTCCTGGTTACTTTTTTTTTTATTAAATCACTATTAGTCAAAATCTGATATCATCGTTGATAGCAAACAGAATTCGATGTCAATTATTACGCAAATAGTCGATGTTACAACGACATGTATTTTCGTTTGACTCGTTGTTAAAGTTAAACTTTAAAATCGGGGAGAAAAACCTTGTTCGACTGATGAGAACGTTTGCCAAATGATTGAAAAAAAACAAAGGAAAAAATATTGTTGACGTTATTACTATGGGACAAATTTACGAACGATATGTCGGGACAGTTATGAAAATACTATGAGGAATTGCGGATACATTCGTTACACATTCGCAAGGCTGCGACAAACGTTTCTTCGTTTGACATCGACGTTTATCTGACAAAACTCTCGACGAACAATTGAAGAAATCCTAACATTTTACCCTAATGTTCAAAGTTTATAATAAAATATTGAAAACAAATTGTACAGTTAAAAGTCGTACAGAGGCATTCGAATTTTTATAATTTTCGAGAACAAAAAAATTCTGCTTTACCATTTGCTAGATGATGTAAAAACATTTTTGAAAAAATCGAAGTGGAGGCTTCACGCGTTAAAATGAGATCATCTGAATGTTTTTTTTTTTTTTTTTTTTTTTTTTGTAAAGTCAGAATAGTTTAACTCTTTCAGTGTCGAACGATATATCATTGTGAATGGGTATACTCGTTATTCTCTATTTGTTTTATTATTTTTTTTCTTTTGAGATACAGTGGCTGTTTATTTGTTAACAAGTCCTTTTATCAATCTTGTACTTCCCATTTGAAACAAGCTTTTATAATTTTCTCCTCAATGTTTATTAAATTACATTAATCCGGTTGCACGATGGTTTTCAGTGATCAACTGCAGGCACGTTTCGCTCAGGATTGCATTTCTCGTCGTTGCTAAAAGGATTAAAGTTAAAACAGACGGAATACTTTCGCACACCCTGCACATATTCTTTCTTCGCCAATCTCGTTGCTTCTTTTTCTTTTCGTTGCACGCTGTTGTTCACCAAGTTTCGTTTTACTGGTCTCAACAGCACGGACTTTGATTCCTCGCGAGACGAGAGTGAATTAATTAGATGGACGTAATTAACGAGACACAAGTACGTATCGTTCCCTGGCTCTAGAAAATGGTTGACTGTTCGTAAAGAGGCTCGCTTGTGCTGCGCGAACTTTTATCCCTGAATTAGTAACGAGAAAGTTGTTCGAAGGAAATTACCACCTACCGCCATGAATATTTAAAGCTAAGAAAATATTGCACGCTGAAAAGACGTCGAATTTTAATGGATGTACGATTTAGCATTACTTCGTTTCTTGTTATTTTAGCTACTAAATTACGAGAAACACATTCAAGAGTATTTTGAAATAATTATAACTTTGAAATGAGCTTGATTGGGAATGATAATAATCTTCTGTGGTCTTCGCATGACATTAATCACCTCGTGGCTTTCGAAGAACTTTGAAGTTAAATGATACGAGCTTGATGACCTTAATGACCTTGATTAACTGTGAGATGATGACGTCGAGACAGGTCACATAAAATGAGCTGCACTGTGAATACGTTAGATTGTTGCAGATGAAATGCTTAATTGAAATTCTTAACAATTCGACATCTACAGCTTTCTTGAAAATAATAAAAGAAAAGAAAAGAAAAGAAAATAAAATAAAAGCTTTCAATAACAAAAATAAATAGAAGTGTATTCCTAGATTCGATGTATTTTATCGTGAAACAATTTTATAATTGTTACAATTGAAATTTTTAGCCGATTGTTGTTGAAAATTTTGCTCGTGATTTTTTAATATCAGTTTTTTAAATGTAGCTTTTCGACAAACATTAGCAAATGTTATGAGTAAACTGCGGATTTTTTTGTGGTTTTAGAAATGTAATTAAAAAAAATAGAAACTTGGTGAAAAATTGTTCTGTATTTTCTGAATTTTATAAAAAGCATGACATTTTAGACATTTGATACTTTTTTTCGCATTGTGTGCTACAAATCCACAAAAATCCGGACCCTAGTTATGAGTAAGTAACTATAAGATATTTATTTAATAATCATACACAATTTATAATAAAATAGTTATTTCTAATATAGTTATATATAGTTATATATAGTTACTTGTAATAGTAACATGATCATTTTGATTTTGTGGATATTTCATATGCAACAATCTAATACGATAATGAGAAATATCTGTTTCACTTATTTATCATTAGATTGCAGATTTTTATGCATTTATAAAAAATTGCACAATAACGTGAGAAAATGTATAAAATATCCAAAACGTGGCATTTTTTATAACATTTGGTATGTTAAAGCTGTTAAAGACTAACGTATAAACTTTGCATCAGAAAAATGAAAATTCAAAGTATTTCATTACTATTTATATATTTCAATCATAAATTAGAAAATTAGAAAATTATTTTCCACGCAAGTTTTATAGTTTTATACAGATTTTTAGAGTTTTGAATAATTTTATTTTTTAACATTAAACAATTTCCCACCGAGATTCTATTTTTTCGTCACATTCTCAAAAGTATAAATTTACAAAAAAAAAAGAAAAAAAAATTGCATGAAAATAACAAAATTTGTACAAAATTTTTCTATTTCAAAAACAAAGTTCACTTCTTTGACGACACAGTTAGTAAAAGCGATACACTGTTACCGAAACATTTTGTATCAGCTTAACGTGTATCACATTATTTGGAAATTATTATCTCGCGCGAGTGTTAACATTACGGCGAACATTCGACGAGATGAGAAAAAAGTGTTCTCCTCTCGACTTAAAGCTCGTGTTCCTCGTTAAGCAAAGCCTTATTCCTACATCCTGCGATCCGGTTCCCACGACTGCCGAGTAAATTAATTAACCTAGTTAACAAACAGCGATCGGTTTCCAGATTTTCGCTAAATCGAAAATTCCGCGCTGAATTTGGCTCGACCGCCAGCTTAAAACTCCGTTTTACACTGATTCGTTGCAACGTCGTTATATGCAATTCGCAAACGTTTCAATTACAGTTAGCAATTGAAGCCAGGAACAATACCATTTGAGTATGTCTCAGTGTCAAAGCGTCGCGTTTGATTTCTCGATTGATACGGTTGATCGTGCGTCTTCCGCGATCCGAGAGTTCGATCGCGATTGGATCGCAGCGTCACGTGACTGGCGCGAGCTTCGATTCGCCACGCACGGTCTGCTCTCCCCGATTCACGCATACACCAACGAGCCACGAATCAATTAGCCCGTTTAATCAGACGTCCTCGCGCTTGCTGCCCTACGGCCGGAAAATTTGTCTCCGCGAGGCGGGGGGAATCCGCGGGAAAATAAACTTTCCAATAATTTTCTCGCGTCGGTATTGAATTTTTCCGATAATGATCCCGACGTTTATCGTAGCTAGTCTGAAAAGAAAAGAAGTGCATCCTCGTTGCGCGTATTTTTGCCAGCAGATTTCAGTCGATACTATAAATTTATATAGTAATTAATATTAATGTAATCGTCACTATAAATTTCTATTCAACAACTTTGTGACCTTCCAGAGATGGGCAAAATGTACAGTTAATCCGATTAATGATCGACGACTGTAATTAATATGAAATCAGTATATTAATCGTGATGATTACCGATCATCAATCGTTGATTAATGAACCGGGGAAATGATCAAACTCATTGTCGTAAAATAATTTAGTTTAGTTTGCTTCTATCAACGACGCTGTGTATATTTTATAAAAATTTCGTATTTATTATTTGTATTGTTTTGGAATGCGATTTTAACAGAACGTGTTCAAAAAATTTTCTATCAATTGAAAGTCTTGTTTATTATGTATAATTCTCGAGTTGTTATTGGTAGAATTTTACCGTATGATTTGATGAAGATGAACTTTAATGATAAATTTTGAAATTCTTCATTGTGATTCGCGTTCGTTTTCGTACCAAATACAGGGTGGGCTAAAAATCACTTTCTACCAAAAGTAATGAAAAATAAAATAAAATAGGGGGCCTGTCTAAACTTATCTACCTAAGAGAAATACATAGTTTCATTAAAAAGAAAAAGAAAAAAAAAATAGGGATCACCCTAAGATCTGAGAAGCCATCTCCATCTAAACAAAATTTATGACCATCGAAAAACGTCTCTCGAAACAAAGTTATATGTTTTATTTGTAACATTGTTTTCCACAACGAATAGTTTAGAAGATAATTGTGTAAAACGTTTCGAATAGGACATCCTCTATGTATTGGATAGATTTACCTGTGTGTATGTAAAAGGACAACAAATCTCACTTTCAAAAATATCTGAAATCTAATTCCTATTTACAAGAATAGTTATATAATTGCGTTAATTGTCGAAAAGAATATCCGTCTTGGAAGTATTAATGTACTTCGAGTATTAATATAATTAATTAATCGCTACGCGAATGCTAATAATAAATACTATTAATACTAAAATAATAGTAAACTGGTAAATAATATTACCAATCGCATTACCAACTGTATATGTTTGCAACGAGACAAATAACACAACAAATAGAGTTTATTTGTCAAATAACAACATACTTGTTGCAGTCACTTTAAAGCTAGTCACTTTAAAAGCAGATCGCGTCGCGGTATTTCCCAAAACAACAGTCGCGTGAAATTCCTTTGTCGTCGGTGTAAACAACAATTGGATTCGGCCAATTCGCAAGCACTGCGAGAGCATCTCATCGACTATTTTGGCTGTTGGTGACGGACTTTTCGGAGCAATCGGACGTGTCCCATTCCCACAATGGTGGAGTTCCGTTCGAGGATTTCCATAAGCGCCGAGAAAGGCTTTTTAACGGAGAAGCTTCAATGGTGTAGTCGACCGTGACGATTCTACGATTCTGCTCTTGGCTTGTTTCGTTCCAGATCGTTTAAAACGTCGAACGAGTTGAGAACGAGATTACACGTGATTGCAGTGAATTACATCTGAACAGGAAAAAGGAAAAAGAAAGACGGAGAATATTGTTCTCCAAACTTAGTTGGTGATTTTATCAGTAAGACAACCTAGCAAGTTGCGAACCACGCGAGTGTCATTCTCTATTATGTCTAATATCTATTTGGAATTGAAGAACACTCGTAGAAAGCATCAAGTATCAAAGAGCAAATTCTTCAGTACAAATTAATTTCGCTTCGGTTAAAATTTTTATGGAAGATAAAATGTATTTGTAAATTTTAGACATTTCAGAATATTTTGAGGTTAGACTTGACTAGTTCTTTTTACATCATTTCCAAATATTCTCTTAATATTAACATTGATCGTTATTAATTGATATTAATTGAGTTAGACAGTAAAATTACTGGGTTTTCAAAAAAGATCTAGTGTTATTTCCTTATAATTTAATTCAATTTTACAGCAGCTGCACATACTCTGTGCGTGACGAGTACAATGTAGATATAAGACTTTTAAAAGCGGTACCACAGCTAAGAGATTAATATACTCGTATATGTTTAATACATTCTACTTGAAAGCAAAAGGAATGTATTGAAAAAAAAAACATATTTGCGTTTAATAATCTAGGAACAAACAGAGTTATCATCTACAGTGCTCGCAAACTTAAATGAACGAGTATGTTTTTCTTTTTCCTCCTGAAAAATTTGATGTCTGGCACTTGCAGTGATGAATAACACTCGCGTGGCTCGCAGTACAAAAGAAGCTCATCACTCTTGATGTAAAGCTTGCTAGGTTCTTCTATTGACGAGACTACTAAGTAAATATCTACCTTTTTTCTCCCTTTTCTCTTTTACAATAAAATAGCATTCGAACCAAGTGGAATTAGCAAATATATACTAGTTATAAATATTTTCCAAATATTTCCTAAAAGTGTTCTTCGGTTAGGAAAATGTGGATGAAAGTTAATTTTAATGATTTACAACGTAATTACGATGTAAGCTTTACACGGGAGAATTGCAAATTGGAGGAGTTAAATGGATCTGGAGATGATCACTTCCTCACGGCTTCGCCGAACCGTAGGGTCACACGAGATTCACTAGGGTCGCTATTCATTCACTGTTACTTTAGGTTCTAGAATAGCAAAGGCCAAGTGAGAAGTTGCACACGTAGGGACAGATAGTAGAATGGATGCTTACGAGAATTATTCTGTGTGAAAGTTCCTCTGATAACTGTTACAATCAGGCATCGAAGCAATTAGATAGCTTCTATTTGAAACGTGAAGAACGTTTCGAATAATGTTTTCACATTGCAGGTCCCGAAGAAAACAGATAAACAACAAGTGTTTTTAAAAAAACGTTTCAGACAGAATAGAACTTGCAAGACGTAAAAATGAAAATTTTTCCTTTCTCAATATTATTAAAATTATTAATATTAATACAATATCAAGTGAAAAGTTTTCAATATTTGTAAGGAAATTTTTAATCGAATGTTCTAAAGTAAAGGAACTTACTTGTTACACAGATTTTGTTCCACACTATTCAAAATTCAATTTCTCTCTATAAAAATTCTACAAACATTTTTTTTTTCATACGAAATAAGAAGAAAAACAAGAATTTTTTTTAAAACGGAAAGAACCTGTTCATTTCGATCCTTGATCATAACACAAAAAGGTCATTAAACTTTTCTTACGAAAGGCAAACCGCGAGGAGGTAGAAAAAAGAATTTTATATTCGTAATATATCGAGTTCTTGACGATGCTTTTGCTCGGAACGGGAACGAGGTAAAAGGTCGGTGTAACGTGGAAATTGATAGAATCGCGAGCCGGACGTTATCGAATTTACGCCCTCGGCGCGAGACTGTCGTTTCCTCGATACTTACACGTTCGATAATTTCGACCTGTTAATTTCACAATTTCGTGATCGTTTCTTCGTTAAACGGTGATTTTTTCGCCGACGATAAAAATCACTTCGTGATTTCGTCGATCTTGGATTTACGGATTGCACAGTTGATCGAGCTCGTAAATCTTAAAGCCGCTTTCTTGAAGGAAATTTATTTGCGAAACCGGTTGGCAAATACCGCTTCTGTCACGCGACTCGTTGCTATTACATTTAAATATATTTTTCATGGTATTTTTTGTGCAATTTTTATTCTGATTGAAGCTCGTGATTTGATCGATTTAATTTCCGGAACGATCCGACGCGAATGTTTTTTCAGGTCAAGGTTCTCTTATTATAAGGGAACATCGTGTTCCATGATGTTTCTCCAATTATTTTGATCTTAAAAAAAACAAAAGAAAAATCTTTCATTTTTAATTTTCTTACCAAGAATATTACGTTACGAGCAAAACTTTAATCTACTTTAATGGAAAATGGATTAAAAATCAAATTCTTTAACGTAGAAGTTAATTTTATTTGTTTCTCCTCTCGAGTAACAGCATTAGAGACCCTCCATTTTAAGCGACAGCTATTGATCACCGCTTTCAGAGTATCCTTTTTCGAATACACTTATAAATATCCAAGAGAGAGATAACAACTTCCATTACTTGACTCATCAACTTACAATCTACTTACTCTAACTTTCTGATCCGAATACCGCCACGTTGTAACCAAAAAATGAGCAGCATAGTCGAAATTTCACAGACAGGATATTACCGAGGTAATATATTTCTAAGAATTGTTTAACAGTACAGAACAAAAGCTGCAACGAAACCTTTTAGCCAATTTCCACGTAGCTAATTATACACCTTTCTTCCATAATAGAAAGCAGATGGCTCATGTTGACAACGACAGCAATAAGAAACACCGCAATTATAATTTAATTTAAAGTTAATTTTAAATTTATGTTGGAATTTGCTGTTCCACCAATTTGGAATTTGCCATTATGCCAATTAATTTAATTTGAAGTTAATTTTAAATTTATTTTAGAATTTGCTATTTTGTTCATACCACACGCATGTACTTATCGCAAATTAAGTGTAAAGAATAAACTCGTAAAATCGGCGTTTATTCAAAAGAGCTTCGGTTCTTCTTCCAACTGACGTTCAACTCGTTCGATAGCTCATATCGAGTTGAACGTCAGTCTTTATTGTCCTCATGTTGCAATTTCATCCCTCCTAGGGAGTCCTACGAAGTTTGTAAAAGGTCTGAGGATCCTTTATGTTTGTTTTATGTTTCTCCTTTCATGGATTCTATGTGCTACCGAATTTTTTACATAAAAAAATGTAGTACGTGAATGATCCTAATTTTCGATGAGAAATTATTCATATTCAAATTACTGTGATTTCGTAAGAAAAGAATTGTACAACATTCTGCCTGGACTCATTTTAATATGAAAGAAATCATACGTCAAGTTTTATGGGAAAATTGCAATATTTTCTAAGTTTTAAGTATAACCTCAGACAAAACAAATAATTTATTAAATTTATTACTTCTCAATAATTTCTATCCAGTTATATCATACCGACGAGTTCAAAAAGAAAGCGACGAATTATTGTATATAGTTTGGTCACTCGTTATGGTCCGCAATCAGTTGCCAGCGCGTGGTTAAATACACGGTGGATTTTATCGCGAAAAAATTTGAAAGAATTTAAAAAATTTATCCGTATTGAATTAAATGTATTAACATCTGCAATTAAAAAAGTATTGGTACATATTTCTTGCAATATTCTTATGAAAGCAAATGATGTATCAACAAAGTCTAGAAATAGTTTACTACGTACAAAAGTTATGCGATAGTTATACAACAATAATACAAGTAATATAAAAATTCCAGAATGAAAAAGGTTGACCGAGAAACTCAAAAATTCGATCGTCGATGTGTCTCTTCGCGATTTTTTAAATGGTCGATTCTATTTATAGCTACGAGGTTGAAATGGGCGTGATTGGTCGTAAATTGTCAAGAAAGCGGCAAGATCCTAACCGAATCATCGTTTCGGTATTACTAGTAGACATTACAGAAAGAATCACGTACTCACCTGTCTTGCGTGTCGGTAGAGTGTAGCAGCTGTGGCAACGACTGGGTCTGCTGTAATCTCTGAGCTCGGTTTTCTGGCGTATGCATCTCTTTCTTGGTCAGATCGTACACTACAGACTCTGTGATATCCTCGACGTGCCTCTTGTTCTCCATCTGTCACATAGCAATGGAAATCACAGTTTAATCGTGTAGGCTGGATAATTAATATCAGAAGAACGAGTGGTTGGATATTATTGATTCTGAGGTGATTACTTGACTCTGTTCATTTTCTTCCTTGCACTCTGTGTAGAAGTTAAAAATAGCACGTTAAACCACGACGATCATCGGTGATCGATGTTTCTATTCCTATGAATATTTTATTTATTTTTTATTAAATAAAAACTAAACTAAAATGAATAAATGAATATAAAAATATTCCTATGAATATTTTAGTTTTACTTTTTAGTAAAAATTCAATCAAATCAAAAGATTTTACACTAGCACAAATAATATTATACATGTGTAACTAAATAACTAATAATAAATATAAATAACTGAATAATACTAATAATATAATATATACGTAATATTTTATAAAAATTAAATATTCCATCCTGCAGGCAGAACGTATTAGTTTCGCGTGGTAATCAACGTGTTACAATTATTTCTATTTAATTTACACAGCGTGTTACAATTGTAAATTTATACAACTTTTGTACGTCCACGATAATCTTCAAAATAATTTCAAAATACAATCTCGATGATTTTACGATGGATTTTTAGATATATTCGGGTCAAAGAATTCAAAGACCGTTGTGCATCTTACTTACAAAAGTGCATAAGATTTTACGTACCGTAATAGGGTAAAGAGAGACCCGGTGCTCTGCAGAATTTGACGACAAATCGGTGACTTCCGGCTCCACGTGTCTCTCGTTCTCGGTCATGTTTCTGTTCCTCTTTTGGCCACAGAGGCCCAGTAAACAGTAGAAGACCACACACAAGACTTACGAATTGTTTTTTTCACTCAACACACGAGAAGATTCCTCAGTCGAACACTCGGTTTTCCGACTTCCATGTGATTTGTCTCATTCTGACGCGTCAAGCTGCCTTCAAGATTGTCAAGATCGAGATTCAAAATCGAGGATAAACGAGACACCTGCGTGTCACAGTCGATGGACGAATCGATTGTTTGAATTAGCCGATTGAATCCAAGGTAATCTAAGATGGACAAACGAATGTTGGACTTTCGTTGAAAGAAGACTTTTCCTTTTCGAAAAAATTAGGAGGGAAGGTGTCGCGTTTAGACAGAGAGCAAGCTCGATGTGTTGGCGCTGAAACTGTTATGTCAGCCAAATTGATCACATACAGAAAGTGTTCGAACACTTACAGAAATTTTTTATCATGCGTTATATAAAATATTGTAAAATTTCATTAACACTGTGGCGATTATATTGGTCAAGTTTGAAACAAATCAAAAAATATATTGAAAAATACATTAGGTTGTCTCACTTGAGCTCCAAATATTTTTTCTTTTTTTTTTTGAGAATTGCAAGGACGAAAAATATTTTACACGTAATTTTGATGGTCAATATTCACAGACGGTTTATCTGAAGTTTTCAAAATCATCGATGTTTTCTTTGCAAATAACTATGTACGTTCAGATACCTCGTACTTAAACATCCACCATGCATCATATCAGTTCAATATTCAACAAAGTCATTTTTAACATTTATTCTACACTTCAGAGCTATTCGTGCTGTATACTAATTCTTTTTAGTAAAAAATGTATGTCTGCAATAAATATCTTGTAGCTTCTATATATATATATATATATATACAAGTTGGTGTCAGATTTCACCAATATAATTACGACAGTTGTGTCTCATTACAGTTGTTAATGAAATTTTAATGTTTTACGTAAGTCACGTAATATGTACATATATATACGTAAAAGTTTCGTGTTGCGTTGAGACATTTTCGTGACTGACATATTAACAACTTGTTTATTTTCAATTCTTTAATTTCAGTTAATTACGTGTCAAGAGCAGTGTTTTTGCGAAAGTTTTTCGTAAACATTTTCTGATTGTCGATGTGACGTTTGCTCGTAAACGTTGTTTGCAACAAATTTACAATTTTCAAAATCCACAAAAATATTTCATAGTTCGCGAACATTCATTAGAATGAAGGCGCTTTATGATTTTCTTCTTCAGTAAACGTTAATTAAATTCATCGTAATATGTTACATCGCGATAGAGATGTAAATCACTGTTTTGAGGATTTGTATTTAAAATTGAAAAATGAAATTCGCATTACACGGGGTAATTTTCTCTTTCTTTCAAATTGAAAGTGCGACTCGATGATATTATAAAAAAATTTAATAAATTAATTAACTAATTTTGAGTTAATAAATTTTGAGTAATGCCCAAGATCATCACTTCACAACATTGTAGTTTTATTGGAAACATTTTTCTCTATAGCGAATAGTTTAAGAGAAAATTGCGTGGATAGCTTCATATGGGATACCCTATATATAAATTACTAGCAGAGAGGAATTCAGCGGATGTCTTATTACGAACTTCAATTATATAAACTATTTGTTCCCCGACAAATTCATATAAATGTAATTTTACTTCGAGAGCAGAAAAAAAAGTAGATGACAAATGTCAACACAGGATGTATTATTTTTACGAACGCGACGGAGATTTTCTCGAACTCGAGTTTTTCTTAGGTGTAGTTTGGTTTGAAATGACCAATCAGAAGTCGTCTCGACAGAAGAAGGGAAGTTCTGTCTTTCGCGGAGCAAAGTTTCCCCTAATCGTTGATAAGAAGTTTCATGGGAAGGAGGATCGTTGAGTAATAGGATCCTTTGTTGATCGTTCATCCGATAATCTCGATCTCGCAGAGACGAGCCACCTTGGCTCTTGATAAATCTGATTCGGATATCCTCGGATACTTTTTAAAAACTTGTTACACGTAGCAAACTCTCCTCGCGAATAGCGATGAACATTCGAATCTCATTGTCAGTTTTGAAACGATTCGATATTCTTCGAGACTGTGTAAAAATTCGAATCACTTTCGAGTGGAATTCAAAAATCATGGAAGTTTTAAAAGTTTCGAAAGCTTTCAAAGTCTCAAAAGTCTTGGAAATCTCTTGGTTATTTTAATCACTCTTATAGTCAACATTTTGTGGTAATGCATTTACGTTATTCGTCTTTATAATTTACGCGTTATAAAATTGATTAGATAAATTATACTGGGTTATTTTATATATATCACATATTTTATACATTTATCCATGGTCTGCTTGTCTAAATATCCAAAATTTTCAAGACTTGCAAGACTTTTAAACTTTCAAGATATCATTCAAAATTCTTGAAAATAACGCTTAATGACTTATCGTTACACGTTTTCGTCGATACATCATCAATTTGTGACCAGAAGAACTTATTTCGGTGAAACCACATTCCAATATCCTTCCTAGATCGGTACGCATCGTTTGTACGGAAGTCAGGGCTCGTCCTGCGACGGCCAGTCGATATGTCGTGTCGTGACAGTCTTTTCTGTCTACTCCCAACAGAATCGAAGCGTGTCACATGTCATCCCCTATGTCTGTTTGCCCGATGATCGAAGCGTTGACCTTTGAAATTAATCTGATAATACCTCTGTTTAATGGAATTCCAAATATAGAACGTTAATAATAGAACGATAAATTGGAATGATAATACACAGAAATTGCAGTAATGATGAAGCGAGAGTTTATATCGAGGGAAGTGTTCGATTTCGCGGGCGAAATGGACAAATTCGGACAAGCTTACTCGAATCACTGTTCGCGAATCACTTGTGTTTTATCGCTTTGAACTTGTGCTCAGGAATCGAAATTAACAGGTTAAGGTCTCTCGCCTTTAACCTCTTGCGCTGAAACGACGTGCCACGCACGTCGAGAATTTTTTCTCCCAAAATTGCAATATTTTCTCAGTTTTAAGTACATTTAAGTATAACCCAGGCAAAACAAATAATAAATTTATTACTTCTGAATAATTTCTATCCAGTGATATACCGATGAGTTCAAAAAGAAAACGACAAATTATTGTATACGGTTTGGTCACTCGTTATGGTCCGCAATCAGTTACCAGCGCAAGGTTAAAAAGATTTCGTTCGAATTTGTACACTTCGTATAAAAAGAAAAACATTTTTGTGGAATTTTTGTAGAAGGTAACAAAAGTTCCGCAGGAACAAGAGTTATTTTAGAATATTTAGTTAAAAATTTATTTTTATATTCATTATTCACCGAATAATTTGCTATGCAAATTGAGCATTGAGAACTTTTGTAATATTGACTAGTCACAAATTATCTGTCCTTCCAAAGAGAAATTTTTTATTTTTATGTTTTGTAAGTTGTATTCGGACTAAAGTTTTTATAATATTTATAATATTATTTGTCTATTCTCGAATCCATTTAAACAACAGAATCCATTTAAAAGTATCATTTTTCGATCTTTTTCGATCGCTGCGTGTGCTCGAAGAGAATCAAGTAGCCTCTGCCTCTCGTCGAGAGAACTCTTCAGGAACATTCCCGTTTGCGCCATCGTTATTCTTTGTTTGAAACGATCAAAGGCAAACGTGGAACACGATGCTTTTTTAATTATCTTTTGCCTTCTTCGACTTGATACCGTACATGTTTAAACGCGTATTTGAGAGAGATAATTAAAAAACTGCGAGAAAAGGATTCTTTATCGCTCGCTGGCGTCGTTCCGGGGGGAGGGAGGGAGGAAAGCTTGTAAAAAGGAGCTACGTGTTTCCACCGTTATGATCTGTTTAACGAGACAAAATGCAAAAAAGAAGAAAAACGTTCTCTTAAGGGGGAGTCAAAGTAACCAGCCATTTCTTTTAGAAAAAGAAAACCAACGCGATAATTTAGTAAGCTGGGAAAAGAGTTTCTTTAGAGCAGCAGTTCTCAACCTGGGGATGCGCGAAAATAATATTGGTAATGGTGGAAAACACCAAAGAAAAGGAGTTAAAATAAAAACACAAAAACAAAGTTATAGAGGTTTGATTTGAAATGTCATTGGTTTAATTTGATTATTAGCTAACCTAAAAAAATTGAGAAAAAAGGGAGTTAAAATAAAAACACAAAAACAAAGTTAGAGTTTTGATTTGGAATGTTATTAGGTTAATTTGATTATTAGCTAACCTAAAAAAAATTAAAAAAAGAGTGAACTGAAATAAAAATGCAAAAACAAAATTATAGAGTTTTAATTTGAAATTTACTTATTTGGCTAACCTAAGGAAATTAAAAAATAAAACAAATTCTTTTGAGGGAAGGGGGGTACTCATAAATGAAAAGCCTAATCAAGGAGCACGGGAGAGAAGAAAAGTTGGGAACCGTCGCTTTAAAATATATTTTTCTGCGTGTCACTTTAGTTGTTTACTTTTAAATTAGCTGAAATTGATGATTCGCGCAAAGTTCTTGAGCACTTAAACTTAAATCGAGCCGGCGTCAATTTGCTTTGAGGGTCGATGGTTTGGTTAACGAGCCAGAACTTTCGGAGTTTATTCGGTGGTTTTCGTTTGAGTGTTCAATCATTTTGAGGAGCAATCGGCTGAAAGTAAGCTAAACAAAAAAAGAAAAAAAAAAGATAAGCAAAATTGGCAGATATTACGCAAAATTATTTACAGCCTTTGGCTTCAGAAAAAAAGTAAATGTTTTTTACCCTGTAAAACAATAAAAAATTTTACCGATGTACTAATGAGGAATATAGTCAGGACAAATTTTGTCTCATTTTAAAGCGTAAAATCTCTACTTTTGACTCGGTTTTGAGTTTGTTTTCTTCAAACGTGTAACGGGTGGGAAAGTAAATGTAGCTATTCTCGAGACTTATAAAAATTCAAGCTTCTCTAAAAACATTGAACCTTTTTTTGTTAACTGGTCTTGAATTTTTTCTTTACAAGGATCCCTTAAAACTTGCTATACGATTGTTTTTTTTAACCGTTTTATTGAATTTGAACATTAAGATTATACGATAAAATTTTAAGATTTTTTTTGAATTTTTGTCGTTTCATCCTAACATTCAAAGTTTAATAGAATGACGAAGAATAGAACAAGTTTCTTTAAAAAAAAAAAAAAGATTTAATCTCCAAAACCATGACATTTGAACTTTTACAATTTTCGAGAATAAAAGTTGTAAAAACAAAATTTTTACATAAAAAAAAAAAAAAAAAAAAAAATTGGGATCATCAAAGGAAAAGCTTTACGCTTTGAAACGAGTCCAAGTGGATTGTTACATAATTTCTTTTTTTACAAAATCATTGTATCGTTATTCGTTCAATTGCTGTATAAAAAGAATTTTCAATGTGAAAACCTTCGACGATTACCTTGGAAACTATTGAAAAGGACAAACTTAACAAAACCAAAGAAAATTGATGTTTTTGTCGATCGATTGCCAGATAGTCGTCGATCCTGTTATCTTAACTTGAAAGAAATACTCTTATTGAAAGGTAAATGAGATTCTAATCTCCCTTTACCGACGGGAGCGACTCAGACATTTTTTCGAAGCGTTGCGAAAGTAACAGCGTGAATTGGTTTCACGTTAGTCTATCGCTTTAAAAACAGTAGCTCGTTCGTTGCTCTTGATTTATATAGAAGCCTCGAAAGAACGTTTTAAGTCTGGCATTACGTTGAATTCTCGGCGAATTATGCCGAGTAATCCATTGCGAATTTCTTCACGCTCCGTCAAGCTTCAGAAGAACCGTAAAATTGAACTTAGCGCGTCGAGCTTCTCTGATATGTTCCCTCCGTGTGTGTGTCTGCTCGAATTCCTCTTTTCCTCCCCCCGCATCCAGAATTCTGCCCCATCCACTTTCAATTTGCCACGTTTATTAATTATCTCCGGGCAGTTTGGGAATTCTTTGCGTCGCGAACAAATCGCGGAAATGGATTCGCGTTTCTATTTACGAGAAGAAAGAAAAATCGCGCGTTAAATTTCGTTACGAGAACGTTCATTTTGGACACTGCGTATATATGTTTTGCTTGCCAGGTGTGTTCCGCGCATTTTTGCACGTTTGAACTTTGCATACGCGCACAAACGTTCTTAATTTAGTCACGATTGCTATCGATTGCGGACCACGACAACGAGACGAAAGATTTTCCGATTTTATTTTTTCTTTCGACAAATTTGCACAAAGGATTTCTCGACGAAAGACACGTCGCGTTTCTTGAAATCGTAGAAAAATCGAGTTCAGCGAACTCGAGCCGTTTCGTTTCGGGAAAAGCTGCATTTCTTTATTGGATTTAAGCTGGACACGTGGCTGCATCGAAAATCATAAATGCTGCTTTCCAATGCAGATCGTGGCGCAGGTAATTCCCCGGCCGTCCGTTGCTCTTGTATTTCGTGAAACTGAAATTTCCGATGAAACGAAACGTATAAAAGGATACACGTGATAACCATAGATTTTTTTTTCCCATGAATAAATGCAAAAGGTACCGCAGCTGATTTTGACATCTTGATTCATCGCTGATATTTTATTCGTTGCTAAAAATATTTCCGATTTTGAATGGTTTCAAAATATACGGGGTACATTCTGACGTTATTAGTTTTTTTTCTCTCGCGAATGGACAAAAGTCACGTGAGGTCGTATTTTTCGATACATCAATCGACGCAGCTTGACATTTTCTAAAAAAAAAAAAGAAACGTTTCAACCGATGTGTATGTCAACAAATTATTAATCTAGGCGATACTTCAAAATTTGAATTTTATATAAAAATATCGTATGGAAGACAAGGGCAATGTAAACGTTTCGTAAATATTGTTTTGCGTATTTCTTTGTTTTTCACGTGATATTTATTTTATACAAAGTTAAAATTGAAATATCTTTCAAGATAGTAATTTTTCGATATGTACACGTACGAGTCAATACTAAAAATTTTGTTCTTTATTTTCTTTTATTTGTTATTTAAACTTTAAGTAATACATTTTTTTTTTTTTAAACAGAGAATGTCAAACTGTTTCGATCGATGTATTAAAAAAATGTGTAATTTTATTTAAAAGAAAATAGAGTCAACAACCACGTGACCATTACACATCCACTCGTGAAAAAACCAAATCGTTTCGTTTGAAATGTTTTTCGAATAAAAATAGTGGCGTAATCAAGAGATATAACATTTGACCACCTAAAGATATTTTTTATGAATATGTTGTGTCTGTTGTGCAAATCACTTTCAAATTTTATCAGCATCGTTACGAGATTTGACTATTACAATTGTATATAATATGTATAGGGTGGAAAGAAATGTTTGTCCATGGCTATCACAGATGAATTCTACACCTTTCGATTTAATGGAAATAAATGTAAAGAAAAATCTTTTTTTCCTGCGTTGTATTCTACTTATCATAAAGATAAAACTAATAGTTCTTTTGAAAAATGGCAAAAAAGTGTCTTAATCATTTAATATTTCAACGCGTGCGTAATACTGGATATAATGTTTATATTTCGCATAATGTTAACAGTTAGCTTTATTATTTAATTATTATTTGTCATTTGATTAGACTCACATTGATGCTACAACTATGATAAATCAGATGCTAATGAAACCTAATCCAGAACCATAAAGTCGCTGTTGCTCGCGTCCGCAATATTAAATGAGCAAGAAAATGTTTTGCCATTTTTCAAAAGAACTATCAGCTTAATTTATGCTCCTTTGGAAAAATTTTACCTTCGTGATCGAGTCGAATACAAAAGAAAAAGAATGCAAAAGAAAAAAAGAAAAAAAGATTTCTTGACTTTGAAATTCAAGATCCAAGTCAATTTTGCGGAATGTTGGAGGTGTGGAATTCATCTACTTTTCTTTCCACCTTGTATTATACATAAAAGCTGGAAGATGTTTACATATATATTTCGTAGAAAACATAAGTATAAAAATAGTCTATTATCTATTTTAGCTTATCTTAATAACAAAACTTAATAATAGTAATAAAAATATTTTTAGTAATAAAAATAATAATTAGTAAACCTATTATTTATGCCTGACCATTTATGCTTATTAACTCTCCTCTGAATGTACGTTTGCAACAAATATCTTGTAATTTCTACATTTTCAGATTTTAACAATACAATCATGATAATCGTATTTAATTTTATGTATGCTGATTTACTACATTAATTTATATATTTGTATTATATAAATTATTACTCTGTATAATTTGCATGCGCATTAACGTTTCATCAAATAAATAGGTATTATACGTTCGCAATGAATATCTAATTTCTACATACATTACCATGTCGGTTTCAAATTTTAACATAATTATAATAGCAATAACTGCGTCTTATTTTTGAACTCGCAGATTCTCGTATATGTTTAAAGAAACATAACCGAGGAAGTAGAGTCTAAATAGAAATTTGTTTCAGCTGTTGTAATGAGTATTCCACAATTCTGCATATTGTTTTTCCAACTTTCAGTTTAAATGCGATATCGATGGAATATTTTAACGGTGTTTTAGTTTCATGTTCATATTTCAAGTTCAATCTACGAGTTGCTGCGCAACAGTACAAAACAAAAGTACAAAGAAACGAAAAAAGAACAGGTTCTTTGATACCAGTTTGACTTCCCATTTGTCCGGCTAGCGAAAAAATGCGGGGAGTAAAGACAAAAGTACGGGACCGCAAACGGACCCAACCTGTCGAATCAGATTCGCAACGATTGAAATTCAGAGGCTGGCGGAAATCAACGCTCGTGGTTTCGCCAGATTTAATTCTCGTGTTCTTTTTCTCTGTTCACCGTCTGGCAACGTCATTTCACACCGAAAGATTTCTATTTAAAAAGAAAATGAAAGTGAACACGGAACGAAGTCGAAGCTATCTTTAGAGACTCTCGCGTTTCGAAGAGAATCTCGGCTGGTTTTCAGTTTGTAGGCTCATTGTTCCATTGATCGAGTTATTCAACGGTTCGAGTCGTTAGTCCTTGAAAGCTGCTACTATAGCGGAAAGAACAACCAATTATAGTCCGCGTTTCAGTGTTTCAGCTCGAAAATAAATAGCGAAATATTTTCGGCGGCTGGCAGAATAGACCGCCGATTATTTATACAAATGGTAGAAATTTGTTTCGCTTGCCTGGGTATTTTACGCGCGTGTTTTCGTATCACGTGCATGCATTTTACAAATATTTCTGCATTTTCAAATTTACTGTAGGCGCGTACGAATTCCCATTTAAACACAAGCAAGTGTAAATGAATTGCGGAAGTACAAACAAATTTGTAATGATCACGGTGATTGGCGAATCGTGGATGCTTTAAATTTACAGTCTTGTTTTCATGAATTTAACAACACTTTGCGCGGCGATTTATTCTTCTCTCGTCGTGACATAATCCGTTCTACGTTGAATGTTTTATTTGAAAATCTCGACGGCAAGACACGACGAACAACATTTTTCACGATTTACAATTGTTCCAATTGTTCAGGGGAACAACTTCGAAATTTCGGTATATTATCAATTAATTTTATTTTATCAATTCGTTCCTCTCCTTTTATCCGAATTAAATATTGAATACGTTATTTTCCAGATGATATTTCGCGGATATTTATTCTTGCTATAATATCACGGCTCGATACCAAACTTTGTAGACTTCTCGATTATTTTTGGAGCGCTTGTGTATTTAGATTTGACGTGTCTTTCTCAAATTATGTAAGTACATTGAAATATTCTCGTCCAGTCGTTAACCCCCTTCGAGTGCTTAAAATTACCAAAAATTTAATGCATGCGTCTACAACACTAGAACAACCAAGCCCGTGTCAGTATAACAGATTTCTTTTTTCAAATTTTCTTTTTTCAGAGGTACTAAAAATATTTATATTTTTGTTAAAGCCAATATTGATTTTCGTTTAGATAGAAACATACCTGATCGTGTGAGTCTATTTGTTTTAAATATTATTGTTTAAATTGTAATGGTTTACAATATGTATTAAATACCAGTATATTTTGTCCGATTAAATGTACAACTTTTTATATTCTTACGCTTTTTAAAGCTCTAATAAGCAAACCAGTCAGTTTATTATTGATTATAAAGTTATCTGTACGATACTGCGGGGTTAAATAACATGAACACTCAAAGGGTTGAATAGCATGGAAATTAAAAAAAATCAATAGAAACAAACGTGTCAAATTCTTCTCCTGTGTGTCTTTTACATATCCATTTTTCATATCTGTATTTTCACATCTTCCTACGAATGCATAAAAATCCGCGATTTAATAACTTGGATTAAAGAAGAACTTGTATTAAGAGAGAGCTCACATTAAATAGGATTATTTTCAATCAAAGAGAATTGAATGCTCAGATCGTTTCAATCAGCAAGCAGAATATTAAAAATTCAGTCGTTTCTTTGCAAAATCTTACAATTCCCTCGACCGACTAATTAATCGACATCTGAGCTGGCCGTGTAAAGCTCGTCCCCTGATTAACGAATAGTAAGGGGAGATCGTTACGAAGGGACCGATAGATGGTGAGAGGAACTTTGGTCATTACAAAGTGCCATCAATCAATGCTCGAGGAATCAACGACAAACAAAATACAGTGACTCTTGTTAATATTCGGAAACTTAAATATTGAAACTGTCACAATTTTGTGAAAAGAAATGCCGCAAAATTGACCTTGACCTTGAATTCCAAAGTCAAAAAATTTGCACTCTACTCATCACAAAGGTAAAATTTTTGCGAGGAACTATAAGTCGCAACCTGATGGTTTTTTTGGAAAATGGCAGAAAAGTTTTCAGTGCGTGTTAACAGCGACTTTATGGTTCTGGACGCATGGATGTCTATATTATGTAATTTTATTACGTATTAGGTTTCACTAACATTTGATTTGTCATGGTTGTAATCATCAGTGTGAGTTTAAATAATCAAATGATAAAACTAATTTGTTAATATTATTCGAAGTATAAACATCTCGTATATAGACATTCACGCGTCCAGAATCGTAAAGTCGCTGTTAACACGCACGCGTTCGCAATGTTTAAATGATTAAGAAACACTTTTGCCATTTTTCAAAAGAACTATTAGATTGCAACCTATGATTTCTTGAAAAAGTTTTATCTTCGTGGGGAGTAGAATACAATGAAAAAAAAAAGAAAAAGAAAAATGTTGGTCCTAAAATTCAAGGTTAAGGTCAATCTTGCGACTTTTGTGGCAAGGTTTTTTACATGTATTTTCCATCAAATGGAAGAAGGTATAGAATTCATCTATAAATAAACAATATTGGGCTGATCTCAAAAGCATGAAGCGTTTATTATCGTAAAATATCGTTCATTTTATTCTAACAATAAGATGCTTCTACATTTCGTAGCAGATAGAAAAGTAAAGACAGTTTCTTCTTTTCCAATCGCTGCATCATCGTTTTTGAGAAAAACAAACTCAAAACTAGGAAATAAAGACTTCACGCTTTAAAATGTGAGGTAGATTGTTATCCAGAAAATCGGGTCTCTTCAGGTGCAACGCTAATGCAACGAAAATTAGCGATTGGTTGATTTGGGTCACGTGATTTGTGAGGGGGCGTGGGGTAGAGCTCGAGTAGGAGTGGCGTTGTCTGGTACCGAGCGATCGCGCCTGTAATTTGTTTTCTATCGATTCAAATGTTTATATTAATAAAATTTTATGGCAAAAAAGTCGTCTTCATTTCCTAGTCAGAACAGTTGCGACGAATCGTACTGGGGTACAAGTTTTTTGTAGTTATCGGTTTGACTGTGCTCTTCGCTCTATATCGCAGAAAGTCTGTCTACTTTCTCGCCATTGTGTGGCGTGTGTTTCGCGGACTATCGAGGATTTTCGAGGATTCCGAGTTTATTCGCCTCCGGGTGTCATGTTCACGCTACCTCCTCGGAGAGATGAAGACATTACTCCAGAAAGAAAAACAGTGAAAACGCGCGGACGTGAGAAAAAGAGAAATATCGGTACGTGTTCGACGACACGGCGATCGTAAATCTACAAAATTTATTTTACAGTGAGAATACATGGGGAGAGTCAACAACAAAATTCTCTCATCTCGAGAAGTAACTTATTTGACAAGAGGGTAACGTATTTGATAAGGGACGAGGAAGAGAAGCTAAAGTTTCGAAGAGAAGGGTTTGGATTTTATTCGAGTCTGTTTCGTCTGGATGTGTTCAGGCAAATTTTGATGTCGTTCAATATCTTAGAGAACAGTGGTATCATACGCGAAGTATAGCACTTTTGGTTTCTCTGTGAATATGGTACACCATCGAAAGTTTTGAACTGTCGAAAAATCATGAAACTCGATGATTTAAAATTTTTAATTGAACTTTTAGAAGTTCAATCAGACTTTCGTTTCTTTAGAAAGTTCTTTAATAAAAAAAATCGGTCGAATTAATCTTCATCCATCCCTCGAATTTTTCCAACTTAATTCATCTCTTGGTATCAAATTGACACAGTGGTTAAAAAGTTAATATCCACGACGAAGAAGTAAATTTGTAGATTCTTTTATCGATAACGAACAAATTGAATTTTTATATTCAATTGCGTGTAAAATTCAAACGAATCCAATTCTGTAAATCAATTTCATATCGTGATCTTTATCTTTCTCTAATTTAATCTAACGATTTGTTTTGAATTTGTTGCAATCACGTTCCAAAATTGTGAATGCACAATTTTCAAAAATTGTGCACGCTTAATTGTACTGCAATGTGACAATAATGTCAGAGGATTTGAAAACGAACATTATTTGCAATTCTGTCTGCGTATCAACAATATTAAAAATACACATTGTTATATGTTATATTAAAATACGTCGAAAGTGTATGTCACACCGTACATATTGAAGATACTCGTTTAGTGTGACATTTTAGAAGAAAAGTGTATCAAATTGACACGAGGAACAGATGAAAATTAAAAGCTAAAGAAAATTATCGTCGATTGTTATATATATAACATTATACACTGTACAATATAATATCAATAATATAATATAATATATTGTTATAAATTATATATAATATAATAGTATAACATATATATGTTATAATAAACATATATAATATCAATTCATAATAATCAGCGAGTCAGCTCGGATTAGCTACAGATTTCCAATATTTCCAATATTTGTGACGTATCACAAGTTTCAAAAAAGTTTCCCCATAATGATAAGTTCATCGGAAGCAATTGTTTCTAGAAATATTTGTACTTTTGAAAACATTCGTTTCCGAAGAGGTTGAACGCAACGCGCGTTCCATTGTTCATCTGGGAACGAGCAGATGATCGTTACATAAGTCGTGTGGATACGCTCGATACCAGTTACGAACAGTTATCGCAGCATGTAAGTGCTTTGCGTAAGGTCACGTAATACTGGCAAACGTAATCGGATACAAAGTCTATCTTGATTAACAGATTGTCAGGTAAACACGACGCCGATACTCGATATCTGCTAATTATCCACCAGTGTCTCTGTCAAAGGCTCGGTCGAGTAATTAAGCCACAATTACAGGGTAACAGGTTTTTCGACGATCCTGATTTAGATCGTTATGTAAGACGCGTCATGATCGCTATACCGAACGGCCAAGGTCGCACTGGATTTTCGGCAAGTTAATTTTGCAAAATTTTCGATTCACAGGCGTGCTCATCAAAATATGTAGATCAGTGATGCATAACCTTTTGCGTACAAAGGGTCACGTGCAACATGTGTGCGAGCACGTCGAATCGATTAACTCCGCAAAACAGAAAAAAAAAGTGAGCGGAGGGAAAAGTGACACAGCGTGCATTGTTTTTTAAAAATTCATTTTGAAATATGAATAAAGATTGTAGAATGTATTGTTAGAAGCCTAGGTTTCATCTAATCCATAAAATATATAAAATAGAATTTAACGTACAAAGTGCGTAAGATATTATATCCTTGGAGTAATTGTTATTGCTAGTGTAATTTCCGCATGACCAAAATTTGGTTAATTTGGCAAGTGAAATTAAAAAGAAAATAACACCATCAAATCCGACCTTCGAGAACATTTTTTATTATAAATTTTGAGAAAGATTAATATTAATAGTATCATAGTAGTGTGGTTAAATTGAATCATCATCAATAACGTATAAATACATTCGAGTGACGTCGACTTGTTTTTTAATTTAAATTTTTACAATAATCATGTTTTCTAGAAGGATTGAATTTCCTTGATCCGTGTTTCTCTTCTTTTCTTTTGTCATAGTCCCGCCTTTGGAACATTTTTCAGAACTACCGGTCTACCTGACGAATGCGCGAATATCAATATAATTGTTAAATAGTATTTTACTTTCTGCTTTTTCAATTTAATAATCACGCAAATAATACAACCGAAACGTAATCCAAAAAGAATTTTGCAAAGAAAAGAAATTTAAACAAGCCGCCATTTCGCCCCCCTCCCCTCTCGCCTCCTGCCCCCCTTTTCGATATTTTTCGATATTTTAGATCGCTTGCTGTTCAATTCAAAGAATCACGGCATCATCGAAGGGACATGGTTTTCGTGTTATTTTTCCAGTCGATGCGCCAGCGTCAGACTTGGTTTAACGAACCTCCGTTTCTTCCGGAGAAACACGTATTTCGTAGAATTCTTCTATCGAAATTGTCCTGGCGAGCGGATTGCGAAAGACACTCGCTGGTAAACTTGTTACGAAAGTCGAGAACTGTTGGAGGATTGCAGTAGCGTCGAAAGTCCCATATAATTTTCGTGAGTCGTGTGTTTCGAGTCGAATATTTTTCAGATTGAAAATACAGTTCGCAGATGCAGTTTAGAAAGCAGATTCGTGGAACAGATCAATTTCGCTCGTAGGAATTTTTTTTATCAGTTTTTATATAACATATTTTGAAATTTTCACGAGCACTGTTATGATAGTGCAAGTAAAAAGTGTCACGTAAATCATATTTAACGTTTCATTAACCTGACAGTGATCTGTCAATATGGGTTATTGAATAAAACTTTTATTTAACTTTTACCGTTATCGAGTAATAGACTTTTATTTCAAAAACTCCGTTTGCTTATTCAATAGAAGCGAATGACGCGCGAAAAAGAATTCAGAATGGATTTGAGACTATTCGAGGAATCTGGTATTTTCGAGCGATTGCGGAACTTGATGCCAAAGTATGCCGGTATTATGTGCTGTGACACAAAAGAGTATTGAACATTTTCTTCATCTATAATCATCTGTAACTTGAAGACTAAAAGTATTACGTAGGACATACAACGAAGAACGTACCAACGACGATGAAAAATTGTCGATAATTTAAACTAATGTAACTGTCGTAAAAAAGGATCATATAACGATCCACTTGGTTCCATCTTAAAGCGTGAAGCTTCTTTGACAGTGCGTCTGCTTTCTTTCTAATGTAAGATGATTTTACATCATGTAGCAAGTAAGAAAATGAGAAGATTTTTTTCTCAAAAAGTTTTTCTCTTTTACAGAGCCATTTTACTCGATTTTTTTTCACCATGGACTCAGAATTATTTCCTTGCAATCAAACCAATAACAGTGAATCAATAAGTTTCGACATCGTAACAGAAAATCACATAACAATCCCCTTGACCTGACTTTAAGGCACAAAGTCTCCGCGCTTTGACCGTACTGAATTTCCAGAGATTTTTTCATAATTATCACGCAGCGACTGCAAAAGCAAGAACAGTTTCGCTGTCAAAAATTTGAATGTCACGTTGAAAAATCTTCGTGACTAAATACACCATCACTTTATCGAACTTTGAATATCAGAGCTAAAAACGACAAAAATTCAAAAATTCTAAAAATTCAAAAATTTCGTTGTCTGATCCTAATTGAAAATGATAAAAAAAAGTAATAAAGTTTCAAGGGATCGTTATAAAATGGAGATTTCAATCTTCAAAAACGTAGTGGACTCGGTCATAAAAAAAAATTTCTGCGATTTCAGAGACATTTGAATTTCTTTAATTTTCGAGAGCAAACTTTCCCAGCCGCTGCATGATGTGAAAACACCTTTATAACGAGGCCAAGTAGTTTGTACGATTTTTTCTTTTTTTTGCTCTTTGTTTTTTAAAATCTTTTGTTCGCTCGCAATCGAACAAAAGTTAGAAATTTCTCAATGTACGTCGAGAGGTTGAACTGTACATTTTTTACTTTTCAAACGATTTCCCTCTCTACCAGAATGTACAATCGTCATTTTACGAGCAGGAGGAAATTTCTCTTTCGCTTAATTCGAATTCAAACAGAAACCAGTGGATCTCCAATCCCAGACTCGAATCGTACCCAAGTTCGAACTTGGCCTAAGTTTCGTTCGCATTCAATATCGGTGGCTGATAAGTCGTCTTTGACGATTGAAACTTTCTCGTTAGTTACCCCGGCCTGATCTTTGCAATTTACCGAGATTTTCTCGTTACGTGAAGCTCGTTCGAACGAGTACGAACCATCATCGACGACCAACGATCGAATATTCGCGAAAGTTCCTGAATCTCCTTGGAATTTACGACGATTTCCAAGTTGACTTAATGAACTGAGCGTACGATTTTTTCATAATTCCGCTCGATCACGCTGTTTTTCTGAACTGAAACTGATTATTTAGATTGATGATCAGACTCGTTAATAATTTTAACGAATGCACCAGTCAGCTGTTAGATAGAAAACTTTCTGTCGATGATTAACGAGCCACGTACAGTGCTGGATTGATCGAAAGATTAATTCTGTTATTTTTTTGGCTTGCGATTGGAAGTCGCAAATAACAATAGCAATCAGCACATGAATGGAGTAATGGAAGTAATTTCCACAGACGAGAGTCAATTCAACAATTTGGGTCGGATGGGCATTGTGTAAGTCAATAGTTAATAAACAAAATAATTAGCAATGATATAAAGATCTCTTCGAAATTCACAAAAGTATAAATGTTTTCTATCTTCGATAACAAAATTAAGGGGTTAATTTTTCAATACGTCTCTATCGAAAAATATGTACGTCCGTAATTGATCTGCGATTGCCTGATAATTCGTTTAAACCATTGAATGTTTCATTTTTAACATGAAATTACATACATTGAAGTACGGAAAGTTGTACGAAAATTTTTTTGGTACAAATTTTGTGCAAAGTTTACAACAACAGATGATTATATTAATAATGAAATTATTTAATTATAATAATAAGTTTATTAATTGTATAATAACAAATACCGTATTCATTGAAAAATATCATATTCAGAGTAAATTCTACCAATCGTCCAACCACGTTAATCTTTCTACTAGAAACATAAACTTTGCCGCTTAATTCCTTCAAACGAGTCGTATATTGCGCTAAATAATTCGGCGAATTTGAACTTGAATATTGATCCATATAATTAATTAATACGCTCTTTTCTTTTGTTTTTTTTTTTATCACTGAAAGTGATTTTAGCGGGGTAACCTAGAAAATCGGGCCTTTTCAGGTGCAACGCTGATGCAACGAAAATTAGCGATTGGTTGATTTGGGTCACGTGATTCACTAGGGGGCGTGCGGTAGATCTTGAGTAGGAGTGGCATTCCCTGTAATTTGTTTTGTATCGATTCAAATGTTTGCATATCAATAAAATTTTATGGCAAAAAAATCGTCTTCATTTCCTAGTTAGAACAGTTGCTTCTGGGCCTTTCAGTGAGACGAATCGTACTGGGGTACAAGTCGTGCAGTTTTTTTATTTGTATCATTACTTTCAACGTATTATATTCTATTACCTTGTATTTATTTTATACTATCTTCTGCTTTTTGTTTCATTTTCAGCTTCATAACCTCGCAATCTTCGTAAAATCTACGTTTTCTTTTTATCATATATTATATATCAATCATATATAACCGCAAAGGCTACCGTTAATAAATTTATTTATTTATTCAACGCGTTTATATCTCTATGAATATTTCAAAGTAGTTAAAATGGGATGAGCATGATTAACGAGGAATTCAAAGTAGCATAAATGATTGGAGAATAAAACGAAGAATACGCTTTCCTTGTACTTCATTGTGATATAATATCTTACAGAGATTAAATATATTGTTCCATAGCGTTAAACAGTATAATCGCGGATGTCGTGAACTTTGTTCGATTAATCCAATTCGTACGACGATTATCTCCCCCAATTTAATTTTCAACGTGTCCACGTGCTGCTCCAGTGTCCTAAATTTACTCGATCTTCGGATTGAGTTTAATGTATCCAGATGAATTTCAAGTATGAATCGAGGCACAATTAATCCGGAGATTGTCACGAGACCAACATTGCCTCAAAATTCGAGAACCGGGTGATAGGAAGTTGTCCCTCTTATTGGCTGGTGAATTATTCGTCCCTACGACGAGCAGCTGCCAGGCGAATAAATTTCTGACAACAGGGTGAACTCCGTCCACTCGGTTTTTGGGGCATCTCAAAATTTTATAAACCACGGTATTTCGCCGGCTCATACATTTTTCATGAGTATCCTCGCGTAAGAACAACGAGATGCCACGTTACGAGTACAGGAATTCTCGGTACCAGCGTCCGCTTTGCATACGTATTTCACTCGGATGACTTATGCTGTCGACCGAAAACAACGTGTAACTTTTATTGGCCAAAAAAAAAAGAAAAAAGAAAAACTAACGCAAATGATATATAACCGGTGAAATTCTACGTTTCATCGAAAGAAACTTGGAATATATAATTTGTATAATAAGAGTGTTCATTTTTATTATATATTTTTATTATATATATTCTATAAATTATCTATTCCACATATGATATGTAGCTTGACCTAGCGAGAGCCAACAAATTGCGCTAGGGCAATATTTCATTCAATTAATTTGTATCCATTATGTTTTGTGACAATTTCAAAGGATCCCTGATATTTTTTTTCTTTTTCGGTAGCACTTCTCGGATTAATTTTGTGAAATTTAAAAGAGTACGTGCAACGTTTTAATTTTGGGTTAAAGAATTTTCGTTCATATCCAATTGTTACGTAACGTCTGAGTGTATATGTTGGCTTGAAACAAGATCAGAGACGAAAATTAAAGTATTGTCCAAGTACTATTCATTCATATGATGGAGGTAAATTCAGCGGGAATTCGTTTAATTACATCTCAATTAAACTTTCGTTCCAAAAGCTGGAGTTCAGTTTAACCAACAGGGCTTCGTTCTTAAATTCTCGAAAGCTTGCTCCCCGATCTAAATCGTTCAATTTTCCTCGACAATTTTTTCCTTTCCACGACGCAGCGCGATTGAATCTAGCTTTATCCCCTTTCCTCCCTTTTTCCCGCTGCAGCACGTCAACTGCAATTGTTCGCCTCGGTGAGAACTCGCGTCCTATTACCGCGAATATCACTTTTCAAACGGAATAATCTTTTATCGAGTCGGACAAGCCGAAAGGACTCGGTGAATAATGAAAACGCCGCGGGAACAACAAGGGAAAATTACCTGTCCTTTCGGCGACACCGTCGCGAACATGAAACAGGTGCTTCCAAACACAACTTTCAACTACTTCCGAAGATCGTTTCGGTCGATCTTTTTTTTTGTTACGCGAGATCTCGACGATCGACTTTCGATCTCGAGCTGTTATCGTCGATGTTACTTGTTTTACTTACGAGCACTGTCTGCGCCGCGCTACGGATCGTCAGATCACTGACTCTACACTGTAAACAAACCATCTATCGAATATCCCGAACTTTTGTTGCACCGATTCTCGATTCCTCACCCTCTCTTTGACGTCACTTTGCTCCAAAGTCTCACAACTTTCCAACTTTTTCCTTACTCTGTCGAAACTTCCGCGTCCGCGACTTCTTCAATTTACAATCTCTGCAATTCTAATTCCTCTCATTTTGCCGACCTCATTTTCTCGTCTCTCCGTTCGGTTTGAAACTTCGGAGGAATTCAGAAACTGAAAAAGACTCGAGTCGAGTGATTCTTCGGTTTCGACGATTTCGTGCGGTGCGCAATGCCCGATGGAAATTTTTCCGAGATTCGTTACTCTCGTTCGTTTTCGGAGCGTCAGAGTCCGCGAACAAGTGGTACAACTCGGCGTTGTGCCCGACGTCCGATGTCCAGCACGGCTCGCCGACTACTGAGCCATCCGACGCAGGCGTCGAGGCGCCTGATCCCTTTGGAGCGCGTTCTTCTCGTGGTTGCTCGTCTTTCTCACCGAGCAGTTGTTCCTCAAACTACCTGTTTACCAGTTGCGCCGATTTCACGCAAACCGACAGCTCGAAAGTCTTTTTTTTTTTTTTTGGTTTGCGGTGCATCTAATTCTCGTACGTTTCTTGTGTCAACATGTTATTCATTATTTACTATTATTTATTTATTTACTATGTATTTGTGAAAATAACTTCTACTAGATTACAGTGACAGTAACAGATGACAAGATGTAATATAAATACTAAACTCAAATGACGTTACGCAGTTTAGAAATTCTGTAGATCTTTTCGTTTTAAAAAAGTATAGCGATCTTGTCAAAAAAGTCAACAGCGTTCCCGTAGGAATTTGCTATTCATCATTATCCGATTCACCGAGTGTAAGGAAGACGAGCTCGCGGAGTACGTAGACATTGTAAAGTATGTCTAAACATTATTGTGAAACTCTTGGAGATCTGCTAGGTACGTAGATGTTGGTAGGTTCGAAGAGTATTAAACGTCTTGAAAGGAAACAATAAATCAGAGAGTATTGAACGTCCTAGAAAGAAACAATAATGTAACGTTTTTCTTGAAAAATGTTTATTCGTATGAAGTAAGCGAGGGAAATACTTTCTTAAAAAAAGAGAGAGAAGAAAAGGAAAGAAAATAAAAAGTCAATGTTGAAGTAAAAGCGAAGACATTATTCAGAAAAAGGAAAAAGACACTTATTTAAGGAAGGAGAAAGGTTTTTTAAGAAAGGAAAAGCTTGACATACGCTGTCTCAATAACTGAAAAGTTATTAGAAACATTTTGCTAAATGAAATACAAATTTCAGTAACGAAAATTTCAGTTTTGCCAGGGATTTATTTAATCCAGATGCTTTTCTTTTAAAAGGAGCTAATTATTTTGTTTGAATTATTATTGGTATGGGTCGGACAAATTTCCCGTCAGCGAAAGCCGGCCGGCAACTTTGTTAATGAATATTGTAGAGACGTTAAGAGTGCCATTGCAAACATCATATCGTTAAATTTTTATTTGAATGACTGCACACGTTTTCGATAAACGTATCGATTATTTTTTTTGATGTGACGAATAAAATGTATCCGATGAATAATTAATTTAGCGTATATACTTCACATTAAAATTACCAACTTTCTCATTAAAAATTTCATTACGTACGCATGATAATGATGTCAATTTTTTTTTCCTGTTAATGATTTTTTAACGAATAACGAGCGACGGCTATTGGAGCTTATCTCAGAATGTAACATATATATCAAGGTCAAGGTCATTGCTAACATTTACCAAAAATTTAAATAACAAAAGCAAGATCGAGAGCGGTATGGAATATGATAAATAAAATGAACAAGATGAGTAACAAGTATACAATATGATTGCGCTGGAGTGTCCTTGTTATATTATTCACGTAAGTGCTTATTGCGCAGAAATGAGGCTTCGTGATTTTTCTAAGATATAGCATATAATTTTGATATTTTTGATAACAAAGTCGCTAGAACCATAGATATTAATTTTTAAAGTTTTTAATACGAAGCAGTGTATCGTTCTCTAATTATCACATCATAATTTCATAATATAGTATAAATATTACTATATACTTACTATGATTACTATATAATCATACATTCGCTATAATTGCTATACATTTAATATAACGACTATAATATACATTTATAATAAAATATAAATATTATTATACATAATATAAGAAATTATGTTATAATAATAATAATATAATAATAATAAATATAGTAATAATCATAACAATATAATTTATTGTATCATTTTTCGAAAATGCATCTATAATTTCGTACATAGTTGTAACAATGATCAAAACTACACAGTATAAAATCGCGTGACTTGTCTTATATATAATTGAATATAGAAATTTAATCCTTCATTATAGGCACTCGTTTCTCACCAATTCTGTCATCAATAGGCATTCGTTTTTATGTCAGTTTGACACGTTATGTCAGTTTAACTATTCTCGCAAATATCATTTTTCTCGTTTACGAGAGAGGACGGTATTTTTCAATCAGATAACGAATATATTAAATTTGATGCGTCGTCGGGAATTTCGACCGATTAAGCGATCGGAATCCCGTGACTGAAGATTGAAATGCGATTGTACCGCAAATTTCATAATGACAAATTATGTATTCCATAATACAGCGCAGGCGATTAAATTTTTAATTATGTCGTAAATTGAAATCATTCAACTGACGCCATTTAAGAGGATAATCCAACATTTAATTTTCACTTTCCTTTTTTAATTGTCGAACGAACATTTCAGCCGATCGAGCAACCAAACTTTCCAGCTTTCACGAGTAACTTTATCCGATATAAAAATGTCGATATACACTGCTACACAGAAGTCTACCGTTACTTTTTACTTTTCTCGTTTGGAACGTGTTTCTTCAAGGTAACTCGCATTCTTCAAACCCGTTCACTTTCCCGAATTACATTTTTTGTTCTTTCTCTAGGGATTCCTTAACGAGGATTTCGAAATTTTGACCTTGACGAGAGGCGGCCGTGAAATTCGAGGCCACATCCGTAATTTTTATCAAACGTAATATATAGTCGTATTGTAATACATAGTTTCCTCAGATTCCTGTTGCTATTTTCCGCGTTACTGCGAGTAATTATTGATCCCCCAGTTCGTGTTTAGGATTTGTTCGTCTTTAATCATCCAGTCACGACGGCAGTCCAGAAACTTTTTTCGACAGGGGTTGGCTGTTTTCTTCAGGACAAGGTGCACTATATTTATACATATTTATAAAGAAATGAATTTATCAAAGACTACGTCTTTATAATTTTTGATCGTGACAGCTAATTTTTTCGAGATCAAGATTCCTCAGGATTACATTGTAATCTTGACAACATACAATAGAGATGTAAGTTGTTTTGTCTAAACAGTGTATTCATATTTGTCACATATTTTTTCACAGCACATCTGACAAGGCAGTACTGATGTTTTAAGTAGGCTTCTAAATGTACATTGTCATAGGCATGAATTATAAAGTTCAAAGTTTTATGCATGTGTATGCAATAACTGTTTGTATTTATAAACAAACATTAGTTTAAATGTTTTGAGATTAATCACGATAAATTGGATTAAATAATTGCTGATATTTTAAATTTGTTTATAATTATTTTTAAAACCTAAATTATTATGTATCAACATAATACACACAAGTGCATGTTATATATAAAGATTACATATATATAAATATTCTAATCTAAAGTTTATCGAAATCAACGTTTCCCGTTTTCAAATCTTTGACTAATTGGGCAAACTTTTCATACGAACACTCATTTTCGTGTACAAATGGTTGTGCCTTCATTTCTTGCATCCATTTCATTAAATGAGAGAAATTTCTATCATTAAAATTTGTAGGTTCATCATAAATAAGGGATAGAGATTTTCGTCGTTCAACCCATGGCCACATAAGTATATCTAACATGCTCACAGGCTGTGTACCTCCGAAATATACACACGAGTCTTAAGCTCTTCTTCAAATTCTACTAATAAAGACGAAATATCAGCAACAATTTCACTGAGTGGTCTGCTATCATTACCATGAATACAGTTTGAGAAAATACTGACAAGCTTGGAATAATGATCCAACAGTTCTAAATCACGAGCTTTGGTTTTTTCATGATACAAAGGAGGCTGAGCATATTTTTCATCCAAATGATTCGCTATTACTAATGAATCAACAATTACTTTACCATCAGCATCAACAAGCGCTGGAACTTTACCTTCTGGATGAACCTCCAAATACCACTTTGGTTTATTTCTGATGTTGATATTAATAGTATCATGTGGAATGTTTTTATAAGAAAGTATTAATCGAATTCTATGTGTAAAAGGACAAAATTTCATACCATATAAACGAACTTGTCCTTTTACTTCTGTTGGTTTCTGAGAATCAGAACCAAGATGTAAACTGCACATAATTGTTGATATTTTGTTAGATTTACCTCTAACGGTAAGATGTGTAATGTATTTCGAAATGTTGAAAATGATTATCGGATGATTAATACAATAATTAATTCCGATAAAAATTCCAGACACGTGACTATTTGTTACAACGTACAACGTACTCGTTGATCTCTCTACGTCATAGATATTCCAGAGATGTTAGAATGAAAACTGCAGTTCCTCAATTTTCAATTTTTCTAAATGCAATATAACACCAAATTCGGTAAACGTATCAACGGCAACATACTGTCGTGCATAAATATTTGGACAGTTTTAAATTATTGCAAATACCTCTTTACTTTAATTAATTTAACTTAACATGTACAATTAATAAATTTATTAATATCATTTTTCGTGTGACTAAGAGTGGCTGAAGATTAATTTTGCAGAAAATTAATTTGCATGATTATATTTCTTATATTTCCCACAATGTTTTTACAATATTCTTTAAATATTATGTGTTATAATATTCGAAATGTGTACGTGTCTTTAGTCACATTTGAAAAGTTTATTTATGGCAAACTCTCAAATATCTCTGTTGTTTTCGGAGATACGAAAATATTGTTTCAACAGAAGTTGTAAGTACAGAGTAATTTTCTTTTTATAGACGAAGGAGTTTCGGAAATCCCAAGATCATTTCCACTTTTTAAAATGGAAAGATATATAATATTTTTTCATCTATTAATCGATGCAATTCGACATTTCGTATTAAAAAGAAAAAATATTAATTTATAAATTGAAAGATTAATCTATAGAAAAATTATTAACTTGGTAGATATTTTAATTTTAATTCTATAAAATCTGTGTGTATGATATATCATAACGAAATAACAAAATAAACTCGTGACCATTTCCCGCCACTGTTTAAATTATTATTAAAGCTGGTGTGAAAATTGTCAAATTTGCCCTCAAGCATCATCCGTAATTAACGAAGGGTTCCAACAAAAACGAAAATTTATTTTTCAATAAACGTGTTGCATCACAACTTTGTACTTTCTCGTGTCATCAAAATAAATGTGAAATTCAGAGAATTTTAATTACCGATGCAACGAGAAATGACGAACTTTTGAAAAATATCCCGCGATTAAACGAGCGTTAAGCGAACATTACGAATAAATATTGAAATACACGCGAGATACATTGACTTTTCAATCAGCGGAACGTCTTTGATCTTTCAAATTTGTGCGTTTTAATATGAAAGCACACGTCAAACGATCTGTATGACGTTAGAAATCGTCTACAGTGCAACAGATTTCTCTTCGATTGGATAAAGTGTTTCCAATTGCAGAGTGTCGTGATTCCCTTCTCGCACTTGACTTCAATCTAAGCGCCAATCTATCGACGTCCGTGGATCGTTGGCATTCTCGTTCAAAACTTCCAAACGCAAAGAATAAGGAACGCTCTAACTCCGTTTTGCCGCGGGGAACGATTAAATCTCACTTTTCCCTGTTTGCCCCCGGGCTCCGCGTTTTCAACGATTTAAAATAAACATGTTTGCCATCGTCTTTATTTATTCAATCGCGATGCCGATCGAGACGGAAGCTCCGAATAAATGAAATGTTGGATAATTTTAATTAACGTCGGAGAGAGCGCGCGCTGTTTGTACGAACGTATATTTTCCTGGTTTCGTTTCGTTTCCGCGGGCACGGCTATTGGAAATGGCGCGGGGGCGAGAATTCGCGTGGACATAACAGATAATCGAGATTCACACAAATATTTATATTAGAGGCTTGTCGATAGATAGTGTGGGATGAAATTGGAAATGCACAGTGCATCGTGCGTGAAAAGACGCGTGCATCGTGTTGTCACTGTGTCCGTGAGATTTGAAAAGCGAGACTCTGAAACGATCTACGTGCGTGTATAGGTTGCGTGAAAGTGAGACAATCGAGTCGTGCTTGAGCGAGACTCGTTTAACGACGGAATTGAAATGATGCAGCAACGTCGTGCGAGGTCTGTCTTAAAAACGATCAAATTTTTTAAAGGTAGTAAAACAATTGCAACAGAGAACGTGAAAATTGTTTTATTTTATTCGAAATACATTCCCTCTGTACAGCCTTGGGTGTTATTTAAAATATTTAAATTGTAATAGTGTGACGACATGTCGTACATATAATATAATATAATGTATAGCGTTTGGTCGAATAACAATGTATGTAAAAGACGGACACGACGTGATTCTTTATGAAAAAAAGCAGAGGATAATATTTTTCGAGAAAATTGAGTTTTTATCAATTATACTTGAATTTAGTTAATTCTAGAAATAACAAAAGATTATTCTATGTGCGAAAATGAGTCTCTTTTAAAAAATTTTATATCTTTTTCTTGCTATTTTTTTTTTTTTTTTTTCACAAGGAATCACGTCGTGCTTGCTCTTACATATTCGATCGGATATTGTCACATCTCGTTTTTTGTACAACACATCTTGAGATTCAAAAAATGAATCAATACTTCTTTTTTCCCATGGAAAATATCGTAGTGTGTGAAACATTTGAAACTACTTCATTTGCCAAAAAAAACGTTCATTTGCTGAATAACTTTCATCGCCAAAGTTTTTTCATATTTTTAAAAACAACGGAGACGTGTTAAAGTGTTCAAGTTAAGTGGCATACTTAAATATTCCCTTATTATCGTTTCGGAGTAAAGATTTTGTAAAAGTATCATATATCGTTCGTCGTCTTTTGCAAGCAAGGAATAATTTCACAGAAGAGAAACAATAGAGATGCCGTAAAAGTTCTGCAAAAGTGTCGTGGCTCTTCTTCCGCGAAAAAGAAACAGTGAAGAAATGCTGTAACTTCGTCTTCTTTCGTTCTCTCTGTGTTACCGACAGTTCCTCGAACAAGTTTGCTTTCCTTCCTCAGCGTTAGAAAAACTAAGAAAGATTTACCGTCTCTGTATTTGATTTTGTCGTTGGTTGCTCTATTAATTTTTAGTTAGAATTTTAAATTTAATTCTCTCCCGATTTTGATACTTGCCGATCGATCACTTTACACTTTCCACGAATAAATGACCGAAAGTTGGCCATTGTCTTGAAAACAATATCAATGTAAGTAATTTTAAGTAATTTTCTTACGTACAGTCGCGTACGTATCGAGCGACAAACTGTCTGCAACTTGTTATGTCTCGCATCTGGTTGTTGATTAATCGATTCGCGCACTCATCGTTGTTGTTCGATGAGTGCATTTCGATTTCACGGAGAGACTACTTTTTGGATGTGGAATTTGCTCGATCCACTTGGGCGATATGCATAATTCATGAACGACGAACTAACGTAAGGCTGGGGAACGTAAACCGACAAGAACACGATCAAAGGTCGTTGTATAATCAACGTGAATGTTAATGTACAGACGTAAAATACGTCTCAAAAATGAAACTGTAAGAAATCTGAAAGAATTTCACTAACTAAATTTTATTAATTATTAAACTTGATTAAAAATTATGATTAGCTTTCGTGCACTGAAAAGCGTGATTTTCTCACATTGACTGATGTTGTTTCCAACTTATTAATGCATTCTCTGTTTTATTTTTTATATTTTTTATATTTCTATTATTGTCCTTTCTATTCTATTATTGTCCTTTCTATTCTATATTCTGTTTCCTGACATTTCTTCTAGTAGTGAGAACTTGCAGTTATTTCTTTTATTCTCAAAAACGGAAGATTTTAGGAATCAATAGCAATCCGAATTTATAAAAGACGACGTCATTTTTTATATTTCAATTAATAGTCTCTGTTCCTTGAATTTCACGCAATAACGCAATCATGGAATCATGGATTTATAAAAAACATTATTTTTTATATAGACCACCTATTTTCTTTTTTTAATAAAACGTATTTTCAAAACACAAGGAGAAACTAATTTTACTAATTTTAAATCAAAGTTCAAACATGTTTTGGAAGTCTGTAAAGAAAATTTTCTTAAATGTATAATAAAAAAATTACGGATTTTAGTAGCAAGCGATATTCGGCTTCACCCTGTGCCTCAATTTACAATCTCTTTAAGATGTTCCTCGTCGAGTTTCATGCAGTGAGGAGATCACGAAATCGCGAAATGTCGCGAATCAAGCGTTTCGAACCGCGTATCGCGGCTTGCATTGTTGCGATGGATAAGCATACCACGTTTGATTGACGTGCCGTTTACTACGAGACGAGCCGTGCCCCCTAGAAGATCTTCGAACTTCGAGTCGAAATAGCTGCCGTGTCGCGTTCGTTCAATCCACCAAGATATTAATTCGTTAATGTCATACTCGCGGCACTGAAAGCCAATTTGAAGAACGTCTACCGTCTACTTTACAAATGAATAATTACGTATAATACACGCAAAGAATAATTGACTGACAGGTGAAGCTCACTCTAGTTAAGTAGATAAAGGAATCGTTCCTCTCGCAGAATTTCTGGAATTCGAGAAAGAAGGAACGGCCGGTGCTAATTAAGATCCATTCCGAACGAGCGAGAGAATTAATTCATTATTTCTTAATGCTCGAAAATTACTTCGTCGTCCGCTTCGTTTCTTAATGCTGTTCAGAGTTGCGGAGATCGATATTTTAGAAGTTAAGATGGAAATTTTACAAGATAAATTTAATAATACTTTACGACGGAGCCTTATTACGGAATAATTGAGCGTTTAATAATATTAACATGCCGACTAACGGTGTGGTTTTATTGGCACAAGTATTTTCGACGAAGAAATTTTAAGCAACATACTTACATAGTGAAACACACACGTGCTTTCGTCGCACGTTTGTTGTAACGTAATCAGATCGTGGGCTCTCACGCGAATTTATAGTCAAAATTATATAATTATAATAATTTATAATTAATTTATAATTAAAATTATATAATTATAATAAAATTTATAATTAAAAAAATAGAACTCGAGTAGTAAATTGCTCCTAGAAAGCACTATGCTCCGAATATTATGCACGTCACTTCGTATTACGTTTACATTAAAAGTCCCGATGAGAACAGATAAATAAAATAAAAGTTAAAAATAAAAGTTTCGAACAAAATAGAACTTATAAAATATAAAAGTAAATATTCTTTTGTCGGAGGAACGGGCAATTTGTTTGTTAATATTAAAAAAATTCTCGAAAATTTGTAGCAAATACTGACACTAAGTATCCAATATTTGAATGTGAAATTGTCTCGAATATAAAAATGGATTAATTGAATCTTCTAAAATAACTTGTTCCCATGGTACTTTTATTATGTAGATTCTAAAATATTTGTAGGGAATAGGAATTCCTTGAAATTCCTCGAGGCATATATTTTTTTATACATAAATTTGAATGGAATTTTTTTTAAAAACGAGAAGAACATGCTAGAAATTATTCAATTATTTTTCTGTTAAATGAAATAACATTTTATTTCACTTTGTATTTCGCACTTGCCTCTGCGAGTAATTTCCCAAATAATTCCAGAACTTCATTTTCTGTTGGAATTATTTGTTACATAATTTGCAAATGATATCAGTACAGTTTTGTAAATTTTAAAAAACATTTATTGACGTTTAATCAGGGCTAGGGAGAACTCTCGCGAGCGAGAAGTTGCCGGGTAAAACGCGTCGCGACTTTCATTTCGGCAAGTTTCAACGCGTGAACACTTGCCCAACTTGGGTGAAACTTGCTTGAACCATCGATTTCCTAAGAGTTTCGTCCTGAGAGGACGGTTTCTTGGAAATTCCACGATTCATTTGTTCGCGCGTCGGATATTTTATTATCGAGCGCTCCTCCCGCTACGGGAATCATAAATCTCGAAACTCGATGCATCGACGCCCGACGTTTCTGAATGGCTCGCGGTTTCCTCGATTGTCAAACTTTCCCGACTGTTTGTGTAGTATGTGTGTATGTATGTGATTCTTTCACCGGGATCGATTTAACTAGAAAACTCGTTTGTAAGGATGAACAATAACGATAAATACGAACGATAAAGCCATCGGAATAAATCAATGGCGCGAATAGGAAATTGGCGTTAAAAACGAGATAAGGTTAGAAAAGGTTAGAGGTCGAAGAAGGTAGTCCAAACAAGTTGCAGATTAATACGACGTTGAATACGTAAGAGAATACGCAAAAGAATATATATATACATATATGAAATTCCAGTTATTAATAAAATTTGAATAGAAAAGTACTGATCGTAATATCAGATATTACAATCTGCTGCAGCATAGAATCATACGAAGCATTGCGGCGAAATAATACGATTATTCAGTGGTGTATCCAAGAGCAAAGAAATCTTTTTGGTCAGATTTCTTATTTCTTGGAAATCTAAATCCAGAAACTGTTTGTTCGAATGACGCATGAATCAATTTTTATAGATATTTTACAAACAGTCGCAAACAGTGAATAGTTTTAATAAAATTCAGTGTTAAGTCTCCAAATGATACTTATTGTGAAATAATATTTTTTTCAGTTATGGAATTAGAAGCTTATTATATCTTAAAATACGTATGTGTAAGTATATAATTGTTATTGGTATATAATTGTATACTTATATCTATTCTTACGAATGTATATTCGCATGTTAGTATAAATAGCTATTATATTGATTATTATTATTACAAATTACTGTTAGTCATTGTAAGTAAGACTCGAATTCTATATTTGGAAAAATATTAAAAGCTAGAATAATATATAATTATATTTATAATGTAAGAAAATCGGGCCTCTTTAGGTGCAACGCTAATGCAACGAAAATTTGCGATTGGTTGATTTGGGTCACGTGATCTGCGAGGGGGCGTGAGGTAGACCTCGAGTAAGAATGGCGTTGTCTGGTACTGAGCGATCGCGCTCAAATTTTGTAATTTGTTTTGTACCGATTCAAATGTTTGCATATCAATAAAATTTTGTCAAAAAAGTCGTCTTCATTTCCTAGTCAAAACAGTTGCTTCTGGGCCTTTCAGTGAGACAAATCCTACTGGGGTACAAGTCGTGCAGTTTATATATATATATTCGTAATAATAATGATCAATATAATGAGTGTTTATATTAATATTTGTAAGTATGTATATATAATATACTTAATAATATGCTTTATATATTAATCATTAATCATTATTACAAGTTTATTATTGATATATTAATAATCATTACCAGTTACATTAATATATTATATACTTATATTAATCATTACTACGAGTTTATTATTAATAATAGGGATAGGTCTGACATCCGCCGAGCGAAGATTAACTTCGTAGTCCGCAAATTTCATGAGAAATCTGTGCGTGATTAATTCGTCAATTAATTAGTAAATTTTGATGTAATTCATGCGAGCAATTTGAATAAGGATTACACCGATTCATGCATATGGATCGTAAGACGCAAAGTTAATTTGAATGCACAATTACTTCGAAGACTTTCAGTTTGTTATTAATAGGTACGAGATGGGTACTTTCTACGTTTATAGAAAAGTTTCACGCGAACGAATAAGGTTAGGTGGTCCCCCAGGTTTCCTTTGAATACTTACATGATTGAAACAGTTCCAAGAGACAAAGTCGTTTAATTCCCATCGTTATATATAGACATATTTCCCTTTACGATCCTCATCCGAAAGAGGATTTCCTCGCAGTTTGATCTTTATTCGCTTGCCTGGCGTGTTCTTGTAGCCTGTCCTTGACACTCGATTTCAACATGTCTGAAATATCGTAGACTACTTTTCCTTAATCTTTTTCATAATGTGTTATCGCAACACTTTCTCGATTGAGAAACTATTCACTATGTTTATTGCTCATAAGTCTGGATAGTTTGATTGATTTCGAATGACAGTATCAAATAAATTGTTATTGATTATTTATTGTTAGATAAATTTAATATTTTCTGTTTTTTTTTCTGGAATTAGTGGATTCAAATTACCTATTCGAAGACAAAGCAATGATATATTTTATTATTTATTACATATACTGCGTGTACTTGCTCTTTGTTACTGTTTACATTAACATCATAAGTCTTTCTATTGGTTTAGAAGATTTTTCTTAATCCATTTTCTAATTAAAAAAATTAAAGAATTTGAAGTTAAATGTTTGTCGACTAACAAAGTAATTTTTATGGATTGTAACAATTACTGACGTATATTAACTTTAAAAATCAATTTAATCAGGCTATAGTACGTTGTTAGGGTAAAATTGTTAGGATATAATATACTACTAAAGTAAAATTATCAAACTCATTTTGTAAAGAAACTATAAAATCTCCGACTTGTAGGAACAATTTTGATAATTATTTTTTTTGCAAATAATTGTATGTTATATGTACATTTTTATTATATGTATAATGAATATATTACACATATTTTTTATTTGTAATATATCATTTAATGATAAACATTCGGCTTTTTGATATTGAAATAAGAATGAATATTATACGCAAATAAAAAATGCGATTTATTTATTCCTGAAATTTATCTTCTCTGTGTCTTTCCGAACATTAGGCATATGAAATCTGTTTTGAATTTTTGTCCCTCACTCAGTTCAATTAAAAAAAATAAAAAATGGATATCTGACATGATAGCTATTTAGTAGCTAATAAATCTTAAATTTCATGCATTCTTCAACAAATTATTTCAAAAACTTTCTGCAACGTATTTCACAGATTAAGCACTTGCTTAATTGATATATGACGCCATTGTTGCGACATCAAAAACTTCTGTAATAGAGATAATTCGGTCATATTCGGAGAGCTTTCGTACATATTAAGCAACTTTCTTTCCAACAGCTTATTATATGCGATTACGAAGAATAAAGGAATTGCAATTTGACATCTGTCAAAAACAAGCAAGTGTCCGAATAGCTTTAATAGATAATGTAACCCGTTTCTTCGTAGTCAATCAAAAAACGGAACAAACTCTCTGTCTCTCTATGGAGTTAGCTTCCCACGTTGAATAACAAATGAAACGACACCAGGAGCGCGATATAAGAACCAGGATATTCTGTTGAAGATAAGGATGTACATGTACATGCATACCGGGTGAGTCACATAAGAGAAGAAGCTGAAATATTTTCTAAACAATTGTAATAATTATATCCAAAAATGTTTTAGGCGAAAGTTGAATGATTTAAAGAAGGATATTAATTGATATAATAATCATTTTTTAACGTGGATGTATAGAGAGCATTTGAAGTCATAATTAATGAACATTATACGATCTTCTGTTATTAGTAATGTTGCTACTCTAGATAAATTCGATACTCTACGAATTATTTTAATTACTCTGAATTTTATTTTAATTAAAATATCTCCTCAACCAATAAATGGTTTGATCGAGTTGAATCTATTAGTATATTAAGAAATATACGATTTCTCTTAAAAAAAACAAACTTGACAAGTCAAAATTAAAACACAAAAATTATGTCAATTAATACCCGTCTCGAAACTATTCAACTTTTGTCTGAGACTTTTCGATATAATTAATCGTTTCGAAAATATTTCAGCATCTAGTCTTAGGTGACACACCCGACATACGTATACATACAATATATATATATATATATACAAAAAAAAAAATATTTGACCTATGGGGAATCTTCGCCGGCCATTGTTTCATCCCTCTCTCGACGATCCCTCATAAGAGGGGAAGCGAGCAAGTAGATTACGATATAAAATATTGCCACACGAAGTTCCGCTAATTATTATATCTAAGAACCGCTCTCGATTACCGGAAACAAAAGCCATAGATCATTCGGAGAGACTTGGCTCGTCGATAAAGTTTTTTCTCCCTGGTTTTCCAATATCTTCCACCCACGTCATAACTCATCTTGTCGCGAACGTGTCTTATTCCATTTCCGGGTTTTTTGGTGGAAATACGTACACGCGTGCGTTTGTTCCCTTCGACGTTATAAACAAAGCGATCGTATCTATGACGCACATTTTATCACTAAAAGTGATTTTAGCGGGGGTAACCCAGAAAATCGGGCCTCTTCAGGTGCAACGCTAATGCAACGAAAATTAGTAATTGGTTGATTTGGGTCACGTGATTCGTGAGGGGGCGTGGGATAAACCTCGAGTAGGAGTAGCATATTGTCTGGTACTCCTACAGGAGCAATCGCGCCTGTATTTGTTTTGTATCGATCCAAATGTTTGCATATCAATAAAATTTTATGGCAAAAAAGTGGTACAAGTCATGCCCCGTTTTTCTGTAACATCGTGTACACATCTGTTATTTACGTATCCGTAAAAGAATCCATTTTGTCGTAAAACTTTTCGACGAACATTGACACGTTGAAGAGCGTGCAGTATGACAAAAGGAACGTCCCGTTGCACCGAGTTTCTTCGTTTTCGCGAACCAGGATCTCCCTTTGCTCCTACGTTGTTGTTCCAGATATAAATTAATTCTCTGACTTTACGTTCCACGAGAGGAAATTTTATTGGCGAGGGACAGTTTTCCTAAGTTCATAATCGAGCAGCCTGAGTTTTAATCTCGCGAAGATTTACTTTCATCCTTTGAGCGACATTTTCCACCGCTTGGAAACGGTTGCAAATTCAGTATTTCTGACAAATAAAGAAATACGCACGGGGAAAATTTATATTTTACAGAAATAAAATATTTTGTAGGATTTGTGTATTGTATTTGCCTGTACCGCGATTGCAAAAAAGGGATTTGTCCTTAAAATTTTTTTTTTAAAGAGTTAACAGATGTTGAAACGTCGATAATTTTTCATCGCGTGTACGCAGACTTTTTAGAGTGACTTTAGTCCTATTTCTTTCGACTTCGCGTCGAATGCCTTTTACCGGAATGGACTTTCGATATTAGTAATTAATTTATTATTTTTATTTTAAAAGTACTTCATCTTTATGTCCGGACCGAAATAAATGATTTGCAAATCATTTTTTATTTCGCTAATAAGTAAATTTTAAATACAGAATGAAGAAAGAATTATTTCATTTGATTATCGAATAAAACATTTTATTGTTCAAACAAGCCGATGGAAGGTTATTTGTAAATAACATCAGGAAAAATTATTTTTCAAACATTTTGTACAAGTGTTTTTGTGCGTATCGAGCCTGTTTTTATGCGATAATTCCCACGTGAATGACGCAATTTGATAATATTTCAATATTTTGGCTGTTTGTACTTTATGAAGTAAAACTATGTCGATGGCAGTTGAGAGTCTCACGATACACGAAATCAATATCGCGATAATGAATCGCGTGAGAATTAGTATGTGAACATGACCATATTCATTTATTCGGTATTCATCATTTATCGCAGTACAAGCATCTCTGTCTGAAACTAGCTTTGATGATTTTGAATTTCAGTGCAATCACAGCTTGTAAATTAAACTATCTGTTTTATCTAGTCTGTCGAATATTTAAAATAATCAATGTAACAGATTAATATTACAAATAGTATAGAAAAGTAAGTTTAATTCTCAAGTAATATTGTTAGGTAATAAATGACTATAACAATTAAATAATTACAACTTGGGATATTTAATTTTGGCAAAAGAATATTTTATATTCTCTGTGATAGAGATTAATTAAATTCGAAATCTCAAAACATTTAACCATATGTTATGGTTTTCATTGGCATAGTAATATCAATTAAGAACTAATTAATGGTGAACTTTGTAAGTATTAATAACTTTGTGTCAAATATTTTTCATCACATCGATAATCTATAGTAGTCTATTCTAAAATTACGTTGATTCGTTGCTAAATTTTTACAATTTAAAATACAATCAATTTAGGCAGAAATTCATTCTATTATTTTTTACTTATTTTCGCATGTAACATAACCTCCTGCTAATTGTTAATTCGATTCTGTCGTGTCCAGAATTAATCAAGTTCAAGTTTGCTTGATAAATCTTCAAACACGATCTTTTCGAAAAAACAACGCTTCGAAAGATTTTAGTCTATATTTTATCACTGAAAGTGATTTTAGCGGAGGTAACCCAGAAAATCGGGCCTCTTCAGGTGCAACGCTAATGCAACGAAAATTAGCAATTGGTTGATTTGGGTCACGTGATCCGTGAGAGGGCGTGGGATAAACCTCGAGTAAGAATGGCATTGTCTGGCAAAAAGTCGTCTTCATTTCCCAGTCAGAACAGTTCCTTCTGGTCTTTTCAGTGAGACAAATTGTACTGGAATACAAGTCGTGCAGTTTTCTGTTTGTTTTATTTCTTTGCGAGGAATCGTTTCCTGCCCGTTTAATGTTACTCCGACGCGTCCTGTATAAAAGAGCCGAGAAGCAATCGGCGAGAGAGATTTTGCAATTGAGTGCGCGAGCGTGTCATTTTGATCAAACTTTGAAAATAACGTTGTAGAGATGTCTCAGGACATCGATTTTCTAGCTGAGTTCTTCCGGATAGAAATCTACTAAAGAAATTATATCATCTATAATTATATGATAGTATCATTTCAGAAAGTCTCCGTACAAAAGATGAAAAATCAAACTCTTTTCAATTCCGTTAAGAGAAATTGTGTAGCAGATTTTAAAAAATTGTTGTAAAGGAGAGACATCAATTTTCAAAACTGTGATAATGCTAGTTATAAAAGAAGTTCTTCTGGAATTTACAAAATTTTTGAGATAAAAAGTATTTTTATTTTTGAGAAATCTTGATTGATCTAAATAACGTAAAAATATTTTTGACATGAACGAACAGAACAAAGTGTAAAAATAGAAGCTTCAGCTTTAAAATGATGGGTACATTGATGGATCTAAGATTTTTTGTTAAAAAGTTACAGCAGTTCAAATCTTCCCGTTCGGCTATTCTACACTGAAAATTATCAACACTGTAAACCACTATAGGAAATGTCCTATCAATCTTTTGTCCAATTTTAAAACATAAAGTTTCCACTTTCAAACTATGCATTCGTTTTTTCCAAAGATATTTTTACGTCATTCTGAAAGAGATTGAGCAAAGATACTTTTTTCTTTTTAAATCTTGCAAACTCGAGCGTCCCTATGGATACTAAAAAAAAAAAATCTTTTTCCTAACTTGAAGACTAAAGTCCCCTCTTTAAAATTTGTTATACGATTTTTTCTCATAAAGTTAACAAAAGTTTAAAATATCGATAATTTTTTATCGCGTGTACGCAGACTTTACAAAGAGACTGTATTGAATACACATTGTCTTCGATTTCTTATAAACTTCAATAAAAAATTTTGCTTGAAAATCAGCTTGAGACAAGTTGGAAAAGTTAGCGGCACATCGCCGCAACCATGGAACAGCCAAACTTGTATAAGCGAGTCAACGCGGCTAAAACAATAGAATTTGTTTTACTTTTTCTGTGCATCACCGTTTTTCTTTCTTTTCTCTCTGGGTTGGGTTTGTATTTCAAGCAAGTATACACTGCGCGATAAAACCATAAGACGTGCAAGAGTATGAAAAGGATTTTGTCTTTCCTTAGTTCCTAATGTTAGCATTTACTGTATATAAAAGTATATTACTTTATACCATTCTACGATTTATGGAGAACTGAAAGAAAAAACTACATTAATGAGAACACGTGTCTTGTAAGAGTTTCCTTCAAACGGAGAAAGTGATATGCAGAAGAAAAACTTTCGCTATCGAGTTGATGTTAGTTAATGTTAAACATAAAATAGTTTATTTGTGTAAAATTCGCGGAAAGAAATTAAGGGGCAAAAATCAATCAGAAATCAGTGAAAGAGCATGATTGAAAAGTTTAAATTGTCATAATTTCGTAAAAGAGAATCACATAACAATTCATTTGAAAACATTTAGTTCTAGTTTGACAGTCCCGAGTTCGTCCTTTTCAAGGATGAATTTATGTATCACGCAGTGAGAATACTTCTTTTTCGAAAAATTCAGGCGTCTCTACAAAATATCGAAACATTCTTTTCAAGAATAAAGTCTCTGCTTCGCAACGAGCCTGCGGGTATTTCTTTTTCAGCACTTTATTGAACTTTGAATGTTAGAACGACAATATTCAAGAAATCCTGACACTTTGTCATTATTCTTAATATTCAAAGGTCGATCAAATGGTAAAGGAAAATCGTTAGATTTTTAGAGCTGTAAGTTGTTGTAAAAACAGAAGATTTCAGTCTTTAAGACTATGGTCGATCTAACCGTGAAAAAATCTTTTTATTATTTTTAGAGACGAATTTTATTTTGATTTTTTACAATTCTCGAGAAAAAAGTATCTCTACTTTCCCATTCGTTATGTAATGTAAAATTTTTGAAAAAAAAAGAAAGAAAGAAAGAAGAAAGGAACTCCAAAGGAACTGTGAAAGTGGAATCTTAAGCTTTACTTAAGATCAAGTAGGCTGTTAAATGATCATCATTATTGGTTTAATTATACTCTTGTAACAAAATAATGAAAATTAGAAAACGTCCCGGTGGTCGTAAAACAACAAGTTGATGAGAAAGATGAGAATCTTAATTAGATGGTAACTGTAAGGTAAATGCAAGGTAGAACATGGTAGAACACATAGAGCAGTTCAGAGAGTGATAAAGACGTGGCAAACACAAAAAGGCATAAGATCAACTAATCAGTTATTAAAGAATGTAATAGGCAAAGGTCACGTCGTAAAAAATAAAAGAAAGTTATTTTTCAGAAGAAAATTATTATTTTCACCGTTTTAAAAAGGAAGAAGTCATGTTACAAAAGTGACAAAAGAATAGTGATATCGTGATTTAGAAGGGAAGTTTTATAAAGTTTGTTTCGATGAAAGTAAATAGCAGAACATGCGTGAATGTGCATATAGCGTAACCAAACAGAAGTATATTTTTCAACGTGATAAAGTGTTTATTTTGAGAGTCAAAATACTGATATTTCGTCATGGCTTGTACGATATCTGGATTTAAATGCCATTGAAATTTGTTGAGAAATATTAACTATAAAGATAGTTTATTATATTTATTATATATAACAGAAAAATAATTCAGTAATATCGAGGAATTAAAAATATACTCGGAAGACAAATACTCGGAAGTGTATAAAAGGAAAAACAAGAGGTCGTAGAAAATAAAGATAGCACCACGTTCTATTGATACGAAGTAAAAATAAAGTTCACGTATTGATTCCTTATAAAAGATACGATCAGTCTTCTAGTTTTGTCACGCTTGATACTTTTCTAAATATAATTATTGTTTTTACACAATCGTAAGATCCTTTCTCTCGTAACACAGATTTTGTGTGATAATGTTTTATTATTTTTCATCGCGGACACAGCTTGCTATAAAATTTAATCTCACTGACAGAGATAAACTTGTCCAATGCATCTTGAACTATTGCAGGCTCTCCTTTATGTGACAATACAGTTTGTTCAAATGCTTGTTCATTCGGTAAATACAGTCTTGATCAATCGGATTCGTTGAAAAAGATTCGTTCATAAAACGAGTTTCTAGCAGGGGTCAAAATTAACAGGTTCTGTTCGTTTTTAAAAAAAACTCCATTCGAACTTATTTATTTTATTTGTGATATACTTGTTCGTTTTTCCATGTAGAATTAAATTCACTATTTATAGTCGAGGTAGATACATACATGTACAAAGATTCTGATATATAAAATATAGATATGTAATATATAAAATATAGATATGTAATATGAATAACATAATATCATAAATTAGATAAGCGTTTAAAAAAATTTTTAAAAAATTTAATTCCAAAACCAGATGAGAAAGCTCCTTCAGTAATACGAAATTCAGCGTACTGAATTTCAAAATTGCGTCGTGGAAAATTTTTAATTAGTTTTTAATTATATTCCTGTTCACCTGTGCCCTCTAATCTTGCCAATCATCCCCAAAAACAATCCTCGAGATTCTAACGGCACTCTTCAATTCACGGCCAACATTTCCCACTTCGTTTAACAGCTTGATCAGTCCGGCAGGCGACTTACGAAACTGCTAATTGGTGCGTTAGCAGGCATCGAGCCTTAATTTTCGGAAATTTGAAAGCGGCATTCAGTGCGTGTCGTGCATGGCTTCACCCCCCTTCTCTCCCAAGGACATCGCCATTACAACCTTTTCCCTCCTTCGCCCGGGGATAATGAACTTGAGGGTAATGATTACACCGCCCTAATTAACTTCCTTCGACCTTTTTCACGCCTACGTTCCCGTTCGACGATAATTGGACCCTGTATCCCCGAGCCGGTCGAATCGCAGCGTGCTGCAATCGCGTTTGCTTGTCTCTCGGTGAAACGTTTTCAGCGGGCCGTGGGGGTTTTGTAGCTCAGCAGAGTGCAAAATTCTTGTTCAACGATTCCCTTTAACCACCACTCGTAAACATCCAAGCGCGAGAGAAGAAAAGAGAAGAAAAGAAAAAATAGAAGGGAGAGAAAGCCGGGTGATCACCGATGGGAACGAAATTAAGCAGCCCAATCGAATTTCGTTTCATTTCCTGCTTTATTTGACTTTCCTGCGGCCGCGCGTCCTCGGAGAAGAGCTTCCATTCGCGACAGTTCTCGATAGATCGATCGGAGATTCGATCGTAATTCGCTCCTCTCTTCCCCTCTCCTACCCCCCCTCCCCGCCGTTTTGGTTCGATAATTGTGGTTCTTCGTCTCGTTGCGTGATATCTCGCCGAAGGGACGATGTTTCATCAGGTCGCGCGTGCTAATCGGCGTCATAAATTTTGAGTTGCGAAGCCGGAAAATCGTGACGGCGAAATTGACCCGTCTCCACCTGCATAAATCAGTTTTCGCGCCGGGGAATTACACCCGTCCGGCGTGATTGCCGATATTTTTGGACAAGTTATGGAAGCCTCGAACAGTTGGACGAATCCCTTTTTCGACACGGGACAACGTGTTTTCTGTTTGCGCGTCGACTGATCGTATTTTTCGAAATATTAAAAAGGTAGAGAATCGTGTCAAATATTATGGAAAACATTATACGAGTTCGATATTTCGTACATCGAATATTCCGTGCAATTTTGCATTTTGAAATTTCCTGTAGATTCAGGAAAATCCATCCATCAGAAAACACGAGTTGAATATTTCGTTTATTTTTTTTTTTATATTTCGTGCAATTTTGTATCTTGAAATTTTCTAAAAATTCGTGAAAATCCATCATTAGTTCAACGACGATGAGAACTCAATTTTTGATTTTTGAGTTTTGGAAATCTTCGATCGAAAGAGAAATTATCGTTTTACGTAGTTGGTACGTTTGCCTTTGACCTATTTTACAATTTGTGCACAAACTGAACATGTGATTCGCATTTGATAGTCAATCGATTAAGTTCGGTGGCTTTGACGATGTAGTTTACACGTCATTGTTTGTTCGAAAATTTTTGACTAAAAATAACATTAAGAACACGAATATAATAAACAATATATTAAAAATATAGTAATTAGAATAATGATATATCATAAATATATTAATGAGTAGAATTAAGTCACTATATTAAAAAAGAATAGTTAAAAATAGTACATTGTAGTTAATTAAGATAATTTTGAAAGAAACAACATAAATATTGATAATTAAACACATGTCTTTTTATAATAAATAAAAATAACACGAACCTTCTAATCTGGTAAATATTATAATATTGGAATAAATCAGATCTGATTCCACTTTATTCTGCTATTTCATATTTGTATAATATTTAATTTATATCTATATTTAAATTTATTTAATTTGTCTTACGTTTCCAACGATTCAAACAAACATGCTTCTATAGTAATATTCATTTTTACATCATCATATAATCACCCTGTTCAAAGAGATGAAAAGCTCGACATTCGTTGCAGCGAATAAAAGTCTTCTAAAGAAACGAATTTTTCAATAGAGTCACATACGTGGTCGCATATTTCCGACGTCCCCCTTTTTTTTTTGGACGACAGATAAGTTCCGATTTTTCTGTAGTGCGGAAGTGAAGACCAATGAAGGCAGAGCTCTTTCACCTAAAAACCGGAAGTTACTCGGCCCTCCACCTTTACCGCGCTTTGCACTTAGTGATTTTACCCGACCGTGCTTTTAGTACCTACTGAGAGGCCCGAGATACCCCTCCCTCATCGATTTCTGGTAATTTCCAACTCAACCCATTCACTCCATCCTGACAATATTGCGACTGGTGTACAACGTGCATTCACGTCGATCTTCCGGTGGCCTATAAACGTTGTGGTGCTTTGAACAACATAACGCGGCAAAGCCCTTCGTTTTAATCAAGATTTAAAACATCGACTGTGTAGTGGTACGATCAATACATCGTGGGAATATTTCCGATCGTGTGAACGACTGACCCGAAGATGAATTTTTAGTAAGAGACGCATTGTTTTCTCTGAGCTTAATTAGGGCGATTCATGTAGCAGCTGTAACGAAATAATTTTTGCTAGTTTGAAGCTACAAATGCAATGCACTTGACAACACGCGGTGCGTTCATTTCGTCCCTTTAACCTTATTTTCTATCTTCAACTAAAACGAAAAAGATAAAATTCGTTACAAGCAGCGCGAATAGAGATGTAAATAATGTAAATAGAATTAACCTTTTCATTCGTTCCTTGCATAAATGTACGAGGCGCGGAACATTTTATCCGTGTATCTTGTGTTTAGGTGCGAATAACACAATCAGTGTTGAATAGGTTTGTTAAACATGCCCGAGACTGATGACATAACCGCGGCATCATTCAATATCTCTGTTCAGTGTCCTGAGACGCAACATCTGCGTCGTTTATCGAAATCAATCTTATTACTCAGTTCTTACAATGGATTGCAACGAAGCAAGTAATTTTATTAGCGAAGTCAATTGTAGAACTATTGCACTGTATTTATAAAGGTTGCTTTCAGCGGAATGTAAAAATAAATAAATGTATAAATGATAGAAAAACTGTACGACTTGTACCCCAGTACGATTCGTCTCACTGAAAGGCCCAGAAGCAACTGTGACTAGGAAATGAAGATGATTTTTTTGTCATAAAATTTTATTGATATGCAAACATTTGAATCGATAGAAAACAAATTACAGGCGCGATTGCTCCTGTAGGAGTGCCAGACAATATGCCACTCCTACTCGAGGTCTACTTCACGCCCCCTCACGAATCACGTGACCCAAATCAACCAATCGCTAATTTTCGTTGCATTAGATTTTCTGGATTACCTCCGCTAAAATCACACACATACGTATATATATTATTGAACTTTTTAATAAAAACTATGTTTATCTTGTTTCAACGTAAATTTAATTGCTATTAATTCTAAATAGAAAATGATTGATTATCAGGGACAGTTCCTTCAAAATCTGTTGATCTTGAATTAAAAAATTTGCGTCTGTGTTAAAATTTACGTTGAATTGAGATTAATTTGATCGGAAAGTGAAAAGATAAATTACATATTTATCAATAACAAGCATGCAATGACTTTTTAAATTGAACGGTAAATTTATGTCCATTTTCTGCGTGCATCAATTCACGTAATCTTCTTTTTGCTTTATTTGCATTTCGTTTCACTCTAAAAAAACTAACGAATCGTAAAAAGATTTATTATATTTCGTGCAAATGCTAATATCCTAAACAGCGGGTACGATAAACAAATCGCGATCCCATGGCATAATTAACAGAGAAACGTGAATGGTGTAACTAACAATAAGAATGAATATTTCATCATCTCGTTGGACGTTTGAGTGCAAAGTATATCTGAAACTCTCGAACAACAATTATAATTCATCGTGTTAATTAAAGTCAGCACCTGTAACAACAGCGGAAAGAAGAAAGAGAGGGAATAGTAATCTTGTGGTATAGTAATTTGGTACAATTTTCGCAAGGACCCTCCTTCGCCCGGTAAGAATACCCTAATCAATAATTCCTTTTTTTTTCACGAGAATTATCTAGTATCCTTGTAGGCCCGTCTTTATTTTTCATTTTTATTTCTTCATTATTCATTATTCGTCGCGGCCTCCGACCCGTTTTCATCCTCGCGTCGAAGCTACGAAAAAAAAAAGAAGGGACGCGAAATTAATGGGATACGTAACATCCAGATCGGCGAAGATAAACGTTTTTCCATCAAAGTTTTACGAGGCTGAGAGACAGGACGCGGTCATTTCATTTGTCACGTATATTACCAGCTTTCTTCGTTTCTCTTCTTTTTTCTTTTTTTTGTTCTTCGTCATATTTAAAAAAACAAAAAAAGTACGACATATATAGTACTAAAGAAAATCATTCGACACGACTCGTCTTCTCTTAAAAAAAAAAAAAAAAAAAAATAAAAAAAATGAAAAATCCACCGGAGTATTTCGTTCAATTCTCTTTCAATTTCAAAGTAGTTTCTGAAAAACCACGGTTTCTTTTACAAAATTGATGTGTTTATATTATTTAATAAGCACCTTCCTTCCTTGCTTTCTTCTTTTTCTTTCCTTGTTTTCGTCTTCCGGAGCCGAATAATTGATTTCCCGCGAATCGATAATCCCCTTCCCCCTCTTCCTTTATTCCAGCCTCGATATTTAACTTTGTATCGAGCTTCTTCGCAATTGTGTACGATTTCTCGTCTTTACAAATGTCTCGACGGAATGTGCCCTCGCAGCACAGAAGAATATAATGGAATTCATTCTTCTGGGAAGTTAACAGATATAATAAAAGGGAACGATTTCCATTTGAAAAGAGAAAGAGGCCATAGGTCTTTGCGGGAGGGATTTTTAATTCGTTTTATACGTGTCTCTCCTTTAGAAATCGAACGGATCCACGTAATGCGTTCTTCGATCACTCATTGATATGTGAATCGATGTTGATAATCTCGAGTCCCGAGTCGCATGATTAAAACGTACCTACGCATCAGCATCAGGAGGATTACTTTATTTCTGGGAAGCGAACAATCGGTCTATTGACGATACGTTTGCTTCGCGAACTCGACGTCGCACAGGAATTAATAGAAACAATGAATCGAGATCAAACGAGTTCGTTCGAATTAACTTGGCGTCGATTTCAATTTTCTCTATGGCGTAACGCTCATAATTGGAGGCACACACCTTCGTGTGTTCTAAATTTACATAATGATTTATACAATGCGAACATTGAGATCGAATCGTTTCGTGTGCAATACACGAGATAATGCTGTATTACGTCCCCGTTATTATATATAATAATGCAAACGTATATATATGTATTTTATGCTTTTGCACCAGAGAGAGATTTCATAAAAATTATTGATTTCTTTGATTGCTGTAAATCTCATTTTTAATACAGTAAAACGTCGATCATTCGAGTTTCGATGAATCACCTAATTCTATGTAGTTTAAGTATTAATAAATATTTTAAATATTTCGACAAAATGCTTTCAGTTATGTCAGATTCGAACATGGCGGCTAATACGAAAATATCTTCTGTAAATATCTTAGAAAAGAAAAGAGAGGTAGAACATGTTTGATGTTTCTGAAAATATTATTTTTCTCGGTTATCATTCTTAAATGATCGCATAGTGGCAACTAGAAGAAAGTTCAAAGAATGAAAGTGAATGAAATCGAAAGAAAGAAATCGAAAGAAATTGCATCATTACACTTATACAATTTTAAAATTAAGACTAAGTTAAATTAAAATAAAGATTTTTGCCATTTTATTGACTCTTGGATATCAGAGTTGGACGACAAAAGTTCAAAAAATCCCAACGTTTCATCAGAACTTTGAGAGATTGTTGTTGAAAAAGAGAAAGAGGAGACCAATTCACTTTTGAGAAAAACTAATGTAAGGCTGTCAAAGTGAAGGCTTCACATTTTAAAATGAGCCCAACCGGATTGTAATACGACTCTTTTTCATGAAGTTGTGACAGTTTAAAATGAAGACAATTTTTCATCGAGTATTCGAATGTTTTCGTTCACCTCTATGTGTCTAGCGATGTTTATATTTTGGACACATGTCCTTGTCTATTTTATTGCTTCGTCCAAGTGAGCTGCTTACAAATTTATCATTTATTATTGAAAAGAAAAAGAAAAGAACAAAAGAGAAATTAAAAGATGATTTATTAATAAATTTATAATATTAATGTTATTGTAATATTTAATTATCAATTATGATAAGATAATATTAATAAATTATTATTGAACGTTTAAAAGAAGGCGAAAATAGATCTAATTTAGTTATAGAATATAATGCAACACTTACTGTTTTATAATTTACTAAATTTACAATTAGCGATTTATTATTCCGGTCATAAATTCGTTCGCCCCTTGGTGTTCAAATAACGTTATTTTAAATATGCTGTCTTTAAATGTTATTAAAAGTAAAGAAAATTTAATTTGAATTATTTTTCACGGCTTCGTGAAATATACGATGTATAATTAATTATGTAAATAATTACAATGATACAAATAACATATATCTGAAGAGTTATTTTAATAAAAATATATATATATATATATATGGTTCGAACTTCTTGATTCAAACTTTTTTTTTTTGCAGAAATGTACAAGCTTTATTTTTAATGTAGAATAAAGAAACGTCGAATAAGAGAAAAAATAGTTTCACTTTCAGTAGAAAATAACAAAAGTTTATAAAAATGATTTTGGACGCTCGTTTGCCGAATATTGGAGTAAATGAATAATATTTATGTACAATACCTCATTCAATGCACATTTAGGTAGATATAAAACGATAAGAAGAACAAATATAACTTTTTTTCAGATTTATTGAATAGAAAACAAATACGAGAGGAAGATTGCATTCGTAATAAATTAAATTAATGTTAAATTACAATTACATATTATTAATGATGAAAGAGATGTTTACAAAATCATTTTTCACCATTTTTAATTTTCAGCAGTCTTTTGTAATTTTGTTTGCATGTTCCAATAACAGGATCTTGCAGAGAATATTTCCTCTATTTTTATTCTATGCGAAAAATACTCGTGGAGTCTCATTTATTCCTTGGAAGTGTACAAAGAATTTATACATTATCATTTTATAGGAATAAATTTTAAATCCGAAAGTTTTCGATTTCTTTAAATTCGAAACTTTTCAGCGCACCTTTCCAACTGCAGAACGTTTCTTGAGATATCTAAGTAAGAACTTTCTCGTATCTAAGTAAATTATGAAAATAATGCTCCTTTCTTGTATCTAAGTAAGGACTTTTTCACATCTGAGAAAATTATTCTAGAGACCCGTAAATTATAAAATCGGTAAAAATGTAAAATCGTAGATTATAAAAATGGCGAGAAACTAAGTTGATCTATAATTTAATAAACGTTTTATTACTTAAATTTTATGTTATAAGTTGTTTCCGTCTGTAATAATGCGATATAATAATAATATAAACGACAGATTTTTGCAAAATATTTATTTATTTATTATAAACATTGTATATCACATTTATTCCTACATATATAAATAACTCGACTCGACTCGACTCGACTAAAGGATTCTGATACACTTTTGTTTTTTAATTTGTCAAATTACTGCACAGTCTTTTTGCCCTAATTGCGTGATATTTTTAATATTTAGATTGAACAATTATTCTTTGATGTGTCTCCATAAATACCTCGTGACTTTTTAAATTCAATTTCCTCGAAAGTGAGGCCCCAAAGATGTGCTGTGTCAAATTTTTTTATTTATTTTTCTATGTAAAATCAAATTCAACCATTGTACCATTAATTACGGCACAGATGGATAATGATAAATAGATATATGTATATGAAGATTCTGTTATATATATATATATATATATATATATATATATATATAATACACATGATATAAAGATATGGAGATATAATATAACATAATAATACAAAGATACAAAGACATGATATAACATAATATAAAGATATATTCATAATAAGATACATAAAGTATAAGAATATAATATAAAGATATAAACATATATGAAACAAGATTATAATGTAAAGATGTAAAGACACATAAAATATAAGAATATAATATAAAGAAATATAAAGAACATGGAATATAACGTGAAGATGTAAAGATGCATAAGATATAAGATTATAATATAAAGAAATGTGAAGAATATGGAATATAATGTAAAGATATAAAGATATATAAAATATAAGAATGTAATATAAAGAAATATAAAGAATATAATATAAAGATGTGAAGATATGTATATATATATGTAAAAGTAAACTATTACTTTATACTTTAACTATATTACTTTATATATCGAGAACATTTTAACATTTATGAACAAATTGTCTATTCCTTTGACGGAAAAAATGTTTACTTTTACATTTTACAAGTTTTGTTCTGTCTGAAACTTTTATTTTCAAAAACTTATTTATTATATTTATTATACTATAATTATAATAAATATCTTAGTATAATAAATATAATATATATATACACACACACACACACACGCTATATTTGTTATATTTATTACTCTAAGAATTTATTTATCGGAACTTGTAACGTAAAATTTTTAAAATGGAAAAACATCTACGATTCATGTTCCAAGCAAAACAAATATTTAAAAGTTCCGTAAAATATTTGTCGATCCGTTTAAATTTTTTCAAAAGGTTTGACGTTTCGATTCGACCTTGATCGGCATTTACTTGCGAATCTGTTTTTTCTGTTCAAGTTTTTGGTACAACGCCCGACAAATTTATGTATAATGCCCGATTTTCGTGTTTGCTTGGAACGACTTTTAAACTGATTGGCTAATACCTGCTGATCAAAATCGTATAAAACTCAGGAAATTCAGACTCGCCGGCAGTGTGTTAAACTGTGCATCAAACTTATGAAGAAGTAATCGGTAAATCCAATTAAATAATTCAACCTATTTTGAACATCTTTATCACTCGGTATCAAATTTTACAGTTTATAACTTTTTGAGACTTGTTCGTAAGTTTGTATCAGTAATACCGAATATTGAATATTCTGCAAAATTAGTGCCTTTAAATTTATTTAATCAATCTGTACGAATCCATACAAAAATTAAGGAGGACAGGTACGATAAAATATTTCACTTTGGGATAATTTATATCATTGTTGAAATTTGAGTTAAGGATCAAGTTGTTAATTAATTGTAGGAGCATTCGTCAATAGTAAGATCGTCAGGATTTGTGTTACGAGGCTATTCATTACAATTTGGCAGAACTGGATAGATTTTCTTTAAAAGGAAAAAAAGAAAGGATATCATAAGAATAGTGTATTATTTGAACTTTACAAAGGAAGCTTCTAGTTTTTAATAATTATATGCGAAAGAATATTCTTCAGACGAGGAAATTGTTTAGAAAACACAATGAAAATATGAATTCGGAAAATATATATAAAATTATGCTTTCGTTAGAGAAGTTATTCCATGTTCAGTGCACAAAGTACTTTTGACGTAGCAACATTAGCACTGGTTTGAATGGTACAAATTACATAAAAATGAACGATTATTTGCTGATCTTGTATTAGACCTTTGAAAATAGAACGAAACTAAATACATTTTTCTTGCAAAGCTGGCAACCTTGGTTAAATTGGTTAAATTGGTTGTAATAGTTATAAATTGGTTGTACATATATATAAGAAACAGAACAATTATATTCGGCATGGTCCTTAGTGTTCTGAAAAAGTTAAACAATTGCAAGAAATAGAAAAGAGTTAAAAAAATACAAAAGATGACAAATATTCAATACAATTGCAAAACCTTAATTATTTGAGATTGTTTTATTACCGAAACTTATGCCTGATTTTATTTCCGGTGCAAAGAAATGAAAATGGATTGAGCTGTGAATGTTCAAATGTGAAAATAGAAATGTAGAACAATCAAGCTTTCTCAATTTCTAGGTGAAACATCTTGAATAATTTATTTTTTTTTTAGTGAAATTTCTCAAGCATGAAACATTGACAAATATCAAACTTATTTATAAACTTTGTACTGTATTGAATGTCTAACGAATGCGGATGTTTTGATTATTCGTAGTAGTTAATGTCAATCGTTAACACAAACTAGGTACCGACGATTTTAATATTAATATATTAAAAATATAGAAAATAAAATTAAAATGGTAAGTATCGGATCGAATTAACGATAAATGTTGTTATCTTGATATTTTTTATATAATCAACACTCTTTACATAGATATTTGAAAGAAACCAGAGTTGGAATAGATGAAGTCAAGAGTGATCAAAATTATTTTCTACAACAACCTATGGATTCGCCAAGCAATTTTACGCTCTCAGGAACGTTGTAATACCGAGTGATAACATTTTATGAACATGATTGGAATATTAATATTTGAACGACCGATTGTCCGCGAAGATGTTGCACACGATAGTACGTATTCTACCAGTCGTTTAAATGTTAATACCGATAGAAAGAACTTTGACACAGAGTTTAACACACTGCCCGCGAGTCTGAATTTCCTGCGTTTTATACGATTTTCGTTAACACGAGCTAGCCAATCAATTCAAAACGGACGCAAACAAGAGAAACGGACAACAGAAAAAAAAAAAAAAAAAAACGACGGAAAAACAGACTCGCGGATGAGCGTCAAAGTTGCAAAATCGTCGAAAGTAACTTAATTTAATCAAAAATATTGTAGGATAAATTTCTAATTTAGCAGCTTTCCCCAATTTTCGCTATCTCTCTCTCTTTTTCCGAGAAATTTAGCACATCCTTTCATTTGATTCGAAAACACAGAATATCGAAAGCTAGAATCGGGAGAAGTCGCTAAAACAGAAATTTGTCAAATTTATAATTTCATTTGGAATGTATCAAATTTCTCATTGGATAAATTGGAAAGCGAAAGTATAACTGGACTGTTAAATACGCAAAATTAAGAGTTATGTATGCAACAATGATGGCAAAAGAATAAAAAGAAAAGAATGTTTTATGAAAACCTGTTGTGTCATTTTTAATCGTACTATATTCAATTATTTAAACAGCAATGGAAATAACTGAGAATAGAGTGATACAACATCCAAGTTGTTCTCGGATATTTCGTGAAAATTTCAAACTCAATTTTCTTCGAAATTTTATACCAAACTTTCCACGTAGAATCTATTATTTAGGGATCACTTTTGCACGATAGAGTCCTTCCATATTTCAATATTTAATTCGAACTAATAGAGAGATAAGATTAACCCTTTGAGTGATAATATCGAGTTGCACTTGTGGTAGGAATTATGGTTTCGATTTGAAAATAAAAGCAGATTGATGGTCCTATGGAACATGAATTTGAATTTTTCAACTTTAATTCTTTATACCGAAGATGAGCAAGTAGAAATTGTACAGTATGTACCAAGGCAGAGATCAAATTGTCAGTTTATTTCGATATATTTTGTATATTTTTTAATTGCTAAATTATTTGTCATAAATAATTCTGCAGAGTCGTCACGTTCTTAAATATCGAGTTCTTAAAGTCCTTTTCTCGGCGTAAGACACGTTCGGTTTATGTTACAGAAAAATTCTACATCTTCGTCACTCACAAACGTTGACCAAATTTATTATGGAATTACAAACAAGTCTCCTATATTGTATTCCATCAATATTGCTTTTTTGTTCAAATCTTGTATTTCATACTTTAGTGAGTTCCTTTTGCAACGATAGAGACAGAGATACGTGATACGAATTTTAAGTTTTATATATAAAAATATTGTAGAGACAGTCTTTGATCAATTATGAAAATTTTATTCATTAACTCTTTCGTTGTTATGAACGAAATATCTCGCGTGTGGACGATATATCGTTGTATATACATACAGGCCACTAAAAAACTGAAAGGTTTGAAAAATTCATAAAAAAAAAATTTTATTCATAAAAATTCACACATAATATTGAAAACAATCCATTAATTTCCAAATAAAATAATAAAAAATTGAAAAAACATGTGTTTCTAAAAGTTATTTTTTATTTTATGTCATTCAATCTTTCAGTGACCACCCTGTATAATATTGTATATCATTGTATAATATACAATATATTATAATAATTAATAATTCTAAGCCAATGTAAGTGTGCCTCTCGAGTATTTTAAAAAACGAATATTATCTTCAATTCCAACAACATATATTGTTATCGAAAAATGACAAAAATGAGTTGACTGAGCCTGATCTTTCTATCCACACTTACAAAATAATGTAACATTAATAATATAACAATTTAGAAGAAAAATGTATCAAAATGACACAACGAAAGGGTTAATTAATGTAATTAAAATGTAAATCTAATATCTAAAGCAGTTTTTTGTTTCTCTTGGAAAACATACTTTCTCGAGTTGTCACTTTGTTCGCAAAGGTACGACGATAATGATAAACAAAGTACAAAAACAGACATCCGTTCAATTAAAATTCAGACTTTTAAAAACGCTCTTGTAGTTGATGTAAATTTAAAAAGAGGAATTTTATTAGACGCATTATAAAAAGGAAAGAAATTCTTTAAGATGTAATTATAAAAAAAAAGAAAAAGAACAAAGAGGAGAACGTAATAATTCGTTGAGAGATTGAAACTTGCACCTTCCGTTTCGATTCTCAGATCGAGTTTCGATCGCTTTTTGGAATTTCGAATTACAAGTATCGCGACGCGTTTACGTTCCACGAAACCAGTTATTCGATCGGTAGCAAGCACGATCTTTTCCGTGAAGCCTGTTTCTCCATAATGCAGGAAAACAAAAACTCTGAAATTTTTATCCACGGATATGCACTCGCATACAGAGTGTTTATCTCGTAAGGGATTGAAGTTTAAAAAAAGAATGTTCGATATAAAGGAGCATGTTATGTGATACTAATAGTATTTTTTTTTTTTTTTTTTTTTTTTTGGTGAAGGAAATTTCAAGATCGAGTTAATTATTTTTAAATGGAATCGTTCAAGTTTGCACATTACGTGGTATTAATAGCATTTTATAGGTAGAAATTTCAAGGTCAAGTTGATTTTTTTTTAAATTCTCCATCAAATGGAGTCATAAATAATATTAACCTATAAAAAATATATTTGCGTCGAAAAATTGGTTTCGGAAAATTTAATTTTACAAAGCTCATAAACACAGAAATACTGCTCGTATCCTTTCTTGTCTTTTATACGACAAGTTTCACAAAATTAAAGAGAAAACATCACCTAAATGGTTTTCCGATACAAATAGGTTATGGTTCCATTTAAAAAAAATCAATGGAGATCTCCTCGACCACTCCACTTGCAAAAATACCAGATAACGCGTCCCGGACAATTTTTGTTTTTTTTTTTTTTTAATAATTACATTTTAACAATAACATTTTTTTTCTTTTTAATAATTTCAATTCCTTGAAAGATATTTCCATTTTTTGCGAGAGCTAAATAGAGTAGCCTGTATGTATATTGCTGTAATTGGTAGCGAAGGATCCACATCTTGCACACGTGCAATTTATTCAACACGTGTCGCCGGAATTGTTAGTTGGTCACGGCCGAGGACGAAACTTTTGCGCTATTACCGCGAAATCCATAATAGCAGCTTCGCTTCAACTTCACGTGTAGAAATGTTTTATCAGCTGCGTTTGATCATTAAACACGATAGAAATGTTGATCTTTGTTCTTCTTCCAAGTAATTGGCAATCGCGTGCTTATTTGATATTAAATGAAATCGATTTCCAGCGAACGGAAGCGGAATTCCCGCGTGTTATAAATCTGATTTCCATTTTCTGCGGCAAACAAATCATCCGCACAAATACATTATCGGCTTTATTTTTTAATCTCTTTCCCATAACTCTTTCAGTTTCGCGTGGGTCGTGCAAGCTGGCTCAGACAAAGTTTATGTAAATCATTTTCTCAGAAGTCGGAGAATTCTGTCTCGGAATATGTTTGTTTAATTCTTTCTTTCTCATTTTAAAACGTAAAACGTCCCGACAGTTGACGTACAGTATTTTGACAGTTTGTTTCTGTTTTTTGTCAAAGATGTTTTCACAGTACGTAACGAGTGGGAAAGTGAGGACGCTTTTATTCTCGAGAATTGTAAAAATTTGAAAGACATCATCAAAGACATTTGAAAAAAAAAAAAAGATTGTTCGTGATTAGATCCATTTTTTCAATGTGACCCCTTAAAATTTACCAATATTTAATATTTCTTCCCATTTAATTCAATCGAAAATATTGTAGATAAATTTCTAAAGAATATGAAAGTCGAATGACAGAAATTTTGAAACTCCTAATATTTTACATGTGAACAATTTAATTTATCTTTTTTGCATTTCGCACGCTCGCGGTAGTCGAAGCTGCGAATTTATTTCCGGAATTTTCTAAAATCCGGTATTTTTCGCACCGATATTGAAAAAGAAAGGCACGCATTGATTAAATCGTTTAACGAGAGATTGAAAAGCGCGGCTGAAAGAGTTCGAAAGTTGATTACGTTTTCCGATTTTCAAGCTTCGTTGTTTCTTTTTCTTTTTTATTGACATTCCGCATGGTTCTTAGTTAAAAGCTGAATGGAATTTCTTGTGATCGGGGCGATCTTGCAAAGATTTAATCGACTGTAAATTATCCGACTGAATCGAATTCCTTTCTATTTTATTCGCCGACTGCCTGTTTGTTTTAATATCGCCGTTGGAAACGTTATCGTCGTTGAGTTAGCTCGACGAACTACGGTACTGGGAGAAGGTTTTTAAATGATTTTAAACGTTGCTGGTTTTATAACAGCTAAATATACTTAGCTAACGACGACTAAATATATTTTTAGGGAATCTTTTTATGAACCTATTATCCCGTGAGAGCGTTTATGAGAGAAAATTTTTGTCGAAAAGTTGTGGATGAAATTTTAATCTAAAAAAAGCCTCGTAGACGAAAAGAATCTGTAAAATTAACAATTGACCCTCGAGCGAACTTTCTATTTTAATTTAACGGAGTTGGAGTTTGTGTTTAACTCGTATCAAATGGAAATAAAATTTATTATTAGGAATGTCAGAAAACGTAGATATAAATCTTCAAATAAAGGATATTATTAATTATTATTAATAACAATTATTATTATTATTATTAGTTATTAATTATTATTAGTATATAACAGTTCGCTCAAGTTGAAATAGCATTACGTTCAACAGTATATATTTTAAGTTGTTATATGTAGATAAAAGAGCGAAAATTGCATTTTTCACTACCACCATAGCGTGATTCTGTGAACTCTGGATCGGTGGAGATTTACCAAAGAAAATTGCTGTAAAATCTACCTAGACTTTGATTTTTGAAAAGTCTCAAAAAAACCATCGGACGAGAATAAACTGTTCTCGGAAAGGATGATGTTATTTTTACACACATCATAGCAATAGCAATTTTCCTTTTTATTTTCATCATGCAATTTTTTAAACTTCATTCGCAGTTTGCTTTTTCTTTATACTCGGATGTAGTGTAAAGAAACGTCTCGTCTCTCTGATATGTCACAACTTGTTAATACACGGTCGTGACGTATAATTTCCGCTCACCCTGTACATGTTTCGTTTCGTTTCGACCTTGCGCGGTCGCTGACCTACACGATTGTTTTACCTTTTGTTTTGTCCACTTCTTTTTCGACAGGAGCAGGTTAATCCCTGACACCGATCATTTTGTATACTTGACTCAGGTCATTGTCTTACGTATGAAAAAAATACAAAGTGATTTGTGGACAACTGATGAAGAGCATAACTGTATTAATTTTTAACGAAAAATTGTCGACAATTTAAATTATCAGATATAATTTTGCGAAAAGAAAGTTATATCTACCTGGCTTCATTTTAAAGCAGGAATCGAAAAAGTTAAGGAACTTTTAAATAGGTTCTAGTTGAAACGTAGATTTCGTGGAAATTGTAGAAATTTTTGAAAAATATTCTTACGTTACGAGTTCCCGATAGGAGCAGATAAATAAAAGTTAAAATTATTCTTAAAAATAAAAGCTTCAGAGGGAACAGAACTTGTAGAATATGGAAAATAAGAATTTTTCTGTTGGAGAAATAAATGATAGTTTCTTAGATTAAATATTAATATTTATACTAAAAAAGTATTCTCGATATTCGTAGCAAATACTGATGTTAAACACAATTCGAACGAATAGTCCTCAAATGAAATGAATTTTTATTCTATTTTATTCTATTCAATTAAATGTTCTAAACTTGTTTCCACAGAACTTGTGTGTTATGCAGATTCTGTTCCGTGAGAATATTATTCAAAAATATTCCAAAGTGTAACACTTTCTTCTATAAAAATTCCACAAAAGACAGATATTCAAAACGCGAAAGAACCTGTTAATTTCGATTTCTGTTCCAAAGCACGAAGTCTCCACTTTGATAGTCGTTTTTCTCGAAACGGTTCTTTTTTTCTCGAAAATTCTAAAAATATTAAACAATTCTTTTCGCAACTACATTCACCAATTCTCTCCTGTACGAAACTTAAAACTTGTTGTACGATTTTTTTTTTTCATCATTTTATTGAACATTGAATATTAGAGCTAAACGACAACAATTCAAAAAACCCTAACATTTCATCTGACCATAGTTCAAAGTTCAATAAAATGGTGAAAAAAGTGAATTTTAAAGGCTGTTTGTTAAAGAGAAAATTTCAGTCTTTAAAACCACGTTGGGTTTAATCATGAAACAAATTTTTCCAACATTTTTACACGTTCGAATTTTTCGGCGGAGGGGGGATCCTTACTTTCGCATCAATTTCGCATTCTTCGAAAAGAACGAATCCACGACTGTTAAAAGTGAAAGCTTGGCGCTTTAAAATAACGATTCAAGTGAATCTCTGCGCCATCTTTTTTTACGAAGTTATTTAAATTATCGACAATTGTTATTGGTACGGCTATGCTTTTCATTGCATTATATCAAGTGCAAAATTTTGTTTCATTCCGACGATATAATAAAACTAGAGGCTCGGAAAAGTGGAGCTAGAAGAGAAGACGAACATTTTTCGTATTATAATTTGTAACCGATTGGAAGACGCTGTTTAATTTTTGTTTGAGTTTCTGCTTTGTCAGACTATCGAAAGTGCCGAAAAAAACTTTCGCGGTTATTATTTCATAACCTTGTGTATGTACATATCACTTGTATTTCGTATTGTTACAATGGACAATAGGAAAATCAATCTACAACAAATAATCACAAATAAAGTCAACCGTTTTGCGACAAAGGTCTTGCGGCACGATACGAATAAGAAATCGTTAATTTAAAAATATTCAAATTTAAAATTAATTTCAAACGACAAAAATGACGTCTAGGGTCAACAAATAATCAAAAATCAAGTTACCTTGTTACGCGACGAAAGTCTTTCGTCATGATACGAATGAATTTTAAAATTAATTGAAAAGAGTAAATTTTAGCACATTTTAAAGGAAAAGAATTAAATGTCACAAAAAACAAGTGCAAGATTTATTTAAAATAGGATAAAAATCGTTCAGTATAACAAGAATAAAAATTTGTTTTAAATTAACTTAAAATGTCTATTAAATAAATAAAAACACTTTGCAAGAAATTAATCTGGATATGATCAAAGGAAATCTATCTTCCTGTTTTAATTTATTAAATAAGCGGGAGGGAAAGTAATTTAGAGGTTTATCTTTTTATAAATGTTCTACGTGCATTCCTTTATATGTTGTTAAAATATGTCAATAAACAAATAGGAGCAAGTGTTTTCCGCCAGATAATGTTACCATCTTTTATTAGTAAAAAAAAGGAAAAAAATGCTACATAAACATAGAGTCATAAATGCTTCTGTATATTCTGTTTGCGCACTTTATACACATTTGCATATTACACGCATCCCATGATTTTTTACATCTTTAAATTTCTCGAAGAAGCAGAACAATCTTTAGTCCAGTTGCAATAAAAATATGAAATAATAACCGACTGGTTTGGAACATTTAGGCAATTTTTTTTAACGACGATCATTTCCGTATTCAGTCTTTGGACTGAACACATGCAACATCTTAAAAAAACCGAAAGGAACTTCGATATCCTGGAAATCGCATGATTTTTTAATTACCATGATTTTTAATTATTTGTAAATAATTATTGATTTTTAATTTTTTATCTTTCTCTCGTAGAAAGATTAATTTTGTCTGTTTTCTAATGATTCGAATTTGAACAATTGTTTTCTTTGCAATAGCCTCAAAAAATATGGCTGAGTGATTTCCAGATTTCTGCAATCTCACTTTTCAAATGTAATTTATTTTTGACGAACGGTGCACGGCCAATCTGTTTTTATAAAACTTGCAAAACTCGATGCAGATTTTCGTCGCTTCAATTTCGCTTCAATAACGTCCGATTTATATATTTAATTGTACAACGCACGTGTAATGCAACGAATGCGTAATCCTACTACGACGTCACAATTGACAAAACGATATTTCCAATATTTACTCCGATAAATTTTTGATTTTTCGGAAACTGTTGGTGTATCAAATTGCTACAACATCGTGGAAAAAACAAATCGAATCGACTTACGTTAAACGTGAATTGAAACGTTTTATACATAAGCTATAAAACGAAAATATTTAAAATCCTTCTAAACTCCAACATCATACAGAGTGTCTCCAAAGTCACGATACAAGCGGTTGAATGGTGATGCTACATGGAAGAAAAGAAAGAGATTTTTTCGTTTAAAGCTTTGCTTTCGAGGGAACCAAATTTGAAATTTCATCCAATCCGACGATCATGGATCGTGCAACAGGATTATCTTTCAAAAATGGAAAAAATCGATGAGAGTTTTGTTACGCAACAAAAGGAGCAGATGCAGTTCTTGCCTCGGTTGTTTGATTCGAATCACGTGTATGTGTGTGTGTGTGTGTGTGTGTCGAGTGTCTCTTTTTGCGATATCCTGCCTTCTCGAAAATCATGAAAGGGAGACGACGGACAGAGCTTTGAACACGTCAAATAAAAACCATTCACTGAACGCCTCTTGACAATTTTTTATCGTGCGAGAAGTATTTAATCTTTTAACAGTGTAGTCCGAGGAAAATACAGCTACTCTTTAAATATATGTATTAGGTTGCGTAGTAAGTTTGTCCGCACCGTCAATGATGATTAACTAACTTTGAAAGTCTCGTTTTTGTTTTTAAATCAGAAATTTGCACGTATATAATACGTGTATTTCTACGTTCTTTGAATTGTTGTCCGCAAAGAACATCTTTCTTGTGAAAGAAATGATTAATATTCAAACAGTAGATCGTTCATTAATCGTAAATATGATTAAACTAAGAAGTAAATGATTCTTTTAATATTTTAAGTATTGTACATTATATTTTCAACTTTGTACTTGAAATATTCCTATTTACAATTATGCGTGATTCAATTGGATAAATTGTTCACTCGATTTTCTATAACGCATGCTTTTAACATCTTCAGAAACGAAACATCAAGAGACAAATGAATTTATTGCGCAACCTACTGAACAGTACTATAAATTTCACATTTTTATTCAATTCTAATAACTCTTTATTTTAATGAAAAATTTGGCAGCATATCAAACAGTCATGTCGCGGCTGATTAAGAATTACTGTCATAAATTACAGAGGATTAATTTGTTAACTAATTTGTTATGCTTCAGAGTATGGTTTTTTTGAAAAGAAATCAAAAAGAAAAAACAACCGTGAATTAAATTCGAAATTTAATCTTCTTTTGCTTCTGTTTCCAACAAACAAACGTTTCACTTCAAAATAAACTTTCAAAGATAACAATTTTGTATACACTGCGCAATATTTTGCAAACGGATTTCTTCATTCCATTTTTTTTTTTTTTTTTTATTTCATCATCTGGTCGTCTCTAAACATTCCAAAATTTGCGAATAATTTACAAATTTCAATTTACGAATAGTTTTGTAGTCTTTTTAAATGACTTTTGCAATTATTTTGTAAATACTCTTTCGTATAGCGAAAAACTGCACGACTTGTACCCCAGTACGATTCGTCTCACTGAAAGGCCCAGAACTGTTCCGACTAGGAAACGAAGATGACTTTTTTTGTCATAAAATTTTATTGATATGCAAACATTTGACTCGAGGTCTACCCCACGCCCCCTCGCGAATCACGTGACTCAAATCAACCAATTGCTAATTTTCGTTGCACTGAAGAGGCCCGATTTTCTGGGTTTCCCCCGCTAAAATCACTTTCAGTGATAATATAATATACTTAGTAAAAACTGTTGACAGTCAAAAATCATAATGATGCCTTACGGTTGATGAAGTAACCAAAATTTTGGTTCTTAAACTACCATTTACGGTAATGAAATCCTTTTCTTTTTTCTCGTTTCAGCCGATATTTTCGACGAGGTTGGCGATCAGGTGAAATCGATTCCCGGTTTGCGCGCCAAATGCCTCGGTGGTGGTAGAATAGAGCACGACCCCGACGAGAGGACCATCAAAGTGTACGGATACTCTCAGGTAAATCCGCAGATTAACGAGTGCTAACAAACTTCGCTGGCTTACTAACTCTTGATTCACTTACATCCTATTAATTTAACACCTGTTACCATTCTACCTCCACCGTCATTCGCATTGACACTTGTCTCCTACGCTCGTTTAAACTTTGTCCTGGTTATTTAATAATGCAATCACGTTTAAATCCCGAAGAGCCACGCAAAGTCAAACGCAGCGGATAAAAGTTTTATCATATCGATGTATTTGATGAAATTTTCCCATTAAGTCAAGCTTAAGGGCAGATCGGAATTAGATGAAAGGTAAATCCGTAAGCGGTGGCGGATAAAATCGAATTTCGCCTGAGATTGTGCTTGCAGGGCAAACTTAGTGTGTACCGATGATCATTCACCGGTTCCCGATTTTAAACAGCTAAAATTGGTAAATTAATTATCCTGCTTTCAAGATTACGATGAAGTAAAGGTAATTCGCATAAGACTTTATCGTATCGTAACGAGTTAGAATCAACCGTGACATACGATCGAATGTGATTTATTCAGAGTGGTTTTTTTAATTAAAAAAATGGTTCTCTGGGATATAAACGAAAAAATCTTAAGGGAGAATAATTCTAACGTTGCGTGGGGTGTCGTATCATTTTTCTTTTTTATTCATCTTTTTACGTTGCTTGTGTATTTCGTGGAGTAATGTCCTGTGCAAAATTCATAAACAGAGAAAATTCGTATAATTAATACGAAATAATTCTTTGATCAAAGAAACGAAAAAAAGTGACGTAACGTTCGATTTATTTGCAGGGTTTCGGAAAGGCAGATCACGAAGTGTCTGTTAGTCTATTGAAAAAGCAGTATCCCGATTATACTATCACTTGCTCCGACGATGGATATTAATGGAAAGGACGAAGAACGTTCCATCGTGCATCGCATAACGAGAAATGCAATCAAGTGGATTAAATGTATAATTCAATAAAGAGTTTGTACGAGTGCCACCTTCGTTACCTTGATTTCCTATTGAACAGAAACACGAGATAACACGATTTAATTATGTCATGTAATTGTTAATTAACGCTAACAATTTGCTTGAATACCGGCAGCATAAATTTATCGATGTAACGAATTTTAGCTGATAATCAAGTTTAACTGATTTATTCATCGACTATGTGTATTTTCGTAATTAAATTAACTTCACCAAGTGTCATGTTAAAGTATTTAAAAAATATGAATCGATATACCTCGTCTGTGGACAAACTAAACTCGTTCGGTCGATAAAGTAAGCACCTGTAAACGAAGTTGGTAATTTATTTATAACATCATTATTACAATGATATGACCATTGACTAACTTTGTATAGACCAGACATTCAACGCTTTTTCGTCTCCCATTTGGAGATTACCTGACCCCCATACTATTTTCGTATCGCAACCTACCATATCGATTTAGGTTTTGTACTGCAGCGCTGCTAGTAATAGGAACTAAAATTAGAAAATATGAAAAATGTTACATCTGCGTCAAAAATTATTGATTGAATTAAAGCGAACGCTGTTATTTGACAATTAGCATTTAGTAGATGCACAGATGAGATATTTATATACCTCGTCTGCAGCCTCTTCTGTCTGTGGACACAAAGTATTTCCTTCCTAAGATAATGCAGATCACTGTTTCATGCGTTTGATTATCGACCTAATCTACGATTACGTATGAAGCATTTGACAAGTATTTGCTAGATGGCTGTATTTGCAACATTTCTTAAAGGCGCGTATTATTTAAATCTATTCTGTATTCTTCGGAAGATTTTAACAATACAAATCTAAACCAAATTTTTGTACGAATCAAAGTTCCTGAGCCGAATTCAAAATTCTGTCCTCAAGGTTATTTGAAGAGTTACAGCATTATAAATCGTACTGTTCGCATGATGCCATTGAAATAAATCAAGATGACTTTGACTTTTTATCGAAAGAATGATTTTCTGATAACTTTTACTATCGCAATTTGTAACTGACGCGAAACTAACTAACACTTGCCTAAAACATTCTTTTTACATTTAAACGCATAACTTTTTACGCCCGTTGCAAACACATTCACTCGAGCGACGATCTTGTTTTTTTCGTTTTTATTATTTCGACGCACATTTTCACACAAAGACCTAAGGAAACAAATGCAAGACTTCACTTGGTAACCAGACCCGTTAGTCGCCATAATTTGGACATGTCGGACGCCCGATGAAGGCGTTAAAAAAATTTCCAGTAATACATCAACAGGATTAACAATGTTTTCCCGGGCCAGCAAGTCCATTGTGAAAACCATCGGGCAGCGAAAATATCACGCTGGTGAAGAGAACATCAAGGTATATATATATATATACATACATACATACTGTACAAACAATAAATGTTTGAGCGTACATAACGCAGATCTATGGCGCACTTGCGTCAAGGTCACTGTCTCAGTTCGATGATTCGCAGTTTAAAAAATGAAAAACAAATTTCCATGTTAGCTGGCGGTGATTGGAGGCGCAGGGGAAATAGGACGATCTCTCTCGCAAATGTTAAAACGAACCTCGAAGCTCGACGTACTTGCGCTGTATGACGTGGCGTCGTTGAACAAACGATTTTCAACACCGATCAAACTGAAATATTTCAGCAACGGGGAATTCTCCACGAATCTCTCGGTAAAGCTCGCACGTTATTTCCCTTTTTACCTCTTAGCGTCGCACGCTTGTGAATTTTTCTCGAAACAGAATTCGCGGATGCTGACGATGCTGGAGAAATCGAGATCGAGCAAGGGTGACTGTCGCAGCGAAAATTTTCAAGAACCGTTCTACTCGAATCGCGCGCCAAAGCTGAACCAGGTAATTCAATACTTTCCATCGGTACATTTGCAAAAGTTGATGAAAAATTTATTTACTTTATCGCGCGAAAGAATGCAACTGAGAAATTCGTCGAAAGTCTGTGTCAACTGATGTGCCACGAATCAGTTTTCACGACCAACGATGAAATCCCAGGTAAGGATCTTTATTGACTGTCGGTGAAATTAACACGGCGGTGACTGGGTCAGATTTGACTCGACAATATATTTATCTAACATATATTTTTTCTACGTACGTGTATCTTTTGTATTATATCGAATGTGTTTCAACTTCTTGAGTTATTCTAGACCGTTATTAGTGAAATTTTTAAGACAATTTGTCTCTGATGATGCTCCTTCAAACATAGTCGATTATTGTTTCGTTACACCGAGACGACCCTCGTCACCGCCGATAGTCAAACGATTTTCGATCGAAGATCTTCGCACATCGTGTTCGATCGCTCAAAATACGAAACCGAGTCTCGCGTGAATTGGTCCGATGTAAACGGAACGGCGCGTAACTGTGTCGATGGCGACCATAGGATGAGGAGGAGGAGGATAGGGATGAGAAGCTGACGAGGCGGCGCTGAAGCATTTCAACCGCGTCGACAGAGGTTCCACGTGATTTTTGCACTCCGAGAGACAAAGACAAACGGTTATTTTCTTTCACTAACCGCGGCACAGCTGGACGGTGCTGAAACATCGAAAGTTTCGAGTGGCAATTAACAAACTGATCGACTGATTTTTTTTTTTAAGACGAAAGAAGAACGTCGATCAGAGTTCTGTTACGCGACAGAGGTTGGTTGAGGAGCAGGTGCAACTCGTAAGAAAGCAGGGGAAGTATCGGGGGATTGCTTTTGCCTCGAATCGTTGCTCGATTCGCGATATTCGGATCACGTGCGAGCGTCGCGCGTCTCTTTTTGCGACGTCCCTGTCCCCTGGAAAATGCACGACGAGAGACGATGGACAGGGCACTTTGAGCACGTTAAACTTGCCAAATGAAAACCATTCGCTGCTCGACTGTCACGTTACAATTATTTATTACATACGACGAAAGCGCTAACCTTTTAACAGTGGAGTTCAAAGAAAGAGGGAAAAAAAAATATACGAAGTAATTTATGCCATGCGAATAGCCATTGAAACTGGCGGAACAATTTAGTCGTTGTAGTAGAATTATTATGACGTTGTAATATATTACGGTATAATTATTGTGATATTATCACAGCAATATAATTATAACTAAATCGTTCCATGGACTGAAAATTTTGATAAGAAAGTTATGTTTGTACGGCGCGCTGATTGTTCTCTGAACTCTACATGCAGATATAGTACTATGAAATTTCACAATTTTATTCGAGTCTAATGTTTATTTCTTAGAAGAAATATGTATATTTTGTGTTTGATGTCAGAAATGCAGAAGATATTGAGGACAGATATAATTGATATATGTGCATTTACTTCAAAATTGAAAAGAAGTATTAAATAATCATTGAAAGATATAGGTATTTTTATATTTGATACTTTGGTACAAGAACAAGAAAATGTTATAATTCTATTAAAAATAAATACACCAGCAGCATTTAAAAATTTTTCCATAAAAAATGCTGGAATTCCATTGAAAACAAAAAGTGTCGTAGTAGCTTCAGGTAAACGTGTGTTTCCAAATTATAGTGCTTGCAAAATACTACGCTGTCAAAGGGTTAACGCCATCTTCTATCCTCTCCTCTGTTTCGAGGGATCATTTAGAAAAGAAAGAAAACGGAAAGAAACACGTGAAGAATCAACCACCTTGAAATCGTCTCTCCGTCTCTGTTCTCAGGGGGACCACGCGTGCGCTAGAGATCTGCAGGGTCCTCGAGTTCTCGCTGAAATTGGGCCCGCTTCGTACCGGCACGATGGTCGCATCATTACCGAGATTTATAAACGGTTCCCCGATTTCGCGGTCCACCTGAACAAGGCTCGTTCTAGCAACGACGACGTCGCGCCCACGCGGCGGTGGTGCTCGAACGTCGTTCAAAGTAAATTAGACCAGAGAGCAGCAGCGATCGCCGATTTCGAAGCCTCCTCGAAGAGAAACGCGACGGCGAAGGCGGAGAAAACGGACAGGAGGAGCGGTTCGAGGAAGAGGGACGCGACGAAGGAGATGAAGACAGCGTCGTCGGAGCGAACAGTGAAAAGGAGATTGCCGAAAGGCGTCGAGAGTCGAACGCAGGCGATGCAGAAACCCGACGGAACAACGCAGTGGAGAAACGACTCGAGAACGACTAAGCGCGAAGCGCGATCGCGTAACACGGCCAAGTCGAAGAACTGGACGATTCCAGCCGCGTTGTCGGACAGGAAGCCCAAGACGTTGTACGGTCTGGTTCGACACAGACGCAAACCTCTCACCAGTTTCTTCCACCGATTCTTCGACGTTCGGAGCGGCGAACCGGCGGACGATCGTTGCAGCGGCAAGATCGACAGGCTCGATTCTGCCGCGAGTCGAAAGATACTCGAGGAATCAAATATCCGGGACAAGTCTCGCGAGAAGAGATCGAACGTCTCGACTTCGGTGAGCGACCTGGCTTCTGACTTGCCGGAGGGAGTTGCGAGTACGGACGACGCGAGACCTCTCGAACGAACGGAGAGCGCGATGACGGTCGAACGACGATCGGAAGACGATGATAGAGCGACGAGTCACAGCGAGTCGGAGAACGAAAATGCGCGAAAGATGTCGTCCGAGATCGCCCTGTTTCTGGAAAACCTGCGGCTCAGCAGACGAAGATCGTTGTCGGTGTCGAGTCTAACTTCGTACAATCTCGAGTCCCTGTTCGCCGACTTGGAACCGACGATTCCAACTTCGAACCAGCCCTGTCCCGCTTCTTTCTTCTCCTCGTCCAGCGACAGCGACTGCAAGCCCACGATAAAGGACAAAATACTGAGGAAAGTGTACGGCAAGACGAGGGACAGAAGGGAGGAGGATGACGAAATTTGCAGACGGAGGGAATGCGAAACGGAGGAGGCGAGCAAGAGCTGCGGCAAGAAGAGGGAGGAGGCGCCGTGCGGGAAACGGGACGAGAAGAGAAAGCCAAAGTGTGGCGACTCTGACGAAGATCCGTGCAAACCGTACAGACCGGAGGACAGGTACGGACCGACGTGCAAGAAGTACGAGGAAGAGCCAATGGCGTACGATCCCTGCGACAAGTTCTGGGACGATAGCATCCACGGGCCACGGTGCAAGAAGCCATCGAAGAAGAAGACTGACACGTGTTGCCAGAAGAAGAAGACGAGCTGCGACGCGAAGGCGAAGAAGAAGTCGAAGAAATGCGAGAAAAGCTGGTGATCGTCGGTGACCCGGGGCACCGGGATGTTCTCAGGATGGTGGATGGATAAATAACGTTGATTCAAAGTTGATACTTTAAAAGCAAGCGAAATCGAGCGTAAGAGTGCAATCGTCTTCTCGACTATGACGCTTTTCCTTTTCTTGCGCGTTACAGTGAGATTACCTCCGAAATTATTAAAGTTTCGTGAATTAATTTCGTGTGACGTCTCGGGGGCAACGGAATGACAATTTTATGTACACACGGATGTTTCGCCGTGAATAAACTTATTTTTTTCGGAGCTCACGTGTAGTTCGTTTCTATGATACCTCATCGAAACACGCGTCTGCCTTCTATATAAACTGTTCAAAGAAATCCATTTGTGTGTTTTAATTTTAATTGCAGCTGCAGGCTACGCCAGACACACTGGCCAGACCCCACCGGCGTGGTAACGCAATCGAAGTAAGTTCCGCAAAAAGGAAAACGGAGAAAGCAATTTTCTGTCCATTACGTTACAGTTTATCGCCTCTCGAATCGGTCGCGAGCACTCGATAATCGATGATCGAGCAGCGCGTGAAACTCGTCGCTATGGCTCCACCTCCCTTCTGCCTCTTCCTCATCTCCGAATTTGACCGTGAAAATTTAAAAAAAACACGAAAAGAGATAAAAGAGATCAGTCGAAAATGTCGGATCATCCTCTCTCCCCGCAGAGGACGAGCACCGATTCGCTCGGAATCGCGCCAGCCTCGGACCGAAGGAACAGGGGCCCGTTGTCGATCACCTCTAACTCGATCACCAATCACGCCACGAAGAACCAAATCCTGTGTCGCGGTACCCTCTACTTCGATCACGATAGGGTCCGCAACGACGACTATTTTCCTCAAGGCGAGGAGTACGAGGATGAAATCGGTTTGGACTATGGTCAAATGCAAAGAGACTTCCCCAGTAAACCAGTTTCCACGTACGAAGCATGAATTTGAATGATTGCTCACTCGACGTCGTTTAAGGATCACTTCCAATCGAGAGTTAAAACTTCCGCGTTTCCTTCCGTATTTCATTTGTTGCTGGTACAACACGCTGGAAGACGATCGTCGAAAGAATTTCGTCTCGACGCGGACTTTGCCTTGCGATCGTGACGTAGCCATCTCCTTCGTGAAAACGATCGTTAACTGAACACACCGCGTACCGTACAGGTTCGCGATTCACCTTCGGTGGATGGCGAAGGAGGGAGGTGGGCCAGTGGCAAGGCGTTAGCAACGAGCGATCGGGGGAGAAACGCGAGAGATCTGAGAGATTTAAACAAAATCGAAACGCAATGTGATATATCCAGGGTGTAGGGAGAGAGAGGCAGCTACGACTCGGCGAGCCAGACTGTGGCGAGGAGCCGCCCGATTGGTCAGAAAGGAGCCCTTGCCATCCGCCAAAGGGCCCCTGTGATCCCCTGGGTCCGCCGGGCTATCCCGAGAAACCGAAGCAAAAGAAGAAGCCGTTTTGCGTTAAATGCCCAGCGAAGAAACCGTGCAAAACGAAAAAATGTTAGAGGCATCGGGTATCGTACGCGCGCGCCGAGAGACAGAGGGTACGTGGAGGATAGCGGCGGACTAAACGACATATCCGCTATCGATCAAAATCTCTGTTGTCTGCGTCGTAGGCCAGATTGAACGCAGATTTAAACGCAACGTTCCTGAGACCTGTGCTCAAGCAGCTCTCCACCGCGATGTTCGGCAACTTTCGAGCCAGGAGTCACTGTTCTTTGGGATCGTCCCTTTTCGACGGGTGTCCACGCGCGAGAAACTTCAGTACCACGCCCGTTCTGCCGAGGCAGTCCAAGAACATGGTCGGTTTGTCGAGAGAGTTGACGAGATGTTTGTGGCAAGGGCAAGCGAGGTTCTTCCGGAACGACTCCGTCTTAACGAGCAAATCACGCTGGAGGAAGCCACCGCCCCCTTCTCCACCGTCGGACTGCTCCTCCAAGTCAGCCCCCGACTGTACGAAACAGACTCGACCGAGAGGACAACGCCAGAAACCTCGCATTCCGTCTGAACCAGCGTGTCGTCCACGTCCAAAGAACTCGGAATGCCCGCAGCCTCCGATACCCAGTCCACCCCCTTGCTCCACGTCCTCCGTAAAGCCCGTAAAGGAATGTCCCCCACCCCAAAGGAAAATATGCCATCGGAAGTGTCCTCCGCCTCCGAGACCGCCGAAGCCTCCGAAATGTTTCAAGATCCCTGCTCCACCGCCAGCCCCATTGCCGCCCAAGGTACCCAAACCGCCCAAGTGTGCGCCACCCTGCCCGCCACCTCCTCCACCGCCTCTACCCAAATGTCCAAGCGCACCCAAGTGTCCCGAATGTCCACCGCAGAGCGAATGTCCGCCACCGCCGCCGTGCGAACCTTGCCCTTGCCCTCCTCCCTGTCCTCCGTCGTTCTGTCCGCCTCCACCCCCGTGTCCACCCTGTCCACCGCACGTTCCCTGTCCGAAACCGCTTCCTTGTCCATCTCCCCCCTCACCCGGAATCTGTCCGCCTTGCCCGCCGTGTCCAGAGTGTCCCAAATCTCCTCCTTGTCCGCCGCCGCGATCGTGTTGCCCTTGCCCTTGTCCGAAACCACCCCCACCCTGCCCATGCCCGAAACCGTGTCCACCTTGCCAAGAACCTGAGCCTTCCTGTCCCAAGGACGTCCCGTCCTGTCCGAAAAATCGCGGCACGCCGACGAGGAAGGGTCTGAAGAAGAGGAAGATGTCCACGTATCGCGCGGTGTCTAAATTCGTGAGAAGGCCGGCCGTGAGAGTCGGTTGCAGGCAGTTCCACGCGTGCACGGCGTCGTTCGGCAAGGATGGGAAATCCGAGAAACCGGCGAGTGCAGCCAGCTGCAAAGATATGGGCGACATTTGCGGAAATGAGAAGATCTCGTCCGTGGAAACCCGCGAACGGAGGAATCTTGAGGACAAAGAGGGGAAGAGGAGGAAGAAGGACGTGTGCGCTGGCAGGAAGCCAGTGAAGCTGCAGAAGAAGAAGAAGAAGAAGGAGGAGGAGGAGGAAAAGGGGTCGAAGAAGGGCGAATGCGTGTACAGGTGCATTCAGAGAGCAAAGTGCGAGCAACTAATTACCGCCAAACCGCCGAAGATGGAGTACAAACCGGTCGTTTGTGCACCGCCGAAGTTTGCCTCGCCTGCGCCCTGTCCGGAGATCCCCGATGCGCTGTACGAAACAAACCTGTGCCCAGAGATTCCAAGTACCAAAAGTACGAAAGAAAGGAAGGAGATCTGTGTTCCGCCACCGGTGCCGAAACCACCGACAAAGCCGGTGGTCCTCTGCCCTTGCCCGACACCGTCGAAAATGCATCCCGGACCATGCCCTTGCTACAACATGAAGGTGACGAAACCATCGAAGTCGACGATGCCACCGTGTCCGCCCAAGCAGTACATCTGTCGTAGGAAGGAGGTAAAGCTTTGCGTACTGGAGGACGTGAATTGCAAGAAACGCAAAACCTGCGACCCGGAGAGGAGAAAGAAGAAGGACGAGTAGCGGAGGTAAGTGCTTTTGTACCACGTTTTCTTTGACGTTCCTGCGAAATTTGGAAATATTTATTCTCATTATTGTATACAGTGGGATCGAAAGATGGTTAAATTTTCAGTTGTAAATTGTCGATCTTTGAATTGTTGTTATCTCGTGAAAAATAATCACCGAGTATCTAACTGGATATTCTTATTTTGCAACCTTGTGCGCAAAGCATTTAATTTCATCTCATTTGTCGTCATGTTTCATTTTCTTTGAAAATTATATATATTATACATTCGACTAATCGTGAAATACTGTTTCTTTAAAATTTGAATGTGATAAAGTACCTAATACTGTCTATTAAATTTCATTCATCCATCGACTATTAATCATTAAGGGAAAAAAATTTGCTATAAATCGTACATTTAAATCGTAAATTTATTCTGAATTTTATTTATTTATTTTGAATTAAACTCTGCATCATTCAAATTTATAATTAAAATCTCCTCAATGGTTATTGTAATTCGTTAGAGTATCTTTATGCGTACGATTGTTTCGCGTGTTTGCTAAATTTACATTCAGCAAACTTTCTGTTTTATCCAGACAATTTTTCGACACATCCCAAAAATATTTGTATTTTAAAATTAACCGAAGAGATAATGCTACCTGGGTAATAAAAATATGCATCGAACGATATTGAAAATTTAGCGCATAAAATTTTAAAGAAGATGTAACATGTGGTTAAAAACGACATTTTCATATTCACCAATCTAACATTGCTTAATTTATCAGAATGAAGATTTATTGTCATTTAAACAACGGTACAGAAATCGAAGATTTTCAATCTTATCATATACCAAATATGACTAATTTGTTTCACGTAGAATCAGTTTCTAATCTGTAAATGTAATAAATGTAACTTCTGAAGTCTGTAAATCGATAAACCAAGGGAAAAAAGTCCTTTAAAGATTTTTTTAGCTCCAATTTAAAAAAAAATCGCGAAAGAAAAAAGTTTTCATTTTCTCACTTATTCACCAAGAGAGACCAAACCATAGTTTGCTGTATCAATCATTAGAATAACTAACATAGATCTAATGCTTGCATTGCTGCGAATAGTATTTTGAACAGTGTCTTCGTTAAACGATACAACAGATGATAATATGGATCATGAAATAGATAATAACAATGCAAACAAGTGCAAATAAATAAGCGAAGAAACAAAGTCAAAACTTTTTGGTCCCTTTTTCTCCAAAAATGGAGCAAAACCGAGCAAATCACTAAACGAGATAAATTTTCCTTAGTCTATCGAGACTAATATCTTCGATAAATGTAGGATAAGTGTCTTCGATATTTAAACTTAGAACACTCTGTATAATACTTTTAATCCTTCAATTTCCAGATGAAGAGAATGCTCAGACAATCACTGAGAGCGGAGGACAAAGGGGATCGCGGTATCTCACGGGGTCTATCAGACATTGATTTCCCGGATCGACGGTCGTCAACGATATTTTCAGTCGCCCCGTTCGTTGGCTCTCGCTTCGAGGATCGATCGAAATTTCCTTCTTTTTCTTTCTCGCCTCGCAACCGCTCGAAAGATTCGAGCGAAACGAGAAGACGAACGGGGGCAGACTTGTTCGTGTGTGTTCTTTGTCGCGTGCCCGACGTGTCGCGCGTCCTTCGTCTTAAATTCATTCGTCGAGTCCCGTCACGTACGAGCCCGACAATCGCGAGGAAGGTGAAAAGCCATCGTGAAACGTCTCGAAAATTCTTCGCCCCTCTTCGTAACCTTTCCGGGCAGGGTCGAGCTCCGCGGATAAATCCGACCTCGGCTCGAAACGACGAACGACAGCCTCGTCGTCCACGCGACACTCGATGTACATTCGTTCGGTTTTTCTAAGAGAAGTCCAAGTCTAAATTTTCGAATAGACCTCGTGGCTAAGAACTGCGAAATGAGAGAAAAGGAGACGGGAAGATGGTACGGGAGTGAGACAGGCTCGGGAAAACGCAGCAATAGACACGACACTTCGTAATCTGACCCTGTAACCTGATCGAAATTCCACGCATCTCAATCGCTATTGTCGCAGAGAAAATTGTCGAATAATTCAATAAATAAATCTGCAATAAACTGTAACGATTAGTTAATAAATTTAGATCTTTCACTTAGACGAAATCAGTGCTCGTGCCAAACAAAATTATTCATCCTCATTTATTATGCTAATACTAGTTTAGTTAGTGTAACAGATATAGTTAGTCGCGTTAATGCAACAAATTAGTGTTGATGTAATAAATGAACGAGTTCACACTCATATTGCGCTGAATTTAATTAAAGTCATTCTTGGTGATGATTTTTATGGATTCATGAAAACTTTGGGTGAAAAAGAAATTTATAATGCAAAAATATGTGAAATATCCGAAATCAAATGTTTACTATAATGTTTCATGGAAGAAACAAGTTTCTATTTAGGTTTCACTCTTTTAATTATATCTCTGAAGAATTAAAAATCCATAAAAATCCACAGTCTGTGAATAAGAATGAATTTGGTTTAATTAAATTTAGCGCAATATTGGTTACCTTGTATCAAAAAGAACGGCCCAAAGCGTCCAATTATTTACTGGATCAATAGCGGCGAAAATGTCAATTAAATACAACAAATTTGTATCGACACAACGACACGCAAGAAGATCCGAAAGATTTTTCGGGGAATTTGAGATCTCGAATGGTCGCGCCGGTGTTCTTTCTGCCACGCGCGCGATCCGGAAACCATAAATTCCTCGGCCGATTCAACGAATTTGCGAGTGTCCGATCGCGTGGGCTCGTCTGAGCAATAGAGCGCGCGGAAGGAGAAATTGCCATCAAAAGCGGTTCGTTACAATAATATCGACATTTATATACGAGTCGGCTCCAGCCAGAGGAAACAGATAGCGGGGAGGGGGTGGAAAGTCAGGACCAGCCGAGGGGAGAGGATACAACCGGGGTTCTTATCATTTTATTATTGGGGTGAGCAACCCTCCGTTCCAAGAACGACGCTTTACTTTTACCTTCCATTGTCTGTCCCCTCTCGTAAAGGCTTAAGGGCCGTTTCCAAACGCTCGATTCGATTATCATCCGCGGATTCCCTTTCTCGTCCACTCGGGACCCACTTCGTTACTTTCCTTCTCATTTTCGCGCTATCGTTTCGAACTTTTTCGAATTTCCTTTTTCTTTCATTTCGCGCGTTCGTTACGAAGATGATATAAAGTTGAGATTTTAGAAAAAATTTTGTCCGAACGTGTATATAAAAAAAATTATAGAAACTCTTAGGAACGTTTTTGAATGGTATCCTTATGGAACAGGTATTTTAGAGTCTGTGTAAAAGTCGCGCGAACCAACAAATTATTTTAGAGCATTCGATTAAAAATTTATTTTCGTGTTCAGCATCAGTATTTTTAATACTGATGAATAAATAAAAGAATTTTCATTTTTGTATTTTCCAAGTTCTATTTTGTCTGAAACATTTATTTGGACATGTAAGAACATTTATCGAAAAAGTTCGACGACCTACGTTTCAAACAGTACCTATTTAAAAGTTCCTGAATTTTTTCGGAATCAATAAACTGAGTTAAAAACTGCACGACTTGTACCCAGTACGATTCGTCTCATTGAAAGGTCCAGAAGCAACTGTTCTGACTAGGAAATGAAGACGACTTTTTTGCCATAAAATTTTATTGATATGTAAACATTTGAGTCGATACAAAACAAATTACAGACAACGCCACTCCTACTCGAGGTCTACCCCACGCCTCCTCGCGAATCACGTGACCCAAATCAACCAATCGCTAATTTTCGTTGCATCAGCGTTGCACCTGAAGAGGCCCGATTTTCTGGGTTACCCCCGCTAAAATCACTTTCAGTAATAATACGAAGAACAGAGAGTAAGCAACTGATATTCGAATATCTGAGTTACAAATGGAACCAGTTTGATAGTTATTCTCGAAAGGTAAGAATTGAAAACTCCGTTAAACTCGCTTCTAAATTTCTCAGGCTGAAGAATACTTAAACAATGGAGGTAAACTCAAAGACGAGAAGGAAGGTAAAAGTCGATCAGATCGCTCGCGCGTCGTTGCACGAGCCAGGACAGGCTTATTCACTTCTGACCTGTCCGTTCGATAAAATCGACCCCTCGGTGAAAATGGTTACCGTATAAACAACCTTAAAAGAGAACTTCGCCCGGCGAAGGAAAGGCTGCGGATCATTTCGATCGGCCGCGATCTCACGGAACGTGGGCGCGCTTTTGCCGGTGTCTGTACCACGGCAAATATCGCGAGCATTATCGCGGACGTTCACCGTGATTGGTCGGATTCGAGGGTGGTATCCTCTCTTTTTCCTCCCTTTCGTTCGACCAATAAGTGACGTTTCCATTGGAGAAAGGGCCCCGAAGGAAGGGAGAGAGCGCGCGAGCGCGCGCACGAGAGACAGAGAGAGAGAGAGAGAGAGAGAGAGAGAGAGAAAGAGAAAGAGAGAGAGAGAACAGGGGATAGAACCCGGGGCTGGAGTAGACGGTGGAAAGTGGTGGAGGCGGCGGAGAAGGCGGCAGAGGGTGTTTGGGGTCGGGGGTGGCCGCGAGGGTGGAAGCTGCGAGAGGGCAGAAAACTCTCCCTCTCCCTCCCCCTGCCCCTCTCACCCTCCGCCCACCCCGTCGCGTGGGGAAGAGAGTCGAACGGGTCGAGTCTGCGGATGGAAACGAGCGGGATGGATAAACTTGGAAGCGAAGCGAAGCGACTGTCCCCGAGGCTGATGCATAATTCAGGAATCGTCACCGGCGAGGATATTGCCAATTTGGCGTCGATGAAAATACGATCGGATTTGTCGGCTACCCCAGAATGGCTCGTCCGACGTACATCCAGTGAATTTAACACCTTCGCCCAACGTGCCGCGCCAGCGTACCGTGCGAAATTGCATCGGAGCCAATCGCCGGATCGCTCTAATATCCTCCTTGCTTTCACGCCGTTCTCTCCCCGATTAATGGCCCCTCCCGTAGGGGCGCTTATCTAAACCGGCCGTCGTCGTTCGTTCTTCTTCCGGATTCCGCGGACGAGCGCCTCCAAATTTCCGCGAGGTTCCGCGAGCATCGGCAAACTGATCTTCGGGCTGGGGGAGGGGGGGTTGGAAACGAACTGTGCGCGTTGAGATGTTTTCATTGTACACAGTTCGCTTCACACACAGAATCAGGGAATTAGATATTACATGTGCGGGTGAGGTTAACTTCTTTCGTAGAAATGTAGCGTTTTTTTTTTTTCAGAAAAAGTCTGTTTGATTGTCCAACGTTAATTTATATTTTCTTTTTTTATATCTTTTAAATACACTCTTGTGGGTTTTTTTGTGTGTTTATCTTATGAAATTTATGTTCCTGAAATAATCAACGTGCAAATAATAGTTATTGGTAATGGGAAAAAGAGAGGGTCAACAGTCGATAGTAAATTTCTATAGGACGCAGAGGAGACACGCGAAGCTCAACCTTATTTCTTTAAATGGAAGCGTATAATTTTTAATGTATAAAATCATTAGTTTGGCATATATTTTCGCTTCAATTTTGTAAAACCTACGTTGGGAAAGACAAAGAAATATTTCTCATTTCTGTCTCTCTTTTATATGAAAATTATTTGGTTAAAAGCGTTGAATTCATTCATTTTCGCATTTATGGAAACATGTAGATCAATTTTCAATAAAATCGACGTTGACTTTTATTGAGACTGAATCGTAATTATATATGTTTATTTATTTAAATAAATACTTTGCAATTGATTATTTATGTACGTATTTGTGTGCAATTTAAAGATATAAAAATTCATAGAAAATACCTGATATACAAGAATATACACGCATTTCATATTTAAATTGTTCTATTTAATGTTTTATTAAAAAAAATTGTACAATAATAAATTTTCATTTTAAAGTTTATAGCTGTACTTGTACCTTCAAAATGCATCGTTTATTTTATTCTATGATGTTTTTATATGACACAGCGAGCAAAGAAATGAAGCCAGCAAAAAAGTGGTTTTCTGTTCAGAAATGCTACAGGTTACAATATGTTGAAACATTAAAAAATTTGTTTCGTGACAATAAGTTTACCGTAATACTTTTTTTTTTACAACCCTCGAAAGTTTGATGTACGAATATTTTTCTCCAGTTTATTGAACTTTGAATATTAAAACGACAACTTTGGTAAATGGTAAAACGACAAAAATTCAGAAAGTCCAGAATTTCGTTATCTAACGTTCAAAATTCAATAAAATAGCGAAAAAGTCATGCAGCAAGTTTCAAAGAGTCGTTATAAATGATAGATTGTCGAAACAGAAGCTTCACGCTTTGAGCATCACTGGATTGTTATAAGATTTTTTTTTCACAAAATTACAACAGTTAAAATATTTAATGTAATTGAAATATTTAAATATAAATTTTATTATTTTATTTGTGTTTACAAAAACACGAGTTATTATAAACATCTGCAGTCTGGTAATGATCTAGTAACCCTTTCCACTGGTAACTGGTTTGCGGACCATAACGAGTGACCGAACCGTATACAATAATTCGTCGCTTTCTTTTTCTTTTGAACTCGTCGGTATTGTATCACTGGATAAAAATTATTAAAAAGTAATAAACTTATCATTTATTTTGCCTGGGTTACATTTAAATATATTTAAAACTGAGAAAATGTTGCAATTTGTGAGAAAAAAATTCTCGACGTGCGTGGCACGTCGTTCCAGTGCAAGAGGTTAATATATATTGTCGAAGTATAGTAGGTAGGAGTAGAAAAGGCTCGTGCCTGAGCATACAATCTCTCCGTCCATTTCAAACAAACCTTTCACGCCTGTTACACGTAATTCACATATTCCCCATATTTAGGATTTCCATTTTCAAGAAACGCTTCCTTTCATCCTTGCTGATGCTGATCGATGGAAGATTATCGGTTCTTCATGGTTTCCCAACGAAGATTTTTCGAGGGTGTGTCGCGCGACTGGCACATCGGGAGGGATGATCGCTGAACGTTCTACGATTTTCCACGGACACGGGGATGCCCGGCCGCCATGAAATATTTATGGCGGGAGCGCGCCGCGGTACAGGCACGATGAAAAGAATACATTCGCCGCCGATTCAATTTGTCAACGCGTCGTTAATTACGTTATTATACGATCCTTCTTAGTTTCTGAAAGCGTCTGCGTCATCAATAACCCATAAATACTTGTCCCGCTTCGTTGTCTCCGCGGTGAAAGAAGCTTCGGCCAGGATTATCCGACGATTATGATTTTTCTATTTTTTTGTGATAAATCATAATAGAGCACTGCAGAACGATCATTTTTCAATCACGCAGAAGGGCAACCGATTGTACGATTCATACATTTCTATTCGTTGTATCTACGAAACTCGAAAAATACAATTACTTTCTGAAATTGAAGCGCTGAAGATCTTGCTGCAATAGAATTGTTAAATAAGTGATCGGAGCTTATTTTATTTTTTAAAATTATTTTAATAAAAATAAATCTCGTTCGAAAGCAATCGATTGCTACAGCAAGTACTCAAATACTTATATCTGTGAACTTCAATTGACAATTTAATCGCTGTGCCCATCTTTTAAACTTATTTTGACTGTAATCGTAACTGAAGTAAATCTACTATCTACTATTTTAACCTGACAAAAAGCAGAAAATCGCCCATGAATTTGAAGCACTGTTATTTCCGTCGTCATACTCGTTTCAAAATTACTTATTCTATTTATTTATTTATTTAAATTCTAAAGGGGAAAAAAGATAAAATACGTATGTGTTGAGGAGTCTATAAAATAAAATGAAGACATAGGTAGTAGATTAAGTAAATAATTTTGTTACACATTTTCTGGAAATATTTGATGAGCCTGAAAACAAATCAATCTTACATCACTTTTAAAAGAGTAAAATAAATAACCATAAATAACATTTCAAAGAGCCCGTATTGCAGTCATAACACTAAAAGTGCAATAGAAATAAATAAATATGTAATTCCTTATTTAATTCCCTTTTGAAAATTCGATTCTGCAACATGGGTCGGTCGGTAAAATAGGGAATATCAATCGATTCCGAAGGTTTCGGATTTTTCTGCTACGCGACCGTCGATCATTGGCGATCCCTCGTGATTCGTAATCGATAGAATCGACCGATCGAGAGGGACGGGGAAAAGCTGGAAAAAGCTTAATCGCAAATTTATTCGTCGGACAGAGTGAGGGCTCTGTGACTTGGCCAGCGGACACGAGAAGGCGGGAAGAGACCGAGATTTATGGCACCGGATGCGCGAATACGGTGGAACTTCCTTGTATCCGGTTTGGCGAAAACTTTTCTCCGCGTACGCCTGTTCCGTGCTCTCCCCCTTTTTTTCTTACTCCCTCCTCCCCCTTTTCCTTCCCGAATTTCTATCGGAATCAGCAAAAAGTTCGATAACGAGTAAACGTTATGGTCTCTGTTACCGAGATGAGAAAAGTCGCTATTGTATTAAAGGAGAATCACGTGTGATTGGTGAACAGTTGATCTCGCCGCTGTGTTTTCTTTTCTTTTTTCACTTTTTTACTTTTTACACACAGTGTAGGAAATATTGATGTAGCAGTGAACCTTTATTAGAGAATATCATGTATTTACATAATGCGGAAGTCTATTAAAAAAATCAAAGGAAATACTTTTTATATTGGATTGGTAAGTACAGTAAAACTTTATTTGTACATACGTACTTGTCGAGAAACAAATAGTTTGGCTAATAATAATTTTTCGTCCATACATATTGGTTTTCATCCAATAAGAATATTTCCATTGTTTCTGAAAATATAAAAAAGCTTTGTTAAAAAAAATTGTTCAGTAGGAAAGGAATTACAGCGTGACAATAATAATCATCTTGGGGCTGGCGAGATTTCGGAAAATTATTGGTTTAGGGAATATTATAAAATTTTATAAAACCTATCTCACGAAAAACAAGGACAACATAAATTCTTGAAATATTCCCTCGATTAATAATTTCTCGTCGTACATAGGTTAATATCTTTTTTTATAGAGAACCTTAACTTGTATCGATTGATGGATTAAAAAAATATATGATTCCATTTAAAAAAATAGAGGTGAAACTCTATCAGCTACAAAAGAAATGATTACTATCACATTAGAACCCTCTTTTACATCAAATCTTTTATTCATCAAATTTTTTAATATCTTCGAAAATAACGGAGATAGTTAAGTGCTTTCTTCTTGCCATTGAACTTAAAATTTAAGGTCAAATAAATGGAGTTCATATAAACGAAATTTTGTTGTAGATACATGTAAAATGTCGTTTCTTTAAAATTTGACTTTATCACCAATACCAGCCATTAAATTTTCTTGTTAATGTAACTATACTATTCAATGTAACTATTAAATTATTCAAAATATTCGTGTGATTTAAATTTGAGTGACTTGAAAATTCTTAGAAATATGAATTTAACATTTAAGGAATGATAAAGACACTTTTTCATTCTATCTAAACAATTTTTTCACTCATAAATAATTCTTAAAAAATTTACGAACCAAGAAATTTCAACAGCTTTATTTTGAAGTCTAAAATTGACAATTCTTACAGATCTAGAATATTAAACAAAAAGAATCGTTGGAAAGTTACGGAATCTATAATTTGATTTAAGAACCAGATTAATTCAATGGCTTGATTAACAAAAAAAATATATTTTGGAGAGTAATCAATTCTTGGTTATTCAGTACTTAGAATTTATGCATAAATTTCAATGTAGAAATATTTAAAGAATGGCAACTATCTGCAATCTTATCACATTGTTAAAAGAAACACAACTTGACACTTATACTAGCTTGTACCAAATAGATCTCATTTAATTTCTGTCATAAAATCATACGTATCTGCATAAATATCTGTAGTCCAAGTATTATTATCATCGTCAGTATTATTTGTCTTATCTTGGTATCTGAAAAAGACGTCGGGACAAAGATCAAACGTTGAAAGTTTCCCCTTCTTTCGCTCTGGGAAAACTCCGTGGAAAGAAGCAACGACTTTTAAAACGTAATTTAAAACGGCGTTGCTTGTCGCTTTTGTGGAAATAATCAAGCACTCCCGATGCTCCGGTGTCCCAGGTGATTCGATCGGTTCCTCGGATCGTGGAACTTTTTAAACCGGACGGCGTCCGGTTTACAGGGGAGAGTCGCGAAAAGGAATTTTCCCAAGGCAAGGGAAAAGCGACGCGATCGGCCGGGAGGTTAAATTAGATTTCGTACTTTCGAGACGCTACAAGAACCTTAAAAGAGGAGGTAAGTGTGGACAAACGTCCTCCATTTTCCAAAGAGCTCCACGAGTTTCTTCGTTTCTCTTCCAATCCTCGACCGTTTCGCCTGCCCAAAGAAAGGATCTTTTAAGGGTGTCTTTAAATTTCCTTGCAACGCGCTCTGTTCACTGCGGTTATTGGAACAGATGCCAGTATTCAAATAGCTTTGATCGTTTCTCCCTCTTGTGTCCACCATATCTGCTCGCTGAATCTACCGGTTGGATTGTTCATTAGCATTTAACATTTCATCATTGAAAGTGATTTTAGCGGGAATAACCCAGAAAATCCGGCCTCTTCAGGTGCAACGCTGATGCAACGAAAATTAACGATTGGTTGATTTGGGTCACGTGATCCGTGAGGGGGCGTGGGGTAGATCTCGAGTAGAAGTGGCAAGCGTTGTCTGGTACTGAGCGATCGCGCCTGTAATTTGTTTTGTATCGATTCAAATGTTTGCGTATCAATAAAATTTTATGACGAAAAAGTCGTCTTCATTTTCTAGTCAGAACAGTTGCTTCTAGGCCTTTCAGTGAGACGAATCGTACTGGGGTACAAGTCGTGCAGTTTTTAACATTTTTTTATCTTCTCGAGGAAAATGGAAGACGTCAATAAAAGCTTTTACTGATTAAAAATGAAGAAGCTTGGAGTTGAAAATTAATCATAAAACAATATATCTGTGTATCATAATAATAAAATACCTACGTGTGGACACATAAAGTGCACCAAGTTGCAATGTAATTTTTGTAGGCAAAAATCGTGAGAATAATCAGAGCAGTTTTATAATATATTATAAACGAGGGCATCAGAAAATCCTTAAATATTAATACAATTATTAATGAAATACAAAGACACAGATTCAAGATATAAAAGCTATATCGACATTTATATTATAGTGTGACAATAAATTAATTACTATGTACGTATCTATTCATTAAGTAATGATTTAATTAGCGAAAGACAACATATAATAATGCAACATTGAAGTTAAAAAAAACTTTTCTATACGTTATGTAGTCTTAATTCAACTTCCAAAGGCTGCACATTTTACAAAATTTGCCTTTGGAAATTTGTATGAATAAAAAAGTCAATTTTGAGCACGAATCTCAGTAGGCTACACATTTATTAATATACAAGTGAAAAAATGTAAAGGATACGTCATAAAATGCTGAAACACTTCGAATATTCAAAAATATTACAAATACGTCATAATATTTAATTCTCTGCTACTGAGACACCGTTTTTGAGATGTAAATGGAATGAAATCTACGAGACTCTTGAATTTTCAGTTAATTTATCAAACATTTTGTAGTTTTATAAAAATAATCAATGTGTCGAATAAATGTAATAAGGAGTATTATAGTTTGAATATTTTATACATTTTCATGTGTTATATGCATTGTGTGCTTTTTTTTGTACGTTTGAATCATTAACATAAATGCATAAAAATCGACAGTCTATTCATAACTCTTTCCATTGATTTACGTTTATTTTCAAAAGTATTTTTAAAAGAACTTTAAAGAGCAAAATTGCATATAATGCACATAACATTTACTATGTAAAACAATTTTCTATCGTGATTCTATTTTCATTATTCAGTATTTCATAATAACAACAATAATTTCATTAACGAAATATTTTTGATCTTGATTAACTTGTAATCTTATTTATAAAGAGAATATTATACATAAAGAATTAAATATTTACAATTCACGCGTCAGCCAGACTGAAATATGCGATTTCACGATTTCAATTTACCGAAAGAACTAAAACCTACCCCAACAAAACAATATCACATTGTGAGTGAGCTTCTTTCACCTTGAAAATCTATTACTTCGTGAAGGAGGCTCTTTGTGGTTTGCACTCGAGCAGCTTAGCCGGTTCGCCACTCGAAAAAGTCGAGGGGATCGCGCCCTCGAAACGTAGCCGATGCGAGTGTCGATTTCTCGTTCGCTCGTGGGACCAGCGTTCACTTGGCAGTCCGCGCGAAGAAAGGGTGCGCTCGCCAAGAAAATTTTAAGGACTCGACTTCCGAAACACTGGACGCGTTATTGTGTCCATGGCAAGAGCCTTCCCGAAGGGGGGAATGAAACAGCGAAACGTGCGACCCGCGGACTCTGACTTCTCGCCCCGACGTTGCTGACGAACCAAACGGAAACGAGTGCCGCGCTACGAGTTCTGGAAATAAGTAACGCGCAAGTGCAGCGCAAATACATTCGATTGCTCATCGAAGCGTTCTAAATGGAGAGTTTTTAAACGCAGAGTACCACATCGATATTCCATGGGAATATTGAATTTATTTGGAGTCAATGCGTTCAATTAACATTAATTGTTTGCACTTTTCTATTCTCGCGGAAAAACGAAATTGAAGAAATGAACATTTCTCGAGTAATTGAGAAACTTGTATGTACAAATCTTGAGAAATATATATTTTTTAATATCATAAGAGTTTCCGCATAACGTTTACAGGAAAAGTGCATAGGATTTTAAAAAAAAAACAATAATTTTATGGAAGTCGTGCGCTTTTGAACAAAAAGAGCAATTCTTTATAAAAATTTAAAGTCATTTGTATTTTTGTTTATTTCCTTCAGTAAATATTACGTAGAAATGTATTTCTTTGGTTTGAATCTTTTGTCATGTAGATCACCGCGAAGAGTATCACTCAGAATGCTTCTGCATAAAAATAATTCAGAGTAAGCATTAAAACAAAAAAGTACTAATTTCTTCAAGATGTATTCAAAATTTTTCTTTAATTTTATTCTTCTGTAAGAACAAAAATGTTAGAGTGTATCTTATCAAATAAAGAGATTACACCAACACTTAAAAGTTCAACAAATATTGAAATTTTTAAATATTTCAAGTTGGATTATAACAGAATTAAAATAGAATCGATTTTGAAATTCTTATGATATCCATGTTTACTAAACGCAAATCCGATTACTGAAAGTGATTTTAGCGGGAGTAACCCAGAAAATCCGTTCTCTTCAGGTGCAACGCCAATGCAACGAAAATTAGCGATTGGTTTATTTGGGTCACGTGATGCGTGAGTAGGAGTGGCGTTGTCTGGTACTGAGCGATCGCGCCTGTAATTTGTTTTGTATCGATTCAAATGTTTACATATCGATAAAATTTTATGGCAAAAGAGTCGTGTTCATTTTCTAGTCAGAACAGTTTTCTGGGTCTTTCATTGAGACGAATCGTACTGAGATAAAAGTTGTGCAATTTTTTCATTGGTACTTGTATCTTTTAATTTATCTATTTTATAAATAATTGATTCCTTATAGAATTATATATAAATATAACCCCGGCAAAATTAAGAAACGAGTAGCGTACCTCTAATAAATCAATTGCGAATAACCATTCAATATTGTTATTATTTCAATTAATTCTTTTCTAATAACTGACGAATATTGGACGAAAACTATATATAAAGATAAAAAGAAACCTAACCCAAACTTTTGAGCGGCAACGTGGATATATATATATATACGTACATACCCACGTCGAGAGAATTAACCGGGCAATCTTCGACTTCTCCCACGGTGGCGGCGCGGAGTCAATCACCACCCCTTAAGTTTATCCGTCCGTTCGATTACGCTGAGCGGCGGAAAGCTGAGCGGAAAATGAGACTTCGATAATCGATGCCCGGTACACATTGGCTCGCTGTTAACCCCTTGATATTTAACCTCGTAATTAGCGCGATGTCAGCCGCTGCAGGGTTCATTCCCAAGCGTCGTCGACGCGTCTAGCCGTGCGATCTCGTGTTTTACGTCGAGCGAAAACACACACGCGCACACGTACGTGGACACACAGAGGCAGAGTCAGGATCCCTCCCCCGATTCACCGTGGCGCGAGAAAGTATTCGAGGGTGGATGGAGGAGGAGGAGGAGGTGGCGCGTTATGAGAGAGAGACGAACCGGTTCGCAGCCTCTGCAACCCCTCCGCTGGGGGTTTCCGCGGTAGCGTGATTTTCTGATTAGCAGCGGGTCGACTGGTTGCGGTTAACCGTTGTTAGGTTACCGCTCGATTGGTATGCATGGGCTGGGACTCGTGCCCACGGTACAGCCCCTGAACCCAACTAACCTTCTCTCTCTCCTACGCCACCGACTAACGGCTACACCGACCGTGCTATACTTTCTCACCTCCTGGATCGGTTCGGTTCCGTTCTCTGATTTTGGTCGACGCTGCACTGGGACTTTTCGTGCCCAAAATTTCCACCGAATTTCGATATCCCTCCGAGGGTACAAATAGTTGGACGTTGGTTTGTGTAGAGGAGAATTATTGGCGCATATTGGATCATGCCTGCGTGTTGATGCACGTAACTGTTATCACGAGATCAGTAAAAATACCCAGGCTCTGGTGTTCGTGCAGTTATCCAGGCCAGGAACTGAATAAATTAAAGCGCCGAATTTTCATTGTGGGTATATCGTTACTCGTCACTGAGAGTGTTTTACGATATTATTCGAAATAAATATCGCAAGAGAAAAAGGGACGATGGCAAACGTACGTGTTACGTAGTTACAGCAGGACGAAAGTTTGAAATGAAATATTTGACGAAAAGTATTTTTTTAAACTATTTAGAAAATACTAAACTTATTGCCCGGTTGTCTAGTAACCGATTGTACGAGAGGTATTTAGATATTAGGTGTATCCATCGGAAGAAACTACAATTTATGCTTTTAATTAACTATTTTTGCAATTGGTTCGATTATCGTGTATCTAATTATTAAAGGGAAATGCATTTATGGTGCGTAAATGCAAAATATTTTGTGAACAATGCAAAAATGTTTGGAATACTTCAGGGAATAGAACGTTTATTCTTAATTTAAATGTTTGTGTAATATATGAAACGCATTTTTCAAAATTTAATTGCTTGTTCGAAATATCTGCAAGAAACTGCCTTTTTTTAAGTAAAATATGAAGCATCTTTGATTTATTTGATTAATTGAAAAGGTACGCTAAAAATCATTCGATTTCAAAATTTAAAAAAAGAGCAAGATATTTTTAATTTAATTAAGACGTTCTGTATTCTACTTAGTACATATTGTTCTATATAAAAATTAAAATATAGAAATTGAAATATAGAATTATTATTGAAATACTCTTCTTTATTAATTAAAATTCAAAAACTACGATATTTTTGTAAAATTAAAATTAGAAATCTCTCGCCACCTTTATAATAATATCTAAATTTTAGAATCTGATTAAAATTTTTTCAATAACTTTTTATCGAAAGGAAACTTGATTAATGGAAAAATGACGTCCAGAATCGATTTTTTATCATTATACCTACACCATTTTATATTGAAACTAAAATCGTTATAACGTTCTTTACTAACAATAACCATTCAATATGTTACAACAATACAATATTAGTATTACTTTATAAAATCTAATTTTTTAAAATAAAATTTTGAAACTAAATATTTTAACACTGATGGTCAAAATTACCAATACATAATTTTTCAGAGGGATTTTATGAATTTATTAATATACAAGCGCTCCATTTTTAGACATTTGAACAATTTTTCAATAAAAACTATTCCTTCTATTCCAATTCCTCCGAAAAGTTATTTAGTAAACCTTTAACTTTTAAATTATTTCTTTTTCTGTTTTAAATTAACTTTTACATTAAAATTTTCTGTTATATGATTCTGTTATAAAAAGTTCAATTTTAACAGTTATTTTGTATTAATTGATTAATAAACGTTCTAAAGGGACATTTATTTCTTAACAGATATTTTAAAGTAAAATATAAAAGTTTATACTTTTTTTCACTTGCAACTAGCATTACTTAAAGAACTGAAAACAAGATAAATATGGAAGAGCATGTAAGTCGGGATTTTTATGCATTTGTATGATTCAAGGTTTCAACCTCAAACCTATGTAACACTTGACATTTGACAAATTTGTTTGAAAAAATTTAACTTTTTCAAAGCAGAATATCTGTTTCTGTTCAACTAAAACTTTTTCTCACTTCTGAAAAGAAAAAAAGCAAAAGTTTTCTATCTATGCATGTATACATACATGGAATAAAAGTCTCAGTAGATATAAAACTGTTTTCCTAAAACAGAAAAGTTAAAAGTAAGGAAATATCCGTTCCGTCAGAACTAATTGAAGATTTTAACAGTCGTTCATTCAAGCCCCGATTGCAAGATATCCGAAAGATAATCGCAGCATTTCGGAAACGATTACAAAGGAAGAAGCGCGCGCGAACCGAGAAAAATTACGATCTACGTCGAATCGTTTGTGACAAGTCGTGGCCATTTTTCAGCGGTTGACTCCGCTTTGACACCACGCCACTCGTCGACCCTCGTCGGCGTGTAACGCGCGTTACAAGAGGGAGGCAGAGGTTTATGTAACGACTACCCCCGTCGATACACCGTATCGAGCATAGGCGGGACGAGGATCGAAGGGGTAGGGCATCGAGGGTACGCTCGAGACAGAAAGAGAGAAGACGAGCCGCGATAGCTCGTATGAATACGTGGCAAGGAGTTGGAGAGATCGGGGGGTTACAATTTCCCATGGATAATGGCACTTTGATTACCCCGTGACGCCGTGCGTCCTGTCAAGTGGCACGCCACCCATAAATGGCCAACGTGGAAAAAAAGGAGCGAGAAACCGTCAACTCCTCGTCTGTGTACAGGGTGCATTTTCGAACCGATTCTATCCTTCTATCCGGAAAGAAGGAACATTGTTTGTTTATTTATTTATTTATTTATGAATCGAGGAACTCTTTTCGTGAATTACAAGTAAATGTGTAATCACAGTGATTACCAACTTGCAAGTAAACTGCAAAAGTATTATTATTTAATAAACGAGACGATAAATCTGTGTATTAAAAAATGTAGCATAAAATATACATTGTAAAAATAAAAATATACGTGTAATATATTTAAAAGTATGAGTTTAAGAATGTGCATGTCATAATCATTAAATTACGAATCTTTACAAATACAAGTTTACATTTTTAATATAATAATTGTACCCGCTACAATTTTATAAATGTAATTTAAAAAAAATAGCACCTTGGTAGAAAATTATTTTACTTACTAAATGTTATGAAAAGAGTTATATTTTGAATATTTTAAGTGTTTTTTGCACTTTGTGCAATTTAGAATTTTTCCTGCAAATAAACCTACACAAAAATCTATATTCAAATAATCACGTATTAGCAAGTGAAACTGCTTAAACGTAGTGTGTGTAACAGGTGAAAAATATCAAGCATCACTATGATTATGATAATGATCATAAACATGCATGAGTCTTGCACGAAGAACATATATCTAATATAATAATCAAAGATTAATCATTTGATTTCGGGAGGACTAAATCATATTATTCTCTCTGACGATGATCAATTTGATTTCCAAAATCATAGAATAGATACGTGCTATCTACATTTGTTTCAAAATTAAGAAACTGAAAAAATACTTTATACGAAAAGCGTTAATCGTTAAAAAATTTTATTACCTATAATACTGAATATTGTTAAGGCTTCTGAGCGACAGTGTATATGATTCAAAACAAACTAAAAATTTTTAAACTCGCAACTGTAAACTCGTAAAAAACTTTATGATGCTCAAACGACAGACGAAGCATAAAACATCGACGATCAAGAAACGTTAGATTGTCAGAGTGTTACGAACGTCATTTTAATAAAAAGGAGGAGAAGAAAAAGCAGTACACGTAAAGAAAGAAAAATTACTCGTTAGTTCATTAGCATAGAGAATTGCGTCGCGAACATTGTGCCACTTGGAATTTTCATCGCGTGGCGATTACTTCCTTCCGTTTAATTTATTCTCTTTTCACATGCGATTTCAAGGAATCAACGCGTAACTCGAACGCATAATTTTTCTCTCAGAACGTCGACGATCCGAGATACCGCGCGAATGCGTCTGTTCGTTTTCGATATTTCCGGGTCACCCGGTGCATACATCACCCGTGAAACTCGTACCCTGTACTCGACCGTTAAATACACTGTCGAAGAAAGATTTTCATTTCGCGGAGGGCTCGAGTGGCACCGCTCGCTTTCGAACAGTTCTCGAACATGCAACTGGTAGCGAGCGATTTGGTGGCGCGGCTCGAGTGCGTCTTTTGTCGGGGAAGGTTTCACGAATCGACGACGAAGAGCCAACGAAACGACCATTGAAAAGTCGCCACTTGGAAATCCTCTGGGCCCCGGAGCACGCAGAAGCCTGTTGTATCGTAGCTATGAGAACGTAGCCACGTCAAATTCGATTAAACGTTTCGCGGTCAGTCGGATCGAAGCTCTGAGGCTTCCCAACGCCTGATTTGAGTATTTTTTATAATACGTAATAATTTATCAATTAGCAGGAATAATACAAGTCGGGCAAATTGACAAATTACAGATTACTATATATTCTATATTCTATATTATACATATTTTAAACTTTCCTCTTACAATTTTATAATTTGATAATTTTTATATCTTTTCTATAATTTTGCAGTTTGATAATTAGACAGTTTGTAATTTAAAAGTTCTTGTAAAAAAAAAAAACAGTAGCAAAATTGAAAAGTTCGTGCTTTTTTTTAAATCAAAGAGTGTCAATGCTCTGTAATTTCTCTTTGTAGGTAATTATCAATGATACTAAAAAATGACAATTGTAAATACCAACAGGAAAGTGTACTTGTTGAGAACATTGTAACTGCCAAACATTACATTTTTCAACACATTTATGCATTTTTCTGATATATTTTACTTAAAAATAAAAGCGACATATTAAAAAAGAGATATTTTTGAATTTTTATACAAGTAATCTAGAAATGAACAAGACTGGAACTTACAACGTTTGGAAATTTAAATGATTGGTTTCTTTTCTTACAAGAAAAGGGTTGAATTTGAGTATATTCTTAAATCAAATTTAAATTTAGATTAACTTTTTTTTTTTAATATCTTTTCTATGGGTACTTTTCAGATAATTATTGTTATAATCATCTTGCGTAATAATTTGGACAATAATTAATAATATTAGTGAATTGTTACAAGTTATAAATTACAGGTACTAAATGCCTTTTCTAAAATTTTATCAGTCAAACGAGACAATTAGCTGACTTGTAAAATATATATAATTCATGGAATTTCATTTATTTCATTGTGTTATACAAACTCCAATTTTCTTTACATAGTTTCTAAATTTAAACGTTCTCACCAACAATAAGTGAGACAGTAGAGAAAAAAAAAGCTTAAAGAAAAAGTAACATTAGAATTGTCCCTCACTGATACATTTATTAAGCATAAAACCAGCTTCATGCAAAATAATAAATAAATATTTCACGAAGGAAAACAGTTCCAACTGTCAGTGAACATTCAACGTTGTCGTCAAAAAAAGAAAATGGTCGTTGATCTACGTACCAGAAGAAACGAATGATCCGGCCCCAGGACAGAACACTTGGATTTCCCCCCCTTTTCGAAAGACTGTAATTTCTTCGCGAGACCTCCGAAGCCGGACAACCTTCTTAATGCCGGTGTCAAGCCTAATGATAGCCTTGTGAAAATCGCTAATAAGCAGTACCGCGAAATTTTCGTTGGTTTACTGTTTTCTGGCAAACCGATCATTTCCTCAGTGACGCACGAGCAGATAAACTGGATGCACCCGTGCATCAGCTTTCACATTCCTTCGGGTAACCCGTCGATGCATTGGGCACAGAAATATTGGGCATTATGCCCAAGATTCTTCGAGTTTCACATGACCTTGTGCTCAGTTATACTCGACACTGTAAATATTTCATTTTATTCGTTTCACTTTCGACATCTACAATGGCTACAGAAAATATTTGTCATCTAATGAACCACTTCTTTTTTTTTTTTTTTTTATTGGATCCTACATTTTTGTTTCAAACGAATTTCACGTGATTGTGAAGATTTGAAGAACCGAGAGTCGCAGTAGTGTAAATCTTTGTGAAATTTTGCGTTTACTACTATTACTTTATTAGTTGAGTGTTAAAACAAAGCGGGTGACTGCCATTTCTCAATTGTAACAATAATTGGCCATGAAACTAAACGTATAAAGCCTTCGACGTTTGAAAACCGACATAAAAGTACAGTTAAATGATTAATATGCTTTGGGTTATTAATATACTGAATGATAATTGATTATTTTGCATCAGTAGAATTTGATATATTTAAATAATTCAATGAGATAACTGTACGTTGAAAAATACACATGTATGGGTATTTTTAATGCAATATGTTCATTTACGTTTCTAAACTTTCTTCGTTTATTTTTCTATCGCGCAATTGTATATATTATAGTATATATAAGTATCTATTATTATATCAGTATATTATTTCTCTGTTCCGTATTGTCTAATTTTGTAGTTATAATTACCTCTGTCTTTCTTCATCTCAAGTGATATTAAATTCAATGACTGTATAATTCCGATATAAAATGCACAACTTAAACAAAAGAACACCGAGAAGAGCAACTCGATATTTCGTTAGATGTATACAACGCGAACATGCTAAAATACTCGAAGCAGAGAAATCATTATCGATTAGAAATTCTATGTGTTTGGCAGAATGTTTAAAACAACGGGTTCAAACTGTTGCTCGGTAGCGCAAGTAACAAACGAAGAAGAAAGAAAGTATCAGCTCTTCCAGTTGGACGCGAAAGGGTTAAGCGTTTGTCGATCAGGCGATGTCCATCGAGGTTCCGAGACGTCCGGGAATTAGAGGAGGATCGTTGGAACGCGCGGACCACGAAATGTGCAACGCGGTGGCACGTGTCGTCACGTGTCGTTGAGTACGGCCAAAGCTCGATTTACTCCCCGGCCTGTCCACGTGTCCAAATGAACAGCACTTTGAATAATACTCACGTTGCGCGCTTCACGGCCTCGTCGCTCCCGTTGGCGGTCCCCGCGGATTCGCCGCGGTGTCTCTATATTCTGTAATGCATAGATCAAGCACCGGCAAATGGCATTCCTCGATCGTGTATTACCGTAACACCTCACCGGTCCCTGTCGAATATTAGATACGCGGTTGAACAGCGTGGCGCCCGATCGTCTACGTTGCCATCGGCCTGATCTTACGTTCCGTTCGAAAAAATACTGCACTCGTAACTACTCGACTGCGGATTTTCACGCGTTCGTGGAAAATTTCGTGGCGGTGGCGAGAATGCACCATTTGGGTGTATGCACAAACGCGTGTGAAATATCGAAATGTACGAAATGCCATGATTACATATACTACGATTATGAATCAATTTTATTAGATTCACAAAGTTGTTAATAGAATTTATTTGTTTAAGATACAAAGTGAATTAGTGCTAGAATGTACTAGTACGAGGGCAAACAAACATTTAAAGCGAGATACGATTTAGTGAAAGATTTATAATATTTGATCGTATGTTTAGAGACGATTTAAATATCTAAATAATCAAAAGGATATCAGTGGATGTGTAAACACTGGATTAAAATAATTGATATGATTATTCCAATTAAATCAATTATAACATAAGCAAACTATACAAGGATAATATAAAACATTTATGTATTTCCTCATCTTTCATAGGACATGTTACAGAAAATTAAATTCTAAACTTAAATTTTTCGACATGCACGTGTCAACAATTTTCTTTATAAAAAATGTCAGGTTGCATTGATATTAAAAAATATATCATTCCATATAAAAAAAAAAAAAAAAAAAAAAAACAAAGTTGGCTTTCGCAGGACTTTTTGCACGACAAAATAAACAAATAAAAGATCAGTGATCAAGTTCAACTTCATCTGATTGTGAGACATTTTTCGCTACGATTAATAACAACGATGTAAATCAAAATGTCAAAATCAGATGTCAAGATGTCACTCTGTGCAGAAAGATATACACGTATCATGTAAAAAGGTTCGTTTAGCTAACAAACTCGAGTTTACTACTCGAGCGTGGATCTCTTCGAAGGAATCCATGAAACATTGCTAAATTAAGGAGAAATCTCCGCTAATCGTCACGGAGCAATTAGGCATTCCGTGAATGGTTTTTACGCGAATTCTTCGCAGACGATCGCACTGGTTGACGTTAATGGGAATGGCTACGAAGTGAACTGAACTCGATCCACAGGCGAATCGGTGCGGAATAGGAAACGAGTTTACGATGGAACGCGGAAGACCGGCAACCGTTGACGTTCCAGAGGTCTGCAACTCGATTCTTCCTCGTTGCGCGGCCGAATCGATCCGCGCTTTCGTCGTAGAAATCGCATCTGCCAATATCAGTCGGTTACCGAAACTGTTATTCGACTCGTATTCTCGTGCGTTTAGCAGAGAGACTTGCGCGTCTTCTCAGTAAATTTCGATGTAGATAGCCGATACGAGTTGTCAATATCAAAGATAATGCAATTGAGGATATTCTGGATCAAATTAATATTAATACTAGTATTAATCTATTATTCTCGCAAATATTTCTTTGCAAATCGTTTACGAAAATTTAGTAAATGATATTAACACGTGTCTCGTTTCTACGTATTTGTCTTTGACGAACGATCAGAAATTTGCTTCGGTTTATTATCGGTATAGTAGTTTCTAAGATAGAAGCTATTTTGGAAAACGCGGTCGAAGTTTTCTTCCAAGTTTGCACTTCTGCAAGAAGAATTGTTAAAATTTTAGAATTGTTCGTTCTTATAAATCCAGAATAATAACTAAAACGAACATGAATTGAATCGCGTTCAAATTGTTTTGTTTAAATATATAAGCAACAATTGCAATTAGTGAAATTTCAATCGAAAAAATGACATTTTATACATTCCAACTTAATATTGTTATATAAGTATAATAATAATAATAATAATACATAATATAATATAATATTCTTTATTTCTCTACAATATATATGTATATTTGTTAGATAAGAAAGACAAAAGTATAAGCTACAAAAGTAGAGAAATGTGCAAAAGTATGAAAATCACATTGGGAATGAATGAGAAAAGGAATCAATCGTGAGATTTGTGAGAGAGATGAAAACCTGTGTTGTTAATAAAAAAATTATTAATATTGTCATTGGTCATTTTCGTTAGGTGCCGTTCCATCCATTTCAATTAAATAACTCTGTTTTTTAATTTGCCTTCCAACATATAAATTGTATTATATTACAAAATAAACCTAACTTTGACGAATAACTCTGACAATCCGAACGATGCAGGTGAAATGACTAAAAATATATGCACCAATCTAATATTATTATATAATATATAATATAATATTATTCTTTCCTATTCGTATATAATATATTATATTATTATATACTACAATAATAATATTATATATTTTGGAGATAAAGTAACGAATGATTCCAATAATCTGAGTCAATCGATATACTGGGATCTATAGAGTAACTGATGACGATATACGTACTTACTATTATACTTAATATTATTATATAATACTAAACTACAAAATAACATTATAGTATGTATATAATGTAACATAATATTCTTTACTTTACTTTTAAATTATATATATATATATTTATACATTGTATAATTATATTATGCAGTAAAAGTAAATTTTAAAAAATAAACCAACTCCAATATAATTCAAAATAAACGACATACCAGTAACATGAAATAATAAACTGTATGATCGTATTCGGTATTCTTGCTCCCGAAGAGAATGGATGAGCGTAAAACTGGGAGTAGAATGTGGGGGAAGGAGCGAGCGAGAGAGAGAGAGAGAGAGAGAGAGAGAGAGAGAGAAACGCGAAGAGGTGAACGAAGAAATGCACAGTTGTTAAGTAGCAATGTCTCTCCTCACTCTCCCTTTACAACTCGACCGTCACACATAACCAATAAAACAAAAATAAAGCCCATAGTTCTAGCAAAAAAAAAATTAGCGTTAGGTATAGTAACAAGGTAGCAATAAGTGCAAATAATAAATCTCTAACTTAAGATCTGCTTTTAATCTGAGAATAGGCCTTACCAACTGCTCAGTTATTTATTCGTCAACCTCATTGTTAATTATCATTGTATATACTGGCACAAATAAACGAAATTAAAAAGAAGAAAAGAGTGTTAACCGTCGGATAGTTTACGAGGTTACGATTCGAAACTTTCATCCGTTAAGTGCGAACAGGATGACATGAGCACGAAGAAGAGAATGCTCGCGATGGAAAATGGCCTCGACATGTCGAAAGAGGTTGCGGGCTGTGGCATCGAGACAAGACGTTAATTTTAAAAACGTTAGTAAAATCGCTGCCCCTACAGAAGACGAAAAATTGCCGATTTGAAGAGCAAGAGAAACTATACAGCTACAGTTATTACTGAAACGGGAGGTGCAGAGTGATTGACAACAGAGTGGTTCGTTCATCTAAAAGAGAAGTCGATTTGTTTTATAACTCGATTTAGTAGCGACAAAATGTACTGGATGAAATAACGACACGTGGTAGAGATGTAGCCTGATGTGACCTATCCATCAGAATTCAATTCTAGATGAAATTCAATGTATCTATGCGATATCATTCATTAATATGTCAGAAACTAATAAATATCCACGACTAAAATTTTATATTCGGGATCCTCCTGCTCCAGCTCTTCCAAACTTCGTTTCATCTTGACAGATGAGTCAGATAAGAATTTTTAGTGATTTAGATAAGTTCAATAAACACTGTGACTCTTTTTGTCCTCCTTCTTTCACTGAAAATTTGCCAATACTTTTCATATATGTATATTCATTGTGTTCGTTATATTATTTGATACAGGAGAGATTTGGATTTGCAAGTTTCCGATTTTAAATTTTTGTCTTTTTTATTTGAATTAATTACTTGATAAAAAATATATTTAGATGTCTTTCCTTTTTATATATGTGTTGAAAGTGAAATGAGAAATATCGTACAAACTATGTTAAAAGATATTCTGTATTAACTTGATCGCGATCTTTCTATTAATTAATTATTATATTAAATTTTGTATTGTTATATTAAATACTAGATAGTACTTACTTTCGTATGTCTAAAAATCTGATTGAAAAAAAAAGAAAAAAGAAACGCTTTGTTAGAAAATAAGGATACGCGCGAGTCCAAAAAAGTCCGAAAAATTATGTGATTTGATTGTTTCGAATTGCGTCAGAATAGTCGGCGGAAACATTTCTCAACAACGACCTCGTTGACGCGCAAGAGGTACTAACCGCTCAAGGGCAGACGTTCGAGAAAAATGAGACGCGTAGCGGGCGTCCGCATTTCTTCAGCCCGCGTTTCCCCCCGGTTTATCGGAAATTTCCATACGACCGTCACGTAAACGCGTTAAAACTCGTGACTAATCGTCCTGTCTGCCGGCAGACGAAAACAGGAGCGAAGATAATGGCACCGCGACCGAATAACTTCCGTCCAACCGATCGCGCAGCCGCGAACGTTTTGCATACGTTTCGTTATCTAACGTCGCGGTGGAAATCAATCATCCAAGGTTCGGACAGAGCGATATAGCCGGACAAGAGAGAGCCGTTTTGTCACGGTTACGATTTGAAAAAAAGAGAACAGGAAAAAAAATGAGCTACCGTCAGAACGATCCTCCCACCGTCGGCGATAAACGTCAGAGGCGAACGAATTTGACGACAACGCGCTCGCCATTAACGAAATAACTAACGCTCCGTGTCAACAATAAACGTCAGTCAGAAACGTCAGTGGGCGACGGGTCTCGTTACACCGGAACTCGAGCACAAGGCAAACGAGGTGTATTGCGATCGCGCCCTCTTTGGAAAAAGGGCGACCAAACCCCGGTCTGCCATTGACCAGTCTCGGATTTACGAGTCTAGTGGAACTCGGAGCTTCGTGATTTCCAACCTTCCTGCCGATTCCCCATTTTCTATTGTCAGAGAGAGCCGTCAACTTCGTACACGCGCGTTTCCGCGGAGTTTCGTCGGAGGAGTCGAGATTTCATTCCGTTTGAACGGGGTGGAACGTCCTTGACGTTTATTTATGTAATCGTTTCGACGATAAAGGGTTGGAGGTTACTCGAGGAACTTAACGACCTTAGCGAGAGCTTTCAGCACGACAGTTATTGCCAGTTTATCCTCGCGAAATAATGGAGATTTTCCTTTTTTTCTTTTTTTTTTTTCTTGAAGAAGCAATAAATGTTAGATAATCGACGATGCGACTGATGCTTCCCCCTTTTCGTTTCTTCTTATTCTTTAGCTAGGAGTGGAATGAGGAGTCTCTATGGAGACTCTGTGATTACGATGAAGAAGCACAGTAAGTGCGTTGATTTGACATTTAACTTTCGAAAAGTTGCGAGCAAATTTTGAATTTCGCTGGAGTCTAAACTAATCATTTTTTTTTTTTTCTTTTTTGTTAGAGGTTTCCGATTAGCGCTGGAAGACTAATGATTGGACTGCAGATATTTATGCAAATGAACGTAATTAAAGGAAAAATAAAACTTAAGTGGCTTAAGAACTGTTTTATCTACATTGCAACGTGTGCTACATTTTAGATATTTATTTTTGCATTTTGTGTATTTAATTTTCAATAAATGCGTAAAAATCCGATAGTTTACTAATGACAATTGAAGATATCGTGATATTTTTTCCTTCTATATCTTTTTGCCTACCCTCTCTCTATTTTTTTATTTGACTTGTATAAAAATTTGAAAAATTCGATTTAATATCATCCGTTGCAAAAATTGTCAATTTTTATTTTCCAATATTTGTTTTTTCGGAGCTATGAAATAAAATTCCAAAGATTCGTTCAATATTTTTATCTTTGATTTTGTGACTTTCAAACCAAAGTATTTATAACATTACGACAAATTACTGCTTAATCCTTAATCGGTCAGCTCTTATCGACGATAATGAATCAACGTCGCAAAGATCACGTCACTAGCAAAATGCAAGTAAACATCGAGTCGAATTGACACTTTGAAAATTTCGAAAGATTCCGAATTGAGGTTTGATCGGGACCTTAATTTTTGCCAAACTCAGCTCTCGCCTTGCTCTTTAAACATTCGCCATTGAGCGTCAAATTTCCGTCGGGCTAACGAGACTGATCAGAGACAGGCGGTTAATGCCGAAAGACAAATTAGTGGCAATCGACGGTGTTTCACGGTGCGCGTTCGCAAGGCTCGTTTGAAATGTATCACGCGGCGCGGTTTCCAAACGGAAACTACCAGCCAGGTAGCGGGACGAGCGGGCGCGAGCAGGCGCGAAACCCGATAGCCTGATTTCCGGAAACCGACTCTGCGGACCACACCTTACGGGAATCGTCAGAACGTGACTAGTATGGGAACCAAGTTTGGTCAGTCATGATATTCATGGCCTGAGACCACCTCGGGGCCAACACGGGGCGACCCGATACCCCGCCAGTTATTTGATCTGAGGAGACGGAGATTTGAATATTTCGGAAAAAGAGATTCATGTATATTTTATTCTCGTTTGTCGAAGACGAGACACGGTGGTGGTGCGTGGCCCCACGCGCGCGTGGCTGGACGACGCGGGACCCCGCATCAAAAGGATCATCGACGAGTCGATGTTGCCGCCGTTGTCACCAGGGATCGAGGAGAAGCTTCACGAGAATTTCCTCTGGGTTACTGTGAACGTCAATCACCACGGACTTTGACGAAATTTCAATTCGACCGCCATAATGTACAGAGAATGTCGGTGCCAGAGGCGTTCAGGGGCGTATAATAGCAAGATTTTAGTAAACATGGATACTCGTCAATTTTATTGCTGTACTTTTTTATCACTGAAAGTGATTTTAGCGAGGGTAATCCAGAAAACCGGACCTCTTCAGGTGCAACGCTGATGCAACGAAAATTAGCGATTGGTTGATTTGGGTCACGTGATTCGTGAAGGAGCGTAGTCGTCTTCATTTCCTAGTCAAAACAGTTTTGGGCCTTTCAGTGAGACGAATCGTACTGGGGTACAAGTCGTGCAGTTTTTCACATGTGTTGTGTTTTTATGCTAATTTCAAATATATTTATGTTTCTCTCGATATTGAACGTTAAATAAATTTAAAAAGATGTATAATTATTTCCTCATGGTCATTATTATTAATAAATAACTAATATTAGAAAATTTTGATTAATAAATTTTTAAATGTATATATATATATATATATTCTATAGGTATATATTTAAAATTGTTTAAATATTTTTATGTTGGAAATATAGTATTTTTGAAAACTACATGTTTAATAAATTATCAATTCTATTGCAAATTATTTGCTTGTTATTAAATTTCTTTAATTATAAAAATCCGTAGTCTAATGATAACAACAATTAGACAATGACAGGACTCGTTTCACAGCTTGCGTCGCAATTTCAAGTTCGATGGCAATTTCCACACTTTCTAAATCGCAAAGCCCTTCCAAAGAGCAAATCGACCGAATCGAGAATTTAGTTTCCTTTATTCGAGAGGTGATTGCAGGCCGGTGAACGATCAACGGGATCAAACCGGCGGCGTTAATCTCGGACGCAAAATCGAGAAACCGCGCGATTTCGTGTCGCGCGGTCAGTAAGGCAACCACGTGCGTCTTCTCGCCTCTCCATATGTTGCAAGAACGCATTATCCGCATTATACAGCGGGGCCTGCTGCACGTGCGTGCACTTTGCCGAGTTTCGTGATCTCGGTTGGCCAGCTGCCGGTCGATCCAGCGACTCCACTCGGCCGGCAGATTTGGAATGGAAAGGAGAGAGGGCGAGGATGAGGGCAAAAAGAGTACCGGACATCCGAAACACATGACGGGCGAACCACAACGCGATTCTTCTCGCACAACTGCTCCTCGGGCTCACGCGAGTAAGATGAGAATGGGTGCACGCGCTCAAAGAGGGCTCCTTGAATGTCCAGAAAAGTCGACCGTTCCTTCTTACGGATCCATTGAAAATGATTTCATTTGTGAGGGCATGAAGCAGGTACCGTAACCTTTAATTTGTATCTGTACAAGTGCGTGCTCTTTGGCGGGAAGTGACGACATGTGACGACAAATGGACTGAGGTGTCTCATGCAAATTCAGACTTCTGAGAATACAATCAACGGACTGCGGTCGTTTATGCACGTAAAATGTGCACAGATAAAATAATATGTGCGAATAAGACAGAAAAATGTATGTACGACCGTGCAGGAAATATACATACATTTGTGAGTAATATGTGTTCGATGATATTTGAACCGATATGAAGGAAATTCGTGCATATAAATTATTATGTATATAAATATCACAATAAATCATAACTATTTTCGCATTTACAACACTCAATTATTATTTATTTATTACTGTATTTATTTAGTTAACATTAATTTGTTAATATTAAAATTCTAAAAAAAATAAGTGTTTTACATCATATTCACTATTGTTGTCCGATTATATTAATCTTTTTAACTGTACATAGTACCTAATTGTACTATGTATGACCTAATCATAGTGATGAGATAAATGTGCTCCTTAATTTAAGGTACGTAAAGCAATGTCATGTGCAAAAAAATTATTAAATATCAGAAAACGTTTTTACACGAACCCTAACTGATATGTAATTAAATATTGGAAACGATACAAATTTTTACATTACTTTACACTGTTCATTTGACTTAATTTTATCGTTGACCTCTTTAAATTCAATTTATCAGAAATTTATGTCATATATTGCAAATTACTATAATCATCTGTGACCTCACGATTTGAGGGTTCAAACAGTAGCTCGATAGAAAATTGTTTTACAGCTCAAACGTCATGGAATACTGTACTTTGAATAATTTAAAATATATTTTTTATATATTTTATTTCATACAGAAGTGCATTCTGTGATCTAGTAATCAATCTTCAACCTTACATTTCCTAAAAGAGATATAATTTTGAAAGTTTACGAGCAAAATTTTAAAATTAATGAAATCATTATTTATTCGAATCATAGAGACCAAAGATATTTTTATAACGAGAGATCGTTTCGAAATTTTTATCACATTACTACCATCTATATGACAAAAATTCAAAAGATCCTAACATTTCGTCGTCTAATATTCAAAGTTCAATAAAATAAAGTAAAAAAATCGAACGAATTCTTACAATTTCTGAGACTAAAACTACTCTTGCTCGGAATAAAGAGAATAAAAGTATTCCTACCCACTACGTGATCAAACTTAAGACAGTCGAAGCAGAAGCAGAAGCAGTTTTTACGTTTCAAAAGCAGACCAAATAAATAGATCGTTATGCAATTTTCTTTCTTCCAAAGTTTAAACTAATTTTTCATCGTCAGTTACGCTTCCCACTGGGAATGGGTATATTTTTTCCGCGTAAAGAGGACACCAAACACGAAATAAACGTTTCAGCAATAAAACACTCCCTTAAAAGCGATCGATTTGCTCGAGTCGATGATGCGAATTCGAGCGACGGTCACGCGATCGCGAATGAGAGTTAGAAAATCGTCCCAGTGCGACGCGTTTGTCAGCGACGTATGCAGACTACGGCGCGGATAGAAATTCAGCAATTCCGCGTCGTTTGGTCACGCGATTCCGCGCGGCCAATCTGTTGCCGAAGCTTTGTCTGGCGAGTAAATAGTTTCACACTCGGCGAATTTTGTCGAACGAAAATTTCACGGTCAAAGTGGCGCCGTTCTCGCAGAAAGGCGTCGGAGCTGTCGATGAAAGGCGGTTATGAGAGGCCTCGGCCTCTTGTTAGTTTTCTACGGACTGTATCTGTCGCTCGGATGAGATCTCGCAGACACGCTAGCTAATTTCCGACGAAACCGACCGGTTTCGCCACCAACGGGCAACGATCTCAGTTTCAACAACTGGCGATTTTGGTTATTCTTTGTCCTCGATGAGTCGATCAGTGGCGAAAGCCAACGGTCACGCGAGACCGTTCCGTCGTTAAATTTAGCGCCATCGTTGATTTTAAACAAAACTAAGCGTCAGACATACACTCCATCTCTCAGGATGTTATCTGATAGTTGTCGTATCAAAGGTCTTCAGGGTAATTTTGGAAATTTAACAACAACCCATTTTTTGAGAGATCTTAACGATTCATTTTTGTGAAATGTTTCCGTCCTTTATTGCGTTACAAACATTTTCCTATTCCTTACACTCTAACCTCACTGATGTGATTTTTACCCTTTAGTCATCGACAATATTTACTTATATTTCACCTTTTCTTTTTCTTTTTTTTAATGAAAGGGGCGAATCGACGCGTCAACGAGGCCGAGAAAATAATCAGTAATCAACCTTCAGTCAGTCTTATTTTAGCATCCAGCTGAGCCACAATCTTTAGTTAGTCAGTCTTGCTGCAACTCTCCGTCTCAGTTCAATTCTGGTTCAGACGATAGTCTTCATTTACAGTTTTAGTTCAGCTTAGTTCAATCAGTTCAGTCTTAGCCCAAGTTTCAATTACTCTGACTTCAGCATCCAGTTGGCCAAGGTCACGATTTTCAATCAATCAATCTTAGTTCAGCATCTCTTAGTTAGTCAAGACCACAGCTTTCAGTCAGTCAAGATCAGTTGCGATCAAACTACTGATTCCATAGATATTAATCAATAAACGGGAATCAAACCATTTATCTATCAATATCAATTATCATATTCATGTACAATTATTTATTCAATTAATCAAGTGTATTCACTTGATCTATTTCACTTTTAGACGGTTCTTTTACAAACACGAGCTAGGCATCAAGCGCAAAATTCAAGATGTTACATCCATAAATATACAAAAAACTGCACGACTTGTACCCCAGTACGATTCGTCTCATTGAAAGGTCCAAAAGCAACTGTCCAAAATTTTATTGACAGGCAAACATTTGAATCGATACAAAACAAATTTACAGGCAATGCCACTCCTACTCAAGGTCTACCCCACGCCCCCTAGCGAATCACGTGACCCGAATCAACCAACCGCTAATTTTCGTTGCACATCAGCGTTGCACCTGAAGAGGCTCGATTTTTTGGGTTACCCCCGCTAAAATCACTTTCAGCGATAAAAATCCGCAGCAGATTATTACCCACGATCGGATTTACCTATTCTAAAATATCGCAGACGTACGTGATCCTCGCGTCAGGTGAAAGCTTCGCACCCCGACCCCGAGCGACCGCGAAGCAGGACTCTTCCGGCTGGCGGAAGTTCACGCGAACGAAATTGCGGGGGAAGTGGGAGCGAGACCGGCGAGTTTGCGAAACGAAATTAGTTTTCTGCGATTTGTCGCAGGAGCGCCTCATTCGCGGGCAACTCGGCTCGCGCGCGGCTCGGTGCTTAAAATTCACGCGGCGAATCTTCTCCGCGTGTTCAAAGCGACTCGATATCAACAGCTCTGTTTCCCTCAAAGGCGGCGGGGAATGTTCGCGTTGATTGTTCGCGCGGCCGCGGTTTTAATACCGCCCCGATGCCTCAGACGCTCCGATTATGGATTCAAAGCGTCGCGCTTTCGGCGACAGGCAATTCGCGTCTCCCGCGCTCCGCGCTCTTTTATATTCAGCCGCCGTGAGACGCCGGTAATTGGCACGAGAGCCACCTACGAGAGAGACTTTGCTACTTTAGAACCCATTATCCGCGTCGCTATGTTTCCTACTTCTTCATTTTCAATGGAGAGATAGAAAAAGAAAAAAAAAGAGAGAAACAATCCCTAATTACTCCTGCACGACCGTCGACGGAGACCACGTTCACCGTCCATTAAGTGACATCAAGAAGAAAGGAATTCCAACGACGATTACGGCGAACTGCGTAGTTTCGAGGAAACGAATTATTCGCGGAGGACAACGATTGCGAGAGATTTTCACCGCTCACCTTCGAGCAGACATCTTCTCACTCGACGTTTCAGTCGAATTACGCCGGAAGAACGCGGAAGAATTCTCTGTCTACGATCGGGAAGTTCACGCCAAGTCTCAACGCTCGATCAATTCGAACAATTGAATCGTCCTTGGTTCCTTTTATTCGCTCCTCGACTGCTTCAATTTTCGCCCAAGGCTCGAAGGTCGCAACAATTCCACTTACGTACGTACGTCTAATGGCCGGCGCGAACAGTCGGGGAAATCTAAGCGTGATCAACCGGCACGTGGCGGCGATATCATCAGAAAACGACGTACCGTTGTCACGATATTCTCGCTGGCGGTGTGTGCTCGCTCGACGAGTCATTGTCGAAATCTGTTCCTCCCCACCTGCGAGTGAAACACTCGTGTCAGTAGATCGTGACAAGACCATATAAAAAATATTTTATATTCGTTGCAACGACAAATAAATTTCAGAAAGTTAAAGAATATACAGTTCGCTCGAAACTGTTAGGAAAGAGAAGAGGAAAAAAAAAAAGATTTCGCTGCTTGGATCGAGCGAATAGTTCACGGATAGTTGGCGGACATTTTGGATACGGAGTGCTCCTCTTGGTATTCGTGTTCCATCGAGCGACCAGTGTAACGTAGACTCGCGCAGATTCCAATATCCGTCGAGCAATCTCGGAGCAACCGGTCGACGAGCATCGAATCGAATTAGTATTCGGATATCCAGACAATCTCGGGTCTAGACTATGCATAGAAAGCATGACCGGCCCGGCGAGTACCGAGCGTACGTACGTACGTACGCTTTGTATTTGTACGGGTGTCCAGTTCAATATCGGCCGGTCACGCGAAATCAAACCATCGTAACTACGAGTGCACACGGTGCCACGCCACGCCACCTGCCACGGTAATAACGACCATAACGCACGGCTGAAATGTTATTAATTTTAATGCCACGCTCGAACGAATCGGTTCGAATCGGCCGCGTTGCCCCGTCTCGATACAAAGAGAGACTTTCCTCTCTCGTTTTTCTTTTTCACCCTCTCTTTCGCGTATTTACGCGTTCCATTTTCTTTTCAAATATTCATCGCGGACGAAGAGAGGGAAGGGAATCTTTCTAGATTTTAAAATGTGGACCAAGAGAATACGTCTGTGATGAAATTGAATTTTTAAACGGAGCATACGTTGCAGGATTCTGTTTTTTTTTTTGCAACGAAATTTGTTGCAATGATTTACTTTTTTCATTCTTAGAAATATTACGTTCTTTAATGTTAAAATTTTTATCTTGAATATAATTTTGCAAACTTTTGCGTATTCCGGGTTTCGCTATCGCTGAAGCGTTTCAAAGAAAGGAGATATCTGATGAAATGTTATTAATTGTAGAGTTAAAATTGCACTTTTAATCAAAACTGTTTACTTTCGTCAAGAATAATTTGTGAGTTTTGTAGAAACTACATGATTATTGTGTGCAATTAAAAAATCGAAATGAAAGTTTCATTTGTACAGTTGTTGAATCGTTATTGGCACAATTTTCCATGTGACTTGACGAAGATGGACTTTAGTGATTAAAATTTTGAGACTCTTCGTCGTGATACATTGATTCTATCAAAGACATATCAAACATTCGAGAATTATAAACTTTGACATTATTATAAATTCAACAATGTTTCCAGCCTTGGTTTATTACTGGATCTATTACTCAAACTGCAAGCGGCTTTCGGTAATAACATCTAGTTACATCGAATATCACAACCTTACGTGATCAACACATCTGGATCTGTTATGGCAATGACAGAAATAACACATCGCAGATCGCGATGAAATGTAAATTAATCATTCAGCGATTGAAAAATTACTGATTAACGATTACAAATTACAAAAGTTAATCAAAATATCACTGTTTTACCTCAACAATGATTAATTGCTTACCGTGATCATTATGTTTACGATTGGTAACTGATACCGATATATATATATATATATATATGTTTTTCACAGTGAAGATGAAAAACTGAACGCGACGATTATTTTATTTACTCGCGTTCTCGCCCCGCACGCAAAATTCGTCGATGAATAAAAAAAGAAGCAGACGGCAGATTGAATCGTTTTGCTCGATGATGGAGCCTAATTTCACGGGCCGGGCAAAGATCGAATCTATCGCGAGTTGGAAAATTGAAGATCGCGCGATCTAGTTACGTGGCTGCGAGTATTTCGTCAAGGATACTCGGCGAGGAGTCCAATTTACCGTTATCTCCGTGAAAAATTAATACCGCCGGCGGTTGATGCTCGGGCGTAGATACCCGGGCGCGATCCAACCCTCAACCACAGCCGCTGATCGGCCTATGATTTCGATCGCGAGGAACAGGGGAGGAAATGAAGCGTGCTCGCGGGCCACGGTCGCTGCGCAAAATCGTAATTGCGCCGATTGCACCGCTACGCTGCCGCCGGTCGTCCTTAACCGCCAAGGCACCGAGCCAAGAAACGGCTGTGAAATAATGAAATAAGGTTAGGAAATGGATATATATATATATATATAAGGTTAGGTTAGACATAACCTATATCCTATCCTTATATATATGTGTGTGTGTGTGTGTGTGTGTGTGTGTGTAAATGTTCAATTAATTTCATTTGCAGTTGTAATTTGGAAAAGTAGGATCCAAGTAGGAAATTGTTTTATCTACTAAATATTAAATTATCATATTAATTAAATATTACATGTATATTAGATATTAATGTCTATTTAGTATATTATTTAGTTATAATTTATTATACTAAATATTATTATATAACTGTAATAATTAAATATTGTTATGATATCGTGATTTTTAATTTTAATTTTTCTTTAATATCGTAGAATTGTTATACCCATTTAATTAACTTTAATGAACTTTGAAATTAAATATTAAGAAATATTAGAATTTTGATATATGATTTATATGCAAGATATCCGACTTGATCACGAATGTGAATGGCTATTTAATACCAAGCAATTTTTATTCAAAAAATTTTTCTCTTACTCTCATTCAATATAGTATATTTGATACGGATTCCAACAAAAAGGGTGGACAATTACTTTTACAAAATTAAAGTTACAGTATCATTTAAACTAGTAATTTTTTGACAAACGTGGATTAGCACTTTTTGACAAAGGACATCGAATTGCATCGACCGTCAAATTAAAAAATACGATTTTCTTTTGAAGAGAAATCGTATCTCATCGTCAGAAAAACTAATTACACCAGATTGTGATTCCCGCCTGAGTCATTTTTCCTTACAACGGATAATTTATGTGTTGATGTGTTTTTTTGCTGTTTCCCATAAATGCATCAAAACCGATATTTTGCAGTCTACCAAACTATGCTGCAAGTCATTGGCAAACACTGTGGCTAATTTTCCTCTCCTCCGTCGCATTATCTATCGGGCCAGCAGATTGAATGATACCCAACGTCCACGCTTCACCCTTTCCCCGACAATACGTCGGCGTATTTTCGCATTATCGACGGACAACGCCGGACGATGCGTTGATGCGGTATCTATAGAAAGGATCAAAGCGTAGGAAGAGGGACAAGATTCCATAGAAGGATGAAGAAAACCAAAGTACGGTGAACGGCGGAGGATGATTGTCAAGGATGTATACGGTGGATATGAATTGGCGGCTGGATGGTATGAGTAATTGGCCAGTTCGTAACGATCATGAAGTATCGGTAGTGACGTTAATGATGGAAGTACATTATCCGCTGGACAGAGCGGCGGCGGGAGCGTAGCAATTTCAGTTTGAATTGATAGTCAAGAGGAGAGCATGATTTTTATTGCTGCGATAACTGCGAAACGATCGTAATCAGTCGTTCAATGGATCCGGGGGATCCGCGTTCGTCGTGGAATCCGATCGACCGATCGGACGAAATGACGGGGCAATCAGGCCGCGAGCCAACGAGGGTGAAACAGCCATCGGAAACCTCGTGCTCGTGGATGTCATTAATTTTATTGCGACGATCGCGCGACCAGAGTCCGCCAAATTTTCGGCTCGGGGAAACCCCGTTTTCTAGTGACCGACGTCTCCGATTTAGAACGAAAGGAACTTACCAATTGGACATTCTTTCAATTGGATTGGATTGAATGCACTTGATCTTTCAAGGGGACATCATACTTAAATTTAATTCATTATGACTGCTGATAATCATGATAATTGCTGATAAAATTTCAAAAAAAGAAATTCTTGACGACAGAGGCAGTCGTGTGTTTTGACAATTTGACATTCATTATCATCAAAAAACTGCACGACCTGTACCCCTGAGTACGATTCGTCTCACTGAAAGGTCCAAAAGCAACTGTTCTGACTAGGAAATGAAGACGACCATAAAATTTTATTGATAGAATATATACAGGCACGATTGCTCAGTACTAGACAACGCCACTCCTACTCGAGGTCTACCCCACGCCCCCTCGCGAATCACGTGACCCAAAACAACCAATCGCTAATTTTCGTTGCATTAGCGTTGCAGAAATTTTCCAATAAATTGAAATGATGTATCACTAACTTCTATATATTACACTTGGTGACTGAAGCGATACTTCACTCGCTATTTCGTAAATAAATTGCTGGTAGATGATACGATATAACATAATGTTTTCGAGGGCAAAGTGTTAAAATTTTGATCCACATGTTTCACATTCTTATTAGACAGAAGAAAGGGAAAGCAAGAGAGTATTACTTGGATCGTTGTGCGACGAAAGACTTTTCTCAATTGGATTAAAGTATAATTTTGAGTTTTCAAAGATGAACCTTGTCGCAAAAAGTTGCCATTTCTTCAAGTTGTACGCAGCTAGCAATAAAATCTCGCAAGTAGCAAGCTGGATTGAAAATTTGGAAAATTTCACAAAAAGGAAGGTTCAAGGTGTGTACGTCTCGTAAATCGAGTATTAGTGTAATCTTAAGTGGAGGATTGATAAATGTTCGGTGAAAACGTGGGAAGGGGGCGGGGTCGTTCCAGGGGACCACTGTGTATACAATCGTGAGCGCAGCTTTGAGGAAGTACCCCCGGAGACAAGGTGACAAGAAGACGTTTTTAGTGGTCAGCAACAAATTTCGGACGATTAAAGAGTCGTAAAGCGAGCGCGATCGAGTCAAACACGGATATCCTCTTAAAGGGGGCCCCTGCTCTCCGCCATGGATCTAAATAGAGCCATGATTAGGAGAGATTAAGGCGAGGCCCTGGTACCAACGAATACCCGTCCCCTGTTAAGATAAAGCGAGTGCCTTATACTAATCGTGTCCCTTCCTCCCGAAGATAGAGCGTTTTAGGTACGGTCCTCGTGCTCGTGGACCCGTCGTTCCAACAAAAAAAAAAAAAGAAAACAACCAAAAGCAAACCCAGAGTCCCTCGTCCACTCCCAAGTGCGAAACGATCGATTTACACGGCACGCTTTTAAACGTCCCTTTACGCCAATTATCCGTGAGTCGATTTCCAGAGAATATTTCGAAGGTAAAGAAAAACGAAGAATCTGCTCCTTGCTTGGACAGAAGACTCAACCACCAGGTATAAATGAAATTTTGATATTAACAAGGGGGAAATTTGGTTTTGAGTTCCGGAATTCTCGATCGGAGAATTTTAAAGTTTAAAGAATAACAAAGAAATGAAAATTTACAAATGGCAACTGTCTCGTGTATCGTACTTGATTAATTGCATATGAAGTAAGCTAGTTTCATAATCGTGCAAGATCGTCCAGAATTTGATGATTCGAACACATCACGTGATCGACAATTTTTGACAATTGTTTCGTTACAAAGAAAGCCACGAATTTTTTATGAAATTTCTAAAAATTTACGAAATTAAGGGAACAGATCGTGCCATTTGTACGAAAATACAAAGAGAAATGATCGCCGAGAATGATCAAAAATTTCTGCTGTAACAATTATAAAATCACTTTATGCACGAAATGTATCGAATCTGGCAATTTTAATGATTAAGTGAAAATTTTTTCAAAAGGAATTTTATTAATGCATAACTTAAATTGAAACTTACTACTTCACTGTGAAATGAGAGTGAAAGTGAACGTGAATTTTCACTAGTACTTTCAACTGCACAAACTTCACTATGAATCAAATCTTCAAAACATTTATTAGTATAAAAGTTGTTACACTAACGCTAATGTCAGGTTCTCAAAAAATTATATTAAGAGAAGAATCTACCATTCCCGAAATTTAGATTAAAGAATACAAACGTGAAAAGTGAACCAAAAAGTAAAATAAAAAATAATGTTCAAAATGGTCAAAAGTATATCGATAAATTGAAATTTGACCGACAAGTTGAAGTTTTCATTACGAATTCGGCAACTTCACTTTGCCACAATTTAACACAGTGTCCAAGGAGAATTTTAAGAATTTGAAGAATCAGGTCGTGTCCGATGGAAAAGCAAAATTTGAATAACAACAGAAAAATCTAAGATTGTTACTCGCTGAATTTAAACATTAAAAAAAAAGAAAAAGTAGACAACTTTCTTGGACAACAGAATCAATGGATGTCATCAGTTGCAAAGGAACAAACCTCAAACAACGAGAGAAGAATCCGAAATTTACGATACCGAAGGCGATCGTCATTTTTCGGAGAAGTGTTCCGCCGTGTTCATATTCTCTCTCGAAACTCACCGTCTCGATCTCGTAACTCCGTTTTCATCTACCGATTTACGAACGCCCGGGTCTTATCCACTTACACGTCGATTTACGATCGCGGTCGACCGCGAATCACCGCGCCGGGGGAACCGTGGCCCCGCTGGTCGCGATGAAAAACCAAACTGTCGTCACTTACGCGATTTTCTGATTCCGGATGGCCGCCCCTCCGCCTTCGCGCAACAGCGTTCCGCAATATAACCGTGCAGCCGAGGGAAGCAAAGAGGGGAATTTGTAGCGGCGATAAGCGTAAATATTCGATTCGTCCACCGGTTGTCCTTTCGGATCAAAAGATCTCGAAAACTCCCGCCCGAGAGTCGTTTCCTCCCAAATCCCTCCGGGATGCAACATCTCCGATTTTGCTTTCTTCTCCAGATTTATTTATTCCCTTTCGACCGAGGTTTCGTTAGAAAAGGAAAAGAAAAAAGAAAAAAGGGAAGAACTCGACGTTTCTCGGAGTTTCTCTCGTCTTGAGATTTATTCAGTTTGCGTTTTAGCGAAAGCGAAGCCAAATGCCGGGGGAAATAATTTGTCTCGAAAAGCCCGGCGTCGCAGCGACCACGACGCCGGGGATCCACGGGCAGGCGAGTGACGATCGTAGGAGGCAGAGGAGAAATAAGGCGATAAGGCCGAGACCGAGATAAAAACGTACGAGGAACGAACAAAGAGCGATTATCATTTGTCATGCCAGTAAACGATGCGACGGACGAGCCCCGTTATAAAGTATAAACGCTACGCGCGAGGAGATTACGAAAGTCTGTCGCGGTGATAATGCGTTTCGCGCGACACGCACGCGAGAGAAATGGCCGCGAGTACACGGGCCGGTTTTCATGGTTGTGCGGCTACGAACTACACGAGGAACTTATTATCAGATGCTCACCTCGCGTTACGGAATCTCTCTCTCTCTCTCTCTCGTCTTCGCCCGGTGTCCTCGAGGAAATCGAGTTTCTTCGTCAATCGTAGCCAATCCGACTACACGAGATTGCGTATCGCGTCGCATTTCAAAACGTCGCGTCGTGTTCGGACAAAATCGAGACGGAATTCTAATTTTTATCGAGCGTAAGGAGAAGAGAGAGAGAGAGAGAGAGAAAAAAGGGGGTGTCGGAGATATGAGAAGGGAGAAAAAAAGAAATTCTCTCTCGTGGGATCGTGGTTTATTTCCAAAGGCGCTGAGGTATATATATATACCGGTGAATGGAGACGTTTAATTTGTGAACAGGTCCTCCTATCGGCCCGTTAACTCGCCTTATAAATTAGCTACAAGACCACGTAGCCAGATAAAGCGGTATACGCGTGCTTTCCTTACCTCGGATCGCCCTTTCTTCGACCAGGTAAATGTACACGAAATTAAGATATCCGCCGCCGAGGCCGCTAGACTAAATCGTTCCCATTTATATAAGAGCTCGCTCGCGGTGATCTCGGCGACGATTTATGCCCAGCGCCTTCGAGCGTTCGTACAAATTTGCTCCGCGCACCAATCGACCGCGTGGATTTCGTCATCGGTGCCGGCGAACCGCGCGCTTGTTCGTTTTATTAAAAAAAAAAAAGAAAGAAAGGTAAAGAAAAACGCCAGCCTATTACCACAAATTACCACGTAATTTACCAACGTCGTATTAAACGCGAATTAGTCACTCGGATTCGGATCCGGATCGGCGTGACCTCCTGATTATCTGCTCCAGATCAGAGCTTCTCAAACTTTGCCAACTTGGCGACCCACTTTCAGCCGAGCAAATGTTTTCGCGACCCTGGGAACGCGAATTAAACCGTTCGTCGATGATAAATCGTACATCCACGTCTTTGAATACGACTTTTGCAAATGGTCAAAAAGTTGTTTATATATATATATTACTATATATTCAAACAACTTTGGTCTTATCCAGTAAAACAACATATTAGACGTGAAAAAGAATAAAGACTCATAACAACGCGAAACAGCGTTAAAAATACGAGTCCTGTTATTCTCCAGACAGACCGTGCATGTTCAACCTACTTGCCACGCTAGATCAGATCTACACGCCGGGTTTAAAGTTACAGTCTGGCTGCAACGTGGCGAGGAAAAATTGTGCAAACAGAGATTCCAGAGATTCCGCCGAGATCTGAAAGGTACGCATTTTGCAAGGCGCGCTTCGTGGAAACGCGGCGGATTCGACGATTTGCGCGGGATGAATCGACGCGTCGTGCTTCCATCGGATTACGTAAGCGAACGAACCGCGGGAAAATACGCGACATCATCGTAGCCGCTCGGACCTCTGGTAATCGAATCTAACCGAGCCGTCTCTCTCTCTCTCTCTCTCTCTCTCTCTTTCTCTTTCTCTCATTACCGTTATTACGTGTCGCCGAGCCGGTATATCGTTGACAACGTAATCACTGCGATTACCTTCGTTCGCTTTACTGATTTTCATTCGACGCCTTCTCGGCTCGATCTCGCCGCGATCGCCCCGAGGTCGAGAGGAAATTCCATCCGATCGACAACACGCGCGCGAGTGTGACGTTTATTTAAATAATTGCAACGGTGCGATCGGACGTGTCTTCGAATCACCTACGCCTTTCGTTTCGTTGTACAACGTTGCGAGCGATCGCAGGTTCAAAAGCAATTGCGGGACGAAGAGATTCTTTTTCACTGAAAAGTTTTTCTTTTATTCTTGTTACTTTACCATTTGTTATTTTGTTGCGTTATTTTGTTATATTTTTTTAGATGGCGTGAATAGTTGTCAATAGATTGTCACGATCCATAGAAAAATCCATTTTCTTTTGAGCTTTAATTTTGACGATTTTTCAAAAATTTTGACGTCCTTTCGCATCTGTACAGCAGGGTACATCACTTTTAAATTATGCGTCTAGTGAAAAATTGTTTGTTGCATTAAATTTCCCACGAACGCATAAAAACGCAGTCTCGTGAAACACTTCTTACATGCATAAAAATGTGGTAAAAAACGAACAAATATCCACAGCCTGTTAATAAACGTGGAACGTCTGTCTAGCTGTTCGTGGATCCTCGCGAAGAACAATTCGTCATTCGGTCAACTCCTTCGGTTCTCCAACTTCCTTTTCGAACCGAACGGGAACAAGCGATCCACGAGTCGCCGCTGGGACACCATAAAGTTTCGTCTTTATTACCAGGTGATGTCGAGGGCGGACGCAGGACGCGCGAGGCGGGGGGAGGGGGAGGCAGAGGGGGGGGATGATTGATGCAGCCTGGTTATCGGGGACACGGACCGAGGAAGATAGTCGATCCACGGGTCTCATTACCGCGACACGAGATGCTCATATTATCGTCATTTTTATTAAACACCGCTCGTACGTTTTCGCCGGAGAGCTGGCGATAATGTACCACCTCGCGTGGAAAACGTTCGATGAAATATTAGTCGTGTTCGATCGCGTCGACATTTACCTCCGGAGAGAGAGAGAGAAAGAGAGAAATCGCAATCGTTTCCATCCAGCGCGACTTGACGCTGAGATTCGAGAGACGACCGATACAGTTTTACGATTTTTCTCGGAATCGCGGGGCGAAATGGGGAGATCTCGCGCATCGCGCCGCGCTCATAGGAGTCGGGCGATACCGCGCCAACGCCGGCAGATAGGGGGCGTTATTAATCGTGCGGAGGGTCGTAAACTCAGCGAGGATAGAAGATAAAAGGCGAGGCTAAGTAATCGCGGAGGAGGAATTGGACGACGATGGACGAGCAGTTTCACTCTTAAATGCGTAATTTAAGAACGCCGACGCGTTTAACATGACAAGGATTGAACACGCGTGTGGAATTTTAACACAAATGACATTTACAAAAAGAGCAAGATACGTAGTGTTTTGTTCGAAAACAAAAATTTTACGACCCCGTTACCATCATATGCAGATGGAAACTATTTTCGTGGAGTCACAATTGCGCCACAGTTTAAACGAAAAATTATCGATACTTTACACCATAATAACTAAAAAAAAAAAATCTACTTGTCTATTTCAAAGCACGAAGATACTTTTTTTAGAAAAAGTGTTCTTTTCTTTTTTAAAAGAAAAGCTGTAAAAATTCGCACGTATGTAGAAACATTGAAAAATTTTATTTGTAACTAAATCCACCGTGGTCTTGAAGATTGAGGTCCCCCCTTTGCTGCACGATTTTTCTTCGTCGTTTTTTATTGCACTTTGAAAGTTAGAGATTAAACAGAAATCAGAGATAATTTTGCGATTCTCAATTCTGAAAATATGAAAAGCTAAATCTAGAAAATTTTGTGCGTCGAAACGCCTTTCGAGAAATTTCGAGAATTACATACAGAATAAATAAGTAGTTACATCGACCTCATTAATACAACGTTTGAGAAATCGAAGTTATATACTCAATGAATCCAAGAAGCAATTTTTAGCAATTTATTAATCATATTGGAATTTTAGAACATTTGAACGTTTAGCAACATTCAAATTCAGCTTAATCGAAACAAACCAGTAAAATCGATAACGTCGCTATTGAATAGATCATATTTTAAGATCGAAGCTGATTCTTTTTTCTGTCCCAAAGATAACGCCATAAAATCAGCAATATATATTATTTACGTATAAATATTTTTATCTTCAGTCCAACCAAATAATTAGCCTTTCATTCACTCTTCTCTCTCAAATTTCCTTTTTTTCTGTTTCTCTTCTTCCTATTGCAAACACTATTCTATGCACTTATATGTTGCAGCTTATTTTTTCACGGCACGTAAACGAAAAAGAAAAGAAAACCCAAAAAAAAAAAAAAAAAAGAGTGCGTATTTAAAGATAGCGCTCGAAACTCTGAGTCGAAAAGCTGCATAGCCACGTTCGCTTGCCTCGTAATAATTGACTCGGCAATGCGTATAAATCGCAACATGGCGGGCGAACGGATAATTAACTAACAATTAATTGCCTCGGGTGTACAAGCGTGGCTCGCTCGAAGGAGATGATAAAAGGCGAGAAAGACCGGCATATGGTCGCCTTTCGTGCCGTTGTTTGCGCTCGTTCGAGAAACCTCGAAAATCGACGATTCATTCGGGATGCTCGACTTCTGTCGGTTCTTCAGCCCCCCTCGCTCACTTTTGGCCATCCGGGCCAAGTTCCTTCCTTCTCCCTCTCCCTCGTGAACTATTCTTTTCGTTTGCCTCCCCCCTCCTCCCGTTCAGCCTGTCACCGCTGTCATCAGCCAGCCAGTCTCCCCCGTGTTATTCTTCCTTCTTCCTTTCTTCTTTATTCTTTTTCATTATTCGTTGCTCGCGTGGCCGTTCGGCCGCGAAAACACGGCACCACAGCCCCGTAACCGCAACTTCCTCGATCCTGCCTTTCCATCGGTCTAATGCCTCTCATTGCTGTTCCAACGATGCGTGATCGGCGAGCACTAACGACGGTAAAAGTTAAAAGGATTCGCGATGACTCTTGGAAAAAACGGTAATGACCGCGCCGCGCAACGCCGGTAATCGATCTCGAACGCGCCGCTGCTTTGAATTCGAGCGGGAATAATTTGGCGCGTTGCGCCACCGGATATTCCGCCGTTGGCCAAAGAACAACAGGTTGAAAACTCTGTGGTAACACGTATGTACGCTCGTTTTCTTCCGACGAGCTACTCGCAGTTGGATACCGCAGTGATTGAAAACTGCCATTTGAAACTTATTTGAAACCAGCGACGGGAATTTGTTCATTCGTGACGTAAGTGTTGCAAGTTCAGAGTGGTTGTACGGTGTTGCGTTGGAATAGAAACGTCGTTTGTCAAACTGTCGTTTGCATATAGAAGATATTTTGCTAATCCAGCGTTTAATTACTTCACTTTGCGCAATTGTTCAAAATGTTTCGTTTTTTTATTTCACTCTTGAACTTTTTTTTTGTTCGATCAGCTTCGTACCTTCAGGGAAGTAATGTTTTATATTTTGTAACGTCTGTAATTTTAACTTGTATTGTAAAATATCTCATTTTCATTGCACATTACTGCGGTAGATATTAAAGTACATTAAAAAACATTTTTTCCTACTTCTCAACTTTTAACATAACAATTTACAACAATTCGATAAAGTGGACGTTCGTTTTATTCTGCTATAGCTATAGTATAATTGCTTGAAGAAATATTATGAATCTCTAACGACTCCTTTTTAAGGATTCGAATGATTGTTTGTTAGGTACTTTTTTCTTTCGTATTTTCATGTATTTTGGTTAAGCACTCTCCAAGTGATTTCAATACTATAGTTGAAAAAATTTCAACTTTATTTGATCCACCAAAAGAGAAATCGTCCAAAATTTAAATAACTCGAATCCAAGCAACTTGGGTAATATGAGAGAATTTGAAATGCGTATTTACAGCGACCATCGAAAGTTTGAGACAAAGAGTTTTTAAAATGAAATATATTATATTATATTTACAGAATGTAATGGATTCTTGCATGTAATCATTCAGAATTTCACGAATAAAAATGCTGTTAAATAATATTTAATAAACCCCACGGTCGGGACTTTGTCAATTGTTTCATTGTAAAAAGGTAGATTATGTATAAAACTGAAAAAAAATATGATCAATCATCAAATTTCAGTAAATTTCTTATAATATTAGAGCTTTGATCTAAAAGTCAAAGAATTTCAATTGCAATAATTGCAAAATTATAATACGTTACAATTTTCCGTACCTTAAAAATCGAAACGAAACGAAACTAAAAACGTTTTACAATCGCGCCTGCCGTTTGTTCCGCGCGTACAATGATACAAGACAAAAAAAAAGAAAGAGAGAGAGAGAGAGAGAGAGAGAAACGTTTCTCATACATTTTAAACGACACGTGAATCGATACTGCAACGTCAAAGACAAAGAGATTAAAACGAGAGAGAGTGACCGTGAAAATTGGAATTACGAAGCTCGTTTCGTGCCGAGAGGCTGATTGGCCAACTTACACGGAGAGCCAGAGCGGCCACGAATGAATCGATGTAACGGTGAAAATTTTGCAGATTCACTTTCGGACGAGTTTTCCGATAATTCAATATAATAGGAACGCGGCCGAGCGGGTGCATGGTAATTGGTGTTAACGAACACGCTCTGTCATTCACGACAGCGAAAATGACTGCGGCCGAGTGGAGCGTTTCCGGCTCACCGGCCAACTTCCGCGGCAGAACAATGGGAGCGCTTAACGCACCGGCGAAAGTCGTTAGTCAGTGTTATATTCCACGCGTCGGTATGCGCGCCGTGCCGGCCAAATGCGTTAATCTAATTTTCTGGGCATCGATTAACGGCCGTCCTCTCTCTCTCTCTCTCTGTCTCTCTCTTTCTCTCTCTCGGCCAACATGGCCGACCCCGGCCGCGCGGATAAACGATCGCGCCAATGAAAAAATTGGAAATCCGCGCGATGCGTAGATCGTTTTTCCGCGGACATTACCGAACGAGACGGACAACGTCGACGAATTACGACACCACCGTGATTTATATTGGCTCGTGAAAGTGTTTGAACGTTCGTCATTGGACATTTTTGCGCATATTCGAAATACGCCGATCAAAAATTCTACGTCTGTTTTCATTCTTAATATTTGAGGTAGATTTTTTCTTTTTGTATCATGCTACTACGTTGACGCATAAAATGAACAAATGTAGCAGTCTTAAAATTTCTGAAAGTTGTGCAAAATGTTTCGAAAATTTATTAGCAAATTTATATTTTGATATTGCAACTAAACGAAATGAAAGTTAAATAAAGATCTGCTCTGTCTATTACAAATCATAAAACGTATATTATACATTACATATAAAAATTTGCATAATTGTTTAAAAATTGGCAATTTAATCATGATTGTATCGATCAAGTTTCAAACCAATCTGAAAATTTATATTGAAGATACATTTTGTAAAAAATTACGTCGATTACAACGAATATTGAAATTGATTGACATAATGGATAATTATAATAATCAATTATAATTATAACCTAACCTAAACCTAACCTAAACCAATCTGAAAGTTTATATTGAAGATACATTTTGTAAAAAATTACGTCGATTACACCGAATATTGAAATTGATTGACATAATGGATAATTATAATAATCAATTATAATTATAACCTAACCTAAACCTAACCTAAACCAATCTGAAAGTTTATATTGAAGATACATTTTGTAAAAATTACGTCGATTACACCGAATGTTGAAACTGATTGACATAATGGATAATTATAATAATCAATTATAATTATAACCTAACCTAAACCTAACCTAAACCAATCTGAAAGTTTATATTGAAGATACATTTTGTAAAAAATTACGTTGATTACACCGAATGTTGAAATTGATTAATATAATGGATAATTCAATTTTTGCGCTTGCACTGAATTTCTAACTGAATTTCTAAATTCCTAATTTGTAATTTGAATGCAATTTGTTTCCAAACGTTACTAATATAATCACGATCGTTGTAACATTGTTAATAAAATTTCAAAATATCCCACACAAGTAACATAATGCAATAAAAATACAAGTATCTACAAAATGTTGGTATACTTTCACGAGCTTATCGACTATAATAATTAATTAAAATTTAGTTATTAATTATTAATCAATTGCCTGATTAATAATCATACAATTAATGTCTGGAAAAAATTTTTACAGTTTCGAATCATATTTAAAAAACTAAAGAAACGAAGTTAGTTCGTTCAGTTCTCACAGTGAACCACGATAGTCCGACAGACGACAATCAAACCTGAGAGTCGACCAGTCTACTCGAAAACGAGAAAACTTTCCTTCAGAGTGATAAACGCACCATCTGTTACGCTTTCCACGTTCCCAAGTCATCATCGAAGTGTGGTATCTCCGAGGTGGGAGCAACCATTCACCAGTTTCGTTTACGTTACTCATCCAGCGCCGCGGGGGTGCCCGTCACCTTTTTATTCTCGAGAGCAGATCGTGAACAAATTGCCGCTACCGAACGCCGTTCCCTTTCTCACGAACGGAGCTCGACGTTCCGAAAAGCGTTCGTGTGCGTGGGTGATCGAGACCGCGAGTTTCTGGAACAATCTGGCTGTTCGAGTCGCGAGATCACGGTGAAAGCCGCGGGCGGCACGACCCACGCAGGAAGTAGAGAAAAGAAACTGGACAATGTCACCGAAAATTAGTCGAAATTGGTGGAAATCGACGTAGCTACGTGGAAGCTGCCGGGATCAGAACCCAATTAGACGTGGCTCCATTTATAGGTTCGTTTCGACTGCCCTCCGGGCACCTCGAAATTTCTTTTTAATGGACGAGCGCCGCGTGATCGACCCGTTCTCCTTCTAGATTCCGTGTCCCGTTCTCCCGTCACATCCGGCACGGGATTTACGAGGAAGTTAAAAAATCGACAAGAGATCGAGCGATGTGTCCGTTAACGAGCGACGCGACGCTCGTTTCCGTTGTCGGATCTGTAGCGCGTGCACGTCGATCTTGAACGATCTGGCTATGTTTCCTTCTCTCGATGAAAACGTTACCACTTTATTCCTTTCTTTCTCTCAGTTTTATTTCTGAAAACTAACTGTCTAAGAAGAGATAAATACTTATCTCGTCGTAAAAAAGAGAGATCTAAAATCCAAGTTTTATTCTTTTTATCGCCGAAAGTGATTTTAACCCAGAAAATCGAGTCTTTTCGGGTGCAACGCTAATGCAACGAAAATTAGCGATTGGTTGATTTGGGTCACGTGATTCGCGAGGAAGCTTCAAGTAGGAGTGGCGTTGTATGGTACTAAGCGATCGCGCCTGTCAAATCAATATTTATCTGTCTGTTCCCTAGGTTCATAGAATTTACAGTCAGTTTCATAAAAGCCTATCATGGAAAGCGAAAAGAATAAAAAACTGCACGACTTGTACCCTGGTACGATTCGTCTGAAGACGACTTTTTTGCCATAAAATTTTATTGATACGCAAACATTCAAATCGATACAAAACAAATTACAGGCGTCTACCCCACGCTCGCGAATCACGTGACGCAAATCAACCAATCGCTAATTTTCGTTGCATCAGCGTTGCACCTGAAAAAGCCCGATTTTCTAGGTTAAAATCACTTTCGGTGATAAAAAAGAAGGTTTACCTAATCATCCTTTACTTTTCTTAACAAGCACACGCTTCATTTCTCTTGATACCGACTACGAAACAATTTTTATTGAAACAAGAAAAGAAGACGAGTATCGCAGTAAAAGATACATGTTTTACTTTTTGTAAAGCTGACGGCGAAACAATTTCATGGGACTCTGAAGGAGAGACAGGTGGAAAACGAAAAAGAAAAGCAAGGAAATGGAGGAAACGCGTTAGACTAGATCGATTAGCAAAACGGAGATCGAGTGGGAAAATTTTCGGTGGCGAAACGGCGCGTTTAAAAAACGATTTGCGGCCGGACGAGCCTGTGATTTTGGTCGATAAATTAACGGACCGCTGTCAGTCCCGCAGCGGTGATTACCGCGGATTCCAGTGCGCGTTCCACTTTACCAATTTTCTCGATTACCGGCATGAAAAGCACCCTTAAGTGGACGCCTATCGAATTAACCGGAAGGTTTTACCCAGTCCCCGGGATGCCCGTTGAATTATCCGGCCCGATCGGCCTCGATTTTCCTCGCCTCGCTCCGAAAGATGTCTCGAAAATGTCGGTAATTTTCGGTGATGAAATCACCTAACAGCTTCACCTTCGAGCGAGTTTCACTCGGCTTTCGATCGTCTCGAACAGGTGCAGGAAATTCTTCGAGCGTGTTTCATTGCTCTTTCTTTCTTTTTTTTTTTTTTTCCACAGCAAATTACGAGTATTACAAAGTTTCAATTCTTTAAATCAACACGCGTTGGAAGTGTATCACAAGCGAAACGTCGTATCTGCATTACGAGTGAAACTGAACGACGGACGGTGACGTCTGGACAGCGGATTTTTATGTATCTGCGCGACATTTAAAAGTGTAAAAAATGCAAAAACACAGGATAAGGTATTCAAAGTAGTACGCTGCAATTAATCTCTTCTACAATAAGTTCTACTTTTTCTACTTTCAATTCTGTGCTTGAGTCTACACTTTAACGATTACCGATTTCATTTCTATAATTTTTATACTTTATACTTACACTTTACGCAAGCATCTTCGCACTTTGTACAATTACACTATAAAACTCAGGTGACTGTAAAATATTAACAAAAATAAAACTGACAGAATTGTCGTTTCTCAGCTTTCTAATTAACAGATTGCAGATTTTGATCCATTTATGGAAAGTCTGAAGGTGCAAAGAATGCGCGAGTCTACAAAATGTACAAAACACAGCACTCACAGTTGCCGATGCTTAAGGGAGTATTCCGATAATCCAGATTGTAAAAATCGACTTTTTGGGGATTTTTTTCTAAGGAAACCACGATACATTTTGGTACGCAGTTTTCGCGCACAGATTTACTCATACTTAAAGAGTATTTACAATTTTCGTTTTTAACGAAATTAATGAAAGTTGTGGAAATTATACAGCCTTATCTGGTTATTTGAAACTAAAGAACCAAAATGCATCTTAATTACTACAAACATGGCTATCGCGTGAACCACGGAAACAGCGAAATTTCGAAAATTAAAAAAACATCAGATTTTGAAATCAGTGGTTCATCTGCGGTGAAGATCTCCAAATTTCAAGTCAATCGGTCGACTGTCAAACGTCAGCCAGTTTAGAAACTATGGATTTGAGAAAAACACATTTGAAGTTTCTGTCATCCGTTGTACAGAGATATTCGTACTTACAATCGATCGAGCTGTACAAAAAATAGACTGTTACAAAATAATAACAACATAAAAGTAAATAATAATGTTGTAAAGTAAAACACGTTTTTTTGAGAAAAACACATTTGAAGTTTCTGTTACCCGTTGCACAAGAATATCCACACTTACGTTGCGAGCAGCACACCGTTTCCTTCAAACATCTATAACTTTGCTAATTTTACGAATTCAAACAAATCCTTTTACACGGACATTTTTTCAAAGCATATACTTTGCGAGAAAGAAAGAAAAGAAGAAATTGATTTTTTTAAGCCATCAAGATTACCAGAATATCCCGTTTCCTCGACTGTACGAATTTCCCTAATTACTCCCATCTATAAAAATCCAAATGCCTGTTTCTATTCCGAGAGACGCAATAAACGTGATACGCGTTACGGTTTCCATCGCGATCTCTTTCGCGTCGTTACACTCGATATTTGACGCTTGGTCATCGCCGTGAACAAAGGCGATCGTAAATGCCGGTCCACAATGGATCGGCCATCCGGCGCAAAGGTCGCGCGAACAAAAGGGATGGGAACAGAGGAGGAGGAAGAAACTGGATGCGCGATGAATCCGTGAAAATCGAATTAACCGTGCGCGATTACGAATAACAAATCCACGGGCGAGCGTTAATGAGCGTCACCGGAAACGCGCGCGTGCACGCGAAGGAGGGGAATTCCGGGCACACACACACACACACACACACACACACACACACAGAGAGAGAGAAAGAAAAGAGAGAGGGGCAACCTCCTGCGGCTGGTTTGCAGCTTCCGGTTCGCAGCTTGGGGGTTCACGCCGCAAGGGGACAGAAACGCACCGGTGGCGTACATACCGCGATAAAATCGTCTAATTGTTTCGCTAAGCGTGTGTGAATATGTCCAACACGCGCGCGTGTTTGCTCACGCACCGTCGTGCGTTCCGTGCGCAACGTATTTTTTCACTCCTCTCTTTTCCGCGGCTCCCCGCCATCCCCACCGAGCGGCGGCAGTCGACTCCACTCGACTCGATTCGACTCGACTCGACTCGACAAAAGCAACAAAAGAATCGTAATCGCGGTGGTGACGATCGCGCGACCCACGCTCATGCAAATGGCGGCAGTTGGCGGGAAATCGTACCTCGGCGCAGCGAGAAACACGGCCCGAATTACCTCGCTCCGCGGACCGTAATGCGTATTGTAATTAGCGTAACTGTGTAACCAGAGAGAGAGAGAGAGAGAGAGAGAAAGATAAGACCGTAAAACCTTCTCCTCCACCCTTTTACGTGGACTGCACTTGGAAAAAGGCGAGCACCCTTAATGAAGATAATTCTCGCCTGCCGGATAGATAATTGCGCCTGGTGGTATTTACGTTTATTATTGCGCGTACGCGCATATCAAGATGCATCGCGCTTATGCGAATTCGCGGGTAAAACGTTTCCCGAGGCGATCCGGCCCGCGATAATTGCGCGAGACGCGTTCCGATCGCAAACTACCGAGCACCGAGCGTCCGGTTAATTGCATTAAATCCGACGTTATTAATCGGAACGGCGCTGGCCGGTTCGTCGCCCGAACGAACGAATGATAATAACACGGTGATACCGGCTCGAGCAGTAACAACGTTTGGTCCCTGCCGGATCACTGGGTGGGAGCCACGGCGAATAATAGTGGGAAATTATCTCGGGATTTCTCGAGGAGCAGGAATCAGCACGGGTTAAAACTACGAGTTAGGCCTTGGACGAGAAAAGGAGAACTCTCGAGGAAAAATTGATCCCACGAGCGATCCGGATCGCGTTCCCGGGACGAGTACGGGGCAAGTTGGCAAGTGTCGTGGCAACCGGAGAGACTTGGACTTTTCAAACGGTTCGAAGGAAGAACGATAATTGGCCGATTCGATTCAGACGCGCCGCGAGCTGTTTTCGTCTAATTGAGAGATAGCGCGCGCGCGCGCGTGCTCTTTTTCGCGAGAGCAGAACCCGGCGCGATTTCCGGCGGACAAATCCGAGTTCGAGGAGGAGACGAACGAGAGACAGCTGGAGAGAAGGGTTCTGCCACGTAATTAGACGTTGTACCACCTTCGCGGCCGCGATAAGCCACGGTCGTTATTCCCGTGTTTAGATAGTCTGGCGTAGAACTGGACTTTGCGCCCGTGGGATCAGCGTGTGCTCGTCGAAACGACGAGGCGATTTATGAAAATCGTTTCCCAAATAGCGCTTTCTGCTACAAATTATGCGCGACTGATTCTTCGAGTCGCCTTCGCGAACAATGCGAGTGTGATTAATGGAGGAGTAACGCGTTTAACCGTATACGCATATTTAACTTGTTCAGGGACGGAACACGGTTGTAATTTGTCGTCGCGCGTTTGCGGAGAAATGCTTGAGGCTGCAAAATTACAGAAAACGCGTGTAATTAAATGATCAAAGTAAGAAAGAATTGTATGCAAATGTCAATTTAATGATATTACGCTACCTTTGTACTGCCATTTAAACATCATTGGACAGATTTAAAATTATTTTCGACCAGACATGTTTTTTTTCTTTATATTTGGTTGTCTAATTCTTTGTATACGTAATAAATTTTATCAAGCAATTTGTCTACTACAGATCTTGATTTAAGTTCGTAGAAACGTGAAGATTATTTTCCGATAACGAAAAAAAAGCTCCAACAGCTTCCTCGATGTACCTTGCTCTCTCGTTACAATCTATCTAGATTTTATAATTATACAAAGTTGAGAAATTCAAACACGTCGCTGTTCCTTTTCTCCGAGTTTAATCTCTCGAGAAATTCTTGCGACGTTCTTTAATTACTTTTTTCTCAACAACGTTACTCTCAATGACTACGTATGAAAAAAAAAAAGAAACATTTCCAGGGACAGAAACAGTCGTCGCGGAATGTGCGGTCGGGGAATCGATCGCGCTGTTACGAATGATACTAATTTCATCGATCCCTCCCGAACGAGTTCTAAATAAGCAACGTTTTATTGCATCGCAGACGCGGCCTATGCGATTCCCATGCGAGATATAGAGGCGGCGCGCAGGTTATTATAAAAATTAAACGACGTTCATGCGATTGATTATCGAAATTACATATCATCGGATCGTTCGCTGGCGAATTTTCTGTGGAACGACGACGACGACGACGACGACGACGACGGTGCAACGACGATGGGGAGCGAGGGAGGGGGGGGGGGGGGGACGCTAGAACTCGGAGTGGCTCTCCGATCGGCGTAATTGTCCGCTGCAGATAGGAGAACTGTTGTGTGTGTGTGTGTGTGGAGCCGGGGCGACCGACTTAATAAGTCGTTTTCGAGAGATAATCCGCGGCGGGTGTGTCATTTGATTTCTTGTAATTTCGTGTTGGTCGCGGCGCGGAATGCCGCGTAGATGAACACCCTGGTCGGTCCTCGTCGCGCACATCCGTGGCCGTCGTCTATCGGACACACGCCTGGATATATATATACGCTCATCCTACGTGTATTAGCATCGTCATCTCTATTTCTATCGTCCCCTTCTTCGACAGCGATTCTCAGAGCGAATTGAAATTTCACCCGTTCGTCCGTGCGTGTACATTTTTCTTTTAATTTTTCTTTACGCGCGAAGCGCTAAATGTTCAACTCGTAAAAGTACAAGACAGACACGGAGGTTGGGATGTTGCCAATATACTATAAGCATGCTTTGACGTGAAACATCAAAGATGATCAACGTCAGAGGTGGCGGCAAAAGATCACGTTCGCGACTGGCGATATCGAGCGTAATTTACGTTGAATATTTCGTCGCTGTTATGAAGAAAATGGATAATATGGAAAATTAATGCTCTCCTATTTGCGAACAACGCGAACATTAGTTACGCTAATTGTTTGTTTCTCGACGAAACTATGAGACATCTGCTCAATATATTTCGCGGAAATGACGGAATATTTAAACAGTTAATTAATAAATTTCAATATATATTCAGTGATACCATATTTATTTAGTTATTACATGCGTGTGTATAATGTCTTTCTCAACGAGTCGTTTGAGATATGCGAAAAAAGATTACGCTGCACGTCTTACAATTCCTGAGAATGAACATTGCACGTCCAAAACGTTATTCGCTTTATAAAAAATTTTTATTGTTTCAATAGGTATTTTAATAGATATATAATTGAATAAACAAAGTTAAATGAATCTTAAATTATTTAAATATATTACACACACACACACACACATATATATATATATATGTAGAAACGTAAAACCTTTCAATTGAAATCTATCTAATCTCCACCAGTATACTTCAATTGAAAACTACAGAAACGATCGAGCAAAGGTGGCCCGGTCTAGTCTATAAATGTCTATGAAAGTTTGAGAAACGCTGCTCCGGCAGGTTCGTTTTCCCCGTTCCCTCGCCCGGAGCCGCAAGATTACACTCATTCAGAGATTTCGGCCGGTCCTTTCAGTGGCCCGGTCTTTTTTCCACGGCTGGCTCAATGGACCGTGGTTTCTCGGCTGGATTTCCGTCCTTGCCCGGCGACGCGGCGATCGAAACATCGCTCGTGCCCCCGGGGAGTCTTTCATTCACCTCGCCCCAGCGAAGAAGCGACTCGAAACGGGCCGGCGCGAGAGAAAAAGAGAGAGAGAGAGAGAGAGAGCTGTAGAAAGAACCGTGTGGCCACAGTTGCACCACGAAATTAGCTCGTCGTGTACCTGTTTCCACCGTCCAGACGAGCCGACGAACGACCCGTGTCCCTTGCGTGGGACGATTCCACGACTTTACCTGGCGCCAAGCGATTTCGTCCCGGGCTTCCAGTCCGGGACGATCACACGGGTCTAGGGCCTTAATTGACGCGATGCAACAACCGAGTGGAACGGACCGCCGAATTCCACGGTGTGGTTCGGCTTCGATCGTAAACCAGCGACACGTTCGAGGATCGAACGCTCGACGAGAGCTCCGTTTAATTACACGGAGGAAGAACTCTCTGCGTTGTGTCAACTTGCTCGAGGAACAAACGACGAATTGAAATTGGAGCCGGTGTAGCAGGAGTCCATCGATTCTCTGCTGGTGATCTTTTGTTTACAGTGAAACATTCTCTCTCCACTAGTAATTTTTCGTTGGTGTTAATGAGAGGTTAGGTTCAAATTAATGCATCCAATCAGCGAGAGTTCATTTAATTAGGCATTGACGAAGAAGAAGAAAAAGTCGTCATTGTGTGACCGGGTCGAGGGAGCCGTCGATATATTTAATATGTATTTATTTAAATTTAAACTGTCGGATGCAACAATTATACAGTAGTTTCGAAAATCACGAGACTACCGATTCGAGTAAACTCTATCAATATTATGTATTGAATAGAATACAATGTCACATGATTGATGTATGTTGAATATGTGGAGATAAGATAATGTTTCGATGACTCAAATACCATTGGAATTTTGGACATGATAAATCGCCGTTAGTTTCAGCACAGCGACTCATTTCCAGTTATCAACAATCGAGTCACTTTTTTTTGTTAACCAACGAAAAAATGGAGCTCGCATAAATAGAATTCTACCGTGATAGGTGTATAAATAAATGAATTCGTTAAAATTTTATTCAAATGAATAGCGTCTATACGGAGTGTCTCAAACTTAAGTGTCAAAACTTTGGGAGATTGAAAGGAAATTTTTTCCTTCGTTTCCTCCATGTACAAGTGAAATTTCAGTGTACTCGGACAATAGGTTCAAGATAGAGTTGGAAATAAAATTATTGCTCGCAGTAGATACGTTTTAGCAGTAAATACGTCTCTCGGAGATAAAATCAATCAATTTTGAAATCAGCGGATTTTTCAATTTCAGTGCCAGGATACATTTGATTAATGTTTATAACGTGTAATTTGCTTCTGTACATTTTGCTTATGTAAAAAGTTTTGAAGTACGTGTAACGTGTAAAACTACTTCCTGCTTTCCAATTCGTGAAGTTGATCGGTATAATTCGTATCGCAAGTAACCGAAAATATACCGGAAGTTAATAATTATTGTGAGATAAAACAAATGACAATCACAGCTCCTCCTAAAGGAAAGCGTGGTTTCGATTTAAAGCTTCCAACGAAATTTCCCCACGAATAAAAAACAAACACAATACCTGAATCCTTCCGTGAAACGAAAATGGGACGTACGTTTTCGGTAAAATTTCGGTAAATTTTTACAGTCGCATCTGTCGACGGTATCGCAGAAGTCGAACAGCTGTTAAAGAAGAGAACCAAACTCTCAAAGAGGACAATCCTCCGCGAGACACGACGCGCCTAATTACTCGGTCGTAAAACGAGCAAATTATTACATCCACGCGTTCGTCCGTCGTTGGAACGTCCATTACCAGGATCTCCGTAATAACATGTCGTCGTGGAGGATGAATCGTGGCCAGTCGGATAAAGCAACGGGTTTCGGGCACGGCTCGCGGGCCAGAGAATAAGAGGATCGTCGGACGAGGGAGAACGGATACGGGTCGAGGATGGTTCCGAGGGGGAGATAAAGCGATCGAAGCTTTCTGCTCAGCTCGTCGGGGAACACGTAGATAGGAGGAAGAGCAGCAGGAGGAGGAGGAGGAGGAGGAGGAGGAGGAGGAGGAGGAGGAAGGACAAAGAGGGGAACGATTCAAATTAAATGCATGTTGAAACAAAAAATGATCGAGTAATGACAGCATCGGGGCCCCTCGCGGTGGCTCTCGGTATCTTTGAGCATAGAGAAGAGCCCGGAGAAGAAGGGAGACCGTGTGATTATCCATCGACCAATAGCCGTGCTCAGAGCGGCCATCATGGTCCAGAGAAGACGTGCAATCACGCGGTTCTCCAGCATCTTCCTCGCGAGCCACGGCATGCGTTCCGTTTCGTTTCGTTTCTCCTGCAAGCACGCGTCCGCCTCCATCGATCCGTCCAACGCGCAATGGATCGCCGATCACCGAAACACGTCGAGCTCGACGAGCAAACGCCGCGATTCGTGATTTTTAACCGGTGTTTGGTAATTGGATTATATTCTGAACAGAGATCTTACCTCGGGATAGAAAAGTTTTGAAAAGCGTCGGTTCCTACACGAAACGGCCGCCTTTCCTTCGTGACAAATTGTTGCGGCCGCGTGCAACCGCGGCGTTGTTGTTGTTGCGTCACGAATAAGAATAACTAGGCCTCGGGAAAGGGGGGAGGGACGACGCGTTTTGGTAAGGTGTAACACAGTTGCGCAAAAGCAAAGCTAGATAATGGCCGCTTTCACGTACCGTAGCCTCGCACGGTGGTTCGGCGAACGTACGTACGTAATTTAACAAGTACGCCTTATCCGACAGCCATCATTGATGAGCAGTGAGCCCTGTAACGTTAATTATTTTCACGGTGCTCAACTCGTTTCTCGCGCGGGGCTTCGACAACGGGCAACGGCTCGAGCAAATCAGCCCTGCTTCGAAATAACTCCGAAACGCCGGTAGACGTTAGTACCGACGACGCGACCACGTTAAATTACAGGCTGGTGAACTCGCGCGGATTGCAGCACCCGCCGATTACCCAATTCGTGCCTCGACGAAAACACGGTAGCGTCTCAATCGGGAACAATTAAGTCTAATGAATTCCAAAGAGAAGGTACGAGCACGAAACTCGCGTATTTGCATGATACGTCGCCGCGGCGCGCGATGCGCATCGACTTGAGAACCCGGCAATTTACGAGCGCGTATTTTTCTTTCAACGATAACGCTTAAGCCCCGTGTGTAATTGCATCCTGTGCGCTTAAGGTCTGTCCACACGGCGGAATGCCAGCCGGGGCCACGTTCGCGTCGCGCCCTATTTCGCGCGCCCGTTTCAAATCGTCGTCGTTTTCGCGCCGTCTGACTCGGTCTGGTTCGTCGCTCGTCGCTCGGCTCTTGTTTCTCTTTCTTCTCCCGCTCCCTCCTTATTTTTTTGTTTTCCTTTCCTCGCTATCCGCGAAACGATCGCCGACGATTTCACTCGGCGCTCGTGTGAAACGCGGATAACGACGCGAGCACAACGTCGAACGCGGGATAGCCGGCGCTTAATAACTCGTTAATTATCGTTTTAGGAAATCCGCGCGCACATCGCCGAGCCGTCCAATTACTTTACGTAACTCCCGCGCCTTCATTTCTCCGCTCTGGTCGCGGTAATTGGTTTAATTGCGTTTCGCAAACGAGAGGAAAAAAAAAAAAAGGAAACCGGCGCGGATTAGAAAGAGCTGGCGGAACAACGGAGAAGGGACTTTTATACCGCGACGTGTCTTCTTCGATCTTCGAAAAAGGAAAAACGTTTCACCCGGCGAGCGTCACAGAAGCGCCGTCCCTCTGCGTCCATCTGCAATTTCCAATTTTAAACGAAATTTCTCTCTCCCGCCCCCCCTTTTTTTTTTTTTTTACGACGCGAGTTTTAAAATTCGCGTCAATGAGATTGCTAATTAATCAACCCTCTTGCCTTTGAACATCGAGTCACTCTCGTGGCACGAATTACCGCGGTTTCGGTTTGAAAAAAAGAAAAAAAGAAGGGGGAACTGCGCCACGCAATTCGAATTCGAATTTTACATTCAAATTGTTCGATTTGGAAATTAGAAAGCACAAGTTACGCGCAATGTTTCAACGCTTTGATATGAGATTGCAAGTGTTATAATTAACGATTGCCTAGGAAATATTTCAACATGTGCAATTTTGAAACTCGTTTAACGTCGACCATTAGAAGGCTGCGGATACTTCTGTGAACCATCGCCAATAAAAAATAAGCAACGAGTGCTTAAAATGTAATAAATCTTTGATAATTTTTCGCGAAAGTACTCAAAGTGTTCGAACGATGATAACACGATTTTTTTTACAGTTATACGTATTTACAGGCGTGTAGAATCTTTCGAAATTTTATTAACACAAAGAAAATGAATACGGACATGGTTGATGAAAGTTTGAAAATATATACAGAAATTTCGATATATTTCTTCTTGAACTTGAATTCTTTATGTTCCTGTATTTACGTATTATTCTTGCTAAAGATAATTGTTCGTAGTCATGTCTACCTATTTTGTAATTTCTACGTTTATGTATTTTCAGAGTGGTTTGAAATTTCACTATAAAATTATTACACACGGTAGATATACACCTCCGCTCAAAAATCTTGCAACAAGTACCATATTTGTACAATAAAAATAGCGCAATAAGTATAAATTATAGATTACGTACAATAAATACGATATTTACAAAATAAATTACACAGTATAAATAAGATACAATATACAGTATAAATAAATACAATATATGCAATAAATGTAAAACATACTTCGTACAATAAAGACTTTGTTAACACATAAATATATTGTATCATTACATTACATATATATATATATATATAATATTGTATATAATGTATAACACAACATGTTGTATTATCATTACAACATGTACACTGTATCATAAAATGTCATACATACAGTGTCAAGTATCGAATATCAAGAATAAAAGTGTCCCGAGACTTTCGAGCGAGAGTGTAGACGAGGTTCGTGAACGGTAATTAATAGTTCGTCAAAAGTAAGTGTTGGAACACTTCCGCGAGCGTTTAGAGCAACATCGTCCCTTGAGGAGAAAGAAGCGAGAAATTTCTGCCGATAACGCCGACGAAACGCAGCGACGAATGGATAACCGATCGAGCGCTTCCGGCGAGCGTGCACCGTTGAAAATTCGTTTTGCCCGCGATTAATTGCAAATCGAGCGGCGTGCCAAGGAAGAACACTTTCTCCTCGCTCGGTCCTTGATTTCTCCTCGATAAAAATGGAAAACGAATGGTTAATTAGCGCGAATGTAAGACCAGCGACGAGAAAGAGCGCGGGTCGAGCCGGGCAGCGCGAGGTTTTCCTACGAAGAGGTTCCTTGCGAAGTGAACGTCTCTTCGTAGGAAAGAGGAGACTCTCGTCCGTTCGTTTCCGCGTCGCTCGACGATTTTTCCTCCTCCTGGAAGGACCCCGCGCTCACGGTGTTTTCCGTGAACGAACGCGCGCCTGCGCGTGCTCTCGCTCCTGGCGGCAATTAAGAACCGCCGCTTTTGATCGCGATTCGTCGACCTCCTTCTTCCTCCCGGTATCACGCGATTTCCACGGCGGCGGCCGTATAAAACTTTGTTGCGTTTCAATATTTTTTCTCCACTCGCCGTCGACGGCGAAACGCATTCGCGGCTTCCTGCCAGATGGTATCGCGTTTAGGCGAGCTTTAGGATATCATTAAGGCCAGTCCTTGAAGGAATTTTCTGTCCTCGTAAACACGACGCTTGGTGATTGTTTCAATTGTTCGCCTTCCTCCCCCACGGCCGACTATATCCAACCGGGAAGTTAATTGCCTTCCGAGAATTCTCGCGGTCCTCGAAACTTGCCCTCTGGAACGTTTCGATCGTCCAGCGCAGAATGTGAGATCGAAACGCGGGATCGATATCGAGTAGAAAAAATAGAGATGTGTCGATTGATGCAATGCAAACGTATTCGCCTCTGAAGATTCCTTTGAACACTCGTCCAGACTAGTTGCGAGAAACAATCCGTGTACGTACTGTTTAAAATTTCTTACAATTTGTACTTTTAACATGTCGTGTATACATATTTTGCAGTAGTACAAAAATACATGTATTGATACATTAACAAACAGAGTCTTTATTGCATAAAGTGTGCTTTATATTTATTGTGTATATATTGTGAATTATATTGTAAATATTGTATTCATTAATATTTAATGATATTTGATAATATTAAAATAATAATAAAGAATATTTACAATATTATAAATATTATTAAATATTATAATATTATAGTACTATAATGTTTGATACTATTTTTATTTGTAACACTGTAAACATTCTTTAAATTCCAATTTACAATATTTTAAATATTAAATTTATACAGCAAATATTGTATATAATTTATTATTCATATTTATTGTTTGTTACTATTTTTATTGTAGAAATGTAGTACTTGTTCCAAGATTTCCAAGTGAGAGTGTACATTTTATCTCGTTAAATAAAATGGGGGCTAAATTTCATTAGATGCAGGGTGATCGATCCTCGTGTGCAAAGTGTCATTCGTAGGAGCGTTATACATTATATTTTAAAAGACTCCCAATGTCTTTCATTTTGATTATTTCAAGCTGAATAATAAGAGTGCCTTGTCTTACTGAAAGTATCCGATTTATCTATCGCCAGAAACAAAAGATTCACAAACTTCATTATATTTATACGATTTATACGACTGAATTTTCAATTTTAAGTTTCTTCTTTTTCTTGATTTCAGAATCTATATTTTTTCCAATTGTTTTCATATTTAACAGGCAATTTTTAGATTTTTTCGTACAAAATCAAATATATAAATTCCAAAAATACAACAAGAGGAAAAAGAGCATTTTTCTTAGAAACGCCCATATTTCCAAGAACCCTTCAATCAGTATAAAAAAACATGTTCAAAGATTAAACGAACATATTATTATTATTACGCGATTCTTTTCGAACCTCCAACAACTAGTCCAGTTATTTTGTAAAATTGCAAAATTCTAGTACCGAACCAAACTCTCGGAAGGTCAACGAATTGTAAGTGTCCAATTTACGCACGATGGCGTGCGTCGCAACACGGCGAGTTTCGACGGGCAGCTTAACTCGACCGCGCCTCGTATCCATCCACGATCGCAATGGAAAGTTTCGACAATGATAATTGGATTAGGAATTTCGAGGAACAGTAACCAAGAGGAGTTGAATCGAACGAGGTTGTTTCGCCACGTAATTGGCCACGATTCAGAAATCCTTTGGCCTGGTTTAAGCCAAAAAAAAAAAAAAGTTTTTTTTTCATTCCTTTTTCTTTTTCTTTTTTTTTTTTTTTTTTTGCATAACTCATCCGCGATCCATATTCATGGAGGATCTATGGAGGAACAAGAAAATGAAACAAGGAATTAACAACGCCAGAGTTGAACACGCTCGAGTTTCCACCGTACAGACGTGTGTGCGTGTGTGTGTGTAAATATGTTCCGGCGCTCGGATAAGATCGCTCGTATTTAGCAACAAAATCGCCGTGCAATGCGAAAAGTTTTTCACGACCGCCGTAGCACATAATGAAGTATAGTTACTTCCTGACATCAAACTAATTCGCCGCCATTACGGTGATTTATATTATATGAAATTGCCTGACCGGCTCTTACGCCTGGCGCGATTCAATTCGCTGTCACGTATTCAGCAAACCATGAACGCACGAATGCTCGATAATGACGTGAATCTGCAGCTTTGACCAGCGAGAAAGAACACCGACGGATCTAAATTCATAAATCTGTTTTCGGGGGGGGGGAAGAGTTATCTGTCGGTTCGTTCTAATTTCTTAACGAGTATAAACGTTTTTTACTTTGATCGTTCTTGGATTATTTACCGTCTGCGTAAGGAAAACTGTAGGGAAACACACGCAACGTTGATCGCTTCCAGATCGCTCTCGTCAGGATTTGTTTAGGGGAGATGAAAATTAAAATTTGTAAAAAATGTACATGGAAAGGCGAAAAATTGATAATTTGCAAAAGCGAGAGAGGTAATTTGTTGAGTATCAACAAATTATATCGGCAGATTTTTATAAATTATACAGTATTATACGTTATAAATTATAATATAATGTTATGTTAGCAGATTTTTAAGTTTAAGTAATTAGCAATGCCGACGAAAAGACGTTTAATTGTTAAAATAGGAGATTTATGTTCAACTTGTATACTTTCGTATATTATCTGTATATTCGACGTGCATATTTCTGCAGGAGAAGATGCAAGAACGATCAAATAAACTTACAAATGAAAGAAAATCTACGCTGGTTGACAGGTTGACAGACTGTTAATATTATATACAAAAGAAACATGGCAAAATTAGGACTTGACAGACTAAAAATAGATTGCATATAATAGAACAAAATTATTTACATACTTGAGAAACAAAACATTAACTGCAAAAAATAATTTCCACCTCATTCGGTCATGAAACTCTGCATACATCTGCAAATTTAGAGAAGAAGAATTTTCAAAATATTTCAATTTATTCCACAGATATTTTAATTTAATTATTAGTTAAGGTTATACAGAATGTCAGAAAAGTGGCAATGTTTCTCATATTTTTTGGTTAGTGGAATTGTGTTATTACAATCAGAATAAATCATTAGAATTCCGATTTATTTGTATTTTCTTTCAAACAAGTGTAAAAAGTATCGCCAGTATCTTAGAATTTCTCCAATTTTAAGTAACAAATTAATTAAGATCCATAAACTCTTCAATTTCTATGTGGAATTTTACGACTAATTGTACACGTTACTGCCTGAGAACATCGACAGTGCAACACAGTAAACAATATGCAGGATGGTTTATAAATAGCAGTACAACCGGATTGAAGCTGACTCTACGTGAGAAAATAAGCAAAGAACGTGATACAAAAATTTTTCGCCCGAGGCTTTGTTTTCGAGCGAATGAGAATTGAAAATTCATGACGTACATAGTGTGCTGTGCTATCGTATCATTGAAAATGATATAAGATTTATAGAATGTTTTTTTTTTTATTACAAGAAACTTTTGGAAACGTCACCCTCGTTGCAGCATAGATAACTCACAATTAGCTCGACGAATGAAAAACAAATGACCTCTAAATATGCTTTCGCTTGTTAACTTACCAAATTATTGAACAATTCTCTTTTTTTCCATTTCAACTGCGCGATACTCTTCCCACAAACACTTCATAAATTTTCAAACTCGACTTTCCCAACAAAACCGGGTACTTTGGACATCAAATCTCCTGCCCATTTTCTCACGTAGAATCCAACGCGATCGTGCTACCGCCACAACGCCGTACGTATGTTACTCCAAAGTATGTTACTTGTTCGTTGAAGCAAAGTGCTAACATCTGGCCAGAGGAACAAAAACCAACGTCGATCGATGCCGTGTGTCGGCCAGTGTACACCGCGCGACTGTCTTTTCCCGCATTCGGCGGTTGATCCTCGGATGGTCTAGTCAGAAACGGGGAAGACGGAAGTTCGACGACGTCTCGGTTGGTCCTTTGGACAATGCCGCGACGGAGGAAGTAATTCGCGGAGGAGGACTTGGCCCTCGTGGCGCGTGGTACGCGCGTAGGAACATTGTCTTGACAACTTAGCGGTTATTTTACACGCTGTTAGCTCGGTAAGCTAGCCACGAGTTTACCGCTGTTTCTATGCTAATGAGCCACTCCAAGACGAACGAACGCTGGAACACGGCGGCCGGCCAAAGTCGCGCGAGCAGCCGAGACTCTTAGACCGTGCTTCTTCCCACCCTCCCGCCATCAACGCGAGTCACTCAAACAGCTCGAGAGTTAATGCAGAAACTCTCGGCTTAACTTCGTCCAAAGGGAATAGTTGCCGGGATGTGTGCGTGCAACTTCGTCAGAGCAGCACCCGGGGACCACCTTGTTTTCCCACTGTCACGCGTAAATTTCGTTAAAGATGGAACCGGATGACGTTCCCCGAAGGAGGAGCATTCTCGATCGATATCATGCGGCTTCGATGTAATCAACGAGTGAATTTCTCGATTGTAGTCAAAAGACCACATGTATCGTGCCAGAGAAAAGAGTAGCGCGAGTTCGTTTTTGTCGATCTTTTACGTTATTTTGTGGTTAAAATAAGAGGTATCTCTCGAAGGTGAAGGTGGTCGAGGAAGGGAAGAATCTGATCGACTCGAAGATATAAAAAGTCTGACGGGCACAGCTGATAAATTCACGCTGTTTTGTAATTAAGTCTGAACAGTTAATTTGACGATAACGAATGCTCGAGAGGGTAAGAGGAACACGTATTTAATCGCAAAGTCAAATCTAATCAACTTTTTGGCATGTAATGAATTCTATATTTTTCCTTTTCATTGATATTTATCAGATACACTTGTATCTCATTTGTGTTCGACGAAACAAGAGGAATCGTACATCAAATTTTACAAAACTGTAGCAAAAGGAAGGATTTAATCTTCAAATTCGTAGCAAGTTCAATCATGAAAAGAAATTTTTACACGTCGTGACAGTTTTCGAGAAAAAAAGTAGGTATCTTTACATTTCCTTTCGTTACATTGAATGTAAAAAGAAAAACACTCAGAAAAAATGTTGTTCTTTTTTTTTTTGTTATCACTGAAAATAACCCAGAAAATCAGGCGCAACGAAAATTAGCGATTGGTTGATTTGGGTCACGTGATTCGCGAGGGGGCGTGGGGTAGACCTCGAGTAGGAGTGGCGTTGTCTGCTACTGAGCGATCGCGTCTGTAATTTGTTTTCTATCGATTCAAATGTTTGCGTATCAATAAAATTTTATGGTAAAAAAAAGTCGTCTACCATTTTCTAGTCGGAACAATTGCTTCTGGGCCTTTCAGTGAGATGAATCGTACTGTGGCGTACAAGTCGTGCAGTTTTTTTGGTTTTGAATTTCGAAAGTCACTTTATAGCACTTTTCGATACAACTCGTATTGATTTTATTTAAAAAAAATCAATCATTTCTATCGTGCTGCTTCTAAAAAGAAAAAAGAAGAAAAGTACTTTTCCTCTTTCGTTTACGAGAAAATCCATGAAAAAATTGCGAAGATTAAAGAAAAGTGTATACGACCAATAATAACAGAGATAGATTGCATTACATCGTTCATGTACGTGACAATTTTTTGAATTGTTTAGAGAGCATTACTTATCGCTTGTGATTTTCAATTCTCACGTCAAGTTTTAAAAAAAAACCTTTTAAGTTGTACACGTAAACGCAGAAATTTCGTTGTCGATCAGTTCACATCGGCGTCCCTCGAACATTTTCGCGTCTAGCTTGCGTATCCAAAGGGGTTGAGTACAGACACAGGTCACGTGCACGCATTGCACAAGTACTCGTTTTGTCAGCGGCGTTATCGCGGATAAGTACGAGCAAGTTTCTATATTAGTTTAGTTGCTCAGGATTAGCTGGTTCGCCCTTGCGAGTGGCTGCTCGCGCATACCTATAATCCATCCCGCGTTCTCGCAGCCACAAAGGCAACTTTAATTGCCACAATAATATATGCGCGGGGCATTTGCATCTGTACCGAGCCGGTGCCCGTAATTGTATATCCCTTCCGTTTAATTTCCACTTTTACGCCGACCCTTGACGCCCACGAGACACCGTCCAATAATTCCCCACGTGCGCAAAAGCTCGGCTGTTTAAAAGTTTCGCGTGAATCGTGATTTTATTGGCTCGAGAAAACGAGAAAGTGAAGTGAAATAATTTCGACTCGTGATGATTCGTCAATTGTCGACGACCCACGAAATTCAATAATAAATTTCATCCTTTTTTTGTCAGTTGACAAACAAAGATATAAAGGAGAAAGAAGAAAATTAATAGGAACATGGCCATTTGAGTGTGAGTATCGTGAGCAAAAAGATCTACTAATTTTATTTAAAAGTATCTACATTTTTATTAATTACTTAATTAGTTAATAACATACACGGTTTCAATTTTAGAAATGGATCGATATCTATTATATTTTACTCGCTCTTTCCTTCTTTTTCTCACCTATATATCCAATATAACCAATTTTTGCAATTTTCGTTTGAATTAATTACAGCTAATAAGAAACATGCTAAAATTAATGAAAAAAGAGTTAATAAAATAAGTTGGAAAATATTTATGAGTAAAATCGAAATGTACCATTTTACCTTGCTTCAAGATATCATACAAATCTCCATTCGAAGAATTAACTGTTTATAAGATAATTATAATCTGTGGTCCAATATTTACGTATACAAATGGCAGAGAATTGAGTTAACAAGGTGGATGATAAAAAATATACACAGTTAAGAATATCTTCGTCACATCTCGTGTAAGTCAATTTTATACTCGGTATGCACTGTATCTACTTTGCATATCAAAAATCTATACACTGTGTTCGACGCACGAAGTCATTATGTAAAAATATTTCCACAAAAATATATGTAACATACGCAATTACCTCATAACTCCAAATAACTCAATTCGGGATAGCAAGTTTTAAATAATACAAAGCAGTTCCAAGTTTTACTGTAACAATTTGTTTCGGCACCTCTATTTTGTCTATTACGCTTTTCTTTGCTGCGAAATTGAATTACTCGTGAATGAACAGTTAAATTCAAGGATCGAATGAAACTGTTAACATTAGCAAATGAAGGTTTATTTATCGACCATTCTCTCTCTCAAATTAACTTTCAGATATTGTAATTTTGAGTTGTAAGATATAAAAGTTGGAAATATTTTCTTAATCAACACTGCTGAAGATAAATCGAAAGCAGGATAAATTAACAAAATGTTTATTTCGCTAACAATTTGTCAACGTTAAGAAGTTCCATTATTTTCATGGAAATGAAAGTTTGCACAAAATTTTGCAGCGATGCCTCTACTCGTCACAACGTTAATTTTCTCAGAGTGGAGTAAATGTTCATTACGTGTATTACTTTTTTTCGGAGAAGATAAAAATTTCGAAACGGAGAATAACAATAGTGACTAAAAAGAAAGGTAATTAATTGTCAGTGACAAAGAAAACATTGAAGAGCATTAAATAGAAAAGGATGATGATAATTACAGTCACCTCGTAACTGATCGATCGTTTCAACGGTTTCACATTCGATCGCCCGATTGCGAATCGCAATTAAATTCAACAAAATGTTCTCAAAATTATCCCAGTCCCGTATTTATGCAATCGTAAATCCCGACGGCAGCAGCGCTGCCTATTCCCGCGAGCGGTCTCGGCTTTGTGTGCACCACCAAAGAGATTTTGCACGGCGATTCCGTGGCATTGACTCGCTCGACCTCGAACATTACCGTAATGGTCGTAACTGCCTTAAAAAGCGGTCTCGGGCGCCATCGGCTAACAGAACATGCAAATTGTCGGTTGTTCGATCCGGCAAGGGAATCCCGGGATTCTTCCATTGGCTGGCTGCTCATACCGCCCCCTTTCTCCGTGACTCCAGCTCTAAGGGTGAGACGAAAACAGAGTTACACCGAGTCTCGTGAAACCGTGGAAAATCGTAGCAGGGATCGTGTACCTGGAGATGATCGTTCGTCTCGCGATGATCTGTATCGTCACAGATTTGTCCGAGATTTTGTATTTTTCCCTTCGTTTCTCGCCAAGGCGAGACTGTTTGTACCGATTTGTCCAGCATGACGTACGTTTCATGTAAGTAAATGGGAACGTAAGTTCAATTTGAAACTGTTCGTATTATAAATTTATTGTCGGTTATATTTATATATACTAAATATATATATATATATATTATAAATTCAGTATTTATTTATTTACTGTTTGTTTATATTTATTAAACGAATCAACGAATGTTGGTCGCTTTAATCAAATCAAATTGATATCCGTATACATAGTTTATTACAAACTTGTTGTTTGTTATGAATTGCAGTATTATGTAACGTTACAAACTCGGTTTATTTAATATTTGTTTGTGTTTATTAATTTGATCAAAGTGGAACACTTTATATACGATAATACGTAAAATATGTAATACTAAAGATTATTTGTTGTGCGAAATACGAATATTGCCACAAAAGTAGCAATCGTTTCCGCCAAAAAAAATTCAAATTTTAGGATAGAATATTAAGCGCCATTTGCAGTTATTCGGTTTTTATGATTCAGATGTCACAAAACTGAAGGTTTTCCCGAATGTGACGTGTACGTGCAAGCGGATCGATAATTTCAAAATTGATCGCGCGAGAGCGTAATCAAGGACGCAGGGAAAGTATACGTTATAAGTTTCTGAGAAGCGTAAAAACCCGAAGCTTGTGACAAAAACGAACCCGAGCACGTCGTCACGAGAACTCCATTATCATTCCAATAAATTTTACGTGCAGCGCGGAGCCAATCGGTCGGGGGGAAAAATCTGAGCGTTAAGGAGTTAAAATTCACGGCAGTAAAATATCTGCCGCCCGCCCCCCGGACAATAAATACGCGAATTCAAGTTGAAAGGATCGAGGGGTGGGAAAAGGGTGCGACACGGTGGAAGGTGGTGGGAGGGAGGGAGGGTAAAAAGCGAAAAAGCCGGGATCGACGAGACGCGACAAGTAACAAATAATCTTGGTCGCGATTGGCGGGGAGCCCTCGTTGTTCCTTCCTTTGTTTCGAAATTTCCCGAACGATGGATGCCCGTGAAAGTGCTTCATCGGCGGCGAGCTAGCACCGGACGTGCGTGTTCCGCGTCCCGCGGGATCAATGGATCCGCGACCGAAGAACAAAGGGCTGGGGAAGGCGAAACGGCCGAAGGGGGACGAAGAAAAGAGCGAACGCGACGCAGAAACAGGAGAGAGAGACAGAGACAGAGAGAGAGAGAGAGAGAGGGGGGAGAGAAACGGAACACAGAGAGGCCGAAAAACGGGAGTAGATCTGTCGTGGCGATAGAGCTGGCCTGCGGCGGCTGCCCGGGCACCCATGAAAAATAACGAAAAATTTCGTCGAGAGCCGGCCGCAAAGCGATTAAGCCCATTATATAGTTTTATCAGCATGAGAAAGATCTAATAGCGGGCGTGCCCTACCACCTCGTTCAGCCCTCGCTAATTCTCCTGGCGTCGCGTGTGTACGTGTACGTGCGAAGGAACCCACCCCGTACCCCGATGTGTCATACGCGTTGCCACTTGTGCCGTTCGCGTCTCTTCGTCTATCGGGTTTGGCTATCGCGCACACCAACGACCCAAACCCAGAGACGCGTGTACGTGTGCGCGTTACAAGGGACATAGGCGTGGATTTCTCGAGATTGATACGCCGTCACGGAGTAATTAGCGTCATGCCCCCCCGTCACGCCCCCTTCAAAGTGCGTAATCCCTTCTTCGCGATTTCTAGTTTCCATCCGCAACGCGACCATTATGGTTTAACGGCGCTCTGATCGTTCCCGCGAAACGATTAACCTCACGATTCGTATACGCGTACGTACGTACGAAGAGAGGGAGGAACCGTTAAGAATTTTCACAGCGTTTACTGCGAAGGTTACAAAAAAATTCTTCGATCGCGGTAATCGCGAGAAACGACGCCTATGCGATACGTAAAGTATCGAGAGAGTGGCTAGCGTGCGTGTGTGTGCGTAACAGGCGGAACACAGAGTATAACTAACGACACCCTGGCCAGGTGGGAACACCTGCAGGAAATCACAACCCCCAAATGCAAATATTATCTTAATTGCTATAGAAAAGTACGGCCATTACGCGGAAACGTCGTTTCTTTTTCTTTCTTTCTTTCTTTCTTTCTTTCAGCCCTGCGCCGCACTAATGAGTGTGACCGCGTCCGAGATTACCCCGCCGATGAATAAGGGCCGCGCAGCTATTATCGACCCCTAAAAAACGAAACCGCCCACGCGCTGCACAATCCCGTAGTGACAACGATGATGACTCGGTAGAAACTCGGGCGTGAAACGTTAAATAATAATAAATCCCTTGGTCCGATAGTCATGGGAAAAGTTCCAGATTCTTCACTCGGGGTGAACCGAGGAGACACCTCGGGCGCGTTCCACGCGCGTTTCTGCAACGAACGTGAAATTTTCGTGAGAATATCCGCAGCTGTGTCCGTCACGTGGAACTGTCAGGTAGTGCAAGAGCGGAGGTGCGAGGCGCAAAGTGGCTCTTACATTGGTTTCAAGGTTATCTGGCTCGCTATCAATGCAAATTGCCCGTAATGGAGGCTCTTAGACGAAATCGGATACGTGCGGGAACGTGAAGGGAGCCCCCGCGTTCGCCCCCCGGGTTCTCTTTAATCGTCTCGGCTGCGCGATTGTGTCGTCGACGGAAAATCTCGTGTCCTATCGGAACGCGTTCGCGTGCGTACGGTAATGGCCTTTAATTTAAAGAAGAATAATACGGAGACGATGACGGTGGAGGAGGTGGAGAAAATGAGGGGAACTTTTTTTCCGTTTTATTTACTTATACACACGACGAGATGGTTATTAAGTTTGGCAATTACGACGCGACCGAGGCGAATTCGTTTCGACACCCACGATGACGAATCGCGTATTTGGCAACGCTCTTTAGGCAACTTCCGCCGCCGGCGCTGTATCCTGTCAATAACGCTTCTCCGACTTTAATTAATTTCTCATGCACACCGGCCCCGTAGTACCCGTGGAAACTCCGGATCCGTGCATAATGAGTCGGCGCGAACATTGGGTAAAGAAATCGAAGGCTGCGTTTATATTCGATAACGTACTCGGGACAGTTTTAATTATCACCTACGTCATCGTCGATTCGTTCGTACGTGGCCGAAACGTTCGAGAACGATGTTTTTTTTCTTTTTTTTTTTTGTCTCTTAAGTTTGCGCGGTGTTGGACGTACCGAACGAGACTTGGCAGATTATTTTCAATCTCAGTGTAGATACGCGTGATTTATTATCACTGAAAGTGACTTTAGCGGGAGTAACTCAGAAAATCGGGCCTCTTCGGGTGCAACGCTGATGCAACGAAAATTAGCGATTGGTCGATTTGGGTCACGTGACTCGCGAGGGGGCGATCGCGCCTGTAACTTGTTTCGTGTCGATTCCAATGTTTGCATGTCGTCTTGCAGATTTAATAAAACTATTGCATCGACTAGATCAAAATATGTATCAACTAGATTATAATGTTATATTGTGTATAATTAATTGAAACGTCAAGGAAACAGACATGAATAAAATATAAAATTATTTGGGACGAATGAATCAAATAAATCATACGAAAACCGCGTTTGTCATTTCTACAAATTGAAAAGTATAATAACGTTACACGTTATTGTAAGTAAATCTATGATATATCGAGGCATAAAAATCTTATGATTCATAAATAATAAATATCAAAATATTCATTCAAATATTCAAAAAAATTCTAATCTATAATTGTAATTTCAGCACGTTTTAAGCCAACAAAATAAACAAAGAAAATGTGCACCTGAAAGTAACGGGAATTGTTCGAAGAACAATTTTAATTTTGCAAGTGTTTGATTTTTTCACTTCTAATGAAAGCTCAAGTTTTTCTCTCCACATTTTGAACTTTACGGAATAATTTTCAAAAAGTAAACTGTCAAATGCTGTAAATGCCGCAAATACCAATAAAATTACAAAAATTTCCAAATAAACATCTTTTTAAAGAAAATTCAATCTCGCATCAAGTGCAGTCGCTGTGTTTTCGTCGAGAATACTCGCCGTCGCCTGCGAGCAATTACGCAGACCGAGTGCACGTTCTCGGAGTAAAGCAAAACGCTCGGGACGACCCCTCAAAAGACTGTTCGGTCGCGACCGATCAATTCGAGCCAGCCGCGTGAAATCGCGCGGCAGTCGATAACGCGTCGTTAACGCGATCACGTAGCAATTTGCACGCGATCGAGAGCTGCCGGTCGAGCGGAAGCTCAAGTGGAAAATGGGACGGTCGTGGCAGCCGCGAAAACGTTCCGTTGAAAATCATCGAGTAACCAAAACTGTTCGTGTTTAACAGCGGGCTCGCGTAAAGACACGTAACCGTTCATGCACGGTGCAATTTGCATCGGCGGGGCTGACGGCGAAACGCGACCGGTGGTTTCACCTTCGATCGAGGCTCCCCCCCCCCCTCCCCACCCCAATTCTCCGAGCGTCGTCGCCGCCGCTTTTCTCCTTCCGTGCGCCAAATTTCCGCTATCGCGCCCGGCTGCGAACGCATTGCGATCTTAATGAGCACTTAGCATAACAAACGTAAGATCGGATCGGGTTGCCAGGGTTGCACGGTCTACACGCATGGCCTGGTTCGAGCACGGGTGCGCGCTGGCGCGCGTGTTAAAAGGGTTCCACGAGTGAAGGGAAACAACGGGGGGGCACACACGAGGGTTCCGTGGAAAAAAAAAAAAAAAGAAAAGGAAGAAAAGTTGAATGAGTGGAAAGAAAGTGAGATAAAAGTGGAAGGGTGGAAACAAGGATAGGAAAAAAGGTGGAAACGCGCGCGACGTTCAAAGGCGCTGCCGAGAGACAGACAGAGACAGACAGAGACACACAGAGAAAGAGAGAGGGGCTCTTTGGTTTACGCGACGCGATGCGCATGCGAGCACCTCCGACTTATGGAAGTTTAGCCGTTAACTTAACCGGCGTTTACCTTAATCTAAGATCAGCTCTGGCCTGCCGCGTGCACTGCCTCGGTATAATGTATGGCCGTATGAATATGCATCGGACACGGTACGAGGTCTACCACCGATGTGAACGCGTACACACGTGTGCCACGTAGTACGTGCAACGACGACGTACGTTTACCTATGCTTTACCTGCGTGGTTCGCGAGCGAGCGAGTGTCCTGCCTCGTTCGAGCGTGTGTTTGCTTACGCTCGGTTTGCCGGCGAGAGAAGAACGGCAGACAAGAAGGCGCGTCTAAAATCGTGTTCGTTCCTTCGAACTGTGATCGGCAAGTGAGAGAGAATCGGAGAGAGAACTCGGCGCTGCCAAGTTCTCTCAACCGAGCCAATCGCGTGTCGCGATTAATCGTCATTTGAAAAGCGTAAACGTTCCTTTCGTCCCGTACGCTGGTCGGTCCATAATTCACCGGCCAACCAGGATTTCATTTTTTGCCGAGCGGATCGGCCGCGCCGGCTCGTGCTGCGCCGCGGCGAGCTCGTGCTCGCGCGTAGGCAGCCCCGCTGGCCGAGAGAGCCTCGCAGGTTGCACGCGCGAGACGCTGTTAACCGCGCGTGGGAGTAATTTGTGAGCTCGCGAGTAGTGCGTCTCGTGCGTGCCGGCTCGATACCCGTTCCTACGACCTGCGGAGGAAGCAAGTGGAAGGTGGATCCTTATCTGGCCGAATTTTACGACCGTTTTAAAGGATCGTTAATTTTCGAGCGTTTATCGCCCGATCCTTCTTCCTTCGCGTCTTCTCTCTCCGGAGGAGCGACGAGTACCGGTGGTCGAGCCGGAGAAAATTCGAGCGTCGATCCCTCGTTTACGACGCGTTTTATCTTACTTTTTATATTACCCGATATTTATGTTACTGAAACGTCTCTCTGGATAATACTTCGTGCCGCGCGATTTGTCGGAAGCGCGGTTGCTTCCACGGATTTCTACTCGCTCGTAAAGGCAATTTTCACGTCCGATTTCGAAACAGTTGAAACTGGAAGTTATTTTTATCGTTAACGAAAACGATAGAAACCAGAAATAGCACTCAAATGAATATCTTCTACTACGGTGGACGAACTGTCCAAAATTTTATCGATGTACAAACATTTGAATCGAGACAAAACAAATTACAGGTGCGATCGCTCAGTACCAGACAACGCCGCGCCCCCTCGCGAATCACGTGACCCAAATCAACCAATCGCTAATTTTCGTTGCATCAGCGTTGCAACTGAAGAGGCCCGATTTTCTGGATTACCCCCATTAATAAAATCACTTTCGGTGATGAAATAAGAAAATTATTTCTCAGTCAAACTTCAGCATTCCTGACATCGATATTAACATTGATCTACAGAGATACGTTTCTTGTAGAAATTTCGTCCGCTGTAGAGGCGAGTCGCAGTTGCTGTCGCGGAGGAGGGCTTTGAACCCGCTGGCTCGGGTTGTTTGCGATGCATCGACTCCAAGATCTGTTCGAAAGCTCCCCTCAGAGAAGGACTAATCTGAAGTTGCAGCGCGAGCCACGTGGCTAGTCGAAGACGCGACCGGGATTCATGAGGGTTAATTGCAAGTTGATGAAAACAGTTTTAACGCTTTTAACTTTTCACTTGGTCTTGGCAGACCGGACGGCGGGGCTCTCATGTATATTTAATAACCGACACGTGGGTACGCTTGTCTAGGCTGTTAACGCGATACGTGTATCCATGTTAATTCCCTCGCTCGGGGCGACGTCGAGCTTTAAAAATTTCAACAACCTAGTCCCGCGTTTCTTCACACCTAGCTTTACACCTTCCTCTCCCTCCGTCTTCTTCTATCTAAGATCGAACACAAATGATTCATGAATTCAACCACGCGGATAGAAACTGGAACGGGGTGACTGACAGAGTAAAGTCACCTGATACGAATCGCCTCTCCTGACATGAGACCTCAGTTTATCGCTGCAGAATTTTTTATTGTAGCGATAATGTTTCTTCGTTAGTTACCAACAGTCTATCCGTACTGTGTTTTGTTTGCACATTAACTGTTAAGATCAATTGAACGTATGAGTGATTCAATTTGAAAGATTATACGTCATTTTATACACGTATAAATGTATAATATTGTTGTAGGTACAAGGGTCTGTGTCATGTTTATTACATTCTGAATTAACGCGGTTTAAAGTTACACTTTTTTCGTAAGTTTTAAACACGTAAAAATGCTCCTTTTTTACTATTTCACATTTGCAACCCATGTACACTAAAACAATGTCCAGAAAATTATGTTACATTGTTTCGACTAAAACGTAACACAGATCCTTCTCCAAAATCTACCATTAAATATATAATTAAATTTCACAGTTATTCACTATTCACCGCCAGATTCTTCGCCAAAAGGCGAAAATTCCGTTTGTGAAACAAACATCAGAAATAGATTTTACATCCCCGATATATGAAAGAAAAAAAAGAAAAAACAAGGATTTCAGGAATATGGATTTCACTTTTTTTCATTTTTGTTTTGTTACGAAGGAGAGAAACTCTTTTCAATTTAATTTAATTGAGGAGGAGAAAGAAAAAATACAAGAATAACAAGGACAATATTAAAGTGTAGGAAAATAATATATAGGTAGTACAGATGGATCATAAGAATGAATGAAATGAATTTTTGCTGCATTTTGCGAAGGAACAAATATTTTTTAATCTTTTGGGTGCTTTAGAAAATCTAAAAATTTAATACCGAATGAGGATTAAATACATTCATCTTTAAATATATAACTTTTAATATATTTATTTGACAAGTTCACCTTTTTAAACCTCTAATAAGTAAACTGATTATTTTTACTATTGATAATGCAAGATTATCTGTACGATACTTCAATACAAATTAAACACTCAAAAAGCTTGTCGACATTCTTTTGTTACAGTAAAAGTGATCAAGCGTGTCTTTTGCTTTTACGTGATAATTTTATCAAATTTAAAAATCGATACTTTGACTCCTGGTAAGTACGAAATACTTTTGAAATAATTTTTTCATTTGAATGAACTCAATATTATCTTTATGATGTAACACTAGACTTTAAAAACATAAAAAGAATATCAACCAACAGGCATTCATTTATTTTATGTGATTCAAGATGTTACAAATCAGAAATATTGTTCATAATCTGATTTGTTGTTGCAATATCATTTGACAAGTATTGTCATTTCTTTTCAATCAATAAAACAATGTTTCCAGTAGACAACGATCGTTGCACGTCAATTTCATGCGATCCATCTCACCAACAAGAAAAGTTCCACCAGTTAAAATTTGCTTTTCCTCTTTCATAATTTTTTTAAACATCACGCGGAGATGCTCCGATCGCTCCGATTTTGAACCATTGAACCATGCACAAAACTTCACAACAGTCCTGAAACCTCCCCTCTCTGGACTCGTCTCGCGACGTCAGAACGAGGAGCGAAGCACACGTGGAAAAGTCGTTGTTCGCGGCGCTGTAGCCTAACGACGCGAACCTTTTCGTTTCGTCGCCTCGGTGCCCGCGACAGTCGTGACTAATTCTCTCATGCTCGTTTAATGAGCCGCCCACGAGCGCGGGCGCGTCAGCGTTTTCCAGGTGCACCGGCCGCGCGGCACACGGGAGGGGAACGCGCACGGGAGGCGGCTTGCGCGCACATCCGCAAAAGGGCAGCGGTGGAACGTAAGCCGGGGCGTAGGTGCAAACGAAGAAAGGTAAGGAAAACTAAGCGACGCGTTGCCTTTTTACCGGCCGGCCGTGGTTTAAATCGTGTTACGGTTTGATAGTCTCATTACAGGCTCTGTTAACCTGTTTTTTCATCGGACCAAGACCATCTCGGTGTTCGAGTGCCTTATTCGTACAAATCGGATGGGAAGAGAGAAGGGGGAAACCAGCGGCGGGAAAAAAAAAAGAGACGTTGATATATCGTTTCGTTCTCTCTGTCTATCTCTTTTTCTCGTCCCCCCCCCTCCCTCCCTCGGCACGGCGTGCAATAATCGTCGCTTAATGGTACACGTCACGCAGCGTAGTTAGCGCGAATAGCTGAACGCTCAACTAGCGGAAGCACTTCCGAGTCGAGCCGCAACTCGGTTTCGCCATTTGCTCGAGCGACGAGCTTCGTCTCCTCCGTTTCCTCCGGGGTTCTTCTCTCGACCTTCTTTCTTCTCAGCCGATCTTTCCGCAGAATCCTCGTTCGCAATTTTTAGGCACGACGTACCTACTCTTTCGCGAGTAGATCGTCCGTGGAAGCGCGCCATATGGGTCGCTGGCGTAAATACGCGTCTACCCCGTACGATTTCTATTTCCACGATTCTTCCATTTCGGCTCACTGCCGCGTGGCTGATTCGATTTGTCGTCGGGCGGCGCTAACGCGACGGCGTGTAATTATCCCCCTCGGCGGGCACGCGTGCGCCCGTTGTTTCCGCGCGCGAACGAATTTCCAGCGGCGAGTTGGCGCGAAACGTCGGAAGAAGCAGACACCTTCGAGCCAGATGGTCGTTAGATCCGACTGGATGATTCCGCAGCGATGAGATTTTCGGTGAAAAGTTGCGTTTGCCAGTGGCGCGCCTTTGTCGTCGCGGAGTCGTTCGATCGATTCGAGAGAGAGAGAGAGAGAGAGAGAGAGAGAGAGAGAGAGAGAGAGAGAGGGTCAGAAAAAAAGGTACAAAAGCGCGGCGTTGTGTTCGTGGCTTCGCTCTCGCGAAGTAGAATCGTCCGTCGTGGCACGGACGCGCGGTAAGTGTCGAGCAAGTAGAAGTCGTCGTCGGCGGCGGCGGTCGGTAGGAAGCTCGAGCTGGGACCACCCTTTGGCCTCGATGGCTCTTCAACCCCTTCCAGGTGGTCGCGTCGGACCTCTCTCCTCCCGCTCGACTGCTCCGGGGAACCGATCTCGAAACGGACGGAGGAGAGAACGAGAGCGGCTGAAAAGTGGCTGAGAAGTGGGAGAGCGGCGTTCGTATCAATCTCTCCTCTGGCCTTTTTCCGCCACCCCTCTCAGCGCGACCGCGATCCCCCCCTCTTCCTCTCCGCCGCCGCCGCCGCCGCCGCCGCAGCGCCAGAGGCTTGGTCGGTTCGGTCCGCCGCGGTGCCGAAATCCCTCCACTTCGCTGCGCGCCGAGCGCAAGCCGACCCTCCCCCTTCCCCCCCGCGCTATAATGAAAGATATTAACTACAATTTTATATCGAATTACCGCTGAAACACATTTCAAATTAGTTGGGCGTTGCCGCGCCACGTAGCGAAGGCGCCGAGGTTGCCGTGGCCCCGATTGGCCGGCTGGTTAGCGCCGTCGTCGGGGATTGGCCGGGCGTAACGAGCAGAGGGGAACGCTCAGGGCGTGCCAGAACGCCGATATGGCCGCCCAGGAACGAACGAACGAGCCCGATCCGCTCAGTGCGAGTAGATCAGTCGAGGCAACCCGATGCACACGCACGCCTCGCCTCAGCCAACGCTCCTAACGACCACGACCACGACCCACGACCACGACGACGACGACGCCTAATCGCCAGTGCGCCAGACGTACCGTACACTCTCTCGCGCCATCATCGCCAACCACCATTTCGAAATTTCCCGCGAGTTTCGCTGCACGACGCGCGACGCGACCAACAACCAACAACTGACCAAACGGGGTGAATCGCGGATCGAGGCATGTCGTCCGTTGGTGTCCGATCGGGAAGAAGAACGGAAGAAGAGAATGCCCAGTGTGAACCGTCGTAGTTGATCGATTTTTGTGACGTGGTTAATCGGTTAAACGAAAGAGAGAGAGAGAGAGAGAGAGAGAGAGAGAGAAAGACGTTGAGAACGTGAGGACAGAAAATTGATCGAGGTGCGATCCAAAGTGACTGTCGAGTGAGTGTCCCGTGGAGAACGCGAGCCAACTTCGAGTCGAGAGTTTCTCAGTCAGCGGAGCGATCGAAGCGAGTGGTTTGACGCGACGAGGGTGCATCGTACGCGCTATCTCGCGAGTAGAAAGAAAGAAGAACGAGAAACGACAGGGTTTTCTCTCTTCTTGTGTGAAAAATAATTAATAATTAAACGGCTGAGGAGACAAGAGGGGGCGAAAGGAGAGCGGAAATGGCCGGCGAACTGGCTGTTACGCGCGGCAATTATGTTAAGTGGCCAATTAGCAATTAACCAAGGAGACCAGCGGAGCGGCCCCTTAATTGCGGGGAATAAGAGGACGACGAGGAAGGACGACGTGGAGACCGAGGAGAAGGTGGAGCGACCGAGCGAACGGGAGGAAGCGCAAGGTGCATCGCAATCGTCTCACGCGCCATTTACTCTTCTTTATTCTTCCGTCGAAATCGACCGCGAGATTCAACGACCCCCCTCTGTCCGAATCCTCCTTCCCGCATAGCCCTCCCCCCCGCCCGCCCGCCCGCCCGCCTTCGTCGCGACAATTGGACGGAACAGTGGGAATCTCGTGTCGATGGGAATGTTCAGAACGGACGGCAAGAAGAGAGACTGGAAGAAGAGAGAACGGTGCTCGAAGGGATAAATCACGGATCACAGTGAAGTGTGCGGGGTGGGTGATTGGCGGGGATTCGGTGAAACAAAGTTGCTAACCCCGAAGGCGACGTCGTCACCGTCGGCAAGATTCTGTCTCCCAGGTACCGGGCGAGTCCTGGGGTGGCGACAGAGGCACCTGCAGGTGCCCGTAGCCCGAAGGAACCACCTACGTGCACCGTGATGACGGTCCATCATCATCAGAACCACCACGTGGCGGCACGGAGCGGCGTCACCGTGGCCAACAACCCTGGTCTGAACCTGAGCAGGATGTCCGGCCTGGAGGCGCACCGGCTCGAGAACATCGTCGAGAGGAACGGCGTCAGCGTGGAACGTCTGTCGAACGGGCTCGACGCCAGGAACAACAGCCACGGCGGCAACAACGGGCTGGTGGAACGCGGCGACGCGTCGACCACCATGCCGCAGAGATCGCGATTCATGATCACCGACATACTCGGCGGCGCGTCGAGCAAGATGCACCAGGCGGCGGGTCTGCAGAGCCAAGAGCCGCCCGGGAGCCCGCCGTCGACCCCGAGGGACCTCAGTGTCAGGCACCAGTCGAGGACGTCGTTGAACAACAGCAACCTCGACGAGGATAGCGACGCGAGCCATCACGACGGCGCTTCCGTCACGTCCAATGGTAAGAGGTCAATTACGTCCCCGATACATTCGCGCAACGCGAGCGCGAAACTTTCAATCGTCGTTGTTCGTCGACGTTGGCTAATTGGCCAACTGCTGACAGAAGGAAACAAAGAGGAGGCGGAGGGGGGGGGGGAGGGAGGTACGAGAGAGGAAGAGGGCAGGGTGAAAACGAGACGAGGAGAGAGACAAAGAAGGCGAAGAAGGCGCGAAAATTAATTTCGCCACTCTTGGTTTGTTCGCCTGACCGCTCGCCTCCTGGACTTTCACCAAGGTGTCAAGGACATTTATGGGGCGGACTGTCCCGACCGGATGTTCCACTCGGCGAGAGATCCCCCGTCGCCACCCGTCGGTAGTTGCGTCGTTGCGAGCACACGAAACGCAACTCGAACCGTGCTCGCGGGAATCAGAGATATTTCCCGTGAGATAAAAGACCTTTCTCTTACGGATCGTCCCGTTCCCTCTCACTCGCCCTCCCTCCTTTCCCGTTACCCGCTCTGTCCCGACATCGTTTACGGATTTTAATGGTCTGAAATTGGTCTTCGGCGCTCGAACGCTTTAATTATGTTACCCTCATTTGTTTCGTTCAACTCTCCCTGTCCCGCGGCCGTCTTTCACCGTTTAGAACCCCGGGGGCCCCCGCGAGCGCCAAGTGAATTTACCCGTTTTCGTTTCCGAGTCTCGGACGCGCGGAGAAAATCCTTCTCTTCCTACCGGGACGAGGAAACGGGTTGCAATTTCCACGTGTCTGAATCTCGTTAAATCGCAATCAATCTCTCTCCGATCCTTCCCTTCAATTTTACCGATGCTCTCCAACGGTTGTTGACCCTCAAGAGGATCACGCCGCTGCGTGATGCGTGCTCTCGCGATCGATTCGCCTTTCGAAATTTCGTAGAACGCCGTCCGACGATGATTCTTCGGGTCACCTAATTAGAGGCCATCGCGGTTTCTCCGGGTTAATGGAATCCCGAATGATCGTTAATTTCGCGGTCGAAACTTACCATTTCGACACTTGTATCCGTCTATTATTTATTTCACTCGTTCTCGTTTATAGATATTACATCTTTCCTCTCTCTCTCTCTCTCTCTCTTTTTTTGTATTTTCACCGACTCACCGACCCGTGACTCGAAATTACGCTCGTACGGTAGTAGAGAGATCGCGTTCTACCTCGTTTGTCCAAACATCGAACGAGAGACTTCCCGAGTTAGTAGAGATTAAACTCGGTCGAGCACGGTGCTCCTTACAGTTACTGTTACTGGCGAGAAAAAGGAGAAAGGGGGTACGCTAATTACAGGCATTCGTCAGTTTCCAGCTAGCTTCCAGGAGCCTCGCTATTGACAGAGGCATTGGGAAAGCAGGAGTAATACCGATCATCTCGAGACGAGATTTCCGTCAATTTACAACCGGCTCTCCCCCACCCCCCTCTGCCCCGCCGCGTTTCACGTTCACCGGTCGTTTTACGTTGGCCGACGATCGACGCTCCGCGAGGTACTTTCCTTCGAAGGCTACGTTCGTACGCTTACACCGTAATCGGCTTATTTTGCACAAAAAGTACATTAAGAACAATTACGCGCATGACTACGGCTACGTGATTAGAGGCACGGTTCCGTGCACTAATACTGCTTCTGACTGTGAGAACCGAACAGACTTTCGTCCCTCGCGAAAAAAACGCAAACAGCCTTTTATCCTCCTCTGAACAATTACCCACGCTGGCTGGAATCCCCCCTCCCCCGGGCGTCGATCGCGAATCCATCTCGCAACGATCGAGTCGTTTCGAAAACTCGAGCGATTCGCGATAAGGGGGCGTTTTTACAGCCTCGTTGATGGGTCTCGTCTAGTCTCTTCCCCGGCGATCGCAAAGCACCGAAACATCCCCGGGGAAGTGCAAAGCGCGTGTCGCGGCCGGCCGCTTTCCTCTCGACCGAGCAACGTATGCTCGGGGGCCGTTATCAGTCGCGGTTAACCTCACACGCGGCTAATCGCCGCGCCCGGCGTCGACCAAAGAGCTAACGAAGGCCAATTAGAAAGAGTAACGCCGCCGTAATTGCCGGCGAACACGCTTTCCGGGTGATCGACTCGGTGATTATGCATGATCCGTCTCTCGATAGCTTTTCCGATCGACATCGACTCGTAACTATTTCGCTCTGTCAACGATTTGCACGTCTCTCGACAGGATGTTTGCCCTCTCCGCACCTCGTTTCTTGTTTTTCAAAGAGGAGAGACAAGTCTCGAGATATCAAACTAGACGTTTTTTTTTTCTTTTCCTGACCGACTGTAATTATTTTGCTCGATTTTTCGCGCCCCTTGACAGGACGACTCTTTAACTCTCGCTTTCAAATTTTCTTTCACAAAGAGGAGGAAATCAGAATTTGTTTGTTTGAATATCGTTAGGAACAAAATTTTTTCCCATCTCTGATCGATCAATGCCGTCGAAGTAGAAATACTCTCGATTCGTGATGATTACATCGCGGTGTTCTTCGCGCTTTTCGTTTCCACTCTCTCGAAGGGGGACGCGAGTGTCGAGACGACGTCGAAATGGAATTTCTAATATTCCGGGGGAGAGAAGCGTGGTTGTCGACGCGGCCGGCTATCTTGCACAGCCGTTTCGCGCGCGTATCTAATCTCGCGGGAGTAATTGTCGGTGCATGCGCCGTTGTCCACCTCGCTCGTTCAATCCAATAAAGAATTAATGAAAGCCAATTAAGAGGAGTAACGCCGATGTAATTGCCGTCGGGCACGCTCGCGCCATTCGCTCGGGCTCCGACAATTTTCCACGATCAATCGTGGATTTTTCTTCTCTTTTTACGCGCATCCGCGCCTCTGTTGTTTCCTACGATGCAGCGGACGCGATAAAATTCCAGCTAATCGAAAATCAAACTCTATCCTCGCGTCTCGCGTTTGATTCTTGCAACTTGTTAGATGTAATTTTAGCATGCGAGATAGGAACGGATCGTATTTCTGTGAATGCAATTAAAAGAGAGCTGTTCCATTCACTAAGTGTCGTAACGAGCTCGTCGCTTTATTCGATATACTTTATCTCTCTCGATACGTTGCGTGCGTTTCCCGTAGAAAACTCTCGAACGGAACCTACCAAATCTGTCGATCTTTTGTCGATTAACGAACGCAGGCTCCGTTTATAATGGAGATTTAGTTTGTAAAAATATGTAACGTATTATAGATGTTGGTTGTTGTTTGCAGTGAGGAGCAGAATTGAACGTGCGTTTGAATTTTTTTCTTTTACTAGAATACGTGCAAAATACATAGTATTTTGGTTTTACGATATTACGACGGTCTTATCGTCGTTGTTTCGTATGAAATACAACAACATTCGTGGAGTGAATTTTGCGTCACAACTAATTTTGATGAAAAAAAAAAAACTGTCCGTTAGTTTAAATTGTTACAATTTTAGTTTCAATTTAAAAAGGCGTAAGCTTTTACTTTGATCTTGTATTCGTATTTAGGATTGTCAAAGTTCGATGAAATTGTAAAAAGAAAAATCTTACAATAAGTCGTTCTAGAAGGAAAACCTCAACTTCCGAGACTATGAATTTACATATAAAAAAAAAGAAACTTTTTTTAGAAAACTTTTTAAATTTTTGCAAAAGGACGATGTTGGAATATCTTTGGAAGAAACAAACTCACGCTTTACGTTTTAAAACGAGGGCAACTATTACAGACTGTTACGTGGTATTCCTCTACTAATTGCAAGTTACAACTGTTTAAAGTATTGATAATTACAGAAAGCACTTTGCACGTTTCATATATTTTTTTGTCACTGCATTTGACATTTTGTACACTTTGAAATTTCCTACGAATGCCCTAACAAAAATCCAAAAAATATATCTACGTACGAGACGATAAAATAACTGAACCAAAAAAATTGTAATGAAACTTAGTCTGAACAACTCTGAACAGCCGAAAGCATACCAGCGTGAACAGAGCTATCATCGTCACAATAGCTTTAAAACACAGTGCAGTGTGATACCCTTTGATAATCCTGTCTGCAAACTACAATCACAAAGAAAACGATCTTCCCCGCAACGTAAATAAATAAATAAATAAATAAATTAAATTAAATAAACGCAGCCTGCTAATAAGAAAAAGTCGCCAACACTAGCTCGAGCTGAAGAAAACGCGTGAAAAGCCACGCGAAACGGAGAGGGGTTTTTTCAGGCGCGTGTGTGAATCGGCTTTTAATCGGCTTACGGGGCCGACGTTCGTTTTCTGGGGCTCATTGTTGACGTTTCGGCCGGAAGGAGGGCCAGCCAGTTTCACGCCTTTGCAACGGGGCTGACTTTCCGCGCGCGACTAATCCGAGAACCGGAAATGATTGGCAACCGTTTAGATCTCGGCGCGGATTAGGAATTCTATGAGAGCTGCCTCGTAGCCGCCGAGACGAATGGCGACTCTGACTTCTTCGTTTCTCCTTTCTTAATTTTCCCTTTCCCTTTCTTTTTTTCGTTTTCGCGCCCCGCGCGAGAGAACGCTCCGGCAACGACGGAGAGAACCGGCTGTCACCTTCGCTGACGATACTATCTGGCCAGGATTAATCCGTGCTCCGAATAATCGAGGGCCGGAGTCGCCTCTTTATAGAAACGTCAAAGGGTATCGCCGTGAACGTCGTTCCGAACAGGCTTGAAATTTTCGGCGGAATCGAAAGGGAGAAGGGTAGCCGAGAGTCTCGACAAAAGTCGATCTCCGACGATCCGGATCGAGACGAGCTGACCCTCTGAGCGTTTAATCCCGCGCTAAAGTATCGTACAGATGGTTTTTTTAATAATTCTTTTTAATAACAAACTAACCGATCTGCTGTTAGACGATAAAGGAAAATACAAAGGTTGACATATATCGCAGTGTGTTGAAGAAGACAAAAATCAGAATTTTGAACCAAGACAACTCGAAACAACAGTTTCCGATGACCTCGAAGAGCTCGAAACAACTAATTTTTCATCCTAAAACGGAAAATGGAAACGAAAAGAAAACGGAGATTCTCGACTATCGTGTGCGGCTGTGTTTGTTAGTTCAGAAAGAAGACAGTCGACTGCCCCAATTTGTTTAACTCGACGAGTGTTAACAAAATTATCGATCAAGAGTCTAAAAGTTTAATACCGAGTTAAAAACGCTTCGTCTTGATATATTTATTCAACGTCACTCTCTTTGAAGTGAAACAACTCGATTATTTTAATTACACTTGATCGTACATATTACATGGTTATTGATTATAAATTTATTTCCACGATTAAATATCCAAAGTGCCAAAGATAAAGAGAATTGCAGGTACGTACAAAGTCTCGTCTCGCACGTTCAAGGATGAACGCATTTTTAATTTTGTTGCACTTTTGTCCTCTCTTTATTCAGTACAGTGTCAAACTGTTGGACTCTTGGTCGTTTTAAACACCCAAAGGATTAATTGCGGAAAAGAACTCTGTCAAAGTTCCGCCGATCGAATTCGCTTATCTGAATGGAAGCAGAATTAGTGGAGGTTAAGAGGAACTGCGATCTTAAAGTAGAATTTCTTGGAAGCGTCAGACGTGCCTTCCTTTGGCCGTGTTAGTGGCAATCTCCCACGTTCAAAGATAAACGTTTTCCAACTGTCGCGTTCTTCCAAACTCTTCTATACGATATTTATGCAGAACTATAGGAAATTTAAAAACACACGTAAATTTCTAAAGTGGAGTAGAGTTTTGTCTTTCAATGGACGAGACGAATTTTTGACGCCTGGGCGTCACTTGCTCGAGGGATATTCACAAAGTGAAAGAAAGAAAGAGTCACGAGTGACTCGATGCGAAAAAACGGTCTTCAAAGTACGACGGCAAATGGCGGAGGGACGAACTGTCAGAATTCCTAAACATTCGTAACAGCGAGCTACATCGCTGTCGTTGGGATTCGCGCGGTTGGTTTGCAACGTTCTCCTAACGAGATTCGGGATCGGAAATCCTCTTAAACCGCGCTCGTTGTTGCTTGCTTCCAGCGTTGACGGTGCTGACCTCGCTTTGCGCTACCCTTAAAGAGGCTAAATTCCTCGATGCTCGTTGCATTGGAAATTGTACGGACTGAAAGCGAGGCGATCGTCCAGACGATAGCAGCCTGCTGCTGAGTAAATCATCCGTTGGAAGTAGAGATCCGTGGAAAGAAGCGTCGCGAGGCTGAGCTTCGAATCGACGAATCGAACGGATCGTAATCGACTCGGAGGAACGTCATTGTGCGCGAAAGTCTCGCCAACTTAGTCGGGAGAGTCGGAGTCGGCCTGTCTCGTGAACGCTGGAACGTAATTAATCACGTTCGCTTAATCTAGGATCGTAGGCCACCGCTTTGCAAACACGCGGAGAGGCTCTCCGCGCGCAGCGAATTAACCGTATCGCGTAATCTGCTCCGATTACGCGTCTGTCTCGCGCGTATTGCCTCGCGACGTAAAAACTCCGTAATCCCGCGGAGAGATTTATTTATTTGCCGAGCCAGCGGATCGCTAAACGGCGCGTTGCCTCTTTCTTCGCTCCGCAAGGTCTCTCTAACGACCACGTCCGATTATTTTCGGTCGCTCGATCCTCTAATGGGGTTATTACTACAACCCAACAACGAGGGCCCACGATTTTCGAGTGGGACCTCGCAGGGAAAAAAACTCCCCACGTTCGTCGACGTCACCGCGGTTAATTGCCGACCGGAATCGCCAAAATTTCCTTCCACGTATTACCGCCCGATGCAGCCGCAATTAACGCGCGGCCAAAGTCACGAAGGAGGACGACGCTCACTCACACGATCCGTTCATCGCCGACCACCACGTAAGTACAGGGGGAGTGGACACGCGTAAGTGTACACCAACTCCCAACTCCCCTAGAGCAACGTCGGGGACTGCTAGGAGGCCACTTGGCGAGTCGCTAACACGACTTTCGCGTGACCGGGAGGCCGGCCTTGATGTCGGAAGGACCGAGTTTCGGTGTGGCGGCCATCAACTTTCGATCATTCTACTTTACCCCCTCTCGAGTTTTCTCACCTCTGCCCCCTCCGAAGATTATCGTGTTTCTGCCTCTCTTCGCTTAAAATCTTCGAACGTTAGATCGATACAGGTAAACTCACATTTGAAGTCGAGACGAGTCTCAACTATCTTCCCCCCGTCGGTCATTCGTTCCTCCAGACTTGCATCCCCGTTTCATCCTCCAAAGTGACGTTCATCCTCTCGCCATTGAATCAATTTCCTTCTCGAAAGGGGTTGCGTTCGAGAACTCTTCCGCCGACGGATTCGACGACATTCGCGTCACACGACATCCGAAACGACGCTCGTCCGACGCAACCGTTCAAAATTTTATCGACACGCAAACGTTTGAATCGATGGAAAACAAATTGCAGGCGCGATCGCTCAGTACCAGGCAACGCCACTCCTACCGAGGTCTACTCCACGCCCCCTCGCGAACCACGTGACCCAAATGAACCAATCGCTAATTTTCGTTGCATCGGCGTTGCACCTGATTTTCTGGGCCTTTCGGCGACAAAAAGAAGAAAAATACCTCGTGCGGTCGAGGGAATCTGCGTAAAAGTTCTCCGGTGTCCCAACTAATTACCTCGGAACGATCGCATGGTACAGTAGTCGTATTCCTATTCACCGGCCACGCGGAATGCGCCGATGAAATTCGAGAAACGCGCTCGTTACTCACCCCGCGGAAACCTTAGGCTCGCATAATTCGATCTGACAGTAACTCCCGATTGCATTTTTCCCTATAATGTTTCCAACGCAGCGACAGATCGTTGTACAAGCCGACACTCGACACCTCCCTCATTCCGTGAGCCGAGATCCTTTTAAAAACGGCCGCGAGACTTCGCGATGACAAAATTGACACGTTACAGAGGGGGATATTAGTTTCCTCCGTGATCCCAGGGAAAAAGGAAACCGATTTCCAAACCTCACGCGTGTCAGACATTGACGATTAATCGACGATAATAATTAGAGAATCGGGGTCACGCCGCTAATTCGACACCGTTCGACTGATTCGTCGTAGTTTGTTTTTGAAATTCTCACCCCTGGCTCTGTGTTTGTTCCCCGGGGTGACTGCAAATAGAGTGGGCAGGCAATAAAACGTTAACCCTGTAACATTGTCCCCTGTGTTCTCGAGCCCCAAAGGTGGCGACACGGTAACACAATACAGGAGAGAGAGAGAGAGGAGGGGTCAAATTCTACCCCCGACGGGCACCACTGCCCTTGTACATAACACGAGAGAGGGTGAGCTAAGAAGGGCCACCGTACCAACTGGGGGTGCGACTGGAATCGGGAAGGATAAATTCCTACGTGTTCCCCGGATTTCTCTGTTCAATCTCTACGAAACATCTCGTTTGTAATCTGTTAGTTCCGAATGATTATATTCCTGCGATTATATTCTGGTTTCGTTTTCTTTATTAATTATCGCGACTGAATTTGTGTACTATACAGGGTGTTCTCTAAACAAGTTACAAAATTTGTTCATCTGACGTTTCGTTTTCGAGAAAGTCGAGTCTGAAGATTTATCAAGCACCAAGGCAATTTCTGACGAAACGCGTTCAATGTCTATTTTCTTGAGAATGAAGCTTTAAATTGAAAAGATTTTATTCCACATCTTTGATTTGTTTTTTCATGGAGATTCATCCCCTCTTGTACTTTCTACATACTGCGCAACATCCCGTGTATAATGCGTTGTATATATTTATGCACTCATTGACGTATCTATAATTAGACAAAATTACGTTTACTTTGCGTGCATTCACGTATATTCCTTAAGGTTACCAGCTTAAGCTTTTGAAATTTAAATCAGTATCTATATTAGTAACACAACGATTAAGAGTCATAAAAATAGTGTGAGATATTAATAAACGCATTCTATTACAAGAGAAATAAAATGCAATATATAATAGCTTCGCGCATCGAAGACGATTAACCCCTTGAGCGTTTTGTTTTATTTTGAGAATATGCACTGGTGCGTGATTATTTCTAGGCGATGACGAGGCGTATGAAATTACAACAAAATGATAAATTTTTAATTTTATTGGTATTCACAGAACCTGACACTTCATTTTTTCAAAATTATTCCATAAAAAAGAATCGTTAAAAATTCAAAATGTAAATTCACTGATAGAAGGAAAAATCAAATATTTGCAAAATTAAAACGATCAGAGCTATCGATTTTGCCACTTTTCCCCCGTTACACAATTCCCGTTACTTTCGAGTTCAAGTTCAAAATATTTTAAAATGTACTAAAATTACAAATGTATACAACTCTTTCACCTAAATTTTACAATAAACGGCGAAAGTTTTCTCGACATTAAACAAAAACTTGCGTAGAAAATCAATTTCGAGTATCTCGCGCGTTCTTGCACGATCATTCTCGACTCGCCAAACTTTCCATGAATACGCAACAGCCCTCCTTTAATCAACGAAAAGGAACAAGCGACGAGGGAGCTCAACCGCGCGAGATCGCTCTCCGCGCTTGGCAGAAACTCGGCGGAGTTTTCTCGAGATAACCTGGACAACAGCAGATCGTACAGGCAGCGATGATAAAAGTTTCGCAAACCGTTGTTGCTTTACGACCGGCGGGAGATAGCTGGAAAGAAAGACGAGGAACGAAGCGGAGGAAAGAGGGTGTACGCACGGGGTGGCGGCACAGAAGGGTGGAGTGCCCGTGACGGCTTCTCTCCATTGTGCCACCGCGCCGGTAGCGACAATTTCGTTTGTTTATTGCTTTATTTCGTCGCGGACTGTGCCGCGGCTAACTAGTCCGCAGGTGTGCGTTTTTCTTTTTTTACCCGCAAAGCTGGCGCAATGCCGTTAACATTCGCGGAATGTACATGCAGACCACACGTAACAGTGGTTTCGCGATAAAAACCACGGCGTAGCAGAGGCTGCGATCGTCGCTTTTCAATGGGGGAGAGAGAGCTCAACACACGGCTCCCCTTTTTTCTTTTTTCTCCGTTTTATCACTGAAAGTGATTTTAGCGGGGGTAACCCCAGAAAATCGGGCCTCTTCAGCTGCAACGAAACGCTGCAACGATGCAACGAAAATTGGCGATTGGTCGATTTGGGTCACGTGATTCGCGAGGGGGCGTGGGGTAGACCTCGAGTAGGAGTGGCGTTGTCTGGTACTGAGCGATCGCGCCTGTAATTTGTTTTGTATCGATTCAAAGCGTTTGCGTGTCAGTAAAATTTTATGGCAAAAAAGTTGCTTCTGGGCCTTTCAGTCAGACGATTCGTACTGGGGAGCCGGCAAGTCGTGCAGTTTTTTTGTTTCGGCTTTCGTTTTAACAATGATGATGCGTAACACCAGATGTTTGAGATTTGTGATCAATTTTAATCGATAGACTGTGATTTTACATTTCTTTAAAATACGCAATGGAGGGAAATTTAGTATCGTTGGTAAACGCAGGAATTGAACGAAACCTTAAATGAAAACGAGTCTCGCTCTGTCTTTAAGAATTATTTTTTTCGCGTAGAATTACCTGTATTTTGCGAACATTCTTTAGATTTAAATGTATAAAAATCTAGTAAGACTAATCGTCACCTCCAGTAACAGAGTCGAATGATTAGTACGTGTCTCTTAAACTCTCACATAAATTTTTATTTTAGGTACTCACTTTTTGTCTTTGATCCTGTCCTTCAACTTACTCTCGTCTCAGTATTATGCAATAACAATTGAATAAATATTCCATAATCTGTTTAGTACATTTTTATCAACTTCAATACCAAGATCTACAATGAGTAATTCTTAATTTTACAGATTCACAATGGTGCATTCTTGGAGATTTAAATGATTCTTTGTCAAATAATGTCTGGTAGTACACGCTGAAAAGAAGTGAATTTACGTGTAAAAATAAGTCGGAAAGAAAGAATAAAATTTTTTCACTCAAAGTCCTCATTTTCGAGAAAATCGAGTATAATTAAATTTCGCAACTGGACAAGCACGAATAATCGACACAAAGATATTCTAAAAATGCAAAGATAAGTGAAAAATGTTTGCTTAAAGTGTCATTTTCAAAAAAATAGACCTTGAACTTGATAAATTTTCAAACCCGATTTTCTCGAATACGAAGCATCTTGCAAAAAAATTTTACTCTTCGATTCTTGTTTTTATTTCCGCACGCAGAATAATCTCCAGACTCGATCCTCTCGAGAACGAAGGCTCGAGAAGGGCGAAAAAATTTTCCCTTCCTTCAACTTATTTCTTCATAATAAATCCACTTCCTCTCCTTTTAATTTATCTGATAATAAACTTTAATCACCCGTAGTACTACACGTCGTAAATTAATAGAATCCAACAAATAATCGTCGGTATCGAGTTTCCAGGATGAAAGAAAAATCCCTAGTCGCAGAGTTTCACCCGTTATCAAAAACTCTCGCGGCAGATCGGCGGAGAACACGCGTCGTTGCTCTCCCAAGGTACGACGTAATCAGTCGTCCGGGTATGTTCGTTCCGCCGTAATCGCCTGTACATCCTGCAGGTGTCGCGTTTCGTCGCAAAACGGGGAAGGCAACGTTTCGCGTGGACTCGACCAAAGACGATACCCGGTCGCTGATGTGGACGCAGCCGTGCTGGCACTAATTGCCCCAGCGGATAATTGCTCGATAAACATCCTGTTAATCTCACTTTTACGTTCCCCGTACAACATTGTGGCACGCCGGTGTTGGTATAGCACGCGAGGGCCTCGTTTTTCCCTCTCTGTTCCTTCCGCGCGCGAAGCACGACAGTTTCCATTTGCGCGTACACGCCCGCGTATCCGGTACGTCGACGTACGTTTTTCCTATTTTTTTTTTTTTTTTTTGTTTGTTTTCCCTCCGATGTCAATGTGGCGACGTGATTGCTCGTGCGAGCGGAATTCGAACAGGAGGCACAGCGAGTGTCTTTCTGGTTGTGTTTCTTCGTGTGTTTCCAAGAGTTTCCACTGCAATCTGATCGATCGAGACTTCGAAGTCTATGGGAAATATATATATATATATCACGAAACAGTCCGAGAGTTTTCCGACACTTTTGGTCTGAAACTTCAACGAGCAGAACAATAAAGTTTATGGAGAGCGTGTGCTAGGTGGACGGCGAAACAAGATATATGGTGTTTGTCGAGAAGTTCCGAGGAAAAAGTGGATCAAAACTCGGAGCATCTTGTAACACAGCGAGAGAGAGAGAGAGAGAGAGAGAGTTGGCGGAAAAGTCAAAAGAATACTGTCACCGGGAGGGAACGAAGAAAAATGAGTGCTCCGGGAGTATTACTTGCAGGCAAGCAGCAGTCTCTTCATTTTTCATCGAATTAAACCGACGGTTGATCAGAGGAGACGAAGGAAAGGAAATAAAAAGAGCCGCGAGAGAGACATCTTTCAACGTCCGCGATCCGAACGACGACGTTGCTCGTTTTCATTCGCTTTCCTCGATCGCGGGAATCGCGTACACGTCGCCGAGGACGAGAACGTTTTTTGCGAATCCCCTTCGAGAGCATCGGCTCCCATTACCCGTCTCGGGGCCAAAGTGAAACGTACAAAGCGGCGAACAGGCTCGCAAACAGACGCGAGCGGGTGTACACGCTCGAAGCTTCCGAGCTGGAGATGGTTGCCGTGGGAGTAAGCGGCGGAAGAAACGTGGAAAGAGCACTTTTGCGGGCGAAGGGGACGAAAGAGGACGGGCTGCGTGTTTTCGCGATAGTTCTCCAGTTACTTGAAACTCCTCGCGGGGTGGAAGAGTCGCAACGTCTCCGGAAGTGTCTAAAAAAAAAGAACTGCGTTGGTTGAGACCCGGGCTCTAAGTGTATCACATAGTAAATTTAGTTTTCCAACCTCCGTTTTACCGTCTCCTCTCTCTCTCTCTCTCTCTCTCTCTCTCTGCCCATCCCTGCCTTTCTCTCAACCTCGAGACTGCGATGAAATTCCTCCTGAGCGAGCTTCCCTCCTGAGGGATCGTCGGCCATCTTTCCCAACATGGCAGACCTCGGCAGCCCTGGATCCGTTCGAGCGAATCTGGCCGATCAAACGGAGGCTAAGAGCCGCGCTTTCGTTCGAGTTAACTCGATCCGCTACTTCTCTCCCATCCCGATTCCACCCCGCCCGCTCTCCTCCTTCTCTCGTCCTTCTCGCGCGTGCACTTCTCCCCTCCTTTCCTCCCCCTCAGTCGCGTTTCTTCCGCACCACCCACGACCGTTCCAATCGATGAGCCCGCGACAACGCTCCTTTACTCCGATACTTTTTAGAAGTAGACCCGCAGAGCGTCCCCCGTGGGGATGCAGCCGGTCGATCGGCCCCCCTCGCGGGATCCTCCGTCGAACTTGACTTCGAACGGGACGGATCCAGCGGGGCTCGCGCCGGAACGGACACCCCTTCTTCGGCCGTAATTCCGTTCATCGCGACGATCCTGCCTTTCGTCCTCCGAACGAATCAATTTCCATCGCGTTCCTCGAGCATCGTCGATTTAGATTTCGCGTTGGAACAGCACGTTTCCCTCTCTGCAAAAATCGAGAGAGGGAAATTGCGTCTCTCGGGCGCAAAGAGAAAAATAAAGGAGCGTCGTTAACGAGATTCGAGGGAGAGATGAATCGAGTGAGCAGAGAGAGAGAGAGAGAGAGAGAGAGAGACAGGGGTGTTGCGTGGCTGGCGTCAGATTTGATCTGGGAAACGAGCGCGCGCGCGCGCGCGCGTGTGTATGCGTGGAGAAGCGCAACTTGCCGACGAGAGTATCGGGTGTAATCGGTTTCCTCGGGGAATCCCACCCTCTCCGTGGGTGCTGGCGAACCGGGGGGATAATTTGCGGCGTCTCGACGCGGCTGCGTGGTCCAATCCGCGATACCAGCCAATCGGCTCACGGCTGCGCGGACTCGAACGGAGAACAAAAGGATCTTCTCTGCCGATAGAGAGGAGAGGCGGCCGTGATCGCCATGCAGGGGATCAGCAAAAACGGCCAGCTACGTACATACACACGGAGCGCGCCACCGCATCGATTACTTCCCCTACGGGCTCCACAAAGCAACTCTCTCTCTCTCTCTCTCTCTCTCTCTCTCTCCGACATCTCTCTTCGCTCCGACAATCGTCTCGGCGTTTAACTCATTCTCGATCGCGCGTCGTTAGCAGCGTTAGGGGGCGTTAGGCGTCTCCAAATTTCGCGCAATTCGAAGAATTCGTAAACGAGACGTCTGCATATGATCGCGCAAAAATGGTTAAATCGCGAGATTTTTTGCTTTAATTTTAAATCGAAATAGAGGAGTCTTTCATGCGATGGCATATAAAATATCGGTGCTTTATATACGTGTATCTTTCGAATTAAACAGACCAGGAACGTGAATCAACGACGATCAAATTTGTAACTTTATGTATAATTTAATTATCGCTACGGACGTGCTTTTCTGCATAATGTTTCTTGTAGTCGTTTTACCATTTACTACGCTCTCTCCTTGTTCCCGTCCTAACCAGCGAGACGATCCCCTCCGAGTGCAAGAAATCGACGACGTAGGAAACGATGTCCCCTCCCTCCCCGAGATACGCTCCTTCTTTCACTGAACAAACAGAGAACCGTGGCTAATAAACGAAACAACGCGCGGCGATTCGACTCGCAGCGAACTTAACACTGTCCGGGATTTCAGGTGGCAAGGAGGACGATCCGAAGAGTTCCTCGTCGAGCACGCTCAGCTCCGCGCAGAGCAAGAAACAGCGAAAGGCGCGCACGGCTTTCACGGATCATCAGCTGCAAACTCTGGAGAAGAGCTTCGAGCGGCAGAAGTACCTGAGCGTGCAAGATAGGATGGAGCTCGCGGCGAAGCTGCAGCTGACCGACACGCAAGTGAAGACGTGGTACCAGAACAGAAGGTAGGACCGTCGCTCGCGAAACGATTAGCGAATTAGTTCGTTGGCTCGTAGATTTTTCTTCTGTCGGGGGGGGAGGGATGGGGATGGGGGACGGAGGTGACGCTTTGCTGGCACGGTTAACCACGCGACGGCAAATAAAAACAGTATTCTTCGTTATTCGAGAATCGTGCGTACGACGCTAAATAGGCTTGCCACTGAATGTAAATTGATTAATAATAACAAGCTGCTTCGCGTGATGATACGCTGCTGCTCGGGAACAATTAGAGGATCGTTGCTCGACGAAAGATCCTACGGCAACGAGCGAACGAATCTTGATAGACCGACGTGTTATTTGTGTAATACAGTAATCACCGGACATTGCGGATATTTATGCAAATTCCCCGCTCTTCTGAACGCGACTCGAGAGAAAACCAGAAGCTGAGCAACGACTCGTTTCGTCTGTCACAACTAGACCGTGGATTTCTGTGCATTTTTTTGGGGGGGGGGGGGAGACGCATAAAATTTGACGCATTTGTAATTCCAGAGCTCGATGATCTGTATTTAACGGCGGAATGTTGTTGGAAAAATTGCAAAATATCCTCTTATATTGTATTGGATTGCTATCGAATCGACATTAGGAAAGGACGCTTGTCTTTGAACAATTGCAAACATTTTACTAGAGCCTCTCGTTTGATTCTCGAGTTTCTACCATTATTGGTAATGCGCATATTACTTTTCCACGTAGTAAACTATTTATGGAAGTAAATTTTGTTTCGTTGATTTATCATTTTCACAAAAGGAAACTCAGGCCTGCCAATATTTTTATAAAATATTCGCAAAATATCCAAAATAAATCGCGCGTTGTAATACTTGTCACATTACGCGAGTCTCCATTTACGTCATTTTGAAACGTGACTGCTACGGCAGTGGACGCTGCCTTTCAAAGTGATCAAAGACAAGGTGAAATACACGAATTAAATTTTTAAATACACGAACGAAGCGAGTAGCTTAAGCAAGATAAGAGGTACTCGAATATGCAAAAGTTAAATTTTCCGATACAACGTCGTGAGTCTTGAAATATGTGAAATTCGTACGACAGTCAACGTGTTAGTAAAGAAATTAATTTGTTCTTGACTTTTCCACGAAAAAGTACACGAAAAAAATTTAGATTATAAAATTAAATACGAAGATTAAATGCAAATATCGCGGGGATGACAGTTGTCGCAAACAACGATCCTTCGATTGTTTTTCAATCTCGGATCGTAAAACGAAAGCAAACTGACAGAAACGGACGTTGTTGTTCCAACCATTTAATCAACTGCCGAGGTCCTGTTATCGTTCAACAAAGAAACGCGCGATTCACGGCCGTGTTCAGTACATTCAGTAAATGAAAGAAAAGAAAAGAAAAGAAAAGAAAAGAAAGGAAAAAGAACCGCGGCAAACAATGGGGAATTGACTGTATAAAACGATGGAAGGAGCGCGGTAAGAAGGCGATCGATCAAGGGGGTCGTTCGACACTTTCGTTTACTCCGTGCATGTCAATCGGAGGATGCTCCTCGTCAGGGCATCCCGGAATGAGTAGCGTAGCGGCGAGGCCTTTCGTGACAGCCCGTGTCGAATCCGTAAATGGAAATCGCGGCGGCCAACAAAGGCGCTGTTTACGTGGTTAAACGCAAAGATCATCCGGCCGTACGAACGCTCCTTCGCCGATATTTCGAAAGTCATGTAGCCGCTTTCTGGCCGGCCTCGCGGACGTCGTCGGTAATCGGTGGCAGCGTGAACACCGATCCTTCGAAAAACTGCGACCCCTGGGAACTGCGATTTCTTGCCGCGCGAGCCGCAGTGATACTGTTTCGAACGCTCGGTGAATACTGAGAACGCTCTGAAACGTTGTCGACCGTCACGAATACGAGTAAATAAAAATGAAAATATCAGTAAAAACAATAAATATCGTTTGATATCGTTGTCACGTTTTCAATTTGATCATTATCATTCAAAATGGCGTAAAATTTCTTACAAATTCGCGATACGTGACTTTATACGGAAGCGTTGTAAACAGGTGAAAAAGGTATTAGGACAGCTCACCGTATAATTATCAACAAGATGAAAAGTGTACTGTATTATCTGTAAATTGCTCCATTTTTGAGTTTACTCAAAAATTATTTTAGCTTCTCCTGGAAAACATTTTTTTTTTTCGATTTGCATTATTTTCTCCAAATTTCACCCTTACAAACCTTTATAAAACCTTGTTGAACCTCTGTTCAAGCTTGTTATCACAGTGTCTCATCTAATTCAACTAATTTCGCTTCGTACGAGATGAGTTGCCTACTTCTGGAGCACTCTCACTGATCCGAGGCAAAGATACTCGAAAGGAAAGTCAATCGATACTCGGTCAGCGATAAATTACAACTTTTAAAACTACTTTTCAGAGACAATTATATCACTCTCCGTCGAGTGAAAGGTGAAGGCTGCGTTCACCTCTTTAAATAGCGCTATATTTTTTAAACTTTGTAGCATTGTGATCGATGCTGAGACAAATACAACCATCTACCGCGCTACTTTATGCTCTTCGTGATGGCCTTGAATTCAGAAATTGTCACGAATCGTTCGCCGCGATACGACCGCTGTTACTATTAATTCAACAGTGCATCGCATTCGCAATCAGTTCGAAACGTATACTTTCATTGCCAAGTGGCTGTCTATAAATAAAATTTAATTCTCAGTTATCGCGTGTACGTTTTTCATTCTCCCTTCGACGTTTCGTGACGATCTCTGATTTGAAGATCGTCGCAAAGAGTGTCGTAGCGGTTGCATTGCCGCTCGGAAAAAAAAGTCACTTTACTCGACAAAATGTTTCTTCGTCTCCAAAGTGAGTAATTTATTTCATAGAGCACCTTGTATGCTAACGACAAAGACTCGCGAGCAAAAATTGAACGAAGGAAAATTGGGACGAGCGTCGCAGCTGTCGAAGTAAAATCTCCAAGTTAGAAGTGAAAATTTGGAAGTTTGAAGGTTCAAACAATTGGGAAACACCCACGACTCGGAATTTGAGAGCGCGCGAAAGCTGTGGAAAATTTCAGAGTTCGAAATTGACAACGAAGGAGGCGACGAGGTTTCGATTTTCGCATGTTCGGCGGTATCCTTTGTGCTCGGACGGTGTTTTTTTTTTCACCGAGTCATTGCGAGTGGCGCCTGCAGTTTCGCCCTGTCGATACGTGGCAACGTTCCTACCTCTTCTCGATCGCCACGCTCGTTAGGTCACGAGGAGCCGGATGTTTAAAATCCACCGAGGAGAATGAAATTCGTAGGCTTCTCGCGTCTTGTCTTCTTCCTGCGTCGCGTTCCGACACCCGACAGGCCGTTTCGTCGAAACTTCCTTCCTCGAACCTTCTCTCCGAGTCCAACGGAATAATCTTTCTGGACTCTGGCGACGTTCTCGACGGCGGGAGAATTTCTAATCAAAGCGCGCAGATTCAATTAGACTCGACGCCGCTTGCATTTTAATACCAAGCCATTGAAACATCCTTCAAGCGGCCATCCATTCTTCTCCGGGGATTTTAAACTCCAACCCCCTCGCGTTCAAGCACCACCAAATTTATAGAAAAATGTGAATTTCAAAGCGTGCGCGCGGTCTCACGCACAAAGGAATATTCAAAGAGTACGCGACTTGGAAGAATCACTCTCGGCCAGGGTTGAAACCTCCGTCGAAAACAGCCTCCGCGAACGAAATTTCTCTCGAGTGACTTTCCGTCCTCGAAGGAACGGCTTCACGCTAATTTCCACCCCGGTCGTTAGCGACGCGGTACCCTCACCGGCCAAGGGTGATTAGCCACGAAACACCCACGACTCGTGACTGCGCGATTTCTCGGGCCGTTTAGTTTGTCTGTTGGGAGGAGAGCCGGAACCCCGATCGGGCTCAAAGAAGGCGAATCGTTAATGAGAATCTCCCGAGAGAGGTTCGTGACGGGGTACGGCGGCGGACAAAAACGAGGCGGGCGGAGAGGGACAAAGAGGGGGGGCAAACCTTCTAAATTTTCTAAACCGTGCCATTAGACTGTCAATTACGAGGCGAACCGAACGCCGTAATGACAGATCTCCGACTGTTGTCAGCCACTCGTCGAGTATTTCGGTGGCCTGCCCGAAATATCGTTTCCCGATCTCGATTAATTTTTCTCGGGGATAACGATCCCACGTTCTCGAGACTCTTTCGAGGTTAACCTTTGGTTTGATACGCGACGTCGCGCGATACGGTGAAACGTGTTTAACGAACGATCGAAAGAGGCGGAGGGGCAGAGCGAGGGGGGGGGGTTAATTAATCGAGAGGAGAAGAAGCACGATGATGATACGCGTGCCATGATTATCGCCGGTTTGGGATGAAAGAGCGGGCGAGGGGGGCGCAAAAAACCCGGGAAAATTAGTGACGCTTCCGTCAGCCGGGTTCTTAAGTGCCCGCTTAAAGTTTTGTTGCTCGGTGCTACTCGCGATCGGAGTGACTCGGCGCCTTTTCGCGAAGGCGCCGACCACACCTCGGGCGCCACCTAGACGGACCCCACGTCCCTTTTTCTCGGCTAAACTATCACCTTCGACGTACGTTCCAAGACGTACGTTCCGTTCTGTTCTTCAGACGATTCCGCTCTCGACAAATCTCTCGTCGAAAAAGCAAACACAGAGGTGGAGGGAGCAATTAACCACTTTGACCGAGTGATATCTAAACGAGAGCAGAACCGGAGAAGAAGAAGAAGAAGAAGAAGAAGAAGCGGCGAGTGAGCGGTTTGCTGGCCGTCGTCGAGTGATGCTTGCTCGCGGTATTTGCCACGCAGTATTTTCTCCGATCGACTGGAGAGCGGTGATTTTCTCGGGCGGCGGACGGTCAGTTTCCGCGAAATCGATCGGGTCGGTCGGACAGCTTCGGTTAAATTGCCTCGTCGAGCAGTCCCGATAAGCGAGATAGGCTCGCCACTTTTTCTCCGCCGCATGCCGGGCATACGCAACTCGGTTATTTAGAAGTCATTAGGACTCGTTACGTTGCCCGCCGCGTACGGTCCCCTACTTATCGACTAATTGCGTACACGGTCGTGCCATCCAGCGGACGTGGCACCAGCAAGTGGCGTGCACTCACGGCGCGCTTTCGGTCCCCCGGCACACTTATCGCCGCGCGTTTACAAAACTGCATTCTAATGAAACGAGTCCCGCTCGCTCGTTTATGTAATTCGCGACGCGCATCGAAATTTATGCACTCGGACACGTGGATTTATGCGGCTGCGGTTGGATTTACCGCTCCAAAGCTCCACCGGCTGAAATCCCGTTACTTTAATTGGTTCGAATCGCGGCCTCAACCCTCCCCCGGCGTGACGTTTCGCGCCTCGCCGCGGAAAATTCGATTCGGAAAACATCGACGACCTCGCTTGCCTCGAGGAAGTTTCCTTCGACACGCGCGTGGTCGAACGAACCCTTCTTTCGATCTTTGTTTCACGAACGAACGAACGAAACGAATGAAAGAGACTGATTGACTAATTTTATTAAATTTCAATTTTTACGCCATTGGACGACCTTTGACACGTTGCAAATGCTACAAAGAAATTTTTTAATAATTCAATGTCTAGTAAATGTATGTTCGAATGTTGCATCGACGGAACAGAATACCTGACGGATCATCACCAGTTGACATTATATTTTAATGACGTAACATTCGATTATTATCGTTTCTACGTACATATGCTATGACATTTAAGACAGTAAATTGGGAAAAATAAGATGTAGCATTATATCAAAGCAAGAACGTAAACACGTTCTTATATCCTCCGATGATTCGCAAAAATTCATTTCACGTGTTTTTTGAGTACCACGAAGGTACTTTTTTAAGTATTAAGTGATACAAAGAGTCAAACATGTTTGCCGCTTTCGTAATTGATTTTATTCAGCAATGTGTCGAATTATATATTTACGTGACAAAGACGATCTTTCTTTGACGATGATACAATACAATATAGTTTTCGATCAAACGGAAGTTTGAGCATTCAAAAATATTCAAAAACATTGAAATCTTTGAGGTATAAAGTACCTGCTGTTGAATTTGCTTAAATCACGGTTGGGGAAATGAAACGAAATTTCGATTTGATTTCACCGAAAGATGAGAGAAGAGCGAGAATTTTGTGTCAGCGATTGACAGGAAGAAAAGAATATTTCGTCGAGAAGATTATTTTCATCGACGCGAGTCTTGTAACTTCTTATAACAGGCACGTGACATGCTATATAAAGGTGACATAAACAGAGACACAAGAGTATTCGGTTGATGGAATTTTCAAATAATACGACTATCACTTTTTCGATATCAAATCATATTTGATATTAGTACAATATTAAATATTATTTTCAATGTATTTAACACGTTGAGTGCCACAATGTGTCAAAAAAATTGAAAAATTGGAAACGAAGGTACCAATAGGATTAAAATAAGATCAATTTTATGCGCTGAAAATGGGTACCTTTTAATGTTTCTGATACTAAGTTACATTTGAGAAATTCATCTGCTTACATTCGATAGTCGATGGTTCCGCAGAATTATATTTTGCCTGTACTTTGAACCGTCAAACTCCTTTTTCGGTGCAGGCAAGCAAACCTTTATCGTTTCTGAAATTAAGTATAACGTACCTCTTACACGTGCGTTCCCTCGGTACCATTTTCTCCTAATGTAAAGTCTTGGATCCCATATTTTAGCAACTTCTTTCTGCAATTATATTTGCATACGTTTGATATTCTTCGGAAAGAATGTCCGGGAGTTTGCACATGTATAACGTCCATGTGTGAACCATTTTTCCTGCGACGAGCTCGTACGAACGGAATTTTACGATCCAGTTCGACTGTTCGGGTTCGACGAAATCGACGAAATCGACGGACGCTAAACGCGCCGACGTTCCTTCCGTCGAAGGAGTGGCGAAAGCCGCGGGGACGCAGAGGTGGGAATATTATTTTCATAAACGGCGGTTCGAGGAGAGAGATCGTTCAGTGACGCGGGAAGGGTACGCGATTTCGAAAAAAGGCGTAAGCCGAGCTGCGAAGCAGCACCGGGGCTACCGCATAATACTCTAGAATTACGAGTCACGTCCCGGGGGCACGGGGATTCTCTCGCATGCACACGAGACCCGAATTGCTGCCGAATCTGCCCCAAGTTGGAACTTTGCCTTCACAGCGACGCGTAAGTGCATACACGCACCGGGCAGACGCCGGCAGTCGCGAAACGAAATTACGCCGATATTGCTTAAAGCACTCACCGCTGGAAAGGCGGGATATCACGCGTACTCGCGTGATAAGGAGCAGAGATCCTTAAGTCCGTTATCTTTTCCGGCCGTGTTGAGACGGGGAGGAACTCTCCGCTTCAAGTTCTACGAACACGGTTGTTTACGAACACCGGTAGAAACCTCTTACGAAGTTGTTGCGCGTGTCGCGCGAGATCGTTTGGAATGTGGTGACAAGAGGTGTGCAGCGTCGGATGATATTTGTCGATTTGAAGCTCGAAACTCGGGCCTTGAGTTTTTCTACAATCTAAATTCGGGACTTGTTAGATACTCAGAAAGGTGTTTAAAGTACGTAGGATCTACGAAGAATTTCTCAAGTTTTGAGCAACGCGAGTGAAGAACGCAGGATTGAAGGCTCGACTGATTAATTCTCTGTTGTCATTTTCAAACCTCAAGAAGAACAAAAAATCAGGAATGATCGTCAGATGATTTCAACGACGTCGATCTTTTTATAAAACCGATTTGGAACCGATCTGACGACGTAATTTTTGGTCGTGATGGGAGTTGTCGAAAAGCTACGTTGAGAGATCGATCAAAGATTTCAACTGCGATAATTATGAATAAAACGGAGGAGATACGTCGAATCTAACGTCAAGTCAAGAAATTTTATCAGTTTCGTTATTTTCGAGGAATTGTGCCCAGTTATTATTCGTAATATCATCTATGTGCCGAAGATTTAAATTTTAGCATACGTTTATTAAACATTAAATATTAATTTAATTATCGAATCGGCACGAACTTCCCGGACAACCCGGATATTTTTACACTGGTGTCAACGCTACTACTTTCAAATAACCTCGTTTGACACATTGAGAGAATCCGAAACAAGAGCAACAATTCGAGAGAGAGAGAGAGGAAACTATCCACGTCGCGTTAAACAACACGGAAACAACGCGTAGGAGCAAGTGAAAACGTCACGCGGGAGGGGGGAGGGGGATAAGAATCCTTCACACGGTTTTGCGCTCGTTATATACCATCAACGTTAAACACCATCAACCATGAACACGCTATAATATTTTACTACACGGCTATCTAGAAGTAATACCTCATACACACACTGGATAAGAGGCAAGAGTGATACGCGTGTAACGGGCCGCGCGACAGAGATGCCGATGCGATAATAAGATACCGATAAGTCAACCGGGAAGGAAATTAAAAATTACCCTGGAACACGCCACGCGTCCGAGAGATTCGACCTTACGCCTCGAGACGTAAATCGCGAGGCGTTTCTTCCCTCAGCTTTCGAACGAGGAAACCTCCTTCGTCGAAGAAGAAGGATCTCCCGTCGAAACGTTGATGTTAAAGGCAATGCTGGAACAATGAGTCACCTACTTGGAAACATTGCGGTAACGAAGCACGATGCGGTCGTTAAAACGGAACGTAGCGGCGCAGAATTTTACGACGTATAGAAATAATAATTTATCGCGACGACGCGAACGCCACGTTGGGTAAATTACGATTAAACGACACGGCCAAAGATCGAGAAAGTTTCTCCGTCGTTTCTGTTCTGTTTGTTCGCAAACGAATTATTTTCTTCGAAACATGTATACGATCGATTTGGGAGAATTAATCGAATGATTTTTTTCTTATCATTTGAGGATGCAACTATTATTTGCAACTGTTGCGGTTATTTCACGTGTAGCACAGTTCGAAAGTTCAACTTTTGTTTAGATTGAGAATTTCTGCAAATATATATTTTGCCTTTAAATTTATTCCGCGGCAAGATAACGATGCCAAGATTTCTTACAAGTTGCGCAGAGGGTGTTTGAAAGAAAATTTTAATAAACGTGAACTGACCGTTTCAGTCGCCTGCTAATTAACCCACTTGAATTGTGGGAAGATAGTCAAGTACGGGAACGTGCACCAACCTCGCAAAAACAACTGAAAGATTTTACAACGCCGATGCAAAACAATGTGCCGTTCGAAGATTTATAAATTAATTGAAGGAACGTTTGAAACAGTAGAGAAGCAAAGCAAAACAAATTGCAAATTGCGCGCAAACGTCCCTCGTTTTAAAATGTTTCTATTCAAGCATTGTCTATATCTATCTGGATATTACGTAAAAAGTTTCTTCTAATCTAAATAAAATGATTTTCAAAACAAATGAAAGTTTCCTTTGTTGACTGTATATTATATAAAAAGAGTCATTCTATATAGCTCGACTAGTGAACGAGATAAACGAGTAAAATAAAGGTTATTAATTTCCCTCGTATCACAGACTTTTCTCACTGCCATCGAACTATTGCGCACTGCGTTACGTTTCATCGTCTACCGTTACGTCGTTCCTGTTTCCACTTAACCGTCCAATTATTCATCGCACTGCGAACAAGGGTAACGGCGGGAAAGGGCACGGCGAGGGAAGAGAAAGTCCTGGTAAATATAGCAATTACCCAAAGCGTTGGATTGAGACGCTGTTAAACACGAGCAGGCTCACCCGAGGCGATCTGTTAATTAGAGACGCGCGCAAAACACATTTCCATTGAAAACAGTAAATTAGGTGCAAATTTTGCCGCGGCACCGGCTTGCAAAGAAACGCAACGAGGAGAAATGCCAACGAAAGAACACGGCAGTTTCTCTCTCTCTCTCTCTCTCTCTCGTTTTTTTTCCTTTTTGCTCTCCCTTCTCTCTTCGCCTTTCCGCGAAGCCGCGGCGCCCGTAACAGCATGGCGACATCGCCCCGACGCGTCGCGATACATCGCAATCGTGAGAATCCGGGCTCCGTTGTTTCTTGAGGCTTCTCGACACCAGCCGGAAGAACACACGAGCTTCCCACGCCTCTGGCAAACCGCTTTATAACGGATCGTCTTGATTTCTCGGCTAGTCAAATGCACTGGTTTCCGAGGCGATCGGCTCTCTCTCTCGCTCAGCCATTCACGGTTGGCCGTGATTGAAGGAAAATTCGTGTCACGAAACCACCGCCGGCCGATTTCGTGTACGATTTCAAGTACAACGAGGCGGCGGCGGCGGCGGCGGCGGTGGGGTGGGAAGGAATTTCGCGAAACAGGCTAACCGGCTGCTACCCGATAACCAGCGAGATATATAGCGCGCGGTGTATATATAGCAAAGATATATTTGCACGCGCATTTGTCCCCTCCCTTCGTCTAAAAGTACCAAGTAGCACGGCAATTTCGCCTGAGAAAACGCGGCACGCAGAGATTCTATCCTTATTTCCTCGGCTCGTTACCGGCTACTACCGGCTACTACCGGCCTTCAGGCGATCGTTTTTCCCTCGTTTCGAAAACGACTTTGCAACGTCGTTCCCTCCAAACAGCGAACGCGAAAACTTTGTGACCGAACGTTGACACGCCGTAACAGCTAACGTTAATTCAAGCGCCTCTCCTTTTGCGTGGATGAAAATTGATACGTGCGTTACAGCCGTCTATATCCGGAGGGAACATGTGTCCCATCGAGCCAGTCGAGCAAATAATAATTTGAAAATATGTCGCCCTATTCTCCGCTTCCTTTCTCTGTCTGTCGCCATTATTATCGCAAACCGAGTCGACAGCTTGGTTGCATTAGCGTCGCGAGGACTCGTAACCGCAAAACCACCGACCAGTCCCAAACACCATTATAAATGCATTAAGTCTCTCTTTCCCTTGGCTTTATCCTCCTCCCCATTTCGACCATACGTTGCTCGCGTTTTTCCTCATTGTCTCGTTACGTTGTTGCAAGTTGCGTCGCGTCGAAGGGAAAGACGTCAAAACGAAAAACGAAGAAGAAAAATTTCCCGACTTCGAGAAGTCGACGATCATCAAGCACCACCGACGGAAGCGATCGTTACACTTTTCTTAACACTTCCCTCCGTTCCTCCGAAGGGGGTTTACCCTTCGGCTTTATTCGTCGCAAGAACGGCTTCGCCGGGAGCCTTTCGACGAACGATAAATCAATGACTCTTGCTCTTTCCGCGGCCACTTCCGACCCTTGCCCCGTCTCGCTCGCTCCCGCGTGGCTATACAATACCGATACAAAGAGCCGGCACGGCAATTAAGGGTGTTTTAGAGTGGCTGCACTCTAAAAATGACCGGCCACCCCTGGCTCGGTGGGGGTATTAAAAAACATTACTCATCACATAATCGCGCGGAGTGGTTTTCATTGCAGTAACTTGTCGTCTCCGTTCATCCCCTCCCCCTACCCTATCCCACGTGCTCACCCTACATTTCTCTCTCTCTCTCTCTCTCTCTCTCTCTCTCTCTCTTTCGTTTCGTTCTCTCGTGCCTGCGCGTCGAGCCGCTCGGCTCTCCGTCTCGCCAACGTGCCAGCCAGGAAAAATGAGAAATGATCGTGGCTCGCTCCGATTCAGCGAGGGCCCTGTTTAAAATTCATGAACGATTTTACTGCTACCTCCCCTATCGTCGAGCATCGCACAAAAGGCCGGGAGCCGGGGGGAAGCGGGGGCATATCGAGAGAGAGAGAAAGTGTGGCCCACATTTTCGAACGGTACAGAGAAAGAGAGAGAGAGAGAGAGAGAGAGAGAGAGAAGCACGCACCCCACGAAATATATTAATTGTCGAATTTTCCGTGCGAACTGCATATCCGTTAGAGCCCGCTTTGTCCCTTGCCAGCCACGGATCTCCTGATTATTAATTACCCTGACAGCGAACTTCGACCCCCTGCCCCCTGCTCGCTCGCCTACCCTCCCGTGAAATTCGCGGCCTCGTTTCGAAGGCACAACGTTTTTTTTTTTTTTTCCTCTCTCTCTCTCTGTGTATTTTTTTTTCTTTTTTTTTTTTTAATTTTATCCCACGCCTCCGGTTTTTATGGAAAAACGTAACGAATGTCCCCGTTGTCGACCGTCGAGCGAGGGGGGGGGCGGGGGGGGGGGCAGCTCGTTAATTATCGCCCGAAATTCCGCAGCGAATCGTCGGCTTTTAATTGAGAGGATAGCCGACCGGCCGAGATGATTTATCGTCGTGGAGATAATCATGGCGTTTGACGATGCTCGTCCGAGCCACCGGGCTTCTCGTTGCTGCCGAAAAATTCTTTGATTTCCCGCCTCCGCGAGCCCCCCTCTCGCGAATTGCAAAATTTTTCTAATTAACCCCGCGGTATAATTACCTCGGAAACGGATTGACCGTTTAGGTATTCAGGGGCCACGGATCCATATTAAACGGGAATCGATTACGCGTATAACTGCCGTTAATTATTAACCAGCACGCGCGGCCGCGTCAAATTATTTTTGCGCCGATGGGAAAACTGTTTTTATTAAGCGTCGTTCGTGCCGACTAAATTACACGTACGCACGTAGCTGGCACACGCGCGCTCCGTTGGTTACCGCAACGCCGTTTGACTGACAATGTTGATCGCCGTTTTCGTCCGCGTCGCGGGCGACATGTTCCAGCGTCGTGAACCGCGCGCCGCGTTCACGTAATCCATCAGACAATGTGACGTGGCATTACGTTTAATACGGTAATAATAGAAACGAGTGGTAGGCTGGAACTCGAGCGCGAGAGAGAGCTAAATCACCACGTGTCGGTTCGAACGCGAGACTGTAATTTACCTCTCCGCTCTTTGATAATTACGCGCGATCCAACGAGTTGCGTAATTGGTCCGATTGGTGCTCCGCTATCGCCGCCCTGCGAACGCGCCTTACGTACGTTTCGTTTTCATTTCAACGCCGCGTGAAATTTCAACGGCACCGTCGGCATTGCAGCTTAAATTTAGAGCTTTCGGGGCTTTTGCCGTTCGCTCTGTTGCTGTTGAGTTTTTTTAAACAACGAGACGCTCCAATTTTGTTCTTTCGGTACGGACGACTTGCGAGTACGCAGAGGACTCTGCCTTGAGTACGGAACGTGTACAGCACGGAATCGTGACCCTCCGCTCGCGTTTCTCTCTCTCTCTCTCTCTCTTTTTTCCAAGTTCATAGCCGGAAACGCTTCCCTATCGTTGTACGGGATCGAGCGAATGCTACCCTTTTATTTTACATATGATCGCGCAATTTCATCGCGATCGCAAAGTCATCGTGCCTCGCTTCTACGACTTGTGCCCACACGTACACGCGCTGCCTCTTTCACCCCTCGCGATAATTCGCTATCGAACCGAGCGGCTTGTCCAACGATAACGACAACTCGCGTTGGAGAGACGCATCTTCGGTGGGGCTCGGAGCTTCAACGTACCGCGGAGCTTCAACGTACCGCGTACGAACCTCGAGCGCGTGGTGGCATGATACGCGATGATTAGGCAGTGAAACTCCACGGGCTATTTGTTAGTATAATAAGCTCGCCAACAGTGTGGCCAACGTAACCACTTGGCGGCACGCCATCCCGTTTTAGCGTAATTGTCCCAGATCGAAGATTCTACTCTGTAAATCGCCTCTGAAAGCTTCACCACTCGAGGCTGATTCAACATCCAACACCGCGGATTTTTATGCGTGTAGGGCAGGCTGAGTTCATCATTGAAAGAGTTGCAATTACTTTCGCTTAGACTCCATTTTCGATACGCAAATGATTTGAATCGATAAGCAAAGAAATTACAGGCGCGATCCAACCCAATTACAGACCCAAATCAACCAATCGCTAATTTTCGTTGCATCGGCGTTGCAGCTGAAGAGTAACTCCGATTTTCTGGAGTTACCCCCGCTAAAATCACTTTCGGGGGCAAGCAAAATTAACTCTCTCTCTCTGTGTATTCTCTTTTTCAGAACAAAGTGGAAGAGGCAGACGATCGTGGGCTTCGAAATAATGGCGGAGAACAATTTCGCGGTGGCAGCGTTCCAGCAGCTGTACGGAAGCGGGGCGGCGGCGGTGCCTGCGCATCCTGCGGCAGGACGATACTGGCCGTATCCCAGCGCACACGCGCTACCGACGAACGGTCTGTTCTATCAGCAAGCCTCGGCGGCCGTCACCTTGCAGAAACCTCTCCCCTACAGACTGTACCCACCGACGATGATCCTGGCAGGGCCTAGCAATCCGCTCGGATCCCTGACGGCGAGCTCCAGTCTGTCGAATCTGAGCAATTACTACAGAGACGGGCCGGAAATGGCGGACGGACGGGACAGGGAGAACATGGAGAGATCGTCGAGACAGAGGGACAGAAGCAAAAGCCCGGTGCTCAGCGACAGGTCGCCGTTGATGAAGGAGGAAAGACTGTACGCGCCGACGATGGTGCAGCAAGCCGGCTCGAGCAACACCCTGGGAACTCTCACGGCGAGTTCCAGCCTCTCGAATCTGAGCAACTACTACAGAGACAGCCCGGAAGTGGTGGACGGACGAGAAAGAGAGAGCATGAACAGAGCGTCGAGACAGAGGGACAGGAGCAAGAGTCCCGCGTTGAGAGAAAGGTCGCCAATGTGCAAGGACGACAGGCTCTACCCAGCCTCCACGATGCTCCAAGCGGGGCCTAGTAACAGTATCGGCTCGCTCACCGCCAACTCGGGCCTGTCGAATTTGGGCAGCTACTACAGAGACAGTCCGGACATGGCCGAGGGCAGGGAGAGGGAACATCTGAGCAGGGCGAGCAGGCAGAGGGACAGGAGCACCAGTCGTTCGCCAAAGAGAGAGGACAGCCCGCAGAGCATAAGAGCGGACAGCGACGACGAGAGTATAAACGACATCTAGGGTACAGACACTTTCCTCATCGCGGAAAGATTCGACGAGTCGAAAGAACCGCTTCGTCGAGGAAGCTACTACGTCGAGATCGAGGAAGATCGATCGAGTTCTCTCGAGGAGGACTGACCCCCTCCTTCCCTCCCTCCTTCCTCCTCCTGGAAGAAGGTTGGCGCTTCGTCGAAGAGGAGAAGTCGATGGTATTTATTATAAACGCGTGCACGAGGTTCGAGCAGCTAAAGTCAGATGAGAAATCACGGCGCATCGGACGGAACGTACGGTTTACGGACTTTTTTTTTTCTTCTGAAGCCAAGCAGTAACGCTGTCCGCTGCGTAAGTTACGTAAGCCTGAAAAAGAAAAAGAAAAAAAGATTCTCTCGCCGGCTCGCGTGTTCCGCACTCGGAACTCGCGATGGACCGAATTCGACGAATTCCACCGACGACGAAGCACGATCGCGCAAAATGGTCGATCTCGCGATGGAACGGTGGAACGCGGGAAGTGACACGGCACGGGACGTCCGGGATTTCCTAGATAATGAGAACGCGCGCAAAGGAAACGTCGTGCGGTTAACCAAAGTTTCGCGACTCGGACATTCAGCGAACCAACGGCACGTTTGAAAACAGTATTCATACTCGATGTAATAATCGTTATACGCCCCGGTATAGATCGAAGAGAGGACGAATCGGCCAATCGGCGACGTCTCGACGAGATTTATCGTTGTACGGTTATGCTCTCGCTACGGTTTCGGCGATCGGTGTGCGTCTGCCTATACGTATATGCATGTGTGTCTACGTGTGTGTGTGTGTGTGTGTGTGTGCGCGTGTGTTTATTGCGCGTGCAGACGTTGAAACAAACGCCAAAAGGAAAAACGGTTGTTAATTGGTAGAAACGTCGTTGAACGACCGCGAGGCGGCTGCTTTTCGCCGTGTAAATAAAAACTGTTCACCTGTCCCCGGGAAAGGGGAGAGGAATAGGTCAGAGACGAGACTGACAGGCTAGACCCACCGTCGAGAGCCAGATCCGGAGGAGATCGGAGTCGCGCCAGGAAACGAGCCAATCGCGCACGAACGCGAATCTACAATTAATATGACATTAGGGGGGACCTGGCCTGCGGGGGAAGAAATCCGAAATGACACGAAATTACACGCGGTCGCTGGACAAAAAATGAAACTCTAGGGAAGAAGAAAACACGCCGGAGTGTGTTTCGGGGAGTGTGGTAGGTATGGCATTCAGGGTCCAACACACAGGCTGTTCGAGCGGCGAGTGGATTCCTCGATGGATTCCGTTCGTGGAGAGAGAGAGAGAGAGAGAGAGAGAGGCTATCGTTGGCTAATAAATTCCCGAGCTGTAATGTAAATATTACATTGATCCGCAACGTTGTAAATAGCTACGCTCCCGAGGACGAAGTCGTGACAGTGGGCCGGTTGTCGCAGACACTTTTAGGACGCGAGTCGAGAACAACCGTGACGAAACAAGGTATCCGGAAGTATTTTTCAGATTTTCAGTATAGGAACGTAGAGGAACGCGCGGGACGCGTGTCTGAACCGTTTCGTCGTGTCCGAGTGATCCGTAAGAGAAGAAAGAAAGAAAGAAAGAAAGAAGTTCGCGACGGTGCAGACACGGTCATCGCGTTGTCATCAGCGAAGAAATACCAGTATTACGAATGCATAAAATTAGGCTGTACGATGGCGGGGGCACGGGTGTACGAAGTAAGAAAGGAACACTTTGGAGCGAGGAGGAGGCGGCGACATCGTTTTTTTTTTTTTTTTTTTGTTATAAATCCGTGGAGACGCGATCGGAGAGAGTCTCGCGGCATCGTGTGACTTAACGTTAGGTAAATGCAGCAAGAAGTACATAGTATAAATCATGCTTTGTAAAATAATGTCTGTATAGCGAGAATTATTATATGGAAAATATATTATACTAAATTTAACGCCTCTCTTTCTTCCACAGAAAAGTAGTCCCATCCTTCTCCGTAGGATATAATGAGTTCGTTAGTATTCGTAAGGTTAAAGATGTTATCGAGCCGAGCAATGCGGGCAAGAGGAAGAAACGCTTTTGACCGCTTTGTCTTTCGCTTTTGTTGCTCGCTGTAAAATTTAATTGAATTCTCGAATTAGCACTTTCTTCCAGCAAGCTCGCGAAACTTAACGACGACGGAGCCGGAAGCGATCGTAGATAGCGATTGAAATTAACTCGGTGGAGACGGGCTAGACGAAAACGAAAGGAAGAAGGTGTGTCCGCTCTGCCAGTCTCTTCCCTCTCGCGAGCGCATCGCCGCAGCCAGACCAGACCGTCGTCCGCGAGCGTTCGTTTCATCGATCCATTTTCCCCGCGAGCAACGCGTGCAGGGGCAAGATTGCTCTTTAAACGAGCAGAGGGCTCAGAAGGCCCCTGCCAGTTGTTTTTTCACGCGACGATGAATATTTCAAGACGCTCACTCGCGATCGGGTTAATGCCTACATAGAGATCGCATCCACCTCCTGCGTTTGCTTATTTGCATTCCCATTTGCATACGCGCACTTACGTAAATCGTTTGATCGCGTCTCCCATCTCGCGGCTAAACAAGCAAACGACCCAACGACCTATCCCTAATCGCGATAGTTAAATAATGTAACCGAGCTTCCTACCGAAACTTTCCATCGTGAGAAAAGGAAATCGAAAAGGAAAATCGAAGCTTTCGTGCGGTAAGTGGGAGAGAATCATCACACGCTACAGGTGTGTAGGGGATGATTCTACGTGAGGAAAAACGGTCGGAAAAAGAGAACAAAATTTTTTCACTTTCAGGTTTCGTTTTCGGGAAAATCGAGTTTGAAAGTTTTTCAAGTGTACTAATTCTGGAACATTCTTGTACTGGAGTTAACAATCGATAGAAGATTATTCTATCGGAAAATATAAGTGAAATCTCTTTGTTCTTGAGGTCTTGCTTTTTTCAAATTGAATTTTTTCGAAAACGAAGCGTTGACTTGTTTTCCATTGTGGAATAATCTCCTGTTCGTTATTTGCTTCCAGCCAATCGAAAATTAGCCAAATGTTTGAATGAAAGCTTTGAATGAAAAAATTTATCCTTTCTTTTCGATTTGTTTTTTCGTGTCGAATCATTCTTCGTCTGACTGTGCCATCATTCATGGTACACCCTGTATATACGTAAAAGAACTTCAAACATCATTAAAATGTAGTTGTAACGGCAAATGATCATTGCGATTAAATTGATTTTGTGACCAATCTGAAACTGTACAGAAGTTACAAGATATTACACTTATAAAATAAGTTTAAGCAAATAGCAAATATTAAAGATACTACTGAGATTTACTGAAATAATAGATTCCAGTTGTTTAATAATGGTTTCAGTATTAATGAAATGTCATAATCGTACATAAAATCAAACTAAATAATTTTCATAATAAAACATAAACTAGCGAGTTTTACGTTATTGTAACAAACCTCTCTGGAGTTTCCTGAATCTCTTCCGAATAATAACACGAAACTATTTTGTTACGAAGATTGAAACATGCGTGTGAAATGATCTATCTGTATAACGCTACAAGGGAAATATCAAACATTTGCTTGTTTAACGTACAAAACTCGCACGTATCAAGTATCGTAAATAAAAAATTCGCCGTGACGAAAACTCGTATCTGTCGCAAGAGATCGCGAACGGTCGAGTACCATCGAGTATCATTTCCGATTCGGTGGAAGAATTTCGCGCGCAAGAGACTGGTCTCGTCTCCATTACCGGACGAATTTTCGGCACTCGGGCCGGTGGCACGGTGTGTAATTTGCCAGAGGCCTTGCTTCGTCGTCGTCGTCGTCGTCGTCGTCGTCGTCGAAGGTAAAACCCGAGAAGCGTGACAGCGTGCCCGGGGCTTAATCGCGTTTGCTTATTTCCGGCGTTGGTCAGCCGACGCTGCAATTATGTAGAAGCGAGCCGGAGCGCTAACTGCTGCGCAAGGGCTTATTTTATTCCTATTAGGGTAAGACGGGTAGCCAGGGCGACGCGTATCCCCGTGTATCCCCAATTACGTGAAATTAATTTGGATCGCATTAGCGGTGGCCCACTGGTGCCGCGGCAACGATCTTTTTTTCCTTTTCTCTTTTTCCCCCAGCCGTTTCCTTTCACTTCCTCTCCCTCTCGGCGCGTATCGTAAACGTTAACCACAGGCAACGTGTGTGTGTATAGCTTCGTTATTCGCGTCTTCGCAAAACACGTGTTTGTTAATTCGAAGGAAGCCCGCGATGATTGTTTGACTCGTGAAGCGAGTCCGAAGCAACGGCGTACGAGTTTCAGAAACCTCGCTCGCATGAACTTTTCAGGGTACGAATTGTTCGTCTGACAATCGAGGTTCGTCGATTCTCCCTTCTGCCAGTGAGTTTTTTGTTCACATAACAGAAGTGTAAATTCAAATGCGTGGACTCAATCAGCGAGAGTTCATCGACCAAAATTTGTATCTATATACATATACAATATACAATATATAATATATTTACATACATATACATACATTATATATATATATATATACACAATATACAATATATAGTATATTTACATACATAATATATATATATATACAATATACAATATATTTACATACATATACACACATTACACACACACATTATACACACACAATATACAACATATAATATATTTACATACATATACACACATTATATATATATATATATATATATATATATATATATACATACACAATATACAATATATATAAATATATATATATATATTTTTTATATATATAAAACGGAGTTCTACTATATGTATATATGTAACTATATCTTTTTCTACATGTAACATAACTATATTATTTATTAGAACTATATTTTTCTTTTGTTCTCTCACTATTGGAACATCTATATCCTCTATAATTTGGTAGTACACAGACAAATATTACAATTAGATTAAGACAATTTCTGAGAAATTAATAATTCATGACAATTTTTAAGACTTTCGTTGTACAAGGTTGATCAATGATTTATTATACGATTATAATTGTGATCCACTAGATGATTAGATTTAATATCTAATACTACTTGCAACAAGAATCGTTGCTTTGTAGGTACGTTAATATCGAACTTATCAGGCTAATTAATTTTCATGTCCCAACTTATTTCGCCAAGTCTGCCAATCTCTTTTACATTTACAGCTCTTTAGATTTTTGTGCATTTATGGGAAACTTGAGAATACGAAAAATGCGCGCAATCGAATATTTAAATATTGTAGTACTCGTTATAATGTTTGACAAGGGAAAGATGCGAAATTACGTAACGATCCGCAGACAACAGAATACGTACCTGGAATAGTAGTACGCTAATCCTATCGACAAATAAATGTAGACTAATTATACAAATATATAGAAATACTGACAAATCAAGAAATTCAATTTCAATTAATTCTATTAACAAATTCGACCTTCCGGTAATCAAATTGATTAATAGGACAATAGAAAATAGAAGCGTTTCGTCGAGTTTTGTCGCCATTTATTGTAAAATTCATTATTATGAAACAATTCTGTATATTTGTAATTTTAGCACATTTTAGAACGCTTCAAGGCAACGAAACAAAGAAACGAGATAAAAATTTTTCAAAGATACGCCAAAAAGATATATTATTTTATTGTTGGATTCAATCTTACAGTGTATACTCGTCATCGCCTAGAAATAATTAAGCACAGCAGTGCACATTCTCAAAATAAAGCAAAACGCTTAAATATCCGTTAATGTTCCTGTCGCTTCGCTGCAACCAATCATTCCGTGAGTCGAACGTCGCTTGTGTTCCATTATTCTCGCGAAACGTACTCACGCGCGCGTTTCGAACGAATAAAAATTGCACCGCGCCGATGAGTTTTGCAGTTTCATTTTCTCAGAGAAACGTGAAAGACGCAAGATTTCGTCGCGATAGGGTGTTAACGATCTTTCGGTGAAAGGATACAACGAACCGCCTCGGCGAGGAAAGTAAGATATTTATTCTCTTCTCTCTTCTTTCCTTTTCTTCGCTCCTTTTATAATATACTTTCTATGGAAGGCTCGCGGCGGCGGAACGAGCGTCACTTCCGTGGGACAGGGCCTGAATGCGCCGCGGCTGTTAAATATCGCTCGCCGAACGTGTGCCTCGTAAAATGTTTTTAAGAAAGCGGCGCGCTCGCGCGCGGTTTGCATAATTGCAGGCCGCGGTGGAGAAACGGATGCGCTTATTAGCTGAAAGCGGTAGGAAATCACAGTTTCATTTTTTCGCAAGGAAGGTTCCACGGGCGTGCAGGCAGTTTGTTTCGCGAAGGTGCCTGCACGCCCGATGGAAACCGAAGAAGAAGAAGAAGAAGAAGAAGAAGAAGTGAAAGAAGAAGAAGAAGAAGAAGGGACTGGCGAGAGGATGTGGTTAACCCACGGTCAAATCGGAGCTTTTGCCGGGCTTCTGCATCCTGAAACGCGGCGACAAAAGAGAATCACCGGAACAAAAGTAAAACCGTACACTGCCCCCGCATCCTGTCCCCTCTCGATCCACCGCCCGCCCCTGGTGAGTCGCCCGGTTGTCCGGGCTTTGTCTTTCCGATCGAAACGTCACGATTCGTCGTCCTGCCCGTGCTGCTTTTTCGCGTTTCGCCGTGCAAACGGTGCGCATCGGCGCAAGCGGCCAGGCAAGCGTGTACTTGCTCAACGCGCAACTGGAAATTACGGCTTATCGATCGGCAAATCGGTCGAAATGAAGAAATAAAGAAGCAAGGAGAGGCAGTACAGGTCGTCGGGCGGAGATCAATCGATTATCGTCGCCGCTATCTCAACGCCGCTGACAATGTGCACACGGCGAGCACGCCGAGGATCGACGGCGACTGCTTAATATTAATAACGCGTCCGGTGGAAAACAACGCGTGGCAACAGAAGCGAAAAAGCAATTAACCTGGTGGGCATTTAATAAAATGCAAATAACCGGCCGCCGGATCGATTATCACCGGGTACAGAGCGGTTAATAAAGTTATTTTTTCAACGTCGGGAAATCGGCGAACACGAACACGAACACGAACACGCCGCGAAAGGGTTCCCGCGTTCTCGTGTTACGAACACGTCTCGAGGATCGAAAAGATGGGAGCAAAGGAGGAGAAGCTGAACCTGGAAAGATGAACGTCAGCAAGAGAGAGACAGAGAGAGAGAGAAGGGAAAAGGTGGATCGAGGTGAGTATAACAGCGTATAATGTGTCCAAAAGGCACCTGCTTCTTTCGAGCTTACTATCTTCCCATCGAGTGGTCTCAAGAAAAGGAGCTAGACCCGAGTTAGCCGATGTTATCTCGTTCCGAGACCAGCGAACCACTTATATCGTTAATTGCTCCCACTTCCGGTCTCTCTTCTCCCTCTCTGTTCCACCACGCCTTCCGCCTTTCGCGTTCTCCCTCGACCGTTCGTCTCTCTTCCACCGGCTTTATCTGTCGGTCGATGCGTGTGCTCGCGCGAGTGTTCGTACGCTCGCTCGCTCGCTCGCTCGCTCGCGCTAAGAGCACGCATTATGCCCCCGGTTAAACTTCGGAAAGGCGAGCACGGAAGCTTATGCCCTTTTAAGCGGTCTCGTGTAAAGTGGATGTTCAACCAACCGGCCTCGGACACACATTTATGCATTTAATCGCCACGCCGCGATATTATTTATTGCGGATTCCGTTTTACGGGGAAATCGGGCGATAATTGGCCGGCCTTGAAAGGGGAAATCTAGCAACTTTGTTGCGAGTAAATCGGGTGCGTGACCGCGGAAAGCTCGGATAGGGTACCTACCGCAGTACCTGGCTTAATTAATTGAAGAATACTCGATGAATTTCTTTCGCTCTGGCCTCGGGGCGAGCTCGAGTGTAAAATCAGCATGAAGCGATGACGATTAACCTTAATTTAATGCCGGATTTCACGGGGTTACGTTCGGAACTTTACCTTTCCAAGCTTTCAGCGCACGCGATACGTCATTTTACTCGTTTCAACGCGGCGAATGCGAATATCGTGTATTCGCCTCTGGCAGAAGTTGCGAAAAATTTATTAATATCGAAAATGCAAAAGGTCGTCGAAGCGGAGAAATCCGAGTTAACTCTGTTGACCTTTTTGCAGCCACGACGTCACTGGCACTCGGATAATTATATTTGACGATGTAGTAGGAGGGGAGATGAAAATACTGTTAATAAATTCTGTTGTATCTCTCCGATCGAACGAATCGGTTGAGTTATTGAGTTGAATATCATCTATTGCAGTAGTAGATAGTAGAATAAAAAAGCAAGAAGACTCTGATTTAGCGAGTTTTCCAGTGATACCGAGCGATAATTAATTACAAATAATATTGATATAATATTGACAATAAAGAAAAAAGCTGGAGTGCAAAACACTGTTCACTTCGAGCATCGCTGGAAACTGGACGTTAGTCTGGGTTAAAAAGTTAATCTCGCCCTTGTCTCTTCGTTTGAATTTTCACACGTGAAATCTAGATAAACCCACTCGCACATGAATATGTACGAATAAATCATTTCCGGATCATATTTCGCGAATATCTCGGCAAGCGCGTAAAACGGATGTGATGCTCAAAACGAATAAAACTACGAGCAAGACGCGTCGAGGAAACCTTCGTGTGGCAGAGTCCAATTAACAAATTGGCAGCGATGTTTCGTGATTCCCAGATCTCTCGCAGCTCTTCCACGCGCGTGCTGTAAGCATTCTTCGATCGCGACTTTCGACAGAAGAAGGAAACGTTGTTTCGTTGACGAGAAAAAACGCCAAAATCGATCGGCGAAAGGTCGAAATGTCGGCAAGTAGCGGCATTCCTCCTGACAGCGCGCGTTAACGATCTTCTTCTCCCGATGTCGCGGAGATTCGTCGAACAAGATTAAGACGAGAACCAGTTGGTCGAGTCGACGTGACAGGATGAACCGGGCGAGAGGGGGGAAAGAAGAAGAAAAGAAGAAGAAAAGAAACGACGGATCACGGGTGGGACGTGATCGAGGCGACCATTTGCTCGCGCAAGTGAACGCGTGTTCGTAAAATCGAGCAGACTCTCGCCAGCGTGTTTTACGAAAAATTGAGCATAACGTCGATAATACCCCAAACGGGGCCACGGGGTAAATTGGCCCCACCGCGAACCGAAGCTGTTCTGCCCCGACGAAATTACATCGTTGACGGAATACCGGATGTTTGCCGTGCCTATCAGTGCGCATGCCGATGGTATCGGAGCATTTTAAATAACATCGCGGCACGTCGATTTCTACCAAAGCGTCTAGAATGCTCTCGATGCTTTCGTTTCGTTCTCGTCGTTGATGACCGACCCAACCGGGGGAACGAGATATTTCCCGGTGAAAAGGTGAAAACTCCGTCCCGCTATAATTCATCGTTCAAGGGCGCGATAAATTACAAGCCAGGAAGGTGAGATCAGCGGACCGAGATGTTTATCGTTAATCGGATCCTTTAATTGCACGCCCGTTTCGGGACGATAACGCGGCGCGTGCAGGTGCACGAGGAGTGAAAACGATGTAATCGATGGTAGCTTGTCATTATCGAGTATCCGTATATTATCGACGCTCATCAATGTGCCGTACGAGCGAGATTTGTCGCTTGCATCGTTACCCATTCGATGACAAATCATCGTCTGACCGAATCGACGATTTCACCGCGAATTCGCGATGCTCCAACGTCATTGCACCAGTCACCGAGAACGAGGATATGCAAATGCACAGATATATGCAAAAGTGAAACAAACTGTAATTTCTTGATCGATCGTTTCTAACGTCCTTTGCTCGTTTCTTTATCGCAAGATCTATTGAAATACGACACTACTGTAATCATTGTACATCGTCTCAGAAATAAGTGGGAGAGAAAGAAACACAGATATGCTAGATATATACTTGAATTTGGAATCCTGGACATTTGGAATGGCGAAAATAAGTAAAAACTGTAGAATAGGAATTTCCGAGTTTAGTAGTATAGCTCCCGATATTAATCTAAATTAATTAATCGTTTTCTTAAATAAATAAAAAGATATTGTATACGTATAATTTATATAATATTAATACGATATTTATATCTTATATTTTATATACACATGTAAAAGATATTATAATTATTTTAGATAAAAAGATACGCTTTCCGATTTACCTTTACACATGGAGGAGCCTCCATCTTTTCAATCGTTTCAACCACTACAGTTTCGGGAGCATATTGCATAAAGCTCCGTCCGAAATTCCATCAAATTTCGCAATCTCAATCGCTTCCTAACTACGATCTAAACGTTACCTCCAACGTGGGCAATTGTATAATCCAACAGTCGCTTTGGGGTTCACGTACGTGGAACGCGGTTTTCTCGACGCGATTATCGCGACTATCGCGCGTAGCGAAAAAAGAAAGAAAGAAAGAAAAAAAAAAACAGAATAATTCACTGACTTGTGAAATTTATCGAAACGCGGCCCGTGCTTCTTCGAGCGGCCATTTACACCGCCGTATCTGATGCGGTCGCATTAAAGTAATGAATTATCGCCGCCCGATCGCGATAACCGTCGAATGTTTAGCCAACAGTTTTCTCCGCCAGCGTGGCCCTCGCAATTTGCGTGCGTGGAAGCGCGGCCGAACAGCCGCCCCGTGCGCGCGTCGTGTCGCCGAGATAAAGCCCACGGGAAACTTTCCGTGGAACACATGGCCGCGGGAATTTAAATATTGTAATTAAGAGGAGAGAGAGAGAGAGAGAGAGAGAGAGAGAGGATACGCGTGATCGAGAGAGTCGAAGGCTTCCTCGAGCAGCGAGCATCGTTTCGGTGGGCGAGCTTCGGGGGCCCCCCCGAGCATATGGCTCGGACAATTACCACGCAAACTCCGAAAAGCACGAGGGACACCCGGGCTTATCTACCTCCTCGATCCTCGACCATTTTTCGGCCCTCGTCCGAAGATGTACCCCGTGTCAACGTATTTTTCGTAACGTATTTTTCTCGAGAGGGTCGACAACTCGCGCGCTTGTTCGAGAAAAAGTATTGTTTTACAGGGCTCCGGGGGATCCTCCGAGGAGTCCGAGAGTTTTCCCGTGTCGCGGCTAATTGCTCCCGTGTCCCGTGGGGACGACGATCGGACGATAACGGGAAGAGTATCGAGAGATATCGGAGGAGGTAACAACGACGACAACAGATAAACTCGGGAACTCGGCCGGCGCCGGCTGATGCGCGAACGATAAAGAAATTCCACGCGATAGCCGCGGTTAAGTTCGATTCCAGATTACAGGTGAGTAATGGCACCCTCGGCAAGCCGTTCGGCAGTCAACGCGAAGACAGAATCATTACTTAAGCCGATACACCGCCACGCGGTGGGTAGAAACTATAAGTACACGCTGGATGCCCAGTTTACGTGCGTAAGCCCGAGGTCTCCAGCGGCGGTAAATTGATAAAGTGGGTGACAAGTCGTTAAATCACCGGCAGGTACGGTCATCGAGATGCGATTGCATGTGCAGTCGCGCTCTCGCGTGCGCGCGCGGTTGCGAGCCGATGCGGGAGGGGGAGGGGTGAAGGGACGAGAGGTGAAGAGCGAAAGAGAGAGAGAGAGAGAGGCAAGCGAAATGGAGCCAGCGGCGGTGCGGAGAAAGGAGGAAGCGGGAATCAGATTTAGCAATCGACGATATATTTCAACTATCAACATTTTTGTAACTTATCGTTTTAGCGCGCGGGCAACATTTACATACGCGTTTCGTAAATCATTTGTAAAGTACGTTTGCCAAGGGATTTACGACTTTTGCTTTGATGAACGACGCGTTCTTTTTATTTTTTTTCTTCCTTTTTTTTTTTTTTTTTTGCGGGCAAACATTCCCTCGTTGGTCGGAAATACGCGATTTCATTTCTAGCGAGAGAAAAAGGAAGATCCTGCGTTCGGGATCTGTAGGCGTGGGTCGCCGAGTTTCAGTCGGAATTTCGGTCGCCTCGAGGAGAGCCTCGGGGTCCGATATAAATTCACGCGATGAAAGGGGAAAGTGACGCGGCAGGTGGAATCCTCAGGTGAGAACCGCTGTAGTACACGGATTGTTTACCTGGCTGCCTTCCTGCGGATGTCGCGATTGGTGTTAGTTTAAATCACTGGCCGTATTTTCAGCCCCCTTGCGCGCGTCATCATGTGACGCTGGCCCGCGTCGTACGCTTTCTACTTCCTTTTGCCACCTCACGTTCGCTCTCGGCGAAACTTTCGGCTACTCGAGGTACGAGAACCGAAGGATTTTCTCTCCCTCGATTCCCCGTGAGTCGGACTGCGTCACAGCGAGTGCTATCTGCTTTTCATCGCTTTCGAGCGGCGCCGTTTTTTTTTTTTTCAGGGGAAAAGATCGGGGCATTTGAAGAAATTAGCAGGTGTGTCGCGCCTGAAAGCCGGCCACAGCTGCCACGGGACGTAGCTAATTTTTTTCTTTCTTTTTCTTCTACCTAGCGGGCGAAGACTCGAATTCGACTCGAAACGCAGGATTCCTTGCCTTTCGAATTAACGAACAATTACCATCATCTCAAGAGATGACTCGGCAAACGAATTCAAGATCGCGATACTCCAGCTTCCAAAGCGTGGAGACGATGAAAGAGACTGAAAAGACAGCCGAACGAAAACCGTAGCCGACGCTCGACAACGAAGAGAAACTCACTAATCTTGGAAGAAGAAGAGAAAAAAGAAGAAGAACGACCGTTTGCTATTTCATCGAATCGGGGAAATTGACTCCTCTCGTTCGACTTGCTGTCGTTTTGTTGCACGCTGAATAGCGTTGCAGAGGGTGGCGATATTTGAAATCAGCGCTGGCGATATTAAGAGCGAAGCGAGGGGTATCGCCGGTAACCGGTGGGAAGCGGTTTCTGGGAAATCGAAAGGCGAAGGTTCAAAAGTCGAGCGCACGATGATGGATGAAGAATCATTTAGAGAAGCAGTAGGGTCGTTGCGGGGAGGACTATTAATTACGACAAAAGGGGCCGCGGCTCGGCATCGGGTATATAAGCGGCGAGACTGAAAAGAGCGAACGATTAGTTATTTTAACCAAATTATCTCGCGGACAATGGGGCCAACAGGTGAGAAGTCTCCTTTTGCTTCGTGTTTCGATACCGGAAGATCGTTGCCCTCTCCGTGATGCACGGGGGAAAAGCATCGCACGCTGCATTTATCGCTGCGTTAAATAGATTTTACGCAATCGTACGAATTTACAAAACGTAACGTTCGTGAACTAGATTTCTATCAAATTCGTTTTTTGATAAATGACTTTTTATACAAAGTGAAGCAACAACTTTACACTTTCAAACTCAACTGTTTCTTTTTTTTTTTTTTTTTTTTGTATCTTCAAAAACAACGGAGATAATTAAAGCGATGACAACTTATGGCAAATTAATGGAATAAACAAGAGAAGCAATTTGAGATTTGTTAACGAGCAATTTTAGCCTCTTGTTTCGTAATATCGAGTCGCGCTCTTGACTTAATTTGAGAGAGTTAAACGACATTTATAGTAAACTTGAATTTTAAAGGTCAGTTTTAGCTTCGGTTCTTTAGATCACAGATTATTACGGACAAATTGTATGTAATTTTTCTATACTTTGTATCTGAGATGAGCGCTACAGATTACTATAACTAACGCTTGCTTAAGTAGCCACTGGAATCGAAGGGTACGAGGTTAATGTCTATACGACGATAAGAAACTTTACGAGCAAAGTAGAATTCTTTCAGTACTTTAATACTTTCCACTTTCTTTCTACGCACACAACTATGTTTGACATGAAGCTTTTCAATGTTTTTTTTTCAACACAATATAACAGAGTATATATATTTTTTTTTCTTTTCTATTTTTATATCTATCAACACCTCGCTGGATTTGCCCGTTTGGTAATTAATTTTCTTATTCTATTTATTAATATACGAAGAAATGCGAAGAAATCTAGAAAAAAGTGTACGAATAACAGTGACGAAGATCGAAATATTCTAGAATATTCTGGAATACCAAATTTAATTGAACTTGATGAAAAATGAGACCACGTGTAGGTAAAGAAGATTTCGAAGAGTGTCATAATCGTGATTGATTGCGTATTTGCACAAGACTGCGTGTTAATCTTAAACGATACGAATATCTTCAAAATCTGATCTAATATAATTCAAATTAGCATATATTGGATCAGATTGTGTATAATTAATGTTTAATCTAATGTTAAAAAGTTAACGATTTTCATCATCGTCTCGCTGAATAAAAAACACGTTTCTTCTCAAGCACGTGGACTTTGAAAAACCTCCATCAAAAGGGTTGACGATGGAACTCGCAGCCGAACCGTGGCAAATTCTTATTCACGAGAAAAGAAGTGTCAAAGGCGAAAGCAAAGGGCGTCCCACTTTCCCACTGACCGCGCGGCCAAACTGGCCCGAATACAACCGAGCAACAATGAGTCGACGATCGGGACAAAATGATCTTCATTATACCGAAAATCGGTAGCCAAATTGAGCGCGCACTTTTAAAGAACCCCAGAAGGTAGGTTATCCAATATGTAGGATGTCGTGACAGCGTGCGGTTGGCGAGTTGGAGGCGCGGGTTTCAGCGGTCCTCGGTCGTTTCCCATTGTGTCTCGAGTGGACAGGATGATCGTCGCTCATTTGTTTCCTGGCGGGACGGCGAGAGGCGTCAAGATGGCAAGAGAGCAACAGCAGCAGCAGCGGCGGCGGCGGCGGCGGCGGCGGCGGCGGCGGCGGCGGCAGCAACGAGAACGACGAGATGACAGGAACGGCAGACAAGGCTGCCTGTAATTTCATACGTCAGCGCCGAATATTAATTCGAATTCCTCTCTTAGACCGCCTCGTCCTCGCAACGAACCGAAGCATCAACGGCAAGCGGAAGGCAGAGGGAAGAGGGGCAGTTTTTGTCCGGTAAATGAAATATCTTCGGTAGCTGGGCGTCCTGCAGCGATCGAGTTCGCTTCCACCGGCTTTTGTACCCGGCATTGGATTCTTCGGCGACTCCCCGTTGCGGATAAGTGGAATCATTTCAACGATCCACCGGGATCGAGGCCGCCGCTACGCTCGACTACCGAACACCGTCTCTAATATTTGACTCTCTTTGACCGGTGCTCTTCGCTGCTCTTAAGGGATCTATCTTGAAAATTGGATCATTTTTAGCCGTGTCGTCTCTCCCTCCTTCGGACTGCGAGACGCTCGTGATCGCGCATGTGTTACGGTAAAGCAATTACCACCGACCGTGCACTTTTTCGTGAAAGTAGGGTAGAACGAGGATAGAAATTGAAGCAACTTTATTACACATTGAAGAGGTTCTAAAGATTCGTATACTAAAAGAATTGAAACAATTAACAACAATATTTTTGAACTCACACGTAATAATTTAATAAATTTCCGCGGGAGTAAGTAAAAGTAAAGTAGCAGAGTACGCTGTATTTGTGCATCAGAAAAGATGAAACACGTCTCTTTTAAAACATACCCTTTTACCGTGCCAAAAACAAACTTGTGAAAGCTAAAGTTTCTGGCAATGCATGGTGTAAAGGGTTATGCTTTCATACAGAAACTATGCCATTTTTCTTTACGAAACAAACACGAAACAAACACGTTCGTTAGAAACGAACACACTTTTGCGCCATTTGCCAAATGACGCACAATCGCGGTTACGACACGATAAACACGCGATAAGCACTCTGACAACTACCGATTTTTAATTAAGCAGCGGATCGATCGAGTCGCGAATCGATCTTCGGCGGTAGCATCTGCGCGGAATGACCGCGATCTTTTTCCGTTTGAAGAATCGCTCCGCGTCCTCGAATCGATCGCGCTTATCGACGAGGGGGCCTTCCTTCCCTCGATAAGGCAGGCTCGAGAGGGAAGAGAAGCGCAGCGGCAGCTGGTTATTGGGTCCTTCTCGAATCTACGCTACACGTCGTCGAGGCCCGTGAGAGACGAGGCGGCCCTCGAGTTTTATACGGCCTGTTCGGTCGTTAGAACGAACAGGCCGATCGCGGCAGATATCAGAAAAGCACGAGCAGCGTCGTCGTACGCTGAGTGGCCGCGCCAAAAGAGAGGGCGAGAGATAATTAAGGCGGTCCCGTAGTAAATACTCGCTCGTCCGTGTGCAACGGTGTGCGACTATGTACGTGTTTTATATATACATATATATATATATATATCGAGAGCAGTACATATCCCGTGACACATATTGATGATGGTAGCACTGCCATCTTTTAACTACTGCTCACCTTTTTTTCCCCCCTCGAACCTTTCCTTTTTCTCTCCTCCGTCGTTGGATACATATTTTCGATAACGACGGAGGAAAGAAGGGGTGGCGCGATGGAGGGGAGGGAGGGAACGCGAAAAATTCAACCGACAGTCGTGATTCTCGAATTTTCCTGCCGGAAGAGAGAGAGAGAGAGAGAGAGAATTGCTAGCTCGATCCGAAGAAGAAATAAAGTTTAATAGAAATCTGCATAGAGAGAACTGCGTCGGAGAACTCTGTCGTCCGCGTGTCGCAAAACAAAGAAAGAAGAAACATGATTAATCCGCGAAATAATAGTGGCACGTTAAACGCTGCATCGTGTGCGCGTTATATAATACATATAATATATATATATATATATATATAGGTACAAAGATAAGCGTATAACACGATGACACGTATTGATGATGCCCGGGCATCGCCGTCCTTTCTTTGCTCAAAGCGGTTGCAGCACTGCCAAGGGAGAGATCGACGTGGATACCGGGCCGGGGTGGAGGCCGCACTAAGAAGACAATTTGGCAGCGTGCCGGTTGTTAATTTTAATTACAAAAATAACAGGACAAAAACTTTTCTCGCACCCAGTCCGAAACGACTACGGGTACGACCGACGTCCCTTATAAACGAGCTCCGGCGAAACTGTGAATTACGAATTTGCCATTGGGACCGGGCTCCCGGCGATCCCGCGATCCTGCCAGCTCTTAAAGCCAAATCTTTTGCGAGCTATTAGCGTTATCCGATTTCTTCTTTTTCTCGTCTCTCTGATTTTTTTTTCTTTTTTTTTTTTTTCTGGTTGGACGACGCGACGCGCTCACTTTTTCCCCACCGGTGGGGTTATTGCGCGGCGATCGTCGCACCGATTCGACCTTCTCTCTTTTTCCTGAGAAAATTACTTTCTTCGAAAAGCGTCGACCGACGTTAACGCTAAAGGTTTCGATCCTTTGACGGGATCCTTCCGACAGGATTTCGGCCGACTTAAGGGTCGTCGCAAGCTGCGCAGAGAGACCGCTGCGGAATAATTTGTCAAACTTGTCACCGAGACAGCGGCGCGACCATGCTTCCGCCTAATGAAGCGTCACGAAATTCCTCGGCGAAACACACATCGACGATTTATCCGGCCCATTGCGCCCGACCGGCGCGTTATGGGAACGGTCTTATTTCACGGGACGTTACGACAATTCTTACCTCCGTTCCGCGTTCCCTTTTTTTGCAGAAAACCGAGCGTGCGCGCTTCGGCAAGCTCGCGAGCAAGTTTGCCGCTCTTTCTCGCGAACTCGGAGCGTGAGTACATCACGCGCGTGCACAAGCGTGTACCTGTGTGCGTGGAGGGAGCTCGCGAGCGCACGACGACGAAACAGACGTTGCGCATGAGGACGTTGAAACGCGCTTCTCCTCCTGAGAACGCGTCTTCTCGGACCATTAAATTAATTACTGTCGTGTTCTAAAGGGAACGATGTTCCACTTAACGTACCTTGATCGCCTCTTTCCGTGGATTTTAATTAGCAAACGCGGCATTATGCACCGCGCTAACGTGCCCGCCGCAGTTGGGAATCAACGGCCGCTGTTAATTCGCAAAGTCAATAGTGTGAATTTCCGATCCGCCGTTGACGACACCCAAAGATAACGCGGCCGATGTTGCGATTTAATTGAATTAACGGCCGCGATTAATTAGTACCTGCTACCCATCTCGCGAGCTAGTCAGAGCAACAACAGGGGCCTTTCTTCTTCGATACCGATTATCGCCACGCGATAACGAAACGATCCGCTCGTGCGTTCTCGTCGAACATCACGCGATACGATATATCCCTTCTTCGCCGAGGTCTATCGAACGATCGATATTTTTTTTTCTTTTGCTTTTTTTTTCTTTGCTTTTTTTTTTTTTTTTCGAAAGACACGCGCGACGCACGTCCGCAGGACCGTAATTTTCATTACGGGAAACCGCGATCGACAAAGACGCACATCGGCCGGTTCCCGGTCGATGCTCACTTAACAAGCCGGCCAAAGCAGCTGGCCCTAAGTGAAATTAATCGACTCCGATAAGTTAGCGTACAGATAGCAGACCGTGAAGGTAAGTAGCACGGGCCACCGCCCGCGCGTACTTACGTGCGGTTCTCGCGTGCGTGCGCGTGTGCGTGCGCGCATAGAGGAGGAACGAGACGGTGGTATGGGTGCGCTATCCTGCTACACGGTCGCCTGCATAAAAGACCAGGTCTGCACATTGCCTTTATGATGCAAAGAAGGCCAGCATTAGCCGGTAACAATGGCTCGGCCGGTACATACCTTGCTCCCTCTCGCCGCTTCCCCCCCCCCCCCTCCCTCCTTGTCTCCCGCAACCCCCTTCAGCGCCCCGCGGCTCTTATATTCCGCTTCTTTTTTTCCTTTTTTCTTCTCTCTCTCTCTCTCTCTCTCTCTCTCCTTTGGTAACAGGCTTGTTAAAATAATAACTCTAATTACACACCGTACGAATACACCTTCTCACCTTTTTGAATGAACTCCACGCAGAAGCGTCTCGCTTCTTCTGCTCCACACACACACACACACACAAACATAACCCTCCCTCCCTCCCTTCCCTATATCGTTCGGCCGTTTCATTATTCCGTATCGTGGCCGAGTGGCTCCGAGTCGAAAGTTCCTGTTACTCGCATCCGGTGCGAAATAAAGTTGAACGTAACGCGCGGTTACGCGAATAATTTATATATATATATGTGTGTGTATATATATCGAGGAGGGAAGCGCGTTAAGGGCGAGTTGAAAAAAAAGAAAAACAACGGGGAAAATGCTATCGCAACATTCTGAGATGATTCCGTTCGCTCGTGAAAGATGATAATCAGCTGTAATTACGCTCGATGAACTTTAGGCTACCGGTAGTATTCTGAAAGTGCTTCAACCGCTGTTGTAAATTTGTAGAAAAGGAAAATCGTACGATCCAGTTGTATGTTAATCTTTTCCAAAGATTGTTTGTTTTTACGTCATTTTCGCTCTCGGAAATTATAAAAAGAGTTCCAAAGTGCCTCTAAAAACATCTACCAGGAACTCGAAGATCGGTCCCTTTTAACATTGAGGTTAAATTTCTTGGCAAAACCAGGAGTGGGATTGATAGAATTTGACGAACAAGATTTCTTGAATTTTGAGCTTCGAGGAACTTTGATCTGGTCGTGAAAAGAATTTTTCAACGATCTTGACCTTCAAATTTTTGCAGTTTTCAACGATAAAAGCGTTTGAATAGTTTAAAGTATCGATGATTTTTCATCGAGGGAACGCTGTACTGTGAAGTCAGTTCCGGTCGTGCGTCTCGAATTCTCGACAGAAAGAGGGTAAGCAAAGAGGGGGGGGGGGCAGGCGAAGATCCTCCAACTCTGTTTGTCAGGAAGACACGGCTGGTGGTAGACGCGCAAACAATTCGTTTTAAAATCCAATTAAGTCGAGCTTCAAGAGTCAGAGTCAGTCGATGGTCGCAACAATAACACTTTGCCTTTTACAATGCGGTGGTGTGGTTGCTTAATACCGCGTGTGCCACGCCTCCTAGCTGCCCCCCTCGTCCCTCCGTCGTTACCCTCTGGTCGACTCTGGCCAAACCCCGCTCCACCTATTGCGCCGATGTGCCCTTTTGTTTCGCGGTTCATTTGTCTTTCTTCCTCTCCGTCCTCCTCCGACTCTTTTCCTATCTTTTCTCTTCGTATTTTTCACCCCCATAGCCCAACTCTCTCTCTCTCTCTCTCTCTCTCTCTTCTGGCTGGCTGGCTGGCTGGCGATAGGATTCACCAGCAAACGCTCCTTTCAGTCGACTCCCAGTCGAAAGAACCATAAAACGATAAATTAAGCCACCCCGGGAGTAAGAACAACCGTAAAGGCATCGCGTTATTGGCGATCGACGACGAAGATGTCAGCCAACGAGAGACGCGTTAGCCGGTCTAACGATATTTAGAAAGTGAAATATGACTTGTGCCACTCGGTTCGCCATTCCAAAACGAACGACGATTTTGCGCGAGTTTTCTCCTCGACAATTGTCGAGTTACCGTTGACTCGGCCGTTGACTTGACGAACTCGGTGAACATCGGAGACAAGTCCGTGCCTTTTGTCGCTGAATTGCCCGTAATTGATTGATCACGACTCGAGATACGAGATACGTCATCGTGAAAGTCAATTGCCATCCGAATGACATCGAATGTTCGTAATTGGACGATTCATTCCGTTCCTGGTAACAACCGGGACTCTTTGTGAAACAGAAACGTGCACCAGTCAGATATCCCTCCCCTCCCTTCCCTGTCCCGCTCGCAACGTCGTTATTGCCGATCGCTCTCCGAGAGAATGCCTTTCGCAACCGATGGCAGGAACGTTTAATTTTCGGCGGCTGGTTTCAGTTTGCGACCGATCGGCTTCGTAATGACTCGGCAACAACAATAATAATGATAATAATAACGATCGGAGCACAGCCCGCGATCGATCACGATTTCCAATCGAATGCTTCGTGAAATCGTGTGCACGATCGTTACAACGTCGAACGCAGTTTTCGTAGACAAAATGCAGCCTTCGATTAAAGTAATTTCGCCACAATTTGTCGTTGCCGCTGTGATTTCTTTTCCTCTCGATAGAAGACAAAAAGAAAAAGAAAAAGAAAAGATATTGGCAACCTGGAAACGTTCGTGGTGTCTGTAAAGCGGCGAAACGGACTTTTCGTTTCAAGTGCATAAAGCAGCGGCCGTGGACGGGCGAACCGATCCTCTTCAAATATATCATTATCATTGGGCAAAACGGTATTACCCCATAATCGCGGAGAACGATCGGCAGAAGGAGAGAGAGAGACGCTTAATTTTCGCCGATTCGTGTATCCGTGGCCCGTATCAAAAACTGGTCGAAGCTCGTTCGAGGCTGATAATAAGGGCAGGCCCTCCCGATGATTGGCCACAATCGGACGGCCAGGACGACCGTCCAGCGACACGATCGTTTGCAATCACACACGGCCAGTCCTCCAGTTCCACGAGTCAAACGCGATCGGTGGTAATTACGCGTTCTCCTTTGCCCTTAATAACGACGGAACAATCCGAGCCATTTAATTTCGAGGTCTCTTGTGTTCCCCCTTTTACTCGGTGCGAGGGAAGACTCGTCAAGCCGAAGGGAGAGCCCGTTCAAATGACAGTAATATCGTTGCCTTGTGGTTTTGTGCACCGTGGCCTGATTATAGCCCACTTCCGCCGCGTAAACAACGGTCTCGGGACAAACCTCTTTAATGGCCTTTACCCCTCCGCAACGGGCAGCCCCAGCTGCCCGCGAGTATTGTGGGGTAAATCGTTCTACCTTCGCGTACACACCCCTGATTTTGTACTCGCCTTTTGTGATAACTCGCCGAATTACGTAAACTGCTCGGACCGTTTCGTGACTTGAGGGATCGTGGAAAGTTGTAGACTCGGCGCCGTTGAGGGCTGAACCGCCGGTTGGTCAGCCCGCTCCGTGTAAACGGCACTTAACGGATATAGAGAGAGAGTAACCTAAGAGATCGTTTGTACATAGATACTTCACGAACTTTCCATTCATGACGTGCGTTGTAAAATTATATTTTATAACCTTTATAAAATCTTCAACGCCATTCCTTGAGTAATCTCTCGAGAACTCTTTTGGAAAGACTTGGAAAAGACTATTATCAATCATTGCAAAATATTTTTACATTTTTTAAACACCTAGAACGGTAAGAAAATCAAGGCGTGACTGTGAACAAGTCAGTTCTCTCTATAGACAATGCGATAATACGCTTGCTCACAGTTGAAAATTTTATTATCTGTGAAATTAAAAAAGTGCCGCAACTTCGATAGGATGTAACAAAATTGTTAAAAAACGGCGAAAAGCAAAGGAGGAGATGAAAGAAATTTTTGCAGAGATTATGACGTGCTCCAGCATACACGCAGAAGGAAAGGACTGATCGTTACGTTTGAATTATTGAATTTATCCAACATTCGTCACTAATTGTGACATCGTCGTATTATTCTTTCGTATACCGCGTTAAAACGAAATATCCTTTTTTAACGTTTCAATTCATTATCTTCTATATCGGACGGAACGTTAACTCCCTAATAAAAAATTTAGTCCCACGTACTCGTGCTCGATCGATTTTAATCTTCAGAAAGCTCGCCGAGCCAAACGAAATGAACGTTTAAACTTCAGACTTGTGGAATCAGGACAATTTGAAAATTGCGTTGGAACAAATTACGGCGAAATTTCCTTAAAGCGCAAAGATGAAAATTTAATTCAAAAAACTCGTGTCAATATTTCTGACGATTAACTGTATTCAAATTATTCGAACTTATTTTACGTTAGCTTGTTCATTTTTGCTATGTCTGATATCGTTCAACGTTCCTTTAAAATCAAATCAAAGTTCAATATTAATTTGATCGTGTTGACTGTATTGCTCCTTCAATTTGACTTCTACCGTTGTTAACTTGCAATTAACGCAGTAAGAGTAAAAGATCGCCACTAGGGAAACTCTGACAAATATTATTCAAACGTATAGTTTCTAAATATAATTTTAAAAATCCACACACTTTTAATCAAGAAAAACGTAACACTTCGAACAACATCGAAAAAGGTATTTTTATTCACTGCATACTGTCAATGCGTTCCGACACTTTTGTGCAACGATGCACGCAGTAACTGTTAGGCAAACTCGAGCCATTGACAAGTAGAAAGAGGATCCAGAGCCTGGAGACGCGCGTTTAAAACGGAACCACGGGAAATATAAAGAAGCGAAAAAACGCGAAGCTGACAATTAGAGATTTCAATTTCTCTTCGGGTCCCATCCCGTACAGCTGCACCGTACGCTGCTCGTCTAACGTCCAATTATGCTTAGCGGTAGAGGATGAGAAAGGAGATGCGTGTCCTGCAAGGGCACGAGCGCATTCCGCGTGGCAACGAGCTTAAAGGTAATGAATTGTGTTTCGTTTCAGTTGGTCCGAAAGATATAATTCCGGGGCCGTGTGCCCGTCTAATTAGGCGGAGACATCTGTAGCCAGCGGTTCTCAAACCACAGCCGCCGACAATTATCACTTATTAAATTCACACCGGTAGAGAAACGACGTCCGAGTGCCGTCTGAAATTAAAATCGCGAAACAATATCGCGAAATTGATCGCGATGCAGCGCCGACGGCCGATCTTTATCGCGATCGAGTTCGACTCGATCGCGTCGAGGTGCGTGCCGAATCGTCGAGCATTCGATGTGCTTTTCGTCAAGGTGCGTGTTACAGGTTAGATTGTATCGTAACCTGCGCAACGCGGTTAAAACCGGCAAAACGATCCCGCGTAGAGAAACGCGATTCGTTCGCGCGATCTCCGAGCACGTCTCTGCTCGGCTACTCTGGCCTCTGTAATTTCGCGCTAATCCCACTCGCCGCGAGGAGGAAATGTTATCCCCCGTGCCAATCGCAAACGTAATCTTTCTATCTATTACAGACGACGTCGACCCCGCGCGCGCGCGCGCGCGCCCGTATCCACGTCGACGCGAACTTTTGATCTTACCATCGCTGTGTTACATCATGCGCCGGGGACCCCGACGCCGTGTTCCTCTCTCGCCTCTCGGTGAAATCACGTCTTTTTACCTATCCTGTCGTGAAACGTAAAATTCCGCGCCGCCATCGTGCCACCACCAGCAATCGTCGACTCGCGAGTTTTTCGTCCGTCTCCGCGACATTGTAACACGTCTCCTGCTCTCTGTCGAAGAACGAAAAAGCAGATATACGGGACGATATACGCGTCTCTGTTGACGGGCGCGACTCTTCTGATCGGCAAATGAGTTTGTGGTAATATCGCTTCCCACGTGGGAATGTGAAAGTATTTTCATTGGGATAATCGAATAGCTGTGGCCTCAATTGATAATTTTTCCTTTGACTCGAAGGCGAACGTACCCGACGCAAGAACGTATCCAGCGCGAGTATATTCGTTTGCCTCACCTCTGTAATTTATGGAAGTTAAAAAGGAAATAAAGAACGACTGTGCAAATCGTAAAGAAAGAAACAGCTGAATTACACTGGCCACGTTCGCGAAGATGAACCTTCGATCTTATCAACGGAACGTTTATGCATGGATCTGCGCAGGTGTTTCGACTCCCTTTAGAGGCAATTTACAACTGCGTACCAATACCTCGGCCGCTGAAACCTGCGGTAGCAACGCGTGCCTAACGGTTCGTACTTTTTTCTTTTTTTTTTTTTTCCTTTCTTTTCTTTCGTTTAAAACCGACGATATTGTCGAAATTAGTACCTACGCGATCGATCCCTCTCGAATCTAGAAAAAACAAATCTTGCTTCCTCGATCATTTCTGTTGGCAGAGGTTTATTGAGCCACGTTTGCAGAGTCTTGCCCGCAATATTTTGCCTCGATACGTTAGACCAATGGCAGCGTCACGAGAGCCGTGTTAAAAAAAATCACGTATTCACGGAACCCAAACGTAGTAACCAAAGTCACGAAGCTCGGTGTAAGCAGTGTGACAAATCGGCGACCGTTAACCGGGCGAGTGAACAGGCCTCTAGCCGTTCGAATCGAAAATTTGCAATCCTTTATTTAGTCAACAAGCTGAAGGAACACCCGGTTCCTCCTTTTGTCGCGACACCCTCCATTAGGCTCCAGGCAACCCTCCGGGCAACCTCACAACACGTACGTACAACCACCGAGAGTTTTCTCGGTCGAATTCGCCAATTTTTAAGCGATTCGCAACGGACGAACGCCGCGTCGAAAGAGTTTTTCCTTCTTTCCCACCCCCCTCGCCCTTTCGTTCGGGGAATCCTCCCTAACGATCGTCTAATAGTCCTCCAGAGACGTATCTTCACCGAGTCACGTTTCTTTCTGCTCATTACCGCAAACTTCAAAGCGTCATTTATTAACGGCGAACGGAGATATTTCAAAGGAAACTGGCGCAAAACGAAAAGGCAACGAGGCTTTTAATCTTCGTAGAACTCTACGGTTCCCGTTGGCTCGCGTCGCGGTATACGCGCTAATCGTCCAGGACAGGTCGACACTCGTCTCGTTTCTCGTAAAGAGGCGAGGACGAGTGTGCCGGTTTCTCCTCGGCGACGATCTCGTATCACGATTTCACGATTTCACGTTTACATACGTGCGCCTCGTCAGGGGATCAACCAAGTGATCGTACTGGCCCCGATCGTGTTACGGGATCCCCGTCCCTTCCAGTTCGTTCGGCCAGATTTCTTGCATGATCGCACACCCGAATTCGTCCGTCGCGGACATGTGGACACCTTCCTCCTCTCATTCACGTTCGGCTACGATGTGTATTAATGATTCTCGTTAACTGCTCGATGCCCGATGCGCAATCGACAGTCACATTACGCGAGGGAAACGCCCTCGATGCATCAATCCTCCTTGTCATCCCCCTTAGCGTACACCGCTAATTATAACTCTCGAACCACGCGTCTTCGTCTAATACACGATATACCGATTCTTTCGGAGGATTCTTCCTCTCTTTCGTTCTCGAAGATGTTTCGTGGTTTTTTCTTTTTTGTAAAAGTGATCTGTTGCGGTCGCGGCTCGACATTCAATAAGGTTGTCGTTCGATCTCGTTGCGCAAAAATTGTTCCCCTGGATTCCACGTAATCCAAGGATTTCCAAACGCGGCAGAGGGCATACCGTGGAAGCCTCTTACGGAGTTCCACGAGTTCATCCTTTCGGAAGAGATACCGTGGACCTCCCACGTTGGAAATACGATACGCGGACCCGGGTGACGATCCCGATCGCTAATTGACCGTGCCGGCCTCGGCGATGATCTTTAAAAACACCCGTCGGATCGTAATTGTTCCAGACGTGAGACAGCGTATCGTTCTAATTTAATAAGCCGTGCAAGGTGAAGGCGTAATCTTTACCGAAGGAAAAATACTCTCCTGTAAACAGAGTGGTAAAAGACGCACGCGTTTGCGCAGGTTTCGAGAATTCAACGTTTCCCGTTGACTCTGACGGAAGATGGTGAATCGATTACCTACGTTGCGCCGAAAATTTTAATTGTGGGCTCTTAGCGTCGGCAACTATTTTTTTGTTTGTATTTCCCTTATTTCGGCAAAGTTCCTTAATTTGTTGCACTGTTGGAAACGCATCGGAAAAGAGAATTGAATATAAAAATTAAATATCGCGCAATCTAGTTATTTACTGCAACAAAAGTGTAACAATCTAGTTACTACGATTCGTTTCATTTCAATTTAAAAATATTTGCAGGAATAGAATCAATGATCAAAAGTGAACTAATAATGACGAGTTATTTTCAAATTTTTTTTTTACAATTTACAATTTTTACGATGTTCGTTTATTCGAGCGAATATTGTACCGTCGATCGCACGAAAGCAGGGGAATTAATTTTCTTCCAAATCGTTTCAAGTCGAAGTAAATCTTCGTAAATCTTACTTCGCTAAAAATTATTCAAAAATGTCATGTGAAATTTCCATGGGAAATAACGAATTTGTCATTTTCATTATTCCAGTAGCAAGTACCGAGGTTGATTCACTTTTGCTCCGGTAAAACGTAAAGATCTTTCGGCGTGTTTGGATTCGGAAGATACAAACACGATCTCGGTCGCTTTCTTTCTACGGAACCGAGAGAACTTCGACAATTGTTTTCTAAGATAACCGCACAATATTCAGCACGGTAGCCGAAAGATCCGTCAGCGCGAATACCACGCAATCACTGCGAATTACTCGACTGATTGGATCGTTTATACTGATCCTTTGATCTCATCCTTTTCCCCCTTCCTGTTTCTCTCGATGTATTCCTCCACGGCGTGGCTAGCTACGGGTTAGAGTTTATCTTTGTCCAAATAAGGACGGAATAAAATAAAGAACGATGCCCGTTCGTGGATCGGACTGCGGTCAGGGACAATCAGCCTGGCGAATTACCGATATGATTGCTACTGAAATATTCTCGCCGACAAAGGTCGAAACGTCCGAACGCTTCTTCATCGTTCGTGCACGCAGCAGCAGCAGCAGCAGCAGCAGCAGCAGCAGAGAAACCCTTTTCGAGAAACACTTTTCTGTTAACAACTCGTGCCATCGTACAAGCCTCGCAGAAGCAAAAATAAAATGCTTCGATTATATTGTTGCTCGTGATCACTGTCGCTATTTATCTTCTTGATTACAACCTTAACTTTTAATTAGTACCATCGGATCCATTGAAATTCAATTTAAAATCAAATTATCCAGCTTTGGAAATTTTTATTTATTTGAATTCTATCGTTTTCTATCAAATAGCCAGAAATTTTACAAGTTTATAAAATTGAATTCTAAATTTTAATAATCAAACATAAGTTAAGTGTTGTTAATTCGAAGCCATTCAATAGCCATTTGAAGTAATGTAATACTAAAATACTCTGTAGTTTCCTATCTTTTACATGGCTGACTTGCAATCTTCGTCTCGGTCCACATTTCTAATCTTTCTCGACGCTATAAAACCTCTAACAATTTTCAGCGAAGCGCTTCCCTTCCTCGACTCTAAACGCTTTCGCGTTATACGATTCTAAATCATTCGCGATCGATCGCGAAACGGCAATCAAACCGTTGCGTCTGAATCGTTCCCAACAAATAATGTACGTAGTTCGTTTCTCGCGTCCATTTCGCGATCAGCGGTACGCGTCTACCGGTCTTAGAAAACGTCCGTTCGCGCGGTATCGATCCGGTTTAAACCGAATTAGAGAATTCGAGATAGCGGCCAGCAGTAACTTTGCTTCGGCAAAGGAACACCTTCATTTTCCCCTTTCGTGTTTCACCAGCGTTTCGCCGGAGGCAATTTTCCAGCACATGACAATGGGAGTGCACGTTCGAAGATGACGATAAGAGTAATGGCGCGACGAGACTCCCTTCTTGCTGTCATTATCGTCGCTGCTTTATTATCGCGTCGCTGGCTAGTCCGCTCGTTATTGCCCGGCGTTAAACGAGAGCAAAGGACTATAACGAAGCAGGCGAGCTACGAGCAGAGCTGAACTCCGCTGCCGTGAATTAACGCGAGCATAAATTCCCATAGACACCTCCTTAATCGGCGTGTTCCTCCCCACCCCCTCCTCCCACTCCGTCCGAGGGGGAACACGTTCACGTCGTGCTGCGTTGTACGCGCGCGTTCAAGGCACCATGAAGACGTTGCTGACAATACGGCTAATGCACGATACAGTAACTGATACAGTTATCTGTTCTTAATTGTCTACCGCGAACGAACGCATGTGTCGCGAGTTATGGGAGATTTTATACGTCGATAACGCGAAAGCCAACCAGCGGACGGCTGGCACGGTTGGATCGCGTTAAAAGTTCACCGTTTGTTCACCGAGGCAACGTTTAACGCGCAGCTTCTCACAGCGTCCGTTATCACGCGGAGGCAGAGGGAATTTTCAATTAGAATTTAAGATTCCTCGAGTTCCCTCGAGGTTACAGGGAACCCCCCCCCTGTAAAGGATGAGATTAACGTACAAACATACGTGGAAGTACAACTGATGTCAATCTCGAAATTACGCGAGGGATAGCAAGTTGATTACCATAGATCGGGCATCTTGCATAAATCACAAAATGCAAAACGAGTGCAAACACCTCTCGGCGGATACCGACTCTCTCGTACGTAGCGTTTACAACGAAAGGACAGTCGTACCCCAGTACGACTCGTCTCACCGAAAGTAACTGTTTGCAAGTAATTACGCAAACATTTGAATCGATACAGAACAAATTACAGGATCGCTCAGTACCAGACAACGCCACTCCTACTCGAGGGCTACCCCACGCCCTCTCGCGAATCACGCGACCCAAATCAACCAATCGCTAATTTTCGTTGCATCGGCGTTGCGTGAAAGCCTGAAGAGGCCCGATTCTCTGGGTTAACGCCGCTAAAATCACTTTCGGTGACAAAATACACGAGAAATCTGCGTGATCGTAGGCAGGCGGTTACACGCGAATAACCCACGAGTATCGAGAGACGATGGAAGCTTTTCGAGCTCGCGTGGTCGAATTGAATTTTCTGACTGAAGGGGCGAGTACGGAGCGAGAAATTAGCGCGGTCTTCGGTCGCAAGTTTAAGCGCGGAAACCCCGCGGGCACGCAGAAGTATTCGCCGTGATGGTGGTTGTAGATGGATTCGCGGCGAAGTCGGTGCGGAACGACGGCAATTAATAGCGGGTGCCTATAGGGTGCCTGCGGAAGTAAAAATAAAATGGCACGAAGCTCGCCCCTTTGGCGGCACTACGGCGGCGAGTCATTAAGCGGGGCGGGCGGTGGCGGGCGGAGGGGAGGAAAAAATGGAGGGGAAGGCATTGTATAATATCTCGTGCGTTACCCGCGAAAGCGAAGCGGTGCATGTGCACGCGCGTACACGCACTCTCTCCCGCTCCTATTATTCGGCCTCGGTCGCAACGGCACGAGCTCGAGGCTCGACGAAGTTTCTAATTGACCGTGATCGGCCGTGTTTCGCGTTTTCGCTTTTAATCGATCGGGCAACGATCCGCCAACCTCTGTAGTGTTTTTGCGATTATCCGATTCGGGGATCGAAGCGAATCCCTCAACTCGCCTCTCTTGTCTCTCGCGGCGAAGGTGCCGAAGTCCGAAGGTAAAACCAACGACTCGGAGAACAACTCGTTCGCCGCTCGGTCTCGAAATTAATTTTTGTTATGGTGGCGAGGAATGTTGATTTGACAGGCGATCCAAGACGAATCGTTCGAAAATGATCGAGGAACGCGGCACGGACGAAATCGGGGACTGATCAGCCGCGATCACGCAGGCAGCCTTCGCTTAATGAAGGTAATTAAGTTTTTCTGCATCTAGAAGTCACCACCGCCGCGTGGTTGATGGATGCTTTGGCCGATCTACACGTAAGTGGTAGCATGCAAGGGAGCAGAGGAGCCAAATAGACCGAGAAGACGAATGAAAAATTAGCTCTTCGAGAGCGCGTTTTTGCCGCGGCCCTTCGTCACTCCCGGCGATTTTATTCCCGCCTGAGGTGTATCGCATCGATGCGCTCGTTGCACCTTAGAAACGAAACGACCCCCCCCGGTCTAATCCGATAAATTACGCTTTACGTCCAGGCTACGGATTTAAACGCCACGCGATTCCAATTTCATACGAGCAGAAATTACCGACGGATACCTTTTTACCCACCCCCTTTTCAACTCCCACCCACCCTCGAGATGGAAGGAATCGTTCGCTGCAACTTTGAAACACCGACGTACCGCGTGCGCGTTCTCCGTACCGTAAACACAAAATTGAGAGCGCGAAATTAGAAAGACCCGCGGCTGCGGGTCTGCACGCGCAAACGTTGAATTTTCTAGAAGGGAAACGGGTGAATCGATGGAATTCAGTCTCGGGCGAGGCTGGACGAAGGCTCCGCGAGATCTCAATTTAGCCGGAGTTGCTTCCACTCCGAAAGATTAAAACGATTACCGAGATTGAGGAACGAGATGGTCCGGGATACGTTAACGCAGGGAGGAAACGATCGAGCGCGATGAGACGTAGGTAGCTGGGATTCTTGTTAGCCGATTGCGTCATTAACGGCGGTAACAAGAGAGAAACACGCGGCCGAGCGGGGGGAGTCGCTTTCTGCGTTTGTTTGCATACTCCCGGCGGATTTTTTTCGCTGGGTTGAACACGGGAGCGCATAACTCTCGCACACGGGTATTTACGCAAGTGCGTGCCGGCATGCAGATCGTTGGCGTTTTATCAATCAGGCGAGGTTCCGGCCGCTACCTGCCGAAGAAGGTTGCAGAAGAAGGTTGCAGGGATACACGGAGAGCGCACATTCGTCGAAACAACGACGTTCGAAAGCCGCAGAGACTGCAGAGACGAAGTCGACAGACGACTCGTGCAATTTCGCGGACACGCTGTAAATTTCAAATTACGAGGAATCTGCATGATAGATGCAGGGGAGGTTCGTAAATGCTACCGGCCGCGGAAGTTGCGGATTTCTCCTCCGTGAAACGTCTGCGAGCGAGTTACCTTCTAACTGCAGGGAGGAAGCGATGAAGCCTGATCCTAGAAGGATCGTAAAAATCGCGAGTACATGCCGGATCGACGAATTCATCGATGGAGATGGAGCCGACGAGTCGATGAAGGGACCGGTTAAAGACGGAATGCGGTCTTGCCGCAAGAAAGACTTTGTAACCGATCGAGCTGTCTCGCAAGCTTGCGCAATGCATCGAAGAGTGATACGCAATGCATCGATGCGCTAACCTATCTCTATCTACCTCGTTCTGTTTTCGGTGGACCGTTTTCGTGATCACGCACCGTGAACTTTTCAATCGTAATCGCCTAACAACTTCGTTGATGTCCTTCTCTCTCGACCGTAAAATCACTTTGGAATCGAACGCGAAACAGATCCAAAGTAAACGGACGATTTCTGTCGATTCGAACGGAATTTGAGAAGAATCCAACATCGCAGTACCGTGTTGGACTGCGGCGTTAATTCCTTAAGTCATTGGAGACATCGGCAATCGATCGGAAATCAGGTCTGCCGGTTTCGTTTGCGCAATCCTCGCAAGGGATAAATCCGCGGGGAATATGTGACAAGGCGCAGAAACACGGCGGTCGTTCGGAATATCCTCTCCTTTCTTCGTGGCCTCCTTGCCGATCGTGGCCCCCTTTTCTCGTTCGGGCGCCTTCCAGCTCGTACGGCCCTGGCCACACGTTACGGGCTTCAAACCACAGAGCCTAACGTTCCCATATGTATCATATGTTCTGTCCTACCGTACACCGTCACGCGCACGCACACGCGCGCACGCATGTCAATTCTCACGCGTTCGTGCACGCACATCGACCACTTAAGTCTTTTACGGAATTTCTGTCGCGTGCAATTAGATCGTTGCCCGAAGAGATTCCGAAGACTGGAGAAATCAAATTGTCCACCGGTAATCAGGCCTGTCCAAGGAAGACCTGGTTCTCATTGCGTAGAATTACCCTGTCGGTAATTAAATTCGAATTTACCTAATCGTAATTTTACAAATATTAGCGCGACAAACGTAGGGGGGAGGGGAGTGAGATGTGAGAGAGATAAACAGGAAACCGTGCTGGGGACGGTTACTTTAACTGCTACAGAATAGACTGCGGTTTCTGCGGCATTATATTCGTTTACTTTACGTTAATCATGGCGTTTTATGGTAATTCAATAGCGTCTTTCCCGCGCGTCTGTTCTCCCCTCTGTCTCCTGGATTAGTCCGCTGGTCTTTCGTTCTGCAATCGATCCCCGACATCGTCTCGATACGATTGCCCGGCGCAACGAGAATGGTGAATGTTGGTAATCCGATCGATCGATCGATCGATGGATGGATCGATTGGTCGTCGCAGTTGCCCCTGGCTAAACTCACGGCTCGTCGATCAAACCTTGTCCCCCTGTAAGGAGAATCGATTTGTTCGTTAATAATCCCTCGTCGTTAGCGGTTAATTAATGCCTCTCGTAATTAGCCTCTCTAGGAGAAGGTAATCTGTCGTCCTTCTTTTTATTTGATAATCGCTCCTCCGCAACGATTAACTGGTTCTCGCTCTTTCTCCTCCTCTACACCCAAGTTTAATGTCTCTTTGATCTCGGCTTATTGGCTGTTTACGATACCAATGATTTACGGCCGTTAGAGCCGCAATAAATCTCTCCTTTCTCTCGACGAGAGAATCGCGCGGGATTTTTTCCACAGGATGCGGAGGATCAAACGATTCGACTCAGACGCGTTAACGCGCATCGAGCCGTGTTACTTTTAATTGTACGCTGAAATTGCGCGGCTTGTTACCACCGCCGCCGCCGCCGCCGCCGCCGCCGACGTTCGGACACAACCACGTACGAAGCCCTTTAAACGTGCTGGCTGCGCGAACGCCGCCGCGGATAATTTTCTAACCCACGAGAAGCATTAAGAACGCGATCCATTACGAGTAATCACTTCTGACAGTATCGTGGCGGACAAAAGTCATTGCTCCTCGAAGGATTGGCCGAAGAGGTTTTCTTGAATATTTTTCGACACATAATACTCTGAGCGGTTAGCTCCGTGCTCGCTCCATCAACTTCGATCAAAACCTACGAGTCGGACGGAGAGAGAAAGAGAAGTCTCGAGGGGCTCGATAATAAGCTTAGACATCATCTCATCGAGCCGGGAGGAAAGGGAAGTACGTGAGGGAAAAGAGAAGTTTTGTGGTTAGCTCGCATTAAAATCTTTACAAACAGCGATCCTTTGCTTTGACTCCAAGTTGTAGAAGGAAAAGGACGATTTTATTAAAAAAAAAGAAAAGAAAAGAAAAGATTCATTTCGATGGTTTTAGAAGGAAAAATCTCCTCTCGCGTTCGCGTTTCGTCCTCGAGGATCGAAAGTTTAAATGAGAAAAAGTTTAAAAGATCGATTGTTTTTTCTCGAACGAGTAAAACGCGAAAGAAATCGATACGCGAGAAGAAATACCAGCGAGAAGAGAAGAAGAAGAAGAAGAAGAAGAAGAAGAAGAAGAAGAAGAAGAAGAAGAAGAAGAAGAAGAAGAAGAGGACGAAGAAGTTGGTGAGATAAAGGAGGAAGCCAATGATATTTTTGTGGTAACGTAAAGTTAAGGCAGTGGCCGCAGAGCAAACGTCGGTCGGCCGCAATCTTCGGTCAATTTCCGAGCAAGAGGCAAGCAATCTTACTGTGCAAACAAAAAGGTGGCCACCGTAAGGTTATCTTTCGAGAGAGAGAAAAAAAAAAAAGAAATGAGACGAAGCGGGATGGAGAGAATCATTGATCGACCCTTTGTCGGCCCTTCGACGAAAGATATTTCAGTGGCAATCGCGTATCGATAATTTCACTTCGTTTCTCGACTACCGCGTAGTTGCGAACGTTGTAAACGCAATCCTAGTAAATGCAATCCTAGCAGCCCTGTAACCCCTTCCTCATCCGAGTTTTATATTTCCAAGCTTTCGAACGTTTCCAATCTGCAACGTCTGGCTTCGTTGCGATTTTCATTCGTTGCAATCACGTAGGGTATCTGACGTGTTTTTGCCGTGAGAACAATCACAGATACAATGATTTCACAGACGGCTGAAAAAATTTAGTAGCCGCTGTCGTTTTGTTCGTCGAGTCTAAGCTTAATGTTGCGTCGATCGTTTCGTCCATTAAAATTAAAGACCATCCATCGATAGCCAGCGAGAAGATCGGGAAAGAAATATCGGAGAAAAGATAGTGGAAGGTACTTGACGCGGGTAAATTGCCGCAGCTTCCACGCGGCAATCAGTTTTCCATCACGACTCTATTACCGGCCGATCTAATTAATGCCTCAGAATTTTTCTTATCGAAAGCAGACGATTCCGTGAGAGTGTGAGGTTAAGACATCGGTCGATCGATCTTTCCATGCGCCGGTGAAAACAAATGAGCTTCGGACAGCCGAGGTTCGAAGCGGCCCTTTTGAGGGCCTTTGATGCCCGGCAGCTCTTGGGTCAGACTACGCCATTCACGGTAGCCGTTCGGTCTCCTCTGACCTCGACACTTTTCTTATTTTTCTTTCAACCTTTTTTACTTCGTCCCACCGACCATCGCCTCATTCCCTACTGGAACACCGTAATGAACCTAGCGGAATGGACAATGGTCCTGCTACGTCCGAAGCCTGATGCCTCGCCACCAGAAGGGTTAATAACGATCCTCCACGATCATTAGTAATTACCCTTTCCCGCTTCCACGCTAGAAATCTCGCCGAATTTTCGCCCATTTCTTTCCTGCCTTTCCTTTCTTTCCTCTTCTTCTTTTTTTTTTCCACCGGCTCCTGTAATTAATTTTCACTCTCATTTCAAGCAGATCTTGCGAGAAAAAACGAGGAAACCGTTTAATTAACTAACTACATTGTTTGCTGGTTTATCAGATAGTTTAACGGTTACTGCGTGATACGTAGGATTTTTACAATTCATATTATGCACGCGTTTGAAATCGGCGGAACGATTTGCGAACCGGTGCAATTAACATCGCGAGGATTCATTAAGTACATCTCGTTTGAGCAGCCGGCTTTTAAAAAAATTGCACAGTTCTGCTTCCCGGCTAAAGCGGAGCAATTAAAATCGCAGTTTGCAGCCGATCGCGGCGTAAACAAAAGGCAGAGGAACGGCAAATTACGACAATAGCCTTTGCTTCAGAGTCCATTGTCGATGTAATATTGATTAATTACAATGTAGGAGAGCGTCGGCTTGTCAGGCAGACAGACACCTTTGGCGATCGTCCGCAACCATCAAGGCTTCCATTAACAACAAAGGACGGTACCACATGTGTGCGCGGTGGTCCTTGCTTCGAACTTTCCGACTCCAAGAACGAGATCGTGCCTCTGCGTTTCTACGAATGTAAAAGTTGCAAGCAGCGTGACAGTTTAACAGCTGAATATCACGTCTTTCCCGGATAACGAGATTTCGGAATTTTTATTATTTTATTTTCGTTTCGGAGCAGATGTAAAAGTCGTGTGAAAAAAAGAGAGAGAGAGAGGAATATCGATAATGATAGTGGGGATTATATGCCCCACAAGCGTGCTGTTGTTGAGACTACACGGTCTTAAATCCCCTTTAAAAGGATAATAGGAAAGTTATCGGCGACGTAACAATAGCGGAGGGTGTCTGTAATTAATAGCCTTCCCGACCACTGACATTTCAACCTATTTCATCGATACTGAATATAGGGGGTAAAGTTATTGCATTTATTGATACCGCACAGCGTTCGATTTTAGTTTTCCCATCTCTTTTAAGACGCCCATTTTTCACTAAATATAGGGAAAAAGAACGAATAATTTTTTAATCTCCATCAATTAAAAAAACAAAATTGATTTACTTTTCAATTAAATAGTTGTATAAAGTTTAAGAATTTTTAAGAAGTAAATGGTTTGTGAGCAAAAGCTACTACAAATAACCTATAGAATCAGAAGGAGGAAAGTTCTTTTCTTACCACCTCTTTTCCGACCCTGAAGGATAATTAATTAAGTTTGACTTACCGCATGAATTACAGGGACTCGAAGTCAATTAATTTATTGTAACTTGGTCCACCCTCGCGAAGCGCGCTCTAAGGGGATTTTGTCACCTTTTAAAAGCTGTTACGAGCACTCGGGACCTTCAGGGACATAATGAATATCCTTTCAAAGCGATCGTCCTTCAACTCTGCAATCGATTTATAAACTGTCAGCGGAAAATCTGTTGTTAATAAATGGTTGCGCAATATAAATGCACATTTTATAACATTTAAAAAAAAGAAAGAGTATCGCAGCCGGCAGGCTTCTCATGTTGCAAGTTAATGCCGAAAGATCTTTGCTCGTGCAAATAGCAAACCACGTGAGAAAGATACGAAGAGCGATAGGAGGGGGTAGTTAGAGAATAGGCGGGAATAAAAGAAACCCAGCAAGAGTAATGCCTGGGGAAGCAGTTAAATTCGTTGCATGTGTGCCCTCAAGAGATTTCTACTCGCCCCTACACCCTTTGTTTCTGCGTTAGGTAAGCTTTTGTTTCGGTTATACGACCGAGGATACCGCAGGCCCAGTCCAATAAAACGAAAAACAGATCCCCTTTACAATGCCGTACATTTGCATAATTTCGCGTAATCTCCGCCATTTTCGCTCTTCGCGAAGCTCTTCGCCCTTTTACTACGAAGGAGCGAGCTAAATTAATTTACGAGCACAGTCACTTGTCTCGGGCACGTATTCAAATCCATGGGTTTTCGCGCCAATTACCGTTACTTCTTTACACTATATATACACTCTTTGTATCGTAGGATATAGATATATATATATATCCTATATTGTGCAACAGTAAACATTCAAGATCAAATATTTAACGTTGCACGAATGGCGGCAAACATTTTCAAGTTACGTACCGCATCGAATCGTACACTGATACTCGATTGATGCTCGGGTTGTAGCATCAACCACGGAAACGTCTTTCGTCCGTACGAACGCCATTGTTATTGACAGGCAAAGGAGCACAGAGATCCGGATAATAACGGCGAACGGAACTCGCAGGCGAGATGAATTCGAATGATTAAGAACGATTGGATTGTAGGTGCTCGCTTCAATTATGAGCAGGACACGCTATTCCCTCGTTATACCGTACTACTCTCGACAACAACCGACCGAAGACGTCGAGCACAACGGCGTGGATGCAGAGGCGCGAACTTTTAATACGTGTGAACGCTCCTTTATTAGTAGCGTGACCAATGAGCGCTGACGCTATTAATCAAATGTCTAACATCGGTCTCTGTGTGCGCTGTACACACACCCTACCGAGCAATACGCGAACCGTTCTTCCTCCAATTACCGAACAGCGCAATCTCGTGGATTTAGAGTCTACTATCAATGGACCGACCCAAATTCCTCGATTGCGTAGATGCCCTAACGTCGTCCCGCGTTTATCCCCGTCACTTCTTTGAGAGAGCCTTCCTGAGCGTAGAAGCCAACGGCGAAACGACGCGAACGTTGAAATCGAGAAAGAAATCTCTTCTCTGGTTTACCGCTCGTTTAATCCAGATACGAATCTTTCCTACGAATTAATTATGGAAACACTTCCGGCGCAGTGAAAGCGGAAGTGCCGTGTAAAAGAAAGTCTAATCAGCGTAATACACGTGCGAGTTCCACGTGTAATATTTTTCCAACGAATATCTATATCGAACTGCTCTTTCTTTCGTTTCTCCTTCTCCTTTTTAATTAGAAATGATTTACGATATCCAATTATGATAAATATCAACGCCTCGTAATTAGTAACAAAGTCGTTTTGACTAGCGAGGTAAGCATGGTAGTTGTTTTTTTTTCTTTTTCGTCAACATTCAATTCGCCGCGCAATGTTCGCAATCCGATTAATTAATCAAGTGTTTTCGCGGCGTGACACGTTTCTACCTGAGATTCTCGTACATCTCGTTTGTGCCTCCGTAATTAACGCGCTGAATTGTTCCGTATGATGCGACGCGGAAGCGGGAATGCGTGTTAGTGCGATTGTAACGCGGCAGTCTCATGACTCGTGTCGATCGTATGCAAATCCAAATGCAATCTGGCAGAGCCGGTGACAACGAGTAACGGTCGAGAAACCTTAGGTGATCCGAGGCGATCGAATTTCGAAATCGACACGACAACATCGCATAATGGCCATCCAGTTACAGGTGTGTCCGATCGTGATCGTTTCACTTTTTTATTGCTCGCGCGTCTCGAGGGTACAACGAACCGTGCGCCGTTTCTCGAATTAACTTCGTGCTAACCGGAAGTTATCAACCGGATAAGATATCATTCCCGCTTACCCCGACAATGACATTTAAAACTGGATTAAATAATTAAATAACCTATGCACGTCCTTTTTATCGATTTCAGACATTAGTCGTCAGAGTTATGGCAACCGATTGAAAAAAGGAGATAAGTCAAAACAATGGGAAATCATCCTGTCTGTTGGCAAGTTATAAAGAGCATTTGATAGAATAGCGAACGATGCTATAGAACGTTTCAATTGACCATCTGTCGACATGTGTGTGTGTGTGTGTGTGTGTGTGTGTGTTGCGTGTCTCGTTTGAAAAAGAGCAAGGAGAAGTCACGTAAGGACTGCGAAAGAATAAAAATACCTTGTAACGACAAACATAGGAAACGGAAAATTCAACGCCATTTTACGCACGCTGAGATCCGCAACCGAGATTATCCGGCAAGTAATAACGATCTTATTTTTTTATAACGATGTTTTGTAATGCTTCTACAATCGGTTTTAATGCCGGTATAATTTCAGTTAACAGATGCGGAAATAACGATATGCGTTTAATTGAACAAAAACGTACACATGTTCAAGCAAACTTAAGATACAGATGGTTATCTCTCCGTTTCAACAATTTTCGTCCAAAGAAGATCTTCGAATCTGCGTGCATTTACGTGCATTACAAATACGAAAAATCTGTCCCAAAGTCGACGCGTAATCGACGCGTGTCTTACAATCTCAAATTGTATTTTCAAGTATTTTCAATACTTCGAATTAACATTTCATCACGGCAGCGAAAGATATTCGTTACCCGGGGAGAACTTGCGTGTCGTTAATATCAAGATTCAGGATATAAGCATAAAAGTGGAGCAATTAAGGATACAAGGCAACAATCCCTGACCGCGGTTTTCTTGAAATCCACGTTATTCTTTGTAATTACTTAAGAAGTGGATATATTCACCGTTCACAGGTATTACTGAAATGTTTAATGCATTTGAAATTTGCAGAAAAGCGGCATATGATGAGAGAGAGAGAGAGAGAAAAAGAAGGAATGGAACAAATTCATTAGACTTATCGATAATTGCGAGGGAAATACTTTCCGAAACTTCTCACGATAGAATCTTTAATGCCATCCTGAGCAGGTACTTTCTTACCGAATAATTTAACAAGCCGAAGCACCTTTAATCACAAAGTTTTCCCCCCATCGTTTCGATGCTCCTTTCTCCATCTTTCTTTCTTCGTTCGTTCGTTCGTTCGTTCGTTCGTTCGTTCGTTCGTTCGTTCGTTCGTTCGAGTCTGCAATAATTTTCTCTCCCAAACGAGCGACGCGAAGGGTAAGGGAGGATGGCGAAAAAATGTGAAAGAGAACACAGTAGTTGTTTAAAAGAGGTTCAAAGCGACTGACGAACAAATTACCGGGAAGTTTACCAATCCCGCACGCTTCTGCCCCTCCTTCTGCTATTTCTTTTTCTCTCACTATCCGCCTCTCTCTCTCTCTCTCTCTCTCTCTCTCTCTCTCTTTTCGACTCACCCTTCCCCGGCTTCGTTGTTACTCGTCTTTTTTATATATTAATCCCACCGCAACGACGCGCTGATAATCTTGGAAAGGGCTGTTTTAAATTGGCTCCTTTGACGCGATACGCCGCGCGATGAGTTTCATATCGGAATAATTTTCGAGTATCCCTCCCCACCCCTTCCTCTTCGCCGTCGTTTCTTTTTTCCTTCTTTTTTCAAACTGCCGTTTTTACCGCGAGGCGTCCACCAGCAACATCATCGATTCGCTAAACGTCACACTGTTGATCGCTACACCTTCCAATTTGTTGGCATCGATGTTCTTTCGCAGTTACGATTTCACATTAGTTCTTGTTCCCTCGCCTTTTTCATTTTCTTTCTCTCCTTCTTTCTGCGAGGGGAAGGAGAGACATTTTTTAAATTCGAATTTTTAAATTACCGAGCAATTCGGCGGTAGTGATTTGTCATTGTTTATTACAGCGCGTCTTTCGCAAGACATTAATCACCGATGAGAAAGGATTGCAAAGTTAAGCGCAACATTGACGCGGCTGTGAAACAAAAGAAACGTAGCCGAGCGGCATGATGAATCCACCGGTAGCCAATTAAGTCCCAGGAGTGTCGTTAAACTACTACTCGTTAATGCTAAAATGTCGCTCAGCGAGTAAGCAGGATGGTTTGAAACGAGGAAACGGACGTGAAAAATGACAATTACCGTGCATTGCAACGTTATCCCGTCAGGAAACTGGCGGGAGCCGCGAGACGACGAAACTGTTACATAAAATTTCGCAAAACGTATGTTTGCGACAGTGAGTTTCTAACGATTTCGTTGGCACTCGAGCCGTGTGAAACGTTGGAGAAAAAAAAAAAGGAAAAAACCAACGTAAACGACAAAGAACAAAATAAAAACACGAACGTCGTGATGCTCGACACCGTGTTCTATTGTAGTATATTCATCGAACGCCTAGTTTTCAAAGCTTATGCTCTGTATATCGTTATTATTATATATCCGGATCGTAATTACAATAATATGAGGAAACGGACGTGAAAAACGACAACTACAGTGTAACGCAATAACTAGCGAGATTCACGCAATAATGAAATTATTAAATGCAAAACCACTCGGATCGTACTATATTCGCGACGACGAAACGCCAATGGGGATTTCTTTTCGTGCACATTCGTGCACAACCGGTGGTATCGCGGTTCCTACACTTAAATTCTCTTTCAAGATGGTCTTGTTTTCTTTTCTTAATTACTGATCCCTATCGCTCAGCAAAAGGGACTCGTCACGAGTCAGACGAGGAGAATAATAAGTATCGGTGTACCTACTCAAAGCACGAACAAAATCGTCCGTACGACTGAATTACAATTTCAATTTGGCGCATAACACGGCAACGAGAAGCTGCTCCAGGAAACGGTAACTTATAATTTTCTCAGATCTTGATCGTCAAATTAAGGCCATCGTTACGTGCGGAGGCAGACATAAATACCGAAGATCGCGACTAATCAGCGCATTGTTTCGCCAACGTTCGAGTTTCGTTTCAGTACGCGTCGTCAGGCAGTAGGCGAGCCTGATTTTAATTCGCGCCTAAAAAAAATAGTTGGTCGGTTCCGCGGCGAGAAAAGAAAGTCGCCTCTTCTTCCACACAGCCGGATATTTGAAATGCGAGGAAATGAAATTGCCTAGGTGAGCTCGCGCGCTCGTTTGAGAACCGGGAAGATGGTAAAATAAAGTAATTGTTGCTATTACCGGGCGACGATGCTCGTGTTGGTAAATTACAGGTGTACATGCACGTACATTATGTACAACGCTGCGCGTCGACGTTGGTGTAGGTGCGCACCGAGGATTCTCTCTCTTCTGCGCGGCTTGTGAGAATCCGGGCAATTACGTGGCTTCGCTCGCTACGGAATATATCTGGCTTGTTTATAACGAATTAATTTAGATGTCTTAATTGCCATCGGTTAATTGTTGTGGAACACGGAGCGCGAATATCGCGGCGGATCGTCGCTTCAAAGACACCCGGAATTCGCGAAATAGGATTGCGTTGCTTTCACCGAGTTCTACGCTTTCGCTCGTCGCGATCGTTCATTCAAACTCCGCCTGCACGACTCACTTTTCGATATTTCCAAATATTTCCACAATTGGCGCGATCAATCGCTCTTTCCCTTCCCGATCTTTGCCTCTTTTCGATTCGTTGGCGATTTTTTAACGCCTACAAAATACCCCTCGAAGAATTCCGTCTGCACGAATATGTCGCGTCGCTCGATGGTATAATTATGTTAATTAAAAAGCTAACGGAATCCACGGTACGTGGCAAGGGTTAAAGGAGTCGAGATCTATTAAAATTGCTTACAAGGTACGTTAAATTTTGTAAATCCCTCGGTCGTTAGTGACTCGAGGAAATGATAAAATTAAATGCGTACGCGTCGGCGATTACAAACGCACATTATTCTCGCTTTCCTCCTGGGAAAGTTAAGGCATCGAGCGTGTTAATTATAATGAACGTTAAGTAACCGGTGTATACGGGCGCTATTATCGTTTGTACCGAGGCAACAAAATCGCGCAGTCCTGCATCACATCGGGGAAAGCAGTTTACAGCTTGTTACTTATCGCGATGGAGTGCACTAATGCGGTAATGCACGAGAAATCCTATCGACCGGCAAATCTACCACGGATTGAACGTAACGATGTTCGAAACGGTACAATGCAACGTCGTAATACATTTTTCGCAATTTTTCGCTTACACGACTTTTCTCGGTCACGCGTCTCTCGTATTCTCGTTGCAATATATCGATCGGTCAAAGGCGAAGGAAATATATTTCGCTTCTACGCATTACACGTCGAGATAGCGCGTGCTATAGCAACGCTGTGCTGTAAAATATAATCGTCTTTATTATCCTGGTATATCTTACGGTTCGTTTAATGACGTAGCGTGTTAGAATTTTCGCAACGCATCGACGAAATTGTGTAGGAAACGTACCGAAACTGCCGAATAGAGACGTAGCGAGTGCGCGTAGAGAACGCGTTGAGTAACCGAATCGCGGCTCAGTTTAACCCGGGGATTCGAGTTATACACGGCGCGAGTTATATCCATATCGCACAGACGAGAAAATAACGAGGGAAGAGTAGCTATTGCAGGCACAACGTGCAACTATTGCTACCGCCAGTAGTAGTCCCCGCCGAGGCAATGGCTCCTTCACACGACAGGCCAATAAAACGTTTCTACGGGGATATGAGCAGCCTGTAAAATGCTAATCGCCTTGATTCTGACGCATTTTCGAACGGATTTCACTTGCCGGTCTTGAGGAAATAATTCTCTCCCGCCTGCCACCAAAGAATTTTCTCTTCATTGTGCCGAGGCGAGAGAATGCGCCGCGTCGCTGACATAAATCGCGTTACACGTGAAACTTAATTGCACCGTTATCGGGATAATTAGAGCGACAATTACATATATCTCGGTACCGGTTGAATTATTAATATCGTTCGCTCGATGCACGAACGATTGTGCCAGCTCTTCTTTTCTCTTCTCCTCTTTTTTTTTCTTTCTTCTTTTCTTTGCCCCCGGACCGTATCGTCGCGTCGATGGAAAGCCTCGATATGTCTTATCGTTCGCGATACAACGTACCTATCTATTAACGAGGAATTGCGATAAATCGTCCCAACGTACGACGTATCATCTTTACTTCAAAGCGTGAAATCGCAAAACACTTTTCATCGTCAAATACGTGGTTTTGCCACGTGGATGATGCGTTCGCGTGAGATACGATATTTCCCGTGAAATGGCTACGATAATTTGAAAGTAGATCCGTGCGCGATAGCCGTCGCGTATTCTCGAGGTACGCAACGCGAACGGAACGATTGATACTTTTCAATTAAAGTCAAACTTGGTTGCCTTTTCAAGTCGATTCTTTTGTGAACGGTGTTTTGCAATTCTGCGTTGCACAATGGAGCGCGCCGATTTCGATCGTTCGCGCGGACGATAAATCAGTGGCGATTGGGTACGTACGTTTCAAAAGTAATTCAAAAAACGACCAGTGAAACATCGAGCGTAATGACTGGTGATAATGAACCGGGGCGCTGGCTGCGGTGTAAACGATTCGAAAAAATCGTTAACTGGCCGGAAATCGGTAATCGCCCGGAATAATCGGTTCCTTTTATATCTACTTACGTTTTTTCTCCAACGGCGCGTTAGTCGCGGACACGCATTTTTCCGCGTAAAAACGAAACACGAGGGTGGAAACACGCAGTTGGCTCCCCGTGCAGCCGGCTCTTTTCTTCGTCAGTTTTTTCCCCAGTTTTTTGTCTTTTTCTTTCTTTCTGTCTTTCTTTTCTTCCCCCGTCTCGTCCCCGCCTCTCTTTGCTGTCATATTAATCGGACTCAAGCTGCGCATATCCTCCGGTAATGAGAATTACACCCTTTCTTCGGCTTTCCTTTTTATTCGTTCGAAGCAATCTACGATTACTTCTTCGTCCACGAAACCCATTCGACGAATGAACGAACGGGAATATCCTAATCGTACGGTTCATTACGAGCGTGTGCACGCTCGCGATGACTATGACTGATGCTAAGCCACGACGAATTGCGATGCACATTACGAATAAATATCGCACTCTTTGCCCCGTCTCGTCTAATGTGCCCCCTCGCAGATTGCTACTTGGGTGGGTTTCGAAAATGCATCGGGACGAGACCGAGAGGACATTACGTTTAATTAAATTTCACCGTGTCATGCGACGCTTACTGTTCTTTCGACGATGAAAAACGCGCGTTGTTCGGCACGCGGGCAATGCGTTGAAGCAAATGAATCCCGCTCCGGGGTTCGAGGACGTTCGATGTATCGGGCTCACCGACGACCATCTGGCTGACTTTTCGAAGATATGCGGTCACGTCGCGTATCGGACGGAATCGTGCACGCGTTCGCCGATTATTTCCCGTCACGGGGCAAATCGATAAATGAACTTTGTTGTACGCGAGGGCCGAGTAAATTTCTATTTCACGACGCCGGGCTGGAGATCGGCGATCGTGGGGCCGCGAACGCCGAGTCGGGCGTTGGAGTGAAAAATTCGCGAAAATGTCGCCGTCGCGACGATTAATCGGGCAGGTTGGCCGATTAATGGAAAGTCGAGATCTATCAGAGAAAATCGTAATTCCGAACGATGTCGGCAGGAGAGGCAATTCAGGCGATTCCGAGCTTGCCATCTATCTTCCGGCGCGTTGGTAGCGAAGAAAGAAGGCATAATTAAATTAAATTAAGCCCGGCTGAGCTCTCGGCCTCCGCCACTCTCCTCTCCTTCAACTGCTTGCTCCCCTCCGCTTCCTCGCTGTCCTACCAGCGGCGATAGTCGACGCCGCCTTTATTTGCAAGCAATTTGCGCTCGCGGATCGTGCTGCAAAAAATCTGAAAATAATGCTGCCGTATTAATCATATCCCTCCGCCCTTATTCCTCCTTCCTCTTCCCTTTCCTCTTCTGCTTCTGTCTCCCCCTTTTATTCCGCGCTCGTCTCTGCGTACCGACATACTTACGTCTCGTCCTCGCATATTTACGACCGAAAAAAAAAAAAAAAAAAAAAAACTCCGCGCATCCGCGCACACTCGGCGTAGCGCAATTTAGTGCGCTGTTTAGTATGCCCAGCGAGAGCGCGATACGAACTGTGCAAGGAGCGAGGAATTTCGCTGAAATTATTTAATTACTTCATTTGGGTAGAGCTCTGGATTGTAGCTCAGGAACGTAACGCGCGAGCTTTGCGAACACGTTGAGTTTATTCCGTCAACATTTCGTGTTTTTGTGACGTACGAACATCGTATACGAAAGACTATATACGAAACGATATACATACATACATACATACACACACACACACACACACACACACATATATATATGTACATTGCGTGATGTAATGGAATAAGTAAACAGTTTGAATAAAATCCCGTCAAAATGGGAGTAACCTGATTTTCCGGTTAACCGTACGCTTAAGAAGGGAGAGAGCTATTTACACGAGAGGTGGGAATCACGGTAACGAAATCGCATTTTGTTTTCTAGTAGTTGAGGCGATAATGCAAGGCTCAGAACTTCTTTGGCTTCCTCACGGGCTCGAGGCCGCTGTCGTACTCGGAGGTGTTAAGCATTCTGACTCTCTTCAGCAACCCCATCTTCGGTTCGTCACCTTGACGCTTCTGCTTCTTCTTCGCCGGCTCCCCGTCGGGCCTGAAAACGCAGAAACGCTCCTTAATCGTCGCATTAGGGCTAACCCGCAATTTTCGGTAATTCGACGTAAACGACATGTGGCGAGGACAGAGCGAGGTAATCGAAAATCGACAAAAAAGCGGACTCGCATTAAAACACCGGCAATACACCCCCCGCTCTTCTCACCGGTCCGATGGCGTGCCAGAGAATTTCGGCCAACTGCCGTGCCGAATTTCACGTTCGTCACTACTGTTTTTCTCGGTCGATCCGTTTTATTCGCCTAATCTTCGGCGGCGGCTAATGCCGCGCGGCCAAAAGAACGATCGAAATCAGAAAGAAAAACAAAACTACTCTTTCCTACGGAGGCATCCGATACGACGATTTCGACCGGCAAAAATCTGCAAAACTTTCGCCAAAAACAACGGATCCGTTCCATTCGGTCGACCTCTCTAAAAGCGTCGAGACAATCGGTGAACGTCAACGCGTCCTCAAAGTTCTCTCTTCGAGTTCAAAGACTCGACAATTGCACGACAATTGCACGACGATTATCGAGAATATCACAGAGACGTGTTTTTCAATTATTAAGAATTTCGAGAGCCAACTCTCAAAGTTTCAGTCCCTGTGTAACTCAAAGTTGAGTCTCGGAGCTTGCAATACTCGAGAGCTTTATACGTCACTATTTAGACGCGTTCACGAACACGCACGGTGACACGTACACCCGCTCACGAGCCGGAAAATACATACGTATATACAAAAACGCACACAGAAGCAGGCGTAATCGCACCCACAGAGGCGTACACCATAGGTCTCTCGATCCATTGGACCGTCAGCTCGGTGCCCGCCTTTCACCCATTAAAACGAACTTGTTCTCTCTCTACGGGTGGAGGGCACCCGCCGGTTACCCGTTGTGTGCATCGAAAGCACGCCCATTCAAATCACATTAAACAAGTTAGTGCTTAATGCCTGCTCCGAAGAAAGCGGCGCGGCGTGGTGCGTGTCACCAACGAAATATCGATAACGTGATAGACAAAACCTCCCGAAGCGCGTGAGTAATAACTGGACGCTACGTTTAAATTCCTCGATTAAGACTGCCAAATGTAAGAGCTGATAATTTGAGAGCTGATCGAAGAAACTGGGACAAAGTACGAAGTACTTTCGAGGAAAATACCACGCAGCGAAGAGGCGATTTAGCGCCACGTACTTACACGTGCCTGAGATGAATAAAGACCGTGCTACTCCAGCACGCGTTACAGTCGACCAAACGCTGCGTGCGCCGGAAAAAGAAAACAGAGATCTCGAAACGAGACGAGAGGTCTAACGCAAATAGATTGACGCAAAAAGATAGCGTGCGATGGACAGAAAATCAGAGTGACGTTGAGTGGGTGAGAGTTCTTCGTAAAGAGAGAGAGAGAGAGAGAGATGGGGAGCAAGAGAGAGCGAGGAACGGAGGGGAGGGGAGGGAAGGAACAAGAGAAGCAGAGAGCAAAGGGAGGCTCGTGCTCGTCCCGTGGTTTCCGTAAATGGCGCAGCCAGGGCCGGAAGTAGCGGTCGCATCAGTCTGTTTAATAGCCGTATTGTATAATTATGAACAATGGAGAGATAGAGTAAGAGACAGTGAATCGAGAGTCAGAGAGAGAATGGGAGAAGCCTGGAGAAGGGCAGAAGCCAGCCGAATGCCATGTGAAATGCATACCGGGCAGAGATAGACGGAGACGCGTTTAGAGAGAACGAGGGCCGAGCGACGTCAGACAGAGAGAGAAACGAAGGGGAACCGAGGGAGATGGCGAACAACGAGGATGAGCACGACGAGAGCCGTATGGCTTATGGTTGCCAGCCACCGTACACCATGTCCGCCCGTTCGTCGTACATGACGAATGACACAAAGCGACAGTTTTGACGTATCTAACCTCTCTAGGAACCACGAGCTGTCCTCGCGCTACGTTTGCGTGTACTATCTGTTAACACACGTGGTTGCGTTTGTTAGTTATGCTTGCCGCGAGAGGGAAAGAGGGGAGGAGAGATCAGGGTGCACCGCAGTTAACACGCTAAGCCACGCATGAATCCGTCATTAATACTGCGGGCTCGCTCGTCTCCTCCGTGACTGTCTACCTCAACCGTGCGCCGACCAACGGTCTGCTTCTCTTTGCGACCGAAGCAAGAATCACGCTCGATCGCGTAACAATAGGGAGGGGGAATGGCGAAATAAAATTGAACACTTACTTTTTGTTCGTGAGCCTGTTCCTGTGCCGTTTCTTCGAGCTGTCCTTCTCGTGCAGTTTCTTTCCTATTCCGCCGATCCGTTGCGGAGTTTCCCTCAGCGCGAAGCTCTTCGCGTAGTGACCCAAATGGGCAGTTCTCCGATTGAAAATCTCCCGCATGTCGCGAGGGTAGCTAGAGTAGAAACGCATCCACGAGGTGTACGCTGAAAGCCATCGAGGTCCGGTTACACGTTTGATCGTAACTGATCGGTCGGCAGAATATACGCTGTAATAAACTGTTTGACGAACGGTGCGAATAGAATCGCGAGCAGCTTTAAGAAGTACGTACGCGGTTCCCGCCCACGTGTAAATGAGGCCACGTGCGTTGTAACTCGAATGTTAATCACTGTCCGCGTGTAGCGCGCCCTTATTAATCGAGCTTCCATTCGATGGGGGGGGGGGCAGGCAGCGCCAGCGTTACGCGGTTCTATGGGGTGTGTGGCCCACGGTGAGCTATTAAGAGGCATTAACGGGGGTCGAGTCAAGTGCTGTGGCTAATAGTCATCCCCCTTATTCCCTCTTAACTTCTCCAGCTTCCGCGGGCGGGTGAGAAACTCGGGGGTTCGCCGATCCTGAGAGAACTTGACATGTGCCAGTGTTACTGTCACTCCGTGCGAAAAATCTACCGTGAAGTGCTTCTCCGTCTCTGCTCTTTTGACGGATCGAGATGCTCGAGCTTCTCTCCCTCGCTCGAATCCGCCCGAGTTGAAAGCTACGATTATCGATGCCAGAGAAAGATATCTGAGAACTTTTAATCTCCTTCTGACGTGTTTTTCAGCGTGTGTCAATTTTTTTTTTTTTTTATTTGTCGAATAGATGTTGCCAATGAAAACTGACAACGTACGTTTACGTGAAAAAAGAAAAAAAGAAAAAGCGCAGAGACGTTCGTGTTTCGACTAACACTATCTCCATCGGGAGAACCCGAGTGTCTTTAATTCCGATAATTCACCTCGTAGACCTTATGCCTTGACATTTTCCGGCTTGATTTCCGTCTGCCTTCTCACCCCCGACTCGACGCTTCCGCACATAAGAAACTTGCAAAGATCTTTCTCTCGTGGCCCGGTGTCGACGTTGAAAAGGGAGAAATGTTTTTCTCCATTTAGCACATAAATCACCCGCGGGGGTGGTATCTAGCCGAGAAGGCAGAGAAAACGCTGGTAGGGGGTTGCAAGAGTGGGTCGCGTGGGGTGGCATTGTTCCTAAGTGATGTAACTGCGTCTTATTGTATTTGTATCCTGTATCGCATTGTTAAGAGTCTCTCGCCACAAAGCGTAAGTGGTTTTGGCGGAAGCCACATTCAGTGGTTGGATTGTGTCGGCCACCCCCATGCGAAAGGCGTGCAAGTGGCCTACACTAGATTCGATCTAACTCGCTAACTTGTGTGTTTATCCACTTCCCCTCGACAGAACTTTTTTTCGTTAAAAAGAAAAATATGTACCGAAGACAAAGACACTGTGATTTTCTTATTTCAAAAAGTTTTAAACGCGCTTTTAGTCTGAAAAGATATATTTCATACGTGTAATTGCATCGATGTTAAAGTTAAAGACGCAACGTAAGAAATGTCAGACGGATAGAGCTACAAATTTTTACAGGATTCGACAAAAATTGTAAACTGTTGAAGACGTTTGTCAGAGTTACATCGAAAAGACCATAGCTAAGGACTGGTATGAAAGACGACACACACACGTATATGCGAGCTAAAGCGGATGAATCTCTTTGGTTGGTGGTAGTAGTCGAAGGCCGGGGGGGTTGTTCTATGGAGTTGTATTCACTATTGAGGGCTGTTCGGCTCTATTGGGGTGATAATGTTACGAATTAGCAAGATTTCCACTTCCACGCACTCTGTCACGACCCTACATTCATCACGAATTAATTTCTCGGATTAGAAAGAAACGGATGACATCACCGTGAAATGCTCGATAGTTTCCTCCCGGATATCGTTACGATTTTCCAAGATGTTCCAAAAACAGAAGAATCAAGATTTCAGTTGAAAATTTAATTGGCGTTCATTTCGTGCTTCAACACGGTCTGTTCTCTGCTTCTTTGTACCAACGCAACCTCGTGGAAAGTGCAGCGTGGAATTATCAACGACAATTAATCTATCAATCACTCAGGGCACGTAGAGGTACGGTCAAGTGGTTAACTGTGTACCGTCACTCAAATCTGGAAGCGGCTAAGCGCTCAAAAACCGTGGCTAACCTTCGTGTAAAGCCACGCTTGACGTGATACAACTACGAAATTCAAAAACCTCTTAGAAAGATTTATGGCCTTTATTTTTCGTTTTGGAATCGATCACCCACTGACTATATTCCATCGTGTCTCTCTGACACCGCAGACCGTACTTTATAACAGGATTGTAATATTCGAGAGCATAAGGATAAATATTACATCTCTCTCTCTCTCTCTCTCTCTCTCTTTGCGGCCTCTGAATGAAGCACGAATCGTCGCGTTCTAATGGATTTATTATTGCAGCAAATAAATTCTTCGGCTTAACGACTCTAATAGGGGAACCGTGGTACGGCAAACAAGATCATCGCTCCTCATCGAGAGAGTATGTAAATATCGAAGTGGCGGGCGAAAACCGAGACAGAGCGGAGGCTCGGTAACGCGGTCGTGTGAGGGTTACTTTATATGCGAGTGGGGTGCCCGCTGGAATTGGCTTACTGTACCCTGAAGTCGGCTCGCTTTCGTTCCGATCCAACTGAATCGAACGAAATGCGTGCTCCCTCATCGTTCGTTGAATTTCATGAGTACTTTGTGTCTCGCCGTGACAGAGGTCAAAATCGCGTTAAGCGTAAAATCGTAAAGTCGATTCGGCTTTGTTAAACGTTCGTTGCATGCATCCATCACTCTCTCTCTCTCTCTCTCTCTCTCTCTCTCTCTCTCTGTTTAGCGTATTTCTAAACGTAATTTACCTTTGCACGCTTTCTCTCGGAGCTTCGTGTCCTCGAGCACCATGGTTTCGAACTCATTCTGAAGCGCGATCGCGGCGTTATGAACAGAGGAATGTTTCGACAAGGGAGTCATCAGTTTGTCCAGAATGTCGTTCATGTCCTCTTGCCCGATTCTGATACGCCTAGACTCGAGCATCCGGACGAATTCGATCTCTGGCGGGGTTAAAAAGATAGTCGCCGAACCGGAAGAACCAGCTCGCGCGGTTCTACCGATTCGATGCACGTAATCCCTGGCAGACGTTGGTCCTGTGTATTGAATCACGCAGTCCACTTTTGGCAGGTCTAATCCACGAGCTGCAACATCCTAAATAAGCAGAATCAAACGTGAATACACGTGAAGTGGAAGTGATAGTACTTGAGGAAAAGTTAGAGAGAGAGAGAGAGAGAGAAGCAAACCGGTGCTGCGGTTGGCGATTCAAACATCTTGTTCTTTGACGATCGAAGGGGCCAAGAGCAAGGACCGAGAGCGTGCGATCTGCGAGGTACAAATGTCTTACAAACCGCGTCGATTTCTCGTTTTGTACGAAGGTGAATGCGCGCGGCTGGCAGCGAGCGCCCGCTGTGGAACCCCAACGGCGAACGTTTGAGCACGGCCCTGATTTCCTTGCGTTCGGTTAACCAATGATTCACCGAACGGAGCACATCGAGTTTCTGCTTGACGACCCTGGAGACTAATCCCGGGCCACCAGTGGGGGGGCGTCGCGGCCCCGAAAATTCTTTCGCGGCACGATACGGATGTGTCTGTCTTCCTCCTTTTTATATCTTTTTATCGAATTAATTCGACGCGATCCTACGACGGAACCGCCCGCAGACGCCGGGGTGAAGGAAAACGAGAAAGAAGTTTGCCCTATGGAAATAAAATACCGTCCCGGTGAACGATGTTTCATCGTCGTGACTTTGTTTCGTCCGTTTCTCCACGCTAATTACGGTGCTACTTTCCCTCGATGAATGTCCTGCGTAAATATGAAACGTGAAACGACCGACTATTTCTTACATTGAGAAGGAGAAATACTTGGAGATGCCGATAATTGATCGGCGGTAAACAAGTTCGATCAGAAATCCTCGACCGAGAGCTAGTACATCTGATAAAATGAAATCGGCCGGAGACGCCCACGTATCTTTCGACGAAGCGAGCAACGCGGCTGCCACCGGCGCGATATAATGTAACGAAAACAGGGACGAGGGGCGATCGATGGCAGCGATTAAGACAAACGATCGTTTAGGAGAGAGGCCGCGATCGTGGCTCGGAGGATCGAGAACGGATCGTCCGCTCAAAACATCTCACTCGGACCATAGATCACCTCGTGGATCCGGATTCACCACCGCTGAGAGCCGCGGAACATTCCATCCGCGGGGGCTCTCGTGAGTTTTCAACGTGGAAATTAATAATGCTGCCATAGAATCTCCGTTCAAGTGACGCTGTAAAATGTAGGCGGCGGTTGCCATCGTTGTTCGTTGCTCTCTCGGATCAAGCACTTGTATACCTTTCGAAGGTAAAGAGTCAAAATTTTGACGAAAACGAGAGTGAAATTGTCAGGACAATCAAATATTCTTCGATTCGTATCGGTAATTCGATCATCTCGGCAGCAATTAAGCGATTTGTGTAGATTTTGAATGAAGAAGGTAGAAAGAATAATGACAAGCTGTAACAAGTTGCCGTGAAACACGTGTTGAATCAACGATGCAATCGCCTGATTAAAAGAAATTAATCCCAGCTATGAGCAATGTGTAACACCGTTGCGTGTCGTGGATCATGAATTTTAAAATTCATACCTTCCGCCGGACTTTGATGGTCTCTTCCTTTTTCTTCGGTCAAGTGGCGTTTTAAATTCATGTTAACCGACGAGAAAGAGGATTGCAAAGTAAACGATAATGAATTTAATTATTACTACTGCATTTTTAATGATATTTATCGGACGTCAATATCCATAACTTTCACCGCTAATTATGATGATTGAGAAATTGTCATGGAGTCACGATATAACAGAAAGTTGATCCACACTACATCGATACACGATTAATTTGATTCGTTGGCAATTAGTAAACGAAAGAAAGTTGTCTGTCGGTCATAAATCGCCGTGTTGCGTCAGTCTTCGAAATAGCACGTAGCTTGCATTCTAAAATTAGAAATTATCGTGACTATCAGGACTGACGGTTTTCCCAATGAAATCTCTCCGTCACGATAAGTGTTATTAATGTGAACGTTCGCCATTTAAATGTAGAAAACAATTAAAGAACTGGCTGGCATATAACAGGCAAACAATCATAATTATACTCGTTACGAAGGCTTCATGTGCGCGCATAATTTTTAACCTCCGGACACAGCATGGGTCCGGAGATATTAAATTTCGTCCTGAAAGAATAAGCCACGGGATAATTTACTGCTCGGGGAATGCCGCCCGTATCCCTAGCTTTTCTTCTGCTCTTTCCTTCTTCGCTCCTTTCCTTCTTATTTCGCACTGTTTTATAACAATTTTTATTCTCGCAAAACAGTTTCGTTGTTTTCGTAAAATCATCGCGTGAGTCTTTTCTACTATTGTTACGTAAGCTTTCGCGAAACAATTGAAAACATCTAGGTATCAGATATTATGTACAAAGTACTACTCACCGTACAGAGTAGAACTCCACTCGTCGCCTGTCTGAAAGTTTTGAAGACCTCGGTTCGTTCTTTTTGGGTCATACTACCGTGCAATTTGAAGAATTCTACATCGATTAAAGGATCAGAATCATCGTCATCTTCGTCAATGGGTTTAGTTAATACAGATGATAAGATCTCCGTGTGATAATCAACCATATCTTGAGTGGCCATAAATATTAATATTTTGTGTTCACCGTGGCTCTATTCATATGAAATTTCACAACGTAAAATTTTAAATATGAATAAAAAATAAATAGTCTGACGTGACAAATTTACCTGACACTTTCCGGCGATGTAAGCACTTAAAGTCACCATTCTCAGTTTTGGGGGTGTGACGACATAACTTTGATTCACGCTTTGTGGGACTACTAAATCCTCGTTGATATCGCTCACGTCACCACCAGTTGTTTCCAAATTTTCTTTCGCAGCATCGATGAAAACAGGATGATTCATAGCAAGACCTGCTAATTTTTCTACCGCGTGTGTCAATGTCGCAGAAAGTAAAATTGTCTGCCTTCTCGATTCATCTCCACTACTATTATCATTTTCTCTGTGTTGCGTATCATCTTTTTGCAGATCAGAGCCTTTTTTTGTTGTAAAGTCTGAGCAAACTTTCTGTTTATCTGATATTTTTGACTTAATATAAGGCTCGCCTTGGTCGGAGTCGTCATCACTGCTAGAATGATACACTTGTTTTCGTTTAACACTATCTTCAATATCGTCATCTTCAGATTTTAAATCTGTGCTCTTATTTGATTTAACGATTAAATTTTTGTGACTGTTACTTTGAGACTTTTCAAAATCGCCACTATTTTTCAGATGCTCAAGATCTGCATCGGTACACACTTTCTTTAGATTTTGACGCAATATTTCCATGGCATCATAGCCAGTACTTGGAAGTACTTTCAAAGCACTTACTATACTGAAATTATATTATATCATGTTATAAAAGAGCATTCTTTTTTGTTTTAGCAAATTCTTTGAATACGTCTTCAATTGAGAAAACATACCCAGATATATCTTTTTCATATCCCATGTCAAACATTCTATCAGCCTCGTCTAAAACGAAATATTTAACGTCGCTCAACTTTAAAGCTGCCGTCCGTTTTATGTGATCTAACAGTCTACCTGGTGTACCAACTAAAACATTGCAACCTCTTCTCAGCCTAGCTTTTTCTGCTTTCCTTTTTTCACCTCCTGCCAAATATCCTGGTACAATCCACATAAATGGCTAAAATCGTATGAAAATAAATGGAAGTGTATTCATTAAATAATTATTAATGTAGTACTTACTTTTGTTAATTTTAAAAAGCACTCGTAAGTTTGTAACGCTAGTTCCCTAGTTGGAACAACTATAAGGGCTTTCAAACCACTATTTCTATTTAATTTTGGTCTAATTTTATGTAAACATTCAACTATAGGCAAAGCATATGCTAGTGTTTTTCCAGAACCAGTTTGTGATCTAATTAAAACATCTTTTCCTAAAAATATCTGGGGAATTGCTTTTTGTTGTACTATAGTCATTTTAGTTATATGCATATTTTGCTCTAAATTAGATATCTGAGAAAATGTTTTATAATTAGTAAAATATATTATTATATCGAACATGTTATGATACATCAGATGTGTATGATACTAACCGTAAAAGGATGCATTTTGAGATCATCGAAGGTCGTGGCTGTAAAGATTGGCTCATTTATCGGTTTTACTAATCTCTGTCCAATGTTTGGTATTTCTGGATTATGTCCAAATAAGGAAGATATTTTCCCAACAGATTTATGAGAAATATTTGTATTTTTATTATCTTTTGTACTATTAATATCAGTTTTTGATTTATCTAATTGTTTTTTCTTTTTTCTCTTTTCAGGCAAACTGGAAAATTCTCCAGACTCTTCCTTGAATTCCTTTTTAGCTTTCTTTTCTGGCACATCATCTTTTTCTATTTCTTTTTGTTTTAAAGACTCTAACAGACTAACCTGCTTAGTTTCAGATTCTGATTGTTTCGAAAATATACTAGCCAATGTTTTTTTAGAATTTGTATCAGTGATTTTTCTTTTTCTTGCTAATAAAGTTTTGCCAAAATTCTCTCTTGTAATTTTAACAAATGAAATATTGGGAACATCGGAAACTTCATTACTTTTGTTAGATAGGGAGTTATTTGTTTCTGTATCGCTCTTTTGCGCTTTTATGGGTTCTTTAGTTGTTTCCTGCTGTAATTGTGTGTGTTTAACATTTACTTGTGGCTTAGACTTTAATTTATTTTGTACAATAGAAGATTGATTTTGATTAATTCCCCTTAATCTCTGTGCAACAATTGCTCCTAAAGATTTTTGTTTAATTCTTCTTTTAGTGGTATCACTTTCCTTAACAGAGTCATGTTTTAATTCATTACTTGCTACTTTCTTAGCTACCTTATTTTTCTTTTGTCTCATTAAATTAAGAATAAAATCATCTTCTGTTCCTATTTTCTAATTAAAAAATACAATTCCATGAGAATAACAGTTCAACCACATTTTCTAACCTCTCACTTACCTCTCTGGCAGCTGGTCCTGTAGAAATATTCAAGCAAATATCCATGGCTTTTACAGTCATATTTTTATTTTTCTAATGTTCGCTTCAAAAGACGGCACTACACACGTTTGAAATTAACGAGAAACGAAACACAATATTGAGAAACACGAACATAACCTGATAGCACGTGTCACACACACGTTCAGCTTTAGCCAATTCAGATACTGGACATGCGCAGATTGTGGCGCGTGACTGGTGTCGAGGCTACTGTCGAAGGCTTTGTTCGATCTATGACTTTGTTTAAAAATCCAATAAAAGTTATTCATTAGGAAACTTGTATTATTATATTAACACGTATAAATTTCATAGATACACATGTTCCACAGTAAGATAATAACAATTTTTTTTTACATTTATCGCTATATTACACGCAGATAATAAAATACAGCGATGTAACATCCCGTCTATATTGCGACTTTAATTATTATCGATTAGAAGTATTATCGATATACCGTGCGACGATTCAAGTATAGATTTATGAAGAAGCAAGTATGTAAGTAGTTAGTAGTCAATCGAGTAACAAGAATTGAATTCCGTAGTTTCAAATTTTAAGCGCGTATTTGCTTGTAGTAAGTGTGTTTACATTTTTTTACGAACGATCAGTCTAGTGTCGTTTGACGTAGGAACGAAAACCGTGGTCATTTCGGCTGAGTTCGAGCATTTAGTATTCGTGGTTCATTGTATCAAGACGTTAACAATTCGACAAGAATATGTTGTGCTGTGTCGGACTAGCGTTAGCCACAAGGATCATCAGTACCTATACTATGGTAAGTGACGGACAATCTGTCAGTTAAACCGGTTTTTAACACATTGCACGGTAACGGAAAATATTATTGTATTATTTTCCGAACTTGTTCTTTTCAACGACGAATGTTAAGGTTACCGCGTTTATTTCTCCTGTATTTTTCTAGTCGCTGTCCATACTTACGATAAACTTGTTGATGAGCAACTATTTCTCAAAGGAAACAGACGAAGAATTTTTCAATTCTATTAGAAACTGGGGCATAGTTGGTTTAAATTGGTTGCAAATTTTAAAAAACTTTCAAGTGAGAAATAAAGGTAGGTAGGTTTCATCACGAGTAAACGCATAAATAATATTCTAGAAATATTGCGACACTAATGTAAAATCAAAACATTTAGCGCAAATAACCGTGGTGTTCTTCCTCGTGTACGCGGTGTCATTTTTATCGGTCAGTGCGTATCTCGCCTTTGGATCAATTTCCGTAAGTATTATATTTTATAACCAGTCATTTTCCCGATAGATTCGAACATATGTACAATGCCAAAGTGATGAAAGAAAACGGACGCTGTAGCCGTGTATTGAAAGCGAATCAACCGTAGACTTCTTTATTTAAAAAGAGTATTTTCGGCACGTAGCAACCTTGCTTAAACTCGCTAACGATCTTGCTAACTTCGGCGTACGTTCGCAGAGGAAACCTAAGTGCGCCGTGCCTTGGATGTATTTGCAAATAATTAGCATAATAGATCAGTCTGTGACGCTGTCTATTCATCTGACGCACGAACCACAATACGATGTTTACGACAAATCAGTATGGTACATTCCACTGTCCAGTATTTATCTACGTAAGTATATTAAAATTTACCTTGCTCACGGATGTCAAAATTTGTCTCGTTCAACGATGTGTATTTGTCGCTTAAGTTTGTCGTGATTTTAGCTTCTTTCTTTCTTTCTTGAACGAATTGAAAAATCGAATGACAGACAAAGCTTGCATTTTGTCGATTTAGTGTTTTCTGCATACATGTGGATGGTCGTATATTCTGCTCGGAAAGAATGGATCGAGAAGCAGCAGAATCTCACAGAGTTACCAATAACGATAGCCACATCGACGACGCAATCGAACAATAGCGACGAACAAAAATCGCCATCGTTTCTGTCGCAGAATTTCTCGATGTTCGATTCGCCAAGACATCTTCAATTTTATCCGAATAGCTAATGCACGCAATTTCGAGACACTTTGGATTTCGTTTCTGTGCTGTACATTACTACCTACGTATCTGTCATCGGTTGTTCTTTGCGACAAGGAGATAGATGTCCAAGTATCAGAAAACATATAGTTATTAATTATCGATATAAATTAGTCATTCGTTGCAAGTTACGTGCGTCCAATATACGTATGTTTATTTAAGACTAACTTTTTAAGCGCAACGTTTGGAGTCATATACATAGTTTTACAGAGAGAGAGAGAGATACATATAAATATAATTTGTTTGTTGTTTTTTTACTCAAAGCATCTCTATTTCTGGAAAAGATTCGAATCTTAAGTCCGCATAATAACCATTGATCATTCGCAACTAATGGAATGTGCAGAGAGCAGGCAAACTACCAGAATACGATGAATCTCGGTCCCGTAATGGGAAAAATGTATAATAATGCGGGTAACTCGATAAATCAGTCCGGGGATGCGACTAATAGAGTGTATCAAATGCGCCCACGGCGGAGCGCGGTTGCATAGAAAATATGAGAAATGGCCACGTTTTACGTCGAAATACTTTTAAACTTCCGGGATTTGAATCGCGCGCAAGCATATTCCCTATACGGGGACCGGCGTCTCCTAGATGGAGGTCGATTTGTCCGAAAATGGTCGGAACTTTTCGCGAAACTCTCGAGAATAATGATCGAGCGCACAATGGCCGATAGAAAAAGCCCCTTCTCGCGATTTATTTCGGACGTTTCACCACGTTCCTAGACGATCATTTGCCTTCCCCGAAAAGTAACGCACCAGCGGGCGTAACTTCTGCAATATCCGAGAATATCCTACCATCGTGCGAATTTCTTTCTCAGTTTCGTGTTTCTTACATGCATGCGAAGAGAGAGATGAATCAAGCTCAAAGACGTCGTCAATCCAAATGATTATCGATAACGATAAATATATCCTCAACGTATAAATTGACGCTAGAGAAAACTTTCGTAAGCTCTCCGTTGAACGATACGGCTGCGAACGTGAAGGACAGACGCATTGGGGTACGCGACGTGGTTGGTTGGTGGTGCTTTTAAAAAGAACTGAGCGAACCAATTTGTAGGCTGTCGCAAACTTTTAAAACACTAGTTGACAGCCAGTCCGCCCCCTCGCAACTTGTACACCCTCCTCGACACTCGTCCAACCATCCAGAAGGATTCCAACTACCGCTCGACGTCTCTCTCTCTCTCTCTCTCTCTCTCTCGTCTTTCGACTGGAGTAGCTACCAGTAGACTGCGAAACTCACCCCTCCGTGTCGTGGAAGCCGATGGATTGTAAAATAAAACTAACTTGGCTCTTTCGTGGATCGAGAACGGAGTACCAGCGAAACCTTATTCCCTCGAGTCTCTTTTATTTTCGCGTACCTCTTTTTTTTTTTTTTTTTACTAACCACGGGGTACAATCACGGGAAAGACTTTGACGAGAAATAGATATTACGAAAGAGCTGTGCTTATTTAGAGAGGTAACAAAATCTTGATCTGAATTTGACTCAATCGGAGATTACATCCGCAGCTGTTGCTTCTTTAAAATGTTGTAAACTTTTATAACAAATGAATGTGTCATCGAATGCCTTGAATAAATAGATGTTTATAATCTGATAAATAGAGTAATTAATAAATGTTACAATTTCACGAAGAATTCGCACTGCAAATATTTGCGAAATATGAACTTTCGTCGAACATCATTCTCGGAAAATATCTTTTCACGCGATGACGCGCTGTTTGCTATATACTCCTCCGATATCTTCGTGAAACTTGGAATACTTTTACGAGTATCCAAGGATTAAGGAGAAGGGTAGTCGCACGCATGGCGTGTATAAAGGGTGGTGCGACGTAATTAATCTTCTTGTATGACACTTTGGCTGGTTACGGGGCAGAGCTTGCCAGAAGCCAGAACACAACATCCCACTTAAGCTCGACGCCCAGAAAACAATTAATACGAAATTGATTAATAATTATTGCGTCCCAGTTTCGGTCCCCCTTGTCGCGGTTTCCGCTCTTGCTAGTCACCTAACCGTGAAAAAACAAATTTTTCCACCGACGTCAGGTTCTCCGATCTCCCACGAGAACGCGTCTCCGCGAGATCGATACGAGGACCATTTCCGATATAAAATTTTTGCCTATCGCCTCGAACGCCGTTCCTACACTGTGTTCCGAAATCGATTCCCTCGAATGTTTTGGCAAATAGATTCGGCCGTCACGAACTGGGAGAAAATCGAACCTTAAAGCGTCCGGCTCGACGAAACGGTCGGTACGCGCAGCGGTTCCACTCCTTTTGTGACATTTATTTGTTCGCCGCCGAAAACGGACAGTCGATTTGGCATTATTTTTCCAGACAGACAGATTTTATTGATCTGCCGCGTTCGTTCTCTCCCGAGAACGAGAGCTGGAACGAGAGAACGAAAAGACGAAGCGAAACACGGGAGCGAAAGAGAGGACGACAGAACGGCGGAACTGAACGCCCCATAAAGCTAACCAATGCTAATACTTCGCATCTCTGCAGTGGCGTCCTTTTTCGAGCGTGTACCTCGTACTCCGTCCGTTTGCTCGCACCGTTTGGAGAAGATGCTGCGACGCCGCTGCCCCGGACCGGAATCAGCAATAAACGCGTAACCGAGCCTAATTCGTAATGTTGGCACAGTCATTGTGGCCCATTGTGAATTCTATTCCCCTGTTATTTAGGGGCTACGAATATAATGGCCGGGGTTATCGCAGGAAACTGCCAGTAACGACAGTAAGAGGCACGTTACTCTTCTCCGAATACGCTCCTCGATCTTTCTTTGCGAGCTTCGTCAAAGATCTCGTCCAACGAATCCTCGAATCTAACGTTTAGACGACTCTTTTCGCTGCTTGGTTGTGCGCCAAATTTGTAAATTTCAGCCAGTGTGGATAAGATGAAGAGGGAAAAAATTAGGAGAAGCAAGAAGTCGCGCGTGTCGCGACCGAGAAGTTCGTTTGCCAAGAGTATTCGTACACGAATATTGGCAAAACGTCTTAGCGTATGAATAAGAGGGTATCTACCCCCTGTCTCTTGGTACGTTTTTCTTCTTCTTCCTTTTTCTCTTCTTCCCTCGGACCAATGATCGGCTCTGGTCGGAAGACGGACACGGAGCGGGAGAAATCGCATTACTTTCGAATTTCTTCGGCCCGAAACGGGGGCGGCACGTGCTCGTGCCTTTTTTCTTTTCTAAGGAGAGACGAATGGACGAAGCGGGAAGCGAGGAAATAAATTTGTGAACACGACGAGGACGATGGACGACGAGGCACAATAGCTGCGTTTAATACTACATTAAACACGATACAGAACGATCTACCCCGTGACCACCGTGACAAAGTTTCCTGGACAATGCGCCGATGCGATGACTGTATTAGTGGGCCGAGGGATGGAAATCTGTACGCACGTGCACGGAATGCTCGTCGATCACCGTTCGTACGTTGTTGCTCGCGTCATTTACAAATTTCATTTGCAACGACGTAGTTTAAAACTAGCCTCTTGCCATGCAGACAGCGCTTAACAAAGAAACGCGATTTTCCTTCGAGGTACAAAGCGGTCGTTACGGCCCGATACGCGATATTTCATTTCGTTCTGTATCGTCACGTTAAGCTAGATTACTCCGGCCATTATCCTTGGAAGAGAGAACGGGTGGAAAACGAGTTCTTCGATCGACTTCCGGCGTTCTCAACGCCGTTTTCACGTTCCCGCACGTATGCCCGACTACGCGGAGCAATCGAACGATACCTCATTACCGCGCCACGTAATTGATAATTATCGGCAATTGATTGAAAGATATGGCTTCGCTATTACGTGCTTTCGTAGCTACGGACTTGTCGATCTATGAGTCGATATTGCCTCGGATATTTTTGCCTTTGAGATATTTGATCTGTACGATATGATAATGACAAAGTCAAGCCTTTGACGTTCGTTCAATCTTGAAGTTTCTCTCACCGTGGAGAGAAGACACGACGTCGTCCGTCGTTCGGAAACCGAAGATCAATTTTCGTAAGAAAGAGTAGATCGATGACCGGAGTATGGAACGAGGGGAACAGTGTCCGGTTATCTGGTCGGTCGATTCAAAGTGGCGGAAGCGAGCGAGGGATGGTGGGCGGAAGGAGCCGGTTTTTCGAGAATGGCTGCTGTAGGTGTCGAAGGGACACCGGGGCTCGAACGAGGCCGCAATTAGGCGGTCCCGGGGTCGACGAGCAACGACGAGGTCGGGCATTATGCAAAGCAGATTTTAAATTTAGATGTGGCCCACCGTGCCCACACACCTCTACACGCCCCTTGTGTGTTGGCAAAGAGGCGCGCGACTGTACGCAGTTTCGACTACAGGAGGAGTACGGTCACACGAACGGCCGAAGACACGCGAGCTCTGGTTCGTGCAAAGCGTGGGTCGCGTCGCGCTCGACAAATTAGCGCGTTTTAAATCCAATCTAAACCAAAAGGGGAGGGAATCGTTATGGACGGCGACGGAAGGGGCCAACAGCTCGAGGGATACTCTATGAGCTGTTTTGCATTTCTGGCTCGCGCGCGCGCGCGCCCAACATTTGAGGTGTAAAATATTAAATCCAGGCGCCTCCGCCATATCGCCTACGTCCTCGAAAGAGAGGAGGAGGAGGAGGAGGAGGAGGAGGAGGAGGAGGAGGAGGAGGAGGAGATGGTGGAGGAGGCGGATGGAAACGTTACGCGGATAGGGGTGCACGATGTGCAGAGGAGAGAACGGGAGATGGTGAAGGGGATCGAGAAGGGGTCCGTTGCTAGATGGGGGAGGATATGGCGAGGGTGGCTCTGCGGCGCGCACTCAGCGAGTTTACATTTAAATGTAAAAGTGCCGAGTGCTGCTAGGCGAAAGCTGCTGTTTTGCATTCGAAAGCTCATGATTGCCTCTGAGCTTTGCTTTTGACGTCGAGCGTTTCTCGCTGCCGACGGACGACGAGAGGCCGCCGGCTCGCTGTCGGTGCTTCGAGTTCTCTCTCGTTTCGAACAGATGGAACAAGCTTAGAGCTTCCGGAAAAACTCGCACAAACGGAATCGACGATTATTTCGAACCGGTTCTGCTTTCGAAGCGAGCACACCAATTAATCACACCGCGTGTCATCCTCCGTCCCGACGGCCATCAACTCAAACTCAAAGTCCCTCTAATCGTCATTAATGTATTAATCGACTGCTCGTTAAGCCCGAAATAATCGTGTCGCGTCCGTCAACCTGTTACGAATGAATCGATGGCTAATTAACAACGGTCACTTGGCGAGCACACCTCTGTCGGAGGGAATTCGACGAACTGAGGGGATTCGTCTCGTGTATTCGACCCCTCTCGTTTCACATAATCCCGTCGTATTTTCCTTTTTATCGAGTTAAGGTTTCTCTTTTTTTCTTTTTTTCGGAAATGTCACGGTTCTCTCTCGCGCGAGCATAGATATACGCCGACGAATGCACCCACACGCACGCATGATTTATTTCCGAGCTCTAATCAATTCTCGAAACGGAACGACAGACACACGAGGTTACAAGCTAGTCCGCTGTTATTCTTCTAATATGTATGTTTCTTATGAGCGCCGGTAAAAGGGCTCCGTGCAATTTTCTATGATAGATCGAGTCCTGCGGACAAGTTCCATTACGGCCAGCCTCTGAATTATTGAACTGGCAATTCCCTGGCGACACGCGGGACACCCTGCATCAAAGTGTCAACGGGCTCATTAAGCCTCCAAATCAGGTGAACTAACGCGTTAACTGTTCTACCCTTGGACTCTTTGATAAACGAATTAATAAACTTTCTTTTTTCTCGCATGAAAAAAAAAAAAAAAGAATTACCGCTCGAATAAAAATGTACGGTCCTTTCTGTATTATTTGACTCTCTTAATCGGGGGGGGGGGGGGATAACTCGTTTCATGACGAAAACGAAAGAAACTTTTAAGTGTGTGAAACGATACACCGAACGATCGAGGTGTAACGTTACACAAAACGAGATTTGCTCGCTCTTTTTCTATGCGTTTCTTCTTGCGATCCGACAGAAGCGAGCATTTGCATTCTGGCCGATAGATCGGAAAACAGAAGACGTCCGATAAAGATTAAATCTATTTTGTAATCCCTTGAAATAGGACCTGTTACTGCAAACTGCGGTATCTGTGCGCGCGATCACCGACACGGAGAGTAGAAGAGAGAGGACGGCTCGATCGGTATCTAAAATCGCCCTTCCAGCACATATGCTGGGCTAATAAGAACCCTAATAACGGGTACGACCCTATCGATACGCAGGGACTGTCACTAAATATTTTTCTTTCTCAACGGTTGCTTTGGGAATTCGGCCGTGTCGGTGCCGTAATACGCGGACGCAATATGTCAACGAGAGATAGTTTCGGGAAACATTGATCGGTCTGTTGCAAATTTTATCTCCTTTCGTTCGGAAATTTCCTCTTACCTCGAGTCGCGTGGACGCACGTCGAGCAAGCATGCGATCGTATTTTGTTCGCGACGAGGCAATTTGAACATTGAGATATCGCGTTTTAATCGCCGGCAAGAAGATTATTTATACGAAGACGGAGGAACACGACGGTGGTGGTGACAGTGAATCCAGGTTTCTGCGAGAAGTTAGGCAAATATTTTTTTATTAATTCGTCTCACTTGAAATGCAAATGGCCCAATCACGCGTCCGGAAGGCTACAGCGGCCGACGCTTACTCGAGTAATTTATTCGTAAGGGCGTTAAAGTTTCATAAGTCGTGCACATAAAATGCACTCGAGAGTGGAGAGAGCAAGGGTATCTAGGCGTTCCCCTGCGCGCGTCCCGTTCGCCACCCGTTCTCTCTATCCTGGCGCGGCAGAAAATTATGCAGATGGCGGAGAAAAGCTTTGATAAACACGACAGTCTCTGATCGTTATGCAGATCCGCGCCACTGTAAAATGGCGGCAATCTCTCCCTCTCACTCGACTATCCACTCCCTCTCTATCCCTCTCTCTCTCTCTCTCTCTCTCTCCTCTGCCTCTTCTGATTCTCCCTAGCTCGCTGGACCCAGGGGTGTTTCAGCTTCTCACCCTCTTCCCCAGCTTCTCTTCTCCTCTCTCCATCCCCCTACGTTCCTTCTCAACCATTTCCTCCTACTCTCGGCGCTCCTCTTTCTCCCCTTTTTTATCCTCCCTCCTCGCGTTGCTCTCTCTCTCTCTCTCTCTCACACACACACACACACACACACACACACACACACACACACGTGCATACGCACCCCTCTTCTTTCTCTCGCAACACCTCCGTCTCCGCCGCGGCTCGCTCCTGATTTTCACACCCCGGCCACGGCATTACCAGCCCAAGTCGAGGGTGGAAATACGCGCCCTCCTGCCTGTTTTCGTAACGCGTCTGCGCCGGCTTGTACCACCCGACGTATATATTCACTGCAATTTCATTGGAAGATCGTGCTGGCACTTGAAGACACAACCAGCCTCGCATACAACCTCAACATGCCAACAGCCATTCACTCCTGTTCTCGTACACGTCCTTGTCTCCGAGACAAGCTCCAGGCAGTCATCCAGATATCAGAAGCACGCATATACTTTGCAATGCGTTTCGTTCAAACGGTCGAATCATTTTTACCTTTCAGTGAAACGCTCGACGAGGTGACGACGAACGGACGTTTCGTTACCTAAGGACGAACCTGTTGACGTCATCGAGTACAATGGGAAATTACGCGCCGATGGCGTAACGTAATTACGTCGAAAGGACGCAAGGACAAAGGTGTCGTGGCAACCCCACCGTGACAGTCGTCGAAAATTCATTTCGCCACGCGTTTAAAATTTTCATCGGCTCCTCTAATTTTCGCCGTCATCGGAACTGATCGCATTTACTGAATAATTTATCCACCTCCGGCCCCATCTCTTGCCCGTTGTCGTAATTGCTCGCGCGAGCAGTTATAATTCTACCGGGAACGCGAACAAAATATCGTTTCTCAGACATTACCAGTTCCTTCTCCCCCTCTTCTTCTTCTTCTTCTTCTTCTTCGTTTTCTTTTTCTTCGAGCGTGCACGCCATTCGTGCATCGGCTGTCTCTCCGAATGATGTTTTATTCATGCACATCGGGCATCGAAAGTGTTGCCGGTTGAGCGGGGTCGAGTTAACTCGGCTGTGTTTAAGTGCACAAACCACCTTTCCTTGAAACCATAGAATACTTTAACGCCTCGGCTAATTGGCCGGATACGTGTTACGAATGAAAATTTCGTGGTGGAAGGCTCGATTGCGTATCGTTTTCGCGATTTCAGCCTTTCTCGTGTTCGTTCGTCTCCGATCCCCCCTCCGCCCCCCTCTCGCGGAGAGAGATAATGTTCGCCGAATCGACGAATTCCTCGGCTCCCCGTACCTACAGTTCCTCGGTCGTATCTGCAGGATACTACATACTACGTGCACGTACATTTATCGAGAAAGATATCGCGAAACGCGATACATCTGAATTCACGGGAAAATAAAGGTTCTCTCTCGCGACGATGGTCACGATCGGTTTTCACGTAACGTTAGCATCCGATCGATTTTGGAAGAGACGCAGCGCCGCTGTTCAACGGCGAACCAGTTTTTCACTCGTAGTTTGTTTCACTTTCGCACTATGCATAATGCATGAGCGGACTTTAAATTCCGCCGGCGTCGCAACAAATCGTTGCTCTCGATAATATTCGTCCATCTTTCCAGACGATTTTCGACGGATTTAACGATTTAACGAGAGAGGAACGCCGGTTTAACAACCGATAAAAACCGCTGCTTAGCGATGAAAACTTAGCACGGGATCGGCCGGTTTAGCGTACCGATCGGTCGTTCGATCCTGGCCGTCGGTGGTTCGCGCGCCCCATCGCGAGGCGGGCCTCTCGATTAAAGGATAGTTACAGAGTCGTGCGATTAAGACGAGTCGGGGAGGACATCGGTGGTCTCGGCCGATTGGTCGGCATATCACGAATGCTCGGGGCGTGGTTCGGTTACTAGCTCTCCCGGCCAACCGTTCTTTCCTTTCGATTATTATTTAATTACGCTAATTGCCGGGGGACGGGGACGGGTATCAAACCCTCGCGATTTGCCAACCGCTTCGGCGGAGATCCGATCGTTAAGTCGATACGGCCTCTTCGTGGAATTTTAACGGGTCGTCCACGTCTCGTACGTGATCGAAATCGCAACGCAACGCATCGTCCATCGGTTAAACTACGAATTATCGTAATGATCATTGTAGAGATGGTCGATGGTTTTTTTATCACTGAAAGCGATTTTAGCGGGGGTAACCCAGAAAATCGGGCCTCTTCGAGCGCAACGCTGACGCAACGAAAATTAGCGATTGGTTGATTTGGGTCACGTGATTCGCCAGGGGGCGTGGGGTAGACCTCGAGTAGGAGTGGCGTTGTCTGATACTGAGCGATCGTGCCTGTAATTTGTTCCGTATCGATTCAAATGTTTGCATACCAATAAAATTTTATGGCAAAAAAGTCAGAACAGTTGCTTCTGGTTGCCTTTCAGTGAGACGAATCGTACTGGGGTCGTACGAAGTCGTGCAGTTTTTTGTTGTTGTTTCGCTTACGTGGTTTAAATGACGCTCTGACAGAGAAAGAATTCGTCTCGCTAGAAACGATTGGCACGACATCGATGAAGCGATGGTTCGTGTAGGTAACGGGGTTTTTCGAAAGCGTTAGTAGTCTTCCGGCAGGGCACCGGCGTAATTCAAATTCGACGCGGGACCGCGTCGTACGTGTCTGAAAACAACGCGGATAGTCCGGTTCACCTTCGTTTCCCGTTCTCGTGTACGAGCGCGCAGAAAATTTTGCAAAATTATGCAGTCCAGCATAACGTGCCACTTCGGGGCGGCGCGGCGCGACGCGGCGGGGAGAATCGCGAGTACATCGGGACACGTGAGCATAAATTGGCCCGACGCAAAATTGGCCTGACAGTTTAACTATGACAAAAGCACAATAGAATGCGCCGTTTCCTGAACGCAGCATGCGGCTGTAATTTCTCTGTCTGTCCATCCGTCTCTCTTTTCCTCTCTCCCGCTCTTTCTCTCTCTCTCTCTCTCTCTCTCTCTTTCTCTGACAGTGCGCTATCCCTCTCTCCGTTTTCCTTCCTACGGCTGTTTTTCACTCTCGGTCTCTCTCGCGCTCTTTTTCGCTGCCTGTTTTCATCGTCGTCCGTTTCCAAATGGCGGATATCGTCGACAGTTTAATACCGTGTCGCCGTCATGAATGCTCGTTACTAGACTAGATACTGCGATACTCTAATAGAGAATGCCTCGGAAGCTCGACGTTACGAGATCCGAGGCTAATATTGGTTCCTTCCTGGAACGAAAATTTTTTTTTTTTTTTTTTTTTTCCTTAATATCGGCTGTCTCAATCGTCTTTGATACGAGTCCGACTTTGTGAAAACGCTGCTCGCTTTTGATGACGCCACGACACGTGAATCCTGCGACCGTGAACAAGAAGAGAAACCGCTGCTACGAAATTAACGAGCCATCTCATCGATTAAGCCAGGAACGCTTCCTCGAAGCAGACTCGTGGCTCTGTTCGCGTTTCCTCGAGACGCGTCAGAGCTTCGAAAACGAACTCTGCCGAGCGTCCAGAATAATCGATAGAATAATCGATCTGGACCCTCTTGAAATTTGAATTCTTTTTAATTCTGATCAGTGGATCAGAACATGACACGAAGAATAAAGCGTGGCGATAGAGTCATGGTTTCCGCGGCCAGTAGTAAAAGGACGAATTTTCCACGAGGAACCTGGTCTGGTTCTAAGTGGTCGTCGTTTGATGACGGTTATTACCATGATGCGCTGTTTCCTGCGACCGTGAGTATCTTCCACCTACACGTCGGCAAGAAACGGCTTGGCAAGAACGTGTGTGTGTGTGTGTGTGTGTGTGTGTGTGTTTGTGTGTAGGTGGATGTGCATGCACGGGACAGGAGTCGCGAACGGGGAAGCACGACGACGACCGGCACGTAACGACCGATTCGTGCACACGCAGGGACCGCGCGCGGTCTCGGCAACTCGTGGATGTTGGTTGAGCACGACCGACCGGCCAGCCGTGTGTATCTCTTTCCCCGCAACCGCGTATTTCGTCATTATATAATACACTCGTTTACACAGAATATTATTGTCGCAAATATGTCATTAATGTCGGAAATCAGCGGCCCGTATTGTAACCGCCCTTGCGTGATGCGGTTTTCCAGATTTCGCTTTGACGAGTGTGCATACGCGGCTGTCCACGGACGTAGATTCTCCGGCCGGTTGCCTCTGCTCGCCGGAAGTCGCCAATACGTTCCTGCTAAACGAATCCCTGTCAGAAGGAACGAACGTTCCCTGGACTGTAACTTCGCTCTCGCGCTTTCTCTTGTGTTATTTCCTCTCGGAATTGACAATTTCGTAATAACGATATATTGATAAATATAATAACGATGAGTCATGATAGGAACAGAAGGGAAAACGCAGGTTCCGCCATTCGAAAGATTTACGAAATGGCTACGTAGATGTAGAAGTTCGGTTTTCTAGATCGCCGATGTTTATTCAAATTTCATTCATTTTGTTAAATGTTATCAAGATTGTATTTCACATGCTTTTATACATGCTTTGTTTTACTCTGTGTCCACTTTTACATCTTTGAATTTCCATAAATGTATACAAATTCGGGGTTTATTTATTATACTGTAAATACTTGTCGATTATTGTTTTAATTGTTTTTGAGTTTAATCAAATTGTTGAAATGTATAACTACCTCGTTAATTGTTGTCAATCTATCAGTACAGTGTTGTTTCACAGTCGTGCAACACATTTTTTGTAATAAAATATCACGAATACACACACACACACACAATATGTTTCCAATACTGTACGAAAGAAGTGATTTTAAAAAAATTAAATTGTCGATTCAATTGTGACAAATGCACACACACAGATTAAGACCAACAAGTGCGATATTAAATTTGTAAATTGTCGTAAACCTCAAAGCACGGTACTACACGCAAACCGTACATTGGGTAATAATTTTGCAATAACATCCAACGCTTCGTGAAGTAAACGAATTATTTAAAATATAAAATAGAGCGTAAAAAGTAAGACCCGGGAAATAACTATAAAGAACTATACTGGTATCATTAACGTATCATAAAATCCTAACATCCACAATTACCGGAGCTGGGAAATCTCTTGCGAAAGATCACCAAGAAACGATGATCAAGAAATCATAAAAGCGGATAAAATGGAGAATACAAACACGATCGGTAATCCGTTATGTAATGTACAGGCATTTGTCGGCCGCACATGTGGATTAAGCGCTTACATCTTTCCTCTCGTCTTATGTAACGTTTAAAGATCGTATTTATGAAACCACAGTGCAGGACTGTATCGTCGATACAGTGGACAGATTATACGTATCATTCGATCGGTGTGTTTTAACAGGCGCGACGTTGATAACTAGAGCAGCGATAAACTCCTTTCGTCGGTTTCTCTGATGTTTGCACACCGACGCGATGGCGAGATCTCGTCGCGAAGGAGGCTACCCTCTTTCTCGCACCCCGTAGCTAATCATGTAACTCGATTGAAGAGAACGAGCAAGAGCGGGGCCAATAAGAGGCTCCCTTTAATCGGGTTACTTCGTTACCACGTTGCTCCGTCACTCGGTGCGGTGATATCAGCGGAATATCAATTGTAGTGATTAACCAAGACGACGCCCGTCGCGGTCTGAAACTTCGCCTAAAACCTCGTCGATGAAAGAGGGAGGGGGGGACGAAGAGGGCACACGGGAATAACATCTTTTGTCAGTGGCAAATTAGCTCGCCGGAATATTCAAATTCTCGGAGCCCGCTCGAGCGAGCATCTTCGAAGCATTTCAATCGCTTCTTCCCCGAATCCGGACGACATCCGGAAAGATTGTTTTCACTCGAGCGATGGCAACGCGAATGAAAATGAAAATGACGTTCCGTTCGCGCGCGCGTTTAATTTAACGACCCGAAATTTCACGAACGACCGGACCAACTCGACGAAACTCGCCGTCAATTAGCCGATTTGACAATGAATTAGACACGGCGTCGTGATCCGGTAAAATCAGGCCCGGAGGCCACATTATAATAATGCGAGAGAGCCACGGAGGGTGGCAAAAGAGTACGTATCGAGGCGGACACTCGACACAGCTGTCCAGGAAACGTACTTTCTCTCTCTCTCTCTCTCTCTCTCTCTCACTCTCTTCCCCATTGTGTCGGCTAGGTACGCGGTCTAACCAACCGTAAATACCGAAAATCTAATTGACGAAATTCAATTTCGCGCCGACAATACCGGCCGCGACGGATTGTCACGTCTGCCCGGCTGTATACTTTTCCAAAAATTACATCGGAATCGAGCACAAGCGATCCGCCGTTGATTCGACACGGGCTGAGGATTCGACGACTCGCTGGAATCGCGTTAAGGGCATTGCTTCCGTTCGGGGCACGTGCGGCCAAGCGTTAAGCCGATGAGCACGCGTCAGAATCTGGGGGAATCCCTTTAAAGATCTTTTTAAAAACGCTTAGGAAAAAGGAAGGAAAGGTAAAGGTAACGCCGAACAATCGTCGTAATCGGCGTTGTAATCGGTCACAATACGGTTGACGCTGATTTTTAATTTACAGGAAGTCGTACCGTTCGAGTGCGATTAAGCTTTCGACAACTGCGGTTGTCGATAAATCCCGCTGATCTCTGCGTGCGCCGCGCCTTCGCGTTTTCGAATTTCCATCAAAATGCCCGAATCACCTCCCCCTTGAAGCCCCGTGAAGGCTGAATCCCGAAGAGGAAGGGATGCCGTATTAGGCTGGGTGAATTATCGCAGAATCAAAATAATTCGATAGATGGGGTGCCGTGTATTACAAGAGGGGTGACCATTGCTGCACGTTGGGGTGCCAAAACATCCGCCGTTTCTCGACGAAGTATTGTCAAAGAGTTTCTCGTTGACAACGTCTCCTCTGGCGGAAATCTCCGTTGAAATTCCTACAGTTTTCCCGTATTTGCGCGTGTAAGCACGCTTCTTGCCGAATTCACGATTGTCGACAAGAACGGTGATCCGAAATCTCTCATCGGGAGGAGACCGTTCGTCGGGGGAGGAACGTCAATACTTTCGCGGCCCGTCAAGATCGTATTTATTCATTTGAGCTAATTTTTTGGGCGTGGAATGGGCCTATTAGATTGTCGTGCTATGCTTTAGGGCAGATTGACGCCGTGGCTTGGAAAAAAAAAAAAAAAGTAATCGAGACAGCTGCCAGAACCGTCCACGCTTAGTTTTCTCAGCCTCGCGTCGTTCGTTCGACGATGATTCGCAATTCGCGGATGATCGAGAACGAGACGCGAGGAGGAGCGTATTTAAAATGCAGAAAGGCAAACGTGGTGGCGTGTCAAGAGCCGTCAGGTGGCCGGTTTAAACCGGCACAATAGCTCAATTCGGGACGAAAATCCGCCGACTAAATCTCCCATTCAAACGCGATCACGATCCCCTGCGTCAAATGGGACCTAAGTAGCTACTTAGTTGCACATTTGGCTTGAAATTTTCGATACCGACCTCGCCCCCCTCCCAACGTGGCTCATCGTGCGACACGCACGATCGTACAAGCGTGTTAGATGCTCGCGATGCTATCTCTTTGCGCATTTGCGATACGAACCGCCGTACCTGGACGCGTCACGCTAATCTGTTTCAAATTCAGTCACCCTTATGGCTGCTATTATGTTACACGCTCTCTTTCTCGTCGGAGAATCAGCCATCGACACGCGCGTTCTCGCTTCAAACGGAATAGGAAAATCGCGATTCTTTTGTTAAATGGAGGAGAGCGATCTTCACACGTTTTGTACGCGCTCGTTAATACGAAGATCGTAGAGACGCGATAAGCGAGCACTTGTATTCTTTGATACCGTGGCTACAAAGAAATATCTTAATGTAAAATATCACGGTAGAGTACAAAAGAACAGAATAACAATTATAGCGTAACGGAATATTTTAACGCAAAATGGTTGGAAATTGAAGCAAACCTGGACGAAGCGAAATGGTCAAAAATGATCTGTGAAAAGTAAAATTAGAACTTTGAAGAAATCGGAGAAATAGACAAATAGAAGGATATGACTTGCATCATATTCTTGCTCGTAGTAGTCTTCGAAATTGGAATTTCGCGTTCAGCAATATCGAGTCGTTCTTTGATACAAAGTACCTCTTTGAAAGTACCTCTGACAAATGGAACTGAACTTTGACGTAAAAGTTTCAGCCGAAGAGATCCGGATAACGATCCGGATAAGCTAATTCAATCGCAGTCAATTAGACCTCCAAAGTGTTTTCTATAAATTCACGGTTAACAAGATTGCAATTCCGTGGTATATAATTACGAACGATCGGGCCGCAAGGATCCCTCCGGTTAGCCGATGCCACCGCGGACGGGAATAATTAGTTTTAATTGCCCCAACGAAACTTATCCCTCCCCGTTGACGCATTAAGACCAAAGTTAGACGGGCCACAGGAGGTTTAGGTTTTGCGAGCAGCTAAGGTATACACGTACTACGTGACACGGTTGGTAAACCCAAAGCTGGCTTTGTTAAGCTCGGATTCTGAGTGCCTTTGATACGTGTACTTGCACGCTAACTAACCAACCTAAGCTATCCACAGCGGGCTCGCGTACGTATGCGAGCCGTGCGTGTGTTATGTGCTTTTCTATATCGTCTCGGAACAGGGACGTCTAGTTTCTGGCTCGCACTTTGGAATTTTCAATTTCCCGCGAAACGTAACATTTCGTCGGAATTTAGCGAATCTCGATACGCGAATTTTTTTCTATTAAAAAATTCGCCAATTAAGAAAAACTGTGCCCTCCTCATCCGACGATACGTTCGATCGTTGCATTTTTCGAAACTCGTTGAAGATTGAAAAAGTTCGCGACGAATTTATGATCAATTTTAATTGTTTAAAGATAGGAGCGGCACACTAGCGGAGGTGAAATTGATTCAAGCGTCAAAAGTGCGACAGAATCTTAGGAGCCCAACGATTAGACATCCCTGTCTTTTACCTACGTTACCCCCGGCATCGTCTATACGAGTATGACCTACACGTGCGCGATACATTTCCAACTGGGAATTGAATTTCCTTGGTAATTTTAATGCCATTGTGGCTGAAGGGGTGGAGAGACACCGAGACAGAGGGTAACAAATACAACCACAGAGTGTGCATCCCCTAACCACTTCGTAGACGTAAAATTTAGTTGGAGACGAATACGATATCCTTGCCATTCCCGCGTGGTTCTACGCTCGAAATGATTCAAGCACGTGAAATTTCAACGTTCCTTCGCTATTCACAGTACGCCGCAAACGAGAGAAAGATACGCAAATAATTTCTTTAATGCATCGTTCCTTTTGTATCAATTTGAATATCTGAAAATTTTACCTGTACAACCTGAAATTTGCGCAGAATCGTACGAACGTAATCGTAGGAATAAAGTTCAACAAATATAATGTAATCGTCCAGCGATTTCCAGAAGAGAAAGTATGCATTAATGCTGCTTTATTTTCAGTGCTCTACTGGAATCTACGCGAAGCCAAGAGACACAAAGCCAAAGCGCTATAACCATTTAAGGAAGCTTTGGCCAAAGTTGCAACAGAATCTGCGTCGTGGCGTAAAGCGGATTTCCTACTTCGAAGTGTCCCCTGTTATATCTTTATAAATGGTATCACTTGAGAGTATATGGAAAAGCGACAACCTTTATCACTTACAGGATTTACAATATTATATCTTTGTTGAGGATGATCAAACGTTTTTTTTAAACCTTTGCACCTTTTATATTTTATACTACATTTTAATAAATAAAGCATTTCTGTGATGTATGTACATAAAAATTTCAAGATACATATTTCATAAATCTATAATGATATTCTTTAGCAATTAATAATAACTAGAAATACATTAATAAGTATATTAATAAGTATTCATAATCAAATATGATTATTTTGTAAATTAAAAACCTTAAAAACTCTAATTCCAAAACTATTTCCAAAACTGAATTTCCTTATCGAATTAGGATAAGCAAATGTCATTTTTATTTATAGTCGATAAAGCAGAAATTTGTGGTATTATTATCTTGTGAGGACACCGATTATCTACCGTATCCGGCTAGCAACAACATGATACTTCGCTAACTCCAAAAACATTCAAAACTGCGAGGACACCGATTATCTATCATATCCGGCTACAAGATGACGCTTCGCTAACTCCGAAAGAATTTAAAACAATAGGTTGCTCCCATCATAGCTAAAACAAATGTATAAAAGACACTGTCGAGCCCTCAATAAAAAAAAGTCTTTAACCGCGTCACATCGAGTGCTAATTGAATCCTCCTCCTGTGAAAGGATCATTAATATCACTATTTTATACGTTATTCTTAGCTTAAATAATTGCACGTTATTTTCTATTAAATTCACGCACTAAGTGGTACGGACTAGAGTGCTATTTAATTTAAAAGATTTAATTTAGTGCAGTTTAAGTTTCGTATAAAATACTAAAGTGTCACGCTCATCAACGTGAAAACTAAAGCGTTTATCATCGTTGCGCATCACGTAAAAGAAAGAAGTTTATATATTAGTTTGCTTTTTACGAAAGACATTCACGGCGATCCAGAACCAACCATTTACTTATTCGACATTTAAATTTTTCCCGGCTGAAGTTCACGTTGACATATATACATATTGGGAAACCCCGCTCTGCTGCGAGGCTCCGATAACGGGACATCTAGATAACGCACAAGCAAAGGATTTTATTTTGTCGCTTACGCAAGTCCCGGCGTGACAACCTTGTCACAGACGAGGTATATTCATATGCTTTCATTCATATATTTTGCCCCGTCTGAGGCAAAAGGTCACCAACGAGGTATGTGAATAGACCTAGCACCTTACGGGATTTCATGGCTGGAAATCTGAAATACCGACATAGTAAAAATTCACTGGTTTTTTTTAGTGGACTCTACGTTTAAAGAACGGTGAATTAGAGAGCTACATCAAGTAAAACGATCAAAGTTGGTCAAATAGTGAATGCGCCAGGAACTTTTTAAACCCATTACAGTGTTGTCAACTTTCAATATCGAAATGTAAAGCTAGTCACTAACCATTATACTACATATATGTCAGAAAGAGCTCTATCCATATTTTACGAATTTATCACGACTTTTAAATATCTAAGAAATAAAAATTCTTAAATTAAAAATATTATTTGTATTATTTATATTATAAATAATATATGATAAATAATATTTATTTATTTATTATTTTTATATTATAATTATCTAAAAATCTAATAATGTAAATAATATTTGGAGATCGTCGAAATACTGTCCATATTTTTAAATTTTACTTTTCGTCAATAATAGCGCTACAGTGCAAAACTTGTCTGAGTCGGTACGACAGGATGTGACACAAACATGATAAGGGGGTCCTGTGACCCCCGAATTGGCCAAAAAATACATACTAGGTCTATTCGTGTACCTCGTCTGTGCCTATGATATACACTATTGCTGTCTTCTCGTCCGATACGCGACACATATTTCTATTCTTCTCACACACTACGACAATCCTTGATACTGTGGCTATACTTAGATATATGTTTTTAGGAAGGATGATGGTCAAGGTAGAACAACTTCAAGGTAGGGTTATAAATGATATAAGAAGTGAGTGTCTTATGTCTCAGAGTCGTCACCAGACTCATCAGTAGGGCTGTTAATGATGGCGAAACCTACCTCAAACACTCGGCTAGGAACTTCTAAGATGAGCACGGACGGCAGTCATCCTAGAGGTGTTGCACGCACGCAGCTCGCTTAATCTGCAGATCGCACCTGACCGTAGGCTAATGTATTGGCCATTACACCATTTGCAAATTTTCGGAAATATTTCAACACAATGTGTGTTTACATCAAAAAAATGTAAATAAACATTGGAAACCAAAACAAACAAACCAGTGTTTGCAAACAAAGTCACACTGGGTGCCGTCCGTGCTCATCCTAGTGGTTCCTAATAAACCGAGCTTCTTAGATAGGTTTCGCCACCATTAGCCCCACTGATGAGTCTGGTAGCTACTCTGAGACGTAAGACACTCTCTACCTTCTTCTTATATTATTTATAACCCTACCTTGAAGTTGTTTTACCTTAACCATCATCTTACATCTTTCCTAAAAACAAACATCTAAGTATAGCCGCAGTATCAAGGATTGCACTAGCGTGCGACAAGGATAGTAATATGTGTTGCGTCTCAGACGAGAAGACAGCAATAGTGTATATCATAGGCACAGACGAGATATATGAATAGTATATATTTTTTGGCCAATTCGGGGGTCACAGGACCCCCTTACCATTTTCGTGTCACATCCTGTCGTACCGACTCAGACAAGTTTTGTACTGCTAAATAAATAAATATTATTTATCATATATCACTTATAATATAAATAATATAAATAATATTTTTAATTTAAAAATTTTAATTTATTAGATATTTAAAAGTCGTGATAAATTCGTAAAATATGGATAGAGCTGTTTCTGACATATATCTAGTATAATGATTTCGATTAATTACTAGCTTCACATTTCGACATTAAAAGTTGACAACACTGTAATGGGTTTAAAAAATCATATTCCTGGCGCATTCACTACTTGACCAAATTCCCTAATTCACCGTTCTTTAGAGTGCGCTAAAAAAACCAGTGATTTTTTACTATGTCGGTATTTCAGATCCCCGGCCACAAAACCCCGTAAAGTGCTAGGTCTATTCATATATCGTCTTTATCAGAAGGTTTTTGTCTGAGATTTTGTTTTCAATGAAATTTCCACCATTAAATACTTCCATTACAATTGAACCATTGACCATTAATTGTACGTAGAATAAATATGGTATTAAGCAGAATTTTAAGTCTGTATTCCGATTTGCTACGACCACAGACGAAGTATATATACCTCGTTTGTGCCATAGACAATTAAATCAATGGTTAGCACAGCCTCGTCTGTATCATTGAAAAAACTACAAAACGAATTAACACACAACATAAAATTTAGAATATACATAATTTATTCCAGTATTACTTTTCCATACTTTTTTAAAATAATTTTTGAATCAATCGACATTTCAAAACGTGATATGACGTTCCATTAAATGTGAAATCTATTTTACACTTTGTTTATGGTCCCGATAAAGTAGTAAACAATGTTTCCTAGCTGTTCTTATTTTTGTCTATAAATTTTTAATAATTTACAATATGTTAGAAAAAACATCTAACGCGGATAACAATCAGTTATCCAAAGAAGATTATTTAATTATGCGTGCGAAAGATGCATTGCCGATTGACATTTATACGGCTAAATCTTGGTTGATTACTGCCAGATCGTTGTTTCCTCATAGTGCTAAAGTTCAGGTTATTATTTACTATATATGATGTCTATAATATAGTATATAGTAACTGATATTTTATAAATTATATTGTAGAATTTAATTATTGATATTTTTGGTAAGATCTATAATATAACAAACAGGTACATTTCTAATAATAAATATGCTGTTTGTTCAATAGTTCGAGGCTTATCGGATCGAAAAACTTTCAAAAAATGTGAAAGAAGCAGCAAAATGTTTTAGTGAAATGTAAGTTTATAAAATAAATTATAATTATATTAATTTAAATAAATTGTATATAATTGAGAAATCTTTACAGAAAAATAATTATTTAAACATAAAAATAGATTTCAGAATTTTCCAGACGATCGTGATATATGGAAAGAAATAGAGACGGTAACAGCTTGTCTTCGTTTGGAACAATGTGATGCTGAAGCAGAATTTTTATGTCAAATGTTTCAACACATACCACAAGAACTTCAGCACAGATTGCTTATTATGACTGCTGATCATAGCGAAGATACAATGGAACATTGTAAATTATTACTTCTTTTATTGCGTAAATTCCCTCAAACTATTGCCACCCATGGAGTAAGCACCTTTAATTAATGTATCTGCGATATATGTATCCGTCATTATAGTTCTTAATTTGTTACATTTTTAGCCACGCTTAGTAGAAACTCTTCTTACTGCAGAGAAACATAGTCACCCGGGACGTACAGTAAATGGATACAGAAAGTTATTGGCCTGTGATGCATTACCTCTCCTTGGTACTGCACAGGTAGAATTGAACCCAAGGCTTAGCTTGAGATTACTTTGTAAAGCAGTAGAATTTTATTTGGCATACATACAACAACCACAAGATAATCAAATTCAAAATCCTTGGGATAGATTGTTTCAAGTTGTTGAATTAATAGGAAAAAAATTGGGATGGGAATTAAGTAATTTATTTTCTATGGCTTGGAACAGAGAAGTATATTGTGAAAAATTGCATCAATATGCCATTGCACATTCTGGTAACTTATGTGAAGAATTGACAGTTAGACAATTATTGATGTGTAGTACTGCAGTATTATTGAGGATATTAAATGAACATAATGCATTGATTAATAATGACGAAATTATGTACTGTTTGGTGGAAGCATTTGGAGATTACACACCTACAGGTAAAATGTAATTTGTACTTTACATCTGTATTTTTTGTTGTCTATAAACTATGTAAATTGTATCTAGATTTTTTAGAAACTCTATTTTAGATTATAATTTAGTTATTTTTGTCATAATTAGAAAAATTGAAAAAACGGAAAAGAGATGATAATGGAGGAATTGTACTAACCAGTGATGGTGATTATAGTGGTAATGGATTGGCATTAGCCGTGAAGTTATGGGACTTGTTACATAGTAATGATTATTTACAAAGAGAAATTGGAAAACTAAATCAACAACTTCGATTAGATTCATGGCTAAATTCATTTCTAACAGATTTGACTATGTATAAAGGTTTACATCATGAAGTGTTAACGAGATTATCTCAAGAAGCTGTTAGTTTATCTGTTCATCTTCGCTTAGCAAGTACATGTTTTTTCTTGAAAGATTATAAGGTACCTTAATATATTTTTATATTGTTATATTTTTTAATATTGTCTTTAGAAATATTCTTAAATAGATATTTTTATAGGGAATGTTAGAATATATAGTTTTAGCAGTTACCGCATTACCTTCGGTTTGCGGTAAAGTATCTCGTAATTTAACTGTCTCATGTGGAAGACATTTACATTATTTAACATTGGCACGTTTTCCTGTTATACAATATTGTTGCAGATTACTTTTTCTGGCGATAAAGGTAATTAAGAAAATATTATGATTAAGAACGTTGCAGTTCCATATTTATAATACTTACTTTACAATAGGAAAATTTTTCTTTACCCGGTGGGGTTGGAGACTTAGCTATAGGACATGCATTAGTTTTAATGCAAATTGATTGGCCACAAGAAGCTAGTACTTTATCCATAATTACAGAAAGGATTATTAATCGTGGAACTTTTTCTTATCCATTATTTCAAGCTTATATTATATGTGTAGATATTTTAGAAGAATTAACATATCTGTGGACGGAACATGGAGGTGGTATATCTTTAGATATAGCGACCGGATCAGGGGTTCTACAAAGTAGGTCATTTTATATTGCACCATATCTTTGTGTTTATTTATATAACTATATAAAAATATTATAGATCGACGTATTACTACTCGTGGAGCAGATAAAGGAGTGCGCGAAGAAGTAAAACAAGCAATGCGCCGACAAGCAGCTCGAGACGGCATCGATCCATTAGATGAATTGTTACAAAAGTTTATTATCAATGAAAAAGCAGCCATACTACATAGTTTAATTATTCAATAACTCAGTTTGACATTATTTTCATTGCTAAATTTAATACATGATTTTAATAAAATTATCATATCATTTTTTTTATTTTAAAATATACATATGATTTTTTCAATCAATATTTTATGTACAGACATTTAAAAGAAACAAAATTTGATTTGCAGAAATTTTATCTGAATACTTTTCTAGTCTTTACACGTGTCTTAGACGATCAATTCTTTTAATTGTATTGGGATAGTAGTACAAGCTCATCTAATCTTGACAAGCCATCTTTAAGTGTAAATATATAAACATTATATTATAAACGATTTTGTTGATGATATGATTCAGACATAAAATTTATATACAAATATCCGTACTGTGCTAAATACTATGGAAAGTTAACATAACGTAAATACTTTGTTTAATAAGGCTTTCAAAGATTATAAAAATTTTAAATTATAAAAATGAATAAGTGGAAATATTCCGCGTTTTACATATTGCATTCTATCTAATGTAGACATTCAATTGAAGGGCACTTAGCAATAATACTTTGATACCAGGCATAAAAGAAGATATTTGGCTAAAATCTGGTCCTGAAACTAATTGTGTGTGAAGGTCTAGTCCTCCAGTATAATTTCCACTCTGAATCATCTGTGATATTTGATGTAATCCTTGTAAAGTGTTCTGCGATAGCTATAACGTATACATAATAAAAATATATTTCTTTTTTCTTTTATATTGTAACGTAATACAAAAAATAATGTACATACCTTGCTCTCTCTAAGACAATCGTATAAAACTTCGAGTTTTCTGGATACATCTCCTATTTTGCGTTTAATTTGCTGGAAAAATGAAAAAAATTGCTAATATTGATTGCTGTATAAATAAAGTATATCATACTTATAAACATGAATAATCATCTTACTGGATTTCTGGCGTTTTCAAAGCATTGGTTTTTTAGTTCATCGAATACTGTTTTTAAGTGTATATGTTGTTCCGGAATCGGTGGTTTTGGTTTCTCCGGTTCCGGTGTTCTGGCAATTGGTGGTGTAGATTCCATTGGTCTGGCATATTGAGCAGCTACATTTGGCATATTCTGATTATATTGTTGTGGGTTATAAGGTGCTTGCATATCCGAATAAAATTTTTCTTGTTGTAAAACCTAGAAAAAAAAAAAAAGTAATAATATTTTATAATTCATTAAATATTTTAATCGTATTACTTACATTTGGTTCAGGTTGTGTCCCTCTTAATGGATGTAAAATCGGATTTTGGGATTGATAATCTTGTTTTGACTGCAAAAAATTTAATATTACATTAAAAGTAACACATATTTTTATCTATTGCAGTAACAAAATGATACGCATGAATTTTACAATGTAGTATTCGCACGACTCCAATTTTTGTATAAAGCAGTTGGAAATGTCTTCGTATTTCACACTGTTACATTAGTTAATATAGTGTCACACGAAATTGTTATTCGCAATTTATTAAATCAACTTTGAGAAATACTCAAGGGGTACAAATATATTTTGATTAAAAAAAAAAAAAAAAAAAAATAGCAGTGACGAAACAGTGGAAACAACACTCAATTTTTCTTAGGTGTCTACCTTAATATTCATATTCTTCGAATATTTTGCTTTCCACTTCCTGGTACCAGCATGATCCGCAGACATTTCATTTTTGTCGCATAATGCCAGTACTGGCTATATTATTTAAATATACATATACATATATATCATAAGTGTAAAGTTATGTATAATAACTAATTACTATTACACCTAACACCACGTATATTAACACAAAAGAAAAAAAGAAAAATATTTACCTGTATTCTAGATGGCTTTGCAGCTGGTGGATCATTCCATCCTGCAGGCTGTAGCGGTGGTTGATAAATGTTTGCGCGATCCATTGGTGGTTGATTTTCACTTCCATAGATTTGAGTTTGCGGAAGTGGTTGCATTCTAATTGGTTCATGCATTTGACTTTGTGATGTATTTTGTAATGATGATAATACACTAAGTTGAACTGGTTTAAAAGTTTCCGCTTCTTTAATATTAGGTACAAGATTTTGTCCAGGGTATGTGTTTGTAGACATAGGAACTTGCGGTTGATACATATTCTGAGAATAGCCTGGCACTGGAGGTATTTGTTGATTATTATACAACGATGATTGTTGAGAAAAACCACATTGTCCGTATGTTGAAGTAGACTTTACAGACGGATCTATTATGTATTTTGATCTTGTTGGAGGTCCAGCACTAGGTGGTCGAGATCCAATTCCGCTTGAAGCACTTGAAGGAGGTGGTGGCGGTGGTGGTGGTTGAGCAACAGATGTTGAAGTGTAAGAATGAGACGTTTGTTCATATGGCATAGTAGGTGGCATAGATTGCATAGACTGCATAGACTGCATAGACTGCATAGACTGCATAGACTGCATAGATTGCATAGGTTGCATTGGTTGCATTGGTGGCATTGGTTGCATTGGTGGCATTGGTTGCACAGGTTGTACATGTGGCTGAAGCGGAGACATTCCAAATGGTTGTTGCTGTGTATGAGTATTAAATTGATTTGAAGAAGATGTAAAAGATTGTTTCATGGAGGCTGGATTTTGTACACCCTGTACGCCTGGTATAGGTCGTCTTGTTCTATCGTAATAAGTTTGCATTGCTGGTCCTTTTGGCACAACTTTTGATTCTTCGATATAACCTAAGGCTCGCATCAGACGATCTTTTAACATCATGACTTTTTCATTTTGACTATTTCCCAGATAATTTAGTGCAGCGTCCAGATCTCCCTCGGCAGCTAACATTTCTGCATAGCAAGACAAAACGTTGGCAATTTTTCCTTCTATTTGTACGTTTCTGATACCTTGCATTTCTAATGCTTTTTGCATTATAACTACTAGTTCTACTACCTCTTGAATTTCTACATTGGAGGATTCAACCATTTTATTCAAATTACCAGAACAAACGTAGCAAATTTGAGCTTGTTCTTTGAGCATTACATTGTCAGATGATGCCAAACGATCTCCAAGCATATCTATAAGACCAGAAAACCAATTGTTATATATCTTAAATTTAATATAACATTTACATTATAATATGATACATACCGCATAAAGCAGATCGTTCTTGTGAATTGGTATGAGTAAATATTCCAATTAGCACTTCTTTCCAACAATTTATGTCAGCATTATTAACAACATCAGCCCAATTTTCACTAACTAATGAATTGATAAGAGAATTGAGAGCTCCAGAATGTTCTGAAAAGTATCTGTACTGGGTACGTGCTAATAAATCAGGTCCAGCAGCCATTGAAAGAATGACTGCATCTGCGTACCTTTTATTTGCAAAGCATAATGACACAGCAGCTTCTATATTTCCTAAGAGGATTGCTTGACTTATAAGCCCATCCTCATCTGTAATCCAAGAAAATAAAATTTTATCATCAAACGTGATGGAAATTTAGGAAAAGAAGTTGTATATATGTGCTGTAATGTGTTGTAATTATGAAATTTTTCTTACCATCTGACACATTTATCTGCATGTTTTTATTTTTTAAAGTAGCCATTGATGCTTTCTTAGATTCTTGTGCAATAGCATCAAATGCCATGCTTCCATCAATAACGTTTCCATTAAGTACCTAAAAAAAATAATATTTTTTGTTATAGAATGAATATTGTAAAAGTCTTCTTAAATATTGTGAAAGTTAAACTTACATTCAAATTACCAACTCCTTCTGTAATATTATCAATATTATCTTCTTGTGGAACAAATTGATTTAATTTATTATTCATCGCTTCTATATTATAACCAAGTAAATTTAATATATCTTTCGTTACATTTTCACCAAAATATGCACCCACGCAATTCCATATTTTTTTTCTATATATATCAGTAGTATTGTCAGCTTTTCCTTTGCAATAATCATTATATTGTTCGCTTTTAAGAACTTCCTCCAACTCATTTGAACGTTGAATCAACTCAGGCTGTGTGACTACTTGTGATATGATCACTTTTCTATTTGAATTTAGAGGAAGATTAGCATCTACAGGTCCATTTTCAAATATTACCAATTTACCACCAAACTAAAAAAAAGTTTACTATTTTTGTAATAGAAGTCATAAATTTACTACTATACCATATAAAAATTGATTACTTACACCAAAAGATGCTCCAAATGGTCTTTTTAACCATTTTGGAGCTTTTGTCAGAACAACTGCTGGTTCTGTTTGTACTGGAGGTGGCGCATGTGTGAAAGGATCCATTCCAGGAAAGGAATCTACAATTTTGTCAGACGTTTCCATAGACATTTGTTGTTGTCCTCCCAATAAAGAGTAAATTGTTGCATGTCCATCAAAACTAGTTCCCACAACTAATCCAGGATTTCTTGGACACCACGATACATCAAAGTTCCATTGATTCGTTTGTGCTAATTCACAAATTACTTCACCATTCTGTACATTAAACAATATATAAGAAACAAATTATACGTATTCATACAAATATATCTCTTTTTTGGACTTACTGCTGCATCTGAGTTAGGATTCCAACACAATATTCTATTATCTTTGGCACAACTTAAAAGTAAGTTTGAATCATGTAGGTTCCATGCAATTGACAGAACACCACGTTGGTGATTTTGAAGAGTTTTCAAAGGTGATGTTGCAAACCTCAAATCCCATAATTCAATTATCGGAGCTTGATCTTCTTCTGATGCTAAGCATAACTGTGTTGCAACATCCGGATGCCATTGAACTACTTTCCATCTTACCTGTATTTATACATAAATGGAAAAGTTATTTAAAAAAAAATATATTTATTAAGTATGTTATAATTGCTAAAACAAAATGTACTTTTGAATTTGTATCTGTTAAGTTGATGATAGGTTCATTCTTCCTTAAATCCCAGATAGTACAACGTTGTGAAAACGTGGAAGCAAGAATATGTTGCACTGCAAGGAAAAACAAAAATTAAAAATGTAAAAATATAGACTAAATATATTACAAGATACCTTGCTTATTCCAAGCAATGTACTGCACATCCTCTAGTGGTTGACTTCTAGCTCCAGGAGTCATTGGAGAATTTGTATTAACAATATCCCATATATAAATTTCATTTTCTGTTGCACCAGTTGCTAATAAGTTCGCTTGAAAGGGATTAAAATCAAGTGCTCTAACTGGACCTGTATGTCTGTCTGTCTTACTTATCAAATAATTATTATCATTGGTCAACATTTTAGCAGCTGAATAAATTTTTACAATGCCATAATCACAGCCTCCAACAATTATGCCAGCTGGATTATTGCCATATGAACCCCAAATTATTTTATGAAATCTAAAATTTTTATAAATGTATGACACTTTGTTAACTATTTCATGATACATTTGCAGGAGCATAATTTATTTCTAACCTATGGTCACTTGCAATAGTGGTCTTAAGCTCTAAATCATATCCAGGTTGTTGTAAATTTAAGGAATATAAATCCAAGCTGGCGGATGTGTTGAAACTTGCATCAAGTTGTTGTGCTGCAGTTCCTGCAGCCAATAATATGGGATATTGAGCCGGTGGTGACCATGCTACATTGACAGTCTTGAGTAACTCTTTTATCTTCATCTTCGATTCGCTAAGGGACAAATTATTTATTAATTTTTCAGCAAATCTTTTATATCAGCTTAAAAGAATAATGCACAGTGTAATATGTAATAATATACAATGTAACAAAGACGTGTGTGTACACGTTTACTTGATTATATTCTACCGTAGAATTATCCGAATTACAGTAAATAAATTTATTTAAAAGCAAACGCTTCAAAGAAAATTTACTTAAGAAGAATTATATATTTTTGCACGATTTTACTTTCAGCAAAACTACGTGAACGAACTACGAACGACAATAAATAATAATACTGTAAATGCATTACACTCGATTCGTAAGTTCAGCGCCCTACCACATAGTACCAAATTATAACACGTGTACATTAATATTTTCCAGTTAATTTCAGATGAAACAGAAAACATACAATTTATCTAAATAATATTCCCTCACCTTGTTATATCGAATTAATTATAATTAAGTATATTATAGGAAATAAATTCCTAATGTCAAACGAGCAGCAATCACCCGTCAAATTGTTCCAACGTGGCGAACCATACGTTCAGAATAGTGCTGACCTCTTTGGTATTTCTGATACTTTACAGTAAAGTACAGTCACGGACGAGATATATACCTCGTCTGTGGTACAGTTTATTCTCGTTTGTTTCCACTAGATGCACACACCGAAAAAAAAAAAAATATTTCTTCTAGACAAAATATCCTAGATTGTATTTTCTTTCATAATAATTTCAACGCAATATCAGACTGTAATCATATACCTGAAGGAAAGAGACCTTTTAATAAATTCTCATTCTCATATCAATAGCGTAATTTATTCGAATCAAACGTATGAGATTTTTTTCATTTTACTTTTGTAGATACATACTTATCAACACTGATAATTTTGGAAATCTCCACAAATATCATACACGTCATATATTATTATAGTAATTATAATTTAGTTAATATTATCCTTTAATTCTCATGAATTTTTTTTTTTATAGACATTCGAGAATGAATAATCAACAAAGGACATTAATGTAGTTTTATTTGATGTTCGGTCTTTTCAATTATATTTTATTATTTAAATAAAACTAACTTGTGATCAGAAATGTGGAATATCTGAAACACATGAAAATTAATATATATATATATATACAATTTTTTATATAAGAAATAATGATACGACCAATTGATGTAACTTTTCTTTCACATGTAAAATGTAACATCATTTTCATATATATAAAATATAAAGATGCTTTCATAAATTAAATTAAATTGTCTTTTGTCAAAAAACGACGGAAGGTGCGGGGTAATGAAGTGCTTCGATACAACACTGCCTTATTCATAGCGTTCCAACTTCTTGGAGTTCATTCCAGTCGTCGGATCTATAGCAATACGAACGTAGCAATTTCAGTGCGCCGTTTTAATACAACAAAGTCTCAATAAAAATCACTGACGGAAATATTTTCTCAGCAAGATAAAATACCTCTTTAATTAAATATTATTCAACAACATTTACCATGTGAAAATAACAAAGAAAATCACTTCTTCGTTGCCACACAGGTATTCGTGAGAAATATCTAAAATTGCTCCGACGCATCCTGTGTAATCCACCGTAATTTTGATACAGATTCAGGTAAGCTACAAACCTGATTATAAATTTGAAAGATTTTGTATTTTCGTTTTACTTTCACTTTCATTGCTTTTTATACAACGATATACGATAAATAGTATTTTTTTTTTTTTGCTCAAAATTACTCGAATCATAATACTAACATTTATCCACACTTTCGCAATGTTTTCCAGTTCAAGGTAAACGTCACAACTTTTTCTTATGATGACCCGGGATAAGAAATACGCGATAACGGAAGTCTGGCATCAACGATAACAGCTAATTATTCCATAATGAGATAAATGGAATTATTTTCAAAATTAGTCAAGTTTAGCGCTTTTTTCGGCAAGGATCACGATGTGGCCACGATTGAGGAAATCATGCCGCACGTGGTCAATCGTTCTTTCGATCGCTCTTTTAATAGGAATACTCGTCGTTTGGTCATGGAAAAAGCGAGAGGACGAAAATTCTCGTAACGATTATGTCTCACTCCGGTAAGCAATCCCGAAGCGGGAAATTTGCAATTGAAATTGTTGTAAAATATTATTTACAAAAAAAGATTAATTGTTTTTCTTTCGAGAAGCAATTAAGTGGAATATTATGATAGCTTCAGTGACTGTAGATGATTTTAGATATACGTCTTTTCATTCTCAGGCTCTTGAATAATCAAAGAGATTACATAGATCACAAAGGAGTACATGTAGTGGTAGGACATTATATTGGAGATTCCGTAGATCCTATGAAAGCGCCGAACATTACGAAAGGTAAGTTACGAAATGCACAAGCTGCACATACTGGTTGTGAATTCAGTTATATCTTTTATTTCTCATTAACAGATCTCATTAACAAAAATATGTTTGATCCACGGCCATTTGAAGGGAAAGATGGTAATCCGGTTCTTGTGCCGGCGAAAGACTTTTACAAAATGCAACAGCTCTTTCAGATCAATCGATTTAATTTAATGGCTAGTGATAGGATACCGTTGAATCGTTCTCTGCCTGATGTTAGGAGAAAAGGGTAACGTGCTCTGTTGGTATATTTACTTTATCGATAACATAATCAGCAGTAGGAAACTTACCGATTACAGGTGCATAATGCGATATGCCAACGTAGGTAACTTACCGAGAACGTCAATAATTATCGTTTTCCACAACGAAGCTTGGAGTACGTTGCTCAGGACTGTATATAGTGTAATTAACAGATCGCCAAGGCATTTATTGGAAGAAATTATTCTCGTTGACGATAATAGTGACAGAGGTACAGATAATATCTCTCATTGACATTCTTTTGTTTTTTAAGAATGTATTAAAATTATTTTTATTTTTTGTTTATTAGATTTTTTGAAGGATACGTTAGATGAACATGTAAAAAATTTAAAAGTTCCCACTAAAGTTCTTCGTTCCAGGAGACGTATAGGACTGGTAAACGCGAGGCTTTTAGGTGCCAACTACGCTAAAGGTGAAGTCCTCACATTTCTTGATGCACATTGCGAATGCACGGTTGGTAGGTAAGCTCTTTCGTTAATATTTTTGTAATAAGTACAGTATTTTATATATATAATAAAACGATACATTTTTTATTATAATGTTTATCGATCGATATGATTTAGGATGGTTGGAACCCTTACTTGAAGCGGTTGCTAAGAATAAAACTAGGGTGGTATCGCCTGTTATCGATATTATAAATGACGATACTTTCAGTTATACTCGGTAAGGTATAATTATTTTCACCATACTGTGATGATGAAATAAATAATGACGTAACATTACAGGTCTTTTGAGTTACACTGGGGCGCGTTTAATTGGGACTTACACTTTCGTTGGTTAACGTTAAATGGTCGGTTGTTGAAAGAAAGACGTGAAAATATCGTCGAACCATTCAGAACACCTGCCATGGCTGGAGGGTTATTTTCTATGAATAGAGATTATTTCTTCGAACTAGGTAGTTACGACGATCAAATGAAAATTTGGGGTGGTGAAAATTTGGAATTGTCGTTTCGAGTATGGCAATGCGGCGGTAGCGTTGAGATTGCTCCGTGCTCTCACGTAGGGCATCTGTTTCGAAAATCATCACCGTACACGTTCCCAGGCGGTGTTGGAGAGATTCTATATGGAAATCTCGCTAGAGTAGCTTTAGTTTGGATGGACGAATGGGCAGAATTTTATTTTAAGTTTAACGCAGGTAATCAAATTTTATTGAAAAAAAATTATTTCATAAATGAGTCGAATGTTTCATTGTCTTTACATGTTTCTTTTCAGAGGCAGCTAGATTAAGAGATAAACAGCCAATTCGAGCGAGACTGGAATTACGTAAAAAATTACAATGTAAAAATTTCGAGTGGTATTTGGATAATGTTTGGCCAGAACACTTTTTTCCGAAAGACGATCGTTTCTTTGGGCGGGTAAGTCAAAATTTGAACGACGTCACAGTTGAATGATAGATCTGAACGTTGAATCAGATTATAACAAATATTTATATATTTTATAGATTTTGCATATTTCGTCGAATAAGTGCATTATGCGACCAACCGCGAAAGGAACGTATTCACAACCCTCGGGATATGCAATTCTTGAAACGTGCCTGCCGAGGCCAATACTTAGTCAAATGTTTGTGATGACGACGGATGGAATTATAATGACTGATGAAAGCGTCTGTTTGGACGCACCTGATCACGACACTCAGCACAAGACACCAAAGGTTAAAATAATGGCATGTAGCGGTCACAATAGACAAAAATGGCGATACGACGAACAAGTCTGTTTTATTATATAATTCTCATTTATATTTACTTAAAAGTTTTAAACAAATTAGTTCTAAATTTCCTTCTCTTTTCTAGTCGAAGATTTTCACACACATATCTTCCGGAATGTGTTTACAATCAAACAATGACGAGGGACCTGTGATAGCAGCTTGTACAGAAAGCATCGATCAGAAATGGTTATTAGAGTCAATTCCCTGGAAATAATACCTACAATACTTTAAAGCGCAATATATTTTTGAAATTATTTTTAATAAAAATTTAATTTACGAATTTCTGTAGGAAATATTTGTTAATAAATTTGTGCGTGAACTTTTATGTAAATATGTTTATAAAAAAGAAGTATTTAATGCATTCGATCCAACAACTTTGGCACCGTCTAAGTGCATAAATGCAAGTTCCTTAAGTAGGTAATAAATACCTCGTTGCAAATTCTGGAGAAGATGCTGTTCGTAGTCGATGATTCACTAAACTAGTAAGGCTACACATGACGAATCATTTTTACTGTCATTATGTTATCAAGGTTGTGTTGTCCTCTGCAGAGACTGTGGTAGTTCTTCAATCAAACATAATTAATTTATATAGATAAGTATTCCAGTGAGTGTCCGTTTACGAAATTTCACTTCATACTCCTTTTGTGTTATCAGTATTCACTTTCTACTAAAAACAAGTTCTTTGTTACAGTAGAGCGTTAGATAAAACGAGTCTTCTGGAGGGGCATTTTGAATGTCGTTTTGAGTAAAACAATTGGAATTCGTACCAATAGACTGGTTGGTGGTAACGGCATGTGGGTCAAAGTCACGTCCTCGGTGAGGCCAAGACGCCACTTAGCTCGAAGCGGCCTAGTCTCCCTGTTCGTTACCATCACCTACAAGCCAAGTTTGGTCGAGATGAGTGAGCCTTTATTTATGGATGGATATCATTCGATGAACGGAAAGATATCGCGCATCCACTAATTCGTATCTTCGAATACTTCAACATCCACTGTAACTCTTTGATTATTACACTCGAATGGAAGCAACAATTTCTGATATCCATTGAAACTTTATATTTCTCTCTCTCTTTTTTTATAACCATCGTAAATATTCTTTATTAATAAAACGAATTTTAACATTACAGACATGTCGGTAATAGAACCAAGTCTTTCAAAAAAAAAATTAACGAATACATGAATAACATTAGGAACGAGATCTGGAAAGATTCACGAATAGAAAAATCAAGATTAAGATCTATCGTCCACCGTGTGTTCCGGTTCTCACGCACTTGCGACCCTGGACAATTTGCCGCTTCTCGCGTTAATTGCGTGTCCTTTTCCTTGCCGGAGCAGGAACGTTGAATTTCTGGAAACGCCGCCATCTTGCGAGGAATTTGAATTTCCGACTCGTACGAAAAAATAGAGAATTTGCCAGATAATCCCGTTTCGCAAAGGAACGACATTGCTCGATTGAGATTTCTTCGTCCGTTCTTTCAATGGTAACGTTCTTTTAACGGCGTTCGCGGAATCGCCGGAAAAACTCGCGGCATCGTAGGGACGCGAAAATAGGAAGTTCGATGAAAGGTTCGGAGAGGTATACACACGGGCGCGGGGACGCGACGAGAGAGCGGAGAAAGTAAACGCAAGTACGACGAGAGTTTCTTTAAAATGAATTTCCATGTGTAACTTTGTTTCTCTCTCTTTTTTCTGTATGTGTACGTTCATATATATATATATATATATATATATTTTTCAAAATCGAATATTACATATAAACATATATACAATTCACCACTATATTCTACAGGACGCGTGACTATGGGACTAAACGGACAGTTGTGTGTATGTGTTTTTTTTTCTTAACGAGTAAAAAAAAAAGTAGGAGCGCTTAAGATCGAAAATCGTTCGTAGGAAAGGAAAGGTGCGAATAATTTTCGTTCTCGCGACGAGATCATCGACACGAACGAACAAAATGCACGTCCGTTCAACTTAATAATCTCTGACACAAAAGAAAAGGAAAAAAGAGTCAACAACGCATCTAGTGGGAAAGGATTCGTTGATCTCGAGGCGACGGCGATCCTTTCGATTCGATCGGCGATTTAGGTCCCCTCCGAATTTGACTACGTGAAGGAAAGACGGAGGAGAGAAAACACAGGAAATACGAGACAAAAACTGAGCGTGGATGGACATCTGCGGACACTTACGAACTAGCGGTTCTAAAAGGTAACGAGCGCTTGATAGCTTGGTCGGCTGACGGCGCCGTGTTTGTGGCTAAACGGTAAATACGTATAACTCGGTAACCTCGGTGAAATCACAATCGTCGTACGATTTACACACACACACGCACGCACGTATATATATATATATATATATATATATACATATATATTATATTATAATATATACATATATATATATTATATTTATATCCATTTTGTATATAGATCTCTATGTTTATACATGTATCAAAATTAAAACGGTACTCTTTCACGATCCGCTTGGTACACCTTGCGCGCGGCTGACTATCAGTTATTCAGTGGGACTTTGCGAGAACGCCCTGTTTCGATTAATATCAATCATCGATCATTCGGCGGACCAGTTTTTCTTCAAGACCATGGCCGACGGACGAACACTCGTCTGGATGAGATGAAATCGCACGCAAATTGTTGGCGGGATTAGCTGCTCCTAGCAACTCGCCCGTTAACGAGTTCGATCTCGGAGTCAACGGCTCGTCAACGTGACAATGGCTATCGTAGATCTCGCGGAACTCGTCAACGCGCGATCAACTAATATCTTTGCGACGACATCGACTAACTAAATTGAGCCTCGTTTCAAATTCTAGCAGCTATATAGGTACACATATATATTATATTATATCGTAATCCGTTAATGTGATTCGTATCGTTGAACACGTATGTATGTACAATCAGATCGGAAAACAGGGTGTAGGGCGGGGCTGGGGAGGGGGGGGGGGTCCGTTCGATCGTTTCTCGGAATCGAAAGGTAACGGCGAGTTGTTCGTACGGCACGATGGAATCGGAATTTCTAGCAGGGTTTTTCTAGCAGAGTGGACGCGGACGCGCGTTTTCTCGCCGCGTGTTTTTCGTACGGCGTTTTTTTTTCTGCCTCGTAACGCGAGGCTGTCGTAATTCGAATCGGGCTGACCTGTCCTCCAGTGAAATCACGAGCGTACGCAACTGGAACGAGATGAGATCGAAAAAGCGAGCGCCGGTGTACGTGAGAACGCACCGCAGTTTCGCGGGTAGACTCGTCTTCGAGAAATTTCGCGGCTTCCTTTTTTGTCGGGGAACAACTGGTCGGCGTGTTGCCTAGCGTGGAAACTGATGGCGATCCCACGGAGAGATTCGTCCATTTTCCTCGAAAGTGGATCAAGCTTCTGTCGCGATGATTTGGAACGAAAAGAAGATTCGTCGTGTCAGTTTTACACGTTTGCGAGTGGTGTCTCGAAGAGAACGAAGGCAGAGAAGCGAGGGGATATCTCGAGAGTAACATCTGCAACAGGCTCGCGGACCGACGAGTTAAATCGACTGAGGAATTTCGGTCGAAATGCCGTTCGACCGGCAACTGTGGAAGCTGTGGCGAAGAAATCGATTTCCAAGCTTTGAGGTTTTCATCTCTTTCGATCTTTCCTCCTCCTCGTTCGACCGTTTCTCTCTCCGTCTGAATCGTTGAGGACACGCCGGATCGTTCCTTCTCTCGGGTGTATTTCTCCGTTGGCAGTTTCATGGATGTCGAGGCTCTCTCGCTCCGGCGTGGCTCCTTCATTGCGTTTCACTTTCGCGATGAGTTTGTCCGATCGGGGCGTGGCAAAAGTGTAACGCAACAGAGGTCCGAGGCCATCGTCGGCCGGATCGTATGCGTGAGGCAAGAAAAACAGGGCCCTGCCATCCTCTCTCGTGGCTTCGTTTGCACGGAGGAGAGAGACGTCTACACCGTCTACAAGCTTAGTCACACGTGTTGGGCCACGTCCTCGTAACGCGTTGCATCGATCTCCTTACGAAAATGGCTCGCTCTTAAAATGGATTTTGTAAATACGCGCGCACGATTCTCTGTTTTTCCGTAGATTTTTGTGACTTTGTAGTTTCAATGTTTCGCCTAAATTTTCCGGATCGTTCAACGATTGGGTCAACAATCGTTTACGTTTGTCACATTTGCTCGTCGCAACGCTTTTTTTATTTTGTTGGTCGACGCACCAACGATGACGACGAAATCTCTTTATCAAAGTCCGAGCCATTGGCTCGCATTTCATCCAGTCAGCAACACCTACAATTCAGAAGATTCCCCGACATTCCAAACTATTATAGAAAGCGCGAATAGTTTCTCACGCGTCACCGTTTCAGATCCGGTGGACCACCGTTTCCTCGGATTCCTTGGGAAAGAAGACGCCCAACCCTCCTCTCGACGCGCTTTCGGCTTAACTGCTCGTCGATCGCGTTCACCAAGGTCAAGAGGATCTCCTGACCGCGTGGCTCGCCGCCGCTGCATCGTGCAACTCTGCACCTGCGCTACTTGCAGTGAATGTCGGTACATGGTAGAAAGTGCCGATAAATTGCCACCTAGTATCGCGCCGGCAGTCGATTCGATCGCCTCGGAGCCTCCTCTCTCGCATTTCGGCCCGATCTCCTCAACTTTTGCCCGCTTTAATTTTCCAAATTTCCATACTTCCGATGCCAAGTTTCTTCAAGTTTCACTGTCGTTCTGATCTTTGGTACCGTCGTTCCACGCCCCCCTGCCGAGTTTCCCCTCTTGCCAATCATCGGGCCGGAAAACTTACTTGGCGAATTTCATTCAAGCCGACGCGATCCCGACGAGGACAAAAAGGCGTAACTTCCCATCAGCGTACATTTCAAACGGATTACCAACCGTCCACGTAACTATCCAGGTGCCAATTTTAGAAGCATTCGCGCGATACTGCGTCGGTTGGCTACTCGATCGGGTGTAATTAATCGAAACGGGCCGCTTACTTGCAAGGTCGAAGCGCCGATTAGAAAGTCCAGACGAATTCGTAGCCGCGCAATCGTCGGCGGAAGCTGAGCCGATCGTTTTCTTCCCGGCTACGGTTTTCAACGACCACCGGCAGGAAACGAGGGACAACGCAGGATCACGCGAGTTCCGGCCGATGGCGCCTTCACCGAGCTTCGTAGAGTCATTCTGGTAATCGTCTGGCTACAGGAAGCTGCTTTTCCTGCGCGTTTTCCCACGTGTCTCCGGCATTGGACTCCTCCTCCTCCTCGACGTGAAATTCATCCTCGCATGCAACAACGTTTCGTACAATTTCCCAATCTTTCGCGCAATCTCCCACAATCTGTTTGATCTTTGCACGACTCTCGCACTCTGTTTCTGCTTCTTTTTTCCCCAATTTGACAAAAATTGATTAATAACCTGCGCGGGCAGCTGGAACGAGAAGACAATTTGTTTCCTCGATGATTTCTCTTGCTTCGTGAAAATGGTTCCAGGGTCTGTCTCGGACTTCCTCAATGATGAACTTAATGACTCGTGTCGTTGATATTGAGTTTTCCGTTGCTTCCGGCCGAGAACGATCTCCAGTCGGTCGATCGACAACCGCACAGATCCGCCCATCGATTTCTACTTTATTGTTCGTCGTCGGCCATGAATCGAGGCGACGCCGAGCGATTGAAATACACTTTCTAGGTCGTAAAATCGCGAAGTGGAGTCGTTTTCAACTGTTCCTCCCAGCCAGAACGAGTTTAACCCGCGTTTACTTGACATTTCATTTCTGGCACTCTGGTTTTCGTTCGATCATTTCGTTCTCTAGTGCTGTTGAGCACAATTGTCGTTGGAGATTATCTAACCTTATTCTTCGAACTGACACCAAGTACAAGATATCGCGCAATCAGCATAATTTCGGACGGGGAAAGACGAGTACGATGAGAATTCAATTACGGTTTGTCAGCCCACGCGCGTAACTTGATCTTTGAGGCACGGCGTTGGAAACAGGCGTTTCAATTTACAGAATCGGAGTAGAACTTTCGTACTCGCGGGAAATTGACAAATGTGCGAATCTTACAACATACATACATTTCTTTTCTTTTTTATTAGCTTATTACGCACACACCAGGACACGTATCATTATCGCACGAACGCGTTTCAAAATTTTCACTGCGATACTTTTGGACCAATTGAAATCATGCTGAATTTTATAAAAGAATATTACAGTTATAAATATTATTTCTCAAAACTGAAATGCACATTAATAAATAAATAATTCGTGGAAATAGGTTCTTTGCCAATCCAACCGCGGATAACGAATATGAAGGTCCTACTGTGTACAAAATTTTATTTTAAAATGACACGAAATGGTAACTTTGACATTGTTTTTTTTTCTTTGTTGATTAATTTACGAACGAAACTACGCGCGTTCTGCTCGTTCGTTTTTCTTTGTTGGGACACGCGCTGACGTCTAATGGTACTAAAATACTGCTGAAATCGAGTTTCGCCGCTTGCGTCGTTCAGTTGTAAGGCCCTGCGCATCGAACACTTAGGAAAATATTTCAGGCACGTTCTATAAGGCACGTTCTTCGTTTGACCGACGTCTGAACACCCAGTAGCAAAGTATATTGAAATTACACGAGGACGTGAAACGAGAGAAAGTAATCCATCGCGTGAAAGTAATTCATCGACGGTAAGATTTATACTAATCCTCGCGGATCAAAATCGCCGCTAGACGAGCGAATTTAAAGTTCGATCCCCCACCGGACCTACTAAACTCGGTGCTACATCCGCGAAACATGGAATCCCGTAGGAATTCGCCGTATCGATTCAAGGATACTTCGATCTCTGATTAGTCGTACCCGACGAGGCACTCACGTCGGACGTACGACCGGATTCTTCGACTCAAGTGTTGTTTCCCGGGGAAAGCGGCGGCGAAGTAACGTCTCGCTGTTCCTCTTGCACGCTCTCGGGTCTGCTGGCGGTGCTGCTCGACCTTGAGCTCAGGTTGTCCCTGTCGCTGAAGTAGGAAGAATCGCCCCTCTTCTCTTCCAGTTGAAGTTGTTGCTTGTCGTTCCTGAAGTCGTCTCCACCGTGACCCAGCAGCCCGGGGAAGTACGGTATCCCCTGCCTCTGCGAGGTGATCTTGCCCATGAAGCTGCGAATCTCCTCGAAGTAGGACTCGTCCGCTCTCGGCAATTGTCCGTGATACCTCGATCTAACCTCGTCCAGTATCGTCGGCCCGTCGGCGTCGTGTTTCTTCAAGTGTCTGTCCAGGTTCGTCTGCTGGCCGAAACATCGTTCGCACAACGGGCACTTGAATGGTTTCTCCTTGTTGTGGATGTTCCTGACGTGGCGCTGGAGGTTGCTGGAGATGCTGAAGCTCCTCTCGCAGTACTTGCACTTGTACGGCTGTTCGCCGGTGTGCGTCCTCAGGTGCCGCGTCAGGTTCGCCGATCTGGGGAACACCTTGCCGCAGAACTTGCACGAGTATCTGTCCTTCGGCTTTAAACCGGCTTGAACGCTGATCGAGTACGGCGGAAGGTTGGACGTTGGTTGGTGCTGTTGCTGCGGCTGCTGACTCGAGTGACTTTGCTGCTGTGGCTGCTGATGTTGCTGGCCGCCGGTGGGACTCGGTACTCTCGTGGCAGCCTGTGACGACGAGGACGACGTGGAGGACGTTGTGGAGGAGAATCTGTTCGGTGGCAACGGTACCATCGTGGGCAACGCGCGGACTTGAATTTTAGGCAGGTCAGGAACCGGCGAACTGTGATGATGCGACCGGTACATGGCCTCGAGGACCAACGGATGAACGGCATGATGCTGAGGGAAGAGGACCGTGTGGTAGGGAAGACTGCCGCCGAGGCTGTTCTGATTCAGAACTTCGATCTCGTTCTGATTCTCGTCCGTGAGTCTCTCCTTCTTGTGATCGACGCGAAGATCCAGCGGCTCGCAGTCGAGATCCTCCTGGTGATGCGACTGTGGCGGCCTGGCCGCTGGGCTCATGTGGGGCTGTTGCCGATGTTGCTGTTGATTCGTGGGACTCGACAGGCCACGGCCGTGACCGTGGCTCAAATCGTATGGCAGCTCTTCGACGTCCGGCACGCGAACGCTCAACGGGTAGATGCTGGCTTGCTTCGGGCTGATGTGGCCCGGCATTTTTCTCGGACTCGAGTCTTTCTCCCGCATGGCTGGAGGATACTTCGGGTCGTGCAACAACGTTGGGGGCAGGGGAATGTTACCGAGATATCCGCTCATCACACCGCTTCTGTCACCCTCGGCTTTGCTCCTGCTCGTCGTTCGGAATGATCTGAAACGTCCGACAAAGTTTTTACAATCACTCGAGGTATATCGGTAGACAGGTCGAATGAAAAGATTTGAACGTTGAAATTCGGAATGAAAGTTTGGATCAAGAATGAAAGAATTCCGAATTGAATTGCATGCAATACCAATGTCAAATTTATTCGTTGTAAATGAATGTGCTCAAATTAATTCTCGCAAAAAGATCAGTATTTTTTACGAAATTAACAACAGAACCTCCAAAGTTTTGTTAAAACCAAAACCTAACCTAAACCTAACCTAAACCTAAATCTGACGTAAACCACCAATTTGTAATTTTTCATTTCAATGCATTTTTAGAGGCTTGAATGATTTTTCTTAAAACGCAGCTTTGCACTTTGGCGTCGGAAATTCTAGTGTTAAAACGAGTTTGGTAATTAAGAGACTTAACAACGTTAATTACGAGCGCGATAAAGCTGGACCACACTCGTTGCGAGCAACCGTCGACGTTTCTGGGAATCTTATTATGCCGTAACTTTCATTTTTCTCTAAACCTTAAGTGGAACTAGAACATTCATCTCGGTTCAAATTAAACTGAAGAAGCCAAAAAGATCCTAGATTCTAAATCACAGAGATGTTTCAGTGACAGTAGAGATTTGTTGTTCGTTGAAAGAAAGACACAATATTAAAAGTAAATGAATCGTTTTAAGCAATGAATTTTTTTTTTTTTTTTTTTTTTTTGTATAAATATCCTGAACGTCATACATTATTTATCAATATTTTCTCGTATTTTCTTGCTGCAACGAGCAAATTTAGAATCAAAGTGGTACTATCACCGGCGCAATTTCGTTTCTGTCAGACGAATTAATCCTGTACAAGTGCGACACATCTACCATATCAACATGGTGACAAATATATCTTTGATCAGAGGTGACGATAGCGACGATTTTAAGAGCCGCGGAGATTAATCTTTCGATGTTTCGAACTGCTCGCGTTTTTATGTACTGACGATATTAAGATACATCATTGGACACCATGAAAGTGTGTCAAACTGCGAACATGTCTATTATTACAATTATTACAATTTTTAGTTTCGTACAACAAAATATTTGACGACTCAGAAAATTTTTTTTAAAGTAAAGAATAACGCAAAATTATGAATAAATTGTTAGAATAGATAACAGATGTCTTAAAAACGTATTCCACTAACGTTCTATGTGTATTATGTTATTTTAAAGTTGAAGGAATGCTCTGTTGTCTTTTCAATCTCTGTGCAGTCATTTTTATTTTGACGAACAAATTTTTACACGAAATTTTTTCACGAAAAAAATCATTCATCGAGAATAAAATAAAATAAATGTCGCAGAAACGACAGAACTTTAAAAGCGAATAACACGCTACGTACAAAAGGTTTAGAGAACTTGTTCTTAAAACACGAGCTATCTATTCCAATCGGCGGACATTTTATGGAACAGTTCCTTTAATAGATTCATTTATGTAATGAAAATACTCGTACGCGCGAAAACGATTAAACAAATGAAAGGTAAAAATAAACTCAAACGAAATACTTGCAATTAAAAGAACCGTTTCGTTCTTTAAATTATAATTTTATAATTCAATTATATTTAGATGGATTCGAAACGCAGCAGAAAATCATTGTTTGTCTAACAGAGATTGCAAGAAAATTACACGATACGTGCTGCGGGATAAGCTGTCACATAATTGTTCCTCTATCTGGCATTGAAATCACCAGGTAAATCGTTGTTTATGCGCGCGTTGAAATCACTGGCGACACACACACACACACACATACATACATATACTCACGGCTCGTATGAAATTCGCGCGTTTCATTTGCAATTCTCGTTCGCTTTATTAAATGGAAATCAAATTGTTGGTACATTCAAACGGACGAACGTTCGCCTCCCATTTGATTGAATTCATGTGCTCATTTATAACAGCATGATAGAATAGAAACGTAAACAACATTTAGTCGAAACAATTTAGAGAATGAAAATTCGTGGTCATTTATTGCATCAACACTGTCAACTGTTAAACTATCGCGAAATTTATACGTTTTGTCTACGAACGAGACGCTTTATCTTTGTAAAATGTTACGATGGAAGCGAATTTTTCATTTTATGACATTAACTACTTGTACGTATTATCATCTAGTGGTTGTTCGCATCAAGTATTTTTTATTATTAAATATTTAATACGTAATTCAATACGTCGTAATACGTAATTTGACACCTTGTACAATGCGTAATTAAATACATTTTGTGTCGGTAATGTTCACTTCCAATGTTCAATCAGTCCGAAATATTTATAAAATACAGAAACTCTATTTTACCAACCGTGGTAAAATCAACGTATTCATACACGGACACACGAATTTGGATAGAAACAGAGAGCGAACAAGTTCGTTCGTTCGATCGAAGACGAAGGAAGCTCTCGTTAATTTGAGAAATCGAGGAATCCTTTCACAGCCGGTGACTCGTTTCACGCGGGTCGATCCAGTTACCGAAGAAGCTAATCCTCAGCTGGTTGTCCGGTTCCAATGAAAGAGAAATCCACCGGCGACGGGGTTGGTGACGAGGCAAGTGGAACGAGGGGCGGAGGGGCAAAGGGGAGACGGAGGAGCTGGCGACGGTGCAAGAACCCTGTTCCGGCGTAAAAGGAGCAGGAGCAAAAAGTTCCTCGCGGCCGATAATAGCGAAAAGCGTTAATTACAACGCATTTATTGTAGAAAACGCAGCCAGGACTGCGCCGTTCGACGTCCGGTTGGAATCGAAAGTGCACCGAAAGGACGGCTCGGAAGCGTCGATTCGTCCCGGAGGATGCTCGATGATCCGGAACGGCCGAACGGTTTCGTTCGCGAGTCGTTAACCCAGTCGTTGCGTGCAAAAAGCCGGGATAAATTCCTCCGCCGGGGAAACGGTTCTCTCGAGCTTCTTTAATGACACTCCTAGGCCTTTATTACCGGAATTACCCGATGAACAACGAGAAAGCTGCTAATTTCGAATTCCAACGATAAAAGATAGCGTGTGGCTGGACGTGTCCCGTTGCTTTCCTCTCTTCTCTGCGCCGCGAGTCGCATCCATGTGTGCCTCTCGTCGCGAACGGAGTCGACAGGCACTACGGAGACGCGTCATTCGTCTAGATGTCGTTGATTAAGTTCGATTTACATATCTCGTACTTTCCCTTGCTCCCGTCCGAGAGTCAGTCAACCGGAGAAACTCGCTAATCGGATTTTTCCTGTGGGGGGAGTTCTCAACTCTCAAAGACGATCTTCTTTTACGATCGAGACATTTGTCCGTCGAGTGTCGTTCGGTAGGTGGTTTAACGAGACCGTTGCGAGGCCGATCTCGCTCGTTCTCAGCTCCCGTACAGCACAGATTTACCGTAATTTAATCGCAAGGCGAGGATTCGCTCTTCTCGGAATTTCGTTTCCCTCGAGCGAGCGAGCGAGCCCGAGGCAGGGCAGCGGAGTTTATCTCCCGAATGGTGGAGTTTCTCCGAGCGACTTCGTGAGTAATGTCCGCGGGAAACGGTAGCTGGTTCCGGGGAACGACGGTCGAAATAAGAAGAAGGAGAGGCGGGGCACACGATCCTTAAAGACTGACATCTGTTACGTGAATCAAGCTCGCGGCTGTCAGTTGCCAGAGATCCGCAGGAGAGGCCACGCCGGCCACGATCCAGTTTTCGGTTTCTAGAAAGTCGGGATGAGTCGGGCGTGGTTTGTCTCTCTTTCCCTCGTCGTTTCTTTCTCGTTCACCCTCCGCCTCTCGCTCGTCGCCGTCCTTGCTGGTATGATTTCTCTCCCGACATTCACCTACGTGTACCATAAGTGCGCTGCCAGGGCCGCACACTCCGTGTAACACTCATTGAGCGTGCTTTGTTTTCCGACGACCGGTGTTACGCTCCGACGAAAATCTCTTAACGCGGTGTTTGAACTCCTACGTATCGTTGAGAACCAACGTGTCGTTGTCAATGCCTCATTTGCAATTCTTTTCAGTCGACTGTTAAATCGTGATTTTCAAACGTTGGAGCTGCAGAAAGAGATCCCAAAAATTTTCCGAATACTTTTCCATCGGTGTGTCTTTCGTCTAGGTTCTGTAATTTCATGAAATTTCAACGAAATTTTAAATACACACGGTCGGAGATTATCTCGTTTGATTCTTAATGGATAGACTACGGATTTTTATATGTTTGTGGGAAATCTGGAGACGCAATGTATAAAAAAACTGCACGATTTGTACCCCAGTACGATTCGTCTCACTGAAAGGCCCAGAAGCAACTGTTCCGACTAGGAAATGAAGACGACATTTTATTGATACGCAAACATTTGAATCCACACGAAACAAATTACAAACGCGATCGCTCAGTACCAGACAACGCCACTCCTACTCGAGGTCTATCCCACGCCCCCTCGCGAATCACGTGACTCAAATCAACCAATCGCTAATTTTCGTTGCATCAGCGTTGCACCTGAAGAGGCCCGATTTTCTGGGTTACTCCCGCTAAAATCACTTTCAGCGATAATATCCAAAGCGGAGTGTTTATTTCTTTGATTGTGTTTCTAAAAAATCTAGAAACGTCTGCAATCTATGTTAATAAGTTACAAGTCGAGACAACTTGAATTTCGAGAAACTAGAAATTTGTTCATCAAATTTTCTTCTGCCGTTTCATTTCTTAGAAATTTTCTTATTTAACTGTCTTTGAGTGCTGCCATTCGTACATATCTTTTGATGTATTTATTCAATACGTTATAACATGTTATTCTCTTTGAACGTTTAACAAGTACCAATTATTTAATTACTTCGTTACTAGATTACGTGTACAGTGCTTTAGACCAAACACTCAAAGGATTGACGCTACAACTATTAAAATGTCCAATTTGAAATGTTTGTAAAGTCAAAATGAAACAGATGTAAAACAATATATTTTCAAAGACTCGAATGAATTCTTTGTAAAAAAAAAAAAATGAAAGCTTTTTTATTTTCAATATCAGAATCTTTATACTTTAGTCGTTAATAGTCCCAATGTTAATTATTGCAATTGTCAAAATCATATTACGAAGAAATAAAAATGACAAATGACTGGTTACAAGCGACGATGATTAATTGAATTTCACTTTGGTTTGCTGTTCGTGGTGAAGACCCGCGAACAGAGTATCTTTCGACATCAAATGCGTCCCTGTGGTGTGTACATCGTTCGTGTCCGCGTAAAACCGTTCGCCACTTGTTACCCGAACGGACCACGTTCCTGGCCGGCTTGTCAGGCGCAGGGAAGATTTCAATCGGACATTCTTTTTTTTTTACGTGACGCAACTTTTCTCTTCTTTTTGTCGATCGACGAGAAGAAACACAGAGACGAAACGGTCGGACGGAGGGGACAAAAACAACGTGCGCTCGCGCGGCATATTTAAATTCGACGTTTAACGAAACTTTTTTAGTCTCGTTAGTAACCATTTTCTTTGCATATTTAACCCTTTTAGCGCTGTGAACTCGCTTGTCGACTGCTTCATTACTTTATCCTTTCCGCAGTGTTGTATTTACACTGGTAATTAGATGGTTTCTGCAAGTCATGTTTATCAAAGATTTTGTTTATCGGAGCGTTTCTCTCTCGAATTTGTCATTCATCGTACATAATTTCTGTAATATCGTATATCGTGTGTAATTTAGTATGCGCGTGGAATAATTTTTCTAACTGCATCCTATCAAAGCGAGAAACGTAACCAATTAACGACAATATTCTACAGAAATTTAATAGATTCGCATTTTTACAGATTTGAATGATTTTTCATGAGATATAGAGACAGTTTCTATTCCATACTTTAGTCGTAGCATCAAGTATAAATTTAATTTTCTTAAATTTCGTTTAACTGACTGTGAAATTTTTATTAACATATAAAACATTCATCGTCAGAGATCTTAGCGGCCTTACTAACAACAATCAATTCGCGATAATAATACAATTAACGCGATCGCTATTTTTTAAGGAAAAAGAAATGCAATTGCAATTATATGCATTCCACATTTGGACAGCGATAACTATTATCTTTAGGAAAGAAACATCTGTAAATATAACAACTTGTAATTTAAAGAGATGTTAAAAGCGACGCTCTGGATTTAGACGCAACATATCCGGTAAAAACGATCCATCGTTCAAGAGTTCAAAGATCCATCTCTTTCTTTGTCATCTCTCTTGTTTTAAGATCGTGGTCACCGCAAGGAAGCATCTTCCTCGCGAAGACGAATTTTGGACGATCTTGATCCGCGAGCTGTTCCCTGTTCAATTCCAGCGACACAGGCGAAGAAAGAAGACAAGCGGAAGACGCAGAAGACAACATGGACGATTAAGAGGAAGAAAAGAAAAGACGCGTTGATCCTCTGCCTCGGTGCCTCGGTGCATGGGTGCATGGGTCTCCGTACGAGGCACGATCGTTTTTGCCGATAACGGGGCCAAGAGGTGCCGGAATTTAATTACGACCCGGGCCGCTTTAAGCAACCGTCTCGTTGAAAATAAAGCGCGCTGAATTCATACGGACCGCTACGCGGAAATATTTCGCGTCACGCGTGTGAACGGTTGCAGTTGCTTCGTAATATCGCAATCACTCCCAGTTTCGATCGAAAGCGACGATGAAGCCACGCGTCACCGGAAAATGTTAATTTCCAAAGATTCGTCGGATAATTACAGTTCCATCAGGCGCCGGCGAAATATAAATGAAACGTTAGCTCGTGTCTGGCGGAGAAATCCCCGGGACATTCACCAAATTGGGTGAAACTTTGGCCGGTCTTACGTATCTGCAGGGGTGAGTCGAAGTAAAAGTATTCACGGCGGTGCAACGTGAATTGAAGGAAGGATGGACAATGAACGATCGTGAAACGAGGAGGAGGCAGTGAAAGGTGGTAAAACGGTGCAGAAACGGCGAACGCGAGTCGCCGCACGGTCTCACGTTCAATCGTTTTCAATGTTACTTTCATTCGGCCCGACACAACCGACACAACCGTTCATTATTCATCGAGCCTCGCGTTTCGTCGCGCTTGCACCGGGCGGAATTAAATTTGTCGACAGCACTGCGTCGCCGTCGACGATTCGACGATTATTATTTACGATTTCGCCTCCGCGACGGTTTCGTCGCGCCCTTTTAACCACGTAGTTGGTAACCTTGCTGCTTGTCCGTCGTACCTGGCTACACATTTCTGCGGAACAAGTGAAACAAAACGAGAGGGGCGAGAAGAGAAGGCGAGGCAAGCTGCGTTGCGTTATTGTTTGCCGAGCGTAATGAAACGTTGCTGCGAATATCGAGTATTTCTCGCGAAACACTTGTTGCGCCCAGCCACTTGTTGTGTTCGTTCGCCGATTCTAAATCGACGGATGAAAGGTGGTCAGGTTAAGTAGTCGCGGGTAAATTACGAGTAAATTGGTCCGCGTCGAGAAAGTGCTCCCCGCAGTAGAAACTGTCCGTCCCTCGTTGGACGTGTCTGCGCTTCTTCCACTTACTACCCGCGATCATGCCGCGTGCCTCGTCAACGTGGTTTTTGTTTTCATTTCACAGCAACGTGCCTGCCTGTTATGTCAACACAGAAGTATTTGATAAAAAAAAAAACACGAGACTGACCACGTATGATTTAAAGTACAATCCCAATCTTGATCTCAGTCTTACGTCCTTAGAAAAAAGATATGCGATGTTCGGTGTTTTGTTTGTTTTTAAAGTTCTCGGTAATCTTCCATCGTACAATTGTATACATTGTAATGTACAATTGTATAATGTATATATAATATGTGTATACATATACTTGGTCATGTATGCACATGTGCGTAATAATAAATATAAATATAAATATAACATTATATATTATGAAATATATAAATATTGAACAATATATCATTGATATTGATGTGTTAATATCACGTATATGCATGTATAGATATATTTGTATTAATTATAATTAATTGTAATTAAATATATACATATATTTTTATTATCATTCTTTTAAAAACTCTCTTGAGCTCGTTCAAAAAGCTAACAACTGTGTGTAATTTTGCGCCAAGTATGTAATTGTATCCGCAAACAATAACGTAAACTAAAATAAAACGCAACGATTAGGAATAAAATGCATTAAGCACGTGTACATACGTACGTTACGAAACGTTCGAGCTTCTGTCCGTGCACGAGCATTTTGTGAAACCCGGAGAAACAACGAAAGGAGAAGTGATTCGTACATTTCATTGTTTCACTTGTATGGAAACGTTGCCATAACGCGTCACCTTATCGGTTCTTCGAGCCAATCTTTCCATTAAGATCGCGACGAATGGTTTAAAGAAGTCTCTTGCTCGGGTTTCCGGTACTTCTACAGACGCTCTGACCCTAATAGGTATTCGCCCATTAGGATCGAGGAAAGACAATGCTGCCCGGAGATGGCTGCAATCCTCGCTTCCAAGGAAGCAACGTGTCATCCACGTTGATTCCCCTCTCTCTCTCGTCGCGAGATTTCGAGTCAAGTAACGAAGCTCAAGGATCGTTGAATTCCAATTGAAGTAATCTGCCCGAGTCCGAACTGAATTCGAGTCCGATAGAAAGCGAAAGAATCAGCGACCTGATTGCCCGTTCCACCGGTAGAAACATCAAGTCGTAAGCAATATATCCTCGCGTGGAACGTCCCGAATGGATCCCACGAGTAATTTCTCCCGGTTCGGTTTAATTTGTCCAGCAGCTACGGAACGAGTTAACAGCGATTCGTTCGAGTGAAACTAAACCGCGGTACGCGAGGCGCAGGTGCTCTCTCAACTGGGGAAACTCCGACGACCGATGTGTACAAATCCGAGAGCGTTCTCGAGGTGTTCAATAACAGGAACAAGGATTTACAGCTGTACACGGTTGCAGCTCGCCCGATGATTTTCCACGCAACGATTCGCAGAATCTCACTCGGGGATATTTCGGATTACCGCGGAATACATTCGGGATAGTATGTTTCACCGCGTGGTTTAGATAAATGACCAACGATCGCAGGCGTTTCCCCGTGAAATCCGAGCGATCCAGCGCGCCGCTGGAATTTCGTCTTGCACTCTCACCGCGATTCTGCCGGCAATTTTGCCGTTTATACGTCGAAACTCGTTAAAATAATTTTCATCGGAGATATCGAAATTAAAAGAATTAGAGAAACTTTATACGCACAAGCTTTTACTCGAATATTTTACGAAAAACACGTCTATGAAATATCCGTATGGAAGTTACAAATTGGTCACTTTGACCGTTTGAGTTAAGAAAGCTGAAGGGAAGAAAAACGGGACGTTTCGATTAGGGGAAATCGAAATCGAAACGACTGGTCGCTGCGGGAAAATGCACCGCGCGCTGATGCACGCTAATTGCCGCTTAATTGAGGTTAGCCAAATATTTCCAGCCGCGCCGGAAGAAGATTATGCCATTTATAGACGTTAAGATCGAGGACTTGACAATGCGGGGACTGAGAATTTTTCTCACGGGCCGCGCAACGCAGCGCGTTTAGGCCGCGTCTGGTAACAGTGTAACGGCCATTTGTCTGCAAATTACGCGATAACAGAGGGTACCAAGCGAAGAAGAGGCACGCGAGGTACCGAACGGGAAAAAGAAAGTTACTCGCGGCCACGGAAAGGAACTTCCCTTCGAGGCACTCATTGATCGTAATTATCGCAATTACCGTACTCGATTTCGATGGAATCAACGCATTCTTTCTAAATGTTGTGACTTCACTGTGAGAAAGTATCCCGGTTTTGCGTAATTCCAAGAGTCGAATGTTTCTCGCGAATTACGATTCAAGCACGTTCGAAAGTTTTCATCGAGTCATTCTGAAAGATTGGTGTCGACGAGTACAGCAACGTTCTAGCTGGTTTTTGGTCGAAGTATTCCAGCTGTCTTTTGTTTTACACGTGGAGAATTATAAATTCAAGAGGAGCCTATTTCGAGAGCAAAGACAAATCGTTCTACAAAAAAGGCATCGAAAAGTTGATAGAGGAGCGTTGGAACGAACGTATCACTCTTGAAGGAGAGTATGTTGACGAATAGAGTCGAAAATTTCTAACAAAAAAATTTGTTTTTCTTAGACTTTACCGGAGACTTATTGAATTTTGGTTACTATGTGCTAGAATAACTTCAAAAAAATTAAAATATTCGAAACGAAGGAAAATAGCAGTGCAAAAATTTACTTTGGCGAAAAACATTTACGACGTTGAAATTAGATCAGGTGTCACGATATCGTTGTTATTTCGACCAAAGTTTGACTCATACTCTTGCGAAAGATATACCAGAGTGAAAGATTTCAAATGAAAGAAGAGCAGATAGAAAATTTTCATCAAAGAAAATCGTAGAAGAAGAATTTAATTTGATGTTACACATCAAATTATCTCCACTGTACGTATGAGAGTGATCCATGACAGCCAAAGTATTCGAGATAGAAAAAAAAAAAGAAATTTGCTTCCGGTCACGCGGAAAAAGGAATATAATTGGGTCGAATTTGACCCGGCCACGCAGTCGGTGCGTGCGGGTACAAAATTATAGCACACAACGAGACTTTCAATTTAACAATCCGTAATGTCAACTGTAACTGCCGGCCGGCCGGTACCTGAACCTCAACAGCCAGCCGAGATTTCGTAAGAATCTTCAGGCGACGCTAAAGCGGCGCGAGAGGTGTCGAAAGAAGCAACTCCCTTCTCGATCCGCTATCGGAAAATTGTTCGAAGCGTTGCGTTTCCAAGGAAGCCGGCGGAGAGAAAGGCGCGGCAAGCGGAGGAAGGGTTTGCAGCAACAAAGACGTCGATCTCGCCTTCTGTGTCGTTGAACGGACCACCGTGTTTCTCTCTGGTCCATCCAACCATCCGAAACTCCGACAATCTCGACCGTCAGAGTTTTTGCATCGACCGCTTAATTTCAGTAAAACAAGCAACAATTATATCCCGAACTATGACACATTCGTCATAGAGTCGTTAGAATTCGCTCCCAAAAACGAAAATTATTTATGACTCAACTCGATATAATTGGTCAAAAAACATTGAGAGCAGCGTGATACTAACGGCATGCCGGATCGTTGGATCGTTTTTGTCACTCGATCGAAAGTGCGCTGGACGCGTGCACCACTTATTTCTCTCTGCCAGCCGCTGCACCGCCTTGGCGACGGCTGAAGAAAGTCTGTCGATTGCGTTGCCTCGCTGGTTTTACTATCGTTTCGAGCCTCGCAGCGTTGGAAGATCGAGCGTGCAATTGATACCACCCCGGAGAGGTCGTTGGCACTGACAATGCAAATTCGTGACGGGTAGAACAGAGGCGAAGAAGAAGAAAAGAAATTCCAGATTCAGAAGATCGGACGGATCGGAGTTCGTAGATAAGAGGAGCGAGGTGACGTCCGAAACGTGTCGGTTACATAATTGGTGTGTTTCGATCGATTCGACCGCGGTGTTCGTGACCGAGATGCGAAAACTACGCGTTCTCCGCGGCGCTAATAGGCGATTGTGATTTAAAAGGAGTGAAATCTGCGGCAGATGAGAAAAACGAGCAGCGCGACAGCGTAGAAAATAGACGCGGGGAACGCCCGTGAGCGACGCCGCGGCGGGATCGATGACCTGCTGCAATTTGATTCGACGTATTAGAAAGCTTTCTATTAATTGACGCGTACGACTTCAAATCGTTGCGATAAATATTACGCAAAGAATTAAACGAAGCTGCTTAACAACTGTTGATTAATCGTAAACCCTGATTAATCGTATTCACAGTCCGCACCATCGATGCATTCGTAATCGAGCGAAATGTGTCGCGGCAGCCACCTTTGGATCTGATCGTCCCGTTTTCCCTCCGCCGTTCGCCAACGATGCGACGTTTCTTCTTCGAGTCCACGTGTCGCCGCCATCTCATCGTCGCGCGTGTCGCGGAATCGGGACGAGGCTTCCTTCCGCCACACGCGGAACTCGACGAAGCGCGTCCCGACAGAGAGAAATGTGCCAGGGACAGCGGAGGAACAGCGGAGAAAAGGGAACGCGCGGATGGGGGGAAGGGAAGGCAGGAACGGTTGACTAACAAACGATGATCCCGTCCCGTGCCGCGTGAATATTTCATGAGAAAAGCGGACGTCGGAGAGTCGATCGCCGCGCAGTGACGGGCGGAGATCGAGGGATGGACGCGTTTCGAGATAACGACCGGAGTAATGAAATGGACGAGCGGTGAGACACGAAGAGGCGGAAGTGGTGATCCCGGTCCCCGGGAAAACGAAGAGAGAGAGCCAACCGGGCCAACTGGCAAACAACGGCCAAGCCCCGAGGAAAAATTCATGAAAATCTATTCGTGATTTCGTGACCGATCGTTGTATATATTTCAGGCTCTGCTTCGACGTTCGGGAGGGGGCTACCAACTAGGTTCCACGAACCTAGCGCGTTCGTAGAAACGACTCTCCTTTGGAATTAGCTGACGCTTCCCGCAGAAAACGGAGGAAGTAGAAGCGCCCCGCGAGACTTCCCGGTTTAGCTGTTCTGTTTTTTTGGGGGAAATACGCGGAGGATACGCGTCGAGCGTGTAATTTCACGGTTAAGTGGGACCGTCTGTTCCGAGAAGGTCTAAAACGCCCTAATGGACACGCGATGCGACTCCAAATTGCTCGACTGCGAGCGAGAACCAAACCGCGTGTCCTTCCAAGGCCATCCGGTAGCCGATAATTTACGGAAAGAGGGTAAATTAGGGGATTCTCGCGCGAATCGACGCGATTCGAAGAACAAACAAAACACCTTCTGCTCTTTTCGTGGTAGAAACAAATCCGTCCATCGTTTTCACAACACCGCGGTGCAATTTGCTGACAAGTGACATTCGACGACTTTATTCGTGTTGTTTGTCTTCAAAAAAAAAAGGTCGAAAAATCGTCTCTACGAGACGAGAATCAACGACTTCCGGCATGCTAAAGAGCAACCGGCGCAACCTTCGATCGATCAAATTGATGCACGTGCGCGGCTGTTCGCGTCGCATCGCGCCTCGTCAGTAGGCAGCTGCTGCCGATCTAACACTTCGTATAAGTAGCTTTCAATGGATTTGCTGGACGTAAATGGAGAAAGAATCGATTAGTCATTATTCAGATAATGACTCGTCGGAAGGAATTACGAATTTCCTTGAGAAATGTGTACAATCTGAGATGTACATACATGTCGTTGTCTAATAATTCAATAACGAACCGTCTCAAAGTCTCAAAAAGTCAAAGTATCTCTCTCTCTCTCTCTCTTTCACTGTCAAAGTAGCGCTAGAACATGGTCGTTCTCAAGGGCACGGTGAACTTGGTGGTCACATCGGTAGTGACGGCAACAAAAAGAGCGCAATCGATCCGCAGTTCGTCACAGAGCCAAGGTACGTTGGACCATGCAACTGGGAGACTACTTCGCGTTCCTCTAGTCATCCTTACTCGCCTAACATGGCCATCCGTGCACGATCAATCGAGTGTTCCAAGTTAGGCGAACGTTATCAACGAGAAAGAGACAAAGAGTCTTCGTGGCTGCGAAGCCACGAGTCCGTGAAAAACGCAGGCGTCGGAACTCCCTCGGGCGTTGAATCGATAAATTTTCCTCGCGTCGAAACTAGGAATCATCGATTCACTAGGAATAGCTCGACAGTTCGACGAACTAATTCAGGCAAACATAGGGATCGTAATTCACTCCGCGAGCTCGTCTTGAGACCGCGTTAGAGTCGATCGTAACCGCAGCGCATAATGAAATTAATATAAAGTCAGCGTAGCGGTCGCTCGAGGCGAGTTGTGTTAATTAATCGATTATGGTCGGCTACTTTCGCAACGAGTCCACAGCTCGACTTTTAACCAGAGGATCGATCCGCGATCGCGGATTCTTTTTACAGCAGTAAACTGTGTTCACGCAACTTGCTCTGATTTTCACAAATGGCGCGAATAATTAATTTTCAAGTGCCAAAGAGTTCTTCGATGACCTTGACACACGGTGACTTCTAAGTTAATTATCCTACTTTGTTTAATTTAATTTAATTCGCATGTCAAAGGGTTAAGATCGTTGCACTCGACTGAATTTAACTCGTTTCGGCCCGATCTCTCTCGTTTCTCCGATCTTGCTAACGGGGAGAATGACAAACCGAAACTCTCCGCATTTCGGGGACTTTCGCGGCGAAAGAATCTCGTTGCGTCGGTTGGAACGGCCCGCGTTGATCGTAAATCAAACCGTGGCAAAAAAAGTTGCGCGCTCATGCCGATGTCCGACGATCACGCTGCGCTCGTAAAAATGTCAACTTTGCACCTTTGCACTCCCGGGGCCGCGAGTGATTATTCGCGCGTCGCGTCTGGTTTCTTCGGAAGACCAGGTTTATGATATAAATCTTTCGGCCCATTTCCCCGCTTATCTCGCCGCTTGATCCGCGGGATTATTTAAAACGCGTCAGGTGCGAAGGGAAACAAACTCGTCCGCGTTGTTCGAGTCGTTCCGCGAAGGGAAATGAAGGATCGTTTGTTTCTCGAGGACGTTTGTTGGCGAACGGTTCAGCCGCAGCCTCTAGGAAGGATTTTTCCCCCGGGAGGAAAGTGGGCGTGCGTCGCTCGTCTACGATAGGTGGAATCACCGCGACGGCAATGAGCTTAACAATGGCATTGCGGTACTGCTCGAATTTAATTCGAAAGCAGCGAAGCCTGTTTGTGTGTACGTATAAATAGACGCGGTCGGTGCGCGTGCCCACGCAGCAGCTTTATGCCACCGAGCATCCTCGTCTCTCTCTCTCTTTCTCTCTCTCTCTGCTCGTGACGAGTCGAATTTACATTTACAACCGTACACGCGCGAGCTTTCTAGAAAAAGAACATATAAATTCTCGTTAAATGCGATTCTGCGAGACTTCGTTCTGTCGGTCCTCGGTTTCACGCGGACGCGAGTTTAATAGTAAATGTTGTCAGCGTAAACTGTTTTTGTCGTGCCTGCTGATATATTGAATATTTCAATGAAATGCTTATGTAGAAATTAATAATATGCATAGGAAAAATACTGCACATCTCCCTAATTATGTCAATACCAGAATCATCGACGATCGAAGCATAAAATTTTCCTTCGAAGACAAAGTGACGCTTTTATTCATGTGTTTCGAAATCTCCGGAAATATCTGTAAAATTTCCAAGAAAAATTATAAATTGGTTATTTTGAGGATTTTGGTAGCGTTAACGTTGGAACTCAAGGCATAAAATTTCCATCAGAGACGTTAAACTAAAAGAAAAAGTACTTTACTGTACTATAGAGCACGCAAGCTTTTATTATAGAAAATTTCTGATTTGAAAAATTACAAATCAAATCGTCTTGATCATTTTGGTTTCAGTATCAACCTCTTGCCTTACGATTTTCTTTTCAGTCTTCAGCCTCAGTTAGTTATTCCAACATTCTCTTAGCATGTAAAGCATCGAAAGCATTGTATATATTATGTGTTTATTGATCGTCGGTTCGTAGAATTAAAATGTTGAAAGTTCAAGTTCATACTCCACGGTACTGCAAACTCGATGAAAGTGTAAAAGTGCGTAGCCGCGACTGTGTTGACAATAATTCCGTCTCTCGAGTATTCGACCGATAGACGAAAAGGTCTGAGGGAAATTGCGAAATTGAAAGATTAGCGGTGTTTCGCGACAATTTCTCGAGACGACGGATAGTAGCGTGACACGATGACAAGCGAGAGGCCACGAGAGACGCCGGGTTCGGGGACGGCATTGTCGTTCGAGAACCGTTTTATTGCTGTTTGCGCCAATCCAGAGGAGACGAGGATCTCGACGCCAGGCGAGAACATTGTTCGAACCTCTGGGAATCTCTCATGATTGTCGTGCTTTCCATTCTCGTAACAGTGGCCGTATTCAAATAACGTCGGTACACGTTTACGCATCGCGATCGTTGGGCAATCGGAAAAAGGGGAAAAAAAGAGAGGAAGCGACCTGCAGCTTTGTTCGTGCAACTTTGCTCCACTTGACACCGCGACGCGACGTGCCACATTCGATCCTCTCGAATCGCTCCTTTCTTTTCCTCTTTTCCTCTACCGCGAAGAGATATCTTTTCCAAGGATTTTCATCTCAGTCGCCGTCAACTCGTGTCGATCAACTTTAATAGAGAATAAATTAAAATGGATCGGAGAAGATAAATATCTGTCCCTGTCGTCCGGATATGTCAGAAAGAGATCGATGTTTTCGCGATCAATCACCAAATTTTTGTCACGTCGCGTCGCATTGTTTCGCACGTACAATGTCTTCTCGTTTCTCTTATTTTTTTATACCTGTCTATACCTGGCATCTCATCGACTTTACCTCTTTAATAATAAACAGACTGCGAATTTTTAAATTTTTTAAATTTAAAAATGAAAAACCAAAGAAACGAATCCTAAATAAATATTTGTTTTATATACTGAATAAGTTTTATTCTACTGGTGTACTGACAAATTGTATGTACTGCGTGGATTTGTTTCTCAGAGATATACAATTCACGATCCAATAACAAATATCGCGTTATAATTTTCCAATGATTTTGCAAGTATTCTGCCTATATTTCTTTGCGATAAATCCGTTCACGTTGAATATCAATTACGTATTTGAATAACAAAACTGCGCGTTGATCTCTTGGAAAAATGGAAATGGAATCGACCGGTGTAACTTTGATCAACAGCGTCTTCGTAATCTTTCGTTTGCCAGATATCGTAACTCTATCGATGAAAAACGAGGAATTGCAGGAATCTTCCGCGGCTGCCGAACGATGCGAGGAACGCACCTGCTCCAACACACGAAGAGCGAGAGAGAGAGAGAGAAAGAGAGAGATTGAACACGAGGAAAATCTAGAGGAAACAACCGTTCCCCGGGCAATCTCGTCACACCTCGCCTGGCTCGCGATAAAGCGCGATGGTCCGTTTCGCGGCGCCCTCGATCCCGACCTTATCGATCCGCGGCGCGTTAATTGTAAAACGAGCCGTCCGTGTAAATTGCCGGAGCGAAGCGGCGGCAGAAGCAGGAAAAAAAGAAAAAATCGAGCAAACAGTCGCCGGTGAATTATTACGCAGATAGAGAGGAGACGAGCGGTCGCGAGGGAGATCGTTTAACGTTCGCGTCTGACTCGGAGGATCGATCGTTGCGGCGCGGGAACGGCAAAGAAAAATAATGGAACGGAGAGCGAGTAGAGTAGAGAAGCGAGCGAAGGCCGATCCTATTGGTTTCGCGCGACCGTTAGCGGTCTTGTCGGTCTATTTCGATCGGCGTGGCTCCAACAACAAAAATCGAGGCGCCTCGCCGTTGGCCTTACCTGTTATCAATTAACTGTTAACGTAGCTGCACCCTCGGAACCGTAAGTGCTGCGTGCGCTATCGTACCCGGCCTGTTCTCTCTATGAATAATGTATCTCGGTTCGGGGAATTCGTGGCATTTAATCACTGAATCGTTAAGAGCGGACGGACGACCGACTTGCGAGGATTTATGCGGCACCCGCGAATATCTCCCTATCTGCGCACACACGAGAATCACCCGGCGCAACTGACGGTCTCTACTCGATCGTGTCCCGAGTAACGCGACACGCGTCGAATGACGCTCCGCGATAGCGCCGATATCGAATCGCAAAGAAATTTCGTCAAAAGTATCCCCGAACGCGACGTGTCGTTTCCTCAAAGACGCGATTACGACGAACAAACGACGATTCGGAAGGATCAGCAGCGCGTGTCGATTAACGGCGCGTGGCAGCTCGATTAACAGCGCTGTGTTTGTAAAAGCAGTGGAAAAAACGCATCGGCAAATGGACACGCTTTGAATCGATAAGTAGCTGTCGCAATCGCGTAATAGCAGCTAGATCGCGGCAATCATTTCGACAATCGTGAAACCGGAGCGACTTTTTTTTTAATCTGCCGCGCATTATGCAACGAGCACGTCTCCCGGGTGCATATCAAAAATTTTCCGTTTACTGACTCGGAGACGAGGCAACGATACCGTGTTAAAATATCCACAATGTTGCGCAATCGCAACGACGTCGTTTGCAATCGCACTCCACCGGGTTCGCGCGGTCGTTCAAATTTTCGCGCGAATCGAGCGGGGGGCAAAGTCAGTGCAGCTCGCGAGGCGATCCCTCGAACGAGCGCAGTCCCGAGGAGGCGCGTAAATTTATGAACGAGGAAACGGCGAGGAACGTGCAGCCCCGGTTGTGTGTCTCGTCGGTTGAGCGGCAGAACGAACCGTTCGGTGATATAAGGACGAGCGTGGGCGACGCTTACTTTTCAAGCGTGTTCAAGCGAACGCGACTTCGGAACTGGTTCCGAAGCGAATTAGACGTCGCTCGTGCGTTACGGAAAACGATCTACCAACGATTTTTCTACCCCGGCGTGACACTCGCTTCCCTTCGCGACACCGCGCGCGCGTCATAAATCCTCCGTCTCGCGGATATTTCACATAAATTCCGTTTAATTCGTTGGCTCTTTGAGATTTGTGTCCGTGGGGCAGGGTCCCGTGACGGAAGGTGGAAAAACACGGTTGAACCGGAGGAGGAGGAGGAGTTGAACGCCCGCACGGGGGAAACCGCGGGAGTGCGAACCGAGATTTCATCGATCAGGCGCGGTCGATAGGTCGGTAGCCGGATAAGGAAGCGAACGTCTCAATCGCACTCTCAGGTCGGCGGGTTCGTTTTTTCGCGATGGTCGCCGCTTCGAACGCGATCGGTTTGCTTCATGAATATTCAGAGGCGCCGTGGTCAGGAGGTAGACCCCTCGTTAAAAGGGGAAAGGGAACGAAGGAGAGCAAGTAGATTTTACCTTGTGCGTCATTCCATGACCTTGAAGCCGGGGGTAGCTGGCGTGTAACTTCCGGCGGTTACGGTTTCTCACTTTCCCCACTTTGTTTCGTTGCTCGATCGATTTTCGCCCGATTTTACCGATCAAACTCGTTTCCCCTCTTTTCCGTTTCTTTTTTTTTTCCCCCTCGATCACGCGTTCGTAACAGTTCACCACAGCCGCGCGGGACAGAAAGAGAAGACAGAGTCAGTCAGTCAAGGTAGGAAGAGAAGAAGAGGTAGAAGAAAGAGCGAAGAGGGAAAGCGAGGAGGGCACTCCGTTTTCAACCAACAGCACACTATCCTCACACTCGAGCACTCTTCTTCTTCCTCGTTCATCGATCCTCTTCGTCCTCCTCCGGATCGTCGGCTCTACGAGTATCCAGATCGAAACGTCCGATCGTACATCCCGATGGCGTTCGCCGAAGCTCCGCGACCGAGGATCTCTCGGTCCAGCAGCGTGCCTCCTCGCGTGGCGACCACGTGTTCGAGCGTCAGATCGCGACACCCGCTTCCCTCGCTTTCGTGCGCGCGCGTGTCACGCGGCGAACGTCGACGATTATTCCTCTGGACGCGACTCTTCTTCTCGCGAGTTTTCTGACTAGAGAAACTACAGGAGTGCTGCCAGGAGACCGAAGCAACGGACGGACCACGCGTGCGATCAATCTTCGGATTGGTGGATGCGCGCGTGTGTGCGATCAATCTTCGTTGGACGTACGCGCGATCCTGCGTGTATCCTGCGCGGTTGGCGGCGGCGTGGCGTGGCGAGACGTGATACGGATGCTGGAGGTGTTGCCGCGTGGTGTTGCCGATCGATCGCGTGGATCGCGTGTCGTGTCGACAGGACAGCCGAGTCCTGACTGGTCGCGGACTGGTCCCTCGGACTGGAGAGCACGAAGAAACGGAAGGAGTCAACCACGTTGCTCAGCACCGTCCGGCGATCGTTTGGTGCTCCTTGTCCAGGTCCTCTCTCGAGGCGTGTGATATCCCCCCCCCGTCGGGCTGCCTCGTGGACGAAGCGGAATATCAGCGAGCGCTCTCGAGGAGATTCGTGAGACGCGACTCGCTGCGAGCTGTGGCTGGTCGAGGCGGGAACGGGGAGAGCCGTGTGGCGTGGCGTGGCGTGGCGCGGTGAGGCGAGGCGAGGCGAGACGCGGCGAGACGCGGCGAGACGAGGCGAGACGATGCAGGAGACGCAGCGACGAGAGGAGGCTGAGTGCACGGTGGTGAGTAAGCCGAGTGTGTCGGTGAGTAAAGCTGCGTCGCGCGCGGCCGAACGGAGAGGGCAGAGAGACGGGAGAGCGCGCGCGGCGTGGTCGCGATCACCGAGCGGTGGCGAGCGAAACGGCGACGGTGAAACGGAGCAAGGGAGGAAAAGGTGATCGGCGAGTAGAGGGAAAGAGACGAAAGTAGACCAACCAAGACGGAGGAAGCGAGAGATGGCGCCGAGAGTGAAAGAGTGACGGGGAGGAGGAGGAGGAGGAGGACGAGAAAGAGGAGGGGGGAGGAGAGGCGACGATATCGCGAGGAGAAGCACGCACACAAAGAAAAGGGTACCGGGCGATGGACTGGGCGGGGAGACTGAACCCGTAGGTTGGCGGGTAGGTTGGTAAGTAGGTAGGTAGGTAGGTAGGTGAACCACGAGGGACACACACGAGGTGGATGTTCGTTTGTGGTCATTGATAGTCTGGGTGGATCGTCGGTACGCTCCGGGTAGGAAGGTGTGCGCGGTAAGGATAGCGAGGAGCTCCCCTGCGTGTTAACCGTGAGAGACGTCGGGAAGGTAAGTGCTCTCCTCTCTTTCAGCCACGGCGGAGTAGCACCACGCCGGCACGCGACCTGCCCTCTCCCACCCCGTGGCCGTTCGTCTCTCACGATCTCGCTCCCTCTCCTTCTCTTCCTCGCGTCTTCTTCCTTTTGCCATAGCGCGGCAGCTAGGTCTCTCCCTCTAACGCTTCTCGATCGTTTCCTCTACTGGATTCCTCCTCGGCGTTCCTTCTCCGTCTCCCCTCTCTTTGCTTCGTGCCGCGAACGGATCACCGGATCGCCGGATCGCGGAGAGCGACGGAGACGCTTTCCTCGCTAGGCTGGATCTAGTGTTGGTGTACCACTCCTACCAGGTGGACACCGACACACCGGAATCCTCCCACCGAGACGCCGAGAGAAGAGAGAGAGAGAGAGAGAGAGAGAGAGAGAGAGAGAGAGAAGCCAGAAGGAGCCGGGTGTAACGTTTGCCGTATCTCCTCTCTGTCGTTAATCGCGATGTAACCTCTCGGCCAGCTAATTCACCTTTGTAACTGTACCGACACCCCACCGAGACCGCTTCGTGGATCATTCGTTCCTTCCTTTGCCTTCTCCGCTGAACGCGCCAACTTTTCATTTTCTTTTTTCCATTATTCAGCCGCTACGGATTCCTCGAATTCTTACTTCTCGATCCGATACACCGCGTTCCGACTTGTTCTTCACAGTCATCGTCGGCGTCGTTCGATCGATCCAGTTGTCGCACGTGCGCCTTTGTTTCCACCACTTTACACGTCGATTCACGAGTCGATTCGCTTCGACAGTGCGTCAGCGTTTCCATTCCCTTTGTGTGTTTTAAGACACATTGTCGAGACACGTACTTTCGTTTCGTTCGTCGCTTCTAGGTCATTAATTCACCTCTGTAACTGTACGACCGCCCCACCATAAAGTCCTTGGCTGCCTTGGCTTCTCGGTTCTCCGCGATGTGACGGTCCCGGTTGTCCTAGGACCGGGCCAGCTCGTTACGGTTTCGTTCACAGCCTCCCCTCTCCCCTCCCGCGCCCCACCCGACTACCGAAACGTGTTTGCGGCTCCTCTCGATTCGTGTCCGAGCTACACACGAACTACCAGTTGGGTTTGATCGCGGTAGAGATGGATTCGGTAGATCGATTGTCATCGAAATTTTTTCCTCTCGAGAAAGTGAAGCAACTTTCAGCCTCTGTAGATTGTATCGACTTTGCCAGGTATTTCAGTCGACACGGTGGCATTTCGATTTCCTTTCTTTCTCTCTTTTTTCCCCTCTCGTCCAATTTCTTTTTTCTCGTCGGGCCATTGGGTCGATGATTGGTAATTTAGTCGCGCGGCTATTGAGTATCAGGAAGCGTCAACATAGATATCTAGGTGATTGACCTAGTTCGCGGAATTTTCCGTTTCTTTCGTCGAATTCTCCCTCTCGGAGGTGAAGTCGAATCCTAATCTGGGTCTGGTTGGAAGAAAATTACCGACGCTCGGCAATCTTCGAGTCCGATCGAAACCGGAGACGCGCTGGTTTAATTGAGCGAGGCTGCAAGGTGGCTCGGGCGATGATCGCGCGAATTACTCATCCTTGCGTCGCCATATTTGGAGGAAACTTTATCCAAGTTGCAGCTTTCTGGGTCAATCTCTGGTTAACTTCTTAGCTTTAGGTTGCTCGAGACGCCCGAGAAACTAAGCACGACGAGTAAATCGAGGAGGCAGTGTAGGTATATACGCCCCGAGACCTTAGATCATCGGATCCTCGTGGATCTGCTCGCTCCGCCTTGTTGCGCAACCATCACCGCCGTCGGTGATCTCGGGCACAGCAGTCCTGACACAGTTACCTGGTCAGAACGTTACGAGCCGGAGCGAAGAATTGAGAAAAGAAGCCGAGAAACGTGAGCCGCTCTCGAAGACCCTCCCGCCACGCCGCGACGTCGTTTCGTGACTTTTTTGCGACCTTTCGTGAACGAAACGTCCTCCTTCTGTCGAATGACATCTTCGTTACCTCAAATCTTTTACACGTCGTATTTCAATAATTTACAATGATTGAAAAGAAATCTAGCAGAGAAGTTAGTAGTTATGAATTGTGTGTATCACATGTAATCACTAATTATGGCAATATGCTACATGCACGTGCCTCGAAGATCGTATCTCGAGATTCGCTGGTAGCTTCCTGTTTTTCGAAAATATCCATTCAGTGACTAAACACTGATTTTCTTTTCTGGTTTGTACGGTGGTCGGAATACACTGGTCGCGTTTATAAGATTCTACGATTGTACTAATTTTGTTATTTTTTCCTAGTCGTGCTTATTTACGTGCTACGTGTTCAGGTATCGCAGAGAAGAAATTGCAACAAGAACTCTGTGAAAATGAAAGAAAATTTGAAAATGAATCACGTTTCTTTCAAAACGAATAGAATACTTCCAAGTGAAATATTTTGCAACAAGAACAGTTTTTTTATAGAACTCTTATTCGTAAAAGTGTTTTCGTGTTCAAGTTTAAATAAAAAGAAAATACAAGTCTTAATCACTCGAGACATTAGTTTTCAAAGAGCCTTGATATCTTATACAACAATTGTGATATAACTCTTTTTTGCATTGGGTCTTTTAATTAATTCTAGAAGCGCTAACACTTCTCCTACAATCTTCTCCAGAAATGAAATGCAGATAATTATTAATTCTCCTTCGTACACCATCTCTCTACGCAGAATATTTGAAAAACTGCTTCACAAACGCAAACGTAACGCAAATCTTTATAAATCATTTTGAACGTGTCATACGCGCGTTACGTGTAAATTTTTTGCAACTCTCAATTTTCCATAAATGCATAAAATCTCTTCTGTCAAACCACACTTGGAGCTTCTTTCTAACAAACTTTTTTTGCTGCGAATCACAAGGCGCAGCCTGTTGTCGCAATCCTCGCTGACTCTTGCGACCATGCGCAACGAAGGGCGCTAGCTAAATTGGCGTGTTGGTGTGTCAGTCAAAGATCGTCGATCGTGATATTTCAGGCTGACAAAGGTGGATCGGTATTCGCGACCACGATTCTTCCTTCTCGCATTCTATTCTGTACGATGACACCTTCCGCGGGGTTGACGCGAGACACGGGACGCACGCGTGCGAGAACCCATCATTAGACGCCCACGCGCGCGGATATGGCCGGGGACGACGCGAACTGCTCGCGAGACGCCGATGTCGCGACGAGGCCTACGATGGACGGGAATCGGGACGGACGAAAGGGGTCACAGACGCCGACGATAATGTTCAACACCGGAAGCAGCTGCAGATACAACTGGGAATGACGAATGGTGTTCGACTGTTTGATTTAGGAATATGCATGCTTGACCCTTGCTATTCCGATGTAACATTGGCGCTACGAATGAAAATCATTGTGCGAATCGATATTTTTTTTGTTTACTTTCGTCGAATACAGAATTCGCGAGATTTCAATTCCAAAAATCTTCTAGAGATCAATTTCCAATAAAGGATGTTTTATTTCAAATGTATAAAATCCATAAAATCCAACTCTTATTAAATCAAAATTGAAAATCCACTACATGTAATAATTACAAAGATGTAGCGTATGTTATATCGCTTGAAACATTGAAATGTGTCAACTGTTTTAAAACAAACAGTGAATATTTTATTTATTGTATTTTGCAAAATGTCACGACTCTAAATAATTAATTACATTTGGAACTGAAACTTGCAATTATCTTATTTTTTACGAATCATACGAAAGATTCTGTATGTACAGTATATTATTCTCCATAATTTAACCATTAGTAAGCTACAAATTTCTGCGTAATCGACAACCAGAAATTGAATTAACAAAAAAGATGGCACAGTTCTAATCAAATCAATACAAATCAACAGAGTTAGTTCCAAATCAAAAATCGAGCGAAAAACTCTTTCTGAATTGGTTGAATCTTGCGATATACCAAATGGGGTAACAGTATCCCGAAGCGACGTTGGAAATTCCAATGAAATGGAGCGGTAATTGGGTCAGTAAGGTGCCGAACAGTTTGAGACGAGGAGCTTCGAGGCATCGTGGTGCCCGATCGGGTTGAAATCCCTAGGTATTGGCAACCGCGATATCGTAATTCCTTCCAGAGTTCCATCATCGACGTGTCCAAGATCCTCTTTATAGTCGATCGTCGAATCCCGCCCGCAGTGTTATTGCACTTTTCGCAATTGTACCTTGCGCGAACGGTCGCTCTAAATCCTCCTTTAACGGCGTCGTTAGTTAACCGTATCGATCCCAATCCGGTCCAGTTCTGGGACCGAGGTCCGATCGCACGACTCGGACGCACTCGTAGATCCTACGGATCGTTGCGAAAAAGACCTGGCCGCCGCGAACGAAACGGAAACCGTAATTCGTGAAAAAATCGAGGCCACAACCGCGCGCTCGCGAGGCGTGAACAATTAACGATCGACGAATTCGAACGGAGATTTCGGCGAGATTGCTACGATCTTAATCGACGTTAAAGGACGTTGATTGTTGGTTTGCGGTCGAGCTCGACATTTCTAGCTCTTGATTCTTGTTTTATTCATTAGACGAAACGTGCGTCAAAGGCAAATTGATTACACAAAGATGTGTAATGTACGGAACAAAAGTTGCGAGTAACACAATCGATGAAATTGAACGAAATAAAATTTGGCAGATGTAAGCTGAGTTGAATGCGAGGAATAGAAAGTAAGAAATTAATTAATATTACATGCAGCAAATAATCAATGGATTAATCTAGTAGTCTTAAACTCCTCCTTGAGAGAGGAGTGTAAGAGAAGGATTGATCAAATGAATTCTATATGAATGAATCAAATTCTGGTAATTAGAAGAAAAAGAATGGAAAATATGTGGAGATGGATATGAAAAGATTGCTATGATACATTAAAGACTTTTCCTGGAACAAGAATATTTTATCGCATAAACCAAAAAACAGAATATAGATTTATTGCAAATCTATGGTGGAAATAAAGTGAAAAGATAGTAATTATGATAACAAAACTGCTCTTTCAATAGCAAATCAACGGTATTGTAACGAACAAACAATTACCATCATTTACTTTTATCTTTAATTAGCACGAAACAAAATATACGTAAATTAAATTGATAAATGAAACAGGTATTTTTAGTACAGTAGAACTCCAGAGAATACTTATTTGGACCAAATTTTAGTCAATATCCTATTAAATGAACACTTATTTGAAAACTTATGTGAAAATATCACGAGTAAAGAGAAAAATCAGACTCTTATGATGTAAACTGTTTCAGTTCCTGACAAGTTCGTATAAGTAAAATTTTACGATATTTATCGCTTATCTAATAATAAACTCATCTCTGGCAATTTTTCAAAGTATATCACGATTCACTTCGTGAATATACGATATACCACGTAATTAATACGTGTCGATACGTATGACAAAAGGTCTTACTTAATACGACAAAGATATTTAGATATCAGAACGATCAGTCGATATTCTCTCATTATCTTGGCACTCGTTCCGCGTGCGTCAAAGCGCGAGCACAAATCTCGCGACGCGATGTCGTCGACGTGCGTGATTACGTTCGTCGACGGAAGGGGCAAAACGACTACCGTTCTCGCTCGATTGGTCAGTGTGACGCTTTGCATTTTCAGTGGGAGGAGCTGCTTACACCTATGCACTATGCATGCAGCGTGCAAGCACGCCGGCTACATATGGATGCGCATAATGTGTACCTATGTACGTACGTGGCTGTCAGCGAAATGACACTGGCAGCCGCGTGCTGTTACGCGTCCTCTCGCGCGTGCTCCCGCGCAAAATGCCCCGCGATAACGACCTCGAAACAACGAATTACCGATCGTTACGTTCTTTCCACCCGACGAGTCTCCGTTTCTATCGATTCTTGGCACGTGTCTCTCCGATACGAACACGCACGCACGTTTCTCCTTCTCTCAAATGAAAATATACTTTCGTTTTCCTCGATTCGATATCTCTCCGTCCCTTTCTCTGGCTCGAAGAAACGCGAATGCTACCGTATTTGCGCCGTATTTCGTCCGATAACAGCAACAACAAGGAGCGATCATTTCGCTCGATCGACGCGGTGAGCGATATCGGCGAATATGACCCGCGGGGCGAACTGAAAAAATCTCATCACGTGCACAGACGTTACGTTGCGCTTTCGTGCAATACGCGCGCGTGCATGCATGGCATGTAGCCGCACTTCTGGTGGCGGAATGATAGATCAAGCGGCCCGATACCGATCTCGGGCCGGGAAAGGGTCCGGAACCCGGTGCACGCTGCTCCACCGTCTCGCGAAACCTTTCTCCCGCTCTCCCGAGTACGATATTTCAATGTAACGCTTGATACCTTATCAATTACCCGTACCTTTCCCGAGTTACGTCACGCGAATTTGCCAGATTTTTGCGCGCGCTCTCTCTCTCTCTCTCTCTCTCTCTCTCTCTCTCTCTGTCTGTCCGCCGTGACCGCGATAAATCTCCTCCTCCATCGTCGATCCCTCTTTCTCGCCTCCGACAGACGCTCTTCATTAACCATAATTCAGAGATTGATGAACGCTCCCCCCTGTAATCTTGCGGCCTTTGATTTATCGCGCGTTTATTACGCTGCCCGAACCGAGCGATTTTAATTCGGCGCGATCTCGGCATTCCGATCGATGATTCACCGCGAGGAAATAATCGCCAGCTGCGAAGTGCGAGTCGATACGAACTCGGTCGCGTGTGGTGAACTTTGACTTTGACGTTCGCTGGCTCGCGTCTGTTTCGCGCGTCGCGCCGGGACCGAGGGACGCACGCTCGCGGTGTAGATTTACATATAAAACGGTATTGTTTTTCCTACGGAATAGGGCGCGTCTCCGGTTTCGCATTTTACACCGGCGTTCAGGTACGTCGCGAGGCCGCAACGGTACCTGATACACGCCCGATATAACGCGCGCCGCGCGATCTATCGGTTTCGTAACGAATGGCCGCACGAAAGTATGTCGCCGTGGCGATACCTTCGGATCCTGACAGCATTTTTCGAGAAGTCCTACGCGTCCGCGTCGTTTCGAACTGTCGAAAGTCACTTTCTGTCGTCCGTTCGCACTTTTTATCGCGCTTATCTGTTAAACGTAATTACCTACCAGAATTGCAGAAGGCAGAGTTGGCCGTTGATCGATTAAAGCTTCGATAAAGTCTAGCAAAGATACTGACTGAGGAAATACTGTTCGTGGAAAAATCGACGATCGATTTAATGAATAAATAAAATTGCTCTTCAATTGGAGCAAATCAGCCGATTGACTCAATCGATTAACAGCGTTCAGTCAAGACAATTATAAAGATTGTTATTACGTCGGATTTTATTATAATTTCATTCGAGTCGATGCCTGTTATTCTCAACTCCTTCAACATTTGTTAAATGAATATCGTTTCATCGTTCACCGACTTGTCAGAAGCTTTATCCTCAAACTCAAAAAGACATTTAATCGTTATATTTGATTAACAACTAAAATCGGAGTGCAATCGTTAGTCACGATTAAAGACTATTGGAAACATTTAATCAACTTTCTGTCCTTCGAACTCCGAATCGATGCGTTGATAATTTTGCTTTCAATCGGCAAGAAAAATTCATTGAATTGCGAGTGGGAAATTCCTTGGAAAAGACAGTGAATTTTTTCGTCAGCTCTGTCCAGTTTGGCCGATTAGTCGCAAAATGTGGAACGTTCGCCGTATTCCTTCGCGTCTGGATGTTGGATGGTCAGCCCCGGAGGGTCCTTGAAAGCTCCACAGGATGGCGCAATCGAAAGCAACTGGATACCTTCGGTGTGTGTATCCACCCACTTGGCGTGTCTAATCTGCCGATCGCATTTGGTAATAATCTCTCTTTTACTCCTCGTCATAACTGGGCCATCAATCTCCGGCCTTTCTCTCAGCCGAAGAATTTTAATTAATTCACAACCGGCACGTGAACTGTGGCTAGTTGTCACTCTTGTCAAACTCCGAGTGTTGCTTGAGCATAATGATCTTTGTGATGTACGTGCGACGTACAAGTGTGTACGATACGACGATACTTTGACCTCGAATCCTTAAGGTTCACGGACGATCGAGCGAACGTGTACCTCGGAAACTTTAAGTTTCGATCAATTTCCTCGAGTGTCATGTCCAAATTTGACATTTTTACGAAGATGATCAAAGAAGCGGGGCCCAAGTGAAAAAATTACTTTCTTCGTCTATTGACGTACGAGTCACAGGTATTTATTTCGCTTATGCATAGACTCGGATCGACCCCACAAATACAATATGTAATTACGTTGTACAGTATACGTAAACGAGGTAATATGCATAATTGCATACGCATAATGGGAAAGGAAAAATCTAACGGTTAGAGCTAATAAGATCTGCGTACAGAGTTTTTTAAGGTTTTATGTGATCCAGGAAAAAAGTCCACATCTCATTATCACACGTATATGTTCTATTCATCTGATCTGTACGTTGCAAATTAGTTTCATGTGCTATTTGAAAAATAATATGTTCCACGACCGCTGTTTCATTATTGTTTCGTTAAATTCAACAAATTTGACCTAAAATCGGGGAGTGTAGGTAAAAAAGACTTTGAAGAGTCTCGTTATCATGGTGAGTATTTCTCAAGCTTCCAAATGCATAAAAATTTGATTATCATCTCTTATACTTACGTCGACGAGTTTGAATCATATTCGTAAAAATTTTCAACCGTTTATTAACACGTCTGTCCAACATTTTAACATTAATAATCTCTATATTTACGCTCGCACCGTTGATTTTCGTCAAACAACCGACGTTTACGATGACGTTTGAACAATTCATCGGGACAGGAATCGAAAAGGCTCTCTGTTGTCGAAGAAATCTCGCAGAATTTTCGTAGTTACGTAAAGGCGTCGCGGGAACTTCCTGAACGAGGCGAATTATTCTCGCTCGGATCGATCGACGAAGAGGACGACATGAAAACGACAAAGACCGTGTGTTTCACCGCGTGCCTCTCGCGTTGTGTAACTTGGCGGCCAGAAAAACTGGCATCGTTCCCGAGGTATCGCGAAAAGAGTCTTCTTTTTCCACTCCCAGGGACTGCCCACCGCGTGCCGCGACCGCGTCTAATCCGCGTCCCACCGCCCGTGTTCGCCGGATCGATTATTTCTGGCCTCTCCTTTCGCCGGATCTTTTTCGTATCCACCTAAGTTAAGTGGGCCAATCAAGGCGAGGTTTCTCTCCTCGATCGGCTTCCTTCTTCCTCTGCGATCGGCCGGCGTGTCTAGATGTGCCGCGTCGATTACGTATCGGCTGTAATTATTGCGATATTGGATCGCTCGAGGCCTGTTCGTTACACGGGCATGATGTCATCTCGCCGGTCACGCTGCCGTTGATTTATTATTTCGAATGTTTAGCGACACGTCGAGCTCTAACGACGATTTGTCTGACGTCTCAGACATTTTATTCTCAGAGCGTTTAAAATTACCAAAGATCTGAAAGTTTAACACCGAACGAGGAGTGTGTCGACAAATTAAGAATGCGTTCGCCTTCCAACCTTTTGATTTATCGTTTTCTTTCAATCTTATAATAAGTAAATTTTATTATTTTCGTTTTTTAGTACGGAGTATATCAAAAATTGTAAATATTCAAGTACGTAAATTGACTTTCTCACAAGTGGAATTCAAATTGATTTGTTTCATTCTTTAATGGTCCATTTTTCAGCGTGTAAAATTAAGAATATAATACATGTATATTATATATATTATAATATATTTTTCTTTACAAAAGAAGATTAAAGGAAAATTTCTAAGCAGCCGTTTGTTATACCAATCTTGAGGGATTTTTTTCGTTTTTTTTTCTCTTTTTTATTTGCAGCAGAATATCGAGTGGTCCTCTTCATAAATATTTTTATCAACTAACGTACAACTTGAAAAATCTGAAAAATTCATTTGACCTGAAAAAGTTCGAAATGAAGAGAATATTTCGACATCATTCGTACCTGGAGACTCAAATATCTTAGTTTGGATATTTCGCACATTTCCTTGCACAGAAATACATCATCTCCGACATCGCAAAAACTTTACGACTTAATTTTTAAATTCGCTCGCTACGCTCACTCGTGGGACGATGTTGCGAAACTGACAATAAGTATTCGACAATTTCATTAGCAACAAATCAACCAGGGATTCAAGAGGCAAGATGCATTCGTTACAAAAGGAACGTTAATAAGCGGCCTAGACACGGCGTATACTTTCTTTCATGGCCGGTCGGCGGCAATTATTATATTTCGCTGGCACGCCAAGTATCTTCGGTTAGATTAAGAGCTCTCCGCGGGAAGCGGAGCCGAGCGCCACGAGGTATGTTAATCTCAAAGTAATTCGGGACGGCCGATTACGCAAAGTACACGAACGGCGACTTCTCTGTAATTAGCGAGTCCCACGTCGTCGGTCTTGTTTCGTTGTAGCGTTCTAAACAGGTACGAACGGTTCGTGGGCTATTGGTTTATTGTTCGTCGACGGATGCGCGTTGCTGAGAAATCGACCACGCGTCGTTCTGTTCCCTGTCGAGATCCAAGTCGCTAACGTAGATTTTACAATTTCGATACAAACTGGTTCAACAATTTTAGCAGCCTGAAAATTGAATTTTCAACTACTCGCGGAAATCGGCGCGACGCACGTGCGCGAAGAAAAAAAGTAGATCCTCGCCGAGGGAAGCGTGATGTATCCGCGCCGGTAATTCGCGGCGTTTTGTTCTCGGTCATTATACGCTTACACGCGCAATCGAGCACATCGACGGCCGTGTATGGGTCTGTCGGGTGAGCCGACTCGGGAGAGCGTGTGTACACACGCGGGCACACGAGCACGGCCGAGCGAGCATTACACACGCGGTGTGTCCCGGGTTGCTTCATTCCATTCGCGATATTCCACATTCTTCCCACACGTGTAAGAACACATCGGTAGGTACACGGTGCCTCAGATGCCTGTTGCTGATACGAACTCTCGGCTTGCCGCCACTACCGTGCCCGCGCCATTTATGGGCCAAGGGAACATCCGAACCGTTTACGGGACAGTAGAATCCTCCACGGTTTTTCTGCCGTGGGAAGAAGCGTCGTCGTCGTCGTCGCCGTCGTCTCGCGGAGAGCGGACGGTTCCACCGTCGTCCTACGAATCGCGACGACGTCTAATTGCATCTTTTCGCGGGCAACGAACGCGCGTGTGGCAACAGCACACAGCCCGAGGTTCCTTAATGAAGCGATCGGTGAATGCAGAGAGGCGACGAACGTCGACGAAGGAAGATCGGTTCGAACCGTGTACACACACACACACACACACTTGGCTCGGCGAAGGAAGAGGGCTGGGCGCAGCCTCATCGTCCGCGATGTGTTTCTCAATGGGCGCTAAATGTCTGACAGTGAGACGGGGAGTACAGGCTCCTCTCCCATTGTGGGAGGTGGAAGAGACGCGTGAGATACGGTTCAGCCGTTCTCATAGCTCCTCTTGAATCGAAACGTGGGCGCGAGGAAAGGGTTTATTGCCGCATCGACGTGCGACCGATGCGCTTGCCTATCGCGTAATTAATTCCAACCGGGAAACGACACGCACAGTCACACATACAACTCCGTGTTTCCAACACCTGGAAACACCGTGTCTCGTCCTTGCTTTCGAACGACGAAATCTCTTCTCGAGCGAATCGTTCGTCAGCCGAGTGGAGCGAGGAAAGGGCGAAAAGGCGGCGATTGTTGGCAAAATTTGAACCGCCGGAGGGGGAGGAAAGCAAAGGGGAGGTGGGGGGAGACACGCAGGTGTGCCAGTGCGAAAGCGGTGACCCATTATCGCAGCTGCGAGGGCAGTCGCTACCAAGGATCGTCCCTCTCAGTCGGCTCTCTCAGGTTCAGGAATGCCTCGATACGCCTTAACAGGATAAACAGATGTACTCGTAAATAAGTCTCCCTCCCCTGCCCCTGCCCCTGCCCCTGCCCCTGCCCCTCTCCTCTCCTCTCCCGCTCCGTTCCGCTCCGCTCCTCTCCCCCGCGTGGTTGTGCTCTTTCGCGGTTGCCTTCGATACTTCCACGCAGAGATCCCCCTCTTAATTACCCAGCCTAGGAATGTATTTCTCTTCGCGGACGCGAGGAAACGGTCTGGCCGAGACTTGCTTCTCTCATAACCAACCTCTCTGCTTCTCTCTTTCTCTCTCTCTCGCAGCGTGTTTTTCAACCTTTGCCTTCGCGGACGCGTACGTATGCACCGGCGAATCCGAAAGAGAGAGTTCCGTCAGAAAAGTTCTCACTGCGATCCACGATGGGAGATTAAAGACGAATTTCGGGTCGATCCGGTGGGAAAATATCGCGAGGCTCGATCTCGGGAAGAAAGGGGGAGGATTTCTTGGCTTCCTGCGCTCGACGAGGGACGACCAGAGGAAAAGTCAACGGCACGGCTCGCGCGCCGTTCCACTTTTACTCTGCTCTTGAGAATCCCCGTCTCGAGAGTCCGTCAACTGCACCACATTTCCACCTGGATGCCAGCTGGCAACGTGGTCGCGCGCTGGCTAATCACGCGTACGCTGGCTAATCGCACTCGCGCGGGCTGGTGTACGTGGCGCGGCGCGGAACAGGAGCGGAGCGCCGCTTCGTCAGGGTGGGGTCCGCCGCCGGTGGAAGTTTAAAACTCTTCGGTTTTACTTTCTAACATCCCCCTCCCCCCGCCCCCCTTTCCTGGTCTCCACGAACCGCAGCCCGGCCTCCTTCCTGAATGATCTTCTCGCGCGACGACGCGATCTCGCGCGGTGTCCTGGTACACCTACTCCTTCGAGGACGAAGCCGATTTTCTGCTTTCGTTCTTGGACGTTCTTCTCTGCCGGGAAAAGTGAAAGGGCGGTGTTTTCTCGTCTCGTTTCGTCGGCGTGATCCTTTTGCGCGGAGATCCTCTCATTCATAGATTAGGCCAGATCGACGTCGACAGTTTCTCTCGACTCTCGTCTCGTTGATTCCAAAAGCTCGGAGCGCGTACGTGCAACAGGCCGAGAGAATACATGCACGGGGAATTTCTATATCACATGCGACTGCTAGATCGTGTGTGTGTGTGTGTGTGTGTGTGTGTGTGTGTGTGAGTAGACCACGCCAGGGTGGGGTCCTCTCGCATCCGACTTGGCGTTTTCAGTTTCACTTTCTAAGTCGTCGTCCCCCTCTCGCCCCTAACCGCGGTGCCGCTAACCCCCCACCTGAGGCCACCTTGCGGCACCGATCCGGGCCCTGGAATAGTCAGCCACCCCACGCCCTGCTATTCGCCTCACGTCGCTCGCAGATGCAAGCGTCGAGCATCCACGGTTGCTCTCTCGATCCTCTCTCGCTGCACGCTTTTCAAATTGAAAATGAAATTTACGAACATGGGCCCGCTCGGGTATGCTGCACGTCTGACAAAGATGGCTCGTTGCCTCGATTTTATTGAAACGTGATTGACTTTCCGTTTAATTTCTGCACGTATGCAGATTGGAAACAAGACATTTCCATTTGCACGTCGAATTTGCGTGTCAAGAAGAGGAAAGAGAAAAGGGGAGGGGGGGGGCGGGAAAAAACACGCGCAATTTCACGCGGGTCGTATGTGGGTGCGAGATGTGAAATCGTTAATCAGAAGCTCTCTCGGGCCGGTCTCGGGACCGAGCGGCTCCGAATTATTACACTGTTTTCACGGAGAGATTTATTTCGGAATTCGTCGTCGAATTTAATTGGATCGCTGCACGGCAAGGGCGTCGTCGCGCTCTCCTCCACCTTCCTGTCCTCTCGGGATCGCAACCTTCGTCCTTCCCTGCCACGGGGAGCGGAGACGACAACTCCCGAACTGGATATCAGCCTACACGGAGGAGGATTTATTTGGCGCGGCGTCCGTGAGACGCGACTTTCGGGCACGGAATTAACAACAACTCGAGAAAGTCATCGCGCGCCGCGATAAATTAATGTTCGAACGCGAGCGAACAGCGTCAACCTCTTCGACCGCTGCCGAGTCGAGTGCTTCGGCGCCGAATCGATTTTCTTACACGGTGGAACATTTTTACAACGAATATTTTCCATGCATTGTACAAATACAAAGTATCGTACAAACGTTTTCACGATGGATACTGATGATTTTTCGAGTTTCCGTCGCGCAGTTGTTTAATCTGTCGTACTTAGCGTTGGCGTTAATGTTTGCACGATGGAAATTTGCAAAGTTGGCAACAATTATCGAAAGACGAGTTCACGTGATTGGATAACGAGAAAAATTTCGTTGAAAGAACAAAGTTTTATTTTATTCGTCCACTGTGTTTTCATTTCTGTCCTCTCCTTTATTCATTTGTTCTCTTTTCACGTCAAACGTGAATAATTTGAACGATATATATACGCAGTCGGTAAATTATTTACTATTTCAATTTATTATTCACTTTTTCTTTAATTTACTTCTGTTGGTGAAATTCAAAGATTACATGAATTAATAATAAAATTTTATATAATAGTGATAAATTGCATTCTCGAAGCTGTGAAATTTATACATTTCGATTATGGGATATCTGATACTTATTTACGTGCATTATTTGAAATTTCTTATTTGACGTTCGTCTTATTTTAATTATTCTAAAATATTTATAGAAATTGAAATGTCAATCATCGATGATCACCATCGTAGTCAGCGTGTTAATTCTGACTCTTACGTTTGTGTAATCGTTGATTTAAACGAGAAAATTACGTCGATAAAATTACCGATGGCTATGAATAAACAAAGGAATAATTAAAAACATTTAATTTAATTTAAAAAAAAACACCCAATTTCGTTCGTATAAACAAAATATTGCTCTGTGGTATCATTTGAATGCTTTTCTTCACAAACATCCCACACTTTGCACCACATTTGCCTCTTGATAAAACATTCTTTCGATCCAATCTCTCGCGAGGTGAAGAGAACATCTTGTATATCTGTAAAAAAATCGCGATTTCTAATATTTTTACAGCGCACTAAATTGCGGAGATGGAATCTCAAGAAGCTATCAATCACAAGTGCCGCGAATTCACTTGGAAGCGCCGCTAAAAACTAAGTAGAACGAGAAGATCGCAGAGAGACGGGAGGGGTGAGACGTTCTCACGATTTTTCAGCCACGTCCTGGCCGAAAGACGGAGTAGGGGGTCCATTTCGGCCTCCGATCTTCCTTCAAAAGAAGCAAATCGATTCGGAGGCGAGCGCCACCGAGCGTGGCTCCGAACAGAGCCGGCTGCGATGCGTGACAAGTCGGTCGATTATCGCGTACGGATGAATTCCGTTGTCCTTCCCCCGTCGAGGCCACCGTTGCGAATTTCCAGGTCTTCCCCGTCGCGTTTCCTACCGATTCCTTGAAACACTCGATCGTGAGCGAGGAGAGGCGGCAGACTTTTTTTCCTCGTCGCTTCTCATCCGACGTCCATTATTTCTTTCGAGGGAAATGATTAGCTCGAGCGTAACGGGCGAGACTAGGAAGCGGACGATTGCGGAAACGCAATTTCGAGCTCGTTCCACGAATTATAATCGCCGATGATTTTTGTTACTCGTCCAAAGAAAAAAAGAGTAAATTCTCTACGTAGACAATCTTCTTTCTTTCAATTCGATAGACCAATCATCCTTTCAGAATGTTATCGATATCGTGTAGATCAGATCGCCGATGACTAAGTCTATTGTACTGAAGTTGGAGTTAATCGTGTAACAAAAAGCTCGGTGAACAGTTGTCTTTGCGTTGTAAGACGCGAGGAATAACAAGATGTAAAAATGTATGTTTTATGGTCAGTAAACATTCTTCTCGACGTCGTTTCCCAGGATCTTTATACTTTAAACGTAGCGCTCTTTAAAATTCAGCATAGAGAGGTATACTTTGCAAGAACGATTTACATATGTAGAGTTTACGAATCCATATAGATCCATGTAATTGCTTCCATAACTCCAGTTACAGAAAAATATCGAAAGAGAAATATCATAAAGCATCCGTTGGACTACGTTTTGTTTCCGAAATGCAACGAAGCGTATGCATTATTTGGAAGTGTCAAAACTTTTTTTGACACATCCTTCTTATCATTCCACAGTAAAAGAAAAGCACTAAAGTACAAATGATAAAAAAAATTAGCTATCGAGATACTTATAAAGAGTACTTTGCGAAGTTGAAATTAAAATGTCTCCTAAACTGATAAACCTTTTGGCATACGTACAATAGGTTAGTACAATACTATTTCTTCGAAAAGAAAATTATCCAAAGTCTAAAGAATGAAATAATAATGACCGAGCTGCGTGGAAGAAGTCTCGCTGAAAATCGAGGCAAAAGGATCGAGAACGGGATCAAGAAGCAAGAAAGAAGTAGCACGCTGCTCCCGGGAATTAATTATCGCCCGGTTTCTCTAATTGCCCTTAAACGTTTCTCATTCGACGACGCGGCTTGTCGGGACATCGTCGATCCTGAGACTCTGTCACGTGCGTGTCGAAGACACGGAAGGAACGCGAAAGGATTCGACGCAGCCCGTTAAGGATCGACCGAAGCGTATAAGCGTCAGTCGACCTTAGACACGATTCGGTGGCTCCGAGTCGAGACACGCGCTTTGAAACCCTCGGGCTGACGCACAATGAAGCGCGGTGTCTCTCGATCGACTCACAGTGTCCCGCAAGTCGACACCTGGGCCGCGGATGATGCATCGAGCCGTACAGAGTATTTCCTACGTTTGCGTTCAGCGTGTCACTTACATCCCCCCGTACACGCGTCGGTATCTCCGCTCATTATCTGCCTACGTGTTGCACGACGCCCGGCTTCGTCGTTCCGTCCGTGAGTGGCCATCTGGCCACTTGCCATTAATGCGCTCGCCACCAATGTAAATGTAACCTTTGAGCCTTGAGACGTCAGTTGTCTTCTACGATTTCTCACTTTATCCTCTCTTTCCCGTTATTTGTCATTTTTTTAACGACAGTTCCGAGGAGGTTCCGACTTTTTACACCGAATGCGTAGTAACGAACACGCAGCGAGAAAATACGACAAAATTTGTCGTTAAGTGTTGTAATTTGTCAGATTTGCCGATCAATCCCGATCGATTCAAACAATTGCTCGCTAGAAAGATTTTCTTAAAAGGGATATTAATAATTTTAAATTTTACTAGAAGTATAATTCGTAGTTTGAGTTTCTGCGAATACATTTCTGAAATTTTATTCAAATCAATAAATAATCATTGTTGCGTGCCGATCTGAATCCACGTGTTAGACGTTGATTTAGTTGGTAGCTCGCTGCTTTCAACGTGAACGAAAGTCAGCTGGTTCGAGTAAAAGTTTGATTAGTGTAAAAATACTTTGAAAAAGACTGAACGTGCTGAGAATGCTCGCTTGAACTCTCGCTGTACTGCTGAAAACTCCTGAAAACTACTGACTACTTTTCTCTTTGTGGGTTGGTCTTATATAGATGTAGATCCTATTGTGTTTTCCCTAGTCACGGGATTAGACAGGTAAACTAATCAACTAATTGAGTCAAGATATATCGTTGAGTCGATCCCATAAAATAACATTGACAATTATCTTATGGGTAACAACAACGAAATTGTAGAAATTAACGGAAGACATGAATGTACGGTGACGTGGAGAAGTGATAAATTTGAAATCTTATTATCACTGAAAGTGATTTTAGCGGGGGTAACCCAGAAAATCGGGCCTCTCCAGGTGCAACGCTGATGCAACGAAAATTAGCCATTGGTTGATTTGGGTCGCGTGATTCGCAAGATTGGGGCGTGGCGTAGACCTCGAGTAGGAGTGGCGTTGTCTGATACTGAGCGATCGCGCCTGTAATTTGTTTTGTATCGATTCAAATGTTTGCGTATCGATAAAATTTTATGGCAAAAAAGTTCTGTCTTTCTGTATTTATTCTTGTTGGACATTAGCAATTATACTACTCACTTAGCTTAGCTGGATTACTTGGACTTAGCAATTATATTCACTTATACTACAACGAAATTTTCTATTGTTCTCTTAAAGTATTATCATGTATTTGTGACTCATCCCGTGCTCAATCGCGCGAAACTTAATTTTCATTTCGCTCGTGGAATGAACAACTCTCGTCAAGAATCAAGTGAATTATGAGTATGTCGATTTCTTGAATTTTCACAAAATTATAGACCACCGGGTGAAAAGCACAGTGATGAAAAGATGCCAAGTGAATACTTTTGGAATATCAAAGAACAGAATTTCAACGAACGTCGAATCGAAAAGGAAGCGAGGAAAACTTACGCGACTGTGGCGCGGCAAAGTCCGTACGGAATGAAACTTCGCAGTGACGTGGGACCATTAATCAGGTGCAACGCATCGAAGACCGATGACCGATCGTTTAACACGATTAACCCCGACGTAATTGGAAATGTAATCTCTCTGAAAGCTGGCTGGTGAAAGACCAGCGTGCTTAGAAAATCAAAGAGACTCGGCTGCGTTCTTCGGCGGCGATTAATTGTTCGGATAGCTCGGTATCGAGATAATCGATCGGGGACCGGAACACCCGCGACGCGCTTTCGAGACCCCGAGGCGACCGGGAACGCGAGAACGGGGACGAATCGATCGTGTAACAACCACGCCAGGAAAGTATTCGCCTATTTATACACCGATCGGAATGTTACAGAGAGGAAGAGTTCGAGCCATCTCCACTTCTGTAAAACATTTCCATAAAAATAGTCTCGTCCTGTTGGAAAACTGATGGACCGGATATTTTTCCAACTACGATTTGCACGTTCGTTAGGAACGTTTCTAAAATATTGGCGTATCGAAGTAACTAGACGGCGGATTTATTTGCATTTCGGAGTGAGAAAAGCATCAGCACAGCATTTTCTGGAATATTCAGTACGTAGAGCAATCGAGGGGTCCCATTTTTTAATTTATGGTCTGAAAAAACGTGAATTCCGGGATGAATTTAGGCATAACGTTTACTCTAGATTTAATAGAGCACAAGTTGGATCAGTTTTATTTAAACTCGACAGTTCGTTCAAAATGACAATTCGATACAACGAATCATTCCCATTAATTTATTACATTCTTTAATATCATACTTTTTATATACATGTCTTACAACTTGAATAACTTTATCTGATCGTTTGCGAATAATCTTTGAACATAATTCATTGAAGCAAAAGTAACAAATAACTTCAACGGAAGGTGAAGTTTACAAAATACAAAACGAAATAAAAAACATTATTTCGTCAAACAATTTAGAGAAAAGTCACTTCCTCGTTCAAATAAACAAAGAGACCAGATTATTTCAAGCATGTTTAAATAATTATTTTTCAAATACTTTATTCGGATAATGTTCACGTCAGATCCTGCATCTCTAACAAGTACTATCTTCGCAGATTCTATTTAAATTTAATATATTTAAATACGAAAAGTACTGAAAGCTATCGGTGACTTATATATATATATATATGTTGAATCGAGTCAAAGAATTGCACGCTGCACAAGGAATTCTCCTATTTTGCTAGCTACGACGATACCAGGTATCAGAATCTCGCTTTCTAAACCGAAGAGAGACGATTTCGCGGAGAACGCGGAGAACGCGCGATTCCAGGGATTGTTTCGCGAGACAGTTCGATCGAACTGTGGCTTTCACCTATTTCTCATAAAATCCGAATCTCTAGAGACTCTTTTCATTTCGTCGTTGACAAAGCATGAGAATACGTTGTATTTATATTCACTCGTTGAAACTATCAACGGCCAACGAAGGATATTGTGCAATATTTTGGAAAACGAGATAAAGCGATAAAAATAGTATGAACGCATCAAATGTACAAGTACGTGGATAATTTTTTGAATGGAACATTAATTTATCCCGATTGATGATAGAGCTTTAATTCAAAAATGAATTTAGATGCAATTTCAGGAAAATGTAATTTTTCGTGTACAATACGAAATTCGTATTATTTAAATTAATTTTGAAGCTAATAAAATTCTTTTAAAGACTGTATGTAAATTTGACATGTTCAAGCTGTTCTCTCTGCCTTATTTATTTTTTTACGTCGCTTTTAAGAATATTGCGTGTACATATCCCCTTTGAGACATTTATGTCTCTCAACGAACGAATGTAATCGGCAAAAAGATACCACCGAATGTCGACTGGTTTTCAGATTTCTGTTCTGGCGTGGCAATTTCATTCCATTTCATTTGATTTCATTCGCGGGTAATAAAAGTGTTATATAAAAATATGCAGCTATGGGCGTTCTTTAAAATGGATTTGCAAAACGAGACGAAGAGAATTACAAAACCGGGAAAAATGCAACGGAATTCCATTTCGAAATTTTGGTTAATGTCGGAAAATAACAGGTAATGGAGGAAATCGACAATTATGATAAAAGTTGAAATTCTACTATAGTTTGAATAATGAATTCAACGCAGATTGACGCGATTGATGCAACTGTTAAATTTTTGCATACGAAATGGCGGAGTTTACAGGCATGTAAAATCATTCAAATTTAATACACGTTTACTGCAAAGTTTCAAGCTTGCCTTTCATTATAGAAAGGTAGACTGTATTATATTAAAACGAAATGTCAAATTCGAGTAATAAGTCTGGATTTTTCTATAAAACTCGGAACTTTGACGTGACAAAGTGAAGCTGGATATTTGAAAAATCATACATATGAAAAATCTAAATTAAAAACTAGAAATGTAAAAAATTATCGACAATGTTCGATTAAAAAATTTTTTATATTATTTTGATATTATTTTCAGAAAAGTTACAAACATGAATACTTTTGCTTCGACCCATCAAGGATCAAATCGTAGAATCGTCACAGTGACGAGAGAGTCATTGCATCGCGTCAATCCTTAATGAACTAAGAATTCGCACATCAGAAGAACACGTATACATCATCTATGTAACGTGAAATGCGTTTGAATGACAAAAATACATAAACAACCATTTAAACAGAGATAAAGTCTCGGAATGATCAAGCAAATTATCAAAAATTTCAAAAACATGAATTTCCTTGATAAAAATAATCCATCGTGATGGTCAGGCTGGTCGTGCAGATTCCTAGCAGATGAGGTGAAACCTGCGGGGGAGGATATCTCTCGATCTCCAAGTCAATAACGCTTGGAAACAGTTCGGGCCACGTTTCCGGTTGTGTTATCGCGCTCGAAACGATTGCGTCGATTAATCCTGCGTCCGCGGCTTTCACCTGTTTCCATGTGACGCGAAACACGTGCCGCGGCCGGCGCGGCGATTCATAATTCGAGAGAGGTGAGTCCGAAATCAAGCCGGGATCGTTAAGCGATCGATCGACTTTCTATTTCGTATTATGTACTAGCGGAGCTCTAACGGGCCGCTGGCTATACTCTATCGGTCAGAAAACTCTTTCGTATCGCTCTGTTTGTGTCGTAAGAGACAAACATGCTTCCGCTTGATCACCGTTTGATCTTTCGTCATCTTTTTTTTTTTTCTTTCCTTTTTTGTATTTCGGTGGTGGACGTTTGGAACGTCTCTTCGATCGAACAACCGATCGAATTCATTCGGCGGATAATGGATTCGTATCGCAGTGACGATACCGCCGGCATCGAAAGGCGGTGACTCTCTCGTTAAAATGTTTCTAGAGCACGCGATTCCGATGGCGATCGTTGCCCAACGTGCCACCGTGACTTTAGGAACGCTCTCTTCTTCTTTCCTTCGCCGTCCCGATCGAAAGAGGTTCGCGTGAACAGACACGTAACCCCTTTGCCACGACTGTCGTTGTTGCCGTCCGGTATAATACGTTTTCATTAGACCCCATCTTGCTGCCGATAATTTCTTCATCTTTCCGTAATCTGGCTTCTCAAGGTTGAATTTCACATAGAAACGTGGAAAGATATTGACTGCGTCAACATCCTCGTCCGTCCCTTGCGTGTCAATTTAACATATTTTTCTCACGAAATATTTTATAAATATTTCATAAGCACGAGCAAGTATAAGTACAGAGATGAGACTCTGTGACATTAATTTTTCTAATATTCAGCATACATTTTTGGTAATACTCATTTTCAGCGTTTACATTGCCTTCCAATTATTATCACGCATTCATAATTACAAAAAGTTCAAAACAAATTGTTGTAAATTTAGGTTATTACAACTTCACAGGGAACTCGCGTATGCAGTGTGCAATAAAAACTGCACGACTTGTACCCCAGTACGATTCGTCTCACTGAAAGGAAGAAGCAACTGTTCTGACTAGGAAACGAAGACGACTTTTTTGAATCGATACAAAACAAATTACAGGCGCGATCGCTCAGTACCAGACAACGCCACTCCTACTCGAGGTCTATTCCACGCCCCCTCACGAATCACGTGATCCAAATCAACCAATCGCTAATTTTCGTTGCATTAACGTTGCACCTGAAGAGGCCCGATTTTCTGGGTCTAAAATCACTTTCAGTGATAAAACTAAGTAAAAAAAGAAAGAAACTGATAAACTGTGACGACGATGTCAAATGTTCTTGGCGACTCTCGGCTTACGACTGACAAAAGAAACCCAGAAAATCTGACATCATCGTTGCGTTGCTTTGTGTTCCAACACAAATGATCATAACGTTAGACAAAGTTGAAGAAGATCGGCATGAAATTGAACATCTATAAGAATGAACGTTACACGCGACTGAATTTAACAAAGTAATTTGCAAACTCAACTGTGTGTATTATGTTATTGCGTTAGTTTCTTTTCACCTTGACACCGAGTTCAAAAACCAAGGGTCAAAAAATAAGGGAAAAAATTAAAATCGTTCAACAACTGTTGATTGATTTTTGTCGACTTTTGTCAAGAGATGCGGAAGACGACGCGCGGGAAAAACACAGCGAGGAGGAAGAACATGGCGCGTGTGAGCAAACGCTGTTAACGGGCGATAACGGGACGGCCGATTGAAACGCTACGACGAACCGTGGATCGGCCGATTAGTTTATCAAAATACCGGGAATAGCAGAGCAGAGTTTATCACGCGACGATCTGCTTCACAGTCGGTAATTCGTTAAGCTGCCATAAACTCCCGGTTGGGAGTTGCTCTCTATAATTCTCGCCCCGGTTATCGGTACAGTTTGGGCGTTTTCACGCGATATCGCGGCACTTTTATTCCCATCTCTGGCGTACCTTGCGCTTCGAATTTTAACCTGTTATCAAGGTCTTCCGGGTGGTCGTTACATTTTTCAACAACGTATGCTCGGCATAGGTGCTTGACCTTATCTTCGAGGAAGTTTGCGCGGATATCAATTCATACGCGATGCATTTGCACGGATACTCTCGAAAGCGCGGTGCTATCACGCAGCCTCGTTAGGGGATGCTCGAGATCGCAATCGAGAGAGGTTCGCTTTTGCGCGCGTAGATCCGGGTAGGAACATACCCGACGACACATCGACGATGATAAACCACTTGTCGGTATCACGGCCAGGCGATAATCATTGATATCGGCGTAACGAATTGAACATGCCCGGAAAAACTCATTTTCGCAAGCCCGACCCCACAAGTCTCATTCGCCCAGCCAATTAGCTAATTGTGGCTTCTCAACTTTTTCTTCGTGGCTCCGACGAAACACGAAATCGTCGAGCCGTGAATCAAAGCTCGTGACAAAAAGACAGAACACTGCGTTTCTTCGGGTCTGTACACTTTAGTACGTCAGCGACGTATCAGCTGAAAATTATATGTAATAGATTATACATAGTATCCACTGCTATGAAATATTGTAAAAAAGGACACAAATTAAGCCAGAAGAAGATGAGAAAATTATAAAAATCTCTGTGCAAGCGAATGATTTCTACGGTGAAAGATGAAAGAGGTTCGGCAAGATGTTGAACTGGTAAATTCATTTTGTATATTCTATTTCTAAATACATGCCCCATCATTTTGTCCCATATCAATTTTCACGAAAATTTGCATGTTTTTTACGTAAATTCATATGGAACAACGAACAACAAAGTCAGTTTCACCAATGAACCAATTGTGAAGAACGATGTTTGATGTATATATATATATATATATATATATATATACAAGCATAGAAGTTTCATTTGTCCTGTCTTTTCCTCCCCGACTGTAATTATCAGTCCAACTTGAATTATCACGAGCGAGGAACGTATCGACAACGATGATAATTCACCAGCGAGATTTACTTGGACTTTCATTCATGAATTTGATCGAGAAGAAAGAGAATTGCCACGTGATCCACATGGAACGAGTCGATGGCCGTGGTTCCTATTCCGAGAAGGTGGTGAGCCGACGCACGGCGCAGATATCGGCCACCCTACCACCGTTTTATCGTCTTATCGACGCGAGCGCACACGCGGAAATCGTGGCGCAACGAAATAACGAGTTCTAATTGCGAAAGCAGACTGCAGGCCGGGTGGCGAGAGAAAAAAAAGCCGAAGGTGCACCCGGCACCTGATTCATTTGAGTAGATAACGATCTATGACGCAGATACGCAAGCGAGTCGCCTTTAAAAATCCGTTTCTCCACGCCTCGATCTTTGTTGCCGTTGCCTCGTGCGCGCCATGGCTCCGTGATTTCTCAGCTCGTTACGCCGCTACCGATCGACGCGCGACGTTCAGCCGTACGTCGCTTCTTTTTCTATCTATCTCGTTCTCGTTCGGCGCGATAAAAGCCGGCTTTGTACCCGCTCCGCTACGACTGCTGGAAAAACAACTGGATTTGTATTAATATCGTCGTGATGGCGAATTCCTCGCGATCACATGATGTTTTATGCAAATTTCCAGCTGCTGACCTTTGAAGAGTCGAGTTCGCGTAACGTAACGTAACGTTTCGCCCGCACCGAGCAAGTTCGGAATTATCGGTATTATCAACGGTTTGATTAACTCCGTCGCGAGTGCGATTTCCACGATTCGAAGGATAATCGCGTCGTGCTATTTAACCTGGCCTTCCACGCGACAAATTTAAAAGCGACGCTACGAGTTTCGCGGGAACGTTCGTCGGACGGTGATTTGATTAACGATGATCTCGTACGATTAATCGGGGTATTACGTGAATATAAACACGGGGAGGCGCACGCACACGTGTCCGCGCCCGGCTCGTTCCTGCGTTTCTTCTTTGTAGAAATTAACGTTCGATCCGCGGATAATAAATGACCCGGCGTATTCGTTTTACCATTGAGTTATTGGCCGAATAAATTATTACCGAAAGTAATCGTTTCGCGAGTCGAAACCGGTTTTTCGTTTTGTTTCGTCCTGATTCCAGCGCGTCTTCCTCCCTCCCCCCTGCCCGCTTTCGTTTCGTGGTACCATTTTCCTCGTCGGTTGCGCGCACGTTCGATCGCATCGCGACGGTGTATGGTTCCGTCGTTCGCGGGTTAACAACCGAAACCTTCGAGACTTTCGATTTGCTTAATCTTCGTGGCAAAACGCCCGAGCCGAAATTCCAGCCGATTATTTCGATAAAAGCTTTCTCGCATTCTCGTCGAAATTGATTTACAGCTTTGCGAATGCAAAGAAACGGCCGGGGCTCGAGAAATCCAAAAAAGAGTCGGGAGAAACTTTACGTCCCTGCGAGGTACGAGAATTTATTGAATCGTTTGTATTGTTGAAAGGAACGGCGAGTCCGTATTTCATTCGAGGAGGAGAAGAAACCTCGCGGCTTTTGAAAACTTGAGAAATCGAAGCGATACGAAAGAACTTTGAAATGCGACAAATCTGAATTTTATTCCATTGTGCAGGGGAATCGAGAAATTTTCGCATCTTCGAGCTTCAGAAATTGAAGAATATAGAAGAAACCTTTGACGTTTGTTATAAATTTGCATTTTGATTTATATTCGAAAAACATCTATGAAAAATAAAGTTTGTAAACACTTTTCTTTCGATTTCGTTAGTGTTGTTAGTTAAGTTTACTCCAACTGCGTATCTATTTCTTTTGCAATGTTCGTTTCCAAAATTTTTGTTGACATAAGTCATCAGGTGGCTTCGAGAGATGAAAATACAATAGAATTTATATAAACTGTCAGCGGATAGTTAAACAGTTTATATAACTGAAGTTAACAGAAGTTCATTGATTCTGCCTTCTACCAGTGATTTTTCGTTATATCAAAAAATAATTCTATTTTAAATAATTACATCAACAAATTTATTTTAAATAATTAGATTCAACTAGCAAGAATTCATTTAATAATAATTTGGTTCAAATAAGTGTAGTTTATATGTATAAAGGGACTACATTTATAATAATAGAAGATGAAATGAAAAGATTTTTCTTTTCCTTTTGTCGCAATTGGCGTAACACGTATCTCAACAATACAGTACAATAAGGTAATTTTTCATTCCAATTGTGCTCTATAAACAGGAGAAAAAGATACACCTGTGAAGTGAAAAAAATATACGAACCTACACAGAAAGTATATTGTTCGAGATTTACAGCGTGAAATCTTACATTGAGCAACATTACACTTTGCTCCCCGAAACGCTGAATTAATGTAACTACCTCATCGTATTGACTGTAAATTGCGTAATTTATTAAAGGCCATAAATAACACCAACGTTTACGTTGCAAATTTGCAGAAAATTTTCCGAAATATTCAGGATATGAGTGAGACAGTGTCGAAAGAGTTAAAAAATAAAAAAAAAAAAAATCAGAAAAAACTTTGAACGTCTGCAAGGTATCGAAGAAGCACCGACGAATCTGAGTGAAGGGAGAACACCGAGAGGAATTTCTCGACTTCGGTGTCTTTCGCGTTCCACCGCGAAGGCAGCTGAATTTACGGGGGGCCCCCCTTTCTTTTCACGATTTAAGGGACTTGCAGCGGTGTGCAACAGCCGCTACGAGCGTAAGCATCTCTTACGCGGCACTGCAATTACCCACGGATTGAAGACCATCCGCTAATTCCGCTGGTAGACGGAGGTCATTTGCAACATGATGACTCTGCTCGCCCGAGAGAGGGACTGCCTCTCCTCGCTGGGTTCACCGAGGCCGGCCGATTACACGGAAAACAAGTAATCGGATTAACGGGGCCGGCCGTTTCTTCGCGAAACTTTCGTCCCTTCGCGAAAACGGCTTTCCCTCTTTCTCTCTCTCTTTCTCTCTCGCTCTGTCTCTGTCTTTCTGTAATTTTTGCCGTTAATCGGTTCCGCGGGCAATCCCGCCGGACGTGACCCAGCGCCCGCGTAATTCCACCGCTTACGACTGCTTAATTCGACAAGAGGAGCGTGCTCCGCTCGGGATACTTCGATTTAATAGGATTCGGTTGCGCGATCCTCGCACACGATTACCAACAGTCGACGGCCCCCGGTTGAGGGTGGTTCTCGATCGCTATATATCGCTGCGAACAAATACATTTGCTGTAGACGTAGGCGTGACAAAAATATCCGATATTTCAGCACAAAAATGATAATCTCACGTTTTTGTCCATTTATTTGCTCCGATACAACGAAAGCATTACGTATGTGACGAACAATCGAATTAATAGGGTGAAAATCATCGAGTAGTACATTTTGATATTTGGAACGTTTAAAATAATCAGTTTACTTATTAGAAGTTCAATGAACATAATATCGCAGTATACATGTTGAACAAATATATCAAAAAATGTACGTTTAAAGATGGAGCTTTTTATTTATTCTTGACAAACTCTTTTATTAATTTTATTAATTTATTAGTCAATTAAAAGATAAAGTCTCATATTAATTCTTGAGTCGTTACCTTCTCCTCATTCAATGTTAAACTTTTGATAATATTTAAACCTAACCTAAACCTAACCTAACATAAACTCTTTTATTAATTTTATTGATTTATTAATCAATTAAAAGATGAAGTCTCATATTAATTCTTGAGTCGTTACCTTCTCTTCATTCGATATTAAACTTTTGATAATGTTTGAACCTAACCTAAACCTAACCTAAACCTAACATAAACTCTTTTATTAATTTTCTTGATTTATTAATCAATTGAAAGATGATGTCTCATATTAATTCTTGAGTCGTTACCTTCTCCTCATTCGATGTTAAACTTTTGATAATATTTAAACCTAAACCTAACCTAAACCTAACCTAACATAAACTCTTTTATTAATTTTATTGACTTATTAATCAATTAAAAGATGAAGTCTCATATTAATTCTTGATTCGTTACCTTCTCCTCATTCGATGTTAAACTTTTGTTAATGTTTGAACCTAACCTAAACCTAACCCAAACCTAACATAAACTCTTTTATTAATTTTATTGATTTATTAGTCAATTAAAAGATGAAGTCTCATATTAATTCTTGATTCGTTACATTCCTCTCATTCGATGTTAAACTTTTGATAATGTTTAAACCTAAACCTAACCTAAACCTAAACCTAACCTAAACCGTTCAAATGGGAATGTTTTCAATTCCCGAAAAAGTAAGAAAAAGTACGAGATGCGAAGAAACAATACAACACACTTCCTCGTCCCAAAGATCGCTGTCCGCCTCGACGTTGCAATTTCAGCAGAAAACAGCAGCGCACTCCTCCTCGGATCTGTTTCGAATTCTGTTACGAACTCCGTGACGCAAAAGTTACGAGGAAGGAGTTTTTCTACTTTTACTCGTGTCCGCGAAGGGGGCTGGAAAAGAAACCGACGACCACGAGAACGGCCAGGGCGTCCCGTTATCGGTGAGATCGCGCCTGTTCCTGTCTCCGCGTCGATCGTTCCACACACCGCGCCGTTTCGAGAATCACAAGTAGATCCTTTTAGCATTCGCGTGGCGTGGCGTGGCTTGGCTAACAGGTTACACGGAAATCTACTAACGAAATAACGAGTTTCGTTTGCGAAATTGCGTCGCCGGTTCGCGGAGGAAGGGATGAAAAAGCGGACGAAGGACAGCCTGCCGAGACACAATTGAGAACGAAGCAAAACGTCTCTCGATGTGGAGAAAGAAGTCGATCCGTTACGATCTTTGTTACGACTTTCTCTCAGTTGTTCATTTTCCAGGTCTAACTTGAGAGGATAAGATATTAATCACGAAATCTGTAATGTTTTACACTTTGCTAGGGACGCGAATCATAGCTTTGATTTGAGGCAGAGGAAGAAATTATATTTTTAACAAAGTTTAATTGAAGGTTGGAAATTGATAAACAGAAATTATGCGTTACGATTTAATATTTTATATTTGACAAATTGTAATGACCGCGAGGCATGTTATTGAAACAATAATTATTATTGAACAAGTCGGTACTTCTTTTCGCTATTCATTTTTTTTCAATGTGCAAAAAGAGACAAGAATTGAATAGAAATACAGATGATGAATATTATTAACTGTGATATATTATTGATGAATTTATAATGAAGACATTGGTAATGAACATTATATATATAATGTTACATGTAATATTGTTGTATGTATATTTGTATGTGTAACAAAATGAACAACGAATAATTGTAACGAATTGTAACGAAAACGCTTACTTGTTGTAATTACGATCTCTTTTCTATTCCTTAAATGATAGTCATTAAAATGATAGTCACGAAATGTGTAAAATATTTAAAATGAACGAGACATTGTTACAGATCTGTTTATAAAAATATAGAATTACGTAGAAATCCGCAATCTAGTCTCACTATAATTTCTAACGTCATGTCAAGTGCAAAATATTGAATCGTTACATGTATACAACTAAGAAATCATATTAATTATATACACTTAAGAAATTATATAAATTATACATTGTACAATATACATATAATTATAATTAGTTATTAATTTCCAATCTAAAGGATTCACATTAAATTTTGCTAGAAAATGTAACTACAATTCATATCAAGAGGGACCCTGTTCGAAAACGTAATACTGGGTCTACTTGGTGAAGAGTCTCTCTCAACACTTGTCACGGTACAAATCATGCAAAGCGGATGCGTTGTTCGACGTTTGACGTCGTTGGCAGAGCGAGCAGTTCCGTTTGCGAAACGAGTTACCGCGCAACTTGGTCGAACGAACGGGAGAAAAAAAAAAGTAGGAGAGAAGGAAAGCTGATTCATGCAAGTGCAAGTACTACGTTGTGCGGAGTACTACCTTGAAAAGTCGTCCCCGCGGTGCAGGGAAAGGCGCGGGAGCGAATTAATTGATAATTTCCTAACAGACCGTTTTCATCGAGTTCCGAATCGTTCCGCACCAATTTTAAAATTGCTCGAGCGCGTAAGGCGCGATGTTTTACATCACCGTCGGGCAAAAACCTCATATCTCACCGATCAATCGGCAATTTGGTAGATTCTAGTTTCATTAGAGACGGAGACGGAGAAGCAATTGCAATCGCACGTCGTCGACTGATTTCGAATTATCAATTTTTTTCGATAACGAAGTTTCAACGAGATTGAGAACTCGCCGAAAGCCTGAGAATTGTTTCTCGCCGAGGTATGTCGCGAATGGATAAATGTAAGAAACGTGCGGTGTTTTTCTACATCGTAACAGCTTTAATTGTTCATTATTTGTATAATTGCCGATTACTCCAATAACTCCAATTACTGGTATAATAACTCCAAGCTTTTCCCAGTCAACATTGAATTGTACAGGGTGATTCACGTAACCTGCACACCTGAACATTTTAATGAAAAAGTTGTATGGGGAGGAAGAATATGGCAAAAAAAAAACTGCACGACTTGTACCCCAGTACGACTCGTTTCACTGAAAGGCCCAGAAGCAACTGTTCCGACTAGGAAACGAAGACGACTTTTTTAACCATAAAATTTTTTGAATCGATACGAAACAAATTACAAGCGCGATCGCTCGCCACTCCTACTCGAGGTCTACTCCACGCCCACTCACGAATCACGTGACCCAAATGAACCAATCGCTAATTTTCGTTGCATCAGCGTTGCACCTGAAGAGGCCCGATTTTCTGGGTTACGCCCGCTAAGATCACTTTCAGTGATAAAATACATTAATTTTTTGTGTCGAGGGATTCCAAATTAAGCTTTATATTTTTTTTCATCATAAATCGAAAGAATATCAAATTCCACATTGGTCCTAAATTCAATAGTTAAGAAGATATTTTACGACAATTGAGAACTGCGAGGTATCGTATCAGAGGATTCGACAATGTTTATACACATCAGTGTTACTACCTTACATTTGGATTTAGGGTTGGTCACATTCGTTCTGTTAGTCGAATTCTGCAATTATTGAAATTCGTGCATTTTGTAAAAATAAAAGTGTCAAGACTGAGGGTGCGTAGCGATTTTTATGCGATTGTATCAATCTGGTGGTAGCTCCCAGTATCGCAAGATGATTTCCAGTCGATCCGTACATGTCAGATACTCGTCACGAGCGTTCACGATCCATCGTGATAAGCGTGAAATTGCGAAACCGTACTCCCCGTTTATTTACGCGTTGATACGCCAAAGCGTTTATAATTGCGCACGGCGCTGCGAGAAACTGGTTGCCGATTCGCAAGTGGAAATCCAATGAGCCGGCCGCCTCAAGGCGAGGACGGAAGGAGTAAATCGATCGTCGCGTTATCGCCGAGCCGTCCTTTACAAATTATCGCGATTAAGCATAATCATCGCGTCGCGCGATTTATAGCTCCCGTGTGCCTGTTCTAATCCCCTTGGCGACCCTTGATCTTTAACTGTTTCCCGGGCGTTTTTCGAAAACGCATCTCGCCGATCTCGAGCGCGTCGGCGTTTCCGCGTGAACGCGATCGAGCAGCCGGAATTGCGAAAGCCGCCGCCGTGCCGGGACGCACATCTATTAATACCGGCTTATCTTTGCTGGTGTGGGTGTTATCAGGGCAGGGCGTGTCGCCAAGAAAGCAGCCAGCAAACCGGCAGCTGGCAACGTGACTGTCTAGCCGCCAGCTAGAATCCGCTTCCCTCTCTCTCTTCTCGCCGCCGTCTCGACGCGCTCTGTCCCTCTCTGGCTCTCTGCTTCGAGAGCTCGAAAGGCCTGGTCGAAGAGTTTCTGCCTCCCCGGCGTGCCGATACCCGCGCGATCGCGCTTGTTTCGATAACCGCGGATCGTACAGTGGGAAGCAGTGACGTCGCCGGTTGGTTCTGCTCGTTCTATTGAAATTCTCCGTTCCTCTGGAATTTTCGCAAGGACTTTTCACGAAACAGAGAAGCCGATTGCCTTCCAACTTTTCCCCCGGGGGGATTGTTTCGAGTTCCCTCGTTTCGAGTCGTACGATTGAGATCGAACGATTTGTATTTGTCTCGAAATCGCGTGTGTCACGTTTCTCGAAGCTGGCGCCGAAAGCCACACAGTGGGTCATGGTCTCGGAAAAAAATGGCACTCGGAGATAAAAAAATATGACAATGTTACAATAATAGCGAACGTTCGTTTGCTGGTCGCCGACGTGTGCAGCCTTTCAGTCGCACACGGGCATCGCGAATAAATGTTGCTTTAACAAAAAAAGAAAGAAAACCGTTTAAATGTCAAGCCGAAAAGCACGACCGAGCGTTGCGACGTCGATGCAAATCACCGGCCGAAACAAGCCGGTTGTAAAAGAACTGTAAATCCCCTCCCTCGGCCGGTGTCTTATCAGGGAATTATGCGAACGATTTTCACACGGTTCGAGACCGGGCGGCCGGGATGCGCGTGTGACCCGAGCAAATTTCACGCGCGGAACGGTACACGTACGACGCCAGATAACCGGATAACCGAGGTTATGTAACGCGTGAATATAATTATGCAGATCGCCGTGCCCGGTGTGTCGTTCTTAACATTTACCTTTAGCCCCGGCCTGGATCGCAATGCTTGAGGACAGGTCACGCATGCGAATGTCTACGATAAACGACGAAATGACAGAGCCTGTTTGCTGATTTTTTATTTATTTCGCGAATTTCTTCAGTATCTTCCACGTATCTTGATTTTAATTTATACTCGTTTGTGCGAGATGAATAAACTAAACCCTTTGACACAAAGATGTATGCTGGAATTTAATTCCCATTAAATTAACAGTACGATACAAAGTGCATACAAAATAGATACGCCAGGAAAATGCAAGAGATAATAGAGGTACAAAGATCAAAGAGTTACGCGGTTTTAAAATCCTGTAGTTAGACTTTCGTTTTAACACAGTAAACAAAATGAAAATTAGCAGATGTACGTACACGAAATCAGCAAGCTCAGTTAAATACGAAGAACAGAGAGTAAGAAATTAGTATAATTTTAGTTAATAAAAAATAACCAAATTGAACTAGTTGGTTTATTGAAATTTTCTGAAATAAAAATATACGAGTGCGTAATATGCCACTATTACCGATCTCACAATCACCTATCGTTTACGTCGATAACGCGTCACGTGTTTATGAAAGCAATTTTCCAACACAATTAGACGTAACGAAATATACACAGGAGTACACATAAAATACTCATTTTTCTGCACACGCATTCAGAAATAAATAAAAAAAAATCGAGTGAATCGAGCTGTTACCTGTGTCTGCCTACACTGAAAACAAAATAATTTCCAAAATCAATGTTGAACCTTTCCCCTCGATCTTTGCCTCGCGTTAATTAAGAATAAATAGATTCGAGAGAATGGGCCAGCAAGTAGTTTTACCTACGACTACCCGAGACCTGGCCACGTGACAACAAAAACTCGAAAGTTGGCCGGTGCGCAGTTGCACCATACCGATCTCGGCCAGCGTTGCATCCACTCGCAGTGCGTCAAAACGAGGAAGCGGCCGGTGGAAGAAACGGCGTTCGTTAAAATTCCGTCCATCGAGAGCAGAGATTCGCCGATCGCCATTTTCACCTAATCCAGAGCTAACTCGGGATCGGCCGGTGATCCGCGCCTCGGCCGCATTCTAGCCGCATCCACGTGTACGCGAGGTGCGCAAGCGGCAAAACCGCGTCGAGGAAATCACCGGCTGTCGAGCCGAAGAAACTACCGTTCGTTAAAATTCCGTCTATCGAGCCAGAGCTTCGGTCGTGATCTCTCCACCTGGCCAAAAGGACGTTCCGTCGTCGCTCTGTCCCTCTCCGCGGCCATTGTGCACGCATAATAAAGAACTGGACTCCTTCCGAGCCAATTAAGATCCCCGCGTGCGCGCTCTCTAGTCGACGACGAACGCTCGTTCACGCTCGCCGATCGGCCCCACGGCGAATTCGACGAGAAAAACGATTATTAACGAGGCGTCGCTGTCCCCGTATTTTATCAAGAACGATGGCACTGTCGTCTTTTGCTCCAGCATCCTCGTGACGAATGTTCACGTTCTTGACGTTGATCAACGACTCGGCTCGACACGCTCAAAATCGGCAGATTTCGGAAAAACTGTCCCCGATAGTACAGTTCGTGCCGATTTTGAAGGAAAATTGAAGCGTAGAAGATTTAAATTTTAGTATACATTTATTAAATGTTAAATGTAATTTATATTAAATCGGCACCAACTTTCCGGACAACACAATACGATCGCGTATGTCTCTGGGGATCGATATAACGCGCAAAAATGACGTTTTATAAATCACATTATCAAAAATTTGTTCATCCGACATTTAAATTGAAAGCACAAGCGCGTGGATCTTAAACGATTCGAACACGGAAAAACACGTTTATAAGTTTCATCTCGAAAATTGTAAAAATTCGAAGAACATTAAAAACTTTTTCCAAGGCTAGATCCATCATCTATCTCGAGGATTGCAATCCCTTCCTTAGAACTTGCTTCTTCGTCATTTTATTGAACTTTGAAAATTAAATTCGGACAAAAGTTCAAGAAATCCTTACGTCAATGTTCAAATGTTCGAAGCAAGTCCTGAGAAGTGGTTGTCTCTCGTCAGGTCCATGGTGAATTTAGCGATGGAAACAATGTCTTTGAATGGTTTTAACGTTTGAATTCTACCAGGTAGAAGTAGCAGTAGTAGTCGTGCGATAATAGTTGAAATTATCGACAATTTTTCATCGCTAACGACTCAGACGTACATGTTAGAGTCGTGCTTGCAGCCATTCTCTGTGCGATGTTAAAGCAAATCATCGTACGATGCTTTAACGATCTTATAAACCGCATTAATAAACTGGCTTTCGACAAAAATCGGATAAAATAACGTCAATCCGAGTCAATGACGGAGACGCGGCGTGTTTGGCTAGCTAATGAAGATCTATCAAACGATCCAACGATCGACTCACCAGTCTCGAACGCGTTAATGAAGATGATTCGCATTTGCGTCGACACAGGCGTCGAGGGATAAGTATCGCATGAATCACAGAGATATACCAGTCGTGCAGTTTCTTTCGACATTTCTTATTATCCAACGACGAGATACAATGGGAATAATGGCACCGTCGGATGAAGAATCAGTTTGCTCAAAGTCGTTTCGTGCGGTTCTAACGACCGTTGCGTGTTCCGAACGACCGGGCAAAAACTAGCTCGCGCTTGCATGCACCGTTTGGGGTGCATCGATCACCGATACGCTTTAAATCTTCATCCACCTTCAGGCGGTAGCCTTCTCTTCCTCGTTTCGTTGCGTTTCTAGATCCTCGAGTTTCCACGCCGAGAGGGACGCGTCCCGTCGTAACATCGTTTCGTCCTTTTACGTCCCGATCGGACGATAAAAATCAATCTGCTTAAGCAGCAGCGCCTCCTCTCCTTTTCTTTTAGGAATGCTCCGATCGTTTCGTGCGTTTGTGTCCGGTACGCCAGCGTCCCTACGCGTACTACCGAACGTCTGAACGAAACGATGACTTCTAACGCGCGACGCCAACGAGACGCTGAAATATTGACGTTGGCCGAAATTTACTTCGGATTCGTTGCTTGCTTTCTCGAACGCTGGTAACACTGAAAGAAGCAAGAAGCAAGCTGAGTCACGCTATATCCGGAAATCTGTCGTTTCGCAATCGAGAGCGATTCGGTCGTCCGGGGCAAATAGAGAGAAAGAGAGAGAGAGAGAGAGAGACACGATGCAAGCAAAGTCTGAGCGCCAGGGATGTTGCCGATACGGTGACGACTCGTGATTGCCCCAAGAAGGGAAAGGTGTGGCGCGGTGCAGTCATGTTGCTGATTTATAAGGCTAAATTCCTTTACTGCTTCGCGGCGTGCAATAGTCTATAGTAGGTCGCTGCGCAGGCAATATAACCGCCTACACCTAGTCCTAGACGCGCGATTCGGTTCTAACGTTCGACTGAATTTATCGCTACTTTGCCTTCTTCCGCCCCCTCGGTCCTCCAGCTGCGTAATCCTTGCCCAGCCGCGACGCGAGCCAGCGTTAACGAACCAGAAACCGCTTCTCTGACCGCCCGGACGAGAGAGTCGCGTTCCGTGTATTGACGCTAAAAAGTTGAGTAATTTTCGTTTTCTTTTCTTTTTTTCTTTTTTTTTGAGCATGTCAATTGACGTTAAATTATTAAATTTTGTTGAAGTGACTCGCTGGCTCGTTCGTTCAGGGACGATTGATGTCATTTGCGCGAGCAAGGATTCTTCTAGTCGAAGGACGGGCACTGGATGGATGGTATTGAAATTAATTGAACGATCCTATTGTCGTCCTCTGTTCCGTGTCGAGAATTAAAGCGAGCGTAAATAACGATAATTGTACCGTGCAGCCTAGTATTACCTTCCTACACTTGGTGTTTCTCTTATTGTCAGATCCGGCATTGAGCAAGCCAAAGCAACTCGTCTGCGCGCGTGGTTATCGCGCCTATTTATACACCCCTTTTAATTAAATAGACGATTGATTCTGTCTTAGCCCGTCGAGTGTCGTCGTTTCTGCGAACTGAGAACTTCCGGAGAACGATTTCTCGTTTGGACGCGTTCGCGTCATTTGTCGCAACTTTATCAATTTATCTTGTTGTCATTAAATATACGGTACGTCGAAAGATGACCAAAAATTATATCTTTAGGTGATTATTTATACCCGCGTATAATCCCTTAATTAATTGGTATCATCGGATATTTTTTCGAAATTGTGCAAATTACGACTCAAAGTCAGAAAAGCGTGACATTTGAAACTTTTTACTCGACTTCATTACGTTACCGATCTCTATTAGAGAAAACGTGAAATACAAAGTAAAAATTAAGTAAAATTGACTTTTTGTAACAAATTACTACGAGCACACATTATAATGTTATTATAATGTTATTATAAATTACTGCGTAGTAACCCCCACAGTGGCACTTAAGGGTTGACCTTTGCAACAGTCCTTTATTTATTCATTTTACATATCCTTCGAAACAATTATCACGTACGAAAATATTAAAATACGAAGTCGGCAGTATGAAATAATGCAAAAATAACGAGAATAAACGTCACTCGAAGATGTTCTATCGCTGTTGCGAGAGGTAATTAAAAGGAAATCTCCTTAGCTTGAAAATTTCCCTCGTTACGGAGTGAGAATCGCGATCGGTGGACGTAGGCGCTCACGTACGCTCATTAAACCGCGCCGATATTTCGGAACAATGGCCGGAGCTGGAGGTACGATCCGGTGGCCTTGGCGCCTCGCCGATCAACGTTTAGCAAAATAATGAATAGGTAGCAACGATCTCGCGGAGTTATCGGCCCGTTCCTCGTGAATAAACCGCGTCCATGCGCTCTCTCTCCTCCTTCGTCTTTGTCTTCCTTTCTGCCTTCTCTTTCTCTGTTCGTTCTCGGTCCGCGGCAAGATCGGTCCGCGAGTAACTGGGGCGGAGTTGTGTTGCATCATTGTGCTACAATACCCAATGCCTCCCTCTCTCTCTCTCTCTCTCTCTCTCTCTGTTTGTCGCTCCGTCTTTCTCCCTCTTTCTCCACTCGCGTAGTCGTTTTCTTACCGATCCAGCGCGATCCCGATGACAGGACGGCCTGTATCTGCGTCGCATCGACGGATGACGGGGCGTTGCGGGATTCTGCTTGCCTCCGATGTTCGAAGCGAGCACAATCGCGTTTCTGTCTCCTCTCGGCCCTTCCTTTTGTCGTCACGCAGCCACGTGTTCCACGGCCGAGACTCTCAACGACCGGCTCGCTCTCTTTTCCGCTCGGCCGTTTTGCACAAAGGCCCTTCAGCCGCTGTTGACGAGACCAAACTTTCACCCTCGTTCGTCGTAACAGCCAGACGCGAGTAACGAGTGATAACGATTAATAACACGTATCGTAAAACCGACAAACCTTCCCTCCCTGGTTCGTGATTTTGCTGTAACGCAGTTACAGTGCGGAAGATATTCGTTACTTACACACGTTGACCTTTGAAAAATTCTTTCATTAGGTTCCAACATTTATCATCCCTATTCTCGTTTTCGATGAAAGCAAGTATTTGAAAGTGTTCGAAATCGAATGTGAATTTTGTATTCGAGTTAAATTAAAATCGTTAATTTCGTTTTATATTTTATATCTCACAGATTGCAATGTTCTGAAACACTTTCGAATATTTGGGTCGAAAACTTTCTGCTGGAGGTACTATCTACAGAAAAATGTAAAATGAGATTTTTCTTTTTTAAAAAAACAAAAGTTTCGAACACGTTTGATTTGGAATCGTACTTGCCTGTCGGTACGCACGGATTTTCATGCACTTTTATCAACGTATTTGAAGGAACGGAACAAAACTGTTCGCTTTATTAGATATAATAAACACTCGAAATGTTTTTGCAAACATCCGCAGTCTAGTAACAAACAATCGACGAGCAAACCAACGACGACCTTTGCGCAATCTGCACATGCGTTTTTTCTCCTTTCACGCGGCCGATGCGTCCAAGCCTACCAAAAATAGTGACCTTAATGTTCATCAGTGGCGAGAGAGCTTACATCACGAGGACCGAGCGAATAAATCCGAGGATACGTATTATAGTTACGTCCGTCAGTCGCGGTTCTTAATGGCGACGAGGCCATTAAGAAGCGCGACCTAATTGTCGGAAGGAAGACCGAGGCAGGATCGCGAAACTCTCTGCACGGAAGGAGCGCAGTGCGGCCAGCTTCACTCGCTCGCCACCTACACGCTCGTCGGCCGTCCTCTTCGAGCTCGTGACGACACCGTCCTATCCTACATTCGCCGCGCTACCACGCCTTTCTAAGCCCAGGGGCATCCGACTGGATTTAGATTCTGGATCGCTTCGAGGCTGAGCCGGCTCGCCTTACCCCGGCGAATATTCCGCCACGCGGGGATTACGTGGACAGCTTGGTCTGCGGTCAGCTGGCCGACGCGCAGCGCGTTGACGCTTCCACGCCAGGGAAAGTGATCTCCTCCTCCCCCTCCCCCCTCCGCGCCTTCCGTTCGAGGGGAAACGCGGCGAACTGGATTTTTGCGAAAGTAAAACGATGACGACGATATGATAACGCAACGAGAGAGAGAGAGAGAGGCGGGCACGTGACGGACGGAGAGGAGAAATGGGATCTCGGATGGTTCGAAAGGTGGGTTGTTCGCGATCGCGAGCCGAGAACCGAGGGAAAACAGAAGGATCGGAGTGAAAGCACCGGCTTCCCGGAGAGAAAGACGGGAATCGTTTTACAACAAAATCTCCGACGGCGTGATCAACTGGATCGAACGTGGGAGTTACGACGATTGCTAAAGTCGCTGCCAGACAGGCGATTAGCAAGGCGAAAAAGGGAACGTTGCGGCCTTTGATTTCTGACTTTACGCGGCGTGTCGTTGTTCGAAACCGCGGAATTCCTCGACGAACCGCGCGTCCGGGGGCCCACGGGGGGTCAGCGCAAGAAACGGAATAGACTTTCGATCGAGATATGCGATCGCGCGCATAAAGCAGCCGTGTACCTCGAGCGTCCGGAATTCCACGCATAGCGAAACGCGGAACGCAAGATGCGGCGGCCAGGTCCCGGCAATTGCCCGGGTAATTTATTAATCGAGCCGGCTCGAGGTTTACGAGGTTTCTAAATCATAGGATCAGGGACACGGTAGATGAGATGGATCTCCCGGTTTTTGTCGATTCGTGGCCGGTCGTGCGGCGGCGGCGAACCGATCGTGGTAATAGGCTGCCTCGGTTCGCAACGGCCCCCCCCCCCCTTCTCAGCCGGCTGAAGCCGTAGTCGCAGTTGCAGCACGCGGATCGATTTTCTACGTGGAAACTGCACGATCCAATCGGTACTGACCTCCACGACCCCCGTCGCATGACTCGCCCGCTATTTTCGCTTGATAATAAGCGCCAGATTTATCTCTCTCGTACCGTGCAAACGTCTTCCAGCGTCGTCCTAATAAAATTAATAGAAGACCGTCACGATTGACAATTGCGCAACCTTCGTCCCCATGACGAAGAGGGAGGAACTACCACGAGGAATTCGTTCCTTTGAAAGGAAGGAATGAACTTGAAAATTCTGGCGCATACGCGCTGTTTATCCAACATTGATAAAACAAAGCTTGTCACTTGATCAACTCTGTGGATATTTTTTCAAATATATATATATATATGTTGATACACAGCAAAATTATATATATATATGTATATATATATGTATATGCAGCGATAAGACGAGAAAAGAATACAAAAGAATAAAACTTTTTTCGTTCGAAGCTGGTAATCAAGATTTACATTCACTTTGGCTAATTTTCGTTTCGACGTTTTCGTTTTCGAAATTCATTTTTAAGAGAACAGATATTTGAACATGTTCAGTTAATTGTAAGAATTAACTTGGTTCACGTGCAAAAAGATGCGTTTCGTGAAAAAAATTTCGTTCCACGTCGCATTTCTGGAACATTGTTCATTTTTATACAATCCAGTCGGCCAAATTCGCACGCATTAATCGTCGAATTCGATTTTCAACTTTGATTTCCTTGAACATTTTTCCGTAGACAGTTTCTCTCGTGCTGAACGTGCGCGACAGTTGAAAAGATCGTAATTCCGTTAACGACAAATAAAACGAATAAATTTATAATGAATATGCAGTTTTCTCACGATTACCTATGCGCTGACGATTGCACAAAGTATCCAATTGTTCCCAGCTAAGTTCAAGCCCAATTACTCGCCAAGTAATTAGAAAGCCCGCTTCGGCGAATATCGATCGACAATCGGCTGTCAATGTAACATAATGGAGCTACCTTAGCGCTGAAAGTTCGTCGATCTGTATCGTTGCGATTGCGCAAGCGGTTGAGATTGCCAAGCAATTAACTAAATTAGTAATTTCGACGATTTCTTTTGTTTCTCTGGTTACTGCAAAGAGGACGCGATCGACATTTCGTTCGCGATTAATCCAACTACCTGACTCATCCTCTCTAACTAGACGTAGCATGAAAAACGACTACGATCGGGATAACGTGACTTTGACTCAGCGGAAGATAATCGAATTGAGATCAAGCCATATTTCTATGTCGCGGATACAGTAACCTTTTTAAAAACGAAGAGAAAAATATTGTTCTTTCCTGGGACACCCTACAGATATAGTTAATAAAATGACACAGTTGATGTAATAAAATAAAATAGCCAACGTCAATCAATTAGTACAAATAAAAAAAAAGCAATGATTAAAGATGGCTGGAAATTAGTTAAGTTAAGTAACTTGTTTGAAGGATTGAAATACATGGATATATGTTTTTAATCATATTTCAAAACTTCTTCTATATAAATTTTATAAAGTGTCACTCATTTATTGGAAATGAACTTGAATAATGTAACTATATTTTTTGTTTCAAATTAAACTTAGATCTAACAGTATAAGAATGTTTGTTGCTAGATATTCAACTATTTGTGCGTTGTAACGTGCCTTTGAAGAACTTTAGGATAAGTATAATATTATATTTATTTCAAAACTGAAAAATGAAATGACACTTTACGCGACAAAGTGTTAACGTATTAACACTTGCATGGTCTGAAGTGTTTGAATGAAATTTAATCACAAGTTTCATTATCTATTACGTACGTACGTATTAACAATTAATTGATATATTATTATATGTGATATGTTATTACACGTGAATAATTAATACATCGTTAAATATTGCATACATATCGGCAATTAACATATTACACGTGATATATTATTACGACTGTGTATTTATTGTGAAAGTGAGAGAATTACCATGCGTGACGAGCGGTTGAATACCTGGCGAATTATTATGTTAAAGTATTTAAGTATTACAAGAGATAAATGACTGAGAAAATGCTCCACGTAGATCTTTAAAGATGTGTTATTAATCTTGTATTGTGATGAAAAAAAAGCATGATAAAACGGAGTATTATCGGATGCCATTAATATGCATGTGTGTAATGCTGTACGTACATTCATACACTGTACGTGTATCTGTATATTTCAATAGTTAATAAAAACCGCGTTATTAAAGCGCGATTATACCATTCAATTTTATTAGCCAACATATAAAATGTTGAAAATTGAAAATGATTCTAATTCAACAATCGAGAGTTGTATTACACGAGCTTTTTAATCCTCGTCTTTAAACTTAATAAAAACGATAAAAGCATTTATACCCGTAATGAGAAGATGAGAAATAGTGAAATTTGCAGATTCTTCTATTAACAACAGGTAATTTAAATTTGCAACTGTACATAACGTTCGCTCAAATCTTACTTTCACTTGCTATAATTGTACAATTCTCTGAGGTCTGACGTTACGATCACTTGTTACAACTGTGTTCAAAATCATAAATATGTATAAAAGTGCATAATATTTTGTAACAACGTGTCAAATGATGACGCATCATTAAGGGACGAAGGTCAAAACTTTTTATCATCCACGACGAATATTGCTGAATATCGAAAGAAAAAAAAAAAGAAATGCCCTAGGACTTTCAAACGACAGTGTCTATATCCATATTTCGCAATCTACGTTTCGCAACGACGTTGATCTAACGTAGCCGAGATGATTGGCGTAATCTAAAACAGAACCCGTGGACCGGGCACGGTTGGAACGAGGCCACTCGAAAATATACATCACGACGAGGAGTTCATCTCGTCGCTCGCACACACCGTGTCGTCTCGAATCCTGATTTTTGTCGCGGGGACGTGTCACCGTCGTTGAGGACATCAAGGTCGCCGAAACCTGCTCCGATTTCCGTGAACCATCATCGGTCGCGGTGGCCTTCTCGCGGCAGAAATGGCAGGCGTCTCCGCTTAATTTCGTCTCTCTTTCTTCCTCCCCCACCACTGCTGCCCGTTTGTCCTCCCTTTGGTATTGTCCTTCTAGAAACTATCGCGGGCCGAGTACAGCGAGCGTACGGAGTCTGTCATTACGCGGCTATTTGCGGGCACCGGGGACAGTCTCTCTCTCTCTCTCCCCGCGGTGTTCTGTATCGGCGGCCGTCGATCGAACCGGTTCTTTTCCCTTCTTTTCGTTTTCTGCTTCCTCGTCGTTGCGTGGTTCCGCGCTTCGCAGCCGCGACGATTCCCGACCCTCTCGGGAAAAATCGACCGCGCTTCCCGTCCCGTTTCACCGTGTAGTACCGCCGCCGATCCCGTGACGCACAATGGCAAAAGACCTCTGATAGGTCCCCGCTGCGGACGCGTCGTGACTCATCCACGACCTAGTGGAACATGAAAGGCGGAGGCGCCCCGATTTCTGCCTCGTGGAATTTTCGTTCTTGCGAGAATCTTTCCATCGGCTTTCGACTTTCGCGGAGGATCACGACTGCATCCATCGTAAACAGAGAAAATGTTTCTTTAATTCTTCGTCTTACGTACGTTTCCGTTTTCTCAGGCAAGTATTAATTGTTACAACCTGCCGCATCGTGTTTTTGACGTAAAGTACTGAAACTGTTGTCGCGTCGATTTGTATTTATCAATCTTCAAATTGAAAGCTAAGAATATTTATTCTATGCAATGTTATTTCACGCTATTGTTTTCTACGATATTTTATTCCATGTTGTTTTCTCCGCATTGTGTCCTTTTTCTCTTCGACACTTTCTTTCGTCGTAATGATCTAAATAATAATCTAAAATACATTCTACTTTCGACTTGTAAAAAATAGGTGTGTGTGTGTGTATGTCTGGGATAACAACAAGGAAACCTTCGATATTCTACGATTTGCTACGGACATTAATTTAAAATGATATTTCACGAAATTATTTCTCTTACAAACGCTCTATAAACGAATTTCTTTTTTTTTAAATTAATATTTTGTGGCATGAAAATTTCATTTTTATCATGCGATGCTGAATCAATTAATTTCACACACTCTCTTGCTCCAAATTCTTAGCTTTGACGTAACAGTAGAGAAACGAGAAAGACGACAACGCCCACGCGTTATCCATCGCTGTGTTTCAATAATCGTCCTGTCGATCGTAAATAAAACGCGAGTGTATTTGTAAGTGTAAAATGTTCTCTATTTAGTATTCAGTCATTTTCGTCTGCTACCACGTGGCGCTATATCGCGCCACGTCTGTAACTCATCACTCCTCGAGTGATTCATCGTCGGTCATAAATTCGCTTAGATCTGTATTATTCGACGCGCGTCATTCCGCATCTTCCGAGAAGAGTGTTTGGCTGTTTACACGCTACACCTATGCACGAATCGTCGGGGAATTTTATTTTTACGCGATCGTTAGGTAACACGTACGATCTAAAATCGGAGCTGGCAAACAGGACATGCAAATGCGCGACAATGACACGAGGCTTTCTATTCCCCCGGGCAACTGGAATGACTGAACCGAACACGTTCTGTTTTACCATCCTGTTGATCCGCGCTAGTCTACACGCTCGTAGTGGTATAATCGCGCGCCGCCTGTTGCGTCGCGCAAGGAGGCGGTGTTGAACCATTTGACAAAAGGTCAAGCAAAAAACAAAAAAAACGTCTAGACGACACGAAAAAGTCGCGAATATTTGGTCGAAAGAAAATCGATCGATTTTTACGCAACACGTTAGCGAGCATTTGTTTCGGAAGTTTTCAAGAATCCCATTTCTTGATTGCTCGAGAGACAAATTAAACGTACCTAACCTAACCTAAACCTAGTAATTTTGTTCCGACACATTGCACGCTTTGTGGACAATAAATACAGAAGTCTGGAGTTCGCTGCTAAATTTCAAAGAGCTTATAATCGATTTTAAAATGTAATCAACCAGAGTGTTAGCAAACAGCAGTTTAATATCACAAATGAGATATTTGTTTACTTTGGAATTGTGAGTTCTTTTTGAAACTTTAACACGCTGCCAAGTTTCGAGCGGAAACTAATTGTTTTAATAAATACATTGACTTTTGAAATGTGAATTTTGTAAAGTGAAACGAACGTAAAAAGTGTAAGCAGTAACGCAAAACAATTTAAAATAAATGAAAAATACTTTTTATGTTATGTCGTAACATCCGACAAAAGACGAATATTTTATCTCACAGAAAAATGATCCATCCTCACAAACTTGTTTACTACATGCAAGAATTTTCATTGCTTATGGATAATAAGAAAATATTTGTAATTTATAGTAAAATTTGCGTTTGCCAACTTCTGTTTACCGCCAACGATCAGACTCGACTTTTATATTTCAGTCGTATCGGTATAATCATTCGGCATTCTAACGTAGCCGACGAAATAACACTGCGTCAGCAGTGATCTCAATTCTAGGGATCAACGATCCACAGAGAGAATCACTTAAGATTCCGTGGACAGTGCTCCGTTACTTCCGCGTAAAGACGAGGAGGAGCCAGGCCGGGCAAATGGACTCGTATCGATCCACGGATCCGGAATTCGTCTGGGCCGCGTCTGCTCGATCGAACAGCTCGATCTTTCCACCTCGAATCCTTCGATGTACGTTCTCTCGAGGACGATCTCTCTCGATACGTTGTACAACGAGATTATCACGTTGCTGTACACGGCCGGATAAACAGCGAATTACGTGTACTCTGCCCGATTATGAGCTCCTGAAAGCTAAAGGATCCCCTAATGCGTCTGATAAATCGAGGAGTCTCGGTTTCTCGGCGCGATCTTCTCGCCTACACCTCTTGCCACTCGTTCGTGAAACGATACGATAATTTACGACGCATCGTTGAACTCGCAAGGGAACTATTAGGATCCAGTGGAAAGGAAAAGGAACAGCGTCGCAAAATGTTGAAAAATGAGATTTTTATCAATTCCCTCGCGTCCCTCGATTTTTGAAAACATTTCTACGAAACATTTCTAAATAAAAACATTTTATGAGAACAGTTTTCATAAAGTCTTTTGCGTGATTAATTTCAATCTTCAGAATTGAGCATACAGTAAATAAAAAGAAAAAGAAAAACATTTTCCTATACATACATACATACATATATTTTTTTTTTCATACGAACGAGTTTCAACAAAACAAAACAAAAAAAAAAAGAAAATAACAATATTGATTACAATAATTTTATTACAACACCATCTTTTTCATAAAAGATATTAATAAAGGCGCTATTGAGCATCAATAACTCCTTCTTACACTGGATCCTTCAGTCTATAGCGAGTCAATGAAAGACGCACCCAACGGTTCTCTTCTTCTTTCTTTGCGAATAACGTTTTGAACGCTCTGAGATGATGCGATCGGTGATGGACGTGTTTTGCATCCGATTACGTCGATTACCAGGATCATTACTACTGGCCTGGTTGACGATCACAGACGAATGAATTCTGCGGAGGAATCGAAGACGGATGGCTGACATTAGCTGCTCCTTAAAGCGGAAGCGTAACGGCATTCTCCTCGACACAGTCGTAAGTCTTCGTCCGATGAACAACGAGGACAACTGCGTTTGCTGCGTTTGCTCGAAAACAAAAACTGTAAGAAAAAAGGAAGAGAAACACGTCGACGGTAGATTAGATAATCGGAAGAAACTGGTAGGAGTTTTGTAGAAGTTTGAAGAAGTTTAGTCCTTTCAAACGAAACGTGATCGCCAGGATTGATCGATTCATCGACCTGTTTTTGTTGATAGCAATTTCATGGAATTGACGTTAGCGTTGTGCTCATACCGAACAATTAAATCGGGCAATCACAGGTTGAAAAGGTACGCATTGTTCCGTGCAATTTATATTTCAACGAGAATCGAGAATCGTCGAAACGATTGTGCATATCTTGATATTCGCTGGCGATAACGAGCAATCTAGAAACAAGATCGAATTGTCCTAGTTTGATAAATCTTGGGTCTGAAGAGTGAGGAACTTTCCATTGCACACATTAGAAAAGAACATTTCAAATTCTTGTAGAACACGGAGGAATACGATCTATGTCAGAGTTCAATGTCTTACCGGAAAGAACGCGCACCTGTGGACATTGTGCACCCTCCACATTCTCCAAGGGTATTCATATTCATCGAGATAAGGCGCGATTGCAGCCGTAATAGTTAATCGCTCGGATTTAAAAAGTAGCAAAAAACATTGTAGATTGCTATTCAGCAAGTTACAATGTGTAGAGTTAGGGTACGAACATGAGAGCAGGTTGTTATCGCAATGTAGAAGTTGATTGAAGAAACAAATCAATTAAAATAAACGCGACAGCATATGAGACAACATACAGCAGTAGAGTGGTATTTTCACTTTCAATTAGCTGACAAGTCGAAACACATTGTAGATACTTGACTTGCTCGTCGCGTTAATTTGCCCTAAGGAAACCGTATACTTATATAGATGCGTATGAAACATCAATAAAATTCAATAGAACATTTCAAAATATTTCAGTAAACATTGCACTGTATCCGCCAATTCACGAAGAGATTAGTGTAATGAGCTTCAAAGCAAGTGTCAAACAATAACGTTTACTAAATACGAATTTTTTGCAATTAAATGATTTCTTAGGTTCCTATTTTAATGGCGAAATTGCAGGAGCACAATCTACAAGTGAAAGTAGGAAAAAGTGTTGCATGAAATTTGTTTGCAAAACGATTTGTTAGAAATTGGGGACAAATTTATCGGATCATAGATATATACTTGTGGAGAGTTCTAAAAGAGAATATAGCACAAAAGTACAGATAAGAATCGAAAACTGCAATAAATAAATTAAATTCCATTGTACCTCGATGTCAAGCTTGCATCAATGCGGATGATGGTCATTTTGAAATTTTCAAACGTGTCTTTTTAAGTATATAGAGATACTCGGACTACGTTCAACATTTGTTCGTAACTTTACAACAAAGCGTTTACACGACTTTTAGCGTAACATTTGTTATTATAATGTTATTATAAACTGTCGCTATAACATTTTTCCTTTATTTTCACTTGTAGATTACAGCGTAATTTTGTCGAAAGTATTAAAGCATCTTGCAGCTTCTAAAACATTTACGTATTCAGATATGTATTGTGCGATAACGAATTTCAGCCTACGATACATTAATTAAAAAAAAGGAAAATGTAGCGAGATGCAAGGTTGCTGCTGAAAAGAGCGATGCGAATAGGTTCATAGGTTCTTAGAGGCATCTATGGGTCTTCATTCGGTGAAGAGTCTTAATTCCTGAGCTGGTGGAGACAATAGACAGCTGTCTCGGTGACGCATTTGGAGCAGCGACATCGCTGCCGTGCTGACATAGAGGCGTGTGATACGATCGTTGTATCTTTTGAAAGCAGAGGTGTGCCCCAGGATGGCCTTTCTTATCGCGATAACTCGCGACATCGTAAACTCTACTCTCTCTCGTTGAGCGCAACAGGCGGTGGCTAACGCGCTCTCGTCTGCGCGCTACCTCCGGGTCGCGCCTCCTGCGATCAAGGAGACCATAGCGCTCGATCCGGCGATCGATCCGTCGCTGCTTGCGTCTGGTTTTCTGATCGGCGGCGATCGATGTCCGTAGCGGCACGTGTGAAGGTATAGCGCAGCTCTTGCGTAGCAAGTTGCGCTGCTCGAGCACGTGCTGCCTCCGCGAGTATGGTGGCGTTTATGAATTGTGGCGTTGGCTTTGTCCGAGAATCCAGCGCGGATGCGCGCGAGATTTAACACGCGTCATCTGGCCTGCAGCGTGCACTCGAGGGATGCTGTTAAAAGGCGGCGATCGCTCACGATCGCTGCGGACATGATCACGTACGATCGGATCGCAGACGCGTCTCCGTCTTTACAGGGCAGCTCAGACGTGAGTACGCTACGCTCAGACAGACTGGGTTAATGGTAACGCTGAACCTAAGGCGGACGGCTTCCGCGTTTATGGGATCGGGCACGGAGCAGTACGCCTTGGGAACGTGTCTCCTCTTCCGCCTTTCTGCATGCGATCAGGCTGATTGCGTGAACGGGCGTCGGTATTTCTGCCCGCGCGCATTGCGAAACCGCAGCGCGCGGCAGGGGCATCTGCGAAGCTGAGGCGTTTTGCTCGCTTTTACGTCTTCTCAGCTACGTGACGTGCTTCTATCAGCGCACTGCGAGGCGGCGGTTTTCCGCTTCTTTCGGAGCCGCCTCGTGACCGCCGCGACGTTTCACAGGTGAGAATGAGACCTCTCGCTGCCCGGCTAGGGAGTACACTGATGCATCACCGGGCGTGTCTTTCTTGGCGCGGAGTATCACGCGCGCGTCACGAGCGGCGGTGCGCAGCGCTGTGTAATCATAACCTGCAGCTCTCGCGCATCGCTCTCGCTGTCCGCGGAGCACGCGCTGCCTGCTGAGGCGTTTTGTCATGTACCCGCTTCTGGAGTTTCTTCGTCCTGTAAACTCTTCTTTCTCGCCTACCTGATACTCCGCTATGCAGACCTAAACGCCGTTCGTCCTAGTGGAGATCTCTATATCGTGGCTTCTATCGGCACTGTGCGCGGTTCAAACTCTTCAAAGCAATATCAGCTCGTGGAGTATGTTGGCGACAGTAGACATGAGCGATGGTTTGCATCACTGGGTGGCGACACTACGTGCTTAGCAGGAAGACAATATCTTTTCGTTTCGAGGGTTTTAACACGCGTAATCGTTTGAAAAATAGAGAGTTTGTACGTGAGTATGTGTGGCGGGCTTGGAACGAACGCCTGAATTCAGAGGAAGTTAATGTCATTTGTGTGAATGGTGCCAATTTGTAGCCTTTTAGTCTGGATAGAGTTGTGAATATAATCAGGGAGAATCAATTTTCTATAAGCCTGATCCCGTGAGCGACGTCTTGCAGCCACCATCACTTCGCCGATAGTGGACGATCTTCACGCTGGTCCAGGGTAATTGATTGAAAAGTACACGTGGTAGGTTTTCAAATTCGATCTTCTGAGCAAAGTCTCGAATGAAAATAAATCATTCGACGTACTAACGCTTTTCCCTTGGCTCGTTTCTTCCGCATATAGCTGGAATTGTATCCGAAATGTGCGATTTTGAAGGTATTCAAAACAACTTTCCGTTTTAAGTGATCTGTTTTGAGTGCCACCTCGTTTGAAGGTAAATGACGTTACTCTCACTCACGAAGATTTCACTTGTGCAAAACTATAGAATACCACAGCAAAGAAAGAATTAGAAGAGATAATTAACATTTAATCAGTATTTAAATGCAACAGCTCAGAAAGTGCGTTTAGCATTTGTAGCACGCAGAGAGAGAGTTTAGCGACAGTGAGGAATCATTAAGGAAAACGTCATCAAGAGACGTGAATTATTTGTATTAAAAATGAATGTGAAGAAGCTCACGTGCAAGAAAGTGAACAGAAATACATGAAAGCGTTGAAGGGTCAATCATAACTGTCGAAAGATGTAGCTTTTGAAAAGAGATATTGAAACTTTTGACAGAAGCGCACCACAAGTGTCAATTGACCCGCGATGTATATATTATAATATTACCACAAATTTTAAAGTTAGTCATGCTTGTGACGTGCTAGTGCTTCAGACGTGTTTCATCCGGATGGATTAAAAGTCGCTCTTGGCGATTAATTCTCACTGTCGTCACTAGGTCCACGCTGCCGCTAGCGTTTGTTGCCGGCACTGGCGTTGCATACACGAACATCCGTGTCAACTGCGACAAAAGTTTTGTCGAGGAAGCGGCTGAAACAGGGGATGTCGCACGCGATGCGACGCGTCGAAGAACGCCGAGGCCGCGACCGTCCGGAGATCTCCTGCTCGCTCGCTGCGCGGTGCGTAGCTGTAAAAGTAGGTAAACTGAGTACTGTAGCGTCGTAGTAACAGAGGCGCTTAAACGTCGGCTCCGTTCCGGAGTCCGGGGGTCAGCTCGTCTTACCTGGGGGTGAGCAATGCCGAAACGCGAATCAGAAGGGTCGCCAGAGGAGAGAAAAAGAGAGAAGTTTGTGGCGGCGAGAGCGGAGGGACCAGGAGGAAAATGGTCAGCTCAATCGAAAGTCGACGCGTCGGTTGCGCATGGAACGCGCTCCGGCGCTCTGCGTAAAGCTTGGTAACGAGAGGCGCCGGATTCTCAGGGATCAGAGCGGCGCGGGCTCGAGGAGGACGAGAGAGGAGCTCGCGGCCGAGTTCGCGGATGGCCTGATAAAATGCGCGTGTTGCCAGCGTGAAGTAGGTGAGTGTCTCCTGTGCGTGGTAGCGCGCGCGTGCTGAAGAGCGGTCGCGCTTGCCGAGGAGCCCGAGGGCACCGGGCGTGGGCGCCTCCTCCTGCCATCACATCGTTCCTTCTGCTTCCTCGAGCCGGGTGAGTCAGTGTGCGCCTCGCTATGCGCGGATAAGTGCCCCACAATCGCACTCTCGTGGACCTCGCTCACTTTGCCAGCCTCCTGCATTACTCTATCACAGTGGCACTCAAATTTCTCGCTGGACCTTCTCTTTCTTTCTCTTCTTTTTCTCACTTTTTGTTCCCATTTGACCAGTAGACGGAATTCAGAGACTCAGAACGCTTCTTTCTTTGATCGAGACGTTTTCGCGTTTGCGCACCGATCGTCGCTTCGGAAGGAAGGAAAATTTTTAACGACGTTTAGCTCCGGGAAAACAGGAGAGTTTAGATCGTCGAGACAGGTGTGAGAGCAACTGTCGCTGTTACAATAGCGACTACGTGAGTAATTACCGCTATACCGAGATGTTTTACGAACGTCGGTTTGCGCAATCCTCCGTGATCCCCCGTCTTAATGCTTAACGAGCGCATTACGCCTGTACGACAAGTTGGCGTATCTCGCGCTCAGCAGCGTCGCTCTGACAGTCGTCGATCCTCGCTGCTTTAGAAACGTGGCGAATCATCGATCGCTTCGGTACGCGCTTCCCAATCCACGACAGACCCGATCGATCGTGTGTCGCTTCTCGATGAGATCAGTCGGCTGCTCGAAAACTACCACCGCAATCTCGTGCCCGTATGCCGTGCTCGTTTTCTTCTCGCGCCGTATTCTTCCCGGCGGTATCTTTCGTTTGCCGGATCCGTGTACGAGACGCGGGCAAATTCGCGAGCAAATCCGCAATTTACCTGGCCGAGTGATGCAAAGTGGCGCGTCCGGTGCGATTAACCCGTGGCGGTACGTACGTGCATTACGCAATATAGCAGCCTCCGGGATCCGCGCGAGAGGTGAGACCCAGTGGTGAGACGATCGTGCGACCGGATATCGTAGCGTTGGGCGCGCGCCGCGCCGTTTGCCGATCGTTTGCTTCGCCTTGAGCGCGGGTGGCGATTTACGCGTAACGACAGCCCGGTTTGCGCGTGCCGCTGATAGCAACAGAGCCAATCGTTGGAAGGAACGCCCGGTCTCGCTAACCATCGGCGATCGTTACGGCAGCGCCATTATGTTACGGGCACACAGCGCACCGTGTCTGTATACGTGGCGCAACGGCAGTGCACGGCCGCTACGCCGCCAGATGTTGCTTACTTAACTTTTGTTGTTAGAGGGAGAGCGGGGCGGCGCTGGCGTCGGCGGCGCCGTTCCCGCGTGTCCGGGGTCTAACGGTCGTGGCTTGCTCACTCTCTCGCGACGAGAGACGGCGACCGTAGGGGCGTTGCGCTTTGCGGCACATCGTGCCGCTGTCCGCCAGGATTATCGGCTCGAAACCAGTCGCCGCAGCCGTCGTTAAATGCGTTCCTACGCGCTGCTGTATTGTCGGCGTATCAGGGGTCGGTTTTAGAGACAATGTCGCTGGATATGCCGGCTGGCGGATCGAGACCCGTTAGCTGCCGCTGTTGCACCGATGACGGTGACCGCTGCGATTTCTGATTTGATTCGACGCGTGTCGTCCAAGCCTTGGGATTGAGAGTCGAGTACGCACTTGCTTGCCCACGCTGTAGTGCACCATTGCGTTTGAAAGACTTACGACCTGGTTGACTTACATAATTCTGCATTCTCGTTGTTATTTATTTGTGACACGTACCGTACGCGTATACAACTTTCCGTTCGAGCGTGTGAGATTTTCGTGGCAAAGACCGAAGAACCCATTTAAGTTTATCGCGGAATTAAAGTCGTGTTGAAATTTGACACCTTAATTAACATGTAACACGTCTAAAATAAAGATACATAATTTCCTTTTCTATTGTTTCCCTACGTCAAAGTGTGACAATTACTCGTATTTCTCTTTTGCGAAGAACGTTCATCCTGCTTACCAACCGATCATTCTCGACCGGTTACCACAGTATCTCAGGGCTGCGTAAATGGTACTGCCGGCATCTGCAATCAAAGCGGAAGAGGTGAAAAATGAGTCTTCTTCTCATCTCTGCGGTAGTTGCCGTTGCCACGAAAGTGTATTATGTGGGGGCATTGCGGTACTGCTGATAATGCCGACGCGGGAATCTTGCCGAGAAACTCGCGATGTTCGCGGGAGGTTAAAACGATCCGATATTTGGGTCGCGTCGGATTTCGGAAGAAGACTGACGGGTTAATGAGGATCGTGTACGCGAAGATGTCGTCTCAAGGCGCCCTGGTCGCGCGATCTCGTTTCTTTCGAGGAAAGGCGTCGGTACAGCGACTGGAAAGGTCGGCGCCGTATACAACTTTCGGGAAAGAGCGCCGCGGGAGATCCTCTCCAGCGGCGCAGCCCGTGCCATATGGCTCACGCGACGCGGCCTGACTCACCATGTCGTTCGATGAAAGCTCCGTTCGCGCGCGTCGAGTGTCGCGGGTCTCCAGCGGGCACGAAATCCAACTCTCGTTTCGTTACGTCGAGCGAGTTGCCACGAAATTTCAGCTATCTCGGCGGGCAGACGGCGATTACTAACGACAGGATCGTCCGTGACCCGCGTCGTATCAGAGATCATAGACGAAGAACGAGCACTGACGCGAGAGGAAGGGTGCCGCCGCTGATGTATCGCCAGCGGCTATGGTGCGCCTGCTTACTCGCGAGTATCAAAGCAATGCGATTTTTAACAACGCGTGTGCATTGTTGCCTGTCGTGTGTGCGATTCCGCCAAGCTCGGACGGACATTGGCGTAACATTGCATACCGTCAGGAACGAGTGCACGAGTCGTTACTGTAAGTATGGAGGGCCAGCACTCGGTCGTGACTCTATACAATATTAGATCGATGCTTCTGTTACAAGCATTTCGTCTCTTCGGCTAAACACTGCCGCGTATGGGCGACCTACTGTCCGATCGTAGCTTTGTAATCAGTGTTTCAGCGGCGCTTTGCGTATCTTAGTGGTTCAATTTCTCGTTGTGTAATCGTGCGTTGGTAGGTGCCGAAATTTTGGCGCGCAAATATCTTGCAGTTCGATATGTTCCGTGATACACGTACTTTGGGAAAAATAAAACCGTTTTTGCCTGAAACGGACGTTTCTTTCGTATAACGAAGCCAATCCAGTTACTTTTTCTATCTCAAAGACGCGTCGTTACGCAGGGTATTCAATTTTTTTGCGGTTTAATTTCATTACGGCGCGAATTTAATTTTTTTGTACAAACTAAGTATAAAACAGAGTACCAAACGGATTAAATATAAAGCTTATGACAAATTCTGTTATAAAATAATGGTTCAACACTTGTGCGACAAATTTGTGTTGTGCATCAAACACAGAGAGATTTTTATATTCTAGTTACATCTACTGCGTATATAAATTACACCCACCATTTTTCATTTTATTTATTCTATTTGCACAGTGTGCCTTTACCAAAGGGTATGTACTCTATCTTCGAACAGAATGCATATCGATTCGTAAAAAGGCTATGTAAGAATGTCAGAAGGCAAACGATCGCTTGAGTATTTGAATTTCTAACGCGAAGGAGCAAGGGCAATGGCACGAATAAATTGGGGAAAAGTCGAGACGTGTTTCGCGGGAGGAGGGTCTTCTTTCGACGTTCAAACGAGCGCGCTTTGGCAAAAATCGTCTGCCAAACTCGTTGTAAGGACACCGTATGGAAACGCCGGACGAACGGCGTGGAAACAATGAAATGGTGATGTGCCACGCCTGGTACGTGTCATCACGTCCGTTTACGGAAGCGCATCTGAACTCCGTCATCCGGTCGTATCGCCTTGAAAACGCGTCTCTCTTTTCAGTTCCGGTATGCGATCTCGGCGGCATTTGATCTGGTTCCGCGTCGCTTCCCACGATTCCATTCCATGCGTACAGAAATCCATGCGAGGACTGGTCATGCGCTTACGATTTGCGGCAGCCTGTCCCTGATTACGCGAGATTGTAGAAAATGAGACAGTGTTACGATTAATATCTATAAAATTGCGCGACTCGACGACGCGGTCGGTGTTTGTTACGCTGCCTATAACTTCGGCGCTTCTTTTTCTTTTTCTTTCGCTCTCGAGTGATGATAATTGAGGTCCGTAGTTTTGTCGGGCATTGCCCAGGGAGGGATACCTTCGAAGGATCAGCAGCCTTCGACGTGGTAGTGCGAATGATGCAGAGTACTGCAGTAACGATTGCAGAAATTGCTGCGAAGCGCGTGTACGAAGCACGTCGTATTAACCATTGCGTCATAAAGGAAATGTTATTCTGCGCTTCTAGGGTGATGCCAGCTCTGCTGCACCGTCGATATCGTTGCATTCTGGTATTACCGAAATACATCCGTGCGAGCAGTGATATTGTGTTGTTAACGATTAATAGCGTACTGTATGAGCATATTATGTATTTTGAACTATAAATAAATTTTGTGAACGACTTGATAAAGACGCTGCTGTAACTAGTGACACGAGTCTGTGTTCAAAGTTGCGAGGGTTACGTTTCTATATAGAGACGCAGGTGATTGTGACAGTGTATATTGATATTGGAGTATTGGCGTTGGTATTCTAGAGTTATTTATTATTCATGTCACATCGTGGTAAGAATTACCCCACGAAGAACTGGCTCTCATCGGGTAGAAATTACAGTCTGTATTATACAATTTTTATTAGTTTAAAATGTTCATCTATAATATTGAATTTAATTTATTCTGTGCTGGTATAAGGGCTCTTTGAGTACCACAGAATATACCGAGCAGAGCTCTGCAGAACATAATCATGCTTATAGTGATTCGAAATATAAAAACGTGTGCAAATATCGTGAACAAAGCTACGTCGTAATCTAATCCAGATTCCCTGGTACATCATCGCCACCATAGCTTAATAGCGGTCAAACACATTGCGCTGAAGGGCGGCGTAAAATTAGCAGGAGAAAAATCAGAGAATCAATTCTAACGATCGGATCGGAGAGAAATTTTACTGTTGCGATCATATGGCTCAAAAGCGATCCAGCGATCGTTGATCGGGCGAGAGGTTATGCTCGATCAATCACGTGAAAAATCTACACGTACTCTTCTGCCTGCCAGCGTCTGATGTACTCTCGTGAGTAGATATAACTCGCCACAGTCGTACGATGCACTGTGTTAAGCGTACAGGAAATTTGCTATACTTGGACGCTGATCAGCATATCGTATATGCTCAATCGATAAAACAATGTACGCTGCTCGCCACTTTGAGCATCGTAAAATAAAATAAAGTGCATTGACTTCCGGAAGACTCTCTCGACGCGAGGGATAACGATACGAAAGAGTATCAATGAAACCAACACATGAGTGCGGCGTAAAGTATAAACTCATAAAAGTCGAGGTTACCGGGATGACTTTCCTCGATGCGGCAGAACTGTCGCGGCAGAGACGGCGATGTAGCGGCAATCCGAGTCGGCGGGCGACGCGCCTACCCAGCTCATATTTGAGGTGTCTATCGAAGGAATCTGCGACTCGGATACGCTTCCGTGCGTCATCGCGAAATCTCCGTCCGATTCTGTCGCGCGGCGCTGTATCGTGGCGGGTACTCTCTCGCGCAGATATCGCGCCGTTCTCGAGATTTCTCTATCGTGTCCTTTCGCTCTATTAAATTCGGAGGACAGGCTCGAATAAACGCCCGCAGCACCTGCGGAGGCTCTGTATACGTGAATGCGCGACGGGCGAGTAGTCGGGTGTTTCGCAAAGAAAAACATGAGGGTTTGCATTATCTCGCACCGCCATGTTGACGTGTGGAGTGGCGGAACTACTGCCAGCGCTGATCACCGTGAAGCATCGTGGCGTGCTTATCAAAGGTGAACAGGCGGCATTTAGCGGACGTCGAGTCAGTAGTCGAAAACCGATGTTAGTGGCGTGAGACGATGCGCATGCGCTGCGTTTCGGCAGCAACACCTTGAAGACACGCGGCTATCTTCTTCTTCTCTGTTCTCTGCTGGAAGAGTGGCCACCTGTTCCGCCGCCGACGCAAACGGCTCGAAAGACGGCGCGCACCACTGGCGGCAGCGGCGTTTCAGGGAGACGCTGATAATTACGTCGTTGTGCGCGCGTTACATCGTTTAATAAATACGGAAAGATCTGGCATGAGGTTTACGGTTGTGTTAGTTCGAGACGATCGATCATGTACTTAGCCGGGATTGTTGGTTAGATTGGTACGTATTCTCGGCATTTATAGATTTTTGGATAAAATTTCTAAAATGCTCGGACTCCTCGTTTAGAAACAGTGATGCGATTAAGATAAATTGAAATGTCTGCACGGAATACATGTGTGCAGAAAGGAGGATAAAAGCTTTATTCTCTAAACGCTGATCCGGTTACAATTGTAGACAATGTAGAGCGATATCTATAGTGTGTGTGGTAGATACAGGGAATTAAGTATATAAGCGAAATAATAGAAACATTGTCATCAAAATCTGTGTATGAGCTATATTTTTCCGAAAATCTTTCATCTTTTCGTGAAGCGATTTGAAACTCGCGAATTAGGCTGTATATGAGCCTTCCGCAAATTCAAATTCAGGTTTAGTAAACCAATGAATGAAAATAGTAAATAAAATCTGTGTCGCTAGAAAAAGACAAAGGAAGCCATCTTAGCAAGATCTGAAGCAATTGGACGGCGTTCAGCTCAACTCGAAAAACGATACCAAATCTCCGTTGTTTTCAGAGCAGAGCTGCGCGCGTGCGCTGTGGTACTGTTTCCGCCAGATGCCGAGGGTGCTTCGTTCCATCCACTATCCTTGCTCCGATGCTCTCAGCGCGGGAACACGCGTCGCTAGACGGACCTTTAATTACGTGCCATCGTCTCCGGATGTAATACGCGTCAATTACAAAAGGCGCGGTGCTATCGTCGGTTGCATTTTCGCGGCGGGGCCATCACCGCTGGTCAGGCCGTTTTCAAAGACGTGTTCTGCGTCCACGGCGGCACGACAGTGCACCGCGACGAAAATTATCTGTCCTTTTCCGGGAAAAACTCCGGGATATCTTACTCTGTGTCAGCAGTCTAATATTCAATAAAGGAGTGGAGTCGTTCATTGGGCTATATGAAGAGATAGCTTGCACACATATGGTCTCGCTTCAGCTCTCTCGTAGTACCTCGTCAAATCTACAAACAAAGATTGTATTTTAATATCACTGCAGGGAGTGCATTCTTCGTCCGGGAGTCTGTATCGTCAGAACCATTAAACAGTGACTGAGCGCCGCTTATCTTCCTAATCGGGTGACGCGGAAAGGGCAGAAAGAAATGAAAATGGTCTTATACATAGAGACCGATTCCAAGCGCTTGTCGCGGCTGTCGAGTAAAATAGTACACAACAGTCAAATTCGGAAATAGATCCAATGCTCGTAAAATGAAGTAATATACAGCTTGCACGTGGCGGAAATCCATAGTATCACAGAATTCCACACCTACAACCCTCTTTACGCTTTTACATGAGGAATTTGCTGGTGCGAAATTGCAACATTTTCTCAGTTTGAGTATACTTCAGGTAATAATCCAGGCGACTTAGTACGTTAAGTTGTTATTGTTGTATTAGCCGTAATTTTCATCCCGTGATGTATCATACCGACGGAGTTCGAAAGAAAGCGACGAATTACTGTATACGGTAGTTCGGTCACTCGTTGCCAATGGTCCGCAAACCAGGTTGCCTTTGTACAAGGTCAATACAGATGTCTATTAACCTACTATCGCTAGTGTAGCTAGTTGGTATTATAATGGCTTCTACGCTATTAGCGTCCGAGCACGGCTTTTCTGCTGACATATATGCATGATAGCTGACGTTCAAATGTTCTTGCTGCTGGGTATCTGGAGTAAAGCGTGACCAAAAGCTTCGTTCCTCATCCACTCGAAATTCGTCGCGATCGCTTTCTCACGGAGGGAGTTTCCGAAGGAGTCGCGATCCTGCTCCATTACCGTTGGATCCCGCCATTCCGCCCGCGTTTGCACAGACGGAGGCCCCCAGCGGCGACGGTGTCTGGCGAAGCTTATCGCCTACTGGGATTTCTCGGGAAAGACGCGCAGCGCGAGATAGATCTGGCGTTCGCCCACGCGGATGATTTTACACCGAGCCGAAGGTTGAGAGATATACACCGCCGCATGAGGCCGTGGTGTCTCGGGACCGTCGTCCGCTACGGATCCCGGTCGATCTGCCGGGATGCCGACCGTCGCATGCAAATCCCCTCCGTTTTGCGAGCCATCGCGCTCGTTCTAAACGCGAAAATACGAGTAGCGCGTTGAATTACGCGCGTGCCTTCATTTCTCTCTCCAACGATCCTCCGATCTCGCTACCGCTGCGCGTAATTCCAGCAGCTGGCCGATCGGGCGAGATTTCGTCGGAGAGCTGCTCCTCGGGTGATTTTACAGCATTTTTATCGTACTCGGGGAGTAGCGTTACTCGTTGTACTCCGGCTATTTAATTTGAAGCAACGCGCGTTATTTGCAGCAGTAAGTGACTAATTTACCGTCTCAACTCATTCAGGAATGATCGTTAAACTTGCGATTGAACAGCGGATATTCGTACGGTTTATATTTTTTTCCAGCCTAGCTGAAGATAGATTCAAAGATCGTTAAATAGTGGACTTTTGGAATTTTAAGTCCGCGGTAACTCGTTGAATTCGTGTGGTACTTTATTCTATTCACCTTCAGTCGAAGTCACGGTAAAAAACGGTAGTACTGCATGAAAGAATTACGGTTTTATCATGTAACGATGAAAACGATATCAATGATACGATATATTATGCTTGCAAACGACTGTATGCCGAGATCAGTTAATTTTGACGAGTGAAAGAATGATAGATGTCGTTTGTATTTTGGGGCCAATTTACAGCAGATGTAAAGAAAAAGCAAATTGATGCGTCGGAATGCGGACACGTGTTGTTGCGTTTCGGCGCAGCGATAATCGACAAATGACTTCTTCAGTACTAGATTGCATGCAAGCTCGACTCGCTGAAATGCCATTATTATCCGTTCTGCCGTAAGAGACAACCTCATGGGTGAAGAAATCTCTTTGTCTCATGAAAGCCACGCCGAGAGACAATTCTGGTACGAGGCGCGGAGAACGATCGCAGGAAGTCGGTAACGTTTATACGTCGCACGCGGAGCCGTTCGGCCATGCCGGATGTAATACAAACGAGCGAGTAATTCCAGAATGATGTGGCTGCACTAATGTCGTGCGTTCTCATCTGTGCTCAGCGAAAGTCGCTGATTAACGAAAAGGATGCATCCTGTTGTCTCATGGCCCCGGGGCATGCCAGCATTTTCTCTGCCGCATTGCGCTCCCGTAGCCGGGTTAATTTCGAAGCAGTACGATGAAGAGATTAATTCACGCGAAATTCAAACGTCGCTGCGACGTGTGATGTCCGCTCGTCGTGATCAGCTCGATATATTTTCCGAAGATGCCGCACCTTATACCGTTTTTCAGAAAGAGCCGCGGCGCACTTTTCGACGCCGATTCGAGTTAGGAAGTTCGTTTTTCTCCGGTTTCAGGCAGGACGCATTGCTCGAAAGCAGCGCCAAAATCAGGAGAGTAAAAGCTTGAAGAGATTATATAAAAGTATATAATTTTAAATGTATAAATATACATATATATGTTATGCAATAAAATAGAATAAAATACAGTACACTCTGTATTAGAAAGGCAGATTAGGTGGATCTAGAGGCTTGTTTAAAATACATTTTAATATATATACAGCATTTATAATGACACACTAGTACTAGATTGTGGTACATTATCTTCTGAACTTAATTTATGTAATTGGTGAACTTAGAAGCTGAAAGAAGTTTGAAGGAGTTGGCCTGGTGAGTCAATATGTCACAGCACGACAATTTGGACAATTTTCAAGAATCAGATTACACTCACCGTCATTTCGCAAATTTCTTTCCTGACGAGAGTTCGGGCGGTGGCTCAAACCTCCCGCCAGGATCGGTGACGTTCAAAGATGTGTGTGGGGCAAGCAGCACCGTTGAAAAGTTACCAGAAATGCACTTATCTTCCTCTGTTTGATGTATCCTTCAAGTCACGTCAAAGAAATTTCCCATCGATCAAACGTGAGTCAGAGGAAAACACGTTGGCACAAGTAGCAAGGCGGGAGCGGAGTTCGAAGAAGATCACCGAACGAGCACGCACTACCGTGGCCGAGCTGCTGCTGCGAGCGGAGGCGTCAGGATAAACGCGTAGTCTTTAAGCATCTCGCGCGTCAGCGCCGGTACGATGCATCCGTCGACGACCAAAGCGCGGAAGACGAAGCTCTATCTGCCAGCTCCCTGGCGCCGCGCCACTCGCCTCTAACGGTGGTGCGCATTGTCCGACGTGAACTTACGGCGAACTTTGTGCCGCGAAACTATCCCGCGAGTTTTGCTTCTCACGCCGCGAGGGCCGGGAACGAGCCTGTTGAGACCATTTTGTCCTGGATAACAGGTTGATTTTGCAAGCGTCTAAACCCGAACAGTGTCCATCGCGGTAATCCTGTTTCCATTTCTCTCGTTGTTGCGCATCGACGCTGATTCTCTGCATGCCCGGCGTTCCGCGCGGTCAGGATGCGCCATGTAGCGTGTGTACGTACAAATGAGTGACGATATCTTCGCTGAACTTCATTTGCACCGCTGCGGGGTTCGAAACACGTACACTGTACTGCAATATTACGTATTATGGCACAGACCCACTTTGTGATCGTGGTGGTCTGGCGCTCAGGCAGAGTTGCGGCGGCATGCTCGCGTGTGATGTTCAGACCATCGTGGCTGGGCCTCCTGGTCGCGGTTCACGCGCTCCCGGACGCGAGCGACGAGCGACGTCACGGGTCTCTACGCCGGAATTTCCGCATTCCACGATTCGTTGTCGCACTTTGCGCGAGTCGCTTGCTGCACGGAGCTCGGCGATCATATCTGAAAGCCTGCTGATCCGCGTTTGCGTTTTTCCGCCGGTATGCGTCTCACACCGTCGATACATCGTGCGCTGCCTCGTTACCGCGCGACCTCCGCCGTCTCATCCCCATATTTGACGTGCCGCTCGCCTCACTTTCAGCGACGCGGCGGCTACCGTGCTGATCCGCGCTGCACATGTCGATTTCAGAGGGTACGGTACATCCGCGAATTCGAGGTAGAAAGCTTTCGCTTTTCTTTCTTTCCATTTCTACCGGTATGCTTCTCTCGACTCGATTGTTCAAAATTACGATTATTGCGACGGAGAAGAACATGTAATGTTAAGAAATCTTGAATCGAGATTAAACATTGTCTGACTCTACGAGTTGATTGGCAAAATACGCCTTCCTGTTTCCATGCAATTATGGGTGCTCGTCCAGATAGACTACGCTAATGGCGATAAGTGCTGGCCAGTGAGACTGCATCTGTTTTCGTGCGTATTAACTAACGCATCCGGAGTGTAAGCTGTCCGAGATTTGAATGCTAACTTGTGAAAGTCGTATCTTTCTTTTGATGAACATGTGATTCCTTATGCGCTCATGGGCTCACGCATCTTGAGTCGGCAGGAACTTGAGAACACGGAACATCGAGTCCTGATTTTTATTTTACATGGCTTAGCTACTTTTTGGAGAGGTGAAAGACGCTTAATTTTGAAGATCCTGGCGTTCAAAGGATTCCCGACAGAGGAGAGATGTCTCGATTGTTGGCTGCTTTCACAGCACGAACTTGCTTGTTTCTTCAACTTATGAAATAAACGTGAAATTCTCTATGCTTAACGAATTAACTTCAATGTACCTGCATCTCATCATCCGGTCTGAGCAGTTTTCTCTTTTCTGCCCGCCATCGTTGTCGTTCGAGTAAAACAGTGCGAGGTAAAGAAACCTGGTAAAGCCGAGTTACCGTAATCCTGCGTCGTCTGTAGATCGAAGTCGGGTGCGCTGCGATAATCATTTCGGATCAGCTGCTGCGTGCACCTCATCATTGTATGCGAATATACCGCATGTATGTACAGAATCGTTCTTTCTAGTCACAGATATCTCGTGTTGCGCACGTCGCGTTCCGGTCACTTCTATCGTAATCGTTTCTATGCAACGGTATGGCGCTTTTCCTCTTACACGAGATAGCGGGAGTACGTTTGTTGCTCTTCGATTGTACACGCATCTGCGTTTCCACAATTCACTGTTGGTCCACGGTACGCCGCCTTTTCCTTTCTTTACGCACGCTGTTTATTTTTAAATACCGTCTCGCATTGTCTATTCAAAAGATACGTACCGTTTTGCCCTTACACTAAGATTGGTCTTGGTTGGATGCGTAGCTATACCGCATTACTTCAGGCTTCACTAAAGGCAAAGTAAAAGACTACGTGGACTGATGAAAAATGCTCAGGAAATTGAGCGAGGTTGAAGAGAACGGAAATGTTTTTACCGGATGGAGCAGGAATCCTAGAGATTTGTTCCGGTGCAACTGCAGCCATGGCGCGAGAGGTGGTCAGCAATAATGGTCTCTACGGTGGTGCGAAAATAGTGTTGTGATTTAATACCAGAAAGAACAATATTTATCTGCTATCACGTGATCTGTACTGCGCACTGTTTTGAGGCGGAATTAATAGGCCAAAATGTTTGGGGCGTGTGCCATCGACAAACGATCCCAACTGCCGCACTGCGTAGCGGTTGTAAAGACCTATTGCTAACGTTTAGAACAGAGTAATGGATCATAGTTCCGTTGGTCCCTCAGTCCCCGATCTGCTGGCTTTACCAATATAGCATGAGATTTGGGATGAATGCGAGCAATCGGAAAATCGTGTATCCAAAGGTAGTTGTTGACTTGTGAGAGCAAACTACATGAGAGAATACAAATAGTACCAGAAACAATAGAAAAACATAATAAAACGGATGTGCAGAAATTAGTGTCTGCGACGAAATAATTACGCGCGCGACTTGCACTCAGTACCGATTCGTGCTCTGTTAGGCGGTGCGTAGAATTTTATCGATGTCGCAAGCATTTGCTGAATCCGATACAAACACCGTTGAACTTGACAGGCACCGAAACAGCACTGTTCCGCAAAATTCCACTCTGCTCGAACCACGTGACCCAAATCAACCAGTAACTAATTTTCACGTTGCACCTAAAGAGGCTTCGATTTCGTCTGGACCCTGCCCTCGCTCCGCGCACTTTATTGATGATAGAAAAGTGTAATGTTATTATTACTCCATAGTACACATAGCTATACATAATGGCTCCTACTGCACTGTCACATCAACTAACTGCGAGAATAAATTCAGGAGAATTCTTAGCAATATCCATTTTCTGGCAAGTGTGCTGATGCTTTTTGGAGCGGTGTACGTGTACTCAGCGTGGATCGACTCTCGCGATCGATCAAAGTCGCGCAATTCTCGAGATGGCCGCTCGTGGTTTCGAAGAATCAACGCCGGTGAGATTTGCTCGGCAAACGAAAGGGCCGCGTTCGTTCGATCTATGTGCGCCTGGTTATTGATCCGGCACAGGGGATAATAGTATCGTCCAACCTGGCGAGAGCATCAACCTCGAGTAGGTTCGATTTGCTCGGCGAACACGGCAGGCCGAGGGAGGAGACGCAGGCTACGGACTCAGTATGGTATGCGTGGCGCCTGGATCCCTGGTGCGTCAGGATCGAACGGTCGGGCATGGATAAAACGCGGTGCGCCAGAAAGTCGACTGTCGTCGCGCGAGAGACCGAGAATTCCGACGGCCGCCTGTCGGCGGGTGTGCGCGCGTCAGGAAGAGGATTCTTTCCTCTCAGTTTCAGCTACACGGGCTGTGTGTCGTGTAAACGCTGCGGTGTTTAACGTCTGGATAAAATCAACCGATGCAATGATAAAAGATCGTGGAGAAATCAGCGCTGTTCGTTCGCGTTCAGGCAGCTCGCGCAAGCCTGCGCGCGGGCGCGTTTCATCATGTGCTGTTTCTTCCGAAAAAGGTGAAAAACTTAAAGCAAAATGGCGGAAAGAATAAGGTAGCACGTATGACGCGGCGTAGCGGTGGTCCGTTCCGCAAATCAGGTGTGGTGAAAAGTGTTTTCGGAGCGTGAAGACGGCGACGGCGCGCAGTACTGGCGCAGCTCGACACAAACTGGCGCAGCCGGCGTTATCCTGCCGGCATCGCTCAGTTCAGGCAGGGTATATCGGTAACGCTCTCTGCTGACACAAGGCACGGGTGTGCAGCGGCGGCAATTGCACGTTGCATCGGTTGCGTTCCGTTGCCCCAGGCGGGAGCCGAACGGAGCCGTAGCTCGAGTAGGGGCGAGAGCCGTTGCATTGTACTGATTGCGGCGTGTCGCTGCTCCCAGGCGTGGCTCTCTTTCTCTCTCTCCTCCTGGACGGTCCAAATGCGCGTGTCGAGGAAGCACCGATACGGCCGCCGTGATCACTTCTGCTGGAAAGAGGACTTTAACTCCTTTATTGCAATCCAGAGTGTCGACTCCTTTAAGGCATACATAACCGCACGGTTTTCACCCGCTAGAACGTTCAGCAGCGCGATTTGGTCCCCGTACACCGCCGGGCTTCTCCTTTACCATCGACGACAAATGTCGGTTTTCACCTTATCCTCGCGTTATAGTTCGTCCTTGTCGGCACTCCGCCTGCCGGGCCTTTGGAACGCACGCCGCTGGCTATTAATAATCGTTGGTTCGACAGCCGAATTGCCTGTCCTCGACCGAGGCACCTGTCGTTAATTAATTACCCATCAGAGCCATCGTCGCGAACAACAAAGGAAAAAGAATCAAAAAAGAGTCGTACCACTGCTGATGACGAACCATTCACTACCATTCGACTGTTTGCGAAAGAAAAAAGCACAGCAAAATGTTGAGGAACCAACCAACGACGAGCGTCCTACCGGACATCACTTTTTAAATAAGACGACACATTTGATTGTATCTTTCAACACGTGACGTGTTTTCGATCTGAAGCTAAATCATCGACGCGCCTCTGCATTATTAACAAGAGTCAATAATCCCAAACATCCTCCGCCTTTCTGAAACTTTAAGCAGCTAAACGAGTGTCAATTGATTCCGGGACGAGTCTTTAAATTTTTTTCTAAAATTCTTTCTTCTTCGTACCCTTGTCGTTATTGTTGCAGCTTTCTACCCATCGCGTCATACAAAGCGCCAAATGTAATATACAAACGTTCGCTGTAATTATCGACAAATTATGCGCGATGAGGGAGTCCGAATCATGTTAGCTAGATTCAAGCGTACAATGTCCCCAGGAAAGAACAGTCGAGTTAATTAATTGCACAACGAAATCTTTCTCCCCGAGGATCCGTTTCTGCTCTGCGTGACGGCGCGTCGAGATTCAGTTGGTAGTTAATTCGACTCGAATGACGATCGTCGTGCCGGCGATGCATTGTGCGTCGCGTGTGGACCCGAGGCGCGGTTCTTTGCACCGCAAAACCGTCGATAGTTCCGCGGGTGATGCGGTTGCCACGCCAGCTCCCTTCCAACCTTCAGCTGTGTCGCGACCGAGAGCTGCTCGGAGAGTCGTCCTGTACCACTCACACACACACACACGCGCGCTTACGGTTTGTACGTGTTCTTCCTTGATCGACGGAAGACAGGACGCGACACTCGAGTTCACCACGAGTGTTTGTACGTTGCGCCCGACGAAACTGTTCCAGGCAAACGAAAAAGGGGCAAAAGAAAAAACGAACGACGATACATTTGTTGTCATTAAGCTCCGTTTCTTCTCGGCCGAGCCGGAGAAAGCGTCGAGAGGGACGAAGAAGAATGGGCAAGGAGAAAGTGAAAAAAGTAATAGAGCGGACAGGTCGAGTGTTTCCTCGCAACGGCGTCGGGCGTCCAGTAAATTAACAATGACACGCGGAATACGTGTCCGGCCACGACTGACTTTCTTTCTGTTAGATCCACTTATCTCCCGTATGTTCGAACGAAACGGTGCAACGTGGAAGGAAAGAGGGGGACCTTCACCCCTGGACAAAAAAGACAGTACCCTATATATTTTCTTGCATTACGTATCGTGAATTATGTATAAGAAGTGAAAGCAAAAGAGTCGTATTTACCGATGGAAAGAGGTTCGATCTAGACGGAGTTAATGGTCTCCATTGTCACTGTCAATCATGATTTAAAAGCAACAACTTTTTCTCAATCGACTGATGGGGAGGCGGCGGTATTTGAGGACGTAAGATGGAAATTGAACATTTTCAAAATATATTGGAATGACTGACGAACGAATCAACACGTACGCACATTTTTCTACGAAAGCAGCTGTGAAATAACACACATTGCAAAGAAAAAAATTCGTGTTTTAATGAATTTAAAAATGTATTGCGAAAGAGTGGGAAAAACTAGACCAAAAAATCGTATATTTAAAAACTGTATCGATATTAAACAATTATCGAATTCGTCTCTTTTGTTTCTCACAGCCAGCTTGTAAATATCATCAATTGTTACAAACGTATTGTAAAAAAGTTCAATTTATATTACTCGTACGTGTTGATGAAGAAGGGCTACGCAAGTCGCGGATAAAAAAATACGACGTTGATACGCGACGAACGGAACGAAACAGAGCAGAACCTTCCTCTTCTATGACGCTCTCGGCTGAATCTCGAGCGAGGTTCGAGGGGTGTAGGTCGAAAAAATGGCGGATGACGCGATAACCAGCGCGGCGAGACCGGCGCGACGCGGCCTCCTCGCTCGCGTCTACTGGTTCGTTCATCTTCGCTATCTCTAACTGTAGTTGTAAAATAAGCCGCACGCTATCGTTGACCCGCCACGCAAGTCTCCGCACACGGCGTGTCTCTGCCTCTCGTCCCGGAAACCCGGAGCAACGAGCGCCGGTTCGACGACATCCTGGACGATCCGTCCTCGGATGTTCCCTCGTTCTCTCTCCTTCTCGCCGCTCGACCTAGCGATAAAAAGAGAGAGAGAGAGAGAGAGAGAGAGCGTTATCCGTGTCCTTTGATGTATTCGCCGGCGAGTGACAGAGGGACGGCGGCCGCGTCGCTGGCTCGATCGGCTGTTTCGACTCTCACGTCGAGACCTTCGAACCCGAACGCCGATCCATTCTTCCTGCTTCGTTTAAAATCACGCACGCGTGATCCAAGGATCGCTTTCGAGCGCCGCCTTCTTGCAGCAACGAGCCCCGATACGATTTTAAAAAGCTTGGCCTTTAGTTTGCTAATAAATGAAATCGTTGACAATATCTAGTCTATCTAGCGACAGTCTTGAGAATGTCTCAAGCGTGCAGCACTTTAAAAAAAAAAAAAAAAAGAAAAGAAAAGAAAGAAAAAAAAGCACAGTCTCAGGTTAAAAGCACCTAATTATTCCAATTGAAGTGTTCTCGTACGAGCTCGTGCACGCCATTATGTCTTATTACTAAACCGCTCTACTTGTTAAGGACCCGTATATTCCCGACAATCCCCGTCGCACCTATAACCGTCCATTATACGCGGACAGCGATATCCCGGCATGGGATATCCGTTTATTACAGGCACTTCAAAGAAATTAGTTCCCCCGATTACGTCGACCGTTTAATTCGCAACAAAGTTGCACGAGCAGCCCGATCCATTCCCCGTACCTGTCCCATCAGCCGCTCGACTCTCAAGTACATAACGAAGAGTCGTTTCCTCGATCCCGCGCCGAATTTCTCCCGCGAGAACATCTCCCTCGCGAGATCGAGACCTATCCGGAGGAAAGTCCAGCCCGAATCGATCGCGTATCGATTCCGAGGGATCGGTTGCAACACGCGGCGCGCACTTTTTGCGCTCGTGTTTCGCAAAACGTCCAACGCTCCGGCTGACCACGTCGATAATCGCGTTACGATTAGCCGCGGCGGTATCGCAATTGCGAGCGCGTTCCCTCGCGCGATCGGCCGCGGATCGACGTTATCCCGCCCGTTTTCATCTCGCTTCGATTACACGCAGGCATCACGTGATTCACGCGTCTCGCGTTCCTTCCCTCGAGATCCCCCCTTCGTTTTCCTTTTTCTTTGAACCGGATTGATAAAGCTTGACGCGCGTCTTCTCTCCGCCGGCCCAGTTCTCACGCGCGCGCGTACGCACACACACACACACACAGCCAACTCCCCATGCCAGGGATTCCATCTGAAAACTGTATCCAGCCCCGGTTTAGACTCGCACTCGCTCGACCGCTTGCTCTTCCGTTCCAGCGTGTTTTCTCGCGCAACGTCGTGCTAGTCGATTTGACGCAGATTCCGAAATTTAATTCCGGAGGTCAAGCTCTCACGCATCGACGGGCTGTCGAGCGCTTCGAGTACGTGCAGAGATCGGACGACGAGTGTTCCTTCAAATTTGGCAATCACAGAACAATGACATCGCACAACGTGTGACACACATGACACGTTCGAATCGCTTCAAACAGAATCAAACATGTGAAAAGTACCGAAATTTGTCCATGTCTTCAAAGTTTTGACAGTCTTTGACTATCTGAAAGTCTTGGATAAAAGTTGAAACGTTTATGCAATCAATTACAGAAGAAATTTTAAAAAAATATATGTGTGTGTGTGTGTGTATGAATTGTATTATACATTTACTTTCTTTGTCAATTGTAATTCAGTTTTGCAAAATCACGTTCTTCAAACTTTTTCAAAGCCATCGCTATAAAGTACAAAAAAAAGACGAATAAATATATATAATTTCAAAATTTATCGACAGTCTTGCATCGAATTGTCCTGATTCAAATTTCGACAGTCTTGGAAACTGTCGAATCCTTCCGAAACTTCCCAATGTCTGTCGTTCGCCTATTCGAAGAAGGGAAAGTTTTTGATCGATTTCGCACAAGGCAAAAACAATCAGTTTCGAGGGTGCAACGACCAATGTAAAATCAAAATTAAGAAAAGAGTAGCCTCTCAGCGTTGATCACGTACTCCTCTCCCAGAGCGAGAAAACTCGAAGAAACGATCGTTCGACCGCGCGTCGCTCGAAATCCCGTCATTCCGATCTTTCTGGATTTTTTAAAAACTCGCGCGCCTCGGATTCTTTCCAAACAGCCTCTGGTTCGCCCCCGACTCGACTGTAACGCTCTTGTAATCGCCGCTGTCGTAACTTTGCTCGTGGTTTCGCGAGCACAATGCATCCGGCTGGCCGATACTTATGTAATGTGGATTCGAGCCGACGCGGCGTCTCGAAGGTGTTTGCTGTCGCTGTGTCGAGTAAATGAAAAAAGGGGAAAAGAAAAAAAAGAAGGAAGGAAAGGAAGGAAAGGGCGAAATCCGACGTCCGCCGGTTCGCCTTTAGCTGTCTCCAATGGCAGCGCTACTCCTTCTACTCGTTCGCTCATGGGAATGCAATCTCGCGCCGATATTAATATATCCGGTGAATTAATTTTTAAGGACACGTCTGAACTAGCGCTGGCTCGCCAACGGGGCGTTTCGCTTCGCTTTAATGCGGTATATTTATACTTTTGTTTTTCTGTTACGCTCGGTGGACGTATTTTCTCCGCGTATGTAAACGTCAAATGGGCAAGTCGAGAATAACAGTCTGAGAAGCCTAACTTGGAAAGTTTCCTCATCTCGCGGCGAGGAGAACGAAGGAAGAAATTACGAGAACTTTCAGTCCCACTTTTCTTTTCAATTTTCTCTTTTTAATTTAAAACTTTGAAAACTTCGGAAGGAGACGAATAAACCAACAGAAGGTAGAACCACAGTTGCGGTAGTGTTCTCTCATCGACCGTCAAAATTTTCAAATTCAAAATTACAAAACCGAGTAATTGAATTTCGATGGTTTTCTTCAATATCGAGTAAAATTTACGGAGAAACGATCCCTTAAAAAAAACAAAACGCTCTTCTGATTTTTTGATATTCCTTTGTATCCCGTGTCAACGACCACCGTGAACTTCATTCACGTTCCGTCGCTCTGCCCGCAGAGGGTGAAAGGAAACGCTTCTGACTGCACAAGAGCGACTAAAGGAAAATCGCCAAAAGGGAAGAGACTACCAGAGAGTCGGTGGGCAGGAACGAGCCGGATGGGCCGAGCGAGTTCGTCGGTTAGCAAAGCCGAGGCTGCCAGGCCACGACTTGACACCGGTGACCCGTGCCGTTTCACGATACGTGAAGAGGTCACCGAGGAACGTCGAGATCGCTACTTGAACGAGCGTACCGGCCGTTAAGTAGGCGGCACGAACGATCCCCGATGGATTAATCGCGGAAAGTGTGGAAATGATCCCGAGCCGCACGGTTCGGCCTAGCTGAGGCACCGAGATTGTTCCACAGATTTTGTCTAGAAATCTACGAAACTCTCGCGAGATCCTCGATGACAACACTTTGAATCGTTGGTGAATATTTGACGACGACGACGACGACGACGACGACGATACTCTTTGGTGTGAAGTTGAATGCAATAATAATAATAAAAATTGGCGTACACACGCAGGTAAAAAGAAGAAGAAGATGTTCGCCAATTAGTGTTTTTTTCTTCTTGTTGTTCACAGATCGTGGACTTTCAGATTAACCTACTTTGTAGAAACTGGTATTGCATAAATAGCGCAGAATCGACGCCAAATGTTTTAATTTTACAGTTTTGGCTTTATCGTTGAAGATGCCAAAATATCGTTTCGAAAGCGCATCTATGATTGGCACACCTATAAATTATTTGCAATAAAGTTTGTTATATATTGAAAAATATGTAAGAATGTTAATTCTACAAGTTTACAATCGACGAGATCGTTTGTAATTTTTCATTTTTAACCTTTTCCAACTTGATTCGTTCTTTGGTGCCACATTGAATTGAAAATTAACGTTAAACTTGCAAGTTCTTTTGTCAACAGATTAAATTTCTATTAATCTGCTCTCAGGTACAGATGTTCAATTTTATATCGTGATCTCACACATTTTACGTGTGAGAAAAGTGTGTCAAATTAATACAAAGTCATCGCGTCGTTTTGGCGTGAGCAGTGCAAACAAGTTTAAGAGTAAATTGTAATTGTGGCAAGTTGATGAAACGAACAGACGAAGGAGACAAAAAAAAAAAAAAAAAAAAAAATACAAGTGCTAGGATTCCAGAGATGTAATATTCAAGACACAAAGTAGTACAAGAGCAAAATACATAGATATTCTTAGGACTTTGAAAACTGAAAGGATTATTAACTCGCAGCGTTCGGGACAATGTTACAATCTATCGTGTAACGACGATAACAGAGATGTCGGTTAATTTTTGTAAAATGTACATTATCTAAACTCTTCTTCCTCCGACGATGTTCGCCTCAATGAAAATGCTTGTTTATGCAAATGCGTAACGACCGCCGACGGCAGTCGACGTGTCAAACGAAGATCGAGCGTCGGTCGCTTCGTTCAGTTTTTGTCGAGCAGCGCGTACGAAGCTCTCGTCAAAATTCACGAGCTTCGAGATAAGAGAGCCAATTTACCGCTCGGGAGTACCTCGAGATCTACCTCGCTCTGCTCTTATTCGGCAGGATGATTGCAGGTTTCGAGATGCTGCGCGTCAGGTTAATCAGGTGAACCGTTGCAGCTCGGAAAATAAAGTGCGAAAACACGACCCGTGGATCGACGACGAGGGTACCCGGGGCCCCGATAGAATGCAACGAGGCACGGCGAATTCGTGTTTGTGCAACAATGTCGACACGCTGGTAGCACCGGGTGATCGTTAACGCGATCGAAAGTGCATCCATCGGGGCTTTAATCTCGACGGCGTGTAATCGAATCTCCGGGGCTCGTCAGTTGGCAATCTTCGTATCACGCGGAAACTCGTGCCATTAATAGAAGCTAAACGCAGCCGCGTTCAGGATGCTCGAGGAAATCGAATTTTAAATCGAATTTTAAATCGATGTTTATTCTCGGACCGCGTGCTATTTTCGGCTCGCGTATTTATAACTTCATTTATACTCGCGCTTATTATTATTTTTTTTTTTTTTTTTTTTCAATACCATTCGTATTATCGCCTCGTTTCACTTCTCATCGTTGTAAAATTCTTACGAAATTACTTTCGTCGTGAGTGCGTATTTACGCGCCTCGAAATACCTCCGAATACAGCCGCGATAGAAAGTGGCGTGGAATGCGCGTTTCAAGCTTTCTGTTTTTCTTCCTCTCAACGATACGCTAATTTTTATTTCGAGGGCGGTTGAAATCAGCGCCGTTCGAGAAACGAACGAGAGCGCAGGGAATCCGGTGAAATTCGGTGAACCGAGACCGAAACCACCGCTGATTTGTGGGGCGTTACGCGCGTTCGCGCTGCCGCCTTCACCTGGAAGAGTGGACATCCTTGAAGACCTCTCTCGCTCCCTTTCTTTTTCTCTTTTTCCCGACGACGTGTCAATTATCCCATACATACACACACACACACACACACACACACACGTGTACATATACAAGCAAGCGGACTTCTCGTCGCTCGAGCTAATTTGCCCGATCGATTTAATTCCCCGTGCGCCACCGCGCCAGGAAGAACGAAAACGAGTTGGCCGCGGCTCGCCGTTAGAATATCGCGACGGTGGATTATTATCAATTACGCGCTCGTCCTCTTCCGCCAGCGACAAATCACCGAGCTTTCGTTTTCGATGCAACGCCCGCGGAAAATTGGAATTTTACGCCGCGAGAATTTAATCGAACTCGAACGCGGCGGTGTCGAGATTTCGTAATTACCAGGTTGTCGATCGGATGAAAGGACTCGGCCCGGACTCGTCGGTCGAGAGGAGAAAAGAAAAATATTTTCCTCGCCGCGATTCTCGAACGATAGCTTCTCCGAAGCTCCGGCCCGCGCTCTCTCCGTGATTTTTTCAACGGGCATTTTCACCGCGCGTTCCCTTTTGCTCCTTCTTTTTTTTTTTTTTTTTTTTCGTTTTAATCCGCTTCGCGGGACGTCGAGTCACGAAGGCCGGAACGGCCAGTCTCTCTCCAAAGTGACGTCGTTGACCTCGTTAGTCCTCTTTTCGAGTTCCTCGCCGCGCTGTTTTTCTGCCGACTTTGTGCAATCGTAACGAGATCAACCGCTTGTAATGCATAAATTATTATCCGCACGCGAAGACGAGCTTACCGTCCAGCCTCAACCTGGACTCGGTTCTCTCGAGACGTGTTTCTATGAAAACTCGACCGTGTTTTTTTTTTCCTTTTAATCTAAACCAAACGCCCCCCAAAAAAAAACAAAGAAACGTGCAAACACCTGCTCGTTAATCGCGCGGTGGCCTGGCTACGATTAATTCCGCGCTTCCTCCTCCTTTTTGCTTCTTCTCAGTTTCACTGGCCAAGGAAAGCGGCGGCGCGCTCCTCGGTCTTCTCGTTCCTTTTTCCTTTCCGAGGACGAGCCTAATGTCGCCGTTCCTGATAGAAAGTTCCGCTACCACGGTTATTCGTTAACCGACACACACACACACACACACACACACACATTTCGAATTTACCGAGCGTCGTGTTCGAACTTGACTCTAATGGTTTCCGTCTCGTTCGAGAAAGTACCAAAGTCGAGCACGCGTCTTTCCGAATCTGCAGGTTGCACAAACGTAACAACGTGGAAGATCGTCGAGGAGCAAAGTGCCGGGGCCCTGGGAGCTGGAGAGCTCGATCGGCGGTACGCGAGAGGCCCGGAGACATCGATGCCTGGGACGAGAAGAAGAAGAAGACGGGACGAGCAGCTCGTAAATCATTCGCCCGGATCTGGCTACTTGCGGTTTTCTTCTGGATCCTTGGACCTGTTTAATTGGTCAGCGACCGGTCTTCTATTCCGCTGTCAGCGCGAGCATCCATTACCGATCTCGCGCAGGCGTTGTTTGCGCGCGGCATTAATAACAATTACGCCCACTCAGCGCGTCGTTTGCGCTCGTTACAAACGAGTTTCGATCAACTGTTTCGGTCAGGTGATTCCCTCCTCTACAGAGGAAGAGATCGAGAAGATTCGCGAGGGAGGAGGCCGCGTTCGTCGACACAAGTCACTTTCCTCCGTCGCGTTCTCTCGCGATCACGTTCACCCGATCGCCGGCGCAGATCCTTTTTTTCCCGGACGAACGCCGGTCTTGCAGCTAGCTTCGCTCAAGTGAAGCCTGAACGACTGTTTCGCTCGGAGAAAACCTGCAACGCCCTCGTACGTGCGTTTATGCCAAGGAGAGAGGACCGCGATAAGCGTCGACAAGCGGCGCACGATGCAATTACCGATACACGCGGCCGCGGTTTTTGCAACCAGCTCGATCATAATCGATCGGCTTATCGATCCTCCCTCTACCGATCCGTTTCTTTTGTCGGTGGAGCGCGCTTGAGAAATCCAACGCCGGCACGGAGAGGGGAAGAAAGAAAAAAAAAATGGACGCCCGGCGCCGCGCCCGGTGAGGTCTTGCCTTTATTCCGGATTCCATTGCTAGATAATCGCTGCCTCTTGCTTTTCGATTGATCTATCTCGAGGCATTGTCTATAAATTTTAAACGAACGCTGGAACGTTGGAAATCACCAGGATGCAGAATTACACGTTTCTTCCCCTCGTTATCGGTAACGTTGAGATATAATAAGCAGTGGACGTAGTAGAAGCACGTATTTTGGATAATTGAAACTAATATAAATAACACTTTAACACGAAGAATAAATTTCATTCTATTGCTGTTGAATTGTCTTTTTAAGAATCGATATCGATAGAGATTTCATTTCGAAAATTTTCATTTTCAAAACTCTCCATAGAGAGATTGGGTGTCCTTACGGGCCACGTCGACGTATACGTACAAATTTTTGTACTGCGCGTTGATTTTTGTTCGCTAAACTCAGTTGACACAGTTCTTCCTCGTATGTAATTAATTGTTACTAAATAGTTGTAAAATAGTTTTATACGCGTACGGTAAGATAGTTTTATACATGTACACCGTAGTACAATATGCATTCTACCGTCCATTCAATGCAATATTCCAATGCCGATGCAATGACCTTACTCGTACATGGAACGTTTCTCGTTACAGACAAAGAAGAAATATTCGCCATCTTGAAAAATTGTCTAACACGTTCGCTAACGCCGTTTAAGGAAATAAATTATATATTTACGTACATATTAACAAAACGTGCTGAATAAATGATTGGAATCGTTTCTATGTGCAACACTGCACCATATATACACGCATGACACAAGCAATAAAAAAACTACGACTTGTATTCGTCTCACTGAAAGGCCCAGAAGCAACTGTTCCGACTAGGAAATGAAGACGACTTTTTTGCCATAAAATTTTATTTGAATCGATAGAAAACAAATTACAGGCGCGATCGCTCAGTACCAGACAACGCCACGCCCCCTCGCGAATCACGTGACCCAAATCAACCAATCGCTAATTTTCGTTGCACCTGAAGCGGCCCGACTTTCAGTGATAATTAATAAAATGAAGAGATGAGGAAGACAAAAATATATTTGAAACTATTATTTTCAGTCTATAAGAAATAGATGATAATTTATATATTTGTTACTTTGACATTGGAACAGAAATTCGATTAAAAGTAAAATTACCCTGTAATATTTTAGCAATAGTGAATGTCAGACAATAACTAACAGCTATTCTAAAAGCATCTCACTCTTTGCACATTTTAACCAATTTTTTTTTGAAAATGTTAATTTAATACATTCATCCCTGAAAAGGAATTAGGTTTGGAATATATTTTTGACACATTGCTCAATCTTACATATTAAGATCGCACGTGCGAACAGTTCCCAATGTTGACAAAAAAATTACACACGCATGCTTATACACATACATATAAAATTGCTACTTGGAAAAATTTATTACCCCGGCAGACGTGTGAAAATTTATAATCTGAACAGCCCGGGGAGAGATTAACGTTAACGAAAAATGAAAATGAGGTGAAATACACCGTTACGCTGTATGTCACTGTCAAAGAGTCGACCAAGATCGGCGCGAGAGAACAGGTTGATGTTTACTCGTGACGAGGACTTTGCCCTGTTCCTGTCAAAGACCGGAAACCCGTTCCTTGATACGATTACGCGAGTACGGTGTCGCGTGCAAAGGTCGCGGCACCGCGACACCGAGATTTCGCAATCGCGGCGCGGCCGTTCCACAGCTTGCGCAGCACGCGCAATTCGCCACTTGTCGTCGAACCTGTGAGAACCGTCTGGTTTTCGTAACTGGCCGCGTTAATGAAATCACTCTGGTTGCGCGTTTCCGTCCGAGCGCGCCGAATAAATCAAGAGTCACCGGCTCTCGGCTCCGATCGATTTTTCGCAACCGTTTGATGAAAAATCGAGGCGGAAGGATCTCGCGGAGGCTGTTACCTTCTCGAAACGAAAGAAGGCGATTTGCTCTTCGTCGCTAAATGGAGTCGTCTCGCCGATCCGGAAACGGAAAGTTATGAATATCACTTGACGCCGTGGACGGGGAACGTAAATCTTCCCGATCATCCTTCTCTTTTCCTCCGACTATTCCCTCGACGTCGCCGCGCAAATGGACAAAATTTGGCGATTGTTTCGAGCCTCCTCGTTCAAAGAAGAAGGAAGATCACGACGAATGATCGCGTGGAAGCGGTTTGTCGGATACGGGAGAAAAAGAAAGAGAAGGAAATTAATCGGCCAGCTTTGGAGTTTGCTTTTCTGTCCGGAAAAAAAAAAAGAAGAAGTTTCTGGCCGGGACGAGTTATATATCAGGTGCGTTATCGCGCCTGTGGATCCAGCTTTTTACGGATGCGACGCGCGGCTCTCGAAGGTGAGAGGTGAAGAAACGCACGAAGTTGCGATGCCGCCGCGAAACGATTAATCCACCGCTCGTCTCTCTTTCTTTTTTTTTCTTTCTGTTACGGTGAAACGGGATCCGCGAGCGCTTTTTACGCACGTCCACGAGCGTCCTCGGTCCAGAATTAATCGGCTCCGCAACCTTGCGGATATTTATACGCGCGCGGAAGAAGAAAAGGAAGAAAAAATTCGGCGAATAGCGGCAGCGGGCGAGGGGGGAGAGAGGAGAGAAAGAAGAAAACGAGGGGAATATCGTTCAGGGTCTACCGATCCGATAAAGTAAATGGGCCTGTTGCCGAGAGTACAGCTCGCGGTGATACACACGGCGGAGGATGTGTCTCGGCCGGAAGATACGCGGCCGAGGTAAATGCGATTTTCTGCTCTCTCGCGCCGACACCGAACGACACCGTCGCTCGCTTATCGTCGCTCGACGGCGATCCTCGACACTGTTCGCAAGATTGCGGAATTTGGATTACCTTGCCTCCGGCGGACGTAGTCCTTGCCGTGGTCTTCTGTCCTCTCCGCGAAGACTTTCGACGCTGCCACCGCCGCTTTGGAACCTATCGCGTTCCGTTTCTCGAGCGCGTCGGATTCTCTGCCGCTTTGTTCGGATCGAAGACACGCGTACGCCGAGTTTGCGAGAAATTTGTCGATTCGATCGGCAAATGCGAGGTGGTTTCCTGGCGGTGTCCGAACTCGCGCGAAGGCTGCGAAATTCGAGGTTGACGAGTCGATTTAACCTTATCGTCATTATCGATCCAGAGTTAACGCAATTGAGGAACCCAGCCCGCCATTGGTAGCATCGTTTTCTCAATTTCTTTGTACGATCGAGAGCAAAATCGCTGGAACGCATCCTGTTTCTTTCTTCTTTTCCTTTTGTTTTTCTCTTCTCCGTTTCGTCTCGAGCAGAATTAGCGCACCAAGTTACGCAGGCGCTTTCTGTAATACCTTGCACACGCTAGCGGAGGCGTTTTAATTCGTCGACGCGAGAAAGAAAAGAAAAAAGAGAAAAAAGGAAAGGGAAAACGCAACCGGGCGGTCGGTATTGTTGGGAAGATATACAGCCTACCGATGGGATCTTTCAGTGTTTTCAGGCGCACAAGGACAACTCGTTAAACAGAAAAACGCCGCCGCCGCATTCCCGAGATTTACGCGCGAATTTCGGACTAACGAAGCGACGTTTTTCGACCGTGTCGCGACGCAACACCTCGCACCGCCGATTTACCATCCAAGATCCAGGCAAATCGTCGATTGTTTTTCAGAGGCGAAATTACACACCGCTGCCGTCTACCACGCACGCTGGAATTGTTTGTCTCTTTCTTTTTTTTCTCGTTTGTTTGGTATTGGCGCGTTGTTTCGTAACACTGGTATTCCGGAGGATTACGTTGTGCCACAAAGTCCTCCCTTTCGTTTGGTTCGATCGCATCTGACGTCACAATTCGTTCTACGCTTGCTCACGAAAGTATTCAAACCTTTTTTCTTAGGAAACTCTTATGTTTTACCAACTTTGTAGCGAGATACCACTCGATCGTAATTGTGTCGGTCAAGTTTGAAGCAAGTTCAAAAATATACACGGAAATTGCGAAATATTTACATCGCACGACATTATATTTTCTATCAAAATCGTTGAACCACCAAAGCAAGATCTCTTTGCAATATCTAAAACGATCATAATGCTACAACAATATCATCAAAACGAAGGAGATTTATCATCGGTTGAAACGAAAGGTGATATCGCGCAACAAATTTAGAATTAGAAAACGTGACGTTGGCAAATCAACGATTGGTAGAGCAAAAAGTAAGAAACGATCAATCGAAAATTACCTGGACGACGATGATCACGTGTCTCGTTCTAATGCAGGACTCGAATGCCACAAAGTGGCAGTGACAAGCCATAAATACGATCCCATGCAATTATTCACACTAGAAAGTTTCGACTTAGTTAAAAAAATGTAGACTCTTAACACTTTACGTAACGTTTCATTATCTGTATCAATCAATGAAATTAAATGTAGGAAAAGCTGTTCTGTCACCTGCACGATGTTCCTCAAAAGTACAACCTGAAGCTCGAAGCCAGTGCTCTCAATTTACAACTTTTAACTCGAACGACGATTTTCCTTTCATTTCAAAAATTTCGACGAACCTGCCTCGCGCAAATTGGAACGAATAAATTAAACAAATCGCGGGACGAGGGAAGTTAGCTAAACTTTACAGCTGGTGACGCGTATGAAAATCCGGGTCGAGCGCGCGTACGTCCGGTCCCCGTGGTATCCCATGATCTCGCCGTTTCGGCTTTAGAACAGTGAACTCAGCCCCGGTTGATTTGTCGCGATATTTGTAAACACGGCGTAAACGTTAACCAGCCGTAGACGTTAACACGGCATTAACCGACTCTCTGCAACACCACCGTGCAGCAACGTGCACCGTGCGCGAGATCGATCCGTCGATCTTGTTCGATCGGTCCAGCCAAGGTCGATCGTGATCCGCACCCGTGAAATATTATCCCATTGTGCTCATTTTTTTTCGCTATCCTTCGATCTGCCAGAGGCGCCTCCGGCCTTCTCGACAGCATTGACACGCGCGTGTGTTCGCGCGTCATGTGGGCGCGCGTTCGACAAGCGACGAATTACGAAACCAGCCCCCCTCCTGCCCCTCTCTCTCTCTCTCTCGCCAAAGGATCGTTTCTCACGGAGTCTTCGGTTAATTAGCGACTCCCGGATAACGAAGCCAAGCGTTGCTCGTCGACAACAACCGCCAACCGAGATTAATTTTGCAATAGCGCAGATTCTGCCGTGCAGCCAGGATAATGCCAGATCGCACGCGGTGTACAGGCTTCGGTCGGGTCGGCCAGGTGTAACCTGAACTTACTACAGCCGAAGTCTTATATATTCTCTTTGCTGTGACTTGGCTTCACTTTTGCGTGCCATGGTACTTGACCTCTTAGCGAGACGAGTAATTGCAATTTATTTTCTGTGGAGAACAAAACGTGAAAATTTTAAACATTTTGGAAATATTTCGAGACCGGTTGTTTTCTTGCTGTCAACTTGATATTATTTAAATTAAAAATATCATTTAAATCACAGCAGCTCCGTACAATCTGCGATGGACGACTATAATCGTCGTTCCAGCAACGCAACAACGTTTAGGTTAGGTTTAGGTTAGGTTTATTAAAAATTACAGCAGCTCCGTACAATCTGCGATGGACGACTATAATCGTCGTTCCAGCAACGCAACAACGTTTAGGTTAGGTTTAGGTTAGGTTTAGATTAGGTTTATTAAAAATTACAGCAGCTCCGTACAATCTGCGATGGACGACTATAATCGTCGTTCCAGCAACGCAGCAACGTTTAGGTTAGGTTTAGATTAGGTTTATTAAAAATTACAGCAGCTCCATACAATCTGCGATGGACGACTATAATCGTCGTTCCAGCAACGCAACAACGTTTATGTTGGGTTTAGGTTAGGTTTAGGTTAGGTTTATTAAAAATTACAGCAGCTTCATTTAAATCACAGCAGCTCTGTACAATCTGTGATGGACGACTATAATCGTCGTTCCAGCAAAGCAACAACGTTTAGGTTAGGTTTCGCACTTTCGAAAGCGGCACCACAGCCAAGAGGTTAAACTCGACATCCGTTTACATCCATTAGAGCGATGCCGAAGGAACCCCGTGCGCGTTTCGCGGTGGATAAAAAAAGAGTCGCTGCTCCGGTAAACGCAATCGAAGAAACACATCGATCCCATCGGCTGTCCGTAATTACCGCGGTTGAAACTCGGCTCGTCTGTAACGCGGATCGTACTCGCGGCGGCGGCGGACTTTCCACTTCCTGTTTGCAAATTAGCGCTCTCGGTGGGTTCACGAAAGCCGCGCGTAAGCACGCGAGTTGTCAACCGACGCTCGATACAGATGTGCATGCACGTACACAGGCGCGCGCGCGCGCGCGCGGCGCACGATTGCTGCAGGGGTGTGCGATACGTGCGCGCCGCGGTTTGACATCCGCTATACGTTCACTATTGCACAAGCAAATAGATACCTCCTTGCACCGGTATCGCTGTCTCGTGCAGAGCGAATTCTTCGTTCTACGGACTCTGCACACGCCTTGGTACACACCCTCGCGAGTAGGTGAAACACCACGTCTGAACTCGCTTGCATCTCTCTGCTCGTGTCCCGCTTTGGCGCGCACACGCGCGCGCGAGAGGCGGACGAGAAGGAGAACGAGACCTGAACGAAACTTTTTCTTTCTTTGTTTCTTTTTTTCTTTTTTTCTTCTCTTTTTGCCCGGTCTGTTGTACCACCGAGCCGAACCACGAGAGAAGTTCAGCTCGACGCGCGCTGCGCCAGGCACGAAGGTGCCGGGATTTATGCAACGCGGGATTTATTCCTGCCGCGAAATTGCACCTCGAAACTTTCGGTTATCGGAAACTGCACGTGAGCGCTGCACGCGCGCTGACTCGCGTCTCGCGTCGAGTCCTCCTCCTCGTGGTGTTTTGCCTCCTTTTCCATATCTCTTGATAGAGAACTCTCGTGTTTTTACATCCAACACAACTGGACTTCACATCGATTCGAAAAAGTTCAGTTTCCCCGAACTTTATCGGATTATCGAGGGAAGACAAATTGGGAGCACGCACCTTTCCCGAGAAACTCATTTCACGGCTGACCTTGAAATGTTTCGAGGCTCGATGAGGGTAATCGACCCAAGTATCGTACGCTCTCCAGCGTCTCGGCGATGGCCGTCCATTAGGAAAAGTAGATCGAGAGAGAGCACATCGGGATGTGTTCGAGATCCATTAAGCGGTGCCATCACGTTGCATCGTGTGCCCATCCAACGGAGACAAATTCGTCGGGATCGAGTGTCACTCAAAATCCATCGCGAAACCGCAGTTACTCTATCGACGTCCTTCTGTCAGGATCGTGACACGTGTCATTACTCGCAACGTGGCTGCGTACGTCCAATTAGGTGCCGCTAATTATTATAATATTTAGAAAGCGTGCAATAAACGCTTCGATCGTTGGACGAAGAAACGGGATTCGTCAAAATTATCAGCTGGCTTGGAAAGAAGAAAAAACGAAACAGAAACAAAAAAGAAGAACGATCACGCCCAGCGATAAATTTTTACGATCCTCGTCATCAATCGTATCAAAACATAAATTTCCTGCACCGAGTAAAATCCAAGAAAGCGATCCTTCGCCATCGCGCGAATCCACCGCGGGTTAATTACGCCGTGTCGTACTCGTTCAGTTCTTTTTCCGCGGGATTTGCCACGCTGCTTCTGGTTTGCGAGACTTTCTTTTCCCGGAGGGCGCGACCGTGCACGCGCAAAACTGGCTCTCGCGATTGTCACCGCGATATCGCGCGTCCAGCGTTCGCGGTTTTTCTTCGTACCCGTTTCCGGAAGCGTTCCACTCTTCTTCGAGTCACTCGGCTTATCTCCGAGGAATCAGCTCGTGGCTGAGTTTCTAACGAGGTGAGAAAGCGTTTGACGCGAGACGGTCGCGGCGATAAAGCTGTTAATTCCCCTTTCGCGAGAGACGAGGAGTGCGTAAATTACGCGGCGGATCAATCAGTGGAAAACTGGCGCGTTAACCTTTTCCACTGCGCGAATCGATCGAGTCCTTTCGCACCGGCGATTCCACTCGACGTTCGAACGCAGCCGCGTCTGCGATTCTTCTATTATCCAAAGGTGTTCGCCGATGACACCATAAATCGGCGAATTGCTCGGAGCTAGCAGCAACGACGACGGGTTTAACGCGCGAGTCACTCGTGTATGCGGCCAATTTACATAAACCATAACGAATGTGCACGGCGGTGGGTACGGTGCTGTGTAACGCGATACACACTGTACATTGTAAGGAAATCAGATCTTACACACGAGGAAGGAAAGGATAACAGGGCCGATGTGCAACGGTCGTCACACCCATATATCGATCGGCCGCGAACCAAGAATTCGCCGGTTCTCGCCATAGAACGACGATACGAAATCTATGCTCGCTCGTATCGTCTTATCTCCCCGCGAGTTCGGGCTCGAAACCGATCCGATCCGATCCGATCCGCCGTGTGCCGATATTTATATTCCGATCCCCGCTGAAACCGTTGTTCCGCTTAGTTACATTGTCCACCTTCTCCATACACTTTGTTCCTTCTCTCGTTTTCGGTGCATCGTCCCAAATGCATGATGTTGCGAGCACCTTGTCTAACGCGTGCTTTGGATCTTTCGAAATTTTCACGTTTGAAGCAAATTGACGAATTTTGCATTTTTACAGACTTTTCGCAAGCGTGGTAGAACGTTTATGTGAATTTGTTGACGGACTGGTACGGATTAGAGTTTGTGTAGTAAGAGTCACGTAGATCACTGGAAATTAGTGGATCTAAAGCTGTCCTAATAGCTAAAGAGTTGTAGAATAAATATTATTGAAAATTTTATCGCAAAAAGTATCGGAGAAAGCACTGTGTTAATAAATGTCTTTTATCGTGAGTAATTAAGGAAACGTTAAAAGATTTTTTACCGACTTTAATTATTCAAAACGTTCCTATTACTTCTATTATTATTTCATTTATCTGAACGAAATTATCATAAATATACGATTGAATGTATTATAGTTTCTGTCAGTTTCTCTCAGTTTCTATTACTTGCAATTTGCATCTCAATTATGAATGACGACATACAGAGAAAAATACCAGTCATGTCATGTTTTTTCTTGCCTTTCGCGCGATGGATTTCAAAAAAATGGAATTAAAATATCTAAAAATTTAACGATTTTTCGACACAAATAGATTAATATATCTTACGAAGTATGGCATATTTACAAGCGTCGTTGCCTCTTTCACGCGTTCATCTGTCAAACAACACTAAACAATAACATCAGATTATACATTTTATGAAGTAGAATAGATCAATACGTATCGAGTGATGTCAAATCTGACCCTTTTTTGTTTTTTTTACTATCGTCGATAACACTCGAGATATTCGAATTTCCCGTTTTGAATGACTCACCCTGTACAAACGGAACTTTACTGCAACAAGAAAGGATTTATACAAAACCTGCAGTTAATGACTCAGTCATATTCTTCGATACCGTTCACTGTTAAAATAAAAAAGACAAATGTCCGGAAAATAATGAAAAAATAACGCAAAGAAATGAATAAATATCACCAATACCAATGCTTTTTTTTCATCGGACGAAGAAACACGTTCGTCCTTCGTTCGATCGGCAGATCTTCGTGATTTTCCACGGAAAGAACGACGCGACCGCCCCCCCTCCCTCTTGTCGTTCGTTACACGTTTATCTCGGGAACTAGATCTTCGTTACGATCGTGATCGTTCCATATGCGGAGCCGCGTTCGTGATCTTCGCTTCTGGGTTATTGCCCAATTATCCGTTTACATGGCTGCCTTAACGACCCGATACTAATCATTTCTCTACGCTCGATTCATCTCGCCTCATCCGCCACCCCTCGCCCACACTCGCCTATGTGTGTGTCGTCAATGGAAGAGATTTCGCGCGGATGTGCACATTTTTTTTCCTTTTCTCCTTCTCTTCGTGCACGGTCGCGCCTCTATTATTTCGCTTTCTATCACTTTCACTGGTCGCCGATCGGGACAGGGCCGCTCGTTAAAATCGTATCAGCGCACCTTGCGTCGCTCTGACCCCGGTATCTACCGTTGCGACATTTTCACACCTGTCCGCTGATTATTGATGACTTTTAAACGAAATTAACGGCGCGATATTAATGGATTCGCTGTTCCGGCCACAACGCACTGAATGCACTTCGTTAGTCCAGTCTGAGACGAACGTTGCGAACTCGATTACCGTCGTCGGCTTTTCCAACGCGCTCGTAACTGTAAATCACGTCCATCGAACGTATTTTTTTTTTTCTTTCTTTCTTTTTTTTTTTTTTGACGAGAGAGGACAAATTATCTATCCTTTCGCGCGGGTATAATTATCGGTAGAGGTATCGAAGAGGTAGCGCGGTTCTTGGCATCAATTTTCGATGCTTTGCGCGTTCTTGATCAAACCGATCGAGGGTTTTTGTTACTCAGTTGTTTCTTAATTAAAATTAAGAATACTCGAGTTCTCTTAAATTTCATGAAATTATCGATGGAAGAGACAGCGATGAAAAACTATTTTGTGAAACCTTATCAGTCAAGCTTATAGAAACATATCCTTGGAATTTCTTTAGATAGCTGAAATTATTAAAACTGCCAATGTTAGAATGAGAACTGAGATTCAGGATAAGTTTGATTTTACTTCGTACTCTATGTTCTCCGTGACAAAAGCCGGCAATAAAATTAAGTTAAATTACATTTAACTTACCGTCACGGTTCCAGTCAACAGTCGAAAAGTACCTTGACTCTCAACGAGTTAAAGTACGAACGTCTTGTGCAACTTCGAAACATTATTGTCGAAGCATTTGCGTCGGAACATGAAGGATTAACGCACATATGCTTTACGCTACCATTGAAATTTATTAAAAAAACTCATTGCTTCGAGCAAGTGTGAAATTTAAAGTCCTCCAAATTTAGGGAAAAAAGGACCGTGTAAAATTGAGAGAGATTGATCCTAATTGAATGGCTCCGGGGACTGTAGGAGCGGATCACGTTGAATCCGTGCAACGCTGCCGATGAATCGACCGATGGGCAGGATCGATAGATGGACGATAGAGGCGTGTCAGTGGGTGTAATGGCGAGGTAAACTCGAGGCCCGATTTACAAGAGAGCTCGCGATGCAAGGGAGTGTAACGGCTTCAAGGACGACCGTACATGCACGCCGGCTCTCCCAGGAAACTGCTAACCGACATCCGCGCGAGGACACAGCCGCGTGCATCTGACTCTCTCGGCTCGGTTGCATCGGCAAAAACCAGTTGCTGGGCTGCGCGGCCGAGTAGCCATTCGATACGATTTCTCGCCGTCGCGTTGTTCGAACCAATCGGTCCACGATAGACTTTGAACCATTCTCGAAAGCGTTTCAGATCTATCCTGGATCGAAGCTGAGACTTTAATGGCTCCATCGGGGACCAAGCAGTAACTTGCAACGATATCACGAACACGTTGATTTCTTCTTGCGTGTCGTAGAATCGTAAGGTTAATCACAAAGGTTAGGTTATGTCTGTCACGCGAATCCTTGCAATTCCCCCCCATATTGTTTCTTTTTAATACAAACTGATTCAAGAAGGTTGCGAATGAAACGAATCGAGAAGCTTACAGGAGCGAATTAAATTTTCGGTTTCTACAATTATTATCGTCGAGCAGATTTAACGAGTTTCCGGAGTTGAGAGATCCACAAGGGAAACTTCAATCTCAACGCCTAGCGAAGGGAACGTAATTCTAAGAATTCCTCAAACATTGGAAACATTAAAAAATTTATCGAACATCTTTCGAGCATGCTATAAATACTCCAGCCTGTTCCGCGATCCTGAACGTTTCGAGCATCGTTGAAATCGAAGGCAAGGTACTTGCGTTCGTAAATATTTCCGATTCGTCACGAGGCAGAGATGCCCGGGAGCGTCTTGTTCCTATCCCTAGAAGCGAGACGAATGGTCGATTAAAAGGGAGAGGAGCGAGGAAGACCTTGGCGTGTCGCGCAGACGAAGAGGAACGAGGGATAAGCTCAGCCGCGTTCCTGACCTAAAAAGCATCTTCCTTTTTCTCCGGCCGGTGAACACGCGCGCGAGGACTCGTTCCGCGAATTGCGTGAAATTACGTGAGTCGAATATGTGAGGCGTTTACGCCCGGTATCGGCGACAATAAATGTTCCTCTAGCGTTGTATTTTACAATTCGCTGCCGCGACCTCTTCAGCGAATGAACGTTGCTGCCGCAGTGTCACGCGAAAAATTCACTAAACAGCGTTATCTAAGGTTCTGTTCCTGCATAGTAGCTCCGGATTTTCCTTGTCACCTACAATTTTTACGGTATTATTACATTCAACAATTGTCCTCATGTTCCATAAGTTTAACTGATAAATATGTTCTTGTCACTTGACATCTGTAGTTTATATTTTAATGATTATATGGATAAATTTGTTTTTATAATTGTACAGTTAATTAATAATTTAAGTGTTCCTTCAATGCTTTGAGTGTTTAAAATTATTGGAAATCTTGAAGTTTAAAATGCCGACGAATGACAAGCATGTGACAAATTAAGAATGCATTCGTCTTCACATCACATCTTTTGATAGATTTACCCAGTGTATTATAATGTTATGTTGTCTTCGTTGAACCTTCTAATAAGTAAAATGATTGTTTTATCGTTGATTGTAGTTATATTATTTTATTTTACTGGATTGTTATTTGTACGAAATTATCTGTACGATACCACGATTCAAGAATTTGAAGAGTTAACGAAAAATATTGTATAAATGAATGAATTTCTAGAAATTTAATGATTTTATCGGATGGTCATGCATTGGTCATGCATACGAGAGATAACAATGAAGAAGCATTTTGATTTTAGTCGAGAGATTCAAAGCTCTCAACTAAACCCAATAACGATACTATTGAAATCACAATCAACTCATTAAAGAATGCAAATGAGGAGTCTGTGAAAATTTAATGAGTACTGTTCATGGTGACACGATAACTGCGCATACGATAATAGAAGAGGAAAGACTACTTTTTTTTTGTAATCACTTCTATTTCAAGATTTTTAAACAATATTTAAACTTGGAAACGGAATTTTATGAAATGTCTGCAGCATTGCCTATCTGATCGAGGAAAATAAATAAATATATTAAAAACGGCATTCTCTTCAAAAATATCATCCTTCATATTCATTAGAAATATTTATGTTTGTTCATTTTTTATTCACCTTACGCTAGATTTTTAATAAAAAATACAACTATTAAATATTGCTAGGATTGCTAACCTAAACCTAACCTAACCTAACCTAAACCAACTCACTTAAAGTAAAACCGTACAAGGGATTGAATCATAATTTACAAACATAAATTTTAACAGACATGCTCTGACTTAAACTTGTTCACTGAACAAGTCACCCTACGTGCGTCTTCTCGTCGAATTTCCCGTCAATACTTCCTGCGTTCCATTAACTAACCAACGATCCAACCACGTTCGCTGAATCGTAATCGTTCCCAAGGAAACTGCCAGACGAAAGAAACTAGCCAAGAAAGAGAGAAACAGAAAGAGAGAGAAACTTTTCGCGATGTTCTCTCCCCTCGTGAAACGAAAGGCGAGCACCGAATGGAATCGTTACGTTCAGAAAAGAAGCCATAAAACTCGTCCCAGTTCCCTTTTTCTGTCGGAGAGAGAGGACCTGGCCCTGGTGGTGGACGTTCAATTAGCAGGATTCGTTAACAGACGTTTTCATTGCCTTCGGTAGAAAGGGAGGCACGGGAGGATACGACTCGAATCGCGGGAGAAAGCGCCGCTACAACGCTCGAGCAAGTTGCAACGGATGAGTGATGATTAAACGAAAACTGAAAAATGATCGTCGAACTATGATGCGGTAATGATCTTCGCGGAGCTGCGCGAGAAGGCGTGCTTCGTTTGATAGTAGCTGCCTACATTCGCCGTGTATACATCGTGTCATGCTTAGGAACGATTCAACATCGATGCAACCAGATCGGCTGAGCCAGTCTTCGCGTTCTTCCGTCATGATCTTCTAAGATCAGTGGCGCAGCTGTATCCCTTCTTGTCATCGATCTTCGTAACTCTCTATAAATCCGAACGATCATCTCGTAAAGCAAAGTTGCGCGATACCTAGAGGCCTCATAATTCGCGAGGCAATCATAATTCTCAATTAGGAACGTTTTTATCGCTGAAAGTGATTTTAGCCTAGAAACTTAAATTTTCAGAAAATCGGGCCTCTTCAGGTGCAACGCTGATGCAACGAAAATTAGCGATTGGTTGATTCGGGTCACGTGATTCGCGAGGGGGCGTGGGGTAGACCTCGAGTGGGAGTGGCGTTGTCTCGTACTGAGCGATCGCGCCTGTAATTTGTTTTCTATCGATTCAAATAAAATTTTACGGCAAAAAGTCGTCTTCATTTCCTAGTCGGAACAGTTGTTTCTGAGCCTTTCAGACGAATCGTACTGGGGTACATGTCATGCAGTTTTTTTTACTAAAATTCGATACATGGGTTTTTTTAAGTATAAAGTTGCAAAGTATAGTGAAAAAAGACCTGGCTAAGAGATGGAATCAGTGTAAGTCACGTCGATGTTAAAAGTAATTATTTACGCCGTAACTTGTACCACGCAAGTATCCACATCGTTACAGCGATTGCGTAACTATCCTTTCGAGTAAAGATTCAAGTTGTTTTCAATCAAAAATAACTTGCGTTAATCTGTTACATTTCCCATCTTTTCAGTGGAATCTGCCGAAAATGAAACCTCGTCGAACCGACTGTTAGTGTCAAATTCCTCGCAGCAGCAATATCGAATTCCACGCAGCAAAACCTTCGAAACGAAAATTTCCACAGCCTCGGAATTCAGCTAACCTGCAACTCGCCAGCTTCGTCTAGCGAGCCGTGTCCATTAAATCGCCATTACGTCATTATTGAATTCCATGCTGCGGCGGTTATCGCGGCCGCATCGGCTCCGATAGAAACGTCAAACATCGACGATGGTTCGGTGGGCCGCGGGCAGCCATTCAGTGGATTTGCTACGCCAGTGTCGGCTGGCACGCAACAACAAACCCGACGACTACAGTAATTTCGTGTTTATGAGCGATCGGTTTCACGATCTCCGAGACCGTCATGACGGCCGCGGCATAGAAACAGGGACGTTCCCTGGTTCCCGCGAGGCGAGCCTCGAAACGGCGAATCGGCGACGTTTTCACTCGCGGCAAGGACTTACTATCAGGTTGCGCGATCGAGGCGATGCCGTGGACTTTTTGCGATTTTAGAAATCGGCCTTAAGGTCGATCGAACGGCCGATTTCGAGCGGAAGGAAATTTCCTTGCTGGCGACAGACGCGTAACTGGCGACTGTAATTGTCTCGCGTAGAAAAAAAAAGAAAAGGTTACACTGCCCATTGCGGTCCTCAATTGCTCAATTGCATCGATACTGGCGAAATTGTTCAGGTCGCAAATTGCAAGTCATCGCGTGTTCGTAAAATCTCTAGTTTTTTTTTGTAAATTTTAGCGCAATTGTGTTTTTTTCTAAGTCACTCGATTGTGAAATTGTAAATTTCTGAAAGATCACTTCTCGAACAGATGTCGGCAGTACACACGTTCTCACTTTTTTCTGATTTCTATATAAATTGAGAATTAGTTTAAATTATCAAAGGAACGATCGGCGAATTGCGATCTTGTATTCACGCAAGATAACGATGCGGAAGAATTTGTAAATTGTTTCTACGAGTTGTAAGAGGAAATAATGTATTAGAAATTCTCCCCGTAATTCTCGGAAAAGTTCTGTACGAAATGAATGCAGAGCTCAAGAAAGTTTACTTAAAATTTACCAAGAACGATAGAAAAATTAACAATCTAATCGCCAGAAATTGAACAGGATAATCAGACTGCAGATTTTGAGTAAAAAGGTATCCAAATATTGTGCTTCCTATAGTAATGAATCTACATAAAAACCCACGGCTTAGTTATAGTATATAATCATGAATTTTTTATTCATCCAAAGATTTTCAAGTTCTACGTATTTTTATGCAAACCAGGAAACAATCCTCAACTAATTTCACATTGCAATAAATGGACCAATACTTTGAACGAACGTGTATACATTTGCCACTCGCTGTTAATTTGCTAAAATTATTAGCTAATAAGTTATCACTAGACTGAAAATTTTCACGCGTTTAATTATACGAAAATGCAGAGAATGCACGCAATATGCAAAAATGTGTAAACTAGATTACTTATTACACAAAATCATTTCCTACTAAAACAAATCTTAATGAAATTAATTTTTTCTTATATTTTATTAAAAAAAAAAAAAAAAAGAATAGGTGAGAAGACACTTTTGACCCACCCCGTACAATATTTAGTGGGTTTCCCTACAACCGCGTTTGTAAAAGCTTGAAAATGCAGATTTAATTATCGCGGAACAGGGCCGTCCCAACGTTAAACAAACTTCTCGCTCTCAATTCGATCCGACGACAAAGTAAATAACAAATTAACGTCCCTCGTCGAAGAACCAATCCGTCCCCCGAAATTAACGTCGAGCATTGCGTCGAAATTAATATCCGGTCTTATCGTCGACGTGCAAGGATTTAAATCATGACCGAAAGGAGCGGTTAAGTGACGTGCTTTTTAATTATGTCTTCTTAAATCGGGCCGTCGCCGATTCAGTTAAATCGGCGGAGGTCCCGGACATCTCCATCATACACCGCCCTTCCCGTTGGTCAACGTTGGCCAACGTTGTCAAAACATCTCTTTGGCGAGGTGTCGCAGCTTCTTAATGCAGCGTTAACGATAGCGTAAATCACGAGCGGACGCCTGAGAAACTAATGGCCGTCACGGCGTCCGCGTCCCGAGCGACTCGACCAGTCAATTATTTTCGCGCGCCACGGGGCGAGAAGCTTTTGACCGAGCTCGTGGTACGCGCGGTCACAAGCGAGCCGGTCAATTGTTCGGCGATCGGACGGGCGGCTCGTGTGCAGAAGATCGGAGCCGGCCGCGCGATAGCGATCTCCTGGCAGAACGGAAGGTGCTCAGAAAATTGCCAGGAAGAAATCATCGCGGATCCGTTCGGATGATTCTCGCGTGTCTTGGATCGCTTGACGACTCAATGCCCCCCTGTAAACCGTGGAACGAGCGACTCTCACGTCACACTACTCACAGTTTCACCACTTCCCAAAAAATTCCTTCGAAAGAAGGAACCTTCTTCCACTCTGTTCGACTCGCAGTTAAGTCTAGTCACTCTTTCGGTCGTAACCCTTTGATAATTTCCTACGCGTAAATTTTGATTTTCAAACGTGGTCGTTGAGGGATCATTGGCGAACCTCATTTCCTTCCGACCAGTTTTATCTACTTGGTTGCTTCATTTAGAAACTCTGGCGATTCTACCAAACTAGTTTGTCGAAATTGTCGCGCATTTATTTTTGAAATACAACGAGACTCCTACCTGCATCGGTGACAATTGCTTTCGATTGCCAACTTATCGGTTGCTATTTACATGCATCGTGCAACGTCTTCGGCGTTGATTCAGATTCGACGATCGTGGCAGAAATATTACTGTTCCGGAGATCTCGAAGCCCTAGTGAGATCAGTTCGAGTGAAGATGAATTTGACTTTACACTGTTGCAAGACCAGCTCGATTATATTCAGCGATGCAGAGAAAGCGGAAGTGATGTCGCACGAAACTCTGACAGTTCACAGTGAACCAGTCGAGAGGTGATTTTCGGCAATCGCGAGATCGAGCTTCGACGAAATTCGATCGAACGGAAAAAAGCTCCGTGTGGTGCTAACTTTACAAATCGTCATGTAAAAGAAAATAGAAAAGTTGATATTACAAAAAGTGTAAATATAAATGAAACAATATTAAAATACGTAACGTTTCTGTAAAACTTGTAATTTGCGTTTCGTAAAATCGTCTCGAGTTGCTGCTTCGCCTGAGTCGTCGAATTCGAACCGCCGAAAGTTCAAATCGCGAGATAATCCGTTCAACGTGATCGTGTACCATTTCAATGGCTCTTTGTTGCAGACCATCCCGACTGGCTAACTTTTCGTTCGCGTCGGCGCGCAAATTGATCGTAACTCGGAGGGGCTCCGGTAAATCACGACGCTCGACTTCTTCGAGACGACGTCCGATTCAACCGGGACCGTTACCAACGAGTCTACCATGCACGAGCGATTCCGTCGTTCGAGCCGTGGCATAAAAATTCAGTTACGCAAATAATACGACAACAATGGGGATCGGGATCTCGTGATCGATCGGTGATCAACGAACTAGGAAACGAAGGCTGCTTTTTTGTTTTCGTTTTTGCTGGCGTTTTCTTGCCGGAGCGACGAGCCGTTTTCAAGCGGTTCTTGCGATCGAGAGAGCCCGCGGACTGCCGGCGCGAGGAGACAGCGTTCGAGAGTTCGAGAGAAAGAACGTGTCCTTCGTATCACGGTCGAATCGGCTACTCGAGATCCTCGAGCTTGAAAAGAGATCCTGCCTTTTTGTAACACGCGCTCTCGCTTGTACGCACGTACATAGTGCCTGAGATCGCATATTAATGGCCCTTCGCGTATCGACGACGCCACGGACCGCGTAGCGATCCACAGCGTGTACCTCAATCGTAACTACTTGTCGTCTCGAGAGAAACATCTTATCGGCCCTGTCGATGCTTCCTGCCCGGACCTCCAATAATTACTCGGAATAATTGACGGGGCGGGTTAATTAATAAGCGTGGTACACAGTCGGCTACGAGTCGGCAGATAAGCCGGCAGGCGATAAATAAAGTTGTTCCTATTCTTGTTCGCCTACCTGTCCCATCCGAACCACGCGGGAATTAATTGTACCGATAGCAGGTTTATCCCCGGCTATCTCGAACCGCTGAGCTCATTCTATCCGTCATATCGAGAAAAACCGGCAACCGAACGAACGAAAATTGATACGACCGGTGTGGCGTGGACGACGCAAGACCGTTTCTTCGACTCGTTCCGCGACAAGATCTTCATCGTTCTCCTTAATTGCAGAGGCAGAGAAAAAGAAAGCAGGGTCCGCGAGAGCGCAGACTCGACCTGTTATCGCGCGGCCACGCGATAAGCGCATCGTGTCGTCCAAGAGACGACAACGAGGGAGAGGGGGAAAGGGGGTGGACGTGCGCGACGAACGAGACGAAAGTCGGCCGATACCGTTTCCAGGGACGTCGGACTCCTACGCGCGACACGCGGCGTAGCAGCGCGGAACAGGAAGAAAAAGGAGGGGAAAAGGAGAGACGGCCGATGGGATCGATGTAGGAACGGAGCCGGAATATATATCGACGCCAATAAAGGATCGATAACGATATAAATCGAGATATACGGATGGGTACACGGGCGGTACTTGTACGCGGAGGATCCGACATGAGCGGCCGCTTATTACGAGACTGAAGAGCAGTCTCGTTAGGGTCCGTGCAGGGTCGTAGCATGGGTGGTCCGTCTGTATGCTAATCCGCGGCCTTGCATACGTCATCGTACGAGCGGGAAATTGACAAGCTGACGGAAACTTTCTCTCTCTCTCCCCCTTTTCTTTTCTTCTCTTTCATCATCGGATCCCGACGGTGCGAGTCGATTCGGAGATCAGGCCAGGTGTGCGCCTGAATTCTTCTTCCTTGCGCGAATTTTCCGACATCGACGCCCAACGTCGAGTCGCAATTTGACTAATTTGTCGGTTTTACGAGACACGAAAGGACGCGTAATGTTTCAATTAATTTTCGACTGGCTGGCCGAACAGCGGGCGTTCTCCGCTGAGTTATCGCCGATAATTACACGGTGCATCGGTGTCTTCGTGCGTACCTGGACGCTCAATGAAATTGAACGCGAGCTATAAACGATGTAAACTCTCTCGCGTTGCTCTCTTTTTTTTCTTTTTAGTTAAACTCTCGCAAACTACACTCGATGTATATCGTTTTCGAGTTTTACACTCTCTAAGCGTCGACTCTCTAAGCGTCGTATTTCCTGAACGCGTTTGCCTCGATCGTTACGTAAGCGAGGCGTTTAAATGCAAATTCCAACGCGATGGGAGACGAGAGGTTTCTAGCCGAGGGAAGCGGCCGCTTTGCTCCAGAACCGATGGAAAAGAATGTCGCCTCGTGGCGGCTGCTTTCGAAAGCGGCTCGGTGCCGCTCGCGCCGATCTGAGACGAGCGTCCCCAAACGTCCCTCCGTTCTGGCGTTGTTGCGAGTAATATCGGCAAGTGACGTCGTGCCACAACGCGATACGCAATCGGCAACGTATTGTATCTAAAAACAGCCGCGGTTTGTACGAGGCTGTTTGGGCTCTCCTCCGCGAGAGTCCAGTTGCAAACTCGTTCGTTACTGCCTTCCCCGAGGAATCGAGCGTAAGTAACGAGCCTCGTAAAAAGCAAAGACGTGGAACGCGGATTCCTCGGTTGCGATGCGTTGCGAAAAGGGGTGTTTAACGTCTATTGCGATCGTGCAAACAGATCATCCTTAATTGCTTCTGTAAATCGCTCGGAAATGTTTCGTCTGACTCACGCACGATGTGCGATTCTCCGCGCACGTTCGGCGGAACGAGACGGATGTTTTCCGCAGCGATTTAATTAAGTCGTCGTCGTCGTCGTCGTCGATTTCCTCGAGTCATCGTCAGGGTTGAAATGAACGTGGGTCGAACAAAAGGACGACTCGCGCCGTCCTTTGGAACGCGGAAGGACGTCGAAAGATCGTTCCCCTCGTAGGAGGGCCATCCTCCATCGTCGTAGCGTTGTAATAAAATACAAACACGCCCCTTTGTTCGAACGTTATCGTCGAAAATCGCGGTCGAACCGATCCTCGACTCGTGGCAAATGCCGCGATTACGTCGAATTAGACGAAGAATTACGTCACGAGCGAAGCTCGTATTTTACACACCACGTATCAACGTGGGGATATTCGCGAACGTGTTCCAACGGACACGTTGGGTGATTTTCCGATACGAAATCGATTGCGAAACAATCAGAGGTGTGTCGTCGATAGTCCACAATTTCGACACATTTCGTATTTGCGTCAAACTGGCGGTACGCTCGGGAACCGGTTCGCGCTCGCGCATTATGATACGCGCGCGCAAGATCCAGTCGATCCGGTGGCTCGATAAATCCATCGGTATATACCTCGTAATTACACTCACGATGTATCGTCGTCGTTCGTCCGGCTTCTGTGCGTTTCAAACTCTCTTTCACTCGAAGCGGTGAACGCTTCCTTTTTGCTTCCATTTCCGCGCGACAATCCGCGCCAGTGCCTCGCCACGCTCGTACCAACCACGAGCCCGAGTTCGTTAAACGACCTCGTTTCCGGTTCATACAAATTAGCGATCGATCGAATCGTGGCTGGAAAGAGCCGCGGTGTCCCCGGGAAGAAAAACAACTTTTAACACACGCTTCCATCACTTCGATCTGATAACACCGACCTTTTTGGAAAGCTGTCCGCTCCGGCTAAGTGCCTCTCTCGGGCGAGAGAGGGAGGGCGACAAACCTTCTTTATCGGCTCGTTTTCGTTTGTTTTATTGGGTCGTTCTCTAATCCGAACGAAAGTTTCGCTACAGCGTGCTTCAAACGCGCAACTCCAGAGTGTCGAAAACCTGCCCAACTAAGTCGAGAGAAAAGGAAGTGTTGCAAAACAAATTTTGCCTCTGTTAAACTTATCCGATAAATTTTCAAACTCGATTCTCTCGAAAGATATATATATATATATATATATATACGTACGTCATGTGGGAAAATGATTTATTCTTCTTTTTCTTCGACTTATTCCTACGTACAGAATGAGAACGCAGCTGTGACGAGCATCCTCTACAAACTCGACTCGCTTACGTTTCATTCTGTGCGCATCCATTACGAGATTAGATACACGCCGCACACACTCCTCCGTTGAACCGGTGCCATCTTTTGTAGTCGGGCTTTCCCGCTTCCTGCAACTTGCGTGCGTTCGACTAACGGGTTCGCGAGGCTTTTCTCCAGCGAGCATGATCCTCCGGCGAGTCCCGTCTACGCACAGCTCGCGTTCCGAGGGCGGAGCAGTGACTCAGAAACCGAAGGAACCGAGCACGAGCTGTCCCGGGCCGCCGGACGATAATCTCGAGTGGTCGAGGGGAAAAAATGGTCAGCCCACCGTTCGCTCGGCACTACGTGCAGCGCGGCTCGCCTCGGAGATCGTGTAGGCTGCACAGGCCAGGCGTCTCGGGGCCCGTTTCGTATCGGATGCTACACGGACACCGGTCGTAATGTCCCGTGCCCCGGTAATAGAGAAGCGAGACCGGTCCTCGGATGGAATCCTCCCGTTCCACCTACCAAATCGTCACGTAGGTGGCGAGCCGATAGGATCTCCCGACGTCGCGTTCGACGGAGACGCCATATGTTCGACGCCCGCGGTTTTCCCCTCAACGACGCCTGGACTTGGAATTCTAAATGAAATCCAAGATCGATCAGAGAGAGAGAGAGAGACAGATGGATCGAACGTCATCCGTCGTAATTGATCATACGACGAGAGTGCAGATAAAAGCATAAAAAGAGATGTTTCAAACGAGATTCTTTACTCTAATTTTGCTCTGATCGAGCAAAACTCGTAACGTGTGTAATACAATAAATTATTTATGTTCCAGACGTATATGGATGTCAGAAGGATATTAATAAAAAAAATGGATGATGTAAATTTTTACAAACAGGAAAAGAATAATCAAACGCGAGTGATTCTGCGAGAGATATCTGCAAGTGAATTTATACGCATTTGTTCCATGTTGAAATTATAAAATAATTCAGACACGTTTTTTAAGTGTTTCTTAATAAATTTTGAAACGATGAATAATGCAGATAGATAGATATACATGGATTACGTAGTTTCGATTTAACAACAAGTTATTTGGATTATAGATGAAAATGTAAAATTGAAAACTTGTTTTTCACGCTGGTGAAAATCTTTTTCTCTTTCGTTCTTGGTACGCGTGATACGTCACCTTTGCTCGATAGATTTTTCGTATTAATCGATTATGTAAATTGCATCGCCCGTTTGTACCGCGGTACCTCCTCTTTCGACGAAACGAAACGATAATTCTTCAGCAACTAGGCTGTTAACGTAATGGAATATTCATCGATCATCTTTTTTATATCCCTACTATGAACAATCAAACTATTTAACTACGCACGTAAGTTGCACGCGTCAGCGTGACTCCGGATCAATGAAATAATTACCGAGCGATTATGCTATTTAAATCGATGCACGACGGTATAAACAAAGTCGAATCACGTGAAAATTGTTGTCCTCTGTGCTTTATTCTTAGCGACAAAAATAAGCGACGCTTCCCGAAACGTAAAGACAAAATGAAAGAAACTGACGATCCGAACTGACGAAAGAAGAAGAATCTGCGCCGTGCAAAAAGCGATCCGACGAAGAACGTGTTGAATAGCCTCAGACGCGACACGTGATGCGAAACGTGATTCCAAAGTGTCGAGACCGATCAATTAAAAGTGTGCGGCGAGTTTGCACTTGGAATGCCTTCGATCTCGATCGCGAGAAAATTTCCAGGTTGCAGCCTACTTGCGAAAGGATTGTTTACGAGCGCGGCTGCCGCGCAAAGGAGACACGAAAACGTACAATGCAAATTTCGCAATGCAGGGGCGTGTAGATCGGCGAACCGGCGCGGCCCCCGGGGGCGAAATCGGCCGGTGCTACGCCGCTGCGCGGCCGTTCGCCTTTTGAATCGCTTTTAATTTATAACGTCGACCGGAGGCCCCACCAACCGCGAGAGCAAACTCGTGCTCCGTGTCACTATCACTTCTGACAGAGGCGACGAAACTCGCCCGCAGTGACCACTGCGTCTGATGTGCGCCGCACGTGCCGCCATTCTACGCGTCAGCCGGCAATATTTATATCGCCCCTGATTACCAATCCCATTGAAAATTATTTCCTGCGGAGGATGTCGTCTGTTAATTTTTTCATCGCGCTGCTAATTTCTTTGCCATATCATTGGGAACACGCGTGCGTTGAAACTCTCGCAAGGACAATGAATATTATAACTTGTTATATTATAGTAACATGATTTAGAGGAGGAGCCTGAGTTGCAAAGGACTCTCATTGACGGAACATAATCGAGTTAAAAAAACACGCGACTTAATTTCACTTAGTCGCACGTCAAGAACGACACTTAACGACGTTTAAGCATTGTAAAGGGGTTAAGCGTCCCAACCCCCCAATATCGGACAAAGTTAGGATCGTGAATGTTCGAAGTGTAACAGCGGCTGGACGATGCAGAGACACGTTAATCGCAAGAGACGTTCGGACTAAGTTACAGGTAGATAACGTCTAGATTCAGACACACTTCCTGGTTTTGCTAATCCCAGTTCGTGCTAACCCAAGCATCGTCGATTCCAGCTATCTTTAGATTACATTGAACTTGCGCCGATCTCAGACTGTAGTCACAGAGACGTAACGTTGGACACTCGAGTTTGTATTAATTCTACGTTGCGATCGTCAAACGTTATAACGGTCTTTTATAATACATCACCTTCGAGTTATTGAGGGTAACCCGTAATTCCGAGCAGCATGAATCATCGGTGATTTCATTGGAACCGCGCCACGTCTGATAAGAAACGGTCCGTATCTACTGGCGCAGAAGTGTATTACGATTCGAGCGTGGAGTGAAGAGCCAATAAGTAACTATAAATTCCGCGTAAATCATTCTTCGTTACCGTTAACGCGATGGTATAGAGAACGTTATAGACAATTAACGCTAATGTAAATAATTTGTCCATGCTGCGAATACTGTTCATTTGCCTGTAACGAGAAATATTCGTTGAATTGCTTTCCCTCTGTGTGGTAGAGATAAGGTTATTGCATCGAAGAAACAATTAATCAGAGTTGTATTAAGAAACAGTATGGCATTTCTCGAAGAAGCTATTATTTTTTCAGCACGATCTTAAATTCAGAAATTGGATTGGAACAGAAAAATTTGTTTGCCAATGTGGTGGAATTTCTGGAGATACTTGAAACAAAAAGTATTGATATCGTATCTCGAATAAGTAAAGAAAATGAATGAAATTCGTTCTGACTGATTGTCGTCAAAATTTTGTACGAAATATGTAGAAACTGTTCTAAAAGTTGAAAAATCGAACAGTAATTTATCAAAGCTGAAATGTTTAATTGCAAGAAACATCGTGTAAAACTGAATTAATAAATATTTGCCTATAATTAACTACTTAAAATGTTTTTATTCTACGCGTTCTTTATGTATTTTGACACATTCACTGTCTGAAATAAAAATGTAATCGTGTACGTGTTCTGTCGTGCTTCATTTGGTTATTTTATATATATGATTGATCGTTATATGCAATGTTCAATTCGTTTCAATTTAGTTATCCGTAATAATGTAATAATTCCGTGGCTGTAAGAAAAATACTACATGTCAGAATTTACAAAAATTTGCGTACGTTCGCATACGAAAAATAGATATAAATTTATACTTAATGAGAAAATTAAATGTGACTAAATTAGAGGTTTTAATTTCGCAACTTTTAGTTGTGGGTCAGGGGATGAGACGGCAATCTGTGAATATCAATGACAATGGACCTATGATTCGGCTCCTCGCCGTGCGTGTCGGTTGAGTGATCGATATGGAAATGAAAGTGACGAATCCTCTGCTACGTAGTTGTTGTTGGTGCAACAGAGCAGAGAAGAATGTTCTTCACCTTCTGACATCGCGAAGTTTACACGGCTCCGATTAGAGCGGCTCGCGCGCTCTTCCACGGCAGTGGATACGCTCAGGTATTCGCGAAGGATTCTAAGAATGAAGAGTGGTATGCGCCGTTCTCGCGGCTGGGATCGAGCGAAGGAAGTGTGAAGTAGGAAACTACGAACAGCCGCTCGAGAAATTATTGTACAAATTGGCCGCCCGCTAGTCTCGTTGCTTCCGCTATTTATCGACATCGAGCTTTCACGACTTAAATCGTTTCATTAGTATCGTGGGATATTGAAAACGAGAAAACGATCTGAAATTCCTAATTGCTTCGTTTTCAAATTACTCGATTCAACTGAATTTTATAGCCGTAATCTCAGTCGTGGAGAAAATAGAAAATGGAAAATAGGAATTGCCGTAGTCACCTTCATGAGTTTACAGAAAATTCGCAGATGTGATAGAAAATGCGACACGATACAAAAAACACGTAAAGTTTAACGGGTAAAGTAATTTCCTATTTTCCTAAAAGCTCCTAAAAATAACTTTCCACCGTCGGAATACTCTCTTAATTATCTTCGTAAAAATGCAAAATTGCACAAACTCGCATCCGCAGTCATCTATTAAACCCGACCCAATGTTGTTCGGATTAAATTCGTGTATTACCAAGTTTGATTAATCGGCGAGGATTTATCATATTCTCGTTTCGAAAGTGAAGCAAATCGTAGAACTCCCGAGAGGACTCGATTAGTTTCAATTTTGATATGAATTATAGTGACCGGAAGCACTAACAAATTGCCAAAGGGAATTCTCGTTTACTCCGATCGCTGTTCGCCGCTTTCCGGTACTTATCTTCGTCAGTTTGCGCAATCGAGAGTTCCAGTTCTGCCACGCGATTGCATTCAGATTTCATAATTATATCGGAAGATAATTTACAATTAAACGCGGTGTTCATATCGCGTTCGATTTCGTCGTACGCGCCAAGATTTCGGTCGAAAGGTAGCCGTGCGACGAAGCTACCTTTTTGATTTTGCCTATTTTTCAAGCTGAACATTAACAACCTCTGTTGTAATCGCTACGTCGTTTTGCTACGCGTTAATTACGCTGCAGTAACGACTCGAATATATCTGTATTTATATTTGGATGTATCCGTAGAATCCACGCGATCATTAACTCTTCAGGTTGGTCGTCTTCGATCGCTGCAAGACGAACAAGCCATTAGTCGATCGAGCGATAATTAATGGCAGCGAGTCGAAATCAACCCTACCGCTTGGTTACGCATCGCGCGTGTTCCACGCGGGTTTATGAATGGATCGTTAATACTCGCGCTACGTCTCAATCCGTTCGATTGTGTACCTCATCGTTTCGCAACGAAATCGTTTCACCGCCGTGAAATCTTCCGCGCCAATAAATCGAGAGAGACGAAACTACGTTGTAGACGCTCGCTCGAACGGACGCGTTACTTGAAACTTAAACGCGTGTGAGAACAGTTGGAAGATCGTACTTCTTTTGTTTTTGAGGAGGAAAAACTAAAGTTACATATCACCGAGACTCCGTACCATCGCGTAGATGTTACATTCTGGTTCGCAAGTACAAGCGCCGTGAGAAACTTTTGGAGTGACATTTCTTGTAAAATTATGAATTCTCAGTTGAAGCATCGTGCCGAAGCGAACATTGTCATTTCTCAGCGACAAATGAAACTGTAACGACAACTGGCCATGAAATTACAGAGCCCTCGACGATCTTACAATTCCAAAGTTAGTTAACTTCGCTGCCAGAATAATTATTTCAGTTGCAGTCAGACGTTGGTCTCATTCTCGGCGAATATTGCCGCTTTAACTGATATGCTGAAGACACGTTGAAAATGTACGTAAAATTGTTCGAGCGTGTTAAAATTTCGAGTCGAGGAGAACAGTAACAACAACAAAAACTTTTTCATCCGCAAACCGTTTCCACACATGCCGACATTCCACACATTTTTCCCCGTTTCAGCGAAAAGAAACGAATCGTTCCGTTTGCTCAGAACAGAAAACGAATTCCCCGAGTTGCCGAGCTTTCATATTCCGATAAAGAGAGCGATCGTCGTACGTGCGAGTGAATCGAAACGCGCTGTCTGCAAATAGACGATCGAATTGAGAAAGCGAGCCGAGAAACAGACCGTCGAATTGAGGAAAACTGGACGAGAGTTGGCGTGTCGTGTGCTCGAACGTCGTCTCAAACGGCTTATCGAGATCGAGAAATTCCGCCGCGATGTGACTGCACTACCGAGCACGCACGCGCTCCTTATCAGCAACGAATTCGCTTGTTCCGGTGGAGACTCGCTTTCTCGCTTTCTCGCGTGGAACGTTAAACGCACCGGTCCGTTTCTTTCTTTTCTTTCTTTTCCTTTCCTCCCTCGTACGAACTTTTGTACGGTGGAGACTTCCGGTGGGCGCGCGCACGCGACCATGACGTTTATAACTGGTATATCACCGGCAATAACGAGAAGGTTTCGTGCGAGTCGTGATCTCATTGAGATTTAGTGACGACTGCGGTACTAACGTATCTTCGTTCTTGCCCGACCGTGCTGTTTCATTAAAAAAAAAGAAAATATTTGGAAGGTCTCTTGCGCAACGATTCGTCAGGAAGCAACGTTAGTTAGATTAAGAGGGGCTGCGGAGTCGCGGGTTGTAAAATGTCAATAAAAATTCGCAGAACGTGCAAAATCTCGTTCGCACTTGATAACTCGCGCGACTTGTAAAACTTCAGCGGCGTTAGCTCGATCGAGTGGAAGGTAGTCGGCTCGGGTAATTAGAAGTTTTCGCGGATACCTAGAAGCGACGGGACGTCCACGTGCGTGCACGTGTACACGAGTTCCAACGCGGCGCAGAAAAGCCCGTGCGTTGTGCGCGGGCAGGACGCGTGGCCGAGCGTTACTTTCACTGCTTCTTGCTCTCTCGGCATCTCTCCCTCCCTCTCTCTCTCTCTCTCTTTTCTCTTTCGACTCGCCCCTTGTTCTTCTTTTCGCCCCGAGCTCTTCGCTTCGAATCCCAATTAACACTCCGCGGTCTATCCATTCCTTATCCGAGCTAATTACAATTGACACTTTGACAAAGACGTAAAAGCTGCGAAACAGATACTTTTCCAAAGAACACACATCTAAATTATTGAAGCGGAGAAATCGCGCAGAGTCGTTGTTGACGATGTGTATTACGAGTCCGATCGAAACAACCCTTACGCTCCACTCCATTTATGGTAAAACGTGGACCAAGCTGCTAATATACGAGGCAAACGTACGAGGCACGAACGAGTTTCCCGTTCTTTGAACTCGTTAGGTATTAAGATCATGCAAATATACCTATGTTGATCGAAATATTACATTCTTTCACAAAATGATAAAATTATACACATTTTTTTTTTAAAGTAAAACGGTAATTAACATTCAACTTTCATGGTACAGTATAATATACGTATTCGTCTTATTGATACATGTATTCGTTCCTTGGAAATAATGTATCGTACACTATTGTCAAAAAGTACGCGATCATTTTCTTTGTTTGTTTTTATATCTGTAAAGGATATGAGATCTGTGAAAAATTTTGTAGTTTGTACTACATCGAAGAACGTACTTTACCAAAATAATTCATCAAGTGTCTCATTTATTTTCCATATCTATAAATCTCTCGTTATGTTACTACCGAAACCTTCGTATCACGACAGCCATATTGAGTAACGACCAGCACTGCTTAATGTCGTTTGTTCTTTACCGGATAAACAATTGTTTAAGAGACTGGAACAATTAAATTAGTTCAATTTAATGCTAACGCGTATGTGGAAGAATTTAGTAATAAACGTATCATTTAACAATAATAAGAATGATAAATGATCGTGCGGTATAATACAACCGTCTGCTCGTACATTCGTGGACTTGTGTATCCGCGAGGAGCGAAACAGTTAAATAATAACATTGAAATAATCCAAGTTACAGACTCGATCTCCTGCTGCTTTCGTTCCTAGTATAGTCCGCATCGAACAGTTGGCGACGCGTGTTAATCTCAATTACCGTCTCCCGCTGTTTCTGCTGTGTGTGCGCGCGCGGAAGCGCAGGCCATCGACTCGCCGTTTAGCTTTCATCCGCGCTCGCCTTCTCGTTCTTTTTAACGTTTTCGCGATCCGTTGGTGAAATCCGCCAGTTAATTGATTATTGGAACGGTGCACGTGTTACGCGTTCGCCTCTCCAACTCCCGCGGGCCGCCACCACCACCGCGTGCCAATTAATTCACGTCGATCAAATATTTACCAGCGCGATACGAATACGATCAACGCATTCGTCATTTGTTACTGAACGAAACTATTAAAAAAAAAACACTCGCGCCGCGTTTCGATCTTTACGATCGTGCAAAGAACTACGTGGATGGACTCGAAAGCATGGGACAAATCCGTTGATGTTTGTCGGGCGTTAACGCCTGGTGTGAACGCCGCCAATAACACCGATTCCTTTCTCTCTTTCTGCAGTATCACCGGCGTTCCGGCGTGGTCGACGCAACCACATCCAGAAGCGATCTAGTTTTGGTCTTCCAGCGTACCTACTGCTGCTACTACTACCACTTGTCCGCCTCGCCTTCGCGCTCGCGAAGATCGAAAGTTCCGATGGACGACGCACTGACCAACGGCTCCTTTTCCACCGATTACTCCCCGTCTTTCCTCGTTACGCGCAGCATCGCGTCTTTGCTCGTTAAATTCCGTTTGTTACGCTGGCTCTTCTGTCTCTCGAGCGAGGTTGAGCCACCAAGTGGAATTCCGTCAACTTCTGAGAAACGAAAGTGCATCGAGCGGAGAAAAATTTGCAACGCAGCGAACAACGCGTGCGTTCTACGGGAAATCGTTGAAATCTATGGAAATTCATTGTCACAAATCACAAACAATTTCTTTTTCTTTTTTTTAAACGAATTATCAGTTGGTCATTTTCTTTGTTACGCTACTCTTACGTGGAAAATTGGAACATTTGGAGTACTAAACTCTGATTTGGTTAGTTGTGAGTAGAGTAATTTAGTATACAACTCATTTAACTCAAAAAAACAGTCATCCCGTACAAATTAAATTAAAGTTAAAACTACTAGCCCTACTAGCAAATAGTCTTTTAAGATCAACCGCAAGTATTCGAAAAACGAGTTTGAAAGGAAATTCAATTGAAATTGTTGATTCCAAGTCCTAAATACAGATGTTATTTCGTACTTGAAAGATTCCAATGCTTTTAAATACATTCGTAAGTACTTGCTACGTGTTTGATCGAAAACGATCGGTGGTACCGAGAGAGGCTGGTTCGACGCACGATCCCGTTGCTTCAACAGTTGAAAAATGAATTTCTGGTAAAGGCGCGCGCTACGCCGCCGTGCGCGTTTGTCGCATTACCGCGCTTTAAGTTTCTATATATAGGAAAGGGGAACAAGGTTTTCATCCTCGGCGTATCCTGGTGCACCAATCGAGTGTGCATTCCGCGCGAGCTGCGTGAAGTTGACATCGAATATCTCTGAAAAGTAGATCAGACACGCTTATCATTACGCTCATCAGTTACGATCGATTAGATCGATTAGATCAACGGCAAAACTCGGTCGACATAATCTTGAATGGGCAAAAATGGCAAAGTCAACGAAAAGGCTGGCACTCGACAGTCGTCCGACCTGTTTTCTAACGAGTTGCGAGCGAAAAATCCTGCTTTCCGGTGTTTCCGGTACGAGGTTCGATCATAATACACTCGTTCAGGGTGTGTTTGCGCGTATTGTTCGTGATACCAACATTGGTTTGGAGACCAACACCAAAATGTCGAGCCGGACAACGCACAGCTGATCTATTTAATTGTCCATCGGGAACACGCGGGTCTAACGGCGCGTGAACACGAAGATCGGCGAGTATCGAGAGTTAGAGATGGAAGTAAACCTGATTCGAGCTCGAATTTAACAATCTCTCGTCATTGTTGATTGAAAAGATATTAATTGTTAATTAGTACCGCTGAATCATTGGAAAGCGTAATAATTCTAAATTAAATTGCTCAGTTTCAGAATCTTTAACCTTTGTGTTAATCTCTCTCACAAAATTTGTAAAATCGCGAAACAAAATTGAGCAGGTTGTCTATTTGCTGTTAATTTAACGAATTTAATCTATTCGTCTTTTGGTCGTAGCCATCAATAGTTGACAAGTTGAAAAATGAGCGAAGGTTAATTGAATTTTATTGCTAATGAAATAAAATCAAATATTCGAAAATTTAATAGTCCTACGTGAATTATTACACTAGTTATCTATGACGATGATTTTTAATTTAAAAGTATAGTCTGACAGCCTTCCTTCTAATACTAATAAAAGATCGATGATTATTGTAGAATGCTATCCTGAGAGATATCGAGTCACACTCGCAAGTGAATTTATTCGAGCAAAATTTCAATCGATACCGGATAAACTTTAAACCTTTGCCGATTGAATCTATTTGTAGTATATATATATACAAACTCTCTCGTTACATCATGTCCAATTATATAATATTTTACACTGTAAATCGCGCCAACGTTTGGTAATTGTAACATACGTTTGCTGCGATCCTGCACAACTCTTGGTTTTGAACGTCGAATTTGATTCTGTCGTAACGCTGATACGGCGAGCGAGCAGCTCATTCGGTGGCAGGATCGGCAGCGCAGCGCGTACAGCTCGGCCGGTTCGATCCCATTTCTATCGAGGAGCGCGTGCACAGGCTGGTATATACGGTACACGGTGTACGGCGTACGGCGTACGGTATACGCGTTATACGTTTTGTACAGATTGTGGGCGGGGTGGTCCAGAGAAAGCCTCGACAAGGCTCGAGCGCGGACCGCTCCGCTCGCTCTCGGCTCGGCTTTTGCACGCTCGCTTTGAGCACGGAAAATGGTATACACGACCACGGTGTTGTGTTCGTGCCACCGCGAGGCGTGTGCCGTTTTTTTTTATTTCGCGGCCCTCGCCGACTGCTGCCCCATTGCCGGCCGCTTACTCCGCGTTTTAGAGTCCCGGCCGGGGAAAAGGAGAAGTTACTCTCCCGCCAAACGCGAGAGGATAACGTCGCAACAGTGCCCACTTAAATGTCATTACACGGCTCTCCCCTGTCGCGCCGGTCGTCTCTCTTTTCCTCGGCCGGGACAGACACACCGGGTTTCTTAGGACCGGCGAACGAGACCGGATCGATCCCCGAGACCGATCGAGATTCGAGCACCGTTATCGCTCCTCTCGCCCTTTTACGTAAGACTTGGCTGCCTCCGGAGCGAGCTCCGCTTAATGATCTTGCTAATGCTACGAAACTTGTTCCTCCGATCGAGTTCTCGTACCGGTCGAGCGGAATTGGGTGGTATCCGTTCGCTTGATGGATGGTGTTTCAACCCCTTCGACAGACGTGTTAGTCTCTGCTTGAAATGTGAAATATCGCGGTTGCGTAAGGTGACTCGGAGCTACGTGTACCATGATGTACAACGTTCGACGTTTCGCCGGCTGTCTGCTTTTTGTCAATGATACACGATCGTTTCGCGCTGATACGCTATCGGCTGAGTAAATGTTATAATTCTCCAGCGAGTAATAAATGATGGCTGCGAACAGAGCGCCGACTCTTGCGTTCACGATGAAGATATAACAAGGATATTTGAAACTTCGAAGTTGAGATTTACTTTGATAACAAAATTGATTGACTCTCTCCAGTGATATTATGTTGTTATGTTATGTTTAAAAATCCTAAAAAAGTTACAATTGCGCGAAGAGGTGCAAGAGATGCGAGTCTCTCTTTCCAATAAAGTTACATCAAGTCAGTCAGGTGCCAGAGTAAAGTGCTCCGAAGTAATAATAAAATAACGAAACGGGGAAACTTTTCACTTTGACTTTCGACGAGACTTTCGGTCACTGATCGCGCGGAAAAGTGAAGATCGTCTCAGTCGATCTAGTTTTCTTCCTCGGCGTACGCTCGCACGGCGATGAAAGCGAAGAGACTCTCTCGTCCGACCGTGGAAGGATCGGCTGATACTGGATACGTCGCCGGCCTCGAAAGTAATATCGAAAGTGAAGCTGTCGACAAGTAACAAAAAGTACGCGAGATACTCTCCGGTTGCGATCATCTATTTTCATCGACGCAGGATTAGAACGTTCGTGGACAGCCGGGTAAATAGAAGAAGAGAATAGCGGTGAATGTTCGCCGCGCGAAACGACGATCGCGATTCCAGAGACGAAACCGAGAGCCTGTTTTTCTCGCGTGACACGTCGCTTTTTCGATTTTCCAGCGTTCTTTTTATCCCGTAGAAACTCGGAGGAGAAATCCGCGAAGAAACCAGAAGACCGGATCAGAGGACGAACGCACAGGTGCGTCGAGGAGTCGAAACCAACGAAAGCCATTTATTATCCCGGTCATTAGACGACTGAAGCCGACATCTAGTTTGAGTTATTGCGTTAATTGACGTTTCCATCGGTACTGGCTCTCTTCGACTCTATCGCTGGAGGTCGGATTTTCAACACGAAGGGGACTCGGTCAGACAGAGGCTGTTCTAAGGAAACCAGACACGCGTCGTCGAATCTTCGTTCCTCTCGAATAGCTGTTGAAACGCACTCGGAAGTAGTTTGGCCAACAGGGGCCAACGAAGGAAGCAGAGTATTTTCCGCGAACGTGCCTGTCTTTGAACGACCTCGTTTCTTCGACGATTCGAAAGTGAAAAGCCGCGCACGCGATAATACAGAATCCCTTCGAGCGATAAATCTTCGCCTTCCCTCTCGGAGCCACTCGGACGATGCGTATCGAACGTTGCGAATTAACCTTCTGCTAATTAACGCTACAAATTAAGTCGAGGAGGAGGAGAGAGAGAGAGAGAGAGAGGAGTGCGATTGACGTCCGAAGCAGCGCGCCTTCTCTCTTCGAATCCGCTCGACACGCGGACCGCACGTGCAACCAGGTGTGGACGAGCCTTAAGATAGTAAGTATTAGCGTTTGCGGTGTGCTCGCGTGGCGGGCGGCAGTCGCGACCCACATCCCGGACTCTGGAGATAAAGTGCTTCGAGAGTCCGCTCCCCGCGCAGTGGTTCTCACCGCGACCCCGCCTACCGATCCTTCTTATCGTCCCGCTATCAGTTTACCACAGCGAAACGGTGAATCTCCCAATTACTTTTTCATTCCGAGTCAAATAAGTGTAAGTTTGACGAAAGGTTCGAATTTGGCAAAAGGAGGCAAAATACGAATGACTGAGTCATTCCATTATAGACGAGCGGCACAGCTCTTTCCCGAGAGAGATTATGTCCAAAGTAACGGAAGAGTTTCACAAAACTCTGTGAACGAGAAGACGTGGGAACGTTCATCGCCAACCAGTGATTTCTCGTTTCCATCCGGGTATGCAAAAAACCAACGATCGCAACGATTGCGTTGCGCACGAATGAAGAACTCGCGAGATACACTTTCATTCGGGACCGAATTTCCACGAATTTCAGGCGCGCAACCTTGACTCGGGTCCGGGCGCGAAAGTGAGAAACGCGCGGCGACCCGTTGGAGCGACGCTGAGCCGCGAGGTCCACTCCCCACATTTTTTGAAGACGTCGGCCAGCAGCGTCGAGCGGCTAGACCGCCCATACGTCCGCTCGCATTCTCTCGGCGCGCTCGCGTGCACGCACGTTCGAGGAAGAGAAGTAGGAGAGAAGGTGGAGGTGGAGGTGGAGGTGGAGGTGGAGAAGGTGGCGTAGAATCTCTGGGTCGTGTGCGTGCGCGCCCGTTGCACCCGACGAGAGAGAGAGAGAGAGAGAGAGAGAGAGAGAGAGACGCGCGGAGAGAACGCTCCTGGAAGTCGAGTGGTAGTCGAGTTCGCCCGGCTGTACGCCGCTATCGATGCATCTACGCCTCGGATTACGCCTCGGTTTCTCAACGTTCACCTCCTCTTCCTTCACCGCGCCGCCCTTCCTCCACCTCCGCCTCTTTCACCACCGGCGCAACCACTTCTCCATCGCGAGCCGCTTCGTTCCGTTTCGTTTCGTTTCGTTTCGTTTCGTTTCGTTTCGTCGAGTGTCTCCGCGAGCGTACGGCCGTTTCCCTTTTCGACGCGGAACGTCGCGGCGCGTTGCGTTATCGATACTCCCCGCTGGTCGACCGTGCGCGAGAAGAACGTGCCCGACGCGAGCAGCGGACAGCTTCCGGAAACGAGGCTCGTTGGAACGCCACGCGATTCAACCATCGAGACATGATTTATCTCGCGAAATTTCAAACCGACGAGAGACCGTTTCGTTTACCAGCCATTCGGCACAGATTCGCGTAATCGAGCGAAAGCTTGTAATTAATGAACTAGCCGCTCTTAATTTTACATCCTACGCCGCCTTTCCTTTCCGTCGACCAACCATCACGATCCATACGTACGTACGTACGTATGTCGGAGAGCAATCTTCTTCTTCTTCTTCTTCTTCTTCGTCTTCTTCTTCTTTTTTTCGCCTCGGCTACTTTTCCCCTCAAACAGCCCAAGCTCCAGGCGACTTTCGATTTTGAGACATCTTCTACTCGTCCCTTCTACGGATCCGTCGGAGCAAGCTCGGCAGAACGTGCGCGCGCGTTCCATTACTTTCTCCCTTTTTTTCTCTTCCTTTTCTTTTTATTTCCATCGTATCGCCTCCGTTCGCCGCTTCTCCTCCCATTTCCTAGACCGTTCCATCTGGCGAGTGCGAGTCCGTGGCTTTTTGCTGCCACGCTCTCCTACTCGTCCGTTCTCTCTCTCTTTTTTTTTCGGCTGTGCCGTTTCGATTACCAACGGCCGGTGTCTGTCCGCCGGACAGGAAGAGCGGACGCGATCGCTCGAGTGTTTTTCCGCGCCCTGGCGGAAGGCGGCGGACGATCTCGGCTGCGGTTTTGCGTACCATCGACTTCCGATGGTTTCCCGCCGGCGATCGATATCCCGATTTTTCGCCAGCCACCCGCCGTTCGCCGCTGATCGACTCGCTTCCGGTATACGGCGCGGCAGCTTACACGGAAGCGTTGCGTAAGTTTTTCAACGGCGATGAATGTCTCGAAGATAGCGCGAACGTGTCTCGAGTCCCGGTCGACGACTCTCTCGGGATTATTCTATTGTATTTTAAATATACCGTGTACAGTTTCACAATGGTCCGATCTTTCTGATGATTCCGCGCTTCGGAAAACGTGAAATCTATCTATACGTTTCTGACTACGCTGTTCTTCGACTACGCGTTCCCATCCAGATTTAGAATTTAGAAGTATTTTCCCGACCCTGGGTATAGATGTGTACAGATCAGGAATACCAATTGAAACATTTGCCGATAGTAAATCGTAAAGAAAATTTATTCGAAAACAATTCTTTGGTATACGTAGGAATGTAATTTAAATATTCGTAATAACTTTTTAGTGACTCCCGAAATTTAGTTACGTTCCAGTTACCCATATGTGGAGTCGCCACACACTGAGAAGCTAAACTTTGTGTTGGAATGAAAATGTGAAAAATACGATAAAAACTGATTCAACGTACTGAAATAAGAAGGAAATTTCAACACACGTACATACACCTGATACAATCTTGTTTCGATATAATCTTGTTTAATATATATTACGAGTTATCATTTACAAATTGTCACTGTCAACTCAACCAGGTCGATTTCCTACGTGCAATGGCAATCGAGTAATACAGAGGTCACTTTCCACGAAATATTTGAGTTCCTCTCGAACAGCGGCTACGCCACGTAGTCCAAATTATCGCAAGAAGAGGAGAATTCTTTCTTCTTGACAAGAAAGAGAGAAAATTCCACGATATATTAGATAATTACATCCACATTCACTTCTTTTCTGGTTTGTCGTTAACCACTTGCGATATACCTCTGCATCCGTGTGTCTCGTCGTCCGGTAACTTTGCCGGAAAAAACAAGTGCCACTTGGTGAAGAACGCGGCTGCGTTCCTCTTCCTTCTGTCGAGAAGTGTACCGATGGGACCATAAAAGCGATCGCGGGGAAATCACAGGAAAGAATTAGCAAGGAGAACGTGCTAGAAACTGTATTGCCGGTGGAATTCGTCAAAGGAAACGAAGAACCGTCAAGATTCGAAGATCCCTCGAGAAAAGAACGTAATTGCGAATGTAATCCTCCTCGCGACGAGGAGAAAACGGGGAGTTGTTCGCAACAGTTTTACTCGTTTTCATACACCGCTCGTATTTTTGTATCAAAATCGAATTTTACTGCCTATAAATCCAATTGTACAAAGCAGTACACGCTCTTTTTCTTTAACCTGTTAAAGGGGGGAAACCGGTTAGGTTAGATTAGAGAAGTAGGGCTCTGAAAAATTATTATTAAATCTGTCGTAAGAACATAAAGTATTTCAATTTTTGTGGAATGACAGAGCAGGGGATAATTCTACGTGCATAGATAAATCGAAAAGAAAGACTAACATTTTTTTTTTTTTATTTAAGACCTCGTTTTCGAGATTGTCAAACTTGAAAATTATATTCTTGTTATATACTTGAATCTGACTAATTTCGTGAACAGCCGATATATTACATTTTACGCACGAAAGAAAGTAGATGAAAAATGTGGAATGAAACATTTCTACGTTTAAATATTCTCCGATTTCGAGAAAACGGGCTTTGAACGTGTGCCCGCGAGATTTTGCGTCAGTTAAAATACCCACTTTTTCCAGTAACTCGTCGCTTTAATCGATACCGAAAGAGTTAAATCAAACGTTTGATTTATAGGTACCGTTCGACTAATGTCGTTTCTAAAATTTCCGTGACTTTGTTGCGATCGAGAGAACCTCCGTTCCTTTAGATTTTCTGACAGCTGAAATCGTCTGTGAAACATCTTGTCCACTGACGTCCACGTCGCAAGACTCGATTCTGAGAATGGAGCAACTTCCGAAGTCGGTCGTCCAGAAAATCCAACGCAATTTCTCTTCTTCTTCGCTCCGGAGCTTTCTGCACGAATTATACTGACGTCATTACGCCCGTTTTATTATTCGGCTGACTTTACGAGCATTCTGACCTTTCCTTTATTGCAATTTGGGCCTCTCCGATTCGTCATGCTGTAAAACTCCTCGTTATCGTGGATTCGGAATCCGATGAAGAAAGAAGACAGTGGGTGGTCCAGCGACGATCGCGTTACGCGCACAACAGCTGATTAATGCGATTTTACTGACGAGAGAGAAAACGAAATGTGCTCGCTAAGTGACTCAAATCCATTTTATCGACAATTCGCATAAACCGTTCTTAATAATTCTGATCGATCCTTACTTTACAGCATATAAAGATATACTATAGATGTTCACAGTGAGCAATACACGAGATTATATCTTGTCTAGGCAGACAAAATTATTTTGAAATAATTTGTAACTTTGCTGCACTTAGTAATTACTATTTACGCTCTTTTTGCTGCAATTACTGCAATTCGTTATTAAACCATGTTGAATATAGAAATTATAAAAAAAACGAGCTAAAGATAAATGAATTAAATGAATGTACCAATCTTGTAATCTCTAATTATAGTTTGCAGTAACTATTGGAAATTACTAAATTACACAAATATAATGATCTTACTGTAAACTATAATTAAATATCTGATGGAACAACAGATTAATCGCTATCATACGTTACAGTTTCCGAGCATTTGATTAATCGTCAACGTGTGAAAGAAAAATAGCAAATAACCAGACATAATTGTTGGAGTTGTTTGCCACAGTGTAATTTCTCAATTAAATTTTGCAATCAAATTAAATTTAGATTTGTCGTAAATTAATTTTTTCGCAATAGTAGAGAGTTGTTATTCTCATCTACGTGGCTGGAATTAAAATTTTTGTGGGATTTATGATCGTCGATTTCACGTCATTTTAAGAGTATCGGGAATCAGTGACAAACGATTCGCCAAAGTTCGAAGATGGCAACGCCACCGACGAAAGGAAAACCGAGCGAGAGAAAGAGGAAAATGCAACTAGAGCGAGACGAGATTTCGCAAGCTGCGGTTCGCAGAAGATGAAAAAGCAAGCCACGGAAGCTCACGAAGTTGCCAGACCCGTGCCAGATAGATCAGAGACTTCCTCGATCACCTTATGATCCCTCGATCTCCTGCCCGCTCTCGGTAGTTGCGAGAAGCGCCCCTTAAGTCTCTTACACAATTTTGTCTCAACTTTATTTCTCCGTACAATCGATCACATCGCATTCCAAAAGGAACGAAACGTCATTTTTGATCGAAGAGCTAAGCGAATAAATTAACGTCTCCTTATCAAACTTTGATGAGAAGTGCCATTCATATTTTTAAAAGAAGAGATTGACGATTATATACGAAGCTGTTGCGTTTCGTTGCCTTTTGCTAGAAAAAGATCGCGACGTTGTGGAGGGAGCTCAAGCGCTAGGGAAGCGATTCGATCGGCGAGCTGGGATCGGTGATCCAGTTGAGGCTTCAGCCGGGCGCACACTCCCATATTAGTCGCGCGACCGGTCTAGGCGTACACACTTTAAGCGACATTCTTCCGTAGGAAGGCACTGGGAGTGTGCGGTTTCGCGTCGCGGAAGATAGACAGAGGCCGTGCTCGCGTTCGTTCGCGAGCACGCTCCAGCTCTTTAAACCTAATGACACCGTAAACTAATTAATCGTCATTTGCATCATCCATCATCGACCGATTCGTCCTTATGGCATTCGTCCAGAGTGCAATTAATCAAGCTTCGAAACGAGGAAGAATTGCGTTAACTATCCTCGAGCGAATGGTAGTGGGTATTAGGCAAACAGCGTCGCTCCGTTCTAATTTTTACGAAAATTTTCTTCCATCAGGAAGCGACAGTTACGTATACCGTGCTGCGCTAATGTTCAATGTTTTTCTCCGCGCGCATATTTTTCTTATTTTCAATGCTTCTATGCAAAGTTGACAACAATATTTTTCACAATTTCGTAGGAAATCTTGTGCTATTTTGATTGCCTTCATTTCACGAATTATCAATCCCGGTTTTTATTAATATCAAGTGATACTGCGTGTATTTAACTCATCCTACGAGCAATGGAAAAAACAGAAAAAAAGCTGGTGGAATTTATTGGAAATATAATTTGCCGTGTAAGCGGCACCCTGTTATTACCAGAGACCAGATGAAATTCGCATCCCGAGATGCGTTACGATTTCGTGAATAAATTATTATTATTAATTACGTAACGTCGTTTATTTTCGTGTGGCAGCTCGAGTCACTTTCTCCGGCGCGATAATTAGGGACCGCGAGAACACCGCTCGATAGCACCGCGATCCAGCTCGTAATTATAAGAAACCGACGCATCAAAACCTGCCCTTTTTTAACTCCTCTCGTGCAAGAACGCGGGGAAAAACGTGGAAAATTGCGAAACGAAGGAACGAAACTCTTCTCGCGTTAATCATTGCGAGCATTAACCTCCAATGCGGGATGGACGATATGAAACGAGAGGGGTAGCGTTAAAAAATAGATGCAAGACCGAATCGCAAAGGCTAGAAACGAACAAAGGGTACACGCGTACTGTTGCACGTTCGCATTCCTCTTCGCGCTCTTATCTTTTCCTACCACGATTATTACACCGGTGGTGCTGACGCCAGTCTCCACAGTAGTAACGGTACTTCATCCACTGGCGAGTTCGATGGCGCGTCCACGCCACGCCAATCGCGCAAAATCGAAAAAATTCAATATTTGGCACAACTCAACGACGACGTACGGATGAGAACTTAAGTCTATATAAAAATAAAGGTAATAAGGATCTTTGTGCAATTTTAGATACTTATGAACACAATAAGTTTCTTATGAACAAGTTTCTTTGTCAATAAATATCGCAACAATACTGTATTTCTGTATTCTCCTAAATCTCTAAATCTCTCGTGAAAAAAAATTCAAAGTCCAGGAATGAAACGCGATCGTACGAGATTATATGAAAAATAAAGAACAAGTAGTAAGACACATTTAGTAGTAAGAGATATTTACTTACATCTCCTAAAGACACCAACGTTTTCCGTAGAAAGCACAGGAGTGCAGAATATTGAAAATCGAATGCTCAAAGTTGCGAAACATCGTCGCCGGAGGATCGATTCGAGCTCGACACCCCGCGATCGTTCCGACCACCTCTCCCCATTTTTCTTCCTTTCTTCATCAAACAACGACGATTATTAAGTCGTGGCCGTAATTGACCGTGACGTCCCGCCAGAATCATCCCGCGGAGGAAAGAACAATCACTGCGTTTCACGCCCGTCACTGCGAAGCGCCGATGCGCATTCGAGGACCGGGCGAGATTAAGGTGAAATTAAGAGGAGACTCGTTGTACACTTTGCGAAACGTTCGCCGGGTCATCGGTCGGCCCGCTCGCCCCGATTCAAGCGCGCCTCCTTGCCCGTTTCGCTCCGAGCCCATGACCCGAAATTTCGAAACTTTCCGACTCCTTTTAATATCCAATTCGACGGCCCGCTGCGCGGCTCGTTTGTTCGTTTGTTTATTTACAGATGTGACGGCATCTCCCGTGGCTACGATGAAAAGACTTCATGCATCTCCGTGCGGGCAAGTTTCACCTTAATCGCCGATCCTTTTACGTGGATCGTTGGCTTCGCAGAGAAATCCATCATCGTCTCTCTCCTTGTTCTTGTTGCACTTCTTTTTCTCCCCTCCTTCTACACTCCGCTCTTTGTCGATGAGTACTCATTCGTTACAAAACCAGACGAAAGCAGTTATTTAATCATCCGCGAAATATCCTTGGCAATTTGCCACGATAAATACGCACACCCGGGCCATCTATTACGGAAAGAAATTTAGCGACCGAGCGTGGATGAAATCCTCGAAGAACGTGAAAATTCGACGCGCGGTAACGCGCCGGTGGCCGCAAACAGTTGCGTTGCGCAAATCATCGAAACCGCAGAGGAATAAATGGTGTCGAGAGCGGTCCACGAGGTCGTAACGAGAAAAAGAGGACGCGATAATGCGAATCGACGTGCCGACCGGAGAACACGATTGTTTCGATCGGAACGTTCTGATCCGCCACGGACGCGCCCCGCTCTTCGTTCCTGTTGTACGACTGTTTGCGCCGAAATTGTACCGAAACTGGTTTCGCGACTCGTGTAAACGATACGCGTTGCTTGTCGTTCGTGCCCTCTTTGTCATGTTTGATTTTTTCGCAGAGGATATCGGGATTCGAGTTATGGAAGGCCACGGTTAACGTTGATTTCCCTTTTCGTGCGAAACTTGTAAAATTGAATTCGATTGAAAAACTGATATTAAAATACAAAAGTTGCATCAACGAAATGAAAGTGCAAACATAGAACGTAAGATTTTACTTACGTTCCCTCCTTATCCGAATCCTTGATATCTCAAATATTTCAAATATTTTAATATTCTAATGTTGAAATAGCAACTAGCAAATTATAACATTCTAATATTAAGATGTTTGAAAAGTAAAAGTTCATGCAAGGGAGACTATATTACGTATGCATATTCATTACTATTTAATCCTTCAGTTTCTGACACCGAACCTACTAAAATAGTCAAAACGAACAATTTGTAACTTTTCTAGAAACTCGTAGAGTTAAAAGTTTGTAAAATTACACGTAAAATGTAATTTACATGTAAAACCAACCAACAGAATTACGAAACCAATTCATACGATAATATACTGTACTTTATTCTCGAGTCTATCGATGCATTTAAGAACAAGTATACATACGTACTCGTGTAAATATTTGTAATCTTATTTTCCATTTTTTGTTACTTTATTTTAGTCACGTCCAATGCCAATTTCTTATTTAAGACTTATCAAGTATATATTGACATCAATAATAATAACAATAGCAATAATTTATGAAAAGAATCATTAAAATCTCCGTAAATGTAAATTTATAAAATTTCCACGTAAACTTTCGAATTGGTCATTTTCACCACTCCGGTAGTTCCAATATTAACTCTTTCTGCATAAAAATGCAAATTCCACGAGGGACCAGTTCCTCCAAAATTTCCATCCATCGATCGATATTAACCACATAATTCCAGATCATATTGTTGTATCAATTAGCAGTCGAGATTACAACGCGGTAATCAGATCAAGCCGGAGAAGAAAGGTGCGATTTAAGAGAAAACGGAAAGATGGCTGTCTCATTAGCATAGTAAGACGCTGACGGGAATCGTTGGAGGAAGGTGGACGAGCAACTCGGGCGAGGAATGTTGGGGAAGGACACGGCTGGCGCAGCTGCGGTCGCCGGTCCACGGACCCGGAAAGAGAGCCTCCCATGTTGAACCATAGAAATTTATGGAGGTTCGATGAAACCGTGGGCCGCGTCCGCGGCAACGACGATATCCGAGCTGGCAGTTCACAAATCAGCCGCCCATTGTCGCCGAGCTCGCTCTTTGCCTCGAGTGCGCGTTACTTTGTCATTCGGTGCCATTCTTCCACCTTCGGCCGTTGGTTCTTTATCTACACGCTGTTGTTCCGTTCTCTTCCCGTCTTCCCCTTCGTCCGATTCGACGCGCCTATTGCAAAAACGTCCCTGTGTGGATGTTCGCCGATTTCTTTCCCAACCTTTCGTCCGCGATCTCTTTCTTTGGATCGTTAACAGCGTGTTATCTTGAGTTTAGAAGTAACTTGCAGTACAACTTTTATGTTTATGTTACATGGTTGCTATACATTAGTTACTTCGAATAAACTTTATATCTCTTTATATTCTCTTGTTCGTTTGATCTATTTATTCGGTCTAATTTGGTCTTTATTATGACTGAAAGTGATTTAGCGGGGGTAACCTAGAAAATCGGGCCTCTTCAGGTGCAACGAAAATTAGCGATTGGTTGATTTGGGTCACGTGATTCGCGAGGGGGCGTGAGGTTGTCTGGTACTGAGCGATCGCGCCTGTAATTTGTTTCGTATCGATTCAAACGTTTGCACATCAATATCAAAATTTTATGGCAAAAAAGTCGTCTTCATTTGCTTCTGGGCCTTTCAGTGAGACGAATCGTACTGCGATACAAGTCGTGCAGTCTTTTATTTAGTCTCTCTTCCTTGCTTAAATCTTTCATTTTTCCAACTTGATTTGTCTTTTGTCCAATCGAGACACAGTGATAAAAAATTAACATCCACGATGAAAAGATAAATATTTAAATTGAGACTAAATGTTTATTCAATTGCGTAACCTCGAGTATGCATGCAGAATTTTATATCGTGAACTTTGCAAATCTTACAAGAAAAGTCCGTCAAATTGAGAATGAGAGTAAACATGAAAGTAAAGAATGAGGAAAATCAATGGATTCCAATTGCACAAACTATTTGTCTTCTGGCAAAGTTGTGTAAAATTAAAGTAAATAATAAGTGTGTATTATGTAACTATTCTGCCGTATTAATTAATTAAGAAATTAATTCACAGTAGAACTCAAGAATTTCATTTGAAGAAAAAATGGGGGAAATCTCCGAAACTTCACCAGTTACAAAAAGATTATTATAGCATTTCTCATACCGGACAGCCTCTGTTAACAAAGTCTTTTCATATTTTCAAGTGCTAATTCCTATAAGGACTGTCTGTATTCCGACAAGTTCGTATAAGCAGAGTTATATAATATTTTATACCTCTTTGATTGCATTCATACACTTGCGTTTGAACAAAAATTATGCGCCGGCAGATCAAAGATGCTGCGAATTTCTCAAATAGTTTGACAGAACAAAAACAAAGCGGCAGTTTAGTCCAATCTTCTAGATTCCAAAAATTGAACACCATGACAGATTGGACAATTTCGTGGAAATTTGCGTCTGTTCTTCATCCTTAACACGAATCAACGTGAAAACAGTTTTCGAGCAGCGCTCGTTGCTAGTTGTAACACGTAGCAAAGAAACGTTGCTACTCGTAACAGTAATAAAGAAAACTCGCGCGCAAGTCGAAAAATCAGAGATATATGTATCAACGTAGCGACGACGGTGAGCAGCTTCGGCGTGGCGATCTAATTGCAGACGGTCGACGTGATGCAACACCTGGCTGTAACGTGTCCCCTTTTTTTCTTTTCCCGCCGCTTTGGCTACCCGGTGCACTTTACCGGCGTTCACGGTTGAACGGCCGCGGATGAAAAGTACGCCAATGTAACGTGTAATTATTCCAGCAAAATGCCAATTGGTTAATCGTGCATCCGACATGTTCATTCGTCGGTGACGGAAAATCGACGGAAAAATCGACGCCCAGCGCTTTTTCAGGCGCCGACGTAACCATTTACCCCCCTCCGCCGTAAACGTTCGGCGACGAGTTTCGAAGCCGGTGTGATCGAACGTTCCCGCTGCCTTTTCCATGGAAACGCATAATTGAACGACGCGAGAAGCAACGACCGCACCTGTACTGAACGCGCACGAGAGCTGGGGATCGCGCGATAAACGCCGCTTTTAATTACCACGGATCGGATAATTGCGTTGGCGATGAATGAAACTTGCCTCCTCGAAGCGCATGTAACGCGGCGAACATCTAAATACGACGCGGCGCAGCCTTCGCCTTTTCACCCGAGGCACACGGGGTTCGCGTCGCGCGATGGAAAGTGTTGCTCGCGCCGCTCGACTCGCCGCGTTGTGCAATTAATAAAAGAAGAAGGAAAAAGATTTATATTCGGCCGCAGGAACTCTCGTTGAATCCTGCTAAAAACTTTTACCGCACACGCAATAAAATTGGGACCAGCCCAGTAATAATGGTATAGCGTCTGGCGCGGTCGTTCCTTTTCTCCTTTGCGGCAGGTTGGCGGCACGTTCGGGTATGTACGTCGTGGCCATCCCCGGTTTCGTCCGTTTACGTAACGAACCCCGCTAATTAAGCACTCCGACGACGCGGAGAAGAACGTACTTTCCACGAAAGTTCCGGTATCTGGTTACTCGCGGACGACAGCCAATTACGTCCGCGTCTCCTCTCTTTCTCCCCCTCCCGCCCCACCGAGAAATCCTCTCGAACGAACAACTGAAACTTTTACGCAATTCAACGCGACCGATGTCGATTCCTATCAACCTCTTCAAACACGCCAATTACTTTTTACCGTGTAGAAAACCGCGAGACGCGCCGGCGACCGGCAAATGAACTCGCGCGAGGGATGCGAAACGAAGATAAACTCGTCACCGCGCGATCGTGCGTCTTCATCTACCACGTGCTACGAGAGTAGCAGCGTGTAAATACCGCCGAATCCATTAAACGCTCGCGACTCGCGCTACTCGCCGAGATTCTGCGGTTTGGTCAACTGCACCTGACCGAACGGGACTCGAAACGAGGAAGAGATCTCGGTGGCGAGACTTGGGTGAACGGAAGAACGGCCACGTTATTAGCCATTCAAATCGCCTTTCAATCGGTCATAATTCATCCTGTTAATCGGTCAGTATCCGCGGTGGCCGCGCGCGTTTCCCTTTCATCCTCTGATCGACGAGTCGATCGAAAGAAACACATCCTTCTACCACATTCGAAAAGATCTACACAGACTCGACGGCGAGCGTTTGCAAGAATGTACGTCAAGTTCCGTTGCGAAACATACGGTGAATATTATATCGTATCTTTCACGAGTGTCACGTTTTCGCACATTTTGAAATTTCCCTAACGACACGATGACATTCGACTTTCTTCTTCTTTGTTACATTTGTAAAACTTTAAACGATCCCGAAAATATGTACGTACAAAATATTTAGTACAGTTTAGCAAAGTTAGATAGAAGCAATACCATTATCGTGCTACTTTTCACGCACATGAATTCTACGTGTATACAATATATATTACCTAATATCAAAGTTCGAAATATTTTGCGATACAATATATATATATATACACGCAAAATATACGCGTAAACAAGGTACTTGCACGTACAAATTCTTTCGCGAGAGCCATTGCAGAGATGCGTTCGCAAACATCTTCTTCCTCCTCGTCTACACCTTATCCACGTTCCATTCCGGCAACTGGCAGAGATAGTCGTCCAGATAGAGGGAACAAAGCGAACGAGTGCGTTGCGATCGACGAAGCTCGATCCGCTCGGCGCGACGTCGCCGAGTGTGTTGCACTCGACGCGAGCATAGTAAAGGCGTGTTTCGTGTGCGTGCACGTTCGGCGATCAACAGCCCCTCTCTTTCTCTCGCCGCGTGTTCTTCTCGATCCTCGTCTGGCTCGCCGCGCTCACGGTGAAAGTGAGCGCATTCCATGGCCACCGCGACCACGCCCGACCAACACACTCTCACCTGGTCGTTGGTTCTCTCGCGAGCGAGAGATCTGCGAGAACGTGGCCGAGAGCGGAGCGGAGCCGATCCGCGGGAGAGTGTCCGTGTGGTTGCTCGTCGTGCTGGTGATCGTCGGTAAGAAATTCTCGAGTATACGCCGTGTGCCTGCCGCAGCTCTTTGCTCCATCGAGGTCCAGGACGGGTTTCCTATTTACGCCAAGACCACCTAGGCGGTACGCGCGTTTAGGAACCCTCATCCAGTTCACCGTTGCTCCTATGTATGATTTTTTCCGGTGCTCGCTATACTCTCTCTCTCTCTCTCTCTCTCTCTTTTATTCTCTTTCACATTACCGCCGTTTCTGCCGTGGAGATTTGCTCGCTGATTTGCTTGCTCCTTGCAGAGCTGCAACCAGCCGAAGCTATTCTCTGATCGACTCTTGCGAAATATTTCGAATTTAGCGAGTCGAATGAATGCAAAAGCGAAAATCTTTGTCTCGCGATTACGCTCCGGCAACGACGGATCACAGTTGTGGCTGAGAAGGTGTAGGTAAAACGTTCTTCTGAATCGAATCGTTAATAAGTTTTACGTGTCTTCGAAGGGACACGATCATCTCCGTTTCCTGTTGCTCGGCGATTCCCGTATTCATCGCACCGTGTCCTCCAACATCTTCTCTGCGTCTCTATCCTCGCTCGGACCTCCTCCGATCAGCGTCCGCTCTTGTACCCGTCTTTTTTCGTGTCGTCCGATCCCACGTCGCTATATTTCATCGTGGCGTTCCGCGAGCCGCGAGCAGAGATTCCACTCAGAGAGATTAAACGCTATCGATGCAGGGCGATATTTATGTTCGCGGCATAAACGCGGGACGCACTTGGAAACTCCGTTGGAATTTTTCGCCGAGTCGATTCGACGGGGACCACCGCGTACGTGGCCGCTCGACGTTCAGGTTTTCTCCGTGGTCCTTTTGATCGGTCGCCGTTTTTGCCTTATCGGCCGTTTTTCTACGCGATCGAAGCTCGCGTTGGTAGAAAGTCTAGGATCGTCTAGGTGTTGCCTCGTAAGTCCGCCACGCAGGAAGTGAAATATGAACGTTCGCACTCGGACCGATCCGTCTCGCTCTCCTTGTGCATCCTGAGGTTTCACTTTGGAAGCTTTCGATGGCCGAGTCTACGGGTCGAAAGTTTGAGTACGCTTTCTACGAGTAAAATGTTTGTGTTCTAATCTTCCAATATCGCTACGTATTTTTATGAACGTCAATAGTAATTTCATTGCTTGGAATATTTTAATACATCGTACATAGGGAATGAATACACGTCTGTCATTGTATGATACTTGTGGCTAAAAAGTATGGAGAAATTAACATTTATCTTTTGATAGTATCACCTTGATTCTGTTAGTTATTATCATCACTCGCAGCGAGAAATGTTACAGTAACGAATGCAGAGTTTCAGGATGCTCGTATTCGTGTTATTGAGTTATGTAGAAAGCTTTGATTTTTATCGTTTATCGAAAGATTATTAATTTAACTTGAAATATATATTCTCCTTATCTTTTATATCTACGATCTATCATACCAAATCAAAGTTAAAGTATTTCCCGAATTAATAATTTCTTACAAAACGTATCAGTTAATTCGTTTAAGAATTTCGTTTCAAAAATCAAAATTGCCAAAAATTAGATATACATACGTCGGAGCTATATTGTATTTTATATTATATACTACATCACATTTTGTATTATACATCGCAGAATATTCTTCGCCGTGATACAATATCGAACTTTTGATCGATAGATGCTGTACGTTTACTTTAGAGCGATACGATTCACTTTGAGCTTTTCAGAAATGTCTAAACCCGCAAAGTACGTTCATTACGTTCATTACGTTATTTCGACGCAAAGATTCTACCACACCCTGGTAAATGTTGCACGAGATGTGTCGTTCCGCAGGTAGGAAAAGGAGCCTGTAATTAAGCAAACTCTCGACAGAGACCGCATCTGTCGTCGCTTTTTGCTCGCGACTTGCCGTTTTTGCGAACAAGGAGATTGCACGATCGTGCCCGAAGGCGTACGAGGCAAACGACGGGATTTATTAATTACTCGTGATTTATCGTAACGCGCTTCACGCCGGACGGTACTGTTACTTTTCTCTCTCTCTCTCTCTCTCTCTCTCTCTCTCTCTCTCTCTCTCTCTCGCTCTCGCTCTCGCTCGCTCGCTCGCTCCTCTTCGGGACAACAGATTTTCAACGTTCGCGCCATTATCGACACCGTGGACCGCGTGCCGGACCCTACCCTATCAGAAACTTATATCGTGAGTATGCGCGCTTTATTATTGCTCCTTTTATGCGCCGGTTGTGTAATTACGCTACGCTGTTATAATTAGAAAGCAACGCCGCGCTACGATCGACGCGCACAACCGTTAGAAATTTGCCGCGGTCTCTCGCCGCTGATCAGACCTTAATTATCATCTCCTTCTCGCAAATTACACCCTTTTTTTCCTTTTCGGTGTGGAACCGACGGACCGGTAGCTCGTCCGAGCCGAGTTTTCTGTGCCGGAAGCGCCGTTACGTAATCTGGATGTCTAACAGCTCGATAGGTCGTTCTACTTACTGTTCGAAAATGATCCCGTTCTTCTTCAAAACGGTCTCGACGCCTCAAATTTTAGTTTAAATGTTCCACAGTTACAATCGACGTAATCTGTAATATAACATAATAATTATAATCGTAGAACGATCATTTGTTGATGATGGCCCTTTGATACAAAAAATGCACCGACTAGTTAAATAATGTAATTAAATTAAACGTGATAAAAGTTTTAACATCGAAGAAGGAAGAAGAGAGAGAAGAGAAATGACAAAAGCGTGAAATAAACAGAAAAACATATACATACGAAGCGTGTGAAATAATTCAAAATTTTCATAATCGAAAGAAAAATGTTAGATAATGGGTATTTGTTAATCCTCGATTTAAAGTTTCAAGTCAGTTTCAAGTCAGAATGCATAAATTATGAATTAAAATAAAGTTTGCGTGCACTTTTTATAGGACTTAAAATTTGAATTCAGATTTCAACACACATTTCTGAAAAGCTAGATTAGGAATATAAATATAAACAACCATTCAACCTACTGTGAAAAGTTGAAATGTAAAAATCTGAAAAATAATTATTAATTTAATTCAGATGTTTGTGAGTACAATTAAAAAAAAACATGGGGACCATAATAGGTATATTTCAATATTTTTTTATGCGTGCAATTTCGCGCTTTAAAATTTAGTCAACAAATGTATAGAAATCCGCAACCAACTAATAACAAGTAAACTAAAAAATTTTACGATGATCAAACGATATATCGCAATCTGATACGTCGGAGCTTCATGAACAATATGACCATTTCATCTGCAACAATTTCATCTAATACCTTAAATGAAAGAAAGAACACGAAAAGCATCTCTTTCGCGGTGAAATCGAATGCCAACTTTACGTCGGACGTCCATTCCCCTCGCGTCAGTGCAAGCCACACGTTCCTGAATATGTACAGGGGAAGACTCGAAAGCTTCCCCCGAACGCAACAGTCCCACCAGTCGCACCTTCCTGTTCTCCCCCGGCGCGCAAATGTCAAGAACGCGTCGAATCGAGCACAAAGGAGCGAGTTAACGGTGTTGGATGCTGAACAAAGGATCGATCGACAGGTTCACGCGGATCAAGGTCGCCGGCCAATTTCGCGATTCGATCGATCGATTCGGAGCAGCGTTGCACTCGCAATGGCCGCAGAGGCGTCTTCTCGCCTCGAGAGGAGAACCGCGAGCGCGCAACACCTTCAGCCGACAGATTCGTCTTCGCCGCGGAGTAACGGTAGCCAACGCGCCAGCTTTGACTTGATACAGTTATGCGAACAGCCGCGGTAATTTTCAGAGCCGCGTTGGGAAAGGCGTGGCGCGATCGGGAAGATTCAGGTTCAGCGTCGGAGAGGTCGAGGGCGAGCATTTGCGGAACGAGCCGGACTCTCTCTCTCTCTCTCTCTCTCTCTCTATCTCTCTATCTCTCTCTCGGATTCTGGCCGAGGATGAGTAGCGATGCCGCTACTTGGAATTTCTGGCATGCGTAACTAGCCACGACCCGTGCAACACTTGCGTTAATCGCGCAAATTAATTTTCTCCTTGGGAATTTCTCTCCGACCGACGGGAGTTCGTTTCCTCCTTTTTTTCTTTTTCCAGCTGGACGTTGTTGCGGACCGGGACCGAGCGTAAACGTGAGAAACTGGACTGGGAGCTTGACTTGATCTTTGACTTGGTGCGTGTACGTGTGTGTGCGCGTGTGTGCTTTGGATCGAACTTGGTACCATTTCCTTTTTTCTACAGTCGATCGCACGCAACACGAACGTCGATAATTGATAGAAATTAGTCGTAATTACATCGCAGTAATCCTCGGACGATAAACTAATAATAACCAGAGAAAGAGAGGGGGGGGGGAAACGCGTTTGTGCATCTCGATGAAGTGAAAATGCAACGATCGCGTGATCTCTTCGACGATCGGACGATTTCAATCGGGCGACGACGTCGTTCGTATTTCGCAACGAACGATGCCGGGAAGGGAAACGTTTGATAGAAAAGACTACTTTTCACGGTCTATCGATCGGGGATCTTCCGCGATCGCGTCTCCGATCCGAGAAGGGAGACTCACTCGTGCAATCGAGGTCCGACCTTCCGGCCAGCGAACCGCCCGCTTCGTTTCACTTTCGCAATGGCAACTCGATTAATCCGTCGTCGAATTTCGAGGACGCCCTGTTGAATCCTCGTCCTCGATCGTCCGATTGTGCGTACACATATCTCGCGTGCGATAATTCTTACATTTGAAAGTTCGATTCGAGCAATCCTATTGACGTTTAGAACCCAAGTTCTATCTCTAAGTTTTCTCCGTCCGCTGAGGAAATCATTGACAGCGCGGTAGGCGAGGCAGGGTTTTAATTCCGCGGCGAAACGACGGCGGAGGATCGAAGGAAATCGCGGGAAACGGACGCGCGGACGTGGTCGTGTAATCGACAGGAACGTTCGCGATGGAAATACCAGGTCAGCTGTCCGGATTGGTCGAGATAGGATCTCTCGAAGCGTTTCGAGGATTTAGCAAGCTGCCGGCAGACTTTCGTTCCGGTGCCCTACGAACACCCACGTAAGGTAACGCCACGGAGCGGTATCGGATACAGGAGAGGGCACGGTACCCATAGATCGAGCCAGCTATCGACACGTTTCGAGAGGAGCACAGAGAGGCATGGTGTGTACACACGGGCGTACACGATCCGTGCACGTGCACGCGGCTTACGTACACACGGACAGACGCAACGAGCACGTTTAACGCTTCCACGTCTCTATGGAGTTCTCCTCCTTCGTGTGTACGTGTGTGCGACTACTAGGCTCCAACGTGTAGACTGAAACGTAGTCTGACAGGGCGTGGTCGGTTTATGTAAGGCGTGCACGTTTTTTCGTCACCAGTTTCGCGGTCCTCGATTTATCTCGAAGCGCCTACTCCCGCGCTCGAGGCTTCGCTCCGCGCCTCTAACGAGCCTCGTTAACGAGCGGATCGGCGTTTTTCCCTTTTTTCTTCATTGGGAAAGATCGAAACCGGCTGGATCGAAACTCGCGGCTCGTTCCACTTTCGTCCACGACATTTGCCACTAATTTGTTGCTGGCTTTGTCTTGCGCGCTATACATCGCGCTATACATCGATTTCCTTTTAAAGCACGTTCCCACCGTTCGATAAGAAACTCCATCTCAAAGTCGCGACCGTGGCGCGATAGCCCGAGGAAAAAGTTCGCTCGACGTCGATGCTCGGCGTCAATAACACGCACATGCAGCGCGTTTTGGATTCGCGAAAACGATTTTCACAGATCGATCGGAGGAAGGAGCCGACGAGAGACTTGACATTTCCCCCGGCAAGGATGTCACCCCGGTTCCCTCATGTGAATGGGACGATCTTCGTTCGCAGGCTCGATTCATGGGATCTCCTGACATTTCGCCCGTTGATAAATGTGGAAGAGGCCGGCGATCGTGTGTCAGGTACTACGGTGCACGCGCGCGTATATCGTGCTCCTCTACCCACGATCGTTTCCCCTTTGATCCTTCCCTCGCTCCGCGAAAAGAATCGAGTCGGAGAGAGAAGTGAAATTATCGTTCCTCGCGATTTGACGAACCGCTCTCTCGTTACGTAATCTCTGCGTTTCTACCGGCACTATCGGCAGGAACCTCCTTCGATTTCTTCTCCTTTTCCTTTTTTCCCTTCTTCGAAACGTGCAGACGCGCGAAATAATATCTCTCCGCGGGAAATAACATCGATTCATCCGCAGCGATTATCGCACGACTGACGCAAAAGCGATTTCGCTGCTAATTTCCATTCGATCGGCTGGCTGCCTCGCTCTCGCTCGGATTCCTTGAAACGCTTCGTATCGACAAGGCTACCGTCTTCGAAGAATTATGTGTCCGCTACTTTGCTCGCGAGGTTTATCTGATCTATTCAGCCCAGTCCCGAGCATATGCATTCTGCTACCGACGTCGTCGCATCAGGCGATGCTCTCCTCCACTGTGTGAATGGAGGCGACTCGCCTCTTCTTACTACAGAATCCAATTCACCACGGTGGATTGACATTTCACTGTGCCGATTGTGTTATGTTCCACGTGTGTGCGTGTATGTCATCTTTGCTCGATACTGCTTCGACGTTTGGGAAACAAAAGGCCTCGTTGATTCTCCAATCGAATTTTTCAATTGATTTCAACAAATGAGTTGCACCTTAATTTATATTCGAACGTATCATCGGTACTCGTTGCGAAAAACACCAAGGACGATTGACAGTGACATTTTTCATTTCTCTTTATTTCTTGCGACGAATTTTTGTTTAACGTTGATAATATTTATCACCTTTTTTCTCGAACCTCGATTATACCACTATATTCGTTTGGTTCTGCATTTTTCACTCCAAAATTATTCTCTTTGTGTGATATTTGTACTCGATATTATATCTCGATCGGATTTTGTAAATTTTAACGCGTCATTTCCTATTGTTCCATTCGTCATGATATACTGCAATTTATTTACGACGTAAATCAGAGGTCGGCAATCTTTTTCACCAAAAACGACACTCCGAACGATTATCCTTTGTAAAAAGGGATACTGAAAGTTTGTTGCAGAGAAATCTATAAGCTTAATTTACATTTAACATTGTTTGAAATACTTGATATTAATGAATTTATTAATTTAAAATTCTATTTATAGACTAAAAAACTAATATTAATGCGATACTTACATTGCAGATCAGCTAACTTATTATGACCTAGCTTCAAGTTGAAATTTCCAGTTCTCGATCAGATCTAAATAAAAATCATCGAATAGCGATCGATATTTGAATTACTCGATATTTAAATACCTCGCGTTTGAAAAAACGTGTGAGTATCTCCAAAGATCCGCCACGCCAAATATCACATCTGCGTCTTTCTTCTTCCTTCTTTGACGTACATTCAAGTTTTGCAAGTAAAATCTCACGCCGCATGAACATTATTCTCGAAAATTAATAAAAGACAGCTGGTTTCGTCAATGTTTCATATTTACATTTCTAATTCCAACTCTTCCGGCACTATTAATTTGTGCACGTACGTATGCTTACGCATATATCAAACACAGTGACGCGAGAATCTTAAAAATACCTCGTCTCGTGTTGTGCTCCTGATGTGCACGTTACGTAAGGATTGTTGCCCGCAAATAAATTAATCCGTTCGTATCCACATTTTGAAAAAAATTATTCCTTCGATATTGTTTTCCATCGATACGCCATTACAAAGAGAAAACAAAAAAATGATGATAATGATTAGTTTTCAATCGGAGCAAACGACTGACCAATAACCCTTTTCTCTCATAAATCTCGGTCGTTATCTCGAATTTTCTAGTCCTTTGGCATTTGTCAGCGCAGCTCCTGCGCGTAAAATTCACGTAACTCACACGTGGGTCCTGCTCCTCCGCCCAATGCCAGCGACTCCCACACTCCGGTTCGTTCGCGCTTCAGATTCCTCGTGTCCCGTTTCGTCCCGCGGAGAAAATAGAAGTAAATAGAAATGGACGCGGTCGTGTCGTTCCCCGACAAATTCAATTTCCGGTTCTATCCATCTACCTCGTCGAACTGACAATAAATAAAATGCGACGAATGCCAATGGCAACGAGCATTCTCCGCCGTTCGTCTCCGTCGTCCTCGTAGTTTCAAACCTCGCGGAGGAAGATCGATCGTTCGCATTGGCGCGAATTAAATTTTCAATTAGACGGGCGCGCTCGTTCCGCTCCGAAGGGGCAATCATTGAGACGTTATAAACCGCGTACGGTGGAGGCACAGGGTCGCGCGGACGAGTACGTACGACGCTCGATCGCCCACGCGAGCGCGATAACGATCGCGTCGCGCGTTGCGGCGAGGACAGCCGCGATCGTCACGAGGTGATAGGTCGACGGATTCTCAGGCGGTTGCGCACTTTTTCATCCGCGGCCGAGAGTCCTGCTGCGCGAGCGCCGATAATTTGTAACGATCTCTGCTCGCGATAGCGTCGATGGAAATTTCCCGATGCGCCGATCTGCGTTCATCGATTGGCTACTGGACGCGCTTCAAGGCGCTGCTCTCGCCTCACACGCCGCGATAAAGAATTCGTTATATAAAGTACTTCTTCCTCCTCTTTTCCATGTCGTTACGAACGACTCGCTGTTGAGAACAACTCGTTTTCAGATGACGTCGCTGCGAAGACAATGGAATTCTTTAGGTTGGGTCCTGGTTGAGCAAATTTGTTTCTTTAAACGTCTCCTTTCCCGAGAGTGCGGATGTAATTACAGTATATTTGTATAATTGCAGTTCGTATAATCAGAGTAAATAAGACAAACAAATCAGAATTATCAGAAGAACGAATTATCGATTTGTTGTTTTCAAGAAAGAAAAAAAGAAAGAGATTTTGCATTGAATAGCACACTAACGTATATTCGTGTCTTTCGATGAACGAACGTCTGCAATGCACTCGTTGGTAGGGAAAAAATGAAGATTTTGAAAAAGAAAGAGGAGATTCAATTTTAAATAAAAGTTAAGAAAGCAACCTACTTCCACCGACTAACGAAGCAAATTTAATGAATGAAATGAAATTCGCGATACTTCGGATGAATGAGTCATTTAAAGTTTAATAGGTTCCGTGCCTGGTAGAGTTGAAGAATTACACAAAGTAAAAGGATCAATCAGCAGCTACTTGTTTTTCCTACAGGTTTTTCCTACGTGCAATAAACGACAGTTTCAAATAGATATACAACAAAACGAACGTCTATTTTATTGCTCCATGCATTTTAATTCTCCTTACCGCCTATGATTTTTCACTCACGCAATAGGAATTCAGACAAATAGATTCAATCGATCAACGAAATCAAATGAAATCGGAGCTCACAAAAAGCATGGAATTATAAATATTTAAAAAATACAGGCCCAAGGTGAACGGCAGGACTAACGAAATCGTGAGACAGAAAATTGTAAATAAAATGTCTCCAAGCACGTGATCCTAACTTTCGCAAAGTACGAGCCAGGGAAATATACGTATAAATCCACGGAGACGAACTTTACACAGCTTGCTGTTAGGGTAAGGAAGGATCGCGGAAGTGGAAGACGTCAGCTCAGCTTTTCGAGTAACTGTGCATCGCGTTCATGGTCCGGCGTGCACCCAGGGAGAGCGAAGATGACGGCGGTCTCGTGTCGAAACCGACGCGCAGATAAGCTCGTTTTAGCGCGAGATAGTTAATCTTCCGCTTAATCGGCTTGTTTATCTCGACGTGCTACAACCGAGGGAACGCTGGTAATGGAAGATCGCCGCGAGAGGGATCGCGAGGCTTCTTCATATTCGAAGCTGCGTCTTGCAATTTGTCGTGCGTCTATGCGATATTTCAATCGGCTCTGTCTTTCGTCTATCTCTGCGTGTCTTATGCGACACGTTAGGTGTTACATACCTGAAACGTCTCAGGCTAATCGGTGTCGAATCACACATCGTCGCTTTTCAGCGGTGAATAAAACGAAAGAAAGAAAGAAAGAAACTGCACGACTTGTACCTTCAGTACGGTTCGTCTCACTGAAAGGCTCAGAAGCAACTGCTCTGACTAGGAAATGAAGACGATCTTTTTGCCATAAAATTTTATTGATATTGATTGCGCGATTGCTCAGTACCAGACAACGCCACTCCTACTCGAGGTCTACTCACGCCCCCTCGCGAATCACGTGACGCAAATCAACCAATCGCTAATTTTCGTTGCATCGGCGTTGCACCTGAAGAGGCCCGATTTTCTGGGTTACACCCGCTAAAATCACTTTTAGTGATAAAAAAAGAAGAAGAAGAAGAAGAAGAAAAAGAAGACGACGACGACGAATAATCGCAACTTCGGTCGAGCTTCGCCAAACAGTGAAAGTAATCTAAATTTAGCGTTTGGCGCAACGAATGGAGCAAAGGTTTCGCGCGTGTAGCGTTCAACGTTCCGGTCTCAACTCGAGAGATCGAAGTTGCCGCGGGACGGAAGAAGAAATCGATCGCGATCCTCTTTCCCGGCTCTCCTTACACGATCTCTTGGAAAGCGGTATTGTGACGCAAAACGCGCGCCAGCTGCGCTAAACGACGAAGAAAGCAACCCGGAGGAGACAGATTTCCGAACGGCGGTCGTAAATCGCGCGAGTTGCGCGTTTACGCGCTGTTATCTAACCGATATGGATAGTCCATAAAGACACGTTGGCAACATGTTCAATGAAGAAATGAACTATTAGTAGGTTTTCCGTACACCTTTCATTTTTTACGAACGAGTAAGATCTTTAAAGATCCAATAAATCTCCTTAACGACCCAATTTGACTCTTCGTTTTACACCCCTAGTAACTTTTCTCCACTTCGTGCAGCAACTTCTTGCAACAGATATCGCACGAACGAGTCAATTAATTAAAATACCCAACGCGAAACGATTGAAACGATTGAAACGATTCGAACGATTCCGGCTGGCCGTTGGGAAGGCAATATGGACGAAGAGGTACTCGAGAAGCGTCGTGCGCAGCCACGTTTTCTATTCCGGCGAGGCTCGAGCGGCGGTGCGTAGAGCAGCGGATTAGAGATCGGTGGGTGTGTTGCGCATTCGGATCGGGTGCGCGATCATGCGTTAAAATGAAAGGAGACGCGACGTGGCGAGATGAGAAGCGAGAAAAACGAGCGAGCACGTTGCACAGCTTTTCTGCCTTGTCTCCTAAAAAGACGTCTCGATCGTTCGCCACCGGATGCCATCGCGGAAACTAGGATCGGTCCAGTTGGTAGCGCTTCTCTTCTTTTTAGCATTCAAGATGCGCTCACACTCAATGTACATTCCGTGTAAATTTAGAAATCATCGACTGAGATCGTCGGGGCGCTTTGCAACTTTAATTTGCCTTATTTAATATTTACTCCGTATATTTAATCGTTACGAGAAGTTACACATGAATATTCGTAGAATCGGCAGAGAAAACATATTATCGAGCAGGTACAAAGATACACGAATCGAATGTAAAATAATCATCGACGGCGGAGCGTAGTTAATTGCAATTGACGGGAGACGGGTTGTACGTGAATCACAGATATCGACGAGGAACAATGGAAACGAAATCCGCGTGTCGGGTAGCAGCGAATCGACCATTACGATCGATTTTTTCCACTTTCTAAAACGCGGCCTAAGAGCGCACGGAATTTCGTGATTAGCTCGAGCGTTTTTGTCAACGTCACGTTGGCAATAATGTTCGTTCGCGCGTAGAATTATTGCCTAATCGTCGTCGAGCTGCCGATCTGCGGATCACTCCGCGTCGGAATCGATCGACAGTTTCGTGGATCGGTAGATCTTTCGTGGACCGTCTATTGCGTTTTTTCGCAAGGGTAATCAAAGAAAACCGTCCGTCCTCTTTTTCTACCGGCGCGGCGCATTCCGATTTCTTGGTCAACCGAGCAATTTACGAACGATTCGGATTCTTCCGAGTCGATACTGGATAATTGAAAATGTACTCTGCCTCTTGGCAGTATGTACTTCCCCGTCTTATAGAAAGTCTCGAAGTTCGATCAGAGAATCAGAGAAGAGATATCGTTGGGTAAAAAAGTTTCCATGCTTCGAAGAGTTCAATTATTATTAGCAGTGTCTGACATTGAAGAAGATCATATCGCATTTAAATTAATCAAATTGTGCATGTTAACTCTTTAAGAATATAGTTCGCATTAGAGCCTTTTAATAATAAAAACAAAGTTCAAAGAGAATAACATGTTACAATATGTCGAATAAATTCACCAAAAAGTATATATTTAAAAATGTTCCAAACACTTGTTTTATATCCCTCGTTCAGTATTAAACTTAAGTACTATTGGAACTATTGCGTCAAGAATGCATCAAGAATAAAAAAATTAATAGATCAAGTTTTGTTTAATTCATGTCGATAAATAATTTTGTAAAATTGGATAAAATTTCGATTATGATGTAGTAGTTTGTGCTGAGACGCAAGATGGACACATTGAACATTTTCTTCAATTATTTTTTTAACCCGAAAATTAAAGTATGCAGGATATAGATTCGTATGACATTTCGTACTTGCATGCATTTGAGAATCATTCTATATATCAGTGAATCATGCCGGTGTAATCGAGTTGTATAAATTGCCAAAGAAATGCGACATCGTTGAAATCGATGCAGAAACGAACGATTCATTTTATTTTTTTTAAACATAACGAGGCAAATTGCTTCTCTTCTTCTTCACTGAAGCGCAAAATAATGCACACATTAACATGCATAATGTTCTGTCTGCCAGTAACTTTTTCAATAACGCTTCGTCATTAATAGACTACGGATTATTATGCAATCCTACATTTTTATAACATTAAACAAATAGAAGAAACAACAGCCCAAACAGAAATTTGTTTCTACTACTAAATACTACAAAAAGTAGTATCCTGTGCATTCCTTGCACTTTTACATCTTGATAAACAATCATGAAAAAGTCCGGAATAACCAGGAATGATGGAGCTATTTCATTAAAATTTTCAACCTAATAATAGTAATCCGATCGAGATAAATTATGCATCGTTAATCTTCCCTGGATTACGACAATCTTTTCGCTTGAAATCACACAAGGACGCACGATCGATATTAATCTTCGATCTTCCTCAATGTTTCGATAGTGAAAGAACTTTCATTCCTCTCCCTTTTACTTTCGATGCTTCTTTTTGTTGTCCTCTTTATTTTGTATTATATTTTTTAGCGGAATAGAAATCTTCTTTCTTCCACGTGTTACGCGCATGCGACAACTGAACAGAAAATGTTGAGTGAAAAGTTTAAATGTACTGTAAATGTAATGTAATTAAACTAAGGCTGAATAGGTGTTTAACACTCGTTCAGAACGCCAACAGCTAATTAACTCGTCACTACATAACGTTGTTTCAATCACGAGTTCGATTCTTAGTATAGGTGCAAAAACACATCTCACCTTAATATGATTCGACGATACACTTGGTTGTGATGTAATTAAAATTGATTAAACATATCTGCATGTTTTTCATATAAATTTACATTTCGTAGTGTCGAAACACGGATTGCAGCACGATCTAGCGTGCTGTCGTGAAACAGAACTCGTACATCCACCACTTTATTTACTGTCGATAATAATACGAAATCACAGACGCGAAATCGCAGACGAGGTATACGAATAGACTTAGCGTACAATGTACTTTTTCGGCCCACGATTGGAGGGCCCGGGGTGGGTCATGTGCGTAGTCACCTCCTTGTGGTGAGACTTGGTAACTGAAACTTTAACGTTCGTAAAACAGTATCAAGCTAAGAACTATGCAACCAACCAAGTTCAGTTTAGATCGTGCAAATTTCTTTTCTTTCCTTACTTCACGGTCTAAACTGTAGGGATAATTAATTAATAAGTAAACTATTAGACCCTCTCGCGTGAGCACGACGATAGATGACACTGGACGACGATGCCGCGGGAGATTGCGTCCGTTTAGTTTTAATTAATCATAAGACGATTAATCTGCTAAGTCACTAAAAGCACATTCTATATTCTAGAATGTTACGCATTGAAACAACTTTTTTAAAATACGTGAAATATTTTTAAACCGTTCTTATTCTATAGCACAATAAATCGACAAGATGACAGACTTGTTCATATTTGCCACTCTACGCAAGCACAATTTTGTTTGATGGTAATTCATATCGTTTCAGAGAAATTCTGGAAACCTGCCTCAAGTTTATTATTTCATTATTACATAGTATTTTAGCATATCTCTATATTCGAACGTTAGGTCCCTACCAAGTATTTTAGGGGAGAATGGAAGCTCTAACAACAAATGAAAGTAAATTCACTCCGAATCAATTAAACAGTCAAATATTCACGTCAAGCCCTATCCTAATCTAATACACAAAAAATTGAATGAATGTTACTACTAACGGGTATAAAAAAATACCCACGGTCACTATGCTCATCCAAAATTCTACGTATACAATCACATCACCCGTGCCGATTCGGATCTCCCTTCCTACGACATGGTGAGTGACAGGAGGAACATAAGTGCATGCGATTCACGGGACAGATGTGAAGAACGTTGCTGCACTGGAGCAGGAAAAGTTATTGAGGAGACCCTCATCAAGCAGATACCACTAAGAATCCCATAGTAAAAGTACAGACGAAATATATGAAGTAGTAGTGAACGCCAAGAAAAATTTCTTGAAAGACGTAAAACATTTTCTTTCTAAAGATACAGTGTTATTTGTGAAAACTTAAATTTTAATAATGAAAAGAATTGGGAAAATTTGAAATGTTATTTTATAATTATAATGTTACATTCAACTGTAGTTTAACAATTTATAAGTATAATTTTATATTCAACAATAGAAAGAGAACATATAGAGAATAAAATTTGAATACAATATGCCAAAGTACTTACACTTTTAGCTTTTGAAGCATTGCAAGATTCTTGCAGGATTAGGGAAAATGGAGATTGTAGAAAATCTGTAACAAAACATTAAACGTTAGAACTTGGAACTATTTAAAAGCGAAGAAAAATCTTAAATTAGAGATAATGAAAGATTCTTACATTCCTGACTTTAGAGCCAACGTCAGGATTTTGGATTTTCCCCAAAAAATGCAAAAAAATTAATGCTGTGAAGCGTCTGTAATAAACATTAAACATTATACTCTGTTGTTAATTTTAGAGAAACTGAATAAATTGGGATACAATGTATAAAGCTACTTACGATCTTGATCTCCAGGAGAGGCCTTATCCTCTTGAGCACTGACTATCAACGCGCGCGTTTAACTAACAATCGGCGAACTCACTGACTCTAACTTTGCGAATTATAATTTGAATGAAGCGATTATTTAATTTAATGAGAGCCAGTTGCTCAGAAATGTATAAAAATATTTTGCAACAAACACTGACTCTACCAACCGCATTGCGCGCGGTTACAAAAATTTTTTGAAAATAGAGCTAATTAGTAGGGAAAGGGCAAAATATTGCTATTTTTCTAAAAACATGATTATAAAAAAACTTGAAAAACATGAAAATTAATGGTACTAATTGTAAATTATAAAATATTTCTCAATACTGAATAAATGAGAGACAATTTTTATATTCTGAAATTGTATTCTGAATGTTCCTTATTATAGTAGGAATATGTACGTTGATAATATATCACGTCGTGTGTTAGAAATATTCCAAAATAATTAAAAATTTATTTGTACAAATAACAATTTTACAGCTAAGTATATTTAAAGAACAGTACCACGAAAAACACGTGAGAAATCGTTTTGAATCGTTTCAATTGCGCGTCAGCGTTCGAGAAAAATAAAGTACATACAGTATAGTAGAGTATGAAAACTGAATTTTATAATCTAATACAAGATTATACATCCATTTGATAGTACATGTATACCGTTAAACTGGTCTGTATTCAAATAAAATATCGGTTGATTTATTCTTTTCTATTTCCATTTTTGTATTCCAAATAATTAAAAAATTACGTGTTGTGAATTGTATCTTAAATATATATAAATTGAACATGTACAAAATGTTACCCAAAATGAATAAAATATTACCAAATTTGAGTCTAAGTTTATTAGATTGTCCATTATTAATCGTGATGCCCATACTGTCTCTGATCAAGAAATAACCTACACAAAAAGAAATCAAAAATTAGAACAAATATGTCAAATGACAGTACACGTGTAAAAATAAAAAGATAATCAATTTCAAATTTTATTAAGAAGACGTACAAGATGATCTACTGGTAATCGTACGAGTGAAATCGACAATTAAAGAAATATTGACGCAAAAAATTTCAAATCACTACACAATTTCGCTACTCTAATACTCAGTTAATCGTTAAGCATACGTGTATTAATTAGATGATACTATTAATGAGGTACAAATAAAAGTAAAAGGGTGTTGAAGAAGCGACGCTATCAGAGAGACGCCACCGATAGGTTAGAAAAAGTTACCAACTAATTCGAAGTAACGCGTGTTGTTGTCACAAAATGCCACAGCCAAATGACTCCTTGCGACACGTCTTGTCCTTCAATTGAGAAAGTAGTAGGGGATGGGGTGATCCTGTTCGAACAGGCACGATGATTAAGACGAACATAAACATTGTGTTCGTGTTGTTGTGTTTTACTTCGAATTTCGAGATTCAAGGCCTTCTACGTTTTATTTTATTTGGAAACTGAACAATTTCATTATATTACGTAGTAAAATTATTACTTTAACTATTAAATACGTATATTTTTAATAAACTGTTCTTGAAGTTAGTATTAGAATTGTTAAGAATTATACAGTATGAAGTTAAAGAATCAACAAATAAGTAGAAAATGTTATAATAGAAATGTATGTACAAAAGCATATAATAAAATACATACATATATATAACAATGAGTTGTCAATTACAAGGTTACAATATTTGTACTGATTAGAATTAAAAATAAATTTTGGTATAAAATTATTATATTATTTTTATACAAAATAATATTCTACATAGATATGTGTATTTCCATAAAGGATAATAGGTACACGCGAAATTCTAAAACTGCTTAGCTGATTCATATTCAAATTTCATTGGTAGAACAAATTCACATTAACCAATCAGAGTAAAATCAGAGACAAAGTTTCAGCTAACGCATCTGCGCGCGCAGTTGCTTTAATTTTTTGAACGAAACGGACGCATTCGTAAAAATGAACTAAATGTTAAAACGGATAAAAGAAAGAATATGGAAACATTTTATTTCTAAATTGGTGTTAGAATATTTAGTAACAAATTTTGTGAAATAGTATTTTGTGAAACTTTACTCGAAAATAAATATTTACACATGTGAACATACGCAGCGATGAATTGTACGTCGACATTACGTTACATTTACTAATTTCTTCGTTATTAATTTGATGTTAATTATTCCGATTAATTAAAATTAACGAAATTGATCCGCGTTGTTGAAAATAAGAACAAGTAAAGACAAAGTGAAATTCAAGTGAATTATGTACGAACTCCAGCATAATGTCTACGATTAATGTTAGCATCAATCCAGCATTAAACACTAAGGAAAAGGTAATTCTTGTAAATTCTATTATTCCTATCGAAATCAATATTCTCGATATATTTAATTTTTTACCACAGACATATTAAATTTAAAATATATAAAAATACACGTAAAGTTATTTATTATAAAATCAATACTTGATTAGGGTAATCGCTTTACCGAATAGGATACAAGTCTGGGTTTTATTATTTGTGCATGATGTAATGTAATTATATCATTCAACACACGTTTTCCTGTCTCTTCTACAATTGTAAATTTCCCAAGTCGCACCTGCACTTCTGACAAACCTTCTGCATACAGAAACATTAGGTCATAATTAATGAAAAAATAAATAGATATACATTCGACGTGCAATAATTATATAAAATCACATACGCAATATTTTGAGTTTGTATAATGATATTTCTGAATAATAAAAGATAACTTCTGCCACAATAAAATTTGACATTTGTGGCATATAATCTGTTCCAATTTTGAGGATCTAAAAATAAATCTTATGTAAAGTCATAATAATGATTAACATTTCAAATAATTACCTTGAACGCTATAATATCATTAACTTTTGGTCTCACTGCCATAACTTCATACGTTTCAAAATCTATACCCAAAAACTTGTTTATTTCTTCCAATCTCTCAGTTGAAACTGTATTTCCATTAATATTTTTAGAGACTGTATTAGCTTCAGTATCCTCAGTGTTATCTTTTTCCTCTTTCTCTTTTTTAGACGTCATATCCTTTACCTTATCGTATCCAAAAGTAAGTGAAATAGCACTTTTAACTGATGATAATATATTTTCAAGTTTATGAATAGCATCAACTATATTTGACGGACATATAACTTGGTCTTTCATGACAATTTTATCATCTACCACATCAAAACCAATATGTTTACAAGAAGAAATAATGCTGGAAATAATGGGATTTGTAATCTTGGATTTCACAGATTTGTCTTCTTCTGGTAATTGCGTATCAACTTTTATCTTTTTCTTTCGATGCCTTACATGATTTCTTTTTGGTAATGTATTACAAATTTCTGTATTTGTAGTAGTATCATACAAAAAAAAAATACAATATTATAAGGAATAAAAAACATGGTAGCGTCACATATTTAATTCAATTATACTTCATTTTTCTTACTTTCTGCATCATCTTGAAAGTTATTTGTTGTGTCAATTGATAAATCCTCTTGGCTTGATAATACTGTGGGAAAATTAATTGACAACTGTTCCTGTTGAATTGAATTCTTATCTGATTGTGAAATTAATTCTTCAATTTGTTCTGAATGTGCAGAATTATCTTCTAGCTCCTCTTTGTTTTCATCTATTAATGAAACTGCATAATATAAAGGTAAATTGTTAAATTGATCACTACTTAAGTGAGAGCCAGGAGAAACCCTGAAACATATTGATTGAAATAATACAGTAATTTAACAGTTTTGTTGCAAGAATTCTTACAAAATAATTTCATTCTCTTTCAGAATTCGTATGTCTTCTTTAGGTGGTAGATATTCATTTTTATTTAAGAGCAAGTCAAACGGATCGTTAATACCGAACAGTTTTCTAATATGTTTTTTTATATCGTCAATTTGTAACATCTTTGTACAATCGATAAAAATCCAACAAAAACGGCGTACATCGTTATAGTATTTGCAAAAATCTAGTTTAACACGAAAATTTTGGCACATATTTTTACACATATTCAAAGTTATATTCTTTGACATTTTAAGGTTACAACACAAGCGTGCCTACACTACTGTACGCTTGGAACTAGTAACACGTGATACAATTATGTTATGAATTATATATCAAATAATATAACCGATTGTTAGAAAATTTATTATTGTTAATAAATTATTGTTAAAAGTACAAAAGTAGAAAATTTTGTCACAGATATACTGTTATAACCAAATAACTGTTTAATTTTAATATTTATGAATTTTGTAAATTTATACTAAATTTAAAATATAAAATTGCATATTGTTCTTATAATGTATAAAATTGCATATAAAATATAAAATATAATGTATAAAATTGCATATAAAATATAAAATTGTTCTTATAATCATTTAATATCGTTATTAACTTTGACATGAATCGTCCGCTTTAAACAGTTTTAAATTTTAGTGTTAAAGCATTTGATCGATGCTTAACTTTCATATTTAAAATAAATTTCTTCAATAATCATACTTACCACCATTTCGTTAAATGAAAAATTTTTTCACTGAGGAATAATAAATAATTTATTTCAAATGTCAATATGATTATTTGAAGGATATATAATTTGACGCATTTTATATATCGTTAAATAAAAGCTACGCCTGTAATAATACATTTTAGAATTATTTATTTGAGTTTAAATTTTAAAAGAAATTTTAAACAAAAATTATATATTTTATCAGTTTCTTTATTTTCTATTATAAACGAGAATATGTGAATAAATCTCGCATACAATGTACTTTTTTGCTTTACGATTTTCCTAGGATCTCCTTACCATTTTCGCGTCACATCCTGTCGTACCGATTAAGGCAAGTTTGCACTGCAGCATTACCAGTGATGAAAATTAAACTTAAAAAATATTTATCAACTGTGTGATTATTTTCGTTCTTTTTTAAGAATTTCTCAGGAATTTTGTGTATTTGATTCAGAACAGAGTTTTTTATTTTTTATTCCAAATTAATATTTCGTGTGAAATGCGCGCGTATTCGAGTTAAATTAAAGTTGAAGATTACAGCGCTATTACACGGTGAAATAAGCAATATGTTTCCTATGATTCTCGAACGTAATCGATATTTCTCACGATCGATTTTTAAACGGAACAGGAAACCTTTAATGGCGGAAGGAATCACACCTTATCTCTAAAAAAGAAAGTGTCATCCAGAAAAATCATCCAGAAGTTCTCAGGTAAAAATTTAAATCAATAGCTATTTGTTTGTGTTGTGAATTTTTGAATTAAAACATACATTTTCAATTAAACCGGCTTCAATTCATCGAGATTTGGTAGATTACCGAAAAAGTGTATAATTTTTAATCCCTTAAAGTAAGGAATTAAAGTAACCAAATATAATTATTATACATGATTTTCAACAATTAAAAAAATAATAGCATATAAACATTTAAATAGAACATATTGTGCTAAAAGTTATTTATAATTTTATATCAAAATTTAATTTCAGTTCTAACCAGTAGAAATACTGTAACCTTGTAATTGACTAACTCATTGTTTTATACACACACACACACACACACACACACTTTTATTATTTGTTGATACTTCAACTTCATACTGCGTAATTTTTCTAATAATTATAAACAATTCTAATAATTATATTAACAATAATTTATTAGGAATGTACGTATTTAAAAATAATAATTTTACTGCGTAATATAATGAAATTGTTCAGTTCTCAAATAAAGTAAACCGTAGAGGGTCTCGAACACAATGTTTATGTCGTCTTAATTCTCGTGCCTATTCGATCAGGGTCACCCCATCCCCTACTACTTTCTCAATTGAAGGATACGACGTGTCGCACGGAGTCATTCGGTTGTGGAATTTCGTAACAACAAGACGTATTACGTCGCATTTCGGTTCGTAACTTTTTCTAATCTATCGGTGACGCCTCTTCGATAGCGTCTCTTCTTCAACACTCTTTTACTTTCATTTGTACCTCATTAATAGTATCAATTAATACACGTTAATGCTTAACTGAGTATTAGAGTAGTGAAATCGTGTAGTGATTTGAAACATTTTGCATCAGTCTTTTCTCAGTTATTAATATCTTACATAGCTCTAAGTATAAACGTGCTTAAATCACGTTTTACGCAATGGTTGCTAGCCATTGTCGATCGATTTCAGGAAAATGGTACATAAATTAGAGTGTGAAAGTTGTGTGTTAAGCTCGGGTATCGGAGGCGCCCCGGGACGTCCTCTCTGGTTTAGGTCTGCGCTCGTGTACAATCTGTTTCAGGAAATCTGATTTGAAAAGTCGACAGTGAAATTGGTGCAAATGGAGCATGCCACTTCGATTTTTACTCTTCGATTTTTCGAATTTAGTATCGCGGTGGTCGCGGATACGTTGCGAGTAGGTCTCGAAACGGATGTAGGTATTGCTCGAGCACGCGAACGGACAACGATCACTATGATCGATGGTCGTCCATGTGTATTGGAATTAGCTTCCGCGGTTTATCTTTTCGTTTCACCTCTATAAGTTATTTTTTGGTTTGCGATTAGAAAGACTCGAGCTAGATGTAAGTTTCAGCGGGCATTGCGCTCGAAGGAAGAAGAGGCCCGGCAAACTGCCACGAAAAGGATCACGACAAATGGCTTCTCATCCTCTGGATCATTCAAATGATTCCATAGCATGGGAAGTCATTCTTGTTGCTACTTTGTCACTGTGCTCTTTTAGTATTTGTAGTTGTATTTTTTTTCTCTCCATCATCGTTCATCTTCGTTTTGGGCAAATCGTGTTTTTTCTTGTTAGTGTTGTGAATCAGAGTTACGAGAGATTAGAGTTGCGAAAAAATGATAATCGTGTTTTTTTAGAGTTGTGAATTATGATTTCGCGATTATGAATTTTTGAAGTTGTCTTAGAGTTATACATAATAAAATTTATCTTGCTTCCTATTGTTTTGAATTAAATCATAGAGTTGTTGCTTTTAATAAATTTTAGAGTGTTGGAGTATTTGAAGTAGCTTTTCGTTCGTACAGTTTTGTATTGTTAATAATAATTTTCATTGAATTCAGCTTTAGAGTTAGTTTTGCGACATTATTTGATAGCGATTTCCAATTTTTCCTCTTAGTGTTTCTCGAAATAGCGTTTACAGAATGCCCAAATTCTTCTATTGAATTTGTGGCAGGTTGTTCCTGCTCCTGGATCATCTGATGCAGCTACAAGAGTTGTACAGAAGTCGTCATTCATCAGCAACCTCCAGCATGGTTGCACTGGACGCGTCGCTGTTAGTGTGTTGCGCATTTTTGAACATGAGTGCGTATGTTAATAATGTCGCGAACTTATTTTTGGGAGTTTGAATATGACGGAGCACTTTTCAATTTGGATTTTGAAAATTTCCTATTTCATAATTAGTGCTAGTGAATTAGTTTCTTCTGGCTATTCGTTTGCTTTTTTTTCCAAATGTCGGGACTGTTTTAGTGGTGTGCAATTTTTGTGTGAAGTTTTTCAAACTACTAATTCAACAAATAAATTTGTTACAGATTTATCAACTTCCAAATGCATGGATAAAATGGACTATGGAATTTAGAGGGAATGATGCCTGGATCCTACCGAATGGTAATTAAATATATCTTGTTAAATTTATTTCACAAATTTTTTCATATCAACAAAACAAGATTGCACGTAGAATACACTAAATATAGGAAATTTTATGAAATATTCAAAACAAAATGCTGGTTACAAAAGTTTATGACTGAAGTAAAACGAGTTGATCGCGTTAAAGATGATGTTATTGAGAATTTGAATAGAATTTTCGTGTCATTCTGCTCTGGTATCTTCTTCTGAAGATCAACTTTTAATTTTTTGAAAGTTCTTTAAAAAAGAACTGTTAGGTAATCAATGATGAAGTAATAGTAGTCATCATAGTTGAAGTGTAATATTTTAATAGTAATTATAATGAAGTTACAGGTTGCTTTTATACAATATGTATAGATAGAGTCATAATATAATCGCTCTTAATTAGTATGATCGACATAAGTATGCTTAATCAATCTGTAAGTTTGTTATCGACTATTAGTCAGAGAGAAGGATAAAAAGAGAGATATGTAGAACACGTATCCGTAAAACTCTTACGTGAAAAAGAACAAGATAACTTTCTATGTTGTTAACGCCATTATCAAAATGTTATTCACAAACGTTGTCTGGGAATGATAAAAAGAAGAGGAGAATCGGGATCTTTTTCTCTATGTTTTCATACATGCCTGCATCTGTACAAAATTCAAAAGTTACATATCTTTTTCAATGAACATTCTTGGACATCGAGAATGGGATGAGAACACGCGTGATCTTTTTTATTAACTTTCCAAATAATAAAAATAAACGCAACAATTGTACGCTTCTATAAAGTGTACGTCTCGTAACCCATGTCAAAATAAATCGACATGATCGCATTCGTATTTATAATATATGCATATGTACAGTGAAGAGCATAATTGTACTAATAACAAAGAACAATTGTCGATAATTTAAATTGACATAATTTCGTAAAAAAGGATCATATAAAGGATCTACTGAAACTAAATTTAAATTGAAACTAAATCTTTGAGAAAGAAATACTCTCAGTTTCCCATCCACTACACGATGCAAAGTCATTTTTAAAAAAACACGAACTCACGACTGTCAAAGTAGGGACTTTATGTTTCAAAAAAGATCGAGTAAATTTTTAACTAATCAAAGTTATGTGATCTTTCTTTACAAAGTTACATACAGTCCCGGACAAAATGATAGCGCACATGTGCTATATTTAATTTTTTAGAAATGGCTTAAATTTTATTATTTCCGGAAAGTAATACATAAATGTCACGATACAGAAGGAAGGAATTTGGTCTGGAATCAGATCGTTCTCTTTGACTTCCACTGTAACTACAAACAAGTAAATTTTAAGGGCGAAATCATAGCATACTCGTAAAATTTATACGTATAATTAATGTAAAAATGAAACTTACACGTTTATATGTTAATACCAATAATGTGTGCATCCTCCTTTGTTCTCAATCATCTCAGTCATTCGCTTTGGATTAATGATTTATACAAACGTTGGATTGTATTTTGAGATAAATTGTTCCATTCTGCGATAATGGATTTTTTTAATTCCTTTGTGTTGTGGTATTATCTTCCATTTTTGTAAACTGCTCGTGCAAGCTCTCCCCAACAATTCTCTATGATGTTTAAGTCAGGAGATTTGCAGCATTATCATGCTGGAGAAAGCATTCATTTTTTGTTAATAAATGTGTACAATACATAACATTCACCGTGCACAAGTTATACAAACGTATTTTGAACGAGAAAATATATCACTTTTACCATGGTCTGAATGTTCTCCTGACTTAAACATCATAGAGAATTGTTGGGGAGAGCTTGCACGAGCAGTTTACAAAAATGGAAGACAATACCACAACACAGAGGAATTAAAAAAATCCATTATCGTAGAATAGAACAATTTATCTCAAAATACAATCCAACGTTTGTATAAATCGTTAATCCAAAGCGAATGACTGAGATGATTGAGAACAAAGGAGGATGCAGACATTGTTAGTATTAACATATAAACGTGTAAGTTTCATTTTTACATTAATTATACGTATAAATTTTACGAGCATGCTATGATTTCGCCCTTAAAATTTATTTGTTTGTGGTTATTTACAGTTGAAGTCAAAGAGAACGATCTGATTCCAGACCAAATTCCTTCCTTCTGTATCGTGACATTTATGCATTACTTTCCGGAAATAATAAAATTTGAGCCATTTCTAAAAATTAAATATAGCACATGTGCACTATCATTTTGTCCGGGATTGTATGAATTATATATGAGTTTAAATTATCGACAATTTTTCATTATTATTAGCAATTGTGCTCTTGACTGTATATCTATAATATATATATATGTATATATATATATATATATATATATATTAAAAATTGAGAAATTCTGCATTCTTTTTTTCTTTTTTACAAACATTAAATTATTTATTAGAAATTTGTACACTGATTCCCATAAAACAGTATATTCTTTTAATTACACGCTTGTTTCGCTAATTATCGTCCTCGTCGCTTTGGCTTCGCATCATCCAAGAACATATGTACGTATTTATCTATCTATTTAAGTACGAACTTGACGAGGTTCTCTCAATTGTTTTCCATCGAGAATTGCAACAATCGAACTACTCTCTACGAAACGAAAATAAAAAGGTTGATGCTTATTTTTCTCCCGGCTCCGATATTTTCGAATCGCTTCACGCGCACTAAATAACACTAAAGGAGGGGATATCGAGTTTTAGATACTTGAATCAAAACTGATTTTCAAGTCGTCGAGGGAAAAAATGGATATTCGAACGATTATCAATTACGTGCGCAATGAAAAGCATGTAGGAACTACCCTATTGAACAACTTGTCCGTAACGAATATGAACATGTATATGTGTGAGGGTGTAGACGTGTGTATATGTTTGTACGTAATGAAAGATAGTGAATTTCGTTGGATCTCGTTTGTTTTCACTTTTGCGGTGCTAAAAAATAGAAACTTGAAAAACAAAAGCCGGATAGGAGAATGTTTGGGGATTACCATAAACGCACTTTTCTTTAGAGTCTTTAACATGTTTTTGTCATTTCTCATCGCATCCCCCGAAGAAAGTTCAACTTCGAAGAAATCATTTCATGTCGACTATGAAATTTTCCAACCAACACTCTTTTCATTGCCAGTTACTTAGAAACACGACCGATTCGAATTTTCCTACGGTTATGAGAGTTACATCGAGACAAACACGTCCGTGGCAGTTCTATGCGTTTCACTAAAACAGCATTTCCGCGAACGATTTCCATCTTTTTCAAGCCGTCCGTCTTATGGGCTATGTCGAAATCTCGATAACTGGCTCGGCCGTGTTATTGTTAAGCAATTCCTGCTTCTCCCTCAGCTTCAGATCGTACTGCGGTGGCGGAGTCGATTCTTTGGCTTCTGCAGGCGACAAGCCATCCGCTTCGTCCAAAGGAGAGACCCCTTCCTCGCTATCCTCGTCTTCGTCGTACTCGGTTTCCATCTTGGACTCGTGAATCTCGTGCAACCTACTGGGCAAATAGGCCGGGTGAGGGGGTAATCCGTAGCCAGCCTCACCGCCGTAAGTCACCTTCCCCATGAACGATCTAATCTCGTCAAAATACGTGTCCTCCCGTTCGTTTTCATTGCTGCTCCCCGGTGAATCCGCCACGGAAACAACGCCACTGCCGTCGTCAGCTTCGTGTTTCTTCAAGTGTCTGTCCAAATTCGTCTGTTGGCCAAAACATCTCTCGCAGAGTGGACACTTGAACGGTCTCTGCTTGTCGTGGATATTTCTTACGTGCCGCTGAAGGTTGCTGGAGATGCTGAAGGACCGTTCGCAGTACTTGCACTTGTAAGGTTGTTCGCCGGTGTGCGTGCGCAAATGTCTCGTCAAATTGGCGGATCTGGGGAATACCTTGCCGCAGAACTTGCAGGAATATCGGTCTTTCATTTTGCCGTGAGCGTGATGATGATGGTGATGATGGTGAGGTGGAATCACGGTGTCCTGAAAGGGTTTCACGCCGGGGAACGGTCCCAGTGGCGGCCTGGCAAGCAGGTCGAATCCCCCGCTTCCTGGCCTAGCGCCGCTGAGCCCGTTCATGAGTGTTCCTAAAAAAGGAAGTCCACGCGGTGTCCCGAACGGTGGTAGCGGTGGCAAGAGTCTCGGTTCCGTTCCGCTTCCAGGAGGTGGTGGTCCGCCTGGAAATCCTGGGAAGGAACTCGTTGGTCCGCGATACATGGCCTCCAGAAACATCGGATGAATCGGTCTGGGGTACGCCATGTGCGGCGTACTAGTAGGCGGTTGTTCTGCGGGTAAGCTAATTTTTAATTGAGGACTTCTGGCCACGTCCTTGGAATCCACTTCCATCAGCATGGACGTTTCTTCTTCTGGTTTCGGAGGATCCAGAGGAGCTGGAACTTCCTCCATCGGTGCTGGCGTTGGCGATGGGCTCTTTCTGTTGGTAACGTTCACATTCGTTCGTTGTTTCTTTGTTTGCACTCTCAGATCCAAAGGCTGATCCGTTGTCTCTTCGTTCGTAGTTTTCGATACATTTTCCGGATCCGCCTTCTTCTCGTTGCTCCTGTCTTTCTCCCGTTTCTTGGAAGGATCGTCGTCGCTCTCCGGGGTTGGTTGAACGGGTGGCCTAGCCGGGGATGGTCTGAAGGAGGACGTAGCTTCCTCGGCCGTTGAGGGTGATATCTTGCTATGTTGCGGCAGAACCCTCGGCGGAGTGAAGCGTTCTTTCTTTGGACTGTCGCATCTCTTCTCAGCTTCCTCGATTTTTGGAGGAAACAGCAGAGGAGTGTTCAAGAAGTTGGACGCATTTGGAAAAATTCCTGGATACGGCCCCATTAGACTAGGCGGATAGAAAGGTAAGCCTCCCGGAAGGCTGACGGGAGGTCTAGGATAGACGAGAAATGGGCTAGGCGCCGGAGTCGGTAATTGCGGCATCGCGCCAGGTGGACCGGTTGGCGGCGTTGAATCGCAGAACCGCTTGTGCTTTGTTAACGAAGTGACCGTGCTGAACGACTGTCCGCATTTAACGCACTTGATCTGCATACGGCAATCCGCGTGCATGCGTTTGTGTCGGCATAAGTTTGAGAACTGAGTGTACGCTTTGAAGCACACCTCGCACTGGAACGGCTTCACGCTGCTGTGGATATGGGTGTGCTGCTTAAGGCCGGAACTGGTGGCGAACGTCTTCCCGCACTCGGTGCACGCGTGACTCCTCGCCCCCACGTGATGGGTCCTGATGTGTCGCTGCAGATTCGACGGGTCCGTGAAGACCTGCGGTTTGTCCGACTGTTAGCGAAACTTTGAAGATGTTACTCCGAGGAGGAACGTGTCGTGCTTTGTCGCGACGTTGTCGAAGGTGATGCTTACCTTTGGACAGTTCTCGCAGGGGTAGTTCCGAAGATCACCGTGAACGATCGCACGGTGACGAACCAGCAGTGGTCGCCAGGCGTACGCACGAGGACAGCTGTCGCAGCGATGCTGTTCCGCTGGGTATCTGTGACAGGTAACCACGTGACTATCCAACCTGGAAAAGGGAAATATCAAAAGAACTCTTAAGAGATTCGTCACTATGTCCAGATATCTCTTACACCGAAAATTTTACACCGAACCTCCTACGTTACATCCTACGTTCCAACAACAATCGAGCAAACCAACCCTTAAATTCAATATTCAACAATATGACAAGCCCGTCCAAAAGAACGGAACTCTGTTGTCGGCAAAAAGCCCTGGAAACTCGAGCGTAATCCGCTCGAAATCTCGAAGCGAGTCGAGCAAGAAACCTCAGATATAATCGATCCGGGGCAGCGCACCGACGAAGACTGCGCTCGGTGCAGTCGAGGATGATGACTAAGTGACTCCGGTAGCGCGGCAGCGGACAAGCTCTCGCGTAATAACGGTCACACGCCCCCCGAAGGAAGAGGGTGGTCATCGTACATACACAAAGAAACAAAGAGAGAAGGAGAGAAAGAGAGAGAGAGAGAGAGAGAGAGAGAGAGAGAGAGAGAGAGTGAGAGAGTCGCGACAATGTTGATGGTGGTGAGGTTCAACACGAACAACGCTCGTTGCAAGAGCGGGGTGTCGCGAGCTGGCCACGGGTTATGGTCACAGGATGTGCCATGGTGTGGTGGCGGCATTGATTTTACACCCTCGAACACACGTGTCGCGTGAAACCTATTCGTGGTGAGATAGTAGGTTCACGGTGACGGTGCGCTGTGCCAGATGAGCTGCGGGCACGCGACGCCTTCGATGATGCATAAGGGGGTGGCTCGATGCAACCAAATGCGGATCTCGCGCGTACTTTATGTGCCACAACAGGTGACTCTGCCGAGCCGAGGTTCACGGAAGCGGCTGGTGTCGCGGTCTGTCGCCGAGCCGGGAAACAGATGCCGGAACCGGCCGAAATAGATGTCCGAAATTGGACCAACAATACCGCGGTTATGCAACGCTGAAAAACTTTTCGCCAACTTGATTGCGAAAACTAACGTTCGTCCAACAGAAAACGCCAATGAAATAAGTATTGCAGCGCATATTTGCCAGTGCAAGAAGATGAGAGTATTTATTTTCAATTAGAAGGCAGCAAAACACCGCCTTTCACTTTAGACTCGTGAATCGTGGGAAGAAACTCGAAAGCAAATAACTCGTACGAGCTTTCGTACGACGATCGCATCGGTTAAGTATTTGACTTTTCGTTTAATGACGCTACGCAAACAGCGTCGACCCCTGAAAAAGCCATCGTAATTCTGAAGGCAACCCTCGAAATGGCTCGCGTGCTCGGGGATCCCTCTTTCCGCACAGTGCGCGGCTAACGTTCAGATTTCGAGTGGATAACGCGCCTCTCGTTCCTGTATTTTGTCGATTAACGAATAACTTATCATTCAAATCAGACGATCGAACGATTACCAGAATGTTCGATCTGTTGTTTCGTTCGAGCACTAACGTTAGATATGAAAATTCGGTCGTTCGTATTTAATATCGATATACCGATCAGCATTCGGACGATAGAAGTAAACTTTTACGAGAAGTATACGTCAACCTCGATCGATTCGTTACCGGTGTGACGTTAGGGGGGACAATTGCCGACTGATCTGATTTCAAGAGCGTACAACGAGTTATGAATTCTTCATAAGCCTCGTATCGTTGATTTTACGGCGATTTCTCGGCTTACAAAACGTAATGAGTCTGTTACTCGTCGATCAAGATTCGAGAGGATCGAGGACGGAGCAATTTGAATTTCAAGTTTCAATAATTTTCTTTTCAATGAAATGATTATCAACCTGTTAAGGGTTGATAGATGTATATTATTATCATTGGGCTTAATTATTATTATAAATTACGTGCGATTACATTTCATTTATACTTTTTCAACTATTATCGAATTTTTTAATGCGTTTTTTAATACGATTTGCATTTAGCTATTTCGGGAAATTTGAAGGAATTGAAGTATTTGTAATTTTGTGACAAACCACTGCTCGATCCTTAAGAGTGAGTTATCAGTCACTAGAACTCGACAAAGAAGTTTCTCAAGATTAAACGTACGACTTTGGAAAATACTTACAGTTCAATGTCTTGAAACGGTTTGTCGCAGACCGGACACCTGGTCTCACCTTCCTCCTCGTCCTCTTTATCCTCGTCGACGGTGCCACTATGTTGCGAGGCTGCAAGCACAAGAGAAAAAAGGCACGTGAAACGACCCTGCGGAAAGAGAAACGGAGATAGGATGGAAGTCATAATTCCGTTCCACTTTGTGACGGGCTGCGGCTCTATAAATTACACCCCCGAGAACGATGATACGTGACCCGTCCTGGTGTGGGCGAATTACGTGATCGAGAAGCGCGCGGGGAGCCAACAGAGAGTGGCGTGACAAGTGGACGCCGGGATTGTTCCTGAATTATTAAATCAAACCAGCACTATCGCTTTATCTATCCGCCGAAGAACTTGCCCCGTCCACGAGCATCCTGCGGACGCGTTCATTTTTCCATCTGCGTCGCCTTCCTCTGTTTTATTACAGGAGCGATGAAACACTGCCTTTTTAAAACTGTTTTATATTGTTCTATAAATAATGCGGTTTTTACGAGAGTTACGTTTGAAGTAATCGAAGTTGTCAGTAAGTTGGAATAGAAAACTCGATACAGGAAGAATTCTAAAAAAAAAAGTATGCCAAAATTCTGAAAAATAAATATTCTGAAAACAATGAATTCTTCATTAGCCAATTTAAGGAAACCAACGACCGCATTACTTGTAGGATGACCTAATAATTACAACGCTGCTTCCACGTTTGCTTTCTTTCTTTCTTCTTTAATCGTGTTAATCAAAAGTTGACGACGCGATTTCTTTTCAAAAGTTCGAAAAATTCCAAATTAAACACGTTAAACACGAGCCCTGAATGCAAAAGGGGCGAAGAAGAGATTCAACGCGAGGAAACACATCACAGTCACTACGAGGTACCTTGTTCTGTCGCCAGTCGGTCACGATGCCGCAGTCAACGAAGACAATGGATACAATGATGCACCAGTTAGCTGGTGGCACGTTATTCCGCAACTGAAAACGCGAACGGGGTGTCGGGGACCGCTTCCTATTGGTAACGGCGAGGTCGCAGACCAACCAATCACAGGTGAGGCTCGTTTGCCCCCTGCGGCCTCTATTCACCCCCGACAAGAGCAACGGCAGGTAAAATCAGGAGTCCGTGAACGAGACAGCATGTAATTTTTAATGACGGAGATTCCAGACCGATTCAACGGTCATGCTGATGCATACATATTCCCTCGAAAAGGGAGAAACGCAAACTAAATATATTCGCACAATATTAACGTCCTGATTTAGTAACATTCACGAGTTTACAGTAAACCAACGAAATCATATTGCAATAGAAAAGAAACGTACGATTTATTGATAGCTTGAACGATTGACTTTTCGCTTCAGAAAAGCCAGTGAAATATTTACATCTCGTAATATTCTCTTCACCTCTACAAAAACGTAGAAAAGTGAAAGTAATTAGCCAATCGATGTTCGTTGATCGACTATTAGCCAGGTGAATGGCAAAGTCGAAACGATACTCGTCCACTAACGGTTATTTAAATCTGCCGCTACACTTGTCCCAACCATATGGTCATGCGATGGCCCCCAACGGACCTTCATGGGAACCGGGCACAGCCCCTATGCCACCAACTACGCCTTTCACCACGCATCCAACCCCCCCATAGAACGTTAATCGTTCCTCCATCCACGACTAATTTGAAACGGCACGCCGTGAATTTAAACAATGAAGAGTGCGGTCGATCTCGCGATTTGCTAAACGGAGATTCGTGCGCCGTTCTCTCAAAAAATGATCCCGTAGACTGCAGTAGACAGAGACGAAAAGTATGTCAACAGTTTCGCGAAAGGGAAAATTTGAATACACAATGTGAATCATTTAATGCGATAGTAGCGTAAGTCAATTTTTCAGTTTGTTTGCTTGGACACCACAATTCGAAAGCATAGCTTTTGTTTTATGTGGAAATGGTATCTATAAGATAGATATAACTTTATAGTGATCCACATAAAAGGAATGTAACCTATTTTTTCTTTGATTTTGTTGTGTTTTACAAAACTTTTACAGAGTCTTTATCACTCGGATTAAACTTGTTTGACTTCATGTACATCATTTTTGGTGTGAATTTTCTTTCAATTGACTTTTAACGATGGATAGTTACGAACGTTTGTAATATATCATCAGAATGTACTTGTAAGTTTGTTCACTAATTCCAAATTCAATAAATCATCACCTCAATCTATTAAGGAGCAAGCAAAATTATATACTTTAATTTTTTAAAATATCAGAAAGCCGTAGAACCTAAATGGAAAAGATGGCGACAGGAAAAAGTGAAAAAGCGAATACTTTCACAAGCATGATGTTAATAGAAAAATTCGGTAATGTAAATTGATCAAGAAAGAACCGCAAACGAAATGGGTTAAAGATAGTTTCCTTCTGAATTTGCACACACAAGTACGTACGATACTGCTAATGTCTGAGGCAATTCTAAATATAAATTACGTTCTATAACATTATCAAAAACTTCCATCATTTTTGCTTTCAAACTTTTCATCGCGAAAAATGAATCCTTTTAACTATCTTAATTTTTGAAAAAAGATAAAAAATGGGTGTTCAAGCACAGTGACATTCAATCAAAAAATGTCCTGCAAATTATACGAGTAAGTTTGTTGTCTGATATAAATAAAATTCATCCGTGCAATTGTTGCCTATGCAATTTTGCTCGTTGCGTGAAGCGATGAAAATGAATTTCGTAACATTATTGCTAATTGTAACGACATCTGTGACCGTTTGTCGTCCCCTTCTCCCTCTTGATTCTCAGACTATAAAGTCAATCTCGCGTTTATCATATAAATAATATAATATACTAAATTTCTTTTCTGAGAGAAAGTGAGTGTTGCAAACTAATTGTGCCTTGTTGTCAAGCACGTTACGAAAAAAAAAAAAAGGAAACTGGCAGAATGTGACGTCGTAGAAAGTCAACAGGTGGGATCTACTGGCAACACCCCCTGCAGCCGTGTCAGTTGGCGGTTGTATGGGAAAAAGTAACGGAAATCAATATTTCCGTGGCATCGTGACAGACCAAGGATCAAGTGGATGGCTCGAAGAATTCGAGCGAGACACCGGTGCTAAAAATATGCTAACGCCCTTTGCACGCACTGCGGACCACGAAGGTTCAACGAAGGAGTTCAAGTCAAATTTTTGAACAAAGGTTTCGCAATTCGAATTCGCGAATTCCAGAACTGCTATTTTCCACGGGACGTTGCAACGCGAATGAAATGTCAAACGAGACGTATCATTAGTAGTAGGATGAATCAGATAGGGTCGTCACTTATTTTCACTCGCCCTCCGCGCGCGCGTGCCACCCCCTTCGAAAACAGCATCGCGTGCCCTTTTATGCGCGGATACCCCCTTTTTTTTTTCTAAGCTATACCCTTTCTTTTTTCCTCTGTCAGCCATGAGACCAGGTTACGCGCGTGTTAATCGACAATACCAGGCCATAAATTATCCACGACCCTAAATAGAGCCATCCAGGGAGGAAAGGAGATGTATCTCGTGGCTGGAACGAAAAGTGGCGGAGAAAATGAGCACGGGGTGACAGGGGAGGAGGAGAGGAGAGGAGAGGAGGGGGGAAGGCAGGGGGGAAGGAAAATCGAGCGCCGCGAAAAATCAAAACCATAACTCACGGTTAACTGCTGCCGGCAGTTGCATCTACGCGCCACGATATACGCGATACACCTCGCCTCGTGCGCGAGCGTGGTTTACCGAATCGTCGCAAAAAAATGCGCCTGTCTCGCCATCATAAAAACGTCCTATCGCTCGTCATTCGACGAAGGATCAACGCGTACGCGTAACTACCTATCGGGAGTGCGTTTCGTTCGCGAACGTACCGGTTTGCCGCTCTGATCGCCCGAGAGACGACGGGAGAACAATCGAGCGCAAATAAAACCGGTATATGCCCGAGAGCTTGCCCGAACGTATCGGTATATTTTTTTCGTGACGCAGACGAATCGTGTTTAAAAAAAAAGAAAGAAAACTGTTTTCCAAACGTTTCAAACGCATAAAGGAGATTTTGTCGCCGTTTTAATGCGGTTCTATGCGTAGTCGCGCCCCCGTGCCGTCGCGTTAAAGCGATTCCCCCGCCGCGTCCCTCCGCACCAGTGAAAAAAATGATCCGCTCAAGGGAGACGGAGCGGAGATGTCCCTCGCAAGGGTTGCCGTACGGGGTGTACGCCGTTTGTTTGACATCATTATTCCCGCTGCACGCACCAGATTGCCAGGGATTTCTCGTGAAAACGGCATCGTCGGATTAACGGCGATAAAGCTGTACATTTTTCCGTGTTCTACGGGTGATAGTCGTTTTTAGATTATTACGATCCTCGAGGGGAGAAGAACACGGACAACATGCGCGGTGCTACATAGAAATCGCGTATTATCGTAGCGATTGAAGAAAAACGTAATTGTCGACCGAGTTCATTCAAGTCAATGCAGTTATTTTTCCTCTGTTAATCGCGTATTTACAGCCTGCCCTTACACCGCTCGTTTCGATTATTTCCATTTTCCTATTGTATTTTATTTTTAATTCAATTCTAAGTCGTCGTACTTTAGTTTTATTAAATTTCATAAAAATGGAATTTCTTTTCACAAACTCGAGTAACTCTAATAATTTAAAAATAATCGACCGGAAACAATTTTATACGTTACGTCAATTGGCCCATAAGAATTTTCGTTCATTAAATTCCTCTTAGACGAACAACTCCCCTTTCTTAATATTAATATTCGAGTTACTGAGATTCGATCGTACAAATAATAATATTAATATGAATATGACAGTAATATGTAATTCTTCAACAGTCGCTAGAAATTAGATTAATTACTATCGAAGGATTAAGCGCACTTGCACTGTTTTGCTACGAGCAAAACTCTGATCAAACTTCTGTAATAACGAATAAACAATCGTCGAGATCGTTGGGGTGAACTTGCGAAGAGTAACCAGAAATTGTCCCGGAATCGAGACCGGTGTTAGCGACGGAAGAAATCCGCCTCCCTTTCTTTCACCGACAATTTACGTCGAGCGGAGAGCGCAGAAAGTGGGTCGAAATCTTCGAAATTTTAATTGGCACGAGGGTGAGACCGATTTAATTAAGAACCAGTCGGGTTCCGCGCTCCGTGTCTTCTGTCTTCGGAGGAGACGTTTACGAGTCGGCGAAATTACGGGGAAAAATCGCCGGTGAATTAACCGTAGACACCGCGCCGCCTCCAACTTTCATAATAATCCCGCTTTTAATTACCGCGACATCTGCGTGTCGCGTATAACCCCCTTTAATCTCTGCCTGGCAGTCATCCGGATCCTGACCATCGCGCACGAGTTACAACCAGATAATTGTCGAGCAGCCAGGCAGCCACCTCGAGGTGGCAACCCCTCTTCGCAAATGTCGCGAATATATTTCCCGCGCTTCACCTAATGAAAGTCGAAGACAAATGGCAGAAAGTTTCCCTCTCGCTGTTCAATTTGCAACTTTCCTTTGTTTTTCGTTTTTTCTTTTTCTTTTCCCTGTAAGAATCGAGGCGCAGTTGTGCGAACGACGATTTAAACGCGAAAAAAAAAGCTAAAGTGACACCGCACGAGGCGAGGTCAACACGCGGCACGGGTACGTCTATCTCGCGATAATCAGCGCTTATTACGATAAAAGGGGGTTAATACGCAACGGCCGACCAGGTGAATCACGCCAGAATCACGGGTGCATGACGAGCAGCTCGTGCAGTCGACGATTCACGATTTACCCTCTGGTGCCTCCCTCGCATCACAGCGGCAATTCCGCTTTCCGAAGACACCTGGCCCTCCCTCGTCGTTCTTTCCACGTTTGCGCGCGATCCCGCGCAAGTGCGCACGAGTTGCACGATGTGTATCGGCCCGAGAAGTCGTAAAGCCAGCTTGCCCCGCCTGCTCGACGATCGGCAATATTTTAATGGGTTTGATTATCTGTTCGTTCGCCCCGCGTTCGTTTCCGCCGTGTCACGTCAGTTGGCGAACAGTCCGGCCCCGGCTCCCGATCGATCTTGCCTCCCAACTTGGAAGAGCAAATTTCCAACGAGCCCGCGTTATCGTTGCTTCATTGTCCGAGCGAGTAACCGGTTCGCAGGCTAATAGATCGTCGGTTAGAGGGACGTTCGGTGGAGAGGCACCGGTTAATGGTCGCAGCAACGCGTCGAAAGAGCGGCAAGCCCGCGCGAAGATCGCATCGCATCACGCGTCCGATACTCACCGGTCTCTCGATCGCTTCTGTCCTCTGTAGTATTCTCGCCAAACATATCCTGCAGCTGAAGAGGTTCTCGAACACCGAGAAACAGCTCTTCACCGGCCGCTATGTCCCGCACCGCCTCGTACACCATCTGCGAACAATGACACCCTTGAATCTTCCGACCCTCCCTCTCTCGTTACCTTTCATCCGCGAATTATCTCGAGCTTCTTCGTAAAAACAACCTCGAGTACCTGCTCCGATAATTTTGTGAATGGCGTTAAGAAGGACAGAAGTTCGGTAATTAATCGATGATTAAGCAAATGTTCGCCAAGCGAGCGAAGAAATCGAAATGATACAACAATTTCGAGTTCTCTGCCACGTTCGTTAATGTCGTGGTTTTCAGCGGCGGATACTTTCCAGCGAGTCCGCAACAGTCGAAAGCAATGAAAGGATCTTTATGATATCGTCGGAAGGCCCCCGAAAAGTCATTACAACGGCGATTCTGTACGGGCACTGATAGACACGGGCCACATCCCCCATTCCCACAGCGATTGCGAACAGGGCGAACAGGGCGTATAGGAAGTTACCGAAACGACCCCGTGGGGTGACTTAATAACTAAACACCCTGTATACACGTAGCTTAGGGAGCGCCCACAACGCAGCCAACAACCACGTGCCACCGTTCACACAGACCCAGAAAGTCCAAAGGACAGGAGGTCAGGATCAACCTCAAATTGACACCGTGACCTCCAACGTCTCTGCTCGATTAATAGAGAATCATCCTCAATGTTTGCGGAATTGTTTTCTGCGAAAGAGCAGAAACCCTTTCGCCGAGACACGATATCGTCCTTTTTTCTATTCTTAGATGCAATTACGATTAGACTGCGGATTTTTACGCATTTGTGGAAACTTTTAAAGTAAAATGCAAGGAAACGTATAAAGTATCCACGATAACAGCTGAAACAAACCTCTGTCCTTTTTTTTCAACTGATTTCTCAAAAATATAAATCGGCATAAAAATTCGCAGTCTGATCTTAAAAGCTAAAGATCTTATTTTCAATATTTTTTGAATAACTTTGACGACAGTGAATTCCGCGTCAAATAATTTTGATTGAAAGCGATACTTTCTCTCGTGATCTCCGATTGATCTTAATCGCTAACGACAATGGTGACTTTCCACGATTCTTAAGATCTTTGCCTTGGATTCTTAAATTTCAATTTCAATTTAACAATAAATACACGAATCTTCAAACGATAACGACGTACGTACGTGTAATGCAATTACCAACTTGAAATAAGATGCGATCGCGACAAGTTCAATTGTTCGCTTAATAAGAGTCAAGGTATAGGTATAGGTGCTTGAATCTTGATAGTGAACGTGTTATTATATTGAAGAATGATTTTTCTTGATAAGTGAAAATGGCTATAGTCCGATTGTTAAACAGATAAGAATTCCCCGTTTCGAGGGAATACGTAGTACTGGCGATCAGCGTAGTTGCGTGCGAATGAAGAACGAGAGAATGAAAATTTGGAAGTAGCTGTGTTTGGCAGTTACGCGAATCTAAACGTAAATCTACAAACTTGGTCGCGGTTTCCGTTCCATCGTCGTCTCATTAGCGAGTCACGGAAACATGGCAGCGTGGGCGCGTGTTTTTTTATTAGTTTCGCTGGCAAACGTAAAATTACAAACTACAACTGCGTCTGATACCCCTGTAATTATTCCTTCCTGCAACTGTCGATTCAGTGTCAGTTGCACTCGAAACCGAATTTGTTAGTGGTCAATACCGAACGCCACGCGCCAAGTCACTACATATCGACTTGTAAAACAATTAAATCGAAGGTCGCAGGTGAAAATGGAAACATTCGTCGCGAGTGCGAACTTGCGATCGTTACACAAACCGCTGGCAAAGCCGAACCGTGCAGTCGTTTTACCGTGTTTCGTTACGTTTATGCTGTGCGGAATCTTTTATTTATTTATTTATTTTTTTTTATTATCGGTTATTACCTGTCCACCAATAAGCACGTGTCGCATATTAACGGCGTGCGGACTGCTAGTGCTTCGAATATACTTCAACCAATTATTTGTTTCGTGAGAAGCGTCCAACCACCCCCTTACTCCACTTCCAGCTGTACGAACCTGAAAAAAATCATTTTCCCATGATGTACCACTAAAAATAACGCTACCCATAGGACATTCTTTCTTTTTCTTTTTCTTTTTCTTTTTCTTTTTTTTAACGTTATCGCACCTGACATTAATATCGACGCTTTCAAGTGTCATTAAGAATCAATAAATATCTGTCGAGAAATCGTGGCCAGTGCACGTGCGGAAAATAGAAGGACCGTCAACTTCCGGAGGCGAACCGCAGTGTTTCGAACCCGGGGCGTTGCGTTTAACGGACTACCGCTCACGGATATTGCCCTCTCATCACCCAGTGTTACTTGTCGCTCCAGCATCCACTGGGGTCTACTCTCCCTACTTTTAGGGCGAGACAAGTGATTTTTTTCAATTGTCTTGCGCGACCGCGCTACACTCCGAGACGCTTGGCCGACCAAGCGTCTCACCCTGATACGCCCCTGGACAGTCGCCGCTTTCCGATGCCTTTCCCAACCAATTCTCACCCTCGTCTCACGCTGTAAACACGCTTCACGCTTCTATCGAGGACCTCGTTTCGTTGTCTGCCGTCATTTTAGAAGAACTGTCGGACATCGTCAGTGTACGATTGAATTTTAGTTTTCAAGTAGCACTGACACGTTCGCCGCCACAATAAGCGATAGAATCGCCTTTCAACTATTTATTGTACAACCGTCTGCGCAAGAATATCGAACTGTTTCTACGCGCTGAATCCTGCTTTAGTTTACAATATTTAAATTTCCGTCGAGTATTTCTACGAACCGTTTCATCGATGCCTAATTTATCGTTTCTCACGCGACTCGCGCCTAAAATGTGATATGTTCCCCAGTTGTACCCCAAATTAGAAATAGTGTGATCCTCAGTTGGAAACATTTTACTCTTGTCAGATACAACTTGTAGCGTTCAACTTGTACAGTGTCGATGTGACATCCTCCAGATATTCGCGAAGACAAGTTATTTATCGATCTCAAGTTCAGTTAATGGATAAGAAATTCAAGAAATCTTTTGCTGCAACATTAAAAAAAATCAAACCCCAACACCCAGTTTCAAGCTGTTCGTGCAATCGATTTTACAATTCGGCTTTTTTATTGAAAAGGTTTTTCGTCATCAGTGAGAAACGAACGTATTTCGTAGCAATTTGTGATATTTTATCAATGAAATATTTAAAATTGAAGCGAAAAATATACGGCACTGTGATACATCGTATTAAAAGTGAAATATCATTGAATTCTTTTCTCATTTTATAAATGTGCGAGGACTGTATCTATGGAGAATCAAGTCAGTGCCATTTCTTATTAAACATTTCCTTTTGTCGATATTCATTTGGCAGAACGTTCAGTTCAGCGATTATAATAATTATATTAACAACGTATCGTTGTACTCTAATATTTAGTAATTAGAAGAAATATGTTATTACTTTGGAAAATATCCAACGTACAACTTTCTATAATAATAATTGGCACATAACTACAACTATATAAAACGACTTTTTACCGAGTTTCTTATTTTTTTAATATTGCCAAAAGTATGAATTTGTATAAAAACTCGCAGTTTAAATTATGCTACAAATCTGTCGCATAAACTGCTCTGTCGAAGATTCTGTCAACAAAAGAGCTCTCCCGAGTTCGCCACATGTTGCGCATTTTTCGTTTCACTTTGCTGAAACGTTTCGCAGAATATGAAATTCCTGCTTTAAAAAAGATTTCAATGCTCCGTTATCAGAGATATCTAAGAACACTTCGCCAGAGACCCTCGTCCTTCGGCCGGTTGCTCCACCACCTGCCGGTGACGAACACAACTAGGTGTGCCCATAAAAATCAATGAATCACGCAGACGGATAAGCGTCTACCTTGCAGGTAAGTAACCTTGCAGGTTACCAATTCCCGAATAGTTGTTTTCTACGAAGGGATTTGCTCATCCGCATACTTTGGATAATCCGTGGCCCGAGCAAAACCCAAAAATATGGAATAGGCTAGCAGAGATTTCGAGCCCTAGCGTTTCCACGATCTTGATTGTGTTTCTAAACGTTACACTTGAACGTTAATAAGAGAAAGATCCTCTTCGAAATACCAGGAAGCTAAAAAATATCGAATGATCTTTGTGTACCTGTAGTGTACGAAAATCTAGGTACAATCGATCGAATGGCGATTTTACATGAAAAAATAAATTGATGAAAATGAAAAAGGAGTGACATTGTTTCATTTGAGACTTCGTTTTCGAGACAATTACATCTGAAAATTTGTCGAGTATACTCGAATTTGGTTCAAGAATCATAGCAGCTGTTCACAAAATTTTTTTCTTTAATTTTCAATAGTACCATAACGATATGATTCAAAGATTAAACAATTGTTTAAGAAATGAATAGTTACTATTTTGAACATTTAATAAACGCAGAATATGTCTATTTTCATTGCCCTATGAGTAGTGCTTCTTGTGACAACTCCAAGTCCCCTGATGCCATTGAATTTAATGAAATGTTTTCACTTTACGATTCGAGAAAATAGAATGTGAACGTGTTTAGGTTAGGTTTAGGTTAGGTTAGGAAAAAGTAATTAAAATCTGTTGGAGAATACTATTCGCTACAGAGTCTGTCTCAGTGAACAATGGAAACAAAAGACTTGCTGTCGATATAAATGAATAAATGAGACGTGATCAAGCAAAAGATTCAATCATTTTTTTCTTCGCTTTAAAAAATTCGTCTGTAAAAAGGTTGACAAATTTTCAAGTTCGATTCTTTCAAAAAAAAAAGAACGGAAAAATATTCTTCTTCGTCGTCTGTCTACTTTTGCACGAGGAATCACCATCTAGCCAGTTGTAACCATTTACAAATGAAGACGTTGAAATGTCCGAGACTTTTTTAAGATGTTTGTGTAACAAGTGTGACAAGTTCGTGACAGTGTTTGCAACAAGAAGTACACGAGATTTCCTGTTTCGGCGACTTCAATGATTACCCAAGGCGTGTCCCATCGAGTATCACCGATCGACGCAAGGGATCGACCAGCAATAATGGCCTATAATGTTTGGCGGACGGGAAAACGGAGAAAAGGAACGGGAGATGGCACGATTCTTTCGGCACTCATAATGGCCAGTTTAGGCTACCGGGCTTGCTAAGGAGCGTTTCTGGAAAATGGGCACGAACGAGCAACGTCACAATAGGACTTCTGGCTGTGGTAACGCGACAGATTAGGATCTCACGCGAGTGACACCTTTCACCGTGATGCTCCAACTCGCTACTTGCTCGTGCAGCAGAGCAGTTTCGTCAGGAAAAATGGAAACTTGTTAAAATTCCCGCTTCGTGCTCGGGATCTCGAGGATTTCTTCCAGGAACGGCATCGTCTGAACGCCGACAATAAGTATTTTTCTTTCAGGGGTTTAAGAACTTGGTTCCGAACTTGGACCGGATCGGAAAATATTCCCGACGCGAGTGATTCAAAATGACACAGTGGCCGCGAAATTAAAAATTGTCGATCAATTACCGGAAGTATGCGACACTTTCTCTAAACTTTCTCTCTCTACGTATTTTCTTCGCGCAACATTGTGATTCAATTACAATTACCACTCAAGCGGTGCTAGGCTAATTAAATTTTATTTCGTATTTAATTTTGTTTGTGACAAAATTAAATCAAATTAAGAACTTTAAAATTAACCTTGCTAGTTTTCGGGTAAATACTGTCCAATTGTGCCCATTTCTTTAAGAATTTTACATTTGTCAAACAGCACGAATCGAAGTTGTGATCAATTTTTGGAAAATGTACAGTTCAAAAAGAAAAAGAAAAATCTTTTACGAAAATGTCGCAAAAGATACGAAGACCGTTTTCACTTGATCTAACATTCTACGATACCGTTTGAGAATTAACATCGAAACGATGCGAGATTTGAATTTTATCTCTTCCGAGCGTTTTATTTTCAAAGTCAGCTGCCGAGCTTGCGCGTAGGAATTTCGATCCGCTTTGTCGGCGAGCGCGGACATGTGCCAACAATCCGAAGGACAGATTTGTCCAGCCATGGATCTCGTTCGTTTTCACGATCGTGAGGCAGAAAGCAGCGGCGAACGACGAGGGGTTCTCGCCGGGGAAGTCCTCCCTTCGCAACCGAAGCGCGCATTAACATCGGAACTCTTTGAAATTAAAAGCGAAAATGCCCGTTTCGGGAAAAGCGAATAGGGACACTCGAAGTCTGGACGTTGCTCCGGCCACCGGACATTGTTCATTCCCTCCATCGAATCGGAAAGAATTAATTACGAGCGGCGTATTATCTTCGGACAATGACGACGAGCACCGGCAAAGCCCCGGGGAAAACTGGCGGCTCAAAGGGTGGGGAGGGAAAAAAGGAGAAAATGCGAGTTAAATGGAAGGTGGGCGACGAGGAAAGGAGAAGAGAGGGAGCGGCCGAGTCGACGGGCAACGCGCGAATAAATTATAATTGCATGATTCCTTGAGCCTCTTTAACGGCACGCCGCTCGTCGCCGCGAAATTGCTAAAATTGGCAGAAATGCGCCGTGACCATTTTAATTACATCTCCGGTGTTTGTGCCGATTTTTGCTCTACGAACTTCCATGCTCTAGAACACCGAGCGACATTCACAGTTTGGCGGTTAGAAGGCAACGATGATAATTGAACGTCGCGCCGTTGGCTTTCACGCGAGGAAATAGCATAATGAACGCGCGGGAATATCTGCAAACTTCCGAACACTTTTGCTGGTAAATCGGAGAATTTTTCCCTTATTTCATACTATCACACGAGTCACAAAGATCGTCGAAGATGAGTGAATTGGGAAACATGTTTCTCGATTTACCGTCAATCCGTAATCTTCTGAATTTTACAAACGTTAGTGTACCCACATTGTCAAAGTTCCCGCCATTTACAAAATGGAATATAATGTGAAATATTCTCCTTTGGTTCTTTTCTTTGGCATTTTTTAATTTTCTTCGTTCGACGTCACAGTGGATCTTTATGCATTTAAAGGGAAATTTAAGGATGCAAAATTCGTGACAACGAAAAGACAAAATATTCAAAAATTGTTTTTCAATTATATTCTGAAACATAGGATTTTGCTGGTAGACATATCCGCAGTAATCGATTCGTCGTTCAAGTACAATCATTACGAGTTCAAGTAGAAGGGTGAAAAATCTTCTGCAATTCGTGCGAAGCAAAATATGACCGGAACGCACGTACGTACGTAAGCAGTGCGAACGAAGCCTCGAAACTCATCGCCGTGACAATCCTTCGAAACCTAATTTGCTCGTTCGCGCGGACAAAAAGTTCGTGCTCGCCGACTGAGAGAAAGGGACGAGAGATCGGAAGAAGAAGATCGGACAAGGCGCATCCCGGGCGTTCGGTCGATCTGCGGGACACACGGTCCGAGGATTCCCCGTTTCGCCCGGCATGGGGCCCGGCAGGACACATAGTCGCCGTTTCGCACAAAACGCGCGAGCTCTCCTCCTTTTTTGCCCCTTTTGTAACCTCACACCTTCGACAAAACCGAACCGGCGAAAGATCTTTCCACGTCGGTTGGATTTTACCGAAAATACCCCACGAGAAAGGAGATCGGGCCAGACACAACGCGACGCACAGATCCTCGTGGATCCTCCTCTCTCTCTCTCTCAATGGACCCTCATAATCGGCGAGGTTCCGCGTCGTTTTCCACGTTTCCCGAGGATCAACCGTCGTACCGATGGATGAAGAGGAGTGAGGAGAGGAGGGGAAAGGAGGGAGGGGAGAGAGAGAGAGGAACGATCGTGATCTTTTGCCGTCCAACTCGACGTTTCTATCTGCCGCCGATTCCTGCGGAACGTGATCCCATGGAACGTGTCCATTCACAAATTAGAATAACCGTAACCCCAGGTCAGTTCCTCCGCGTCGATCCTTTCTTCCGAATCTCTTCAAAGACGGCCGTCCCTCTTTTCTCGGCTCGAGTGAGCTTTACGCTACTCGACGGATACGTCGTTAAACGCGTAATGCCCGGCGATATTTAATTTGTACGGCGAATGGAAATAATATAAGTCGGGTCGGGGCGGACTGGCGTGTAAAAATAAATGAAAAATGCTGTCGTCGGGGTAATTTTAATGTACCGGCCGTAACGGCAGCGCGAAAGAGAGAGAGAGAGAGAGAGAGAGAGAGAGAGAAGGGGGGATGGAGAGAGAAAGAGAGACTCGGTTCGACGCGGTAACGAGGGACGAAAGTTATGAATAAAATGGATCGATAGCATATGATAGTAGCGTGATGGTCGACGCAAAAATGCTTTTAGCCGACACAGCGTGTCCTCCCCCTCCTCGAAAAACGAGCTCGCAACTTTCCCGATTCGTCAACTTCGCGGCACTTCGATTCCACAGCTTCTCCTCGCATAATTTTACCACCGCCTTTCCTCCCTTCTTTCGTTCTGTCTTCCCTCCCCTCTCTTCTCGGCCCGGATTCCGGTCAAACGTCCAGCGAAGTAGTTTACAACGGCCGATAACAAGAACTCTCGAATCCTCCGGGGCTGATCGGAGTCACGGCCGGCGCGTAGATCAGAACGGCGACAGTGAACCGTCATTAACGTCGTGTGACGCAACAATGGCGTATCGGATCCCATTTTCATCCCCCGGCCTCCGCCGATTCATCGACACCGGGGCGAAAGAGAGGCCTCGTAAACATCGTGGCTGCCCCGGGCGCAGCGGTGAGTTTCCCAGAGTTTCCCAGATATTCGTTGGGCGTCGCACACGCCGGGGAGAGTGAAACGGTCAATTATCATCCCCTAAATAACAGGACTGTTTACGATTTCAGGCGTCGTGCGGCGGCAGCGCGATCCCCCGACCTAACGCGGCATTAGCCGTGGCAACATCTTTGCTTAATTCCCTCTTAGTTTAAAGCCCGCCCCTCGGGAGAAGATCGTTGACGACTCGGTCCGACTACCGAAGCCTCCTGCCTTTCTTAATTGGCCCTTGTGTAATTAATTTCCGCCGATCGTTGGAGCAGTTCGAGCGAATCCGTTGCCGCGCGGTGCTTGTGCAAGTGCCCCGACAGAGCGCCGTTTCGACGGCCTGTTATTTTTCGACGATATTGCCGAAAGAAGCAATTATTTCGTCGAATCCCTGCCGCCGTTTCGCGCGGCGACTCGATCGGTCAATCGAGTGTCCGGAACGAAATGAAATTCAAACGAAGCCGATATCGAGCCATCGATGGCGGACCGAGTTTAATTACATTTTTGATAACCGAGCGTGCACACACGAGCGATAAAGAGACGAGAGGCACGCGCGAGAGCGCGAATCGTAAATCAAAGCGCAAGCGTTGCGCAAGCGGCTGGGATATCGGTCGTTTAATCGCGCGACCGCGTCCACTTCCGGACGAAGACAATCGAGTTCTCCATTGAAACGCGTAACACGACGAAGAATAAGTCCAAAATACGCGACAAAAAGACAGGCCGCTTGGTCCTTGCGTTCAATTCTTCGATCATTCTCATTTCGTTTTTATATCACGGGGCACTCGCCGAGGCTTTTCTCCCCGATCGGATACATATTTTCCCCGTACTTGACCCACTTGACTCTCACCGGAAAAGTAATGCAAGCAATGACGAAGCAAACGGTGCCCTCCGACCCGTGTCTAACGCGCAGCAGATGCCACCCCCGATACGCGTTCACGAGGCCGACTCCGAGCCTCTTTCTCTATGTGTTTCTAAGGGAAGCTACCCTCCGCCGTAGATACGCGGTATAAATTATATCCGAGTCGCGTCACTGCCAGCCCCTTATATGATCGATCATTAGAGAGGCTAGTCTGCCAGAAAATTTGCCAAAATCGCCCGACTCGAGCGCGAGAGAGAGAGAGAGAGAAAGAGAGGGAGATCCTTCCTCCAAAAGGAAGACAATGAAGTTTGACGAATGATCTTTGGTCTCTCTCGAAGATTAACAACTCGTAACAATTTGTTCTTCGAGCAGATTTGCCTCCGACTTACACCGACAGCTGCACGTAATTACGCGTCCGACCACTTTAAACTTTCCATCGAACGAACGCGAGGAAAGTTTATTCGACGAGCAACGTAACGTCTCGTTGGCGCAAGTGCATCCCAATTAACGAATCCCTGGCGAAACAGGCGGGACAATTAAGTCGACCGGCGGAACCTGGCGTAGCTCAGGCCTGCCAACGGCGTCGTGATTAATGCAAGCCAATAGCGGAAGGCACACACGAAACGCCTCCAGGCTGCAGTGTATTCCTGTGTATATTGAACTTAGGCTACCTTCCCGAGCCGGACCAGATTAGTTCGGTCATTGTGGCGGAGGGGAGGAGGGGCCTGCGCGCTCGTATGTACAATCTGTCAACCGTACGCGTACCAAATTCTGCCAATCTCGCGCTAAGTAGACCGACCCACCGTGCGAAACCCTTTCTATGGATATTCTCGGATCGACTTGAATTTTCCAACGGTACTCGCCGATAATCCAATGAATTGCGCGATCGCGCGAAACGCCGGCGCGATCGATCGATCGATCGATCGATGGATGGGCGAATTCCGCGCGTAGTTCCCCGATGACGGCCCGGTCCATTTCGACGCGCGGCCACTTGTAATTCTCGTCGCGGCGATATTGGAAATCATCGAACTGATCAAACATTCGACGAAGCGAATCAAAGCGTCGCCATGAAACACGGTTTTCCTTTTTCTTCTTTTTTTTCGTTTTTTTTCGTTTTTTTTTTTTTTTTTTTGTAGCAGGCTACTGGAAAACAATGATTGCCATTGATTGCTTGTCGATTCACGGTTGCCAACGGTATTGAGTTTGCATTTTCAATGCGTCGCGTCGACTGGCGCGCGTCATCGGTGAATATTGCAAATAATGCCGCGCTGTTTAATAATAAATTCACCAGGGCGGTACATTTTTAATGGACAGCCGCGCAAATTTCGTCGCATTCGGGCAATACAAATCAACCGTTTCAATCAACTCTCTCTCTCTCTCTCTCTCGGGGAGAGTCACTTTTCCCTCGGCCCGATCGCCGAGGATAATTTTCCGACGTTGGTCCGCCGGCGTACGACCTTAAGTGCAACAGTTCCGCGGAGCCGGGACAATTGGCGGCACATCAAAGGCGCCGATTGTTTCTCGTAAATTATAATCGGGAGGGCACTTGCACGACTTCTCGTTATGAGTTGGCGAACAAGTTCAATTAAGTTCACGCGACGAAAACGAGGAACGGGCTTCCTACACACGCGGAGGCCCTTTCCGGCGTCTGTAGCACCATCAACCCCGTGAAACTACCCAAACGGGAGAAACGTAGCGCTGATTCCGAGAAAGAGCAAGAGAAAGAAAGAGAGAGAGAGAGAACAAGGAGAAGAGGAAAGTGAAACGTGGCGACAATGAGTTATCAAGTCGTAAAGTCGTAATATTGCGTCTCAACGATTTACAAAATCGAACGAATTTAAATTTTAATAGCATCTGAAATCCTTCAGCGTCAAACAAAGCTACATCATCGTCAGACACAATTTTAATTTTATTTGCGAAATTAATTGGTAAAATATATGAACTCAACGTAGCAAATAGAAAGAAAAAAAAAAAGAAACTAAGAAATTCTGCCACTTGATAATCCTAGCTTGACCCGAGTGATAGTTGTTGTAACCGTAATTAGGGAAAGCGTATACTATCGTTATATGGTAGCAGAAAGTATTCATCAGAGACAACAGTTTTGACAAACTGATTTACAGTTACGTTAACAGTAATAGGCAAGTAGTCGTGCTTGTTGAATGTTAAAGGATCGTAAAAGAACCCTTCAAATCTTCATTTGTTGGATGCTGCATCGAATCGTTATTTGTTACGACCGTTACAAAATAAATTTCTTTCGTCGCGTTTCGCCAAACTACACCAGTTTGACCCAGCACTTTTCACTCGACTGTCGACCATTTTCTTTGTTCTCCAAAGGGATAATAATAAAAACAAAATAGATAAATAAATTTAACAAAACCGTTCACGCGTCACCAGGTCGAGGGATCTCTCTTCAGGTTTTCGGCGTTCGGCCGAGAAGCGAACGCGGTAAGTTCGAAGGGCGTCCCCAGTCGAGGGTCGAAGAAACCAGCGCGTAAGGAGAGATCCTTTGAAGACGATGATTCCGACGACGCGTCTCCATTGTAGGGGACAGCAGGGTCAGCCTGACGACCGGGCAACACGTGTCTGTTATGTCTATTATCGACAGATAGTGGGGTAACGAGCGGACGAGATTTATCTCCCTGCGTTGCCGCCCCAGAGAAACGAGAACAGCCGAGGACTAGGGTGGTACGGCGAGAAAAGGAGAGGCCGGTTTACAGCTGGTTTGACAGAAAGAAAGGCCAGTTAAAGCCTTACTGTCGAATCTCGCGCGACGCGTGCTCGTTTCCCGACCAACAGCACACAAACGCCCGAAGGAAATTTATTAGCCCATCGAGACACGTGCGCGAATCTCATCTAGGACGTCCGAGGGCAGAGAATCGCAAACGAGAAGAATTCCAACGGCAACGGTGTCGGTCAGAAGTACGAGCGAGCGAGCGTTTTCAAATTTATTATTTTTCGCCGCGGTAACTTCTCTCGACACGACCTAGGGAGCGCGTTCGACTCGAACGACTGGATCCACGACTGGGGCGAGCGTAGAAACTCGTTGCAAAGTTAGTATAAATTTAAATGTCAAAATATACACGGTAGCTATTCAGACCGCGCGAAGCTGTATCATAGCTTTATTAACATAATAGGAGAAGGTGCAGCCGCAAACAAGGCTGGGTAAACCCGTCAATCAAAAACCCGATCCCCGAGAAAAGGGCTAGTTAGCCAGTGGCCTGTGCATTCCTTCGCAGAGGATAATGTATGCACGAACGTCTCGATGCACGTAAGCTTAAATATATCTTTGCCTCTATTCCTACGCCTATACACACACACACACACACACACACACACACACACACATATGCCTCTGTATGCAAGTTCTCGTTGCACTCTCGTCGTATTATTATCACGTTATTACGACGACCTGGGATTCCTCAACTACGAGTTTCAAACACTGACTAGCACAAGAGTAGATCTCCTACGTTTAAGCAAGCAGTGTGCGGAACCCCGCTAGGATGGGTGTCGGGCCAGCCTAGCGGATAGTTGCAACAACAAGCGTCTGGGGTAAGGAGTCGCTGCCATCAGCCCCACTGATGAGACGAAACGCATCCTATAAACGCATAAACGCAATTCTCTCTCTTTCTCACGACCCCAAAGTCCATTCGTCCTTCCAACATCCTAAAATCCCTTCAGAGTGATTCGAGCCCGTTTCAAAAGACACACAGTTCCACTTTCGATCGAGCTTCTTGAGAAAAGCGCGCTGGCCCAGCGCTGGCAAGGGGTGGCAAAGACCGAGTCACCCCGTTGACCGGTAGATTCGCATAGATGGCCAGGACTGTCAATGGGGTCCCCGTCCTTCGTGCGGGGACGCGATCCGACCGTCCGGCAGGCCGGTTCACAATGCCAAATACGCATTCCCCGCGTTTCGCTGATTGTCACTTGTTTCCTGTTCGATACCCGCCGCTGCGAAACACTTTCCCTCGCGCCGTGTCGTTTCTTTCTCCGATTTCAAATTCACCAACCGCGTAACTCTACGCCTTGAGAAAGCGAAGGTCACCGCGTCGCCTTGAGGCTCACCTTTTCCCTCGTACCACCGCGGCGGTGCCTAAGCGCGCTGTGGGATGCGAAAGGACGAGGCGACGACCAAGGGAAGGGAAGGGAAAACGTCGTGGCGTTGCGAGTCGCGCGCACCGGCCAAGTTAATAAGAAGCGGAGTGAATCGAGAGGAAGAGAAGCTGGAGCGAAGGATGGGGAAGGAGGGCGCAGCATAATGTGGCTCATTGTCGAATCACTTCCGGGGCTTGACCTCCAGCAACGCCCTAAAGACCAGTTCACCTGGACAATGTCCACGGATAATGGGCACCGGTGTCGTGAATTGTACGAGCGAATGTACCGACGGATACGTCGATTGTCTCGAAGATCCAGAGAGAGAGAGAGAGAGAGAATTTAATAATATCCACAATATAAGATCCGTCCACGCCGCCTACGTGTGGGACCCCTCGGCGATTCTTTCGATCCCCGCGTAGGTACGCGGTTCTCGCTCGCCACTCGGTGAGTGGTAGGCGTGCGGGGAAGGCCACCCCATTGTCATTTCAATGAAGATCGTCTCGAGCGAACTCGAGAAGGGTGTCGCTGCAGGCTCGTTGACGGCGATTAAGTAACCGTTTTGAAAACCTCGTTCGAACCTCAATGAAGGTTTTGGGCCGCGCCGGCCAAAACGTTGTGTACGCTCTTCTCTCTCCCTCTCCCTCTCTCTCTTTCTCTCGGTCTCTTTGCGGCGCGTCACAATTTGTCTCATTACGGACATCGGGGTGGTTGGTGCGGTTCGCGCGAGGACACGTTTCGTCGAGAGTCGCCATTTGTATGATTTGTCAGCGACATACGTCGCTAATGGCGCAGTTTTTCCAGCCGATTTGTCGAAAAAGTGGCCCGCACGGCCGGCGAGGCGCGTGTGCCTGCTTCAATATGAAAAACAACCGATCTTCCGTTCTTTTTTTTTCTTCTCTTCTCTCCCTCGTGGCCGCTTGAAAAAAGAAGAAAGAAGCGGCGCTCGTTTTGTACTCGAAGGACGACGAGAGGGGTCGTCAGCGATCACGCGGAAAAATTGACGATGCTCCCAATATGTCGATGAGCGAACGACGCGAAAAGGAGGGCATACGTGCCGACGGGGGTGGATTCGACCCCTCGCGTCCCGTATGGAAATGCACGCGTTACAAACAGAGATCTCGAAAATATCAGGATTAATGCGAAACACCCAGTTCGGCGTAATATATGCACAGTCATATTGAAAAGATGTGAAATATGGCAACATGTCTCAAGCATAATCAGCGACAGAAGAGATTTGATCTCTTTACTATAAAAGTCACGTAGCTGCAATTGGCAAAAAGTAGGTAATTTTCCTCCCACTGAGTATATTCTCGTTTTGTAACGTTTTGAATGGAACTATGGTACTTGGTAGTTTTAACAATTGCAACTGGCTAGTCTCTACAGAAGAAAGATCAGGAAATTATTATGGGGTTTGTTCTGCGTCTAATTCATCTCTTTGCTACTTTGAGGATTGATAAATTTCTGCAATAACTTGCTCCAGCTGGGCGAGTAAATTTGTTTCTTTAATTTCTTAAAAATAGCTTTTTGAAAGCCAATATCAATTTATCGTACGGAATAAGATTCAAATTTTTCCAAAGGATACACTCGAATTTAATATCGATTCACTGATGCGAAATTGACTAGTTGACTGTACTTCAAATTAATCACTAAATTCCAAACAATTTTACACGTTTGATGAACATATACGCTACGTATAATGGAAGGATCGCTCATTTATAAATAAATTACGTCGTTGAAAGACAAGATACGAGGCAGGAGGAACGAGTAATGCAATAAACGCGACAGGATTGATCATTTAAGACGGGTTCTCGACATCATTCGGTAAATTGGAGCTGTACCCTCGACACGAGGGACTCACGGCCGAGTGAGCTAAGCCCAAGATTGGTTTAGTCGCCACCGAGGCACGCCGCGAGTCGGCAGTTCTGCGGATCACGCGTCACCGAGCAAAATGCAACCGGAAAGAGAAGATTCCCCCTCTGGTTTCCTTCGATTTTCCGCCTCCCGCCCCTCCGCGAGGGATCCGAAAAACGAGACCCGGCCAGCGTGGCAGGTGAGGTACAGCGATACCTCGAACAACACCCCTCGATGTCGCGAGTTTCCCTTCGTTCCGCTTCAGGTGTGTATCCGACGAGTAAGTGTTCACGAAATTTGGGGAAAAATTTCGGTTTGAGGTTCTTTCTTTCCTTTTTTTTTTTTTTTTTTTCTGTTCACTCACTTTGTTCGACGTCGAAGCGAGACACTTTTATTCCTTGACATCTTCCTCTCTCCTCGCTATTTTATTCCACGTTTACGCATCGTAGCAACGTTATTAACACTTTGTCTTTCATCGATTCACTCGATCAGCTCTTTGAGGTTTAACTAAAATTACGAAAAGTCCGATAATGTTTAATACCGAGAACGAGTGAACCGATTGTCTCAAACATTGCCAGACTGTTTGTACGATGCTCGAAGGGTTGAAACAAAGATACCGAAGAAAGTAGAGCGCATCGGCTCGAAACGAAACACCGACTCGTTGATAATGGTTTATCGCTAATCCAACTTTCCTACTTTCCCCTTTCGTTCGGGCGACGCCTTTCCCCGAGACTGTGAAAAAAGGATTACGATAGCAGGGGATAGCCTGCGAATCGATCGAAAGGGATCCCTCCGTAGATTTCTCCAATTTCAGAAAAGGATCCGTGCGGTCTGTTAACCGTTCGATTGGTTCGTTACCGCGTCACTGTGCACACATCGTGCAATCGTGTGTATATATACATATATATATATATACGTAAGTCGCATTCTCAGTTATTTTACAATCCCTCGGTCGAGCTTCCTCTAAGCAACAACCCGCTATTTCCACGAACGGGTAAACGTATATCCGAGAATTCTTCCCGATCGATCTTCCCTCGGCTCTTGTCCCCGATTCAACAACGTTCGGGAAGGGGGGGGGGGACATTCGAAATTCTGTGAGAACTCGAGGTTCCGCCGAATCTCTCTCTCAGTCGCGATGTTTTCTCCGTTCGCGCGCTCGCACGTTCACGCGCGTGGGGTTGATAGATCGGCCCGACGAAACGAAGGGGTAGTTTGGCTTTAATCGATCCTGTAATCGCCGGGTCCGACAGTTGGCCCCGGCTGCCTTTTTGTCGGCAGTTAGATGGATGGCGCCATTTACATTTTGTCAGTGCGACATGCGCTAACGTAACATAACGTTGCCGCTATCATATCTATCACACCCTCTGGACCGGTACACCGGTCAGTTTGCCAACTCTCTCTCTCTCTCTCTCTCTCTCTCTTTCCTGTGCGCCGTAATCTCGTTTCGCGAATGGATCAGGCTTTTCCGCGAGACGAGGGGAATTTTCAAATCCACCTGTAACCTCGGAAACGAACGAGAGTCTCTGCCACTTCTAGAAAAAAAGAAAAAAAAAAAGAGAGAACACGCGTGCATGGACGAGTAACGAAAAATCTTGAACTTTCACCGAAACGAACAATTTCACGGATTTTCAGCTCGCCGATTTTGACTTTGTGCGGCGATTTCACGGTCGACTTGGGAACGAACGAAGACGTTCTCGCGGAGAAGACGGAGAGAGGGACCTCGAGGAAAGAATTCTGGGGCAGAGAGCAGGAGGAGGAAGAGAAAGGAATCGAGAGAACTGTCCGACGCGAGCCAATTGACAGATCTGTCAACATGGATGACACCTTCGACGAACGAGCCGACCAGGTGTCTACCTTCCAACCGAAGAGACGATTCCGTCTATTCTTTCTCCTCTCTCCCCTATCTTCCTCTCGTCTTCGTTTGCCTGTCTTCGGCATCTGCCCGGATAATACCAGGGATTATAGCAGGAGGATAGCGAGCCCGCTGACACTGGTCTCGGGCAAAGTATTCCTCCACCGGATCCCGTGCCATAAACAGATCGATCATCTTTCAAACGGCTCAACGAGAGCCCCTGCGCGATGATATCGCGCTGCGAATCTCTCTAGTTTCGCGGAAAATTCTCCATTCTCTCGCGCATCGATGTACCGAACGAATAATCTAATGGCGATTTTAGCTAATCCTCGCTAAAAAAAAAGGAAAAGAAAAAACTGATTCGAGTAATAATTGTAAATTGAGAAGAAAACATGTTGAGGAGTAAAAAAAACTATTTCAATTTTATTCTTTGAAAATTATCAACTAATTGTAGGGGGGTCAACAGGTGAGGACAGTCGTTTGTCATTTTGTCACTTTCAAGCATAGTGATTCGACAAAGATGTATGATCAAAAAGATGAAGTGTCATCGACGAGGTTTTTTCCAATATGTTTCCTAATTTTATACGAACAACGCTTAAAATTAGTCAGTGATGCAGAATCAAGTAAATTGACGATGTCGATCAGGGCCACATAGTTACAGGTGTATTTAAAATAAAGATCTTCAATGTTCAACAGATCGTAATATAATAATAGTGTTTTTCTCCAATTTTTTGTAACATCGTATTTTATAATCTACACATTCACATTAAATAGGAAATTTCATTTTCTATTTATTTCTTTTCACCTTTTACCGATTTATTTATTTATTTATTTATAACAATTATTCATTTCTAGATTTGAAATCAAAATAAGTAAAAACTTATTTTGTTAATTTTTCTCATTTATTTTCTTATTTATTCATTATTATATTACATCTTATTAGGCTTTTCCCTTTCAGTAGTACTAGAATACTATCATTACTGTCAGTAGAGCACAGATTTTTATGCATTTATGAAAAATTTGAGGATGCCAAAATACATGGAATGCACACGAAAATATATAAAATATTCAAAATGCAGTATCTGTTGCAGTGAATCAAACTAGATTTCAGCTTTTTTTTTAATTACCTTCACAGAAATACGAATTTGCATAAAATTCTGCAATCTAATCACCAAATACCGTTGCTAAAGCTCGAATAAACAAAGCCAATCGATCGATCAAATTATTATCGTTACTCGCTCTAATGGCAAAGATCGTCTGTCAAGAGTACCCAGCTATTGCTGTTCAATCGAGGATCGATACATTCGCTTGGTTTATCCACTTTTTTTTTTTGCAAACGAGAACGAAAGTCACAAAAATGCGTCGCGTGTCGTAAGGAATGCAACTCACCTCCCACGCGTAACGGGGGTTGAAAGGCTCGCTCGCCCATTTCCCAAGAAAAGGGCCGAAACGCGCGCCTCGTGGAATGTCCTTCCGCGCTCGAACCTGAGGGCCGCCTGGCGCCGAGCCTCCTACCTCCACTTCCGGTACTGGTGACACCCATTCGCGGTTAGACTGCTCCTTTTGTTCTTGTTTGACCGCATCCTCTGCAAACGATTCGTCGAATTCGCGAATTATCTCGATACACACGCACACACGCGCGCACACACCTGGAACTGAAATTCTTCACGCAACGAACGAAGCTAACTGCGATCATTCGATATTCGATCGATGGAAGAGCAGGCGCCGCGTTTCTCAGCGATTACGTTGCAATTTAGCAGATTAAATCCTCTCGATAAAACCGCTCACGTCAGGGTACTAACCTACTATTCTAATCCGGACAATTAACCACCACGTCTCCCGATAATTTGCACAGTAATTCGTAACATTAAAAGCGACCCACGCGTTGGCTGACCCAGTATTCTAATTTACGCAATTAGCTTCCGCGAATCACGACACACAGTTCGAGCGGTGAGTTTAGAAGAAAAAGAAGAGAGGAAGGAAGGGGGAGGAACGAAGAATAGAACAGGAAGAGGAAAGAAAAAAAAGAGAGGTGGAATTTCTCCACTCACGGTAGGTCTCGCTCCTGTAGGCTACATCCCGCGACCTCGTATACTCTCTCCTTCCGTCAGTCTTCTCACCGTATTCCCACGAAGATATCTCCTTGTCCCTGGACGAGGGCGGCCTGTGCTCCTTCTCGTAGCTTTCTCGTAGCTGCTTGTCCATGGCTGGCGAGTAACCGCGTTGATAAGCCGGCCTCGACTGCGGATTGTAATCTTGGGAAACGTCGTGGGCACCGGTCACGTGGAGAGCTTTCAGATCCCTGTACACCAAATTACTGGCGGAGTTGCTACCGCCGCGGATCGAGCCGTTTTCTTCCATTTCCTGACTTTCGCCAATTCCCCCGTACCTCCTCCGGCCGACGTGCCTGACATCGACTCGCCTTCGTCGCTGCTTCCTGAAACAACGCGGCCACGCAACTCGTGAGGATCCATGCTCGCAGTTACGCTGCCGAAGGCCGAAAAGCGTTTGAAGCCTCGTCGCTGAGGAAGGTCAAAGGTGCGAAAGGTCAGAATGCCAACACTCGCGGGACATTCGTTTCACCGGTATACTAAATCGGAGTGTTATGTCGGTGATCAAAATTCAATTTACTCGAATCGAAGACTTATTCCGAGAAATCGTTGTCGTTGACGTAACATCGACAAAATAAGGAAGAATGTTTCAAGCGTGTTGACATTTGACTACTTTCGCGAAGAATCATGCGCGTTAGCGTAAAAGTGCAACGAAAGCGCAGTTTCCATTTTGTGGTATTGTTTCATTATGTCACTTGATCTTCCGAGTATTTAGCCCCGTGCTAGACTGTTATAATCGATAATCGATAGGAAAGTAATATAAACAGAGTATCACAATCTTACAATCAACAATTAAAAATAATTGATTTAAGCACCCAGAAACGTCGATGATATCGGTAATTTCCATGGTAGATAAATAAAAACTGTACGACTTGTACGATTCGTCTCCCTAAAATGCCCAGAAGCAACTGTTTTGACTTTTTTGCCATAAAACTTTATCGATACGCAAACATTTGAATCGATACGGAACAAATTACAACGCCACGCCCCTTCGCAAATTACGCGACCTAAATCAACCAATCGCTAATTTTCGTTGCATCAGCGTTGCACCTGAAGAGGCCCGATTTTCTAGGTTAAACCCCCTTTAAAATCATTTCAAATCAGTGATAACAGGTAAACAACAGGTATATGTATATATATATATATAAAAGTTCATGTGGGAATTTCCGCGTGATTCACAGTGAATCGAATCAAACCACGAGGAACAAAATATACCGCAAGAGTATACATAATCGGAAATTTCGAAATCATCAGAAAGAGAAACGGAAAAAGTTTCTCTGTTCTGTTGACGACTGGTCGAGATCCTAGATACACAAGGACAAGTGGCAATCGAACAACGCTATCTCCCCGGCCCGTCGGTCGTTTTCTCACTCAGAGAGCCGCGAACGTACGACGCGCGAGACACCCGAGCCCAAGGATGTTTGACGCGATAAGCCGAGAATTTTATTGCTGCCCCTGCCACCAGGCACCTCTCTTTCTCTCTCTCTCTCTCTCTCTGTGTCTCTCTCTCGAATGGAACTCAAAGCCTCGCGATGCGACAAAGTGTTTACGCGGAAAACCGAACGTGCCACAACAGAATCGCGACACGTAGCTTTCGGAGCACGTAACTCCGAAATGTCCTCCGTTATCTCCGTCTTATCTCTGCGTAGCGACGCCTTATTCACAGCGTTTCTCCATCTTCCACGGCGGGTCACACGGAGAACCATCCGTCGAATCTGGATTTATTTGTACAACTCCAGACCGGATACGACGGGCCATTCTAATACCCGAACTTATCTCTTCGAATCGAGAGATATCCTCGCTGTTGTATCGGCTATCTAAAAACAAACTGAGTGAACCGGAACGAGCGCGCCCGCTTGTCTACGAGTGACGTCCCACGGAGGGACCTGCGCGGATCCGCAGTCCTTTACAAACATCGTAAACTCTGTGTGAATCCACGGCTAAGCAAATTGTCGACAAGCTCGCAGGTGTATTCGAGAGGGACTGGCAGCTCGACGCGTTTCATCGCCTAATGGTGTCGATCCTCTCGCGAAATCCTTTCGCCTCTGACTTACTCCAACGATCGTTGTTCGCGTCGATCGGCGAAACTTTCCTCTCGATTTCATTCCGATCGGCAGGGTCAACAGTCGGATTAAGGATCCCGCGAATTACGTTGGCACGAGCCGAGTCGTAAAACAGAGCGGTGATCCCGGCCGGTGGTTCGATCGACACGAAACTCGCTGCCGGGCGTTAATACGGAGATATCGGGACGTGCACGTTTCGCTGTCAACGAGTCTTTCTCGATCGTGCTTGCTGCTCCCCGGACCGAGGTGAAATAATAATCGTAAAGATACGCTCGCGAAGGCAGGGGGGATGATCGCACGGCGAGGCTTCGAGCGCGATAAACCGAAACCGGGGGGGGGGGCGGATCGATGGAACAAACAACGATTTCCAGCCTGATTTTCGCGGAAGATCTGCGCGTAGCTTAGGAGGGTCGTGCGAAAAGCACGCGAGCCTCTCTCTCGTTTTTGACTACTCGATACGATGCAACAACAATATTTAGAAAACTCTCGATGTCACAGGGGTCTTTGACTCCTGTGGGACGCGAGTGCTCGAGCACCTTCTCCCTTGACAGAACCACGAGTACTTGCTCGACCAAACGCGATATTATCCTCGATGATAGCGACTCGAGAGGCTTCCAACCCGATTAGAGTAAAGTGCCGCTTTGCCGCGGCTCGGCAAGAATCGAGAATTGTTCGTGGGAAGACCGACGTGACTCTTTTTTCCTACACCCCCCTATCTTTTTTTTTTTTTATAGCTAAACAAATTAGAGAGTCGTTAACGCACTTGTGTGCTTGGGAAAACTCGTGCGTCTGCCCCGTTTACACGGTGTGATTTTGTCGTGGAGAATTTCGAGGAAAGAACCGATCCTAAAATTGTTAAACCGAGGAGAGCACTCCTCAAATTAACAAGTCTGGGTCAAAACTATTTTTCTGTCGCAGAAAGTTCGTACGCACACTTGAAGATAAACGACGCGCGTGTAGCCAACAGTAGCTAAAGGAAGCTTGGGAGTTAATAATTTAGAATGTTACCTCCGCGCATAGATTCGACTTGTACACTCGTGCTGCGTTAGTAGGAAAGCAAACAAGTTTGATGAATCAACGCGGTCGATGATCGATCATGTGTCTCCCCAATCATCGTCCCCAATATCGTACCACCCCTGCGAATCCTTCGTACCCGTGAATTGAACTGAAATTGCTAATTTGTACTTCAAACAAACAAACACAGTAAACACTTGTGCGTTTCAAACATTTCAAAGTTTCTTTCCCGTGTGTTCCAAAGAACAACACACAACAATGTCTCACATTCGAAAGATTCAAAAGTTTCTGAATCACTTTGTGTCTGACACGATCTGAAATCTCGAAATTGGACCAAACTCGGATTTAACTGCGAGCAGAAAACTGGTTGACTCGGGCGTGAGAGATATTCCTCGACGAATCCCGGAAAAGATAATTAGCCAAATTGGCAGGCAAGCAACGGGGTGTCGGAAGAGCGATTACATCGCAAACTGTGTTCGCACACACGCGTAAACCGCATTGCTCCAACCGCACAGGATGTCCTGGCGATATCGGGATCCTGATGGAAAACAAACGCCTACCCATTAACGTCTATCGTATAACATCCTCGCGACGATCGTCTAATTGCTAATTAATTAATTTTCGTCTGAACGTTTCAAAGTTTATTGAAACGCGACGAAAATGATTCGGACCGAATCTTACGTCAATGATCGCTGTTTCGACGATAAAAGTGTCAACTCGTCAGAAGACTCGGTAGATTCAAGCAAACCGAATTACGTATCTCTGCCGACCAGCTTCCGGACAGGCTGCGGTTAAGCTTCCTTCTGTCGATGTACGCCTTTCCTTGACAGTTTAAACAAACTTGACATTTTACGAATTCAAAATACAATTCAGAACGGATAACCCATAGAAAATTTTCTTTGTCGCACATTCAGTTATAACTGGAGGAAACAAATCGATTAGACGTATCTAATCGTAAACAATAACGCGCACTGAATGACACACAAGTGTGACAGTGTCGTCGATATTTTCTAAAGTTTACCGAGCAAAAGGCACAAATAACCCCGTTTCACCTTTGTTCGTTAAACCTTTCTGCCGCAAACTTTTCAATTCTCCGACACGTCTCTTCGAACGTTAGCATTCGATCCATCGTTACTGCGACTCTCTCGTTAGATAGAAACTTTTCCAACTTACCGTTCATTTTGTAGTCGACCGTGGGTCGAGACAAATCGAGGCCGTTCATCGGCGCGGATGATCGTCCGGTCTCGGTCGGTCGTACAACGCGAGATCACTGTCTGTCACACATGCTATCACCCAAAAAAAAGAAAAGAAAAAACCAAAAAATGTCTCACGACGACGACACGTTGTGTCAACACAATCCAGAAAAAGAAAGAGTCGCCGAGATCGTCGCTTGGCCAGCGGCGTCCATGATCGATCGATCGATACGCGTGATCGTTCGCTGCTCGCGACGAGGAATAAAGCGTCCAACTCCACGGGGGAGGGGGGATCGAGATGCTCGCAGGGGGTAGCTCGACACGGAACGCGTACGACGCGAGAAGGCGTGCGCCGCCCGAAGAAGACACGATCGAAGTAAGAAACGGACGGTGAGAGAAGAGCCCGGCTGTTCCGTGTCAGCTGGCTCTTGGCAGACTAGAGGCTCCGAAATCTGTTGAGAAGAGGATGGCACAACGAGGGTTCCTAAGGGACGAGCCACAGGGGTGTGGCGGAGCCGCTTCCATCGAGACCTCTGGTTGGTTCACGGGCGGAGCAACCCCTATCGCATTCGGATCCCCACCAGCTCGCCACAGCATCCCTCGGGAGAGCGAGCAAGAGAACGAGAACGAGAACGAGAACGAGAACGAGAAAAGAGGCGATGGTACGTATATACGACACGATAGAGGAACGAGCTACGGCTGCCTGTGGAGTGAGTCTGCGAGACCGCCGCCTCTGAGAGGGGGTGGGGAAGGATCAGAAAACGTGACTCTGATAACGAAAGAGACACGCTGCTGCTGCTGCTGCTGCTGCTGCTGCGAACACATTAAACACCGGCTAGCCTTCTCTTCGTACAATTCGCTTCTTGTGGGGTATGTAGGACAAGCGTATTTTTCCTTTATCATTGGATACATTTATATCTCAGGTGAGATGAGATCGTCGAGCAAAATAAAGCAATAAACCAGCAAAAGTTTACTTGTTTGGTTGATTTTAACTCGTTGAAATTCTATCGAGTCACTTTCAACGGAACGGTGAAATAAATAAAGTTCAATGTTCTTCGATTCGGCGGCGACCGGAGGGGGGTCAGACGTCAGCGTGCGAAGAAATGTTTTTTCCATCGCGCGAACCCTCGATCGAAGAATGCCGGCTAGCGCGTTTGGAAGTTGGAGAGGAGACCTCACGCAGAGTCAGGGTCAGTGGAACGCCTATCAAAGTCTATATTGGACAGGCTCGGTCACCTTTTTCTTCGGAAAGTAGCTGTCACACGAGGAGCGTTTCTTTCTTTTTTCTTTTCCTCTCGCTTTTTCCACAGCCGCGCAACAGCCTCCACAATGCGCGTTTGCGGTTTCGCAAGCCACGAAAAGTGACTGACTTTGTGAAATCGATCGAGAAGGAGCAGAATTTCGGGAAAGGAAAAAAAAAGAAAAGAACGTCACTCTCTCGGTTTTTTCCTCACTCTTTCGTTTCGCCGTTTCTGAATAACTTTTCCTGCTTAACGGGGGACGTGTAACTGAATCTACTTGGATGGCCGTTACACCTCCGTTGCAGAGGCGAGCCCCGTTGAATGGGAAATTCCGTTACAGCGGCGTGTTTTCGCCAAACGTCGTCCGACGCAACTCCTCGCCGTTCCCGTTCCGTGTGAAAACGTCCGACCTCGGTTATTCGTTCGCGCCGTTCCATCAGCGAGCGCCGTTCAAATTGCGACGATTTAAATCCGCCGAGTGCCAGGAAAACGGTTGCCAGGAGGACGAATGGGGCGGGAGGGGGCAGAAAGACGTCGAAACAAATCTTCATTCCCCGCGGAAATCGGCGGAGAAGGAAAGTCGGCAGAGGCGATATGAGTGCGTTCCACGGGCAGGAAGACATGTGTCGCGTGCAGTTATATCATTCTTTATGGCTGGCTATGCCGGGTACCCTTCGCTCATTCAGCGCCAACGTCGTCCGCGCAATATTTGGCCGGGCGGCTTGATTTACACCGGCATAAAAATGTCTCTCCCCCCCTTGCCGTCCCGCGCCACGTAGATATCACTTCCTTCGCCTTCACCTTCCAATCTCGCGTCCGTGAATTTTCGCGCCCTCTATACGTTCGTCGTTAGTACGTCTGTCGGGCCTCTGATAAATGCGACCACGAGTGCGAAAGCGAGTCAAAGATGCAAACCTTTTTCTTCTTTTTTTTTCTTTTTGCTTTCACGTTTTTTTACTTCTCGTTGAGATCGATCGACTTTGAACTTTTCGAACCCGATCTAACCGTTTCTGTTCAGATCTTCTCCACGTCAAACTGTCCGAATTTGACAAACAAATTCACTCGACTCTCGCGATTACGCCGCGAAATTGTGCAATTTACTTATTTTCGAAATTAACACGGGTTTAATTATCGATAGTTTTGATAATCAAAATTGCAATCCTACGGTGAATCCTACTCTATTTTCTTCTATTTCCTCTGTGAATGCCTCCGAGGATTTTCGCTTCTCTTACATAAATAAACAAATTTTAAAACTCCCCAATTTGTTTGCACCGTGACGAGAAAATTTGTTCGAGATTCGCTCGATTCACAGAGAAAGAAAGAAACACAGAAAAAGAGAGAGAGGGAGAAGAGGGTGATCGATTCGTGAACGTAGGACGTCGTTGAAACGTCGTCGTTGGCGTCGGGCAAAGGGGTAATAAATAACGGGAGTATCAAAGGGTTATCAGATCTAAGCAGAGCTTCTAGGTCTAGCGCAACTTCTGACACGTAGAGTGACGATGCCGTAATGTTCGGTGGCAAAGTGTGCGCATGTGGGGCGAGTCTGTGGGGCGGAAAGGAGAGAGAGAGAGAGAGCGGGAAGGGTGGAGGAGGGGGGTGGGAGAGGCGCGCGAAGCTATTAAACTGACAGAAACACTTGCCACCCCCTCCTCTGACCCAGCCGCCCCCTCAACCTCCGACTCTATGCCATCCCTTACTCGGAAGCCCTTCGTCCCTTACTGCAACACCGGAGTTATTAATATTTTTCACACCCCCGAAAATTGTCTCCTGTGAACCGCCCGGCGAACCGACGAACTTTCGCTGTGTATCGGAGAAGCAATTTTACAGGCGTGTCACCGCCTGTCGCTGTCAAAACGGCTACGACAAGATACACGGGAAGTGTTCTCGGGCCTCGCCTATTGTTCACCGCGCGATCGCGCGCCGATAAGTTGCGAAATTTCGTTTCAATTACCGATTTCCCCAGAGGGGGAAACTGACAAAGTATCAGTCAGATCAGACGGAGGCGCGTGAAGGAACCAGGCTCGAGTTCAACGACTCGTTACACGCGTCGATGTAAATCAGATGGACGAAGTTGCGGCAGGAGCGGCAGGACAGGACGAGACTCTCGAGATCTCGGGGATCGTGTGGCACCCCGTGCGAGTAGCTTCTCGTCAGAATGTTCGTCGACCGTTAACCGTCGGCAGGGAGAAAGAGGAAGTAGCTAGCGCGAGTAGAGAGCCGCGAGGCACTCGTCGAGGATGAAATAAGAAAGAAGTCAGCGCTCGATGCGATCGAACAATTGGCTGCTGCTGCTCGAGTGGTCGTCCAAGAAAGAGAGAGAGAGAGAGAGAGAGAGAGACCGTGTGGTCGACTTCTTGATCTACCTCAAAAAGAATTGCGCGTCTCTCGACAAAGACTTGCACGAAGAGAGAGAGAGAGAGAGAGAGAGAGAGAGAGAGCGCGAAGAAGGAGAAACAGAAGGGAGAGCGAAATAATTCGTGCGCGATACGCGAGTGCCAAAGGTGAAAAGGATCGAGGAAAAAAGATCGAGAGACGTGCGTGTCCGTGAATGGTACACGCTTGTTGCCTTGTACACCCTTAGCAACGGAGCGCGTATGTCCGTGAGTACCCCGAAATAGCGATTGCTGAATCTACGTGGTGGTGCTTCAACGTGGTCGCTTCAACGGTCGTGCCGCGTCGTGGCAGTCTATAATTTGTGTTCGAGTCGAGTTCGGTTCTCTCCGGCGTTGTGCACGCACACGCCTCGACTGCCTTTCGAACGCGCTGCCCTCTAATGCGCCATTGAGAGCCACGTTATGTGGCATAAGTAGTCGAGCAGAAGAAAGAAACGAAAGAGGAGAGAGAGAGAGAGAGAGTGAGGCAAGGAAAGAGCGAACACTCTATGAAGCTCAGGAGCACCGCCCTCCTGCCTCGAGGAACTTGAGACGCGATTGTTGTGCGCCGCGTGCACGCCGTGTACCAGAAGCATTGTCCCTCGTTAGAGGCCACCGGAAGTCACCGGAAGACGATCAACTAACGGAAGACCCTCTACCTTCCAGCTCCTCCTGTCGACGCCCTCCTTTCTCCGCAGACTTTGCAGCTTGTCTTTGCCCTCTCCCCCCGCTGACGGTCGCGTCCCGCTTATATTCTGACTTAACGATTTTTCAACGCGTACGTTGCCGCGACGCGTCGAGCGACACCGAAGATTTTGCACGCTCCGGCGACTCGATTCATCTCCCGCTCCCGATCTCAATTCGCGTCGCGAGAGGACACGCGTTTTTCAGTCACCGATTTAATTAACTGTTCAGTTAAAAAACAAGGAAAGAAAGAAAGAAATGGGCGTTGCGAGGTAATCGTATCAAGGACATTCCCCCGGACACGGGGATCCAGGTCACGAGGTCAAGATCGACGAAACGAACACGTAGGAGAAGATCCAGATGTGGATGATAGAATCGTGGCACGCGAGCGACCGGAACAGGCTGAGGTAGGGAAAATCCGGTGTTACGTTGGGGCCTTCTCGCGCGCGTGCAACACCCTCGTTTCCTCGCGCGGCGGCGGTCTGTTTAGCCCTGTAACCCTCTTCCTCGACCGGATCCTCGCGCCGCGGATTTCTAACGCAACCCGATGGAGAGGAGGATCGATCGCATCGATGCGGCCAGGGGGGAGGGGTTTCTCGCAACGCGTACCCACCGCCGTTATTTACGATTTTATAAAGCCTCGGACAGCGTCGGCCGGGGTGGGCGCGGGTCGGTTCGGTGCATTGTGCCGACATAATTTCGCGCAAAAGTAACGAAATTATCGCTACGGTCGCGCGATTGTTATCGACAAATAGCGTTTCTGGCCTGGTCAAAATTCATCGGCGAATTAAACGTTCGGGCGTGCACCATTCGTCGGCGAGCTGCGATTAATTTAGGAAGGTTTGTGCATCAAGTTTACATCGCGAGGTCGAACAACGGGGGGGAGAGTCCGGGAGAGTCGAGCGCGGCACGTCGTAAAGCGTGAACCGCGCAACGCGGAAGGGGGGGAGGGGGAGGGCGGGTGGACACAGTATATTCCGTACAATCGACAGCGAGGGGGGAGGGGAAGAGGGAGAAAGAGACAGGAGAGAAAGCAATAGCGGGAATCAACAGCGATATTCGTGTAATATCGGCGCAACAAAGTGCAAGCTTATTGGAAAACGCGCGTTGCGCGTACAGGGACGGGAAAGGCAGGACAGCGTGCAAATATTGATGCATTAACAATGCAGGCTAATTATGTTTTGGTTCGGGTATGGCTCGGGCCCGGTCGACGATGGTGTGGCGACGACGATAGCGAAGGACGGTGGTGTGGTGGCTGAAGTTTGCAGTGCCCACCAGCCCGGTCATTTCGCCATTGTGATCCGGGCTTCAGCACACAGCCGCCGGGTGGTTCACAGGCGTAACCCGCCGTTAAATTAATTTTATCTCATGTCCGATATTAATTTCGTATACGCTGTTACCGCGTTCAGTCTACTCAGCCTCTTGACTCTCTCTCTCTCTCTCTGTCTCTCTGCTACACCCTTTGATTTCTCACTGCCGCCCTTCGTTCCGCCGATCTCTCTGTAGTTTCGAATTTTTTCCATAGAAATTCCCCGGGTGGAAGGAGGAGTTTTCGACTTTTTCTTCATTCTTCTTTCTTCTTTCTTCTTTTTTTTTTTTTTTTTTCTTTCTTTTTTCCTTCACAAAGAAAGGACGCGACGCAACGGCGTGGAAATATGAAATGTCGCGAAAGGACAGCGTGTACGTACGTGGATTGCAGCTGGAGGCGAGCAGAATGGCAATCGGGACGATTAGATTCTAATTAGATTCGCATCGTTCGTGCTCCGGGCTGTTTAAACGAGGCACACGTCCTCGACGAATTCTCGACGAGCTCTTCTCGTCGTGAAGAGAGGAGAAGATCGAAGGGCAAACCCCTGCGGATATCAGCCCTTGGCGGGAGCAAGCTGCGCAAGGGTAAAACTCGTCCCGAAGGAAGGGGAACAGATGTTTTTGAGCGCGAGCCAACGTCACAATCTCTGTTCCGCAACATCGTAATTAAGGAAAAATAGACGTTCCGCCTCCTTTCTGCTTCTCGTTCCAATCTTCGCGCGCGACACTCGTTTAAGCTTTAATATCTCGAGCTTTTGGCCGCGTCCAGGTGTTTATTTAAACAAAAGAAAAAACCGCGATCGCGATCGTTGCGTCGATAACGATAAATCCAACGAGAAGATAACGAGGATCGAGGCTTATCGCCTCGTGGTCGTTCTATTTCGATCGCCGCCAAATAGATTAGAGAGAGGTTGATTCAATTTTCGCGTGCCTACCCGCGAGAGCGCCCGATAAATCGTTCGAGAAAAAGAATCGAATCTTCGCGCTGCGATCTCACGTCTGGCTCGTAAACAAGCGACAACAATGCCGACTGACCGTCCCTCTCGCGATCGTTCCCGCACTCGCGTGTCTCTCTTGCGTTGGCCCGTTTCCAGCCCGTGGAATCGTTCCGCGCGAGATAAAGTGGATTTAAAAGTTTTAAATCCTCGGCCACCACCGGCGGCGGCCCATCGGCGAGGAGACGAAGGAGAGAAAAACGGCACGACCTACGGAGGGTGGCCACTCTCGTCGAGACAGATACGATCTGACCGTTTACACCCCCCGTTTACAGAAACTGCGCTGCCGAATGGAAATACGTGGGTCACGGTTTGACGAACGCGCCGATCGTCCACCACTCTATTCACGAGAGAGAGAGGGAGAGGGGAAGAGAGAGGACAATCGTACACGAGTCTCGCAATCACGACTTTCGGCTGATGCTTATCGGTGTTTACCATGACTATCATTCTTTATCGGAGCTCGTTGTCATTGAATCATTGGCCGAAAACAAAACGTACCTGGTGTCTGCCAGCAATTCCCGAAGAATCTGATCGTCGACACCCGATAACTCGAGGAAATTTATAATCCGCGAGAGCTCTCGAAATCGTCGCCTCCCCCCCCCCCCCCCCGCGAGAAATTTTGATATTAATAACAACGCGATTGAAAGCGAGTCATCTTCCAAAAATAGAAGATTCTCCGTTTCCTATCTACGAAAGTAGCGTTCCTTTCTTTTTTCTTCCGTTATCCGGATCGATCGGCAATATCCGACAGTCGCACTCGCAATCGGCCAGATAAGAGCGCAGATATCTCCTGGCAGTCGTCGTTCCATCACGTGCGAATAGACTGCCTCTGGCTCTATTCACCGTGCCTGGAAGAATAGCCCCGTGATTCTATTCAGAGAGGAAAGAGAGAAAGGAGCGAGAGAGGACGAGAGGCGGACGAGGAGAGACGCGGAAACGCGCGGAGAGCTGCACGGTATCGGGACAAGAGAAATAAAACGGGGGTAAGGGAATGTAGAAAGGGGGGAGGGGGCACGCACAGCCATCTGGGAACCGAATATCTTCGATCTAACGGCGTCTCTCCGTCGGAAATATCCGCAATTGTGGAAGAGTAATCGACAGGACAGTGAGTCGGCCTCGCGTGAGTTTACTCGGGGAGGCTCGGTCACGACGCGCCACCCTTTTGGTGCCATCCGAGGGGGGAAGCGTCGATGAAAGGTCGCGAAACGAGTAAGATGTTTTCCACCCTTGCGAGATCGCACCTCCGGTTAACCCGCGCTCGTTTTGTAATACTGTGAAAATTTTTTTCTTTTTTTCTTTTCACCACGGACGACGGGGGGAGACCGACGGGGACGCAGACGATCCCTGCGGTGACACGGATACGAAACGTAATTGAACTTTCACAAAGACACGTCCGCATTGAGAAGTGCGAATGTTTGGAAACTTGCGGATCTTAAACGGAGATCTACGCCGGTCTTTTAATCAGATTCAAACAAACTTGCAACGTTCTCTCTTTTTCCTTCTTTTTTTCTTTTTAAATTGGAAGAATTTTAAATTTAGAACAATCAGACGTACAAGGAAAATGGTACAGAACGCTCGACACGAGGGTTGAAAAGTCAAGTCGCCCTTTTTTCGTCAAATTTTCGCCAAGCACAATGAACGGAAAAGGCAAAAAGTCAACGAGAGGGTTCCTCTCCGTTTCTCTTCTCCTTTTTTCCTCTCAAAGATTCGTGCTTCGCGTAACAGCCACTCGTCGAGCATTGTCTGCGGTTAACCCGTCGTCGACCTTTCCGGAGAATTTCGATTAAAAAAAGTTGCGGCACAATCGGCCCCGGGGCGTGAGAAATCGTTTTCGCCACTTTCGAGACGATTCGCAGCCAATAACGGAGGATCTATAACTCATCCGTAATTGTTCACCGGGGAAGAAACCGGGACGCTCTTCCTTCCGTCCTTCTAATTCGATTTTGATCGCGGCGACACTCGACGCTGGACTCGCGCGGGGCGAGGAGCAACAAGAGTCGATAAATAACCGATGCGAGTAAAAGATTCGCCATCCACGCGCCGGAAGCGCCGGAGAGGATTCAATTTCGTCGCCGATTCGGAACGAACGCTCATCAAATACGAATTCGAAGGCGGCGGCGGCGGCGGCGGCACGACCCAGGGGTTGCAAACTCCCCCGACGAACGAACGTCTCCAAGCCGCGATAACTTTTATTAAAAATATTTCTCACGCGACTCTCTCTCTCTCTCTCTGCCGCTTCGACGCGCGAGGCTCGTAACTGGCTTTCGAGCCGAGCTAAATAAATCGTTGCGAAATAACCGTTTGGCGATTTTGACGTCGCGCGCGCGCGCGCGCGCGCGAGAAAACAGCGGAGGGTAACAACAGGCCGATGGAAAATATTTGTTAAATCTTACCCCGGCGCGCAGCCGGGCGCTGTCCTATGGAAATTCAACTTCGATCGTGAATTTGAACTCAGTCAATGGTGGACGGTTTGAAATGGTACCGCGTGCGTCAGACATCAAACGCCCGGCTTGGCCCCTTTGATCAAACTCTGTCATTCAGATGTCTCTTGTCGGCCGTGGCCGATCAGCATAGTGGCACAGGCGTTAAAAAATTGATTATTGTGTCATGGGCACCGCGCGAGTACCTATTGACGCTTTTCGCGCATGCACGATAGCGCCAATTGACCGGGATCATTTTTTCATCGGCGATACCCGGCCAACTTTGCCTTCGATAGCGGGACTTTGTCACGGATACGGCCGATACAAAATTGCGGGAAAAATCGAGAGATCTCTCCTCTAAAGTAGGATTTTAATAGATGATTTTCAACGATGTGCTTCCTTCCTACCGCCCATTCCGAATGTCCCCCCCCCCTCCTCCTCCTCCCTGCGATCATTAACATTCATCGTTCGGGAACGGAGGACGGAGCTCTCTCAGAAATTCAAGCGGCGACGAAGGAAGTCGAGAACGGTGGTCTCGGAGTTTCATCGGGCTTTCCTCGGTTCCCCCGGAACTTTCTTTTCAGCGGGCAAAGTTTTGACTGTTGGTCAGAGAGCGGCGATACCGAAGTTCGATTACGTCGACGCCACGTACTCCCTCGGGACTCGAGGAGACTTCCGATTAAGCGACCAAAGATGGCAATGACGTCTCGACGTGGACGATTAATCGTTTCCAACCATGCCCGTGCCCGTGTAATATCTATATATATATATAGATATATATATATATATATATATATATATATATAGATATAGATATAGATGGAATATCCCGAGCGTATATCTGGATATAACGATGCCAATGTCCAATACCCGCTGCTCGGCGAAATGGCTTACACAGCGAAGCACTCAGACAGGGTTTCTCCGTTTTTGCCCGATACCGGACCAAGACAACGCGATGCCCGGCTTTTTGCTCCGCCTCGACTTTACCTAACCGCGTTCCTCCATTCACCAACCTCCGAGAGTAGATCTCGACGGCGACGCCGGTTACTCGCAATTGCTGAATCGTCGCGTTTCATTCGTTTTTGTTGCCCTACTAAATGTTAATTGCAATCTGGAACGCCGATTACACCGCCGCGGGGGCCGACCGGCGGAGAATAAGCGAGATGAAATTCAGAGTAATGGCACAGCCGCGACGATCGGTATTACTCGCGATTTTGAAAATCGAGCCGCGCCGCGTTAAAACATCCCCAACGGCTCTCATCCTAATGGGGACCCGTCTCTGAGGGCACTCGAGGGTGTGTAATTGCTAGAATCCACGGCCCCGCTACCACACCGCATTTACGCGTTATGCGGGGTGCGTGTTAGTTACGGATCGACCACCTACTGGGTGTCTCGTGAATTTCGGCCCGCGCACGAATCGGCTCGGCAAATTCGGATCGCGACTTTCGTCGACTCGCCACAATTTTCCCCTGAAATCGAGACGCGTGCGCAAGTTTGATCGAGTTCGATGTGACACGAATATTTTGTTTAGGTTAGGTTTAGGTTAGATTTAGGTTAGGTTTAGGTTAGGTTTAAGTTAGGTTTAGGTTAGGTGTATGTATAATACAGGTATTTTGACGAGAATGGAGAATAGAGAAATCGTGATCCGTGTTTCGGGAGACACGGGAGACGGGCCGACAGGAGTTAAAGAACATTATCGACAACCCCCGTCGAGACGGGGGCAGCTCTCGTCGCGAGGAGAAGATTGGAGGGGTTAAACGACGAGCCACTAGAAAACAATCCCCCGGCCGCATTTGCGGATGCTCTTTTCTTCCATTCTCGTTCCTCCCGTCGGTGTTTTTCGCTCGTTTCGTCTCTTTCCATCGTTCGCCCATTCGAACCCACCTCGTTGCCTCCGCCTCTCTCTCTCACACGCACGCACGCACTCATCCAGCTCGACAGATGGCTCGGCCGCGTTTTTGTTTCAAGGCTCGCGCCAACAATCGTCGCATTACCGGAACAAAACGACTCGACGATCGGCCCTTTTGAAAAAGGAAAAAGAAAGAAAGAAAGAAAGAAAGAAAGAAAGAAAGGAAAAAAAAGAAAAGCTGCGAGAGGCTCGAGTAGCGCTGGTGGGGGAGGAGAAGGGGATGATGGTGGTTCAGGAAGTCCTGATCGACCATATCATCTCGTTAGAAGCACGCACCACATGTCCAAACAGAGAGACAGAGGGCAAGAGGAACGGAATTATTACCGGAGCCGGCGGAGGAGAGACAATGATTCGATTGGACGTACACGCGGCCACGAATAATAATAATTCGTTCTGTTGCGAGTGTACTTGTACGTATACGATGCTTGTTGCAAGTGCAACCGAGCCGAGCCGAGCCGACCGGACCGCGTCGATCAATTGTCTCCGCGTACGGGCGTAATCGTTGCCGATTGTTCCGTCACCGAATGCACGCATATGCTCCGTTCACGATGCGAACGATTCAGAGAATTCAGAGATTCGGATCGTCGCGATCGCTCGTTCGTCTCCTGGATCTCGTTCAGGAAATATCGAAAAAAGAAAGAAACAATCGAACAATTGTAGCCGAATAAACAATTAACGACTGTCAATACTCTCGTTCATCGGCCGCCACTAACTTTACCCCGACTGACTTTTACGATAAACAGAGTCTCAAATGTCACTCCACGGATCTGTCACGTTTCGGGACATAATCCCTCGCGCGTACTCTCGAGATTTTCCCGAGTGAACCATTCCGCGCGTATTATCGAGCTGTCGAGAAGCGATCGTTTTTACGATCGTTTCCATCGGAAAGCTTTCCACAGCTAGCGCTCTCGCTCACGCGCGCATGACTCGTATTCTTTTACGAGCTTCTCTCGCCTTAAACAAATATAGATAAAGCTACGCCGCGCGAGCCTGTACGAAACATCGTGCGCTCTCTCTCTCTCTCTCTCTCTCTCTCTCTCGTTTCCTTCTCGGGCAAGTACGTTTCGTTCTCGATTCACGTAGCCGGAGTCGTTCGTTTCTCTCGATGGGCGCAAGTCGAAAAACGCATTAGCGATGCACGTGACGCGGTGCAGTCGGGACACGAAACTGCGAAACTACGTACGGTGACAAACACCTCGTGCGCCAACTCGTACGTACGAGCTCCCGTCGACTTGGAATTCACACGTACGCGCGTGCAGACACTCGACGGGACGATGCCGCACTCGCGCGCTACGCCGCCCACGGCTGCGAGCCGTCGATCGACACAGGTCACAGCTATGGAATCTCCCCTCTAATGGATTTCACTCATTTTTCTCCCCCGACAGCCCCGCGACCGACATCAACCCCCCCCCCCTGCCAGCCCCCTCGAACGACATCTCGAACGCCTTTAAGGTTTTATTCATTCCGTTCGTCTCGAGTCGAAGCTGACACCATGCTCGGTAACCGTGACGAACGGACGCTTCCTACGTTTTTTTTTTTGTTTTTAATCACACTCGAACAATATACGTATATGTTATACATCAATATTGTGGCTATTTCATTTCAATTTTTTTTTTAATTACACTTGAACGATTGCTAGAATCTCTTTGACGAGAGTGTAAATGTTATATATGTATATAATAGGGTATACACATACGGTGGCGTTCACCGAATGAAAATCTCTGTGTAAATTCTATTTTTTAAGACGACTTTCTAAGTTGACGAGAGAGTGTAAATATTAATCCAAGGTAAAGAGTTTATTGTGACATTCGTCGGATGAAAATCTTTACATTCGACAATTATCCGTACTTTATAAAATTTATCGTGTAACGTTGTTCCACAAGTACGAATACTTATGAACGTTTGTACAAGCTTTGGAAAAATGTTCCGTGTCGAGAGGCTCGCACTGTCGTTACGATACTTGTATCCCTTTCGAATGTCTCGATCCACTTTTCCATTAAGGAGAAATGTTATCTACAGAACACGTGCTGAAAGTGTATTCTAAAATTTCAACCGCTCGAAACTCTCTCTCGAGTGACTAGGGAAAAACGAAATTAGAGCACGCTGTTTTTCTTCGGTGCAAACGGTTCGACTATCGTTGCCATCGCGATAAATAAAAAGAACCGAAAGCCCTAAATCCATACACGGCGATAAACGATACGACGAATCTATGACAAAGGACAATCAATGCCGATACACAAACGTTTAACGCTACGTCTAATTAATCAAACAAATGTCACGTCGCGGATAATTATTGAATCTCGTTATCGCTCGTAAAAATACGAAAACTGCACAAACATCGGCGATTTAATTACGAGCGATGTATATTGTAAAATCCGTCCGGTTTTTTATTGCGCGGTCATTATCAAATTTTCAATATCTGCGATAACGAGCAGCCGTGGTAATGAAAATGCAAGTCTTCGGCTCGCGTAATTTCGAACTACCTTGGCGTAATCGCGGAAATTCCACGCCCGGACTGCGGTTTCTTTTTCTACGATGCGACGGGTCGAGCAATAAAAAGACAAGCGCCGCGGAACGCTGGTGAGTATTTAATAACTCTCCGAAAATGAGCATTGTTGGCATTTAGCAAACGCGGCTGGCTAGTTTCTAAATCGAACCGGCTAATCTTATCGCGTCCGATGGACGTGCGGTTCTATCTGCGCGATCGAGACCTGTCTTGTCAGACACGAAACAAACGTTCGATGCGACGGATAACGCGGACAGTCGAAGATTATTGTATATCAGAAATCGAAAGATGCCCGATCCCTGATACACCTGCCGCCCGTATCAATGAAACGTTCTACCGGGATTTATTTTAAACCTTGACTGCGCAGAGATACGTACGTATCTATTGGGTCGTCCGGAAAGTTCGTGCCGATTTAACATAAATTGAATATTTAATAAACGTACACTGAAATGTAAATCGTCTGCGTTTCAATTTTCCTTCAAAATCGGCACGAACTTTCCTGACAGTTCTCGGTTAGAATTTAATTCCGTTTAAATATACTTTTCTCTCTCCCTCTTGCTACGTCTTGCTTTTGACATCCAATTGTGCCTCTCCAGTCTAAACAAACAGACAGACAATTTGGAATGATTTTTACTCTTAGAATTTGTCTTTTGTCTCCTCAACGACAGAATGGAATTAGTGCCCCCGATCGGCTATTTCGTCGTCGCTGTAACAAACGTACGCGATTAACAATTATTAATTACGGTCGTAGAACGGAAGAACGTTCGTTTCATCCTGACAGAAAATTAACCGGCTTTCCACGGCGAGTGTTCAGCGACCGCGGAATGCGACACGACACGAATTAAGTGGTAAATATCGGAGCGTCGGCCGAAAAGAATATAGGGCATCGTGCTAGGATCTAATCGGCGATCATCCAGCCCGGTTGGTTATCGACGTAATTCTTCCTCCTATTAGCAAGGTGCCCGTGGAGGACCTCTCTCTTTTTTCACGCAAACGCAATGGAGACACGCGAGTCAGTTTCAGAGATTGCGTGTCGCGGCCTGTTCTCTTCCTTTCTACGGCAAGGACGACTCCTCGAGCCGGTACCAGAGGGCAGAGAGCGGAAAAAGAAAAGCGAGCAAAGCGAGAAGGAGGGTGAGAGAGAGATAAGGCGAATGACCACTTGGTGAAATTCGCCGAACGAGAAACGACACAAATTGCAGCTCCGTTTCTTTCTTTCTGTCTCTCTTCTTTCACCCTTTCCCCGTTCTGACGGTGGAAATCACGCTTGCCGAGCGTGGAATGACACACGGTGGAACCCCGAGCGATAAATAGTTTACAGGAAGTTCAATTCTTCCTTCCGTCGTCGGTTTTCTGTTCGTACAGTAAAAGTTGAGAGGTTCGAACGAGTGGATTCGTTTTTAACCCATTTGCGTCAAAGCGCGGAATATTCCGCGAGCCTGTGACTGCCTACCTACGACCGCGCGCGGTGATACGGGCCAGTCGTCAGCTGATGCCTGCAAACGGGACCTTTGCAAGTAGGGTCATGATGCGAATGGGTTGACCGTCGTAGTTCTGTGTATCTCTGATTGAAGGACGCTTGTCCGAAGATGCTTGACGTATACTTACGAATGACCCCGAATATCATGTTACGAGAAGACGTCGCCGGCGAAGCAAAGCTCGAAGGCACTTCGCACTTGAAGAGTCGAGACACTCGTTGAGAACTGTGAGCACACTTGCTTAAAACTGCCCGGCACAAAGGACACAACAGCCGCATGTATAACGCCCAAGTGTTTACTGAGAAGTCGGCCGAAAACGATGGAGGTGACGACACGTTCGCGTTATCTTTTCGGCCACCCTTTGTCATTATCATGTCGGAACGGCCCACGCCGAAGGTGACATAAGTGCTCCGTCGTTCGAGAATTCATCGAGTGACGCTCACCTGGACGATTGATAACAACATTGTCGCACGGTATTACGTCATTCGCGCGTGTGTCACGGATCAGACGAGAGAGAGAGAGAGAGGAACTATCGTGTACTCGACTCGTTGCGCAATTTTGAAGAAGAAGAGTCTTTCTCTCTGTCGAAACGAAAATTTATTCGAAGAGCTACAGCTCTGACGTTAAAGGGACGTTTCAACAAGTTGCAACAGTCGCGATAAAGTCTCTCCCAGAGAGGAGAATCCGGAGCTGGGAGATAAATTGTATCGCGGTGGCGAAGCCGTAACCGCAACTTGCTGTGACACCGAGAACGTTGCGCTAATGTCGACTAATGAGCAAGATACGATAGTGAGGCAAACGTGTCAATGGCTCGCGGTACGATCGGACCTGCCTGCAACGTAGCTCTCCACAACGCGATTCAAAAACTTATCGGCGGCCAATCTCTAAATCAATATCGAAGATACTCGTTCGTTGGTCGATCGCACGAGTAGATCTTGCGCGAAAGCTCAAAGTAGAAGCCGCGAAAGAGAGATCGTATCGGTAACGGTCTTTGCCGATCCAAGGTCCGGCTCGAATCGAGTCGAATCGAAATTTCGCCTGTGGCGGAGATAAAAACAGTCGCAACGATGTAATCGTGTTTGGTAGCAGAGAGCTTGGCGAGACAGCGGCGAGAAGCGGCTGTATATTTCGAGAAGGACCACGAGCAAACATGGCCGAGTGATAATCCGGCGGCGGCGGGGAGAGGCAGGGCCGTGGTTTGCAGTTAAACGAATCGCCTCAAAGGGAGAGAGAGTCTCTGATCCTTGGACCACCTGTGCAGCGTGAGACAGTCGGATCGTTCGTACGATGTTCCTGAATGTGTCACGAGCAGCCCCAGCAGCCTAAACAACTCGCCGAGATAAAGAAGCACCGACTGCCGTGCTCCGAGAAGCCTTTTCAGACACTTGTGACCCTTGTTTGCACTGCGCCAGATAAAGCTGAAGAGGCCACAGTCGGTGACATCCGGGATCTTCGTGGACATCGGTCCGGTTTCCTGATTACCCTCCCAACGACGCGCATTGTTCCGAGATATCGTGCGGCTTCCTGTTACCCGTCTGCAATTTCGTCCTTCTCTCGACTCCGTTTCATCCGAACGGTTTCCCTTCCTTGCCGCTAATCGCGTTCCGCGAAGGCGATCGACTCGATGGAGGTAGTTTCAGCACCGTTGATGCGATCAACGTAAATAAATTGTCATTTAAATTGTAAATAATTTGCGTTGCGTCGTCGTATATTTTCCGGGTTGTCCGGAAGATTTTAAGGGAAATTCAAAAAGAATATCTTCACGCGTTGTTTATTTGTTCTCGAGGTGGTTTTTCTACGTCGACCAAAGAATTGAAGTTTTTGCCGCTGAGATAAAGATTATCTTGCAAAGACCTGATTGAGCGAAAATCTGGCATTATCCCGATAAAACACGACGCCTAATTCTGGAATCGACATCTTCAATTCGTCGCGAGCAGCTGTTTTAATTTATCGACTGGTCGTTTGATAGGCTCTTACGACACAAGATTCCTTTCCAGTCAAGACACAGACACGACTTTCGTGTAGCGCTGGTTATTACAAGTTAGCGTTATTCGCCAGCTCTAAATTTAACAAACCACTTGCAAACAGTTCCTTCTTAGCATCTTATTTCCCGCTTGTGTGGTAGTTCGAAGCATCGAGCGTTCAAAATGCACTTTGTTTCCCTCCATCCTGAAAAGGTACCGATACAAATCTTTCAAAACGTTTCAAACAATGTTTTTTTCCAAAGATACTGAGATAAAGATCTTTTTTCTACAAAGATCGAAATGTCCACTTTAAGAATTTGGTCTCAACGACTGATACCAATACTTTTAAATATCGTGAAAAAACATCAGTACGGTGTTTTATTCTGACTTTTAACGATTAGAATATCCTTCGAGTTGCAACAACAATTTTCATGTCATGCGAATCAATCGCATCTCAGACGTGCGAGCTTCCTCGGGTAGGGAAATTCAGACGACGGACAATCGAGGCTGCTCGAGAATATTTTAGAGCAAGCACCGACGTATCGCGACGAGCGTACAAACTGTTTGGCGACCGAGTCACGTTCGTGTCCCAGGGATGATTTATGCGAAGGACTGACTCGTAGGATTCTCGGGCAGTTGTGCGGCAGGCAGGCAGGCAGGCAGGCGTGAAATGAAGCCTCGAATTCGAGAGGCGCGGTGGTAGCGTGGAGGAGGGCTCGCAGCGAACGTCCGAGTTTCTTTATGGAGCAATCCGAGACCGCAGAGACGAACGTAGTTCGAGAGGACGTCCATCAAAGGGTTCCGAATAATTACCGCCTGCGCAGCTCCGAAAAGCTCGCCGAAAGGAGCGCTCCACCTCCACGAGACGAGACGCGGATGATAAGTCAGTGAAACGACGCGGCTATATATCAGATCCTAAGTCAACAAAACATCGACCAATAAAACACTCGTTTGTAAAAGGGGAAACGAAAAAGTGATCGGTTTTATTAACCTCGCGATCGGTAATGCTCTTGGACGATGGTAAACAAGAGATAAAGAAACGCTCGAAAGGGAAGAAAGGAAGAAAGAGTATGTATGACGCGGTTCTTCGCGTTAACGAGAACCAACGGGACGCAAAAACGTTCGGATGTCTCTCAGGAAAGGAACAACGAGTTGCTTCTTCTCGAGTGTTCCAAAGTGTTTGATCGATGGATCGCCGGAGGCCTCGGCCCGGAAATTGTGCGTCAGCCCGTCGTCCGCGCCGGAAGTGACGGCACGGCACCGCACACCGATCGCACCACTATCTGCCGTTTTGTTGATTGCGTTTTCTTTCGCGCGCCGGGGAAACTTCCGGCGTGTTTGTTTTTCGCACGGTCGGCCATCGTCGAAGGACTGGCGACAATTTCCTCGGTCCGCGGCGACGAGGAATGCCCCCTCCGCCCTTCTCTCGCCTCCGGAGGTGAGAAACGTCTACAAAGGACGTTGGAAAGGAAGGTGGAAGAAGCCGTTCGAAGATATCTCTCTCATCTTCCGTTTCTGCGAATACGGCGTCCCAGCGGGTGCACGGGAACACGTAATTCACGGGAGACGGGAAAAACTGGCAGACTTCGAAGTCGAATTGCAAGCGAAATGCGTCGCGTGCCGTCGAGACACGCGAGTTTTAGCCGCATTCATATTCTAACAACGACATTGTGAACGAGGTCAGATGTTGGCAACCGTACGCCATTGTATTCGATTTTTCACGTTATCGTAACTAGTCGCGTTTCTAGGGAGATCCTAAGAACGGGGATCCGCCTACGAGAGATCAGCAGGGGATCCGCCCGAAGAGTTTCTTCCTCCACGAAGAAACTGGATACCCCGGGGCTGGGGCACCGACGAAAAATACCGGTCGACGTGTCGCGATCGATCGTACGGAAATTTTTAAACGCCACTTCAAAAAATCTCTCTTTATTTTATCAATCTCCGTTAGAGACCAACAGGATAGAAAGAGATAGATTGCAAGAAAAAATTTTCTTTTATTTTTAATATTCGTTTCAATTTCATGCCCGTTTCACAAAACAGTCGTCAGTGTGTTAACGCCTCGTTGTTCTCTGTTAGGCGAGGTGTTCAACGTTTCCACTTCCGGCACAAATGCCGCACTTTCGAACAAGGGTTTATCACGTCGATAGCTATCGTGGCGTAATTTCCAATTCTTCGTCATCTGTCGATAATGGAACGCAGTTAGAAGCGACTCGGTTTTTTTCCTGTAATCGAGCTTCGCAAATTCCAGAGGCCGGGGGGTAGGCTCATCAACATTTCAATTTCGACGAGATAGCTCGTAAATAGTCGGCACGATTTCGGCGGGGTAGTTACGACTTGGATCTGAACGCGAACGGGGTGAAACGAGTTCGCCCCGGGGCGGCAGAAGACACGGGGAAAGAAATCGCGCTTCGAAGTTCGAAGGGTGGGCGGCGGAATATCTCGGTAACTGGACAGGAACGAACTTTCGGATTAGGACGAAATAACTGGAATTACGGGCAATCCGCGAGCTTCGGAGGACCGATAAATCAAGGGTGGAAGCACGAGCATCCGGGTTGCTCGTGCCATTGGCCCGGCACACGCAACGGCGAGCTGCTCGCGCCGCTTCGGCCAATAACGGCTTGCCCGACAAAACGTTGGAAACGATCGGATTGGGAAAAGTTCCGAGACATTTTTCGGGGAAACTCGATTTTCACCGCGCTCTGATATTTCACTGCGATATCTACGCTGATTCCACGGTCGATTTCAAACGAGACTCGTGCTCCACGTTCTCTCCGATTTAAAACCGTTCGTTCGATCTATCCCGATTCTCGACGAATCGAGAGGCGCTTTCGGAAGCGCGCGTTTCTCATAAACAATGGTCGACGGCCAACAATGACGGACAGCGCGATCGGCGCAGTCTAACCGTAAATTACGATCGGGGATCTGCGTCTGGAAATGCTATCTGCGATCGTCAACGAAGGAGAAAGAGAGAGAGAGAGAAAGAGAGAAAGAAAAAATCAGCAGAGAATCTGAACCGCCCAGCGGAGGGTAGATATGTTCCGTTGCATCTGTCGTCACGCCCTTTCCCGTCCGCTCGCGCGTGTGTGCAAGCACTCGCTCGTGCGTGCGTACGTGCAAAGTCACATGCCAACCGGTCGTACGGAGACGCGCGAGCAGCAGTCGAGGGATGTTTTTCAGTTTGGGGTCGCGGGAGAAGGGCCTAAATGTTTTATTACTTAATCATAACGCTCGGGGGCGGGTTGTCGGAGAATCTGGCCGGGATCGAACGGAGGACATAATGCGTTGGACGGGGTGGGGTTGGATTTATTCCGCGACCCAATTATTCATACGTGTCGAACGGGAGGATAAGACTCGGGCCGTCGATAAATCACGGGGATATGCCGGAGGGATAAGAAGAAAATACGACGTGAACGTAACTGCGTCAAGGGAAAAGTTTTTTTGTATCTGTGGATAATTTAATTTCATCTTAATTCGAATTGTCAAGTAGTTCGAATTGTCGCCAATTTTGAAATACTTGTAAAAATATTTCTTACTCGGAATTCTAATTCCAATTATTAATTTCGATAATTGAAATTATTAAATTTGTGACAAGTATAGTAAGCAAACAATCCCGCCAATTGCGAAATACGTGCTGCCATCCAATCCAATTGTTGAAATTGGATAAAATTAACTATCAGCGAATAAATGATACTGCTTCTTTCGAGATGGAAATAGTTGTCGTGAAAATTCATGAAAATCATCGATCTGTAAGTAGAAGAATTACAAGGTATCGAATTTTAAAGAGACGATTCAAATCGCAGCTCTCCTTCAAACGACTCTGCCGGCGGATTTCTTTGAATAAAAATACCAATATCGAAATTGTATTCGAGTCTTCGCAAAAAGGTCGGTAATGTCTTTGCTGTCTTTAGATAAGATACAATCGGCAGAAACACGAGAAAGACGGTAGTAAGCCTTGTAGTGTCGTAAAGCGTTGTCGCTTAAAATATTTATTATTACAAGGGTGTAAAAATTCACGACAATTCACCAAGATCGATTATTGCGACAGACAAACGTGGTCCGATCTCGAAAATCGTGTTTTCTCGCTCCCCCCCCGCCCCGAGAAGCGCGTACGACTCAATTAGCTCGATGAAGAGGTAACTCGTGGCGTCGCCGTTTTGCGACGCAAAATAGGGAAGCCGAGAAGAGAGGACGAGACAGAGGGATGATAAAACGGGCGAAAGATTGAATGCGCATTGACGCGAGAACCACCGTGACAAAGGGGCTGAGGCATCCCCGCTTATTGTCGCTCGCGCCGCGTGAAATTCCGCGCGTGTGTGCGCGCGCGCCCGGGTACGTGTGTCTGCGCGTAGGAAAGTACACTATATAACTGCATTAGGGGTCGCAACCTTTCCCCCGTAGCACGCGCCAGCTGGCTCATTGTTAAATTACAGCCCCACCGATATCTGTTTGTCAACGGCGTAGAATCTCGATCGTAAAAATTTATTAACTCCGTTTTGTCCTCTCTCGCGAGCGATAAGGCGACACGAACCTCTCCATAACTCGATAACGTCCGCGATTGTTTCGATCGATTGTTATCGTTCTCTGCTCTTGGATATCTGACTGTGCGTGGTGTGATTCAACGAGGAACGTCTCAAATTTACACCAATAAGGTCTCGATAAGGTCGAAAAGTGGAAATTCCTTCTGAACGTTCTTCAAACGTCGAGTACGGCGGTAGAGCGAGGAAAGAGTGGGGAAAGTTTTGGCGAGACAGTCGACGCCAATGGAAAGATCATCCTCTAATGTATTTACACGGGGTGGAGACAGCGCGTCGGGAGAGGGACGTCTATGGGGTGAGAGATTTGTCACCCTGTACACGGGACGATACGCGTAGTACACGGACCACGGTTTGTATCACCATTGTCATCCGAGCTGAAAGATTAAGCTAATTTCACACATGTCCGCCCGCTTCGCGCCATTCACCTACATTCACGCCTGACAGTTGACAGTGTCGCGTGACATAATGCGAAACCACGCTCGTCCGATGAATGACTGCGCCCGAAGGAAGACGTTCGAACGACGGCCATTGTTCACCGAGCAAATTAATAACAATACATATTTGTTACGTACGCAGAAGTTAGGACGTTCATTTTTCAATTCCTCGAGGATGATTCGTGGAACATTCGGGGACATGCGACTGCTTTTCGGAACCAGCTAACGATGCTGCCGCGCGCGATAAAATCGGAAAGGATCGACCGGACAGTTGTCCGTGGAAGATGGCAACATCTGCTCGGATGTCCCGCTCGATTAGCTAGGTCCTGCCCCGGCTGATCGGTCGAACACGCGCGAGACACGGCGAGACTTGCTTCTGGAAGAAGATCCCGCCCACATCCTCCGAGGTTTACGATTACGTAATGTTCTACACGTGTCCTGCGAGAACGTCCACACGTGTCCCTTTCGAGTCACATGTCTCTTTCTTGGTTTTCACTCTACGCTGGCTCGTCTTACTCGACGCCGTGGAAAAACTGTCGATGAAACGAAAAAGGAACTGTAAGCCGACGAAATTGGACAATTATCAAAAACCCGCTCGCCGCTCCTCGAATGTCAATCCTCGAAAAATCTGACCGAAACACGGTCCGCAAAGTCTCCTCGAAGATGCAAAGATGAAGAGGAAAGGAAGAGGAGAAAAAAAAGAAAAAGTGTAGGGCCGTGTAATCTGGCGACGGAGCTTCGACTCACGGTACTCTCTTCATTCCCACGCGACCTACGACCTCTGTGAATCTCTCGTCCCACCAGGACACACAGCTTCGAACAAGTGACAACAAAAAAAAAAAGAAAGCAGAAAGAAAGAAAGAAAGAGAGAGAAAGAGGCGTTGGTACGAGGATTTTCGAGACCATCGCTGTGTCCTGGCCAGTGTCATTTGACACAGTCCTAAACCTGATTCGCGCCACAAGCTGATCCTCGCTCTTCTACCGTCCCGCTGCCCCTTGTTCTGCCTCTTGCGAACTGCGAGGTTTTGTCTCGTGCTGGCCGTTCCCAAGCGGAGAACAAACGGAGAGAGAACCACGTATACACGCAAGAATCCAGAAGCGCGCGTACACCAGCGATCCAGCGTGCGTAAATAAATTTCCACGTGTTGGTATCGACGCGTTTGGTTGTGTAGGCACGCATACAACACCCACGGTCTCACGTGAGATCGCGTACGTATCAAGGGTTGAAACGAGTTTGCGCGAAAATACTTGGACTGTCTGTGTGTTAGCGCGCGCGCGCGCGCGCGTGTGTGCGAGACTGTGAGAGGCGGGTGATCACGATTCCCAGAGCGGAATTCAATTGAAAGAGCGGCCCGCGAATCTCTCGTGAAGATAAGGAGACCGCTATTCAGGAAAGAATAGAAGCGTGGTGTAGAGGGTTAGAAAGACATTCGGGAGCCGAAAGACATCTCGGACTCTGCTGAGAAGATAATGAACTCCCTTTTTGTGTTAGTTACTCGATAAGGCGGCTGCTTTCTCAGGGGCAACGTCCTTTTTCTCAGGAAGAGCTGAAGTTTTTCGCACGAGTGAGTTTTTTTTAAGAGAATTAAATAACAAAAAAAAAAAAAAAAGAAATGATCAAAATTGCAACGTTCCTCTGCACAGACGGTCGTTGATTTCTAAACTATCGGCGATATTTTTTAATGAAAAATTATATAGTAGAAAATGATCAAAATTGTGACTTTTCTTCTCCGTCAGACAACAAATACGCACGTATTTCGTCTCGAAGGGTAATTCTGAACGAAGCCCGTACTGATACTGTATTCACCTTGCCAGAGGAGGTGCATTACCCTCGTGCACGTACCTCCGGGAGGACAAAATAGACGTAACAGCCGTACGTGCTTCGAAATGGCAACATGTTCCTCGGTGTACGTGTTTATTCTTTGCTCTGTCACTATACACTGGTTTAAATATTGCGAGCCACACTCTGGTCGGTTGGAAGATCGAGACGAAACGAGAGGGGGGCGCGTGAATTGGCAGAAAAAGAGAGAGAGAGAGAGAGAGACGAGAGGGATATTTTCCGTGTCATCGAGAGTGACAAACAAAGTGCTCGAGTGGGGGCACCAGGAGACCAGAGATATTATACAATTATACTATGGTAGCTATCGGTGCGCGATCGGTTGGAACAAAGAACGAAGACGAACGTTCATCGATCGAACACGACCGTATCGATTTTAATGGCCGGAGGAGGGTCTGTCAATCTCGGAGAGCAGCGTAACATCCTCCTCGCGCGCGTAAATTCTCCAACTCTCGTAAAAGCCAAAGTGTCTGGCGTCGAGATATACAAACAGCACACAGGGCACAGTCACGACTCTCCATTGTACTCGGTCTGACTCGGGGAATGATCGTAAAACCGTGTCGCTAAATCGATAAATCTCTCGAAGCTGTCTAAACAAGATCTACAATCGTGGCCTGGGGTTCTTTCGCGACCACGAGTTCTTTCCCGAGGCGGAGCAGAGGCGATCGGGGCGCGAGGCGAGCGCGTTTCCGTGGCTGTTGGACAAGGACAAGCCCGAGCGGGGGATAAGCGCGTTTCTCTTTAACCGCGAGCAGGCGGTAATTTAATCGCCTGCCTCGCAGTCGTTACCGATCCAGGCCTGGTTTATGCAAAATTATGCGTCGGTGCTGCTCCAATGAAAATTCACATACCTACGCACACGTCATGCATTTCGTAGCCGATGCGGTACAACGCGGTGCAGCAACAACGTGGCGGCGCGCTAATGCGATAGACGTGCTGGAGGGTAGGGGGCAGCGGTCGTGCGCGATGTGTCGTGTGTCGTGTGTAAGAGGTTTTCCTCTGATCGGCGTTGTCGCAACGTCGTCGACTAGAAGTGGCAGCGCGAGCGAGACGAAGATGGAGGCGTGGGGCACGGAAAGCAGAGAACGAGGAGGAGGAGGAGGAGGAGGAGGAGGAAGAAAGATAGAAGAGGAAGGGTAGAGAGGGAAAGGGGGAGAAAAAAAAAGGAAATCTGTAGAGCTAATTCGCGTGCGAGATAACGCGGTGGCCGAGTAAGGTTGTGTGTGCTATCGTTGAAATGGTCTCCGTCGAGTCACGGAGGGGGTTGGTCAGGGCAGGGAAAGGCCACTGTCGACTTATGCCAAAGGGGGTGGTAAGATGATCTTATCGCGCCCTCCCTCCCCTCCCTCCCCCCCTGTCCTTCCTCCTTCATTTTTTCCTCCGCTACCTTTCACTCCCCTTCTCTCCCTCTCTCTCTCTCTCTCTCTCTCTCTCTCTCTCTCTCTCGTCCTGCTCTTTCTTTCTTTCACCCCTTTCTCCTTCCTTCCCGCTAACTACTTTTATCCCCTCCCACCCCTGATGACAATATCGCGTGGCCAGTGAGATAACCGGTCGTGTCATTCCTACATCGACTACCTACTTCTCAGTCCAACTAACACCGAGCGGGCTCTTCGTGCGACCGGTGCGCGACTCTCCTCTAGGTAGGGACACTTTCGCGCTGCACGAGAGCCCCGCAGTACACGGGTCGAAAGAGCCGATTGTCATCAGGAAAATCTTACGCTCACGCCGGACACCGAGGAAATGAGAATGGAAGTTATTACGTTACGGAACAGAGGGAGGCGCTTGACGTTATCGAGAATTCGATTCCCTTTAATACCAGATTCATTAGGCCGCTATCTGATGGAAGAGGCCAGGGCCGCCTACCGTTGTTAAAGTTATCTGCGAGCGAAAAGAATGTTACGTCTAAATTACGTTACATTCGTGGTATCCGCGAATTACACCCCTCGCGGGGTATAACGTTTTACGTCGAAAGAGTCCTTCCAGTGCGATACGTACATATGTACACCGACTTGTCTACACTGATCACCGCGATGACCTCCGTGAAAGTATTCGATGACCTCGCTCACGAATCAACGCGAAAGTCACGGGAGCGATCGTCAGATCGATTCTAATCCGGGAATTCTGGCCCAGTTCAACGGAAGCCCAGATGCAGCGAACTGACCAGCGAAAAGTGATGGTAACGTTGACGGGAGTAAAGCGGCGGTGGTAGTGGAATGACGTTGCGGGAAATGAGCCTCGTAAAACAATGCCAGACACGCGAACACCTCGAGAAAGTGGCCCGAGTTCGCAACACCTTCCAACGATCGCGAACTCGCTTCTGAATGTACGTTCGTATCATCTTGGTCGAGTGTCCTCGACGTTTAATTAATGTCCTATCGATTTATCTTTCGTGATTCGCGCGTTGCATGTTCGCTCGCTCTGCATGCATTTCAAAGTTCACAAATGCCGTCGGGAGCTGGAGGAAACTTCTCCTTCCACGCGCAAGATGCACTCGATCCTCACCCGGGCACGTGTACCCGGGACAAAATCGAAACAGGTTGGCGTGACAGGGCAGAGGGCGTTTGTGACACGACAAAAATGACAAAAATGACAAGAATGACAGGGATGGGGCTCTTAATGCACGAAAGTTCATGCACGAACACGCGTGCTCATCCGCTACGGTGTTCGACTCTTTCTCGCTTCGCGTATGAACGCCTCCGCGAACGCTCGTTTCGCCTCGGTTCTCTTCACGCGCGCGAACGCCGTACCGAGAACCGCCCGAAATAAAAGAGGAGCTCTCAACTCCAATATCTCCGTTGCAAACGGAGGCAAAGGCGCGCCAACGCTCGCTGAAGAATTGCGCAACAATCTCTTCTAGCAACGCGCTCGGGCGCAATCTCGCCAAATATCGAGGAAATGAATAAACGTCGAGATATAAATGACCGAGCAGACGTCATTGCCCGTCTGAGTACCGTGTGACTTACGACCACTTCGAAGAGACCACTCTCTTCGTTGCAGCGAGACAGTTATTCACGCGTGTCGAACCAGAGACAAAAACGTTTCATTCCGGAAGCATCGATTCCCCTTCACAGGGAACAGAGAAGGAGCAATCGAACGGAGAAACAGAGAAACAGAAAACGAGAGAGGAAGAGAGGAAGAAATAACAGAAACTACAACGGGTCGAATAAAATCCTTCCAATAGAGTTTTCATCTGCACGGGTGAAAACAAGAGCGGTGCGTTCGACACGGCTCCTTTTCAGGCGGGGGCTCGAAATATCGAGGCGAATGAATGTTGACTCTGGCTCTCGGGCTTTGGCACTCGGGCAATCGCGCGACTCCCCGGTACGACGTGTCAGTCGTGTTCAGGCGCGGCGCGAATTCGATGCCCAGAGGCCCGGGCAGTCGATTCCAAATCGCGAGAGTTTACGCTCGCTCGGATTTTTCTCCTCTCGTCGAACGCGAACGTCGATGCGAACTCGCGCGATCGCCGGCAAGAAGCCAGAACGTATTTATCCAGGGGAACGACGGTTGCGGTGGAAAAATAGGAATCGCGATAGCGGGGTCCGGCCCGCGCAACGAATGCCTAATTAGATGATTAATCGTTCAATAGCCGGGCGACGGCTAACAACGGCACGCTTATCGCTCGAGCGTGCTTTCGGATGGCAACACGCGGGTAGCGGCCCGAAGCCTAAATTACACACAGCCCGCGTGCACGGATGATTTTTGCTGCCGGATCGAAAAATTGTCGGATCTCTATCGATCTAATCGCGTATTTACACGCGCTTGGGGGGTCGTGGATGCACACGTTGTACCGTTCGATTAATGTTCCAGCCGGGCGCGTAGGGGGAGGTGGAACTCAATTCTACCTTGAACGACCAATTATCGGCATTATCGTGAGTGGAAACGCGCGGCTCGATGCCGAGGGATCTAGCCGCCTCTCGATCTGCGTTTGTCCGTCGCGGCTGATTGGCCGTGTTTGTTTCGCCCCGGCTTGTTTGCATTCCGCCGGAAACGGCAAACAAATGACAAACAGAGCGACCTTATCGTTAATTGGCGGAGGCGAGAGCGGGGAAGAAAAGAGTCAAGGAAGACTTGCGGAATTATTGCCGCGCGTCGGTAGAAGGGACGAAGGGCGGGGAGGATGGGGGGGGGAGGGGGGGGAGCGGAGGCAGAGGCAGAGGCGGAGGCTGGAAGAAAAGGGTGAAGAGGAAAAGCTGGAAGAAGGAGCAGAGACGATTGTTCGTACTTTCTGTTATCGGATTTGCATGGCCGCGTGCAGTTACTCGAGAGGGTATTGTTGGTATTTTAATTCATACGGTTCGAATCGATCACGTCCAGTCGTCCAATAACCGTGCAGCACTTTGCCAAACTCGTGACGTCACGATAGATTAGGATCCCACGATTTCATTGCCGCTCGCTCGTACCCCCCTCCCCCCTTTCGTCTTCCATTTCGCGACGATCCCTTCTCTCCGCGTCCCCTCGGAGGAACCTCGCCGAGGTTCGATCGTGACTAATTAACTTATAACGGTCAATACCTCCGTCGCGCGAGGTGATCATTTCATTAGGCGGCCAGTCGACTTCGTTAGGAAAAATTCAAACCGCTTCGAGTCGTTCGCGTGACTTCCATACGTATTATGCATATATGTTGTATTTGTATGCAAAACGTAGGTACGTGACAGAAATTTATTGGAACACTGTGTCACCGGTGAAACGTAATGCTTAAGTGTCCGTCGCGCGACGGACCGCCCTGAACGATAACAGAAACAGAGATTCTCTTATTACTATTCCCCGAGTGTAGGTCGAGCGAATCGAGAATCGTTTTTAATTGGGATTGTCCACGGAGGAGGTGGAAGCGCGCTGTACGAGGTACAAGAAGACGAAGACGAAGAAGAAGACGAAGAAGAAGACGAAGAAGAAGAGGTGGGATCGGAGGTAGCAGGAGTCTCCCGCAAGACGAGAATGGACTGACCTACCTTAGGATCATCCGATCTATTCAGTCGCTCCTTATTCAATCGCGTTCTCTCAGGATGCGAGACAAAAGCACCGATGAAACAGAACCTCTCTCCCCCCCTCGCGCTCCCCTACCTCGTTCCACGGCACTCGGCGCGTACGTTTCGTTGGCTTTGTCTCCTCTCGGATACGACTTCCGGTGCCGCGGCTAGACTCAACCCTCAATGGGATGATGCGCCTTTGAAACGCGCGTGGTAGGTGGATTCCGCGATTATTCCTGCGGTTTGCTCGAGATGGGCTCTCTCTCTCTCTCTCTCTCTCTCTCTTCTCTCTTTCTGCTTCCTATCAGTTTCAAAAATTTCCTGTCTGTTCTCCGGCACAATGCGCGCCCTCCCCGAGAGGAGACCTCTACCTCTAAACGAACGCTGGATCGGAGAAACTGATAGTCGGTCGCGATCGAATATCGAAACGCCTAACGGGAAATCGGTTTTTCCTTCGACGCAAATTCCAAGCTGCTCGCTGTCGATTCTCACGAGCGCAATCGCAGATAAAAGGATGCATAAATACAACAGGAAGATGAGACGTTGAAACGCTGTGTACGAAGTGACCACAAAATGACAGCAATTTTCCTATTTAGACACTTTGTCATTGCTAACTGATGGAGAGAAGTAACAGGAGTGACAGCAGAAATGCCAATGACATTTAAGTGACAGTATAATAAATCAAATTGACAATAGAATGAATAAACTCTTCGTGCTAATTCGTATTTTTCCTGTCTGTTTTCAATGTGTAGACACAACGTGTCGATATATCATCCCTTTGTTGTAGCTGCAAAGGTACGCGGTTGCAAGAATGCGTATCAATTATCTCGACACGACCCTGAGTCCTTCGCGTCTCGTCCGAGTTCATTCTCGACGAAACGGAGGGTTGGATGGTCTATTGTTTCGTCGATTTGCGAGTCAAGCGTTAACGGATTTTGTCTTACAGATTACTAAATCCCTCGGAACCGTCGCCGGGGCGTGGCAGACCGTGGGAAGCAAAAGCTTTATTATAAATCGCGAATACGACATAAATCATCCCCCGTGCGCCCCATGCACAACGGAGCCATAACGGAGAACCAAAGTGGCTCTTCTCGCCTCTTCACAGTGACGTCGTTGACGTTGATTCCCCGATTTGACGCGTATTTTATTATGAAATATGAACGTTACCAACGAAATTGAACGATCTGTCGACTGTGTTCTTACCGAGTAAAATCTGGGGCAACGTAAAGGAACTCGCAGACAAATACCCACGGTACTTTGTTCCCCTAAAGCGAGCTATCGATATCAGAGTATCGTATCGTGTATCGAGGAAAATATCCAGCGATCGCGCAACCATCTTTCATCGAATTTGCCTGTCGTCCCATCCACGGTCTCCGATAAAAAGTTAACCGCTCGCCGCCACTCGGGGTATAACAATAAATTAACATTGGGCCGCTGTACCGCCGAATCTTTTGTGCGCGAAGCGACGCTGCATTGTTAACTATCGAACAAAGGAAGATCGATCCGCGTTCTTACGGGGGTAAATGTTCTTTGACCGTTCGAAACTATTCAAAATGTTGACCCTTGATTAAAAAGAGAATACGTGCGTGAACACGCTCTGCGACCGTGTTTCGCCGAAATTTCGATCGAGCTATTCTCGCCGAGCTGCGAGTTGAAGTGCCGTTTTGAGTTTGTAGAATTTTTGCGCGAAGAAAGAAAAAAAAAAGAAAATTGGGAACAAAGAAAGTTTGCTCGCGACCAGATTACCGAGAGAGTGGCGACAGGCATGATGGTGATAGGCACGAATGGGCGGGACTTTTGAAAGCTGATATCCAGGAGGTGGAGGCGGTGGACGAGCAAACTGACTAGACAATACAGGAAAAGAAGAAATGATATCGACGTTGCGAGTGCGCCAGCGCGAGGACCGCCTACTACTCTTTTCTGTGTCGTTCGAACGACACGAACGATATCGCGAACAATGTCACGTTAACAACGAATGATCGTTTTATTAGAATTACGGCACATTAATTGTTCGACCAATTCGACGTTCAATCGAATGTTTGCAATCGACAAAAGAGAAAAAAAAATTGTTCTCGTATTTTCGTCGCATTTTGAACATAAAAAGTTCAAACTCTTGTGCAAGCTCTTGCGAGGCATAAATAAGGTTAAGGAATTTCGAATTAGGGAGAGAGGTAGATGCACATTTTTGTAACTTTAAAATTTCGGACGTCACAAAGACGCAAGTTCGTTTTGAGGCGATAACGCTGCGAATGAGTTTTATACAGCTCGTACAATATCTTGCGTTTTAATACGACAATATTCAGAAGTGTGAGAAAATAAATCCCCCCTCTATTTGTAATATCTCGGCTCAAACGAAGAAACACTTTTCAAACCATATACCAAATTCGGAGTTAGTGACAATTAACGCAGATTCACATCTTTGGAACTCTGAAAACTTTTGCGAGCTTCGCAGCGAGCACATGCGCGAAATTTCAACGAAAATTCATTCATAAAATTCAGTGACTTTGCATCGGAGTATACTTTTAGATAATAGGCAACATCGAGTGTTAACCGTCCCGAGAGAAGAGAGATTACTTACCCTGTGCCAATCTTCTAGCCACCGGCTTGGATCTCATCGCTGCACGGCGGGTGATGAATTCAAAAACAAAACACTAATTGTAAGAACGCTGACAGTCCTCCGAGCCATGCGAGTTTATGCACGATCGTTTTATCCTGTCGATTATTTCACTCTATCTCACCCCCCTTCCACCCGTCCGTGGAAACAGTTCGTTCGCAATTAAACGTTGCGTCTCTGCCACACCGCTTCCCCCTATTCTTCTTTCTCTCTTTCGGTACACTGAAATCGATGATAGGAATGAAAGGGACGCGTCTCGACGGTGTGTGGTTCGCGCCGGACACTGCGAGAAGGGTGCACAAACAGAGTCTATTCCGTCACGCCGGTTCCGGTACACACCGGGTCCCCCGGTTCCTCGGTGATCCGACGGCAACGTCAGTCCGTCCGACTGGGATCCTGACGTGCGTTGGATCTGTCCTCCGACAGTGGAGGCTTCTCCTGTCCTCCGCGTCTCCTCCTTCTCCACCACCTTGTCCTCCTCCACCCTCGCGATTCTCCCTCTCCTCCCTCTCTCCTTCCACAGTCCCGCCAATCTCTTTTTCTCTCTTCCTCCAGCTCTCTCTCTCTCTCTCTCTTCTGCTCTGTGTTCCTCTCACCCTTTCGCTTTTTCCCTACTCTTGTCGTCTCTCCCTTGGTGCCACGGTTTTCGCTCCGCCGCTACCTCCGCCGTTACACCACCCGCTTCTTCCACCCCCGTTCTTTCTCCTCTTTCTCCTGACCGTGTTGCTTCGTGTTACTCTACTACCACGGACCACTACTACTACTACGACTACTACTTCGCCTCCACCTCCGCCTTCTCCACCTTCTCTCTGCCTCCTGGCCTTCCCCACCTGCAGAGTCGACCTGCTCGCTACCCCACCTAAGCGATCCAGCTCCGCTGTCCACCAATGATCAGCCGCTGTCTCTCCACCGCGTTCCTCTCTTCCACGAGAGCGCAACCTCTCGTTTCTTCGCTTCTGGGCTCTCCTCTCCTATCGAAGCTCCCGTCTAGCCGAAGCTACCGTAACCTAGCTCCTCCGTATCGTACTGTGTATCGACGAGCAAAGATAAAACTCTTCGTTTCCCTGTGTCTCCTCCTTGGATGCATCCTCCGTGCGTTTCACCATCGTTTCGTTTCACAGGGGAAACTGTTGACACTTCACTAGACGTCGTCGATAGCGAAAGCAGAGGAAGAAGAAACAGAGACGCGATTCGACCGAAAACTCCACACGTAGAGATTCCCACGTGTGTCCTTGCACGTGGTTAATTTTATCGATGTTCACAACCGTTTGTGAGCGTTACGTCTGTCTCGTATCGTTCCTCTTCGCGACGTTCCAAGCATTTTGACATCCCGTTCGTTGCTCGCTGGACAACTCGCCCGGATGCTGCGTTTGGACTTTCGTTCGACGAAAAAATTCGAAACTCGACGTATCGTTTGGAAAAAATGACGATGGCTTGGTAAGGAACAGGTGTTCACCGCGTTCGGTCACTTTTGCTGACGACGCTGATCACCGATTCACGACTTTGTCCCGTTGAGAGGCTTATCGCTCGCCGTCTGCTGCTGACGTGTAGTCTGTAGCCGTTCGATACGATAAGTATCTAACGTGTGCTCTGATTATGTATAAACATTCTTGTCTGATAATTTGGTTGTGTCTCGGTCCAACATGCTCAAGTTCAACTTTCATTGGTGGTGCTCGAGGTAGATCCTCAATGGCAGCAACGTGGCTGATTACGATCGAGAGAGAGAGAGAGAGAGAGAGAGAGAGAGAGAGGGAGTGCACGAAATCGCATGACCGATCACAGTATCGAAACCACGTTGCCGAAAACACGTGGCGACGAATGCCGCCGGATCGATCGAACGGTAGAGAACGTAGCACTCGTTTCGCGAAACGCCGCAACGGGGTTTTCGCGCGGGAATCGATCGGCCCCGGTAGCGAATCGGTCCGTTCGATCGATCGGGCCGCGGCGGCGTTCGCGACTCTTTCGATCGGCGCGAATCCGGCGGCGGTGGCTGGTGGTCGCGCGACGGTGCGCGACGCGTCGCCAGGAAAAATGAAAATCGACGGAGAGAGTACGAGTGGAAGTGGCCGGCGAGTGCCGGTCGACTTGGAGGCTCGCTGGCTGGCGACTCGGTTCACACTCAGACACTTTGACTTTGCATTTCTGGGTGCGTTCGCTCGACTAGGCGCCCCCCCTGTTCACCGTCTTCGTCGCACCTGAACGAACGCGACCTCCGACCCACACGGACAGCGGTTCGGCGTGAAACGCGCCCGCGCACCCTTCCGAGCGCAGCTCCGCCCTGCTTCTTCGCCCTTTCGGAACCAGGATCGGCACCTCTTCTCTCCCTTCTTTTTCAACCGTGTGCGCGTTTTTCCATCGGTACGCGCGGAACGTGGAAACGCGACACGCGCGAAGAAAAGAAAAAACCAACAACGAGAATCTGACTCACTCGGTCGAAAGCGCGATTCAAGAATTTTTTTTTTTGTTTTTCACTTTGCCCTTTGTACACGTCTCGTTTACGAAAACCGCGGCTTTTTGCTCCGTGATCATTCCCCCCCTCTCGGTTAAGTGGCCGCTACTAATCGGGTCACGAGAGGAGAATGTTGCAAAATTACGGAAAAGGAATATCCTTTAATTCTTTCCTCCGGCGAAATGATTCGCGAGAATTCGTTGAAACGAACGTTTCAAGCGAAATAGTTCGAGAGACTGTACTTCGCTGTTGAACAATGCAATTATATATAGAGACGAGTAGGCATCATTTTTACGAGAACTACGTGCAGCTCGCGCAATCTGCTTATTGGTGACGGTCTGACCGGAGATCCTGGGCTTCGAGTCGCTAGTAAAGTCGCGACGACGTGTGCAGCGTGCAGAAATATCACGACGTATCGTTGTACGGGTTGTACGTTCCAATATGGTCCAACGTTTATTTTCATCGCGAGAAATCACAGAATGCTGCTCCGACAGACGTACGTCGTCGTCAACCAATTTTTATTTCTTTCGTCGGTCCTGAGATTATGTGACAATTATCCTCGTTCCTCGTTCGCTGAGAAGTCAACTGGCTCGCCAGTTCGTGTGCCAGCTCGCGTAAATTCCTCTTTCCTTTCGCGCGACCATCTCTGTTATCCTTTATTCTCACCTCCGTTCTCCATTTTCTCAGACGCTGTCGCGTCTCTTGCACAGTTCGCCCGTTCCCCCGAGTCACCTTCCCCGTGCGTTTCTCGCCCGGCACTCGCCTCATCTTTCTGACTTTCCTCCTCCAATAACGCCTTCCTCTTTCACGAGACATTCTTTGTTTCCCGCTCTGCACGTGCTCTGCCCGCGATTCTACGCGCACAAAGAACGCAAGCAAAGTCCAAGGTGGAAGGAGAGAAAGGAGTTGAAGGAGGAGACGAGATCGAAGGATGTGTGCGACTTCGTAAGGCATCCACGTTTTAAACGGATATAGTATTTCTTGCGCGGATTCACGCGTTGCGTTGCGCCCGGCAGGTGTTGGCCGCCCTGGTCAGTCGGCGAGGGGTCAGCCAAGAACGGAGAAAGAGGGTGGAACGAAGGCGTGTACACGCGTCGTACGTATCTACGCGTACGTACACGCGTTCTCCTCGCAAATTGAATACGTGCCTGTCAGTGGCGTAGGGGTCAACGATTACTTCGTTCGCAGGCAAGTGCGGCGACTCTTTCGGCCGACTTCTTCGAGGTAAGAACAAGAGACAATTCCGTTCGTTTCGTCTATGATTATCTGGACGATAATTTCTAGGCCGTTTTGCTGTATTTGTTCTAGTTCCAGTTGAATCTCACATTTTTCTACGTGTCTGGTGAAGTCAGATTTAACGAGAGAGCAAAACCGTACCTATATCTCATCCAATATAGAAAGGAAGCGAACTCGGAGGGTGGGGACCAATCTCTGGAGTAGTTGTACAAGGCTACTCGAAATCTCGAAATCTATAAAGAGAAGGAGGAAGTAGATTTGGCCACTTCTGACCGAAAGGAGAGATCGCCGGAGGGGGGAGGGGGGGGATATAGGAAAGTACCGTTAACGGATGACGTATATTAGGGATACTCTGGTCGAGTAAGGCACCCGAGGATTCCAGGACCCTCCCTGTCCTTTTGCCGGCTATAAAAACCACTCGCCTTCCTTCTCGACCCTTAGCTAAAAGGCCAATCCGCCCTACCACCCTTATCGATCCAAAAGGAACGAGCGTTCGGTTACTCTTTGGCTTGTGGACTCTGACTTCTTGTGCGCGACGATCACCCGGCTTCGACCCTCCCCCCTCCCTTCAGTCGTTTCTAGATACATCTTTTTCGAGTGTAATTAACGGTCTACTGCCTTTTCTTTTTTTTTTTCTTTTTTTCGTCGTAACACGCCGAAACAATTATTATTCGAACAATTACGGTCGTACACACGTACGTTCTATTCACAAAGTCCATGACTTTGTTTTTTTTTTGACGTGAAAAGAATCAAGGAAACAACGAGCACCGTGCGAATTTTTTTAAAGAGTCCACTTTCCTCCTGGTTGCTAGTCGATACCGGTTGAGACATTATTACCCGAACGAAGATTGCAGAGGAGGTGGTTTACATTCGCCCGTTTTCCGCTCTCACACGACTTCGCGGAAGCGTGAAACTTCCAAATGCTCGTTACGTCGTTCCTATGCTTAAAAGTTTTATCGCGCGACCCTCCATATTCATCGCGAATTTCCACTGGCCGCTTTTTCTTCTCTCGCCCCAGGCACGTTGCCGAAGTATCCACACCGGCGCTCGCGACTCATGTTTTTCAATTACGCCGACATTTCGCAGGCAGCGAGATCTCCCGCGTCGATTCGAAAGTTGTAATTTTGCGATATATTATTAGCTCGCCCGTAATGCGGCGCAGATTATGAAATAATGTTTCTCATGCGTGTGCGCGCGATTATCTCAAAAGTATCTTTGAGTATGAAGAATGAGCTTTTACTCTTAACATCCATTAACATTGGACTCCGAGTACCACGAGTACATAACTTTTATTCGAGTGCGTGACGCACAGCTATGCTGATCGCCGGCCGGATAGTACACCAAGCAAGACGAATCGAATCGCATTTACCCGCAGTAAGGTACCAGCGATAATTGCCGAGGAAGCAAGGAGGCGTCTTGCGTTTTATTTTCGTACTTGCTTCCAACCTATCGAACACAACCCGTGTTACACCGTTGCACTGATATTTTATGGCAATTACCACCCGATGGCAACTCCTGCTGTGAAAAAGTGCCGAGCACCGCGGAGTTGGCGTTTCAAGAAGATCGTGACTGTGAGCTGATTACGCGTCGTCGGAGCGAAGCGTTTTCCAAAGCTGATGGCGGATTGCGAGCGGGTGAGAAACGTTTCAGGGAGGTGGAGAAGGGTTACAAAGAGAGTGGAAGGAAATTGCGACGGGGATGGAGGGGGGGGGGGGAGGGTAGGAGGACGAGGAGAAAGAGAGCGAAGCATGTCGTGCAGCCTATATCTAAGACGGTCGCATGTCATATCAGCAGTCATCGGGCTGGGATATAGGTATGTCTGTATAATGCCGCGATAGTACCTCGACAGTGCCCCTGTGTGTATATTACGGGGATTTAGCTGGAGAGCCCTCGCATGCTCGGAGACTGATGTGACCACGGAGACCGCCTCGTCGAGACATGCGAACCAACTCCTGTACAGGAGAGAGACCCTGTATCGCCTTCCAAGACCGCAAAGAAATATCACAAATGTTCTCGATCGCCTTGCATACTTGCGACTCGAATTTACACAATTCCACAAACGGAACGAGTGTCCCGCCAAATGGAGCGTACGCGCGTATTTTTCACCGCATTGTGTATAATAACGTTCCTGCGCATTAATGCGATATCGGTATGCATGGCTCTCGGGCGATCGCCGACGGGAAAAGAAATTCATATTGGATAACGGGCACGAAACAGAAGGAACGCCGCCTAAAAATACACGAAGCGTATTCTCGAAGGAGAATAAGGAGCGAAAAATATCACGACGGATCGCCCGGTGATTTCCTCCTCCCTTCCTTCGGATTAAGTACCGTTTTCATTCTGTCGTTAACGTATCTGATTGTTCAATAATCGCGCAGATATACTCGGTGGATATTCGCGTTACAATGTATATGAATGAGGGTGGCGTGTATCAGCGGGGAAAAAAGTAGGTTGCCCGGCTGACTAGCAAAGCCGCGCAAAGATTAAAAGCTTTTGATGTTTCGTATTTAAATTAACTCGTTATCCCGGATCCTTGAACGCTGCCCGCAAAATCGTGGAAACGAGCGCGCACCGCCGTGCCAACGCCACTGTCTCGCCCGCGTCGCATTCGACGGAAACACCGTCTCGTCCGCGGCTTGTCTCGTTGATTTTACGTTTGTTCTTCTCGCTAGAAAAGAGCTCTGACCTGTGAATTTTCTCGCGATAATTACCCGCGAGACCTGAAACCTCGACTGGCCATTCTAAATTAAATCCGAATGATTAACGAGATACACCGAGTGACCTTTACTGCCGGGCACTAATAAGTCTCTGCTCGGTTTACCATTCTGACCAAACACGAGGGTGATGGAAACGATAGCTTATCGATGCAAAGCGAAAACGTGTTTCGCGTTGAATCCGAGTCTCTCCCTGAGAGAGAAGTAGATTCAGAATTCGTATTTCGATATCGGTAACGGAGTCGAGCCGAGCAGCCCGCTCTTTCGACGATTGCTCCGAAACGACGATTTCCAGCGATAAGTACGTCACGAGCTTCGTCACTTGACGACAAATCGCCTAACTCGACCTAACTGCCTTCCCTTTCAGGCCCCGTGCGACATTATGGCACAACGTTTTCAGTTATTTCGCCGCACAAATTATATGCGCGTTCAATAAGGTGGACAGAGAAAACGGGTGGCGTGACTTCTACGTTTCAGGTCAGGACAATATATTTCGTTATTATATTATTATTACGTGGCTGGATGGCAACGAGAATTACGTATTTATCGCCCGGACATTATTTTTATCGTATCGCATACCAGACACACGACGTGCTCTATCTAACCGTGGCCAACCAAAGATTTATTTTAACGACCGCGTCCCAAATCTTTGATCGATAGTTTGTAGAATCAGCATATGCCACCGTGTCATCGATTTTCACAGACGTTTCAACTTGCATCTGCTGGCCAGCGCCAGAACTGGCGAACAGATACGGACGCGGGATTTCTCTTGGACCGCGAGAAGGACGTAGCGTCCAACATCTTCTTGGAACACGATTTTCGAGAAAACGTCGTATCGAGTCTATTCTAAATGCCATAACCTTACCTTTCACGTCGCGATTCGTGCAATTTACCGTGCAACTCCCTTGTAAATCTACGAGTAGTCGGATTTCTTTCTTTGCGTTTACATCTTCGCGTGTAGATTGAATTACGATTGTTCGCAATAATTATTCTACCGCAATTCTCTTTTGCAATTCGAGTAACGAGTTAAACGTGCCCGCAAGGCATTTACGTATTCATTAGCTTTACCGCGCAAGATGCGCAACGTGATTCAATGCCACGATTAAACGTCGAAGATTGTTCAAATAGATTATTTTAAAACGAAAACGTTTAAATTGCCCAACGTTGTATTATGAATATTTAAATTTGTTATTAATAATACGATTGTAATTAAATAAAAAAAATATGTTGAATGGATCTTCATTAATAATTGACAAAACGATTATTGACAAACGTAGTACGCGTAATAACGCGTTTTGTAAGTGTAACGATTACGTGGTGATTGTACTCCGTCATGATGCGTAATAGATGATGTTCGATTTTTATCGTTTCAAAGTTTTCTTTAGTGCGGTTCTTTCGGTATATAGCCAGCGTTCGGGAGTAAAAATTTTCGCTAAACAATGTACTGTGCAAACACGTTTTGGCAATGTACTGTGCAAACATGTTCCGATTTAGAAGATAGCAAGCAGATTCGTGCAGGTACACCAGATTCACTTTTATTTTTTTTTTAACAACAGATATGCTCTTCCATTTCTATTTTCGTTAATTCGTAGACGTCGTAACGGTACATCGTGCAATCGTCTCGCAATTATCACATCACTCACGTCGAGATTTTCGACGAGTAACTTGATCGTAAATCTGAGGTTATGTGACGTCATCTACCTATGTCTTGCTACGTACACGCCAACTTCAATACATCAGCTACGGTCTGCTCTGAATCGTGGAATCGATATCCGATCCTCGGCTCGATTCTCGCTGGTCACGTACGAGCGAGAAATTGTCGTCGTCGCGATCGAGAATCGTCCGCCGATTAATCGGCAGTCTCATCGACGAGAAAGTTATCGCGTCGCTGTTTAAAGGTTAGCCGAGGCACGAGTGAGTTTTGTAGTGAGAATTTGATTGGTAATCCTTGGCGTGGCACCCAGTCAATCGTTACCCCTTGTCATATTACCAGGCTCGTACAGGCGTTCGCGTAGTCGTGTCTCTCAGTGTGCGTGAGCTGTGAGCTCGAACCGCGCCAACACAGACGCACACGTACAAGCGGATCAGGTGTACGCGAGCGAGCCGAGCGAGCCGAGCGAGCGTGCGTGTTGGTAAGTGGGTTTGGGTAACTAAAAGCCAAGCGCGGGTCGAGTGTGCGAGTGTATCATAGAGAGGGCATTCGAGCGGAAAAACGCAACTAAACGCGAGTAATTGGAAGCCCAAGGGGGGTACATTTGAGCCGCACTGGGTCTGCCGACACCCTTGCTCCGCCAGGGACGAATCCATGCCCGTTTATTACTTCCTTCGGAGCAATGTTTACCTCGTATTTGTCACATTGAGTTTCCTGTTTACATCGGTTCGCCTCCGACACCGTGGATCGACGCATCCCTCGTGGTTCTTACATTGAAACGAAACGTGCGAAAGGACTGAAGGATTGAACGGAGGATTACGTCGTTTCGGGAATAATCGAACGGAGAATGATGGACAGTCTCGAGTTGACTGTTTCCTCCTCTTCTTTTTTTCTTCGCTGTGAAGCGAGAACTGCGCGGCGAAACGTATAAAAATCGCGGAAGGGAAAAAATCGTTTCGAGAACGATTGTCAACGCGCGCAAGGGTTTGTTTCATCTTTTTAAATTTGTTAACTGCTGCCCTGGCGGAGCTTTCGAAGCTCGCGAAGAAGAGAAAAAAGAATTTTCGTGTCAAACCTTGCTTCACGTTCCAGTTTAACGCGAGCCCCCCGTCCCCCCTCCCTCCCCCCCCCTCCCTCCTCCCTCCTCCCGCAGTCGTCATCGTTAATATGTTTCCGATTCTTTTTCTTCGAAAGCGAGAGAAATTTCTCCGCGCGCCGGTTCTCGTGTTGTGTTTCGCTACATTTTCCTTGTTTCCTTTTTCTCCATTTTCGATCCGTCGACTAACAACGGGGGGGTAACGCTCTAGAATTTTGCGTAAATACTCCCTGTTAATACGTGCCGTCGTCGGTCTCGCGGAGAGAATCGATCGTCGCTTCGATTTCTCGATTGTATGCGTGCGTATATGTGTGTGTGTGTGTATGCTCTCGTTTTTCAGTCTTTGAAACGACTGAAAATTCATCAATGACCGGCCTTGTTCGTCGAAGACGGACCGCGTCGGTCAATAAAACAGAACCTCTCGAATTTCATTGCTTCCATTTCCATAACAAAGTTCCATGAAGTCATTATCATGCCCCGAGATATGATCGTAAAATCTTTTCACCTCGTAAAAGAAACGCTCTGTGTCTCCAAACACAAGCATCTTTTCACGAAACCGGTGCAGGAAGGTGGAATAATTCAAAATTACAACCAGATTTTGTGTACCGAAGTCGGTCTGTCGTTGGCGTTATCCTAAGGGTTGCTATTTGGAAACTGGTTTTGGTTGGAAGCAGAATTTGACAAGGAGAGACAGAGAGAGAGAGAGAGAGAGAGAGAGAGAGATGAGTGATTTAAGACGGTCTCCAACCTTTCGCGGTTCTGGTTCCGTTCTGTCTTCACCTCCATGGTTTCCACCCTCTTCGGTCTTTCTCTCCCTTCCTGTACATCCTCCATCTTGCTTACACCCCCGCACACCCTCTCTTTTCTCTTCTCTACTCTCTCTCTCTCTCTCCTTGTGTACATGCATCGTCCCCGAGGGGAGGCAGCAGGGGGTTGTTTCGTGGCTGCCGTTGGCTTTTCGTTGCGGTTTGTGTAGGGGATGTTTCCTTCCCTTGTGAACATATCCATAGACTTCCCTTCTCTCGGTATATCCTCCCTCGTTCACCGTTTCGTCCGCCTTGCTCCTTCTCTTTCGATTCAGCTTCTCGACCGTAGCATATTACCGGCATGGCAGTGCCTTCAGTTCAGTCAGTGTAAACCCTCGAAGGCATTTGCTGATTCAAATTAATCACAGCCGAGGTAACCTGCCCACCCCCTGGATCCTGCCTCCTTCGGTTGAAAGGCACCAACAAGCTGCCGGCCGGGGCAAACACCTATAATCGCTCGTTTCGCCATTCTTGTTTTCTCCTCTCATCGTCGTTTTTATCCTTGAAAAATATTTATCTGCACTCTCGTCCCTATTTTTCATTTATCGTCCGTCTTTCCTCTGCTCTCAGAAAAAATAGCAACTACTTCGTCGAATAATTCTTTGATCAGTGCGTTTCGTAGTAGCGATTTTCCGCCGTTCCTCTTTCAACATTTTCAAAAATTAATTTACCCGTTGTTTCTCGCTCTCGTTTTTCGTAGCACTCTGTTTGTCGTAGAATTTTTCGAAAATTTACGTGTTACGAGAAACACCGTGAATAGAACGTAACGTGGAGAAACCGGTTCTGAAACTACTTACCGTAAAATCAACGACGTAACGGTCCAAGATTTTTACAGAATGTGATTGGAGAATCGATTAAGGATTCCAATTGGAATGGAACTTGGTGTTTCACAGTCGTGACGATCGCGAGTTCCTTGGTACGATGCGATAACTAAGAATCAAATGTAGGACTTTTCTCTTTCATGAAATCCTTCTTTCTTTCTTTTTTTTTGTTTTTTTTTGTTTTTTGCGGTAGTATACGTTCGGCGGTGTATGAACGCGGAGCACGAGCATTAAAAGCTCGTCAAACAAAAGGTGCCTCGAAATCACGTGGAATCATTTTCCCTGTGATTCCATCGGCGTCTAAACGACAGAAGGAGAAAGAGAGAGAGAGAAACTACCCATAGTGGCAAGGGACGGGAAGAAAGGCGAAGAAAGGACGAAGAAAATGCGTTTTTCATCCCCATGACACGACTACCGGTGGTGGCCTGCTGGATTTTCGTCGCGCTGCAGAGCCAGAGGTTTCGCAGGATTGAAAAAGAGAGAAAGACAAAAAGGTGAAGGAAGGGAACGAGAAAAAGCCAGAGAGAGAGAGAGAGAGAGAGTCCGCCGAGAGTGCTCTTTAGAATTAGAGCAGAGCCAGCTTCTGCATTTCTCTTTCTTTCTCCTCTCTTCCTTCGCTTTTCTCCCTTTTCTCCTTTTCTCCTCTCTTCTCCTCTCCTCGATGAATCCGCGAGGCGTCTCATCACGCAACATTACCCACAAGCCTCCGCGACTCCTGCTGCCTTTCTCCACCCTGTCCTTCTTCATCCCCTCTATCTCTCCCCCCTCCCCCCGTCGCTGTTCCACCCACCCGCGTAGTCAGACCACCGACGGAACCCCTTGCATCCCGGCCACGTAACATTAAGCCTACTCCTTCCCATTTTTCCTTAGACTCTGTGAAACCTTCCGAAAGCGGCAACGTTTTATTTCCCCCCCCCTCCCCCCTCCTTTCCCTTTTCCATGTTATTTCGTTTCTCTTCCTCTTTTCAGTCCTCCCAGTGCTGCAAAGAAGAGAGGAGCACCGCTTCAACTTTGAGAATATTATAAAGTCCCTCGTTTTCACGAGTCGCGAATACTCTCTACGCGCGTGTCGCGAAATTGCCGATTGTTTCGCCGATGTTCGAACTTCATTCTTCAAACTTTCCCGTTCTTTTTTTCTTTTTTCTTCCTCTCGTTTCTTTGTCTTTTGGATACTTTTAGAGAATAACAACGCAACAACACGAGCAGCGTCTCGGCAATTACCGGCCGTGCGTGGTTTGTCCCTCCTAGTTGGAAACAAAGCGAGACGAAGAAGTGCCTCGTGACACGGGGTTCGAATTTTCAGCTACTCATCCTCCATTTTTCGTAGTTGTCCTCGTTCATCGCACGACCCTCCGGCATCGACACACAGCGCGATGGCAGGGTGGAGGAGGTTCACGAGAGCAAGGGAAGAGGCGGAGGATACTGGGATGTTGAGACGCTGCAGAGAAGCGGGAGGGGTTGCTCTCGAGGGTGCTGCTATGGAGGGATGAGAGTAGAGACGAGAGAGAACCGGGAGGAGGCGCAGAGGGGAGGGAAAGAGGTCTCGTCTCCCTGTCTCTATTGATCCTCCGAGGAGGAGCCGCGCGCACCTCGTCTTCCATCCCACCTCATCCTCAATACCACCCTATGCTCCGAGAGACGACGACGACGACGACGACGACGACGACGACGACGACGACGACGACGAGGACGAGGACGAGAACGAGGACGACTACGACGACGACGACGATGTTGACGGAAGTGGGAGGGAGACAGAGGGAAAGAGAACTGTTCTCTCTGGAGCTGGGCCTGTGTGTTGCAAGCCTGGGAAAACGCATCGACAAATGCAGCGTTTTACTGAATGTGTAGCTGCCGGTGTGTCTGGATCAAACGGTCCTTTCATCTTTGCACCGAGAGTCTCGCAGTCTCAATTACATCTGCGAATTTTGTTGCGCGTTCGCTGCACGTGGAGAAAGAGAGAGAAGGATCGTCTACTGTTTGGTTAACAGGTTCGCTCGTATCGCGCAGTTTTAAAACTCCAAACGCGGCAAAGATGTTTCACGTACTGCTTGTTCGCTTTGCACGGCTGCTCGGTAATTTTCATCGCGAGCCCACGACGCTACGGACAGAGACTCCTCTCCCCGCGAGAGAGGTGATTGATCGACGAGCCGACGACATGTTTTCACCATGTTTATATTTAACGTTCTTCGGTAGGAACACACCGATGGGTGGACCGATGCACTAGGGTATTTGCGGTTCGCTCATATATCACTGGAATATCAGTTGGACAGTTTTGATGTATTAGCCTCATTAGCTCTGCGAGTTATCGTTGCTGCATTTCATCAAGGTTTATGACTTCTTCCTTGTAACGTGTTTTCCCCCGCCGCGCTCTCTCCTCCGCGTACAAGGCCGACTCCGCTCTCTTATTATCTATTCCGATACGCGATCTTATCTATGCATATGCATATGGAAATCAGAGGATCCTCGACGGCGTGGCAAGTCCGCCACGCCGCGCCGCGCCGCGCCGCGCCGGTGAACGTGGGATCACGATTGGCGCAAAAGTTGCCTCGCTATCTTCTCCCACTTTGTTTCGCTTCTCGTCTGCCACTCTCTGCCCCTCTCTCTCTCGTTAGTCTGTTCGCGGCGGCCCGCTTCTACAACTCGACCCATCGTTATCTCCGACAAGGAGTAGGACTTCCCATTGGTCGTTGATCTTCCCACTCGCGGTGATGCCTCCCTCGCTCATCGCAGCCGTCCTGCGTGCTCCAAAGCCCGGCTCTGTCCCTCGGCTCTTCAGGATACGTATATTCAGTTTGCGTACGTGTGCGTGCACGAGCCTCGAAGCTATCCTGGCAGCCCCATTGGGCCGAGGGGAGCATCCTCCGTCTCTGATTGGACCGGCACCGGGAGCATCTCTGCTCATCCTCGCGTTTGCGCGTCTACCACGATCATCGCCGGTGCGGCGTTATCCAAAATGGTGGACTCTGATGCCCCCGATGTTGTTGCACGCATAGACAGACACGTATGAGATGTTGAGAATTGAAAAGACAGTGACGATTAGCTTTCGTTTCGTTCGATCAAGAGAGACGCTGTTGAAAATTGCCAGATAATAAAGACGGCTATCTCTTTCAAAGTGCCTCTTAGACATCGAAATCGCAAAGAATGCAAAGAGCTAAACGGAGGTGTCAAGTGGAAATAACAATAATTTTCAAAGATTGTCGGGTTATTTCCAATGTGACGTGCTGCGCGGTTGTACGGCGGTGAAGATCGAGCCACGTCTCCGAGAATAGAAGGAGTCGTACGAGCGTTAGTCATACATCCCGTCGTAGATCGAGCTATAACTGGCGTCTGTGACGGGCCAACGCCATTATGGCAGACACGCGGCGAGAGGAGCGATACGTGCACCGCGACCGGAACGAAACCAAGGGGAGAGTAAAGACATTTACGAGGCGGAGGAGGAGGAAGGCAGAGGGAACGGCTGGGCAGAGGTGGAAAGAGAAAACGAGAAACAGCGGAGAATGCACCGGCAGCGTTCATTTGCGACGCCAGTAACACGCTGCTGCATCTATTCATACACAGAGGCTGCTGCTGCTGCTGCACCCACGCCGCCGATGGCGCGCAGCTCTGCGTGGTATCCCCGGCTTCGGCGAGGGAAGACCGCGGCGACGGTGAGAAGCCAGAGGAGAGAAGAGAAACGGAGGGAAGAAAAAGACAAGCTTGGCAACAGTGGCCACTTCTATGCGTTCTACTCTCTCTCTGGCCGCCGTGTCTCTCCGCTCTCCAGGCCCTCTCCGTTTCTCTTGCCGCGCTGTGAACCTCGCGGAGAGTTCAAGAGAACACAGTGACACCGAAGAAGGGTGAGACCGAGAGCGAGATAGTACGATAATTGGAAGAGGAAACGGGTTGTGGGAGAGCAGCAGGAAGAGGAGGAGGAGGAGGAGGAGGGGGGGGATGGGAGAGAGAGGGAGAGAAGAGCGTAGCGCAGGTGGAGGCGCTGTTTCCACGGTTGGTGGGGGCCGGAGGAGGTGGTGGTGGAGGCCCCTCAGGAGGTGGTAAAGGTGGAGGATGAGGCGGGGGAGCAAGAGGTGGTTACCATGGCTACCAGAAACCACAGCCGCCGCCACTGACGATGCGAGAGGTGTCACTGACTCCTGGCAAAGCTACCACGCACTCATACACCTGCACGGATACCTACGCTCTCCGTGGAATATCGTCTCTACAGGGACACGTTTCTCTTTGGCTGTGATTCGTGCGTACCTGCTACCTGGTGCGCATCGCGAGATAATAATTTCTCCCGAGTACCCTCTGCCCGCGCTGATACGCGTTACCAAACTCGTTCGTAACGAATTTCATCTTTCGACCGTCGACCGTTTGATCGACGCGTGCAAGTTCTGCACGCTTGACGTTCGATAGGAAGAGAAACGTTGCGAATGATCGCGTTTCCAGCGTTCGATAACTTTTTCAGTTACCGCGCGCTGCAAACGCCGCGGTCGAAGGGTAAACACGCGATACGTGCGGTCGCACGTAGTGATCTAAACAATCGATCGTCGTTGTAGCGGACATAAACTCCGGGGCCTCGGGACGAGAAGTCGACGTGACTTAAAAAGACCATCTCGAGCAGGAGAGCGGCGAGAAACAAAAGATCCGCCTCTTAACGGCGGCCGTTCGTTCCGTTTCTACTCCCCCTCCTCCTCCTCCTCCTCCTCCAACGTCGTCCCTGTCCTTTTTCTTCGACGACTCGCCCTCGAGCAGGACGGGAATTAAATTAAGGCTTCCGAAAATAAACTCGGCGACATTCAATTGTTTCTCGCAGGGGCCGAAACGACGCGAGACGGCGGCAGAATGACGGTGTCGTGCCTCGTAAAAGATGAGAAACGATCCGAGCAAGATGGCCGACGCGACGATGTTGGACGCGCGTTTTCTAGCCAACGACGCTCGTGTCGGAGATACCGACGTAGGTTCGTACGTGGCGTACGGAAACGTAAAAAAGGAGGAGGAAAAGCGGATCGTTGAATGGTCGTAAGGATGGTTGCGTGGTTCCAGACTCCACTTTCGGAAAACGTAAAATATGTAAAACGTGTAACGTTAAAGCGACGAAAACAAGAAAAGGAAAAGGGTTGGTCTGAACAGCGACGAGGTAAGAAGGAAACAGATTCAACGTCGATGGCGGAATTTTTCTCGAGATCTTGGCGGAAAAAGGAAGAGATACTACATATTGGATGTTGGAAGGGTGGTAGCGGTACGATGCTCTTTCTACGTCTTCATCGCTTATCGCGTGTATAGTCCGATTCTCGCTTAGCGGTCTCCATGGGAACCCGCGGAAAAACCTATCGATTCTCCCTTTGAGCTCCTCTGAAAGAGAACTCTTTCAAGAATCTTTTGGCCCCTTTTCGCTTCTCTCGTCCTCTTTGGATCTCTTTCGTCTCCTCTTTCCCCAGAGCCAGAGCTTTCCCTTGGCTGACAGGGTCGGATTTTGTCGTCTGTCGTCTCTCCGGGAAAGGAAAGGAAAGGTAAGGAACGGAGGAAGAAAAGAAAAAAAGACGAAACGGAGGGAAAAAGAAGATAGAAGGGGGCAAGGCAAAGGCCGTTAAAAGAGGTTTATTTCGCTAATAAGACCGGACTTGTGCTGTGCTTATTGAAACAATAAAGAATCACCCCTGTGGGCGGAGGAAGGAAATCCTCAAGATGGCGACCCTTCCTGGTCATGCCGTGGATATACCAGAGGTACGTGCACTGGTTCCAGAGTGTCGGCTGATCAACTCCCGATGGATTTATCGCTACGATATTGTGGTCCGTGCTTCTCCTTTCTCCTTGTCTTCCGTCTGAGTTTTTCGTTTTTCAAACACGTTTTTGTCACGTCAGCTGTTTTGATTGCGTTCGTTCGACGAGACGTCGAAGGGAAAATGCTCGAAAGGACGAACGGATTAACGTCGTGAATGAAACGCGTAGCAATGAAATTGAGAAAAGAGCGGCGATAGTACGGCTACGAAGGAATGAATGAAGCCTACATGACCCAGTTTATCGACGCGTAATTTGGGTTACTGGTGAGAAGGTTGGATTAGAATCGAAGGGTCGTGAGTACACGGGTGCACGTCAAGAGTTTGCGGCGCTCACCTCCCTAATATGCTGCGTTATCGCAAGATTTATCGGTTATCGGTTACGTGCATTTTCCCTCGGCTGCGGCGCCGTCAGCTTTGCTCCTACTTTTTCTCGCCATTTTCGTCACCGATGGGGATCCTGTTGCGGACGTCTATTAGATGCGCGACTCTTTACAACATCAAATATTCCCCCGGCGAAGCGTTCGCCAAAGTCGCTTCGCCGCTAAGCCCCTTCCTTTACGCCCGTGGCCCGTGTGTAATTTTTCCTCCTCGCCTAATGACTTTCAGAGAAGCCCGAAGAGGACCAGAAAAAAGAAGAAAGGAAAGAAAAAAAAAACAGAAAAGGCCGCGCCACTATTCGCAACTTATGGGGGGCAATTCCGAACTCGGTCACGTCCGACCGGTCGAAAGCTTCGAACTTTACTACGTCCTCGTCGTATCCCTCCTTATCGCCTTACGCCACGCCGTAATAGCGAAACTTTCCTTTTGTCGACCGAACCAGAAGCGGTTTTGCGTAAACGAGTTCCACCTCCGTGGTACGAAACGGGCAAGATACAGCCCGGAGGATGGTGTGTCTCGTGTTGAGAATCGATAGAGCTCCTGCCGAGACTACCCCGCGAGACACGAATTCCCGGATTCCATGTCGCCACCCCTAAAAACTCCATCTACGAGAGCGCTCAGTCTGTTTGCCTCCCTCGATCCACCAACCACCCCTTCGGTACTCGGCTCCTCGAGGCATTCCGCTTTACCATTTCTGGACGAGAGGACTTCGAGCATGGAAAGAGAGATCGGGAGACCACCGAGGAGTAGGAGAGAAGGAGGAGGAAGGGGGAAAGGGCTGGAGAGAGCAACGCGAAGGGCCGAGCACAATGGGCCGCCGCGGAGATTCGGAAACGTCGGCACCCGGAATCCTGAATGGGAGACGAATGAGGAGTCCAGCCCCGGCTGGATCGCAGGACAATGCATTCGGGAAAACGAATGTTAACGTGGACGATAACGCGGCCTGCCTCGCGAGATGGATCGTTTCTCGAGTTTTCCTCGTGGAGGACGATCGTGTCGCGATCTCTCCGCCATCGACTTTATCGGAAACGCCCGACTGATAAAAGGCTGATAAAACGGATGAAACGGCGAAACCTATCTGTTGGAACGTCTACGCGTGGAGTCAGCGTGGATGGACCAGGTCGATGATTGATTTGCGCGGAGGCTCCAGTCAGGTTGGAGCCAATTTAATTTTACGCTCGCCAGACTGCTGGCGATTCAAATTGTAGCCGCACACGCCGCGAGGTTAAACATATCCCGGCTATTTATAAGTCAGCGACGGTTGTGCTAATTTTACGCACGAGTGATAAATCTTCCCGCTGTCGTTCGGACGAAAACAAAAAATGAAAATGAAAACGTCGTTGGACATTTTTGTTACAGGCTGGAGTGACCGTTCGTTGAGACCGACGAGGCACGGTTACAAGAAACACTGTAGTCGCTGTCGATGGCAGCAACTAGGGATATCAACCCTACTCTACTGGCCGGGGCAGGTTGATCAACGGTCAAGGTAAACGAAACTATTACTCGATAATATGTTTGAACGAGTATCATCGTTTGAATAAAGATCTCTAACCGTGGGTCTTCTCCACCCATTCGGGAGACACCCTTTAATTAAGTCGACGTATCTACGATTTACGACGGATAATTGCACGTAATGAGAGTGTTGCTCGCGGTTGTGTATCGTTCGGAAACGTGATAAAGGTGACAACGGAGCGAACATAAACGACCGAATGCGTGACCATTCCCGGCGTAGGAAACGGAACTTGCGATGGTTGATCGGTGATTCCTAATTAAACCTAAACGTCGAAGTCTACCGAAGAAACCACGTCGCCGATAGACTACGACACCGTCTATACATTACACGCGAAACATGGTCAAAAAATGGCTCTATCGAGGTAAAACGATCACTCGCCGGATCGATTACCGTGGATCGCTACCCTTCGACGATAGCTGACGTCTCAGAAATTCACGATGCACGATTCAACGTGGTTTCTCCACCACGATATTACGGGGCGAAAACGGTAAATGGCTCTAATAATGCGAAATCTCGGTAGCCATAAATACGAGCGGACGATATCTGGTTGCTGATCTCGGTGGCATGTCCAGGGAGCTGCGTTGCCGTGTCTCGCAGCGTTGATACCGGTTGCCCCACACGGTGCTCACGTGAGTATCGTGGGTACTGGAAGTACTCACGTCAAGTATGCGCACGCCTTATCATACCTCTCGCGACCAGTATATGGTGTTCTTCCTGTTCTTTATGCGAATACACGTGGGACTTGCGATGTGCCATGCCTCCGTCTCCTCGGCAATATGTCGGATTCCGTCGAGGGGACGAACGCAAGTCGGATTCTTTGATCTTTTCTATCACTATCGCCGAATCACCGCGTCGCGAATTGTTTCGTAGTTGGCCTTTTGCTTTTTCCACAGTCGGAACCCACCTGTGCAAGCTCGTTCGAAATCGTTGGGAACGGCAGAGAGACGGGTGAAATCCGTAATTGTTACGATCGGAACAACTTCATTTTCGCGCAGTACCCAGATCAGGCGCGGTATGCGACGAGGGAACCGAGAAAGAGAGCCAGACTTGTAAACATGTCGCTGGAAGGCGAACCGCGTCACACCCTCGCTTCCTCCCGTCGCACCTCGAATTTCCATTCATTGTTATTCCATAATCAGTGATGAAACACGAGGCTGTCCGTGTGTAGCGGCGAGAACGATGAAAAACGAAGGTATTAACGTGACTCGAGGGTGAGGATAGATCGATGGTCGGAAGGAAAGCGTACGCGGGGACACGATGTTATTAAGAACTGACGTGTACCCACGTGCACGCATGAACAATCATCTCGCGTTCGCCGTGATTTCCACGAGATACTGTAATTGTCTCGACAATCGACGCTAATGGGTATTCTTAGCAGCGGCGACATGCGCCTCCCGTGATTTCTTCCTATATTTTTCGTTAAAAAATACACCGGAGAGAGAACTGATAGAGCCTGTTAATTCCCGAACGCAATTAGCTTTGCCTCTTGTACGCGCAATTAGCACTCGGTCAATGGTTGTACGCTTTTGGTATTCGTGGCTCGTTGGTTTCGATGTGCTCGAAATTTATCAGCTTGGTCGCCGGTATAAATCGTACCGCGCGATACCATAAAGAACGATGTTAAACACGACGTTATTTACGAGTAGTTCGGCAGTATTCCTCTTCGTGAGAGACAGGCCGAGCCAAGCCAAGCCAAGCCAACCCAAGCCAGGCCAAGCCAAGCCAGGCCAGGCCAGGCCAGGCCAGACCAGGCCAGGCCAGGAGGCCGTGCGTGTCAGGGCAATTCTTTCCGCGGCCGAGGCAAAAATACGTTCGTGGGTTCTTTTATACACCCTCCTCCGAAGACAATCTCGATGTCTCCGGTCACTGTGTGGCGTGTCGTTCTCCTGGACATCACTCCGGCCCGGAGGGGGTGGCAAGAGAGCCTCGAAAGGGTGTAGCGTGTCCGGTATCTCGCGCTGGGATCGCAAGAGACGTTTCGTCCCCCCCAAGAAGTCAGTTCAGCTCCCACAAATGACCATCGCCGACCACCACCATCGCCGCCACCGCGTCGTTCGCCACGCCACCGAGTTATCCCTCTTTTTCCCATCAACCCCGATTACTTTCGTATCTTCTAGCCGCGTTCTGCACCGCGTTCGCCGCAGATGAAACGATAAATGAATTTATTACGCTCGACTGAACGAAACCGAGTGTCCTTGCCGACTGAAACGACACTCGCGATTTATAAAAAAAATGCACGGATTATTATTACTATGCGTGTTCTTTTCCGTGTTTCCCGAACTCCGATCGTGCAGCACGTTTCCACTGCGTATTTGACCTGTGTTTGTGATGTACAGCTGACCATTCTGTCGAAGTTAGAACATCTAATTTTCCAGTTCGGTTATATATGTCTCGATACGAAAACACTTTGCTTGATACCTTTTGTAAATCGAGCAATGTGAACAAAGTTTCACGTTTCACGTTATTTGTCCGTTATCTGTACGTTATCTGAGAGTTTATTTGTTGGTGATCGTGTAATAGTATTTAATTTCATAGTCACGTCGATGCAATATCTGACGAGAGTAATCTGTTTATTTATTTTTGTTAGAAGCTTACGAGCTTTATTTTTGACTCTTTGTGAGTCTTACAATATACTTCGTTTAATCGTTATTCCATAGCTGTATTAGATATTAAATTAAAGATTTTTTTTATATTATATTTTATATTTCACATTATATTACATTCTAATTATAAATTACTGTACTTTGATCTGCGATAATTATCTACTATCGGTACAAACGAAATATATTTTTTCACCACGGAAATAATACATTTTACCGTTTTCGTGTCACTTCCAACATTATCGACTTAAAATATTACCGTTTAATAAACACAAATGAGATACCTTGTTTGTGAAACAGGCGTGCATGACATTACACAGAAAAGTATAAGACATCTCACGTTGTCTGAAATATTGATATCGAAAAAAGTCAGAGTACTCTGTAATTTGTTATAACAAATCATCTGTGATTGAAACAATAAAGTTAGTGGCATATTTGAACTTATATTAGGGCAAAATATACAAATAATAAGTTTTTCAAGTCAATCGTCTTATTTAGTGGACAAAAAAGTGAGAGAAAAGAGTTATTTATTATTTACTCTAGGTTATATTTTCGGATAAAAAATATATATCGTTATTCAAGATATATCTCGGAAATAATTTTAGCTTAAACAAAGATTAGAGTAACAATGAATTGGTAATTGCAAGAGAAGCATCATTCAAAATGATGCCTATTCTACAATTAGTAATTTTTAGTGAAAAAAAAATTAGTATGTTCGTATATATGTAATGTGTATTATATAATACATGATATGATGAATGTCAAAAATATTCTCATAGCGAATTTTTACTTTTAAATCAGACGAATTTTATTCATGCATCCTCGAGCTCCGATCTTACCAAATTAACTGAATTGACGTGAATTCAGAGTGCGGAGAATTAATTAAAAATCGTCAAAATCGTCAAATCGTGATTGTTAAGGCCATTACATTTGTGTGTTTATTGGCCTACAACCAAGGCCCACAAGGTAATTACAAATATTGCTTTGTGGGACTGACCTTCCCGAGGCTAGCTCTTGGTCTTAACGTCACCTTCCCAATCATGTGAGGAGACAATGAAGTCAATGAACAGTACAAAAAGGGCCAACACAGTTAGAACAGAGTTCTTTCGGCAAGTAAAGTTAAGCTTTTCAGTACAAAGTGTGCTCCTCGTGCCACCATCTTGTGAATGCATCACTCCTATAATTACAGATTCAACATTCAATCAATTTTCCACAGCAATGGGTGGTTCTTCAAGCCAAAATACATGTACGCAGAGGAACAGGATCGACAACAGTTGAGACTTCTTAATCCTTAACAGTGATATTAAGATGTATTACAATACGTTAGTTATTGATTGCGTAATACTTCCATTGTTCATACCTGTGCTATTTTTAATTTTATTTGATTAACGATATATAACAATGTATAGGATTTCTGTTAATCTTTCTCAAATATTAATGTGGTACGAGCAAGGTTCCATCACCTTTCTATACCTTCTCTGTTTAGAAAGTTCGATACCTGCGTGTTATTGACCTAGCTATTAGTCTTGCTATTGACCAGTATGATTGGTCAATTTTTAAATCATTATGAAGGTCCTACTGTTTTCAGATATCGTCCTCTACGCGATATTAATTTTCTAAACTAATTGAGGACCGCCTCGATGGTGAAGGTAAATATCAATTCTTAATCTGTGAGCTTTGTAACGAAACATGTAGGAATTCTCTTTCGAATATGATTTCGTTCTTGTTTTACTTCTTGTTCTTTCTTTTGTCGAAAAAAGCCTGCATAATCACTGCTGTAGGTTGAAAATCATTTCATATTCTACCGACTTTGTTCTAAAGCATCTGTGATTCATTTTTACAGTCAATACAGGATAATGAACAATATCTTCTGTAATTGGATGTCTTCTATTCTTTTATTCTTTCATTATCCATCATTGTTCAGAAAGATGTCCAGCGACAATAATTTACTGCACTTTGGTTTTTAGCAATGCGCATAAATCTGTCGACAATATTTGTATTTGTATTAATCAGGCTTAAACTTTTTGAACACTAATTACTCTTGAATTCACATATTGTTGATGTCTGTTGGTTTACTTGTAAATCTTAAACATAATAATGTGCTAACTATTTCGTTAATTTCGAAATTACCCATTAAAGTGAGTTCCTTGAAAGTCAGGTAGAACGTAGCAAAGATTATTAGACTTGGGGATTCACACAGGACTATCTTTAAATGGACACATAAGTCCATTTATAAATCTTGCTTAGTGTTTGAATTTCTGACAGTTTATTAGTGACAAAGGTACTGCGTCTCTTTGAAATCTAATTAATTGCAATGCTGTCTTAATCTTTGCTACAAATTGACCTAATAAAAATCCATGAAGTTTTAAGTAGCTGAGTCAATACTTGAGAGCCATTACTGTAGATTTGGCATACAATAGACCCAATCTGTATCTGAAAAATCATGTAATTCTATGCTCTCAAGTCTATCTGCTACTGTGAGGAACTTTCATGATTGTCAGTTCTTTCAATTTAACACAAAATTTTGTTCATTCATAATATAACTCTTGGGATACTGATTCATCTTAACCTACTTACAACTGCCAAATTTTGAAGAATGAGTTTTCTATGAATTACTGTCGGTTTTATTATCTCTAACAGCATAATGCGTTTCGTGAAAGAAATCTTTTTAAACAGACACAAATGTCATTACACGTAACGATAATTAATACTAATATATAATACAATACTTTTATTTTTAATAAAAAGTTGAAAATATTTATACATTTTTCGCATATCATATAAAAAGTATAGAAAATTTTTAAGATGAAAAGATACATAGGTATTTTCCAAATTCTTCGTCATTTTATTCTAATTTGAAAGGATTAATTGTATGTTTTACCATCTAGTGAACGCCACTTGATCAACTTTGATCATTTTATTTGATGTAGTTCTCCAATTCGTCGTTCTGTAAACGTAGAGTGCGCTAGAGAACCAATGATTTTCCGCCGTGTCGGTATTGCAGAATGCACGGGTTGCAAAATGTTTGTAGATATATCGAAAGTTACCATCGTTCGATACGAAACAATCGTTTCTCTCGAAACGTTCTTTTAAACATTCGTTACAAACGTAACACGCCGATGCCTCTATCGATATTCTATTATATAAAGTGACATCACGTAACGACGATTAATTGAATTTAGTTACTTTATTCGCGAGAGCGGCGATATCGTTCCGGTTGCAGTTAGAAACGCAGACCGGTTCTGCCATCTGGCGGCAAAATTGCGAACGAGTCGCGCGTATCAGCCGTCGAGCAGGGTTGCCAACGAGACGCGCGCATCTACGGCAGATCGTACGCGAAGTCGCGTCGTAAACAAGGAACCGTCGCATTAGTAGTCCGATTTCCAAAGTTTTTTCGCGAATCTCTCCTCTGACCGTGGATATTTCGCCGTACCTCGGACCGCGTCCCATCTCGTAACAGAACGAAGGAATACGGGATACGCAAGGACATCGCGAACCCATCGTTTCCCGAACATTTTCACGGTGGTGTGTGTGCGCGGGTTGGCAAGCGTTGCTGCTCGAGTGCAGTAGGGCTGCCATTTTCCGTGTGTTGCGGTGCATGAGCAAGAAAGAGATAGACACCCGTGCACGGAGAAGGACGGTGAGGGTCCCCGAACACACGGATTTTCGCGGTGCGAAAAGACACAGGAGAAGTTCGTCGTTCGTTAATTCGTCCGAGGGACTGTGAATTGCACAACGTCGCTGCGGAAACGAAGGAAATAAAGGCGAAGGTGGAGGAACGGATCGCGGGAGCGCGCGTTCGAAACTGGCCCGACGATCAAGGTTAGTTCATCTTTTCATTTTCGTATTCTTTCTGGTCGTCCTCGTTAGCGCAGAGAACGAGGCATGTCTCTCTGTCCCGTCCTCCCCTCCCCCCTCTCTCGTACGGAACAGTTATTGCGTCGTTTCGATTGTCATCGTGAGAGAAATATCCACCCGACTGTCTGTCACCTTATCACCGTATTGCGACCGATCAGCTGACTTTTTTTTCTTCCTGCGCGTCCGCCGCGTGCATCTCGCGAAACACCGACACGTTCCAACACGGACGCGTTCGTTGAAGATACGCCATTGCGTAGACGGCAGTTCGCCGTCCGAAAACGATGACGATTCCAACTGTTTAAAAATACCGATCGCCATGGTTCGTGCGTTCAACCGCGCATCGATGCAATCGTTCCGTTAGGTATATCCGACAGCGACACGATATATATCGAATTTCACGCGTTTATGCGTTAGGTTTTCTTTTTTTGTCTTTTTTTCTTTTTTGATGCAAATGCACCAGTGACAAACGTAAAACCGTGTCAGATTGGTAGGATCCGATCGATAAATTCGTTCACGAATTCGCTGTCAGAACGCACGATCGAGCAAACGCATTCGCTGCCGTCTTGTCCTCGCTATCACGTTTCGCGCGTTCCTCGTTGGAAAAATCCTTTGATGGGTCGGAGATGCTAGAAGTATTTCTAGCCTCGGTATGCGAGCGATTTCGGTTGTTTCTCGGTGTTCAGTTACCCGCTCGTAAAGTTCCCGCTCGCTTTACGCTCGTTCGAAGCAAACGACGTTGACTCTTTTTCTCTTCTCTTCTTTTCTTTTTCTTTTTCTTTTTCTTTTTTTTTTTTTTTTTTTGTGTGTGTGTGTTTTTTTTTTTTTTTTTTTGTTTTGCCGAGCGATCGAGTTTACGATCTTCCTCCGTCACAACTTGTTTAAAAGTTACGTGTATTGAAAAAAAAGAGACGTGCTCTTGGCGTTAAAATTTCCACTGCGACGACGAGGGTCCGTCGACCCTGGAAGCTAGCTGTTCGCAATGCAGAAAAGCAATCAAATATCAATTTCACCGTGAGGCATCTCTCGTCGAACGGGGGATATACACGTTTGGCCAGCTACACTGGACCACGGGGATGAAACGGGACGATCATTTTCCAATTTACACGGAACGGTTTCAATTACGAAAGCGATCTTGAAACGTCACGTACGTGTAACGAGGAAAAAGGATAACCGCGCTGTCTCGAACTGTGCGTCTCGTATTGTCGTCGACGTTAGAGCCGTAACAGCCGTGGCTGCGTTTAAACGATTAACCCGAAATAACCGAGAAACATTGCCTGCCGGGCTTGTAAATCGGCTTTCGTAAGAACATCGCCGTCGTATCTACCGGTGTCCGATAATAAACAACCGTTCGTTGTTACGTTCCTACCAACGTTTCTTGCCGTTTTCGCTTTACTTTGCCCGCGTACGATTTCTAACCTCACACCACGCATGGCGAGATCGGCGGGGCTCGCGCGTAACGAGGGTCGGTAATATCGCGTTAGTTAATAGTCGATTTCGCGTTAATCGGCCGTGTAAGCAGCCGCTTGTCTCGTTCCGATAATCGTCGCACTTCCTGATCCGCCACTTCCTGCTGCGGGCTTAGATTCATTGCGCAAGACCGGCCGCCACCGATCTTTTGTTTCTCTCCTGTTAATGATCGTGCACGCGTAACCGTCGCAACTCGTGGCACTCTCGTCGAACGGAATTGCCTCGGTGGACTCCTCTTACGTTGTCATTTCGATCTCGGTTATTTGTCTGCGTTCGAAGTATCGCGTAACGCGATGCGACGCTGGCTTTTCGTTGATCTACGAACAAATGGCAACGCGCTCGGCCAATTCTGGCAAAACCATTTGAACCATTTGAACCAGTTTTCGCGATAATGTGGAATTTGCGTTTAGGTATCGAATACGACGATACATTAATACGTGTAACGTGACGAAAGTATAAATATTTTACGAACGTGTCACTTGCTCTTTTCTGTTTTTGTAAACTCTATGCATCGCGTTATGCTGAATATATGAATATATGATGGGATAAATTTCTGGTTTTTCCTAGTTTTGACTATTTCGCTACCGTTTTTTTTTTTTTTTTTTTTTTTTTTTTTTTCTTAAATAAGAGATTCTTGCAGGTTTATACATGAAAAAGCATTCATAAACTAACGATAAGCACAGCTGTTTGGTGCTGATAGATTATCGAATGTAATGAAATATTTAAAAATATTTTTAAGAATGTAATATCTTCGTGACATTTGTTAATATAACATTTTCTTTATAAAGAATGTTATATTATATTATATTATGTATTATATATATATTATATTATAAATGTTATAATATAACATTTTCCGAGTTCCGTGGTTAATTTCTCATTTTAAAAATGAAATAAAGCTTCTAAAAAAAAGAAAAGAAATCTGTAGCGAAATAAACAAAATTGGGGAGAGCCGGTAAATTAGAAATTTACCGTGTCTCTTGTGGTACTATATTTCGTTCGAATATTGGACTACGCAGGTAATGGCAGGGGTGCATACGGGTATTTCTACTTTCACGCGTTTACGAAAATTTGATACTTTCAAAAATGAAACGCGTCAAACGTTTTTTAAAGCTAAAAAATTTGGTGATACAAATTAAAAATGTAGGAATTTCTATACCTATAGTATATACATGTGATATTACTGAATCAGCATTTCAACAGTTGATCATGTTTTTTTTTTCCTTCGTTGGTACACAATCTACAAAAGTTAAATAAATTAATACAGGGTTATACGATATACCGTGGCACCGTGTAACAAATGCGTATCTCAACTAGCGGCTAAACCAACCGGACGCTGTAACAAATGAGGCCTCAGAACTAACTACGTATACGCGTTTCTTCCAGCATTTCGCTCTGCATATTTAAAAATATAAATTCTCTTGTTTTTACAAACAAGTTTACGAATGACTAGGAAATGAAGACGACTTTTTGGCCGTAAATAAAATTTTATTGATATGCAAACTGATTTGAATCCATAGAAAACAAATTACAGGCGCGATCGCTCAGCACCAGACAACGCCACGCCCCCTCGCGATTCACGTGACCCAAATCAACCAATCGCTAATTTTCGTTGCATCAGCGTTGCACCTGAAAAGGCCCGACTGGGTTACCCCCGCTAAAATCACTTTCGGTGATAAAACGGAGCCGTAAGAGGGCATAAACGTAAACGTATAAACGCGCCCCGGAGACAAAACTCGGGGAGGACGAGTCTCTCGTTTTCGAAAACGGGTGATAGGTGCTCGATCAAGTAGTTGAAGGTAACCGGTGACTCCGGGAACTCCCGCAGGGAAGCACACGCGGTCGTGATAATGCGAAAAGTTATTTTAACGAGATTCGATGGTAACGCGGAACGGAACCTGGCGGTTGTAGTTCCGGTGACTTTTTCCAATTTAGCCAGGGCAACGGGGAAACTAAATTGTGCTTCCAGCATGTGCTGGAACGGGCCTCTCCGGGGGTGTCTCGCGAGAACTCGGCTAATGTCGTTCCAGAGTAGGTGGTGTAACGTAACTCGGCCTGTGAGAGAAGCAGCCGCGGATCCCCGGCCGAAAAGCTAAACAGCTCTTCGCCACGCGTTGTAACTCGCGATTTAAAACTCATAAGCTTTGCCGCGTCCGTTCACGTCTCTCTCTCTCTCGCTCTCTCTCTCGCGCGCGCCGATGTTTCACAGCTTCTTCCTCACGAAAACTTTGAACGTGGAAGACGCGCGCTCCTCGAGTATCCTTCGAGGATAACGTTGTTGCTGCTTTAAACAAAGTAGCTGCCGAGTTCCTCGAGCTTCGTTACTTCCAGTCCTTCGTATCCGCGACGAGACACCGCCGTTCACTCCCACCGTTTTCGACGTTCGTTGGAAATTTTATTCTTATGTTACAGGCGAGAAAACGCGAAAATACGTAACTGCGTGAGATTTTCGAGTCGGCGAATCAGTATATATATCAGTGGTAATCCAATAACGAGCCGCTAAACGGATTTTCTAGCTAAATATACACGATACTTAGTAATTACTTTTTTGTTTCAGTGAAAATACTCGACTTTGTATTTAGTGGCAATTATTATTAGTAGTAGTACTTTTTTTTTATCACATATATTATGTTTGTAGGAAATCGAGCGATAATTTTTTGTTTTTTTTTTTAATACACAATGAGGCATATATTTTTTGTGAATGGAATAATGGATACAAAACAGTAAAGCTTTAGATTCCTCACTCTCTCAATCACTCACTCTCCTCACTTGTCTTAGCTATTATATAGCTATTCTTTTCTCTCAGTTCTTACCGGTCCAGTCGGGAAACAATAATACATAACATGCGACACACGACATACATATATATCACACATCTCTGCCACAGACTGCACTCACATTTTCACACGCACAAAGCCAATACGCCCACATTTTTTTGTATTAATACGAGAGATACATAGTACAAGAGTACGATGGAAATATAAAATATAATTTTCGTGAAAAACCAAACCGTATCGTCGCCTAGTCGTTGCACACAGTTGAAAGCAAAATCGTGAATCTTATTTATTATTCATAATTTTACATTGCATCGTTAATTCTCGTCCAGTGAAAGTTTGTTTCAACCGCAAAAAAGGAAAAGAAGGAAAGTGTATACACGAGTTGAAAACGGAATTAAAGCGTTAAAGAAAGCAGAGAAGTTTGGATCCCTCTAACGTACAGCATAGAACAACATGGAACGTTACAAAGATTAATCTTATCAGTTGTCCTCGGACTAGTCTCTAGAATTCTCCTCCAAAGAAGTTTCTGCTTCTTCGGTTGCTGCAGTTGGTCGATTCTCTGATTAATTCATCGTTCGGTCGTCACTTTGGAATCTAGTCCGACAACGGGATGGTTGTCCACCCACACCAGCAGCCTATCATCCGTTCCGTGACTGTCGGAGAAAGGACGCAGCGTGTAAACGCTGCATGTGCGTCTCTGTATCTTCGTGCACACGTACCGTTCGATGTGAAAGCAATCGGGTCAACGGCATCTGTGTGTCGCGGAGACGATAAGAATCGAACGTGAACTTCCCAGGAAACTTTGTCACTTGTCGCAGACGCGTATCGTCGTCCCTGAAATTCAAAAGTTGCAAGAGCTGCCCTCCCTCCCTCCGCGCGCTTCGAGTTTCCCCGCCGTGGTGTCTGTCGTCGAACTGCATCAAACTTTTCGCGGAGAGATCGAAACGTTCGCGCGTTTCGCGCCCAGAAATTACGAGAGGTTCCTCTCGGCGGGGTGGTTTTCCCTCGCTGTTTCCTCGAGTTTCGGGCAAGACACGCTGCGAGAAGCAGCCGAGCAAAGAGGAAAAAACTGCACGACTTGCACGACTTATCCAGTACGACTCGTCTCACTGAAAGACCCACAAGCAACTGTTCTGACTAGGGAATGAAGACGACAACTCGGTACCAGACAACGCCACGCCCCCTCGCGAATCACGTGACCCAAATCAACCAATCGCTAATTTTCGTTGCATCAGCGTTGCATCTGAGGAGGCCCGATTTCCTGGGTTACCCCCGCTAAAATCACTTTCAGTGATAAAAAGAAAGAATCGATAGAAATTCGCGAGATGTAGGATCGTCGGATGGAACCGGGTATAGATTTCGTTGTGTGTACGTGTGTATGTGCTCTTTGTTATCCACGACCTACTACTGTTTGTGCGAAGGATTTCTCACAGCGTCAGGATTTCTCGCGTGTCGTTAGATCGCGCGATGCGCCGATAAATATGACAAATCTTTGCTGCCTGTCCCTACTTTCGTTGGGAGGAGGATGTTTTCGCGATCTCGTTCGTTTTTTAACACGCTCGAGATTTAAAAAAAAGATATGTCTTCGTTTAACCGACGATATTTTTCTATTCGCGGTAGAATCGATCTTATTTAGAGCATAGTTATTTTTTGTTATGTGCGATGTTATAATATTTAAAAATTTATTGTTTTCTTTTAAAATCTCGGTTTCTCGAATATCAAAAATCGAATAACAAACGTCAGTTGCGTCAATGATCTCGAAGACTTGAAGACCTCGAAGAAACAATTTATTACTTCGACAGTTTATTCTCTTTCAGAGATACTAGGAGCCATTATTCGGAGTTGATTTTAGCCAGTTTTTAAATGATTTTATCACCGAAAGTGATTTTAGCGGTAACCCAGAAAATCGGGCCTCTGGGTGCAACACTGATGCAACGAAAATTAGCGATTGGTTGATTTGTGTCACGTGATTCGCGAGGGGGCATTGTCTGGTATCGAGCGATTGCGCCTGTAATTTGTTTTCTATTGATTCAAATAAAATTTTGGGGTACTGGAATACAAGTCGTGCAGTTTTTTTTGTTTTTTTTTGTCAGAAATGCAAGAATTGTAATTTAATTGCACAGTGACGATATTATTGGAGTAACTACAAGCTAATTATATTCGGCAAAATAATAAGAATTCCAATTCCGGAAGTGTCTACGTACGATGCTGATTCTCGCGGAACAGTTGCCTCGATTATCGATCAAATTTGCGGCTTCAATGAAAAGGATACAAATCGCTTTAAACGTTTCGCGCTAGTGAAATCTATCACAATTTTCAATCGTTGTGTGTGAAAAGTGTCGTCGTTGAGAGCATCGATCCGTATCGAACGAGTGTCAGGATATCATAATTCAAAGATATCGTAAGATATCAAAGATATCATTATTCAACGCAGGTATCACTTTGTCAGACGCACGTAACGCGAATACTTTGTTGTAACTGTTGGAACTATTTTCATATTTTCTCGTGCAGTAACTCGATAATTATAGATGCAGTTTATCAGATCAGATTCAGGATTATTTATCTGTCACGATTGAAGAACTTTATTTCGTTTACATTATTTACTTTACTTTCACAATGTTTTATGGTACGGTTACTTTACGGAGATGTTTTGCTATTTTAATCAGAATTTCAGAGATTTGGAGTTTGTGAATGTAAAATGTTTTGAAAAAAAAAGAAAAGAAGAAGAAATCAAGAAATCCTAAGTAAGTAAAATTGAAATTTCTCGAAATTTACTTTGAAGTGAAATATCTGAAATATTCAGTCGCTCGGTTTAGTTTACTCTTTCCTGGTGTTAGCACAGATTAAATTGTACTTAATTCTTCTTTTTCGTCGTTAATAAGAAAAAGTTTTTAACATTTAAGATTCGTCAATGTTATTTAACCAATGAAGTTCAGTAGCTGTCACAACGTTGTGATTTGATTCAATTTTGGAGCGGGTACGTTTATCTTCTGTTTAACGTCATTTGTTAACTTCAGTTACGCAGTTAACAGGTTAAAAAATGATCACATTTGACAAATGAGGTGTAACCAAATCCTGCTCGAACACGAGCACGTTACAGCCAAATAATTATGTAAAATCGAAATATTTACGCAAGCGTAATTAATAATCCGAATCGTGCCAATGAATCCACTGTATCAGCAGATTGGGGAAATTCCGAGCACAGAGGATTAATCCTCGGTCGACTGGTGCTCCATTGACTAACGCGGTTGGCCCGTTCGAGCCCACAGCAGAGATTCACGTTCCGGTGGAAAGTTTAATTTTTTTTTTTTTTTTTTATAAAATATTACGGCGCGGTATAAAAACGCGCATTTCGCAGCGTTCGTTTCGTCATTCGCGTTGTTTGAAATTTTCGTTGCTTTGTTCCAATCATTTTCAAACATTCACGGACGACAGAGTGTCGAGCCAAAGGTCGCACAGAGTGCGATGTTACAAAAATCGTGGCGGGGAAACACGGTGCCGCCGTAAACTCTATTTTCTGTGTGAGCTCGGCCGGCTCTGAGAGCAGAAGCGACAGCAGAGAACGAGTAGCACTTTGTACAAAGACCGTGCCACTGAAAATGGCGTCTCCTTCTTCGGGCAAATGCATTTCTCGTTGAGTGGAAGCGACGCCCCCCCAACGAGCGTCAAACCAGGTCTGTTGTAGGTGATGGCGCGCGACGTGAAAACGACGCGTGTCTGTCCGGCCGCGCGAGTTTCGGCGTTGTAACTTCGCCGGAGTCGTTTCGCCCCGTCCGATTGATCGGAAAACGTCGACGAGAGGCCGCCTCGTCGAGTATCGCTCGTTTCGTTCTCGAAATCCTTTTCTCTTTTTCGATTTTTCGTTCTGTCGCTCGGAGAGCAAACGACTCGTTTGTTCGTTATTTCGGTTTCTCTCTTTCTCTCTCTCTCAGAATCTCTTGGCTTCTTGTTTCGACTCTCGCGGGTTGTTCGCGAGATGTTCGTCGAGTGTGTTTATTATATCGAGCGAACAGGTACACTCGAGCGTATTTATATTCCAAAGTGCAAGTACATTTAGTACGAACGTCCATCTATGCGAATCATTCGCTCGTCCGTTTGAAAATGACAGTTGTTTACTCGAAGCAACACCGATGGAACTTCAAGCGTGACTGACTTTTTTTTGAAATAATTTTTTGCCTTCGCGGATGTCGAAGGTTGGTAAATCCCGCGTTCGAACAACGCCCGCTCCCTGATTTTCGCCCGACACTCTGCTGGATCCTCCGATTGCCCGGATCGCTTTCACAAGTGAAAATTCGCGAAGTCATCGACGTTTTGACCCAGTTGCCTTGACCAATATAATACGCGCGTGTGATATTACGCAAGTGCAGCGAGGCAGCGATATGGTGGTACCAGCGAACGCAGAGGCGAGTCGCGTCCGCGTGACACAATCGGGGGAGAAAACCGGAGGGAAAAGATTTCCACAACTGTCGTCGGTAACTAGCGCAGATTTCGACAATTTGCTCGATAAAATTTTCACGTGCGTCGAATTTTAACGTTAATACGTTGAAAGCAGCGTGGAAACGCGCGTCGAATGTTTAATTTTTATGGAATATAATATTGCGACAAAAGTGCGACGGAAGCGCATTTTTCGTTTCGTACGCAGCATCACGTTCGCCGCCGGTCTGTTATTTTCGCGTTTCTCTGCCTGAAATATGGAAATTCAGTAACTGGTTGCTGGCAACATTTTGGAACTAAGACGGTGGTACAAATTGTGAAATCTGGTTTGAAATGTCACGTGGGGACAAGGAGAAGACAAGAGAAGAAATGACCAATTGTTGTAAAATTATCTCAGCATCTCCTCTCTCTTTCTTTGCCTGACAATTTATTCCAAAGGAGTATAAATCACAAAATACACCTTGTATAAATAGTCTGTTGGAAGCAAAAACGAAATGTCTATTTATCCTTGTATTATCTGTTTTCTCCTTTCGCGAATTTACGATTTATGTTATTTGAAACTTTTTTTTATATTTTTTACATACATCAGGTTTGGGCATTACTCGAACAACGATTTAAATAAAATATCATCTTACTCGACTCGTCGTTAGCTTGAAACAATCCAGCGTTAATTTATTTGATCAAACGAATGATTTTTCTCCAAGTTGTTTGAAATCATCATTCGTTTCATTTTGCATTTTGCATTTGCTTCTGCAAATAATTTCTCAAATTGTTTTCAATTTAATTTAATTTAATTTGCGTTTAATTTCTGAATTGTTTTAATCCCATTTTTGTTGCTTATTATTTTATTTCAATGAATTTATTCAAATAAACGATTACTTGCGTATGATCTGTTTGATTTTTTTTAGGTTATTTTTCAAATAACAATGATAAATTGGTTGAAATGATCCGTTACTTCAAATTGCTACTTTCTTATCTTTTATTCCAGATGAAATTTGTTTGCTCCAGTCGTTCTAAAATATTTATGAGAATGAAAATATCGATTATCGTGGCAGTCAACATGTTAATATTAACAGTGTATCAGCTCATCATCTATCACCACTCTCAACGTTAATTTTTTTCTCATTAGTGCACAGACAGCACAGCCTAAGATATTGGAAAGCGTGTAAAAGGCAGCGAAATTTTTCTAACCCTTCTGTCACGTATAACCGATCAAGGTTGGAACCTAAATCAGTCGAGCAACTCGTCGAACAAACATTTCACTCCAACTTTCTTCGTGCTGTTTAATCCTGGAACGACATTGCTCTATTTTTGAACGCGCGACACTGCAAAGTCGCGGGCCAAAATAAAATCTACATATTTGAAGCATCATTGAATATTTTCGTAGGATTCCTTTTCTTGAGGGAAGATGTTTGCAGCGTTTCGTCTGTATTTAAAGAAAGGAGATCAAAAGTTGGAAACTTATTTTCGAAACTTTTCCCGTGCCATTCTTTCGTCGTACGTTCCTGGCTACTCCAATTGCAGCATAAAACTCTGTACGAATCTGCACCGATGAACAAATAGTTTATATAATTGGAATTCGTATAATAGGACTCCATTGATTCTCCTGTCCATCAGTGACTTTTTCGTTCGTTTAATAGGAGTTCAGTTTCAATTAACAAGAATTCATTTAATCGGGCATTGACTGTACATATATATATATGGTTTCCAGTGTGTAGGAAATATAACTTGTTTTGTTTCAAAGCAACAGTAGCAAATTATTTTTCAAAAATAATTCTGAATACCTTAGTAGTACTTAGATTTATAAAAATAAGGGGAAAAGACTTTTTTCTTTCTGTTATTTTATAAACTTTTAGGTTAGATTTAGGTTAGGTTTAGGTTAGGTTTAGGTTAGGTTTAGGTTAGCAATGCCAAGACTTATAAAAATGAGGGGAAAGACTTTTTTCTTTCTGTTACTTTATAAACTTTTAGGTTAGGTTTAGGTTAGCAATACCAAGGCTTAAAAAAATGAGGGAAAAAACTTTTTTCTTTCTGTTATTTTATAAACTTTTAGGTCAGGTTTAGGTTAGCAATACCTTAGCAATACCAAGGCTTATAAAAATGTGGGAAAAGACTTTTTTCTTTCTGATGCTTTATAAACTTTTAGGTTAGATTTAGGTTAGCAATGCCAAGACTTATAAAAATGAGGGAAAAGACTTTTTTCTTTCTGATACTTTATAAACTTTTAAGTTAGAAAGATATAGAAACGCTCAATATTTTATTTGTCTAAATTACTTACGCGTTTAACTAAAACATAATTACGCTCATTCGTAGCATTACTCTGTAATTAAGCAACGTAATTAAAATCAGATAATTGACAATGGAATCCTTCTAGGATAAATTAAACATCTAACTCATGCAACGAACGTTCTTGTCCTGGTATTGCAAAATTATTGCAAGGACAATGCGCGTAATAATGGTTGGATTTACGAGCCGCGGTTAGCTCGATGTGACGCGTTTCTGTCTCTCATTTCCACCGTCCGAATAATAATATTGTGAAATCACTGATACGTACGAATATAAACGTACAATTACGCGCATTAAATATCATAGGGAAATTTCTTTGGTAATCCTCCTACATCTAGATAACAAAAAAAAAATATATATATATATGTATATATGAAGAGGGGAAAAAAAAAATGAAAATTTTATTTGATGCGATTATCGGCTGGACGTTATCCGTACGTTCCTATTAGTCGTTTCGCTTTTCACATTGTACCGTTTCGCTGAAAACGTCGCTGCGATTTTAGTTGTACACGCGCATAAATGGCAACGGCTCCCTGCACCCGGCTTGCTTTACGGCGGCGTAATTTTTTAATTCCATTCCAGCTTCGCCGCTAGGAATAGAAACGCGCGATTGAAGAGGCACCACGGACGTCGTTACAGAACGACGCGCGTTCGCGAGCTTAACGAGCGCAATAACGCGCCGCCGGCGCCGCCACTTTTCCCGCGTCTATCGCTTCTGCTCTTCTTTTCTCCGACCGAGCCGAGATGGGAAAATTCCGGATAGCGAGCAAAAATGGAAAGAGGAACGCCATTAGACACGTGTTCTCGCGCGTAGCGATGGAAATGCGTGGAGATTTTCGATATGTTCGTTGCTGCTCGCGGCTTCTTGCCGGTTCCTCCACCGAAAATTAGTTTCTAGGATCGTCCACGTGAAAATTCATTCCCACCCATACGAATAATTGCTTCGTCTCTCTTTAATTTTAGTAGCTACGGTAAAGAAAACATATTCTCAACGCAGTGGAGGGGATAGCGGTCAAGAGAGTAGGGGTAAGGGCCGCCAGTTAGCCATCAGAGAATGGCTAATGCAATTATATAAAATAATAATAACGTAAATAAAACGTGCAAATAACAAAATTTCGCAGGTTAGTAAAACGTCGAGTAAAAAATAACCGCGAGATTTGAAGAACTCCTCCGTCGTCGATCGGTTAATTAGCCACTATGTTTACGGTGCTTTGTGAAATACGCACAGTCGACTACCAGCGATTTATTAACGAAATCTCGAAGTGCCAACGATGGCGGGTCGACGTCCCGTGATCTTCGTTAGCCGAGTGGACAAAAATTCTTGGTTACCGTCTAAAATGGCTTGAATAGCAGAATTATTATTTGGGAAAAGTGGACGCGGTTTCGATTTCAATAATTGTTGAAAATTGCTGAAAAATGTTGGGTGTATTATTACCAGTGGATAATGGGTGGCAGGAAAGTGATGTACGCGCTTTCGGGGCTTTCGTACCCGAAGGATTTGTACATCCAGGCTCGACCAACCACATAGTTTACATGAACTATGAACAAAACGCAAGAGTTATGTTCGAGCTATTTTTTCTTTTATTTATTATTACCGTATTTTGTAAGATATTTACAAAACGCGATGCTGACATATAAACCGTGTTGCACGAACGTACAATCGTGGGCAAAATTCCAGCAGCGTGTACGAAAAAGTGGGTCGAGGAAGCATTGGCGCGATTAATTTTAACAACCGGTTGCACAAAATAACAATACGCTGTTTAGAAATTCTCGAAATCGAAAATGCTTGCGCTTTCCGAGTACTCGGATCCAGCAGAATTTATCGCGGCGAAGGTAAACGCGCCTCTCCGGTTTCCGCAACGAATTTCTCCAACTCGATGTAAATTAACGCCCCACGATTAAAACTACAAACATACACCGCACGGTTGAACTAATGCCTGGTAATTAGGCCACCGGAGCGTATTCCCTGAAATCGAGTTCAAACTTATTTTTCTTCCTTTCTTTCTTCCCGACACGTGTAGGAAAGTCTCAAGGAAAACATCGTGGGCGAACGAACGTGTCCAATATCCAACCGTGAAATCCGCCGACGTCGCAGTTCACAGCGGCGAGCCGAGACACGAGGACGTGCGAAGACGCCGGAGATCCATTAGCGTTCCATTTGGAGCACGGTCTCGTACGAAATCATAAGAAACCATACGTCGCGCGTTTATTTATTTAACACTTTCCCGGCCGGATGTTTGAAACGGCAGTCGCCTGTAAGAAATGTATATTATCTATTAGAACTCGTCGTTGCGCAAGTTTCACAAACAATCGTACAATTTTGTTATTTCAACCCGCAAATGAGATTTCAGACAAACGCTCGAAAGATAATCATAATCGTGTCAAAATTGATATCAATTGGACGGAAATTGTGTCGTTCTATTTCTTTTAATCGTAACACTTGCACGTAGAATATTTTGATACGGTTCTACTGTTAACAGATATTCTCATTTATTTATTCATGTCGAGATTTTTGAAACGACAGATTTTCGACAAATTTTCACAAACAATTTTACTATTTTAACACTGTAACAATCGGTACACGTCGTCTTTTACAAGCGCTCGAAAGATACTCCCGGCAAAATTAATATTAATTGGACAGAAATTGTGTCATTCTACTTATTCTAATTACCGTTTAAATTATAACACTTGCAGGTAGAATATTTTGATACGGTTCTACTGTTAACATATATTCTCATTTATTTATCCATGTCGAGATTTTTGAAACGACAATTTGTAAGAAATGTGCATTATTTATTAGAACTGTGGTTACAAAATTTTCATAAACAACTTTATTGTTTTAACATTGTACACTTTAACAATCGGTACTCGTTAGTACGACTGATTTCACGTTTTCGTCCTTTACAAACGCTCGAAAGATACTCCCGGCAAAATTAATATTAATCGGACAGAAACACAATTGCGCGAATCTGTAGTTTATTTCAAATTACGACTTAGCAGATACTACGTAGTATACGTACAGTATTTTAGCCGAATATATGCACATACGTGACGCTTATCGCAAAAACGTTGCACTATCACTATATCGAGTAGTGGCGCGCGCGCGCCTGTGTCGAAATGTCACGCGTGCGGCGTTTACGTATCGCCATATTGGCCCGCATTGCTTTCGATCACGCGCGTGTAGAGCAGAGAACGGTGGAAGAGAAAACGCGGGGTTTTATCGAGGGCGAGAGGGAGCTGCGAGGGAAAGAAACTTGTCAGCATCAATGTCTCGACGGCACAATGTTATCGACCGCGGGAGTGGCCGATTCCGATCCGACGCATTCTTTTTTACGACGGCTATTGTCGCCACCGTGCTTTATCGAATGTTGTTCGGCCAGATAGGTGCCACCGTTGTTAGCCTGGCCTGGACTCTCGGCCGCCGGACAATTTGAGCCCGGGAATTCGAACTTGAAAAATGAGAGAGGGAATCCTTTGTCCCCTTTTTCGCCCCCCTGAAATTGGAAATCTTCGCTCGAGAGAGGACCGTCGAAGCGACGATGCTCTCTTTCGTCTCGTCCTCGCGATTCTTTATTAGCTTCCGACTCGTTCCTGCCGAGAAAAATCTCGTTTTGCTCATTAACGAGATCGCAGCTAAGCGTCGCGATTTTCGTTGGAATTTCTGCTCGGTAAAGCCGAAGATTCTTAATTGGAGCACGCGATCGAGATCGTTCCTACTTTCTGCCTCCTTGAATAATTTCAGATGAAATATTTACGATTGAAAATTCTTACTTGTCGGAACGATAGACCATTGGCGGAGTGTTCGTATCATTGACGTTCTTCTTTTCTTTCGTAAATGGCACGACGAACTTGCCTTTTCATCGATTCGAAATCTGCTGATGCAACGTCGAAGCAGATACCAGTTCTTTGATGCACGAGGCTGTGTTATATATCGGTCCTTGTACCTTCGCATGCACGTAATTCCAGCCGGTATCGATTTAAGATTCTCGTCTGTTCCCAGACGAATTAATTCCATGAAAGGCGCACGTGTTCGCGTAATTATGCAGCCTTTGAAACCGAAAGCGGTGAGTCGCCGGTCTCTCTGAATTTTATGCCGCGGGATCATCCAGTTTTTGAAGTAGAAAATTTAACGTCGAGGGCATTACGCGAGGTGCGTTAATTAATTTAAACGTGTACTTGATAATATTAAAACCGTGACAAAATTAACAAGTTGAGAAGAATTTCAGTCAAAATAACGAAAAAGATAAAACGGACATTAACGATCGAGTATAAAATTCATATAACCGAGAAGTCGAAAGGCGAAAAATGGGGAAGTTTATGGTTGGGCAATGAATGTCGAAAGCTCTTATTTATATATTTTACGAAAAATTGTTGATCTCGCTGTGCACGTACAAAACTTTTAGAAAAAATTGGGCTGACCAATCCTCAAAATGACACAAGGTTACATTTCCATTCTCGAGTCGTCCACTCACTAAAAAGCACTGTAAAACAGAAACAAGAAACAAAGTGTACCTAATAGAAATAAAAGTCCTTTCTCTTTTCAAATTAAATTCACCCAATTTTAGATCATTGAGGGGGTAGCTATCTTCAAATCAGTTTTATTAGCGGAGGAAATGTAACGAGGCTCGCGAAGCCGTTCTTCACAACCGATCTTCAAGAAACTGAAACTTGGAACGAAAGACGTCTAATAATAGAAACTGATCGATATATATCAATTTAGCGATTTTATGCAGTGTCTCTCGCCGTGTCCTCGTGTCAATTTCGCGAGCAATAATTTCTTTTTATCGCTGAAAGTGATTTTAGCGGTAACTCAGAAAATCGGGCCTCTTTAGGTGCAACGCTGATTAGCAACGAAAATTAGCGATTGGTTGATTTGGGTCACGTGATTCGCGAGGGGGCGTGGCGTTGTCTGGTACTGAGCGATCGCGCCTGTAATTTGTTTTCTATCGATTCAAATGTTTGCATATCGATAAAATTTTATGGCAAAAAGGTCGTCTTCAGAACAGTTGCTTTTGTGAGACGAATCGTGCTGGGGTGCAGTTGTTTTAGTTTGTCGCTTTACTGCGTCAGGGCGTGGCGAATGGTAAATAAGAAGGTTTCCCATTGAAGCTACGAGATACGTAGTGAGTCTCGTTGTCAGTAATAATGAAAAGCAAAGAGAGGAGAAGGAGAGACTCGATAGGAGAGCACGCCGTGATCGTCGATAACACGCCGGGTCTCAGATGGCTGTTCGAGACCCCGGGGGGCTTGAAGGAGGAAAAGAAAGAGAAAAGAGAGAAAAAAAAAATTTTTATCAAGAGTCACTTGTTTGTCATGTGCACGCGTGTCTGAATAGCCGCTGCGTTTCGTCGTACATGCTCGAGAAAGAGACACTTCACGGTTCGTTTACCTCAGCCACGAAGCGTCCTCTGAAATGCTCCACGGGTCTACGAAGCTTCGAAAACCTCTTCGAAAGCTGTCTCCGTTCGGTTGAATCGGAAGATCGATAAATCGATCTTCCGCGCGAGAGCTCTGTGTGTTTTTTCTTTGCTTGGTTGTCGGATGTAATTCACGGGCTTGAAAACAATCGAAATTAATCAACGATATCACGGAGGGGAGGGAAAAATTTTGAGAGAGAGAAGCGTGACTCCGTTGCAATTAGATCCCGACCCGAGTGTTTGCTCGTTAAATCGACGAAACGAAAGCAAATTGCGCGTCGCCGCGTCAAGTTTGCCGGATGATGAAGCGGCGTCGATCCGATCTGATCCGATCTGATCCGATCCGATCCGATCCGATCCGATCGATCGATCCGTCATTAGTGGACTGATTCGTCCTCGACGCGAACGTAATTGGGATAAACGTTCGTCGATGTGTTCCGCGTTCAGCGCACGGCTACCGAGAAACTTAAACCGGTTTTAAAAGTATCAACGCGTTGACGCGAAACAGGTTGCCTCCGCCGGTAACGGTAAAATTTGTAACAACGTATCGTCGAAAACGGTTCGCCAGAGTCCGTGGTGCTCGTACTCTCGCGGCTGGCTCCGCGATAAGCGTGTAACAGAGAGAGTGGTAGTCCCGGGATCTCGCTTCCCATCAATACTCGGGCTGTTGCTCGTTTGTTTTACGCGTCATCGACAAATGTTCGGTAAATCAGACACAGAAAACTCGTACGTAGACCGAGGAATCCGATTTCGATCGCAGCTGTCGCGAATATATCTTGCCCCGCTTTTTTTTCGTAAATTTTTTTTTTTCTCTTTTTTTACGAGTCAGCTGCCAATTTCGAGATAGTAGAGAAAAAAAAAAGAAAAAAGTAAAGAAGAAGAGAGAGAAAGGGATTTCTTGAGCGTTTAAACGTAAAGATCTAAGGATCGTAAAGCTGGCCACGCACCAGCTCGTAATAACCGTGTAACCAGTCATCTCGGTGTGAATGCAACATTAATTTTCATTGCTCTGAGACCTTGGCCGTTTCGTCGTCGAGCCATTAGCAACAATGCCGCCGCGCCCCTTCCCCCCCACCGGTAACTTTTTATCGCGTTTCCACCGAGGAAAATTGGCCTCGTTAGGTCAGCGTGCTCGGAAATCGCGGGGAAAATTATTGGATTCTCCCGGCTGGGAACGCAGTGTTAACGCGCAGGGGAACCTAGAAACGCGAAACCCAGGAATATTTGCGGGATATTCTCATACTCGCGGATATTCACGCGGCGACTGAAAAATTATCGCGGTTGATCTCGTTTCACCGACGAAATAGAAATTGATGGGCCAACCGTGCTCTAACGTTAGGCGTTGGTTGGTAGCCCCTTTAAAATACCTTTAAATTCGACGCTTGTGGAACCGAATTTGAGCGCTTCATCTTTGAACCAACAGTTTAAACCCTTTCATTACAAGCGCCGGATATACACACGGTATCTACCAATGTATAATATTTTGGAGTAATCACACGTTAAAAATACACATTGGACATACATGACACGCTTTATCGAGGCGAGCTTTTTCTATTATCACTGAAAGTGATTTTAGCGGGGGTAACCCAGAAAATCGGGCCTCTTCAGGTGCAACGCTGATGCAACGAAAATTAGCGATTGGTTGATTTGGGTCACGTGATCCGCGAGAGGGCGTGGGGTAGACGTCGAGTAGGAGTGGCTTTCAGTGAGACGAATCGTACTGGGGTACAAGTCGTGCAGTTTTTTTTTCTATTCGACAGTGGAATATCTATACGATAAGAAATTATCGTGAGAAAAAGACACATGATCATTCTTGATTTGATCTTTTAAAAGTTTAAGGTTAGATTTTTACTTGAGAAATTGTAGTTTCTCTGAAAAAAAGGGCCAAAATGTTACTAGAAAATTCAAAACGTGTTTTTATCGTAGCGAAAGGGTTAATCAGTGAACGGGTGAACTACGACGCGAACGTCACTTCACAGGATAAAGAGCACGATAGTTAAATTTTGCCGTGCAATGTAAATTGGTGGGAAGAAATCGTACTTTGACACGCTTCGTAGTAACAGCACTTTAGAAAATTGTTTGACAACGTATTTTGTACGAAATATTTCAAGACAGGGGTAGACGTATAAACTTACGTCGCAAGTTTTACAACAATAGTGAGTTTAATCTGCCTAGTCAGCTCGAGAGGAGGAGGAATATTATTATTCGAAGACTCGGTAATAATTTTAACAAAATTGTCTTGAAAGTCGGCAATCTAAATGTCTTTCTTTGTTTCAACCACCTCTTTTTTTAATAAAAGATCCGTCATTTATAAAGAAAAAAGTAATTTTATTAATTTTAAATCCAATTCAAAATTGCGGATTTATTTTAGTGGAAGTAATTTTTGTCCCACCCTATAGACTCGTTACCACTTATGACCATGTCACTTTTACCAATTAATGCGAATTCTTTATGGACGACTATGGTCGTTAGCGCTGAAAGTGTTAATGAACTCGACTTAAAGTCGAGCCCCTCTCTCTCTCTCTTTGCACAGGTGTGCCACGCGATTTTCGAGTAGCTCGCTTCCTCATTTCGTAACACGTGCTCGCGAGTTACACCGTCGTCAAAAAAACGGTGGCGAAACGTCCGATCGGGACGTGACCCGAAGCTAGAAAAATTCTTCTTTACGCGGATGTATCGCGTTTATGATGTCGTCGGGGACGCGTCGCGCTCGAAACCGACGCGTTTCACAACGCCTCTCTTTGACATTTGACGTATCCAGTATAAATAACGTTCGTCGCGTCCAGTGCAAATAATCATTTAATAAATGCCACATGCGTGTCTACACGCACCTGCGGCTTCGAAACTTGGCATTTATTTTGCGACCAAGGGGCGTAGAGGGAGGAAGGCCTGTCCGCAGTTGTGCAAAAACATTTGTTGCTCGCCGCGATCGGTCGGAGAATCGGAGATCGTACTCGTGACGCAAATGTCATCGCCGTTCCGTATTTAGCTCTTCCAATATCGGCGAACGTTGGACGATATAGTGCAACGTAACGATTTATTGCTGCGTTGGAACACGACGGTTTAGGACTTTACATCGGTTGCCCTTGAAACTTTTTATTTAACGATATATCTGAAGCGTGTAAGAGAATGTAAAATACAATACTCGAAAAATTTTTATCACGGCGCAACGCTTGTGTTTTACTGTGAATAGAAATCATTGTCTGTACTATCTAGGATCTTTCTTACGAATCACAGTTGTTCCTTCTTTTCCTTTTCTTTTTTTTTTTTTGAGTTGCATCGAGTTTTTATTTTTCACTTCTACGATTCAAAAATATCTTGTCGAAACGTTTATTGAAGCTTAGTTTTGTTGCTTCTGTGGTACTAAATATTCAAAAACGCTGTGTAAACGTAATAATTTAAATAACGCTTGTACGACATCGTGAAAATTTATTAAAATGTGTATTTTGCGAGAAAAATTTTTACAACAGAGCATCGATAAAAGTTCTTCTGGATAAAATGAAAAAAAAAAGAATCGTAATACCGAAATTACTATAGTTACCTACGACCCAACATTACTGCCTATCACAGAGGGGGGGCGATCGTTGTAACACACGTGACGTGAAAAATACGCATCGATTTTCTGCATTTTAGGTTCGTAGCATTTCAGTCGTGCTAAATGATCGATGGTCGAAGTTTCCGTTGAATTTCAATGAGTACTCGGAAAGATTGTTTCGCGTATCGATAAATCCACGCCGCACATGTACAATCCGGAGAGCAGTAAGAAATATACTCCTTTTTTTAGTCCGACGGTGTTACGTGCGTCTCGTTGCACGGTTTGTAAAGAAGAAAAAAAGAGAGAGAGAGAGAGAGAGAGAGAAAAGAAGGAGAAGAAAACTGGCACACGGTTGGTCCGATTAAATTAATCGAATTCGTCGCTGGTGGCTTCAGGTGTGACTGCACGGGGCTTCAAAACTGGTCGGTTAGCCTCTGACTTAACGGTGCACGCAAGGGCCAAGAACCTTCGGTCGTTGTGTGCATCTGGAATATATATTGGCCGCCCGAGGTTACTCGTTCCTCGGCAATATCCTCTTGGCTGATTGTTCCGAGCGTGGTTCCGACCTTCGTCAAAATCGACTGCGAAGCAAGCGCTTTGCCAACGCTTTCCTTCCACGCTCTTCCGTCGTTTCGAGCACGTTCCACGAAACGGACAGCTCTCGCTGACTGCGAAATCCGTTGGTTTTTCGCGCGAGAGAATTAGAACAGTTGCAAATTTAGATTCTAGCTGCGTGTAAATTCGTTGCGATCTCGCGTCGTGTCTTTTTCACTCGTCGGCGGAACTAGAACGCCACCAAAGTGGCCAATTTTGTTCGTGATTTTTGTTAGATATTCCGTGGACGTGAAACAGCGTATATTAATAATTTTGAAGATTTCAATAATTTTTCGTGCATACTTCTATTGTGTTATAAAGTTTCTCCGGTTTGGTGCAACGCTGATGCAACGAAAATTAGCGATTGGTTGATTTGAGTCACGTGATTCGCGAGGGGGCGTGGGGTAGACTTCGAGCAGGAGTGGCGTTGTCTGTAATTTGTTTTGTATCGATTCAAATGTTTGCATATCAATATCAAAATTTTATGGCAAAAAAAGTCGTCTTTATTTCCTAGTCGAAACAGTTGCTTCTGGGCTTTTCAGCGAGACGAATCGTCCCCTTTCGCTTTGGCGCGTAATTGAAACAGAATATGATCGGCTGCGAACTTGAACGTGTCGTTGACGGCTCGATATTAACGTACGCGTGAAGTTTATGCGACAGATAATTACATTTTTTTGTTCTGTAAACTTTGCAACGAAATTTCCTTGTTTTATATCTATTGTTACGTTTTATAATCAATTTCTTTAATAGTTTATACACGCGTACGAGGTGAGCATGTATTTTACGAGTTACGGAAGTATGCGAACACATAGATGCAGGAACTTTCTGTTGGTATGTTGAAACAAATTTGAGAATACACGCAGAAATAATTAATACAAATCTAGTTACGATCCTCGATATTTAGTAATACACGTTTGCATTAAATATCTTGAATTGTCAGATTGATTTCTATGTATTATCAATATAATAATCATAATACTCGTTTCTCATTACGGTATTAAGTTTCGAAACGTATAACATGTTTCATGTAACCAAAATTCTATTATGGCGGATGTTTGGATATTTCCGTGAACTGCCTGTATACGTTCTTCGGTACAGTGGCTCGAAAACACGAAATAGTGTGCACATTTGTTGTAGAAGAACTTTCGAAATCGGTAAAATTTGAAAGCAATATAAAAATGCGTGTACAACTTGCAGAATATTTATCGCAAACAGTATTTAGAAAGAAATCCAGTGCGGCTGTTTCCCACGAAATTACACATCTTTTTAGATTCGTTTGAAATTTGATCGACATAGTTCCTCGTAATAGGCCTCGTAACAGTTTCACGCAACGCGCAACAAACATATTCGTAAAGTTCCCGTAAGCATTCGAACGTTTTCACGAGCAACTGTAGTACGCACATACTCGGATCGAAAATGGTGGCATTAAAATTTTTTTCTCCGCAACAGTCTCCGACAATGCAGAGCCTTGTGTCCGTCGGAATACGGAATTTCATCTGTCGTTATTTCGACCGCCGATCGAGGAAACGCACGTTTCGCTTCGAGTTCCGTTTTATCGGATTTATCGACTGTTTGCTCGCGGAGCAGACGCGCGTCCCGGCCGAGTTTATCTAGATAAGCAAGCCGGCCGAACCGAAATGACCCAATAATAACATTAGCGACTTTCATATTTCCGGCGCGCGCGGTTCGCGAATCGATTTCGACATGCTCCGGGCCGCCGGCCGTGTTCAAGAAACTGCTCGAAAATGCAAGCGTGACTGACTTTTCTACCTTTATTCCCGAAATAGCTGCGCCGTCGATAGAGAGAGTGTGTTTGCACGTGTTTGCGTGTGTTTGTATCGACAAACACCCGTCGTCAATCGATCGATCCCAAGAGGCGAGTCTCCCTTCGCCGCCGACGTCTTGGAAATCGGGGAAAGGGGAGGAAAAAATGTTGTTTTCGTCCTACGTTTCCCGTCGATAACGCTATTAAGGAGAATCCGATACTCGCGGCAAATCGATTTCGGCTTCCCGCGAAAGGGCAAATATCTCGCAAACGCATCGGAGCGCAGACTACCGAGATCATTTTCCCGAGAACAGCCAGACTTTTTTTTTTTTTTTCCGGCTCGCGATTGACAGGTAGAGAAATTCTGCGTGGATGAACAATGACGGGCCGGATGTAACAAGCCCACGAGGAGGAAGTTTCCACAGAGCGGATGGTAGAGGCGCCTCAGGCGGCGCCTGCCCGCGAGTCAATCGTGCTCCGAGTGTAGCTTCGGCTACCACCGAATTCAGTTCACGGCGTTGCAACTGCTGCTTCGTGTCTCTCGTACCTTGCTTTGTGGTCAAGGTGCACGTGGTCCTCCGCCAACTTGCGAAAGCGTGACGGACGAAACGGAGGAGAGAAAGAGAAGAACTGGGTCGTTGTTGTTTCGTTTTGTTCATTCACGCGACGACGAAGGAAGGAGAGGAAGGAAGGGTGTCAAACTCGTACGTGTGGTGTTCGCGAGTCTCTCGTTCGTCTTTCTAGTTTCGCTTTGATCGGCGTCGCGAGGTCGTCGGGCGTCGAGAGGAGAATCCCCTTCCTCGCGGAAGTTTTCAGGAGGGCAACGTGTCAGAATCCGAGGACACCTGTTCCCTCGCGGTGTTAGTTGCCTAGAAAGGCAGCTTGTCGCGCTTGGTAAGTGATCTGTGGCTACGTGATCTGGTGGATGTGACTCTCGATGTTGCCGCCACTGCTGGTTTAATGTTTTCGAGTGGATTAAAAGGGAACTCGACGAGCTGGAATTAATGCAGCGCAACGATAGGTTCGTAAACGTTACCGACCACACGAGTTCTCGGTATCAGACAAACAAACAAACAAAAAAAAAAAAAAAAAATACAAAAACAAAACGAAAAAGAATGGGAGGGGAAAAATAGAAAACAATGTTCCACTAGACACGCGCTACTCCCCATTGACGTTCAATTTTCCCCCGCGTCGGGGAAAAACAGGGTCGATCGATATGCAGACGTGTTTTCGATACGCGTCCGCGTTTAATGCAACTAAACGTGGCTTGTGTAACTTTGAAGTTATTCAATTTGCAGTTTGGCCCGCGAATCGACGCTAATGGATCGAATAAATACGCTCTCTGTGCCGCGGACCTCGCTGGCCCGCGTGGAAAGCGACCGAGTCTCCTTCGTCCTACATTCGCGCTCAGTTTCAGCTAATCAAATGCGAAATTCTCCCTCGACACGCGAAATTTCAGGCAACTTTCACCCTCCTTCTTTGAATATAGTCATTGGAGAAACGTTGTTCCTTCGACCAGGAGGACACGAAGGAATCTCTTCCGTAATTCCCTCCCTCCTCCGTCTTTTTTGCGAATCGTTTAGCGTCTCAGTGTACGAAAAATCGTAGTCGAAGCCTCGCGATTCCTCGCGACTGAACCCGTTCAACGACTGTTTCTCTTTCCCCGGAAGTCCTCGAGACTGCTTTCTTTTCCCCTCGCTTCCGTGTTTTTCTCGAGGCTTACGCGAGGGGTGGATATCGACGGTGCAGCAACCCCTCTCTCCTTCTGACCCTCGTTTTATTTCTGTGCCCCGCGTTGCGAGAACGGTGGATCTCCTCCGTGAGTTTGCGTTTGCTCGTTGTTTCCCGGCTTGTTCAGTGCCGTACCTGCAAAGCAGGCTCGCAGCCCGCGGAGTTGTAATGAGAATTTATTGGCAAATTCACGGAACGGCGAGAGAGGGGTAAACTCTAACGAATTGCTTCGTTATTAGCACCGTTACCGGTTGCGAGCAACCTGGCAGCGTGTTCTACGTGTTCTTCCTGTATTGTACGTACATACATGCACTGGGTGTCCCGTACGGACCACTCAATTTTCTCTTAAAGAGAGAAACGTTTCGAGTAATACTTGGTTTCAAGTTCCATTAAAAAAGTTTAATTAAAACTGAAAAGGTCACCTAAAAATCTCGGAAACAACAAGTAAGTTTCGTCCAGCGAAACTTATTTCTAATTTCTTTCTCCCGTTCTCGAGTTTTCCACGTTTCTCGTTGATTCAGACATACTCGTGCGCTTTCACGGGCCGAGACATTAAATCAGTCTCAGCACACAACTCGTTGAGCGTCAACTCGCTCCCGTTCTATCCTCGCCGCGGTGTCACGCGTCTTCTGAATAAATTAGACGCGTCAAACGTCATCGAGAAACGTCGTGAAAAATTGAGCGGGTTTCCACTCGGTCCGATTTTCGCCTCGTCGATACGTTGCGCGATCGATCGCGCGTTGCCGGCCTTCGCCTTATATCGTGGAAATCGCTCCCCCGGAAGAGTCTCCCGGTGCAGCTGCACCGCCAACGCTCGAGCAAATAGACGACCCGCTTCGATGCGTACCTTGTTAAGGCCATTAACAAATGTTGCGCGTGTCGGCGTGTGACGCGCGCATTATGATATCCGGCTGCGATAACGCGTTCGAAACTCGGCTGGCCATCAGTCCGCCACCGGAATCCCGATATTAATTCGCGACTGCGGAACTATCACCGGTTTGCTTTCGAGTTACGGCGTAATTAGCGGAAATTGGTGCCCCATGGAAATACGGAGTGCCACGTCGCAGACACGATCAGGGAAAGTAAAACTGGAAATTTTGCAAACGAACTACATATTTTGGAAGACGAACCGGTCAGACGTGTTTCTGCTTCTCGGCGATCGACTTTTATTCTTCTTATTATCATTGAAAGTGATTTTAGCGGGAATAATCCAGAAAATCGGGCCTCTTCATCATCGGGTGCAACGAAAATTAGCGATTGGTTGATTTGGGTCACGTGATCCGCGAGGGGGCGTGGGGCAGACTTCGAGTAGGAGTGGCGTTGTCTGTAATTTGTTTTGTATCGATTCAAACGTTTGCTTATCGATATAATTTTATGGCAAAACAGTCGTCTTCCTAGTCAGAGCAGTTACTTCTGGGCCTTTCAGCGAGACGAATCGTGCAGTTTTTATTCCGCACAGGCATCGTATTTAATTGTCAGCAATTATATAAAGGAAAAGTCCGAGCTGTTTGATAGATTTAAGCACAAAGTACCCTCGAAAGGGACAGTCGAGTGCAAAGGATTATATTGTCGGAACAAACTTAAAAATACTTTTCTTTTAGATCTGTTATTGTTAAAATAATTTTGCATTCTCAGCTAACGGCTCGATTCAACACTTTCTGTTTTAAAATTAGCTGATAGTTGAATGTAATGTTTGAAATGTAAAAGAATATGACATCTGAGCAGATACGTCTGGGATGAAAACTATGATAATAAGAAGAATAATAGCGATGAGAATATCAGAGGAAGGAAGGGAGCAGAGGCAGTCGCGACGCTCGTTGGAATAATTCGCGTAATTTACGTAAACTAAGCTTCTTACGAAAGTTTTTGCGAAAGGAAATTATTTTTCAGGAGATCGAAAGCATGTATCGTTAACTCCTATGTACTACATTTGTACGTAGCAAACTCGCAATCTACGTTGTTAGAAAAATATAATCAACAAAATTTCATGCTAAATGTTTCATTTGGTCAGGCTGTATCATTTTATTTCAAGTGATACTTCACTCGCTATTTCGTAAATAAATTGCTGATTGAAACTGCCAGGTTATTTCTTCGATATAAATTAATTCAATATATCAATCAGGAATATAAAAAAATATAATTTTCTTCGGCAGAACTATTGTTTTTATTTCGGTGGACGACTTTTTGTATGCTTTTTTTTTATAAAACGGTCGTGGAGCTTGTTTCGTTACTTACAAATAAGAATAACTATTTTGGGAAATAAAATGACGTTTTATTTGTTTCATAGTGGCAGCACTTTCGTGGTTGAAACAATGAGAGATTTTTTCCGATAAATAAATTAATTGAGACAAACCTGCAAGTAGTATATAAATGACTGTGACAGTTTCCGTCAAACTTGCATCAAAATTTAAAGTATTTTTTTTACTTTATACAAGTTTTAAGTATTTTGTTATATTATTTTATACGATTAGTAGTAAATAGACTATCTGGAAAATCTACACAAATTCGTACCGTTACGAGTACGATCGAAAAAAATCTCCAGCGGAAAATTATTTTGCCTATTAAATATTACGTTACACTTTTGTGCAGCTTCTAATTGAAATGAAATTGAAAATCCCAAACTAAAATTGCATTGCTACGCTCCCCGAAATTTAATGCCACAATATTGTTACATGTTATATCGTTGTATAATAACGATAGCAATTGAAAGTTGTGAGCAAACTTTAAAAAATTAAGTTGCACCGTTACAATAACATTGCAATAATACAATAATATTCCTTAAGTTGCACCGTTACAGTAATATTACGATAGCATTACAATAATATTCTCGAGTGGCCAGCGGGTGGGCAGCGTCTCTCGACAAACAGTGTCCGCGGGTGAAAACACGTTGAAAGTTGCGACTGGTCGTAAGTTTCGGAACACGCGGAGCCATGAAACGGGTCTGTTCGTTTTCTTCGTCCATGAACTACGATTATCTCGAACGAAGAAGGGAACCAGTTTCCTGCCGCATCCGCTAGTTTATCGCGTGCGGTAACGACTCGACGCTGTGGGGGCCGAACTCGGAGGCAGAGAGCGTCGCGGGGCAACGCGCTTAGTTGCGTTATTTACACGCGTAGAAATCGAAGGTTGTGTCATCGGGGTTCCCTCGCGTAGCGGTAAAAGGAGCGTGAAACTCGGACGAAATCGCACGAACGTGCCGCCCGATCGCGGTAGCGTTAACGAAGAAACAGAGAGAGAGAGAGAGAGAGAAATTTTGAAAAGAAATTCTAACGAGCGCAACGCGTGTCGTCATCAATTCAATGAAATCGTATATTTAAATACCCTATCAGTGGGACAAAATCAACCATCCATTAGCTGGGCATTAAACTCCATGCATTCAAGTAGTAAAGCGCGCATTCGCGAGCTGATCTCGTACGACTAAATGCCGTAGCAACTTCGCGCGACTACAGCTCGTCGTTTGACGCGATTGGGTTAATCACGAACGTTTCAACTCTGTTCGTCCGCGTGTCGGGACTGGGAGGTCCGAAGTTCCAGGCGAAAGAAGCGCAGAGGGAGTTTCTCTTCTTGCGGCCGGTTGTGTCTGACGCTTTATTGCCGTTTCGGCAAAGTGGAAAGGCCCCGGAAAGCGACGTTTCAGCTTACGGCCCGGCCTGTTCAACTTTCGACGAAGGAAGTTACGAGCCTCGGCCCTTACGTGCGCGCAACAACTCGCGATACGCGCCGTTCGTCTTCCTCGGAGAAGAAGCTTCGATGGTGCAAACTGCTCGGCAATATCTTTCTTTGGCGTGTTTACGCAGCTGTAATAATATGACAGTTTCGAACGTGAATGATCCTCGCTGAAGGAGAATTATCATCGTCTTCGAGTTTTGAGAAATCGCGTAATTCATCGGGAAGAGTTTGAGCAATAAATGTGCAATAAATATTATATACTTATATAAATATAATGTAATATAATTATAATAAGAATTAGCAGATTTTGAATATTTTCGTTGTTTTTGGAAATGTGAGAAGAAAGTTATTACAGAAAGAACCGCAACATGGTACTAGAAATATTTCTCGAGGAGTTTATATTTCGAGAGATTCTTTAAGTAGATTTTTATTCAACAATCGAAACAATCTGTGACATTCTTTACAAAGATCACCAATCTGTGTCCACGTCGAGAGATTATTACTTTAATAAAATTATATTGACGGCGATTAGACTACGAATTTTTAATTTGCATTGCAGAAATATAATATATGTGCAAATATAAAACAGTTCGCGGGTAGAGTTCTCGCTGCCGAAAACAAATTTTTAAAATTTTGCGTTCGCAAAGGTATAAAATTGCACGAATATCCGCATTTTAATATAGACGACGACGATAATAGTAATAATAATAGTAATGTTTCTCGATGCTTTTATCGTTGGCCATCTACTGAGCATAATTCCGTTCAGTTCCGTTTCAATAAAAATATACGTAATGTGTTTCTATTTTACGCTCCGCTTATTTATCGCAGCTCCGGCATAAACGTGCCCTCAGCCAATTCGCCGGCTCGGCGACAATCTTGTAAAACTTCTCGCTCGTTCGCCCTTTATTTTTATCACGGATATGTTAGTACATATTTTTCGACGGAGGAAGATGGCCCTCTCGTTGGCTTCTCGCGTAACCTACGCGCGGAGTGGTTAACTGGAAGAGCGAGCGGCGATCGATGGGAAATTCACGAACGATCGGCGAAGGATAAAGGAGAGTGGCGAACAAAACGAGCGGAGTCGTCAGTCGATCACCGGGTTCATAGCTGGGAGAGATTAAATCAACCCGGGCCTCTTGACATGCGAGGCAATTAATTTTCAAGAGCGGAATTGATCGCGCTAATTTCGGAGAAAGCCGGGGCACTCGGTGCTCTGCGTTCGAGAGCCATTCATCGCGCGAAGAATTCTTTCCAGCCGCGAAGTATTTATCGTCGAAAATACAGAAAAAAAATGAAAAAAAGAAAAAAGAAAATTGTACTCTCTGAAATTGCAGAGAAGTGTAAAGAGCCGAGAATGCCCCACTCTAGACTCGAGAGTGAGTGCGTGTTCTTCAACGCGAGGAATCAATCGCGGAAGGATCGTGCAGAAGGTTCGTACGCAGCTTGTACGTCGTTTTCACGCGGGAATGACGCGAGTTCGAAGCAGAGACACGAACGAACGTTGCTAATTACAGCAAGGGTTTGTGAAAGGGTTTCGATGTTTTTAGGTTCGGGATGCAGAAGGTTGTCTATAGACTCGTCATCAGTGGGGCTGATGGCAGCGACTCCTTACTCCAGACGCTTGTATCGTAACTACCTGCTAAGGTTGGCCCGATCACCCATCCGGGGTTCCGCACACTCTGTTTGCTTAACATCGAAGATCGGTAGGGTAGAATTGCGGCTCGTGCTAGTCAGTGTTTGGAACTCGTAGTCGAGGAATCACAGGCCGCTACGTTCGAGCAACCGCCGCGCGTAAGCAACGTGAACCTTCTTGCGTCATTGCCGCGGGCGAGGTAACGTCGTAAGCGTCCCTCGGAGAGCTTTTATCATCTCTCGGAATACCGCGCGACACTTCCATTACGACAGATAAGATTGTCGCTCGCGCGGATACTTCCCGGTTAAACGCGATGTTCCGTTACTCGCGCACGAGCAACGTTACCGACCGGGGGGTATAAATTCGACCGGGACGGAGCGGTTTCGTGGGTTTAATCATCGGAGATAACGGTTCGGCTACCAACGAGCCACCGGTATCAATTTTATCCCGGGCGTAATTTTTACAGCGAACAGGCTTTTTCCCCCCGTCGAACTATCCCGGAAGGGGGATAGCGTTTCACGCGGTAATCGTTGCGATCGGATCGAGAGTGCAACACGCAGCAGCAACCGGCACGTATAGACGCAGCCACGGGAGTCGCGTAGATTACTGCATCTCGCCGCGAACCATTAGCCTGACCCCTTTCACGTTCGGCAGCGCGATGTACGAGCTCGAACGTGGAATATCGTGCGCGCACTGCTAACCTGGAAACTGTTAGAACCCTAATAAGTTGCGCTGTCTCGCTCAGCGCCTCGCCGCCATCGCGGAACTTATTACTTTCAATTAAACCAGTCAGCCGTGTTTCCTTCTCCTTTCCTTCTCGAGGAAAGTCCGATTCCTCGTGGGAAAAAAATGAATTTTCCGTGTGCTTTGGCAACGATCTAGTTTCGACGTTGCGCGCCGCGTTTATTTATATTTCTCCGGAATTAAGGGGAAAGTTAATGCAGGGACGTACAACGAAATTACACTGGACAGTGTGTGTTGCGTCCGCGGTCCGTGGTCATTGAATCCGGACCACCGAGAGTTTTCAACGTTCTCTACGTGTTTCTGGTAGAATCGAGGGGCTTGCGACGAAATTTAGTTGGAGGTTTTATCAATTATTAACCCTTTGAGTTGATATTAACAATAGTTTGGAAGTTTGATATCGAGCATGGAATTTCGTAACAAATTAAAAGTATATTTGTCGTGAGCTGAAGCGGACGTTTGAAATATGTGTCCCCTTTGAATCTTCAACGAGTGAATCAATTATCTGTCTCGGATTATTTCCGGACTAGATTCGAAAAATTAAAGAATCACATACGCGTCACGTATCTATGTTATACTACTTGAATATTCGAATTGCGATCCCAAAAGATGAACGATCGAGAAAACACACTGTTTGGACCGACGACTAAAAAGTGTAATATTCGTAGCAACGAAATTAAAGCTAAAAGAATTTAATAACGCTAAAGCACAAGTATCTAAAGATACATCATAAATGTACATGAAATTTCCATAGGAAATTAAATAAATTGGTCATTTTGGCCACCATTTTGGTAGTTCTGGAATTAATTGTAAATGAGATAGATACTGTAATGGATAGATACTCCAGATGTCTGTATATACTTCAATATTTTCATTTACTGCACATTATTAAATTTTGTCGAGGTACTTCAATTTTAATTCAACGAGTTTCATCGAGACGAGATGCGCGAGAGTGACAAAGTGTACGTTGGCGTTATCACTCGTCGTTCGATCATTTCCGATTTTATAGAGAAAAAGTCCTCTAAATTCGTCCGTGGAACGTAAAACTGGAGACGCCATATCGCGTACGTATATACAGTGAAAACTTTATGGATTCATTCGACTTTTCATTGAGCCGTAAAGACAAGGCAGTAACGTTCTGTTATTTTGTTTATACGCTCCAAATCTTTTTACAGAGTCGGGTTTATATATAACGACATCCTGTGAATTGATACGACGGCGATATATAATATAGATTTTCGATATATAAAGGAGATTCGACGCGTATTACGTATGTATGAAATTAGCTCATTGGGAATTAATCGTTATTCAAATTTGGCAAGTGATTAATATTTTATTGTCCATTCTGCCGATCAAATTTTCTGCCATTTATACATACATCGCTGAATTATAATTACGTTATAACTGACATTACGGCGATAACATATTTGGGTAATGAAGATGATTATTAATAGTCGTATCAAGATACACGCGTCTATATATATTTGTCCCTCGGTGAAGTAAATTGGTACGATTTGATTTTACCAAATAAGCATTTTCCAACGCGTTTTGCATGTTTCTTTTCGCGAAATTTCATTTGCAACACAGAGTACAGCAGAATGCGTACAACCGAGCAGAGAGAGAGAAATCCGACGTAAAAAAAAGAGCAAGAGTACAATTTTTTCATTCGAGGCTCTATTTTCGAGCGGATTGAAATTTGTCAAATACGGTTGAATTTGGCTAATTTCACACCGGAAGGGACCGAATAATCGACGAAAGGTTATTCTGTGTATAAAATAAAATTTTTCCATTTCAAGTTTCGAGGGAATGAAATATATTAAATATATTTCGTTAAAAATTGGCTTGATACGAGTGATGCTGATACATTTTCAAATTTAATTCTCTCCGCAACGAAGCGTTCTATTAAAAAAAAAAATTTTATTTTACGTTTTTTTATATTTTTATTTTTTTTTGACTTATTTTTAAACACAATGCATACACCTTCCTGTCAATTATGTTCTCTTGTCCAGTCCGGTATTAACCAAATGAACGCTTTGAATGAAAAAACTGTTCCTTTTACGGTCGTTTATTTCCTTTAGAATCATCATATCACATCTTGCTTTCACGTCTAAAGAAAAAGATGTGTATAAAAGAAAAAAACTGCACGACTTGTACCCCAGTACGATTCGTCTCACTGAAAGCCACTCCTACTCGAGGTCTATCCCACGCCCCCTCGCGGATCACGTGACCCAAATCAACCAATGACTAATTTTCGTTGCATCAGCGTTGCACCTGAAGAGGCTCGATTTTCTAGGTTACCCCCGCTAAAATCACTTTTAGTGATAAAAAATATAATTACACAAAGATTTAATTCGAGTAAAAAAAAAACTGAAAATTTTCTACGAAAAGAAACATCTGAATTATATTACTCTAGAGCTTGGAAGGTTTCTGCACGACCATTTAAATTACGTATCGCCGTGTCGTTCTCACATTAAAGCGTTAAAGACAGTTGATTGATCTTTCCCAAGAGGGCTTAAGGAATCCTTTCAAGGACGAACGCGTCATTTCAATCGATAATCGACTCTCGCGATGGCCACAGACTCGAGGAAACCTTCGATTGTTATTTGTCGGTGCAAGCAAGTACATGCGAGCAAGAAACGCAAGCGTCAAATTCGTCGTTTCTCAACTTTGCACCTTGTTTGTCTCGTTGCTTCTCTCTTCCACGAGTTTAATCCAATTTCGACGAAATGCGAAGAATCGAGCTGTCGAAACGCAAGTGAAAAAGGAACACTGGTCGGTGACTAACAGCAACCGGTTACGGGCTTGCTCGTTATCTGATTTGTGAACCATTCCCGTTCGTAGGTCGCGTTTCCATAAAGCGGCGCTGTGTACACAGAGTCAGCTGTTTAGCCACGTAGGATCGTCGTACGCACGACGAGGCCCAAGGCAATTAGCTCGAAATAACGGAAGCTACTCCGGCTCGAGCACGTTGGTTGGTTAATTGGTTCAGAATCGGTAATTATTTGCAAGAGTTACGTCTCGCGATTTGAACGAGCTCGAACTATGTCGTCAGAGGCATAATTCCGAGTAACTTTCTCCTTTGCGTGTACGTATAATGTTGAGCGATCACGGCTCGCCATGATTCAAACGTGACTCGTCATTAGGTCTTATTTAGCTTTAATAATGCCTATAATACAGCCTATGATACAAACTTGCTTTGTAATCATGGTAAATGTTTGTAAATATATGCGTAGATGCATACAAATATGTGCGTGTTTTATTCCGTACTGCAATACGTACGCGGAATACGTAATATATTTTCATTTTATTTTACGACGTTGACACTGCCTACGCATGTACCTCTAACACGTAGATCTTTTGCGTAACTCATTTGACGACGTCTGTTTTTTGTCGGTTTGGACTTTCTCTCTCTGCTCGTTTCTCTATTTTTTTCTCTGTGCGGAGACTCCAAGGAAAACTAAGAATCCAAGGAAAACGCGAATTAAGTAGATTCAATTAAATAGATCGGTCGGACGAAGGTCAAAAGACAGATGACGCGAGATAATTCATAATTTTGTGAAATGGAGTTACATCTACGAGGACTAACGAACAGTTGTTTAGGTTAGGTTTAGGTTAGGTCTGGGACAATCATAATTTTATTCATTTCCGACAATCTTAGTATTCGCGGAATTTCTTTCTCGCACGGTAAAAAATTTACTTGAAATTACAATAAACGTCTACGCGAATAATCTGCAAAATTTTCCGCGTTCTGTTTCATTTTTGAAAGATACCAGTGCATAGTGGAACGACTGCCACGTAAATGAAAAATACAACGACGACGTTCTCACTGAATCGAGAACGTGGAATAATTTTGTAACAGAAGAGTTGTTCACTTTCATAGGTATTAAAATAACAGTCAGTGGATATCGTCCAGAGAAGAACTCTGTATTTCAACTATCCAGAAACAATCCTCGAATATCCGATATCCAACGCGATATTTTGCAACTAAATTAACAACAGATAACGCGGATAGTTATCGAGCGCGAGATTCCAACATTGATCAAATGTCGAGGGAGAAAAGGAAATTTCAATGTATATCAATTCAACAAAACATTCGTCATTGATTTATACATTGATTTACACTTGAGAGAGCACAATGGTTTTATAGATTAACTATCGTTTAATGACGAAGATATTAGAGAACATTAAAATTACAAAATCATTTTTGTCTTTTTAAGACAAATGGGGCAGTCCATGGCTCCACAATATTCGCGAATTCATTCGTAGTATTACACTCGATGCACTGCACTCGCTGTTCACCAAGGCTTTACAGGATAGAGAGACAAATCAGATAATTCCAATTTAAAACTACCTTGCTTGCCAGTTTGTTCCTCTCCTGGATCTTTGTAACGTGATTTCGCTTTTCCTTTGAACGCAACCGTCAAACATTTCATGTTAAAAATTTCACTCTAGGATTTGAAAACAACGTCAAATCAATCTCAGTATTTGTTAACATTTTATTCGGGTAATAGTAGAATTGGTAATAGATAATATTACGACTCCGAGACTAACGAGAAGACGGATTAAACAACCTACCTTTCTTATCTCCGTCTTGTACAAACCTCCTCTGCAAACGATTGCAAAAACACGCTTAATGGCGTATTACTGAAACGATCGTGCACGATCGTACGTAATTGAAACAACTTTATGTAAGCGATATTGTCTTTTTTTCAAAAGTTCTTCATTACAGTAAAAGTATCGCGAACGCGTTTCACGTGTGATATCGATATTTTGCTGTTTAGTCAGTTACGCACACGCGTTCCTTTTACTCGTAATTCCGCGCGGTTGTCGTTCGTATTAAACGCGAGTGGAAGAAAAATAAACTGTACGCAAAACGCTCGGAAAAATATTTAGATACGCTCGCGTATCTCAGTTGTACAACGGGCAAATAGAAACGAAGGCAGTTATTTACAGTTTTTAATTTTCTCTGAAAGTGTACGATAAAACACCATCACGCTTTTACTCGGTAATGGGTTATCGATTATATCTTGACAACGTTTTGGCATATTTTTTGTTAATTCCCCAAATATTTTTCGAACGCGGTCGACAAAAATTTTCGATTTTAAAACTTTTTTGCCGCGAACGCCTAAACGGATTTCATCGTTCCACTCGCGATCAATATTTTCATAAGCCACGTTATTTTCGACACGTTCTCTCGACAGTGACGGTTTCGATCTTGTTCTCTTTCGACGTTTCAACGCCGTTATACTGACATTTATCCCCTTTTTTGCTAAATTTCAATCCTTTTAATTTTCATAAATTTCACGAATATATCAGATTTTCAATTAAAAACCCGATATTTCTGATCGAACGTCGAGTAATCCTTTTTTATATTCCTTGCCTGCAATTTGAAAGACTATCGGTACCGTTTGTCTCTTTATCTCAATCATTTTCTAACGAGTTTCAAGACTTGCGCAAAAATTTGCAGCTGCATTGAAACTCGTGTTTGATCTTTTCGCGCGAGAACGTAGGAAGGCCATTTCAAATTACTTAATGCACGGAACCACTCACTTCCAACATCTCCAGATTTATAGCGGTGAAAATGAAACTGAGGGATTACGGGCCGAGGTACGTTCAAGGGAGATCATTACAATCTTCAACTTTCATTAATATCGCCAATACGTAGTATTTTGCTTGTATTTTCTTAAAAACTACAGAAGCAAGAGGCAAATTATTCGTCTTTTTGAACTTTCAATTTTAATTCCTCAAACGGAATTCCTCACGACCAATAATTTGCCGAAGATTGAGAAGAAAATCGCAAGGCAAGGGCTTAACTTCACTCGGCTTCGAATCAATCGACGCTCCTGCTTTACGCGCGTCATGTGTTCGCGACACTCGTTTCACGTCGCCTTCGTCTGGATCGACTTGGAAGCGAGTTTTCCTAGAAACTTCAATTGTATATCTGTCCAAGTTTAACGATTAACCGTCCCCGAGAGCGAGAAACAAAAAACTGCACGACTCGTACCCCGGTACGATTCGTCTCACTGAAAGGCCCAGGAGCAACTGTTTTGCCATAAAATTTTATCGATACGCAAACGTTTGAATCGTTGCAAAACAATAGCTGAGCTATCGCTCAGTATCAGACAACGCCACTCGCGAACGCCACGTGACCAAAATCAACCAATCGCTAATTTTCGTTGCATCAGCGTTGCACCTGAAGAGGCCCGATTTTCTGGGCTATCTCCGCTAAATGTCACTTTCAGCGATAATAAAAACGTTACCGCGAGATAGAGTCTCACCATATTCCCCGAATATTTCACAAATACGATTTTTTTTTCGTTTTTCCACCAATAGTCGGATCGAGTGGGAGGGAGGTAGATAGCGGGTCGACGATTTGTCTTGTTTAATTGGCCACTTGTCGAGGTAATTAATTGCTCGATCTCGGGCGACGGTACTTTGCAATTAGCCATGGCAATGTTATCTGGACTATCTATCGCGCTCCGTAAGAATCTCCCGCCTACCCGGAAGAAAGCTCCTTCAGATTCTCCGTCCTCCGCGGATCGCTTAGGCCCTTTCTCCCTCGAAGCGCCACGGACAATTAATTTCACCTGGTAGAGGCGGGGCTGCCTTTCGAGAAATTGAATTACGCCATCTGTAGAACAAGTTAATTGCATTATTCGTAGACGAAATGGCACGGCGCGGCTTACGTAAATGCGCCGACACCTCGTGCTCGTTCTCTTTACCTCTGTCGCAGCCGCGTCGACGCACTCCCTCCTTCCTGTTTCAGGCTGAAATTGAAATTTATTCAGCCGAGACAACGCGGGCTCGGGGAATCTCCTCTTTGGTATTCGACGCTCGTCCGCGGTGGCGATGAAGTCGCTCTCACCGATCCGGCACACCCGTTACATTTTTTTCGAAAGTCTCTACGCTTCGCCGACGGAATACGAATGGCGCGGGCGGGTTAGTTCCGGGGGTTAGCTCGTCAAATATAAAACGACGTACAATAACTGTGGCTTTTACCCGCACTTTTAAACACTAGAACTGAAATCAAAATGGTCAAGTCGACCATGGACATTCTGTAGATGCGAAAAACGGTATATTTTTGGAGACCCGAACGACTCTTCACTATATTTTCAAAATACACGAATAAAAGCTTGTCTACTCTATTGTGCTGTAAAGATTTTCTGTTTCTTTTACTTTAATCTCTCCGATGGAAATTTTTCTCGTCGGTACGTGCAACTGCTGTAAAATTTAATTAAATTATAAAGAAGTGTAATTTTTTTTTTCTTTTTTTTAAAGATCAATAATTTTATCGTTTAACGCGATTAATATCAATAGCAAGGAAATATTTAGAAATGATGTAAAAAAAAAAACTATGTTTTATTTTTCACGAAAAAATTTAATCCAAGTAACAAATTGTAATTACTTTTCTCGCACAGCTAAGAGGACGATGACCGATCGCCGTTTCGACGGTTCGCGTTTTTCTCAGTAGAGTGATCGTTGATTCGACGACGATGTTTGTGATCGATCTGAGTCCTCCTTCGTTTTGTTTCTACTTTTGTTTTTCTGTTTTTCCCTCTCTTTCTCTTTCTCTTTTTTCTTTTCCATTTCTGTTATTTTAGAGATAGGAGATAGAGCGCGACAATGCCGCCGGTGAGAGACGACGACAACGACCACGAGTTTTCCAATTTACGCGTTATCGGGGACAGATTGCGCGCTAACGCGCAAATAGAAGAAACGGAAACGCGACCATGCGGGGGAGAGCAGGTTTACAACGTGCCGCTCGGCGATTCGTCGAACGTCGATGGTTTTCTCCTCCCGCCTGCCCCGCTGGAAAAATAAGTGGATCCATCCGCACGCGTCTGTAACAGTCGCGCAGTGATACGAGGGTTCGTGGGATTGGCGTTTTTCGACAGTTTCGCAATCGATCGTTTCCGCAATTTCCTTGCCGCCTAATTTTACACGCTTTGCATCGATCGAGTTGCATCGTTTTCATCAATTTTCGTGCAACGCTGATGCAACGAAAATTAGCGATTGGTTGATTTCGGTCACGTGATTCGCGAGGGGGCGTGGCGTAGATCTCGAGTAGGAGTGGCGTTGTTTGGCACCGAGCGATCGCGCTGAGTAATTTGTTTTCTATCGATTCAAACGTTTGCGTGTCGATAAAATTTTATGGCAAAAAAAAAAACGTCGTCTTCGTTTCCTAGTCGGAACAGTTGCTTCTGGGCCTTTCAGTGAGACGAATCGTACTGGGGCACGAGTCGTGCAGTTTTTTTTTTTCTCGTGTCTCTCTCGTCTCTTAGTCCCTCTCCCCAGCCGATTTTCAACCGATCCGTTGCCAGACGGCCAAGAACGATCGTGCACGCGATCCTCCGGGGGCCATTTTTCGGGTAATTCGGTTACCGAGAAGAGAGGAGCGTTTTGCCAGTTCCATTAAGCCCAGAGGCTGATATCAGAAAAGAGGGCAAAGAAAATCGATTACGGCGGACTTTGCGACGCGTCCGGTCTGAAAGCGTCGCTGCTGCCTCGCGCGATAAATCCTTCTCGTGAAAGCAGATATTGCGTTACTCAGCCTCCGATCGGAAGTAGCTTCCACTTTAAAAATTTTATCCCTCTGGCCACGCGCGCTTGCGATGTGTATCGTCCATCTTTCATCGTCGATAAAATCGTCGTCGTATCCTTCGTCCCCGCGCGATCGTTTCGAATTTAACGCTCTGTTACCAGTTCGAGACTGGCCCGAGCGTTTATAACATCCGCGAGCCACTTTCCCGGACGCGGGCAGGACGAATAAATTGGCTTGGTTTGTATCCCAGATTCAGCGACAGTCGTATTAAAGGGGATATTCTTTAACGTAATGAAGGATGTTGCTGGGTGGCCACGGTGGTGCATGCATAATTTACGAGATATATCCCGGAGATGTATATCGCTTGCTTTGACATCCCTGCGTTTATAATTGGGTATTCCCTCTGAATGAAATTTCGGTTTTTGCATAAAGGCGCGGTTCGCCGGATATTTTCATCTGTGTCTTCGTGGTCTGTACCGGTTTTAACGAGACGAGTTTTCCACAGTGATTCGCGAATGTTTATCGTGAACGTTCCGTTGGAACGATTGGTCAAAATGCGTGCTTTCCCACGCGAAACTTTAACGAAGCTCCGTCGTTGTGTTTCCGTAGATGATTTCGATTTTGATAATTCGTGTTCTCCATTCTCGCTGATGGCGATTGCCGATGAAATCGAAGCAAATTGGAAACCCCAAAATTAAAAATTCAGGTGAATTACGCGAAAGCCTGAATTGTCAGATGCTGCTGGTGTTCGGTGATGCTAGTTAGCAGTTGATAATAGCGTATCCAGTTGAAACAACTTCCGCGTGATTTCATTCATTTTCCCGACGACCAATTAGCTTCGTTTCGTTACTTCTTTGTTTATTTATTTGAATTTGTACGCGACAGGCTCGTTAAAACACAGATTTAAAATAAAAACACAGGTGGCGCTAGGAAACTTACTCGTCGTTCAAATTGCAAATTGAGATTGGCATTGCTTTAAGCAATTTACGTTTCGTGGGAAAATTCAAAGTGTCACAATACTCGTTTTATTCGCAAATTTAGATATACTCTAGTTTTACAAACATCGTAATATTAAAATTGAAAGATTCCTGTCAGAGCGGTTGTCATATATTTCAGATACTTTTCTTCGTGCAAAAAAATTAAGCAAACATTCTAACAGTTTCGCAACATTCGTCCAGTAATACCTTTACAATTATTAAAATCGACTGTCACGCTATCATCGAATCCTTTTAAACGCTTAAAATAATAAAAAATAAATTTCAAAATGATTAAACAACACTATAAAATAAAAAACGCGATTTCGTTGCATTTTTTATTGATACAACGTGATATTTCACAAAAATTAAATGTTCTATGGACGAAATGTATAAATTTCGCTTGGCAATCAACGTTTTAATCGACGATAGGATAAAATTTTCGTAATCTCTCGTCAAAATTCAAATAACTAATTTAAATTTAATTGTACTTTCTTATTAATTCGCGAGATAACGATTATCTATATTATTGAATCTAGAAATCGTAGAAATAAACGTTCCATCTGACGATTAATTTTCTAATTAGAAACCTTCTTTCGGGGTGAAGTCTCTGCGCGAGTTTGAAATATTTTACATTTTAAATTTGAAACGGATTTGGCCATCGTATTAGCAATTTCGTGACATTTACGCGAGACGATATCCCTAGGTTGTTGTCTTTCTTTATTAAAGAACTTTGCTTCATTTAATATTTTTTCACTGGATGAACGATCAGTCTGCGAGTGTGATATATCTCATAACGATACCCCTTTCAATAATTCGAAGAGCTGATCTTGCGGCACACCCCTTTAAAATTAATCAATCTCGCGATGTAACTTGGTTTCGACAAAAGTAGTATTTTCGTATTTTCGAACGGAGCGGCTTCAAATTGGAAAGCGCCTCTTCGGAAAAATTCAGTCGTCGAACTGGTGTGGTTTCAAAGCGTGCAGGTGGATGCCTCCGATACCCGATGCCACGACGATGTTGAAGTTATCGATACCCGGTGATAACGACGAACGGAAGAGGGTGTCGCGTTTCGTCGTAGGACAGCTCACACGGTTTGATACCGATTACATACCGGGCGCGGAGCGTGAACGCGCCGCTGCGACACGGAGAACCACTTATCCCTGAAATAGAATTGTTTGCACCGACTTCTGAATCGTCTGTTGTCGCACCAGCTGTATATCGCGACCGAATTACCCTCGTGCTACTCTAGCCTCGTATCAGATGACCCCTGATACCGCCCGCCCTGTCTACCATCGGAAGCGTCGTGTCACGTGGTCGGCACTTTTCTTTTTTTTTTTCCCCTCCTTCCAACATCGACAACGAGCAATTTATAAATAAAACACCGCCGTGTTTCCACGGATCCACGCTCTGCGAAGGCACGACCTTTTCGAGGAAGTAACTTCCTCTTCTTTTTTTAAAATTTCTCCCGTTGCGCGATCGATCCGCTGGTATAGCTAGCGAGCAGATATAGATCGCGATGCCAGCCGACTCTATGCACCGTCGTGCATAAATAATTGGACACTTTGCGCTGTTTTTATCAAACAGGTCGGTATTTTTGTTACGTCTCGTCAATTGTGATTCACGAACTTGCTTTACGTTCATTTCGGACGAATTGTAATAATTGATGCTTGATGTGAAATCTGAAATCTGAAATCTGAAATCTGAACTTTCTCAGTGTGGTTAGAGATACATGTTTCAGTCGTTTTAACAAGAAGAGCGTGCGTAAAATTGTAGGCCACCTCGTTATTTTAACGTTAGTTATTCTCTTTATCAATCGTCCATTAACTGCACGTATTACGACGTGTATTAAATTAAAGGTACTGTTGCAAGGGTGAATGCATAACGTTGAGTGTTCTGTTGAAAGAATTTAGTTTAACAAAATGCACTATTTAGTTCTTATTCGAGAATAAATGGATTTCGAGAGACGGCAACGTGGACGATATTTAGACGACGGACTTTTATTTCATTTATGCGGGAAATTTTAAACTACGAGATTGTACGGAATATAAAAAAAATACAAAACGTTCGAAGCATAATGCTTTCAATAATAATTGTCTCAATCATATTCTTAGAAATATGAATAAATACTATTTTACAAATGCAATTTGGATTTTGACGAGTTTCAACACAAATAAGTAAAAAAAAATTAAAAAATTAACTCGCGCTTAATTACATTCTCACTTTCAACAATTTCAGAGTTTTGAGAGATCGTTAAAATTTTTATCGTTAAATACAATTTGTCCCTTTTGAGAGAAAGTTACAATTGGGGAGAAGAAGTTAAATTCTCTAATTAGATAAAGAAAATTCATGTTAAAAAATCGAAATTGTTTCTCAAGTTAATCAAGCTGAACCATGAATCGATCAGTCAGCTGTCTCTGAGCTGCGTAATGCGTCTCACGTTTGTTTTACAAACTTGTTTCGCTTCCTCGGTTAACCGAAGAATCAGCACCAACGCGACCTCAACTCGCCCGCTACGCGTCTCTCCCCCTCCTTCCGCGACGAACCTCGACGATCGTTTCCGTCTCCTAACTCGACTCTCGAGTCGAGTCGAGTCACCGCGCGGTGATTCCCGAACGATTTACATTAACACAATACACCTTTTACATAACGAACTGCGGCTACCTGCCATATAAATATAATACGCTCTTTGCATACGTATAATACGCTGTTTACATAAGCGTAATGGGTAAGCGGTCGTGTGTAACGCTCGCCCATCAACGTGACTCAAAGTCGTAATGTTCGTCGATACAAAGGAGAGGGATTGAACACACCGACGTATTTTGAGGTTTCGATATTTTACCGAAAGTTACTCGTTTGTCGACACTTGGTAATAACGTGACACAAATCAATACCGCTTTTAATAGCGGTATTGTGGGGAAAAGATGGAACAGAAATTTCAAACTCGCATGGTTTGTGATAAAAGTACAGCGTAAATGGTGTTGTAATTTATACGTAAATTATGCGTAATTTGTACGTAATTTGTGTGTAAAACGAAACTCGCGTAAAAACTGCACGACTCGTACCCCAGTACGATTTTTTCGATACAAATTACAGGCGCGATCACTCGAGACACAGTACCAGACAACGCCACTCCCACTCGAGGTCTACCCCACGCCCCCTGGCGAATCACGTGATCCAAATCAACCAATCGCTAATTTTCGTTGCATTAGCGTTGCACCTGGAAGAGGCCCGATTTCTTGGGTTACCCCCGCTAAAATAGGTACAATATTGGTGTTACATAGAAATTTATATGTATTTACTGTTATTATTACTACACCGCCATTCGAGGCATTCAGCGTCCATTGCGATGATAGAATAGTTACCTGAAAATACATAACACCGATAACACCGATTCGATCTCTGATACAAAGACACGTCGTGATCAGCAATTGGTCGCAAGTTGTAAAGGGGAGTGTTTTCCCTCGCGTTGTCGTCGAAGCGCTTGCTCCGGAAAAGTTCACCTTCGGAGAAGGAAAGTTGATCGCCGGAAAGTGTGTTCGGGTCGTGGGTTCTCGCCACGCGTCTTGACAAAGGCGAAGATTTCCAGAAGAACGATCGCTGAAGGGTAGGGTTAGCGAGTGTGTTTCACGGTTGTGCGGTTATCAACGGGAGAATTTCCACACCGAGCGCGGATTACGTTGTCGGTGTGGAAACGCGACTAGGTTGCGTCAGCGTTCGACGGGGCGTGACGAGAGAGCGCAAGCAGCCTACGATGCCGCCCCCCTCCTCGGATTAAGTAATCGGAAAAAAAAAGAAGAGAGCGTCACCGTACCCGAGGACGCGAGTGAACGTCGATACTGTCGAAATTTCCTCGACGATCGAGCCTCCCCCTCGATCCCCCGACCGTGGATCCACTTGGCCGAGAACGCGAGGCTTCGCGAGCTCTTAAGAAAATCGAATCGCAAATCCCGCGGTCCTGCGAGCCGAAGGAAATCCTTATAAATGGAGGCAGGACGTTGAAGCTACTTTATACACGCGCATGTACGCCCTGGTCGCTGGTGCCACGCTGGAATAAATAAAAGAAGCTTTGGACGTTTGCCATTCAACGTTTAGACACGCCCCCCCCTCCGACAAAGGCAATCGAGATTCGTGCCATTTTCATTTATGGTATCGCGTCGCGATTTTCGATCCACCAGGTATCCAACAAGTATCCCTGTGCGTGTCTCCCCAAGAAAAATAGAGAACAGGAAGGCGTGAAACACTTGCCCGAAGGTTCATTGCCAGCGAAACGAGAACGTTCGTTAAATTCCGCTGCTCCGCGGTGGGCGAGGTAAGAAGCGCGGAATTCCACCTTCGCACCGCGACGATAATTATACTTAATTTCCCGCCGGGAGGAATTCGCGCGTGCACTCCCTGTCCTGAACGTGTCCGCCGCGATACACCGCTGTCATCGTCGTCGTGTAAAACAACGTGATTACAGTTCGTCCTTGTGTACAGCGTCGACGCACACACACACACACACTGGCAAAAGCTGCAGGTAGCTCTCTGCACCCGTGATTCGCATCCGTGTTCGTGGCACGTAGGCGATTCGCTAGTTCGTTTCGAAAATTCTATCCTTGGCCTCTCTCTTTCGCCGCTGTGACTCCATCTCCTCCGTCTCCTTCGTTTGCCAAGCGATGCACGCTCGCGTCTGTGCGCCGCTTCGTTTGCCATGCACACGTGCGCTGGTACACACCTTCGCCCGAGGGACCGCTCTCGATCGGATTTACCGCCTTTATTTACGTCGTTACGCGCTCGAGGAAAACCCTTTTCCCTCTTTCCTCCCGTTTCTTCGCCCTCCCCCTTTTTTACGCCTCGTTCCTCGTCCCACGCGACCCCGGTCGCTTCGCCGTTGAAGCGCTTTGGGAACCGTTCTCGCTGCGAAATTATGGATAACGCGTATTTTATCCTGCAGCTTTCGTCCTATCGCCTGTCTGTCTGACAGTGGAGATGCTCCTTTCTACGGAACCGCTGCTCTGTCTTTTGCTCTGTCCGTTCGAATCGACCTGCTGACGCGATGGCAGCGGAGGATTCAGGCATAAAATATTATACAACTGCAGTGCCTTGTTGTATAATAAATTAAGTGTAATTAAGAAAACTGTTAATTAAGAAATAGGCCCCCTGTAAATGCCATTGTCATATATTGGCATTAATTAACCTTTAGAAGAAAAAAAAAAAAAAAAAAGTGGAGGATTCAGGACGTGGCTGAAGGACGAGACGATAGTTTTAAGACAGAGATGCTTAACTAGCAGCTGCTCGCTGCAGTTCAAGCTGTTTTTCCTTCTCTTTTTTTAAATTTAAACGAATCAGAAGTTTCGAGGTCTGATTGATCATTCTCGAGAGATCTACGTTTTCCGCGTCGCGACTTGCAGCAGATCTACTTTTTGTCTCGGTCCAAGGTTCTGCCTCGCTGTAGACAACTCGAACGAGTGATTTGAGTGATATCGATTAGCAAATGACTTCCATGACTGCAAGTGCAGTGTTCTCCCCCCCCCCCTTTTTTTATATTAAATATCTATCGTTACAGCGATCATGAGAGTGCGACTAAAGGAGTGCGATATGTTTTGTTTTCTTGTGCTATTATGCAAATGTTCGTCACGTTTGTAATTAGAAACGTTACACGTTTTAGATCTTCGTTAATGTTGCAACGTGTTATTTACGCAAGCAATTGCATTACGTAAACAGATACGAGATGGCGTGTAATTTTTCCATTCGCATTTGTTTAGTTGGAAAAGGAAAATATAGACGATGTAATAATTGTTGCGAGTAATTTAATTCAAAAGTTTTTTAATCGATATGCGTATTGATAACGTGAGTTATTGAATCTAAAAATTTGAATGACATGGAATAATAATAATAATAATAATAATAATAATGACTCTAGTTAATTATCAAATTATCCCTTGGTAAGGAGAGATTCACAAAATGTCACTTATAATATATTTCACGTTTGAATAACATTGTATTAATATTAACAATACGTTTATAATAATCTTTATTATTATTATTAATGATTTCTCTATCGTGCCTCTGTCGTATTTCACGCTGCACTCGCGAAATCCATCCATCGATACATGCAGCGTCGTCGTCTCGAAGTGGCATCGAAGAGTCGTTTCGTTGTTCGATAGTCGAAAAATATCGGCGCGAAACAGCGAAAGAAAATAAACGATATTCCGAGCGATATTAATTTTCTCCCGAAGCTGTGCCTCCTTCGTCCTTGATTCCCCGATTTTAATAAAGCGCGTCGCGCTCATGCGTCGCTGATTCCATCGAAACTGGACGGTCGTATCGGAGATTTAATCGGGACTGACAACAAGAGCCACCCTTTTCGAAGAGGTTCCGCCCCAGATGGCACGCAGCAAACGACAGAAACTTTTCGACATTCTCGGTCGTCTGTTTTTCTACGAGTCGCAACGTTGTTGCTCGTTTGAAGTTGACAAAATAGAATGGAAGAGAAACAGGATGGATATCGACTTTGCTTGCCTTTATTGACCCGTCAGGTCACGAGAAGAAGCTCAGTCAACGTAAAGCCGGTCTCACACGGAGAAGATGCGCGCACCGCAGTGTGCCTCATATGTCTCATAAACGTCCGCACACAATAAAATAGATTAAACAGGAATGTCTCCTCGAAAATAGAGATTTCGGAGCAACGAAATATTTTTCTGCGAGATTCAGTTGCACGAAGATCAAGAAAATTGTCGGTTTATTTCGATACTACTTTTTTGATTGACTGATTGATTGATTTTATTAATGACAAATTATCAAACCTTTTTCCATAAATAAATAAAGCCTGTAGAAATTTTTTTTTTTTCGGCATGAAACACATTCATCACGTTTACTGTTTCAATTTGTGAAAAAATTATATCTACATTCTCGTTACTCGCAAACGAAACGTTGACGTCAAATTAAATTATATTGTATTTCGTTCAATATTTTTGTTCAGTAAAATTTTACATTTCCAGGTTTTAGTGAATTATTTTTCCAATTGCACAAGAGTACATAAAACGTATCATACTCGCGTAAAACAATTTAACGCAAGAAAAATCGTTTATTTCGTGTAACAAACTGTTCGAAAATGAATGGCTCTGTTGTATCTTTTTTTATAATAGTCTTGAACGAACGAAAAGTCCTTTGAAAAATGCACAAGTTTGGATTTTAGGCAACGGAATTATTAAAAAGAAAGTGATAAACGTTGACAGCGTATAGACAAGCGAAGTGCCATTTAAACAACTTGAAAGTGATTTCGATAAATTTATCAATATTGAATCTCTTTACGTGAATAACTCCATTCGCTTCAGCCGTTTTGTTTACCGAGAAGTATCGCCATCGGCTGAGATTTCTCAAGATGCACCATGAAACTTTCATGAGAATCGTCGTGCGAAGCGCGAACGCGTTCCTTATAAAACGCGATCTGATAAAAAGCTTCAACCAAAATTTCGTGCGACGTCAGTATGTTTCAACCACGTCATTCGAAACTTTAATTATTCCTCTACGTGTAATTGCAAGCACGTGTATGTTGAGCGTCTCATTTCTCCCTTTTCATCGTTCACCGTCCGCCAAAAACCAAATGTTGTTTTACAAATTTCGGAGGGGAAGCGATAAAAAACGTGCCAAATGCATACGTGGTGCCACAAAATTCTGATGTGTTCTGAACGATCGAGAGCAGCAGACGATTGTCGCAAATTACCGGAAAGACTCTGACACTGTTCGAGTTGAACGTTTCTCGGATAACGCAGTGGAGTTTATTCAGAACAGAAATGTACAAACTTTCAGCTCTGGCTGGCACGTTCATACATCTCGGTGTGAAAGCGGCCTTAGGATTTACGCGGCGAACGATTCGTTCGCGCACACGCGATATTTCATTGTTTATGGCAAATGGTTACGCGCGCAGGATGGAACGCCGCGGGCCATGAAACTTTTATTTCCGCGGCTCATCCTTCATGTAGAGGACGCCGCGATTTGACCCGTAAATGGATATATTACCGAGAATACGGCGAATTGAAAGAAAAGGCAGCTAGTAACAATAGGATTGAGAAATGTGGAACGAAACGTCGCGTCGTTGGAAAGAAGTTGGCAGTGTTTCTGGGCATAGACGATACGAATTGTGAAAAAAAAAAAAAACGAGAAACGTAACATAAATTAAGTATTGCTTTTTGCATTCATACGTGGACATACATACGTTGTTGACACTGATTATTATAGTTACCTTTGATAATTCTACAAAGCAAGAATATTACGGAGATATTAGGTTTACGAATTTGTTATTTTCATTGTCTATCATCCTAATCCATCTCTCGCGTTAATTTGACACGTTTTTCTTACATAAATTGATATTAAATATATATAAATTGTTGTATTATTTTACAACATCAAATACAGATACAGAAACGAAGCTTCTGAGCTCTATCTATTTTTCTAACTTGTAATATATTATTCATGTAACATATAATATGTAGCGGCCCTACGATTCCTCGACTACGAGTTTCGAACACTCGACTAGCACAAACCGCAAGTGGCTGCGCGCCTAGCGTCGAGGTCCTACCGATCTCCGATGTTAAGCAAGCAGCATGCGGAACCCCGCTAGGAGGGGTGGTGTTCCCGGGGGCCCAGCCTAGCCCGGGGGTTAGTTATAATAGACTGCCATCAGCCCCACTGGATGGATATAAGTCTTAGGCAGTGACTCCGAGACGAAACGCATCGCCTTTCTTCTCACTTCCTTTCACACAACACCTTCTCTCCTTCCAGCAGCATCCCGGATCTTTAAATTCTTTACAGTCCCTAAATAATATATTCACATAATTTTGTAACATATAATATATATATGTGTGTGTTTGATATTTTCGATAATGCGTTCAATGTATCATTTTCTTTTCGAAGATGATCCTTAACACGATTTTAACAAGTGAAAATCTAAAAAAAGTAATCAAACGAAACTAGAGACGATGAGATCACAGTATGAAATTGAAGACAATTATTGGAGTGGAGTAGGATTCGTTCATTGTAGAATTTTATTTAATTGAATAGAAATTTACTTTGTCGAATGTTTAGCGTTGTGTTTCTTTGATTTTTGAATTTTGTCGATTAAACGGGAAGAACAAGGACTGACGTCGAAGATTAACGTTCAGATATTTTGTTTTTTGTTGTACTGCTCGCTTCAAGTTGAACCACTTAAAGCATCGCAATGACAAGTATGTCAATGATAATTAAATATTTCTCATTTCAGTTCGATCCTTAAAGAGTCGGATTTAATTTATTTGAATTCAACGAAAGTTGTTTACTTCGCACCTTACATTTATTTGCACAAAGAGCGAAATCTCTCGTCTCGAAAAGAGACCTCCGTTGTCCCAGTCTTCGTAGACTGTCGGCGCGTGCGAGACACCGGAAGCGAGGGAATTGATAAGGGGACAATCCGTTTCCGCTTCCTCCTTCTTTCTTTCAGTCCGCGACGAGTTGTCCGAGGCTCTCGCGAAACCTATTTTCCGGATTCTTATTTCTTCGTCGACGAAAGCGATCTCGTGAAAGATCTCCCCTCGACGAGGGGAATTCTCATCGACGTCGGCGGTCTCTCGCCGCTCTTCGCGAGAACAGTCGTCGACAACTTTTCCGTTTTCCGCAAACGTAACGTTTATGAAAGGAGACCGGAAAATCCCGAGCAGATGCTTCTGCAGGCCGGAGCAAATGTTTGAAGAGAACTTGGACGTTCACGTGCACGTGTATCGGCGAAATGGTCGCGAGCGTTGTAGTTTCGCCGAGTTAATATCGGAGGCCCTCCCTCGGTTCAGGCTTAACCCGAAAACTTATACTTACTTAATCCCTCGCGGCGCACGAATTCTTGGCTTCGATGGAACAGCTTCCGGTTTAATCGCGGCTCGTCAGATATACCCCCGTCGTACCCCACTGAAATTAACGATCGCGTGCGACCGTTGCGAATTTCAACTCCGTTTTCCAATCCGGAAGTCTTCCGGGAGGGGAGGAGATTGAACATTCAGGGACGACATAACCTCAAAAGTTATTCTTAATTAGAGCTACGAAATTTTACAAATCGAAAGTATGCGCGCGTAAAAGTCTACTTTCCAATCCGGAATACCGACCTCTGCCAAAAGTTATTTTTAATTAGACGCGGAACAAAATTTTTCCAATCGAAATTAAACGACGTCCGACGAGGTATAATCTCTGGAAAAAATTTTTGCTCTCAACGATTATATCTCGGAAATGATTTTGATTTCGATTGACTTTTCAATTTTTTGCGAAATAGCAAAGTTAATGAACGTTTTGTTTGAAAAGTTGTTACTGTTTGAATTGTTTCGGTTGTCTGCAGATGTTACACTATTACGTGTCATGCTACAATACGTTGTATATTGTATTGTTGACTAATGCTAATATTCAAAACGTTAATTTATTAATAGATAATTTATCAAAACGTTCAAATTCCCTTGCAAACGAGATTTTAAGCAGAAAAATGTTGTTCTATGTATAAAAACCTTCTGCCCAATCCGGAATTAACCAAATTCAAATCACAGTTTTCTCCATTTTCTCACAGTATGAAATTTGTAATTGCATGTAAAACCATCCTTTAGTTTATTAAAATATAAACAATGTGCAACGTGTAATTAAATATTGACAAATTGTTTACTAGCAACGCTTAAGCGCATGTCATCGGACAAATGCAAAATTTATCACGCTATCACGTATCAGATTATCGAGGCACGATATATTTTCATCTATTACATTGTCCGACGTGAAAGTAATTGTAATAGCAAACGGTTATGCGATTATGAATCTGAAATCGGTTTTCGAGAAATTCAATTTTCAGTCGGATTTCACATCAGAAATAAACATCCGGAAAAATCGGTGCAAAATCGAGGTCACTGCGGAAATTGAATATTTTTTACCGCTTGAACGCTTGTCTCTTGTTTCTCCAAAAATAAATTTTTTGTAAACCGATGCAGGGAGATGGAGAAAAATGGGTTTTGGATTCAAAATCTACCAGAAATAAATACGTTCACGTATGTTGTGGAAATGAAGAAAAGTTAAAAATCGTAAAAAATATCCGAAAAGCCAAATGGTCGATAAATTGTAGTATCGTCAGACTTTGTCCTTGGTTGGTTAATCCCTCGACGTGCAATTACGTCTGGCAGACTATTGAATCATTAATTTGTTCTTTCATCATCATTTATACATATTTATCAATTTTTTTTTTACAAGTATCGCGTTCATGACATTTTGCAGTATAAGAGCAAAATAAATCGTTTTATCACTGAAAGTCATTTCAGTGTCAGGTGCGACGCTGATGCAACGAAAATTAGCGATTGGTTGATTCGGTCACGTGATTCGCGAGGGGGTGTGGCGTAGACCTCGACTAATTTGTTTTCTATCTATTCAAATGTTTGCGTATCAGTAAAATTTTATGGCAAAAAATCCTCTTCATTTCCTAGTCGGAACAGTTGCTTCTGGGCCTTTCAGCGAGACGAATCGTACTGGGATACAAGTCGTGCAGTTTTTTTTAACAAATGTAACGTCACGTCAAAGTTCGTTTAATTTGTATGTCAAGAGGTTAAAGGCAGAAACGAGTGAAGATCCCTATGCACGAGTTGCAATAAAAAAAAACTGAGAAAAGGAAGAAAGAGCGTAACGTGATTCGAGGAGTCAGTCGGTAGCAGGCGCTCGGCTCCTCGCGATGTTTACGGCGCGAGAATTTCGATAAATTTGCATTTTATCTGGCCGGGCAGAGTCCTTGGAAGCCTCGGAGCGAACGCTGCTAACCACCGTCCCCTTTGGAAAATCGTGCTCGCACGAAATTTTACGGATGCTCGAGATTTTTCTTGAATTTCCAGCCGGCTCGTTCCTTTTTACAGAACGAGCTTCTCTTTGTCGCACCCGTGTACCTTCGAAACTTCGAGAGAGAGAGAGAGAGAAGGTACCCGCACAGCGCGCGTGCACCGCCTCTCTGGCCTTGATGAGAAGCCTTTTCACCCTCGTTCGCGGAAGAGCCGCGAAGAAAAAGAAAAAAGAGAAAAAAAAAAAGAAAAATACAAGCCCGCAAAGTACAGAGAAATAAACGTCCCTCTTCTGCCCTCTTCTGCCCTCTTCTGGCTCGCGTTGCAGCGGACCGCGGCGATGAAAAACGTAGCAATAACGCGTCCCCGGTGTTATCGGGGCGCAACGGCCGCGCGATTTACCCAAGTGGAACGTTCACGGGGAGACCCGCTTTATAACGTTATTATTTGCAATTAATCTCCTCGTTAATTCAATTGTTGCGCGCCGCGACAATCGCGATAACGTTCCATTTCGCGCGCGCGCCCGCCCTCGCCCTCGCCCCGCCCCGCTGTTCCCCTCGATTATCCGTTTACTCCACGCTAATGCATTTTTCGAGCACGCTCGAATATCGGCATTTCGTACATTTTAATTAGCTAAAATCCGCGGACAGCGCGCGTTTCACCGGCCGGCAACTGTTGTTATTGCATCTCGATCGAGAATTTTCAATCTTCTCTCTCTCTCTCTCTCTCTCTCTCTCTCTTTCTCGTTGCTAGCGGTGATTAGAGTTACTTTCTGTTGGATGATCGATGTTTATCAGCGGTGGAAAATTGGAAAACCGAACGTTCGAAAGATTTCAAATTGCGATACAAACGCGTCGACGTATCGAATAAAAATGTGAAACGCATTTTACGTATTGCGTGACACGCGTGGTCGTTACAGCGATCTACATCGGAAGCTACGCGAATTTTGTTCGGTTAGGCAATATATTACTCGACGATTTTTTAACCCTCTGCGCGCAAGGTGAATAAAAATTCCACGTAAACCATTCGACGTACGTAATTTGGATAAAAGCGTTGAACGGATGAAAATGAAACGAAGAATTGTCTTTCAAAAATATGTTATTGATCATTGAGAAAAGAGAAAAACGTCTCGACGCGCTGGGCTTTAACTTGTAACGATTGCGCGCCTTTCTCCGCAACGTCGCTTATTTTAACGGAACGAGAAACAATGTTAACTAAATTAATTACGAAACTTTCGATTTTAGTAACAGAAATGAAAATGGTACCTACCTTTCCTCGCGTGCCCGCGGAATTGCGTTGCACCGTTACAAGCGGCGGTATCTCAACTCCAGTTGCTCGAAGAAGCGAACTCGAGAAACTAATTTTAAAATCGTTGAAAATTTAATCCCACAACTGTGACTCGCGCAAAGTTAAATCCATGTTCTAACGTACGTATATATTTATTTATTTATTTATTTATAATTTCTACCTCGGCTCCATTTCGGTCTATCTCCGCCTTTAACCTGTCGATGTTTCCCACGCAGACAAATTTTCTCAATTTTCTACAGCAAAATCATGGACTTTTAAGATTAAACAATATCGGTGACACGCACTTTATTCCGGACGAGGAATATATAGCTCTTATTCGAGACACTGTTCGCCAAATTTGTTCCTCTGCAAGTAATATCGTTGGATCTGCTGTCTACTATATTTTGGTTCACAAGGCAAAGTATCGTGGATTTGACTGCCGCTCCACCGAAAGGATTACGCTGTTCGAAACGTCTCTTCCCTCCGGATTACGTCTCGATCGGGTATCGCCTTAACGATACACTTAGCGTCCGGTTGCTGTCTCGTTGCTGTCTAACGAGCCACCAAGTCTCTTCTAGTCTCGAGTCCTTATTGCCCCGCGAGGAAGCGAGAAAACGACAGAGCGTCCGGAAAACACACGGTACGATACTGTCACAGGCGAGTGTGTATATGAATAGACATTGCGTACAATGTGTTTTTTCGGCCACGGTAACAAGCTCCTCGGAACATTTCCGTGTCCGATTCCAGCCAGCTTTTGCATCGCAGCGCTACCAGCGATGAGAATTAATAAAATCAAGATATATCGACAACAACGTTTCTCTGTCGAATCTGTTTCAAGAATTATTCATTGAACCGAACGTGATCATACGTGCCTGGTCAGGCTACTTGGTCGCGCGACGGGAAACGCATTCCTCGTGTGGGATCGTCGTGGGAACAGCGCCCTCGAGCAGCAGTCCATTTGCATGGCCGTATTTGCTGAGAGGGCATTCCCGCTACCTTCCGCCTTTGTGCCTTCCGCGTCTTCGTTTTTCTTACACGCTTTTCACGACGAAATTGGACGAACGGCGTAGGAGCGCGAACGACGAGCGAGGAGGGAGGGGCTGGGCGGATGACGAAGAAGGGTGGTTGCTCGACCGTTTACACTGCCTCGTTCACCCTCCTCCCGTCCTCCACGTCGGGGTGGTTGCTTGCGTTTTTCATCGTTGAAATTCAATAAATGCCACGCTGATCATCTTCAGCGTCCTCTATCGAACCAGCAACTTCCTCGAATTCTCCCGCGTCGAAAATTGAATTTTTTTCTCATAATGGTGTTCCGAAGGAGCCGAGTATTACATGCATTTTCTTCTCCTGCCTCCGCTCCTACGTGGCTCTTTTTTTTCTTTTATCACTGAATGTGATTTGACATCGGGCCTCTTGAGGTGCAACGCTGGTGCAACGAAAATTAGCGATTGGTTGATTTGGGTCACGTGACTCGCGCCTTTCAGTGAAACGAATCGTACTGAGGTACAAGTCGCGCAGTTTTTTGTTTGACGTTGCTTCCCAAAATGGGAGAGATCGCTAGAAAACTTTCATTGACAGAACACTCGTTTCGAAGTTGTAATTTATCATTAGTGGGACTGAAGATCTTAGATGCTCGAGAACTATTCGAAAGTACCTCGTGACACGAGAATATTGGGGACTTGCCCAAGAATATTGAGAGTTTTGTTTTCGAATTGCATCGTGAAATGATAAAAATACAAAGTACAAAATAAGGGATCTCTATTCTCTATTCTCTCTGATGAGAAGCTTGTCCCTTCCTTTTTGTCGCTACTTTCATGTCAATTGGCATATCGCGTAGTACGTACAAACTGTGTATGCACGTAGAATTGTAGACGCTTCCAATTCATGGTCGTGTTCAACAAAGCTCGTCTCGAAATATGTATTATACGACGAGAAGCCCGACGTTGTTACGTTGCGGGATATTTTTGAGAACTCGGCGCGATTTCGAAGAAAATTCTCAGTACCTGTTTTTTACCTCTCCGGCCCCCCAAAAATTCCCGATTCTCATTTAATTATTAATGCTAAAACGAATAACAATCACATTGTAAAAAATATATTTGCTCTTTAGAGACACAAGCGCTCGCACGTTTTCCATCGCTCTTTACGCTTTCCTCTCGTTTCGTTTCGCAACGCTGGGCAAAGACTCAGACATCTATTAACCTCGTATTACACGGCTGTGATTCAAAATGTCGGAGATTATTTTTGATCTTTCTCGCATACCAAGCAAAAGGGAATCAAATACGTTTGGAACACACGTAGTTGCCCATTAATATTTGTTATTTGATTTAATGATGATATTAAAAATTCTCTTTCACTCTCTGTATTTGACACAATGCAGCGTGTCCCTTACAAATACATTTTTAATCTCGAATGAAACTGTTCCATCTCTGCCACTGTAAATAATACTTGCTTCTTCCGTGGTACTCGTTTTTTTTTTCACATGTTTTTATTGGAAACGTATTTTTTTTTTTTTTTTTTTTTTGTATCCATGCGAATCATTTCGCACCGTGTCCGCAGAACGACGCAATATCTCAATGTCGCACATGTTACATATGTATGTGTGTCTTCCATAAAATTGCGCGAGGTGTGCGTAAATATTCGTGTATGGTTTCCCACCCGTGTTGAACCTTTAGCGGAATGATGGAGTATGTTGGAACAAGCGAAGTGAAATGGTACAATAACAGATAAACGTTCCAATATTTCAATTTTTCCCCTAATTGCAACGATTGGGTAATTAAACTTCAAACGTCATTTATCGATCGTACTTTGTTGTAGCGATTTTTCTTGCATAACAAGATTACTTTATCGGAGTGAAAAATAAGCTCGTGTTTTGAATATTCAGTAGAATTATCAGAAGTCAAATATCAGACAACTGAAGCGCGCAACAAATTAATGACTGAAAAAGATGGAAGCCAAACAATGCAACGTCTTTTTTCCCATTGAAAATGACTTGTGCCACGCACAACATAATTCTTCAGTTTAGTCATTGTTCCGTCATTTTTATATATTCATATATTCAGTGAACAGTGATTTACATCGATTGGCTTTTGATCTGTTCAATTATAAACTAACAACGCGTAACAATATGTAATTACATCAATTAATCATTTTAGATTAACGTTGCAACGCGTGATCTTAAATGAATTAAACACTCGAATACGGCTAAAGTGTGAGATCTTCATGAAAAGTCAAATGTGCAGAAAGAGTATAATTGAATTCACAATAATGGTGATTAGAGATGATTTCACAAAGATTCAACATTTTCTATTATCTCGCGCGTGTATTATACGCGCCATTTATTCAATTCCTCGCGTTCGTCGTTTGTCGCAGAAGACAGAGCGAACGTTTCCAACGCAGTTGGAGGTTAAAACGATGTGAAATCTCGCGGCTCGTGTACACTTGCAATATTTGAGCGCGACGATCAATCGCGAAGGCTATCTTTCATCTATATGAGCGCATATTCTCGTGACGCGATCGAGCAACATTAACGTTATGATAGTTCTCGAGACGGAACGAGGGCAATCGGTTGCAAAAAAAACAAAGTGCAACTTTTCCGTATTTGGCACGAGACATAATCAGCAAACTATTAGTTTTATTTTTAGGCACACACAGCGGCCTGATCAGATTTGACTCGATATTATTTCTCTCTCTCTGCATAGCCGAGAGGCTAAAGATTTGTTTCGAAGATATTTTTTAAAAATAATGAAACTTTTTCAAGATGATAAGGCGCGAAGAATGCGTTGCATTTGATCAGTTATTTGTTTACCAGTTAGTAACAGTAGTAGTAACTCTTTACTGTTGCAACTGGAGAGAAGAAACAGAAAAGAGAAATTGAAATTACGAAATATCGTTTCATTTCATTTCATTCACAGTGGAATGAATATTTAAGTTTAAAATTGACCTAAAACCTAAAACCTAAAACAAGGAGACCAACTCGATCGAAAGTGACATTACACGCTCTGACAAAATCGGCTTGGAAAATTTAAAATCCGAAAAAGTCGACTCGGAATACCAGAGTGTCGTGCAAGACATTCATTAGAGAGATTTATTTATTGAAAAAGCGAAAGGCTGTCAACGAGATTGTTGTTTATGACTTGGAATAAGAAATGAATGTCAGCGTGAGAAATCTCTGTGTAGGCGTTATTAATTTCTTTTTTGTTTTGTAAGAAGTTGAGCTACTTTGTAACGTATATTTTATTCATTTTATCGCTGAAAGTGATTTTAGCGGGGATAACCTAGAAAATCAGGTGCAACGCTGATGCAACGAAAATTAGCGATTGGTCGATTTGGGTCACGTGATTCGCGACCGGGGGGCGTGGTAGGAGTGGCTTTGTTTGGTACTGAGCGACTGTAATTTGTTTTGTATCGATTCAAATGTTTGCATATCGATAAAATTTTATGGCAAAAAAGTCGTGCAGTTTTTTAAATTTATATTTTACGTATTTTGTGCATTTTCGCACGTGTAACTAGTAGATTTCGGATATTTGTGTTTATATATTTATGTTATATATTTATATCCATGTGCACTAGATTTTTTATTTTTTCGAATCTCGAATATTCCGGAAATGTATAAATCTTCATTCATCGAGTAATAGAAAAAATCTAAAAGAAGAAATCGGCGAGTAGGTATTATTATTAGAATTAGTCGTTGTTCGAATTAAAAGCGATAAAACTTATTTCGTCAGTTAGAAAACTCAAGCGTATTCGCTTTTAGCGGTTCGGTCGACAGAAGATCCTTGTTAATTATTACCGAATAAATGGAGGGGACGAAAATTCCAATCTCGCTCGCTCTGGGAAGATACTCCATCAAGAGTATCTTCCGATAGACACGACCCATTTCGAAATCGACCGATTCGGTGCCACCGTTAATATCTGGTAATAAAACCTCTGGACGTTCGCGTGAACTTTGGATGGTCGAACGGGAAAGTCATTTTCACAGTTTCTCCAAGAAAGTGCGTCGTAGACGATTATTGTTGATATTGATCCAAGGTATTTCGTATTAGTGATACATGTATATAAAACTCGAGTCTTCAAATCTTCAAGCTTCTCAACCTTGAAGACTTGTTTAGTCTCTGAGACTAATGTTACACGAAGCTCGTGTTTCGGCTAATTAACACTCAGTTCTGACAGCTCTTAGGTTCTTCTCGTGAATAAGTTCCATAGTTTATATGTAACTTTGGTTTGATGACGTGGTGTTCAACGACTCGAATTTTTTAGATTTTCTTTAATACATGTGTGTGTTTTATAATTTTATACGAGCGTGTAAAATGCTAGATACTCATCATGGTATCAACTCCTATCGTAACTCTCAAGACTTCCAAGACACCTTTCAGGACAAATGAATTTACCCTCCCATCAATCTTTTAAGGCACGTTATGGATCTCGAGATTGCCAAGTTGGCCAATTTGTTTGACTTTTTTTTTCTGTGCATACGGTCTTGTTTAAAAGACTCCGCTTTCAACACTGTAACATTGTAACACGTTGTTACACTATTTTATCTTTCTCTTTCGTTCCTGTACCATTTATTGCACTGTTGAATTATTAATAATAATAATAGTTATTACGGTAAAAAACAAGTAATATCTAATTAATTAAATAACTAATTTAATTAATTAGTCAATTAATAGTAACTCGATTAATAATTTATCAATAACGAGCAATATAATTATATCAGTAACAATAATAATAATAATTAATGCACGATCTGCACGCGCACCTTCACACAACTATGAATTACCTCGTGCGTTCATTAGTAATATTTCGCTAAAATATTTTTGTCTCCAATTTGCAATTAAACAAACGGATTTAAACGACACTTTACTTATTTTTACTCGTCTTTTATCGCAGAATCCATAAAATTTTAATTTCGTGACCCGCAGTTCGCGCATGGAACTTTTAAAGAACGGAAAATTCTGTTTCCCGCGGATGACAATGGGATTTTTCATAACCCCGCGATCTAGACTCGAGACTTTCAAAGATCAATCTTCTACGATTAATCCGACCTTGAAGGTGACCAAGGCAAAATCTGACCGACAGTCCCAGCGATGACAATTTTACGAGTACGAAACGCGAGAGGCTCGCGCGTGTTCAAGGTTCGTGGTTCGAGGATGTTCACGGTCGGGTAGGCGAGCCATTCGAGTCCGAACAATTGCCAAGGATAGTGAAAGCCGCGATTCGCGCTTTCCTGTTCGAACCAGCCGAGCGCGTCTGTGTATTATACGACGAGCCGAGTTTCATTTTGACGTAATCGACGTGTGTTTACACGGCGAAAGGGCAAGCAATCGGGGTCGACTCTTTCAAGGGGGAGAGAAAAATAAAAGGAGAGAAGAAGGAGGATACGTTGCCGAGATCGTGGCACGGTGGCCAGCGTTCGAGCTAAACATCGATCTGAAGGGAATTCGTGTCCCGACCGATGATTTTACAGCCGATCGATCTGCACAAACCGTCGCGTATAATTACTCCGCTTGCTAATCGACCGGATAAACGGCTCGCGTTCTACGGGCTTAATTATCGAGTGACGGGAGGAATTTTCGACGCTGCGTACGATACGTGGTCTCTAATTTGGTAATTTTGTTCCGCGATGAGAAAGAAAGGGACGTGCTTTTCGAACACGCGCGGAGTTTTCCTTTGTTTTCTTCAACAGAGCCGCGCTACGATTCTTCCAACGGGAGACCATTTGAATCTTTTTCTCTCGGCAATTAGTCCAGCATCGACGCGTCGAACGACGGCTTGAAACGTCAAGCGAAACTCGGCAGCCCCCGGCTGCTCCGACGGTCTCCTTATTACCGATTTTCTACGTCGTTTGCCTTTGTGCTCGCTCTGACGAGTTTTTCCATCAAATTAGCCACTTTTAATCGGCCTGTCGTGTAACCGTACGTATCCTCTGTATTTATGCACGTGCTCGATGCAGCGACCACCGATGTCGTGTCGTGTCGCTTGGTAAAGTCACCGCATTACGACCACTCTCTCTCTCTCTCTCTCTCTCACTCACTCTCGACCAGCTTCACGAATCGATATCATCGCACAGCCCAGTTTACCGGCCGTGTGCAGATCGCCTGCGAACCTGGTTTCCAAGCCAACCACGGCGATCCGAGCCGTCGTGGACGCCAGTCCTCCTCGTGGCCGGCTCCTCTCCTCCGACGCCTGGGATCACCGCCGTTGCCCCGTTGACAAAAACCGCTGGCCGAATATTGCGGCATTTCGCGGAAATGCATCGTCCACCACCTCCTAATTCGTGCGGCGGCACGCGCGCGCCCTTTGCTCTGCTGACAACCGCGCTCCAAATGCCCGGTGTCAGAGCGATTCTTCGCGAGGAATTTCGTTTCCCTCTCTCTGTCCAATTCGACCGCTAGCGGTTCGACAGAATACGCGCGGAAGTACCGCGGAAGTACGCTCGTATAAAATTGCCCGTTTTCTGTTAATAGGATAACAATCAACGACAGGCTATGCGAATTGCGAGAAATATTGCAAGCGTCGGCGGCAAAAAGCCGATTAATGATAGGCTATCGGTCGGTAAAGCGCTAACACATCGTCGGCTGTTGTGCTCGGAGAAAATCGCCGTGGATTTTCTGTCGTGTTCTTTGTTACGTGTGACTTTCGGAAAGCGACGCGTCATCGTCTTGCCTCGTCGAAGAGAACGCTCAGAGAACACGAGGGAATGGATCCATCCGATCGTTTTTGGAGCTATAAAATCGAGCTCCTCCTCCTCCTCCTCCTCCTCTTCCTTTCAGTTTCCCTCGCGTTTCACCGGCAACTCGCTCGGTTTTACCACTTGCTGAAACTCCGGGGCCAGTTTCCATTCGCGAGACCGTTTCTCGTTAACGAAACACGCGCGCGCTTTATTCGTGCAATTTCGCGCACAAAGGTTATCGTTCCGCTTGGTTTATACGAAACTACTTGGTCTCGTTATTATTTCAAAGTGTCTGCCACCGTGAACGTTTCGGGCAACGACACCGATGGGACGTTGTTTGTCGCGGCTTTAATGAAACCGTTCCCCCGTGGTCCCGCGCGCGGCTTTTCACCGACCGTTCGGTTTCCAGCGTGTTTTCGAGCGCAGGAACACTCGCAGGTGATAACGCGCGCCCGAGACGAGTTTGATTACAGCGGCAGCGTTCCATCGATCGATCGCCTGCTCGATTTCGCGCTTTCTTCGTCGTCGTCGTGAAATTTCGTCCCTTGTTATTTACAACAGATTTCGTAACGATTTTCTTAAACGGAACGCGATCTAAAAATTACGTCCGATTGTCCGGTTGTTTTCTCAAATCGTCGGAGATACGAGAATAAACGTTTTCGTATGAAAGTTGTTTGAGGAAGGAAGGAACTTTCTCTCTCTCTCTCTCTCCCTCGTTTGTGTATTTTTCACTGTAGATCAAGTCGAGTTGCGAGTCTTTTTCAACCGAATACCCATTCTTCGTAATTAAAGAGGAGAGGATTGTTAAAATAAGACAAGATTATTTTCGTAGTAAAAGTCTTTCTCTTGTAAAAGAAAAAAGAGCAAATTCGTTTTAGACGTTGACATATAAATGTTTGCCGAAATAAGGAATTAGGAATAATTCGCGAAAATTACTTAAAAAGATTTTAATGCCAACGTAGCCACGTTTGATTAATTTTGGCAGCAAATGTTGGCAAAGTGTCTTTAAGATCACCATAATCGTGCACGTGCAAAGATAGTTGTTACGCGCGTCGTCTTATTTTGAAAAAAAGAAACTAACGTTGTCATTGAGATCTCGGCGAATTTTCACGCGTTTGTGGGAAATTTCAAAGTTTCGAATTCGCAGAGAATATCTGAAATACGATACTTTCTGCAATACCCAGTGCGGAAAATCAGTTTGTGCATAAAAGTTCTGCTTTTTCAATTATATTCTCTGAAGTTATATTCGCGAATTTGTGGATTGGAAAACCTGCACTTATTAAGTTTCCCCCGTTTCATATTTTCAAACTTCTACACGAATAACCCGTTTGCGCGTTCCCTTTGCTTTCTGACGATTCTTTCTAGAAACGAAGAGCTTTTTAACGCTCTTTGTTAGTTAAAACTGACGACTCTGATTATCAAACGGGTGACGGCTTGATTAACCTGTCCAGGCATTAAACGAGTGACTCGTCATCGTACGAGTCGCGAGCACGTTTCTTAGCCAATGAAATAAGCAGAAATTTTTTTATTGTTACGTAAAGAGCGTCTAGAATTCAGACGAAGTTGAAAAGTTGATGAGTAACGAAACTCCAGCGTCTGGCGTGACGCATGGCGTCGAGGAAAAATTTGAGTGAACAATCGTGGGTCGAGAGAGGGCGAGCGAGTGGTGGAATTTTTGAACGTTACCTCGCCAAGGTCGCGTTACGTTTGCACGCTATATTTCAAGCGAATGTAGGTTTGTGTAATCGCTCGAAGTCGTTCACGAGCCGAACGAAAGATGAACGCGCTCGTTTCGAACCGTCTGGAAAATTACTCCCCGTCGAGCGACGAGGATCGCGTCGATACTGCCAGTCCCATCCTCGCGTCCGATAGGCCTCGTAAATCACGGCCGCTCGATACCTTCACGGTCGTCCGAGGAAAGGCGATTATTTCTCAACTTTCCAACGTGTCCGACCGTCCGACGACCGCGCGCTGCGCCGAAGAAGTCATTTCCCCGCGATGCAAAGAAGGGACCTCGCGGGAGAATTTATCGCGTATTATCGAGCGATGCGACGCGAGTCCGACCTGTAATGATAAATACCTGTAATCGTGATTGATTAGCGACACGTAGGATCGAAACGTATCGCACTCTGGCAATTATTTTGTTTTTTCCTTCTTTTTTGTTGTCACGTTTTTCCCCTGTTTCTCAACTTCTGCCTGGCCGATGATGGATCGTTTTGCTTGAGAAGTACGTATTTGTGGCTCGTGCCTCCACGGAAAATTTGGAACCGACGTGGAAACGCATGCAGCAATCGCAAGTTGTTCACTCTAAATAGAGTTTACCGTACTTTTGCTGCACGTGTAGTAAAAAAATGAGAACGATATCAGAATAAATCTTGAATATGCAACTAGTAGGTAATTATTAACGTAATTGATCGTTTAAAGTTTCTCTGGAGTTACAAAGTGTAATAAATCATCTTGTAAAAAGTATCTACGCAGTATTATACATTTCCATATTCGTTTCATAATTTATAAATGGTTATAATAATCGCGTCACGTTGTGACATCTCACAACGAAATTTCAATGATATGTTTTTTTTGCATAATGTATTTGCAAGTATTCAAACACTTCGTGAACCATCGCTGCGTATAACGAAACAAGTGATGTAACCTAACCTAAAAATTAATTCCACAGCAGATATGACGAAAACAGACGGGTAAAAGGTAACCCAGTTCTGTCGCGTTATTACTCGTGGATAGCTGTTTGCGAGTTTTATCATACAGTACTTTCCTTGAATTCTAGTACAATGATTTTTTTTTAAAATTTTTTTGAACACGTTTCTTTGATTGTCCATTTCAATATTCACAGCCATCTTTGATACGAATACATACCACACATTGTAGATGAAAGTAACAAGAATATAAAATAATATACATAGTATAGTATACTATAATGTATAATATAGACTAACAGAACGAGTGGTAAATACTTGTTGTGATAAATTAAAAAACTTGTACAAAATTGACTATGCTCGACTGGTTTATTTGCACTTGTATCAAGTTACGCGAGTAAGATAAAAAACAGAATAGCGGTGAAAATTACAAACTCTGTTGTGTACAGTTTTTTGACGAACTAAAGTCGGCCAAATTCTTATAAATTCTTACAAACAGCGGCTTATTTTTAGCAGAATCTCGTTAAGCGACACGAGCGTCTTCCAAAGAAACGTCGAAATATCCGAAGTAAAGTTGCAACGTTGTACTTTGCGAAACAATTATTAAACATTTCAAATTGAACGAGCAAGAGCAAAGACGGTACGAAACTTTAGTCTCAAAATAATTTCCTACTGCAAACCGTGGAAGTCGGAACTCGTCATAATTACGATCGACTTACGGTCAACTGCGTCACGAGTAGTTGCAACTACGTTTTCTGCGTTTTCAGCGTACGAAGTGAAGGTGGCCAAATTCTCGCGGGCCGCTATTTGTAACGCGGAATCTCATTAAGTGTCGCGAGTCTCTCTGTAGTTCCCCGAACGGGGCGAGGGGTGGGCGTGGGGGACTATTTCGGTGGTATACATCCCTTTCGAAACTTTATCTTCCCCGCGCGGAGACTCATGAAAAATTCAATATCACGCGTACATTTTTCCCCGCGGTGTGTGTGTGTGTGTGTGTGTGTGTAGGTGTGTCGAACGTTCAGCAAAGTATCAATGGTTAACTCAAACACTCTGTCGCGCCCCAGGCCGGCGCGACACAGAAATAGATTCAACGAGAACGTTCTCTCCTCACAAAGGCGGAAGGCGGAAGGCAAACGACGGAACTTTTTCACGGATTTAATACGTTTTCATCGGCGAGCGGAAGGGTTCGTTTATCCCCGGCGCTCGCGCCGTATATTCATCCACCGTTTACGAAACCGAGCGGACGCACGCCCGGCCGATCTAATTTACACCCACTCTGTCTCTCGGCGCGTTATTTCCCGTAAGAATATTAATTAAGGCGGGATTGGATACGCGTAAAAAGCCCCGTCTTGTGACCGCGAGTTTAGGATTTTCCGATTTCACGATTGAAAAAGCTTGAAGATTTGCTTTGTCGTGCTTTTCTCACTGTGTTGTTATTGCAATTTGTCAATTTTTTCGGGGGATTTTGCGTTAGTCAGTTTCGAGTGTTTCACGACTTGCACTCGCTGCACTCGCGTCTCTAAAAAATATAATTGAAAAAGTAGAGCCTCGGAGGAAAGCTGTTGCTCGTGTCAAATACTATTGAAAGCATTGCAGCTGGAACGTTTCGCAGACTCTTGCAATTTTGTGCTTCACTTTGAAGGTAGATTTTTTTACTTCAAAATGACAGGAAAGGAAAAATTATCAAACAATTGTTAACAATCGCTCAGTTCTGTATTTTTCATCTTTCATTTTTCATCTTCGTCGAATTTTATTTTATAAAACTTCGACTTTATAAAATATCCTATACGATAACAACGATTTCGTTCTGGGAAATATCATCGAAAGCAATCTCGTGCAATTTTGTGCTCCGACATTCTCCGCGAAACGCGAAACGAAAACTTCTTTGTCCCCCTTCTGTAAACTCCTGAAAATTACTAATTGCGACGCTTTCGTTGCGAGGACCGAGTAAATACCGATCGCGCCCTTTACACGGTGTCGTGGACGTTTTTGCCAAGATGGCGGTTTCGCGGGGATCCCAGTGGGAGAAACGATCGCGGTCGCCGCGATAATTATGCGGTTTCCGTTGTGGAAGTTGCGAGCGGCGGGGGTATGTAGTCACTGTCCAAAGTACGAGAGTTGGTAGTCACTATCCAAAGTACGAGAGTTGGTTTCTTGCGCTCGAGCGGGTGGCAGCTCGGCTGAAGGCCGATTTTACCGCGTATCGCGATAAAACGATGTGCCGCGTCTCTCGTGTTTTCTCGCGCGGTGCCACCCCGTTTAGGACCCCGTGGCTCGTAAATTTCACCGGTGTCGTGGCCCCGGATAGTTCCGTTTCTTCTAAGCGTGGTAGCAGCAGCAGCAGCAGCGGTCGATAAGTCTAATAACGAGCCGGCGTAAAGAAAAAAGAAGAAAGGAGAAAAATAAACCGAGAGAGTGAGAGATGCGCTTAAAGTTTCCCCTGCGCTTTATCCTCCGCTCATAGATACGCCGGCCGTCGTTTCATTTGCATGCGGAGCACTCTTCGTGGCTGCAGGGGCGAGTTCAGGCAAAAGAAGAAAAGAGATCGCGAGGAACTGCGAGGGCGAGAGAGGGATCAGAGATGGGCGATGCACGCGGGAGAACCGTAAGTTTGCAAACGAACTTTTGTGCTCCTTTCACTCCGCGCGCTCTTACGCGTCGAACAGAAATCGATTCGTGTAACTCATAGACTCGATTGTTAAATTAAAGAACTTTTTATGTGTTGATTATTTGTAACGACAATCCCGAGTATTTGAATGTTTCGCACCAAGTTAGCTAAAGTTTCGTCAATCTCGTTTCGGTGGAAAACGAAGCCTCAAATGAGAGTAGTATCCTTCTTTTCATAATGAGAAATGTAATATCCATAGTGGAACTTTGCTTATCTGAATTTTCCGGGCTACAATTGGTTATTTGCTGCGTGATAACAGGAGTCCGTTGATTTTTCGTTCGTATAATGTGAGTCATTTAATTGGGTATTGACTGAAATTTGCTCCAAATAAATGACTAAAATCGCAATATAAATGGAACTATATTGCACGTATTACATGTTGTGCGCATACTGTACTCAATTTGCACGATATAACGAAACGCAATGCTACGGGGATTTAACAAATCACACATATGGAAGCAGAAGCCAGTTAGCGTAAGTCACTTTTTGCTTTAAAAGCCACTTGTGCTTTGTCAAAATCATCAGTTGATGGAAGAGTTCGGTCGTCGTACGAAATCATTGCAATATTGTAAATAAACTGAAAGTATACTTTGTGGAAAGTATATTTGTACATTTTTTAATGGAAACTGACTTTAAGTGATTGGCTTCTGACCCCTCCTTCCCGCAATACGAACGATATCGATTTTTTAGGGGTGTCTTTTGGGATTCTAATTTCCAAGATTAAAAAAAATATTGCTTGCGAAAGTTCCGACTATTTGCGAGTATATTTTCAAAATTCGCGACTATTCGTTTGAGACTCTGAAACTAGTTCTTTACGAGTGTTCTTTGCGATTGTATGCAAATAGTGTTCGAAAGCCACGAAACGTAGATGTAACTCAACACTCAACGAATAAGTTGTCATTTCTCTACCTGCCAGTTGCGGACATTTTTGAGGGAATTAAGGAAACGTACACGCAAAGCAAGTTTACCAAATCAGCACCGTTCTTCGTAAAATTTTTCACATCTATCAAACTACCGTTTCCATTGCAAATTCTATAAACGTAACACAACACAAAGTAAATGCATTTTAAAAAATTTAAATGATTTTTCGGAAAGCTCTTCCATTTTTTTACTTTAATGTTTCTGATGGTAACAAATTGGTAACAAATTCCCAAAAAAACGGTAACATATTTTATGCTTCAATGGTCGGTAGTTTCAGTGCTAATATCTAAAAGTACGAAAAAAATCTACAAATTCCTACGATTCGTCTCACTGAAAGAGGCCACAGAGGACGCCACTCCTACTCGAGGTCTAACCCACGCCCCCTCGCGAGTCACGTGACCCAAATCAACCAATCGCTAATTTTCGTTGCACCTGAACAGGCCCGATTTTCTGGGTTACCCCCGTTAAATCACTTTCAGTGATAATAATCTGGCTTCGCGACGCTCCGAGACTTTCCCCCCCCCCCACTCTCGTGAATCGACCGTCCTATAAATATTTATACGAGATCGCAATTCGGAATATTTGCCGTGGCGTTGTTTCGCCATAGCGGCGGTTCGGACGCGGGAAGTCTCCTCCCTCCGTGGCTCGGAGATTAAACTGTTGTCGCTCGACGAGCTACGGAAATATTTATTCTGCTGATGAGAGAATAACGTTCGGGAGGAAATTTCATAACGGTGCTCGGTGCCCGGCTGAAATTTAATAACGATCAAACACCTTCCCGCCAGTGTCTGGTCTGCTGGTTCTCTTGGACGCCGCGGTGTCCGCCGAATCCAAGATGGGACGTTCGCGGAATTTCTTGCAAACCACCGTCCGGCTGAAACGAGTTCGGCCGTGTTTGTCGTGCCACCCTTTCGCGATCCCTCTTCATTAAATTAACGGATTAAATGGGCCGCCGGGCCGGGATTTGCGGACGCGAAATGCTTCACTGAATTCAAAACTCGGAGCGTCGCGCGGAGCATACGAGTCGAATACTACTCTCCGGGAGATAGAGAGAGAGAGAGAGAGAGAGAGTCGCGTATAAATATTCACAGACGGCACTCTGTTGTTACGCCGACGGGCAGGGAAGTTTGCAGTTTGCTGCTCCTTTTTGCGATCTAACGAGAGGACACAGCGAGATCACAGGATGCTATGAAAATATTGCGGTCGTAGTGGAAAACTCTGAAACGTCCTTTTCTTTCTTTAAGCTCTCGAGACGCTGTCACGCACGTGGTACTGACTAGGCGATTCGCGTTTGATAAACTTTCATGCGGAGTTTTACCCATTTATAGGACGTTTTTTGAAGTGTGAAATTGCACGGAATATTAACGAATACATTTATACGTATATTCAATGTCCAAAATGTACTGTTACTGTTACAAACTATATTCTTCAAGCGTGAAGGTGCATCAAAATCCGCAACAGCGAGTCAGTACAGTGCGTCAAAGTACACCCAAGTGGCACCTATGTGACACACTAGTTTTTGTGGCGATGTCTTTATGAAAATAAACGATGTATTATTGCCAAAACTTGTTTCCGGAAAAATAATGTGCAGAGTAGCAATTTCCACATCGACACCTTTGTAACTCCAGTGCTTAATCTGTATTTAACGGTAAAATATTAGAAAAATTATAAAATATCCTTTTATAAGTACTGAAATGGTATCAAACGGTGTCGCGTCAATGTTAAGAAAGATTTGTCTTTAAACTGTTAAATATATTTTGTATCATCATATGTCAATATCTTTTTGATTCCTGAATTTTTATATTACTTATTACTATATACCTATGTAACTCATTATGGCTACTGTGCACGCGACTTTTCCATGCAGTAAGCTATTTATGGAAATAGAGCTCGTTAATGTATCGTTTGTTTTCACAAAAATATTGCAGGAAAACTAGTAGGTGTTGACGAAGAGAGAAATCAAAGAGCTTTGAAATTGAAAGTGAGGATAATTCAAATCTTGGAACCTTTGAAAATCTTGAAAGTATTGCACCAAAGTATTACCTTGCAAGTTTTCTCATTACTTTCAATCAAATATTAAACGAAATCCAGAAAGTTCGAATCGTCACGAATACGTTTCGTATCGGCATTTGTGCTACATGTGCTTTTGTTACACGACGACTCGAGCTTTCTAAAAGTAATTAAAAAGCTTGCGAGATATTAAAGACAATTACGACTTTCCAGATTTTCAAAATTCAATATTTATCAAGTTTTGAATTTCTGCGAGAGTGTGAGAACGAGACGAACATTCTGGTGCGTCAATCTGTTGTGTGAAAGAAAACGAGAACGAGACGCTTGCAATTAGTCGAATCAGGGACGCAGAATGTTAGCATTGCGTTGAATCATGCTTTGCACCGAAGATATTTCACGACAGCTGAGTGGAAAGAGGAGAAAGACGTTCAATTTCTGCATGGATGATCCAAAATCTTAACATAAATCGCGAGCAGCACCTCTGGAAGTATTTTGCAAGTGTAACAGTAAGAAAGCATTTAAATCCAGCAACTTTCGAAATAAATTTAAGAACGAGATGAAACTTGGAATACTTTGGATTCACTCGTAATTCAGTAGAGTCTATATCTTGACAGTGTTCGATAAAGTGAACAAAGCGAAAGCGTTAAACACTGGATGTTAAACTTCTATAATTAAAATTTCATTTACCTGCAATCAGTTGTAGCTGCTTGCTTCAAACTCAAATCCGAAACTATAACAATTGCCATCTGGTTTTTAAAAAATTCCAAGCTTGACTTGTCACCAAACGTACGATAGTGAAGTTCGAAGTGATTCCAGTTCAAAAAAATTATTCAACCGTACAACGAAATATAAACAAATGAAAAATATCGACCCTTCCGAATAGTCTCTCAGATTCAGACATCCTTCTCGAAATGGTATCCTCGACTCAAATGACTCTGCGAGTCAAGGCGAGAAACATCTCGGCGAAACGCGTCGTTGGTAAATGAAACATCGGAGGAGGCGAGATAATGAAACAAATGGAGCGTCGATGAATTATTGGCCGGCAATTTTATTACTCTTTGAACGCGGCAATTAATCATCGCGTAACGATGAACGCGGGCGCTCGAGTGCGCGTTCGCCCCGGTTTTATCGGTTTTCCGCGCCGATGCCGAATCAAAGGACGAGCCGGGAAAGAATGTCGTTTCGTGTGCTTGTGTGTTCCTAAGCTGTGTGACGTAAAGAGAAGGAAAGGACGCGCGAGGCGAGCCGGGCCAATGAAAATTCAAATTCCTGCTTTTTCATCTCGATGTGACGGTGGAACACACCCACGCGCGCGCGCAATTTTGACGTCAACCGTGTCAACAAAGCCGAACGAACTTGAATGAAGAAACGCGACGCGACCTCTTTTCCGGCCGACGCTTTATCGCCTCGTTCTTCTCAATCACTGCCTGTACAGCCGCTCACGAAAGTCTTTGAATTTTCTCGTCCGTAATTATCAATCCTTTGAGACCACGGAAGAACTTTCTTCCGTCGGCCAAGTATCTTTTTCGTTTTTTATTGTCGCTGAAAGTGATTTTAGGTGCAACGCTGAATGCAACGAAAATTAGCGATTGGTTGATTCGGGTCACGTGATTCGCGAGGGGGCGTGGCGTAGACCTCGAGTAGGAGTGGCGTTGTCTGGTGCTAAGCGATCGCGCCTGTAATTTGTTTTCTATCGATTCAAATGTTTGCGTATCGATAAAATTATTTTATGGATGAATCTTACTGGGGTACAAGTCGCGCAGTTTTTTCTTACTATTATTTCTCTCAGATAAAATTTATAACTGGCGATACATCGTACTTTCAAGATATCGGCTCGATCGAATAAATCGGTTCAATTATTTTTGGAGAGTCTCGCTGCGAGATTGACAAGTTTCAAACGACGTTGCGAAAGCAACCACGTGAATTTATTCGGAGAAAGAGAGGAACGGGAGGGTGAAACGTAGAAATGATTAAAGAGTTTGAAACATAGAGGAATGCGTAAAGAGAAGAGTTCTGTTGCGCTGCTCGAGTTCTGTTTTCAGCTTCAATGACGTCACTTCTTATTCCAACGTTTGTTCCTATTCTGCCTCCGTGCGTACAACGCTGTAACGAGGAGAGAGAGAGAAATGTGCAATTGCAAAAATAAAACGCAGAGAGGAGAGTCAAAAGTTGCGAAATAACGCGGGTAAAAATTATTCGGTTCGCGACAAGTAATTAATGCCAAAGTACTTAATTAGTTCCACTAATTAGTATAAAAATAATTCCTGTACTATTCCAAGACTTTTGTGAATTCTCTGAATGGCACGTACCATCCACGTACCATCTCGTTCTGCCGATTCTTTTTACGTTGCCCAATTTTCTCCCAACTTTGTCCGCACGTTCTCGAAACTCGAGTCTCACAAATGCGACGACATTTGTTCCGCAAATGCGAAACTGCACATCGAACGTTGCTTCTTTCGCTGTTATAGCGTGGCGAGCAGAACAGTTCCAAAGGCCTCTTTAACGACACGACGGGTGAGCCAACGATAGGATGATTGTAATCTGGATATCTGATTTCGACGGGATCGCGCTCTTAATCGGTCAGCGACGGTCGCGCGACATTCGCGTTTCGCGCTCACGCGCGTGTAATTTCCCCCGTCGATTAATTATCGAGGCGACGGGTCGATTCGACGCGGTTATGTCACCGCGATTACAAGCCTCGGCCGTGATTGTAACGCGCGACGCGCCGACTCATTAATTAATCGCGTAATCGTAGACGAGCCGAGAGTGCTCTTTGCGCATTTGTTGCTTAATCTTGTTAGCGGCGTTGATTGCTTTATTCAATGGCTCGATGCAGGGACGCCGTTTCCTAGACACGCACCCATAAGTCATCACCTTTTATTCCGTTCCATCAGCCTTCCACTTGCCTATTTTGCTAGCCGAACCAATGATAATCAAAATACCGATGAAATTATGCGGTTTTTTTCGTTGAAGACAACGTTTCGACGCTCGAAGACTTGTTAATTAATATATTTGAGCGTATAGCACTAAAGTATCAGCTCTTAATTGTGAAGACTATTTTCGTTTTCTTTGATAGTGTCTTCAAATTTTGTCCAAGTGTCCATTTAATCGTTGATGCTAGATGATACGTGATGTTACAATGTGCAATACAGGTTGTGGTATAGGAACATCCATTGATTCTCTCATGCCAAATGTCCAATAAGTCCATGATCTCCTCTTCTGTTATAACTTTCTGTTGTCTCTTGTTATCCAAGTAAATAAAAATAGGATATAGAGAAACCTAGCGAAGCTAGGGTATTATCGAAAGTGTCAGATAAACGAGGTCTTATTCCAGTGATTTTTCGTTCACGTAAAAGTTCAAATAAATGGAGTTTTACTGTACTAATGTGTGCGAAGATATCTGAATATGTAAGTACATTACGAACATAATTTCCGGAACAAATACAATTTCGTCTCGTTGGAAAATCGTCCATCTGCAATATTTGGGAATTCTCGGTGTTCGAAGATCTGTTGTCAATTGCTTTTGAGTGTTGTCTTCCTTATTAATCGCGGTGCATATGCGAAGCAAAATGAAAGCAAGCAACAAGAGAATAATAATAATAATATGTGAAACTTGCAGTAATATATTGCAATCTGTAAAGGAGGAATTGCGTGGCTGATGAGTAAATCTCGAGTTTCGATTTTTCTCACAAACATGAAAATTGCGCTATACTTCTCGCGAAGTTGCACATGGAGAAACAGAAACGTGGTTAATCGAAAATACACGCCATTCACGAAATGGCAACGCGCCTCAAAATTGCGAGTTGCAGAAAATGTCTACGTAAAATATCCAAACCAAAGCGCGCAATAAATAAAAATTCTTCGTTCACAGCAACGTAAATCCCTGAGAATTTTCAAATAAACAAAACCCACGTCCCATTTGTAAAAGATACCTCGTCGACCTTTACACGTTTCATCGAAGTGGCCGAACCAAGCATCGAGCCACGGTATTGCCGAAATTCTGCAGAGATAGAATAAACAGAGCGGAATAAACAAACGAGCGCGCAACTCGAGGATAACGCGTATCACGGATAAGGATAAGAGCCTGCTTCCGGGAAGGGAAGGAAAAAGAAGTCGACACTTGCGCGCAGTTGGGCGTAACAGTTAGCGGCAGGTTCGCGCGTGGCTGTCGCAGTAGTGATCGCGCGCGTGCAAGAGGATGATAATCGTCGGTGTCATCGAAGGTGAATCGTTCAACTTCTTGGTGCGGAGCGCGGTTGAAGCGGCTGTTTCGAAATAGTCTAAACGCCTCGCGCTCCAGCCCATCGGCGGCCGCCGCTGAAACCCGGAGAGAAATTCTCGCGGAGCTTTGCTCTCGTTTCGAGAGCCCGAAGATTGCTATTGTTCCGGCGGAGAGGTTCGTTTTGCTTTCTTTTTTTCTTCCCCTCCTTTCGCCCTTTCCCCTTTCTTCTTCTTCCTCCTCCTTTTTTTTCTCTTTTTTTTAAACTTCGTTTAATTGAGAAGAAAGAATCGCGGCTGGAGAGATCGTTTTAAATAGTCGTACAGTTAGCTGAAATAACAGCGCCGTAGGGAGAAGAAATGTTTGAATGTTCTTTTTCTTCCCTCCTTTCCTTTTATTCCCCTTCCCGGCCAATGTTCCGCGTCTCGCGTGGCGTTTTCATAGCCGTTCAATCCTCGAAAGCTGTCGCGGAATTTTCGAGTTATCAGTTGGATTTCACCTTTGAGTTAAATTCTTTGAATCGAGGGTTCGAACTGTCGTGCACATCATCTTTGTAATCTAGTACGTCGAATTCGTTCTGTCCTAGATGTAGAAAATAATTCTCTTGGAAAACCAAAGTTTTAACATTTTGATCCAGGATAAATAATTTCTCTTGATTTGAAACTTTTTTTTTTATTATAGGATATAATATACATGGGATTTATCGTAGGATGATAAACGCGCAGTATTCTGTCTGTTTGGAAACACAATTGAAACAAGGTGGGATCGATTTTACACTGTTTACAACGTTTTGAAAATTTTATATCTTATAACAATTACTAGATCCCGAATTTTAAACTGGAGCTGTGTTACAATCAACATATTGATGTTTACCAACTCTAATCCTCAGTGATAACTTTATCAAATAATTAATTAGTCGAAGATTCGTTGCAAATTTTCCACTGACAGCGTAGAATTTTCACGTTCGTCAAGATTCTTCGGAATACAGATTTCGCGAACGTTCGTTAAAATACAGATCTGTATCGAGCGCTTTGCGAACCGCGAGCGAAAACGTTGTGCAACGTTGCGCGACACTTGGTGAGATTTTGCATTCCAAGGTAAATAAGTTCCAAGGTAAATAATTACGTATCGAAGTAGCAAAGTTTTCGAGAAGAGGGGAAGACGGTTCGAAGTCAGTACGCGGTCGACCGCCGAACGGTAATTACACGTGTTGTGCTGTCACGTTCTCTTTTCTCACCTGGGAAATCGACTGGAGCAGAAGGACGCACAGCCACGCGAATTTCAGCGTTCGACGAAAGAAAATCGAACGACCGACTGCTTCGTCGAGCGGTAAGATCGCAAAGTTGAACGGGTTAGGATAATCGCGAGGAAGGGCTTGATCAAAGAATGACGGTTGCCGTCAGATCGAAGAATTTAATTCACTTTGCTCGGTTCGTGCTCGAGCCTAACATCTCTATTATCTTCTGCCGTCGAGGCTGAAATATTGGACAAATCCTCCTCGGGGCTTTGCCAGGATTATTGGAAGCTCCGGACCAAACGATACTGTATATCGTCGCTGTAGCGGCACATATTCGCCCTTTAAAAACCATAGATAAATTTAAGCCGTCCGCGCTCGTCCGCCGCGCTTTCCCTCGGAGTAGCTGCAAGCGTTTACAGCAAAGGGATAATAAATTAAACAACGTTCCGGGATTAGATGGCGCCGGACGTCGTATCGTTGAACGGACATCGTGCCCAGAAACGCGAACGATAAATACAGGTTGTTTGAAACAGATTGATGGAAAACTTCAGAAGTGTGTAGTACTTGTGGAAAAAAGCGAAGGAATCTTGATATATACTCTTACTCGAGGTCTACTCCACGCCCCCTCGCGAATCACGTGACCCAAATCGACCAATCGCTAATTTTCGTTGCATCAGCGTTGCACCTGAAGAGCTAAAATCACTTCAGTGATAAAAATATTTTTCTACATACGTGATATGTCTCTTCTCGACGCTTATATTCCAAGTTGCCTGTTTCATTTAATTTCATTTAGTTCGTATGTCAATTAACATATAAAATTAGTTTCGGAGTTGTTAAATTTTTTTCTACTCTAAACCTGTAAATGGCCAGAGAGAGAGAGAGAAACCAGAAACCTTAAACGTCAGACGAGACCGAGCGATCGTGTTTCGATTTCGCCGCTCCAACTTGCAGTTCGAATTTTTCAATCCTTACAATTACATCGAGCTGAAACGTAGCAATACCCGGCGGAGCGCGGTTTAACAACCGTGAAAAGGTGAATCCTCTCGGATTCCATGGCTCTCGAATTGATCCTCTTCGTGTCCGGTTGCGTGTTTATCAAACGTTCGAAACGGCGATAATTCTTTCGATTAAATAACTCGCGGATCGACGAACTGCGAGCACACCGTCGATCGACGCGATTGTCCGTGTACCGCGTGCCCGTTATGAAGCCATTGACGAAGCATCGAGCATCTGTATCGAGCCTTCATCGAACGATCGATCGCAACAACCTTGCTGCGCGACGATTGCGACGCGTCCTGGCAGGGAAAAGGGGCAAAGCGCTCCTTCTAGGTGCGCGTTCTCGATTCGTCATAGTCGCTATTCTTACCTGGAATACGAAACGCGAGCGTGTTGCGTTGCCGCGTAACGTTTCGACGCTTGCGAAATACTTGAAATCGGCGGACGTTGATATTCAAGATTCGATCGTGAGAACGATCAGCGAGCGATCATGTTGGATTGGTAACGAGTCACGGGCGAATGTTTGGGAAACTCTCTCTCCTTTCGCTTCGAGGAGACTTTTACCACTTTTAAAGTGTATTCTTTAGGGACAAATGACAACTATCGACACATTCTCGCAGCTGAAAACGGAGTTTTCTTCATTTTGATGTCTCTGATCGTCTGCCAACAGTCCTTCGTTATTTCGAGACTTGCTGTTCATTGCAGCTAGTGGAATTCCGAATGCGATATCTTTTTTGACATTTAAATAGCTTTTCTGTCCTTTATTTTCTACATTATCCATATCGATTCCTAGTAATTTTCCCTGAGTTTTTTCAGACTTGCACTTCTTTAAATTTCTAACAATACGTAATTGTAAGTATAATATTATATCATCAAGTTCTCTCTCATTTTCACATTTCAAGTGCTTATTTCAACAGTTGTATTCAAGTACTGATTTTTAATAATTGCCTGCGACACTTGGTCAAAGATATTTCGTATCAGAGTGTGTTGAGACAGTCAGACATTAGTTTGAAATAACACGGTGGTAACAAATATAAAATTTCAATTTGGCTTAACCGAGAAAGAAGTCAAATTTGTTGAAGAAATTATTATTGTTAGCCGCTGTTTAGGATTAAAAATTCTGTAGACGAATCAGGAGTGATAGAACGGACAAAATAGCAAAAGACGAATAGATGCGATAAATTAAAGTTTAATTAACCCGTTGATCCTTAAGTGGACTCTCAATTTTCATTTTAACAGTTGTAGTTTACGCTTTTGTAATTTGTGTACCAAATTGATAAATGGAGACATCTCCCGTATAAGTCTTCAAATACAATAAAACTCCGTTTGTATGAACCGGAATTGGAGAACAAGGTGGTTCGTATAATAGGAGTCCATCCATCTCCTGTTATTCTGCGTTCAGTTTAATGCCTCGTATAAGAGGATTTCGTTTACTGAAAATATAGATACGCGTTCATATAAGTGGATTGACGCACAGCGGTAGTTCATATGATGGGAGCTCGACTAAAGTTCAGATAATCAGGCACTGTTAAAATTTTGCTCGTACAAGTTTCACTGTAATAACATCGACGCATAATGCGATTGTTAATTTAAAATTAGAACGGCCCGTTTAAGGGTTAAACACAACAAGGATTCGGTGCGTTGTGGTTTCATCTAATTTTTCGCTAATCATTTCGTTAATTTTAATTAACAATACATCGTTGCTCGAAATTTAATCCTCTCTATCGTCTCATTACGATCCTAATGCCGCGAAGGAAAATTAATTTCCTTCGAAAAAATCGAATTGTTGATTTAATTTGTCGCGAACGAAGCACAAATTTGAGTTTCTGATTTTTCCACGATATTTCCGAAGCCGTAGTCCACAGTTTACGTCATCATTTTCGCGCCGATCGTTCAGCTCGACACCGCCTGTCGAAGAAAATCTCGGCTTCGTTCAACTTTTGTCGTCCGTTACCCCGCGAATTTTGAAAGTTCCCGAAGAAAAGGTCGGAAGAAGAACTGGGAAATAAATGGCCAAACGAGGAACGCGGCGAAAGGTGAAGACGATCGATGGCGCGACAGCCGCGTAGATTTATACGTGGTTAACACTTTCGAGCATCCGTCTGTCGATCGGCTGGCGAGATTGACGGCCGAAGATTCGCGCGAGCGAGCGAGGTTGCAATTGGCGGGAACTTCTCGACGATGCTTCCCGCGCAGGGATCCTCTCGCTTCTTCCGTGTTCTTCCTCTCGATGTTTGCCACGATTGTCGAGTGTTCGACGGGAACGGACGATCCTTTGCTTCGATTGTTGCTTCGTTTTTCTCACGCCCCGGTACTCGATATTTCTGTCCGCGTGCGTGCTTTCTCGAAGCTTTTCTCCCGGAAAAGGGAAAGACCGTTGGACCGTCTGCTCGACAAAAGAAGAAAGAGGAAAAGAATTGAAAACTCCGGGCTTCTGCGTGCAAGATCTTTAACGAAGATCCAGTCGGCGTGTGCGCGGAGAACTTGGCAGAGGCCGCGATTGTTGCGGGATTGTTTCCGAGCGCGGTGCTCGCAGCGAAACCCTTTGCGCCGTGGAACGACACGGCAGAGAATTCTTTCTGCTTCCGTTTCCACCGGCCACGTTGCGAAACTCCCTTTTTCCGATTTGCTACCTCCACCGTTTACAACGCGAACTTACGAAACAAAGTTGCCCCTGACAAAACCCGAACGATCCCCATTGTTTCCAGCGTAGCACGCGCGCCGCGCCGTTGCTCCCACCGGGAAATTCCTGTTTTCCCTCTGAAACGATATAGCTCCCGCCAACCGGGCCGACAAAGGATACAAATGCTCGCCATCGATGCAAGTTAAATATTATTCGGCCCCTCCTCGTTCGGAGAATACGTTCCTCCGGCCGTGTAAAATTCGTTGATCTCTCTTTTAACCTCTTGGCTGCGGTGCCGACTTCAAAAGTGTGCGTCGCCGTAGACGTTGAATCGAATTATAAAGAAATAAGTTGGCTAGGTTCTTTTTTTTTCAATGACTTTATCGTCTAATTTGATTAATATTAATCAATAGCAAGAAAAGATTATTTAGAAGCGATGTAAATAGAACTAGTCTAAAAATGTTCTAAAATCCTTAAAATTTACAAATTGTAAACTTTTATTGTATATTTTATTTACATATAATCCTCTCACGGAAAAGTTTAACGCGGGTGACAAATTGTAATTACTTTTCTCGCGCGACACGAGTATACTCGTACTTGCGAAAAATTGCCGTTTCTTCGCGACGAGTGCACTTGAGGTTTAAAGACGATACGTTTCGCTCGTTCGCCCGCCATTTTGTGTCTCCTTCGTCAAGCGTCTCTGTCGAAGATGGCACAGGGTGGTCCAATATGCACGTATTTACGAGTCTGCGAGCCAAATTCGACATTCAAGTACGAGTTATGCTCGAAGGTGAAAGTGTTTCAATTTCATTTTACACTTTACACGTAGAGTGAGTAGAAAATGTATTCACGAGTAGTTCGAGAGAGTTCCTCAGAGTCGAAACTTTCACGAGTGGTATACTCGAATGTTGGAAATCAAAATTCCAGGGAGTAATTCTCCTTTTTATTAAGTGAATGATTAAAAAATGTATTCTTTTCAATCGGACGTATACGAGAGAAAAATGATTCACCTATAACATTCAGAGATTCTCCAAACCGAAATGAACTACATTGCCAACTGTTTTCAATAGTTTTTCAGTATTGTCTTTTTCATTAACTCGTCAAAGTGTGAAGCGATTTTAATGAAACGGGGGGGGGTGGAAGGAAAGCTTGAAAAGAACAGGAAAAACGATTGAAGATCACATTCTGTGAAACAAAAGCATCGCTGTCTGTTTTGTCAATGTAAAGATGGGATTTTTTATAAGCCTCGGCGGACGTCACTAGAGACGTCATGGTTTTCAACTATGACGTATATTAAAAATACCACGTCCGTGTTTTTTCATTTCTGCGTGCATTGAAAAGCCACGTTTACACGTGTGATGAATATGTTCCTGTTTTAATCCGTGTAGTTTTTACGGATATTGAAATACACGTGCATCGGACTACAGATACAGCAACACATTCAAGTTTTATTTCGATTATTATGAGATAAGCTATAATTTTTTTACGGGATAATCTTTCGAAGACTCAAACCAGCTACGATCCCATTTCTAACCTAGCAGAACTCCATTTAATATATACAAACTCGTCGAGGGAGCGAGTAAATAATTCGTGTAATGATTCTCTCTCCTTTACTAGTGGCTTTTCGTTCAGGTTCAAACGAATGGTACCAGAGCAAGAGGTCTTGTTGTTGACTGAAACGTTGAGCTCGAGAAACGAAAGAAGAAAAATAAATGTCATTTCAGAACTATCTTCTTGGACTAGACTTATTAGGAAATGTCGTTTTAAATGATAAATGATTGATTCGGATCGAAGGACTGAAAGTTCTCCTATCCTATGTGTCAAGGCCTCCAGTTCTTGTTTCTCCCTCGATCACCGAATGCGTCGGTGCTAAATTGTCCTTGAACAAAGCGACACATGCAGAAAACGTATCGCGATGCGTAAGTCGAGGTGGCTGAACCTCGACTGATCGGAGGAGGAGGAAGCGCAGAACGAACGGCCGTCAAGGTCGCGTTCTCACGTAATCGTCGGATATCCTGCGTCCCTCCTGCAACCTGGCAGCCTCTCTCGCTCACGCTACGCCTACTCATCGCGATCCCATCTATCCTCGATCCCAGACTTCCGCCACTTGCAATCTTATCCGACTTATCGGCCGATGGATTCCGTAATTTTTATCTCGTCGCAGTGCCAGTCGGTTCGACGTCAAGATATCCCCCCCCCCCCGGCGTCGCACGCTTTTGCTCGGATGTTCGAACCATCCTCTTGTTCCCAGAGGAGAATTTTTCGAATTTTTTCGTACCTTCTTCCGAGAAGCGCGAATATTTTAACCGCAAGTTCCACCATTGCGAGCACCGCAGCTGATTTCTTGCGAAGTTTTCTAGGTCGAAACTGTGAAATAACAGGAGGGAAAGAAACGCTTTCGAGTTTAATTTGAGTTCGATCTGAATTTTCGAACTTTCAATTTCTGTTTCTCTTCGTATTCGTATTTAACGTCGGTGTGATTAACGTTGACTAACTATTATTAGCGTTCCTGTTATCTACCAGTTATTAAAGCATCTAAAATTAATGCAAGAGCTCTTTACTTAATGGCGCTCTTTTTTGTAGAATCATCTTCGAATTTTCGAGTTTCTCGAGAACAACAGCGACCCACTCGTACTGTTTGTAAAACAGAAATTCGAATCGAAACTCACCCGCCATTTTGTGCCTCCTTCGTCAAGCGTCTCTGTCGAAGATGGAATCAATTTCGACGCTCGAAAGTAAAAGTGTTTCAACTTCACTTTACGCTTTACACGTAGAGTGAGTAAAAGTGTATCGTCATAAACGTATCGAGCGAGTGTTCAAAGTTATTTCGAAAACGAAACTTTGTTCAACATTCTCGATTTACTTTTTCACGGGACATCGCCCCACATTCCAGACACCGTGTATAATTATTGAGTAATTAAGTCTCAGTACTGACAGACAAAATTATTTATTTGCTCAACGCGTCCAAACTTTGCGAGCGAGAGCGCACTCTCTTTTAACACGCGTGAATGGGTATGATATTTGGAAATTACGTCGCGATCAGCTGCGTGCGGGGATTTCCCGCGAGAAGGGGAGGAGAAGGTGCGGCTGATTGCTCTATCCGTCCGGGGAATCTCGGACGAGCGACGTCTTTTGCTATCCGCTACAACCAGAGGGAAAACCTGTCTCTTTTTGTCACCCCTGTTGCCCGCCCCCCTTTCTCTCGTCCTCAAATTGCGTTTTCAACGGGCGATTACCCGCCGTCTCCTGCTCCCTCGGCTTCGTGACGTTCTCTCTCGTCTTGGATTCCTCTATCAAGATCCCGGGATGAAACGTGTCAACGAACGTCTCGTTCTTTCGCGTCGCGCAACTCGAAAAACTAGACGCCATTGCGTTTTTCTCTCGGGAGATGCGGAAAGTACAAAAGAAAATACAGTTGGATGTTGAAAACGACTACTGATCAGCAACTTTTCTCATAGAAGCTTCGCGGATTCTTGGAAATTGGAATAATTCTTCGTGAGGCCAAATTAACGTTTTGTGATCTATCTCTTTCGATGATTTTTCATACGTCTCAATTATTTTCCTATTATTAATCAATCACTGTTGCGCGATGAAACACCGAATTTCACAGCTCTTGTGGCGCGCCACGACTGAAATTTTTCAAATTTTTCAAATTCTGATCCTCGATGCACCGCGGATTTTTTTTTAGCATTTACGGGAGATTTGGTAATGCAGAAATACAGTGAATGTGGGATATGCAATGTGCGAAAATGTATAAAATATCGGAAGCAGGGTATTTAATGGTGGAAATAAATCTCTGTTTAGCCTCCGTTTCTACAATCGTGTTCGTGAAAATGTGAAATTGCACAAACATCGATAATCTGCTTTTTTTTTGTTAGCAATGTGTGATTCGTTATTTGGCACTTTTTAATCATCATCTTTGCAAAATGCATTTGTAAGAAGAAAAAGACTCGCTGATGTGTAATTAGTTTGCATAGTTGTGGTCCATTGATTCCTTCTTTCTACTACTAGTAATTTTTGTGTACGAATACGTGGAAATTTGATTTAAATAAATGGAATTCTATCGCTTAATTACGATATGACCGAGAATAATAATCAGAGATCGATTTCAATTTGTACGATTGAACGCTGCATTTACATGAGCGATCGCGCACAATTTTATTTAAGATCGATCGGCTCGGTTTTTCGATCCGCGAAAGTTGTCCAATGTAAACGCAGCCCGAGTCTACTTTTAGTCGAACGACGTAGTCGTTTCAATTACCTAATGCAAACGTAGCTTCCTCGAAATTCTACGTTTGTTCTACGTGATATTTTTGTGAAATCATTCTTTCCTTTTAATCCAAGTGTTTTTACATTGATCCGTCTCCATTTGCTCGCGGTGGATATCCGCGGGAGAGCAGATTGTATTAAGCGATTCCCTCCTTTCTTCTTCGTTGCTTGATTCGGCGTCTCTCTTTGCCTGCTTAATCTTCTTAGATAAGCATGATTTCAGGAGAAGCGAAAAACTGATCCCGAACGAAATCAGACGTTATCTTGTTAATTAAAGAAACAACGCAGCTCAAAGTAACACGCACTTTTCACTTTGTCAGTGTGCGTTCGTTCGGAACGGAAGTGAAGATGAAATTCGCGACGAGGAGTGTTTATTCAACAATAATTCTTTTCTTAGGAATTTTGAAGATTTATAGAATGCAGCGTAATTCGTTTGCTTCGTGTAATTATAAAGATCGACGAATAAGGTTTTCACAATTGACGAACAACATTTTTCTAGTGATAACTGCGTCTCTGCAGTTGGAAAATCACCCTTTTTTCGTATCGAAACGTTGTATGATAACTCGTGCATGCGTATTCAATAATTCTTCGTTCCGAAAGGATCGAAGTTTCAAGTTCAAATAGAAGAATAGAGTGTGTTTTTATCGTCGATTCGTACCAGGAGCGCGTACAAGAGATTAATCGTCGCAGCAATTTCATCGAGCCAACTTTGTTGAATTACACTTTGTTCGCTCACAATTCGATCCGCGTCTGAGGCTCGTCTTTTCTCCAAGCGTTATATTTCACCGAAACACAACACGAGTTACGATGAAAGTAACGCCAAAAAAAAAAAAGAAAAGAAAAGAAAAGAACAAACGTTTGAAATAAGAGGGCAGCACATCGGGGAAACTGGAGCGATCGGAATCAATTGGTAAATAGGAATCAATAGTCGAGGTAGGGAGCCGGGATCTTAGCTCTGGTAATTGGTAGAACGAAGTTGAAACTGTGAACTTGCTCCGTGAACCGAACAAACTTGCGTTACGACGTTTTAATGGACCCAGGCCGACCGTGTAACGACGTAAATTTTGCCGGTGCCTATCAACGTCGTTACATCGCGATAAAAAAGAGAGGGAAAAAACTACACGACTCTCACCAAAAGGCCCAGAAGCAACTGTTCCGACTAGGAAACGAAGACGACTTTTTTTGCCATGAAATTTTTGTTGACGTGCAAACACAATTTGAATCGACACGAAACAAATTACAGGCGCGATCGCTCGGTACCAGACTACGCCACGCCCCCTGGCGAGTCGCGTGACCCAAATCGACCAATCGCTAATTTTCGTTGCATCAGCGTTGCACCCGAAGAGGCCCGAATTCCATTCCATCGGCAATCGCGATCGAGCGATTCTCTCTCTCTCTCTCTCTCACAGTCGGCGGAGGAAGAAGAGAAAAAAAGGAAACGGACATAACGCAGGCACGCGAGCGTGGACCCCTAAAATAGCTGGGAGAGTCAGAGAGCGATTCGGCGGATGAGGAGCGAGGGTGGGCGGGAGGGCGATTGATCCGGGCGACTCGAATAACTCGGCCGATGTATCCCATCTGCAGGAAATGGCGGCGCGATCCCAATCGGAAGTGCGGTTCGAAGGGGCTTCTTACGTGGCGCGGATGCCACGTTCTGGCGTAAAACGTCGTTCCATTTTCCAGTTTGGCCAGTGACGTCGCGACTCCGTGAATCCGTGTGTGAATCCGTGCATAGTAGCAGTCACAGTTTCGTTCGGTTATCCGTCGCAATCAACGTCGATATACGCGCGACGCAACGGACCACCGGCGCGCGCGCGCGCGTGTATACCGACTGATTGCACCTGTAATTAGAGCTCGGTTAGAGAAGGCACGGTCACAAATGGAAATTCCCGCGGAATTGCCCCGCGCGCGAACGAGGCGTTTCACCCCCGGGATAAAATTTATCCGACGCCCGGAAGCGAACGTCGATGCAATATTAATCGCAACGTTAACGCGCATTAAGGATAAATCTGCCGCGGCGATTGTCATTTTCAGCCGGTACACGAACATCCCAGTTACGCAGCAGCGCTCTTTCACCGATCGCTCCTCTTTTTCTTCTCTCCGACGACGGTCGTTTGCAATAGAGCAAACGAACTTTGCAAAAGCGGGTTTCACGCGCGCTCGAGGGCGGATTCGCCAAGAGCAAACGGGGCGCGTAGACTTCCAAATTCCGATAGAATTCCAAATTCCAAAACCGACATGTGCCCTCTTTCTCTTTCCCTTTGTCGAGTCCTTTTGAATTGTTAACCGCGCGGATAGCGACGTTTTATCGACGTTCCGATATCCTCCCTTTCTCTCTCTCTCTCTCTCTCCCTCCCTTTTTTTTCAGGGAAAAAGTCATCCTATTATCGGATTACCGGATTCGAATTCGTATAAACTCGATTCGACGATCGAGCGTGCCGTGCTTTATCCTCCTCTCGACAATGGTCTCAACAGGTCCGTCGATCGTTGAAATCCGTCATCGCTTCGATCGCGCATAAAATTCAGAACGACACCGCGACTAAACGCGAGGACGAGTGGGGTGATTCCCTTCTCGAGGAGCCATGAGCTCCTGAAAAGGCGGGAGGGAGAAGGCACGTATACTTTTTCCTAACTCGATTCGTTTGTTGCCGTCACGTAGTTTGGAATCCCCCTGGTAACTCGTTCAGGGCTGGCAACAATCGAGACGCGGATTTTCCAAAATTTCCGCTGGTCAGAATTAATTACCCTTCGTCCATATCGATCCTCGCACGGTGGATGGTCCGGTGACCGACCGTTGGGTCATTTTGGAGCCGCGAGATGTTGCTGTTCGTATCGTTGAATATCTTTTTAATTTCTGTTTAAACGAGATTTGAAATTTGTTTCATCAAATTGTCACGTCCTCTGAAACTACGTGAAAAGGGGAGTAAAATTGTTTCGTCAAAGGCTTCGAGAAAGTTGAGTTTAAAATGACATATTTGAAAGTGATACGACTCGAAAGAGCACGTTTTTCCAAGAGAGGCGAGAACAACCTTTGAACGTAATTAGATGTATATTGATGATAACGTGATGATAACCGGGGCAAAACTCGTAACAAAGTACGTCTATCGCGTAAATCGGAGAGAGCGACGTTATTGTTCTCCACTGAAGATGAATGAATCAGATCTTCGTAATTGTCTCTGCAATACTGCCAGAGCGATAATTCGAAAATCCCTGTTTTCTTTTCAGTCGTGTCTCTCCTTGTAACGTTGTAATTCACGCGCAAAAATGAAGCAACACTCGTCAAATCTCAAATATTAGACAAGTAAAGAGCAACTAATTTATTTCGAGTTGCGATATTTCTGCATACAAAGTGCGTATTCGACGTTGCGAACGTGATCGGAACATTTGTCGCTTCGGCGAAAGGATAGGAAATGATGTTCGACTGTGTTCAGTCGGACAGATTCGAACGAACTCGGCACTCGATAGGCGAAGATTAATTACTCTTAATTGAAGCGTCTGCGGCCCAAGAAGGAAGCAATTCCACTGTTTACCCTTTTTTACTCTTTCTCGTTCAAAGAGAACCTGATCTTTCACTCGTGATCGTGTAGAAAGGAGTAAAAAAAGTGCGACGACGCTTTTGCAACGGATCATTTTTCGACTCGGTCTGTTGTGAGGACAAATAATAAACGTCCTCCTTTAGGTATTCGCGTTGCGTCATTGTGTCGGCCAAACGAGACAGCTTCGAGACATTTTTCCTTTTTGGAAAAAGAAAATATTAATCGAGGCGAGCAAATGTTGGTATTTGCGATCAAATCGTTTGCAGAAGGCCCGCGGTAATCAAGACGTCAAGAAACACCGTTCCGCCGCGCCGATGTTTGCGCAGCGTAAACGCCGTGCTCGTCGAAATCTCCGCGTCGAGACCCGACACCGACACCGACACCGACCGCCCTTTCTTCCCCCGCGCGCGTCTGACGAGGGCTGTAATTACGTAGCGCGCAATTTGCAAGCTGCTCGATCGCGTTAACACAGCCGTCGTTTGGTTTGGCGTTTCGGCGACTTGATCGAAGCTCGAAATCTTCGAGCGTCTGCGGAAAATTGGGGACTCGCGTTCATCGAGCCCAGAATTCGCTCGTTTCGCGTGTCTCCCTTCCACGACGCGTCGTGGAAACGCGACCTAACGCGAGTCGTCCGTATTGTTTCGCGATGGAAGTATTTGTAAGTTTCGCAGATGACCAGCGAGAATCAAACGTTGCTGCCTCTCTGCTATTGTTCTCTGTTATATTTTTCCAATATATAAAGGTTAACGTTTCTTTTTTTAATTTCGGGGAATATCGAGCTGTATCGATCAACAAATAGAGTAAAACACGTGATGCTATTTTTCGAAGAAAATTTTTGAAACTCTGCAAAACAATTCTTAAATTTTTTCACATCTTTGAAAATAACGGAGATGTTCAGGGATATTCGCTAACTCTTACTCTCCAAATTCGCAGCACAATCTGTTACACTGACTCGCTCCAATGTACCGTTTCGCGGAACTCGAAGATAACGACGATTCTTCAAAATCGCTCGTATTTAAACGATCGGACGAGTGAAATTACCGTTATCACAGCTATCGGCTATAAACACGCGAGAGGAAGATATTTTTAAGCACCTTTTATTTTTGCTCAGATCGATACTCTCGTAGCTCCCATCGTCGTAACTCCGATATAAATTTATCCTGTATCTCAATTTCAGTGACTACATCTGTCGCTATTACTAATTGCACCTCGGTGATACTAAATTTCACAAATTAACGCGCGACCGTTTGAAACTATAGAAATTAATTTACGAAAATGATCGACAAGTCTATCATTATAAATTCGGCGTCGTTCTTGAGGGACTAACTTGCTGTTCAAGTCGAAAAATTGAACGACGTTTTGGTAGCTTGTTGGGCATTTTATTATCCCGTGGTAATTCCAATGATCGACGATCGTGTGGATTAAACATATCCGCATAGCCTGTAACGTTGTTACACCGAGTTACTATTAATAACACGAGGAATGGTCAATCGCCTATTGGCACGATTAACCAAACGGAAATGTATCGTAAATTTTGAAGGAGAGGAGGGATGGGTGCGGTTCGTATCAACGAGAGTGCGATTAGTTATTCGTTCTAGCTGAAAAAGGGACGATCGTGGTCAAACGGTACACTTTGCCTCCGTTTAATTAATTTAATTAATTCGAGCCGAGAAAACTGGAATCTTCTGTCTAATTATATCTTTTACGTCAAATGTTAATTAAGCTGAATTAACGAGATGATACACCTTGGAAATCTGTCAAATAAATTACTCTCGGATGTTTCAATAATTCCGTTTGATAATTCTCGAGTGTTTAATCGACCGACGATTAACTTAAACGGGTTTAAAATACTTTAATTAAACACAGTGTAGTTGCACGATAATTTCGATCTTATTTCGAGTTAGCTGTCTGCGCAGAGTCCTCTTTTATCGACACCTGTTATCAAATCCTCCGTCGGGATATGGAATCTTTGAGACTTTATCATTATGTAATCACTGCTTTTTCTGTCGCGTGATTGCATCGTGTTTGATCTTCATTTTTCATACTTTTTGTTACAGGTAAGGGCCAACTCCATGGATATTTAACGTAGAGCCGGGTAAAGAGAAATTGCGGCGCACTTCCTCGTGCGAAGGTAACGTAGATGTTGGAGTTATCAGCACCGAGCTGATATCGATCGATGTTTTAAACTAACGCTCAATTAAAAATTGCAATACACAGCGCAGATATAACAATTTACAAAGGCAATTGCACTTTCGCTTTACCAATTAATCAGACTCGCTTCTTCGTATTAATAAGAGATCTTGAAATTTCTATTTCTCAAACAATCGAATTCGTAATTTATTACTTCTAATTCTATTTCATTTAGAACGTTTTTTTTTTTCTTTCCGTAACACGTATATTTATTAACGTGTTAAACCTTGTAACTGTAATAGTATAAAATTCCAACTAAACTGAAACGTCTTAGTTTAATTACGTATCATCGATCGTAAAGAGTGAATTAATTTCGAACGGCGACTGCCTTACCGACGGAGCAACAGGAAGTCGGGGACTCTACGATTCATACGCGGATGGCGCCACCAAATCCAGTTGCGATCATCGCACGTTCGTTATCGACCTCCCCGTGTATATAGTACACGTGATTTCAATTTCGCCGGTCCTCGACCCCTACCCCCGTCGTCGTCAATTCACGCACGCGCGCGCGCGCGCGCCTGACCCTTTCAACTACTGGTCACTAGGCGGCACGTTAAATTGCATTTCCGTTACGCGGCTCTCGCCCAGTACCGGAATCGGCAAACTCGAATTTCCTGAATCAATCTCAGCCAAGTAAATCACTCGCGTTAAATTCATCCCGCTAGTCCATTCACGCGGAGTCGCGTCCGAAGATGCAGTTTCCTTCCCACGGTTGCGCGACGATAATTTTTTCACTCTGTGTCGTTTCGCCGTACACGTATTACACATATTAAACGATCGAGTGGTGGCGCGCAAAGGAGAGAGCAACGTTGCAATTCAACGACATAAATTTCTAAGTTTGCGGGACGCGTGGTGCGCGCGTGTATCCGGCGAAATTAAACGCATTAAATTATTAATACTCGTTGCGGAGCGGACTAGGAAAAGAGGGCGATAGGGTTGCGCACGAGCCAGTCCAGGGGGCAAGTTCGTCCTGGGGGAGCTCGTTCCCTCGCCACCCTCCTCGTCGACGATTCCTTCCCCTCCCACCCCTCCCTTACCCACCGAGAGGGGTTCCCCCGTTTCTTCTCCGCGCGGCGAGGATGCCATGTGACGCTCAGCTGTGTGTTAAATCCCAAAATTATTGCGGAGTCAGTGTACGGTACGAGCGCGCGACTCGATTACGAGCAGCCGCCCCGCGTTACGTAAAGCGCTGCCAGCGAGCCAGGGGACGCATATAGAGGAGGGAAAAAACTTCCTCGCCACCCCGTTTTAACGACCGATTGTCACTCGCACGAGTTCCCCGTACTCTCCGCGCGCGTGTTACGATCATCGATTCGTAACGCAGAATGGACAGCGAAATTGGCACGCGCTTGGAAAACACGTACGACGGCCGACTGCGACTCGTTATCGATTTCTTTCCTCGCCGTTTCGGACGTCTGACGTTTTAACCGGAGACGATACGCGCGAGAGATAAGACACGAACCTGTTGGCGATAAAATTCTCGCGCGGCGTGAGATTTCAACGGCGAGGAAGCCGCAGCTGTCTCGAGACGGAAGCGTTACGATTATGGCTGTACCTCCTAATGCTAGAAATCTCCTTCGTAGCCTCCTCTCTTCTCCGTATTTTTCGTCACTGAAAGTGATTTTAGCGGCGGTAACCCAGGTAATGCAACGAAAATTAGCGATTGGTTGATTCGGGTCACGTGATTCGCGAGGGGGCGTGGCATAGACTCCTCGAGTAGGAGTGGCGTTGTCTGCGTAATGTTTGCACATCAATAACATTTTATGGCAAAAAAGTCAGAACAGTCGCTTCTCTTTTTTTTCTCTCTCTTTCTGTTTATTTTTGAAGTTGAAGCACCCTTATCACCGCCGCGGAAAATATCAGCCGCACACGGCTGGCTTCGATCGTCGCTGCCTCGGTTAATTGCCGGTGAGAATCGAGAACGGAGAGGAATTTCTATTTCGTTTGCCGCGCGCTGATTCGCAAACGAGGAGAAGTCCCCGCCATTTTATGAAAATTCCCGCATCCTTGACATTTTTTCCCACGCGGAAGTTGACGAAATAATGCCGCGGTATTTTTCATTTCCTGGCACCCGCGCGGACGGAACTACTTCCGCGATACTCTCTCGCCAACGACACTCGTCGTGACGTTTACAGTCTGGATTATTCCGCGCACGTTATTTACCCGGCCTTGCCTCTTATTTTCCCGTCATATTGCTACTCGTTTTTTCCTTCTCCTCCTTCTTCTTCTTCTTCTTCTTCTTCTTCTTCTTTTTTATTTATTACGAACGTGGAACACGTTTTCATTTCGCGAGAACAGTCCCGGCTCTTCGAACAAACAAATTAACGACCAGGAAAATTTCTCGATGACATCAGAGAAGTAACAGTCAGTTTAGAAATTTTCGTATGTCTGTAAATTTTAAATATAGCAAGCATCCAAGGAGAAGCGCGGATTTTTGACTCTTGGGTATACTGCAGATTGTCTTTCAATTCTGAAATGCAATTAAATTCTCGTAAAATTTTGTAAAAAGAAGTCGTGCAACAATCTTTTTTCTTTTGCAAAATTATAACAGCTTGAGATCGCGAGTTCGACGGACTTCTCGAGACAGCAACCCTGTCAGGGTTGATGAAGCACTTTTGAAGCGCTTTCAAGCACGGAGACTCGTTGACCATGACCTTTCGATGACTGTTTCGTCCGGCATGGGGATCCGTGGGCTTTCGCGGGAACCTGCTCTCGGTAACGAATGGGCATGAATATTCGCGTGCCACGAATCAGCCGAAATTTATGGCGACACGGCGCCGCGACCGTACTTACCCCGTGCCGCGTGGAATTAATCTAATTTCGATCGTTCCTCCAAAGATCTGTCGTCAGGGTCGTCTCTCTAAATCAATTATATTTAATTCTGTCTCTGCAAACTCCATTTTTGTGTTAGTTTCTCTTAATTTCGTCTTCTTAGTTTCGCTTCTCGAAGAAACGATGTTATTTGTTCGCATAGTTTATGTAACTTTACCTGATTAATTGATTTAATAACAATAATAATTAATTTTCATGTTTCATTATCCTAATAGGGGATTTGGTTTAGGTTTTTTTTTTATATTTTACATTATATTTGGGAAATTTCACAACGAGAATTGATGATTTAGAAAATATCACGTGTAAAATTTTATTTTCACTTTTGATTATATGTGATAAATTAGAAATAGTAGAAAAATCATTTACATGTTTGAAAAACGAAAGATCAGCTTTAAAACATAACCTTTAATTCGGATGACAATGGAATGAATAATATGACTCCAAAGTGTATTGCACCGAAGAATCACATTATTTAATTTCGTAAAGAAGATCTGCAAATCTCAAATTAAAAAAAAAATTTTTAAACAGTATTCAATTTTTTTTTTTTTTTTTTTTTCACTTAACACAGCTGATCAATAAGGATCTCCAAGTTGTTCGTTTACACTGTCGTTCGTCGTGGCTGTTTGAAAAATTTTTCGGAGTAACTTACGTCTCGAGAGCCGCCTGACGAGCGCATTGAAAAAGCTTCGAGCGAAGAACGATAATATTCACAGGCAGATAAGCGAGGAATCTCAGTTCAACTGCGATAAAACGTCCCTTTATCTTCGAGAAGTGGAAAATTAACGAAACTAGATCCGGTGCTGAAGAACGTATTTCGAGAATTCGTTCCGAGCGTTTCACTTCCATATATATATATATACGTGCGACTATGTGAATTTTTAAAATCACACCAAAATTTTTAAAATTGCCTCCTTTTTCTTAATTTAACCGTGTCGTATAAATGCACCATTGTTAGACTGCGAAATATTCGCGCAGATTCGCGTTTCTCCGAGTGTAATTTAGAAGATGGGACCGAGATAGAAAATTAGTTTTTTGATAAATTGCTCGATTCCAGTTCTGATGTGTTATAAAGGAGCGAAAGAGCCCGGAGGAAAATGCAACAAGTGCAATTACGGGTACGACGTAACGAGCGCAATTTCCTTCTTCTCCTGACTTTTGAATCGCGATCCTTGCTCAAGATATGATACGACACGTCGAAATCGAAAAGTTGAAGAGGTAGGAAGCTTGTACAAATTTCGATCAGAGTAATATAAATCGCCATTTAGAAGAGAAAGACAATGTAAATATACTGCAAAAGTACGACAGAACGAGGACGTAGTGATTCGAAAAGAATATATATTGAACAAACACGATTAGACACGAAACAGTAAAGCTTTAGATTCCTCGCTCTCTTCACTTGTCGTAACTCGCTATTCTTTTCTCTCAGTTCCTCGCACCGCGGTTTCTCCTTTACGAATCGACTCTTACCGGCCCAGCCCGGAAGCAATAATACGTACACGACGTACATATATATCACGCATCTCTACCACAGACTACACTCACATTTTCACACGCATAAAGCCAGTATCACACTCGCAAATCTAACATCTGATCTCGCACTGTACAAGCACCTCTCACCAAATGTTGCGCCGATTCTCGGTAGGTGGCGTTAAGGACAGATCTGTATAAAATTTCAATATTCGGCACGAACTTTCCGTGTGAAAATGTGAGTGTAGTCTGTGGTAGATGTATGTCGTGTATGGCGTGTTATGTATTATGTATTGTTTCCGGACAACCCAATATAAATTATCCTTGCCTCGAAAAGTCGACAGAACAGTTGCTAAACCAAATATCCCGCCCTTTACATATTCTCATTTCCTCCGTCGTTTCAGTTGATTCCACACCTGTAATAAATCTCAAATCAGATTTACAGAGCATAGATAAACAAAAAAGAACGAAATTCTAGAACTCACGCTCCACACTCTAATCAGAGATTTAATCTCGCGAGTTTTAATCTTTCTCTTTCGTATCTCGCGCCAGGTAAAACAATAGCACGCGGGCTAAGTTGATAATTTCAGATAAACCGGCCGGCTGTGTACGCACGGCCGAACGAATTAATTCGCCGGTCGAGCGCGAGCTGCAAATTATTTCTAGCTTCGGACAGGACAAGTCGCATTGTTAGATCGATGGTATTCGCGTGGAATGTCGTTGGACCGGCGCACGTGCCGGCCGATAAGTGATCGGTGGCCGCGGAGTATTAAGAGCCGACGTGCTGCGATACCGACGCGACGCGAAACAAATGTTCTCCGTGTCGCGTAACTGCGCGCGAAAGAAAGCCAGCTGATAAATCGCGCGCTCTCCGCACGACGAAACTATCGCTCGCACTCGATATAAATCCGGTGTTTGTCAGCCTTCCTCTACTGCCGGGGGGTCGTTTCTCCGAGAGTGGTGTCCGCAAATTGCCAGATTTGTTTCTTTCTGCCGCTGCTCGCGCGGTGTTGGGTTTCGCGGATCGATGCCTCGGGAGATCGAACGATACGCCAGCTCTGCACGCCGATTTGTCGGGTCGAGACCGCGGCCGATCGGTTAGTTAGTCACGGCGTGGCATGGAAAACGCGCGCGCCTCGGATATATATGCGAGAGAGCCGGCTCTGTACGGGGATCGTAAACTCTGGAAGGTGTTGCCGAGGTTGCGCCGAGGTAGAGCCATCAAAGGGAAAATACGGGTACTTGGGGTGCTTTGGTACGATATCCAACGTATGGACTCGGGAATGAAAAAGAGACGATGTGTCTCTTTTTCACACGAACACACGTCCTTTGCACATTGGCGCATAAAGCTACAACGATACTTGTGGATATTCACATTTTCTTCCATTCTCTCTATTTTTTCCTTCGAGAGTAATTTGATTGACTTTTTCAACTCGGTGTTTCTTTGTAGATCTTCCATTTACCGTCGATTTCAATCTTTACAGTAGACACTGACCTCTTCGTTCCTTCAGCCTTTGACCTTTTTATTTCTTGACTCGGATATCTAAAAGTACGTGTTGCTGTACGATAGTCAGATTATCGAAAATTGTGAAATAATTGCCATTTTTGAAAATTAATAGAACTGAACTTACGATACTTTTTCATAAGAACCATTTAGGGAAGGTACTACCCAGTGTATCAACGCGTAATCAAAATTCTGTCTAAATATTGTTCTATTTATTTCAAAGAATATTATTCGGAAGCTTTGTCTGTGACTCACTGGGAAATTAAAAGAGTGAAATACAACAAGCGGGATTACGTGATCCGTAAAATTGTCAAGGGAACATTTTTTAATCAAGGTAGCGACACACTAGAATTTCATATTTATTTTTCAGCGATTCACATTTTCCCTGTAACACGCATTTTCGTTCGTAAAGAATCGGATGGAAAAAAATTATTGATAGAAAATTATTAAATCATCTCATTTGAAACCTGTGGACTGAAACCGTTGGACTGCAAAGGCTGATCGTAGTTTTCCGTTGCTCTTCGAAATCTAAATTTCAAATCTCTGATTGTCGAATTCAAGGTTAATTGTAACTGTTCAATCGGATCTAAAATTTACGAAATGTTGGATCGTCAGGAATCTTGAAAGAAAATCGAAGCGCAGAAGATTTAAATTTTAGTATATATTAAATTTAATTTCTATTAAATCGGTACGAACTATTTAATAGAACCCAACCCGATACGCGACAGGGAAGCGACAAGTGCAAAAGGACACGTTAAATTGTTACAGACAGAAAACGATTTATCCAGTTGTCAGTTTATGAGACTCCGAGCCCAACTTTCTTTCGTAAATTCGTTGCGATTGCTGGACGTTACGAAGAAGCAACGCGCGTGGACGCCTCGGTCGAGAGAAGTTTCCGTTCGAAGGATCGCTGTCGGTAATTTTCCGGGACCGGTCGGTCAGGAGGGAGGGGAGCAGCGGAAGGTAAAGAGTAGAAAAGAAAAGCAAAGGGGCCGAGAAACAGAAGAAGAGAGAGAGAGAAAGAGAGAGAGAGAGAAAAGGAGACCGGTCTCGCGAGGCACCTCGTCCGAGCGGACAGGGAATCGGCGATCGCTCGGAGCGTCTCCTTGGCTCCGGTCAGTGGCTGGCTACGGCCAACTTTTCTTCACCTTGCGGGCGAATGACCGTTACGTTTTTTCGCTCCAAGGCTGGACGTATCCTTTCGTCGGAGGCCTCCTCTCTCTTCTGCGACTCCTTCGCTCCGAACAAAGCGCCTCTCGTTTTCGCTTTTCACCGTCCGCGAAATCTCGACGAACGGACACGAGAAAAATCCACCGGCGACTGCTCGATTCGTTCCCAATATTTAATGCGGCGTGGACGCGACTCCACGGAAACGATCGGCCGTTTGGACGTCCGCCAATCGTGTTTCCCTCGCGGAACTTCCTCTCCGGTGTAACGTTTCGGAAGAACGTAGGAGGGTGTAAGTTTTCCCGAGGAAAAATCGTACGACGAGAGGTTTTTTATTTTTTTTTTTTTTTTTTTTTTTTTTTTGTACGACGGAGAGTGGCACGCGAGAGAGGTCGAGAGTTATCCGCGGACTATCTACGCCGGTAACAGGCGTTCGACCGTGGTCGTCGCTCGCAGACGGATCCACGGTCACGCGAGCACCCTCGTGCCTTTAAGCGGCCACGTACACGCGATCGTACTTTCGCGAAAACTGCCGAAAATCGTTGCGATTCAACTGGTTTTGGTTCTGGTTCTGGTTCGTCGCGACCAGTCGAGTTTCACGCGAACAAACTTCGCTCGTTGCGGGAAATGCACGTACCTTTTTACCGACTAGCGACGGTATCTTGTGCGATGTTACAAATTCATACTTTTGAGGAATATTACAGATGAAACCTCCATAGAAAATTGCTGTATTTTATATATATTTTTTTATAGCGGGTCAACAAGTTTATACTTTTGAAAATGTAATTGAAAGTATCAGATACAGAGGCTCTGTAGAAAATTACTCGGATATTTTATATATATATGCATTTTTTTATATTGGGTTATTTTGTACAATAGTCAATTTTTTAGTGTGAATTTTTGTGCAAATTCGTACTTTTGTAGTTAAAAGTGTTAAATGCAGAAGCTCCGTAGAAAATTACTCGGACGTTTTGTATATTTACATATATATTTTTTTCATATTGTGTTATTTTGCGTAATTTTGCACTTTGAAATTTCTGACGAACGCGTAAAAAAATCTGCAATCCAATTGTAATGCACAAATTTGAAGCGGTCTAATCAGATCCAATTTTCATAACAATTTTCATACACGCGATCGGTGTAATAGGATCATGCTCGTTAATAAATTAAAATTAAATATGTCGATCAAAGAGTGCTTTTATTAACTTGCAACGTAGTTCGCAACGCGAAACTCGAAATATTTTGGTAAACTCGAACGTATTGTGTTACGTTCGATGACAGATTCGATTTATTTCGAAACGTAATTCAGAGTTTCGAGAGTCTCGATAAGCAGTAAATGAGTTCGTGAGCCGCACTTTAAATTCGCCAAACGTCTTGAAAGGTCTGAAAATCTTAACTCGAAATATAATTCTTAATACTACGTAATTCTTAAATGTAATTAAAAGTATAGTAATAAAAAGGGTAATAAGACGAATAATCAGCGTCTTAAAAGTTCTTTTATTGTTTCACTTGGATAGACTTGGATTATCCGGATAATAAAATATTTAAAAAAGTTCGAAAAGTTTATGAGTTATTTATTTCGATGTTAACATTTGCAATTTGTGCTACAAGCCCTAAAAATGCATACTATACATAAGTATTTATGTTAATTTTTTAATATTTTGTATCAAAGATGCTGCTCGAAGTAATCGAAAATCTTCTAAAATTATGAGTATTGCTGTTCATATTCAAAGTGAATTTAATTTGTCATCAAGATCCGAAGCATCTGTAACTATTAAAACATACGTTTTAATTTAAAAAACATGTATTAAAACGACAGTTGGACAATTTTTTCTACTCGACTTCATAATGTTATTTTCATTTTATATATCCAAAAGTGAAGAAAGAAACGATTTTTAAAAAATTCTTGAATGATTCCAAGAAACATCAATTTTGTGAATTTCAGGAACAAAACTGAGCGCAACGCTCAAGATTATATCGTCCGCACGTACAATGAAAATTATTTGACAGGTTGAAAGATCATGTTCGAAATATGAACATACCTCTGCGTTATTTTGAAAAGGTGTCGCATCAAAACCTCGTCTTGTCATTCTCCTCGCGTCTGTAAATACAGCACAACTTAAAACTGTACCAAATTGTACTCCGATGCTGTTAAAATTTCGCTGTAAAATTAATTTTATCGCGCGTTCCGTGTATATATTTACGAATTAAATATTTCAAAGAGGGAAGATAATCCAAAGTGATGCAAACGTGAGAGAGAAGCAAAGGGAGGAGAGCAGAGCAGAGCAGCACGGTTAAGAGTTAATTATAACGAGCTAAATTACATGGTTCACAGCCTTTTCGAGGGATACTTTTTTGCTACGTACGTCAACGTACCTCCGCGCTTCTATTTAATTTCGGTATAAATGAAATTTATACTTACTCCTCCCCCCTCTTGCCCTTGCCCCTCAGTAAGAAGATGGTTTACATTCTCTTTTGGAGCCCGTCGAAACTGAAAGGGTTGAAGAACACACGCTAGGAGGAAACGCACACAGCAGGGGGCAGGAAGGGAGAATACGGGAAATACAGGTTTGATGAATTTTTCAGGAAACGTTCCGCTCTGGATACTTGGGCCCCGCGCGTTTTACGCGCACGTTTCAATCAGCTAATTGAAAAAAACGAGAACGCATCGACGGGCGGCGGCGGAGCCCGCCGGAATCATTAGCAAATGCGTCTCGTGATTGAATTTTTCATGTATCGCGGTCATTCGAACGCGAGCCGATCCGCTTGTGTCACCGTTATTCCTAGTTTCAATTAGCTGATTAAGCTGACGGAACGCGCTGCGTTATGGTTATCCGTTAATGCGCGGGCGATTGATCAGCTTGGTTTTTAACTCGTTTCCATTATTCGCGATATCCCTGGCCATCGGACTTTTCAAGCTCGCGTCTTTCTCGACGGAATTCGTTATTCTGTACGTGTATTCTGTTCTTGAAATTTAGTACTCGGATGAAGAAGTCTGTTCTTTTCTGCGTCTCTGATCGAGGAACAATTTGATTCAGACAATTGCGACATTCTGTAAGAAAGTAGCCTGTGCAACAAATCTGTCGAGTATTCTTATCAACCCAGAAAATCGGGCCTCTTCGGGTGCAACGCTGATGCAACGAAAATTAGCGAGTGGTTGATTTGGGTCGCGTGATCCGTGAGGGGGCGTGGGCTAGACCTCGAGTAGGAGTGGCGTTGTCTGATACCGAGCGATCGCGCCTGTAATTTGTTTTGTAAAACTCGTCTTCATTTGCTTCTGGGTCTTTCAGTTTTTTTTTTTTTTTTCGCACATATTTTCATTTCAACGTTGTCTTACCTTGTGACATAATTTTTGTTTATTTCATCAGATTCATAATATTTTGTATTTAAAATTTGGACAACGTCAAAGTCGCGAACGTACGACGCCCATTGCGAGAATGTCAAGGTACATCGATGAAATATCGTTGGTTTAACGAACGTATCGATTTTTTCCGATAGCCGGGAGTTCGTTCACCGACGCCTGCATCCGAATGGACATACGTGCCGTGTATATCTCGCTTAAGTGCATGCACATTTTCATTCATCATCCACGGCATGCTGACGATGAATCACCTTCTTCGACGATCCGCGCAGGTACAAATTTACCGCTCGCCTGTCTCTGCGTACGCAGCCGGTCGACCGCTGTGTATCGCATGCATTATTAATTGTAACGCCACGCACGAGATAATGCGTCGCGCGTCGACGCTCGTTACACAACCAACCCCAACCGAGCTTTTCAGCGACAGGCATTTCGACGCGTTTTAAGAAATTTAATCTTTCTACCGAATCTTTCCTCTTTTTTTTTTTTTCTTTTTTGCGAGGAATATTTAGGATTTTCATTAACACGCGATTCCACGATTTCTTCGAGAAATTTCAATGAAAATTGAAAAAGTTTGCGCAGTAAGAACCAACAAAAAAATAATTCAAGCATATTAAACAGACACAAAAGTTTGTTGCAAAATCACCGTGTTTACTATATTACTTTTTACACCGTGAAATGTGAAGGATCATATTTCTTAGCTAGGATAAAGAATGTATAAAACTCTTGAATTATTACGTTGAAGCTCCGATGCATAGAGTTTAATATTTGATTATCTTCATGTTACAATAAAGAGAGAGAAAGAGAGAGAGAGTGAGGAAAAAGAGATCGAAATGTTTCATTAATTTTCACGCCATTTGGTCTCCGTGGATTTTAACGTGCTGCATTATTCTGTACTGAAGCATACATAATTCGTTTATGGTACTCGAAGAGCAAGTACTCGGTGTTTCTCCGTTTCCTGTAGAAATAGTCTAGCGACAAAGTGTGATATTTTCCCCTCTCTTATTCAACGTGAAAAAAATGGTCACGAATTGTTTGAATTTTCTTGGAAGTTTCTCGAGTGTCTCCTTAAAATTTTCAACGCGAGAAACCTGAAGTTCCAGCGGAGGGAGATCCGGGTTCGAGCTCGAACGATAGTACGCGATAACTGGTCCAACGAGTCGAAAACGCGACGTTGAACGTCGGAGTCGCACGGTGGCTGGCCGCGCGGTCTTTCAGACGTTGGAGGATTCCAACCACGCGTGTGCGGAATCTTAGATTTCGTCGGATACCTTGAACCGCGCCGGCGAACGTGTCGGTCGGAACGAACCGCGGTGAAGGTACATCCTTCGTGTGACGTGACGTCGTCTGTCGGCCGTCCGCGTCACGCGCAGGATGTATCGACGGCGTGTCGTGGGAATGACTCTCGCGTTTTCTGTCTTCTTTAATTAACCGACCAATAATTTCGATGGAATCATCTGTGCCGTCCCGCAAGTTGAACGATATGGCGAAGTTTCTTCGTAGCTTTTTTTTTTTTTGCAAAAAGTGATGAACAGAGGAACACGGTATATTTGATACTTATTTTAGATTCAGAAATTGTGACACACTTTTCTTTAGAATTTTTTTTTTTTTAGTAGTGTCGTAATTTTTACTGTGATGTTTCTTAAAAGTCTCGCGATGGCTTGCATACTACTCGTGACGTTGAATTATAATACATTCGTGACATACGAGGCGTCTCAAAAAAGGATAGTTATTCACCGAGTAAAAACGAGTCGAAAAGAGAGAGAGAGAGAGAGAGCAAAATTTTCCGAGTTTGAGAGTTTAAGTACACTTGAGTTTATACTCAATTCCGTCGCGAGGATATTAATCGACACGAGGATGTTCCACGTGCAAGGATAAGTGAAGGAGCGAAACAAAAGATGCATTTGTCCTGTTCCGATATTGAGATTCGACACGATGATCGAGAAGAATGAACCTGTTTCGTGGATGTTGATTCACGCTGCAAAAGTGAAACAAGCGAGCGCAGAAACTTTTGAAACAGACTGTAGCAGCGAACATCCCCGGAAACTAGGCCTTAGGCCGGCTAGATTGGACGGGCTCGCGCGAAATTGCTGAATGCACGAAATGAAAGTATCACAGCTGACGGGTTGGGGTGGGGAACCGGCGTAGGGAGGCGGAAGCGAATGAACAAAGGGGGTGGGAGGGACAGACAGACAGACATACAGAGAGAGAGAGAGAGAGAGAGACGCAGCCAAGGGCGGCGGAGGGTGGTTTTTGCCGAGGGAGGCTCTGGCTTTTTCATAACCGGCGGAAGAAGGGTTGCGCGCAGACAATGGATCTTCATCTAAATTGTAAATGGTGGCACGTTGTAAAATTGTAAATGGTCATTAGCCCGGCGTGGCCGTCGATACCTCGTTGTCGCGATTTATATTAGCCTTTCGATCGTCCGGCTCTTTTGCATACAACGGGCGCGTGCGTTTACGCCGTTCTCGACTCGCTTTTCAATCGTTCCGCTGACGTTGAGGCTCGATCAACCCCCGCCGCGCCTCGTCGCTTCGGAGTCGTTCGATCGTGAAAATATCGGCTGATTTCCACGAGTTGGTGGAAATTCCTGGCCAAGAGAAACTCGAACCGAATCGTCGTTGTCGTTGTCATTGAAGAAGAAAAAGAAGAAGGCGATCGTTCGAAGATAAAGAAAACGGAAGAAGGAATCGCGAGAGACAGAGGAAGAGGGACAAGCGAGGACAGGAAGAAATCGGAGAGGTTGGTCGTCGCTGGATTTACATTTTGATAAGAAATCTCCTGGAAAGTTTCCTCCGAGCGACCCCACCTATCTCCCCTCATCTCCTCCCCGCTCGCGACAGATAAGAGAGGCGTTCTTTTATCCTCCCCCCCCCCGGCTTTCTTCCGGCCAACTATCTGCCAACCGACGACCGTCTTCTTATTCTTACCTCATTACGCCGGATTAGCTTGCTCGGAGGCGCTGCCGGATGCAGCGTTCGGCGGTGAAAAGTCGCCCCCTCCCGTCCCCCTCGGAACGCGTCGATTAAGACGATCTTCGCAGGCGAAACCGAGGAGCACCTTGCGCGCGAATCAGCCCTCGCCAATCTAATTTCAATTTCGTTTCTTTAACGCCCGAGAGAAAGCGTCGTTTTCTTTCTAGTTATCCTCTTCCGTTCCGCCGAAGTCTTTTTGCCGGTCTTCCTTTTTATCACTGAAAGTGATTTTAGCGGGCCTCTTCAGATGCAACGCTGGTGCAACGAAAATTAGCGATTGGGTCACGTGATTCGCGAGGGGGCGTGGCGTAGATCTCGAGTAGGAGTGGCGCTGTCTGGTACCGAGCGATCGCGCCTGTAATTTGTTTCGCATCGATTCAAATGTTTGCATAAAAGCCATCTTTATTTCCTCGTACTGGGGGTACAAATCGTGCAGTTTCTTTCTTTTTTTTTCTAATTATCTATAGAAGATAAATAAGGTCAGAATCGCTGGAACTTTGAAGTCGTGCAGTTTCTCTCTCTCTCTCTCTCTCTCTCTCTCTCTTTTTTCCCTTCCTGTTTTATTATGTTGAATTTAATTAGCCCGGTTGGTGACGCGAAGGTGAACTTGGCTCCGCTGGCCAAGTGTCAATTAACCGGCCCCGCGGGAACGATAAAGTTCCGAAGCCGCTGTCGGAATAAGAAATTCAGAACGAGGAGCACTTCTCCCCTCCCCCTCCTCCCGGGACTCATTGACGGAATTAATTTTCTCCCGAAGCGTCGCGTTGGCCTTTTCTCTCCCCCATCGGTCTCGCGGACGAAACTCGGCTTCCTAATTCGACTTTCGTCCGTTCGAAGGACTCACCAGCCATTACCGCGCGGGGGTCACGCCGTTGATCACCTCTGACGCGGTACATCGACGAGGCTGTCGGAATTATCTTGCAGCGCGGCGTCACACGTCCCCGCGTGGCCGAACGCGGAGAGGATGTCTAACGGTTTCGCGAGCGGCATGAGAGACTTGGCGAAGAGTCGATATCTGGAAAGATCATCCAGCAACTTCTCTCTTCGACGATCGCCGTGGTCGACTGGGAAACCAGGAATAGCCGTTCCGATTTCACTGTGGAAATATTCCGTACCGAAAGCTATTTTTTCTTGATTGACAACCCCTTAAGCGTTTGTGTCAATTGTCATTCATCGTGTAGAAAAAGTTATATATATATATTTGCAATTTTAGTACATTTTAGAATATTTCAAAGTAACGAGAAAATAAACCGAAACCAGGAAAATTGAAAATCTTTGTTGTAATTCAACTCGGTCTTGCAGCAATTGCATTTACTGTGTTCTCGGCGATAGTATACTCGTCTAGAAACTTTATTCTCAGAATAGAACAAAACGCTTATTAACCCAAAGGGGTTAATAATTAGCTGGCCTAGGTTCTGTACATTGACGTAAACAACGCACGACAGATAAATTCTCAAGATTCGCGGGATAATTTGCAATTTGGAGAATTTACAAGACCACATCGAGTGTACTGTTATGTAAAACTGAATTCAAAATTGGGGATATGATTTGTAATTTGGGAATATCTAAGATTACATCGGACGAAATACAAGTTAATTCGATCGTCGTTGTCTCTATTTCTGCTATACAGGATGTTTTGATAATGGTACTTGGAATTTCAACTTGTTCTCAAAGTACGTAAAGGCGCGTTGAAGTTAATCAGATTTAGCAAACGATTCTATTGTGATGTTGTGAAGTTTGAAAAAATTAATTCTACGTTGTTCTAAAGGTAAAGACACGCGTAATTGGCACGTATTATACATATGTTATATTGTAATTTTTGTGAGCGTGGGATCTTGAAAAGCTGTAAAACATTACGACGTTTTTTAGTAACAAGTAACTAATTAGCATTACACTTTGAAGAGTGTGAGATTCTTCAAGAGCCTTGTTTATTGTTACATATGTCATATGATCATGATCGCTGAGATCTCGTTCAATTTCCAAAGAGCACAAATTCACAAATCATTTAATTGATGTTTAAAATGTGTTTTCTTGAAAAGAAGCTGGTAACGCGACATTTAATAGCGTATCTCTAGTTCGCGTATGTCAGATCGCAATAATTTAGTAACTCGCTGTTACTAAAAGTAATGTGTCGATCGTTAATAAATAGCGAGCATCTCTCAGTTGAGAGTTCTGAAAAATTCTAGACTCGACGTGAAATCTTAAAGGATAGTTGAACAGTTATATTTCGAACGAAACGATTCTCTTGTCTCTAATTTCATGTTGCACAGTTTACAACGATATTTCGGCGTGAAATCGATAGTAGACATTGAAATATGTAGATGTTATCGATCGCTGTGAGAGTTTCAAGTCTCTTGATGACACAAGACGGGAACAACAAGTGAAAAATTAGTACCCGATTCTATTGTGCCAATTACGAAACGCGAAACTCATTTAGCGAAAATTTAAGGGCAGAAGAATACCGTCCAATCACGCGGTGTCGCGCGCGACATGCGACGATTAACGAAACAGGAACTTTATATTTATGCAGTTAAGCTTGCAAATTATTTACGGGATTTGTGAAACAAGCAGGTCGTTCCGATTGCAGTTTCGTTAATTTCAATGACGATAGATCGACAATTTGCAGAGAGTAATAATCTCCCCGCTCGCGATCCAGTCGAAAAGCTACCCTCGACTGCGAAACTGTCGTACTTTGCGCGATACTTTCCACGTTTTTTTTAACAAGTTTCGCTTTGCGTTTCGGGTTCCCCCTTTTTCCTCGCCTGGAGCAACGCTCCGGACGAAAAGCTCCGCGGGGAGTGAAAACGAAAAAAAAGCCGCGGAAGAGATCTCGAAAAGACCGCGAGGCAATTAAGGATATTGGCGGGTTCGGTGGGGTTGCGAATTAACAACTCTTGCAGGCCGCAGAAACAAAAAAAGAAGAAAGAAAGAAAGAAAGAAAGAAAGAAAGAAAGAAATAATAAACGCGCGTGATACTTAACGAACTGCGGCGCTGACCCCCTCGGCGTTCGAACAGCGAAACACAGGGAACCATTGGGTGCCGATCGGGTCGATTTTTACGCGTGCGTGTTTCGTTCCACGCGCGTGAGTTGCGTACGAATGCGAATTGCGCGATCGATGCCTGAAAAACGCGGAGCCACGCTGCGTCGCTTCGCGAACGCGACCGCACCGATCCCTCGTCCCAAGTTTCCTCTCTCTCTGCACCCGACCAAATCCACCCCATTCTCGTCTCGTTTCTTTCCACGATCCGCCATTTGTATTAATGAATGGAATCGCTCGGGTTTTTCGCGTGTGCATCCTTGTCGCGCATCGATCGACATCGGGGGGCAGAGAGAGAGAGAGAGAGTGATAAAGGAAGGAAAAGGGAGGACAACGCGCGTTGTTCGGCAGCGGTTTAGGCGCCCCTATTTATTCAGCTGAAACGAGAATGCGGCGAGTCATCGCGCGGTGGAAGCCGGCACAAGGAGAGGGATCACTCTTTCTCGTTAGCCAGAAAACCACTCACCACCGAGATGATCGTTTCGAATTTCGTGGATTCGGTTTTAGCCGAGGTTCTTTTTTTTTTTCTTTTTTTCCCCAGCTCCACGTTCTCCTTTGTGGAGTTTTTAAGCGTGGGTGGCAGTACAGAGAGAAAGCTGGCGTCTCTTTGGGTAACTTTGTTGGGGGTTGTAAAATTTCGTCGTTCGAGGACCGTATCGGTCGATAGATTGCAGATGTTTGTGCAAATTTATGTTTCTGCAAACGTAGAACCGAAGAAGTAGGAACTTTGCTTTTTTCTTTTTTTTAATTTATTAATGGAGACAATCATTGTAGACTGATGCGTTTTTTTCAGTTTTTAATTGGTACGGGTTTTATTTAAATTAATTACTAAATATTCTGATTATTAATAATCCTTTTAAATTTATCATTTTTTTTCATAAATTATAATGTAATTGTAATTTAACTATGTATAATTGAATGAAACAAAATTTAGTTAACAGAATAAACAATAAGCGAGTTAAACTGAAAGAAATTTCTGATCAACTTACACTCGTCCGGACAATTTCACGGCATCAACTTGTTTCGTTCCCTCCCGTCGTAAAAAGTACAGTGCTGTGGATAATTTGTCTACTCTTGCGTAAAATGTTCTTTACGCGAATTTTTGTAGCTTTAAATTTCTCTCGAATGCGCAAACATCTGTCGATAGTCTGTTGATCAATTTCACAGATTGGAAAGCACAAGAAACAGGAAAAGTTTGTAATACGAAGGAGTGCGCAGCAACCTTTTATTTACGTGTTTTACAAAAATTAATTAAACGTTCAAGAACGTAACGTTTTACATTCATAAAATTTCTGACAAGAATTACAAATCGGTCACTTTGACTATTTTTCGACAGTTCATTTGTTTCTTCAGACTTGATTGTTTGTGCAATAGGATCAAGAGATCAATCAAAAGTGGAATTAATCAGTTTAACCTCTGAAAAGCTGAGTTTCCTCTTTTTTTACGATTCAAAGTCGTCAAAGGATAAATTGGATAAAATGAAACTTTCTTATTGATGCGTCAACGACGTTTGAATGAGCCTGAATTTTCCTACAAACGGAATTATGTTGCGCGCAAATTCTGAATCTTAATCGTTTAATGGGACACTCATCGTGCAGAAAGTTTTCATCCATTTGAGAAGCCGTCATTTTAAAATTCCTTCGAAATGTTTTTTAGCACAGCCAATAGGAAATTGAAAAGTCGTGTTAGGCGATAGTACTTGATGACTCACACGGTAAATATATCATACCTTGCAAATTTTTAAGAGAGCTTGCCGATTCCTGGTGAAAGTTGCTCTCTGAATAAAAATAGGTGGTCGTTATTAAGCGCTGATAGCTGTGTCGATTAGGCTACCTGTTCAACTTTGATTTCAAGCTGGCTTACGCATAGCTACACACAACACACTTACGAACAATTTATCTATTAACATCCGCAAGCAAGTTCTGTAAGGTTCGAGCGGTCATTATGCTCGAGAAATATTATTTGTATAGAAAGCGACATAAATTTAATAACATAAAAATCCTTTCTCACTTTGATATACATATATTTACTTATTAACGTCTCAACAACTCGTCGTGAAAGCGCCAATACGTCAACGAGTCGTTCGATCAAACCTCCGTTTTTATTTCATTACTCTGCCGCGATTGCTCCGACATTTCGAAGGACGTTGGTCGGCCACGTGATCGTCGAGCTGGTTCGTCGCGAAATATGCGTTCGCGGTTCCGACTATCCGTCACTTTGAAAAATGACGCGCTTCTTGTCCCGGGGGCAACCGAAGGGGGAAAACAAGAAGAGGGGGGGGGGAGAAGGAGGAAAAAGAAAGAGCGAGCGTGGAAACAATGGTTCGATGCGAAGAGCGAATCGAGAGAAGGGAGAACATCGAGGCGACCGCCAGATTACGAGAGAGACCGAGCTACTTTGCATCGAGCCACTCTCACCCTTGCCAACACTTTGTGCACCGTCTCGCCCACCACCCTTTCATCCCCGTGGCTTATTTTCGAATGGAGAAAAGCCTCGTCCGACGTTTGCGCCGTCATCCCTCCAACCGATCCGACAGGATTTCGGCCTGCTCGCTTGAGATTGTTGCGCGATTTCAGAATGATTAATCCGAGTCTTCCTCCTAAGTACATCGGTCGATTCTTCGGTCATATATTCGTGGCATCGTTCTGTTAGTAAAGGGTTAAAGAGAAATTAAATTAGAGTTAAGAATTAATTAAATCAATTCGCGCAAAAATTATTCGTTTGTTTGTCAATAATTAGTTATGAAGAACACTCGGTGTTTTCTAATTTTGTCCGATTGAAATTGTATTATTTCTGGTTAGATTCAGAATTCGTTAAAATGTTTGTTTCACTTTATGGGAATGTTGGTTAAAATTGTATATAACTTTGATTTGCACGCAGTGTCGTTCGAAACAAATGTAATGAAATGTTTTATCCTTTTACATCGTGCGTTCCTTAAAGGTAAGAACATTGTGAATTTCATCGACAAAAAGAAGTTTGTTGTTAAATACATTGCTTCTCGATAAAGATTGGTTATTGTCTTTCGGTATTTTACATTATCTTTTTTTTTTTTTTTTGTTGCAAATGTAAGACAACTGAAAGACAACTAATGATTTTAGCATAATTACGAAATGAAATAGAAAAAGAAATAAAGAATTCCACGTAAATTTGCAACTCACGATGAATGATGACTGCCTGTGGAAATTAACTTCTTTCTTAACGCGAGAATAAATTAATATCCTTATGTATCTTATTAATCTTATTTACTAAGTATACCTTTACGGTATTTGTCCCTACTTTTGAAACGTTTGAAACGCTGAAAACGCATTGTCGTGATTCCATGACAGTTCCACTAAACACTTCAGATTCATGCCTGTTTCTTGAACGAGTGTCACTGTCATTTGTTGTATTACATATAATTGCACCGGTAATGATTCTGTAGTGCTGCTAACTGAAGAAATCTGTTGATCGGTCACTTGTACTACAACGCTGATGCAACGAAAATTAGCGATTGGTCGATTTGGGTCACGTGATCCGTGAGGGGGCGTGGAGTAGACTTCGAGTAGGAGTGGCGTTGTCTGGTACTGAGCGATCGCGCCTGTAATTTGTTTTCTTTCGATTCAAATAAAATTTTATGGCAAAAAAGTCGTCTTCGTTTCCTAGTCGGAACAGTTACTTCTGAGCCTTTCAGCGGGACGAATCTGGGATACAAGTTGTCCAGTTTTTTTTCTGAATTTTGTCGTATTTGTGTTTCGAATGATACATCATTTCTCTGTTACGCGACTATTGCTACGCCACTACCGTGAGACGATGTTTAGAATTAACACGTGTGCTATATTTTTGTCCAGGAGTGTAGATTCAACGAAGGGAATTTTCTATCGAACTGAATACTCGAGGGAATATTCAACTTTTATAAAATATTAGCGTAATGAAGGTACATTTTTCATTTTAAAGTATCATCTGGTTATTTATGTCATTTAATCCTTAATGCACTGCAGTGAAATTTTCACAGCTGTTATAGATGATCTTGCATATCAATCATATTTATTGCGTTATTACACAGATACGTGGTTAAATTCAATTGTTCTTGCCTCGCACATTAGTAACGAACAATTGTAAACTTGTTGAACAACGACAGCGAAAAATGGAGTGAAAAATGGAAAAAAAAAAGTAACAAAGAGAGGGAAATAGGGATGGAATAAAATTGAAAACTGTTCTCTAGTAATGCTAAAGAATTCATTCTCGTTCCTTTTATTCGGACTATATTTTTTTCTATAGTTATTTGACCTAAAATCATTCTGCATTTGGTTTTGAAAATTGAGAATACGGAATCTTGTCATTCTATTTTTATTCTGTAATAACTTTGGGGACTGTAATAACGATTCATTTAACAGTAAAAGTACTCTGACCAGTCGTCAAAGTTTTACTTAACATTTAGTTGATACTTCAAAGGAAATGGAAAACATTAAGAATGAAATGGTAACTCAGTTCTGTAAAATCACGTTTCTGTGTATGCGACTTAACAGGGAATGTGAATTTCTAATTTGTGTAATTCACGTGTTATTCTGGGATATTTCAACGCATTTAACCACCAACTAAATTCTAGAATCTGGATAAAGAAATGATGATGAGAAAATATTGACCTTGGAATTTTTTTTCTCATGTTAATATTGGTCTTTAATTACTGAAACATTAAAGATAATCACCAAAGGTAATCTGTGAAACATTTAGGATCCCGCAGTAGCAAAAGAGAATTATTGACGACCAAAGTGTAAAATTTTCATTAATGAAAATCCAAGAAATAGGATGAAGCTTATTATACAGTAAAAAAAAAACGCACACAAAGAAGAAAAATCATTGAAATCTCTAAAACTGCACTGCTGTAAATTAATAAAAATTAAGTTTATTAGTAGCTAATGAATACTTGCGTAGCAATTGAGAAGGAGGACCAAAGAAAGAAAAGAAAATAAAGTTCTGAATTACTAGCTGACGCAAGAGGAAACAAACAAGAAATTACATTGGAATGAATGTTTGAGTTGAAAATAAACTGAAGATTGGCAATCAGATCCTGAACAGAAATCAACACGTTAAAGAATTACATTAATCGTCAAGTCTGAGATCAAAAAGGAGAAAAAAAAGCAGTCTGTAAAATTTCTAAGAATTTCCAACAGTCGATCAATTTAATTGCATCATCGGGCCCTAACGTTAATCGGAATTCAAACATCGGTTGATCGTGTCAAGGATGCAAGCAGAGTCTGTTGTTTTATCCGATGATCCTGCAGGAAGCTGCACCGCCGACTAAATCCCCTGATACAATATGTATCTTGTCCAAATCTTGCAGACCTTGCCACTGCCGTCGTACATTGTATCAATATTTTCGTAACCCTGTTCCGCGGAGTTTCCTTCTTCGTAACAACTTTCCGACGAACGTGCAGAGACAGAGCCTGGCTTGACGTTGGTAGTTTCGAAACATCTGTCAAACATACACCGACACTTTCTGCCAGGCAAATCGAGTTAATTCCGCCGTAACTCGCCGCCTTTCCCCATTCGTCGTACATGGAGATGCTCTCGTTGGATATTCCGTTTTCGTGCTCGAGTTCATAACCAGTGCGTCGTATCGATTCTCTTCGGGCGTCGGTGTCGCCGTAAAAATCGAAAACACGACGGCCGCGTTGTTTCTATTTATTTGCCCCCCTCCGCGCTGGACGGACCAACAGAGGGAAAATTGTTTGTCTTTATCGACGACCAAACAATTTCAAATTGAAGTTGATGGCGAAGGAGAGAGAGAGAGAGAGAGAAAGCAGCAGAAACGCCGCACGAATTCCTTCCTCGGCATCGTTATTTTTCTTCTGGTGTAGCTTGCCCCCTTAATGGAGGAACAGCGTTCGATTTTCCACGCGAATGGAGTGCCTCTTAAATATTCAATCCGCCGCGTTACCCGGGCTTGTCCTCCTTCATCCTCCCCGTGTACGCTCTTCGGCTTTTTCTTTTTACCGTCTGCCCTCCTTCCAGGTGGAAAAAAACCGTTTCTTACCTCTCTCGTGAAGAGGGCCGAGGATCTTTTGATTCCCTGATCTCCTCTCCAGATCCGTATCACGGCGCCGCAGGTGAGACCGCCGCAGCTCTCTCTCTCTCTCTCTCCGTCGTTATTGCGTTTACCTCGTTGAAATCGTTACGCGATTTACGCCCGTTTAACCCTGACCCGTGGCGAAACGTCGAACGAGAAAATCCTTCGTTGCACGGAAAAATTCTTTTCTTTTTTTTTTTCTTTATTTTTTGTATAAAAATGAAGAGACACGATAGGCTTTTTACTTCGTATTACATTTCGTCGAGTGTCAAAATTGAAGCGTAAGTGATTTTAGAAGGGGTAACCCAGAAAATCGGACTTCAGGTGCAACGCTAATGCAACGAAAATTAGCGATTGGTCGATTGGACTCGATGGGATAGACGTCAAGTAGGACATTGTCTGGTAGTGAGCGATCACGTGGGATAATTTGTTTTCATCGATTCAAATAAAATTTTATGGCAAAAAAGTCGAGCTTCATTTCACTGGGCCTTTGTAAATTTGTTTTTTTTTGGAACTCTTTTCAAATTTGTTTTGCTTTCTAATTTTATTAATGGCAAAGAGATTGAATTGATCTCTGCAAATTTATTTCCTTCCTTTTGTATTATGGTAGTGGATGAAAGAGATTCCGCGACAAACTTTGGAGAATACTTCTCTCTCTCTCTCTCTCTCTCTCTCTCTCTCTCTCTTTTTCTTTAACAGTTTGCGCAACAGTTTGCGTTTCTTCCTCCATCGATAATTGGCAAAGGGAGATTCGACGTTGGACGTCGCGTTTCGTCAACTATCGAAGTTGGAACGTAGGTTCGGGCTTTACCCAACGAAAGGTTAGTAGGTCGCGCAACTTTCCGTCCAACTACTTCCTCTCCGATACACGTCAGGCAAGTTTGGAAAAGGGAATTCTGGAAACCGAGAGAGAAGGAAGGAACCACAGGAGAATCCTGTCCAGCCTCTTTTCGTGAATCTTTCATTGGGACGGGGACGTGGCATCCGAAATTAGCGGCGGCGCTCGCTGCTGTTTCAACTGCAATTTGCATGCGAAAAGTATCGAGACGGATGAAGAAAATGGAGAAAGAAACGAGCCGTCGTCCGTCGTTTCCATGGAGCCGGGGTGAGATCCTCCTTTCGCGCTTCTATCTCGGTGGCTCTCCGCCTTTCGAAATATCCGAGAGGAAAAACTCGAGCCGGGATTTTCCTTCGTGGAAGTTCGTTTACTTGGCGGGTGCTGGCGCGAGGTCGACTTTAATCGATATTACCGCCGGTAGAAATTAGATCTTCCGCGGGGCAGAAATAATTGCAGAAGAGTTTGGCCGTCACCGCGGAGGTTTTGAAAAGGGTGAAAAGGCCCTCGCTGGTGGAGGGAAATTGTGATTTCATTTGTCTTTAATGACGAGCAGTTTAAAGGGGCGGGGGTGGAAGAAGGAGGGAGAACGTCTTTGAACAGAGTTTGAAAGTTCGAGTAGCTCGCCGTGATTCAAAGGGAGGGGGGAACTCGCTCGGGAAAGAACGAAAGAAACGTGATTTCCTTCGGTTTTCTTCTCTCCGTCCCGTGAATCGCCTCTCTCGCTCGTCGCGATACAGATCTCGCGCACCTGTAATTACGGCCAATTTTCTTCGTTTCTTTTTTTTTACGTTCCTCCTCGAACACCATGTACGATCCAGATGATTAATCCCAAAACTAATCCCAAAAGTTCGTCGCTTTCGACTGTCGTGAAAATCCGGTCGCCTGTCTGCTCCTCGTTGACGTTTTATCACGGACAACTTCTTGGTTATTGGAAACCACGCGGCTGCGTGAACGTCGAATCGAGAGTCCTTCGATAACTGATGACAGATCCACCACCGAAACGAGAAGAGCCAACGAAACTCTTCCCTTCTCGTGGATCGAATCCGAGTAACTTGTTCTTGGCCGGTCTAGGGACATGGTTCCTCGGTTTCGAAGAGCGACGCAGCCGCACGGCTGAAAACAATGAGCCGAAGTCGGAGGTGAAAGGAGCCTGCCAGCCAGCCGGGTGGCGTTTGCCGCGGCGACGAGGAACGAGTAGCAGCCGCGGAGACACGGTTGTTCGTATATCTCGCTGAATCTTGCGTGCGAGTGTCCTTGCGGGAAAGGGGCGCGAGAAGGAGAGCGAGAGAGGGTGAGAGGGTGAGAGAAAGACGGCGAGGGACGGCGAGGCTACGCGGAGGAAACGCGCCGGCGGATCAATAGGAAGCGGTTTTCGCGCGGCGCGCATGCGAGTCCGGGGACCAATGGTCGCGCGAGGGTAGTTTCGACGAGCCTAGCCGCCCTTGGGCGAAGGAGGACGCGGACAGTGGAGAGGAGGCGGTGGAGCGTGCGACGCCCAGGGCCGGCGTCGAACGCGCACCCCCGATTCCAAACTTTTCTACCCTGCCTCATCTTTTTCTCTCTCTCTCTCTCTCTCTCTCTCTGTCTCTCTTTTCAAACTATTTCGTTCCGATGCTATTTGAATCTCGTCGTCGCCGTATTTGCACTAGAATTCGCAGTTGCAACAATAGCGTTGCACGGCTGTCGAAGCGGGCACGGAGCGGAGCGGCAATATTTGTCCGGTAAACGCGGAAGAATTTTCGAGGGCGTGCACTCACGGTGCGCCGCGAAGGTCGCCGCGGCGGGTTCACCCCTGACGCGGCGGGGGAGGGGGGGAGTACCGTGTGAGAGACGGGGCGCGACTATCCTAGGAATTAGAACACCTGTCGTATCTCGTGACGAGCGAGCCGCGATGCTGGGTCCAGCGCTCTGGGCTCGTCCAACGATAAAACGCACGGGTGGAAGGTTCGTCGAATTCGTCGATTTCGCATCCGCGCGTCGTACGTGTACGGTTTGTCTGTCTCTGTCCGAACGCGTATTTTCCCAGTGTCGGGCAAGCGACTTTGCAGCCCTCGAACCACCTTCTTTCTTCGCCTCGGATCAAAACCTGAATTCCAAAGACTACCGATCACATCAACTCGGTGGGTAGGGGGGGAGGAACGCCATCGCTCTACACACACACACACACAGACGCGCGCGCGCGCGGGGTTAATCGTCATCGAGGGTGAAGGACCTTCGTATCCGTCTACCACTACGACGACGACGGTGGTCTTTACACTATCATTCACATTCTGCGGTGATGCGATTACCACGCAGACGTGCTTTTAACCTCGTTTCGCGACAAACGGAGAAACCTTCTTAAGGACCTTCTAAGGTCCGACGATACCATACGTCTCTCGGCTCTTTCAATATTCCCTTGAATATTGATAAGGAAAGTACGGCCGGGCGATGATCGGCTGTGTACCTCGCGCTGATCGGGTTACGCGCGAGCGCGGAACATTATCGCGTTAACGTCGTTATCGTAGAATTCTGGCGCACGCTTTTAGCCGCTTCGTGGAAACGAGCCGTTCGACTCTATCGCTTCGCGTTATGCAACGCATCGATATTTAACCAGTGGCTCTCACGCCGACGAATAATTACACGTCGTCGGTGTCTGTTCGCGTTTGTCCCGTTCGCGCTCGAAAAACGTTTCCTTTTTCCTGAGCAATTCTCCTCTCCCTATGTTTGATCGATAAGGTGACAATTAGATCCGACGATGCTTTTTCACAGCGACAGTGTGCTCGATTTACAGAGTCGTACAAAAATTTGTACTTTTGACGATTAACAATTTAATCTTTAACGATTCTAACTTTGGTCGTGATAACGATCAAATTCTCTCTGCAGAAATTAACGTTTTCCACTTGTCTTCTTTTTCTCGCGGCTACAGTTGGAAATACTACGAAAAGTATTTTTATTGCTGGTTGTTCTGTACCTGCAAAAATATCTTAATAACCGTAAAGTATCGATTGTAATTTCAAAGTATAGCGTATTCAGTTTATATGATATATTACAGTGTACGATATAGCATGTTCAATTTAAATGAAATTCGATCAAGAGTCGATAATCGACGATTGACACTACTAATCGATCAAACCAGTCGCCAATTTTTCAACGATCGATTTCCTTTTATTGTTGCTTAATTTCATTCACGACGATTAAATCGGTTTTATCGAACGTAAATATTAATTGGTCCACCGTACTAAAAATTGTAATCGGCCAAACTCTCTTTCTCTTGTTACCTATTATTTTTGTTTTTCAATCGAAGATTTAGCTTCCTTGGAAGATAGTCGTCGCGTTAAAGGAAGAGAATTGTACAAAAAGGAAATGGAGTAATCCATTCCTTGTCAGTCTGAATGTTTCTGGATGACAATTACAAAATTTCTCGTTCAATTTTCTCTTTCGAACGTTGTTTCACCGCAACAAATCTCGTTCGCGCAGTTAATTTCCTCAAATGATACAGCCAAACATACAGCTTTGCGTTTATACGTTAATGAGTAATAATTAGATGTCGTGATAAAACACTATCGATACGTGCTTCGACGGTGCATTTGCTGTACACTGTGAATGGACCTTAAAACTGCGTCGTTACAACTTGTCGAACGACGATTTCCGACCAGTTGGAAGTGAATTCTCGCGCCGATAATGTTTCACTGTTTCTTTTTCTTCTTTTTTTATCCAGGATGCTTAAACGATCTGAGGAAACGCGCAGCCTGCCTGTAAAGAAGAGAGACGCGACTCGTTAACGAGACCAACGTAAGCGTGAAAAATGTACTTATCGACCGGCGGGAACGTTGTCGATAATTAGCGGTTGCCAGGCTCGCGATTTTTACCGCTACGGTAAATTGAAAATTACCCGCGTTCTCTGCCTGCCCCCCTTTCTCCCTTTTTTCTCCGTTTTTCCAAGCTCGTTGAAAAGTTACCTTAGAATCGAGACGCTAACGCGTTATCCGCGCGACGCGATCTCCTCCTCGTTACCAATTAGTCGCCGGATGCAACGGGTGATTATGCGCCGATGGAGGCATCGCAACGGGGCAGCCTGTTGTCAGTAATAAACGAGCCCGGGTGATGGTCGACGCCTCGTGAACGAGGTGATCGATCGATTTCGAAACGAAGGTCGCCCCGAGACATCCTCTTAAGGACGCTTGCTCTTTTCTCCTTCGCTCCGCCCAGCTCGAAACAAAATCCCTCTGGTCACAGTAACCCAGTTCTCTCTCTCTCTCCCTCTCCCCGCCGTATCAGTTTCTCTCTTCTCTTCAAGAGACAAAGTGGACGTTCAACTCCGTGTACTTTACGTCACGTCGAGGCGATTGACACGAGTCGATTCTTAGACAAGCTCGTAAATCGTCTCGAGACGGTCGCGGTAGCCGGTGATTCGTTACGGTGGTAACCGGCACCTGTACGCTGCGCAGGTAGCTGACCGCAAGCGGGAGGGACAGGTGCAAACGATCCTTTTTCCAGGACCCTTCGACGAAATTTTCGGGCCCGGCGGGCAGCAGGTGCCGAGATAACGCGGAATCGCGCGACTGAAAAATTCCACGGCCGTCGGCTCACGCTCGTTAGCGGACTCCGGTCGCCAGGAGTCGAACCGTCTAATTGCCTGTCGACGGCGAGAATTGCCGCGATCGTCGGTAGCCGGAGAGAAATCGTCGCGAGCGCTCGTGGCCTCTCAAAATTGAGAAGACGCTCGGTCGACAACGACGTATAAGATATTGGTTGATCGGGAGGAATGATTAGTGGTTCCGAAGCCGGATGCCCCAAAAAAGCTTACCAGGAGCGTGTAAAATTGTATGGCGATGTGTTGAAGAACTAAGATCTCAATTACTTCGCTGTAAGAACTGTGTACGAGGATGGAGATTTTTGTAACCAAGGGAATCGCGAGATCGATCGTCCAAGTAATAATTACGGTTGGTTTTTCGGCTATTTTTCGGTGCAACGCTGATGCAACGAAAATTAGCGATTGGTTGATTTGGGTCACGTGATTCGCGAGGGGGCGTGGGGTAGACCTCGAGTAGGCGTTGTCTGGTACTGAGATCGCGCCTGTAATTTGTTTTCTATTGATTCAAATGTTTGCGTGTCAATAAAATTTTATGGCAAAGAAGAGTAAAACCATTTTCTACAGAATTGAATGTACTCTTCAAATATTTGATATTTGATAGAAATTTGCCCAAATATCTGAAAGTTTACAAATTATAAGAATACATTGCAACATGCCATATTCTTTGAATCAGTTATTTTGTTATTGATCACAAGATTGTCTGTACAATAGTGCCAATCAAACACTCGAAGAGTTATTCTAGTGGCTTTAAGTAAAAATTCATGAGAAATTTTTAAATATAAAATTGCACAGATATGCTCGCAATGTGAAAAAATATGTAAAAATCCACATAGTATTTTCTACAATAAATATTTAGTACGTAAAGTGATTTTGCACCTTTTTAGTTATATTCCTCAAAAATATGGATTTGCATGGAAATATAACTAACAAATAGTCGTTCAAATGACTATGAGATCAGATAGACGAAGGCGATACCGTACAACTTTTGTCTGAAACATTTTTTCTCTTGCGATTCATATTTTTCGAGATATTTGAGCGTTTCTAGTTAAACAAAACGCTCTGTACGTTTATACGTTTAGGTCAGTAAAACTGATGCTGGGTAAGCCAAACGTTTTTACAATCCCAGTGCGGATTCGTATTCAACGATATGGAAAAAAAACCTCTCGAAGTATTTTATTTGTGAAATTTAAAAATGTTCAAAATTATATTACCGCTCGGGATCGGTAAAGCTGCTTTAGTGGCCCTGTGCAAACTCACGTATTCTGTGCAACATGTAGGTTATACATCCGTATGAATTTTTTGAAAAAAGGAAACCACTATTAGTTTTGGTCAGATGATACCGTTTTTTTTTTTTTTTTTTTTTATCGATTCGAAAAATTTGTCCGTATTTGTAACAAAAACAAGAAAGAGTTTCTTCAGAGAGGATTTTCACACACGTGCTTACTTCCTTTGTTCGTTTGTCTTTTCTGCTGTTCCTGGCAAAATATATTTTTTATTATATTTTGGTATTGCTGTCGCAATTAGGAAAAAAAAGACCAACAAATCATATCGCCAAAAGATGAAAATATTTTTTGGTTATATACCGATTTTGAAAAATTAGAGATCAATTATAAAGATTAGTTAAACATCTGCTATTACTTAGAGTTTTCTTTTTCCTCAATCCGACTACCGAAATTTGCATACAAGCAAATTCACTGAATCAAACCGTGGACTTTTTCTCCGCTTCTCATGCTTTCAAGAATAGCACAGTAATAGCATACTTGTATTGTTTCTTCTGAACTAGTTCAATTTGATTATTTCGATAATTTAGTATTAATTTCTTACTCTTTCTTTATGTTTAACTCAGCTTATTGATTTTGTATATCTGCTAACTTCAATTTTGGTTCACTTTTGCTTCTTGTAACGTAATTGCGTTCCGTTCTGTACATTATACATTTTTGTATCAAAGGGTTTTTATCCCGCACGAATAATTAAAGTTGAAATTAATGTTTTAACTATCACGCAAAATTTACATCTTCGGAGCGGAATATTTTATTCTCCGTTTTACCGATGCTATGTAATTATTCGCAATTTGTTTAAAATCTTTTGTCAAAACTTTAAAACATTTGTGAGAGTAAAAACATCGATGATCGATAGTCGTAACCTCTCGATTTTGCATTGATAATTCAATCCTTAATTGCAATAAATTCGATTTTGACCATTGCAACTTGCAACACTTGTTGGAAATTATATCAATGTGAGTATTTTACAAAGCATTATCCAAACAGCACGGAATGGAAAAAGCGGAGGGAATCTTTTAAATTGGTTCTGTTTGAAACATGGAAGTTTTTCGAAAAATGTCCTCTCCTTACGTTGCGAGTTCCAATGTGAAAATGGGGTGAATAAACTTTCGGACAGAATGGAACTTGCGAAATAAAAAAATAAAACAATAAAAATTTCTCTAGAAGAAACGGACAATTTATTCGTTCGATTTTTAGTTAAATCTTCTGAAATGACTCGGTTTCCGTAATTTTTATTATAGCGCTATTCAAAAGCGTAACTCTTCTCTCCATAAAAGTTCGCGCGCAAGAATTCTTTTCAAATCAGAGAGAGCAAAATGAGACAAAAATCGGGCTTCTCGACTAAGAGAGAAATCTCGCCTGTACAGAAAGGAATCGCGAAGGATCCTAGCGAGAATCACGACTCGCGGTCATCATCTGGAGCGCGATCGAGAGGGGGGGGGATGTACGTACGCGGTGCGTCCAGTTTTCGGTTGTTCTTGCGCGCAGCCTCGGCCGACCGTGGTGTGTCGCGAAGCGCGCGACAAAGGTGCGCGCGCGCAGCACGGCGTTTGAAATTCGTGGCGCGGCGCGGCGTGGCGCGGATCCTCCTAGGGGGCTGCGTTCCTTCCTCTCCCGGCTTTCGTTCCACGTCCGTTCGTTCGTTCGTTCGTTCGTTCGTTCGTTGGGTTCGTTCGTTCGCTCGCTCGTTCGGTCTCGCCCGCTTCCGCGCCGCTCGCGCACAAGTCGATGTAAGGTCGGCGTGTCGTGCCGTGCCGCGAAGGGAGTGTCGCCGGCCATCTCGACGCCCTCTCGAACCGCTCGGACTCGCGACGATCCCGACCGACTCCTCGCCGGGCCCACCATGCTTCGTTCCACGTTCCTCTTGCCGGTTGTCGTCCAGCGTCGGCTGCACCCGCGAGGTCGCGACGCTGTTCCCTGATCGGGTGTTCCCCGAGGAAGTCGCCGTTTTCCTTTTCTCTCGATCGCGCGCGAACGCCGGACCGTTGCGACGAATGTGTCGTAAATCGTTCTTCCTCGACTGTCGACTGTTTTGAACGGTCACACAGTTTTCGCGATATCGAGCCCGCGAGGCGAGAAGAAAGGACCGCGAGTGAGAAGGACCACCTCGGATTTGGAGGAACCAGGAGCTTGTTTCGAAGAACGATCGAATCGCGATCGAGGATGATGAGACGCGCCAGGGGACGATAGTTCCTCGTTGGTAGGGATGTCCTCGTGACATGTTACCCCGTGACCTTGGCTGTCGCGGCTACAACGTTGTCCTCCGCGGTGAGGCTCGCCTCCTGGCGCACGGATCGAGCGAGGATAACGGTCGATCGTCGTCCACGTCGTTTCATCCACGTGGAGTCGAGTACCGCCTACTGCCAGTGCTCCAGGTGAAGCCCGATTACGCGGTCCCGTATGTTCTCTGCTGGAGGATACCCAGCACGACGATCCACAGGATCCAACTCCCGTTACAGCATCATCGTCATTATCGTCGTCGTCGTCGTCGTCGTCATCATCATCATCGACAGCATCATCATCATCGCTATCAACGCCGCCATCATCGACAACAGCGTTGTCGACGACACTTCCAGGCAACGGCTACGCCTCGAAGGCACCCTGTCCCGTTCCTCGCGACGTCCGCCTATCCTTTCCCCTACGGCTGTGGTAGCTCGGAGAGCGGCAATCCTGCTGCAGCGCCTGGTATGGAAACAAGGTGAGCCTTCATCGTCAGTTTCAGGCCGATCAGGTATCCGCGTTGCTCTGGCCAGCTTTGACTCACCCACCAACGGGATCATCGTGTCCGGAGTGTCTTCGCGCGTTTCCGTGCTGTTGGCCAAAGCGCCGCACCTGCCCTTTGCTGTTTGATTTCCGTGATTGCTGCTCTCACACGCCCCCCGGCGTGTGCGTCCGCGTGGCGAGAGTTGGATTAGATTTCCGACCTCCGCTGTGTTTGACTTGATATTCCCAGCTGGTTTTCCAAGATAAGTTTTATAGGGCAGTGATAGTTTCTCCGTGGGTTCGAGAAACCGAACGAAGGGGTTCGAAACGTTCGATCGTTTTCACGGGTCGACGGACTACGAGGCGAGGCTGCGACGAACTTTTTTCAACGTCTCGCCTATTTTTCGTTAGTTTTGTCGAAAGAGAGAGGGAGAGAGAGAGAGAACGAGAGATCGATACCCTCGCGCCGTCCGACAGAGAGGAGCAAAACCGACGAAGGTCGTTTCTGATTGGCTAGGCAGCTGGGTGAAGGCGAGACGCAGTGCTCTTTCCTCTTTATCCCTCCCCCGTCCTTGTTATTAGCTTGCCCCTCTTCCCTCTTCCTTTTTCTCTTTCTGTTTTCCTTTTTTCATTTTTCTTCCTCGTTTCGCTCGCCTCTCGAGTTTTTCCCTTTTCCAATTAAACGCGGCCGTCCATCTTCGATTATTATTATCATCCCCCGATAGGAGCCCCCCGACAGGGTAGACGCGCGAACGTGAACTTCAAAGCGAGCGTGAATTCGATTATAGAAATTTACCTTTGGCCCCGCGCGCGCTGGGTTTCAACCCCTTGGCGAGACGCGACGCCGGATTGTCGCCCGGCCGCCCCTCTGCCCCCAAGGGTCACACCCTTGTCCGCCTCTTTGACAGCCACGCAGAAACATTTCGTCGTCACCTCGAAACTCGATGCCAAACAGGTGTTGGCGCAATGACTGGGGAGAAGCTGCTGATTAGCACACGGTCTTTCCGAGTCATTCTCTCGCAAGTATTTTACGCAGCCTCGCGTTCGTTCTTTGAGGGAACAAGTGAATTGGGAAGGTTTGTGGTACAGCGGGTGGGAGTAATTATTGGCACGCCTAGTTTTTTTTTTTTTTTTTCTTTTTTGAAATATCTCTGTGAAAGCAAAATCCACAAATGCAAGAATAATGTGCACAGTAACAATTAATAATGAGTTTACGCGATAATAGTAGAGGAAATGTGAAAATTCATAGAAAATTTATAGTGGATCGAAGTAGTATTGGCACATTTATTTCTCTCGGCGATATCTCTGTGAAAGCAAATGATGTATAACATTAGCAAAATCCAATGTTTCCATGAATAAAAAAGTAGCACTATGCACAGTAGCGAATAATAATGAATTACACAATGGCAGTAAAAATATAAAATACGATAAATTGTACATTGGTGCATCTAGTTTTTTGCCAATATCTCTATGAATGATGTATTAGCAAAATCCAAAGTTTCCGTAAATAAAACAAGTAACGTGTAAATTATACATTGTGCAATAAATAATAATGCAAAAAATGTAAAAATTCCAGAGTCAACGCTCTTGTAATTCCAATGCTCAATCCGTATTCAGTGACGGAACAATACCTTTTAAAAAAATGTCCTTTGTAAATATTGAAATGGTAACGAATGACATCGCGCCAATATCGGAGAAGAACTCTTTAAATCATTAAAAATATTTCAATCCTTTCATTTTATTGAATATTTTATTCCGTTCAAATACATCGCAAAGCTACAAAAAAAGAAACCCCTCGTGTGTCGATATCTTTCTTGATTCTCGAATTTTTACATTGTTATTCTACGATTATTAAAAACTGCTGCTGCGCACATTATTTTTGCACAGCTAGCAAATCTATTTACAGTTTTATTAATTTATCATTTTTCACATTTCGGTCAAAGTTGAATTAACAGTAAAATAAAACAATTTCTGTCGATCGTTTCATTACGTACAAATTTTATCCACTAAGTGCTAAAGAGGTGCAAAAATAACACTAAAAGCTCGATAAATATTTTGTTAAGAAGTTGAAAATGATGCTGTGTTTGTTTATGCGAACACTTTTAAATCTCATCCGCTTTTATTGGCGAAAATATTTATTTAATTCCAGTTGCACTGCTGAATTTATTGTAGGCCGAATTTCATCGTGACTTGTACCGAATATCTCTGTATCGTAAACTTTCGCTTTCAGAGTCCACTTTGAGTAAAATCTTTGAAATAACAGAGCAATAGAATCATGTGCAAAGATGATAAATCTTGTATCAATACATTGCGTTAGAAGTACATTACGTACGTTAGATTAAACTGAGAGAAACAATATTAACGTACTTGTCACATTTCACACGTTTGTTATAATTTCTTAATGAAACATTTATGGATTGCCTGGCGTTTCACGCGAAATTTGAAAATTAAACCAGTTGTATATTCCGTCAGTAAGTGATGTTGAATATTGAGCGCAAGACGCATATTAGATACTCAAAATTTGTAGAAATAGTGATTGCGCGATTTACGTTTATCGAAATTGCATCGACGGAATAAACCTATCGTTACACTGCGGAATTTAATGCATTGACAAAAAATTGCGCGGAATGCTAACTATGCGGGAAAATGCATGGAATATCTAAAAAGAATTGTGTATTGCTTTCTATAACATTTTCTACCGAGATTCTGTTTTTTTTTTTTTTTTTTTTTTTTTTAATATAGAAATATGAATTTCCATAAAAATCCGCAGTTTAATCATAACTTGCAATGTACGAGTACAATGTAACGCGAAAACCGCTTTTCCCTAAAATGTGCCAAATGTGCTGTACACCCTACATATTCGAGGTTTCCATTCAAATGTTCTTTTATCTTTTGCGTTCCATATTTTCTGTTTTTTTTTTTTTTTTTGAAAAAAAAAAAAAAGTTCACACCGGCGGATTTCATATCCCCCAAAAATATAACCAATTTATTTCTCCACTTGCAGTAGAATTAATAGCAGTCAAATTCTGGTTGAAATAGGATAAGCATATTTTAACGTGATTTTGTTAAGAAAAAAAAATATATATATATATATTTGTTTTTGTTCGTAATCATTTTTCTGTCACCAGGCAACCATGTGCATTATACAAGTAGAACACAAAAAGAAATATAATTATTTAACATTGAAAAAATGACGGTCGTAAATATCAATTGTAACAAATATTTTAAATTTCATCGTGTAAAAACAGTTTCTTAAACTCGGTTATCTTCCACGATGACTTTCTTTATTTATTCTACAATTGATTTCAGTAGTAGAATGACAATCAACTTTTCGGATTGCAATTTAGTAATACTGTTCTCAGTTCATGACGAAAACGCTGTGTTCTTTAATTACATACTGATAAGAAGTATCGTTTACAATACAAACCGTGACGACATTTTCGACGGTTTCGTAACACGACACGAGACAAATTTTGAAGATACCAACGACAACTTTCCACAGTCTCATTTTTATGCTTTCGCGTTTATCAAACGAACGAAAAGCAATCGCTCGTTTGAGAGATGAAGAAATATGAAGAGACTGAAAGGAGGCCTGGCATGAAAATTCGATGCTCTCACGCGGCGTGCGTCACTGCTCTTCTAAACCAAAAAAACTAAACGCCTGCTGCTCCCACCGGCCTCTACGGATCTCCTCGCGTTCGTTCCTCGACCTCCCGCTGCTCCGGACACTGAACTCCAGGCCGCGGCCAACAGTTTCTTTCCAACCGGACTTGAAAAGTGGAGTGATCCTTCCACGACTGTCCTTTGCGCCGCGAGCTGAATACGGAATATTAATCGAGCCGTTCGTCCCGGCGCTGTTGCGCGAAATATAATACATTCGTGCAGGTGATTCCCGAAATCAGCCCGCGAGTATCGATGTCAGTCACGCGTTGCTCGGGTTCGCTCGAAATCGTTCTTCTGTCTTCCCTTTTAACGAGCCAAGAAACGAATGTAACTTGAGCTAATCTTGGACGAAGTGAATCGTGCAGCGTGTGACTGATGGCACAATTAATGGATAGACAGTGATTCTGCTGAAATTTTCGGCAAAGTCGAGTTGGAAAATTTGTCGTGTAACATACATAGACATGGAGTGATTCTTAAGAAATTGAATGCACGTCGATAGTTTCGGTCTAGATGACTCCTCTTCTTTTTCCCCCGGGCTCATTCTCGATTAACCGATTCTCCCGCTATGTGGAAGATTAGCCCTTTAGCTACGTATTATTTTTATTTAATTTTTATCGCTGAAAGTGGGAAACCCAGAAAATCGGGCCTCTTCAGGTGCAACGCTGATGCAACGAAAATTAGCGATTGGTTGATTTGGGTCACGTGATTCGCGAGGGGGCGTGGCGTAGACCTCGAGTAAGAGTGGCGTTGTCTGGTACTGAGCGATCGCGCCTCTAAAAAAGCCGTCTTCATTTGCTTCTGGGTCTTTCAGTCAGACGAATCATACTGGGGTACAAGTCGTGCAGTTTTTTTTAACTTTGTCAATTTAAAAATATTCCTTCTGTAACCTCTTTTCACTTAGAGGTGATGATGTATTTTCGTCTCGGCAATTTATTGTTATTATTATATACAGAGTGTTTTAAATAACTTCAAAATTATGCTTCTGGTGAAAAATTATTATATATTGAAGCTTGTATGATTTACAAGGACGCATTATTTATGCGGTACATGTATTTTCTTTTTTTTAATTGAAATGACGTATTTTTGGATCCATTAATCGATGCTGCTCGATACTTCTTGTCGAAAAATTATTACTTTAAAGAAAATATGTTATCTTCAATTTTGTAAAATCTTTCGTATGAAAGACAAAGGCAGTAGTCTTGTATTCACGCGATAGATTTCACAGAATTAATATTAAAATACTAAAGAAGAAGCGCAAGTCGGGGAATCTAATGTTCATAGTTTTTTAATGGACGAAGACGTCTGAGAATCTTGATTATATTGAAAATCCATCGATTTAATAAATAGTTTGACTTCGAAGAAGACAAAATTTAAAAATTTAAAGATATGTATACAACAAAAATCTGAGTAAAAAGAAACAAATGACATTTTCGTAAATTCTAAAATTTGGTGAACTCATTATTGGAGTTCTGTAAAGATCCAGATGAATGAAAACAAGATAGAAAATGCAAAGATTTCAGGCAGCTAAGCTGGCAACTGGCCGTAGCTGAAAGCTTCGCGAAGCTCCGACCTATCAGCGATGCTTTTTCAAGTTTTTGCATCGGTCCCGTGACGAGCGCCGAGGGAAAGCAACGAGCACGACGCGAATCCCCCTGATAAAACCGATCGATTCTCGTATTTCTTCCACAGGTTACCGCGATTCGTGTCGTGCAAGATCTTCTTGAGAAACCGTGACGTCTCATTCGCCGATTTCAGCGTAAAAATCAAGCTGAGAATCTCTCCGACTTTCTGTTGGAAAATTTGTTTCCAACTTTCGCGCCAAGAATTCGTTGGAATATTCCAACAAGTTCGAGAGTAAAAGTCAAGCGCAGAATTTCTCTCGTTTTTCCTCTCCTCCGTTCCTTTACGTTCAGAATTTTCCAAGAAATTGATCCCGGGGTGAAGAAGGCTCAGCTCAGGATTTCTCCCATTAGGGAGAAATTTTTTAGTTGTCGCAACGAGAACTCTTCCCGTCAGAAAATTATTTTTGAATTTTTGAAATTTCTAACCCAACTCTTTGCAAAAAAAAAAAAGACTAATTCCAGAGTGACCGATCCAGGACCCTTTCGTTTTTTTCAATTTTCACGCAGAAAAGTTTCCATTTTTAAAACGTTTCTAAGCAATTAACTCTGTCTCCAAGCGATTTTCTTCGAAGTTTGAAAGTTTCGCAGGAGATTTCCCGCGGCAAGGATGATGCTATTCTGTGAAATATGCACGTCTCGCGGACTCGCCGTGGTGTTTCAAAACGTCGGTTCCGCGGACGTCCATGTAAATGCCGTGCCACGAGTGGTTGATTTACGCGGAGATCCGGCTCGATTAGATGCATTTTTATCTCGGGATCTCTAAGCAAGCCGGGCCATTATGGCGAGAACCGTGCGGGAAGATTCATGAGGGCACGGTTATTCCAGGGCGGCGGAGGAAATTCTAATTTTTCAGGGACACCTTTCGTGCGCCGCGGGAAAAGGGGTTGCTTTGCCGGCTGAAATTGCAACGTTCACGAAAGCGGCGGCCGTTATCGATCCCTCCTCCTCTCTCCGTTCCGTGTCGTACGCGCTGCCGGCGTACGTACGTGCTCGTTATCGCCCTCTTCAACCAAACGACACTTTATCTGGACAAACGACGAATAAAAGGGAGAGAGAGAGAGAGAGAGAAACTAACCCGGTATGAAAGGCAACCTCTCCTTCGTCCAGACCAGTTTACCCTTATTACGCTTTTCGCCAACGGGTATGAATCGCTGTGGCTCGATCCGTTATATATATAGGATTTTTTTCTTTTTTTTTTTTTTTAATTATTCAATCGGTTTTTGCCATCCGTCTCTGGTCTCAATTTTCCGTCCAGGTCGTACTTTACCCGCGGGTAAAAGAGGTGTGGTGCATCTCGGAGGAAACACGGAAATTAACCTGCTGTGTGTAGCTGTACACAGTGGAACAGGTTTGTCATGGTCAGACAGAGAGGATCGCGCGCGGTAAGAATCGAGTCTACGGGGAATCTAAGGCGCGTTTAGCAATTCGAAGATCGAATTTCGTTATTTTCGTTTTATTAGAAATATTTTTCCCTTTTTTTTTTACTTCAAATAAACCAAAAATCTAACAACAAAGTAACGAAATGTGCATCATGTACATTCAGTGTTAAGGAAATATCTTGAGCCGATGTTGATAATTTTCTGCAATACAATTTTGGCAATTTCATTTTTATAAAACGAGTTTTTATAATGTTTGAAACGTTTCATTTCGTTGTTGGAAAATAACGAGGAATTTCTATCGGAACGGAACGCGTAAATGTTTGACCGAATTTTCTCGCGGATAAATTCGAATACGTGAAGATGCTTGAACGTTCTACTTCTGCTTCTGCAGTTTTCGATGATAAATGGGAAAATGACTAAAAGTGATTTTATGTATAACATTCGTTTGGTCTTGCGTAAACTTAAATTTTACACAAAGAGTCATCACGGAGATTTTATAAACGAATGATTTCTCGCTGACTCCAGCCAGTGGAAAGAGAACGAAACAGGCGCGTGTCCCCCGATTGTCCGAAGGAACGTATCTCGCTCGTTTCTGCCTCGTCGGTGCTCAGAGTTTTGCAGACCCAGCTGGTTTTCGAGAATACCTCCGAAAGAAAGGGAAAGATCGCTCGATAACCTCCCGACTTGCCAAATTTGGAAATTTAAGCTCTTAAGAGGGAGAACGGCGCGAGAAATAAAGCCGCGATACCGTTCCAATTTCGTGAAGTTTCGCGAAACGCTGGCCGGGCGAAAATAAACTTGAATTTCAGCTTCTGACGAAGTTCGCACGCTATGCACGACGTAAGGTTAAAGGTCGGAGGATCTGAAGCTCGAAACTTGGAGAATCAAGTTGGAAGTGGAATACACGAGAGAATTATATTCGAGCGATTGGGAGCTGAATGTTTCTACTTCCAACGATCGCGTTTACATTTTACAAAGAAAACTTTGTCCCCTTTTCGATACTTTTGTACATAACAACAAGTGAAATCGCGATATATTTTCCGATTGAGTTGCTAACTTGTTTCTCTGACTTATTTCGTCGATCGTTCCAAGAAAAATACGCGACATCTGTGTGTTGAAAGAAATTTCAAAAAAAAAAAAAAAAAAAAAACAGGCGTGCTTTAATCCGAAATGGACTTTTGAATTGATTCGCAAAGTTTCGCCATTCTGCGAAAGATTCTCGAGCTTCCTCTGATCCTAACCGTTAAATTCATCACACGCGACTTCAAAATTTCACGTAAAATGGTGAAACCTCGCCAATCCGAAACGGATCGTCTCGCCGCGATTCCACGCGCGGGTGAGGTATCGCGGGAACGATCTCGCGGCAGCGTGAGAACGATGTTGACGATACGGGGGTCAGCCGCGCGCTCAAAAGCGACAATGCCGCCGCGAAGATTCCTATAAATCGCGCGTCGACTTTGAGCAAGCGGCGCGAGATCGATCGGACGTATCGCGCGGACCGCGATCCTTGTCCGTCCGTCTCATTACGTTTTATCACCGGCATCCGTGACGTCACCGAGTTATTTTCGATTACGCGTACCGTTACTCGCAAGGGCCGAAGGTGCGTCGACCCTGTTTCGCGACACTGAAATATCGCCGCCACCGAGACGACCGTGAATACGATTCCCGTTCCACCGCGCGAATTCTCCAGTCCCGTTTCTCGTTTGCTTTCGACAGCGTGTCAATATTTTCGAAGATTTCCTTTTTTTGTTTTCAGGATTTTGTTCTTGAAACTCGCGGAAAGAATGAAACGATGATCTTCGCAGGCGTAAATAAGCGAGGAGAAAGTTTACAATACCGCAGAGAAGCTTGCAAAGTTTTTCCTTGAAACGTGTTAAATAATATATCGAGGAAGTTCAGCTCGTGATACGACGAAGGACGTTGTTTTATATTTTTTTGTGATTTTGATTCCGCGAATTAAAACTCGCGCAGTTTGTCGTATTGCAAACGTATATAAGGCTTGAATCGATACTGCAAATAAAGAACATAGGCTCTTAATTACATACTTTTTGAAAATTAATTTTTTTCCACGACGTGTCGTAATACTAATTTCGTGAAATGTGTAAGTAGCGTACCTGTACTTAAGCTCGTAATATATTAGTGTACTAAATTCCACTGCCATTAGTTATGTCTTTCAGGATATTAAAAGTACGTGTTACAGAAACCATTCTTTACATGATTACATGAACTTACTCCGAATAAAGAGATGCACAATACCAAAAATAGAAAACGAACACTACGAATACGTAAAAATGCAACACGAAATTGGAGATAATTTTATTATAGAAATTATATATTTTTAAATTTATTAGACTCATAATTGTCGAGTCTGTTACACTGTTAATACCAATACCAGTTTCAATATCAACATTCACCGATATTAGTTGTTTCAATACACGAAAGATGTTCATCACAGGTAATTGTACGTAGCAATTCAAAGACGAAATCCTCGAATCCATTGAAATGATGCGAACGAACTGATAACGCAATCTATTGATGAAGAAACCGCGAGCTTTAATTTCGGAAATCATCCGAGTCCCTGAAAATGCACCGTCGTCAAAATCTATAGCGCGAAAGTCGAATTGGTCATTTTAGTAAAAGAAACGGTAAAGAGATTTATCGACGCTCGTGAGCTTTCGCAAAGTTGCGGGAATGGCCCGGAAGAACAAGAGAATCGGACGATATAGGAAGGTCTTCTCGAAGTGACAGGTGACTTCCAGCGACGTACGGAGTTTCTAGGCTGCGTGACGTGATCCACGGTGAAAATCCCGGGATTTTCGTGGGAATAAACGGTCGATGATTCTCGCGAATAGAGGACCGTTGACGTCAGGAACAACGCCGTGTGGGATTTTATTTAAATCGTGACGAGCAAGTTGAACGCCCCCGCGATAACGCGCCGTTCGTGCCGCGCCAATAAGACGTCGTCAAAAAGAAAGAAAAAAAAAAAAGAAAAAACTGTGTACAAAGCTATCTCGTAAAAAATCGAGATTACGTTACTATTTCTGTCTCGCGCTTAACCTCTTTCGATGACTCTCACCACCTTGATTTATGCCGTTATTGCACTGCGGATTTTTATTCGGTTATTGGAAATTGGATGTTTGCAAGCGTTCAATGATATTCGGGAACATATGAAATATATTCCAAAGTTTAGCGTGTATTTGTTATAACGTGCGTAAAACAAGTCATGTTCGTACCAATTTCCGAATGCAGCGAGAAATGTCACGCTGAAAAAATGTCATTAGTTAAAGAATTTGGAAAGATTTTCAGTTTTTAAATTTGTCGATCGACGTATTCATTTTTTATAAAATGAATACGTCGAAAAATTGTTAGTTTCTTTTTCGATTTTATACGACATATATGAGAGAAACAAGTTTAATAATTAAATATTAAATAAACATTACTATAAAATTGAATTGTCATTCGTTTTTCGTTCTAACATTTTTTCCCGCGAAAAATCAAGGTGTTAATGTCGAGACACCCTGTATACCGTCATTTCTTCACCCTTTATCGTCCCTTTACGTGCACGATGAATTTCTTCTTCTTATTTTATTAAATTATTATCATATTATTCATGTCAAAAGTAAATTCATGTTTGTCATCCCGTTTTCACAAGCACATATAGCACAGATGATAAGAAAAGAAGAAATTTAAAACAGCAATATCTGTACTAGGGAGTCGTCCTATCGATTGGAAGCAAAAAAAAAAAAGAAGAAGGAGTTTGAAGAATTTTACATTTTTGCAGAATTTTACGCAAATTTTTTTTGCGGCGCACGAAGAATTTAGATTCCACCAGAATACGAGGACGAATCCACCGAGGCTGTTTCGAGTCGTTCGCTCGTCATTCCTAACGCACGAAAGGACGAAGGCCTCGCAACGACTCGTGTTTTTACGCGTCACAGTCTTCTGCACCTGCGGAACTTATTTGGAATTACGCGTTTCCTGCGCGCTCGCCTCGTACTTGCCCCTTGCCCGCAAAACGATCTCGTATCCCCGAGGAAACGATTATTCACCGTCAACAACTCATTGTTGCTCCGATTTCTACGGAGGCGAACGACGTGATTGCTCGGTATTTTGACTCGGCTCGAAAATTCACGGTGAACAGCGTCCAATAAACTCCGCGAGTAAAGATGCGATTGTTCTCCCCTTCGGAAGAACAACGAAATCCACTCGCCGCGCGTGCACGTAACCTTTTCGATCTCTTCGAGCGAAAAATAGAACATTCGCCGAATAAAAATAAAAATAAAAATAAAAACACACGTCGACGCGTGTCGGTGGTAAATTTTTCACGCGCGATCCGCGACGTTATTTGCATTACGTTCGACCGCCCACGCGTCCTGTTTTTCCCTCGCGCCGGTGTCCGATTTATTTACACGTTAATTTCCATCGATCGGCCAGCACCGGCCAGATTGAATTACCAGACGAAATCGCCTATGCAACGGCGGCGCGGGTTCGCGGTCGTTGGTCGATCAGAGGGTCACGTGTGATTTAGTGGTCGTCGCGCGTTGGCCACACTCGTGCGAAACGGAGTAACGGATCGAGAGATAAGAACGGGAGAATTTTCCGTCGTTGCTCCAATTATACAGCTTCTCTTCGACAAATTATCATCCCGATTGCACACGCGCTCGTTTCGATGTTGAATGACCAACCAGGTTTGACTAACAAAGTGATTTTAGCGGAGGTAACCCAGAAAATCGGGCCTCTTCATCAGGTGCAACGCTGATGCAACGAAAATTAGCGATTGGTTGATTTCGTCATGTGATTCGCGAGGGGGCGTGGCGTAGACCTCGAGTAGGAGTGGCGTTGTCCGGTACTGAGCGATCGCGCCTGTAAATGTTTGCACATCGATAAAATTTTATGGCAAAAAAATTCCTAGTCTTCATTTCCTAGTCGGAACAGTTGCTTCTATTCTGGCCTTTCAGTGAGACGAATCGTACTCTGGCGTACAAGTGCAGTTTCTTGTCGAAAGACTTTCTGGGTAGAAAAAGCAACACACTCGTTCTCGCAGAATCTAACATCGAACATCAGACGCGTGTAAGCTTGGAAGAATCGGCTTTGTTACGTACGAGAACGAGTCTCGTTACAAAATGAGCGTTTCTTCGATCACTCCGCCTCCGGTGGTTCTCCAGTAAACGAACGTTTTATCGCGAGATTGAACTCGCGCGCGCGCGAGGGGTGACATCGAAACAGATGTTTCGCGGGGAATGCTGGAAACGGGTGGATCGATCGACCGGTCGATACGACTGCGTGACTCCTCGTTCGACCGTGCGTCGCTCGAGGGAAAAGCTCGGGGACGCGGGACGAAAATTGGTAACAGGAATTTTTTGGTCGAAAAATACACGGCGGCGTCGAGTGGCGCGCAACCTGCGCGACTGCACGGCGAATCCAGTGGGTTCTCAACCGAGCGTAGAAACCAAGTTTCACCAGTCACTCGCGAATCTTTCAATTTTCGAGCTTTCTGAATCTTCCTTTGTACGATACGATGCGTCGTTACGGTCGCACATGCTTGTAATTATAAAAAAATTACACCGTATACAATTTTATTCGAATGAGATCGAAGACTTGAAATGTTGCAACACCGATTGTGGATCGGTACGAAAATACCTCAGGACGACTTGTAGTACGTGACTAATTCCTAACAACGTCTCCTTTGCGGGACCAAAGTTGTTCGCAGAACCGTCTCGAGAGATGCAACTCTCGAGGGGGTCCCGGCGCGCGAAGATTTTCAAAGCGGAAGGATTCGGAATATATACCCGCCGAGAGATGACGACGACGACGACGACGACGATCGTGAGAGCCACTGTATTAAAGCAGACGGGTCGCAGCGTTGCCGCGTTTCGCGAGTTCCACTCTTCTATCGACCGGGCGGCGTTGCCAGAGCTCCTTTTCCGTGCCTTTATCGCCCCTTTCCACGCAGCCCTCCACTCGCGTCTCCTTTCCTCCCTTTTCTCTTCCTCTCTCCACCGCGTTCTTCTTTGTCCTTCTTCTCTCCCCGAGCGCCTCTCTCTCTCTCTCTCTCTCTCTCTTCCTCGCGGTCTCCCCCTCGATTCAACGCCATATTCCCTTCTTTATCCGCACTTCGTTCGGGCTGCGAACCCGTCGGGCCTAGACTCCTCTTCCTTCCTCCTTTATTTATTTTCTCTCCCCGCCGCTCCGACCCATCCCATTTTCCCTCTCTCTTCGAGTTCCTCGCCTCTCCTCTCTCTCTCTCTCTCTGCCCAGCTGTTTAACCTTCCTAGGGCAGATGCCGCGCGGTTAGATGCAACGTCACTTTTATCGTGCCCGCGCCCGTGTCCCCTGCCCCCCTTTTTCGCACCGTCTTCGTTCCGTAATCGCCCGATAAGGGCAATCCGGCCACGAACGGCCGGACGATCGCCTCACTCGACCTCGATCCTCCTTTTCCAGCGGATTTTCCAGCGGAATCTCTCGGTTTCCAAGCATTCCCCTCTTCCACCCAGAAGGAGGAAAGTGTCGCTGTTGGTTCGCGTCCTCGGTCCAAGCGCGTAATCCTTTCGCGCGCAGCGCGTTGCTTCCTAATGGAAGAACCCGAGGACTCGGTGGTCGACGAAGAGCCTCGAGACTGGCTTGATTTCTTTTTTCTTCTTCGTCTTCGTCTTCGTCTTCGTCTTCTTTTCAAGCACGCTCCTCAGAGACGGAGAGAGAGCGAGAGAGAGAGAAAGAGAGAAAGACAGAGTTGGTTTGGCCGGCGTTCGACACTGTCCGCCAGGCATCGTATTAAAGCAGCCATGAAAGAAATATGAAACGGATGACCGGCGGTCTCGAGGTCAGCTCGGTCAATAACTTCGTTATACGGGCCAGTCGGAGGCAGTCGCTTCGATTCTGCCGCGGGGGCTCTAGCGAGCGTTGCCACCCGTTGCGGGGAACGCTGTATGAATTATTTAAGCATATGAGCGCGATTATCGAGCATGAACCAGTTACTTTACGTACCCGCGGAATCGGGGAACCGGCGATCGGGTTCTTTCGTCCGATCTGTATTCAGCGAGGTGCGCGGCGCGAACGAACGTCGCGCGTGAATTTTTCGATCGTTTGCCGCGAGAATCAATTTTGTCATGCTCTGTGCTTTAAAGAAGTCCGTTTCGTTGAAAATTAGTCGTATTTACGAGTCGTCTCGAGGTACTTTGACTCAGGTACAAAGTACGAATCGAAAAGGATTTTGCAGGATGTCCCATATGAAGCTGTAAATAAAATTTGCGTAAAAATGATACAGTAAATTGTTCAATTATTCTGGAGAAGTCTACTCTATTTGTATGAAAAAAATACTACATAATATTGTAACAGTCGTTTGTGATATATTGGAAAACATTTTTGAACGAAAGCTGACTGAGATTTAGGGGCCTCGCTGTAAGTTTTCTAAATGGTCTGTAAAAGTGTGTGGAAACTTCTAATTTGACAAGCTAACGTTGAAAAGCATGTTCAACAAACGTAATAAAAAACAAAAGCATAAAAGTACAAAACATAAAATAGAGGATAAAAGTAACGGGATACCTAAGGGGAGTAAGCCTGCCGATTCGTGGCTCTGCGAGAAATCGTAGTCGTCGAAGAGGAGGAAGCCAAGACGCGTCGAGTTGGTCCCATCTGATCCGCGTTGGTCTCGAAATCCAAACAAAATATCCTCCGACGTGACTCACCGCGTGTATATTACCAGTAGGTGGAGGTCGAAGGGCACCGTGGGATCTGGGACGGGGCTCCGGTCGGCCCGCAGGATGGAAGAGAAACGATCCGGGGACCGAGCAGCGCGGGCCAGCTCGTCGAAGATAAGCTATCGCCGCAGACACGAGGAGGAAAGAACTTTCCAAGCTGGACGATTATTCCGAAGATGTCTCGCTCGTTATCCATTTGGCACGGTCGATTCAACCGGTCGATCGTAGATCACGCGTCGGCGCGCGTCCGCCGTGAATGGGAATCGCTCGTTTGGCTCTTCTCGCTGCGAATCGGACAGCTAACGAGCCAGTCGCGAAGATTGGGAAACAGGATCGTCGATTAATAACCGTGTTTTTCCACGTTGTTCCAGCGCGTGTATCGGTGGTAACAGTCCCCCTCGGGGGAACAGTTTCCTCGCGGAGACGAATAGAACCAATTGAGCGCATCCTCGGACAAAGACTCGTTCGTCACAGGCACTTTAGCGAAAGTAACAGTTACTTTTCTTTTCTTTTTTTTTTTTTTTTTACGAGCGTTAATCGAGCGCGATTCGGAACGACGCGTGGGCGTGCGTGCGTCACGCGCGGGGTTTCGTTATCGAATGGGAGCACTTTCGCGACGTTTAACGAATTCGACGGATTTGTTTGCGAAAATGACAAAAATGGAACAAACTTGTATATAATATGGGCACGCTGATGGCATACATGAGTTGGCCAAAAGCCCAACACGAATACATTATTGCACGATAGATATTATCTGCAACGGATAAGTTGGTCATTTTTTTTTACGATATAGTGAAAAATTGGGAGTTTCTTCAGCTACGAGTCCACTGAGAAAAAACTGTGCCACGAAATGAAAAGAAAAAAATGGCAAGGAAAGCCAAGATCGGATGAGAATTTTCTAGAAAATTGTACCAAAAATGTCGTCACATATTGTGAAGACTGTACTGGTTCACCTTTTCTTTAACACGATATATCGCAACACGCGCGAATAATTGTATGTATGAACGAAACTATCTTTGTGTGTTCTATACTGCATTAATTTCATCACACCATTGTAGCAACGAAACTAATGTTGAAAAATTTAGAGGCATTAACGTTCGAATTATGTGTTCCTGCTGATCCATTTGTCGTGGTAATAATAATAATAAAAACTGCACCACTTGTACCCCAGTACGATTCGTCCCATAAAATTTTATCGATATGCAAACATTTGAATCGATAGAAAATTACAGGCGCGATCGCTCAGCACCAGACAACGCCGCGCCTACTCACGGATCACGTGACCCAAATCAACCAATCGCTAATTTTCGTTGCATCAGCGTTGCACCTGAAGAGGCCTGATTTTTCTTGGTTACCCCCGCTAAAATCACTTTCAGTGATAATGAAAAAGAAGAAAGAAACTTGAAAAGTGCGCAAGTATCGCGGGAACTATCTCTACTTTCTTCGAATCCGGTAGTTCCAACTCCGAAATCTCAGGTAGAGTGGAACGATCGTCCCGACGCCGAAAGCCCAGGATAAAGGTCAGCAGTCTGTCATCTCGTCGACGAGTTTACCTACAGCGGAGCGATTCTCTCTGGCCGCGTGCCCCCCTCGATGCTCGATGCAGCCAGACGGGATAATGTCGTGTAATGAAGATTAATCTCGTCTAGTAAGCACCGGCTATTCCAGCATTCATAAATCAATCGTGCGTCCGTCCGATTATCATTCAAATCTGACTGGATCCTCCAGAACAGCCAACGTACGTACGTACGCGTCGCTGCATGGGATCGGGCGAATCCGCGGCTGCCGATCGAATTATCGACAATAGGTGCGACGAAGAATGGGCCAGCACGAACGGACGAACGCCGATTCGCAGACCGATCGATCCACGCTTCACGTGCTCGGGAAACATCTCGGAATTGTTGGCGATTGTCTGACGCCTGCCACGCCTTGCGCGAGAGATCGCACCCCCCGATCGAAAACGCGAAGTCGTGGCTGGAGCAGTGTAAACTTGCAGTTTGGTAATTAAATCCATGTCAATTGTGTGAAATATAGAGGAGAGATTGAACTGGTATAGAGGAGAGGAACTTATGATGAAAGATTTATATATTTATATATCTTTTAGTGTTATATTGATTTATATCTCTGACTATATGTTGTTTAATCTTTATACTAGCGACGAAAATGATACTGTTAAAAATATTCAATTTTCGTAGACATTGCAGAGATCAGTTATGAAAATTTCATTAATTTTAAGGGTTATGTTGCTCTTATTAATTAAACTACCAAATCCGTCAATATTTCTCCAGGGTTTCTCTTTTTACAGTTGCTGAAGAGATACCGGTATTCTTGTCAAAGTTAATGTCAATTTCTGTTTAGACAGAGATACGATTGTATCTATTTATTATTAATCATTATCCTTCAAATCATGACGAATTACATTTAGAATATTTTACGTACGTATTAAAGACCGGTCATTTTAGTGTCAGTTAACATCAGTGTAAAGTTCGATCCTGGAAAGCATACTTTTTCAAATTATGTCACTTTCGTCGCAAATATACGGTAATCCAACGAGAAAGTAATTCTACACGAAAGAGCCAAGTGTAGAATTTCATTTTTGAGAAAATTCAGTTTGACAATTCGTATATTTAAATTAGACTAATTCTGGATCGACCAGAGATCGCTTCGAGACGCTTGGTACTCCTACATTTAGTCGGACGCAAAATTACCTGACCACTTCAAGATTCGAACGAATCCACGGTGAACCTTGCAATTACTCAAGGAAAACGCTTCACCCACGTTGAATCTTATCGCGTCTCTTAAAAAGCACGATACCCTCGTTAGCTCGACGGTCCCTCGTTTATCAGTGCGGTTTATTGGCCATTCCGTCACATCCCCCAAAAAAGTATATATAACCCCAGCGATAAACAGTCCAGCGGTGGAGATGCACGGTAACCATCGCGCTTGGAAAATTCTTGGCTCCACCGAAACGGAGCAAGTGGGTGGAAGGGGAATGGTTCTCGTTATCGCGAACTCCCTTTTTATTCCCCAGTGGCTTGTGATAATGAACGAGACGAATATTTCTACCGATTCGCTTCATGGATCGGAGCTATTCGGCTACTTTAACTGATTTCACCGAGACAGCTCTGTCGGAGATATCCGACCGTCCGCCTGGTGCCATTTTTTAATTCACTCTCTCCTCTCTTTTTTTTCTTTTTTATCACTGAAAGTGATTTTAGAGCAGGTAACCCAGACAATCGGGCCTCTTCAGGTGCAACGAAAATTAGTGATTGGTTGATTTGGGTCACGTGATTCGCGAGGGGGCGTGGCGTAGACCTCGAGTAGGAGTGGCGTTGTCTGGTACTGAGCGATCGCGCCTGTAATTTGTTTTCTATCGATTCAAACGTTTGCATAATATCATTTCCTAGTCGGAACAGTTGCTTCTGGGCCTTTTAGTGAGACGAATCGTACTGGGATACAAGTTGTACAGTTTTTCTCCACTTTTTCAATGTTTTGATGGAAAGCACAACTTGACGAAGAAGTCTTGATCGTCGCTTGAGAGCTCCGTGCGTGAAATACCCGATTGCGAAATAACCTTCGAGAGACAATGGGATCGTTTTAATTCAAAGGACGCCGAGGAGATTGATCGTTCCGAGGCATTGAAAGGATCGTTCGAGGTCGCTGCGAGACGAGGTCGAGGCAATATTGACGCGCTGTTACCTCGCGTGAAAAGCGACACGCGTCTTTTCCTTGGGAAAACCCGTCTTTTTCGTCGAGAGATCCTTTGCTATTCAATAGCGATCGATTTCGTGAAATGATGAATTTTCGTGACTTGCACCGTTTCTGTATCCAGAGTGAATTTAGCAACTGAAGATGGAGAAGCAGAAATTGACGGTAGAGAGAGATTGTCTTTGAAAAGTTTTATCATCGTACAATCGCAGAATTTTCTACGTCTTTTTCTCTTTTTCGCAAGTAAGCACGTTTGATGGTAATAGCAATCTTTATAATTTTTGAAACACATTCTCGATTTGAGTACACGCAACCCTGTACTCAAAAAAAAATTACGTACATTTCAATGAATAATACTGTCACTCGACAGCTGTCGGCAAAGTCTGACGGCTGAGACCTGGAACAGTGTGCTCAGTGTCTGGAAATCTTCGTTTGCTCGTTGAAGCAACACTCGTTACGTGACGCCTTTCGAATCTCTCGCCGACCAAATTTGGCATTTGGCGAAAGAAAAGTCGAAGGCCACCGCGAAGTAAAAACGAAACAAAACAAAAGAAAAACAAATGAAAATAAAAAGGGAAGGAAGAAAGGAAAAAGAACGTGCTGACAATATGGAAGAGCTGTGTGGACGTGGTTACGTGGAGAATTTAATCAGCCGCGGGGGCTCTTTCGAGAGTGGAAAATTTTCATTGGGAACGCGCGGCGCGTCACAGCTGGAGTGCACCGTCTATTAATAACCGTCATTATTTGTCCTTTAATATTTGATTAACTTAATTAATGTTTGCCGGTAACGGTCCGACTGCAAACAACACCGGGCAAACGCGCGGTGTAACGATGCGTTCCCGGGCCGCGTGTTTGCAAATTGTCCGCGCCGCGAATCGAAAAGCTCCGCGCATGAATTTTACGGAATAATGGGCCGCGACTAACCGAGAAACGCGCCGCTGTTCGTCCAATTTGCAATTTCGGACGGATTAAAGGGAATCGGCGACAAATTCGGTAGAGAGTAAGGCAGGTTGAAAATCAAAAGTATATTTAAAAATATATATATATATATATATTTTTTTTTTTTTGACATTGAATAAATGGCATTAATCAATATTTTCCATTTTAACATCGTTTTAAAGTAAAGAATAAATTATAACTGATAAATGATTTATCGTCAAATGGCTCAGATGTTGAAGTTGAATGTTTGTGAAAGTGACATTTGATGCATCATAAATATCTTTATTAAAAAGCAAAAAAAGAAAGCTTTCCAAATAACGGCAGCTGGTAACAAATGAGGTCGAAGAATTTAATAGAAAACGATTATCAATTCGATATTTCTCGTTTTCTTTTTTTTCTTTTTTAATCACTGAAAGTGATTTTAGCGGGGATAACCCAGAAAATCGGGTCTCTTCAGGTGCAACGCTGATGCAACGAAAATTAGCGATTGGTTGATTTGGGTCACGTGAGTCGCGAGAAGGCGTGGCGTAGACCTCGAGTAGAAGTGGCGTTGTCTGGTACTGAGCGATCGCGCTTTTAATTTGTTTGCAGGTTTCTTTTTCTAATTATTTATAGAAAATAGAAAGTAACATCAGAAGATAAATAAAATTACAATCGCTGGAACTTTTAAGATTTTAAACAGTGATGATAAAATAAAAAATGACCGAAAAGTCAAATGACAAATATTCATCAATAATGTATATATATATATATGTTTGAAATTATACACCAACTCAAATTTCTTCATTTGAAGAATGATTCAGAGCAAAGATGTTCACTTCCGTTGTCGCACAATGGACACACTTCACTTTCGACACTTCATTTCTCCACGTGCAAGTTATGACACACCGTGTAGAATAAAATTTACTCGTTGAAGAGAACGTTTTACAAATTTTCAAACTCTCCGCCGCTTTTTGGCACAAATCTACACTCGATAGATCCACCGGAAGTAAGAAACGCAAAAGTAACGCATCATTTTAAGTAAATACGAGACGAGCAGAAACGGAAGAGGAGACGATCGCCGAGAGAAAAGAGCGAAGGCAAATGGAAAACGCGTTCTACGCTGTCAACCCAATGACCGCAAACACTCCGGTCCATTTAATATGATAATCGGCGATGCGCGAGCACGAGATCGAAAGAGGTTCGTCCTGTCTGAGAACGTGGAAAACCGGTTCTCTCTATCCTTGGGACGAGTCGCGCGGCGGACGCAGCACGTTCGGAAATAGAGCAAGAAAACGCGGGGGATTTGTCTCCAGAAAATTGCCGCGTAATGTACCGCGGCCGCGCTCGTAAATTTCGTTTCCTCGACGATTCGACCGCCGACGACCCGTTTTCCCGCTGTTATGACGTTGCTTCTCTCCTTTGAATTTTCTTCCAGTTCGCTGGAATGCAGACTGCCGTTGATTAAATCAGTCCTCTCTTTCTCTCTCTGTATCCTACGAATCTCGATGTTGGAGTTACTCGGGTCTCTCAGCTTTGGAATCTCAGTTTTACCGATCGACTCGCGGAATTTCTTCGTTCTCTTGATACAATCGTAATGTAGAAATTTGAATGTTGTATGTTTTTCACGCGAATGAAAGGGTTGTCTCTTCTCCTGAATTATTTTCATCAAGTCGTTGGCCATCAAGTTTCGAGATTTACGAAATATGAACTTTTTATGATGAAACAATGATCAAAATGGTTGTTGAGTTTTTCTGAATTAGACTAGTTTCAAACTTTAAATAAATTTTCAACTTTTCGTAATTAATTACAAATTAAGACACATGTTATATGTATTTATTACCAACTTCATATTAGGAATACACTATAATATAAAAGATGATGATAGAAAAAAATAAGGTATAAGGCAACGCAAAAGATTACAAAGCAGCTGAATCCACAGAAATTCGTTGATCAAAGATTGGTCACTAAATTCTGAATGAGTTTACATATTTATAAAGTCAACGTCCGATCTAATATCTTTGTATGCTTCAGACTTGTCCATTTTCTGATACATTCGCCGTCTAAATTCAACTAGCTCGAGCCTCCCGAGGTTTCAAGCCTGATACACTCTTGCTTTCATGCACTTTATATAACTTGTAAGATAATCACTATTCCATTTATCCATTAGAGGCCGACGCTACGTCAACGTACCATTTCGTTTACCATTCTTTCCAATCGACTTCCATCATCCAATTCCATTTTCTAACTAATTTTCCACGTAGCTATAAAAGGATTCGTTTGATAATGCTTTCCTTTTTTTTTTTTCCACTTGGATTTGACAATTTTAGGAGGTTCAAAGAAATTTATGTGATTGTGCTTTGGGTTAAACCAGTTTAACGTTCTCCTCAGCGTACATTATAGGTGCTTTAAATTTAAGCACGTTGCCACACGTTACACGCACGAACTGCACATTAACATATTTCAAGGACCAAGCAGCAATTTGCGTATAGCGTCACGAGCACTTTCATTTTTCTTGAATCTCCTAGAATTGCAGAAATTCAGACAACGACAAATTCTTGAGATTTCTTCTCGTCGCTTCGATATTAAAAAACAAAATTGAACGATTAATTAAAATTATTCACACGTTGCGATTTCTAGTTCTGATCGTAAATTCTAGTCTCTTTCGAAAATTATCCACCATGCGCGAGGTCTAATTTGTTTCGAAAGAAGAAGAATCACCGAAGAAATCGTAAACTGCACGACTCGTACCGCAGTACGATTCGTCTCACTGAAAGGCCCGGAAGCAAATGAAGACGATTTTTTTGCCCAAAAATTTTGACATTCGTGTGCAAACATTTGAATCGATAGAAAACAAATTACAGGCGCGATCGCTACTCGAGGTCTACGCCACGCCCCCTCGCGACTCACGTGACCCAAATCAACCAATCGTTAATTTTCGTTGCATCAGCGCTGCACCTGAAGAGGCCACTAAAATCACTTTCAGTGATAAAGAATCGTACTGACGAGCCATGTGACGATCGTGACGCGATGGCTGATCGTAAATCCGCGGACGGAGGATCGATAAAATCCGGCCGGCACCCATCGTTGCGACAATTAAAAAATTTACGATCTTTACTTTCTAATTACGCCGGCGAACGTTCGCCCGTATATCTCGCTCGGTTTTAACGTTTGCGCGGCGATGCCCGTGGCTCGTTCGTTAATTAGGAAGTTAATTCCCGACGACGATGTTGGCGCTCGCCCTGGATGGTCGCATATTAATTAAAGCGCGCGAGCGCGAGGGACAGAGAGATAGTTGCAACAATCGTAATCGCGCGTGCACGCTACTCACCTTGGCATTTGTCTCGAAATGGATACGCGTGTCGAACAATGCCCGTCGTTAATAAGTCGCTGGCTAATAACTAATAAACGCTTACGCCGATCGGTAGAGATGGGATCGAGTATCTCGCGAGTAAAATCTGGATTCGAACAACCTTTGTAAAGTTATCGTTTGCTTTGCATTAGCAAGTATGGTTCGGCTCGTCTCTGAGCGAGATTTTCGACGTTCCGTGAACACTCGTGGGAATAATATTTACTTTCGAGTAAGCTCGAGTAAGAACGTCCCGAAGGTAGAGATGGGATCTCGCGAGTCGCAGATTCGATTCATTTAAAGTGGGATTTTCTACGAGCGCCGACGCGCCACAGATTTTTCGATTGAAATATGCTTTTCGAGTCTTTGCGTTTGTTCGAGAAAATGTTTTGAAACAAAACTTGTTCCGCCCAAGTGGAGGTCTTTGCTCTTTCAAGTGGAATCATGTTCTTTAACGCATTAGTCGATGCTGAAGAATCGTTAATTTAGGGAACATTTTAACTCGAATTTTGTAGAAACAGCAACGATATTCTATTTTCCATAGAGTAAGTGTTGCACTCGCGTTCGATAAATATTAGATACGTGTAATATATCATCCCCTGAATTTTATTTGTCATTCTTACAACTCTTCCTTGGAATCCTTCCTGACCATGAGTGAAATGTCACAGGTTTCCCTTTCTCTATTTGCCTTTTATCAAATGCGCGCTTCGTGTGCAACTTAATTTAACCATTAACGAAGACGATATTAGAAAACGCGTATTTCGATAGAGATTTACTTACGTTTGTTTTCATTGGACGGCTTTCAACGTTACAGAGATTTTATCGACTGCTTTTTCTGCACGTGATTTTCGAACGTTGAACGTGTCAGATGCATTTATACACGGTAGAACGGGGAGAAGCGTGTCCTTGATTTTCTAATGTTCGCAACGTTTGAAAGACGTGTACGGAAAAACAGGGACATGGCTCCTCGTTGTATCGGTATAAATGCGTCTGGCGCGCATGCATTTGACGTTTCTCGGAAATCCCGCCTTTAGAAACTCCAAAGTAGAAACCGCTGTCAGTTCGATCGCACGTACACGTATGCGCACGTGTAAGAACCAAAAAGAAACGAATCTTGCTTCAAACGGATCGTACGTGCGAGGTGTTGCGATGTTTGGTGTTCAACGAAATGAAACTTGATTCGTTTGCATGACTTGAATTGCATACGTCTGCGTGTATCATAATTTATCAGATTTTAATTTAAATATTTACTATTCTCCGTTCTTTGTGTTAGTATACAATTAGTACTATTTGTAATATATACTATATGTTATAAACTGTTGTTTTATAAATAGTTACTATATATTATGTTATATATAATATATTGCTATATATATTATTATAATATTAATGTATATCACTATATATTATAAACTATTATACTATAAATAGTCACTATGAAATGAAATGTCAGGATACACAAGACGAAATACACAATATTAGGTAGAAAGCTCACAGATTGGTCAGTGCAAGTTACTTTTGACTGAGAACAATTTGTGCTATGAAAGTGCCCCTTTTTCGACAAAATCTTCAATCAGTGAAACACTGATGATTATTAGAATTTAACACCTGTAAACTACTACTAGAAGCAATTTTACTATTTAAAGTACTATTAAAAACTAAACTGTTCCATCGATTGATACTTTTAATATTAAACGATATTCGTGTGTTATTTGTACGAGTAATTTTTAATTTAGTTGCTCACACCGAATATAAAATTCTTAATCGTTGCCGGTGAAATGACATTGTTGATCAAACTCGACTCGGGCTCGATCCCATCCCTACCGGTCAGCCATCATTTCGTCATCCCTCCGCGTTGTGTTAACACTTGGCTACTCCTCGAGTTTGTACAACTTCGCACTCGCGCCATTCGCTGAATCGATAAATCGCAGATGTTAGTCAACGAACGCGTGCAAGTACTCGCTGGGTTTTGCAAATATGTAAATACGTGATATCTTCTTCGATACGGGTGTCATGTGGAAAAAAGGAGAGAAACAGGAGAAAAAACAAGCGTGACCATCGAATGCAATTGACACGTATTCCTCGGGACGTTTCTCTCGGTAAAAAGCAATCGGACATCGTTCTCCGGCTCGTGTTCGCTGTGTTGCGAGATGAAGACGTTTTATTGTTATATCGTATGTAGGATACGATTGCTAATAATTGCCGCTGATCGTCATTAAGAATAAATTGCCTTGGTAGGCGAGTGTGCCCCCTTCTGTTCTCGGGAAGAGGGGGCTCGAAGCGGTGTGACTAATCGTAGGTTCGTCGAACAGATCTCCGCGCGGCGTTTTCCGAGGGATAGTTTTTTTTTTTTTTTCAAATATTAAACACGCTCGTGACACTTTTATTCTCGTTGCGGATCGGACCAGAGTCCGCTCCATTTCCGAAAGCTCTCGACCTGTATGAATTATTCGCAATTTATGCAAAGTGGACCAGTTACTATTGTCATCTCAAGTATCTCCGTTATTTTCCGAGCGGTTTGGCACTCTCTGTAAAAAATCTCGGAGAATTATTAATTTCGGAGATATTTTAACTTCAATCTTGCGAGTTCTATCGCGCGAGAAACGAGGACAGTTTACGAACGCGAGAATATTTCCACTCGTTTTCCACTCGGTTTCGTAGGATTAAGATTCAACATATCTCCTGAAGTAATGAAACAGCAATTTGTCGAGCAACGTCGAAAAATATATATGATTTTGTTGAAAGGAAAAAGTTCCTACCCTACGCGTCAAGTCACACCAAAAGCAACAAAAATTACGAATCTGTTCCCACGCGAATACGCGGTACGTCTCCTACAATCGGCCGAAGACTATTTATTTCGAACTAAATCCTAAAGATCAAACACGAACCTGACTTTGATCGAGTCGAGTCTCTCGCAGCAAGTCCAAAGCTTTCCAAAGCTTCGCAGAAATTGCTTTGAACTCGCACGATCGTGCGCACCTTGCGAGAAGAGAAGCCTGGTAAAAACTTTGTGCGAAAATTAGGCATCTGGCTGATGTATCGCGTATTCCTTCGAGCAGCGGGCGGATTCTTCTTCCACTCAACAGGGGGCAAAGGTCGCATCGTTGCAGTTTGTCCCTCCGGTTTTTCGAACGTCGCGCGAAACGACGAAAACGCGCTTGCATAATTTGCCTTGCACGGTAGGCTGAACGAGCGGCCGGCGGCGAAGGGATTGCGAAACGGAAAGAAAAAAAGAAAAAAGAGAGAAAAGAAGAAGCGTGAAGGAATCCATTCCCGAAGAAACGCGGTCACGGTGCTGTAGGACAATAGTTCGTTAGAAACGGAGCCAGGGGAATGGGTAAAATGGGAAACAAGCAGAGAGAGAGAGAGAGAGAGAGAGAGAGAGAGAGAGAGAGAGAGAAGCGAGTCTTTTTCGCGAGCAGCGCCATGTTGAGAACGTTCTCCCTCGCCGGTCGCGCACAAGGGTGTGGGCGTATAAACCGAGGGAATTTAATACTCTCGAAATGTCAAACGTCGAAGATAAAATGTCGTCAGGGAACGGTCGCCCGTATGTCGCCTGCCATTTTTCCCCGTCCTGCTCCTGCCTTGTTCCACGCTTCCGCGAATATCCCCCTTGCACGAAATTTCGCTCGCACGATCTGCGAAAATATCGGCGACAGTTTAACGCCGATGATTTCTGCGGTGAAGTCGCTCGAGAAGTGAGAGCTGATAAACGATAATCGCGAAATCCGCGCAGCGATCGAAACCCAGCGACCGCTAATCGCGATTGAACCGCTACACGCGTCCGAGATTCGCCTGGAATCTCGATCGTCTGTTACCAATACCTAGTTTGTTCTGTTGCATCGTCCACCGGATGATCGACGTATATGTGCACGACAGTAGTGTCTTTTCTATTCACTATTCACTATGTTTTACATCAGCAATAATCTGTTGAATGTTGCAAGTTTCGTGCAGTATTCCTTTGAATATATATATATATTACCAGCGATACTCTTGCAAAATATTTGTTCAATTTGTTCGTTCGCACCCTATATATGAATAGGTACCCCAGTACGATTCGTCTCACTGAAAGGCCCAGAAGCAAATGAAAACGACTTTTTTGCCATAAAATTTTGATATCGATACGCAAACATTCGAATCGATGGAAAACAAATTACAGGCGCGATCGCTCAGTACCAGTCTACGCCACGCCCCCTCACGGATCGCGTGACCCAAATCAACCAGTCGCTAATTTTCGTTGCATCAGCGTTGCACCCGAAGAGGCCCGATTTTCTATTTCTTCAAGTTACTTTAAGTTCAATCGATTGACAGTGTAACATCGTTAACGAAAGAAGAAAGATAAATTTGCACAATTTCGAAAAAGAGGAATATATAGTTGAGCTTTACAATTTTGCTCGATAATTTACGATTTGTGTTTAGCCGCAAGCGCGTTGACAATCGTGGATCCGATTTTGTTCGTCCATCGACGGATCGTCGTCGAACCACGTTGTCGTTGTCGTTGTCTCGCTGCTTTTTCCACCGATTCCCAGGGAACTCGATCCCTGCCCGCGCACATCCAACTGAAAAAGCCGGGCGTCTCGTCGTGGTTGGCACGGCAAAAACGAGTCGAACCGGAGCACTCGGCCTTCTCGTGAAACCGCAACGCTGCTCGCACGTGTTCCGTGTAACGTGGCGTACACATGTTCAGCGCGAAAGGAGTCAACGCGCGTGGAGTCTCTCGAACTCGTCTCGAGCCGTTCGATTGCCCTCTCGAGTTGCCTCGATACCTGCCTCCGTTTCCATCGTTTTCGAAACCCCTGCTGCTGCGTTCTCAGTTTCCCAGCACAGGGAACAATTAATAAACGTTCCTCTCGTTTGTTTGCAGGTAAGCCGGCGCTTGGCATTCGAGACACGGCCCCCTTGCTCGTAAGTACGCCACCACTCGACTTCACCTCATCCGCTACGGTTTCGACCGTTATCTGTTATCTGTTTGCAACGAGAGATTTCGTAAGAACGTCGTCGAAGGAAATTCCACCATACCGTTGTGAACGAACGGTTGGCTATGGCGAAAATCATTCAGTTAGCTGGCCGTCAGCTTCGGTACTTCGCAGGAATATATCGTCGCGTCGCGTTAATTGGCACGGCTGGCTGCTCGCTGGCCCGGCGACGCGTTAAAATTCGCAAAATGTAAATACCGCGGGCTCGATTCGATCGCGGACAGAGAGAGTGAGAGAGGGAGAGAGAATGTGTGTGTGTGTGTGTGAGGGTGGATTTCGCCGGTTAGAGGGGTTGCAGCCAATTAATCGGCGCACGGTATCAATTGATCGGTTAGCCTCGAGTCCTTTTTCCACGCGGATGATCCCTTTTCGCGTTCGCGAAAATCCTTTGACCTCCCCACCCACCCCGGGGTTAACAAAGGGAACGCTGGCAACGAAAGTGTGGGAGGGGGGGGGATGGTCGAAAGAGGGTTGCACGACAGAGTGGCGAGACGGAGCCACGAGAAATAGGTTCAATCTATGCATCTCCGAGAGGCGTGTCGCGTTTTGCTGGCGGTCGTTCGCTCTGCCACGCGTGATGACGTCACGCGTGTACGCTTCTGCCCCCGAGACCAGCTGTTTTCGACATCTGCGTCCCCTCGCGTTTCAACAGTGGCGTGCTGCCCAAGTTTCCGGCCGGACAAGGTTTCCGTTTTTTTTTTTTCATCATTTTTTTTCTTTTTTTTTTTGTTTCGTCTTTTTTTTCTTTCACGTCCGTGGAAACTTTGACGCGTGCAAAGTGTCGGATAATAAAGTGGCGAGACAGGGCGAGGGATCGGCCACTCGATACTTGGCCACTTTAATCGACGCTTTGTGACGGAGTTCATCTCGCTTTGGAAAATTCTGTAAAGTTACTTGTCGTCCTTCGCGTACCAATGCGCTTGAACTATGGGTGAAAGGTACTTTTCAACCGAGAAGTGTGTTTTAAACCCTTTGCAGTACCGCGAGACGATCGAGAGGATATCGAAATGTGGAAGATCCGGGTCTTTTGAGTTCCAACATTCATATTTCAAAAGTTTTTAGAGCGTGACATTTGTCGGAAATCGTTTGTTAAATTTTAATGTTTAAATGTTAATAGTAAGTAGTCTGGATTCAGGCTTCGCGTACCTCTCTTTTGATCATCTAGTTTTTGAGGTCTAGTTTTTGAATGGTTAAATAGAAAGTGTGTAATAGATCTCTATTTGTGTAAGCTTCATTTATTTATGTAATGTAGGAAAGCTTTACAAATTACAAATTACATCATGAAAACTGTAACATTTCCTGGAGATGCTTAATTCTTAATTCTTAATGTGTTTATTTTCTAGAAATGTGTGTGAGCCATTGGGATTGGAGAAAGTAACTATAGCAATGTTAATATCAATGTAACAACAAACAAAATTTAATATTCATTGCTCGGTAAGATGCTTTATATTTTTTTCTAAAACATTTCACTTTTCATTTAAAGTGATTCGTGCTGTGCAAATACATTTCTCTTGTCAAAATCTTATCACTCGATGGGGCAACAAAAGGATATTTTTGCACGACACAGAGTATTTCCAACGAGAAGTGGACTTACACTGATTGGCTTCTGAACTCTCCATATGGCGCGCGGGGACTGAAAGTGTTAAATTGCACGGTGCGAACTTGCAGCAAAGTTGCACGATGGAGGTATGCAAAAACTTATCTCGCATTGCGATAAATGTCGATGCAAGATTGGTGATTACACTGGAAAATGACTGAGCAAACGTATCACACAGTTGCGAGTAAAGGACGCTTTTTTTTTAATGCATTTACGTTCTTCTATTTCACAACGAGTATTACTTTGCAGACGATCCCCGTTTGATACGAATTCCAATTGTGTGAACTGTTCGTCCTTCGACAAGTTCACGTAAGTGGAGGTCTATTACATATCCATTAAGTCACGCGAGAGAGCTAAACCACCTTGATCGATGCCTGCCTCGTGTTCCCATGCGAGAAGTTCGTAAAAAGTATTAAACGAGCATTAGATATTAGCAAAAAGTATTAAATGACGATCGAAGTTGACGAACCCTCGACGCACTCTTTCGCGTGGAAAATTTGAAAAAATTAAAAATTGAAGGTTTCGCTACTTTGTCGCGTCGCACAACTCGAGCGAGTGAAAATTCAACTTTCGAGCGTTAAAATTGCGATCCCGTCGTTGCTGTTTCTTTTTGCGATTCGAAAATTTGGCTCGAGACTCTGGTCTCGATCTGCAGAGCGCCGAAATTCGTTACTCTCGGGTAAAAAAGAGAAAGAAAAAAGATGGCTAGCAATATCCGCGTCGCGTACAGCGATGCCCGGCTCTTTCGATTCGAAACGACGGGATAAAGAGGAAAAACGGAAACAATTAAGCGGCTCGTGGCCGCGGCGTCGCGAGGCAACGATCATAATTAACGACGGGATAATTACGAGAACGCGCTCGTTCCGTGCTCCATCCCTTCTTCCTTCGTTCGCTTTGGCTGTCTCGCGATCACACATTTCGTAACCAAACGAAAAACGAGAATGCTCAAAAATGGACAATAAAGGTTTGCAAGAATTCTTTAACTTTTTTATGGAAAGCAATCTTTTTTTTTTCCCATAGCGTATAAAACTGTGTATCGGGTTGTCGGAAAAGCTCATACTGATTTAATTGTTAATATTTAATTCACATCAAATCAATAGGAACTTCTCCGATAACGTGATACATTTCGCAATAAATTTGGAAAAAAAGAAGCGAGAAGGTATCTTCATTTTGTTTTTGTTTATTCTCATAAACTGATCACTCGGCCGTGCCCTTTTTGGCGAAAGGAAAAAACAAGATCTCCGATGTGGATTCAGTCAGGAAGCAGAAATCGAAGCTTCGATGGACGAGACATCTGTTCGGCGTTCCGCGAGTTTAGAACGGGATGGACGAGGAAAGGGTCTCGCAAAGACAGGGTGAGTACGATTGAGTTCGCAACGGGACTCGACGAAAACTGGACAAAATTGTTCGTTCAGCCAGTCGCAATTTTTGGCCAGTCTCCGCGAGGAACGTCGAAGAGCGGCACTCCTCCGTCCATCGAGACGAGAATCAAGCATTCCGTTTCAATGATTTCGTCGCGATTATTCGACCCGCGCGGGCTGAAGAGAGACGGAGACCGTGGGACGGAAAGTTTCGACGCGAGCAGCTAGGTAATTCGCGGCTTGAATCCACCCCCGCCCCCACCCCCCCTTCCTTTCTTCTGCAGGGCGTCGCCGTCTCAACAAAGTCCGAAGTCTCAACCAAAGTTTCCGCGACGGAAAGTCTCGATGACAAAGAAAAGTCGATTGCATTCTTCATCAGCCGGCGACGAGCCTCCTCGTCAATTAAATACTCGCGAATTAAACGAAAATCACGATGTTGAATCGAACGTGCTTGAATAGAAATTTGATCTGGCAATCAAAAAGGATTGGTCTGTTAATTATGAACGAATTTGCAACTATTTATCTCTCCTCGTTGCAGATATTGATATTCTTTTTACCACTGTGTTAATTTGACAGATCGAGTTGAAAAAAACGGGAGTTGAAATACAATTGGCGTTGGTACTTGCATCAGAAAATGGACAATAATACGCGTCGTTCGTATACTGAAGGTGATCGATTTTGTTGGAAAATTGAGAAAACGGAACGTGTTACACGCTTTAACGTGAATTTTTTATTTGCGAGCAATTTGCAATATAAATCTGAAAATTGTTTATTTCGATTAATTGAGATGTAAACACTCCAACATCTCAGGACGAAACACCACCTTCAAAATAAATGGTCCACGCTCTTTCGAGTAATTTCTATTTGTTGGCGTGGAAAAAGTGGAACAGAAGATAAACTTCGTTATCTTAGAAAGTATTCAAAAATTGGAGAGGAAATTCTACTTCTATTAAAACGGACATTTCTAGGGTATTCTTCTACGTTTCGTCGAAAGATCATTTCTTTTAATTTTTCGAAGGTCGTAATTTTGTTCCTGTTTGACACGACGAGGCGGAAGGGAATGGACGTTTACGGGCGCCGATAGCCAAAATTCTGGCGTTGCCGGGGACAAAGCCGATTTATGACGAAGGAAATTGAGGGGAGCGTGAAAAATTGTCACGGCCAATTAGACGAGCACAATTAGGTGGCCAAGAACGCAAGACAAAAAACCGGAGGCTAGCTGAAGCGCGGACACGTCCTCTCGGACATCGACCAGCTTTGGCCGTAAGCTCGATTTTCTGCTTCGTTTAGCGAGATCTGAAGCACTTTTCGGTCCGCTCCTCCCGACGCGAGGGTGCATCAACCCTCGATAAACGTACGAGTCGCCTACCTTCTCCAAACTACGTTGTCTCCGTTTCTTCCAAATTTTCGCGAGCAAACGAAATAATCGTATCAATACGGAAATGAATAATTGTATCGATCAAAGACAACTGTTACATCAATCCCTCCAACAGCTCGTTAATTTATAAATACAATTTCAAAAGTCAAATTCAAGATTGTTTGTTTCAGATTTCGTCCGTTTGCGATAAATTTATTTATGTACGTTTAAATTTCGTGCAGTATAGCACTTGGTTTCACGGATGATTGCATTTGATACGTTTCGATCGAAATTTGTAGAGATCAAATTAAGGCTTAAAAATTTATAACACTTGCGTCAATAGAATAGACAGTCCGAGACTTGATACGATGAAACATGATGAAAATACAAACTTTTGAACTATTAGCTTTTCGACAGAATAATACTTACTACTTAGGTCAGAATAATATATATATATATACTAACACTACTTAGGTCAGAATAATATATATCCCATTAAAGAAAAAAAGATGAATCCTCGAAACCCCTCCACTCGCAAAGAAATTATTATTGCCACATTATGGTCCTCTTTGCACCGAGTAACTTTTACTAACTACAAGTTTATCCAAGTCTCTAAAAACAACGAAGTTGTTTAACAAGAAAGTGGTTTCCTTGCCACGACGAAATATTTCCGGGGTTTTTCCATTATTCCAAAAAATCCCATCAAACCGATAATTTCCACCGAGCATTCGCTTCATTTCGAAACGGCAACGTTCAGAGTGTCTTTCGCACGACCATCGAACGGCATCGTTGAAACGCAACGCGAATCGCGACTTTCCTCCGCGAGTTCGTCCATCGATCATGGTCAAATTGCGATCTCGCATTACCCCTTGTTTACGATGCGTTTCGGTAATACCGTGAACGTTACATTCGAGCCGGACTCGCGTAATCTACGTCGATCCACCGGCCGCCATGTAACAGGATTAATATCCACGCGTGCAAGGGGCTCACCCTTGGCCGTTGCGAACAACGCGCGCTATCGTGGAAATCGCGCGCACCTCGGCGTGCAACGACGCAGTATCGTGTGACCATGGAACAGCAAGGGGTAACAAGCGTCAGCCGTGACGTTGAACTTTGAACATTCGGTTGGCCCTGATCCGCGATACGCTCATCGGACGGGTAATCCCCTTTGCTATCGGCGTTTCCAGCATTCCTGGCTCCTTGGAAAATTACCGCTGCCAATTTTCTCCCTGCGTATCTAATTCATCCCCGATAATTAGCCGAGCCTCTGTCGAACGCCCGCGGATTATTATTAATCCCGCTGCCCGTGCTCTGTTTTCTATTTTAACGAGCAAAGGGATTTTGAATCTCTGAAGCGGGGAAGAGGACAAGAGGATGAGCAGCGGGTTTGTGCTACGTGTAAATACGGTATAACGCGTTGATCACTGAATTCTGGACGTTTATGCATTTCTAAAAAATATGATCTAACTTTTTCTTTCCTTCACTCGCTAAATTATCCTTAACTTTTGAATACGGGTTGACGCGATATACAGGAATGCAAAAATGTGTCAAATCGAATCTAAAGTGAAGTCACAACGCGAATTTCTATTTAAATTCTATTTTTTTAATTACGTTCTATCGCAACGCTTGCGGATTCTATTCATCTCGATTTTATACTTTAATTCCTCAAAGGCGAGGGTACAACATTTTATTTTCAATGCAAATTTCTTCAATCGATCCACGTCATCCAGTTTAGTTTCTTTGATAGCACGCCCGTGAAAGAGAATTCTAACATTTTATGAAATTTAAAAGAGTCGTTTGACCCTTTACCCCTTTAATTCCAACGAGCCGTGTACATGCCAAAAATGTGTAGAGCGTCTTATTTGGAAATTAATTCTTTTGTTGCGTTTCAGTTTTACAAAGTTTCAGTGTAACGTTGTATCTTTGAATAGTAATTTCTCCATTTCGCGTTTCGAAATTCCCTAATAAGCGGTATCTTGCGCGATTTTTCTCAAAATGAAAGAAATCATTCAGTTGAAAGTCAAAAGCCGAGGAAAAACCATACAGAAATTTTCCGAGACACGTCCAGACGCACTTGAAATCTTAACCACTCGCGACGAACGGTCGTCGAAAGCTGCCGTCTCCACAATTTTTCCACGTCGAAGGACATCCTCAAACACGGTGAATCCTGAAATTCGCGCGCGAAGCCGAAGTATGCGCGAGAGTACTTTCTTGCCGGTCTGTTTTAACAACGCCGGCAAACACCGACGAAACCGCAGCTAATCGAGAGCTGAAAGCGGAAGGGTGGCGCCTCTTCCTGCGATCGGCATAATTAATCGGAGCGGTTGCAAGCGGAATCGTTAATTAATTTGCACGGCCACCGTCGCCGAGTGGAAAAACTCGCCGTCTCCTTATTCGGTATTCAGGGCGGGGTATTCAGGCCGCGTTTCATCGAGTTCGCGCAGTCCCAGCCCCCTCGACTCCCGTGAAATTTTAAACCTCTCCCCCCCCCTCGCGGCGCGACGAAAAGTCGCGCCGGGTGTATTTCCGCGCGGAAAAAGTCGCGGGTAACCGCCGTAAGCAAATAACGGCTCGTTAGCCAATCCCGTTGGAGCGATCGGGACGCGTATCGATCGTCCCCGTCGATTCTCCGTTCGACTTTGAACGCATCGTTGACCGCGGTGGTCACGGCTAGTCTCTCTCTGTATCGGAATAAAGAACCAATAACCACCGCGACAACCCGTTGTTTCCACCGCACGCCAGTCGATATTTGGTTCTCCAGCTTTTGTTACGGAGTTTAATTGCTGTCTTTCTTTCTTCTTCTTTTTCTTTTTCTTTTTTTTCCTCTCTCTTTTTCCCCTCGGTCGAACCGCCCGAGTAATTTTGACGATACGAAGCATTTGGATACTTTTTGATTATTGTAGCGTAGAATGTAATCTTTTAGGGGTTTGAATGCTCCGCGGCGCGAGTTTAAGAGCGTTTCGCTGTTGAAATTTTAAAACTCCTTTTAAAAGGAATTTCGAATTCGAAAAATTTAGCGAGTGTCGTTTCACTGTTGAATGTTATTTAGTTATTCAGAAACTGGAAATTTGAAAGATACGCAGATCGTGTACAAATACGTGCGAAAGTACATCGCGGAATATCTGAAACGGAGTGTTTGCTTCCCACTTTTTTCAATTGCGTTTATAAAAATTTGAAGATGCACAAAAATGCACACCGTCCAAGCATCCGTTTGTTTGAAATAAATATGAGACTCGAAGATGCAAGAATTCAAAACGGTAGATGAAGCTTTTAATGAAACGCGCAATTATTTATTTATAGGAATTTGCCAATGGCCAACCCTTCGTAGCAAAATTTCCGTCGCATCTACTATAAAGTTAGATATCATCTAACATTTTTTATGGTATAAATTACAATAGAAATTGTGATATTTGAAAAATACAAGTATTTTGTAAATATTTTTTTTTGTTTTCATTCCTACATAGTATACATCACCGTGGATGTGCAATAAATCACGCGAGATATATCTGCAAATTTCAAATATTTCAAAAAGATACGGTTTTTCAACATTCTATACGCGACAATTTATTTAATCAGAGTCACACAGAATGTTTGCTGCAAAACATAAATAAATCGAAACGAGAAGTTACAATTTATAAATGTACGTAGATTTCGCGTTTCGTTCGAAGAAAGTATCATCAATTTCAAAAATGTTCCAACTTCGACAAACAAATTAATTGTTATCCGTGTTTTAAATACTTGATAAAATGCGATAAATCTGAATCTCGAACAAAGTGACTCAACGCTGGCTGGACCAGAAGCTCTCCGTTGTTAACGCGCGTAGCTGACGTCGAGGGAACTCGAGTTGAAATTTTCGTCGCGATTCATCATCTTGCGCGGAGCTTTTTCAGAGGGTTCGGAGGATCGTCGTTTCATAAATCTTGCCTTATTCTCGGAAACGCGCCGCGGTGGCTCGATTCCAGCGATCCCTAAGGAAGATCAGGGAAGACGCGGTAGCGATCAAACAGGAGCGGCACCGTGGACGATTTCGCCTAAATAGCTCTCGACAGATGCTGGACACGTGTTCTCCACTTAGCGTATTTAGCGTATCGCGTGTATTCGAAGTGGCGGCTTCACCCTCGGCTCGTAGCCGCGAAACGAGCTTACAAACCGGCCGACAAAAACAAAGAGAGAGAGAGAGAGAGAGATGGAATGAAAGGAACGCAAAAATCCGGTGAAAAGCAACGCATGAATTTGATCGCGAGTGAAAAGCAAAAACGACAAAGCGAGCGCCGATGTTCGCGTTCAGTGTTCGACAGGGATGGAAGCGGGCAGAGGAATATTTAAAACGCGAAACGGGCCGTGAAGAGTACGAGAAACGAAAAAAGAAAAAGAAGAGGGGAGGAGGAGGAGGGAGAGGGAAGAGAAAAAAAAAGAAGAGCGCACGCTCTTTCACAAGGAACGCTCCCTTTCCAGAGGGGTGAGTCCTATTCGGACGCGTAGTACTACGTCTAATTGCGAGTCGGCATACTTTCTCTCCTCGTGGCTCGGCTCGTTATCCTTTCCCTCCGCGAGCGGCGGCCTCCCGCCGAATGATTGTTGTTGTAGAAAAAAAGAAGAGGGAGGGGGCCGAGCCACCCCGCTGCCGCGGTTTCGTCAAAGCCTTTTTTTCGGGGATGCTCTCGACGACCGGACCGGAGTATCGGCACGATAACCAACCTCCGCCGCGTTTGTATCGATCTTCGCGGCAGTGTGTGTGTGTGTGTGTGTGTGTGTGTGTGTGTGTGTGTGTGTGTGTGTGTGTGTGTGTGTGTGTGTGTGTGTGTGTGTGTGTGTGTGTGTGTGCAAGGCCCTGAAAAAATCGCCCGGAAGAGGAAGGGCGTGACGCGTGTCGGAGCGAGACAGACGCATGCACCACGGAGTGAAGAAAAGAGAAAGACACCAGGGTGTGATACGCGCTGGATGAAGAAGAAATCGTAACTAACTAAATGTTGCAACGTGTGCCGCAAGATGAAGAAGGGTGGATCTTTATGCGAATTCTTACTTGTTCGTGTTTGAAAAATGGAGTCTGAATACCAAATATTGTAACGAGTACTGCGCTTTGGGTGAATCTGACCGTGGCACTGTCATTTGCACAGATTTGCATTTTTGTAAATACAGTTTAGAAAATGTCGTAACGCGTGCTATATTTTATACATTTGTGCATATTGCAAATTTCTCATAAAGCAATCGAAAGCACTTTTGCTGCATTTTATTACTGAAAGGATAACCCGGAAAATCGGGTGCAACGCTAATGCAACGAAAATTAGCGATTGGTTGATTTGGATCACGTGATCCGTGAGAGGGCCTTGAGTAGGAGCGGCGTTGTCTGGTACGATCGCGCCTGTAATTTGTTTTGCATCGATTCAAATGTTTGCATATCGATAAAATTTTATCAACTCGTACTGGGGTACAAGTTGTGCAGTTTTTTAATTTCCGCCATATTTTCTAGGCACTATTGATGTTAAAAGTGTTACTGATGTCAGATATTAGTGCTGATATTATAAAACGCGTATAGTAATATCTGTATTAATAAAAGTTGTACTGACGTTAGAAGATATATATTTGATGTGTTTTAGGCATCTTAGGTATTGCATACATCATCTTTGTGACTGGCGCGTATTCTGAATTAGAATTTCAAAACCATTTGGTACATGTTGGGTATCTAATTCTGATAATAAATCTTTCGTCGTGGAAGTTTTCACTGTGACATATTTATACATTCGTATTTGTTGTTGCTACTTACTATATCCGAGTTTATATCGACTAATCTGTAATTAAACAGCAGAAGAAAATAACTATATATAAGCGATACTGTTCTGTTGTATTATTATTCTCCTAATCTCTTTGAACCTCGAAATGTATAACTAAATAACGATTGAACGCTTTGTAAAAAATGAAATTGTACCGATCTACAATCTAGTAAAATATCACAGAGCAAATTCATTGCCATAACGATACCGGCGCAAATTATCCGTCAGTGACAATTCACACCGTCGTGAAACATCCCTCCGAGAGTGAAAAGGCACGTTACTCTCCGCAGTCCATTTGGTCATCCCCCAAATGTTCGACAAATCGTACCTTCTAACGACACAGTGAGATAGGACGACGAGGGTTAATCGCGCTCAAGTGGACACGTACACGTATAACGTTAGTTATAGTTATAGCGCGTGTTTCAATTTCAGGCAGGAAGTCTCGGTCGCCGCCATATGGCGGTGCGTCGCGTCCGGCCGTTTTTTTCGTTGGCGCGTTACGCCTATGCAAACGACCGTCCACACGTGTGTGTGTGCACGCGTGTGTGCCACGAAGTCCGGGATTGTCGATCGCGTCGAAAACGTCCCTTGGCAACGATCGGGCGCGCGTGAGGGGGCATCCGCAGAAAGTGCTGGGCTGAAAGCTGGCCCCCTTCGACGTCCCGCCACCCCGTTCCAGCGAACGCTGCCAACCAACACCCTCTGTCTCGCGCGCGCCCCATCGTAATCCGCCATTGATTTCCTTTGCCTCGAATCCGCCGACAGTCTGTCCAAACCCGCTCAAATTCGACCCCTTCCTTCTCTCTCTCTCTCTCTCTCTTTCTCTCTCTCTTTACTCTAATTAATCCCATTGATCGTAATTATTCGTGTGTTCTGCGGCGGTCGTGTTGCGTCGCCGAATCTCGACCGGCGTGACACCGATAGAGATCGGTGCGTGCACGGACTGATTTTTCTCTTTCAACCGCTACGCTATGTTTTTCATCCTCTGTGTCTGTGCGTGTGCGTGCGGACGGAACTACATACATTTAGCAGAGGGCAGATCGAACAGTTGTTTCGCGGATACTGCGGAAAAATTGATTTGAACGAGGAATTCGTCGTTCGTTTAACGCTCCATGGTCAGCGAGCGTGTCCCGACGAACTGTCGTTCTAACGAACGTGAATATATCGGAACAATCGAGTGCGAAGAGCGCGCGAGGAGAAGAAGGCGACACGTTTGTCGCATCTCCTGATTTCGATGTTTTTCAGGTTTGCTTTGTGTTTTGCTGCAGCGAGTTTCGTTTCAGATCATTTTTTGGTCGTTTAGGGCAGGGTACAAACTGTACAAACTCATGAGATTTTTTATGCGTTTATGGAAAATTGGAAAAACACGCGCGATGCGAAAATGTCCAAAGAGAATCTATTTATTGTTACACCGCGAATGAAGCGAATTTTTGTTATGCAAATTTATGCAAAGTATGGAAAGTAGAATATTTACTGCGATGTACAAAATAGAATAAATTTCACGTACAAAATATTCAAAGTACGGTATAAAATATTCGAGATAGAATATTCATTGTGGCCAGGTATTTGCGCAAGTTATATTTTTGAGAATAAACTTATTATTATGTTATTTTTGAGAATAATTTTTGAGAAAAATAGGATGTAACAGGAATGCAATGGAAAACTTGTACTTTTGATACTAATCTTTCCGTACTACTTTCGTATCCTCTGCAATTTTCCAAAACTTTCAACTTTCAAATTTTCACAATTTGTACAAACGTACAAAAATCCACGGTTCGGTTGTACAAGTACTCATTTAGGTTCCATTCTTTTCACTGAAACGTAAGAACATAAGAATGTCGTAAAAAAGATTCCGCAGTGTGCAATAAGTAAACATAAATTTCTGATACGCAAATTCATATAAAATATCTAAATTGGAATAACAGATTGTGCGTTTTATTAATAGATAACGAACGCATAATATCTCGCACGATCCATTTTGACCCATCATCCTCCAATTCTCTCCACCTAATGCCGTCTTTCCAAAATTTCTGTGCGTTTGCTAGCTCGAAACATTGTTCGAGGTGCATCATTTGTTAAGGTAAATTTTTTTTACCGAAAAGGACAAACAGCAATCGAACGAGACAAATACCAAGAAAATGACAAAAATTGCGAAACGACGCATTTTTATTCAGATTTCATTTCACACTGAAAAGTGTAAAGATCGGCACTCGATTTACCACTGCATCGTTCTCCTTTCTGTCTTCAGACGTTTCAATCGCCGCGGTGTTCGAGACGGTTCGTAGCTGGTTCGAGGCCTGTTTTTGGCAGGAGTTCGGAAATTGTCGGGTCAAGAGCGCGGCCGGTTTTCACTTTCGTGGAACAAATTGACGCTATTTCGCCCGGGTCGCGATAACTTCGTCCCCCCGTTATCGACTGCGTTCCGACGGATTGCCGCGGCTGTAGCGAATTAATAACGTCGCTTCGGAGGACAATCGTCGCGTCGTCGGCCGGATGGTCCGTCCAGTCGTCGCGTGCGGTTTGTCGTTGGAACGACGATGGGAAATCACGTCGTTGTACATCGTATCGTTCATGACCGAAACGATCGAATGAATTTTGAAACAAAATAAAAAAAAAAAGATCGATCCAGTTGACGATTGGTTACTTTTCGAAGAGAAAAGCTCTCTCTCTCTCACACGACTCGATCAAAAATCCATTTAGCCAGCTTCAAATCACGGATTCGGATTCTTGTTTCTTTCCGAACGAAGGAAGAAAGAAAAAAAAGTGATCGAGCTGGCTCTCGATCGAAGAGATTGCATTAACGTGTTTTTCATCTAGTTTTACAACTGTTCCCACCGACGATGAAAACAGATGATTTATTCATACATGGGAGATGCGTCCTTGCAACGCGTTTAAAAGATGGAAAACGCGTTATTCCGCTCTGTACGTGTTTGCGCACGTTGTTTATTCATTTGTTTACGCCTGCTGTTTGTTTATACTTTTGATTTGTTCGCTTGCATTTAGATTTATCTATAGGTATAAATTTCGGATTTGTCTGTGGCACTGCTGATCGTTTGTTTGCGTCTGGCTGGGAGACACTTTCGTCACTAGTCACGTAGAAAGTAACAACGGGAAAATAAATAAATAAAACGAAGTAACAATGATAATTATTTGTAATTGTAAGAAAATGAGGTTGTAAATATTTGTATAATTTTTCAGTGTAATGATCTTGTTTTCGTAATTCCATTCGATAGATTTCTTGGACCTTGATCGATTTTTAAAGGTAGAAGATATAATAAAATACAATTTGTACGTATAACAAAATGTCATTAAGTGCGATGCTTTTTGTTTCTAAAAATATTGAAAAGATCGAGAAAAAAAAGTCCAATAACGAATTGGCTATTTTCATAATTCCAATAGATCATGGATATCTTTAGATTGACTTTGAAAGCTAGAAAACCGCGTGGAAGATCGCTTTCTGACACGTGAAAGGTACACGAAGTATAATTCGACTCGGTGAGCCGTAAGAATTCACATTTATAGTTTATATATATAGATTGAACATTTTCTTACCATTGTCTCTCCAGAGCTTTTACACCATCCGGTCCTGATATAGAATGGTAATTATAGCGACATGTTTCAACTCGATTTATTAGCTACGAATCTAACGACGCTTCATTTTAGGATATAGGAGTTCGTACTCAGTGGAGTGATGTGATCCGGGACGCATAAATTGTTATGACAGTTTCAACCCTTTCGCCGCTACAATCGTGTCACTGATAAAATATCTCACTTTACGACGTCGTGTCGATTTGTTCCATCTCTGAAACAACGAAACCGCCGCCGTTCTTGTCGAAAAATTCGATTTTTTCTGTTTATTGAGATGCATGAAACTCTAGTTTAAAATTAAAGTACGATGAGTAACGTTCGATTGCGAACACTGAGGACTGGACCTAAAGTATTTTGTTGTTGCTTCACGTAAGCGTGAGCGATGCCTCGCAACAAAAAGGTTGAAAGATCATGAAACAGATTTTGAAGCCTCGCTGTTTGTTAAGAAATCAATGCTCAGAAAATTGTCAAATTTAGCCCAAGATCTCGAAAATTTCGTTAATTTATCGAAACTTAATTTGTATGAACGCGTAATTGAATGATTCCCGTTAGTGATGCAAACTCGTGTTTTTCCGTGTATAATTCCCGGGATGGTTTCTGCAATTTCACTCTTCTTTCTTTATTTTTTCTTAATTGGACTTTAGAACGGTTAATATCATTTAATCTCGAAATCGTTGATTTAACGCGAGCTAATTAAAAAAAGTAAGATTGTCCTTCGTATCGAGTGTTGTAGAAAACTTTTACACGCACATTTTATAAAACGCAGCTTCGATTATTCTATTCTACGCGTATTTCTCGTATTCGTATTGCGAATTTTACGATTCGACACTCTCTGAAATTTCCGTGTAAAAAATGAGAAATTCGCGGGCCCACTCGTTCGCGTAAATTTTCGTGCAAATAACACCGCGAGAAGCGTCAAGACCGTTCGAAAAAGGATTCGAGAGGACTTGCGCGCCAGGGTGGATGAAACGTGGCTCGAGCGGCGGGGCACGGGGTTTTCCGCATGTCCGTCGGAAATCAACGAGCGTGGAAATGAAAACCGACCGAAAGACGGAAGAAAGAAGAAAAAAGGGGGGAGCGATAAAAGGTCGGGAGGAAAAGGGCGGTTTTTACGGCTAATCTTCGATGCTTAGGCGAGCATCTGAAAAGGGCATTAATCCGTTGCGCCGCCGGTGGCTTATTCAGGTACGTGTTTGCAGGTAGGTAGCCCCGTTCACTTAGCGGTAGCGACCGTATAAATAAACGCGTGTGCGCTTCGCCACTTTACGCTCGCGTCGCAACGCGTACACGCCGCTGCCGGGGGGAGGGGGAAGAAAAGTACTTTCGGGTTTTCGGTCTCGTCCTTTTTTTCTCTCTCTCTCTCTCTCCCCCCGTGTTTGGTCCGCTTCTCTTTCTCATCGAGGGGGGCTGCGGCGTGCGGTCGTTACAGGTTTTTTCAGAGCTCATTTAACCGAACCGATCCTCTCTCTTTCTCTCTCTCTCTCTCTCTCTCTCTCTCTCTCTCTTAGACGACCGACTCTGAGAAATTTTTGCTCGTGTTCCTTTGCTGTCCGGACCAACAAAACGTTTCCGTTTTGATTAATTCGCGAGAGAAGCTAACGAAAGGGCACAAAGAAACACGGGCGTTTCCGCGCGTTATAGGTTACAGGTTTCCAATTTTTTTCGCAATTCCTAGTCACCCGCGATCGTAAATCCGTTTGCACCCAGCGCGGCCATCGCGCGGCTCGTCGTTTGCCGAGCAAATAACGCGCGCGACTTTTTTACGCGCGCCGCGTGTATAACCCGTTCGACACCCAATCGCCATAGATCTCGACGCGAACCTCGGACAAGCAAGCGGCAAGCTGTCGTTGCTTTTTGTCACGCTGGTTCCCGAAACTCGTCTTTTTTTATCACTGAAAGTGATTTTAGCGGGGGTAACCGAGAAAAATCGTGCAACGCTGATGCAACGAAAATTAGCGATTGGTTGATTTGCATCGCGTGATTCGCGAGGGGGCGTGGCGTAGATCTCGAGTAGGAGTGGCGTTGTTTGCTATCGAGCGATCGTGCCTGTAATTATAATTTGTTTGTAAATTTTATGGCAAAAAAGTCGTCTTCATTTCCTCAGAAATCAAAACAGTTGCTTCGGGACCTTCAAATGAGACGAATCGTCTACTGGAATACAAGTCGTGCAGTTTTTTCGTCCAGCTACATAATAATCCTCGCGATGCGACGAAAGAGGAAGAGATTCAAAATGATTCTTTCCTACGATCCTTCGTTATTATTACGAGGGTCCCGGGTCTATCGTTGAAAAACAAAGTTTGGAGCAAAAAGAGTTTCCAGCCGGATCACGCTGATAGCGAAAAGTGTATTACCCGAAACTTTGCGAGAAACTTTCCCAAACAGAGGTAATTTTCTCGTGGAAAAGAGACGATCGAAGGAGTAATTTCCAAGGAAAGGTTGGCGCTTTGTCGGCGAGATAAGACGCCACGTGGCTGCCCGTGGGATATATTCCATTCGTTATCGTGGTCAAGACCCCTCATTAACCGCGTGTAATTAGTCGTGTTCCCTTATCGCGGTCCCCGTTTCACGAGCATGTTGCTCATCGTCGCTGTCATTGTTACCTGTCGGCCAATTATCGACGCGAATTACCAATCACCGTTAATTAAAAGTTACGATTGCCCGGGCGGAAGTCTCGTCTCTGCATGCGCGTACCTTTCACGGTGTCGGCCGACCGAATCAAAAGACGAAACGCCATCGTTTTCAGTTAATTGCAATTAATTCGAAACGAAGGCTCGTCGTTGTAGATTCTCCGTTTCGTATTTGCATCTTCAAAATTGGCCGAGTTTCGACAAATTTTCTCAGAAAAATATATTACTCGAGTCGAGCATCGATCGATTTACATTCGAAACAAGTAGCGTGAATCTTTCTTTACGTTTGAGCCGCAATTTCTCCTTCTTTGAAAGTGAAAAACGAAAGGAAGCTCATTCACTGAGGTGTCGATGAAAAGACTCTTAAAAATTTAGGAATAACTGTAGAAATTCGACGTTGCTTTTTTAGCTAACTCCAATAGCTTCTGCTTCTTCCTAATCTCTTCTTCTTTCTCGTCACTCTTTCAGTGATATCAGTGTCCACCACGTTCACATAGTCTGGGCAAGTTAACCATTATTATAATTTTATTACCATTTTGTATCAAAGGAGTTGTCGCATAAATTAGATTATCTTTGAAACGTTTCTCGACTCTCTCCTTTTCCTACGTGCTATCTCTGACAATAAAGCAAACGAGAAGAGAGAGAATGTCTGATATTTGTGTCAGCAGCCATTCCGAACGACGTATAAAATTTTCCATAAAAACGACAGAAGACAGAGTCGTCGTAAATACGAATATTTGGCAGAATTCTGGCGAAATTTCGTCGTAGCCGGCGATGGTTTATGTGCCAGCCACGAAGCAGTATTGTACGATTTGCTCGATGACACGACATTGTTCTCTGTCCCTTCCATTACCCAACCCTAAGCCAGCACATCATGCTCTCTCTAGGCTCGTCCCTTTTCTCTTTCTCTCTTCTCCACCGTGGTTGTCCCTTTTTTCTTTCTCTCTCTCTCTCTCTCTCTCTCTCTAGTCTCTCGTCTGTTCAAGCCTCGAGCCTGTCCCCTTCGTAGCCTGTGAAAGGAATCTCGTCAATTCGTAGACACGCAGAAGAGAAGAAGAGAGAGAGAAGCACGATACGCCATGGGAGTCGTACAACAGTACGAACATATACTGGTCGACCTCGCTAGAATAGTTCCATAAGGAACTATGCGAGCCTCCCTGTATTTCCCATAAGGGTTCCCAATCCATTGACCGTATTTCGCGATAAGATACGCTACACTGTCAGTGTTCTATCTCGCAGACGATGTCTGAATCGCGTTTGAATCGCGCTCGAATCGATCCTCGAACAAAGACACCCTCGAACGTCTCGCGGCGAGAGGGTGAAAAGGAAAGAGAAAGTAAATAATTTAACGAACGATCGATTAACACGCTTTGCGACAGTCGGGGTGTTTTATTTTGGCGAATTTCCTGAAAACATCTCAAGTCCAATGCTAGGACTATCTATATTTATGGCAAAGAATAGGAAAAAATTTGTGAAAAATACAAGCTTCTGTTTCATATATTTCATTAACGATCGTTCGAATCTCTGAAAATACACCGTTATAAATATATAAAATTTCGATGAAAAGTTTTAAACTGGTTCGTTTCGCCAGTTCCAGTGCTGAGAAATTAATAACGATTCAACGAGACTCTCTTACATCCACTTTGTCCTTTTATTGCACAACGAGCAACAACAGTTTTGCACAATCGTTTTAAGATACTTCCAGCACGTTTTCCATTTTCCGCTGGAAAATAACACGGTCTGTTCCCAGATCCAATTCTCTCTTTCCCAACGGTCTCTTTCGAAGTTTCGTTCAACTTTCGCGAGCATGACTGTGATCGGCGCTTTTCTCGGTCGTTTGCTTGAAACAGAAACGATTACGATGACAAGTCTACCTTTTATTTAACGTTATCTCAAACATTGTTATTTGTTACTCGATATTACAGTGATATAATACACGTAACGTTAATTTTTGATTATGTTTGAAAGTATCGAGTGTCGCTCGTTTGTAACCCAGAAAATCGGGCCCCTTCTGGTGCAACGCTGACGCAACGAAAATTAGCGATTGGTTGATTCGGGTCACGTGATTCGCGAGGGGGCGTGGAGTAGACCTCGAGTAGGAGTGGCGTTGTCTGGTACTGTAATTTATTTTGTATCGATTCAAATGTTTGCATATCGATAAAATTTCATGGCAAAACGATGGTACAAGTCTTGCAGGTTTTTCGCTAAGTATCTTTCCAAGCTCGACAAAGAAATGTCTCAAAGTTTCCTTCGTTGCAAGATAAGTATAATAAATTATTTAATAAATACGATAACCGATACGTATTTGCAACTTGAAACTTTCGGACGAACGTGCACGCGAACATTACTCGACATTGGAATCTGGCAGGCGTGAATCAAAATCTAATTTTTCAATGCGCGCGCGACGGTGAATTGCGCGAGCGGAATTATTCATTTTGTGCAGCGTGTAAATGAAATTTCATTACCGTCGCGAAAGCATTAACGGGGCACGAAGGAGAGGAATCGGCGATCGCGCGCGAGAAAATTTCGCGTCGTTGGGAAAGTCTCGAGAGCGCCGAGACGAGCGTTAGCGCGAGCGCATGTGTCGGAGACACGCGAGAATGACGGCACAGGCCTAATCGACCTTATTATTCGCTGAACAATGAACCATCGCGTACGAGCGTAGAAGTAATCGACGGTAGATCGACGAAACGCCTCCGCTTTTCTTTCGTTTCCTTCTTCTTCCCTCCTCCTCCTTCTGCGCGAGCGACGTCGAACAGGGCGTCTCACCCCCTGTAAACGCTTCCCTTTCGTCGTTCGTCTTATCGTCCGTAACAATGCGAAATAATTCGAGGAAATATCGCGCGGCCACGGTGAAATCTTCTTTCCGACGAACGCCAGAGGAAGAGAAGAAGCAAGCAAGCAAGCAGGCAGGCAGGCAGGCAGGCAGGCAGGCAGGCAGACAGCTTCTAGGTTGCAGACTAGGCATTGGAATGGAATCGAAGGAAGTCGAAGAAAGGAATCCTCCTCCGGGTTCGGGAGGGGGGAGGGCTGGAGCGTCACGAAGAAGAAGCCCGGTGAATAAGCGACGGAATATTTTCCTAACCCGCTCTCTCGGTATTGCAGCGAACGAGGTATTCAAATATTTAAACACGAAAATATACATGGAAGGCAGCCGCATGAATTATTCATCGGACGTGTCCACTACCTTCCTCGCCTCTTCCTTTCTCTTTTCCTTCCCTCGGCTCCTTCCTCTCCTCCCCTTATCCGTCTCTTTCCCTCCTCGCCAACTTTTGTCAGTCTCTTCCACCGCGTCGTTCCTCAGCTTCCTCGATACCTTCCTGCATCGAGAAAATGGCGGCCACGCGTTGTTTATACCTCGACGGAAGAATTCGTCGACGATCGGCCATACCTCCCCCCAGAAGATCGAGCAGCGAGTTCGCTTGGATCCGAAACCCGTGGACCGACCACGTAAGCGCAAGTCCTTGATCTTGATTCGCGAGGCGACGTAGAAACTCCGGGGGTACTCACTTACGAGCGCTATTTGTAATTCCGATCTGGCGGTTTGTCGCGATTCTCATCTGGGAACCAGTTTCTCGTTATAGGTTAATCCACTTGCACTTTGCTAGACGATCCTCGGTGGTTCGATCCGCGGGTTGTTCTTTTTTTTTTTTTTTTCATAATTATTAAATTTTAAAGCGCGAATTTTTATGGTATGCACGTAATACGAGATATATATCTGTAATGTGTCAGTTTTTAAAAATTATATTCTTAAAAATTTGTATAGAAATTTTATTCTTATCTATGGAACTGGTCAAGAAGAAGCAATAGTTTATCATTGTGTTACGAATAATTCGATATCTTAGTATTCTTGAAATTCTGAAATATCTAAGAATTTCCTTTCGCAATATAATTCATCGTAAGATAGAATTTGATAATGTAAAAATTGTTCGATATTGCGTGAATGTAGTGTCGATCCTTAGTGAATTAATATTCAAAGAAGAAGTTCAAATAATTCATTACTCACGACAGAATAAAAAGAGGCGAGATTCTTCTTTATAATAGGTAAGAAATGCTGTAACAACGATACCCTTTGATATTATTATCGACTGAAAGCTGACCGATTAACACGCTGAACACCTTGAATGTATCAAAGTGCTTAAATTGAGGAAATACGATGGAATTTCCATTCGTACGTTGTCAAGTGGTACGTATGTTGACTCTGCCAAATTCCAAGAATTTCACGGTCGTCTGTTTCCCCGAAATGGCGTTACGTTAGACCCGTACAATTTCTCGCGTTTTATTTACGTACAGCCATCGCCTCAATTGACTGCAAAGCGCAGAGGTATAAACATCACGGAAGAACTGTAGTAAAATTATTTTTCAAAATGGTGCGTCTGTTGACACTGCGAAATTCCAAGAACATGTTCGTCTGTTTCCTCGAAATAGTTATTACGTTGACCTTTGCGACTTCTTGCGTTTTATTTCAGTTTACGTACAGGTATCGCTTTAGTTAACTGCGAGACGCAGAAGTGAGAACATCACGGAGAAAGTGTACTATAAATTATTCTTCGATAAGTCGTATTTCGCTCGTCGGAAAGTAAGTTGACACAAGCGTACGTTTATTTCATTTGTATAAACTCGTGATTATAGTCAGCGTTGTTGCGTTGTTTCGTATACTTTGTATACTTTGTAGCTTGGATACTTTTAACTTTTAAATAATTTTTAAGTCGATTGAATCTTCTGTCATGAGAATGAAAAATTATAAACGGTGGAAAGAATCTGTGGATTTCTATCATAAAAGTCATAGAAATTATAGTTCGTAGCAAATAAAGTTCTGCTGCATGCTTGTGTATCTTTAAAATTCGTGATATATTTGATAATACAATAATAATATAGCAATTTAATTAAACAATCTTGGTAGTCCTTATTTTTTAAAAATTGTTTTTAATGAAATTTGTCTCATTCGCTATATTTGTTTAATAATAAATGACATAGTATAGCATTGTAACTACAATAGTTGTAATACTCTATTTTACAATTAGACTGCGGATTTTTATGCATTTTTATACATTTCTAAGCTGAAAAAACGGTTGCTGTTTATAATTATTATACAGAAAATTAAGGTACAAACAAAATTTAAACAACATTTGTTCATCTACGATAACATATATATACTATAATAAACTCTACTTTGGATATCGTTCGATTTTCTTGTCCATAAACAAAAGTCCGCAAACAAATCATCCGAAATTCCAACTGATATATATCGATCACCGCGTGATAAATCGCACTGACGCAGCGTTCGGGACGAGAGTCTCGAGTGGCGATCCCGCGTTGCGTCAGGGATTTCTCTTCAGCGACAACCGATCCGCCGGCCACCTGGACGGCGAACCGTTTAGGAGAGCCGAGATTGTGTGATTGAACTAGTTTCTCGAAGAGAATGAGCCGAGTTTTCGCTCAGTGCGTCGGGGGAGGTTGGTATCAAGGGCACGGGAGGGAGCCTGGCCGGCTGGCGAATTAATCACGAGGTCGAGGCGCTCGCTTGGTCACACTTGGCTTGCCACCGAAAGCTCGCGCGATCGGTTGTTTTCTCCCGGCGCCCACGCGCTGCGAAACCGCGATCCAGCGCGAGGAGAGGATATAAACGTGGTGGAGACGTGTCCAACGATCGAGCTCGGCCTGGGTGATGTGTAGCCTTGGTGATGCAACTCTTGCAAGGTTTCCCCGCTTTGTCGCTCGATTTTACGCACCCACGCTCCCGTTTCTTTCCTCTCGCTCGCCCTTCCACTTCGACTCGCCTCGCGGTATTGTTGCGCGGTGTATTGTACACGCCGCGGTTGCTTTGCATTCATTCGTGGGTACATTGGGAACAGGTCGAACAGAAAACGGAAAATGTCACTTGACATCGGCGCGAGGAATGAGATGTAAGTGATTAACGTGGATGTTAATTAGTGATTATCAAAGAATCGACAGTCGCCGATTGATGAATAAAGGAAGTAATTGCAATCGACGGTCGTTAATCGTAGACTTTTGATTATGATTATGCGTATTTTTTGTAGAAAGTTTATTATTATTTGCATTATCACCGAAAGTGATTTTAGCGGGGGTAACCCAGAAAATCGGGTGCAGCGCTGATGCAACGAAAATTAGCGATTGGTTCATTTGGGTCACGTGATTCGAAGGAGGCGTGGCGTAGACCTCGAGTAGAAGCGGCTGAGCGATCGCGCCTGTAATTCGTTTTGTATCGAATCAAATGTTTGCATATCGATAAAATTTTATGGCAAAAAAGTCGTCTTCGTTTGCTAGTCAGAACAGTTGCTTCTGGGTTTTTCAGTGAGACGAATCGTACTGGGGTGCAAGTAGTGCAGTTTTTCACCTGCGGGTGTGTTGAGAAAGAATTTTCCGCTAGTTAAAAGTCTCTGTCTATATATTACAGTTCTTGAGTCACAATCTTCTATACGACGAGAATGAACTTTAGTGTTATCAAAATTTATTAACAATTTATTCTAAATTCAACAATACAGATATTACGCAACGAAGAGTGCGCGTAAATATTCTCTCCGGTGGATCTACTATTCAAACTGCAAGCGGTTTAGCAGTAACATTTAATTATATTATGCAACGTAATTAGCATAACCGTACGTCATTGACACGTTTGTGACAATGTGAACAAGTACGGATCGTTATGAAACATGAATTAAATCGGTGATTTACAAACTACTGATTAATGATTATAAATTACAAAAATTTCTAATTTTTTTTTATTAATTGATCACGATTACTGTGATTACTATTTAATAATTGATTACAGGAATGATTACAAAGTAATTGATTGCTGTTCGACTCTATTATAGTTGATGTTAAATGTTTCCATTACTGTCTTTAATTACCAGATCGTGGATTTTTATGCATTTGTGAAAACATGCAAAAATATATTAAGTGTGAAAGGTAGTAATTTCTGTTTAAACTAGATCTCTTCAAATTCGTGTTCATAAATATTTGAAATTTCATTACCTAGGGTGAAATTGATGAGTTTCTATTATTCAAATTATTATAATAATTACGCTATGTTTAACAAATATAAACGATTAATTGTAAACTAATAATTTATAACCTATTCGTCTCCCGACAAATACCCAATAAATTTCGTGAAATATTGCTCAAATCTCTCAGAAGGTAGCATTGTAAATTAATAACATTATTGATAATCAAAGTGACAAATTGATCGTCTAATGTGTACATTATTGGATGGTATGCGTGATGAATGTGCGTGGAGAAGTTTGGTATGTCGAAAGAGTAATATTGGCCGATGGTTGCTACGGACGAGGTATTACTATAAATTTCATCGCAAGGAGGTGTGAAAGCCCTGCGAAGTCCGTTGGAAAGGCTTCTAAGCCGAAGGAGAATAGAGAGTCTTGTCTACGGAGGTCTTCGACACGCTGATGGCGTAAATTATCAGGAGGGGATCAATAGCGCGTAGAAAGTGAATTTGTCTTATTAAAACGCTATTAGTTGCAATTAAAGGCGTGAAAACACGGCGGGAAAAAATTATTTTCAACAGCTGGAATATGCTTAATCACGAGCACACGTGTATTTTCAAATGCAATTAACTTGGAAGTGAAATTTTCCGCCTCGGAATGATCTACTCTCTTAATTCACATTTTTATTTTTATAGTCAAAAAAATTTCTGTAAAGTTGTTAAAAATTTTATTTTTATGAAATGTACAAACGTGCACAAAATTTACAAAAGATCATCAGAATTAAAGAACAGATCAACGTTAGTGAGTCAAAGAAGATCCTCCGTTGAACAAAATGTGTTGAAAAATGTCCTACCATGAATATAAAGTTATTGAAAAGATGAAACTTCTTAACCCGTTATCCTATAAAATTAAATCAAAATGTCCAATTTTTTTCTTCCGATTTCCTTTTACACCCAGAGGCACACTTCTAGTCGAATGTATCGCGATTTCAAGCATCGTGAAACTTACCTATTAACAGTTTTTCAAAATAGATATATTCGTGGCTGAAGGAGTTGGATAGTTGCTCGCAGCAGGACTTTGATGTTTTTCTCAGTCACGACTCGGCGACCATCTCCGATAAATAACGAACCGACCAGCAGCGATATCGACGCGCGATGAGACGTCGCGATAAAACGCGAGGATAGTGATTTTCCCGCGACACCGCTCGAAATTAACCGGTTTATCGATGTCTCTATTAAACGACAATACGACGGAGATTGGCCGCTGTGCTCCTCCGTCCGATGTCGTCCGTTTACTTCTTGCTTGATTAATACTTGATTAAGCGCACCACCCACGTTCCCTTTTATCTTTCACCGGGATTATTTTATTACCTTACGCGCGGCACACTCGTACCGAAACTGACAAAGATGTACGACACGATGTCTCCTTGCTTTTCTCGCTTTATCTGATTTTGTCAGTCTTTTTCTTTTTCGTGAAAATACAATGAAACTCCGACTGTCCGAAGTAGTTAACAGAACAGTCGACTATACAGACATTTTTTGTATAATCGACGTTGTTTCTTTTGCAACCGGTGATATTTTTTTTTTTTTATCACTGAAAGTGATTTTAGCGGGGGTAAGCCGGAAAATCGGGCCTCTTCAGGTGCAACGCTGATGCAACGAAAATTAGCGATTGGTTGATTTGGGTCACGTGATTCGCAAGGGGGCGTGGGGTAGACCTCGAGTAGGAGTGGCGTTGTACTGAGCGATCGCGCCTGTAATTTGTTTTCTATCGATTCAAATGTTTGCATATCAATAAAATTTTATCAATCGTACTGGGGTACAAGTCGTGCAGTTTTTCTTTTCTTTCGTTGAATCGAATTTGATCAGTCTACGTTTGGAATTTGTCAAAGTAAAACGAAAATTTATATCAGTGGAAAATTAAGAATAAACGCTCTAATGCACTGTAGCTGATGTCTTTTCTTGTACTAATTTATTTTAATATGTATTGTTATATATTTCGTCGTATTTTTGGATACATATTTCAGATATTGATGATAAAACATCCGAGAAAGGATTTCGATGATTTGAAGCACAGATAGATTGCAACTTGTAATCCAGTAAAATTATTTATGTTAAAAGAGTTGGATAATTGAATAGTGTAAAAGGTCTAATATTCTTAAATAACAGTAAATAAATTGACAATTTTCTTAATCCTCGCTCGAACACGTGCAACTTGATGTAAGAAAAGCGGTTGTTCTATTATTCTACTTGTAATACTTTTTTCTCTATTAATTCGAATTTTATTCGACAGTATTCCTGTTCAGTGTCAGTACGAATAAATACATAAAATAAAGATGTTCGATTACTCGAACTACGGCATCTGCCTCGACCAATTTGCATAATTAACCACTTAACGTACAACTCCGAGACATGTACGATCGTTATATTTTTCTTGTTTGAAACCATTCATCCTCGTGAAATCAGATTGTACATAAATAATATAAATACAAGCAAGCGGATTTTTATGCAAATTTACATTTTTGTAAACACAGTTGCTGCTCAAGTACAAAATTTTATACTTTATCAGAAACACATTTTGATTATATCTTTGGTTGTTACATATCTTTCGTTCATCCTGCGCATAAACGCAATCTACTTGTAAGAAAGTATACCACACATTGTTACAAAAAAATTCAATGACTTGAACGTTAAAGGATCAAAGATCGTGAAACAGATCTCACACGACAGGTTTAGCACGCTCTTTCGTCAATCTTAATTTCAACATTATCAATTCCATTATCAATTCCCCGTCAACGGGTAGACAGATATTGAATCTTCACGTTTTAAAATAGCGTTTCGGAGATCTCGCCCGCTACTCGCACGACTCTTTGCACGTAACAGTCGTAATATTCGTTGAGTCGTATCAGCTGGATGTTTGCACGAGAGAAAGTATCCGGGGCCGTGGTTTCTCAATTCGAATCGGCTGGGAATTTTCAACCAGTTGCCTCGCCGATTCACGACCATTAGAAAGCGGTCCTAACGGGTCGAGTTCGACGATTGATCCTTGAAAGAAGATCCGTTTCTGATGGATCGACGAGTTCTCGCGGACCTGTCGCCTTTTCTCTTTTGCCGATCGACCTCCAACGTGCAAAAATCCACCTTCCCCCCCTTCCCCGTCCCCCCGAAAACGTCTAACGTCAAATGCCAAGGCTCTTCGAAAGGCTTTTAACAACTTTTGCCTCCACGTGCTGGATCCGATCAAAAGAAAAATTTCCATGACGATTCCCCCGTTGTCGGCCGATTTCTTGGGCAATGAGTAAATGCTGGAAGATCGAGTCTCGTAGGTGCGTGGTAGAATTCGTTTGGTATACATGTACATGCGTACATTCGGGTGACATGAATTTTTCTAAGGGCAGATGCTAGCGTGATTAATCCTTGGATAATTTTAGACCTCAACGTAATAAATTATACAGCCATTGTTTTATAATTTATTTCAAGTGCTATTTCTTCTTCCAGATACTAGGAAGTACATTTTTATCGTGGATTTTCCTTTCATCGAGCATTTTAGCTTTTCATCGAATGTCGTAGTTTTTACTGATATACATAGGGGTGAGTACTAGTATGATTCTCATATACATACAGTAATTGAAATATAAAATATATTTACGAATATTATTGTTGTTATTATTATTATTATATTTTTTTCTGACTTGTCTTTATTGTACAGTTATTGTAGTACTCTGAGAATTAATCAGCATGTTTTGTAATTAAACGTAATAAAATGTAACGTTACATAAACGTAGAGTCAGAAAGTGCTTCATTAAAAAGTTTCCTGATTTCTCATCCGATCGATTGTTCGTGCTCGCTCCTGACATCGTTGATAAATTTTTGACCTGAACGTAACGTAAATCCAACACTCTAATTAATTTGTGATTAATCGATGATAAATAATCTCTCACAAGTAATAGTCCATAGGACGTAATAAAATCCACAATTGAAACGCAACCTTTCTGACACAGTTGCACATTGCCAGCGTTTCTTTCGTAGAATCAAAACGAGAAACCAATCATTTATCATTGTTATTATAGAAATATACACGCTATTATCGTGGAAACTTCACCGTTATACTTCACCGTTTGTTTTTCGTATTTTTTTTAATCGTAAAACGCACTGACACTGCCAAGATAAGAATGAGACACTCTACGTTCTCGGACTCTGCGTTTGGAAAACTTCGTGGCCTTATATGTGTAGCAAGTTTTCGCAACTGCTAACGTAGATCGTAAATTCTAATGTTGCTTCATTCCAAAATCGTCATCGATCGATGATCGGCGCAGCAGGAGGGGGAGATCGTTTAACTGGACGCGCGATTCGATATCTGGATCGTTAATTGCACGGTCGCTAATTGAATCGGACACGCGGTCGTGAGATAGCGCGGCGAAGCGAACGAGAAAAACCTGTTTGCCACTTGCGCCCGGCTTCCTTGCGTGTTCACGCGGTCGTGTGTGTGTCCACATAATATGCCAGCGATTTTTGTTAACCATCGAGTCGACAAAAACGCGCGCTTCCACGCATTGAATAATTGCCGCCACCTTTCCATTTGTTTTCCCTTCAAATTTATGTTCGATCTATCGAACAGCCACCTTTCCTGTCCCGACATTCTGATGTTTGTAAAATTTGACGCCAGGCGTCAGTTAAAAACGAAAATTAGCGATATATTTTTGGGTATTTAAATCGGGCCTTTTCGGATGCAACGCTGATGGCGAAAATTACTGAGCGATTGCGCCTTGATTTGGGTCATGATTCGCAAGGGGCGTGGCGTAGATCAATATCAAAAGTGGCGTCGTCTGGCCTTTGAGCGATCGCGCAAAACTGGGGTACAAGTCGTGCAGTTTCTTTGTTACACTTTGTTTTGCTATTTTTAATTCATTCACAATTCATCACTCTTTTTATTCCTTTTGTATCAATAAATTAAGTTCTGACAATTTTCATTCACTTGCCACTTTCAAACACGATATTTGACATCTTTTGCATCAGAGATTTTTACATATTTACTTCAGTTAATATCCAGCTACAAGCAGCACGATTTCTGAGTTATTATTACGTGTAATTGTTATTAATATAACAAATGTTAGTTATAAGACTCGACCACAGATGCGTGATTTTTTTTTTATATCAGTGAGCATTAAGACAATAATCTCTTCCGACGTCACTGTTCATTATTATTGTCGTGTTATTAATAATATTAACAGTCAATTAGTTTTTTTCGCTCCCTTATTATCTACGTCAAATTCAGTTACCAGTATTATTGTTTCTCATTACACTTTGTCGTTTCCTCGATTTCCAATCCTTTCTTGCCACTCTTTTTTTATTCTCCCTTTCCATCTACCGTCTATTCTACCGTCCTCTCTCGTTGGCGTTCGAGTTTGCGCTCACGCTGATTAACCGATAATTAATCGCGACGTATTTACGGTTTCCACAGCAGCGTATAGGAACGCCAGCAGCCGATTCTTTCCCCGTGACGTCCTAGTTAGGAAGCGAAAGGATCGATCTGCTCCAAGGATTTTTTTTTTTCGCGGAAGATACACGACCGGCAACGAAGCGACCGAGCAAAAATCGGCAAACTGCGCGTCTCGAGTCTGTCGTGCGCACATTTTCTCGACTCCTCGCCATTTTCTTCCTTCCAGCTCAGTAAAACGTTGAAAACCAGCAAGATACACTGAAAGACAGTCTGGCAACGAATCTGACAGCGCGATAATAGTTTCAGGAAGCGGTAGCAGGACGTGGAATTTATTATTAAACGAAAGCACAGAGTCGACGAAACGGAGAAAAAGAAAGAGAGATGCTTAGAGACTCTGAGGTTTTCGAACGTGTACTCGACGATAGAAAACGAAAAAGAGAATTCCTTCCTGCTAAAGAGCTATTCTTCTATTCGGTCTCTCCCTCTCTCTCTCTCTCTCTCTCTCTCTCTCTCTCTCTCTCTTGTGTCTCCTCGCCATTTCCTTTCACACTCGAAACAATCGTCTTTGCCATCGGCTTCGTCTGCAGCCACTCTGAACGGCTGGCTCCTTCGATTCTCTCTCTCACGTTTTCCCGCTCGTCGCGGGAACGTTTCGCCGATCGGGCGTGTTTCGCACAGGCTATTAGCGGATCGTCCGGATCTCCTCACCGAGGAGAAGTTTCCGCGTGGAAATAGAAGGTGAAAAGGTGAACGAAGTTTTCTGCGAGGGGGCCACTTTCTGCGAGGACCGAGGATTGTTCCATTAAAAAGAAGAAGAAGAAAGAAAGAAAGAAGAAACGAAAGAGAAAGAGTGAGAGAGGAGAAAAGGAGCCTTTACGAGCGGGTAACGGACAATACCACCGAGGTCGCCCGACGAGAAGACCCTTCTGACCTCGTGGTCAAACTGTCCCTTTAATAACGACCTTCTCTCGTTCACCGCACGGTGTCCTTTGCCTCCGCTTGGCCCCTTTAAGGGAAATTCCTGCAAAGGTGTCCCCGCCGCCGTTATGCAAGAGACACACACGCGAGCCAACTCGGCTCCCGTGGCGTCCGCGATGCAAATGGCGAACGGCTCGCACGTCCCATTAATAATGCATCAAATAAACCGAACATTTGCCGGAGCTACTGCTGCACCGCGTGTATAAGCGAAACATGCACGTACGTACATATATATACGATACGTGTATACGCGCGCGAGGGCAGACCGAGTGCTGCTTCTCGGCTTGAACTCGAATTTGTCGGAAGGTAGGACATTTCGTTTCGAGTTACTTCGATCGCACCGTTGTCGCAGATCGATCGGTGAGAGAAGTGGACTTGAAGAAGTAGAATCACTTGACAAACACGATCTAGGGAGGGGGGGAGCGGTTCGCCGTTTGACGCGGATTAATTAATCTTTGTCGTCGGTGTATCGAGAAGGCAGGGGAATCGGGACAAGGGTGCTAGAGGCGCGTTATTAAACCCGAAGAGCAATATGGAGTGGAATAACAACGTTTGCGACGAGGCGCGCGCAGGGTTGAAAACGATCGAGCTGCGCGTTCTTTTTCTCTCTTCTCTCTGCTCTTCGTTTTGAAGGTCCCGTCGACTCTCTAATCGAGGGAAGCGTAATCGAGTGGCCGCTTCGTTACGAAACGAAGAGTAACCGCTTCCGATCGGAAGTAGCGAAAAAGAGAGACTGAGAGAGAGAGAGAGAGAAATATGTCATTGGCGCTAGTCCAAAGGCACTGGTTAGAAAATTGTTTCCGGCGCCCACGCGTCGCACGAGTCTGCAATTTCTACGGTGTCCCAGTTTATTTCAGGCGTTATAGGACTCCGTGCATAGATATACACGGCACACGCGACGAGTTCCTTCGACGTTATAACTTTTGCTGTTCGAAAAACTACCTCGGAAACGAGACGATATTCCGCTCGTTCCGTATGTTCCAACAACTACGATACTTTGTTCAGTAAATCAGAGATCGTCTCCGATAACTTACACGAGTGAAGAAGAAGCGAGTTATTCATCCACGTGGCGTTCGATGCAGAAGCATCTGCTGAGAAGAATCTCCGCGACACAATGATCCGCTAATTCCCTCCCGTGCCATTTCATCCCTTCGTGTCTTCCCTCCCGTGTGTCGTCCTTGCTTTCTCCTCGTTAGAATCATCCGCTTCGGTGTTTCGTCTCGTCAATTCGAATTCACGATTCGAGTCTATTTTCATATCGCGAGATTTCCGCGACACGTGTCGTTGCGAAAGACGCGTCGAGCTTACCTCGCCGGCAAGGCAAGCAAACTCGAAAGTCGCGCGTTAAGATACGAGGACACTACTTAGGAAGGCTCCCTTTCTCGATTCGATTCGTCGGGGAAAAATAAAATTTGCCTTTCGCCGTTTTTCTTTTTTTTTTTTTTTTTTTTTTTTAATCGCTGAAAGTGATTTTAGCCTCTTCAGATGCAACGCTGATGCAACGAAAATTAGCGATTGGTTGATTCGCGAGGGGGCGTGGCGTAGACCTCGAGTAGGAGTGGCGTCGTCTGGTACCGAGCGATCGCGCCTGTAATTCGTTTTCTATCGATTCAAATGCTTGCATATCAGCAAAATTTTATGGGAAAAAGGTCGTCTTCGTTTCCTAGTCGTAACAGTTGCCTCTGGGCCTTTCGGTGAGGCGAATCGTACCAGGGTACGAGTCGTGCAGTTTTTTCTTTTTTCTTTTTCCTTTGGCAGGGTTCACCAGAACCAGACCCTCAGACATATTTCCTACGGGCGTTTCTAAACGAGAAACCGGTCGGACCGGTTTCGTCGAAAAACCGCCCGGTTTCCAAACCGTTCCACGACGTTCCACGGGGTAGGCTCTCTCCAACGGGGTTGTTGAATTCTCGAGCCACACCGTCCATGGGAAACGCAGCCAGGCTCGACTGTTGTCCCCATTCACGGAGTCGACCTTTCGATAAACGTTCCGTCGTCCGTTGGATCCGCAGATTTTCACGGCTGGCTCGCGCGTCGTTTAATTAACAATGAACCCGTTGCTCGACGAATGACCGAGGTCAGTTACGCGCTGGCCAGCTTTCACTCGGCGACCATCGGCGCGAGTCACCTCCGGACTCGGGATCGGCCGTGGCCATTACGCGCGTACGTACGTCTTGGAGGAAACGGCGAGTAACAGACGCGAACGATGCGAGTTTCCCTTAATCGTGAAAGATAATCCCACGGCGCACGGTGGAACGAGCAAATTACCTTCTCGTCCCAAGTTGAAATTTATATTTTTCGTTCGTACGTAAGTTGATTTTCAGTCGCCGTTTGCCGTAAGTCGAACGTAAAGATATTTTACTTACTTGTTTCCTCGTTAATCATTATTTTCCCGCGTTATTTTATCATTTTCTTCCGTGTGTAAATTATTTTCTTACGCGTAATGATTGACGAGTCGCGTTTAGAGAGGATGATTATTTTCTTTATTATTATTTTATTGCGTGTAGTTTATTAACGAGAGGAGAAAGGAACACAACGGTATTGAATAAAAGTAAAATTCGAAGGTTGAAATGTTGAATGTGGTAAAAGTTAAATAGAATTGAAATAGAACGCCCGAACTTGTATAGTTTAAACGATCCATTTAATCGGAAGTTATCAGTGATTATTAATGAAAGCATGCGAAACTTGAAATTTCTTGCAAAGCAGTCGGAACCCAGAAGATTCGAAATTTATACGCAAGTTCACGTAAAATCATACGAATAGAAAAATGTAAATTCAGAAATTGACGGTCCGTCGTCGTCAAATGTGAACACGGTAAACCCTAGTTCGTCGAATTCACGAAATATGGAAGGCACGAGTTGTCATGAAATTGAACAAAGATTTAAAAATTTATTAATGAGATTCAAGTTAATTGAGGATACATCGTGGACGAAATCGTCGATAATTTAATACTCAGTTTTAAAATTCGCGTACGACCGAATCGAACCGAGAGTAGAATGTGAAATTTATTCCTTCGCGGTTTCTTACGCTTTTAATTTAACGAAGTCGAGTGACTTTTAAAAATTTGGTCGCTTCAAATTTCGGCCGATGTCGAAAAAGACAGGCGTTTCCTTGTGATGATCGAGGAGGAATTCACTTGCATGTTATCGTTTCGTGTTTATTCACCAGCCACGGCACGCTCGATTCACGGAGAACCTGTTTTGGTGGGTAACGAGTATTTTCGTTGGAACGAAAAAGAATTCTTCCGATCGTTTTTAACACGCTAGAGCGAGCCGTGCGTATTTCGCAAAGCGTGACGACTAAGATACGTATGTTAAACTTCTCGATCTAACGGTTACAGCCACGAGAATCTACTCGCTAAGAACTATTAAGACAAACATCGTGAGAAGGCTCAAAAGGAAACGTTGTAACGATTTAGTTATGCACAATCACTGACTAACACCAGCACATTGCGCATTTCCACCGATTGTCGATAATTATATAACAAAATCTTATATATCTTGATCAAAAGATGTAACGATGTAATTAATCGTGCTGAACGATCGGAAATGTTCAACGTTAGGAGTTGTGGAAGAGAAAAAAGATAATTCCGCAAAATTTGGCGATTAAAATTACGTTACATTGAATCTAGATCTACTGCAGTTTCCAACTTGCAGCCGTAATAATCTACTCGTTGAAAACTGTTGCGCAAACAGTGTAAGAAAGCTCGAAAGGAAACGTACTGTCGATTTACGTCACTGACATATCCACCGATTGTTGGTGAAAATGTCACTTTAGCGTCCTTAGTTGATTAAATAACAAGTGAGCAGCGAATCAAATTTCATTCTTTATCCAACACCCTTTGTAACATTGCAATTGTGAGATTTTTGTCAAGTTTCAAACATGTTCAAACATCGTCAAACCGTTCAAAGATCGAGAGACCATTGTAAGATCTCTCGACTTCTGAATTTTTGTTCGAGCTTCAAGGCGAGCTTCGAGTTCCCTCGAATTTTTCCAAGTTGTTCAAACGTCGTCAAACCGTTCAAAGATCAACGGTTCACCGTGTCTGGCAAATTCGACTTTCTCGAGAAACCGCCGTTATTCTTTCCCTTTCGACTTATTTTCGCGCGTGGAATCACCTGCTACACCTTCTGCACACTTGCCCCGAGCGATGCAAGGTTTCAACGAGTCGGAGCACACGACTCGATCGGTATTTATAACGGTCCTTGATCGCGGGATCTGCAAGTTGGATCTGCGTGGCGTGTAATCGTCAACCTTTGTCGCCGCTGATCCGAGAGATCGGCGGAGAAACGAGAGATCGCGGCCCGATCACCTGTATCTCTCTTATTGATTCTAGCGCCTTTCAAACGGGTTGTGACATTGGTCGATTGGCCTTTCCTAAATACCAAGCCGCCAACCATGTCTCGCGTCGCATGCTCAACCAACCAGCCGCGAACGTGTCTACGCGTATTCTCTGTGTTTACGAACGTTTCGTGGGCGATCGATCGTGACGTCGCGAGAAAATCCTGATTTTTCATCCAACGATCTGCCGTTTTCCCTTTTGATTGAAAGATCCTCAGAGGATATAAATCGCGCGTTTACACGCGTGTAGGTTCGATGAAATTACGTATCCCCCGTAGGAATAAATAAAGAAACGACGTTTCTTCTCCGATTCCAAGAATCCTTCGACTTCGCAGAGACTTTGGAATTGCTCCTTGGATGATTCACGACCGCTCTCTTCGTAACACTTTCGCGTGTCACTCTGATTGTGAGCCTCCATGTGAATCCGGATCTCCACGCGTGTTACCAAGATTTATTAATTTTTATTGGTAACCGATATCTCTGAATCTGTAGTTCTATATTCACTCTGTAAATTTAGGAAGGTTTTGTCACTGAAAGTGATTTCAGCGGGGTAATCCAGAAAATCTGGCCTCTTCAGGTGCAACGAAAATTAGCGATTGGTTGATTTGGGTCACGTGATTCGCGAGGGGGCGTTGGATAGAACGCGAGTAGGAGTGGCGTTGTCTGGTAATTTGTTTCGTATCGATTCAAATGTTTGCATATCGATAAAATTTTATGGCAAAAAAGTCGTCTTCGTTTCCTAGTCAGTACAGGTGCTTGTGAGACGAATCGTAGTAATAGAGTGACGATGTCACGGTGAGGAATAATGAATGTGTATTTAACGACAAGTAATGAAATGATAACGTCTACCCTTTAGTTGAATTATAATTAGCAGTAAAACTGACAAAAAATGTTAACTAATATTCGATTAAATGAACTCTTGCTGGTTCAGTCCACTTATTTGAACATGAATGAACGAAACGAAAGATTAGCAGTAGAGAGAAGAATCAGTGGACTTTTGTACGTAATAATTGAAGAGAGAATAGTATTATCATATTTTCACTGTCCATTTTTATAATTATTCTCGACTCTGTCCCTATAAAGTTAGCAATTTGTTTCTTGATAAATAACAGCGTCTATTAATTAGCCAATACATTTGCCTTTTTTAAATCTTTTATCCACTACCGAAAAAAATTTGTAACGTACGTGCTTGCTATCAGCGAAAAGTTCGTATCGATTCGTGCGCACGTTTTAATTTTCAATTGTTTCGATACACGTTCGTTCTGCGTACGAAGTGAAAACTGACAGTGAAAAATTAAAATATTCCAGCCCGATTTAGAAATTTAACCGCAAACGCATTTGCACCGTAAAGTTCCATCGACGAAACAATTTCCAGAAGAAATTCGAAATTTCAAAAGTGGTTTAATTTTTAAAGTTTCTGCGATCAATTCCCACTGTTTGTCCTTAATTCTCTTTCTCTTTTGCTTTATATGTCCGTTTCATATTTGAACGGAAGGAATCATTAAAGAGCGAGCCACGTTGAAGATGAAATATCGCATATATAAACATGTGCGTTCAAACGACGCGACGTTACACACAATGCATTCCAATGCGATAGATCCACGACAAAAGAGAGGGCTTCACTCACTTTCCATAAAAATATCGGACGGACGGATGGATAGCAGCCGCGTTGCTCGACAGAGGCAGATTTTTTATTCCAAAAATCCGTACACTCCTTTTCCACTGACGTTGTCACTGATGTTTCACCGTATCCCCACGTTGGCTTTGCGTCTGATTTCAAAATTATCATTACTCGGTATCATCGAGGCCTGGTGGCCTGGATGGGCGACACAATTCGAGTTAGAAACGAAAGCATTTCGGCGAACGAGCGCGAGTGGAAGACAGACAGATATATGGGTCGCGAGTAAGAGGTGGCGATCGCCTTAATTTGTCACGAAGCGGGAGAGAGAAAGAGGGAAAAAAAGGCAACAGGGAGGGAAAGAGAGCGGAGAGTCTGGGGCACGTTCGATTCGTTGCGAGTCGACGGCGTCCTTGCACCGTGGCTCATTCATTGGCTGGCGCACTTGCAACTCGCGCGCGACACCGCAATCCGTCACTCCGTAATGAGTCAATGCTATAAATATTCTCACGCTTTTCCGACCACTTTTCTGCCGTCGCGAAACTGTCTCTCTCACCCGAGCGCCGAGTTTCCCGAGGCCGTGTCTCCGCGCAATTCTCTCTCCTTCGACGGAACTGTGTCTATACAGGGTGTCCCGCCATTGCCTGTACCGATCGGCTGAGAGGAAGGAGAGGACTGTTTCTTTGCGATTTTCACAAACTTCAAAATTTAGTCAATGTTCCGAAAATTTAGTAATGTTTATTCGCAGGTCGCGTCGATCACTGACGGTATAAAATAAAAAAGAAAAAAAGCGATATCCTGATATTGGAAATTAAAATTTTGAGGTTATGAAGGAATAAAGATACAGGCAGAAAAGATTCAAGTTAATCAATCATGGCATAATTGGTGTTCCGTCTTGTTTTATTATAAAAAAGGTAAATTATGTCTTATAAAAGATGATTTATTATAGAAGGTTCAAATTTCTCTTCTATTCTGACGATAATACCGTCATTAATACTGGTTTAGAAAGAAAAAAAAATCTAGAAGATAAATCGAGGGAAAAAACTTGTAATTTTCATGATCAATTGAAGATTTTAATTGTGACAATTACAACTTTGTTTCGTAATAGTTAAATTTTATTAAATATTGGTCTGTCATAATTTGATTAAAAAACAGAAAATTGTTTTCATACTTCGTAAGAATAACAAGCTTTATGATATAATTTAGTTAATTGAATTGTTTATGAAACGAAGTATATATGTAATTAGATAAGTAGGGAAGGAAGAACAATTGATAAAATAGTCTATTAAGACTATTTCATATTTCAGATGCAAGATGGACATTCTTTGTTTCCAACTGGCACATCTAACATCTACAGTCTGTTGTATCATAATCTGTATCAGATGCAGATTTGATCTAGAATCTGCAATCTTGTGAAAAGATTCCTGTAATCTTGCCATCTATACTAAGTCTGTAATCTGCGATTTATCACCTTGTAGAAAGATTTTGACTGTGATGTCTATGCTATAAGAAGAAAAATCACGAAAAATGGACCTCTTATTACCACCATCATTTTATTATTAGATGGATCAGAATTCGAAGTAGATGAAGATAAAATGTTATTGGAAAGTTGGACTCTTGCCATTTTTTCATACTTGTACTCATTTTTTATACAAACTTGTTACTTACAAACTGAAAAATGCCATTTTTTAACATCCAGATTGCGAATTCTTCTTGTGCATTTAAGAATGCAAGCGACCAATAATATGCAAAACTGTATGAAAAATAAAGTACGTAGTAAATTCGTTAACGGGAATCAGTTTCGCGAAGTAATAATCACGTTAATGTAATAAACAGTTTTCTTTTTCTTTTTCTTTTTAATTCCTCGCTAGAAAATTACACTCCAATAATCTAATAATTTTCTGGACGAGTAACAAGTTTAACCACAAATAGGTAAATCTGGCAATTGGCACGATCGTGTTTTATATTGAAACTAGAACACTACGAAACCAATGACATTGATACAAAAACTGCGGCTACTCTGTCAGATATCTCGAAATGTTTCTTTTCGGAGTCGTGCCATTTTCCAACTCGCCAATTCTCCACTGTTGCCCAACCCGTTGCCGAAGAATTAGAAATTGACAAGCAGAGATAAGTGCTTTGCCAGTTGCGTGATTTCGGTGAAATCGGCGATGAACGAAAGATGATTGATGATCGAGAGACCGTGGTATCCTTGAGTTGGTTAGGCTGATCGGAGAGGTCATAGAGAGATGCAGGAATACTCGAAATAGAAAGGTTGAGCACGTGTCTTCGAACAGCTAAACTTGGTACACAATTGAATTTCTGTTTCAGCGCGCGAGAACGCGCGAAAGCGATGCGTCAAGTATTCCGAAGTTCTCGTGAAATTTGGCAATATACCGCTCGAAATCTGGCACGAGAGGGCCGCTTACGCGGTCGCTCGTTATTTATCATCGGGATTCAAGGCTTCTGGTGCACTCTTCCGGCTCGTCTGCTGTAAAACGAAGCGTTGCGTTTGCAACGTCGAATTACTGATACCTCTGGGTGAGGCCAAAAGTGAGATCGTTGTCGGACAAATCAAATAGTATTCGTGTCTGACGCGAGTATCAGATGTCGCTTGTAACAATTATGCTTTTTCCACGTATTGTGATACGATATGTATGTATATATATATATATTACATGAGTAATCTACACACACACACACACACACACACATTCTAATGGCGTCACAGCTAACTTCTGCAACAAACACTTTCGTTTAGACGCAGCCGTGTAATTTTCAACGTGCGTCAATTTCGCACGTACTAGTAGAACAACAGTGAAAATAGCGAACCGGCCACGCAAATGGCGGAGCGGCTCGCTCTCCGCCACCAGAACAAATCGCAGCAGGTTCGATTGTCGAGTTCCTCTTTCTCGAGTCTGCAGACTCGGCACGGTTACAGAATTCGCGGCAACGATTTCTGCGTTTCATCTGGGTGGTCGAAATCGAACGTTCGACGGACACGTCGAAGGCCACGCGGCAGCTCGATCACTAGAGCGATGACGTCGTCGTCGTCGTCGTCGTCAGCTCGATCTCTTCTCTCTCAGACTGGCAACTCACTGAGAGAGAGAGAGAGAGAGGTACGACCTGTCGCGAGCGTTGTCGCGCGTTGTCGCGCTTTTTACGGAGATGGACTTGACGATTTTGCAAGAGAGCGCACGACGAGAGAGAGAGAGAGAGAGACTTACTTGGCGTCGCCGGATAATACAGGCACGCTCACACGCCGCCGTTGAGCAACTTCTAATCGTGTTAACGACACAAGGACGCGTTCGGGCATGCCACGAGCGTTTGTAAACTCTTTGTAAGACGCTCGCCGCGCGGCGACAACCGCGAAAACGCGCGTGCAAAATCGCATGCGCGCGCTGGCTAATTCGTACGTCTGGTTTAAATATAGTAGCCGACACCGCGCCGGTGGAAATATCTCGCGTTCGATTCGATTAAAGGTGGAAACGCGCTCACTCGCGTGTCTCGCGTGGAAATATCCAGCCGCGGTTTACATTTCTATCTTCCGTCGTCGTTGGATCATACGTACTACTGCTTAACATTAGAACTACCAAGGATTAAAGCGATAAGAATCATCATCAGAGATGTTTTTATTAAAGTGAAAAAAATAGAAAATTATAAAAAAAATCGTTCGAATCTCTAAAAATATACTGTTTTACATCTATGATCCGACGAAAATTATAAATTAATCGTTTCGATCACCTCGGCAATTCTAGTGTTAAGATATCGCTTAATTTCAAGGTAAATATAACAAAAATGTTAAAACGGGTCTGTCGCGTAGTAGCTATTTGCGATCATCAAAGAAAAAGAAATTGACAAAAAACTGCACGACTTGTACCCCAGTACGATAAAATTTTATTGATACGCAAACATTTGAATCGATAGAAAACAAATTACTGAGCGCGATCGCTCAGTCCACCCTCAGTAGACAACGCCACTCGAGGTCTACGCCCCTCGCGAATCGCGTGACCCAAATCAACCAATCGCTAATTTTCGTTGCATCAGCGTTGCACCTGAAGAGGTTGCACCGATTTTCTGAGTTAAACCCTCGCTAAAATCACTTTCAGCGATAAAACGAGATTGATAGGCTTTCGAAAGATTTTCGTAGAATTGAAATTAATAAAACGCGATAGGGAGGAACGGAGGCAGCCGTGCAAACCACCATGGAAACCAGAATGAATTTCGAGCTCGGGGAACGCGTGAAACGCGCGAGCAATGCACGGGAAGCATTCGAGGTTAGCTAGCGAAATTTTCACCGCGAATTCGAGATTTGCTCGGTGGTCCGTGAACGCGAATCGATTCGCCGAGGCGACAAAACGAAGGCGAGGTCGTGCCAACGGGCGTACTAACGATTTGTTAGCGCCGATGTAACGCCGGTTTTCTGTCTTTAATGGCCCGTGACGGCTGTGATTACAAGCGTTTCGCGCCCGGGCATTGCTCGCTGTGAAATTTCTACGTGCGCGCGTGTATCCGCGTCTACACGTGTCGCGTTCTTCGTTGATGTATCGCCGATCGAAAGGGGAATCGACGGATCCGCGATCGAGAGCCGTTGATTCCTATCGTTAAGGACGTTCGCTAGCCTTGCCTCGTTTCACGCGAGCCTGTGAAATGGAAACGGCGAGCGAGTTGCGTGAGTCAACGATAGAGTGGATTTTTCTCCATGGAAAATGCTTACCAACGGATATAAGTGTGAAGGCTGATGCTTTCCATCGCTCGTTCTTCGCTCGACTCCAATTCCCTTTTTGCTTCATTCATACAGTTGTACAAAATCAGTAAGATGAGTTAAATGTGAATAGTAGAGAGTAAGAAATTGATACAAAACTATTCCATTTGTCACAAATAATCAGATAGGGGTAGTTCAGATATCAAAGCTTCGTAAATTCAGTTATGAAACAAAGTTTTCGATACTTTTACATACTGTGATAATTTATGCCACTCTCGAAAAGCGAATTATCTTGATTTTGCTTGCTGAGACAAAACGAATATACTGTATGTAGTGTAAAAATATCTTGTAATAAAATAAACAATGTATTTCGAAAGTAAAGTATTTATTTCAGCTTTAAAACGAGCTCTTTGTCAGGTTGTCATTGTATATTTTCATTTTACAAATTACAATTTGAACGTTTAATTAGTTAACATTTAGTTGACGTTAGTTAACAAGATATGTGTACATTTCAACATGCTTTAGTACTGAGGCTTTATTATAACTATATTAAAAATCAAAATTGCAATTATAGTATTTTTTTTTAATATTTATTTTAATATTTATTTCTCAGATAAATTCGTGGTTTTGAACGACGGTATATATATAAATTCATTTTTCTCAGAAACAAAGTGTTTCATGAAAAATTTTATTTCACATTTTTGATCGACAACAGGACATTTCCAAATTTCTTCAATCCATCTGTAAAGTATTTTACAACTTTTCGAAATGAATTTCTTCGAAAACAAAGTGCCTGTTGAATAAGAAAATTTCTTTTCCCCGGCTTTGTTTTACAAGTGGAATCGCGTCTTTGTTCCAAGGACACGTTGTATGTGTAATTGAAGATTGTCAGTAGATATTAAATAGCCCACCCGGTATAGCGTGTCACCTGTGCGCCTCGAAGCACGAATCCGTTCACAGGAGAACGTCCTTTTGCTTTGTGTCTGTCGTGCTCCCGTGCCTGCTGCATTTGGAGCACATTTTATATCCCACCTTATTGTCACGCTCACATGTAAATATGCGAGCACGATCCTCCGAGTAAATGACTCACACATGACTCTTGTACGGCTTCCTTCCTTTCGGTGAACACCGCGATCGCGTGCGATTTCCATCGCTTGGATACCCAAGTGCGACCGTGTTGCGCCTTGAAATCGCGCAAATTTCCAATCTAGGACTTCACGGCTCTCATTAATCCAACCGTCGACAATTTTTTCTTTCTTTTCTAAAATATAAAATATCATCTAAAATCTAAAATCTAAAATAATCTAAAAATCTAAAATATCATCGAAGAATATACCTCGGACTCGTGTTCTTCGGATACTTTATTATTACACGTCGAACTTTATTCGAGCGTTTGAAATACTTAAAATTTTAAATAGTTGAACAATAATGAAATTTTAGTTCTCTGATAATTTTAATAGCGTAGCAATTTTGAACTTTAAACAGTTGTGTCGTCGTTGGACGATTAAATGAAGCATTTTGGTTGTCTATATAATATAAGAATGTCTAAACAATTGCTCAAGCTAAAAGTATTCGAAACATTCATTGTCGTAATAATTTTCTTTGTTAATAAATGTCACGAGTGTCAACTTCTGACATGTGTGCTTTAGCTTCTCGGACAATCAATCGCAGTCAGTGTTCCCATACGGCCAACGACATTATGTCATCGACTGACCATGAAGTGTTAAAAGAATATTTGTTTCGATTAGAGCAATCGTATGAATTTTGCAACCTTTATTTCTTAGTACACTATACTTCTATACCGTATGTTATAATTCTTATTTATAAATTATAATAAAATTGTAATATATTGTAAATATGAGTATTTAGTTGTACACAGTTGATAATACTCACATATTAGCTTGATTCTAAATTAAGTTCATCCGTCGTGTTCTAGTCAAAAGATAACATTGTAATATTTCCACCTTTTTCTTTCCTAATTCTCGCAGCTAATTAACCGTTTTACATTTTCCTTTTCCTGAATGTAATACATGCATAATAATAATATAGTTACCTATGTTTTAACAAGGAATTGTATTCTCTTTTGTGTTCAAAAATTTTACCATAATGAGAAATTATATGAGAAATGATGCTCTGCAAAAAATTTCTCATTTCTTTTATTTGTACTATAAAACAAAGCTTCTCAATCATGAACAAATTCTTCTAAGAAAGAAATCACAGCTCTGTCGTGTATTGTATTTGTTACTACTCAGTCAGAAAACACTCGCAAGTTTGTCAATAACTGTGACTTTCTTTAGAATCGAATGCATTTAAATAAATTACTTATACGTGTGATAAAGTAAATTTGTACGAAGACTTTCTGAGTTTTTATTTGCAATGCAAAAGATCTCTGTACTTCAAAACATTTTAGAGAAGAATGATATTCTGATGTGTGACGTGATAAAAAACTGTTCTGACTAAGAAATGAAGACGACTTTTTTGCCATAAAATTTTATCGATACGCAGACATTTGAATCGATAGAAAACAAATTACAGGCGCGATCGCTCAGTACCAGACAGCGCCACTCCTACTCGAAGTCTACTCCACGCCCCCTCACGAATCACGTGACCCAAATCAACCAATCGCTAATTTTCGTTGCATCAGCGTTGCACCCGATTTTCTGGATTACTCCCGCTAAAATCACTTTCAGCGATAAAATGGTTAGGAATCACTGCTGTAAAACTCTATGTTCCATTCTTTGATTACAGAAATAGTTTGCGTTCTTTCGGATGCAGCTACTGTGCCAATTGTTCACAAGTAACGAACGCTTTTGTCTGTTTCAGGTAAGCGAGGTTACGATTTCCACACCGATCTCTTTACTGCGAGCCCACCTTTAGCCCTTCCCTGACGGCTGGTCGAAATTTGTTTTACGAACGAAACACGCTGCCTGAACAGAGGTAGGTATGCCTGAACGTTCGAACAGCGTGGATATACGTTGCCCGAGCCATTGCGATAGACGTACAATTTAACCCTTTGTGGTCGGCTCAAGCGAGCGCGACGTTGATAGCAAGCCAGTCAGCCGAGGTTCGACGTTCCGTTAATATTTATGATAGTCCGTCCGCGGTCTTTATTCATTGATATTTACGGCTGAAAGAATTGCCCAGACGCGGACGAAGAACGAAGAACGAAGGACCTCGTTCTCGATCCAATTCGTCGTGCAATCGGCAACGTTTCGAGAAAAAAGAAAGAAAAACGTGGGATTACGTTCAGTGAAATCAAGACACAGTTAATAAAATCCCGTTGTTGGTTTTTCTAGTTAGAGTATTCCTAGTGGCATGTACAGTTGCTTACGAAATCTTTTACGTGCAGATCTGTGACTACGTACGTAATGTAATAATAATACTCCCTAGTTTTACAATTTTATTTAATGTCAACTGTCTGTTCATGAGTCTTTCTCGGAGACCATACATACACGAGACGTTCAGAAAAAATCCCTGCAAGGATTTTCGAAGGAGAGTGTTCAACGAATTGAATTTCCCTCCGTTCTCTCCGCGTGAATCCGCAGAGGACACGTACACAGGTACGTCGTGAACCACCTGTGCACGTTTTTCTCCCCCAATCCACTTTCTCCGTCGAACGTCAAAGCAGAGACGCGCGCGCGACCACCTTCAGACACTTGACACAGGCCTGCTTCTCTCGAGTGTACTACCTACCGGCATTAAGAGACGAAATAGTGCCGGAGAAAAAGCGGAGATGCATATAGGTCTCTCATTTTTGCTCCTATTTTCCTCCGGTCTGTACGTGTTCCCCCAGCCTTGCGGGAAAAAACCGCTCGATCGATAAATCCGCTGAATCTCGAGTGTCTTTTAAACGGAGCATGAGAAAAAATATTATTTATTTATTAATAAATTGTGATTCTTGTACCTCCTAGATTTGAAACTAGTGTAATCTAAGAATATTTATACAACTAGGTAAAGTCCAGAATTATATAAAGTATCTAAAATAGAATAAATTGCGATTCTTGTGTCTCCTAGATTTGAAACTAGTATAATCTAAGAATATTTATATAGCTAGATAAAGTCCAGAATTGTATAAAATATCTAAAGTAGAATAAATTGCGAGTCTCCTAGATTTGAAAAGTATAATCTAAGAATATTTATATAGCTAGATAAAGTCCAGAATTGTATAAAATATCTAAAGTAGAATAAATTGTGATTCTTGTGTTTCCTAGATTTGAAACTAGTGTAATCTAAGAATATTTATAGAGCTAGGTAAGGTCCAGAATTGTATAAAGTATCTAAAATAGAAGAAATTGTGATTCTTGTGTCTCTTAGATTTGAAACTAGTACAATCTAAGAATATTTATAGAGCTAGGTAAAGTCCAGAATTGTATAAAATGTCTATAAAAGTAGAATGTTCGTTGTAATTTGTAACAAGTAACTTTCTAAATCACCACTAGAAGTGGAGTGCCAAGTGATCTTCTATAGATAAATTTTCATAAAATACACAAGAAGAAACTTGCGTTCTTTATTGTATCGTAAACCTTTTCATTTGCACTTGAATTTCTCTACAGTTTTGCAGTTCAGTCGTCGTTAAGTTCCATTTTGTTAGTTGCCTCCATAAAAATCCAGAAATCTATTTGTAAGTCCTTCTTAAAGATCAAACACATAGCAAGAAGAAGTAGTAAATATCAGATGGTACAAAAAGAAGATAGATTACACGCGATACATCAAAAGTATTATCCCCCTGTTGGTAAACTTATCATCCTTAAATTCTCAGCCCCGTGTGTCACGAGAAGTAGTTTCGTGGCAACGTGAAAATTTGATTTTCTCTCTCCGTGTATCAGAAAATCTTTCCTCATCTAAAAAAACATCGAGTTTTCCCGAAATCCAGCGTGTTTACACCAACTTTTATTTCTCGTTCCATCATATATATCCCTTGCAAACTGCTAACCAACTCACCTCCGACATTCCAATCAGCAACTTCCTTCATGTTTGTCCCGAAAGACAGACAACCAGTCTCCATTCTGTCTAGTTTCGTAGAGCCAACTTCTGACAGGACGATAAATAAAGTTATCGATATAAGGGGATGACGTCCACGTTTTTGAAGGATACATCGACAATGAGATTACGGAGGGATCAATTGAAGTTTGAACTTCCTGAATAATTTCATTATCGACAGATCTACTTTTTAGTGTATACGTTATTTGGAATACGTATTTGTATTTGAAAAATTTAATATTTGCGTGTCTTGTAAATCCTTTATACGTTAAAAGACGTATTTTTGTTTGAAAAGAATTGAAATTTCTGCATCTGAAAATCTCAACATTATCTGCGTCCCAGATAATGTTGAGATTTTAGATAAAATAAATTTTAGATAAAGTAAACGTTTCTGCGTGTTTTTCTCTTTTTTTTCTGAGAAATATAAATATTGGTAGTAATTGATTACAGTTTCAGTATAAAATTAAAAAATTAATATTATAAATAAAGTGGCTGTTTTTCTGAAAGTAGTCATTTTCTAGTTTTTTTCTAGCAGATATTTTAGTTCTAAATTTCCAAATAGAAATGTATATTTAAAGGATGTATATTCGGAGGAACCAGTTCGCTAAATTGATTTGAAGGACATATTTCCTTCCGGAAAATTTGAAATTGACTGACTCGCTTTCGCTAATTTTCTACTTAATAAATGATAGTTTAATTGAAATTTCTATCACGATTTTCTCTGTACTGGATTTAATATATTTCTTCACTGTCCACGTACATATTTTGGATTTTCGTACATTGATGTAACAAAAGCTTTAAATTACGATACAATACAATATTCAGTAGACGAAACAAATCCCTGCTGGAGTCCCCCGTTTCTTTAATCGTATTCGTGAAATTAGGAATTTGCATGAACAGTCACAGTCCAGTGGCGAAGCGTGCAACGCTGATAGGAAATTTTCGCATACGAAAACAGCGTGTTGCGCATGGCAGAAATAAAGCTGCCGAACGAACGTTCATTCCTTTCCCTTTACTTCACGGCGCTTTTGAGGAACGGAGTAAAAAGCGCGATGCTCTGCGCTCTCAGATACACACAGTTTCGAGTAGGTCACTCAAAGCGTTGCACGTCTCGCATCCAGCGGTTCGTAATTTTTAATTAAAATATCTCCCAGGGATAGAAGCATCGCGAGTTCGTGGCTCCTCGGCCCGGAGTCTTTAAACTCGCGATGGAATTAGGAACGACCCTTAAAAGCGACCCCATCTGCGCCCTCATTAATAATTCCTCGCGCGCTTCTCCGTCGGTATGTCACGTGACCGTAAACGTCCTCGTCATTTCGTTGGCAAAGTATCGACGAGCTCGGCTACTTTCGTCGCGCGAGAGAGAAAAAAAGAAAGGGACGCGAGAAGCAACGCTCGATTAAAAAGTAAAAGTTCATTTCTAAAGAGGGTTAGACCGAGATCACCGGAATTTCAGGTCGAATCGACAAGCGTGTGATCAACCTCTTGCGCTAGTAACTGGACCGCGGACCATAACGAGTGACCAAGCCGTATACAGCAATTCGTCTTCTTTTCGAATTCATCGGTATATTACTGGATAGAAATTACTAAGAAGTAATAAATTTATTGTTTGTACGTCAATGTACTTAAAACTGAGAAAATATTGCAATTTTATGGCCAAATATTTTCGACGTGCGTGACGCGATTGAACGTTTCGCCAGACAAAGTTATCGAATTGTCGGTATTTTTACGTAACGATTCGTCGATTCGGCGAAAGTGGAAAGAAAAGAAGGAATTGTGGAAGGGAGAAGAAATTTTTCAAACGAAAGTTTGCAAAACGATCGAAAGGAATAATCGAGAGGGATCCAGGCGGAGAGCAAACAGTTGCGGGGCTGGTTTTTCGCCGCGCTCGGCCGGCAGAACGGGACGGTGTGGCTGGTCTCGCGGTGTGACCGTGCGCAGACCGCGTATATCCTCGCTCCATTATTAATTTCAGAGCGACGCAGAAGTTGCACGTGCACTCGACCACGTGTGGGTGCCCTGCGAACGAGCGCACGCACGCACGCACAACGCACGCTGGTTAGATAGCTGCGTGCACCGGCGTGGCGCGGCAGAGCGTGGGCCGCGTTTCTAATAAAACGCACCATATTGCGCTATTCCGTCGTGCTCGCTTTGTACTTCGTACCAGTTTGTACGTTTATACTCCGTACTTATCCTACACTCGCTCCGTACTTTCACCCTATTATTTACTCTACGGGCATGTGCGTCGCGCGCGACAGAAACTTGGTGAATTTCGATCGAAGGTTGCACGTTCACAGCTAAAGTTACGTCGCGAATTCTTCGGGAATTTCAAATTGATACCAGACTCCACTGTTTCTCTCTTTTTTTTTTCTTTTTTTCCAAGGAAGAACGAATCCGGCGCTACTTTATACTTAGTAGTCCGTACTTACTCCGTACTTACTCCGTACTTACTTCTATATTTACTCTGTACTTACGTCGCACGCTACGGAAACTTTAATCAATTTCGATCGAAAGTTGCGCCCGAAGTTCTGCGAATTCTTCGCGAGTACGTCGAATCGAAACTTTCGCTATTTTCCCCGGCGAGGAACGAACCTGTGGATTCGCGTGTTTGCTTTGTAGTCGGTTCGTACCCTCGGTCGAAGTCGCACACGAGTTCGTACACGCCGCGAGTTTCTTCGGATTTCGAGATCGAAATCGAACTCTGGTTTTTTTTTTTTTACCAGCGAGGAACGAACCTGGAAGATCGAGACGATCGAGACGATCCTTTCTCCGCGTGGCGGACGAGTCGAACAGGACGAATTGAATTTCCAATTGCTATCTGGTTGCGGAGCGGGGCTAATGAATACCCGTGGCAGGGAAAAGTAGATTGATCTTTGATCCGCAATGATCCCTCGAAGGAGCGAAATTTCGCAGTTAGGTGGTTAAGCCAAATGTCACGTTAAATGTCATCGATTGCGATCGATTCCCGGCCAATTTTCATTCGATCTCTTATCTCTTTTTCTCCCCCCTCCCCCTGTACTTTTTTCCTCTTTACACACGATTCTCGATCGTTGCTCCAGCTCTCTCTTTCTCGAAGGAAGTAGCGGGATTGTGAATTTCGCTAATGCCCTCCGGGCCGTTCGAAAGGAATAATAAGCGCGGTGGTATTTTTCTTTTCCTCTTTTTTTTTTTTCTGACGCTCGAGCTGGCTGAAACGACACGAGCCATTTCACAAGGACCATCGAACCGGGCCGTTTATGTAATTTCATCGCCGCAGCGACCACCATTTCAGACCGTTCGGAGGCTTTCGTCGCTCGTTAAGGACTCTCTTCCTCGAGATTGCCCGCGACAACTCGTGCCCTCGCCTCGCGAATGCTTCCTGCCCGTATGCAGTATTCGTTTTCTCCATTTTTTTTTCCTTTTTTTTTCTTTTCCACCACGACGAGCAAAAACCGCGAAACGGGGTCGAAGAACCTTGCCGAAAGTTCAGCTCTCTCGCGTTTTTCACGGATTTCTCGCGACGATCTGGCGAAGATAGGAAGACACAGAACGCACAACTGACTCGCACATTGGAAGCGTGTTTCGGTTTCATTTTGCGAAACCGGCTAGCGGAGTCAGTCGAACTGACGTGTTGGTTGCACCGCGAGTTTCTTAATTCGCGTGGGTGGCCGGGCCTTTTCGCGCCACCACAGGATATCGTGGGCCGATCAATTTGTCAGTCGGGTTAATCTGCCTTTTCCATCAAACTTCAAGGTTCCTGGACAGAGCCGCCAGTCCCCTTTCTCCTTGGTATTACGAACACACGCGCGTAACGCGCGCTTGTCGCTCGCTCGGTTTTTCCAGCATCGCCTAGTTCCACCTTTCTAACGCGATTGCGGATCAACGTTTACCTGGAACTCGTAAATCCTTATTAAGCTCCTGTAAATGACTTTTTCTTTCTCTCTCTCTCTCTCTCTCTCTCTCTCTCTCTCTCTCTCTCTCTCTCTCCCCATTCGTTCTCTCTCTCTCTCCTGCTCCCCACTCGTTCACGGGATTTTTTCGCGAGAATAAAAAGACGAGACGGTATCAACGGTAATGACGTTGTTTTGACATAGTTTGACGCTTTTCGACGCGGTCACACGAAACGAAACGAAACGAAAATGTGGAACGGAAAATCTGCACGACTTGTGTCCCAGTACATCTCACTGAAAGGCCCAGAAGCAACTGTTCTGACTAGGAAATGAAGACTTTTTCGCCATAAAATTTTATTGATATGCAAACATTCGAATGCAAAGTACAGGTGCGATCGCTCACTACCAGACAACGCCACTCCTACTCGACGTCTATCCCACGCCCCCTCGCGAATCACGTAACCCAAATCAACCAATCGCTAATTTTCGTTGCATTTCCTGCGTTACTCCCGCTAAAATCACTTTCAGTGATTAAAAAAAAAAAAATGGACGTGCAAATGCGAAGTTGGTCGCGCGTTACTTATTACCTGACGTGCGTGCGTGCGTGCGCCTACTTGCGGCAACGGAATGCGAGCAACGGAGGCAAGGTTGATCCCAAGGAGATTGCGATTGATAATTCCTGATCGATTATACGCACACGCCCCAGTTTCCCTGGCGCGTGCATTTTTTCGACACTTCTTTTCGCCTCGCGAACGGCGGCGAGTGAAAGTGCCATGTCCGCGCGCGACATTTTTCGCGTACCACCGCCGCTCCTGCGTCGTTCGCAATGCGCTTTTGCGCCGCGACACGGTGGAAGAAATTGGTCGCGTTTTCGCGAACGGCGTTGAAATCTCTTCTTGCTCTTTGTTCTAGGGAGAAAATCGCGAAAGACGAAACGTAAACGTTTTAAATTCCTCGCTTGATCGGTAAGTTTTTTTCAATGTCAATTGACTGAAATTATAGCTGAAGTGCAACAAACATTATAATGTTCATTCGATTGCTGCAAGTGAACAGTATCTTCGTTAAATGATGATAGATGATAACATCAATAATTGTAAATAAATGAGTAGAGAAATGGAAATCTTGTTTATCAGTCTGCTACACGCTCCCAAAGTTTGAACCTTTACATTCTTGGCACCCAGAGAGTAGACTGTATTGAGTAAATGGGAATTGGGCAGTCGTATTTTGGGTTTCAGTGATTTATTGTATTTTACATATTTTACACAGTTTAACAATTTATTGGATTTTAAGTTCTTTTTATATCTCTATCCTCGGTCTCGTTCGTACGTGACATTTTATTTTTACGAGTTTTATTCGCAGCTACACGCTAGAATGACACAATTAAAAATTGACCGGTCAGTGTCGGATTTTAGATTTTCTTTTCTTACAATTGTTGTCAAGACTGAAAAGACATGTCCATCTTTTCAAAATACGTAAAAAAAGTCGTATATACCTTATTTTTCAAGTTATAAATAATTCAAGAAAATGTTCAGTATGTTCGCCTTATGCCTTAACACGATGCTTATATTATCTTATCATTGAATTACATGATAGTCGCTTGGTAAAAAATTTCTAGTGCTTCTCGAATAATCTGATAATCCATTCGGAATCTTCTCTTGCAGATCATGCACGTTATTCGTCTCAACTGAAATGCTGAAAATTACATCACAAAAAGTTTAATAGATCGAGTTCCGTTTAACTCGTATGGATGATCAGAAAAGTTTCCGAATATACCGAGACACAAGATTGAACTTTTCTTTTTTAATTATCTGTAATTCAAGAACTAACATGCGTATAGATTTACACTTTATTTTCATCTTTTTATTTGTTTCATTCAGTCATCCGAAATATGGACACGCGTTTAAGGATCATCCCGTATGAAGAAATTCTAAAAAATACAACAAAGCTAGAGGTCGCGGAGTCGACGATGCGCCGCTGACACGATTAGCTTTCACGCCGCGTTTCAGGGATCATTAAATCCGCGTAATCCCAAGAATGTCCGCGTCGTAAAACGGTCGCTCGTTTTTCCGATTTTCCAGAATTCCGCTCTCCCGCGCAATGTTGCACATCTTTCCATCAAGTGGATATCCTCGTAGACACGTTTACTCGCAGTGGTAACAATTATACCCGAGCAACAGTCGCGAGGGAATAATTCCTGAGAAACAAGAAGCGAATCCCCCGAACGAAATGATACTAGGGATAGAATCGAGAAACGAAAAAAAAACGAGAAAACAGCAGCGTACACCAACTACAGAAGTGTCGTTTTCATTTCTGGGTAAGGTGATTTTCTGGGATAACCCAGAAAATCGGGCCTTTCCGGGCGCAACGCTTGATGCAACGAAAATTAGCGATTGGTTGATTTGGGTCACGTGATTCGCGAGGGGGCGTGGGGTAGACCTCGAGTAGGCGTGGCGTTGACTGGTACTGAGAGATCGCGCCTGTAATTTGTTTTGTATCGATTCAAATGTTTGCGTATCGAGACGAATCGCACTGGGGTACGAGTCGTGCAGCTTTTCCAATGTTCCGCTTTGAAATTCGAGTGCACTTGGAAGTACCGTTAAAAATACTCGATGGAGAGTTCGAATTGCGAGGTATCCCGTCTGTGAACGTGCCTTCGCTCGCGTCGCGAAGACGGAAATAAATCGCGAGTCAGGTTGCAAAGGGGCGCGCGTGGATCGCGAGACAACTAAATTCAGCTTCGCGTCAAAAGGGGAAGGAATTACGAGCCAGCGGAGAAGACGTGCTGGAGGCCGATAGCCCGCGCTTAAAGCTCGCGTACACAACGTCGGTTGTTTCACCGACGTGTTTTCTTCGCCGCGATAACTTTAATAACGGTACAAAACGCGGAAGCGATTGGTACGCGACGCGAGCCGGCGCTTGCGAAAGCCGCCGACATTCTCCTCCGGTTCGAAGTTTGGCCGGAAACGCGTTCTCCTTCCACTGAAAATCGTCGTTGCTGTCTCACTTCCACCGTCGATCGTTATAGTTGTGAGTGGGTGGATGTTTGCAACTGTATGTGTGTTTTTTTTTTTTTTTTAGAGTTTGGCACAGCTCAGAGTCGCGATTTCGTAAATGCGAGGTGCACGCGAGTTTTCTTCTGACGCAAGATCTTGATGGTAGAAGGAATCGAAAGGAATCGTTTCTCGTGTTTGCAATTGACAGTGCTAGTTCTGTTTACTCGTTTGTAATCTGTAAAGGAGAAGAATTTGCTCGTCAGAGATGCATTAAAAGTAGTTAAGATACATCGCGCGAAGGCTGATCACCGCGTGATTCATTCATAGAATATTTACGTCGATTCAGTTCAGTTGTATCTAGCAGTATATATGTTTGCTTGATACAAGAGGAGGCATTTATTGCTAACAAACAGCGAAACCTCGCATATCTCAATTTATAGAGATTAAGAAAATGGTCAGTTTATTCTGATACACAACTCGTAACTCCTGTCGTATCGAATGGTCAGTGTACGAAACAATTTAGAGTCGAGTTACTTAATTTTGGAATTTTTATCGCTGAAAGTGATTTTAGCGGGGTTAACCCAGAAAATCGGGCCTCTTCAGGTGCAACGTTTAATGCAACGAAAATTAGCGATTGGTTGATTTGGGTCACGTGATTCGCGAGGGGGCGTGGGGTAAACCTCGAGTAGGCGTGGCGTTGATTTGTTTTGTATCGATTCAAATGTTTGCGTATCGATAAAATTTTATGACAAAAAAGTCGTCTTCGTTTCCTAGTCGGAACAGTTGCTTCTGGGCCTTTCGGTGAGACGAATCGTACTGTCGTGCAGTTTTTTATTTCAATTTATTTCATTGCCAACTTGTATTTTAATACAATACAATTAACATAACGATGCTATCTGAATTGTGAATGCCATAATTCTTGTTTTTCGACTGCGTAGAATAATCACCTGAGTTATAATCGTCGATATATTTTTCCAAGTGCCTTAAGAACATTCCTCGTACACTTAGGTATAACGATACCTACGTATAAAACAGTTTATTGCGAGAAAAGACATCTGTTGCTAATAAATATTCTAAACATTCGAGGAACGAGAAATACCTACATTCAAATAATAGACCTTTCGGACAGGTCATTATAACACGATATGTTGTAAATAATGAAGATTCCAACGTGAAGTAAAATTCTGCCGTTGGAAACGTTCATTTAGATCTCCCTGTCCACTTTTTAGTGACAGTGACTTCCTCGCCGCCACGATCCTCGAGAGAGGAAGACGCTCGACACTCTCTGCAGCCCAGCAGTATTAATTGACACGTAATTAAACGATCGTTAAAACGATGATGCGCCCGGCTTGATGTTTCAGGCGTTCGCCGATGATTTACGAGCGGCTGACCCGAAGGAAGGAGAGCAAAGGAGAGCAAAGCGCACGCAAACGAGCGGATGTCGATCTCCTGCGCGCTTTCAGACCTTTCTAGCCTTCCCAGGCAAAACTTCGAAACGATCGAACCCGCTCGCTCACGCTTCCCCGGTCACAGCTTCCCTCCTGTTCGCCTGCGGTTTCCAGAGAAATCGCTTTCGTGCGCGGTTCAGCGAGCGAGTCTCTCTCGCCGGCCAGGGGAGGACGAACGGGTGCCGCTGTTGCGGTCGTGCGGACCCTGGACCGTGTCTTGCTTCGAGCTTCGTGCCTTCCCTCGCGTTTCTTCTTCCCGCTGGATGGTCCACCATGAGGAAACTGACCTACGCTATGACGAGATATTACCCGGGGGGGACAGTTGATTGAGCGGTTTGCTGTTCAAGCGAGTTTTTACGCGGTGGGTGTACGGGGCATCGATGTGACATCGATCCACGTTGATACGGTTCTTTCGACGACGAGAACCAAGCGGGAATAGCGTACGTACGTGTCGAACTTGAATTCGAGATGGAAAACAAACAGAAGGGGCAACTGCTGACCGACGCGGCCCAACGAGTAGCTAATGAGGAGTCAAACCTATTCCATGCGACCGAAGCGGCAAATTAATCAAGATCGTACGTACGTACGTTCCCTCCGGAGGTCGGCAGAGGCCAACAAAGAACGAGCGTTATTAGCAAACGAGCCAATTAATCGATTAGTCCTTGTAACCGTGTACTTGGCGACGCGATAATTGCCCAAGTGCATTTAACCTCCTTGTCGTCGTCGCGATGCTCGTTTATTTGGTCACTCGCTGGCGCAGGGTAGAATTTTCCAATTTCTCCTTTTTTATTTGTCGGTTTCCAGCGAGCGAATGCGGCGATCCACCCGCTTCTTTTTCTCTCTCTCTCTCTCTCTCTCTCCCTTTCTTTCTCTTTTTCTCTGCCAACCCTCGACGCGGCTGTGAACGAAACTCTTTGTTAAAGTCCGCCGTGTTTTTTTCAATAACACTTTGCCGACCCTTTCGCTTAACGCGCTTTTTCACCTCGGAGCCCTCGAACGTGCAAAAGCGTCGCTGCTGTCGCTGCACCCGCGTAAGCTAGTCTTTAACGCGTCGTCTGCCCGCCCCGCAGGTTCGATGAACTTTTCTCTCTCCCGAAGGAACTTTAAAGGTGAGCGTCCCGTTTTCCTCCCTCGGCCGCCGCAGTCCGAACCCGCCTCGCCTCGTACGTCTCGAAACGCTACCTGCGACCATCCAACGCTCGTCGGACGCATACTTCATCGTCACGTCCTCCGATTGTTACAACGGACGCGTCGTTTCCCTTCGTCACGATTTCAGCCTATTGTACGTGTAACGCCGCGTCTGTATTCTCGTCAATTGGGCCGAGGAGAGAAAATAAACGGAAATACATCAGGTGAGAAACGTAGCTTTGTACAGTAGGCATACGCTTCAACCCTTGTGCCTCGATACGTCAGTCTTGACAACCCGTTTCTTTGTACTTGTTGTCAAAATACGAAGATCGGGTTGGAAGCGTACTTGTCCTTGTGGAGTGATTTGACGGGAAATTTTACAATTTGGGAGATCAAATTTCTCCGCGCTGTAAAGTGATCAGAAAACGACGTACAAGGCGTTGCTTTATAAAAATTTTATTTCGATCATTATTTGATTTATCTGTGAAAGGCACACACGCGCGTCGAGAAAGACAGACATACATTTCTATAGGCATCGTGTCGATTTTGATTTCCCAAAATTTCACCTCTCGCGTGTATAATGGAAGAGTTTCCAAAGTTCACCCTCCTTGCATTTTTCACGCCGCCGTGAAGCGACAATGTGTCGGAATGTGGAGGAAATGTGGACACAGATCCCCGCGTGTGTGTGTGCGCGCGCGACACAAAAAAAGAAAAGAAGAAAAAACCTATCGAAGTGGCAGCTGCGTCAGGTAAGGCGGAATCCCAACGCGATCCTAGGCGGAAAAGTTGAAAGCGTGGGTGCATTCTTTCCCCCCGGGGTCACGTCCTCTCGGACAGATGTTTCCCGATCATCTCCGAGCACGCTGGTAACCCAGTGTTAGCTAGTGGCAACGACCTGAACACAAGGGCTCGTCTGCGGGCGCAACAATGGCGCGTCGTAATTTCCAGCTGGTCGTCTGGATCCTCCTGCGGATCTTCCGACACCATTTATCGTCATTCCATCACGATGGCCCGCCGCTTCGTCTGTCTACCCTCTTCTTTCTCTCCTCTTGTTGGAAAAGCGAGAACCTGTTTGCGTTTTCCAAGCATCTCCGGTGTCTGTCGAATCGTTTCTCGACCATGTCTCTCGTTTTCTACCATTTTTTTGATGGTTTTTGTGTTCGACTAGGTGGACACGATGGTATTTTCCGGGGGACGTGAGACTGTTCGCGTCCCTAACTGCGTTCGATGAATCGACAGTGAAAATCGTCCACGTTCAAACCCAGGATTGTACGTGGGGGGATTCGTGAACTAATTAGTGCAGGTCATTGCAAACTTGCAAATAGGTTTTTATTAAAATCCTCGTCGACAGGACAATTTGGTCATTATAATACCATCGTAATAATTACTATAATGTAATTATTCCGCAGAGATTTCGTCAACGAAAGGATATTCCCGTGCCCTAAGTCGTTTTTAATTGAAATGATTTACGTTTGATTTGTATCCTCTGTGTAACAACAAGTACCATCGCATTTCTTCTTCCAATTAAAAATCACTTCTCCACCATCGTTTTTCTCACGTATTATTTCTTCTATTTCTTCCGCTTCTTTAAATTATACTCTGATGCAACGCTGATGCAACGAAAATTAGCGATTGGTTGATTTGAGTCACGTGACTCGCGAGGGGGCGTGGAGTAGACCTCGAGTAGGAGTGGCGTTGCCTGGCGCCTGTAATTTGTTCTCTATCGATTCAAATGTTTGCGTATCGATAAAATTTTATAGCAAAAGAATCGTCTTTGTTTCCTAGTCGGAACAGTTGCTTCTGGGTCTTTCAGTGAGACGAATCGTACTGGGGTACAAGTCGTGCAGTTTTTTCTTCTCGTCACATTCTCTTGCAAGAGGAAAACATCCGAAGAAGGAACGTCTATTTGTTGCTGTAACACTTTGAAAAGAACGTTTCAAACAAAACGTTTTTTAGGATTTTTCGACAGCTGTCAGAAACGACGAAGAATTAACGCATTCTCCAGCCATAAAAAAAGAAAACTCAACCTGCGCCATTTCAAACGCAGTTCAAATTTCGAGCCTATGCTCGCTGTAGCATCGGTGAGAACAGCTTTACTGCGTTATAAAAAAGAAAGAGGGAATACCGAATGATATCAAGATCGCAGTTAACGCGAGAGCACCGTTGGGCGTTGGTTGGCAAGGCATTAAAGGTACCACGCGATATCGCGGTTCCGCGCGCGTAATATCGTTTTCCCCGGTTTCCGCTTCCTACAATTTTCACGCGACTCGAACGTTCGTTCCCGGTTGTTACTCAACGAGCGGACCGAGGAAATCATCGTCCCTCGTCTCCGCCGCGAGGAGAGCCACCAATACCGTTTCCAATACCGTTTCCATCCCGCGAACCGCGCGATATGGAGGGAGGCGCGGTTTCGATCGCGCGAGCCACGCGGCGTTTAAGCGAGATTTATGGACGCACGGTGGTGGAGCGGCTACCAGCCGCGAACAACAAATCGCAGTAGGCAGATATTCGCGTAAGAATGGGAATTACGCTCGTGGATTTTCTCGTGCCACTCCTCTCTCTCTCTCTCTTTCTTTCTGCTCAGCGGTACGTTTACATAAACAAAACGGTGAGCCTTTCGGTGAGGGTAATCGGCGACAGCTGCGCGACCGATAGCTCGTTAGAAAACCAGAGGCCCACTCCCAACATCACTTCCTTCCTTCGTTTTAACCTAATTAATCTCCATGTAATCGTTCTCTTTCTTAGAACGACGCGTGTTCTCGAGAGTACTCGAGAGTACTCGCGATCGGAGAGAACACGCGAACGACAGACAATAGAACGCGGAGCGTATCTTCCGATCCGGCTGGCTGCGTTCACCGGCTGCATTTACATAAGTAAACCTCCGCGAGAAGCAAAGGTAGGCGCAATTCGCCGACAGGTGTGCGGTAATCGCGAACGAGGGAACTCCGGCCGCGTCTAAGGCGCTGCTGCCATTACCGGACTCTCGTGGAATACTTAATAAGTGGTGAGCAGCGAGCTACCGCCGCCGCCACCGCCGTCGAGCTGTCCGCGAAATTACGGATCGCCTAATTGCCGCTGGCGAGCGTGTTAATTGAAATCGAGCCGAGTCGAACCGCCGCGCGCCGGCTCGAATATTTATCAAGCGTTGCGAGGCGACGTTGTGAAAGGAACGACAGATTGGCTGTGGCACTAGGCTCTGCGTGTACTTTCTCGCGCGAAATGCTACCGCATGGGGGAGGAACTGCGAAACTAATGACCGAACCTTCCCCTACGAACATCCCGCTGCGTTGTCGTTGCACGATCGTTCGATGATCAACACGCTCCGTGTTGCCGGGTCGATTTTCCGTTACGTTCCGTTTAAGCTATTACCATTGATTGTTCCGCTTTCAAGGTACGTCTCGCAATTTTTCTAATTGTCAAGAGAAGTGCGTAGAGTTTGATACGCGTTACGGAACAAAGCGATAAATTTAATTAATTTGAGATAAAACATTTTGTTCCGAATATTTGAAATTCAGAAAATCGGCCTCTTCAGGTGCAACGCCGATGCAACGAAAATTAACGATTGGTTGATCTGTGGCTCACGTGATTCGCGAGGGGGCGTGGAGTAGACCTCGAGTGGGAGTGGCGTTGTATCGATTCAAATGTTTGCGTATCAGTATCAAAATTTTATGGCAAAAAAATTGTAAGAACAGTTGCTTCTGGACCTTTCAGTGAGAAGAATCGCACTGGGGTACAAATCGTGCAGTTTTTTAGTATTGTTGCTTATGTTACAATGATACGGAATAATGATAATTTATTATATAAATTATATAATATACAGTGATACTAAATACAATAAACTTGGTATACATATTATTAAAATGTAAAATTCTTCGTTTTACAATGAAAATGGCATCGATAGATATAGTTTACTTGTGTCGCTACATGAGAATATGTTAAATACACGAGTGATCGCACCGCGGAAGATACAGAGTTGGAAATTGGCGATCGTCGAGCGGAAGATATTCCTCCGGTGCGGGTTTCTTTCACGGTTCGAGACGGTTGTTTTGCACGCGAGAGAAGATACACGCGGATGCCTATAGACAGGCGATTGAACAAAGAGGAGGAACGAAGGCTGAAAGAAGTCGAGGTAGGATCTCGCGGCCGGACGAAATAGAAACTGCACAGACAGGGAACCGAAGCTGTCGTGAATGGGAATTATTCAGGCTGGCCGCTCAATGAAACGTGTTTCTTTCAAATTCTGCTCTCGCCTCGCCCCGTGCCCCAGAGCACGTCGTCGTTGCTGGGTCGCGCGTGCACCGGATCTTGCCTGTTCCAGCTAGTTGATTGGGATCTTCTAAACGGCCACCGGCTCGCTGATATGATTCGTTTCATCGCCGTGAATGCTCCAATTGAACCGACAAATGGAATCTCTCTCCCTCTTATCGATGATATTCAATTCGTTTTCGTTTTCTTTCTTTCTTTTTTTTTTTTTTGCTTGCGCGTCTGCTTACTCCGACACTGGTATCGTCGGCTTCGTCGAAACGATCGATCTGTAAATTTGTAGATTCATGACAATGTGTCTATCTATCTCTTCAGTGTCTTCGACACGCACCTTTTACATTTTCATCACTGGTAGCTCCATCATTATTGCAATTTCAGTTACTTGAAATTTTGTAGAATTTCCTTTCGTAGTCGCAATGTTGAAAAAAAAAAGGAAAAAATGGAATTTTTATAAGATAAGTTGATTCGAACGAATTATAAACGAAATGTTACGTTGTCGCAATATCGATCCTCGACTCTTAAGTCATCCTCGACTGTTGAAGCCACTGCAGCTTCGTTTAATCTTAAACTAGTAATTAAGTCAAACTCAATTATTTAATTAATTGTATTAAATTTTTATTGTTACTCGAAAACTTACCTGTACGAAGGAAAGTTTGTTTATTACTGTTTACGAATCCACTGTTAATACCATTAAATAACTATCGAACTAAAAAACTCTTCAAAGTCCGGTTAATGGATCATACTTTTCTAAACACGCTCGAGTCATTGACAGCGGTCGTCCACTGGAAGTACCGAAAATTTTTTTCTAAAAGTGCGGCTTTCAGGTCTTGGGTGGGGGCACGCAGGTCGCTCGAAAACCTGGCTAGGCTCGTAGGAAGGCTGCGGCCGTCTCTCGATGAAAGGAAAGAGCCTGTTCCACCGGCCCTGAAGGTCTTCCTCGTCGGCCTCGGCTTCACGAAGCAAGTCACTCGACCGCCCGGCTCCTCCTTTTCTCACGGCCGTGGATCGAAGCTCGACATACCTAAACCTTCCATCAACAGCTGGCCAATCCCTCGGAGGACCAGCTGCGCTTCCTGTCGACGACGAGAGTCATCCCGAAACCACTTCTCTATCTGTGTGCCCCCGTTCTGGAACGAGAACCATCCACGAATCTCTCTCTCTCTCTCTCTCTCGCTCGCTTTTCGGATCAAGTGTGCGCGGCCCCACGAGACGAAGTATGCACTTTGACGCTGCCACGTTTTTCGAAAACGTCCACCGTTTTGAGACTGAATGACGCGACGCTGTACGCGAAGGTTCGAATAACGTCTCAGTCGGAAATGAATCTGTAAATTATCGAATCCTAACAACGTTGTACGTTTGTGGAGAGAATTTCATTCTTAAATCAAATTCTGCCGCTAAATACTTGATTAAATTGATTGAATTCTTCCCCTGGGAATATTATGTATATTGTGTTATATTCTGCTGTATGAGTTTGTATTATATTCTGCTGTATGCGTTTGTCGTTTCGATCTTGTTAGAAATTTAGAAAGGTCGTTCGATAATTAAACGATTATTTCTTTGTACTTTTGTTGTAAAATATTTGCACATTAAAGTTTCAATATTACTCGACTTGAAACGAATTCGAGAGTACAGAGTACAACGGAAATGACAAAATATTTAATGTAATTATATATGTAGTCGATTATCTACCTTCAAGATACACATTATTATCGTACGTTGAAGATAGCTGATCATGCAGTATTTTTATACATGTATATATTGATGTATTTCGAAATATCTTACGCAACGTGTACAGTGTGAACGAAGAATCGTTCCACAATATATTTTCGCGAGCTGCTGCTTGGAAGAAGGAAGAGAACATGTAAATCCGCGACCGCAACTGCTAATAGAAAACTTCATCACCGTTGCGACGCTGGCTAGGGTAATAATCGTAATTGCGTCTGCAACGGTGTGAGTGCAACTACCGGATTAGCGGGGATTTCACTTTTTCACCGAGACGAAACACGAGATGAGAGACTGCCGCTCTCGCGGTGAAACGACCGCTTCTTTTCGAGCCAACTCTTCTTTCATCATCTTGGTTCGCGATCCTAGTCCACGTATCGCTCGTCCTATTTTTTTCTGATTCGTGGCAGTGATCACTCCTTTTGTCTCCAGCCAAAGATTCCAATTAGGATAATGGATGAGTGTAACTTGGAATAACTTTCGTGCGTTTCTTTCTTTGAAGAAAGGACATTGGCAGAATTTGATTTAAGAAGCAAAATCACGCGTAATTGTATGTATTTCAGTTTGTACAGACAGAGTGCAATTTGTGAAAATAATTTGTAATTTGGTACAAGTTATTTGGTTGTCCGATAGTTTGATAGTTTCGTATTCTCTTAAATTAAAAACAGATTCTCTCGTTTTTGATTTCCGGGGATTGTCGTGTGAATCGTTCAAAATTGGCAAGCGTGGATAATTTTTTTGGAAAATTTGTTCGGAATTTGCTATTATTAGATTGCACGACTTGTATCCCAGTACGATTCGTCTCGCTGAATCGAAACATTTGAATCGATAGAAAACAAATTACAGGCGCGATCGCTCGGTACCAGACAACGCCACTCCCCCACTCGAGGTCTACGCCACGCCCCCTCGCGAATCACGCGACCCAAATCAACCAATCGCTAATTTTCGTTGCATCAGCGTTGCATCTGTGATAAAACTTCAGTGATAAAACGTAACAACTGATGGAATACGAAATTCCGTGGAATATATACAAGATTTAACGGTCGAAGAATTTTTGAAGTTTCTTCGAAGAAGTGCAAGAAAGTAGAGTCGGCGTTAAAAGACGCACGTCACGAGTATCGTATAAAGAGAAACGAGGGGTGATTTCCAAATTCACGTGTCCCTCGTAAAGCGTCGGAAACTCCGAATTGCCTGGCCGGCAACTCGTGTGCTAACCTTGTCTGGTCAAATCGGGCGATTTCTTCAAGAATCACGTTTCCTGGGATTATTCTCTCGGACGCGCACGCGAAACAGAAGCCGAGCGCAAATTGCACGAAACGCGGACGATGGCGAACCGAAGAGGAAGCGGATGAGAATACGAGATGTCGATCGCAGTGAAAAATAATCCTGGCGTCTGGTCCCTTTCCGTTTCGTGTCACGAAAAGTTTGTACGTCTCCCTGCGTCCATTCGATAAGATCGAAATTAACAATTCGTCCTCAAGACTTCTCAGCCTTGGTTTCGCCTATCTCGATCCCGGGTAGTTGCATGACTCGCACAATCGAATTAATTGGTAAAATTTGGTCAGCAACAAGTACTTCTAGTTTACAAGTTTTTACATCAGTATTTAGATAATATGATGAACCATGGTATATAATAGCAAGATGTCGCGTTTGAAAGAATCAAATTATTCATCGCGTAGGGATACAAAGTTTAATTCTTGCGTGATATTCATCAAACTAATTCCTTGAGGTCATCAGCAAACAGCAACCTTCGTGAAAATGTAAAAATTGTTGTTCGAAGAATCAGCTGCCCAAAGCTATCCATTATTCCTAGGGAATCGAAGGGAAATCAGAGAAGAGAGGGAGAGAGTATTCTCGAGCTTCCCAAGGTGCGCGCAGTAGCTGTTGCGGGTTTTAACTGGAAGTGTTGCAACCTCGATCTCCGGTTGCAATCCCAACTCCTCTGTCAGTCAGTAATGAAGTTTCTCGATTTGATCCAACAACCTAGAGAACTTGGAATCAACTAGGAATCAGCTCCTACCCTTCTTGTTCCGCTGATAATTGAAGGAGGTCTCTCTCTCCCTCTCTCTCTCTCTCTCTCTCTCTCTCGGAAACGTTCGCGAACGGGTATGGAGGGAAGGGACGCGACTCGAATAATATCGCGCGTTTGAAAAGCGGACGACAATTAGAAAGGTTCCCTCTCGTTGCCCGTCAACGCTCTCCTGCGCGTGTACGTACTTCTTTCTTTCCTTTTTTTTTCTTTTTACTTTTCTTCCTTCCCCCTCCCCTTCTGCTTCTTACTTCTCTTCTCCACCACGCGAGCATGGCTCTTTCTGGTTCTTCATGAAGAGATCAACACAAAGAGCCGCCATGTGAATCCTCAAACGGAAGTCGATGGTCGTTGAAGCGCGTTCTCAATAGGTAACGACCTCTTACCTGAAAAAAAACGACCTTTTCTGTACCTGCACGCCGGTGGATCGATTCCAATGACGAAGGAGTTCTTGCCAGGTTCCTGTTCCTCGTCCGTTCCGTTCCGTTCCGTTCCGTTCCGTTCCGTTCCGTTCCGTTCACAGAGGCCGCGCAGGAAGGAAACGAGGATACGTTATCGGGTCCGTATCGCGACAGGAAACGTGCAAAAATTAGTCTCGTCCACCGGCGAGAAATGATCGGATTGCCTCTAGACACGCGACTCGTCGTGGCCCCCGTGCATCGTTCGCGGTTCTCTCGGTTGTCATCGCGCTTCGCGGCGCAGCGACGTTCAACGAGAGCATCGCGAACGAACGAGTTGACCTTGGTGGCCGATGGCGGACACCCATCGCGAACGCGCGGTGGTTTCCTCTCGACTCTCGACGCGCAACTCGTTCAATGGTCGTCGATAGTTGAACGGGTCGATATAAATTCTTAATATACGTATGCGTACGTATGCGCACCTCCACCTTGGATGATTCTTCGGATGCTTGGATCTCTACGCTCTCTTGCGGGGTGTGTGTGTGTGTGCGCAGAATCTTGGCAATTTGTTCGAACGGAATAAAAACGGATCGTACACGATGGTAATTGCTCGGATCGTACACGCTTCTTGGGGTCTCGAGCGTAAAGGAACGAAGGAACGGGTTAGGGGAGGGAGGGACGAAACGATCGTGAACGTTCTCAGGGGGTTGGGAACGAGGCGAGAAATTTTCGCGAGGACTGTACCCGCGGCATGCTGCATGCAGATACGCAACGTCTACCTAGGTGAGTGGAACCGAAAGGGAAGAAGAAAGGTAAAGGGCAGGTGCGACTGTACGTAGCTGTACACGTCGGCTCCGTTGAAAGATACGCCCCTGGCACGGGGAGAAGGGGGGCTATATCCAATTATTAAAATTAGAGGCTCCGTCGCCTTCGGTGACGGAAAGCGTTTACGGTGCACCTCTCTCCTCTTCTGCCTCCCTTTTCCGTTCCCTTCCCCCTCTCGCTCGTTCTCTTCGTGCATCGCGCGATTCCCGATTTTTCGATCGTTCGGGAATATCGTCGACGCCCTGGCGCGCGAGAGTCGTGTTCGCCCCCTCCTCGCGGAAGGAAGAGACGAGATACTCCTCGGGAAAAGACCGCCGGTTTCAGGCTGCCACTTTTGTTCCACTTTTCTCTCGCCTTTTTATTAGCGAAGGAACGAGGATCGATACCGCCAGGCGCAAACCCCTCCGCGCTCGGTTCCACCCCGCGTCTTTTCCACTCGGCAGCGTCTACGAAAGTTTGTTGCCCCCTCTCCGCGTTGCTCGCGGAAAAACCGTAAGCATCCTCGAGATAACGTCGATCCCGACGCGAGCCTCCTCCTCTTCCAGGGAAACGAAAATCCGCGAAATCCTCCGTCTTCGATGGACGGTGCGCGTTTCACCTCGCCTCGAGTAATTACAAGGAAATAACACACGGGATGATGTGTGAGAGCATTGTGAAACCAGCCGGCGAGCTGAAATCGAGAGAGAGAGAGAGAGAGTACCGGTCGAAATTAGCGAAACGTATCCCATTCAGTGTGTTTAGAGCCGCGTGCACACTCGTCGCTCAAGTTGGCTAAATCAGAGTCGTCAAACTGTAAGCCAAGCCCCATGTTTCGCCCGGATCTCATGGAAGAGCGACGGCGGCGATCGCATATTCAGATCCCGGCGCGCCCGGAATAGCTCGTCGTCCCTGATGCACGCACGAGGAGAGCCGTGGCAACCACTCTCTCTCTGCGGTACACACGCGACATGGCAATAATTAATACGTCGACGCAGCCTCGCGGCCCAAGATTTTCGCCCGTGTGTGTATACTACGCGGCTGCATCGATGCACCGTTGCACCGTGCGTGCGTTTGCCCCTTCCGCACGTGTGCACGGGCCGAGAGTGCATCCCGGGGCCGTGCACGGTCTCGTGCTGCATTCTCTCTCGTGCTATGGTCAATGTCGTCCTTCTCCCTCTTCCATCTCTCGCCCTGCCGCCACTCTGTTGCACACACGCACGCACGCACACACGTACCCAACTTGGACGCGCCAACCCTCTCTCTCTTTCTTTTCCGCCTTCGTCGCCCTCCCTCTCGAGTTTCACTCCCTCTTCAGCTTGGTACTCGATGCACCGAAGTGTGGATCCTCGTCAGACCAGCCGGTGCATCCATCGCGGTGTCTTTGTCCGCCGGCAACATCGGCGTCGACCGCAGCCCGTGCCCCTGCCGCCGCAGTCATTGTCTCGTCCGCGAGCTATTTATCAGCTTATGATTCTATCGTTCGTAAATGAAGCCAGTCACTGGCCCTTTTCATTTTGACTCGTGCGTTTTTAACCTCTTGCGCTGGACGTGCTGCCGCGCGCGTCGACAATTTTTTGTCCCAAAATTGTAATAAATTTTCTCAGTTTTAAATATATATTTAAGTAAAACAAAATAGACAAAACAAATTTATTACTTCTCAATAATTTCCATCCAGTGATATCGGGAAGAAAGCAACGATTAATCGTATACGGTTTGGTCACTCGTTACGGTCCGCAATCAGCTGCCAGCGCAAGTGGTTAAGCCAGATATGCTCCAAGTTGAAGTCGGATTCTTTCGCGGGGATAAAATGTATCAAACGCATTAACACGTTCTTTGGCACTGTGGTATTTTCCTGAGAGACGTACATTGTACGTGGAAAGTCAAGTTGGGTTCAACTTACTAGTTGCTCTTGCTTCGACGCGATACGTAACACGGCCGAGCAAGGTGGCACGCTGATAAAAGCAACGTACAGAGTACGCGAGGATCCCCGCGAGCGCATAACTTCTGGGTGATTTGCGCAGAGCCAGCAGCTTTCGAACTGACGTTTCTCGTTCCGGCGTTAGACGACGTGGTTGCCCGCACGCATCAACCACACCTCGCGCATCTTGCGGCCGTGGTCATTGTCCCGTCAGTGCGCTATCTATCGTCGCCAGACCCGAGCAATGCGCGCAATGTATAAATGGATCTAGGTGGCTGGCATCGTACACCAACGAGATCGTCGTCGTCGTCGTCGTCGTCGTCGCGAGCACGAGCGAAGGGAAGCGAGCAGGTCAGAGACCAGGCAACCAGAAAGAGAGAGAGAAAGAGAAGGCGCGTTTCTTCTTCTCCCGTTCCTCCTCCGGCTGGGCCTGACAAAAGCCGACCTTCGAGCTGACATTCACTTCACATCCGAGCCTCTTCGCTCTCTTTCTCTCGCTCGACCACCGCCGCGCCACTCTCCCTTTCTCCGTCTTTCTCTTGGATGGTGGTTCAGCTCTCGCGCTCGTCGTCCCCTTCTTCTGCTCTTCCTCCCGGTTCCTCTTGGACCCGACCGAGAGATAGCCACTCTCGTCGAGAGAGGAGACTGGACCCGAGCGAGCACAAAGACCCGTCATTCCGGCCGACTCGCATGTCCTTCCTCTCCTTGCCGACGTGGAAACAAAGTTCACCGAAGGAGAATCGTCTCCCGCGAGCGAGTCTGCGTCTCGCAGTTGGAGTTTGCTCGTTGTTACTTACGACTACGTCGTTCGCAGCCTTGCACAGTCTACGATCGATCCTAATTCGCGATGATCGTTCCTAATTCGAGGGAACTTTTCACGCAATTCCAAGATGTATAAAAAGCGCGTAACGCACTGGAGGAACGTAGCCTCTAACGGTACATTCCGCCCCTGAATTTTTGGATCGGATTCCCTCCGAGGGAAAGAAGAAGCGAGAAGCGGGGATGAAAAGAACGGATCGTTGACCTGTGTTTCCCAAAGGGAGAGGAAGATTCGTGAGGGCAGAGGCGGATGCGCGTATCGTTTGCCAGGCCCCAGCCAGATGCAGGCGCGCGGTGAAATTGGGAATAGTTGGAAACTATTCGTCTCGAGAGGAAGCGAATGTTCTCGGTTAGACGGCGATGTTTCTGGACGCGTGGCGAACTATCAGTCAATCGCTGCGACAGGAACCTCGAGTTCCTCCTTCCAACAGGTTTACAGCGCCGTTAAGTTTCGATCGTCCTGCACAGGATACGAGCCGGAAGGTTGGGCTGCTTTTTGGAAAATTCCTAACTGATCCGAAGAAATTCCTTATAGTCCTCCTACTCTGTGCTGTTAATCCTTTGAGAGGATAGCAAGAGGCTTCGATTAGGCTCGCATTTATCGGAAGATTGGTGGATCGAGCCCGCAGCGTAATCGTTCAGGCCTCTTCAGCCCCTCGTCGGTCTGCGTTTCGTAGGAAATGCAAATAACCGCAATAACTTTTACATGTAACTCGTTAAATTTACGTCGTTGAACAATTTTTGAGCCATAAATATACAAAAGGAGAAAATGTATTTTACAATGTGAGTTACAAGCGAAAATAATAAGATGCAGGAAGACAAAACAAGAACGTACAAGGAACAAGTCTTGAGAAAGATTTTGTGAAAATTTCGGAATTACACAATATTGTACAAAAAATTATTTCATTTTTCCAGTGTCGAAACAAACAGACGAAATCCTGAGATTTTTCAAGCGATTCACAAATGTCCACTCTGAGTAGATAGCAAAAATCATCGTTACGTCGCATCGTATATGTAAAGTGACGTGAGATACTGTGTCTTCGAAGAACAAAGAATCAATATCGAGAAATTTAGGCTGGCAAGAAACATCTGACATGTAGATGCCCCGACTGAATTTTCCGAATTGCCCGGAGCGAAACAACGATCACGTTCGGAGAGCACATGGAACGATAGAACGGCATCGGCTCGCCTATTTGTAATTACAGGCGCGCGATCTGCATACAATGCGGCGGTGCGTCGCTCGAGTTGGCAACGAAGTTCCACGGATGACCTTCCTCTTCTTCCTTCTCCTCCGTGTTCGCCTTTTTCTTCTGGCGAGCCGCTCGTTCCGGCAATCTACGCTCGCCTCAAAATTCCGCGACCCCGGACCCGGCCTCCGCTGGCGCATTCCCTGCCGTCCGGTGCTCTCGTCGCATCGGCGTCGAACTTGACGAACGATCGAAGCGCGCCAGGCCTCGAGTTTTCGAGCGGAAATTTTCCAAAGTTGTAAAGTCGAGGAGCAACCGATCCCCCGGTCCCGTCCGCTTCTCCTTCTTTCCTGTTTCTTTGGAAACATCGTCGAGAGAGGATCTCCTTTGTTCTCGGGACCGTGTAACTTTGTCCGATCGCGCGCGTTGAACCTTCGTTCGATCCTGCCCGATCTCCCCGGTCCTGCTTCTGCTCCTGACAGCCTTTCGCCTTCGAGGGACGAACTGTTAACAAATAAAACAGTTTCCCTCATTTTCTTCACCCTTCGAGCCGGCTCGTCCCCGAGGAAGGGTCAAAGTTTCCGCTTAATGCGATCATTGTTCCGTTCATTGTCGCTCGATTCGAAAATTCTACTCGCTCGGAGTTTTTGACTCCGGAGGGTTGTTTCGACGTTCCTGCTGCTACTCGAACAAACTGCTCTGTGAGGAGTAGGTAGGTAGATGAAGTGAAATCATTTACTTGGAATTCCAGGCTAGAGACCTGATTCGGACGAGACTCTCTCCTCTTCTTTCCGCAAGCTAAATGCCTGACCGAATATAGAGGTGGCCTCAACCTTCTTCCCTGGTTCTCCCAGGGTTCTACGGGTCTCCGTCCAATCCCTTCGCGCAGAATCCTATTTAAGATCCAATTTACGACGTTGGTTTCGGGGACGACCATCCCCGAGGACGAACTTCCCGACGAGTAAGGATCTTTTCACGTGTGACGTTCCAGCCTCGTTCCCCGGACAACTCGAACAGTTCTCTCGGACCTGGTCCAATAATAAAATTTCGAATCACTCCGTGGAACGCGCGAAGCTCGAACGTATCGCTGTGAATAATACGCGCCGTTTGTACGTACGTACTCGTCATTGACCTCGAAAATTCACCTCGGATATTCCATAAAATTTATACACGATTCATACGCGGGTATGGGGCGGGGGGAAGGCGAGAGGGGGGTGTGCGTCTCGTTGGACAAAAGTTTAAAGGGGATGCACCGTACGCCCGTGGAAACGCACTCGAAGCTTTTTCGAACGACGTCGTGGTGCAGCCGGTTGCGGTACTCGAGTTTCGAGGGGAATTTAATTATCCCGCGCTTTTGATGCTATTATTTTGCACGATATTACGCCGTAATTATCCCGCTCGTCTCAATGGCCAGGGATTAAAATCTCAGGGACTTTTTGTGTTTCTCTCTTCTCTGCCCCTGCCCCCCCCCCTTTCGTCGTTTTTCGTCTCTCCCTCTCGTCCCGTTTTCTCTCTCTCTCTCTCTCTCTCTGCGTGTACCCGGTTCGAACGATCTCGTGGTATTACGATTTTAATTCCACCGAGATTTTATCGTTACTCTCGCGCTCAATGTCCTTGAACGTTGGCAACAACCACCGTCGTAATCCGTCGTCGAGCGCGCAGGATGATCGGCTGCGCCGACATTTTTCCGTCAACCCTCCCCCCGCCTCCTCCCCCGTTTTGTTTCGGATTACCCACGCGATTCCACCGGATTCGCTTGCCGCTTTCTCGATCTCTTTGTTTTCCTATCCCGCGAAACTTTTCCGAGACTTGGTTCCGAGAGGGGAACCGCGCGATTTGCCTTGGAACCAAGAGACGGAAGAGTGGAGACGCCGAAGGGGAAAAGGTCAGTCGAAGTCGAAAGAAATTTCTCGAACGAACGAGAAGGTACCAGGCGAAGGAACGTTGAACTCAACACGGTGCCTACGATTCTTCTACAAAGATAAAACCCATCGATATCAATCTCGTGGTTAGGCATACCTGAATTCTGTTCCACGCAAACGGCTATCTGGAGACCCTCTCCCCGTCCTCGGCGCTCCTTTCACCTTTCCCTTCACCGTCCATCGGGACATTTGTCATTCCGTTTGGACTTCCTTTTACCTGGTTGTGCCACGTCGGACCTCCGAAAAAGAGCTCCGTGTCTCGCCAGACTTTTATCCCGTGGAAATCGTGGCCACGCACGCTCTCGTCTTCTCCCTCTTTCGTGGCAGTAACAGCGGAAACGTTCTCGGTGTCAATGGCCCTTCCACGTTTTGAGTAGTGAACGGAAGAGAAATTCACCTCGACTTTGCAGCCTGTTATTGCATCGTAATTTCTAAAAACAAGCGTAACGATCCGCGTCCTGACGGAGGAACGCGGCGATCGAGAGTGTGTCGAGAGCTCTCCGAGAGGAAACGGACGCAGTTTGTTCGCTTGCGATCTTTTTGCATTCTCCGTGTCCGCACTCTTCGTTGGATTTTTTTGCTTTTTGCTACCAACCCACTCGTCGGACAGAGATTTGTATTTCATCGACGTGCGCGTTAAGGCACCCACACACGTTGTTGAAACACGCGGCGATTCTAGGTTTCGCGGAACCTGCATTAGAGTTCGCCTTTGCACTCTTCAGATCTCTCTTTTGAGTTGAAACGCGCGTTTCAAAATTTTCCAGCTTCGATATTACTGTTAACGATAGGAGAACAAAGATAAGGAATCAAATCGGCGAAAAGATGGTAAATCCAGAGAAACAGATTTTCAATTTGGCGTTATTAAAAGAACTGGATTATTATGTGTTAAATAAAATTCGTCCAAGGATTTAAAAACGAAATACAGTCGTGAGAGATGCCAGTCAGTGCAGAGGAGACACTGCAACAGGAAAGAGTTGTGAAAACTTAAAATTTAGTACTCGAATTTCACCTCAGTTGTTGAGAAAAACGATTCTCGAAGTGTGTACTGCTATTTAAGAATTAAGAATTCTTATTTAGTACAGTGATTATTATTTAAGAATAACAATTAAAAGAAGAACATTTAAAGGTAAATTGGCCTTACGTTATGTATATTGCAAAGTAGAGAGAATGTAGAGTAGATTGTTGATACTGATATCAGTATCCTTGAATGATGCAATTTCTCAAAGATACAAACGAAAACGCAAATATTGCCCGCAGTTCCGAGACAGAACAAGTTAGAACAAGTCGAATATTTACGCTTGTCAGTCGTGTGCAAAAGCTGTCGAAAGTGCAACGTTCGTGTGAAGTACAGTCGGTTCAGTTAAGTGCGTATTAACATTTGTAAAAATGAGTTGCAGCAAATCTCTGGCATACTCAACGATAAAGGCCCCTGTACACGTTGAAACATGCGGCGATGCGTCGGCTTCTAGGTTTAGGTTAGATTTCGTGAAACCTGCATTAGAGTCAGTTTGCTTGCCGATCCACCGATGCCGAACTACACACGTACATGTATCATGAAACAATGTTTCAACGCGTGTGAGGACCTTTAGAGAATTCGAATGTTTCGCAAGATGATCAAAGTTTTTAGATGTATACGTGTTTTGATGAGTGTGTCAAGCCAGTGAACATTTTTACGAACGAATGCGTCTCGATCGTCAGATGTTTCATTCGTCAGCACACTTTCAACGTAACCGTATATCGAAAGATGGATACAAAAAGATGGCTCGTATCAAAATGTAAGAAAAAGAACACAGCACGATAACGAGCACAAATTTTATCATTGAAGGTAATTTTAGCGGGGGTAACCCAGATAATCGGGCCTGATGCAACGAAAATTAGCGATTGGTTGATTTGGGTCACGTGATTCGCGAGGGAGCGTGGGATAGATCGGGTTTGCATATCAATAAAATTTTATTGTAAAAAAGTCGTCTTCGTTTCCTAGTTGCTTTACGTTTCGCAGAAAATCATTCACCTCTAAAGATCCAATGTTATAAATTTACAAAATTTCTAAGAAAAGATTACTACTTGGTAGTTGAAAACTACCTACTAGTAGCTGAAAATGCTCGAAGAAAAGACGATTTCGTCGAATTTGGGTGGCAGACGCACTCGTCAGGTTGACTCAACGATGAAACAGCTGGTATGGAAGAGACGAGCGGAGGCCCTCGTAACGTGTACGCACGTCTAATATCAGATCCAAAGCGAGAGGAGACTGTAGAGACCACCGATCCTTCATGCCACGTGAAAGCCTGTACACGCGCGTATCTTTAATGAATCTCCGCTGCTATCGATCTCTCGATAAGCCGTTCGACCATTACGAAAACCGCTTTTGCCAACATGTCTATTTCCCCGCTGATAAAATACGACGCTGAGTCGCGTACGCACGGTTTGCGCAATTTGTAAAATGCGCGTGTACATACGTAACTGCCTGTCTCTCAACCGGTGGATACGCAACCTTTCTTTCGTGTTTACCTTGCCTTCAAAAAACATTAAGCTCCCGCGTCGTGTACGTGTGGCTATGTCGTAAGCGCGCGCAATCGCGTCGAAAAATCATCGTCAGTTGTCTAAAATAAAATCATCGAGCAAATCGTAACCGACACTTGACAATGCTCTTCGTACGTACGTCGATGGTGTGCGGGAACGTGCACATTTTTCTGGGGTTAATTCGACGCGTCCGACCGCCTGGATTCAGGGAGCGGTCGGCGAAACCCCACTGCACAAGGGAGAACCTTCGTATCCCTTCGATGTTGCTCTCTCTCTCTCCCCCTCCTCGTCTCTCCCTATAGTACAATCCCCCACGGGTAAACGTTTCAGCACTGGGTAGGCTTAGATACTGGCGTAGAGAGCCGAGGACGATATTGAAGCTCGGTACGAAATCCACGAGATTACGCCCGTCGTCCTGTTACGGTGCCCGATTTGAAGAAGCAATCTGATTAACGGTAGAACAAAACGTGGTAGAGTTACGAACGTTCAAGAATTCAATAACAAGAAACAAAACAAATGCTTCACGACAGATCGAAAAATACGTTCTGCGAGATATTAGGTGGACGTCGATCACGTAACACGAGGATTTCTGAAAATATTATATATAAAAATCTATCGTGTATCATAAGTGCATTGCGATGTACTGTAGTAAACTGAGCCGGTTTTAATTGGTGATACGTCACGTAGTTTCTTTTTCACGGTGGAAATGGGAAACAAACGATGCGTGCGGGTTCGAAATTCGAGCCGCGCACGCCACTGTACGCGATTCGGTGTGCACGTCATTGGTACCGGGGTACCGGGGGCACTCGGTACGGGAATGCATCCACCGCCTTTTTCACTCCCCTCGTCCTCGCCACGGCATCCCTTCGACCCCGCGCCACCTCCCTCCATTGGGCGGCGCTCCATGCGCGTCGCAGCCGTGTGGAGCGTCGACGGGCTCAGTCTTCATTAGATCGTCGCCAAGTGTGTGTCGTTGATCGGTGCACTCATTTACCCTTGTGCGTCGATTCGGCGTGGTTTTTCGTTTGCCTCGCCTCTCTTCCTTCCCTTTTTCTCTCTCTTTTTCTCTTCCTCTCTCTCTCTCTCTCTCTCTCTCTTTCTCTCTCTCTCTCTCTCTCTCTCTCTCTTTCGCCTCCCCTTCAGTCCCCCCTGAATTTTGTTTTCTTTCGTACACGGACAAAGGAGCCTTAGTGCACATTATATGTTACATGCGCGCGCAAGCCGCTCGTCGCGTAGCGGGTCGGACTAGTGGTGAAACACGGCCAAGAAGAAAGATAAGAACGCTGTGTGCTGTTGTGCGTGCGCGGAGTGTGCAATATTTTGGTTACATCAGGGATAAAACCGCCACGAGAGCAAACACGAGGGGCATCGTGAAGCTCACCGGGAACGTTGCGCGAGATATGGATTGGGCGCTCAAGACTCGCCGAACGTAAGTCCCTAAACTCACTCTCTGCTAGTCCACTCTGTCCCGAATTGTCCCTAGGCGCTCTCATCGTCCTCATCTCGTCGAGGAAAGCTCGTGCTCTCGAGGGTTGGAGCACGAGAGACGCAGTTTCCGTCTGATTCCAAACCCGAGGTGTTGGTGTAGAAAGACCTGAACCGTGTTCCGTAACTCTGTGTCAAGAAATGCTTTCGTTCTCAGTGGTCGTCGGTTGCAACGAAAAGGATACTCGTGCAGTGTTACACCCGGTCTCTTTCAGTGATTGTCTTCCGCTTCTGATTTCGTTTCTTTGTTCCGATATGTGTGTGCACACGCAGAACGTACGTGTTCCTGTGGACCGAACCATCGGTCTCAGCCCGACGAGAAAAAAGAATTCGAAACGCGATGTCACTCGTCGTCGTGCCTGTGTCTCGAGGTCAGTGTTGTTTGCCCAGTCGTCTCGGCGCGTTGCATTGGTATATAAGCCCGACTCGATAAGCTGATACGCGAGCAAAATAAAAGGCTGTGCTGTGCCGTCGTCTCGCGGCGACCGTCGCTTGTGACCGTGGCTCTGCCATGGGAATCGAGCCTTTCCCATTTCCGACGAAACTACCGTGAACTCGTCGCGCCGTGGAAGATTCCGCGGAAGCGTGACTCGACTTGAATTTTACGAATCCGTTAATGTCATGCTCTTCTTGCTCTTCGTTTCAGAATCGTGTTTTCCGAAATCATCCGAAACTTCCCTAGATCAACGTCAATTACACGCAACGTCAATTGCATCTGTGCAATCTTGCTGAAATTGGAGGTTAGGTTTCAATTTTTCTAAATGACAGGAGAATCTAACATCTTCTAGTGACTGAAATTTTTCACAAAAATAACCTATTTCGTGTATTCTGCCACACGATTAAATTTTCTTAGACAACACCATTCAGGATGGTTTTTTATCCTTTATTCTTTATTTTCGCTGTGGACGTTACCTAATAATTAGATTTTAATCCAAGTTGCCGGAACAGCAACGAAATTCGTTCTATCAGAATAACCAAATGTACAACTTTTTAGTCCACGATTAAATTCCTCAGATACGCAATTCCAAGTGTTGTCGCTTCGACGAAACGAGCCTCCGCTACATGAATGGGAACGAGCTCCTATCTCTTTCGTCGGTTCATCGCCGTAGACAAATTCATCGGGTCGTAACTCAATCCCGTGTTGCGTGTTCGATTACACGCGTCGAACGTCGCCGCGGCTCCTCGACTCTCCTTTCTCTCATTCATTATTCTCTTTAATCCTCTGCAAGTCCGTTGCGTAACACGCTTCGATCAATACCGACAATGTCGCGCTGTCGAAGGACGACGAAAAGAGGTTTCGCTCCTGCGAGCAATGCCAAACCGTTGTGTCGTCGACGTATCGGGATAAGCAAAGTCGTGTGTGTATGTATGCGCGTGCGTGCGTGCGTGCGATAGAGAGAGAGAGAGAGAGAGAAAGGTTTTCCCGTCGGGATATTCTCGCGAACGTTGGCCGTTAAGCGGCTCGGGATCGTGAAACAGCTGCTCGTTGTTTAACGACACAACAGTGGTGAGTTCGCGACGCGTCCGATAAACGTCAGGACCATGTGCACACGAGGGGGAGGGTTGGGAGAAGGGAGGGAGAGATACGGGATAACACACGCCTAGAAGACCTCGCGTGTTAACGAGCTGTAACGTTCGAAGTACGTTAAGAACATGGACAGCCATTGATATGTTGATAGACCTGGTTCGAACGAGGCTCTGCGCTAGTTTCATTCGAATTACGTAAAAACGAAGGTTAAACGATTGCAGAAGGAGAGATTCGAATTAGCGGAAGAATATGTGAATGCTGTCTCGGGTCTTTGCGAAGAAGGTGGTAATAATAACGACTGTTTTTTCTCTAATTTTCACTTCTCGGTGGTTGTGTCCTTCTTCTTTTTCTGTAATTCGTTCGAGTTGGAAAGATTCGCGACTGTAGGAATGTGAATTTTGGAACGTACAAAGTATCGTCGAGTCGAACAAGCTGAATTAATCGTGTAACGGAGGAAGAACATGTTTGCTAAGAAAACACGGAAGCGTGAACGTCGCGTTTTGTTAATAAACACGTTGGGAAAGCGTGCTTTGTTGATAAATATGTCGACGTGGATTTTTGTGCAGACTCAGCTCGATCGTTGGAAATTTAAGAGCGAAGGACGCCCCGATATCGACGGGGGAAAATCCCAAGACTCGAAACGGGGGGAGGGGTCTTCTGTCGTTGCAAGGGTAGATTTTTCGGCGATTCTTCGGGGCGATGCACTGACAAAGAAATCGATGGCTCGTTCCGTTGTACGCGCGATAAATTTCCCGTAGACGCGTTAATCGTGCAAGGAGGGCGACTTATTCGAAGGGGGAGAGATCGGTTAGCTGGAGAGGTCGAACGAAGAGCTTCGTGCTCCACCCCTTGCTGGTTCCTCGCGGTTGAAAATTCTTATGAAATTCGCCGAACACGTAATTTTCTCTCGCTGGTTATTTACTGCGTCAGCACGCCACGTCTGACGCAACGCGTTGAAATATCATATACAATTTCCTTTCGCAATTTGAAAATGCAATAAAACTCTGTTTATACAAATTTGTTCGTACCAAGGACGAATAATTTATATAATTGGTTTGTGTAACACGAGCCCGGTGATGCTCCTCTCTGCCAATAATTTTTCGTTCATACAACGGGAGTGCGGATTCGTATAATTCGATTCAATCGGTAAAATTTAGTTCCGAACAAACGAAATTTGCATTTGTGAACGAGGTATTGTAAAATTTGAATTTTGACGTAGCTTTTGACGTTGCATTTGATCCGTAATCCATTGGTGCGACTGGGAACGCGTGTTAAGAGTCCAAGGGTCGAATTAGAGGGGAAAAAGAGAAGAAGAGACGGCTATGGAAATCAAAGTGGGAGATAGTTACCAGTCGTGACTGAGCGCTCACACTCGCGAGGGGGAAAATTCGCAGAACTCTCGATATCGAACGGGGAGCCCACTTCGTATTCAGTCAGAGGACTTCCTGAATATGATAATACTCGCTCGAGAACGGTAATATTCGGCGAGTCTGCCGGACAGGACAATGGTATTCGAAGTACAAGCGTGACTGGCATAGCGCGGTCAGCCAACAGATCCATTTCCTCGAAGAAGCTTCGATTGGCAGAACGACCATTCGGTTTCAGATTGTTCGGTGTGGTTGGGACATGTATATATATTTTAAAGATCAGACCAAGAGTCGCTGGACTCGCTTTCTTTGTTTCTAAACTGGATACGCGTGTATCCGCGGATACACCGAGACTTCTCTCGCGTAGCTACCTATTTCCTTTTGGAAATTTCGTGTAAAATAGATTGACGATCGTTGAGTTCTCCTCTTTACGATCTTCCGGGGATACACTTGCAGGCACCTGTTTCTACATTAACGACATATGGGGCAGTTGAGTGCTATTTCCATGAACATTTTTGCAAAGTGTCGCTTTTAGAGTAGTATTATGCTGGGTGTCCATTTGAGAGTTTCTCGCGAGAGTTCTCTCGAGAGTACTCTCAGGCGTTGTCTCCCTGACATCCCTGTTCCTTTCTCCCTTTCGACCATCATAGACATAAAATATTACGCAACTCCGTGCCTTGATGTACAACAAAACAAAAATAAACTCCCATAATGCTGATTATAGCATTAAGTGTAAACAATAAAACTGTAACTTAAGATTATGCGTGCATCAGGGTTGGTGCTTACAATCTGAGATAGGCTCCAGCCACTGCGGTTATTTAAACGTTAAACTTACTGTAAATATCATTGTAAATATTGGCGTTTGAGAGCAGCTCTCACTCCGGCAGAGACCGAAATACTCTTCGAGACCTTGCTATCCGATAGAACTCTCAAAACCGTGTCCATTTGAGAGTTCATTGTCTCTGGTCCTACTCACTGCGGTTAGTAGTAGTAGTGTGTAGTTTAGTTCGAAACACGAGTGTGAACAGTGACATCGCTTTCGTGGAGGTGCAAAAAATGTGTGCCCTCATAGTTGCCCGTAACATTTTAAGAAAAAAGAAAAATCAACATAAAAGGAAGAGTTCAATAATTTAAGTTATTATATAATATTTAATGCGTCCCTCGCAATACATTTTTTATTTGTTCATGTCAAGAACAGCGAAATAAAAAGTAACGGAATACGTAAAAGTACGGTGAAAGGAAATCTTTGCTGTGGATAAAATAATGAATTTGAAAGTTTTTATCCTTGGCTCGATATTTTTCGCATCACAGTTTGATCCTCGCTGTGTTCGGTGAGACCGAACAATTTCTGCTCGCACGAGAGTACTCTCAAAACTTCGAAGTCTGAGAGCAACTCTCCGAGAGCAGTACAATGTTGTGTCCATTTGCGAGCAGGTCGCGACACGTCGACTCTGACTCTTGAGCGGTGTTGTCGGACAGTGACTCTCGGAATAATATCCATTTGCGAGAAGTACTCTCGAGAGCAACTCACGACAGTTTTACTCTCCAGTGGACACCTAGCATTAAGGCGGCAGTTTTTGATTGGTTATTAACGTTTAGACTTTGAGTGTTAGTTTGTTGAGCGTTTGTCATTTAATCGTTAACGTGACTTGGCTTTTATAGAAATTTTTATAAATCACGTTTTACGAATTTACAAACAACTGCGTCTTAATTCTAGCGTGTCGTTTCCCGATAATCTTCATTGTTTTGAAAGTCGTGTTTGATGTATAATTTTTTGTTAAAAATTTTCTTCAGACATTAAGAATTTTTATCCATTGCAGTAAAACTGTTGTGTGAAAATTTGAGAATTGTAACTGAATTTGACACTATCAAGTCGAACAAAATGATCAGTTCCTAATTTTTGGTTAAAATTTCATGTTGTGATTTTTATTGAATCATAAACTCTTTTCCATTTCTTCGCTTAAACTTCTTTCAGTTGCCAGTGATTCATAAAAATATTTCAAATTCTTCCAAAGATGTCTTCAATTTTCTCTGAAAGGTGATCAATCGATTTCGCAACTCCGCTTTCGTCGTAATTCATCTGTCTCTTTCTTCGAACCAGAAATAGTCTGCTTCATCGAAAATGTTACACTGCGGCGCCCCCTGTCTCTATAGGAGAGGGTGTACCGTTACTGGCTCTTTCCTGTTGTTCGCTGCATGTGCGTGCTTCGCGAAGACCACGGCCGAAGGCAACCGAGTTCTCGAAATACACACCTAAACCCAGAGGCAGAGTGTGCGTTACCACGTTACCACGTGTTGTGTGCTCTTTGGTAACAGAACACCCGAAAGGGGGCGATCTTCGTCGCTGTTCTCTTTCTCTCGACTTTCTCCTCGACGACGAGACCGTCGGTCGTTAATTCCCCAGTTCGTTTCTAAAACACCAACGGATTACTACATACGTGTTCCTCTGCCTTTTCCTTTTTCTCTTCTCTGGATTGAAATTCGAATGACACGACCATAAATTTTCAAGCTGTCGTTCGATCTATCGTCGTCAATTAGAGAATTAAAAGAGATTTTTGGACGATAGTTGAGTAGAGAACGAACGGGAGAGTTTGTTTTAAGGGAAAAAGGTCTTTGATCGAGAGAGGGGAATTTTCTGCAGTTCATGCAGACTTTGTCTACTCGGTTGACAATAAGAGTGGTACGTCATCGAACATCTGGCTCGAGTGTTTCAGCTCTCGGTAGGTGGAGACACGGGCAGAGTATTTCGACGACAGCTGGTAGTTTAGTTTTTGAAAAGTTCAATTTCGAGCGCTGTGTATTCTATTCGGGGTACAGCCTCAATGCGATTTCGTTCGTTCACTGATCGCGTTTGACATTTCGAGTATTTACTTCATCGTCAGCTAACTAAATCGAACGAACCGGCGGTAGAACGTTGGTCTCGCCTACCACGTATCAGAAACGTATACCAGGAGCAAAGCCGGTATTTATATAATAAAATCGAAATCTTCGTAATTTTAACCTCGATGATTTGCATGGTTTTTCCATTGAGCAGCGGGAAGTCAAGAGCGTGATAGAACGTCAAACCTGTAAAAAGAAAGAAAGCGGGAGGGGAACGACGCGGTTCGGGTTGGGCGTCGGTTTATATTTGTACGCGAAAATAGCGGCGCTAACGGGAGGGGGGGGGGGATGCCCAGCGTCGTCGTGCGGGCTTAGCCGAAGCCGAGAGCCACGCTCTTAGACCGTGTCGTCATCGAGTAGCAGCTGTTTTCATTCAGCCTCGCCTTTCTTAGTTGGCGACTTCCTTTGCAGCACTTTTAATTAACGTGCACGAAGCAACGATCTCTTCCTCCTTTCTCTCTCGCTCTTTCTCCTAACCTACTCGTTCGCTATCTTCTAACCCTCTTTTTACAACTCTCCCTCCTCCCTCCCTCTCGCGTCCCGTCTCTGCGCTCTTTCACGAATCTTTCTTTTTTCCCGCCACTCCCTTCCTCCTCTTCGTGCCTTTCTTCGCGCAGTTTTTTCCTTTCCCCCCCCTCAATTACTCGTTTGTAAGCTCGCTACAAACTACCGCTCCTCCTTCGTTGTCTGCTGCTCTATCGAATATTGACGTTCGCGAAAACACAGGACCGTACCATGGAAATCCATTACAACTTCGCGGCGTATACTCGTTTCGGAGAATCCCGGCGGAACGGAAGGCCTGCGCTACTTGGGCTTCCGAGAGACAAAAGATTTCGCAAAACGCAAATACGCGGCAGAGTGGAGAACCCTGTTACCGCTCGGCGTTCGGCCTTGAACGCAGCTAATTATTTATCAAAGGCCTCGTCGAGCGAAATATTGAAACTCCCCGGTGCCCTCGCAAGCGTCGAGAGGTCGCGCCAAAAAATGGTACAGGGGGACGTTTTAAAGTCGTCCGTACGAATTGCCAAAGACGTCTCACGAATTACTCCCGAGTGTAAACCCAGGCGAGAAAGACGGGGAGAACGGTCGCCGCTCGCCGCTCGCCGCTCGCCGCGTTATTAATGACGTAATTCCTGACACAATATCCTACATCGCGAACGTGAGAAAGAGAAGGAACGTTCTTTACGCTCTCAGCCAGCCGCTGGTTAATTAAAGTCAGCCCCTCGTCTTCGGGGGCTGCGTTAATTGCCCGCCACTCGCGGAGGACCGAGGCGTCTGCCGACGAGAGGCTAATTTAATTAACGTCCTCGCGTCCGCAACCGAGCTTTTTCAACTTTTTCCAAGGATTTCTCGACCACGCGCGCAGCCCCGGCGACGCTTTGATACCTCCTAACATATCCGCTCGACAAAGGGACGAAATTTTCATCCCCTCCGGGATTCCTCCCTTGCCCCGGTGGAGTATTTCATTTTTTTCTTTTTTTTTCTTTTTTTTCTTTTTTCTTTTTTTTGGTCTTCTTTTTCTCGTCAAACGCGCGCGCGAACTTTTGAAAAACCTGAAACCGTGGCTCGTCGCGAATCGCGCTGCTCTCCGAGGATACTCGAGCGGCATTTTCGCCTTTTGGCGACGTTCGACTCGTTTGCGAGCCGCAACTGACGCGAGGCGAGTCGAGCGTTATCTCGCAAGCGAGTTTTACGGCCAATGAGAGACCTCGAAACGCATTCCTAACGAGCTCTAATTGGAAGCTTGGGCCCTCCCGACGTCCGTCGTTTAGAGGCTCGTGAACGAGCCTCTGCAATCCACCGCCAGACGCCTTTCTTCCTCTTTTTCATTTCTCTCTCTCTCTCTCTCTCTCTCTCGCTCTCTCTCATCTCTTTCTCTCTTTTGATTCGTTCTCGGAGGGGAAACGACGACGTGGGGGGATCGCGTTCGACCAACTTGACTTTTCCACCCCGCGAGCGAGTTTCACGCAACGTTTGTCACGTTCCCACTTTCGAGGCCGCGAAATTTATCGATCCGTACGGTCTTCCGGTGTGAAACAAATGGCGGCAATTGCCGGCAAATTTAAATACAATCGCGACGCCCGTTGAACGAGCCGGCGCGCGTACCTGGCGATAAATCGATACGCGATGCCGCGGCCACCGCGGCACTTTTCGTTTCGATCGGCTCCAGACCGATTTCAGATCGGTCGCCTCGGCTTCTTCTTCTTCTTCGTCGTCGTCGTCGTCGTCGTTGTCGTCGTCGTCGTCGACGTCGTCGCTCGGTGACCCAGTGCCAGCGCACCAGATGCCCGATAAAGTCTGTGCATCTGTGTCGTAGCCTGCTCGAAACGGGAATATCGACGCCGCTTCTTTGAACAACCGCTCCTGGTCGGTACGAGAGTTCTCGCGATGCCCGCAGAGGAAGTCGATTAACGCGCGATACGCCGTTCCCTGGAACTGTGCCTCCAACCGTCGTTTCTCGATTTAGGTCTCTCTAGGCTTCTGCGGAACGACGCGTTTCCCCTCGTTTATCAAAGGGTTCTTTTTTTTTATCTGTTTAATTGCACGTAAACCTGAGACGTAAAAGGAGATTCGACTGTAACGAATTTTCCTCTACACATTTTGCAGATTTTGGTTGGTAAACTAAATCTGAATATGTGTTTATTTACTTTATATGTTTATATATGTTTCTTTACCGGAAAGTATAGACAAACTTCGTGTCAAACAACAAGATACATCGAAGTGTGCGAAATGCGTTATAATCGTAACCAGAGGAAATTATTCGCTTTGCTGTGCGTGTAATGATCGAACAAAGATTTTCTTTCCAATTTATTCCTACGTGAGAAACATCGTCGAACGCTTTTGTTCTAACCGACAAATTAACTAAATATTGGGTTGTCCGGAAAGTTCGTGCCGATTTTGAAGGAAAGTCGAAATATTTAGAATTATTTCTCTACAAATTACTTGCATTACCACACACACGAGTGAATCAACGAACGCACCGCGGAGAAGAAAAAAAAAATTACTCGTGCGTGCAAATCAGCAAGGTTAACGAGAAAAATATAAAAGATCCCGTTCGTTATTTACGTCGCACGGTGTACAAACTAATCACACGCGTAATCGGCGAATGACACGAATAGAGAAACGAGTTATTGGAATTCACGCGCACGTGAAATGATTTTCAGCTGACGAGAGGCGAGGAGAGCGCGCGCGCGCGCGCGCGGTTGAATAATTCAGCGCGCGTACGCGCGAGCGTGAAGGAAGAGAGTGAAAAGGGGAGTGGGGGAGCGGCGGCTCGCCGAGGGAGAGGCCTTTTCGTAAGCGACGATAAATATATTTCCAAACGTACACGAAACGGCCTGGAACGCCGCTACTGCCACTACCGGCGACTGACCCATTTGTGAAACTCGCGCGACTCGCGTTGCCACACACCTTCTGCCGTGTGCTCGCTCCATTATTACGACACTTTTACGAATTATGTACAGGCCCAGCCGGAGGAGGGACTCAGCCATATTGTTTTTTTCTTCTCTTTTCGAGCGATCCAATTGCTTTTCTGCTTTTTTCGTGATAAAGAAAAAACGGAATATTGTTGTAACAACGTTTATTGATTTTAAGTATATCAACGGTCAACGTAATATTTCTGTTTCTTTATGAATATGATACTTTAAATATTCGCAAGCAGGTGTGTGTGTGTATAATATTGCTGTCTTTTGAAAGAACGTTTGAGGAGAACGGCACGAAATCTTCAAAGCACGCTGCAATTTAGTTTTACACGCTTGTAACACACACGGTTAATACGTATTAACTGGCATTTTGTAATTACGACATTACGTTTTAAACACACTAATTATCTAAAGTGGTCTAAATGATTTATGGACGGTAGCACACTTGGAACAAGAGCCGTTACATCGAGTTTCACGTAGAAAATTGCGGACAGGGACAATTACCGTGATCAACCGCGAGAAAAACACCTTCGTTTTCATTATCTTCGAATCTTCTCATACTCCGTTTCTACATCTCTTTATCTGCATACTGATTTACTCGTAACCTCGTAACAGTACCTTACGCGATTCTCTCTCTTTTTTTTTTCTTTTTGTGTTCTCTAACAATTGCACGGTACTCCCAGTGTCCCACGATTGTACCATTATTTTTATCGTCTCCCTTCCACGAAACGACTTTGATTAAACTTTCATCGTATCTTCGGAACACACCGAGTCTCTCTCCCAAGAGTCAGCGTGTGCGTCTGCCACGGCAATTAGAAAGAAGACGATCGTCGCGGAGATTTATCGTCGAAAGTGATTTCGGGCCTCTTCGGGTGCAACGCTGATGCAACGAAAATTAGCGATTGGTTAATTTGGGTCACGTGATCCGCGAGAGGGCGTGGCGTAGACCTCGAGCAGGAATGGCGGTCTGGTACTGACTGATCGCGCCTGTAATTCGGTTTTGTGTCGATTCAAATGTTTGCGTATCGATAAAATTTTATAGCAAAATAGTCGGAACGGTTGCTTCTGGCCCTCTCGGTGAGACGTAATCGTACTGGGGTACAAATCTTTGTTACGATTGACGGGAGAAACGAGTGGCAAAGAGAGAAAAATTCGTGAAAACGGTTCGCGTGATAACGCCGCGAAACGTAGCTGTTGCGCCCCGACTGGCGACCAACTACAAAGGCCTTTGTACGATTTCGTGGCGAGAGAGCTACGTAGTAGAAGCCGGTATCGGTCAGAGCCCTCGTTGTAAGCGGCTTTATCGAGCACACGCGATACACGGCCCGATAAAACGCGTATCGACTCGTGTAATTTGCCGCCTGCATTTTTCCCTCGCGGAGGCCGGCTCCGGCCGCGAGCGAAACGCCTTTCGACCGAAAATTTTCGACTCGCCTCACTTTTCATCCTCGACGGCGCGAAGAAAACCCCGTCCGCCGGGTTTATCGGTCGATGTTTTTCGGAACGACTCGTGTCCAACGGAGAGAAAGGGCACGTGCCTTTTCGTCTCGGGGACACGCGCGTCGAGGAATCTCGAGCAGTTGACCCCGATACGCTGCCAGCTAAAAGTGAATCTTTCTTTGCGAGAAAGAATTTGGAACTTTGAGTTGAAACGACCGAGTTCAAATTTAATTTAATTTCGAACCACCGTTCGTCGAGGTCCGTGAAAAATTTCATATTGAATTAGTTTGATCTGCAAGAGACACTCCAAGCAAAGAAAATTAATCAGGAAATGAACGTCTCTGTTGCATGGCATAGCCAAAAAGAAAACACAGCAAAGTGTCAAATTAAACATGAAACGCTAAATGCGTACTATCGCGTATCGTGTCACGCAGCTGTACAAATTTCTCACAATACCAACTTTTATCGAGTTAGTATTGCGGATAAAATGCTCCGAAATACGCGTTGCAACAACTTTTGGCCATAAATCCCGGCATGTTTCCGAACAATCTAATTTTCCACGCGGACCAGGCAAGAATAACGCGGAAAGAGTCCCCCCTCCCCCTCCCCCCCCTTCCCCGGTTTCCGAATCGATTCAATTGCTCTCGAAGCATTAAATCAGCCAGCCGGTTCTTAAATTCGTTCCCGACGTGTACCGCGGCGGAACGATGGAAAAATAAACGGAGGAAGTCGTCTGGCGAGGCGAACGTCGATAGCTGGCGTCCGCGCGTATTGCGCAAGCGGATCGTCCGCTTGGCAAATTGACATTTTCCGTGCGAGCAGCGCCGGAACGCGGACTTTTGTGTGCACACGAGAGCAGACGTGTGTGTACACGTACGTACGCGACAGGAACGTAGCTCGCGCGAAGGTCGTGGGACCGTGGAAGAAGGCCCTCCTCGTCTCTTTGTAAAAGGCAAAGACGCGCGCGAGCGAGGGTTTCCAGAAAGGCGAGCCTTTGAGACGAGCCGCGACGTGTGGTCAGAGAAGAGCCTCTTTTCTCTCCTCCCCCGTTGCCAGCCGGCGACGCGGAGAAAGAAGCAGCGATTTCGTCGTCGGTGAAAGACGCGCGAGAAGGAGAAAAGGAAGTCGAGGGGAGAGGGATGTCGCAACGAACAGGCGGGGACAGGCGGTAAACGCGTGTGCTGGGACTTATCAGGAACGCGTTTCGTCACTGATCCACCTTTTTCTTTTCTCTCTCTCTCTCTCTCTCTCTCTCTCGCACACGCGCGTGCGCTTGGGAAACATTGCTCGAGCGAGGAGAATCACGTTCGTCGGGGAAGAAAAGAATCCCATTTTCTGGGACGCGTTGCGCGAGATCGACCGACGAATGCTGGGGAGGGAGAGATCGTTCCTTTTTTCCTTTCTTTCTTTTTATCGTCCCGTACGTTCCGTTTTTCGTTTCCTCTTGAAAAATCGCGGAAAGTCGAGGATCACGTTTGAGCGATTTCTCGTCGCGGCGGAAGGAGGGGGTACGAATTTTGGTACCCGGTTGAGAACCGCCGACGGATTAATTGGTTCCCACATTCCCGAGCGCACACCGGCGAAACTTGTTAATCGGGCTGAGATATTCGAACGCGGCGAGGTTCGGTTGGTCGGTGCATTAGAAAATGTTTCGATCACAAAGAGAGCCAGACCCCTTTGTTACCTAGGGGGCAGGGGGGAAGGCTCGAGAGCCGAGTGTGTGGCTGTGCACGGGCCATTTCGTCGTTTTCTCTCCTCGTCCTCTCCCGTTCGTCGTTGCCTTTTATGATTTCGTTTTTATTTATCGTCGAACCCGAAAGTCTGGTTCACAATGGTCCCGTACGTGTGGTATGCGGGCTTCGACTCGTTGTTTGTCCCGCCCTCCCCCTCGTCCCTCGTGCCCCCCTCGTTTCTTTCTCTCGTTTCCTACCACGAAGAAACGAGAAAAGAGACTCGTCTCGCAATCCGGAGAGACGGACGCGGGCAGAAATGAAAAATCGACGCCGAGAGAGAGAGAGAGATGGGTGGGCCCTCATCGTCTCGTCGTTCGAAATCGTTTTTCTTTTTTTTTTCTTTTCTTTTCTCGGGACGAAATGCCTGTCTTTCGACGAATTAGCATCCAGCGACCTTTTCCGCTTCTCCGCCTCTCTCTCCCGGTTAGATCGCGATCGATGGGTCGCGTCGTGAATCGATATTCGTAATTTGCCAGCCGGCGCTCCGCTTTCCCTTTCCACGCAGAAGCTCCGGCGATTTTCTGTTTCGCCATCCTCGTAAAACCGTCTATTTAAACGAGACCGCGAATCGCCCGATGCAACATGAAATTACGGCCTGGAAGATGATCCGCCGGGGCACGTAACCCACGTCGACTGTGTTTAGCTCGTTGGACGATAATCGGTCGATTCGATGGTAAATGGCCTGTTTCCAGCGAACGGTCTGGCTCTCTCTCTCTCTCTCTCTCTCTCTCTCTGTCTCGGGGATCCTCGACTCTCCAACTCGCCCCGGCGAGTGTTTTTTCGTAACGCGTCGCGCAACGCTTCGATCGGTAGGTTTCCTTTTTGAATCCCCCCCCCACCTGAAAAGGCTTCTCCGCGATGACGCTTTCGCAAAATGTCGGAGCGGCGCGGTTTCGCAAATTTCAGTCGCACATTCGCGGTCCTCTCGGCTCCTTCACAATTAGTGAAAGGAGAACTCGTGCTACGCGGTTTCGACACATCGCCGACGAAACGGACGACCCCGGGGGCACCTGAATTCGTCTCGATTGCCGATTCCACTCCCCTCCGACGACGTTTCACTCCGAACAACGACCATCCGATTCGGAAGAGATTTCCTTTTTTCTCGCCTATTTTGCATTGTTCGCGCCGTGACAAATGAGTCGACTGGAGACCGAGGTACGTATCTGCTAGTCGTAAAAATCGATTTAGCTGCGACGCGATGCTAGTTCGTGAATCGACTCTGCTCGCGAGACAATAAGATTCGAAAGGGAAACCGGCGAGGAACGAGGACACAGCCGCGATCTCGTAATTTTCATCCTCCGAAAGATCATGATGCTGCCGTAAGAAGCTCGATGGCGGCCGGTCGCGTTGTATCGCAATCGATGATCGCCTTGACTCGTTCCTAGGGAATGCCAGTGACGTCGGAAGGCTGACGCGTACATCTGAAACACGTGACCGAAAAATCAGTTCGTACGTACATACACGCGCGCGCGTCTCGATACAGGTCAATGAGTATTAACGACCGTTGATCGGTCAGCGAGGGAGAACTCTGGTTGCTTCTTCCAAGAAATCGTAACGTGCTAACTCGAGAGAGAGAGAGAGAGAGAGAGAGGGAGCTTGTAAAAGTACGTGCCATCGAATCGACATTGCTAAATTGAGAACAATCCAGAAGATTGGCGCGAAGCGAGAACGGAGAGGAGAGAAGCTTATCCGTTTCGTCCGTTGAGGCAGCGTCGGAAGGGTGGTCCGGATAGGCCCCGCAGGTTCCAGACAAAGAGGACAAAGGCCCAGATCTGGCCGCGCCTGGCCGTCGTCGTCGTCGTCGTCTCGAAAGAATTTCACCACGAGAGAGAAGCGAGAACGGCGCTCGTGTTCGTGATAAAGCCGCGAAGCTCCTCGCGTTGTATGCGTCGTCGCTGGTGTTGGTGCGCTGCTGCTGCTGCTGCCTCGTCCACGGAATACTTTCACTGGTTTCACGGCCAACAGACACGTTTACACGATGCTAATAATACGCCCGACGCAGCCGTTGAGTACCGCTCACTCGCGCGCGATGCCTGTTTCGCGTATCGCGACTCTTTCCCACCAAAGTACCTCGATAACGCACCTACGTAAGTGCGTTCCGGCGGCAGGGCTTGGGGAAGGAAGGGGGTTGGTTCGATCGGTCGTCGAACCTCGTCGCGAGAACGCGATCGATCTTAATTTCCCGATCTTGACCTCGATCGATCGAGTTCGAAGCTTCGACTACAAATCTCGTGCTCAACGCCAGGCAAATTGGCGGGGCACGTCTTCTCTTGAGGGGCTTGAGCGTTCTTCATTTGGGCGTCGATCTTACGGGGGAAGTTTCGCGAGTCGAGGTTCCAAGAGGTTCGACGAAAAGCGTTAACGTGGCGTAATTGGCGCACGCAACCAGGAAGAGGAGGGTGCTTGGCTATTGTAGTCCTGGTAACAGGATGTATCAACGACACGTCGCCGCTGCACATCCGCCGGAAGAAGCTTCTCTCTGTCTTCGATGAGGTTGCATTCAGGAACGACCGGCTGATATGTGTCGATACCTCTGATCCCGTTCTCTTCGTTCCACCGCTTTTTTCATCATTCTTTTTTTTTTTTTTTTTTTTTGTCATTCGATCATGTTGTACAATTTCTCTCGAGCCAACCTTGCGTCAACGCAACGAATTTTATTTGCAACTCTCTTCGATCGATTTTCGTCGTTCAATTCTGTGAAAGCAAATCCCAAGGATCGATTATTGTATCTTTTGTGAAATTCGAAGAAACTGAAGTGTTTGCGATATAAATTGTTATGCTCTCGAGAGTATTCTCAAGTGTCGTCGTGTCCATTTGAGAGCAGCTTTGAGAATTCGAACTCTCCGAGGGAGACCGAGACGCTTGCTAGCCGATAGAACTCATAGAGTTCATTGCGTGAACACGAGTGTGAACAGTGACATGGAGTATCATGGAGGTGCAAGAAATGTGTGCCCTCATAGTTGCCCGTAACATTTTAAGAAAAAAGAGAAATCAACATAAAAGGAAGAGTTCAATAATTTAAATTATTATTTAATATTTAATATAATTATATGAATATTATATAATATAATTATATATAACGAGGTTAGTCCCTTGGGATGCGTCCCTCGCGATATATTTTTTATTTATTCGTGTCGAGAACAACGAAACAGAAAGAAACGGAAGAAAGTAAAATTTGAAAGTTTTTACTCTTGGCTCGATATTTTTCGCATCACAGTTTGGTTCTCGCTGCGTTCGGCGAGACCGGACAATTTCTGTACTCTCGAAACTTCGAATTCCGAGAGCAGCTCTCCGAGAGAGCGGTATAACACTGCGTCCATTTGCGAGCAAGTCGCGACGCGTCGACTCTCAGACTCTTGAGCGATGCTCTCGGACAGTAAACTCTTGGAACAGTATCCATTTGCGAGAAGTACTATCGAGAGCAACTCTCGACAGTTTTGCTCTCCAGTGGACACTCAGCATTACTCGGTTACAGTGCTCATGCTCGCGATGTATAAGCCTCGCAATGCAAAAGTGTTGTGAGTCAAAATATGATGCACGGTTTTGTAAAATTCAGTACTGTCAAAAGAATGTTTTCTTGTATATTATAGTTGCACTTTATTTGTATATGTAATGATAAAATATAAGAGAATGAAACTTACTTTCGAAATATATTGTTTCAATCAAACAGATAAAAGTTGACTTACGTCACTTTTGCAGACACGCAAGTAGAAACATGTAAGAAACAGCTTGTGTAAGACCAGATATATTCGTTACTTGATCAGCCTTATGTTCGTCGTTTGATGATTTCGTGATTAACACGCGTTACGAGATTGAAAGTGTGACATTAAAACGTTAAAAATCATGCGTTGGAAATTCATAACGCTGGCGCGTTACTCGTTAAATTTCGAAAAGGAGGAGCGTCAAAGCGTCAAAGAGTCGAAACTGTGAAAGAAGATCAAACCACTCGACTCGAGCGGCATCTTCCACGGGAGGTTTCGTAATTTCAACTCCACCTACGCTCTTCGTCCGCTTTCCAACAGGCCAGAGTTGCGAAAGTATCTTCAAACAAATTTTTCCACGTCAGAGAAAAACGGAGTTTACCCAGCGATTTAGGATCGTCCCGTTTCTAAGAACATCTGCTCCGTGTTAACGAATATCGCGGATGCTCGAAGAACGATCGTCTCTGTTCGGGTTGAACCAGGTAAATAGCGAGGATATTCCAAAGCTTCAGCAGGGAATCTAATCACGTATGAACCAATCGGCTCGGTAAGAATAGAGGCGGTAGAAATGTGACGAGTCTCCGTTAAATTTTTTAGCGTTTAGTTACTACGTACGCGTTTCCGGTGGTTTCCGTTTTTTCTCTCGCGTCGTAGATTCTACGCTTGTAATTTCCGGAGCTAGATTCCGCGAATCTAGCTCCCCCTTTATCGAGAAGACTCTCGCCAACTTTCTGTGGAAAGTTTATATAAATTTTCCGACGAAACCTCGCACTCGAGGAAATCCTAATTTTAAGATTTGCTCTAATTTTTGTTTTCGAGTGCTACCATCGACACGCATACAGTGCAGGTTTGTTTTTGCTATTCACTGCTACTGCGGTGAGGTGACAATATGGAGAACGTATGAGAAAAAACGAGGCAAGTTCGTTCATCGTCCGTTTGTTGATCATCGAGCGTTTGTTGGATTTGTAATTGTGAATTCCTCGGAACCACGCGATAGGTTAATGAAATTTTGCAAACAATTAAGCAAATTGCTTCGTCATTTGATTTCGTTAATTATTTCGTTCAATCAAACGGTTCACTTTCGGAAAGTTTCGTGCAACGAAAAATTATACGATATATTTGGAAACACGAAATTGATCAGTGGATCTTGAAATCGTTTATCGCCACTTTGGCCCGTGGTTCTCGCATGCAATTAATCGTCGATGTTTGATAATTACCACTCCACTTGTTTATAAAAATTCATACTCTCGTGAGCGCAATCAAGCGTAGCCACGAAACCAATTGAAACTTGGTCAAAGATCCATTTCAACTTCTGAATGTTATCGATACTCCAGTTATTTTATACAATCGTTCTACGTGTTTCTACTACGATCGAAATTTCCCATAAATTCGCAAAAGTTTGCAAAAATTTATTTACCAACAAGAATGTCAACGTTTTGCAAAATTCGTGTCAAATTCGCCAAAGAGCTCTCGTATCTTGCTAAAGAGAAACGAAACTGACGATCAAAATCATCAGACTTCTGATCTATACTCGTTTAGTCTGTTGAAAAAATTCAAAAAGTCGCAAAGAAGACACCGCAGTTGGACGTTCGAGCGAGGCGTTAATGAGCTTTTGGCTATTCACGGACACGTGCTGCTCGTTGCCGCTCGTTAAATTAGGTAACAATCGGTGGAGGAACACTCGCGTGTTCTGCCTCCTCGGTGTGCTGCTTTGGCCGTCGCTCGGTTACCTTCGCGGCCACCTTCTCGACTACCTTACCACCTCCTCTCTCTATCTGTCCGCTCGCTCCTCTCTCCCTACCTCGACGGGCTCTCCTCTCTCTGGTGCGTTCTCTGCTCGTATCGTAGTGGGGTGGCGGCAAGGATGTGTATGGAAGCCAAGGCATACGGTGGGGTCGGGTACCAGACAAGGTCACGGCTACCAACTGCTAGTTTCTTCTCCGTCTCGCCATCACCTTCGCCTCTTCTTCTTCTCTCTCTCTCTCTCTCTCTGTGTGTGTGTGTTTTTCGTGTTCGTTCTTTCTATCATTCTCTCTCTGTGCCTGTTTCGCGTCCCTTTCCCTCCTCGAGGCAAGCAGCCATCTTGGGGAATGTGTAACGTCATCGAATGCACCGAGAATAACAATAAATTATTTCTTGGTCGCCACTCACCTTCCACCTCCTCGGGAGGCTTGCCTGCCCTCCGTCTTTCCTTCGTTTCGTCCTTCTCTTTACGCCGACACTCTTTACTCCGTTTCAAATGCAGATATATATATATATATATATATATATAGAATGTAGTAAAATGTGTGTGTGTGTATATATATATATATATACAGAATGTGGTAGAATGCGTATATATATATATACACATTATATATAGTATATATAGTATGTATATATACTATATATAATGTAATATATAGTAATAGATATATATAGAATGTGGTAGAATGTGTATATATATATATATACACACACACATTCTACCATCTTCTCTATATATATATATACACACATTCTACCACATTCTGTATACACACACACACACATATTCTACCATCGAAGTCATTTTCGGACATTTTTAACAATTCGTTCGCCTCGCGCGACGACCATCGATTTTTTCTGGTAACCCAAATGGAATTTCTTGGTTGATTTACAGTCCGCACAATTGTCGATTCATCGGAGTCGGAAGGGAACGGTTCTGAGAATCGTTGGAAATTCGTCGCTTTTATTTTCATCCCCGGTCGATAAGAAACAAATTCCAAAGGAACACGCCCGTGGGAAGAGATAAAGTTGGCGGTTAGACGTTTGGCGAACGGTGAGAAGAGAACCGGGTCTCTCCTCTCTCTCCCCTGTTATCCGCGATCTCGTTCGTATGAATTCGAGAACAGCACCCCTGGGCTCTCTCTCCTCTCTCCGTTGCAACGTCAGAGATCGTGCGTCCCGATTTTCAAGCGCGAATTCGTGCGATCGACGCGAAGTAAAATGTCTTTGAAAATGAGAAGAGGAAGAAAAAAATCACGTTACGAGAACCGTAATACAAACATTCTCGTTTTAACGATCACACTCCCTCCTGATCTCGAGCAAAGCACGTCGGCGTGGTTATCGCGCGCATTACGTGGTGGGATGGTGGCAGGGGCACCTTAATCCAAGGAGGCAGAGAGAGAGAGAGAGAGAGAGAGAACAATGGTGATTGTCTCGAAACGTTTACAGCCTAATTATGTGAACACGGGGCCCGGCCATGGTGGAGTAACAATGCTATAACTCGTAACAATGTACGATTGTTCATTGTCTGCCCGTGCCCCTTCGCTTTTCTTCGCGTGTGCACGCGCAGCCTGCTAACCCCGTCGTGCTAACGCCGCGAGCTACCTTCTTCAGAGCCCCTTCTTCCCTGAATCTCCTCTGTTCGACTCGACTCGTCGCCGAAATCTCTTATTCATCGACGATCGTTTACCGACCGACTGACTCGAAACGATCGAGACTGCGACGACCTTCTTCGACGCAGGAGGAAAGTCCCGTGACTCATTTCCGGCCGGCCACGTTCGACTCGCGTTTTTCGCTTACTCACCGATCGAGAGTAGAAACGGTAGAGGACAGTTGGAAGTAGTCGCGGCGGATCCAAAAATTGCCCGTCTAAATTCAAAACGAGCGGCGCGCCGACTGCTGCTGACCTACGGATACGCGCGACCTCGAACGTTTCGTAGGCTGCTCGTGACTCGTTCCACGAGCTTCTCTCCTCCTCTTGGGGACTGCTGCCGCAACATCCGGTCTGTCTTCCAAGGCCACGCAAGATCACAGAAAATCGGGTCGTTGAACCGGGCCGAGCGCTTGTTGCTCCGCGATCGAACGACCAGGCGCCAAGCGGAGATAAATGCGAGCGCGCTCGCCTTCGATACGCGGTGGCTGCCTCTCGATAAGTCGCAACAACGCGCCGCTCGGTTCGTCGGTCTTGAAAAGCGAGAGCCTTTCACTGCTTCGCCCTGCTTTCTTCCTGTTTCTCCCCGCGACGTTCGGAGGAGAGGAGTCTAGGGAGTTTTGAGATTTGCAATGGCGAAACACGGAGTAATACGGACGTAGGTAGATGCCTTTCGGAACAGTTGAGAAAGAGATTGTTGGGTAACGGTGGACAAAGTAAGCGCAAAGTTTCGAAAATTTATAAATTTATCATAGAATATAAAAAAATATATAAATTTCTTATTAATTTATAAAATTAATATATATATGTGTGTGTAAATTGATGACGTTTCTTTGGAGAAAGAGTGTATAAATCTGTATAAATCTTTGAATAACTGTTTCTTTAAAATTTCAATTATAGACTCTTTTTTCAGAGACTTTTCATGCGTAGAAAGAACATTTTTTTGTGTTAATATTGATGAACGTCCCATGAATTTTTCCTGAGAATTATATTTGAAGTTAGCTAATTCACGAAACCAATGATCACGATACTCGTAGGATCATCAATTTCAAAAATTTATAACAAATAAACTTTCGATGTACAGTTTTACAGTAGAAAAATTCTATTGTTCTTTTCTTTCATAAAATCGCTCTGCAAATACCGTTAGTCCTATTTCTTAGAATTGCCTTCGCGAGACAGAACCCTAGCAGTACGTAAAATAAATAAACGTGGTTATCACAGTCTCGCTTTTATCCGTCCAATCACCTCGCGCAGATATAAAATTCCTACACGGAGATCCTCCCTCGTATTCTGTCTGTCCAAGATTCGATCCCAAGCCGGGAATTTTATTTTACAGCGGCTGAAATAGAATCGTGTTATCCTGCTGTATCAACCTCCTCCGAAGGGTTAATTTTCCACGGAATGGAACCAGGGAATACGTAACGCGAGCAATTTATTTGATTTCTTTTCCGCGATGGAGAACCCTCCCTCTTGCCTCTATTCTTCGTTTCACGTGTGCTGCATGAAACAAGCGTGTGTATCGTTCCACCAGCCAGACGATTAGCTCTCGCGTCGCGTGATCCCGCCTCGTTACGGTCTCGTCTGGCCGTCACAGTTGTCGGCGAAAAGAACGTTGCCTAAGCGAAGGATAGTTTCTTGCCGTGAACTTTGCCTTCCGTTCCACCGGGGAAACCGGTCGCGTTTCCAACGAACGACCCCGTTCGCCTATTGGGCGTGTATCTCTCGTTTTCGAGCGTTCTCGGTAGCTGGAGCCGCCAGGAGCATGATAATTCCGTCTTTCGGTATTTGGTCGAAGAAGAAAAAAATGAAAGAAATAGTATTGTAGAATCAGTACACGGTAGGAAAGTTTTATCACTGTGAAAGTGATTTTAGCGGGTGTAACCCAGAAAATCGGGCCTCTTTAGGTGCAACGTTGATGCAACGAAAATTAGCGATTGGTCGATTTGGGTCACGTGATTCGCGAGGGGACGTGGGGTAGACCTCGAGTAGGAGTGGCGTTCATTCGCACGATCAATTCCATTTTTTATTGTTAGAATTGTGAAAGATCGGCCCGACATCTTTTCATCGTGTTTTCCTATACGAAGTTGAAGTATTTATAATAGTATGTCAAATTATTGTACAATCCTCAGTTAGTGAATTAATGAAACTTGTAGCCTAAAAGGAATATATACAGGCAGTCGCCAAATGTTTTATCATTTTCCTTTTCTTTTATATTTTTATTTCACATTTTCCAATGCATCTATAATCGTTTTTATTATTAGTATATAAAACATTTAATCTTTATCCATGAAACCTAATTGTGTGAATTCTAAAATTCATATCAACTTAAGCGTTAATATATTCGCATCATTCAATAAACCTACAGTATCACTAGCTTATAAACATTTGACATTGTAAAAATAAAACGTAAAATCTGATTGTGCAGTACGTACTTTGTACACCCATTGTACGTAAGAAGTTACGCAAGTTACGCAAGTTACGCAACGACGACGAATCACGTTCCCGGCAAATTCCGTTAACAGACGAGCGTGGAAAACTGATTTGTCATTGACACTGCTGAAAGTGATTTAATCCCAGCTGATTTTTCTGTTTTTTCCTCCATCCAACGGCGTCTTGTTAAATTAACGTCGTCGAGAGATGCATCTCCGCGGAATGGAGAATTGAACGCTCCGCTCGTCGCGCGATTTCTCGGCTCATCTTCCAGCTTAATTTCCAGCCGACGACCGGCGAGGAAAGTCATCTGGAACGAGAAAAGTTTCGCGCGAATAGTCAAGGACGTCGTCTTCGGGAACCAGTCCCGCGCGATGAAAAAGCGCGCGTGTCCGTCGTCGTGCGCTCGCGAGAAAATCCGTGTGAGCGGCGAAACGAACGCGAGCTGCTCCTCCTCCTCCTCCTCCTCTGCCTTTCGTTTTTCCTTCGACTACGTGGCGCAGTCCTCGGAAGAAATCTCGCCTCGACTGCCAATTTCGTCGTCGCCTATTCGCCGTTGAGTGTTTCTCGTCGCCGCGACGTGACGATTTCAATTATCATCCATCTCTCGATTAGTTGGCGCTTGCTTTTCAACTATTTCGAGCCACTGGACTCGCAAAAATTGTATCTCGGTCAATTTTGTTTTGGAAAATTTCTTAAAGTTGAGAAAAATATGACAAAGGTCTCGTTTTTTGACCTATTTTGTTTGACCATCGTCTCGGTGAGATATTTCAGAATGATTCAACCAAGAGTAACAATGCATCGCGATGCGCTGTCTTGTGAAAATTAAACGTGAAATTTCGCGCGACAGTCCAACGCCATGTGGAGTCGCACGCCGCGGTAATTTTTCAAAGTGCAAAAACCTCGTTTCGAATTACGACCGCGATCAGGTTCGGAAAATTCGAGAGGGCGCACGCGACGATAAATCCGACGATTAAAAGGAAAAAAGTCGGCTGCTTCGGCTGTCTCGCGTGTAATTTAACAGGATGACTCGGGCGTTTTTCACTCCCGTGGATCCAGGTGTTCCGCGAGATTAGCATAGTTTCATCACGGAATTCACGCACGGGTATATATACCGCGGCTTTGTGCTCGGCCGACGATTCTTTAAAAATATTACACGTTACATTTGCATGCGATTGAATAAACAGCCGAGCGGGAAACGCGCAACTGGTTGTTCCGTTGTTTTCATACGTGGAATTCCCAGCTGGTCGTTGATTAGTGACAATTATCCACGCGTCGCTGGATCTCGAGTGGTTTTCCAACACTCGCGCAGGTAGAAAAAAAAAGAAAAGAATCGCTGCGATTGGTCGTGTTTCGATCTTTGAACTCGCTCCGTTGGGCCTCGTTCGTGTCTCGGCGCGTAGTCACCACCTGTACCTTCTTCCTGCTGCTACCGCCGTTCGTCATGCAGCGAAACTCGTTTATCCATAATACGATCCGCGAGCTCCGCACGTGCAGCGTGTATGTAAATGCGACGGCTTCGAAGGATAATGAGCGAAGGACGTGTCACGAATATTCCTTCTCTCAAAAATTCCAACGACGAGTTGTCATACTCGTTTTGCGAAAGAAAATGCACAGCGAATGCACGGTGAAAAAACTGCGTCCGTGAAATTTTGGTTAATGTCCGATTAACGCAACCTTCGTCGATCCGAAACGCACTCGAGTCAACGCGTGAATTCTCATCAACGCGAACAAAATTGTTTGTCCGTCGAAGAATTCTGACAAGCGGCATTCTAACGTGTACAGTGGCTGATGAAAATATTGAAACATCATTTCGCGTTTATATTGTGCGTGTCTGTTGCGCAAAGCGTTTCGAAATATTACTAACGCTGTAATAAATGTGGAACGTGACTGTCGCGATTAACAGCTCATAAAAATATTCACACGATTAGCATTAATTATTTGTAGCTCTGACGTATCGTATAAAATATTCAGAAATTTTATTGACACTCTAATCAGACGCGATTATCATGATTACAAAAATTACGGCGTATAATTGCTCATAAAAGTGATTCCCAGTCGAACGATTACCATTAATTATTTATGCAATCTTACGCGTTATGTAAAATATTCACAAGTTTTATTGACACTTTAATCAGACGTCACGATTACATTGGCAAAATTGAGAACCGAGCCGAAAATACACGTGACTACGAGATATTTATTGAAAACATTAGTATGCATCGTGCCATCTGTATAATAAATGTTAAATGTAATTTCATTAAACATGAATTCCTTTGAATTCTTACAAGACAGAAGCATTTTTGAGGAATTTTAGAATCTCAGAGCATAAAGTAATAAAGTCGTAAGAAATACGGCATGAGGTGATGATAATACACCAATATAGCCGCGTATTGTTTCAAATTGGAACGTAAAAAAAGCTAATATTTCTATCTCGGTTATCTGGTAACGTAGTTATTTATGCAACACTATTGACAACATTGGCCAAGAACGAAATTCTGTGTCCCCACACGATAAATGATTCGAGTATTAATAAATATAATTTGAGGTCTCGATATTTGCTATAGCGATGCATTCTCATTTAACCGTCGTACTTTGAATGCTATTAATAAAGCTAATAGATGCTAATAGAAAGCTAACATTTCTCGTATTTGCAAAAACTTCAGAAATTCTGTCACACCTCGGACGTTGTGTAATGCGTTAGTTCTACCCAATCTCGAATACGCTAGTGTTATCTGATTCTCTCATCAGGTTAATTATCTGCCAAATAATTTCCTTTTGAAAAGGACGCAGAATAGAGTTTTCTAAGTTTTCCACCACGTGCTTTCGAATGTTCAATCAATACATTATAACAATCGCGATTATGAAACAGCAAATTAACTAGTCGCGCGGAAAACCGCGAGATTATTGCGGATTTGCCGTTCTAAGTTAATCTCGACACACGTTTCGGAATCCCGAAATTCTCATGGAACCCCTTTGGGATCCATTTGCAGTCGGAAAGAAATTCCCGACCCGACCCGATCCGATATTTTCTAGACAACGTTAAGTGAAAATTATTTCCCTCGAGACTTTATTTGTTGTCGCATATATGTTTAAGTGTGATGTTCAAACGTCTCCCCAGTCGTACTGTGTGTGATTTAAGAATTTACGTAACAATTGTAAGGTTAAGCGATTACATATTGGATAATTCGCTGTTTCTGCAATGTCTACTAATAAATACTGTATTAAATATATAATACTTATTTCGGTCTTGACAAATACAACAATGACAGTCGTGTCTCGCTACAAACAATCTAGCTTCTGGATACCTCGGCGACTAAAAGTCACGCAAATCGACCGATATAGCCGCGAAAGAAAAAAGAGGGAAGAGATCTTCAACGGGAGGAGAAAATGCGATCGGCTTCGCGACAGAGCTTAAAAATATCTTTCAACGATCGCGTCCGATCGCGTCTGCACGTGCGCCCGATTCTCGGAGAGTGATTGACCCGAGCAACCCATCCTTAAACGCGTTTGCAACGCGCCGATGATCTCACTTTTCTCGAAGCTCCGATTTAACCAACGTCGGACGCGCTAATTCTCTGAATCAGTGCGAAAGAATCAAGTCTCGCGTCTTTGTAAGCGTCTAAAATCGAAACGACCTGTGCCTGCCATAGTCGTGTACGAAATACGCTTCGGTGTATTTTAGAAATGCTCCTTTTAGCGGGGACAGGCCAGAAAGTCAGGCCTCTTCCGATGCAACGCTGACGCAACGAAAATTAGCGATTGGTTGATCTGGGTCACGTGATTCGCGAGGGGGCGTGGCGTTGTCTGATACTGAGCGATCTGGTCCCGCTGTTTATTCACTTTACACAGCAGTGGATGACGACGAAAGTCACCTGTGCCACTTTCGTTTCTACATTGTTTTTTTACATTATAGGTGACAACGAAAATTCTGCAAAAAATCCAGAATCTTCTGTTTTTAAATCCAAAACTACTGTCCCCGTCGGCACTGCACATCTTCGAAACTCGAGTCATTTTGAATCTCACGCTACGTGCGGACGTAATACCTTGAACGTAGAAGGAGACTTCTTCGCGTTTCGTGGAAGTCGACCGAACAAAAAGCGCGAGCCTGCACGCTGGCCGGAGAAGTCAGCCGGTTCTCTCCTTGACGGATCGACTCTCGATCGTTGAGAAAACGTACGAGGCACTCGCGACGCGGAGACAAAAGAGGTGGCGGGGTAATTGAAACGAGCCGAAAAAGAAAGAAAGGAGCGCCGCGAGAGCCCGTGCGACTCGAGCAACGAGGGTACGATCCCGACGAGCTTCGCCTTGAAAGAATCAGGCGCGAGAGCAGCTGAGAGACCCGCTAACGGCCGCTCTGATATTTGACTTCGATCAAGCCGCGAAAGATCGGCCCATTGTCTTTGGGTGGGGGCTTGCGGCCGGGGCGTGGCCCTCGCGAATGAATCGAAATCGAACGATCTCTACCGCAGAGCGGATCGACAGTGGCTGCTGGATTCATTTTCGAGCAACCTCGAGTACATATTTGCCCCGGCTATCGTGGGAAATGTTAGTCTCAGCGAGAAGTTTGGAAGTAACAGACAGGAACGATGCGCGTCTGACTAGGAACGTCTGCAACTACGAGTTCCCCGCAGCTGTTGCGACCGGGGTAGATAAACGACTGCTACTTCAGTTTTAATCAAACACGGGATTAAGTCAATGTAATTCGGTTATACCGCTGCGGAGCAGATGGTTGTTTCGTTTTCTCGTTTCTTTCGATTCTCACAATCGAAGGCAACCGAACAATGGAACAGCCAAATATATTCTCTATTTCCCTAAGTCGTCTCGTACGCTTCTCTTTGTGCACGTCAGCCCTTTCGTTCTTGAGGGGACGGGAAGGGGAGGAAGCCCGAGTACGATGATCGTACTCACGGCTCACGCAGATCGGAATAAAGCGATATAACCGTCTCGATCTTGATGCCAGGAGAGTCGCGATCGAGACGGGGAGAGAGAGAGGCATTGTTTCGTCGCTCCTCGGGCAAGGGAGTGTGGTTCCTGTGGCCGAGCGGAATCCTTAAAAGGTCGCGGGTCCGCCGCGAGGACCGGTGGAAAAAGAACGCGTCCGTGAGGCTGCGTGTGGACAAAAGAGTTCCGCGTGGAGGAACGTTCGGCCAACGGTCTTCATCTCGGAGAAAAAGAGAAAAAGAGAGAGAGAGAGAGAGAGAGAGAGAGAGAGAGAGAGAGAGGCTTTGTCGAGGCAGCTGGTGTGAACAGGTGTTGGCCTGTCCAGTCTCTCTAGCCGTCAGCTGTTCCGCTTCTAAACCGGCCGACTAAGTTGCAAGACGCGCGCGAAACGGCCGTTACGCTCGCTAGTTAGCGCGAACCGTCGCGGAGAAACCGGCCGTGTCGATTCTTTTTCCATTCTCATGCAGATACCGAACGTCGTCAGCGCGCCTCTACCTTGCGAACTCTTTCCTTTTTTCTTTTCGCTGCAACTTCCGGCGCACCCTTGCGCGCTACCTGCGTTACGTAAGGCGCGATCGTTATCGAAAAATAATAATCGGGAGGGATGTCGTTTGAAATGTTAACAGAAAGGAAGGTTGAAGGTCGATTCGCGCTCTGACGATGCGGCTCCGTAGTGCGGCGAACGAGCGTAGTTTGGTTAAATTCGATTCCCTCATTGCCTCGTTTTAAATGCTCCCGATTAAGAGGATTAGAAGCTCTCCCGGAGTGCATTAGCAAATTGATCTCTCCGATAGATACTCATCATCTTTTTTTAAATGGGAATAATTGCAATTACCGGTACGCGACGAGCGAAATATCGCGAGTGTGATAACGCAAGAAGAAGCCAACGCTTTGCTCGCAATTTCTTTAATCAATTTAAATTGGTTCGCATTAACGAACTCTGCTCTTCTCGTATATATGGGGGAGGAGGAATTCGCAAGAATTCGTTTAATTGTTAACTGAACTTGGATTCTACCATTTTATAAAGTTTAAAGCGATCGCGATATTATTATTTCTGCAAAAATTGAACCCTAAAGGAATAAAATAACACACTGCGATGAAAGAAGTATCTCTTCACATTTACGATAAAAGAAAAAAAATCTTTATTTGCGACAGTCTACTCGAAAAATAAAAAATTGGGTTAGCGTCACACCAGCAGTGAAACAAATCTTCGCTCGTCGTTCTCCCAATATTTTTCTCGAGCGCAAACAAAATAATTAAAATAATTAAAAAACAATGAGTTGTCGTTTCGTCGCGCTGTTTCGTCACCAGAGTAAATTTCCATTTGTCGGTTTCGAGAGAAATTGTCGTCGGCTGGCCTCTGTTCCAGTCGTTTTCGAAGTAATACTTTCGCCGCGGATTGCGAGAGAAACGAGAGATTCGGTTACCTCCGCCGTAAAGATCGACGCGCCTCTATTTATCATTTGTCAGGAAGCGAACGTTGTTGAGATTGTACACGTGTCGGGAGTGTTCGCGAGGCACTCGACACGCCAGAGCCGAGAATAACGACGCGTAACGCGACGTCGTTTCGCTATCATTGAGCGCAATTGACATCTGCCTGGCCCGGCGCTCAGTGCCGGTTGGCAACCGGCTTGTCGATGGCTGGCACTGCCGTGCGCGACCAACCGTGTCTGTCCACGGTTCTTCTCTCTCTCTCTCTCTCTCTCTCTCTCTCTCTCTCGTTTCGTGTTTGATCGATCCGAGTCGTGCGTTTCCACGCCGATAACCGCCTTATCCGCTTCGCGAAAAGTTCCGTAATCCCGCGCGTTAGACACCTTTGAGCGTGCCTGTTACGTTTAATGCTGGTCGCGTGATCGCCAACGCTCGAAGGAGAAATAATTTGTTTCTTAGCCTGAAATTTCGGCAGCGATTCATCGCGTTTCAGCGGAAGAACGAAACATATCGCGTTAGTTAGAAGTCTTTGTAAGTTTCAGAGTAGTCGATTGACAGATCGGATCGATCGATCATCCGGACTGGACTCGTAATTCGCTTGTTGCTGAAATTTAAAATAAGATAGACGGAAAGTAATAACAATTGCCTCGTGGATTTACAACGACCCGAGCAACCGGGTAAATAATTAATTAATCGGCAGTTCTTCGTTGACTTGAAACACTTCCGCATAGTATTTTCCCATGTTTCTTGTACATCTTCTCTACGTGAATTTCGAGCAGCCCGACTTAATCGCGAGCGGCACACTTGTTCGTACGAGGCGCAGGTCCCGAAAACCTGTTAATCCGACGAAAAACAGGTGAAACGTGTCTCATTTCAGGCTCCGAGACGTAAAACTGAAGGGATCTGCGACGCCCGCCGGATTTTTCCCCGAGCATTTTTGTCCGTCTATTTTGCAGCTGAGGGGTGGTTCAGCCCCTGTCTCTCGTTCTCCCTCTCTCGATGGTAGTTGTCGATGTTAGAGGGGTCTAGAGAGATTGAGGGAGCATGAGAAGGGGGGGGGATGGCAGTGGATTTGGGGGTTGGACCCGTGTTGAGAGAGAGAGAAAGAGAGAGAGAGAGAGAGAGAGGTGGGGCAAAGGTGATTCCCGCGGATCAATACCGCCGCCGGTCGGCCGCCTCCAGCGTGCTCCAACGACCGATGCTCTCGTATTTCCTCTCGAAATCGAATGCCATTCGGTGCACTCACTCCGAGAAAATCATTCTTGAATGTACGGGGCTCACCGTGCTGGAGGTGTTCCAAGCGAAGCCCAAGTTCGTTCCGTCGAAGACTCGATTTTCTGCAGACTTCGGCCGTGGGGATGTTTGAGGCCAGCGGGAGGAGAATTTACGTTGAAATCGAAGCGAGATATTTCATATTCCTCTTTATGGTTCGAGCTTCAGGACGTTTTTTCAATTACTCGATTTTTCCATTTCACATCTGACAGATTGAAAGACGATGATGTTCTCGAGGTGTGAAACATTTGTTTAAAATACGCGATTTCGATTCGACTTGGTCATTTTTGAATGCTTTCGAGAACGCTCGCTTCTAAAGTGTACCGATCGTGATTTATACGCGGGATAGACTCAAACGAAGAAATCAATTATTCATTGATTTAGCTACTTATTAGAGATTCAAGGAAGATAGTGTTTGCAATACATTGAACAAATATGTGAAAATATATTTCCTTGTGTAGCTGGAATATATATACATATATATATATATATTTATAGGAATGCACATATATTCCTCAGTATTAAACTTTCAGACGTTTTGCAATTTTAAGCGCAGAATGAGTCATTATCACGAATATAAACGTTTTATCGCTACGTGTTATTAATACATTAGCACGGATGAATACAGCATGCGTTAAGCGTTCTAAATTAAAGGAAGCACCATCCTCCTCTGGAGTCCATCTATCTATACAGTTCGCTTCGTCATTTGTTCGATCCACTTCCGTAGATACGTCAGTTGGAAGCCGGTTTTCCGGCGCGTTTTCTCGAGGCGCGAAAGTAGCCCGGCTCGAGCAAGCGTGACGAAGCAAACACAAACCTCAAGTTGGCCGATGGTCGATTGTGACGCAACGTACAGGCTGGCCGATTACTCGACTACTTTCTCCCGTTCCGGACAGTCGTAACATTGTTCGGGATTAGCCGGCGTGGCTGACGATGGTCGAGCGCCATTAACTGGCTGCGGCGAGCGTTCGCCAGCAACGGCCATGACGATTCGAGGTGAACGAAGAAGGGCGTCTCGTTCGGTTCACGGCTCCTTCGTCGCCAGGCGAGTTGAATCCGAGCTTCCTCGACCGCGTCTCCTGTTTCGCGCGGTGCCAGCTACCTGCTTCGTGTTCCTTCGGCCCGCCGATGATTAATTGCCCGCGTTTCGCAGTCGTTCGGAGCAGAAGGTGATTAAGTACTCACCTCGCGAGTGTAACACGCGAGCAGAATGTTTTTTCTTTTCTTTCTTTTTCTTATCGTCGAGGCTGCACACTCCTAGCTCTCACGCCAGGGTGGACACACGCAGTAATTTCAATTTTTCAAATTTTTTTCAATTAATTTGCAATTTCTGCTGTTGCGGAGCAAGTGTTATCATCATCGTACGTTCAAGGGTTATGATTTCAAGAAGAGCGATGATGGTTCGTTTTCAGGAAGCATCGGTGTTTTTGTGTTCCACGCTTCAGAACATGAGCTTCAATTTAGTCTAACATAGAGATTTCGTTACTTTTTTCTTTTCTTTTCTTTTCTTTTCTTTTCTTTTTCTTTTGTAATCTGGAAGGATTACAATTTCGAGGAATTAATCGTGAGAAGCGTCGAAAGTATTCGCAACAACGGCACAGGTTTTTCCCTTTCTTTGACAATGACACGATTTCTCAAGGGTCCTCGAGCTTCACCGACAGAGAAAGAGAATTTTCGCGGTTGGAGCAAGTCGAAAACCTAATTTCTCCACGCGGAAACTCGTTCTGGAACTTCTAACGAATCGCTCTGACGTCAAGAGGCAGAAAGGTGTTCCATGATGAGTACCATTTTAATAGAATTTGTGGCAAAATCATCGCAAACTTCCGTTCTTACTCTTTACTATGTTAGAACAGATTATTACTATGAAACTATTAATTTTATTAATAATTTTTATAGCTTCAAACGGTTGCAGTAAATATGAACTTTGTTTACGACGCTCTTTATGAATTATATTATTTAATTGTTGAAATAATTTCAAATTCGATAGGAATGAATAATTATGAAAATGTAGAAAAGGATTTTCCCATCTATGGCCACGTTTTTCAAGAGAATGGACTTTGAACATGTTTAATTAGGAATCAACTTGGCGTATAAATCTGATAAATTTTCAAATTTCATTTTCTAGAAAACGAATCGTCTTATAAAGGAAAACTTTATTCTGCGTTCGTTGGAATTACTTTCACTGCTAGAATGATCTGTCGAGTCTTTTTTTGTCCAGCCAAACATCGGTCAAACTGAAACACACGTTCTCTCTTGAAACTCTTAGGCAAAGGCAAATACTATGCTCGTTTAAAAATAAAAATAAATCTTTACGCAACGAAGAACTTTTTACGCGTTAACAGATTAACCACTTAGTGTGCATTACAAAATACAATTCGAAAATTGTGTTATCTACGATAAATGTTAAAAATAAAAAATTCTTAGGCGAGACAAGTGCACACGACAAATTTCCTTTCTCTCGTTCTTAACCTCCGTCTTAGATTCGAATTTCCTCTTTCACGTTTCAGCGGAATTTCCTCGTAGATTTCTTCTCTTGCGATAACCTCGAGAAGCGAATCAGACCCCCGGATTCAGGATGCCAGTGTCCGGCCGGAAGTGTGCCTTGGTTCACGGATGCGATCGAGTCACGTGTCGCGAGATCTAGACGAACGAACGAAGCGGAAGGAATTGGAGCGACCTCGTGGCGATTAGCCGTGTTTTGTCTCCCCTCGTTTCACCCCGAGTCGCGGCTGTCGCTTGTCTCTCTCTCCGTCACGTTTCGAGCATGCAACTGGCGAAGAGCCGCGAGAAAAGGCGCAGCGACGACGATCGTCCCGGCGTCAAGAAACGCGTCGTCCGGACTGGCAGACTCCAACTCGAGGACGCGCGATGCCGACGACTCGAGATCGACTCGAAGTGAGCCACGCACCGCGCCGCGTTACTTTCTTCCACGGCGTTAATCGCGCACGTCCGCTCGGCGGTGTTAACCTTTAATTGAAACGAACGTTAATCCGCCGACAGCTCGAGCACGTCCCTCCCGCCGATTTAAATGGATTTCCGGAACGATTGGAATTACGCGGGATTAGTGGAAGATCGTGCCTGACGAGACCCTGATTCCTCGAAATCGCCGCCTTCCCGGCTGCCCCGCGATAAAACGTGCAAATTCCTCGACGTTATCGGCCTTCCGCAGTCCACGAAATTTACGTCGAGCGAGTTCGCCTTTATCGTTGTTTCTTGATTAACGCAATCGTGGTCGCTGATTAATTCGACAAACCGACGAGAAGACTGCTTTTTATCGTGAAAACGGTGTCGCGATTTCATTTCAGAAACGATCTTGAATGTTAGATCGCATTCTTCGGGATTTTATTTATTTTGGAGAGCGACAAATTGCGAATAGCTTTATACTTGCGTGTATGGTGGCGCAAATTTTTTTTTTTTTTTTGATAAAATTTTCTTTTCTTATCGAATATTTTAGCTTCCGTTGTGCAATGACCAGGCAATTCTCTAGAACTTCGAGTAAATTGAATGTTACATATTCACATGTTTATGGTTCGTGAAAATTTCGTTTTATAAATTGGAATAAATTCTTCTCCTCTGACGAAATTCTGATCATGGAGGGTTAATTAAAAAACTAATACAATTTCCGATACAGTTGATTTTTTTTCAAGTTCTGTCCATAAGTGCGGACATTTTGAATTTATTTTAGTGGTTAAAACATTCATTTCGTCAAAGCTCTTTGTTCATTTTTTTTTTTTTTTTTGTGCAAACTGTTGTTTTTTCTTCTCAGTTGCGTACAGCCAATATCTGTCAATTATTAAATTCAAATAGATCGCGAATTTTAGTTTGTGTAATTTTATATTTTTATGAATATTTTAGGGAACTGTAATATATTTAAAGACCCTGGATGCTGCTGGGAAGGAGAGAAGGAGTGTGTGAAAGAAAGTGAGAAGAAAGGCGATGCGTTTCGTCTCGGAGTCACTTGCCTAGACTCATCATCAGTGGGGGGGCTGATGGCAGCGACTCCTTACCCCAGAAACGCTTGTTATTATAAGACTACCCGCTAAAGGCTGGGGCCCCCGGTCACCCTCCTCTAACGGGGTTCCGCATGCTGCTTGTGCTTAACATCGGAGATCGGTAGGACCTCGACGCTAAGCTCGCAGCCGCTTGCGGCTGATGCTAGTCGAGTGTTCGAAACTCGTAGTCGAGGAATCGTAGGGCCGCTACAAATATAATTAAAGAAGTGGAATCTGAATGTCACAGCTGAGACTTCCAGTACAAAATTCCACAATATGAAAGAACATTAAAAAATATTCTACGCGAAAAAGGCTTTCTGTAACGTCTGATACAACTTCCTACATTTTCAATCATCTTCTCAAAAACACGAGTTCCCATAAAAATCCATAACCTAACCATAACAAAAAAAAACCTATACCTCGAATATTTTACGTATAATATTTGCACGTTATATAAAATTTTTTGTAAATTTCTCAAATATTAAATTTCCCCGAACTGTTCAAAACATAATCCGTAATCCAATAACAAACAAACGAACGAGTCGAATTTCGATCCCGTCGCCGTCGTCAAAGAGTTCGTAATCTCCGAAAACAACTTCGTAGTTTTTTCCAGTTCGATCGAAGAATCTCAACGAGCTTAAAATTTCCTTCTCTCGGCAGGTTTCGCAAAAACCCAGGCGAACTGCGACGACACGAAAATCCGCAAGCTGGAAGCTGCCCGCAATCAATCGGGTGAACGTCGGTGTGTCGCGTCGCGTCGCGTCGCGGTATTATCCCCCCGTCGAACGCGCGCCGCGGAAAACGTACGAGACAGGGTACAAGCTGTACCGGGGGCCGTTTTCTGCGCTCCTGCACGACGTCTCGTTTCCGCGGCGCAATTTATGCGCCGTATCAAACGAGGCGACGAGCTACACAACCGAACGACCGCGAACACGATACGAAACGAATTTACTACGAATATTATTCGACATGATCACCGCGGTAATAAATACTCGCGTGGAGTTTAACTGCCGCGGCGGATCTCGGTACTTGTCAGTACGGATACGATCTTCATTTTCCATTGGCTGCGTCTTATCAAACTTTCAGCTTGAATATTTAATCGCGGAATATATGAAAAATTTAACTGAACTTCTGGAAAATTTTGAATTACGCAGAGTGCACTTCATCGTGAAGATTATTTTTGAAACGTGTAAAGTTGTAGTAATGCCAGCGTAATGTGTGACGATTCGTTTTACCGAGGCAAATATGAATTTGAATCAAAGTCTGTAGTTTGGTTAATCGAATTACGTTTCTCGTCTTTTTTACGGAAAAGTTGACGATAAATTCTACGTCGAAAGCACGGTGGATTTATCACTTAATATCAAATGTGTAACATAATTCTATCTCTTAATCATTTTATGGTAAAAATGTCTCTGTCGACTCGACAAGTTGACGAAAATGGACTAGCTATGTTCTTTTATCTTCGACTGAGAATCACCATCTCAATTTAATACGATGTGATATACTGTATTAGAACGGGTATATGGTTAAATTAAAACTGCAAAAAAATCTCAAAACGTTATTTATTTCCACCCTATATAGGCTCAGTTCAAATCACAGTACAATGCAATATTACTCGAACCAACTACCAAAAATTAAAGAAGAAAAGAAAAATTTTGAACGAAAAAAAAGAATAGCGTAAATAAAAGTGTAGATATCTCATCACACTTGGCCAGATATTATTTAAAACAATTACTATTTAAACGTTACGTGTTTCAACGTCAAAATGAAAATTTACTTTTATTCTAGTCCGCAATATGTCGTCGCAATCTCTTACGTCAGATTGTTATCTTGTTATTTTGTTTAAATAATCAAGAAATTATACACAAACGACTCGTTGAAATCATACACCCGAATGGACTCGTCTCCCTTCACATTATTCAAAATCTATCATTTTCTATTTTGTTCCAAGCTCGAGACTGATTGTGAGACGAGCAACGAGGGTGGGTAGTCGCGTGATGGTACTTTCCCTGTGAGAATCTCGACTCTCCTTCTCGCCCCTCACCCCCCGGTGTATGTGCGTCCCGTAGCTGCGGCGAAGAAAAGACAAATTAACTAACCAGGTTTTTTTTTTCACTGTGTTGGCGTTGCAGGTACAAAGCGAATCGTTGCGTGAGCGGGGGCGGTGGCCGCGGGAACAGCGCGACTGGTGGTACCGGAGGCGGTCTAGGTAACGGAGGCAGCGGCCGCGGGGGCGGCGGGGGCGGTAGCCCCGGTAGGGGCGGCGGCGGAGGCGGCGTTGGAGGAGGCGGAGGTCGCGGCGGAGGAATAGACGGTGGCGCGGTACCTGCTACGCCACCGACCATCAGCCGTTACCACCACCGCTACCATCATCACCATCATCATCATCATCGTAATCACGACCACGTCACCACGACCAACACGGTGGACGCCGCCACCATCACTGGCATCGCCTGGCACCTCAGGCACAAGCTACCCCTTGGAAAGCAGTGCCTCGAACACCGTCTTCAGCACCGGCATCACCATCGGTCCCCCTATCGGGCCTCAAACATGGGCCAAAAGATTTCAGGTTAGGACCACACGACACGCTTTCCTCGACACGCACACCGCGATGACTTTGACTTTGTACTGCCAGTTTGGTTCTTGGACGAGTGGGTTTTCGATGGGTCGTGCGTGGGCGGCGGAGAACCTGTTCGAACGTTCGAGAGTATTTCTTTTTTTTTTTTTTTTTTTTGGAGAGAGATGACGATGTACGGGATTATTAGATAATTCGTGTTGATAGGAGGTTGTACGTAATGACGCATTTGCATTTTGGAAGAGCAGCTTTCTCAAGTAAATGGAAATATACTTGATTTGCGACGCATTTATATTTTGGAGCATTGAAACTTTAATTAATTTTAGCTGGAAATTAGGGTGTTTGTGTTTCTAGAAATATAGAAATCGTGATGATAGCACTTGCAGAGAGTTTGAAGGTTCAAAAATAATGCTAATAAATATGCGAAGCATACAAAAACGTGTAAAATAATGTTACTTGTCGTAAATTCCATTTATTTTACTTTAACTATGTTTGCAGAGATATGAATTTGCACAGGAATGTGAACTGTTTAACTATTTTCTACATTCACCTCAGAAATTGTCATTATTTCTATCATCTTCCACTTGTGGAACTTGTTTATTTCTTAGAAATTGAATATTAATATAAATCTATACTTGTATCATGAAATTGAGGAATAGATGGTATTGATGATTTGATAATTAAAAAAGTGGAACAATATTGTAAAGTTTGGGTTAGGTTTGAAATGCAGACAATTCCAATAGTGACATGCGCACATTGAACGTAATGTTTAGCAGTTTCCAACGCAGCAGCGTTACATGATGAAACGCAGTCTGGAGACCAACTTCGAGAGGTTGATTCACCTCGTCGGGCTCCGTCCAGGGTCAAGGCCTCTGACCGCTCTCGATTTTACCTACCTGCTCTCAGGTAGAAGCTCTCGAACAGGTCCTCGAGACCGAGATTCTATCCTCTGGCCAATGCACGGTCTCTCTAAAATATCAAGTCGAGACGAAAGTTCCATCCAACAGCGAACCGAGTCGTTTCATCAATTTTTAACACCGCGTAACGAAAAGTTTGCTGATTAAACTTATCTCATTGAAAGTTCACTTTCGAACGATTCTCCAACATTTCCTGTTAAACATCCGAATGTTCCCTTCATGTTTTCTATCGGAAAGCTCCTTAAATATATTTCTGGTCGGAGAGAGATTGTTGTTAGCCCCGCAGAAAAATATTCCTGTAAAATAATATTCTTAAAAGTATAATAAGATGTAATATACTTGTAGTATAAAAATACTTTACAATACGTAATGATTTTTTTTTTTTTTTGGAAACGATATCATCTTGACCAAATTCACGTTCAAGCTGCCAGCGCAAGTATCCTCGTTTTAATTAGCCAATTACGTTCCCGATCCGGTTAAAACGATGACCGATCGCTACGAGAAAAATCGGCCGGTGAATCGGTCGTTTGTCGCCAGGAATCAATTCCATCGATCGCGTCCCTCCGTCATGATTTACACTGGCCATTTGCCCGCTTCCGGAGATTCATTCTGCGTCTCGGTTGGTGCGATCGTGCAACGACCCTCTCCCTATGTCCGCCCGGGCCTGGCCGCTTGTCTTTTCGAGAAATTTGTCGCCCTCGACCGCAGCCAATTCGCAGCTCAGCTGCGCCCGTGAAATTTACGAGCCGAGCATACGCGACAGAGAAGCTGCGCGACACGACTGGGGCTACTGTTTCCGCCGGTGCCTCGTGGAAGGGAGAACCAAGTCTCTCCGGATGTCTCGAGACAAGCAGCGCCACGAAAGGGAAGAAAGGCAGTCGCGCGACGAACGCTTCGAACCTCGGAGCGTGGAAGAGGAGAGTGGAAAGGTCGAGCGGCGGATACACGCGCGCAAGTTCGTGAAAGGACCTTTCTACTAGTACCCTTTGGCTTTTCGGCTACGAGAGAGAGAGAGAGAGCGAGAGAGAGAGAGAGAGCAAGATGGACGCAGACCCTTTGAAATGTTTGCGGTCCTTTCCAGAACCCTCGTTTCAGAACCCTTGAACGCGCGCACCAGCACTAGGGAACAGCTGCCAGAGCAAATAAACCAGCATCCAAGGATATATCGTACTCTCTCGAGGCTCGAGAACCGCACAGTAGAACGAGACGGCGAACTTTCGAAAAACCTTGAGCGAAGCCTGCTGCTGCGCCCGCCGGACCCGGGGACCCTTCATTATTTTTCTTCCACTTTTTTTTCCCCTCCCTCTTCCTCCGTTCCTCGGCAAATCTACCCTGGCTGCTGGCTCGCTGGCGCAACCCAGGTATCTCCGGGATACCTCGCCGCCAGAATCCCACAGACGCGCCCTGAATTATTAACGACCCCGTGGAAATTTATCCCGCGCGGATTCCCCGATGACGATCCACTCTTCGCGCGCGTGATCGATGACCGTGCGATATTTCGATTCGCGATCACGATGCGACGAGTGGTAATTGTATCGATTTGTTATTGTCAAAGAAGAATGTTGTTAGAATGTTGTTATTGTAATATACTGCGTCGAGTTGCATCTCGTAGGAACATTTTACAACGCGGTTGAGTGGAGGGAAAGAAAAAATGTTCGTAATTCAAAGTACTGATACATGTATTGGAGCACTTTGACTCGAGAAAAACTCGTTCAAAATTCGACAGATTTGATATCATATATGGTAGAATTCGAGAATTCTGGATACGAAAAAAGATAAATATGTGAAAAGTAACATTCAAAGTTTCTAAATTTTCCTTGGAATAACGCAGTCGCTTGACAAAATAAACGTTCATCTTATTTCGATGGTTAATGCAAATACAATAACATCTACAAATATAGATTTCCCTTTCAGATTCAATTCGCTAATGCGATGGGATTTATTGTCAGTAGAACGAAATTTATCCATCTATTTTTAAATACGCGTGGCTCGCTTTTAAAACCGATTTTTCATGCTGTCAAGGAACTGCCGTGCCCTAACAAAGTTATTGTCTCTTGTTCGTTTGTTGTGAATTTCGGCCGTTGACCTACGAACTTGTTTTGATCATTGTCCTCGATCGATGCCGGTCGTTTAGCATCGGCTAACGAATTTGTACGAAACAGACAGCAGAGAAACGCCGTTAATAGTAAATCGTTGCTATTCCTCGTAACAATAAATCGTTGCTACGGACCTCAGTACTAAGTTGTTGCTACCGCAGTTATCGGAAGATCAATTGTCATCGGTATCCACCGGGCTATCGAAGTCAATCGAGTTTTAATTAGAAAGGAAGAAGTCATTCGACAAAACTTGTCGCACCAAAACTGCCCTCCCTAAGGTATAGTTGTAACCTTTACAAATCTATTATACGTACGTGCATTTGCGAGTACGTAGAACATTATCAAAGTCAAATTTGATCTGCGTTGTCGTTACAAAAGGTTGATACTGATACAGGCGATCCATAAAAAATGTTATCGTAACCGGATTTGAAACGAACTGGTTTTATCAATATTATTCGTGAAATTAGAGTCGCATCAAGACTCTTGACGTGTTATAGAAATGATCGACTAAGGGACTTTTTTTCTGATTTTCTTTTCTTTCAGGCGGCGTAAAAAGCGTGACACGTGAGGCTGCATCTGGAGCTGTCGGTGGAGTTGGCGTCGGAAGTGGCGGTGTCGTAGCGTACAAACCCGTGGTACCAAGAGAGCTGGCGCAACACTTCGCGAGGCCGCCACGGCTCGATGTCCTGCTCGATATGCCACCCGCTTCGCGGGAGATGCAGATTCATCATAGCTGGAACGCCAACGATCGTAGCCTCAACATATTCGTCAAGGTATCTCGGGAATGCACTCGTTGAGCTCGAAATATTTCAGGCGATCTTTCGCTCTTTTTGCGGATGAATTCCGTTGCCGCGACATTGTCACAATTTTGTCTCTCAAGTTGAATGTGAGAACTACATGAAAGAATGTAGAAGTTAAATTCGAATGTGTATTGTTATTAATAAAATTTTCTCAAGGAAGAATCAGTTGGCGTAATTTTTAATAGAAAAGATTAGATTTGTACCGTAACAAACCTAAAGCCGATTATAATTCTACGTAATATGACAAACGTGTCATTCAGAGTCAAAAAGTACTCGTCCGCAAAGGACTGATCTTTTGAAATTAAAATTCCTCCGTTTTTTAGTTCTTGTTAATTTTAATTTTAGTACGTTGCTTTTTGTAATAACCTCATTACTCTCGCTTTGTGTCATATTTTTGAAATTCCAGACGTTGACGCGAAATTTATACGTTCTGACGGAATATTTCAAAATTATAAAATATTATGTTACAGTAAAAGCGTGACGAAAACTCACTGTTCAGTATTATGTAGTTACCTGTGTTACTTACAATCTTTTTCCTTGTTCTTTAATTATTCCAAAGTGTTCGTAAAAATAGACACATCGGTAATTAACGATCATCAATCAGTATATTGATCCTTTATAGACTATAATTTTTCACAATTCACTAAACTGTATAAATTTTATGACGTATGACGAAATGATAAAGACACGTATTTGGGATTCATTGTTAATTACTCGGTTAATGCGAATCAAATCTTTTCTATTTTAATTCGCATATCTCTGCAATCCAATTTCATATCATTGACCGACAAATGACTCATTGGCACAAATTATTTCTATTGGCAGGATGACGATAAGTTAACGTTTCACCGGCACCCGGTGGCCCAAAGCACAGACTGCATAAGAGGGAGAATGGGGTACACGAAAGGTATGCATGTCTGGGAACTGTACTGGAGCACGAGGCAAAGAGGCACGCACGCCGTAGTGGGCGTCGCGACCGCAGAGGCACCCCTTCACAGTGTCGGATACCAGAGCCTGGTGGGTAACAACGAACAAAGCTGGGGTTGGGATCTCGGTAGGAACAAGCTTCTCCACGACTCGAAGAACAATGGCGGTATCACGTACCCAGCTCTCCTCAAACCCGACGAAACGTTCATTGTTCCTGACAAATTCCTCGGTGAGTGGAAGTCCCTCTAATTTCACTGGGTGATGGTTGATTTCAATAACCTAACGAAAGTTTCTTTTCATCTTTCCAGTGGTCTTGGACATGGACGAAGGTACGTTAGCATTCGTCGTGGATGGTCAATACCTTGGAATCGCGTTCAAAGGCCTGAAGGGCAAGAAGCTTCATCCTATTGTGTCCGCTGTATGGGGACACTGTGAGATCACGATGAAGTATATCGGTGGACTTGATCGTAAGTAGAATTGCTAGAATTAGCTTCAAAGATATTCAAACACATTTTGAAAAATCTTATTTTGCATATTTGTTACACTTATTTTATCATTTGTACTTACTTTGTTTCGTATACTTATTATTTATTTCTAATTAATTTCTAATTAAAAATTTATTATTTAATTCTAATTAAAAAGTCATCTTTTTTTTGTACGTGATAAAATTCTGATTATGATTATCATAATGTACCCGCGATTACGTAAAGTACTTTAATTTGCATGCGAAATAGTTAATTAAGTTAATTGAGTACAAAAAAATAAGAATCTCTTATAACATAAATTTCGTCTTATTATTTGCTACGATAATAAGCTAATAATTGAACGTGTCGAATGAATCCGTGTACCAAATACACGAATAACAAATGCATAATTACGTACGCATTAAGAACATGGATTGGCTAATACACGTTACGCGTGTCCCTTTCGATACAAGTAGACTTTAATGATAACGTATACCTAAAATCAGCCAGGTAAATCATGGATATCGTAATTGTTTCAGCTGAACCATTACCTCTGATGGATCTCTGTCGAAGAGTGATTCGAAAACGAATCGGCAAGGACAACATAGAAGAGAAAGTGAACGCGCTGAGCCTGCCGTTAGCAGTGAAGACTTATCTCCTGTATCGCGACAGGAGGTAACTACCGAGTGCTAGCTCTGAAACTACCACTACTACCATGATTACGACTGTGAACACCACTGCGCTATTAAATCGTTGCCACCACGACGCACAGGGGAACGCCCGCTACCCCGTCGTATGCCACCAAGCACAGTCCATAAGCCGCTTATACGATCCATGGTGTTTGTATCCATGTAAAGATAAGACAAGACGAGTACGATCGTCGTGGTCACGTACGTTGTCGTCGTCGTCGTCGTCGTCGTCATCGTCGTCTTCGTCGTCTTCGTCCTCGTCCTCGTCTTCATCTTCGTCTACGTCTTCGTCTTCGTCTTCGTCTTCGTCTTCGTCGTCGTCTTCATCATCCTCATCATCATCGTTGGCATGATATTCGTCGTCATTGTCATATGTTCATCATTGTCGTTGTCACTGTCGTTGTTAACCTGACCGACGTTATCGTCGTTATTGTCGTTCCCGAACACGATCAGACGACGCCTATGGAGGGAAAAAAGAAAAATTCAGAACGCACGAACGGGACATACACGCGAATCGTATCGGGACTAGCGAATTATTTAGGTGATATAATCGTTGCCTTGTATCAACGTCATGATCAAAATGGAGTCTCTGTCGATTGTTTATAAGAAAAACAAATAGCGTACGATGCAATTCGGTTACTTTTTGAGCATGTAGCACGGCGCTGCCATCTTTCTTTTTTATTCTTTCTTCTTTTTTTTTTTTTTTCTACTTTGTAATTTAAGTTGCCGCGTTATTAGAACGTTCTGCGTATGACGAAGAAAATGAAGCAAGAAATCGAGGACCAGATTGTAAGGACGAGAACACACACACACACACACACACACACACACGACGTGGCTCGGGATGAGAGGAAAAAAATTGAGAAAATTGAGAAAAAAAAAAAAAAGAACTATTATGAGAAAAACAGCTCTTCGCACAGTTGGCCAGTAAAACGTTACACTTAGTCGAGTCTGAAGGCTGATACGGATAACGTTTCGATTATTAGTCAACAATGGGTAGCGGGCTTGTTCTAGTCCGGCCGCATTGCGCACGTAGGAGAGAAGATAGTGAAGCAGAAACAACTACGTGTTTCACGACCCGAACGAAGAGAAAGATGGACGAAATTTCAAGAAGAAGACTCCAATCGCCACGGCGCGGCGCAATCGTTGTTCATGCGAACTGTTAAAAGAAGGAAATGTGTGTATAGTGACAAAAAAGAGCCAATCGAACAGCCACCTTCCAATAGACTCATTTTTCAAGTATTTTCTAAGCATGCTAGGTCTAATGAAGTATAGTGGTGTGTATGATTCGTGGATGGACACGAAAGGAACGAAAGAGAACTTGTACACATATATATATGTGTGTGTGCGCGTGTGTGTATACACATATATATATACACACACGCGCGCGCGCACACACACAAGATTCACTGAATACCATGCCTTCGATTTTTTCGTACATGTTATTTTGTTTTATTCTTTGTTTGATTAAAAAAAGAGCCCTAAAAAGAAAAAAAAGAAAGATGCATACGTATCGCAACTAGGAGTTATCTCTAAACGATATTTTAGCGAGACGCGACGGACAGAGGGGTTACAAAAGCACGAAATTTAGCGTTACACGTACATCGATCAAGATATTCGAGAATGGAAGAGAAGAAACAAAAAAAAAAAAAAAAAAAAAAAAAAAGAGTAAGAGATAAAAATAAATTACCTCTATTAAGTTAATTGAAGTAATAAAGAGCAAGATGATGAAGATTAGTACGTAGTTAAAAGTTTAGGACGAGCGAACGTACACGGGCATATTATAGCTGAATAAATTTAAAACATGAATTTAAAACTGTCATAGAAGGAGTGATGAAGAACCGCTGCGACATTAATGTGCGAGTGTTTATGTGTGTGTTACACGATCTAAATCATGGCGACGACCCAGATAATCACGATGATGATGACGGTGATGAATAAGATAATGATGATAGTAAACCGATTATATCGGGCGTGTTGCTACCTATACTATTAGCATGACAAATTATGACTGGTCCCTAGTAATTCTTTAATCTTACGTTTGTGGCTTAAGTTTAATGATAACGTGCCGTTCATCGGCGATGTCGATTTGTACATAGGGTATAATTATAATATTGATAATAATAATAATAATAATATCTATCGGTACGACAATGAATGTATCGTGGGTAGTGATTGTATCGTAAGACCGTGAGGACGAACCGAATGCGAGAAGGAAAAGAAAGGAAAAAAACAGAATTCTGCTGTCACACGCGAGAAAAAGAAAAGGGAAAAAAGAAATGCTCAAGAGGCAACACTGTCAATGAAAAACATTTTGCGCTCCACTTTCTTTCGTATCACGAGAGTACCACTTTGTTTCCTCTTCTCTTTTTGCTTTTGTTTTTCCGCTTTCCACGAACGAAAGGTTCCTTGCTGATACCACGCATTGTTGTTCACTCTCATAGAAGGCGAGTTCCCCCGTGGAATATCGCGCGTTAGAAGACCGCGTCTTCCACATAGTCTGGCCAGACATACGTACAGTTGCACTTGTCACAAAAGAAGAAAAGGAACCTATTCCCTTTCATCCATTCGATTGTCTCGGAAAATATTTACGTTTAACAACTCATCGAATTCTATCAATGGTCGAAAGTGCAGTTTAAAAGCCGTTCTCAAAAGACACGCACGATCTCGCAATCGGCAGCCACTGCGTCGTAATCTTGCGGTCCTCAATACGCACACCCAAAATCGCTGTCTGCTAGAGCAATGTCGATCTTCACTACCTTGAAGCGATTCAAATTCGATTCAACTTCTCCGTTCGGTCGAGGCCGTTCGCTCGAGTTTCTCGAGCTGCGGAGAACGAATGACGAAAACGAATGAGGAAAACAGATTAGTAGAAGGATTCGTGGCGAAGGAAACGAGAAGAGGAAGAGGAAGAAGAAGGACGAAAAGAAGGAAGGAAGGAAAAAGGAAAAGGAGTGTTATACATACACGGAGAAACGAACGGGTGAGGATCAAGGTCCTCCCTGCTTCCTCCGCGCGTCAACGCTCGTCACGAACTCTTGAAAATAAAAATATCCAGGACAAAATCGGACACCGTGTATGTCGCGTGTTGTACGGTCGCGCAGCGGTAGGAGAAATTGTTACGATCCCAGTGACTTGACGTCCGTTCGTCGAATAAAAAAGAGAGAGAGAGAGAGAGAGAGAGAGAGAGAGAGAGGAAAGAAAGGTGAAATAAATCTACATAATAAATCTAATAATAACAAATAACGAAGTAAGAGAACGATTCTCTCGAGCGCGGCGCGGACGTCGCGTGTGTTATCATTTATGCGTGAAACAAGTATCTCCGAATGGAATTACACAAATAGCGAATAAGGAATAATAAGGAAAAGAAATTATATAAGGTGAGAAATACAAATAGGAAAGATTAAATGCGAGCGCTGCACATACCATCGTTTTTCGGACGTGCGTTTTGAAACAGGAAGAAAGAGAGGTAGAATGTGTGTGTGTGAGAGAGAGAGAGAGAGAAAGAGAGAGAGAGTTATCGACGATACCAGAAGGAGGAATATTTAAAAGAGAAGGGGAAAAAGAAAGTTGAGATTCACACACGCGCAGAGAAGACGTTATTCTTTTTTCCGCGAGTAATATTGTCCTCCGTCTTTTACTACCCCCGTGTTACATCAACCTATTCTTTACGAGCTATTTTCCATAGAGAAAGCAACAACGGACGATTTCTTTTTTTCTTCGTGCGCGTGTCGCGTTCCGAGCATGATACAGGACGGAAAGAGAAGCATAGCGTTTAGAATGTTGTATATATTATTAATTAATGATTAATATTAATAATTATTATTATTATTGTATCGGCTCGATAGTTTAATTAATTAATCAATCAATTATATCGTGTTAGTCGGCATAATTGTGGATTCAGTTTTTGTACGGTAGGGAAAACGCGATCTAAATGAACGCGATCGATCGATCGAAAATCTCTGTTGGATCCGGAGGAGATTGGTCACGTTCTCTTCAGCTTGTCGCTCGGTCATTTTTTCACTTTTTATTTCCTTCCTTTTGTTCTTTTGTTTTTTCCTTTTGCGTTCGAGCGACGACGCTTCCGGGACGAGCCATTGGAGACTTCCTGTTATTTAAATCGCATTAACGATTGGGCGAAGCATAATGGATCACAGCGAATAAAGCAAGTAAAAAGTAAAGAAACGTGTTTTTATATCAGCGCGTGCTCGTGTTTCGTTTCAACGCTTTCTTTCTTTTTTTTTTTATTTTAATATCACTTTTTTATCGACAAACGTATTTTACATTAATTTTCACTGCATGTTCTGAATTTTTGTTCGTTTTGTATCTTACGTCCCATTTATTTCCCCGTTTTTATTATCTCGTTCTTTTTTTTTTTTTTTTTTTTTTTTTTTTTACCAACAACTAAGGTGAATTTTCGTTTGTATCTACATGATCAATCTTTAGTTCTTTCTTTATTTTCATTCGTGTTTGTTGGACAATCACACCTCCTTGGGTTGATCCAAATTTTCGTTTCCTTTTTATTTCAATGCCGCAATTTTTTTGTTTCACAACGGCAACACACTCGACGAAATTACTCTGTACACGAGGATCGATCGATCGATCCGACGACGCAATCGAGTCACAACCGTTTCACTGTACTTTGACGCGCTTTAAATTTTACCCCAAGTTTTACTCGCGAACCTTGACATTTTTATCAGAGTCGAATTCAGGGAGCGGATGTAACAATTGTCGACAGTTCGATCGATCGACCGATCGACGGATCGATTGTCCACTGAAAACAAAACAAAAAGAAAAAAAGCGAAAAAAAAAAAAATAAATGAATAAAACCGCATGGAGTATCTTGGCGACCACGACCTCTCGCCGAAGCGAGACACTCTCCAATTTGTTTTCCCGCGGAGGGTGTTCGCGAACCAAGAAACAGGGAGGGGAATAGGGAAATAAGAGATAAGAGAAAGAAAACACACACACAGAGAGAAAAAAGCATGGGTGTTTCGAGATATTTTTCGTGAACTGCCTGCCGCCTGCCCGTGCGAACTACGTTGCCTCGACAAATGTGTCTAATTTATTGACGATACGGTAATTAGCAGGTCCTTTAAGCTGCGTGCGTGCGTGCAAACGATGGACGAGAGAAAAAAAAAAGAAAAAAAAAAAAAAAAAAAAAAAAGAAAAAAAGAAAAGAAACGATGCTGTGTATGTGTGTGTGTGTGTGTGTGTGTGTGTGTGCGTGTGCGCGTGTGTACGTTCGGCAAAAAGGGGGTGAGTGTGAAAGAAGCGAGCAGACAAAGGGGCGAGTGAGAATGGATGAAAGAGGGAAAGCCGGACAACAAAGAATGCTGGCGCATCTGGCATCGGGTGGTCTTTCATGGAGTATTTCGTCCGTTCTTTCTGCACGTCCGCGACAAAAGAAAGAAAGAAAGAAGGAAGGAGAAAGAAAAGATCGATTCTCGGCGGTAAATCGAAAAATTTAGCCAAGTCTTTTGGATTGTCGAGCGAAACACGGGTAAATAGAGAGATTTTCGTGGTGGAAATAGATTTTGTTTCGCGTGAGACGATGAAAGAACGCGGCGTCTACAAAGACCGCTTCCGGTCCGGTTTGCGAGCCTGTTTCACACAACGTTCTTTTCTCCTCCTGTGTTTTTCTTTTTTTTTCCTTTGGAGCCTGAACTATTGCAACGAGCGATCTCACGTCTATTTAAGCATAAGTTTACCGAGATTAGCGTGGTATTGCTGTATAGTGGCGAGTGAATACACGAAGAATTTATAAATATGTAATGCCTTAATGTTATATAACGATAATAATGGAATAGCGTTACTGTATAATTAGTTGTGACGCGAGAAGCGCGGCAAAAGGAAAAAAAAAAGAAGAAGAAACCGATATTCGTAACAGATAGATAGATCGAAAAGGGGTGGGTGGTGTAAGAGAGAGAGAGAGAGAGAGAAATAACGAACGAACGAGCAAACATATAGAGGAAGAGAAGAAAATACGTGTGACGGACAAAAATGTAACAAAGGGGAGTTGTGGTACGTGCGGCCGTTTGTCTCCATTCTGTTCGTGATTTGATATTTTTTTATAATTCCGACGACGAGAGAGAACGAGAGATTGGAGAGAGGGAGTGAGTATAAATGGAGCGTGTATAGAGAGCGGACTGCTATCTAAAATAGTTCAGGCTAGATGTCGATGTTTGTAGCAGATAAAGAAAAAAAAAAAAAAACACAACACAGCATATTGTAATTAAAATTAAAAGTCATTAATACCGCCCGCTTTTTTATTCACCCCGACGTAGTTTTTCGTCTTTCTTTTTTCGTTCGCTTTCTTGGGAACTCGTCGATTTCTGACTTTGCAATTAACCATGCGAAAGTCGCGGCCGATTTGAAAGTATTTTTTCTTTTTTCTTTTTTATTATTTTTTAACAGATATATATAATACATGCAACGCTCGTCGCAAATTTATGTACGCTAAATTTCCAACGTTCGAAAAATTATGACGATATACTTGAACTTTTTTAAAACGTAAAGTTTCTGTCTGTCGCGCAAAAAGTCTTCGTCGTTCGAATTAAATAACAGTTTAAATATCGACAATTTTTCGAATGTTAAAAATTTGGTGCACCCGAAGTTGCAGTGGCGCTGTACATTATGTACATTCTTGCGAGCACGATTTCTACATTTCGAAGGAGACACTAAGTTAGAGCACGAAGAAAGGGAAGAAACTACCCAATGCTGAATCTGTTTTACCAAAAGTCAATCGAAATGCACCTTGTCCTAAATGTACGACCAATCAAACACCGACCTTAATTAATTAATAATACGACCCCAGTTTGTTTATTTATTACGCCATTGTTTTATTAGTTTATTCAACTGTTCGTCTTTATATCGCATTTGCGACAAATGTATATCTCATCGTTTATATCCTGTACGTCTCATTTACCAGTCACAAATTGTATCTGTTTTAATAAAACGAGACGTTTCTTCGCGTGCCCGTGCGATAATTTTAATCAAAAAGAAAAAAATTAATAAGTAAAGTATAACTATAAAGTAGATCAAAGTCACTGGTATCCCTCAGAGAAACCGCAGGGTTAAGAAAATAAAAGATCAAACGTCACGCCTTCTTCCCATCGTTCTCGTAATTACGCATTTTATTCCTGCATCTAACGTACGCACACGTTCTCGTTGTCGGCTTTAGTTCACGCGTTCCCCGACCTCCTCGACGAGACTTCCTCGTCGCAGCCTCTGTAGAGCACCTCGCAGTCCTCGCCGCGAATCCCAGCCTCCCCCGCGTCCCGCACCAGACGGAACCATCCGGAAGACGATTTCAGAGATTTCTCCACAGCTCGTCTGAAAGCACACGCGGAACAATCTCAACGAACGGCCCCGGTACTCCTCGCCGAAAGAGGCCGAAAGCGAGAAGAAGCGTCTTTGATATTCCTACGGCGTGCGGAATTTCAAAGGATTTCGCGAGTTCTGCCGGTGCGGTGGATTCCGCGTCACGCGACGACACTCGGAATATTAAATTTCTACGGGACGGCCGCGAGTTGGAAGCAATGTCATCGGCGCTCTGGAACTCACGTCAAGTACTTGGCCAGTATCTTGCCGGTAGCGCCGAACGCCTTCGAGAGCTTTCGGTTCTCCAGGCACACGGTCCTCTGTATGCATCGTACCCTGGCGTCCTCGTTGAGAACGTCTTCCTGCTCCGGTGTCTGGAAAATCAACGCAGGGAAGGCAAACTTCGATTATCCTCGAAACTTTCGATCGAGCCCCCAACTTGCTGCGAGCGTACTGCGAATTTTCACGCGTCTGCCCCGAACTTCAGAGGTGCGTACGATTCGGGAGTCTTATTTTTAGTCAATTTCTCAATTTCGTTGCACAAGCACAGGAAATGACTTACTTTTACAAGCTTATCGTCATTCATCTCGGTCCATATTTGAATTTCTTTCAATTTTGCACAATCGTGAACCATGGCTAGAAGAAGAGATCAATTCTTGAAATTTTATCTCGCGACTACAATCGGTAATGTGTCAAAATGATTGACAAGGTATTGCAAATGAAATGTTGCGTTTATGCGAATGACATGGTTTTTAACGAATTTGTCGAAGCATTCGTTCGTTTAATCTAAATGCAAAAAAGACAAAACCGATGATATACGTTCCGAGACAAATTTTAAAAAAATGGTGCTTGTGACATTACGGAACGAAAGTGCAAAAATATTTAATTTTTTCGACAAAAATATATATCGGAATATATAGATTATTTCATAGTTGGATGTGTTACGAAAATATCGATATTTAGGTAATTAGAAAAGAACGTGTGTACGAATGAACTTGTTACTCAATCTAATGTGCAATAGCACAAAAATCCGGTTGTAAAAAATTTTGAATCGATTCATCGCCAATGTGAACGATATTTTTGTTACGTGCTGAAATTTACGTCTAAAATCTTACCACAGAATTGAAATTATACGCAGCGTAGAGCTCTCGCTTTCTCCTGGCAGACAACACGTCTGTCAGCATCTCTCTGCGCTTCACGTTCACGATCGTGTTCTGAATAATCGCGAAGAGTAACAGTAAACCGATGAAGCTGACGATCACGAGCTGCTTCGAGGATGGTCCGAGCGGATAGTCGTTGGAGTGAGCTACCGGATAAGCGAAGTGCGGATGATCGTACACGTAATGTGGCACGTTGTCGCTCCTGCGATGAATAAACATCCTCGACGGCACTGAAAACCGTAGCGACGTTAGCTCAGCATCCACAGCAAGGAGCATTACTGAACCGACGGCTACAGATTTCGCGTAAATCATTCTTTCCAAAAAATACACATTGCCAAAACATTTCGCGCAATTATTGTCAAACAATATTCCAACAATTTCGAAAAGTAACGAGTATGTGAATTAGTATGTCAGAGCAATTGATCAGACGAAGATTAAGAATCGCTGTATTGAATTAAATTAAATTACTGCATTATTGTTTTGGATATTGATATGGATATTGCGAACGTTCTCAATCACTTATAATCGCAAAAGATCAGTGGTTCAGTTATGCTCTATATACTGCATCGGTTCTCGTCAGAATAGGAGCGCACGAAAACGTTACCGGGTAGAAAATTATTAGCAGGCACGGTGGGAGGATACGCGAGAAGCTCCGACGAGCGCGTCATATCCGGTCGAAGCGGAGATTCTTCTCTGCTCGGTGATTCCAGGACGGAGCCATTTCCGGAGAACGGAAACACCGTAGTTTTTGTATCCTGAGCGACGATCGACGCTGCGAACGCGCTTAATAATGGAAGAACTTTCGTCGTTGCAGGAAAGAACATTTTTCCTTTCACTTGGCGTTTTTTTTTTTTTTTTTCTTTATATGAATGAATTTTCGCGATTCTGCCGTGTCTGTTTGTCGTTGACGATACGCGACTGACAGAAGCTCGATGGCAGTCGGCGGTCTTAAGAAGCTCGGAGAAGGAACAGCTTCGTGACGTAGGCAATTCGAGCAGAAGGCACGAGAAGCGAAAAAAAGTGGCGGCAATTTCGAAAATTGCCGGCCATCATTCGGCTCGCTGAACTATCGCGCGGCTTCACGGTGAAAACGCCATGGCCTGGCCTCGAAGCGATGGTTTCTGTAATGGCCGGGCGAATCTTCTATACGCGGTGTGATTTTATGCTCGGCGAAACTGCGTCTAGACCCCGAGTAACTTTGAGCAACTTTTCCCTCGCGGGATCGACAAAGAACGAACGAAGTTGCGCATTGTAATTAGACCACGGATTTTTGCGAAATTTGAAAGTTGCAAAAACATATGAAATTTCTAAGCGAATAAATCATAGTAAATGAAACAAACTAACTGTGTAAGTTCTGTTGCTTTGATTATGTTCAACGTTCAACTTAAAAGCGCAGTGTAATGATAGCAAAGGACGAACAAACTCTAATTTGTTTTTAACGATAGAGAAAAATTTTAAAGGAAGAAATGTTAAAAGTGAAGATAATATTTTTCGGGATTTCAAGGTCGTCGAGGTATTTTTAAACGAGAGTGTATATTTTTCATCGTCATCGTGTACCAATGATCTTTACGTGATCTTGAGCACGAAAAACTCTAAATTTCTGGCAACAGATGTGTATAATTAAATAACTGCGAGATATACGCGTCAAGTACACAGATACGATGTCATTTTGCTATTACATTGACACTTTCGAATAATCTTAATAATTATTAATATATATGTTGATATCTTTTTGTGGAAAATATCGAGTTGTACATGAAAAAATGTATGATTGGGAGGTGACCTTGAAATCTTGAAAATGCCCGCACTTGGACAAATGAAAAGGATCAATGTTTGTTATAATTTGTTGCAACGGGATACCACGTCGTGAACCTGATTGTCAAAATCTAAACTAAACGACACAGCGTAACAGGTTTACAAGGAAAAGAACGCCACCACAAAAAAAAAAAAGAAAGAAAGAAGGAAAGAAGGAAGGAAGAAAACGCCAAACAAACGAAGCATAGGTGATCGAAAGCGGTATAATATTCGATTACACGACTCGCGAACGTGCCATTGTGGTCTTTCACGCGAGGTAACAAAGGGTGTCTAAACTTTTCTTCCCAATTGATCCAGCGCGAAACAGAGACTTTCCAATTACAACAGGAGCGCGCAACGATCCGTAACATTTACCCAATCGTAAAAATGAAAGGTAAATTGAAATCGTCGATGCGCGAGCCACTCGCCGTCCGTACACCGCCGGCGTATCACAGTGGAGTAACAAAGGATTGCCTGATTTCGAGTGCGTAAAAAAAAAAGAAAAAAAGAAAAAAAACAGAAAGGAAGAAAGAAATAAACGAAAGAAACGTCGTGTTTGATGTAAATGTTCGAACAACGAACAGGGTGGTACCGAGAGAGGGTGGGCAAATCGGTTGGTTAGGTTGGCTGCTGAATCCAAGGGGTTGCTATGGCGATGGGACGGTCGCCGGTGACGAGGAGGAGGAGGGGGACAGAGGGCTGTTGCCTGGAGGGTTCGTCTGTCTGGAGCCCTTCTAAAGGGGATGATGTTCTTCGCTCTGTCTGTCTGGACCGCCGGCTAGCAGCTTTGCGCCCGAGTCAGCTGTTTCGCGGACACTTCCTTCTTCCGTGAAGCTTCTCCGAAGAACGAATTAACCCGTCGTCACTTGCTCTCGCGCGATTTCGCGACCCCTTTCTCTCGACATTTTCATTAGACCTTGCTCGAAAGGAGAACGGGGAATTATGCTGCTATGTATTCGCGGCAGCAAGTTCCTCCCGACTTTCCCGAAGTGAATGAAATATACCGACTTTGAAACGAGAAGGGAAATTCAGAAGTGTGTTAACCAGCTCGTTAAAGTCCGTAGATTCTTGAACGCGAGAGTCCTTTCTGGATACTTTGCCGCGCGAGGGTTCCCGGAGGTTTAATAAGAAATAAGTTCTTCCGGTTTCTCTTTTTTTTCTTTCTTTCTTTCTTTCCTTCCCTCTCTCTCGCGCGCGCACGACAACTTTCGGGGAATAATGGACCGATCTCTGCTCCATATTCCGCTCACCCACTTCCAACAACTTTCCTTCCCGACAATTTATTAATCGTTCCGCCGGTTCACGCTGTACGTTGAACGTCGTCGAGAAGTTCGACCAGCACGACGGCCGGCTATCAGTGTCGATAATTCTCGCGGCGCGGCCACCTTTCGACCCTAGGTGACACGTTTTCCTTAGGTAGCGAAGCGTACGATATCCTTGGGACTGCGCTTCTTTGAAAGCAGCCGGGGAAAATGGAACGTCTAATGTACCCCCGGCTTATAAATAGCTACTCTGTGTTGCATTTTTTTTTTTTTATAGATCGTGCCAAGATAAAACGCATTTCGACGAAACGCCAGTTAGAAAATGCACCCACTGATGACGAAGCAACCCTCGATATTTGTTTGACAAAATACTCGAAACGAACTGTTTTCAAGTTCATTTAACCCTTTGAATCAATTCGAAAACTCGATCTTCACCATCGTAATTAATTAATAACGATTAATTTAATTCAATTTAATAAAAGTAACAAACATGATTCGATCGTTGTATCGAAAGATTACCATCACCGAAAAAATTGCATTTGACACGTGCACGCGATGTAACTGATAAACATACCCAAAATTCATAGTCTCGTGATTACTCGTATATTTGCAGGCAACAAAATTGCTCGCAGACTGCTTTTTAACTTTATTACGTGGTCCCGAGATACCGAGGATCGAGCGGATGTATTTTTAGACGCGATTCATCTTGGAATCTACGAGATAGATACAGACGTCCTGGCGACAACGAAGAACGTTCGAGATGATACTTGGATCGGGTGTTGCCAGTTTATTGCAAACAATAAAAGCGGGGGTTGTTTTTTTTTTCTCTTCTTTCTAGAGCCAGGGTACGTGTAACGGGGTCACATCGATAGACACGCCGCGTGAACGAGCCGCGGGTTTCACGCCAACGCGGCGCGAGCAAGTATTATATTTTTAGTACGCTTTTACAGCGGCCGCCCTACGCTTGGACACCTTGCTCGCCGACTTTTTATCACGGTCCAATCGAAATCGCTCGGCCTGCAATCAGAGCTTCGTTAGCAGCCCTTTTATGCGGCCGGTCGACTACCAGGCTAGACGCCATCCATCTCCCATCCCAGTCGAATCACCCCGGGCCCTACCTCTGCCTTCTTCTTAGACCCGGTGTTATGATTCTCCTCTCTTTTTGTTACCATTTTCTCGCGTTTGTCCTTTTCTCTATTTTTGCTTGCAATTAATCATTATAGCTCATTTCCTGACCCATTTCTATTTATTTATTTATAGAAGAGGAGACTTTCTACCCTGTTTGCTTGGAGATTATTGTAGAAAATATAGAGCATATTCTAGGACAGTGGCAAAGGATAAACGAGCGTACAGGTGATAATTAGGATCGTTGTGAAGTAATAAGAAGCAGGTAAATTACTTTATTTTATACATTGATCAGCGAGATGCACTTTTTTGTATAGAAATATAAAATAGGTGAAATGGCAATTTCGCTTGATAAAGTGGAATCTAGTATATAGATAAAACTAATAGAAAACGTGATGAATAGGATAGCGATTGAGATTATTGCAAAAAAAAGTAAGTAGGAAATATTTTCTATTTTTATATATTTCAGTCAAGTTGATCAAAGGGATATATATTTCTCAAATGAAACAGATGCTTGGCAAAGCGTTATATACAAAATTAACAAATGTCGATAGTAATAATAATGAATTAACATTAATTTATGATTAATGACACAATCGAAAGGAAGGTTTATTTTCTCGTTAAAATTTGACGAATAAACAGATGCAGTTGAACGTAAATGATATAACAATACAGCGGTTCTTGCAGATGTTCATACATTTATGAGAAATTTAACGATGCAAGAATATACATAATATATTGCAGAGCATCTCACATCCTGCTATCCTCTGCTATCTAACAGTATCAAGTGGAATATTTACTAGCAATGGATAATTTATTCTATACATGTATATGTATATTACGATACGTATGTAAATGATGACAATGTATCTTTTTACGCTGAAACATACAGGCCACTTTGAAAAGAAAACTACTTCTGAAGAGAAAAAAGAACGTACGTGTGTGAAATTACATGTGTTAAAAAAGTTCAATAATTCAGCAGTGCAAAAAATACAAACTTTTAAGATACTTTAAATATTGAAGTAAATTAGCAATTTTTTCAATCCTTATTTGGATACGTCGGAGAAGAAGAAGCGATTGTTCTGTTGTTCAAAAGTTCCATTAGTAGTACACATTTTGTCCAGTTCGAATATGAGAGGTTCCGTTGTAGCAATAAGAAGGCATATAAAAAAATATAACGTAAAAATATAAAGCCGTGGCGTTTCTATTGTATTCGTGGAAATAAATCTAAATCATAAACATCCGAAGCCGGGCGATGATGGGTTGCCAGAACGAATTGAAATTGATCGAAATCGGAATGAAAATATGGTAATCGCGATTAGCTGGCTATCCCCTGGCTAATAAACGGAAAATTGATTTCTCCCAAGGAACGGCGGAACAACAGAAACGGCTCGGCTTAAAGCCGGGGGTTTAAAATTCATTTTTCTTCGTTGCCTCCGCCAGAAGCAATTTTAAGCATCCATACTCGCTCCTTCTCTCGTTTTCTTTCTGTTCGATCGCCGTGGAAGTCTTTGGCGCGAGCTAGCCCGAATTTTAAGGCCGCAGTTACCGCACCGAATTAATGGATAATTCGTGTTTGTTCCATTTTCTTCGATCTCTCTCCCTCTCTCTCTCTCTCTCTCTCTCTCTCTCTTTCTGTCTCTCGTGCTGGCTGCTTGTTAAAGTGCGCAAGAAATACCTACGTTTTCCATTGTTCCTTTCTTTCTTTTTCCTTTTTTTTTCCTCTTTATTCTTCTCTTTTTAACCGAAACTACCGGCAGTAGTACATTGCTTAATTAATTGGAGGGTTCTTCGTATCGTGTCCGACCCGTGGCGGGCTTTACTACTTGCTGGCACGCAACCAGCTCGCGTTTCGTCCTCGAGTGATTGCCCACGAATATTTCGTTGACGAATGGAGGAAGAACCGCGAATCTGGCGTGCATTTGTCCACGACTCTTTCGCTCGTTAGTGCGACGTAACGTATCTAAGAGACGATTCAATTACGACGACCGTGCGTTTGAATAATTCAACCGGGTGATCCCGGAAAACGTCCAGGAAAGTGGAGCGAAGCTTGGATTAACGCGAACAATTACGCCGCGCGATTTACATAATATTTTCAGGTTCATTATCAGGTGAATTATGAAGAGGACAGAGTCGGACGGATTACCGCAGCTGCCCCTTTCCCCGGAATTTGTTTCAACGTCGATACCTCGATCACGAACGAACACGCGCAAGAGGCGCGTGCGTGTTCTACGAAACACGCTCTTGAAATTCTTCGAAGCCGGACGCTGACAGTGAACGAACATTTTTCTCGTCAGCCGGCGCGACGAAATACATCGACCTCTCGGTATTAATGGAATACGTGTATCCAGAAATCCGGCACAGCCGCAGGAAGCCTCGGAGGATCCATTCGGGTCAGGCAGCCTGGGAAATCCTTTAAAGCCGAGAGATCTCGCTGATTCCATTTCCACGCCGACCTGTTTACCTTCTACTCGAGACCTCGCGCGAGTTTTTCTATTCCTTACGGTCGCGCCTCGAGCGCCGTGTTTCCCTCCGTGGATCAAGCCATTGGATTCCTCCCCCGTTCCTCCAACCTGTTTGAATATTCCTCCGGAGACGCGTCTAACGTCGCCTGCTTTAAATAGAACTTTAATCATTTCGCAATACCTTTCGACGCGATCTCGCAAAGACCTCCGCGTCGATTACTTTCTCGTTTGCTTTTTCAATTATGTTCGACCTTCGCGGGAACCACGAGTTTCACGACGGTCAAGCTGCGTTCGCGTTAGACAACGATCTATCTACATTTGCGTGTATTCGTGCAACGTGCAAGAAAAATTCTAATCTGTTGCTGTCGATAGTAATAAATTCGAGTTGGCGCTTTTCCATTCTTGTTTCTATTCACTTTTCGTATATATTTCGTATATATATATATATTGTGCCAATGAAAAAACAATATAATTGCTCGAAAAGTGAATAAAAACAAGTATTTATAATATATATATATACAAAATCACTTTGATAACGAGATGTTTCTTTAACTTTTCAGTTAGAGTCAAGGTCTGTCGAACGTAAACGCAGTTTTCGCAAAAGTCGGCGTTTCCTTCGTTTCGCTGCCGAGCAGTCGCCGCGGAACCGTGTTTAATACGTGGAACGACGCGCTCGCTTTGACACGCGGCGCAGAACTTCCTGGACGCTTGAATGATGAACGCGCGCCGGGTGAATTAACGGGACGAGCACCCGCACCGCGAAACTATTCGCTGGAAGACGCGCGTGCATCTTTAACGCCTCGACCCGGTCACTCGTTCCGTGTGCCGCCTTGCGCACAGAATCGCCCGAAAAGGGCAACTCTCCGAAGTTTCTCTCGCGGTGTCTCCAATTCCGCGAGGAACCTTGTAACAGTTTCTCTCACCCCCCGTGGCGGTGCGTAGGTAGTCTCGAGGAACACTCGCAGCACTGGTCCGTTTCCCTCCCCCTTCCGACCGGAAATTGACGAACGAAGCAATCGAGCGCGATTAATCACGTATTCGTGGATTTCGAGAGCGAAACCAAAATAACCTTTCCAAGCGAGGAGGACCTTTGGAAGATCAATACTGTTTGCTGGCAGCCTGTCGGTAGATTCATCTTTTAATAAGCGCCTCTTTATCCACCGTTTTCCTCGACGACCGGTCAAGAACGCGGATGCATTTATCAGCCGAGTAAACGCCCCCGTCGTTTGTCTCACCGGACACCCCGTAGAACGAGATTCTGGATCTTTCTGCCGTGTCGCTGAGGCTCGTCGATTCACCTGGTTGTTAAGCGAAACGTTAATTAGCGCGTCGTTAATCGATGAAACTGCCCCCGATCGTTTCTTATCGTTCTTTTCTTTTCTTCTTTTTTTTTTTTTTTTTTTTCCTAACCTTCGCTTGATCAACGTAATCCACAGTCTTCTACGTACCAACGATAATTACACCTGCAACCGTGTTTTCGACCTTGTTTCGCCATATAACTTAGTCCCACGGACGCAAGCTACGCCCTTTTTTTACCGAGAAACTGCAGCAACTGGAACCCGAACGTGGAAATTTTCATGAAATTTCCGTTCATGGAAACATTATTGATTCATCGCGGTGAATTATGTGGATAGACCAGTTCGTAATTTCTTTTTATAGAAATTGGAGTTACTTTTACTGAAGTACGTGGATATGGGTTTATTTTTTTCCCTTAAATTGTTCATTTTTTCGTACACAACAGGTGCATTTCTATCTGTGTACAGAATTATCTTCTGTAAATTCTCGTTTCTGATAAATTGTTTATTTCTTCATATGGAAGTATCACAGACTCGCTACCGGTTTTTATTTCTGGAAATTTGAATTATTTTCTGTACAACCTGTGTAGAGAACTATTTTCGGAACTATCTTCTGCAAATTTTCCCTTAAATTACTTAGTTTTCCACGTGAAAATGCAGGTTTCGTTTTGCAAAATTGAATTACTTTCCGCAAGCCCTGAATCTACGGGACACACGGAATTATTCGAAAAATTCTCCTGTCTCAGAAATTTTTAACTTCAAATTTTCTTTCAAGTTTGAATTATTTTTTGCAATTACCATGTTCAAAATCATTTTCTACAGAGTTTCTTTAATATCTGTAGTTTCACAAATTCACGACGAATATAATTTTCAATAATTCAGTCTCCAATTTCTTAGCTTAAATTATAATATAATCTTTAAAGTATATTTAGTCCTTGACCCTTCTTTCTGACAATATCACGACTTCTCGAGACTCGTCCGTCCACTCTCGAAACGTGTGAATCGAGTAGCGTTGATCAGAGCCACGCAATTAGTAAGAAACGAAGTGAATCTCGATGAACGGGAGCAATTTCGCATATTTGATACTAGCTTCACGAAGGTGTAAAGCGGATGTTAATATCGGCGAAGATATTCGATCGGCTTTTGTGAAATTTGACAAGTAGGTACAATTTCAAACAATGGTGGTAGAACGAGAAAAAGAAATGCGCGTTCGTATACACTGGATGTACCGAGGTAAACGTTCCAGTCACGTCTCGAAAGCGACGATGAACGTTAGATAACGATAAAGACACGCTGTCTCGTCTGTATCTATCTTTTGAGCAGTCAAGTTTTCGAGCACGGAATAACGCTGATACTGTGCTCGTTTGTATACAGTTCTTGGAACGGTGAAGTTCCTCTGTTTCAAAGCTAACTAGATCTGGAACGTTCGCGGAATTATCAAATGGACGCGAATTGTCAACTTCGCAGGAAATAACATGCACGTGCAATATTTAGGTATTTCGCCAAATGTACATAGTAGACATTTGATAACCAGAAAAAACAAGCTCAATAATCTTGGAGTTGAAGTGAAAAATTTCGGCGTAATTAAAATTTCCACCACTGCGTGAGATGTTTTTGAAATTCACTGGCAGATTTTGCAGATTTTCCATATTTCTCAATTTTTCATGAACGTACGAAGATTCGCTAGGTCCAGACGTTACCATTGACATTATCATTGTCGTATGAAATTATGAGTATTTTTTGCGTTACGAGTAGCAAAGGATTCAAAAGTGCAAAAATACGTAAAATATCGAAAAGATGTAACAGTTGTAATATTTAATACGGGAGACAAATATCTGTTTAATTATATTCATAAAAATATGAAATTGCACGAAGATCCGCAATTCAACGAGTACGTGTTTACGTATATATGTATAGTCGTGGTACAACCAGCCAGAAGATTATTCCGCGCAGAAAAATACGTTGAAAGGAAAGAATAACATTTTTCCATTTAACTTTGGATAACTCGGCCGTTTAACGAGTAACGTTATTACCAAGCATTGATAAAAATAATAACGCTAATTAAAAACGAATGTGACTAAATTTTCTTACGTGACAGCAAAAATATTGTATTTTAAAAAAAAAAAAAAAAAAAAAACAGGATAAATGAAATTAATAAAGTTATATTTGATGTCGAATTTATTATTTGAAGCATCAAAAGGATCACGCGATTTAAACAATCTGATCGGAGTTGAAAATTTATCAAATACATTTGAATTCAGTAAATCTGGATTGGGCAAGAGAGAATAATTGATACGGAAAAAAAGAAGCGAAAAGTGTCGAACAAAATTTTTTCGCAAGGTGCTTCGTTTTCGAGTAAGATCAATTCAGAAATTTATCAGATGTACCTGTGTCGGGACAATTCTTAACTAAATATGTTCAAAACTAATCTTCTGTCGATTATTCATTCCTACCTAAATTAGGATTGATTGTTATAAATTCAAGTTTCAAACTCGCTTCTCTCGAAAACGAATTCTTAAACGAAGAATAAAGATCAAAAAGAAGAAAAAAAGGGAAATGTCAATTTTAACAAATTTTGAATATATTGCTTATTCGCGAACATTGGAGAACAAATGTTTGTTATTCTTTCCTTTTTATATGTACAAAGTGTTCCATTGACATCTCAAAATTTTTTAGTACGAAAATATACGAAAAAATTTTATCGCGGGAAACAGATCATGCTGTCATTTATATTTGACCGTGCGACAATCTGAAAGTCTGCAAAGATTAATGTCGAATTTTTAAATCTACCATCGCAGCTTACATCGGGACATTTTTGAAACACGTTTTCACATAAATTGTTCCTCGAGATATAAACTCTTAAAGTGACTGACGTGCCGCCAGTGTTAGTGCCAGCAGGCAAGGGTGAGAGCTTGAAACACGATATTCATGTCACTCCCCTGTTGTTTGCTTTATTTCGATTTACCATTAGTCGTGCAAATTGCGAGACGTTGCCATTTGTTTTACACATTTAATTCGTTTGCTTCGATGATTTTTAAATATCACGTCCGATTATCTTCCAAAGGAAATTACGGATACGACTACTTGGAGCTTGAAGTAGCAAGTAGAAATGTACAGTGGTATTCAGACATACGGTCGAGAATTTGAACAACTTGTGCAAAAGATACACGTAGGCATGGTGTCTTTTGAAAATATCTCGATGTATAGTAAAAAATGCAAATTTAAATTTGAAAATTTAGTACCGACCTTCGCAGATTTTTCCAACGTTGTTGTTGCAAGGTCGACAGAGCGAAATATTTTTTTCACAGATATGTTTTGCAGATATGTGCAAATGGAAGATTAAAATGGGACACTCTATATACATCAGATAGGATAAAATAGGATAATAAAGATATATATCAGACAGATACAACAACATATAAACGCAAATAAAATGTCACGACAACTAAAAAGTGTCACGACCTTTCTTTGATCAATCTACGTAGTTTTAAAAAAAAAAAAAAAAAAAGGATATAATAAACTATATTCTGCAACGATAACAGTAAAGGTTTTATCTCTCTAGGGTGTTCTACCAGGTCCTATACAAGTCCAAGAACCGATACTCAGCGTATTCGAAGAGTATTTATTTTTGATGAATAACTGGCACGTTAAAAATTACGCAACATATCGGAATTCTGGCAAATTCCAGACGTCTCTCGTTCTTAAATCGAACGTTATGAACGAGGCACGCAAGCTTTAATAAAACGTATGAAAAGTGGATCGATCGTTACGTCGGGCAAACAGAATCTTTAACCTTTCCATCAATTTCTTTAATCTTTTGATACTATTACTCGCATTCTGTAATCTATCTGTAACCTTCTCGCGAGCTGATTAGCAAGCTGCGCAAACCCGTCAAATTCTCCTTCGTGAATCTCTCAAAAACGTCTTCGAGAAACGTGTGCTCGCACCCTTTGTGCAATTCGCTCGAAACAAAAGCTCCTTTCGTTTCGATCGTCAAACGATGGATCTAACCCACTTCTGAAACGACGCGCACGCCTCTCTCAGACACCTGCAAAAACAGACCCCGTGAAAGGAACAAGTTCTCTCGCAGAGAGAGAGGGGACAAAGAGTCGAAAGCCGAGGTACAAAATTGTCTACCGAGTGGAAAACCGCATAGCGAGAAGCAGCCCTCCCCTCCCGCTCGGCGGAATGGCTGTTCCTCCGCGAGGTAGAATCTCGACCTACGTTCAGGTCTCGCGGTCGTTTCCGGCCAAACATTCGCGTAAGGGCCGCGAAACCGGGGCGGTCGGGAGGGTGGGTGGGTTCGGTTATTCGTAAATTCGCAAGTATAAGCGGAGCGGCGGAGGAAGCGGGCGTCGCGGCGTCGACGAGAACGAAAGAAAAGTTTGGGCGTATGCGGCGTGGCTGGCCTCTCTTCGTTTCACCTTCGCGGTCCGTTCTTCACCCTTCTGTTCGGAGATGCCTCGGTGCTCCCGTGTGTTCCCTCCTTCCTTCTCCGGTGGCCGTGCGACGCCGTTGCCGCCGTCTCTGTCCTTCCACCCCCGTGAAATCGACGTAGCGCGTTTATCGAACGACTGCGCGCGCACCGATAACGGGGGATGGGGCGTGCTACGTGTTGGTTGGCCGTAGAAAGTCTGGCGGTGGACGAACGAACGAACGAACGAACGAACGAACGAACGAACGAACGAACGAACGAACGAGAGGACCGACGACGAGGACGAGGACGAGGACGGTGACGGTGACGGCGACGTCGGCGAACACGGCAGCCAGCAGACACGAATCGGAGCTCGCCGCGCCACTGTTTCCCTGACTAGGCTCTGTCAACATACGCACGCAGCCCCTCGCTCGCGCGTTGTCAACAGTGACAGCTCGTGTCGCGAGCGTGTACAGGTCAAAGTGTTCGACGCTCGAATCTCGAGAGCTGCGTGTACTGCGTCGTTGAACGTTCCGTATCAAATACGAGACGAGCAACCGTCTTCGAAGAAGAGACGAACGCAAAGGAAACAAAGAATCGGCGGACGTTCCCTCTGGTCGGTCGGAGAGAGGCGTAAACAAAGAAACGCTCGAATGAATCGAGGATTGACGAAGAGTGAACGTTCTCGTGGATGGTTTGTTGTTGGCTGATATCGATCCATCGGCGAGGAAAGTTCGTGCCAGTCCACGGAAATCGGAGGATCCAGGAGGACCGCGTGGAAGCAACGGTTGGAAAGTGGTGAAACCGAGAGTGCGGCGACAGTGCGTCGAGTGTGCTGGTGAACGGCACCGTAAAAACGGAAGTTGAGAGGGATCGTGAGAGGGAAGAGAGTTTGCCAGGAACAAAAGGAGAAAGGTGGGAGGGGGTGTGTACGCGTCCCTTCGAATCAGAGGAAGAAAGACAGAACGGAGTAACGATATCGGTGCGTCGCTTCTGTGTTTTCATTCACCTGATTGATCCTCCCTCCGAAAGGCGGAGGGCGGCGAGACATCGATCGCTCGCCATTTTGCACGTCGACCGACATCTTCTCCACGCATCGACGACATTTTCCCTCGTGACAGCCAGCTCGCTCGGAGGCAAGTTCTCGCGTATCAGCCGACCGACTATTCGACCGAGGAAAGAGTGTGCGCCGACTGCGACGGTTTTTTTTTCGCAAACTTGTTGGTTTATCGATCGCGGTCACCCGTTAGAACGTTGCTCGGGGTTTCCTCGCGGGGAGGGAAGTTACGCGATCGCGTTAAGGAGACAGACGACGGGAAGAAGGAGAAGGAGAGAGGAAAACAGAGGCGAGAGGATTGAGAGGAAGAGCAGGTAAAGGAGGCAGGGTCGTTCAGGTCGCAGGTAGAAGTCAGCAGGCTGGGAGGTCGGCTGAGCGAGGTGGTGGGTCCCGTCGTGGAGGAGGCCATCGAGCCAGGGGATGCCACCCCGTTGACGGGACCCTCGAGGGAGTCCTCGGTTCCTCGAGCCCCCCCGCCACCCCCACACCGTGTTACCACACTGAGACCACCGAGACCTCCGCCCACTACGTCTCAGCAAACACAGGATCCGGGTCATCAGGGCCAGGAGTTGGACTCCGACGCTCAAAATCCAGGCCATCAGACCCAGAATCCTGGACAACAGACGCCGAATCCGGAACAACAGTCGCAAAACCCTGGTCACTCGACCCAGAACCCGACCCACCATCAGAACCCTGCTCAACAGACTCAGAAGACAGAACAGCAAAGTCAAAATCCGGGTCACCAGACTTCGAATCCCGGCCATCAAGGCCAGAACCCAGGCCACCAGAGTCAAAACCCGGGCCACCAGACTCAGAATCCAGGCCACCAGAGTCAGAATCCAGGCCACCAGAGTCAAAATCCAGGCCACCAAACTCAGAACCCAGGTCACCACAGCCAGAATCCGGGACACCAGTCGACGAATCCTGGTCAACAGACGCAAAATCCTGGCCACCCGACTCAAAACGTAAGTCGACAGAGTCAGAATCCCACTCATCAAGCGACGCAGACGCAACAACAGCCACAGGCACCATCTCAGCAGCAGCAGCAACAACAACAACTGCAACAAGAGAACCGACCCAGCAGCATGGGTACGGTGTTGTCGTTCAGTCCGCGTGACAGACGCGGTTCCGTGTATCCGCCAGCGGGACACCAGCATCCCGCTGACTTCACGTTGAACAATTTCAATTACGAGCAGTTGAACAATGCGAAGAATCGGGAGAACAAGAGCGGCGTCGCTACGGTGGCGCCGGCGCCGCCCACGAATCATCCGCCTACGAACAATAACTCGTTGCAAAACAACAACATCAATCTGAATAACAACGACAACGCGAGAATCATATCGGAGAAGAACGCGCTCGAGAAGAACCTGAAGAAGCACTCGTTGTTTATAAACGCGCTCTCGTGGAAGCGGTTCAGCACGTCGAACAACAACAAGAAGAAGCTCGACAATAAGAACAAGAACATCGGCTTCAGGCAGCCGCTCGATAACATACCCATCGTCGATAAGAACAAGAACATACAGACGCCTCAGGTGAGTCACTCGCTTCGTCTTTTACTCTCTACCTCGAGACTTTGAAATTTTTCTCGATAATTGTCTGATCATTGTCGTTGAACTCGCGAGAAGCATCAAAGGTATCGAACATCGACGATTACATTTTAGATTACAATTTTACAAATATCGGAAGATCGTTTTGTAATTATTCGTAATTAATCGTTCACGCGACGATCGGGGGCAACGGTGGCCCATTTTCGTGGAAGCCTCCGCGAACAAGCCTCGAATCGGCTCGGAAGTTTCGTGCAAAGAATGCCGAAGGTGCTTTGACCTCAGATACGATCGAAAGTATATCGACCGCGTCGGTGTTTCCCTTTGCGTATTTCACGCGCGTGTATTCCCTTCTCGTCGATTGTTCGATAGTTCAGTTAGCGGTTACACAAACTCGTCAGAAATTCCGCTTGAAAATGGAAACGATGACATGCCGCGAAATCCTTTTTTCTACGCTCTCCCTTCTCTCTTTTCTCTCTTTTCTCTGTGAAAGATAAGTCCTCTCCCGCGAGTATCGTTCTTACGGAGATTAATCCTCTGTGTTACGTCGGAGCAGACGAAACCACCGGCGTCGAACAACAATCACACCACGCACAACCCGACGTGCGAGAAGCTCGTACAGAAGCCGTTACCCCCGAAGCCAAGGAAAACCGTGATCCAGGCCTCGACTTCGGAATTGCTCAAATGCCTCGGCGTCTTCCTACACAGGAAATGCACCCGCTTAAGAGACTTCCAGGCTGGCGACGCTGTCATGTGGTTGAGGACTGTGGACAGAAGCCTACTGCTTCAAGGCTGGCAGGTGAGTCGTCGAGATTCAATTCGACTTTCCAATTTCGTTTCAATTGAACAAATGGAGGTTATTTAACACTGGAACTACCAAAATGGCCAAAATAACCAGTTTGTAATTTCCCTCGCAATTAGAAATATATTACAGATGAGATTTAAATGATTTTTCGTAAAAAGTTTTTCTACCTCCTCTCAGAGGGTAATTTTGTGCTTTGTTCCTTGATACTATTATTTATTTTTAAAAGTGAAACGAAAGTTGTTTAAATCAATCCACATACGTAATTTGTCTTCCTTTTCAACTATGAGCAATTTTTAATTCCACGAATTTAATTGTAGGTTTGTATATCTCTCAGTGGAAATGTAAAGTGTCATATTGAATTGTTAATCGTTTCGTTTCAACGACAATGGAATAACGTGGAAGTTATTTAAGTTATTTAAATGTGTAACTTGTCTTGAACAGTTTTAAACTTTTTCAGTGTAAAATATCTCTAGGAGTACAAATATTAAATTTTATTCAATCAAAGTTTGCCGTCTTGATTAATACACTCGCTAAAAAGTTTCCTTGAAACGGATCGTGTAATTTAGCTTGTTATATTTAACTTTTAATTTTAATCCCAAACAAAGTTTTAAAATAATGTACTTTAAACTAACGTGGAGTAGAATTGCGTTCAGTTGATGGAATATCAATATATCGATATCTCAGGAAGTATTCCCTGTATGAAACAGTTTTTGTGAACAATGTGTGGACGACAATCCAACTTGTTACATTCAAGTTATGCACTTGCTACTACTTCTGTCATCTCTGTTCTTATTCCAGAATTTTTTCAAACTAATATTCTTCGCTTTTATATATCTACGATGAAAGAAATATTAAATCATTTGTAAAAGAAAGAAATGAGACTGAATATATACAACTTCTGATATAAATGGCATGATATCTCATGAATTGGTAATCGTATTTGTCTGCAAATATATAACTTTTATTCGTCAGTAGGAAAGAAGTTTGTTCAAACAATTACAGCAAAACATTCAAACGAAGATGGAGAAATCAATTTATTTTAATAAATGCTACCTTTCTCAATTTTTTTTTTTTTTTTTTTTGCCACTTTAAGAAATTTCGTAGAGCTACGTCCTTTTTTACACTTTGATCAATGTCCTCATCATTTTTATTCGCTGCTTCAGTTTGTGGGAATGAAAATATTGATTCAGCAAGAAGAAATTACTCCTTCACGCTGCACCAACATTGTTTTTCTCGCATCTCGTGCTTTAGTAAATTGAAATACATCGTACAATAATTACTTTTTAAAATAGATTCAGAAGACAATCGAAGCTTGACTCGAATAATTCTATCTGATTACATCCTTCGAGCCTCTCGTGCGCTCTCGATTCTGCGATCGTTGGAAACTTTTCGTCGAAACGAGAAACAATCGGCGCTTCCAAAAGCAACTCGACAACCAAGCCGACCAATTAATGACAACGCGATAATTAGTGTTTATTCCGAACGTCGGCCAGTGCCAGCAGTTGCAGCCGCTCTCGGCTTGAAGTTCATCGCGGTAATGAGTCGACTATGAGGCAGACACCGAGCGATTCATCGTTAACGATCAAATTATACGTCGTCGTACGGGCGTGAAGCGCGAGAAACGAGAGAAAGCCTCGGTAAGCTTCGACGATTGGAAACAGGCTTCCGCTGGCCTGGAAGATATTTGCTCCCCGGCTCAGCCGAATCCTCATCGACATCCATTCCTCGCCGAGTCGATGCATATCGGGGTGGCGTGTGCCGAAAGAGAGGGGCGCGAGAGGAAGAGGAGCGTCGCTGCCACTTAGGCGAAACGAGATCCGCCACGCGTCTGAACGCCAAAGAGCACCCTCGACTCCTTTCCTATCGAAACTCTCGCGCTCCTTCCATCGTCGAAAAACTGCTCCGTAGGGTGCATATCGCTGCGTACGCGCGGTCACCCACGGGAATACGTGGCTGCGTAATGAGACCCATAGTCGCAATATGTCACGAAGGGAATTAAACTTTCTTTCCTCTTCTTTCTCTTCTTCTTTCTCTCCCGGAGCATCCATATGGTACTTGGCGGCGCGGTGAACCGCTCGTTGCCACAACCGTGGAACACGATGTCGAGATCGATCGAGCGAACTGGCTCACGGTTTCGATCTCATCTCGCGTTTGTGCCAATGCGGCCTGTGCAAATTTCACATGGTTGCTTCTCTACCTTTCCAAGATCTCGGTTGCTTGGATTTCTTTGGATTAGTTCGGGTCAGTCATTTGTTTAGATGACACTTTCAACGGAGAAGCTTAGAGACACTCGTCAACGAACGTTCGTACGAAGTTTATGTCCTTCGAGCGTGTTGATTCACGAAGTCGAGTCCCGTGTCTGTCGGACGTACCATCATTATCGCACGTTGCTCGAGACACCTTGAATAGAGGAGAATTCTATTTTATGCATTGTCGGTGGAAGTCGATGCAAGACGTTGAAAGCGCAAGGAATACCAATTCTTTCGTCGCCGGTACGCGATGAATCGCGGGTGAAAGAATGGAATTGTCGATGAGGGAGAACCTCTCTCGATATTGTTTCTGGAATAAAATTTCTCAGAGGGACAAAAGGGAGGGGGGAAATAGCTGTGTGGATATCAAATTGGGTCAAGTACTTAGCATATAATTAAACAACGCCTTGAATCCATCGCCAATTTATCGTTTTTATTTTGAACTCGCGAAACCGACACGAACGATTCTCCGATATCTAACGTGGGGTTGCGAAAAATTAATGAAGCACGGTACGAATTCTATAATTTTACAAAAATTTATAAACTGATACAGAACAACTCTTGCACCATGTTGCAGAGTTGTTAAGTCTGCCAAGCCATAGTTCTATTCTAGACTACTACTGCTGTGTATTGTTTCATTCTAAATTTATTTGTTCGTCACATTATTGTATTGGCATTAAAGAACATTGTAAAAGAAGCAAAAAGAAAAAAAACGGAATACATCCGACAGAAATTTTTAAAATTAAAATCTCCAGATTTTCTAAATTTACTCAGTTATTCAGATTATCGAGGTCGTTCGATTTCTGCATAACTTTGTCTAATTTAAATTTCAAGCTTTTATCCAAGAAATAAATAACGTTTCGTGAACAGGATTTATAAAAAGTATACTATATATTGCTAGTGGGCACTCCAATACGCTTAATTTAGATGTAAATTAAGATATTCTTAGATGAAATGTCAAAGCAGTTGTTCAGGACGGGCAACGTAAAAAAAATAAAACGATTAATGATAAAGAAAGATTTATTAAGTCGTTCCACGATCGTATCACAAACAAAACACGTTCGTACTTATCTACATTCGCACAAATAACGATGCTTTAATTTTAAGTGCAGCAGAGTCTGACGGAGAGAAGTATTCAGTTTCAAAATATCCATTTTTCTTATATTCGAAATCGAAGACGAAAAACTTTTCACTGCCAGTTTATTTCGATGTTTGAAAATGCTATTCTTACTATTTTTTTTGTTATTAAATTTCCCAAGTTCTTTCACACGTATCACTAAGTATCACTTTCGTACTTCAAACCGTCTTTTCCAAATCAAGGAAACACGTCCTTTCTATTTGCCATTTCAATTTGTGGAAAAATATTTGATCTTAGTCATAGCACGGTGGAACGAAAATATTAATCTTTCGATGTAATTACGTTACGGGATACGTTTACGTTTTCCGACATCTAAACACGACGAAAATCATTTAGGTTTGAACGTGCAAACATCCAAATTGTCGTCACTCGTTTAACCCCTTTTCCGCGAATTGATTGGCCGCGATCGAAATATTATTCTTTCGTGTGTGTGACATCTCGTTAGGAACGGTACGATTTCTTCGATCGTCTCTTTTCTCTCGCGGCCACGAAGGTCACTATCGATTATCCGGCTATCACGCAGCGTTGCGCTGGTTTTCGTGGAAAACCATTGTCGTTCTGCCCACGAAAACGATATTTACCCACCGTTGTAAGTGGTTTCTTCTCCGTCGCCGGTGACGTTCGCATCTCGGTTACCTTGGGAACAATTTCATCGTGCTCGCATGAATTGGCTGGGTAATTTCCACCGATTACGTAAAATCGTACATCCACGTCTTCTTCTTTTTTCTTTTTTTTTTTTTTTTGCTTTATTGAACGTTTTTGCAACGTGTTTGCCTCCTTTATAAAAACTTTATTGTCATTTTTCATCCCTTTGTATCAAAATTTTCAGAACCCACTTTTACAGTGGACGTCGTGCATACGTGACTTTGGCTGTTCAAATATTTATATACAGAAGTAAATAAAAATGTTTAATTTTATTAAAACGAAATAGTTGAATTTAAATATAACAAAATTATTACGTTATCGCGAGATACAATGTGTTTCGAAGTTTGCCAATGTGATTAAGGATAAGAATGAAATGTCATGCGGCAAAAAGCCCGTAAATACCTCATCAAGAAGTTGTAACAAAAATATGAAACGTAAAGCTATAAATAAGTATTTGTGTGTGCATTTTGGTACTTTATCATCTTACTTCATCACTTCCGTTTGTCAATGCAAAAGTTTGAATATGTAAGATCTGTAAATAACGTGTCTTTAATCAGAGATTAATCCGATCCAAGAAATTGTAAAACTTGTTTTTGGATATCGAAATACTCAAAATATATCACCAAGAAAGTATCAATTTATCTTCTCCGGTAAATGAATATAAAAATATCATTGCTTCAGAATTTAACTAGTCGATAAATTAAAATTAAACCTGACGGACGAATAAACTTTAACTAACAAGTAAATCAGTGCCTCTAAAATGTTTGAATCTCTTGTTTTTCATTAAATATTTGATACGTGCAAACTTTCGTGACTGACCGTATAGAACATTTATTACATTCTTGTTTGCCTTGTCGCTCCCAAAGGTTAAAGCGCGATGTGACACGGTTTATTCCTTGTACGATTCTTTATAAGAATTTAAGCGAAGATTAAACGATTTTCCACGTTGGTAAATTTAAACGTGTTTAAACGCACGCATCGGATCCTGTTTATATTTTCACTCGAAAAAGTCGTGCGTTGAAACGACTCTATCCTGAGACCACCGCCACGATTATAGACCCTTCTGTGATCTTTTATCGTCACCAATCGAACGTCAACGAAAAAGAAGGGGGATGGTGGCAGAAGTGGGCGAGATTTCTAAAGTTGGACCTTCTATATTGGTAACACCAGTCGGAGATTCGACTGGAATATTTATATAAAAGCGAGACGCTAATCTAGTTTCAAAGGTTCGATCGAAATGCGTCATTTCCACAGGAATGCGCGGCCGCGCATTTAATGTCGAACTGTCAACATCGATCTTCGGATTCATCCCTGAAGTGACATCGTCGATAATAAAATTGTTCTCTTTCTTCCTTTCTGCGCATTAACACATTTATGATCGGCGGAGTTCCAAATATCATCTCGAATAATCGACAAATGGCAATTTTTTATTTTCCCATTACCATAGGGCTCTTTTAAATAATTTTCTTTATCGCACACTCCCAAGACGTGCTTAAAATAGTTTAAATATCACAATGTATTTCAAAAATGATTGAATTGAGTAATAACTTGTTTAGCTGAATCACATTTGAAATGTAAACAATTACTTTATTCCAAGTATAATGTGCGCAAATCTTTTATCACTGAAAGTGATTTTAGCGGGCAACCCAGAAAATCACTTCACGTCTCTTCAGGTGCAACGCTGATGCAACGAAAATTAGCGATTGGTTGATTTGGGTCACGTGATTCGCAAGGGGGCGTGGAGTAGACCTCGAATAGGAGTGGCGTTGTCTGTAATTTGTTTCGTATCGATTCAGATGTTTGCATATCAATAAAATTTTATGGTCAGGTTACTTCTGGGCCTTTCAGTGAGACGAATCGTACTGAGATACGTGCAGTTTTGTATTTTCTTATATTGTTAGTTTCTTTTTACTTGCGCGTGTGAAGAAATCGCGGTGTCTACAAACCTACGATCCATTCTTTGAGTAAATTTGTCACACTCTTCTTATAAAATATGTATATTAAATTCAGTAAAAATTTACTCTATTTGCTATTAATAAGGAGATTTATCAAATTTAATTGGTTATCTCAATTAATTTCTTACCACTTTGTTGACTGAAGGACAAATTAATTTGGTAAAATGAAGAACGGATTAAGAAACGTTTCAGCAGAATTAATTCGATTTTTATTAAAAAATTGTTACAAAGCATATATCACCAGCTACATGAAATTATTTTTCTATTGCATACCGATTGACGCATCGTTTGACGCAACTAATCTTACACGTAGCGTTTCTAGTATAATTATCTATATTATTTTTACGTGATATTAAAATCGTTGTACGATGCTCTAGAGACCTTATTCTACAGTTCATTTTATTAATAGATCACCTTTTTCGATTGCAATTCAAGAACTGTAAAATAACGTTGATCTTAATCAATGACGCAAACGTCGTGTCATCGATTACTGATTGTGAGTGAAGATAACAAACGAGGCAGTGGCTGCGTCATCGGTCAGTGTATTAAATATTTATAAATTACACCGTATTGCAGATATTTGTGAAGTTGAAATTTATATTTTTATTACATAAACGCGACTGAAGCTTTAGAAAATACACTTATAATTACACAATCTTTAATATAATAAAGAGTACCTACTTTGAACATTGACATTCATCCTTTTGCACTTTTGCACTATTAAACGCATATATTGTACGTATAATTTATATATATTTATACACATGTTATATACATTCCAGTGTATTGTGCGTACATGTTCGTCGCGTATATTTTTATATCTTCAAATCACAAGCACATTTATTAGATGTATAACTAAATAGATACAGAGATATATAATATTTTCTTTAATAAAAAATTAAAAAATTTTTATGTATAAAATTGTAAACTCTTGTTTTTCATTTATAAGAACATTCACATTTCTTCGTCGTTGTTATTTCTACACGTCTCACAAATTATTCCACGTATTCAGCTTGTCAATATTCATTTTCTCACCTGATTTGAAATATCACAAAACGTGAAATTGCGAAATGCCTTACTAATCATATTCCCAAGTGTCAAAACAGAAACTAAACAAGTGAACATTGTCACGTTGTCATTAGCGATTTTTGCATTCCTAAATTTGTCATGATGTAATTAATAACTTTGCATTGCATAATTTATATAATGTGCATTTCTCCACCCTTCAATTTCCTAGAAATAGCTGCACAAACGTTTACAGACCTTTCTTTAATTTCCCGCGAACATCGATAGCAATTGGAAACTTTGTTTATATGAAAAAAATTCTTAGAAACGATCTGCTCTCGATGTCGACGAGTGCGTGATAGTTCACGGTGGCGGACGTTCGCGGGCGAAAGCAGTAATTGATACGAGCGTGCAGTCTCGCACACGTAAACCGGTAATAAGGGGTGGTACCGGGGCCCATCCACGTGCGTGTGTTTATTCGTCTGAACGAGTATACAGTGTAGGCAAATATACTTAAAGCGGTGGCTTCTGCTGCGAGGAGGACCTCTTTAGCGATCACCGCTACCCTGTTTCACAACCCCAAATCCTACTATCCCTCGCTCGAACGTCGAGCACTCGTCGGTCCCTCGCACGAGCGTTGAATTCGATTTCTTAGCTGCGTCTTCTCTCCAATCTATCCGCGTAACGTCACGCGCCAGCAAAATTATCAGCGGGACAATTATTTTTAGTCCGATGCTCGGTCATCGCGTTATCATCCACCCATTCCTCGTCACCTAGTTTCCAACGCGGGCTCTCTATAATAAACTGACTAAAATCCTTTTATAGCTCGACGCTTTTCTCCATTCCCTAGTTCGGCCCCCATGCGGCACTAATTCGCACGTAGTACGCGAACGACGCGTATGCACGTGTGTCTTCCTTTTTTCCTCCCTTGGCCAGAAATTGGAACACCGCGCGGTTAATTATAAAGAACGGTCGCGAATCGATGGTTGGAGAGGGGCGGGCTATCGGAGGGAGGTGGGTCGAGGCGCCACAGGAAAAAAAATGTGTGCAGCAATGTGCAGCAATGTGCAGCATCGGGGAGGAAAACCGCGTGTCGAGGGTGGAAGGGGGTCAGGGGTCACGTGCGTGTAGCGGCAACGTCGCAGAGCCGCCCCTTCTTAACCAGAGTTCCCGTGCCTTGTAGAAATATGCGGGGGACCTCGGCTAGGGGCGTTCACCCTCCGGTTTTAATTGCAAAGGGGAGACGACCTCTCTTCCCCGAATCCCAGAGTTTCTTACTCTCGGAACAAGGAGCTCCCGGCCGGAGGAAAAGGGGATTGCTCGACAAAAAAAGAAGAAAGAAAAATCGCAGCTTTCGTCGGCACGTTCGTCACTCGTTGGTTTATCGAAACGATGCCACCACGTCACCCTACTTTCAGAAACCAGGAGAAATCCGTGCAGCGAGGGACATCGAAGGAGCGCGCAAGCGTTCCTTGATGATAAACTGAGGAGAATAGAATCTCACGTGTCGTTGAATGTTGGTCGTGAAATTTTCATTCCAAGTTCGACGAATGCACTCACGGCGAAGTAAGCTGGATGTTCGGATCGTGGCTGCGTCGAATTATCGTAAGCCTCCGATAGTGTTACGTAAAAGTTACCTTTATCGATCCCCCGCAGCGAAACCGAATCGCTACTATTATTAAATATCGGACGAAAATTTCTTCTCCTTCATCCGCTAGGGCTGGAAAATCGTTCGTCTATAAAAAATGATCACCTGAAAACATAGTTTTTACCAATATACAGATATGTACTAGAGGACGGACGCTTCGTAGGCAAAAAATATCGGAGAGGACGAAAGCTTATCCTGGTAATTTCTCTAAAAATAATTCAACGCTCGTCGGAGGTGTTGCTATTTTCGTCCGAAAAGTTCGGTAGCCGGAGCGTTTCACAAAGGCGATTACTGCATAATTACTCGTGATTCGCGGTGACTTTGACGCAAGTGGGGCAATCAGATGCCCTGAATAATTTTCCATCGTGCTTTCTGCCACTTCTCCTCGCAGATGCCACTTAACTTGACGTAAAGTGGCGCGCGTAACAACGACGGTCATCGAAGCGACGACTGTAATGGCGGAATACACTTTCTCAGAAATTGCGCTACATCGCGCGAAACAGAGCAGGAAGAAGCAAAAGCTCGATTCCCAGATTATTGGACAAACAACCAATGGACGACGATTGTAATTTTCAATTTTTCAACCCCCGTTGAAATTTGACATATTTTTTCTGTGAAATGTTGTACTATTCTGCAACATGTAAACACAGGTATAAAAATGTGCATTCTGTACATTTTGGACTTTCCTTAATAAGAAAATATACCGCAAAGAGTTGCAAATTATCATTCGTTTTCAAGTTTCTTGAATTGACACTACATTGTCTCCTAATAATGTTAGACGAAACTGGAGGTATCGTGGTACGAAATTAGAAAAAGTAACATTACCATATAAAATTGAATATTTATACGTAAGAGTAGGGTTTGATTTAATAGAAATTTATTATTATACTTATTACATAATACTAAAAAAAAATCTGCAAATTTAACTATTTATCTTTTCATTATAGATATTAACTTTTTATCATTTTGACATCGAGAAACGATAAGGGGACGGATAAATAAAGTCGTTATTTCATTTTTAACGAGGCGGAAGAATTTTCGAAGATTCAGAAACTTTTTTCAATTTTTTTTTTTTTTTAGTGCTTTATATTCGACGTGACGTTATGCACTAATAATATTACACGCTACTTCGTGCACGTAACGCAGAAAAACATGCTCCTCTCGCACTGAGGTTTCTATACGGCGATGGAAAACCGCAAATCGATCGCGCACGTGCTCAAATCTAATCAGTCAAGGGTGACACACGCAGCCCGCCCTAGAAACACACTCGTGACGAGGGCGTCGACAGATTTCGCGCGTTTGATGCGTTCAATGATGAATTTGAAACACGGAAACAGAAACAAATTATCACCGATATAATTATTTGACTTAATTCACTCTGATTATTTCACGTCGAATAAAAATTCTTTGATACGAAGAAGCAAATATACAGAAGAGATATTTCACAGCCAAAAACTTTGAACTACGGTGTTTCAAAAGAAATAACAAAATTCTTAAGTAAATAAATATTTTACTCAGAAATGTTGAAATCGTAATTGATTACATTTAGGACTAAAGCTCGTATTTATGTAAATTCCTAAAATGCTTAAAATGCAAACAATTTGTTTTACTCAAAAAAAATAAAGAGTGCTTCAAATTTTTGAGCATTGTAGTAAATATAAAGCACAGACTTAACTGGTTACAATGAACAACGTGAATTATATTCATTAACCATTTGTTTCGTTAAAACTATATCGATCCTTGAAATAGTAATTAAAATCGTGCGTTAACATCTTTCGAGAAGATCGTATTAAACCAAACATAATTCTCGATAATCGAGCTCGCGTAATCTTCTTTCACCGAGAGATACTCGACTCCTCGAAAAAGATTGATACGCCATTCTAGCGATCGATCGATCGATCAGTGCCGATTTAACATCGATAATAATTAGAAATTATCCACTTGCGAATTGGCTCGTTTGAGAAAATGTACGCGAGCACGAAAGCAAGTTTGACGATCGCGAAACGTCGAGGCAGGAGCAACACGTAGACCGTTTAAGTTAGAACGTTAATCCACTTTGTCTAGACGGTAAATAGAAGAAGCTTGAACGTCATTGCAGAGAATCTCGTTAAAGGGAAACCATACGCCGATAGAATCGTTTTCCGTGTTCACAATGCGGCTGATTCGTGACGACAAAGGGAAATCACACGTGTAAGATAGCCTATCTTATTCTTTGTCAACAGGAAGCCAAATAAACCGATTCCGGATTCAACGATATCTCATGCGGCGCATCATGCGTTCACGTGTCTGATTATCCTTGAATTATCTTCCTGTATGCACCGCTTGCACAATCGCAATCATATCGCGAGCTTCTCCGAAGCCAAAGTGATCGACCTCACATTTTACGAGCTTCGCAATTTCGTTATCCAGGCACGCGATTAATTCTCGAAAAAAAAAAAAAAGATGACTCGCTTTCCAATAAGTTCTAAGGCAAATTTGAAGAAACAACGCCTTTATTTCTCAATTTTCAGTTGGCAGTTGACATAAATATTGTTGAGTATTTTCAGTATTTTCAGTCAGCAAATCTTGAATAATTCTGCAGATTTGCGACTACTTCAGATGATGGATTCTCACGTGTTTGTAGAAAATTGCACGGAATGAATAGGTGGAGAAACGTATAAAATATGGTAAAGTTCGCGTAGTACAGTTATACAATATAGTACTGCGGTTCTTTCTACAATATTTGATACGTAAAACAATTTTCTAGCTACTGTATTTTAATATGAATTTATGCGAAATATAGAAAATCGAAATTCGTTTATTGATAATTGTATAGAATAACGTCTTGTGGTAGTATTATTATACATGTACATTTTGTGCATACATATTAATTTTCTCTCTACATATAGTGTACAGTGTGCTCTTCGAAGTATTCTCTATCTTGGGAACTATAATAATTATGCAAATACTTAGGTTTATGCTATGTAATCATTTTGAATATTAGGGATTGAATATTGACAGGGGGATATTTCTAGAAAAGACCCGATCATCTTAATTTTTTATTAAGAAAACAGTGTCTATAAACTTCCACGTTTCCAGTCTTCTTCTTATAGCTTCTGTCACTAAAGACATACCGTCTGATAAATATTTCTGAATCCTTCGATCAATATCCAGACTTATTAATCCTACGAACAAATCACTTTAAAATGCCTCTGACCCTTCGGCTAATCAGATCTTATTAATATATTAATGTATATACACACGTGCACTAATTGCATAAATCAATTTTCCTTGCTGCTGGTATATTAAAAGTCTTAATCTGGTAAAAAATTAACAGAGAAGATCTAGATAAAAAGAAAAAAAAAACCTAGCCGAGCGAGTATTCTCACTTACTGTTCAAATAGTTGAAGTCAGAGGCGGCATTGAATTCAATTAGACCAGAGTGAGTGGGGGGTCCCTTGAATACGTTCTAACCTCAAAGAGGCATTTTCGTTCAGGTGAATGCGACCTCGCGTTGATTGCAGTTAAAAGCGTTGTACCTGGTCAAATTTCTCTGGCCAGTCGAATTAAAGGCCCGTCTCTTATACATACAGAGCCTCGAGAATTCAATTAGGACTGTTGGATGTTCGGTAAGCTGATGAAAAACGCGGCTGCCAGAGTTCCGTGTAGGGATGCAGGCCGCTCACCCCAGGCAAATATCGACCGAGCGAGCGAGTATACCAGCAGGTTGGCGGTAGCGTGTTCCGTCTTGTGTCTCTCTGTGTGTCGACGTTTCCCCAACCCTCGGAAGGCTTTGCCACGTTACAGCCGAGAGCTCTGCGAGCTCTGTGAGTCGACCAAGACACGTGGAAATACCACGGACCACGTATACACGGGGGCACATGCCTCGGCGAGGTGTTTTATTTTAAAAATAAATCGCGCCTCCTTTGCCGCGCGGTCGTGTTCTTCAACCCCCCGTGCTCCAGCCTCCGATACAGGCTGCCAATTAATATCGAAAGCTATTATCTGTCCTGAAAAACGGAAATAGCCGGACTAATAATAAAACGGAGCGCGATGTTTTGTAACTTAGCTGCCCTTTTTCTTCTTCTTCTTTTTTTTTTCACAAGTTTCGCGCGGCAAACCTTCCACGCTTTACCAGATATAGATATCGGCTCCTTTTCCTTCCCTTTGCAAGTTCCACCTGTTCTTTACTTTCTTTTCACCACTCGCACGGATCTTCCTCCTTTCTTCCTTTGTGACGCGCGCCGCAATATGGTTAACAGCGTCCGCACAAGGCGCGATAGTCACGACTATCGTGACACTTTGTAGATTCACCTGCTACGATTCAAATCTCTGTTAATAAGTATTTCTTTCGGCAATGAACTTCGTCACTGTGGACGTAAATTCTTTTCCTTCCAAAATTGACGAAACTGCTCCTCGACCCCTCTCGATTCGACAGCTTTTGGTTATTTTTGTTCTCTGATGCAACGAAAGTATCTGCATTTCATTATTTGCATCGAGCAACGAAGCGATTGCGAAAACAAAAACATATTTCGTACTAAAAACTAAAGAGGAATTACGCTGCGAAATTGTAAATCCTTATCCCCTCTAGACTCCAGAGTTAACAACTTTTGATTGTCTTTTGTTTTCTAATGCGATGGAAATATTCGCGTTTCGTTATTTACATTCCAGGGAAAATATATGCATCGAATAATAAAAAGTTTTACAGGAAAGCTCGTTTCGCTTGGTAGCAAGACAAAAAGTAAGAACTTGATTCCCCCCAAAAAAAATTTATACAGAATTTCCAAACAACCTTGGCAAAATTGCTGAACAAAACCTCCCGTTAAGATTCTCAAAAGCGTCATCTGCTCGTCTTCCGCCATCCAGAATCTAACAATTTACACAAAATCAGTCAACACCCGCGAAATTTTCGCATCAAGCTGCATCTGACTGTTGGCAGCGAGCCGTGTAACGCGCGCGTTTGTAACATGCTCGTGCAAGAAACGACGATGCTCAGCGATGATGCAACGATCGGCGGCCGAGCGATAACGCAAAATCGCTGCTAGCAAAGAGGAAGCGCGTACAGTATCGGGAGCATCGATCCTCCCAGGTCACCGCGGGGCCTCACCGTCACCGGTGCATCCATACGTGCAAGAAATCGCCTCTCTGCGCGGCGTTAAACCCTCGCCGATCGAAAGAGAGCGCCCCGCCTGTGATCACTACCGTACGTTTTAATTATCACAAAGCATTCGTTGTAATTGGTGGACGACTCAAGGGTGCGGCGGCGGATTGCTCCAAGGGTCAAAGACTCGCTCCGCTTTGAATATGAAATCGGCAATCTGTGTGCGAGGCGGATGCACGTGTAGGATGTTCCAGTAATGACGATGCTGTCAGAAAGGGACGATCGAAGGGAAACGAAAGGAAGCGAAATTTTTTGCTCGTTCTGTTCTCGAGGGAATAATCGATTTTTAATATTCTTCTTGGGCAGTTTGAGATATTTAATTCGGGAACTGAAATTGGAGGTTTAGGTTAGGTTTCTTTCGAAGAAGATTAATTAGTCGGATCTCATAATTTCCCACAACTTATACAGTTTGCAATTATTCAAACTGCTACGCTAAGCTTAACTTCGACGCGGGTGGAACCGAAACCGAAAGTCGTTAAATAATACCAATTCACGAGAACTGTAGAAAATAATACTATGTCAAATGTGTTGCGGTGTTTATGCACCTGTTAGCTTTAGCTTTCTTATACCCTTTCGCGCTCCGCAGATACATGTCAAGTATACCTATGAACGCGACGGTAATATTATACGTAAGGACGTATCGACGAAACGTTAATCGCACGTGATTCACTCGCTATTTTCACCATTCACCATTGTAACATGCACAGGCGTGTCTCGGTGGTGGTTACATACATATTTACGAGTTAGATGTACACACGAGACAAGCGCGTGTCGAGCGTGAAACGAATGCAGCTGCACGATCGTCGGGCTTTGTACACGCGTTAAAGCCAACGGACAAGCAGCCGGTGGTTTTAGAGCACTCGACGAGCCAATGCACTTTGCCTGTGCACTCTCGGGCCGGGTCGACCTACGCGCCGCGTCCTAATTCGCTAATGACTCGAAGGACTCGGTTTCTAGAGCAAGGAGACCGCCGTTGGCATAGGACAGCTGGATAAAAGCGGCTCCGTCGCGATCGCTGACATTTAACGTGCTACGAACTGAAACAGACGCGTAGGTTCTAATTACGCGATATTAACACCTTCGTAATTATGCACGTAGGTAAATTGTCTTGTGTCTTAGAGGGGGTCAAAGAGGTATTGGCACACCTGTCTTTACTGCAACGTGTTTGCGAGAATTTGCCTGCTACGTACAAAAAGTAACGTGCACAGTAGCAATTTCCAGTAACGAGTCGTGCAATGATAATAAAAATTCGAGACTCGAAAAGATAGTCTTCCTAACTATTGGAAGAGGAGAACGTTTGTCTTCGAGTCATTAGAATATTTTACGTCCTGTTCATAAATGCAGCGAAAGAAAAAATTAAATGAACGAGAGTTGGATATTATCAAATATTTTACTTATTAATACAATATTAATCTTCCTGTCTTTTTGTTAAAATTTTCTTTTTCATGAAAAGCAGTTTCGTCGCATGATCTGCGCAGAGATTATGAATTTATATTTTAACCTCATCGCATAGAATAAGCTTCACTTTCCTTCACCTAAATATTTCAGTAAACACAATTTTGTCATGTAATGTACAAAGATCGTAGCTTCATCTTTGAATTCCCAAAATTAAACTCATCATACAGAATAAACTTCGTTCCCATCCAACTCGTAGCAACGCTCTATCTAAATACACATCTTCCAACCTATTTCACTGGAAATACAGATAGGAAAATTTCGATCAAATACATAGAGCAGAAAGATAGAAACTTTCTGTTTGGCGGCAATAAGCGAATTGGAGAATGCAGCTGCAAATTCCTAATTCCCTTCGAGTTCCAAAAATTGAACCCATGACACGGAACAAACTCCGTTCCCATCCATTTCCTAGTAACACTCTATCCAAATATACGTATGCACCTGTTTCAACACAAGAGTCTACAGTTATTCATCGTGGAATCTTCAAACACAGATTCATTCTGCAGAATAAATTTTGTTCCCCTCCGTTGCAGTAGTTCGCTGTGTCTCTGTACGCATCGTCGGTAATACAGACACAAAACGTGGAAGAATTGCAGCTTTTCGTTTGTTAACAATGAGCGAACCGAGGCGAACGATGCGGCAACCAACGTGCAATTTCGTGGCAGCCGCGAAATATTGTTCGCCTCGGTTGAAGGCCTCGACGAAACGAAGACCCTTTGGAATCGAAGTATCGACCGCGTCGAGTGCCACAATGCCGATTGCAATTTCGCAAGCATGGCACGTAATGCGACACTGCGCGTGAATCATCCCTTTTCGACGGCGTACGAGTATCGTCTGCGCACTGTCGGCAAAGAAGAAGCTCTTCGCGTCACCTGAGCGCGCGGGGGGTTGCGCTCGCGCCGCGAGACAATAATACGTGCGCTCCCCTGTGCTAGACTATGCATCGAATATCCGTCTAGCCCTCTGTACTCGTAGGAATTCCATTTCGTTCCATTATTTCCATTGGTCGATGCTTTAGCCTCCGGATAACTCGGATAAATACCGGTTTAGCCGAGAAAAATAGTAACGCAGTGGAACTTTGTTTGTAGAAACCAGTTAACGACGAGCTTCGAATATAAGAAATTCGTAATTGATCAATTTCTCTGTTATCCTTGTCTATCATCTTTTGTCATTCAAACGAATAAGACTAGGATATGGAGAAAGTTAGTGAGCCTCTATTATTCGAACACTTTGATCATCCGGATGGTTTTGTATCGCGATGTGTTTGGATAAACGAAGTTCTACTTTATCAATCGTCAAACAGCGGATGATTTTAGCAACGATTTTAGGACGAATATTGGCTTCAAACGCTGCTTTTAATGCTTTTCCAAATATGGCATATATTGGAATACATACGTGAACGTTTCTTTCTTAGAGATTACGGTTATATTAATTATCACTGGACAACGGATAATTTTTATGTAAATTCGTTGAGAATATAATTAAGAAAATAGTACCTGAGTAAGAATATTATAGGAAACACTATGCTGTAAATATTTTACATATCTTTAAGTGCATAAAAAATGGCAATGTAACTATCACGAATTCATTATTAGCAGTAAGGATAAATAGATATAATAAAATTAATGAATATATAGGGCAATAATATTTAATAATATTTATTACAATATCATCGCTAAAGTAAAGGAATTTGTTATACGTGAGAATGCAGATTATGTAAATTATCTACAGTAGAGAGTCAACTATAATTTTCTCTTGGGGAGCTGCCAACAAAATCTAATTGACGAGAGAAGAAACTGTCCTATTTACGGATCAAGTTCATGTAATACCGATCACGTGGAAAGATACGTAAAACTTCTCAGATGGAAAAATATTAAGCTAAAATCAAAACGTTAAAACGGTCAGTGTAGTTATCTGCAACTTTGAAAATAAGTATTAGATCGGGTATAAAGTTAAGACTCGACAGTTTCCCGACATAATTTTTCCCATGAAATAACGTTCTGTTTGACGAAATTTATCTCGTAATTGTGTATGAATAAAAATGATTGATTGTTGGTAACTAACGTGGAGCATTTCTCAACAGGATGTCGCATTCATCAATCCCGCCAACGTTGTGTTCATTTATATGCTGGTGAGAGAGCTGGTCGACGGAGACGAGGCTTCCGAGAGGGAGCTTCAGGCGACAGTGTTAACGTGCCTGTATTTGAGCTACAGCTACATGGGTAACGAGATCAGCTACCCGTTGAAACCGTTCCTCATCGAGGACAGCAAAGACAAGTTCTGGGATAGGTGCCTGTTGATCGTCAATCGACTGAGCTCCGAGATGCTGCGGATTAACAGCGAACCTGGATTCTTCACGGAGGTCTTCACTGAACTGAAGGTTCGTTATAACTTGTCTTATCAGTTCATTCTCTAACTTCGTTGACTTCACTATTGCTGAGACATGAAAAAATATTCGGAAGTTAATATAAAAATTATTGACAAATTTTGTTTGCGCATTATATGTATATTAATACTATAGCGACTAGCTTGTAACTTTCGTCAGAAATCGACGTATATTTAAACTTATTATAACACACTTATCATTCGGTAGGAATTTCACACGAGCACAAAATTTAATATCAATGAAACATGAAATATAAATGCAAATGTACATTTCTGAAATTCCGCGCTACACTTGTACTTTCAAAAATTATTGAAATTGATGTTAAATTATATAAATCTTGGCCGAGTTACGTAAAACTGACTGCGAATAACAGAAAAAAATGAATGAAACAGGCCTGCGGAGCTGGCGATCGGGGTAGTCTGCCTGGTACCGGCCTCGAGCGGAGCCTCGTCGTCTCCGGAGTCGCGGTACCAACCAAGGCGGCTTGACGGAGCTACACACACTTGCTGGTGCGCATCGACAGGCACGGCTGCGACGTCACGACACTCTGACGACGGCCGTCGCGACGACGAGGAGCTGCCCCCGCAGCTTGACCCCTCCGCATCGACCTCGACCTCGACGTTGCATCGACAACCTCATCAGCATCATCATCATCATCGACCTAGCCGCGACGATGGGGAGCCGAGTGGACGATGTCCGTCCTGTGGCCAGAGGCGGCGCGAAGAGATCTTCTACACGATCGAGGATCTGGACGCGATCGAGCCAGCGCCTCTCGAGTCCCAGAGAACGCCGACGTCCCAGAGGATCTGCAGCTGCGACACGTCGATCGACGCGACGACAGACAGAGATCTACGCAAATATCACAGCGTTGATCCCAGATGGGCCGACGGCAGTTTCTTCTCCCCGGACGACGCGATCTGGGATTTGAAGAAACGCGCCAGCGAGGGGACCGAGTTCCGATGGGCTCTGCACACGTCCAGCACCGATCTGGAGACCTAGCGAAGAAGACCAGATGCAGCTGCCACAGTCTGACACCGGAGGAGAAGAAGCCGCACGACGTCCAACGCGGTGATCTCAGGAAGCACCATAGCGCGGAGACGGACAAATGGTCGGTCAAGCCGGATTACTTGAAAACGCCGATGCACGATCTGAGGAAGCACAGCAGCGACGACACCAGAATGGCCAGGGAAGCCAGATGGCTGCAAGTTCCGGAGGTGTTGCCGAATCCAAAACCGAGGTGCACCTGCCCGAAGTCGAAGACCTTGGCACCTTCGCCGCCTTCGGAACCGACGAAGGAGCCGCCCGAGCCGGAGAAACCGACGATACAAGAGCCGGAGAGGAAGCTGTACCATTCTGTGTCGCTGACTGTGGAACGTAAGGAAGAACGGGTAGTTGCGCAGTTAGCGCCGGAGAAACCGGAACTGAAGAAGCACGCCAGCGAGGACACAAGGCTAGTGAGGGCAGAGAGGGTCAGGGAGAGGCCGAAGCTGGAACGATCCCACGCGAGAGTCGACAGTCAAACGTCGAAGAAATGGGGCGCGAAGGAGAAGGTGACCAGCCCGGACGAAGGGAAGAAATCTCGGCACAAGTGGGCGATGAAGCCGCACTTCTCTCTACCCGAGAAGAAAGAGTCGAAATGGAGGAGCCAAGACTCCACGGAGGGGTTCAAGAGCAAGAGCTTGAAGGAACGACCAAAGTACAGCATTCGAAGGAGCATGTCGCCGGAGCCGGATCCTCGACAGATGACCAAGCTGGAGAACCGGGTCGTTCGAAGGTTGATCTCTCCGGAGATTACGATCACGGACGCCAAGTGGGCTCCGTACGAGGACGCTTCGCCTCTGCCGACGATCGGGATCAAGAAACGAGAGCCAAAGCACATCAGCGAGATCAAGTGGACCCCTTACGACGGTTCACCGTCGGAGGACCGTGGCGGTAGCTTCGCGGTTCAAGAGCCGGAGGAACCGAAATCCTGGTCGCCCTTCCACAACGTAACGCCCACGCATCATCCACCGCCGGAGGCGACGCCGTGCAGAAGCGACGACGAGGAGTTCCGATGGCGGATCCTCAACCAGGTATCCGCGTTCCCGCTCTATCAAGGCGCCTGGAAGGACGAATCACCGGAGAGAACTCCGCCGAAGAAGATACAGTCTCCGGTCGACCTGTCTCCGCCGATCTGGTCGCCTCTGGTTCCTACCACTCCCGTGAAGAGACAGCGGTCGCAGCAACAGCAATATTCTCCGCAGCCTGTTCAGAGGAAGAGCATCGTGAAGAGTCGCGGCTTGTCGAAGAAAAAAGCTATGAGAGCTAGGTCAGAGAGCGTCCATCCCGAGAGCGAGGGCGACAGATTGGCGCCGCCAACCGTGATCATTCGCGCGGCTAGCGAGGAAGCAAAGGGCCGACAGAGGCCGCAGTTGACGAGATCGAAGGCATTGTTAGAGGTCCCCGTGACGATGGGGATCACCAAGAGATCGTTGAGCGAGGAGGTGCCCCGCATGCGTGCTCGTGAACGGGCACGTGCTCCTCACAGAGCTCGCAGCGAGGAGGCGCCCAAATACGAGGACCCGTGGTTTGCTGACAGCTTGGACGCCGAGACGACCGAGTTGCGGGAATACGTGACGACGGTTTAAAGAGGGGACGGCAGATAAAACGATTGACGGTACTCGAAAACGAAGCGAAGGTATATTTTATAATTAATTTCGCCCCCTCCTCCGTTGTTGTCCGCGCGATGGGAACGAGGGGCGGCGTTTCCTCGTTCGTGGTTAGCTCGCTTAGACGTTTTTGTACCGGTGTAGAAAAAAACGAAACAAGAAAAATATATAAGAGAACGAGTAATTTGCGTGCAACTGCGACGACAAAAGTTATTTTCGCCTCTGAGCCGTTCACTTTGTTCAATTGCTGCTTCTGCTTCACTCATCGTCGTCGCCGCGTGATGAATGAGTAGCTGAGAATCGTACAGAGACCGTGGATTCACGAGAGCGAACGAAGACGAGGAAGGACAAACCGGCGAGAAGGTAAAGACGAATAAGAAGAATCTCGCGACGAGACTATCCACGTTGGCATAATTCCACATCGTTGGCCTACGAAACGAAGACTACGAATCGATAAATTTCAAGCGTACACCGAAAGAGTAAAAGAAATGGTAGTAGTTGAAGTGTCAACGATTCTTTCTGTGAAAAAGGAAAAAAAAAAAAGAAGAAGAAAATTCGAGAAAAAAAGCCAAAAAGAGATGAGGGGACACGCAACAGTCGAGGCGAGGGGTCAAGGACCGACGAAATCCAAGTTCGGATTACGACGCTTGGGAAGACTCGAAACGAGCAGACCTAGGTAATCATAGCAGCCCTCGTGTGAACGCCCTTCTGAACACAAACGAAGAACGATTTTTCGGCTCAACAATACTGAACTTTTTCAGCAACACTGAGCACCGAAAAGTACAGCTCGACGCATTGACGGTCGAACGTCAATATTCGATTAAATGGTACATCCGACTTAACGATAATAATACGAGCTTAGATCTTTAAGTATAGTTGATATTAATATCGAATATTAAAATGAGAGGAAGAATGGAAGAGAGGGAGTTAGGAAACTTGCGCGGTTCGCGTGTCGTTGATCGAAGAGCGGGCAGATCGAGCACGAGAAAGGATGCACGTAGGATAATCGGATGGGAAGGAAGACGAAACGAACGATACGATTCAAGTGCACTGTGAGTAAATCGACCTCGTTCCAAGAACGAGGCGCAAGTATAAATGTTCGTTCGGTGAGTCGTCGGGGCTCGACGAGAAGGACACCTTTGTTACACATTCCTTTCTGTTTTCGCGAAAAACCAGAGTAAGAATAATCGCGTCAACGACCCGTCCCATAGTGAAAATAGTGGATCCCTCAGGGTCTCGGATGGATCGTTCCGCGAATACGCATAATAGCGCATAATTAAGTTCGTACGTGAAGTAAAGTTAAATAAATAAAAAGGAAAAAAAAAAAGAAATAATAATGAAAAAAAGGGGGCGACTATCTGACGGCTGAGGCAAACGACATTTAGCAGCCCCCGGTGTGCCGGCGCGTGCAATATTAATTAGGGTTACATCTACGGTTCACATTGAGTAGCCACTTAAGGATGGGGTACTAAGATTAAGCGAAACAACAAAATAAAAAAAGAAACGCAACTAATCGACGTTATCGACGGCTGCACGTACTTATTATTAACGACTACGGTATGTTTTTTCAGTAGCGAAACTTTTTCCATCGACTGGTAACCATGGAATCGACGAAACTCGCGGCTCGTCGAAGATTTTCGAGTACTGTATACATATTGTAAAACGCATATGCTCTCTGTACACACGTTCGTCGGTCTCTTGCCGGCTTCTCTAAGCCGCGATACTCGATCGTTTTAGATTTTTGATATTATTGCAAGGAGATTCAGACGTTTCTCTGACGATACGGAGGAAGCCTCGAATGAAAGTCTGTTTTTTATATTTCGATTTCAATGTGTCCCCGATATCATCCGTCAGTCTGTGTTGCATCGACTGATCAGTGCTTTGAACGCATCACTATACTATACCTATCTACACGAATACGTAAACACACGTACACGTACATACACACACGTACACGAGTATTTTATTCGCTCGAGGCATTTAACACGCGTCATTTTGTTAAGCAACTTTTCAAACACAAGTAACGCGTGCGTTAACTGTTGAGAATGGAACTGAACATTTTCGTACATCTGACACACGCCACACACACACACACACACACACAGATTTTGTACATAGTTTTAATAATGTATAATAGCTACATATAATTCTAAATTACATACCAAACTTATCCGGCATCACAGTTGCGTAATGCGCGTGATCGTGTATGCCAAAAGAGCAAAGAATGGAAGAACAAGAAAAGGCGCGTTTTGTTAAAAAAAAAAAAAGGAGAATTTTTTCTAGTAACTCGGGACTTCCTCCCAAAGACTTCAGATTCGAACTTTTCGTTCGATCATTCATTTTCCTCGCGGTTTCTCGATGTCGTCTCGTGTTAATGAACCCCTTGCGAGCAACGCGAGGGGGTGATTCTACATCACGGGTGTCTGAAGTAAAAGAAATAAATAAAAAAAAAAAAAAAAAAAAAAAAAAAAAAAAAAGGATTTTGCGACGGGCACGTTAGTTCTAATTGACCGTACGAATAAAAATCGACGCTTCCGGATTCGTTTCTTATTCGTGTGGCTTTTGGTGCTGTCGCTGCAAAAGAAACAAAAAAAAAAAAAAAAAAAAAAAAAAAAAAAACAAAAAACACAAAAGAAACGTACACAAACACAGAGAAAACTTACAGAGATAAAAAATTATTTTCTAAAGAATGAACAAAAAAAAAAAAGTGTAAAGTAAGAGAGAAGGAGAGAAAGGGATCGAGAGAAAGTGAGAGAGCGAAAGTATGATAGATTTAAAAGATAAACAAAAAAAAAAAAAGAAAATATTTAACGAAAAGGGGATGAACTCTCAACGACGAGCTTGTGCAAGAATCGCGCGAGGAATCAGAAGACAAACTAAGAAAAAACTAAAGAGCTAGAAACAGATTCATGATTCCCTTTTTTTCTTCTGCGTGTTACGCGCGATCTCGTGCTCGCGGGATTTTTCTAATGGAAGTGCGGGTGTTTCGAGACGAGATTGAACAATCTAAACAAATTGAATAAAAAAGAAAAAAGAAGAGATAGAAAGAAAATTACAATAGAAACAAAAGCATACGAAAATTAGAAAAAAAAAAGAAAAAAAATAAGAGGAAATGAAAAATTAAACAGTGTCTAAAGTACTGCGCGCCTGATTTTACCGTTGCATAGCGTACGAGAAATTCTCACTTAGATATTTGTAATTTAAGGGGGTGGGGGGCAGTCTGCAGATAATTACGCGCCATTAGTTGCATTCGATCGATAATATATTTAATTAGTTAGCAATTATCCGTGGCTAGCAGTCTGTCTTTCTTTCGTCGACTCGCAGAGTCGTTTGCGTTTGATCTCGAGAAACCGTGACTCACCATTCTCCTCGTTCAGAAGGTTTAGGATTATTCTAGCGTAAATCGTTAGCGAATAGAGGCGCTCACATTCAAACGCTTCAATTTACATTTCTTCTCGAAGGCTCCAAGGGTTTTTAATGATTCGACACACGGACAGGCACACAAACACGCGTACACACATTTACGCATACACGCATAAAGTCATGTACACGTACTATACATGGAACAATCTCACACGCGCATATACCTACACGAGCTGTTACCAAAAGACTACGATCATTTTAGACGTACGATCTATCTCGAATCTATCTCTTGTTTCGAGCAAAATATTGACACGTTACTTTCTTATTCTCTCGCTACGTATATTTAAGGACGCCGATGTTGTAGCCGATAATAGCTGATAAATTGTACGAATACTTTTACGAGACAAAGGCTGTTGTTGCATTTATTGTTTAAAGTTCGACGATCGTTCGTAGCTGCACACGAATACGATATAGTATACTTAATATAGCGAGCAGGATCCTTTTTCGATCGAAGCTTTCTCGAGATCACACGCGAATCTGATTCGCGTGGTCGCGTTCAGAACGGAGCGTAACAAATGCATGACGTCGAGACGGACCACGATGCATTTTTCATCGGATACCGGAAAGCGTTCCTTTTCTTTTTTCTTGCGTTTGAAATTTCACGTGGATCGTCATTCTCAGACTCTACAGACGATCGTTTTTGGGAGATGAAGGAGGGAGAGAGGAACGACGCGACGCGATCAGTTCGCCGAATAGAGTAGGTTTAAAAGAGAAAAGAAACAAAAAAAAAAGAAAGAAAGAGAAGAAAAAGAAATAGCGGAGGGAAAGGAGAAAACACAGAGAAGGGACAAAAGAAGGGAAAGAGGAAGGAGCCACGCCACTTATATTAAACGTACTATAATAACGCGCTGCATAGCGATTCGTTTCTTCTCGAAATACACACGTATACATATATATATATAGGTTCTTTCCTTCGTAGTGCATAACAATAATTAATTCTGGCGTATTCATTGCGTACTGTATAAATGTATACATAGCGTAATGTATTAATTGCGTAATTATCATCCGAATGGCGGCGATTTTTACGGTTCCCATGCGCAGGGGAGCCGCTAAACGCCCGTTATAAAGTGATTCATAACACGTTATTTCTATAAGAAGAAAAGACTCGGGCACGTTAAGATGCTATACAGTGTAAAACAAAGAAACAAAAAAAAGAAAAAAAGAAAAATAATATTGTATCTGTGCTGCCATTAGCGTTAAAAAAAAAAGAAGGGAAAAACAAATTAAAAAATGACAGACAAAGCCAAATACATAGTTAATGAAAAACACGCGGGTAATATCTATACATATAAATACGATACACTTAGACACGTACACACGAATCCACACGTTCCACATAGTGGATCACGCATGGAAATGAGAAGATACATACATATATGTATATATATATGTATGTATGTATATATATATATATATATATATACATCTCATATACATACATACACTACACAAATATGCGCGTGTTCACGCATACAACACGTACATACCCGACGATGTAATTATTAAGTACTTTAATCCCGAGAAAGAAAGATTCGTTTCGCGGTATGAGAATGATTTTAGGAGCCTTCGTGTTGAGTAATTAGCAGTCTCATTCCATGTATCGTATAATCGAGAGATCGAGTGACCGTGATCAGTACGTATATAGCGATAAAATCATTAAATGACAAAAAAAAAAAAATGCGGAATGGTGATGAACCTGTTAAGAAAGAAAGAAAATCATGACGGTCCGTAGTGTGTACTGTATTCGAATGTGATCGATTTGTTACTTATGTCCCCGATTATTGTTACGTTTTGCTTCTTATTATTGCTGATGTATTTATTATTATTATTATTATTATTATTATTATTATTATTATTATTATTATTATTATTATTATTATTATTATTATTATTATTATTATTATTATTATTATTATTATTATTATTATTATTATTATTATTATTATTATTATTATTATTATTATTATTATAATCATCATGTTTATTACGACTCCGAGATTACCATGATCATTGTGAATATTATTAGCTCTATCATTGCGATCATTATTATTGAATTATTTATTACTATTGCTATTTATTATTATTATTATTATTATTACTATATTGCTATTATACGAACAAGGCCGACCGCTCATTTTTTTTCTAGTCAAATTTCTCTAGTCCCAATTAGAGTACTGTCGATACTTAGTCTCCCCCGTCCCCGATGTATTTGATTTCTTGTCAAATAATCCCAAAATGATGCCACGCGTTGCAGGACACATAGATCTTGCGTAATAGAGTGATGCATTACCTGTGCAACAAATGCAGTATACAACCCGTAAATATGAGGTCAATGTTGATTTGTTTAAATAAATGTAAGTTTGAAAACTCATCACGGATGTAATCATTTTTGCAATCATTCCTCTGAAAGTGCGTTTAAATCACTTTAGTAAAATAAAAACCTTCCGATACGAGATTTCCGAAACAATTTTTGAGAATGAATTTTTCAAGTTCCGTCACGAAATTTCTGAACAAAAATTATTATAATTTTCTACAGGAATAAATTACGATGCGAAGATAATTTCAACACGAAATTTATAAAAAAAAAATCACTACGTCATAAATTAATTGCAATTTACAGGAAATTTGCAAGTGGAATTTCGAAAATTTTAAGATGTCGCTTTGTTTGCAAACATTGGTTTGTTTGTTTTGGTTTCCAATGTTTATTTACATTTTTTTGGTGTAAACAGACTTTGTTTTGAAAAATTTTCGAAGATTTGCAAGTGGCGCAACGACATCCAACATCTCCAGTCTTTACTTAATATACAAGTTTTGAAGATGCGAACACCTCAAGCTGCAAATGGGTGTCGCTTAGCCTACGATCACGTGCGATCTGCAGCGTGCGTAATTCTTCTAGGACGGTACCGTCCGTGCTTATCCTAGGTTCGTACCAAACCGAGCGTCTGGGGTAGGTGTGGTAGCCATTAGCCCCTCTGATGAGTTTGGCGGCGACTCTAAGACCTGAGGACTCTAAGACCACACTCCTACCTTCTTATATCATTTATAACCTTACCTTGATCTTGTCCTGCCTTGACCATCATCCTACATCTTTCCTAAAAGCATACATCTAAGTATAGCCACCGGATCAAAGATTGCACTAGTGTGCGACAAGGACAGTAATATATGACTAGAAGACATAGCAATAGTATATGACATAGATGCAGACGAAGTGTATGAATAGACCCTGTTTACATTGTATTTTTTTGGCCAACGATTCGGGGGTTTTAGGACCCCTTTCATTTTCGTGTCACATCTTGTCGGACTGATTCAGACAAGTTTTGCAGTGCGTTGCTGCTATTGATGATAATTAAAATTTAATAATGTGGACAGTATGGACAAGTTTTTTCGACGATCTCCAAATATTAGTTATATTGTAAATATTTATAATATAAAAATAATATAAATAAACATTATTTATAATACAATATTTCTAATTAAAAAATTTTTATTTATTACATATTTAAAAGTCGTGATGGACAGAGTTCTTTCTGACATATATGTAGTAAAACGATTTCGGTTAGTTACTAGCTTCACATTTCGGTATTGAAAGTTGACAACACTGTAATGGGTTTAAAAAATCATATTCCTGGCGCATTCACTATTTGACCAATCTTGATCGTTTTGTTTGATGTAATTCACTAATTCACCGTTCTTTAAACGTAGAGTGCGCAAAGTAATTTTTACTATGTCGGTATTTCAGATCTCCGGAATGAAAACCCGTTAGGTGCTAGGTTTATTTCTTCTATACCTCATCTGTGGTGTTGCAATGCAAAACTTGCCTGAATCGGTACAACAGGATATGACACGAAAATGGTAAGGGACCCTTTGACTCCCCACTCGTGGGCCGAAAAAAATACATTGTATGCGAGGTATATTCATATGTACCTCGTCTGTGCTTTTACACAACAAAGATAGTAACAGTTAACTTCATCGTTTCATCACTACGTGATAATGTTCGATGCGATACCACAGACACAGACGAGATGTATGAGATATCTCGTCCGTGGTATTAATTACAGACGAACCATCTTCAAAGCGCATCAACAACAATCTACATGATGTATTATAGAATACATAAAAAAATGAGCCTATTTATAATAAAATTATTAGGTATTTATAAAGCATTTTAGCTATTATGGTATTTGAAAAGTTATTAATTAGTAATTTCGTAAAATAAATCAAATAAAATTTGTATTCTCCCCTTGTTTACAACAAACTTCCCTCTTTTTTACTTTACATTCTTTTTGCTGTACGTCCATTTTTATTTTATACTTTTCACCTTAAAACTAATGCTTCTTAATTTCCATCTTTTCTTTTTCTTATTATATTTCTTCGAACTTTTTTCCCCATTTTTACCAGTTTTTACTCCTTATGCAGTATGCTCATTATCCTACTTTATCTTTTATTTATTTATCACATGCAATTTTATTCGATAATATACTTTTTAATGAATTGTTACGAAGAAAAGGCAAAAATATTAAAAAACATAATAAAACTTAGCTTCCAACGCACTGAATTTTTTACATATATCTTATTTACATGAAAATAAATAAGCAAAATATATATATGCGAATTATTATAGTATATATGTTCGTTTAGACTTTTCTTATTTGATTTCTTATAATTCTTAGTTCACTGTTCAAAATACTAAGTTTGAGAAAAAATCTAAGACTTGAAGAAATTGGGAGAATTGAATTTACAATTATTGTTATAAATATTCTTGTACCCGTAAATCACGTAACATATCTTACAAAAATTTTTTCAACTACTTGTAATCTACTTGTCCTGTAAATTTTATACGATCATTGACTAACTAAAATGTATTTCATAGTTAATGATTTAAAAAAAGATTAAAAAAGAGAAGTACAAATTGTAAAAGTTCAAGAATCAATTCTTTTTATTACATTTCTTAGAAATGAAAATTTAATTGATTTATGAACATTATTGACAAAGAACATAAATTTAATATTAAATCCAATAATTTAATTTAATCTATACATTATATTAGTACATATATACATATAGTTTACATTGTATACTTTTTGCTTGCCGAATGCAATGTAGTATATATATATATACTATATATATACTATATGCTGTCAAAGTAGTATTTGAAGAACATTCCAAAGATAATATTTAAAATAAGATTGTTGCTTATTGTAATTTGTATATATGTACAAAGATGTAAACATAAAGTATGGCAACGTGTCAAAATGGCTGATCTCAACAAAGAACTAAACGAGTATCTTCTTAACAGTAAAAATGAAAAACAATTTAAAATTACCGTACCTTCGGTGACAATACCAAAAGCAAGCATTGGAAAATGGTTCGGTAGGAATGAAGACGACAAGGAAGAGGCAGGATGGATCCAAGGAACACAAAAGGAATGTTGTCCTAGTATGGTATGTATAACCTATATTGCTAAATATATTTATAAAGTCGAGTTTAAAAGTTAACAAATTTTGTCTTTTTCATTTTTTAACAGACAAGAATACAAAGGCTAATAGCTTTTGTCGTATGCTTTTCTATGGGTGTACTTTGTTTCTGTTTATCAGCGGTATACATTCCGGTTCTACTAATTAAAGCGAGAAAGTTTGCACTTTTGTATACTTTAGGAAGCGTTTTCTTCCTCTCAAGGTGAGCGTATGAATCCATGAGGAATTATACAGAATTGATTATGAATTAATTTTTATAGCTTTTGCTTCCTTTTGGGTCCATTAAGTTATTTAAAATCATTATTCACTGCTGAAAGAAGATGTTTCAGTATGTCCTACTTTGCAACTTTAATAGGAACACTTTATTGTGCTCTACATTTGCAGTCTACCCCATTAACAGTATTCTGTGCTGTCTTGCAATTAATAGCTATGTTATCATTCTTGATAAGTCATATACCAGGAGGAATTAAAGGTCTAATGTTTTTTACAAGAATGTTCAAGTCTTCTGTGAATTCTACATTGCCTGTATGATATCATAGTGACTTATATATTAAATATATACATGAAATTAACATTATATCTCTAATTTTAATATTTTATAAATATCTCCATATAATATAAGATATAATATTTATATACAAATGGACAAATACACTAAGCATGTTTTTACGTGAACTGAACATATATAAAAGACTGATTTAACATATAATTAGATTTTATGTAGTATGTACAATAATAATATGTTTACTCATATTTAAAGTAATGACTCAGTAAGAACAATTTTGTTATAACAAATAAAAAATTAAAGTTGCTATATATATATAAATTAGTTATATGAAAGATATAATTTTTGTACATAATGTATTTATGTGTATAAAAACTACAATTTTGTTATTATGCTGTTGTAAGGACTATTTATTTACTGAAATAAAAATTGTATTTATATATTCCATATTTGCTAACTATTTTGCTAAAAAATTCTCTGATCAGATTTCTGAAATATATAATATTAATTTTTTTATATCATTTCTTGTGTTTTGAAGCTTTCGTTGCTTTTATGCGATTAACGTTGCCCCGCAAACGTTTAACTTTCAGTGGCAAATATGTAACATTTGCGGATATATTATCAACTTTTTGTTTTTTCGAGTCTTTATTTTCATGAATGTGACTGTATCTTATATTTTTCTTTATACTTGTATCAAATTCATCAGACTCATACTTAGCTAAGGAAATAAAATCATCTTGTTTCATTTCTTCTACAATAGGCTCATTTGTGGAATTTTCTTTTGTGCTAGGTGGAACAAATGATCGTTCTTTGCGCGAAGATCTATACACATATACGTCTTCAGATACTGTAAATTTAATTGGTTCTGAAGATACTTGAGATTCGTTCTCAACACTTATTTTGTTGTCTTTTTCGTCTGATATCGTTTCTTCTGACAATTCAGTATCTTTGAATAATTGGAGTCTATTGTTTGGTAAAGGTAAAAAATCCTTCTTAAAAATATTATCTATTGTATGATATAAGGGATAAAAATAATCATCTTTAGAAGTTTTTACAGTATTCTGTAAAAACGATATTTCAAAATTATAAAAATAAAATAGAATCAGCAAAGAATTATTTAAAATACTATACCCTTAAAGCCCATGCAGCAGATGCAAATCCTACGCATCTGAACGTTATAACCTTTAACTTAGGCAATAATAACACTGGTATTTTTTTGTCCTGTGCCATATGAATAACGTGTCTTATTAAAAGTGGCGGTGAAATATTTGCATCCATTAAAATACAACAGATGTTGTTCTTTTCTAAAGCTCTAGTGATAGCATTTATACCAAAGATTACAGCATTTCTACAACTTCCAAAAAATTTTAAATTATATATAAATCAAGAAGGTATGCAGTAATATAGTTAAGAATATTTACCCCAAGACCATACTAATAGGAATACGCATTATAAAAACATATTGTCGTTGTTCAAAACGTGCTAGTGCTTCTTGTTTGGCTTTTACCCGTTCCTCTTTTGTCATCGTTCTGAGCTGTGACCATCGAACTAATTTGGTTGGACGTTCTACCATTGGCAATAATCTACAAATATAAATCATGGAAAATGCCAGTTTGTGTTAATACTTTTGTTCCTTACAATTTTTTAAAACTTACTCGTCTAAATCTTGTTCTAATAATTGTTGATGTATTTTTTTATTCACAATTGGCCTAAAAATAAATCATTATGGTATAAAAGATAAACTGTTCTGTACGCTGTGTATAATAGATTTGTTAAATAGGATTATATATAAAATGGAGAATTTACACGTACCAAAAATTATCTTGTGGTTGGGCTAAGACATTTCGTAGCTTTTCAGTTGATCCTTTTTTCGCTGATAATGAATGTTTCTGTTGCTGTTTTGTCACTATCGGAGTATTCATTGTAAAAATATCGAAATATTGATACAGGTTATGTTTTCCACCAGGCACATGGCAATTGATTAAGATTAAACCATGAAGTATAACATAGATAGATCATCTACATACGCTGAAATATCAGTAATGGTAAAACAAAAGTAATGGAGAATTTAAAACCATCATATTTTCAAGAATTCTTTTATTACAAGATCTCTTATAATACTTATAATACTTATAATTATATAAGTAGTACACTAATTTCAAAGTAAAAAAGGCGACAAAAACTACGAAAATTGAGTCTGAGATTTAATCTCGCGCGACAAAAGTAACAAAATCTTTGCGAATGTTTGCAATTTTGATTATTGAAATTACACTGTATGAAATGCGCAGGCAAGTTTTTGATGCTTGAAGTTCGATTCTCTGTAGAAGATTTGAATTAATGGCGCGAAAGCGGCGTACGTCGACCATTGTAAATGGTACCCATCGATTTCAGCGGCGTTTGCGAAGAATATGTTCGTCGAGGTGGAAAACATAGGCGCTACGCCACTGGACCAAAGTGCAGGGGAATGGATAATGTGCAGAATACGGTTTCGAAAGGGAGCAGGACCGCAGTAGTGCACGCAGCAAGTCAAGATTGTCAAGATGGATGCTCGGTGCTGTCGGTGCGGAGTATGGATTTTGCCGCGTGATCCGTAAACGAGGATCGTCGTTGTTGTCGAGTGAGAAAAAGATCGCGCGCCGGGGAGTATTGTCGTTCATGGTGTTTCTTACGTGTTCCATGGTGTTTCGGTTTCGGCAGCGTTAAGAAAACGGAATGGTTTCACATAGTGATGAGAAAAACACCTAAAAGCAGTGCGGGTAGTAGCGGCCTTCTACAATGGTGGATAACAATTGTATAATCGAGGGAAACGTCAAATTTCGCGACGGCAAAAAAGTAAGTACTTTCACTCTGAATTTCTTTCACGGTCGCTTATCCTCTTTCATTTGCTATCGAGGTGTCCGATTAATATCGTCGGGATAACCGCTTAATTCATTATTTGTTAAAACAACATAGCTTAATTCATCTCGCGAATCTGCGTAATGCTGTAACATCACGCGCTACGCTTGTTCACAATTTCGCGAAGAAACTTACGTGACGCTTCGTTCCGACAGATCGTAATTTAAAGCAAAACTCGTGTTCGTGTTTAATTATCTCATAGTCACACGAACACGGTGCAGTTTTAATAAAATAATGATACGAAGATGTTGCGCTAACGCGCTCGTCAAACAGTTACGGATATATGTATATACGTTGCATGTGCAAGATGTATATGTACAAGCATTTATTGAATCAATGAAAAACATGAAAGTCCAAATTGTAACAGAATATAATCAAATTTTGCTTCTCTTATGAACATACGGTATACACTGTAATATGTTAGAAATTATGTTACGGAAAAGTTTCGTAATATTATGCATTTAATTAAAACTTTTGACACATAGTCAAACATTAATTAGTATCCATGCTTCATGTGGTAATTGGAAGCTTGAATGTTTGAATGAGTCTGTGCCAATATCAAATATTTATTTCCTTGTGCCCATTGAAATTTGAGTACAATAGTGTGGTTTTATTTATCATGGGGAAGGAGCTGAATTATGGTGTTCCAATGTGATTTCAATGAGCATTACAACTATTGAGTTGTAAGTTTGTTGAAGGCTTAGGGAAGTATTTAATAAGAAAGAAATGAAAAGTTATAAAGCCATAAAAAGTCATAAAAAGTTAGCTCATTTTCTTCTATTTACACTTATGGGGCACCAAAGAAGTCATTCAATGAGAAAGGGTAGGAAACTCTTTTATTTTGATACAGAGGGTCCGAAATGGATTCAGACAAATGTGCTATATATGTACAATATTGTCCTGCATAATAACTCTATGCAAACATGTAACATTATTATTATTATAGGATATTCATGCATGATAGGACCTGTTCCATCATTTGTGATTACTAGTGTTTGTCAATATTATATTAAATGTTATTAATTCGATACGGTAAGTATGTTTGTACATTGAATTATTCAAAATCATTTGTTTGCATTACAGTGGAAATCAAGATGGTGTGTCATGAGAAAATTGTCACCAGTTGCAGGTAAAAAATTCATTTTAACAAAATTTAATTTTTGTTCTTATAAAAAGATTATTTATTTTTATAAATAAAGAATAATAACATGCCTGGATAACAATCACTTTGTCCGTCGTATCACTGACAGAAACGCAAAACATTATCGCTAGCGTAAAACATGCGGAATTAACTGCAGATAGTGGGCAGGAAGTGTTGAATATTTTATGTCACATATCTCTGTTTTTTGGTGTCAAAGATGAAAGTACTTCCCTTTTTATATAACATCTGTGCATTCCTCACAATGAATCACTCTTCTGCACCATAAGAAAGACTGCCTTTAATCTTATCAATGTTGATAAAAGAAAAATATGATAAATTTGAGCTACACCTGTAACAAGAGAAACAACAGATGTTGCAAACTGGTTCTAAAAGGTCACTGGCAATTTTATTTCCTATTACATTTCTAATCCTATCTCCTGAAAGAATTTCCTTGCTTGTTATCAGCATAAAGAATCCCTTCCCTTACCGTGGTCATGTCCTAGGGTGGCAGCTGGCACATCTGTTACTGATTGACTAGCTGGAGAAACAAAAAATTTCCAAGAAGAGCTTTGCTTCTCGCAATAACCATTAATACCTGACCCTTGTAACTTGAGGGTATTTTAAAACTTAGGGACACCAGTAACTCATAAATTTTCTTTAGGGAGAATTAGTTAAGTGTACATAGAAGAGACTCGAAATGGATTTAGTTCGCTTCCACGTTTGTGTCACTGTATTAATAGCATGTCGCGCTCGTCGTCAGTTAGCATACGAAGGATCGTTGACACATTTGTTCGAACGACCCTCGATAAAAAAGTTCTCGTTAGAGAAATATTCAATAAGAAAATCTTTGACCGTTCGCGCGTTTCAAACGAATGCATGGTTGCTTAGAAGACCTTATACTCCTTTATAGATTGTCTTCATTTACAACTTTACGGAGATAGCAAGGATCGATATAAGCAAGGTCAAACGAAAGCCTCATTAAGTTTGCAACATTTTCTCGGTGTGGAGAGTGGTTTCACTCTTGACAAGGAATCCAATACTATAGCTATAATATGCCAAGACGTGACGGTTGTTCTGGCTTTCGATACTAGAGAACGATTGATACAATGGCAAGTGAAAATCTCCAACAACTTGGGCGAAGGTACGCATCATCGTTCGAGAAATCATTTAAAAAAAAAAAAAAAAAAAAGAAAAAAAAAAAAAAGAAAAAAATCATCGGTAAGAGAAATTCTAAACGATCTAACGGAAATTATGTTCTATTTCCGCAGATCAACAGTTTCTGATACTGATCTCCTCGGTTCCGTCGAAGGCGAAGTTAACAAATGGACCGGCGCATTTGCACATTCAGGATCGTCGGTTCTGCATCACCGTCGGGATACCTCCCAGATTAGTCGGTATTTGGGAGATCGCGCATCTACGACGATATGGCGTGGTGGAAGGACGATTTTGCTTCGAGGGCGGTTCGAGATGCGGCCGGGGGGAAGGTCTTCACGTGCTGATAACGGATCAAGGAGAAGATATCGTGAAGATGCTGCAATTAGCGGCGGAAGGGAAGCTGACGAAAAAACGACCGGTTAGCAGAGAGCAGATAGTGCAGGAGAGCCCGCGTCGTCAGTTCTCTCGATCGGAAACGAGGGCTAGCGATTTTTTCCCCTCGGCTGTTTACTCGTCCGCGTATGAAGAGCAGTGCGACAGCTGCAAGAACGAGAGCTCACCCTATTGGTCGTCCACCGAGAGTAGGCAACAGACTGAACTCGACAGGGATTACAGTAGCAGAGACACCGTCTCCGTTTCAGAATTACCCGATCAGCCAGCAGAATGGCGCAGCTGTTCTCTCACTCGTCAAGGAACATCCGCTCTCGAGAGATGCGCTAGCTGTATCAGCAAGCTAGGAACCGTGTCGAAATCCTCGACTTTGGCTACTACAATTGGAGCGAGCAGTATAAGCAGCCCGGCGGGAACTATGAATAATTTAGGCTGTCATTTACAGCCACGCACGCTCGATCGGCTGTCATTGTCCTCGTACAGCAGCAGCAGTCACGACAGCGACTATTCCAGTTCACAGCAAATGGACTGTCATTGTTCGCAAAGTTCGAAGAACTCGCAACAACAGACGAGCGTTCAACGCGTGTCGCCAAGTCCTAGCGCACTACCACCGAGACCTCCGAAACCGTCCCAAAGCACTACCGCTGCGAAGAAGGTTAAGAAACCTCCTATGCCACTGCCAAACGAGCAAGTTTGCGTGCACTCGCGTAGCAAGCAACAGCTGGTCGTACGTAATGCAACCGCTGCTGTTGCTGGTCCTTACGAGAATTACGACGTGCCGAAAACAATCTTGGGCCATCACATGCTGTTAGAACAAAGTTCCCAACCGGATCAGTATTACGACACGCCAAGGAAAATCAAAGAATGCCTAGCACTGCCAAAAACCTATCCTAATTACGATACACCGCAGGCGCCTCAAGCTGTAGTGTTACAGCAATGCGGTTGCCCGGCAAAACTCACCGTTCAGTCTCCCAGATCCTCGGGATGTCCCTGTCAAAACGTGATGAGTTGGGCCGGTTTCGTACTGCCGTATTGCAGACGAGGAGCAGGAATTGAACCAACCGGGGTTGCCGTGCATCCCGTGAAACTCTCCGGGGAAGGTAAGATGCCCGTTGTGAACGCGAGCGGGGAGATCGCGATTTACGCAACGGCGAAACAGGCCAAAAAATCGGAGAACGTCGGAGAAGAGAAGAGCAAAGATAATTGCGAGTACCCAGAGAACAGAACGAACAATTACGAGAACGTCGAGCCTGTTATCGACACGCAACCTGAGTCGAAGCAAACGAATTACGCGAACATAGATTTCACTCAGTCCCTCGAGCATTATGAGAACAGCAAAGACCTTTTGGCAAAGAGTGGAATCTCGCAGGAGGAATTGGAAAAGTTTTCCGATCAAATTAAGAACGAGACACCCGAACCGCCCACAGAAGATTCGTCCAAGATATGCCAGAAGTGTGGCCACGTTAAGGACCGGGAGAACGACTACTTAGTCATGGACCTTGAAAAGCAAACGCCAAAGAAACCGTTCTCCGGTTATTTACCGATGCAGCCAGCACACAATGCCTGCTCGAAGGAGATTTTGTCTAGAATCTGTAGCGGTATAAAAAGCTCGAGTAACCCTGCGTTGTCAGGTTCCGCGTTAAGCGAGGGAGGCAAAAAGAGATCCGATTCTGAGTTTCGTGTTCCGGGTTCGGCGATGTTGTCCAGTCCGTACCTTAGACGTCGTTACCTGGACGGAAATAACGGAACAGAATCCAACGGGAACATTAGTCTGCTGTTAAGAAAGCGATCTTATTCCGCAGAATCCGCTCACTATTTGGACGACGAGAATCACACGTTCCCATCGACGTTGACCATTCACAAATGTTCCAGCGAGGCGGACAAAGCCTCGTTGGTCAAAGGGGAGAACCATTCTTCGTGCGTCAGCTCGGAGGCCAAGATCAATCAGGACAGCGGACAGATATCGATAACCTCGCCTCAGCCGTCTTTCATAAAAATTCGACGCTCCTCTTCCGTACCATCAAAAACTGGTCATAACAGAGATTCATCTAGTAGCAACGATTCGGGCGTTTCTACGGGATCTCTTAGTCACAGAACAGCGGAATTCGTCGAGTTCGAGTTGTCACTGGCCCCGTCAACGTCGACGAGGAAGCAAAACGTGTTGTCCGTTTATAGAAAAAGTCCACCGCCTACGTGTTATCACAGTAGTTTACCAAGGAAATCCAAGTCCAGCGATCCACTTCGAGAATTGTCGTTTCAATTTCAAAAGATCAAGATCCCTACGAAATCCTCGTCGGCGGAAGCCGATATCCCCACGTGTCTCCCCAAGGCCACGAAAGGATTCAACAGCCCAGGCGAGGTGTCCAGTACTCCTTACATCGACTCGCGAAGCACGAGCAGCGGTACATCCGATATGTCGGATTACATCGAGACATTGTCGTTGTCGTCCCACTCGTCATCTGATACGCCAGACAGTCTGAGGTAAAGTACTCGCGTAGAGAATGTAATTGTTACGTTTTCTTCGCCCAGCTTCTTCGCCCAGCTTCTTCGCCCAGCTTCTTCGCCCGGAGGGTGAAGAAACACCGGCTAAGCGTAGAAGAGGTCATTAAGATGAGGAGAAGAACGCTCAGTCTTTTATTCGGTTCTTTTTGCAGACTGGGTGGCAGAGCAGTAGCAACGACACTTCGTCCACGCAGCGGGAAAGAGTATTACAAGATTGACAGAAGTATTCTTGTTGAGCAAGGAAGAACGTTGACGACACCATCCGCCAATTACGCGAATATCACGCCGGTGCTTGAGAAAAGCGAGTCCCCTTCGCCTGGATATATGAGCAGTTCTCCCTTTGAACAGCCACAACCTACTCGCGAACACTTTTTGTTTCCCGATGTGAGTGAAACGTTTAACGGAATTATTATCGTATTATCGCCGCTGGATTACAATAATTTATACCTTTTTTTTTTTTTTGTAATTTTTACAGGAAGCTTGAACGTAGTAACATTGTTTGGGAAGAGAGCGGAAAACTTGAAGTTCCTAGGAATTCCAAACAAAACCATTAAGAGTATTCATGGTAGAAATTGTAATCGGGACATCGTGACTGTTTACACTATACGCAGGTATCTAGTAGTTGACAATTAACGCATCTCGAAGCAACGCATGATTATAAAACGTGTTAAACGTTACCGAACGAAAGGAGGTGTCATCTTCCAATGGTCCAAAATTCAGGAATCATAGCAAAGGATCTGTTCAGGATGGTTATCTTAACTGCTTTTTTTACGTCTTTTTACGATAACGTCTTCTTACAAAAGCAACCCGCACAATCAACAAGAAAAAAAAAAGAAACCTAACAGAGTAAAAGGAAATTTTCGTAAGAAATTCTAGGTTCTAGCGTATAGTCGAAATGAAGTCAATATGTAATTGAAACACTTCCTACAACGACTCAAACAATTTCTAAAATATGCTCAATAAGAAACTGTAATAGTTTGTATAGTAAGAATCCTGCCCTAGGATTAAAAAAAAAAAATGTACGCATCATATACTTTATATGAGTATATCGTTTTTTGGATACGTTTTATTTTATATGAGTATACTTCTATATTGTACAGCGGTTAAACCAGGGAATTGCAGTTGATGCACTCTGTGTTTGATACTGGTTAATACGATACCATCGATTTACATTCTAAAATAAACAACCAAAAAAAAAAAAAAAAAAAAAAAAAAAAAAAAGATAAAAGAGAGAAAGAAAGGGAAGAACAAAATGATATGAGAGAAAGAAAAGAAAATGCAATGAAAGTAGTGAGTTGCATAGCGTTCACAGGGTTTTCAAATCTTTACTAGTTATTTTCTCTAAAGGCTTAAGATAACATTTATATAGCCGTGAAATGGTCTTCTTTTTAACGAGATTCATATGGTGGATTTATATCGTAGTCTCTGGGCAATCAAAGATGGCACTATGTATAGATTATGTACGAGATATCTTTAAATAAGTCCTAAGGATACGCAAACGAATATAACGGAATATAAAACTCGAATTATTTTTATTGAACTTTTTATAGTCCATAGGCAGACTTCTTTTATTGGCATTTTTTAGTGTTATACGTTCCCATTTCTACGCGTTTACACACGTACGTTCGATTCGTATAATTTTTCCTACTAGATTTACGTAGATCTACGCAACGAATTAGTTCTGAGTATCGTAACTGCAATATTATATTTCCTTCTCCTATTATTCGTAATCGTAGTGAAACGTACTTACGATATTTTTTATCCGTACTTAAGATGTATTTATATCATTTCGTATTATGCGCGAAGAACGTCTATATGTCTATGGAATTCTTTACCAAAAAAAGCAACAAAAAGAGGAAAAAAAAAATGAAACGAAGAATATTTATTTTTACTTCGACGGTGCAGGATCTTTTTGATAATAAAAACTATATCGTAGACGATTAAGCGAGGGAGCTGGTACGTCGTATCGAAGGGGAATCGAACTAGTTAGGCTTATTTTACGTCTGCACAGCTTCGGATTTTCTTTGATTTAACAAAAAAAAAAAAAAAAAAAAAAGGACGTATATGCGCGAGCTGTAACTGCAAATTTTCTTACATGTATTTAGTTTCTCTTGCTCGTTTCAATGATGATATAGCCTGAGGAATCACGCGAGAAAAGCAATAAAGAAAAGGAGAGCAAACGTGAGGAAAAAACGCGCGAGAGCGAGATCGGCGGTGGAAATCTTGCGTCCGAGGGATAGTCGAGTTTTGAAACACGTTGGTCGAGCTGGTCGATATTGATATTACGCAAAGCAGTGATACTGAACGCAATAATAGAAATGCTAGGAGTTATATACAGATTATAAGAGTGGAAAGGAAGAAAAGAGAGAGAGAGAGAGAGAGAGAGAGAGAGAGAGAGAGAGAATGAGAGGGAGAGAGAGCGAGCGAGCGAGAGAGAGAGATAGTAATGAAAGAATCGATATCAAATGTTTTCGCAAGTCAGATTATATTAAAACGAATTGTTCTCTGTTTCATGTACATGTTGCGCTCCGCGGAATGGATAATCAAATCAGTATTCAGAATCAAAAAGATCAACGGTAATGAGCATTTACCGTACATGTTAGATGTTCATTGAACAATATAGTGTTAACCGGGAATTACGATCCAACGACAATATAAATTGTATCTGCTCCCCCCACCACTCTCCTGACACGCAAGGAATTGTTTGTTCGTCGAGACGGAACAGAATTTTGTAATATACGATGTGTCGTAATAACACACCACATCCGTCGGTTTTCCCAACCCCGATAATGTTGTCCCCTAACTTTTTCTTTTTTCTCTCTATCGGAGCAGTCGCAACTATCGCTGTAGCAACGCAATGCTTATCATTTTCATCGCCGCCGCCGCCGGGTTTTGGTAAGAACGCAAAACGAAACGAGCTACGAGTTTATTAGCTCTTCAAGGCTCTTTCGCACATAGAGGGATTATGTATAAAGAACTATATACTTACAGTTGACTCTATAACGAATTGTAAAAGTATTAAAGTAGTATTAATCTCAAGACTGAACGAACAAACAAAAGAAGAAAAAAAGAAAGGAAGGAAGGGAAGAAGAACGAAATAATAGTTGCCGTGTGGTTGTAAACCATTATTAAACGTAGGGAATATCTAAAGAAGCTAGATTTATATATAATCTTTCGTTCGCGCGCGCGCGCGCGACTCCCTTCGAACGCCAGTTTCTGATCGACCTCTTTTTAATTGGAGAGTCTCTTCTCCCCTTTTGTTTTCTTCTATTATGCATTCCGTGCGTCGAACCGTGTGTCCGTGTCTTCTATAATATCGTAGATATGGCGAAAGCGTGTAAAGCGAGAAAACAATGAAAGAAACAAGCGTTACGCATCTGCTGCGCTTGGTATGAATTGAAAAAAAAAAAAAAAAGAGAAGAAAAAGAAAGGAAGAAGTACCAAGTCGTTCTGTCCAAGCTCTCCGAATTTCATATGCTTAATTATACTACGTTGTGAGAAACTCGTATTCTCCATACGAATGATTTATAGAACACGACACGAAGGATATTTACGATTAATGGAGCAAGAGTCGTACGAATATTATTAAAAAAAAAAAAAAAAGAAGAAGAAGAAAAAGAAGAATCAAGATTATCCGAGCGTAGAATTAAATCGATCGACCTTTATATTTCTCTCGCGTGGGTCGTTAGAGGCCTGATGGAAGTTGTTAGATCGTAATGTCAAGAAAAAGGTATAATCTCTAAGATAAATGCCGACATTGTACCCCGTAATTTTCAAGTAAATATTGTATAATATTTAAGGAGAATAGTAGAGTTGCGTGACGAGAGATGTGTTCCGCGGATTTTTACGCAACTCTATTATACCATTGCACCGATGATTCCCAATCAAGAGATCAAACGACCGATCAAACGAATTACGTTCAATAAACTCTTTTAATGAGATCGTTCAACAAATAAAGAATCACGCTCGTTGGTTCTGAGCGGTGATGCAAGGATTGGGAATTGGTTCTATAAACACATGCTAGTCAAAGTTAAGTACTATCGTAGCGATAATATATTTTTACTGTAAAAGGGACTATCGCGGGCAGGTCGAAGGCTGTGCACGCGCTCCATTGTACGGAAGGAGATAATTATTATTCGAGCGACGCGATCGCCGATTCAATCGTCTCTTCTTTTGTTTTTTTTTTTTTTCCTTTTGTCGTTCCGCTTTCACGGATATGATATTTTGGATCGCAGCGTACGAAAATCGAGATACTATAATAACGATTGCATTTATTGTTAAGACTTCTCGATGATGGTAACAAGTAGCTTCTTCTAGTCAACGAAAAATCAAATCGAAAGAGCGAGTGCCGAGGAACTTTCGCACGTTGCAATCCGACATGCTAGATCTCTCTGATACGCTCCGCAGAAATCACAATCCCTCCAGGCATTCGAACGAGCTTGAGACGAGATCACGAGGAATTGCTGGAAGTCATGGCTACGCGTGCCGGCCTTCGAGCCTCGAACAACCATATCTAAGAATTTACTAACGATATTATTGATCACGAATAGCGAGTAACGTTTCTCGAGGGTATTATATATATATATATATATTATATATACGACATGCTCTGTTTATAATTTCTGTACATATAGTCGGTGTGTGGCATTAGCGTAACCGTTTCTTTGTTTTGTGATCCGAGGGAGAGATTCGCCGCTGGAGAGGACGAGAGACGACTTTTTTTTTTACTTGATGTATATACACAACGGGAGAAGAAGAAAATGGCGGCGAGGTTTCTAGTGTGATGAAATGCGCTCAAATCGTCTTCGGGAACCATTATCGCGTTAGAATTGATTTCGCTCGCGCGTTGCAATGCCGCTTCGTGTAATTGCACGTTCACCAGCGCAATAATTGATTCGCAAGAGAGAGAGAGAGAGAGAGAGAGAGATTTAATGGCGCGAGAACCGCGAGCGATCCGCATTGTCGTCATCAGGGATTATTTATGCCATACGAGCAGTCTGAAACGCTCGACACACATATACACACGGACATTGTAGCGTATAAACGCCAGAGACCAAAAAAGTAAGAAGCGAGATGGACTGGCGAAATTTGTTCTCTCCGTGCGAATTTAAAACCCCTTTCTTTCTTTGTATGTACGTATGTATGTATGTATGTGCGTGCGGTCTCGCGATTCTCGGTTTTCAAAGTGTAGTAGAGTGTTTGCACGTGCACGCGATGCACACGGACGCACGAGCAATCCGCTGCACATGATCGTCGATGCTACCGGCTCGTCTCGCAAGTGCTCTCGATTGCACGCGATCGTAGCAATTACGGGTAAAAATGGGGAAAGTGCAATCGAGAGGGACGCGCCGCGTCTTCCTGCGCTCTCGACGCGTTCCCGTTTCCTCTTCGGCGATAAAGGAATCGTTCAGTTCGACGAACTGCTTCTTCGAGTATTTCGAGATTCGATTGTATTTCGATTTGATTCTGTCGTACTATTTGATATTGAGAGTTTGTTTTAATTTTGAACTTCGATCCTCTTTCTTTCGCGTTCTGTAGTAAACGGGAAAGATTTCTCGATCTTCGATCTTTAAAAGATGTCTCCCGCGAGGAGTTCGATACTCGTATAAATTTTAGACAAACTTTAGTAGCGCAAAGAAAAACGAATAAAATGAAGGATCAAATTCTAACTTCGTAACGCATGTAATCAATGAATTACAAGTTGCTTGCACTGCTCAGAGTAATTAGAAAATCAGTCGCTCGGTATAGTCCTTAATAAAATATTCATTCTCATCGATCTTACAGTCTACACACTCGATTTTAACGCTACCAGCTACTAAAGTATAGAACTTGCATCAAAGAAATATGTTACGAGAAAGCTATGTGATTCAATAAAAAAAACGCAAACGTTCATTTATATGCTTTATCGAAAATGCATCGTCGTAAAATTATGAATTGCTCATTTTCGTCGATCGTCCGTCGTTGTTCCGAACAGCGTGATTTACATGTGCAATATAACGTCCCCGTGTGTTGGGTGGAGCAAAGAAAAGACTTTGAGTGCGCAAGAGTGCGAAGGCTGTTCCGACGAGACCGATAGCATCGAGCTACGAAATCTCATTCTTGATACTTTTGCCGTAGTCTGCCGATCGTGTGCAAATAAAAGAGGATAATACGCGATAATAATCATCGCGAGCGAGCTGTAACCGCGTAAACGATTGTAACGAACACCGTGCCATTTTTCTTCAGACTATTACCTCTGACCTTGAAACGACGACGCGTTGAGGCGATAAATGTGTACTTAGAGATGAGAGGGAAGGAGACGCGCGAATTATACTAGACGATAAGGGCATACATTTGCAAGAGCACCGAGAGAACGAGAAGAAAAGGGAAATGAAGAGGAAATCGGAATCCGTTTACTTTGACAATCCGTTTCTCGACAGGGGAAAAGGAAGATTCGGTTCGGACTGTGCTAAAGGATCCTCGTCTCGTGAAATAGGGAATTTTATATAGAGCCGGGTAAGGTGAGAAATCGTCCTTCGACAGTGCGTTTATGTTCTACTTGCTCGAGAGAGTTTCTAAAAAAGATTAGGCGAAGAGAGAGAGAGAGAGATATACGTGTAGAATGAGAAGAAACATGGTATTTTACAACTGCGAGATGAAAGATGTTCGATTGTCGAGAATCACGAGAAAAATATTTAATGTAAAAAAATTTTATTTTCGAAAATCCTTCTTAATTGTAGCGTGAGAACGTCGGACGCGTTCGATGAATTCGGAAATGAAAAAAAAAAAAAAGAAAGAAAAGGAATCAAACGATAAATTAACGGGAGCTTACGTACCGGGCCATAATCTCACGTTTAGAACGCATTTCATCGGATGGGGAATGAGAAATTCCGATCGATTTATCTTTCTCGAAGTTTTTTATAATCAAGGTAAGCGGGTGCGTGTGAGTGAGCGAGGATGATCGAACGAGAGAGAGAAAAAAAAAATCATTATTACGTACTTCGTAAGTAAATTATAAAAGGAACTCATACACAGTTTGTAGCGACTCGAGTCACCGATTTATTAAGAAAGTAGAAGAAATAAAGAGATTAAAAAAGAAATTTTTCCTTTGCCTTCGATTTCCTTTTCTGAATGAAAACCTCGAACAAGAATCGCATTTACCACATTTCGAGAATACCACAACGTGTATATTTTGCAAGTCTCGAATACCAAAAATGTTATACCCCCCCTTTTTCTGCTTCACGTCGGTTTCTAACGGAATATTTGCAATGCTGGTTTTCGTGGTTTTCGTTCAATCGTTGAGAGGTAAGATTGTTAAGAGACGGGTGGTGTAACAAAAAAGGTTCGATTTATTATTCGTAACGTATATTAAAACAGACGTATAATATCGACAGAGCCAATAAAATCTACGATCGCGTTGTCCTTTTAGTCTCTCTTCACATTTAACTAGATTTTTGTTTCGTTTCTTACAGATATACCTCACAAAAATACACTTCTTTCTGTTTGTAACGTTCCTTATTCTTTACGGGAGCAGTTACGAGTAATAAAAATATCGTTTCGACGAATTTCATATCGTTCATCATTACGCGCGACGCGAACGTGTCTCTTTGCGATATTTGTTTCGTTTCCTCTTTGTTCTCGCGTTTAAATATGTATCTTTATTTTTTTTTTATGTTACGTTACGTTATTTTATTTATCTTTTTTTTTTTTTTTATTCATCACAGATTACTCCTTCCCGAAAGAAACACATATGCTACAGCGTCCGATCGTTTTCTCTCTTTCGCTAACTTTGTTCCCAACACGATGAATTCAATTGACGCACGACGCGTCTCTCTTTCCTTCTCGTTTCCGATAGTCACCATGCTGTCATTTCGTTTCTTTAACGTGGTCGGCGACCGACGTTCGTCCAGGGTAAAGAAAATTCTATCTCTCTCTCGAGAGAGTACTCGGCTTACGTAACAGTGTGTATATAATATATGTATAACAGTGTCGGCAATAAAAGTGCTCGTCTCTTTTTTTCTTACATTTCGTTCCGTCTCTTCCTTTTCTACGTATATAAAGAAACGAATACAATTAACAATTAATTACGTAAAACGAGTGTAGCACGAGTGTGTGTGGGTGTGTGTACTTCTTACATGCAACATACTGCGTATTATTATTATTTTTTTTTGTTTTTACTTTCTGGCACAAAAGTTAATATTAACGTACGGTAAGATCTGTACAAAAATAAGGAGCAGCATTTTAAGCGGTTATTTCTTGGCGAAAATTCGAGATTCGAGAAATTTTACATTCTCCCTTTGTGTGATCCTCCTAAACATACCCGAGTGAACGTTCTCTTCGTTCTCTACTTTCGCTTGCTTTTCTTCTTCCCCGTGCTACGGTTCCTATAGTTGCACATTTAACAATTTGTTCAATTTTCGTTAAATCATGTATACTTATTAATATGTATGTATATAGTATATATATATATATATATATATATATATATATATATATATGTATGTATGTATATAATATATTCTAAGATTTTCTATAAAAAGAAGGTTTTTTTTTTTTGTCACAAGGTTAACCAACAACCGTACGATTTATGCGAAAAACACAAACAGCGCACACGCTTTCTCAACACGCCTTCTTAGAATTTTCCCATTGACAATTTACTTCTGTAATCGCTCGTCGACGATCATCGCCGTCATCGATTCGCGAAATCGTACGGCTGACGCTACCCTAAAGTCTCCTATAAAAATAATACAACAAGCTTTGCTATGTTATCGTACGTGTAAGTCGATAGCCGTACGATCTTACAATTATAACAAAATAATTAATATCGTTACGCGGCAACAATCGATCGGTAAATTGCGTCTCTTTCTAGTCGCTAAGCGTAAAGAGTGTGATCTATTCTCGGTGTTCAGCAGCTTGTACAAGAGAAGGTATATCATCTTGTTCGTAGACCGTGAATAACGATTAACTGCTACACAGGCGAAAATCGGATTGACTAGCGATTATTCGAAAACTGTTCTATATAAAATCGAGTTGTTATCCTCGGAAACATTGGGGGGGACGACCGAAAGAAGATGAGAGATCGAAACTAAACGAGGATGAGCATCGAGCGTAACGAACGAGTTATTGATACGTGTAAGAGGAGTTAGTCGATGCCTCGATTCTTGAACAATATCTTTGTAAGCCTACTCTGTACTGCTACGATAATTCTCTTTTTTGTCTACTCGAACAGTCTACCAAGATTACGATATTTGAATATCGTACGTCGTGATACATGTATTTTGGGCGTTGTTTCTTCCATGTGTTTTCAAACCCGCCGCATTCGGCGGTACGGTCGCTCTCTTCCCAAACGTCGAAGTCTTCAGCGTCTCTTCAATGGCACTTGCACTGCAAAGCTTACGCGGTATATGATACAAGTACATAATGCCTTTAAGGGTTTGTACGTTGATACTTGATCGTATCGTTAGATAACATCTTTGGCTTTGAAGCGTCTTATTATATCTTTCTTATTTTCATTTCCTTTTCGATGAGTTCGTCCCAAAATACATCTATTTAGAAGCTCAATGAAAATATTCTGCGAAGATATTATACGTGTCCTTTCTCTGTACCGATATATCTCTTCTTCTTATACGTCATTCCACGATACTACGTACGAATTATTACATTCGACAAATTGTCTTGGTCAGTCTACATGCGTGATTTCTCTCTTTTAAGACTGTATAATATTTTCGCGTTTTAAGACACAACAGTAACTCCAGCTCGCTATATAAGGGAATAATTATAACCGTTCGACGTGCTTAGAGGGAATCGGGGAATCGAGAATCCCTAAAACTGCGATCAAAAAGTTACTTTTTTTTTTCTTGTTTCTCGTTAGTTCTTCGAATAAAACTTAATCGTTAATGTTGATACTCGTAAATCGATCGAAAATTACAGTTTACCTACATAACGCGATACAACAATGGAAACCGATTAAATCGTTAAAATGCTGGCTGTTATAAATAAAACTATAAATACTCGAGTCTATACGATACTAGGCTTTTTATAAATTCATGCCAAGTTACAAAAGATCATAAAAAAACTTAGTAAAAGATCCTAGTAAAAACTTATCTACGTCCGCTAACGTGTTAAAACTTAGAATTCGTTACAAGGAAGATGAAGATAACAGAAAAAAAAAGCGAAATACAAAAGTCTTATCGAACGTTTTAAAAACGTTGTTTTACAGGTATTGAAAAACTAGCCTTGCTGTTTACAACTATTTAAGACTAGACCTAGAATTGGCTATTAAGATAATTAAACTCTATCCTTCGTTATTTCTCGTGTGTGTGTGTGTGTGTGTATAGTTTCGTACGTGTAATAATCTATTTGAACGATCAGTGAGTGAACTTTGATAGAGCAATATTAGATATGCAGCTATAAAATTAAAGTGCGAAATAGTCTTATTCTTTTACTCCTACGAACTTCGATACGGCATTGTCTAATAAAACCAGTCTTCCAACTCAAACTGTTCGTTACGTTTTGTCAAAATATGCGATGCATTTTCCCAATCGATGTATCGAGAGGCAAAATTTGTTTCTTCTATATTTTAACATGGGAATACTTCGAATAAAATGAAGCAATGAAAAAGCTATCTAGCGTTATCTAAAGCACGCGTTACTGACAATAAATCAGAGTTTTATCGCTCGACCTCCTTACATTTTGCCAATTACGTACGAATAGAAAAATGACAAGAAGTGGGAAACAGACAAGTATGGAAGAAGCGAGATTCGAAACAAGCTCCGTAACAATTTTTAAATACTTTGTCATTTCGTTAAAGAAAACGTCAGATTCTCCTCTTAGAAATTAAACGCACAAAATATAAAGTATCCCACGAAATCTCTCCATCTATCTGACACAGCAATTAACGTGTCTGCAATTAAATGCGAACCAACACGTACAATTATCTCCCTTTTTTTACCTTGACCTTTATCTTAAATGCATTCTGTGTTTAATCACACTAATACAGTTGGTACTCTTCAAACTTTCGGCACAACTTGTCGATCTCCTCATATCTAAACTGAGAACTCACGGGGCTGGAAGCCCTGGTAGCGGGTGCAGTTCTACTACGACGTACAAAATTTTTTAAGGGTATTTTGCTATGTCCCTGATTGTGATTTACATCTAACGTCGAATATCGTCTTAGAACCCGGCTCAGACGATCCGACGGCGTGTAGTCGGTAACGTCTAAGCTATGCTGTTCCTTCAACATAGGCTTGGTCTCTTTCGATTCCAGCATCTTTAAACTAAAGTTCGCAGAATGTCGTTTAGTCCTGTCTAGCATGCACTTTGACTGCACGACTTTAGGCTTGTCCTTGTCCAATATCAACGAATTCCGTCGTTTCATTTTATCATCCATTGACCTCTCCTCATTCACGCTGAACCCGAACCTCGATCTCATTAATGGCCTGATGTACAATACATCCTTTTTGTCTAGTTGTTGATTCTCTTTCACCAAACTCAAACCATCCTCGTAATCAAGCGATCGTAATCTTCCTTTCGCCTGATTGCTACCGCTCGTTCTCCGTTTCACACCGTCTTCGTACTCGGCGGAGAAATTTCTCTTGGGCTTCCCTTTCTCGAAGTGCGTCGAGTTCCTTTTCGTCCTGTCTAACGTGCACTTGGACTGTACAACTTTCGGCTTCTCTTTATCCAATATCAACGAATTTCGTCGCTTCATTTTATCGTCCATGGTCCTCTCCTGATTCACACCGAATCCGAACCTAGATCTCATCAATGGATCAACATATACCGAATCCTTCTTACCAAGCTGTTGATTTTCTTTCACTAGTCTCAAACCGTCCTCGCAGTCGATGGAAGTCCTGACACTGTTCGACTGATCGGCATTCGTTCTTCGTTTCATGCAATCTTCGTATTCAACGGACGAGTTTCTCTTAGACTTTCTCTTGTCGAAGTTCATACTGGCAGGCCGCATGTGATTAACGTTGAACGAAGTTCTTCTCTTACCAAACATAGGATCTTGCAGGTGCGGTATCTTGGAGGTGCTGCTCTGGGAGAATTGCACCGGTATTCTGATACCAGCGTCCACCAGGAATTCGTCGTCCGATAGCATGACCGGTATCTCGGGCATAGAGCTACAAGGCCAACAAGAGTTATAGTGAGCTGCAAGCGTTCTTACAGTGGCAGTGTCCTTGCTGGCAATGTTAGTGGAAAACTCGCGAGCATAATCTCTGGTTAGTAGGAAATTTTGTTGCGATCGTCGCCGATTCTCTCTCATGATCGCCAAGAAGACAGACTTTGCGTAATCGGACGAGGGACAAGAATGGAAAGCGTACTCTTCCGCATAATCGCATTCACACGGTTCCGGCCACAATATAAATGGCAATGCTAATTTTGATCGGCTTTGCTGAGCCTTTTGCATTAGATAATCACTGCACGATCCATTGTCAAAGTTAGTATGGGTTGTACTAATGTTTGAGTTGGTATGCCCTATTCTTTCCCAAGGATGTGTTAGTTGAATTCTGTTAGATGCAAAGCACGCAGAATTTGATATTAGATTCTTGATGATATCGTTAGCAAGCTAAGAAAGATAGTGAAATTTAGCTCTACTTTTTCGACAGTTCTAAAAAATGTATTTCTTCAGTATTCTCGAATATTACTGTTATATTGGACGTTAGCATTACGCTTAAAATTAACGTTAGTTTTATTTGTATGTACGAGCGAGTAAATGTATAATTTGTGTACCTTGTTTTTGTTCCGTCAGTTGATTGGCGAGAAGTATCTGTAATAGATGTTGGTCGTTTTAATTTCATTTAATCAATGATATATTTCACATTTAATAAAACACAACGAAAGCAAATATTTACCTTTTGATGATGTTTGCGGTCTGAAAAAGAAAACAAAATGAAATATTTGTATTAGTTGAAAATATTGTTGAACATTCAACAATTATAAAGTATTATAACTTACATCGTTTTTGATGAGGATTCAGTCCCTCGTCGCCATCCACCTATAATTATAGTGTTCCAAGTGTTCAATTTTTAATTGCTAATAACTATGATAATACATCGAAATTTATTCTCGCATACCTTTCTTTATTGGAGCTGCTGTGCTTGGAGATTTTCCACTTGTCATTGCCGATAACTTTTTTTCTTCCTCCAACTTTCTGATATCTTCGATACCCTGTTTTGAAAGTACAACAGCAGGTGATTAATACGAAATGTTTTGTGCAAAAATCACTTATTCGCGATAAAATCAAATTACATTATTATTATTGCTACTTACAGTTCGGCTTTCATACTTAAGTGTTATATCATCCAACTTTTTTATAACAGAGGTTAACTCAGCTACCACATCTCTGTCTTTTTCGCTATTTATTAAATGCGATAAAGTCGCCTCTAACAGAGTTAACAATTTTTTATCGGCCGGTATCCGCAGCAGGCTTTTCAATTGTGGCATCAGAGAAACTACCTTCATTCTTATATTGGCAACAGAATCTTCTGCCAAGTTCAATAAAACGGTGAAAAAATGCTCCTTGAAATATACAGAAGAGAAAATTTCCAAGGCCTCTATCATCATACGGACAAATATCATTCTCACATAACAATTTGGATTATTAGCCAAATCTGTATACAATTTGCTACGAAGTTCTACCCTTTGCATAGGTTTCATATTGTAACGTAAAAGAAAAAGATATAGAGTTCCTGCAGAGAGACGAACGGGTATTGGCCGCTGAAAATTAAAAATAATAAGGAAATTTGATCATGTCGTTTTTTTTTTTCTTTTTCTTCTTTAGAACTTACAGCATTTAATATTCTGAAGAAGGCCATTGGCACAAAATACGAGTATATAAAGTCACTCGGAAAGTATTTAGGCAATATCTCAAGTTGCGAATGCATCAAAGACACCAATCTCCAATTGTGTGTGGCTGCTATTTCCGACTCGCATTTCAATAAAGCTCTACCTATTTCCATAACAGTGGAATCCTGCAATTGATAAATACATAATAAAATAAATATATTTCGTAGAAATTATTGTCCAGTTAAGAAAGAAGCATGCAGACCATTTTATCTACTCCGATAATTTGACTTTCAGCCAGGCAATCAAGTGTTAATCCTATATGAGGAACTAAACCTTGTAAAACTTCTTCGTTATTATCTTTTAACAATTTTATTAGATCCGTTTTTATATGTCCAGTTTTTGGACCCAATACTTTGGCCACCTGCATAGGTTGTGATGATCAATAAAATGTACATCGTAATTTTATAATACAATTAAGAAACTCTCACTTCGTGGATTCCGCATGCTACAGTTCTCCGAACCAAATAGTAGTGATCACTCGCCAATGCAGTGAATGTGAGAAGTAATGCGTTCATATCATCTACAGAATTTGACACAAAGATGAACATTGCTGGTAAATTGAACGCGCAACACCTTCTGCACTCTACATACTTTTCATCTTCGTCAAGGGTACTCATCTGGAAAAATGTAAATTTGTACAAAATTATGAACGTGTAAACTTGTGTTATTCGTGTAAACTTACAAATGGAATATAAGGTTTCGATTCTTTCTTCATTAAAACAACACCCATTTGTGCAAGTTGTTGAAAATATTTTAAGAACCACGTTTTTTCCGCAGGCAATAAGCATTCTAAAATATCAATCGAATATCATTATTGCGATTGCGATAGTAAAATGTAAATTCATAAAACGTCTTACTTTCTAGGCCAAGCACAATCTTTCCAAATTCTTGGGCAATGACACATATTACATTATTATCTGACTGTACAGACTGTGTATTTTCACATAATTTTTTAACAAGTGGCACTATGATAGTTTTTATTGTATCTGCAAATAATTATTACTGCATTGTATCAATCTTGAAAGAATCGCGTTCAAAAATTAGTCGAAACACATTTTACTACGAAAAACTTGGAACGCTTGTAATGCACAACTAATCATTAAGCATACCTTCTTGAAGATGAGGTAGCAAATACGCTATTGTTTGTATAGAGGCGCATCTTACATTGCTTTCTTCATCACTTGCTAATTCTACGAAAGATGGTAGCAAAGCAGATTTTACAGACTCAGCACCAAGACCTTCAGCAACAAAACGTAGCTGCAAGCAGATACTAGCTCGTACGTCACTATTTACATCCTGACAGAGGGAGTGTACCATTGGTAGAACTTCCTTCTGTATCCTGACAACATTTTAACACGTACACTTATTTAACGACTTTATTGAGGAAAAATAGTCTTTTCACATATTTTGCATACTATCCAATTTCTGTATGTTTCATTATTCATTCAAGAATAGCCATTCATCAAAGAATTGCCACTCCTGATAACAAAAGATATCAGAGACTTTAATAAGATGAAACATACTCACAGAGCAGAATCAAATCTTGTACAAATCTTTCCTAATATCTTGCTGCATATTATCCTGGAGTGAATAGGCTGTGACAACTGTCCTTTGCTTACAGTCAATGGAAGAATCTGTACAATTTTATTTCTATTATCATCCGGATGACGTTAATTGTTACATCTGAGTAATGTCCCAAGAAATCGTTATATTTATTAACGAAATTATGCCAAATGTAATAATTTCTCTTTGCAACAAATGAATTTTGACAGAGTACTTGATGCTTAGTCCAATGCCAAGTAACAAAAATAAATCAACTTCATCACTGATCTACCATAATGATATTGTAAGATTGCATATATGCCATAAAAATTGCGATACGTTTGCCCTTCTAAATGATACAGTTTTCTGAATATCAATTTCTAAGATCATCTATACAAACCTGCTTTCTTATGACTTCTACCGGCAGTAACTCTATCACATCCAGTAAGGTCTCCAGCCATGCATGACAGATAACTTTAAATGTATACATATATACATGTTTAGTTACATAGAATAGAATACCAAATGCATGAAACTGTCGATATAGGTTCAACTAGCAACTCTAATCGTACAAACGAATGAAGCTACTTTACCTGGATCACGCTTCTCAAGCGAATCTAAAATACTTTGGAGGAATGTTCGACTGAAGACATTATGGTTGACAAGCTTCTGCTCTAGGATTGTTTTGAATGTAGATGAGGCTGCAATATGGAATTCCGTGGATGCAGTGGCCAGTGACTGCTGCACTTTTGGTATCACGCGTGTTATACATGATTCTGTGTCTGTGGCCAAGAGGCTTGGTAACGTTTGTATAAAATTGAGTTTTTGAATTTCATCGCCTTTCCTGAAATAATTACGCACGTAACAGTAAACAATACAAAACAAAAAGAAAAAAACAACCACAACAATAAAGTATAGATCAAAATTAAAAAAAGGTTTCAAATATTATTTACATTTAAATATATTAATAATCATGTGCATCAACACAGTAATAATTTATTTTACGAAGCATAAAAATTTATTTAAACGATCCTGTCATCCTCGCGTTACTTTCCTCAAGTGCGTGCAACTTCCAAGGACAAGAATCTTTATATAACATATCCTTTTGGAGCATGTGACAATGTTTTCACTGGCACAGTGTGCGTGTATTCTCGCGATTTTCATTTCATCGTAAATCCTCGCTGTTTGCAAACGATAAACGCTCGTTGTTACAGCATCGTTATGCAAAGAAGAATCGATAACACTGTCGAATCTTCGACTAACCTACACCTCGAAATCTTATTACACCGAACGGGAGAGCTCTTAGACAACTGCTTACGAGATACTCTCGATGGACTGTAATTTCCTCCCAGTCTCTTTTAAAGGACTATAATTAGCAACGCTTAGGCCGCAGGACAGTACACTCCTTGAACGACGCTGCGTTATTTTTGGAAACAGTGTGCATGGGTTCGAACGAATGGGAAACAGTCGGGAGGAGACGGGCAACGATTGCGAGCGAAGATTCACTGTATAAGAAAAAAAAAAAAAAAAAACAAACAAACTACTCTCCTCTGTCTCGACCACTTACCGTGGAGATGTGCTCTTGTACAGAGCTTCCTCTTGCAACATTTTCAAAGTGCATCTTATTGTTCGACTGGATCGCACAAGAAAGCGGCGGGGACCGATGTGTGTTAATCACTGTGCGTGAACGACGACGCACGCGTACGCACTCTCATGATGCACACGACGCAATAAAAACAACACGACGGAACGTAGGTGATAACTAAACTGGGCTCCCGACTCCGACGTATCGATTATATGCGACTTGTCGTACGAGGCGGCGAGCACGCCCGAGTTCACCCGGAACCGACCGAGAGCGCGGCCTACGTACGTACGTGTACGGCCGCCAGTGATGAGAAACACGTAACGCCCGTGCCGCGCGTAATACAATAGATGCGTCGATCGCAAGTCGATCGTTGTGCAATCGACGAAACCGATGCGGTCATTTTGTGATCCCGGCGCGGATGATGCATCCTGCTTTGAGGTACGTCGTTTGCAAGTTTCCGAAATGAGACGCTTCTTGAAACAGTGGCGTTCCTTATTAGTATTCGTTACGCAACGTCCGAGAGACGCAAGTTATTTGGATGCGTATTTCCGAATTCTTAAACTTGTCCATCGTTGCGTAACGAGATGAACCGTCTTAACTCTCGTCCTTTCGTATCGAGATAAATATCAATTCTGATTAATTCCGACGGTTGAAGCATCGATCGTGTATCGTAAAGAGCTATGCTTTTAGACGACTATTTAGAGTTTATAAAATTAATTACAATATCGCACGGTAGCCTTGGTGCGATAATCACACGGGATTACGTGGTTCGATTCAAGGTTTCGTACGGTGATTTGTCGACGCACTATGCGCAAAATTGCTATTATTAACCGAGCTCCAAGGATATGACGGTTCTCTGTAAAAAAAGGTGCGCGTTGGCAGCACACCGAGGACGTTATTTCATTTTACTTTACTTTGGGCGAGAATAGGATCGTTATCAAGCCCAGAGGACCTATTATCGTACGTACGTGTAACTTCCACTTACGCCAAAAGATGAAGCGCTCTGTCTATAGGCCTTTTTTCTAAATTAGGATCTAAAGTGTGCTTCTTTAATTGCTCTTCATTCTAGGGACGTACGTTTAGACGCATGAGTCGATCGTTGACAGAAAAATTTTACTTTTAATAGGGAGGGAACATCGCGTTCACCCGTAACTTTTACGTACTCTTAAATCGGATATAGGCTTGTCTAATTGAAGACTAGCGAATTCCTCGTAATCCATAAACATGGTGAACGCATTTTACAGATGCACGCTGTAAACGAATATAACCCCATTTATTTGAAAGAATTGATCAGAACAGGGAACGCATGTTCAGGTGGTACTCGCGCGGAAGTAGAAAAAAAAACACGATCTTCGGCAACGATCATTGAATTTCTTTAGGGTGCAACCGCTCGCGTTGGGGGGAGGAACCGTTCGTGAGAAATGAATATCGAATAGAGTCGAATACATGCAACTGTATAAAATACGAAATATATTTTACTTTTCATAGCGTGTCGTATAATTTAGATACATACCTTACGGGCATTGTATAGGATATATCATATTAGTTTAGCGATATAAAAGATTACAGTTTACATTAATATATACAGAGAAGGGCGAAAGGTTTGGATCACGGTCGAACAACTTTGTTCGACTTTCAACCTTTCACCTTGCGGTTTAAGATAATCGCGCGTATGAAGCACTCTACGATTTATATATTCTAAGTTTAAAAAAAAAAAAAAGATAGATGACAATATGGTGTAATTGTAATTAACAGAGAGAAAAAATAAGAGACAGGAAGAGAGGGAAGGGAGGTGGAAGAATTATTTAACTTTCATGTTTATTCTGCGGTGAATCAATTTCCTACTGGAAGAGAAGAAGGAAATGCGAAACGCGAATGTATCGTACAAAGAACGCAAGAGGAAACGCGATAGGGCAGTCAGTGTTGTTGCTTTTCTTATTGCGCGAATCTACGAACGAACATCAGACGATCTCTTGTGGAACATTTCAACGGAGACAGAAATGTGCGCTTAGCTGTATGAACGTATTTAGAAAGATGACGCTAGCACGACAAGTGGAAACGAACCTCGCTCTGTGTGGCTGCAATGAAATTTGCATTTTATTATCAGGATTCGTTCCACACGTATCGACGCCTGATTTTCCTTCCCTCTAGACGGCGAATACATCGTACATGGATATTTGCGACGATTGTTCCTTTTTTTCTCTCTTTTCGCTATGTATACTTTATATATACTATATATACTTTGTTCTTCTTCATTTTTACAAAATTTCTTCGCAAATTACGAGTAATATCATCTCGACGCAAATCTTGTCCTCTACAGTCTACGCTTAACAATAAACATGAATATGAATAGCTAATTAAAAAAGAGAGAAACAGAGAGAGAGAGAGAGAAACCTATTATAATTAAGGTTCGTGGAAGCACCCTGGATCACTGTATAACAGTCAAGTCCTATCGCTAAAAATCGCCAACGGTCGACGCGTTCTGCGTCTTGCGAATACATCGGCAACCGTAATTACACTTTGCTTTTCCTTCCATCTGTTTTACGCGGTAAAGCAACTTTGTGTAATTCTTCGTTCATCGATGACCACGATATTATACAGATCAGCTATTGTCCCCAATGTTGTACGTGCGTTCCAGTTTGGACTAGTTTCAGTCGTTAACGAGACCACGCGTACACGAACCAACGTGTACATTCACGATCTCGATCGGCGACTTAATTATTGTTTCGATTCTTTGATTCTCTCGAGATGCTAACATACACACAACACGCATTCGCACACGACACACGTACACGCAGACGCAGTGTACTTGCAATGGCTCTTCGTTTTCGTACTAAACGTAACTCTCGTCATCGACGACGGATCTTCCGTATCCCAGGTGTCTGGTGGTAACCGAGGCACGAGGTTGAGGAGGCGGACGATAAGGAGGCGGCGGCGGTAAAGACCTTGACCTGCCAGCCACTTTGTGCCTGTCTTCCAGATTCATGTGCACCGGTGGCAGATGCCTCAATCTCGGTGGCAGTGGTGGCGGTGTATCCGGCCACGTTCTCTCCTCTTCGTCGTCCTCGTCGCCGTACAAATCGATGGCCTCGGCCTGTTTGAACGAATACAAATCGTTCCTCTCTCTCGAGTCGTATATCTCGCCGGTTCTGTCTCTGTTCCCGTAGATGCTGCTCTCCGATTCGTATCTCTCCGTACGGGTCGTTTCTTTGTTCACGTATATCTCGCTTTTCACCTTCTTGAACTCGTACAAATCGCTTCCCGAATGGTAGCTACCGTTCTGCGAGACCGGTGACTCGCGATTAACATACATTTCCGACTTGACCTTCTTGAACTCGTTAAATCGCTCCTTCTTGAATTCGTATCTGTCGCTGGACAGCGTCGTGTCTCCCGTCAGATCCTGCTCCGAATTGTGAATGGAGACCCGTTCCGTGCAGATGGTGTCCTGCTGCGTGGCTCTTTCGTATTCCGACCGAAGATCCCGCGTTATGTCCAGCTGCGAGTTCCTGCTGTATATATCCTTGCAATTTTCTACGTTCTCCTTCATGGAATCTTGTCTGAGATAGTCCCTGCCGTAGATGTCCTTCTCGTCGAACCTATCTTTACGGTGATCGTGTTCGTCCAACTTTGTCCTCGGCGTTCTCTTCAGCTGTGCCCTCAGCCAGTCTTGCCTCTGGAAATTTGGATTCGGATAGCCGACGCTGTTCTTCTCCTCCCTGAAATTATGCTCGACGGTGCTCGTGTGATGACTGTTTGCCGCGTAACCGTTTATTCGTTCCTCCCATCCACCGTAGACGCGAATGTACGACTTGCTGGTGGACTTGTCCTCCTTGGCGAGAGATTTGTCGAAGCTGGACGACGAGGCATTCACGGCGGAATCCTCGGAGCCCACCGGCGACTCTGGTATGAACAGCTGACAATCCGACAGGGTCAGACCGGAGTCTCTCGAAAGAGACATGTGGTCCTTGCGCGGTGGTTCCGTCAGGTCCAGGCTGTCCAGAGAAAGCCCACCTGCTGCAACGAGAGAAATTCCTCAGTGGACCATCGAAACAGTTAGATATTTAACAGTTAGACTTTCACCGTTAGAGGGGTGAGAAAGGGGCGAGAAAGGGAAACGAAGAAGAAAGAAGAAAGAAGAAAGAAGAGGAAGAGAGATACTCACAGTGAAGGCTATCGGTGCTCTCCTCGGCTCCACTGTCGCTACGTTCTTCCCCAAGAAGCTGCGTGACGCCCTCCCCAAACAGGACTTCGCAGTGACGAATCAACATCTCCGTCAACGTAGGAATCGCTCTGCTCTGATTCACTGACGGATTCGGCGACCAGAGTAAACTTGGCCCGCAACACACGCCCAGATTACTGGCGCACATGAGATTGTGCTTTGACCGCCGTGCCACGTGGTGCAGAACGCAGATCAGATGCGACAGCAGCGTGTAATTCGCTTTCGGTAATCTGTCTAAAATACTGAAACCAACGTCGTTGTTCGTTAAACGCCAAACGGAAACGCAAAGGGAACTATCGCGTTCGTAACGGAACGATATCCGTTTGCTTACTTTTTGATCGTTTGAACAGGATTTGGTGTGTCCAGGCTGTCCATCCAGAGAGGGAATAGATGGGAAGTTAGCAAAGGATCCGGCAAAGATCTCAGGAAATCTTTGAGCAGCGCGGCCACGGCTATGATCGGGGCATCCTCCAAGCAGCTGGGATCACCGGTAGATTCGATTTGATCGCGCAGCTCGCGAACGATTCGAACGTTGGCCGATTTCCTGAAGATCCCTTGCGTGAACGGTCCCTTGGCGAACAATTGCTGAAGCATCACCAACACGGGCTTGGGCAATCCATTCTCGTCGAGCCTGGACAAATTAACCCCGAACAAACTCGGGTTCAACGAAAGGGATCTCCTCAGCAACCCGGTGATCTTCGATTTGTTCTTCTTCACCGGCGATTTTGGTACCGGCCGTAGTATGAAGTGGCACGTGTCGTGTCCACTTTTGTTGCAGTGCTCCAGATCGAAACCTTCTTCCGCGGACAGCGTGTGTCTCAGATTCGACAGTTTGACGGCGAAGGGCCTCTCGTGGCCTATCAGCGGATAGGGCGCTTCGTCGGCGGACGTTCTTGCCCACAACTGGAAAGGTCCTTGGAGGTCCAGGAGGCGTGTAGCCAGGTTCACGCAGGCCGCCGCTGTCATCTCGGATCCCACCATAATCGTCTTACACTACAACAAACACGGAGGATGCGGATATAGCGCGAAACATGAGTAACAGGATGTTCGCGCTCGGACGATGGAATGATAATCGCGCGCAATAGACAGACGTAAGGAGACTACGTGTCGGTAGATTATAGTTATTAGAGGTACACGGTCGCGTTGGCCGCAGCTTCCGGCAAACGTTGAAGCCTCTCGCGTGCTCTCTCTCTAATAGAGGCGTCGAGAGCGACGCGCGTATTTAAATGCGACGCGCCGGTCGATAATGAACGCCGACCGGAGGAGCGGCCACGTCGTACAAAGGCCGGCAGATAGATAGATAGAGGGTGTCCCTTTTTTAGTTTAGAACCGATCGAATCCGGCGTCGTTGACGTCAGTGATATAAAAGGGACACGTCTCAAAGAAGAATGCCTCCAGGAAGGTCAAGCGATCGAACGACGGTCTTCTTCTCTTAGCTTCGCCTTCGAGGTGCGAAGAATGGACCGTGAAGGCGTGACCGCGTCTCTCTCTCTCTCTCTTTCTCTCTCTCTCTCTCTCTCTCGTTCAACCGTTGAATACGTGTACGCGCGACTGTACATTGCGCGAAACGACGGAGAAGAGTATGCAGCACTTACGTATTCCGTGTTCGTGTCACTGTCGTGATACACGACTTGAATGTTCGTGTCCGGCGGCTCTTTCATACTCTCCTCTCGTACGAGTTCGGTCAAACGTCCCCACCAGAGGTCCCTCGCTGCAGCAGTCCTGAAAAGAAAAGAACAAATCGCTTGTGTGATGGGTCGCGATAAAGCCGACACCTCGGCGTTTAATCGAACGATATATCTCTTTCCCTCGTGCCACGCTCGGCCTCTCCTCCTCTCTCGTTTGCGGGTTTATTGCGCCGGGTAAAAGAATTCTTGCGCCGGAGCCGCGGCGTCGTTACGGCTCCGTCTGGCGGCTCTCGTGCGCCGAGAAACGTGAAAAAAGGACGCGAAGGTGAATTCACGGACGAGATGCCGAGAAGTGGCGCGGATGAAAAGCTTGGTGAAGCATCGACGGCGACGCGTACATGAAAGTTGCAACGACGTTCGTAGTGGGCCAGCCAAGGACGAAGCTCGTCTCCTGGGACTTGCTCGTTTCGGCCACGTCCTCTATGTGCCCGGCAGTCAGCCACAGCTCGCTCATTCTCACGGATTGTTTCAGCTTGAAGTTACCCCCGCTTCGCGCCTTTGCTATGAGCAACAGATCGGAGAAGAGGAAAAGGTGTCTGTCCTGCGACTGCACACCCTGCGGATAGGAAAATGAAGTTGTGTCATCACGGCGATGGATGGAACATATATATATATACATATAATTTGTTAACTTTTTGATGATCGCTCACCGTGGTGAATTGCACCGGTGTCTCCAAGAGGAAGGTCCTCGGCGGTGATTTCGGGGCCGGTGAGTTGTTGGACACGTTTAAAGATTTCTGCGACAACACTCTCGTCAGCCTTCCAGGATTGCCGCCGTTCCTCTTGCGAATCAAGCTCTTCATTTTCTGAAACGAAAACAGATCGGCGTTGCCGCCGTGATGAGACCAATCGCGAACGGCAGTAGCAGAGCGAAATCCCCCCCCCGGCTATTTAACCGACGTTACCAATTAACTTGTCGCCTTTTTCGCGCGGCAACGAGCGACTATATTACACATGTTCGTTGCGGGGAATCGATATTGGAAACGAAGGATATCGACGAGGGATATCGGGCATCCTTGACAAGGGATTAGCATTAAATTATCGGTTGGGAAGCGAGGCGTTCTATCCAGTATACACCGGCGTTAAAGGATTGCAAAGTAATGACTAATTTTGATGCTCGGATCTAGGACATAAATTATTATCATCCTCGCAGCAGGCGGCTAATAACCGGACGCCAACGTGCCAAGCCGCATTAACTTTCGGATGACTTAACAGCATTATTTCACCGGCTCTCTATCATCGGTCTCTCTTCAGCGAGAAACCCGTCCGGAATGTTCGCCAGGCTCGCGTTCGACGAAATCGCTGGAAAAACACGGACACTGGTCCGCGACGAAGACCATTGCGCGTTTGGTAGCAAAATCAAACGACGATGTGCAACGATGCGTCTCGAGAGAGATTCCAAAGGAGATCCGCTGCTTTCCTTTCGTGACTTCCATTTTCGAGACACGCGGAGACGGACGAACAGTTACGTTCGACAAATGACTCCACCAAATACAGCGGGGAGACAACGCGAGATTGCAAACAACCGCGGGACAGGCTGATCGGCACGCTTCGCTTTGACGATGAGAGTCGTTTCCTCTTGGTCTCTCTTACGAAATCGACGTTTCTCGCGTCGTTTCTGCCCCCCCCCCCCTTCCTGATCTGTAGATAACTTAACGTAACTTCCAGTCGTTTCGAACCGCGTGCATTCCATGCTGCTACTACTACTACAGTGCTCGTTGCGTTCCGTTGAATTATCTCGTATTAATGAACGTGGAAATCAAGGTAACGTACCGACGACCGGCGACGATTCTAAGCGATTCGTGGAAACGCTCGCCTATGCGACTGGCGGACGCGTGATCTCCGCGATGCCCCGTAATCTCTGCTCTTGACAATACTCTCTTACGCCCAGTATGCAGATTAGACCGCGGTACACGTGGGACGGTGACACGCCGCGGCGAACAGCGTTGTCATTCGTGGACACGAATGAAAATCTGTATCAACGGTTCGCGCGCGCGTGTGTGTTTTAATCATTGCGCAGAATCGAGTCGAGAACGAAAAAGGAAGGAAGAACGAAGCGGGAGTTGAATCCAAAACGAGTTTGGTAATCTAAACGTTGAATCACGATCTCGGTGGTCGAAGAGACTCGGACTTTAGATCAACTCCGGCGATTTGTAACTTGCGATATCGACAAACCGTTGGGTACAATTTCGAAGGTAATTTGAAGAAATCTGAAATCTGGGTGGGAAATTATTTTGTCTAGCGTTGCGTTTTAAGTATTGCGTCCTCCGCATCCTTCCACAGTTTGTCAGTCAATTTTTCGACTACGAACAAACGGATCGTTCGATTCGGGAGATGACTAATTCTAATCGCGTGAGACAACTATTGGCTTCATAAATTCAAGTAAACACACTTAGTGACGATTAAATATTCATTGAAGTACGAATTATAATTTCGAACGTGTTAAAGGATGGAAATTTTATACGACGAATTTCATTTACATTTTATTCGTTGGTTTTACAAGCGAAGTTACTTCAACGACCGAGTTGAAAAACGCGTTTCCTGCTTAATCTCGCGATGCTGGTTTTTTTCTTTTTTTTGTGACACATCATCCATCACGCGTGCAAATGACACAGAAGATTTTGTCATGGTGGCAGTGGCCTGTGAGATGCGTGGGAAACGTCACGAGTGGCGAACGGGTGAGTGTTTTTCGCGAGTGCTAGGAAAAATACCGTCAAGTGCTCCGTGAGAATCGTCGAGCGTCGTGCAACGCTCTCTCGATCTTTGTCCGTAGTTGATACGTTTTTCAAACAGTTTGATCTATTCCGCACTTGTGGAAAATTTAGAAGGAAATACAGAAAGAAAAACTGTACAGAGTAAAAAAATTATAAAATATCTAATTGCGATGACAAAAAAAAAACGTGTTTTATGCGCGAATGTACGTAGTGCAGAGAAACAAGCAAATACCGTGGTGAGGACATCTCGCTCGTGTAGCCGAAGGTTGTCGCCAGGAAAGAGTTCCTGAATACGGTGAAGATCACCCTCGAGCTGTCCACGTTGAAGAACGGCGCCACTCCCGACGCTTCCGTTTCCGTTCTCCACTAGGTTTCTCGCCTCCTGGCCCAGATACCTCTCGTATTCGGCCAACCTCTGGACCTGCAACATTCAGAAAGCGTTTCCTCGTCAGACATCCGCGTGAAACAATTCTAAATGCTATCGAAAATTTTGCGACTCTGAAAAGTCGTCTATTTTGGATTCTATATCTTATTAGACACGCCAAGAAACAATGTTGGATTCCGTGGTCTTGGAATATTTTTCAATAAACGTGTATTCTATGTAACAGTGGATTCAAAAATTCCAACAAACTAAAGTGAAAATATAAAAATATCCAAAAGATTGATTCTTTGGACTGGTGATACTCGGATACTCGTACGATCGCATCGTAGTGAATCTCAATAAATGTGTACTCTCGGTAAATAGTAAATAGTGGATTCAAAAATTGCAGCGATCAAAAATATTATACGATCGCATCGTGGTCTGGATCAATGATTTTTGCACGGTTCGCCGCGATAACGCAAAGTTCCAACGCAAGATTGCGAGAGCAGGAAAAGGAAGCCATCGAGCTACCGATACTCGCCGGTGAGTAGTCGCAACGCGAGCAGAGTGTTGGCACGACAAAAGATCGACGCGGACTTTTCAATCGGAACGGCCCGGATAATTGTCGTCCGCGATACATCGAGGCGAGTTATGTAAATTCGCGGCGACTCACCGTTCAATCACGTCGAGCTGACTCCGCTCGTTCGAGCGGAGGCTCTCCCGGCTCCCGCGGCCACGCGATCGGTTGATTCATTGCTTAATTGTTGCGAGGCACGAGCTGCTCGCATCGGCCGTTCGAATTTCCGCTCCTGTTTACAATAACCACCCACGAGCAGGTTCTAAACTCGTGCCAATTCGTCGGACAATTATTATTAAAACTGACAATTTCGTTTTCGTACATCCATGAGTCATCTTTATATTTAGTGGAACTTCGACGGATGTTCGAAGATGTAAATGTCAAACTGCATCATTCAGCGAGCGAGTTTATTTCTCGTGAAGCATCAAGACGAATTAACACGTGTTTCTTTGTGTATTTTAATTACGATGTTACGCGACATTTGGAATTTTGAAGAAAACGTTGCATTTGCAAAAACTTGCGAAAATTATTTACAAGACCTTTTAGAACCTTTAAAAAGCAGTCGATACTATTAATATATATCGCTCAACTAATTAATCTTGAGAATCATCAACCCGTATCGATGGGAAAAATATTTATATCAAAGATTCCAAAAGAAATGAAAAATTGATTATATCATTCAAACAATAAAGGCGAAAGGTGTTTTGATGATAACATATCACTGTAATCACGCTGTTCGTCTCTCTTTTGTGCTGTTACAGAAAACAGGAAGCTTCTTTTCATTTCTTTTTATTTGTATTTTACTTGTACGTCGTTGTATCTGTTGTAGCATTTACACGCTAACCTAAACCCTCCAGGTCGTATTAAGTATTTCGTATCGTTTGGTGATACTTTCGCGAGACTACAGAAATCGATGTTGCGAAAATGATATTTTCTCACGGCTTTCAACAGCCGAGCAAATAAATAACCATTCCAAAACTGAAGCGAACGGGACATCGACAGAAATATCACGGTGAGTTGCTGCTCTCCCCAACTAGTCAAGAGTAAGTACGTCTTTGCGTTGCTCCGTTTATTGTCCGCACCCACACGGTGCTTCGAAATTTTCAATTAAAGTACGACCACCGCGGCGCAAAATATGCCACCCACACAGAACCGACTCCCGTGTATCGCTCTTACGTCGATCGAACCAGGAATCGGATTTGGTATCGACGTACAAACGAGATGGTACAAAACGAGGTCCACTCAAAGCCGGTCAAATCGCGGTTAATCCCATCAGAGGGGCGACGAGCTCAAATTTCACTACGCCGCCGATTATTCGATGATCGATCGTCAAGGATTGGGCAATCACTCCGATGTTTATCACGAGCCAACACTTGTACTGGTATGGTAGCCATCGTAGTATGACGAGATTGTGAAATCGATCAAGTTTACGTCACGATTTCAACGAACTATTGTCGCTGGTATTAGAAAATTGTTTCCGGAATTATTCAACGTTCTAAAATTCCATCGCGATTACAATGTTGAACCAACGTTGGAGGGAACTTGCATCGACGTTTTATATTCGCGAAAGTAGTCGGAATCCCCATAAAACGGATTGGATGACTTTGGAGAAAGTAGCCAGTAAGTACAGCAACCAGCTGGTCACAGAATGAACTCTATCCAGAGTAGTGAATCTTGACGTCGATTGGCCACCTTTCTTCTCGAATTTTAGCAAAAGACTAACTAGTATCACTCAGACGTAAGAATTTGAAGTTAAGGTGCTCGATTAATTTAATCAAATTTTCTCATTAATTCTTATACATGTAAAATACAGAATAAGATTAAAAAACCAAACACAAATTACCATCCACTACATCTACAACTCGGTAACGCAATATAAGCGTCAACTTGAAATTGAAACCGGCTGCTGGCAAGTACTTTACCACAATTCTGCACCTGACTTGATTATTTCATAATACGGTGTTATCCACAAATACCTCAGATAATAATACCTCAGATAACGGAATCTTTATAGATCCGATCCTCTATAGACGCCGCATCGTCTCGATTAATTTGAAACCTCGTCACAAACTACCAATACCTACCGTACCAATCCCAAACTGGCAGTTACACAATCACACAATTTCTGCTATTCTATTCATTCGATCGCACGGCAAATTCTTCTCGCCGTTTGGTATACGTACGTTCGACGAGTCGGACGCGTAACCCTCGTCCATGAACACGTCCACGTACTTAATGAACATCTCGATCTGCGAAATACGAACGTTTGTGACGACACACACCGCGAGAGGAGAAACGTACGCAGTCGTCGACGAGGACCGGTTACTCGCCTCCGAGCTGCCAGGAACGACTACGAGAGGAGCCGAGCGAGATTTCGCGTCGCCCCGCGATACATCTTTCGCGCGCAATGAATCATCGGGCCACCGGAAGTAACCGCTCCGACCTCCCGAGCGGAGGCTGGCGACTGGTGTGTCACTGATTCTCTCACCTATCCGTCTTGTCGCGCGCGACGAGAATCGGCCGACTGTCTAGAACGCGTGACCAAATACATATACGCGCTGTTTCGCGATCACGTTTTTTATCGAGATGGAAAGTTTCCGTGAGTGGGCCTAACCGTAGAGAGAGAAAAGAGAGAGAGAGAGATATCTCTTTTAATGAAAGTCCTTTGCTTTTTAACGAATTTCTTTCTTGAATTTAATATAAATTTCAGGAGACTTGACTCGCGTTGAATTTATTTTAAAAAATTTCCGAGTAATGGCGACGTTCACGCATTAACCACGTGATAAATCGCGCGACATCATTAATTACAAGGCTACCTTCTTCCTGCTTGAGCCACTGTGAAGATAATATCGCGATTGTATAAAGGACGCTTTGTCAAAAATTCTTTCCTTTCGTCGAGGTTTTTACATAAAGTCATATTTCTTTCATAAATACAATTTAGAAAATGGAATCTATTATAGAAAGCAGTATTCCTTCGATATTTTATACATTTTACGTTGCTGAATGAAATCTTTATCAAATAATAATAATAACGCATGAAAATCTGTAAAATAAAAACTGCACTGTACTTGTACCCCAGTACGATTCGTCTCACTGAATGGTCCAGAAGCAACTGTTCTGACTAGGAAATGAAGACGACTTTTTTGCCATAAAATTTTATTGATGTGCAAACGTCTGAATCGATATACAAAACAAATTACAGACAACGCTATTCCTACTCGAAGTCTACTCCATGCCCCCTTGCGAATCACGTGACCCAAATCAACCAATCGCTAATTTTCGTTGCATCAGCGTTGCACCTGAAGATTTGCCCGATTTTCTGGGTTGCTCTCGCTAAAATCACTTTCAGCGATAAAAAATTCCACAAATAAAATTCCATAAATGCTAAAAAAAATGCAGCTGCACGACGATCAAAGGAAAAAATTCCGAAACCACAGGTGCTACGAGTTTTATGCGAGTATTTTCTTTTCTGCCGTTCAGGACTCGAATACCACCTATAATCAGCGCTATAACGGAATCCATTCTAATCGTCGTTCATTTTCTTCATCCTCGTTTCGCGATAATTACCGTGTGTTTGGCGTGCTTTACACGGTAGTCGGGAAATTTCTCTTTCGCCGTGTAATTTTCGCAGTTTTGTCGCTATTGGCATTCTTCGATGGGTATCGTCGACCGTGAGGCCACGTTCGATATCCCCTCCCCTCCTCTCTTCTTCGCTCGTTTTCTTTCGTTCCGTTTCCCATCGTCATTGTTCCAACGACACGTACTTTTACGCGGCATTCTTGTCCCGGCACCGTTTCCGAGCCCGTTTTCGCACACTTTCACCTCGCGCCACGTCGACTATATTCCTAGGAATAGCTGGAACATGGTACGCGGCGTTGTACGCTCGATCGACGATCGATAATCGTTATCGAGTCACGAGCTGGCCCACGTTTCGCCGAACCCGCTCATACGTATTTTCTTCTATTTCCTCCACGAACGATAATACAAATGGGGAAAAAAAAATCATTTAAACGTTCCTACGAACGTACGAAAACTTCGAACCGCACTCTCTCTCGTACTCGATATTCCTCGTTCTGTCGAAACGACTCGGATCGATACGGACGTACGAGTCTTTCTCGTTAAAACACGCGACACACTTCAGTTTTTCTCTCAAATTCAATTAGGTTCTGTTGCCGAGTCGTTAAAACAACGTTAATTGAATTTTTTTTCGCAACGACAACGACCAACGCACTACAAAAAAAAAAAAAAAAGAAAAGGAACGCAGGGAAACACGTCTGGAACATGTTCAAATTCCAGAGGCTGAGTACCAATACCGGCAGCCTTCGCGATGAAACATTTTACACTTCGGCCTTTCCTTTTTCAATACCAATCCCCACATATCCGAGAATCCTTCGCGTCTCCTGGATGAAAAGGAGGAGGGGCTCGAGGAAATAGCCCACTAGCTCGAAATCCTCGGCGTCACGGTTCGTGCGATTCGTTTTGGGGGAGAGGGCACAAAGGCCCTTCCGTCCCCAATCGCGCCTCGAGATCAGCGAAATAAATACTCGGGATGGCTGAGCTCGAGTGCTCTTCAGTTCACTCTGAGGGATTTATCCTAGACGGATCGTAGAAGAAAGGGGGGTATTCTAGCTATTCTAAACGTCGGAAGGATTCCTTCTGGCGGGGTGGCTTCCCGAGGGGTAGCTGTCCTGACCACGCACAAGAGGCTGCTTGTTAATGCGACTCGACGAGCTCGAGGATGTTCTCGCATATTAATCAGCCGGCACAAAGGAGCGACGTGTCCTGGAGACTCGCGACGCGACGCGTGAAAGAGGAGAGGAAGAAAAAGAAAAAAAAAAAGAATCGGAAGAATTTGTTCTGCAGAGGATTTCGGATGGCATTGTCTGATGACAATCTCGGACACGACCGGTTAAATCACTGCTAATTAGCATAGCGAGCGTCCGCCGAGAGATACGCGTGGTACTTTTCTATTCGAAAGAGGAGTCGTGCGCGCTCGTAAATCGAGCTTTCTGGCTCCGGGCGTAGAAATCCGATTCCACGTATGTATTACTCCCGACGCTTTGCACAATCGGCAATCGACGCGTTCATTACGTACGTTCGTCGCGAGGCCGTTGCTTTTACCTACAAGAAAGAGAAATTATTATTAATGAAAAGTGAAATTGGTCAGTGGACCGCGGATTATTGACGCATTTAGAGAAAATTACGCGCATTATATGGAAAAATCCTTGAATTTTGTATAAAAGACAAATTGATTTGCTTCCATGAGCAATATGCAGCCCAAGAAGATGGCGTTGAAAAGATATAAAAATATAAATACTTGTACGAGATTCTACATTTTTCAATTTATGGAGTTGATTAACGAGTAACTTCTGAACAGCTCAGATGTGAGTTGTAATATAATGCGTAGTTGCGAGCAAGATAACGATTTTACGAAATAGCTAGAATTATAAAGGATGAAAGAACACGCGATACTTACATAATGCAAATTCTAGACAATTCTTGACGGTAAAAAGAAAAGTACAGATATGAAAATGAACTCTGGTTAGTGAACGTTCTCTGTTCTCACTCTGTAAAACGTTCGTTCTGGTGAAAAATTCTGGACTGCGTGCATGTAGAGAAACAACGAGGTATCTCCATACGAATTCGAATTTTCGCGAACGAGATTCAAGAAATCCAAGCGTACGTTTCACCCGCTAGCGTCTATTCTCGCGTTCTTCCAAATTGCGGAAAACAGTAAAAACTGTCTAGAACAAAAGTAATGCCGATGCCACAAAGGACAATGCGAGAGCAACGCGGCGAAAATAACTCATACATAAAACATGCAGCTCCGTAGACCGCGAGAACCGCGTGAAACCGCGGAGGTAGAATCCTCCTAACCGTTCCCGAGCGCGATTCTTCTCGAGTGTCGAAACGCGGATGGAACCTCGTCGTTGCTTTTGTGTCGCGCCGTAAGAAAGAGGAGGGAGGGCTGGCGGCGGTTAATTTATCGGGCCGACCGGCACGATAATTTGCCCGTCGGGGCGATCAATCATTTAATTAGTCAGCGAGAACGTGCCCGCGGCTGGAAATTGTTCGAACGCGGTGAATGGAAGAGAAAGGTCGCGGAGACCCGCGGCGACGGGTCTTTTTGCCTCGGCTCCTCCGCCGATGCGTCCGCGAGTGCATACGTCAACTCCCGATGCCCGGGGAATACTCGACTACGAGTTTCGAACACCGATTTGCGCGCCTAGCGTCGAGGTCCTACCGATCTCCCACGTTAAGCGGGCAGAGTGTGCAGAGCCCCGCTGGGATGGGTGATCGGGCCAGCTTAGCAGGTTTACCGAGACCAAACGCCATCAACCACTTTCTTCTCTTCTCTCGCTCATTACCCCAGTCCTTCCATCTTTCTCTTTTCCTACATATACAGACCCCGTGGCACCATCCATCTGCACGGCCCTGCTCGGAACCTATCTACCGTTAGACCAAGCTCCCCAATCGACGTTCGAGCCATTTCTCCACGAACCGAGGAACTGTTTACGCCTGTACGTACGTATCTCGAACCAAGCGGTGCCAAGCCGGATGACACCGCTCCGGCTGACCTCTCGAGGCTCTGATTAACGCGACGTTAAGAGTCGCGGGATAAGAATCGAGAGACTGTGGCTGGCTAACGGGAGAATCGCGAATTTCACGGGTCAACGTCTGTACGAGCCTAACCAACCAGATTCGATTGTTATCGCGTTTTCTTCGGCGAGGCAGCGAGTTTCTTTGGTTAACAGGTATCTGTTCCAGGGAACGGTTTAATCCACGGCTGATCCCTAGCTTTCTTGTCTTCCCTTCGAGAGGCGTTCTGCGAACTGGTGACCTCGTTGCAGCGTTATTTATCGCCGCGATCTTATCCGCGGTCTTCCTCCTTTTCCTCTGGCTCTCGAGCGGGGCGCTTTTCCGCGGCGCGTCGGAAAATGTGAAGGAGATGCTTCAAGTACAAGTACACGCGACAAGTCTCGATCAATGATACGATACGTCTAGCTGATGAAATCGAACGTGATTTGGAATTTAAAAGTCTTGAAAATCTTGAGTGCTCGTTGAGAGTCTCCGTATTGTCCAACTTTTTGGACTTTTCTTAATATCTTGTGACGATTACTGTTTGAACTACAGTAATCGAAAAATAATCATCGTGCTGTCAACTCTCGAGATTTTGAGACATTAACCCTGACGACGATTATATTCCATAAAGAAAAAATTCGCATAACTATTGTCTCTCCGGTTACAAGATTTCATTTTGTTGTACGTTTCAAATTGATTTGGTGTAGCTCTCTCATGGCATTACCGTGATTTCTTCCCAGTAATTCATTAGATTGCATAGTAAAATTTAACTTAATTAGATGAGACGACGTTCATAGTTGTCAACAGCGTATTAAACACCCAACATAGCGGCGAAAGATGAAAGATTTAAGATACACCGAGGGTTTCACACCGCAAGGCGCGTCTGTTCCAACGTTGCGACCAACGAGAGTCCGCGTTTCTTTCGATGCAACCTCGGCGCGTTGCGTTAGAACACGCTGGGCAACGCGACCGATAGAGGAGGATCGAGCGTCTCGACGGCACAATTTTTGTATCGGTTGCGGCAATCGGCGAGTGGAAGCCGAGTGGAGGCCCCCCCGAAGGCTCGAGCCGAGAAGTCCGGAGTTGGCTCTTTCTTTCCATCCAGCATCCCGAGCGTGCATTGCGAGCGTGGACGAGCGCAACACGCGCGCGTTCAACGACAAATTGCCGCGGACTGACGCAACGTCTGGAACACCTGTCTCGAGGAGTTACAAAATCCGCTTCCTGTGACGGTGATTTACACGCGAGCCGGCTACGGCTAGATTTACATGCGAGGCAATCGATATCAACAGAAACAAATCTCCCCTTCTCCCCTTCCCCCCCACCCCCTTGTGCGCCATTGGAAACGCCGATCTCGCTAGGTCAATTAATAAAAAGGCCCTCTCCTCTCCGCACGACTCCGAGATGAAAGAGTTTCTCGGCGTGTCCTTCCTCCTCCCGCCACGAGTCTCTCGCTCTCGCCGATCGCGGCGGTTCGTTTATATAACGTAATGGGCATTAATAACACGGCATCGAGGTCAAATCCACGCGGAATGCATAACGCGCGTACGAATGTCGAGGAATGCAACGTGCATTACGTACGATATATAGGCGTGCATATAAGTGCGGGCACGTACAAGAGGCACGTTGCAAGAAACGCGAGGATATACGTCGACTACCGAAGGGATTACGAAACGCCGTGGACAATAATTCCGCCGCGAGTACCAGCTGGACCACGAGTCCGCGGGATATGCGGCAGACCCCCCCACCCTACCCGGGAGGGATGCTCGATCGATTCCATCTTCTGTCCGAGACGTTGCGTTAATCCTGCGCCGCGGTTCTTGTACTTTCACGCCCGTGCCCGATCTCGTTTTTGATATCCGAGGAGACGTTGAGTTTTTTCCATTTTCTTCGTCGCCGTCGATGCGCTTTAAAAGATGAATTCTGTCATTAGAGTGAAATCTTGAATTGGAACGTATTCAGTGTTTGTTTGTTTACATAATACAGTTTTTAAATTGTGCATGTATCATGATACAATTGGTGAACGCTTGTTTCATGTTACAATTATTGGCGAAACTTTGCGTACAGGCTCTGAACTATGTTGCAGTTCTGAAACAAATATAGCACACCTGTCCGAGTTCACTTGTGAAATTTTATGCCACATCCATTGCAGAACGTACGGTGGCAAACGAAGTTTGAAAGAAACAATGAAATAATAAAAATCAAGAATTTAAAGAATCAAATCTCCGGAGTTGGCAAGTTGAAAGTATTTTCACATTTAAAAAAAAGAGAGAGAGAAAGAGAAATCATCCGCAAATATTCAAGATTTCGTCAAGCGTGTCACCATAAAGTTCGCGTGCACCAAAGGCAAATACTCCCGAGGGTGTACACCGTCGATTTCTTCGAAAGAAAGTTCGGCCGTAGCCGTGTGGCGTGCACGGTGAACCTGTTCCTCCGGTCACCGATCCATTGAAACGAGTCTAACGGACGGAGGAACACGGCGATGTACACGCCGACTACCGAGAGCCGGATTACGAAACGCTTCGGCTATCCGCGAGCGACGATAATTCCTCGTCGAAGCCACGACACGCTCCTCTGCCCACATTCGCCTTTCGCCATTCGCGTGTGACGCTTCGCGGGAACAGAAGAATCTTCTTTGAAAGGGTTCAACGACGTTGCAGAAAGCGATTGTTCGACGATCCTCTCGTCCATTCTACCCGATCCGCGGGTTTCCTCGACACGTTCGAAACTACAGTTCCGAGACGCGGTACAAAAATACCCGTCCCGGAGCTTGTAACGACCTGATATCGAACGTAATAAGATGTGATTAATAATAAGATTAATGATATAAAAAGATTAGAAAAGAAAAATTTGCCCTCGGGAAATTTTTTTTTTTTTTTGATTTACGTTAATTTAGTTGCAACTTGCTGGTTTATCAGTTGTTGAATTTTATGACACGAATAGGCGATTAACAGGCCCGAGAAGATGGTACTGAAAGAACACAAAAATATATAAATCTTCCAATTTATCAATTTTTGATTGATTAATTACAGTTCACGCGTGAGCTATATCATTGCACGTATTTATGAGCAAGATTATGAGCTATAATTCTATAAAATAGAGCTAGAATTATGAAAGATAAAAGAATATGTAGTATCGATGTAACGCGATTCTAAATAATAGTAAAAACGCGTTGAAAGAAGAAAAAATCTGTTTCATCGATATTTCTAATTTTCAATATTTCTTGATGATATATTCGATGTAATTAATGTTTCTTAATATTTCATACAAAGAAATACAATATTTTTCTTGATTTACATTAATCCAAGTTGCAATTTGCGCGCGAGCTCGGAGAAAGTTTCTTTCTCTTTAATCGACAGAAATCTTCTCGTACATTTCCAAATGTAATCAATCACAATGTCGAAAACACCGCGACTAAAACATGTGTATTTGTTCAAGAAAGTCGCTCTTTCTCTCGAAATTCCAACACGCTCGGAACTTGTCAGCCGCGGTACATTATTCGGATCGATTTATCACAGCCTTCGCGCGGAAGGTCTTCGTCCAATATTTCGAGGTGTATCGCGACGAAAAATTCTCCGAGCAGCGCGTAGGCGGAAGAGAGAGAGAGAAAGATCTGGGTTGTCGCCCGAGAGGAAGACGACGATCGAGACCGAGGGACGATTATTTATCCTCTGGCTGATCTGGATGAAAGACCTCGATGATAAATTCCGCGTTTACAAAAATACCGAGCGCGAGAATCTAAATGCGAGGATGGATCGCGTAAGAGGTCCGCGGAGAGGTCGCGAAATGAAGCGATTCCCGCGATGGGAGGCAGGTGGCCGCGTAAAAATTCATCGGCGCACGATGCCCATTCATTAAGCGCACGCGATGGCGCACAGGGCACCCGCGTGTACGGATGCAGTTCGCGGCGTATAATAGCGGATAATGCTCGGAGCGGTCGAGCGAAGGCAGGAGCCGAGCCTTGGCTTAGATTCCACCTTTGTCGCGTACGCTAACTCGCGACCAGTGGCGTAGGGCGGCTCTTGAGTCGGTCTTTCGCTCTACTCCTCCTCCTCCTCCTCCTCCCCCCTACCTTTCTCTCGAATCTTGTTTTATACGGTACTTTCTCCTCGCAGCGGGATTGTGACACGTAATTGCATACTTTCGTCGACGTCGGGTTATGATGAAAGTTCCAACCAGAAATCAGCGGTCTTCTCTCCTCTCTCGTTCTTCCTCGCCGAGAACTTAGTTTCCCCTTAGTGTCGCTTATTTTTGTACAACGAGGATTCGATGGCAAAGTTGTCGACTACTGTTCCAAAGGGAGGAGAAGCGAGAGAACGAAATTGAACGCAATTCCGACAGAGGAAGCTACACGTCACCAACGACAACGAGGCTGTTGCCGAAGAAGAACCAGGAAATGTATTGAACCTCCAAGCTTTCCAAAAGAAAAAACGCGAAAACGAGACTCGGTCTCTATCGTGTATACTCTACGCCTTTGCGTTCGCACGTACACACCTTTGCTATTTAGCGGCACTTCGTAATAACCACCGGCGAAGGTATTCCGAGCCACGGCCGAAGGAATTTCATTCCGTTCACCTCGATGACGGAATTCCGATAGCCTCGCCGGAGAGGCGAACCCTCGCGGTCGTGCCTGGAAGAAGCTCCGTGCCTGTGCGCGCGCCTCCTCTCTACTCGTCGATCCTCGCGCGATCCAGTTGAACAAACGTTCAACCCTGTCGTCCCGGCCTCTGGCTAACAATATAATCGGCCTCGAGCGTTCGTCGAGAGTCCGCGAGGAGTCGTCGAGGATTGACAACCGACAGAGCTGGACACGTCCAGTCGAACTCCGGCGCGCGTTACAATTTGTTGGACGATGCAAGATCGATCGTGAACCACAACGTCTCTACCAACGTGAAGAGAGAGAGAGAGAGAGAGAGAGAGAGAGAGAGATTCGTGCTTTAATCCCCCTGACAGGCAGAGGACTCGTGTTAGACGCGCATCGCGCGGGTATACCGTTAGCCATTAGGCCAGAAGACAGCGCTCGAAAGTCGTTTATCCGCGCCTTTACGTGCGCGACACCACCACGCACGGGAGGCTGGCACGCGTGCGTGCGTGCGTGCGTTCGTGCGTCTCTTCGACTCAGCAGCTCGACCCAGGTGTGCGAGCGTAGCCGATTTTTCGACCTCGAACGAACGAAAGTCGGCGCGATCACACGGGGCACCGCGCGCAGGTTGTAGGTTAACGGGTTGACGGCTCGTACGTCAACGGCGTAACAACGATAACACTGTCACGGGACACGGAGCGTCGCGTGCTTTCTCTTCGAGCCACGTTCCGTTCTGGATTCAGAATCGAATTATCGATGGGCTGACAACACGCGGAGACGATACGGAGTTTTTCTAGGAATTTCTTTGAGTGCAGCAGACTACTTCTTATTTGACTTTTTGTTATTTATCCGACTTATTTATTTAGTTATTTAGTTTCTTTTTATCCATTAATTTTTGTCGTTTATAAACGTACACTCAAGGACTCCAGCGGCACATTTTATTTTTAACATTCAGAATTCAATACAATTGTAGAAAAGTGGAGAAACTCGCGTAGAATAGTTTACGATGGAGGCACTCGAGGCTACGCTACAGCGTGTCGCGTATCTGACTGTTAGAAACAGTACATAATTTTAAGAGTACGAGAATATCGATATAAATAGCGGATTTGACCGTCGTGAGAAAACTTAGTATGAAAGAGAGAACGGCCAGTGGCCAGTGTATCTGCCTTACAAAGCATAATTGTCATTAATATACTACACGTTACAGATTAGTTTTGATCCAGCTCTGAAACTTTCGACCTAACTTTTATTTTACGAATATTTTAATATCTACCGAGAATCCATCGAAATCGTAGAGATATCGTAGGAGAAAAAAGATACCGGGCAGTTTAGGCAACGAGGGGGGTGCGCTCGAAGCCCCCCCCCAAAAAAAAAGAAAGCAACGCGAGCTAACGACGCTGATGGAAAGGGGGAATCGAAAAGTCGTGTCGTCGACCAAGGAGAATCGGTGCCGATGAAAGGAAGGAATTTGGTGAATGGGAGTGCCACGACTCGTTTTTCCACTACAATGGCACTGCCGCGAGAGATAGAGATAGAGATAGAGATAGCGAGAGAGAGTGAAAGAAATAAACTCACTGCACCGGAAATTTCTAGAGATCACAGAGCGATCGCCAAGGTGATCGAGCTGGAGCTATCGTGGATATCGATGATCCAACAGAAACTTGGAGACCGACGTGGTGAATCGTCCCTTCGACGACGTGGAATGGGCTTTGAGAGACGCGATCGGTAATTGCACTCTTCCTGGCAGATGTCCGAGCGCACCGCCCACGATCGCTCGCTCGCTCGCACGCGTGGAAATTCAAGCGTGTCCTTGACTTGAGTTATCTCCCGCCGTGAGAACCGGCAGCCAAAAATCGTGTCGCGTAATTGATTCGTAACCTCAATTACGACGAAATTACTCGAAATTCCTACTCGAGGTCTACCCCACGCCCCCTCGCGAATCACGTGACCCAAATCAACCAATCGCTAATTTTCGTTGCACCTGAAGAGGCCCGATTTTCTAGATTACCCTCGTTAAAATCACCTTCAGTGATGAAACAACTTCTTCGTATCTTCGCGCGAATAGCTCTGTTTACGAATTCCTGTTATCGCGCGGCGCCGCGACTAAATCCGGTGCGCGTTAAAATGGCGTCGCGCAGTAAAAACGGCGTTTAATCGACGGGCCCTCTGTTTCGGCATCGTCGGCATTTTTCACGCTCCGTACGAGCCGCGGCCGCTTTCCATGGATGAAAAATCGTGCAATTAACTGCGACGCCTGGGGGGCTATCGCTGTGGCCGGGGGGGCGAGAATCGGCGAGGTTGAGCGAAAAAAAGAAACCACGATCCAAGAAAGGGTGGGGAGAAGAAAAAAAAAAAGAGCGCGCAGGCGAGATTGGTCGGAGTAAAGTCAGAAGTTTCACGGTGCAGATCTGCGATAGCGAACGACGACAGGGACAGAAGAGGAGGGAAAGGTGGGTGTCCTTGAAACATGGTAGTTAACCACCACCAGCATCGACCACGGGGGACCATTACCATCAGCGTGGATCCCGTCCGAGAGGAGAGAGACAGAGAGAGCTTCGAGCGGTGCGTGTGCACGCGCCCCTGTCCACCGGAGCAGAATCAAAAACCTATGCAACCGGATTAGGTTTGCTGCCCTCGCAGATTTTCTGGTCATTCGACAATTGTCGAGTTTCCAATTGGAGAAATTCTTTCACTCGGCAGAAGACCGACTGGGACGTTAATAGAGCTGTACGCGAGAAGGTAACCATGCGCACACCCTCTTGAGTGCCTCGTGCGTCCTACAAGTGGCAAACGATTAGCCCTCGAGTTCGAGTCTCTCAACGATAACGAGAGAAGAAGAACAGGGGCGAGAAAGTGACGCTTTTGAAGCATCGATTGTCGCCCTCGTTCGCAAGAGAAAAATTCACACTTCTATCGGGCACAGCGGTATATACTCGACGATGGAGGTCGATGGCTCGTGCGTGAGATAAGAGCAGCTGAAACTGTGACGAATAAATAGCGGGGGAGTTGAAGAATAAAAAGTGAGTAAAAAATCTAGATGGTGGGAGAAGGGAGGGGAACAAAGAAGCTAGAGTCTCGATAGAATCGTCCCGGTAAAAATAAATCGCGAAGCGGGATCGGGTTGGTGTACGGTCGCGGCACCTCCTTTTTGCTCCCGTTCGAGACTCGTAAATCGACTCTTAGCCCGCGGCAGGTAGCAACGATACAATATATAATTATAGTATGACGTACGATTTAATTCTCGTTCGGAGTTCGCGCAAATTATTCGCGCGTGCAAGAGCGGAGCAGAGCAGAGCAGAGCGGAGCTGTACAAAATCAGTCTCTATAGCCGGTCGGAGCCGCGCGAAATTGGACCGAAATTTCTCTCTGTTTCTTTTCCTTTGAAACGCAACAACAACGAAAGGGGCGCTTTGTGCGAATCTTGCTCGCGAACACGTTCAGCCTCATCCCTTTCGTTCGCACAGGTGCAAAATTGCGCGTAACCCTTCGGATCGAACAACTTCTTTCCGCGGCGGAGTCCTCTGATGACCGAGATAACGAAGATCGAAAGGCCGACCTCCAGCACGCGGTAAAAAGAGCCTGGTATTCGAACCGCGGTTTTCGTCGAGCGACCGCGACGAAAGAACGAACGCGGTTAGAGAAGAGACGCGGAAATTCCTGCGTTCCTCTTCCTATTTCAAGAAACGAGCACCGCTTCTGACTACTCTTGGCGTCGCGTCCGCTTTGAAGACCGCCAAGACCCTTACCAGGAAATGCACACACGAAGCAAAAGAGAGAGAGAGAGATCAACCACTATCTCTGGCAGGTTCGCCTCTCTATCCACTCTGTTTTCTCTTGTTTCTTTATTCCTTCAATTCCTTTTCTTCTTCTTCTTCTTCTTCTTCTTCGCCGCCGTCGCCTTCTTCTTCTCTTTACTCGAGAGAGAACTCTTCCTGCTTCCAGTCCGGCTCCAGGCGGCTCCGAGAACCATTCCTCGCCCGTCACGAACAGAGGCAACGGTCTCGATAAACGAAACTGCCTTGGTCGCGATCCTTTGCGTGGAAATTAGCAGCGGGGAGGGAGCCGAGCGACCGCCGCTGATCCGATCGAGTTTCGCGATCGTCGTTAACCTGCTCGCTGCTGGGATCGCGTCGCGATACTCCGATGGCTGTTTAAGTTCCGAGGCTAGCAGTTTCCGCGTCTCGTCTCTTGGAAATTCACGTTTCGCCGAGTAAACGATAACTGTACCCTGATTGGGATTCGCTGTAGACTCTGATGATTTATACGAGCGAAACCGTAATTCGTTGTGCGCATCTTGCGTCTTTCTTTGCTCTAGTCTCCCCCCCGCCCCCGCCCCCATTCCTCCGCGAGATGGACTCAGATAGAGGAGCAGGTCGTTAGAAAGATGTTTCTCTTTTGAAGAAGTCGAGAGATTCGGAAGGTAACGTTGTTGTAGATTTCAACAAAAAATGAAAGAAATGCAATAAATCGCAATTACGAAGGGTGACTGTCATAATTTGTTATTACAGTAAATGAATCAATCTTAATCTTACGATAGAGAGATATTCGTACAATATTAGAAAATATTAAACTCGAGTGTATCTAAGATACAAGCAGCGAGAGATGAAAGATAATAATATATTTTATAACTATCTACACGATCGTACGTGTGTGAAATAATTTTCTATAATTATCATTTACCCCTTCCCTCGTTTGTTCTAGAGTGAACATGAAGGAACAAATCGTGCTACGCTCTACAGTCTTTTACCTGTCTTGACTGTAGTTATCCGACAATTTTTTTACCCTTTTTAAAGTCTCGGAAGAAAAAAAAATGGCGCCTCCGAAAGGAAACATCTTCCGATAATAAGGACGAGGGACGGGACAAAATTTTCCGGATTTGAACGCTTCGTACAGTTTCATTGACGAATGTGTTGTGCAACTTGGTCGTGGATTCTCGCATTAAGGGACGTTTACGACGTGCTCGCGGCGGCAGCTGCGCAACGCGCTAAGAGAAACACGCGACCGTGAAGACAACCTACGGAGAGAATCGCCGCACACACCGAATGACTGGCGCCTTTAACGAGCATACTTTTGACATCCTTAAGAGGGATCCTATAAAGCGTGCGAAGGGTCGTGACAACGACTTTGTTGACGTCCGACCGAGGAGAATGGCCCTTAGTCATCGCAGGAATGTCGACTAAACGCCGTATACGACCGGCGATGCACTTCCTCTATCTGCCAGAAGTTAAACGAAACGACGCGTTTCGCTCGAGTATCGAATATATTCTTAATGGAAGCTACCACTCGACCGGCGTCCCTCGAACAATGGGATCGAGCTGCCTGAAGATGTCCAAACGCGACGTTGTCTTCAGCCCTAATGCGAATTGTCCCAAATTTTCTCTATTGCCATAAATCGTTAAAGCGTTGTTAGAAAGTTTTAATCCACTATGTAAGCACATTTAGAAGTCTGACTAAACAGACTAACGATACCAAGTTTTAATCCTTTACCTCGAGGGAGAAGGATTGTTCAACTGCAGAGGTATTTTAAAAATTAAACAGACAAGGAGACAATGTCGGACAATTTTTGAAACATTGAATTAGTGAAATAATAATATCTGCAATTAGGATATGTCACGATTAACTCTTCTCCTTGCTTTTCCACCACGTTGTATCTCCTCAGGTATCTTTCCTTCCGTGTAGTAATACCTTGTTTATAAAAGCAGCGTGCAACGTGCAAAGGATGCGAAATATTAAAAAACTGTATATTTCTACGTGTATTTCTACGTTTAACCAATTTGTTACGACAAAACTACCCGTTTTAATTTCCACGTTTCGCGCAACAACGAAGATTTAAAACCACAAAAGTCCAAGATCGAGTCTTCCAATTTCGAAGCGTACCGACGATTAAATTGATTAAAGAAAAAAATGGCTTCAAAGCTCGGGTGATAACGTGCAGGGCAAAACGGTAACGCGAGATACGCAGGTGCATGGCGGCGGATTCCCGGAAAACGCGCGACAAGAAGACAGCCGGCAGACCGTCAGCGAGAATTGCAGTCAGCGTACGGTCAATGCACCAGCCCAGTTTTCAAAATAACTTCAAACGTGCCTATCGGCCTGTCTCGGTTCCACGGTGCGCGGCCTCTCCTTCCTTCCCGTCGTTTCACGGAATCGAGAATATCCCTCTCGGACATTCGCAGACTGGTCTCTTGACCAGGCGCCAAATCGCCCACTTTATATTTGCACGCCGACACGGGAATATGCACCGGTCGGTTCTATAATCGTGCGTCGTCTACCGACTGAATCGCTTATAAATAAACCATCGGGACACGGTCGTAATTGGAAGAAATTTCTCGGTAATGTGTGCACGCGGCTATCTGCCTATCGCGCGGGCTTCTCCGTTACCTTGTCCAGCCTCCTCCGGCTGACGCTGCAGCAGCAACTTCCCAGAAGGGTCCCGGTGGTTTTCAAAAAGTTCGACTTGCGCGAATACATCACAGAGCACGTGAATTTCAACGCGAAGCGCGAACATGACGCCGAGTGTCTTTAACGGAACGACTCCAACTCGGCATCGCTCGAGCAACGTTTCGATCGGTGTAGTTCAAAGTACTTTAACGATAATGATGTTATATAACAGTAAGTTCACCATTTAAAAACAAATTGTTCGTTCAACGCGCACGTGCGCGTCGTCGAGAATTGAGACGAGTTTCGACCATAACCAACGCGATCGGTGCTTCGGGGATCGACTGAGTGACAGCCGTAGTTGGGTCTGCCGATTGTCAACGGTGACACTCTGGTGGTCGTTGTGGAAAGTGAAGTCGCCCCTAAGTCATTACCGTTTACACTCGGATTTCCTTTCGTTCTTTATCTAGGTGACGCGCAGGATGCCACCAGTTTATCTAGCCTCCTCGGCTTTCAGAACGTTCGAACAATGTTGTTGACAGTTCGCGGTAATGATAGGAACGAGCCGATAATATCGATCGCTCGAGAATGCAATCGTACGCGCAAGATATTCGAAACAATTCCAACTCGTTCTCTCTTCGACCGATAGGTGAAGATCTAGGGAATTTTACGACTTTACGAAAATTAACGGAGTCGCCCTCTAAATGCGAGCACTTTGAATATTTTATGTACTTTTGCGCGTTGTTGAATTTTCTACGAAAATGTCGAGTGACATATTTTCTATTCTTTATAAATGAACGGAACGTTTGCAGAAACGTCTGGTGATATTTCTGGTGATATTCCCTAAAGTTTGCTCCATCCTTTGACTATCGTACCGGCTATATATTTTTTTCTACATATTTTCGAATATTTTATACATTGATTTCAATTTTGTAAATGTACGTACAATATATGGGGATTTTTTTCTATCCATGTAACACGATTGTTTGACATATTTCTATTTCTCAAAGTGGACAATCATAACCTTTGAATGTATTTCATATATTTCATATATTTTTGTGTATTTTGTACATTTGTTCGTCCAGTATAATTATCTTCCATAAATGAAAAATCTAGTGTTGTCGTGGCTACTTTTTAGAATTTTTTCTTTAAATTATAACGAGTATTTATTTTGAATATTTCATATATTTTTGCACGTTTCACATACTTGTACAAGTGATAAATGGCATATCTGATACAACTGATTATATCACTTCACACACGATATCTCTAACAACATTTCTTACGCAATGAAAATTTGTATATCGATGTCGCTTCTCGTGAATCTGACATTTCGCCCGAGGGACGACAAAACTGCCGAGGCAATTTCCTGGTTAAATGGAATATTGCATCTATCGAGAATTTTATCACAATCGATCGTTCACTTGTGTTTTTCGCTATGGACGTCGTAACGTCATCGATCATCCTATATTACCTTTCGGCAAACAGAATAGACCTTTATAGTTTGCACAACTTTATTACTTTCCGAAAAAGAGACACGACCGCGTATTAAAATATTTATTATACGTTCATTATGTTTCGTGATTTTCAATCATGATGCCGTGAAAAGTTTAGTACGTCATTTTTCTACTCAAACACTATTTTTGACTGCTTTGTTATTAAAAGTTAATCTTACGTAATTAAACTAATTGTACTTAGTGTCAGTTTATTTAACGATTGTTTTTATTTCTGTAAATATCGATTGTTTTCGACAATTTTTGAACTCGTCTGTACTCAAGTGTGCTGTTCTACGAGAGGAAAACGATTGCAAAACGCTGCCTCAGGTACTAAAATGACAATACCAATGCCATGTCTGCCGCACTAATAGACCATCTGACAATTATTTGTTGATTTTCCCGGATTTCGTTTATGACCATCGTACCGTTTTATCCCTCTTTACCTGTACCTATTAGTCCACAATTGCGAAAGACTCCAAACTTTCCAACAGTTTTGAACAATCTCAAGGACTCCTCTGAGATTAACGAGACGCTTCGAAATTTCGGACAGTACCGTGCTCTTTGACGTGTAACAAACAAACAAATAAACAAATTAACAACGCTAATGCAACAGATCGATTGACAAATTAGCCGCGTATTTGTGATCGATTCTTGGAGAGACGCGCGTGTGTCCTCCGCCTAATATTTTCGTCTTAATAAATCCTGCTCGAAAGAATCGAAAGAAACATTACACGGACAGAGATTCAACAAATTTCCCCAAGATGTGCAGAAAACCAGAAACCGGTGGTATTATATTTAGCTGAAAGAAGCGGCTAATAACTCGAACACAACACACACACACACACGCGCGCGCGCGCGCGCGCGTACGTGGTCCTGTTGCGCTCGTCTCACCAAAGATCCGAAGATATGTTTAGCACGCGCGACCTGAGGAATATTCTTCTCGCGGGCGAAGAGAAAAAGCGGCGAAACACGGCGAAAAATGGCCGCAAGAGACGCGCGAAACGTTACAACGAGAGGTAACATTTTTCACCGGAGCGCTCTCCACTGCCAGAAGGCCCGCTCGTTCTTCGCGAGCCGGGGTGGCGACCATAATTTCGCCACCTGTCGTCGGTGCTCTTCGCGCCGGTCGTGTCATTTTTCGCGGAACCGAGGGGGTGTTTTTTTCTTTTCAATTTCGAAACCGGATACCCTGGATACCGTCGAGGCACCAGCGAGCGCACGGGGAAAGGCGGATCGGAACGGCGCCAAAATAGAAATGCATCGGGGTGAGCGCTACAAGTGGGACGCCGTGCCGCGAGCGCGACGACCACGAAGGCTGAAGAAGAAGAAGGAGGAGGAGGAGAGGAGGAGGAGGAGGAGGAGGAGGTGGAACCGACGAAGAGATGCATCGAAATAACCGGACGATTGGAATAAGTCCAAGAAGAAGGAGACTGTCGTTGCACGCGCCGGCAAAGAGCAAAACAATGCACGTCATTCACGAGACTCGAACGAGTCTCGTCGAGAAACTTTCGACGCGACTGTGCGCGCGAGAGGCTGCTCGTGGAAAGTCAATCGGCGATCGCTTCGAGATTTTTTCCTCTTGGAAAAATTTTCACGCCGACGGGGAAGGAAGAAAGAAGCGCAGAAAAGCTCGTTTTCCACGAGGGGAGGGGAGAGGTGCTCGCGAGGACAAAAGCGGTCGTTGGTTTCACGCTCTGCTGGAAGACGAACCCCGGCGTCCTCGTCTCCGTTGACGAGGGGGCCGTGTCGAGTGTCTTCCGCGCGCTCGTTATCGCGAGCCAGCGACTTTGGAGGGCACCGAGAGATACGCGCTGCACGGGGCGCTGTGTACGGTAGGCGGCGCGGTCGCGCGAGGAATTCGAAGGAACAATATTTCGATAAACGCGGTAATGAGACGGCCGCGTTCAGGAGTCGAAAGTCCGCGTGGAATTTCGATCGCGTTGCGGACGGACGTTTCCATCGCCGTTGGCGCATCGAAATTCCAGACTCACCAGCTCTAGCTCCAGCTTGCGCACGTCGTAGTATCCCTTGTAGTACTTGAACCACATCACTTCTCACTTCTCACCTCATCGAGCATGGTAACCGTATACACACGGTATATAGAGAAAGAAAAAAAAAAAAAAAAAAAAAGAAAACCGAAGAGAAAAATTCTTCGAGGATGCAACAAGAATCCACGCAGAGAGCGAAGCTTTCCGAAGCTTACGTTACGATCAACAAGTACGCAAACACGCAACCACACACGGTATACGCGCCAGCTCTGGCAGTGTCGCGTCACTTTATCGACGTGGCCGTGGAAGAGGAGCACACTTCCGGCGTGTCAGCGCGCGATCCCGTCTGCGTAGCATTGGCCGATCGAATGAAGGAGCGTTCTTGTTCTTGAGGTTGGTTAGCTGGCGGGGTATATCGAGGCAGCAAAGTTGGCGAAAGATAAATACACGAACTGGGCCGAAACACGGTCTGGGGATCGACACGCGTGCGAGAAAAACGGAGGGAAGAGGCGCGGCGTGATACGATGCACTCGAGGACCTTTGAGAAACTGTTCGCCTCTCGGGGGCTCGGGGGCCAAGTATAGACGAGGGCTGCTGTCGGCGTACGAGAAGAGCGCGCGAGCGTCGTCACGCTCGTTCTTCCCTCTGCGTGTGTGTGCGCGCTCGGCGGGCCTGCCGCGTATGCACACCGAGCCACTAAAATTAATTAGCCGTTTCATCAACGGGACTCCCTGGCGTTCGATCCTTTTTTTCTTCCAGCCACGTGGGATTTCGCGCGACTTTTTGCACGGCCTCCTGCTCGCTGCACCGTGAACGCGGCACAAAGCGTTACTCTGTGAAAACCAAACCGGCCTTGCCTCGCTGCGATTTTTACGATAGCATCCTCGTTAGCGTCTCGCAACGAGATCGTCAGAGGCACGCGCGAAGTCAGAGCTCCACGACCACGCGGATCGATGTCTTCCGGATCACGTTTCCCTCTGTGTATTTTTCTCCCTCCCTCCCTCCCTCCCCCGCTCGAGAAAAATTTGGAGAATTTCGTTCGCCTCGAGGCGTTTTATCTCGAGAAAAAATGCGGGTCTGTTAAAGCTCGTTAGCTTATCTGCGCGGCCTAGATCGCGCGCAGGCTAATCAGGTGCCGGGCCGGTCAACCGTGATCGTTCGGTAATCGATTCCTAACGAGTGACAAACGAGTTTCTAATTGAAGCGAACTGTGTCAGGGCGAACTGGATTCCGCTGAGTTTTCGCCGGGGCGTTGCGCGAAATTTTTGCGCTCCGCGGCTTTTAATGTCAACTGTCCGTCCCGCCGGTCGTTCCGCGTTTCAATGAGCCTCGAAAGCGCGCAATTACGCCCACCTGCTGTCAGATAGGGGACTCACTTTGCATTCTGTGTTGTCATAATCGAATTCGCTCGGATTTGCATGCCGCCTTTGCGTGGGATTATCGAACGTTCGAAATTGCCCGAGCCAATTCCCTTTGGGATTTAATTATTTCGTACGTACGGTTGTAAAAATCAACGGAGGGTATCATTAATTCATATATTCGTATTGTTAATTAATTCGGGCGAATGAAAATTTTATAAGATAAATTATCATTAATTAATTTATATGAATATTAACTCTGTATCTTATTCGAATATTTTACACTGATTTCGCTATTTTAAAATGATACAAAAAATATTCAAAAATTGCGCCCCTCGTCTATTATAAATTTTTAATAATTCCTAAAGTACTTGATGATTCAATTCCAACAATTTTCACGTAATTGTTTTACGATCGAATTCTTTAGTTCTGTTATCGAATCACCGTTCAATTTGTATTTTCCTTGAATATAATATCAATCAAATTACGATTCGTTAATTACAATTATAATTATAGCCTCGATATTACGATCAGTATTCAGTGCACTGAGACAAAGTTACAAATTTTCCAAACAATGCATTCAAGTTCAAGAGCCATAATCGACAAATTACAAATTACTACGTCGCATTTGATTCACTCTTTATACTTTAAACTGACTACTAATGAATATTATCGTACGATTTTAGTATCAATTAATTAGTTAATTAATGAATAACTTTACGCGAATGTAATCGAATATTTCGATATATTGAACCTAACCTAAACCTAACATTAAAAGAGAGCACACGAAACAAAATCATCGCTACATAGTCAAATTTTGCTGTCGATTCAATTATTACAAAATAATTGCATCAATTTCAGATGATAACGTCTCGAGTTATCCTCCCTGAAATATGACTCCTTCATCTTTGTTCTCTGATCTCTCGAATACGAAAGAACCGGGGGAATAAACGAAACCGAAAGAGAAATAAACTGCGAGTCGGTGCAGTGACGTCCGGTGAAGAGTTACTTCATGCCAGAGAGCCAGAGAGCCAGAGATCTCTTACGGAGGCGATTCGATAAAACGGGTGCACTGAATTCTCTCTCTCTCTCTCTCTCTCTCTCTCGATGTCCCTGCGGTACGGTGCAAAGTTCTTGCAGAAAGAGAGGCTGCCGTTTTATATATAGCCGGTTGCGCGAGAGCTCGAACGCACGAATAAAAGTATTATCTGGTGGCGCGCATAACGATAACGTTTATCTCCTGCGTGCTCGCCTATGAAATGCCATTGATTCGGTTAATTAGAGGAAGAATTCGTTTAAGCGACCGCGTCCCATTTCGATTGGAAATGCTACGCGGCAGGATTTTCAAACTCGGACACTTCCTCCTGACCAGGCGCGGCCAGTATTCCAATAAATTGGCGAAATTATCGTTTTTAACGAAGCCACGATGATCGCGTCCTTATCTCTTCGAACAGTTTTAAAAGTTATTACGACATCGCGGATCCTCTATTTACGCTGCGAACGCGCTATAAATCCTTGGAGTAACGCTTCCAGTTCCATTTCAGTGTTTCAGTTAATTAGGAAGTTGGCTGGATTTGCGACTTTCGTTTGGAAGTTGTGAAACGCAGCTGCAAGATTTTCCAAGCTTGACATTTGATGACAAAAGTTGACGTTTGTCACAGCTGGAGGAGCGATCTACCGTTGAAAATTTGATCGATAAATTGTTCTGCGATAAAGCGTGTCATCGAGTGTCGTTTTTTGTAAAAGTTTTGCAAGTCGGAGATAGTTTCTGTTCAAACGAGCAGATTTGAATAATTTATTCGGATATTCATAAAATCTGTCGACAGAAAAGAATGTGTAATTACTATGCAGAGTAATTAAAAAGAACAACGAAATAAATAAGTTGCCAGATAAATTCAAGGACAATCGCATACCGAGAGCAATTATTAGGCGGGCACGTATGCATCGATACGAATAAATTGAATTTAACGAGCCAATGCTGTCTGCAACCGCATTCAGAGACGAGAAATTTGTTGTAAAATCAAAAAAACTTACGTGTAATCGCGATATCAGAATCTTGTTACTGACCAGAATATACGTACGCTTCATTTTCTTGTATGAAATTTGTTGAAACCATGAATTCATTGCTCGAGACAGATTAAAAAAGCTCGGCTGTCCTATCAATTTTATCAAACCGGTCTATAGCAATTTCGTTCCGTGAATTTTTAAATTCCAGGACTGATAATTCTTCTAAATCTAGAATAATGTAAATCGTTAAAAAAGAAAGAATGGATTAAATCGTGTGAATTGAATTAAGTACAATTGAATTAAGCACAAGAAAAGAACCAGACGCTTTTATTAAATTTTCATCTAGTCTCGATTAAATCGACAGAAAAATAAATCAACCAATAAAAAGAAAGATCTTCCGGATCTATCTTGACACAACGTTTGTAGCATAAAGATACTCGCTTGGCGAAAGACTGAATTCGCATTTACCAATTTCTGGGCGCAACCAGGCCGCTTTGCGTGCGAACGAAGCAAATACAAGACCAAGCAACAACAACCAGAGGCAAACGATTACGGAATATTTATCGTCCCGGTTCCGTGCTACCGGTAACGTGGTAAATTGTCGAAAGCGCTGATCGCGACGTCGAAAATTACAAAGCGATGATACAGAGGGTCTCCTGTCCCGAAACTGGTCGACCAATAATTAATTAACGAGCTAAAAGGGGCTGGCTGTTTCACCGGCAAGGTGTCTGAAACCGAGCGCGGAGAGAACGATGGTTCAGCATAAATGAATTGACACGTTCGGAAAAAGTCGGTCGAATTACGCGAATTTACGTTTTCACCCTCTGTTTTCTATCTCCTGCAACTTTTTCCTTTTCTCGTTGTTAATCGTCGTACGTTCGTTTGCATCAACGATTCAGCTGTCCGCGCGATTAGCGATATTTGGATTCTCACGCGTTTGCAAGAAATTTTTAAGTAAGCGGAATTGCAGTATATATATATATAACGTTTTAGAATCATGATATTTTATTCTACGTGTTTTTTACGTAAAATAATTCTTTACGATCAACGATGAAATTCAAAGAAGACAGCGTATTACGATATAGTTCAAAGACAAATGCTTTCTTAATTTATTATACTCTGCTTGTTAAATGAATTCCTGTTACGCGAACATTACTATTGCATGTTATAAATTCTTATTCTCATTCTTTTACATTTCAACATTATCCTTTTTTTTTTTTTTTTTTTTTTTGAGAAAAAAGATTTTAAAGAAATCGTAAATTCTCAATTTTCGAAAATTCGCGTGAAAACGTTTCTTCGTAGTATGTTCCATCGTCTACTAAAATTACGCTTTTTCCTAGACTTCTTTAAATTTTAATTTCCTTAAAAGAAGGAGCTTGATAGCGACGGAAGCGCGATACGCGGTGGTTTCCGGGCGTCGTACGGACGGATCGAGTAATTAGAATGCACTGGTCCTCCCATCATGTACAAAGGCGATCCGCGACTATCGATTTCTTGGATCTCGAACACGTAACCGCGCGTACAACCGTCTTCTTTGAATTCGTTCTTCTCGTGAATATATTCAAAAGAAAAAAATCGTCTCTCACATCTCGAACACTGTCGAGATTCCATTGTCTGTTCTCTCCTTATATACTTCCACGAGACTATTATATATCGCGACAGAGACTTTGGAATGCAAATCGATAAGAATAAGGAGAAAAATCGTTTGCAACACGAGGCTAAGAGAGATCCAGGCCTATTGTGGACAAAATTTGTACACACACCTGGAGGTTTCGTCGTTAAAACGGGAATCAGTCATCCTCTTTTAAATCCTCGTACAAAGTAATAATAATATTTACTTATCATCAAACAGGCAAATTCAAGATAAGAAAGAACAACATACAAAAGTGAAAAGAAAGAAAAACAAAAACTGCACGACTTGTACCTCGAGTACGCCCAGAAGCAACTGTTCTGACTTTTTTGCCACAAAATTTTATCGATATGCAAACATTTGAATCGATACAAAACAAATTACCCCACGCCCTCTCGCGAATCACGTGACCCAAATCAACCAATCGCTAATTTTCGTTGCATCAGCGTTGAACCTGACTGCGTCTGCTCAGAAACAGATCTTAATCAATATCCGATTGGACGAATCCATTTATTTGGATTATTATTCCTCATTATATGAATGAAAAGTCGCTAACAGAGAGGGTGAGATGAGTTTGTATAAATGGAATTCTACTGTAACAGCGTAATACAGATCTACGGGATAAAACTTCACTATGGACAAATACAAATATCTCGGTTTGCTTTTGAAATGCTCTCGTCTCTTTTTTGGAATACTCGGAGGTACGCCCTTGTGCCCGATGGTAATCGACCGTGACAAGGCGTACGCAACGTTGCGATAAATCGTGCATTTCGTGTGTATTTTACCAGTTGATTCACGGTCGATTAAAACGGCCAGCCGGTTCGGGTCCGTTCTTTAAGCGATCGAATTAAAAGCGTTAAAAAGCTGGCTAATCACGACGATCCAACGACATTTATCAATCACAGGGCGGTTAGCAGGGGAGCAATATTAATCTCCGCGCGGACGCGCAATTATCCGGATAATTGCGAGTCCAGCGAATGATTGCTATGTCGAAACGCGTGATGTTGCAGTTTTCGATGCATCCTATGTTGCCACCGATTTATCTTGAAATCGCAGCCAGTTATTCGCGGCCAATTATTCCGTTCGTATGATCAGCGGTTTTGGCCACACTCGCGTCTACCGTTTTTCTCTTCTTTTCTAAATTACAAATCGAGCTTTCACTGCTCGAAATCTGTCACAGGGCCTGGCATTTTGTATCTCCGACTTAGGTATTAATTCATTGAGGAGCAAGCAACAACGTCATTAAATTCATTTTCACATTTCGTAGAATTATCTTACTTTACAGTTGCAATTTATACTCATAAGTGACATTTGCAAGATTGAATTTGTAAAATTATAGAATTTAGATCGAACAATGATGAAATTTCCTTCTGGATTATTAATTTTCTTTCTTGATTTGTATCAATTGATTGAGAAGAATTGCAAATGGAATGTTGCGTCAAAAAATACAATGTCAATCTTCAACGAGTTAAATTAAAGATTTACAAGCTACATTTTCCACTAATCGGCATTTATTCATTTCATGCAAACTGAAATGATGCTAAATTATATGAGAAACTTTACCATGTACAACTTTGCATGGACATTTCAACTACAATAATTTTATTCAACCCTTTGAGCTTGGAAGCTTATATTCGAATATAAAATACTCTGCAATTGCAAAACACCAATCACTTTAAAATTAGATCAATGTAAATAACATCGATCAATAAGAACAGCAGTTCAAGATCAACGACTTCAAATTTACAATTTTTAACGCAAAGCAGCGTATTTTTAGAAACTTGAATGATTTTTCGTAAAATATGTAAATAAAAGTTTGCGTAATTGCGAAAAAAGCTTCTCTATTTTTTTTTTTTGTTTTTACCTCAATGTCTTCGAATACCTCGGAAATTTTACGCCTCGGTAGTGCCAGGCGTTGATGCCAAATTGATCGAACAATCAGCCCAGTTTCCCCGCTTTCGCCTGATCGAGAGGCCCCTTAAATTATCGTACCGCGTCCCGCTGAAATATACGCTCGTAAATTCGCAGGCGTCTTATTCATGCGCATCGTTAACCGCGAGATCGTAATTACGCAAACACAATTTCTATAGATAGAGTGTACGCAGACAGACGGGGGAGGGGGGGGAGAGAGAGACAGAGAGAGAGAGAGCACCAGTGGTATCATCTGCCGCGTGACCAGGCGACTTCTGATTTATGAACGGCTCGGCCTCACGCAGTTTTCAAGATTGTATCTATTTTGAACGCTTCGAATTACATTTTTCCCGGCGGCTGGTGATTGGCTTCTCGCGCGCTCCTACACGCACCAGCCCCGCGATGCTCTTGGCCTCTCGCGCGCGCGTAATCTCGCGTTTCAACGGGGCCCGCGGTGCCAGGCGTCGGAATTAATTTCAATCGATCGTATCTCGGCCGCGCCAATATCGTGAAATTTATGAGGACCGGTCTTCTCTTGCTCTCTCTTCACTGTTCGTAGACCGGCTCGGAAACGCGTGTGCGTGCGCTTTTCTTGTGAAAAGAGACTCGAAGGATAGATCGTTGAAAAGCACGAGGAAGATATGTCTTTCCGCTGTGACGAGTATAAGTAGCAAAAAAACTGCACGACTCGTACCCCAGTACGATTCGTCTCGCTGAAAGGCAACCCCAGAAGCAACTGTTCCGACTAGGAAATGAAGACGACTGCCATGAAATTTTAACGACACGCAAACATTTGAATCGATGGAAAACAAGTTACAAACGACGCCGCTTCTGCTCGAGGTTTACCCCGCGCCCCCTCGCGAATCACGTGACCCAAATCGACCAATCGCTAATTTTCGTTGCATCAGATCCCCCGATCTTCTGGGGACTTTCAGTGATAATAGGGTGGTTCTGCGAGTCGTTTAAGAAGCTTCGAATGTTTTAAAATTCCATCCTGAACGGAACAATCATATTTATTGTGAGTAGACTTGTGGAAAGCTCGTGGAAAGAAAGAAACGCACAGAATGCATATAAGAAAATTATTCCTATGCTAGAATTATTTGAACGAAGAATAATTATTATGTAGGAAGTAATGAAATAAACAATAAAGTAACGTGCAGAGATAAATTAACATGCTCATATGCTGTTGAATTATGATAATCGCAACTGAATGCGCAATATTAATTTATAATTTCTTTTTTTTCAACGAGCACAAGTTATATTTTTGACCCATAATTTGATCGAATACTTTCGTAATCGTATTATCTTGTTCCTTCAAAATGGGACAAAGTCACTTTTCCAAAAAGGATAATGAATTAGTTTGTCATTAAACGATTGTTACTCTTTATTTCAAATAAAATTTGCCGAATCCTACCGCTGTAGCATACATCTATGATTTCCCAAGTTACCCGCCGAGCAGCCAATGGCGACGTCGCGACCAACTCGCCCCCGGGTTTCAATTTAAATCAATGCCGTCTCGAAAAATCAATCATCGTCCGCTCCGTTGCTGACCGATATATCGCGGCGAAATTTATGAACCGCGTTCCCATTAATCAATACTATCGGGTCGCGCTCGTAAAAATCGCAGATTCATTTCTGCTGAAAGGGGGTTCGCGCGCATAATTGCATCCTCGCTACGAGGAGGAGGAGGAGGGGGCAAAGAAAGAAGAGAAAAAAAACGGAGAGAAAGAAGAGAGAGAGAGAGAGAGAGAGAGAGAAAGGAAAGACTGGGCACAATTTCGATTTTCATACCACTGAGAAGAGGGAGGGGGGAAGAACACGACGTCCACCGGTGCGCGGTGGTCGAACTCGCGAGATACCGGGACGATCATCTTCGCACGTCCGACGATTCCTGATTTATGAGCCGAGCAACGTGCACACTTTTCAAAACTTTATCTCCGCGCGAAGCTTGGGGTGGTGCAACGCTAGCTTCTCGCGTGTCCGTGCAATTGCTCGGCACTGGCAATTATCGCGATGTCTGTGAGGAACGTCGATCGGTCGTACATGCCGCTTTGGAATCTTCCTGCGCCCCCCCAACCCTTTTCTTCGATCTTTCCTCCAATTGTTTGCAATTGTTCGTAAGAATACTAAACAAAGTACGGGGCTGACGAAGAACAAAATTTTACGTGTAATTTCGCTTGGATTTTTAGACACTTCTGTGCGTTGAAAAAAACGTCAGAGGTTGGCGATCCATTTTGTACGATCAATTTAAATAGAAATACTCTGTATTCTGGACGTTTTTGTATCTTTTTTCATGTTACGTGTGTCGTATGCATTTTCAAATTTTCCAAGAATCTACATTCTTTCAGTTATTTTCAGAGACATGGGTTCGAAGAATCCACAATTTTTTTCTTTTTTTTTCTTCGCGAGTTTAAGGCTCTGTGTCCACTAATCGTTTGGCCCAATGTCCACTTTCCAAAACCCAGTGTCCACTCTCGACGATTGAAGTGTCCCTTTTATACACTTCTGCAGGTCACTTGAGACCTGACAATACGTACTTCAACACTTCCCAACGAACTTCCCCTTCCGCTTAAAAGTGAAATATTCACCACCTAACGTTCATTCAAAGTTCTCAAATTTTGCCCTCTTTATTCCACAGTGCACACTAAGAATCTATATTTTAGACGAGTTTTAAAACGAAAGAAGTGGGGATTAATGTGGTTTCTGTGTCAGTTTTTACCAGAATCTCCTCCCGCTGGAAGAGCCTCTCCGAAGATATAATAGCTGTCTTTATATTCGTCCATCGAGACAGACGAGCTTCGAGTCCCCACGATAATGAGCCCGTTTGTTCTACGACGTTGGAACAGAGTTCAGGTTTGCTGATCGAATTATCTTGCGAGTTGTATTCGTTGCGCGAATAGAGATAAAAAAAACCCCCGATTTATTCTCTGATATCCTTTGTCACGTCCTCCTCTGGTATTCGTAGAATCGTTCCTACTCTTCCATAAATCATTTGGAGATCATTTCACAAAAGTATTTCATATACTTTACTTGAAATGTCACGATCGGCAAATTTTCATTTGTTACATATTCCAATAAATTGTTACAATGCGTATTCCAAATGCTATGTAATAAATACTTGGACGTTTCGTGTCCATTTTTGAATATCATACGTGCAACATTCGATTTATAACTAAAAATTTAGGTACTGTTGCACTTGTTTGGACACTTGAGAACGATTCAGGCGTAAAATTTCCGTCGGATTAAAATTACAAAAAATAAGAAATTTTTACAGTACAATTGAGCACACGAGCTTCTACTTCTAAATCTCCAAAAAATACACTGTTTTACTAATTATAGTTACTAAATTGATCATTTTGATAGCTCTACTGTTAAAGTGTCGGCGATCTCTGTAATTCTGTATCAAAGACCGAGTGATTATTTTGTCACAGAGCAATTAATGTAAAGACCGAGACAGCTGAAACACAAGATTGATGCAGTTTCGCAACGATCGGTAACAAAACGGTGGTTGAACCGCCAGTGAAACCAGTGAAATCTTTCTAGCGCGCGTCGATGTAACTTCCAGCGTCGCGTCGCGGGCCGCGGATCTTCGAATGAAATTCGCAAGGATAGCAAAGGAGCCGCGGACGCTTTGAGCGTGAAACAAATTCAACAATGCCCAGACGCTAATTAACAAGCCCGTGCGCACTTTCTCCGAGCGGACGCGAAAATTTCTCCGCTCGAACGCGAAATTCACGCGGCCTGGAAGACTCGCATCTCGGACTAATTGCTCGTATAAATAAATACGCCCCGGCCCCTTAACGCTCGATTCCAGGCGTATGTCGTCCGCGAATTGTCTCGGTAACGAGCCACGACCGAACGTACGAGCGTCTGCTCTCGGCTTAACGCTCCATTAAGGGAACCGGGCGGAGCCAAGCGGCGAAAGGGATTTGCAAATAGGCCGTAAGCTGGTAAACTGGCCGCTCTATCGCTTTATCTTGAAATCTGACTCGCGGAAAAACCAGTCGTTTCGTGTTTAATTTCTTTATATTTCCTCCCCCCCCCCTCCGCTCTCTCTCTCTCTTTTTTCTCTTTTCTCTTTAAACAGCTAGTTCGACTGTTACGACACAGAGACGCTTCTCTCTTTTCCAACGTCATGTCTCTACACGGAGGAATGCGATATTCTTGAATATTACCGGATATTATGCTTGCTAACGTAGGTATTAATCGAGAGACTAACGGAGGAAAGTCGGTGTACAAGCAATGAAAGTTTTTCATTTGATACGAACGTAGGTAAAGTACGATGGAAGTCTAATTGAAGAAATGTTTTTGTGCCTCTGTGTAAGTCGTGCCGTGTTTACAGGGACATTGTGCGTGAAAGCAACGAAAGTTTTAAGTCGATAATGTATCACGAAGCTAGATATTACGTGTCTTTAGGTTACTAAGAGATAAACGTTAATTGAGACGTTCAGAGAAAGAACAACGCACAAGCAATGAAATCTTTCCTCTGTGAACGAAGATCAAATATTACGGAAAAGAACATTCCAATTGCTGTAGAAGTTACTTCAGTGTCTTTACGTTAAATTTTAAAACGATAATAATAATAATAATAATAATAATAATATACAATGTAGCAATGTGCAACGCAATATGAACACACGAACGATCTTAATTTTCAATTGAAAATAACTTTCAACGATAATTCAAATGCGTCTCGCATCTTTTCCAAATCACGATCCATAAGGAAAACAAAGTAATAATAAATTTAAAACTAGATAAAAAAAAAAAAAAATACAGCTGTCTAGAAAAGGCACTGAATTTCTAGACATTTTTGAATCGTTTCCTCTGCGTATCCTCGTAGAAAGGAATGCAGTTAGTCGTGCCACTTTACCACCGAACCCCTCAATTAAACGTTAATTGAATAATTGAACTAACAGACTGAAAAAAACTCCAGAATCATTCACCTATTGTGCCTTCGGCTCTATCATCCTACGCTCCATTCTTTGGAGAATCCAACAGCGATCAAGAATCCCCCTCCTCTCTCTCTCTCTCTCTCTAGTCGTTCGAGTGATTAGAGCAGAGGCAGCACACACGCACACACCACACGGTGAATTTGTAACGACCCAACCGTTATTTCTCCCTGATTCCTCCGCTATTTTCCAAGTCGCTCGCGTTGTTACATCTTTCGAGACGCGTTACTCACCGTTGGCTGCATCCGCGCCCGTAAAGAAAGAGGAAACTTTACCAGTCACTTACCTGCAACAGAGAAGAAGAAAAACAATGGTTAATTGATAGTCGGAGCGATTGAGAGAGACACCGCGTTACGATGCAAATTCCTTTGTACTCGCGTATTATTGCTGCGCCGACGGCAAAAAGGAGAGAAAATATCGCGACCCGGTTCTTGTCGTCTCTGAGGCTTTAAGGCTTTAAGGCGAGTTTGATACAATATTTGTCTTCCAGAGAACGTTTGCCGAGGGAGATAAACGAAGGGACAGAGTTCAGCGAGCACGGATAAATTCCTTCTGAATGAAATTCAATCGAATCAACGAGACGCAACGAAGAGAATTAATCTTACCAGCGAAATAAATTTTCCAGTTTTTGAGAAAAGCACGGGATTTTAATGGCAAAGGTACACCGCAGAATGTATCTCTCTGTCGAAAATTCTAGTCGATCGAGCGAGAATTCTAAAAAGAAGACGTCCAACGCGGGAACATTGTGAAATTTAATTTTCTCCTACTCGATGAAAGTTAATCGACTGGACGAGAATTGTTTAATCACGAAACAGAATGTTGTTTCTAAACGTGAAATTTAATTTTTACGTGTCGCGTACTACTGGCTTTGCTTCTCGATAAAAATTAATCGACCGGATATAAATCATTTTAATTGTGAATCAGAATATTTAGTTTAGAAAAGCAGAACACGAAATTTAATTTTTTCGTACCGCTGCTGATTTTTCTCAATAAAGATCAGCCAAGCGAAAACTCTTCATTCCACGAAATAGATTTTTATTCCAAGAGGAAACGGCTGTCGAACGCGGTCTACGTAAGGTTTAATTTTCGCGCCGCGCGCTGCCGAGTCTAAAGGAAAATCAGTCGACTGCAGAGGAATTCTTCACGGAGCGTGGAACAGCGGAGATCCACGAGGCTCGGTTCTCAACGCTACCTGCTCCGCGCTACCTCGCGAGCCGACCGGAAATCACCGCGTCGTCATCGTCGTGCAGCGCAATTATTTCGAATTTCAATAAACAACGCTCGTATCGTATCTCACGTTCTTGCAGGAGGACGCGAGACACAGCGAACGGCGAAACGATAAGATAAGATCTGCGTCTAAGGTAATCACCTTAACTGTTCCGAACGTGATGCACATCTTCGCTGGCGCCGCGTGGTCGTGTTCGTCGCGCACACCATGAAAAAAAAGGGAACACACTCGGCGACGAGAGCGGCGACAAAGAGTTGCGGATAATTGCAGCAACGGCGAGATAATTGCAAACGAACGAAAAGAAAAAAGAAAGAGAAAAAGAAACGAGCGAGAAGTAAGTAAATGTGAAACGCGCGCTCGAGGAGAACTCGTCAGGCACTTATCGCGACGTGAGTCGGAATCGCACTGAGTTTTCGACGCATCGGTGTTACGTGACACATCTGGTTTCGAAGGCTCGAGGCATTAGGGGTAGGGATGCCCGGTTGGTCCCCGATTGGACGATTCGACAGGAGGAAGGTCGTGACGGTTCCCTCGGCTCGGTTCTCAACTTTGAACCCCCCAAAAGACGCGGCTATTTTCGTCGGCCAAGGGTAGCGCCACCGCCTGTGGCGAAGGATCGGCATTCGAAAGTTGGATGGAAATAGACATCGTGAGAATGTCACGTCCTCCGCACCCTTCCACGAACACACGTCATCGACGAATTTTGAAAACGTATATCGTACGAGCACCGGGGTACGGTGTTTCGTAACCGTGTGCGCGCGAATTATTTTATATACAGGAGTGTGAGAGAGGTTATTAACCCTCTTTATGGTTATAAAGAGCCGTAAACACAGAACTGTTATAACACTGAAGTGCTGGACGGAAATAGACGTCGTGAGAAACACGGCCTTAACCCTTTGACTGATCCTCGAGATTGATTCAACTAACGCGTTCGTCACAGCAAATCTTTCCAAGCCCCCCTCTCTCTCTCTCTCTCTCTCTCTCTCGAAAATACAAGTTTACAAGTGTGCGGAATGTTTCGTAATTGGTATACGACGTTTCGACGCTTGTGCTTCGGAGCATTAAGCGATTATCGTTAACCCTGGGTTCGTTTTGCATGAACTTTTTGCGAGACGAATAGTTTATCAATTCTTTCCAATATTATTAATGATCGTCAGGGCAAAAACAGGGCGTAGGAAACATTCGTTCGAATTTGGCAATTTCGGGATGACGGTACTCGAGCAGTGTAGAGGCATCGCGCAAATCTCGTAAATTTTTTTCGTGAGGAAGAAATCGCCATTCGGACAGAAGGTCTCCCTGGAGCCGACAACAGCGGCCTTCCCGCGGGTAACACGTATTAATAGCGACGATGATGTTAGCCGAGCATCAACCACTCCGACTCGAGGTGGCCTCCCACGCTCGAACCGCGTTTGATCGCGGGGAACAAATGTGAGAACACACGCGGGACCGACTCTTTCCGTGTCTTCTAATATTACACAAGCGTTACCCACCGGCGTTCGCAGCGGATAATTACGACGCGCGGTCGTGGAATGGACGTCCGCCCCGATCGGACGATCGTCTCTTCGTCTCGCTCTCGCTGGCCGACGATGTAACGGAATGATTCGCGTTAATCCGCGAATCACCGTTAAATGCGTGCTCACGCTTGTACGATCGACGTAATTAGCGGCGCGCCGATTCTTTGGGTCAATCACGTGCCGATGCATGCAAATGCGTTAATGGCCGCGCATTATCGTTAACATCCGTCTCGGTTCGAGGGAGCCTCGATACACTGCTCGAGTATTTCCAGAGGATAGATACAGACTTCTCTCCCCTGGCGAAAATATTCGATATCAAACCATTAAGGGCGAACGTTGTATTAACGTGTTAACGTTGCGTGTCGATTGCAATTCTTCTTTTTTTTTAAATCAATTTAGATACGCTGTCGAATACCGAACACTTTTTCTTTTTTAAAGTAACGCTGAGGCTGCGAGAGCGAATTGGTTCGATACGATTTTCGTGCATCGGTTATTTCTTCCATTTAGATTCTGCGGTTTTTGCGCAATTTGCAAGAAGAAGAAAAAGTATCCGTAATAGTAAAAATTGTCTGGTTTCTACTCGATTGATTGAACGAATTCTTCTTGGAGGCGTTTCGTCGGGAAATTATAAAATTTTAAAATTGTAGGATTTGAGTGGAAGGTGCAATTACCTTTCGTAGTAAATTCATCGAAAATAGTCGAACGAAATGTCGATGCTGGGTCAAGAAAATATCTGTCAAACCTCGCAATGACAATTTAACACTAAAGTTATCATTGTCAAGATTCAAAATTGTGCAATTTACACCAAAGGAACTGAAAAATATGTACAGTGAAGAAGAAAGTCTGCCTAGAAAGTTTCCAAAATTGAGCAAAAATTAAATTTCACGCGAGAAAATCTGTTCTCTCCTTTGCGAATATCGGGTGGAAAAGAAGAGAGAAAAATGAGAATCCCAAGCACGCCGTTGCATGGGATATTTTGCCACAAAGGAGCGACCACCAAGGAAAACCGACACGACGATTTCCCCGCAGGTTCGGCTACGTGCAGGGTGTTGTATCTGTTCGGTCGTCAATCCTCCGCCGCCGTTGCCGTGCACCTTTCGGATACGAATTAATTAACCCAGCCGTCTAAAGCCCCTCGTTATCCCATTTCTCACGTAGCCCGTACGAGTCGTTCCGTTTAAACTTTTACGTTTCCTTTAAACTTCACTCGAGCCGAAGCGAATTTCACGATTCTGAGGATTCCGTTGCATTTTTCTGTCTTTAGCACGTAGCGGCCATGTGCTAAATTCCGGACTAATCAGAAGGTGCCCTTGACCAGCAGTTTCTCTTAACGATCTTTGAGAAGCAGAAAAGATCGGCGGCGTCGCGAGCATTATTAAATAGAATTTGTTTGAATTTATTTGAAAATCCTTCGGTGAGAAAAATTGCAGAGGGTACGAACAAAAGTGAATGAAATAACAATCCTGGTCGCAACAAACAATCGAATTGGGATAGTTTGACTAGGTCAAGCGTTTTATTTAACGCTTATTTACATTTATATAAGAAAATTAAACGTGCACGAGTGTACAAAATATGAGAAATATGCTCGTTGTGATAAAAAGCTTTGAATATTTTCCACAGTTTGAGTTAGGTAGAAACATCACACATTTACGAAACATCGAAATTCAAATTTGCAAAGAAATATTTACGAGATTCGATTTCTTTGTCGATAATCATTAAGAGTTGTCGAGTGTACTCGCTCGCCTGATTTTTGCTTCCAACAAGTGGAAGAGAGAATGTTTGACACTTGACGAGGAACTCGTCGATCCGAATCAACAAATTATCGTCAATTCCATCGCGTTTTAACGAAAAGAGTTTTCTTTCTTTCTTCATCGAGAGCCTCACTTTTCCGTTCTGTTTGACTTTATTTATGTTTCTCCGCACGACGCGCGTGATATAAATATATACTTCGCCTTCGAATGGAATAAAATCCACGTCCCTAAGGACCCCCGAGCGGACCTCTTGATGGACCTCGAGGGCCGCGCGCGACATTTACGACGATTTTTATAGTTCCCTCCTATAGAGACACCACCGCGATACGTTTCCCCGCGGCCGTGCTTTCGAACAGCGCGATAAGAAAAAAGGCACTCGAAAAATCCGTCTGCTCGGTGCTTAAAAGCTTCTCTCTCCCTTGCTGCACCGTACCGGCGAGACTCGTAAACGCATAAGAAGAGGAGAGGAAAAGGAACAATGGAGAGGAAGATTTTTATCGTTCGTCTCGTGACAAGAGAAACGAAAGAGATGCCTGCGTGTATCATTTTCGTTTCGCCGAGTCTGAGTCTGAGTCTCTTCGTTCAGATTTCTGTTCCTTCTTGGTTCGAGGATCAATCAGTACCGAATGAAATTCCAACGCTTAATTACTTTCCACTTAGATTCTACTGGATTTCACTAAATTTCACTCCTAAATTTCACTTCACTCATTTTCTATATTACCTTTGTACACGTGCACTTTATTGCCATCCTCGTTACGATTGTCCTCCGTTATTTTTATCTACGGCATATAACGTGTTCTTAGCAAAGATTTCTGACGGACGTGCGATAAAACTGTTGAAATATTATCGTAATACGAAGAAAATGGATTCTTTATGTTTCAAATTCCTTTCGACTGAGGTGTTACAGTACAAATTCTTCATGGATCTTAATGGATCTGCAACCAAAGTTTTAGAATAATTCATTGGCTGGCTAAGTGTAAACGTCAGACAGCCTTCTCTCTCAAAGTTCAATGGCGTATTTGAACTTTTAAATCTGTCATTCCTTTCACAATTAATTCAGTTGTGACGTCGCTCTCTGCCACGAACGGTATACATATACTGACTCTTACTGCGATCTTCATCCATATCGCACTTTACGTTTTCCGTGATAATCAGCAACTACGTAACTATTGCTGCGTTATTTATTGCTACATAGCTACAAATCACATATTTTCTATCTCACCCCCGTTATTAAATTTCGAAACATCTAAAAATCCCAACAGAACTCTAGTACCATCACTCGAGTAAATAACGTTGCAACAGATAAAATTAGGTATCTGTTTTTACTCTGATTGGACAATGCGTCGATGCGCGAGGGAGAAAAGGAAAAGGAAAAAGAAAAAGAAAAAGAAAAAAAAAAAAGAAACGTGATCTCGAGAGCAATAACGGTTCGTGAGCCATTTCACCGGTCATCGACTGCTCACTATCGGTGCCTGCCGGTGTAGAAAGCACGCGGCTAATCTGCTTACGATAAAGCTTTCCAACGGTCCGTCCGATAGGCAGGGGCAACGTCATGCGAGCCGACGCGCGCGACAACTTTTCCACAAAGGGAAGAAAAACGAAACGAGACCGGGTGCCTACGTGATTCTCGTCACGACGGCTGGCCGCTGGTCCTTTGACGTCCGATAAGAATCTCTCGGCCCGAGAGAAGGAGCACAGTTGGATCACGAAACACGAGACGAAAGAGTGTCGGAGACTGCTCTTGCCGGAGCAGGAGTTGAGCTCGATCGCGTCGCTACCACGTGTGTGGTGGCACTGTGACGCGCGAGTGTCGACACCTCTAATCCTCGTTCTTTCGAAGGGGTTGTCGTTCGAATTAAAATCCCCCCCCCCCCTTTTTTTATTCTCGGCACACGCGACCGATGGGGCAACGATGGATTACGAAATTACGATCGAGTGGATTTTAATCGTTTGTAAGTCAAAATTATGTACAGAGTGTCAAGAAAATTATGAAGTCGGACAAAAACTGAGATTTCTGCCAGGCATCCCCGTTTGAGTGAAACCTTCTTCGTGCTGTTTCACTTCTCGTCACGTAGAGTCGCACGTGTTTCTTTCTTTCTTTCTCTCTCTCTTTTTTCCTTCCCCTTTTCTGTCGGAGAAATCATCATCGTTTCTCCTGCAAAGTTGCATCGCAGCACCGACCGTGCCGATAGAAAGTCGAGAAGAGGGCAAGATCTTGACGGAGACTCGATTTAGATCCTCTTCGACGGATCGAGCATTGGAAAGAGGTCGAGAGGTAAATGTCCTGGACCTGTCGGTGAACTTAGATCTCACGTTTCGAAGATCCGGCGTTCCCGGCGACGAACCACGCGTTAAAATCATCGGAACACGCATTGACCGAGAGAGAGAAATTCCAATGCGTCATCTCGTCATTTGTCCACCATTAATCCACTCGTACACTCGTTCGGATTTATGGTATCATTAAACTGCGGTTGTAATCTATCCATCGTAAATAATAAGAGAAGTTATACTTTTCGTGATTAATCACGCGTCGTAAAATTAATTTTTTCCGTTTTATAAAAAACGTGGTCTTCTGTTTAACTTATCTCTATAAAATTTTATCGAGATAAAACGCATCAGCAGGTCGGAATGGATTATCAATTTTTCTCCAAATCTCCAAATCTCCGTGTTATTTCGAACGAACGCAAAATCGCGTTCCTTTTGATTTAATCGAAGACGAATCTGAATCGGGTTTTTATTGAAAGTACATCACGGATGGTTATTTATTTTTATTTCTTTATCCGAACGCATGCATTTGACAACAATCTGATCTTTTGTTGGAAATTAATACATATGTAACAAACTTCGTCATATTGAGTGTTAAATTTATTACTACATCTACTTGTATTTTAATATACACTATATATATATATATAGAAACAATGATAGATACGATATGAAGAATGATTATTCTGTACCTGATCGATTGACATAAAATATTACATTTTATACAGCGATTTTATACAACCTACCCATAATCATCTGTCGGTGTTGCGACACACACGAACGCGAAAACGGCCCGAAATTACGGACCGGTGACGGTCTCGTGCTCGACAAACGCGTCTGTCCCATTATCACGGTTCGACTTATCGTCGAGCAAATTTATGAGGCTGGCTCGCGACCGTCGGCAAACGTTCCACGTCGGCCTCGCGAACCGATTTATCACTTTCGAGGTCGTGATTGCCGGCCGATTGTTTCTCCAGCCGTCCGGCTACCATTCTCGTCTCCAGCCCCCGCGACCAACGGAACGCACCATCACGTGCCAGCCCTCCGCCATTTAGGCTAGACGTTTGATCGCCGTACGCGGAATAATAACAGTTTCCGCGCAGCGCGCCTGTTTCAACAACGACGCTTAATGGCGGTCAGTGTCAATAGCAAGGACGCGATGATAATCGTAACCGGCAACAATGGGAATTAAGAGAGAGCGTTGCATAATGGCCGCGTGCGGCTCGGGTTAATTCGCGGATTTATCATAGACGATCGGCGGGGAACGTGGACGGACGCGGCGAGTCGCTCTCTTCTGCCCATCGCCGTGGGCGTATCGTCGTCGAAAAACGCCAAAGGCCTCGCCTCTGACTCGCCCGGCGAGTCAAGGCCTCTCTCTCTCGGAGTTAATTATTTTCTCCTCCACCCGTCGTCACGACCTGGTCCACGCAACTGCGAATTAACACGTCCCGACGCAGTGAACGAAGAGTTATCACGCGCTCGTCTCTCCCTCTCCTCTAGCGGATCTCCTAGCTGATTTTTGATCGATCACTCGAGATTCGTGGTTAGGTTTAAACTACTGTTTTCGAGACAGTAACGGGAAGACGTAATTTTGAGACGGTTAATGAGAAAATTCCTCCTCGCGAACGATCGATCTCGGTGGCCATGTTTATTGATCTTCCTTTTAATGCTCCTCGACGATACGGAGGAGGGTTTGGTACACGAGAGGAACATTCTTCGAGGGATAACTTAATTAAGCGGGCAGACTCGTATCAATCGCTTTCCTCCAAGATTGCCCGCTATTATCGAGAGAAGGGGGGAGGAGGAGATTGTAGGATTACACGCGGACGGATTTTTTCAGACGGCCGGATCGTAAGCTGCCGGATCAACGGGCTACGGACAGGACATTTTTATGGGAGGGCAGGACGCAGGTATACGATCTCGAGGAGCGGATTTAGAGAGATGGTTATCCCACTTCGAACATTGGGCCTCGAATATTCATAACCAAATATTTAAACTCGACCGTTTCAGGTTCGAGTTTTTAACATTGTAATTCGCTGTTGCAAACGTTTCGAAATACTTTGAGTATTTCGGAGTCCTTAAAGAAGATGCTCGATTTTTAGGAAACTCTTACGAGATCAGATATAGATAATTTATTACGATTTAATTTAAATTTTCAGATTCAATTTTTCAACTTCAGGATTACGTAATTTCAGAATCGTAATTCGCAAATTAATGCTTCGAATATTTTCTTTCTTCTCTCAAGTATTTTCATTCACTGCTTGTTTCCATTTCCTGTGTCACTTTTTACTGTTTACTTGCTGCCAATTTTCTAAAATTTCACGCTTCTTTTAGAGTACAATCAAAATTGAAAATTGCTAGAAAATTGATTTACATACCAAATATCATAGAAACTACCATACTTTGAACATTTCACGCAAATAATTAAAATTCCTTATAAACGCGCAAAAATCCACAGTCTAATTATTAACGTATAAAGAACGATTGAATTTGATCTCTGAATTTATACGTTTGTGCAAACATTCGTGATACGTGAAAATACATATATAAAATGTATCGCATAAAACGAGCTACGTTTGAAACAAATTTTTATTCAGCTTCCATTCTTTCAATTACACTCGCAGGATCGGTGATTTACAAAAGTATCGGAGCAGCGTACGGAGGCTCAGAAGCCAATTAGCGTAAATCACCTCTCGTCGGAAATAGTTTACACGTCCACAAATATAACACACCTTTTGTTATTATAAACGGTCAGTCGACAAAACAGATTGCGATGTTGCAATTAAAGATCTCCCGTCGACGAAAGATTTCGATGCGAAGAAATCCGCTTATATCGCGCCAGTCGCTCTTAACGAAGAATGGCTTCGCGATCCTCCGTCTATTGCAATTTACGAGATCTTCTTACAGCAGCAGCGATGTGACTCGGCCTTTGGAACAGTCCGTCCTAAAACCTCGACGTTAATCCAGATACGAAGTCGGAATGCGCGTAAGAAACCACCGAGCGCTTTATCTTCGCGAGTGCTTTATCTCGAGGGATCTCGCGAGATATCCCCCTCCATCGTGACAGCATACAGATAACACGGAGAAAATCGTTCGAGGAGCGCGCCTACGGCAGAGTAGATTGCGCGCGAGAATCCGAAGCAGTCTACTCTGGTCTAGTCGGCGGTTTTACGACTGTACGAGTTCTCGAAACGCGCGCCAGTCGGCGCGTTTGATTTTTCGAAAATGGGAGCCACTCCTCGCGGACTCCTCTGTCGCCCGGTCAGATCCGACGCAGCGAGAGAGCGCGATAAAGCTCGACGAACGTGGCTGAGACACGTTACGTGCGTGTTACACTCGCGCGTCGACGATATCGCGAGAGAGGAGGAGGAGTCCGAATATTATCTCCGCAAATATTGTCTCGGTTAGGATCTCCGTGTTTCCGTGCGAGTGCGAGTGCGAGTGTTTGCTCGAGTCGTATCGACGCGTACGTGGCTCCCTTGGTGTTCTTGCGTTTCTCGGAGTTTCTGTCGCGCAGAACGTTGGACGGGACAAGGCAGAAAACAGTTGGAGACGTTCCGAGGTGACTTCTCGACTTCAGTCCCTGTTCGGTTCAAACTTCGATCGATTGCTTTTCTGATTTCTTTTCTCTTGCATCTCATTATGCGAGAGACCCACATGGTCACAATTTTGCATAAATAAGCAAAATTTGGAAGTCGTATTATGTAGAAAAGTATACACGATACGCCTTTTTTTTTAGAATTCTATTTTGTTATTATATATATATATTTTGAAAATCGATTCTAATTGATATGTGACAAATGCTATACTCTTACGATAAGTGAACTTATGCGAGTAAGTTTTAAGAAAAACTTCTGTAAGCTGCAATCAAAAGTTGCGTATATATAATAACGCAATAATTGGCGATTCAAACAATCACAGGTGAATTTTAATCGCGCCTTTACATCAGTCTCCATCTCGACAACAAAAAAGGTTTCGAATCAAAAGTCAGAATTCATCGCTCGAATCTTCGTTATTAAATCGTGTGAAAAAAATATCGCAATTTAAAAAGACTTTTTTTTCATTGGAGAAAGAGAGAGAGAGAGACTCAAATTTATGCGAGTGGTTCTTCCACCGGCACGACGTATTTATGATAATGGCCCCTCCACTTAACACTCGGACGCCGCTTGATTATTCAATTTTTCGAGCGACCCGCCGACTTTTTGCGTTGCATCGATGCGCGAAACTCGTAGGCGTGCAAGGCGACTGATTCCCCCGTTTCCACGCGGGGAAGAAAGAGCCTCACTGTCCTCGAAGAATTCTCGAGAAACGTTTCTCCCGATCGAAGAAACGCAAGAGAGGAGAAAAAAGAAAGTACGTGGCTCTTCAACTGTTACGAAGCGCATCGTGGCTAGCTGACATCGGCATCGAGAGCATAAAGGGGCGTTTTGTGTCGGTTCATGACACGTGTGGGTGCGCCCTGCGATACGATAAAGCACTACTGTGCCGCGCTTGTCTCTTCGAGAAACACGTAGAAATCAGTCCTGCTGCAGTCCCTCGGTTTGATAACCGCTAATTTACGGGATACAGTTCTTCAAAAATTCTTCTTTCGTAATTTCTCAACTCTTTGACGAGGCTGTCCCGACTCTAACGCAGGTTTCATGAAACCTAAAAGTCGATCTATCGTTTCAACGCGTGCGAGAGTTTTGTCGAAATACTTGAATGCTCGAGAATCTTTTCAAATTTTAAATTATAAAAAGCGACAACTCGGAACAATTTGCACAGAGTAGATTTTTTATTGCTTCTTGCGAAAGTTCAGAAAACGACGGAGCATATTATCTTATCACTGAAAGTGATTTTAGCGGGGGTAACCGAGAAAATCGGGCCTCTTCGGGTGCAACGCTGACGCAACGAAAATTAGCGATTGGTTGATTTGGATCGCGTGATTCGCGAGGGGGCGTGGAGTAGATCTCGAGCAGGAGTGGCGTTGTCTGGTGCTGAGCGATCGCGCCTTCTTCATTTCCTAGTCGAAACAGTTGCTTTCAATTAAATTTAAACGAAATTTCGCATTTCAATGCTGCGTCGTTCTATTTTGGAGTGATGCTTCGTAAATAAATGGCTGATGAATGAGAGACAAGGGGAGCGTAAAATCACACGCGAGTGATTTGACTGCAAGGTGTCGGAACAGACAAAATGGCGGGACGAGGATATTGCGGCTCGGTCCCCTCGCGAGACGCGCACGAGCGATCGAGAGCGTGCAAAAGTTCGTGCGGTTGCAAAACACGCGCGAGCATCTCTCGCTGCGCGTTTTTTCCCCTCGTTGCTGCAATCTTTCCCGCGCGGCGAACGTGCTTCCTCGTTGCACCGGCAAAAACCGTCGCACGTCCCTTCGAACCGACTGACAGACGTCTATCGGCAGCTCGTTTCTCCGCGGCCGGGGCCGGAACATCGGGAACACCGGAGAGAATCGGCCGCCACCGGCGACGTTGTCGTACATCATAAAATCACGGGACAGCCGGAGATGCGTCGTGCATCACGCGATTTCGCGATCGATATAATCGCCGGAACGTGATGAGTCGCGATTAACCAGTCTTCCCCTCGACCGATCGAGCCCGATTCCCCTTCGATGTTCGTGATTATGTCGATCGTGCTCTGCGGCACTTGGCCAGCTCGATACTCTAATCGTTACCTACTCTGAAACCAATAAAATTAGGAAAAACGCTCGGATTTTACGAAAAGAACGACGCGAGGATTAAACAGTGAAACCACTCTTCTTTACCCTGTCGATATAAGATAACGATCTTAGATGCTTGCGCGAAGATTGCTATAAACCGATATCTCGCCATTTGAACGTTCTTTCTAAGATCGATAAAATATGTAGGATATAAATAGTTCTTGAATATATCACGCATTTTGGGTTAAGGTTGTTGCTACGAACTCCTGCATTAATAAAGAATGATGATGATGATGATAATAATAATAATCGTAAAACAGATACTAAAAAACTGCACGACTTGTACTCAGACAACGCCACTCCCACTCGAGGTCTACTCCACGCCCCCTGGCGAATCGCGTGACCCAAATCAACCAATCGCTAATTTTCGTTGCATTATGCTCCGCTAAAATCACTTCCAGTGATAATATAATCGAGTCTCCTCTCTATTGACAACTTTGGAAGTTTAGATTTTATTTAATTCAGTTCCACTGACTGAAACGAACAGAGTCCCAGCACCTTTGAATCAATCTGTACAACGTAAAACTAGTTAAGGCGGCCCGGATTCAGACGAGGAAACCTCGGAACGAGAGCAAGCCGCGAAACGGATCCAAAAGGGAAAAATCGTCTCGATGTGAAACGCGTGGTAATTTCTCCAAAGGGCCCTCGATACGATCCGAGATCGGTAACTCCAATTACAGAATTACAGCGACGGTAAGGGATCTATTTATAAGGCGAGGAGAGAAGAAGCTCGATGATTTAACGACGCAACCGTGCAACGAAGTTTACCTTAATCAGGTATATTAGTCAGGACTCGGCCGGCGATTAATAGAACAGGACATTTCAGATCGTTCCTGTTTCTATTAAGTGCAAAATCGTGCATCCGAAGGTGCGGCGGGATAACGCTTCATTTTAAATCGTTCCGATGGAAAATGAAATTCTTCTCGCTGGATCGCGTGAAATTGTACGTGTACCGCATTTAATAGTAATTATAGTAATGGACTAATAAATTGATCCTATCTGCGACTTCCGTTCGGGATCCGTTCTCCAGTTAACCAAAGAACGAACACCGAGCTGGCTGCGTAACTAGATCTCATTCTACTCTCCAAACGATAGAGCGGCTTCTTTTTAAATAATTTATCGATCTTTCGGTACTAAGAACAGCTTTTTTCGTTAATAGCTTTTTACATTTTGTCACTTTAAATTTATGTACTTTAATATATTTTATGCAATTTTATGCTTTGGCCGTTTGAATGATTATCGTCGTTTTTTTTTTTTTGTATGGATTTACATATATATAACTTTTTCTTTTTAAAAATGTATAGAATAATATATTCTACGTATAAAAAAAAATATTAACGTTTTCCTCGCGAAAAATTCCATTCGTTTCATTAGAATGAGATTTTCGTCACTATTTGATCAAATGAACTGACAGCTGAATGTAAACATCTGTTAAACATTCATTTGTATTTAGTTATTCAAGGGGAAAAAAGTTCTCAAAGGAAAGAAAGCATTTGTCATTGTTAAATTATTTTTCTCCCAACTAGTTCGGATAATTCCAATATATCGTTGTATTATTTTCATTTTAACATTGCAACTAGCTTTTCGTAGCAATTTTATAGATTTATAAATGTTTCAATGTACGAATGAGAATAAGTTATCTCTAACTTTTGTTCTACATGTCGATCATCTCTATAGTAAAGAGTTCTTATTCCGTATATAAATAAATAAATTTAAAAGTTACAAAAACCAAAGGACTTGTCGCCGCACTTGTGTTTCTCAACACATGCAAGTTTTGCTTTGTTGGAACACTTTCGACGTTGATTCTGACAGGATCGACACAAAGATCGGTGACATCAACGAATGATCTCTATCCACGTCACATCCGTCTCGCGTTAACAAAGAGCTGCGCGAATGAAACGCGTTTCAAGGAAACAAGTTTATCATCTCGATGTCGATGGAAGGATCGGGTATCGATATTAAGAAGCTTCTGCCTTTTTCTGGCTTCTCCGCTACACGCCACTCCGACCGCGAACTTTTTCTGCAGTTTGCCATTCTTCCTTTCTGCCAAACTCTTCCGCCTCTTCTTCGTTCTTAACCGGCTGTTTTTCTTCGCTACCTCTCTCTCGCTACCAGCTGGAATCTACACCACTTCGCCACCCTTCTTCTCTCTCTCTCTCTTTCTCTCTCCCGCTCTCTTCCTGTTTGCTTCTCCCTTCTCGGCTTCTCCCCTGCCTGCGGTTCATTTTTTGAATTCTTTCAGGCAAATAATAACCGCAAAAACCCGGCATCGGGGCTTTGTACTTCGGACGATAGCCGCCTCCGTCAGCGGCGTAATTTGTTTCGAAAACGCGCGCGCGGCCGCTCGGAACGCGATTGCAACGCGCCGACGTTCGATGCTCGCGGCTCGCTGGTTGTCCCTTCGACAACCTCGAATCAATTAGAATCCCAGCTACGGAAATAATTTTCAACGCGTGAAAATAACTCGAATTTCTCTCCAAACTCTGTGTTTTATCGATTTTTGTTCGATCGGCGAAAGTCCTCTTTCTACGTGGACGAGCGTATTATCGCATTATCAGGAAAGCCAAGTCGTTCGTATTCGTATTCGTGCCTTATCTTTTTACTTTGAATAAACATGAATCTAAGCGTTCAACGTATCTTGCAATTTACTGAAAAATTTACTGAAAAATAGTGCAAGTACTATTGGTAAACTGCAGAGCAATAGTTGCTGTTAAGAGTCACGTCCCACGTGAACTTTCACATAGTAAACCTACATCAAAATTTAATTAGAGATGAAGTTGGAAAATTCTTACACTCGAGAGGACTGTGAAAAACAATCGTGACTTAATCACTGGCGAATATCATAACGTCATTTAATCAATAAAATCATCACTTTCTCGAAATAAAAATTTATTTTCACACATGATCAACGTGATCTAAAATTTACTAATCCTCCCCCCCCCCCAAAAAAGATCCATAGAATTTCTGTGTACGACAAAGAAAAGTCAGCGTAATAATCTCCATCTTACGCGTTCGTTAATCGCTCAGATAAGACGCGGAGAAACCCGAAGACACTCAGCTATCTCCACAGCCGGTGTCACCTGTGCCCGAGTGCAGCGGGTGGGTGGCGATAAGACGGCCAGACAGAAAAGAGAGTGTAACGTTGGCTAAATGGAAACGCAGAGGTGGACTGCAGTAACTCTAGGAGCGGCATGTGTACCGAGAAACGGGATTATCGGTGCACGAACGTCACCGGACACTCGACCTCCGACACTTTCCATTGTTCATTCGGAGAAACTGGCCATTACATCACCCAACCGGTTGTCCGTTTTCAAACCTTCGGGATATTCGAACGTTTCCCCGAAGTTTCACGCGGCTGACAAATCAGCGAGAGGTCTCTTCCTTCCGCTTGGCCTGCTACGAACACGCTCCAACTTTTCAGCCACGAGGACGGAGATTCTTGCCTTCTTTGAATTTCTCGAAACGCGGATCCTTTTGTTTGCGATGGTTCGAGAAGCTCGTAACGTTTGTACGACTTGTCAAAGTTGCCAAGGTTACTTCGGTTTTGGCACGAACCTCCCTCGAATCGTCGAACGCTTCGACTTTCTCGATTTTGTTTGACTCTCCAAGTTTCTGTGTCAACTACTGTGCGAGACTGTTGAAAATTTCAATGGTTATGTTCAATTATTTTTGTCAGAAGAAGATTGTCAATGGGACAATTGACGCGTAGATTGTTTCTTTTCTTTTCTTCGAAGTTGGGAGATTCTATTATGGATTTCTCAGTTTCTTTGCGTTTGAGCAAGTGACTTAATAGTGAAATAACACGTGAGTTTTTATCACTGAAAGTGACTTTAGCGGGGGTAACCGAGAAAATCGGGCCTCTTCGGGTGCAACGCTGATGCAACGAAAATTAACGATTGGTTGGTTTGGGTCGCGTGATTCGCGAGGGGGCGTGGCGTAGACCTCGAGTAGGCGTTGTCGATAAAATTTTATGGCAAAAAAGTCGTCTTCGTTTGCTTCTGGGCAAAGTTCGAGTGAGACAAATCGTACTGGGGCACAAGTCGTGCAGCATTCTTTTTTCTTTTTCATCTGCACGTCCGAGGCCGATGCACGCCGCGTTACACTCGAAGCGTATTCGCGAACAGATCGGCAGAGAGACGATCGAGCCAGGGAGAATCAGCTCGGTTCCGGTGCAACGACTCCAGATACGAGGCTTGTACGCGTTTCGCGCTTTTGCCGCTGCTCGATGCACGTATACACGAACGCGAACGACCACACGGCTGAACGCAAATATACAGAGAAGCAAACGGGCTGGTACGGCGGCAGTAGAACGAAGGGAAAAAGGGAGTCAAGAGCGGTCTTCTCTCGAGCCGGCGCAATCATAAAACCTCTCACAACATTCCTCACCGAATGCTCTATTGGCCGCGTGGCTCGGCGAAAAATCGCGAAAATCGCCGGTATCTTCTCTTGTATTTCTATTCGGAGTACACGGCGCTCGATCGCGATCGACCTGGTGCGGAGATGGGCTTCGATCGGCAGGAAGCTTCTGGGTTTATCGAGAGAACGTTTCGATTCACGCGCGCTCCATTGTCACGGACAGGGTCATTTCTAATTTTTTTTTTTTTTTTTTAGCACGTTAAATTGTTAACAGCTTTTTATCACTGAGTTTAGAAACGTATCAAAAATTGGCGAAGATCAGACTGGAAATTGTAGATAATGTAAGATTTGACGATGAGATTGGTGACAAGTGAAGTTTAAGATTTCAATTATTACACGTTATTGTATCATTGTGTGGAAATAAATCGTTAAATTATTATCTGCAAGTACATTGAAAACAGGTGAAATTGAGAATTATAACATACTGATGATAAATTTTGACGTATTATAATAAGATTAATGGCAAGGTAAATTTAAGATTTCATTATGTTATAGTTTAGTGTATCGAAATATTAAATATCGAATGTCTAAAAATACCTATTAAAAATTATAATATATTGACAACAAGTCTGATTAATTTCAGATTTTAATTAACACATTTATGTTTCTTAATCTCGAATTTTAATTACTATACTATTGTTGTATACTTTGATGTTTATCGACGTCCGATTCGCAGACACGCATTTTGGCTGAACACACTAATTTCATCTAAACACACTCTCTGTTTCATCCAAACACACCTATATTTAACAAGCACGGAAGCTTGTAATCTACCCAGTGCTGAAAAAACAAGATCGAAAGAACTAAATGCTATTCAAATTGATTCCCTATCGAAGAAAAACCGCGGCCGGATAATTGCAAGAAAATTGCCGTAATTTTTTCTGTTCTATTTTTCAAACGAACAAAATGAAAAAGTCTCTCTCTCTCTCTCTCTCTCTCTCTCTCTATGGATCTCGAGCCTCTTAATCAGCATCGATTATAGCGTCCAGAATTTGCAAGACGCCGGTTTATTGAGGATACTCGCGGGACGGACGAGCTGGTTTCGAGCATCCGTACGCGGAACATTGTGATTACGCGGAGGATAGGAAAGCGGGCCGCATTAAATAGAAAATAAAATAAATCCAGGCAGAGACTGAGGAGTCGGCAGCGGCCGAGAAAACGGAAGAATCCCCGGCGGGCCTCTCTGCATATTACGGCCGGCCGAGGTGCAGCCAGGCAGAAAACGCCGAGCAACAACAACTCGGGCCCGATCTCCAATTCCCTCGTAAAATGCCTCCGCGGTGCTCTGCCTGCGGCGCAGCTGCAGTTTTACAATGTGAGCAACGTGCCTCTTCCTTCCTTCGCTTCTTTTCGGGTTCTAAACGGCCAAACTTTCTCGTGTGCAAACTATCTGTCTGTATATCTATCTGTATGTATCGGCCTGTCCGGAAAGTTCCTGCCGATTTTGAAGGAAAATTGAAACGCAGAAGATTTACCATTTGATACGTGCGTCAGGTGTCCAGAAAAACTCTTGTTCCAAAATGAATTTGCAATGTTCTCCCAACTGATGAATATCGTTCAACCTTCAAAAGTTTTCTTGTTTCACAGTTTGGAAAAACCTTGACTTCTCTCGGATCAGTTTCATCACTGAACTTGTTCCTCCTGTGATTATCCAAGCTCAGAAAGCTCCAAGTGAAAATCTGTGTGCACAGGGTATAATCTTCCATTCAAGTTTTAGCATCTCGTCGTGAGTCATCTCTTCTAAATGAGGTCAAAACTTTCTTCCTGTTCATCGACGCTGTGATTTCCCGTAATTTTTGCCTGAACTCTTTCCAACTTGTCGCGATAGATGTTGACAGTCAATCCGTAGAATTGCGATCGACAAGAACTTTTCTGAGCGCCCAATACTGAATACTAAATGCATTAGTTTTTATAGCTCACATTATATGTACTATTTTATAGTACACATTATAAATGTGATACTACTTGAATCAAAGTGATCGAAAAGTTTGTAAGACACTGACTATCGAACCCTGCTCGAAGCAACTCTCTGGAGTTTCGATGCATCCAGAACGATCAACGCTTTCACGACGATCTTTCAAGATCTTTCGAGAACTCGAAACCTATCGAGACTCGAGACTTATCAAAACCCTCGAGAGTTTCAGTCACTTTCCTTTTTTCTTTTCCTTCTCTCGCGCGATTCAACGCGTCTCAGATTGCGCAGAGGAACTTTCCGTTCCGCGAAGGAACTTCTTAGATTTTAAAAGCATTCACGGATAAAAGTTCGGCTCCGCCGGAGATTTACGGAGTACCACGGTGCGTGGATCGTACTTGCGGCTCCGTTGGATTTCTTTTTCGAAAGAAGCTTTATCTGCTCCGATACGAGGAACACGAGTTCTACAGGTGTAACAGCGAGCAACTGTAAAAACAAAACATGTGTTTGGCCAAAACGCGATACGGATGCCTCGCTCCGAGTATTCTTATCTGCGGGCTTCCTCCTGCCGGGTTTTTACTTATCGCTCCGCTGCAAATGGACAATGCGACACAAAAGAGTTTCGACGACTTTCAAATTCGGATATCCCGGTCAGTTTTGAAGAAAGTGATTAGTCTAGAGTTCTGAATTTGAAGAGCGAAAAACCAGCTAACGCAAGTTGCAACGATACTTTTCGTTCGTTGAAGCCTCATTTAACAATTCTGTCAGCAGTTATTCAATTTGTATTTTGGATTTTTCATAAAAATTGAAAAGAAACACAATCAGGGGAAATAAGTTCTAGTCATTTATGATTGACGTTTTTAGAACAATTTTATCTATTGAAAAGTATGAGAAGATAAATACGGTATAATATTTTACAAAAATTAAACGTTGTAGTGCAGAGTATTTCAATCTGTTGTATCTTCTAATATATCTGTTAATTGACAAAAAGAAAAAAAAAAAAAAAAGACTAGGAAATGAAGACGATATTTTGCCATAAAATTTTATTGATATGCAAAACAAATTACAGGCGCGATCGCTCAGTAGCGGACAACGCCACTCCCACTCGAGGTCCACGCCACGCCCCCTCGCGAATCACGTGACCCAAATCAACCAATCGCTAATTTTCGTCGCATTGGCGTTGCACCCGCTAAAATTACTTTCAGTGATGAAAAGAAACTCACGTGTTATCCCACTGTTAAATCAATTGCTCAAATACTCTGTCAAGCGCAAAAGGAAAAAGTTGCAACAGTCTATCAAACGCAAGAAAACCGAGATCTCCATCGAATCTCGCAACTTCGAAGAGAAGAAGGAACAATCTACGCGTCGATTGTCCCATTAATAATCTTCTTCCGCGTGCGACAATCTGCGACGCTTGTTTAAAATTTTACGCGAGCAGACGAATCGAGAAGGAGTTGCATCAGCCAAGAGTAGTTCACAGCACGTACCACGTTTCGAGAGCAGCTCGAACTTCCTGGTCGTAAACTTGGCATTCTGATATGTGAACTCGGGGAACACGCTATTATCCACAGATCAATCTGTCTTCGGATTACCTAATCTCCGTACTAAGCCTGCACGTATCGTTGCACCTAGAGCCCCGCTCAAGAGCTCCATAGAACACACAGAGAGAGAGAGAGAGAGACAAGTGAGATCGTCCAAGTTGGATAGAGAATAAACTGTTTGTTGAAATCTCTATGGCGATTCGCGCACGAGCTAGCAGCCAAGGAACGATGATGTACGGAAGCAGAGGAGCTGCACGATTGCGCACGCGCGCGAGCGCTGCACTCGTGCACGCACGTTTACGCGTGTGCGTTTAACAGCGAGAAGGGGTACTGACCGCGCATTCCACGAGGGAGGTGACCGCCTCGCTTCTCATCTGTGAGAAGCTATAGGCAGCAACGACAGAGCTGTTCCTGCATGTACGCGGCGTACAATGTTTGATAACGGCTATCTCTCACCGAGAGGGGGTTCTAATTTTCTATCCGATCCATTGGCATACATTTTTGCGAAGAATATTTAATCCTTAATTATAACAAAGTCAACTTGAGTCAAATTATTTTATTTTAAGGCTCGATCATCACTTTCCTGTAATTTTCGAAACACGCAGCTACAAACGAACTGTTCGTTTTATCGAATTTAACATTCAATTCCTGATTTCGTTTCAGCTTTCAGTTCTGAAGGATCGCTAATTAAACTGATGTTTAGAACGTGGTTTATAAAAATAATCGCCAGGAATATTATCGCGCATCATGTATGCGTTGTCCCTCTAATGGCAAATAAGTGTGTATTTAATTTTCCGCGGTTAATGTTCACACACTTTCATAAACCGCTGTACGTGCTCGAGACGAAGAAATAAGAAGGAAAGAATATGAAAAAGATTGGGAAAAATTTTTCAGTTAACCCTCGCGGTGAATTATCATATAACTCTGCCGGTCAATTACCCGTAGAATTAATGATGTTGGCGAACAGACAATCGCCCGTCGTAAATCGAACCAAGGTGAATACGCTCGATGAAATTACGCCGAGCTACATTATATTCAGATGCTTTTTATCCGCCGGTTCATTCGCATTGCCTAACGACGCACCATTAAAACGATCACAATGCCACGATGTAACGAGAAATGGCTAGTTCTTCGGGATCGTAGTTAGGAATCGGATCAAGTCCAATATGTACGTACAGGGTGTGTCAAAATTACACGTCGCGTCTCCACCATCACATGGTCATTTAATGGAGATGCGCACATACCTTGAATTTCAAGGTCAAGGTTTTGCACGTATCTCCATCGGATCAAGAGTGAAGAATCACTGCATACTAAGAGTTCAATCTTTAAACAATCATACCGACTGTCAACGAAATTGTAAAATATTTTATATAACACACACGTCACGTCTGCAGAAAAGTTCTGCTACGACGAGTGTCTGAATATTATCACTGAAAGTGATTTTAGCGGGAGTAACCGAGGAAATCGGGCCTCTTCAGGCGCAACGCTGATGCAACGAAAATTAGCGATTGGTTGATTTGAGTCACGTGACTCGTGAGGGGGCGTAGACCTCGAGTAGCAGTGGCGTCGACTAACATTTGAAAATCTAATTACAACTAATTTATACAAAAAACAGAGTCACGCGAAGAATCTTTCACATACACGTCGAGACACTGACGTGCATGTGACGAAATTACGCCTTTCGAACCTTACGTAGGTATTCAATCTCACTTTTATCCACCCTGTTGTTAATATCTTCCAGTATCGCTCCCACCCTCCGAAAATATTTACAAAACGTTCGAAACCATCGCCCTCGGACTCGAGTGTACTTGCAAGTTCGAAAGCAGCATGCTCGAACCTACTCGCGAGGTACTTGATCCCATCTCTAATCGCGGTGTATCTCCGTTGCTGGCTGGCTGCTCGCGCCGAGGATCAACGACCCGCGCAGCTTTTTCATTCATCGTGTCGCGCAGCCTGCATTTGCAACTGGCAAACGAGTACACACGTTATGCGCGTGTACTCGCCGCGATACGGTTAAGTCGGAGCGAAATAACGCGAGGATCCGATCGGCCGATCGGATTCCTTCGGGCGGTATCATTAGCGCGGAACTTACCATCCGACGTTCCCTCGTTTTTCGTAGCCGGCTTAATCGTACAATCAAGTTTTTTTCCCTTTGCAGGATTTGCTTCTCGATATACTTTCTGCATTCTTTCAGCGGCCGTAACGTACGCGCTCAAATTAATCCCTTCGGTCGGGGTATATGAAGGGTCATTGGCGGACTTTGAGAGCCCGGTAATTGCAGGCTAGGTTTTCATTCGGTTTGATTAACCCATTACGGGACCCCGGACGATAGTTTGTCATATTCGGTCGTTCCAGCGGTGTTTTATTTTCTTCGAGAGTTAATGGGAGTTTTGCTTAATTCTCTCGATGATAAGAGAATAAAAAAAATTGCGAAAAATGCGGGAATTACCCACGCGTAATAACTTCCCGCGTGCAAACGTTTCTTACAGCCGCTGCATTCGATCTTCGAAATAAACCATTCTCTAAATGTTTGAAACAAATTTCGACTGCCACAATATCAACGATCGATAACATTTTTACGAAAGATCGTAAGTTAAATCGTATTTTTGAAAGATTTTCGTGCTGGAAGCTTTTTCTGCTTTCCAAAGCGTCACGATTAACAAACGAATATAATTCAGTTTCCTTTTCAAAAGAAAAAAAATCTTTCAAATTTTCTCACCCGGAATCGAACAATCGCGACATCTTCGAAAATTCGAGCCGCAATTATCTCGAGGTAGCGCGCGGGCTCATTACGTTAACCGCATCATCGATCTCGTATCGAAAGCGTATCGCGGCTGGCAGCTCGTACGGATCGATAATTCAGTTCAATTAATTACGGGGCCTCGATTGCCGGGCACACGCTATTACGATCTTGTCGATGCCAGGGGAGAACGATATCCGAGCCGCGAGTCGCGGGACGTACGACTATCCAGCTATCCGCGCGCCGATAGCTCGCCTCTGTTTCTATCTACGCGCGCTACACGCTGCGCGTAAAATGAACAAACAGACGACGACAGGGTCCACCCACCTTCTAACCTACATACACCTCCTCGACGCCGTACCGTTTCTCGCCTGCACCCTGCGCGCGCGCGCGCGCGACTTATCGCCACGACCGTTCGACCAGTTCTTTCCTCTCGTCTGCGATCGGGCTTTGTCTCTGCGAGAATTCACGCCGTTCGGACAATGATTTTGCACGTTTCGATTTATTGGAGGTTCATTGAGAGATTCGCTTTGGTCGAAGTAGAGTTACGACACTGTGTATTTATTTTTTAAAATAGAAATAGAAATATATATATATATAGATAACGATGAGGAAATTCACAAGTGTAATCGGATTACAGACAATCATGGAATTTGATGAACTTAAACACACGCTTCTTTTAGTTAATTTGGCTCGATTGTGATGAATTTTCGTTGATTGAATCCACTTGGCTAAACCTGAACTATTATACGAACAAAAAGCCACTGGGGGGAATCGATGGACCCTTATTACGCTGACTATAATTACATAATTGTTTCCACAACGTGGCGTGATACAATATCGTTACACAAATGGAGTTCCACTGCAAACTAATTACGATAAAACGCGTCAAGTGCCGCTCGGAAAAGGTCAAATTTAAACGGTAAACGATGGAATTCTGGAATCATTATTAAACGCTCGATTGTTCGAGGTATAAAACGTCTGAAAGTCTACGGCACCAGCGGACGAGGAGGGATTTGAAAACATTAATTTCTTCCTGTCGAATATATTCTGTCGTACTTTAAGAAATGAAAATCCTTTATCAAAATGATAAAGTAACGATAAAGTACTGACAAAGTACTGGATTTTTCTGGAGAGGGAATCACGTTCAACAACAGGCCGTAATCGACGGGGTGGCTCCGTCGACCCCGATGCACTTGCAAGAAACGTTTCCAAACTGTCGAAATCTCTTTGTTCGACTTTGTTCAACCTCTGAAAGATTTCATCTCTAAGACCATTATTAAGGGTCCTTAAAAGATTCGACTTCGAAGGCCAAAGATTTACACGTACGTAAATTTACACGTACGAACAATCGAGATCGCGAGTGGGTGTTCCTTCCCTCGTCCGAAAGGAGGAAATTGGGATGAGAGAGAGAAAGCCGGCAGGTATCACCTTGCGAATTACCGAGCAGAATCGCCGCTTGGAAGAGGATGCCCGCAGGTAGGGCACCAGCAGGAGATTTAAACGTACACGGCCTCGATTCACCTTTCGAGCATCCTCCGACGCCGAATCAGTGAAAGTCATCTGTATCCTTGACCAGCCTCGATTCACGGTTCCAGCGGTGGTTAAACTAAACCGTGCAAGTCTAACGAAATCGCAACTGAAACCGAGATCAAAGTCAAACGTGTCAAAAAGGAAACACACGATCTATCCCGCTTTTCTTCTGAACTGTCTTCGCGAAAATCTAACGTTGCACGCGCCTCGCCGAATGTTCAGGACCAGCATTCGATTTAGGATTTTTGCTCTTGAATTTGTCAATTACTGCGACGATGATCCGAAGTATTCTTCAAAGTTGCGCAAAGGATATTTGAAAGAAAAAGAACTCACAAAAAGATCCGATGGAAATTTTTGCGACCGTTTGAAAATTTAAATAAATGAAAGACTGTCTAAAGTTGTAAATAAAAATTGTATCTACAAATAGTAGCGTTTCCCCTTTTTCTAAATTTCTGTCTATAGGCATTGTGTGAAAATTTTATTTATGCAAATAAGTTTACATCTTAAACGAAATTACCTTCAAAAATCAGCAGTGGTACGTAAATATCCGCAATCCGCTTATCTTTTCGTGAAAAAGAAAATTTACTTTAACGTTTCGTGTACATTGCAAGAGTAGCAAAATTATCTTGCTACAGATAAGATCAATGTGTTAATTTGCGACGACGAGAAATGACCATTCTTGAAAGATAACGTGAAAGTGATCGTTTCAATTCGTGCTGCACATTACAAACATTTCGCGTGTCAATGTTGTGGAAACAGCGTGCTCGAATCGAGGACAAGCGAGTAAAAATCAGTGGTCGTGCCGGTGCAAATCGCGGTGGCAAAGACCGCGTGGTTTTGTTTCCCCGTCCGATCTCTCCATCGCAATTCACCGGCGCGGTTCCGCTAGACGAGTAAGTACATTGTGTGGGCGATCCAGAGTGGCCTTTTCATTCTCCTGTTCCTCCCCGCGCCCCTTTTTCGTTGTCCAGCGTGGAACCTGCTCGAGAAGGAAAAATCAAGGGCACGCTTTCTCGTAAATTTGTCACGCTAATGGACGTAATTTGTGACTCTCTGGTCGCGTGCGTCTTCGACGCGCCAGTGTCCACGAGATCTAGCTATTTCGCGGTAATTTGTGTGAAAAGAAAGTCACTTTGGTTCTGTACATAGTTCGGAGCAGAATCTCTGATAACGTAGAACGTAGCACGATGCAACTTTGATCGTTTAAAGCTGCAGGTGATTGTCTTTGAAATTTGAATTTTCCATCCGTCAACCCCCTCTTTTCGACGTCCGATTTTAAAATCCAGAATTTAATTGACAAACAGTTGATTTAGAGAACAAAGTTTTGATCTGATAGCAAACGTGTACCAACTAATATCATTCAGCAAATCAGGAGCACTCGACGGAGACGAATATAGTTAAAGGAATGCCTAAGCGGAATTTTGTTCCCACGATTAAATATTTTACAGTATTCTACTTATATTTTTATCACTGAAAGTGATTTTAGCGGACGCTGACGCAACGAAAATTAGCGATTGGTTGATTTGGGTCACGTGATCCGTGAGGGGGCGTGGAATAGATCTCTGGAGCGATCGCGCCTGTAATTTGTTTTCTATCGATTCAAATGTTTGCGTATCGATAAAATTTTATGGTAAAAAAGTCGTCCTATCATTTCCTAGTCAGAACAGTTGCTCCTGGGCTCCTGTCAGTGAGACGAGTCGTGCAGTTTTTTTTATTTGTTCGTGCATGATCCCTGCTAATCGCAAGCAAAGTGCAAAGATATTCGAAAATGTGCAAAAGGCGAATAAATTTCACATTGCCACGTACAGTGAAACAAAGTGTACAGTTTTGTATTTTCCGAGCATTCGTCGCGAGACAAGTTCCACGCCCGTACGACTCTAACATTTCTGAAAAATGTCCCGGCTATTCATGATCTCGCGATCTCCCCCAGTCCCCAGTCACGTTCCTCACGTGACACAGAAGGCCATTGTGCGCCGCGCACGAAAACAGGATGCGGGTTAGCGTGTCTCCTCGTCGCAAGAATTTCCTCCGACCTACAAGTTCATCCAACTTCCTGTCGCATCTCGCTTCACGCTCACACCCTCGTCATCTCGCCGTCAAAAAACTCTCGAACGCCGGTCGCCGGTCTCCGTAACGCAGAAAGGAGAGCCTCTCTCCCGATTAAACGTCACGGTCTGTACAGGCTGCCTCTTTTGTACGTCGATCACGCATATCGAGCGAGGCCAAAGAGAGGCCAGAATGAGAACTCGGTGGCTGTTAACCCTCGGCACGACAGTTTCTGCTGGCATCCGGCGAAGGCCGGCTCGCTCGAAGAAGAAGAAGAAGAAGAAGAAGACGCGATTTTACCCGCGCTGCGCGATTATTCATCTTCTTTTCTGTGGCAAGGTGTGGTTTATGTCGGTCGGGCGGCAGATAATCGCGGCGGTTCCGAGCAACGGGCAACAGGCTTATTTCTCCACGATCGGCGATAATAATTGGTAACGGTACGCCACGACCGGGATGGAGAAAAATGAGGGTTCAGAACGAAAGGATGGCTTTTCTCGGAAACCATGGAAACAGGAATCCTTTTCCTTTTTTCGTTTCTGGCTACGCGTATCTCTCGAATGTGAAGAGAATACGATGCGTGGAAACGTGAATATGAAACTGGAACCTCTGCGCACTTGGTGTTACCTTGTCGGGACATCTTTGGAGTGGAAAAGCCGCGAGAATTCGTTTCTTTTCTTCTTTACTAGGGGTTGAGGGGTATCGTGCGATAAATTTTCTGGATTCGATAAGGTGGCGCCTAGGGTTTTAGTTGTGTCCTTTCGTTCCTTCTCCGATTACGTTTTTATCCTACGAGCGTCCAAAAAAATCTTCTCGACCTTAACATCTCAAATTTTTCTAACCTTGAACTTTCTCGTGGTTTGGTCGGAAATCTACATTTCCTTTAATTACTTTTTTTCTTGACCAGAAATTTCTACAATCATTGACAAAGAGACGCGTCAGTTTGAAACAGACCTATTTCAATTCTTCCTTTGATGTTATTTCAATATTATTCGTTGGAATTATAAAAATTTACAAAATAACAAGTACGTTCTTATTCGTTTATATTAATATCTGAGTAATCAAAGTCACGCACACCTATCGTAGTAGATCACAGACGACTAATTCTATTTTGCATTTTGAGGAATTAAATTAAATCAAATTAAATCGAACGAAGAGTTTCGAAATTGAGCAACGTGAAACCCAAACTTTCGCGACTGTGTCCAGTCGAGGATTAAATGTGTAAAACTCGCGAATAACCAAGTTAAAGAAATTAAATATACGAAAGCTCGTGGATCATTAAGTAAAAATTCAGGCTTGAAAAATAGTAAAATTCGCATCGCAGCCAACGTGTGCTGTGCCGCGTCAAAAATCTGGGAACGAGACACGTTCCACCTGCACGGGTACACACTTTCGACGAGAGCTGCGGATTCGCGGATTCACCTTGCGAGAACGTACCTTTCACACAAACGAGCTCGAACGGACGAGCACGGGCGACTTCTTCTTCTTCTTCTGGGGCCGGTGATAAACTTTCTCTGCCGAGAGGAGAGCCTTTGCTCGCTCGCGCTCCTTCCTCTGGCCATTGTTACCACCGGTCGGAATAAACGACGAACGAGACGAGGACGAATACGAAGGCGGCGCGCGGCATAACGAGCCTCCTTCTCTTCCTGGTGCGGCTTTAACGAAGGCACGCGTAAACGCCGGGAATGCAGAAGCATCGTGTCGCTTCCAAGACACGCGTTCAACAGAGCGCCGCATCTCCCGGCCGGTGGTTGTTCGTTAAAATTAACGCGCGTTAACGTTCCAACTATTCCGCCGGATAAATCGAGGCTTCGAGGATTAATCTTTGAGATGGTTTATCTCGAGCGAGAGACTCCATTAGCATTGCCGTCGATGAGTTTATCACCTGTTGCACGTCGTGCCTATTGTTCTTTCACGCTTGAGCGGAGAAATTTTATTTTATTTTATTTTTTAGTTGGCGTTTCACTGCCCGTTTTATTATAATTGGACAACTGTAAGAAATTTTGTTTCGTTTTGTATCATATTTTACGTGACAAGACGTATACGTGAATGAATCAATTTGTAGCACTAAAAGACCATTTTACTTTGAATACTTTGTACATTCGTATTTTCCTATATTATTAAGTCCATTCTGCAGATTTTTCAGTTTCGAATTTCCCGCGAACATATACTTGCATCGTAGTCCATGATACAATAAATGGAATTCGGATGTCTATATTGATATTTTTAAATTCTATCATAAACGTATTTTTAATCTATTTGTGTATTAATTCATATATATATATATATTCCATAGTGAAAAATACCGAAGAAAATGAAATTTGTTAGAGATCTCCCAACTTAAAATTACTAATGCACCTTACGAATTCACTTTTAGAACAATCCAAAATTTAATCAAATTCTCAAAACGATCCTCGAAATAAGTTGACTGATCCGTGAAACAATTTCAACCGATTGTGAGACTGCGGGATCAGATATTCTGCGGGAAGAAAGGTGACGCTCGTGCGCGGTGTTTCTTCGATTGGTCAGCGACGAAAAGAAGTTTGCGGACATACTGAGATCGATCAGATGTAGGTTAGATATAGTGTTACTCCGATTCTCCGTTACATCTTGGTCAGCCGCTGGCAACTTGGGTCAGGTCACGGTTAAATATCAATTTTCGGGCTTCGGGGTAAAACTGGAATTTAATCTTTCCTCTATCTTCCCTGCCCGTGTCCGGGCAAAATACAGATTTTGAAAGAAATTTACGGGTTTCGCGTGTGTCCACCCACGAAAGATAAGATAAATCAGATTCAGGAACGAGTTTAACATATTCTCAGAAATGCAGAAGCGGCAATGATACAGAAGAAATAAATAAACGACGTTGAGTCGTTTTCTTTTTTTTTCAACAAATTTTAAAGATTATGTCCTTTCCTTTTTTTCAACAAAATAACTCAATTTGGATTGTCCTTGCCTACAAGGACAAGTTTAAGTTAAGTGCGCAGAGTTTCTGCAAAATATTTAAAAATCTCTTCTGGCTTTACTGACATTTTTGCAATATCCGATTTCACAAAATATGCTTGACACTTGTTGCTTGTTGAAGTTATTTAAGATTTTAAGCATTGAAATTTAACTCATTGGCACCACGATTCAAACCTCGCCACAACCTTCTATATTTATGGAAAACTATAATTAAATTAAATCTTTACTGTTACATATATAAAATCTATTAATCTCAAAACAGCAGTAACATACAATAAAAAAAAAAAAAATATACAATCAACAAATATGAAATTTTTAGTTAATCGTTGCCCACGAATTATTCCACGCGAAACAAACATTACTCGCCAAATACTTCGTATTATTTTATGATGTAAATTGAACAACAAAAAACGTACGCTCGCAAGAATATAATTGTCCCGACGACAATGTGCTACATTGTGCTAAAATGAATCTCGAAGAAATCAGAATCAATGAACCGAGTCCGAGTCTCACAGAGTCGACAGAGTGCACATAGATAAGGCGAGCCAATGGCGAGGAACCGTGTATCAGACGATGCTCTCTCAGACCTGTTATCAATTTCTTTCTCCAGCTAAGCTGCCGGTTTCTCGGGGCGCGCAACAGCTCTATCCGCCTTTGGACGTGGAAGACCGCAAGAAACGTGGATGATAATCGTAGCTCGTGTCTAGCAGCGAGCATCGCGAGGAGACGGACCAATCATCCGCAGGAAACAATCACACGTAACTGTTCGCGTTAAATGAAAACGGATGAGAGGCAGGATGGATGAGAAGGCGAGGATCGATCGGATCCAGAAACGTTCGATCGAGTTTCCAATCTCTAACGATCGTCGCTATTTTTTTTCTCTTTTTTTCTTTCTTTTGTAAACCGTAGATCATGGCCAAGCGCAATTTGACACGCGATCTATTAACCGAGCGGCGATCGATCATCGCGAGCGTAACTGCCTTTTTACGGTTACACGCTCGTAATTTCGATAGCGCTTCCAAATTATAGCCACACTGCGGGAGGAGTTAGAGAGAAGACTCGAGTTCGGGTCTAATTTGGGTTGCAGGAGTGGTTTGAATCGAACTCTTTGGGAAAGATGGAGGGGAGCAGATATCTGTTCCTCGTAATTGGAGCAATTTCGATACAAATTAAGAATGCACACCAACGAGATTCATAATTTTCGACGTTTCTTCTATCTTACTCGTTGTTTCGTTTGACGAAATAAAATTATTACAATTTAATTTTCTACATCTTTCAGAAAATTAAATTACACAAGTCGAGAGTGTCTGTTCTCTGCGTTGTGGCAATTCTATTCGCACCCGAACGAACTTTTAATATCTTGCATATCCTGCGTGACTTGTGAAATTTCACCAACAAAACGCGGTTCCAATCGTGCAAGACAGATTCGATGCGACGAGGCGCGTGAAAGATAGTTTTCACGAGATGCAGTTAGAGTAACTGGGGGTAAGGACGAGGCGGACCTTCGGAAGGTCGTCCGTCGCGGTTCGTCGTCCGGCACGTTGCTGGAATCGCCGGCTAATGGGACGATTCTGGCACGAAACGCTGCGTCTCTCTCCGATTCCACGGCACAAAAGCGCCTCGGTGAGTGGCTGGGACAGAGAACGGGCCCCGGGTAATTGCCGAGACCATTCGAGGGCGACTAACGATGCTTCGAGAACCACGTCCTAGGAAGCACTCGTGAAAAGAAAAGAAATAGAAAAAAAAGGTCGAAGTATCTAGGAAAAACCGATAGAACCGATCGTACCGAACAGGAAGTTATCAAAAGAGTCTATTCAAGTCGAAGAGAACATCGTGTGGTAGATGGACACGAGATGAAAGGAAAAAAACTGCACGACTTGTACCCCGGTACGATTCGTCTCACTCAAAGGCCCAGAAGTAACTGTTCTGACTTTTTTGCCATAAAATTTTATTGATTTGCAAACATTTCAATCGATACAAAACGAATTACAGGCGCGATCGCTCAGTATCAGACAACGCCACTCCTACTCGAGGTCTACCCCACGCCCCATCGCGAATCACGTGACCCAAATCAACCAATCGCTAATTTTCGTTGCATTAGCGTTGCACCTGAAGAGACTTTCAGTGATAAAAAAAAAGTTAAGTTGCTTGTGTTAGAGGTGGGAGAATAAGAGGAATGTTACTGAGAATTATTGGAAATTCTATGTGATATGTACATAAAATATGTACATGAAAGAATGTACAAAAAAAAACCAAAGTTTAGTCGTTTCTGCGATACTTATGGAAAATAATTTTCCACCAGAAAATTATTTTCTATTTTTTAAATTACATTTGCAAAAATACGAATTTATGTAAATTCGTCTAGAAATATATGATTAAACTGCAGATGTTCGACTTGTTACATATATTTACAAAAATACGGAATTTTTGAATTTAAACAGAAAGTTTGCAATTAACTTGGATATTTTTTTACTAATATCTTCGCACGTTGCGTGCGTTCTGTAGATGTTTGAATTCTTAATACACAATGCGTCGAGTAGTATCGCCGAGTTACGCACGACTGTGGTAATCACAAATTAAACGAAAAACTCTAAAAACGACCAATTTAATTATTTAGTTCTTACAATCCCCAATTATGTGATATAACGTCAACTTTTCACGCAGAAGCGTACAAAGATACTCGTCGCATAAATAGCAAGGCGAAGGAAATTGCGTTTACAAAGACGTATGTAAATTTGCATAAACGTCCGCAGCGATACGCGACGCGAGAGAAGCTGTCAAAGAGATGAAATTCTGTCCGGAGGGAAAATCGCGGAAGCGACGCGACGGCAGCGTGAACTTTAATTGATCCGGGATTTTACGCGAAAATCGCGGGCGGCGCGTATAACGTCGGATGAAACCGCGGCCAGATTCCTACCGATCATTTATCGAGAGTATCGCCTCGCATCGGTCTCAGTCGATTAGCTCCGGCCTGGCTCGAACAATAGCTCGAGGAAGAAGAAGCTCGCGTTACGAGTTTCACGGTAGCCGCCGGTGCTTTTGCCTTCGTCCCTGCGCCCTCCGACGATGTGTATCGATCGCGAACCCTCTCTCTTGCCGCGGAGCGTTGGAACGAGCGGACGTACGTTGTCTTCGTCGTAAACGATCGAAGGAGCAAAATAAATCAACGAGAGAAAAGAAACCGGTGAAATCGATTTCCCAGATTCGTCGGAGCGAATGTAGAGTCAGATCACACTTGGCGAACGGTCATGGGGAAAATCGAGCTGACCTATTTGAGCATTGCTTTGGAGATTGATCGCGTGAAACTTGACGTTTCGAGAACGTTGCCCAGTTTCTTCCGAAGTGAAAGAACAGTGGATGGATTGTTGATTTAGAGACGCGTGTATGCAACTGGATTTGATCTCGGAATATAAACTGTCTTAAATATTTGATTATTTCGTCAATTATGCTACGCATCTACGATACACGCGTGTGAGGTAATTGATATCAATACTTCCTTCTGAAAGACTGATAAAAAAATCCATATTTTTATAAATATATATAACGAGTCAAACATCTGCAGTTTAATTATATATTTTCTAAACGAATTTATATAAATTCGTGTGCGTCCTTTCTACCTGATATCAGAAACGGAGAGAACTTTGAGCACGAAGAGCCAATTACTTTTTAAATCGTTTTGTTAGAAGAAATCTAATATTGCTAATTTTTGGAATTGATCTTTACGAACGCAGAACGAAAAGGAAAATTCTAGAAATATACAACAGCAGAAATTTGGAATTGCTTTTCAAGTACCTATTTAAGTACCCATTTAAGTACCTTTTAAGTACCTTTTAAGTATTTATAGCAATTCATCAATGTCGATCGCTTTTATTTTTGCGAAATGAATATCATAAAAACATCAGACCGACTTCCCGTTAAATTCTCAAGTTCTGATCACATGATTTACTACTCATTGACGAATCAACTGACGAATTTATTTACCGAATATTCGTTAAAGTTTAGGATTACTTCAGTTTTATCGTTCAATGAAAACTGATCCAAGATACACTCGCTGAAATTTCATTGAAAATTGATAAAAAAAAAAATTCAACGCGCAATTCCAATCCGAAACTTCTGATCCCGGGAGCGACACATCCCCTCCGATAAAATCCCGTTTCGCGGCCAGTCAGCAAGCCTAAACGCTACCGTGCTGGACGATCGGCCACAGCAAGGTGTACCCCGATGGAATTCTGGTCGATCGATCACCGACCGCGGGCGCACCCATCCAGAGATCGGCCGCGAAATTCCACCGCCGGTCCAATTATCGATCGTCCAGTTAGCCGGGATCGTGATCTTGACAACAATGCCCGATTCTGACCGCGAGTGCGACCTGTTTAAGACGGACGTGCATGCAGCTATCGCGGACACGTTTCACAGGCGTGTATATACGTGATTCTGCTTCGGATTGATGGCTGCACGAGCCATCATGCGAACGTATCGTTAGACTCATGCGAGCAAAGTAGATTTCCGTGTGATTCCGTAATTTCAGCCTCTCGGCGGCAATTGGCAATCCGAAGAGAAGAAGAAAAGAAACGGAGTGACTGACCCGAGCGAGTAAGATTAACGGCGATTCATAAGGAAGTTGGACGCGCTTCCTCTTATCATCGAGCGTGATACGTACACGCCGAGAGAGAGAGAGAGAGAGAGAGCCTGGCTAACGATCACCAGAGGCACGCTCGATTCCGCATTTCCCCTTTAATTCGTCCCATCGAACGACCCGGCTCCTCGAGATGAAATTCCAATTCCCGGCGCTGATAGTCTCCTCTCGAACGCGCGGCACGGATAAATCGAAGAAGCCACGACGCCGGAAAGGGAAGACGAGCCTGGCTCTCTATCGAGCCTATTACCAGCGCTGCGTATCGTTTATTCGCGTTCCGAGCTATCTGCGTTAATTTTCCTTCCTCCCCTCGTGAATGTAATCTCGATCGACGGCCCGATCTCTCTCCAAATACAGACGAGCTTCGCCGAACTTTCGGACAGCCTCGAAGAGTTTGGAAGCAGGATAGATCCTCGGGTTCTAGAATTTATAAGGTTCGATTTGCCACGACAGTGTAACGGGGCTTTGTGAAAAACGTTACTCGCGGGATTTTGGTGGTGACGGAGTCATTTGAACGCGGAACAGGGATAATTAAATTCTATTGTGAAATGAATATATGTGTGTACGTTTGTAAAGATATAATAATGACATCTCCTTCGATTGAAGTTTAAAAGTTCAAATGACACGAGATTCGTTTGACAAGATAAAAGTTCATTTACTTCATGTTGAATTAATTTTTTTCATTTCATGATTCCTGCTAAAGAAATAAATTTTATATCATTTTTGCTACTTTTTTTTTTAGTTTACATTATAACTTTTTTTGTTTACATTGTTGTAATGGTAATTTTACGATTTGATGGTAGATTACAACTTTGTTCTTTGTACTGCGAGTTTGAAATATTATGTGTAATATATCAATTGCATTAGCTCTAATATACTTTACACCACAGTACACGTTTAATATCATCAATATCAATATTATGGTAGTAGATATTGTCATACACCGATTTTAAATCGAACTATTAGCAATATTATAATATCAATATCGTGTAAACTTTTAACCTTTCTTTCGCATTGTCTTAGAATAACTCAGAGAATCAAATCTGCACCATAAAATTTTATTGATATGCAAACATTTGAATCGAATTACAGGCGCGATCGCTCAGTATCACACAACGCCACTTCTACTCGAGGTCTACCCCACGCCCCCTCACGAATCACGTGACCCAAATCAACCAATCGCTAATTTTCGTTGCATCAGCGTTGCATCTGAAGAGACTAAAATCACTGCACGTAGAAAGAAAACACATGGACGCTATTATTCTTACCGACTACTGTCAAAAAGTATTAAAATACTCGATAAAAGAAAAATCTAACACAAAAATTTGCACTATATAGAAAAAAAGAAAGACAGATACTATCGGATATATTCCAGAAAAGAAACAGACTTGCTCTCGGATTTGTAGAAACGAAAAGACGTGGCATATACCGTCGAGTAAAATCATCTATTATTGCGAACGTAAGTATAAAAATTACCAGTTGTCCGAGGATGTTCGAAGAAACACTAGTTGCAAGTTGCAACGAGGTAAGGGTAGCGAGCAGTATACCAGAGGACGAGTGGATTCGATAGGAAGCGGTAACCTTGACCCAGGTAATCAGGTATCCACGGAGCCCGAGCCAACTGCTGGCACACATTCCCGCGGATCTATGCTATTGCTCGTTCACGACCTTCCACGGTGACCCAACCTCCGACCCCCGGGAGTCACAATAGCGAAGATCACGAGTGGCTGAGTAGGCCACGACAGCCGGTGAACGCGAATCGAGGTCGTTCCGAGGATAACTGAAACTCGCTGGTGTCGAATGGAGAGGAAAGTCAGCGCCGTCGTGATCGTATCGAGGAAATTCTCGGAGAAAAGTGGAATTTCTAGCGTAATTTGGGGACTATTTTCATGAGGTGAATCCAGCGTCGGACAAAATTTAAATATACCTACTCGTCACGCAGGCATGATACGTTTTTAAGATGAACGTTGCGTATTGAGAAAGATGCGCAATCTGCAGCGCAAATGAATTTGCACGTGGACGTAAAAGAAATTAACAACAGAATTGTCAACAATTATGGAAATAGCCAGGAATGTGAAATCTCTGATTAAAGATTGTAATAAGGATTCAATCCTAATGTAATTATTTGGAGTCCCTTGAAATTTGAGAAAAAGTGAAATATAGAATTTGCAAAAATTTGATTTTATAATCCGTTCCTACAATACGTAAACATCGAACATTCGTTTAAATTGGTCTTGATCGTTGGGATATGGTTGGCCTACTTCGAGGAATCTCGATTTTCGTATAAAAAAGTGGTAGGTCGGATCCGGGCTACTGAAAAACGGAAACCGTTTTCTGCTGATGAATCGGTCCGACGATATCACGTTCAAAGAAAAAAAAAAACAACATACGCGAAGGCCTTTTCTACAGTTTGTATTAGGGAAAGATTACGTTTAGGGGAGTAATTGAGGAATACTTCTTAACACTAAAACTACCAATCTTCAATTTAAACAATATTGAAATTAAATTATAATCATGCGTCAACTGGAATTACAGCACATTTTATATCTTTTAAGAATAATATTGCATACTGAAAATGTTTGCACGTTTCTAATAATTGCAGAGAGAAAAAATTCGACAGTTATTTCGACTAGCTTTAATGTCGGTGAATATTTTTACTTTGACTAAAGCAATTTGTTTCCACTCACGATTGACAGATGAATCAACTGTGTGTTTCTGCTTACCTGAAACAAAGAAAACGTAGATAATCAATATAGAGTTCTAACAGGTAATTTAATAAATATCATAAATGAAATGTTAATGACTTCAATCGGTTAACTAAAGATTACCAATAAAATGAGATCAAACTAAAAATTCCAATGCAAAGTCCAAATTGTTATTGACAGCACCACGAATTTTTCATTCGTTTGTAAAAAATTTGAAAACGCAAAGCATGCCACTCGCTATAATCTTCGACGAGTAATACATATTTCTTAGATTAGATTAGATTCTACTTTTCCAATCGTACTCAAAATCTGCATAGACATTCGTACCAATCAAAGATTAAACTCTTGTAGACGATGCTTACATAATCACCGAGAGCCCTAAACTGTCGAACTCTCCAAAGGAAAGAATCTGTTCTGTCCGAGGTAGCAACCGTTTAACCGAAGGGGAAACCATCCGAGCGGATCCCGATTGGCGATGTTTGAATTGGCCAGGAGCCGAGCGAAAACACGCGGAGATGTTTTCCCAGGGCTGGCACCGATCGGTCGGCGAAAAGCAAATCTGTGTGTTTGCACACGTGAGAAAGCTTCGAGGTACTAATCGCCGATAACAGCCGACGACCACCAACCAACTCGATGGACGAAACAAACGATGGAATGAAAGAAAAAAACCTGGTTATTATTATTTTCTCTTTCGTAAAATGCTCCTCGAATAATAAAACTTCTTTTTGTCCACATGGTATACTTGCTGTACCTTGATGAAATCAAAATCATGTACACGTTTGGTCCCCGATGTTAATTAAAATTCATTTCCCTTCGGTTGCTCAATTAATTTCTCAATTAACGATTAAAGTTGTAGAAAGAAGTTTCATGTATCGAGTCATGGGAAGGTTCTGCGATTTGTTTCATAGAGACAGATTCAAAAAACTGTACGACTTACACCTCGGTACGATTCGTCTCACTGAAAGGCCCGGAAACAACTGCTTCTGCCATAAAATTTTATTGATACGCAAACGTCTGAATCAACGCAAAACAAATTACAGGCGCCATCGGTCAGTACCAGACAACGCCACGCCCCCTCACGAATCACGTGACCCAAATCAACCAATCGCTAATTTTCGTTGCATCAGCTTTACATCTGAAGAGGCCCGATTTTCTGGGTCTCGCTCTCGCTAAAAATCACTTTCAGTGCTAATAATACAAAACTTTACCGAGTTGTGTTATATACATTTATAGTAATAAAACTTCACTTCATTTCTGGTGCTCTAGGGCATCGAACGACTGAAAACCGAACATGTGTTACTACTGGCTAGACGCAGCGTTAGCGCGAAATTCAAAGTGATATCCGCAGAGGAAGAAACTGCGACAATTCGAAAATGTCGAAATATTTATAAACGACGGATCGCGTGTGCGGCGCGACAGGCAGTCGCCTCGGCGAGATATTCGAGTCGATCTCTTCCTGGCCACGGCGATCGCGTGCCACGGGGCTTCGTCAGCATCGAGAAATGCAGACGGGAGCCGAACGAACCAAAAAAGGAGGAAAGAAAGAAAGAAAGAAAAAAAAAGGGGCGCTCGTTCGGCCCAAAGCGCGAAGGAGAATGAGAATCGAAGGGAAAATGAGTGAGAAGAGGACGCGAGGGGACACGAAGGATAGTGTTCAGGAGCTGCTGCTGCTGCTGCTGCTACAGCGCGTTGCCTCCGGGGCGGAAGAACAAAGGGGAAAAAAATCTATGAAGGTGAAGGCTGCTGCTCGGTGAAGGCAGCCGACCGAAAAGGGACTTCTCAAGGTGCCGCAAATCTCGCGTAACGGGCTCGGAAGGGTCGAAAATTTGACTCTAGGACGCGGACTACCTTTGTCGACGATCCCTGAGAATGCGACGAGCCCGATCCCCTTGCATCTGCACGTGTTGTTCCCTCCCTAATAGCCCTCGCGCGTCAACGTCTAATCCACTCGAGTCCAATCTATTATACTTCTCCTTCTCTCTTTCATTTTCTGTTTCCTTCACTTCGGATTCTATTAAGTCTAGTTAAGTGGGTCCGCGTAATTTATTCGCTAAACTATCTCTTTCTTTCCTTTTGTAGCTTGCGCGGTTTTCGGTCGGTTAAACAGATTGATTGTTTGGCGTCCGCTGGACGTAGGATTCTCGGAAGAAGGTGTAGCTTATGGGTCTCTTTTTGATCGCCTCGAGCTACCGAAAAAGGTTGCATCTGTCAGCGTACCTGCTAATCGTGCATCTGGTATACCTTGATCCCAAATCTCTTCTGCGAACCCGAAACTATTCTCGTTCGCGTCTAACGATTCTAAGCTGTATTTGTAACATTGGTCGAGTTATCAATTATTAACACTTGGACATCGCCACGGTGATGAACGTTCTGTAATAAATTTTTTAGCGTTATTTTCAGTCGTTTTAGATCAGATAACGACAGAAACTCATTTCTATGATTTTTGTTGAAAGGATACGACACATACCTGGATCGAAATTTCACTCACATTCATAATTTGTTAGAACGCGATACGTTGCACGTATGAGCAAAAAATTTCTGTTTCGTAACAGTAAAAGCTACTTGAACTGAAGATGTGTAATACATAATAGACAAACACTGGTTATAAAACACTGATGCGTAGCTATACCAACGGAAGTGACGATGGAGCAAAAAACAATTGCGATGAATGACGCGGGTAAACACGTTACATAATTTAAGTATCCTTCTTCTTGTTCCTCCTTTTCTTTTCACTCTCCACAGGGTCAACGCAGTAAAAAATTGTTCAATAATCTATCAAAAAGAAAAAAAGAAAAAAAATGAATTATTTATAATAGAAACCATATGTTCTTCAACCATACTCTCTAATTCCATTTAACTAAAATTGTACAAACACGCCTGAAGCTTTGATATTTAAAACTTTTGTCGTTGTCCAGTCCACGTGGTGAAACGTTCTACTCACTTCATTCAAACAAAAAAAAAAAAAATTCTATTTTATTTTAACTTTATTTTATTTCTAGCTCACAAGTATTTCATAGAACGTAAAACTCATCGAAGCAGGTTCTTCCTCAAACTTCCACTTTCTAAGTTCCGCGTGCTTCACAGACCACATAAAACAACCATGACGGATCATAGACCCACGGCAAATACCCGCGCACCGGTCAATTTGTTCTTGCCTCGCCGCCTGTACAGCTACGCACGCACACCATCTCGAACGTCTAATCAAGACTAATCGTTCGCTTGATTCCTATCGATCACCGCGGAGACTTTTTCGCCAACCAACTCGTGTAACGTGCTCCGACGCGGGAGAACGAGAAGCGACAGAGAAGTGGGTTCGAGGCTCGTGCGCGCGCGGAAGGCAGGATCTTCGACGCGAAGGCGGATTAGACTGAAGCTACGAGATAGTCACAGTCGATATTTACGCCGTCCAATTACGCTGCGTTTTAATAAACGTTTACTTTCCACAGCCGGTGGCGAGCCGGAGGAAAATGAAAGGAGGAAGAGGCAAGAAGAGGGAGCAGTCGTTTCGTGCGAGCAAGAATCGTCCTTAATTTGCGCGTCGGGAGAGGGTGGAGGAGGATAAGAGACGTACATTCGCGGCCGTAGACAAATGCACCGGCATTCCGTCCTACCGCGTCCCGTCCAACTACCCCGCCCAGCGACCGACGAAATAAAGCGTCTTCCTTTAGAAAGAAGAGGACCGCAGAGAGGCTGGAAAATCGAGCAGAATCGTTTCACCCGATCGTGCAATATTTGGCGCGATGAACAGCCTCGGTACGATTCGTCTCACTGAAAGGCCCAGAGAACAAATTACAGGCGCGATCGTTCGGTACCAGACAACGCCACTCCCACTCGAGGTCTAGCCCACGCCCCCTCGCGAGTCACGTGACCCAAATCAACCAATCGCTAATTTTCGTTGCATCAACGTTGCACGTGAAACCACTAAAATCACTCTCAGTGATAAAACTGCCGAATCGCGCACACGTAGGATGTACGCAAGGTGAAATGTTCGTCTTTGGAAAGAGAGAAGGCAAAGGGACACGATCTCTCTAATCGTTGGAGAGGGGGCAGAGCTCGGTGGGTATTCAATCGAAACCAGTTCGCCGGGTACAAGCGACGAGCGACATTAGCGATGAGTTATTGCGAGGGATGGAACCGGGATCCGGGAAAAATGGTCGGTGAATGGTCACGAGATTACCCCGGTTTTTCTGCGTTAATGCCACGATTTTTCTGCCCCTAGGGACGATCGATCCTCCGCCTCTCCTCCACCGGTGGATTCACCGGCGTCACGCGATTCCCGCCGCGAGGAACGCGTCTTCCAACCGCGACTTTGGTACGCATGTATATTTTCTTTTTGACAAATCGATCGAGTTTCCATTCAGTTGAAGAGAGGGTTGAATTTAGACGTCGATTTTCTCCGAGTTCTACGCGACACGCTCGTTTGCGTAATATTAAGTACACTCGTATAGAGACAAATCGTTCTCGATTTCTGCCTCTTTATCTCGTTTTCTAGTATCCTCTACTCCTCTGCTATCGAGAGATTACACGGTGTGCGAGCAACGAACTGCTCGATTAACTTTATCGTGGTTGAAGTATCGAGCTCGGGCAAACGATTTTCTACGGAAAATGTAGAGAAGTGGATAATCGAAAGGAAGTCGAGTTGAATTCTCTCTCAAGATAGAATTTCCTACAAACATTCCGCACTCGTCGAAATTGTTCATTACCCGAGAGGTTCTCGTATCGTACGAATCGGAAAATATTTTCGCAGCGAGCACTCGGCATTGCTACGAAGCAATAATAAATAAAGTAATTGTCGCCGGCAAGGCAGAAGCCTGATGATGAGCTTCTTTTGGAACCACGTATTCTAATTGATGTTGAGTTGTGCACGCGGTGTAAAGACACGCGATAAAGAGCGATTATTATATTTCGTCGCTGCGTGTAAAAATCTTGTTCCCAACATTGGTAGTTTATCGATATACCGAACAACATGCATCCGTATCGATATAACTAAATTAATAAGACGCTTTCAGAGTTCTGCAATTCTGTAGAGTTCTTTTCGAAAAATTGGAAATTCTTTGCGTTAATCCCTCTCGTTACTCTAGTTTGCTGAAAAAGTTTCAGTTTGTGGAAAAAGTGACAACGTTTCTCGCACGTCGTCTCGGTTCACGTGAATTTTCAAGCACGATCAAGAGGCGTGCGACGGATTATAGGAAACGCCACGTTCAGATTGGCGATCTAGGCTCCGTCGACATCCGGGGCAGCCTGTTCCTGTTCTGGACCAGTCCCGGGGACAGATCCCTCGTTGAACGGGGAACGAACTCTCGGACGCGCAGGACGAGTCTTCCCTCGAAGCCTGCGGGACCAGTTCACGTCGCGTCGTCGCTTCCAACTCCGGTTAGAGGGAACGAGACGGGTGGACGGCGAGCGAGCGAACGAGAGAGAGAGAAGCTACGAAAGAGAAAAGTTCTCTTTCTAGAAAGAGAACCTTGAAGAGGGAATCGAAAGGAACGAGCGGGCAAAAGAAAAAGAGAGAGAGAGAGAGAGAGAGGGAGGAGTACAGCGACTGAAAAATCCCCTACATAATTATTCGCCGCGAAGGCCGTCCTGTGCGTTACGCGGCGAACGTGTGAGTGCGTGCGTGCGTGCGTGTACCAGCTGAATGCACGCTCGCCTCCTTCGTCTTGCGAGAACGCAGTAACGCCGCGACGAGAGAGAGAAGAAGAAGAAGAAGAAGAAGAAAGGCGTAGAAGAGCGACCGTGTCACGGACCTGTTCCCGATATACTGGTCTTTTGCGAAATGCCGCGGGATTCCACCAGCCGAGCGTGAGATCTCGATTTTCACTAGCCGGGCTATACTGTTGCATACGCTGATGCGGCTATCCTACGCTTCGTTCTTGTTGCATCAGCTGTCGCGGAGGTTTGAGGGGGACAGGACGATTCTTCGAATCGAGTTTCGTTCCGTGCTGCGAGGCAGCAGCGTCTCTGTTTTAACGAACTGTCGTTGAAACGATGTTGTTGCTAATATTACGATGCTGTGCCAATTATTACTGTTATTATTATTAATGTTACAGATAAACGGAAAATGTCGGATAGATTGTTCTCACACGACGCTTCGTTTGAATCTCTGTTAAATCTCAATTTGATCGAAGACACCGTGTTTCATATGTATTTCATATTCGATTCAACAGATTATTTCAAAAGTTTAAATTTATACGAAACTGCTACAAAGTACAATTTTACAACGGCTCGCGTAACGCTCTCCCATGTTGTCGCATTCTAGAGAAATTAGCCTTTCGCGCGAAACGATTTCATCATTCACCCAGTTGTACCGCGAAAACTGAGACAGACCGGAGGAAATCGACGTGGCAATCCTCTCGTGTTACGCGTCGGGCGAACAAAACGGTACACCGGTATTGGTGTACATATCCGCGGCAATTAACCGCGAAATCGTGAAATTCCGTGGCTCGTCGAAGCCTCCGTTCAACAACCGCGCGCGCGTGCGAGCCTCTCGCGGATAATTTCGCAGGCGGTTCCGCGAAGCGAGACAGAGTTAGACTCATTTCGACTCGAGTGAAAGATCCTGGCCGATCGTTGGGACGAAGACGGATGATTCGAGGGACTGGAAACAATTTAGCAGAGGGGAAAAATTCGAGGGCAATCTGCGAGATGTAATAGATAGGCGCGACTGGCCAGCCACGGTGAAATGGTAACGAACGAGACCGCGGACAAAGCGGCGTACAATGATCGCGTCCGGTGGTCTGACGGGGCTGCTGCAACCATGACGAAGAAACCGGAGAAACGTATCGGAATGATTCATCGGAACGTGCCCGCGCGAGTGTGGAGAATTCGAAAAGTTGAGCGCGCCGAGGGGGCGAAAGCTGAGGCCAGCAGCCCTTTGTGCTCGCGCTGCCTCGATCCGAGGAATTCTTTCGACGTGACGCAATCCCGTTTGGCCTGTCCCAGCGGTACCGAAATCTCGTCCGAGGTAGCAGTAATTTTTTTTTTTTTTTGGAACTCGTTGAATCTTCTTTCCGCGGCTATGTTTGCTTGGCTATCCATAGATCTGCGTAAATAAATTACGTATTTTCTTTGTCATTTGAGCGCGATTTTCAGCTCGTTCGTGCGACGAGAGTTTTAGATAAGTGGACCGAATTCCGGTTTCTTTCGTTCAATTTTTTAAATAATTTCCGATTGACCAAATGACGCCGGAGAGAAGCTTCAGTATGCACGATTTCTCGCTTGTTAAAACGAGAGTAAGAGTAAGATTTATAAAGATACATAAAAATTCGAAGATCATAGCAGAGTTAAATGGAATTTTAAATATATACAATACAACTTCTTTTATGTAAATTGATCGTGAAAAAACATGTACTTTATATAGTAAAAGTTCATTAACCTTCAAATTCAAGAAAGTGGACTCAATCAGTAAGATTTCATTTAATCCGATGTTAATTGAAACTTGGGCAAATAGTCTATATAAACACAAATATTATGAACGAGAAATAAAGTTATAATAAATAAAAGCCAATTAGTCAGCAGACATGCATAAATGATTAGATTTGTCGATAGATGAATCTTCATAACATCACAATGCAAACAGTACCATAAAATTACCACAAATTAGCTCGTAGAATTTTCTTTCAATCGCTAGCGTAACAACCATACCGCAGAAATATACGAAACATCAAAAATAAAATATTCGATTCTGCTTCTGGTCTTCACTTCTTCAATCGCGTTCGTGAAAGTGTAAAAACGGCACGATCTAGAGCAAGGGTGGCAAGTAAGATTTGATCGCTGTGCCAAATTTAGATAAAAATTTATCTCAATTTTCTTCCCGTGCCAACATTTATCATATATAAATAAACACGTCGCGCGATATAAGTTCATGCAACAATTATATTATGTGCCAAGTTTCGCACGCGTGCCATGCATTTGCCAACGCTGATCTAGAACAAGCCGCGGCACTTTGTCTCGAGCGAAATTTAAAGAGGATTGCCACCTTTCCGAAAGAATCCACCGAGTGTAGGTCGGGGGACATCGAAGGATCAAGGAAATTTCCGTTCCGTGTATGCGGTGTGCAACCTGAACGCGTCACTTTTCGCGTCGAGGGATGAACGTGTAGGTAGCGTGTACGAGGTAAAAGGAAGAAAGATGGAAAGATGACAGAGAAAAAGAGAGAGAGAGAGAGAGAGAGACAGAGGGAGAAGATTCGAGTAGGCAGCAGTGTGTAGAGGCAGTACGGTCATTGAGAGAAGCAGAGAAGCAGCCGGAGCCGGCCAGGCAAACAGCCAGGCCAGGACAACGAAGAAAAAGTCTTATCCTCAATGGCAAGAGGACGGATATAGCGCGAGAACTGGAAATAGGGGCGAATCGAACAGAGAGAGAGAGAGAGAGAGAACAAACCGCGTGCAGGCCAACGGAATAAAGCGGATTTATCGCGATCCAATGTCCAGGATTCGATAGGGTCGTGCACCAATCTCGAACGATCCGAAACGGTTTCCTTTCGAGATCCTTTCGTTTCAGGGGATCGGCAAAGATGGGACAGAAGATATACCGTGTGACTCCATTATTAAATAAAATTGAGAACTTCTGTTTTCTTTTTTTTTTTTTTTTTAATTCTTCGTGGCATAGCAACGGTTTCGACATCTTTTCGTTTCAATGCGTTGAAAGAAAAAGCAGAGGAGAACATGTGCGTGACTCTCTCATTAGATTCGACAACTTCTTTTTTTGAAACTGTTCGAGCGTATTATTACTAACATCGGTCGTTGAATATCGTACGTGTATAAAGTATATTTAACGTTAAGGGGATTTGTGATAATTTATATTAACCTACAATCAAGATACTTGTGTGATTTCTTTTTTCTGTGAATTTAAATGCGGGAAAGGTACCTTGAAATTTATAACGTTATAACGTTTAGGAGAGGTAAAGATATCTCTTATTCCGCTCCGATAACTTTTCAATCCATTTACACTGTCTTTAAAGAAATCAACAAATAAAGGAATGACGTGAATTTCAAAATTGACAAAGGCAACATCACGTCATCTTTAAAATTCTTCGTTCATCGATTCTAACGGAGAGATTTTCTTTCGAGATAAAGAAAGAAAGAGAATATTGCATTACACGTGACATTTACGAAATTTAATTTTCAGATTTCTCCGATTGCAAAGTGTGCGCCTAGATCTTAACAGATTCAAAGTGACTTCCTTTCGAGATAAAGACGAGAAAAAAGTTACAGGCGCGGTCGCTTGGTACCAGACAACGCCACTCCCACTCGAGGTCTACCGCACGCCCCCTCGCGAATCACGTGACCCAAATCAACCAATCGCTAATTTTCGTTGCATCAGCGTTGCACCTGAAGATTTGCCCGATTTTCTGGGTTTTCTTATCCCCGCTGAAATCACTTTCAGTGATAATGCGACGCGTACGAAAATTAAATTTCAAGACTTCCCGATCGCGAAGAACGCGCGCGTACGATCGATCTCCAATCACGAGGTACCGTCGCGCCCGTCAAGGTTAAGTTAGCTTGAAAACTCAGCTCGCGGTCTTAATCTACTTGTACTCATAAATCCACGGACACGGCGTAGGTAGATCACGCGAAATGATATTGCCTCTGCTTCGTCGGGGAACGCGATCGCGTATATCCTGGAGTCTGGCTCGGTGCTCCTATCGAGAGATCGATAACCGATTGGCTCGCGTTCGCGGACACAAGTTACGCGAGAGCTCTCGCGGTCGCTCTTAACCGGAACGAACGCCCTAGAATGACGTCATTTGAATATCAAATCGCGATTCACTCGTTGTTCTCCCTCTTCCGGTTTATTTACTCCGTCCACCCTAGGCACGCATCGGCTATTTTTCCTTTTATCAACGCCTCTCTATATATAGCACCGATCCAGACTTATCGACGGAGTTTCTAAACTAGTTCCGCCAACAAACACCAATACACGCGATCTTCATTTGCAAACGCTCATCGCGAGATTATGCCTCGTACTCTTGTTCTTGTTCTTCAAAAACGTTGGAAAAATTCTAAACCAGTTTCTGCTACGCGGATGTAACTCCAAGGGTAGGGGACCTTTAATTGCAGATACTGTCATTTTGTTTCGTTCATCTGCGGGTAATATCACGTTGTTCAGATAGAAATTTGATTTTTTTTCCAAGTTTGGAATAATAAACTCGCAGGCGGATTTCGATAGTTCGATTTTGGATACGTTTTCTCTTTTGTAGTTTGTTGGATTAGATACTATTTATTTTGTTTGAAAAATCTTAGCTTTGGAAAATCGTGTATTTCGAAGATGCAAAGATGAAATATTCAAGGGGGAGAAATATTGAGAAATATTCTACTATTTCGTTCCATGATATTTATCAAATTTCACATCAATCGGCAATCACCGGTGCTGTTCGGAAGTAAAGTCAGAATTTCTCTTTAGAATAGTCTCAGTCTTTATGTAAGAAAACACTTTCAACGTGACGAAGTAATTAAGTTCCGATCTAATCCAAGTTTCCTTTTTTCCTTACGATAATTGATATTTCCAAAAAAAAAAGGCACGAAAAATTACGAGTGAACCAACAAAAAGTACGACTACTTTCGAGTAATCTTCAAAAAGTAAAAATAGCTCACAAGAAAGAATTGCTCCTTAACAATCCCTGAGCGTTGCAACCCGCAAATTAGGAACCGGAGCTCTGCAAAGTATCACCGAGTGTATCTTTCATACGTACACGTCGCGTCTTTCCAAGTTCGTTCCCGCACATGCACGAAGCTCGCGAGACACTGAATAGATGCGAAAAAGCGGCTGTATGCATAGTATCGGAGGAACAACGACGCGAGATCCATTGCTGCGGGTATTCGCGGATCTTTGATCGGTCATCGATCGAGCGTAGACACATCGCGTGCTGGAACTGGTGACAGAGACGAAGAGCGGAGAACAGATCCTCTCTGTGGATCGTTGGTCGCCAGCGACGTGAATAAAGTGCGCGCGGGAGCGGAGTCGCGTTGCGCTGCACATTTATACGCATTTTATTATTTATACGAATGAAATAAAAGACGCGGAACTCGAAGCGACTAATTTAGAAATAACACAGAGGGAGCAATTTCGTTCGAGGAGATCTTATTTCAATCAAGCAACGAGTAAGACCGATGTAAGATAAGCTGATCGCAGCTGTAACAAGATTGATAACAGAGATTAGAAAGTATTTGAGAAGTTGTTCCAAAATAAAAGTTTGTTCGATAAAATTGTCACTTTATGAACGAAATAAAAAATTTCGCGTAATGAAATCATTTTCTTGTTCAAAGATATTGAAAATAACTAGTTTATTATTCGTACACGACCCAGAACATGCGGGTCAATTATTGCACGAACAAAATATTTCAAAAATAATTGTGATTGATTCGATATTATCTTGAGATAATTTTGCATCAGATTTATTCGAACAAATTGGATTTTTCTATAAATACATTTTTTTAAAACAGTTTCTGACAAACTTGGGACAAATCTGCACTGCAGAAATATGTTCTGAAATGATTTCATTTACACATAAAAATTCCCGTTCAACATCATCCCTTACGTCCACATCATCTGTTCGTTTCATTTCAACCGAATCAATTCAGTTAATCTCACTTAACTTTATTTGACGCAAGATGGAATTAACCTTTTCCAACGTTACTTCTAAATTGCCTCGAATAATGTTTCTTATCACCAAGCGAAATTCGCCCGATTCTGGACGAAGGGAGAGAAGAGGCTTCTCTACGCGCGGATCGATGCGCGGCGGAAAGGTGAAGGACAAGAAAGATCCGGTGGGGGACGGAATCTCTGACGAGAAGGTTTTTCGTGTTACGCGACATTTCGTTCCACTCTTCTTTTCGTCTCGTTTCTGGTGCACACACACACACACACACACACAGAGACAGTTCGGATTCGAAATGGAAGCGCGTTGGCGCGTCACCTCGCGTCGCGCACCTGCACAGCTGTCCGACAGCTGGACGCGATGGGATCACGTAGAATATAACGGTGTAACGGGCCCTCGAACGAGGAAGAAAAGAAGAGGGAAAACGAGCGGGTAGCCAGACCGCGAGTTACCTACGACGCCGCGGAGAAGAACATCCGATGCCCCGACGTTCGCCATTATCCGTTAACTGCGCCGTGGACCCTCCACACCGGTGACATAATGTCCACGGTGAAAGCGCTCTTCCCTTTGGATTTCGCCTCGTCCTCGCGCGAATTTGCACGAATGACTGCGGAGATTAGCGTCGAGCAAACACGCGCAACTGTTCTTCCGTTTAATTTTTCCCTCTGCCCACGGAGCCTTTCATTTCGACAACTTTCACGTCGCAGAGATTAGGTAGAACTGTTCTTTCGTTTAAATTCGTGTGAATTTAAATTATTCGATCTTTGTCTTTGCACGAGTCTATCATCGACGTAGATGAGGACTCGTGAAATTGTTTTTCTTTTTCTTTTTCTTTTTCGTTGAAATTCACGCTAAATTTTTTTTATCATATTTATTTTCGGAATAAAGATTTCTATTTTCACGTCTGGAATTAGTGAATTTTTGAACTCGATTTTCTTCGAAAACGGAATGTCGCGTGGGAAAATTTTTGCTTCAACTTGTCACGCTCTAGCTGATTATATTACATATTATATATGCACGTATATCCAACATATAACGTATATATATATATATATTCTATAGAATGTTTTATATGAAATTACATAGAATATATAATGCTATATACGGGACAATAAGTAATAAAACAAACCTCAAACGAGAGGTCTGGTAAATAGAGACTAAAAGCGAGGAGAAGCTCCAGTGACAACGACGAGAGAAATACTCGCGAGTCGCCGCCAGTCATTAAGGTCCCCGAGAGAGGGTAGGTCCGCGAGTCCAATCGATTCGAGAGGGTCTGGCGAACACGGGCGACTATGAACGACGGATTCTACACGCTACTTTTCATCGCGCGCTTCGCACGCCGGTGCACGCCGTCCGCTTTCCTCCCGAGGAGAGGAACTCTGCTCCCGCGGTGAACGTTTCCCGTGGGGACGGATTTGATCGAAGTGCCGGGAGGGAAAAAGGACTACGGTACTCAACGAGGTACGGACGAAAGAAAACGGCTGGGATTGCGCGAACACGCACGCGATGTGGCCATTTGTAACCAGGTTACGCAACTGTACTGCGTTGTTCCACGGATCTTCTCTCTATTTCGTGGTAATTGCTTCCGTAGAAAATATCTTTTCACGTACGCAAAATTATAACAATGGATGACGCGTAAATAAGAAGATACGTAAGCGAGTGTCGTATAGAGAAAACCATAACGTCATCGTTACTGTGTGTTACGTTATTGTGGAGAAGTACTTGCGGAGGTGCAACAGGTGTACGGACAGGTCGCGTGGGGTGCGTGAACTCGTGGAAAGGGGTGAAGCGCGGGCAAGGTGGTGAGACGCGTGTGAGCGGAAGGGGCATCCGGAAAATCTCGTACGGTAATGCGGAGTCCCTGGGACAAGGGTGAAGCGAGGGGAAGTAGCAACAGTCGATGATTACTTAAATTACAGATTTATTTTTAAGTAGATCATAAAAAATAGGCTTGCTAATTACATTAAAGTTTTTGTGAGACTATTTTTTGTTAAAACTTCATACCTGACAAGAGTAAGATTACAATTTGATTGACTGACGAATGAAAGTGGATTATTATCACTGAAAGTGATTTTAGTGGGAGTAACCCGGAAAATCAGGCCTCTGATGCAATGAAAATTAGCGATTGGTTGATTTGGGTCACGTGATTCGCGAGGGGGCGTGGCGTAGACCTCGAGTAGGAGTGGCGTTGTCTGGTACTGAGCGATCGCGACTGTAATTTATTTTCTATCGATTCAAATGTTTGCGTGTCAGTAAAATTTTATGGCAAAAAAGTCGTCTTCATTTTCTAGTCGGAACCAGTTGCTTCTGGGTCTTTCAGTGAGACGAATCGTTACTCACAAGTAACAAACACAAGAGGAATATTCTGTATCATTTATATATGTAATTATGGGTATATAATTGATATGTTTATTAAAATTTTTATAACAATCACGAAATAATTAATTGATGATTAATTGTCATTGTTATATAACACGTACTTGATAAAATTTCTATTTTTATTGTCAAGGTGAATAAAGAAGATCGTTTCACTCGTTCTTGTGTATTATTTTAGGAAGAAAACAGAGTTTCATCGACATATCGGATACGATCATCAAAATAGGCACACATCGATTGAAAGCGTCACGTCGTGGGAGTGAAAACAAGGGTGGAGAATATTTCCTTTATCTCTGTGTCACCTCAAGAGACTTTTTTCCAATTTTGTGTAGTAGGTGTACATTTGAAGGGTGACTCGCGAACGAACAAAAGACTGACGTAACGACGAACTCTTACCGCATCGAATATTGTTCGACCGACAGATCTTAATATAGTATCGAGTCTAGAATAACCGGGTTCGATATAGCTTGGACCTGGCATAGCTAGCGTAACGTTAATTTTAGCGAAGCGTACGCTCGTAACGTAGTATCAACGCAACGAGAGCAATGTTCGTTCGACGATTTACTTCCTTTGCAAACGATCGAGCTGCGTAAAAATAAATGTATGCTAGCTGCGTAAAGAGAGCAGCGAGACTATCTGACATCGTGCGAGCGTTCACTTACGCGTGGACGTCAGAAATAGAGTAGGAGGAAGAGTTATTTGAGTCAGTAGGATATTTGAATTAAGTTGAGTAATTTGCCCTGTATATTCGCTTTTTCTCCTTTCGTATTGTCTTCTACTCGTTTCTGTATTTATTTATAATAATCTGTAATTGTTTATACACTAAGAGTGTACCCCAGTACGATTCGTCTCACTGAAAGGCCCAGAAGCAACTGTTCTGACTTTTCTGCCATAAAATTTTATCGATACGCAAACATCTGAATCAACACAAAACAAATTACAGGCGCCATCGGTCAGTACCAGACAACGCCACTCCTACTCGAGGTCTACCCCACGCCCTCTCGCGAATCACGTGACCCAAGTCAACCAATCGCTAATTTTCGTTGCATCAGCGTTGCACCTGAAGAGGCCCGATTTTTCTGGGTTACCCCCGCTAAAATCATTTCAGTGATAATAAATACGGTATAGTATGACAAAGTAAAGTATATAAATAAATATACCCTAATTTTGAAATTCTCGAAATTGTATGAGCTTTCGAAACTCTCAACTCTCAAAACATTTTTAGCAGTTGACTCTCGAAATTTTTTTGATAATTTCTTAGGTTCGGACGTTTTACACCATCATTTCAGAATTACGACCAATAATCGCGCATCTGTTTACATTTTTAAAAAAAACCTATCACCATTCACCATTTATCGAAGCGTTTCAACATTCTTCGTCCATTCGATTTTACACTTCTTCCAATCCGAGAGACTCTCGAGTCGCAAGGAAAGTGCAGAGTTTCGATTGCTCGGAGCTCTAAAAAGTTTTCTGGGACTTTCGAAGACCCAAAGAATGAAGGTTCGAACGTTCGAGGAAAGGCGAGGACGCGCTTGCTCGTTGGAGAAGAGCGTTACGGCAACGATTCAATTAAACGTCCGCGGAACAGCGATATTCATCTGGGTGAGGAGAACGAACGGACGAAGAAGAAGTTCGCCGTGTCGGACACGTGTTCGAACGCGGCACGATCCTCTCTGCGTGCGCGAATCACACGCAACGCGTACGTGCACGAGACCTCGATGTACGTATAATGCGAATCCGCGGTACGTAACTGCGTTATGTAAATAGCGTGCCGCGAAATACGTTTTACACGGACGTGGGTGTATCAAGATTTCCGTGGGGATCTCGTGTTACCGCGGCACAACGGCGACCACGGTAATTCGACGTTTTTCCCCACCTCGCGTTATTACGTCCGTAATGCGAGCCTTTTTCCCGCCCGGATACCCCGTCAACTCCTGGGCCGCTTGCCAGAATTAATGCGAATTCTTTTTTTAAATATTTCCCGCTCCTCGCCTCCACGCGCTTCAACGTCGAATGCTCGAGAAATGATGTCCCTTTGCTCCGCGATACGTGATACTTGATCCTTAAATCCCTTAATGTTCAGACTTGTTTCAAAGAGCAACGAGTGATAAATTAGTAATTCTTGATAATATGCATTCGTTCGCAGTTCGGATATATCTCTGGACTTATTTCATCGAACTCTGTGAACATCACAGTTTTAAGCGGTGCCGATTTTTTTTTAAGTAAGTATTTTTAAAGTTATGTATGACACGACAAATTTTCGAAATTTTTCATTTCAATTTAGAATCAAAGAGGAATTAGAGGAAAATTTGCAACTAAAGTCATCCTTTTTACAAAATGACCCAATTAGAACTATCTCGTTTATTTCAATATTAAAAAATAGACTAGACTCTGATAATATATCGATGAAAGACGAAAAAGAATTGCAAACGACGATCCTTGTTGCCTCACGGTACAACACGGTAAATCACCAATTCTCCAAATTAACGCGTCAATTGACTCGAGAGAATCGATCGGGGAATCGGTCAGAGTTTGATCGAAAATGTATCACAACCCGTTGGACAGCCGGCGAGATAATGCCCGCGCGATTCCCAGCAGGAGCACCATTTCGTTTTTCTTCTGTTTCCGCTCCAGATACAGGCAACCGGGCCGTGCAACTCGCTCGCGCCGATTATGGCAGGACGGGCTTTTGCGCGGGGCTCGTTACGCGCGCGCTCGGCTCGCTCGAAAACCCGCCTTGACGATCGTACGCTCCAGTCCGTGGCCAACAGCGGCAGACCTATTTCGAACTCTCCACTTCCGCGCTAGAAAACGCAATCTGTCGCTCAACCTGTCGGCCGTCTGCGCCCAGATACGACAGACGCACGCGTTTTTCGGGGGCGCACACGCCCCGAAGTCTGTCCTTCCTTCCGTTTCCATCGGCATCGAGTTTCCGTTCCGTTGCCTTACGTTGCACGCGATGCTCCGACAAAGTCGCGAGGAAGGGAGCAAAGTTCGAAGATGAACGAGCAAAAGCTAACCAAATTGCCATTTTGAACGAAGCGAGCAGCGATTGATCGAGAACTTGTAATTGTATTTTGTTTCAACATAATAAAAATAGTTTCAATCATTATTTTTCAAATATTTAGACCTCGGCTCGAGCCTGTCGTCGATCGATCGTACAGGCTTCGGCGATACGGGTCCATTATGGTTGATCGCACAATTGGCGATACAACCAGCGAAGGTTGATATCAAGAAACGACATTCACACGTCGACATTTTAGTGTCGCACGTAGTCGGTGAAATATTTTATCTAATCTTTAAACACTGTCTTTTACAAGCTTTTTTTTTATTTAATTACTCCACGAACGTTCGTAAATTCGTACGAAACACTGTTACATCGAGAAACGAAGCTTCGGTCGTTGTACAACAACGCGCGACGCTCGCAGACCTGAAAATCTCAATCGGCCACGAGGCAAAGTTAAATAAGATCTAGCCCGATCGTTCGCGACCCGACGTTGTCGATTAGATAAGTACCGTCTATCGCAAGAAGTCGAACAGGCCGTTAATTAGAATCTCTTTCCGAGGTTGAGCCAGCGGGAGGGTGGTGGCGCGAGGAGAGCCCGAAGAACCGAGGAGAGACCGAGCGGCCAATCAAGACAATGACGAAATAATTGAGCGTCCGCTCACGTTGCCGGCGATAGGGTTCGCGAGGGCAAACCGGCGACTAATTAAACGAGAGACAGCGGCGGTTTACGCGGCCTTCTTCTTCGTTTCTTTCGGCTCGCGGCGCGGTCTGGAACGCGAAACGGGCGCATGCCATCGCGGCGTCGTGACCTGGGCGCGAAATATCCGACTCGCCGGAGGCCAGGGGCCTTCCCCCCGCTCTACCTCCCCCCTAGGAGGAGGAGGAGTCCCGAAATTCACGAAAAATCACCGATCACCCCGCGCTAACGGTACTCCGTGACGCGAGCGTCGAAATATTTCTTCGTGGCCTGTTCGAGCCTTCGGAGTCGTCCGGATTCGGACAGGAGCGTTACCGGGCCCGAGACTCGTTCGCTCGCTCGTCTTTCGGTATATCCTCCTCGACGTCGATTATATTCCCTTTAACAGCGGATCGATCGGCGTCCAGACCCTGACCGAGACCCCGCCGGAGGAAGCTTTCAGCGAGATTATCGAACGGAACCGTAAACCGTGTACACATCGGGTGGACGAGAGCGATATATATATATATATATGTACGTTGCGACGTCATTATACGCGAGCTGATTGATACTTTTAGTGGCGATCTTCCAGATACGAAACCTGTACCTTTGTATCGTTTGTAAGTTCGGAGCGTATATATCGTTAATTTTCGATGGAATCCAAAGTGATCTTTTGGTAAATGGGATCGCGTTGTTGGAGATTTATTTATAAATTGTTTGTAACTCAGTCGAAAGGACTGGTGTTTATTTTCTACGAATGTAAAATTGACGTTAACGTGCGCGTATCGAATTGGAACTGTGTTTAATTAAATCACGAAAATCTGTTGACGAAACGATCAATCCTCATTGGCCGGTAGAAAAGAATTATCTTCTATTCGTCATACTGTAACGATCAGTAAGACAGATTGACTAAAAAGTTACGTTTGTTACGATTTCTCTCGATTTCTCTCACTGTTGGGAGTTGTATCGAGTTATGAATGAACTTGAACGTTATGATTCATTATTGTTACAAAGTTAATTTACTTTCATACTGAATTATAAAATCTTCGAGAACAGAAAAGAGAGGCGAGTTAAATTTGTTTTCAAGTCAAATTGTTTAATTATACTTCAAAGTATTGATATCTCACGATATCTCTTGCTAAATCTCTAGATTCTTATATCTCTAAATTTGCAGTCAAAATTACAAAATTGTAAGTTTAACTATTGACTGATTTTATGATACCATTATACAGTGCTGTCGTATCTGCAATTTTCGCTTAACGCAACTTATTAATCCTCAGCGGTACGAGTGATTTATCTGCATATATTATAATTATATTATAAGAAAACCCTAATTACGTTGAAACCTGACTATTAAGTAGTACTGAAAGTGATTTTAGTGGAGGTAACCCATTTCAGATGTGACGCTGATGCAACGAAAATTAGCGATTGGTCGGTTTGGGTCACGTGATTCGCGAGGGGGCGTGGGGTAGACCTCGAGTGGGAGTGGCGTTGTCTGATACTGAGCGATCGCGCCTGTAATTTGTTTTGTCTCGATTAAAATGTTTGCATATAATTAAAATTTTATGGCAAAAAAGTCGTCTTCATTTCCTAGTCAGAACAGTTGCTTCTGGTCCTTTCAGTGCGACGAATCGTATTTGCAGTTTTTTTTCTAAAGTCATTTGTCGAACCGTCTTTCTCTCGTACACGGCAATCTACCTCGAAGGTTCCACTGCAAATAAACTACGACGCGGTCATCTCTCTCCCTCGCCGATGTATTCCCTCCTCGGGTGTCTGTCTTTCGTTTCGCGGAAGAGAATTCGCGGAACCGCCTTGGGAAACGCACGCAGAGAGACATTTCCATCGAGTAGAGAGGAAAGTAGCCTTATTGACTAACAATAAGAACGACGAGAAAGAGAGAAGGAAAAAGGGAAAAAGAGGTGAAAGAAGCGCGCATCGAAACCGATTCGCTCCCCTCCTCCCCTCTGTTCGTCGATGGAACAGGTTAGATCCGCGAGAGTCTTTCCTTTTTTCCGTCGCGGACGCGGTTTCCGTACGTACGCGAGAAGAAGAGACAGAGACAGAGACCGAGGTAGCTCGGAAGAAGGTTTCTAAAGGCTTCGGTCGGCGTACTTCCCCCTCGCGGTCTCGCGTGGAAATCGATAAATGTCGACGTGTGTACGTCGGTCACGTATCTAACCGGAGTATCAAACCTCGACTCTTTTGGAGTTGAGAGATCGGAGTTGATCCACCGGTGATGATCTTCACCGGGGAGAAGGGAGGAACGGAGAGACTCGCCCGAGAGTGCGTTTCTCTCCCTCTCTCTCTCTCTCTCTCTCTCCGCTCGACTGGTCGGCGTGTACTTTTTTCATCCCGCTCTGGCGAGATTCACGTCAAGATTTCTCATAACGGACTCGCGAAACGATGCGATACGACAGGATATCGCGAACAGCCACGTCAAAGCTAGCGATGGCATCAGATCCCACTACGTACGTTCGAGTCAAATTCGACGTGCGAGCATCGTTCTTTTCGTGACTATTGTGCTCGAAGATAAAAACTAGAATTGAGCGCCGACAGGTGCTCTACGAACAGGTATCTACAACGTGACATAAGTAATTCGTTGTTCGCGAGATTGAGCGAAACTTTTTGCTCCAACTCCATCTCTTCTTCTTTCGCTGGACGAACTGAAGAAGAGAATCGGTCAAACGTGAAAGTAATACACGTACAGATGCAACGTTCTGCGACAAAATCTTTGTTGCACGAAATATTGTCCAAATTGCCCTCTGCAATTCCCTGAACCAAAAAATGTATTATCCATCGTTAATTGTTAACTGTCAAGTTAAATTGCACCGCGTGGTAAAGTGGAAGATAAACAAAAGAAAATAAAACAAGCAAGATGAGACGAATAAAAGAACGTTTCGTCCTCCGGTCAAAAAAATCCTTTGACGTTTGAGGAAATTCTTGAATGACTCGAGCCTACTTGCGAAGTATTCGACCCCGTCTCTTGTTTCAGCAGCCACAAGCTAATTAACGCCGAGCGAACCATCTAATCCGGTGAATTTGTCCGATGCAAGCCAGGCGTCATGATTAATGCGACTCGTAACGAAGATCAATAACCTCGAGAGGTGCACAGGCATAAATTTCTTCGAGCGGATGTCACGTAAATCCAGGAAGACGCAAGCCTCTTCACCAACGCGTCATCTGACAAACATTATCGCGTGACGCGTCTGAATTTCACCATTTCCATTCCTACGACTCTTTTTCTTTTTTCTTCTTTCTTCTTTCTTGTTTGACTCTTCCGTTATAATTCAGGATGCAACGTGGTGTGAAGCGAATAGAAATTTTACTCGCGAATATATTACGAGTAATGAACATGGCCGGTGTATTCTACATGCACGAGTAAAAATAAGATTAAAATCCGTGATGCTTCGTTAGAAAGGCGCGTTAAAAATACGAAACACGGTATTGAGTGCAATGGCGATCAACTTGGTGTCGGTGTGTTTGATGAACAAAGATAAAATTAAAGTGCAACGTTGGAAGAAGTGCGTAAAGAGAAATTACATCAAAAATAACAAACGCAGGGAACACTGTGAACACAGGACATTATGGTAACGTGATGATCTCAAGGATAAAATTAGTCGCACTATTCTCGGGTCGGAATTGACGTTGATTACGTCTTTAGATTTTCATTTATGGTGTTCTAAAGGGAAGAAAAGTAAAGAGATTAATTGAGAAAACTAATATTGTGGAGAAATGAAATAAAATCGTGTAAAAAAATTTGCGTTTGTGTTAAATAAAGATAAAAAGCTTGAGTTTATGGGTATTCGCACTCATTTGTAAGTAGGTTATTAGGAACATCCGTTAGTTCATATAAATAATTAACCTAGATTACGAAGGAAACGATCAATCGACCGGAATGTACTCATTTAAGATTACGAGATTTCGTATAATTTATCGAACTATACGTAAATTTGCAAAAGTTGATTGCTCAGAAACTAAAAGAAATCTCACAAGTACCGTTCTGAATTGGCACATTGGAACATCAATGAATCTGAATTGGAACATCAAAAATCTAATTTTATTTCGAACAGATTATTATTACTGTCGTATAACATTACATATTCGTAATATCTGTGATTTCCAACTGTTTAAACAATTTTCAAACTCCGAATGATGCTTTGATACCCACGTTGATTACAAAACATATTGGCACACCGGTTACATAAACGTACGTATTCACATGTTAATTAATTGTACTCACACACTATATTAACTTTTGTTTAACTTCATTTAGTAGTATTAAACTTTACTAAAATTTAATACTACAAAAATAGAACCCGGACAAAATTTTTCCAATGCAAATGGATGAACGTTGACATCAGATACATCTTGGAGTGATCGACCCAAGTTTGCTCATACACATATCACCTTCCGTGTTCTTTCGTAATTACAGTCTCTCACATAACGAAGAATTCATGGATCTTCTCATTACGCGAGACGACGTGCAGTCTCATTTTCACTCGCGGACGAGATTTCAACGGAAAATTGTCGGTACATCCTGTGTATTCTCGAGGAAAGAGGATCGTTTCGCAGGAAAGTTGCCAATGGGTAGGAGCATTGTCGTTTTCACGCAATAGGCGCTTCCTCGAGCGTGTCGGGGCAACGTCGCTGGCTGTTTTGCAAGCGAAAGGCTGTTTTGCAAGCATCCGCGATAACGCACCGACGCAGCCAACGCATTCGCGAATCGAATTTCGTTCGGGCTCGATCGATCGATCGATCGGGCGACGCTCGCGTGGCACGCGGGAAACACGTTCCCCAAGCGCGGCTGTTCAACGTTCTCAAAGGCTTCGCGATCCTATCGAGAACGTTTAATCGCGCAATTAAGTCGACGTATTGCGCGATCCAAGATTATTTTCATCCACGGGCGCACACGTGTGTCCACGTGTACGGGATGTTCTGCGATTTAACAGGATTAGTTGGCCTTTGTCAGTGTATCACATATGGGTACGTTCGAGTTAAAGATTGTTGTACAGAGTTTCATTAAAAAAGAAACTGCACGACTTGCCCGGAAGCAACTGTTCCGACTAGGAAATGATAGGACGATTTTTTTGCCATAAAATTTCATCGATGCGCAAACATTTGAATCGATAGAAAACAAATTACAGGTGCGATCGCCACGCCCCCTCGCGAATCACGTGACCCAAATGAACCAATCGCTAATTTTCGTTGCGATAGCGTTGCACCCCGATTTTCTTGGTTATCCCCGCTGAAATCACTTTCAGTGATAAAAAAAAGCATGCAAATAGCAAGTACAAGTTTAAAAATTCTACTTTCAAGTATTTTACAAATAAACGTTACACGTATACATGTGTATTCCACGAATTACGTTTATATTCTCATAAATTTCTGCCAGCTCATTCCATTGCTTCAAATTTATCGATTTCTCACAAAACTTACAAACCCCAAAGTTTGTATACTTTGATCCAAAACATGATCCACAGGATACTTTGTACGTGTACGCACACTGGTGAACGTTTCAAAGTAACGAAAGAAGCAACCCAGAGACTAGATCCTCCCTTCGTTGGACTAATTAATTAACATCCGGAACGCGGCCGCGCGGCTAGAATCGCTGCATCGCAATTTTCGCGTCCACCGCGATGAAATATTTATAAAAACCCCGCGCGACTCGCCGTGCGATTCTCGCGAGTTAACGCGAGACTAACACTGCCAGTGTGGAAGTTTTCCCACAGTTCCGGTGCGGCACACAATGCCGAAAGGACGTGCTCGCATCCTGTTGGATGCCTCCTTCCGGTTCGTTCTCCTTTTATCTCTCTCTCTCTCACTCTCGCTTCTTCTCAGTTGCTTTTGTTGGTAAAGTACGTTCCCCTACGAGCCACGAAACTGCCTCGCCACACTCTTCGTTATGCTCCGTAAATTTCGTGGAATCGCCAAGATGGAAAGAAACAACACGCGTTCTTCGTTGAGTACGAAAGGGAAAGCGAGTCTTACAAACCACTGTGATTTCATTCGTCGATCTGTTGCGACCAAGAGATGAAAGTCGATTGATTTAATCCAAAATTCCAATTCTAATCAGCTAGATCAATATTTGATATTTCGTTGGAAGACTGTAGAGAAAGGGGAACGAGAACTAGGACAATCCTCTGTACAGAGAAATAATGGTACGTTGTCCATGAATTTCACGTTAAAATTCTTCGAATATTTGGTTTGGATTCGTTTCAAATGATATTGCATAAAATATACGGTAATGTATTCGTCGATTAGCTATTGTTGCCTCTTAACATCGTTTCAACAAGTTCAATTGTTGTGTCACATTAAAATGTAGTGTATAAATTGATCTTGCAAAGTTTGAAGAAATTGCAGTGCACTGTGACAAACCATCCTTCTTCTTTAAATCACGAACGTTCAATTTGAGCAGTGAATGCTTACAGAGTATTTAGTAAGGAGACAACAAGTTTTCAATGATCCCAATGTTTAAACTTTAACGGGTTAAACCTAATTCTATCGAATGATTCGCTCTTTTCACGGTACTCGAAAATGCCAAGAGTTATGGAGTCAGAAGAAAGAAGCAATTACCGTTGCAAGGACAAAAACCGTGTCTCTCATTGTCACATCGTCTCGGTCACGTTTGACCCTTTTAGCTCCAAGCCAGAGGCACGGCTCGGTATCATACAAAAGAATGCAAAATAGTTGTATTTTTTTTTTTGGCCTCCGTCCAATTGTTCCCGTAATTTCTTTCAATGATTCTAACTAGGCTGAAGATAATGACATGAACACAGCTAAGCACAGTTTTGTTTCTGCTCGTTAAGTTTTACAACGAGTACGCTATAATTAAAATACTGCATCTGCCATTTTTCGTCATTTTCGTCTGTCTTTCTTTCATCTTAAAGCATCCGGTCACATTACTCATCATTTCGTCACATTACTCGCGTAGTACAACTAGAAAAAATTTAGGACAAATTAAAGGCCAACGTTGCCAAATGCAATGTCTCATTTGTAATTATTCTTTCACTATTTTATTTACTTTCAATACTGTGATTATAAATTGCGACTTCAAACATTCGATCAATATCTTTCTTATCGTTATTTTTCCCAGCTAGAATTGTATAATTATACATAGAATAGTAGACATTTAATTGTATAAAAAAACTGCATGACTTACGATTCGTCTCACTGAAAGGCCCAGAAGCAATATTCTGACTAGAAAATGAAGACTTTTTTTGCTATAAAATTTTATTGATGTGCAAACAATTGATAGTACCAGACAACGCCACTCCTCCTCGCAAATCACGTGACCCAATCGCTAATTTTCGTTGCATCAGCGTTGCACCTGAAGGCCCGATTTTCTGGGTTACCCCCACTAAAATCACTTTCAGTGATAAAATTAAAAGAAATTAAAGTATTCTCAATATGACAAAAGCTTGGTTTTTAATTAATTAAAAAACTGGAACCGAAATGAAAATTTACTCTCCTACTTGCACATTATTTATTTAGGTGCTTCATATAAATATTATATTTATTGCACGTATAATTCTGTTTTAGATATTTTCTACATAATTTTGCATACTATTATATAACTGCACCTCGTATATATTTACACATCTGGTAAATATGCCGCGTGCAGTTTATTCGCCCAAGTTCCCCGTAAATACACAGTCCGATTACCAAACGTCCATTTTATCTCTCATCAAGCTCGCCAGTTTCGTAACGATCTCACATTCCACACTCTCGTTGGCGGGTCAAAGGTGAAAATACCATCGACCTGATTCCCTCCGCTTTACGCTGTATTACGTCACGCTGGAAGACTAATTACCCCATTAATGCGTCGATACGTGGGCCTGGACGGCGAGTCGAAACGCGAGGAACGCGTCACGCGAGTCGACGCGTAACAAGCGCGACGTCTTAATGGAAAAACGAACGACTGATTGTGTTGTTCTGGTTGAGCTGGCGCTTGCTTTTGTACTTTGTCGCTCGTTTGCTTTTTGATATTCGAAAAGAGAGAGAGAGAGAGAGAGAGAGAGAGAGAGAGAGAGAGAGACGGACCCGAGAACGGTGAAATCGATGCGAAAGCGGATTCACGGCGTCAGAGATGCACAATGAGCCCCCATTTTTTAACGTCCGTCGACGAAGCGTCTCGTCACGCGTTTCAGCGAGCGACAGCTGCTGCTGCGGGTTGCTTTCCAGCCCCATACAAATCGGGAAACGTACCGGCCCCCTTACGAAATAAAAACGTACCTTAAGGGAGAGCAGGGGCGGATCTAACCCCCTCGGGTGCCCGAGGCTGACGATCACGTTGCGACCCCCGATTCGCTCAGGCAAATCAACAATTTTAAAGAGATCTTTACCGTAACTTTACATATCTCGCAGCTTGCTCCTTTCGAATGGAACGATCGTTGCAATATTCGTGTAATTCTCCCGCGCGAGTTTTTCTTTAATTTTTTAAATTGTATCTAGCCTGCAGCAACGACTCGACGAATCGAAATTTGAAAGTTTTGAAACTTCGATTGTAATTCGATAATTAAGACAATACTGGGTAATCATGTGCAACAACAATAATCAATTGTGACACGGTCTTTGCAATCGCGAATGATTCAGTTTCTATTGTAAATCGTAACCACGTTTTAATTTTAGATATCCAATGATTCACGAATGGAAATACAAAAAACTGCACGACTTGTACCCCAGTACGATTCGTTTCACTGAAAGCCCAGAAACAAACCATAAAATTTTATTGATATGCAAACATTTGAATCGATACAAAACGAATTACAGGCGCGATCGCTCAGTACCAGACAACGCCACGCCCCCTCGCGAATCACGTGACCCAAATCAACCAATCGCTAATTTTCGTTGCATCAGAAAAAAGAAATATATATAGTGAACAATCATTGCTTCACAATACTAGATATTTTTTCTCCTGACTTTCATGTAAACAAATTATTTTATCGTCTCATCATACGAAAACGAACTGGTTATATCATTTTCAATTAGCAGAATGATCAAAAAGCTCAATCATTTCTCGAACACAATTGTTCTATATTCGCCTTTTGTTACTGACAATATTACAATATACTTCTAAAATACCAAAATTGTTATCCCGACCTTTGCACACTGACAATTCCGATAATTGTCTGTTAATTTTCCTGACAAATATTTTTCGATTTTATAGCCTCAGCGTCGAGATAAATCCGCTCCTGAGGGAGAGAAGGGTCGCACACGGTCGAGGATTTCTCTGGCATGGGAATACAGGGGGCCATGGATTCGCATACGTACGCACGTTTCGAGATCAAACCACTTTTTCACCCTTGCTTGCGTTTTACACGTGTGCAAACGTCTTCGGTGGTTAATCGAACGAAGATTCATTCTTTGGAGAGCAACGCACGTGGGAAATGGTCCGTTTTGCTCGACAGCAATCACACGCGTGTTTAATCGTACGGTTTATTAAGATTCTTTGCAGGACATGATCGCAGAGAAAAGCGATTCTTTCGTTCGCGGATAATCACCGAGTGTGAGGGGAATGTTTGATGCTTGATCGAAGTAGGTTAACTCTTCTGCAGAATATGACAAAAGAAAAAAAAAGTACATCGGTTCTTTTCTTCACGTTGGGACGCGGATTAATCGCTTGTACAATCCGACTGCGAGAAAAGAAATATTCGCGCAATGTGTAATCGCGTGGAGACTCGAGAATATCAGTAGAGCTTCGCGTAATTTTTCACAGACATTTTTCTTTGCCCTTTGATTCTTCTGATGCGAATTCACAGTAATAATCCATGCAAATGTAAAACTACAATTTACAGTGAATTTATACTCAGTCGCACAAATTTTGACGAACTAACCCCTTAACCTACAAGCTACGTTCCAACAGTCTGGGCCCAAAACGTAAACAGGATCGACGGTCCCAAGTTGCACTAAACGCGCACGACTTACAGAATGTGAATAGGATACAACTGGTTTAATTTTGTGGAATATTTGACAAGTAATTACAACCTGGTTTATTATCAATCACTAAAATGTAACATAAATCAATAACATTTATCTGCAATTCCTGAATAAATTAGCAGTTCACGCAATTAGCATAAAAAAATCAATAACAAAAAACATTTTGTGGGGATTCTTCTCTAATATTTAAGAGAATATATTTCAACGTGCGACCGTGACCGAGAATAACGTGTAACTGATTACGATACAAAGAGATAATAAGAATCTAACACGAGCGCGACCGTCGCACGACCCGTGATATTTACATTTCGCCCGAACGACGTACTACTACGGGCCCGTAGTAATACGTTTTGGGCCCGAATACAAGAGTGCGAGTCTCACACGTATCCATAGGTTAAGGGGTTAAATATCTGAAGAGTCTACATGTTCTTTATTGTTCCAACAAAGTAACGAATTAGCAGATTCTTAACGGAGAAGCAAGAGTTTCAGTTTGTTACAGAACACGATCGCGAAAAATGGCTTCCTTTATTCGTGGAGAAAGATAAATCTCCTCTGATTAATCCAATTGCAGATCAAATCTCTGTAAATCATGAGCCTTTCGTTCAGCAATGTGATCACTCGTGTAATCGAGTTTGAGAATAACTATGTACTTACATAAATCTTCATCAATTAATTGAACCGAGGTTGATTCTTTATAACAATAACTCGCGTAATTACATTCGAAAATATATATATATATATATGTGTGTGTACAAATTTACATAAATCTTCATTAGTTAATTGGTTAATTCCTTGTAAAACACTGCACGATTATAAAAAATTATAGAATCAATTCGCTCATTGATCGATCGATCGAAGGATCAACGATTGCAAGAAAGGAAAGTGAAAGTGTCGTGCCGATTTAATACAAATTAAATTTAATATCTAATAAATGTATACCAAAATTTAAATCCGCGTTTCAATTTCCCGCCAAAATGCGGCACGACACCGCAAACTTGCGAACATAAAATTTTCAATTTGTCGAAAAATCGGCAACTGTCGTAATTTCACGCAGCAACGAATCTGCAAGAACGATATCCTTGCTTTCCCATTTGTCACGCGACGCAAAGACATCTTTTCCGTGAAAAATGAATTCAGGATTGCAGAGAGCTACCGAAAGTAGAGGCTTCACGCTCCGAAATAAGCCGAAAATAATTCATCGCACGATTTCTTGCTGCGAAATTGCAAGTAGTTTAAACGCAATTAATTTTTCGAAACGTTGGTAATTTATTTAACGCATTCAACAAGCGCACTGTACGAACGTATTTCTCACAGCGCTCGCTCGGCTGATCACGGCGGAAACGCGAGAACGGGTCTCCTCTAGATCCGTGGATACCCTCTGCCTACACCGTGAACGACGCTGTTGCGTTGAGACATCGTGCACGTGCCGCAACCAGACTTCTCGCGAGTGCACAGGTGCAGCTTGACGTTTAAAAAAGCGAAGGTGCGGCGGAATTGCGCAAACGGTAGATCTCGTGAAATTCTCGTCCAAGGACAATCGAATCACGGCTCAGTGGGTCGCCTGTCTGCCCGTCTGCGCGGAATCGGGTCGGCGGTCGATATCTAAACGCGATCGGTGAGAAAACAACAAGCCGGAACCGACACGAAAATCGACTTGGCCTGAAAAATCGAGCAATGTCACGGACGGATCGCGACTTTTGAATCGATCACGAATGGATGTTCTCGTGAGAGTTGACTTCGTTTCGGTCAATCCTTTGCTAGGATGTAACATCGCGTCAAACTCGAACAAAGAAAATTAAACTATAGGAAAATTCAGTCGCTCGAGTTCTGATTCCTGTGACTTTTGAAAAATTTTGATTAGTACAGTCAGCTTCCGTTTACAACGCTGAATTGACAAACATGTTGTACGAAGCACGTGTCAGTTTTGTCGTCAAACGTATGAAATCTGAAGAAAACTACAGGTACGAAGGATAATAAAAATATTGGCGACAAAACGTCGAATGTTCGATAATAATTTCTGTACATTTACGTTGAGTGATAAATACATTTGACACGGTTAAAGGCCAAACGAGAAATTACCAGAATACTACAGCTCCTCAAAATTTCTCAAAATTTCATCAAACTGTATAATCCAGGCAATGGCGCGACGATGGAAGCGAGTGTTTCAAATTTCTTTCCAATGTTTCCAAAAAGAAATTACACAACAGCGTCAACAAGATCAAAAGCAAATTCCAACGTCGATTAAAATCAGACAATGCAAATTGATCGAAAGTGTATCGCGTTGTGATAGGTCCTTGATTGGGTTGACTAGCGGAGGGGATACGAAAAAAAACGGCGAAAGGTGTTCCGAGAATCGTCGGCGAGAAGTCGCATAAATCACGCCGGAGAAAATGAAGGCGCTGGAAAGGTATGCGTCATTTGGGACGATTCTTTGTAAATTGCAAGATGGAGGACGAAGAGAGGAAGACGGTGCAAGAAGGAGAGACAGAAGCAAAGAGAACAACCCTCTCGTGTACCGCGCGTCGTGTATCGAGAGTACTTAAGTATGGTACGCGTCCTCGTACGGGGCTAAGCCTTTTTCGCGGAACGTCTCGACCCTGGACCACGTGTCCTTCCCCCGTGCCCTCTCCCCTCCCAGCCAACTTGATTTGGCATTGTGATGCAAATTCATCGAGGATCCGTACTCCGCGAGAATTTCTGCGAGCCGACCTCGAGTGTCTTCCTCCGTTAAACTAACAGCGAGATGCTCGTCTTTCCGCTTCGACCACACCGCCTGTCAAACGTTCCGCGCTTCGTCGATAATCGGTGTCAACATGGTTCGAACGGTGCTTTTCGTAATTGTAAGACTTGCTCGAGTCTCTGTCATATTATACAATCAGTTTTTCAATCAAACGGTGGAAGTTTGACGTTTCTTGCGTAGGAAAGTAAAAATTTGTTTCGAACAAGTTCGATTAATTCGGAAGAAAATTGTGGATTTTTATAAGTAATCGTATTTTGGGGAGTCGTAATTACAGTTTGGTATTATTATTATTGTCACTGAAAGTGATTTCAGCGGGGGTAACCCAGAAAATCGGGTGCAACGCTGATGCAACGAAAATTAGCGATTGGTTGATTTGGGTCACGTGATTCGCAAGGGGGCGTGGCGTTGTCTGGTTGACCGAGCAATCGCGCCTGTAATTCGTTTTGTATCGATTCAAATGTTTACGTATCGATAAAATTTTATGGCAAAAATGTCAGGACAGTCGCTTCTGGGCCTTTCAGTGAGACAAATCGCACCGGGGTACAAGTCGTGCATATATTTTATGTAATTGCATTCACTGCAATTTCTGCGTGCAGTCGAGTTACTACGTTTGGAAATTTATATTCGGAGCGTTGGAAACTAAAAAAAATTGGTCGGGAATAAAATTTTGCTTCAAAAGAATCGACAACGACCCAAAACTATCGAAGGCTGGGCACGTTACGCAAATCGCGACTCGTCACCTTGGGAATAATGGAAAAACCATCCCGGATACGTTGAAAAAACTCTGCGATACTTGTTGGTATCACAAAGTAGCTCCGAGCTACGTCGTACGAGCCAAAGATTTCCGAGGAATCTCCTCCGGAGAAAACGAGACGTTAAAAATCGGAACGATCCAGATCGTCCACGAGGCGAGTGGTAAATTACAAATGGTAAATGAAAAAAGAACGGCGTGCTATCACGCGCCTCGGAGGAGCGCAGGGATTTCTTCTTTTTTTCCCAAAGGGAGTTCATCGACCCAGCTGGTCGGAGTTCAGCGAATCCTCGATCCGGCGGCGTTCGACTCCCGCTGCTCGTTTTTGTAGCGGACAGAATACAAGCGTCCACCGGGGCTAAAGGTAATACACGCGCGTGTACGAGCGCCGCGGCTTAATATTTGAATAACGCGCGTAGGTTTGACCCGGCCGAATCAAACGACGTATCGGCCCCGGCCATAATCAGGCGACATTGTGCGTCGTAGATTATGGGGTGGAGAGAGAGCACAGCGACTCGCCGAGCCAGCCGCACGAATGTATAAGTAATGGAGTTACGAGAGAGAGAGAGAGAGAGAGAGACGACCCTGTCGTCCTCCCAAACCGCTCTCTCGGAATCCACTTTATTGGCCTGGTCGCGCGATCTTCGCACCTGTCGGCTAAATCTTCCACGAAATCGGGGAAACTCTACGGCCGGTCTCGCCTGGAGATATTTTCGGCGACTGTTTTTGCGGCGACGATTAACTCGTTAACTCCGCAACGACCGGATAATTTTGGGAGCAACTTTCGCTCGTTGCCACGTTCTGTAATTTTTGTTCCGTGTAATACGTAGGTTGCAATAACGTAAACGTTACTGTCTCGTGGAACGATCGGTGAACTGCAATATCGTAAAAAGAAAGGAAGTGAAAGTGCGAAATTTGCGGCCGTGTGTCTCAGTTATGAAAAATTTACGTTCGCACAAATTTCAATAATAAGATGTAGGATCTACGTACGTATTCGCGACGAGGAAAATGCGTGAAAAGGAAATTTACGGGCACAAGTTGACCGAAAATCCAACAAGAAGATAGTACGAACCTTAAATTGTAATACCTCGAAAGTGAAAGCACGTGGCGTGCGCCATTTCCGTAGAACCAGAGAAACGGACCTTTTTTTTTTTAATACTAAAATCGTGAAAGTCAATTCGAAAGATTCGCCAAACTCGTGTCTTCGACCTAAGATTTCTAAGATTTTATAAAATTTTTGTAACATTTTATTGAATTATCATCTGACTGAGTTTCAACTCGTTTAATCGTGTACGACAAAAACACATCACCGTTTGCCATTTTGAAACTAAAAATAAATATCCGTAAATTTCTCGTTCCAAAATATTCCAGGATATTCTTCAACGAAACTTGAACGATATAAATAAAAGAGGAACAACGAGCAACGTATATAATTCCGAATAGTAGCCCGTAAAAAAAAAAAAAAAATGAGAGACGTCGATTAGAAGAGAGGAAAGAGATTTTCCCCAGCTGAGAGAGTATCGAGCCTGGAATGGAATTCACGTGGAATCGCGGCAAGCCGAGGTATAACGGTGCACGCCAAAGTGCGCTTAAATCATGCCTGCCTCTCATATCCTAGGCTGGGCAAGAGGCGTCCGAGTGCGTGCGCGTTTATCCGACGTGTATCGAGCGAGAGCTCGTGTGCACAAAAGCGCATATTTCATACAAATCAGTTTACGAGCCTGTAGGTTTAGCGGAGACGAGAAGGAAAGAGAGGCGCAGCCGAGCTCGGAGAAAGCACCAGCGTGTCGCGCGATTCTTCTGTTACGAGCGGAGCCGTAATAGAGAAAAGCGATACACGGCGGTACGACTCGCGACGGCATTTGGAATTTTTATCGGCGCTGAGATGAAACGCGAGCATCGCAATTGAAGGTTGGTAAAATTTGCGAAAAATGCGAAAGCGTATGGAAATGATCGATCAATTTGTTTGTTACGCGTTACAACCACGAATGTTTACGCAATGTTTGTACACATTGGTTTGTTTCATTCGTTTCGTGTACATTGTGACGTTTATTTTGAATATTTTATAGTACTTTTGCATACGATGTAAATTTTTTCTAACTTGAAATTTCGTACAAATACGTAAAAGTCTACACAACTGTGCACATTGCTTATTGAAAGCTTATTAGTGTACAGCGTAAATTACGATTTTGCATTATTAATATTATTAACATAGAATGACTATTCAAAGACTATACATTCTTGAATTTTACGATTAGACTGTGGATCTTTAATTTGTGCATCTGTAATTTGAAATATCCAAATTTGTTACAATATTTAGCGAATGTAACGAATCTCTATTTAAGTTGTCCTTCGGTTCTTCAAACCTTCAACACACCGTGGCAGGAGATTTTCAACTTTTCCAATTTGAATCGTATTTTTTTTTCTTTCTCCTACGCGTTACTTTCGTAAAATTATATTTTTCGCGTTTCACGAGATCCGTAGAGACGCATCGATGTCGAAATTCACTCGACAAACCCACTCGTTGGAGGACGAAAACGAAGAGGCACGGTGATCTCCTATTCACTTACACGGATCTATGGTGTGCACGCCCGGTGTCATGTGTACACAAGCGCCGACAATGGCGACGTGTACACGGATGCTGACCGAGAGAGCATGTCCAGAGATAAATCTCGCTCTCGGTGATATTGCCCCGAGAACTACCCGCGGTGGATCGTTCGCGCGATCGATGGATCATCGATCGCTACTCCGAGCCAGCGGGTGGGTACAGCCTGCTGCTACGCGACTCGCTCGTGCAACACGTTTCTCCACGCGTACGCTCGCAACGTTTCCACTTGTATACCTGTGTACCTGCGGCGCTACTCGTGTATATACAGCGTGTCGCGAAAAACAAAATCAATCGATTCCGCTGTTTTTAGAAAACACTTCCACTTTACCTAAGCGATTAATCCTTCGTCTCTCGAAGAAGAGAGCGTGCAACTGTCACAAACTGTACAACTTGTGACGCGAGTAATTGTAAAATTGTAGAATAAATATTCCAAGCATTTGCAACATTGTCAAGTATCTTTAGCATCTAGTTTAGTACGAAGTTGAACTGTTATATTAATTTTAATAATGTATAAATAATCGATATTTTAACTGTCACGTTAGTATTTTGACTCAGATTTTAACGGGACATTTGATGCCCGTTGAATTTCGAAAGTTTTCTCACTCCAAAGTGTTTTAAATTTCATTTTGCACTCGAGCTTTTCTTGTCACTTGCTGGATTTAAATTAACTAATTAGTTTCTGCTTCAAACGCTTCCAAGAGGTCTGATAAGACTTTGGACTCTCCCTGACACCTTCGTTGAACACCTTCGTTTCTTTTCCCATTCTCAACTATTGTGAAATATCTCCAGTACCAAGCGCGTGAAACATGACTCGACGTAATATGTATCAACATGCTTCTTTCTCAAGAACGACAAGAATCGGACCTATTCATTTTCTCCCGATGTGGCATTTTATGTTGCTATATCCTATAAATATTCTCCATACAAAATTATTCGTACACTCGATAAAAAATAGCTTCGCAGACAACCTAGCCATATTTTAATAATTACAATTAAAATTTCAAGAAATCCTAACCCAGAAGAAAACTTCAATCTGCAAGATCGCGAAAGGAATTTTCAAGAACGGAAAATTTTCAACGTATGAATTTTTACAATTTTCAAAGATGAAACTACCCGCTGTACGATGTGAAAAAAACATCTTTGAAGAAAGACAAACTCGAGACTGTCAAAGTAAAAGTTAAGATATGGCCAACAGGATTGATCTTTTTTCACGAAATTACAACAGAATTATAACTGTCGACAATTTTTCGTCGAGTGTACGAACAATTTTCAGAGTGACAGTAACTGAAAGTGATTTTAGCGGGGTAACCCAGAAAATCGGGGTGCAACGCTGATGCAACGAAAATTAGCGATTGGTTGATTTGGGTCACGTGATTCGCGAGGGGGCGTGGGAGATTGGGAGTGGCGTTGTCTAGTACTGAGCAATCGCGCCTGTAATGTACTCGTATTCGGTCGTTACAGATTATTCGACACGTGTGTGTCGATTGCTATCGGAATATTTTTTCGAAAGGAGTGGAGAAACCTTTTTTTCCGAGAAGAGAAACCATCGAAATCCATCGGTTGCTTTCGCCAGTCATGTGAGATCACGAGCGAGTGTTGGCTGAGAATTTTGATCGACAGATCGCTCGCTTGACATTCCGACGCCGCGTTTTCTCCGTAGTTTTGCGAATAGAAAACGGATCGAGAGGAACGCGGTTGCGTTACGAGGACAGAAATCTGGCAAAAGTTGGAAGGAGCGAGAACTGAGTGAAACTTTGGAAGTTTCCTACGAAACTCCATGTACAAAGATGCATAAACACGTAATAAAATATAATTTACAATGATATTGAGCAATTCTTTCGAAATCCTTTCCCATCTCGTGTTAAAAACGGTTCTCTTTACTCGGGGGATCGCAACACGACGATGTGTAGCGAGATCGGAGCCAGCGAGATTAATCAAAGTGTGCAATTAATCACGCGGTACAGACGTTTTACAGTTTTTACCGGTTTTTCGCGAAATGATTCTACGGCCGACGGTGTTTCAAAACTGTACTGTTGGACGCAAGAAAGGCTTCAATGACAAATCAGTTTCAAAAGAAATGTCTTTAAACACATTTAAAAGTAAAATATTTCTTACACGAGACAAAGTTGTTGCAAGACATGTATTTCACAATATTTCTTTCTGTGATAGTTCCATTGACCTTAATCTGAGTTGCGTAGTAAATCCTCCCGAAGCCCTTATTGCGTAAAAAGCACGATATTCTTTTCTAACGTCATTCTTTGTCATTCATTTCGTATTTGCGTAACATTTGAAATATATAACACTGAAACGATATACTACTCCTTCGTTGATTCATTCGAGAGCATATCTACTTACAAAACTAAAAAGATTGTTAATTTTGCGATTAATTTACGATTAACTAAAAAACGCTATTAAAGTTTACACATGGAAATAGTACTATGTTATTGACGTGGAATCAAATTAACCGTTTCGGTCAAAAGTCGAAAAAGATCTAAAGTTCTTTCCGTGCAAATCCACAGTTTTATAAAGAAAATTTAAGGAAAGGATGGTAGATTGCTTCAAACTTCTTACAAATGCATAAAAAGCCGCAGTCGGAGAGTTGCAGCGAGTTGAAGCTCGATTCATCAAGCTGTGAGATGAGCGGTGGATTATCGACCGATCGATCGATCGAGGATACCTCTCGATTTCTTAATGATCGGATCATCTGGCCCACCGAGCGAAGATTGAACGTGCAAGCGTCGCGGTCGAACGCGAAAGGAAAATACCTGGCTTGATCGTAGGTGTTTGCAAACAATGGCAGAGAATCGTCTATGGCCGATTTCGACATGTGGTTGGAACTACGCTTGTAATACGACGCGAGCAGGGTGCGCCGCAAATGAGCGCGTACGTACGCTCGCTGGAAAAAGAACGAAGAAGACGCGACTCCGGTGGAGAGACATCGCGATGCGAGTCGTCGGCGTGCCACGTCGACGTCTCGTGTTTCGTCGAGCGCATACGTTGAATTTTCTTTTCTTCTCTTTGCAAACTACACTCTACATACACTTGTAACATACTACTTCGGAGCGTGTTAAAAAAAAATTTTTTTTCAAATGTTGGTTATATCTCGAGTTAAAACTTGACAATGTTTCTATCCGTATAAATGTTCAAAATGCAGGAAACATTTTATTTCGTCCAGAGTTACAGGATGATCCAAATCGTACAGCATGCTGCTTGCAATTGTTAAAGTTTAATGTCAGAAATAATTGTTGAAATAATAAATAATATGCACGCTATAATTGCTCATAGTCATTCGAATGACTCAAAATGTTAACAAATTGTTACTTGAATAATCGAAATTTGGAACACGTACAATTTTTAACTGTCCTATCCTATTAAAGATGAGTCGTCTCATCGTTTGGATTCGTTATTTATAATTTTGAAAACGAAGTTAAAATTAAAAGAATCTTACACGTTACCAGTAGCAAAGCTCGGATCCCACAGTAGAAGTGACAAATACCGATCGATTACAAGAAAAGCAAACCTCTGCTCCGCAGCAACTGCAAATTTTTATAATCTCACGACGAAAATGTTCAGATGCAAAAATACACGATAAATAATCGAGAAAGAGCCAGAATGGCGACAGCGAGTCAACAAGGGAACTGTAAAAAAGTCGCAGAAAGAGTCGAAGAAAGAGAAAGCTGGCAGAGGAGCGACTGCCATCTTTCTTTCGTACGATTCTGAGTCTCACTGAAAGGCCCAGAAGCAACTGTTCCGACTAGGAAACGAAGACGGCTTTTATGCAAACATTTGAATCAATACGAAACGCCCCCCTCGCGAATCACGTGACCCAAATGAACCAATCGCTAATTTTCGTTGCATCAGCGTTGCACCCGATTTTCTGAGTTACCCCCGCTAAAATCACTTTCAGTGATAAAAACAAAAAGAGAAGCGAAGAAGGATAGGCGCAAAAGGGATGATAACGTATCGGTCGTAACGCGTTAAATGAAATGGGCCGACGGAGGAGGCTTGTGTTCCAGGAAATATGAATGGCGCATGGATAGGCATGCTCGTTACTTCTCTTTGCCGGCTGTTTCTCTTCCTCCGTATTCTGGCTCCTCTCTCTCTCTCTCTCTCTCTCTCTCTCTCTCTCTCTCTCTCTCTCTTCGACTTGGTCCCATCATGTTCGGCCTTTCTCTTTCCGCCGCGTTCGACCAACAAATATGTATCGCCCCGGTCAAGTTGCACGCGTCTGCGTGCGTGCCAACCCACGCAACTGAAGAGACGGAGGCACCGGCGTCTAGATATATATGACGCGACAATGAATCAGAACCGGAACCTTCGGCATTCCCGAGGGCTGTACTCCCCGTGCAGAACAAGGCCCTGTCTACACCGAACCGCCGCACCGACACCGCGTCACCGAATCCGACCAAATTTTGAAAATCATTCCGCAAAACTGTACGAACATTTGGGAAACTCTTGCACGTACCGTAATGAGAATTTATGCTCGATTTTTGAAATACAGTGAATACTTATGAACGTGTTTGAACACTTGTATATCTCTAATCAACTCGCATTTTTTAAATTACAGTTCAGTCATCACATGTAGCACAGTTGTATTTAACTTTCGTTTCCTAGTTATCCGTGTATTTTTTTGAAACACACAGACTGCCTGTAGTACACGCAAATATATATGAAACATCTAAACTATAACATCCGCCATCGTGCAGATAAAAATATCCAGAGTACCTGGTATCACATTTAGCAAACGAAATAAACCTTCGTGCTTTTCCTGATTATTTTCGCAAAAAACGCAAACTTGCCTGGAAAATTCACGATAACGTCTTCCAATTTAAAACGAAGTATCTCGCGCGAAAGATACTTACTACAAACACGCGTGTAACAGGCGTCGTTTCTTCAACGACGAGCGTATCGATCAACCGCATTTTTGTCATTAGGATAATCCAGCGGAAGTCCCAGGAAAGGAAAAGAAAAAAATTGAAATTTGCAGCGCTTGTTCCCCCGTAAGAGAGAAGTTCCCTCGTAATATCAAATATTTACGACGCGTTGCGCGTGTACGCGACACCTAGTGCGTCGTCTCTCTCGGATATCTCATCGCGATGGTTGGCATTCGCGTGCAATAAAGAACGAAAATATAACGCGGATTAACGCGAGACCAGCCGACGGCCGTACGCACGTAACGTACGTGCGTATTATACGTACGCCGACTGCTCCGATATCTAATCCGCTCGATCGAATTAGAGCCAACGAAGACTTCATTCTCCGTTTCCGGTGGTACATACAAACGCGCGCGTGTAACGAGAGAAAGAAAAGACGAGAGAGAGAGAGAGAGAGAGAGAGAGAGAGAGAGCAAGATGCTACGTACGACGTTTGTATCTCGTCAATTAGCGTAATTCGAATTAAGCATGTCCCGCGGTGCGATCGTGGATCGCGATCGAGAATCGTCGAGGGAAGAGGATCGCGGCGGGGCAGGAGGAGTAACTAGATCGGTGCTAATACGCTCTTGGGCAGCAGCCGGCACCGCGATCGAGATACCGATCGATTTTATCGAGTCGAGGTGGTACGGCCAGCGGAGCGCGGAGCGGCGCACCCGCGGCAGAAATCGATGGGATTCATTGCGTAACGAGCCACTTACCGCAAATCAAACTAATAGCCAATAAAGTACAACGGGGTCTAAAATCGCGTCCGCGGAGCCCCAACAACCACACCTGGCGTCCATTGGGACTCTTTAATCCGCGCGGTCGATCCATCGTTTTAATGGCGCGATCGTTCGTTCGATCCATCTCGCGTCACGTCGCGTACGTATCCTCGGCCCAACGGAATTTCCATTAGGAAATCGGGACAACCGGTGGTTTAGGTTAGGAAACTAGCCTGGAATAAACGACGGTCCATTTTTGAGGAGGAGGAAATCGCGTTTAGTTGGACAAAGTTTCCAAGTGTTTGATCAAACACACGCGCATAGAACGAGCAGCGGCATGTTTTGTCCGCTAAAAACTCTGACGCTTACAGAACATCCCGTGTTAAAATCGGCTCGTATCTACTCGTGAGATATTCCGTTCCTCTCGATTAAGCAAGAGTCGTACTTTCCAAATGGCGCTCGTATCTCGTGACAGTTTACAGGTCCGACGATGATTCGACAAAACTAAACTCTTTCAACTGGCGTTGAAACACGGTAAATGCTGAGACGCGGAATGTCGATCCGTTAAATGTACGATCGGAGATGCGACTGGAGATCGGCGAGACTACGTAGACCAAGTAGAAACGCAATTGGACACGTTAAAGTTTACAGAGAAGCTCGGTGTAATCGACGCGTTAATTAACAAACAGCGAGGTTGCGCTGGTCGCGCAGCCGAGGTATGCGGTAAAATTGATACCGCGAACAATAAACCGATGAGTAAGCCGAAGCTCTTGTATCGAAGCTCATTCCTCTCGCTACGATCGAGCATGTAGCTCCGATCCGTGATTTTCACTGATGATTTAATCGCGCAGACTCGACAGATAGCGCACGTACGAACGCGCTGGTCGTGGTCGTATTACCTGGACGCACGTCGCGCGTGTTCGTCAACGAATCGCGATGGGCATTTATTCAAATAAGTCGAGTTCATTTCACTCGAATCGAAAAATCCATCGACAAACGAATAAATTCACGAACCGAGATAGTTTATTAATCGAATTATTCGTTCAAAGTGTACGGAGAGATCGCAAGTTTAAAAACACAACTTCGATGTGACACGATATAAAAATTAATTCCCATTCTTACAATACTTGTACTTAAACTCTTAATAAACTCTAACACGCCATCTCATAACTCCGAATTTGCATTAAGATTCGATAAAACGTGGAAATGAATTAATCGTGAAATTTTTGGAGATTAATTTCATCCCCTTAGAATGAATATCGGCAAGAGAAGTATACCGCAACAATTGATACCACCCGTACCGCAGCAAAAAGTTTTCGATCAAAAAAACTGCACGACTTGTATCCCAGGATTCGTTTCGCTGAAAGGCCCAGAAGCAACTATTCCGACCGAGGAAATGAAGACGAAATTTGAATCGATAGAAAACAAATTACAGGCGCGATCGAACAACGCCACTCCTACTCGAGGTCTAGCCCACGCCCCCTCGCGAGTCACGTGACCCAAATCGACCAATCGCTAATTTTCGTTGCATCAGCGTTGCACCTGAAGAGGGTAACCCCGATCTTGTGGGTTACCCCCGCTAAAATCATTTCAGCGATAAAAACTCAGATCCTCCGGATACAAAATATTTCTACGTTTGTTCGAAACGTATAATCATCGAAACTAGAATTAGCGGTGAATTCCGTTACACGAAAGATTAATGATAGACAATTACTCGATACGCGTGATACAAAGTTTTCTGATTTTCTGAATCTCCGATGTGGAGATATCGTTAGAATCCTCTCGATTTGATTTCCAGACTGCGGAGAATTCGCGCTTTAATACGGCGAGAGGTAAAAGAAAAACACTGAATTCCTTCCGAGTTGCTGGTGCAATTATAAAACGATGCGATTAGAGAGAGGCTCCGAAGAACGACACGGGGGAACTCCGGGGAAGCCATCAGCGAAGATTTCAACGCGCCACGTTGGTTAACTCGGTAACGGTACCTGGAATACTTCGAACGCGAACGCTCGCGGGTTGTAATTTCGCCGAGCATGCATGTCGAACGTCGAGCGTTCGCCAGCCGAAAATAATATTTCGTCGCGGGTAGCAATTAATCCGGCACGAGAGCCGCGAGGAACGCGGCCCCGCATCGCCGCACGTCCGTGCCAAGTGCTAATTAAGATATACGCGCGAATTTCTGGCGATAAACGTTCGATATCGACCATCTACCCAGTTCTCGTCGCGATCCCCAGGCCCCGGTGAAAGATGTTTCGTCGACGCTGATCAAGTGCCGAGGATATCAGCAAAGACGAAGGAAGAGAAGCGCTTTTAATGCTCTCTCCGCAAACGCAGTGCCTTTGAATTGTTCGTTTTAATTGAGATTTAAGCGAGGTTACGACTGACCGAATAGAACGATTATTGCATGGTTTTATGATCGACGTAACAGTATCTATGTATTCTCGATGTCAGAGAACAAGATTCGTATCCCAACGGGCAAACCGAGTCGATAGTTTCAAAGTGTTGAACGATATTTTAAATTCAGACGATCGTCGATTAATTTGCATCGTTGTTCGATTATTTTCACTTATTGTTAGAGGTTTTTTCTATACAACGAAATCACAGAATCGGTATTTGACGATTAACACTGCTAAAATTTCATATTTTAATTCAAATTTATTTGTCATACAGCGAAGTTACGATAGGTCAACAATTCTCTAATTCTAATTCGAAGCGACGTTATTTAACACTTTCGACTGGAATTACTTTTTAATTCGAGTTGGTGCTTGACGTTTCAATTTAGAATTTTACCATGTAATCGAACTAGTTTCGAAGCCAGGGAGGGCGAGTAAACCAGTTCGATTTTAAGAAAAGTGCCAGAGCAAGAGGTTAATGGAACGGCCACGATAAAAACGGCAACGCGCAATCTTGGTGTCTTTTAAACTGTTGCAAAGCTCGTTTTCAGCCACTTTGTCCCCGGCGCGGACGTTAATTCTCCGTTTAACCCGAACCTCGTGTCCTCCGGGTCGAAGATCTTTGACACGACTTTGGGACGAGCGAAAAGGAGAGACACACGGCGAGCCGACTTAATGTCGAGGTCGTTAAGACCTCGTTTTCACTGCACTACGGCCGGTTAGTGTACAACGAGTGACTCTCGCCCTCTTTCCCGCCTTTTCGTTACGCAGTTACTGACCCTTCCACGTTCATTGTTCCCCCCATTTAGGTGAAAGCACCTGCCGAATGACTCGTGCAACGAGAACGTCCATCCTCCGAGCAACTCTTTTCGGCAATTAGCGATTAAACTTGATGACGACCGAGACGACGACGAACAAATAACTGTAATTCCACGCGGGAATTTTTCACTGTTAAATATTTGTGAACGTAGAGTTTTTAGAAATTGTAAAATTTTTTTTAACACTGAAACTGCCATTGGAGTTTTGCCTATTTCTGACATACATGTTTATATTTGTAATATGTATTTTCGGAGACTTGAATGATCTTTAGTAAAATGTATAAATAGAAGCTTGTCGTGCGTGTTTTATTCTTTTATTACAAATTTTTTCTTGCTCCTCACACCTTGATTTCTCTCTGTTAAAAATTTTACGCTCTGATCGTTGACAGTTCTAGTATTAAAATACAAGCTCGAAAAGCTTTTGGTAAAATATCTACACGAATAAAAGCTTGGATTCTTTATTGCGTTATAAACTCTTTACTTTCACTTATTGTCTGCACATTTGTTGCTCCGATAGTTTTCCAAGTTTTGTACTTTGGTTGGATACTAAAAAAGGATTACTTCGCACACTGTATTTTGTGTTAACTCTTCTAGAGAGGATAAATGTCGGAGAAATAATTAATTTACTACCAAAATAATTTCAGGTTATTTTAATTATCGCGATAATTAGAAATATGCAGATACTTTCAACGTAATTGACATCGATTTTGATTGAAATTGACAGAAATATAACTATATATACTCGTCGTTAATCAATTTCATCATATCATTGTATCAATCACTAATAAATAGCTTTGACAGCTTTAACAAATTAAAAAAAGAAAATGAAAGACAGACATAAATGATACTGAATCCCGAAAAATACAAAAGAAGGACAACACATCAGCTTGGGAAGTTGATAAAATTCCAATTTTATAACAACTAGAAATAACCACGAAAAGAACCAAACCTGTGTCATTCTCAAGCAACGTTACACTGGCATTCGCAGGAACAAACCCGATTTCATCGATGAGCATTCAAGGCGATCGCTCGAGCGAGCCTGATCGACGCGGTGTCTTCTTCGTTCCGTTTTTTTCTTCTTGCTCTCCTACATTTGCCATTCTCGAGACGATCGTCCCGCGATTGCGAGAAAACACAGCGCGATTGCGAAGCGAAGAGTTTCGCACGAAACCCCGGTGTGAGACCGGGGAATTGAATCATGGGAGCACGCCCGCAGGGGAGATGATACCATCTGACTCCGTGATGAAAGAATACTCTATGATGTTGCGTTTTCTAACGGGCGCCCATGTGTCGGCCAATTACCATCGACAAACACCCCCTCTCGATCGATACCGCGTTGTTTCGTGGTCTGTCAACCGAGAATCACGGAGAAAGTTCGACAAACTTGGACATATACCGGAGGCCACCGGAGCGTAATTCGTTTGGAACGAAATGAAAAACAACAGTTTGAACTAGCGCGTTGTTTAGAGTTGGAAGAAGATTGCTTGCGAGTGTGCGTAAACAATTGGACAACACTTGGTGCAATTTCATTCGAAAGACGGATATTCCCGTTGCGTTTTCACAATTTCTTCTCTATCTAATAACGTATATATTTCAAGAATCTTTACAACGGAGTCTTTAGCCGCTTTATTGCTACGATGTTAGATACTCTTCTCATCAACATCTATCAACTTATCTATACGTTAAGATTCGTTCAAATTTTACATTGCAATAATTTAGAAATGTCCTGTATACTTACACGGTGGAGTATAATCTCTTGTCCAAAATAATGACAAGAATTTACTCAAACAGAAAAATATCAAAAAGAGAATCGCTTCGTTCGATAAACTAACACATAATTGTTTCGAAACGAGACGATACATTATTGAGCTCGTCATTTTTAAAATACATTGTTTGAACAACGCCAGAGCTTACGTACGAACGAACCGAAACCAACTCTTTCGACGCAGACGGTAAATACTTTTGTCCGGCGCCAATCTGTTTTATTTCAATTCCGCGATCAACGGATAAAAATCAATGGAGCGTTACGCTCTGCTCGTGAATGGAAGAGCCTTCGTTCGAATCGAAAGACGCGATTTATCGAGCGAGCCTCAAACGCGAGGCCGGCTAACCGGCCATCGTCCGTGAAATCCCATAAACGACGAAAAAGAGAAAATGCCGCGCCGCGCTCTTATCGAGTGCACTAAATCTAACCACAATTGTAACGACGACATTCCGCGGAACATAGTCCTACAGCCGTTTTCGTTTCCTAGTTGTATACGCGCACCACAATCGCACCGCACCGGGGCTACTTTCCAATGAAGCCATTAACCCCCGTAAGTAGTGCCATTAGATTATGGACGACTCTAACGATTCAAGCAAACTCTTCTGTGTTTGATCTTCTCTGTATTTTCGTATCAACGCTCGAGTAATCGAGGCAATGACAACGACGAAAGAGTGCGAGTCATTCAAGTCTCATTCTTTCCGATCGTTGTTCTAAAATTTGTGAGGGCCGGCTGAAACTTGACGCAGAAAGAAACATTTATTTTTCTCTTCGTTGTGCTTGTAATTTGTGAAAAATCGTCCAATGACAGAACAGTTGTGACGAGTCGTGAGATTGAATTAAAATTTCCAAAATTAAACGATAAATTGCAGTTTTGGTCTCGAGTAAATTTACAGTCCTCGATGTTCGATATGTACCAATTAAGAATTGAATATTCCCGAAGGAAGCGGGAAAGTTAATCGAAACAAATTCAACAAAAACACGAAGCTACGCTCGGTTTTGGCACGATAACTAATTTGATTAATTATCGCGAATAATTGGACAGCGTCGAGAATTCATGCTTCCTGAACCGCGTGCAACGTTCTTAAACGAGACGCAACGAGAGAAAGAATAGGAAGAGGAGGCGAGTCGGGAACAAAGAAGAGAATTGCCGCGAATTTAATAATCGCGATCGTTGCCCCGATAGTCGGACGATCTTGGGTTCGACCGAGATGAAGCTGCAACCACCGCCACGCTCTCCAGTTTTTCCCCACTTTGGCGGAAGGCGTGTCGCCCTCGCGACGAGACGCGGCTACCTTCATTAAACGAAACGATCTGCCCGTGAACGAACGATAGCCTCCGCCGGGTGAATTCGCGCACGCCCCAATAGTCAGGTGTAACGAGACGATTCATCGCTTTGATGTTTCATTCGACACGCGCCGTTACGGTCGCGAGAGTGGAGAGTACAGAAAAAACTGAAAACAACGAAATGAAAATTTCCCTCGGCGGAGAGGAAAAGAGAGGATGAGAAAGAAACGCGAGGTGCATTCTCACTTCCACTTAATGGCTGACTAATTACAGCCTCCTGCCTTACAGTTTCCCGTTTGCGAGTTTCCATCGCTACTTTATCGCTGAAAGTGATTTCAGCGGGGGTAACCCGGAAAATCGGGCCTCTTCAGGTGCAACTAAACGCTAATGCAACGAAAATTAGCGATTGGTTGATTTGGGTCACGTGATGCGCGAGGGGGCGTGGCGTTGTCTGGTACTGAGCGATCGCGCCTGTAATTCGTTTTCTATCGATTCAAATGTTCAATTAGAATAATAATAAATTTTTAATTAGAATTGGATACCGTTTTGTTCATCAAAAAAATGTCGCGACTTTAGTAGTAGTACGTCTTTCGCCTTGGTAGCATTTGTAAGAAACTTTGTAACAAGATGCTTTTAGAACGACTTGAGGAATGCTATACTGGAAAAACTGTGAAGACTTTAGCATCGCGTTACATTTTTTAAAAATCTAAACAGCAATTACGATCTAATTCCACTAATCTACTTTCGTACATTATTTCGTATTTGATGCACATAATTCTTTCTTACTTTCTATTTTACCAAGAGTGCAATAATATAACAAACATCATCGTCGTCGTCGTAATTAGTCGAGGAATGTCTCTGTAGAATTTTCAAATATAATTCAATATTCCTTCGAGAGTCGTGATTAATTTTCGAGTTCTCGAAAGTCTCGATAGACTTGTGTACAACATGAGAGATATCAAAGAAAATCTGCAAAGTTTAACGCATGGGATACATCTGCGTTAATGCATGTACGTCATTTCTGTACTGCGTATTACGCGCTTGGGAAAAGAACAGTCATCATCTATCAAGACCCCCGACACTCAAGATTAATCGAGACTTTCGAGAACCTCGATGAAAAATTCAACGCATTATCAAGACCAATCGAGACTCGTGACTAATTAAGACTTTCGAGAGTCTCAAAAGTAAGCATCGAATCGTAATTCAAAGCTCTCGGACTCGAGTTTTCACAGCATTGTAAAACCGCAGAGAAACTTCACCGTTCGTCGCTGCTTCTACCAATACCAACTATACTGACTAACGTCGCAGCATTATTATTCACAGTTTAATTATTCATACGCCTCGGCGTCGCGTTACAGCGGATGAAAATGTAACCAAGAGGCAACAGGAAAACGCCGTGTGAAAAACCGCGGCTCGCGAACGATTTGAAAGAGCGAAGCCGCGTTGAAAAGGAGCATTCGACGGTTCGGCTCGTTCCAACTATCTCACGAGATATCGCCAGGATCTCCGGACTCGTACAGGGCCGAGAAGAGGGAGGTTAATTGCGGAAAAGAAGCCAAGGTAACGAGGATAACGATCAGACGCGTGAAAAGCTTCCTGCTCGCGCGACCCGGACACCTTCCGGTTCGTACATTCGCGAGTACGAATTAATCTCTCTTCTCTCCGTTCTCTCGGCCGTTTACATCCACCACTACTACTACTACTACTACTACTACTATTACTGCTACGATCGCAACGTTCTCAACGAGAAGAGATCTAGCATCTTCTAGGAAGGATCAAGGACGGGCGAGAGGAGCACGGCAGCGAGCAACGACGATCAAAGAAGAATGTCACGGCCAAAACGTTTCGAGAGAGGGCCTTTCCACTTTTTTTCGCCGTCAACAAGACTCGTTTTTTCTACGAAATCTGCTGGCCTCCGGAGGAACGGCCACGGCGGTGTCATAACTCGTTCGGCCCTGTGGACCTTAAGGGATGCAGAAAAAGAAAAAGCGAAGATTACAAAGCGCGCGTCCAAAACAGAAAAAGAGAGAGAGAGAGAGAGAGAGAGAGGTATATCTCGTAAAGAACGAAATCCGATGGCCGAAAACACCCCCGTCGCGATTTTCATATTCGCAATTAGCATCTTTTCTGCCTCGTCTTTTCGAATTCGAGGCCCGAACAATAGCGGCGGACACCCGCGGCGAACTGGCTCTGGTTCCTCCAACACGCGGACAAAAAGCAACGCGGATTCCTGGCAAATAAAAACGCGAGCCAGAACCCGCCGCGCCTTTTCGTCTAATCTCTCTCTTGCTCTCCTCCCGTCGTTCGTTCGAGCCTGAACTCTCGCGCGTAAATCTTCGCGAGAGAGGGCACCGTGGGCGTCGACCTGGTAATTTTCGGCGAAAGACGGTTTATGGATTTTCGAGGTTTTTCTGAGCCTCGTGAAACACGGGTTGTTGCGGTAACGATCGCTCGCGGGTACGAAAACGAGGTCCGACTGGGAGTTTCGGAATACGCGCGGTGTAGTTCCGTGCTCGGGCCAACGAGCTTCCTCGCAAGGTTGCTTTCCAATCGGCCAGGAATTTTACCTTGTACGACCTCACGCCGGTTTCTAACGTTCAAAATCTGACGCTCAATCACGCGTCTCTATATACCGGTTCCGACGTCGCGTCATGTCTGTAAATACTAGAACTAGCAGAGTGCTCGAAGCACGATCAGTTTACAATCTTCGTTTGAAATTTGATAAATGTGAAATGATGTATTTTTAAGGATTCGAAATCGAAACTTGTGTACTCTGTCGTGTCACGCAGTTCTTCCGTTTCCTTTGCTCTAATATTTCTGACGAAAGTTTTACGCTGCGTTGTAAATAGTTTGTGGAATGTTAGTACGTACGTCTGAATTTTGACAGATGTCTCTTCTGATAATTTCAGAAACAGATGTAAATGAATTTATCATAAAATAACGTCTTGTATCAGAAAATACAATGGTTAGCAAGCATTTATGATCGTCACAAGTGATTGCGAAACAAGTATAAAACAAGCATTTGTGCGACACAATTCCCAAATTAAAATTTACATAACAACGCACAATTTATACACAGGGTAACAAGAAATACACTTGGACAAAATTTCACGGCTGAACAACATTCAGGTGCAACGTTAATGCAACGAAAATTAGCGATTGGTTGATTTGGGCCACGTGATTCGTGAGGGGGCGTGGGGTATGCCTCGAGTAGCAGTGGCGTCTCGTACTGAGCGATCGCGCCTGTAATTTGTTTTCTATCCATTCGAATGTTTGCGTATCAATTTTATGGCAAAACACTCGTCTTCATTTCCTAGTTGGAAAAGTTGCATCTGGGCCTTTCAGTGAGACGAATCGTACAGAGGTACAAGTCGGTTCACGTAGCCGAGAGTACCGAGCGTAAATGCCAAAAGGTTGAATTTCAGTTATCTTCAGATGCCAACGAATACCGATACACCGATGGTAATTTGGAAGATGGTTCAAGGACCTCTTGGCTTGGCGGAGGCGCGCGACGAAAAAATCGACCGAACGTTCATGCAAGCCGACGGTCGAGGATATTTGGCTACCGTGCTCCATCACCTCCGATCGCCGATGTTATCTGAGGCGGCCCCGGGACTTTCTCGTGTCCTTCGCGGAGCGAACGCGAGAGCGAGAGCCAACGAGGAGACCCCCGTGGACCTCCCCCACCCCGAGCACCGCGATTTAACTAGATGCGCCCCTGCAGATCCCTATCTGCCGCGTGGTTGCAAGCAATCGTTGCCTCTGGACTCTCTTCCTCTCTCTCTCTCTCGGACTCGCTGAGAGGTAGACGAGGTGCAGTCGTTAAGGGCTGCGAGCGCGGAGTTGAACGTAGACGCTAACGCGTTCGGCGAGATCTTCATCTTCTTTTTCTCCCCCACGCGAAATTAATGGTACTTGGTCGTTGCCTCGCGAAAGAACCGGGGCAGACAAGGAAAAGCTACCCTGGAACCGACGAAAGTCTTGTCGTCGTTAAGAGTCGAGAGTCGCTCGAATTACGAACATTTGGCAATGTCTGGCTTTAATGCCACCTCTTTGCACCGGAGAAACGCGCGAAAGCCACCGGAGTTCAGTCATCGGAGCTGTTGAAACCGTGCAATTTCGTGCAATTCGAATTACGAATCGCGCGAATGAAACTCGCCCCCCTCCTCCCGCAGAATGCCAAAGACGATACAATTTGCTTACACTGCGAGTTTGCGGTCGAAGCTGTCGATCTGACGATCGTCGAGAAAGACCACGTGAGGTGCGTTCAATTTTTCCCAAATCACTAGAGAGTCGAAGAGTGTGTCGAAAAAGATTTGAACTTATTCGAAAGTTAAATTAAAAGAGAAAATGTCTATAATAGATATTGGTACGAAATATTTATATATTTTAGTCTCATTGTAAATTTATAAATTAATTCTCTACGAAAAGCTACGAACGACTACGATCGAAACAAACAGTTTACTACCAATTTTCTGAAAATGCTTCATATTCATATCGCATAGATTTTCTACGAAATTGACTGAAAACTACGTCGCCGCCACAAATTCATTCGTCACACGAAAATCATCACTTTCCTCTCTTACGACAACATACCCTATCAGCTTATCTTTACTATCCTAACTTAATCTTTGCTACCTCAGATACCACTAGCCTCTCTCTCTCTCTCTCTCTCTCTCTCTCTCTCTCTCTTGAACGATACGACACGTTTCACGCGAGGCACACCAGAATCGCGATCAAATCGGATGTAAATCGGAGCGACACGTTCTCAATCTTGCTCCAAATCGAGAAACGAGGTCGGTTAGGCCTCGAGCCACTGAAACCGATAAACGTATTCGCTGCATAATAAACCAGTTCGAAGAATGCTGTAGCGTTTCAACTTTGGTTAGAGAGATCGACATTGAAGAACGAAAACATTCGATGATTTGACAAACTCCCTTCCAAGAAGCAAACACAAGTGGCGAGCTGGGAAAAATGTTTTTCTTTCGGCTATCCGGCGTTCCGGTTACACACGTCGCGTTACGAGCGAGCGTGCCACATGCACGACGCGAACGAAGGTAACGGCCGCGGCATTTCGACGCGTGCGGCAAAATGAGAAACCCCCATTAACGCTTGCCTACGTAACCAAGCGTGCGGATTGCGCGAAACTCGCGACGTACGCGGGAACGCGGGATCCAAGTAAAAACACCGGTCTAAAAACTGGTATACGTATCACGATTGCAATTACGCAATCAGGTTGCGGCACACCGTGAAGTTTCGAACGGAATTTAATTAAAATCTATCAAGGAGGGGGAGAGAGAGAGGGGGAGGAATGAGGGACATCGCATCGACCAATTAATTCGCGACCTGATATCCCAATTTTTCGTGCGTCGTGCAACAGACCGCGCTTTCGGTTCTAATTTCGGCGTGGAAAACAGCGAAACCTGTTTTCGATTGAAGTTGTATGTACACACAGCGTTATCAACAACGTTTGAACACGCCTGTGCCGCGCAGTTACGCCGTTCTGTGTTTACCAACGTCGTCGAATTCGCGGAATAACGCGAAACAAAAGTTCCAGTTACTCTACCTCAGAGCCTCAATTCGTGCTCGCAACAATTAACGCTTTAACACTGATTATTGATTGAACGCAGCAAATATTGGGTACTAATTTCCATACGTGTGATTGTACTGTCCGATAAAGGAAATTTTTATTACAGTAATATCACGTGTAATGCATGTGTAATAAATTCCTTTCGCTTTGATTATTTGATCGACTGAATAAAACTATAAATAAAATTCATACTAGCTTAATAAATTCTTACTGTACAACTTATATTTATATTTAAAAATGTTTGGTCGACCGAATAAAACTATAAATAAAATTCATACTAGCTTGATAAAGCCTTACTGTACAATTTATATTTAAAGATGTTTGGACAAGTTTGGTCGACCGAATAAAACTATAAATAAAATTCATACTAGCTTAATAAAGCCTCAATGGACGATTTACATTTAAAGATGTTTGGACAAGTTTGGTAGACCGAATAAAACTATAAATAAAATTCATACTAGCTTAATAAATTCTTACTGTACAATTTATATTTATATTTAAAGATGTTTGAACAAGTTTGGTCGACTGAATAAAACTATAAATAAAATAAAATTCATACTAGCTTAATAAAGCTTCAATGCACGATTTACATTTAAAGATGTTTGGACAAGTTTGGTCGACTGAATAAAACTATAAATAAAATTCATACTAGCTTAATAAATTTTTACTGTACAATTTATATTTATATTTAAAGATGTTTGGACAAGTTTGGTCGACTGAATAAAACTATAAATAAAATAAAATTCATACTAGCTTAATAAAGCCTCAATGCACGATTTACATTTAAAGATGTTTGGACAAGTTTGATCGACTGAATAAAACTATAAATAAAATAAAATAAAATTCATACTAGCTTGATAAACCCTTACTGTACAATTTATATTTAAAGATCTTTGGACAAGTTGGAGTCGAATTGAAACTAAAAAAGTTGAAACCCGCTTGCGCAAGTAAAAAGAATTCCGCCTTCGCGGAATTTTAATCGTACTCAGTTCCACGAATAAGAGACACACATGTGTGTGTGTGTAAAAGAAGGTTAATTGTCAAAATCGCGATTGAGTTCACTCCGAAAATTCCTCCTTGACAAAGCACAAAGCTTACGTAAAACATAATTCATAGTAACAATCTTCTCACTACTCGATTGAAATAACAGACATGTATTTTTTTGTTGTAAAATTTATACTCTTCAACGTGCACTTTTTGCATGATGAAACTTTGGAGCAAAGAATACACATTCTTCTTTCTTTTTTATCCTTACGACGCAATGGTAAAGCGTACACAATTTGCATCCGAACGATCGAAGCTAAAGTTAAACTGGAATCTAAACACTACCCATCCTTGTCCGAAACCAGCAAACGCCCCCGAGTCTGAGATACAAAAAATATTTTCCGACCGCTCGAAGATTCTACCAAAAAAAAAACAACGCCGGAGGAACTCTCGCCGTTGACCTTGCGCAGCCAAACGTCGCGTTTGCCGCGTAAATTCCGCGGATGGTTCGCAAATCGAGAGTGGAGAAACGAGCTGAAAAAAGAAAGTTTTCAACTGGCGTTAGAGGGAGACTCACCTCTTTCATACCGTCGAGCCGGCCGAGGCTCTTGGTGCCCCGGAGCGGCGGAAACGCGGCGTCGTGCCATCCGGGGTTGTTGCACGTCTGCAGTTGCTCCGAGTGGACGTTCAGAGCACGCGCCCGGCTCTTGCTCTTGCGCTTATCCAGAAGATGCTTGGCCCTCGACTTGCGCACAGGGGCGGCCGGATCGTCCTCCGGGTCGCTCTGCACCTCCCAGCGCGACGGTGATTTGAAACGGCGTCGAGGGCTCGTCGGCGAGGTCACCGGCGAGGTGAGCCTCTGGACGAGAGTGCCGAACATGGTCATCATTCGACCTGCTTTCAGCACACCGGCGTTGAACGATTACGAATCGGTTGTGTTTCACTCCGATTCGATCGAGGGCATGATGATCGTGTCGATCGTGTCGATCTTCTTCCACTCGAACGCGACGAGCTTCAGCTCATCGCCAACGCGTGTTGCGGCTACGTTGCGACGTTCTCGCGTTCTCTTCGCCAAGCGTGGAGCAGAGAGAGGAGGAGCGCGCAACGCTCTCTCGACAGGTTCGCGCGAAATCCACAGGTGGTTCCCGGAACGGAAACGCGGTGTGCACGCTGGTGGCTCGCGCGCCGACACACCTCCCTCTGCTGTTTGTCGAGCGGAGAACGGACGTAGGTAGGAACGGAGGGAAACACTCGAAACTGAAACGCGCGGAAGATAAGCAGAAAAGTCGGTCACTGCACGGTTACGTACCGTGCACGGTCTTTGACACGCCTTTGGATCGGTTGGTTCGAGAGGCTCGTGTACGTACGTAGCCTCGGCGGCTCCTCCAGTCGGATCTGTCTTGGATTTGTCAGTCGAAGACGTTGCACCCTCGCGTTTCTCTCTTTCCGCGCGTGCAGGTTGAACGGAGGGAGATACCGTTCCACGCACACACGCTGTTCCCCGGCACGTTTCGCCGATCGAGCGGAGAGAAAAGTGGCGGCCTACGGGAAGCGACGTGTCAGAGGCCTGGATCGACTCGAAACCAGGCGCAGGTATTTGCCTTCGGGCGTGCAGCGCGCTTTCTCTCTCTCTCTCTCTCTCTCTCTCTCGATCGCCAGTTTAAAGCCAGTTAGTGTTCTACGTGCACCGTTTTCTTTTTCTCTGCTCGTCGCCTCTTCGGGCTCACTTTGGCCCGAACGCGGGGACACGGCGCTGGAAGGGAGCGAGAGACACGCGAGAAGAGAGTGCCGGACGATCGCGTTGCCGAAACACACGGGAGACAACACACGCACACGTCCCGAGAGAGCCGTAAGATTGGAGCGTAGAAACGCGACGCGACACGTACACGCCGCGAGCACCGATCACTGGCTACGTGCGGAATCGAACTGGTCGCGCGGAGACTGCGTCCGCCGACCGGTTGGCCTCGCTCCTACGAAAATGCCCGAGTACGGACGGACTCCTACGAACCGGATCGAAATTCCACGATCTACGACGGTGAGCCGCGAGACCGAGTCCACGCCGGTTACCATGGCGATCGGGACTTATTCCCCTTCGGGCCTCGCACGTCTTTCCTTCCCCTCGCGAGCGCCGCGCCGGGCCCAGAGGGTTCTTTCTTTCGTAAGTTCTCTGCGCCCAATTTCCTCTTATCTTCCACGGTTCTTCGCTCTGTTCTACTTGCGCTTCGCGTAATTGTCGTACGAACAGTACACGAGTGGACGTCGCGATCGTTTTCTTATCTTTTCTTCGACTGCGAGACTTGACGCCCTGCCTGGCTTTCGTCAATTGTTTTATCTGTTTGAGTAAATCACGTTAGTACAATGCCGTAGGTATTTATTTTTACGGCAGAAAGCAGAAAGAAACGTCAAGCAGTCAAGTGGGAGACTTTGAGATTAATATTGACCGACTGAAGCGCAAGCACATGCATACGGGATACAGTCGACAAAGTATATATTCCTTTCTACCTCCGATATATATATAGCAAGATGCAACATCTTGCGCGTAATAAATTTCCCTTTCAGTCGGTTCGAACGAACACGCAGGAATTACGTTGGTCCTGGTTTTACCACCAGAGTCCACCGCGGTCACGCACAGAAAGGATACGCACCTAGCACGTGTAGAGTATCCCATTCGATCGTGGAGAATTTCGTAACGGATCGCGAACGAGATAAACGACGCGGCGATCGTTGATTTTCCAGGATTTCGAAGGATTTCGCTATCGGAGATGGCGGAGGCTGGTTGCACCCAGCAGGGTGCATCGTACTCTATTTGCAGCCGGCGGAACGTGCCCCGCCGTAACGGTCTCGGCAAACGATAAAAGCAATTGATAATGCCTGACCCCGGAATGAATTCCTGTTTCTAGGCGTCAACCGGCTAATTAATGGCACGATGACTGGTTCTCGGTTGCTTCGCGGTGATATTCTCGCATGTCGGACGCGATAAATGGGGAGTAGTCGTGCGGAACACCGCGGGATGGTGCCGGGATGTCGTGGAACCCCAGCTTCCACGAAGACTCGCCGGCTGAAAGCACGAGAGGTGAAAACGACGAGCCGATAAGCGACAACAAAGGGACACACCGACCGATCCCTGGACTTTTAATCGCTGGACACACGTTGGTCGATCGCTCGTCGAGAGACGATCGTCGATGATTTTCGTGAACGCATTGTTTAGCCTTTATTTAGCCTTTATTTAGAATCAAAGAGACATGCTCGTTAGAGTACGCTTTTAGATCGAGATGATTTTTCTTTTTTTGTAAAACATGTTAATAAAAGTCTGTGTATATAAATGCCTATTGCATACAACAGACAATCTCTCGCGAGCAATTTCTTGCTGCAAAAATTCGTCTTCCGTCCATTTACCTACATCAAGCTTGTATCATTAACTGAGGATTTTCCACAAAAGGGACACAATTTTAATTTAACCCCTTGCTCTTAATACCTCGGAGAAATATACGTGCCTGCTGCTTTCAACAGACGGATAATCTCTGTCCCGTGGAAAAGAATACCTTCACTGCGTCGCGAATCGACGTATCGACGCCTGGACCCTTGCTAACTGTAAGCGAAGAAGAAACGAACGCGACGCGTCTCTTCGTTGCTCGAACGACGTCGTCAAAGAGTGCGATCTCGAGTCAAAAGTTCGATCACTCCTGCGTCTATGTAGGCGGCAAGGCGGGCAAGTTGATTAATCGCGTCGAAGACCTCGGTGGTTATTGCACGGGCGCGCGTAATTAGCGCGAATCGGCCGACGATACCGGGCCCATTCTTCGTTCCGTGTCTCTTTTATCTCCAGCGTTCGTGAGAATCTGAATTACGCGAGGCGGACCGATTCAGATTCATACGCTCTGTAACGAGCGCCGTGATCCACGATCGAGCTCGGAACACGCGCGGTTAGTCGCGTTAGTCAGTTTCCTCTCGTGCATCTCTCATCTTCATCGTCGTCTCTTGTCTTGCTTTGTCTCGTCTCGTCGAGTCGAGTCGAGTAAACTCGTCTCGCGGAAGTCTGCCTGTCCTACGTCGCGATTCTACGCGACGATACTACGCGATAAAACGTGGCGTTGCTCTACTCGGTTGCTACCTGTTGCAACGTGCCCTCGGTTATGTTGCAACGAAATAATTAATCGCGTCTCTCTCGTCCGAAATCTCGGGCGATTACTCTTGCAGGCGTTCTCGGCTTGTTTATCAACGAAAGAGGGCATAAAGTGGCGGCGAGAAGGGGACGTGAAAGCGAGAACGAAAAATCCGCGCACACGTTTCTCGACGCACGGAATCTCCGTTCGCTCTCGCCGCTGGTGGTTTGAATTTCAAGACAGCGACAGGTGGTGCAAAAGGCCAAATAAATTCCAGTTATCGCGAAATCGCGTCAGAACTGCGTTTTTTTTTCTCTCTCTTTTTCCCTTTCTGTCTTTTTAGAGATTCTTTCCCTCGCTTTCATAGTCCGCGATTCATCGCCGTCATCGCGAGTTTCGAGGTATTCGAAATATCTATCGTTCGTAGTTTCGCGGTTCGTCGCTCGTCCGCGAGATTTCTGCGAGCGAATCTGGAGCATGCTGCGAGAAGCAAAGATAACGTCGAGGCGCCATAAATATCTGAGTAGATCAGGCCGCTGCGCGCGTCCCTCTTTCATCAGTCATAATAAATGGGAAAAATAAATCCTGCACCCCGGTTCTTTACGTTCCCCGTATCTTCATTTTCCGATGAAACGTTCGTCACATTGACATAAATCGATCTAAATTCCATTTGATCGAACGAAATTTTAAATTTTACTGTCTGAACGAATCCTTTAAACGCGAATTCTTCAACTATATCGAAAAGAAAAAATCACAAGCAGTGAAGCTAGCGAATAAAATTCCATTAGGTATATCAATTCAAATTACGCAGAGAGAAACGTAACCAATTTCCTTTTCTTTTTGATGTTATCTGAGAGGAGGGTAGAAGTTTTACACTTTCAAACTATTGGTCGAATTTCCTCTTAAAAGGGAAAAGGATACTCGATGAAATGAATGTTGATTTTAAAATAGATCCTAAAGCGAAATTTCAATTCTCGACCAATAACGATTCCTCTTTCTGCATCACAAAGTGAATTTTTGTACGCAAGATGTTTAAAGTATTCTCCATTCTGTGCCCACGGAGTTTCTTTTCAAATTCAATTCTTACTTTTCGTTTGTTCTCCGCTGCATCGAATTCATCAAATGCAACGAAATTTTAACTTAATTTGGACTTGACTGATCGGTATACTCGTTCAACGCAACGTACAGCTAACAACAGGCCCCGCAACTAATATTCATCTCGCACGACCAGAAAACCGAATGAATCGTCTTAGTCACGTTCTCCGAGTTTCTCGGGACTAAAACTGGAATGCCAAAACTGCGAAGCCACGGAGATCCGGCGAGTAATAAATCCGCGTTATCGCGAAGAAATCACTGCAAGCTTTTTCTGTCGGCCATTTTTTCAACCCTCCGACCGACGTTCTTTCGGAACGCGGAAAGTCCCTCAACGCCACGTGAAACGATCTTGAATTCAACCAACCGAGCACACGCGCGAGCGTCTCGTGCGCGAACAATGCGAGACGGAGTTTTATGATCGAAACTTTCGCCGAGATGTTCGCGTCGAATTCAGTCTGGTATACGTTTCATTGTACCGGCGATAAGAGGACAGGAAATTGAATCAGATTTGAAGGTACAGAAAGAATTGAGACATTTTCGCGAACAAATATCATTTGAAAGTGTAGAAAAAAGAAATTCAAATATCGCTGGTCTTATCTTCTCTACACTGCCTATCGATAAATATTCAAGTATCTTTCAATTATTTTTGATAATTATTCGTATAATTACTAGTGTAATTGTTAGTATAATTGTTAGTATAACCATTAGTATTAATATTAGTATAACTATTAATAGTTATTAGTATAACTACTAGCATAATTATTAGTATAATTGTTAGTATAATTATTAGTGTAATTACTAGTATAATTATTAATATAATTACTAGTATAATTATTACTATAACTATTAATAGTATTAATAGTATAATTATTAGTATAACTACTAGCATAATTATTACTATAACTGTTAATAGTATTAATAGTGTAATTATTAGTGTAACTATTAGTACAACTATTAATAGTTATTAGTATAACTACTAGCATAATTATTAGCATGATTGTTAGTATAATTACTAGTATAATTATTAATATAACTATTAATAGTATTAATAGCATAATTATTAGTATAACTATTAGTACAACTATTAATAGTTATCAGTATAACTATTAGTGTAATTGTCAGTATAATTATTAGTACAATTACTAGTATAAATTCAGTACTTTGTCCGCGTATGTTTAACTACGTTAGAATTTATAAGCACGTCATAAAACTTGTGCATGCATGTTATACAATTTAATTCTTTCTACGTAGCTGTAGTAAAATGTAGATTAATTAATCACGTCTAAAACAGCGTTCATTCGTCTCACAATGAAACACTTCGTATTTCAAAGTAGCGTTTACAAAAGTATCTGACGGAAAGTTGCAACGTTACTTGTTTAAGCGAGAAATAAGTCCGTTTCAAACAGGTACCATTTTTCTCGAACCTGGGAAACGGGCTTGGTCCCAATTCTCGCGGGCCACGGAAGCGATCGATCGTTTCCCTCTTCCGCTGTCTGATCCTAAGCGACTCACGGACGCGAAAGTGAGTCCCGGCAAAGTGTGTCGCGCGTTCGTTCGTGTCGTCGATTTTCACGGGCGATCGCGAGCGCACACGTGTACTCGATGGACCGATTGGTTAAATTCAAGAGTTACTTTGCTTTACCTTTCTCTCTCTCTCTCTCTCTCTCTCTTATTGGGAGAGAATTCTGCCGTGTACGTGCGCGAGAAGGGAAACGTTGCGTGCCGATTATACTGTCGGCCAGTGTGAGAAATATTATCCTTTGATCTCCGTGTGCTGCGCACTCCGTGCCGGTTTCACTCTGGCAAGAAATTAACGACCACGGCCCGCCGTTTCAGTACGACCTGCCTTCGGAGATTATCAGTCGCGAGAGAGCCTGAGCGAGACGGAAGTGAGCGTGCCGCAGGAAGTGGTCGAACCGCGATTTCCCCTGACATTGAAGCGCGAGCCTAAGCGGCCATTCGCATTTAATCGACGTATGTACGTACACACGTACGCGCGTCGCCGTGCTTTGTTGGAGTTCTCAACTTGACGACATGTACGTCGAGGATGATTTGGGAAACTTGCTCGCAAGGCCAATGAGGTTCTTTCTGATAACAGCGAACGAACAAGAGCAAAGTCCCTGAGAGGGATTAGGATTAACTGGGTCGAGGAGTGGAACGGTAGATTAGACTTTATAAAATAAATTTAATCGCAGCGTCAAACTCGTACGACGATTGTAGTAAATTAGAGCTATCTTGCAGAGAATTTTACTCTCAATTTACTTATATTATCACAGTCTTAAATAAATATTATATATTCGACACGTTTGTAATTATACGATTTTAATATATTCATATAAAAATGCTTTAGTTTCTGTAACTGTAGATTCTATCTGCAAGAAGTAATAAAAAAGATGCCGAACGAGTTCTCGAAGTTCTATGTCATAATTACAAAACCGGATTCGATAATGAAATAATCAAAGAGAAAAGTGACAAGTGACAAGTTGCTTTCACGCAACGTTGTTAAAATTAATAATAAACATGCTTGCATAGTACTGACAGCTTTGGCAATGACTGTTCAATGAAGTTTCGCAATTTTTTGAACTTTGTAGGATGTCAATTTATTCGTGATAAATTATTCTTATAAATTCTTATAATCTATAAATTGTCTGAAATAAATTGAAACTTTAAATTTACACTTTTTAACGTGTTTTTTTTTATTAGTAATCGTTTATTATACACGGCAACAGTCTGTAGTACTCAGCTGTCTTTTAAACTTTCTCTTGTACTTGATTATTTTATATCGATCGTTGCTATTTGTTGCCGTTGCATTTACGACGAAAACTCCAGGCAGTTATTTATTTCCTGAAACGATGAGCCTTCAGCTGAAAATTAACCGAAACCATTAATACCAAACCGCATATGGTATTCGAGACCAACGTACGTCCTTGCAACTATCCACTTGCTCGCACAGACAACTCCGACTCCGAGTTTTGCTCAATTAACCCATACACGCGGAAATGTGCGACGAGTATTTAAATATCGGAGGTGAATCGGTACGAATCGTAATGCCGAGGCATTCGACACGGTTAACTTGGTCCAGCTTCCGCGAAATTCCAGGAGGGAGAGAGAGTGGAGAGGAAATTGCGAAAGAATTCGCAGCGAACGGAACGGCTCAGATAAGATAGACGCAAGAATCATAGATATTCGAAATAGTCTGAAAAGAGAGAGAGAGAGAGAGAGAGAGAGAGAGAGAGGATGGTGATTTACAGCGTTTCACTATCCGCGGCGCGTGTGCTTGCCGCGCGATCGGCGCTCAAGTTTTCAAGTCGTACCGTTTAACAAGCTACGCGATCGAGAGTTAAGACCGCGAACGAGATCGTTTCTTCGTGAAAGTCGCGAGTGCACACGCGGCCGCGGAGTCCCGCCAGGAAATACTCCATTCCATCGATCGGGCAACGATAACGATCCGCAGGGACCGGTCTAATAACTCGTGATCTAAAGGCACAGCCAACGCTGGCTGGCCATCGTACGCGCGGTGCACGGTTATGCTTGCGTAAACGGGTTAATGGAGAGGTCAATGATGGAGAGGTATTAATAAATGGCTCGACAATGGGTGTGGAATTCGCCAGCTTCGGTGAAGCTTGATCTTCCAATTCGAGCAACGAGACGCGATTGCCCTTCGTTTACGCGGCGCTACACCGCGGAAAATCGACGAGAGATCACTGGGAAGAAAACTGCACGACCAGTACGATTCGTCTCGCTGAAAGGCCCAGAAGCTACTGTTCTGACTAGGAAACGAAGACGTTTCTTTTGCATAAATAAAATTTTATCGATACGCAAACATTTGAACAATCGATAGCTCAGTACCAGACAACGCCACTCCTATTCATGGTTTAGTCCACGCCCCCTCGCGGATCACGTGAATCACCCAAATCAACCAATCGCTAATTTTCGTTGCATTAGCGTTTAGTTGCACCTGAAGAGGCCCGATTTTCTGGGTTACCCACGTTGCTTTATATAGTCTTCGCTTAGTCGGTTGACGTATACGAACATGTAAAGTTGTTTAAAATCCAAGTGACTAAAAATATTTATCGATTTACATAATTATTCTTTAGAATAATTTTTAACAAATAATATTAGCAAATTGGCGAGGTCTAACTTTTCCTAAGTAGGATAATCGGATCTTTTTAAATTTATTTAAAAAAACCTGTCATTATTACGCAATGATATTTACAACTTGTAACTTGTAAAATGTCACTAACGTCAGTTTAATTATACAAGAGTTCACTTCGTCAGACACAAATTTTGTTCCAATGTTTTATTATGACAAAACAGATTACGTGTTACTGTTCAATTCGTGAATCAAAGTTTTTCAGAATCTTCGAACTTTGTTGAACGATTCGAACATTTCGTCTGCAACAATAGTTTCTTCCAAGGAGTAATTATTTGATACAAACGAAACATTTAGTCCAATTTTATAACATTTTATATAAATCATATCTCGATTCGATAAAATCGAATTTCCATCCATAGAAGGAAAATTGTTTGTCAAACACAACGAGAACTGGTTGATCCCACAAAACTGGTTATTATACAGTTATAATCCATAGTTATTGCATGGTTATGTAGCTACAGCTTTACGAATCAGTTTATACTTCGTATTTCGATTCTTACTACGGAGAAAATTATCCGACTCGTCGTCAGCAGAACGCCAGTTGATTAATTCCGAGCGATTAATCCCATGAACCGTAAGATTCATCTACAATTATCCGAGGGACCCGTTGCAGAGCTGTACGAATCAGTAAACACCGCAAATTAATTTCCTTTAATGACGGACTACCACACCATTCTGCTCGAAATTAGTTCAGCTTGATGAAGTTTAACGGCGGTATTATCGCTCTCGTAAATCAAAAGTTTGTAATGAAAGTTTCGCGTGTCACGAGATCGAACAGTCGACGAAAATCACGGGCAGGCATCTGACTAGGCGTCGAACTAAGCGGAATTCCAGGCCTCGTTGCTACGAGCTGTCGACGAGCCATCTTCCGAACCTTGACAACGCCAAGGCTATTTTCCACGAAAAGCCCCGACCTCACGCAACATTTCCGCGTGCTGCTACTACTACGCGTTAAATTCCTTCTTTCCCCCTCCCTCCCCCCTGCCCTCCTCTATTTTTGGACGCATCATCCGGCTTGCAAAAGCTTAACTTCAAGGAGTTTCAAAGAAGAACCGTCCGAAGCGCACGAAGCTACGCGTTCGTTCCCTTGTACGCGCGCATATTTTTCTTTTATAATATCTCGTAAATTCTGATCCGGTATTTTTATATTTTACAACACGACCGGGGTAAGGCTGCGCCCGCGCGAGTTTAGTTATTTATGTAATTGTGGGAAAGATTTAACGCGGCGGCCGTAATAAATACAATCGCAAGCAAGCGGCCGTACTCTTAGACATCGGGGCGATAATATCTTAATTTATGTTTCGCAACCCGCCCCATTATCTCATTGACGGCTCTTCCGTCGGAAGACGATCCCTTCGCCAGGATTCCGCGACCTCACGCAACGTTTCCGCGTGCCTGACGCCTCGCGCTTTCCCGTCCCCTTCGATGAATCAGTCTCTCTCTCTCTCTCTCTCTCTCTCTCTCTCATTCTCTGCTCCTTTTGATCCTCTTGCACGATTGAACTAATAAATTTTATAAAGTTAATTCATCAAGCTGCTCGCGTTAATAAATTTCCTTGTTCGCTGGTTACAAGATTGGTTGTAGGATTTGATATACCGCGATTGAATATCCTTTTCGACGTGAAATTGTAAAATCGTAGGGAAATGTTTGTGCAACCCTCTTAGTGATAATAAAATACATTTTTGTTCTTTTTCAGTTTTCTAAATTCTAATTTTCGACAAATCGAAGATACTTTTTTATGTGAAACGAGATTACGTAATTATTCTAGAAAATGCAACGTTCAATTTATTTTAGAAAATCTTAGTTAAAATCGTTACTTTTTCGGATTTGTATATAAAATAAATTACTTTACGCGCATACCAATCTCTCCTAATACTGATTTTATAAATACATGCTGTATTCTAAAAATGCAAAATTGTAGTAATAAAGAAAACTACGTTTATTGTTGTACGAGTACGTTGAAATTGAAAATTGAACTTGTTTCTCCACGAAAGACGACAAACGTAGCTTCGCGCGTTCCTCGCCAACGTCATCTTCAAACGCGTTTATCACGTAATTAATTAACAACATTTGCAACACCACAACGGCCATAGAAAAGAAAAAAAGAGGAGGAAGAAAACAACAACAACAACAACAACAACAACAACCTTACTAATAGCATCGATAAATCATCGCGAGCGAGCGCTCGTACGATACGAATCTTCAATTCCCTGGTTACCCCGAAGACGCAGGAAACGCGCGATTAAATCGCGAAGGAGCCTCTGACCCCGCTTCCAAATAATCACTTGCCGATCCCGATCGAGCGGTTTTCCACGAAAGGCGAATTACCGCGCGTCGAATAGAGGAAGACTCACGACCCGCGTGGCAACGTTTCCGCGTGTTTCGAGCACGCGTCGGACCCGGCGCTCTCGCTTCGTTGAACGTGCGCATCGCACGCGGTTCCCCCGACAATGCTCCTTGACGTGGCTTTCGTATATACGTTCTTTCCTTTTTTTTCTCTTTCTTTCTTTTTTTTTTTCTTCTTTTTTTTTTTTTTTTCGTACGGGCCCACTAAGGTCGCGCCACTTAACGGTCCACGGCATATTGCATCGGCCGTTTCGTGCGTAGACGGGGAGATTCGAATGGGTATTAAAGCCGGGCGCACAAGGCATCCGCATGCCACCGAGTGGCCAGACTGGCTCGCTGCGAGCCTCGTCGTCGGGAAAATCACTCGCGGAAAAAGAGAGAGAGAGAGAGAGAGAGAATGCGTGCGACAATGGAGCATAACTCGGAGGATAACGAGCGCGAGTTATGCCCCGTCATAATTTGCAATTTAGATTTCATTATCGGCTGCTGGTGTCGTTGATCTCGCCGAGAGTGACCAGAGTCACGGCTACTGGCGTGCACGTGCTCCTCGAAAACAATTCTCCCGTAGGCTACTGCCTGTCGCCGATCTGCCGACCAATTTTCCGCTTCCTGCCAGACGCGTTCTGCCTAGGAAATTGCGCGGCCACATCGCTCACATCATCAAGGGGGAGTCGCGACAGGGATCGATGGGCTTTGCCTCGCTGAACAACGAGGAGCTGTTCGTCTTCGAGAGGTCACTGATCGTCGGCCAATGTCTTTTGTTTCACGAAGAATTTCATCGTTCTCAGGTGGCAGGTCGCGATTGACCGTTTCTCTGACCGTGAGTCTCTGTCGTGGCTCGAAAGGGACTCGACATTCGCTACCGACGATCGAAGTTTCAAGAGTGTCCACGACGTGTCTCGTTCGATTACATTGGTAGCGTTGACGCGTCGGACTCTGCCTCGAGCCGAACCTAGTCCGCAAAAGTGTGCTAACGACGCGCAAACCGCCCCTCGAGCGCGCGTTTCCGCATTGCGCGCGAGCCTTTAAAGCGCGGAAAAACGCGCGCGTCGGGGCACAAGTGCGCCGTTCGTATACGGGCCTCGCTCGCTCGGAGTAATGATCCTGGTTAACGGTACCGCAAATTGGTGTAGTAAAGGGTCCGTAAAGTCCTTTATGGAAATGTCCATCGCAATATTGTTGGTACAAACTGCGGAACGTTTGCCAGGCATCTGGTGTAGAATAAACGACGCGACTCGCTCGTTTCAGTCATTAGAGGTCTCTTTCGAGCGGTCGCCGAGAGAGTGTGCCCGGCCGATGATCCTCGATCCACCGGGTGCTTTGTATTTAGAGCCGTTTCTACGTCCCTACGTGCCTCGTTACGGTTCTACAATGCACTTTGACGTTAAAGAAGAGAGGAGACATCGACGGGAAGATTTATCGACGAGTGGTTGATTTTGCCAACGAACGTTTTATTTTCGCGGTAGTTTGAACTTGTTCTACAATTTCCGTTTTGTAGATTACCTACTCCCACGTGTAAAATCGAAGTTACATTAAAATAAATATTAAATGATATTTATCGTAACAAATGGGAATGGGTGATGCATGGAACAAAAATTGCAGACTAAGAGTGAACGACATGGAAGAAAATCAATAAGCTGTGTTAAATAGAACAGAGAACGAGAAGTTGGTTACGACAAAATTCGACTGGTTTAGTAATCCAAGCGCGCTGTTCTCGAGAAACGTAAAGATCCAATTAAATGAACTTGCTCGCAAAGTATAAAGAATATCTGCGGAAAAGAGTCTGAACAATGGAGAACCAAATTCAACCAAAAGTAGAAAACTAAACCTCAAAAATCTCGTGGTCGCTCTTTCTCGCTGACAAGTCCCTAACTTGCGTGAGATCTCGCTCGTCTCGATCAAACCTGATAAAACGATCGAAAAGCAAGTATGGGGAAGTGGAGAAGCGAAGAAGCGAAGAAGCGAAGAAGAAGAAAAAAAAGGAAGAAATTGAGAGAAGGCGGTGATCGTAGCCCTCGACGCGTCTCCTAATTCGGGCCGAAGATCGGGAGACATCATTCGAGGTGCATCAGTGCAACGTCCTGCGAAAGAAGAATCCTCCTGCCGCCGTACCTTACACCAGGTTCCTTTGGACTGACTCACGTACCGGTCGCCCGAGCCCTTCGCCTCGCGCCCCTTCGCGCGCTCTGTCACTTTGTTCCACGAATGCACCGAGGGAACTTGCTTTTCGGAAGCAAAAACGAACGTGGGCGAACTCTCCGAAGGACATTCTCACAGATTCTGTTCCATCGACATCGGCGTTCCTCTCGTTCTCCCTTCCTCTTCCTCCACTTGGGAGCCTCCCCCCCTCCCTCTCACCGTTGATTCGATCTTTACGACGCGCATCGAGGCTTCGTTCACACGACGCTGTTTAGACACCGTGTTCTAACACTCCGACTTGATTCTAACTCGACTCGTCGTATCGATGGAACGTTGTCTCTCTCTCTCTCTCTCTCTCTTTCTCTCCTCGCAGCGCCAAACGATTCTGCTCGTTGAGATTCTTGCAGTATGGACTTGACGGAGTCAGAAAACCGTGAGACGTACCCCGTTAAATCCTAGCCGACGCAAAACGGCGTGTCTTCTCGACCGATTAATTGCATCATTCGGACTTGAAACTTTGGACTTTAGGTCCGTGACGCTAGACGCGTCTAATTCTTTCGGCCAGAATTTAATGTACTTGGATGTACTTGGTCGATGCAATGCAAATACTCGCAGTCGAATGCAAGCGAATTTATCGACGGTGCAGAGCAGTTCGTCGTTTATTCCTTGAAATATTTAAGATACTAAATGCGATAATTAAATGTCAAACAGTCTCTAAAATTGCGACTTTAAAATACACAATAAAATACACAAAGTTTCCCCGATCAAAGGAGCAAAGTCGGTCGTCAGACTGGCAAACACCTCGAACATTTTTTCCTATCGGCAAATTTCTACGCTACGTTTGAACAAAGAAACGATCGCGTCGTCACCGCGCCGCGTCGATGCGTGGAGGCCATTATTGCCATAGAGCGGGACAACCAGACTCTATATCGCGGAAGTCTGTTTCCCCTAAAGGACTTACGAGTGACGTCACGGAGTGGCCGATCCCGAGGCTGAACGAGGAGTCGCGATAGCTCGATATTACGGCGCGCAGTCGCTGTGGCTGTGGCCGTCGTTACCCTTATCCGAGTCGGTCCAACGAGGAATTCAATCTGCGTTACGAGCGCCGCCGAGAGAATACCAGTTACAAGCATGCAAACGTCCCGACGGTGCGTGAATAAGTGCGTTCGCCGCGTCCGTGTTCGGCCACGTCCGTGTACACCGGAGAGCTATGATTTACCGAAGAGCCGCGTACCACCCCGCCGCGTCCTCGGAAGACGTGATCGCAGAAAAGCGAACGCGGTCATTTGTTCCACCTGGAACTGAGCAGCCGTGGCGCGCGTGCTCGTACTTCGAACGAACGACGGAGAACGAAGTTTTAGAAGCTTTTTAGAAGTCGATGTCACACGATTTTGTTACGTACCATTCGACTTTTTTCGAGTCGCCGATTCCATCTAACTTTCGCGATTTAACCTCTTAAGGCTAAGACGCACGTCGAGAATTTTTGGTCCCAAAACTGCAATACTTTTTCAGTTTTAAGTATATCTAAGTATAACGCAGGCGAAACAAGTAATAAATTTATCATTTCTCAATAAATTTCTATCAAAGTGGCATCGTGCCGACGAGTTCAAAAAGAAAGCGACAAATTATCGTACACGGCTAACGGTCACTCGTTATGGTCCGCAATCAGTTGCCAGCGCAAGTGGTTAAGGGAACTAACAAGGGAACATACCAAAGTCGGAATTCGCCGATTTTGATGAAATTTCGCACGAATGTAGTTTTCAAGAAAATATTCGACTCGTACAGTTTTTCGTCGGCAAATGGTTGATGTTGTAGAAGCTTAAAAAAACGAAGAAACTGCAAACGTAGAAATCGAGGGCAAAGCGAAAACTGGAAATCGAATTCTCGGCTGCTTAACTATTTAATCCACGAGGAGGGATAAAGAAAAAAAAAAAAAAAAAAAAAAAAAAAGGAAGAAAGAAAAAGAAAGGTCTCGAGGAATTGGAGTTGCAACACCAGCCGAGTTTCAGCCGAGAACACACGCGAGCAACCAGCTCGGGAGAAAATTGGTTGAGCGGTTTCCAGGAAGGCAGTTGCCTTCGAGATTTCGCACGTATTTTATCGCGCGTTTCTCCGTATATACCTGTTACGCGGCTGCGAGCGGGCTCGCAGGTGAGCGCGCAGGTAAACGCCTCGAGTGACACTTTCGTGCGAAGGTCGTCTATTCGACCTTACGGAGGTCGCGCGCTACGAATTCGATTTAAACCATCGCGTTGCGCGTTTCGTTTCGATCGGAGACGTCGGAGGCGCATCCGCGCGTCTAACGAGCCGGATTAATCGCGAACGATCGGATTCTGGAACGAAAACCTGAATGAACCAATTAACGGAGCTCGACATTACGATAAATCACGATCAAACCAAGCAGATTAGTCTCGAGCCGCAGAACGTGTAACGAGACTGCTGCGTCCGTGCCGAGCGTGGCGAACATAAATCTGCTCATTTTCTCAATTACGTCGGAGCAGTGCCGCGCGCACGGCCTACTTTCAACGACCTTACACCGAGCTAAAAGCCCATTTAAAGGCTGCACGAATTTTTGTGACCCACTGCAGGCAGCGCGAGCGTCAAGGTGCCCGGCCACCTTGGCCGTCGGGCTAGCTTTCCATCGGTGAAAGCCTCCGCTTTGTGAAACCCTCAACGCGCTGCATACGTACTACAACGTGCCAACCTGTCCCCGTCGTCTGTTCTCTCTGTCTTTCTCCGCGCGGGACCGGTTGGAGACCTTCCTCAACGCGTCCGATTCTCCGGACGTTGTCGATTCCCCTCCCGATGAGAAATTAACGGAAGTCTGCGAGGTGAAGTCACCGCGAGACGAGGCGAGGCGAGCTTCGAAGAACGAAAGAAGGAGAAAATGAAAAGAAGCGAGAGAGATGTACAGGGTGTCGTCTCTCTACGTTGGTGGAAACTCTAAATAAGGGTACAAGCACCAAAAGTGCGTTACAAAATGTTTCGAGAAAGCACGTACTGCTCTCTGTGGCGTTCGTGAAATTATATAATTAATTAATTAACGTGTCAAATAATAACATTAATTGGTATAATTAAATAAAGTGACAATATCGTGGTTCATATTAATTATTTTTCGTTTCGTCATTGCAAAATAAAATATTAAAAAATGATCCAACTTCTACTAGACGAAGGTTAAAAATCATTTAAACAAACAAATATTACAGTTGTGCAGAATCTTTTTCCACTTTTGGTATACTCGACTTCAAATTCAATATTTCTTTGAAAACGAACTCTCCTCGAGTGGGAGACGAGCTTTATTTTACATCATTTGTTTGATTTCTTTATCGACGTAGAATTACAGGCTATTTTTTTAATTATCATTCCACATACGAGAAACACTTTACTTTCCAACGTGTATGTGAGAACGCACCTAAAAGTAGTCGAGGAATGAAATTAATTTTGATAAATTGAATTTGATAATTTAAAAAAAATCCCACTAAGTACGCTCTAGGTCTGTTTTCTCAGAAAAACCAAGTGTCATTTCAAAACCCAGACCAGAATTCAACGCAAACTCAATTTTTCAAACTTTGCGTTTTGCGAAAAAGATTCCGTTCGATGAAGATTTCCTCGACTCACTCTCACGCGAGTGAGTCTCCCTTTGTTGCGCCAGCTGCGAGACACCCAGTAGATCGAAAAGAGGAAAACGACAGAAAAAAGAAGCAACAGGTTCGCAGGATCCGATTAATCCATCATGCTACGCCGTGACGTGATAGCGAATCTGCGAACTATTCCTGGTACCGCGACCGCGTATACAACATATCAATTCAAGCGTCTTCTTTTTCCCTCTTTTGTCTAATTTATGCGCGATCGAGACACGGCAGAACGCAGACGCTGCGACGTTTCGGAAAACTCGTAAACCAAGGGTGAAGCTCGTTTTGCAACGACCGTACGTGCGTACACGCCTGAATCGTCGATGGGAGAAACTCGGGGGGGGAAATCTCATTAACGCGGAGCGTCGGCGAGCGATAACGGCGTCGTTAATGGCTCGTCGAGGATAATTAACCGACGTGAATTGGGAACTCGTTTCTTCTTTCGCGAGTGGACAACAATGACGCGTAATTTCGATATCGTTTACTCGTTGCTTCGTTCGAGGCTCGAGTGGGGTGAGAGGAAGGAGGTCCGCGCGTTCGACCGAGCTAACCCGTTCATCTCGTCACGTTGAAACTAGTTGAACGCAAAGAGGCAAAATGAATCGCGTCAACGTCGCGTTAACGTTAAGTTTTACAAGGCCGGATCTTGAATAAATCGACGCGTTCGTACGCGTACGTTTCGCCGTTCTTCGGAACATGCGCGCGGATAATGCGTTAGAATTTCTGTTTAGCGGTGAGAACGATAAGCCCGCGGTTGAAAAGTGAGCGTCGTTTGGTCGAACGACTCACTCGATGACATGAAACTGACTCGGTAAACGATCGAACGGTGTAACGCGATAAGAAACACCAACAAACAACGAGCTGCGAGTGGAAGTTTCTCGCTGTGTGTGTTTCAAGGCGCGTCCAAAATGGCACTCGCGAATGGTTCCTCGAAGCAACTTCGAAAGATCGAGTATCTATCGTACTTCAAATTTAAACATCGCAATTGCTATTTTTAAAATGGACAAAAGTTGCGTCAAGTTTTGCACAACGTGCGCGAAGATATGAATGTTCAATGTCAAGATCGTAATTTCAGTATTCCTGTGATGAAAAGGGAACAAAACGTCTCGATGGAGTATCGAAAAGCTTTTTACAACGCGCGCGGTTGACGTAAGCGGTCAAATGCTTTTACGAGCAACTCTGTTTGGACGAACAGAGTTCCAAACTGCCGTTCACGCGATACTCTCGCACGCGTACAAGTTTCGTTGCAACTAGCACTCATGAGAAAGTCATAAAGATGCATCTTACATCTCGCGAGATGTTCGCCAATATATTCGCCGGTGAGTATCTCCGGCGCATTTAGAGATTCCCGCAATACGTAACCCAACGCATGACTAATGCCGAGGGTACCTCGCGAGGAGGCGCGTTGCGTGTTTATCGCGAGATTTCTGATATTTTTAATAACAATCTAGACGTTATCTGCCGGCAGGATCCGAAAGAAATCGCGGTAACGGAGTCGCTTCGGTACCGCTAGAAACAGTCGATGCCAATCTGAAAAATCTCGTGGCGTGGTTGCGGCGAAATCACGATTGCGAGGGCGGCCGGTTCTCATCGCCGCGTGTGAATTTCAAACGATACCACCCATTTTCGTATGAAACAACCATGCGTCGACGATACCGCGGCCGATGTTCCCCCCTGCTTCGCGAGACGCCGACGATTTCTAACATCTCGTTTGACGTTCGCGTTAAATATTCCAGGGTCAACAGTCAGGTTTCTCAATCTTCTTTCGGAACGAACCGACTCCTGGTACCCTTCTCGTTAGAATTCTTCGATATCGATGAACAGGTTTCACGATCTATCTATGGGCCGACCCCGGGGAAATAGGTCGAAGCTCGGTCGAATAAGAACCGAGCCCGAGAAATCTAGCCGAGGAAAAAAGAAACGTGTTCGACGCGAAGTGTACTCGAGTGGAAACAAGTTTACTTTACTTTAGTACGTTGCTCGCGCGAAAAGAGCCATTTAACAGTGGTGGGTATCGTTGTATTGCGATATCATTTTCATTTTTTTTTTTTACATTATCTTTTCTTGCGTCAATCTTCTATCGTTTTACGTATAAAAGGTATCACGTATAAAAAAATGGATTTTATTCGGGACACATATTTGACGTACTGCGACGATGATTAACGTATTTTGACGTTTTCCCACGCAACCGGTATCAATTAAGAAAATGTTATTAAGAAAATTGCTGCATCGTGAAATATTAGTTATTTCAACAGTAAACTAGAGTTTTTTTCAACGAATTAAGTATGAATAATAAACGTTTTGCAAGGTGATTAAATTTGAACATAACACGAAAATAGCTTATTGTTAGTAACGATGTTTGATTGGCAACAAAATCTGACATAGAAATGTAAATAATACTTGTTGCGCTTGTTGAATCTCTGTCTAACTTTCTCCGATACGAGAGATTGTTGTGTTAAGCGAGTTATTAATTAATAAAACGAAAAGTTACCGATTAAACTAGTCAGCACGTTGCTCTTAGTGAATCAGCCCCGAACGATCTGACTTGAATATTTCTGTCGAAGCATGCAAACACGTATACCGTGATTTTTTTAAATATTATGCACATTTGCTAAAAACCATTATCATCTTTATAATAAAAAAAAATGTTCCGCATTGCGCGCGAGATTTTTACAATTATTCATATATAAATATAATGAATTATTCACGTAAGATGGTGCATATATATATATATATGTATGGATCGTGAAAATATTGCTTTATCCAAGTGATTAATCTTCAATGAATTCTGTCAAGTCTTAAACAATTTGCGATCTATTCTTGCAAGCAACCAGTCCCGATCTCTCGTAGTCGCACGTTTCTCTCTCGTTTTGGTAATCTAAATGCGACCGTACGATGTACGAAATACAAGGCATTGTTAAACAACAACGGGATAAAAAAACACGTGGAAGAGATATTCGGACAGGCGGTCGGTATCGTTTCGCGGCGCTTCGACTTCCTCTCGCTGTCGTTTCGATCTTGCCTTTTGTAGGACACGCATTGGGTGGCCAAGCGAACCGTGCACGACCGATCAAAAAACGCGCCGAGATTTCACTTCGTTCGCGTTCCTCCTCTCTACCCTCCCTCTCCTCGGTCGCTCGTTCTCCGTGTCCTCGATGATCATCGACTGAACAATTTCGTTGTTCCCGGCGTTATTACATTAATAACGATCCGGCCAGCCAAATAATTGGATCGAACGAAGAAAAGAAAGAAAAAAAAAGAAGAAGAAGAAGAAGAAGAAGAAGAAGAGGAAACAGAACCTCGAATCTCCTCTCTCGTCGAGACTGCTCGACTTTCCCTTTTACCCGGCCCGCACACGCAGGCGAACATCGCGTATTTATATTCCTCGCGCATTCGCCATCGCCGTCGAAAACTATATTTTCGACAATGCGATCTCGACTCGACGAGAAGCGAGATTACGCGTTACGTGTCATCTCGAGACGAGAGCGAGAAGATTGGAAACACGGAGGAGACTAAAATTCCTACGGATGAGTTCCGGTGTCCGGTTGCGAGAACGCGTTCCAACAATTTTCGACTGTTCTAACAGATCTTGCAATTTCGGTGTGATATTCCGTGTTTGTCAATTGCTCCCGCCGACGTCAACTGAAACGTCGATTTCCAGTCATCGTCGAAACTGACAATTACAAGCTACATACTGAAACAATGGTTAAAACACGCGATTCGCAACATTGTATCGACAATTTTCGACTTTTCCAATAGATCTTGCAATTTCGGTGTGATATTTCGCGTTTGTCAATGTATTTGTCAGCTACTCCCGCCGACGTCGTTTCAATCCTCGATTTCCAATCGGTACTAACAATTACATGCGATATTCTGATGAAATGGTTAAATAGTTAACTTTTTGCGCGAAAAAGAAAAAGAAAGAAGAAAAAGAAATTCGCAACTACGCGAACGCAGCGGGCTCAGCTGAACAAATACGCGCGGTTCTGCGGCTTTCCACGCATTGAAATCGCCGGGCACCGCGCTTCCACGCATCGAAGTCTCCCAGCGTATCACGCATACATCCAAACGGATAAAACGGAAAGGCAGTTGTTTCACGAATTCGCAAATACTCGATTTATTCAAAATCAATTTTGAAGTGATCTTCATTTCGGAGGCACAATTTTTGTTTTAAATGCGAGTAGTGGCGTAGGACTGTGACTTACCAGATGTGACTTTCAGTAATGACAGATTTTTAGACAGGTATCTTTGCGACGAATAAACTGCAAATGTTTATTCGCAGGAGACATAAACATTGTATGATAGAATGCAACGATTCGAGAAACTAATCGGAGCCAACTTATCTTTTCTCTTCAATTTTTATGAAACAGATCGAACAGAGTATTCTTGAAATCAGTTTTTAATGTTTTAACTTCAACAAAAGTAACGAAATGTGATTCGTTTCCTTCGTTTGGAGTTTGAGTAAGTAATAAGCAAGTGCAGCAAACTCATGTTCGTGTATTCGTGAACATACAAAATTGCGCAAACGTTCACAGTCCAGTCGCGAATCTCAGATTTCTCAACTGCAAAGTTAATTGTTGTCCATCGAGAGATACTAATTTCTACGTCCCAGCAAGACACATCGGCCAAAGACCGACGTTTCCTTGTGTTTTACTTGATCCTGCGTACTAATTAACTTCGTTCGTAGTGACATAGCAGAGTTTATCCGATGTTTTCTTTACATTTCATACGAGTTTGTCGATTCGCCGATCGACAAACGCACAAATACGAATAAACACGCATGCACGAGCAACGCGACGTGGTTGCAATTCCGCAGTGACTCGGTGTCCAACGACAAAATCCGTACAATCCCACCGAATCGCAAAGACATCGCGCCGTTCCTCTCCGTCGGACCGTGCCACGGATGTTCGCGTCGTAGAGGCGCGATTAGCGCGCGGCGCTCGTGGGAGGCGTTCGGTTTCTCGAAGGAATCGGGAAATTGGATTGAGCCTTAAATACGAAGCGAAACGCCGGCGCGGCGACGTGGACGTTGCGATCGCGGCTGCGGAACGGCTCCAGAAAGATAAGGGACGCGGTCGGTTATCGCGCGTCTACCTTCTAAGGTGCTCGCTCGCTCGCGCGGCCCGCTCGTTCTGCCCGCGGAGATATATACCCGGCCAACACCGACAAAGAGAATACATCTGGTCGCGCCGTTGCGGTTAAACGCGGCGAATCGATAAATAAATTCCGGACGAAATTTTATTGCCGTACGCGAGAACGCGCGCGCCGCTTCGAATCGCGGCTACGGAACGATTTGTCCGGCCTGGGGAAAGGAGAAAGAGCCGCGCGCCGCCTTCAATGAAGCTATATAAATTATCGAATCGATTGTTTGTCTTCGTAAATCTTTAACGAGCGTCCGGCTGATCGGCTCCAAGGGGATACCAGAGAGGAGACGAGTATCAATCAATTTATCACGCCCGGCCTCCGCCCGTATATATATATATATATATACATGTATCTTTTCCTTTCCTTCTACAACGAGATTTCCACTCCGTCATATTGTTCCTTGTACAAAGTACATATAAAACTTCAAAAATTGCAAATGTCGACGATATATGTTGTATATATATCTTGATGACTGTCGCGGTTATTTGACAAATATCGGTTACGAATGTTTGAAGTTTAGAAAAAGGGCTTGGGATTTCAAGGGAAATGATAATTTACTCAGGTGAATGTAAATAGTTGAAATACTTGTGATATTAATGTTTTGAAGTATTAAAATATGCGTGCGGTGTTATATATTATTACAATTTCTGTAAAGTAAAATTAATTACGATGTATTCAGAAACGAAACTTTCCGTAATTGTACATTTATTTCGGCAGTAACGTCCGAGACGGTAATCAATTGTTTCCGAAAACTCGAACAAATGCTTTAATTGATGACATTTCGAGTGCATCTTGTATTTGCGCAATTTCGTATTTTTATGAATTCAACTGTAGAAATGGGATCGAAATTCACTTAAAGAAAAAAGAGATTAATAGAACTAACTCGAGAACTAACTCTCATAAACAGTTCGTTTCACGTATTGGTGAATTAATATGATACGTAACAAATATAACAGCGAAGCAATGAACGTAGAAAATCAAATCTTCTTTTTTGCAATCAACTTGCATTACATAAAATTTGAACGGCAATCTCCTAAAACGATCTCTCCAATAGCAAATCATTCCCCCTTGACACTCGGAACTTTCGCTCGAATATCAGACCGCATTACGGACGATCAACCACCGATCGCGTCGCGAGCGGATTAATTCGAACCTCTATCCGGCTGTAATTTCTTACACGCAACAATCAATTTCCAATCGATCGTTTAACTTTGTAATTCAGCCTCAGGTAGTTGCCCGAGCCTCGATACAGGCCTTGCAACGAAAAACGACTCGCTTTCCTCCTTCTCCCCCTTTTTTCGCAAATTCCCCGTAACGCCAAAGAGAAACCGGCCGGCGTTATATAAGGAGATATCGCTCGCCAATTTCCACCCGTTTCCGACGATACCGACCGAATTGGCCGAGTCTTGGCAACTCTCGCCAACTTTCGGGATGCGAAATTGAGAGTCCTTGAGAGGGTGAGAGGGACCCCGTGCTGCGCCAACTATAACCGGAAGGTATTCCCCGGAACGAGGCTCCGAGTCTCGCCAGGCACGCAGAGTATGCTCCCCTCGGTACGTAAAGCAAAGTTACGGCGAAATTACGGTGGATTGAGATTTTTTTCCCGCGGGATCATCGACGGGTTACAAAGGGACCGCGCGAGCGTTCGACGATGATGTTCGCCGGTAACTCGGCGAACCAGCCGACACGGCGTAAATATCCGATCAATTTCAACGGTGTCGAACGAATAGCCCGCTCCATTACGGCGAAATTGCGAAATAACCACCCGGGAATGTAGGAAATTTCACGTCGACGGCGCTTACGCTAGGAATTCCGGCTTGCATGAGTTCCATTTGCACGGACGACATTTCAGTTAGCGCCTGATTAATCGAACGTTAAACCCTCCGACCGGTAATTACGCACGGACGAGATAACGAGTCGAGAAATAACTGATCTGGGTGAATTTAATTCAGCGATTTCTTCGATACTTACTAATTAGCGAGTTTGTATTTTCTTTCATTTTATATGGACGCTAACGAGAGATGCTGTTACATGTGATCTGTCGCGAGGGAACGTAAGAATGTTACGAAGTGATACTCTAAGAAATATATACAAGACAATTCAAACGTAACTTCCAAAAATTTGTCAAACGAAAGCCAATTGACTTCTCTCGTGTCACTAAAACTAAGATTAATTATAGTTATATTTAATATTAGAAAACTGTTTGAATACGTCTCGTTTATTTTCTATGCATAAAAGTATACACACAAGTTAATTTTCATGTTGATTATTACGAAAAAATATATCAGCCTTCGTTGCGACATTTCAAAATTTAAATTTCACGTTTATAAAGAATAAACCTCTTTCCTTCTGTCTTACTTACTTCTTAAGAATAGAATTTTCAAGAATACCGTGTATATCCTAAAAGTTGTTTCTTTGCGATGTAAGTAAAGTGTCAAGCAAGTAAAATTAATCAAAATTCTTAAATTAAAATCAAAATCCTAAAATCTGATTTACATATGTATTCACAAGCAAGTAGATTCTGGTGGAATCCACTCACATAAACGCAAACCTTTAAATAAAAAATCACAAGTAACACAGCTCACAGCGAAACGAGAAAACCGAAAAAAACGAAATGAGCGAAATAAAAAAAAAAAAAAAAAGAAATTCACCCAAAATTTCATCAACCGCAACATGGAGTTCCACGGCAGCACGTGGACGATGGTGCAACAGATTCTCGAACCCGATACCGGTCGAAAAGGCTATGCAAGAGCGCTGGAACGCTGTTGTCCTCTGTGTCACAGGAATTTCGCTGCTGTTGCAGCAACGGATCGATATCTCGATTCTCGGTCGCGGATCAAACCGCCGCGAGCCGAGTTTAACGCCCTGCATGTAGGCTACTTTGCAGTTCCGCCGTGCACGACGGTGAAAGTGCACACAGGCGCGTGCGCGTAACGCGCACACACACATATACGTACACACGGACTGTTTGCCGATTCCACGCACGAGCATCGGCGTGTCGCGCGAGTACGCTTCGCCAGCAGAGCCGGCCGGGGAGGGAAAAGCATTTTTCTCGTCGCGCTTCAAAGAGAATACGCGACGTAAGTAAGTACTTGGGTTTCGCGCGCGGGTTCTTCGCTGAAATATTTACATAACGGCCGGGATATGCGGAATACGGCTCTCGAAAAGCCAGCTAGGGAGATTTATATCGTTGGACTTTCGAGGGAGATGTTTCTTCTGTCGGTTGCGAAGTTGTCGGAGGCGCGCTCGAGCGGCACGCGCGAATTCCTTTTCATCGCGCGGCGACGAAATTTTGCAACGTCTTTCAGGAACGTGACTCCGCGAAATGGGAAGCGATCGGTCACGATCTCTCTGAGATCGGGAAACGGTCTCGCGGCGAAAGAAGAAGTTTGATTAAATTCCCCAAGCTCGTTGAGTTTACACGTTTGTGTCGAGTTCTGAGAGTGGGATTTACCATTCTGTGTGACAGAATCAAAGTTAAAAATTTCGACGTTGAGTAGTTTAATCTCGTGATTAATTTATGTATTTATGCCTTAATCCTTTATATGTAAGTTGCTGATAGACACGCGCAATCATTCGTGCGTTGCATGAAATTACTTTTACCCCAAAAAGACCATTTTAGGCGTGAAATTAACAAACACATAAATAAAATTAATTAAAAATGATGAAACTCGAGAGAAATAGATCGTCTAACTACGTTTCTCTTCTCTTTTTGCAGTGCTATCCTGCTAAAGATCGACTTTAGCTTCTATTCTTTAAAATGAATGTCACAAAATGAGTGGTTTCAAACAATGAACGAAGCAAGCAGAAATAAGGAAGAAATAAGATTGAAATTTTCTATGACGATTAATCTCTTGTTGGGCTGAATCACAGTTGTATTTTCAGCAACGACTAAATTCAACCTGAATTTTGTCTTCAGATCTTTAAACGCAAATTATCTACGTTTCAGGTACTAAGTGTCATCTGACAATAGTTAGAATACAAATGCACCGGATCGAAGTAATTCAACTGACGCGAATGATTTTGTCGAATAACTACGGACAGAAGAGTTTTTTTCGCGAAAAAAAGAAAAAAATGCTAAAGACACATTTGAGGGAGAAGAGAAAAGAAAGAAAGAAAGAGATTAGAAAGCATGTTCTTGACTGATTGCGAGTATTAGCGCGAGTCAAAGTTCTGCCGTGTGTGGAGTTTCGTTCCACGGATCGTTGCATAGATCACGCCCCAGAGAGATCAAACGGCATGTTTTCTCAATAATTCATCGCGTGCCTGGCGTTGCGAACAGTTCGAATGTTTTATTCATACGGATCGTCGCGTCGCGTCCTTTTTGTAATTACGCCAGCCATGCATCGTGCATAGGTGTCCCTCGATTTTCGATTCGAGGCTTCGATTCAATCGTTACACCGGGACGGTGGCCGTTCCCTCGACGCGATTAATAAAACGTCTGCCATCGTGCTAACAAATTACCATCCACGGAAGCAACCTTCGCTCCCCTCCGCATGAATTAATGATAATTACACGCTGCGCTCGCCATCTTGCACCGATGCTCCCTTGATATTCTATCAATGACCGAGTTAATGGTTAATATCAATGACAAACAGCAATTTAGGAAAAAGGTCAAAGATTTTCTTTGAGGAATGTGCATCGACTAGAGTTTGAAACAGAATGACACGATAACTATAAAACGATCACGCTTCTCAATTGTTAATCGGGCAATTAATTCTTTTCTACGCAATTCTTGAACTTTGGATATTAATTTTTACTAGAGAAGATCATCAACTGAGAAATTTAGAAAATTATGAAATTTAACGCGTTTCATTTTCCCGCCATTTTACTCCAAAGAGATAAAATTGACTTCTGAAAGTTCCATCTCAACTATTGTAACTCGTAAATTGTAAAAAACTTCATCAGGATTGGTAATAAATTTGTCAAAAGACAAGGTAGAGGATTTCTCGACTACTTGCAACTTTTGTTCAAAACCTTTTTCCTAATCACACGGTGATTCTAGTTGAAAAAAAGATCCTAGTCTCTTGTAACACAAAATTGAAAAGTACAAGAATAATTGCACGACAGATACTCGCACGCATATTCCCCAAAGTTTCTGAATTTGAAATTAGAAATTTTTTCCTATTAATCCCAATCTAGAAAATTCCAAAAGGCGACTTCTCTAAATCATGTCTTTTTTTTTTTTTTGTTTTCCTGTTCATTTTTACACAATACTGATACGTGGGGCAATAGCTAATAATTAACAATAGTTAACTCAAAAATAATATAAAAATCCTACTGTGTACGTACCCGAAACAATAACAAAATTCCAACCTCACATTTTTTATTCTAATCTCATTGTCAGTCTAAAACTTGCCAAAAAAAAGAAAGAAAGAAAGAAAGAAAGAAGGAAGGAAAGAATGATTTCTTTAAATAGAAATACTCGGATAACTCGCCCGATCGTTTCCTTTTCATCCGATGCTTCTTTTCCCGAGGCTCGTCTTATTCCCCCGACCGGAAACGACGTAACTAACCGATAAAGTGGTAGAAGATTAGATCGCGAGGGATCGAACATCGGTAAGTACATGTGAAAACGCGTGGCTCGAGGCGAGCCGCGAGCCGATCGGCGCATTTCCCATGGTGGTGTTTCCAGTCGATATCCGGCCGAACGTTCATCTCAGCCGCGAACCTAGCGCGATTACATCCACCTTTCGAACCCATCCTCTCCCATAATAACTAACTTTCATTTCCTCCCCCGACGGCGGCCTTTCCTCCGCGGCGGGAGCAACACGTGTCTGACTATAACTCGCCTCATAAACGGCAAAACAGGTACAACCTGCCACGTTAATGACTCCGGCATGTTTCTACTCGATAATTCTATCCTAATGAAACGTTCGTTTTTATGGGATCCGCTGAAAGAGTCTCAACCAGCTGGCTTGACGTCCAGCCGTTCGCCGAACACGCGAATTAATAGAATCCAGTTGGAAAAGGCGAAGATGATTTGCATATATCGAGGCATCCTGCGGAGTGGGGAAATTTAGAATGACGATCGGGACAGAACTTTCGCTTGTCGGCGGACTGCAAATTTGTATTTGACATTGAATTAATTAAATAAAGTTAAATTGTAATGATTTAATATCAATCGTTGTCGTTATATAGTAATTTCGAAAACGTGGTTAGGAACGTGGAATCAAGATGGAAAATATTTGTCGATCGATTTGAACGAATCCTATGTGTAATTGCGTTTATATCGAGCAACTGTAGTCGAACGGGCCGTTCAACCAAAGGTGATGATTAAAAATTATTTTAACTCGGTTGACACGAGAGATTATGAACGATATAAGATCGATCGACTCACGATCGGTCGTTTAACCAAAAATTTACCTGATATTCTAAGTACGGTAGTGAACCAGTATACAGAGTGATTCTCAAATAATGAAAAGCATAACTGGTACCAAAGTGCCGTTGAAAAATCATCGACAATTTAAATTAATACAATACGTTTCAAATTAATTTTTAATGTTTTTACTTTCGAAAACAAAGTATCCTCAGCTCTTTAAAGTGAGATCGTTACGTGATCTCTTTTACGAAATTTTGTCAATTTAAATTGTCGAAAAATTTTTCATTGTCTCTGGCAAACGTACAACCTACAAATCCTAATTTTTGAATTATCACGTTAAGAACATTCAACGTGGCCATCCTGCGTCTCGGTATTCCGAATACGCATCCGGTATGACCATAACCTCAGTCGTCGGTAGCTCTGTTAACACATTGTTAACAAATCAACGAGAGATATTTACATCATTGCCTGTGATCCTGGACAATCGACAGTGCGACCCAGGTTCGGCTTATTATTCCAGAGGGTATCCCGATGCTGCATCAGGCTCGCGGTGCTTGCCGCGCACGCAATGTATGCGTGACATCCGGTCCCTTCTCCCTCGCGTACATCTCATTGAATTTTACTAAAAGGATCGCGGGTCCTCGCTACGTTGTGCTTTCTTCATCGATCGCCGTATCGGAATGCACGGAAATATTTCTCATCGAAGCGTGTGCTCGTGCTTCTCGATCGTCTCTGTTAAACCGATCATTAATGCATGTCCCACGTCGTCTCCCGTTCCAGGATTTCCTACTGTTGCGTAACGACTTCCAAATTCTCATTTCACTCTTATAACGAACTCGAAATACGCGATGCGACAATAAATAAACGTCAGATTGCTATTGAAAGTGTTGTTTTAACACTTGTGATGTAACATACCTTTACCCTGAGCTTTACCCTTTGCACATAGGTTTATCTTATCCTTGTCTACAATTTCTTTAGCAAATAATGAAAATCTCGTCATCTTGTGTCAGATGTAAAATATTAAAACCTGTAAATGCTATTCTCCTCGCGTGATATAATATTCAGAATATATCAACAATATTAATAACAAGTAGAATGTATCATCTATCGTTAGTATTTTATACATGTAAGTATTATTGTATGTTACATCTACTGTGTATCACCTACCGTTAGTATTTTATACATGTAAGTATCATTGTATGTTACATCCACTGTGTATCACCTACCGTTAGTATTTTATACATATAAGTATCATTGTATGTTACATCTACTGTGTATCACCTACCGTTAGTATTTTATACATGTAAGTATCATTGTATATTACATCCACTGTGTATCATCTACTGTTAAGTATTTTATACATGTAAGTATCATTGTATGTTACATCCACTGTGTATCACCTACCGTTAGTATTTTATACATGTAAGTATCATTGTATGTTACATCCACTGTGTATCACCTACCGTTAGTATTTTATACATATAAGTATCATTGTATGTTACATCCACTGTGTATCACCTACCGTTAATATTTTATACATATAAGTATCATTGTATGTTACATCCACTGTGTATCACCTACCGTTAGTATTTTATACATGTAAGTATCATTGTATGTTACATCCACTGTGTATCACCTACCGTTAGTATTTTATACATGTAAGTATTATTGTATGTTACATCCACTGTGTATCACCTACCGTTAATATTTTATATATATAAGTATCATTGTATGTTACATCCACTGTGTTTCACCTACCGTTAGTATTTTTATACATGTAAGTATCATTGTATGTTACATCCACTGTGTTTCGCCTACCGTTAGTATTTTATACATATAAGTATCATTGTATGTTACATCCACTGTGTTTCACCTACCGTTAGTATTTTATACATACAAATATCATTGTATGTTACATCCACTGTGTTTCACCTACCGTTAGTATTTTATAGATACAAATATCATTGTATGTTACATCCACTGTGTGTACATTTTTGCAACCTACAATTCCTCACACAGTGAATAAGATAAGATAGGTCTTTTGGGTTCTTTTCCCTTAACAATATCCATAAAAAAAGCTTTTAAAACACGCAGAATCCTCGTCCTAATCGTCTCGCCGATCGGTAACTCAACTCTCGCGCTCGGTATTTCCAGGGCGGCAAAGTCAACACCCGGTTCCGGCCGTTCGTTTTCGGGTTTAACGAGAATTATGTTGGCCAACATCCGCGAAACTCGCGTGGCAAATGAATCCGAGGCTCACCGGGGCGTAAGACAGCGTCCTGCGGCCACGCCAGGTTCCGCGAATGATTATCTTGACTTATTGTTCCACGAAATTCCGGGATTGCAACAGGCGCGAGCGTAACGGGGCCCGCGTATGCGTGCACGCGTGCGCACACATCGGCCGCGGTATTTATATTCAGACGGAAAAGGCTGTACGGGACGATTCGCGCTCGTGCAAACGTGCCTTTACACATGTTACTTACGACGTGCCGCAAGTAACGATGTTGCGTAAACCATAAAGGAGAGACGAGCGTGATGCACGTGCGCGCCACGGTGTGTACAGTGCTTTACGACGACCGAGCTTTAACGACGAGCCACGGTGGCTCGCTTGTACCGAATGAATATTAAATATATAAGAGATATCGGTGTAACTCTTCCTCTCTCTCTCTCTCTCTCTCTCTCTCCATAGTTGATGGACCGTGTAATCGTTCACGAGTAACGTTGACCCTCGAGAGCCCAGGACCGAGAATAATTGCCATTATCATCGCATCGTTTTGTAACGGAACCTTCGCCCCCGACGTTCGACATCTTTGTCACGCTTTATCGTCGCTTCGATTTTGCGAGAAGAATTTGCATTTTATCATCGCGGTTTTTAAAAGATCAAATCGATGGTTCGCAAAATGGTTGGTACTTGGAAGATCTTTTAACGTCAGAGGTACTTCTTGAACAATTCTCGTCGTTATCGATGAATTGGAATTATCTGAGCTAGTTGATGAAAAAGCGTACGTACTTGGCGAGGTATTTCTATCACTGTCCTCCAATCGAATAATTCATATCCTTTTGCAACACTGGTTTTGAAATTTTTATCAACGAGACTGCTGATTGATTTGCGTCGTTAAAAACAAGAACTGCGAAACAATATTAATCGTGTTTTCTACGTTTGTGTAAACGAATAAAATCCACGAAAATCTATGTACACGTTCGTTCAAAAGATTGGAGTAGCCTTTGCGCCTCTTGATCGAAACAAACGATTTACATTTTTCTGAGAAATATTTAATTATGACGAACATGACAATTTCTTGAATTATCATCATCTAACTCTAATATTCAAAGTCCAATAAAATTGGGAAAAGAAAAGATCGTAAATTTTGAGGAGACGAAGAGAGAAGACTTCAATGTCCAAAACCATGGCAGATTCAGTCGTGAAAAAATATTTTCAACATTTTTACATACTAATGTCTTCGCTTTTTTGCAAAAACACCGTGACATTAAACTAAAACGAAAGTAGAGATTTCAAGCTTTGAAATAAAAGATAAACCTAAGCTTAATGTTGCTTTGCGAAATTTCTGACAGTTCAAATATTTAACGCGAGCAACTGATAAATAAATCAGTACCTATGAAACGTTTCAAATACCTCCTCGATATTTCCTCTTAAATATTTGAAATTACCGATGCACCTGCGTGTCAGGCGATCAATTATACGATCATTCCCGACTGACGGATGAAATCTTAGGCGTCGTCGTAATCGTAGTCGACGGATCAATCGTCAAGTGATTGTAACTGAACGAGAGAAATTATAATTCCGACTGTTTAACGAGAGGCAGGCGTAAATGGCGGTAAATGCAATTAACTGCACAGTTAGTCGGGCACACAAGCAGCGAGAACGAAAGAGAAAGAGAGCGGAGTGCCTCTCCCAGGAGACATCGAATTATAGTAGAGGCAATACTCCCAGAGCTACGACTCGATTTCACTAGCCGCGTGTAATTGCGATTAATTAACCGGTCGGAGCGGAAGCGCCGGAGGCTGTAGGGAAATGAAATTCGAAAGTAGATAGGATCTTGATAGACGGCGTGAGAATTGCGCAAACCCCGATGCATAATTAATTTCGATGACGAAATTGGCGAACGAACGCGTGTCTGCGTTCAGACACTGAATATCCATTTGTATTACAGATACAGTTCAGTGAGAGAAACATAACTGAATCGATAGCTGCGACTCGCGTGAATCATGCCTCGTTTTTGCTAACATCAACGCCGTTGCGTTCGTTCCGCAATTGTTAACCTTCCTTTTGATATTAAAATGTATCCCGAGTTTGAACAAAATCTGGAAAAGTTTGTGTTGATACGCATAACGATTCTTCTATGTTGAACATGGTTTCTTTTTTAAAAAACTCCACAATTTCAATAAACGTAATATACAATTACAAATATTATCCATGATAATATGAAATTAAAATAATAATAAATAAAATTACATAAATTTATATTATCAAGTATATTACTCACACAACGCTGAAAAAGATATATATTGATTTTGAAGACATCAAAAAATTAATGTTGATAACAAGGAATCGCTTATATTTTTATTGGTTTTAATTAATCACAAAATATTTCTATTCATTCACCGTAGAACAGGATCGCGAAATATACCTCAAGCAAAATTAGCACAGACGCAGTACAGCTGATGCAGCACGGTACGAAAACCATGCGAATAAAGATTAATTTTCGTTGCGACAATGGACAGGCTCGTTAAAATCAATCATTCGACGATGTGTGGGAAACGTGACCGCGACAAAAAGCCGAGCAACAAAAGACAAAGAGGTGTCGCAAGAATTGATAAATCAAACGATCTCTCTCCGCGGCCATTGCGCAACGGGGCAATTAGCCTCGATTCTAACGAGAAATCAACCTGTCCGCCAGGTAGATACGCGCGAGAAGCAACCTTTCGAGAGAAAAAAGAAGGAAAAAACGTCGAAACGATCGCTCCGAACGAATCGCCATTGTTCTCTTCCGATAGACGAGCGGGACGATTCCGTACGTACGTACGTACGGTTACGTACGAAGATTCAGAAACGTACGGGGGCCTCCGCTCAAGAACATCCAATTATTAATAATTAGCCGTCGAAATGGAATGACGAAACGATATAGCTAAACACTGGCTGGGCCGACGACGCGTCGAATGGCCGGCGATAAATTAACATCGGGACGATAATCGTCAGCTGTGACCGGTTCAGTTTCGTTGCCTAACCGATAAAGTAGCATTCGTCCGCTCCATCGAACGTCCATTATCGCTTTTGAACTAATCGCCGATAAATTTCCGTGCTGGGGATGCGCGAACGGAGCCCACGTCCCCCAAGGGGAATAACCGACCGATCGAGATACACGGACGAGTCTGAGAATTGCATCTTATCGCCGACAATTATCGAGGATTTATCCTCTTCTTCGAGAAGAAGCGCGGAAATATATTACGAAGATTCTCTCTTCCGCGATGGAAAATACGCATTTTTCGGTGTCAGGTTTTCGAATCCTTGGGTTGTTTCGAAGATATTAGGAGAATTGTATGGGGGAGATAGCAGACGTTGTGTTTGGAACAGTGCAATGAAAGTTGCAATAGAAGGTATAAAAAGTGTTTGTACAAGGTGGTATTTATCGTAGCCAAGCTACGGATTTTTGTGCAAAGTTTAAAAATTTCACACTACGAAGAATAGCACGTGATATAAGAAAATATGTATAAAATAAGATAAAATATTCTGTTCGTTGTAACATTTAGTGGATGAAATGAATCCCCGTTTGAAGTACCCAATTCTTGGAATTATGTTCAGAAAAATGCGTAATCTCTAATGCGGAATGCTGTTAAATTCTCTGCAGATAGTTCAGTAGAAGATGTTTCACACTCGGGCAAATTTTCCCGCGTACACCTAAGCACAAAACACGACAATTTGTCAAAACGTCTGGCATCTCACCCACAATTTCTCGCGTTCGCCGAGAAGCATCGAGACATTCAGTCTACGGAGAATACTTGGCGCACAGAGCGCGCCGTACAATCGTCGAGCATGTCAATAGAATGTAACGCGCAGTGGGCTTGGTTTAGCAGCGTACCGTAAACTCGAGATCGGAATGCAAGCAAGGCGCAATAACAGTCGTTTAACTATCGCGAGCGTGGCAATTATTCCAATAATTCGGGGTTGCGTAAAGGACCGTCGCAATTGTTCGTGCCCGACTTACTTCGGCTTATCCGTTGTAAAGTTAATCAAAATTCACACGCGTACATTTGCCCAATCAGTATTTTTCACCGACAATGGCTCGTTGCACGTTTTTTATCACGAAAGTGATTTTAGCGGGGATCAAGCCAGAAAATCGGGCCTCTTCAGGTGCAACGCTGATGCAACGAAAATTAGCGATTGGTTGATTTGGGTCGCGTGATTCGCGAGGGGGCGTGGCGTAGACCTCGAGTAGGAGTGGCGTTGTCTGGTACTGAGCGACTCAAATGTTTGCGTATCAATAAAATTTCATGGCAAAAAAGTCTAAACAGTTGCTTCTGAGCCTTTCGGTGAGACGAATACTGGAGTATAAGTCGTGCTACTTTCGTTTCATCGTATGTCCCGGAATTTGGTGCTTGATTTCCTTTTGGCGTGGTCTATTATTCCTGGCCAAACGATAATTGGAGACAACCATTTTCGACTAATTGCCGGCCTACCGCCAATTATTCGAGTGTTTTCGAACAGTCGGTCCTAGGCCGGATTCGCGCTTATGGTAATCGTTAGCGTTAAAATTTACGCGCGCCGGTCTCGGCCGAGGGAAAACGCTTACGTGTCCTTTGTTGCGCGAGCCTCTTTTCTTTCCCGTAATTACTCCCCGTAGAAATAATGTTATTATTATCCGCGCGGTCGACGCACACCGCGTAATTACTTACTCCGTTTGCAAGAAAATAACGCCACCGATTACGCGCTGTTCTTCTCTGCGCATACACGCGAATGCACGTACGTAAGTGATGTCTATTACTTCTTGCGAGATGTTACATTCAACTCGTTAATACGACGGATTTCAAATTTTGTTTCTTTTTTTTTTTTATTCGAACAAACTTCATTTGCTCAGTGTAGTAAGAACGACTGTAGGAGAAGACTGTACCAGTGAAAATTGCGGAGTAAACGCGAGTCGCAGTGAAGTAAAATTTTTTTATCCGTTTCAGTCGTTTGATCAAACATCGTTCTATCAACGTCGATATTACCCGAATCCATTCCATCGGATGAAAAGCACATCGAGGAAGCGAACGATCGCGAGTCGCGAATCGGCGACGATCAAGCCCGGTGAACGATACCGCGCCCCGGCCTTGGTAATAATTCCGAAGAGCAAGAGGAATGCGCGGTCTGGAACGAGGAGGCCTTCCAAGTGCGCGTCACTGTAGGTCTTCCTCTCCCTCGTCCATCGCTACGTTCCACCACCTTCTTCCCATCTTTTTCCTGCAACTTGGCGACGATTCTTCGAATTCGAGAAACTGGTCCGGCAACAATTTGTTATCCGGCCATCGATGCTCGGATCGATCGCTAATAACCTCCCCCTCGTTCTTCCTTTTCTTCTTGCGTTACGTGACCGTCGTCGAGGGCACCGTCGTTCTCCTTCGTTTTGTCCCGTCGTCTTCTAAGTTCTACCCGTGGGTAGATCTAACAGCGACTCGTGCGTACGGATACGCCGTTATACAGGGTGTTTCTGATCCGACGGTTCGACTTCGAAGGGGTTGAAGGGACTCTACGACGGTAGGAAAATAGGCTTTTTTTTTCTTTTTGGTAGAGGATTGTTTCTTCCTTCTTGCTTTAAATACAAGTCCTGATTATTAGCGATCAAACGTCAAATATATCGACTCTTTTACGCTGTTACATGTATTTTATACGATAAATAAATTTCCAAGTATTCTAAGGCCATTAGGATCAAAATTCTAAAAATTTTAAGAGTTTCCAAGATCGTAGATTTCTTCCTTTCTCAACAAAAATATTTTTCAGAAAAGCGTCGATTTGGAAATTCCCCGGCTTTGAAGAATAAGTTAAAGCAGACATTCATCAGATATAGATTAGAACAGTAATAATAGTCAACGAGAGATTATCTTGCAACAAACTTTTCCGTTTAAGACCTCGTTTTCGAAAAAAATAAACTCTGAACGTGGCTGGTTAAGCACCGACTTGACACGTGTGTACCTACTCGACAAATTTTCAAATAGGTGCCTTTTATCACCTTTGACTTACAAAATATACAGCTATAAATGTATCTCGTAGTACTTTTTCTGAATCTCTAAGAATCTTTACAACCACTTATACAGGTGCTATCGTTTTGTTAGATTTAACTTCCTCTGGCAGCTATTTGTTATACGAATTATTCAATAATAATAACCAGTAAAACCGTAAATTTCCAAACTCGATTTCCTCGAAAACGAGAAAAGAAATCCCTCGTTCTTTCGCGCGATCGCCTCCAGATCGGAGACACCCTGTACACGCGTCGTTGGAGGAGGAAGTCGCGAGTGAACGTACTTCGACGGTTTCAGGAAACAGGTTACCAGCCGTGTTTTTTAATTATCATCGAGCAAAATCGTTGGAACATGCGCGGGACCGAGCGGAATGCGGACTTATTCAGAAGACAGACACGGCCACGTTTGCATGAAACAAGAGTCGGCCAGCAGGCTGGATTGTTTCTTTCGCGTTCGAGTTGTGGACGGGGTGAATTCCTGCTCGATGCGGATCGCTTCTTCCGCGACGGATTCGCGATTTTTAAAACGCCGCGCTTAATTAATTTCGCCTGTCCCGTTGGGTCCCGTTTTCCCTGTGAAAGGATTTATGACAAAGTAAATCCTCTATCGGTCGCACCGGGCCGATTTGCTCGTCTCGGCGAATGTCGCCCGTTTTTTGAACGATCGGCCATACTCACGATCCCTTGTATCATCCTGTTTATCGCCCATTAAATTGTCTTCCATCCACGCCCGAACGGGAGGGGAAAGAGTTGCGACTGATCCGGCTTGCGAGATTACTACTCCCATCGTGAGTAACTTTGTGTAAATCTCTTCCGAGTGAAAATTATTTGGTTGATGTAGCTTTCTAATTTTCTCTAGCGTAAGTAAATTTCGTAAAGTTACTTTTTTTTTAGGGGGGGGCGTCAAAAGAGTGTTTTAAATATTTCGAGCGTGAAAAACTATATCCCCGTGATTTTTGCTTGTGGAGCAATCGTGTTCGTCGCTTGGAGAATTAAACACTGTGTTTTATACTTGGTCAGTACGTAATAAGACATTTTATCCTGTACTTTGGGAGTTCTTTTGACAGATACGAAAAGAAAGTAACGTACAGTGGCTCGTGAAAGTGTTCGAACATTTATCATGGATATCTCAATATACCGATGAAACTTAAAACCAATCTGGAAATTGTACACAGAAGTATGTAAGATATTTATTACAAATACACGTTTAATAAAAAACTCAGCATGCAACATCATTGATAAATAATATATCTTAAGTACACATGCTGACGTAATGGATAATTGGCCATTTAAATACTTTTGTCATCTCCACGAAATATATATATATATATATATATATATATAATTTACATCATACATTTACTACAATATTAATGAAACAAAATATTTTACACGACGCGCGTAATATACTTGTAAAAAATCACGTTCGAATACTTCCGTGTGTAACAGTATCAAGCATCTATTATCAATAATAAATACCCCCTTCAAACAACAGAATATGTTCGAACATCAAAATAGCTGAATAACCACAGGGTAAACGAGGAAGATCCAACCGTGTTCAAAACGAAATATCCAATCGGTGATAGCAGCTTCGTTCCAAGCGTGTGCGAAACTCGAATCCCCGTCGATAAGAATTCACGAGAAATTCTCTAATTGAAAAATCAAAGATTCTTCGTTCGCATGCGGCAAGGGATCGTGCAACGGCTCGTATAATACGTCGAGAATCTTTCCACAGTTCGAGAAGCATCGACCAACGTCAGAACTTTACGCGAAAACCATCGATGAGAACGCAAGATCGTTTATCATCCGCGAACCATCGCCCCGTCTGTTGCGTACAGGCATAATCCACTCGCTAGAGGAAACCGTTAGCATTTTACGCTTTTAATTGCCTGCACGATGATTACTCGTTTTAATACCCTTAAACATTTCCGCGGCCTGAACACCGATGACGAACGTGTGTATACATATCCATGGCTTGAGTATAACGTCGCATATCGCGTACTTTCATTTTCGAAATATCGTCGTAAACTCTTGACGCTTCGATTCCTGTATCACTATCGCTCAAAAATACGAGAACAATTTCCTAATTTTCGTAAAAGCAAAATGAGACAAGTCTTTAACAAATTTGAATAAATTGTATATTCCAGTTTTAACCTGTTCTAGGAAAGTAAGAATATATTTCTCTTACAATTCGTTAAATATTCGACCACTAACAGTAAAAAGCAATATTCTCTTCTCCTCTTTTAATTAATAAAATTAAAAAAAAACTGCACGACTTGTACCCCAGTACGATTCATCTCACTGAGAAGCCCAACTGTTCTGACTAGGAAATGAAGACAACTTTTTTGCCATGAAAAACAAATTACAGGCGCGATCGCTCAGTACCAGACGACGCCACTCCTACTCGAGGTCACGTGACCCAAATCAACCAATCGCTAATTTTCGTTGCATCAGCGTTGCACCTGAAGAGGCCCGATTTTCAGTGATAAAACAAAAAGGATCACAAAGAAGATGTACGCGTGTGTTCTTCAAATTGTCTGAATGGAATTCTTATACAGCGAGATAACTTAATTAATCAATTATATAATATCATTACATTTAAGTACACGCTACGTAGATCTGTATAAATTATATTTCTCCGCCATATTTATTTAACGTGAAAGTTTGTTTTACTCATCAAAAAATTATACGAAATCTCTCTTTTAAAAGAAGGATATAATAAATCCGATATTCTAGAATATTACGATTAACGCGTAAATTCAATTCTTTCGTAACTGCGACGCTGGGCGTTTTTCCTTGGAGCGGCAGATACTCTCGAGATACGTAAATCTTTAGAAAGCTGCGAGAGAGAAGAGACCAATATCACCGAATCAATTAGATCTTAATGCATCTGTTGGCGTACCGGAGGCTTCGCCTTTCACAAAATTATCTCCCAGCCCCTTCGGGCAAAGAACGTATTACCGGCGCACGACGAGTGCACCTCGTAAATCACTCGTAGTTCTGCAACACGTCGAAGGCAGAAAAGAGAAACAATGTTCGGCCGTACGTATCTGCACGCAGGTGCGTATCAAGCGGAGGACCATTGTGCAACTTTCTCTCAATTTACGACTCGAAAAACACATACGCGATGTATAAAATTTCGTTCGTTCGAATTTATAAACAGACCGCGAGTTTTTCACGCACTATGAGAAATCTGAAAGTGTAAAGGTACACACGATGCGTGAAATATGCAAAGGTACATCAAATATTCGAGGTGCAAATCTGAAAGTGTAAAAATACACGCGATCTGTGAAGTATGTGCAGAAATGTATAAAAAAAATAGTCAAAGTTGAACATGTATCTCAAATACTATAAAAAGATACGAATCCACAAAACATCCAATTGAAAAGTTCATCTTCGACAACCCAATCAATTCCACCCTCTTCTCATGATCTACCGTACGAGAATGAATTATTTATTCCCTCGTACAACAAGAATTTACGTTCTAATTGACACAAGCCAGGACACAAACAGAAAGATTCGCGATCATCCACTCGCGACCATGATCGTAACTCCTCCTTATCCGGAGGATCACTCTCCCCGGTGAGCGCGTAATTTACATTATTTTACATCGCGCCCTAGCCCATAGAAAATTCACGAAACACAAACTGTATTACCGCAGTAAACACCATCAACAGATTTTACGATCGAAGAGACTGAAAGGACGACGCTGTTGAAAATGTCGGCGGGTGGAGTTTGCGGTGCGGTACAGAGGAGAGAGAGAGAGAGAGAGAGGGGGAGAAAGCGAGTGTATCGATCGCACGTAGGAAGCGTAGGTCTCGGTTTGCTACCCGGTGGATCGAGCAAAGCGAAACCAGCGACGAACGCGACGCGGTACAGGAAGTTGATACGAACCGTGAGCGCCGGAGTATCAGGGACACCCACGTGTGACAAGGCATCGCATAATCTGCCGGACATTTAGCGTAGGCAGGCTGGCTGCTAGCCGCGGTGGCTGCAGGTGCCTCGCGATGAGACAGGTGAAACTTCATAGCGGAGTGACGCGATTAATCCGACGACGCTCCGAGGAAAAGTTTCAATTACCGTTGGCGCGCGGGAAAGCATGGAAAATCGGGATGATCGATGGGAGTGCACGGACGTTAACGCGACCGTAGGACAGGGCTGATGGATATCCACAGATGGAATTGAGCATCTCGCAAGTAGGTTCGAAACCCTTAGTCGTTGCAAAGGATTTCAATAGAGTATACACACCCGTGTATACTCCACAACGAGCAATTTTTCTTGTTAAATCGGAACATTTGCAACAAATGCAGAGAAATATAACTAATTCTGTGAGTTTATAAGCAAAATTTTACACGTTACATGCAAAATTCAGCAATGTGTAAAATTTAAATATAATTATAATTATAATTGCTAAATTTTGCATATAAACTCGTAGAATTATATGAATATAGTTATAATCATAATTTATATCATAGTTTATTATGCGTATATTTATCTATAATGAAAGAACTGCGATTCAGTTGATCGGAGAAGCAACAGACGCAACTGAAATACAGCGTAATTTCATCGAAACGCAATTCAATTAGCCCGGTTGTGACTCGCAACCACTCGTTCAAACATTCGAAATTAATGTTCGAAACCCGTGGAAACTTGCTGATGTTTGTAGGTACAATCTTGGACGCGCGATCCCATCTCCGACGATGTATCTCGATGAATCGTGTTCGCTCGCGACGTCTAATGAATTTTTCGCCCATCAAGCGGTCGTCGGCGAGTGCGAGGCACCAGCTTGAACGCTGGATGAGAGGAAAGCGAGTTGGGCGCGAATTTCAAAAGTAACGAGCGATAGCAGCGACGGCGATATTAGGGGGAGAAACGATGTTGCTCGTTAAGTATTCACGACAAAACTACATTTACCGAGAGGCAGGCCTGATCGTCATGGCACGGACATTAGGTGTACTCGCGAGGATATACTCGGGTAGCTGCGTGACTTACAAGTCTCCAGTCTATATTTCAACGGGCATTAAAGTCGAGGTCGATTCCATCGAGAGACGGCTGTTCGAAGCGTCCGATCATTACACCCGTTATAAGCTGTCACATAGTTCATCTCACACACGCCACGCTCTCGCCACACACCGATACACCCCGTCCCCCCTGGCTACTTTGCCATTTTTTTCGATTTTGTAATCAGCCCGGCGCATCGAGGCCCAACATACTTTCTTAAAAGTGATTCGCGCAGTTAAAAACCGTGTTCTTTGTAAATATACCCGAGATACGTATAAATTAGTGTAGGATCGATCAGGGGGATATTTGGACAGAGCTGAACTGAGTAATGTACTGCCTATAATATTCAACACTTTGAATGCCAAAATATATATATATTTATTTATCTACGTTTGCAAAGAAATGGTAGACAAAGTTATGATGGCACTCAAAGTTATTTGTTAATGAGTAAAATAATTTTACATTCAGATTATCTCTGTGAAAATAGAAAATTGCAATCTACTCATTGGTTAAATTAGTTTTAACAGTTTTATCTCGAGACTGTTTGGCTCGTTATCAATCAAGTTGTGTATATTAATCCATCAAGGATTGAAGACTGATTTATCACAGTGTTACAAATACAATTATAAAATCTAGGCAGAAGACGCAACGGTTGAAGAATTTAATGTTGAATTTAAAACTGATGTTGAATCGAACGTTGAATTTAAAATACAGAATTTAACGACGTGAATTAACTGAAAAGAATTGTGAACGAAAGTCCTTAATGGATTAAGTGGCCACACACGTCAACGAGAAACATAATTTCTACTCTCCAAGAGTCGTTTCACTAACATTAAAATTCTCAGTTGTAATTATCACGGTCCAGTACAATTTTTTACGTGTGTATAATTATTCTTTCTTTTTTATTTTCCTGCGTCCAACTTTACAGTAGGATACTAATATACTTTACTATACACTTATCTCGTTTTTGACATTGTCTTTCGTTGAATTTGACGTATGTAATATCTTTTTATTCTTCAATTACTATATTACTATATATATTATGCTATATACATTTTTGAATCACTATATTACTATATATATTATACTATATTACTTACTATTAGTGTTAATATAGTAATATAATAATAAAATTAGTAATTCTATTACTATATTACTATTAGTGCTGATACAGTAATTTTATTGCTATATTACTATTAGTGTTAATATAGTAATATAGTAGTAAAATTACTGTATTAGCACTAATAGTAATATAATATAATAATATAGTAATATAATAACACTAGTAATACAGTAATAATATACTATGTTATTATATTAACACTAATAGTGTTTTATAATTACACTGCACAGAATATACACAATGTACATAAATGTACAAAATAGCCAAGTTTTCTCAAATTATAAATTTAATATATAATATATAACAATTTACTATTTATTTACTAAATTATTTCAATGTTTCTTTAGTCCATTAAAAATCTTGCTGCTAGACAACAACAAGTCTAACTATTTAACTATTCTGTGCAAAGTGGGGGAGCGTTTTCTTATCAACCGCGTTTCATAAACGATTGCCTAAATCTCTAAACCGACTGACCTGAAACCTAGATCTCGTCAATGGTGCAATCGTGCAACCGCGGGTCGTCACGTGTTCGATTATTGAAACGAAAGTTACCGGGACGGAGATCTGCACGTACGTGGACGTGGCTTGATCGGCAGGTGATCGGATCGAGAACACGAACGACAGCTCCGTCCGTCCGCAGACGCGGCATAGACTCGAAAGGTTAACCGAAGATGATGTTCTTGTACACCGTTGCGTCACCAACCGCGAGATAGGACTTTCACTGTGCACGAGCACCAGCACGAGCACGATCTCTCTCTCGTCTTTCCTCGACGAGGCAGCAAAAAGAGACGACGGGGGCTTCGTTATTGCTTCGAGATCGTTAAGGTCAATTACCATGGTCGATCTCTCGGACGCGAGAAAACGCCCTCGCCGTAATTCGTCAAAGAGGCACCGGTCGGAAAAACGACAGTTCCTTTTCACCGCGAATAAGCGTAATAAGAATTAACGACCACGTGCGATTAATTAGACGCGTATCCGCAGGAGAGAATTCGCTTGAAATATTCCCGACATACATCAGCACCGCGCTCGTACAGTGGCTCGCGAGGGTATTCGGATATTTGTAGACATTTTGTACGAACATTCGCGTGCATTAACTTTTGTTTCTAACCTTTCTGAACCCTTGCAGTATTACAACGATTTATCGTTGCTGACTAATTTATTTATTCTCCCTTTTTTTCTTAATACGTAAATTCCTTTCAGTAGTTAACACTTTGTAAGCATTTCGTAATTACCATCGTGTAATTTCTATGCATCCTTTACTGAATTTTTCTTCTGAAACCTTACCAAACTACCTTACCGAGCGATTAGCTGGATATTTTTCGATATTAGGAGGATTCATTTGCTGAATATTGACAATATTACCTACGTTTGTACCTAACCTAAATCCTTACACTAATTTATTTCTTAATACGTTCCTTTCAGTAGTTAACATTTTGTAATTATTATCGTGTAATTTCTATGCATCCTTTACTGAATTTTTCTTCTGAAACCTTACCAAACTACCTTACCGAGCGATTAGCTGGATATTTTTCGATATTAGGAGGATTCATTTCTAAACATTGACAATATTACCTACGTTTGTACCTAACCCAAATCCTTACACTAATTTATTTCTTAATACGTTCCTTTCAGTAGTTAACATTTTGTAATTATTATCGTGTAATTTGTATGCATTCTTTGCTCAATTTTTCTTCTGAAACCTTACCAAACTACCTTACCGAGCGATTAGCTGGATATTTTTCGATATTAGGAGGATTCATTTCTAAACATTGACAATATTACCTACGTTTGTACCTAACCTAAATCCTTACACTAATTTATTTCTTAATACGTTCCTTTCAGTAGTTAACATTTTGTAATTATTATCGTGTAATTTGTATGCATTCTTTGCTCAATTTTTCTTCTGAAACCTTACCAAACTACCTTACCGAGCGATTAGCTGGATATTTTTCGATATTAGGAAGATTCATTTCTAAATACTGACAATATTACCTACGTCTGTTTGAATAAAAATGTAATCTTCCATGGAATTTCTATATATTCAATAATTACTTTGCCGAGTAATAGAGAAGAAGAAGAACTCATTGATTAATTATATATTAATAGATTTCCTGATTTTTTTTTTATAAATAATAACATAACAATAATGACTATAAATAATCACACAGTACACTGTGTCCAAATACTTTCACGAGCTACCATACACGTGCTCCTAATATGAAGCAACAAACGTGTACTTCAGCAACCTAGAAATCGGTACGCCAAAGACTGAAAATCGTATGGCTGTTTGAACAAACTGTATACAACCATGGATGCGTTTATATCCACAGCCGTATCGATCTATCAATCGTTCGTATTTCAACGAATCTGTACCCTCTCTCAGGCACTTGTCCGAGGTATTGTCCTTTCGTAGCTGAGATAATTCGATCATTTTACAAGCAAACATCGTGTCTCTGCTTCGTGCAGCTATTAATTTAACTTACCGGTAGAAGAAGCAACGAGGACGGGGAATGCCTGGCCGCGGCTTGCCTAAGACTGAGAAAGTGCAGTAGGGGGTCCTCGGATGCTCTCAGCTCGTCCAGAATCCTCCTCGCCTCGCCGTAGCTCTCCAGGTATTCCCAGTAAGAATTCCAAAACGAGCCAGGGAATAAGTCACCTGATGGACACACCGAACCAGGCAATTAGAAGCCGTATCGAGCTTGGTATACCCACGGTGCTTAACGAATTCGATAAATTCCCGTTCTCTCGGGCTCGTCCCGATCGTCCCGAGAACAGAGTAAATCGTGAGCTCGTTGACCCATATTCCGACGATGGTCCACGGTATGAAATATAAGAGAGAGAGAGAGAGAGAGGGCTAATTACACGAGGAGACACGCTGGAAAGCCATGCAAAATTTATCCGCGATGATGGAATACCCGTGAACGCGAACCTCGCGTCCGAAATCATCTTCGAAGAGATTCGATCCAGCAATACATCATCTCGCTATCTTCCCTACGAAACTCGTTTCCGTTTGAGGATCCCTATCTATCTTTTTTTTTCTCCTTTCCGTTCTTTCTCGTCTGATGGGGCCTTCGCCATCACGGAAGAGAGCCTTCCACGGACGTTCACGCACCGGGAATGTGATTTACCGTGGAATTTTTCCCCCTTCTTTTTTTTTTCTCTTTCTCCTTCGCATCCTTTCTCCGATTCCATCCTATCCCGGCTTGATCTCGTCACTGACGTCACGACGCGGAGGATTTATCACGAATTATACCGATTTGGGATTTTTTTTTTTTTATTTTTATTTCTGGAACTTTCAAAATTTTATTCATTTATTTTCGTAGACGCTGTACGTCGGCTGTACAAAGTTTAAATTGCATTTAAAAATGAAATATTTCTTAGACACGGTGATCAATTACTCGTAATATTGAACTTGTCATCGCCATTAATAATTGTGTAACAATTGGGAAAATTAGGACAATTTTGACAACAGTATCTCAAAAGTTTTTCAAAGATATTTTATATGAAATCCAGGGGATAACTACACATTTGGCTTTCGCTCATTACCTAGTTTTAGAAAACTTGGATTTTTCAATCGAAATTGCTTTCATTTCCAATTATAGCGTGTATGAAATGTCGTTTGTTTGACGACCGAATTTCAGACACAGTCAAGAAAGAATAGGAATATAAAAATTTCATTTTCTACCCATCATGAACATCCGTTTAATTTTCTTACGTAAAGAAAAAAGAAACTATTTCATTTAAATAATTTTGCACGAAATTAACAATACGTTTTGTTCTATGAATTCTCAAATTCTCAAATTGAAATAATCATATTGTAATTAAGCAGGTTTAGAATTTTAATAGATTAAATCACACTCTCCTAATTCTGATAAATTTAAAACAGTACAACTATTCAGGCGTAAAATAAATGAAATCGCGTGAGAATCATTTTGATTAACATTACGAAGAAAAAGAAAAAATTTCGTCCGAAAAATCAACATTCGTACGCACCGGAAAGTTCGTGCCGATTTTGAAGAAAAATCGAAACGCAGAAGATTTAATTTTTGGTATACATTTGTTAAATGTTAAACTTAATTTGTATTAAATCGGCACGAACTTTCTGACGTTAAGATCCAACAAATCGGCAAGACAATCCTCCGATCTTCCATCTACAGCCGATAAATGACAAAAGCGTGCACTCACCAGATTTGAAGATACCGCCGTCCCAATTCTCGAGCGTTCCGCGGATCTGAAAGAAAGAAAAAACGGCCGCGGTAAAATTGGCTGTTAAAACGCGATAAAAAAAGGCCGTGATACGATAGAACGGGGCCAGAAGGGACATACAGGGGGCCATGTATAATACATGAAGCACAATGTACGAGCGAGCAGGGGCCCGGACGGCGCCGTACGCCAGTTTCATACAACGGCCGAGTATCAACCGATCATTTGATTACTTTTTTACAGTCCTCGGCTCTCAATATCCCTCACCCGACAATTGATCTTTCTCGTACGAGGGAGACGCGATATCCTCGGGGGAGAAGAACGAAAGCCTCGCAGCAAAACACGAATTAGGTGATCGGGAAGAGAAAAAAAAAAAACTGAAAAACACGTGACCGATCCCCGTGCAATTGGATTTCGATCGAGATCGACGAATCACACTGTTTTTACGGCGTTTCGAAGGAAATGACGATCGGATGAAAGTGTAGAGAGAGAGAGAGAGAGCGAGTGATTCCTTTTTCAAATTTACCAAGTACCTTTGGCGCATATTTGTGGTCCGATCCGGGACGATTTGAATAGCAGAGGGGCTAAATCACCGTCCTTCGAAACGAGCTTGCCCGTTGAATTATAACGCGGCATTATGCCCAATCAGGGCATCACCGCATCGAATGGAGCACAACCGACCGTGAATAAGCTCGGTAACTCTTAAGGCTCTTTCTATCAGCCGATGAAATCCTCTTCGAATGATAGAAAGTAAATAAAAAGGGGGAAATCGATTGCTCGTCGATGCTAACGTTGGAATAAATCTTCTTTTTCAATGGAACAATCGGTTGTTCGTTGGGTATTAATTTCGGATTGTCAAATTACAGGTTTAATTTACGAGACAACTAGAAATTTGTTTCATATTTTATACACTGGAACTACTACCGACGATTAAAACATAAAATTTTCGACGAAGACGTTGCAGCAAAAAGATGGAACTCACAATGTACATTTTACGAAAAATTATTCAAACCTATAAATATACTTTTTTACGCGTGTCTAAGAAAGTGCCTGAGAAAAATTATAAACTGGTCAATTCGACCGCTAGTGTATTCGTGTATTTTGATTTATATATTTTGTGTACTTTTGCACATTTGAATTTTACATAAATATATAATATTCGCGCTTAATTAATATACAATATACAAAGCATATCTTTGTAGTTTGAACAATTGTTAGAGAGACAGAAAGAAATTAAATTTTCTACCGAAAGTACACGCGTCGATCAATAAACTATTCTTCGCCTATTAAACTAACGCTCAAACTTTGTTTTAATATTTTATTCAATATTTATATATTTATATATTTCGTTCAAATATTTCCGATACTTGTATATTTCATTTTGACATTTTATTCAAAACCGATGTCGAACAATGGCGGCTCGACATAATGCGTGCTCGAAGAGCGACGAACCGATCAACCCCGCAGATACGTGAACCTCGTAAAGGTAAGACCGACACCCACTTAACTCTTTAACGAGTAACATTGTCACGAGAGAATCCACTTAACCGATACGTTTCCATTACAGTACAGTAAAGGCAAACGACTGGCCTGAACAGTGTGTGTAAGTGGCGAGATGCTCGTAAAGCAACGGTAACGACAGTTGTGTCGATCGGCGTGTTGGTAATTAATTTCGTCGAGGCTGTAAAATTCAGAAAGAAAGTCCAAGTGTAAATAAAATCTGTTGGACAGGTGGTAATCGTCGGTACATTATTACTATTTGCATTTCGTTTTAAACGACGAGTTGTTACAACGAATGAAAATACTCATCGTGTATCAAGTTTCAATCAGAGTTGGGCACATTTTATTCAAAATAAAGCCGAAAGGTGAAACAATTTGCAACAATTTGACGAATCGTTTCTATCAATTTCTTATTTTTACACTTCAAAAGCAATGCATGAAAAGTAACTGTTTGTATTTTGCTTTCAAATTTCGAATGAATCGTTTGCAAATCGTCTGAAAACTGAAATAAAATAACGAATAATGATGTCAGGAATCGAATGAGAATTTTTATATTTAACGACGAATAAACTAAATTTTTATTCAATTTTATACTTTGTATCTCTTTCTAGAAACAATTTTATTTCAAACCCCTTCAGCAAACTCATCTTCTCCTATAGGTGTTTTATTTTTAAAATAAAAGCAAGAAAAATAGTTGAAATCAGACTGATTGCTACAAATTGATATTTTTCAATTTATTCCGTAGGAAACGTGCCCAACGCCTGGATTCGACTCCGTTTCAGATCACGTTCAGCTGGAACAAGCGATTATCGACGATGCCCGGTTAATTGCCCGCGAGCTACAAATACGTATCTATCACGGACACCGTGTAATCATAATAAAATTGCTCGCCTCTGTGCGCAGTCTCGCTAACGAACAATTCGTTGCGCTTTAATTGCTACGTTTTGCGCAGATCGTCGGCCGTCCAACGGGTCGTAGAAGCGTCCGCACGCGATCATCCGCGTTTATTACCGATTTTAGGATGCAAGTTAGATGGCAACCGGATGCTAACGCATCGTGGTAAGCATCTCTGGCACGTGCTTTCGTGGCAAATAGACGAGAGAAAGAGATGACCGCCGGTTTGGGCAACCGGGGTCGTCAACCTTCTGTTATCCGCACCTTAAAAAGGCAGCCTAGAATCACATATGACCCGTCGAATCGTAAAGAACGCGATAACGCATCTGAAACGGGGCGGTGAACGCGTGCTCGTGCGCGGGTGTTCGAGGTTGCTTCATCCTTTACGAATGTTCCTTCATTAATTATGAAACAATCTGGTGAGAAAGCATCTCGAATCAGAATGAAGATCCAACACGGTTGAAGAAACTGCCGATTTTTATTTTCATATTTACGTGGGAAATTGAAGAATGAAAAAAAATTATTGAAATGGTTGTAAATTGTTATTACAATTTAAGAACAATGGAAAATCCTCTGAAGTAAAGTTGACGAAGTATTGATAGTGTAAGTAAGTGTCTTTTTTTAAATGATCGAAAACAATTGCTAGAAAAATTAGCAGATCGATCATTAGAGGATATTGAAATGAGAAAGAATAAAATGAGCTAGAGTGAAATGAGAAGGAACAAAATAAGAGATGAAGAATATTAAAATGAGCAGAAGACTAGAAGAACATTAAAAGAATACGAAAGCGATTGATACAACTATATTACACAAAGAACATACGTAAACATTTGAATCGATACAAAAATACAAATTACAGGCAGGATCGCTCAGTACCAGACAACGCCACTCCCACTCGAGGTGTATCCCACGCCCCTCGCGAATCACGTGACTCAAATCAACCAATCGCTAATTTTCGTTGCATCAGCGTTGCACCTGAAGAGGCCCGCTAAAATCACTTTTAGTGATAAAAATAAAATACATCTGATTCTGTCTCTTATATGATTCATAGTTACACGGTAAAACGATACGATTAAAAGTTAAATTTTGCGCAAATTAGGGCACGTGTAACTACAAAGAGTTATTACGTAAGAAAGAAAAAGAATCACTATTAAAACGATAACAGAAGATACTTTCACGATCGCGACGTTGTTTCAGTTAGTAAACGAATTCGAGTTTGAGTCCAAAAAATTGGAAATCACGTAAAAATCCGCAGTCTAATTACATAGCGTTCCAAAGAGAGAGAGAGAGAGATGCTGCACAAATTCCTCGATCGATATTTGCGATCGGTGATAAAACGGACCGACGAGATAGACGAACGAACAGGATTTGAAATCAACGGGTGCCGATACACCGATCGGGTTACGCGGATGAATTCGAGAGAACGATCGAGGATGAATTTTCGCGGTATCATTCGTCGAGCCAAGGTACCGATAAGAGCGTGTAGGATCGTAGTACGTACAGGGTGGTGCACCGTCAGCAAGAAATCGGACGGACCCCGCCCGAGCAAATTGAAAAAGGGGGATACCTGTTGCGTACGCTGGTCGGTTGCATTGTCACGTCGACGACGACCGATGACGATGCGCCGATGCGTGTCGATGTGTTTCTCATTCAGTCAGATACGTATCTATGTTAAGCGCACACGCTTGCGCGTTGCGTGCGCCCATGCATTTATGCATCGCATTATGCGCGATGCATACGCCGCGATCCATTCGTTTCCGAGCGTTATCCTCGAAAAACCTAATCCTAGATTAATTATGAATTATTCATATTCACGAGACCAGCTCTCCCCGGCCAGAGTGAGAGCGAAAGAGAGAGAGAGAGAGAGACTACTTTGTAAATCGGTTTAGAAACCAACAAAAAGAGAGAGAGAGAGAGAGAGAGAAGGAGGAGAGAAAAATAGCCAACAACCTCCTCATTAAACCTTTCTCTCCATCAACATCCAACTTTATTTTCCGACGTTCGCCTCGGCGAACAAAACGAAACGACGTTCACCTCGGCTACCGTGGCTCGCCGCCACGTCAGATTATAATGCACGGTCGGTCGCACGACAGAGACGAAGAGGATAGGGGGATCCTCCTTCTAGTATCTAGGTACATACTACTACGTGGAATAGCGATAGATCATCGTGGCCAATCACCGATTATCTCCGAGAACCCGGTGAATATTACAGAGCCTGCGGAGTGTCCAATTTTTCGTTGGCTCTTCATCCCTTCGTCTCCTTTCTACTCTCTCTCTCTCTCTCTCTCTCTCTCTCTCTCTCTCTCTCTCTCTTTCTCGCGCGCGCAGAGACGCGCATCCTCTCGGAGGCGGTTTTAATTACACGTCGCGCGACCGCGATCGCCCCTTCGAGCCTGCACATCCATCGACGGGGACGAGCATCACCGCGGACGGAGTACTACTCCAGAAGGCGTTCCCAAAAAAGCAGCGCAGACCGCGTGTTATTAGGGACTACGCGTGGGCGTTTTCATCCACCCATTATTATTTTATAGTCGCCCAGACGGTCTCTCCATAAAACTTTTTTACACCGTGTCGAGATTGAAGATCGATAAACGGGGATGTGCACCTGCGTGTTAGCGGCACGAAGTTACACCCTTACTCCCTTACTCCCTTGCTTACTACTCGCCTCCCTTTGCTCTCTTCTTCTTGTCGCGTCCGTTCAACCACATACGCGTTCGATGCGCGTTCCTATTTCATTTACGTAAATCACGTTTTTTTTTTCTTTTTTCTTCTTTTTTTTTTTTTTCGTCCGGTACCACTGAACCGTAGCTATTCTCCCGCGGACACTTGTTGCGAATAATTACACTCCGCGCCGGATTAAAATTGTAAACCGGTCTTTTTTCAACGGGATATACATATGTATGTTAGCAGGAGGACGATGAAAGAACCATCGATTTGTAATGGAGGAGTTTTTAAACCGCCCTTGATTACAATCCACCTCGCCGCTTTTTACCTATTGGCAAACGCACGCGCTTAGGCGCGTACGTACCGGCTGATTTACGTTTATGCCTGATAATCGAGCCTATTGACTCGCGTGTTTTAATCTCACTTTCACGATCGACCGGTTCTTCGTTAAAGTTACGAGTGCCAGGTACTACGTGTTTATCGCCGCGTTCGTCACAATTTTCCACCGTTGAGAAGGGAATCTTTAAAGCCGTTTTCCAATTTCGACGAGACACGCAACGTAACGTATCATAACGAAAATATCTTTGGTAAATATCTTTCGTGAAAACAAACGACACATTAGCAAAGTCTGCCTCCGTAAATGCTGCGCTGCGTACGAGAATTAACGTTCAATAATGAATTATGTTACAACGAGTGTAACTCCGACGTTTGATCTGTATTTAACCCCTTGACGTACAATGACGTCTGACAATGAGCGTTTCCTAAGCTAAAGTCGATGACAATGACATCTCTGAGACGTTCGCAGATATAACACGTATATAAAGATATACAAAAAACTGCACGACTTGTACCCCAGTACGATTCGTCTCGCAGAAAGGAGGAACCCAGAAGCAACTGTTCCAACTAGAAAATGAAGACGACTTTTTTGCCACAAAATTTTATCGATGTGCAAACATTTGAATCGATAGAAAACAAATTACAGGCGCGATCGCTCAGTATCAGACAACGCCACTCCTACTCGAGGTCTAATCTACGCCCCCTCGCGAATCACGTGACCCAAATCAACCAATCGCTAATTTTCGTTGCATCAGCGTTGCACCTGGGTTACCCCCCGCTAAAATCACATTCAGTGATAAAATATTTCTCTACATGATTGATTTTACGGCTCTTTTCAACGCTTCCTATCCTACATTCCAAGTTACTTACTTCGATCAATTTCATTTGATTAATTTCATTTAATTCGTAGGTAGTGTCAAGGTTCAATTAATGGCAAAATGTTATTGGAAAAATTACGAAATATTCTTTTGTAAGTACTGGAATGTTATCGAATGATATCGCCAAGATCAAACTATTGTATTATTTTTCGGTAGCAAACTATTCGTAGAAACGTTTGTTTTCGCAGAAATATTGCAAGAAAGCTAGATCCGCCAATCCACTTTTTCGATCCACCGTATGTACATAAATCGTTCCAACTCGCGTGGCTCGTCTCGATCGCACGAGTCTTTTTCTTTTCCTTTCCACGCGTCACACGCTCCAACGAGCTCGGCTCTTGCTCCTCATTTATTGACACTGGCACGAGTTGAAAGACTTTAGCTTCGAAGAGCGGTCGCGCATGAAACTCCACGTGTTGCTCCAGTTTCCTCAAACTATCGCGTATTAATGACAAACCGACGAGCATTCTTGTTTCATCCGCCATTTTTAGAGAACGTTCCACTTCTATCATACCAGTTTGTTGACGCAACGATACTACGCGGTCGAGGAAAGCGTTTCGCATGATCCGAGCGAGACACACACGTGCGAATCATTCCTTCCACCAGCGCGTGAACGATAGTTTCGACTTCAAGAAGCTAAAACCAGAGGCAGCGCCTAAATCTCTTTATTTCTTTATCGTTCGAGTTTAACAACGAGCTTCGTTGCTAACGAGAGTCGTTAACCGCGTGTCGGAGAAAGCAGATTTGCGCTTGAAAAACTTCTTTTCCTTCTTTCTTGAACACGGTGTATAAGGTCGTAAACCAACGCGATGACTATTAGCAGGTTATTAGCAGAATTTTTACGTATTTGTGGGAGATTTAACACCGGCACAACGTGACGGGTCCCAAATTTTCTTTCTTTACAATTACTTAAAAGATTCTGGTATTTTTGTCAAAATTAATATTGATTTCTGTTTACACAGAAACACATTTGTATAAATTTATTTATTTTCAATTATTATCATTTGATAAGATGCAGACAATATACAAAGATGTATAAAATATTGAAAAAGGAGTACTTGTTACAATATTTAGTAAAAACAAATTTCTACCTATGCTTCGAATCGATAGAAAACAAATTACAAGCGCGATCGCTCAGTACCAGACAACGCCACTCCTACTCGAGGTCTACTCCACGCCCCCTCGCGAATCACGTGACCCAAATCAACCAATCGTATAAAATCACTTTCAGTGACAATATGACAAGTGGACAATTCAGTGCTTCAAGAAGCTTAAGAATTAAAAAATAATAAATAGAATTTTATATATTTAGAATTCAAATTTAGAATATAAAAATCAATTTGATCAGCGACTTTGCAAAATTTTATACGCAGACTTTTTTATCGTTATTACACAATATCCATCGAAATTATTATCACAAGCTACGTTAGTCTTCATCGTACATCGAAGTTATAATGACAGGTTATGCTTATATTATTCATAATTGCCCATATTATTATTAAAAGTACTGAAGCATAAAATTTCCATCACAGACATTAAACTGAAAAAATAAAGCTTTATGGTAACAACGACTCTCACAAGCTCTCATTTATATATTTTTACCAAAAATCATTTAACTCTCTAAAAATGCACTGTCTTTTATAAACACTTCATATCTACAAAGTTTCTAGCAAAAACTATAAATTAATCATTTTGACTTTGGTAGTTCTCTGCGTTGCACATAGTTCTACATTGTAGTCGCATTACTCATAGTTGTATCACCTCCTAACCTTCCAATAAATCCTACATTTTGCAAAGATCAATACTTTCATACAGAAATTCCAGCGGAAATTAGAATGTTCTCTAAACGCATAACACAGTGAGGAAAGAACAATTCGAATTCCAGCGAGAATTACTACGATTTACAACGACGACGGCACGGATATAGGAATGAAAATTTATCGATCCGTCACGATCAACGCCGATTCGGACCAGCCACGATCGTAACTCCCACCGGTCACACCTAGTTCTCCCAACAATCGATTAACGAGCTTAATTTCCCTCAGTCTGGTTGTGCAAGCCAGCCGTTTGTTCAACTGGCAAAAGCTGACGATAGAACTTGTTAACGAACATATCCTTCTGAAATACCGAAGTTCAACGCAATACGCTTTTGCACCATGCGAAACGACATTCGAAACGAGTCGAAACCGAATCTGTAACCATTGTAGCAACGAGAATCGAAGCGCTTAGAATGATAGACGACTCTCGTCGTATATTTTAGTTTTGAATATGTATAGTTCTATATTATATATAATTATATGTAAGTATAAATATATTTGGTCTTCTCTCTCTCGATTCTTAACACACGACAATTAGACTGAAAGTTTATCTAAGAATCTGGATTCTAGATTTTTGAGAGATCAGAGCAAATTGATGCGTCTCTCAGTTTTTAAGCTTTGTATTAAACTGAATTAATTACTAGTTGAATAACTAATTTAAATTAATTACTTGATAAAAAATGTTCTAAAACATACTTTGACTCTTCCTTTCTACGTGTCGAAACTTTCAAGAAAAAGAAAAATAAATTATAAAAAACGTTTATTCTCAAAAGATAAAATATATGAATTTACGTCACCGTGGGACGAGTTTGAAGCAACAAAACGTAATTACCTTGCCCTCGTTAACATTGGTTGTCTTAAATTTCTTCAACTTTGTTCAAATTTCAAATCGTTGTTATTTCATTTTGACGACTATTATTTTATTTAAAATCGTTAAACTTTGCAAATATTTCTACTGCAACTGTTATGTCGTACTTGAAGAATTGAAATTTAAGAATCGAATTCTGTTATCGTACTTTCATTGTATACTAAAAAAAAAAAAAATGATCTACTGGTGAATCTGAACAAAAGCAGATGAGAGGAAATTAGAGACCGGGAAACTGGTTCCATTAGCGATGCAATCGAAACGACTGAATTTTTGAGTCTGTATATTTATCATTTCCTGCTACTAATCGTGCCTCTCGTTTAACAACCACTAAACGGCCCCGACACGACTCAAAAATACATGTCGCCGTTTCCTTCTTATGGAATTCCTTTGTCCGAGGAGACAAAGATTGATGCGTATGAAACGTCGATGTTTCAAACGAAACTAAAAATAAAAAAACACTAATATGTTATCAATGATGTTATAAATTAACTAAGTTACCAAATTGCGGATTTTTATACAAATTCACATTTTTGTAGAAATAATTTTAGAAGCTTTAATTAAATTCTTTTAAATTCCCTATACATTATTTTACATTCATTAATTATCAATTCTACAATGTAAAGGTTCGTGAGATAAAATTGTTACAGATCGTTTTTCAATAATCCACGCATCAGGAATTAAATTGGAGAAGTAACTTTAATTGAGCAAAAAATAAAATTGTTGATACATGCAGTTTAATAGTAACGTAGAAAGTGTTGACAAGAAATATCTCTAACTTTCATCATTCGAGGATTAATAATACACGAGTAACTAGGATTATTTACGCCTGACAAATTTCCCCAAGGGATAAAAGTCTCGAAAGAAAAGATCGAAAAAGATTCATAGAACATTATCAAACCTTTCAAATCAAGAATAAAATAGGAAACTTAAACAATCTTATTATTTAAATGGTTATAGTTATCAGAGCACGAAAAATCGTAACATTTCAAGTATCAAAGATAAAATTTGCGTGTGAAAAGAAAGATTTCAGCGGGAAAAAATATCTTTTAGGTATTTTTAAAACAAACAATTCCTAGCGAAAAATATTCGAATTAATCTAAAATAAACCGAAAAAATATTACTTACGGACCGTAAAGAGAGGCCACTCGTGCCTAAGAGTCTTTGACTACGTGCCGTATCTAAATAAACTGACGCAGGTGTCCCGCTTTGCCGTCAAAGTTACATGTTCTTAAGTTAACTATTTTTAAGAAAGGTTCGTTACCTGCTTGTTTGAGAAGACCTTGCACTTTTCTGACTTACCACAAAAGGCCACGAAAGACCTAGCTTTACTGAATAAGATAGTTTGACAGATTCAAAATAAATTTAAATTTCGTCCTCCGAGCGAGTAATTTTTCTTAAAAAATATACCGGCATACGTGCGAGCAATTTGTTGTTAGCAACAAATGCCGCTTTGAAACCGAAAGAAAACTCAAATATTCTCCAGCGTGAAAAATATATATCTCTAAATAGATATTTCTTGGAAAATCTCTTGGAAAATTCCTCAATGTTGCACAGCTTAACATTAAACTGCGAAACGCTCCTGCAATCGTTCCATTCGCGAAACGAAGGAAGGAAAGCAACTGGAAAATTCTCGCAAGTCGATATCGAGATAAAATAAGAACTGCGCGACTTGTACCCTTCTAACAGTACGATTCGTTTCACTGAAAGGCCCAGAAGCAACTGTTCTGACTTTTTTGCCATAAAATTTTATTGACGTGCAAACATTTGAATCAATGCAAAACAAATTACAGTCGCGATCGCTCAGTACCAGACAACGCCACTCCCACTCGAGGTCTACGCCACGCCCCCTTGCGAATCACGTGACCCAAATCGATCAATCGCTAATTTTCGTTGCATCGACGTTGCACCTGAAGAGGCCCGATTTTCTGGGTTACCCCCGGTGAAATCACTTTCAGTGATAAAAAGAAAACTTTCCCGCGGGCAAAAATTAAAGTGGAACGTGTCCGAGAAAAATGAGACCCTTGCCAATGAAATCGAAACCATTCCGAGCGATCCGGTATCCCAGCAGTCCACTTTCCCGACAAAATACCACCACGAACATCCACTTTCCTGCGGCACGTTCGTCCCTCGTTTCTTTTTATTTTCTTCTTGCTTTTTCTTTTTTCGTTTCTCGTTAACCTGCGTGTGCTCCACACCGCGCGGCACATTTTGTTCCACGGCTGTTGCTCTACTTTCTACTTACATCTCCCTGCTCTTTTTTCGCTTCTCGTGAAAACGAGAAGAGATCTAGAGAGAGAGAGAGAGAGAGAGAGAGAGGAGGGGAAAGACAATGCGAATAAAATTACGTCTGCCAGAGTTCGTTCGCCATTATGGACCACTGCACTTGTCCGGAGAGCAAGATGGCAAGGAGGTACGTGAAAATATTCATTTGTGACGCTGTGTCGTGAATGAACCGTGTGCCAATCATCTTTTAAAGGAGATGCAAAAGAGCACGTCATCACGTTGAAGTACGTCATCACGTTGGCTATAAAAAAACACAGCCTCTTCCATTTTTCTCAAACACCCTGTACGCGTATGTACGTATCAATCGTTGCGCAAAGGTATCTGTTAATACCAGTAACTCATAACTCGTGACTTTTAAAATCCTTCAAACTGCGCAAGACCAGGAAATCGCCAGAGTCGATTCGTGACTTCTAGCAATCGTTCTTTTCCTTCTCCCCGTGAGCACACACATCAGCTCGTGTCTTTCTTTTTCGTCCGTGGCCCAATTACGCGGAATCTCCACGTTGCAATTAACACCCATAACCATGAAACTGGATTACGAACAATATCCGGCTCGTGGCTGCTCTGCCTCGAGATCAGCGACTTCGTACTGCTACTTGTTCATTGATCGGCCGTAAACGAACTGCTCGATACGCGTACAACTTGCCCTTTGACCAAGCACGCCGATTATCAACGAGCATCGTTGCCCGACGTACGTTTTGTACACCTACGGATTCAAGAATCAGCTATTAGAGGATTATAACCGTGGAATTCGGTCACAATTCGGTAAACCGTTCCGAACGCAATGTCCAAATGTCCTTTTTCACGGATCATTTCACGGACACGGTCCGTGGTTTCCTATCGAAAAAGTGCTCGCGTGAGAAACGGAGGTGGCTAGCCGGATGATGGTGCGGTCCGAGAAAGATTCGCGGAAAAGACTCTCGCCGGGATGTTGGATATTCGCGAAATCACCGGTTCCCGATGATCCTTTCACGTTCTCGGAATGAAAAAACCGTCCAACTGCAGCTGCATGAATATTACCGCGACGAATACGGGACACGGATCGGCACGATATGACCAAATACGAGCTATTTATTATCGTGCGTGTCGACGAGTTCAAGCTCGAGCGATATCTTTCCGGTTGGATTCCATATTTCACTCCTCGCGAGCGAGGCAAATTAAACGAATCTCAACTTTCTTACCGGTTTCTCGTCTCCGCGTCACTCTGCTAATTCGAAACTTGCCTTTTTCTTCTTTCTTTTTAATTATTCGTTGCTGCGAGAGCGAGGATAAAATTCGTGCGTGATATGAAGTAAGAGATTTCAGATATGTGCGACGCAATACGTGTATGTAACGAGAGAAGATATTTCAGACACTTTGCACAATGTGTATTTTATCAAAAACTTCTCTTTCATCCACAATTCCCACCGCTTCTAACACTGCCAAACAGAGCGAGAGGAAGGGTCAACTATTTTTAAAGAGATATCGTCATAAGAGGAACGCAAACTATCTGTCGTAGATCTATTGCAAACATTACTCGCGTTGACGAAAACATTATTTCGTTCTCTCGTCCAAATTACGCAACTTTGTGAATGGAACAGGAAAGGGACGACGTAACATTAAAAATATATATCCAACGAGCACAATTAGATACAAAACAGCAAAGCTCTAGATTCCTGACTCTCTTCACTAGTCTGAACTCGCTATTCTTCTCTCTCAGTTCGTCACGCCGCGGTTTCTTCTTTACGACTCGACTCTTACCGGCCCAGTACCGAAACAATAGTAACACTTCCCATATGTCACTAATTTAATAATTGGTAATAAATTCTCACTCACAAACTTTACAGCATTTAAATCTGTACGTAAAATTTTACAAGGTGTCACGATCCTCGATTGAGCAATTTAATCGGAAAATTCTTGCGCGTTATTGTTCGTCAACCGATAGCAATTAAAGACGAGCGAGTAATCTCGATTACAATCGGACGCTCGCGTGTAATTACGAGTGATTGTGCGATCGTACGGCTCTTCCGTGAACAAGGAGATCTACGATTATTTCTACGAGGGGCTAGAGATAAAAGGTAGCAGGGCGTTGGTTGTCGCATTCCCAGTGATCGGCGGCAACGAGCGCAGGTGCACGTGCGCATCACGATGCAGCATCACTCTTGAGCGCGCCGCCATGACCGCGTTGCTTACCCGCAAAAACATAATTTACGGTCGTAGCGCGTAGAACGTGCCCGAGAGAGAGAGATCGGACCAAAAAGATCAGAAGACCACGCGAGATTTTACATCCGTCCTCCTTCTCGAAATTCTCTACGCTCAATCGCTGAAGGAGAGACGCGATTGCTCTGGGTGATGATAAATCGATACAGACAGCGAGGACGAGCGAGGGATCCTTCGTGGTTTCTTGAGGAAAGAAGGAAGAGGATCTCAGGTAGTAAGGGGATCCGAAAGATTTCGAACCTATCCGTACGCCACACAATATTCAGACACTAGACACGTAAGTTCTTTTAATTTTGCAACGAGAAAAAACAATCGTACAACGATAAACCTGAATTTATTTTTGTTTTATTCTAAAATGTCTTTTCTTTTCAAAAATATTCTAAATCGTCGTGGTAAGTGTTGGCGTTGAAAAATTTTTTTCATGACTGAGTCTGACAATTGATCTTTTCTTTTTTTGCAATTTTATTGAAAAACATTTCTTTGAATGTTGGACTTAAACAACAAAATTGTAGCTCTGATGGTAAACATCTGTACTTTGGGTACTTTACACATTTACGTTATGCGCGTTCTACGCGTTGCTTTTAAGGGATTTTAAGTTAATCGTAAATAATTTTTTAGTAAATTATGAGAAACTTTTGTCCGTAAGATATACCAGCCTTTTTATTCGTAGAATACACTGGCAACCCCCGTATGAGATATCGAAACGGTAAAATTAGAAAGTCGAGTGACGAAAAATTCGAGACGACACAAATCTCTCCGTGGTCATTGGAGAGACGCCAAAGCCGAGACCGAGCGACGCTCAGTCACTAGCCACGGGACGTCAGAGCTCGAAGAATCCTCCGAGCAAATAAACGCACGAGCAAATACGTCGCTCCTTGTTCGCCGGGATTGTTCGTGTCCTCTCTGAAGAGAGAAAAACAGAGGAAGAAGAGCGAAGCGCCAACGAGGAAGAGGAAGAAAGACGAAACGAGTTTCCCTCGCCTTCCAGGTGCGCGATTGCTTCTAATTGTCCGCGCTCCTGGTCCCAACGTGCTTCCAAAGTGAAATTGCTCCGTGGCAGTGGAGATCGCGCGAACAACCGACCGGGCGACAACGGGCCCCGGGATAAAAAGGGTACGGGCAACAGAACTGCAGGGTTCGTGCTCTTCGGAAACTACCTGCCGTTCGAAGCAGTTTTCACTAATTAACCTTCCGTCCCCTCCGAGAGTTTGCGTCATCCTCGCGTGGACTGATCCTCCGTCAGTTTCGTACATACACCTCCGTTTATATAAATTTTTAAAACCGTAGAAAATTTCTTTTATATCATTGATTCTAAATTTGATTCAGAAAAATTGTGCGTTTGAGAGTTAATATGAATGACCACGTACGTGATTGTTGAAACCTTTTAAGTATTGCAGGACTGGTGTAGACGATATTTTGCAATACAATAATAATAATAATAATTTTCTTTGTTCGAACTTGTCGTAGGATAAACAGTTTGTAAAATAAAAACCTCTTTTCTATTAATGATCTTTCTTGCAAGCACGAATTCAAGCAGAAGTACATTTAACCGGGTACGTGAAACTTGTGGAATGTAAACTCCATTTATTCGAACCAAATTTTCGTCAATACCTGATTGAATCAATCTGTTTATTTGAACTTCTACAGCTCCCACAACATGAAAGAAAAATTACTAATAAAGAACAGTTCCTGTTCTTATATAAACTCGAATTATATACGATACTATTCGTCCTTCGAGTAAACTCGAGTTCTACACGTGGTATCAGATGCGATTCGACGTATCTTTAAAACCATACAATCAAAGTTTACATCACAAACTTCCCCCGCAAGAATAACGAACCACACCGCTAAATTTATTCTGCTGAAACACCCAGTAGTTTCAGACAACCACGTTGCACTGAAACGGATCGACCCACAATCAATGGCGTTTTCGAAAATATCTTTCGCAACGACCTTTCGGCAAAGAAACAGGGGCTCGCAACAGCGGCCGATATACCATAATTAATCCGGGCGTCGATCGTAATAATCATTTCGCTCGAGAAAGAAAGAGAAGAGAAAAGAAAGATCGGTGCCCCGGTCTCGGCGCGAGATCCACCGGGAATCGAGCGTGCTTGCGTTTGCATGGTTTTTGCGCGGCCAGTTTCGTTATCGATGACCATCAGAGCGCTGTCTCAGTGCGCGGAATAAAGAAGATAGGCGTTTCCTCTCCGCTCGAGTCGGTTTCGCTCGAATCCCGCGGAACGATCTTTCGCCGGAGCGGCGTGAAGAGAGGCTTTTTCACTTTACGACGGCGTGGCATCCTCGCGAGCAGCGCGCAGCGCGAAGCACTGGCTCGCGTCTCGTAAAAGTCAATATTTATGAGGATGCTAACCACCGTCATCGCTCATCCCGACTCGTTAACCAGCTCCGCCGGCGTAACTTTGTGTTTACATCCGAAGGACAGCCATCCTCTCTTTATTGTCAGCCCTAAGAAAACACCATGTCCGCCGTTGCATCCAGAGTAGCCGGCGTCCGTGGCGAGCCCCGGGGATATGATCGCCTTATCAGTATCCAGCTCCGCCTGGCCGCCATATTTTCCATGCTGTTTTTAGTGAAAACACCTTGCCCACCTAACTGACCATCATCTCTGCACGCTCTCCCTTCTGGCCTTCTCGCGGTAGGTGTTTACATTGTTGCAGAAGAAACTCGTGGCTCGCGTGGCTAACTAACTGGATATTGGATTCTAACGAGAAGCGTCGAGAGGTGGAGTTTTAAGGGAACTTTGGTAAATTTTTCATGGCAGGCAGCAAAACCCAGGATTAACCAACGCTAGGTGCAGCAAAGTAGACAGGTGCTGAAGCGAGTTTTGTCTCTCGTATTCGAGCGAGACAAAATGAAATTTTCAGATAACGATCGAGCAACGGAGTTTTCGAACATTCACAAATGGTATCAAGATGTATCAAAGCGAAGCTCAAGCTCAAACTGTGAATCGTAAAACTTTTTTTTTTTATCACAAGTAAATCCTTCTTCTCAGCAATTTTCGTTATTTCAGTTTGCAGGAAAATTATATTGAATCCCTTTTGCAATTGTACATGCGACAATGCACATGATAATAAATGTAAAAATACTTTAATTGTAAACACTTTAAGTACTTAGGGTACTCTGCTATGAAACGTTTATCAAAATGAGAGATAGAGAAAAGTGATATGATACAGGTTGTTTACACGTTTTACAAAACTTTTCTCGTTTAAAACAAAATCGGGATTGAAATACGTTCAAAGATCATATTGAGCCTAAATCTTCGAGGGGAATTTTCCTTTGAAAGAAAGAGTGACTCGAGGAAGAGATACGCGTTTGGTTCAGAAAGATCGTCCGCGATCATCAGGAATTCTCTTTCGCAAAAGGTTACACGGGCTGAAGAGTCAAGCGTAATTGCGACACGCTGAGAGAAAGGCATAACTCGTACTCGAAGTAACAGGTGCCGCGCAAACTTGAACAACGTTGCTCGATTCGAGTGTCGCCATCTTTCAACCGTGATCCCTAGTCAGTCGCGATAAGTCACAAATCAGTCGATAAGAAGAACTCTGCCGTGTAGAAAATTGGCGAACCCCGTTCTCCAATAGTTCATCATCGAGAGTCATCGATTGAACATTTTTGAAATTAACCTGTTATCGAGGCAGAACACGATTCGACTCGTCACAACTCAATTTTGTGAATATAATAATTTCTTTTTTTATATGGTGTCGTACAAATTATCTAATTATAGATATCTCAGGATCTATAGATCTATATACAGTTGTTGTAAAATTAATATTCTTGTGTGTAAATATCTATCTGCGTTATAATATACACTAATACGCATTAAAATATTCTATATAGAAATCATTACAATTATTAAATTTATTTAAAGTAATTAAGATAAACAGATCTATACAATCGCGTCTTTGTTTAAATGGAAGTGAATATTAATTCTGACAAAATACCGGAGGAAATCTGCTGAAATCCATCATATTGACGGATTTGTTTTTAAACTCTAGTGTTTAAAATTATAATTTATAAAACTAAACTCGGTAAAATTAATAAACTGCAGAGTTTTATAAACATAATTAAAGAAATGGAGCCTGGGTAGAAATTTGTTTCATCTGTCAAATATTATAATAAACACTTCTTCGTATCGTATTTATCGAAAATGCATAAAAATTTGTAGTCTAATTATTTTAAAAATTATTTAAATTTTGAACATTTCTGGCCAAGAACTCACCCTCTGGCAATGTTCGGAAGTGACCACCGAAAGATCTGCGAGCGGTTGGAAGATAACATCATGAAATTCGGGGTAGTTCCGCGCCAGCGGCCGTGCGTACAACTCTTTTGCGCTGCACAGAGCTTCGAGATATTCCTCCTCAGCGTGCAGAAGCTTCTCCGTAGCTCTGTATCGTCTGTCTGTATCTGTAACGTGTAAAGGAAAGAACGGTGTTTGTATATTTATAGAAAAAATTTTACAAAAATGCGCAGAAAATCTCCATCTTTTCGACCTGGCGTTGGCCAAAATAATGGAAACATCTCTTACTATTGAGAGAATTAAAGAGAAAATTTATCTTGGATTCCTTTCACGTCAAAAAATTATCCACAGTGTTAGAATGTTTCGATATTAAAATGTTGTAAAGTAGAATTGTCTTCTCAACATAAACACGATGGAAGCTTCAGTGACTGATTTCTTTTCGCAAGAATTTTTGCAAGTATCAGCTTAAACAACTTGAATCTTGAAATTAGTTTTAATTAGTCTCGAGTCTTGGAGAACAGACGAGCAATCGGTATTTTACGAGAATTCTCAATGTTTCATTTCGCTAACGCGACGATATTAAAGAAAATCAAGAAAGCTCGGAAAAATGAACAGACACGCTCTTAACGAATAAAATCGATCGAAACTCACCTCCTATCGGGTCGTACTGTCTCGCAAAGTCCTCGATCAGCAAAACTTCCCCGTGCAGAAGAGCGACATCGGCGGCAGGATCGATCTCGGCTCTCGAGCCAGCGAGCAGCAGTCTGGGTCTGCAGACTCGATACTTTAATAGCACGGGAGCAACCACGGACGAAATAGCTCCGGGAGACGCACCAGGTAGCTGCAATCAGACAGGAGAGATCGTCCATAAAAATATAACAGAGATACACATTCGTGAAAAGAGTCGTTTCTTTCGGTGGCACCGTTTTGTTCCTTACTTATATTTTTGTGAATGTGTGGACAAAAATGTATAATTTTATAGACACTTTATTTGCTATGAAATAATAAAAAAATAAAGAGTAAAAATTAGTCTATTAATAAATGGTTTAGGTTAGGTTTTACTTATACTTTTGTGAATGTGTGGACAAAAATGTATAATTTTACAGACACTTTATTTGCTATGAAACAACAAAAAAATAAAGAGTAAAAATTAGTCTATAACAAATGGTTGAGGTTAGGTTTTACTTATATTTTTGTGAATGCGTGGACAAAAATGTATAATTTTACAGACACTTTATTTGCTATGAAACAACAAAAAAATAAAGAGTAAAAATTAGTCTATAACAAATGGTTGAGGTTAGGTTTTACTTATTTTTTTTGTGAATGCGTGGACAAAAATGTATAATTTTACAGACACTTTTATTTTGCTATGAAACAACAAAAAAATAAAGAGTAAAAAATTAGTCTATAACAAATGGTTGAGGTTAGGTTTTACTTATACTTTTTGTGAATGTGTGGACAAAAATGTATAATTTTACAGACACTTTATTTGCTATGAAACAACAAAAAAAATGTAAAAAAAGTCTATAACAAAAAAATAAATGCGTGGACAAAAAATGTAAATTTTAGACACTTTATTTGCTATGAAACAACAAAAAAATAGTAAAAATTAGTCTATAACAAATGGTTGAGGTTAGGTTTTACTTATATTTTTGTGAATGCGTGGACAAAAATGTATAATTTTACAGACACTTTATTTGCTATAAGATAATAAAAAAATAAAGAGTAAAAATTAGTCTATAACAAATGGTTGAGGTTAGGTTTTACTTATATTTTTGTGAATGTGTGGACAAAAATGTATAATTTTACAGACACTTTATTTGCTATGAAACAACAAAAAAGTAAAGAGTAAAAATTGGTCTATAACAAAATGGTTGAGGTTAGGTTTTAAATTTAAGCACGCACGAAGCATTCGAACGAGGTTAGAAACAGTTTCCAAATAGAAAGACAAGCTCGTCGAATTCTTTCACGCTCCAAAACCTTTCGATCGCGTTAACTCTGAAATTCCCAGCGTTGAAAAACCGCGTGATCGATGAAATTGAGTCGGACTGATTCACATATCCAATAATCCAACGAATCATCCGGGCAGGGCGTCCCTGGCCGCGGGTAATAACCACGTGGCTGTGCAAAGTGCAACGCAACGATATTCCGTCTACCCGGTACGTTCTTGCTCCTGATCCGCACCTTCGAACCAACTCCAACAAAGCCAACAAGTTTAATCGAAGTTTAATCGAGCCGGACGATAGCAACTTCGGAGCCGGGGCATCGAATCTCGTCGAGGCCCTCCTGGCAAACGAAAATTGTAATGTGTTGCGCGAGTTTGTGGTTGCCCACTGTGCTTAACCCGCGACCTCGCCGGTAGTAACCTTATCCCGCCGTGGCAATTATCGCTGGCACAGTAACGGGTCGGGCAGTGCAATTTAATCTCGATTTACAACGGGCCGAGCTTACACAGCCGACACAGCCGATCTTTTCTAATCGTCGTTCTCAGATTGGTTTCGGGGAGGAGGGCAAGACTCCTGTGAAGCAGCGAGACTCTTTTCAAGAATTCGATCAAATCCAATACGGGCTTACAAATCTGAGTCGAGTTTGACGTTTCACGTCACGGTCTAACGTCGAATGTTACATTCAATTAATTGTATTCGTTTTGTGGGGTATCGAACTCTAAAGTGATCCGGCTACTATCCCAAACAAACAAAAGAAGAAATATAAAGCTCCTCGCTCTCCACTTACAAATCGAAGACCAGACATAAAATATTATACAACTGCGGTGCCCCGTTGTACAATAAAACAAAAACTAACGCTAGTTGTAATAACAAGATAGCATTAAGTGTAATTAAGAAAACCGTTAATTAAGATTATGCGTGCATCAGGGTTAGTGCCCATAATCTGAAATAGGCCCCAGCCACTGCAGTTATTTAAACGTTAAACTCTGTAAATACCATTGTAATGTATTGGCACTAATAAACGTTTTATAAAAAAAAAAAAAACTCCAAAGTGAGTAACTACAGTTTTTTTTTTTTCTATCTTCCTCATTTCACTAAAAATCGTTCCAAGTGCGATTCGATTTAATCAGTTAATCGTCAGATCAAATTGCAACGTATACTCGTTTATTGATCATCAGATTAAAGTGCATCAATATTTATTACTAACGTACAAATATTTCATTAATAACAGGGGGAAATTGTAAAAGTGACAAACAGAGTCGAACACCACCGATTGTAAAAATGAAAATGGTTATTGAAGTATTATTCGAGAATATTATTAAGAATACTCGAAGGTATTATTTTCATTTCCAAAACTATCTCGCTTAGATTCGAAAGTACAGTAGAGCTCCGTTCATTACGAATTTGTCGCGAGACAAGTAATTTAAACGTTTCGTATAATAGGAATTGACTGGTATTCAAGTTCAAATAAGCGAATTCAACCAGTTTAATTGGACATTGGCTAGAAAAGATCGACTTTGGTTTAAATAAACAAAGTTTGTGTAAACCGAGTTCTACCGCGTCATTCGAAAAACAGTTCGAATCCAACGACTAGATTCTAACCTACTTGAGACGTTCCCACGTCTAATTCTTTCGCCACGACCCGAATTAATCGACGATTAACACGGTTCGAGGCGGAGTCCAGACGATCCTTCACGGAGGCGTTTCAGCCAGCATCGACCGATACGATCGGTATGATTCGGAAGAATCCGGTAGTCGGTAAACTCCACGCACTACACCGTTATACCGTTAATCATATCGAAAAATTCCTTTTTCCAGTGTACGCCCCATTCAGGAATTCGGTGCGTTCGTTCTGCCAGAGTCGGACATTCCACCGGCGACTTCGAGATAAGATATGCCTCTCTGTTTCGAAATCCTTTTACTCAAAGGATACAAGTTACAATTTCTTTAGTCGCACAGCACGGTCAGACGACTTAATAAATTAATTTAAAAATTCTGCGTTCGTTTAACTTCTGTGTGACATAAAATGAAAATATATAATTTCTTCTCTTGTTGTCAGAAAATTATTTTTGCGCATTGTTTTCCACGTTGAATTTCCTCTACTTCGTAATTTAAAATGCCGATTTAAAAAGTTATCGATTAACAGCTCAACTTCGTCAACTGAATTCGTTCACGCTGGAGAATCGGAGAAAGGCTGCCGACTATTATTATTCCTGTTCAAAGTTATCAATAATCTTGTTGACTGCCTTCCACTCGTCCAGTTTATGAAGCACGTTCACAGTTTTTGCGCAATACTCCGTGTTTCCGGGTCGACTTTAATGATCCGTCACTAAATTATCTATTGCATTTATATGCAATAATATCCCCACGTGTAATAATGATATCACGAAAAATCAAGTCGACATGTTTAGGTAGGTTTAGGCCACCTGTTTTAATTTTATTTAACGACCGAACGGTTCTTCAATACTGTTGTTTTTCTCTCTTTCGTTTTTGTTTTAATTACTTCAAACTGCACGACTTGTACCCCAGTACGATTCGTCTCACCGAAAGGCCCAGAAGCAACTGTTCTGACTCTTTTGCCATAAAATTTTATTGGCGTGCAAACATTTGAATCGATACAAAACAAATTACCAGACAACGCCACTCCTACTCGAGATCTATCCCACGCCCCTCTCGCGAATCACGTGACCCAAATCAACCAATCGCTAATTTTCGTTGCATTCGTAGCGTTGCACCCGAAGAGGCTCGATTTTCTGGGTTACTCCCGCTAAAATCCGGCTTTCAGTGACAATAATCCATTTCGTTACATCAAATTATCGAAATTATCGTTATATGTATGCACGTGCGATGTATATGTACATTCTTCATGTTTAACATTTGTAGATAATGATTCCTAGAGGATTTGACAACGTTCCAATGCTTTCTCAGATCGATTTAAATTCCTGCAAGTGTCCCAATATTTACGAAGTTATACTTATACATGAAACCGCATTCTTCAGGATTATCGAGTACAGAAACTCGTCGTATTGTTTCTTTTCGGTGCGTAAACCACTTCGCACGGGAATTACGATGCATTTAAACAACGATACCCGGTCTCGCGATAAGATCGAGCTTCTTCGATAGCAGAAGACGCTCGAGAAGAGAAAAAGGAGATCTTCGACTATTTGCGGGAGTGAGTCGGTTAATCGACTCACTCCGGCAGATGAAAACGCAATTAAAGCAAAAAAAGAAAGGGGAAAAAAAATGGTCAGCGATACGCATTCATGGCGAGCGTTGCAAATCGCTTTTATATCCAGGACGACTCTCATCAACTCGTCACAAGCGTAAGAGCAACGCTCGGTACCGACGTTTTGTTTAAACAAGAAATGCATTATCTCCGTGGCCAAGTTTTTTCTACTCTCTCGATGAGAGTACGGGCGAGGAGCATACGCCCACTCTCGCTTTTAATAAAGCCAAACCGGAATCGTAAAGCTGAATCTAAATTGCATAATTATACCGGTCCGTCTCTCTCTCGATTTTGTTTTCTATCTCGTTTCCGATCGCCAACCAGTCCCCTTCTTTCCCTCGTTTTCTCCGCCATTTCTTTCAGCTTCTCTCGTAATCTATTCGCGTTTCGCCTTCCTCCTCTCGCCGAGACGATACACCGAGCGGGCAAGATTATAAATTAGCGCGAAACCCAAGTACATCTTCCGGACGAACGGCTCTAAAAAACTGAAGGTGGAATCGACATTTACCTCGCAGTAGGTGGATTCGAAACTTTTAAAGCGAGATTTTTGACACGCGCATCGGAAATTTTCGAAAGCATGTTTCTGCTATTTTCTATACGCGATCTTCGAACGTTGCACGTATGGATACGTCTAATACACAAGCTCATTTTTACAATGGACAGCTTTCGTTGCTGTTATTTTGCACTTTAAATGCGCATTATATATTTAATTTGATAATTAACGAAAAAAATGATTGACAATATGTCTTTCAAATAGGTGAACGAATCTTCCTATTATCACTGATGTGCAACGCTAATGCAACGAAAATTAGCGATTGGTTGATTTGGGTCACGTGATTCGCGAGGGGGCGTGGGGTAGACCTCGAGTAGGAGTGGCGTCGTCTGGTACTGAGCGATCGCGTCTGTAATTCGTTTTTTCATCGATTCAAAATTTTATGGCAAAAAAGTCGTTTTCATTTCCCAATCAGAACAGTTGCTTCTGGGCTTTTCAGTGAGACGAATCTGAAAAAGCAAATTCTCCATAAGTATGACGCACATACCTACCTACAAGTATAAATAGATTTTCGAAACCTATATATAGGTTTCCAAATCAGCTTGTACGAAATAAATACTCGCTGAAGCAGTTTTACTTTCGAGTACGTACGTAGTATTCCAAAGTTACAAGTACATACGTTAGACTTGATCTCCGATCTCTCGATTAAAACCAGCCTCGTTCGACCAAAAGTAAATCGTTTGCTTTATATTGTAATTAAACACTTGATACGAGGTAGACGTTCTTACATGGATCTCGCGCTACACGCGGTTGCACTTTACGGATGTTAACATTAGGTTAACGATCGAGCTCGCTGCTCTTTTTTTTTTTTTATGTATCACTCGCCGTCCGGACAGCCAACGGAATTGCGAGTCGCGGGAGACGGTCTCCCTTTATCTTCGTCTCGTCTCGCTCTCCTCTTTCGCCGTCTCTCCTCGCGAACGGCGTCGGGGAGAAAAACGAGCAAGAATCGGCGATGTTTCCACCGCGCGGATCACTCGAGCCCCCGCCGACCGGAAATTGCCTCTAATTGCCTGGCAAACTTTCATTCTTCATCCTGAATGTCCGTGCCGGCTCCTTCCCTTCGTATCCTCTTCGTGTTCGCTGTCTTTTGATTAAATTCCTCTCCATTAAGCTTAATCGGATTCCGCTTTATCATCCGCCCCGCGTTTAAACGAGCACGACTCGCGAAAGCAAACGCCTCTTTATCATGTTCAACGCGATTCAACCTGTTACTGAACCCATTACCAGCGCCGATAAACGATATTTCACTGCACCGCGAGCGGTTCTCGCGGTCGAATTTCGAGCACGTTGGTGCACGATCGCGAGACGGATCGTTTCGACGGACGATTCGAGGCTCGTCGCGCTTGATGAATTAAAAGTTGCAGACGAGGCACTTCCTTTTTTCCATGCGCACTCGCGTTTTATCGCAATTTAACCCCGATTGACGAGCGAAATCACTCGTTTAACTTTTTTTAGTTTAATTTTTACTGTGTTGTCAATCTTTATTCAGAGGGAATGTAAAATACGAATTTTAACAATTTAGCACGAATTACGATAATTGTTTGTGTCAAAAATTTAATATCCACACACAAGAATGTGGAAAACCCGAACTTGAAAGAATTTTGACTCTCGCGCAAAGGTCAGATTCAGAATAAAAAATCATTCGCAGTTAATCTTGTCCGATATTCTCAGGCATCGATTACTGTGTTTTGCGGAAATCTAGAGGAAAGCAAGTTTCATCCCTGTGTGATGACCAAATTGACTCGAAATAGTGTCTAAATTGCAATGTCGTTCGTCTAAATGTAATTGACTTTGTTCAATATTACTTAAATCAATAGTGGAAAAAAGGTGAAAAAAATCAACGGACGAGAATTTTCACTCGAAATTCGTCCAATCGAGCGATGGCCACATGCAATTTAGAAAGTAACGAACGGAAAATATCTGCGTGAGTCAGAGAATTGACCTAGGTTTCGCCGTTTAATAGGAATCAGAAATCAGTGAAGTTTCGCGTCTGTCGAGCTGACCACTGGCATCGCGTGTGTCTGTTCGAAATACGCGTACGCAAGCATCCTGTCCCTCCCAGCCTCGTTACGGAACAATGAGCGTCGTTACATCGATTACAAGCCAGGCCATTCTGTCGAGGCGGAAGAGAACTGTTTCAAGTAGCCACGAGCAAGAGGAGCCGATCGATGCGACCTACCGATCAATTTTATCCTCGTTCGAACGAGAAATGTGTATCGAGGAGATAAGCTCTCTTAGAATTTCCGTGATGCAAGAACAATCATTTCTGCACCAGTTGTGTCTCGTGACAGCGAGAGAGATAATTCAGAGTTTACAAATGTCGAGTATTTTCTTTCATTTCACAGTGACAAGGCAAAGAGTCACAGTGGCCAATATTTCATTTGTGATTTTATTTTTCGACTCATTTTAGTTACTACGCGAAGCTAAGAGTATTCTTCTGATTTTTTGCCTTGCTTTGATAATTCAATGATTAATGATATGATAGTTGATGATTCGAGCAATACTATACGAGGTTTCAATTTATTAATTTTTTTTAATATTTGGTGGTTCTGGATTTGACACAGTTTAAGACACCAATGTAAAGCCAATAATATCGATTCCGTACGATTACTTTGCAAATATAATTTAATAATGATGCAATTTCGAGATTTTAGTCAGTTGCTTGCAGGTTCAATTGTTATTTCTTCTATAATTAAGAATATTTAATTTTACAATAAGCAAGAACCAAAATAATCAATTTTCTGTTATATCATTTACAATACATTTTATGATATTCATGCTCGTGTTGTTTCTTCTTCTAAGAATATTGCACGTGCATAATCGACGCATATGAGTATCGAGTGCTATAAATGAAAAGACGTTGTGCGTACAAATTTGCGTGCATCTGCGAAGAATTTCAAAACGCAAACACGCGAAGAACGTAGTGTAAATTTTTAATATACACGTAAAATACTGAAAAGTAGAACACCGGTCTTAATAATTTTCCATTCAGCTTTCATTTCCTCAATCGCACTCGCAGAAAATATGACTTTGCATAAATATTCGCAATCCAGCGACAACAAAATTTATTTAAAAAAATAGAAAATGCAGAAAGTAACAAACTCCAAATATCCGCGCTGTGCTTGAAACGATGGTCTATTTCGGCTTCGGAGGAGATTTTTGGCGCGACACGCGGCAGCCAGGCCAATTTTTTTCAATTCGGAGAATTGCATCATTGGTCAATTGCATCGGTCAGGAGGGGCTCCTACAGAAGACAGAAGAAAGTGGCCGCGATGGACGATTGAGGGCTGTGCGCGTGTCTGGAATTGCTTCGTGAGAGGGGAATCCACTCTCGAATTAATCGACAGATTGTCCCAATAACCTTAGGATCGAGAAAGGTTTTAGATCAAGTATGGAGGAATGGCTGGTCGAGCGCATTGGTAATTTAAAAGGTACATTTGGTTCGTCTCGACGAAGTGTATCGAGCACCGGCACTGGCCGAATGATCGTTACTCAATAACGCGGCTACCAATAATGGATCGAGAGGTATGATTGTCATGCAACCGAGGGAACGAAGGCCATGCCAAGTAAGTATATATAGCTCGACACAGTCAGTGGTGGTACGCAGAAGAATGTAAGTGAGTAGTCGGGTGCTTGCGATAATACACGGAGAGATAGACTTACCTCGAGTAGGCTGTCTGCTACCACAGAATCTGAGCTGAGACGTTTAATCGATATTTAATCGTATCCGTTTGAAAAGTCAATCCTTCATGTTCAGAACTGACTGCGAGCTATCTGTGAAATTTTTATTAAATTTTTGTGTCGTCGGACTTTCTGACTTGTGACGTATCGCGAACATTAAAGAGGAGGAAAGACACGTATATGAAAAATTACATTAGACAGTGTGTGATACTCGGTTGCAATGCAACACCTAGTTGCACCTGCATTCGTTCGAGCGAAATTTTACCTACTGATTGATTAAACGTACCACTATCGTATATATAAATTAATTTCAACGTGAATTCCTACTTCGCGAGAGAGAAATTATAGACAGTGAAAAGAATTAACAAGTCGCTGTTATGTAAACTGTTTTCACTCGACAGATTCAGACAAATGGAATTCGAGTGAAAAATGCAAGTAATAAATGCGTGGCAATGTTGATGAAAAATCCACGATACGTGTATTAAAAATTACGTTTGTGAATAATATGCGTACGTAAGTGGAGTTACGAACGTACATAGGAGGGTAGCAATAGGTCGCCCCACTATCGATACGTGTCACTTGCTGGAGGCACGACACGACAAAGTGAAAACACGTTCGTAACTCAATTAGCTAACGAGAGAAAATTTCTCTTCGAATTTTACATTTTTATTTGTTTGTTCGTTTCAATCGGAATTAAATAATATTTTACGAGAGTTAATATTCGCAGATGTTTTGGTAACTGATACACGAAGAAGAGTTCTCGTTCATACTTAATTAGACAACGAGGGAAAATATCTCCAACTTTTCATCTCTTCCATTTCGTATCGAAATTGAAACGACAAAAGAATTAAAAATCGCAAATGAATAATCTACAAATCGTATTAGATTAGAAACGAAGAAACAGGATTTTTCTATACAAACCAAGAAATGTATGAATATTATATTAATAAGCGGTGGTACAACTGGAGACTAAATGGAACTAAACAAGTACGTGCTCTGTGTATTCTTTGCATTTTTATATTTTCAAATTTTCCTTAAATGCATAAAAATCCGCAACCTACTAATAACCAATATTTACAACAATTTTAAACGCTTATAATAATTTATAATAATATATAACGATTATCGCAATGAAAAAACTAAAAATTACAAAAACAATGAAATTCAATAAACCTACTGTCACTAGGTTTATTAATAACTAGACTTTTCCAAACTTTTATACATTCCTGAATTTTTAAAGAAATGGTCCCCAAAGAGGAATTTATTTATTTTATCACCAACTTTTTCAGTATAATAAATACATCATTAGCCTACTAATGATGTATTTATTACCGTACCAACTTCCAATCTTGAATCTAGTCCAAGAACAAGCAGATATTTTCTTGACAAACACCCGGTACAAGCGTAGACACGTGTGACCAGTATGGGCTTCAGTTACCGGTCTGTGTGTGTGTATGTGTGTGCACTCTGGTAAAAAAAGAAAAAAAGAAGAAAAAAAAGAAACAACGTGTGAATGTAGATGCAGTCGACGCGATTGAAGGAGCCAGAAATGTGTTGGTGCACGCGCGCGTTCTAGGCCTCGCCCATGCTAGAACGACACCGAACCAATTCGTCGAACCGCAACAGCACCAACAGCCTCTCTCGTTCCTTTCGCCACGAGAATCGAAACGGTCTGCCACGACGACAAATGAACGCCCGGTGAACGCGAAGAGGCTGTTTGGCGCGTCGATTCGTGAGAACACGGACGCTGAATGAAAAATCGCGATTCAACGCGTCGCGCGAATCGGTCGGGGTGCGCGCGATGCATTATACATCGGCCACTTGAAAACTATCGTTCCAGCTGAAATGGTTCCGTGAGGGAATCCCAAGCGAGCCTGCGCTTCTATGCACTAAACGTTAAACACCAGCTAGGATCGACGGAGTATTCAATTTTTTTTAATATTCTAAAGTGATTTTAGCGAGGGTAACCCAGAAAATCGGGCCTCTTCAGGTGCAACGCTAATGCAACGAAAATTAGCGATTGGTTGATTTGGATCACGTGATTCGCGAGGAGGCGTGGCGTAGACCTCGAGTAGGAGTGGCGTTGTCTGATGCTGAGCGATCGCGCCTGTAATTTGTTTTGCATCGATTCAAATGTTTGCACGCCAATAAAATTTTATGGCAAAAAAGTCAGAACAGTTGCTTCTGGGTCTTTCAGCGAGACGAATCGTACAAGTCGTGCAGTTTTCTTTTAAGTTCTTGCATCGAGAGTAACAGTGTATCTAATCAAACTTGTATCTGGTACAGTATTATGATACACGCGCGACTGTACACGCTCCATTGACCTATATGCCCAAATTGAGGCGTGATTTCGATAGATTCACATACTTCAAGTCAAAGTTAAAATATACATTAAAAATTAAAACAATCGCAACGACTCGGTCGAACTTTTAAAACCACTCGTTTTCGTTAAAAGTGACATCTATTTCAGAGAACTTTAGCAACCTAAATGAGAAAACACGTTCAGATCAAAAATTTTGCAGCTCGAATGCTACAGTAAATCAGCAAATTGAAGTCTAATTCAAATCTAATCAAATTAAATTTATCTCAAATTTAGTCTTTCTATAACTTGAGTCTGATTCAAACAAACCTTAATTCTAAGACAAACCTGAACTTTAAGTCTTACAATTAGAACAGTTACATATACGTTTTATGAGCTTTCGATCAAATCTAATCGAATCGAAAACTTATCTCAAACCTGAGGTATCAGATCACAGAACAATCGAATTGTTGTCACAACTCGTCGCTAATCTAATTCACTTCAACTTATTGTTAGCTTATCGTTGACTAAATCAAATTCATTTCATACTTCAACTTTACATTCCAACGTGCTCGAATCCTTCCAATCCAAAGCGAATTTAGCTCCAACTTATCCTTTAATTTTTAGATTGTCAGGTTATTCGATTTTCTTGTACTCGAGACTCATATTCAAGTTTTCACAGTAAGCTCGCAGGCACAAGTTAGTTCAAAAGAGGCAGCGTGCCATGAATCATCCGACAAGAGCAATAAAGAGATGACGCAAGAACTTTTTCACCAGGCAGCATGATCGACTAGGAAAGAAGTTGAACAGTTTTTACGATCGTTTTATCTAGTCGCGAGAAGATGCTCGTCGAAATTCGTCGAAAATCGTCGCAACAGAATGACAATGGGCGGAACAGTAAAGAATCTTTCGCGGATGCGAAGCGAAATCGCAACGTAGAATCGTGATGAATCGTGAAATACGAGATCGCTGTTTCGTCGAGGAAATTTTCGAAACGGCGAGCAGCTGAATCCTAGATCCCCGGACGAGAATGATTGGCTGGTCTCGAGAAGTAGCGATGCAGCGGTCGAAAATAGTAAAATCGTGCCAGAGGCGGATGATGACCCGCTTTCGGGACGCGCACGTTCCTCGGAACGAGTTTCGTTTATCTTCGCATTAATATCGCGCTCCTCCGTTTCTTTGTCGCCTTTAACGACACCCGCGAGATTAATGGCGAGAACAACGCCGACGCAGAGCGGCCGATTATCTTTATGACGATGATTTAGAACGTGTAATCCTGATGCGGTCGGCATTTGTTACGTTGCGGCTGGAATCCGCGATATTTTCTTTCTCCTCTCTTTTACATTGGCAATTTGACGTTGACAATTTGAATATCTACGAGGAAATTATTTTGCGATTTTATACCACGAGTGTATGCTTCGTTGCATAAGATAAAATAAAAATTTTAGAAAGGTTACGATCTAGGCGTAGTTTATCATTTTATCAGTCTTTATTCACGTTAGAAATATATATTACAGTTTAAATAAATCAATCGTAAATATAGTATAGTTGTGATTCAAACTTTCTGGATTTTCTCGTTTATTTCCTTTGTCTATTTTCTGTTTTGTTTTTTTTTTTAATATTTTATAAAATGTTAGAAAACAATCAAGAAGCTAGTAAGATATGGTAGAGTGCTGTCGAATGTTATCGCAACTCACGAGCTTTTAAAATACCCACGACGGTGAAGACTTTCGAAGCGCGGGACTTATCGAGAGTCAAGTGTTATCGAGAATTTTAAATTTTAAATTTCGAATCGAAAGTTATGATGCAATACAGATTCAATGCGTCTACCGTCGCTATAGACATTATTGACGTCTCCGACTTCCAAAATCAAAAAACACTTTTTTAAATCGTCAGGCTTCGAATCGCTTCCGGTTTTACAATAATCATCGAGCAAAGTTGCGAATCGCTCCTGCAGTCGCTTCCATTTCGACAATGGAAAGAAGAAACCCAATTTTTAATTTATTAGAAATCGAAAAAGTCCAGGAGATCAAAACATCTGAATTTACGACACTTTGCGACTCTTGCGCGTTGCACGTATCCACGTCCATTCTATTCCGGAGCAATTGTTGATAAACCAATCCCGGGAGGAACGAGCGGATTTTTCTCGAGAGCGAGCCATCGCGGCACCACTTGTTTGGTTACTCAAAGAGCGCAAAGTGGTGCTAATTCAGCCCTATTGTCACTGGCGGCAGGCAGCAACGGGGTTTTCGATCGCTCGTAGATTCTCTTTCTCTCCCCGAGCCGGGGGCTACGCACTCGAGAATAGACGTTCACTTGGTCTAAATTTGCATGACCCAATGAGGGGCCACTGATCTCTCATCTCTCGTCGAAAGTAAATTTCCTGGAACCGTCACTTCGTAACGTATTGCGCGCCGCATTACCCAATATATACATTCGAAAATAGATTTTTCGCGGTACGAGTGCCCCCGCGGTTAATTTTGAATTTTGCAAAAAGCACTCGCGAGACGACGCACGAGACTATCCTGCTCAGATTCGAGCGCTCGCTCGCGTCGAGCAAAGAATTCGAATGGCAACAACTTGTTGGAAGTGACTCGAACCTGCTCGCTCGAGGTGCTCGATCCCATCTCTGGCGATTTCGATTCGAAACGCGTCGCCGCGAAGGAGAAAAAGGCTAGCGAAACTCGTCGACTCGCGGTGACTCGCGTCGAGTCAAGGCGATACCTGCCAAGCAGACTGCATTAATTGTCGCCCGAATAACGACAGCGGCGGGCAAATAAAAAGGATACGCCCACTCGGTTCTCTGGGTCAGCAGGGCGATCTTCTGCGCGAAAAAGGCGAGATAAACGAGCTGTCGGAAAGGACGACTCGCGTGGGTGGTTCCGCGCGTGTCGGACGAATTAACGGTCGCGAGCGAGCAACGTTTGACCCGCGATATAATGGATTAGATTCCGTTCTTCTTTTTCTCTCCTCTCTTTTAGAGGCTAGGCACAAGGGGGAGAGAGAGTTTGATTTATTCAACGACTCGTCAATTGCAAACAAGACGTAAATACGTCTTCGTCTCGCGACTTTGTTTAAAAAAAAAAAAAAAACGCGAGAACCTTGATGTTAATCTACCGAATAATCGTTTCTCGGCAACGCGTTACGATCGTTCGTTTACCAAGTGCACGCCTATTTGCAAAGATATTATCGTGCACGATCGATCCACGAGGCGAACTCAAGGATAACTCGCGGATGTTGGAGAGTAGTTACGATCGCGGACGCGGAGCCGCGTCGATACTTTCGCTTTCGATGATTTACGAATTTCGGAGACGCGCAGTAGCTCCAGACATTATCTGAATACTCGCGAAATGTGTCGCGCGTCTTGTAGGAAATTTTATTATGCACTGTGTTTTTGTGAGGTTCGATTATTATGAGAAATGCGTATGACGATCCTGGACATTCGTCATACGTTTGGAGGATTTTTAATCGTGCAGAGAAAAATACAATAATACAGCGCAATTTTTTACGAGAAGGCAAAATTTGTTTCTTCCTTCAATTTTAGAATTATTATGAAACTGTGTATAAATGTATTCTTGTTTTTATTTTAAAAATTGAAGTATTATTTCTCTTGGTAGGTGCATCGTTGGTTTTTCGTAAAACTTTGTCAACTTTCTTTTCGAAAAGCTCGTGTGTTTTCAGACCGGCAAATTATTTTTTTTTTTAATCAGAAAATGACGTTTGCCCTCCTGTCATCTTGATGTGTTTGTTACAAATGCCCTATAACTTTTACACACATCTTTCATCTCGCGAATTATGTTTCACTTTGTACTTGTCGTGCGAAATTTATGAATATCATAAAAATTTATAAATATAATTTGAAAATTATATATAGTGGCTTTCCGTGAGCCACTATCCATGTGCACACAAGAGTACAGCCAGCTTCCTAAAGTAACAGGTCGAGGAAGCTCGTACGAAAGTTTTAACAGCACAGTGTCACTCGGTGAATTTACACTGCAAACGAATCGTTGAGTAGGCGATAAATTTCACACGTTTATAGTCCAGAACGTGGCGTTTACTACGGCACACCTCGCGAAAAAAGAGGTGCCACCTTCACGGATAATCGATCGACGATCGATTAGTCATGAATCCGCGATCGACAAGTCGCAATTTTCCGTGACGATAAAAAGAACCTCGGTGGAAACAGAGCGCGTTCGCGTAACTAACACAGTTAACCCACTGACACGGAATCCGATTTTTCAGATCGAACTGACTGAGAAGGTCAGTTCCTGGATCATTTCTCGATATTGGAAAATCGCACGTTCGACCGCGCATTATCGAAACTCGTTCCGTCATTCTGCGTGAGTGGATATCCAGTTCTCATTTTAACATCGTTGGAAATTGAGAACCATAACACCTTTGAATTTTATTATCGAGAAATAGATGAATTTTTTTGATCGATAATTATTAGAATGAAAAGTGTTAGTCTTTCCGAGATATGTAAATGTAACTTTCAGCTTATCTGTTACTAATAAGGTCAGATGACAAATGTTGAATTCAGATAACGGAATGTTCGAGTAGTGCTTCGAATATGAAAGGCTCTACTATAATTCCAACTATAATGTGCAATATCGATATTAAATGTCGTATTTTTATTACTAAAAGTGATTTTAGCTCTTCGGGTGCAACGCTAATGCAACGAAAAATAGCGATTGGTTGATTTGGGTCAGGTGATTCGTGAGGGGGCGTAGGGTAGACCTCGAGTAGGCGTGGCGTCGTCTGCTACTGAGCGATCGCGCCTGTAATTTGTTTTGTAATTTCGATTCAAATGTTTGCGTATCGATAAAATTTTCGTACTGGGATACAAGTCGTGCAGTTTTTATGCCATAAATTTTTCTCACATATTTGCCTATTCTCCGTGTACATGCATATATGTCACGTGTTTTTTGCATATTTATAACGTACAAGAATTCGGAATTTAAATGTAAAAAAAGAAAAAATGAAATATTCGAACTTTAATGATCGAAGTAAAGTAAATTATTAACTACGATTCAACGATACTGTTAGAGAATTTAAAGCATTTTCTGCGTGCGATTTTACGATTCTCTTCGCCACGAATCTTACAAGGTTCGATACTTTACAGCGAGATTTACGATGGAAGAAAGCAACGCACGTTGGCGCTGTACACGCATTTTTAATTGTGCCCGCCGCTGCTGCCGCTGCTCGATTAATTGTTTCAGCGGTCACATCAGCAGTCTGCATCTCGTTTCATGACAGTGACTTAATTGGCTGGCTCGATTAAAATTCCCTCGATGACTAATCTGTACAAACGCGCTATTCTCTTTCACCGTACGTACACAAAGGGACGCGCTCCGAAAATGGTATCGGAATGTTTGCCCGCGACGTGCGCGTTCTGCAAACTCATACAGTGTTATCAATTGTATTGATATTTAACCATGCATTTAAGTCTAAGGCGATGATATTGATAAGTTTCGATCAAGTGCAGGACAATTGTCGCACAACGCAAATGTATTGAGAACGAATTTTTACAAAAGTTTTCGGATATTGAAAGATGCACCTAAAGTGAATTTTTACTTAGATTCCATTTCTATAATTTTAACATCCGTAAAAATTCACTGTCTAATTATAAAGGTCAACGTTCTGAGTTTTATTTAAAATACTCTTAATATGATTTTAATTTGATTTTAAATTTAGGTTACTAATAGTGTATTATAAAATTACTTTCTCACGTACCATTTTAAAAACCTAAAATTAAAGTGAAAGTATATATTTTATCACGTATCTAAAAATCACTGAAATATCCGCATAATTTCATAATTATCGAATAATTTTAACACTTAGCTATAGACGTTTGTCATTATCACAAACTAGAAATATCAAACATAAATAGAAATCTTTACAATTCATAATTTAGTTGTCATATTTACTACACTCATCAAATAATTGTAAAAACGAATTTGTCATAATTTTTGTTTAGTGGTACAAATTGAAATTAAGACTCAGAGGTTTCAAAAAAATGTATGATTATTGCCACTTGATGCATTAAGTGAAGAAATTAAAATAATACTTTTAATAATGCAAGACAAAGTATTCGCATAATTTGTAATCTTTCAATATTCGTATACGATAGAAAATGCTCAAACAAACAGAAACCAAATTAGAATAAAAGTCCAAACTCCACTTTTAGGAATCTTGTTTCCACGCGATTAGAGACGAACGAAATGGTATCCGTCAATAGTTAAAGGTTAACTTCCAATTAAGCGATTCGATGTTCCGGAGCTAGTGAAATAGTGTCGCTTGGATCGAAACGACCCTCCACAAATCACACGATCGGCGACAATTCGCAAGTGTGCGCGGATCGGTACGGGTTGGGAATTAATTTGCCCTCGGTCGAGCCGAGGATCGCATCGAGAAAGCCTGTCAGGCCCCGGGACGTTGCTTGACGAGCGCGTAATGATAATTAATCGTTTCTCCGACGACGTGCGTGCACTAGATCCAATCGTTGCTCGAATGCGCAAACACGCGATGGAGAAGCTCGCGATTATAGATTGTGGAGAAATTCCCTACAAACGTCAAACGCGTACGCGCGTACATGAGCATTAACAAGTAGATTGATCGATTGACCGCTTTTGTAAAAATTGTAATTTCACGATCGAAGTGCGACGGAATTAATATTCAAATCTCGGGAAAGGAATGATGCGTTTTGCAACGCAGCTCCGTTTTGCAACGTGATTATAAAGTAATTATAAATTCTAAAATACATCGTAAAGTACATCTGTAATATGTTTTGCCATTTTGAAAATGAAATCGATGTACCGAGGTCGATTTAATTTCGTTGCACAAGTACCCGATTAACGTTCTCAATTCTCAAATCACGAATGATTTATTTCCGCAAATTCAATGGAAATGACACAAATTATAGAAAACTTTCACAAACAATTGTTTCAAGAAACAAGAAACAACGTCTCTTTACGAGTATTTTAGTTTTAGATACACGGGTTTGATTGATGCTTTGTATGATGTATATGCAAGTACGTCTGATGCAAACGCAACAGCTGGAGATCGTTTAGAAATATTCTCCAATGTTTGATATGCAAGCGTCTGACACTGATAGGATATATCTCCTGCGCGTGAATGCTGCGTCTCTATCAGTAGATTGATGCGTTCAGACGTCGTGCGCAAACGTCTGACGCTCACAGAAAATTCTACTGTCTGCGTGTAAGGTAAACCCAGGTTTATTTTATTCAGCGTTAAATTTCAACGCGGTGTGATTAAATCGTGGAATAACTGAATAACTTCGTTTCGTGTTGTGGAATACGATCAGTTTTTAATACAACGAGAAGGAGAAAACATGTATCGCGTAGTTTCAGCAAAAAAAAAAAAAGCAAATAAATGTTGAAAATGAAAATACAACTGCATCTTGTAGTTGGAGTTACTCGAATAAACACAGAATTTATTTAAGTTGAGTAAGAATCTCCGACTTGAAGGAAGAAGAAATATTACAACCAAGTTTTTGCAAAAGTTCATTTACTAACAATTAACAAGGATCATATTGCAGTTAAGAGAAGAAAAGGAAAAATGAAGTTAGAAGTTAGGAAGCCCAATGCACAGAAAAGAAAAGAAAAGAAATAAAAAGCTAAAAGCTAGTTACGGGTGAATCCCCAAAAAAGATCAATGTTGTCCGGAATGTTCGTGCCGATTTCGAAGGAAAATTGAAGAAGATTTAAATTTTAGTATACAACCTGCTTTAATTAATGGAAACGCAGCTAAAGAAATTTTGAGCAAGACAGGATGGAACAGGATAATTCATACGTTTATTCTTAGATTTATAATATTACTATGTCACGTTCATTTGTCGTTTTGTTTCGTTCATATTACGTGCAATAACTCTGCGCATTCAAATTAAAAACTCACCGTGCGTGTCGACCAGCCTCTTCTCGAAATAGACGAACGAACGCGATTCGATTTCGCAAACGAATACGATGCCGGAGCGTCGTAAAACCCGATCGAGAAATTTCGGAACAACGACGGCCGCGTTTGCACAACCGTCAGTCTCGCGAAAATGCGAAAATGCGATCGCGAGAGGGATTCGCTGGAAAGGCGAAACGATCGGCCGATTTTCGATTTTTCACTCCGTAAAATCGCTTTCAATTTTTTATCGGCTTTACCCGGAGCTGTTGCGCTCCGACGATCGAGAAAATAAACATCGTGCGCAATTAATCACACGAAGTCGAATTACTCGGAATCGATAGAAATCGAACGCACGAATCAAAGGCTGGGAAATGCGCCACGACGTATATATGCAAATATGTTTTTTAAATTAAAGTTCGTCTCGGAACGTGTGATTATTAGTTTACGTATTTCATGCTAAATATGCTCAACTAGTCACGATACGTACAAACGATATAAACTTCTGAGCGGGAGTGTATACCTCCGTTTGAAAAGAGAAAGTCGACGCTCAAACAGTCTTGAAAAAAAATAAATATGACGGCTGCATTTCAAAATCGTGAAATATGCCTACGTTTCACAATTTTCGTTGCTTTCTAGAGATTTTCGAATGGAGAACTCGCACGGCACACGTACGTACCGTCGTTAATTCACAGTCGTAGACGTTGCTCGTTTTTCGAACAACGCCAATCACACCACGCCGAGTCAGGCAACGAGGTTGAGAAACTTTTCGAGAGGCTGAAACTCTATCGAGGAACGGTATATAACGATCGCGAACCGCCAACGACGAAAACTATCGATCTGATGCATTCGCCGGGTATCCGACGAACGGCGGGGAAAAAAACAAGCCGGTATTTAGGCGATAAACCTGGCATTCGGATGGCCTAACAGCGTTTCGCAAGAGGGGGAGTATTCATTGCACGGTGCGGCCGTGTGCACGATTCTGGATTGTTTTATAATTAACGGTGATCGCCGTCGTACGATCGTACGATACTTTCGATTCTGTTTCCAGCCGCGTTATTAACTGTTCTTCGAAACTGCGCGTGTACCACGGCGAAACAGCGCCAAAAAAACGCGAAGGTGGCTCGATTCGATCGTTTTCGCGAATTTTATCCATCGAGGCGCGTTGAAAGCCAGATGTACGGCGACGGGGCAAGTGATAACACGTAGATACGATAAGGACGTTGCGAGCGAGGCGCGTTCTAAGCACGGAAAACGAACGCGCTGGCGCACATCGTAAGGAAAATAATATAATATCGTACGGCGAGAGGAGGAACTCGATACGCGCCGGGCAATAGACCGGTGACACGCAAAGGAATTAGAATACAGGAGTATACCGTTACGATAATGGTGAAAGTAGAGACACCCACTTGTTCAGCCTTTGCCGTTCCACCAATGCGTCACCGCGTTAACCACGAATTAGCATAGTTATCGTAATTTCGCTCGGATATCGGTCACGGTTCAACCTCGTCGAGTTTGAAATACTCTCTTTGTCTTTCTCCCTCTCGCTCTCTCGTTCTCTCTAAATTTCCAAATTCCGACTTCAACGTCGTAGCATTTTTCTGCGTAAACGTTGTCCTTGTTGTTTCATCGACAATTTTTGTAATTCAACTGCAACTGTAGCGAGCATCCGGTACGTGAAACTGTGTAATTTTTGCTGGATACTTTACAGATATAAAACGGTAAATATTTTAATAATAAAATTCAAAATATATAAATATCATATATGAATTAAAGCCTGTGTTATTCTATCGTACTTTAAATCTTTTATTCCATTTTTCTTCGTCTACTGTTTTTACCTTGAAAGTTCTATACTTTAATCGATGGCAATTCGATAGTTCGTTAAGATTTCACTTTCTTACACGTGTGAGAGTATTCCCTCTTTCATACAATTTCTTTTTATCGTACGTTTCTCATCTGTGATTTTGTGCTGTTTTAGTTACTAAAATCGTCTGATTATCGAAATTTAAAATGAAATCGTTTAATTGTTGAATTTATTTATGTCGAGTCTGACTCACACACAGTGAGTCACAGAAATACGATTCGCAACCCTTCAATTATCAAACGATATTGTTTCACGATGTAAGTTTCAATTATGACGTATATTGAAATAATTGAGTTCAATTAATTAACGTTGACACGAATTTTGACGCTTGTTTCGTAGAAACGGGTGAATTGTTCAAAGTTGGCAATTGTAAAAATATGATACGAATACTTCTCCAATACTCGCTGCTCATATTGCGCTTCTCTCTTGTCACTAGAAACTCCCTCTTATTAAAGTCTCGTCTAGAATGTAGGATGTACTTTGAGAAAGATCTGACTGGACACTGGACAGAAATATTTCAAACCGGAAGAGAGACTCCAGAAACATCTACGGTAATTGAGTAGTCATCACTGACTCATCGTGAATAATTTTGAAGAAAGTAACCACTCTGGCTGACCTCAACTTGAGATCCTCGAGATAAACGCCGAGCCACGGTCAGGCCACAATTAATAATGCGAGGTCAACTTTCAATGCCCGCGATACTCGCAACACTAAATTTAATTTCTTGTGTAAAATTTCATTGAAATCCATGTGTGATCGATGCGCCAATATTATTATTTATGCAACTGCGTACTTTTACAAATATACTCGAAATGTGAAAAATTTAACCTAAAAATAGAAATTTGTTTTATCTACTCTAAATGTTGTAACAAATACGCATTTATACATTGATTTATTATACGATATTCCATTACGTAGAAAATAATTTGATGTAATTAATTAATTATTTATAGATGAAGATGTATGAAGATTAATTTTATTTTTTTAAGTAGAACCATTATTGTACTTTTCAATTCGATTCATCTCTGTATATATGATTTTCGCAGTAGGATAGGTTTTAAAAAATTGAAATTAAAATATCTATTAAATCAATGATAAATTTTCATATCCATAATCAATATTCCATTTTTCAAGTATTATATTATTTGAAAAAGTGTATACAACCTTTATGCACTTACAAAAATATTAGTTGTATTGGATAATACTTGACTTGAAACAATTCAAACTATATCGATATTATATATGATTTAAAACTATCTATTCACTACAGATTTTTGCAGCTTCAAATTACTAATAAATATGTCAAAGATCTGGCAAAGAGATTGTACGATACGCAAAACACAAGTCACAAACACAAAGAGATGTACAACCTCAAGTCAACGTTGCACAAAGTACGTTTCAGCCTTGATTCAGTCACTTAAAATACTACGTGTGATTGTGAACGTCATTGCGTCAACTGGTGCTGCTTCTTAACCCATCAAGAGCCAACGTTCCATCAACGCGATATTTCATTTAAAATATTTTTCAGTCGATTTGTATCATCATCGAAACCGTTTCTTCTTCTTCTTTTTTTTTCAAATAATGACTGTGAAAGATAGTTCCAAGGATTCGCTTCATCATATCTTTCTCGTTACTATTTCTTCCATCTGGATTTTACGACTGTGTGAAATTTAAAGAAATCAAGGTAATATTTGTAATATCGTGGTAAACTATCGGTCGCTGTTGTAATACGAACGAAACAATTTCTGGCCATAAAAACCTCGATATTTCGTTTAAAGATTCGAACAAAAAGTCAGTTCGTAAGATACAGGGTCGTCGATATAAAAGAGATGTGTGACCCAAACCCCATTGCTGCTGTGGACGAGATAGTTCATGAAGAAAATTGCAACACGAGATATCTTCTCTGCAACAGCGACGGAGTAATTGATTAAACCTATTGTCCTCTTCCAACGTACATGATTCAAAGTGAATATTACACTTAAATAGTAAATTATCAAAATAATTTTCAAGTAGTATTCAATGCAATTTTACCAACCTTTATATATTACATACTTGATGTAAACGAAATTGATGAATGATTTAATGAATAATGACATAGAATACATAAAAGTTAATAAAATTGTACTGAACACTTTATCGCAACAAGTACTTTATTCCACACTACGAACAAAACAGTCGTATTCGAAGAAAATAAGAACCGGATATGAGGTAGAAGTAAAGAGAACTGACCAGGGTTAATATTATTTCAATTTGAGATTTTTCTTCACAGGATGAACCATTGCTGCATTATTACGCATTGCACCTTAAAAAAGAACTTTACGTCACGAAGAATTCAAAGTCAATTGAATACGTAATTCTCGGACGCAATCGGCGATACATAACGCGGTATTGTATTACAATTTAACGAACGTCAATGCAGTCTCGGATGACGAGCCAGCAACGAAGGAAAACCAGCAACGAAGGAAATGGAAATTAGCATCGACGTTTGGCTCGGCTCGCCTTCCTCGATGCCTCGTCCGCCTACTTTTTTTCCACGTCGATCGAATCCAAAAAAAAAAAAACGCGCTCGCGATCTACGAGGATGTAGAAAGGATGTCAACGCCTTTGCGGAATCGAATTCACTTTACGTTCGTTCGTTTAACATCCTCCATCTTTCGTGTGACGCCATCGACATTAAAAAACCAAAAATCGCGCGGGTCCTCCAAAAACGTATTAAATTATCTGTGTCAAAAGAGAAACGATTGAATTAGTAGATATTTTAATTTTAATTCTGTACCAGAGGCAACGTAAGAACATCGATCGTGTCTCTCATTCAGAAAAATTGAAATCAAAATAACTATTCTGACTAAACAGAGAATGTTGAAATAAGCATACTAGTGCTTTAAGAATTGTATAATGATTCCATTTAAAAAAAAAATTGAATTAATCTTCCAAGTGCCTTACGTATCCACTTATCAATGCTCCTAGATACCAAGCAAGTTCAATCTGACGCATTTTTTTCTGCCACCAGCAACAATCGAGATATTCTGGTGACCTGTTTCAAACCTGTTTCACTTTGCATACGTAAAAGTTGTTCCGTGGCAGGTGTTCCAATATTTTCTTCAGCCATTGTAAACACGCGCGAGATAAAAAAAAAGGCGGGAAACTTAAGAATAGAACGACGCAGAAATGTCGTAATTCACGGAGCAAGCTCGGAGCAAGGCGTGGTAGATGCTCGGGACGCAGTATGGGAATAATTTTCATCGAATTGCGCGAGGAAAAATGTGCTTTTCAACCAGCCATCGAGCGGCACGCGCGCACAGCGTGGAGTTTAATAAATCGTCGGCTGGCACGCTGAACCTAGAAGTTTTCGCAACGATCACTACCGGCTGATCTCCTGTCGTTACTCATCCTATTATGTGCTTCTTTTTGCCACGGTGAAAGGAGATCCTCAAAGATGGATCTAACGCGATATTGTCCCGCAAGACGAATGCGTTTATAAGAGAATAGACGACGGATGGCTAAACGTTTCGTCGAACGTTTAACAGAATGAGAAAATGGAAAATATCTCGGAGAAATCCTAACATTTCGTCGTACTTAATTCTACAATGTTGACTCTAACGTTAAAATGGTGAGAAATATCGCACAGAAAGTTTTTTGAGAAATCAAAAAGTTATAAAAGAAAAATTTCAATCGTAGTGGAGAATGCTTTCAGAGACATTTGAATTTTTATTGTCTTCGAAAATAAGAGTATCCTTACTTTCCTACCCGCTGAAGTTATAACAGTTCAAACATATCGAAATAATTTTAGCCATCCTGTTCACTGGATATGTGTATCGTCGTAATCCTTTTCTCGACTATCCTTGTATGCATTAATGCACCGTTAATTCTAAATCTCCGTGACTTCAAAAAATCGTACATTTAAAAATTGAAAAGTTAATGAACAGCACCACGTGTCCAATAAATTGCATCGCTCGATAAACCTTCCCCTTTTCACTACGTGCATAAATCGTTTGAAATAGAAACAGGAAATATCCGGTAAGATGTAAGACAATATTACCGGCGTATCTCCGCATGATATATCTTTAGATGCAATTACTAGGAAGTGGTTTGCAACTAGATTAGAAATTATTGTCCTGTTGTAATACAGGTTCCGCTGGTCCAATTAGTAATTAGCAATTATGCTGGGAGTAGTTAGTTCGCAACCTGAATCGTCAATGCATTTACATTACGCCTGTAACATCGCGAGGCCGACACGTTCGACGGCCAATTGATAAGAAGAGGTATTTACATTTGCGCATAACTTTGCTGTGAAAACCGTATCGCGCGCAATTAATGCGATCACAATCTTGTCGCATCGTGTAACGTTTACGTGTCGATTATATCTTATTAATGATTACCACTTTTGCCAGCTCGTTCGGATAGATAAATCGAAAAACAAGAGCTCTTCGTCTCGGAATTCTTAATTCAAGCCTCCGATATATTTAAGTTCCATTAAAAAATTAGTCTCCAATTTGTTCACTCAATTTTCGTTCTTCGGCCAAAATATGTCTTATGTGAAATAAAAAATAATTTCTTAAATAAATAGAAAATAATTTTATCTCTGTATTTAAAGTGATTTTCAGATGCAACGCTGATGCAACGAAAATTAGCGATTGGTTGATTTGAGTCACGCGATTCGTGAGGGGGCGTGGCGTAGGAATGGCGTTGCTGAGCGATCGCACCTGTAATTCGTTTCGTATCGATTCAAATGTTCGCGTATCAATAAAATTTCATGGCAAAAAAGTCGTCTTCATTTCCTAGTCGAAACAGTTGTTTCTGGGCCTTTCATTTCATTTCCTATTCTATTGAATGCAAAATTCAATTTACAATCGTGACTAATAATAGAAATTATTTTTTTCAATCCCTATCAGGTGCAAAGAATGTTTTAAGCGCAAAACTCAATTTCTAATTATGATCGAGGTGGCAGAAACTATTCTGTCAAAGTAATTCTCGCGAAATTCTTTTAAACACAAGATTCGACTTCCAATGTGACAGAAGTCGTTTCTCTTAAATAATTATCAACCTTGCATTTGCTGTTGTGTTTCGCGCAGATGCTAGATTCAGTTTCTGGCCGCGACTAATAATAGAAGTTACAGAATTCGTTTACGAGATGATCCCGGACTTTGGTAACAGATCGCGCAAGTCGTAATAGCGAAAATTCGGATCTGGAACGTTTCTCTCGAACGAACGGCGAATCGAAATGTAAATTGGCGTAATAGAAATCGGTGGAACGTGGCCGTACGGCGTGCGTACGATTGTCGTTTGAAACACGGTGGGAAGGAATTTCTCGAAAGGTTATCGGGTGAACGAGAACTGGAGGGCTCCACGACCGAGTGAAATAACGTAGACCAGGGTGACAACGCACGCGAGACGATAAATCGCGGCTCGACACGAGCCACTGCGTTCGCGTAACTTTTATTTTCGCGCGTGAACTCGACCGCAGTCAAACCCAATCTCCGTTTCTTCCTTACTCCCTTTTCACGCGTAAACTCACGAGGTTCGACAATAATTACTCACGAAGAATTACTGTCAATTAAACGCTAGGTGTGCAAATTAAGTCGTGCCCTTTCTTCCCTTATAAATCTGTGGTTCGATTTTAGAAAAATTCAAAATATTTTGGAAATAATCCCCATCTCATTTTGTCAATCTTGGGCAGATCTCATCTATTATATACAACGTTCGAATCTCCTCCTTAAAAGATGACAGTTTTAGATATTAGATGTACTTCAAAAAATAGCGAAAACTGCAATGATAGAGAACAAGTCTAAAATGTATTATACATTTTATAAATACATAGAAGTTACAAGATAGATTTACAGAATGATGCAGATTACGAACAGTCTGGCTAATAACACCGTGCAGGCTTGAAGAAGAGGCAAAAATAATAGATGCCTAATATGTAGACGAAGCAAACAAAATTTTCATAGTTACTAATGAGCAACTATACCATTATCGTAACTATATATTGCAACTATATCGAATAAAAATAAATGAACAAATTACTATACTATAAAAAAATATTACGAGCTGTAATACTTTCTGTTGCAATACTTTCTTCAAACAAACATTTTTAAATATTTTTGAAAATTTATGCCGATTTTAGCACAGTTAGAAACCATTTCATTTCTCTCTGTAGTCACTTTCAAGTTAAATCAAACAGAGTGAAACTTGGAACACTTTAGCTGAGAAAAAATAGGTATTTACATATATTATATAATACTATTCTTGGTTGTTCTTCGAGCTTGTAAAATTTCGTCCAACAATTGGTATGTATTTATTAAATCAATAAACTTCAACAACGAATGACAAAGACACCATCTTTGACACTTTATTGTTCGTACCGTGCGTTCAATCTTTAACTAAATATAGTTACCTGTGTTGATAATGGCACTAATTATCTTGTAACTTCTACGTACGTTCCCAGACAGATTTGAAATCCAACCAATATAATCGCAACATAATCGGCAAGAAATTTCAAAATGTTCCCGATAACACGCGCGAAGTTTATCCGTATTCAGATTTCTTTCACGAGTCATTCTATTAAACTCCACGGTATGTCAAAGATACGAATCTTTCACGTTTCGATCGAATACATTCTTCTCACGATTATCTTTCGTCTCGACGAATCGCACGCATAACCCCGGCTACATTTTCGTGTAGCCACCAGTAATCGATCGACGGCATTCCTCGATCGACATTATTCGACGTTCCAAGTTCCTTGCCCGCCGTATTATCGTATTATTTCGCGCCGTGGTGCGCACTATGGCCGACTTAATACGTAGACCCGGGATAAGCAAATGCCCGTAGCAATAACTCACTCAACTCGAGCCACGATCGCTTGTAAATCGATAACAAAGGTTACCCGAACGCCTGATCCACTATTATTATGTTATTATTCAAACCTGACTCGCTGCCCCAACACGAGGGGAAAAAAACACGTCGTGGCAATCACCACCGGGGAAGATATGCGTGACCTCTTGACAAACAGAGATCTCCGAGATCTCAAAAATTAATTTACTTCCAATTGGAGAGCAATTCATTTTCTAACGTTATCGCTCGGAGATAAGCTGCGTCAGTTCCTATATATAGATACTCCTATCAATCCTTTGCACTTTGAACATTTACTTTGTTTTATTTTATTTACCAGCAATTCTAGCACACTTTGAAGCTTGTTAAAACTTTATTTATTATCTTTTTGTTTTGTTCTAATGCAAATAACACCTAAATACATTTTGAAATTCATACATCTGGCACACCTGAGGATAATCATTTGTGACCTATATGCATATGTATAATTATCGCAGTAAATGTTCGTTTGATGTCAGTGTTTTTTGTTTCTCTTCTCAGAACGTAGAAGTAGAATTTCTTCTTCACTTTTTCTCATTGCGCGAGAAAATTGAATATTAACGATGTCAGGATTAAATCGTTTAAATCGTTTAAACGGCAAAAAATAGAACTGAAGGAACTATAGAAAATACACGAATTCGTGACTTACCTAAAAAAATTCCTGTTCCCTAAAAAACTTTTCTCGAAAAACAATAACCGCACAAAGCCAAAAAATCGCCAAAAATATCAAGTGACGGAAGACTTTGACTCTTATTTAATCGACGCGAGACTATTGTGCCGATCAATAACAAAACGATTGATTAACTTATTAAAGATCTAGAGAGAAGAACACGTTGCAACGTTGAATTACATGCCAAGGCCACACGCTTAAAGACGAATGCATTCTTAATCGAGTATTCCTTAGAGTTCGATCAATGAGTTTCAAACACTCAAAGGATTAATTCATCGAGATGAACTTCATCTCTGTACACGCGTATTTCTTTCAGAATTCTTCATTCAAAATGATTATCGGTGCCACATTCCTCTGTACATGTTCTTAGTACAAACGTACTGTCAGGTTGAATGGAAAAGCCGCCTCGATCGATCGCCAGCGTGTTAAATCTGCTTGAAGCGATTACTGCTTGTTATTATCGACGCAGAATAACGCGTCTAGGCGATCTAACGTTGAATTCCAATGTCGTATGCCATCTTGGTTCGCGATGACAAGGTCGAAAGTTGGACAGCTTGGTCGCGCCGATGAGTATGCGTATATCGATACGAGCAAAGGTATGCGCGATGTAACCATATTAGCGGACAGTCGACATACTGCGCGCACGAGCCAATATACATATGTACGTGTGAATATTAACCAACATGTAAGATCGCTTTGGCCAAGGATACGGTACACGAGTATCGTTTCGTCCAGTCGCAGCGCAAATTTTATCCCTCGATCTTTGCCGCGTGGAAATCGATATTTACCGACACGTGACGATCATTTGTAATCGTTCTGGCAGAGAAGATTGTGCAGAAAAACGACAACGACCGACGCAAGAAATTACAAGAAGTCATAGATACGTAGGTATCTTCTTCTGGATAACAGGCAACGAAACACAAACAAATTACAATGGATCATTTGCTCGACGAAACCTAACCTAAACCTAACCTAAACCCAACCTAAACCCAACCTAAACCTAACCTAAGCCTAACCTACACTGTAGAACCGAGGATTTACACTGCAGAGCCTAAAATACGAGACACAAATGAAACAGAAGAAAATATGGACGATAAGTAAAATAAGCAAAATTCATGATCTAATACCTAAAGAATTTCCATCGAGTAGCAGCAATATTCTAACTTGTCCGACAGCAAGATCAAAGTCCTCAAAAATCTCTTTCAGAGAACAGAATCATGCTATTGCAACCAGTGTGTCGCAAGCAAGTCTGAATAAATTATTTTGAATCACTACGACTTGTTATTTACTGAAACCAAACATCGTATCCTCGCGTCAGAGGACCGCGTGAGAAACAGCGAGGAGTATAAACGAACCGATGACTATAAAAAATTGTTGATATTTTGAGCCGTTACAACTTCGTTTTAAAAAAATCAGACAAATATCCGGTTGGTCTCAGCCACTTCTTATCCTGAGGTCGTTTTTCTTCAAAGATATTTTCGCATCGCGTTTAATTCATTCGCTGATTCATATTCACGCGATGCACACCATGATTGATAACCGTGTGTTTTTCGATGCACGTGTACAACATTCGAGGAATATCGTAAAATAAAACCGACCGTAACTCAAAGAGTCACGTTTATCGCGTTACAAAACGCTCAAGGCCTACACAGCGAAAACGCGTTAAAGGACACGAATCTAACTGTTTAAACAGAATCTCACTTCGCGCGTCGCTAGGAAGGATTCAGCAATCAACGCGATGTCAAATAACTCGTTTAAAAGAAAAGAAAGAGAATTACGCAAGGGAGTATTTCAATTTCAAAAGGCGAAACAATTACGCGAACAATGTGTGCACGAAGGAGAAAAAGCTGCGAACGTACGCTCTCGACACGTACGTTCACTGGTAGTTTGACCGCGCCGTTTCCCACGAACACGAAAGCAGATCTTTATTCTCGGACGTGAATCCGTGATACGAAAAACGTAGCCAGTGTGCAGTAGATAATGGATCCACGGAGTTAATAAGTCAACGCTAATTACATGCAATCGCGCGAAGATAATGGCCCCCGTGTAGATTTACGATTTCGACGAGACGGAGAGCGAGAGGGATTCGCGGCTCTCAGTGTGCGCGAGCGCACATCGAGTCGAAAAGAAAGTAACTCGAGAAAGTAACGAGGATATCGATTCGTTCGATAAACACGGCTCGAAAATTAATTCCCCGTGACGGCGCGGTGATTCCGCTGAACGCGCGTGTATTACGCGTACGATTCACGAACGGCTCCGCCATGGAGCTCGGCTCATAAATTATCGGCAAAGTCGATTAAAACGTCTGACGAGCAGGCCCCTCTTCGGCCCTCGACTCCATTGACGAGCGAGCAAACCGATGATTTCACGCACAATGCCAGCTGTGCATTTGCATAAAAATGTCCCGCGTCAGTCGCGGACGACTGCATAATGCTCGATGAAAACCATCGGCGGCCTTGTGGCAGAGTAGGCAGGCAGGCAGACAGGCGACCAAACCCTTCCGACGTTTCTTCAGCTTGTTACCGAAGTTTCGATGGCTCTTTCGCGGAAATACTTCGCGGAGCTACAGAGAACGAGAGGGAGGATACGAAACGATCGAGGAGTTTTTCTCGGAGGATTGACGCACGTTTCGGCTCGTTGGACGCAAGTTACAAAGGACGCCGAGACGTTGAAAGCTCGTGGAAGACACGCAAGACGCGATACTGTGCGCGCGTAAATTGCGCAACGCGTAGTAAATTTAGAGGATCGAGCAGACGCGGCGTGATTTTCCGCGCGAGCAGCCAACGCGAGACGCGCGGTGGCTCGATCGGTGGAACGGATGGCACGACACAGTACTAAGTGGATTTGCATAAAAATGTCTACAAACGACTGCATAATGCGGCTGCAGTTTACGTCGGGAGGCCTTGACGGCGTGAGACCTTCCTGACATCAACCGATACGTGAAAGCTGCACACGTGCCTACGCGCTTTTCCACGCGCCTCTCTTCTTCGACCCTGACGCAGATCCGAAAAAAGAGAATCTCTCTCTCTCTCTCTCTCTCTCTCTCTCAGGCGGTTTGAAACTGCAATCTTGCTCGTGGAAGAAGCTCAATCGAGATCCGGGGAAATCGATTCTCGCCGTGTGTAATTTCACACGCGAAACGACGTGCTATTGTGGAAAAATTCCCATCGATTTTTCGATCGATCAGACCGCAGACAATGCTCGCGCTATTACCGATCTCTCGCAACCGTAGTTAGAAACACCTGACGCGAGAACATTGAAAGAACGTGGTCAAGAGGAACGACGATGAATTTCTATCTAATCGTTATTTTCCGAGGAATCGGTGTGTCACGAACGATGATTATTCACTGAACTGATCGATTTTGCTTTTTATTTAGAGTAGCTTTCGCAATACGCAACTGCAGAGAAGCTACGCGTTAAAAGATTAATAGCGCAGGATACCAATAATAATGACACTTCTCGCATCCAGCAGTACAATTTACACAGCTGACAATTGTCCGGTCTAACAGAGGATCTCCATTATCCACGAATGATAATAAAATGACAAAACTGACACGACTCGTACCCCTTTCCCAGTACGATTCGTCTCACCAAAAGGCCCAGAAGCAACTGTTCCGACTAGGAAATGAAGACGACCTTTTTGCCATCAAATTTTATTGATATGCAAACTTGTTTGAATCGATACGAAACAAATTACATACAACGCCACTCCTACTCGAGGTCTATGCCACGCCCCCTCGCGAATCGCGTGACTCAAATCGACCAATCGCTAATTTTCGTTGCATCAGCGTTGCACCCCCGCTTAAAATCTCACTTTCAGTGATGAATAAAATAAAAGAAAGAGAAGTAATGTCAATAGACGTCAACGCGACATCGATTCCAACCACTAACGGCAATCGAATCGATCGACCAGCTGTAGAATATTAAACAACCGTCATCGATTACATCGTAATTACTTCTCGCGGGTTAACGACCGCACCAGAGTGGTCGTTTAACCGAGTGCGCGATGATCGGCTGGCGGTTCTCCCATCGTGTGCGACAACGCGTACACCTCGACCGATTTCGCCGAATCAATGCCAGTTGGGCACGCCATTTTGAAAGTTGGCACTTTTTAAACGCGACCTACGTAACGTGTCGAAAATAGACACCGGCCGGTGGTGTTACCGCGAAACCGCAAGAGAACTCGCCAGCTTCCCAACACGCTCGCGGTTGGGATCCGCTTTGAACCGTATTCAATCGGTCTTCCAGTTGCCCCGATACTGGTACTCGCTCCACTATACCAACCGGCGACGGCCTTGACGCGTTTCTTGCCTTTGACGCGCTCGTGTCTCTCAACATGGAGAGAGATTGACAACTGCCACGACAAATCGGTGCCGACCGCGTTCCTAACTGCCTCCTGTGTGTTCTTCGATCGAGCCATCGGTCGATCGATCGGCGCACCATTCATAGGCCACGCGATCCACCGCAGAGTGACAACATTACGCCGCGACAAACAGTGTATGTACTGTTTTTCCTTGGATCGTTTCTTCGTGTAAATATTCGCCTCGACGCAGGGGCGAATATTTTCGCAGAATCGAAATCGGGCAAAAATTTAACTAACAATTATAGAAAATGAATGTATCCGTCTATCAGATGCAAAAAGAAAGATACATCAGAGAAATTATCTAACGCGATGTTTCGCATAAGATAAAACCGGAAAATAAATTCTATCAATTTTTCAGTATCGCTGCAAACCAAAAAGAGCTCAGAACGATGCGATTAACGTAGCTAAAATATACGCTAACTGCGTAAATTGATACCACGTGTGAAAAAATCCGCGTATAAATTGACAAACGAACAAACGAAATAAACGAACGACAACGTAAATCGTTCGCTTACGCGTTCAAGAGCGTTTAGTCGATATTACGATATCCTTCCTCTTTTCATTCTTTCTTTTTTTCCTCTCGTCTCCCTATATGCGTCAAGTGATAAGCATGCAGCACGATCTACGATCAGCGTCACGTTACGATAAATGCACATGTTCACCGGGAAGTAAATTATTAAATGTTCACCACGCCTCGAGTTCCGCGTGAAGCGCATACGAATCGCGTTCCGTGGGATTTACATATTAGGTCGTTTCGCGTGGTCATTACCTGAAAGTCAGACAGAGGGATATATCGTCGTTCTTTCTAGTCTCTCTCTCTCTCTCGGGCCGCGGCGGAATTATTTTTAATTGAACCGAGACACGGAAAAAAAGGCGAATAAAATACGATGGCGATATTTCATTGTCGGTATCGCGGCACCAGGAAGAAGTTGCATATATTACACGTAAATGACAACCGTAATGCGTATCCATTGGAATTCCACGCAAAATAGTACGCCGGTGATAATAAATCGTTGAATCAAGCAGGTTGAAGTAGCAAACGACGCGATACTCGAGGATCTTTTATAAATGGATTAATGGATTAATTCAAACGATTGGTTCTGTTGCGATTCATCCTATTGCATCCTGCGTTTATTTATCGCTTGGGATTCGTTTGATACTTTGTATATAAATATTAGTCGTTAATTCTGTTTGAAGATTATAGAGAGGATATCATACGTTTCGTCCCTTGCGTCAATTTGACACGTGTTTGTTGTAAAATTACGCTGATACGAGCTAATATCTGATACTTCAGAAAGTATATCGGTGTTAATAAGAGAATTGAACTATTTATCATATTTATCTCATTAATAATTATTTTAATATCTTCGATATTTCGATATTAATATTAATTAATAAATAATATAAATATAAATTTAGATATATATATTTATGGATATAAATTTCTTATTATTACAATTGTTGTTAATTGTGATGCTTTAATAATTACACGTTTGGCTTCGAAAGTCTCTTGTTCAACATTTTTTCATTCTCACTGCCAAATTGAAACGTATGAACATGTGTCGATTTTTAAATCAGAATCAGAAAATTATAATTAAAATTTTAATGAAACAAGAGATCTTTCTCTCATGAGATCTACGTGCTATTGATACAGCAGAGCTACTTCATTTTTTAAACTCGCTGACGACAAACGGATCGTACAACTATCTGTTCGTACAATGTCAATCTTTCTCACTGCCAATTGTTTCTCTTTCACGTAACAAAACAGATTCAACCGACAGGAGTTCAGCCAATAAGATGTCTCAATTAAAATCATCAATCAACGCTAACTAAAATTTCGTTCCAACGAATGCAGTTCTACAATCACGTACGCACATGTACCCGTTGCTACTCCGAATCTTCTCACTTTCGAGTGACAAAAACTACGCTTCGCGGTTTTCAACCGGTTTCGTAAGAGACGTCAGTGTCGAAGTAATTTCATTAATAAGAGGTCGCCGTTCAACGATCACGAACGCTGAACAAAGAGGAGAGGAGGAGAACAACGTTCCACGGTTCTCCCCTCGTTAAATGCTCGCAACAAATATTCGCCTACGCCTCTCGATTCCTCGGTGCGCGTCTACGAAGCTTTCGGCCTCGGCGAAATCCTAAATAAATCCGCGACGGCTCGTTTGTCTTTGCTAAACAATTCCAACGATGCGAAAGCCCGACGCTGAAACGGGGTCAACCGAACAGCCGGCTCTCGCGCGGCGCATTGGAAATTACGCTGCCGCCTGTCCGGAGGCGGTTATCGAAACGCGACGCCGATGATGAATCGATCGCATCTCGACGTCCCGATGATGATAATTCGCGCGCTCGGTAATTTTCTCCTTCGGTTAAACTCGTGGACCAGTGGAAAAATTGAGAATCGTCGCTTCGAACATGGCGCGCTCTCGATGTCAAAGTTATGTTTATACTTTGACTACGAATTGATATATTTTTCTCGTGTGGCCAGATATTTCGAGAAGTTTTGAGAAGTCTCGGTCGATAAGGGAGGTTTCTTGACAATTCGTATCACACGAGTTTACAAATTACCGCGTTAAATTAATTGAAATACCGGTTTCATCTTATTTCACACATCAATTGAATTAAAATTCAATTAACCCTTCGAAGCTATTGCAAAAAAAGCAAAAAAGCAAAATCGCATTAACGCCGTCGTGGATTTACATTGTAATTACATTCGCGAGAAAATTCCGAATTCTTCTAATTACAAGTTTTCCGTATACCCCCTGTAGAAAGAACCTATACTAACTCCGCCGTTGATTAATGATATATATTTCTCGCGAGTGTAAACGAGGCTAAACGCGAGGATCATCGCGAGCGAGTGACCGTCGTGGTCAGACGCTTGCGCACGGTACGCAGTAATAAACTCGCGAGTGATTTTCGAAGGGTTATCCTCTCTCGAAGCGTGGGAGAGGCTCTCTCGAGCGCGTTGGCCACGATCGCTTTTGTGCCAGCGCGGATCGACCGTTCGCGGTACGTGCGTGCGTGTATGCAGGCGAGTTGCAAAATCACGAATGCACCAGGAGTGCAGAACGCGGTACAGTGAATAGTTTCAGCAGAGATAAAGAACTCGGGGCGTATAATAAAGCGCGGTGGGGTGGAGTCTTCTTCCTCCGGAAAAAAAAAGAAAAAAAGAAAAAAAGAAAAAAGAAAAAAGAAAGAAATAGAACCCGTGACTCCGCGAGCGGCCTGTGGTCGTCGGTTTCCAAGATTTAAACTCTCTTTCGGCCAGAGAGAGCCCCCCGAGGCTCTCTGCGCACGAGCGTGCGTACGTACGTCGGCACTGCGACACATCGCTAATGCATCGCGAGTACAGAGCGCAGCCGTGGACGCACTGTAAAATTGCAGAGAATAGCGAACGCAACGAGTGGAATTCCCTTCTGCTTATGGAAGTGTTCGAAACGGAGCAGCGTAAATCTTCCGCGGGGCGGAAGAGGAGGTAGAGAGGGAAATATGTACGTACGTGCATAGATCCAAGGCGATCCGCGCGGTACGTTGAACCGAATCGAACGTGAGAGACAAATGAATCAATGGAGACAGTGCGGTCGACCGTCTAATTGCCGCAGACAACAATCGCGCTTGCCTTAATGAACGCAGCCTTCCGAGAAACGGAGGGAATAATAAACTGGCACTTTCTAGCACTATGGCGTTTTCCTCTTTTGTGTCGGATCGTTCGGAAAGTTCACCGCGTGCTTGACAGTCGGCTCGCGTTCGACGATTACCAACTCGGGAGAGATTCGTCTCAATGAAATACCGAACAGAGATATTTGGAATCCATCTTTTGATTGGACGATAAATTTTAAGAAAAATTAAATTCAATCGACAAAAGTAATGAATCGCGTCTTTAACGACGTTGAATTTTTCGCGCGAATGAAGAGTAGATAAAAGATATCGAATCTCGGTAGGAATACAGTTGTGCTATCGTTTGACCCGATTTTTGATATCGTTTAATCCTAATTTATAAACCATCTAACGTAACCCAATAAGACCTATAATGACCTAATATTTGCACAAGAGGTTCCATTCCAATCGAAACTTGCAGTTATTTCAAAAACGTTCATTGTCAGGGAAAAATATTTTAAACGAAACTTGTTCGCTTATGAGGAAAGTAATTTACTGAATTTGTGTAAAAAAGATAAGGTTCTTTTTAATGGAATCATATAATTTTTGACGCACTAATCGGTCAATTCAAAAATTCTTGACTGAAATAGTTTCCGATACAATTGTCTAATAATTTCGATCATATTTTAACTTCCAGTCTTAAATAACACACTCTGTATATGTATTATGTACACGTTAAATGTCTCGAAAAAGAACCATATGGCAATTATACGAAAAACTCAATGCTACGTGAAGTACACTTCAGCCTTGATTTATTATTAGTCACTTAGACTGCTGCGTGTGACTTTGAATCTCTTTAAGATTTGGCTGCGTCAAAAATAATGTTATTTTAATGTTATTTTGTATTCTCCCTTGACCGTAAGAAAACTAATTAATTGAATAATTTATTCCAATAATAGACTATTCTGGAGGTAAATGGAGTGCATTTATAGATAATATATTTACCATCTTATGTTATATTTTGTTCGTTTATATTACGAGTAAACACATGCATATTGTATTCTGATCAAATACCATTGTAAGTACGTACCGAAATTTAGCACGTTCCAAGAAATACCACGACAGTCGTTTATTTTAAAACTCAAAAGTAATGGATTTTTCACATTTCAATGCAACCTGTACACGGGTGAATCTGGCGTACTTGGAAGAGCCAATCTGAGATCTTCAATCTGAGATTTTCTGTTCGACTCGGCCGCAAACCCGATCGCTTTTTAATTATGAATCGGAGATTAAATCGTCGCGCACGAAGATCGCAACGAGTGGAATGACGGTTCGCGAGAGGACCGTGGCCTGACAGGAAAGCACGCACGTATGCGGATCGTCGGCTGGTTGCGAAATCTCTCTAATGCACCGGCGAGCGTAGTTGCACGCGCGGCGAGTAATACGCGGACGGAATCCTCCCGTATGGACTCGCGAACCGAAGGACATCCGAAGACAATGCAACGAGAGATGTACGTCCAGGGAAACGGACGTCTCGGATTGCCGCATTTTCCCGCACGAAGCTCCTCGAATGGCGTCGCGCGAAACGCTTTCAACGCCGCGTCCGCCATCTCGACGACACACATCCGAGGCTCGTCGCATCTTTCGCGCTTCTTCCATTCTTCTCCTCTTGTCCCCATCTTCCGCGTGTACTCGAGTTTCGCAACGCGCGACCTCTTCATTAGTCGCTTCGCGCGCCCTTAGAAAATCGCGGCCTCCTTTGCCGCCATTTTCCTCACACTGCAACTTCTTCTCCGCCTTTCGAGGGGACGCTTGGCGATCTTTGTAAAGCAAATCTTTGGATAATGAAAGAGGATAGCGGAGTTGGAGCAAACAAAATCTGTTTCTTTGAGACTTTTTCTGTTAAAACATTGGCCGTTTGAAGAATTGTTTTCGTACTAGAGTCTTACTTTCAAGTTAGAAATCAATACTGAATCAACTTAGTTACGGCAAATAACCAAGTTAGATGAGTTTAGCAGTTCCAACAGCTGTTCTCGAATGATGCGAGAGAAGCACGGGAAACAAAAAACTGCACGACTTGTACGAAAGGGCCCAGAAGCGACTGTTCTAGGAAATGAAGACGACTTTTTCGCCATGAAATTTTATTGACATGCAAACAGTTGACAGTGCCGGACAACGCCACTCCTACTCGAGATCTAGCCCACGCCCCCTCGCGAATCAACCAATCGCTAATTTTCGTTGCATCAGCGTTGCATCTAAAGAGCCCCGATTTTCTGCAAATTAACATTTAAACTACCGACGGAGGAACATAAAACTGTGATTATCATTTTATGAAAATTCATATTTTCGAGAGTGTAAGAAATCACAATATCACAGAAAGCACTATACTTTGGATATTTTCGTATTCTCCAGTATATGCATGAAAATCCGTAGTCTACCAATAATTAACAAATTTCGTTTAAAGCCTCCGATTTCACTCGAATTTCGAACGATTTCTCGATTTTCTAGAGAATTGCAATGGATTGTACTTGGACGCGTGATTTATCTCCAAATAATTCCTCGGATTTTCACGGAACGCGGAATAAACCAGACTACGATATCGATAACAAAGTTACTGCGAGACAGATTTCCGTTGAAAGTGTCGCCGTATGTAAATCGCGGCGTATTATATTTGCCATGTGGACCGTGAGAGTACGAGAGGCCGCGTACACACCACCGTGTGTGTGATATTTCACTTTATCAACGTGGGGCGTAGATCGGGCGTAAAGCTGCCAGAATCAATACGTACCGTAATTCACTGACGGAACCAAGAGCGGAACCAAAAAGAAGAAGAAGAAGAAGAAGAAGAGGACGGGACAAAAAATGTGCCGAGAAGAACAATGAGACACCTCATGTGCGGGTACCGTTCCCGAATTCAAGTCGAATGATAAAAAACGTATCGCGCCGTTTCGTGATTTACGGTGGACCTGGACTTGACTGCTAACGGTACGAGTCTCCTGAATCGTTTCGAAACGGAACAAACGCTGGCGGGTCTCTTTTACTTGGCGTTTTATCTCGGCACCAAGCTAAAAGTACAGTGCCATGCCGTACACTATCCTCCATAAGTATTTGAACACGCGTCTTTTGATCCTACGAGGTTTTAATCTATTTCTAGTCTCTGGTCTTATTTTAGACAACCGCGTACAGTGTGTCGAGTACGCGCGCTCTCGCTCAAAAGTATTATATATTATATATTCCGACACTTTTTATTTCGAATAATCCAAATATTTCTAGTAAAGTTTATAAATAATAAAATCGTTCGTGTGTTTTATAGATTGCAATATGAAATATCTTAAGATCGAAATATTTACGATAAATTTTTTTGTAAATGCAAAAGCGTGTAATAAGCGGGATTAATAGTAGAGAAATATTCCATTACAAAAGTGTAACAAAAATCTGACAACCACGTGTATATTTCACTTTCTTAAATTCACAAATTCCTATATCTACCGCAACAATAATTTACTGCTGATTTTCCGCTATCCATCTAATGTACGAGTACGATACAATTATGTGTTATCCTTGCATTGATATTAATTGCAATCAGATCAAAATATGTAACACAAATTATAAAGTTTACAAAGTTTATTGGAATAACAGCAGAATTCTTGCAGCAACGTTATATTTCAATGTATCTTGCCAATGTATCATTGAATCAAATCAATCAACGTTGTTTTAATGTTGTTTTAACCCGAGCATACAGAAAATATCAGTGCACTGTATTCTCCAAATATATCACCGAGGAAACTACGAAACGAGTAAAAAGGATCAAAGATCCTTTATCCCACGTAAGCCCAACATCTAACATCGTAGACTGCAAGATCCTACCTACAGCTGAATTTACAGACTCGGATCTCCTTAAATCAAACGTTTTCGGATATATCTCTGTTCGCAGAGGTGGAACGACCGAGAAGCCGGGAAGCCGAAAGCGCGGCGAGTCTCGAGGAAAGTGAGCGTTCTCTCGGTGCCGGAAGACCAAGACCAAGACCAAGACGAGCCGAGCCGTTTTCTCGATGGTGGATCGCGCGCAACGATCGCGGGTATGTAAATTCGTACGTTATATCTGGCATCGCGCGAGTGTTACACTCTGTAAATAGCCGGAGCAGTGGTGTTTCGCCGGTGGTGTTTGTCGCGTTTGTATTGTGCGCGAGCGGATCAGAGAGACACGCGAGACAGACTCGAGAGAGACTCGTAGCTGCATTCCTAGCCCCGATCGAAAGTAGCCAACCGACGGCCACGCACCGCAACCGCGGACAATTAATCGTGCAAGATGGAAAACGCAACTAGCGCGCGCGCAGGAATGCGCGTGATGCGCGTAACATCGACAATCAGGCCCGTGATTGCGCTACACGGGAATCAAATTAGCATCGGGCAGCATCGCCATTAGAGTCCAGACGGGAGATCTATGGAGAACGATAGGCATATTTGCCCGTCTATCGGGAGTCCGCCTTGGCTACCAATCTTTTCCCTCCTTCTCTTGCCTCGCGGGATTAAACCTTGGATCCTCCGCGGATCCACGGTTTTCCGAGGGATTGAATTTTGCTGAAGCAAACGTACGGCTGCCTTTTCGAGTCAAATACTCGAACCAGGGGGGACTTGTTTATACAAGTACGTACACTATGTCGGCATGTAACAGAAGAGATTTATATTATACGAAAAGATTATTAGAATATATCAAAGTGTATAACATATTGTAAAATGAACTGTATCGTGAAATATGTCATGCATTGGAAATTTCAAACCACGTTGGGATGTAATATTGCGAATTGTGAATATATTTCACTCGCAAATGTAAGGTCCGTTGTAATTAGATTAGATTTTTATGCAAAAACTAATCGTGAAGCAATTTTCTGTGCAAAGTTCATTTAGGTCAATCAAATTACTTTGGATCATTTAACATCCACACGTATGATAATTAAATTCTTATGTAACATAACATTCTTTCCGACGTTAAAATAAATAAATTTTCACTTTAAACTTCATTCCGTATACGTTTACACGTATAAACGTATTCGTCACTCGTTGATACGTTATTTATTCACACGGTACAAACATTGTTACGCGTGCGTGCGTAGAATAATTAAAAAAAAATTGTTCGCGCGAAATTTCTCTCGGCGAATAACGAAATTTCAAAGTTCCAAAATTCGAGCGAAACGAGAGGAAAGGGAATAGACACGACTTTGTATTCCAGAAGTCGTCGCCGTGCGTGAACGCGCATTCAGAGAGAACCACGTGCATTTTCAGCGTATGTAGCGCGTGTTACGCGCATAAACCAACCCCTCGCATGTCTGGCCGCGTGTTTACCGCGCGTTCGAGCGCTCTTCCGAGTAAGATAAACGCACGGCAAGCACGCAAATGCGGAAAGCCGTCGAATCAATCGCGGCATTGTTCACCGCCCGGTGATAGGAACTGGGTGAACAGAAACTGATTTAATGGACGACGCCCCCCTCCCTCTTTCTAGCCGCGGATCTAATCGCTGGAAGAAGCAAGAGAGTGGAGAGCGTGGTTCTTCTAAATGCGTCTCACAGAGGCATTAAGCTCGAATTTTTCGGCGATGCATCGCCGCGTCACGGTCCGCCGGTTTTACCGGCAAGCTCAGGTGTGTCGGGGTGTCTCATAAAGTTCATCGAGTATCGAGCACGCGAGCCGAGACGAGTATCGTCGCGAGCAACTTCAACCCGCACCGGCCAAACGAACGTTCGATCATGGAGTTTCATTAAAATTCCCAGTGCAACTGGGACGACACCGACGCGATAATGAACGCAAAATTTACGGGTGTATCGGCGTCGCGATGCAGGAGGCTGACCTCGGCCACCCTAATCCACGGAGATTCGAAGACACGCCGAGTCGATGCGCCACCACTAGCACTTCCAACGGCGCGATTAACCTCGACGCAGACTCCGACGAGGAGTGGCTGATCTACGAAAAGCTCACGGAAATAGCCTTCTCTCTTTCGAGGACGAAGTCACCCGCTCGTCCAGCCGCCAGCGTCACGTTGAGCGACAACCAATCTAAATCCGCGGACATTGTACGACGTCAGTCGGTGAAATCAACGAAGAACGAGAGCGTTGCACGACCCGTCATCTTCGACGAACGGGCCGACGGAGACAAGGCTGCTAGAGACGCTTCGCCGTTGCCGATCAGAAAAAGTCTCTTCCCTTACGTCTCGCCGTACGTTCTCTTCCAGAGTCACGATCACGCACCCGAGACACTGCCCAGAGATTTCGCTCAGCTTCTGAAATGGAAATTTACCACGTCGATGCCTCGGATTTTGATGAAGATCTTGATCAACTCTGGATACCAGGTGGTGAGCAAAGGGACCGACTGGTCCGGCGTTTGGAATTTATCGTGCAAAGACACGGCGAGATATCGAAGTATCAAACACTTTCAAAAGGTAAAGATTCGTTGATTTTAATTATTTTATTTTATTTTCTTTTTTTTTTTTTTTTAAGAACCACATTTGAAGAATCTCTCTCGCGAATATTTTGCAAATTGAAACATTTTTACGAACGTTAAAGACATTTCTTCGGTTCAATTGAATTCTTGAAAGTCATCAAAAATTGAAGTCTCCTCTTTACTCCTCGTGAAAATTTGTTGCAAGGAAATTGCAAATGTTTCAAGTACTTTTTAATTTCAAAGAATTCTCCCGTCAAATTCAACTCTATAATTAATAATTGTAGTATTCCAGACTGCCTTTTTAACGAAATAGCTGAACTGTTCTCAAAAACCGTTTGTAGCTAGTACTGAAAAAAAGAACTAAAACTAAAATTTCCAATAAGATCTACTCAAATCGTCGTTCGATTCGATAGCTCTTTTCAGAAAGCTCCCCTCGTATAATTACTGCCGCTTGGAAGAGACAGTTTCAGCGAAAAATTTATGTTAAAATCAGGTGAATAACGTGCCAGGATCACAAAATATCGGCAACAAAGACCTGTTGTGGACGCATCTGAGTGAAATGTCGCGGAAATTCGTTCGGGAGTACAGCTTCATGCCGAAAACGTACGCGCTGCCGAGGGAGATGCAGAGATTCGAAGGCATGTGGAACAGGCACGGTATGGGCGTCGCGTGGATAATTAAACCGCCGTCAGCGGGTCGTGGCCAGGGTATCAAGATTGTTAATCAATGGTGGGAGATACCGAAATGGCACTCGGTGATCATTCAACGATACATCAGCAGGCCGAAGCTCATTAACGGCTTGAAATTCGATCTGCGAATTTATGTTCTCCTAACAAGCATTAACCCGATGAGAGTTTATGTCTACAAAGAGGGCTTGGTTCGTTTCGCCTCGGTCAGGTAATTTTCGACGATCCTAACTTACCGCGATGTTTCGTTGATTTGTTTCGCCGATAACGATCAGAATCCGACACCGTTTCCCGATTTACACGCAAGCGTTACTACGGTGGAGTAAGGTTATTTGGGTCAGCCACTTGCTTCCGTATCTGAATTCCGTTGAATTTTGCATGGGATAAACTCGCGCGATAAAAATTGAAAAAATTGAAAGATACGATAACTGCCCGCCTTGTTAAAATCTCTCATTGACTCGAATAACTCCAACATTCCGTACCTCGTTAAAATACCTCGCTGACTCAAAAATAATTTACGATAAAACTGAATACGCCGAATACGTCCAGATACGTTCGTGGAGCGAACTTGGGCGATAAATACATGCACCTAACGAACAGCAGCGTGAACAAGCAGAATCCGGCTTACGTAACGAACGACGGAGTGAACTCGTTCAAAGGGCACAAATGGTCCTTCGCGAGCCTGTGGTCGTACCTGAGGCAGGAAAACGTGGACGTCGCTGACCTATGGCGCCAGATCAAGGACATCGTCGTTAAGACTTTCATATCCGTGGAATCGAGCATGAACGCGGCCATTTCGGAGAATCTCGTCTCGAGTTACACCTGTTACGAGTTATACGGGTTCGACGTGCTCCTCGACGAGAATTTGAGACCGTGGTTATTGGAAGTTAACGTTCTACCGTCGCTGCGGACGGACTCGCCGCTCGACACCGCCATTAAGGTACCTGGGATTTAAATGGATGCTCGCCGATGAGCTAACTGGAAATTAACGTCCGCCATTGTAACGCGTCCGACTTTCTCGCGAGGAGATATCGCACACTCGCGGATAATTACGTCGTGGATAATCCACCCGCGGTCGTGAGCGCGCACGTGCACTTCTGTTCGTAAGTTTCAGGATACTTGGGGATTTTTTTCACTCGAGTAATTTAGCCTTTTAGCGCGCAACACGCGCGGTTAACAAGTCGTCAACCCCGTTTATTGTTCTCTGTTGATATTGATACTTATTATTGTTTTCTTTCTTTCTTTCTTTCTTTCTTTCTTTCTTTTTTTCTTTTGCAGTCATTTTGTCATAAAATTGGAGCTCGTGATACCACGAATGATTACAAGAATTTCACGTAAATAAATGGAACAAACATGATTCACAAGAAAAGAAAATTAAAGGATAAAAATTAAAAATTTATACATAACTCTGCGTTTTATATTTTCAAATCGTTAACATTTGGTCGATTGTAAATTCAAACATGAATCCACGTATAGTTGACAAATTTTCAAACTCAATTTCTTCTTAAATGAAAAAATGTTTCTTTCCGATTTATTTTATCCAGGATTTCCAAAATTCCAACTAAGTATATATATACTTGTTATTTCAAATATATTAGACTTTGCATTTAGTCACGTTTCACATGACTATGACAATTTGATACCAAATTAAAAATAAAATACTTTTTGTGGCCACTGTTATCATTATGCGAGACGTCAAGTTAGGTTTCGTCGACAAATGTAATGAAAAGATATCCTGCCACTTGTGACCGGTAGTGTAACTCGTTCACATTTGCCCCCACAAATTCCTCCTTCCTGCAATGATGCACGAAAACCACCAAGGGGACGTGCAATAAATTATTTATGGTCACACGGATCGAATCATGCGTATCGTCTGACGCGCGATCTTTTCTCTCTTTTTTCGTTATTATTTTCCAGGGTGCTCTGATGAAAGACGTATTAAATATGGCCGGCTACCAAATTCCCAAGAACGAGCAAATTTCAGGCAACGGCGCGTGCAGCAAAAAATACGACTCGATCGCCCATAATTACAGATTGTACAGCACGGCCTTGAATCTTCGCGAGAAGACGAAGCAGAACGAGATCAACGCGATGGAGACCCGCGACGAGTACCTGGACGGAATCCTGCGGAATTTGACGAGGGACGACCTGAGGCAGCTCGTCCGCTACGAGGACGAGCTCAGCCAAGCCGACAACTTTGAGATACTGTTCCCCACCAGCAGTTCCTACTTGTACTTCAAATTCTTCGAGGTGGAGAGATACTACGACCGATTGCTAGACGCCTGGGAGCATCGTTACGCCGGCGACAAAACGAAAGGGATTCGCAGGCTGCGACGACACTGCGAAACGATGGAGCACTTGGAACAAAATTTCAATCGAACGTGAATTTCCTCGCGAGTTCGTTTCCCTACGCTCCAGTATGGAAACGATCGTGTTGCGCGCAGTACTAAAATCAATCAAAGTCCAATTACTATAAAATTATTCGCAGAAAGCAAAGTCACTGGCGTGACGCGCGTACTTTCTTACGTAATCCCGTACAGTCCCCTTCGAACATTTTTTCCTTTCGTGCAAAATGTTCAAATCGCGTTTGCAAGAATCGCAAATGTGAACTGAGAATGATGTGTCTTGAATCAATCGCCAAAGATTGAAAGATTAATTGTTAATTACGTTGAAATATGATACTTTATATCTTTTCTCGCGGAGATTAATAATAAAATTCAATCAAATTGAAAATTCCAACATTCTAAATTTTAAAATTAATTCCAACTGGGGATTAAATCGCACAACAACCATTGAAAATTTAAATTTAGTTTCTTCCATCACTTTTTTAATTTGAACTTTATTATCTTAATTTAAACGTAACGTCAACAGAAAGAAAAAAAAGAAGTACGTAACGAAGAAGGGAGATTTGCTCCGAAACCTTTCTGGGTACATATGCCCAGGAGTCACGCGGAGCGTACACTCGCTTGCTTATCGCGTAATTCCATACGACCGATAGTACGCGGCTACTGTTTCTTAATAAATGATTAAGATATTGACCACGGGTGTGCAAGCCGTGAATTATTTTGTCTCCGGGGACATCGGATGTCGAAGGAATTCGAGAAATCCAACGAAACCTTACACGCCTGTTAATCCACCTTGGTCGACGGTTGCGTAACACCATAACCGCAAGGTACTGTAAAGTCGTTTCAGCTATATCGGTCACTCGGTTGACGTCATTCATTTGCCGTTTACAACTTCCACTGAATAGGAGTATCCGTTTCCACAAACGGACTTCCTTTATCGAATTACGCGTAACTCAATTTCCCTTTTCGAAATAATCCTGGCATTTCGAGCTCTTCTCTGAAGACAACGCGGTCAACGTGCATGCGATATCATTCGCGAAATGTCAAGCGATTGGAAGGAGATGTTTTAACTTTATACAATTTTTTTATTTCTTGATAGATACTATCGTACGAAAGATGAGAATATCGTTTCTGTTTTGCGAAAATTTTATTTAAATTATTCAAATTAAATTTTACGACATTTGCAAATGTAGTTTCGAGCTACATCGATTGACGAATTAAAAAATATACGATTCCATTTAAAAAAAAAAAAATGGAAAGACAAAAATATTATTGCTATCATATTACATTTTATACTGTACAACTTTCGTTGATAAAATTCCTCCAAAAATAGCAGAGATAAATGATAATTCTTATTGGATTATACTATGTAATTATAAATATATGCCTGATTTTTTATATATGACTGCCATGATTTTATAACGATTCGATTAATTCAGAAATATTTCGAATAATATTGATATTTAATATTTATGCCATCGTGAAAAGGATTCGCTTAATTATTCTTCTAGATTTTACAGTTTTACTTAATATTTACAATTATTAATTACGATGTGATATTTCATAAATAGTATTTCGATTAACTTGGAAATATATTTAATAAACATTGTCTCGAATAACCTATGGATATTTCAATTCTTTCTCTAAGTTTCACAAAACTAGTGAAATCTAGTTCGAAGAATTGTAAACTCTCTGGTAACAAAAAAAATATTGCGCAAATCGTTCGATATTCTCTTTCACGACCACAGTTTCAGGAAAGAAGAATTCAATTATGCAAATTGAATAAAAAAAATGCAAATAGAACGTTGCATTTATGCAACACCGATTATTTTCGAATCATAAATCGAAAGACAAAATTCACATACTGTTATTGCAAACCAACCAAGATATAATCAGGACACTTGTAGATAGAGTATAAATTTTCTACATTTAAAACAAATATTGAAAACTTCGAGTTGTAACGTGTAACAGCGGAAACAAATTCCTCCATTTCTTTTTTTTTTTTTTAATTCTGTTGATAAAAATACGAAACTGCATAAAGATCCAAACGCCAGTGTGTGTGCACCACACACGGATTCGAGTGTGTACGCGCTTTTGTTTAAACCCCGATGAATCGATTTTGATTGCGCAAGTGACTAACTTTGTGTGAATAATCTTATCATTCCGTTTGTTCTTTCTTGAAACTCTCCTAATTTCACTATCGTGCGTTTGTCACAAAGTTAATTCACCCACGACAATTGACAATTTGTCTGAAGATTACGCTCCCGAAATTGCGTTATTACGCGGACATTTCACGTTTGAAGCACGTGTACATAGACGCGCAGTGAGTCATTTAAACGGAATGAGGCTCGCACCTAAAAAAAAACTATATAAAATTGAAATTGAAAAACGTTCGCGTTGCACAAGCAGCCTAACATTTATAAGCTAACATTTATAAGCGACGATTGTTTGCGAGAAGAGCCAGATGAACGTTCGATAGTTTGGTCCATAGCTTTGAATATCTCTGTACGCATCGATGGACAGTTTCACAATAACTCTCGAATGCATGCTTCGCCGACACGCGAATGGAAAAAGCAAACTTTTCTTGTTGCTCGTTATACACACGATGAAAAACGCACGAAGAATTTTCCCCCACTCGTTGCGTAGGAAACTTTGACCCTTAATTATAAATATATTCCTCTGGGAGGAATAAATTTCTATTTCATTATCACGATTTAGCTGGGAATCTTAAAACTTTCGTAATTTGCAAAAATTCTTATACGAATGAGTATATACTCAGTCAAGAAATTATTCGGACACTTATGGAGAAACTTTCTACGAATGCATTTGCATGTACGATATAAACCGGCTTGACTATCGCGATTGTTTTATTTATTTAAGATTACACCAACCAATGTTGACGGTCATGGAAACATTTTGTGAGACGTGTATAGATATTAAATTCACATTTTTATAAAACCAATTAAATAAAAGGAAATAAAATATTTCCTATATTTTATCACTGAAAGTGATTTTGTTGTGCGGGCGTAACCCAGAAAATCGGACCTCTTCAGGTGCAACGAAAATTAGCGATTGGTTGACTTGGGTCACGTGATTCGCGAGGGGGCGTGGGCTAGACCTCGAGTAGGAGGTGGCGTTGTCTGGTGCTGAACGATCGCGCCTGTAATTTGTTTTGTATCGATTCAAATGTTTGCGTATCGATAAAATTTTATGGCAAGAAAGTCGTCCTCATTTGCTTCTGGACCTTTCAGTACAAGTCGTGCAGTTTTTTGCATACTATTTATTTGCATATTCTGAACATCTTCGCATGATAAAGGTTCAACGACGTACAGTGCAACGAAATGTAACGAAAAGAATGTATAAAATATCAAAGATAATTAGATAATTTGATAGTTAAAAAAGAAATTTACCTCCTTTTTATTAAAAATACGAAAATTTGCATGAATATCTGCAGTCTACTCGTAGCTCGGTGACTCTGACAAATAATATCTAATTAGGGAACGAAGCCAACTTTGACGATGTACTGAAAAAGCAATTCCGCAACACGATCGAGTTCATTGCCTCGTAATTATTCAAAAGAACGCGTTGGCAATAATTTCGATCAGCTTGTTGGAAGGTGACGTAAGTCGAAGAGTGAAAGCTTTCCGCGGGGTTCGCGGGAAGTGAATCACTTCCTGAAAATGCCGTAGACGCGGTTTTCAGTTCATTCAGACGAGTCTTCTCTCGAATCATCCCAGCTAAGCGTCACATGCAATCTACTTTTCTCTTCGTCGGCGACAAAAAAACACGCGAGCGAATCGCGCTTTAACGCGCCGCTGTTTTATCTCTCTCGCACGATGCGCGTACAAACTTATCAACGACACAAACTACTAACTCCGTTGACGTTTCACTCTTACCAGAACGGAAAACTGCTCAAACTTTCCTAACCCGTTACCCGTTCCATTCGAAAGAAAACCTCACGAACGAAGGAAGAAAAAAATACTAAACAGGTACGAGTTATAATCAAAATAAATTTTATTCGCCGTTGGCTTGAAACCGCTTCTTCCTGTTCGCGAAAATAAACGACAAATATAAAATAAAATTTCACCGTTTAAAGTCTCGTTTTTCAAGAAATAAAATTTGAATTTACTTGACCAGGTTAATGAAAATACTAGAGACTATACTTTCAAGCTTCTGTTGATCGTAGAAAAATATATCTTCTGGCTGAGATCGCAAACGAATTATTCATCGCGTATAAAAAACATCGGATAAATCAAGAAATAAATGCAATTTTTCTACAATGATTCCAACTTGGACACGGCTTGAAACGTTAGTTTTGAAGCGTCCTTCTGTGAAAACGATCGGCGGAAAAACGTCTTAAGATTTTACAAGCGGGAATGGAACCTTAAAAGCTGTTCAGAGATAGCATTTTATTGATTTTCGTAAAAGTTACGCTGCAAATCCCTGGAAGTGCAGGTAACAAAATCTTTCAGAGAATTTTTTTTCGTAGACTCGGATCCTTATCGTCTCGAGGAATTTCAACAGATTCCACTAATTTTTTAACAACACTCCTACTTAGAAGCTGTCCCTCCCTTTGGTAGTTTTTGAGGTTTGCCATATTACTTATGAAACGTTTTAGCCTAAGCCTTCGTTCGGGCGGAAAACGCAGTTAAAAACTTTGAAGCGACGCGACTAATTCCAGGTATAGACAGTTATATTTATTTTCTCAAATGAAACTTTAATAGCGTGTAATTTTCTCACGTGATCGAAACATCTTCCACGCGATTAATTTCATCATCCCCGGCTTGTAAGAATATCGTTAATTGTAAAATTGAAGAATTCTTCGAACAAAATCGTTACAGGTCTTTTCGAAATAAAATAGAAGATGCCTTTAACCTGTTCTAATTGTGAGTGATAAATTCATGTTTGTTATTTTTCCAGACGATATCACGTGCTCTCCGTTCTCAGTCGCGGTCAAGCGTGACAAAATGCCCGACTGTTTACCGTGGCTGCGTTCCGACTGTCGCATTATTAGCGAGAGTACGGCTGCGTGACTCTGACAATCAGAGCAGAATGAGATCAAAAATTCGCACTCTCGCGAATGAATCCACTCGAGTCCGCTTAATTGCGACACCGTGATCGTTCGTTTCAAACAGTTAGGAACAATCCGCTCCAAATGCAAGTACGACTTTCGGAATTCTCGTTGCATCGCGAGTCAAATGATAGACGCACTCGGGAAAGTAAAACGCAGCGAGTAACGGATACAGAAAACGCTATCGATCGATTTAATATATGCTGTTTTTTTTAGAATTTAGTTAACCTGTCGCTTCGTTCTAAAATACACGGTAATCAATTTTGTTCGTCTCAGTCGCCCACTTGTCTCCGATACATCGCGTATCTTCATCCGCATTCTTGTTACTAAACTGCGGATTACATCTTCCGAGATTAAATTTAAGATTTCAAATTTTAGTGTTTTTATGAATACAATACAAGAATATTTTATTTACTTTATATATTTATTTTGTATTTATATTTGCTACGTGCGAGGTTTGAGCGAAAAGTTTGTGCAATTTCAAATTTTCCCGCGCTAGGAATGTCCGACTGAAAAATTACTGTTCTGTATTATCGACACGCTTGTTTTTTAATCTACGTTAGAATTAAATACTCAGATTCGATGGTCAATTTTGCAACTTTTTGACCGCTTACAATTTTTTTTACCACGAACTCACGCGTTTTTGAAAAATGACTTGCATTTTAAGAACGTTCTGCAGAAAAAAGTTTGCAGGAGAAAAGTTAAAATAACTGTGTTGCGTAGAGATACTTCAAAATAAATTTCAAAGTTCTTTTTAAATGAACAAAAATTATACTCTCACAATTTTTCATACGATTAGTGTACATTATTAGTTTTAGTAGATCATACCCACTTTATAATTATAATTTTATATATTTTTACGTGTTCTTGCATGTCGTGTTCTTGTTTGAAGTAAAAAAAATTCCGGAAAATAAATAGAAATTCGCAATCTAGTCGTTCCTTGTATATAAATACGTACTCGCATTGATACCGCGATTCTCTTTAGAGATCAAACCGAAGCAGACTGTGAAAATAGGGCAGTTCAATAGACGTGCCGGAAATTGCATTCAACGCCAGAAACAACAAACGTCTCTCCCATAGCAAAACGATATTTTACGCCGGTGTTCTTTGTCTCTGGCTGACGTTGACTCATACTATATAGTCTGCAATGAGAACGACGCGCGTACGCGGCAATGAAAATCTGCCGTGTACAGATGACAATTGATAGTTGTGTGACGCGAGGATGAAATCGAACGCAGCTAAATGGAATCGGCCCGGTAGGATAAACAACAGCGATCGCGATCTAACTCGAGACTGACGATCGAGTCAGACGAAAAGGGAGTACGTGATCATCTTCGTCATTAATAAATACAACACCTAAAGATAGTATCATCTCTCATAATGTAATTTAAAATAACGTAAACATTTTTTTTTTCTTTTGTCGCTTTAGGGAACTGTAAAGAGTATTTAAAGACCCAGGATACTGCTGGGAAGGAGAGAAGGAGGAGTGTGTGAGAGTAAATGAGAAGATAGACGATGCCCGTTTCGTCTCGGAGTCACTCTGCCTAGACTCATTTAGTGGGGGGCTGATGGCAGCGGAGGACTCCTTATACCCCAGACGCTTGTTGTTATAACCTATCCGCTAGGCTGGGGGCCTGGGACCCTCCTAGCGGGGTTCCGCATGCTGCTTGCTTAACATCGGAGATCGGTAGGACCTCGACGCTAGGCGCGCAGCCACTTGCGTCTTGTGCTAGTCGAGTGTTCGAAACTCGTAGTCGAGGAATCGTAGGGCCGCTACAGTCGCATTAAACATGTTTCGGAACTAACGATCGAACAACGCGTCGAACCAAAAATGCAAATAGAGAAAAATACCTACATTTCTTTTCTGCCTGTGAGGTTGAAAAATCGATCGAATCTGTTAATATCGATCGACATGTGTAACACATGTAATTAATATTAATACAAAGTATTCATTTATATTACTATGTAAAAATATTTAATAAGTTAGCAAGTTAAATATTTAACAAGTAAAATTGAAAGCAGCGTGAAACGATTTCCCGCAACTTTCAGTTCGTGATTTATCAATACGTACAACATAGTCAACTCTCTCGATTTAAATATTCGCTACAAGAGTTGAATCATGAGTAGTTTTACACCATAAAGACAATTACAAGCAAAGTGAAGCAGGAAGACAAAGTAAATTTACGTCGTGGAAAAAATTGGAATCGGAATGGAAGAGAGCTTCGTAGAGTAATTAGCTGATACATTGACACGTTCATTTCTACGGTTACGGATTGACCGAAACTCGTATTCGGAGACTCTCGAATTCGCGGAAGCGTGATACAACAAATTTCGTATTTGCAACTTTTACTACGGTGCGGAAGTTACCCAAGCTCTAAACTCTCTCGCCCGAACCCAACTTCCCGACTGACTTTGCCTAAAAAAGAAAAAAAAATTCGAACAACCACTCCCGCAAGCAAGTCTAGGATGCAGCGCAACTTCGTTTGTTGGAACGAAATTTTAATTAATGCCGCGATTAAACGAACGCCTACTAATTACATCGGCTTATCTGAAAAATCATGAACAGCCAAGCAGATTAATGAATATTCCTATTATACGTAAACTTATTTCTCTCTCGATAAATCCTCGTTTACACGAAACGAAATTAACATTTTATTTATTAACGATTAAAGTTTGATTTTTCCATCAAATTTTGTTTTACGGTTAATTGTAACCATATTAAAGAAAGAAAGAGAAATTTACTGTAAATCACGTCGAGGAAATTCGTAACAAATCATAAACCATGAACCATCACTATAATTAATTTTAATTTTACGACTCGTGTTGGAAAAATTGACAATAAATACGAAAGCTCGTGATTGTGACATTAACCGAATCAAAACATTCGCGTAATTTCCTTAAAACGGAAAGTGAAATTTAGAAAAATGTCTGAAAGTTCCTATAAATGTAAATTTAACAAAGTGAAAAGTGTGAAAGACTAATGCTCGAATGGAGCTGCTAACTTTTATAAATAAAAAATTCCATTTCATCCCTGAACAATTTTTTAACCCACGAATAATCTTAAATCATTGCAATTCCTTTCTAATTCCTTCTCGAATTCTGAAAATCTGAAATACCGAAACGAAATCCGATCGTTTGAGAAGATCGACTCGCAAGTTTGTCCGAAACGACTGCGTGCAATTGAAGTTTGACTATATAAGACGATATTTGACACGCATCTGATACGTTCGAATCATCGAAGGCAGCGAATGTTGAATTAGTCACCGCGATTGATACAATCGACGGTGAAAAATGCGGCAGTTGCAAGGGCAAACGAACCGACATGCACCGACGAGATAAAGCAAAAGCAGTTTCGTCTTCGAGCATTTCCTGCTGCTCGTGGTCGCTAGAATGCGGGACTCGACCACGAACAACCGTACGCTGACAACGTTCAACGGATTCTATGCTGAACGCGAGGATACGAGCGCCACTTTCTCCGTTTCGTTGGAGATGGTTTGGTCGCGGTGCGGTCGGTGCGGGGTCGATCATCGCCACAGTCCCTCGATCTTCGAAGTCGAAAGTGAATTTCGCGCTCTGCCAAGTGTCGGTGACCTTTAAACGGGTGCTCACGTGCCGATTGAGCTGAACGAGAAACGCGATGGTCACCGGTGACCGACATACACACGTGCATAAATCGACGATGAGTTCGGGGTCACGAGACATTTCGTGGCAATGTACATTTGTATCGGTCAAAGTACGCCGTACGTGAGAAATAAATATTTATATATAGACCGGCTCATCTTGCGAAGTATGTTAATCGAAGCAGGGTTATAATCAGTGTTGAAAGTTTTTCAAATGGAGGGACTCAAGGTTTCGCTTCGGTACACTAGCCAATTATTTTTTACCGATGCCTAAGAAAGGGTATATGAAATATTCTTAAAAGGGTATATGAAATATTCGTAAAAGGAATGGTAGAAATAAGCTTGCGTGTAACTTTTAAAAATTTGAATGAATGAATACAATATAGAATTTTCGTGACTATAATTTCGTAAATATATGTACAAAGACGGTTTCCTAAGGACCATTATGTGAATTCAAATGTATATGTTAAATCAACCAAGTCAACCAGATCAATTTATCATCTTCAATTGAACCCTGCAATGTCCTTTAAAGTAGTTTCGATCAAATCGTGTTTTCCTCGTTGGTCGAACATTTCTTAAGTTTTTCAGACTTTAAGACGAAAGAGAGTCACAAAGCTTCTTTTCGTTCATTTAATATCAGAATACGATAATTCAAGAGAGAATTAAGAATCACGAATCGGAATTAACAGAATTAAAAATCACGATACATATAAAAAATTACGATCCCGCAAATCTCATCTCCTCGCATTCGTTCTCGAACAGATACAGAGTTTCTGTCGCGGAAAGTCACCAAGATCCCCGGATGTTTGCCCGATTCGACGAGGTAAGAAATTGCGCGGAGAAAGCGTAAAGCATAAAATCTATATTTGTACGTATTAATGACGTCGATTCGGTCTATCTGGCTACCGGAGCGATTATACCCGGTCTCGTTTGATTTATATAATAAATCAGAGCGAGCACGGCGATATTTCAAGATACGACGAAGACCGTGAACGAGCGGAAAAATCTTACTTATCGGCGGTTCTGTCGCCGGCGGAACGAGTCGACCGAGCGTTTTCCTTCGAAAGATTTTCTAACCTACAGATACAATCGCTCGCAACCGCGATCTTACATAACGCGATGACCATTGAGATCAAACAACCGAGCCAGCCGCGGTGTCGTGAAACGCGGCGGGCGATGTAATTGCGGCGTTCGTTCGTTGACGACGTGTAAATCTTTCGACGATAGCGGGGCAAAATAACGGGCAAAAAAAGGGAATTCGCTATGAATGCAGTGCACGAAAGGTGAATTGAAGAGGAGAGGCGGTTTAACGAGACAACGGGAAAGGGTTATTCATTCGGTAAGAATCGGGGCTACAAATTATCCGGCAATTAGATCGTAAATCCCGGGGAACGCGTCACGAGACGCGAGATCGTTCGATCAACGGCGAAAATACTTCTCTACGCCGCATTAGCATTTAATTAGAGTTTTCTGTTTATACAGAGGTAAAGGCACGAAAGCTCGTTTGAAATAACAGTTATCCGCACGACGCAACCGCGGCTGCGCGTTACGCGCGGCCACGTGCGACTGCTTTGTGCAATCAGCCGTTCGTACGTACGTACGTGGTCGCGTAAAAATTGAAAAATTATCATTCCGGTCTAAACGATTGGTATCTAGCGCGCAATCGGTAGCTAGAACTCCAGAAGCATGCGTGTCGCGAGCTACGATATACGATATTTAGATACACACCCGCGTTCAAGAGTACACGGAGCAGTTTTTGCTATGTTTCGTTTCGAAATGTAACTTGTAGGCCGTCGGTTGATATTAGAAATACATTGCAGAAATTATTTGGGATTTGAAATTGAAGGGCAATTCCCAAAGGAACATTTTAACATCTTTGATACTTTTTAATTCTCTTTAATAGAATGTTCACTATATTATTTACGTATTTGCAATGCAAGTGTATTTATAATTGTATCGTGACGAAGAGCTAATTTTCATGTGTCAATTTGAGAATAAATTAGAACATAGATTCCACGATGGTGGTGTTAGTCTCGCTTTCGATTGCTAAAAAATTGAAAAAAATTGACAAGAATCATCTGCTCAATCCTGCTGTCGAAATAGTAAAATAATCACTGCAATTTCGTGACTTAAATTTAAATCGAAAAATGAGGTCCGATCTCGAATTGAAGAAACGAGATGAATCGAGAACTGGACTGCTGCACGCGTACGAAATTCTTCCGATGTTTAATCGGTAAAATAACGTTCCGCTCAGGTTCAATTTTTTTAATCCAAAATAGATAGACACCGTGATGAAAACAAATAACAGAATCAGATAACATTTTTATTAAATATTTAGCGAAATGAAATCTTAGCCGCGTCCTTTAGAAAAAAAAAGAAGCGTGTAAAATGAAATCAACAGCGACTGTTCGCGCGTTGTATCAAACAGGTCGTCAGTCGTGAGATCGACAGATCGCGAACGTGAACCATTTGTAAAAGTTCGAACGGGGACAAAGTGCATTTTGTTCGCCGGTAGAAAGTGCTGCTATCGATCACGTTGCGCACTTTCTTTCTTACGACGATTACGTGTAGAAGTCGGCGGAGTTCAAGGAACGCCACCGTGCATACGGTATGTACGTACGTACGTAACGACGCCTTCACTTTTCTTTTCGTCAGTTCTGACGCACGCACGTGCGAACAGCCATACGGCTACGCGTATATATTTAAACGTTGTACTCGGATGCTGGCAATGAGAATATTTCTTTTCCCATGTACGATTGAGAACCGTGGTAAGAAACACGAAGAAGAGGGAACAATGATTATCCGAAGAAGCGCGTGTAGATTTCGATCTTTGTAACGAGCTAGACTATCAAAGAGCGAAGGAAAAAGCGCTCGTGAATCAAAACTTGTACGGTAATTCTTTGCCAACTCTGGCTACGGACAGAGATTTTATCTGGTCAGTCATTTATTGATTGCAAATTAATCGTTTTTTTTTCAAACTAAAATCCAAAAAAGTAATGATACGAATAAATTGTATATAAATATTTTGTCAAACATGTTACTTAAATATATTTATATAAATATATATTATATAAATGTGTTTCCAGAAAAATCCTTTTGCACTCTCGTTGAGTGTGGATGAGATATGAGTACATAATACATAATTTATTCGTCATTTATATTGGATTTTACACAATAGTTGTATTGGCAAGAACGACAAAATGTACGTTGTACATTCGTCCCTTGCATAATTTAACAATTCAGCTTCGAATGAGATAAAAAAACATTCGTAAATTTATAAAATTTAATGTAACTGTAAAATTTGTTATTTGTAATATTCAATGTAGTCGTAAAATTTTTAGTTTAGAAAGAAACTACAACTTGAATTTTATTACAAAATTTACTTGTGTTTTTTTTTTTTTTTTTTGTTTGTAAACTGGTGAAATAACAGTAGTTAACTGTTACGAAGCAGAAGCCCAACCATTCGACGCAACACATCTCCCTTTGCATACAACGTATACATGTCCGACTAATCGGAAACATTTGTAAATACGCGATCGAACCAGAATCCAAACATTCGTTGATTCCATCGGAAACAATTGAGCGAACTCACTTCGGCGCGGCTCTGTAATAAACGCTACTCGCCGACACACATGTAATCACACATATATAATAACAAAAGTCATTGAAACTACGCACACACAGAGAAAGAGGCAAGAGCAAACGTGTACGAACACGCGAGAGGAGAATGACGTGCAACGTTTTTATAGACCGCTTAAATATCGAAGGTAACGCCTCTTACTCCTGTATAGAATGTACGGCACTTTGTAGCCGGTGCACGGTGTACATGTTGGTACATTAATCGTCCGAACCCTACGCTAACGCGGTGGGTTTCGATTTCTACCACGGAATCCGCGTCGCTCGAATATAGGTTCGAGCTTTTCCACGATGCTACGACGGAGATACGCGACACGGTTCCAAACAATTGGGCCTCAACGCGATACCGAACCGATCGTTCGCGAACTCTTCGCTAAAATATCGCACGGAATGGATCGGCAAGCCAAATGACCGAGTAAACGAATTCGTAAACGCGAATCTAAGACGACGCGATCGTCCATACATTTTGTATATTTCGTTTAAAGAAACAAAAATTATATTGATCGACTCTGTAAATTCAGAATTACACAGTAACGACGTCACGAGCATTATTCTTTTAGATTGTAGATTGTAGATCTCTTATATCATCTTCTTACGACAAATATAATATATTAGGTTTCTTTCGTTTTATTAATGAACAATGTATGCGCAATATTTTATATTTTATGTTGTGTCATTGAATTATACATACGATCCACTTTGATTTATTATCTTTCTTTGTCTCTGCGGAAGTTTCAAAATTTCTGGGATTTACTACTAATGCCTATTTCATTCGTTTGAGTTGAAGTTTCACAAAAACTGGAGTTGACCTATATGACATTTAACAAACTCGATAATAATATAATTTTATATTGAATTTCATCACAAGTAAATTTTATGATAATTAAATTTCATCATAAATAAAATAGAATTTTCACTTACAGTCAGGTGTGTCTTGTCAGGTGCGATGGCGGTGATCTCGACTGGCCTTGGTTCAGGTGGATTCGCTTTGCTAAGAATGGCAGCTGGCATTTTCGCGACCAGAGATAGCCTCCTGGTGAGCCGTCTGCCTAATTCCGCGCGTCGTCGCACCCTGACACGAGGACCGGTACCTTTGTAACCTCCGAATTCCATTCTGAGAGAGAAGCGCGTCCTTCTTCCTTATCCCCGTCTTCTCATGTCGGTAACAGTCGCATCCCGTGTTGTATCACGTGGTCGCACAAGGATTACACGCTCGTAATGTCTATCGGCGAATGTCTATCACCAGAACTCTCCGCTACAACACACGATCGGGAACTACGCGTATGAGACGTAAGAATCATTCGACTGTTCATGTCCAAACTTGTTCTTATCGTGCGTTTCTTTCAGCATCAACAAATACACCCTTCGCGACTCCACCGATAACAACGAGTCAATCGTTGGCGCTCTATATGCCCGTTTGTTTTCGAAAAATTTTTCTGAACGAACACGTTCTGTTGGAATAGTTGTCAACGGACTTCACAGATTCGACGCAATCAACTACGCGATACGATACGATACGATACGATCCGATTCGGTACGATTCGATCGATGTCAAAGATCACTCTCGCGAACCGTGTCACTCGACATTCCTTCGATACAAAACTGGGTCATTGATGTATCAACTTTTTCGAACACGTTCGAAAACGCACGAGGGTTTGTACTGGCTTCGGAGCAACGGTCGCTCACATTGGGTTATACGCACGACGACGTAAACACTTGCTCCGATGCTGGGGGGCCGCTCTCAGTCGCCACACACACCTTTACGCTTACTACCACATCTCCCTTATACTGGTTACGTACGTACGTGCGTCCTAGTCTCATGCATGCGTACGTATCGTACACGGTGATCGAACGAAGCGAAAAGCGACGGAGTATGATGCGTGCGTACACTGGAAGATTCGACGTTGTTCGAAAAAAAAGCAAAGCACGAGGTGCAGAAAACAGAGCAGCCGGTTCTTGCTGGCGCTCGGTCTGCCTGGCGCGCTTCGACTGAAATTGAATCGCAGCAGCCTCCTACCACGCGGCCCGTCACACTGCCGGCCTTCCTAACCGCGTCGCGCCTCCTCGTCACTCTCGTCGTGCATTTGCTTCTACCCTACCGAACAAATCTGCGTAAATAAAACGCGTAATCTCAAAATTGAACGGTAACCGACACGCACGCTCCATCATCGGACACTGATGTAACCGACGCATGCACAATCGATCTCGACCAATCTTAATATTGTTCGACCAATCAGCGCCGCCGCATTAGCGATACTCGTTCCATCCACCAATTACAGGACGTTATTTATTATTTTCGAATTCTTTTTTCCAATATTCGTGTATCTTTTTATCGATACGATCGTTATACGTATAAACTGCGGATGGTTATTACAACTGAAAACCACAGAAAAAGAAAGCTCCATTTATGTGAATTTTCTTCATGTTACCACTTATTCGATGGTTAGAATAAATATTTTAATAAGTATATTTATCAAAAATGCAAGCCTTCGAAATTAAATTATTCGAAAACAATTGATAAAGTTATGTGAATATATAACAGAATCTATATTCGATTTTAAAGCTAAATATTATTCGTTGTATTATTAAAATATTGCTTATCTAAACTATACACAATGCCTCGTTTTAATTCTTCCATGCAATTATCTCCACAACTATTTATTATTTGAAATAAAACTTGTTCTATATCGAGAGAAACAGATTTGTCTATGTGGAGAAGCATTTCCGACATCTTAAGATTATCCCTTTTTCCAAATAAAGTCATATATTTTCTAGGCATTAATCGATCATTCGGCTTTCTCTATAAAAACATATCAATTTATGTACGTCAAGGAATTATTAATTTAATATTTTAACTTTAACGTTTGTAAAATCTATCATATAAAAAACATGAAAAGACGAGAACAATATTTATCTTAAACATTTTTTCGAATAATGAATAATTGCGGAAATAATTGCCCTGATGAATAAAAATACATACTTTGTTATAAACTATTTTTAAAAAAAAATTGCTCTTTGAACCTAACAAATTGTTTTATTTTCCTGCTTAGTCGTAAAGTGACATTAAAATCAAAAAATCAACAAAAATGTACTTATCGCATTCTTTTCCTCTGATCTTCAAATATAAACGATTTAAACTTCTCACAAGTATATATATATATATATTAACATTAGTCATTCGTTATTTCGATACAACTTACAAACAAACGTAATTAGAGAATAATTTATTTTAATGAAACTTCAAATTCCAAACGAGATACGTGATATATTTTCCCTTAATTAGCCTATCGTCTATCTAGATAAAAATAGTGAAATTTTCGAAAGCCAGTAACTTTTGAAAGTCAATGTAACGATTGATTGTGCGCAGATCAATTACGAAACTCAATTCTGTAATATTTATGAAGCGTCAATACACGCGAGGACAAATCGATATCGTCGATGATCTGTAGGAATTATCTATAGGAGTTGACCTACGTACATACGTAAATCATACCTTATGCAGAACTAAAGAATAGTTTTCAAATGCATGAAAGCCATTATGACGTACATACGTAAATACACGATGATATTAAAGACTGAATACTCAATAGAGAATACGATTATCGTTGACATAAGAAATCAAAGAAAAGTAATCGTTTAGAATTGGCACGTTCAACGCACGTACGCTTAATATATAATCGCCGTTGCAATATAGTCTCATTCGTGATAAATAAATTCCTTGGCCTGTAAATAATAAAACCCTGTAAGAAAGTTCGTTTCTGAGCCAAGTATTCAAATACGTTACACAACAGGCTGATTTATAATTAACCAAATGTTTAGGCTTTTCAGTAGACTATCAAAACGTATAAATTATAGCACGCCATGAATTCAATCTAAAACAAGATCACACATAGTAACGAAGATTTCTAGATTAGGAAAAGTGTCAGATGCTTGGAGAAATACAGCGTTATTTAAACAATTCAAGATGAAATATAAAAATAAGAAACATCCTTTATCTCGATTAATCTTATTAGAATTTCAAGCTTGATTAGTCAAAAGTCAGAGGAAATCGTAAGAACGAATAAATAGAAGAATTATCCAATATGAAGTGAACCGCATTTATATTCAGATTTCTAGAGAATCCAGGAAAACGAAAGAAAAGCAGAACTATTTTACCTTTGACTTTTTCCTCTTTCATCCCTACCATTCAATTTGTCTGACGTATGAAATTTCTCGAAAACGACGAGAATCATAAGTGCGACGACCATGAAATCCAACGTAACGCTGCAAAACAAGCTTGCTAAGAAGAATGAGATTAGTCGTCAAAGGCTGGCGCAAGAACTTGTGAAACTCGAGAAGGTGGAGAAGTCAGACTTGAGGATGATAGAGACTGCGAGGCACCGATTTCGATCGCGTCACAAGAATCTGGAAGCATTGCAGCCGTCCTTTGAATCAAACGTAAGCTCTCTCAGAAACAACGTATAAAAACGCTCATCAAAGAAGCTCACGGTTTCATTTTCGTTTCTTTGAATGATTTTATGTAATGCTCTCTCATGAAGCTATTCGAACACTTTTTGTGAACATGTGTAGATGCTACAAAATTGCTTAAGATTTCATCAACTTTGAAATAAGATACAACTGTCACGATTATACTCTTAAAATTTGAAACCAATCTGAAAAAATGTACATGTACAAGCTAAAAAGTCATATAAAATATGAATAGTTGCCTTAAACGTAGATAATTAATAATTTAGCACCATGAAATATTGAGATTTATTGATAACTGTTTAAATAATTTAATGGTTTATGTATATATTTATAATAAATACTTTATAACTTCTATATACATATATATTTTCAAATTTATTTTAAATTTCATCACTGTAATAATTTTGTATAGCACATACAGTATTGTATATTCAAAATAAGTTTCCACAAGAATATTCAAAGAGTTACATATGGTTATATAGAGTCTATATAACATTGAAAGAGCATTAGTTCGCAGAGTTTCGATCGCAACGTTTCACGATTTGACTATAGATTAGATTATTCTAGACTAAAGATTAACGCCGTGTATTCCTGTACGCACAATTAGCGGAAACGCGATTCATCGTTTCAATCTAATCGCGGGCACAGTAATTGACGCGTAGGCTATTAATGTGCGCATGTACGAAACTCACAATCCTGGCTTTTGCTACCATTGCACGGGCGCCATAAAAAAAAGTGGTCAGACAATCGAGCAAGAACAGGCGCCGAAAGATTCCTACGAGTTTGTGCGCTCAATAGTATTCACTAAGGGCGAGGTAGATCCTGATAAAGTTCTTTGTCTCCACCTGCTAACTGCTCACAGTACGAAATGGAAAGACAATGACGGCTCCAGTATCAAACCTATTCCGTCCTTGTTGGAAAAAGGTACAATTCTCTGTAAATAAAATCAAAAAATGCTTACTTGATATAACTTTAGATATTTTTATCTTTTTGAAACTGAGACCAAATATTTTAAAATTTTACCTATATTTATTTATGAATGTTTGAAGCTAAAAGCAAACATTTTTCTGGCGTGTGGAACAACGTCATACCTTGTTACGTGGTGGATACTCAAGTAATTTCATCAAACACAAAACTCCACGAAGATCCACGGAAGAAGATTTTAGATGATCAGCTGATGTACGAATTCGAAGAAAAGTATAAACAATATATGAAAAAAGACGCTGATTTTGAAAAAGCTTTATCGTCTAATGCTAAAAACGCACAGAGAATAATGTTGCAGGGCATCGATAAAATGCCCGCAATTTCTCCTCATGTCTACTCCTTACTGGGAGCATCTCACGAACTGCGAATTAAACAAGCCCTTGCCGAAGGTGTAGCCAAAAGAAGATATGCTGGCTCTAATATGGAATTGAACAAATTTAATGAGAACAATTTGTCTTTTCGTCTCGACGACGATGACGATATTTTAAGTAGAACAACTACGAACTTATCGACTAGAAATTGGATTTTGAAATCACACAGTCCTTCGAGAAGGTCCACATTTGGATCCTTGTTCAAATTTGACCAGGGAATTACCATGTTAAAGTCAAAACCAAGAAAAAATCAGGATACTATACCTAAAGATCTTATTACTATAAAATCCAGCGTTAGAGCGATGAAAGAAATACCTTCGAAAACTTCCAGCATCAAGTCTCCTTTTTATAGCATGTTTGACAGTCGACAATCCATTAATTCTCTGCTTTCAGCCACATCGTATCCAGAGACGATGACAAAATGTAGGAAACGCATTTATTTAAACGCACCAATTAAATATATTGAGCTTAGAAACAAAGAATATCAAATTGTACCGATTCTTGTGAATTATCAGCTCCAAGCATTGGTGCAAACTGTATTTGAAGTTCTTGAACGCGTGAATCCTGAAAAATCCAAAAAAATAATCGATACTGCGAGAGATACAGAAGAGATAAATAAGATGCTGTTGCGTTCGGAAATACAAAATTTTATACAATCACTATTGGGTCAATCGTTGGTCTCATCCCCGGAAAGTTTCGTGATTTCACTGGCAACGACGACGGATGAGATAGATCTCCGATTCGAGGGAATCCTAGAAAAGGAAATAATCGCGTTGACTCTAGAAATGCCGTCACTTCCATCTCTGGATGCTCTGATTGCCGAGATACGAAATAACATTTTTCTCGATAACAAGAAACCCGAACAGAATAGAAATACCAGTATGACATCTTCGAATCCAAATAGGGGAAAAGTTGAAAAGAAAAAGAGTATAAAAATAGCGTACTTGAAAAATTATTCTCGCTGGAGTAAGAATAAAGGTTGTAGCAAAGGTATGTCCACACACAACAAGTCGAAAGAAGATGATGTTACGCAACTCTCGGAGACAAAGTGTGGAAACAGCCTAAGGAAAACCTCGAAGATAAAAGCAGCCGACCAACTGAGAATTTCAGGAAATGTTCTCGCCAAACGTACTTCGAATTCCAAAGTAAGGCCATCGTGAAAAAAAAGCAAACAGAGAAAAAATGATTGCAAACGACATCTCGAACTCTGAAATATTCAAAAGGGAGAAATCTGATAACGAATATTTTCCCTGTTCCATGTGGTTGCAGTCTTGGAACACTGCCCAGGATCTCGGTCATTTGGACGCAAATCATGTAATATTGCAAAGAATGACCAACACTCAGAGAATCTTAGTAGGACAAATGTGTGCCTCTCTTAAAACCAAGAAAATTAATAATCAAGGTCTTATCCTGTTTAAATTAGTATTTTAAAATTCGCGATATCTATAATTTATTTCTCGGCTTTTTACTCAGGTTTAATTGATGAAAACGTACCACTTGCTGCACTAATTGCTCCAGCTCTTTCGCGTGATAGCATCAAAATCTTGACCCGAGGTGCGATATTTTCAAATACAAATATCACAGATGAAGAAGAAGAAATAGAGGATAACGTCGTAGTTCCAGATAAATTAACTGGTCCTTTGCTCGCAAAGGTTGTTGTTTAAATATTCCTCTTCTATAACAAAATCTCATCTATAATAAAAATTATATTCATAAATTATTATATGCATTTTTTAGATACGACAAAATATAGCAGAAGATGAAACAAACCGACGTTTGAAAACTTTCTTAAAAAATGAAATCTTATAAACGAAATAAATGAAATTAATCGTTTCATTTCATGAATTTATATTTTATTCTGTATTTAAAAAATTATGAAAATTCGAAACAATCTAAATTTGTATATTTAAACTTGAGTTGAATTCAATTTTAATTTTAATTTAAACTTAAGTTGACTTCAATAGGAAATTGAATATATAATTTATTTACAGTGGAATAGATAAAAATCACATAATTTATTTTTTAAAAACTAAACATTCATTTGTTATTAATCCAAAACTTTTGTAATTAGTTTAGAAAATCAAAACTGTAATAAAACTGATTTTAAAAAAACTAATTTATTCACTAGCATGGCTGGCCAGTATGAATTTAATAAAATTCTATTTAGTCTTTATAATAATTACAATATTTTTTTGAGACGATGTTTTTGTAAAATATTGTAATTATACATAAATTAAAATGTAGGTTTATTCCATTAGAAAAACAAATGTAAACAAGATAAATTAATAGATGACTTTTACATATTTATCTACAAAAAGAACTACTTACACCAGATTGTAACTTCCTTGAAACCATTCATTTCTTATTTGAACTCTTATACAAATAATTTACGAATAATTGCATTTATAGATTGAAACCAAACACCTTGTGTATATATATATATAAATTTTTTCGCGTATCCGAATATTTCTGGAAATTATTTATGAATATATTATACGTGTTCATTTCTAACCAACAACTAAGTGATTGAATTGAATACGTTTAATAATTATCTTAAATGCTCGCTATTCTAAATTGCAGATGTATTATAACTATTCAATAATGCAAAAGAACTATTGACTGTAGTTTTTACCTCACAATTTCTATACGATACTCCTTTTTTGCTATAATTCCCGCCAAAAGTGACGTTATATAGTTATGTAGTTACATCTCGATCGATCACGAGAAATATCAATTACATGATCGTGTGCATATTTCACCACTTTATTGGCTCTATGATCTTCATTCGAGCTAAAATCATTTCAAATGAAAATATTATCATCTAATTCCTCATAAAAACGAAAATCTCTTTTTCTTAATCTTTCTTGTCTGATTTAATAAATTATCTGTAATCTTATTTTATAAACTTTTGTTTAAGTCAAACAGGTGTATTTTAATTTCAGTTTTATTAAGTTCAGTTTATTCAGTTCTATTAATTTAACGAGTTTAACTTATTTAATTTAGTAGCACGTTGTAATTAATATTTTTTCATGTCCAAATAATTTCACTTATCAAACTATTTTCCATTATATTCGATAAAATTTTTCTATGCACATCTAGTAAGGACGTATGCAACTAACTTCATTGTCTTATATTCGCCGTAACAAATCATAGAGGGCGCAAGAAGTATTCTAATTGCACAGACAAGATTATATACCTCGTCTATGGTAATTGTTTTCGAGGTCGGTATTAGTCAATCCTAAAAGCATATATCTCATTTATGTTGCGTACCTGAAGAAACAACACTATCTTCCATGATGCTGTCCATCCTTGGTTTCACAGTTTGGCTGTTGATGACTTTTTTATGATAGAGAATTTAGGGCAGTCTCAGATGGTTCTGTTCCTGATATTCAATTCTAAAAGATTACAAATTACTCTTCTTGATTAGTTTCCTCTCGCAATTAACGCAATTAATCTCACTTTGAACATAGTGGTCTCATATTAGTAAATCACTGGTATTAATTAATTTAAAAAAAACTTATTTCTACATTTTACTGTCCAAATGTGATAGTATAATGAGGAAGTATAATAAGCTGAGAATGTAATTAAAAGGATTCAATTACAAAAATTTGCAATCCAATGCCACGAATTAATTTTTTTCACAATTAGCGCAGGGATTTCCGGTCCAGACATAATGGCGCCATCTGTCAGTAAGTTAATGGTACTAATTAATTTTAAAAATATTTCTTTATTTTATATGGTTTAAAAGGGGTATAAAAAAAAAATTAAAGGCTCAGAGTATACCTCTTCTGTGTTTCGTTTATGCTAAGAGTGCGACTGTGCAAAACTTGACTAAATTGGTACAGCAAGATGAAACGAAAATAGTAGAGTCCTTCCTTCAAGTATGTAATACGTGGTAATATGAAAACACACTGAACGTCACGTCTTTCCTATACCTCGTCTATGCATAAAATTTCATCTAATTTGTCGTTAGTTAATGATAAATTACACATATAGATGGCATAAAAGTTTGTTATACAATTTGTAAGCGACGTGAATTTAAAATTGAAAATATATCACTTTTTTTTGATTTACCAAATTCGCATAAAATATAAAACAAACTCTTCTGTTGTCAATAAAATGATAAAAATACCATGAACTGTAACATTTGTGGGAAATACTATATAATATAAGGATAGTTATAGAACTCCATACATATCTATTTATTTGATATTTTAATAAATAGTTTATATGCTAAATAAGACTTATAGAATATGCAATTAAATTTTATATGATATTTCACTATTTTAAAATAAGAATAATTTACACAACGTACTGTTAGTGAATGCGATTGAATATTAGCAGTCAGCTGATCAACGTCGCGCAGTCGCAATTACATTACTGCATAGGCGTAAAAGAAGAAGTTTGCTGTTTTAAACGAAGCATAAGTTTACATGCTGTGTGTGCATAATTGAAAAAAAAAGTGAATCAGAAGTAAAACGGAGAAATTGAATCAAGATAGAATATTGGAATACCCGTTAAATATACAATCATCAAAAAAATCAGTGGAGAATTTTATTGCGTTACGCCATGTTCACTGATGTGAAGAAAGTACACCAGATGTATTGCAAAGTTCGTGCAAAATGTCTATGTTAGAAATCTCTTATCCACTTCGAAATAATATTCACATGTTCATTCAAAGTAGCACAACGTTTATTTTAACATACAAGCCACAACGTGATAAGTAATCCGTTTAGTTGAAGAAGGAAACGATATGTATGAGTATTGTATATGGTTTTTTTTAAACATCTTTTCTTTGGATCCTGTAGAAAACTTCTAACAGCAAATATTGCTACCTTTCTGGAAACTAACCATCTATTTGTCAATCAATTGACAAACATGTATACGTTCAAACCGTTTGTGTTCACGAAGCACGAAGCACAGAGTGTAGAACGTCCAAAAGCTAGAAGTGGACATAGAATAGTCTGTGATCATAAGAATTTATATTCTTATGGTGGATTCAATCCTTGTATCTCTGATACTGATCCTGATATGCAAAATGATCAGACGTGGATCTCTAGTAAACCACTCTTCAAGGAAGTTTGGAAATTCAATCTTGTTACACAACAATGGAAACGCTTACCAGGTCAGGATAACATGCCCAATGAATTAGCGTCTAACGCAGTGATTTTAAGAGGCAATGCTCTGATGGTTTATGGTGGAACTGGTGTACCATTTGGACATAGTTGTAGCAATCATCTTTATGTGTGCAATGTTAACGATGGTAGAATGTATATAGTTCCTGCAAAGGGAGATCTACCAGAACCTCAATATGGACAAGCTTTAATATGTCACGGGTCATATTTATATACTGTTGGTGGTACTACAGGATATGAATATACTTGTGATATTCATAGATTTGATCTTAGGACTGGTGTTTGGGAAACTGTTTACATATGTTCTGGAAGAGATCAGAGTGAACCTACGGGGCGATATAGACACGAATTAGCTTTTGATGGGAAACTTATATATGTTTTGGGAGGTGGAACAGCCACAGAAGCATTTGGTTTCTCAGTATGTAAATTTTAATACAATCTCTCTCTTCCAATATAAATTCTAAATTTCAATTGAATTCTTTTGCAAATTGTGTTTAGGAAATTCCTGCCTTTGATCTAGATACGAATAAATGGATAATATTGAACACATATAGTGATAACGATGATAATACAGTACCAGAACCCAGACGATGTCATGGATCAGTGCAGTATACAGATGAGAAAACAGGTGTGACGTCGGTAGTAATCTCTGGAGGATATAATGGAGATCATGTCTTCTCAGATGTTTGGAGATTAGATTTAAATCTGCTACAGTGGACATGTTTAAGAAAATGTATACTTCCCTGTCCTGTGTATTTTCATTCTGCAGCTCTTACTCCGGAAGGACGCATGTATACATTTGGTGGTATCATTAAAGAAAATAACAAGGTTGTTATAACTTTCTTATTTTTTTAGTTCTTTACTTTAATGCACAGTTTTCTAAATGTTTTTAAAAAATTTCAGGTTGTAAGAACAGATGCAGTTCATTCTGTTTGGTTGACAATTCCTAAATTATCAGAAATATGTTGGCAAGCATTAATTCGTTACTGTCCAGACTTAAGGCACAAGTCACAAGATGAATTACTTCATATAGGTATACCCCTTAAATTTGTGCAAAGAATTGATTGGTACGATGCATAATATTTAAGAAACTTTTTTGATATTTGCTACTCATTCAAAGCGTTACCACTCCGACCATTGTTACCAGTTACTTATTGCATGAATATTGTAATTGTTGAACATTATTGTCATAATTTATTTACAATATTTTTATAAAAGAGGTACATAGTGTGTTGGGCAATTAATATGACAAATATTATCAATGGATCACTTTCTTCGAATTTACTTATATCGTGTAATATTTTACATACTGAATGAAATTTTAATACATAAAGTATATGTATTAAAAACAGGAGGAAAATTCATATAAACATATATTTACAAATGAATACTAATGTCAAAAAATAAATATACTAAAGTTAAATTTAATTTCGATAAAGAAGCATTTATATACATTCTTTTTTTTTCGTTTGTTTGTTTGTTTATTGTGGCAAATAGAAGTTGCAGTCAGAGTTTTGCCTAATATAATACAAAATACATACAATATTTTTAAAATCTTTCTATTTTTTTCTCTTATTGTAATTCGTTTACATCTAAAATTGTAGACTCAAATAATTTATATGAAGTTTTCTTTTATATAAAATTTTACTTATAGATAGAAAAGCAAAATCCTTTTTTTATTATAACTTCTTTATCGAAATTTGAATTATTTAATTCACGTTTTTTTATTTTTATTAAAATAGATTCTCATAATGAATAAAGAATCGGATTACATGATATATACAGTTGTTGGCAAATATGCTTATTAATTTAGTTGTTATATAACGTCGCAACAAGAATGCGTATAATACCAGAAATTTTCGTCATAAACTATACATATACCTTGTTAGAAGACTATACTGTTTTTTCTTTGTTAGCACTGCAATATGCTTCATTAAAATTCACTACATCATTGTACACATAAATTGTACATATAAATATAAATAAATAAGCAGTAATGCATTCTTTGATAGAAGAAATTAGCTGCACACTACAATATAATAAACATATATATTTAAGTGAAACGAGAAAAATTAAGTATTAAATACATGTGAAAAAGACATCGAAAAAATGTTTTACTTTGATTACAACAGTTCAGTTCAATATGTCCAAGAGTAAATTTATGTCGTATATTAATATACTCGTTACTTTTTATATATTACAATAGGTCTTGATTATCCGAACATCTATTATCGAGGTAAATATCTGAGAGAAATTAATTATTATTAATTAAAAATAAGAAAAATAAACAGAATTAGTTCGGATAATCAAAGTTATCTATTGAACTTAGTAAATAAAATTCTTCTGTTTGTAATAAATAATCATTGTTTTGCGAAAATAAATTGTATGGATTAATGTAGTCTTCAACCGTTAGAGGCAAATTTTATACGTTCAGATACAGATAAACAGTACAAATGATACACAAATTTCTAGGCAATATAAGTTTACATCTTCAGATAATACAGTTTTATTCAGTTCATAAAGGGAACTATTCCTAAATCTAATTTTTATACGAAGTAATCTAAATAATTTTATTCAATATTTCTATTCAGGGAAATTGAATAGCAGAAAGTGCTCCATTGCGAACGAAAGCCTTTTTATGATGATATTATTGATAAGAATATTAATTACACAATATCTATTTATTATCTATATCATATTACAGATTATTATTTTTTTAATAAATATAAGCTGGCCTGCGGATATGAATAACGGATTAACAAAAACCAGTAATGATATAACTTATACTTTTTTATTAATATTTTAGTGATATTGCAAGCTAAATTTCAACATTATGAATCGCAGTTGAATTCAAAATGTATTATCAAAATTCTCATTATATTGATTCACGTTTATGTGCTGATTTAAATTATATCCAGACTATGAAGTCTGCGTAAGAAAGAAGTATCTGAATAGTTTTAAAAAAATACTAAAGAACGAATGTCATCGAACATTTAAAATAGAAAAACGAGAAAATTCGTTAAGAAACTGAAATGATCTTTTATAGGAATTCTTCCTCAGTTTTAATAGAAAAAGGAAAATTCTGAAATATCGCTTCTCTTCTGGCACAAAACAATATGATATAGTATGTTGCCTTCCTCTGCATTTGCAGTTTCTCTGAAGCAGAACTTCATATCAAACAGACGATGTATTTGCGTACCAATTTCGGAGTACAAAATAGCTTAAAAGTTACTTTAAGTACGCAATGCAGAAAGCATCCAATTATTACTAGTAGGCATGATTATCGAAAGAGGATTAGGGGAACAAACGATGGTAAAGAAAATGATAAATTGCGCGTGAATTTGTATAAAATGCAAAGGAACTCTTGCCTTAAAATTAGATAAGCTAAATGCATTCAGGTTTGTATGCGACACGTCAATAATTGCATTACAGTAAAAGAAATTTTTTTATTGACGTTCCATACAAATGGATCGTATCGACATATGAAAAATCACGCGAATTATACTTAAGTAGACACAAAGGTTGTTTCTCTTCTCATATTGTTCAATTCTCGGTGCTATTTATCTAAATTTAAGAAGATGATCGCCATAGGCGTACATATTAGCAAAGATAGATTGTAAATAGGAAATTGAATACAGTCAAGCTGATACTCTTAATCCTGTTTATTTCTCTTCACACACCCTTTATATTATATCTAAAATAATTAACGTACTAAAGATGCTTACGAATTCTATGATCAAAAAGTTTGTGTAAAAAAGAATATTCTTCTTTAATTGAAAATTGTAAATGTTGTAATTACACGTGAAACAAATGGTTGACAATGCACAAATGTATTTAGAAAAGCAATATAACGAAATAGTTTGTAACAATTATATCGTTACGAACATCGTATGTAGTTGAAACTGCTCTAATTGTAAGTGCTATTCTCTATAGTACTCTACGACTTCATATTAAACGAAGTTATCTCAAATGAGGTTTCAGAAGTTTTCAGACAGATGTGCAAAGACTACGTTGAAATCTAAATTGGTACATTAACGAAGCAATTAAGATCTCATTTGACGGTCTGAATGTTAATTCCACTTGTTGCCTTTATCTTATTAATAATAACAGTGAAAGTATTTTATAGTATGCGCGTTTGTTTTCGTGCCTTTAAATGCGTGTACACGCATTCACAATGATCGCTAAATGTCAACGACGAGACATATACTTAGGTATCATTACGTCTGCTCATAGAATATCGATAGACTGATAACATTTCTTAATATCTTAATTGTTCTATTAATAATGTGAACAGATGCGAAAAAAATCATAAAGAAAAAAAATATTCAAAATTATAATGTCGATGAAATCAAATACGTAAGATTATATTTCTAAATATTAGAGTTAAACTAAGTAGATATATAAATTAATGTTTGTATCTTTTGGTTGTATTCGAACTAACAAAAATACGCAATATCCCTCTCTGCGCAAATAAAATATATTTTACAGACGTACAATTGTGATTAATTTCTTAAATAACGGGCCGCAAAGATATTGTAAACGAATTTTCGTTGCAAAAACAAGTGGAAACCTTTTGTTACACTCTTAATAATAAATCGTTGTAATTTATAGCTATTGTACAGGTAACAATCAAAGATAAAGAAACGCTATATAAACTACTTCCGCCATTTCTTTCTATTACATTACCGAAATTAAATACAGTGCGCAAAATCCTTTGAAAAAGAATTGCTACATATATATATATATATATATATATATATATATATATATATATATATAAACGTTCTTCGAACGTGTTAAAAATTGCATTATCTTGTATAAATGAATGTGTAAACAACGAATGGGCTTCGACCACGTAAAAATTATTCAGTTCCAAAATTTTAAAAATTTCCCTCGATTTTTCTTTTTTTTTTTTCGTTTTTTCTTATCAAGTGAATTTTCTTTAAAGAGAAAAAAATTTCAATGAAAATATTTTTGAAAAGTTCGAAATTTTCAATTAATATAATTTTCAATTCGTTGACGACTGCCCGAGGTCCGTTCGGGTAGTTTCGTAAGAAGCGCTCGTAAATTCATAGATGTCGCGCATACGCGTAGCACAGAGGGACTAGTATAACCGATTAACCAAACCCGCGGCTCGCTTCATTTTGAGACAGACGTCTGCTCTGTATACTTCGAGTGGCAGTTCATTGTCTTTCTGCAGCGAGATATTATCACTTTATTTCCATGTCTCCGACGTATCTGACTCAGCAACATATCGAAATGTACGGTGAAGTGTTCATGTAGTATTCGTTGCAACCGTAGACACCATTCACGTGCCGAAGACCTATCTCCATCGACATTGACTTGAAACACCTCGTGGACTTGATCGACGAAAAAAAAGGCTGTAAAAACATTCATTAGAACATGGAGCAGAAACGCCTGTACAAAGTGGTACTCACTGGAGGTTAGTTTTATTTTCATAGTTAAATGCAAACGATTTACCGTCGTGTGTTCCGTGCATCGTAATTCCGTTTCGAAAACATTTGTTCGATTGAATACATGCTTCCGTATGTATTTTCAATCCAATAACATATTTATTTCGACGAAGATATCTTCGTAGACGAGTTGTACACGTCTACGGAAACCACGTGTTTCAATAACTTTGTCATACCCTTGTTGAATCCATGCTTTTTGTTTATCAAAATTTCTGCCAGAATTCCATTACACGCGAACGAACGCGAAATGACTCGTTTCTGTTTTTTTTTCGGTCGTTGTGACATTCACATGAAACGCTTCGCAAGTTTGTCAATGGTGTGAAAATATTGATTAAATTCCTATAAGACACGTAGAAAATTACATCGTTTCAAATTGAGTTTGCTTGCTTCGAAATTTACTCATTTTTTTAAATAGTCGTCCACATGGAACTGCTCGCACGGACGACCGTATAAACGCATTTGTACGAATAATTTTCTCGTTGTGAATACGAATGTTTCAATGTATGAATTTAATGGGTTGAAATTGATTTAAAAAAATCAATGTGCAAATGAAATAAAAAGTCAGCCTCGAAATATTACATCGAATGCAAATACGGCTATTTTAAAAAACATTCATAGTCTGACGTATCTAAATTTAATTCGTCGAAAACGCATACATATCTCGAATTATGTACATAGCGTAGGACAATATATGATGCATGAAAATTTATTTTCCTGCATGTGTTATACGTACGTTTTCAATCTGCGAATAAGATGCAGCATTGAATTTCAATTTATGAAAATATTCAATTTATAAAAATCTTTTTTCTTTCTACAAGATCATGGCCTGTGCTGTACATGCATATATCGACAGTAAATTTCCTTTATTTCTCTTTTTTATATGACTTAAAACAAAAGTCAATTGAACAAAGTGAATTGGATGTCAGAAATAGAGCGACTGTTCTAGAATTATTAGCCTCCGTAAATAAAAGATCAACAGTGATCAGTGATCCATCCCTCGATTTGGCTCTCGATAGTCTCGAATCGAATCTTCGCACCGTCTTTACAATTGATTGTAACGACACTTGATTTGGTTACATATCTTCGATGCAAGACGACTTTTCTGTCTGAAATTATTTCACATAGCTGCCCGGATCTTTAACAAGAGATATGTTTCTGCGATGCAACGCGTTTAAATGTTAATAAGCGTTAACAGGCCATGAATATTCTATATTTACCTTCGTAATAAACAACCTCGGTACATTGTTACGATATTTTTAAAATTCACGCGGTGAGTGAAATATTTTCAAAACTCGTAACTCCGGGGATCAATATTTTATTACAAATTGTTTTGCCGACAGTGTATGGCCAGTGAGAACTGGTTTGGACCCGAAAACTGATCGTAAAACATTGTTATGTACGCCTCGTGATATTGATGAGATCGCGTTCGCGTCAGTGTGCAACAATTCGAACCAATTACGAGTCAATGAATGTACAGCTGGCCAGCGACACGCGGGGTAACGGTCGATCTCATGCATTTAAGGCGCATTAATATATCTCGAGTACATCATATCTCGGAGAGCGTCTTTTAATCTCCGATTGGGTTGTTTCGGTTGCCAGCGCTGCTCGAATCAACAGTAATAAATATACTTAAATGTGTAGAAGACGTAAAATAGCCGAACCTTTATTTATCGTCGAACGTTTCCGCCTCTATCTCTGACACGTCCAATAAATAATGTCCAACAAAGTGTTACACATTTTTCAGAAAGTAAAAAAAAACCGATAAGAAAGTAAATAAATAAATTTTACTTTGATTTTTTTCTTAAATCTAGGGTAGTTCGATTTAAATAGAAAGTAAAAAATGAATTTATCTAGCGTAAATAGATCTTTCTGTCTAAAATCCTTGATTCTTTAGATTCTTTTATACTTTTATTTTTAAATTTAAATAAATAAATCGTTAAGCGGCGAGTGTATGTACTTGTGACTTGTGACTGTGTCAGATATTTCTACGAATATCTAGGAAGCTATTCGTTTTTGTAAAAAGCCTTTATCTGATTTTAACGATCCAAAATTCAAAATACCTTCTAATCCGTATACATCCGGATTAGAAAGTTTGCTGTTCGGACACTACAATACAGCCATAGTTTTCATTTAGCGAAGTAGACAGTTTTACAATTAAAAGCATTTTGGCTAAACGATATAGACTCGTCGTGACTGCGTCGCTTTCGTTTACGTTGTTCGAACTCGTGGAAGTTAAGGTTAACGACGTTAAAAGCTTCCCATTTTGTTTTTCGTTTTAAACAAGAATAATCCGCATCGCTTCCTTTTTCGTCGCGGTTTAATGTCGCAATAATTGTCTGCATGATACAATTTACTTCCTCATCGCGAACAATTATTTCGTCGCGTCGCAAAAAGCGAGATGTAGAAATAGCTGAGATCGAAATTCCCGGCTGAGAGATTAAAAGAAAAAGGAGGAAAAACGAACGAGATGGCTAAAGATCTTTTGCTTTTTTGCGTTTCAGGACCTTGCGGCGGCAAAACAACCGGACAGACACGACTGTGCACGTTCTTCGAGAACATGGGCTGGAAGGTAGGCATGCCACGCTCTGTTTTTCATTTCGCTTTTCGTGTAACAAAGAGGTGACAACCCTGTGAACAAAAAAAAAAAAAAGGGTTTCGTGAGTTTTCTTCCTACCTGAACCTATCTCTTTGACTGATGATTCAGTTTGAACAAAACGCCCCAAACAGTTCAGTAGTCTCTGATTAATTAGAAACATGTAACCATAGGATATTCAAATGAATACTTGACTAGAATATATCACAACCAAACTGTTTCAACAATTCAACAATGCCTTCAACAATGTTTCAAGTTTCGTTAAGTTTTAATGAAACATATTTAATTCTGTCTCTTCTGGAAACCAAATTTATTTGGAGTCTATCTTTTTGCAAAATTTTAGCCATTTTGTTTGATCGAAGACAAAACTTTCCACAGTTATACGACTCAATTATACTTACGCACGAAAGTATCGTTAAACTGTACGTATTTTTACGCACACGAGTCCTTTGTTTTTTAAGTAATTTGTTAAATAGAGATTTTCTGCGTTGTCGAGATCGTTTGCTCACCTAGTGACACTTCGTTCGTGATCCATTAGAATGAATTAGACGATTTTTAGTGTGATAAGGGAAAGAAAAAGTGAATTGGATATACGAACTGATTTTGGGGTTATCACCCTTCGATGTTAATTCGATAGAGCGCTGGTTGTCTTCTTTTTCAGGTGTTCCGTGTTCCCGAGACAGCGACCGTGCTGCTCAGGTATGAAATTACACGATAACAAATTCATAGATGAGATGCAGAGAAAGGGACGAGAGCGTGGTCGAGGAATGAAAGTTTTCTATACGAATTTGGAGCCGATTCGTTCTGCTTGGAAAACCAGTCGGAGCCTGTTCGTTTCCTTCAATCTCACGGAATAAAAAGACTCGCGTTCCTTCAACATGGTTCTTGCACATTGATGGAAACGAACAGATTTTCAACGCGCAAAGAGAATCGCTTTAAGTCGTATTGGCGAGCTTTCGTTTAGAAGTCGCTTCGTTGTCTTTCGCTGTCCAGTCATAGAATTATCGATTGAAACATAGATAACTGTACTAATAGACTCGACAATCGCGAGAAGAATTCGCGATTCTACTAGCAACAATAGAATAAACACAGGAATTCAGTGTACGCGGTTGTTCCATATACTTCGATATCCTTTGTCAACGATCGGAACTGGAGTAGATAAAAGTACAAACTATACGCACACATGCTCCGATCGTGGCAAACGATGATTCATCGACGATAAAATCGACTCACACGTACGTACGTACGTATCACGGGAACGCGTAATTGCTCGAGGAATATATATGCGTCACGGATGATTCTATTTCGGCCGGGACATTGGCATACTCGCGAGCAACTTTTTAAAAAAAGCAACACCCGTAAGTGGAAAACCGTCACCTGTACATACTCTCTTTTAACGGGACGAGAAATCGCGACCGACGAACGAACCGGATAACCGTCCTTCACGTAGATTAGTTTAGTTTTACGAGCTAAAAGTAAAATCGATACTCTCCTCCAAAAAAAAAAAAAAAAAAAAAAAAAAAAAAGAAAGAAAGAAAGAAAAAGAAAAAGAAAGAAAATCTCTTTTCTTTTCTCTTCGCTTTAATTTACCAACTGTTTCATTTGTCGTCTGCTTTTTCCATTTCAGCGGCGGCATAAAGTTTTCAGACCTGAACGCCGAAGAGGGTAAGTCCATTTCAACTTTTCATTTTCTAGCAATTTCTAGCTTTAGTTCCGATCCGAATTCGCATACCTGGCCCGACCTTGCGCGGCATCCCAAACTTCCCGTCTCTATTCATGCATCTCTTGTGATTAACAACTACGTCATTAGCAACTACGTAGATCTTGCCCCGAGTTTATGGCTCCGACGTGAAATAAAAGAAACGAAACGAAACGAAACGAAACGAGGCTTTTACCTGGCTGTACATTAGGATATATTATTTATCCAGTTACAAAATTTATGCTTTATCGTTTTTATTACCAGCTTTTACAAAAGAACGCAAGAATTCCATGCGTCCATAAATCTTTAATTTATGGAAACTTTAACCGTTCCGGATGAATCAGTCTTTCTTATTTGAAATTTAACTCGGGTATATATATGTGTTTTCAACCACGTGTACTTTGCATTTTCTCAAGTTTACCTTCATACTTCTTCTGCCTTTCTGGTTGGTACCAGAAAATTTACAGCACCGACTGATAACTTTCTTTTTTTATCTTTTCGTTTTCTTTCGTTCTCTCCCAAATTTAACGACGGAGATCGAAGTTGAACGTGCATCTCGAAACGCGTTGCAAGAAGCAGACGCGATTATCTCGCGATTATGTCAGAGCGGATACGCGAGTTTTGCGGAGAGACACAATGTCACGACGGTATCGATCGCTGGTCCGCACGAACACTTCTCGTGCCCTCTCGTTTTACCCCTTGCTGCTGTTTAAGTATAGGCATCATTGCGTATGCGTTGACTGTCATTGACGAAACTTTCCATCGGTCCCGGGGGAAAGCCGCGTTCAACGAGAGAGACTGGGTCTTGACACATTGACGTCAGATTTTTCTTTTCCGTTAAAGCGTGCTCCGGACCATCTTAGAAAATACTAAACGAGATGTCCGCGCGTGACAGACAAGAAAGATAATCCGTAAAACGAGGTATCTCATTTTCCAACGTCAACGTGTAAAGTCGCATTCCTCCCCGATCGATCTGTCCGTTTAAAGCACGATCGCGTTTTTACCGCGCGATCGAACGGCTGAGAAACGCGAGTTGATAAACACGTTGTTACGATCTTTGGATGTCAAAGCCAAATGTTACTTACGATAGCTTCTTGGTATTCGTCGAGCATGTTTGTTTGAATGAAAAATTGGAAATAGATGAGTAATTTCGTCGCGGTGGTTACAGATAAGGTTACATTAGTGACTTGGCGATATTGAGGTAGTTGATCATTGAATGACAAATAGAATTTACATCGAACGAAGGCTGCCCGTGATAATTGCTGATCGTGAATCGCTGAATTAAACACTTTTTTGCGAATTACGCAACATGCGTCACTCCGGGTCGCTCGGTACTCCGTCATCGAGTTTCTGTTGAATACTGAAATCTCGTTGAAACCTCGCTGGACGGAGCGAAATTACGCAGAAAATGTTTCAGTTTTCAGAGGTGACGGAAACGGGCGTAAAAGAAAGGGAAAGGGATGTCGCGTGTTTCGAGGAGCAAACAGGTCGTACAGTCGATTGCGGGCGGGCTAAAGAAAAATGGCTGATATATAACGTCCGCCGATTGCGTAAAATCGAAACCGGCAACCTGCCAAGATTCTCGCGAGGCGGCGAACGCGACCGAGTCACGAGACTCGGTGTTTTACACGGTGATGCTTGCTACTCGGCTGGCAACGAGAGAAAGAACAATAGAAATGAAGAGAAAGACAGCGGAGGAAATGATCAAATTTTCTTTCAAGGTTTCTCGTTCACGACCAAAGCCGATAAAAGACCAGACCCCCATCAAGACCCTCGAGGTCTTTCGGTTTCTATTTGCTTTGTCCGATCCGAAGATATTTAACTCAGGTATATGTCAACCCGACTAGGAAGTTTATCTATCAGCGTCTACACAAAGCGACGTCATTAAAAAGTCGTATCTGATTATTGATTACATTATAAATATCGCTATCTCGGCTGCCTGACAAAGTATCTTTGGCGGTCTCTCTTCGAAACTAGTAGGCCTTTTGTAATTGATTTCTCAATCAACAAAGCATCCCCAATAGTATTCCAAACTTTCTTTCGATAGGTCATCAGTTAGATCCCCCTTAGTGTTAGCTGTTCATTACTCGATTAATCGTTCTAAAGCGTCTAGCTGCAGAGGAGCATTTGCTCGTATCGTCGACGAGTTCGTGGTTCGTATTCGAGTTACGTTAGAACGTTTTTCATTACGTAATGCGCATGATCGCATTATCGCAGCGATTTGTAGGCTATGATTATCCTATGAGAATGAGAATTGGCAAAAAAAAAAAAATTTTTTTTAAATTCATTTCGTGGAATTCTACGAAAATTATCCCCGATATACACACCTGTCGTATACACCTGCATATCTGTGTAAATTTGTCTTAAAATACCACACGGAAAATACCGCACACGTTGATGTTTTCTCTTCTTTTCTTATTTTTGCCTTTGTACGACCAATTTTACTCGCTCATCGTCTTGTTACGTGTTTGCCATCTTCTACATACGTACAGCCCCGCTCGAAAGTCTTCGAACAAGTATTACATTTGCGTCAAAATAGAATGTGTAGATTATTATTTAAAAATCCGTGAAGTGTCGATACGTTATACGTATACGCGATCGAAGAATTTTATCTACGACGAATAATCGGAGCATTAAAAGTAAAAAGTGTCCCGGGACTTGACGCGGCAGTGTAAATCCTCAATAATCAATCTCGAATGTTTGTCCGTGCGAGAGCAGTCGAAATATTTGCGCGCCGCTTTAAACGCGAGCAGTTACGACGCGCGTCGATTTATGCATATTTTCTATTCTATTTTACACGCCCCGCGAGACTAACCATACGATAATAATACTGCACCACTCGAACGGATAATTATATAACGGAAAATTGAGATCAGAGTTTCGTCAAAGCGGTGCAACGCCGCCCGCTAGAAATTCGCCATTTCGCGTTATTGCTATTTATTTTTGCGCCTAGACATTTCCCTGTATAAACCGTGCTATTCGCGATTTCTTGCCAGATTCGTTGCCTCACAGTTCGTATGAAATCGGAATATCGTATAGTTTCGTCGTTCTCGGAGCTTCCAACAGGTTCCTCGGCGCGAAAGAACCGCCGGATGGTCACTGGCGTTGGCGATCCAACGACCGACGCCAAGCTTCTCGATGCAAATTCCACTCACAGTTACAATATCGCGCCTCGAATTTCTCGGGTCCCCGGCGAATCGTAGAAAACGTATCGTTTTTTACGCGCGTTTGCATCATCCTCCGAGCTTACATAAAAGTATTTGTCGGCGTTAATCCGCGGCCTTGAAGCGGCAATACAAATCGGGCTTCCCGAGACTAAATCCTCCTTTTGGCTTCTTGTCTTTAGACGAGCCACATGCATGTGCCATGTATCAAAATGGCACTTGCGGTCGACGTTGGTTTTCACAATCTCGAACGATCGATTACGTTTGTATCGCGTTCACGCCACTGGAAAAAATGAACGGCGATGCGTTTGTTTGTTTCTCAAGAACGGAGGAAAGTGCAGCTAAATGCTCGTGGCAGGTCGATGCGCGCGATAGAATGTTCATTAGTTAATGTAGGTCGGTTGTGGCGAAATGCGTGTTACATTCACCGAAATCGTACATGCATCGTATATTCTTCGTTGTACCGATGACTGGTTATTTTTATAAATTTATATTCGACGCGTCCGCCCGATTGTTGGTCTCCCTGTGTCGTAGTTGCCATAAGCTCGCCGTTTTCTGGCGGCACGCCAGCTCGTTTTTATTGTGACTTCGCGTCTGGGCAGTTGTCTCGAAAAAAAATCCCTTCTTTCTCACTTTCTCGTTTCTCCAAAGACAATTTTTCTCGTGTCTCGCACGTTGGTAATAATCGTTTTTCAACGCTCTGCGAGAAAAATTATACTTTTTGCTCCAGTTTAAAATCTGGGCACTAGTAACTGGTTTGAATAAACTATCTGGTATTGATAAGATGTAACAATGGAGCAATTTCAAAAAGGGAAAAGATTCAAAATACGAGTAGATACGTGGTTGCACAACTTTCAAGTTGCAAGATGTTGCAAGGAGTTGGAGACGATGAACTTCTCAAGAGCCATTTCTTTTCTAGTTTCTTTCTCAAGATCCAATGTTACTTTTGCCAACGCAGAAAATTGCACGTATATAATTTCTTACAAGCAGTAAAAAGAAGCCGTGGTGTAACGAGAAAGTTTCTGGCACAGTTTCTTCAAAATGTAGCCCTTAAAGAGCTAAAAGAGGCAGTTTGTTGACAGAGATCGAGCTTCCCTTTTTTTTGGTGGATTAATCGAACGATCAAAGGTTCTTTCAGTGGTCGAAAATAAGTTGAAAGTCGAAAGAGGTCAGGAGGATGAATCGTGCTCCAAAAACAGTTCTCTGTGTTAGCTTACGAAAGGCCAAATTCCACGCGGACGAAAACGAGGACCACGTGGAAATGAAATTTTTGCTTCAAAGAGGTCGACGCGCCGCGCCGGATGCTGTTGATGCAGACGCGTCAGCTCGCCGCAAAGATTAAGCGAGTGTAGCAGGAAAAACCGTGAAACCAGCCACAATTCAAAACGATTTAGCTATAAACGCAACCTTGTCTAATTTTTTCTTCTTTTTTTTTTTAAATTGCGACGTAAGAAATAATTTAGTGTCGAAGGATCGTTGTTAATTCATCGGTCAGCATTCTCCGTGTTTCCTCTCGCTTGCAAAGCGTTATCATTAATGGTTCCCGTCTATTATCAAAAGCATTATAATATTAAAATTGCCGGTCTCTGATACGCATCAAAATATTCTGCATTGCAATTTAAACGATGACAATTCGAACAAATAAATCTATACAAAAAATAATACTAATTTTAACAAAAATAATACCTTTAGTATCTTTTTAGCAATTATAAAAAATTCCAAAGTCACATTGACGGATTGAAAGTTCTTTCGGAGTTAAGCGGTTCGAGATGATAAAACGTAATTGTACATGCAAATGAAAAAGAGGAAGGAAACATTGAATGAGATATCGATACACTGTCGCGCGTCGTTCAAACGCGATTCAACTCTTTATCGTTACGAATCTAGCGACAGTTCAACTTTTTCGAGGTCGAGCTACGTCCAAGAATTAATAACAACCAGTCGCAATTAACAAATTCTCCGGTTACGACGGAATATTTCAAGTTTGAATAGGTCGAATCAATTCGCGCGATCAGCGCGATGTTGACGCATCATGAACTCGTTATGTACATTCCATTATGTATATTTCTTCGTCTGCGTCGCACTTGCGAAAATTACGTAAAAAGTTTCGTTGAATCTCCCCTCCGTGCTGCAAAGAAGAAGAAGGAAAAAAAAAATGTTCAAACTAATGCAGTTACGGAGCACGAATGATGCAGAAATTGTTTGACTTTCAAGTTCGTTGATAGAAACCTCGCCACGAATTGCTGAGAACGCGTTAAATTTCACACGGTTTGTGAAGAGTCTCGAGTAACGTGGAATGCCTTTCCTTTTTCTTCGATCATCGAAAAGTCAGAGCGACTCTCGTGCGACTCGTATTCTCCGCTCTTTCTAACAAAAACACTACCCACAGGCGTGCGACAGTTTCGTATTCACAGTGTCTTTTTACCGAGACCACATGTCCGTCGACGTTCGAATAATCTCTCTTCGTATTCGCTGACGACCATGGTTCAGACAGACCTAAGCTTCTCGAATAGCTATCTACTCTACTCTTCAAAAGCACACAGTTGCTTTAACCTTAACGTATCGTGCGCAAAAAGCAATTCGCGAAAACAATTTCGCTCGCGTTCGTTCGGACAAAATGTTGACAAATTGTACGTTTGAAGATAGTAGCGTGACAAGATACAAGTTTCGAAAATCCGGCCGACTCTGAACGTCGGCCGTGTGTATTTAGAGGTGGTTCGTTGAAAGAAACTAATTGCAAGGGGAATCGATAGGCTTGACGTCGCGTGGAGACGAGACACGAGCTTGCGTGTGCAAAATGTCAAGTAATTTCGACGACGAACGATGCGGCGGAGGGGGCCGAATGGAGAACCGAGTAGATAACGTAGCGATGGATCGTTCTAGATTTAATTAAACCGCGCGCCATATATAGAAAAAGGAAAAGCGAGCGAGAAGGGGGGAGATACATGACACGCAGGGGTTTATCGGACTGGAAGTGTCTTCAAGGTCGGTTGGTTCTAGCAAAGGGATCCGGGTCGCGTCCTTCGATTACGAAGTCCTCGCAGCGACGTTACAGGAACAGGTCGGACAGAGGCGAAGCAAGGTGGCCGGAGATATTGGAGGTTAACTCTGGCGAGGGTGAGTTTTAGAAAGTGTCCCCCCCGTTTCTAAAGGCGACGCCAGTTGAAAGAAAGAAACAGTTACCTGTTTTTTTTTTTTTTCTTCTTCCTTAGAGCACAACAGAAAACCACAGATGCAGAGATTACGCGTTAAAAAATCCTAGAGTCTTTTTTTCCTTTGTCGATAACTTCTTCTTCTTCGTTCGGTGTTCCGTTCCGCCTTTGCGTTCAAGTAATTTCTATTATTCTGCGCGTGTAGCTACAGGAACGATTATTATTGCGTCCTTTCTCTAGAAGCGGTAATCTCTGCGCGTGCTTTGACGTTGTCGAAAATAAAAAGAGGCTCGTCGTCCGGTCGCCTTGCTAGTACGATTCAAGTCTATCCCTGGCTGCTAGAAATCCGGCTTTACGACCGTGTTCGAGTCGTTCCACTGTGGCAAATTAGGTATGATTTTTGGTACGCAGTATTTTCATCGCACACGCCAGAGGTCGGCAACTCTTTTATATTCTATTAAAAAGGGCACCCCGCGTGATTGACTTGGAGAAGAGGCACTTCACTTTAATTTTATTAAAATGCATTTATTTTGGAACAATATTTTAGTACAAAATTCTACTTAGAAACTTAAATATGAACTTGTAAAACAGCAGACTTGTAATCTGCTGAAATTTCCATTGATCTAAAGTTGAGTGGTGTTCGACGTTTGAAGATCTGAAGATCTGCTGACATCGAGTATCGCATCAACATCTTTCTTTTCAATGCCAAATAGAATTTTGTCAAAATATAACAAACAAACACAGCTAGTTTTGTCAATGTTCTATACTGATGATGATACCCAATTCCAAATCTCTTGTACTGTCAGTTTTTGATGCTTGTATATCGAATGCAGCGGACATTTAGGTATCTGCAAGTTCCATGTTGCCGACTCCTGGCATTCACCGTTTGAGAGTCACCTTTCAAATGTTAACGTTTGCTGGCTCCATATTTGTACAGGCTTCCTCAGTCTTCCTCAGTCTTCAGGCTTCCTCGTCGTTTTTAATCACGTATTAATCTCGTATCAAAGAGACTCGCAGAGGATCTAAGAATGCGCCACCGTTTCTATCACTCTTCCAATTTTCGGAAGAACGCAGTAGCCCGTTGCTAAAAAAAAACGTATGCAAGCGTTCACGCTAGACGTTCGATGCTATTACTCGCGCATACCCACGACATTCATCGTCGTTCATCCGTGAAATCTTAAAGGCGATCCCGCGAACCATTACTCGCGGTGATCATTTTCTGCCGACGATCCACTCCAAGAACCACGCGTTCACGCTGCTGATGCCGGAAAAAGCTGAACACCAGTTACGGTTCCGATAACTGAAACGCGAAACGCCAATCTCTGCGAACGATTATTGAACTCCGTCGTGGCTTCCAGACGAGGCCGTTCCATTAATTGGATTTCTTTTCCTTTTTTCGACCGATTCGATAACAACGAGGACTCGCGCACATAGTAATGGCCGGCTGGCCCGTTTCAAACGATATCGTGTCTTTGATAAACAGACGGGCGCAAGAGTGGCCGAATGGGCAACAACACGCATGAAAATGTAAAACGTTTCGTCTGTAGTGGATCTTGATCCGCGATCGCGATGCAGACTGAAATGTTTCAAAAAAAAAAAAAAAAAAAAAATACGAGGACTATATATCAGTTGGACCAATTTGACTTCAAGTCAAGATATAAGAAACGTATAAATGTATAGATAAAACATTTGAGAATTGCGAGTCGTAAACGTACAATTCTCAAGTGAGCATCATCCGCAAATAAAGAGGGGCTGATTGTCAAAACAAACTTCGACTTTCATACGACTTTCATTTTCCTGTCTCGATAATTGCTGCATCTTTCTCGAGCTATTAATAAGTGCATTCTATTTATCAGCAAAGCGTTCTTAGTAGTTATTTGGAAACAAAGATTGTGTATCACGATTGTAATACACGATCGGTCGACCTCGAGTAGATAAGGCTCTGTGATTTGTTTTGGTCGATCGTAATCGTGCTTCTTATTAACGCATTCGTTGTCACGCGAGTGTTGCTATTAAGATAGCAGAGTAGTTTTGTGCTTCGAGTTTACGTTTTTCTTCGTTCGAACGACGAACGTAAAAGTTTATTACCAAAGAGATGTGAATTAATCGTCCAGTTAGGCTCGTAATGGTGTTGCGCGCGCGGAAAGAAGGCGCGAAAGTTATCGCTTATCAACGAAATACCAGCTAATAAAAAATTTGTACGTCCAATTAATTCATGGCTTGCTATTACGTAAACAGTTGCGAACTGCGTGCGGAAAGTAGTTACGACGTAGCTATAATCAACCGGGTAGCGTGTAAAAATTGTCTCGTAGGGTAAAGAAACTGCGAAATGAGAGTTTCAATTACGTTTCGCATTAATAACGACCTGAAATTGTACGTTGCCTCGATCTGTTTCAGCATTCAAATTTCAAGAGAACCTCCTGCGCACGATGATACAAATAGAGAACACGTTCTTCCAGCTGGGCGAGAGCTGTTCGAGAAATTGTCTCATCATCTGCGATCGTGGTGCCATGGATGCCTCTGCATGTGAGCAATAAACGATTCAATAACCGTTCTTAGTTCTCCCTTTCGTCCTTTGTGAATCAAAGTTTCAGCCAGATCTTTCTCTATTTTGATTCAGTTATATCGAAGGACAAGTGGGAATTGATGATGGCCTCGAACGGATGGAACAACGTCGAACTTCGAGACAACAGATACAATCAGATCATCCACATGGTTTCGGCGGCAAACGGCGCCGAGGAGTTCTATTCGACGGAAGAACACGCGTGTCGGTCGGAAGGCGTTGAGCTGGCCAGAGAGCTCGATTACAAATCGGCCGCAGCCTGGGTTGGGCATCCTTACTTCGACGTAATAGACAACTCGCAAGACTTCGAGTCGAAAATCTGTCGCATGATCGAATGCGTGTGTCAGAAACTGGGCATCGACACCGGGGACAGATTGAGGGCGAGTAGCAGAAAGGTCAAGTTCCTCGTCAAACGTCCACTGCCGGCGGACTCCGAGTTCCCGCCGTTCCAGGACTTTGACGTCGTCCATAACTACCTCCAAAGTAACAATCCGAAGATGCAAGCTCGTCTTCGTAAACGCGGCCAAAAAGGTTTGTTCTGGGACAGCTGTTAGCCGAGATTCGCAACGAGATTCGCATCGATGAGCAGTTAGGTGAAATGACACGAATTTACATTTGGCAGGTCACTGGTCTTACATTCACACGATCCGACGTCCGAAAATGTGCGGCCAGGTGATCGAAGTTAAAACGCAACTGACTCATCGAGATTACCTGAACATGCTCGCTCAACGCGACGACTCGCATTTTACCATCTTTAAGCGTCGACGTTGCTTCCTAATCAACAATCAGTATTTCCAATTAGATATATACAGAGAGCCAGCTCATCCAAGGTTGGAGTTGAGAAAATCGCACATTAACGCACAAACGAAAATTCGTAATTTCTGTTAAGATGCGTAATCAAATGCGTAATCAAATCTGATGCGATTACAGGTGCCGGGGATTGATGCTGCTTGAAACGTACACAGCATTATCAGGGGACGAGCTTAAAAACATATTACCACAGTTCCTGACAATCGAAAAAGAGGTCACTGGAAATCCAGATTACAGCATGTTCAATCTCAGTCTAAGAGAAGAGTGGAACAATACTAACAAATACTGCCATAATTTACATGGTACGTATTCGTTGAATATCTCTCGCCATTGAATTATAGTATAGATGTGTGTAACCAACGAGTTACATACATCTTCTTAATGTCAATGTCAATCGTTCTGACACTCTCTTTTCCATGTAGATGATTTATCGTTTGATCAATTTCTTTTGAATTGCACAGATTACGCTCTTGCAGGCTTGACGGAAAGTGACTCGACAGATGCTAAAAGTACTTACACTCCGGAAGCGAAAGACGCATCAGTTAAAAAAATAGTAAACGGGATTGATTGTTATAGAGTCAATGGTATAGACGGTGGTATAAATGGTGTAGATAAAGTCATAAATGGCGTACAAAATGGTGTCCACGGTGTTGCGAATGGTAACGTGAAATTTGTCGAACAGAATAGTATAAAAAGCAATAGCCAAGAACGTGGTAGTCCTACGAAACACTGAACGATAATTTTTAAAACAACAAAGTACGAAAGAATGTCGAACGAGTTTCGACATGATGTGAAAACACGACGGTAAATTAGGCAATGATAAGGGACAAATTATCCAATTCTAAAAAGAAACAAAATATTTTATTGGCACTGACAATTAACTTGATCTAAAATTTCTTAGGCAATACGAAAATGATAAACTTACAAACTATGATGATACCTATTTTTTAATTCTTGCGTGCACACTTTGGAGGTACCTACGCGAAATGTACTTAATAATTCGACTGTAACTTATTTCTTACCGATCTGTTTAACAAGCGATGTCGATTAACATACCAAGCATTTTTACATCTAAATCACTTCATTTCACTTTTCATCTGTTTTCCTCGTTGTGTATTTTACCTAGAGTACCCGTAGCAATTCTTTATTTAAGAAAATTACTATAAATGATTGTGATACCAAATATTACATAACACATAGCATACAAAACATCCATTTAGCTATGTAATTATTCAAGAACGATTGATTGTCTGTACGAAGTATATTTTCCTTTAGAAATGTTTAATGTTGTCTTGATAGAAAATATGCTGCACTAATGTGGACAATTTTAAATTTATAAATTGTACTGTAGATGAAAAACTTTGGTCCCTACTATAGATATAAATTTTGTAAGTAATCATTAGTGACCTCTTATAAAATGCCGAGATAAATCTAATATTTTATTTGTCTTTAAATGAATATATCGTCGAGTAATTATGAAAAGTATGGTTCAACGATTGTACTGTTCTGCAGTATTGTCAGAATTATGTATTATAGTCGTGACAAGGTAATTGTCGACTAGTACTTAACAGGTATATCCATAAAAATTTAATCTATAAAAAGTTTGAAGTACTTTAATTTATTGGAAATACTGTTGGGTTAAATAAAAATATCGATTTCTGAGTTGTAGTGTCCCTTATGTAAAGAACGTTGATTTTATTATTTAATTTACCAATAAAAATTGTTTCATCATTGAACATAACTTAATGAACGTAAACTGTGATGGTTATATATATATATATATATATATATATATATATATATATATATATATATATATATATGCTTATTATTTTACATAAAAACTCATATTTATCATAAATTTTACCATTATTTAGAGACAAAGTGCCTGTGAGATGTTCGGTCGCAGAAGTGAAAAGAATGATATATAAATATATATTTTCAATGAAAGATGCAATAATCAGTTATCAATGCACTTATACCATATATAATTGATCTGAATTCATATTGTATCCATGATTATCTAATAAAATGTCACGTGCCTATCATTTTTTGTTCATTTTCTGCTTCCTGTGCTTCTCCCTTCTTCTATTCTTTTAAATTATCAATATGTACTAAATAATTTATTATCGTGTTGCTTTCGAATTGAAACTTACATTCATTTTCATATGGTACAGCTAGGAGAGGGATAAAAATCAATAACGTCTTGGTCATTGTAATTTATTGCTATTTTTCAAAAAAATTCTTTTTTATAAACTTATCACTGTATAAGATAAAGAAGAAATCTTATAAACCTGCGTTTGTGTTACAATGTAATATTTTCGGATTTCGCATTCACTTTAACAAATTTGTTCCTTTTGTATTTAGTATATTGCTGAAGTTTAATGAAGTAAATATATATATATATATATATATTACAACATACGAAGCAGATATATTATAATACATACTAAACAAAAAAATTTTAATAATAAAATACTGAAGTAAATAAATTGTACGAAGAGGAAATTAAATAATATTACATTATTGAAATCAAAACTAATAAATATTTCATATTTTGCTTTTCCGTGTAGAATTATAAAGCCCTCTTTTATACCTTATAATATTATGTAAAAAGTAATGCATAATGGAAGCGTAATTGTAGTTTCTTTTCTTTTTTTGGTATACCATCGTTATAATATTTCTAAGTTAAATTCTAGATTAAATAGCTTATTGAGAAAAAGTATTGACAATATTGTACATAACTCACATAATTCTTTCTTTACACACATCACTTTTACATAGATATTTTTATATAGTCTGTACATTAAACAGTATCTAAAAATTTTTAGTAAAGCTGCAGCTTTTTTTTATAATAATATTTAGATAGAATAATTATTTTTGACTATTTGTAAATATTTCAGAATTCAGATACAGCAAAACTTTCAAATAACTACCTCTTTCTATTGAAAGAGAAACAAATAGTAGTTCGTAGTGAGAAGACATGTTTCATCTCGGGCAAGTAGAGAATACCAAGTATAAATAGAAATATATTTATAAAACTATTTGCATGCAAGACAATGAATTATGATCCACTTATACAGGTCCCTGGAAGTATTAATTATACAATTAAACTCTATATTTTTTATATACATAACAAACATTTCTTTTTATAAATATCGAGTAATATTTAAATAATTCTGAAACTTTCAATTCAATTAGAAATAGGCATAATCTGCATGTGTCATTTTATTGGAAGCATATATTTGTTCTATTTTTTCTTTTTTGTTCATATATAAAGAAATGATTAATCTTTCATGCTATTTTCTGCTTTTTGATTACCATTTTTTATAGAGTATGTAATCAATTCCATTTAGAGGAATTCATTTGAGTTAAAAAGCATATAAATCATAAATCATTCCCATCTCAGAGCAGCTAATTGTACGTTAACATTTGACACAGTTACATTTACCTATTAATAGTTTTAGCTTGTTGTTGTGCTTTGTACATTTTTAAAACTTTCTTACTAGGTATTAAAGACTGACTTAGTCCTGGCCTCTTTTTACGTCTATTCATTTGATTATTTTCTTGATCTATTTCATCATCGTCATTGATGGAAACTTGACCATTATATTGAGTCTGACAAATAACTGTTTCCTGCGGTGTTCTAATTGCCTCTAACTCGGTTGCTGTACGATGTAAATCAGAATCATGTGCAAAGGTGCAATTATGGCCAAACCGACATCTACCTTTCCTATAATTCCAACAAATCTTTCTACCATTTATCATTTTTGTATCATCAAGAGTCGGTGTCATTTTCACATGTTTCTCAAGAATTGCACTCTTTGCTTTTTCTGCCTCAACAAATGGATTTGAGAAGACTGAAGTTTTCATTGTGGGTATGCCATTAAAGTCTGGAGTTGGTAATGGAAGTTTCTCTTTGGAAGCTGTTTTACATATTTCATTGTTTTCATCATTCTCTTCTTCCTCATCATCCTCTTCTTCCTCTTCCTTCAAACTAAGGGTTAGGCAATATCAGATTACAAAGAACAAATTTAATTTGATGTGTAACTACTAACTGTGATTTAATGTGCTTACACTAACATTTAATGTACCAAATATATAATAAAATATAAATAGCATAAATCCATGAGAAATGAATATAAAAATGTAGGCTGTCATTATGTACTTTATTTATTAAAATTGAAGCATGACTTTAAAAATCTATGAAAACAAAAAAAAGGCAATTGTATTGTGAAATATAAAATTAAGAAGTGAATGAACTTTTTTCAATTTTTATTCCATGAATTTAGGCTAAGATATATAAGATTATTTATTTCATGAGAAATAAATATATATTTGTACAAAATACAGCATGTACAATAACACGTTTTGAGAGTGAAAATTTGTGATTATGAGGTTATACGGAGGAAGAAAATAAACAATAAGGAAACATACTCGTGACAACAAAAGCTTACGTGTTATCGGCACCGTCTGAAATATCATCACCGCTACTTTCCGAACTCGAGGAAGTTCCATAATCCGCAACTAAGGAAGCCATCGTTCTTACCAATTAATTAACAATATACTCTAAAAAACACTAATCTAATATAACCATTATAAACAGTTATGCTTCTGTCTACATTCACAAAATACGGCAACGCTGCAAAGCTAACGTCACCGGAAGTTATTGATGATATTCTTGTATTTTTGAAATTTGCGGTAAACATAAAATTTACTACGCGAGTCCCAAAACTCATTAATTTTATCATGTCAATCAATATTAAAATTTCAATGGTCAAATACCAAAATTAATTAATTTTATTTATAAATATTTTTGTATTAATGTGTCATAGATAAAATGAATTCATTGTTTTATTGTTAATACTGATTAAATTGTTAATAATTTAACAACTACTTTATATAGTATACAAAATATATGTACATTTATTTATACTATTTACAGGATTTATTTATAAATCAAAGTAATAATAAATTTGTATATATTCAAAAACATGTATAATACATTTATGGAAACAAAGTACCAGAGTCACTTATAGTTAAAGTACATGCAAGATTTGCTTCCAATTGGAAGCTATTCCAAATTGAAAGTTTTCTGTTTTCAACTCCTATTTTTTCTAATAGCAATCTTGTATTAGGAACATGCAACCAATACTTTCCTAAAGTAGGTCTTACATTACAATTTTTTTTTGAGCGTGTACAAGGTCCTTCTTGAATAGTTGAACTCCATTCGGCAATTAAATTAACAGTAACAATTGATAAATAATATTCTTTTGCAATATAATGACATACATTTGCTAGATGATTCAATGTAATTGTTATTTTTTTATCCTTAGAAGATTTGAAAATTACTCCTGGTAAAGAATCGATAATTATAATTCTGGTACGACATCCTACGTCTTCTTCCTTCAAACTATCTATTAACCAATATAAAACTTTGAACAATTGATGTATACTATATACACAGCATACTTTAATACGGTCCATAACTTCATCGATAACCTAAAATTGAAAGAAAAATATTTTGTTTGACTATTTTGCCCTTGTATAGCTTACAAAGTTATAATTATAATTTTAAATTAGTATCCTATACCTGTTTACTGCAATTCTTGTTTAGTAAAATTTGCTCTATTCTTGAACCACAAAAATCCCTTTTTGTATCAATATATCGCACAATATTGTTAGGTGACAAAGCAATATTAGTTGCAATTGCAAAGCACAATTGTGTTTTACCACTTGAAGATATACCACATATTTCATATATTTGACCATAATATAAACCACCTTCTAACAAATTGTCTAAACTAATCAGTTGAATTCAATATTAATTTTTCAATTAGTACTATTGATATTAAACATATTTATATACCTTGATAAATTAGTGGGAACTATATTATTTTGTTCTATCTCCAACAATTCAAATGTATTTTTTATTACACCTCCAAATTGTTTAAAAATATTTTGCTTAATTTCAAGTATATCCTATAAATTTAACCTTAAAATTAACATTTTGCAAAAATTATCATTTACACGATAGATTTTAGAATTCAGAATTATTTATTCTAATCACTTTTTCGTAAATAAATTTATATGTATACCTTTAACAATAATCCTGTAAATTTTATCAAATTTTCAGAATCTTCATCTATAAATTGTACAACAGTACAAATTTTTTGACGTTCTAATTTTTCTATCATAGTACTTGATAATTTTGAATTTATGGCCGTACTTAGTTTTGTCATGTTTATATAGAATAATCAGTACCTCGTTTCTTCATTTGTCAACTCTGTCACACGTCATACTTTTCATACATATTAACCTTTTAATCTTTTTATACTAATTATTTCTCAAATTAATTATTAGCTGAAATTTACAAACTTCCGGAGAATTAAAACTGTTTACATTACGATCCTACTTTTTAAATTTACATGGTACATGAAATTAATCGCAACAGAAAAGCATTAGAGTTCAAAAATTTACAATTATTCTAAAATAATTTAATGAAATTTTTATCTTTTGCTACATTTAGGGTAGAAATTTTAAATCATTATTGCGCATACTACGTAGATCAATGTAAATGTAACAGAGGTATCCAAAAGATGATGCGTCGAGTATCGAAATGATCTCAGTCATTCTTACGATTGTACATATCGCATGTGGACACCTCGTTAAGTATAGTAGAATCGAGTAAATTCAGAAAAACGTGTTACACAAAATGAAGCATATTGTATTGTATTTCATTTGTTATTCGATCACGATTTACATACAGTCCATCGTAGGTATAATTATGTTTTTCTCTAAGAAGATTTATCGGAGTTTTGTCGTTGCATTTGAAAATATGTGTAACATACGTTGTATCACGAGAAATTGCGCATGTGTTCAATACATAAATGTACACTTTTTTGGATTTGGTTAGAAAATGTACATATTTACTGGAACAAAAAGCCACAGACTGAAGTTCAACGAAAAAGTAAGTCTTTTATCTTCCTTTTTTTCACTTGCTCTCGTACTGTATTACGGTATAATGGTTGTAACACGTGGTATATTTATGCGTATATAGCATGGCAACCATGTTGCGCCCGATATAAAATTTGATCAAAATTTAGTTTATTATTCTAATAGATACATCATATTAACAATATTTTAAAAAGCTTATTTATTCAAGATAGAAACTCCCGATAATGGGTATATTATGAACTATAAAATGAATGTGAAGTTAAAGAATTTTTTTATAAGTATTTTAACGCGTTGTTACATTTCTTTTTATAAATAATAATTGTGAGGATTATGATAAAAAAAAATAAGAAAAAAATATAACGTTTAATTATACGAATACGATGTAAAATGGCTAAGCCACGTGATGCGTAGCTTCAAAGTAAAAGAGACAATGTTTCGAAAGATATACATATACATAATCTGTGATCGTATCAATTTGTTTGCATTATAAATTGGAACGAAACATTTGAATAACGGCTTTCTATGCGATGCCAGGAATGTAAAGTGATGTAATACTGCATGTAATGTATGCCTATATTTGTCGATCACTGTACAATCGTGTAAGATTTTTACTGGAGGATAGTAACGATTTATTGTTACAAGATCTTTTGATCTTGGTATTTTAAACGTCACGAAATTGTTTATTTTGCAATTATTCTCCAAGAAATCGAATATTTTACAAATAATCGGATGGAATTACTTTGCTAAGTTCGACAAAGATTTTTTTACATCTCCGATACTTATCGCAAAGTAATAAATTATATTATTTTTTTTATCAATAATTTTCATAGACATAACAATCTATATAATGATAAATTTTGCAGAATGTATATTTTACACTTAGAGATAATAGTTGCTGATTTGATTCGTCAGTCGGAAAATGAGCCCTTTTAATATTTTTACCAGTAACCAATTGGGAACGTTGGATGCTGCCACGTTGCCAAGTATCCGGTTGCGTTCGACCAATCGGAGATTCAGCGCCCAGTTGGAGCGGCATCTCTCCGTGGCTTGTGTAAACGTAAAGTAGCAAGCAGCTCGCGATCTGGTCGTGGTCGAAATTTGTCGGGAGCCATCGCCATGTTTAGAAGTGTGTGCGTCCTTGAGCGAGTCGAGCGAAAATGTTCAACAAAATATTAGATATAGCTCATGCACTGTACATTACGTGAAGTACCTAATTACAATTTAATGCTCGTCGATCACGGGTGTAACAATTATTTTCGTGGATGGCTCACCTACGTTGCAGAATTTTGTGATTACAGTATGGTAAGTCCGCCCTCCTATCAGACTAACGCCAACATGGCGGACGAAAAATTTCCTTTGTATCGCCGCGAGGCTCCACTGACGCAATTGTGAAAAATGTACTCTTTTGGGGAGCGATATACTTGGGAAGATCGGGAAAGCTGTTTTTACTTTCAGAAAACCTAACTAATAGATTGATGTGACGATTATCATTACTGTATTAAGATAAATTGACTTTTTTTTTTTTTTTTATTAAAAAGGCTTGAACGCCCTGAATGCTTGATATATTGGACGTTTGTGTATTCGTTGCAATCTTTTGATATTCTAAATGACATCGTTCGTTTCGCTGTTCAGTTGATTGTAGATATGTTCCTACTGCTCGTGATGCCGTATTTTTAAGAGTATTTTTTCTCCTGCGCAATACGCATGTTTTACAAATTCCAATGTGGTGTATCAGTTGGATCAACAGAGAAATTTTGATTTAGGCGCTTTTTTCACAAATCAATTAACGTTCTCATTTTGATTCATTGGAATCATCTTATTTGGAACAAGTTTGAAATGTACAAATTCAATCGGGAATTAAATGATAAATTGCTTATACATCTTTTAAATAATTGAAAAATAAACTGTTATTAGTAATCTGTGCAGCTTTAGTTTGTTATTTCTTATACAAAATATCGATTTTGTATGTTTACTTTTTTACTACGAAATAAATATGTAATTGTTAAGGAAATGTTTTTTTTTTTAATATACGCATTTGGATAACTCACAATTCCGAATTATTAAAAAAAATTTGTAATTATCTTTGTTTATTTTTATTTTCCCTGTTTGCTTTTTATTAATTTGATCTAAATACAAACGTATTCAGATCACGATTTTAAGAAAGATTTTTAATAAATGTAAAATACAAAAATACTTCGTTCTTGGTATATTATTTTTATTATAAGCTACGTAAATAATTATAAATTGCGTAAATTTTTATTTTTGGCGTTATAGATAATAATATATACAGAATTAAAATAATGTAATTTAATTTCAAATTAAAATAGTAATGTAATGTTTATTAATAAAGATATATATTTATATTTATTTATTAAAAAGGTATATTTTTAATTTTCAGTAATCCGTATATTTATGTCTTTTTTTTTATAAATAATGAATAATTTTATTTTTTCATAAAATCATAGGTGACTAAGGTATTATTCCTTTGTATTGTAGTGTAATGTGTAATGAGTGATAAGCAGACTGCACCTATTTTACCACCCCTTAATGGGGGTGGAGGAAATAATGGGAATAGCAATGGAGGTGCACCGCAACAAACTGTTAATTTTCAACAAGTTCTTGCCACTGCCCAAGGACTTAATGTTCTTACTACAGGTGCTGGGCAGCAATTTGTTATTACTTCACAGGTTCCTGGTCTTACACAGGTGCATAATCTAATCTTTGTAAAATTTATTTAAATTTTTTAAATAATTTTTGTCTTTTGTATAATTGCAGGTTATACCAAGTAATGCAACAACAAATGCAAACATTCAACAAGTTGGTGTTACAAGAATTGTTAATATTAGTGGTACACCACCACGTGCAAGCACCATGGGAGTTGCAGGTGCAAGTAATTCAGCTTTTACATCTCCCACTCGTCAGAGTTCACCTAAAGTTGTCTTAGCAACATCTCCAAAACTTGTTCGAACTTCTATTGGAAATATGTTTGTTGCACCAACCTCTCAAGCTTCTATGCAATCATCACCTGCAAGAAAGAAGTTAAAGTTAACAGATTCTACTGAAAAACCTACTACGATTACTGATGATGCAATGGGTTATAGAAGAAGAATTATAGAACATAAAATGAAAAGGATGCGTACAATAAGAGAAAAATATATTGAGAATGCATCAGAATTGTTCTTTCTTCATATAGGAGGCAACATGATGGATTTTCAGTCATGGAGGAAGAGACCTCCAACATCTCAATATTTGCATTTTTTACGGCAACATAGATTAGATCCAGATGATGATGATGAAAATTTAACAGCTCCACTGCCAGCAATGTCAGAAATTCCATTAATGCCAGCTGCAACAACTGTTTCTACAATAGTTCCTGTGAATCAGTGTACAGAAGTAAAAATTTCTGGAATAAATGTTGCTCCAGTTGCAGTGTCTACAACATTACCTGCTGCAGTAGCTCAACTCAATCAACAAGGTAACTTTGTCATTGTAAATATATTTGTAATTGAGTTGATGATTTAAACTATATCAATGGTAATTGTATAATTTCCTAATAAAACAATACTTTATATCGAGCATCAATCATTTTTCTTAGAATACTAGAAGGCACACCATTTTTTCCATAAGAAAGATAAATTATAAAGTAAAAGATAGTTTTTGTGTAATATGTATGTAATGTATTAAATTTATACAAAAATTATAAACATTTTAATACAGATGAGATTATAATGTTAGTTTTTTTATTAATACTTTTTTTTGAAAATGTAGAAAAAAAGTTAAGAAGTTTAGTATATATTTTTACAACAACCAAATAATTACTTTGCATAATAGGACATGTACCAGGTAGGCCTCAAGGGGGCCGCCATGGCATGGTGTTTGCCTTCAGAGCAGCAATTCAGTCTTCACCAGTCACCGCTCACCCTCCACCTACTTCTACTCTAGCACCCACGCTCATTATAGGTGATTACTGCAGGCTTATCATTTGATGTTTAGATTCATAAATTTTTTTTTTTAATAATTTTTATTCTATCAAGTTATGTTTGAAAATTTTCATTAATTCTCATCTAGTTAAAAGAAAGAAAATAGCACTAAGTATTACTTTGCATTATTAGTAAAATAGTTGACTATAGGTTTTATTGAATAAATACGATATGGTAAGTGAAAAATGAGCAATGATTTTCATTTGTAGAAAACAGTTAGGATATTTTCTTTCATATTTGACGTGATTTTTTGTTTTATTTTATTTTTTAATATAATCATTAATGTGCATAATTCATTTTCATACTGATTTATACCTTCAAAGAATATCAGTGTCTTTATGTTAATCACGTATTATAGTAGTATGTTCTGTTGATATTGTAAAGTATTATAGAAACTATATTCCAGAACTAACAGCTGATTCAAGATTATACATTGTGAATCAGTTCACGTTTCCTGGAAAAATTAATTCACAGTATGTAAGGTTGTTTAGCAATGTGCTTTTCAGCCTAAAAACGCTGTTGATACATACATACATACTGCTTTTAATCTTCTTTAAATAAATTTCTCCATGTATTAAATTGTTTTATTATTATTACAGGTAATGCACCAATAGTTCCAGGTTCGCCAAAATCTGTGACAACTGTTACAAGTCCAGTGATAGAAAAATCTACAGTATCTACATCTATTACAACTATTACTACAATGACTACTCCTACTCTTACTTTTACTGGAACAACTACTACTACTACTGCTACTGTTACTACTGTTACAAAAACATCTTCTGCGCCTACTACACCTACTCAGCCTGTTGTTAAACTTGTTAAGTTACCTGCTTCTAATGTAGCTACATCTTGTGATATCACAAATAATCAAGAACAAATAGTAGAAAAAGCAAAACAGGTGAAATAAATTTTTTTGTCTAATTGTATATAATCGTGTAATATTTGATAAACTATAATTATCTTAAATTACATAAAATATTTACAGGAAGCGTACGTTATGCAAAGGATTGCAGAATTACAACGGGAAGGATTATGGTCAGAAAGAAGGTTGCCTAAGGTACAAGAACCACCTCGTACAAAGGCTCATTGGGATTATTTGTTGGAAGAAATGGTTTGGTTAGCTGCTGACTTTGCTCAAGAACGAAAGTGGAAGAAAGCTGCAGCAAAGAAGTGTGCGCGTATGGTACAGAAATATTTCCAAGAAAAAGCAATCCAAGCACAAAAAGCTGAAAAATCACAAGAACTTAGGTTAAAGAAAATTGCTAGCTTTATTGCTAAAGAAATCAAAACTTTCTGGACAAATGTGGAAAAGGTACGAGTTTGTAAATTATAATGTGTAATTATAATGTGATTTTACCCCACACAATTAAGCCGACAATTTCAATGTATTCTAATTGGAACTGTGCGCTCGTTGTGGGAACAGCAAAGTCTGCTAATGGTGTATGATTGTATTTGTTATTACGGTATAATCAAAGAATTGATGCAGGACATTTATTAGCACGTCATGAATATACATCGTGCATATTTCATTTATATATATATATTATTTTTTAAGTTGGTGGAATATAAACAACAAACGAGGCTTGAAGAAAAGAGAAAGCAGGCATTAGATCAACATTTAAATTTTATTGTGGGTCAAACAGAGAAATATTCAACCTGGTTAACTGAAGGACTTAATAAAACTGATGGCCCTCAAAGTATACCAGCCTCTATGAATAGCTCGCGTATTTCTTCTCCAGTACCACCTGGGAAATCTCACTCTGATGGTTCGTCAAATATGTTTTATCAAATTTATCATATTTTAATTATGTTAATATTTTAAATATTTTTAATATTTTTAATATAGAGGATTTTCAACCAAACCAAAGTTCAGATGATGATGAAGAAACTATAGCAAAAGCTGAAGAAGAATTGAAGTCTGTGACAAATCATAAAGAAGAAGTTGAATTGTTGAAGAAAGAGTCAGAACTGCCCTTAGAAGATCTTCTTAAAGAACTACCACCTGACTACTTAGAAAATAGAAATAAAAGTCTGTCACCTGCATTAAAAGAAGTAGAAGAAGTATGTAAAACAGTTTTAGATCAAAGATTTTACTACTAGTGTACGTGTTATTTATATTTTTTAAATAGTTTTAACATTAATTATTCAGCCTTCCATCCAAAGTTGTGTTACAATATTTTGCACATGACTATTTTCGAAGGCTAAAGCATAAGTGATTTTTTTTTTTTTATTATAAATAAATTGATTCATCGATTTATTTTAAAGAATTGTCACGACAATTTTTTTTATTATAGTAAATTGTTTGTTGTGTATACATTTGAATAGGAGAACAAAAAGCCAACAGATGGAGATATAGATTTTGTTGCCGCATCAGATGAATCTTCCGACGAGGAAGAAACTATTATGGAACAAGAAAAATTGGAAGAAAATACGGATTATAAACAAGAATTAGACGATCTTAAAGTATGTGTAAACTTTTTTAGCTATTATGATGAAATTATGCATTTTCTCTGTAATATAAGAGTTTAACACTTTAGGCTGAAAATGAAATGTCCATTGATGAACTCATGGCCAAATATGGTAACATGTCAGATGTGTCAATGGATATTGAACAAGAACCTGTTCAAGGTAAATATTATTTAGGTTAATTTTTGCCACTTAATATTTATTCATTAATGATGATATTCTACCGATCCTGATGGTTTTAAGAAATGGTTTTCATTTTTAATTCCTGCTTTTGATGTGACTCGAGGCATTTGTCTGAAAACTAAAATTTTGTACAATGATTTAATAAAAATGAAAACTTGTACTAAATATAGATTTATTTGTGTAGAGTCGGATAAAGAAAGCATAAAAGAAGAAGAAAATCAAGAGAATGATGAGGAATTTACAAGTAATGAAAGTGAAAGTGAAGAAAGTGACAATGAAATTGGAGAAGAGGAGTCTCAAACACAAACTGATAATGAGACTGATATTGGGCTAAAATCTCTATTAGAGGATGTATCTATTGAAAAATCATCAGATAATAAAGTAAGATTGCTTATATGGTAAAATATACAAAAATAAATAAAATATATAACAAAATAATAAATTGGCTATTCACCTTGTACAGACTGTAGAAATGGATCATTCAGATGCTCACAATGAAATGGATAACGTAGCGGCATTGGCAGAAAGTATCCAACCCAAAGGAAATACTTTACTTACTACTAGTGTACGTGTTATTTATATTTTTTAAATAGTTTTAGCATTAATTATTCAGCCTTCCATCCAAAGTTGTGTTACAATATTTTGCACATGACTATTTTCGAAGGCTAAAGCATAAGTGATTTTTTTTTTTCATTATAAATAAATTGATTCATCGATTTATTTTAAAGAATTGTCACGACAATTTTTTATAAATTATTAATAAAATTATATAATTAAAATAAAATTTCTGATTTCCTGACAAAATTAATTAAATTTTAGGTTGTTACGAAAATTCCATTTCTTCTAAAACATCCTCTTCGAGAATACCAACATATAGGATTGGACTGGCTTGTCACTATGTATGATAGGAAATTAAATGGTATTTTGGCAGATGAAATGGGTTTGGGTAAAACCATACAAACGATTGCGTTACTTGCGCATTTAGCGTGCGAAAAAGGAAACTGGGGTCCTCATCTCATAATAGTACCAACATCTGTGATGCTTAACTGGGAAATGGAATGTAAGAAATGGTGTCCGGGATTTAAAATTCTGACGTATTACGGAACACAAAAAGAAAGGAAACAAAAGAGAACAGGTATTAATTTATCTTTGAACTGAAATGTTAGCGAAAGTAATAAATAATTTGTGATATGTGTGGTTATTTTTAGGTTGGACTAAACCCAACGCTTTTCATATTTGCATCACATCATATAAATTGGTTATACAGGACCATCAAAGTTTTAGAAGAAAAAAGTGGAAGTATCTTATATTGGACGAAGCTCAAAATATAAAAAATTTCAAATCGCAAAGATGGCAATTATTATTGAATTTTCAAACGCAACGGTAAATATTTATACTATTTGAGTAATATATTTTATAAATATTGTTTTAATTTATGCGGAAAACTTATATATAAAAATTCCTATTACACAGACGATTATTGCTTACTGGAACACCTCTCCAGAATAATTTGATGGAATTGTGGTCATTAATGCATTTTTTAATGCCAAATGTATTTCAGTCACATAGAGAATTTAAAGAATGGTTTAGTAATCCTGTTACTGGAATGATAGAAGGGAACAGCGAATATAATGAAAATATTATTCGTCGTCTGCATAAGGTTTGTACGTAATTTGTTTTTGTATATTTTGTTTTACTGTATGCAATCATTCGCTACCGACACAGATATGTGATTTCGAATCACATGTCTGTTTTATATAAATAGCGAAATATTAAAATTCTCTATTAAAACTCGCGTGTCGTAAAGTATTGATTTGACATACGAAACCTGTCTAGAGAAACAACTGCTACAACTTTTATTATATTATTTTTCTCTTCAGATGTATGGATCTTTTTTATGTTACTTATAATTATAATAATTGTAGGTTTTACGGCCTTTTTTATTACGAAGATTAAAAACGGAGGTAGAAAAACAGTTGCCCAAGAAATATGAACACGTAGTAATGTGCCGTTTGTCAAAACGACAGCGATACCTTTATGATGATTTTATGTCAAGAGCAAAGTAAGTATTGCACATTTTTATTTCTTTTATGTCATAAAAATTTATGTCTTATATAAATATACATGATCGTCTTTTATTCAGAACAAAGGAGACTCTAGCTAGTGGCAATTTGTTAAGTGTCATTAATGTATTAATGCAATTAAGGAAAGTATGCAATCATCCAAATTTATTTGAAGTGAGACCTACCGTATCACCATTTCAAATGGAAGCTATTGAATATATTACTGCTTCGTTAATATGGAGTGCTCTTGATTATGATCCATTTAAGGTAAAATATATAATATATAATATATATATAATTCTTCTTTATTATGCTCTTAGAGATTTAAAGAAAAGTGTAATGTATTTATTTTTTATTTTATAGCATATCGATTTATCTAGTATTAACCTTTTACTGTGTGATCTGGAATTAACTCTTACTGCGTTTGTGGCGCATAGAATCAGACGATTGCAAACAACACGAAAGCTTATAGAAGAAATAGATACACAACCAGATCCATCTCCAAGATGTCCATCTGGAAAGATTAAAATTAATGTTAGATTATCTAATCAAGTTAAACCGTTATCCGTTCCACGGCAGACACAAACTAAACTAAAGAATTTAGCTGGGATATTACCTACTCCAAAAGTTGGAACATCTCCTTTAATAAAAACAGCAAATAATCAAAGCACTCCAGGACAAGGTAAAAATTATTTTAGAAGTGTTTAACGTCATATTTAAAATTTTTCCATTTCTTGTAATAAATTTTTTCTATTCTTATAAATCCATAGGTGTCACGTTAAAAGTAGCAAATGGTCAACAGTTACAAGGATATTCCGTACAATTAGTTCAACATCAGGGTAGTGTAAAAGGTAAGGGTGTTTTTTCTTGTGTGCCGTTTATGTGTTTACGTACATTTATATCTAAATCCTGGGAATCTGTGCATCATCGATCAGTGGTTGCACTCAACTTATCATTGTGTAATCATTCTTGCAATGGTGCTAGAGAAATTGATCTTGGGCCAGCTTGTTTATAGTTTTCCCATATTATAAGCATTCTAGAACCGAGAGCACATTAACAAAACTTACATTTAATTATAATCTAACATTTGTGAATCACAGTTTGTGTAAAACATTGTTGTGTTTGCTTCGAAAATAGCAATCCCTGTTGGAACACTAGCACATAACCCACAAAGTACAACAGTGACACCAACTACAGCAGCAACGAATGCACAGAGGATTACAGTAGGGAATACAAATATTATAGATGGACTGCAACGACTAGCAACGCAGACAGTTGCAGTTAAACAAGGTGATTCCGTCCAAAGAATAGCAATGCCTAATCTTGCACAAGTGGTTCAAACATCTATCGGTAGACATATCATTCTGACTTCGACTCAACAAAGTACTAACACAGGTTTGTCCTAAGAGTGTTCATATCCCACTGATTTCATTTATACTCCTTTATGTTAAAAAAACGTGAACCATATATATCCTTTTTCATATCATTTGTATGCATTTAAATGAATGTTAAAGAATAATGTAAATCGCATGACTATGATATATCGTATTTACGTTGCATTAATAGGTAATATTTCTAGTAAATTGAAAAATCGATTGAATTTATTTACAAAATGATTAATATTCTTTCGTATTTACAGTTTCATTTCCAGTAATGACTCCATGTGTGCCACGTTTGAAAGTTTTACCAAAATCATTAATGGGCCTATCTACCTCGGCAACTACAGTAAATAAAGTTATAGGAGGAGTGGTAACAACTACAAGTGGAGCGAGTGGAAGACCTGTAATGAGAGTACCGCCACTTAATGTTACTACTCCCAATGTTACTGCACAGTCTCCCGCTGGGAATGGACAATCTCAGCAATCGATTCGATGTGGTATTGTTACTAGACACGCACAAAAGGAATCAGAAAAGGCACAAACAAAAGAACGTCCAAAATCGGAATTTTATTTGGTAATTATTTTACTTTTGAACAAGTTTGTAAATATTTGAGGGATTTAAAGACAAACATTTTTTAATGTAATATCTCTTTATAGCCGCAATTAGAAGAAGAACGGAAACAAAGAAGGCAAACTAAACTTCGTCTGCTTGCAAATATTAATGAAAGACGATGTGCCGCGTGTCCTCTGTACGGAGAAGATTTGTTTATGGCGTTAAGAATTGGCAAACCATCTACAGCATGTCGCTGGCACAATGGTTGGGTTCATTGTACAACTGCTAAAGACAGTGCACGTACACGAAGGCAATTTTTTTCTCGCACAGAAGCACTTGCAGAGGCAATCAAAAGTACAGAACAAATTGTCGAGGAATTGAAAGAAGTTTTTGAAAGGTATTACATACTGATAACAAAAATTTAACATTCAATTATTTTTTGAAATTGTTCAACCTTAACGTAATATAATTTATGTTAGATTTGTTGTACACGTTCCTGCTGTGTGCGCTCCTACACCACGTTTTCACGTTTCTCATCCACCTCCGCATAAGTTATACGACCAACGACGTATACAAATGGAATTACAACGGCAGTTATCGCCAAAATGGGCATTGTTCCATCCAATAGCTGGTGCAATGATGACGCAATTTCCGGATCCGAGATTAATACAATACGATTGTGGAAAATTACAATCTTTACATCAACTTCTTAGGAAGCTTAAATCTGAGAACCATAGAGTTTTAATTTTTACACAAATGACAAGAATGTTGGATGTATTAGAAGCCTTTCTTAATTTTCATGGACACATATATTTACGTTTGGATGGTACTACTAAAGTAGATCAACGACAGGTAATAATTCATTTATTACGAATATTGTTATTTCTCTTAATTGTTCTCTGACTTAATTTATTTTATGGGAAAACTATAGGTTTTGATGGAAAGATTTAATGGAGACAAACGAATATTTTGTTTCATTTTATCAACGAGATCTGGAGGTGTAGGTGTCAATCTTACAGGAGCAGATACTGTTATATTTTATGATAGTGACTGGAATCCTACAATGGATGCCCAAGCACAAGATAGGTGTCACAGAATAGGTCAAACACGAGATGTACATATCTACAGGTATATACAAAAAATGCAGTATATAGCATTTTATATCTTTGAATATATGTAATCAATTATTTTTCACACGTTTTAGGTTAGTAAGTGAAAAAACTGTGGAAGAAAATATTCTGAAAAAAGCCAATCAGAAGAGACTGCTTGGAGACTTAGCTATCGAGGGTGGTAATTTTACAACCGCTTATTTCAAAAGTGTAAGTATTGTAGGAGTGTGAAATAAAAAAATATATTTTAAAATATTTTCTTTTTATATGTTTTAAAATATATTTATTTTTACAGTCTACGATTCAAGACCTATTTAATATTGATCAATCGGAGAACGACGCGACGACTCGAATGGCTGAAGTATTGGATCAAAGCAGAGATCGAGAGAAATTCTTACAAAGGGATAATCAAAGTCAAACTTTAGACGACAAAGTAGCAATGGGTGCGCTGGAAAGCGCTCTTGCTGCTGCTGAAGAAGATCTTGATGTCCAAGCTGCAAAGACTGCTAAGGCAGAAGCTGTTGCTGATCTTGCGGAATTTGACGAAAATATACCTTTAGATGACGCAGATAGGGACGACATGCAAGTCAGCAAGGCTGAGCTTGAAGTGCAAAACTTGGTATCACAGGTAAGATCACATTTATATGTAAATATTTTATTCAGTTAGCATTGTATGGCGATGGAATATTTCTTAAAAATTGCTTCTTTCTGTACATAGTTAACACCTATAGAACGTTATGCGATGAAGTTTGTCGAAGAATCAGAGGGTGCGTTTTCTGCGGCACAACTTGCAGCAGCTGAACGTGAACTTGAAGAACAGAAAAAAGAGTGGGAGTTAGATCGGTTGCGAGCGCTACGCGAGGAAGAAGAAAGACGAATGCGGTTGGCTGATGATGACGAGAAACCTTTAACGTTTGGACGCGAGGATGCGCAAAATCAGGTTAATAGTGCTAGCAATTCTAAGAAATTAGTCAATAAGAAACTCCCACCGAATAGGAGGAGGAATTCGCGTAAGAATATTAGTAAAAGTGTTCAAGAATCGGAAAGTGAAACTGAGACTACTACAGAATCAGAATCAGAGTCACAAGAAGATGTGGTAGAAGATAGTCTTGACGAAGAATCGAGTCATACAGAAAGTCAAAGTCAAGGCGATGAAGACGAGGAGGAGGAGACACACGATCAGAATGACTCTGAAAAAGGCGGGTATCCTAAACGTAAAAATCGTACTAATAAATCATTTAGTCAAAATCACTTCGATTTGAATAGTCCTCGAACGAGATCTAGGGGAAATGTTAAAATTAATTTGTGGACATTAGACGTAAGTCCTATTTTGCCTGGTATAAAGCCGAAATGCCGAGGTAGAGCCAGTAATTTACGTAAACAGCGCGAGCTTGAAATGAGAATGAAAGCAGAGGAAAGTTTCATTCTACCTTTGCCACCAACTTCAAGTCCCAAGAAGTTAAATAATGCAAATATTTCGAATAAAACTGATGAAGAAGATAATATTACAGATCAAAATGAACAGAAAACAATTCCGTCTGTTGATAAAGAGCAATTTGAAGACGTTGAAAATTTTAAAGTAACTGCAAATCATTGTCCCACTGAAACTTCGTCAAATTCTAATTATAACAAAACTATCGCAGAAGAGTCTAATCCTGTCATTTCTTTAGATTCTCTAGAAACAGAAGCGTGTTCTCAATCAGGTAATTCATCTGTCATGTTGGAACAATATAAAGATTCAAAAGAAGATATAATTAATAATAAAGTCGATAGTGAAGCAACATCGGAATTAACTGAAAATATTTCACCTTCAGTATACCTTACAGGATCAAATTGCAACGATGATTCCGAAAATTCTGATTTGATTTCACAAAATAGTAACTTTTATTCATCTGCAACAGAATCGAATACAGTAAAAAGAGTTTCTGATTCGAAATGTACAAAAAGTTCTATGACTTTAGAAATAGACGAAGAAATTAATATATCAGAAAACTCATTGATTGCTCCCTTAAAGAATAAAATGATCGTTCAAGATACAGACGAAAGTACCGTTGAATCTACAACAAAGAAATTACACGATTCTGTTTGTAAAACAGTTTCATCTAATATCGATGAATTAGATACGGAATTAAAAGAAGAATCGCTTTCTAATGCGGAATCGAAGATATTAGAAGATAGCGATATGAACAAACTCCAAGATACAAATGTTTATGACGATGAATGTTGTACAAAAAATGATGCGAGAGTACAGAGTCCTACCGAGATAAAAGAAAACGTAGATGTAGACGAAACTTCAGTAAATAAGAAACAACATAGTGAAAATATTTCAAATTCAGATTTGACAAACAAGTCTGCTGATGATAACGAACCCACTTCTGTGATAGAATCAACCTCTAGTCAGGAATCTAATAGCAGCAAACAAGAAGAAAACTGTACTAAATTAGATAAATGTGTGCGCAAAGAAGATGATGCAAAAATTCAGACGACCTCATCAATACGATGTAATAATCATAGTTTTCCTTTTGATACTTTCGATTTAGACGAATCAAATGGATCTGAATCTAATACAGAAAGTAAGGTAAAATTTCGTAAACCAGATACAGTATCTTGTGGAGTAACTACAAGAAGCGCGAAAGTAAACATTACCATAGAAACTCCTGAAAATAAAAACTTGGATACGCAATCATCCTCGATATTACTTAGTGAATTTTGTGAATCAAAAGAACGTCAAGAAAGTGAAGTTTTCAATTCAACTTCAAATTTTTGTCGCAAAGAAGTTAATAAAGTAACGCAGATTCGAAGGCCCGACACGCCTCGACCAACGATAGAACATGGTAGGATTACAAGATCAAGTGCAACTCGTTCTTTAACACCTCCACTGAGTACAAAATCAATGCAAAAAAGACGACCAGACACCCCTTTGCCAGAATGTTTCAGATCTTCTCCACGACCAGCAACAAGATCTATGTCGAATTTCAGTTCACTGTTGAAAAATGAAGAACAAACATCGGACGAAGTACCGTATGAAAAACCTACAACACGTAGCTCCAAGTCTTTGGATAATGGTTTTTTGAATCCAACTGTGTTTCGAAGGAGCAGTTCAATACCACCGATGAAATCGACGCCTGAATCGAAAGATTCAGTAGGTAATTCTGTATCAACCAGGTCTAAAAAAAGCGAATCTACTAATATGAGTACAAGTAAACGGCAACTAGATACATCTGTTTCTATTTCTGAACAAGGATCGAGAGTCACTCGATCTGGATTGAATTTTACGTTAAATTCGGTGAAGAGCTCTAATCACGTGTCGAATAAAGGAAATAAACACATTCGGAAAATAGATTCTTCCGATTCAAAATTACAGGACGATAAAGCTTCTGATGTTTCGCCAGTATCTGGAAAAGCGGAAACATTCAACACGGATTCAAATGGAAACGCAGTTGTATCAGAAACACATTCGAAGCAAGATAATTCAACGTTATCCTCTTTCAATGAAATTAACGAGAGACCACAAAGAACTGCTAAAGTCGTTGCTATTCTTACTCTGGATACAAGGAGTAATCATACCAGTAAAGCTTCTAGCTCCGTTCACGCAAAGTCCTCTAATTGCAATTCGTCTGATGCGAAAAATAATAAAAAAAACACCGATTCTAATTTCAATTCCACGTCTGACTCGTCAGCGAAAAATTGCGTTCTTCGAATATCAGATGTCACTTCGAATTGTAAAGTAGATGGGTGGTGTGATTCTGGACTAGACGCCGGTTCTCGAGATCGCGTCTCTTCCAATGTATTTTCCAATGTAGCAAGTACTTATACCAATTCCAATAAAACTGGAAAGGCATCGACGATGAATAAAAGCTCATCATTGAATTCTAAGCATAAAGCGGATAAAGTTTCGTTACCCGTACAGTCAACGGTGATAGCATTGGTTGACTTGGATAATGATCCTAATTATGACTCATCCGATGGATCAAAAAGGTTGAGAAGGAAAATTAAACGAACTCGATTGTCATCGTTTGCAAAGCCATTGATAAGTGGAAAAACGAGTGAATCGCAAATAACCGATGTATTAGACAATGAAGAGCAAATACCGCCAATGAAAAAGTCTATTCGCTCTCAGTTTACTCCTCCTCCTTCTTCGCAAACAACTCAGCTGGAAAAGCTAGGTAGCGGTACTATATCTTGAGTCTCGCTAAAACTTTATCGCTGTAATATTTAGCAGCGTGTTTGTATAAATACTTCTTATAATATAGACATAAACATTGTCTCAAACTACTACTACTTGGAATGGCGTGCGCGTAATCCAAGTTATAATTATTTCTTAATTTTCACATGATTCTTGTATATAATCACAAAAAGTAATGATAAATGAAGAATGTTTCTTTCGTTGTACTGTGAGTACACACGTGTAACATTTTTAGCATTGTAAATTGTACTTTCTTGTAAAGATTTCAGATATCTTTAAATGACATTGTAATTTATACTGGTGATAAAAAGAAAAAAAAAACAGAAAATGATGAAGGAAGTAAAATATCCAACTGTATTATAATAGGATTATAGAGGAGAAAAAGATTCATTACAGCTTAGTTTATTAGTATGCTATAAAAGTCTCGCTGCGATTTTGTAGCGACTGGTATAAACAAAAGAAATAGGCAGTCAAGTCAGAGGTAAAAAAAAAAAATGGAATTAATACTGTAAATGCGTCGTACTTTGCTCCCGTGTAACGCCTTGTATTATATACTTTGCAAGGTGACGACCTGATTACATATTAGACTTAAGGAATTCTTCGTTTAATGGTATGCTCTACTGTAATATTTAAGTTGCGTGCCTGTATTTTGTATGATCGAGTGAATCCGAGGAAGGAAATAAACAAAATATTCCTTGCTACGAAGATCATGTGTTTTCTTATTTCTTGGTGCGGATCCAAGTCTGTTCGATCAAAGGTTCAGTTCCGTTTTGGTGTCAAAATTTTGCTCAGTGTGCTTGGTTATACATACTGAGATCATTGAGAGTAATGATCTCGCGATGTTTTGGTGTGGCAAGGCTATCATGACCGCACATTAAAGGAAAGTTTTTTTTTTGCAAGAGTTAGATAATAGCATGCAGTAGAAAGCTCCAAATAATTATTTGAAAAATGGCACCAAAACACTGCCTTTGCCATTCCAAACTTGGAGTCAGCCAAGGTATAAGCAGGCACATTAATGAGCGTCTTGTACAATATTTGATGTTTACGCGAGATTAAAATAGTCAAGAAAAATGAGAAGTAGAAAAATGAGAAGTAGAAAAATGAGCCTTTGAACGAGCAAAATGTATGTATACTTCCTACTTATTTCCTTCATGTTCCATCTTCAACGTTGTAGCATTTATTCGATTGCGTTTAATAGAAGACGTATGAAGACGTGTATAAAAAGAAGAAACCATTTTTTCCTCAAATTATTCGCCATATTTGAATGCATCAAAGTGAATGCCTCATACACGACGCTCGTTCTTCGTAAATTTTATTTTAAATCTTCTTGAAGCAAGCTTTTTATTTGTAACTTCTGTAATCTCATGGACGTACTTTAATATCTTACAGATATGGTTGTCGGACGACAATGTGGAGCAAATGCCGGTTAGTATAAAAATTTTAATTTCTATTTTCATTTTCTGTTATTTATTTGTATTTTCATTTTTATCTACGGAAAATTTATTTTAATTATTAGATGTGGTGTCCTCCTACTCCTCCTACAACAGATAACGATGTTTATATCGATTATTCTTTGGGTTTTCTTTACGAAAATACTCCTATGTCAGAGGCACAATTACCTCCGATATATATTAAAAAAGAACACAAAAGAAATAGGATCGAACCTGGAATTAATGATCGAGATGGTAAGTAAATGTAAAATACATATAAATCCATTTAGGATACTTTATTTATATACATATGCAGTTAACATCTTTTTATATAATTGCATGTTAAATTACTTTCTTCTTTTTTAATACAGGACGACGAGCGGTTAAAATGCGACACAAGGAAGAATCTGTTTATGCACCGAGATCTTTATTTGATCGGCCTTCACCAGCACTTATGAAAATACGTCGCGATATGAAATTACATAAATACCGCTTAGTTCGACCATCAATTCCACTGCCGGGTATAAAGCCGTCGCATATGTCAAAGTCTTCCACAGACCAAGAACACGTTTTAGATTGGATGATACACGAAGATTGGGCCCTTCTCCAAGCAATTCAGATTTATCAAGGATTGCCATTGAATTTGATGATTCTATCTCCTGGTCATACTCCTAATTGGGATCTGGTTGCGGATATAGTTAATAATACTTCTCGAATATATAGATCTCCCAAACAATGTAGAAGCAGATATGAATCGGTAATAGTACCAAGAGAAGAAGGAAAATTACTTTACGATACCACACCGAAAAAGCAAAAGAAACAAAAAGGGGTTTATAAAATGCCTCAGGTTTCCGAGGTATATCGAGATATTTTTATTCTACATTCGACGAGAGATGTTTACTGGAAAGAAATTATCATTTTTTTAATCGTCTTCTTTTAGCAACAAAGTAAAACAAACAGGCCAATGAAAACGTCTCAATTATATAATCAGGATAAAAATCATTCGTTTACATTAATGTGTTGTCAGAGATTTGATACCATTAAATCTGTTTCGAATAAGAGAACGCCCACTGTTAAACCGTTACTCGTTAATCCGTTAATGAAAAATCCTACCAACGCTGCAGTTTTAGCTGAATGTGGTATTCAGTATGATAACCCATTAGCTCCTATAGAAGTTGCAACGCGACGCGCCGATAGAATCGCAAAAGAAAAGCTTAAACATGCAGTCAGTATAACAAAGTGTGATCTTTTAATTATCGAAGTTTTTAAACGTTTGGAAATATTATTGAATATTTAATATGCAGGTTTTATCAGCGGAGCAACAACAACAAGTAGCAGCTCGTCTATTACAGCAACAGCAGCAACAGCAGCAGCAGCAGCAGCAGCAGCAGCAACAGCAGCAGCAACAGCAAGTTCAACAACAGCAGCAGCAGCAGCAGCAAATAAAATTGCAACAGCAACAGCAAGCTCAACAAAGTATTTCAAATACTACAAGTCCTCCAGTGCATCAATTAACGCAAGTTGCGACCACTGTCACAACAGGGCTGACTACAATGAAGACTATTACCACAATTACTAATGTTACTACAGGTGGTACAACAATTGCTACATCAACGGTTAAAGCTCGACCTGGAGGAACGTTAACTATGCAGGATGCACGGACTACACCAACCGTTGTTAGTGTTGGTAATCTTCAAGCAGCTCAAAGAATTGCAACAGCAAGTTTAGTGTCTGCTGCACAAAGTTCATCTGCCATTACGCAGAAAGGTATTGGAGTTACCGTGGCGACGACTTCGGGTAATAAAACGTTAACTGCGGCTCAATTGCAATATTATCGGCAACAGCAAGTTCTATTGCGACAGCAACAATTGAAAGTACTACAGGCACAAGCTGCTGCAAACGGTCAAAAGGTATCGGTAGCTGTTTCAGCTGCTGCTGCACAACAAAGAGCTACATTGATGAAGCAGAATATAACTGCTGGCACTGCTGCTGCACAAGCATCCGTTGGAAAGCAAACGATAGCACGTACGGTATCGGAGACAGAAATGGCTGCTTTAATAAAACGCCAAGCTTTGCAGCAACAGGCAAAAGCGGTGGCTCAAGTACAGGTACCTGCACAGGCTGGACTTACTCCGGCTCAAATATTCGCCCAGGCAGGTTTGCAAGTACAACATGCGGGAACATCAGCCGGTGGAACTCCAGTTGCTACTTTAGTAAAAACTGCAAACGTTGCCAGTGTACGAACAGCAACACCTCAACAAATCCGTCAGCTCGCTCTTCACCCTCAAATTATCACCCAAAGAAAATTGCCGGCGCAGAAAGTTGCACAACTAACACAAGTTGCTGCGAAAACTGGTGTTCAGACTCAATTGATTGTGCAACAGAAATCATTACCTGCGACGATGACCGTGCAGCAGATTCAACAAGTTATGAAACACGTTCAACCATCAGCGATGCAACAATTCACTCATGTATGTTGTATATTACACGTAAATGTTATCGATATTGTTCGTTTTTTTTCATTTTTTTTTTAAATAAAATATTACTGATTTTAGGTTTCTACAGGACAGGCAGTTTCTCAGCCTGGCCAAGTAGTTTTAGCAAAATCTCCGTTACAAACGAGAGTAATTCCGGTCGCGTCCGCTGCTTTGAAACAGACAATCCAAGTTATGACTGCAAGTAGTGCTCAATTGCGCCAAGCTGCACCTGCTCAAGGTAAACCTGTTGTTACAGCTGCAAGAGGTAGTCCCGGACCTAGTCAAGTCAAATTACAAACTCTTGCACATCCCATTCATCCTCAGCAAGTACAACAGCAACAGCAACAACAGCAATCACAAACTCAACCAGATACTCAACCGAAGTGAATATGTTTTATTATATGAAACATTTCAATTTATTATGTGTTACAAATTTTTCTATTTCAAATCAAAATAGAAGTTTCATTTGAGAAACTAATTTATTGATAAATGAATGCTAACATTCCAAAAGGCAACATTGCAAATATTTAGTCCTCATCCGTCTCTCATTTTTTTAACTACTTTGATGTTAAATTAATAAAATAATTACAACAATTATTAATGATCTGCAATGAAAAAATAAACTTGAAAATTCTTTTATTACTAATAAATAAATAGGGATTTTAAAATGGATATTTTCAATCTTCATCCATCTTACCGCATTTTATAAAAAATGTTATGTGTTAGAAATATCTATACATATGATATAATGTTTTCTAAGAAAAATGTGTCAGATTGAGATAAGAGACTGATGAGGATTAATTATAATTAATTCGATGTTGTAACTGTTTTTTCGGCTTAGACAATATACAATTGAAATGTATAAAAAATAATGTCTTTATGTTTATATCATTAGATTTCTTTCTTTTTTTTTTTGTATTTTAATTTTATCTAAAAAAAAATAAAAAAGTTATACAGAAAACTATCAATCCTCAATGATTTGAAATTAAATTTTATTTGAGGATTTTAATTTAAAAAAAAAAAGCTTTTATTTTTGATGGCTATATTTTATTTCTTATTGGTCTTTTTTTAATAAATAGAATGGAACGATGAATCAGTAGTTTTAATAAGTATATAAAGTATAACGCTTTTTTGATAAGTTTTTGTAAAATAAAAATTATAAGATTATGGGATCTGTACGTTTCATTAATTTATCATTGAGAATTGATAGATTATAATTGCGGATGTTTATGATCTTGAAATTGATGAAATATGTAAATAACATATGTAAAATATAGAAATACATATGCAAGAAATATATGATATATCCAATAAGTACATAGAAATATATAATAACAATAACAACTTTATGTTATTAAAAATTTGTAATAATTAATATTATTAATTATAATTCAAATTATAATAGACCATAAATATTTATTTAAAATTAATTTATAGGAAGACAATGATCGCTATGTAACATGATGTATTTGAATTTATTCCAATAGTGATCTTCAATTTCTATTGGAAGTCAGTGGTGTTATTTCGCCAACTCATATTTATCCCAACTATTGCTTGTACATGTCAATATAAAATTCATTTTTTTTTCGTCACAATTTGTTCTTTTTCTGATATTTCATGTTCTTTTGTAATTTTATTTCTATGAGACTATTCAAATACTGTTTTAATTACGATTTCTTGTTACTTACTGTATCTTTTTTTCACTTCATGGATTCTCCATCATTCACAAAACTATTATTTCCTATTTCATCAATCTAATCTTGCACTTTATCATACTAGTCACATTAAATATAACCATTTGATTTTTGATTTAATTCGTAAGAAGTAAATTTGAAAATTTAGTAATTAATATCGAATTTCAGAAGTACAAATAATAAATATAAATATGTGCAGTATACTTTTGCATATACATTTAAAAAGATACATGCAAAATGTAACGAAGATAATATGAAATATGCAAAATATGCAAAATAAAAATTGTATATTTAAAATTACAAAACAAATTTCTGTCCCGGTCCCTGTATTTTCTTTTTACAAAAATATGCATTTGCATAAACATCCGCAGTCTAGTTATAACTTAGTGCAAATGATATTTTGAATAAATAGTATTGAGATTAGTATTGAGATATTTCGATTTTGTTATGATATATTGCCTTTCAAAATTTGCTGATCGAATTTATGAATATAATATTAAGGAATTTCTGCACTATTAATTTTTGCGAAGTATTATAACGTTGTTTTGAACGTTTACAAAAATTGAAAAAAAAATTATGAAATTACAAATGGTAGGGTATAATACGAAAGCACAGCTTAATTTTCCTAATTTCATTAAAACTAATATTCACGCGAATTGAATGTGTTTTGCATATTAGGATCTATCAAAGATCTTAACGAACTAATATTAAGGGCAATGCGATTCTGTTTTAATGTATCATTTTGAGAGAAATAATTTATGATATCCTGATCGCTTGTCAAGATGTATTTTTCTTGAATTTGTAAAAACTAATAAATTTCGAAAAATACTTACACAGAAAGAGAGTAATTACGAAGCTACGACTGTATATGTATCTATAGTTACCTGTAGAATTTAAAAATCATTCGATGATGCGATGTTTATACTAGAATCTTCATGGAATTGTGTAAGATTGTACTAATAATATATATATATATATATACATACATACATACATATATATATATATATATATATATAAATATGTATAATTCGTGTATCATAGACGCTGAAATAAATCTGTCATAAGGAATTTTGTCTATTGTCTGTGTGTATACGTTGTATTTTATATTTCGTATAACATTAAGGATTTTGAAATACTGCGTTCTATGAACTCGATTTATTTGAACGAAATTTTATGTAATATCTGATTAAATGAACTGCTCATTCATTATAAGTTTGTGGCGGACGACAAATCATATGTAATCGGGGAGAACGAGTGAACTGCTCTATAACGTGAATTCGAATTACGTAAACTAAATTGTCTTCAACCTTGAAGTGCATATAAGCGAGGCATTAAAAGTTTTGTTCTTGATATTAACGTACGAGTGTAAGCAGATAAGTTGATAATAATGATTTATTACTATTATATAAAATTGACATTTTAAATAATCAACGGTCAACGTAATATCTGGCTGAACTTAGATCTTCTCTTTTTTAAAAATTAAAATTAAAAGTTAACATAATTTTTATAAATATAAACAACAAATTTTTATACTGTCTTATCATAGTGTCATTTGCTAATATAGATAAAATTAATAATTTTTAATTTTTAATATTTATAGTGGACAACAAAATAAAATAAACATATAAATTTTCAATAGGAAAATGGTGATAATAATTAAGCAATTTTAAAATTATTATACAAAGTCATAGGAAGGAACGATTTTATCCTCCAGCAGGATAATGTACTTGTTCACAAACCGAAAATTGTGATAGTGAGTTATGTGAGAAATTAATCGTATAAAAAATTGGATTACCACAAGATTTCCAGAATATTTTAAAATCGAATTAAAATAGTGATAAATATTAATTGTGAAACATGAAACTTTTATTATTACGAAAAATATTAATTTATTGAGAAAAATTTAAAAGGCATGCGCGAATGTCACAAGGGAAAAATTATTATTATGGAATTATTTTTATTTATTACCATTTTACTACAAAAAATTCGAATGTTTTCTTATTTTTATAATCCACTATTCTGATTTTATTCGTATCTTATCTTATAATTTTATAAATGAAGGAAACATTTTCACAAAGTGCACAGTCACTTTGTAAATCATTAGTCACTTTAATAAATGACTAATGGATAATTTTGCAATCGTTATTGATAATTATGTTTGCAATTATCATGCAAATGTTAAAAATTAAATAAACTTCCTTATTTGTATTCTTTCGGCAAGATCTTAATTCAATATTATAATACTTCAATATTTTTCCAAGAATTGCTCTTTTGCTTTTTTATAAATATCCTCTTTTATATTTACTTTCAGCATCATCATACTATTGTGGATAATACAAATTATCAATAAACATTTTTCAGAGATAACTTATGTAATGGGTATATTTATATAATAAGACGGATTCAAGTTCAATCAGTATCTCGGAAAAGCTGAAGAAGTGTTAACTTTTAAAATCATGGTAATGCTAAACTTTCGGTTTGTGGATCTTGTTTTTACGGTTGTCACTCTTGGGATACTTCTGTTTTTATTCCTAAAATATAAGCATACCTACTGGCAAAGAAAAGGTGTACCTACTTTACCTAGTCATTGGCTGTTTGGTAATGTAAAAGATATAATACAATCGAAAAGGTCTCCCGCCTTGATGATCGGTGAACTACACCAGAAAGCTTCTAACAACGATGATATTCTTGGAATTTATATTCTACATAAACCATTCTTACTACTGAGAAATGTAGAATTGATCAAACAGATTTTAATCAAAGATTTCAATTACTTTCCGGATCGTTATTTCACGGCTCAATCGTTTTACGATAAAATTGGAAGCTCTAATCTCTTCACAATCCACAATCCAGAATGGAGATACTTGAGGTACTATATCTTGTAAAGATTCTTTTATTAAAATAATATTTTTGGGTGAATGGTAAAGGTTTTTTTATTAACGAACGAATACTTTTGTAGAAACAAAATATCACCGGTATTCAGCAGCGGAAAAATGAAGAAAATCTTCGCTTTAATTGTCGAAACTACCAATTCGATGAACACGTATTTAGAACAACAATTTGCAAACGATGTGAAGACGAGAAGTATACAAATAAAAGATATTGCTCTAAGGTATACGACTGATGTTATATCTTCCGTTGCCTTTGGAATTCAAGTAAATTCGTTCGATCCCAAAACGATGCAGTTCTTTGAAAAAGGTATTTATCAAATACTAATAAATAAATAAATTCTATGAACTATCAAAACAGTCACTTATTATGTTTCTTCTTCCCTCTTAAAAGCTCAAAAAGGACTTCAATTGACGGTTTTTCGTATGATTCAAATTGGCCTTATGTTTTTCTTTCCCAAATTTGCACAGTTGATCGCTGGTAAAATGTTAGGGTCGTCTACAGATTATTTTCGTAAAGTATTTTGGGATTCCATGGACAGCAGAAAAATGACCAAAGCTAAACGAGGGGACTTGATCGATTCTTTAATAGATTTAAAAAATGAAAAACCAGAAAATGATTTTAGTAAGCACTAAGTATACATTGTTAATTGTTAGTTAATTATTTTGTGTCTACACTTAAAAAATAATGATCTATCTTTAGAATTTGAGGGTGATGTGTTGGTGAGTCAAGCAGGCATTTTCTTTATTGCTGGTCGTGAATCAAGCGTAACAACGATATGTTTTACTCTTTACGAACTTGCTAAACAACCAGAGATTCAGAAACGAGCTCGAGAAGAAATTCATGAGAAATTGAAGGAGCATGGAATAACTTATGATGCCTTCCAAAACATGAAATATCTTAATCAAATTATATCAGAAACTCTACGACTTTATCCTCCAGCTCCGCTTATTGATCGAGTTTGTGTAGAGGATTACAAGGTAAAGCGATAAATAAATAGATCTTTATTTAGCATAATGAACAAGTTTTTAAGTACATGCAATTACTTAGAAAGCAACAAGAATTCTCTTTCTCGTAAAAATTTTTATGCAATTATGTTTTCTTTTAATTCAATTACTTCTTAAATTTCTAATTTTATTCAAACTCTTTTTTTTAAATTTTAAAAATGAAATGGAAATGATGGAATGAGTATAAATAACAGAGGCAATTTTAACGCACAAGCAATATTTGAATTTGTATTACATATTAAATAATACATGAATACACGAAAGAAGAATATGTTTCATACACTATTAATAAATTATTAATAAAATATTATAAAAATCTAATTAATCTAATATATATCTAATATAATATATGCTATGTTTATGATTATTAAATTTCTACAATTCATTGGTTGTACGTTCTAAGTAATAGACCTTTTTAGATTCCAGGAACTAAGATTGTTATAGAAAAAGGAACACCTGTTTATGTAGCTTTATATGGTCTTCATACAGACCCAAAGTATTTTGCAGATCCTCTGCGTTATGATCCTGACAGATTTAGTGACGAAAATAAAGAAAATATTAAGCAATGTACATACATGCCTTTTGGCGATGGACCAAGAGTTTGCGTCGGTAAATAGATTCATCATAAATTTAATATTAATAATCTAATAACATAATAATATTATTAATTTTTATTATTCAATGGTATATTCATTATAGGACAAAGACTCGGCTTATTGCAAACTGGTATGGGTTTGGTTTCGATACTCAAAAATTACGAAGTTTCACTAGATCCTACATACAAGGGTGGAATTGATGTCTCAAACATTTTTTTGATAGTACCAGATGGATTTAGATTAAATTTGACAAAACTATAAGAAATGTACATCACATAATTAAATAGATCTTTTCTTCTTCTTGTAATGCAATACTTTTCAGGAAATAAGGAATCAATTTGATAAAATAAGACAAGTATATTTGATGAAGTAAGACAAGTATATACAGATATACATTTAGTACTACTATACAAAATTTTTAGAGGCATCATTTATTATCGTTTCATTTCGGCAGTAATGTTAAATACTTTTTAAATTCTGGAATTACACATTCTCGTGGATTTAACGGGATTTGTGCAGTAAGATAATCGCTCAAATATTGCGGCATAAAGCAGAGAATACCTTTACTAGCCAACATTGCCCAATCAATAGGTTGACTAACTTGTTTTACATTTACGAAACAATGAGTAATCTTCTTTCCAGTCGGACTTGTATCATATGGTGGTCTAGAACAAATAATAGATAAATTGTAATACGTCTATTTAATAAAAAGATAATTATATCCTTACCGTGCTTGAACAACTTTACCACCTCCAGCTTCAATTAATCTTTTAAACTGATCGTGTTTATCCCCAGAAACTAATAATAAAGCAACCATATTGTAAAACGGTCCGTTCGGTTCTTTTAATAATCTAAGCCTCCATTTATATGCAGCTGCTGCGATTGTTTCTTCAACTTCGCCAGTTGGATCTGGTATGATGCCTTTACTTTTTGGATTTCCCCATTCATATTTTTCTTCCTACCAATACGTGATTAGAGTGAAATAAAAGACTAATAATAAACATATAGGCAATAAATAAAAAGAGAATCAATATTAACATCAAGGAATTTTCCTTCTCGTTCACAATCTCGTAAATAAATGCAATGTAGAACCCATTTTCCAGATGCTATGCTCCCAAGCATTTTTTCATTTCTCGACAGTCTAATGCAAAGTAAATGCGTTGCACTTGTATCGAAACTAGTATCTAAGGATACATCACCACCAAGATCTTTTATCACTTGTTCATATGCTATTTTATCCTGTTAAGGCAAATATATTTATAAAATACATACAATAATAGATATAAAAATTTATATATGTACCTTTACGCGCGATAGCATGAATTTTGGTTTCTTTTTTTTCGGTTCAGTTTCTTTTTCTAAGAATTCTTCATCATTGTGTATAGTATGTTCTTCGTGTGTTATATTTTCATTTTGTTCTTCACGCATTGTCAACTTGGCCAATAAAAATTAAACAAGAATTATAATTAAAGTAAATTAAATGTAAAAGATTGATTTATAAAAGAATCTATAAAAGAAAACTTACCCGTTTTGAATGGCTTGGATCTTCCCATACAATAGCATCGACAGGTTGAGAATCTTTTGCAATAACTACAACAAAGAATATACATTAGATAATTAAATATTAATAAACAGACGATACTTACATTTTTGTATGGGATCGGCAGATTCGGCATTGTATGTGTTTGCATTTTCTCCGGAAAGAGAGTACCTATTTTCGGGAGTACTTGACGCTCTTTGAAGTACTTCATCCAATTGTGCAATTTGCCTATGGAAAACAAACACCTATGAAAATTTCATAAAAAGGGATGTCCCTCATAAGTAGACTGAGCTATAACATCAAAACGGTAGGAGATAGAGATATCTTTTATTAGAAAAAACTAAATGGTTTCTTAATACTGAAGTAATACTGCATTTGAAACTATTTAATTTTTCTCTGTAAAAAATACTTATGTATTAACTCACATGTTAATTTCATTATTTGGTAGCAGATTATCTTCATCTGTGAATTCTAATTTTCTGCTAATGGGAGTAGTAGTGGCGGTTATTTTACTATCATTCTTTATTGCTTCTGGTGTTGCTACTGACTGATCATTGTTAGCAGATAACGTCTCTTCTGCATTAGTTTGCTATGTTATAATATTTATTAATAAATATATATGTAAAATTTATTAAAAAAAAATATATATATATATATATATATAAAGCGTATTACCTCTAGATTACAATTTTCACTTTTTAGCTTCTTCCATAACTGTTTTTTAAGGTCTGAAAGTGGCTATAAATTTAATTATGTTAGTATTTATTAGATATTTTATGTGTTATGCACATAATTAAGTTTACAACAAATACTAACTGTACTAAGTGCTCTTTTCTTGAAAGGAGGTTCTTCTACTCTTAAATCTGGAAGATTTTCAACCCATTTTATCCAACCTTTTCTTGTATCTGGTGAAGGATTGGACTTAAATATTTGACCATATGGCGTTTCTGGTGTAGCCACATGAAACGGTGATTGAGGAGTTTTGTTCATAAGTAAACTAAGTCTTTTATTTATTAACGGTGTATCACTGGAACTGCTATTTTGACTCTATAATATTTTTTTATCGTAAATATAGATCTCATAAATCACATAAATTGATAATAAAAAAAAACATGAATGGAAAAGTATATATACTTGTAAATTGACTAAATGGCGTTTTGGAGTAATAATATTCCTAGTTGCTGATTCACTTGGAGGATCAATTTGATTTGAGTTAGTTTTAAGTAAACTCACGTCTGCTTCATTAGTTTCAGTTAATCTTTCAGGAGCTTAAGAAGATTAATGTTAGAAAAATCTTTATGTACATACATATATATTTTGAAATACATGTATATGTTCAGTTTAAAAAACAAATATGGTCAATGAGCGAAAAAAAAGTAATCAAAATAATTTTAGAAGAGCTACAACACAAAATTTTGATATAATGAAATATGGACTGAAAAGACGAAATGAATATTTACAATGCAAGTCAAATTTAATTTCAGTATAATTAGAAATTATTCAAATATATAAAATGTATCCAAAATATATGTAAATTGTCAAAATAATCCAAATCTAATTTTAATTTAACCAGAAATAAATTTGCATTGAGTTCGATTTTTCATGGAGCGGAGATAGTAAAAAGTAGACTCTATGCTTTTTCAAAAGAGCCAAATCGCGAAAATTCATATTATGGTTATTCCTCTAAAGTTAACGCGTTTTTTCGCTCATTGAGCGTTCTTAGTTCTTAGATATTTGTATACCTATGGTTTCTCCTACAAGAAATGGTGTTTCATTAACGCGTTTTAATTGAGCTGCACAGGTTTTTAGCCATTCTGCAGTAACAGCTGGTAATTTCCACTTCACTGCAGCATTATATTTGTTTCCTTCAGGTGTTGGACAAACTAAATGTGTACTTCTATATATATTTTTTTCAAGATTAGTTTTACGAACGAAAATATCTTGACACCTGAAATTAACAATGAGTTGATATTTGATTCATTGTAGTTGTTTTTAAAGTGTATATGATAAAAATAATACATGGCACCCAATTCCGTAGCTAATGTTACAAGATACGTTCGTTCTGCTCCTACATATGTACTCATTGTAATGATACAGTCTGATAACGGATTAGAATGCTTCTTTATAGATAGAGGTCTATGATAATACATAATTTCAACTATTTGTTCCTGATTTATACAATCTTCCTATAAAAAAAAATGTTAAAATTAAAAGCTATCAAGATACAAAAAAATTAAAATAAAAAATCTGACACCTACGATAAACAAATCAGTAACAATTTCATTTACTGTGTGTTTTAAAGGTGCGCCACATTTTGGCACAACACCGTAATCTGGAATACCAGCAAACGTAGTTGAAACTACTTTTCCATTCATTGTTGCTATAGTTTCAGCTACAAAACCTTCTTCTTCATTGAAACCAGTTACAACAAATGTCAGGTCTGTATATATATTTCAATATTATTTTAGTTCATTGTAGTTCATATCTCATTGCATATTATACATTTATATACTATATATATTATATTACCTTCAAATAGTTTATCATTTACACTAGAGGTTTGACTAATTGGTATTTCACTATCATTTGTTGAATATCTGTTTTGTAGAGGTGTTACAGATTCTTTAAAATATTTTCCTTGACTTTTTCTTTCATCAATTATAGTTTTATCATTATTTTTATTCGAAACAGGTGTATGCGGTTTTAAAAATTCTTCTATTGTTTTATCATTTGTTTCAACTAGTAATAAATAAGATGTATATTTAATTTCTTTTATAAAAAATAAATAATTATTTGAGGACATTACCAACTGTATTTTGTAGATACTGTTGAAGAAGATCAGATGATTCTTTTTCTTTTTCTAACATTGCCAACTTTCGATCTATGTCAAATGATGGTACAGAGACTTTCTTCGGTTTTTGTAGCATCTGTAAGTTCTGAAAAAATACACATATCAAATGTTTATATTATATACCATAATTTTTACATATTTACCTTTTTACTTAACGGAGAAGGAGGTTCTGTAACTTTTTGAACTGCATTATACTTTTGTTCACATAAAAAATTTTCTTCTGGCGCAGGTCGTTTTAATTTGACACTTTCTTCCAACCATTCCAGTGTTAATATATATGGACTATATGAAATATTAATAGTATTAAATTGTAAAATAAAATAGATATTAATTTAGACATTAATTTAATGTTATACCATAATCCTTTTGATTTCATTAATTTTAGTTCATTAGCTGCTCTATTTTCGTCTCCGACAATAACATGCGTTAGAGCATCAGTTATATCATCCAGTCGTGTTGCACTACCAACATTCAATATTTTGTTAAGTTTATCTCTTTGATTAGGAGCGAATCCAGCTAGATAAATCTGAAGAATAAAAGAAAGAATTGATAAAGATATATATAAATAATAGGGAAATTGAAATATGCATAATATAATTTACGTACATTGCAACCATCTAAAAACGGACCAGCCGATTTTGCTTCAGCAAATGTAAGTCTATCCAAAATTGTAATAACTGTAGAAACTGAAAAAGATTTAAAGATGAGAATTAAGTAAAATTCATTATTATTGTTAAGTCATTTTTCTATTACTAACCAGTAGACGCATTGTTGCATAAATGATCCAACATAGAAGCATTGTTTATTGTTGTTACTGAGGTTTCATCTATATAATGTTCTTGCTGAATATCACACGTTATGGAACTTATCGTAGAACAATTAAAACTTGGACATACTGTATCGAGAAGTTATAACATTAATTAACAAGCCATAGATTTATAATGCTAACAAAATATTTTTACCATTTGATTTTTCCGGAGTAGAGGATGTCTGTAATGACTTAATTAGATAGTTTTTAAAAGGTAAGGCATAGTCAACTTTTATACTCTCATATACCCAATCTGGTGTTAAACAAGCAATATTTGTTTGTTTTGCATATTTGAGTTTTTCACTTATTGGACTATTTTCTGGTGCAAGTACAACTTTAACTTTTGTACCATCCAGAGGACCCATAAATATCTAAAAAAAAGCAATAATGTAAGAGAATAGTTAGATAAAAAAGAAAATATAAAAAAAAATATATTTTACCCCTCCATTACTATTAATTAAACGTTTAATTTCTTCCTTTTGACGTTTTGGAAGATTTGTTGATGTTACAACTAAGTTAAGAAATACAGAAGCTTTATATTTATTAAACATGCTGTCATTTGTTGTAACAAAGCCTTTTAAATTCTCCTCCCAAATTGCTTCAACCCATTCTTTTGTAACTATTGGAATTTTCATGTCTAGTGCCGCCTATTAAAAAAAAAATCAAACATTATAACAAACATAGTTATATAATTTCGTAGGTATAAATTTCATTACCTCATATTTAGCAGACATGACAGATGATGTTACAAGATGTGTTACAGGATTACGTAACTGTCTTGTAAAAATTCCTCCCATATATTCTATTAATTTTTGAACATAATTCTGTAATAAGATTATGACAGTAAAACTATTTTCTTTTATTGACTATTTTATTTTATACTTAAAATATGTTAAATGTTAAAACAACAGTTCTCAATGAGTATACCTTCTCTTCTGGAGATAATCCAGAAGCACATATACAAAGACCTTTCATTATTGTTGTAAACATTGGACTTGTTCCCTCTGGGATTGGTTCCCCATTAATCAAACAAGATAACAAACATTTTGGTCCAACTATGCTGTAAAAATAAAATAATATTTTTATAAAATCAATGACAATTAATTTAATATCATGATATTGAACCTCTACTTACAGACATTTAAATGTCTTTAATTTATTAAATGTGTCACCTTCAAATTTTTCCATTACAAAGACATCATGTTTGTCAGGTTTCATTACACTGCATTCTTTTTCATTGATCCATATTGGTTGCAAATCAAGTTGACAGCATTTCTAAAAAATTAATCAATTCATCATGTCGTTTTTATTATTGTTCAGAAGTTATTGCTTGTGTAAAAATTAATTTACTAACATCGTATGTATGCCACATATCATGACTACAATCATCTTCAGATTTGTGTTCGTTTGATATAATAAAGTAAAGATTTACATCTGCATCAATTTGGCTCATTTTTAATTTTAAATTATAGAAAGTCTCGTCTTATTTGATAAATAAATATTTTATAAGAAAATGAAATGTTTATGTCACAAACTTACACACACATATTACACATTTTATAACTAAAACAATACAATAAATAGGATTATTTATTCATTGAAAAATTTTGTCGCATAGATCGCATCAAGCATTAAATATTACTTTTAATTGCTTAATAATATGATGAACTGATTTTTCATCTCTGAAAATGACAGTAAATGGACTGATATAAGGATAGGTTAGATTCTTCTCACAAATAGATCGAAAATGTTAATTTTAAAAAGATTTAATTTTGCATTTAATGTGCAAACAGTGCTTAATGGGTTTTATTTAAATTTCTATTCTATTCTATTTCAACTTTATTTAAATTTTTAAAATATTAAAGACACTTCTTGTATATGGAAAATCTTCTCGCGCCTAATTTTACTGCTATATTCAATATTAATACAATTTCTAAAATTATGATTAAAATATTAAGGAAAATTTAAGTAATATAGATGAATTTCAATGATCAAATAATCTGTTGTATATTCTTTCTATGTTTTGATTGAATACAACATAATATTAACATAATATTAATATATTAATGAAACGTTAATCATTTTTACGTAATGATTTGAGTACGTAGTACTCAATAGATTATTTATTATTGTATTTTGAATAAAATCTAGAATTAAAGAATAAAAAAACTAAAAATATCATATAAATTACTGAACAATATATTTTATTTTATTTAGATATAAAATGTCATAAAAATTCAGTTGAAAATACAATTTAACTGTAGCATTAACTATTCTATTCATATTATATATTCATATTATATGTTATCATCACAGTATGGCACTTTGTGTTTCACATTCTGAAAAAGACGACGTCGAAAAGAATCAAAGTGTTCACTCTTTGCGATTTGTAAAATTATTTAGGCATGAAGAAACATTATTTCAATATTACTAATTAAAAAAATTAAATTTATTAAATTAATTAAACTTAAAATTAAGACTTAAAATTCAAATGGAAGTTTAAAAAATAAAGTTACAAAACACTTTTATTATATCATTTATTATTTAATAAAAAATTAGAAAAGTCCTTAGTTATTTTTCATCCCAAGTTAGTTATAAATATATTGGAATATGTTTGGACATGTTTTTCCATATATCAGCTGAATTCTGTGTATTCGTGTATGATCAACCTCCCCCCCCCCACCAAATTAGTTGACAATGAGAGTCTGTTGCGCGTGGAGTTTGTCGAATGTTGAAAGTCGTGATGTAAACATGTTATTCTGTGTGATTTGCATCAAGTGTTTATATTAACTGCGTAATATTTTCATTCTCCAGTTTTCGAGTATTCATACTGCAAACTGTATTTAATTAACGTACGTTTCTATTAAAATAATTTATTAAATAGTATAATAGTTTACGAATAAATTATCTTTTTTTCGATGATTATATTTTTAGTTGTAACATTCGACAAATTTGATTGTAGCATTCACTGATGTAACAATCAATAATGTAATATTCATTGTCTTTTTTTTTTTGTATATTTATTTGAAAGTTTTGATATTTTTTACAGATACAGATTGTTGATTGATGGCAAGGAAAACTTTGAAGCATTACGGATATGCCACAAAAGAAGACCATGGCGATTAACTGTAAGTTCATGAAGTATTTAACATTTATTTTATGCTAATGGTGTATTTATATATCTGTTTTGTGTTTTTATCGAATCATTGGTAATTTTCATTTTCAATTTATTTCATTCACGCGCGCTTACGAATAGATTTGAATATGTTCTACGCATCGCGTCTTTTGCGCAGCTTCGTTTAACGAATAAAGAAGCGCGCCATTTGAAAATGCGAAATTGTGTACAATGTGCGTAATATGAAAAAACATATACAATGTTCAAAGTATAATGCTTTCTACAACGATAAACTTTTAAATTTGTAATAAGTTCTACAAAAAAAATCTTTACAGAACCAATACTATTTCAAGAGAACATATATATTCGTATATATAATATAATACATTTATTTCATGTAATACTCACCTCTTTCCCTTTTCAAATATTTATATAAATATTGTTTACTAGAGAATTTATCTAATAGTTATTGTGGGAATTAAGATATGTAAGTAGTGAAAGTAACGTAAAGTAGATAAATAGTACAATTCTTTAAAGTAAATATTTCATTTTTTTTATATCTTTTAAATATCAATTATTTTACATTTTATATGATATGTAATATGATATGTAATATCATTTATACTATGATCATTTATACTACATTATGTTATATGATATGTAATATAATATAATATGTAATGTAATATGTAATATAATATGAAATATAATATAATATGTAACATAATATGTAATATAATGTATAATGTGTTATATTATACGTTATATGTTACATTATATTTTATATTATACGTTATAATGTATTATATTATATGCTTTATTAGATGTTATATTATATGTTTTATTATATGTTATGTTGTATGTTATATCACAGACGAGGTATATGAATACACTGCATCTTACGAACTTTTTTTGCGTAATCTGAAGCACCGACATACTAAAGAATTACTGGCATAGACGTAGTATATCGTTTGTGACCTCTGAAATTTGTTAAATCACACTGCACACAGTGGCAGTAATTTATCGTGGCAATAATTTATTACAAGCATTAATATATCATTGCTAGAGTAATTGGTAAACACACACATGTAATTAATAATATATATTTAATAATTCATAATGTTAATTCATGATTCAAAACATGCATTACGAATAACTTAAATCCATGTTTATTCTCTTCTGTTTTAGAAGAAAAACTTATCGAGGGAGGAAAAGGAATAGCACCAGGTTTTGTAATATTAAAATAATTTAATTGTATAATTCGATAGACAGTAACATGGTTGACACGAATAACGTAATGCCACATCGAAGTTGCTGCATTTGTGTCAAGTGATACAATGATCAAGAACATTATTCGGTCCTCTTACAATCGTAGTAGCTCTTCCAGTAACATTTGCTGCACATCGTAATAACAGAAATCAGAAATTGAAGGAATAGTTTGTTCGACATGATTTTTGTCCTGCAATTGTTAGTCCGGTTTCACGTTTCGTTAGCAATATAAATATATCTTTGCAATTAGTTGATTCGCGATCATGTTAATACAATACAATCAATTCACAACACGAAAGAAAAATTTCTCATCAGTTCGCATTAGCTCAAATTTTCGTCAATGTATAAATATAGAAAATGAAAGAAACGTAAGAATTTCCTTTACTCCGTTGATCAATTGACGTCCACGGTTCATTAAGAAATAACTACTGTTCCACGTGGAACATTGTAAAAATTATTTCCATCGTAATATAAAATATCGTACAAAGATTCTCCTGTTCGCATCGACGCGATACTTTCGCTTTCTTTCCACGGCATTCAGCGCGTTTATCTTGTACATTTTTTACATTGAAGTTCTACAGCCTACAGGTTCTTCTGACTGGCCATAAGACGAAATTATACCGAACCAGTTTCACAACGTAGCATATACTCGTCAAAATTCATACGTCGATTACAGTAAAAAAAGAACAAACAGAACCGAAGCAATTAAAAACTCTAGCATGGCATTTTGTTTGCACTTTCGTTTGCACTTTGCTTGATCCATTCCGAAGAATCACGCGTTATATATAAGAAACAATCGTGCAATCCGTCGAGAAGAACAGAATCGCGCAAAGTGACGAGATTATTACACGTTCGGTCGGAATCGAAGATCTAACATCTATCGATTAACATATATTGCATGAAGAAAACAATCGCGTTCGCAAACAATTGCACAGCAATCTATAACTCCGTGTCTACGGGCCAAAATTGAACATATACTTGTAGTCGAGAGTCAATCTGAAATTAGACGGATCATTGCGTCCCTTTCGCTCGTCAGGTTACAATTCGCTGTCGTTGAATATATTTTCTTGACAAAACGACCGAGCCTAGCTCCGACTTGGAGAAACAACTTCGGATGAAAAAGTCCGCACTCTCATCTGGCACTTTCTCGATAGTATTCGTTACAAATTGGCTCTCTCAAGACCGTCGTTAGACGTTGCAGAAATTGTACGGGTTCAAGATTCGCGTGCCTAGGGAAAAATGTATCCGAGGTCACGCATTTGGGGCATTGGTGGCCTCGTCCTCTTTGCTCAGCTCGATCAGCTTCTCCAGAGAGAACTGGCGCGCCCTTGCTGCCCATACCTCGCCGTTTGCCAGCACCCTGAAGAGAAAATATTATAAATACGTGATTCTTTTCTAGATCAATATTTCTCAACCTTTCCTCGAGATGACAACTAAAAGCGGGTTAAAATTTATTTAGTGGTGCAAGTGGAAATTTTGAGGATTTGAATTATAATAATCAAAAGAGTTAAAATTCACAATAGTGTAACGTCGAAATGAATTTATCAGGCATTTAAAATGTCTCACAACCGGATTGAAATTTATAATGAAGTAAGTTAAAATTTGGAGAATTTGAATTCAGTCAGGTAGTGAAACTCTTAATCTTTATAATAACAACCATGAAACGTTATTTCATAAAAATTGAAATTGGACGTCATCGTCAGATATTTATTTTGCATCTCTTTTAACAAAACAGTTTATTTCTATTTAATTTCAAAATATAAAATTCTCAACTAGAAATAATCGCAGGGATCTACCAGAAGTCGCATAGAAACCTCCTCAGAGATCACGATCGGAGGTTGAGAATTCAGGTTAAAAGTTGCCCGATTATTCGGTTACACACCGTCTGGTGTTTTCGCTAACCAGTCTATCCGGTGCTCCGTACACCGGCGGATTAGCATAAGGATCATAGCCGAGCACAGAAAGCATCGGGGCGATGTCAGGCATCTCTCTGACCACATCATCCGGAATGTGGCCTACCCACTTGGTCAGTGCCTCCAGGTTGACCGGCTTTATGATCTGGTCCGACGACCTCTCGACCCTGCATTCCAAAAACACGATAGATTTTAGTCCCCCGATGGCTTTACTTCTTAAAAGAAAAAACACAGTGTGCGTACGCTTACTTGCTCAATGGCACACCGCCTGGCTTGTTGATGAATTCCTCGTGATGCATCACAGATTCATTCCAAGGAACGTCTAGGAAGTTTAGAATCTTTTTCATCCATTGACGGGGATGCAGCACCAGTTGCTCGTACGGAACCATCAAGCACTTTTCCGAGCCAATTTCTTTACACTGGCCGTACATTATAGATATTGCGTGGTTCCATTTGATCAACGATTGTCGGTACGAAGACAAATCGAATCCTGTTATAGTCACCTGAAAGATAAATCGTGGTTTATATAGTTGCAATTATGCGGTACACTTGTGATTTACAGTCGGTCATAAAAGTTTATATATTGTATAATCTTCAAACAGAAAAAGAAGGATTTTGGACATTTTACTATATAGACATTCTTTAAATGGTCCAATTTTGAATCAACAAAATATTATTACTTTTGAGTGGACAATGTTTTTTATATTTGTTTGAAAAAACATGAATAAATCGGAAATAGAATTTGACAAAAGTCTATGTAAAATTTATATCTCAATAATGCTAAGCAAATAAAATTTGTTTTCATAGTAAGAAGAAGCAATAATATGAAGAAGAAGAATTTGTACATGTAGTTTATTGTGCCCATTGCAATTATTTGTGATTTATTGCTCCAATCTACCTACGTTGTTCAGTATACAATTGTCATTTTTTTCGAAATCTATATGATTTAACTTTTTATCTTTATATAATACATTACGATAAAATGTTTGAAATCCTCCTTTCTTTTAAATGTTTCAAACTTGTAGATGTCTGTAGACTTTCATGAGTGACTATTGTATATTATAGCACGCATATACAGCGATGTGAGTAATTATAGCTTCATCAAACAGTGTACAATGCTTACAATTTCTTTCTAGAGCGTTCTGTTCTTAAATGTCGATCATTTAAAGTTTAATTTATTTTTGCTCCATTCCTGAAAGTCCTTGATCTTGTATTGCGAATTATTTACAATTTACATGGCAATTTAAATGAAACTGCTTCTTATAATTTTCCTGCTTTAAGATACTTTCTTGAATCAAAGACGTTCATTGACAACTAAATGAAACGATTTTATAATTCAGTCAGTTTCTATCTGCAGTAAAGAAAATCGAGGAATGACTCTTCCTCCTAAGAATTATAAAAATATTATCACTCATAGCTCATCTAGTTCTATTTAGAAAACTTTGCTGAAATTGCATTGGAACCTATAATTATTCACCGCTGTCGTAGTGACAGTAGTTCTCGTAATCTCACAGGAAGCGATAAAATAATATTTGATTAACTTTGCGTAAAATTGACAATCCTCTCGGTTACAAAATTGCGAGTCGCTTTCGGATTTGCATGATTTTACATGCCAGCCATCGCATTTCCTTTCGATTCGTTCTCTTTTGCATAGAGGAAATACGTAAATTCGTCGTTCGTTTTCCTTCTCTCTTTTTTCCTTTTTTTTCTCTTTTTTGTTCCTTCTCGCTCATTCTGACGAGTACGTCGTATTTTAATATTCGCGAACGAAGTGGGATAAATTTGCATACATCAGCCGGAATGGCCGGCAGAGGGAAGGATGAGTCGGTCGAAGCCTTCGATCGGGCCGTACCTTTCTCGAGATAATGGAATGCACGGTGGCACGACCATCGCGGATCATGAAGATAAACTTGGCATTTGGAAAGAGATCGAGGATGTAGGAGCCCATCTTCAGAGTGAGGGGATCCTTGTTGCACAACCGCGGCGCTGGCTCCGCGTGTCTCGCTATTATCTCCAGACAGAACGCTGCTATAGCACTGTCCATTACCTAAACAGTCAATTACTTTCTTACTAGTATTGCCAATTATACATAAAATTCAGAGAATTATATAAAACATATATAACAAGTTTGTGCATAAGTGTAAATTTGTTAATATCTATTATATGAAAGAATCATTATTAATATATATGTACATATATATTAACCCCGTAACCTATGGATACGTGTGAGACTCGTATTCTTGTATTCGGGCCAAAACGTAAATATTACGGGCATGGCCCCCGGTACACTGATCGGGCCAAATGTAAATATCACGGGTCGTGCGACGGTCGCGGCTCGTGTTAGATTCTTATTATCTCTTTGTATCGTAATCAGTTACACGTTATTCTCGGTCACGGTCGCACGTTGAAATATATTCTCTTAAATATTAGAGAAGAATCCCCACAAGATGTTTTTTGTTATTCATTTTTTTGTGCTAATTACGCGAACTGCTAATTTATTCAGGAATTGCAGACAAATGTTATTGATTTATGTTACATTTTAGTGATTGATGATAAACCTTTAGTGGTATATCTACAACAATTATTACATCAGGTTGTAATTACTTGTCAAATATTCCACAAAATTAAACCAGTTGTATCCTACACGTGTATTTACATTCTGTAAGTCGTGCGCGCTTAGTGCAACTTAGGACCGACTTGCCGAGCCGTCGAGTGCCCCGAAGGCTGTTTACGTTTTGGGCCCAGACTGTTGGAACGTAGTTTGTAGGTTAAGGTATATATATATATATATATTAATAATGATGCTTTCATATAATAGATATTAACAAATTTACACTTATACACAAACTTAAAAAGTGATAGGAAACTATATCTGGATAAAAAATAGTCCAAAGAACGTAGAATCATATACTCTAGTCAATCGTTAGTCAATTCTGGCTATTAGCTTACGTTCTAATTTAAAATCAGAGAAGTGATAATTGTTATAAATAATCATTGAAGTTATAAATTATCGAAAATACTCACTTCTTTCGAAATGCCCGCTTCCGAAAGACGCAGATTCTCCCTCTCAGATTTCAACCAATGCATCCTCATCTGCAGGATTCTCGGTATCACCCGTGTCTCTTGTCCGCATCTTTCGCGAGAAAAAGTTATTCGCGATTATGAAATCATCATTGATTTTTCATGGCGACGTTGATCAATGACGATCAACGCTCAACGTCGATCACATCGACCGATAATTGACAATTTGTTTCGACGAATGCGACTCACCTGACATCGGGATGTGCATCGAGCATGGCGCGTACCAGGGTGGTGCCAGATCGCGGCACGCCACCGATGAAAATCAGCGGCATGTAGCGATCGTACGTGTACCTCTTGTGATCGAATGGGCCCACCACGTATTTCTGGAATACGCACACGTGTCGTTTAAAAAGTGTTTAAAGAATGGAAGTAAATGGAAAGCAATTGTTTGGTTCATTTGTAACATACATCATCTTACTTTACAATATTTTTGGTTTAATGTTTCAAAAATTAGAAGGAAAAGAATTTTATAATTCGAGATTTATTTGTAACATAAATATCAAGTGTAACATATAATTATTCCGATAACGTTTTAACGACTCTATATTTACCGAGTACAGTATTTTTTATTTCCACTTAAATTAATAATAATAATTTTTAAATCACGTGGAACGAGAAATACGAAAAGAGCCGTTTCCCCCTTTTTTTTATTTCGTAACGTGCGTTATAATTAAAACGGAGGATTAAGGTTGAGACGGTTATTTTCGAAGCAGAACATGTAAAATCCGATAGTTAAGGTCCAGTAATTTTTCGAAGAAAAAGTTGGCTCATTCATGCGAGGAAATTCGGTTTTATATTTTTAGAAAAGCGTTGATAAACAGGCTCTACGGGATGTGAGAATAGACGATCGTAGATGTTGCGTGAATGATCGAAGATTTTCGAAAAGTGTAGTTCGTCGAACGATTCTTCCAGAATTACATAGTCAACGAAGAAGTTCTTGTTTTACGATGTCGTCCGACGAACGAACGAACGTGTTTCGAGCCGGGCAGCAAGATCGATACACTTTAAATTTTTCACGGAGAAATCGCCGCTTCTTTTTTGAAACGATGACAATTTCATCTCGGAGAAGTTTAAATGACTTTCGTGCAATTACGAAGTTTCGTACGAAACGCCACGGAGTTTCCTCAAGTTTCACCTTTTCTCGTTTGTCTTTTTTCTCTTCGAATATTTTTACGCGGCCGTTTACTTAACTCTGCGGAGATCGCGATCCTAAAAATTACGTTGCAACGACTTTAATCTATATTTAGTAGCAACAACGATGCGCATAATGTGAAAAATAGATGTGCAATTTATATTTGTTGAAAGATTAAAGTACCTCGTGTAACCTTTTCCTTGTAAAAGAATGAAATTAGAAGATTATTTATAACAACATTCATTACGGATTTTTATGCATTTTATAGGACAGTGCAAAAATATACATAATATGAAAAAATGCACGTGGTTCGTATGCAGTATATAAAATCATTTATGTACCGAGGTTTTTTAAATAATAGTCAGTTATGTTCTAGGTTTTTTAAATAACACTCAGTTATGTTCCAGGTTTATTAAATAACACTCAGTTATGTTCTAGGTTTTTTAAATAACACTCAGTTATGTTCCAGGTTTTTTAAATAACACTCAGTTATGTTCCAGGTTTATTAAATAACACTCAGTTATGTTCCAGGTTTATTAAATAACACTCAGTTATGTTCCAGGTTTATTAAATAACACTCAGTTATGTTCCAGGTTTATTAAATAACACTCAGTTATGTTCCAGGTTTTTTAAATAACACTCAGTTATGTTCTAGGTTTTTTGAATAATACTCCCAAAAATATGTATCTCTTTTTGTTTTACAAAGTGAATTGAATGTTTAAATAACTTAACGTGTTACAAGCGTACTTCGCAAATAAATTTTATCCGTGCATGGGTAAAAATATTGATTTTAACGATTTAAAATGCATCTGCCAAATGGACCGCAAGCACAGGGTTAGAAATCGACACTCGTATGTGTCGCTTATCCCTTCTCGACGACAAGGAATATTTATTTCCTATTATTAATATCTTTCAGGAGGCAAGAATGGGAAGCCAATATCATTTCGATCGATATTTGAAAGAACCTATAAATAACCAGGTTCACGTTACATCTAAATATCGCGGTTTCACAATTTATCAAAATGTTTTCACAAATTAAATCTCGTTCTCGATGGAGTTGTCGCTTTAATTCCTCACGATAAATTTAATGGCACTCTCTTTCAGCAAATAGCAAAATTAACAGGCGTTTTAAACGATTTAATTAGCCGCAATCAATGCGAAGTAGGATAATATTCGAATTAGCTTGGACTCGATTAAGCAAACATTATATCAAGAATTTTATCGGTTGATCGGACTGTCGATGTATTTTGCATGATTATTAATAAATGTCGCGTCCGTTACTCTTCATTAACGCGATGCATAAACTGAAATTGAATTATGGTAATTCCATCACGCGTTATCTAACCGTGGCTCTTCTTTCCAAAATGAATCGAATTTAACGACGGCAGAAAAGCCGTGAATAAAAACACCATTCGAAAATTTTGCACGATTTTGCGAGAGACGCGAATTAAAATTTATATTTTCCAAGAAATGTGATATTCATATTTAATTTAATTTTTTTAATTTATATTCAGTTTTTCCAGAAATGTAACATATTCGATTTAATATTACATTTATATTGTCAAGAAAGTTAGCCAGAGAGTTATTTTATCTGTCAAAAATTGTAACTAGACCGCGGGAAATTTGAAAATCAAATTTGAACTAATATTCTACTTTGGGGATATTCCATGCATTCTGTGTATCATTGCACCAATTAAAATTCGCATAAACGCACAAAAGAAGTCCGTAATAACAATTAACTACGTCTTCAACGTGACAAAAGTATTATTATATAACAATAATTATATACGTTTTGACACGTGTACCTCGAGCTCACGTGTATTTTACATTGCTCCGATTTGTCCTCACGAAGAACAACGAGCTTTAATGCCTGACTCTTTCTTTTTCTGTAGTTGCCACTTCTTGCCGGTGATTTTTTTTATCCTTGCGCGGTTTTGCACGAAAACTGCAACGCTGTCCATAGAATTTATTACACCCCGGCCGGTAACCGCGTTCTAATAAAAACTGGCAATTAACGTTCTAGTTGGCGGTTATATCGGCTTAATTATTATATCGATCGCCGCGCCGCCTGGTAAAAATAATTAATTGCGGGTTAATTGGAGGCACGTTGGTCGCGCGTATCTCTTAGGAGGCGGAAGCGTTTTGAAATTCAAACGGGGCCGTCCGTCGGCTTTTGTGCCACGACACGAGAGAAATACATTTTACACGCGGCCGCTCCCTCGGTCTCCCCGGTGACTTTTGCGCTTTTGAAAACGCGGGCCGGATGCCGGGGCTGACGTGTAACGCGCGGCGAAATTTAGCGACCGTCGGTTTAATTAGCGGCGCGATTAAAATTACACCGGCATGCAAATGAACAATCGCGGGGACAATTGATGTTACGGGCCGCAACTCGCGCGTGTATCACAGCTGCGATCGCGTTGCAAACATTGGTTACGATCGCGGAAATAAATCTGTCTAAACGGCGGAGAAAAACGATAAATGCCTCGCGTTTGCGTGCAAATTGTCATCAAAAAAAAAAAAAAAAAAAAAAGAGAAAAAAAGAATGATTACGTAATTAAAATTAAATAGAAAAAAATTCGGCGAGCTGGATGATGGTTTAGTTAAAAGATACGAGAGTATCTGTTTTTACAAGAGTGTATTTTATATGAATGTACTTTGTTATTCCAGAGTAAGGAGTATTGATTTCTGAAGATTACAATGTTAAACGGTATTACTTTGCGATTTTTTCTGACACGTCAATAACCAGTTTTCGAATTGTACGTGATGTATTCTGTAAAAGATCTGATAATTTATTCAAATTTCTAATACAAGTTTTTTATACACGCTTCGTATCAATACAATCTCTTACTTTCACATTTGTGAATAGCGAATAGTGTCCCATAGTACTTTTCACATTTAATAATCTCGTCAGATGTCGTTGCAACTTCATTTTTTAAATCTCGAATATTGGCAAACCGAGGATTATTATTATTCGTTCTGTCACAATTAGTAATCATAGAAGGATGAAGAATATCACTGTATCATGACCAAATCAAGTGTGTAGTATCAATCCAGGAAGCACAAGGATATTATTATCGTCGTCTCATTGGAATCTCTTTGAAATACAACGTTACGATCAATTCCATCGTAACGAAGCGCCATCGAATAAACTCGTCAGCATTAGTCGAAGCAATTAACGATATTCGACATTAAAGAATCGTTAGATTTCTATACCTATTGTCTATAAAAATATCGTCCAATATTTCATATTCCCTAAATATTCCCTAAACAATCGTCGAAAAACATATAAAAGAAGCAAGTGAAAAATGCAAAAATGACGAGGCAAACAGAAACAAAGAAGAAACGCTTTTGGATCGCGGAAGGTCGAGCTGAACGCTTTCATCGCGATCTTGTAGCTACCGTCATAAAATAAGCTCTTGCTTTCGGGAATAAAGGTGCGTTGTTAGGCCGGCTCTCGCGTTTTACGATTTTTTCGCGCGCGCACGCCAGACATCGCTGACGTTGAAAACAAAAAAGAGAGAAAGAAAGAAAGAAAGAAGAGAAAGAGAAAAAAAACAGGGGAAAAAACAGAGAATAGAGGAGAGAGGGGAAAAAAGTGACGACGAAGACAGAAAAAAAAAGAAAAATAGCGAAAAGAAGGGAAAAAACTACATTTCGCAATTAGCATTTTTCGGGTAACAGGAGTGGTGGTGGTGGTGGTGGTCTCTCGCCTGTTCGGCCTTCGCATTCTCTCTCGCTTTCAGGACCGAAGCACACGGAGGAAAAGCACGCGTGAAACTCAACCGGCGCGATTTATGTTACACGGAGGGTGAGCCTGACAGAAACTCGTTTCTCTTCTGCTGGCGCGCGTTTCCCACCAGGAGAGCCTGCGGATACAGCCACGCTCGATGCTTCGAGCGTACACACGTATTCACGCATGTTGCATCTTCTTGCCGCTCGCACTCCCTTTTGTCTCTTTCGCCCTCTGTCTTTTTAACGTTCGTTTTCCCGCACGTCCCTGGTTGGTCGACGACGCGCGCGACCCGCAAGCTCTCGCAAAAAGACGCAAAAGTATTGTCTGGCCGCGTTGGCGGAAAGTTCCGAGACGAGCTACCGCGATTTCGTCCTTTCGCTCCCTCTCTTCCATGACGCTTGAAACAAACGGACCGGCACGAGTGTTCCAACGTCTTCGACACGAATTGCCCGCTTTTTGTACGATTTCTGTCGGAAATTCCATTGCTTTGTCGTAAGACGTCTCTATCAAAACGGAACACGTTCCAAAACGTTTTAACTTTACGAATGGCATTTAATTTTCACTTTCGCAACTAAGCAGCAAATGAGTAATTTCTTTTTCTGCGTGACTGCTGTCAGACAAAGTCGAGAGATTAATTTAGGATCTTGTTGCTCTTTCGGATATAATGGATTAAAAGTGTCCCACCCTTTTAACATCCTGATATACATAATGGGACATTTTCCAACTCGTCTTGAGAGATTAAAATATCAGGGTCCCCCTAATAATAACTGGAAGTGCAGAGATCACTTTGATCAGTTCGTTTCTCCGATAAATTCTGTTAATTTCTAGTTTCTCTAGTTTCGCATTATTTTACACGTTTGAAAATATTTTATGTATCTTTTAGCGTTTTAAAGGCCTTTATTTTACACTAATAAGGATATATGTAATCGTAACAATAATAACAATAATAATACAGAGTTTGCGTTGTAGCGGCCCTACGATTCCTCGACTACGAGTTTCGAACACTCGACTAGCACAAGCCGCAAGTGGCTGCGCGCTTAGCGTCGAGGTTCTACCGATCTCCGATGTTAAGCAAGCAGCATGCGGGAACCCGCTAGGAGGGGTGTCTGGACCCAGCCTAGCAGCTAGTAGAGTTACAACAACAAGCGTCTGGGGTAAGGAGTCGCTGCCATCAGCAGGCCCCACTGATGATGAGTCTAGGCAGAGTGACTCCGAGACGAAAACGCAAACGCAAATTCTCGCTTTCCTTCTTTCTTTCCAGCAGCATCCTGGGGTCTTTAAATACTTTACAGATCCCTCCTTCAGCGTGAATATACAAAGACACAGTGTACGAAAGGGGGGTTAATTATTTCTATTGTCTGTTTGACGCGAGAGCTAAGTAGGCGACACAGTTGGACTGCACTATAGACGGTGGACCATCTAGCACTAAATTGCGGATAACTGATCCGTTGACGCATTGGAGTCAGTTGTTTGATATCCTGACTCTCGCTATGTCCTTTCTCCTCAAGGGGTCGGAAAGCAGCGGGTGTTATCTGGTGGTGTTTATGGTTTTTGACGATTGCCTCATGGCCCTGCCGAGATACTGTCACCTGGGTCCACGTCGTGAGAATGTTTATACTGCAGTCTGGATTGTGTCCTCTACATATTTCGTTAAAATAAAATTGGAGCTTTCGTGCCTCGAGCAAAGAGTCCATTATCTTCGTGTCGTTTGTATTTTCGTTTGCATAATACGCGCGTTTAAATAACACGTTTGTATCTACCAAATGTGCAAAATTTCTTTGTTTTCATTTGCTTAATTCGTGCAACGGAGAATTGTAATACGTAATATTTTCGTTCGAGAAAAAGAGAAACGCGAAAGTAATAAAATCCTAGAAAGGAGAGTGCATCTGGTCGTTAGAAAAGCGCAACGCTTCCTTTGGCATTTTCACGAGATCGAGCTGTTTGCCGGACGGATCGAGCACAGACCGTCAGAGGGTTGGAAACTCGTGCTTCTGACATATTATCTACAGGATTTGCGTCACGCTTTGATATGACAGTGGAAGTTTTAATACGACGACGTGCCCTTTGACAGGCATCTCTTTTGTTCCACTCTCGTTATAACAGTCTCTCGTTAGAAATCAAAGGCAGGATACACGTGCGTGCGCGCGCGTGTCGGACGAGAAAAGTTTCGGCAGCTTCGATTTCAACTTCGTTCGATAACGAGATAATTCGAGCACGATCAACCAGCGAGCTTTTCGACGTCACGCGATCCGTTGTGCCTGCAACCAGAGATGAGATCGAGCGCGTAAAACTTATCTCGCGAGTAGATTCGAACTCTTTCCAACGCTGCTTTCGAGAGTATCTAAGTGGAATAGTTTCGTGGAGAGTACTTTCGGAAAAATGAAAGCTTCCAAGTACACTTGAATATCGGTGATTATCTTTACGCAAGTAAAAATTTAAATTTTTTAAGGTTCTCTCGCGAGGAGGCGATTTTTGACTGGACGAAATACGTTTCTATTTTGTTTCTATTTTTCTGCGATTTACACGATTTTCGAATGTTTTTTTGAGTTGAGACGCATCCGCGAATGCTGTCGCTTATACAATAAACATTCTGTAGCGAAATGTCACGAGTTATTAACAGTGATAATTTAATAAAACTGTTATCGATATGAAGAACACGAAAGATGTTAAAATTGTGAATGGTTCTAATTTTCAAACCAGGGACTTGTGAGTATATATTTGCGAAACGTTGCGCAGGTTTTCAAAGTTTTCGATCAGTTTCCTCTGTTCCCTGTGCAACCCTGTGGAAGGATAATTCCTTGCTTCCTCTCTATTATCTTTTCTGATGGGTATATATACGCGGAAAAAACTTAATAAGTAAAAGACCCTTAGGGAAAACGAAGCCGGCAAAACAGGAAATATGTATCATCTCGTAATTCGATCTTAGCGAGTCTTCGTCATTCCGGAATTGAATTTTCAAATAAGAATCGCTCTCCTTTATTAATCCGCCGGGAAAGAATTAACAGAAATTTAATGGAAACTCGCGACTTTACTTTATCGTTATCCGAAGGGAAATTGAAACTTTTTACGAAAATTTACGATTAATTGTACGTTAATCGTTACAGAAGGATAAAATAAAAGATTTCGCTTAAAAGTGGAAATTTTTTGTAGTACAAATAGAACTTAACGAAAGGAAGGAAATTGTTTTCGTGATTTCGAAGAAGCAAAAAAGTTGTAGTTTACAAGAAAGGAACAATCTTTTGGACATTGGAAATTGCGCGTATTACGTGTGTAATTACGATATTTATTTGCTCATCGTGAAATAAAGTGCCAATGTCTGAGAAAAGAAACGAGAACTATAGCTCCTTTCGATCGGTGATGCACGACGTTCCCCCTATCGCGCATAAATCCTTTTTACGGCAAATGTTTGAACACTTTCGCGAGTCATTACGTGTAAATCAAAACACGATAAATCTTTTCACGAAGAGCGTCGCAGTTCCGTTAAACTGAACGCGTTTTCGAGGCACGTTTTATCGATCGCCAGAGGCGGAGGCGTAAAATCGCGGGCTACAGAAAACTTTCGCGCCAGATAACCAGACTCGATTAATCGGTTCGCTCACCCTCGCGAAGAGATCAGTTAAAAGGCAGGAGTCGGCGATTACGACGTAATTAGTTGGGCAAACCCTCGTCGGAAATTAAGTCTCAATTATCTCGCTACATTCTAGAGTTTTCCTCTTCCCTGTCGTCTTACGACGAAAACGCTCGAAAAAGAAAAAAAAAGAAAAACGAGGAACGACGAGGCGTGAAGTGACGCGGATCTCCCTCGACGCGACTAATCTCGACGAATAAAAATCCAATTTCGAAGTTCCCGCGGTATAAACGAAGTTCCGAGGAATTTCTTGGATACCGCACCGCCAGTGTGTGAGTTCACGTCGCGCGACTTGCGTTCCGACTTTCCCTCATAAGCTATGCATAGAGACGCGTGCTACGGCTGTCGATGTCGATGTCGAGAACGCGAACGCGAACGCGACGATATTTTCGCAAAACAGTCGCGAAGGATTAAAATTCGCTCCAAGTCCGAGCCCTCTGTTTTCATTTCGCGAATGTTGCGCGAGCCTATAGACTTAAGGAGCTCTCGTTGTTCCACGGTTGTGTTCCACGGTTCGTTCGATCGATTTCGCCGTCCTGTCTCATTATCGTGACCCACGCCCCTGGTAATTAATCGCTTTCATAATGCGACACCGTTGAAAATTCGATTAAAAGTTTCCTCGATTTCGTCGGACATCCACGCGGCGAGGTAAACACGGTCCTCCGTTTATGCGAAAACAGCGACGCGGAAATTGATTTTCCCTCGGGAAGAGAAACGCACGGGACAACGTTCATTTATGCACATCGAGCGAAAAACGTCGACGAGGTAATTTTCGCGTCTCGTTTAAAATAGTATTTGAAAGTCCTCGTGGTAATTTTCGAGTGTTTGTATTTCGAACGTTACAGGAAACGTTCAATTGACTTTAATATTGTAGAATTAGAAATTCATTTTTCGTATTCTTTACACTGGACGATAATACACATGTGTATCTCGTGTGCAAATATGTTTTTGCAAGCCAATGTGCAAGTATATTTTTTTTAATACATACACACACACACACACTATATAATTATCTACAATATATATATATATAACAATCTACAATATATATCATTATATACGTATAATCATCTACAATATATGTATCATTATATATATATCATTATAATCATCTACAAGCATTTGCACAGTTTATACAAGTAATATAATCATCTACAATATATGTATCATTATATATATATATCATTATATAATCATCTACAAGCATTTGCACAGTTTATACAAGTAATATAATCATCTACAATATATGTATCATTATATATATATCATTGTAATCATCTACAAGCATTTGCACAGTTTATACAAGTAATATAATCATCTACAATATATGTATCATTATATATATATATATCATTATATAATCATCTACAAGCATTTGCACAGTTTATACAAGTAATATAATCATCTACAATATATGTATCATTATATATATATATATCATTATAATCATCTACAAGCATTTGCACAGTTTATACAAATAATATAATCATCTACAATATATATATATCATTATAATATATATACAAGTAATATAATCATAATATGTATATCATTGTATATATATATATATATATATATATATATATATAATCATCTACAAGTATTTGCACAGTTTATGCAATTCGATTAGACGAGTACATTTTCAACTTTTACAATGGAAAAATAATTTTCTATGTCTTACAATAACTGGACTCAAGTGGCCTGTTAAATTGGAAAGTGAAACAAGGCTGCATCGTTCAAGTTCCAATATTTATAAAATGTAATTATGTGTTTGAGACATGACGGTCTGATGTAAAATCAGAGATTAAAATTATATGGTATTATAGAGTGAAATTTGAAACATATTTCATATATTTGGAAAAATGTCCAAAATACTTATGGATAATATAAAATGTAAACGAGATTTTGATATCTTTTGAACAAGATTCACAATCTTTAGCGTCGAATAAGCTTCTCTTATTTTTTGTTACATATGCTTTTGTTAAGTTAAAAAATTTCTTTTTGCATCTATATAAATCACAGTGCTGCACAAACGTGTCTTTTCTACAAAGTGAATAAATGAAACGTAATAGCACAATAATTAATAAAACGTAACGATATTTTAATTCCTTCACAGTCGCAGCAATTATCTAGTTAAATTTATTTAAATTAAATTCACTTGGTCGTCATTTTTACTCACGAAGGCATTCGACGTAATAATCTTTCTCATAGGAGAAACGATGTTTGTCTTTGGAGAAATGATATCTCGCAGCATTTCTTCGGAATGGAAATTTAATTTAAAGTAAAGTCTTGAGAAATTGAATGTATGAGAGAAGTAAAATGATTAAAAAAACGATTAAAAAACCTCACGAAGATGAAGACAGTTTCTCAGTTGGGGATGAAGAAGAATTTCCAAGACGATGGGAACGAAACTTCTACGCTATCTTCTGCGAGGACGATATAAAGAGTTTTATATTCGCGAGCTTCTGCGCTATCGTTGAATCAGAAAGCAATTTTTAAGTGGCGGGTATAAAACGCTAGGAGAAATTTAATCATCGCCACCTAGCAGCAGCGTTGAAGACGTGCTCAGACAACGACCGGGATAAGAAAAGGAACAACTGGAACGCGGTTAATTCGCGCGATAAAGTCCGACTGGCGATGGTTTAATTGCGTCTCGCCTAATTCCATCTCGGGGGATCTCTATTGAAAATTTTCTCGAGAATTTGCAGAAATACTGTAAAACGACTTACGACTCGCGCCTCAGTGGTCGCGCTAAAAGTTCGTTTCTTCGTGTTATCCGTTTCTTCGTTGTTTGTAAATCATACTGAGAAAGTTTTGCAAATGTTTTCCATTCTAATTTGTAATTTTCGAGAATTTAAAAAAATATTTACTTCTTAGTTCGTCAATGGTTAAAGTTAAATTAGTAACGAAATTAAATGAAATTAGAAACTCCAGAATTATGTAGAATAATCCAAAGTTATTACGGTCGTTAATGTTTCAGTGATGCTATTAAGAGTTAATTTCAAATAAGTTGTGAATGATTTATTCTCACGAGAAAGGCAAATGATTTAATCCAACGTCACTTCGAAGATTAATGTATTAATTTCGTGTATCATTAATCATTAAGATTGTGTCATTGACAATAACACAATTACTAAAAATCACGAGATAATTTTTGAAGATTTCACGTGGACATTTTTTTTGTACATTTATAACTCCAGCTAGGGATACAAACATAAAATAAAACTGTCTTACATGTCCGTTTATGGTAATTTATCGACAAATGCAGCATTCAGATCCGTTAAAATTTGCATCAGAGGAGTTTAAACGACTTGCGATTCTACTCTCGTGGAATATCCTCGACACTTCTATCATTTTCGTCCCGTCCACGTAGATTAAATCGCAAAGTTAGTTATTCCGAATTCTGCTTAAGATCGTGTTCAAACCTCAATGACTAATAAAACACCAGCAATTGAGAAATATAGAATTCGTTATTGCCCGTGTTTCGAAGTTAAATCAGTCACGTATGAATTAAACACGTTATACACCGCGTGCAAGGACTTTTAATCAAGCCTTTAAAATTGGAAAACCGATTTCATTTCCCAACGGTGTTGGTCGTTATTTAATAATATAATTCCCCAGCGGAGAACATGGGAAAAACTGGTTTGCCAGGGACTCGTAATATTTCGTGCTCACGGATAAACAGCTTTCAGCTTTCGCGAACATCCAGCAGTGAAGTATTCAAACGCCATTAAATCCCAGCCCATCCGTGCGGCGATTTCGCCATTTTCCGCGTAAAATTTCACGACCGTTCTTCGCACCATGGTCATTTTCCTCCCTTATCGTTCGATAAAACGTGTAATTCTAGCGTTTCATTTATCGTAGGAACACAGACGCCCGGGCAAAGTTGGCGGAAACTCGTTTGTCTAGGCGTTCGGGCACCGACGATTGTTCTGGCTCCGATTGCGGCACGTACCGACTGTTTGCACGACAATTTCGCGAAAACTGGGATAAAACTAATTCGTAATTACTGGCTCGGTGGTGGAGGCACGCTCGTAAATCGTCGATGCGATAATAGCTTCACACACGATGGAGAAATTTCGAGAAAAGTTCCTCCCCGGGCTGCTGTTTGTTCGACGGATTTTCACAATGAATAATTCAATTCAAACGGGATTTGATTTATGGAATTTTATCCGCTGGATAACCGCGGTTATACTTTCTGACGAATTGTCACTCTGACGAGCACTTCGGGACAATGAAAATTACAAGGTTTCGTTACCAGAAATTACACGTCTGATCTTAGACGCTTCCGTTTAAAAAACAAAAGATAACCGTATATTTCCGTGGAAAATAAAACACGGAAAAATTCTAATTTATAAAAGTTAGGTAGCTTCAAATTGATATTTTTGTCTTATTGTATAATTTTTTATAAAATTTGAAGAAATTTCGTGGCAAGAACAAGTATTAACGTAATTTTTTCTTCCTTGTTAAATTAATGTCCTGGAACTTACGATACGATAATTAGTTCGTAAGTAACTGTGTATTTTTCGGCAATTGAATGTGAAAGTGAAACAATCTGAACTTCAAGACTTCAACATGCTTATTTGCATATATCATTATTAGTATATTAGTAAATAAGTATATTATTATTAGTATATTTACTTATACATATCACGTCCTACATCGCTAAGTTCTAAAAACTGCAACAGCTAACGCAAGTGCAAACACGATCAGTCTCAACAACAGAAGCAATGAGAAGCCATGAGAAGAGACGAGTTAGCAATGTGTTAACGTGAAATTAGCGAGACTAAACTAACTTACCTCTTTCGCGACCATCATCGCCGTAGGCACGTACTTCATGGAGCCGCAGATGATGCCTAGCTGGTAAAGAGCGAAGATCAGGAGAAGGCCGGCGAAACAGATGATGGGCCCCTTTCGGCCGCCCCGGCTCAGCAAGAACGACATGTCGTCGTTTCGAACGACGACCACGTTGCTCGCGTGTACGTGCTCGGACGTGTTTTGGGCGGCACGTTAGTGAGCGCCGATGCAGTCGTCACGGCCGGTGCGTCACGATGGTCACGACGGGCTACTCGAGGCCAAGGTTTCGGGGCCTCGTGTTCCCGATTACGCCATTAGCTCATTGCACCTGTTCAACCAGGGGGAAGTTTGATTAGATAACAACGGCGAAGTTGTTTCGGTGCGTTTAACATGATCAGCGGACTGTGGACGTTTATTCAAATTATACGTACGTACAGTGAGTCGCACAAGTATTCGTACCTTTACGATAAAATTATGGATAACAAAGTGATTTATTTTTCAAATATTTATGTTACTTAATCGACATCATCGAGCAAACGAAATAAAAATTTTATTTGAATAAAAGTTTGTTTTGACAACGTTCAAGTTTTGCAACGGGGGATGAAAAATGAAAAGATGGTACGTTAGAATTGGTCAGGAGTTGAGAAGGAGAAGAGTTATTAAATGCAATTTTTAAAATTAGACAGCTCTCGGTGATCTTTTAAAATTTTAATCAATACGGTTGTAATATCAAATATAAATAAATATATTTATTAAATATTAATATCAATTATAATATTAGAATGGTCAAAATGACTTATCTGAATATTTTCCATCAAAAATACAGATAAGAGCTTGTCTTCTTACTTACTTTTTCTTATATCTAGTAGGTTAATTCCTCTGGTCATAGACGAGGTATAAAAATAAACCTCACATACAATGTACTTTTTCAGCCCGCGCTTGGGAAGTGGGATTGGGACGTTTCAGGTTCTCCTTACCATTTTCGTATCACATCCTGTCGTACCGACTCGGACAAATTTTGTACTGCAGCACTACTAGTGACGAGAATTAAAAATAAAATAGCAAAATATGGACAGTATTGCCACATCTGCTTCGAGAATTATTTATTGAATTGAACGTGGTGATACTTCATCAATGAAGGAACATAACGATTTAGAACAACGACTGATGGAAATTGGGATGAAAAATTCATTATATATTTGATTATTTATATCTATTTATATCTATTGTAATTAGAAAAAATTGATACAGCGACTGACAGTGTTAGCGTATCGTACACGCTGTGTTTTGCGCATGCGTGTATGTGGTTAAGATGTGGAATTGCGTCGTTCTTATTGTTACATTTACTATAAATTGAAATATTTAAAACATTTATGCACTAATTTTACTTGCACATGTAATTTCTATAAAAGTTATATGTATCTTTTCTTAGTTATTAACGAAACTGAATGCTCGTTACAAAAGTTAATGACTGAAGTTGATTGGCGCGATCTAGGTTAGATGTTTGTAAATTGGGCGTATCTAAATATACATATCCATTAGATTAATGAAAATGAATAATGTACAGTTTCGATAGCTGGATAACTAATTTGTAAGCGGAAAATATTTCATACAAATATTTTAGAAAGTAACGTGCAAAATATTTTAGGATTAATTATTTCTTCTACATTGATTGTATCTGTAAATAAGAGGATTGTTTTTTCTTTTTCCGTTTAAGTCATCGTAATATCGTGAATCATGGATAGAGCTCTTTTTGATATATAATAGAATGATTTCAGTTAGTTACTAGCTTCACATTTCGGTATTGAAAATTTGACAGGACTGTAATGGATTTTAAAAATTTTATTTCTGGCGCATTCATTACTTGATCAAATTCGATCGTTTTGCATGATGTAGTTCCCCAGTTCACCGTTGTTTAAATGTACACCGTGCGTTAAACAGCAAGTTGGAGTCCTTCTAAAAGTCCTTCTTGCCATTTTTATCCGGTTCGAATGTCGGTATCGCGAGACAATACGACGGACAATCTGCTGGAAAAAATTGTAACCATCTAACATTTATCTCCCTTTTAATATTTATCTTGGAAGAGCCAAAGACTCGCGCGAGCCATCGTAATTTTCATTTCGGATGGCTCGCTGCCATCGGCCCGAGTCTGAACCCCCGAACGATTCTTGGAGCGCGCTTTTGATTTAGCTGCTCCTCTTCCGTTTCGCGGCTTTGATGTAATTTATGAACGGTGCGAACGGAATCGTCCGTTGCTCCTGACCAGAAATCATCGATGCATTAGCGCGATAAATCTCGCGGATTATCGAACAAAGTGCGCGACCGAAGTACAGTTGGTTCTTGCGCTCTTCTCTCTTTCGAAAGGGGAGAAAAGAGGGAAGAAGTAAAGATGAAATAAGAACCACCTCTCTTCTGTACGTTTCGCTGTGTATGAGCATCGTAATAATTCCGCGCTGGATCGATCGAGCTGGCGGAAGAAGAAGAAAAGTAAAAAAAAAAAAGAAAAAGAAGAAAGAGAAACGAGGCCACGGCAGAATAGAATTTTCGACGGGGGATTTCATAGGCGGTGGCGTTCGTCGGCACCGAGCAACTTGTTAATAACATCGTATTGTGTGCTTAAAGAGTTTCCAATACTCGGCGAAGATAAGGCTGCAAATTTCGTTAGGAAGTTGGCTCGCGTTTATTTGATACAAGCCCCAGGCTAATGTACGAGTAATGAAATTTGAACGAGCTACGAAAGAAGAGTCACCGAGGAGGGGAGTATGGTGCCTCTTCGTTTATCAGTCGATTCGCTTTCATTTTACACAATGCAGTTTTACGTGATTCGAGAGGGGATGACTTAACGACGAGAGAGCAAAGGATAGCTCGAAAGATCGTCCATCGGTGATTCGTGAAACGCAGCCGTCCGAGCCGCCAGAGAGAAACGGAAACAAGGGGGGGAAATGAGCGAAGGATGAAAAAGAAAAGAAGGGGGATGAAAACGGAAGAGGAAACTAGGTCGTGTATAAGCGACCTGTATCTATTTTCCGGCGACAGCTTTCAAGGAGAGCTTTCCATTTCGTGCCTCGTCTTTGACCTCTCTCACCCTGGATGCCCAGCTTTCCTCCGTGCGATGAAAGATGAGGACAATCGCCACGTATTGCCGGCTCCGTGTTACGCTTCAATCTAACGCTTCCGTGCTACGCCTTCAATCAACCCAGTTACCTTCGCTCGCTTCCAAATAGAGCATCACTTCGTTTCCTTGCGCCAACACGACGACTGTTTTCTGAACTGGGAAGCCTTTATTGTACCGTCCGATTGAACCGAGAGACGAGTAATAAACTCTCTCTCTCTCTCTCTCTCTTGAAATATTTCTGTCACCAATCGTTTCATCTTCAGTTGTTTTTTCCAATTCTTCGAGACACAGTGGATTAAGAAACGTCTCATCTTTTCATTCACCTTGAAAAATTAGAATAATAGAGGAAGTATAGAGGTCTATGGTCCTCCTCACTCGCTTCTCCGATAAGTAGGATCATGTTTTTAACTTGTTTATGTGTTTCCTTGGACACATAAACAATGTGGGAAACATTGTCAATATTTTAAAAGTGGTCCAATTTTAACTAAATTAAACCTACAGTCCTTGAATCTATGTTGTATTTCGGCGAACAGAAAAGGAAACCTTGAACGTAAGATTAAAATCGTGCATATTCACCAACAAAACTATTTTTATAGAAGACATTTGTTATCGTCAAAAAAATTGCCTTTGCATGTCAGCATGTGCATTTACATATAAAGTAAAAAATTCGTAAAAGGTTGTATCTCTCAAAGTTAGATCGACTTGGGTATTATACGTTGCACCGGTAATGATATTCCATCTGGCTTCTAAATTTATTCGCCTCCCAAAGAAACAATTTACATACCTTTAGTAACTTCATAAAGGACGGAAAGCTCCTTTAAGATTTAAATTACGAACGACGTGCGCGTTTATTCGATAGCATTATTCAATCGAGATGCTTGCGCTTTATCAACGCTCGTCGTAAAAGTGTTGCAGCCCTCCCATGGTAGTCTTAATTTAAGCGTTTCTTTGTTTGCAATTCCGTACCGGTAGAGCGTTCAATTAGCGAGAGCACGGCGAAAGTTCAAGCCCGAGTCGCCTAAGGGCACGTTCCGTTATGTTGTTTCGTTCGTACCCGGGGCCGGCCACTCGCATTTTTCCCTCTTTTCATCGCTCGGCTGAAACGCAATCAAGGCTGGCCCTCGTTTCTTACCTTTATATTTATGCCACTTTTAATATCCGCGGAGAGCAACGGTTTATTGCAACGTGCGGCGCATTCGTGCGCGATCCACACCGCTGAATTTGGGCGAAACGAAATAACACCACCAAAACAATCAGGCCGACTATCAATCCCTGTTTTTCCTCCCCGAACTCTGCTGCTTCGTCCAAATAATTTTCATGCGGGTAAGAGTGACACGTGCGTCCATTTAATCGTCTATATAATAAATAAATAATATATATAATAATAAATTGATTCATTCGTTGTTTTGATAGTAAGTTGAGGCAAATGTTGCAACAACTGTTGTGGGAATATGCTGATTTGATGACTTATTACATTATGAGTTTCTGAATTTCGAAAGAAGGAGTTAAGAGGAACAAAAATTTTGGATTTTACTTGTTTAAAAATACACGTGATATTAGAATTTTGTGAATCTTGCTTGATTTGTTAGTCAAGATTAGACCAGTATCGATAATGTTTCATACTCTGTTTAAAAAAACGTTTCAAATAAATTGGAAAATTATTCTATTTATAATCATAATAATCATAATACGAACACTTTCTGATTTTTTGTTTCGAGTTATCGTCAGTTTTCGAACGTCTGTACAAGTTAACAAATAAATTTCTGCCTATAAAATGTCTTTAAAACTCTCGGTTTTTTTTTAAATACAAGACACCCTGATATTTCCTACTTAATTAATCGAAGAAACGTGAATCAATTTCATCTTCTTCTCAACACGGAGATTTACATCTCTAAATCTATCTCTAGATCTAATAATAATCGACTCTCCACCCTCTTCGCTTCTATCATGTATTCTGCATCTTTTGCATAAATGGCGTGCGCAATGGGGGCCGTTCGTTTCGATAGCTTTCTTAAATTCGACATTTGTCTGCGACAGCGAGTCGTCGCTGGAAAATTGATATCAGGAGGGCAGGGACCACTGGACGCTGGCAGATCGATGTTTACGATAGCGCTTGGCTGTTGGCACCTAGACATATTGTTGCTTTTCGCCCCGGTGTTGAACGACAACTGCATTCCTCCCCGTGTTACACGCCCCTATTGACCGTTGCCTTTATGATTGCACGCTTTTGCACACGCGACACGATCCGCTGTGTGAACTACGATTGTTCTCTCGCGAACCAACCACGGCCATTGTTAATTAAACCGTGATTCGTACTCTTCGTTATAGCATTCGCGTTTGCATCAACGTTACGTTGTCAATCGTAATTTTCTGGATTAATCTGATAATGCGCCTGCGCGCGCGAAAGTTTGGAGCATCCTTTGCTCTTGGAAATTTGCAAATTTTTTTTTCACGCACAGTTTTGTGCGAAAAGTGGTATGAGCATTGTAATTGTAAATTTAATTTTGAAATGCGATCAATTTTGCAGCTTATTTCTTTTGAAATTTTAATATGCTTGAAAGTTTAAACGAGAATTTTTAAATCTCATGAAAAATTGATGCATGTTTTCTAGGAAAAGAGGAAAATTAATCAGACGACACGACTAATTCTAAGTAATAGACTTTTCACGCACTTGACTTCGAAGAAGAAGTTTAAAACGAAACAAAAACTTTTACTTGCGCTTGCATTTTACGCAAAAAATCTCAAAAAGATTCATCGTCGTTTCTATGAAATCGTTATCAACGATAGATCGTCTAGTATCGATGAACCATCGATTGTATTTTCTATTAAGCCAAGCCTCAAATTTTCATTACTTTCCTCTACAAATTCTCTCTCGAAATTGGAATCGTTCCAAGATTCGTCGGCCAATTTCGCGTCAAAACGATCACGCGGGCATTTGGCTGCGATCGCAGACGCGAATCTATGATACATGTGGGAGCGGCATAAAAAATTGGGATAGCTCGGGGAACGAGTATCGGATAGGGGAAAAAATTCGCGTGCCACGAATGAACGTTGAAGTTGGCGGTGTGCATGCGATTTCGTGAGAAATCGAGGTTTGACCGAAGAGAGGAGAGCAGAGGAGAAAGAGAGAGAAAGAATATATCGAAGGGTTGAAAGTTATGCGCGTCACAAACCGTTCTTTGTCTCGACACCGGCAACCTTATCGATCCTTCGACGCGTTATTCCCTCGAGGGATCTACAGAGGCCACTGAATTCCCTCAAGTTTAATGAAAGAACTTCGATACCGCGGATCGTTGATCCGATATTCCGATAGAATAAAGCGCCGAACTGAGGAAAAAAAAAAAGAAGATTGGTTCGAGTATCAAGAAGTATAAAATATAGTTACTTGAACCATTTCTATTTTCTTCGGGAAAGCTATTAACATTAACGCGTTCGACGTCACTGTTTACACGAATTTATTACTTACGGAGCACATTGACTGTCTTCACTTTACGATTTTCCAATGTAAATTAAAACGAGATCCCTAGCTCTTTACCTTCGTAAAGTCAGATTAGCTTTACTGAATAATTTTAAAGTAAGTTTAAAACAAACGTAACTTACTTAATAATTCAATAGAAAAGTATGTAATAATACATAATAATGCTATTATCTCCATGAAAAATAATTCGCCAAATGTTTTTCTAAAACAAATTGTACATTATCGGGGTCTTTAAAAAGAAAGAGAACGGTCTTGAAAGTACACGAAATCCGTGTAACATCGATAATTTTATTGCCTCAGCCAAAAATATGATAAAATCTATTTTTGTTACGCGTGCACCCAAAATTGAGAGATTCTCAACAAAAATTAAAATGCCGATACTTAATTACACGAATTGACATATATTTCAATATTTTGAAAAAATAGAGGATATGTAATTTACCCGTAAAATAGACTAACTTCAAGTTAGTGATTAACGACACAAATGACGTGAAGTTAGCTGTTATCTGATGAATTTTTTTTTAGATAAATTCACAATTGCCTTTCTGATTTTAAATATTTCACTTTTATTTTTGGGACTACTTCTACGGATATATAGATTACATTTTGTACACGCATTGTTTGTATCCAAATATTTTCGTTGGGCCAAATTGTCGTCGGAGTTTACTTGCTACATTGAGAGGCACATTGTCGGATCCCTGGAGTAAATGCTTATTCTCAATAATAAACATCTCGTTCGTTACATTAGCATACTCTAGTAGACCAAATTAGCATAGTAAATGTTATTCTCAATAATAGACATCGTTCTTAACATGTAATACATTAACATATTCTCTTCGCTGACATTCCAAAGACGTTTAGTTTAACAAAAAATCAGTGCATTTATCTTTAATTTTCTCAGTTTACTCTCTTTTTCTAGAAACAAGAAATTGCAATTCCATGCAGTTTTGCGAGGTGCGTGAAACGATAACTTGCAACATCTAAAATAAAAAGATAATCATTTTATGAATAAGAATCAGAAATTATTTTCTCCTCAATCAACCAAGTTACGAGTTGACACATTTCGCAGTCGGTCGATATTTTTTCACTCTCCGAAATAAAGTTATCTCCGTCTCCTTCCTTTCTTTGTTTATCTGGAAATTCATTTTTAAGCTATTTAACGTGATAATTCGGTAGCAATTAAAAAAAAAAACCACAGAATGGCGTCAATTTGCACAAACATCAATCAGAAACTGAATATGAAATGACGTCAGTTTATATCAGCGACCACGAATTGCGTTAGTCTTTATCCGTACCTTGTGTCAATTTGACAAATGTATTTTATAAAATGTCGTGCTATTTTGCACAATGATTGATATCCATTTTTCCGATACACAGTCTACATTTCTGATACTTGTGCTAACAAGATATATTGAAAATGATATTCAGTCTCAGCTACTCGTCTTCTAATCATTGTACCGCAATTACGTGCTCAATGTGTCACCACTTGGAAGATGTAGACAGACAACGTTAGATTTGAATATATTATTCATTTGCTGCAATTAAAAATTTGCAATTTTTGAGTTACCGGTACAGAAAAGACACACGTTACTCGTACCTTTTTACTGATAAATTTTAAGCGCACACATTCGAGATATTATTATAAGAACGAAACTGTAACAAGAAGAATGTTCAAATTCGTTTCGTATAACAAGTGACAATTCAAAATGAACGATCAAACTACAGAAGATAAGATCAGAGTACGAAAATCGAACGCTTGCACGTGAGTGTAAGATTCATCTTATACACGACTGAACAGAAATTTAGTCCATTTATTGTTAACCGCTCGTCGATTTTATCAGTATTTTATTATCGCGTCAATTCGACAACCAAGGGAATTTTGTTTCTGTTTTCAATCAAAGTATCAAACAACCTAGTCCGTCGTGAAATTTGTAAATCGTGGCAAGCGCGCTTGCTGTTTGAAACAATATCTCAAAACATGATACGTCTCCCCAAGGACAGAGAGAGAGAGAGAGAGAGAGAGATCCCACATTTCAAATTTTAGCTTCCTGCTTCTTGCTTCTTAGATTTTAGATTGTAGATTGTGGATTCTAGAAATCAGCGGCTAAGAATCTATATATATAGAGAGAGAAGGGATTGGTAGGAGGTGCCTGGGTTCGCAGCCAACTTTTATAGCCGGGCGAAGCTTCGATTAGGGGTACAATACTTTCGAAAGCGAAAGTAACTGTATAAACGCGCGTTTGATGCCGGATAAAAGGGCGTGATATGATAAAGGTCGTGTAGAAAGACGCAACGATTCTCGACGACTCTTTCGTCGTCGGATTTTCCATGACAAATGTTTACACGGAGAGTTTACACGCCGTGGTGCACGTGGTTTGCGGCGTTACCCCGTCTGGAATAATCCCGTTAGTAGTTTCGTAATTGGATTTCATCGGTGTCTGATGCCCTTTGGCCGCGTTAAAATTTATAATGCTACTTGGAGGCGCGACGCCCGGTAATGACACGGCTCGTTTGCCCTGCTATTTAAATTTGTCGCGGTTCACGACGAAATTCTCCGACTCCTTCCCTGTGTCGCTTTGTGTCATCCGAAAGAGCTTCCTTGCGGGGCTGAACGGGAACGGACGCGAATTCTCTGCAAGTTTAATGAAAGAAGTTTGGCATCGGGGCAACTTTAAGCCGATATTCCGATCGGCGGTCGTTTAACGGCTGCTAACGAGAGCGAATCGATTCCACGGGAGGGGGGGGGGTGGGTCTCATTTCCAAAGGAAATTATATCCGTTGATTGTCTCACTCGAAACCATTAAACCGGTACGCGTTCACATTTTTTTAGTCGAAATGAGGGAGATACATTCCCCCCTCCCGCTCTTTTTTTTCCAATCCATACGCGATTGATTCGAACCTTTTGTCGTTGAAGACCGAGCTTGAAATTGCGCGACTCTCTCTCTCTCTCTGAAGCAAGATACAGCAAGATAGGATTAAAATTTAATCGTGGATTTTGCGCACAACACGAAATAATCTTGAGTCCACCTCGGACATTATCGTGTTTGCTAACGCGTAACTTTTACGTAAATTTTACGTGTACACTATTACATCGTGCATGAGTAATTGGACATTTAAAGCAATTTGTGTGCTGTTGCCACAATCAAAATCAAATGTTCTGTTTTGTCATTCAAGTTTCGTAATTAATTTTTACTATTTAAATAATTGATGGTTCATACGATCTGTATAAATACGTATTTTCGGCCGCTTAATAATTATTATTAACAATGAAAGAGCAAAAAAATTTATGTCCAGCGAGAAGAATATTAAGAAAATGTCGAATATTAGTTCGAACAATCTTACGATGAGAGTACTTGAACAAACGAGAAAGTATTAGACGAGGACTGAGGAAAATAAATTTGCAGAAACAACGCAGTTGAATTACAACAAGTTACAACCGAGAATATCGACGCGGGTTGTACACAAACTTCCTTCTCGAAGAACGAAAATTACAGTTTTCTCGTAGAAAATGCCGACCGCGTCGAGCTTGTCAATGCGCGCGATATATATTTATCACGATTTATCATCGTCGTGTCGCCGATAACGAATTAAAATCGTTCGTTCTCGAATGACAAATCGTTTGAAAATTTGTTCCTAACCGAATCCCGAGAAAATTACAAGAGAAATCACTTAGCTCGACTCGAATACCCTTCCGACCCGAATAATTCCACCTCGCTCCGCCTGGTCCTGCCTGGAGAGAAGACCGAGACGTGAGAATCTGGATAGCGGAAATTGCAGAAATTTTCGAATACCCACGGGGAAAAAAGGCGGAAACGCGGTTCTGGATGCGCGCGTTACTCATTCCGATTACGCGTGTACTTGGGAATTGTGCTGCACGGTACGTAAATGTCGCGTTGCGCGATGTTTGTCGGCGCGAGTAACACGGCGGCTGTGCCTCGATTGGTACTGATTACAGGCCACGAGAATGGATCTGCTAAAGTGTGTTGGTCGACGGATAATTACGAGTTCCTTTTTCTTTTATCGGCGTTTGCATCCTGCCGTTAATTAATCTTGCGCCAAAATATAGCACTCGCGCAAAATTCAACGTTAAGCACGTTCGCGTGACACAGATTTTAGATCTGAAATCGCTCCTTCTTTTCGTTTTTCCTCTCGCGAGACAAAGGAGCGCGCGCGCGCGAAAGACGTGACGTAACGCTCGTGGATTCAATTCGAAGGAAACACTGTTTTTCGTCGTTCCCGGTCCGGGGACGATTCTTAATTGCTTTCATCGGCTAATTCTTTGTCACCTTAATTGCTCTCTCCATCGTGGAATTCCCATTTCCCCCGTGTACTACTACCCGTTCGTTAAATAATGTAATAGCTTAATCGTATTCCGCTTGGACCGGTACCAGTTGAATTATCGGGGAAAACATTACGGGCAATGTTCCCTCTCCAATAACTGTACGCTACTACTGTGTCGTTCTTACATCTACCATCGATTTCCCGTTGAAAGTAAATTTTCATTCCATCCGTACATAATGCACGAATTGTTTGAGGTTACGTTTTAACGAACGAAAATTTCGTTCTGCATCCAACGGAAAATAACGTCGATCGCGTCGTCGTTCGTATCTCGTGATTATCGTCAATTTTTCAGTTTTCCAATTCCTGCAAGGCGCGTTATCCTGCAATTACACCCGGCCTCAATTTTCGCATCTCAATTTACGTCAATTAGACTGCGAATTTTTACGCATTTCGTGAGAAATATCGCAGGCACCGAAACGCGTAAAACATTTCCTGCGACATTTTACTGCATACTTGTTGTAATATTCTACGTTCGTTAAAATATTAAAAAAAAGAAACATCTATAAAAGCTCGCAGTTTAATAATAATGCTGGTATTATTAAATTTTTAATTTTTCCTTATTTCTCAATTATTTCCCGCTTTTAGCAATTATTGTGACTTGCAGATGCCTGTGCATTCACGAATATGCGATAACGTATAAAATATGCAACAATATATGAAATGTAAGGAGAAATGGCACAAATTCTCGTTCCTTTGGTTACGTTCATCAAAAATATGAAAACGCACGAAAATCCGTAGTCTGACAGAAATAACGTTGGTATAATATTATTTCTGATTCTGTTCAACTGTTTTTCACTTTTACTAATCTGTAAGCTGCGGACGTTTGTGCATTTGCGAGTTTAAAGATATGAGAATAAGCAAGCATATAAAATATTCAAAACGTCGCCATTTGTCATGGTAGTTACCCGGCGAAACGAATCTCCATATAAATGCCATTTCTTTCGTTGTGTTTATAAAACAAAAATTTGCATTAGCACACGTCCGCGATCTGGTAACAAGATATATGGTAAAAAGATCACAGTCTTCGATAAAAATACGGAAAGGCACACTTGATCTTGAAATTTGTTGACAGAAATTAGTTAAATTTATGCATCATGATTTAACCTAATCAGTAGTTTATCGTAATACCACGAATATCATTTACTAAACACTAATATTGTATTATAGAAGTATTATAGAATTAGAAATATTATAGAATTAGAATTAGAATTATTATAGAATTAGAAATATTATAGAATTAGAATTAGAATTAGAATTATTATAGAATTAGAAATATTATAGAATTAGAATTATTATAGAATTAGAATTAGAATTATTATAGAATTAGAATTAGAATTAGAATTATTATAGAATTAAAGTTAGAATTAGAATTATTATAGAATTAGAATTAGAATTATTATAGAATTAGAATTAGAATTAGAAATATTGTAGAATTAGAATTAGAATAATATTATAATATTATAGAATTAGAATTAGAATTAGAATAATTTAGAATATCGAGGGTGTAATGATGGAAAAGTATCAAATGAATCCTTTACTGCCACAATGTTGAGAAATACAATTTTCTCGTTTAAAACAAATGAATATTTTTGGAAATAAATAAAAATAACAAACAACTGAAAGTAAATGAAACGGAAATTTTTTAATTAATAAAACGCAATTGTGTTAACGCAAGATTGACCCGGACGGTTTCAGGAATTGTAAAGGCTTTATAAATTCAGCGTACGAATTTCGAGATGAATTCAGGGCAAATGCACGTGCGACACGAGCTTTCGCGAATTCTCAAAGTAACAAACACACATCGCGGGGACACATTTCCCTGTGAAAGAACCGAGGGTAATCGTAGATTCGCGGAGCACAGAGACCGCTCCAAAAGTCACAGTAATTACATCGTCCACGTTAATATGTTTCCTTCCCTTTCTCTCTCCGGGAATTGAGATTCCGGCATCGACGCGGAGAATTGCGGAAACAGGAGAGACGGAACAGAGAGATGGAATTCGGGATGTGCGACGAGCGAAGGAGAGAGAGAGAGAGAGAGAGAGAGAGAGAGAGAGAGAGAGAAGAAGGTCTCGTCGTTGGAAGAGAGGTGCAGAAACGTAATACTAATAGAAATCGAAATACAGGAACAGAAAGGGGAGATACCTTGAGACAGTAATCGGAGTTCAAACTCTGTGGAAATGGAAGTTGCGGCGAGTTTCGCGGAAATAAAATAAACAGTCCGGAATGCAGGTAAAACGTGGAACGAGAATACCACGAGAAACAGACAGAATGGACATGAAAATTGGAAAAGAATTCTACAGAGTCTGTGTTGGGTCGACCTTTTCTGGTTTCTCGCCAAATTATTTTGATACTTAAAAATGCTACATCTTTTTTTTTTCGTTACCGAATCACTTCAACTTTCTCGTAATAAATAAACTCGCTGTGTTTCTCGAGACTTAAAAATTTATATTTATAGAATAAAATCGAGAAATATTTAGTATAAGAAAAGACGTCTGTTGCCAGTACCGTATATTCTGTTCGAATTGTAGAACACTTCTACATCGGTAGAGTGAAATTCTACTGTATACAGGTGATCAAGGGACCACGACGGTGAAATTCGACGAGTCGGGGAAGGGAGACGAGAAGTATACAGAGAAAAACGTACAGGTCTGCGGAGATCTAATTTTCTCTCTCTGTATATCTTTGTCTCGCTCGCTCGTCCGTTCGAACGATCCACTGCGCGCAGCAAGTCGTAGATGCGCCGCAACATGTGTTAGTAGCAATCTAATTAATCGGCCAAGTCCGCGTGTGCTCACACGTATAACGCAGCGGCCGATGCAAACAGCGCGGCGGCGCGCGCGCTTTCAGATAGAAATGAGGCCGACGCGCGTAATATCACCGGTCGCAATATGCATCGCCATGTGCCGTTCATCCGGCGACGGATTCACCCTGTTTCACCGATACGCCAGTGGCCTCGTGTTTTTGATACGCGCGCGCCGGGAAAAACTGCACCCTGGGAACAGGGGCGCGGATAACACGCGCGCGCCCTCTCCCCCCCCCTTTCAAGCCTTTTCTATGAGATTCTTCCCCTCGCTGCACCCTCGATCGCATTTGTAATGATTACGGCGAACGGACGTCGCGGAGAACGGATAATCTGAAAATGCTGTTTCGGTGTAGCGCGCACCGATACCGTTTAATTAGCACTTTTCGCTCGATCCCGGCCCGTGTCGATTTGTCGGCGAAGCGATTACTCGCCGGATTGGATATATCGTAGTTTGTAGCTTGTAGCTAATGAATAATGGAACTGTGTTTCTTAACTGGGTTACGGTTCCACTGGGTTGCAACCCAGTGAATTCGTTTCGTTTCTGTCTCGTTTGCAAGCGAGGCGAACCGTGCGAGGATCGTTGTCGTTAATAATTGGTAGACCCTTCGTCAGACGGATTCTGTTAGTATTCGGTTTGTACAAGTGAGCTTTTGTGTTTTTAATCTGGCTGCGGTTTTTTTAATTATTTCGGATCCAATCGGTTTCTTTTTCTTTCTTTGTTGTTTCTTTAAACAACTTGGGAAAAATGTGATGTATATGTATGATGTCGGTGTATTTGTACATGTTGCGTTGAATTATCATTCTGACGAACGAAATATCTGTGAGAACAAGAAGAATCTAGTATAATGACATTTGATGGAAGTGCATTAGTTTGTACAAAGAACGTTTGATTATTCCGAGACATTTCTCCGTGGTTCAGAAAACGCTTTCGCTGTAATCATAGCTTTAAATATGTATTTTATATATAAGATATATATATAGAAATATTATATTATACTATATAAATATGTAGCGGCCTAGGATTCCTCAACTACGTGTTTCGAACACTGACTAGCACAAGCCGCAAGTGGCTGCGCGCCTAGCGTCGAGGTCCTACCGATCTCCGACGTTAAGCAAGCAGTGTGGGGGGACCCCGCTAGGATGATGGGTGGATTATATATATATTTATATATATAAAATAGGTAACAGAATATATAAAATACCAAAATATAAAAAATCTCTTATAATATTTATGATTTATGTAGTATCATTCGTATTCATATGTATTTACATATAGAATACATATTATCACACACATACGCGTGACCTACTGTTTGAACATTTTCAAAGAAACACGAACTCGCAGTATATTGGACCAATAGATAAGATAATCGTGTCTTGTTACGATGCGCGTACATATTTACACACAAAGGACTTCTATTGTAATAATAAAATCGATATGCGCAAGCTAGCAAAAACACGGTGAACAACAACATTACCTTTAATTAGCAGCTTTACGATCGTCGGTAATAGGATACGTTCGCGCGCGAAATCCGCCTGATTTGTTCGTTTTTCCGTTAAAAAAAAAAAAACGGGAAAAAACACACACGCGCGCACGTACGCACAGAGCGGTGTCCAGCGTGTTCGACGCCGCGATCGAATTTTCGTCGCTGAAACCGCGCGTGAAACACGTTCCACGCAACGTGCGTTTTTTCCCCAAGCGGATCAGCGAGGATTACGATAACCGTCGAATTTATTTTAAAACTGTAATCGTATCTCGAATACGAGCCTACGGGAGGGGGGGGCATCCGCTGCGATATACGTGTATGCCGGGGTGTCATAATTCAGCGACGACCAGCGAATGGCGTTGCAAATCAAGCACGAGTGTCTCGAGCCAGTTACGCAATTGAAAACAAATGGTCGAAACTGGGTAGGCTCTCGTAGCGTTCCAATCGTCAGAGGTTAAACAAATTTCCAAATTTATTGAATCAGCTATTTCTAGTCGGATAGACTGACGTGTTTCGACGAAAGAGAGGAAAGAGAAGGTAGAGACGCGATGAAAAGTATCGGCGGGGTCCCTCTTTCGCGCGAGACAGGGCTGCAATTTTATGACGCGTATATTTATATTTCTCCTCGTATATTCGTTCCGCCCTTCTGTGGCATTTCGTGGCATTTGTATTTTTCTCTTTCTCTCTCTCTCTCTCTCTCTTTTCCTTTTTTTTTTTTTTTTTTGGTTAAAATAAGGCAGATAGTTTTGATCCATGCGTGGTTGTAAATTAAACGCGAGACAGTTCTGAAATATTCGCTGGATAACGGAACGCAGGATTGCTTGTACGACGCGTCGGTGGTGCTCGACGAATCTACTATTTTAGTTGCGATATATCGTCGGTTCTTCCCTCGTTTTTTTCTCTCCTCTCTCCCCAACGTGGAATTTTCGTTTTTTTTTGGAGGGGGGGGAAGAGAAGGGGTTTGGCGCGATCGACCGTGACTTTCGAAATTACCCGCGGAAATCTACGGTCCGATTAAAATTTCGTCGACAAACCGTGCACCAACGGAACACTGTTTGACTACGTATTTGCTTTGCAACATAGCGAGGCTGTAAACGAACTCTTTTTTTTTTTTTTTTAATTCAAACGAATGGTAAATACTTCTCGGAGAAACACTCTTTGTAGCGATAACGCGTTGAAAAAACGGTGTAATTAAAATGCTTATGCGCCCTACATAAAAATTCAACCGAGTGTGCAGCACAAGGGTTGCTTATCTTTTCGTCAAGCTGTTTCGCAAAAGTTCTGTTGAGTTTCGAATTTCTGCGAGTCTAGTCTTTTTTACGAAAAAAATGCGTCGTAGCTTGCGTATCGTCATACCTCAGCTCAGTTGAATTTTAATCTAATTAAAATTCAACAATTTGAAGGAGAAGACGATTCCATTTTTTAATATATTTTTTGTCACGTGTACATCTTACTTCAGCAACAAAAATTTCATCTTTCACTTACTGTGAAAAAAAAAAAAAAAGAATTAGGCTCCAAAATTTATGGCACGTTCGAAGCAGCATCTGATTTTTAATTACTTTTCTGTTGGTTCAGTGTAATCACTCGAAAGTGGAAATGCTGCTTCCTTGCTGGAGCAGGCACTTCAATTTTTAGACAAAGGACAACAGATTTCAAGATTAAATATTTTTTTTTCATAATTTTACCAATTCGTTTATATCACCAAACGGAACATCGCAAGTGAAACGTTAGTCCTGTAACCAGGATATTCCAAACGCTTTGAAGCCCGTTGATTTTCATACACGTCACATTTTTACTTACGAGGGCTTTACATTTCACTCTAACGCGTTTTCATTCTTTTTTATCTTCTCTACGATATGGGCTGTCCTCTATGCACGTCGCTCTTCTGGTGTTTTTTTCACTGCAGCACTGGAGTTTCTCTTTTCTAGCGTCCGCGTGTAGCTTTCATTTTTACTTCTAGAATTCCTGCTAGATTGCTCTCAGACAGCTTTTTTATCGCTGCATCTTTTTCCTTTTAATGCCCTTGCACGACTTCGTCGCAACGAGCGAAGCCTTCCTCCTTGATATTCTCCCAGTGTCTTTTATTTATCGCCATAACTTTCTTCCTTTCCTTCTTTATTGCTGGAAATCCCTTCTTGACGCATTGCCCCCGCTTTTTATCCTTGGAATTTATTTTTAGTACCGAAATTTCTCTTTTTGACGTTTTGTCCAACGTCCGTTGCAACCAAGGGACAGCTCGTAGTGTAATTTCAGACACTAGTGAAGATTGAAGACGTAGGAATTGGATTAAGATATTCACGAGAAAAAGTGGTCATCCATCTTCTTGGATGGAATGATGCTTGTTTCTGCTTGTCATCTTTGTGACTCAAATTGACTATGTCTTGATGGTACCAGCTGTAGCATCAAATTATCGCATTATTATTATTTATTACAGACGTTACGCTTTAATTTCTTAACATTTTTACAATTTTTACAATTTACGTTAATTTGATCTTGACATTAATTACAACAGGCAACTTTGTAATTGCGCTGTCTCCTCCTCATGTTTCGTTTCACGGCGCAAGGAAAGTCGTTCTTCGACGAAAATTTTTCCAACAGTGTCAAACGGGGAGTTCTAAAACCGAGCCTCGACGGAGACGGAACGAGGTCTCTGTGAAATGGAAATTCGTTGGAAGGTAGGACAGCGGCGTTCCCTGCATCGCGATGCAGCGGCAACTTCATCCAAGCTGGATATTGCATCCAGCGCGAAGCTCTAATCGATTCGGTTTATTACCGCAAAACGGGGGAAACGGGCAGAGGTGGAGGAACTTTTCGCGAGTAAATTGCAAACCGCTTAGCCCGAGTGACCGACCGGCCATTTATATCAATTCCAAAGTTTCCGACTTGCCGGCGAAACTTTGTCGCCTTTCAGTTTTCAACTCCGTTGCCAAATGCTCCGCTCTCCGAACCCTCGTTTCTCAATGAGCTCTCCAACGGTGGTCTTTCCTTAAAAAAGAGACAACTCTCGCGACTGAAACGGGAGAAGCAGCGATCGAAACAACCGTGCCGGTATGGATTGCATCGATCTGCGAGATAAGCTTTCGACGAGGCACAAAAGAAAAGAAAGAAAGAAACAGGCTAAAATGCTAAAGAGACATCAGAGTTTGCTCGTTGAAACTCGCGTGAAAGGTTGAAAGTTAGGAGAGAGAGAGAGAGAGAGCAAGAAAGAATCGCAGTTGAAAAGACGTCGAACAATGAGGACAAAGTCTGATCCGGTGACGCGAGTTTTTCTCGGGCGTGTGAATTCGTCAGTTGCCGAAAATGAGAGCGTCGTCCTCGTTTTCATCTCGCCAGCCTTCCGAATGTTTCTCGTCCTTCCTCTCCCGGTGGAAAAGGGAACGTTTCTCTTTGGACGACACGTCGGACAGAACGAAAGCACTTCTCGTACTCCGGACGCATTTTTTCATTGAACGAAGGCCTGATTACGCGAATCTCGCAGAAGATACTTGGCGAGAAAAATAGCGGCGAGGAAGAAGGAGAGATCTGAGGATCCGAGACAGTCGAGGAAAAGGGGATTCTCGTTAATGATACGTTTACGTTTTTCTTAAATCCTTTCCGCGCGAGATGTTCGTTGAAAGAGGCACGAGTAAAACAGCCTGTCCATTTCGTTCGCGGGGTTCAAAAGAGTTATCGCAACGCGAGTTGCGCAATATATGCACTAGCTCATTGTTACGAGCCTAACGACGAAACCTAAGTAGGAAATTACTTTATCTGCTCAAATACCGTAAAGAGTGCTACGCTTTAGATATTTTGTACATTTCCTTTTGCGTTATAATTTTCGTTGCGTGCAATATTTGAATCCATAAGAATCCACAGTTACGAGAGTCGACGATCATGATCGTCTCGGCAAAGTTTGAAACGAGAGCATGGAACGTGCAAGGTGTTCACTGCAAGTACAGTGTTTCACAGAGATTGTAAAAGTACTTAAACATTGTATTAATGTACGAAATATCTCTTCGTGACACGCTTTAAACGAGATATTTTTATTTTTTTATCGAAACTCAAAGTATTTTCTGAATTCGCAATTCCGTATTTGAATGTGAAAGGACCGAGCAATGTTGAGCGAAGAAAATATTCTTTTTCATAAATAAAACAAGCCATTTTATTTGTTTCGACGCACGAAATATTTCACAGTCGGGTGTTTCGCTGCAAGTGTTAAATGATCGATACCATGCCACGAATAATATTACAATATTAAAATATATCATCCAAAGCGATGACATCACGAACGACATTATGTGGCGAGATATTTCATTCTTGGATGCGGAGGGGTTAATGAATCTCGTTATTCACTGCCGAGACTTGTATTTCATATTTATTACTTATTATGTGTTTAAGATGGCTATTCATGCTGTGTGATAATTTTTTATTAAAGTTATAGCGTTATAATTTGTTGAGTATCTCGTAATTTGCACATGTATACATTATCAAGTTTCAATCAAACATCAATTTTCTCAATGCAATCACAGCAGTAACAGATAGTAATAGATACTATAAAGGTAACAGATAGTGACTATACATATAGTCAGACTGCTGCGTAAACTTGTGAAATTTCAGATATTCAAAAAGAAAAAGAGAAACAAGCGTCACTTTATTGACTCTGATTGGACAAAACTTCTAAATTATTATATGTAAATAATATTCTTCATATTCGTTTGAAAAAACATGTAAATACATCGAATAAAATTTATTTTACTATTATAATTATAATTAGAATTTCTGGTGATTTTGTCCGCATATACTTTTATCTTGCAATAAACAAACACAAGAAACATCTTTCCTCTGAATTTTCTCATACAGATGACATCTGTCAAATGTTTAAAATACACGTATTTCTTAAAATATTTGAAATTTAACATGTTTGTGTAGATATTTGTGATGTATCTATGACGTCAAACACACACAGTGCTGAGATGAAAGTTTTTTCACGGCAGGCGAGAGCCAGTGTAATTGCCATTTCGTTCCTGGCTTATAATTTCTTTGATGATATCCGTGCAATCTATAATTTTCCACCGAGGCCGAGAAACAAAGTTCCTTCTTTTTTTTTTCCGTCTGTCGATCCGTTCCGCGCAGAGAGTCGCAAAGTTATTAGCGCCAGTCGAACCGATTGCGATATCCATTGTCGCCAGTGCTCAAATGACGATTTGCCAGTACGCGAAAGTGACGCACGACAGCAGAAGAGCCGGAACACGAACGGCATTGTTCTTCTATCTTTTTGTCGTCGCGCAAGCGGGTCATTTGCATCAGTTACAGCGGCCGCATTCGCTCGCCCTCTGCCATCTCTCTGGATCACCGGCAAAACGGCCTCGCCTCTCTGCCTCTGCTTTTATGAAAAATCGTCACCCCCTCCGCCTTTGGATAATCCTGCAAATAACTTTGGATCCCGCGCGATGTTCCCAACAGCCAAAGAACCGTAAAACGGTTAAAGGAAAAAAGACGTTTTGCAAAGATTATTTCATTATCGTTCCACGAAATATCACGAATATTACGTTCTTTCCTTTTGTCCCTTCGGTCTGCTAATCCCTTTATTTTCTTCGTTTCTTTTCAAATTAAATTAATAATCGCAACGCCTTTGTGCAAAACCTCTTCACCGTTACGGAAACAACAGACTCGTTCGTAACGCCGTTTGAAAGCAGCGCGAGTTCCCGCGTTCGCAGCGAAAGTTTCGGCGGCTCGCGTCGAAGAAAAGCTGCGGCAGTTGATGAATTTTCCACGAGAATTTCTCTCTCCCGTCCGACGTATCGCCTGCTACGTAAGAAGCGACCACACGAAACAGATGGCGGTGGAAAATAAAAAGCGTCCCTTGTTTCCAGCCCCTCCTCCTCCGTCCAATGTCGGCCAGCTGCTGCTGCTCGAATCTCTCGCGGAAAAATCTAACTCGTTTCAGACTTGCACCGCCGCGGCTGCAGTCCCTTTTTCCGCGTTGCTCGTTCGGCAACGACCGACTCGTTCGTCCCTTTACTTTTATTCTCCGAAAACTTGCTCTTTCTTTTCACTCGTTCGGCTTGTCGAATCGAATCCTTTAATTCGGAATACTTCGTGCGTAAAGAGACCGCGGATGTTTTTACACTCTTATGGAGATAATTAAGAAGAAGAAAAGCTAGGCGGGAAATTATTTTATTTATTAAATTATTTATCGGGTGACCGATAAAAAATTCTGTCGCGAAGAAGAAATTCTCGCAATTTTTAAAAAATTATTGACTCGTGTGCGATATAATGTTATATTTATAAAATTCGAGACAACGTTCGCATCTCGAGAGAGAGAGAGAGAGAGAGAGAGAGAGGGGGGGGAAATAGAAATAAATTGAACGCCACGCGAGTTTTGTCCTTCAACTAGAGCAAGAGAAGAATTTATCATTCGGGTTGATAAATTCGGTGTCGACGTTGTGCGACGTTGTATCTGGCGTGATAATCTGTTTCAGTTAATAATTCAGCAGATCGAAGCGTTCAGTAAAAGCAATTATGCATGTTAATACGTAAACGCGCTCGTACAATACCGTGATTAACGTAAAATTACAAGTTACTTGCGCTACCGGCTTTCGAATTCTCCATGGATGGTATTTGCCACACGATCGCGTGATTTCCCGATTGTTATCGACGCGTTACACACGGCTCGATATATGGAATTTTGGATAATGAACCTTTGACGAAACGGGCATTAAAGTGAATCACGTTTCTGAATCTTTTGACTTTACACGTATGCCAAGAAAACGTAACTATTCATTTTAATTCAACCTGAAAAATGTAAATTATAATTATATATTCAAATATCAAGTATCAAGTTTAAATTTGTTACAGCATTTTTCAAATCAGACTTTACTATTAAAAATATGTTGAATTTTAGTAAATATAACAAATATAAGTACAAGCAATCTGCTATCAAAATATATCGTTGTCAATGTACATTAAAAATTTGTTAACCCGTCTTGTAATCTACGTTATCTGTTACGGTTGACGATATCTTCTAAGATTGAAAATGAATCAGAATATATTAATCTTATTTTTAAACTCCAACAACAAAACATAAACGAGTATTTTCATGTTATTGACAAAGATTTAGTTGAATTCTTAGTTGGATACTCTCCTTGGATACATTCTGCAATTCGTAATGCAAGTAGGTTAAGACGAAAGAACGTAATATGAACAAGAGCTGCCGAAAATGAGAAAACTTTGACACGTTTAAGAAACTAGCACTGCTTTTACAAAAACCACCGTACAAAGAGTATAAAGAGTATACTCACTGTCAATAATAAAATATCGCAGTAACAAAATAATTGTCAAGAAATATGCAATTCTCAATCAGTCAGTTGCTCGTATGAGCTTGACAGACAAAAAAGCCAAGCCTATTAAAAATATTTAAAGAAAAAAAAAAATTTCGAAACCCCCAACACGTTCGCAACAACAGTAACAACAAAATATGTACTTTGTAGCAACAAACGGCACAGTACATTCGCAAAATGTTACACGCGACCGTGGAATCGTCGGATAAACGCGAGAATAGCCATCGAACTTAAACGATGCGACATATTCATCGACGTAGCGGGCTCAAAGGGGCGATCCTCTGTCCCGTTTTTCTTTCTTTGCCGGATTCACCCGTCGGACAATGCGTTCCATCTACTCGCCTACGGGCTCGTTTCTTTCTCCCCTCGCGTGAAAATACACGCGCCGCGCCCTAGTAAATTGGAATTCCAACGGGATAACCGGGTTTCCACTCTATTCGCTCTCCTCTCTTTTCGTGCATATTCCGGCTGCTTTCCCGGGGGCAGGCTCGTCCGTTCCGTGACGACGGCCAGAGGGTTGAAACGCAACCGACTAAACTCGACTTTGCCGAGCTTAACCGCGGGGAACGAGCAACATCGATGGAGTGCTAAGCTTTTATTGCCGGCGATTCCGCCCCCCGATTACGATTATTATTATTTTTATTACTATTAAGAGGAGCCCGGCCCCTCGTAGCCTGTTGTACGAGGCCAGCTTGCAATCGAATCTCTGTAACCGCGCGACACGTACGAAAATGCGAGTTATGCTTGTTGTGTTGCTTGCAAGATGAATTTCACTGACAAAGGAAAGTATATATATATATATACTGAGAACCTTTGTACACACTAAATTGTTATTTAATTATTGTTCCAAACAACGACTTGTTACTTATATACGTAAGCAATTATTTGCACCAAATTATAAAGTCACTTGAATTTTTTTTTTTTTTTTTTTTTTTTTGGTTGATCGAGAGAGATCAGAATATATATTGTATTTGAATTGTCCGTAACATTGAGAAATTTCGAGTAATTCGTGTAGTTTCGTTAACACAATCCGAGTTATGTAACATGTTAATTTTTCGTGCAATTAATATTTTCGCGTATTTCGTTAAGCTTTCCACCAAATGCAGCCAAAAGAATTTGCAGTCCATTAACGAATGAAACGAATTTTATTTTGTAGCTTTCAGTATTGATTTTCAGTAAAATAATTCTGCATTATCCGTTTAATGTTTGCATAATGTTCGAGAAAAATATTGGAACATGTTATACAATATTACGACATTATATTACCTCGTTGGTTCATTGACACGATCAACCTAACCTAAACCTAACCTAAACCTAACCTAAAAAAGAAAAGAAAAGAAAAATTCAACTGACTTTATAATTTGGTGCAAGTAATTATTTACGCATATAAGTAACAAGTAGCTGTTTGGAGCAACAATTTAACATTCTATGAATACTCTGCGATTATTAAAAATAATCAGCGCGTGTACGAAGGTTCTCGGAGATGCTTGAAATAACACGCAAGATAAAGACACGCTGTTGTGTGTCAAAATGTAGAGGACATTACACAGGAATTCGCCAAATTCGACAAACTCGTTGAATAACCGTAGCCCGGAGAATTAGAGCGTCGAATAGAACGTCGAACAGAACGTTGAATAGAACGATCCCCGCGACTGAGGATGAAGTTATCGTCGTAACAGGCAGTCAAGCACAGAGAACATACATGTCCCTTTCGAGAGCGTTGCCCAAATTGACTGAACGTTGTTTGTGAGACGTTTACGAAAGGATCAGAGGGGCAAAGGTAGAACACATCCCGTTCCCGCTTTCGAATAAGACGGAACAGACACGGAGCGGTTGGAAACGGGGAAATGTACGCGTTCGAAAAAGACGTGTCTGGGTGAAAGAGATGTATCAATTTCCATCTTGAAAGCGCGGAGGAATGAAATCCCGCCGGAGAGAATGTTTCTCTTTCTTTTTTTTTTTTTACTTCCGCGTAATCCGGCGTGGACGAGGCGTTGGATCGTTCGAAATCGTTTTTCGATGGTAAAGATTTATTAAGGGGTTGAAACGGCTCGCTCCATACGACGCGCACTGGATCAAACTGTCGCGATATTCTTATTCCGCGTTGATTTATCTCGCTCCCTCTTGCCGATTTATCGATTCGTGTGTTATTTTGCCATTCATTTATTTACAAAGTGCTGTTGGCAAGGAATGTCGGGGAAAAGGAATTACGAGGAGCGAGATTGCTCGTAAAACGAACGGAAGTTTCACGCAGGCTGAAAACGCTCGAGGCTGCCGAGTGAAATGCCGATAAGAATGACAAACAATCGTCGCGTTATTTACCAACCCTGAGGATTTCTTCTTTTTCTTCCTTCTTCGCGCTCAATGTTTGCCTTCAAAGCGTGCGATTAAAAATACCGTCGTGACGAGCGAACGAGCGAACGTTTGTCCTACGATGGGGACAAGTTTCCAGTCGACAAAACGGTGTTACGTACGACGGAAATGTATTTATATTCGGATTATATGAATTTATCGTTCATCCAGTTTCCAGCAGCGGTATTAAAATTACAGGTGTTCGAACGCGCGTCGCGCGGTTTATTTTAGTCACGTATTGAATTTGATGTTTTCTGTCCCCATTTTTTCGAATTTGCTGTCCGGGTAATTTATATATCGGGAACGTTTCCCGTCATCTGCGAGTTTTCAACAGTGGCCACGAAAATACGCGCGTTGTTTTCAAAATGATTATCTTACTTTTCATTGATTTATCACTGCTGAAATTGTAGCCCCGGATGGCTCTCGCATGATTATATCAATGAATTATCAGTGAAACATTTTACAACTTGACTAAAATGTTGGAGAAATTTAGTAAAATAAATTTTATATTAGTAAGAGTATTATTCGAAGAAAGATACTATGTTATATTATTAAGATATTTAAGGAAATAAACTATTGGTAAATTCTCTCGTACAACAGCGATGGGTTTGACAATAAAACAGATGAAGTTGTACACGTAGGTAAATCACAGATCAACTGCTAATTCCGTTGGTAATTATTTGCAACTCGTCGATTTCGATGATCTTCAAATGTATCGTCGCGAATCTGAATAACTCGTTCCTACGCATAAATTTTAAGTTTTCGACAAGGTACGCAAATATATTTTTTACGGCGTTTGAGTCATATTTGCATCGGATTTCGCTCGAGCAATAAATAAAAACGTTAGTTACAATTTGCAACTGTGGAATTTTATAGTACGTCATTATTCATTGGAAACTTTTAGTTTTCAATTTTAAACATCAAAAGATGCGATCAACTGCTGAAATAAAAATTCTGCTATACGCTCATTCGGCATAATGGTTCTTGCAAAGTCAATGAAACTGATAAAACATGCTTTTTCCTACATTATCATCGCAGAATTCTACGTAAATTATAAACTTTTCCTCCCTCTTTGTCATCCAACTCAGCTGAAACAAATAAAGTTTCTAAGCGCGTCGTTTTTTTAAATAATATATTTTAAAATTATCATTTTATTCGACGTAAGATTACAACTATCGATGATTCGTTATTGAACTTTATAACATATTCTGAGATTATTGAAACCATTGAGGTGCAGCCTTTTGTAAATAATTATTATTCTTCCGTTTGACGTGAAATTACAAAATTACGAAAAAGAATTTTATGATCGACAATTACAACGTGGTGGCAAATTGTGGCAATTTATGCACGATTATATCACTATGTGATTCTATTGTTTAACATCAGAATTGTGGCTCGTAATGTGTAACGTGTAATGAAATATTCTGAATACATGAATATAATTATAATTTAAATAATGCCGGAGGCAAATAATCCTATCGCTGCTGCAATTAATTCTGTCAAAAGCAAAGTTCATAGAGTATAGTGGCTTTAGTATTTTAATTTCTTCGCGCGAGTATTTGTCTGGTTATTTCTCTAAATTGAAATTTGTCGATTTCAGCTCGACATTCGTAGCTAGACATTCGTTTACAAAATACAATAGTTGAGACAAATATTTCTTTGGTTGTTCTCGTCATTTCCAAAGTGAAATTCGTTCACGGCAATCGAATCCAGATCGTTGTTCGTGAATTGTTTTTTCAACGATCGAGATACATCCAAGATCAAATTATTCAAGTGAAAACTAATCAATGAAATCCAGAACGTCGTGTCGGAGCTTTATTTAGCCTGGAGCAAGTAAATCGTTTCCAGCAAGTAATAATCCCTCGTTTGAGTCGATTCAATTACTCAAAGATAACGACGAGATCGTCCAAGTGCGAAATAGAAAATGAAATGAAAAGGTATTAAATTCGTTAAACAGTGGGACATCACGTACGGATAGAAACGTTTCATTTCCACGTTCAAATAAACTAACACAATTCGGTACGTCATCTTCTGAATATATGTTGCTTTCCCAACGAGCCAAACACTTTGTCGCTTCAAAAGTCGAACCGTTCGTCGGACGAAACCCAGTCGGGTCTTTGTCAGGCATTCGTTTATAAGCTGCAGCGGTGGGAACGTCGAATTCGTTAATTTCCCTGGAAACCCATTTATTTCTGTTATCAACGAGCCAGATTGCCGCTCGCTGATGGGGCAACGCGTCAATTGAAAATCAAGCATCCCCCTTGGCATTGTTTTTATCCAAATGCCAGTCAACACAGTTCAGTTTCAGTCTAGCATAAAATTCATTTCACGCGATCGCGCCGGCTCGAAACCAACGGTGTTACACACCCTGTGTCTCCCCGTGTCGCGCGACGCGGTTGCTTCTGTACGATCAAGCAGAATCGCGGGCGTCCAATTTCGCAACCGAGAGACGAACAAGAGCGGGATGAAGAGAAAGAGAGAGAGAGAGAGAGAGAGAGAGGCCCAACCCCCTGTTCCATTTGGCCGTTCAACTTCCTTCGACCGTTAAATCTCCTTTTTTCCCCTCCCTGTCCCTGCCCACTCGAGGCACGGAGAAATTCGATTCTGGGCATCGGACGTCCGTGTCCATTTCCGGTTCTTGTCACCGACCTGTCGCTCTGCAATCCATGCACGTTTCTAATATCCTGGACCATCTCGCCGAAAAGAAAAGAAAAAAAAAAAACGCGTCCTCCGCCCGTGGCGATTCTATTATTCGTTATCAAAGTTGCTCGCGCGAAGGCACTCGCTCGATTCGATGATTCGCACTCCTCGCGAGAATTACAACTCGCGTATCCCATTCTTTCCCAATCGCGCGCCACCCGGGGAATCGGGATCCATTTCGAACATGGCGGTGACCCTGTGTGTCTTTCGTTTCAATTACTTTCTATCCTCTGGAGAGTAACATCTCTCTCTCTCTCTCTGTCTCTGTCTCTCGCCACGAGAGAATTCGTAATGCGAAACGAAATACGCGGAGGGATAATAAGCGAAATTTAAACTGCGATCCCTTGTATATAACTGTACGAGGATGTAACGTTAATGTTAGGCGCGATCCTTTCGATAAGTGTTATACTTGGTCCTAACTGTGGATTTTTACACGTTCGTGGGAAATTTTTAAGCCGCGTATAATATGAAAAACGACGTATATATAATATGTAATATACAAAATATTCAAAGTTTACTGCTTTCCAGAAAATATTTTTTCACTTTCAATATTTACTACATTTTGTTTTTGATATTTTTAACGAGTAGACGATCAAACTTTTGCATTGCAATTGTTGATATATCGATATTTACACCAGCATTGTTTAATTTTATTAGTTTTGAGACAAACGTGGTATTTCTTCTCAGGGAGGTGAAAAGACAAGGAAGAGTATAATGCACACGAGTGTCTTGTTCTTGTCTTTTATACGAAATTAAAGGTGAAATAGTCTTTCGAGATAAATCGAGATTAATTTATTCAAAGTTGTATGGTCCCATTCGGGATAAATAGATTTGACCTTTTCCCGTATGATTATTTCACTTGCAAAGAAATAATTTTAGATCACGTAACGTGCCTCTTTATATCGAGCAACATTTTGTAGAAACATTCTCTTTTATATCTCGCGAAGTGTTTCGAAGGAAGCGCAAATGATGATACAATTGAAATACACAGTTCACAAAAAGTATGGCTACTGAGAGACTCGTATTTCTATCGCTTGATCAAATACGTCGTTTTGAAAAAAAAAACAAACTCAAAAAAAAACAGAATCGTCAAAATAGCTTTAAAGTGAGACCAAGTCGATTGTCGTACGATTTTCTTCCACAAAGTTTCTTCTACCGCAGATCAGAATGTCGACAGTTTTTCATCGAGCGCGTAGACTGTTTTGCGAGCAACTGCACGTGCATGTTCCATCTACTTTTTCGTTTCTATTCTTTTTTTTTTTTTTTTTTTGAAACGGACCACCGACAAACAATTTGAACGAAATTTCGGGCACGGGAAAGTGATTGTCGCGCGATTGTTTCGCCGGTTGCGACGCCACGTTGAAGTTCATCAGCGCGAAATCGATTGGACAACGACGTCCCGCGCGAAAATTATGCGAATTCCCGGGATTTTTCGCTGGATTCAACGGAAGTTAAAAACGGCCGTGTAATGTCATTAGCGAGTAATAATGAAATCGGCCGTCGGGAAATCCTCTGCGGAGAACAGATATTAAAGTCACTGGATAAATCAGGGAAACGAGGCGAAATAAAATTACGGGTGTTTCCCGTTAATGAAATCCCGTTGCGATCGCAAATCCGAGGCCTTAATTAAACATCCCGTTGTTCGTCGACGCGCGTTTCAGTGGTAAAAGTTCAGTGTTTTCAAGCGTGTCGCGTGTGCGCGGAAAGAATCGAGCTCGGTTTTACGTGACTGTAAAAATGTTACGAAACACGCGCGATATTTTAGCGTGCGATTATATAATAAAATTTATCGTCCGATTTGAACATCCCGTCAATTTTAAATTTATTTGCAAACTGTAAGTAAAACGTTTCGTATATAACACACGCACGTGCAACCAACTGTTTCTTCTTCACTTTTTCCCCATTCGAGACGAATAGGGCACGTTTCACAGAGTGATGCCGCGCAAAATTGGTATTCAGCACATTCCAACGGTGCATTAAGGCTCGACGGTGGAAAATCGATCGTATCCCGAGCGGGTATTTGAAATTATGCAAATTCCGGGCTAACGATCGCTCTCTCCGTGATTAATATATGCGTGGTGGCCGACGCAGTTGCGGCTTTTGACGATCGAAGGACTTTTCTTTTTCTCCCCCTCCCCCCTCTCTTCCTCCCTTAGCCCCCTTTCTCGCAGATCGCCGAAAAACTCTCGTCATTTATTATTTCGTTAATGATGCAACTTTCTCGCCGCCGCCGAATTTCCCGACGCGGGCTCAACTCGTAGAAACGTCGATCAATCTTCCCGCGGCCGAATAATTGAAGCGCGTATTCATCCCCCTCGCGGCGGTGATAACAACCGAGGAAGTACAATTCCTTTGAACGCGTTTCCCTCGTCCTTTCGCGCAGCCTTCCTCCTTACATTTTCTCGCATTCACGGCGAATCGATTCGCGCTCGCGACTCGGCTAAGGCCGACTCACACTAGCGATCAAAGGACCACGATAACTTACCGTTTTATCACGAGGCATTCGCACTCCACGACGATTGGAAACAATCGCTTGCACGCTTCGATGAAAATTGTGTCAATTTTGGGCGAGAAGGATATTGCGTTGCGAGCCAAAAGCAGGATACTTCCGGATACGTCGCCAGAAAGGAGGAGTATCCTTTCTACGTCGGTTGCAATGTATAATGTACTTTGTAAAAATAAATGGCGATTAGCGTACTTTGCGCTCTTCTGAGAAAATAAACGTAGCGTTTGACTTGTACGTAACGGAAGAAGAAAAAGAAGAAAGAATCCGGAGGCAAAAAATAGCAGGTCGACGGTAGGTTTTACGTTTCCAAAAGGCGAAGGCACGATCTAAAAGAGCAGAAAGGAGGGTGACTTTGACTCAAAGCAGCATGGCTAACGACGTTTGTATCAACTTCGAGCGGGTCTCGTCCCATTTGCATTTTCATAGATCTTCTCCATCTTGTCGTCATTCTTTCTGCCCCGATAAAATTTCACGAAATACGCTTGAATTATTCCGCGAAGAAAAATTTTTACTGCTACGAAAAATCTTAGAAGATCGTTGGAAACAAACGCGGAGACTAGCGAGGAGAGCGGATGCCGTTTCTTTCAAACGAGGAACGAGATCGACCATCGTTCAACACACAAGACACGGCCGCTTGTCGCGTCAATTTTGACCCGCTTTGTCGTAATGGGGATACGCGTCAATCTCGCGCGCCGCTTTTTAATTCTTTTAACCCAAATATTTTCCGGGACGCGGCAACTGCGATATGAACCAGCGTGTGTGCGTGTGCGTGATGTATTGATCGCGATGTGTTTAATACAAGGCAGCAAATCGATCATCCGAAAAACTGGACTTACGGAGAGAGTAATTTTCCATTACTCGTGTTTTTAAATTAATCAGTTTCAGTTAACTACGTTCTTCGTTTCGAACCTCCGGCGATTTCCAACAATGAAAATGACTTTAAATAATGACTGGTTTCATAATTAATGGAGCTTTTACAAGAATTAACGTAAAGCAACTCCTTTCTGAAAATTTCTCGCAGAAAGTCAAACAACTTGCACAACTCGAATAATCAAAAAACTTGCACGTCCGAATCACGCTATTATTAAATTCCATCACAATTTTGAAGACTTCCAAGGTTTCCGAGATTTTCGAGACTCGCAAAATGATCTATCGAGATCTATCGAGACTTTCGAGAGTCGCGATCTTTTCAAGTTTCGAATCACGCTCGAAGTGATTCGAATTTCTCGTCAAATACGTAACGCAGATTCGAAGTTTTTGAGATCTCGTCAAATCAGGTCGGCACGAATACATTAAAAGAATCAAGTGCCAGAATATACTTCGCAGTTGCTGAAATTGACGATAATTATCCCGTTTTTCCTTTCAACGACGCACAATGGCGGTCACGCCATTGTTAGCGAAGAATATCAAACTGGATGCGTGATTGGACAGAGAGCGCAATTTGCTCTGCCCGCTGAAAAAACTGCGATTTTACACGTGCGCCGTATGACCTATGACCGGATGAATAAATATCGGGGGGAGAAAGTTCTGAAATCGAGCAACAAAGCTCTTTCGCCCGCGACCGTTGTTCTCGCCAGTTATTTTCCGGCTGGAATTGCAAACGAACAGCCCTGACCGGGGTCAGAATTGAAACTTCCGCGCGAGTCGAACGAATTAAAAACGCGCGGAATGCACGACTTTGCCCGTGAAATCTCAATTTAAATTGGAAAGTAACTCTTTTCGCCGAGATGTCGTCGGTTGTATTTTCAGTTATCAGTCGTGCGCCGGAGAGGAAGAGATTTTTTGTGAATCATTCAGATGTACATGATTCGTAAACCCTGACAATGGCGCATTTCCAACAAACATCAAAGACACCCGGTATTTCAATTTCACAATTTTTTAACGCATAAATTGATGAAAATGCGAGTGTAACGATCGGACTGTGCACGATGTGAAGAGAACGTACAAAACGTTCAAAGCACAGCGCAACATTCGGTACGTGAAACGAAAATCCCAAAGGCTTTAAAGATGCATCAAGTCAACAACGCATTGATATTTCTCAGCCTTGATATTTCCTATCGATGCTCTGGGAGGGATAAAAATCTCACAACGAAAAACACACGCGTCTCTTCTAACAGTTTCTGTCAGTTTCCGTTTTTATAGGAGTTAAATGAAAATCGGTCGTTACGTGTGGGTATCAAAGCTGGTAGTTAATATCTCGACTAGCGATGGCGAGATATTCCGTACCAAACATAGAGAACGTTCGAACGTGGGGAAACAACGAAAAGAAAAAGCGAGCGAGCGAGAGAGAGGGAGCGTGTTGGTTGGTCTGAGACTGGCTCAATTTTTCAATAACGCGTGCGGCAAATATCGGCTGTCGATTTTCTTTTTCTCGCGTCATTCTAACCAGCAGCGCGTGTTCCCTTTCGTCGTATCGAGAAACGACGCAGCGCGGCGCACCTCTCTCGGTCCGATTGTTTCGAATAGAACAAAAAGGAAGGAAACGAACGAGGGCGGGGAGAAAAAAGCAAGGGAAGAAGAAAAAAGGAAAAGGGAGAAAAAGAGGTAACGTTGTATAAAGGGGGCGAGTAATTATAACATCCGTCAGTCGTTTGCGATATCCGAACGTCGTTCTTTCATCGCATCCGTTTATCAAAATCCAGCTGAAAACACCGGGCAGGACTCGGTGAAACGACGCCGTTTTTTCTTCAACGTCCATCTTTTTCCCCTGTTCCCGACACAATGCTCGAAATTCGTTTCTCCTATAATAGGACGTATCAATTATCCGATTCTATTATCTGAAAATATCTGCGAATCAGAGAATGATTCTCGAAATGATTCGAACGTTGGACTGGGAAATTTTTAGGAATGTATTGGGACGGTTTTTTTAAAAGTTTCATTCGCAAGAGCGAGACACGATTAGCGCTGTACGGAATAGATTTTGTGTGCAAGTTTTCAAAAATATAATTAGAAGCGTAAAAGCTCGATAGAAAAGTGTTTTACATGCAAACGGACATGTTTTGTACATTTTTTCGCATTATATTGGGTTGTCCGGAAAGTTCGTGCCGATTTTGGAGGAAAATTGAAACGCAGAACATTTAAATTTTAGTATACGTTTATTAAATGTTAAATTTAATTTATTATTATTATACAGTGTTTGAACGTACAATTAGTGCTAAAAATGATCTCACTAACTGTTCTCGTACATGATATATTATTCCATAATTTTGGGGACAAAAATTAACAAGTGTATAATTGAAGATTGAACCAAATAATTATTAAGGAAATGATAGCATTTGAACAGAAACGTACGGTAGAAAAAGTATTCCAAATTAGTGAATTTTTGTTCGAAAAAGGATAAAGTGGGTCTTTACTTACAGCACCTCCGCGTGGGTGAGATCTGTGGACAATCGGTATTATATATAATTAATAATATTTAAATTAAATTCTATAAAAATTATTACGAGTTGATTCGTTGCGATTTCGATTAGATGTTTGTGTAGATACGCATCCATTAGATTAATGAAAAATAAATAATACGTAATTTTAACAGACATTAAAGGTAACCAATTTGTAAGCACATGGAAAATATTTCATCCGAATCTGTATATTTTTTGTACAAAAATATTTTAGAAAATCCAGGCTTAATTACTTCTCCTACGATGATTGTATCTGTAAATGAAAAGGTTCTGCTTTCCCCTCCTCTTTAATTTCTCTCACGTTACATCGAACTTTTGATAAAATTTATTCGAGCTCGTAGGTTCTTTAATATTTTATCAGTAACTTTAGAATTTCAATTTACTATATGAAAAAAAACCACTGTAATATCATAAAACATGAATAGAGTTCTTTCCGATATGTAGTGGAATGATTTCGGTTTAGGTTAGGTTTAGGTTAGGTTTAGTTATTGGCTTCACATTTCGGTACTGAAAATTTGACGGCACTGTAATAGGTTTCAAAAATCATATTTCTGGCGCATTCGCTCGACCAACTTTGATCATTTTGCCAAATTTTCAAAATGGCTTCACAAGTCCGAATAATTTAAACGTTAAAATTTGCTTCAAACTTTACTACAACCTAAACCGAGAAAAATCGCGTCTCACGGATGTTCGAGCAAATCTCTATTTTCAAGAACACGATGCGGGACATGAAACCCAAGCAGGGATTTATTTCGTTCATTAAGCACCGTAAAAAGCCCCGCACTTGAGAAATTTTATACACTTTCGCGTATTATGTTGTGTGCACTGCTGTATTTTGCGTAACACGCGTAATATATTTACAAAAAGTATCTCCACGAACAAATATTCTTCATCTAGAAATATTCTCTTTTACAAGCGCATTGAACGCATCGTTACGAGCGTTATGAAGACTTACTTTCAAAGTTTAACATCACATTAAATTCTACATCCGTAGAATATCTTATCAAGTCCCGCGTATTTTAATTAGAGGGACAACGCAATGACGCTACAAAAGACAAAAGTGCCGTAATTGAACTCGTCAGCTGTGACTCGAACAATTATTTCGCAGAGACAGTAATTGGGCGTTCGATGTTTCTCGAACTGTTCGCGAGTAAGAAATGTACCCGGTTGTGCAGGTTTCATTAAATGTCAGAAGCGCGGCAATGAGAATAGTTGAACTAATTGTAGGTGCAGTACGTGTGCATTAGCCGGCCGGCTTTGTGAGACGTATCTCGGGGGAATTGCAGTCAAAGCCACGTAGCCATTCGACGTAAGTACGTGACCCTTTCGAATTTCGAGATTGTCGGACGTTGCGCGTCGTCCTCCGATCGATGGAAGTTGGCGAAATTTCAGATTAAATTTGCTCGACTGTCATTAGCGAGAAATTATACGCGTCGGTTCGAAAATTGTTGGATTCTTTTAATGGTTCGCGAAATGTCTTCTCTTCGTTTGACACCAAAAATATCGAAGCGTAGAATCTGTGTGAAAAGTTGAAGAATAGCATAGCTACATTCACACGTAGTAAGGTAAATTTCTGAAACTCCATAATTTACAACAATTGGATTGCGATGAAAACTCAAGTAATTTTTATAAATATATATATATATGTATATTTTGAATATTTTATTATCGATAATTAAATGTTAGAACGTTAAAAGATCATTTTGTTCGTGAAAATAAAGTTTTTTCAGGAATTTTTTCAAAAGCTTTTTTTTACAAAAATTGCTTTACAAAACTAAAATTTTTCTCAAGTTTCCTAGAATTTTAGGAACAAGAATTTCCTTAGAATTTCACGGATAGACTAAAATATTCAGGTATAGAATATTACATCGAAGCGATTTATCAAGAGTCCGAACTTGCACAAACAAATAAAGTCAAGGAAGATTTATGAGATTTCGTAGCAACAGCTGTCAGCGAGAGTCGATCGAACGAAACACCATGCGCGTATATAAAATTTACGACGTGTATCGTTGCTCGCAAATTTAGGGACAGAGTGCGAGCCGACCGCCGCCAGCGATTTGTTGCTTATAAGCAATCCCCGCGGACTACTTGCTCGCCTCGATAGATCAAACAAGTAAAAGACCCCAGGAAAGATGGCCTTGCGCCCGATTCGCCGAAAATCGTGTTCCGTTGGAAATTTACAGCGCACGGTGGAGAGGTTTCGGCGAACGGAACGCGACTCGTTGAACGAGGATCGATTAATCGTTGGTTAAACATTTAGGGCTTATGAAGATCCATCGGGCTGCCGGTTTAATTGAGGACGATTCATTTCCTGCCGAATCGGGAAACGGAAAGGCAACCGGTATATGCAGGCAATATATCAGAGAGAGTGAGTGCGGAGAACGGTGGCTGCGCGAAACAGACGTGAGAGCAAACAGTGGAACGAGCTCGTATTGGGTCAGCCGGCTTTTTAGATCGGCCGGCTGACTTTATGATATTGTTGCATCGACCGGCTATGAAGGAGACGCGTATTTCGAGATGTAAATAATTCTCGTGGCTGATTTTAACACGGGAACTCTCATTTTAGATATTTCTCGTTATAAATAAATATATATTTATACACACACATATATATATACATTCTTGAGAACAAATGCAAGTAATATACAGTGAAAACTCGTGCACTTGATGAAAAATTGTACATACATGTGATATTACATGTATATATATATATATATTATATTAATGTTGTTATTATTATTGTTGTTGTTGTTGTTGTTATAAATATAATACAATACATACAATAATATATTCTATTTGCATATAACTTAAAAAGAAAAAAAAATGTTTTAATAAAATTGTTCCCTACTGATTTGTTTTATAAATTATACGAGTATTGACTCAGGAGCTGTAGGGAAAATTATTTTTGTCTGTCACGTCAGAGTGGAAACAATTAAAAATACGTATCGTACACGTATCTATTTACAGACGATAGTGCGTGTATTACATCTTATCAGAGAATGATGCACCAGACTCGTACAAATTGTTTCGCGTCGAACGATGTCTTTCTCCGATGTGTTACGCGGGTGTGCAGAATCCATTCATTCTCGTTTACACGGTGAAATCGAAGACACCCTTACTCACTTTTCCTCGCGCGTGATTTATCGAATATCCGTTGGTATCGAGGCGAATTCTCGGATTTCTTCTTTCTTTCGCGCGAACACATGGAAATAAGAAAAGTAAAAAGCGATACCAGGCCAGAGGGACCGCTAATAGAAGCACGCGGAGAGGTAGCACGAGAAGAAAGAAAAGGGCTCGAATTGCAGCCGAATTCCCCCGAACAGGACTCGCACGTATCGGGAAGAATATCCAAACATTCCGTTCGCGTTTCATGCTCGAATCGGGAAAGCTTTTCCACGCTGCCAAATATGACAATGGAGTTTCCCTTCACATTAGAAATCTGTGAAACCTTTGAAAAGATCACGTGAAATTGCATTGGAGTTATTATTTTCTTTGTGTCGTACACCATCGTTCATACGTATATATATAGTTATTATTATTATATATATATATACATATATATTGGGAACCTTATGAAGAGATACAGCGCGACTTCTGTCAATATGCGGGTGCTAAATGTTCAAACTGTTACAATTTTATAAAAAAGAAACATCGCACGACAATGAAGCTTTAAAATTAGCTAAAGTTTCTTATTGTACGATTCCTTTTTACAGAATGATGACAATTTCGATATCTGAATGATGACAGTTCGAATATTAAGGAGTCGCTGTAGGTAAATTATTAAATTCTCTCAAGAATTACCATGATATCTGAAAGATCAGATGCAAAAGATTGCAATAATTGCATTTCTTGCGTCCTTTGATCGTCACTTCAATTAATTTTCACATTCATATCGCCATTATTATATTTGTTTAAATTCATATATATTCAATCTTTTAGCAACTCGTCAGTTTTATACAATAAAATTAATTCTCGTTCTCGTTCGTATTTTTTGTGTCTTTTTATCGTCGTTTTTATCAATTTTTACATTCACGTTTCATACAATTTACCATTGTATTTGCTGCCATTTGCTCTCACGTGTATTTAATTTCACATATATTCAATCCCGCGATAACAGTCTCGTCAGTTTTCTGGCGAAGTTTTTCAGTTTTGTAACAAAATGAATTCTCCACTCGTTTGTATCCGACCTCTCTTTTGATCATCATTTTTATCAATTTTTCCGTTCGTAATAGCTATTATATTTGCTGCTATTTGGTATAGATTCAATCTTGCAATAATAGTCTCGTCAATTTTTTGTAACAAAGTGAATTCATTTGTCCTTTGTGTTTTTTCATCACTATTTTTACGCATTATATTTATGAAACTCGCAATACAGATTGATTTTTCGAGCTTTCTATGATGAATTTATCTTCAACTTTTTTTTTTTAGTATTGTTTTGAATATAAAATTCTGAAACATCACTGTATAACGTGTAATGTAAGATACATATATATTTATATTTCAATCATTCCGATTTTTATGTTCTATTTAAAATTTATCTTTCTACTATCAATTTCTATGTCTTCAGCTATTAAACCACTTTGTGCTTTACATACACAGAATCTGACTAACCACATATATGGATAATGTTGATGTCTTTCATGGCAACATGGTGTTCTTCTTAAGGCAGAAGTTTGATTAAATACCAAATAAATTCATCTTCTTTTTCGTATCTTCGACCCAAACCTAACCTAAACCTAACCTAAACCTAAAATTTGTTAAACGACAGACAACAATACTAATTAACACAAAATTCTGATCCCTTGATATTTTAAATTAATCGTCACATAAAGAAAAAGAAAAAAAACGCTAATTATTCCACTCTTACGAGTGTAAATGAACGAAACCAGCCTTTCAGAGAGAGTAAACAGAAATAATGGCAACGCGATTTCAATCTCGGAGCTCAGACTCGAAGCTCAGATGTGGTTTCTCGGTCCGCGGAATTGAGGAAAAAAAATCAGAAGGCGAGTTTAGCTACAGGGTTTGAGAGAGGAGGCCATCGCGCAGATTCTTCGCGGCGTTGAAAACTTCTCGGCGTAAATCCGTCCGGTTAGGAGGTCGCGGATAAACTGCGTGCCTAATCCGCGACGTCACTAAGGATTTACTGCGTTTTCCGGTGCACGATCGGGGAGGGGGGGGCGTCGTTCATCGGCGGCCTTTGCCGCGCACTCTCGCACTTATCCGGCTGTCTCGACCAGATTTACTCGCAACACACAGACGGAAAAGTTGCACGAGTAAACAGGGACCGTTGCCGATACCGGGTGACATAAATTTTCACCGTGCCAATTTCCTGCTCGCGTTCGACTTTGCGTTTATTTCCGTTCTCGTTCAAGGTCGCCAGCCCTTCTCTCGAGGGGAACTTCACACAGTGTTTGAGATTCGAAGTGTCTCTTCTCGCTCTCGCACTTCCTTCTCACCTCGACTGTGGATATTCACGTTGATATTGTATATCTTTATATTTTTTATATATTTTTAGAATTAATTAACTCTTAAATGTGATGGAGAATAATGAGAAAATTCGAAAGATTCGAACTTGCGTAATAAACGTGTCCTGTGTAATTTGATCGGTAGCTTGCTGCTTTCAACGTTAATGAAAGTCAGTTGATTCAATTTAAAGTTTGTTTTAATGTCAGTAAGATTTGATCACCCTCTGAATTCGTTTTACTATCGTCGCACAACTTAACGCGTCGTCACGAAAATCACGCGATCGACAAGCAGCCAATCATGCAACCGCGCGATGCCGAAACAATGGTCCAATCACATTCGAGCCCTCCGCTTGACTGAATGCGAAATATATAAATATAGAAACTTAGAAACTTAGAAACTTACACAGAGAAATATATAAATATAGAAACTTGGAGTGTTTGTCGTCAACGAGAGAGTTCGTAGATTTAGCTATTTATTTTTTCCAAATTAAGTTGGAAAAATATGGGAAATACTCTGGGAGAATTGTATTCTCCATATCTGTACAATTTGCCATAGATTATCAAAATAAATTTTTAATAAATCCAAGAATCAATAGACTTTTGGTAAATAATGCAAATTTCTATAGAATTAGGATACGAAACAGTGCAAATTGAAATGCAATTATTATTACACGTGTAATTGACTTGTCGAAAGCGCGAGACCGATTTTTAGAACCGTTTTGTGGCGTATAACCGCGATGTATAAAATAATCGTGTTCGCGAGAGTTCTCAGTTCTGCGCCACCGACCCCCTCTACCTGGGTCGTGGCGTATGGAACCAGCGCGAACCAGGATTGCGTCAGCCATAAAGAGACTGCCGTAACGTCTTTCGTGGCTCGGCGTCGACGAAAAACAAAGGCTGGACATAACCGTCCCTTTGCCCATATGCGGGCACGGCGTACGACGTTTACCCCAGTCTTCTACCTGCCACGTGACCGGCATAGAGTAGGGGCACCGAGGAGATATATACTCCTTCCTCGGTCCCGGAAGCGTCTTACTCGTTAACGCCTCGTCATTAGAGGTCGAAAGAAGTGTCGAGAATACATAAGCGCACACGAATCCGAACCGAGCAAGCTAACGCCCCACCCATACCAGCGTGCAAAAATAATAAATTATACAGTCCACTTATCCAACAAAACAAGATCTCGTCACGCATCCGGGCGTAATAAATCAACAAAGGAGACCAGTTTTATTAATTTCATAATTTAATGGTATGTATCTTTTCGAAAATTACGAAAATATTAAATAAATAATTAAATACATTTTCCATACATTTTCATTATATGAAATGAGGGTTTCGGAGGGTTGTAATTAAATTTCATTTAATTTATTAATATGTTACACAACTCGAACTGCGTTAATGAAATTATTAAAAAAGTATCGATTCTTTTCAACAATTCTTTGTAAACAATCTCGTCAAAAGTTAAAAGTTTAGAGACGTTTTTTTCGAAACTGAGTTTCCAACATCTCCAATTCCATTTATCGCAGCAGATATTAAATAATGTCAGTAAAGCTGTTTATGTCTTTTTTATTTTAACTGGTGTACAATTTCTAAATAATTTTATATTTCAAATAATTCCTCTTTATACCAGCATCGGGAAGGAAGTCAAAGGGGATGAGTATTTCTCATTAGAAATAATTTCCCGATGAATTTCATTCAAAGTTTCGTCGAAATTGTTACTTCATTCATATTACACAACAATTCACATCAACAATTTAATAATCATTATCTAAGCCTGTGCAGAACGATCTAGGAGAGAGATGGTTTGGTTTCGTACGCAGCGTTTTGCTCTCGAAATCTCTGGATGCCGTGTTTCCGTGTTTGGAGTTCAACCGATGCTTAAATATCTCCGCGATATTTGCGTAATTGGAGAGAAAATATCAGTACGATATTCCCTCTGAACATCAACGAGACAACAGTAGCGAATCTATTGTATTAACTTTTCAACTTGTAATACAATTATCTGTCGTTAAGCTTTGTAGCCAATTAACACGTTTGTTGCTACTACTATTTACGTGTTTTACGTTAACGTGATTTTATTTTTGACCATCTCCATTAAAATTTAATCTTCTCATTAATTATTATCGTAATGTTAATATTATTGCTTGTGTTTGCAAACATTTAATTGACTCGTTTGTATTATTAAGTAATCTCGCGCTTAAAAAAAATATATATATACATATAAATATTTGAAGTGTCTATACATATAAATATTTGATATGTAAAGTAACTTTCTACCAAGATGCCATTTTTTAAAGTTATATTCCCAAAAACATGAATTTATAATCTAATTTCAATATACAGAGTGTTAAAATTTTCATGGTACATTTGAGAAGGAAGCGAAAGTACAGAATGAAACTGTTTCGTATGATGTCTCGTTTTTTAGAAACTCGACTTGAAATCCCTCTCGAGCATACTTCAATTAGAATAATTCAGGATTATTCAGGAACAAGAATGAGTAATCAGGAGGAAGTTATTCCACGCGTGAAAACAAGTCGGAAATGTAGAACAAAATTTCTTCGTAAAACGCTTCGTTTCCAAGAAAATTAAATTTGAATATTTATCAGGTAGGTAGGTACGTACGTACCGGTGTAATTTTTAACACGTATTCAGTAAAAGTCTATTTTCCCGAGAAAAACACATTTTCATATTTTCACATTTACTTTCTCAAATAAAATAAATTTCTGCCGGTAAAAACAACGTACTGACAATTTACACAATTTGAACAATTTGTTCAGTAGCCTACAGCGAAGAATTAATCAAATTCAAGTATGTTTGGAAAATCGTTAAATGAAATTCTTCTCAAAAAACGAAGACTTGAACGAAAGAGTACTAGCTTCTTCAGAATCATCCTTTTTTCGGTTGCATCAAGAAAAATAAGATATTCTATAAAGATATTCGTATCATTAATTTATTAATTTACATTGCTGTATTACACTGTTATGTTATTTATTAATTCATATGTACTTTATATTATTATATTATAATTCACACCTATACACAAATTAATTTGTAAATGCTAGATATATATATATGTATGTATACAATACCGACAGCAATGACAGCGAAAAAATATTATTTGTAAAGAGAAAAAGAAAAAAGAAAGAAAGATCGATGCTCCTTATCGATCGCGTCGTGCGATTACCTCGGATCTCTGTCCTATACTCCTTGAAATATCGCGGACGCGCTCCACTCGGTGTGAAATTTCAAAGTTTATCGCGGCGTGCGCGAGCGAAAAGGCTCCCGGGTCCGCAATAAAGATGTTGCTCGAGGATATCAGCGAAGGAAGAGGAATTTGTCAAGTCGAGAGAGGTTCAAAGGGCACCGTTCCAACTCTCGTTATTAAGCTACTCCTTTATTTGACAAAATAAGCTCGATCTATCGTTGCGGGGTTTCGGGTCTGGTGCGCTCTTTATCGATTTCGCGTCTATCGAGGATTTCGATGTTTTATGGAGAATCGGCGACTGTGTCGGGAGGAATATCCTCGACGCACGTATGCCGAAATAGTTCCCATAAATAGGGATTCCCTCCGGTTCATCCCGCTGCACTTCTGTGCACTTGCAAAAAGGCGCAAGCTCTGGTCGTTTCCCCGTTAGGATACATCGAGTTTCTGCACGAAAACATTCCTGTTATCCGCCTGCACCGCTTTTATTTCGCAACGTACTTGATAAACGTTCGTTTATACCTGGTATTTCAGTGTGTGCGCTGTCGTTGAAAATTGAATTTTCCGCGGATTTCGTTAGAAAACAAATGTGGATTTTGTTCATTCCTGTTACTACTGGTCCGGTTCACCAGAGCGTTCGAGTACTTAAACATTCACTATGGAAGAACTTTTATGTACACGCCGTGTGCAAGTGTTTGAACGATTCTAAATAACTGCAAGATGTTCATTGCAAACGTACGTTTAGTAAAAAATTAATACAAAACATCAATAGTTGCGTTAAATTCCAAAATTTTTATACAAAAAATTATATTGTAGCGGCCTAGGATTCCTCAACTACGAGTTTCGAACATGCACAAGACTAGCACAAGTGGCTGCGCGCCTAGCGTCGAGGTCCTGCCGATCTCCGACGTTAAGCGAGTAGTGTGTGAAACCTAGGATGGGTGGTGGTGGGCCCCAGTGACTCCGAGACGAAACGCAACTTTCGTTTTCTCTCTCTCTCTCTCTAACTACCTTAAATCCTTCCCATGTGTCCTTCTCATTTTTCAATTCCCTTCAATATATTTACGTTTGGCGATTCCTTTCCTACAAAAATCTGAGCCACTGTACTTTTCACAACTTGACGAATGCAACGTACGTTGCATAACTCGCAAAACTCTGTTTCATTTTACAGATAACCAGTTCTCTGCGATAAATGTTCAAATACCTTCGCGAACCATCGTGTGTCATTCTCTCGTCGGGTGCGCGCAGAATATTTTCGATGCGTATTTCCCTCCTTTCTCTCCCCCCATGAAAATTCCATTCGAACCGTAAACGTCGGTGTATAATAACGTTCAGTTTTTCGAGAGCAATCGGGGGCGATACAGTCGTTTTTGGTCACGATTGGGGAAGCAACGAAAGCGGGAGAGCCGAGGAAAGCAATTTGGCGAAAGCAATGTTTCCCAGAACTATGAAATCACGGCGAAACCAATTAATTATTATCGCGAAATGGCACGAAATGGCGCTGGACAAGCAAAGAGGAACAAACGCGACGCGTTATTAATGCCCCTCGCGGTTCGAGCAATTTTCGAAATGTCCGACGTACCCCACCGGTTGACACGGTCACGCCGCGGCCCAGTTCCACGATCGCTCGCCCGACTCATTGCTCATTCTACCTCTCCGCGGGAACACAGAGATCGGTGAATTCGTCTCGCGAGGAGAGAGCATCTTTGCAAAGATTGTCTGGTCGCGGAGACTTCTTGATCCACAACCTGGCAGTTTTTCCTCGGGAACTTCTTCTTTCCCTCCTGGCTTATACCGCTCGTCGAGTACCTGGCGAATTTAATTAAGAACTTGGCAGCAGCTACGAGCAAAAAGAACCGGCGCTTACACCGAGCTTGCTTTTTTTTATTTCCGCGACGTCGCCGTCGTCACGCGTCTTTCCTGACTTCCTCGCCTTCGTCTCTCTCAGTTTCCCAGCCTTGACGAAAAAATCTGAGAGAACCTGCAATTCTCGCGGCTCAAAGGGATTCCTCGCCGTCGGGGGGGATTTCTTCGATCCTCGCCGATTTTCTTTGATCGTCGTCGAGTATAACACGAATGGTGTCGACTGTTTTTTTCTTTTTCTTTTTGTCTGATTTTCTTTTTTTTTTTTAAGTAACACATCACTCAATAAGTCTCCGATCTAGCTAAGAAAAACAAATTTCTTTTTTTTTAGAAATTCGACTTTGTTCGTCAACATACTCTCCTCCAAGAGTGATACATTCGCTCCTCTAACTTTTCGATGCCTTTTTTGTACAACGATTTGTCTTTGCTCTCAAAATAACGGAATTAAAACTGGCACCACAGTCTCTAATTACTGACTTCTGAATCACTCGAGTTTTCAAGGTTTTACACGTTTTCGATGAAATCGAAAGATTTGAAATTTAACTACAAGTTTTGTCGACTGTTCAAGATTAATAATTAACGATTTGTATATAACCGTATACAGTGTCTTATTATTTATTGCCACGAAGCGGGATTGCAGAAATTTTGTTTGAAACAACGATAGAAAATAACAGTTTAAAATAACGAAGCAAATAATGCGTTTTACGTATGTATATTTTAATACTATATAAAAAATAATATGAAATATATTATAAAATTACACGTTCAAGTTTATCAAAAACTTGCCGGACGTTGAAAGTTGAAAGTGGCTTCAAGTTTGGCGATCAAGAGGCTATATTTTCTGATATTATGATTGTGACGATTACGGTCGTTCCAATAATTCGTTTAGGTTTAGGATGTAAGAAAAAATCAGTCTGTCCGTGTATTTTACGGAAAGGAAGTTTCATCGTAGATTCAACACGTTGGAATACTACTAGCGCAGGATCATTCTCGTAGATTGGAAAGTATATTTTTATGGCTACTCCTCGACAACAGACAGGATAACGTGTCCCGGATGTGTCTTATCTCCCAATGATTCATTCTCTGCCAATAGAATTTTCACGTGCGGTGTAAATGTGTTTGCTATCGAGTACTAAAAGCACGAATTCTCAATTTTTCATCGTCTGCTTTTTGCTCCGAAACCATCGAAACAATTGAAAATTACACAATGCACGTACACACGAAGTGCGCGGAACTACCGATTGAAATTCGATTTTCCAGTTGATTGTATTAAATAAAAGTTGGCGGTTTATTTATGAATCGGGCATCGAACGTATTACGCAGTTTCCTATGGAAACATTTCGCACGAATATTTCGTGGTATATCAAACTCATAAAGTTTACAACGGGCGTAGCCGGAGCGATAACTCGTCGAATTTCTCGTCATTTTTTTATCGCGTCGCGATAGCGAAACAAACGATTCGCGGAGTGAGCGAGACGACGAGAACACTCCGCATTAAACGACGATTAAATCGCCAGTTCGTAAAACTTCAAGACCCGATATTAATTTGAAGTGTCTTTCGAAAGCGGTTTTCGGTCGTACGACAATTTTTTCCCGTCTCGGTGAGTAAACTTTACGACGCCCGATGAAAAAAAAGAAGAAGCGCAGTGTAAGAGCAATCGACACGGTGGAATGGTAATCGATAGTCGTAAAAGAAGCGTAAAGCTGATACGACGACGTACGATGAACTCAAGACGTCGTAGAGAGGAACTCATCTTCCTCGTAACCCTGGACGAGACACCTTTCACGTCTCTCTCGGAATAATCAATCTCTCGCGCAACACGAACTCAATATGGCGTGTGAAAAATTAACATCAGTCGCGAAATTTATTTGCGTAGTTGATGATTTAATACATGATTAACTGTGTTCACTGCATTCAACAATTGTCTTCGTGACGATTCACGAGGTTTGTTTGGCGATTCTGCGTCTTCATAATTATATTTCTCGCGAATGTTCCTTTGACGAAAGGTACTGGAACGAACAACGAGTGTCTAAGAACTTGTTGATTTTGTTGAGTGTTCGTGCGCTGGGTGGAAGAGATAACTTTGAATACCAATGGAAGGAACTCTTCGGATGTTAGTCAAGAAATTGGGAGTCACCGGGTTCCCCCCAAAGACAATTACGTCATCAAGTTCCTCGAGGCAATGTAAATGAAGAGTCCGTAGAAATTGAACAAACTCGGATCTCCCCAAACAGGATTGAATTCAATATCCGTGAAAATTGCGCGCGTTACAACAGGAAAGGGAATCTATTCGCGACGAATGTGATTCCTTTTTTTCCATATTTTATACGTACATATAGTTCCATACTATATCTATATTTTTTAACTTGGAGTTAAAAGTTCAGTAACATTACTTTCTATTTCGTAGTTGCTCCGATTAATTAAAAAAGAAATTAAACAAATACACTTGTTTCAAAAATGTCATCCTGTTAGGATAATCCGATCTTCCAGTTGCAAGTGGAAAGTTACTGCGAGCCTTGGTTCTTCTAGTAGGTTCTCTCTTCAAAGATGGCGCCAGACCTCGACCGTGTTACGAATCCACAGGGCACCACACGCAGAAAACAATACAAATATGCACGTGTCAGGCAACAAGGCACAAAGTAGTTTGTCTGCGCGGAATTGATTTCGAATCAGGCGAGATATCTCATTCAAAGTTGGAAAGGAGTTAACGACGCTCGACCCCGTACTCTCGCTAACGATATCATCGCGCGCCGTCGTTCATCGTCTCTGAAACTTACCGTCCATAGGTAACGACCCTCGGCCTCTCGTCCTGGCGATAAAAATCGAGCTACTTAAAAAAAGCGATTTTCCGTCGTGAAGCCGAGACGTTATCGTCGTCCTCTCCACTTAAGCTGTCGTGTAAAATTAACGGTAGGAAGCAGCCGCTCCGGCAATCTCGTCTGAGTGACAACGACACGAACTTCCAGAATGGAGTACGTGTCAAGCGTGTCGGGAAAGATATATCGTGTATATTCAATAACGAGGCAAGCGCCCCCCCCGGCTAACTGTTCTGCAGGAAGATCTTCGATTTTGAATTATCAGAAAAAATCAAAGTCCCCCGCTTCGACTGTGTGGAAGAACGGTACGATTGCTTAGCAACGGAAACTGAGTTTGCCGAGTTACCCAACTTTGATTTATTTATTATAAATTTCACACGCGATATTGTGACTATTTAGCTTCAAAATGCCTTTAACTTCTATTCAAGTTGCACCCAATCGAATACAGCCGTGTGGCAAACATCTTCCAACACGATAAAACTGCACTTTCCTCCATAAACACCCGAAACTACGGTAACTGAATTAGAAGTGATCGTATCTTATTCCTTGATATTTCCTCCACAAACAGCCTGGCCCAGCGAATGCAAATGCCGAGCACGCAACCCCTAATAAACCCACCTAACGACCCGAATATTAAACGAATCTAAACAAGCCGAGCCATTAGCAGCATTCGCGAGAAGAGAAAATGGAGGATCCCAGTGTCTTCGAACGTCTGCCTCTCGTGCCGAGGAGCGCTCGCGAGGAGGTTCGCTCGAGGACCCTTGGCTGTTACTAATCAAGTAATCAAACACGAGGTACAACTCCATCATTCCCGAATTAACATCCAGCGACCCGATTTGGCCATAGTAAAGCACACACTGTCGAATCTTCTCGTTGCGAAACCTCTCCTCTCTTCCTCCTTGCGTTGATTCTATTCTGGGGTGGGTGAAAATAAAGGGTACGACGTTTCAGTTTATTGGAATTTTTGACAATTTAAACTTAAAGGCATAACTTTGTAAAAAGAGATCCGTACGATCTCTTATTACTTTTATTATCTTTATTATCTGTAATGTAGTTCTGTCTGTCACCACTGAAGCCTATTGGGACGAAGGACGCGAAGGACACGGAGGCTAATCAATGCAAGTCGTTTCTTTTTAATTAAACACAGCTCTTTTATTATCAAAATTATGTAAATTGTAATGACGGAACAGTTTGATCATTGCAATATAATACTCAAGATATCAAAGCTCAAAATGTTCCAATGATTTTTCGAGGAAAATAAACTTACACTGATTGGCTTGTAATTGTGGAAAGCTTGGAAATCCGATTCACACAACGAAGAAATATACAAAATACATCCAAAGTGGAGTATTTATTACGATACTTCACAAGAAAGTATAAAAATGCGTCATTTCAAAAATACTTCCAAACCTAATTTGCCTCCGCAGTAAACTGGATATATATACCACAATAGAAATTACTGTATTTTTTCTTTATTCTTGTTTAAGAAAAAATAAAATAAAAAAAAATGAGAAAACCGTTTCAAGGAGCAGCGTCCGGGGGAGGGGGGATTTAAGCGACAGGGTCGAGTCGTTAATGAATAATTCAGACGATGATTTGCATGAGCCGGTGCAAACGTCCTCGACTTCGCTTCGGTTTCGTCTTGGCTGCGTACTTAATGGCGACGGTTTTTGCGGCTCGTCGACTCGTCGGTGTGTCGCGTGTCGCGCGTTTCAGGGAACTCCCGGAGCTTTATTACCGGCGGTGCCGTAGGCAGCTGTGCGTTCCTGGCCCGAGACCTCGGCTCGTCCGACCAAATGAATAAATAGGTCCGGGAAATGGCCTGTTTTATTGGGTTAACGCGGGCAATTCAATTCGAAGAAAATGGAGGCCGCGCGAAAGAGGATGATATCGTTCCGCAGGAGCTTTGTGCGCGAAGGGAAAATTTGTCGCTTCCCGGGACTTTCCTCCAAAGTGGAAGTATTCTTTCTTCTACGTTTAGTGTCACTGGTACAAACGAAATGTTATCCTGCGTGGAACATTTTGATATCTTAGTAGCACTGCACGGCGAGACTCGACTGTCACGATCATATATTGGCGAGGTTTGAAACAAGTTTGAAATTGTACGGCGTAAGATGATCCACTACTTGGAATTAGCGTAATATCTCCATTCGTTCTTGGAGAAATTTTGACAAAAGTTGTTCGGTACAGAGGGGATTATTATTGATGTAGCAGTAGCAGTAAAAATATTTCTACAAATAGATGTATTTCTTGGTACTGACTTGTGCATGTCGAGAAATTATCAGTTTAAGAGACATTTGTAGCTTTGATTTTAAAAGAAGAATTTTGCTTTTGTCTCTCCTCTTCTCACACGATAAATCGTCTTTCGTTTATTAATTGTGTTGCTAAACTCGAGAGATGATGAGTATATTCCTCGTGAGTAAATAGTTGTTTCTTTTCTTACTTACTTTACTTTGCAAACTGTTGACGACCAGATACTTAAAATTAAATAATGAAGCGACAGTGACGGAACTTTGTTTAAATTGAATTTTAATTGATAATGTTGAAACTTTCTTTTTAACAGGAGGTCCATTCTTTACACCCTGCAAAAGGATGGAATTAATCAAATTCATCAAAAGACAAGGCTGATTTTCCACGTATGAAAGAACCAGCAAACTTTGTTTTCAGTCCTACGTTCTGTCGCGAATTCCGTCGCAGCTTCGAACAACCTTCGGTACTTTCCTGGCCTGTAATTAAATGTGCATTACACGCGGCAAACAAATTAATCTCGTCGTACGGGGCGCAGTTGCGTATCTTTCGCGCGCGAGTTACTCTCTCACCGGAGAGAGCGGCGAACAGCGCGGAAGCTTGCCTTCGCTTTCAATAGTTCATGAAGTAAGAAAGGTAAACGAACGATGCTCGAGTTTTCCTTTACTTTCGCGAAACTCCAACGCCGCTGTAGTGCCGCTATAACGCGCCCCGAACTCCGCGATGACGCCGGTGAAAATTCTCTTAAAACTGTCCGAACGTGTTTTAACTCACGCCTAATGGAAGGTGCATCGTCGTTGTCACGAGCGAGGGATATTTCACTCGAAGACGCGGGGATATTTTATCTAGTTCGCGCGAAGGAAACGTGACGCGTCGAGAGTTTTAATTTTGGCGCTGTTCGACGGTCAAAGGGAAGCGTTTTAACGCGTTGCGAGTTGGATTTATTCCTGCAAAGTGCGACGAATGCCATCGATCTCTGTAAAACGTAAAATATTCTGTTTGCTTTTGCAGATTTTTTGTTCCTGCAGTGATAACCAAATTCCTCGAACGTGTAATTTTAATAAAATTGCAACGCGTAAATGCGTCGACGATACGTCACGTACGTGTAATCAAGCGATTTTTTTTAAAAGTGGTATTATACTACAGTGGTATTACAAAATTGGAATAAAAGACTTGACAGGAGAGGATGACAAATTACAAAATGCACGGGAAAGTCGATCAGTTGTGAAAATAATTTTTTGGTTTTTTTTTACATGTGGGGTTTTAGAACCTTTATTTACGAAATGACCTGACAGCTTAAAAAGCAATCAGCGTGGAATACTCCGTTTCTGTCAGAAAGTCAAAATTCAGTTACTCTCAGAGTCGATTAACTCGATGAAGCCATATCGATCGACTCGGTCGCTAAAGAAAAATGCATCGAGTTTCTTGTCAACGCTGATTAATCAGACAATTTTATGCAATTTCAAAATTTTACGATTGCAAATATTACGCCAAATATTCTACCTTCAATATTTTATACGTACATTACCGCGCAGCATTCCCCGCGATCTTGCATTTTCTCTAAATTTCTCCCAAATGCCTAAAATTCCGTAGTCTGCCAATTTCGAGTTCGCGCAACGAAATTAGGAAAATTCCAATAATTACCATCTATCACTGGAATCAGGATTGTTTTATTTTATGAATATTTGAATTGTTATTGTTGGAATGATGGGAATTAGGAGAAAGCAAAGTCGACCGGTTCATTTTTCAAGAGGCTCAATTAACCCAGCTTTCGAGAGAGTTAACGACAGAGTTGTAATTGAGAAAAGCAACCGTGTTTCATCGTCCACAAGCTCGATCGGCGATAGATCATCGAATCGCGGGAGTTGGTTCGTACGGTTGTCGCGACGAGTCGAGCGGAAAACCGCCAGCCCGACGAACCAATCTTCGCGAGCGTGCAGTCGTCGATCGATCTTCGTGCATCGCGCTACGTTTGTCCATGTTACGATACCGTACCACACACGTACGAACCCTGCTTCGGAGAAAACTGTGGAAAAATACGAGGTAAATCCGTGCTTGCCGAAAAATTGCAATTTTCCACGATTTCGCAGAACTTTCGCAAGGATTTCGCCAAGGTACGTCGCTCCTTCGAGACAAAGTGCACCGTCGCGTCTCGAACGCTCGATAACATTCCATGATCGAAACGAGTCGTTTCGGGAGTTGTTGCCGATTGTGTTTCCTAACTTCACAACCTGGCGCGTATATCGGCAATTACTTGACAAAGGGGTCACGAGTCGGAATTTACGGAAAAACATTTAAATTTTTGAATGTTTAACATCGAATGGAAAACGTACAGTGAATTGAGAATGCATTCATATATCTTTTGATATATTTGAATTTGAATTTCCAATAAATCCAATAAATCGATTATTCTGAGCATCGCAGATTATCCGAATGATACTCTTCTGAAAGTGCAACGTAGAATTCCGATAAAGTTGACAACACGTGTCTTGTTCCGTTGCACCTTAAAACGATACTTTCGTATCATCGACGCGATGGAACTTGACTCTTTGTACTCTTCTGCTCACTTATTAAAGAATAACCAACCAACAACAACGCAAATTGAATCCTTCTGGAAGTAAAAGCGCTTTTACTTTAAACATCTTTGTCCGCCGATCACCGCGCATTCTTCCTTCAGATGCAAAAATTAAGGCAGTTGGAACTTTTAAAGGGTACACTCACGTAGAAAAAGAAACATCATTAGCACAACATGGAGATGGGAAACCGGCTCTTTTTGCGTTAAATGCAGATTGTAGGAATCCGAGTCGCAGGAACTGCGAGACCCTGAAGAGAATCTGAAAAGAAAAGAAGGAGAAAAAGGAGTGAGAAGGAGATCTTTTAACATATAAATGGAGTATTCTGCTGCGATAAAGAACTTAATGCTATTCACTTGCAACAATTATAACTATAATTTCATACTTTGTACTTTGATACCACGTGTCTTTTGTCCCTTGACTCTGAAAGACCTGACACTACGTTCTCGAACGAGGGAAAGAATTTTAATTCAATTCGCAAAAAAGACCGTCGAGGGTTGTTCGCATCGAGCGCTCTGTCACCGAAAGGAAACTTTGCGATTAAAAATCCAAGGACTGACAATTAGCTTAAAAGCGAGTTTCTCTTAGTTTCTCTTTTTCGTCGGATCGCTCACGCATCGTTCTTGCCCGATTTTTCGCCGCTTTCGAGATCGAGTCGCACCTGTTGAGCTTATTAACAAAGTGGCTGCCTGCCCGTGACGCACTCTTTAAATTTCGTGTTCGTTCTGCCTTTTCATTTCTGTTTTATCACTCTTTGCGCGAACGTTGTTCAGAATCAATGCGAAGAGCGCTTCTTGTCGTCAAAATCGTCAAAATTCGTTTTCAACATTCGTCCCAAGATTTTGTAAAACTGTAATATCATTGCGTTATCTAACGATATTAATTATTATGCAGAATCGTACGATCATCGTAAAAGTATGATATACATCGATCGAACTGATAAATGGACTTCCTCGAACTTGGATAAATTAACTTTAGACGTTGCCTTGCACGTTGACTGTCATTTGACGAGAGGGATTGAGATAAGCAGATATAAAAAGATCTAAATTCTTGTCCGAAAGGGATGAAGAGATCTTGCGGCGGTGTCAATATGGCGAGATGGAATTAATAAGCAAATATTTGAACCGGTCGTGACGAGAATTTGTGTGCATTTAATTTAACAAAGTCAATAGCTTAACGGTTAGATCAATTTGATCTTCCCCGTTGAATAGGGCGAAACTTCGATCGAGAATGGGCCGCGTGTTTAAATAGAAGAAAACGCTTCTTTTTTGCAACTTGGACACAGATCAGTATACAGAGAAACTAATTTTTCGTAAAAAATACGGAGAATTGATAATCGATCCATGATTAATCTCCTGACGTTTGCGTAATAGGGAAAGTTACAAGCACAGTCTTCTCTTTCTTGCACTGTTTCTCCATTTGTTACCCTGACAATGTATAAAATTCGAAACTTAATCATCGATCCGTACGTGTGCATTCACATGAATTTTGCTCAAACTTTTGCGAGTAAATTATCTCGTACCAGAGACCAATAACATTATCGCTCGCTGCGAAGTCTGAACTTAAACGAGTCTGTCGCTTTTTCTTCAACAGTAAACCATATCAAATCGTAATACAACGCAATTATTTTCTCTCGTTCGAGATCTGTTCAACGGAGTTTCATAAAACAGAAAAACGAAGGACAGAAAAACGAGCGTCGACGGATCAACCCGTGAATAGAGTTTCACTTTTAAATCCACTCGGCGTCCTCGAACGCCCGTATTTGGCGTTTCCGCGAGCGATTCGCGTTTCGTTCGCGTTTTGTGATTACAGACGAGCATTTCTAACCGCACGATCAAAGTGACAATGGTGCGCAACGTTGCGCAATTCTGGCTGCAGGTGGATCGCGGTTTATTGTTCGTGCGAACTGCAGGCAGAGGCGAGCGTGAAAGCGAAACGGCGCGAACGGCGAAGGAGGACGACGCGCGACTGTGCACGAGGCTTGTGCACGCGCGAATTCGTGCCGGGCTTTTGTGCGCCGGCGATTATCGCAAGCAACACCTAAGGCAAGTCGATGCGGGGATTTAATCAGAGAGGTCGGACCCCGGGCTCGATCTCTCTGATGGAAATGCTCGGGGCCTGTATAACCGGCGCGTAAATCCTGTTTCCTCGGCGATCTACAATCTCAGTTCTCGCCGTCGTCGTCGTCGTCGTCGTCGTCGTTGACGTTAAACGTCAGTCTCGATCTATATCCTGGGGAATAGCATCGACACGACGGGGCACCGTCAGTTTTAAAAAGGAGGGAGGCGAGACTGGAAAATATAATTTCAACTTGTCGTTCTCTCCGACAAGGCGAAGTAGAGGTGAGAGAGGGCTCACGGGGCGGTAACCGTGTTAAAAGTAGAAAATTTGCAGCGACAAAGTTGCCGTTAAATTTGTTGACTGTCAGGGTGGATAGGGTAGACGAGGCGAGGGACGTCGGGTCGGGGGTTGTAGAATTTTTTGGCGCAGAGTTAATGAAAAAAATAGAAGAACACGCAAACGTGAATTTATTCGTTAAAAGTTAAAAGAATACGGATTAAATTGGAACAGACAAAATCATAAAATTCTTAAAACGTGCTCTCGCAGCAAGTTTATTTGCACATGGTTATTGAACACACGGTGATTTTATATAGATTTTTGACTCGTTAATTTTTTTACATTTTTTAATTGAGATTTATAAAATATCCAAAACACTTCTCGTTCTGCTTTCAAATATTTAAGATTTACATGTACGTACGTAGATCATCTGCATCGTTGCACGTGCTGTTTAACACATTTAGAGACAGATCACTCGTTTGCAGGATCTTTCATTTCATCTTAATTTCAATTAACAATCTTTCTATCGCGGAAAATTTAAAACGCAAAATAAAATCAAATTTCATCGTCGTTAAAAACGAGCGATGGCTACGTGTCTTTCTTGTCGGAAAATTTTTTGTTTCAACTAACGTCTAATTCAACACATTTCTCTTTTTCTTACATTTTGTTCTCGGAGATGTAGGGATTCGGTCATTATGGCGTATAATTACGCGCCGATATATTACGACGTATAACATAATGTTATAATACATGACAAGTCAATATCCTGCCACGTTATTGCGTCATATTAGCACTAAAATGAATAATTAATTCAACTGTTACTATTACTATCGCATGATTATATTATTATTATACGATCAAACGGATGCAATACATACGTATCAGTATCATTATCCACATCGATATTACTAAACACGATGTTACTTTAGAAATACAATGAACAGGGGGGAAATTGACGTTTTTTAAATATTTAAAATTCGACAGATGTATCTACAGGGTGGTACAAATGAGATCAGGGAAAGATCTATGACTCAGAGTTCGAATGTAAGACGAAAATCAAGAGTGTAACAAAATTACGTTTTCGAGAAAAATATATTTTTACGTGCACTTTAAAGACTAATAATCGACGCTACGGATTCCCGTTTTTACGACGTAGATGCAAAGTAGACTGATCTTTTAGCGAGAAATTTCGTCGAGGAAATTCGCCTGTCCGGCGGAGGACGCGGAACAGCAACGACAGCGAAATCGCCGATGCGATTCTTGGGAAGAGATTTAATTGGTCGTTAAGCGGCCGTACGCTCCGACTCGGCTAGGACACTCTCCTCTCGTCCAATTAACGCTAATTACGCTTAACTACGATAATAACGACGTACGCGCGGCGGTGATCCTCGTCGGGAAGTCTAGTCGGACAACGCGCACTCTCGCCGCTCCATTCGACGAGCGAAAAAGTTAAAAAAGAGAGAAAGAAAAAAATAGCGGGCCCCTCTCTCTGCGGCAAGAGATAGATAGCGGGAAAGAGAAAAAGAGAAAAGAGTTTTCCGACGCAAGCTGGCCAAAACTCGTTACACGCGCAACTTTCGAAAACGAATTTTCACCGCGGGAATTCCACGATTCCTTTCTTCTCAATCTCCGCGCGCTTTGAAGACGAAGAGCAGGTGTGATTGTTGCGGGAAGAATTTGGACCAGTTGAAATTTTCCGCGTTTCTCCGGTTTTTAGTCAAGTTAGGAAGCGAATGTGAGACAATTTCAAAATGTTTTATACAATATATATATATATATATATATATATAATATATATACGTAGAAATTTACTGGAATGATTCAGATACTTTTGATCTTTGAACTGTTTCTCTTTTCATAATTCACAACTAGGAAACTCTTCAGGCAATACAATTGATAATATTCAAATAAATCAACGAAATTTTTATGTTATTTTAATAACATGTGTTTGCTACAAATATTTCGTAAATATTCAGTGAACGACATAAAATAATATTAGAAAGCAATATTGTTTTCTGTGTATCACCATTCTAACACAACAAGGACCTCAGTTTATTCAGTGAGTACATTACGCACCTTAGACTGAATTAAGAACAAATATTAATTTTTTAAACGTTATGACAACTTTATATACCACGTATTGGAAATATTTAGTGATATTTTTCTTCTTGCATCCAAACAGTAAAATTCATATTTTCATGTATGTCGCGTCATTCTACGATATGTATATCCACACATAAAGTAGGATTTAGATCGAGTCATCTTCCTCAAAAAGGATGAAACCAAGTTCAGCTTGGACGAAGAAAACATTTATCTCGAAACTGACTGTACCCAATAATACAACTACTTTGTTACATCGTTGCTAAATTGTAATTAAACTTTAATTAAATTAAATTTTATTACAACAGTAAAAGAAGTCAAATGCGATAAACGAATACTTGTAAATAAAACGAGTATTACGTGCATCAGAATTGGCTAACTGGCGGCCCCCGGTCCTTTGCCCCTACTTTCCTGTTTACCAACGCTACCCCCTCCACTGCATCGATCTCTCCACTACGTCGAAACTTCCCCGCCGCACACGAGCCTCAGTCTCTCAGTCCGTTGATTTCCCTACTAATCGACGCAGTGGAGGGGATCAGGAAAGGCACGGGACGAATCTTTTAATTTGATTTATTTACGATGTAGATAATTTTGTCTAAAATTTATCTATAACGTATCTAATGCATTAATAATATTTTTCAATGTTGTAGTATTTTCAAAATTTGAAAAAAATGTAAACTGACAGTTAACTGACACTGTCAATGGAATCCCAGCAAAAATCTTCTTCAAAGAAAAGACTCATCTCGTCGAAATGACAGCAACCGCGTGAAATTTGCATTCCATCTCAATAGAGTCGAACCAGTTTCCTCTACTCTGCGTACTCGGAACGGCTGCGAGTTTCGCGACGGCGGGCTTTTGCTTTTAATTCATCCAGTTTCCAGTTTAATCCCAGGACACGCAGACGCGTTTGCAAGCACGCTGCATAATGCACGCGCGTATTTTATGCGTCGATCGGGCGATGCCTTCCGTCGTTTGAAGCGTCGGCCAACGTCCCGCCCGGTGAAACGCAGCGGACCGCGGTTGAAAAGTTATTAGAAAATTGGAACGAAACAGCGGAACAGCGGAACAGCGTTCGTTGTAACCCCCGATCGTGATGAATTTATCGAACGAACGTTCGCCCCGTATAAATTGCGCGTGCCGTGCGGTCGGATATTCGTTCGAATATTGTAAATAATTGCTCGTCCTGGTTGGTCGGTGAATCGTCGGTGTGGATTGTTTCCGATTACCGATGGGAAATTCGAAAATCGGTTTACACTTTGCTCGGTTTAATCCTCGCCCGTGCCCGAAAAGTGTTCACTCACGCAGAAACAATGTACACGGGATGGATCACTTAACGCGATCGCTTCAATTATTTTCGTTGTCGGTGGACCGATCGAAAAAACATTTTTTTTGAGTTTTCATTTGTCTCCTGTTTTTTTTTTTTCGACATTAACCTATCTTTTGGCGTCGAATTGACACAGTGGTAAAAAATTGATACTGAAACAGTGATGAAAAGATGAATAGGTAAATTTCCGCTGTTCTTTTATTAATTAGAAGTAGACTACGTTTTTGTTCAATCGTGTATAATATAATCTCAGGCGTAGATGTCCAATTTTATATCGCAATCTTACACTGTCATTATGTCAAAGATTGTGATTATTTACATTAATGAGTTCAAAGACAGGTATTTTTTTATTTGATTTATTTATAATGTAGATAATTTTGTCTATTAAAATTTATCTATAACGTATCTAATACATTGATACTATTTTTCAATGTTGCCGCACATCGTGACAATTTGTAGCATTTTCAAAATTTGAAAAACGGTATCTTTAACAGCGACACGATGTAAAAAAAAAAAAAAAAAAAAAAAAAGAATGGTGCACTGTGAAAATAAAGGTTTCACGCTTCAAAATGATTCCCGGTTGATTGTTGCACGATTTTTCTTTTTTCACAAAGTTATAACGGTTTAAATATCGACAATTTTTATGATTTTTCGAGTGTACGATTTCGAGTGAAGCGACGTTCACTGTGTACGTTTGCCGATAATTGCTGACTGCCCATGTCACGCATACGCGATACCAGCGGATAACCAACGACACAAAAGTTACTTTGTCCCGTGGACCTTTCATTTCGTTACAAATGCACGAGAGCAAACGGTTAAGCCCTCTGTGTCTGGTATCAACTGTGACATTTTTTGTGTCATTAGACGACTCTTGGCGTATTGCAAATACAGGCAGAAAAGGGAAATAAATTTTAACCGAATCTCTAGTTTTCGAATATCTTAATAATATTCAGATATTGAGATAATTGAAAAATAGAGATTCACATAATGGAGGCCCCCCCTTCTCTATATATTATTAACTTTTGAAGGAACGAAAGATGAGAAGGATGCATGGAAAGGATTTTTTAGGTAGTTGGGAGAAGAAAGTGGTTGATGCGTTTCGTCTCGGAGTAGTACTCTCTCTCTGCCTATTATAGACTCATCATCAGTGTGGGGGCTCTGATGGCAGCGCGACTCTTTTCACTCCATCATCCGATCATCCTCCTCCACCCATCCTAGCGGAGTTCCGCACACTCTGCTTGCTTAACGTCGGAAGATTGGTAGAACCTCGACGCTAGGCGCGCAGCCACTTGCACCTTGTGCTAGTCAGTGTTCGAAACTCGTCGCACTACACTTTCATACGTAGCAAACTATTTTTGAAAACAGATTTCGTTGACGTATCATTTGTATTCGTAAAGATATTGCGAAATAATATTTTGTTCCATTGAAAGCGATGCTTTCAAATACCGGATGAAAAGGTTTAAACGGACACAATGAATTGGATATTAAGATGTGTCCGAAATGTCCTAACTGAACCGAGAATTTGAAATTGGTCCACGCGTAATGGTTTAATTAACCAGTGAATATCAACAATCACGCAAACACGACCAAATATCGTTTCGCCGTGGCGTTTGCCGTAGCGCATTATTGTTCCAAGTAAACAATGTTTTAACGCAGAATGTTTGTCCGCCGGAGGTACACGAGATCGATAGAATGCTAACTAATTAACGAAGCTTGACTCGCGGTCCCGCGATTTTCGACAAAGCCACGACAATTAGAACAGACCGTGTGTTCGCGAACAATATCCTGTCATCGCTTACGGATGAATAAATACCGGATTATCACTGTTTTCGCTTCGCGACACCTGCGCCGATAGATATTCTTCCGATAAACATTCTCTCGCCGAAATATTATACGTTGTCGAATAAGTTCGCACGTATTTATTTTTTTGTAACTAAACGTTGGTTACAACTGGATTAAATCATCGGGGAAATTGCAAAGTCATTTCCCGTATTTTAGGGCAAGTTGAAGAATACAGTACAGTCGAATTGGAGAAACTTTTTAAATTATCAATAATTCCAAAATTATTATTCTTTTTAAACTATTTTTTTGAATATAAAAAATAAATTATTCATGATAATTAATATTAATTAATAATAAATATATTTATACAGTTTTATAAATAATTTAAAACTAAACGTAATAAACCAATAATTATATTCAATAGAATTATTTTTACATACCACGAATCTCACGAATAAATAAATATTCATAATTTGAACGCAATAAAAATTTAACATGCGCGCGATTTAACAACGAATTTTACGAACTGTAAAAGTACATCTATACACGAATACTGTGTATAAAGTACACAGAGTGTTCTTTTAATTTTTTTTTATAATATAATTTTTTTGCGTCGCTTTGGCAATTGAGGAAACTTGCAATTTCTCGTTCAGATCCTTCGATTTTATTGGAAAAACACGTGAAACATTGAAAAGTGCGAATTCAGTCACATTTTTAGGCATTTCAAAGAATAATTTCAGTGACATATTTTGTCATTTTACGAAAGGTTTGACAGATCACGACAAAAAACTTCGATCTTGAGGTTCAGTCATGCTCCTTGTCGCAGTTTTGAGCAGACGCAGACAAAACTCTACTGCTTCATCCTCTGTTCTCAGACACGGACAAAGTTCGTAATTTGTTAGATACAGCAGGTGTCTATTCGATTGTTACAAATGAAATGAACTTTTACAATTGGTCAAACTTTTTCTATCTTTTCTGAAATAATCGTACCACGATTCGTTTTAACGAATGTGAAGTAGAATCATTAAAACGTTAAAACTTTTCTTATTAATAAGTCAGTTCCTTTTCTTTAAATTTAATTTAATATCATATCATTCAATAAATTTAACACGTTCATCTGCATTTAATCGACATATTTTTCAATCTGATAGAAAATTCAAAATTTCTAGCAACGATGGTAACGAGGGATTTTTTATTTAAAATAAAAATAATTCATCAATTCGATGAAACACTGTTCAACTTTTATTCTAACCATTTTTTTTTTTTACATCTATTATAGTTTTAAAGATATATGGGCGAAATAGAACAACACCTATCTTCATTCAAGGGTGTTTTCACCTTGAAGCGTCAAAAAAATAAAATTGTTGGGCACTTTTCTAAAAATCCTCCAAAAATCTAGTCGAAGCTTAAAAAAAAGAACGGAATTTTTGGGTCACCGTTAATCCGTCACATTTGCAATATCTGGTACCGATTGATTGATAAATATTACTTCGATCATCTGGATTTTATCTAATTCGCAACTCCGTGAAATCTGGCATTTCACGTGTAACGAATCTAATAAAATCCGGAACGCTTCAAAATCAATAACAAAACTATAACGATTATAAATATCCAAAAAAATGTTTTCGCTATCGACGACCGTTATCGACGAGGGAAAACATTTATTTCGATCGCTCAGTCATCGGCGAAGAAAATTTATTTCGGTTCCCTTTCTTCGTTATTTTCCGCGAGATTTACGCGCAAACAATAACTCCGCGGTTTTCGAAATGTTTCAATGCGGTCGCGGGGGATCGTTTTGGTCGAACGCGAAACAATGGCTTCGTACTTCCAGCTATTACGAACGACGGAAATACGATTCCCCTGAAAAGAAATTTTCAGTCACTTGGAATCTTTGTTCCACGGTCGAAACGAAATTCAATTTCTCCGTCACGTAGCCGTTATTTTTCGAATCATCGACTATTTCCGATCATCGATATGTATTCGTAGAAATTTCTGCACGAACAACAAAGATCCTTACAGGGGTTGTTTTTGCCCTCTTTCACGAGCTTATCGAACGAACAGAGACAATTCGAACTCGCGGAAAATATCCGGCGCGGAGAGCCTGGGAGAGCTCGGAACGAATTTAATACCGTTGGATAATATAAACCAGAGAAATTTCGTGCGCCAGGCGAAACGTTTGCGTTGTTTGTTAATTTCAATTGGCGCGTGTGATTTCCAGAGAAAACTAATATCGCCGAGGATTAACGGTCTGTTGGATTGATCGTTGAGCGAGAGGAGGGAGAAGCCACCTGGGGGGGGGGATGGTGGTGGTGACTCGGTGTCCAGCCAGGGACAGAGACCGGGGGCGGCTCTGGGGGTGCATCTAACGGATCGCGGTAGCTTCATCAAAGTCGAAAACGGCCGGCCGGCGTGTGTTTCCTTGCCAGCGCCGCGGAGTGCGCGTGACAAGTGTTAATATCTGGCGAAGAGGTTGAAATTTTCAACGAAGGCCCGGCATAAATCCTGCGCCCGCGTGCTCGAGACGGTCTATTGTTTTTGCCGGTTCCGATTGTACGCCCGCCCGGTGAAACCTCGCGCGCAGACACTGCGCGCCGTCGCCTCTCATCGACGAATTTTTCGCTGAACGACTGTCGTCCCACCTCATCCCCCGTTCGATTCGAAATTGAAATAACGCGTGAACAGCGGCGTCGATTTTTCACGGTGAAAAACCTACTCCTCTGCGGTGGGTGGGTAAACTGGACCGAGAGCACTTGTCTCCAGATCGAGTCTGTCCTCGTACGGAGATGGACGAAGGTACTCGGCGCACTCAAGAAATTGTTTGTTCCAACTTCGTGGAAAGAAAGAGTCCAAGTTCTAATAGGCGATTTTCGAAATTATTCGAAATTTACACATTGAGCGCCGGCGGTATTATGAGACATTTAAAGCCCAAACGCTGGTCTCGTTCGCGGGTTTCTGAACAATGAGTAAAGCTAAAGTAAATATTTAAAATATTTACTTTATAGATTTTCGTAAAATAGTAGAAACCCGCGTTCATCACGGGGCCGGCGCTCAATGTGTTAACAATTTAAAGTACCAGCTGATCAAACTTTGATACTGGACATAATCGAACGATGCTTCCTGCAATGGCATATTTTTGCTCTTTCATCGTAGATCCCCCCGAGTTTTCGAGCAAAGGAGCAGGATCGTAACCGGCGCGAGCTTCTCGGTTTCGAGGGACCCGTTCAATATCCCGGCCATTTATAATTCCGCGTGCGGAAAATTCAGTGTCCGGATTGGGGGTGGTAAAAATTTCATAGGGCTCGCCGGCTCTCGAGCGCGATAGCGGCGCGAGCTCGAGTTTAATTTTTCTTCCGGCGGAGGACGATAAAAAGAGAAGGGAAAGGACTCGAGACTCGGTGTCCTTCCACGCTTCTAATATCCTTTCAACATTCGTCCCGGGAATGGCAAAAACCCGCGTAACTGGGAGAAAGAGGGCGGAACGAACAGTTCCTGCCGGCTTTCCATCTTCCTCGGGGCTTTTTCTCAGCCCAGCTCCTCTTCTGATAACGCGGGATAATTAATCAACGACGACAGGACTCCGTTCGTCGTCGCTCGGTTACGTTTCATCTTCGATCGGACGAACAATCGCGACGATTACAAGCGGAGGGTCACGATCTCCTTTGTTTTTCACGCGGCACAAGAAAGAAGACAAGGAAATAAAATTCTCTTTCGCCGGCGAATATTCCGCGCGATCGCGGGGGGCTGCCTCCCCGCGCAAGAACCACTCGACTTCGGCAATATTGAGATCGCGCGGGTTTATCAAAGTTTCTAAAATTAAACGCGCGGAGCAACCGTTCCGGTTTCTCGGCAAGCAATTTTGCGGTTTCAGTCTCATCCGATCTTGATTATTATTCGTTAACGAACGTTAACGAACGTTAAGTGATTTTTATTTGACGAAATAATTTGACGACACGCAAGTAACAAGAAAAATATACATTTAATTTTTAATTTTTAATGAAAAATGATTTATACTGATTGTCCTTTGATGATGGACTCATTTTATCCGATAAAATTCGAACGATTATTTGTTAATTTCTTACGACTACGATTTGTTCGTTAGGACTTAATTTTAGAATAAATTTTTTTTAATAAATTTATTTGTACATATTTTAGACTTTTTTTTCCAAAAAATTGTCTTGCAAAGCTTTGACGATGGAATCAAAACTCCCTTCTTTCGTCGATATCAATTTCTTTAAAAATATTTATTTGCTTTTCAATTATGCTACGCTTTCGAGCTTACTCTTCATGCTTGATGTTGCGTATAATGAACGTTATACAGTAAAGTTGCTCATATTCGAACCAACAGCGAGGAAACAACGCACGGTTAATGGAGTTTCTGAATAATAGAGCGACCAATTTTCTAATGCTAAATTGCACGTGTCCAGAAACGAAGATTGAGAAAATTGCCAGTTTATTTCGATATCGAAGAGCGCTGTATATGCGTTGGCTGCTGAATTACACAATTCTTTTAACACAAGTAATTCTGTCAAGTCATATTTTTTTGTGCTTTAAATCGTCGAGCTTTCCCAAATATCACGAATGTCATCATTTTCTTTTCCCTCCTTTCCAGTTTGTGAAAAAATTACACTTGCGACGTCTTCGTCATTTATACATAAACGAAATGTTAATTTAATTTCTGACATGTTTCTTTTTTGTGAGAGACAAAAATGTATAAAAACACATATGAAATAAACAGAAGGAAAGACGTGTATCGCTAGTGAATATCGCGGAGTCGGACAACAAAATGTTCGGATTTTTTAATTTTTAATAATTAATAATAATAAGCTCTTTGATATATTATTATTCACAGACTGATGTCAGATATTTTTACGACAACAAATATTCAACAAATCTAAACTCTGCTTAATCACTGTTCGAATATTGATCTAAATCTCTCGTAGAACCGGGCAGACATTACGTAACTGGACTTTAATCTGCTTTAATCTTTCTTATTACTTGGAGTGACTTACTCCAACTCTATCAACTTACAAAGAAATTGCTCGCAAAGAATCTTTTATACGGAAAAATATTGCACGCGGCAGGGATGTTAATCGTCACGTTGCACGGTTCCTTCAACTTTGTATAATTTTTCTTCGAAACATTTTCTTCCACGCGAGAAGTGAATTTCAGATACCAAAGTTGAACGTTCTTTTCCGAAAAAATGGCACTTTGCGCAAACTCGCGGACATTCGCGTGGTAAAGCAATAAAACGAGAAGAATTTTTTTTCGATACAGTTTCCCTGAAACTCAGCGATCCCTTAAGGGATCAGAAACAGAATTCGAAGAGTCCGAGTAAGTGTTTTTTTCCCTTTTGCAAACGTTTAACGTTCCGTTCGAAATTTTTCGCAATAAAGGCCATTTAAACGCATGGACGGCAGCGATACGAAGTTTTCTACTGTTTCAGTTTCAGAAATCACGTTTTGGATCCGTAGTATTTTTCCGACGGTTTCCTCTCGTCCGTCTTTTGTGCCCGAGATCCCTTTGACGTGTTCCATACTGGAAATACACGTTACGCGAGAGCAATTCCGGAGCAATTCCAGACGAGTATCGATAACGCTCGGAGAATGGAAGAACGTAAAGAAGACACGCGTACCTACGTACGTGTAAATAGCACGCAGAGTTTTTTCTTCCCCGTCCGCGCGCACGTTCCCCGAGAAATTTCCAAGATACCAGGAAGGAATTTATCGCGCGTTTTTTGCTCGCCGTTTACGAAGCTCCAAATGAAACTTTCGAAGAATCTCTTCTCATTTGGTAACGCGGAGCTTCGATAATTGAAGGACCTTGCGCAAAGATATTTTGATATTTCAGAGGCAAAGGTCTTCGTCTCCTTTCTTGCCTGAAATTCGGTTCAATACAGATCTGCGGTTATTTTGTTAATTTGGAATTATCGGAATTATTTTTTCGTGATAAAAAAAAGTGTTTGTTTGGGAGAGTGCGTAGTGTTTTGCGAGTTTTGGCTTTAGGTGCGGGGTGTTTTGTTTTTCTAGACGGTATCGGGGACGATGCGTTCGTCGAGAAGGTAGAATAGCGATGCGAGGATAGTGAAGAAAAGAGAATCGCGAGTTTGAGGAATCTAAAGAGTTTGAGTGTATCTAATTGTGTTTGTTCAATATACATTCTTTTAATATTACTTCGTTACTGTGATATTATTTATTCCATTTTGTGAGCGGCCTGTGTCGCCATAAAGCCCTGGCCATCCAACTGAGGTTTGTTTCGCGGTAGACTAGGCTGAGGCGGAACTTTCCCAAATACGTGCGAAAAACATCCGCCCCACCTTGCGCCGCGTAGCCGAAGGAGGGGGAACCGAGAGAGCGTCGGTTTACGAGTTCTTAGAATCGGTACGACTCCCGACCAACAATGTTTACCTCTCGCAATGTCAAACCGATCACCGAGGGGAGAACATCGCAGCGCGCGAACACACGTTAATAAAGATAGGTGAGATTGAATTTACGCTCGAGAGCGTCCAGTTGTCCTTCGGTTATCGTAACTGTTAAGACTTTTTATTAATAAATTATACACACTACCTGTTGAAATTGAGAAATTTCAGTAATTAACTTTCTGAAGCTCGCATCAAAAAAGAAGTCGCGTCGACGAGCTTACATTGCTCAATTTTGGAATTTTTGATTTGATTTGATGTTGTTAATTGTTTGAGTACACCCGAAAGTTGAAAAATACGAAAACGAATCTTAATTATAAAGAAAATGTAGAAAAAAAATTTTTTGTATATAGCTTTTGCTATTTATTGTATAATACAATTTAGGTTAAAAAAGTTAAGCATATTTGCAATTTTAGCACATTTTTAGAATATTTTGAGGCAACAAAACAAAAAAAAAAATGAAGCGAAACCAATGAAATTAAAAATTTTTCAAAGAAATTTATCATCTTGTTATAATTTGCATAATATTGTTATATATAATTTTCGTCATCGCCTAGAAATAATCCGGCACACTAGCGCACGTTTCTCAACATAAAACAAAACGCTTAAGGGGGGGGGGGAGGTTAATCGTTTCAACCTCGAGCAAAATTCAATGCGAGAAATATCCATCGAACGAGAAACTTTACACTCCATCGGGGACGCGCGTCACGTGCCGACGATCCTGAAGGAACCTCGAAGAACATGTACACACTTATATTACTGTATCGCGGGATAAGAGCATGGATCACGAAGTGCCCCCCTCACCATCGTATTTATGTAGGCACGAATTTGATACGGATCCGGAGCATGCAGCTCGAACACGTGCAACTCTTCGAGAGGAATCCGAGAGACGCTGCGGCGGTGGCGGCCGTGGAATCCGTGAAAGGGACGAGATTTTCTTGATTCGCGGAGACCTCGTCTCGAATTCGCCGCGATCGAGATATTTTTCACGCGTTGGAATACATGTATCTGTATCTGTTCGTCTCCGAGCGATCGTCGAGCAAGTCAAACGGAAAACCGATCCCTCGTCGGTTAATACACCGTGTTTCACCATTCGATCCGTAGATCGCGATAAAGCCGAGCAGCGGGCATAATTACGCTTCGTCGCTGAAGCGAGAATTCAACTAGGTGAACGTTCGAATGTATTATCGTGCGAGTTTCGATCGCTTCCCGCTTTTCCTTATCTACGTTCATCTTTCACTGTGATGAAATCGAGTTACAAAAAGGGAAGAGGGCTGCTCCCGTACGCGTATTTTTCAATTTTGCTAGCATCCTTTAAGAATCAAGGGACACAGTGGATTTCTATTTCTTCGTAACATTTCCAAATGCTGCATTTAAGTCGCTGATACATTTCTATGAAATTAGCAGTCTTTAACTTTTGCTGGTTATTTCAAAACATCGATCCACAAGAGTCTGTGGATCACCTCTTTTGTGGCCAAATATCACATATAGGTCCGTTTTTGAATTTATCTCGTTTTTGTTTCGATAAACGAGAGGTCATTTTATATTATAGCTGTTAATTTTACCACTTTCGTTCGATGAGTATAAATCGGGTTTTAAGAAACAATCCACATAATTTAAGAATATTTAGTTAGTGAAAAATTATTCTCAAGGATGTATGAATCATTTATATTTAACACCATGTATTAATAATTCTAGAATTTTAATACGAACCCTGTGTCGTAAGTGCGTAAAATATCGTAATAAAAAGACTCTTTTATTAATTTATTAATTTTAGAGACGTAAAAATAATTAAACTAAAATTATTTCCTCGACATTTCCTCCTGTCACCAAATAATAAAGGAGACGTTGCTCTCTAACATTAATTATTGGCTATACGCTTTCTGTGTTCGCGCATCATAAATTATTGATATTCACCAATCAGGTTTTATTTAATTTAGCTAGCTGATCAAATATTTTCCGTTATACAGTTTGCACGACTGAATTTCAGTTAACGTCTGCCGACTAACGGATGCGTAATACTTATTTCGGTTTGAAATATCTGATTGCTCGAGCTCTCATTGGCTAAATCTAATTTATTTTAGTTAACGTTTAACTGGTTGAATTCTCGCCGAGGTAATTCTGTTCAGGTGGACGCGAACTTTAAATTATCCACAAGATAGACAATATCCAGCGAGGGAAATTATTTTTACCTTTTGTGAAATTAATTTCACTTTTTATTTTTACTTGATTATGAAACTATAGAATCGTATCAACTGGTTATCCCTTTAGAGAGAGTTTGTACCTGGACGCGATATTATACTTAGAAACGTCTGAATTGCCTCAACAACGAAATGGAAATCGTGTACATTCTTAATTTTTTTTTTCACAATTAAGCGTTAAATCAAAGTCGTACAGAGAGAAGAAAGGTTGAAATGTTGACGCAAGTTACAGCGAATGTTGGAGCGAAATTACAGCTGCTCGACGAAGAAATCGAATTACAAAGAGGATAATCAATTCTTCAGAGATTAGACCTCTTCAAGAAGCTTCCCACTCAATCGACAAATAAGCGTTGATTGAAACCGTAAAAAGAAAAGTTGAAGAGAACGTTCGTGAAAGTTGCAACGAATTAAAATTACTTTCGTCCTTCTGAATCTTTTATTCCCTCCTTGTCTGATGGGCGAGAAAGATAATCAATTTTTCCGAGATCAGCTCCTCCAAGTTATTGTTCCATCGACAAATAAGCGCGCGATGAAGTCGGCGAAAGAAGAACCGAGAGGATGTTCGCGGAAGTTGCAACAAATTGCAATTACTTCTATCGCGCTGAATTTTCTATTTTCTTTTCCTTATTCGCTGGAAACGTCGAGGAAACCCTTCAGAAATTAACTTCTTCGAGATGTTACTCCGCTGATAAATGAGCGTTGATCGAAGTCACTCAGAGAAAGAGAATAATTGAGGAAATGTTCACGGAAGTTGCACGTGACAAGTTTCCATCGATGTGAATTTTCGGCTTCTTCCTCTTGATGAAATCGAATAACAGGGAAAAGTGTACAATTTTTCTGCGAAAAATTTTCGAAATCGAGTGACCAAGAGAATCGATTTTTCACAGATTAAATTTTCCAGAAAAGTACTATTTTAGTTTACAAATAAGCAGATTACGCGGACTTTCATCCATTTTTAAATACGAATACAATTTAAAAAATGGAACCTAAATACTTCACACAGGGTGGATAAATTTTCCAATATTAATCTCCCGCAAATGTACAAAAATCCGCAATATAGAATGGCAAACGAAGAATCGAAATTGTCGACAATTTTTCATCGTCAGTGGTACAACAGTTGATGTACTCTTCGCTGTACGAAAAGAAACTCTCGAGTTTCGACGATCGAAAATCTCTGCTTGCCGGTTTTTGTTCGACGACGAGATCAAGAGATGAGGGAGGACGATAAATTGTGTCGAGGCTCGGTTTCTTCGCGATGCCACCTACCTTTCGTTGACAAACATACTCGCTGTATATTTCATCGCGGATGACTTAATAAAATCTCTGTCGGTAGCCGAGTTTTCTTCCTTCTTCGCGCCCCTGCAGGCTATCGTTGTTGTTCCTCGGCTTTCGACGGAATGCGGGAGCGTTAAACATTGCTACGATTGTTCGTCGGATCGTCGCTATTAATTCTTCGCGCAACTTTAATCACTCGACACCTTCTTTTCGTGAATGTTATCGCGATTGTCATTTTGTACATATTGATCTTGTATCCGAAGAGAAATATCAATTAATCGCAGTGTTAAAATAAACTTGGTGCAAACAAAATTTAATGGTAAATTTACAAAGGGATAAATTTTGAGAGTAACAATGCTCGCACACAGAGTTTAATGTTACGTAGAAATTAATCGAATGATAATATCTCGATAAATTTTGGCTATTTCGCTAATAAGTTTCTTTGATAAGAGGTTTATTTTATCATCGAAACGAGAAATCAGTCGCGAGAGGTCGAAAAAATTACACAGTTCTTGTTTCTTTTTTTAAAACATTTTATAACAGGCAGGTTTTTTTCTTTAGTGTTTGAGAATAGCTGCTAAAGTTAGAAATTTATCTAATGTTTTTATGAACGATGAAAAATTTGTAACGAGGCCTTTATTGTGTAAAGTGCACTCGTCTTTTTTTCACAAAATAACCACCTCTACGCGATGGTGTACGGTTTGAGTTGAAGAAGAAACGAAAGATTTTTACTTCCTGTGTAACATTTATTCGAGGAGTATGCAGGATTTTTGCGAAATATTAAAACGTTCTTTTGATACGTACATTTTTATGAAAAATTTTATCACGAAAAACGAGACTTTTTACTCGAGAACGCACTCTCCACAAAAGACAGTATTTTTTAAAAATCCTCCACACGCTTCCCGACCATATGTTACACAGGAATTAAAAATCTTTGGTTTTTTCTCTAGTTTATACCGTATGTAATTTACACTGCCGCGAGGAGGGTTGCTCAAAATGGCTGTGCATGAAGATATTATACTTTCAGCTCAGCCAAGAACAAAAAGAAAAAAAGACACGTGCAAGATTTGTATAATAGAAGTTTTGTTCTAAATTTAATCTCATTTATTTTCTCTATTCCATCGTGAATTATATTCGTGAATTACGCAAGTAATGTTACTAATGTCGCAACTATTGTGTCGTTATTATTGTGCGCTTTAATGAAAATTATTGGACAATTAAAGCAGACAATAGACAGTATGTTGAAATGGTCATATGGATATTTCGAGTGAAAAAATGCGCGATTGTAGAAACGAAATAATTGATATTTTCATAGTAATGAATAGATCAACCATTAGTACTCTCTCCTTCCTCTGTCGATTACAATATTGTCAAAAGTATTAGAAATGCTTTGAATATCTATTTCGTCTAACAATTTACTTTTGAATTAATAAATAGACTCGGATTTTGGGATAAGGTTTAGGTTAGGTTTAGGTTAGGTTTTGAATTACTTTTGAATTAACAAATTAGGTTAGGTTGAATTACTTTTGAGTTAATAAATAGACTCGGAACATTTATGCATTTTGGGGTAAGGTTGTACTTGAGGAAACAAACTTGCTAGTTGCGGTACATAGTAGTAGCTTTATTCCTCGAGTATGTGATCGCAGCGAGAGCTGACATCCCCCAGGCTTGGATGTTGCACGACGATGATTGAACTGCTGCGTACTAAGTAATTTTGGCAATTACTTTATGGTTCCAGCGGTACTGCGTCCTCGACGTTAAATTTATAACGTCCCCCCTACATGTATTTCCACGTTTTCACGAACGCGCGACCAAAACGAGACGTAAACAGAAATTTGTTTCATCAACAGTAAATACTCTACGTCGGATATTTTCTGTACTTTTGTATTATATATCCCACGCCTGTATTTTCACACGTACCTCCAATTTCCAATAAAATGCGTAAAACTCTTTTTTAAGTCTTTTAATACACTTTTAATTTTAATGGAAATAATTTAATCGATTTAATTCAATCTCGGACAATTATTATTATTTCTGATACACATTTTTCGATGCTCGTGGCGGATGATATTTTCTTCGAGCTTTGCTAAATCCAAAAGAAAAGAAGTTCCGAAGGACTATATGCTAGAAAATTGTGCTTTCCGAGATTACGAATTTCTGTCGAAGATCGATTAAAGATGCAAGATCGAATCGTCAAAAGTGGCGACCGATTTCTTTTATTGGCTAGTTTGCCACGTTTTTCTTAAAAAAGAGAACGTAGAGAACACTGCCTTCAAATTAGCGATTACTGCGATGTGGGGATGATCCGCAATTATTTTGAACGATCGAGTGTTCGGAAACTTGACTGTTCGAGTGGCGGGCCGATTTATGGCGTGGCGGGGGACTCGCGCTATTTTTGAAGAGAAAACCCAGCGGGAGGACTGGAGTCTCGTTGGGTCATTAAAACTGGAGTTGTGTTGCCTGAGAGTTGTTCTCCTGCGCATTTCAATGACACGTCACGAGCCATGAGACATCTTCTCAATGGAAAACTCGCTCCGCGCGGAGTTGACAAATTGCCTCCATTTTTGAGTCTCGAAAACTTTCGAAGCCGAGGGAGTCTTCCCTAATTTTCCATCGACTCAGGAGGATAGTAGAAAACTCTACTGACATCGATAACGGAAAAGAAATCGAAGAAATCGACTTCCAATCGCCTCCAGAACCGATTCTTCGACGATCGGAGAATAACATTGCATCCGAGTCGAAGAGACAGTTTCTCGATAGCGAGCATCCAACCAGTTTAGATGTATATAAAATCACAATTTGCACAAACACGCGGTTTGTGTATCGCGATAAATCACGAACAGTCGCTCTAACGAGCAGCAAACTTAGAAAACGTGACTTTAATAAATCACCAATCGCTAGGGAAAGGAGATGCGAAATTCTGCTAACCAGACGATGGTGTACAAGCGCCAAGGAAGAAAATCGCGGTGTTCGACGGCTTCGTGAGCTCATCGTTGCAACAGTTTGCAGTCAATTCTATCCAACAGGCCCGAACCGCGCGCAGAATCACATGTCGAAGTCTGTCCGAATATTTCTCTAACGCAGTAACAGGAATATAAGGAAATGATTCATATTCCACGAACGAAAATCGGACGTTGACTTGATTTTCGGCCATTTCCTTTCTCTTTTAGCGGCCGGACGAAAAATCGAGTGGACGGACGCGCGTACGCGAATAATAATTCAACAGTGGCGAACAGAAAGTTTGGGGGGGGATAGAGGGAGAACGAATACGAAACGAAACGAAACGAAATTTTTATCCCGCGTCCGTTTCGTCCATTGAATCATAAAAATTGCCACGACGCCGAGCAGAATCGGTGCGGCCAAGAGTATCTTCCTGGCACAACTCGTACAAAAATCGAGAGCATCGGGACGTGTCCAGCATTTTTTCCCGGGACGCGACGCGATAAAGGGATGAGACGGAGAGTCGCGGCGACGACGATCCTTCTTTCTGTGAATTAGCTATGACCCGAGAAATAGAATTTCATGGGCGCGCGATACACGGCAGGCTAAACATTCACGAAGCTAGTGTGATAACACGAGATTGTTCCAATGGTAATGCAAGAATTTGGAGGGATTTCGTGTTACGCGATGCTCAAAGTTGGGGAGAGATCTCTCTGGCAACGAGAACTTGAGTTACGCCGAATTTGAAAAGGACTCAAAAGGATCATTACTCTGGTAGGAAAAAATCACTTATTTTAGATAAATTTGATATTCTGATGTTATTAGCTTTTTATTTCTTCAACTATTTTCAATTTGTCATTTTAAATTAGCTCTTTGTCTTTTCAAAGACGAGATGTTTTACATGTTTCTCAATGCGTAAAAAAGAGTATTAAATTTTCATTTTCAAATTTCAAATTTATTCCTGTTCATTCGTACAAGTAAGTTTATTCTATTTATAATAATATTATTATAATCTATAATAATAATAATAATACAGAGATGCGTGAGCATACAAAGACAGTGTACGACGGTAATTAGTTCTATTGTCTTTGTTTGACGCGAGAGCTGAGTAGACGACACGATCAGACTGCACTCACGCGAAAGGACTCACCAGACGTGGACCACCTAGTTATAAACTGCGGATAACTAACTGTGTCGACGCGTTCTTTTTTTGGAGTCAGTTCTTTTATACCCTGACTCTCGCCATGTCCTTTCCCCTCAGGGGTTGGAAAGCGTCTCTTATCTTACGGTGTTTATGGCCAGGCCCGTGAAAGGTTTTTTGCCGATACTGTCACCTGGGTCCACGTCGTGAGAATGTTTATACTGCAGTCTGGGTTGTGTCCCCTACATTCTAAAAGTATCAAAAGACAGCTATTGACAATTATTACAAGTAATTGTAATAAAGGTATGTCGAAACATCATTGACTTGGGTGTAGGCTATTTTTCATTTGATTTTCCATATGTATATATATCTAAAATGTCGTACAAAAAAAAAAAAAAGAGAAGGAAGCACGCAGAAAATTGTACACTGCGGAAAAAGACACAAAAGCCGATACAAAAAGAGGTACGTGTCCTCCCGCTGTCTAAAAGTTCCACGCACATCCCTTAACCACGCACATCTATTAACCAAACGGTAAAGTGCTTTTGTCAAACCCAACTCCTTCCGTCCAACCCCGCCAAACTTTCCAGCCAGCATATTTCAACATCCTAATCGCCGCCGGTACGTCTCGGCAAGGCGCGGAGCCAAAACGTTCCTCCGCGAGACTGTTTTCCTTCGACGTCGTATTTCCGCATTGGCTCTCGTCGAGTTTCGTACTTCGTAAAGCGCTCGATTTAGGGTCAGGGGCGTGCTACTTGCAAAGGCGATTCGACGATACATTAAAAAAAAGAAGAGAAAGAGAAATCTTGTTGGAAAACGAGAAAGAGAGAGAGAGAGAGAGAGGAAAAGAGTGTGGGAGGGGCGGGTACAGAAAGTAAAGCACTCCTTGCCAAAAAAATTTACAGCCCGCCGGCGAAACAGCCGAACCGTAAATATTTTTCCTGGTCGACGACCCGCGAGAATTATTTCTCCCCTCTTTATGTTTCCCACTCGAGTATGCAAGCCGACCGTGGCCGCGTGTATATATATATATATATATATATCTCTCTCGCGTGCGCGCGCCTTTTGCGGCTACAGCTGCAACGACTTTTTTTTCACCGGTCTGCAACCTCCTCGCCCAGATTTCATTCAATCTTCTACCTAACCAGCCCGAGAAATGAAATTTTTTATACTCGGTTCTCGTGCGGTCGGTCGCATCGGTTTTACATTGTGACCGGTTCCATTACTTTGGCCTCACAGGTTCTCCTCGTTTTCCCCTCCTTTGCGGCGCTGGTTTGGCGTCACGGTTCACCTAGAAGACTCGGCGGGAGGAAGAGAACACCGGGATATCTGCATTTTGCCTCTGAATTCCGCGACCACATCCCGGATACCTCGACGCGCAAAGCGTCGATTTTTTAAGAGGGCTCTGGTTTGTTCCAATTAACCGCTACTCTGTGGCTCTTCTCACCTTTGTTACCAAGCTGCTTGCACCTTTTAACACACGTTTCAACTATCTCGAGATGCGTGTATTTAACCTAATTAAACGGAAATAACGTTGCACGGTTCGAGCAAAATTCACTGGGACTTTCGGGATCCCCGAGGAAGAGTCCGCGCCGAGATACCCCTGTTTTGCGACCTTAATCCTCCAAACGGCAATGCATCGCGTTATTAGGTGATAATAACGAACTTCGTGGAACGCTCTGCGTTACACCGCCGCGTAATCTGAGCATAAAGTTTAACTAAGGGGGTTGAAAAGGCTGAGATATACACGTACGAGAAGCAGATAATTATAGATTAAATTTTTTACGATTCCATCGTGTAGATGCAACTGCGAAATAAACAGATTCTTGTTCCAACAGAACTGTATATTTTTAGAAACTAAAAAAAAAAAAAAAAAGACATACATACATAAATCCGTACCTATGTGATTTTTATTCGAACAATTCTTTCCAAGACGTGTTCTTTCAAAGCTGAAATAAATAGGCAAATGGAACCAACTTTGCAAAAAGTTCATTTACTTTCTTTTAATACAAAATCATCTCGATTCCTATTAAGACACATTCATAGCACACGATGAACGATTTATAAACGTATCTCCAAAAGAAATTCCACGTCGCGCTATATCTTTGGTCATCCTGTTCGTTCTACCCTTAAAAACCTGCCAAAATCGCCGCGTTATCGCGCGGTAACCGAAGGGACAACGGAAGAGAGGAGAGTGTAAATGCACGGTTTAAAAAATAGCGGACTCGTTACACCGGCGAATCTCTGATTCGATAATTATCGTATTTCGGTTTTTCGCGCGGACGCTGCGAGAGGCCAGTTGCCAGCTCGATTAATTCCGTTTACAGGATGGTCATCAACGGGGGGGGCGGGGTGGGAGGGGAGGGGGAGGGAAGGGAGGGACGGATGGATGGATGGATCGATGGTCACGGTGGCGTGAGTATCCGACGAAACGAGCCAAAACTTTTCGACGTATTTTCACCGCTCGTATATTCATTCACCTCGGTGTACTCGGTTTCTCTGGCCGAGCTGGACCAGAGCGGAAGAGAGTAACTTTCGGATATTTTTCAACGGCACGCGAGCAACTTCTGCCTGTCGGGAACAAGTTGCTCCGATCGTTTTAAGTGCAAGCAATTGGTTGCATTCTTTTCCTTTCTTTCTCACTCACTCTCTCTCTCTCTCTCTCTCTCTCTCTCTCTCTCTTTCTTTCTTTATTTATTTCCTATTCCATTCCTCTTTTTTCTTTCAAAAAAAAAAAAAAAAAAAAAGAAAAAAAACAAGCCTGTTGTTTCTACTCTCGTTGCTTGGTCCGTTCGATCTCGTAGCGGTTTGGTCAAATAGTTTTCGCCGGTAGGAAATTCCCGAGTTACTCCCGAGCCAGAGAGGGAACTGGTCGATTTTTTACCCAACCTCGTACTTCGACTGCTTGTATCGGCAAAGTTTTATCACCAGCACCGACGTATCCTCCTTTCGCTTCGTTTCGATGATCGGAAAGCTATCGCAACGAGAGAGACTGACGAAACAAAAATTCTGCGGGTCTCCGCACGCTACCAAGTGTAAGATTCTAATTGAAAAAAATCCAACGCAGATTCCTCCGATTTTTGTTGATTGTAAAATTTAGTGCTATCGTTCACTTTCATCGAGGAGAAACAAAGCTGATTTCCACTTTAGGATTATAAATTACGGACATGTGTGATAATCCTGTTACTTTCTCTCACTCTCTTGTTGATTTTAATTTCCATTTTCGTTCGGATAAAACGTCTCCGATTTTTAGATCGCGTCTTTCGTCGCTAGTTCCTTCAATGACACAGTGGATTTCTCTTTAGCGAATCTCTTTAAACATCTTGACACTGGAATTATTACCAAAGTGGTCAAATTTACAATTTATAATTTTTAATTTTTATCAGATGTTTTACAGACACGAAACACCGTATTTTAAAAAATTTAAATACGAAAGCTTGTCCACATAAAGTCCACCGTGTTGTAACCTTCACGCTTCAATCGTCGGTGTTATTATTTTCACCTTGCTGTTTCTCATCTACAATTCTTATTTTATTTTCTTTGCTTTCCTCGCACAGCAATTTTCGCACGCTCGCGCTTGAAACGAGTAAACAAATTCCAAAAACTGCGTGACAAAGTTTGCCGGCTCTCGGCGCTCGGAATTTCCATCGAATCTCGTTTCCCGGCGCGTACGAGATGAAATTACAGAAAAGCAATTATTCATGCCTGCCGTACGGCGTGCGGGCCGTCGAGCGACTACAATTCGATTCGACGGGAATTACAGGCGCAACCGTGTCGAACGCGATCTTCGTTGGAAAACCGGTGGATTATTAAAGTGTAACCGAACCGGGGAACGCGGAAACCACCTCTCCATCGGACTCGACGAAGTTATCGCGTTTCCCCGAATTCCGCGGCAGACACGCGGCCAAATATCACGCTCGTTTCTTTGACTCGGCCACCAACTCCCATTTGCCCTCGACAAACTAAGCATCGTAAAATTACTGTCATCCCCAGGGATACAAACTGATCGCAAGAGCTGTAATACGACATCCTCAGTGAGGAAATTGTCGTCGAGTTCAAAGAAAAACTGAAACAAGCGAATGTATGCGAAGCGATATGTACCGGAGACACGTTCCAGCCTCGAATTTTAAAAGCCGCATTCGACGTTGTGTCAGAACACCAGCCAGATTTGGAGACCACTGAGACATTACTAAGGCATCTTGAAACTGAAACTGCTAAAATTATGAGACGAAAGACATTGAAGAAGCTGGAGGATCTCGTACTAGCAGGGAGTATCCAACATGCAACGAGTATCAGTCCCGAAATGAAACTACATTAAAGACGCGAAAAAACCTGCGACTGGATGGCATGGATCTTCCAAGACCAATACTGAGCGAACGAAGGAAGAACCGTGTCAGCCTCTGAAAGGATGTTTGCTGCAAATTCACAAGCGCAACAAATTGCGAGCCAATTTTTACAGCAATATTTTCTCACATTCGACGGCGAGGATCGTGAACCACTTCTAAACGCATATACCAGAGATGCGTTTATGTTTCGATATGACTGCGTTCGATCCTCGCAATCGTCGCAGTCCGAACAAGTCGAACGGATACCTCATGGACGACAGAAAAAATAATACAACAAACGACAAAAATTACAGAAACAGGGGCGTTTGTCTGAAATGCCACGAACACCTCACTACGCGAACACACTCACGATGGACATCAGTCTGATTCCGGAAGCAACGATGTCAGTTACAGCCACAGAAATGTTTAAAGAGCTCGAAAGAACAGATTATCCGTTACTTTAATCGGATCTTCGCGATAATTCCCCGAAGGAAGTGGATACTGCATTAAAAATGAGCAACTAGGAATTTCTGTTTCATTTCGCAACTATGCTAAAATTACTAGCTGTCATACAGTACGTTTGCAACAAAGAAAAAAAAAGAAGATTGATGTAAAATGCAGAGAAGAAACAACAACTTTTCTAGAAAGCAATGTATTTAATAACAAACTTCTTTTTGTCATCAATGAAAATCACAATGTTCTTCAAGGAACACAAAATATGTATCAATGATTTTGATTTTACAATTAACTACCTTTTGAAATTAGTACTTAGAAGCAATTAAATAAGTTTAACAAACTGAAAAAGGGCTGTTTAACCCTTAAATTTGTTAATAATCTTTCAAATATGCGATAACGTTTAAATTTAAGGCAATCATCAACCCGTGCATTGTGGGTTCGCTAGAACATACAAGTATAACATACCAGAGTTAACGATACATAGTTATCCTCCATCATTTTTCAAACTTTCGTAAGAAGCAATAAGAAGTCCAGTTTGTGCGAATTGACTCGAAACTGTCCTCAAAAATTTTTGAAATTTTCTTCTTCTCAACGTCGTTATTATAGCTGTCACTCTATGTCTGTTCGGATATTACGTGATTACACATCGCATCATACAACACCAAATGTATAATTGTACAATTATCAGCAAATGATAAAAAAGAGGAAGCAGTTCCGAGCTGTTGGCTAGATTCAATTACCAACGGCGGTCGACTCGATCCCGACCTCGATCCCGATCTCCGTGGATTACGCGCGAATAAATTCAAATGATTCGCGCGGCAAATCTGTGTCGCGGGCTCGTTCTGTGTTCGAGGCGCAAGATAAGTCCTTCCTTCCCGGGAGCGCCACCGGGTCCGGGGATCGTTGAAATATTACCGATACCGATCAGCGGCGGAGTCTCTGAGCCAGCTTCTCAGCGAATTGATTTCGAAACCAATTAAGGAAGTTAGCAACTCTATCGAAACTGCGGCCTTCGTCAGCTGATCAGCCTCCCCGATAGGACGACTTCGTCGAAAGATAAACACGAGTCCGATCGATTTCTGTTCGAAGCTTCTCAAGAAGATCTCTCGCGAAATTAAAACGTTCACGCTGGATGATGCTGTTCCTGCGCTCGGCTTCGCAGCTGATTAAAATTAACTTCATCGCGGCGAACGAGTCTGTTTGTGAAAAGAAATTAAAAATTAATTTCGAGGAGAGGAGTTCGATGACAGGTAATCTTACTCTGTGCTCGGGAGAGTTTCCACGCTACGATACTCCCGGTTTCTGTGCAGCCGCATCGGAGAAAGTTGATGGGTTTTTCAAGTGCCCTGAGCGGGCCTTTGCTCTACCTACGGCGGACAAGGCCCTCGACCGTGGGCTGAAGCATGGAACTTTTCCAAAGACGCGCGAAACACATCCGCCTTTTGTGCCCCCCGCCTCCCCCCACCTTGGGCCCGTAATTTCCCGAGGCCGAAGGAAAGGGAACCGAGAGAGCTTCCGTGCAAGTTAGAATCGTTACGACTTCAAACCAACCACCGAGGGGAAAACCCCTGATATCGCAGCGCGCGAACACTCTGTGGTTACTAGAAGAATATTTACGCAGCGTCGTATCCAAAGGGGAATAGAATTATTGTTGAGGATCTGACACTGTATTCGACGACTGATTTTTGTTAAATGCTTCGGAGATCTACCGAGGAAGAATTGCAAAGCATCTAATTGTAACAAGATGAGGAAGATAGTGTCGATAGATGACAAGAATAATTCGATCGGTTTCTTTTACGTGCTTCGACGACACCTTTCGAAGTGAATAGATCTACTGCATAATTTTAAAGAAGAATTATCGTGTTATATATTGTATTTTTATTATAATTATAAAAGGACATGAAAATTACTATCGATCTCTGCAACGACAAGTACAATTCAACTCGTTCTTCCTTGTTAGACGCTTCGGAGACATCTCTGAAAGTGAGTAATTCGTATCGTAAGATGACCTTGTTCTGTTTATCAATAGAAAATTGCGCAGTGTGATTAATAAAAAGGCAATGTAGCGGCCTAGGGTCGAGGTCCTGCCGATCTCCAACGTTAAGCAAAGCAGAGTGCGGAACCCGCTAGGATGGGTGATGATGATCGGGCCACTGGAGGGATGAGTCTAGGCGCAAACTCCGAGACAAAACGCAACTTTCTTCTCTTTCACACTCACTACCTCAACCCCATTCGTCTATCCATCCTAACCTAAACCTTTAAACCCTTCAACAAAAAAAAAGAAATATTACTGCAGATACGAATGAATTTATTAATAAATGAATGTTTATACAATTTTATATCTTCATGAAGATAGATTTTAAAAAAAGGAACAGATAGAAAATTATTTTATTTTATCAAGTATTGTAAGTGATTATATCTGCTGTAAATATTTCATGCTTTTTTACATGCACTGTGTGCATTGTTGGAGAACACATAAAAATTTGCAATTTAATGAAACTTACGTACGAAACAAAGAATCGTGCAACAAAATTACTATCGAAGCAGAAAGAATAATTGTTGAAAACGTGGATGCGTTCGACGAATGCATTCTAACGATAACAAACGTAACGTGATTCTCATCGACGTGATGTTACGACGATACCCTTCGTGAAATTTAAACGTCCGTGTTGGATTTTATTATCCACTTATTAAAGAAGATTTATGCAGCATTGTAATTAATTGCAAAAATTGCGATGGAACAATTATTGTATATTGAAAACGTGGATGTATTCAATAATAAATATATAATTCGATCGATTCTCATCAGGTGTTACAAAGACATCTTTGATGAAATTTAAACGACCATAGTTATCCCACATGTTAAAGAAGAATTGCACAGCATTATAATTCTGTTCTATAAATAGGAAACTCGTTATCGCGCACGTGTTTAATAATAAATGCAATTTAAACGATCATTCCGTTAGATATTACGCAGACATCTTTGACAAAGTTGAAATGTCTGTGTAAGACAGGCCTGTTCTACTTGCAATTAGTAAAGAAGAAATATTCTCCATGGCGACTAATTATAAAACGGAGAAAATCACATTTAAGGAAAAAAGGACGAAACGTCTTTGACGAGGTAGAAAGTTGCCATTAAAGAAGAAGTATCTTCCATTGTGACTAATTATGAAGGAGAGGAAATCGTACTTAAGAAAGAAAATATTTTTGTTGAAATTGAAATGTTGTTCGTGCAAGATAATTCTACTCTACTTGCCAGCGAACAATTTCGCTCGCCGTTGTATATAATTAATTCCAAGAAAAGGGAAAATTATCGGTACCTACAGTATATTAAAAACTACACTAAACGAGAATTATTCGAGATTAGACTGCAAATTTTTGTGCGTTTGTGCGAGATTCGAGGGTCCAAAAGATTTATATAAAAAGGATATATAAAATATCCAGAATAAACGAGGCAAATTTCTGCTTAAATTCTACCTCTGGAATTGTGTTTATGAAAATATAAAAATACATCAAAGTTCGTAGTTTAATCTAGTAACAACTAGCTCTAAGTAAATTGAACAAAAGAATGAAGATTACAATCAGAAAAACGATCGGTTCGCGTACGTAACCAAAGAAGATCCACGACGTTTAATCAACAATGAATATAATCTGATTCTAATCAGGTATTGCGAAGTATTACGAAATTGAAGTGTCTGTATAAGATAGTTTTCTTCTGCTTATCAAAGAAAAATTCCCCACTGCAATTAATTACGAACGAGAGAAAATTGTCTTTAAGAAAGAAGACGTCTCCGATGAGATCGAAACGTCTGCTCAAGGCAGTTCTGTTCTACTTGATCCGTAGAAGAAAAAAATCTGAGTTTTCTTTTAATTTTAAAAGAAGATACGATTGCCAAAACGTTAAAACATCTTTATTTTACAAAAGCAGAAATACTCAAGCGATCAAAATTGTAATAATTTCCCCTTGGCGAAATACTTTGTGCAAGTTATGAAAATTACGTCCGAGAAGAAAAACCAGTTCCTGGATAGAAACAGAGAAGATCCGAGATACGCGCTCAGTATCAGATAATTTGATCGATTTTTATCAGGTATCGCGAAGACCTCTGACGAAATTGAAACGTCCGTGCAAGGTAATTCTATTCTACTTACCGGAGAAGAACTACTTCGTTCGCCACTGTAATTGATTCAAAGAGGAGAAAAAAACAAAAAAAAGTCATTACATCGTCGCGCTAGTGAAGAAAATACGACAATATACAAATTTCGAAGGCACGTTCGTTAAAATCTGAGACGTCCTCGCTCCTTCACCGCGGCGGAATTATTCAAGATCCTGACTAATTAAAACGAATTCCCCAGGGCGAAAGTTCTCCGTACGAAAGGGCGAAGCGTTTACTAGACGCGTTTGCTAAAATTTAAAACATTCTTGTCTCCTCGCTGCACCCACGTGTAATTATTCAAGAGCCTGGCTAATTAAAACGAATTAAACCGTGCGAGAAGAAAAATATAGCTGGGAGAGGAGACCGGTCCTCCACGCGCAAGGGCAGAGTTAAAGTTCAAGTGACAAGTATCCGAAATATCTGAAACCGATAAGTTGAACCGTAACAAGCGAGATGACGCAGCTAAGCTTCCTCTTCCGCCCGGACGAGTGTTCGAATTCCGCCCTCTCTGGCTGTTTCAAATTCATCCATCTTTCATCGCGGCTCCTCCAATAAAAATCACCCAACCGCGGAAACTCTGCGTTCAGAGGACGAGGGAACGGTTCCCTTCGTCTTCAACGGATCACCGACTCGCCGGATTTCATAAGAATGTTCGCCGGGGAAAGGGGACAGATTGAGCGTTGGGTCCTCGTCTGGTAAACGGTAACCCACGGATATAAGGAACGAATATATCAAATTGCGCGAAGGCTATCGCACATCGATCGTGCTGCTTCTTATCGATCCCGCGGCGAGTCTTTCTGGCACGAATTATCAGCGTGGGGCAGTTTCTCATTGGAAGAAGATAAAGTCGTGGATGCAGGAAACAGGGGTGATCCGTCTTGGTCCAGCGCACGGCGTACGTGCTGCCCGTATGTTGGTACGTTCTCTTTACGTTTCTGTACCGCGAAACTATTCCGTTGAAATACCTTCCGCCCCGCTCACGCTTATGGCTATGGAAATAAGTCCTCGTTTGTCTCGGTTCTTTGCTCGCCAGCCTGTCTCGTTGGAGGATTTTTCGTTGTGGCGTCGCTGACTCGAGGGCCAGAGGTCCGTTCGTTTCTCGTTCGTTTCAAGTCAGCACGTTGGTTCATCGACGGCCGTGTTACGGCGTACACGCGGAGCATCGAGAATTCGTTTTCAGCTCTTCTTTCGTCGTGGTCCAACACCTTTGCTCCTCCTTTTTTATTTCTTTCTCTGGCGGAGAGAGACGTTGAGAAAGTATTGAGGTGACGCTCATTCGTGACGTGATGTCAGGAAATTTTATAAAATCGTAGAATTTAGATGGAGGATCTAACTGTCAAAGGTGTTGGAAATCTGTGGCTCCAATGTTAAAAGATTTGATGGACAGGTTAATAACGAAGTAGATCGAGTAGGTGAAACAGAGAACTGTGTACATGCAAATAAAAATCACTTCAAACATCTTTCTATCTGTCTGAACGTCGCAAGTACTATATTTTGAAAAGTAGGTATTTTTACTTGTACCTTTTCATATTATACTCTGCATAATCTCCAACGAATGCACGAAAGTTCGCAGCGTGATCGTCGTTCATTTTATCTTCATTTTATCAATTAGCAAGCTTGTTTCATTTTTCTTAGACAAAGAGCAGATTTTTGCGCGAATTATTCTTCTTGCAAAGGGTGAAATACATATATCGCTGATGTACGGATGCGGTTGCGGAAACTTTCCGCGATTTGTTAACCGAACAGTTCTATTCTATATTCTTGGACTGACTGTACACGCGCTAATCGACCGCCGATTATTACGGGAATTCACTGGGAATTAAGGTAAAATCCGTTTAAATTCTTCGTGCCATCGAGCGTAAGCCGCGTTATCAGAGGACTCAGAAGGGACTCAGGTTAACCCTTCGCGACGTGGGATTACTTATTCCACCGTGAAATTGAACCACGATCTCGTGGCTAGCCTGTGAATCTCGCTGGCGATAAAAATTTTATGGAACGATCGATCTGTGGCGATAGAAATCGACGCGTGTCCGCCACGAGAAAGCGGGAAAAGGACGGACCGAATGTGATTTTTCAGTATACTCGAGCGTACGCTTTTGTCTCCGAGATTTATGTTAACATAAATTTGATATTAATAATTACAAATTTATATTAATTACGTTCTCTCTTGTTTATTATACTTTTATTGCCATTTGTTACAGATCTTATACTTGTTAATGGTTGATCATCTTTAATTTTATCGAGTGAAATGTATCTCTAGTATTTTAGAAAATGTAAAATTGCATTTGGAAACGTAAAATATGAAAAAAGAGAAGAAAACGATATAAAATGTATTCAAAATTTTTTAAAACATGTATATATATCACATTTTCTTAAAATATATCTCGTCAAAGTCCGTTTGTCGAGAGTGGCGATATAATCGAAATATAATTTATTCAAAGTAACTTTTACCACATTTAAAAAATAATTCATTGGATGGCTGTTTCTGATTACTCCGAAGCAAACGAGCTGTAAAAATTCACAATTCCAGAAATCTCGTTACTCGCCAGAGTTGTTAATCGTCCCTAACTGCTTTGAGTAAAACGATCGACCGATTTCCGCAACAAACGAACTCAACGAGGCTTTTACTCACTGAAACGATCGAAATAAATAAAAACGAACAATTCCCGCAGCGGTGTGATCGGTACTTAAATCGGCGCTCTGCCAACTTTCTCCACACGCGAGGAGAAAACATCCCGCGCGTTTACAGAAACTGAATTGCAGCTCGGTGGAAAAGCGACGCGTTTTTATTGTCATTTCCGGGCGACTTTTCCGCGCGAGTCGCGAGAACTGAAAGTCCAATCGGAGGTTTATTCCCGGCGTCGCGGTTAAAAGTTCGCGCGAAACGCAGATGCAAATTCACGGGGGAGATCCCCCTCCTTCCGTGAATTTTTTTCGCGTGCCCGGGCGAATTTCCGCGTTGCTCGCGAATTAACTTGGCTGACCTCCGAGCGCCCGACGAACCGGAAGGATATTATCCTCCGGCGGAAGGTTCGTTAAAGCGATTTTCGGCGCAAAAGCCGATCGATAAATAAAACGGGGAGCGTGCACGCGGAAAATTCCGGATTACGGCGCGATTATAACGAAATCGGTAAGCAACAGTGGCGTCGGCCGGTTACCGATCCCCAACGATTATCGCCGGGAAACGGCCCGGGCGCGTTATCGTTATCGATATCGATATCTCGACTCGGCGAAAAGCAATCGCGCGTCGATTGCAGCGCGGCGCCCCGTCAAACGGAAACGAGAACGTAACAATAAATAAATTGTCCCTGATAGAATCGGTTGCACGATCGGCGTAACGTTTCTCCCTCCCCTCCAGTCATTCCGGAACAGCTACTCGCCCGAATAGGTCGCCACTTTAATCTCTTCGCTCGCAAATCGAAGTCAATTCCGTTTATCGTCGCGAGTGAGAGGCGCCGCGCGCTCAAGCGTGAATCCCGATACACGAACGAACGACGACATCCAGCCGATATCAAAGCAAATACAAATATGGCGGGACACGTACTGTTCGAACGGCCGCGCAGCACTTTTAGATTTAACGGGCAGGATTGTTATTTCAGTCGTCGGACGTGCGGAATGATGCAAACTGAGGAGAAGCTCGCTTTTCACAACGAAATGTCCTCGGCAAGACGCAAAATCAATTATTCTAACTTCTCAAGATGGATTTGTGAACGGAAACAAATGTGCGAGATGACGGAAGATTGTTCAAAATTGAAGATAACATCCGCGAGATTTACTCAGCTCAATTACCGTTCTCCGCGGCACGTCTCTCGCAATTACTAGATCAAAGTAGATCAAAAACCGAAATTTCCAGTCTTCCAAGCAAGACCGCGAAAATACTCGCCGGTATCGTCCGCCCGGCTCTTCGTTTACGGCGTGGCACCGTCAAAAGGGGCAAGAGGACGATAGCCGAGGAATATTCCTCGCTAAAGCATTAACCGCACGATGAAATCTTTTACACGCTCGTTGGCCGCGCAATTACTAAATTATCCTTTCCGCTTTCTTCCTCCGCCGTTCCGTTGTACTTATGGCTCATTATCTTCTTACACGCGCGCGCGTCCAGATTACACGGAAGGAAGAACATGTTGCACGTATCCGTACGTGTACGTACGCAAGTTCGAACTGAATTTTTCCTCTCGTAATTACTGCGAATGGAACAAGGGACGACGTAACATTAAAAGAATATATATATATATATATATATATCGAAGAAACACAATTTAGATACGAAACAGCGAAGCTTTAGAATCCTCACACTCTCTTCACTCGCTCCGAACTCGCTAGATCCTCGCGGCAGTCCAGAAACAAAACACGACACACCACAGGCTACACACTCGCAATTCGACGGAGTCTTTCGCCTTGTCGTCGCAATTCGTAGAAATCGCCTGCTACCTCGCAGATTTTCGCAGATTTTCTAAATTTAGGTAAGAAATTAAATTAAATTCTTTAGTTATAAAAACAGAGAAGAGAGACTTTGTCAATGGCCGAGATAATCCCTCAACAATTTCGGGAAGAAACTTGGAGTTAAAATCCCGCGAAGATTGGCCGGAGAGTAATCAGACAAAAATGAAATCTCTTGAGAGAGGAGGCTGCCGTTCTGATACTCGGCGATACTCGACGGTATCGATCATGGACGGAGGAGCGATACCCTTTCGCTCGTTCGTCCGCGCATTTTAAAGACTGCGAAAGAGTAAAACCGAGAAACTTCAAAAGACAGAAGCGGTCGCTCGGAGGGAGAGAGATCCCAGGAGTTTCACCCTCTTGCGAAATCTCGCGGAGGAATTTCAATTAGTCCGTTTCGAAATTCAGCGTTAGCTTCGATAGTTCTTCGAGCGGGGTGAAACTCGGCGACCCCGGCGCGTTAGCTGAAACCCCGGAAACCGAAGGCGCGGCCATCGACGACGAGCCCCGTTTAACCCCTTTTAGCGCGCCACCCTCTTGGACCTACTTTCGCCCCCGCGTCGAAGCCGCCAACGTCGATTGGCCACTCGTCGCCCGCGCGGAATAAATCACCGTCGCGATGAATATTAATAGTACGATCGTCCGGACGATACGATCGGCGGACACGAACTAGGACACGAAGGGAGGAACAACAGCGTCGGAGGACGTCTCTCGCAATTTTCGTCGATGAAGTAACGAGGAATAAGAGGAGGAGAGGCGCGACCAATTTTGTACGATTTCGTCTTACGTGACTTCGATCCTCCTTCGAAAGTGAATAACAATACACGCGGAGTGTCCTCGTTCGAAGAACTGGAGCGATCGCGAATAAATTTTGCGTAGAATTTCATTTCATACGTTCAAGAATAATAATAACGCGTTCTCCTCCCGTTTTCGAGAGGAGAAAGTTTGAAAGTTCGTACGCTTGAGTAATTGAAAGATAAGTCGAAAACGTGGAATAGAATTTTATCGAAGTAAAGTGGAACGAAAATCTGGCTTTTAGTTCGAGGCTTTCGTTTTCAAGAAAGTGGCCATGTTTGATTATAACAGTAGAGCGTCGGACGAAATGATACGGGATGAAAATGGCACATCTGCGTGTTTCGAATAATTAAAATAAAAAAGTATTCGTGTAAGTGTGCACTCCGTGTATTTCCTCCTTCAGATAATTCGTGGAAATTAAATTTAAAAAATAATAATTACTGATTCGTTCCTGATTAGTTACTCACCTCCGTCTAGTCTGGAATTAATCTAATTCGAATATACTCTTAAGAAATACTTAAGTTTCTCTCAGAAACAAAGTGTATTTTGACACGTGGAATTTTCAGGAAAATTGAAACTTACATTTTCCAAACGAGAGAATAAAGTTTAGAGATTCTTCGTTTGTGCAGGGAATAAAGATTCCCTCCGTGGCTGTACGTACTTTTCAAAATATCGGTACGACTTTGTACCGAGTTTTTTTTTATATGTAACAATGAATAAAGCGAATATTCTTTCACGCGCTAGCCTAATTCTTTCAGCGTTCGTGTTTAACGCGAGCGTACAGGAAATTGCAATTTGCTTGACATTCTTACGGCGTATTATTAAAAAAGTTGCGCGGTTCCGTATCCATAAGTGGTGGGTTGTTTGAAAATGGCCGCGTGGAAATTTTGTTTCAGAGAGCCGCCGCTCGGGTAATTATGACGCGAAACGACTCAACAAGTGCTCCAGACTTTTCTCGCTTCTAAAAAATTTTCACCCGTTTCCACGATTCCCGCGATGTTATTCAATTAGGGGATCGAGCGTGAAATAAAATCGTGACATGCACGTGATATTGTACACGTACGGAAAAACGCACGTATTTCGTAGAATATGGAATAAAAAAAAGTACGAACATGGACAGTGTAAATGAACCAATAATTATATACATATCTACGTTTTTTAAATTGCCCGTTAATATTAAGGTATACAAGAAACACGCATTGAAGAAACATTTTGCACAATTAACGCCGACCGATTTTTCAATTTTTTCCATTTGTCTGTAACAAGAAATTCTCGTTAACGCAGTTTTGTTGCACGTGCTGTATCGACATCGATCATAATTATTTTGCAAGCTTTATAGTTGCGATCGGAAAAAATATAGACGTAGCGCTCTCCTAATGACTCACAAAAATTCATCTCTTCGAACGTTACGAGATTTTTACAAACTGAGATGTTGGAGAGAACAAAGCTGAAAGGCCACGAAATAAATTATATTATTAATAATATCATCAAGTTATTCAAATTGAAAAGTTTGACTGCGAATCGATGAATATCTCTTATTAGAGGCAATTAAAACGAAATATTTGCAATATATTTCGATTTCGACCGTTTTCTTAATAAATGTCAACAATGGCACGAACCTGCAATTAACGTTGGCCAGCCCCGGAAAAAAAGGAGCAGCTTCCTCCCTTCACCCGCATATATTTTATCTCAAATATAGTTTTCGAGGGACGAAGTTGTTAAGAGAGGCAACCAGAGAGGCCGGGATTTATGTAACTTTAATTCAGGCGAAACATTCTTTCTTTTTTTTCTAATTGGCTCGAGAAGAATGGGGCGAGTAAGTTGGCGCGCGGTGAACTCTGCTCGGTCAGACGCTGAAAATGGGGATTTATGGTCCCCCAGAAGTGTTTTACCATTTTTACAGTCTCCGAGGGAGGAGGAGGAGCACCAGCGTCGACTTTTAACGAAAGATTGAATAACAAATCTTCTCGCGGATTCGCGCGCGGATCCGAGACAGAGAGGAACAACCGCGTTCACCGTCAAGAATTATCGGACCACGAATTATTCGATAACCGACCGAACGAAAATTTACACACGGCGGAAATTCCCCGGCGAACGCGTAATTTCATCTGCGTTTAATCTCGCGATGTAACTTCGCACCAAGTATCGAGTTTGATTATTTATCTAACTTTTTCCAGTTTCCAACTAAGCGTAACAGCCAAGCCGAGCGCGCCGAGCGCCGTTGAAATTGTTCCCGGCGACAGACTATCGATAAAATGATTACATAATGCCGTTAATATTTACCGAGTGTATATATTGTAATTATCGACGGGTTACGCTCGACGGGAACGGAAACGCAATTATAATTTTGACACAATCGACGCGTCATTGCTCGTCGGATGCGCGCCGTCATCAATATTCATTATCCGCGACGCGAGCAACGTTTTCGAACAACGTTACAAAACCGAAAATAACGTGATCAATCAAGTTTATCTCCTCCATCTGTCTACGTCAGTCGTCCGCTCTTCTTCTGGGGATCGACCAATTTTTTTCACACTCTTAATGCTATTCTCTGTTATGCCGTTGGCCGGTTCGTTGGTTCGAACGAGCTCGATGTTAAATTCACGAGCTTCCACCATAGGTTATTTCGCGTATTGACGTACGTTCGAAAATATCAAAGAGAATGCGGAAAACGATGCCTTGCGAATTCGGCTTACGCGGAGAATTGCACAGAATATTAAACGTTTTGTTATTTATTGAAATCAAAATTAATTTTCGTAGATCGACGTTTCGATCGTTATTTGAAAAAATTACGAGAATTTTTAAATTCACATTTGAACACGATATTCAGAAAAGATGTCAACGAATTTTTGTTCATTTCAATATCGTTCTGCGAGATTTACGCAGCGAACTGACTCACAACTGACCAAACACTAATCTTAAACTTGCAATGTTTCGTTATCGAACTCCGCTTGCAGTTATCATCTTGCAGTGAAATCTAGAGAAGAGAAACTCAAGCACGCAGTTTTACATCTCGTAGAATTTTTCTCAACTTCTGAGTTTTTAGGGTAACTCTGTGATCAAATGAAATCGGGATCAACTTTCATATATCGACACGCGAAAACGAAAGCAAAGAAAAGAAAGCAAAATTTTTAGAAAATTTTTATTCAGTCGATCGCTTGAACAGAGCTGATTTCAGAATTTCAGCTCGCGTAAATTGAAATGGCCCGCTGGAAATCTGACGCGCTCTCCTCTCCGGGAACAAGCGGTAACGAGCCATGATTTCGCGAATGCATCCTCACAGAGAGGCCGGGGCTCTGTCTTTCCTCGTTACTCGAGGATCCGTCTGATTCTGATTCGAGTAATTACTCGCCCGCTCCGTGCTCCCTGTTCTCCCTCACAAACGGAATTTTAGGCTCGATCGACTGACGTTGCACGCCCAGCGTATCTCGAATCGACATTGCAGAGACGCATCGAGATATTCCCTCGCCGCGGCGCGAGCTTCGACGTGCCGCCGCATTTCCTAGATGAATGCGTTGCTTTCAACGTGTTCCGCGAATCTTTCTCTCGATGGATCCCTCGAGAAAGCATTCGTTCCAGTTCTCGTTACTCGTACATTGTCTCTTCGTGTTTTTTTTTTTTTCATTTAAATATTACAATTTTCTTCTCGTTAATACATGCCGTCTGCGTGACAAATAGTTCGTACAATTGGAATCTGTGACAGTTTACGCGATTCGATTTAAATAGTTCACATTATGTTTAATGTATAATTTAGATAATTTTAGCGGCCTGGGATTCCTCGACTACGACTACAAGCAAGTGGCTGCGCGCCTAGCGTCGAGGTGCTGCCGATCTCCGACGTTAAGCAAGCAGTGTGTGTGGAATCTAGGATGGGTGATCAGTAGTTAGTTACAATAGTTAAGCGTCTGGGATAAAGGAGTCGCTGCTGGATGAGTCTAGGCAGAGTGACTCCGAGACGAAACGCAACCTTCCTTTGTTTTCTCTCTCTCTCTCTCTCTCTCTCTCCAAACTACCTCAAATCCTTTCCGTGCATCCATCTCATCTTTCGAACCCTTCAATTTTTAAAGTCTACTGATCCCTGTTGAAAGTTAAAATACGTAACTAAATTCGAATTCTCGAAATCTCGACTCACAATTATCAGGTGTGTATACCAATTATACAAAGCCAAAATTATACCGCGCAAACGAACAGTCAGATTGGATAAAAAAAAAAAAAAGGAAAACTCGCTCAAAATTTCTCTGAGAAATTAGACGAATAATCGAGAGTAGTTTCTCGGGAGGGTCAAAATCGTTTCGACCATCGCAGTTAGAGGTCGGACAACGTCTCCTAGTCGCGTGTTTCCGCGAAACGGAAGATTTTTCTCGGAGGAAAAATAGAAATTTGTCCAACGACTCGTGGTGAATCGCGAGGAGCACAAAACAGTAGCGCGCAGACCGGAGTTACGAGGAGGTTGCTGGCTTCGTACGGAATAAATTAGACCGGCGAGCGAGACGATTACAGACCTTCTGTAATGGAGAAGCAACTCGACCATCTTTGCCGGACTTTTTAAACTTTCGTCGTTAAGTCAGTTGCTTTTTTTTATTTGTGAGAGATCTTACGCAACCTTCGTTTCTCCCTCGAGACGAAAATTCTTTTTTTTTTAAATTGACGCAAGCCACTGTACGCGAAAGATGTGTATTTGATTGTTCGGGTATAGTTCTCTAACTTCTCACATGCGAATTAATAGGAGGACGAAAGCTTGTTCGGTCAGTGGAATTTTTGGATAATAAAACAATCTCTGTTCTAGGATCACGTCGTACGTATTTAAACGAAAATGAAGAAAATTGTCATTTAAGCATGTTATTCGATTGCCGAATAATTAAATAACATAATTTTTGTTTATAGCATAGTTCTGTGGAGTTACATTCTCTTCTCACTTTAGATCGTGCAAATCCTTTTTCAAATGCTCGTGCGTTTCAATACAAGAAGATATGATATATCGTTATTGTTTTCATTTTCTGTACAACTATGACTGTTGTGTCTCGCGCTACGTGCTAATAAAAATCAAGAAATATAATATATAAGCATGCTCATTGCTCTTGTCAAGCATAATTTTCTTTTATAAAATATTTGCTTCTTAAGCTTCATTATATAACTATACTCTCCATCATTATATTATTTTATAACTCAAAATTTTCTTCTATCATTCTTGTCTTTCTTGTCAGTTACTGATCAAAAGCACGCCGTTTGTTTCTCTCTCTCCTTTCAATGCTTACGGAACACAACCGAAGAGTACAGTCTTTGTTTACGATCGAGCTACAAACTTTGTTCGTACGCGTGTTCGCTTTTCTTCTCCAGCCACGATTCGCGGCCGTTCTTCTCGCGTATATTACGCCATAAAGTTGTCGATTTAATTACTCGTTACCTCGAGAAAGGATTTACATGCGAGTGCCGATAAGAGCCGCTTCCTAAAAGCTATTTGCGCGCGGCTGTGCGCGCTATAGCAAACCCGCGGTATCACCCGTACAAACCGGGTGACGCTGAAAACTGCGTGACAACCAAACCGAATAAAACACAGCGACGAAAATTATAATTACGATTAAACGAAATAACATTGCTCAACCGAAGGAACTCGAAAGAAAATTTTCTTCTCACCGAATCTTTAAAATCTACAGATTTGACTTGATCAGTCGTCGGTAGATTGCAAACTTTACATTATAATCTTTGCTCTTCAAAAATAAAATAAAAATAAGTGTGTCAAATCTCGAAATCCTCTGCAACAAAAGGACACATATTTTTAGCAATCAAGTTGCAATTACCGTGACGCCGGGAAGTTGTAAATTATTCTACCGCCCGTGGTGAGAAGCTCTCGATCAAAAAGAATTCAGAAAGCGTCAAAGTCGTTCCTGTTGGCGAATTGAACTGAGATTCGCAAAATGCGCAGCGATCAAACGCAATTGCACTTTGTAGTTTGAGGATTCTCAAGTACCTTACGTTTGATCGAGAGCTTTTAGCCAGAGGCGTGCGTCATGAATTTATCTCTACCCGGAAATTTCATTGCTTCAGCGTGCAACCGCGCTGTCTCCAGCGAAATCTCGGCGGACTCGCGCCATTTTCACCTCGAGGTTTTAGCCGACGAACGCAGCAAGATCATTTCGGCGCGATAACAAGCCGAAAAGAACACGTACGCGCTTTCCACGCGCCGCGTTCGCCAGCCACGTTCGCATCCTCGATAAGCGTTCTATATCGACACGTTTCCAGATTTGCCGAGCGTGCCTTGAATTCGCTGGCACAGTTTCTAAACTATGCCGAGAGCTGTTCAAGTCGGATTTATCTCGGCCGAAGTACGATAATATGAAAGGGGTGGGTGATATTCACGTCAGAAATACTAGAGCGGATCCGGAAGAAAAGATGATGGATTTGTAATCTTTCTTCTTGAACGATTTTTTTTTTTTTTTTTTTAACGTCGATGGTTGGAAGTGCAACATTAGAAACATTTGTATTAGCGAAAAATTCTCATTACACGAAATGGTGGTAATAACTTGTAGCTGTATAATAGTTCGGTTACGTTCTGACATTCAAACGAGCAACTGCAATTTCTAGTAATTTATTTACGAAACCTTATCAACTTTGAATAAATTTCTCAGTAAACTTTCTCAGCACGTTCGCGACTTGCATTTTGAAGCAATTACAATGTTTACTTTCCTCGATATGGTATAATTTTAATCCAACATCGCAGAAGTTGCTACTTTGGTCAACTGTACAAGTAGCAACTTTAATTAAATATTTAATATATAAATAATTCGCAACTAAAAACCTGATCTTTATCAAGAGTGTCCTTTTAACAATAATCCACCAATATTCCAGAAATTGTCTATACAAATTCCGACAAAGGATTGATACAGTCAAAAACTTTGATCTTTGTTAGAAATTTTTTTCTTTTTTTAAATAATCTATCAACGTCACAGGAACGACACGACGATGTCGTTGCTAAAAAGACGTCTATAGAAGTTCCAATAAAGGGCAAGCAATCAAAAACTGAATGTTCGTGAAAAGCTGTGCCAACAATAATCAGAACACAGAAAGTTCCAAGAGCTATACACACAAGACGAACGATTCTCTCGCATCGCAGCGTGCAAATAATAATGACATTCGACGGCGGGATGCGGGCTCGACCACATATTTAAAGTCAAATGAACTACCTGCAGCGGCGAAAGCGACGAGGATTCGCGTCTGTCTTATTCTACTGACACCATCCTCGGGGGAAATCGTGTTCAGCGTCGCTATGATTCGAGCACAAGGGATTGCGGTCTCTCGTATCATTGTCTCTGAACGTTTCATCTGCCTGTTTGCGCAAGCTGTCGACGAGACTAACAGGAATAGAGACGTTCTAAGGCGGCGTTCTATCGCGATGGATGTCTTAACGAGACGCGATTACTTTCTTCTCACGCGGTATGCGTGATATAACCGCTTCTACGTTTGAAAAAAAGAAGCTTTAATTTTTGTAAGAAGGCAGTTGGCACGTTGCTAATCAACGTTAGTGTTAATTATTATTAAAATGTCACTAGAGTTATATTCTTATTAATGTCTTTATAATGTCAAGGATATCGTTTGTTGCTTGATAGATTCGTTCTTCTTTTTGACGAAACCTTGTCAATCCATCAGCTACATCAACAAACATGGATCCTCTTCGTATCGAAGTAAAAATATACGTGTACATAGTTGTCAGGTACAACTGGTTAGCAAGATTTCCACATGTTCGTTGAAATCCAAATATTTTGAGAAAAACAATTCCAGGATACGATTGGGCATTACTTTGTTAACGAGTAACTGCACATTTTTGTGAAAATTGTATTCTTGAAAGTGTAAATTCTAAAAAAAAAAAAATAGAAACTCTCAGGTAGAAACATTTTTTCGTGTACAAAATATTATAATACTTTGGATATTTTCAGTATGTCTTTCATCCTATCAACGTACACTTGCTTACAATGACACATTTACAGACCAAAAACAGTCGCACAATTGCTTTCCACCGACTAGTAAAATTCTCATTATTGGAGGAGTCTTTCTGCAACGTTCCAATAGCGATAACTCCATAATCGCTTCAAGTCTAAAGAAATTTAGATCAATGGTTCCACACTTGCGGAGTGTATGCATTCTTAGAGACGCAGTCCAAGCACGATATAGCGCAGATTAATGCATAAACTGCTGATTACAAGATATATCGGCGCTAAGTGTGGCAGTTGAACGTAACATAGTGGCCACTCGATCAATCGATTATCGATAATTGGCCGGCGGAGTGCTATCTCGAATATAATTTCGAATCTCCGTAATATATTTGATGGAGTGAACTTCTTGGTGAACCCGTGACGCCTGGTTTTTGCTTCCGAGGCTGCGAGTCATTAGTCATTAGCGACGCAGTTTCGGAAAGTGTTTCGACGATTTGTCAAGGCAAGGTTCGTTGTCTTCGCAGAAAGAACCAATATTCAACTCTTTCAGATGTGAGAAACATTGCACTTATACCAAATTTTGATTACAAAGTTGCGCAGAACGCACATAACGTTGAAAAGAAATATTTTTTATTTCGCAAGCAATCAAAATTTTGACACACGAAAAGTCGAGCTGCAATTTTGCGCAGAATGTACAGGATGTGTAAAGAGAAAATACAGAAAATGCAGAAAATATTCAAAGCGTAGGTGCTTGTTACAACGCGTGGTGCGTGAAACAATTTCCTACCAAAATTCTGTTTTTAAAATTCTGTTCTTCATTGTGCAAATTTACAAAATTCGCAGAACATCATGTAATAAAATATATATCAACGCACTGACGCAAATGACAGCTAATACATCGATACTTGAAAGAAATTTAATGTCTTGAAGTACATTTTTTGAAAACAATCGTCAACGGGTTAAAGAAAAAAAAAAATGAAAGGAGCAAGGATATCAAAGAAATCGAAGAAACAGTGGATCGATCGTACTCGTATCTTTATCCGTGAAACGTATTCAATAATCTGTTTGCTAATCCTTAAAAAATTGCTCGTAACTTCCCTTTATCAGCGTCCAGCAGCGATGTAACTGGCTGTTGCGGAATGTTTTTAATAGAACAGAGTGGTCTCGTCCGCGAGAGTCGTACGACGATATCGATAGAAAATTGAAACGCTGGTGAATTTCGAACGGTATTAATACGCGGTCCTCGATGGTGCTTTCACATCCTCGTCTATCTTTCGCCGAGCTCAGGTTTACAGATTACACCGAGTCAGCGTGTTTCAACATTTGCATCGTAAAACGCTCTCGTTGTACGGATATTAATGGATCCCTGACGAGCTGATGCCGATATGCTTCTCGGCCGTTTGATATTATCGCTCTCTCTCTCTCTCTCTCTCTCTCTCTCTCTCTCTCTCTCTTTTACCGTGTTTCTACATAGGAAATTACGCATATTTAATTCTACAATCGCCTGGAACAGTTAAAAATGTAAATGAACAGACATTAATTTTGCATCACATTGACTGTAGGATCGAAAAGTTTTTTCCGGTCGCCATCTTTCAGACATAAAAGCGTCACATACTTTAGTTTCAACTAAACTTGCTTATGTCTTTGAATTCGACAAATTTTATATGTACGGTCAGTCGTACGAGTATCTATGTAGATCTGTACATAAATTTTAAATATTTAAAAAAGAAAGAATTCGAAGATAACCTCACTTTTTTCATCTGAACAATCTCTCTGCTTCATTTGTTACAAATATTCAAGTTTTTATTTCTAATAAATAAACTAAAATTGACTAATTTCGAAGACTAAGAAAGAAACGATATTCGCATTATAGATTAAAAAATATCCTCGATAAATTAACTAAACTCATTTCGTTCATCCTCAATAATCAACAGCCTAATTTTCTTTTCAAAAAGGAAGAAAAGAAAACAAAAAAAGAATTCGAAGACTACAAGTCCATTTCCTTCATCAATCCTTCGCAATACAAAGCGCAACAATCTCCTTGCTCCATTTGTTACACCTGTAGCGGCCTAGGATTCCTCAACTACGAGTTTCGAACACTGACTCGCACAAGTCGCAAGTGGCTGCGCGCCTAGCGTCCAAGTCCTACCGATCTCCGACGTTAAACAAAGCAGAGTGCGGCAACACCGCTCTAGGATGGATGGGGGACCGGTCCAGCCTAGCTTTGGTAGTTACAACAAGCAGCGTCTGGGGTATTATAAAGAAGTCTCGTTGCCATCAGCCCACCACTGATGATGAGTAGTCTATAAGCAAGTGACTCCGAGACGAAACGCATAAACGCGCATCAATCACTTTCTTCTCTCCATTACCTCAAGTCCTTTCCATTACGTCCTTCCATGCATCCTTCACACATTCGTTCCTACACACCGCAGACAAAAATGGTTGGTACTTATCATCATTAGTACAATGATAAAAAAAAAAATGACAGAGGATGATGAAGCCGCCTGTGAAGAAGGAAGCTGCGTGCGTCGAGGATGGAAATGGATCGCGAAGAAGCGTCACGTCCGAGATGTAACCATTAATAATAAGAGATTTCGAGATGTACGTATTTTGGAAACACGTCCGCTGCATTACGAGTCCCGCGGACTAATAATGAGAACAACGGGGGCTATGCTTTGGCATCCGCGTGGCTTTTGGATCTGGTCACATTAACTAACAACGTATTTCCCCAGGGGGAGGAGAACGCGGACCTGGTCTCGCCAGCTCCGGGGAAATATGGAATTGAATTGTTAATGCCGAGCAACGCTTGGTGTCCGGTGTTATCGGAAAGCGATAACGTTCGGCAGCGACCGGTGGACGCGCGTTCGTCGTCGTTGTCCTTTCGTCTGCAACTTCTCCCATTTTTCCTACTCTCGCTCTCTCTCTTTCTCTCTCTTTCGATGACTTCTCGAAGGTAACAATCTCTGGACCCTTGTTCGGCAACCGTTACGGAGGAATCTCGTTACCGATAACGACGAGGGATCGGTCGCTCTCTTCGAATCGCGATGGACGATGTTCCGAAGAGAGGGATGTTATTATTATTTTTTTTCTTTTATCAGGCAAAAAAGATTGGTCGGTGATTATTAAAGAGGGTAAATTGGGAAAGCAATGGAATTTGTAATTATAGAGAAGGAGTATACCAGGTATTAAGCACGTGAGTTTTCGTAGCATTTTTCTTTAAAGTTTGGACGGATTCAGAGGACAGAGCTAAATTTGTAATCGGGTAACAGTGAGTGTAGAAAAATAGTAGAGATAAATAAATTTTCGTCAGTCAATCGTGTAGTATGCAAGGTGCAGGTCGAGAGTGACCAGGGGAAAAATCCCTCGCAGAAAGATGAAAGAAAATATAGAATGCAATTTTTTCATTCGAAGTTGAGTCCTCGACAAAATTAAATCTGAAAATTTATTCGGTATGCACACACGAGTTCGATGAATTATCGATTCGCTGCAAGTAAACAATCGGCAGGAGGTTGTTCCGTGTGTCATTCAAAGGCCAAACCAATCAATTCTACTTCGTACGAGATTGTCTATCTGTTTGATTGATCAGACACGTGATTAATCTTTGACATCTTAAAAAACAAAAGATTAATTCTCATCAACTTGTTTGTTACAGAGAGAGACAGTTCAAACAGTCGCGGATTTCAAAGTAAATTGAAAAAAATAACACTTTTATTGTTCGTTTATTGTTCTCCTACGTTTCCGTTTGTAAAATTGACGATGCGTGACTTCTGAACGATTCAATCAAATAACAATTTGTCTCGCAGAAAAATGTTCTTCTTTGAACAGGACAGTTTATCAAGAATTATTTTTAGAGAGATAGGGAAAATTACACGATAAAGATAATAGAGAGACGTAACCAGAGATGCACGATCGACACCAGCCGCGACAGTCCTCGACAAACAACGTCAAACGAAACGTCACTGCCGAGCGAATTGTCGTCGACGCGGAGGAAAAATTAACGGGACAAAGAGGCAACGGGATTCCTTCGAATCGATACGATCGCAGCCGGCAACCGCGGGATTTCAGCCAGCGTGGAAGCTTTCAGTTCCCATCGAGATTGGATGCTAATGTATTTGCAGCTCTTATTAGGAGGCACGCTGGCTTTGCACCGGCGCGATTCAATTAGCACGAGTTCGCGCAGTGTCGCGTCGCGTCGCGTCGCGACGCTCGACGCCAAAGAGAGAGAGAGAGAGAGAGACGACCGATCGTAACGGCACAGGGTCTACGAGAATAGGATGGATTTCCAAGGATATGTTGGCGCGAGTGTACGTGCCACGGTCGCCGTTAATTAGCTTCGTGGCTCGACGTCTTTCCCTCGGGACAACAAGTCCGCAGTATCCACCGACATTTTGTCCCCCGGAATATCGTTACAACCGCGAAGACCGTGGCCTTCGTCGTTTCCCTTTTTGTCCTCCCCTTCCCTCCTTCTTTCAGCCCTTAATTTACCTTTTATCAGGATCCTTTGTTCCTCGGCTGGCAGCAGGCTGAAAGCAGGTAACCAGGAGGCAGAAGGCAGAAGGGGGGGGGATTTTATTCTTTTTGCAGCGTGTCCGTGGTTCCGCGGGGCACGTAAATGGAATTTGAAACCGGGCGAGAATATATGCGAGGCGTGCGTGCGGTCGCTGTCAAGGGTAAGAGCCTCTCGCGCGCTAGAATGAATAGAAAACCGTTGGTGGAATTTTATAAGTTTCAAGCTTGGCAGTGGCGGACGATGAATTTCTTCACACCATGGTGGTCAATCGCTGGACGAGTCTCCGTCTCGTAATTATTATATAATCGTTAGCGCGTTTGTGTATGTAAAAATTCTCAGTGGTGCAGATTTGTTTAATTTCGAAATTGTTGCAGTACAGAGTGCAACTCAAACGAATCTCTTTAATTTGATATTAACATTTTAGTTTTAATAATTAATGGACAAAAATGACAGACAATGACACAAAATCATTGTTATTAATATTGATGAAAAAAAATAGCCAATATTATGGCAATTAATTATAAATGGTTGAAGACTCTCTACTCTAGACTTAGTTCAGACATGCCTCTTCATTATTTGATTAAGACGCACTTTACAAAGTATCGGCTGTAGTACTTGCAGAGCATTTGATCTCAATCACAGCGGAAAATTAACAGTAAATGAATATTTACCAATCGTAATTGTAGAGACGTAACGAAAATATCAACGTTTTAATGGGACAGCGCTAATGGAATTCCAGTTATTTATGCACGGTGGTATATAAAACGCAGAGTGCTCGTTATAATTTTTAATCACTAGAACGAATCTCGAGTCTCTCTGTTTAAATTCTATTCATTTGATCCATAAAAATATAGAGCTGCGCAAAATTCTGCAGAAGTATGCTAATGAACGAATATATTATAATATGTGCCTTGTCTGAATGAGTTACCATTTCCAATATTATGGAAAATATACTTTAGTACAAATGTTGATATTAATATTCCTACGTGTGTTAGTTTTTTAACTCTTAACTGGTATTACCGGACCATTGAAAACCATAGCAATTTTTAGTTTCGAATTTTGTTATCCAATACAAGTTGCTACAATTATCTGCAATTCGACTATTCTGGAGTTGCAGATTTTCAATGAAATATCGTACAGTGCAACGTTGTGAAATTATGTTGTGCAATACAATTCTGCAAGTTGTCATTTTATAAATTCAACGAATATAATTAATCTATGTAATGCGATAAAATTGATAAACGTACATGCTGAAAATATTTAGATCATGAAATGACTCCTCTTTCTTGGGAGCTACAGTTTTCAACTTATAAATTCATCATCATATCTTAGTTAGTTATAACTAGCTTATGCAAAAAAAATTCACATTTAAAACGTTCGTATCTGTGCTGAAAATTTTTAGATCTTCCTTCTTGGGAGATTTATACATCTTATAAAGATCTCTCTCTCTCTCTCTCTCTCTCTAACCCCCTTTAATCCTTCCTAACTTTTAGCTCCTTGTAATTCTTGGAAATTTTTAAATCTCAAAACGACCCCCCTCTCCCCCCTCTCTATCTCTTTCTTTTTAATATTCAAACATCTTGCCTTCTTAATTAGTACTTCTTACCACTAGTTCCTCGCAAGTTTTTACAACTTCTCGTAATTCTTGGAAATGTTTAGATTGCGAAATGAATCTTCCTCTTCCGGAACACTTACACATTTTATCTTCTTAATTAGTACTTGGAAACGTGTTTAATTCTTCGTAACTTGTTTACGTATCTTGTCTTTTTCGGTTAGTATACTCTGGAAACGATCCGTTTTAATCTTTCATAACTCTTCGTCAGTTTATAATCTGCCATTTCTGGATTACACAGCGATCCTTTTTCCCTCTGGAAAATGTTCACGTATCTCGTCTCCTTAATTAGTAATCGTTCTCAGTACTTCTTTGCAACTCTGTGTAATTTCTGAGAATTTTTAGATGAACCTTCTTCCTTTGGATACCTACGCACTTACATCCCCTTAATTGGTAGATATTCTTTTTAACTCTTCGTAATTTTTCATAACATTTTAGGTCACGAAACGACCATTCTTTCTTTCTTTCGACATTTGCACATTTCGTTTTCTCAACTAAGGTTGTGTAATAATGGTGTTGCGAAATTAATGTGTACTATGTGATTGATCATTCTTTACAAATGAGATAAGTAACTTTGAAAATCTCGTCTTTTCATCAAAATACCGCATGTATTGTATGTGCGTGTATCTCTACGTTCTTTGAATTATATAATTCATATTATCCGTAAAGAGCATCTTTCTTGTAGCGAAATGATCAACTAACGTTCCAACGTTAACAACAGTACAGTAAATATTTTAATAAACATTAAATTGTTCGTCAGCACACAAGTCCAATATTTATAACTAATACAAATCCCTTTGATATTTTAAATATCGTCACATTTCCAATTTCACGTTATACTTGGAATATTTACAGTGCTTGGTTTCTCTTCCTCTGTTTTATCCACATATGTTTCTTCATGCAACAAATACTTTTAAAACGTAACAAACACCGTAAGAGACAAACAAATTTATTATATGAAACAAATGAAAATGTAACAAACGAAGAAAAGAAAGAAAAAACTTTACAAATCATTTGCAATAACAATCACACTCAAAGTCTCTCTCGCTTTTCCCCGTCTTTTCATCCTCGTTTCTCCTATAGACAACAAATCCTATCCAATTACCAATCGATCAATGCGCGCTTTCAACGAGCACGATCCTCCTCCTCCTCCTCCTCCTCTTTCTCTAATAGGGGGATATGGAAAAGCATCAAAGAGCATCGATTAATCGCAGCTGGCCATCAGGAGGAGGAAGGTGAAGAGTCATACTGCCCCCCTCTATAATCCGCAGTGCGGTGCGTGCTATTTCATTGCGCGTTATTATCGCGAGTTTGACCGCGCAATCACTCGAGATTTCTCACTCTTCCGTCGCGAGTTGTTTCAGGAATCGCTCGTCGCGTCAATATAATACTTTCGCGCGGAGAAACTTTCAAGCGGGACGTGCCCCTATCGGCGTTACACGATCGCGGAATTTAATCAGGATCCCGATGGTTGGAATCACCGTTGCACGCGATACGTGCTCGGCGTGCGAAGCCTCGTGTTTTCAAACGCGATTATTCCGAGTGAATTGAATGGTATCGATAACGTTTCTCGATGGTAATCGACCGTGTCGTTCCGCGGATGCCGCAGCGAGCGGAAGTTAGTTCGTATCACGTCGTTAAGAGGAAATTATTTACCCCACGAGTGTGGCGTTCTTCTTCGCGAAGTGCTACGAATTGAACTGCGAATTCGCGCACGATGGCCGATACATTTGCCATTCGTGTAATCAACAAAGTGACGTAATACGTTCCTCGAGAGGAGCGAAAAACAATTTGACGATTAGACGTAATTGAGCATTACTTCAATGTCAATCGAAGAAACTCAACGCTACTCAACTTTATATCTTTTTCTACATTTATATTCTAACGGCTTGAAAGTATAACGTCAATGTGACAGCAACTTTTCGCGGCAAATTTTAAAAGACACTGACAAACTGAATATTGTTAATGTTATAACTTAAACAAATTGAACGTTTCCTGCTTGTAGGAAACTTTAAAATGCAAAATTGCACAGAATACGATATAACAAAATACATTAAATATTTAGTTCGCGGAACAGTTTTTCAACAAAATCCTATTTTTTGTTTCAGAAATATGAATTTGTATAAAAATCTGCACTCTGGTATGTTATTAACAAATTTGTCGTGCAACGTGTTCATAAATGGCCTCTACGATGCTTTCGCGATGAAAATGGTGAAAGAAAGAAAGAAGTGTATCTTCAGTGCATCTTCGCGTCAAGAGGAATTTCTTGGATCGTTGTAAGCTGCTACATTGGAAATCAATTACGTCTAATTACGAGGAACATCGCTTTGTGCGTATACCTTGGCGAGTGAAAGAACACCGCGAGTGAACAAAGAAGATAATGTAATTGTCAGATTACCTCGTTCTTTCCAACTTGAGAAAAACAAACTTATCGCTAGGCACAAAATCGCGAAATTGATAATTAGGGAAATTGCGCATTTGCATTTATATTCGAATACTTCTTCCACTGATCTTCTTTCGTGTTAAGCCACTTTTATGAGAACCGATTTAATCTTCATCGCCGGGAACATTGGGTATGCAAATTAAATAGTTTTTATAACCGAGCTAGTATTTTTTGGTGTTATTTTGTAAAATTTAACAACGAAGATCGTCGTTAGCTGTGATTTTTCAGCGTTTGAAAAATTTATCAGTGAAAATTTTGGGAGTTTCACGATTGTAATTTTCACGGTTTAATTTAAAATTTACATTTAATTTCAAATTTTAATCTCTCAGTTTACGAAATTTTTGACTAATTTAATTATTTAAATTTAATTTAAAATTTTTACACGTCAATTTTTAATATTTTGAGAAATTTTCAAATATTGTTTGCAACAACGAAAAACTCATCAGAGACAGCTTTGTCATTTTTAATATTTGTAAAATTTAGCAACACGGAGCTTTCGATTTACTCACTTACTTTTGCTTGTTTAAATCCAAATATTAAAAAAAAAAAAAACATCATCCGTGTTTGCGATTATAATTATAACAATTTCAATTTTTCTTGACAAATATCCGAAACCAAGTTACGCATTATCCGACATCACACTCATCGGGACCCTGAAACTGAAAAATTCACCAAACAACGATCCAAGTCCCTTCATTCAATATCAAAAAAAAAAAAAGCACGACAGAAGGCAACTCGGGGTTTCGAAATCTGAAACAACGAGGTGAGAAGAAACGTCCTTTGAGAGGGGCGACGATAATTCAACAACGCGCAGAACCGTCGACTACAAAGGATTTCATGCGACAAATGAGCTACGAGAGATCTCTTGCTCTTTACACGCCTGTGCCGTGTAATCCCGAGACAACGAAAAGGAACTCCTCTAATCTGAGCCAGAGCAACGCGTTGCTTTCTTCCAGGGATTCTGGATCGTGAAACAAATCCGTGGCACGACGCAAACTCGAGGCAAACTCGATCCCTTCCTCGCTGGTTTCCCCGAAAAAGACGAGCGACGGCGAAAAAGAAACGGAAACGGAGTGAAAGTACGGCGGATTCGGCGTGCATCTCGGCCGTCTCCTAATCCGACAAAGAATCTCTAATTTCGTCGGACGCTTCTGGCGCAAGAAGCGGCCAAGTGGTCAAGGGGAACCGGCTTTGCTGGGACACGCTTCCTTCCGTGTATAATCAGGATTACTTTCGATTGTCTGTGTGCTACAACTCCCTCTCGAGGAGTCCCTTTTTTTTCACGCGCTCGTATCGTTAACTCGACGAAAACAGCAGCGAAGAAACGGCGCTGGTTTAGGTTAGGTCCGTGTCCATGATGATACAAGGATGCGTCTTTCAAGGTGTTTCGTTTTTTAGAAAAAATTGACTCAACTAATGCTTAACTAAATATACGTAGTTTACTTTCTTTTTTTCTTCTTTTGCCAATGAGATTTGTAGCGGCCCTACGATTCCTCGACTACGAGTTTCGAACACTCGACTAGCAGAAGCCGCAAGTGGCTGCGCGCCTAGCGTCGAGGTCCTACCGATCTCCGATGTTAAGCAAGCAGCATGCGGAACCCTGCTAGGAGGAGGTGCCGGGCCCCCAGCCTAGCGGGGGTAGTTATATAACAACAAGCGTCTGGGGTTTTAAGGAGTCGCTGCCATCAGCCCCCACTGATGATGAGTCTAGCCAGTGACTCCGAGACGAAACGCAATCGCCTTTCTTCTCACTTTCTCTCTCACTCCTTCAGTCCTTCCAGCAGCATCCTGGGTCTTTAAAATTCTTTACGGATCCCTAAAAGATTTTTAAAAAATTTCATTCCTTTTTTTTCACAAATTATTTTTATGTACATAGAATTACCTTCATTTTATGGATCAATTTTAGATACAAATAAATATACGTAATGTTTCACAATTTGTTTTACGAAGGAAACCAGGTAAATAGAATCTGTTAGAAGAAAAAAGAAACTGGAGAGAGAAACTGTAAAACATAAGTTATAAAAATATTTGGCGGAAAATTCGGAGGAACAAATTTTATTCAAAACACAGTCGATCCAAATATAATAAAAAAAAAAAGTCAAAGTGTTGAAATTGATACAATTTAGATTGAAATATCGAGCGATGCGTTCACGTTGCTCACAGCTCCAGCTTGCTTCGCCCATACATTACTTAAAAAATTAATTTCTGCTGGATCCGTTCGTAACGTTCATTCAGGGTAAATAACTGCAATCAACTAAAGATCTTTGTCCTCTGTACAAAGCAGACAAACGAAACGAGTTACAGAGGATCAAACGTAAGAGTTTCACTGCAGTACACGTTGAAAATTATAGAACGAAGATTACCTGATCGTGGAGAATCAGATTACGCAAATTGATACCACGGATGAAAAGTTCGCGTAAACGGAGGGATTATTTACCGCGTTTGAAAAGCACCGTATAAATCGAGGGATTAACGCATATAAATTCCCTGCGTATGATTCTCCACGATATCATCATTAGAGGAGAATTATTTATCGTTCTGTTCGAGATATTAATAACGCTAAGATTGAAACGAACACCGGCGGTGGTTTCGAGAAAGGAACTCTCTTCAAATTACGATTATATCGACCATTATTAATGTACTCGCGCATCCAGAAAACAATACGAGTTTATCAGATATGAAAAATATCTCGTACGATAAGCGGAAATGGACTGTTAAATAAAGAAATAATCGTGTTATGCAGTGATAAATTTGCAGGATTATCGTACCATTGAAATTCAACGATCAGGGATCGAAGCATATGCCAAACATCGGCATCTCATTTAGCATTTCAAATTTAAAACGATAATAAAATATATTTTATGATGCAATTGTTAACATACCGACACTTGATTCTCTGTCGTAAAAGGTATTGGGGATCTGTATTTGTAAATACGACGAGATATATAATATTTTACAAAAATGATAAAGATGCATTTGTACAAGTATACTTTCCAAAGTTGGTAAAAATATTTAGACAGTCAGTGATGTTACCAAATCGCAAGAGCTGTTTTCCACTGTGTTGCTAATTTTATAGAAATATACACGCCTCAACTCCGAAATTCTTTTCTTCGGGAATAACTGTTATATTTACTTTAATTCATACTCGCGGGAGAGAGGTTCTTTTCCATCGAAGTTAATGCTCTACGTGGCTGGTATCTCTCTGTTCTTTATGGTCCTCGAAATAACGAAGCTGGCTGCAATTTATCACCCCTTATCGGGATGATACTTATGCAAAGTACGAGCAGCCGGGGAAGATTTAAGAAAAAGGAACTGTGCGTGGAGATAGTTGGCGAAGAGGTTGCAGCGCGCCCTCGAATGTTTTCCGAGTTCTTTCCTGCGGTCTCTCTCTCCGGCGTAATGGGACTCGAGTCTGTTAAAATGCTAGGAGCCCGAGAAACTTGGACAAGTGACACGCATCTCTCCTGATTTCTCTCGAACGTTAAATGTGGCTTGAAAGATGAACAATATAGGTTATGTTTAGGTAGCATTTTCGGCTCTTTGTGTAGAAAAGACGTAAGACAAAAGTGCACTTTTCACTTGGATTTGTCTTAGTTGCGTTTTAGTTACCTGACCAAATAGAAATAGAAATTATCAGACGGATTTGTATAGATTTATATAGAATTATTCTTACTATTAACCCATTTTTGATTTTTTGGAATTTCACAAAGTTGTAGGATCTAAATAAAAGATATAATAATTAGAAGAAAAGAAAAGAAGTAACGAGACTTGAATCAAGACTTAAATCGATCGAAAAAGATTGCAAAGATTAAAGTGTTAATGGGTTGACTTGCAAGAAATTGACGATATAACGTCTTTCCTTTGTTATCTAACCTAAAACTAAATTGAAAGCAATTATATATATATATATGTGTGTGTCTTATCAATGTCATTATTTTCTGATACAATTCAACATTCTATCCAAAAAAAAGCATTAACCCATATACATAAAAAAAAAAAAAAGAAAAAAATATTATTTTGGGATTCGATATTTCAATTTTTGAGATTGGCGTCCCTTCAGTTTCAAAGCACCAGTAAGATCTAAATCCCCTTGTTGAGATTTATTCATTCAAAAAAATAGCGCGAGATTCCAACCGCCCCACGAATCGGGACACCATTCAAATAATCAAGGCCGATGAAATCAACGAGATACGCTTTTCTCTAGAGAAATTAGCAGAAATTCCTAGCAACAACGCGTCGGGTTAATCAGTATCGCTATAAATCACGAATAGAAAGCGATGAACGACGGTGATCTATGGAACCGAGTGGTCGAGGTCGGATCAGAGGGTGGAGGCATGAATTTCTCTGTGGTCCTTGACGAACAAAGAATTATTGACATTCGCGTTCCTATGCCAGGCTGGGGACGATCGATGTGTGGACCGACTGCGTGTCAGACTCGAAAGAAAGATGGTCGTTGTCCATCGATTTTTTTTCTCCCTCCCCGTGGAAACGACTATGGCAGCGGGAGTCCCGTTGAGTCGGGAATCAAAACGCATTCGCGCCTCCCGTGAATGACGAATGAAGGATCGATTTAAAAAAAGGCTCGTTCGACCTATTTTCGATATTTTACAGGACGACGCGACGTTCTGTAAATCAAGGTCCGCTAAATTTACCTGACATCGAAGCCGGTGAGTCAATTGTTTCGTTTAGCACCTCGCACCAGGCGTTCGAGACTCGCGTAGAAGAGGAAACTTGGGTTTGAACCTTTTTTAATAATTAAAGAGGCTTTTAATATTTATAAGGGGAGATCCTTAACGTCAGATTGAAATAAGAAATCATATCACGTATCTCGACAGTGATTTTTATTTTTTTTTCCATCAAATATACATTCGTAAAGGAAATGTTGGTGGTTAAATATATACAGTATCGGGAAACAGTGTTAATTTTATGACGAGACCATGTGTTTTTGACAAATAACAAATAAGATTATATTATTGAAAATAGTGTTATTTACTTATAGAGTGTTTAGGTTTAGGTTAGGTTACTGTTAAATATTTATGATTGACAGAGTTTGTTTATTATCTGAATATAAAACTCCTCCAACACACACGTACACGTACACGTGCGTCAGACCACGCCATAATCAGCCGAAACCATTCAAATTTATCAAATAAAATTTCCTTTAATCTCAAAAATTGCAGTTTGTTCCAATTGAAAAGAACATCCTGCGACAAACGACAAGACATGGAGGAACAACTGTGAAATACAGCGCACCAAAAAACGTGAAAAATACCAGTTCTCTCAACGCGTAACAGCCATTATCCTCGATGAAACGAGAGAGATAGCCGACACTCTACTCAGTCAGTCGAATTCCTTTCGTACTGTCACGATGGCACGGGACGGTATTGTCGCGATAGCCAATAATCTGACGCCATCGAGACTCCCTCCCCTCAGCTCCTCCCCCGGATCAGATCCTTTTTTCCGGCTTCCTCGGGGCGAGTGCCAATAATCCTTTCGTTTCGGGACGTCGCGATTGCACTCGGTTGCACCTGGGTGCAACACGAACGACAGCGATCGCCGAATTGCGACGCGGGGACAGAGTACACGGGTTCGCCGCGCGGAGCGACGATTCTCGCGCTCGTCTTGCTTTCGATTTCCGGCAAATCCGAGTGGAATATGCAAACGCTCGGCGGGCAAATGGACGGGAAGAAAGAGCACCTGGTGGAGATGAACTCCCGCGAACAATGGAATTTTTCCCCCGCGGCTGAGATGGGAACAGGACTCAGGCTTGCGAGCGGATTCCGCCGGATTTTAAGATCGTCGCGCGTGACGAGAGGGAGAGGGCATTGTTGTCGCCGCGCAGATTTTCGTCTCGTCCGGCTGCTCTTCGACCGAGCCTCGCGACGAGGCTTTCTTCGTCGTACGACTCGAGTTTTTTCTTTTTTTTTTTTAAGAAGACACGATCGAAGAGACCGTTTTGTTTATTCTTTCTCCGTCAACGCTTCGTGTTAAAAAATAGTTGGAATTTTCTTTGCACGATGCCAATGTCGTTTGGAAGGTTGACGTATTTTGGTGCAGGGGTGGCTAACTGGCGGCTCTTGCCCCTACTCTTCCGACCGCTGGTGTTATCCCCTCCACTGCGTTGAGAGCGTCGCGGCCACGATACTAGCATATGGGAACAGTACAATAGTTTTTTTAACAAAGTACTCTTTTTATACATCAATCGATGCGTTCTTTCATTTTGAAAAGTATCAAATTCGGCGCATATGCCAGTATCTCACGTTTCAACTTTTTAATCGAATTTTTATTAGTTTGTTACTACTAATAAAAGTTTTTTCTACATCTCTAATCTTTTTAAGGATAAATTGGAAGATATTCACAAAGTTTGACACACTACAGTGAAAAGTATACATAAAAATCAACGACAAAATATTGAAAGCGTAAATACTGTTCGTGATAAAAACCACATTGATGCTGTAGCGAGCGAAAATCTGCCTGCAATCCTACCACGTCACCTCCCATTATAAACACATTTCCAACATTTCTACGATCTATTACGATCCGTAAATCTTCGAATCTCCCTTTCAACGAACCACGCTCGATATCACATCCACCTCGCGGATAACGTAAAACCGCGGAGAAGAAACCAAAACTGACTATGTATATACGCGGCGCGCGGAAGATTCGTGAACAGAGTAGAGGCAGAAGTAGCACGGATGGAAAACGGAATATAAAAGTCACCATCAATAAGGGTATCTGCCCGGAATCGCGAGTGAAAATTCCGCGAGGGTTCGGTGGTCGCGGTTTTATTGGATCGTTTGTTTCGCCGGTGAAAGGGAAATGAGGAATGAGAAGAAGATAAGAGGGAGAAGAAAAGTGTGGCGAGGCGTGTGCGTGAAGCATCGGTTGTATCGGTTGTATCGACTCCCGCAAAAGCTCCTCCGTTTTCCTAGTGAAATTTGCATGTTCCCGCGGAGTATCGAAAAAACAAGATGCTCGCGTTATCAGATAGTCGGAAGATCAGGTAGTTGTTTCCGCCTCGTGTATTTCCTCTGAACGGGAAGAGGGAAGGAAAGTCAGCTCCTCCTCGGTGATCACGCTTTATTCAACGCTCGATACATTGCACGTTTTTCACGAGCAACGTACCACGATCTACTTAAATTTAAGCATCCGTGTGCAAGTAGATGATGTGTGAGAATGATCATTATTTCGTGAGTTGTGTAAAGTGGATGTGACACACACACACACACAGGGTGTCCCCGTAAACTGCAAAAGAGGTTAGAATTGTTTCTTCCTTTTCGAGAAGAAGTCGAATATTGTTATTATAATTCTCCATTGGACAAAATATAATTCATGCACGTGTGCAATTTAATTTCAGTTTCTAATACAAGACTCAACATACAAATAAACAAATTTGGTGGACAGATTCGATTCGAAATTATTTTTACCCGCATAGATGCTTTATCAGCTTTAAACAATTCCTTTCTCAATGACATTTAATTCTCTGACTGGAAGAATCGTAATTTCACAGACTCTGAATACAATTAATAGTTAATAATTACATACAAATGACTATGTAATATAATTGTGCGTAAATAGAAAAAATGGTCAATTTATATATACATACACACTTACAATGTTTCTTGCGAATATTCAACAGCATCACGTAAAACAATCTTTTATCTAGACCTAATTTTTCAATACGAATACAAAGTAATAAAAATATGGATTTGTAACGATACAATCACACGTCACCTATATCAATAACATTTACGCATGTCACGTGACATTTTTCTTCCTCGTTTTCTAAAAGTCATCACAAGTACAACATTTCTAACGAGTCGCTAGAACACAGTTTCGTTACACAGCGTGGACATGATTCAACGGTACACGAGTCGCCTCAGTCCCTTTCACTGGCATCTGTTCGTACAGGATAAAGGAGGCGAAACGAGAAGAACCTTCCGACTTTCACCAGCGGTTCCCCCCTCCCCCTGTCTTTCCTCTTCCTTGTCTCTTTTTTCCGGTTCCGGCTTCGGTTTCGTGAAATTTACGCACGCCGCGGTGCGTCTGGTGGAAGCGGGGCAGGTCTAGCGGAAAACTGAAGCTCCAGGGAACGAGAAGGTTAATCTTATTTCGAGGCAAGGAGAGCCCGCTCCCGCTCGAACGTACCCTTTAAGAACATTCGCCGATGGCTGGATACGCGCGTCACGCGAAACGTTCGATCTACGCTCTCAACCATGTATTCTCGAGATCGAGGACGGTCTACAATTGTTCGCGAAGGATATTCTTGTATTTATCGTATGGAAATCTTTTGTGAATACATCGCGTGTGTCGCGGGAAATATTTTTGAAATTTTATTGGAAATCTCTGTTGTGAATAGAAATACTTTGGATTTTCATTCAAATTCATATCGAGTGTACGATACCCGGGGCAGAGAGTTATTTCGCGCGCAAGATGCTGTGAAAATCATTTTTATGTATTAATATCTATATGCTGAGATTATTATCAATTCAATAACTTTGCAATTATTAAGTTGTTAAGCTTTGTACAGAACGTCGCAGCTATTATTATATTTTTCAGAGATCATTAAACTATTTAAACGAACAACCACACACAAATGGTAACATTTGCTACTAATTAAACACAAACTCGTGTTCGCTGCAAATGGACACAAAATGGACATAATGCCAACGAAATTTAAAAACGTTTAAACAATATATTCGCGATATATATTTCTACAAACGTTCGCGAACAATTCAGTCAGTATAAAAAATGACGCGAACGTGACTGATCAAAGAGGCATCGTTTAGTTTTATTTTATTTGTGAAACAGTCGGTTTTGAGAACCTCGACAGTCTACGATCCTCGCCGCTGTGTCGTGAAATCTACTCTGAATAAAAGATGATAAGCCCGATAGCGGTTTCTTGATAAACCCTCGCGGACTGACTTCGAGAGCCGAACCACTCCTGTCGTCTTGAATTTATTCATACGTGTGGCTCACGCTCGTTCCGAATGCGACGATACATCCGGGAAGAGACAGGCGCGCGTCCCTTCCCGACGTCGTACGAGAAACGAGACGGACTGTGACAAGTTTTTCCAAGTATTTCCCGTCTATCGCCCTGATTAATATTCCGCAGAGTTCGTCGAGGGAACAGGGAACGTACAAGTTGGCTGACTTTCTCTCGAAACTACCGTGGATAGATCCAGATCTTGGTTGGTTCTGGATCGCTGGGCGATTAAACGTGAGAAACGGTCCGAATAAATGTTTGGAACAAACGTTCGCGGAAAAATTGTTTCGGAATCCGTGCTTTCGAATTTCAAACGCGAGAAAAGGAGAAAGACGGAGGAGAGAGAGGTCAGGATACAGGAATTTCTGGCGGGAATACAGAGAGGAAGGCATGAAATTTTCATGGGGAAAAGGTTGGAGTGTACGGATCACTGGTATCGTCTGTCATCCGCCAGACGACTGACTGTGCACTGACTCGTACTACTGATTCCCTTAAAAACTTCACATCTCCGCCCTGTTCCCGCGAGAAAATTGTCAAACTTAAAGTTGTAAAGTTAAATATACATCGTGTCCCAGTTTTTATGATACAGTTGAATTTTATACGTTGGTACAAAAACAAGTCGAAGAAGAAAAGGTTTCTTTCTGTTGGTCAGTGTCGCGTAAACGCAACATTTGCAATTTCCGATCATTTTAGCATTGTTGTGAAATGAAATTGAAAAGAACGTTCCTATTGTTATTTCTTTTAGCCAAAATTTACAATTATACATATTAAAGGTTGAGAATCATAATGACGCAAGTCCAAATTCTTATAATTTAATAATACCTTTCAAGCGTTGAAATTTCACGACCATATATTGTTACGATTTTATTTATCATTGAGAAAACACAATACTTAACTAGGAAAGCAATAGAGTAGCTTACACTGTGAGCTCTCATCTGTTCGTATAGACTTGAAAGGGACAAATAAATATTCTTAACATTGCAGCAAACTATTTAAAAATTAGAGGAACTGGAAAAAAGTGAACAATTGATACGAGAGCAGAATAAGTGAAAAATAATTAAAAAATTTAGAAAACAATTTTTCCAATAAGAAAATGGATTTTGAACAATTTTTGCCCACAGAGTAACTGATATTCTATTTGTCATAAAAGTTAGGACACTGTCTTGATTGTACGGTCTCGAGGTATTCGCGTCTGACTGTATAGCGACTCGTATCCCTTGCTCTTTCTATTTCCGTGAAAGAATTGTTAAAATTAGCTATTAAATTATAAAAGTGTTGATGTAATTTAACCAAATCTCGACTGAATCTTGATGCGTTGATTTATGTCTAATCACTACTGAATTCTTTTGAAACAACCACATACGTTATATCGCTGTTCATTTTATTTTTATAACAGAGCCATCAAAATTTGAACGTAACACAGAATTAGCGGATCGCGAACGTGTCAAGTTAACTCTTGCTTACCGAGGGATATTTTTACAGAAGCCGAGCGTCCGTAAATTTCTTAATTTAAAACACGGGAAATTCTCCTCGACTCGACGGAGAAAGAAAAGAAAAGAAAAAAAGCCACGGATCGAGCTCTCGAAAATCAAAAACTTCACTGCAGCTCGCTGCTAATAAACTATTGAGACCCCAGCGAGTGCAACAACTTTGCGATTAGCTAAAGAACCTTCGAAATAAGGAGCGGTAACGAAGTAACGAACGAAAGACGAAGCCACTTCTGGCGACGTGTTATCTCGAGCCGGGGAAAACGGAGAAAGAAAAATAGCAATTTGCGTCCGTGTATGTCGCAATTTTTTCTAACGAAACCGGAACGTTATCGAAGAATTTATCGCTCTTTTTAGCTAAGGTTTCTCTCAGGTAAAACATTCAAAGAATCGAACAGCCGACTTGTAATGTCACAGCACGGTAGATAACTCTTTCAGTCGCTGGCATCAAATTCTGCAGGAGTAAGAAAGAAATTACTCCTTATTTCAATTTGTAAATGCTACTGATCCCGTTTGCTCCTAGTTTTACTCGAATATATATTATTGTTTCATTATTATATATTATTGAATGTAATATTATGTAATATTAATGTAATTTAATGTAAATTTATATGTTATTTAATGTAATTTTATTATTTTAATATATCATTTCACATGTAATACGAAGCAATATGATATTCGTTCTGTAATTCTCAGTAATTTGTAACGAGTTCGTCTGCAATCTTCACGAGTAAAATATTCAAAAATTTAAGGTCAGGTTAGGTTGGATGGTAGGGAACTTTTCCAGGGCAAGGAGCTGCTAATTTTCGCGAGTGGAAAATTTTCTTCCAGCGCGAAGAAATCCGCCGCGAGGAACAAGAGAACGGGCCCAGACGAAGACGGAAAATGACGGAACAAAAGGTTTTCAGATTTTCATTCGCGCTCGCGTACTTAAAGGGGAGGGGGGGGGGGAGACGAAGAGGCTCGGAATTACAGTTCGCAGTAAACGTCAATTTACACCGGCAACTTGGCCGACTTTCCACCAAGCTCAAGCGCTATCGATCCGCCGCACTATTTATAAACATTTCTTTCAATTTGGGTCAAGTCTAAGCTGCTTTGGGCCTCGATGCGAAACGAACGAATCTCAGCGACTCGTCATACCGTTATCATGCACAGTGTTGTCTCGTCGTCTTTTTATCTCAATTTATCGTGATTGGGAATTCCGGGAAGGTACCCGAAACTTTCTCTAGCGCCCAACAATCGTCGCCTGCGTGTCAAATGTTTGTTCTGACTTTCCAGGTCCTTAGCACTTGAAATATTTTAGAGTATGGCTGCGTTTGCGTGCACGTGTGTGTGAACGACGAATGTTTCGTGTGGATGAGCAAGAGGAGAATCAGATAGAGAGTAGTGAGCCGCGAAAGCGGAAACATAGTGAAGCAGCGAGTAAAGAGATAGCGAGTTCAGCGTGTTCAGCATAAAGACTATAGTTTCAATTTTAACTCTTACTTTCACTCAACAGTATCACATCATTTTCAAAATTCCTGAAAATTCCTACAAACTGGGCTCTCAACCGAGATACCTACATCATTTGTGCATATTTCAGAGTATAGCTTTAATTTTAACTCTTACTTTCAATGAACAATCAACACTATCACATCATTTTCAAAATTCCTGAAAATTCCTACAAACTGGGCTCTCAACCGAGATACCTACATCATTTGTGCACATTTTAGACTATAGTTTCAATTTTAACTCTTACTTTCAATGAACAATCAACACTATCACATCATTTTCAAAATTCCTGAAAATTCCTACAAACTGGGCTCTCAACCAAGATACTTACATTATTTGTGCATATTTCAAAGTATAGCTTTAATTTTAACTCTTACTTTCACTCAACAATATCACATCATTTTCAAAATTCCTGAAAATCCCTACAAACTACGATCTCAACCGAGACACCTACATTATTTGCGTTTCTCATTGATGAGAAACTTTGTCGATTCAACAAAGATACTTGTGACTTTTTTCGAAATTTACAGATATTTCGTACACTGACTTGGATTCCTAAATCAAATGCAAAGTAACTGAAGAGCACACGTGCCAACAATACTGAAATCGGCAAAAAGCAGAAACATCCAAACGGTCCGCGACCGTAGGTAGATTGGCAAAGTCAACAAGTCGCAGGCCGCGGCAGAGTTTTCGCAAAGGCCGCAGAGTGGTGTCTCAGGCGCGAAATTGCCGCAGCCTCGTTGAATTAATGCAATTTAACCAGACGGAGGGTCGCTGCTCTAAATCGGCCCCGTCGCCGACGGTTAAACGCGAAATGCTCTCGTTATAATCTCGTTTCTCCCGCGGACAATGTTCAAACGCTCGTTCTTCAAACGAAGACGTCGGCGGGAACGAGGAATCTCGGCGATTCGAATGCAAACCACGCGCCACCCGCGTAACGCCGCGTTTTACTCGCCGAGACGAAGCGCGAGAAGAGGGCGAGAGAATAAACGTGCGCGAGCCACGTACGTTTGCGTCGCGAGTTCGTAAACCTCGCGAGCCCGATGGCAAGACCTTTTTAGTCGCGAGTGTTAAGCCGCTTCGCGAGGCCGCGGCTTAGACGCTCGCTCCATAATTCGATCCATAATTCATAGCTGTTTTCAGAGGTGGCCGGTTGCCATCCATAAATTAGCGAGATTGGCGTTTGAAACGCTGAAGCGGCGGCGGAGGATACGACGAAAAAAGAGAGGGAGGAAAATACGCGACTGCGGAAATATCTGATTATGGCTCGTGCAAGCATTTGAACGCTGCGCGTGTTAGATGAAATATCTTGGAATTATTATTCATCGGTAGTACAGCGAAACAGCGATCGTTGTGGTTGTATCGGTCGGAATTTGGAATATTCAGTGCAACAATTAGAAAATTAATCAATCGAATAAGCGTGTAATAGGCGTCAACTATTATATTAAGTACAGTATTAATGTGAATTCACTTTACACATAGTTCATACGCTGTATTTCACAGGAGGGCGTGACGATAATATGAAACAGGGAAGAAAAACGGAATATCGCAAGTTTGCTTTATTGAGTAAATTGAGTTTCAATGTTTTAGTGTAACAGTAAAGAGACTAGTACGCCAAATACTTAACGCCATCTTACAAAGATGACATCTTAGAGATAATAAATTGTATTTAATATTTGCATTATGCTGCTTCGTAATTTTAGTTGTATTCTGATAAATTATATACCATTATACAATATTGTTATTGCACAATTGTGTTATAACAATATTATAAAATTTGTGTTATAGTTTTGTTGTGATAAATTATGTATCATTATACAATGTTGTTATCGTACAATTGTATTATAATAATATTATAAAATTTGTGTTATAGTTGTATTGTGATAAATTATGTATCAGACAATATTGTTATTGTACAATTGTGTTATAACAATATTATAAAATTTGTGTTATAGTTGTATTGTGATAAATTATGTATCATTATACAATATTGTTATCGTACAATTGTGTTATAACAATATTATAAAATTTGTGTTATAGTTGTATTGTGACAAATTATGTATCAGACAATATTGTTATTGTACAATTGTGTTATAACAATATTATAAAATTTGTGTTATAGTTGTATTGTCATAAATTATATACCATTATACAATATTGTTATTGTACAATTGTGTTATAACAATATTATAAAAAATTTGTGTTATAGTTGTGTTGTGACAAATTATGTATCAGACAATATTGTTATTGTACAATTGTGTTATAACAATATTATAAAATTTGTGTTATAGTTGTATTGTCATAAATTATATACCATTATACAATATTGTTATTGTACAATTGTGTTATAACAATATTATAAAATTTGTGTTATAGTTGTGTTGTGACAAATTATGTATCAGACAATATTGTTATTGTACAATTGTGTTATAACAATATTATAAAATTTGTGTTATAGTTGTATTGTCATAAATTATATACCATTATACAATATTGTTATTGTACAATTGTGTTATAACAATATTATAAAATTTGTGTTATAGTTGTATTGTGATAAATTATGTATCATTATACAATATTGTTATCGTACAATTGTGTTATAACAATATTATAAAATTTGTGTTATAGTTGTGTTGTGACAAATTATGTATCAGACAATATTGTTATTGTACAATTGTGTTATAACAATATTATAAAATTTGTGTTATAGTTGTGTTGTGATAAATTACATACTATTATACAATATTGTTATTGCACAATTGTGTTATAATAATATTATAAAAGATTTAACAATATCTCAATAATTTCTCAGTTATCACAAACAAAATTATCAACCAAGTTACGTTAGTTTTTCTTCTCCTTACTTTACTCATACGAAAACATCCGCACAGAGCCAAATTACGAAGATCACCGAATAAAATTTTCACAATTGATCAGCGACTGCCTCTGCAATATTTTAACAGCGATAATTCGTTAAACTCGGAAATCGAGTTACGTCAAGAACGAGATATCTGCACCAAGTAGTATCGAGAGAGGTTTGTGAAATCCAAACACATCGACTAGTGTTGACAGTTGAGACGTAAACCTAAACTTAATCCTTGAAATGGTTAAAACTAATTGCCCCTAACGCGTTGACGCGTCAATAGTCGACTCGTAGATCGAAGAACGAGGGCAAGGAAGAAACGAGAGAGAGAATCCGGAAGTAAAAATCCACTGTTTGAGCGTTTCGTTTCGCGCAGAGTCGTAAAAGATTTAAGGGCGGAAGAGCGATAAAACGTTTTCGGTTTTTGGTGGAAGGAACATTGTCGACCGTGGCATCTCGTTGTCGCGGGCAGAAATTGGTCACGTCTTCGATCGTATCGCCATCGAGCTCGCGATGCCTTTATCGATTTTGTCGATTTCGGAGGCAAATCCGATCGATGTGAATTCCTATTCGAGCTTTCTCAAGACGCCGAAGAAACGTAAAGTTTAGAGCCGCGAGTCAGCGGAGTCGGACTCCGGTAAATTGACCGTGGAAAGTCGACGTTTCTTCCTGTATTTTTCTTCACAGCATGTACAAGATGCGCTCCAGGTTTCTCAAGCTTCGTTATGAGAAAATAAACGTGATGAATGAAATTGATTTCGATCAGAAAAAAGATGTTGAAGAAACAAGATGAACGAATCAAGACAAACTATGTGTATACTGATGACCATTTTTTTTTTCTTTTGATGAAAATGATTCTTTATTCTACGTAATGAAGTCTACATAAAGAAAAGTGTATGTAACGAGTATGATATAATATTATATTCTATTTGAAAAGTGATTAATTAGAAAAATTTAAAAATTCTAAAAATTTCAATTTCACGAAACATATCTTTTTGCGAGGACAAAGAAAGGCGAAAAGTAGTTTGTTTGCGACAAGATCTAAAAGAAAAAAAAAAGTGAAAATTAAAATATTTTTTAACTTTTTTTCTTACGCTGAATAAACGTAAAGCGCACACGCATTGTCGCGCTCGCGCGAGAAATACGACCGCGAGTATGTAAATAGTCCGGCTTGAGCCATTCATCTTTTTTTCTACGATCCCATATAAATTTAATTCTACGCGAAATTTAACAAAGTGGTAAAAATGTGAAATACAAGAAGGAATAACAAAGTGCTTGCTGGTTTTATACCAGGGTCAGGAATAATTTCATAATCAACGTTAACATTCCATTACGAAAGCTGTCGATAGAAGATTGGAGGCGATGAAAAATTGAATTTGTTATTCAAGTTTCACAAGTTGATTTTCTTTCGTCTGAAATTGATCGATTCGTCATATTTGTGAACATTTAACAAAGTAGAAAATTGCAAGGGGTTTGAGGAGAGAGATTGCTTTTAAACGACGCTTTGCACTATTTATTATTATTAAATAACGATTTAAGCGTTCTTTGGAAAATTAACAACGTCTTCTCGCGTTTTTCTCTTTTGGCGAAACAATGAAATTTGCAACAGCACACCTTTGTCGTGTGAGTCTCACGCAGAGTCGACTGATTAATGCAACGTTCTCTTCACTTAATTTACATCAAAATTGCTTGCTATTGAAAGTACACTTGGGAAATTCGCTCGTCTACTTTTCTCAATCGCTGTTTCTCTCAGCGAGGAATTCTACGATTTTTATATCATTTTATTCTGAAATTTCAAGAAGTCGAATTAATAGTATCAACGTCGTCAAACATATACATACATTTTCATACAACGTTGTTTTTCTTAAACTACTTTTCTTAACGAAACTTTAAGAAAAATCCATAAAAGAAAAATTTGACGAACGATAAGAAGGACCTGTGCAAAGGGGGATACGTTTTCTCGGGAGAAATCGCGACAAACGAGGGAAGATGAGGAGGAGAGCTCGATCTCGAAGAAAATCGACGAGAGGACGAGTCGGAGCGCGATAAATCAACATGGAGACGATTTAAAAGGTAGGCAAACAACGTTAGCAAGTTCGCAAATAACTTGGCTCTGGACACAATACCGGATATCCGCTCGCGTTTTGCCCGTGGTAAATAAAGACACGGCGTAAATTCCGGCAATTTTCTACGCGAGTGACCCGCGGTTAGTCGCGCGAAACGCCCCTCTCGCCACTGGAGAATCCACAGTCAAACGTAATCACTCCGCGGAGAAGATCTAAACGACACGATTTCATTTCGCCGCTGAATTTTATCCAATCCGTTCTCCCCTCATTTCTTAACAGATTGACAGAAAGAAAAGTTTAATTGACTCAACGACGGATTCTACTCCTTCGTGTCGCGGCTCATTCGAGAGTACAGGGGGATCACCTCCGAAGAACTGACTCGACGTTCATTTGCATATCTAAGCTGCGGACGCTTCAGTTTTTGGGGATTTTTATTTTCAGAAAATTGTCGCTATAATTATGTTATTCCAATTGTTAATTGCAGAATTTACATACGTGGAGGATGTAATGACGAATCGTCATTGGCATTTCCTTTCACAATCCCAAGATATCAAGATCACAAATTGCAAGAAAAATGTTTAAAATTGACACAACGTACTTTGTGGACGAATTAAAGTTTCGATTTAAAAATCAAACAATTACATATTTTAATGTAAAATTGAGTGAAATGACACTAGATTAATTATACGTTTTAGAGATATTTTGAAGTGAATTAGGCAAATGCTCAATTACAGATTTTCGTTGTAAAATTGAAAAATTGACATGATAATTTATGTTTCGACATTGATAATTTCTTGAAGTTTCTCACTCATCCTAAATTAATCTTAATATTTTCCGAAATATTCTCACGCGATCAACAACGACAATACGAGTAACACGACGGTTTTAAATGGATCGAGAGCGAGGTTTTCCTTGGAGGAAAATTCACCGTGTTGAATTTCTGTCGATTCAGTTGTGCGTGACGCTACTCTACTCGCTTCTTTCGAGTAACTCGAGCAAGCTCTCGCGATTCCGAAGTCGGTCGCGGAAATCTACGCGCATCTGTCAAATTTCAGGCATTTAAAACAGAAGAAGAAGAAGGTTCCGATTATTTTCTAGTTGAAATCAGATCAATTCTAAAATTGAAAGAAAATTAGTCTAAAATTCTTGTTCCTTTTTCATTTGAAACTTACAGATGCACGCATGTGCTTACCTTCGTGAGTGAAAGAATTAGGACAGCGTCATCGATATTGTGAGACTTTTTTACCTGAAAAATATATAAATAAATAATGTTGTTACAACACTCCTCGTTGCATATGTAACAATGTACAGTAAACAGGTTGTTCCATTTGAGTAAAGACACAGTGAAATATCTCACAAGGGATTGAAGTTATCATTTACAACATTTGTGTTATTTAAGCAAAGCAAAGATTTGTGCAAAACGTTTCAAGTTGAAATGCGTGGAATTCGTTCCACGTCAAACTTCCACGCAAGAAAGAGACTCGAGACAGTTTGACAGAATTCGGTCAAAGAAGAATGTCGTTCGACCCATGAACGCATAAATCAAGAGGACTAATCTTTACTTCCACGACAGATGTTCTATATCAACGAAGAAACTTTGAGCGGCAGGGAAGATTCCATAGGATTAATCCCATCGTCGCAGGAGAGAACGCTCGATATCGCAAAGTATAAATACTTAAAAAGAAAAAAGAAGAGAAAAAGAGAATGAAGCGCGAAAGAAGGGTGTGTGTGAAAAAAAAAAAAAGAAATACACGTTTCATCGAGGAGGGCAAGAAGGAGCGAGAACGTTTCCACGGAGGAGAGAGTAACTTTCAATCGAGCGCTAAACGAAAAGGTTGGGAAAGAAAGGTTGGAACAGGGATTGACAGTCGATATCGAGGGAACGGGAGAACGGGGGAACGGGAACAGAGGCCGGCAGACGATTTCCGGTGATTCATGCAAAGGCTGCTCTCTCTCGCGGACTGCTCCGTACTGCTCGGGGCGCGGCACGTATAACGTCCGTCTACGTCTGAATACTTGGTGAGTCGAGCAACGGCCGCCTTTCTCTTGGGGTAGGTCGTTGTGAAAGGGGTCGTTGAAATTTCCGGTTCTATAGTCGGCAAACTCGAGCACCAAAAGCTGCCTGCAGCTATATTTCCTTGCACTGTGTCCAGTCCCAGTATGCTTTCTGCATAATGAGAGCCACACCACGGAGAGGAGGAGGAGAAGGGAGAAAGAAAGCGGTGGGAGAGAGAAAACTGAAATCCTATGCTTCCCCAGTGCACCAGTGGCAGAGCTACCTCTAATCAATGACGACCGCTTGATAAGGCTGCTCTCGTCACTTCGAGCGACTCGACGCTCTATTCTCCCCTCTCCTAAGAGGGAAGAGAGTTCTGCTATATACTGCGAGTAGAAGTGGATTTCTTCTCGTCGAGTTTCTCAGCCGTTCAATTTATTTATAGTAAGTTTGGTTTGGTTGTCGAGAGAAGTTACGTTTTCATTAACTCTCTGATGACATCACTTGTTGCTCGATTGGCATGCCAGTGGTAGAAAATATACCAAAACGACCGAGTCAGTGTATTGGAAAATTCATTCAGTTGTTTCGTTCGTACGCAACTCGCGTGCGTACGTAGCAATTACTAGTTCGCAGAGTTTAAACTGGAGTACAGAGCTACAATTAACTAATAATCCATCTTCTCTCGCAAATAAGCGAGATTCTGGTTGCTGATTGGAGTTTAGTTATGTTTTTCTACGGTTCAGAGAAACGTATTGCGAGAAAAGTTTTGCATGTTTGAATTTTGTTTTATGCGTTTGTTTTGCGCGTTCTGCATCGGAAGATTTAGGGCATGTGCCTTAATTTTCTTTTGTTCAAACTTTGCCAACGTTTAGTTATTACTAGAAAAATATATCTTTTTAAGTGCATTCTAACAGCAAACAAAAACGTGTAATGCTATGTATTACATCGATAATCTGTCGAGACAAAATTTTTATTTTATTCTCTTATAGTGCGTCTTGAGTTTCTTTGCCAGAATAATTGCAAAATGTATCACTGATACAACGTGCATAAACATTCGGAATTTGGTTATAAATGGAACTTTTAGATTCGCTGGCGGTACTTAAAAATTATCGGTCTACCACGTGAAACGAGTTGCAAATTCTTTGTCGAACGAAACGAAAGCACCGTCAAAGTGTAAAACTTCGAAGAGTAAGGGTGGACATATATATCAGAGAGGGATGGATAATAGAACGGAGAGAGTGGCTCGTCAGATATCAAAGTTAAGGTGGCAAGAACACGTTGTTTCGTCGCGAGTCTCTGTAAATTAGAGCGTGGGTGTAACTCAGGTTGCTTTGGTTGGCAACTCAAGCCGCGATAAATAAACCTCATGAATTTGGCGGTCGCGACTGGCTCTGAGCAAACTACCCCTATCTAGTTGCCAGTTTCCAGCCGTCCTCTGGATGGACACCGTGGACAAAGTTTCCCGACGATCGTTCGTCTCGACCGCGTAATTACTTGGCCCTCTTTCCGTCTTTTGCCCTTTTAAAATTTTATCAAATTACAAATACACGCAAGTACGCGCGAAACTCGTACGTCATGTGACGCCGTACGTACTACCTTTTCCTCCATTTTCAAATCTGACAAGGAAAGTTTCAACCGCTATATTTTATTTTCCAGTAGTAGTACTACTACTAATAATAATAATAATATACTAATGTAATAACTAAATATCAATATTAATTACGTATTTTTTTTAACAAATATGTATATTATTATTATATATATTATAACATTGACATTATATTAAGGACCAAGCAATAATTTTGTCACAATATAATAAGTAGTGCTTCAATTTTTTTAAAGCTGGAATTCCCTTTTATAATTCCAACATTGAAAAATGCAATACAATGACATAAATCATATAAATTATAATATAAACTTTGGATTGGAAAGATATACAATAAAAATTGACGATACGAAACAATTGGAAAGAAAAAAGGAAAAATGTCTAAACTACGAGAGCGCACACATCCTCAATGATCTCGGTGCCTCAGGGTACTTTTTCTCCCCTCTTTTTCTTTCTCTTTGCATTCAAACTCTCATAATTGCAATCCTGCGTCACGTCCGAACTATCGAGATCAAGCTTTCGACAGACCTAACGACATTAAGCTCCCTCCATCGAGAGGATCCACGAGCTGCCGGCAATTTTCCATGGGCGTTATGCGAGCGATTAACCGCAAGCCGTATAAATAGCATCGTCAAATGTCGAGGTCGATCGACCCAGAAACGCCAGAAAGATAATTGAGAGGTTGTAACCGGCAGCGAGGGAATAATAGATCGAGCCACGCGGCTCCTCTATCCTTTGCGGCCGGAAGCGGATGGAAACGTTGTTTGATCTTTCGTGCGCTCGCCATCGACACGCGCGATATTTGCATTTCCATTACGATACCGATCGTTTCTGTCTCGCTGCGAATCGGCCGATCTCGACTCGCGTTCACTTTTCTTTCATTCGGCAGAGATCAGTGATTGGTGATCGACGCGATCGCGAACGAGAAAAATACTTTCTTCTTTTTTTTTTTCAAGGTTTTTGTCGCTGGAGAACAATTTGTTTCACAGACAATTACACGCTCTCGTGTGATTGACGTTACATTTTATACGATGAAAATCTTTTCAATCGCTCTTTCTACGCTTGTGAGATCGATACATAAATCTTTTTTTTTTCTTCGGAGCTTTAGGGAATATGAGTAGAATTGTCTGAAATTGTACATTAGGTAGTTTTAGGAGATTTCTCTCTTATCCTTGTCTTTGCGTATTTTTACAAATTAAATTGAATCCTCTAATGGGAGGATTAAAATAATACAAATATCATTGACGGCAAATCTGAACCCTGCTGCAACCTTCAAATTCTTATATTTCTATATAATAACTACGCAACTAATATAAAGCATATATACAAACTCATAATTGATCAGTTTCTGTCATTCTTTCGTTTCATTTCAATTGAAAAAACGTTTCTATCCAGAGATTAACTCTCGGTAACGAAAAACGGAAAAATTGCACGACTTGTAGCCCAGTACGATTCGTCTCGCTGAAGGCCCAAAAGTAACTGTTCTGACTAGGAAATGACAACTTTTTTGCCATAAATAAAATTGTATTGATATGCAAATATACGTTTGAATCGATACAAAACGAATTACAGGCGCCAGACAACGCCACTCCTACTCGAGGTCTACGCCACGCCCCTTCGCGAATCACGTGACCCAAGTCAACCAATCGCCAATTTTCGTTGCATCAGCGTTGCACGTGAAGAGGCCCGATTTTCTAAGAAGTTTTACAACGCGAATGTAATAATCTAATGTAACATTGAACAAACAAGCTAAAGTAAGATTGATTTTTCATTCACAATTGACAGTTTTTCATTCATACGTGAATAGGACAAGAGTGTTGAACAAGCACGACGTTTCCCACCTGAGTGAGAACAGTCGAGATTATACGTGAAAGAAAACTGGAACAACGATTTCAGTTTTCCCAAGAAACTGTCCTCCTGTTATTTCAAACCAACGCTCGTTCCCTCGCATCCTTTGGAAAGGAGGTGAAGCAACGGAAATAAAAAGAACACTGACAGTACGGGCAAGCACTTCGATTCGGACGATTATTACTCCGGGCGGTTTGCCTCCGAGAATATTGTCTTCCGCCTTGATCGAAATCCGAGGGCACGCGCTGCCCTCGGCCACTGACTCGAAGCGAAAGCGTGGCTGCGACCCGCTACGTAGTTTGTTTTAGCAACTGCCACAATATTGAGACAAGCAAACAATACTACCGGGACGAGACTCGCTCAGCTTCGCCGAGAAATTTATCTCCATAACGACTTGCCAACGGGGATCCTCTTACGCCGTTGAGACTCCGGAGACTGCGAACGGAAAAATCTGAGACTGAGACTGAGATTTCGGCCGATTTTATTAACGTACGGCTTGTTAGCGACGACAGTGGCACACTTTATTAAACAGACTAAACTTTTTACTTTGGCAAAGTCTGTTTAATAAATAAATAGTTTGCCATCTACTACGTACTAAGGTAACGTGCGCAGCAGTAATTTTCAGTAATGAATTATACAATATTAACGTAAGTAATATAAAAATTTGAACACATCGACGCGTGAGGGTTATTTTCGTGCCACGTACTTGAACAAAATATAAAATATTTTTAAAGCGTCCATTTCTAACGCTGGTGCAACAATTAGTCAACAAGGTTTGATCGTACTCGACTGCGAGTCTCCAGAAAAAATTCCACCTACGAAATTTTTACGAGAAAGAAAAGAAAAAAACCGATAAATTGGGAAGCTTGAATGCTTAATTTAAAAACGGTGTTAATTTAAAAAAAAAAAAAAACACGAGAACGAGAAATGATTTTCGTAATGAAAAAAAAGCAGAGTAAATTTCGACGCAGAATTTTTTTGATTTACGATCCGCGAGGAAACAGGAGAAAAATACGAGTACACGTATAAATTTAATTAATCCGATATTTTTTACTATTTCCCAAATCCGCAAGAATGATAAATGTTGAAAATCCATAGCGCTCGCAGTGATAAATGGCGCGTGCGTCAGAATTAATAGAAACGTGCTTTTCGTTTCGTTCATTACTTCAAGTTTCGACTCCTCGATCAATCATTTTCACTGATAGTTTTAGTTTCAAATTCTCGTTGGCTCGCGAATTTTCATATAAATTCACATTTTTAGGATTTAAAGAGATCAAAGTGGAAACTTTGTTCACCTGTTGTAGTAAATAGATATAATATCTGTTGAATAATAATAATATCTATAAATATAATAATAATAGAAATAACAATCAGATATTTTGATAAATGCATGAAATCTTGATTACCTTCTTGTCTTTGTTATATCCAAAAAATTTATCCAAAAATTAGATATAGCTCGATGTATCTTACAAATAGAAAATATAAAGTCTGCACAGTGTGATCCTCGCTACCCGCTTATCTTTCACCTAATTACCAAACTGTCTCTAATTCTATCACGCACGTCCTCGCGATACTCTTCATTTCGTTATTTCTGCCATGGTGAAATGACGAGGCAAGTTAATTAACGCGCTCGAAGCAAATTATAACGGGCAAATTTTAAAAGACCTTTGGAAAAGAGTTGCTCGAAAGTTCTTTAACGCTGTTTAAGTAGAAACCGAGGGCAAAAAGACGAAAGAGCCAAAGGGGGAAAAAGAGAGAGATTTAATATCGATCGCGATAAGCAGCAAATGAGAAGCTACGTGCCACTTACACCTGTGCACGTCAGTAGAAAAGTCAGATTACAGCTGTTGCTAATTAGTCTCGACCATTTGTCGACGGGGGATAAAGGTATTTCCATGAAAGGCGTTTCAATGATCTCGATCATCAATTGCTTTCACATTGAAACGACGCGAGAGAATATCAGAAGCGTAAGAAATTCACTCTGCCTGCGAATGTAAAATACGAAACTGAAATAAACGTCGAAACGTGAAATTAGTGAAATTTTGTAAATATAAATTTTTTCCATATACTCGTTTCTTCTCGATGACGTATAACTTCTCAAAGACTGCTTTACGTACCAAGTATTATTGAACACGTTATATATCATATATATCAAATCACTATATTGTATGTTATTGCTTTTTCACTGTTTTACATTTTACACGTATAGTTTGGATATACTATATATTTTTACTTAAAATATAAAGCAACGAATATACAAGTATATATTACATATTAGTATAATTAGTACTATACTAAAATATAATATCACGTATAAATTCTGTGCGTTTAACCTTGCACTTTGAAATTCCGAGTAAATCCATAAAAATCCGCAGTTTACTCGTCAACGCCGCCAGTTGATAAATTATTGCGCGAGAGCTACTTTCGGCAATCGGGATCAACGATGGCGGGAGGACGAGAATGCCGATAGAATCTCGAACATTTTGCCTATTACGAAGAATTACGATAATCCGATCCATAATCCGAAGCCCGAAATTGATTAAGGCCAATACACGTCCGGAACTCGCGCCAGTTTCAAATTTCGGGACGGACCTCCCCCATTGACCTATATGAAACTACAATGAGGTATATCGAATAACTATGGGACCGTCGCTGATACCATCTCGAAATTACAGGCAAATTACACGGATCGAGGGTACATTGAAACTGCCTTGAAACTCCATTAAAGTTGAGCAACACGCGTGAGAAATCGGGGCCCCCCGTCTTTTGGTAAGTTTGCGCGTTTCTTTAAGTTTCTCGACGCGTCGTCACACACTGTCGCGCATAAATAATTGGACACCCAGTGCAGTTGGACATCAAGAAGTTGATATTTTTCTTTCAAACTGAAAACAAACGCTCTGTCAAATTTGATCAGTGCCTACATACGTATACCTACTGATCCAAGTTTCACATTCGTTTCTCATCACTTGATAAATTGATCTTGGGCTATCTTTGATCATTCGTTTGTTATTTGTATTATTGACTGATATTAACTGTCAAATTAAAAAAATTCATTCTCAATATTCTCAAAACTGTTCGATTACTTACGCGCGATAATCTTAAAAATTGTTCGCTCTCGGCTTGCACGACGTCATCAATTTCGATAAGAAAAGAATAAAATCCAGGTGGAAGAAAATATGAACAAGAGGCACACGTGCCATCTAAACGATCGATCCAACCGTTGTTTCTTATTACACCCGTTTAGATGGCCATTACGATTCGTTCTGCATCCGCGAAAGATATTTTAGAAGCAAGAACTCCCCTCCCCCTTGCTTCTCTTGCCTTCACGATATCGTTTCTCGTTCTCTGCGCGAACGAACGCGCGACATACTTCGCGCGATACACAATTTCACCCCGATTCTTCTTACATCCGTACATACGTGTGTCGTTCGATTTTCTATCTCCTCGATATATATATATATATATGTATTGTTTCTGCAGTCGATAGAAGAGAGAAAATGACTGGAAATATTTCCATCGAAAGTTCTCCGGTCGGACGCGTTACAACTTTTACCGCTTCGTTCGAAATAAGAACAGACGCTTACAGATACAACGATCCGTCTCTCGCACGCGATACTCTCTCCCCCTCTCCCCCCAAAGAAGTGAATTTTCTATCTTTCGCGTGTGTGTTCACTTCGCTCGTTTCCACGTCGACGACTTTCAAAAGATCGAGCGAATACCCTCACAGTCGGTCGAAATTTCTGGTCGCGACAGGAGAATTGCTGATTCCGCGTCGGAACGCGGCAGATTCTGTCACGTGTCTGTTACGTGCTATCATGGCGAGACGCATCATGTAGTTGCCATGAAAATTACAGACAAACAAAATTGCAAAAAACTCTTATCGTTATTATACCTGTTTATCGTCCCACGACAAGTTCCTGTGTCAATTGTTGTTATTCTACTGTATGTCAATCATTTAAGTACCTCCTATCTGAATACTCGCAATACGTGAATTTGACAAAAATCCGCAAACGAACGATGAAGTTAACAAATAAATATAAATAGATCCAAGAAACTGCACGACTTGTATCCCAGTACGATTCGTTTCGCTGAAAGTACCACACAACGCCACCTCCTACTCGAGGTCTACGCCACGCCCCCTCGCGAATCGCGTGACCCAAATCAACCAATCGCTAATTTTCGTTGCATCAGCGTTGCACCTGAAGATCCCGAATATCATACACACAACAAATAAGAATTGGACGAAACGTACGTGTACCGCGGAACAGCAAGAAGAAACGCAGCTCGTCTTTAAAAATGTCCAATGAAACAATCTCGCCGCGAAAACGCTTCCGATTCCACAATCTCGCGACACGAGAACTCGCTCAACCGAGGCTTCCACCACGGCCAGAAAATTCCCATGCACTCCAAGCCATCCCTACCTTCCCTTTGTTCCCCGATTCTGTAATGCATCGCGAAACGATTTCACCGCTCGGATCGTAGAAAGCTTCTTTGGAGGACGTGTTTTCTTTCGCCTAGCCGTTGGCATCGCGGATCCGGATAACACTCGCGACTGCTCGGAAGAAAAAAACTCGGGAAAGCTGGAGAACAGCTTTCGGGGTAGCTAAGCTCCGTCCCCGTACACCACGTTAACTCGTTGACATTCTAATTAGGAGCCAAAGTCTCCCTTTTCAGCGGGATCTCCCGCATGCGAGCGCGTTTCCGCGACAAACGGAGAAACCTCTTCCCGCCGTGATTTCGCGTTTGAAAGAGAGGATTTCAGCGACGAAAGGTGTTGAAGTACTAGGCTTTTAGCTACGGATTACGTGCACATATGTTCGCGCGTCTGCTCGGAATCTTTTAAAATTTTTTTAAACTCTTCCTGGATGTCGAAGAGATCCAGATGTGAAAAGTGTGAAGTTAGATTTCACGTTAGATCCTATACGCTCTCGATTACGTAGATCTGCGATTGTAAAGAAACAAACATTCGCGTTTACGCAAATCAATTTTTTTTCATTCTTCGCGGACGAGATCCCAACGAATGAACATGGTCTGGAAGATACCACATTTTGAGAAATTTCTAAAAACCAAATTCTTACCGGCAATCAAATTTTTCATAAAATTTACGAGAATATATTTAACGATATATTTTCCCCCTTGACTTGAGTCTTTGATATAATCATAATCACAATCGAGAAACTACCTTTGATTCTTTGATTCTTCGATTCTTCGACAATATGACAAAGTGACAAAAAAACAAAAGGAATAAAAGAATTATCTTTCAATTTATTCTCAAAACGTTGTATTTCTGGCATCAAGCGCGAAATATACATTTTACAAAAAAAAATTAGCGTCCATTATATAATAAACATGTCGTGGGACAATTGCAAGTACGCTGTCCCGCGATAAATGATAATAAATTACTAACGACAAATTTGCCGCGCTGGATTTGACAGCTGCAGGGTTAAAGGATTATTCCTCATTCCGCAGCATAAGAGGATTTTAAATGATTGATGCGCGTCGTGGAAGATTCGATTCGGGGGAGCGCGGAGACGGATTGCTCGGCCGAAAGTGTCGACGATTGAAATTCGAAGACGCCCCGGCATCGGATTCGACGCTCGACAAGCGTTCGAAAGCTTTGTTACGAGAAACTTAGGTGTCTTGGAAGTTCGGATAACCGGGAACGTGAAACGGTCTATCTCGCGCGACAGGGCAATCGAAGCGGAAGCTCAACTCGCTATCGACGAAATTGTCGCGTTTGATTTACGATTTTAATTGGACGAAAGTTTAGCGACAGTCGCATCTTCTCGGCTTGCGACAGCGCGGAATACTGGTTGGAAAGTGTCGTTACTTGTGTTTCTCCGGGAAGAGAATTATTACGACGGACGAGGGAGGGACACATCTTGGAGATGTTTATCTCCTGAGATGCCGCTGAAGGCACGTTCAAGTTCGAAAATACCGTCAATCGTAATATATCGTATCATAATATACTTTTAAAACAAATAATCTCCACGCATGAGTTCGCACATACTATACCTTATTTTTCCTCGTCTTTCATAAAATAGATTTCTACAGAATTTTAAATTAATAATTTCCGACATACACGCAGCATCGTTACCGTATATTGAATAACTTTCATTGACGAAATATTTTCATATCTCCAAAAACAGGAGACGTTTGAGCTGGAACACCTTGTACATCAGACAGAGAAAATTAATTTATAGTTTATAGTTTCGAGACAAATTTCTTTTCAACACGGTCTCGAGTCTCGATGAAATTTCTCTTGGAAAAAGGGGTCTGCCAATTTTATTTTCTTCGCGCGCTATCAATCGTGTCGATAATTGTCGACATTCTTCTCATACATGGCATGACGTACAAAATCCAATTGACGAAAATTTGAAAGTTTTTCTTCCTGCAACGTGTACGGAAAAATTGGAAATTTTACATCCACGTTAAGAAAGATATTTAAATGTTGCAATGTCGTTTCATCGACGTTTATCGATATTCTCGTTCCGTCCAGAATCGTAAAATTCACGCTGTTACGCGCTTCATCCACATAATACCATGAATTAATGTAAAAGCAAAGATCCGTCAACGTTGTGCCAAATAAATGGTGCGTGCACGCACAATGTACGTCAATCTGCATGTAACACGCTGCGTCAGCGTGCAGTGTACGTCCATTGAAAGAGTCGACGAAAATTCTACGTAAAATTAATTACAAAGGAAAAACGAAGGAAAGAATTCCCACGAGTTCCCACGAGAAACGCAGAGCTGGGGGTCGCGGTTTCCCTACTTTCAAGCTCCGGCGAATCCAGGCCGGCGACGGGGACTGGGTTTTCACATTTGCCAGACCACAAGGTGGAGGAGGGTTTGCGAAGGAAGGTGGAAGAACGGTTGAATCAAAGAGAGCAGAGTACGCGGGAGAGTTTTTCCATAAAGGGTGAGGGACGTCTGAGTGCGCGCCTACTTAATCGCCATTGTGAGATTCCTCGAGTGCGCTTCAAACCCCGAAGACTCCACCCTATCTGAGGGTGAAAGATACTCTTTCCCCCGACTCCTCTCTCGCTTAGGTTCCTGGACTAGGTTCTGCGGCCCTTTGTGATACGCTGACCTTTCTTCAAGGGCCGTGAAAAAAAAAAAAAAAAAAAAAAAAAAAAAAAGGAAAGAAAACAATGCGAGCGCGGAACGATTAAAGGCACTCGCGGGAGGGAAAAAAGGGGGTCACGGGTCACCTCGTTGGCGGAGAATTCAACCGAGGTAGGAATATTTGCAGCTTCTCGAGGAGCTCGAAGTAAGACGATTTCGCGGGACAGAGTGACTATCCTTCTTCCTTTGTTTCCTAACAAAGGGAAATCGTAGCGGACCAAAAGGAATCGTGCAACGAAGCTCGTTAGCCCAACGGAAAGTCTCTTCTCCTCTTTTTCCCTTCTTCCCCCCCCCTTTTCTTTTTTTTTACTTTCGACTTTTTTTCGACAGGCAAAAAGTCGCTCCGAAAATTCCTTCCTCCGATTAATCGCGAAAACCCGCGGCTCGTTTCTACCAACCACTCAGCGAATTGAGAAAGTTTCCCCCGCCGGGTTTCGTCCTCTTCTCAAAAAGACCTCACCTCTTTTCCCGGCCTCACATTTTTCCAAAGCGGCCGAGATAAGGTGGGACGGCAAGTCGAAGACAAACTTCCAGCCACTTCGAACTGGACGCCCCCCAACTTCTCTCCGTTTTCGAGAAACATTTCTCACTGTTTCGATTCCCACCCCCTTGCGTTGTCTCCTCTCTTTCTTCCGCCAATCGATAGATGCTTTTTTTTCAATCGTTCTTCCATTTTCGCGAGACAGAGCGCGTGCACGCGACAACAAAGAAATATTGGTCCGTTTCAATTTTTAACACCGGACGGACGTAAATTTGTGTCGGAAACGAAGTAACCTAAACTTCGATCTTGACTGAAGCCACGTTAGAGAATATTATCTCGACTATTATTGCACGCTGTTCAACTCAAATATGCGTGTCTGGTTGAAAGGTGGTTTCGATATTTTGAAAGTTACCGAACTAATCCATCACTTTGTAACATTTTTACAATACTTAAAAACGGATTGAGCATTCGTGTATTTCTAAAAATCGAAATTATGTAATATATAATATATTATTTATTATATAATTATACAATATACAATATATAAATCATTACACACGTTATTATATATATAAATTATATAATATATAATATCGAATTATATAATACACATAATATATAATAAATATATTTTATAATCATATAATAATTATATAATACATAATATTATTATTATATAATATAGAAATTATATAATATATAATAATATAATATAATATATATATAATAACTTTGCGGTTAGTGGTCGTCGACGGATCATGGCAAGCTTCATCTACTTCTGGACAATTATTAGATACTGGTCTACCCCTTTAATACCCCGTTTCACATGTACCGAGAGATTAAGCCACGTGTATTTTAATAGACATCCGCGATAACCGCGGATCTCTAGAAACGCGCATGTAAAATTCATACGATCAATCGAGTTTCGACCGAACCCGCCGATGGATTTACGAGCGGTAACGAAATAACGGCCGTTATTTCGGGGAGAACGGTTCCCGGAATATAATTCTTTGCTTTTTGATTTTCTCCGGACGAAGGGAGAAGCGAGAGCCGAAAAAGAGAAAGAGGAGACAAGAGAGAGAGAGAGAAAAAAAAACCGGGAATGGAAAGGCACGGAGAACTTTACATGCTCTCGTTCTCCTCGAGCGGAATAAAAAGTTTTCTGAAAAAGTTGCCAAGTATTCGCGGTGTCTTGCTGATTTCCCCGGGGGTGTAATACACCCTTCTGTCTCTTCTCTCTCTCTCTCTCTCTCTCTCTCCTGTCCGTCTCGTTCCCTCGAATGATTCGAATACAATCGCGAGCCCGCGATGAGAGCGAATTATTAACAAACGACGAGCGTCCGTCAGCTATTCGGCCGACTCGGCTCTCATCTCGAGCGAAAGGAAAAAACACAGCCCGGAAGTTCCACCCCCATTTTCCTCGCGACGCTCCTCCAGCGAAATCGATTTGCCTTCGATTCGAATCACTCATTTGTAATTCAATTAATTCCCTCGGCTCTCGAGATAAGGAGATACCAGGTTCGTTCCTTCGTTGCAGACGTTGGACGTTTGACGGTGTTCCCGTCGGCGGGCGATGTAAAAGAAGTATGATCGAGTAAGCTCGTTCTACGAGAGAAAGGCGAATTTCTTGAATCGGAATTCCTCGATTCGCTGAAAAGGTCGTTATGGAAAACCATTATGAACGGCGGAAGTCTTTGCAAGACTGCACATTCGGGAACAAATGAACAACAGATTTACGAAAGGCGGCTCTACAATGAGAATGACGCGTCACGTGATTTTCCCGTTTCAAAATGTACATCGTGGATTATTATATCCATAGCGTTTTCTCAAATTTTTATGACATTTAAAAGTGTTTCTAATGGAATTTTTTTTTTCAGTAATCTGTCACTTGAGTGTTTTATTTTCTACAAATAAATTCTAAAATTCAAAATTTTCACTTGGAAACTGATATTAGAAATTAAAGCTACTATCGTAATTTTTTTTTGTTTTTAATACATTATTATCTCAGTCCTTTGAGATTGTTTCAGATAGAACTGAAATTTTGTACACATTTTTGTACACATACTATATTTATACTACATTATACGTAGAATCGAACCACAATTGGAATGCAGAAAAATAACTTTTAGTCGTTTACAGAATAATTCTGAATATAACGTTGGTGCTGAAGAACCGATATTTGTCAGGATTGATTTATTTATAACAAGTTTTCGTCAGAACCGAAAGTACAAATAGAGCTTGGACATTCTGAAAAAAATACATGCAGCCGTGTATCAACATTCAACACTCACGCACACACACGCACACTTATACAGTGTACATAACGATATCGTTGAAGTACAAGTTTCTTTGTTCGTTCCACAAATGTAATCAGTGAACTGTGAATCTTTATGCATCTGCGTGACAATAGACACGGTTATTTTTACACGAGGTTGTATGCAATGTGCAAATATATATCAAATATCAAATGTATGTCAAATATATCAAAAATTATAAGAAGGTGTAATGTTTCATAGATGTCAAATATATCAAATATATCAAATATTATAATAAGATATAATGTTTCATAGACATCAAATATATCAAATATATCATATATGTTTATACACATATATTATATATATTTAGTTATTTACATATTTATATATTTATATATATTATATGTATTTATATATAAAATATATCAAATATTATAATAAGGTATAATGTTTCATAGATATCAAATATATCAGATATATCATATATGTTTATACATATATATTATATATATTTATTTATTTACATATTTATATATTTATATATCATATGTATTTATATATCAAATATATTATAATAAGGTATAATGTTTCATAGATATCAAATATATCATAATATTTCATGGATACGATACAATATTCTGATAATTTCCCCAAATATGATATTCTGTATGAAATGCAATACTGCTCCTACTTACGTTCCACTTTGTTTTTAAATTACAATTATGTTAAATACAACACAGTTATCATCGCAATACGATAACGATATATATAATTACCTGTAATACCCGCGGTTTAATCATCAGTCTTCAATCTATAATTATTCGATCCAAATTGGCTCTCGTCTAAAGCAACGAATTAACGAATCAACGAGACAAAAGTTTCTCCAACTCGTCGAAATAACTCCAAGATTTCATTTAACACTTCCAGCTTCCATGGGAGAAAGAGAATCCTCTTTCTAGGCTTCGTTAAGAACGTGTCCGTAAGTTGCGGAAATTCCATACAATTACAATGTTCGTTATTCGTCGAGAGATAAAAAAAAAAAAAAAAAAAAAAAGAAAAAAAAACAGAAAAGTTCCAATTATCGCCGACTGACTGGACAAGTAATTCCGCGAAAGACGCTTGGTTCTTTCGAGATGATCTTCGGAGGGAGGGCGAGCTGAACACCGTGAATGATTCAGCGCTTGAATTTTCTCAGGGAAAAAGTTGGGAAACGGGAGTGAGTCATAAACAATGGACGCACGCGGCCAAACAGCCAGCTCCATTATTTCCAGGTGATCGATCTTCTTTCACGGAGTTTCCAGCGAGTCGATAAGGGCTTCTTCGCGCGAGATATCGCGTTTTTAAGGATTCGACTCGATGCACCCTCTGACCGTTCGCCAATCATTCTCCTATTCGTATTTTGCTGTCTTTTTTTTCGGCCGATCATGCTCGTTGCTTCTTCGAGAATTATCAGACCGTTGAAACAATCTTATCCGCGGTTCTTGCAACGCAGTTTCGATCATGGAGGTACTTTCCTTCCCGAGTGGAGTAAATGTAGCTTCGTTTTTTCGCGAGAATAATTAGCATATAAACTACCCTCCAGTGGAGCGTTATTAGCATAACGCGGGAATATTAAAAATTTAATATTCCCGATGAAAAGGGAAAATCTAAACTGGCGTGATTGGCGCAGATTACGTAACATAAAACATCGCTCAATGAGTCTTTTGTCTGACACATATATGGCAACGCTGTTGACAGGCCCGTATGATTTCTGGATAGCAGCATCGTTCAAACGATACATGTCAAAATTTCATGGCATTCTGACAATAAGTGGTTTCTTAGTGACCCCAGTTTTGTAATTTTCAAAACATACGTAAATATAATACGTAATTAGAAGGCATTACTAACAGAGATGACTGCGAGTGTCATCTTCAGATTGGATTCGTTTGACGAAAGAAATGGAATAAAGTTGCTCGTTTAATGAGCAAAGAATAATAGAATAGAATAATTTATGAATTAATCACTACATTATTACACAACATCAAATACACGATAGAAATAGACTCGATAAAACGCACGTTATTCATTTTATTTTACAACGATTCACTCCCACACGGGAGTGACGACAAGTTGACTTTATTAAAAAAAATAATATTTATTATCTCCGAGAAAAGAAAAATTGAAATTCCTTCGCGCAAGCGAATCTCGCTTCGAGCGAATCCCCTCTACAGAGTCAACAAAAAACGAATTACTGGCTCACGTTCAATTTGTAAGCAATTCCACTAACGCCAAATATCCGCGAGTAGAAACGCTCGGGCGTCTCGTATCTCACGCGTTTAATCTCTTGTTTGTTAAACGCGGGACTAATCTCGTTGGAACGCGGCGACAAGAGACAGTTAGGGGTGGTAATTAAAATACTGCGGCAATCCACGGACAACCGAGATCTTCGAGGCCGGTCGGTAACGTCGTCGTCCATTTCCAACTCGTGCTGCGAAACAACCCTCGGCTAACTAACGATAACGATAACGATCGACGCGTACAAGCGTGCTCGTTTACTTCCGGGAACAACCGCGAGACCTGGCAACAACCCTGCACGCGCCCCCTTCCCGGCTAACTGCGCCGAATTTCGCAAGGGTGCGATATTATGAGAATCCAGATACCGTCCGGACAGCCTCGGAGGCTTTTTCCTTCGACGACTTTCGCCTCGCGAAACGAAAGTTCCAAGTGTTGCTTCGATTGCAACCAGGTTTGCAACAACCGACTGTTGCCGGTTCCGAGAGAGATAAAGAGATTTAGATTCTACCATTTGGATGCTGTTCTTTTCTACGGGAAAAGAGGAGCAGGGGCTTTCTCGGAACGGGTAGAACTCGAGAGAGTTTCTACTTCTCTCAGGCACTGGAGATTTTTCCTTTTAACACACCAGCGCAACCAGCGCGGATCTCTGCGCTGATTCGCGAAGTTAACAGAATTTTACAGACATTTTCTCCCTTCATTTTCGTGCTATTATCACGCAACGCGATCAAAATTACCGCGTGAAAGTTCATTCGCGGAGGCGCGAGTTTGAACAAATTACTTTCGACTCTTTCAGCTCGTAATATTCGAACAAAAGGGGATTAAAAGCGCGATTTGTACAAACTTTTCAAACTGTTCGACAGTCGTACGCGCGGCCGAGAGCTTCACCTCAGAATCGCGAATTCTGAAGCTACTGTTAAACAACTACGACATATTTTTATTATCGTAAAGCAAAGTTGCAGTTACTGTAATCGAAATTAATTTCGGTTAATCATCGTTCACAACTTTCCGATCCATTTTTGACATTCGAATGTACATCTTTCAGCGATACGTTCTTTTCCCAGATTTTACGAAATTTTACGAGTGTCTTTTCAATCCAAAGTTACAGCTGAATTACTTATCAAATCACGAATGACTTTCGCATTCGTTTAATTCTCGAAATCAGCCACTTCAGTCCAACGTTTCCACCTTTGATTCTTATCTTTTTGCCTTTTAATCGAAACGAAATTGAATTGTTATTCACTCGTGAAAGAACAATAAAGTAAACTCTTGGAAATAATTCTGAGAATTCTTCGAGAGAGAGTTCAAGTCGTGCGCGAAAGAGAGTAGTGAAAGCATTTCCAACGGCGCATGAAGCTGCTAAACGACGTTTCGTAATGGTTACACGTAACCTCGAATTGGATTTATTAAAGTAGAGAATAGTGCTCGACAACTATCGCAACTCGTGTAACCACATTTCCTCGCGATCTCGAGTGCTCCTCTACGACCCGAAATGAAAATCGTATTTCAACAGATATTATTAAAATTTAATATTTGCTTCCAGCCGTTTCAGATATTTGAACATAACCGTTATACTTTTCGTTGACTGTACCAGTATCAGTAATTTTTGTCACAACTTCAGCTGGATTGGAAAGTCACAGTTTTAAAAATTGTAAACGAAACGTAGCCTAAATGAAACTTCATACGCTCGTCAGACAGGAAATTTGAGAAAGGAAAATCACGATTCAATCGATCGGTGTTTCTTGAAAAAAATATCGCACCATCGGCACATTTTCGTTTGAATTTTCAGAACGTACATTTGACCTAGAGTCCATTTCAAAACTCGAGGAAAATATTTGAAAATTCTTTCGAAATAACACTCGAAATCTATTCCGAGTAACGGCGAACAACTCTGACATATTCGCTATATCGTCTTGCTTCGCGCGAAAGTTCCTCTTCCTCCGAACAACTTGGTACGACGCGGTCTATTGTTCCGTGGTGGAAACTTAAGATAGATGGAACAGAGAATCACCGGAGGCCAGACGAATCAAAGAAACAAGGGATGATGATTAAGAGGGTACAAAGGGTCGCCGAAAACGGTTCGCCGTCCATCCATCGGTCTCTCGGCTGTGTCTGGGTTCGGTGGCGCTGATTGCACGCCTCCGGCGCCTCTTTTCCATTCATATTCCTCGCGAGCCTTTGAAACGTGTTGCTTCGGCGACGGTTGGGACACCGATGACGAATGACGGGTTGGGTTGAAAGTGACAACGTATCGTTCGCGCGGAGGACAGAATCAGAAGGCGCTTCATCTGGTTTTCACCCGCCTGATTACTCAAAGGTGAAGTTTTCGCCGTTTTTTTTGGGTTAAATATGAAAACTAGTTGCAAGTATTGTAAGGGTTGATCAGTTGACAGTTAATTCTTTGCAGTGGAGTTGGGCTTGATGTTTCATTTAGTGGAGTGACACGTATGTTTCTCGATACTGACGTATCGATTTATACTGTTATTGGTATCTTTATTATTGTTTCACCGACTTGCTGACATCTTGACTCGTCATTATCGATTCATTGTGATTTTCTATATATCCAGAAATCGTTTATTTTAATATTAATTTTGTACAACATACAAGAATATAATATACGACAATATATAAGTTATAATATTTATTCGTGACTTTCATACATATTAAAATCTTCTTTACTATTGTAGCGGCCCTACGATTCCTCGACTACGAGTTTCGAACCGATCTCCGATGTTAAGCAGAGCAGCATATGCGGAAGGGGGAGGGGTGATCGGGCCAAGCCTTAGCGGGTAAGTTAGTTACAACAACAAGCGTCTGGGGTAAGGAGTCGCTGCTGCCATCATCATCAGCCCCACTGATGATGAGTCTAGGCGCAGTGACTCCGAGATGAAACGCAAATTCTCGCTTTCTCTCTCACTCCTTTCTCTCCTTACCCTTTCCTTCCCAGCAGCATCCTGGGTCTAAATATTCTTTACAGATCCTAAACTATGTATGGACAATAAAGACGATGTGAATGAAGATATCAATGTGATCGTATTTAACATTTAACTAAATATCGAGACCATTTTGACCTAATATCTTATTATTATTTACTGTGAAAGAAGCACCACCAAAAATCAATCAAGCATAATTAATTGACATGTATCAGCAAACTTTTATCAATTCAAGATAATATATAATATATAATATTATAGAAAATACTATACTGTACTAGTATAGTATACTGTACTTTGCACATTAAAACGAAAAAGAACTAAAATTACACCAAACCTCGATGGACCTTCAACGGCGAAAATCGTACTCAGGAAACGAAAGTCAAGGGAGAATCTTCACCGTAGGATGCAAAAAAGTCGAGTCGCGAGTGTCCAAGCAACGCAGCGAGTATCAATGACCATTATTCAGCTATCGTCGAATGGCTTTGGGAAAGGAGAAACCGAGCGAAACGGTAGAAGCAAGAGTCGCCGGAAGGGAGAAAGAGAGAAAGAGAGGAAGAGGAAGAGACGTTAAAAGCTACTGCTCTCGAATGAATTCTTCATAATTAAATGGTACGGCGTAGCGTACGTAGAGGAGAAAAATGCTTTAATTAATCGTGCCGGCGAACGAAGGGGCCGAGCCATTAGCTCGATTCGTCCAACTCCGTGCACAAATATCGCCAGTAACGAGATCAAGTGTGCATTAAGCATAACCGACGATACTCAATATCGGGTAAATTCTGTTCGATCGAAAAAAGTGACAATTCGAAACAACGAAGCATTTTCAATTTATTATTTTCACTTTAGAGACAACGTAGGACCGAATTAATAATAATAATAAATCGTTTGCAACATTCACGGTGTCAGAAAGTCAATCAATCACAGTATGAATGTATTACGAATCTCATAATTTTCTGATCTGTATTTCGCAAAAATTTATCAACTCACAGAACAATTATTATAGTCAGATAGTCCTTAATTACAGACTACTAGTATACCAAGTCATCAGAAAATGTTAAAAAAAAGAGAAAAGGAAACAGAAACAAAATTCAATTTATCCGATTGACGATCATCGAGGATTGGCAGCTTTCTGCACAACTTTGCCTAATTAGTTCATGGTGACTGTGCGACAGAGCAACAGGTTCTATCACCGATATGTAATTTTATATATATATTCCTCAGTATTAAACTATAAATACATATATTTGTAAAATTACAAAACGTCTGAAAGTTTAATACTGAGGAATATATATATGTGTGTGTGTGTATTTATAATTTTACATCTATTATATCAATTCTCACGTTTGAGAGATTAAAAGCCAACTGCGTGTATACGTAATCCGAATAAGTGTACTTTGACGAGCAGCAAACGAGCGTTGGACGCGTCTCGGTTTCGTGAATACAATATCGAACTCGATCTTATATCGCCAAATATCGCGAGAGACAATAAAGGGGAAGTAGAATCGCGAAGAGCTCCACAAGTGCCTTTCTTCGGCCAGCGCTGAGTTTTAGGCTTCGAGAGCAGGAGAGGGGGGGAGGGGGGAGGAGAGGAGACTCGAGGAGAAAACAATGAGATTTCAAGAGAAGAAACGAAAGAAAGGAAAAAGAGAGGAAAAAGGCGAGAGGCGGAAGAATGACGGTGAATGCCGGGAAGGAAAGAAGCGTGTCCTCCTCGAGGACGCGGTGTAAAAGGCGGGGAGAAAACTGGCAGATCTCGCGTGTACAGAGTATTTTCCATTTTCTCAGGATGCATTGGCTTTGTAAAAGCTGTCCGCTTCTGAGACGAGAACAGAAAAGTTCGAAAGGGGGAATATCTCGTTCCGGGGTTCGCGCATAAATGGAATAAAGCGCGCAGATGGTTGGGCAAAAAGTTGCGAGGTGGATCGCCGGGTTTAATCGGCGTTGGCCCACGTGTAACAAAGTATCCGGATAAACGTGTTCTTAATGTAGACTGATATCCCCTTTTGTGCTCGCGAATGGTTAAAATACATTGAAATTTAGATCCGATGCGGAGTGGAAATAGAGTGAATTAATCCGCCTCGGGCTTCTGGAAGGTTTCTCGGGTCTGAAGGCGGATAATTTAGCCGCGTCTGTTGGAACAGTATTGCGTAATTGACAACGAAATAAAAATAAAACGATGTGCAATTATTTGCAAATTTCAAACAATTTAATTTACGTTTTAATTCCTTGTTACGTTTCTACAACATCCGCATTTTGCAGAGTAATGTAAGATCAAACGCTCTGCTGACAATAAGTTCAAAATGACGGCTGATATTTCACAAAATCTCTTATACGTGAATACGTTTCGAAACGTAGCCGGAAATTTATTTCGATCGTTCCAACGTCTGAATGAATGGAGTCCATTTTTCTTTTCGTCAACAACTGTAAATTGTAAAGAGACTCGTCTGAACATACTTTGACGATCCAAAAGTGTTTGAACGCATAGTAATGCACTATCGTCCTTCGAAAAATTGAATTCCCTCCAGCGACGTATGGTTCTGCATTTGACGCAGATACGAGATAGACGGAAGATCGGGACGATGGCAATTTTCGTAATGAAGAGTAATAACGAGAGAAGGCGAGGAACGGAGAGAAGAATCGACCGATTAAATGGTTGGCCGTGGTAATTAAGATTCATCGTACGACGTGCGCAATTAAAAGATAAGGGTTTCGAATTAACTCGAAACGTAACGGCGCAGTGGGAGGGGGAGGAGGGGGAGAGATACGGAATATTTCTTATTGTTAGTAGAGCTCCGTCGGAAGGGAGGAAACGAGGCAGATAAAAGAAAGAATAGCAAAAGCCAATGAAAGAGAAGGAGCGAGCGGTACACAGCGTTGAAGTAATTTCTCGTTCGCCCCGAGCTTTACGATGATGGAAACTACGAAACTGCGTGGGAGGGGCGGGGGGGGGGGGGCTCCCGCGAAAATACTGTTAAAGTAGTTTCGAGGAGAGACTGAAGAAAGAGGGAGGCCAGGGAAGAAAGGGCCGATTATTTTTCTTACGCAACTGTTGCGAGGTATGGTAATGTTTCGGTGGACAAACATTTAGAGAGAGGAACAACACCGTAAATCGTGAGGAGAGACGTTAGGAAAATTAAGAAATAAATTGTGAAATAAGAAAAACATCGTTGCAAGTTGAGAATTGCCAGCGTTTCTTTGTGTGTAACTCGAGGTATAAATTTAGAAGTTTGCGAGGGGGGAAGTTGTATCATTCAGCTCTGTATATTTATTTATTTATTTATATTTATTACGTTGTAACTCTTCAGTGATTATGCCGATGATTTTTTTAGGCTGTTTTATATGTCTCACAGTTATTTTCAAACGGTGGCAATAAGTAGTTACATGTCACACACTTTTTCCTTCTTTTTTTTTATTATTATTATTATTATACAAGTTGATAAGAAATAGTTTTTAAAATCAAAGAGTTTTAGTTTTACGTTGCTTCGGATGGTCAGGGGATATTTAAGAAGAAGAATGAGAACGTAAATCAAGATAAGAGATGTAAAGAATTTTAAGAAATAGAAAAAGTATACGAAACGTGAAATTAGGTTGTGAGAGAAGAATTTCTTCGAAATATTTCAACAGTTAAGTATTATATGACAGTATTACGTGACTCTAAATGTTTGAGGAATCTAGTTTGAGCATTTTCAAAAAATTATTCTCCAATTTTTCACGAGTAAATGAATATTCTAAATTTTCTTTTTTACAAAAAATTTTATACCATTTTATTTTGCATTTTTCTCAATGCAAAGATGCGAATAATATTTGTCACAAAAAAGACTGACAATTTGATACATATATTTATCTCGTTTCTACGTATCTTGACCGGCAATATATTTTTAAATATGGATATGAAATTATCAAGTTATAATATTTAACTGGTGAAAACGAATCACTGCTGTGATTCAATTTCTTAAAATTTATATAAAGCTCTGCAGCCTAATTACACGACAATTAGGCATTCAATGCAGAATTGGGTGGAATGTAATTTGACTAATGATTGAAGATTATGATTAATGCGAAATCAGGCCATTAATCAGTGACTAGTCGTTATTTAATATCAATTATCTCATTAATCATAACCTAATCACAATTTCAAATTTATATTTATCATTGATTAATGAATGTAACAAGTAATCCAAGTCGTGGTAATTAAGAGCCACGATTAATTTAAAAATCATTAACACTTTTAGTTATGCATCATTTCAGTACTCTATCTGCAATATTTTTTTCACGTTTTTTCGTTTAAAACATATTATGATATATTCGTTAACAATATTAAGATTTGAGGATCACCTTCATTTCTCTGGGGGACTCACACGATGGACTTTACATCATATGATATATACGAGGCAGTATTTTTATTTGTAACGTTCATACTATCCTTGCCTTCCAGGCACGTACAAATGAAAATTAAAATATTTTTTAAACTAAAAAATTCTGTTTGGCATACATGGGAGGTCAATGATTTTTTTTCTTTTTTATAAAAAAATGTCAAGCTGCATTTAACAAAATGGAATTTAACTGAAATGTCGGAAGACTCTCCAGTTACAAGGAAAAAAAAAAAAGAATTATTTCCACATTTCCGAAAATATTCAAGATAATCGAGTTACGTATCATCTTACAAGAACGCCAAACGAATGTTTAACAAAATTAACAAAAGTACGCGACAAAAACATGGAAGAGGAACGAGTCTTGAAAAGCACGAACTGCAGCACGAAAAAGGAAAAAGAAGAAAAAAAGAAGAAGAAGAGAGGAGGGCGTAGGGTGGAATGACGTCAGTGGAAAAAGAGATCAAAGAACAATTATAATTGGATTCGTTGTTTCGCGAACGTCGGCTGGGGAAAGGCCGCCCTCTCGTCGTAAAAAGCGCGAACAAAGAGCGGATATATCGCGCGAGTTACGCGAAATCCAATCGAATATTCAACGCGGCGGAGGAAATTCCGTACTCGATCGGTCGTAGGTGGGGGGTGAGAAATATTCAGGAGCGCGAGAAATAAAGCTGACGCGGCGAGAAAAAGTCGGAGAAGGTGTCGAGATCGGCAATTTTCGGATTAACATTCTTCTCATTATTCTAGGCAAGGAGACGGGAGACGACAAAAGGAACAGGGAGAGAAAGCGCGAGCCGTGTGCGGCGGGAAAGAGAAGAACTCGGACAAAAGTTTAGGGCGCCGAGGGGTGGTCAGATTCGTGCCACCCCGAAGGAGAGTATCCCGCGAAGAGAAGGATGGTTAAACCGATTCCTCCTTCTTTTACGAAATTACGAAATTACGGAATTAGAAAACGTGCGACGTTTCTCCACCAGACTGTAACTGTTGCCCCCAGGAGGAATTTCGCAATTCCATCGCGATACCGTTTAATCGCAATCTGTCTTCGCTGCACTTTACAACTGCCGCGTATCACAATATAAATATAATGTAATTTAACAAATATAATTTCTTTGAATTGAACCTTAACCAAGTGCAAGTTGCAAGTTGTAACGTTTCAGTGTTTTATATTCGAAATAATTCGACGATTGAGCATTCAGCGGATGGGGATTGAGATTCAAAGGACGAACGAGGCGAGCGTGGTCGAAGGGAACGCACGTCAACTGAAAATAAAAAGGAAAAAAAAAGAAGGAAGGAGGGAAAAGAAGAAAGTGACTGAGACGAAAACGAAGAGAGAGAGAGAGAGAGAGCAAAGGAAGAGAACGAAGGGATGACAAGATTGGTTGAGAGAATGGGCCGAGTTGTTGGACGGCTGCTACGTTCCGTAGACGGGTCACGTAGTTGCCCAGAGATATTTATTATCCCGTTTAAAAATTTGCATCGAGAAATCGGGCTAACTTCCTGCCACGACGTTGTTACATCCCCGGCGAGGCGGAGAACTCTCGGAGCAACTTTATTCTCTTCGAATAGCTCCCGCGGCCCTCATTTTCTATTCAATTTTTCGATCGAGCGTGCAGTAAATCCACGACAAATCGCGCAATCATAAAATTATAGCTATCAGCCGTCCACCAGCCATCGGAATTCACGGTCTGTGCGAAGAACGACGGAATTTATGTACTTTTAAGTCGACATACATCAATCTTTTTCTTGTCGTTTGTATCCAATGTATTTAGAGTATATGCCCGTATTTCACGAGAACGAAACGAAATGATCGTTCGTTTAAAGCGCGTTAAAATTTTAAAAGTGGCTTACGACACGAATGTACTTTATTTACGTTGTTATGGATACAAACGAGCCCATAGTAAAACATTGCTTTCAACGTTTTTTCGAAACGTTGGAATTTTTCTATATCAACGGAATATCTGTGAAGGGATGTATGAAAAGGGTTTGAAAGATTTGAGAGAGAGAGAGAAAGCGAACGAAACGCGTTTAATATGCGTTTCGTCTCGGAGTCACTCATTCTCCTCCAGTGGGGCTGATGGCAGCGACCCCAGACGCTTGTTGTTGTAACTACCCCGCTAAAGGCTGGTTGGGCCCGACACCCATCCCATCCATCCAGTGGTGTTGCCGCACACTCTGCTTGCTTAACCGTCGGAAATCGGCAGAACCTCGACGCTAGGCGCGCAGCCATTTGCGGCTTGTGCTAGTCAGTGTTCGAAACTCGTAACTTGAGGAGTCCTAGGCCGTTACGTGTGTATAGATATCAATTGAAGTATCAATGTAAGTAGTAATAGATTTTATTACGACGAATTTACAATTGATAGTAAGAATGGGCACGAGCCAGACAAAGATTGATATTGTCAAATATTAAAAATATATAATTAATTATATTTAAAACTGGAAACTTGTAATGACGGTATTCTTAGAAACATGCGAGAAAAAATTTATTCCATTAATCTTGGAATTTCCGCGTGTCCAGCTGTTACGTAAATTCTTATACAAATCACGATGTGCTTCATTTACTTTTTCTCGTTGTATTTTCTTACGTACAGTAATAAAGACTTTTGAATATGAAATTTGAACATGCACACGATGATAAATTAAAGTTCGAATAGTCTTAATTCAACGATATCAAATCTCCTGAGAAATTGATCTTTACGTTCTACGCATTTGTGAAAGATTCAAAGTTGCAAAAATGTATATGCAACAATATGCAAGAATATACGTACGAAATATCCAAAGCATCGTAACAAATCTTTTTCAGACATGCGTAAAAATTTTAAAATGCATAAAATCTGCATTCTAACGATCGTTGCTTGAATTCTATTGACCTCCGGTGATCCAAAGTTCAATCCTGCCATTTTTCAGATTATATTCGTTCATATGTATTTTCTGGTTAACAATTTTCTATTTTTTCGATTGCCTTTGGAAGAATGTGACGAAACGATCGGTGGAAAATAATTTGACACGTCAACAGTCATTCATATCGAGAAAAAGATATAAATAAAACGCGCGAGGGCGTACTTCCATTTTGCAAATTCGGTTCGTTAAATTTTTATCCGCACGATTCTTTTTTTTTTTTTTTTGTTTTTTTAATTCTTTTAGTTTTCATTTTTCATTTTTTTTTACTATCGTGTAACAACTTCCGTTATTCAGCGATTATACGTGGAATATTGATGGACCGCCGAGGCAACAGAGCCCGTTAAAAATAATCCCGCCAACCAGCACTGATGCCCGCCACAGGGCATCGCGTTGTTTTCCAGAGTCTGTTATTTTTAAATCACGCCCTCGGTCTCGGCTCGTCAGATTCAACGCTCGGATCATGAATCGAAGCTTTGAAAGGAGATCTAAATCTTGCACCGCGACTGTTGCTTCGTCAATTTCTTCGTATTTCTTCTATCGCTCAATAAAAATTACTTCGTGGTCGTTGAAGGTTAGGACGTGGAAAATTAAAACTAATTCTGCATTTCTTTCAAGAAAAATTGCACGGTTTCTTCACATCTGCGAAACTGCTTTAAAAAAAATTCAACTTATAGGGTTGATAATTTAGAAAGGAATTGTTTCAAACACTTCGAGGTACTTTGCCTTGAAGAAAATTTTGCACTTCTTCCAAGGGGTGGTTTTCAACCCACAGAAGAAGTGCAAAAAGTAAATTTGAAATTACGCTTACACGCAAAATTTCCCAATTTCCCTCGTTAATGGAAAACACTCTGTCGAAAACGGATAAGTCAAATACTGATTCCATAGAAACGTAACAAATCATATTTTAGCATTCTGATTTCTCGTTGCTGGTCAAGCAAAAAAGGGATGTAGCTAATTCGCGGATTAATCGTACGAACAACTCGCGCGTATCAGCGGGGAACGAACGAGCGAGCGAACGCGATACACCGGGCGAGGGTGAGTTCGCAGAGTTGAAACGTCTCTCGATTCCGGGCTGTTACTCCGGCGATAAGGCGTTTCCACGGCGGATCTCGCGGCGTAATGCTCGCAAATTCCGTTTCATCTGGTTAATGCACTTCGCCCCTGCTGTTTGCGGGCTCGAGTTGCGAAACGGAGGAGCGATCGCGGTGCACAGCGCGGCGTTGCTTGCGGTCGCGAATATATATAGGCAGCCGTGTCGCCGGTATTAACACCGGGGGAACGCAACTCGCGAAGTTTATCCATCTCGCGCGAAAAAGCAGAGTCGCGGGAGTCGGAGGAGTTGCTTCGTCGCCCTCGATGCCGATCCGCTCGCACGCGACTGCAGTTTTCCCGGCGCAAACATCCGACGCGCCTTATTCTGACAACGAAATGTCGAGGAAACGACAACGAGGGGCGCGTTGTTCCCCGGTATTCGACGCTCTGATGGAAGTTGCGCGCGCGACACCCACCGAGTTTCACCCCCAAGTTCTTGTTTTCCGTGCGAATTTCCACGCTCGCCGCTCGGAATTTACGCTACTGCGAGTTGCTCAAACGCACGAAAACAGTGAACGTTTGCGCTTCGTTCTGCTTTTGGAACGACTTTGGAACGACTTGTTCGTCGATAGTTTTCTCGTGCCAGACACACGTCGATGCTTGGCCCTAGTTCCTTTGGGTTATGCGCAAATATATAGTTTCTGAATCCTTTTTCACACGACGAGTGGCGTAAGTACAAATTTTTATAATCTATCTAAGGTGATAACAGAATAATTTTTTAAGTATCGAAGGCTCATTTTGTTATTGCAAAAAAATGCAAGTAACTTGAACAGAAATTCCTTCCCGCGTACCCCGCTGTCGATATCTGTATATTTTTCCTAAATTTTCCACAAATGCATGACTGGTAGTAACTTTGAGTGATGTAAATTTTAAATAAATTCAAACACACGCACACATATGCACAGGAGGAGATTATTCAGTAAAGAACAATTTTCTACAATTTCACTGCTTTCTCCATCGTCAGATATCATTTTGCATCTAGAAAAAAGTTTTCGCTCACTTTAATTGCTTCTTAATTACCGCGAAGCCTCCACTCGTCGACCTTGACCAAGAAACAGAGCCACGTGCAACGATTGGGCGGGCGCTGAACAGGCATTCACACGAGGGTTCTATTACGTTCAATTTAATCCGAGGCGTGACTCTCCTCAAAAGCGCGACGATTTAATTGCGACATTTGCAAAGAGACTCGCGTGACTCCGTGTAATTGACCCACTGCTGTACATTTTTATAAATGTTACTCGCATGTACGTGCACGGGGGACAAGTTGTGGGTGGATGGGGGGCGAGAAACGCTGTGAAAGTTGGGCGAGAACGCGTGCCCGTGTGTGTACGTTGCGTGACATGCATACGAACGTTCTTCAAAAACGTAATAAATTTCCTGAAACACGTACTGTCTATCTATTACAGGAAACAAAGCACTGGAGGTATCTATTACCGGAAACAAACTAGCGACGCAAAAGTTGTTTTCAGAACGCTTCGCTCGATACTTCGTGCAATGTAAATGTCGTCGACACCGACGTTGCATTTTTATTTCATCTATGCGTGTCTGGATGAAACGAGCTCGTCAAAAATGTATAAACAAAAAAAAAAAGAAAAAAAAAGAGAGAACGAACGATCTGTTCGTCATTTGTGCAAGCTCATAACTTGAACGAGATGTAATCCAGGTGGAATTTTACTTTTGCACGCAGGAAATTTTTCGTAAATGTTTAAAAACCGTGACCTAGGTATAACAAATGGATATATTTCTAATGGAAATGAAAGCACGATTTCTGCTTTAATTATTTTTATACACTTGAGTACCGTGCGTTCAATTTCATTTGTTGAGAAAGGTAAAAAATGACAGATGATGTCTCTTTGAATTTACACTTTCACGAGAAAGATGCGTTATTTTGATTGCTGAAACGAAAATTTGGAGTAATTCTTTCGTTATCGTACAACAACACTTGCACTTAATTTATTAAATTAAAATTTCCATAATCGTTCAATTACTCGATCTAACGTTAATTCAAAGTTTTGGACTTTTTTTAAATATACAGATAGATTTACTGTATTAAGTATTTTTACACAGGCTCTTTCAATCTGGACTGATAATTTGCACCCAGTAGAAATAGAAACTGCAACAGATCACGCAGATTTTGTTAATAACAAAGATTTTAGAAATAACAGTATAACGTTTTCAGAAAATAGAATAATCGTTAAGAAACTTTTGTTCGAAATGGGAGTCAATCGAATTTTAGAAACGAGAAACTAATTGAAATACGTTTCGAGAAATAAAAAGACAAAATGGAAAAGAGACCACGAATTACCGCGTCTGTTACTCTGAAATGTGTAGCGATTCTACAACACCAAAGTGTTCGTATCTAATCAACCAGTTCTATGGGCCCCTGTCGGGTACTTGCAACAGCGAAAGGGTTAGAGCATCGAACATTTAACAGGTGCGAGCATCGTGGAGTAGAATTGCATGATAAAACGTGGAACGTGCGAGCTCGCGATAAAGGCAAACGCGCAAGACTTCTTTTATTCGGCCCAAGAGGGGCAGCAAAATTTAATTGGCCCGCGAGAGAGTGTTTCACGAGGAGGCGACTCGTGTCAGACCGTTTAAAACTTTCGCCGGTGCGCGTCCAAGAACGCCGCGTCGGCCGCTAATTCCTCGAAAATCATCACGAAAGGGGAAAGGGGAAAAAAGAAAGAAGAACGAAGAACGAGCGTGTGCAAGCTGCCGAAAAAAAGCCCGAGTTATTTTCTACGAGCGGCCGTGACATTCGCATCTTCCAACTTCATATCAAAGGAGATAATTTTTTTAAACACAATTTTTAAATTTTCCGAGCTTTTGGAAGATTTTGGAAGAAAATCCCGAACGTCAAATCTTTCTTAAATTATAGATTTCAAAGTTGTGGAAATTCCGAATTTGCGGATTTTTAAACGACATTTCAAAATATTAAATTTACACACGACGTCGATTTAAGTTACAAATTTTTACGAATTTCAAACTATTCGCAATTGTGTAAAAAAACCTGAAAAATAGTGGAAAATCGACTTTTGCGTTAGGTTTTATAACACTCTGAAGTACACTATGAATGTCTCTGCGTTACATATCGCTTAGAATAGTTAAACTTTTCATTTATTTTTTCCTACTTAGAGGAACGAGCTACTATACTGATTCGACGATCGAATTTTGTTGCTCCGAAGCCGGCTCCACATGGGGTTGTGTTTAATTTTTCAGGAGACAATCGAACCCTGATACAATTCCTCCTCGAAACGATCGATCGACCGAGGACAAATGACGGGCTGGCCGACCATTAGACGATCGGAATATCGCGCGTTTGTCCAAGATGCGATGGTCGGGTTTACATTAGGACCACTTCCGGCCAATTGATTATCCAGCCAAATGATTCTCGTTCGGTTCTAGTCCGGTCTTGGCCGCTTCCAATGATCGATTTTATTGATCTCGTACTATTCGGAACGAGAGTAAGTTCCAATGAGGAATGAACGAAGGTAGCTACAAATCGATGCACGTTCTCTCTATTGGTCTTATAAAAGTATCTTATATTCTTTACGAATGTATCTGAATTTCAAAATTATGGATAAATTGAGGTGTAACAATAATAATAATAATAACTTTGATTATCTCACTCTTTGTGATCATTATGTGCTGCAATAATAGAATACTAATTAATTAATGATTAAACTTTAATGAACGACACATAATGATAAAACGTTATAAAATAACTCAATAAATTTTTTTCTTTCTCACGTTTCTTTTATTTCTGCGTTCACGCAATTAAGATAAAGATGGACCTTTCAAATTAAAGAAAAAGGTGTTTGTGCAAGTGAACGTATTTAACGCATCTAAGTACATTGTATGAAAATAATAATTAGAATCACGCGTGTGTCTTTCAACGGGGACCAGCATTGATTTTATTAAAACTGCACTTTTGTGCATTCACTACGTAAAAATGCACAGAGTGCAAACAATACCTGTATGATAATAGATAAAACAATTTTCCATTCGTGCTCCATTCTTTAAAAATTATACTCACAGAAACGTGAAAATTTGAATTTTCTAACGTTGAGCATATACAACAGATGATGAAATATATTATTCCCGAGTCTTTCGATAAATAATTTTAACGTCACTGTCCATTAATTTTATAAAAATAATCAATTTGCAGCTACTACTTCATCGTTATTTTACAAATTGTAATAATAATCAAACTCGGACAGCTCAGACTGCAACCATAAGTTGAGTAAAACGTCAAAACAAATACAAAGTAACAAAAAAAGAAAGATAATTAGTGGTGTTCTGGCATCTGGAATATATACATGCATGTATATTATAAATGGTAAAATATATTATTCCTACGTCCTTTAATAAGTAATTTAAATTCAGATCCCACTAATTCCACGAAAAGATACCATCTACTGCTCCCAGCTATCGATTCAACGTTACCTTGTAAATTCGGACCGCGGATCGTGCCAAAGCGTCGGAACAGTTTGAATTGCAAAGGAAAGTTCGCACTTGTAATATTAAATATATAACATAGTTTAATCGGTAATTTAAATTCATTGATTAATAATTTTAACAAAAAAAAGATGCCAAGTCGTATTAAGTCGTAACCGTTTTCTAAATTCCGATCGAGCAAAGTGTCAGAAACTGGGGGGGCAATTTTGAAAGAAACACGCTGGCAGGGGAGAAGGCAGGGGTAAATCTTTCGACTATTAGCTTGTTGGCGCAAACTCGTCGAGATTGTTCGTCCGGGAAAACTTGGCGGAAGAGCGGGACGAGGCGGGCTGTTTCGATATTAACGATGCAAACTTATTCATCGGCGAGGCACTATTTGCAGAGGAAACTACCCCCACGGTTCGTATTGGCTCGATCGAGGGATGCGCGCGCGAACCTCGCGATACCCAGCTACGAAAATTAATTACCGCGTTCGATGCTTCTCTATCCGTTGCCGGGCCGCCGTCGCGCATGTTAATTACAATAACACCGCTTATGAATTAACGCGAGCCCATCAATCTTGCCGGTATATCCACGGACGTTGCCTCCGTCACGTCGTATTTTACTGCCCACCGATGGATATCCCCTCCAAATATTGTCTAATCTGCAGTCGCGTCGTTGCGGTATCGTAATTGAAAATCCTTTCAATCCTCGCGGTAACTCTCGAAATATACTCTCGTCGAGAGTGAAACGTTTATTCCAAACTGGAGGACAGCGTCTTTGAAACTGAAATTGAAGCTTTTGACACTTTATTCTTTCGTTCTTTGATCTTTTTGATTTCGCGTTATACACAGATGCACAGTTGCACGCAGAATGACTGGATAGCAATGTTTCACGTGCGTTACGTAAAACATTTTGATATTTCGCGCAAAAAATATTGGAATCTTCGAACAAATATTTTAAATATTTCAAACATACTCGAAGGTTTCCATGTTTGTTTCTATGTTGTTCGAACCACGATCGATGTCGATCAAGTTTAGAGATAAATTTAAAAATACGAGCGTGTATTTCGCAATTTTGTCCGAAAAATTTCAACGATATCCGAGCATTTCCGTTGAAATACAACGTCCTGTATTTACGATGGCCACGTTGAAGAAGCGCTCGAAAAAAAAAAACTGCAAAACGAAACGCGTCGCGGTGTTTCGAAAGCCGCGAGAATAATCTCGTTTCGGCGGTCGTCAGCTGCCACGTTCCTCCCTTCGACTGACGTTTTATTCGCGAAAGAATATTTTTAGCAAGCAGAGAGAAAGAGAGAGAAACGTCTCCACATGACCGTCGGTTGACATTCTACCGGTTAATAACCCCTTCTTCAGGCTCTCCCCCCTCGCTGTTCGTCCTCTCCTGCTGTATATTCTCGAGCTGGCTATTTCTCTTGGATCCCCTTGTCATTTGCCGCAGTGTACGCGTCGGATAAAAGGCACGAAAGAAACGAAGGAAGGTACGACGCTTGACAACTCTCGCAGATCTCATCGATCTTCTCCGACGGACCTTTTGGAAATTAGAAATGTCCAAAGTGCAGTGGACCCTCGAATCCCGATCGAACTCGTAATCTGACTTTCGAGTTAAATTTGTCCGATAATTAGCAATGTAAACTGAACGACGAACAGAAATTAAACATTAAAATGGAATTTTCAGGAACTGTTTCTTTTAAACTTCGTCGCAACTTCGTCAAAAGTCTACTTGATCTCGTTACTCTTTCAAAGACGATGTTTTTACATTCTTACCTTTATCTTGGAAAATTCTAAAAATTCGAACGTCTTCGTAAAAGGACGAAGATTCAAAAAAATTGTTTTGCCGTATTGGTTAAAATTTCCCGTACGATTTCTTTTTCCACCGTTTTATCGAACTCTGAACGTCGATTCAAACGTTCAAAGTTGAACGGAACGGCGAAAAAGGATTGTTCCAAAGAGAAAATTCCAGTCTCTGAAGAGCACCCAAGTCTCGCTGTGTCTGTTCAAACTTGGGACTTGCCAGAAAATCCCAATGTACCAAATCGAAATATAGCTAAGAGCGCACATGCGCGCGAGAAAAGAAAGAGTCATCTGGACCGAGAGTGACTGCGAATTCTCCAGCGCCCGTTCGCAGCCTGTTTAATAATCGTCTCCTTGTAACCGCGTCGCGTTATAAAACGTGTAAAACCGTGAAATACGAAGTCGCGTTCCGCACGGGCGCGTCGACGGATCCGGCGGCTTTTTACGACGCAACCAGCTGTCGGACGGATCGCAGTCGAGCGAGGAACTCCCCTGTCAGCGATTGTAAGTCGCGCGAATGATCCCGGTGAATGCGCGGATCAATCCCGCTTCCCAAGGTTTCGACAGGGTTTTATTCTCGCGCGAGCGAGAAGATCGAGGAGGAGATCGACGAAAAAGAAGTCGCGTCTTCCGCGACGAAGAGAGAGGAATTCGTTCGGGTTTCGTGCGCGTGAAAGCTTGCAATTTTTATCATTCCCAGAGAAAAAGAAGGGGCAGGGGAAAAGAGGGAAAAAGTGGAGAAGAATCAGGGAGCGGGATTCGCGGAGAATCGGAGTGTAAAGAGGAACAACGAGCCGAGAAACAAGGCCGGATGTGTTTTCTTTTTATCTAGAGTGTGTGCGCGCGAGCGGCAGCCAGATCGCGTAAAATCATGCGAAATCTCCTCGTGTGAACGGATCCTTAAGTCGTTTTCAAAGGAAACTTTTGAAAATTTCCGACGTACGGTGAATTCGGGAGGTCCCTTCGAATCTTGCGAATCGAAACGAATATTAGAAGGAGGCAGGGAGAAGGTGAAATCATCGGATTTTCTTCCCGCAGATTCGGCATCTGATCTAATCGCGTTAATGGATTCTTGACACGGCGATACAAAAACTTGCACAAAGAAGCAGAGCTTGCTTGCTCGTCACACCTTTGCAATAAATATCATGTAAAATACTGACGAAATTGCTAAACCTAACCTAATCTAAACCTAATCTAAAGAATTATCCAATTTGCACTTTATGTGTATTTAATAAGATTAATTCAAACTAAACATTCCAACAATGTAAAGTGTAAATTTTTATCCAATAATAATACCAGGTTGGAGTTAATTGAAAAAAATATCATCGACTATCGAGCACAGTTTTCTTAATAATCCATCGGTCTCGAACGTATTATATCAACATCTATAGATTCTTTTCTTTCTCTCTTTCTTTCTTTCTTTCTGTTTTTTTCTTTTTTTTCAGGATTATCAAATTCTGACACGATCTAATCGTGTCAGTGGAATCTGATTACGGTGACTCTTAGTCTTTCGAAAGTGTGCAGGAACTTGCATAAATGGGAGGCCAAACAAAAGGTTGGCCGTCGCTTCAGAAAATTAAGGAACAATGACGACAGAGTACGGCGAGAAATCGGAGAGGTTCCGCGAGGATAATAAAATCCGAACGAACTAGAGCGAGCTTTTGTACCTTTTTCTATCGGCTCTCCCCATCTTTTCCGCTGAACGACGCTATCGGTGCAGATTTAACCCATTTCCACCGGGTCGTTGATTTACGCCCGGCTTTTCTTCATGCTCGTGTCACTGAGATGCGAATTACTTTCCATTGATCCGAACAGTTTTGCCTCTCCAAGTAGGAACTGACCTTCCGCCTTCCGACTTCTACCGAAAACTCCAAAGGCAAAACGCTCTCGACGTTTCAACGCGGTCCGGATCTCGGCAAGACTCGTTTCTCAATCGACGCTTCGCACGTTTTTGTATCGCATCGCGAGCAATTTTGTGCAATTCCAAATTTCCCATAAAACGCATCCGCAGTCCGTTCGTTAGCTTTGTAAACTTTCAGAGAGTGTCTTCAAAGTGCTACACCGCGATCAATCAATTCTCAAAACAAACAAACCTCTGACACTTCAGAAACAACTTCAGAAGAACAAACATTAAAAAAAATCTGCCTCGGAGGAAATTTACGAGCGAGATTTCGCGTACGGAGAGTTAAACGACGCGATATTTTAAAAACATGCCCTCCTGTATTTCCACGAGTGACTAGCACACAGCCTCGTAAAATAAATCTCCAAAGGGAGAAACAAAAAGGAGTGTTCTTTTTTTGTTTCGTCGCGGAGCAATACAAGGGAGAGGCGGAAAAAAAAAAAAAAAAAAGAAGAAAGAAAAAAAAGAAAAAGAAAAACAGAACGAACGTGGAAAGAGGAGTTTTCGATGACAAAAGTTGCTTGCACGCGGTCTTAGCGCCCCGTGTTTTGTCGCGGAACAATAGGACCGTGGCCAACCCTGTCCCTCTCATGCATAATGTATTCACTCTGGGCGTCGGCGTAGGCGATAAAGCCGTATCATTGTTTACGAATCATTGAATCGACTGAATGAAATTACATCGATGCGACTGCCTGTCGCGGCAACTTTCGATTCGCATGGGTTTGCGAAGACCACTTTGCCACGCGGCTGTCGAATTACTCCATCGAGTTCCACTTCCGTCCTCGAGCATGTGTGCTCGTTCGTGTTTCAAACAGTTTCCCTCGATACACACATGGTAAAACTAACCTAAAAGTTATTCGCATTGTTCTTATTTTCTTGCGAATTTCTTTTCTTTTCTTTTCTTTTTTTTTTCTAATTTACACGAAATTGCGAATTTTAATACCGAAGCTGTCAGAGTCAGGTCGAAATTTGGGAGATTTTTCTTTTTTTTCTTATCTTTTACTTTTTACACTTTCATTTCTCTGAAATTAGTTTGGTCGTTGATACGTGTACCAGACTATTATAAATTCTACATCTGTAAATTTTACATATTTAAAACGTGTAAAAAGTGTAATTATTATTTAATAAGATATTCTTCCGTAACATATAAAACTCTCCTCCATTGGATGATACACGCAATATCGAAACAACGAACATGGTGTATTGACTGTATTACTGGTTACAGATTGTGTATATTCTAAACTGCAATTATTCGGGCAATGTATATTGACTTTAAAATTGCCGGAATAATTATGGACGATAATGTATATACGTGTATATTTGTGTTCATAAATATTGGGACATCTGCCAGTTTCATGTGAAACAGAATAATCGATCTGGATTGTTTGATAATTAATTAGTTAAAGTTCCATCTATCGATGCAAGATAATGGCTCAAAAATGAAAAAATGTGAAAAATTATTTGCAAGAGTTTCACAGAAAAATAACTACTCAATAGCCTTTGCACGGTACTTTTATACAAATCTTCCCAATGATCTACATTTGACTTGTGAAATGATTTACAACAACAAAAAAAATGAAAATTTATTATATTATGTATTTTATGTTACGGAGAACGAGAAAACGATTTTTATTCAACTTCGCTTGGAATAATGATCGCTACATCGTCGCAATTATAAATGTCCATACGTATAATATTTATTATATTAAGATAATTGTTCACAGTAATCACAGAGATTCATCGCGGCTTTAATAACTTCCAAACTTAAAGAGATTCATCGCGAAAGATTCCTTCTGTTTCCTTTTCCCCTCTTTCCTCCTCTCCCCAGGAGAAATCCACCAAGGATACCCGAGGTGGAGACTAAATAAATTTCGTCAGGTTTTCGAAGATCGCCGCTTTCGTCCACGGTTTCATACACCGGAGAGACAGAAGTTATGGCCCTGCGAAGGAAACGCGGATTCCCCGTATCCTCCGGTCGAAAACTTCCCTCCCCGACTTCTTGGAACACAGATGAAACCGTTGGCGGGGGTTGGACTACTTTAAAAGCTGCCATCCCTAGGCACCCGGACCATCTGCCGGAAGAATACGAAATGCGCAGCAGCGGCACGTGTCTCTCCACCTCCTTAACTTCTGCCAACACTCGAACACCCGGATCTCCTTTTAATTTCCTGTATTATATACCCGAGAGCGGTTAGCACCCCCCACGCAAACCTGCAATAATTTAACGACGGGTATTTCGCGTGTCGTTCGAGCACGTTACGAGACGCTAGCCGGGATTCCTGCCGCTGGAAATCCTTTAAGCAGTTTTCAGGACATTGCTGTCGCGAACTTTGTAATGTATATGTACGTTATAGAGAGGAGATTTGCGAGATTATCGGAGAAATACAACCGTGTTTACAACGAGCTGAACTCTCAAGTTGAGAAGTTGGAAGACTGGTTTCTTTTTTATAAAAATAGTGATTTTTTTTTTTTTGTTTAAGAAATTCGTATATTCGAGGTGTCCAAAAAGAAAGGAGTTACATTTAGGGAAATCAACAGACTGAGAGAATTCTTCAAATCGTAGATATTTGTATCTGAAAATGTTTTATTAAAAAGTTATAAATTACTAGGCGGACTTGTAACATGCGTTTGAGGCTGGAAGTTGCAAAAATGTGCAAGACGAATGTAATACAATAAAAGTGTAAATAAAGCAGAGTATCTGTCACAACATGTAATAGACAGGACAAATTTTTCTTGAAAAAAATTTCAATATCTAATAGTCTAATTACAGGCGTGCGAAGGATCATCGAACGATCGAAATTTCATTTTGCAAAAATACAGATTCTCGTTCGTCGAACTCTTTCGAATATTCCTACCATATTGCGAAATAGTAGTAAAACTTACGTCAGGTTTATATAAAAAAATATCTCGAAAAATATGAAAAAAAATATATTTCGGACGAAATATTTGTTCTTGCTTACGTGACCTCGTGTTTTGAATGATTAATAATTAGCGCGCTTATTCAAAGCTACAAAGCGGCTTTGTCAGTCTTCCAAAGGTCAAGTACCACCGCTTTCAATTTTCATTCGTCTCCACTTTCCTTGCGTTATTTTATGTTTTACATTTACTCTCGTTCGATTTCGCTCGGAATTATTTATATATACGCATATATGTACATATGCGTACAAAGCAGGACCAGAACTGAATTCGATTCCTATCGACCACTTTAATACTTTTTGTTAACACGCGGTATTTTTCATACGTGGCAAATAATCCTTCCGTTTGTGCGGTCAGAAAATATGTCTTTCCACAATCTTTACGGAGTTTGCTACTACATCTGCAATTGCAAAGAAGAAACGGAGACGTGTCACGCCAATCTTTTTTTCTTGCCATTTTTACGTGAAAGTGTCATTTCTCGTAAAATATAAGATAAGTGTAATTTTGGTCGGTTTGTTTTACAGAAAATGAGCAAGCAGCGCAAGCAGAAAATGAGAAGAAATCACGAAGGAAACATACGAGTACTCGTTCGTCTTGTTTTACACATAATACGTGTGAGTAATGTGTAAAATTTTACTATTATTTCTTAATGATGATAAATACTCTCAATATACGTGTAAATAAAATCCTACATTCTGCGATTCGAGTAATTCGAGAACCCAAATTTTCGAAATTGCGGCGCATAGTCACAACCTCGAAAATCTTTCTCAACTATCCTAACTGCCCTTGCTTCGTAGTAATTGTTTTGAATTGCAGCAGATACTGACAATTTATTTTAGTTCCGACGAATTGAATTTTCGTCGTTATTATTTTTTGTGAAACAGACGATACGCGCTCGTCCGACCGGGAGAGATTGTGAAACATTTTGTCACAGAGTGACGAAGCTAGTGTTCCTTGTGAATTGTGAAAGCATCTTGCGAAAATTCTCGTGAACCTCGTTTTGAGGATAACATGTCGCTTGTTTGGCAATAATAAAAAATAATTTGATCCTCGATGCGTACATACATGTTTGCAGCGCGTGTGCTGGATTCAAGTCAAAAATATCCTGACAATATCAAGAGTGTGTGTAAAGTTCCTTAATACTTGACACGTAACGAACGAGATTAATTAATATTATTAATATGTGGAATTATTTGAACGCAAAAGTGTATCGCTCCTAACAACAACCAGCTCCTAAAAAACCTTCATTTTCACTTTTTAAATTACATTCGTGAGAATACGAGTTGCAAATAAATTTTTGTACATTTTTCTAAATTTGCAAGAAGTTCGAAGGTGCAAAATCTATACACTGTACTATATTTAGCGATTGAAACAAATTTCTATTTTCCATCAGTAATCTGGTTAAACAAGGAAAGAGCTTCGAATAAAATTAATCACTCTCGTCGAAGCTGTTACCGCTGTAGAAACGTGCCTCGATCATTTTGTGGAACTACTTTCCAAGAGTTTACTGAATACACGACGACGAATGACACTCGGATAAACGCTCCTTGTTAAACGACGTATCGTTTTAGCGAAGTTTAACAAGGTCCGGTAAATCTTTCGCGGAGAAACGACCGGAACTGAATTTAATGTATATTTGGAAACGGAGGAACGCGTGGCATCGGGTAGTTTCTTTTCAACATCTCGGGGCCAGGTAGAATCGCCAGCAGAGGCCAGAATTGTTCTTACCGAGACTCTCCTGCAAAGTTCCAACGTTCCTTGCCATTTCGTTAACCTTTATATCGAGAGAGTTTGTTGCATGCCCGTGGTTTGCATGGGTTTAATACCACGCGAGGTAACGAGACAAAGAATCGCATTTGCCTGTAAAATGGGCACGATCTGCCATTGACCCTGCGCTTCCAATCTTTTTCGAACTTTACTCTCTGATTTTGGGAGATGAGGACAACATGAATTTATAACGATTTTTAATGCGAAATTTGGATTAAAAAAATTCTCTCGTAGTTTGATTCTGTGTTTTTAAACTGCTGGGTTTAAAAGAAATTTAACGTGAAAACTTCTAATAATAATAAAGACGTTAAATTAATGTTCTTTTATATTTTTTTTATCAGAGAGTAGGTTTAAAACTAGGTAAAAATTGGTCTTTATTCGATCTTGGAATTGAATTATTTCGTTCTTTTTACGATTTAAAAAATATTCAAAGTACAAGGCAAATTAAAATTTTTGCTTGATAATTACACTTCAACAATTTGTGAGCCATTTTTAAAAACGATAATTTGTTTTTGTTTCTAATTTCTAGACGGAATTAAAATCAGAAAATTAACGAAAACTTATTAAACAAGTGTTTGGCGCGTCATTTAGTCAAGTAAGTATCTAAAATCAAGTTTTTCTTTCATAATCTACAAACCGTCAAAGTTTATGCACTCATGGAAATCTGTGAATACTAAAATGTACGAAATGCAAAAATGCTACAGACTGTTCAAAAACTTTGTAGCATCGCTCATTATAAAACGAAGCAAACCTGTAGAATTTATTCGTAGGAGCTCATTATTGAAAAAGACGGACGAGAAAAGTTGCAGCTAACGAAAAACTTTGATCTTCGTCAACAAATGCCCCGAGCCCGTTACAAGCTTTGTAAATGAAACAGATCTCTGTTCAGCATCCACTCTTCCACTTCACGTTCACGAAAATATAAATTTAGAAGTCGCACGCGACGAGATTCGGCGAAAGTCGCGATAAAATTCTGAAAGTTTCGTCTGCAAAATGAAGCAACGCAACGACGACGAAGCCACGAAGCTAACTTTAAATTAATTGTAATCTCGCTGGCGGTTACAGTGGATTTACTCGAGAGACCGGCCGAGAGTCGTCTCGTGAATTTAGCAGATTAATTTAAGACACGTGAAATTCGGTATGAATTTGCTTTGTTGCCGAACGAGACGCGAGTTGTATTCCCAGGTTGGAAACGGTCAGTATCATTGTTTTTCGGGCTCCAGAGAAATCTATTTTAATAACGTTACGTTCTACTCTCGCGATTATAACTTGATGTCTCTGTTAATTCGTGTCGCGTCGTTTATACTTGCGAGCAAATTATTATATCAGTTTCCTCCTTTGTGCGGATCGTTGTACAAATTTTATTTGAAATTATACGTGGGTAGAGTATTTCAAAAATATTGATTCAACGCTAAAAGATAATAAAGAAAGAGTTTGATATTTCTTTTTTTTTATTTGACGTTCAATAACAACAAATAATTTTCATGTCAGTAAGAAGAAATAGAATTCGATATAAAATATGTATATAATTTTTGTGCATTGAAATTTAGTTGGAAGAATAACCACTTGCTTTATTTTTAATATTCAGCACTCGTCTAAAGTAATTCAATTTTTTAACGCGCGTTTCACAATACGATTGTTAACGCAAGAAAGTCTTAAACACAAATTTGCAAAAATTTTATTTATTGCGCAAACAACAATCGAATGTTTGGAAGTAATTAAATCACTGAAAGTGATTTTAGCGGGGGTAACTCAGAAAATCGGGCTCCTTCAGGTGCAACGCTGATGCAACGAAAATTAGCCATTGGTTGATTTGGGTCACGTGATTCGCGAGGGGGCGTGGAGTAGACCTCGAGTAGGAGTGGCGTTGTCTGGTACCAAGCGATCGCGCTTGTAATTTGTTTTCTATCGATTTTCTATACGTTTGCGTATCGATAAAATTTTATGGCAAAAAAGTCGTCTTCGTTTTCTAGTCGGAACAGTTGCTTCTGGGAGACGAATCGTACTGGGGTACAAGTACTCGACACTTGAAAAGAAGATTTCAGAAGATTCGCTAAAATCGCAACGAACCTCCCCGCATCCCCGGGGATAAAAAGTTTCGAAGGGCGGCACAATCAGGCTTCACAAAACACGTCTGTTACCCGCTCGCAAGTTCTCCATTAATCAATTGACCAGCGTTTGCCAGATAATTCGCAGCGTCCTCACCACCCTCCCTCGAATTCGAAGGTTTCTGCGTCGCACCGAGGGAAACGTGCTTCGTCTTCGTCCGGCTGCACCGACAAAGTTACCGGCTGCCGTGATAACGCCGCCGAAGATAAATGAAACGACCGGTCCGACGAGAGAATTCGAAGCGTCGCGATGAAAGTTTTCGCAACTCATTCGCGTCGGGCCGAAACGATGGCCAAAGGACGAGCAAACCGGCCTGTCGTTGCGGATACATCTAGATCGACGAAGCACGGAATTTTAGACTTTTCTAAATATAGAATTTGACAGTGGCGAATTGCAAAACTGCGAACTTTGGTCTGATCCGATTGAAACGAAATAATGTCAGTCTCGAGTTTATTAAATTGTAAAATCGAGCGTGGCAATTTTTCATTTTGCGATTCGCAGTCGAATTTTTCCTTTCATTTTAATTTTCTGCGTTGAACATGCAGCGAGTACTTTGACCATCTCTGAATATTTTTCTTCCTACTTTTCTTTCACCGGGCGAATTTTAATTTAATTTTAAAAGCAACGAATCGAACAGAGATACCCATTCGAACGACACATTTACGCTTCAGATCAATCTGTCATGTAAATACTATCGTTAAAATCTCTAAATTCTTTGATTTCGACGTTTCATCGAACGAAGAGGAAAGAAAGTTGTCGTGATACTTGATACTTTTGTCAAATATAATAATAATGGTTCTGATCACGTGCTATTGGATTAATCTTTGGCCCGTGAAAGGAAATTGCGATAAAAACGATGAAACGTTTCAGTTCTTCCATCGCGGTGGATTCTTGTTTTCCATTACAGAGAGAAAGACGAATGCGTTTTACGGTTGGCGGACGAACGTGCGGCAGATCGCCTCTGGTAATCGACGCGACGCGCTGGACATTGGGTCTATTCAGGTCGCGATAAAAAGAAATCGCAATTCATTTGATCGAAAATAATTTTTCCTTGTCCCTCCGTTCCTCGATCGGTCGATTCTTGCTTTCCGTTTACGGAGAAAGACGAATGTATTCGCGGCGCACGAGCGTCATTACCGATATTTATCGCCCCTCCCTCGTTCACTGTGATTTACGCAGAGAGCAACTGTTTCGCGGATTCTACGAACGATTCGTCTTCATTTAGACTTTTGACGTTCGACTGTTTGCGCAATCGGTTCCGAATGGACTCGAGCGCTCGACCGATGGACCAATCAGGCAAAGATTAACATCTCTCTAAAAGCTACACTTTGAACCGCATTCTCTCTCTCTCTCTCTCTCTCTCTCCTAATAATCGTACAATCGCGTTCGTTTACCCGCCGTGTGCAGCCGTGTGCAGTCGCTTTTTTCCTCGCAAAATCGATGGCGCCTGATTTATTTGTCGTTCGTTGTAGCATTCTCGAAATGTTCGCGTCGAATCGAACGAGGAGAAATTGACGATTGACGAAACAAAAATTGAGTGGAATTCGGTGTTCCGGTATTTTCCAGACCGAGAAAGTACACAGAAGAGAAATTACAGAGATGCATTGTGTCGCTTCAATACACGTACGAACCATTTTTGAATGATGTAGAATTAAGATCGCGGAAAAGAGAACGAATGAGATTTGAAGAGATTCTGAAAATCGGACAGTAGCGAGTGACAATTTCTGCGAAAAGCTACCAGCTCTTAATCTACCAGATCTGAAATCAAGTAAATTTGAAAAATTTTTCTCTTAAGTAACCCTGCTTCTATCGAGTATAGAATTTAGAGAACACAAGAACACTGACCTTTTATAAGACAAATTTTAGAAAATTAAGATTAAGATGCTCCTAAACTAAATATCTGTGAATCCAAAAATATATTCTATTAAAAAACTGCACGACAGTGCGATTCGTCTCACTGAAAGGCCCAGAAGCAACTGTTCCGACTGTGGAAATGAAGACGACTTTTTTGCCACGCCCTCTCACGAATCACGTGACCCAAATCAACCAATCGCTAATTTTCGTTGCATTAGCGTTGCCCGCTAAAATTACTTTCAGTGATAAAAAGAAAAGAATGGAGGTGATCTTGAAATCCACTTACAAAAAAAAATTGCAATTATATTATGGCAAACCTTGTAAACCAAATGACTTTCAATTTCACAAAATTGGTTCACGGAGATGTTTGACAAAATCAGATTCAGTACACCTCGGATGAACGAAAAATTACCGACGAAAAGAAGAATCTATGGACTCTTGTTACTATTTTTTTCAGGTTTCTTCTTCAGTACAAGCGGGATTACGCAGAAAATCGTGTTCTCAGAACAGCCGTGACAAAGTTTTGAGAACAAGTCTCGCTTGTCACGCGTGAACGGATCGCGACATCGAGAGGAAGAACGAGGAAGACGAGGCAAAAAGTGGCAACGATAGAGGAGGGCACGGTGTCGAAAGTTTTTCTCGTTAAAACGAAGATTAATCCGGCGAATGCCACGGCGCGTTTTGTCGAAACAGTTGAAATTAATGGTAATCCGTGTGTCGGACGAGCGTGTTTGATTAATCGAAAGGAATCGCGGCAGAGCCTCCGTTCGCGGAAGAACCGGAAAAGGCCAAGAAAACTCGGCCCTGGTGATTTATCGCTTTGTCGTTGCGAGGCAAAGGGACACAGCAATGTCGGTCGAGCGTTGATATCAGAAATTTCTTTCGACGATGAAACGAGCACGCGGTGTAAACGGTCGGTTGGTTTTCACAGAGAGCGGCTCTGCCATTGTTCGAAGCGATGTACCGCTTTTTTTGCGTAAAAATCCCGGAGGAGACTCCTGGCGAGTAATTGGCACTCTTTCTTACGTAAGTTCGTCGCACAACTCTGTAATTAGAGTCATTCCCGGAAAGATGCGCGACGACTGGGTTGCCATCCGCGGGACGGATAACGAGTTGCTTCGGTAATGATTAAACTAGTTTTCCATCAAGTTCTCACTCACGGCGGATGCAAACTCCGAAAGTGTGTTTCGCGATCTCACGAACCGTCGATGATACTTTTGTATTAAGTCGCAAAGTTCGGATACAAAAATCTGTCAAAACGTTTACAAAAAGGAAGCATTTTTATGCTTATCTATATTTGTATATTGTTTATCGAAATTGAACCATTTCTAGAATATCGTCAATGCTTCTTACGATTTAAAAATCTGATCTTACGATAATGTAGAATTGGAATTTTATAATTTAATCCTTCGAAAATTTTTATGAATCGAAAAAGTTTTAAAAGAATCGAAAGGACAATCTTGTGGAAATCTAAATGCAATTGTCATTTTATAGTTTATCCTTAGAAAATTTTTAAGAATCGAGAAGACAATCTTGTAGGAATCTGAATGTAATTGTCACGTTTTGCGTGTTTCGATGTACGATTACCTCGTGATTGAGATTCGGCATTCAAACAAAATGATCGACGAAGGAAATTGGAAATGAAACGCTGAACCGAAGCGACGTTTCTCAATGCGTTCACTGTGATAATTAACGGTAGAGTCTAGCTGTTACAATAATTGTTACGTTACACGCTCGTTGTAACAATCCACACGTCACATCACCGAAATTTCTAATTTATAAATCTCACGTTACTAAAGTTTGATTTCACCTTGTGTTTGCACGTACGCGCGTTAGAGACAGAGATTGACACTAGAAATTCCAGCAATTATCCAACCGCTGTGTAAAAAAGTTTACAATTTTCGAGTCATTTCGACGCAAGAAGATTCGCGAAACACTCGATTCCCTCGAAGGAAAGCTAAAATTTCAATCGAACTGCGAACGAATCTTCCACGAAATAATTGCGAAGGTTTCGCGACGATTTTCCAACTGGTCCACGGGAGAGCGGTTACTTGAAAAGAAACAGCTGGAACGGCGCTGTCGGAGCAAAGAACCGCGTCGTTCCGTTGGCTGCGATGTTAACGCGACAGAAAGGATTCTCGCGGGAACGCCCGAGACTGCTACTTTACGGGGCCGAAGAAACGATTGTTCGCGGGTCGAAGCGTTCGAGGCGTCGAAGTGTTCCTCTCGCTAGAGCTCTCTGTTCCCTCTGAGAGGGAAAAATATTCTTCGCGTGTTTTTGCAGCTCTCTGCAAGAATCGAAGGCATTCCGCGCCGCGTAGGGTGTCGTAAACTGCCAGGTACTGGCATCGAGGGAAACGCGTCCGAAGAAAGAGCTACTGCCGACGAGATAAGTGCTCTCCAAATTTGAACAGATTTGTAGCTCAATTTGTAGCTTCAAATGCTGAATTTATCTTGTTCTACGCCGAGAATGTAAGTCACGTAAAAAATATCCGTATTTGATCGCTCGATTTTGGAATTGAATTTGAACGTCCGAGACGGTCCGAGGGGATTGAGATGCGTTTAAAATTTGAACAGAATTTGGCTTGAATTTCTAATTCGGGGAAAAGTGACGTGAGAGAACGAAATTGAATTTGGCGCAAAGTGATCAATCGTAGAGCAGTCTCTTGAAGAGACTGAGATGCTCTTTAAATTTGAAAGGATCGCTTTAATTTACAATTTCGCAGACTAGTTCATTCTCACTGGAAATTTGATCATCTTGATAGTATCGGTGTTAACAGTTTTTAAAACGAACAATCAATCGTAATTTAAATGATTCTTTTCTAAATATCTGTATTCTTTGCAAATTATACGTGTTTTATGAATCATACGTATTTCTCATTTTAGCACAAGCTTTTTTATGTTCTCGTCATTGGTCGACTCTGGCATTAACAACTTGTTGAGGTAAAAAATGTAAAATATAAAAAAGAGGTCTCTCGTTCGCGACCGAATTTTACACAAAACTATCGGCATCATAATTCCTGCGCGTTATTTTGAAGTGCGCGCTTTCATCGGAAGTTGCAACCACTTCGGCGGAAGGAAATTCGAACCAAGGAAACGGAAATATCGCGCGCATAGGGAGCGGATTTAAATTTAGGCCATAGGAATAAGGTGAAGAGAGCTTGACCCGGATTCCCGGATTCCATTAGATCCCGGCGTCGGTTGCATTTTTTTTCTTTCTTCTTTTTGTTCGTACAGCGCGGCTGTTATAGAAATTATTTGCAAAGCACTTGACACGAATCAAACGCCCGAACAATATCGGCGTTTCGTTTCTCTTTGAAAAGAACAGTCGCGATTGTGAGTGAGCTAGCGACAGACGTGATACGATCAGGTCGGTCGTTCGTCGTATCTTAATAAATATTAAATGAAACATAATATTTTATTTAATTACGCGACATTAGCCTCATTCGTCCATTGCGTTGATTTTGATACAATTTTTTGTCATTATATTTCTCTAACATTCCTCTATATTTCTGACATTTTTGGTAACAAAATAGAGTCGCTAGAGTTGCCAATATAATATCGCAATAATATTTAATTATATTCAATGAATCAGAGTACGAAACTGAACATCTACGAGATATAGAAATTGAATAAAAATTTAATCCGTCTGCTGTTGATAAAAGAATTTGCAAATTCATCTGTCCTTTCACCAGCAGGTACTTTTTTTCTGTCGATTAATTATTGCGTCAAAAGTCCGTTCGATTCTCCAAATTTCCCCGATTGTCCCGTAAACGCACGAAAATCCGCGCGGTCCAGCTAATAATTCCAATAATCACCCAGCAGAGTTGGCGAGAAACAAAGAAAAAAAAAAATTAACGCTACGAATTAACTCGCTGATCTCTCGCTGATCCTTCGTGGAATGAGAAAGGAAGAAAAAAGGAGGAAGGTAAAAAAAAAAAAAAGAAAGAAAAACGGAAAATAAGAACTAGCTCGAATATCGAGCTGAATTTCAACCAGCTCTCTCTCTTTTTTTTTTTTTGCCAAAGGATTTTCAACCGAGATACCTTTCTCTTCATTTGCACTTTCATCCCGTATCGTGATATGCGGCGCCGCTGCACGATGACGGAATGTGCCGCGGAAAGTGAAAATTACGAGGCTCGGAAGCCAAGAGAGCTCACGGGTCCCTCTTTTGTCTCGCAATGCTGAAAATCGGCGTAATGAGAGCGTAATCGCGGCGGCGCGCGCAACTTTGTCCGGCCACTTTTGAAATACGAACGTCGCGGTTAACCAGCCACATATTGGGAAGACCGACGAAACCCGCGAACGAGGGGCACGGCTCGACGCTCGACACGCGCGATCGGTTCGGTGACAATAGTTTTTGGTGATTAAATTGACCGTCGAGCGGTGAACGCGGTTTGGAAACCGGGTTGATCGGACGGGCCTTTAAAGTAACACGAACAGCGGAACTGTCGAAGTTTTTGAAGAACGCAGAGAATAGAACTCGCCGTGTTCGGTCGGAACAATCGGAGCTCGTAGGTGCGTACGCGGAGATTTTTAACAAAATTTTCGAATAAAATTTTCTTCGCAGAGCTACTATTGGCGAATTTTTAGGCGACGTTCGCAAGCAATTTTAAAAGGTGCGGAAATGCTCGTAAAAGTGTGGAAAAAATATATGAAACGTGATACTCCGAGATGATTAATTAATAGAGAAAACAATCTAGGTACTCTTTTTCTGTGTATCTCCGAAGAAATGAATTTGCGTAAATTAATTTACGCAAATATGTAGAATGTACATAATATTTAAAAATATTCATTGCAATACTTGGCAGACAAAACAAATTTTTGTTCGAGTCTTATTTTTCTAATTATGCCCACGAAAGTGTAAAATCAAAAAACATAAACATTCACACTCTGATCGTATTAAAAGTTTCTTAAAATTTCACGCGACAATAGAATTTGGATCGAGCAATTAGTGAAAAAGTGTTGAACTTGTGTTTGAAATTTTCTTTATTTTTATAATCCCAATGGTAAAAAACAGAGCTTGACAGTGTTACAAATATAAATTGATAGAGTTGCAACTGAAATTATCATCCAACAGATATAAATACACAATTGGAATTATTTTTATTACGTGTAATTGTTTCCATTTCTTGTTTTAACTGAAAATCGTATCTTATGTGCGAGCCAATTTCATATGTAACACACATTGAATTCGCCTTATGTATAATTCAATACCGAGAATCGAAGAATTCCAAGAATAACTACATCAACCTACTCCGCGGGAAAGATTATTACGTGAAATCAAATATTTCCATCAAATTTGGAGCACATGTAAGCCAAATCACCTGAACTAATTCAGCATGTAAAGTGTTGTATCATCGTTTTAAAGACGAATTTAGAAAACAACGTGAGAATGTTTACTTTTTCTCCACAAAATAGGAAATTATCAAACAAGGAGTGCTAATATTAGTGCGAACAATTTCGTGCATCTTATCTTGATCGTGCATTACACCCGCGATCGCGTCTAGATAATTTCACTGTGCAAATTTGCTTCGATCTCTGGTACGTGATAAATTTATAGAAGCCTTCTTCCTACCTTTATGTATGCTGCATTACATCAAGGCCCCGTATCTGAAAATGATACAAAAATATCGTGAGTGTGTATGGTTTGAACATTTTTCGTTACATCGACGACTTTCGTTTATTTAACGAATAACATTATAACACTAAACACTTTCCCAAACGAGCACATCTGTTTTGTTACATAATACAATAAAGAAAAATTCAGAGATTAATCCAGAGACCCAGAAATTAATAGTGAAATACGAATTTAATACGAATCCAGAAGTTAATAATAATAGAAAAAACTGCACGATTTGTACCTCAGTATGACTCGTCTCGTTGAAAGGCTCAGAAGCAACTGTCGCTCAGTACCAGACAACGCCATTACTCCTACTCGAGCTCTATTCCACGCCCCCTCACGAATCACGTGACCCAAATCAACCAATCGCTAATTTTCGTTGCATCGGCATTGCGCTAAAATCACTTTCAGTGATAATATCAAATAACTGAAAGCATGAGATGCAGAGACGCACAGCAGAAGTATCAAACTCCAAACTTTTCACTCCTTTGTATCCCCATCACTCGCGTACAGACGTATTTAACGCAAAGTTCGATTGCTTGTAAAGCGAGTTTCATCCGCAAGACTACCCCATCTATCCTAGACGTCTAGAATCAACTCTATAAACACCCTGTCAGTAGTTGCAACATTAACATGGACACACAAATTCAGCAAGTTCACTGGGAAGCCACTCCCGGCGCGAAACTCCAACTCGACTGAAATTCACGGCGGTTCAAAACAGAAGACACTTTGGGGTTTCGACGTCGAAAGTAAAAGCACGTCGCTCGGCGCGGCCAACTCTGTCGTTACGAACGGCCATCGATCATCGAGCGGTGGCGACGTCGCCGCGACGTGTCTGCGATTACAGCGCATACAGGAAACAGGCGAGACCGGTGAATACGCGGCAGTGCATAAAATCCGGTCATCACAGAGCACGGTGATGGATCCTCCTCCCCCTCCCGTCAAATGTCACGGGACCGAATCGAAATATCGACGGATCGGACTTTGCACGACCCTATTACCTTTCCTTCGTCGATGGTTAACCTCGAGTGGCTATCGTTCGCGCGTATCTCGGATACGATGACCGTTTCACAACAGTGAAATTCAGCGACGAACGTCAGCGTGAAACACGTGCTGTACAATTAGGGCAGACGCTGGAAAAAACGCTGGACACTTTGATATTGAGTTTCCTCTTTTCCAGTTATTTTCTGCAGTAACGTTTTCGCGGGGTGTCTCGTTCGGAATTTTGACAAGACAGACTATATAACGATTATACAACGGTGTTTCAAGTGACGATATATAATTGTGTTTTAAGCGGCGATGTATAATATATGTTGTCACAGTGATTAATATTCGGACATTGAACGTCGAAACTGTCGTAATTTTGCGAAAAGAAATCTTAGAATAACAAACTGACTTACTCATCTGGCTGCCTTAAGATACTTTTGTTGTTTTGATCTAAATTATGGCAATCAAACGTAATGAACCTAGATTTATTTAGAGCCTGATACGAAACTATTTCTATCAGTAACAAAAGACTCGAAAATAGACTCTTGTTTATTAATTAATTTCATAAATCAACTACAGATTATTCACTATTATTGCTATTTACTATCAACTACACATTAATTAAGAAGATCAACTTGAGCAAGAGTCATCTAAAAATAAATGAACGTAGGTTCATTACATTTGATTGCCACAATTTAGATCAACTAACAACTGTTACAAACAAGTTACTTGAGTTTTATTGACGAAACACGATAGTCAATAAAATAAAATGAAACGTTTCGAAACGTGGATACGTGCAACGTTCAAGTTACACGAAAGTTAAAAAGCGCAATGTACTAAAAACTGTGAAAAAAAAATCATCTCTCACAGAGTTCAGCTTACCAGGGAAGACCCAAACGAATTGGATGAAACTAAGAATTCAGCACACGTTACAACTGATGAGCTGTTGGATGAAGAATAAGAAAAAGATCCAATTCGTCTCGGTCTGTTCTCGTGAAACTTTGCAGATACTGCAGATATTCGAACAACAATTTGAAATTTTCTCGCGCGACCTTAAAATTTGATTTCCATCATTCCGTGCCTGCTTTGTCACGGGATCGACGAGATTTTCGGGGCAAGAGACGTACATCACGGTATCAGGCGCGATAAATCACGCACGGTAAACGAATGGAACGGAACGCGTAACCCGGCACACGAAACCCGAATTTCATCCACAGGTCACGCAGCCGCCTTCTCTCTTCGAAGTCTGTCGTTCGCTTGCATCCGACTGCCTTGAAATATCGACAAACAGGACTCATTGTTCCAGCGTCGATGGCACGGCGAGGAGGGGGACGATAGCCCGCCCGCATAATTCTCGACTTTCAGCGACACCGCGGTAACAATGCGCCTCTGACACACACTCACTCACTCTCTCTCTCTCGAAAATAGCCAGACATAACTTTTCTCTAAAATAATCCCGCACGGGGAGCAGGTAATTTACAGGGCGTAGACGCGGCGCGCTAACAAAAGACGGACTTGACTTTTCAAAAATATTCGACTAACCGCGTCGCACTGTACCCGACGCACAGTGTTTTCTTGATTTAATTGAATTTAGTTTGCAATTCTCTCACGTTCGAAGGTGGAAACTGTTCCTGTTTGATTGAGAAAATATGTAGTGGTATAGTAATAGATTCTGATTATCAAGCCAGAACTATATAAAAAAATTTTATTTCTCCGACTGCCAATCTCGTGTAATGAATCTGAAATGAAATTAAATATATCACTGTACAAAAAATATCATGTATAATATCGCGTGTAACAAATTATTTTTTGAAGGGAAGAAATTGTGCAGGGAAGCAATTTTTCAAGCGTATTCGACAGCTAGAAACAAGACTGAAGTATCTTGTAGTAAAAAATTCATAAATTACAAAATTATATTCACATATTAACGATTAACGTGGCATTTGCAAAATTAACGTGTCCAAGAAAATTTTCACAACTCGCGAACTCGCGGTATACAAGGTGCGTCCGATTGCACGAGCGGATTTCTCTGATCCAAGTTCCAATGTTCTGCACGTGATAATTAGTGGAACCGCACACGAAGTAAAAGAAGCGAGGAAATGAGCGGAAGCGCAGCGTATCCATGTCGATGCTGATGGAAACGGAGAACAACGGTGTGGCGGTTCGCGAGATAATATTCCCGACGAAGGAAAGGAAAGAAAGAAAAAGAAAAGAAAACGATGCCTTTGCTTCGACTCGCTTTTCTCTCGTTGCCTTTTATCGACGTAATGCGCGTCGTCGCGCCGGAGCCCCGAGGAAAATTAATAATTTCCTGGTCGCGAAAATCCGCCAGACGCTCGAAACGATCCATTAGCTGATATTTTTGCGCGGTTGCGTCGAGTCACGACGCGTGCACTTTCCTTCGCCATCGGTAAAAAGCTTTCATTACGACCGATTGCCTCTCGAATAAAAATCTACGCGTCGAAACATTTCCTTTTTCCCTTCTTTTCCTCTTTATTTTTTCCTTTTTTCCCTGCCCTCTCTCTTTTCGAAAAATCAAGCCGAACAATCGGACATTTTTCCATCTATCAGTCGCGCAACAACAAACAAACGGTCACCGCTGAATTATTTCCGATCTTTTATGGAACTAGCCATTCGTTCGTGAGCGGGCGATGAAACTTTCATGGGCTCGTGAACGATCGAGTGACAAGTAGACGAACAGAACAGACCCGGCCCCCTGCGCTAACGCCAATGCATCACAAACGACGGACGCTCTAACGCGAGGCTTGTCTAATTCCAAACTTTCCAAAGTTCGGCGTTATATTCTATTTCGGCAGTACGTAACTATCCTTTGTTCTCTCTCTCTCTCTCTCTCTCTCTCTTCCTCTGTGTGTACCTACAGGGCGTCACAAAATATATGGAGAACATTTACCGAGGCTTTTAGACTTACGCGGAAATAGTGTAACTAAAATTTCGTTTCAATAATAGAAATAAGAATACTTCTTTCGTCAGTTTTAAGTTTTAAGACATTCAAGTTTGAAACAAAAAAAAAAAAAGGAACGCACTGTGGAGAGTGAGTGAAATTGTTCGTTCTTAAATAACTCCATATTTCTTTGTATTTTATTTTGTATCTGTATTTTTGCTGCTTCATCGGTGTATTTCGTATACCGTCACGGAAATATCAAATTCGTCATTTATATCAATTGTTAGATCAATTGTTTGGATTATTGATTTAAAGAATTAAACTGTGTAAATTATGTATCTAACAAGGACAGCAAATTATTGATTGCTATTGACGTTCTGGTACAAATGTAACTAATTTTCTGCCATATTATGTACATACATACATACATACATGCGTACACATACGTACGTTATACATTACATACCGCACACGTACCAATATATTGCTGCTTGTTCATTTGAAATCTTGTTCGTTCGAAAAACTATATTATTTAAGAATCTTTTAACGTAGAAATATTCTTTATACGTGCATTTTCGTAATACGAAAATTGTGACGAAAATAAATTTCACAGGACACTTCAGAAGCTCAAGTCAATTTCGTCCTTCTTGTTACAAATATTCCTCGCGTATTCTGCGACACTCGTGTGCTTCGTTTCCACGTAATAACACCCGGTAAATAAATTTTCGAGCACGCGAGGAACGCCAGGTTTTCGTAAACGAGCGACTAACTCACGAACAAAGACCGAGGAGGTCCAACGTGCGATGTCGACGACACGACAAAGACTCCTCGATTTTCAGCCGGTTTGCAACGCTCATTGGATCCCGCATTCTCGATTAGCCACGGGATTAAACGATACCTCGGCCGATCGTGAAATTCGACGAGCGAAATCTTCGCAAACAATGCGGAGAGAGAAATGCGGTGGCAAAAATGGGCACGGAACGAGCCATCGAACGAGTTTCGGTATTGTTTCATTAATGAATCGACCTGTTCCCGCGAAATTAACTTCACCGCGTACTGAACAAGCGTACGTACGGCTAATTCCCGTTGGAAATTTGGAGATTTTCCCCCGTTTCCCGTTTCCATTGTGGGGGCGATTGCTCGCTTAGATCTCCATTTTCCTCGTGATTCGATTGCAGATTTTCTTTCTTTCTTTTTGCGCGATTTCTTTTATATCCCTTTCGACGCAGTTAAACACTCCGTAACTGGAATTTCGTTCACTCGGAGGAGAAAGAGATTATGCAGTTGATTGCAGTTATTTAAAAACTGTTCCGACTAGGAAACGAAGACGACTTTTTTGCCATAAAATTTCATCGATACGCAAATACGTTTGAATCGATAGAAAACAAATTACAGGCGCCAGACAACGCCACTCCTACTCGAGACGCCACGCCCCCTCGCGAGTCACGCGACCCAAATCAACCAATCGCTAATTTTCGTTGCATCAGCGTTGCGCCCGATTTTCTGGCTTACTTTCAGTGATAAAATCCGTTTCCATCGTGGAGGGTATTGCATGCTTGGATCTCCATTTTCCTCGTCGATTCGACCGCTGTTCTTCGCGCAATTTTATATTTCTTTCGAGTTAATCGATATTACACAGCAACTACTTCGTTTATTCGGAGAAGAAACAGATGATGAGCTGACTGCAATCACTTAAAAATCCGCGAGGTGATGTGTTATAAATTCAGTACTTTTCCAACGATTCATTTGTATGGAATGGAACGATATAAAGTAAATTGAAATACTTTCAGAATAAATGGCTATACCTCGCTCTCTAAATTACGATTGTCGTCGGATTACTTATATCGCTCCTCCGTCTGGATATATTACGACGGAAAGGTAGAGAGTGTTAGTTACAGGTGTTACGAATTGATGACACGTTCGAGAACGCTCGAAAAGATGGATTAAAGGAAAGTTTCCAAGTGGGAAGTTCGAAGCCGCTGTGAATTATTATCAAGAACGTGTGTGTTAACGCGCGATAACGCGATCGGATGGCGAGCTAACGGGAAGTCGAAGAGACGTGAAAGAACGCGGTTTGCAGAACTAACTGGTAACTGGTCGAAGCCAACTAAAGAAAGCGACGCTAGTCAACTGGGCCAGGTCAAACTTTATTAATTGGCTAGAAGTCATAATTCCTGCATTTTCAAGTTTCTTTAGATTCTCTGTTTGCAAATACAAACGTTCCATCTTCTTTCACTTTATTTTTTAATTTATTGCAACAGAAATTGATGCCTCAAACCTCGCGCGTGAGTGTGAAAAATATGTATCTGTTTCGACTTCAAACTATGTACAAATGTTTCTCTCTTTTCTACAATAATTTTATAAAATATACAAAATTACGTACGGTAATCTGCGGTTGATGAATGAAAACAATTGACGTTGTTAATTACGAATAAATTGATGCGAAGATCGCCAATTGAAAACACTTCAAAACGGTCATTTTCGGAATCGCTTCAAAATCTTGCTTCGTTAAATGGAATATATTTGCGAATACACAACAGCGATGTGATATGCAATGTAAAATAATAATAATCAGCGTTCACTTTTCACTGGTAATTCTCGTCAAACAATGAGAGTAGTGTCGCAGTTTCAGCAACGAGTTGCGAACAATTTACTGTTACCGTCCAAATCTGTGAAACTACTTTGAAAAGAAAAAGAGGAAACAGCAGCGAAAAGAGTACGAAACAGTTCCCTCGGGTCGAAAATAGAAGCATTCGCCGTGGACACGCAATTTTTCCAAAAGTTCGGACGACGTTGGGTAGCGCGCGTCGCACGAGGCGATTCTCTCTCCGAGGAACCCGATCTCATTCCTCGAAAGCGGTGGCTTTTGCCAATTCTCCGATACACGCGCGCGCGCGCGCTCGCTATTTAGTGGAACGCGCGCACAATGCATCGAGAAAGGTCGATCACCCCCCGCGTTCGAGACGATCCACGGGTAATACACCCTGCTCTACATTCGATTGACGCGTACACTGTCGCGAAAGTACATCGCCTGCGCCGACCCATTATGGACGTTAATTGATAATTAACGGAGATGCGGTCGAGGCTGCACGCGTCCTCAAAAATCAATCCACCGACTTTCAATCCGCCCACGCATGTCGCGTGGAACATTTTTAATACTTTCCACTCGTTGTAAGAAATTAACAATCTTGTAATCATTGGGACCGCTGTTTGACAACAGGTATCTGTTTGATCACTTTGTTGAAAAATGTCTCTCGAACATTTGTTTGTTGTTTCGTCTGCAGCTTTGTACGAAGAATTGACATTACATCGAAACATTCGTAACGTTATGATAAATATTCGTATTTTCGTGAGCGCACTGCTAGAAATTAGAGTCTCGACAGATTCGAAATTGTTGTTTCGTCTGGCGTTATTTTACGATGAGACAAGAAAACTTTAGTAATATCGAAGACGAGAGCAACAAAAACTGTTAGCTTCAAAACTTCGAGAAAGTTTTTTCTAAGAAGAAAAACTCCATAGTCTGTTTCTTTTTAAATAAGAACCTAGGTTCTATAATTTATTTATATACAAACACGTTTTGATATTTCGTATTTTATATAAAAAGAATCGAGTTCATTCTTACATCTCATACATTCTTTGAGTTAATCATTTCACGTAACGTATAAAAATCTGTGGTCCAACGAAAAGTTTGGCATCGTGCCGAAAGATTTGTCCAACAAGTATCAAAAATAAACAAATAGACAGACTTCGATGTCCCGCGATTGTTCCGAACGATCAAACATCAACGTCGAGATGTTGGAACGTTTATGGGGGAGTCTCAGCCTCTTCAAGTGTCCGGACAGTAAACCCAAGTGCAAACTCGAGCGCATCCTTTGGCCGGTCAATAGGTCGTATAATTAACAACATTAACAACTGTAATTGTGGCTCTCGCTGGAACTTCTTGTTGCGAACTTCGAGTGTAGCCTCTGGCAATCACTGTTGCGTTTCATCCGACCAGTTTTGAGGGATGACGGAAGGTTAATTGGAAGTATATAAATTGCGGCGATTGCGCTCTCCCCGATTTGATTAAGATCAGAGTGGAACGTTACCACGCATCTGCGTCGTTTCGGAAATTGTTGCAAGAGTAATTACACTCGTTGAATTATTTCCGAGTGGATGAATTACGTGCTGCGATTCATTTAGTCGAAAATAATTGCGGTGGAAATATTTTTGAAATATCATCGGCACGATTTTAATAATTAAAATTCACGGACCAAAGTGTCCAGGGGGCGTAATGCCTATGTGCGAATTCTGGCGAAACAGCACCCAGAGGTACCATCTCCTCCGATTTAATTCCCCAGCTATTTTGGGATATTATTATTATAGGACATTGACCACCTGAAAATGGATATTTCCAGAATGTTATTTTCGGCGTTGCTTAAAAAATGGAAATTTGCGTTGGAGAATTACAATTTTAAGAGTTCCGTGTATTCGAGGCTCCGTTCAATGGTCGTCTAACGTGTCGACAACTCGATACTCGCATGTACAAATCCTTTTAGCTGACCGATCGATGCAGCTTGTATCCGATAAGCTTATCAATAAATACGATAACTTGGCTAGTAGTGTACGTCAACCGAGAGCGAAGTGATTCTACTTGATGGTTGGCAATTGATGATTCGACCGAATGGAAAGCAGTTGCACGAGAAAAATTATATCGATCGGGGAGGAATGAAATTTTTTCATATTCGAGGCTTCATTTTGGAGAAAATATCGGGTATGTTTCAAAATGATTGATGCGAAATAAAGTTTTCTCCATTTTCCAAAGGAAATAGATCTCTGGGTAAGAATCAACTTAGTATATACACGCTTGACTTTGAAATTTGTCTATTGCGTTCTTCTCTTGACATTTTCTGCACGTTGATTCCAAATTCAAAAATAGTTGAATTTTCATAATCTTCAGAGTCGATTTCTCGCAAAAGCAAAATTTGTCTCGAATGGACAAATTTTAATTGTACCATCAGTTCACCCTGTACGGCATTGCGCGAAAATCATGGAAGTTCGTCGCGGCTGAAACCAGGAGATCGGGAAAAATCGGCGTTAATGGAACAGCTGCGATTACACAACACGCCGATCCAAGTTAAATAATAACACGAAGTACTCGCGTCGATGATAGACACAAGTGTTAATTTTCACGTGGGACAATGGTAATAACGGACAGAAAGTGGATCGATAACGGATGACCTATAAGCGGAACATCAACCCACTCCTTCCGTTCCGAAAAAACACGTAACAGCTCATTCGCTTCTCGCGGTGGCAATAAATTATGCAGCAAGTGGTACGAACAGTATCGGTATCGCCGGTTGTTTTATAAAAGTTCTTTCGCCGAAACTTTCCCCGATTAAACTGATCAATTTAAAACAAGGTGGACTGAAGTCGAAACTAGCAATTTCGCCTCGAAGGTAACGCTTTAACGGGGAGAAACTGTTCGTAGCTCATTGTCGAAATCATAATCATTTTTTTACGAGTATGGAAAAATGGGGAGAACATCAGAATATAACCGTGACACGGTTGCAATTAAAAAGAAAAGTTTCCAAAACGAAAAAAAAATTGAAACAATTAATTTGAAGTAAAGTAGATTGCGGTCGAAAGTGATAATCTAACTTTGAAGTGGAATTTTAAAATTTTGAGCTGTTCGGATGAAATTTAAATGTAAATTTCATGAAATTAAATGTTGAAATTGTTGAAATTTTCTTTCGTAGTTCCTACGTTGAAAAATAGAATTCGATAATGTGAATTGATTAGGAAGAATTTCAGCTTATTAAACACATTACACGCAGTAATTACAGGTGGTGTATATATCAATAATTAATGTATTGGTACATTGGGTACTTTATTATTTACTACTACTGATTATGACTATTTATTGTAGGAGCTATGTGCATTTTACGCGTGTACTTTGATAGTTCAAAAATTTATTATTCAATTACGTTCAAAACCTTCGAACGTTGATGAAACCAAAAACATATAAAATTATAATTGGTCCTAATTTAATTACGGCCAAGAGGCTGCAATAATATCACTGATACTGTACGATAATAATTATAATTAATATTAAAATGCAATTAATGTTAAATTACGTAAATGTTCATTGTCATTTAAATATATAACAAATGTTCCAAGTTATAGCGTTGCGATCGTGACAATCGCGTCCTTGTAACAATGCGAGCGAGAATTTCGCGGTATTTCACAAAAGCTGCGCAACACAGGCGCGAAAACTTTCGTGAAAGGCGTACGAATACTTTCGCGAGCCAGTGCACGCCTCACGGCGACTTCTACCAAATTATATTCCCGTGATTATGGTTACGGTCGATGCACGATAAGAAGGAAAACTCGCGGAATCTCAACGGGGGATTCGTTTCAAAGAGCGACGCAATTTCTCGATGCTGACGAATTCCTCGACTCGGTCCCAAAATTGCGTCTCACTTCTTATCAAAGGGGAAGCCGATGCTCGCCTCAGGACTCTAGTTAATCGCGTGACTGCTATCTCAGCGTCGACCCTTTGGATGGATGGCTGGATAACTGCAGAGATTTTGATCGACTCGATCGACTAACATTACTGATTGAAGCATCGAATTTCGACACCAGACAGCTCTTATTTGCGTATTTTATAAAAAATACATTTCCGTTTCACATCACGTGTAACGAAAATTGCAAATCGGTCTGATTGGTTTGATAGTTTTAGCGTCGAAGAGAAAGAAATTTGATCAGAACGTATAATTCAGTATATTAAAAATTAATAAAACTAATATAATTATATTGCAAATTTACAAATCATTGGAGATTAATGAGAATATTCGTTGTTGTGAAATTAATATTAGATTCGATTCATGAAAATAAAACTTACGAATTAATTACATTCACAATTGCGAATTGCAAGTGTAAATGTAAAAAAATGTACGCGAATTCAAAAGTAATGAACAAAAGTTATTTAATAATTACTGGAAAGTGGATGTCGCACTTCATAGTTTTATGAATTTCGAAGACGATTAAAAGAGTGGAATCTAAGCATCATGAAGAAATTGCTTTATCCATTAAATAAAAAATTGTCATAAACATCGTATTATACTTTTGAATTTTGTATATATTTTTTTATATTCTCCATTTATATTATTACATTACATATTATTATTTTGTATAAGCTCAAAATTCCTCGTAAACGCGTAAAAATTCAATAAAAATCTAATTATCACTCGTCGATAAAAACGAAATCCGGACATTATCGACGTAAAATAATAAACTGACGATACACGTAAAAAAAACAACGTAATGAATTTATTTAAAAAATTAATGTAATAACTGCCCAGATTTTCTCATTTGTGAAACATTCTTCTTCAAAATACGTGCAAAAAATAAACGAGCTCATATGCATACACGTGGCGCGTCCGTTCGGCGAAGGAAATTTCGTCGGGTCCCTCGAGCGCGAAATTTGCCCCATCGATGAAAATGAAAGGCCAGCCAGACACCGTAAAGGGTAATCTCGCGGATCGGCGTAAATTGCTCATTGTCCGAGCGTGTAGAGGTTTTCATCAGTCCCGCGCAAAAGCGTGTCTCGCGTGTCCTCAAACTCACGCGGGCATAATAATCTCGCATCGTGGATCTAACGTGTCCGCCGAGCCACCCACGTAATACACGTCGCAACGCAGATAACCACGGACCTGTGCACGTTGACCGTGCGAGTCTACTACGCGACGTCGAGTCTTTGCTGGTTAAACGAGATAATGAGTTTACGGTTAGCCAGTGTTGAACCTCGATTGAAACATAAACGTTGCTCAACGAGCTGCTGTTTGATCTCGTCGCCCACTTGCCAGTCGAAACGTTTCGTTTCCGTGTACTCGCGTGCACGTACGTTTTCGACGTCACTGGCGAGGTCCATTCTTGCGAGTGGCAGCAGTTCTTGCGGCAATAAATCGATACGATCGAACGTGGTCCAGGGAAAATCTGCCAGGCGAGGTCTACCAGTTTGCGATCCACCGTTACGCAATGTCTGCGATATTAACGTCGCTGATTGCAAGGCTTGTCAGCTAGCTATTTTCCAGTTTGCCTGCATTCTTGATTTGTTTACCAATATGGTATTTAACGGTTTCAGGCTTCAGTTTGGACAGTAATATCATTGATTTGCAACTACGTGTTTGTGTAAAATAATTATTTGTTGAACTCTAAATGTAACAAACTGCATCCTTTCTCGAATATTTACCGTTTGTCACATCTAAACAGTTGAAGTTTCACAGTTCTAAATTTTTGACAAACCGACGTTTAATTCTGACTATTTACACACTTGAGATAGAAGACGATTGTCACAACTACATTTGTGAAAATTGAAACCAATCTGAAAATTTGAAAATTACGTAAAATGATCTCAACAAATATCGAGGCCTATTTGTACAATGGGTTCTCGATGAATTGGATATTTTTATTATTTCTGTCAATTTCGTAGATATACTTGTATCATTAAATACTCTGTTATTTGATTGTAGATTTGTTTCACACTTGATCAGCATGATCGTGAGTACCATTAGTGTTAATGAAATTTCCATATAATATAATACTTTATGTAATGTATAAATACGTAATAACACATTCGCAAAAAATTCCTCTGTGAGCAATTTCGTGAACAATTACATGGGTTGCATTAAAAAATGTTGTTCGTGTAAAAAAAATAATAACGTAACGTTAATAGCGATTAAATTAATAATGCCACTTTATCTCGCGAAAATTTGAGGCCAAGTTTGTTGTAAAATTTCACGCGACTCTGTAACGAAGCATGACACATTCTACAGAAGAAAGTAATCGCACGTTACGTTCCCGCGTGCGAGACGGCATCAGTGAAAGTCTACGCGTCATCGTAAATGGAAGTAGAACGAAGAAAGATCTCCGATCTGCGAAGCGCCTCTTAAACAGCTGTAAATTAAATTGCTTATCGATCTTATCTGCCAACTCTTTCCCCTCAGTCTGTCGCAAGTAATATCTCTCTTCGCTCCAATTATCAATTTTCCATTTGCTGCGCTCGTAGAAAGGCAAATTTCTATAAAATCTACATCTCCATTATCTTTATCGTTCTTTCGAAAGATCATCCATTAACTCGATTAAATTCCACGCAAATGTACAATAATTACAAAAGCGATTGCAGAAAATATCTATCTTGTTAACACTCGTGAGAATTCAAATTCTCACGAAAGCCACAGTCTAGCTCAATCGCCTTCCACTCGATTGCCTGTGTGATAATCATCGCAAAATGAATAAGCCGTCAGTCAATCTTCGTTCCAGTTAAAGTCCCCACATTCGATTTCTTCATTTCTGAGTCAGATTAAAATGAATTCCACGACTTTTTTGCCATAAAATTTTATTGACACGTAAACGTTTGAATCGATAGAAAAATTACAGTCGCTCAGTAGTCACTAGACAACACCACTCCTACTCGAGGCCTATCCCACGCCCCCCGGCGAATCACGTGACCCAAATCAACCAATCGCTAATTTTCGTTGCATCAGCGTTGCACCTGAAGAGGCCCGATATTCTGAGTTATCCCCGCTAAAAAGTGAGGAGTACAAATTACTATGCGGATGGTAATGTACAGTGCGCATAGTTCGGTGGTTCTAAGAAGGCTGATGGTTTCATTGTCTACGCGTTTCATTGGTAATTTCGAACAATTATTGGAGAAATCCTCGAATTATTTCTAACATTGATTTTAACCACATTTGCGCAACTAGACTGCGCGTTTTTTGTGCATTTGAAATATAACAAGTAGTTAAAGTTCTTCAAATTTTTGAAGAATACAAAATTACAGAATCCAGATGCAGACAATTCGCGAAGTCTCAATACCGATCTCGATCGTGCATAAAGCAATTCAGTATCCGCGAAAGTAGCCAGCAAATCACGCAGAGAGTACATCGTCAACTGAAAAGGATCCCAAGGAAGCAAAAACCAGCAACGAAGAAGGCGTGTCGAAGCCAGCGGGGAAAGAAGTCGATCGACGGTTTCTAATTTTCCTCGAAGCGAGCACCGGAGAAAGAGCATAGTTAGACGTCGAGAGTACGCGTTATTATTATGCGCGAAACGATGCGTTCTCGCATGCAAGTCGTCTAGTTTCCCGCCTACGGGAATTCGGGTCGCCTGTTAGACAAGTCGTGTCCAAGTCTCATCATTCGACGATTTACAATATACATTTTCAAAATTATTATCGACGAACCGAACAAGTTATTATCTCGCGCTCAGACATTATTTGAAATAACTTATGCGTTAATTCGTTTGAACGCGAAAATGATTATTTAGCCATCGAACGAAACAACGTTTCACTTTATATTTTATTTGAACAAATTTTCGTTCGGAGTGATTTCTTGTATGTCGATACGTACGTTGATCGCGTTTGATACAGATTTATTCCAGACAATCCTGCGCTAAATTATTTGTTATTTATTCAAATTATAGGGATTCGTGTTATATTTGCACGTAATATGTTCGCGCTTTAATTCGTACATAATCATTTTCAATACGCACGAGCTGCTAAAGCATATGATACGGATAAATCAACATATTCGAGGTTTATTTCGTGCGATTAATTTATAAATTTATAACGAGAACGTGGACGAGATTAATGGACTAGAAAATGTGTAAATGCAATTGGTTATGTCAAGCTTTTTAAGTGTCGGAAATTCACAGCAAAAAGAACCTCTCGCTAATGATTTCTGTTTTTTAATTAAATCTCATTGTCGACGAATGTGGAGCATCGTATGTTCGTTTCGAGAAAATTTTTCGTACACACTCAGTACATTTTCTTAACAATCATACGAGATAAAACTTGAGTATGTTTATACTTTTGTACGATACGGGCATATTCATTGCACGTGTATGTTTAACGGCTTGCTTTATTTAACATTACACAGAAAAAATTCCCGTTTAATTTCCGGATAAAGCATCACCTTGTACATATTGATTATTTGTTATTTCATTTCAATGTTTTAACTCGATAGACGATGGATTTCTACTGCAAATCCACACTTTTTAGAAAGTAATTAAAAAATTTTCGCAACAGAAAGTTATTTCACACTGCACAAAACACTACAATACGGATGTTTTACATCAACATTCCACATGTGGAATCTTCCATTTTAAAATTCTCCGCAAACGCAGAAAAATCTCCAACTCAAAAAAGAAGAGATTCATTTGCGAATGATTCGTTCGACTCGACAGGGATCAAAGATTAACAGAAACTTTATTATAACTTTATTACACGCGACAACGAGTTTTATTCCCGCGAAAGACCATGCTGATCAGAGTCGTCGGGTTCTCCTACGCCGGCGACACGATCCCCCGAACGCGACACCGTGAAAATACCAGCCCGGTTTCCGATAACCATCGTCCGTTCTTTCCCGCGATTTTCCGTTTTTCTGGTCGTTCTCGATCGATCGGCGGATCAGGTAGCGGCGCAGGTGCATGGATAATTGCCGGTGCTAATTGCAGCCCGTTCACCTTCGTTCGCTCGCCGATGGTGACTGGCGGCGACTATCGGAGTCGTTTGAAAATCGAGTCACCGGCTCCGAAAGACGGCGGATTGGCTCTCGGTTTTTAATAAACGAGATCTCTCCACTCGATGCGAACACCGAAATGAAATCTCTTCGGGGGAATTTTCGTTTGCGCGCGCGGAAGAGGGAGAAGAAACGTTTGATGTTCTCCGGAAAATTTATGCTCCGAGGAATTCGCGGAATGAGCGAGTTGAAATTTCCGGCAGTAAGTAAGATCGGGTTGCGCGCGGAGCGTTTCGCGTGCCGCGGGGAATGTTTCGAAAATCAAAGAACAGACGTCGAAAATCATATTAATGGGTTTTTGCGTGTATTTTCGCGCGGGAAGTTGCAAGAGTTGCACGGAATGTAGGTGAAACGTAGAGTACGTGCTGTAATATTCGGTGGACGAAACAAATTTTAAGTTCTGTTTTACGTTCATAACTATGTAAAGACGCGCAGTCTACGCGCAACTTAATGTAACTTTCACACACGTTTGAACAGCAAAATATTAACAGCGAGTAATTCGCGAATTAAAGGAGCTATTGCGCTGAGAAGACAGCTTATAATTTCAATATCAAATCACTTTTCAAATTGTCTTTTCCTTTGTAAGAATTTTTCTCGCGTCATTGACAACTAAAAACTAACGAGTTAGAATTTACAATATTTCGTTATCGTTAAATTCGGCTAAATATTTACAACTGGCCGCTCTAAGAAATTATTTTTAACTTCGACAATCGCAATACTTTGGTCACTGACCGATTGTGAGCAACTGAACTGTAGAGAAAATGTATGCACGTACACACGAACCAAGTGCAATAGTTAGAATACCCTGCGATCATAATTTTTCCGTTGCGTTGGCGAGATTCGTTCCACTGAGGAATCGCATGTTGATAATACCAAAGCACCGCTAAAATTCCACGGAGATTTCCAACGTCCTACCGACGAATAACCGAAATCTTTCACATAATTGCTCCTCCCTCGAAGATGCACAGCCCATCTCTGCACACATACTCGATATATTCTACTTTCCCCTTCCGTTAAAAAAAGAAAAATTTTTTTAAGCCACAAGAAGAATTCCAATTCTCAACGAACTCTCCTCCCAAGCGGAAATTTAAAAAGTTTTACAATTTTTCTTTCGTCACTGCAGAATCGTGATCTTACTTGAAGAGAAATTAAAATAAAATGATGAGATTTCTGGTTCAAAAATTTTTTTTTTAGTAGGATTTCGAAATTTATTCTCGCGACGCTGTGAATTTGAAATACTTCGGTGAAATTTTCTGCTTCAACATTAAAGTTCCAAGCTCAAAGAGTAAAATTTCGAAATTCCAGTTCCGACGTTATGAATTACTAGCAGCATCTAAGTATTTCAATAGAAATTAACAAAATTCCTATCTAATTAATTATCTCTGTCCAAATAAAACTGCTGAAATTACGAAATTCCTATCTCGGCGCTATAAATTGCTAAAGACTCTAACGGAAACAAACAAAAATTCAATATTCAACGCTGTCCACCAGAGATTCTGTTTGACTGGAAATTATTAAAATTTCACAAATTCTCGTGTCTAACGTTAAATATCCAAAAACTCCTCAAAGCGAAATTACTAAAATTTCGAAATACTCTCTCGGTGTTATAAAGAATCTTTACCAATTTTTACCAATAGGAGTTTGTACGAAAATACACACCACGAAAAACTACATCCAACAGCAAGTAAAAGTTAGCAAAGCATCAAAATTCTTGCTTTTCGTTTCAATCGTCACAGTGTTTCGTCGCCAAAGATACAATATACAATGAACCAAGGTTTCGCGCACGCAAATTAAATTAAATTCCCACTTCGAATGCGACGTGCACGCTTAAATCACCGCGCTTAAAGTGTCGGTTGAGACAGAGCGGCAAACAAAAACTAGCAAAATTCGCAGAGTCGACGCGAATCGCAAATTGGAGGAGCGAGACGGTACGGTTGAATGGAGTCGGCACGGTGGTTTCACCCTTGAGCAGCGGCATTCCTCGATCGAATATTGCCCGCAGAATACTTTCCACGTGGCTAGGAAACGAGGGCAGAAACGAGGATCGTAGCGGGCGACCTTTGCCCCTGCTCCTCCCCCCACGCACGGGACACGCACGACCCGCGAGGGACGATAATTCAGGATGCCGGTCGATTCGTTACGATCGACTGCCCGATATACGTAATCACGATTTACGACGGCCATAACAGACGACGCGTGTAGCGGCGCGATTATATTAAGCGAGGCGAATCTGTTTGCGCGCGCGGCTAAACGCGTTTTCGTTTCGTTCGATCGAAGCTCGTGTTCCGCAGCTTGGAGAAATTACGAATCCTGTAAACGCGAAACACGAGTAACCTAGAGCTTGGGGGAAATTCTCCCCTGTTTTTCGAGTAGAATTACACAAACTCCATTTGTGATTTTGTTGATCGAAATTTTAGAAGCAGTGTTTGACTTGTGTCAGAGATCCTATTACGCGAGTTTCCGCCGTAAATCTTGGAATATAAACGTTATTTTCATACAAATCTCTGGGACGGTCGCGAACAATCTGGGTAATTTATAATTTTTTTTTTTTTCAGCAAACCGTTCCTGACTTTTCAACGAAATCTGAAACGATTCTGGGACACTTATTGAACCCCCTGTACTTTTTTGACGTACGATCGATCCTTGAATCAAATAATTAGTAAAAATAAAAATTCACTTCGAAGAAGTTCAAAAGTGAAGCTTCAACGCACGCGAGTTTCATAAAAGATTCCAAACACTTAATTGAAAAAAAAAAAAAAAACGATTCGGCATTTTCCACGACGTCAATTTTTCAATTTGAACGTACGAGTGAAATGCGAAATACGCGCGCGGGGCACGTGTTGTTGAAATTTTCAATTACGCGGTTTAACTAGCCGCGATGGTTTGTTTGCTCGGTCTGCCGGCTTTTTGATTGGCCTATCGCTTATGAATTCTTTAATCGGACTTGCTTGTACAAATAAACGGAGAATTTTTGTAAACGTTTCCACGCACGCGCCCGAGTGCTTTTCATTATCGTCGTCGATCGAATATGAATTTTCGTACGGTTGTTTAATTTAACGGATCGCCGAGATCGGTAAATCAAAAAGCGAACAACGGCGAAACAATGTTAACCGCACTGGTGGGCTATCGGTTGTCGGAGTGGAGGGGAAAAAAAACTGCACGACTTGCACCTCAGTACGATTCGTCTCACTGAAAGGCCCGACTAGGAAACGAAGACGACTTTTTTTACATTAAAATTTAGGCGCGATCGCTCAGTACCAGACAACGCCACTCCTACTCGAGGTCTACCCCACGCCCCCTCGCGGATCACGTGACCCAAATCAACCAATCGCTAATTTTCGTTGCATCAGCGTTGCACCTGAAGAGGCCCGCTGAAACTTTCAGTGATAAAATCTGCGAAAAAGGCTGCTTCGCGGCTCGCGAATTTGTTTTCGCGATAACGATGTCGCTGTTGCTGTTCGTTAATTGATCGTTGTCTGACCGTCGAACGTTTCGAATCTAATTGCGTTATTTTATCGTTGCGTGTAATTGCGTTTCGTAACGAGGTTTTTCGCAAACACGCGACGCCTTTTAATTTCGTTTTAATTTATACGAGTCCGCGCGTTTGTTTTCTTGGTTGTCGGTCGAAAATTCGCGTGTCTTTTTCGAAAACTGTAGTTACGTTTAAACAGTGTTCACTGTAAGCAATGTTTATTCGTGATAGAATGCAAAAGAATATTATTCGTGAAAAAGATCGCAGATTTCTTTGTATAAAATGAAAGTACACTATTCGCTACAAGTATTTGAACAATTGGTAAAATCTGATTTAAAAAATTCTACCGTTGATCCTTTGCATCTTGCAACGATTTTGAAAGTGAAAGGAGCAATTGTCTGTTTTCAATTATTTCTTTTTTTATATACCGATCAATGTCATTTGAGATTTATTTAAGTTATCGTTACTATTTGAGACATATGTAGTTAACATCTAATATATAAGATTGTAATAAAATCAAAGATTAAAATTAGTTGAAAATATCTACTAACGCTGGAGTCGGAATATTCCACGTCATAACTTAACTAATTAAAATAAACGTAGATGTACAGAATTGTCTCCAAAACAAAAAGGTCAGTGTGCATTTTGGCAAGGATATCCGTATCTTTTTATCCGTTGTAAAGATCAAGAGTCTGAAATCCGTCCTGTCGTTCGATTGTTGCACTGTCAAGATAAACAACGCAATTATTTGTAAAACTTCTACAACGATAGAATTCTAAGAAATTCGCAGCTGTCACTTAGGCACGATTAACGATTCTGGGCATGTGTACTCCGCGAGGAAATCGTGTCCAAACGAGCGCCGATAATTAGGCGACTTGCGAACGTCGTTTCACAGTTTGATAAATTCCAATCTTCATTTTACGGTCGGATATGCCTGCTAGTTTATTACGCGTTACTCTCCCGCGTTCAATTTTGTGTCGGCTGATGCAACGTACGAGTGCATCGACACGTTCTTTCTCTGAAAAAAAAAAAAAAAAGTAACGATCTGACCGAGCAACATAATGTGTGTGTGTGTGTGTGTGTGTGTGAAAAAGATATAGCAAAAAATATTTCAAACGAATCTGCGCGCGCTTCCTCAATTAAACGAATCGGCGCTCTTTAACCGGCAGCAGCATCGGATTTAATTAGCTGCGCCTGGCAAAAGTAGACGCGGGCAAATGAAATCGACGTTGCGCGGACGGTTTAATCAGCGTCGCGCACCGGCGCGACGCTCCTCGCGACTCCACGGAATCAAACCAAATTTTCCATTCACGGTCGAACGTCGCTTCGCGTTACGCGCCAACAATTTAATAAGCTCATTACCGATCGTGTTATGCGCGTACACACGTGGCTTCGGAGCGCGGGCTGTTTGTCCCCGGATCCGGATGCACCTGCCGCAAACTGCATGCCTCCGCCAGAGTCACGTAACACACGGTTACGCAAACGCGCGCGCGCGTGTGTGTATACGTGCGTGTGACTGGGCATACTCTTAAAAATTACAGCTGCGTTGAGTATTCTTGCGCAATCGGAGATACGCGACGGTCGTTGCTTCTAGAACGGTTTAGAAAGAAAATGAAAACGGAGAGGTAGTTGTATAACGAGACAGTCAAACACGGATTTGTTCCGCGCGTGTTTGGCTGCTCTCTGTAGTCGGACTGCGTGCGACCTGTAGAGTTTGCGCAAACCGATTTTACGAACGTGTGAAATTATCCGGTATTTAGCGGTTAAAATTAATAGTGTACAAGTTCGATAATGTGCATTAGTAGTTGATAATTATTAATATATATTAGTAGTTTAACATATATCGTGTGATACGACGTGGTAATACATTATATTACTTGTACTAGTTAGTTAAAACTAACCGAATATAAAATAATTGGAGTTTCGTCGATTTTCTTTAAAAACGTGGATGATCGTGGATCATCGAAGCGAAACTTTATGGAAATCTTCATAATCTAACATAAAAACTGGTCATGATATTAATTAATACTAGTTTCCAAAAGAGGAAGGTAACAAAGAAATATCATCACAATTTGATTGATATAATATAATTATAACAAATGATACAACATGGTATAATTTGAAAAAAAACTAAAAGTTTCGATCGACAACAAATAAAGTTCAATTTGGTTCTTCTGACCAGACGTGCTACGTGCATATGTAGAACTCTCCGAGATTGCATTTTACTTGCAGATTCCACGCAATGGTCAAAGACGTCTTAGCAGCCAACACTAATCTCGCAGTGTCTCGATTAACAAATTGTTCGACATTTATCTGCTCCTTATCAAAATTGATTCATTAAAGCACAGAGGCATTAGAGTAGATTAGACTTGGCGAACACGATGCCAACTACGATACCGAGGCATCCACTATGGTTTTCGAGCTTACGTGAGCTATTAGGGGAGAAATTATGCTCGTGGTTGCTTAATCCACGACAAAGTATCGACTCTGTGGAAAATCTTGCGAGACAACGTCGTGGAAAACGTATTATTTTTTAACCGTAACTCGAGCAACGAGTTAAACACGTGTTGCACACTTTGACCACAAATGATTCCTTTTTTTTCGACTGTGCTTTTTTTATCTATTACGTATATACAATTGCTTGCAAAAGTATTCTAACGCTTGTAGGTATTGTTCGCGGTCCATTAAATTTTCTATTTTTCAAGATATCCATTTTTGTGCAATGACTTTACGCAAAATTCATTTTTGTTTCTCTAAGCTTCGTTATTGCGTTACGAATTAATTCGCTTGAGATCTCGAAAGCCTCGCGCGCGCACATCGATACACTCGACAGACTCTCGATCGAACAATCTGGAAAAACAAGCGCGCGTGCTCGTTCCAGATTCAGGAAACGTGTCTGGCGAGTCTCGTCCGCTAAACATCTATATCTCGAGTTTCCACGCTGCGCGTAACAGAGAGGCAGAGGACGAAAGCGGCAGTTTTCGAGCCATTAGCCGAGACACGCTGCTAATCGCGTGGCTACGTCTCCGCCAGCACCGAAATTCGGCTTAAACCGGCGACAGTTTCTGGACTATCGCCTGGTCCCTTCGTTCGAATGCCGGTGCGAACGCTCGCGCGGTTTCGCGTCAGGATGCGTGAACACACGCGGCGTCAGCCCGATGAAAAGAGAGCCCGGACGTGCACACGTGTTCTGTGAAATCTCGTTACCGGGGGAGTGGGGGGAGAGAGAGAGAGAGAGAGATTCCTTTTCGCGACATCCGAGCAGAGAGACTCGGTCAAAAGCAATTTCGCCTGAAACCCTTTCTATCTCACCCTCCGATTTTCAGCTCCGAATTTCGCTCTGTCTTCGGAGTCGAGACACGTTGCGGATGATTCTTCCCAGAAACGGGACAGAAACGAGAAGAGGGGAAAAATAAATGATAGATAGAAATCTGCGAATATTGTTGGTTAGAGATGAATACAATTCCTGTAATGTGCAGAAAAAAAAAATACATATATGTATAAAATATTCGAAATATCAAAGTATGTACAGTGGATAAAATAAATTCTACTTCTTCAATGGTAAATAATAATTAAATATTATGCAACTAACTTTTTGACTCTACTCTACTTTCAGGCTGGGCCATACAAATACAAGATAAAAATAATAATTGACATTCGATACACTGTTAACAAATCATTAGCTACTGACAGTAATATAAATACAAGTACATCTAATCATTTTATAACTAAAGAAAAATGAACGTGGACACTTCAAATCTCTTTGCACGGTCCTCAGTTAATTGTTAATCTTTCTATCTGTTAACTACATTAAATTAAAATTCAGATTAAGTTGAGGCGATTCGATCGAGTTGCATTCTATATTGCGACAATTTAAAAGTACCCAAATATGTAACACTTTTGTTGGTATATCAGAAATCAAATTGTCAAAAAAAAAAAATTTTCTTTTCGTTCGAGAATTTTTCGAGAACAACCGCTCGTTCTGTCTTCCGAATATCCGGTTTTCCACACTGGTCGAGGTCTGGCCTCGAGCCGAGAAGAGAAGCGAACGCAACGACGACACCAGCTGATAAGGAGATTGAATTCCGTGCCCGCGTAATGATCGCAATAACGGGAAACAGCAGCGTGCTAAGATAAGCGGCACTGGTAAACGATCGAGGAAATCGAGGCGGAATCCTTGCCCGCCACGTTTGAGTTACGTGTTCACTCGCAGAGTCCGATCGAGCGGCTTCGAGATCGAAATGTGGCAATTCGCTCTGACACACAAGAGCGGGCACCCGTACATCGTCCACCCAGTCACGAGAAAGTGGACAGTTCTTGGTTTTGGAAATAATTCCGCTGAAGAAAAAGTTTCTCGGACCGGAAATGAAATCGATCGATCTTGAGCACGTACTTGAGATTTTAAACGGAATTATTAGTAACGATAAATGGAATTTAAGACAACTTGTCCCTTTCATACGACGTATGACGTTTCAAACTTTTGGAATTTCGTGAAAAAGAAATCGTGCAATAATAATTCCTAAACCTGAACCAAAATAAGGACATTTTTCTTATTAAAAATTGTAAAAATTCAAACTCTAAAATCGTTGAAGTAGGTATCCACCGTGATTTCGAAAATTAAAGTCTTTCCTAAAAACTTGTATAATTTTTTTCACCATTTTGTTGAATGTTGAGTATCAAGATTAAACGACAAAAATTCAAGAGATTCTACATAACTCGTCATCAATGATTTTATATATATATATATATGTGTGTGTGTGTGTGTGTGAATTTTTATCATATCATATCTTTAATTATAATCAGCAAAACTGGATATGTATGTAAATTCATGTTTCATTGTTAGAACGCGGACCACTGCATTTATGAAAAATTTATAGGCACAGAAAGCACATAATATCTACACAAAATATACAAAACAGAGATTTCCTTGTAATTACACCGCGGATACTCGTGCAAATTCATATTTTTGCGAATATAATTCAAAACAGAAATATTCAAGACAGAAAATTGTCTTCTCTATAAAGTTTTAACCAACGATTTTATAAACTTTTGCACATTCTATTCATTTCTGTATTCGCGAATTTTTCATAAATGCATAAACATCGCCAATCTTGTTACAGCTGTATATATATTTAATAGTTTAAAGTTTATAGCAGCACATAAATTTGTTTAAACACACGAAAATTCGTTTATAATATTTCGTGTATCTACAAATTTTCCATAAATACATCAATATTCCCAGTCCAGTTGTAATATTTAACAACTGTAGAAAATTTTTGCTCCCGCCTCTACCTTTCGCTACCTGCGCTTACAATAACACGAATTTGCATAAAAATTCTCGATTTATTGACTTCAAACGTTATTATATGCGTTCTGTCCACTATATACATTTCCCTAGAATGGATGAAAATTTTAAAAGTCTGACAATCGCGTATAGATTCGGATATATATTAAATATCAGTGATACGAGACAGTTTTGCAGACGAATAAAAATAAATACAAAAATGAACTTTGCGCACACGCGCGATTCAGTGCGACACTACAAACAAATAATGGAAAATAACTTTCACTTCGAATTCCATTCGTTATCTACCGCGTGCGTGTATCTTGAATACAATTTACACTCGCACTCGCACGTTCTCCTTCTCTGTATTTTACAATCTCCTCCACTCACCTCAGATAAATTACGCAAACATCTATTTGGTCGCGTCTTTTCCAAGTTATGTTCCAACCAACGCGCTCCAATCTCAAATTCATCCACGCGTTTCCCCGGTACTCCAAACTCATCGTTAGTCTCCCGTTCTACGTTCAATTACCGCTATATATGTTGTATCATATATTGTTATTCATATATATTATTATTGTAATAAATACTATTACATGAATAATAATAATATATTAATACAATAATATACATATAATATATGATATGTTGCAATATATATATATATGATAACATATATATATATATATTACTATTATTCATATATTACTCATATATTATTATTATAATAAATATTGTTACATGAATAGTAATAATATATTAATACAATAATATACATATAATATATATGTTGCAATATATGATAACATATATATATTACTATTATTCATATATTATTCATATATTATTATATCATATATTATTATTATAATAAATATTATTACATGAATAATAATATATTAATACAATAATATACATATAATATATGATATGTTGCAATATATATATGTTATCATATAATATATGATAACATATATATATTATTATTATTCATATATATTATTATTCGTGTAATAAATATCATTACACGTGTGTACGAATAGAAGAACACTTACTCCTCATATATGCATTCCTATGTTTATTTATCTTATTCCACTTGTGTACATTCTGCGCAAGTTTACATTGTAAATTATGGCAAATCTTAAAACCTTGCAAAGTTTTTAATTAGTTTGTGAGATTTTTACTTCCTAAATAAAGATTTACTGTCTACGTAACATTCAATTATAGCTTATAGTACAGATCATAATATATACTTGATCCTTTATTATTCGGTAGCTCCATATTTATTTTTGCAAAGGTTTGGCACAAAACTACTGTGAAATTAGATAGGCGAATTTAATATCGTCGTCCAATCGTTACTGGACACAGGAGTTAGTCAAAGAGTTATTTTCTGGAAAAATATATCAATCTATCACGGGGAAAAAAGCGAATACGTTCGATTCCGATCCAGCACGCTCATACATCGCGATTATTTCCATCAGTACGTTTGCGCTTCTTTGCATATTTTTAATGGGAACGTCCCGCGTATCATTACGACATTCGAGCGAAAACCGCATGATGTAAATTTCCTGTCGATCCGCGCAACGCGGATATCCCACTGTATGCTAATGTTTGCCAGTTTCTTTTGCATTCGCTGTTGCGGTCCGTCAAAGGCAACGCGTTTCGTTCGGTGATCTCGTAAAACGTCGAGTCAGAATTCGCCATGCGAAATAACGAAACACGCGTGTACGTGCACCGCGGATGAGTGCAAATAAAAATTTTACGGTTACGTGTACTCGCGTGTTTGTTTATGTAAATTTGTATTCCTCGTAGGATCAATTGGAGACTCGCCTTTGTGCCGTTTCTTATTTCTTACATATAATATGATACAAGTTAGTTGTAATTTATTAGAAAAAGAAAGCTGATTGTAAGTGTCGACAAAGAGAAATTATATAGCAATCTGCTTGGTTTCATTTTTGCCTTACAATACTTTTGTATTCTGGAAAATTGTAAAAATCTAAAAACGAGAAATAATTTGATCTGAAATTGAAATTTTCTTTCTACAACGACCGCTTGCAACTTGATGCAACGACTCCTTTTTCGCCGTTCTATGGAACATTGATCGTTAAATGACAAAAATTTAAGAAATCTCGATGTGGAAATAAATTTCTTAATATTCAAAATTCAAGAATGATAAAAGAAGGGAGACTTGGAAAACGTGATAAGAAGTAGTCATTAAGTATTTTTAGAAACATTCGAATTTTCTCCGCAACAAAAGTATCGTTCGTGTCGTATGACTTGTTTTTACAAAGATACAACAGTTTACAGCATCGACAATTTTTTTTATCATTTATGTGTTTAATACTCCTCGTGATATAGTACGTTGTACAGTTCTAAAAATTAAAAAAATATTAAAAGTTCATTTGCTTAGTATACGGGATAAATTTTTAAATAATCACAATTCACAACAAACACTCGCAATTATTATCACGTTACAAATATTTACGCAGTCTGGCATTTTTATAAAAAAAAAAATCTACTTCAAATATTGTCGAAACTACCAAAGGTGATAAATCTATAAATCCTCTGTGTATAATTTCACACGGCGATGGACTGCAAGTCTGCTAGTTTTCTAGAATCAAAATTAATTCCCCGAAAAGTCCGATCATTATCACGCGGGTTCGGGTCAGGTGCATTAGGACGCAAGAGCGAGTGAAAGTAAAAGGGAGACGCGACTACAACGAGGATTAGTTCTGGAAATTGGTGTAAGTGGCGATTAAACGGTGCGGATACACTCGAAACTGTAACGAGAACACCCAGCCATCCGGGTTTCCAGGCCCGGCCAGGACTGAATTTTCCACGACTGACTTCCCGGGCTGGGGAGGCAAACTGCAACAACGCGAAGCTCTTTAACGACATCTCCATTCACTCGACACGATCAATATCCGTTAAACACTCGCCATTAATACAGGTGTTCGAAACCGGCAATCGTATCTCGAAATTGCTTTACACCGGGCTCTCGCGCCACCGGCGACGGGGGAGGGAGACACGAATAATTCTGCTCATTAGCGATCCATCGATTACGCGATATTCACTGAACAAAGTTTCCCTTTGTCCGTCTATTACGGGGGGATTGTTCGCGACAGAAAGGTGACAAAGTTGTCGGGCGATCGTTTAATTCGAAAATTAATACGCGACCAAGGGGAAGGGAAGAGGGGGGGGGGGGGGTTTAATCGCGATTTCACGCGGCGTTTGAACTCGAAACCGGAAGCGGAGGACGATTCGGTGATGAACCTATCCCGGCGTTAAAACACCTCTCGCTCTTTCCCTTTCGCGCTTCTTCTTTCCTTCATCGACGGTAAAGTTGCACGCCGCTCGGAGAGGTGCAAGGAGTAATTAGCCGTGATAACGTGTGATTAACGCGTGCCGCGCGTGCACGCGCGAATATATAGGCATTAATTAAAATGTGTACCAGGCCGACGCTAATGGAACGATAAAGGCTCCCGCTCCTTCAACGATCACCCGTTTGATCGCGCGCGATTAGAACCGTCGAACGAATCAAACATCTCTGCTTTGTTAATTTATTTCATATTTCGTACTGTACATTTGTTGCATATCATGTTGTGTTACATTGCACAACACAAATATTAATAAATACTATAACTCTCTATATTATATTATATTATATTGTCTGAACATTGTATTACTATTATGTTTTAAATACTTGTATTAAAGAAATATCACTAGAAATATCTGAAGACAGCGTGGTCAAAACAATCAATTCATAGAACTTGTAAAACTTTTCCAAGTTAAAACGTATAATGATACAATTTTCTGTTCTTTACTGTATCATAAATTTTCTTCTTATTTTTTGCACTTTAGTTTCTTCGGTAAAAAAGATCTACGTTGCAATTGTCGATTGTTCCAGTGTTAATAATAGAATAACGTAATGTAATTTAATTATTCCTGCAAATTATATCGACTAAAAACGATATACGCAATTTTGAACAGATTCGTGCATGCGTTCAGCTAATAAAATTAAACGTAATTGCTAACGATTGCTATTAATTGGCAGTCAATTACGTTCGTTATTTTCCCAACCCTGAAACGCTGTTGTAAAACTCGAATTTTATCACTGAAAGTGATTTTAGCGGGGGTAACCCAGAAAATCGGGCCTCTTCAGATGCAACGAAATTAGCTTTAGATTGGTTGATTTGAGTCACGTGATTCGCGAGGAGGCGTGGGCTAGACCTCGAGTAGGAGTGGCGTTGTCTGGTACTGAGCGATTGCGCCTTGTTTGCATATCAATAAAAATTTTATGGCAAAAAGATCGTCTTCATTTCCGAGTCAAAACAGTTGCTTCTGGGCCTTTCAGTGAGACGAATCGTACTGGGGTACAAGTCGTGAAGTTTTTTATATTCTTGCTTTTATTACAATTGCTAGGAAGGAAACTAAAACTATCAACTTTTACCCAACTCCTAACCTGTGTCAACACATTTAAAGAGCGTACCCCATTATTCTATTTTCTATCACCTCAATTTCCCTATCACCGTCTACAATCGTGAAATCGGGAATTTGACGGATTGGCGATAAAAAATTCAAAGGGTAAGCAAGCAATCGGAAAGGCGATTTAACGAAATCGTCGATCACACAGCGGAAACCCTGCCCCCGTAGATTGACGAGCGCTGTCGCTCGAATGGCTCTCGATTACCTAACCGGGACCAGCTGTGCCATTGGCGGAACGTTCACCGGTGATCGACAACCGCTTCAATTTCAGGCAACGCGTTAAAATTCGCGTTAGCCTCGCTTATCAGTCACTTGGTGCTTTTGTCGACGCGGCGCGGAGGTGCCGGTGACACATCAAACGGCCGCCCGAATTTTCGCCGCTTCTCCTCCGGTTTTACTCGCGCGCACGACCCGCGACGATTTATCTTTGACGAATCACCCTTCGCAGGCTCGTGACGCGACCTCTTTCGAGCCACGTACGTGCAACCCCTCGGCGATAGGGGAGCCAAGCTAACCTCGAAAGAGGCACTTCAACCCTCCCCGCTTTTCTCTGTTGCGAGAATTCCTACCCAATTCGTTCCAACCCACCTGCGGCCACGATCTTTCTCTATCTCATCGTCCGTTTGCCTTTTTGTTTCTTTTATCTCTTGCTGTGTTTCGTTCGTTCCATAATTTCTGCGGTTTTGGCAAGGAGGTAAAATAGAACGATTAAATGAAACGAATTTTTGAACAAGACCGACGAATTAAAATTCAAGCTTTAATCTTTCGTTGCGAGATACTTTCTGAAGTCTCGATTTCCATGGGGGTTTTCGTTTTCGTTTAGTTTCCGAAATGAATAAATAAAATGGGTAGATTTCAAAATTGACTCAGGTTCGGTGGTATCTTTTAGAGAATATATTGAACTGAAATTCAAGTCTGCGTAAAGTATGAGACTTAATTTCATAAACGAATAAAAACGTGATATTTAACAATCCTTCACAATATTTTCGACGATTAAAATGTAATTTGATCTACAAATTCTAAGATTAATATTCAAAGAATTGACTTATTTTAAGCCAAAGTTAGCCATTAAGCCATTTGTTGCTCAGAAGCAACTGTTCCGACTAGGAAACGAAGACGACCTTTTTGCCATAAAATGTTTATTGATATGCAAACAATATAGGCGCGATCGCTCAGTACCAGACAACGCCACTCCTACTCGAGGTCTACGCCACGCCCCCTCGCGAATCACGTGACCCAAATCAACCAATCGCTAATTTTCGTTGCATCAGCGTTGCACCTGAAGAGGCCCGATTTTCTGGGTTACCCCCACTAGAATCACTTTCAGTGATAATATACAATATCTCGGTATCTCTCGTTGGAAAATAATTTCATCCAAACATTTTACGTTTCAACTGACTGTAATTCTGAAATATTCAGCCAATATTCTAACACATCGTTAATAATAAATAACGTATAATATTTCGTTGAAAAAGTAACTTCGCTTCGCGATGACGCTATAAACCACTCCTGTAAAAATCTCGAGTCCGCGTTTGTGTGTTCTCTGGGACGAGACCCGAGCCTCTATTGTCCCAATGTCACCAAGAACTTTTCCCTCCCACGACTCCTGTCCCCTTTGAGGGAACGTTTCTCGCGTTTATTCGATATTTTTATTCGCGTTTAGCCGCGGAGCGCGGCAGAACGAAGAGAAAATACGGTTGGAGTTACGGTTCGAGAGTGACGGCGGTCGTCAGACCAAAGTGCCAGTTTATTGCGAGCAACCGAGCCCCAAGAGTGTTTGCCAGCCGGGAGAGGATCCCTTTCCAGGTAATGCGTTTCTAGCAACTGTACGGACCAAAGTACCACTCGGAATCGAGTTCTTCAGTTCGATTAAAGTAACACAATTGGATCGCTTAGAACGGCTTAGGAAACTTGCTCCCGTCTGGGAAACGTTTCAATACCATCCCGCTCTCTCGGCTGCGAATTAGCGACCGGATTAAAGAGTTAAACACCATCCGCCATTTTCCCTAGTCATTCTCTAACTTCAGAATTTTCTATTTCGGCCATTTCCATTTTTACAACGAGCTAATAGCTAACAAATTGTTGTAACGCGTATTTGTAAAAATTTTACTTTTCGTTTACAAAGAAAAGAGTTTGGGAAAATTGAAACAATAAACGTGGACATGACGTGAGAGTTCTAATTTTATAACAAATAAATAAACATTTGCTCTCCGATACTCGCGTCTGCGCGAGTCGAAAAACCGAGTGGCAGTTTGCGGAACGTGTTAAAAACTACCTCTTTTCGGTCCTCCGGTGAAAAAACTAACGTCGCTTCCGCTTGTTTTCTTTTTCTCCCTTGATTCCTTCGCCCCTTTCCCACTTTTTATTCTCCACGTAATCCTTTGCGCCGAAATGTTGATTCGCGCGACCCGCGCGTAAAATTGTGCCCACGATTTTAACGAACCCGCGCCGAAATTTTTTCATGCTCCGACGACCTTCTCTCTCTCTCTCTCTCTCTCTCTCTTACCTCTCTCATTTCGACGGAAAAATAAAAATTCAGAATTTCACGTGCAAGAGGTACTTGAAGCTAAAAATCAGAGATATGTGACACGTTTTATATCGCAGAAATTTTCCCGAGTAAAAATCTTCCGCTACTTTTTTAAAATTTTCAAACAAAATCTGCGACTGCTACTATAATATAAAGAAAAAACTGCACGACTTGTACCCAGAAGCAACTGTTCCGACTAGGAAACGAAGACGACCTTTTTGCCATAAATTTTATTGATATGCAAACATTTGAATCGATAGAAAACAAATTACAGGCGCGATCGCTCAGCGCCAGACAACGCCACTCCTACTCGAGGTCTATGCCACGCCCCCTCGCGAATCAGGTGACCCAAATCAACCAATCGCTAATTTTCGTTGCACCAGCGTTGCACCTGAAGAGGCTGATTTTCTGCGTTACCCCTGTTAAAATCACTTTCCGATAAAATATACAGACGTTTATTAGAAAATTAATACACTCAGTCAGATATTTCGTTACAGCTTAACGCTTCTTCCCCGAATTTTCCACTTTTCAACTTTCCATTTCTCATACTAAGCAAACAAGTCTGATTCATAACGAAAAACATGTTATTCTTTAACAACAGAATATATCGATCACTAAAGCGATGGAACTTTCATCAAAGAAATTAAAACGCAAGAAGTAAATACACAAGTAAATGATGTATTTGTCGTAAGGAACACAAGTTTTATTCATACATTTGATGATATCCATATATCTTGAAATAGTAAATTAAAACAAATATTTCATAATGTAACACGCAGAATTGTAAAGTTGGCAAACGATAGGGGTACTGCCATTATCTACAGAATTTTCAATGATAGATGTACTTTCATATGTCCGTCGACATAATAAAGCAACGCCAATCACAACCGACTGCCATCATCTCAATTCCAACTAATTCATTCTTTATTATAGCTCGCAATATATATTACAAATACTGGTATCTAAATGATTCATAAATATTGGTTATTGCTAATTATAAATGTATTTACTCCCTTTAATATTCGATGCCAATGGTACTGTTCGAAACGACGTAATCGAAAAACCTTTACGATATACCGATTCATCATTAGGCTGTGCGTTTTCATATCTTTACGACCGTCACGAGAAATCTATATGCTAATAATTTGTATACTTTGAATATTTTACACATTTTTGCACATTACACGTAGACTTTTCCTACAAATGTGTAAAAATCCACAGTATATTCATCACTATATCAAACCGTGTCGTACAGAATAAGTCAACTCTGAACTGAATATGTCCGATCTCTATGTTCTTGAAAACGAACTTGAATAGAAAAATCTCGATCCACAGTTTGTTTCTCATTTGTTTTTGTACGTAGAGTCAGTCGTCGATTCGTTCGGTATGTTCTCTTATTAACAACTAACCAAATTCAAATATACCTGAAGAATTGTCAAACTCGATTTTCCAAATTCCTTTCGGCCCATCTCCCCAACGCCGAAATTGAAAACGATCTCGGATCTCAAAAACGTCTCATCCGAGTAACACTAGCCATTGCTCCGTTTCAACGACGTTAGAAAAACAAAAAGACAATGAAAAAAGATTGCAGATGATACTCACGTTTCGTAGCCCTGGGGTGCAGGAACAATCCACGTCCCCGTACACAATGGCTGCCCCTTTTCTCCACCACTCGGTATCGAACACTCTGCAACAATAGATAGAAAATGGTTGACTAAAGCTGTCCTTTACGCGCGGCATCCTAGGATGGATCATTGGGATTCGGATTCGCAAAGATTCTACCGAACCGAACAACGAAGAGAGAGAGAGAGAGAGGTATATAATAAAATAAAACGGCAGCCCACTTCGCTCGTCCCATTTTCACGGATCACGAGGACGCCGCGTAGACCGATCCAGGAGAGATGCATACATATATACAGCAGTAACGAGAAGAATATCGGAAGCGGATCGCGAGGACCTACTGCCGCGACGAGTAGAACGCTCGCAGCGTTGGAATTCCCGGATTATTATTCGATCCAGCGGCCGGTTGATGGTCCGCCGGAGTGATACAACCCCCGGTGTTCGCCCCTTCGATTCGTGTCGACGATCCGTCGTCTCCGTTCGCGTTACGCCGAAACGACGGCAATCGAGTCCAGACGGGAAAAAGGGGAGCTTCTCCCCCTCCTGGAACGAGTCAGCGCGTCTACGAGACGAACAATTAACCGATAACGTGTTTCGATCGACGCCCATTGTCTCGCGCTGGGGGAGGGTGGGAGGACGGATAACGAGATGCAACGTACGCGCGCTCCGTTTCTTTGACGGAGATGCGACGGTGCCGAGGACGAGAATATCGAGCGCTCGTAAATGTCTGCTTTGGCTCTTCGCGGGAGTACTCGAGGGCTCCGTTCCATTTACTGCGCGGCGGTATAGGATGATTGAAAGGTGCACGGTTTGTTCTCGGAATGATCTGCTTTGTGGTTAATATTTCGAGAGAAATTTAAAATATAGTAATTCGGTTGTTTAAGGGGGGGAGAGGGATAAGATACGTGTAAGATACGGTGACAACGAAGTAGAACAACAAGGAACGAGCGACAGTGAAAATGTACGTATTGTATAAAGAAACGATTTACGTCGTGCTTTACATTTCATTTGAGATGGAGAATCGTTGAAAAGATGGAGATCGAATGTATCTAATATAACATACGATCTATATATTAATATTGTGTAACATCAAACACAAGATAAATTTAAAATAACAGGCAAAATTAAAGAAATTAAAAGAGAAACGAAATATTCCCAATCCTAGGTTAGGTTGCTGTAATATACGTACCATATTATGCGTATTTTCTCATAAAATAAATCTCTGACAAACAACAATTATCACAACTACAGGGTACACCCGCATTTGCGATATTTTTTTTTTTTTTTGGAAAAAGAGTTTCGAGCGTTCGAAAATATTTGACTAATCCCGGCAAACGACGCGAGGTAACTCCGACAAGCGGATAAACATAAAATTCTGCTTCGACTGGCTGGCCAATTAGAATGATCCCCCGCACCATGGTCAGGTAAACGAGGACGCGGCCAACGAGCCGAAACACGCATACGAAATTCCTGGCAAAAATTTCCACCAAGAATTTCCTTCTACCAAGACAATAGACAATAAAACCCGGGTGGTTCCGGCCGTATTCTCGTTTTGTTCGCCAATCCCCCTGGTACTCCCGCAGCCGCAAGCTGGACGGGGTCCGTGCGCAAACCGCGACTCTTTCCTTTTTCACTTTCGCCATTGCGAGCCGGCTCGCCCGGTACAAACCGGGTAACCAGAAAAATGTCATAGCATTATACCACTGCGTATCTCGAGGCTCCTCTTCGATCCGTTTGCAGAGCCAGGATCTTTTGTTTGCCGAGAGAAGCCAGCCAGACGTTTGCATTTTTCCTTTCGCGTGTTATTATTGGAAATTAGGTGCTCGGGCGTTCAACGTGCTTTTCGTCCCCGTCCATTTTTTTCTTTTCCTTTTTCTTTTTCTTTTTTTAATGCGTACTTGGGTTTCCTTTGGACAAGTAGAGAGAACAGAGTCAGACTCTGGGGGGACGATTTAAAGATGAGAATCCAATAATAAAATTAAGTATGCGTGCAACATCTCCAATTACGAGAGTGATTGGGTGCACGTTTCTCAATGCAGCGAGCGAAGATGAAACGAAAAAGAAACGAAAATCGATTGCATCTTTCGCGGAAAATTTTTGAAAGAATTTTAGAACCAACTTCAAAACTCGATACTATCACGCTGACCAATTTAAAAATTGCAATATTTGTAAATGTATCGTACAAACTTTTACAAGAAATTTAAACCCACGTTCTGACCATACACTTCTAAATACTGCCAACGCTTTATCAATTATAAATTCAAAGCTGTAATTAAACAACAAGAAATTGCAAACGAGAATTGCAATCGATTGAACGTGTAAAAATTTTTATGCAAGAAATTTAAAACCACGCTCTCAACAGCTACGAAAAGCTCAACCGTTCGAAAGTGTAACGCTCCTTTCTACAAAAACAGATATTTCTTTATAGCAAACACGCAAGTTCAAACTACCAACAAGACGACATTGAAAAATTGCAACCGAACAGAGGGGAGGAAAATTCCGTCCTGTAAATTCGCCTCTCGCGAGGAACGCGAGTAAGTTAACGTAGGCGCGAGCAGAGTGGTCCTCGTCGCGACTGCAGGAGATAAAGCTCGGCGAAAAATGGTGTTTATCCCGGCGCTTTGCGAGACAAGCGTAATTCAGGTGGCACGGTGACGTGCGACGAGCTTCCAGCCACCGACTTCGCCAGCCGGCCTCGCAACGGGGTATTTTAGCACGACGCGGTAATTTCATTCTCGGCCTTGGAGCGCAACGTTGAACCACGCGCGGTCGTTTCGGGCGCGAGAGAGGAGCGACGGGAAATCGATAGCCGCGCAAACCGGTCTCGTCGAAATAATTGATACGTACGAGGGAAATCCATTTCTCGCGCCCCCTGGAAATTAAACATCAACGTCGATTACGAGGAGGCGGGCCGCGGGTAGCGGAAATTTCAAAGTCGGAGTCGAACAGTTCGGTCGTCGCTCGCATTCAAACGGAGCCTAGCCAGGGGGACTGAGGAAGATTCCAGCGGCATCCGAGAGAGAAGTTGTCTGCGTCCGACGTATCTTGATCGGTCCAAGGTTCTGTTTGCCTCTTTAGACCGGGGATCAGACTCCGAGAAGTCTTTGTCCGAGTTTCGAATTCGTCTTACGTTCGTAAGAGGAGGTTTTTCTTTTTCTTTTCTCGAGCAGCAATATTCCATAACTTTGCGATGAGACGCGCAGCGAACTAATTGCAGTTGAGTCAAGTTATGCAGAAAGCTACCGATCCCCGATGATCCGGAATTGAGTGAATCTCGAATTGAGGAACTTGGATTTAACAGGGAAGAGAAGAGTTTCATTTCCATTGGATGTATTTCTTTGTGATTTTGTATTTTAACGATCTGTTTAATAGTAAGCGATACGACAAGATTGAAGCGAAGCTTTTAATTTGAGAAAAAGAAAGTTCTACTTCTGTTGGATACATTTTGTTTCTTGTTCAATGTGCAAACATTTGAATCGATAGAAAACAAATTACAGGCGCGATCGCTCAGTACCAGATCACGTGACCCAAATCAACCAATCGCTAATTTTCGTTGCATCAGCGTTGCATCCGAAGAGGCCCGATTTTCTGGTGATTTACTCCCGCTAAAATCACCTTCAGTGATAAAACTGTAATAAGCGTAAAATGTTTGTTAGAGATTGTTTCATTGCGGCTAATTTGATATAACGAATGATTTCGTGATTCACGACGAAGTATTAAAATGTTTTACATAACACGTGTTACGTTTCAGTGATAAAACGTACACATACTTTTCCAACTCGCTGGACGGGCTTGGTTGCAACAGCATGGAGCGGAAACGGAGTGAAAAATTCACTTTTTGTGTAACTATATTTCCGCGCGGCGTATGTCAGCGTTAAACAATCACTTTTTCTACGCTTTCGTGCTGTACGCGTTGCCAAGGAGGAGAAACTCTCGAAAAGATTTCCCAAGATTCGGGGTAAGCAGCGGGGAACTGTTCAAATATGCCGTGAACATCGCTGCTTGCTACCTCTCCCAAGTCGCGCAGACTGCATAATTAACGCGAATAGACGTCGATTCGTCGGAACGTCTGGGAAGAATCTCGTGCGATTCAGCGTTTCGAGCGTACGATGCTTAAATTATAAAACGACTGGGGATCGTTGGTTATTCGGTCGTCGACTAAACAATTTATCGGAATTCTCAGAGGGAGAGAGAGAGAGAGAGAGAGAGGGAAATACACGCGCGCACGGGCGGGCGGGTACCGGATACGAGCGGAAGCTGGCGAGGACGTCGAGTTCAACGTTAACGAGTTTATCGGAGAACACGTAAGGCGGTCGCTGGGGCTAATTAATTAGGCGGAATAATTTTCCACGGATATAAGGAGCGGATCGAAGGACGGGGAGTGCGCGCGAGCGCATTGGTACCAGAGGCCGTCAGCAGCCGGTCTCGAACCGAGCAGGAAACTTAACGTGTACACACGTGCCTGCCACAGGTCGATAAATTATTCAGCAGCAGGACGAACCGCCGACAGGCGTCGTGAGCTAATTAACCTCGTTATCGCGTGTGCACGTTAGACCGGGACCCTCCGCCGATCGAACGTGTTCTGTAGCTTGATCTTCCGGTCGGGGAACCTTGAGGAGGCTCGATCGAATCGAGCCTTGTCAACTTGGCTATATCGAAACAATGGGTACATAACCGGCACGAAGGTGGTTATTGTACACTTTGTCGAATGTTGCAACAGAGGCCAATGTTCCATTTGCCAATTCCGCTCGACCAATTTATACTGTCTATTCGCATGTCACAACGCGTAAAATATACATGTCATCCATCTCTTAACAGTGGGATTACGAAAGGATTCACTGAATGCTTTCTCACAATTTTGTGAAATTTTTGAAAACTGATAGAAAGACTGCCGATGTTCACGATGTAAAAAATAATTTGTTGGTAATTTGTACATTCGTAGAAAATTGTTTTATCCATTGTTAAACGTCACGAGGACTCTTAAACTTTGAAACTTTGTAAATAACGAAGAGTATTTATCAGGCCAGTACTGCACAATGTCTCCTAAATCTTGAAGTTTTCAATCGGTCACGACCAACTTAACGGTCGTTCTCGCTTGAGAACTCGAATCTTCTGAATCCCACAGGGGTGCCATTCATCCCCACATAATTCCAGGTCTCTATCACTGTTCTAGATATACAACGCTCCGAGGATGTAATGGAAGGCGGGATACGAGGTTCTTCAAAACTCTTTCACCGTGGATAGGACACTAATAATATTTTAAAAATCATAATATGTTAAAGGACACCTATATAACATACTTGTGTGAGCAAAGCACACAATTGATCGAGTTGTTTATTGTGATAATTTAACAATTCAAACTCACTGTCTTTCCTTTTCCTCGACCTTCTCCCCTTTTACTGCGACAAAAATTCGAGAGATCCTAACATTTCGACGTCCGACTCTTCAAAGTTCAATAAAACGACGCAACAAAATTGCAAAGAGAAGAGAAGACCTCGATCTGGTCACAAACACAATTGCTTAATTTCTCTAGGGACTCTCGAATTTCCACAATCTCCGAGATATCCTCGTTTACTCGAGGTCGTCAAAGTGGAGATTACGTTAAACCGAGATCAAATGGATCATGCGATTTTTCTCTTTTTCAAAATTATCAACTGCGTCTCGTAACTCTTTGTTCGTCAAAGAACAAGCTGCGCGACCTCTGTCTAATTTTCAACGGGGAAAAACTATGGGAGACTTTCGTGTTTTTTCCCCATTGAGAAGAGAAACAGCGTGTTCAACAAAAAGAGCAGAGCGTGCTCCGGAATCTGTATCATACGCAATAACAACGGAAACGAAACGCGGCTGAAGCTGCACGCTAATTAAATTCGTTACCGAATTTCCACGCGCCTCCGTTGACGCGACGTGACCGCTCGGCCAAGTTCGACGACCCGCGCCATACCGGAAACGGTCGGAATATTTCGACGGTAAGTGAACTAATTGTCGTCGATTCGACGGCCGGGGCGGAGGGATACGTAACGGACGGCCGAGTTGCAGAATGGCGGTCGAACGACGCGCGTGGAGCAATAATAGGATTTGCAGTTGACGATGTTAATAGAAGGATTTCGAGTAGAACTTCCTCGCGGAGACTAATTAACCTTGTTATTCCGACCGTGATGGCAGTGGGGGAGGGGCTGCCGCCGGCGATGTAACATTTGCTGCCGGGGGCTCGATGTCGATCTAATGGAAAGACGCACCATCGTTTACAAGCGTCGCTGGAATAATCGACGTCCATTGGGACCGATGATTCCTGCCAGAGAATCGGCCAGAGAGATCCACGCGATCGTACGCGATAATGACGCTCGGCTGTTCATCGTCCCCGACCTGCGTTCATCGACCATTGTTTCTTCCCCGCAACAGATCGATCGATCATCGATACTCTCTGCTACGTAGCAAACTCGCTCCCCCCCTCCCACTCCTCCGTGAATTTCGCATGTGAAAGTGAAATCACGGCATGGCTGGATGAAATTATAACGTTTAATTGAACTGCGAAGTCGGGGGAAGTAAAATGATTGGATTTTAATATGTTTGGGGTGTGTCACAATGGACATTCACATTAGATGAAAATACCGTGTTTCTTCAATCAGAAGGTTGTATAATTAAATCGTTCGATAAAGAGAGGTATATTTAATTGAATTTGAAGTTGATTGATTTTCAACGTGTTCTTAGGTACGTACTAACTGTACGTTTCATTTAGAAAAAATGATATTGTATATCAGGAGAGAGAGATTGCTGAGTTGAGATTAAATTTCCATACATTCTTAAATACGAGAATGTACCACTTATGTTCTCTCGAGACTCTTAAAAAGAATCTTCGTATTGATTCGCGTAGAATCACGAACGAAGATTCTCTAAATTCAATGCGCAACTGATTTACTGTTGCTTGATATTCCATTGGAATAACAGCGTGAGATTTAAATTTAATCTCGTATGTACAATTCCATTAAAATATTCTAATTGCTTTCCACCATGGTTCGTTAAATAACGCTCGACGGTTGAATTCTTCGTATAAAAATTCAAAGCCAAACTGCATTTTAAATCAAAGACGCGTAATTTTTGACGTCGTACACGGCTGACCTACAGGTGGCTTGTTGGACGTCTGACTTGCGCTGACCTACATCCACTAGTCTTGACCCAAGGTCGGAGAACTGCAAACGTGTTAATCTGGCAACACCTTCTTCGATCGCGTTTCCGCGCAGAAAAACATCTCCATTTTGATCAGGACTTTGTTTCATATACACGTACTCTGAATCTACAACATGTGCATCTTTGGTATTTACATTTCGGAGGAGTAGTTACTCCATCGTTCAAAAATCCCAGCTGGCTTTTGCCTCTCGATTAACAAACCGGTGATTTTTATGCCGAAAATGTGATTAAACGAGCAGAACCATGGGTAGGAAATAGTTTCATACGTAGAACGTTATAAAAACCATTACATTTCGGATGCGCACGCGTACTTTTTCGTACGCAACTTCCGTGGAATTTAAAATTTCATATAAATTTAAAAATTATCAGTCACGAGAAAACCCACGTGTATTTACATTTAAAACCTATCGCACGTTCGAAGCCATCGCTCGATACGCTTTCCGATATAATTACCGCCGATACAATACAGCGAGCGCAACGGGGTTAAATCAATACCGTTGATCCTACGAATTCCCAAGGAAAAATTCCCACGGTGCGGCGCGGCGGCCGGTTGGAAAACCGAGGGAAAAGAAAACAGAACGAGGGGGAAACTCGGACGAAAACGCCAATACCACGCGAGTTTCGCGTTTAAACGGCGCGCACCAATTCGGTGGGTCCCCGTCCCGGTGACCGTCCGAAAGAGAAACAGCGGCAGAAAAAGAACGATTTTTCAACGATTCTATGGAAAAGAATTCGAGGATTCTGGGAGGAACCCGGTGGCGTTCTCGCGCGAAATAACCTCGAACGATGTCACATTCTGAATGCCCTCGCAACGAGTTGCGGTGTTTCTCGTTGAAACGACAGATCCGATTCATCTTTTGAGCTGTCGAGGGTTCCAGCGAGTGTCGGCGGGTGAACGTGTCGGGCAACCTCATCTGATTACGCCCGAGCGAAAACTCCCGGGCTGGTGACGTTCATCGAAAGGGCAGCCCATTTCTCTGATGGACCTCTAGGAATCCTCCTTTGGATAACCGCGTTTCGGGACGAACGCTACCGGTGATACACTCCGGCTGCTTTTACTGAAAATTATACCGTTTTCGTCTGCCTCTTCCGTGTCAACGAGATTGCAGATCTTTGGAAGATTGACGCAAAAGGTGGATGCTGAAATACGCATAAATAAATAGAGTACTTGGCTGCGAGTCTTTCGCGACATCTACATTCGAGCACAAACCTATTGATTTTGACTATAGTCGAGAGAAGAGTATTTCGAACACTTTGAACTTTGGTGTTCAAAAAAACACGAGATTGTGAAAAATGAAACAAATATGAGAAATAAAAAGCACGCTGGAACATCAAACCAAAAATCTCTTGTCAAAAATTGATTTTAAAAATTTATTTTTTCGCGAGGAATCACCGTCTGCTCGGATTCATCGACTGCGGCGCGCTTTGCGTCGAGCGTGCACGTGTAAGCATAAAAGGTGAGGAGTGAAAATTTTCGTCGACAAATGAAACAACGAGGAACAAGTTGCGTAAATTCACGTTCCGCCGGCGGAACTGGAGGAACGCCCAAGGGAGAGACGGTCGCGTGGTGTTTCTCGCTTCTGAAAATCAGAGACGCGCATGTAGATAAAACGGAATTTACGCGGTGCCGTGTCGGATCGCGTGCAGAACGGAATGTTGCAGAGCGCGATAAATCAAACGTGAAATATTCTTACCGGAGCAGCCTTTTTGGATTCGCGACGAGAGAAAATAAACTGCAATGAAAATAAATTTCGCGGATCCGATGCACGGCATCGAGATAATACTTGTTGCTTGTACATGCACGTATAAAAATGTAAAAGGCATTGCAAACTCACGTTGTTGACTGTGAAGAACGCAAAACTTTATATGAAACGCAAGTTCTAAAATCAATTTTGCGGCAAATTTTAGTATATCCAGAGAAACGTCACCTGCGACGTGAAAATGATGATTCACGATCCGCAGGTGTTAGTTTCATATTAACATTGAAACTGACTGAAATATGAAACTAAATCCAACTTTTCATGGGATGGATTAATTTGAGAACTTGCAGAAGTACATTCAAACACTTATGGGAAATTTTTATGAATGTTTTATATACGTTGTGTGAAACATTTTTGTATAAAAATTTCAAAGTATTTCACGCAACACGCGTAACAAGTACCCACCATTGTTAAATTTCGTCTGTGCCCGGCGAGTGCCCGAATATTTTCGCGAATCGCTCATACGCTTTCTACGGTAAATTACACCGCAGTCTGACAAAACCTTGGACCTTTTCTTCCGAGCACACGCACAGAACGCACAGAAATTAAACGCGAATGAATAAACATGGATTAATCAGAGGTTATTACGAATGAATTAACCGAGAACCAACGAACCGCCGTTGCAGAGAGCGCCACTGACGAATTAACGCGTTCCGCCGCGGCGAAATGAAAATTAACGAGGATAATCTTATATGAATGAGAGCGAGCTCGTCCAACGGGCGCCTAATCGCCGGGAGTACGCACGGATAAACAGCAAATAATGTTTGATCAATGCGGTCGGATGAAAATGCATGTACCACGATCGCTCTCGCGCGCGCTATTCTACCAATTCCCTCCGGTTGACGCAAGTCCGGAAGTCGACAGAACCTGGCAAATCAATCGCCGTTCGACTCGTTGGAACGCACGGTGCACGGAGCATTTCGAAAACTCGCGAACACGAGTACTAGGTAGGTTGCGATGGTAGAAATGTTCTTGCGAAATGTAGAAACGTGCGAGTTCGCGCTCGAACCAATTGAGGAATTCGCTGAGCTATAGTGGAGAGCGTAAGGAGCTTACGAGATGACGCGACAATCGCATCGTGCGATCGTCTGACATTAAGATCCGAGATTAAGACTTGTCGAACCTGCCGACAAGCCTCGAGTAATTAGAGGATAATTGTGATTGGATCGCAATCAACGCCTCGCTGGAAATCCGGTTAATCGACTGGATTCAACGTCGGGGTGTTAAGTATCCGCGAATATTTCAATCAGTGTCGCTGCTGGTGATTCTTAGTTTCTCTCGCCTTCAGGTCATTAACTTTTGACTTCGACTTAAAGGCACTCCTTTGCAGCGCGACTTTTAGCGCGACAATCGGTGAATTTAACGTACAAACGACAGAATTTACACGTTATTACACAGTGGATAAATTTACTGCAACACACGTATAGAACTCATACATTCTTATTACGAAAAAAAAACTGCACGACTCGTCTCACTGAAAGGCCCAGAAGCAACTCCGTTCCGACTAGGAAATGAAGACGACTTTTTTTACATTAAAATTTTATTGAAATCGATAGAAAGCAAATTATAGGTGCGATTGCTCAGTACCGAACAAGGTCTACCCCACGCCCCCTCGCGAATCACGTGACCCAAATCAACCAATCGCTAATTTTCGCTGCGTTAGCGTTGCAGCGATAATAAAGAAAAATATTACAACGTTTCGTTACAAGTGAAAATTAAAATAACGAACACATATTACCACTGCGTATGACGATGAACGAATATGACAGGTATTGGAGTTACGTTATTCGATTTCTAGATGCACATATTTTTTTCATCACGGTCGGAAAAAGAATTTTTCACCAAAATTAATAAAAAGTACCACTCTCGCTACAAAGATAAAATATATATACATATATTTACAAATTAATTAACACGAGACAAGATACCCCAAACTCTCCTTTGACAAACTCGCACGTAGGCTCTTTTTCCGAGCAATTACGACTTAACAAGCTCGTACGTACACTCTTCTCTAACCAATCGTAATTATCTTCTTGAATTGCGGTTAAAGAATCACTGTGCATGAATCACTCTGTGTAAATTGCCGGGTCAAATAAAATCAGACGAGATCTTCCGCAAAATCTTCCGTAGAATGGCACGCCCGTTACATCGGTGCGTAATTATCTTCCAGGGGCTGATTCACAAGCACGAAGATATATCGCCGTTTGGAAGCACACGCTCGATCCATTACCGCCGTTCGCTAATTCGTGTTTTATGTACCGTCCCGGTATAACGCAGAAGCGTTCCCGGTCATTAGGCCGCCACGAGTAGAATGCAAGCGACGCAGATCTGTTGGCATTGCCTCTGTCCTGTTATCGAGGCATCTACCCCACAATAACCGGAGGGTGTACGTATCGCTTATCCTCGAGTCTGGCGTGCACGTGGCGCCTTGGGTCGGCCCTGTGTACACGGCCGCGTTCCCATCCTTTGACTACGTGAAAGGAATTTCCTTCGTGGCATGGCTGGTTACCGATAGAATTCGCAGAATGTCGGGGTGAACTTTCCTCGGCCGTCGAGAAGTCGCCGCCACAATAAATGGACGAGTACGAATACGAATGACGTTACGCACACGAAGAACGAGGAGACGAAGAAAGACATTTCTGTCGACATCCTCCGTCTCTGCGTGGTAAGGATCGCGGACAGTGTCCTCTTAATTCTCGTTTTATTAATTTTAATTATTTTCAATTTAAGGAATTTCACTTGAAAGTGTTCTTTTTATTTTAGGTATCACAGTTGCGAGAAGCACCGATTTTTTGAAGAATTTGTTTCGATACTTCAGGTTGGTGATTGATGTTTGTTCCAGTGTGAAGAATGGGATATACACGTACATTGTATTGATATTGATATTAATATTAAAATGCTACGAAAAGTATCTTTTACTTTTACTTTTATGATTGCAAATATCAAAAAAAAAAAAAAAAAAAAAACTGCACGACTTGTATCCCAGTGCGATTCGTCTCACTGAAAGGCCCAGAAGCAACTATGCTGACTAGGAAACGAAGACGACCCTTTTGCCATAAAATTTTATTGATATGCAAACATTCGAATCGATACGAAACAAATTACAGGCGTGATCGCTCAGTACCAGACAACTCCTACTCGAGGTCTACCCCACGCCCCCTTGCGAATCACGTGACTCAAATCAACCAATCGCTAATTTTCGTTGCATCAGCGTTGCACCTGAAGAGGCGGTTACCCTCGCTAAAATCATCCTGGTTCAAACAAGAAATGAGATAGTTATTTATATCACTATGTACATTGGTTTCAAATTTTATCAACATAATACCGACGTAATTATACGTCGTTGTAATGCTAACAAAGTTTTAAAATACATCAGTTAAAAGTTCGAATACTTTTGTGAACCACGAGGTATAATAAATATTTTCTCATTAATCATTCGTAATAAAAAAAAAAAGGAAGTCCTTTTCGTTTTATTTCAATTGATATATTTTTCCCGCCATACAAATGGGCGAAAAGAGAAAGAAAGCTCGATCGGCGAATAACATCTTCCCTTGGTATATAATTCTTTTACTGAAGGAAACGAGAGGAAATCAATGGAATCAATGGATTGGATCCCGGTTAGGAAATCGATAAAGTGGCTAATTGGAATCCCGGTATCGATGGTATTAGAGGATCTAGCCGTTAACGCGGCAAATTCCGCGAGTAAGCCACGCTTTCTCAGTTTCTTTTCTCGTTCCAGCTGCTTAATCTCTCTCTCTCTCTCTCTCGATATTCTATCCCTCCATTTCTCTTACCGATTAAACCTCCGTTTCACCATTTTCCTTTCTTCCTGCTGCGCTTTTTCTTTCCCTTGGCTTAATTCAATTCAATTTCTGCCGGAGCGGAGAATCGATAAGTAACGAACTGGGTGCGAAACGTGCGCAGAAATGACTGCCACTCGACCTGTGCGAGGAAGTTTCCTTCGCGATTTACTCGGGGCTAATGCCACCCTGTGCTTGACCTACATTCATCTTGGAGATCTCGTTAGTTTCCGCTGAATAAGAAACATTCGGCGCGAAAGCAGTTGAATGGATGTTTGCTCAAGGTCGGGTTTATGGAAATATCTCTCTCCCGCGAAAACCCCTTCTGTCATTCTGATAGACGCGAAGTCTGTTGGTGGCATTGTAAGCGTAGCGATGGGCTCGAGCAGCTTCGAACATGGATGAACCAGAGTTTTGAGAAATATTTTGGAACAAGGGGAGAAATAATACCTTTAGGCAGGATAATCTCAGATAGTAAGAGTCAGAACACTGGATACTGAAGAATTATCCATGAATACCAACGAAATCGTCACCACCGTTTTGCCAGTGTTATCGACAGATCACCTACTTTGTGAAACGCAAAGACAAAAGTACAAGCTCCACCCAAACGTAGCTTCGACATTCCAAGATCATTATTAAAAGTGCTTGCTTTCCAACTCTATCTATCGCAGAATTTAACAGCAACAAAACGCAGAAAACAGCTAAACGCCAGTAGTGTTGAAAATTTAATTTTCAAACGTTCTGAAATTAAATTTTTTAACCTTTTACAATTTTCTGAAAAAAGAAGAAAGAATACTTTCACAGAGAGTTGAATGTCCAAGTACGACAGAAGCTAAATTTTTAATTTTTTGTAAATTCTTTAAAAGAAAATAATTCTCCCAAGAGAATTAAATCTGAACGTGAAAGATTCTAATTGTTTATTGAAAAAAATTTAATTGAAAGATGCGAAAGTAGTGACTCTTTGACCAAAGTACATACAAGTTTTTCACAGAACGAACGATAAGTCGTAATTGTAAAACTTTGTGTATATACCAGATTTAGTGATAATAAATGACGCAAAGTTCGACAACGTAGTTTAAAATCTGAAATCTAGCAACGAATTATAATTCTGTCCCTATTGAATGTATCATTCGAGAAGTTGCATCGACTTCTATGACACGATTGTCTCGACTGTCTAACAGAGCAAAAGCCAGCAACAAACTCGACTCGGTCCCATCGCTACTAATCGCCGAACAAAATAGAGGGTTGTAAAATCGATGGCGTGTTTCAACTACTAGAGGGATTCCACCAGAGGGTGTGTATAATCGTGCTTTCACGCGAGTCTGACGTGTCACCGCATTAATCAGCGTCGTCGCACGATGGCCCACTGTACCAATACAGAACTTTGTTCCTCCCGCTGGCGTCTGAAGAACTTGCCTATCTATCGATCATTCGCGCGGCGTCCAACTTTTCGCAACGCGCAAGTTTAACGACTCGCAAAAGCAAATAGATTCTCGAAGGCGGATTACGCTTCCGACCAGAGAGAGAAAGAGAGAGAGAGAGAGAGAGACCAGTCTTGTCGATTTTCCACGCGGCACCAGATTAAGTTCGACGGAACATAGATTACGGTGACACGCGCGCGACGTTGCTGCAGCTTCCGCATCCGGGTGCTCGAAGCCGACGAACCGTACGGTAATCCTATCTCACGCGGTTCGATTCGTCGCCCGACACGGGGACCACCATCCCGTTTCTGTCACCGCGCATAAAACACGACGCACTTGACGCGATTACCGCTCCCAAACCGAGTCACCGGCATTCGTCCCTATCCGATACCGTGTCGCATTATGCACGCCTCTGTCACGCGAATTGTCGCATCAAACAGCGACGTTACGTGTAATGAATGATACACGGTCAGCTTGGCTCCCAGCGGCGGGCAGCAGCCCGGGCCCGGCTTTCAGCTGACGATGCTTTGATAGATTTTCAATGAGACGTGCAAAGAGAGTCGGCTGTTCGTCTACGAATGCAGACAGGTAAGTCGCGAGTAATTGCCGTTTAACCTTTCTTCCACCAGTGGTTCAACTCTCCGTGTGTTTCGTTGGATGGTTGCATTACAAATTTTGTGTATTTTTGAAAATTGTGCGTGTGTGTATGTAAAATATTCGAAATAGAATATCGCGACACGAATTATGGTTTCAATTTGGAAGCTACAGTATTTGAATTCGAATTTTAAATATAATTTCGTTAAACTAGACATTGACAAATAAAAAAACTGCACGACTTGTACCCCCCGAGTACGATTCGTCTCGTTGAAAAGCCCAGAAGCAACTATTCTGACTGAGAAAATGAAGACGGCTTTTATGCAAACATTTGAATAATAACAAAAATCAATACAAAACAAATCATAGGCGCGATAGCTCAGTACCCCTACGCCCGCCCGCGAATCACGTGACACAAATCAACCAATCGCTAATTTTCGTTGCATCAGCGTTGCATCCGAAGAGGCCCGATTTTCTGGCTTACCCCCGCTAAAATCACTTTCAGTGGTAAAATACTTCAAATACTCAGAGTTTATGTTACAAATTCAATACGTAATTTACAATAAACGGGCGTTATTCCACCCGTCATTATGACGTTGAAGGCCTGACAGTTCGCCTAACGCGCGAACGAAACGAAAATCCCACCCCAAGCAGAGGCATCTAATGTTCCGTAACCGTAACCACAAAGAGGATGAGAGAGTAAATCTCATGCAGCGTTCGTTCGACGTTAGGGACGGCTTTTGCGCTAAGCGAAATTAAAAACGAGCAACGGCCGCCCCTCTCTGTCTCTGTTCTCAGCATCCCGTGGCCGTATTTTTGCCAGAAGAGCTCTTTGAAGATACTGGCGGCAGCCTTTCACCGAATCAAAAGGATTCCCCGAGTAGCTAACCTCCTCTGACTTTCGGTCTGGGTTCCCTCGGTCTCGTCTCGCTACGTTGAGCTAAACGATTCGTTCCTGAAGCGACGATACCGAGTTTCGAGTGCGAATTTCAAACGAAAACGACGCATTCGTGACCGATTCGTTTCTGAAAATCTCGAAAATCAAAAGGCAAAAATTGGACAACTCTCGCCTGGCGAATGCCAGGAACAGCCGATTACGAAGAATCGCGCCACGCTGTAATCACTTTCGAACGATAAAAGACAGTATTCAGTATTCGGTAAAATTCTACGAATCACGTATATACTTTGTGAACTATAAATGAATATTATAGTACATTTGTATATAGCACAATTGCACTTGCTTGACGAGTTCGAACAAATTGAAGTTTTACTGTAATTCTTTTTGGAAAGCAACCCATCATCTATCGATCGGTATCAGAGCTTCTTTAATCGATATGTTTCGTGATTGAAAAGTAATTTCTAATGTACTGATCAGTGCCACTATTAACTAACGTTAATTAAACGAAAAGAACAATGAGTTTGGATAAAGGTACAGCCATGGACGAAAGAAGGAACGATTATATCTTCCAATGGTTCACTATCAGTTATGAGTTGAAACCAGTCAACAATGTCAGTGTTGATAACTTTTGTACCAAACATTTTCTAACGCACTGCTGATAATAAATTAATAACGACGATAACTATTCTGACAATGAGACGCGCATCACGTATCTACTCGATTGCGAATTTTCATGCAAATTTATATTTTTATATATGCATACGATAATAAAAACGGAATTTAAACAGCGATTCGTTTTATCGATCGATTGAAAGTTGTTACGAGCGCTCTGCTTTCAACATTTTGTACATTTGAATCCCGTGGATTTTGCACGCACGCACAAAAATCAGCAGGCATATAAACTCTCGCCAAACATAATCCAATTTCATAAATGTACCACGTTTTCCCACACACTTGTCTCTTAAACGTTTCCTTTTTTTCTTTTTTTTTACTCTGTTCGTTATTACATTTTAATCCTCTAATGTGTTACTTCCTGAATATTCCCACCCCGCAGAATGGAGCGTCGTTCCAGCACTGCGTAGCAAAGTTCGATAACATTCGAGCGGCGCTCTGGCGGTCGTCACTAATGCTCTTTGACTCGCGCTCGTGCTTTTATATAACGTAATCTGCCGAGCTACCAGCCGTTGAATAAACTTGCCTGCTCTAGCAGAAAACAGACCCGAAAGAGATTTCATAATCGCTTCGTGTCGTACGAACTCCCGTTCTCTTAAAGCCACCGTCGTCGACTCGCGTCGTACATGCGTACGATGTCGCAATATCAAACGACGAACGATCGCGTTTTTCGTCTCGATCAACCGGCAAATGGTAATTATTCTCACGGATGCAAACACTGTTGATCGTCCGCTGTTCGCACTCAAGCGAGATTTTTTCGATGTCGCGCGAGTTTTACAAATTGCTTCGTTATTATTTTTTGAAGAAAATATCCTTCTCCCTTTTTCCAAAGAGGGACGTTACACTTTGTGTTACGTTACGTCGCAGTTCAACATTGCGATTTGTTTTCTTTCTTTTTCGTGTCATGCTTCGAGCTCGAAAATGTCTCTTCTGATAACTACATTACGAGTTGGATTGCAAGTTTCTCGGTGTTGTGTGAGTTTTCTGAAAATATTATTGAGCACGTGCTTTGCTGCATTCGGGAATACTTTCTTCCCAGTTGTATCGTTTTCAATGAAACTTTCGCAAAACATTTCATTCTAAAGAATCATCTTTCCAACTACGATCTAATTAATCTTTTGAGCAATCGTGTTTTACGAGATATTGCACTTTGATAAAGATAAAGTAACGCAATATATCAACGGATGGAATTTTCGTTGGAATTCTAAAATTGATACATTCGCAGTTGCTCGCTATATTGTTGTAGTAAAATGCCCTGCGCTTGCCGAGACTCTATTTTTTAAATCAAAAATGTGAATCCACGATCCACGATTACACGTTAGCTAAACGTAATCAAACCAGCTCGACGATCGTTTCTCTCTTTTACAGAGAAAAGTACCCGGAGAGAAAATCCGTCTGGGAATAAACGAAACGTCGATATTTCCCGAATATCCGAGAAACCACAAAGATCATCCAACCATAATATCCCCCGGCAGCAGCTAGCTCGTCCGAGTAAAAACGAAAATTATTTTTATCGCGATGAAAGCCAAGGCGGCGGCAAATCTCAGGATATCCCGCGTGTTGGCAGTTGGAAACGATAATAATGACGATGAAACCGAACGCCGGAGTATTCCTAGGTCTGCAAACCCTTCGCCGGAAACGGGGTTGGACCCGTGCCAGGACCGTTCGCCGGCATTCGCTCCGAATATCCGGATGACCCGGCGCCTCGCGTGCTTCCAAGGATAGACAAACCAAATTCCGCTGGTGGCACGCGTAGGGGGGGGGGGCAAAACCCTTTGGGCCCCGATCGACGAAAACCCTTCTCCTTTCCCACCCTCGGCTCTTTCTCCGTGTTGTCCCCTTCGGGGACAGGCTCACCTACCTCGGGACGGGACGCCCGCGCGTGATATTAATCCGGCGCGATAGGGAGATACGTGGCTGGTGGATGGGCCGGATGTTGCCCGGGCAACTTCTCCAGCTAAGCTCCGACAGGGGGGAGATTTTCTTACCGTGTCACGTGCAATTTCGTGCCGCAAAATGCCAGCCAACCTCGGGCAACTTTGCCAGACACGCGTGGTCTCGTACACTCTGACGAACGTCGCTCCTTCCTCCGGGCTTCAGAACGCGGGCGAGCGTGTTCTTTTGTGCAACGGAATTCGGTTTCGTGCCGCTTGAAAAGGACGTTTTACCTCTTAAACGCGTTCGGCATTTCGTATCAGGCGAGGGAATAATTTTACTTTTGGTCAAATTATCTTCGGCCGTTGTGCCACGAGCGGGCTCGGATGCGCGGGAATTTGAAGGGAATTTGAAATTGCAACGCTGTAAAGGAGGAACAAGTTGCACGTTTAAATACGTAAATACGTGGATGGTGGATTTAACAGTCGTTTTTGGTCAAATTGTGTTACAAAGAGAGATTCCGAGATATTTAAAGTTGCAAAAGTGCAAAAAAGTAAAGTAACTTGCATCTTAGGTTTGACGACGGGAAAAATAGCAATTTTCCAAGTTGGAATGTTTTCCAGGTAAAGTTTTCCAGAAATGCAGATTTTATATAAAATATTTAAAGCAGAACAGAGAGTTCGCGTGTAATCATTTGGATATCTGGACCGACGCAGTTAAAAAGAAAAAAGAAAAAAAAATTTTGTCAGTTTTTGATTATGCATGTAGTAAATATATTTATCACAGACTGTTCAATTTCAATAATACCTAGGTAAGAATAAGCTATAATGGACTGACACAACTTGTAAATATACTTATCAGCAATCTATAAAGGATTAAATGGAAGATATATTAGACTACGTATTGATAATAGCTTTGGAAATTTTTACTAATGGTGTTAAAATAAGATAATAGTATTTGCGTTCAAAATGATGTTGATCTTTGATATTCCAAGTGATGGTTCTGCATTTATGAAAATTTAGAGTTACAGAATACTGTGATTGGATAGAAAATCAATAGCTTTGAAGATGGCAATTTCTAAGACTTCGGAGCTAACTACATATTCTAGCGAGACAGGTTGCACATCAGGCAAGCAAAACAGATGATAAATGTTTGACTTTGTGTTATAACCAGAGTCGAAATATTTGCGCATTCATACGGAATTGCAGAAGACGAGTTACGTGTCGAAAATAGCAATTTCTAATTTTTTTGTTCATGTTACATATTGTAGTGGAATACATATTAAAAAATACATGGTAAAATTAACCTTGAACTCTTCTGATACAATTAACGAATGCTTGTGCATTCACCTCAGAGTTGCACAAAATCGTCATGTGTAATAATACATACATATCATATTGTTTTCACAGTAGTTTGATAGGTGAAAAATATCTTGACTGCAAACTTACTTATAAAGATCCACAGTCCAGTGACGACGCAGAGTCGTTTGGCTTCGGTTTACTGCAAATAAAAGAACAAGTACGTTAAATTGTAATCTCAACTTCAATTTTTTAAATTGTGGATCATTACATGCAAAACGTACTGGCATGTATCCTCGTAACGTGAAACTTTTGCAGTCATTGAATGAAAATACTATTAAATGATGTGAAATTTAATACAATTTATGCTGTAATTATAGCGTGGATATTCATTCGACGAATGTAATTTGAAATATTAAACTTGTCTCGTCTCCATTAAATATCCATTAATTAATAAAATTGATAATTTTTATAAATTCTGAATCTGTCAGTTCAGGAAAAGTATCATTTGAATTGTGATATCTTGAAAATTAAAGTTACACACGAACGATGTGCTAATAATGCTCTTTGCAGTCGCTTTATGCACTCCGTGGATGGTTACTGAAGAAATGGTAAAGCGTATCCAATAAAACCCGTCAGAAAATTACATTTCCATTATTAATAGTCGACGAAGAAGGAGTTTCTGGTCACGCCTCGAAACAGTTAATTACACATCGGTACGAGATTCCCCGCAAAACCGCAAGGTAATTTTCATCCAGTGAAAATCTCGCCGAGCGATTGCTCTCTTCCGCAAACAAATCATCGCTAATTCCGTCCCCGATGACCACCAGCTGGCACGGCAATTCCCCGCAAGAATTATGCCGAAAATGCACCCTGCTCAGCACCACGCCCCGCCGACGATAAATAAACGACTCGCCTCGTACACGCTGGCAAACCCCGCCAGTTACTCGCGATTTCAGCGAGTCTCAGAGATCTAACCGAGACTTGCCCTCTCACGGAGTTCTCAGTTTCACAGCTAACCGCGTCACCGCTCAAAAATTCGTTTCTTCTGTTGAAATTTTAATCGATTACTTTCGAAGATTAATGTTAAACAATTGTGATATTTTCCTTTTGAAGAGAAATGTAAGAAGAAGTTTATCTCGTCCAATAATTTTTGAACGAAAGTTCGCGTAACTGTGACGAACAATTTTTAGGCTAAAGCACGCGGCAAAGAGCATCGTACGACTAACGACGAAAAGGTATCAACTTTTCAAACTGTTTCAACCTGGTAGATAAAAAATTGCGCAACTATTTTGTTTTACTTAGTCTCATTTGTACAAAGTGTACACCCTCTACTACTTTGACAGTGCCGTTCGTCTCTTTCTTTAAAAGATCTTTTTATTCCTTTTAGCAGATTTTTATTCGCAGCCTATTAAGGTTGTAGGAATTTTTCAAACAATATCGAAACTGTCAGAAATTAAAACCAACTGCACGATACTTTCTTCTCGCCATTTTATCGAGCTCTGAATATCAGCGTTACACGACGAAAAACTTGAAAAGTTCCAACCCATGATGCATGACTCGTTTCAAAATACACGTGAAAAAAAATAATACCGCTAGAAAAGAACAAAGATGAAATTAAGAAACGAAAAAAAAAAGAAAAAAATATAGCACCCACGTGAAACATCAACCCGTTCAAAAAGCCAGAGTCAAGAGCACGTGCCCGGCCCCGTCCTCCACGGTATCATCTTATTAAACTCGCTCGTACCAACCGAGCTGCGGTAAACGATACTGTCAATCTTCCTCTCTTGTCCCTTTCCTCGCTCCTGTCATCCTTTGCAGCAGCTGTTACCGCGGGACCGCCCACGAGCCGCGAAATTACAGAGCCCGGTTGGCGTTCCCAGCGAGAGGAACGCGTTCCTCGGCCAATTTACCAAGCGGTGATTCCAAGTCCTGAACGAGAAACGTTCTACGAACCAGGCTGCGCGTCAATGGTCCTGCGCGCCTGTGTCATTACCGGCCGCTACGAAGTTGGAGCACGAGTCCAGGCCGGCTTGAACGGTCATTAGCGACGATAGAGGTTGAACGCTGAAAAGGGGCGCGAGAGCGAGGGTGGCGGAGAGACATCGCGGGTCGCGATAAGGTGCCTCCTTTCAAACCGGCACCGCACCGACACCGCGTGGTTGGTTTCATCAGAGACGGAAGTTGAGACGGTCCGGAAGTAAGTTCAGTGTCCGGCAACGAATTCTCGGTGGCTTTTAGGGTTTGGCAACCCTTGAAATTCAAAATCCCGTTCGTTCGTTTACAGTAAGAACGAATCAATTCCCTCCATTTGGTATTCAACTTCCAGACTTTCGGCAATTGTAAACATGAGTCAAAGAGTCAAGAAACGTTCGATGTTCTACCGTCCGTTTGTACATTTTTGACGATTACACGGAAAATCGTTTCATCATAAACACACCTTGCTGTAAATTTACTCAAAAACTTGCAACTGCAGGCAGAAGGTTGACGAAGGAAGAGTCATTTCGCGGAAAAGCGATCGCTGCGTATTCGGCCGGACGCGATAAACAGATCGCGGAGGGACGACGATTCTGCCACGTGTTTCGCGGTCCCTGTGGCGGTCCGCAAACCAACGTCGACAAGCGGACGAACAACCGCTAACAACGGTTAACGACCTTCAATGAAACAATGAACGACGACGCGGCACGTTGTTACCGAGCCGGCTACTGCAAATTTCGTCCTCCCCTCGCGAACCTTTCACCGCCGATGTCCGTCGCGAATCCGCTGGTTTCCTGCGTGTCCACCATAAATAGCGTCGCTGTTTGACGATCGTTACTCGCCCGCCCAGTGACTGCGAGACGACCGCGTCTGCACGCGTTTGACACGTATATCCGAATTAGCACTGTAAAAACGAGTTTCAAAGCTCGAACTTGAAAGCTAAAATTCTCAACGCTCGATATACACCATGGTGGATTTTTCAGCTTTCGTAGGAAATTTGAATGTGCAAAAATGTGCAAAAACATGTGTTTAACGCGTGAAATAAATGTCCATTTCTTGAAACATTTTACTCTAATAAAGTTGTAATATTTAACAAAGTAGATGAGAAAAATCTCTTTTTTTTCAATTTTACGATGATTTTACAAAGAAAATTCTATTCCACTGTTATCATTTTCACTGAAACAACAACGACAAACAAGGTCCAACTACAACCAACTTGGCGCCGATAGACTCAAAGAAACCTCAAGGCTTCTATCGGCAAACTTAAACCAACCTCTAAATTGTATAGTTTCAAACTAGACCACTACGAACGAAGAGTTTTTCCGTAGAACTCGACTTGCCAAATAACTTCGTTAACTCGGTGAGAATGGCCGGCCAGCAGCCAGGGAATTGGCGTCGCCTGTTAACCTGCCTGTAATTCATAGATCCATGAATTATTCCACGTGTTGCTCGAAATACGTTTAGTTAACTCCAGCGGAACGGTTAGAGCCAAATTAATAGAGCATAATTGTCCGAATTGTTTGGAACTCGTTGGCGCAAATCGAATTGCAAACGACGTGTCCCCGGGCGCGACCGATTTGTCTCTCGGCGTTCGTCTTAATTCATCCGAGTCAAAACAGCTCGATTTGTTGCTACCGCGATCGCTAGAGATGGGATCGAGTACTTTACAAGTAGATTCGAATCCTCGGTTGCGAGATTCGAACCGTTTGTACAAAGTATTTGTAAGATTTGTTGCGTTTGTACAAATATATTTGATTTTTGAAGTCTTTCGTTTTATTATTAAAATCACCTCACAGCTCGACATGGTAATTAACATTGAAAATACAGTTTTTCAGTTCAAGGAACCTCTGAACGTTACACTCTTTCTGGGTGATCTTTAAAACGCGACAAAAATATTTCTGTTTCTCCGTACAAAGTTTTCAAAGTGTTATGCGTGGAGAAACAGAAACATTCACCATCACGTTGTATTAGTACGAATGCGTTTGTCGTACATGCGTCTGACATTTAGTCTGAGATCCTATTCCTGTCCCATGTATGCGTACGTGAAAACTAAGGAAAAAACAAATTTTACTTTAAACGAATCGCACGTACACGATACAAGTGGTATTTGAATTTGTCCTTTGGGACTTTTGATGAGAGGAAGGGAAAAAGATCACTTTGTAAAATTTTGATTTCCAAGATTCGAATACAACACTTGCGATAGTTTCTTATTTCTCGAAAATTCAAACTACTTACCAGTTACGTTTCGAATGAAATAAACACACTGGCGAGCGCACTCGTCGATACGTCTTTATTTTCGAGCTTTATCTTTGGAATTCGCGAAACGAAACTTAAACATCGATCTTGATTTGTATATTGAATTTTGTGTATGTTTAACTTGTCTTGTATGCGATAAAACCAACGCACATTTGCAAGTGTAATTCGCGGGAACATTTTTAATCTCGAGCAACGAGTTTAGAACTTGACTCGGTATCCGTAAGTACGCGTCGATCCCATCTCTAGCAATTTCCATCGACGCGATATTACGCGCGCCGGTCGAATTGCAAGGCAAATCGACGCGGAACGTTGACGTCCACTCAAGATACAATGCTCATCGATGCGCGGCCCCGATGAATTACCAGCCATTGCGTCGGTGAATTAAATTGATGGAACACGCGGATGACTCGTCGACGCGGCGATATCCCAGCTGTCGAGACCGTTCCCGCGCACGTTTATCGCTCGCACACTTTATCGGAGATGTTCGTTTATTTATGAATTTCAATAGATTCTCGCGTTAACGGCCAAATTTCTCGGTTTAATCCTGCCATTGTTCGTGAGTTTCTCGGTTTCTGATCTTGTTGAAACGGCCAACAATTGGGAAGAGGAGATCTGGTTCAAAGTGTAAGGTAACGAAATAAAAAGTAGAATGAAATAAGAGTGGGGATTCTTTTATATTTGCTTCAAGTACAACCAACTTGCTAACGATGGAACGTAGTTCGATTGAAAATTATGCAAAGAGAGACTTTAGTTCCTCTTTGTTTCTACGTAGCGCAAGTTTAAAGAAAGAACTTTAAAGTTCCCTGTTTTTATTACCCACTTTAAATTTGTATAAATTGATATAAATTCATCGCAAATTTTACTTTATACGACAGGAAGAAATGAAAACGATGCGCTATTCCGAGTACGAAATTTCATTTCGTCGAATAGTCAACCAACTTTGGAGATTCATCGAGATTAAATGGCGAGAATTGGGATTAAATGAGATTACTCATCGAGGGCAGAGTTTGGCAGGACTCGTCGATCCATAAAATCAAACTAAGAACAATCGTTCGGAGAGAACTAAAAGGATATTTTAATATTCGAAAAAATTTCGAAAAATTTAAAATCGGAATTTCGAAAACTTTGAAATTTCCCTTTGTTTGCAAACATTAGTCTGTTTGGTTTTGTTCACAATCTCAAGTAACAGTACACGTCGATTTGCGATATCTGAATTTCTCGACACGGATTCCAACAATTTATTTCAAACGCATCGAGGTGTTGACGTTCATCTCTCAACTTGTATATTTTTCATACCAATTTGACAATTTGCAGAATCTCCTCGAGAGTTCAAATAGTTCTTCCGAAAAGTTGGACAAAGGTGGACGTGTTCGAGTTCAATTATTTCAAACACAACATCTAGCCAAACGAGATAATGTGTATATCGTTCGAGTCTATACCAAAAATAAATATACCACTTACAATGTAATAATACTGAAATTCTGTTGCAACCAATTTAATATCGTCAGACTTTCTACAGATCAGCGTGTTCCGCGCGAAAACCTTCCCGAAAACAACCGAATTGAGAAAAATCGGATTCTCAATTGTTAACAAACGACTCGCCGCCAAGATTTACACGGCGCCAAAGTCGAGATCGATCGTGAACAAACTACCGTGCCCGTTTTCGGGCAATTACACCATCGATCCCGGTTCCACGGAACGCCGCTAATTGTAACATCAGTTCGCGTGCGGCCGCGCGATTTATAACGAAGGTTACGCGATCGAATCAGACCCAATAAATAATTCGTCGGCCCTCTTGGGATCGAATTGAATTTCAGCCGCGAGATTAATTCCAGGTTTTACTGCAGACACGGAGCTCCGCCCGGAGCGAATGGAACAAACGGAATCTGCTTAATCACAGTGTCACGCTGACGGAGGAACGCAAATTGAACTGTTGGCGGATTTTCTTTTTACGCGTTTCTTTTCGAAAGCTACGTTCGATGACTGTTTAGTTTGGTTTGAACGTTACGAATGCTTGAGTATCGAATTATTGTCGTGAACCATTCATAGCATAAATAGTAATAATTAAAATAAATAGATTGTGTCTTTATCTAGCGAAAATCAACATTAATTTAGACAAAAATAAATGTCTTTTTTAAAAAAAAAAAGGATTCTAACGCTGTGACGATCATTTGAATCGGCAGAACCTATGAACCATTCGTAGCATAAATAGTAATAATTAAAATAAATAGATTGTGTCTTTATTCAACAAAAATCAACATTAATTTAGACAAAAATAAATGTCTTTTTTTTAAAAGAAAAAAGAACTCTGACGCTGTGACAATCATTTGAATCGATATGAACAAAGTACGATCGTTTGAATCGACAGAAACACAACCTCCTAAACACAATTTTACTTAATCCGCAACGCTGGAAGCGATAGAACAACGTGCCGCATTATTGATCAGCTGCACAACGCCGTGTATCTGTAGTATCAAATTTATAACACACATCGACGAGAGAGAGAGACACGAGCCTCAAAGAAGCACCGCGAATCGAACAGTTTGCAGTCGACGTTTCGCTCGCCTTTGTAACAACGTTGCACGCGCTGGGACAGAGGCTGGCGTCGACACGTCTGCTTCTTGAACGAAGAATCTCGCCACTCGGAACGGCCGTGTGCTCGCGATTGCAAAAGCTGCGACTGCTGGATAAGCGGATCGACGTGAAACGAAGGATAAATGCCTCTGCGATATCTCGAGCGTTTCGCGTACCGCTTGCGCAATGAGAGATTTTGCGCGCCGCGCAGAGGTATCGGTCTCTTGTATTAGTGATCGCCGTTAAAAGCCGGCTGCCGGCTGCGTGACTGGTTCCAAATCATTTCGCGATGTTGAAATTTTAGACAGCTACAATTCAATTCGTCGAATGGCATCGATCCGTGTTACATATTCGATTAGGAGTTGGTCAAAGTGTTCATCGACGATCCGTGTAGAGCGGATCAGGTCGTTAATAAACAAGCAGTTGCCGAACGATTTATTAGCAAGGAGTGATCCTAGTAATTGATCTTCTCTATTGCATTTACAGCGAATAAATCTGCAAAATTCTGAGAAAATTCGAGAAAGTTATTACAAATGAATTTCTCTGCGTAACAACAGTTGAAAACTTTCTAGATTTTCCATGATATTTTACATCTGTTTAGAGAACTGTATATAATGTATTTAAAAACTCTGGGGATGCTGCTGGGAAGGAGAGAAGGAGTGTGTGAAAGAAAGTGAGAAGAAAGGCCGATTGCGTTTCGTCTCGGAGTCACTTCATCGTGGGGCTGATGGCAGCGACTCCTTGCCCCAGACGCTTGTTATATAACTACTACCCCGCTAGGCTGGCCCGATCACCCCCTCTCCTAGCGGGGTCCCGCATGCTGCTTGCTTAACATCGGAGATCGGTAGGACCTCGACGCTAGGCGCGCAGCCACTTGCGGCTTCCGCTAGTCGAGTGTTCGAAACTCGTAGTCGAGGAATCGTAGGGCCGCTACAATCTGTTTGAACAACTTGTGAGACAGTGAATATTCATCAAATACTTCGAAATACATCCAAGACGACCAAGACATTAAAAACTGCGAGCAGTCCTAATCCAATTAAAAAAGTTACACGTTTCTTTTTCCACACATCCCGAGGCAAATTTTCATCGCCGAATGTTTTAGCTTCTACTACATGATAATTGAAGAAAAAGATATATTTACAAAAATATTATTATGCTTTTAGTTTTAGACATTTTACAATTTAGGATTTAATTTTATTCCCTTCGCTACTTTATAATAATTTTATAACAACTTTAAATATATATTTAGTATAAAGTATCTATCTGCAATATTACGCACTAACTGCTACGCGCTACTAATAATACCGCAAGTATTATTTTTTGCCAAGTATCCATGGATTTAATGACTCGCTACATGCCGGTTAATAGCCGCAAGAAACTCCAACCTCGAGAAACTACCCCCGTTGATGTACCAACAACCCGTGTCGCGCTCAAGTAATTAAAAACACCGTCGAATTATCCTCGGCTCATTTGTCCGCTGCTTTTTTATCACGTCGCTCCACTTGCATCGGGCCCTTTTTTATCGGTCGCCTTCAAACGTTCGCGCCCCGTCGCCTCGTCGCCTTTCAATTCATCCTGATGATCGGCCTGGTGTGAAACGCTCGTTACACCGCCCCCGCGGACCCGCAGTTTTCATCTGTTTTCAACGCTCAGTTTTCACGGCCGGAGAGTTCGTTTTTGCCTTCGTTTAGCTTTAATAGCGGAATTTTATATTACGCAAACGCATCTCGGAACGAACCTCTTAAGCGAAACCGCACTGTTTAAAATTCTCCTGCTCGTTTTAACTATAGAAGGAGGGGTCGGAGATTCATAAAGGGGAGCTTAGTTCCTTGAAAAAATACAGCAGATTTAATCCGCCGCCGCGAGATCGTACTTCCGACCAAATAATCCGGAAACGTGGGAAATAATTTCGGAGGAGAACACATTTCGCCGCACAACAGTTTGTTCGTCGTGAATTGAAACTGAATTTAAGAAACACGAAATCTTTCGATATTCTGTGTACACACTGTTTGGATTCTTTGTATTTTTAACTCGTAAATAGTCCGTAGGTTATGTTTCTAATGAACAAAAATCACTTCGCTGCTTCTTTGATCGTTTGCTCAACTGGAGAAAAGGAATTTACTTGCAATCGAAAATTACTAAAGAATACGCTTCTTCGTTGAATTGAAGTTTCGTTCGCGACAGATTTTGCGATAGAAGAACGTTCGAATAACTCGAAATTATGATTTCTGAATTGTGTCATTATTGCGTCAAATATCTTTTCAATTATTTCTTCAACGAGCAATCATCTTCGAATGAAAATGTGATTGGTTTGCATCGAGTTTCAATTAGCATTTGTTTAGGAAAACAATTTACGAGCCACAAAAATTCACTCACCAAAATACGTCGCATCACTTTATAATTTACTGCAATTCATTTTCCATTTAAACAGTTTCCCGTCAGCTCGGGAAATTGAAATACCAATCTAATTAGATTCTCGTCGAAACTTCGATCCAGGCCAATTTATAATAAAACAAACTTGTATGAAATGCATCGAAAATAAACACCGTCTTTCAAACTAAACAAGAAAAAAAACAGTCCTATCAAAATTGCGAAATGATTCTTCCTTCTGTTTTTTGATTAACTTTCAAAGGACCGGCAAACCACTTGTGAAACCTCGAACAAATATACTGAATTAACAATTATTTAAAACGTTAATAGAAGGAAAAATTGAAACAAAATACACTGAAACGAAATATAAAAATTTAAAAATTTCCGACAACTTCATTTAACTGGAATTCTTCCTACTTCCAAGAAAATGAGTGCACTGTATGAAACAGAAAGTACAAACTGTATACAATAACTAAACTGTAAATAGCAATTAAAGATTTTTGTGTTGCGCAAATTTACGAAATGTCATAAAAAGTACTTTACTTTCAATATTCTTGTTCACTATATGAATTTCCTAAAAATATCACAAACATTCTAACTAATGAAAATTTCCACAGTATCGCATGTTCGATCCCCAATCAAGGTTCAAAACATCCACAGTCGTTGAGTTTCGATTGATATTCGAATTCATCTGCAAACGCACGAATACAGATTCCGACTGATCGCAGCTACGTATTTCGGAATGAGCCGAGCGATAAAGTTGACGAGAAAAAGTCGAATGCTTTGCGGCCGCGACACGTCCCATTAAAAGATTTGCACGCGTGCAAACATCGGCGCGAAGAATGCCACGAATTTCAGTCGAAAAAAAACTCTGCGAGAAGAGCGGGCGCGTAACTATAATTTAGTGGCGTTGAATGGATTCGAGTCGGCTCGTCCTCTGCAAAAAGCGGTAAATCTACACGTGGGCGCTTTTCCACGGTGGTACTTCCCGCCGATTTGTTCCGACCATCTCGCTCTCGCAACTGTTGCTTCTGTTCGAACGCGGCCCATTCCCAGAGAGCTTTCGTGGCAAGGATCCAGCCGAGCGATCTCTTAAAAATTTCCCCACGATATTCCCCACTCGGCGATTTCAGACGTCTAGTCGACGAAGTTGGGCGTGAAGTTCACTCGAGTCCCCCTCGGAATTTTTGCGCAGGAAATTTCAAAGTGGAAATTAAAATCTGGGATGTTTAATTTCTATTACGCACAAAATGGAATTAGATATCCTAGATTTTAATTTAATATGGAAATTAACGTTTGTGATGTTTAATTTCATTTTATAAAATTACATAAAAAATTGCTAAAATTACTATTAGTAATAAAATAAGTTTCATAAAATGAAAAAGTATGTCGATCGAAGCAATTCGGGAACATGTGCGAGAAACAGACTGTCAAGTAATATATATGTTACTTGAATTAGAATTTAATTAAATAAAAAATCGACCACAATGAAACTAATTAATTCAAATTACAATTAATAAAACGAGCAACAACTATTAGTTTCTTTTTCTTTCGCGAAAGAAATACAAGATTATCAACGTCAAGATGCCAGAATAATAATAATAATAATAATATTAATCGAGAAGGAAACGCGAATGCTATCCAGATATCCAAAAGTTCAAAGAGTTTCATCATGCGAATATATTCTCGGCAACTTGCTCGAAAGCATCGCGCTAACCGACGAGCTACTTTCAACGCGGTTGCATTAGTTTAGAGGGGTCTCGTTATGCGGGAAAAATGCTCGTTTTCGTTAGACGCGTCAACATGTGTGCCTCCGTTCAGAAACACTCGTGTCCCGCAAAATTAGCAAATTCAACAACCGCTTATGTGTAATGATAATTCCAATAATATTCACGGTGATAAAATATCTCAAACCAAGTTTCAAAATAACTGTACTACTTTTGGAAAGATTCGTATTAAACAAAATCTCGGTTAAATGTATATTAAATGTATATTATTTTTGAGAAAGTTCGCGTGTTAAACAAAAAACTGCACAACTTGTACTCGAGTACGATTCGTCTCACTGAAAGGCCCAGAAGCAACTGTTCCGACTAGGAAACGAAGACGACTTTTTTGCCATAAAATTTTATCGATACGCAAACATTCGAATCGATACAAAACAAATTACAGGCGCGATCGCTCAGTACCAGACGACGCCACTCCTACTCGAGGTCTAGCCCACGCCCCCTCGCGAATCACGTGACCCAACCAATCGCTGCATCAGCGTTGCACCTGAAGAGGCCTGATTTTCTGGATTACCACGAATGAGTTACTGATTCAACAATCGCATAATAATTGCAATAATATTCACGATCGTAAAATATCGCGAAGCTTCAAGATAACTTTCAAAGTGCACACTTTGAATGCGTATAATTTAAAACAATTCCCTACCACTCTGTGACGTTATTTAAAAAAAAAGAATCGTTACGTTCGAAAAGTGTTTGCATTATTCACTACTGCAAATCGGGGAAAAAAAAAAAAAAAGCAATCATGGTCGTCGCTCGTGATTCACGTTCGCAATTTCCCCACGCACATCCATTTATAGAAAGCAAAATTTCGGTCCATTTCCACGTGAGATCGATTGGAAAAAAGATTATTTCTCGATGTTTCTGTGGTCTTCGTCACCGGTCTGGTATATATCGAAAGCACGAACGAGAAACCTCGATGCAAATCAAAAATTATTCGATTTTCGAATCCTCAAAAAGATAATCCCGCGGAACCCTATTAGATTGATCCTTGTGAAACGATTGTGAAGCGTTCGTCAAAGCATCGTCAAATCGGCGCTGTATTAGGCAGAATTACACGAGCGAACAACGAAAATCGAATTACTCCTCCAGCTACAAGCGTATCTCTAATCGATTTACTGAAATCTATCGCTGAATCGCCTGTTTCTCAATAGTTAAAGAAATTCGATGGTAATCAACATCCTCTAAACAGGCTTGCAAAACTAAAGATTAATTTAATTGGGGAATTAAATGATAGATTTGATTGGATTTGTATGCATATGTATAGAATACACCAACTGCGCAGAATATACGCAAGATACATATGACATTTAAAATAAAGTACTCGTTATCATATTCAATAGATGAAACAAGTTTCGATTTTTCAAATAATTTTTGCACACATATTTGCAATCTACGTACGAGATGGGTTATTATTTTGGAATCGTTTCTAATACGAAATTTCTAATACGTACGTTTAATATAGTATACGTATCGTGTCACTTTATTTCTTTTATAACATATAAAACATTGTACGTTATATACTGTGTACTTTGTTTGTATATAAAATAATTTAATCTCGTGACGTATGTACAAGTAATTTTATATGAGAGAGATATTCGTACAGTGTATAAATATCACACAGAAGAAAGAATTTAATAACAAATCACATGAACTTGTATATCAGGCACAATGAATGTATCGTCAGTGAAAGGCAAATGCGTGACTGCTCTTGGTCTTTAAAAAAGTACGTGCTAAAGTATATGAAAAAGATTGTAAAATAAAAAACGAGAGAACAAACAGACATTGCGGCGTGCTATGTGAAAAACACGTACAATTAATCCCTTTGAATTAGTTCTTGAGCAACAATCTCTGAATCGTACTTTTATTAAAATACAATTGCGTTGCATTTTCCTCTTATTGTTTCAACGTATCTGTTTATCTTCTCATTATACTTTACACACCAAACAGAAGACATTGCAACAGGAATAAAAGTTCCTGTCTAGTGACAAAACGTGTCTCCCTCAACGGACATACCCAGCGACTTTTTTCATCAATTTTGTCATCGATCGAATCCCGTGCGATCGCGAGGAAGCTAAGATTTTTCGAGCGAACGCCGCTCGGCGAGAATCAAGAACGAAAATCAAATCGGAGGTTTGCTTCTTGCATTTCGCTGCGAAAGATTTCTATTTTCTACACGCACGCACGGTTTCCAGTGGGATGAAGATCGTCGAGGAACATTCTCGAGCGAACCTCTTCACCTGCGCCAATTAAATTCAAATTCCCAACCTCTTTCGACGCATCAATTGCGTTATTTCGTTTTTGCTTTAAACGAATCTGACTACAATCAAACTGAAATTTATTTCTCTTCGTTAATACGATTTCGCGAAGCTTTTACGTACTTAGAACGTGGTTTGTGTAGGATTAAAATACGATTAAACGCGATAGATTCTTACTTAATTAAATTTCATCAAACAAATCTGATAAAATTTTATTACCAACCGAGCTTGAGATAACATCCCACGGAATCCATAAACGGAATTAATTTTTTTCGGAATTAAAATTTCTTTGCAAACAGCTAGCGTTCGCTTCGTTCGTCGGACATCGGCACTTTATTTGAATGGATGAAATAAATCCCTAAGGTACATCATTTATTCGATTGTCCTCGATGTTCTGCGGCACGAAGCATGCACGCATCATCTTTTTCGATTTTGTTTTATCCCTAGTTTATCAAATATATAACAAAAGACCATAGTTTTAAAATAATCTTTGATGTATCCCGACGTAAAATGTTTCCACCGTGTGTTTGTTGCACCGTTGATTTTATCGGATTTGTTTGATAAAATTTAATCAAATGAAAGTCTATCGTGTTTGATCTTATTCAAACCACGTCTCAAGTAAACGAAAGCTTCGTGAAATTAAAGTGTAAAATGTACGTTCGTTTCTTCTCGTACAAGTGTATCAGAAATTCTCAATCTTCAGCGTCGAGGTTTGCCTGAAAATGAAATTTCCAGCAACACTGTCTTGAAAACCAGGGCGGAAGAGTTTGATTCCACATTTCCAGTCTATAAACCGAAGGAATATAAACTGAATTCAAATGCGCTTGATAAATTCTCAAATCTGCTTTTTCACGCACATACAAAAAAAAAAAAAACGGAAACAACGTCCTAAATGAAAAAATATCATTCTTTCTATCGGATTTATTTTTACACGTACAACTGCACGCTGGCTGGTTGTAGCGCGATTTCAGCCTACAGGAGGTAGAGAAAAACAAATTCAAATACACTTGGCGAGATTTTCAAACTCGTTCCCCTCGAAAAGCGAAATGTCAAATGAAAAAAATGTTATTCTTTCCGTTCGATTTATCTCTGCATGCGAAACAACCCGGCGGCTGGTTCTACCGCCCCATTTCCCAAGTTGCACGCTACGCGAAAATGTAAAAATCCTTGCAGACAGTCGAACAGCAACTTTGAATTTCTCTGCAACGCGACCGGGAGAAAGAAAACAAGGGGGAAAAGGGTGAACGAGAGCCGAGGATTCGAGAAATAACGAATGTGTTGTCAGTTCGTTGGCATCCAGGTGCGTCTAATGGACACAGATTCGTGGCCAATACCGTGATATATGTCGCGGTTGTCTGTACCAGACACAGCCAGCCAGCGAAGCAGCTTCAATTTGGTAAGACAGGCGTGCAAGTCGATTTCCTTCGTGTAACGTATGCCCAGATAATGCATGAGATATGGTGATGCATGGCATCCTCCTTTATACCGATGTGCGCGGGGAAATCGAGTTTGCCGCGACTTCGTCAGTCGTGTAATGTCGCCGGCGAGTAAGAAACGCGGAATAAAAGGAAGGAAAGGAACGTCGCGTTTCCACCACGGGAAATACAAATCGACGGGAAAATTAAATAACGCGACGCGTCGCGTTTGAAACAACGTTTCGAACGCCAAAGAAAATTTAGCGAGCGAGAAACGGCGGAGCTCAAATTGACGGGAAAACGAAATGACGAGGATTTGTATTGAAATCGTGTTGGAGGCTAAGAAAAATTCCAGCAAATGAGGAGTAAGAAAATTTAAATTGGCAAGATAAATATATGTGTGTGTGTGTGTGTGTGTGTGTGTGTGTGGGCAAAAATATCATAACAAAGAAAAAACGAGCGAAAATATTGCAAGTTGAAGCAAATGAGAGATGACAGAGCTTGAATTAACAAGGGATCCAAATGAAAATCTATGCATACGTAAAACAGTGAATAATAAAGGAAATTTAACGAGCGAAAAATACTGGAGTTTAAATGGGACAGAAAAATGAAGCGAAAGGCATTTATATTGAAAATATTGGAAACTGAATACAATTCCAGCAGATGAGAAGTGATAGAATTTAAATTGACTGGAACTAGAGTTAACTCGAGGAAATTAAATGAAAAGGGAAGAGAGGAAAAATTTATATTGAAAACATTGGAAGCCGTAAAAAAAAAAAAATCTGTCTGAATGAGAAATATAATAGAATCTACGAGGAAACTAAAACAATATCTACGCACGTGCAAAACGTTGAACAAAAGAGAAAAAAAAGCTCGCTTTCGGCGAGCGAGAAACACTGGAGCTCAAGTCGAATTTAAATTAAATAAACGCAATTTACAATTGGGAATATTGGAAAAAATTCAACGAAGTGAGAAATGATGAAACTGACGTCGACGAGGAAACTAAAAAAATGTTCGAAGTTGGGCTTCAAAAGCAAAATTTAACGAACGAAAAGTACCAAGTGAACAGGAAAATTAAACGAAACGAACTTACACACGTGTCGAAACACTGGACGCTTGACGAAAACTTAACGAGCGGAAAACACCGAGGTTTGATTCGAATTTAAAAAAAAAAACGAAATTTAAAAAAAAAAACAGAATATTTCAGCAGAGAAAACATCGGAGGCCAAAGAACAGAGTCTACCGAAACGGAAAATAGCAAAGTCTGAAAGTCCATTCGTACATGTGCAAACCGTCGAGCGTTAAAAGGAGATTGAACGAGCGAGAAACGCGAAAGTTCAAGTCGGGGGGAATAAATTCGCGCGCGCTCGAAACGCAGGTCGGACGATAAAGAAAAATTTAGCGAGCGAAACGAATTCAGCGACGGCGAAATGATAAAGATTCCGTTATACACAATGGGCAAAGGAATTAAAAGCGGGGGCGACAAACGGGTGGCGACTCATTTCCAACGACAAAACGCTGCGCTGCGCTACGCGGCGCGGGGAGTGAAACAAAGGAAAAAGCGTTTCACGGCGAGCTCGCGCGAAAACTAAAGATGCAACTTTCAACTCGACTTGCGGTCGTTGGCGTTATTTTCCGGGGCTCAAATAGCGCGGAGCTATACGTATTCGCCTTAACTCGAAACGACGAGACAGCGCGTAATAAGCGTTACGTCGCATTGCTCCCAGGCGCCGTGTAAAGCTTCCATTCTGCCAACGGTTAATCCTGTGACATCCAGTTAAGGATCGTTTCGCGTTACCGGCCAGGTAGGCTGCCACGTCCCTCGAGAATCATCCGATAGGTAATTGCACGTTCCCAGTTTCGTCCTGATCCAAACGTGCATCCCGCGTCTGAGGTACACTGTGTTTCACAAGAGCGTGGACGCGATATCTCATTAAAAATTAACTTTTTTCGTAAAAGATTGTTTATAATCCGAGAGTAAGTTCAAAACACTAATGCGCACTCAGTTAACAGTGTGTCCAATCTCCACCGTTGTCTGCACATATGTGACAGGTAACGACCTCCATATTTCTCGCACACGCCGAACAAGAGCTTTGCTTGGGTTTGCATCGGGGGATTGGGATGGCCGGTCCAATACTCTGATACCGTTTCTTGTTTTCCACTCGGTGCAAAGTCGACTTCGGTGTTTGGGATCGATTTAATCATTTTCTGGGCATTTAAAATGTCCGTAAATATGCACAATGTTCCAACACCTTGGACATTCAAACAGCCTCAAACATGCACTTTCAGCGGATCTTTAACTGTTCTTTCGACGATGGGTTTTCCATAAGCAGACCATGTTCGCTTCATAGGAATTAAAGCCCCAAAAGAAGATTCGTCAGTGAATACAACATCGCTCCAATCACGATCAATATTTTCGTGCGTCCATGCAACATTATTCTCCTTCAAACGACGTTTCGTTTCAGTGTTGAAATACCAACGTCTGTTTTCCTTCTTGTCAAAAGAGCTTGCCCTCTACGCAAGGAGAGGTTTAGATTTTTTGAATAAAGCCGCATAATCGGTCTATCGTCGTCACCTTTCGTCGCAACTCGCTTCGAACCTCAATCGGGAAGTTCATCCACACATTTGGTCTCTTTGTAACGTTGCACCCACTTGTCAACGAATTGAGGGAACTTGCGCAAATATTTTGCTACAGTTCTTACAGTCATTTCAGAATCTTTCGCATGATAGCATAAGAACACCGCTTCGAAGCGTTTCGCACTTATCTCAAGGAGGACTATGTCGCTCGACAGAACCGAGGGTACTAAGCTAATGCGCTCCGTTCTTCCGCTGAGAGAGACGGCATCGATCCCCCAAAATTTAATGAAGTTTTCGGGTCTGCTTTTAGCCACGTCTCGCCACAGATATAGAAACATCGGCGAGGCCACGGGTCCGCGAAAGAAGCACAAAGTGGTCATAATGAATACGTTAAACTACACGACTTCGCAAAGCTTGGGCGGTTTTCGTTTGCCGCGACGTTGGCTAAGAAGCTTTTCATTCTGCCGGGTGACGAACGAAAAACCAGGGTGGTGAAACAGTAGAACGAACGTGATTAAACGGGCAAACGAAAAGCGAGAAAAAGAAATAAAGGAAATAAAGTAGGGAGAAGGCAGGACTGGAATTACCAGAAGAGGTAGAACAAGACGTGACAGTTCTCTCGGCGGAGAATCCAGGTGGTAAATTATTTCTTCGCTGGCTGGCTAATAGACGAGTGCCGAAATTACGCGGTGTGCACAAAGCAACCGCTCCGCCGTATCGGACAAAGGGAATCGAGATACGAGAAGGATAAGAATTTTGTTCTTCCTCTTTCTTTCGTCTTTGCTTTTACACCTCTCGTCTCTCGTCGCGTGCACGAGTCACATTCCCGGTCATAAGTGTTGGATAACGCTCGATAATCTCGCGTGGAATGTTACAGGTGATCCAGACTGTGTGGGAAATAATTGATTGGAATTTTGTGGAAAATGACAATCTTAAATGTATGGAAATAAATGGGAAGAATTTTAGAAGAAAATAGCGAGTTGATAACTGAAGAATCCTTATTAAAATGTACCGTGACTGGCGAAATTGGAGAATTTGGTTTTTCAACATCATCTTTGATAGAGAAAATTGTAAATGCCAAGAACAGAATGTTTACGGAAGAACGCCGTATGTCAAAGTATCAAATATGAAATTTAAATTCAAACATTAATATACACTCAAGTGCTTTTCGATTAATTTTGTACGATCACCCGATCTAAAATTCGTTGACAAAATCGCGAATAGTTCAAATAATTGAAAGTCCATATCTGACTGATGGGATCGTTTATAGTGCGCACGACACAGAGGCGCAACCTATATTTCGCGAGGCTATCGATATACAGGCGACAGTTTACATCGGTCGCTGTCGAAATGGGAAATTCACCACGGCATGAAAATATCAAGCAAAGGGCCATTTCTACACGCGTTCTTTTTTCTCTCTTTTTTTGTCTTTTCTTTCCTTTTCTTTCCTTTTTTTTTTTTTTTTTTTTTTTTGTTGCTTCGCAGCAACACATCGATAACATAGAACATCGCGACCAGGTCGATAAATACAGATCGATCTCTTTCTCCCCACGTTTCGATTTATTTTCAATTTTCTCTTTTCTCTCTCGTTACTTTTATTACCGTTATCGCTTTAGATTCAGATTTCGTTTTGGAAACGCAAACGGGATGTTGAAATTTAATGAACAGTTGGTAAGATCGAACGAAATCCCGCGCGAAGCTTATTCGACCCGTTTCCCCTTTTTATTTGCGTCGAAAAACGATACAACGAAGTCTGCGTGAAAATACCATGAAACGCAAAACAAAGAACAATTAATTACCTCCGTCAATTAACCAATCTCTTCCCTCGGCAAAGAAACCGTTAATGCTTCGATTACACGCGATAAAACGCGTTAGCCGATTCTCTTTTCGCCCGTGTTAAATGAGACTTTCTATCGAAAGCCGGCGAACACCCATAGCCAGCGGAGCACCCATTATCCGACACGGTTCTTTGCCACCCGTGTTAACTAATTGTTTCGTGCCAAAGAAACGTGCGGGACCATCGATTATCATAAATTATGCTTCCTCACGTTCGTACGGTGGATTTTCCACGATTTAACGAACGAAAATAATCGAGGATACACAATACGTGGACGATGAAGGAAAAACTCGCACGCATTCAAGTGTAATTTATATATATATATATATAATTATATATATGTGTGTATGGTTTGCGTGTATAAAGCAAAAGGAATTCTAGAGATGCTCGGAACGTCCCCAAACTCCCCATTTGCGGATCTTTTGTACTACTGTAGTATGTGGGTCGAAATGGCGTCATAGGGAGCTTGGATATGAGAATTGGAAGAAGTTTAGTATTTAGGACAACGTTCGGTTGAATGTGCGGTACGTCGATGGAAATCCTTATCGATGGAGGGAAATATTGATAGGTGTCGGAGAATCATTCGTCACTTTTGTCACTCCGCCCTGGATATGGTGTCCTAAATATCAAAAGATGCAACCCAAGAATCTTTTCTGAATTTGAACAGGAATCAAATCTTAATCGCTTTGCAACCACGAGCGTAATGTCAGCGCCACAAACAGAATATCAAGGCGAAATTTGAAGAAACATTAATTTTCGAGAAACAATTTTATTTGTTTAGAAGTCAGAGGAATTAAATGTAAATCAAAATCTACTGAGAAAACCGAGAAAACCAAGAATCAAACTTCAACAATAACCAAATCCCGACGAAAATCAAGTTTTTTCAAAGGAAGTCAAAACTAAACACGAACGAGATTAATTTAAAAATATAACTTAAAAATCGTTTATAAAACGCAATCACTTCCGTCCACAATTTTCTCGATTTCTTTTCATCTTCGATACGTTCATTTCCACGCGGGACACATGGTGATTTTTCTGATCAACTTCTGTTTCCATGTTCGTACATATCGAACGAATCGAGGAACGGAGAAAGGATCTGAGTAAAAATATGCGGAAAATACGAGGACTATCTCCGAGGACAACCTGCTGGTACGTTTTCCTCGTTTTTCCTCAGTCATTCTTCCTCCTCAGCCTTTATGCGAATGCTTCTACGAGATTACTCGTTATTCCCTTAATTTGTTTACTTAATTTGTTCGACGAGGTATTACCTCTTGCTGTTTAAATTAAAATTCCTATAAAAATTAAGTGTTAATTTAAGACACTTTGCAACATTCTGAAACCACAACGAAACAAAATAAAATAAGGTATTTCACTTGAAAAAGATTGCACGTAAGAAACTACCAATACCGCAGTATATCATAAAATTAAATACCGTATTTCCCCGAAATTTATTTTTGAATTATACAACAGTTTAATAATACTTCTTTGACAATTTTCTTAAAACAAAAACAGGAACGAAATTTCCAACGTATTATCTTTTCTAACAAGGAAATTTAAATAGTAAAATTACTGATTTCTAAAAAAAAGACAAAGGCATTTATTCTCAAGTATAATTTCAAGTTATACGTTCGACAATATTTTACGTACATGAAAATGATTAAAGTGTCGACTGTGGGTAAGGAGCGATTCTGCATACGTAGAGTAAGACACACGGTCAGACATGAAAACTTAGCTGCGCGCAATAAGAATGCGTTTTATCTTGTATCTGATATATAAGATAAACGCACGTGTTATTAATTTATCTAAATTATAGTAACTGTAAATAACGTTATTATTAAATATATTATAAACAACGTAGTTAAGTAATACAACTAATATTAGTAAACTCTATTTTCCTTGAAATAAAAGGGAATTCCAAGAATGTATTTCCTTTCTCATTTTTGCATCACATCAGAAATGTGCATTTACATCGAAAGAGAAAGATATTCAAAAATTCGTTGTTACATCTTTACCAACCTAAATACCATTTTTACTCCAGTTTGTTCAAAAAACATCCTAGTTTCCCAAGTTACTCCAACATACGATTCAAACGTTATTACATTTTCTCCAACACGCACTTACTTCCTAATCGTACAGTTATTCTCCCTGTACACTCGGATTACCCCATCATCGTTGTCTGAGTGTTAAATAATTATAAGGGAAATTTCCGGCGAGATCCAAGTCGTTCCGCAACTCGCTCCACTCTCGAATCGTTTCCCGCAGAAATTTCGCGCGGTAAAAACGGAGAGCAGACGACAGAGATCGGAAAAGTTGGAGCGACGATGACGAAACGTTTAGCGGAAGAGTGAGCGAGAAGGGGGGAGAGAATACGCGCGCTGCGACAGCGGTCGGTTGTCAGAGGGGGGAGAGGTAAAAGCGAAACATCGTCGTTGGAAGCTGGCGCCTTGCTCGCGAAGCGGGGACTCGCGCGTGGAGAGAGGATCGTGGGGAGAGCTGGCGAACGGAAGTGGAAGAGGGAGGGGAAGCGGAAGAGGGAAAAGTGGTGTAGGCAGCGTGCGAACCAGCCGCCGTTCTTCCACCCTGACGTTCGCGCGTGTATCTCGAACGCTCGATGTTTGCAACGCGGGACGCGAGGTGTGTTTCTGAACTGGCTGGCTGGCTGGCTGGCTGGCTGGCTGGCTGGCTGGCTGGTGCAGTTACGGCCACTTTGTCGCCCGTGTACTTTGGGAAATTTCCCAGTTCCAGCGTCTCTTTCTCGCCCCCTTGTCACGAGCGCGCCACCAACCGCCAGCCCCACCGGCAATCGTTTTGCCTGAATAGCTAGATTCGCGCGGAATTTAGGGATATTCGCGGCAATTTCGCGATTCCAGCCGGACTAAAAGCTGAAATCGAACGCGCGTTTTTCGGTCCCTCGCGCGACCGAAAAGGCTGTTTACGTTGAGATTGAAGATTTTCACGGTAATCGACTCGTTGGAAATGAAGATTCTCTGATTCGGAGCGAATTAGCAAACGCATATACTTGTGTATTTAATGTTTGATAATGATTAACGGACGATACTAAAAATCAATAATACAAATTACCTGGTAAATATACATTACCTGGAAAATTTCGCAACTGATTAATTTTCAATCAGTTAATGAGAACTTGCGAAACTTCAAATTAGAACGTAATTGGATTACGCTAACACGTTCTCCGATATATCGCTCATATACGATTTTCTCCGTTATCATTTTTCGTTCACGTGATAGAAACTCGCGTTCAGATAGGTGAATATAACTAGCAAAAAAGCAGCTAAATTCACAAAACCCTCCTTCTCGCTTGCAACAAAAACCAGTCAGACAGATACTTTTACCAACTGCAAGATCACGCGCGTGAAAAAAATAACTCGTGTCAAAACCGTAAGAGAAAAAGGAAAGGCATCGTCTGTCTCTCCGGAATCTGAACAATCAGCAAGAACTCGGTTACGCGGTATTCAAATCACGACGACGAGGGTTTAGTCGTCGAGATCACGTAGCCGCGCAATAAAACTCCCAAGGAGTAAATCAAGGAGTGCAGCGACACGAAAACATCGAGCCCCGGGACTGGACGTTGAAATCAGAGGATTTCCGGTCGCGGAAACTGGCTGCAGTTCAGAAGTGGCACTTCGCATCTCTGCGCGTCACGGCCACGCTCGATCATCAACGACCGAGTCGATTACGATTCTTAACACGTACCGTGATCGATAGTTTTGCTTCTGAAGTATGTCTGCAATTTTTATAATAGCGCAGAGACCATAATCATCAAGAAAATTGCGTAGAGTTTTAGACGCATTACGGAACAAGGCGATGAGTTTAATTTTAAGGTATTACTTTAACAAACAATTATTTTAACGATGACAAAGTTAATTTGAAAGGAAACATCTTGTTCCGAGTATTTTTAGTATTGCTGTTTATGTTGCAATAATACTAAATACTAATATTTACTCCGTATCGAACCATTAAAAGACTTTTATGTTACGAAGCTTTTACGCGCTCCTCGAGACTTTTACTTTTTCACGTCGTTTTGAACGTAACTCGCGCAACGATACGTCGATAATTTAACAGATCGATTAGTGGCGTCGATTTTACAGCTCCTTTTGAATGTACAGAGGAGGGCATAAAACGCTTTATGATCGCGCGAGGGATTGAAACAGCTTTCAGGAAGGACAGTAAATAGCAATAATCCTGGAATTCTCAATGTTCTCGCTCCGATAAATCATCACTCTTAGTATCTCCATTTCGGTTATCTTCGGGACGTATCAAGTTTCCAAATTGAAAGCCGAGGTGCAAACTACCTCTTTGAAAGTATTTAAATATTAATCTTCGTTTAGCGAATCCTGGATCTATTTGGACTCGCTCGTATGAACAATAGGACGTGGAGTTATATCACTACCTACAGTCTAAGAAAGAGAATATATAGATTGTGGATTTTTGGGCGTTAGTGCAAAATTTAGAAATCTAGTGACGCACAGAAACGCACGTAACGTACAAAAATATATAAAATATCTGAAATATATTGTATTTGGTAGGTGATAAAAATCTCTTAAAACTTAAGCTCGGTTTTTATAATTTAAAAAACCGTAGTTTGTTTATCGAATAATCGACAAGAGGTTATTATTAAACTGCGGACTTTATGCTCGAGAACACAATTAAAGAAATGAAACTTTGTAGAAATTTATTTCTTCTACTGAATATTAAAGTTTAAATCTTTTATATATTTTTATGTACTACATGCATCGTGCGCGTTTTTGCACTTTCAGATTTTCATTAAATCAATGCGACGATAAGAAAATGTTAAGCGAATCTTTGGAATTTTCAGAACACCAATATCCAAAAATATACTTTGACATAAAATTATTGTATTAACATGACGTTAAAGCAGATATTCGAAGAGAAAGAAGAGTTAATTCAGTGTCTAAAGTTCATATATTACAATCGAATTGTTCCTGACTGACGTTAACTAAACTATATGGATAAGTATACCTAGTTATTAGCAAACGTATGCTAATCTATTTGCCACGCAATTGCCTCTGACAACATACTCGGAAATGTAACACTTTCGATATTACCGAGTGTTCGACACTTTCGTTCAACCTAATCGCACCGTTTTAATCACGCGAGTAATTAAAAGTAGCTTAATGTCACGTTTAACATTTTGACAAAGTTATTCAAAAAGATGAAAACGAAAGATACATTGATTAAAAAACGTGTAACGAGACAGAGCTAGATGATTACAAGCACAGTTACAACAGGAAGATGAAAGAATTTTTGTCGAAAAAAAGTAATATCTATTCATGTTGTAGCGGCCCTATGATTCCTCGACTACGAGTTTCGAACACTCGACTAGCGGAAGCCGCAAGTGGCTGCGCGCCTAGCGTCGAGGTCCTACCGATCTCCGATGTTAAGCAAGCAGCATGCGGAACCCCGCTAGGAGGGGGGTGACCGGGGGGTGTCCAGCCTAGCGCGGGTAGTTATAACAACAAGCGTCTGGGTTAAGGAGTCGCTGCCATCAGAGGCCCCACTGGGATGAGTAGTGAGTCTAGGCAGTGACTCCGAGACGAAACGCATCGCCTTTCTTCTCACTTTCTCACACACTACTCCTCTCCTTCCCAGCAGCATCCTAGGCCTTTAAATACCTTTACAGATCTCCCTAAACATGTATTTAAATTCCATACGTGAAGTAATGATGAAAAATGTATCGAAGATATATATTATCAATCGCTACAACACACTGTAAAAGTACAAAGATTACGCGAAATATGTACAACGTGCAAAAACATTATCCGAATTATTCATATTTACTAGCCGAAATAAATCTCTGCCAGAGTCCAATTTCTTTAACTATGCTCGTGTAAAAAACACAAATTCTTCTATACGTATAAAAAAATACACATGAAACGTTACGCGAATGTTGCATTTTCGAATGTTGCGTGCATTCCGTGCATTTTTGCATCTTTTGGTTCCCCAACACGCAAATATTTATAATTTATGCACGTGGAATTCAAGCAGAAATTCGACAGAGACATTTGCTCAACTTTTCCCATGCCCAAAAATTTCCCGTTTTAACTAACTCGTCGCAAGTTGAACGCCACGTGGCTTCCACTTTTTATTTTATCCTCCGGCCGGTCGAACGAAAAAAAAAAGAAAAAAAAGAAAAGAGAGAAAAATACTGGCGAAAGTGTAGCACACCACGAAGATCAAAGAGTCTTCCCCGAACGAGCGGTCTCTGTTGCCGCGTGTTCGACAGAATTCCACAGGAACTCCGCGTTCCGATGTGACGCGGCATCGCGCGAACGGATAAACAACCGCGTGAACAAACCGAGTTAAAAAGGGCAACCGGATTTCCCTCGCTCCCCGGTGAAGAGAGACCGCGATCCAATTACCCCCGTTTTCCGTCGTTTTCGAAACCCGCGTTCGTTTTCGAGCCGCGGCAACGCCTCGCCCGGGATAATCCCGCGCCCGCGCTTCCTAATCCCTCTTGCACTCTGTTTGAGCTATTATTCAGACGGCCGCACTCTGCAAATGTGCCAGCAACGACAAAGAACCTTCGCAAACACGTGTCCCGGAGCGGTGAATGATGCGGATAAGCTCGCTTGGCTCGGGTCGCGCGATCGTTCGCCACCTCCCCGCAAAACGTCTCCGCGCTCGCGCTCGTGTTTGCGCTGTTCGTCGCGCTGCTCGATCCTCGTGAATCGTGTTTGAGCCGTTGAGCAGTCGAAATCGAGGGGATGGTACGCTTGTTTCGCGTAAAGGCAACTACGTCGCCGACTATTGTGTATATGCGAAGACGAGCGTTTAGGGGAGTTGTCAAAGTCCAACGCGGACGGGGAAATTCTGTTGCGGTCGATAATGCGCAGTTCGTGATTGGAACTTAAGGGATGATAATTTGTTTCGTAGCAAAATTTTGTTTCTTTCTTGTTTCTACACTTTTGTGTAAATCATGTGTACTTATCGTATAAAAAATATTACTATATAACTTTCATTGATACAATAATAAAATACAACAGTCGTGATTACATATTGGTGATACATGTTGAAATCAATTTGAAAATCTATGTAAAAATTACGTGAGATATTTATTACAAACATGTACTCGGTATATAAAATTAACGGCTACTCTTTAACGTGTGATAAGTGTCAAATATAGGCTCAAGGTTTATCAAGATCAATAATAACGAGTGATTTTTGTAATCTCTATCAAATATATACATGTGCTTGCATTTAATATCAATGCACACTGAATTTAATTAGATTAGTTAAATATCATTAGATCTGTTAGATTAGATTAGATTAATTAGATTGGTTTCAAACTTGCATTTGTACATTTGACATATTATATACCAAATATGTAATACTTGCATTTAATTTATCTTGCAATTTCTATACACATCTCATACACAGATTTGTTTCAAACTTGACCAATACCAAAATCATGATAGTCGTGTCTCATTGAACCAAAACGTTTCACATGCCACCCACAATATACATTCACAAAAAGTTCCTGTAAATGTTTTTAATACTTTCACGAGTAATTTTATTATTCTTCCGGAATTCGATTTATTGTTGCTTCTTTGCATCGTCGTTATCTTTGTTATCGAGCGAAAATTCAAAGAAAACAAGATAATGTATGCGAGTAACGAGGAAAGTTATCCCACTATTTCCATAAACCAATAATCTTTAAAAGCAATTCAACCGCCAAAAGACGGCAAGAGAACGGGGGATCGTGCCGGTGAGGAAGCGAAGATTTCCCAAACTTCATCTCGCGCTATCGTTTTCGACAACAGCCAGTCGAGTTTTCCAACTTATCCGCAAAGATGAAGTTCGAAAACTGAGCCACACTTCAGAGCCTCGTGACCCTACACCGTGAATTCAATGAGCCAACTATCGCCGTGCTCTATTGATCAACCGTTGAAATATTACCACGATCGCGATAAATAAGCAGTTTAAACGCCTTTGTGCTGGAAACCTGCTAAACAACTTAATTTAAACGATAGAATTGGAGAAAGGAAAGAACATGGAATTTCTGTTATTACGAAAATTACTGACGATCCGATTAAAATAGGAAATGAAAATTTCCTCTATCCATCTCCTTTGTCATCACTGGGGGTAACCCAGAAAATCGGGTCTCTTCAGGTGCAACGCTGATGCAACGAAAATTAGCGATTGGTTGATTTGGGTCACGTGATTGGTGAGGGGGCGTGGCGTAGACCTCGAGTAGTAGATGTTTGCGTATCGATAAACTTTTATGGCAAAAAAGTCGTCTTCATTTCCTAGTCAGAACAGTTGTTTCTGGACCTTTCACCGAGACGAATCGTACTGGGGTACGAGTCGTGCAGTTTTTCGGAGATAGTATACTCAGTTCGAGCTTTTAACTGTTTAATATTTATTATCATCTGTATTATATATATATTACTAGTATATTATTTATACTACAATCGTTTGACATTATTATGTTTTAATTCAATTTAACGACTCCATTTAATTTAAAAACGAGAAGAAAAATACAATTGACTTCTTTCGACGAAACAAGAATCGCGGACATTTAACACTAGAACTACCGACGACTAAAGTATAACAATTGAATTACTAGAGAAATTCCAATGCAAGAAGTAGGAAGGAGTTCATAAAGAACGAAAATTTTTATCCGTACATTTCACAAAGATTATTCGAATCTCTAAAAACGTAACCCGCAGTACTACTTTGCAGAATTACGAACTAACCATTTTGACCGTTTTGGTAGTTGCGGCGTTAAACGAGATATATTAAATTTACAAGGCGGAACGCGGTGAGCAAAGCGGGCGGAACTTGTAGTTTTAAACGATAAGATCCCGCGTTTCGCGCATTCAGCGTTGTTTGTGAAACCGCGACACGGAGACGCGGTATTTATGCGAAAAGAAAGACGCGACGGTCAGATATTTAAACGAATTCCTTGGTCCGCGGAAAGAGGCAGGGTGTTTATGGGAAACGTCAAGAAAACGCGAGCATCGTTTAAACGAGCCGCGGCTCGTTTACCATCTGTAAATCCGAACCAACCATCTAAATTCCAGACGATGTGACGTAAATCACACGAAACAATGCTGCTCCAAAGTAACTCCGTTCATTTCTCACAGAAACGTACATAAGTACATTTCAATTTGAAAAATTACGAATTGCACGAGACGATCTTATTCCCGATATTTATTGCAGTTAACTATAATAGATAAACGTAGTTAACTATAACTATAACTTTGCTGAAATTCACATACAGTGACGAACGACGAAGAAGAAAATTTAAAAGGTCGATAAAATAAGATACGATTCTAACGTTGACAAAGAAATAATAGAAAATAATAGAAAGTCTAATGATAGAAAAATTATTAATTCTCATACGCATATACAATATATGTGTGTGTGTGTGTGTGTGTGTGTTTGTACATGTATAAATACTGACATCGTACATTACAAAAGAATGCCAATTTTAATTGTTCCTTTATCCGCCATCGCACGTACTTACAGGTTTATGCGAAAAAAAAATATATTTGTACCTCGACTAAAATCTTCCATCCCTTTTGACACAAAGGCTACGAATTATTAGCTGATATCTCTCGGCTTAGCGACATTTTTCCGGCAAAGCTTAACAATACCTTCTGCTTCGCGCAGAGAATTTTAAAAGCTAATATAATGCACTGTGTAGCCAGAGTATTACAGGGAATGCAATATTCTCATATATACCATTTAACCCAGCAACTGAAAGAGCCTCCAATACGCTTCTCATCATCATGAACGTAATGGAAAAACAGATGTATGCACGTAGATTAAATCGACCGAGATAAAAAATCGAACATCGATAGGACATACAGTTTATTAAAATAAAAAGGAAAATAAACTCGCAACTGATATTAAATAGTTTCACAAAATATCGGTACAGAAATGAAAAATGTCTCCAATTCGAGAACACTATGGGTAAGTTCAATCCTTCGCTATGGTATCGCCTGTTTCTGAAAACAGTCTCTGACAAATTAGATTTTTAAAAAGTTTTAAAAATTTTAGAAGCTCTAGCACTGAGAAAAATTAAAAAAAAAACGAACATGTATCGATTACGTAAAATATCGTAGATTTTCGCAGAAACTTTTCCTCAAAAATTCGTAGTCTATCTCATTAAAGATAGTTTCTTCTATATTTGTCTAGGTTCTAGAAATCTACAAACGTTCCAACGAATCGTTCGTGCAATAACGATATTACTGACACGCTGACGTGAAAGAGAAGGCAAAATTCACGTAGAACGTACGTGTCCGACTTGTGCTCCAGTTTCTCGCTGCACGACGCGCTATTAAGTCGATTTATTGTTTACTCGTTTTATTAGTCCGACGGCTTGATGCGCTCTTCCTTTATGCATTTATTATACAACGACTCTATTCATTACTCCACATCGAGAAATTCCCCGCACGGAACGAACGCTCCATTATTCCTTACACGGCTGCTTACTCCACTTTCTCGTTTTGCAGGGCTGATGTAAATAGAAAAAAATAGAGAGATTCCTCTTCCCGAAACCTCTCCAGGCTTATTATTGTGTTTATCGGCTAACATCGCTGAAATTTTCAAGCTGCGAACAGAGCTGCAAATTTTGACGTGCATTTGTGAAAAATGTTAAGACGGTATAATAACACGCATAAATATGAATTTAATACACGAATAACATCGAATATCAGATATTGGTACAGTGCAAACGTTGTACGAAGTTTCGTATTTTTGTCAAACGCGAATAAATGGGACCTAATTGGAGAATTGTTCCAACTGTCTAAATATCAGAGAGAATTTTATTATTGTTTTATTTTCATTTAATTTTATTATCATTTTAAACGTATTTCATACGTTTTGCATATGTTGTAGTTTTAAATGATTGCATGAATATTCTACATTTCGAAACTACTTCGTAGAATATGACGCTTGGGTCAGGCACGAAAATTTCGCTGCTCGTATTATCAATAAATACATAGTATTACTATCGTATTATTAATAATTATAGCATTACTAGTATTGAAGATACTAAATTCTCCTAAATTATTTAATAATATTCTCGATTAAAGATTTATATTTCTCATTTTCATATGTAAAGAAATAAATAAATGTTGCAGAATCTTTCAAAATAAAAAAAAAATAGTCTATTTCCCGTGTTTTCTATTCGTGAACGTACAACGTTCGTCTCCGTCGTTTCATTTTTGCCACTAAGCTACTGAAGAAAGATAAAAAAGACGCAAAGAATTTCGGATAATTTACGCAGGGGAATCTTGAAAAACAGGGAAATGCTAAATAGGATGATTTACTTGAGCAGAACAGTAATGTATGACGCAAGAGAATTAACTTGTAACTCACGACTGAAGTTTCACTAACAATATTACTTCAATGATGCAAGCAGGCTCACATGTGCACGCGTCGACACATTGTTCTCTAGAAGTTCCCGATCGACACAACGATTCGATGCTAATCAGTATAAGTATAGAAAGGAGAGGACATCGTTAACGCGTTGACTGCCACGCGAAATATAGACGCTTTACCCATGACACGCAATATTTAATTCTTGTAAAACAGCATGTTAGAATAAGAGTGTAATGAAAGTGCGTTTCTTATTTTAGCAGCGTTATTTCTAATTACAGTGTTATTAATTAAAATTCTGTTGTTCATTGTTCTGTATAAAAAGTCTACGTGAAAGGCACAAAATGGTCCATATTCGGAAAAATCTGGCCCAGATCTATTTTTAATTTACAAATTATACGTAAATGTATCTTATATAATTCATGTTTACTGCGCTTTGTTTGTATCAACAACACACCCAATATCCTTCAAATCAATAAATGATTTTAATAAATTTAAATTAATAACGAGTTTTAACAAGTAATGTTTCCAATTGAAAAAATCTTTATGAGCAAATTTAATTAATAGAAAAACACTTAGTTACAAATAAAACGAATCAGATTTACATCTGTAGAATGTCATCCATCTGCATTATCTATAAAATCAAACCGTCTACAAAAATTAATTTTTACAAATATTCGATTTTACAAAATACATCCTTGATTTCTGTTCCCCTTGCAATCTCAACAATTTTTATATCGTTTCTATACCTCTGTAATTCAGCAGTTCCCTGTTTCCAAAGACGCATTATCAAGTGTTGCGTGTACGAATGAAAAATTACAACTTCCGTAATAAGTTGTCAAATAAATTTGTAAAAATGAACAAACTGGGAACTCGTTTAACTCGAGCGTGGATTCTTGCGAGTTAATTACGCTGTATTTCAATTGACACACCTATGTCCCTCGCAAAGTTCAAAAATTTTGGCCAAGTTTCGCCGAGTGTGGATCGATCACCGATGGCCACGACCGTGTCAACAAAACCGGATGAAAAAACGTTTTTTTCCCGTGATTAACGATTACTATCGGGCGAATTCGATCGAATATCGACCATTCAATTTTCCAAATCGCTCGCAGGAAGGGTCAAAGGATCGAAACGCGAGGCGGCAAAACCGAGTTCGATTACGAACCTAGCGTCAACCTAGCCCGTGAGGCTCGATATATCGCCGATTCAATCTTAATTGCCTTTTCAATCCCGGAATGTTCATTCGACTATCGAAATTTCAATTAAAATCATCGACCGTCCCCGATTACGCGGTAACGTTTCAGGACCCAATCAAACACTCCCTTCGTGTTGCTCACCGGCTTACCGATTTTCCTGGAACAATGCCGTTATTCGAGTGGCTGGATCCATTCGCGTTTCTAACTCACCTTCTTTTTCTTCCTTTCCTTTTCCCCTTTAATTCCATTCCGTGCTCCACTCTGCGCGAATAATAAGTTCGAGGAACGATTCGAATTGAGCGCGTTAAAGAGTCGATCGCGTTCGATCAAGCACAATGCCGATTGGACGGTGGACAAATGAAAAGACACTCGGGACGTCACGATGCGATGGAATTAGCCTAGATGCGATTCGACTTTCTTTTTACGATGGATCCGAGCTTCTTTCCGAACTGGATTTTATCGCTGAAAGTGATTTTATTTTAGCGGGGGTAACCCAGAAAATCGGGCAACGCTGATGCAACGAAAATTAGCGATTGGTTGATTAGCGTCACGTGATTCGCGAGGGGGCGTGGCGTTGTCCGGTACTGAGCGATCGCGCCTTGATATGTTTTCTATCGATTCAAACGTATATTTGCATATCAATAAAATTTACAAGTCGTGCAGTTTTTTGTACGATTGCTATTGTTACTTGCTTATTGTTCCTGCGACTGTTCTAAGAAACAATATATATGAGATTTTCGACGATAGGTTCTTTGATATTTCAAACGTTTAAAGCGTGTCGAAATATCAAAAGAAACAATTGAAGAAACTGCGATTAATTATAATTAGAAATGAAACTTATTAATTACAACATTCGTATTTCCCTGAAAAATTAAAACGAAACGATTAATTTCGTCAGAAAAGGAAACATATTTAGTTTCAAACTTCTAAGCGACAGCGCACACTAAATAACACGTGTCATTTATCCAATTTATTTATTTGTATCTGAAACGAACGAAGAGTCGAAAAATATCCTAAATACACGGAATGAAGAAAGGGAAGTCGCTTTTACTTTCGCGTAGAAATGATTCGCATTTGTCAAATGCGTTGCGATGTAAACATGAGGGTTGACGACGTAATCGCGAAAGAAGTTCCTTGCCGTTTACCTTCCCACGAGTGTATTTTTGTGCGTGCGAATCAAACACGAGCTTTTCGCTGCGGGCGACCTCGTTTGATAGTCCCGGCGATTTGCTAACGAGGTTAACAACGAGTCATTTGTTTCGCGTCGGAAATAGAGTTGCTCCGTTTGAGCTCCTAAATCTCTTCCAACGCAGCAGCCACTTGTCAATCGTATCGCTCGAAACGATCGATAGCTCGTGGATTTCAAAGACGAAGAATAAAATCACGGAAACGAGAAAAGAGCCTACGTAACAAGCGACCGAGAAAGTTCCGTCGTTCCTTTTATTTTATTTTCCAAAATAGTTATTCGACGAACGACTCTTTTTTAAAACTACAGAGCCACATTCTCATGGCGTTTTGTTTCCAAAATGGAACGAAAATGAGCAAATCTCTGTAGTTTTCCTTTTCGTGCAATTGGTTCATCGATGTCAGAAGTTTTAATATTTAAATAGAGATTCCCTATTTCTTATTATTTATTGTTAGATTTATTTATTTATTATTTATTATTTAAATATTAATCAGAGACATTCTGTGCTTCTGACTCGATAGCTAAGAATTACAAACAGCCCGAAGCAATATAGTCAAAGTCACAAGAACTCCGTATATCCGTGGATGAATGAAACGAAACGTCGAACGTAGCCTTTAACAATTTTTACGGCCGCGATTCAAGTTCCACGGCGGCCGTGTTACACGTGCGCCTCGTATTACACGATGCATCGGGAACCAGTTCGCCATTTCATACTCCATTAATCTGCGACGCGAAAGTGCTCGACGGATTTTTCGTTGGAAGTCCCAACGCAGTTCTGCAATATTTTGCATCAAGTACCGAACCACATTCTTGCGTTATCGATGAACTCTGGATGGATAACGACGTGGTTTATACAGTATTACGTTTAACGACGGGGGCAACCGATAACGCGAACTCTGAAACGGATATCTTCCGCGAAAATATTGAAAGGAAGATATTAAGATGGATAAGAAGAGGATTAACCTCTGATTGGCATCCGTGATAGATAACTTGGAATTTAATTTACGATTTCTATTTGTATCTGATAGCTTTTATCATTTTGTTCAACTCGGAAGTTTAATTAAAAATTAAAAAAAAAAAAAAAGAAAATAGGATTGAGTGGATCTTGACCTATCCTTCACAACAATCACAGTCGATGATTTATGCTCAACTTTGACGAATAGCCAGAGTTAAATTCTACTTCTAGTTACACGAAGCACAACACTGCAAGCAATCAAATAGTTCACGACGTGTGTTGTGAACAACTAAATAGCACAACTTTGAGGTAATCGAATAATATTACCTGGCAGAACAGAATCTCAAATATGTTGGTTCAGACATAATTACTTGAATTACACGATTGCAAACTGCGCTATCCATCTCTTATCCAGCGAAACATCCTCCAAAATTTAATTCCGTTCTCCCGTTTCAAATTTCTCATACACCTAGCTACAATACACTTTGCACATCATCCATGAAAATCTAATCTCATCCGCTAGACTTTGAATTTCCACATTACGTGTACGCGGTACGGGTATCTCGCGGCGCAAGATGATTTATGCAACTGTAGCAAACCATACATCTTCTTTTTCTGGATGGAGATGAAAAAAAAATGTTGCGGGATAAAGATGAATGGTTCAGTGTACACTACACGTTCACGGTTCTTTTTTTTTTTTTAGTGATGCAGTTTCCATTCAATTAAAATTCAATACAAAGGACACGGAACAAGAATACAAAAAAAAAAAACTGAAATTGAAATATTTTTTTAACAAATGTTTCAAGTGAACTTTCTCGTTTTACAGTTTCGGTCATCGATTCGTCATTTTAATTTTTCCAAGCTTCGGAAATTCACGCTTGATAACAGAAACGCAATTTTCCCCAACAAATTGCTCTCATCCGTTCTAAACTATCACGCGTGAAGAAAACAGAAAGATTTAATTGAAAAGAAATAGTGTAGCTGCAAAATGCAATGTTATTATTATCATTGCATTTACAAAAAAAAGATACAATCTACTTTGTCCTCTGACTATCTGTCTTTTTCTACCTCCAATCGAAAGAAGATACATGTACCTACCTTTTACAATTTACGATCCATCGTGCAAGAGGATTCAATGAAATTACGTTTGCAACTCTGCCGCTCAATGACAATTCGCATTACGCGGTTACTCGATTGAAGTTTCAAAAGAGTAAAATTTCAAAACAATTTCACGTCGCATCACGCTTTCTCGCGAGTTTCACAAGTTTACACTCTGTCGTGCAACAAAGAACGCTAAACGAAATCGAGAGCACGCAGCCGACGTTGTCGCGAGCACAGCGGGCCCCCCTCGAAAAAACATTAAAGTCGCTTGTGATTTTTCAAGCGTGTACGAACGCATTACGAGAGAGGGTACAACCATCCGCGCTGCGTACTCGCGTGCACTTCCTGATTTATGGACAAGGCTCGCCAACCGCGGGAGGTGCACAGCGTTCAAACATTGGCAACCGGTTCATTTTACATATTCGGATACACTGTTGACGATTGAAAATGCGCGTTTGCTGTTTAGAGCAAACATTTACGTGACTAAATGCGAGAAGAAAGAAAGTCTGCATTGTGACGAACAATTCTCGAACAAAATTCGATAAAAAAATATCGAAAATTTTTCAGTGAGATTGGACCCTGTGGTTTTTTCGCGTATCAATTTTTCACTTTTGTATTTAACGCCTCGTTGATACCAATGATGACAAATTTCCATGTAAAATGGAAAAAATACTGAAAATTTTGTACGAGAGATAAAAATTTAGTGAAATTCGATGAAATTTTACCTATCAGTTTTCCCTATTCGTCCTATTTTTTACTCACATCTTTGAAAGTGTTGACCAACAGGCAACAACGACGAATAATTCCTGAACGAAATAGAAAAATAGGCATCCAAAGTTTCGAAGTTTATTTTTCCCTTCCTCTTCTTCCCATTTACGTCTACCAATTAGTGAGTAACTAATTGGTGATTAACAACAACAAACAGTAACAATAACTTTTTTGATATCGAAAATCTTAAATAAAATGAAAAACCACAATGAAATTCAATCTTCCATTTTTCTTCTTTTTATTTATATACACATCTATCATCTTCTAGACGCAAAATAGAAAAGCGGAATCCGAAAAAAAAAAAGAAAAAATTTATGTACATCTACCCCGTGGGTGCGACTTAGCGCGACAGCAAACAACAACAAACTGTTCGAGCAACATTTGTTATCACCTAATTCGTTGCCAACGCAGACGAGGTAAGTTTTGGCGGCGTCGTTGGAAACGAGAGACGTGTCATTTAGCCGGTGTTCGAGATAATGAAATTTAAACGAAGCACTCGGGGGCGAGAGCGACCGCTCCAAAATTTCCATAAAGTTCCACCGGCGACGCGTGTGCCCGAGTGCACGCGTGCGAGCCTCTAGGAAAATTTGTCGCCGAAAATTGTGAATTTTACCCCCGGCGCGACACGCGTACACACGTTTCTGTATTTTCTTCGTGTTTTTCTTTTCTTCTTTTTCTTTCATTGCTTCTCATTTATACGAGCAATTCCTTGTACGTCTATTTTGGTCGATAAATCACGTCCTCCTTCAAACTCGTGTCATTATCAAAACGTCGATAACAGAGAGAGAAGCAAACCATTGTTCGACTGTATATCGTAGGAAATAATGAAACTAAATATTGATCATTTAATGCTAGCGAAGAATCTAGTATTTTACCGTGCGTCACATAAATACATAGATGTATTTTATAAAAGTGTACGTTAAGTATTCTCCATTTCTGTAAATTAAACGTCATTTTTTCAACAATTTTTATAACATTTCTAATGTTACAATGTGCCAATGGAAGATAAATATCTTTACCACTGAAAAAAAAACTAATTATTGATATTAACCTAACCTAAACCTAACTAATATAAAACGAAATGAAAATTTCTTAACCTTGCTCTTTTCTTCATCGCGATCCAAAATGAATCTTATACTTCGATATAAACTAAATTTGATTTTTAACGTTCGAGATAATTTGTACATTTCGTACTTGTTACAAATAGAGTATTCCAATATTTGAGGAGATAAACACTAGGAGATGAGAAGAAAGCAAGGTTAAAATTATTCGCATAGTTCGATTAAAGTCTCGTGACATATTGAAGTGAGCAAAGCGTGAATTCGGTAAATATCGCAGTGGATTTGAACCGGATGCTAATGGCGCCGTTTCCTCAGTGAAGTCACGTGACGCGTAATAACTCGTCTACGACCGAAAGCTACCCGTCACTGGGAAATATCTAACGGCTATTTTCATCGTCGTTCCGGGAGTAAATATAATACGCCAGCCCGTGACAATCAGCTTTATGGCGTATAGAATGGCCTAAGAAGTTGTTTCTACGCAATAACTATAAAGTTTATAAGTTACGGGTCAACGTGACGACGTAGACGATATAATCATCTTATTTAACGTGAAACTGAGACTCTGAAGGAAGGAAATTCATTTCTACAAAAATTCCTACAAGTATCCTCATCTTATCGAGTTAACACGAGCAATTGGTAAATTCTTAAAATCGTTGAGGACGGAAGTTTTACAGCATCGATTGCTGTATACGTGACGTTGACACGCGTGGCCTTGAACCTAGACGCGTCTACCACGGAAACGGAGTAAATTTCAATAATGGATCAATTTGACGAACAGCTCGAAGCGCCACTGAATAATGCATCGATTGCTTAAGATGCGTTGCATTAGACCCACACACGCTTATACGTATGTGCAAGAATTATCCATCGTGGGATGAGACCCGCCACTCCCGTCAATCCCACGGTTTAAAAATTCTGGCTGGCATTCGTAACATAACCTATCACCGCTCCGCTTGGCGATGCACTAATCGCAAAAACACGCGGCTGCTCATTTTTCCCGTCCCGGAGAGTTGCGTCTACATCGGGAATTCGGTAAGATGTGTTTGCAAGTTTAGTTAAATGAAACCGAAATTCAAATGAAAAGAGAGAAGCAAGGTACACGCGACTCCATACGCGTGGTATGGTCATTGACGCATCAGGTGTCAGTCACCTCGAAAGGGTACGCGAGTCTCACGTGTGCGCCTTGTACGATCGTTCTCAAGAGCAATCTCGAAACACGTGTCGCGATTTCAATTATTCTTTCGCAGACGTTCTTACGCATCGCGTGTACGTCCGTATACGCTCGAACGGGACGTAATTAAAACTCACCAAGTTTTTCCTGGTAAACGCGTTGTGGCAGATTCTCCTTGCTCGTCCTTCTCTCGTCTCGTCGTTCTCTCCTGCTCGTCCTCGCCTTTCACTGTTTCGCAACGTGTCAGCGGAGGAATTGGTCGGTACACCAGATTCAGGGCAGTCACTTGTGTCACGAGTGCCGTGCACGATAATCACTACGACGAAACCGAGAGGCGAACAGAAACGTCGCACAACCGCACCGGTACGAACACACTACGAAACGCGGTACGAACACGACTGCTCCATACCGTGCCATAGATCAGCTGCTACTATCGTAGCGCTACCGCGCTGTACGGCACGCGCCTGAACTAAGTGGTGGGGGAAGGGCGGGAACACGCTAGTCAAATGTGATATTGGCCGTGTGTCGAGGTCGAGACGATTGTATCATCGATACGAGATTGCCAATGAAAATAAAAGCGGTGAAATAAAATTATTGCCGATTAATGAAGAAGGTTACGTCCATTTTCATATGTCTATCTGCACATGTAAAAACACTAACAAGTCATACGATACATGCATTTGTTTGAGGTCTCAAATATGACATGGACTGACTCTGAATTTTAAACAAAGGATACCTAGTTTTGAAACGTTGAATTGTGGCAGACAAAAATATTTAAAAAATGTTTGTTAATATAACAAATTTAATTCATTTTTTATTCACAATCGGTAATGCGTTTCTTTCTAAATTATCGTCAGTTGATAAATGTTTTATTTGAAAATGTACCAGCGTGATACTGTGCATCTAGTATTGCCACGAAACTTTCTTAAAAGTTACTATTGTTTATCATTTTTTTTTTAAATTTAATTTATAATGTTCGTAAACATACCTAGTATTGGTAAGTGCTTCTTTAGTAACCATTACCACAAACTAGCCACGGATGATTGGCGGTTACAGCTTCTTTCTCGTTCAACTTTGTAGTCTGTGACGTAATAAAGAGTGACTTGATTCATGTGTCTTACAAATAAAGAAAGCATGGCAATATTTACCAATTATGTATAAAAATATAAATATATAAATTGAAGTTAAATATTAATTGTGAAAAGATATTTTTATAAACGAATGTTATAAACTGTCATATAATCAGGTAATATAATTTTCTCGAAATCAAATTCTTTTTCATTAGATATATTATTTGCATTTTCCAGGTTTTTTATCTTTTAAAATAGTATATTTCATTTGTAGCATTTATCGCGTGTATTTATCTAAAAAGATAAGGGATTTGATCATTTTCGAAGATACTTCACTGACAACATAACCTAACATTTTGCATAGCATACGTGCAAAACTGGACTGTTGAAATTAATTGAAAATTATGGCTTGTGATTCAAAAATAATGTGCTTCCGTCATTGTTGTTCAAAAAGTATATTTTGCAAAACTGTTCCAGAAGTATGTCCAATTTGTCAATTATCTATTACAGATTATATGATAGTGCCTTTTCTTGTTCCATTCCCATATACAAATGCAATGTGTGAACCAAATTCTATAGTAGTAAGGCCAGCTAGTGGTAATTTTCTAACCAATTATCACATTACAAATGACTTACACATAGGAATAACTAACACAAATGGATTTGTTTTTGAATACGATAGAGAAGGTTTAATATCGAATGATTGTTCAAAATGGACAAATTGTATCGCAATAAATATAATTCCTTCCTCTTGGGAAGATCAGTGGAACGAAACATTAAAAGCAATGTTAACAGACTCAAAATGGAAATCTGAAAATTATAACGAAACTTCAATGAATTGCTTTAACTTTGTTGTAGAATTTATAAATAATTTGAAATATACGAGCTTAAATTTTATGAATAAAGAAACTATGTGTGAGATGTTGATATTACCAAAACTTAAAGATGCACTTACGTATAATTTGTTATTTACGAAATTAAAAACTAATGAATTTTTTATATCTTAACAAAAATAGATTTTTCACATATTTATTCGTTGCATATATATCATCATACATGTATTTATTCATAGAGCGTTATATATTTGTATCTTAAAACCACGATATACACATGTTATATATTTATAATTATTGCAATAAATAATTTAATATGTATTTAATAAAGTGCTTCATTCTTCTGTCCTAGGGTTAACAATAAAACTTTAGCGTTAAAATGAATAAGATCAAACTGCCTCTGTTAGGCAGAAATTATAGACAAAGATTTCTTCGATTACTGAGAAATCTTTCATCTGGCACTAGTCGATATAAATTTGATGTTATTGTTATTGGCGGTGGTCATGCTGGAACAGAAGCTTGTACAGCAGCTGCCAGAATGGGTGCAAATACGTTATTAGTTACTCATAAAAAAAGTACAGTAGGTATGAATTATATCTATACAAGTATATGATTTTTATTTCTCTTTTAATATCAAAGATTACAAAAAAATTAAATTAGGTATTTATCTTAATAATTTTATAGGAGAAATGTCATGTAATCCATCGTTTGGCGGAATTGGAAAAGGAAATCTTATGAGAGAAGTAGATGCTTTAGATGGAGTTTGTTGTCGTATATGCGATGTTTCTGGAATTAATTACACAGTACTAAATAAAAGTAAAGGACCAGCTGTATGGGGATACAGAGCTCAAATTGATCGTGACTTATACAAGAAACATCTACAGAAGGAACTTTTCAATACACCTGGTTTAAAAATATGTGAATCTTCCGTGGAAGATTTAATTGTACATGGAGATTCTCCAAATTGTCATGGAATAATTCTTAGTATGTTTTATTTTTTTTTTTTTTTTTTTTTTTAATGGATATATGTTGTTAATTTTGAAAAAATAAGATATTTATAAATAATGTACTGTAGGAGATGGAACAAAGATATACAGTGACGCAGTTGTCATAACAACGGGTACTTTCCTAAAAGGTCAAATTAATATTGGATTGGAAAAAAGAGCTGCTGGCAGGTTGGGTGATGAACCCAGCATTGGGTTAGCTAACACATTAGAAAGAATTGGCTTTAAAATGGGAAGATTGAAGACTGGTAATTACGTCACATTTTGTATAATTGATTTACAAATATTGAAAGTTATAATCTTTTAAATATTTTTCTAGGTACACCACCGCGATTAGAAAATTCTACTATCGACTTTTCCAATCTTGTAATTCGTTACCCGGACGAAGTATCAACGCCATTTTCATTCATGAACGAAACTGTTTGGTTACCTGTAGAAAAACAGGTAGACACTTACCTAACGTACACAAACGAAGCTGTCTCAAAAATTGTAAAAGATAACCTCCATTGTAATTTACATGTTACGGAAGAAATATCAGGACCACGGTATTGCCCAAGCATCGAAAGCAAAGTTCTTAAATTTGAAACGACGAAACATCCAATTTGGCTAGAGCCTGAAGGTTTAAATTCACCTATAATATATCCCAGTGGATTATCATGTACGCTTCCAGCAGAGAAACAAGAAGAGCTTATTAAATGTATTCCTGGATTAGAAAATGCAAAAATGGGTAAATCGGTTTGCTTTATATTGAATGTTTTATGTTTCAAATTCAATATCAATACGATATTGTTGTGTGTACAGTAAAACCAGGTTATGGAGTTGAATACGACTATATTGACCCAAAAGAATTAAATGTCACGTTAGAGACGAAAAGAATTCCCGGGCTATTTCTTGCTGGACAGATAAATGGTACAACTGGTTATGAGGAAGCAGCTGCACAGGGGATTGTAGCAGGTGTCAATGCCGCGGCTAAGGTTTCTTTTATATATCATTCATTGTAAATCTTTTTACAGTAATAACGACGACAGTTGTCATTTCATTTTTCGTTGATTATTCACTCGTTAGGTTCTTAATAGAAAGCCATTGATAATAAGTCGTACAGAAGGTTATATCGGTGTTCTCATCGACGATCTTATTACACATGGTACAAATGAGCCATATAGAATGTTCACTAGTCGTTCAGAATTTCGATTAAGCTTACGACCGGATAACGCAGATCAAAGGCTCACCAGAAAAGGACACGATAGTGGTTGCGTATCGGAAGAACGAATGGAGAAAACAGAAACAGCTTTATCCAAATTAAAAGAAAATATAGAATTATGTAAAAATGAAATTCGTACCACTGCAAAGTGGAGTAAATTATTGGGTATTCCACGTTCTAAGAATACTGATCCTCGATCTGCTTTTGAATTACTACAAGTTTATGACATTGACATATTTGTCAAGGCGCTTCCAGACCGTTTTGGACACCTCGCAGATGATCCAGCCATTGCAAACAGAGTAAAGGTAGCATATCTTGTAAAAATGTTCTTAAGTACAACTTATTTTTTGTCATAATCAATTCGAACCTCTAGATAGAAGCATTATATGCAGAAGGTATAAAGCACCAGCAGGAAGAGGTTAATGAAATTCGCAAAAATGAACAAATGTTTATACCATCATCTCTGTACAGTAACTTGTAAGTTTAATTATAGTAGAAGTAGAAATTAATATCTATCAAGTGTAATTTATTACCAATTGCCTACTTGTTTCAATACAGGGGTCACTTGAATTTATCCTACGAGGAACAAGAAAAACTCTTACAGTTTCAACCATATACAGTGAGTGCATAAGTAAATCTGCATAACTTTCTTACTTATCGCACTTGTAATCTTGTTATTTTTCTTCTCCATAGATTGCTGCAGCCAGTCGAATCCAAGGAATCACTCCATCTTGTATTTTGCGTTTAATATATCATATACGAAAGAATAGTCAAAATACAGCACTTGTAACAAATTAATCGAAATAAATAACTTGTCAAGTTATACGCTTTATGTGTATTTATGTATCATCAACAAGAAGTTATTCGTCTAATTGAAACAAAACTAAATTTATCGTCAAAACGTTAATTCAAAGTCGAGGACGATCCAAATGTTTCTTACATGTCAACTATCAAAATCTCCGTCTTAAGGCTACGCAAATAGAAAGGTCGTTACTCTCTTATTTAATCACCGGATATACCGTATCAATGACCTGTCAATCTTCCTTAAATATAGAAACTTGCTTACCGTTTGACAAGAATTATCGACGCTCCACGTTACTCGAGTTTCAAGATAGTTGTCACTACGAATTTATTAATACGCCGCGTGTCAGAACATACGAGCCTCGTAACAGAAATTTCCGAAAAGACGAAATTCAATTGCGGCTACTCGTCAAATACGCTCGTTTAATAAGACTGCAGTAATTGTCTCTAACTTACAACGCGGTCCAAGTTTCTGTTTCGGATGGCGCAGCTAATGTCAGAGTCCGTGACGAGGAAGTTTGCCTGATTGAATTAGAAAGGGTTCGTCCAGCTTCAAACTTCTCACTACCGAATTGATGAAGCATACTCGGGGTAAACGTCGTTACGAGATTACTGGTATAATCAATTTACTCGCTGAAGGCACGCGCGACGTATCCTCCGTGCTACTTGGAATCTTGGAATGATACCGCGATAGCAAATTAAGAGAGTGGAATAACTTGGGATTAGGAGACAGATCGATCGGATGGCAAATCGAAATTTCAGGCAGAAACGGAAAATATACTAACGGTTATCGTTTATTACCACTAGTGCAATAGTAAATACTGTTACGATACATTGTACAGGAATGGTGTACGATCGGCCGTGATACAGGATCGTTGTTGCAATTATAAATTTCTCTACCATGATAATCCGGTTACTCTCTCTATATGGTTAATCGAACCAAGACGAGCTCGCCACTAACTCGTCCTCTCTAGCACAGTCGTCGAGTTAATACTATTGTCTCTGAATAATAGCCTCCGTGTGTTCGAAGAGTCAATAATCTTTCCTCTCGATGTAAAACAGTCTCCGTAAAACGATTTCCCGTTTCGATCCTTCGATCTACAACGAGACAGAAAATATAAAATAACGATCGACAAAAAGTGACGAACTATTTTGGCCAAATTTACGAAAACTTTCTACCGGAGACGCGGAGAAAACCAGCGTCGAATCCGAGTGTCGATCAAACGACGCTCAATCCTCTGTAAAAATTTCGACTCGACGACTTTTTCTAATCTATCCCAACGGTCACGGTTTGTACATCAAGCGCGTTTCACCGTGGCTGGGAACGTCCGCGATGTTCAACTCGACACATTGGTTTTCCCGCGCCGCGAATGCACGCACGTAAATTACGCGAAGGCACGCGTTGCGAGGATTTTCTCGATCGCCCGGAACGATCGCCAGAGCCTCTTCTTTCTGCCCTTCTCTTCGGGCGATCGGCACCGTACCCGCGTCGTGATTCACGCGCCACCTCCTTAATTCTAATTCTCTATACTGGCAAGCTACCGTGTGTACGTTTATACGCTTTACGTGTATTACGTATGATGTATGTATGTATGTATACGTGTACCTACGACTATACGACGACTACTTCGAATAAATTAGTGTTTAAGGCTACGCTGTTCCACTTCGTTCACCGATTATATACCCTAACTATCCGACCAATTCTCTGAACGTCGAATCAATGTACATCGAGATCCGTCGAGATCCAACGATCAGCTTTCTCCCGAAACGAAACTGTTGTTGCTCTCGAATCTCGCAGCTGATCGCGCTGCGACGGATACGAATAACTTACAGCACGCTTGTTGTGTACGATTACGAGTGACGTAACGAGACGGGAGAATGTTTATCTACAAGGAGACGCAACGACCGGCAACAACAGCTCGATCGCTCAACGAGGGATTAATTGATCCCTCGTGAACTCGCGCAATCGAGCAAGATGTGAAATAATTCGCGACGGTGTCCGCGACTGGCGAACGCGGACAGATGAAACGGAAAAGCTGCCGCAACTGTCGCCGGCTCGTTGCGCGTTGTTCGGCCGCGATTATACACAGCGTGGGATTTGTAACGAAGTTACTGCTCGTTGATACGCTAATTGTACAGTGCCGTTCACACGCTCGCATTGTCACGCAATTATCCGCTATGTGCACGCAGGCACGACACGCATGCACGCCACATGGACAACAAAATCGTCGACAAAATTCGCATTTCGTTGTCATTTCGCGAAGGACGAAGGGTCCACCCCCCTCCCCCCTTTCTTTCGTCGTCGAACGCGCGATCACATCGAACGAAACTTTGACGACTTTGCGCTCCACTCTCACTCACGCGAGAAGAAAAGGAACTAACATGATTTCGGAAACGATCTGCTCCTCTGCGAAGATCGATCGTACAAACTGCGGCGAGCAGTTTGTATCTCCTCTTAACGTCCGTTTAAGGACAGCTCCGCTTTAAACCGTCGTTATCCAGGAAATTGAATCAACGCGCAGGGTTTGGTACCCATTGGCAGGGAGGAAGTTCGTGTTTGGAAAACAGTGTCTTCGCAGAGAGTTCAAATGGTTTCGGTTAACACGAGCGAACGGTACATGGCTCAGTCTCTTGAACGCACCTGAAGAAACAATGACAATGATTACTCTACTCCACGTACACGCGTCGAGAGCTGCGCGAACGTGTGGTCTAAAGAAGAATAGCAAACCCGTGTACGAGGTACTAACTCTACGCGGACGTGAGACGGTTTTCATACGGCGAGTGCTGTATGCAACCGGCGATTTCCCATGACATTCGTCTGTGATCTTTGCAATTTGCAGTTTAACTTCAAAAAAAAAAAAAGAAAGAACGTAACGCAAAGTTTTGCAATATAAACTGGTCACAGGTTCGACGCCCGAACTGCTCGGCGCAATTCTGCAATTAATTCGTCGTCGCGAGGTGAACGAATCTGTCGCGGAATGTCATCGGAATGTTACGCCGGAAATCGCTCGGAGAAATGGTAATCTTGCGCGGTCGCACGCGATGCGAGAACCGAGAGACAGAGAGAGAGAGAGAGAGACGAGAGACTTCGCCGGGTCTCCGTCTGGTTCTCCATTGTATACAATTCGGCACGTTGAACACCACGTTTGGAAGGCATTTCAGAAGGCATTGAATTCCTAGTGTGTATTGTCACGAGTTGTCGTCCATTATGCCCTGACCTACCTACGTATGACTTCGTGAAAGCGTGACTCATCTGTACGAAAAAGAGACGTTGGCTCCTCGGTCCGATTGTGACTCTCCGATTCAATCGATCGCTTTTTAGATTGATTCACTCACAATCGTCTCTGTGTGTCATCTGTGTAAAATCATTGTTTTCACGGTATTAAAAAAAATATCAAAAGGAACATCGTTTGTCCCAACAGAGGCGAACTAACGACGTTTCGTTGTGCTTAACGATACTGTAAAGTCGTATATCAAAAGTTGCTGCAACTTGCAAACGTGAAAAGATTGCTTCGAGTCTTATCGTCGAAATTGATTTTGGCAGTGATTACTTTCCTTTCCGAGCCCCGCTACGTTTCTTTTCTTTCTTTATTCTTTGTTGCCCGTTGTCGAGTTGCCCTTGATCAAAAGAACACCGTTAATGTGACCACCATTGTGGATCGATGGAAGCAAGTCGCCGATGTAACGATCCACGAGTAACAAGTTCACTCGCATTTTTTTAACTCTCTGTAACGTAGTAGTTGTCATTAGTTGGTAGATTTTTAATTCAAGTGAATAGATTTAGTATTTTTTCCTTCGCGCTTTGCAAATAGATCGAATGACCGTTTTGCGTAATCCACAATTTCCAAAAATTTTGTCTTTGCACGAAGAAATTCCGGAATGTATATTTTTACATTCGAGTTATTGCACGATTGTCCAAACACTGAGAAACAATTAGTGCGATATAATAAATATGTAAATGCTATCAATACCATCGTAAATTCTGCATTTTCCTTGTCCAATGACAGAAATCTGTCTATGTCTGTTCTATGTTAGTAAGAAATAATTCTTTCACTGAGGGTTCGTAACGACTGTTTTCAAACGATATATTTAAACCTTAAACTGAGGTTTAGGTTAGGTTTTTTAGGTTTTCACAAACATTCTATTTTCCAAACTCTATCACTGACGAGCAAACTTGCCAGACTGCGGATTTTTATGCGAATTCACATGTATTGAGAATACGATACGGAAAAGACGAGAAAAAGAAAAATTAGTAGTTTACGTATTAAATATTCTCTCATATACTCTGCACTTCTACTTTAAGAAGTAGCTTTCCATAAATGCATAAAAATCCATAGTCTACTTGCCGCGCAACCTAATATTCGGAGAAGGCTTCTCGAAGACCCCTAATGCGACGCGTTAATGGTAGCCACCGATCGTAATCGGCCGATGCAAATTTATGCTAAAGAAAATTGAAGAGCGATCGCTCGTGGCACCCAGGCACGCTCGATGAATAACGAAGGACGAGCCACGGAAGAAAGCTCGGGATCCGCTCGACGCGTGCTCGCGAACATGGGTCAAGGTCGTCCCGGTTTCGCCCATCGGACGCGTCACGCTCGTCGTCGTTCATTCACGGTTCATCGCGAAATGGTGCGAAGCGAATGTCGAGCGAACAACGACGTGGAAACGGCGAGTCGAAAAAAAAAAAAAGGAAAAAGAGACGACGACGATCGTCCTTAGTGTCGCGCGAAAATTTCGCTGGTGATCGGCCTCGTCTGGCGCCGATCGAACGCTTCTTTACACCGAAATAACGTGTCTCCTCGCGTCATCTCGTTAACTCATGCTCATCAGTGCATGATCGATCGGCCGGCGCTGCTTTCTGCGTGCGTCGACGACTCGACCTTGGTGACAACGGGCAACAAAAAGCTCTCGCGTCGGATCGTCGTCGTTACGGCAAGATGGAAAAACACGGATGGACGAGTAACTCAAAGGGGTGGAGAGCGAGCTACAAACTGCAACGACAACTGGAGATCCGACTGGAGAGGGGCGAGGTGAAAGCTGGACCACCGGAGAGTCGCGGGGAACGCGGGCTCTCCCTCGAGAGGGGACTCGAACCAGGACGGGTCTTCTCTATGAATATTTGTCGCTTCGCGTTGTTTTCTCTGCTCTCCATTGTACTCTCTGTCGAGACAATGAACTATTCAAAGTGACAGGCTCGCGCGTTCCGCCGCTTTCCACCGCGTTCAGCCCGCGGGGACCACGTGGCAGTCGCGTCTGCGGCGAGCGAAACGAACGTTCTTAGCGAGCTGTACTTCTTCTTCTTCTTCTTCTTCTTCTTCTTCTTCTTCCAAGGTCGACGACCCCGCTCTCATTAGCAGGAGAGGATTTTCGACGCGAGTCGGCGCCTACCCACTCGCGGACAGCGTTCGCGATGTCACTCGGAACGGGGAAGTCCGGTCTCGCGTTTCAAGTTCACGGCCTCGAGGGCTAGGTCGTCGACCCTCCAACGCGAATCGGACGCAAATAGCGTCCTCCTTTGAACACGATCGTGTATTAATTTATTCTTGACTGGTATCATTGGACTGGCACCACACAACGATTTAGAATTTCTTTATTTGACCGAACTCTGTCACAATAATCTCTTCCGCAGAGAGGGAACGCGAAATGCAAGATAAAATCAATTTTGGTACGGTCCAACGATACTACTCGCGAGTCGGGAGTTGCGCGAAATACAAACAGACGAGAGAAACTTGCTGCTCCTCATCTTGGCGATCTTTTCGATCTATCGACGCGACGTTTCGCTTCGTATACTATCGGTCTTCTTCAGAATTTCGTTGCTGCTCCACGTGTTCCGCGAGACTCGAGAATCACCCTCTTTCGAGCACGCGCTTCCAACTTCTCTTCGTCGAACCGAATCCCCCCCCCCGTCTTCGCGTTTCCTCTCCGTTTGCCGAGACGCGTGCCGTCAGAGGATCTCGATTGTCGGAACCGGCAGGTCGGAGAAGTCGCTTAGCAGATGGTTTCCAGCGGAGCTGTCTTCGTGCTCGGATTCTGAATGACGCTGTCGCCCATGCTGGGCATTCCGTGGCTGGTGGTGCTCAGTCCGTTTCCCTGTCTTCCAGCGTTGGTCCTCGGATTCCTGTTGCAGATCCTCTTCAATGCGGCGCGGACCTGCGGCTGGCAGCCAACCACCGCGAAGATCAGCACGCCCTGGAACGCGTTTATCATGTCGGTGAAGTACCAGATGTACTGAGGACCACCGACTGCCCACGAGACCACGTCAGCCACCCAAGTGACGCCCATCACCACCACGAGTTTCATGCACACGCGGCCCAATGCGGCTCTGAAACAGAAACGTTGCGTTCGGGTCAGAACTGGGCGAAATGAAGATCAAGACAAGATTGAGACTCTGGAGAAATCTTCCTCTCGCTGATAATAAAAACTCACGTCCTTGAAACTTTCTGTACAGTCTTTTCTCGCCAATTTATATCACCGTGTCAAAATTTCGTCGTCGTACAACAATATGATATTCGTTACGTCGTATCAAAAAAAATAAAATAAAAAATAAAGTCGCCCACAGCAAAGCAGACACTCCAAAAAGGAAGCCTATTGGGAATTCCTCCAGGCCGACCGTGATTCGGACGACTCAATTTTAATTGATTTCGAGCGATCGTCCAAGAAAAGATACGGGTTCGCGTTTGCTCGGGGAATTTTGAGCATTTATTGTCAATCGCGGGTGAGAGGAAGTTTTCCAAAGAACGAAGAACGATTCGGAGAAAATTTCGTACGCGTTATTTATCTTCCTCCCGTACGCGCCGACGTTGTTTTTCAGGATTCGCCAAGAGACTGTTTTATTCGGGATTTCGGGGATATCGTTCATCCGCGACGGGCCACAGGTACACCGCGACGAATTTCCGGCCGGGAAAAACCGGCTCGATTCAATTAGCGCGATGTTCAATTACGACGAGCATAAATCAGGCCGCAAACGTATCCGTTTGTTCGCCGTGACACGTTGCGCCGCCACGGGTAATGTATGCATCGCATTGTGGTCGAAGTCAAAGCATTATTAATTCGTTCCGGCTGAGTATTCGCAGCCCGTTACGGTGTTGTGTGTCGCGAAATTATAGCGTTATAAAGGCCACCGGTGCCCTCTTTCCCTCGTGCCGTTTCCCGTTCCCGTACTCTCGCGGTTCCCCAATCTTTCATCGTAGCACGTACAGACTGCTCGTACGACTTTCGTTATTGCGATCATTTTGTAATTTTTTCCTGGCTCCAAATTCATAAATTATACTAGTTATATGAAAAACAAAAAAAGTTTTGAAACTTTAATTTTTCGATTAATCATTCGATGTTTTCCTAAAAGGAAAAGTGTTGTATCCTGTCGCCATTGACGCAATGGGCTAATGGAAACTGCGATTGTATTGCCAGCCAATGCAAAATATCAATTTATCCTGCTATTTTTTTTTCTTACTTTCTCATCGCGGCAAGTTTCTTCAAATATCCCTCGTTTCTCAAAGTATTTCATTTATGAAAGACGCGAAAGAAATCGCAAAAATTATACTGAATATTAAAAATCTGCTTGTACTACTAAAAAATATTAAAACCTGTAACGAGTACCCAAGACCGTGAATATTTAAAAAAATCTATCTATTTTAAGGACACTCGCTCGTGGCTTAAATTAATCAAATTTAATTTTGTTCCGTTTTACTTTCATAAAAATTTCGAAGAGCTTTGCCACCTTGACTTGACTTTCACGGTGAGTTCCATTTGAAGTGAAATTTGGTGAGTCACCGTCTACGAAATTGGGTCATGCAAGTGAGGTTTGAATCGGGTCAAGACACTGCCGTTTTCACGCGAGAACGGCAACTTTCTCGCCAGTTTTTCACTTCTCCGTGGTTGGCGGTTGGTCGCGGTGTTATTTTTAGCCCTGCCACCGGTCGGATGCCGCGAGATGTTTGCATGTTTCTCGCTCGTAACAATTAGACGCCGCAAAAATAGAAGATTCCCGTTGCTGGCTATTACAAAATGCCACGTGGCCGTGTTATGCATCTGCACGGCGATAATTACGGCTATAATGCACGGTGAAAAAAAAAAAAAAAAAAAAAAACAGCAGCAGCGAAAACATAACTTTGGTTTGCCTTTTGCGACGTCTTTTTTCAGATCTACTAACCGTTTACAATCTGTCAACCATAAATTTAATATTCCATCCCGCATAGCTGTTTATCATAAAAAAAAAAAAAAAAAAAAAAATCAGCCTTCTTTTTACGCGTTTAAGGTCAGACCTCACTGAGAATGTCAGTATCAAGAATAACTTCACAGCACAAAATTCATAACGCGTTTTTAAAACCAAGAAATGAATCTTATTAAGTCTCAAAGTTGAACAACAAATCCAAACTACCGTTTAATTATTTTAAAAGAATTTAACGACTTTCCATAAAGTCCATAATTTTATTTTCTTCGCTGTTTAATCTCGTTGGAACAAGATACGAGCTTTGCGCTTTGATTCCTCGGTAATTCCAGCGTAATTGCCGACATTCCGATAAATTTTTCTCGCAAAACAGGCAACCGTGCAATCTCGATTACGCGAGTCCCTCCGACAGCCATTTTGTACAAGATGGACGTCTGACAAACCCGCAGGTATCCACGTGCAGAATTGTTTGTCTTGCAAATTGAAACGATAGTCAACAACACGTGACAAGAGTGCGAGCGCGGCTCGGGTGGAAATATCGCCGGGATTTCGTCATTAATGATGCAGGGCTTTTATTATCGATTCACCCCGTTGTATTCACCGTGCAGTATCGGTGCGTCGATTATTATTCGGATGAAAATTTTATCATGCGCGGTACACGGCTGAAAAATTCATCGACATGCACCGCGAGCCGATGTTTTCGATGCAAACAGCGAATCCGCGGAGCGATGCGCGCCCGTGGAAAGTCCCGGCCGGGTAATGATACGCGAGGAAAGCAAATTAGACGCACGTTCGCGATCACGTTGAAGGCGACGTTGAGCGAAATGCAATTTCATCGACGATTAACGCGAAATCAGACCATCGATCGCGATTGCCATTTAAATACCAGCGAGAAAAGTTTTAATCAAATTCTTAAATATCGGGGAATTGAAACGAGCTGTAATCAAATTGATCAATGAGCGCGGAAAGTAATAAAAAATCGTGGTAATTAAAGGACAGCTTTCCACTTACGAGAAATACTATAGCTACTTTAGTATTGTCACGCGTATGATTGGAAACTTTTATTCAATTTTTCATCACACGATGAAAGTGATTCGTTCAAATCGTACGTTTCTGCTCACGATACAATTAGTAGAAAAGGCGTTATTATTTTGCAAGATATGCTGCTTTTTGTATTTCAACGCGAAAAAATTTGTACATTTTTGGAGAATAAAATTCGTAATTCTGTCGGACAGTCAAGTGAATCGAAACGATATGAATCAACCATCGAGTAATGCATAATAAAAAATTAATCAATGATTGCGAAAATTATTCTTATTTAGAGCATTCAGAAACGTTTTTTTTTTGAAATGATGTTAATAACAATAATTTTTATAGCTCAGACTCGCCGAGGGTAAACTCGCGCACGCAGGCTGAACATTTTCGACATGTTGGGACACGTAGGAGGCGCGTGATGAGCATGAAGACACGTAGAGAACTGTGGAATGCAAACAAACGGTCGATCACCTGTGCGGGAACAGCTGCGCCGATACCATCTGACCTCTCGAAAACCAAGAAGAACGCGAAAGAGAGAACGTATTTTTCGAGAACGTACTCGACCGACGTCAAAGCACGACGAGTACGTCGGCTTTCTACGTCAAACGAAGACCGAGAAGCAAGGACAGGGGGCGAATAATGGGCCGAATTTTATCTACTTCTTATTCCTCTTTTACCGACCATTTCAACATCGAGGATTTCTGTTTACCGACGGTCTTCGTTTACTGCCCTTGGATCGCGGACAAGACAAACAATCCGTCTTCGATCTGTTTTCTCGTCTTTTGTAATCTACTGCGCTTGGTGTATTTGGAGAATCGGCGATGGACACAGTGGAGTCTCGTTTGACGACAGAAGGGACTAAAGTTGTGAGAAAAAGAAAGAAAAAAGAATGTTTGAATAAAAGTTGTTTAACTCGAACTTAACTCGTGGATATCACACAGCAAATTTAATAAAAGAAAATTTTCCTTTACAAATAGTTTTACGACGTAAATAATAGTACTAAAAGGAATGACATCATTGGCCAAAATTCCACATCATTTCTGTAGAGAAAATTGCAAGTGTCAATTAGAAAATATTCGTAAAAATATTTAAAGTGAAGCTGTAAAATAATTCAGAAACAAACAAGATTATACCGCCCTTGGTATCATGGTGCTTGTTACATTTATATGAATGGTAGATTGAGTTTTCTTTACGACAGAGGCTCGGTCTATTAATTCAGAAAATGGAAAATTTTACGACGCATTCTCGAGTTATATTCAGCAACAGAAGCGAATCAAATCTGCAAGTGCAATAATTAAAATCCGATCAAGATCAAATGATTTAAAGATAGTCATCATTTATCTTCCAATTGGATCCTACTGTCCTGCAGACGGTCTATTTACTTTCATCAATACCAAACGGTTTAGGTTCGCGCCGTTCTAATAGATCATTTCTAGAAAATTCGCGGAGAGACGAGCGGAATGAAGGGTTTGAAAGATCGAGCACGAAGTTGAAAGGGGAAAGAGGCTCGCAGCGGATCGCGCGACTGGAAAGAGCCGCGGTTAAAGTCGTTCCAGGCAGACAGCCGTTCGTATTTTTGTTCGACGCTTCAAATTAATGCCACTCGCCGCGTTTCGAAAGGAGGCGGTATCCATCGCGAACATCCAGCGACCTGTTAATTGACGTAACGAGACAGAGGGGTTGGATACGGGATTGTTAGCGTCTGTCTGAGAATATCGACGGTATTAATAACAAAAAAGAAAAAGAAAAAAAAAAAACAAAAGAAAGAAAGAAAGAAAGAAAAATCTGGAAACGACGCGTGCTTCGATCGTTCATTACACTCGTAACGTGGAAGAGCGTTTAATGAGGGCCATTTCGTCCCGACGTTATTATCATACGGATGTTCTTTATGTCATCGACGTGGAATAATGGGAGGAAAAAATGGGGGAAGGAAGGATCGTTTCACGAGCGCTGGGTATATATTACGATCGCAATTTACGAGAAACTTTGCATCTGCATAGAAAACACTAGAGTCGTTCGAGCCATCCGTGGTTCTTGCTGGTGTCCCTGATTCGCCGCCATCGAGAGACTTGCTTCGAACGCTCTCTTTGTAACTTTGAGAGTTTTTTAAAGGAAAAAATTTCCTCAGAAATTATTCATCCATCCGCTGATTGTCGAACGACAGTATGAAGAGTGAATATATTCGCGAGAGATATATACATATCTCATATACATGGTTATTATTGTTTATTAATGTTTCTAGTAATCACCAGTAACTGGCCTGGTTTAGGTTAGGTTTCTGTTTCTACGAATATCTCAAAACGATGAAAAAGTGACGAATATCGTCGACAAGAAATTTTAATTGTAGCAAGTAACTAGATAGCCATTCGCGTTTTCAAGTTTAATCATTTATTTAAAAAAGGAGAGAGTACCGACACTTCTAACTAACAATAAGAAGAATTCATCCATGTTGGACTATTTTCGATCCAACCATGTTTTCCTTGCGTAAGAATATTTCTTGGATAAGATGTATGAATAATGATAAATCAAGTATGCAAAATGAGTACGAATAATGCTAAATAATAGATATTATGTGGTTTTGAAGAAGACTCGTGAATATCATTCACTCTAACGTCCGAACAGAATATTTATTAGTAACGAACGGCTGTCTTTCTTACATCAAATTAAGTCAAATGTATTATATATTTGATTCTTCACAATTAAAGAAAGAACTTGCTAAAATACAATTCAACACAAGTTGATCCTCAATGTGTTAATACTGAAATTATACAACTTGAGAATTTTCCCGTTTTTTTTTTTTTTGTTCAAAATGAAAACAAAAAGATTCGAACGGCAAAATGAATCGCAGTGACTTTCTACAAAACAGAGTTTCCAAGCGATGCCGATCTCTAACGAACGCGATACTGAAATAACATCAGCCTTTGCCCGCTAGAGCTCCGGCCGCGGCGTACTCTCCATTTTCTCTCGTTTCCGCGAGGTCTGTCCGGAATTCTCTAAGAGCCGGCGAGTACACTGGTATCCACTTTACGATTCACGGGGACTTTCACGTAGAGAAAACGAGCGGATGCCTGAACAGTGGGAGGCAGAAAATGGAGAAGAAACGAAAACGATGCAATCGGGAGGGATGCATCTGCCCGCATCATCCCAGCTGACGGTTATGGCGCGTGTTTTATCGCGTTTGCGTTTGCGACCTTGTCATTCCTCTGCCTGGAATATAATAACTCAAAAGGAGCTCGTTTTCTTCCTCTTCTTCTTCTTCTTCTCCCTCTTGTTTTCTTCGTCTCCTTTGAGCAGCACGATTATACCGAGCGTTTATTTTGGCAGCGATGCCGGACTTTTATAAATCACGAGCAAAAAAACCCACGCTGTGCCATTCACTACCCGCCTCGTGAATGGACGATTTTCAATGGGTATCTTTTCTTTTTTTGGTTCTTTCGTTCTTTTCTTTAATTTTCAAGAGTGCAATCGCAACATCTCATTTTTCAATGTTGTGGCGATTGCACTCTTGAAATGGTAGTCATCGTGTCTTCTATTTCTTCTAATTCTACAACGAAACGTGAAGTAAAAGTATTTGTACAATATTGTAACAAATTGCTCAGTTCTTGATCGACGGTTCTTATTTGCTATACACTTGATTGTAATACTCTTATCAAATTAATTGTTTTTTTTTAATATTGTAAAATTTTACTGCGTCGTGCACATCAGTTTTTTTGCATTTGAAGTCACAAGGAAAATTTCGATAAATTACGCTGTCTAAGTGAAACGAGATAATCTACAATTTTATAATAAAATGAATCGCGTTGGAACATTAATGCTACATGTTCGTGCTAGGATATTTTCAAAACGATAGATTATTTCTCTACTTTCTGCTCTCTGTCAAAAGACGGAGAGTTTCGTTACACCGCAAGCTGAGAGCCCACGCTGCGCCCATCTACTCATTCGCGTCGTAAATTCGAACGAACATCCGTTTCCCTATGATATTTTTACTTTCAGACTTTCACGATAACAATGTGTGCGTTCGTTGTATAAGATATTCCGAACAATAAGTTATTTGTTTGCCGATGTTTCTACGTTCCAAGTTCTTTGGTAGGAAGCAGCGGCGGTTAAATTCTACGATTTATTATTTCATTATAGTATTTTCCATCCAAGAATAAGCAAAGCATCGCTTTTTTTCTCTCTCTCTCTCTCGCTACTTTTTACACGCGTTCCAGCTTTATCGGGTTATTTTGCTGGAATATTTATTGTTAAAAGGTGTTCGCGAAACAACGTTTTTTCTACGAGCTGTTTTCCGATACAGATTCGCGGCATAGAGCTGTAAAATTCAGCGTGCACCTCCGACACTGAAATTTCAGAACGATCTCAAAAATCAAAAATCCTACAGGAAGTTGCAAACGACAAGTGACGTGTTGATTCTTCCTGTTGAGCAGAAGAGATTTAAATAGATAAATTCGTGCAACAAACATATTTGCAGTTGCTCGGATTAATATTCGGGCACCAATGTGTTTCAACTGTTTAAGCAATTTCGCAAAACGGAATTGTACGACGATAAAGTTACAATGCAGTTCGTTTTTAAACTCTTGAAGACTCTATTTTCAAAATGTACGATTCGTGTTATACCGTATTTATTTGTTATATCGTATTATTTGTTTGTTTCATATCGCGTAACGGGTGGGAAAGTGAAAACACTTTTCACTTCACTTTTCACAATGTTGTAAATTATCGTAGCAGGTATGTGAAAATTCTGGGTAATCCTAATTCAGTGGCTGTGACAAAGATTGAAGCGTAAGAAAATATCCGTTTGCTGATTTTTACACAATATTTATTGCTGTTTGAAGTTTATTTATTGTTTTCATAACAGACTGCAGATAGATGCAAAAATACGCGAGTTTCTCATTTGCAATATTCAATATTCATGTCAAGCGTAGAGGTAGCAACGTAGTTCTCATGCATCAGCCTCGACAGAGATGAGGAGAGTTTCTATTTTTACCTGTTTGTTATCCTTCTTTAAAAAAGATCTCGTTTGCTGCCGCTTTCTATTGCATCCTGCACATTCGTGATTCGTTCGTGCATCAACAGATCGTACAGACTCTTCCAACGTATAATTCTGCGTATGTATTTTTCCCATTTCACCTTGGCGATAAATCTATTAAGCAAAATAACTCGTAAAACGGCTCGTTGAAAGTTACATGGAAATATTGCGAATTAATGCACCGTAGATCAATAAATAGCATTTCAACGAGATTTCGATTCTTCGACAGCCGCGCTGTTTCGAAAAAAAAAAAAAAAATCCTTCGAATAAAATCAATCTCGAGCTCCGGCTAAATCACCGGTTCATTTATCATTTTCATATTTTTTCAGAAAGTAACCTTTGTCTGGATCTCAGTGCCAATTTCTTGATACAACATTTTTTATCGTAACAATTTATCGCTTCGTTTGAGCAGTCGATTTAATCGTTAATTTAGAACTTGTTCCTCAAAATTATTAAAACTGATCGTTTTCTCGGATGCTGAATTGGTTTTCTAGAAATTTTAAAAAATAGGTATTAACCCTGAATTAAGAAAGGAACCCTTATCGTGTCATATACAGATTAAAAAAGGAGTAAAAATAATGTAACCCGTAACTGTTGTGAATAAATAAAAAATTTAGAAGGAGTCGTATTTAGAATAAAAAATTCAGTCATCGTTTTTACATCCAATGATAATAAGGAACAGAAAAAGCGGGAATTTCCATGTCAGTTGTTCAATAAAGACGGAATTATTCTTCTATTTTACGCGATGTCACAACGGCGAAGAACCAAGATCCATTTGAGTAATTAAAAGATTCGTAAGTCGAGGAATCAAGCTGGAAGAATCGATAGACTTTCTGATACGATGCCTTTCTCTCATCGACAGTGAGCGTACGTATCAGGGCGTTGTAAGAGATTAAACCGGGAAGGATCGATGGACCGCGGAGCACAATACCTTTCTCATTACAATAACAAAGACAATACACAGGAGAAACTGTGGAAATTTCAATTTCCACGTCAATTCTTCGATAAAACATCAAAGAACCTTTCGCTAGACGCGATATCGCAACTCGGGCAGGTTCGCTCGAGCGGACAAAATTTTAACGCCAGAACTGCGCCAAAGTGGTCAAAATGGTTAGCAATTCACAATTTTTTTAACTTTGTAGATTCGCATCTCTAGAATTTCCCTGAGAAAACTCTCACGCGTTCGATCGTTCTAGATCAGAAGAGAATTGATGGACTTTGCGACGCGAAGCTTTGGAATTGTTCGAAGAAGTTTGCGAAGCTGTAAAATACGTGCGAATTTCTGCGAGATAAATGTCCAGCCGGACGTGAAAATATCACGTTCCCTCGTCGATGCCTGATGTTGGGCGTCATTTGACGAGTCGCATTTTTTTTTTCGGATATTTATGTCTGGCAGCCGGTGGCCTTTTTTACCGAGCGGCCGGGGCTCAAAGGAGAATTTATTTTATCACAGCCGCGCCGACAGATATCAGGCATCGAATCGTTATTTTCCATTCGTACGCCGTCCCTTCGAACCACCTTTGCTCCCTCGTCCCGTCGAAATTGATATTGACGATCTCAATTTGCGATTCTCTTTCGACTGTTCCCCCCACCCCTCCCTTCTCTCTCTCTCTCTCTCTCTCCCTCTCTCATACTCTGCCTGCCTATAGAGAGGGATCGGGACACACACACACACACACACACCGGCTATAATGGCAGATAGAGATTCTCTCGCGTTCGTTCTCTCGTCCTCTCTGCCCGTTTTTTCCCTATTCGTAATTTCCGAGGAGCTCGCTCTTTTTCATATGCCGGCTGGTTACGCTAATTCGAGCATCCGAGCCTCTCCCGTTCCTTTCACGTTCGGCGACGAAGAAGGGCGCGAGGGATGGAAAAATAATGGTCAATCTCTCTGTCGCACGGCTTCACCCTCGATCGGTGTTTGCGACCTGGTGGCATGGATCGAGAAGGTGGTTCTACCCGATAAGCCACGTCGAAAGATAAGGACAAACATTTCTTTCTCCGAGCTCGTTTCGTTTCAGACTCAGAGTAGAGAGTTTGAAAATTCCAGGCGCGCCTGTATTTGTATTGAATTGGACAGATCGGTGGTTGTCCCACGCGCGGCGATAAATCGAAAGTTTAAAGTACAATTCTTCGTTTTGAAGAAGATGAATTTTGGCAAGTATATTTGATTCTAACGCGAGAGTGAACAAGTATGAAAATAAATCAAAAGTATAGAATGTGACTTTTTTTATCTTTACACGTAGAATCAAACTGTTGTTGATCATGCCACAAAATCAGAAGAGATTGAACTTTTCTTACAAAGTTACATTCTTCTCGAACGATAATTTAGCAATTGATAATGTCAGTGACCAAACAAGATATATATGTTATGAATTTCCAAATAGGGCTAATCAACTAATTTTGCAATTTGTAAAGTTTATTTCTGTCGTGAATGAAAAAGTTAGTTACAAAAATCTTGCAGTTCAGTTGAAGAGCAATCATGCCACGGTTCCTGATTTGTGTGACACGATCCTCTATTTTAGAAATATATGTCATTTTTTAATTAATTTCACTGTGAATAGCTGATTATTTTAAATTGTGTCCACTTTTGATTAGAATAGTTTGTTAAAATAACATTTAATATATTCAACAATAGATTGTTAAAATAACATTTAATGTATTAGAATCTATAGAACAGATTATTAAAATAACATTTAATATATTCAACAATCGATCATCCCCCTGCAATACGTTGCAGTGTTCACAACTTGTAACCTGTCACTCGATTCGACTGTGCAAGAGAGCCCGGTGCCTCTATTTATTCCAATCGCCCTCTTATTGGTAAATACGATTTCATCAAGGAGAACTCGTTGCTTCCCAGAAGAGACTGCCAAGAATCACCCTCGTTTATTTCTGCGGAATCCCGATCAACGCGGAAGCGCTCGTAAATCCCCACTTCCGAGGCGAAGCAACCTTACCAGATTCCGAGAGAAGCCGCCGATTCACTCTCTCCGTCTCGAGATAATTGCTCGTTAAAAGATACACCGCGAAATAAAGGGAGGGGAAGCAACGAGACTCGAAGAGTAACTCTCAAGTACTACAAACACTGAAACTTATACAACTGTTGTTGCTTTCTATTATAGGAAACGTCCTTTACTCGAGTTAAGGACTGTGAGGAAAGAAATCATTCTTAATGACTCATCTTTCTATACACGAAACTTTGTAGAAATTGCTCTTTGCCTATGGAATTCGAAGGAACGCAAGTCGGAATTGTGAACAGAACAATTACTTATTTGATTTATTATTTTGACCAAAAACGAGCGTAGAATGTGTTCGTAAGCTCGATGAAAAATTGTTTACATTTTAAACTCTCGTAACTTTGCGTTGAATTCGATTTTACGTCGTTTCAAAGGGAAAACACTTTTTTTTCATAATTAAATTCACGATACGATCTCTACTTTACAGCAATCTCCCGAAAATTCATTGCACGAGGTTATTTTCTTTCCAGAAAATTACAAGAGTTCAAAGTAACGAGAACTTTCGACACCCACTATATGCAAATCATTTGAACCAAAATTTGATTTTTGTATCCTTTAACCGATCGACCACGGCATTATTCACGGAACGAACGAAAATTGCCAACAACGCTCAAAGATTGATATCGGGTGCCGAGGTTGTTCTCGCTGAGCTTCGTTATCTGCGCGTATCGCGTGGACCAAATACACCGAACCAGTTATCCTTGGTATTCATCGAGTTTCGAGCGTCGTCCTCCGCGTCGAAATAAAGTATCGTTGCTCGGTGAGCGATAAAACGGGAACGCTCGAAGATCTTTCGATGTGTCCCTGCCCGTCTGTTCCCGTATCACGCGTTTCACTCTCGAACACAAACGAGGACTTTTTTAACTTTGCTACAACGTCGGCTCGAGAGCAACTCTACTCGAAAGTTTGCCACCGGTAAGCCCGGTCGGTAATCGTTCCCCTCTTAAACTTGCCAAGGAGGTTCGTCGGTTGAGACGCGGTTACACCCCGCGGTGATTAGCAAGGACGCGCGCCTCCCAATGTTTCCTGCTAATTTCCGTCTATCTGAGTACTACTCTGCCACGGAGATGATATTGGTCGAAAGTGCGCAGACGAGATTCGACTTTAGATAATAATTCTCAGGTCAAAGTGAGTGAGAGAGAGAGAGAGAGAGAGAAAAGGTACCGTCTATCGCTGATCTAAAGTGACTGCAGCGAACTTTCGACGTTTTCGGCTTAACGCTGGATATCTAGATGTGTTTCGTGGACTAACGCTGCGTCTACGGTGGTTACACCCGTTCGCGATCTGCGTAGCCCCCAGTCATTAGGAATTGAGGCCGTGATTTTCAACACGTTTCTCACAAAGTTTTTAGTAAAATTGAAACGATGAAATTTTATTAACCGTTTAATTGTTATTGTTTTAATTGTAATTGCTGTTGTTTTAATTGTTCTTGTTTATTTATTAAAGTTTATTTGTTATTATTATTGTTTTAATTGTTATTGTTTATTTATTAAAGTTTTGTTTGTTATTGTTATTGTTTTATTTGTTATTGTTTATTTATTAAAGTTTATTTGGTATTATTATTGTTTTTTTTATTGTTACTGTTTATTTGTTAAAGTTTATTTAGTATTGTTATTGTTTTACTGTTTATTTGTTTACTGTTTATTTCATTAACGTGACATGTTCACACGTAAATAATCGGACTAGTGTAATTTCGTGAAGAGATTGATATTTTTGTTTCATCTACGCAGTTGGTTTATTTCTTCCATTATTAATTTTGTACGTTCTCATTGTAACTGAGATTAAATGCTTATTAAATTTAATATGAAATAAAGAATATTCATTGCTGAATAGCTGATATTTTTAAACAAAATTATTACAGATGAAAAACGTGAATATCGAACAGAGATACTTGTCAAAATATTTGACTAATTGCAAGATGCCTCTGCAAAATTAATCTTCAATTATTGCTATTTTATTTATACCAATTGACATTAATTATATCATTGTCAATACATGTATGTAATTAAATAAATCTAAAACTGTTTAAATATTTGTGCACGATAGCGTACACGCACTATCAATAAGAATGCCGATGAACGAAGCATAATTCTTTCAATTGAAAAGAATCACTAAAGCAGACTTCCTTTCAATCGATCTTTCAAGCGAATTAAGTCGATCAATCCAACAGTATCGACTGGCTATGAGTAAATTTGGCGAACAATATTTAGAGTAACAAGTACTTTCAACAACGACGCGTCGCATTGTCAATCTAATTTCACTACAAAATAAAAATCCACGCTGTCGATGAGCATTGTTCGCGAAATATTGGCGAGCAACCGTGTGAATGCGGCATAATCCCAGGCAATATTCTGAAAATAACCCGAACGAGTAGCGTAATTCCGGATCTCGCGTGTACTCGTGGAATCAACGAAAGTAAAACTTTCCACGCAGCTCGACGAAAATTCAATTTCTACATCGTCGATCGTTGATTCCTCCTCCTTTTTGGCCATTCTCCGAAAAATGCTCGCGCAACGTATGTACCCCCCGACGGAACACATTTTTCGTGGAAAAATTCGGCCAAATATTTACGCGAAACGAAGACCGCGCTGTCCAGGATCCGTCGATTCATTCGCGAAACGACTTTCACGGGGCAAACGTTTCGCTCTTTTTTCCTCGCTGGCGGATATACGGTTCCGAGCAGTCACATCCGCGGCGAGCGCGAGACTCACGGCGGGCGAATCTCGGTGAAGCAGCGCGTAAACCACCGGGATCGGAACTTAATTTGGAGCCGACAGATTTTCACGGAGACAGCGGGGGACGCGGTGAGCCGTGCGTTCCGTGATTTTCCGGGCCGTTCGATCGAACTGGAAGAATTCGCTTACCGTTCCGTGGTGCTCTTCACGAATTCGCCCTTCCACAGGCCGCACGTCAGCTCGCGGGCGGTCGCTGCGAAAAATAGCAGATTCACCGCGAGCAGGAAACCGATCGGACCGAAGAAGTACGCCAGAATCTCCATGTCGCCTGTGAAATAAATTTTTTCGGCGATTAGCGTCGAACGAGCTTCGTCCAGATATCGAAAAAAATATGTTTATCGTTATATGCACGTGCGTTATTTATTAACATCACAACATGACACAAGTGTGTAATGTTCTAAATGAATACGATGCAAGATACATATACTTTTGATTGAACGTTAATTTTTCCTTTCGTGACATTTCGTGATAGAAAGAATATTAAACACACACGTGTTTGATGAAATCGTAATTATCTTCGATCGAATAATAACTCGGATATTTTCGAATTTTTACACTTTTGTCACAATTTTCAATCGTGTGAATCTATTTATTTCACTGATAATTCGATATTAATTAATCGAGCTCGAGTTCAATTTAATAATAATATTCCGTGCTTTGATACAATTCCTGGGATTTTTACGTAGTCAAATATTACAGTTGTGGTATCAAACTTTTACACAGAATTATTATTAAACATTATAACACTTTGATAGAAAATTTTATTTTATTACACACAATACTGTCAAATTAATTTCACAAAATATGCCCAGAATGAAAACACTATGGAAATATACAGAAAACGTCCAAAGTGCAACAACCGAGGTTGCATTTTCTTAGCCATACTCCCAAATCTGTTCAATTTTCCAAATGCAACCAAGACCTTGACAAAATCCTCTCCAAAAGTTATTCTTCCGAGTATAACAGTCACATCAATAAAGCAATAGAGATATTTCCATTCGCCATTCACTGCACGAGCAAGAAGTGAGACCTGGAAACGTTCTAAATATCTGGATTCTCGCCTGGCTGTTCGATAATAAACGTTCGGATCGCCTGAATGGCGAATCGGTTTATCTTCGCGCTTGTGCGCGTATTTCGATTCATCGAATACGGAGGAGGATCGCGAGAACCAGGCAGTTCAGCTACTCCGTTACCGGAAGTCGAGGAACGCTGCTCGCCGGCCGGCGTTAGCGATTAAACTATTACGCGAAACGCAGTATCGGGTGAATGATCTCGTTGCTGGCTGTCGTGCTTTGCTTATTACACTTCCAACGACTTGTCCATGAACACGGAACGCGTTTTAAACAGGTTGATCTGAAGCTCTGGCTAGGAACGTGGAAGCGAATTATGCGAAGCAAGCCTTAAAACCTCCAGTACGAAAATTTACCACCTTGAATGCTCGTGAAATATTTTTAAATTTCCTTGAAATGGATTTTTATTTCTGCTCATCTTTCCACTGAATATTTCATTCAAAATAGAGACTTTGACAAGCATCTCAGAACTTTTTTCAGATTTTTTTAAGAGTCAGAAACAGATCGCTCGGCAGGGCTGAGCAATACAATTGCCCGCGGAGAGTTAAATAGATGACTGGATTCATTGCAGTTTCATTTAATCACGCGTTGATATAATCTGTATGACTATTTGGAAATTTAAATAGTCCTCTGTTATCTCATTATGCCTCCAACGCTGCAGGATCACTATATTTCAAATATTTAGATCCAAGAACTGAAAATTCGAGCTACTTGTCAGATTGTAACAGCTGTAATTACAAATATCTGATTTCCTCTCTTTTCTTTCTTTTTCTTTCTTGCTTTAGTACATAGTTTGTAATTGAAATCTTATATAAATCCGTTTAAGATAAATTATAATTAATTTTAATAGTTTTACCAGAGGTGAAGTTGTCAGCTTAAAATGCATTTAATTAATTATTAAAAGAAATTAAAACCAAGCACCTTTTTTTCCATTAAGACTGTTTTGGCAAATAGCGACAAGATTCCTTCCAATGTTTATAGTTGTCGGTAAATCACTCTAGTTTCTCTCCTTTATTCTTTAAATAACGGCCGACTCGTCGAATTCTCGAGTTCTATATTTCCTTTGATGATCCACGAGCGAGCTAGTCGAGGAGGATTTATTAACTCGAATGTATTAACATGTTTTTCACTAGGCGCGCAAATTCTCGTCCGGTTATCGATCAACATTGAAAAACTGTATACGTTTCAGCGAAAGATAACATCCAGATGTTATTAGCGTAAAGCTAAGAGTAAGAACACGCATCTAACTCAAGGATGGAATCCAAGGTTGAAATGAAAGAAACGCATTATTAAGTGGATTAAAGAAATATTTTTTTTTTTTTTTTTTTCTTTTGAGATATATATCTGTCGTAAATCGTGCTATTCCATGGAGAAAGTAAATCCAGTACTTTTGGCTCCGATGAGAAAAGACTTGTATGAAAAAACCTAACATCGAAATGCACTCTGAGAATCTTCAATCAACGGTGAAACACGGTTCTCATTTTAAAGCATAAACCTTTACAGTCCTGAGTTCGTCATGTTACATCCTGTAGCGGGTTCACTCTCGAAAAACTGTAAAAGCTGAAACATCTCTGAAAACATTGGGAAATTTATTTCGTGAGTTGACTCACCATCGTCTTGAAGATTAAAACGAATGATCTCGTTGATCCTTGAACGTAAGGGTTGTTGGGATTTCTTGAATTTTCGTCGTTCAGTTTTAGTATTAAAATATTCAAAGCGGTGAAAAGGGCGGAGAGGTCAAGATAGTAGAAGCAAGAGACTTCAATCTTGAAAACCATGACTGTTCCAGTCATAAAAAAAATTGTTTCAATGTTTTCAGAGACGTTTGAATTTTTATAATTTTGAAAAAAAAAAACTGAAGTCAAAATGAAGGCTTTACATTTTTTCTAAAATAATTGGAATACTGTATATATACGATTTTAAATAAAAATATCAACTGTTTTTCGTCGTTAATTGTATAGTGTTCGCTGTACTCAATACCAGTGTTATTTACGTTGATATTTAATATTAACCCTTTCAGATCCACCTTCGCAACATTCCACGCTCGCCAACGCAGCAAGCTTTAGAAAGAATTGCTTTTGATGCAGTTTTTTAAAATTCAGTAAACATTTGCACAGCGGATAATTACAATGTTAATTGACATTAGCACGAAGGATATTTCGCATTAACGTTCGGTACGAAGAATATCATTAAAAAAGAGAAGGCCTACCAATATTTTCTTCGCTCGCATTAGGGTGAGGATGCACTCGCATAGGAAATGAATTTGAGGACGAATTCCGGCAACAGGGAGGGATAACGAGGGCCAATACGATTCGATAATCGATGACAGACAAATAAATCCGGCGGCGATGGCTGACGATCGTGCCGGCGATTTCACGAATTCCAACCTCCTTCCGATTCTCGCCTCTCTATTCGCGGAATCGTAAGTTCCGCTGGTCACGAATCGACCAATTTCCACCGGCTTTGTTGCGCAAGTGCTATTTTTGCGCCGGCCTGACAGATTTATTTGCGTACCTAAACGAGGCGAATCGAAGGAAGCAACGTTACCATTTAATCGCGCTCATTTTTTTCTCCCTCTCTCTCTTCTGTTTCGTCTTTGGTTTTGATCGTCGACAAATTTTTCGATCGAAATCGAGTCGATGGAATGACCTTCGCGGTCGAACTCGATTCGAAATAAATACGCAAAGATCCGGATGTTTAAAGAACCTGTGAAAATTAATAGAATTCGCGGAATTAAAGGGAAATCTCGGATTGAAATCTCGGATCTCGGAAAACGAAGAATATTTGTGGCGTTAATTTCGAATTGCTACTGCGACGTCGATGGATTGAAAAAGTGATTCCAGATTTTCGATTGCGACGCAGTTGTTCGCGAAAGTGTTTGAATACTTTTTAATAATGATTCCCAATGATTTTTTAATTATCTTTGTAAAAATATAAAAGCAGTCGAGGCCTAATAATCACGACTATTGAGTCTGATTACAGCAGAAGTCAACAGAAGTTACTCGATTTTATTTTCGTGAGCCAATTATGTAGTAGCTAGATTGTCAGATTGAGATGACTTTTTGCGAGTGTATTTTTGTGCACGTTTCATCGCAAAAAGTTTCATCCAATGTTACGCTACTGTAAATTACTCTAAACAACAACAAGTCCACGTGGACAATGTCCAACACTACATCTACAACGTTGTATTCACGCACGAATCCAAATAGGAACCACTGCGAATCTTCAGAAAGCAAAACCATGAAATTTCCGAAAATTGGCAGGAGGTATCGAGTGTTTGCTAATATTTGCAATTTCACGCTCGTGGTTAGTTCAACCGAGGACCGAGCGATAGGAAGAAAAATCGTTTCTCGGGGAGTGCGTGCAAGGCCGGGGGGATGAAAATAAGACGCGGCAAAAATATCAGCGGGTGCCGCAAATAGATCGATAATTCATAGAGGCCCGTATAAATCGCCGAGTCGGATCTCACTGACAGCGACAGTTTGTTTTCTTATCGTTGCGAAGCGTTGAAAAAGATTCTCAAAGGAAACGAGCGTGTCGTCATGCTCGATTCTGCGTGTCTCTAGATGAGAACGACGTGATCCCTCGTTTATTTCCACGATTATTTTTGAAGATTAGAGCGCCGCCGCCGGAAGTTTCAGCGTCTCGTGAAGTTATTTGCACGAAACTTCTGTGAATTAGGTAGGTACGTTGTGTAATACGAATGTAGCACGAGTGTCGATTTTACTCTGACAAAATTTGGAACAAATACGCTCTCGTGTATACATGTCACGTGTGTTGTGCGAAACATTTTACAATTTCATTGTGTAATAGATTTGCGACGACTTTGACTATTATAATGGTAAAATTTGAAACTACTCTAAACTATTATGTATGTATAAGGCTTATCAACAGAATGAGAATGTCGGTAGAATATATATTTATATCAACTATCTTGTAACTTTTCCTACATTTTCAACACACGATACATTTACAAAAATATATTAAGGAAAAAATTAGTCATGCGTGCACTTCTTTATGACTGGCATTTAATCGAATGATCACGTATCATGTATGCCGCATTAATGAAATTTCGAAACATTTCCTGTAACATGCACGACGTTATCAAAAAGATTTTACGACACAAATGCTCGAATACCTGCGCGAGTCACCGTACACGCGAGGATGATAACGTCGGAATCAATTTGTTAAAAGGGTCCAACGGACCGCGGACCATGTGTATTTTAATTACTTGGTCCGATATTTTCAATATTCCACGTTTGGACGTCGTTAATTGGATCCATTTGTTTCCCTTTTCAAGATCCGATTACGAGCGGTACGGGGTTTTCGGATATTTCTCGCGGTTACGCTTCCGCCGTGGTCCCTGTGTCATTATTCTCTGCAATTTCCACTGCTTCGTTACGCTGTTCGCTCGTTATCCGAACCGATCCCGGAAATCGACTTCATCATACGAAAACCAACGAGATCCCAACCGGATTACCATCCTCCACCGAGTCGTCCTATCTCCGTTCAAACTGTTTTCCGAAACAATTTGATTATTCTTTCGCTCGATCACTGTCTTCATTTTTCTTTCAGGCAACGCGTTTGCTCCTTCAAGCTCGACTTCTGGCTAAGAAAGTCGAGTTTCTTTTGAATTTTTTTTTTTTAAAAGGAAATTACTGTGAAATAATATGCTGGAAAGAATGAATCTAAAAACTGTCCCCTGTCAAATATTAAAATCGATCTTTTCGTCGATGTAAACACATCCGCGGGAAAATCAGATTTGGAAATTTATCGAGTACACTCGAACTTGGATAATTCTAAATTCTAAAACGAAAAATTTCTTTGTTTCCTCCGCACGCGTCAAATCTTCCCGACACTCCACGTAAAAATGTCGTTAGTTCGAATTTATTTTAAATTTCAATTTTGCCACGTTGAATTTGCTTCGAGCTTTAATTTTGCTGCTTTTCTTTTTATACTTTCAGCATCGATGTGTCGTTGCTATATTTTTAATATCAACGTGTTTAACAATGGAAAAAATATCGTTCACCCCTTTGGAAACTGTAATTCCTACCTTTGTCGAATGTATTAATTTTCGTCGATTTCTACGTGGAAAGCCTAATAGCTTTTTACGTAGAAAAGAAAATGTCCGCTTAAGAGATAGCGTGACCGCAAAATGCACGTGCGTCGTTGCATATATATGAGCACCACTCTGAACAGTTCAGACTTCAATTGCTCGGAGAAAGATACGACTTGTTACAATTGCGCGAATCACTCTGTATCCCGGACTAAGGGAAATTCAATATGAATAATACAAGGAGGACGAGACTTCTATGTACTGCAGATATTGAATCACGAATGAGCTCTCCTTGAGAGAGAGAGAGAGACTGCGAGCAACCGAACGCAGATCTGTCCTCGTTACGTCCCTTTCATTTATATTCTAATTGCTGAGATTTATCTATTAACTCATAACTATAATTTTGTCGATGACAGATTTATTCATCATACCCTGTCTCGACCAGTTTCTCAACCAATCTCCGCGAGGAAACATTAAAATTCCTTCCTCGGCCAGCCTCTCCCTTGTAAAACAAAGTATCAAAAATTACGAGGCGCTCCCCTCGCTTCCTTCATTATGCCAAATCGTCGGTAAAAGCGGCGCAATTTAATCCTTTAATAACCCCCCCCCCTCCCTGCGGAACGTCACGAAAACAACGTTCATGTTCCTCAATTTTCTCTTCAACGCACCGATTTAATCACCCGACAAATTATACCGCGTGTTCTTTTCTTTTTTTTTTTTTTGTTTTTAACAAAATGCAACGGAGAGAAAGTGGCCGGAAGGGAGGCTCGCTCGGATCGCTGTAATAAAAGTCGCGAGGCCCGGCGCACGCGAGACACGAATCCTCCGCGTGGCGAAATTGCGGTAAATCACGTGAACCGGTACTCATTGAAAACGACGCTAAGAGAGAGAGAGAGAGTGTGTGTGAGTGTGTGTGTGTGTGTACGTCTGGATATATTTGGCAAGATATTTGGCGAAATCTCGAGAATCCGCGAGAACACCTATGAATATGAATACGTTCGTTGGAATGTAATGTGGCCGGTTTTCGTGAATACCACACCGCCTGTTGGAACACGTCCCCACCGACCAGCCAATCTGCTAAGTACACGCGCGGAGGGAAGCGTGGATAACTAGTTTCCGAGTAAATTGATACGTTGGTACCACACCACACCGCGTTCCGTAATTCCTCCTCTCTTTCTCTTAAATCATCTTCCCTGTGTGTTCGTCTTTCTGCGATGTTTTCATGCGCGTGTACCCTCGCGGCGAGGGTCGAGGAACAGGGGCCTTTTTCCTCGATAGTTGTAATCTAAGCGGGCAATTACCCGGTCGATAAGTAATTGCAGCCCTTATCGGAGTCGTGCAAGCCAAGTTATAACCACCGGCCGGTAAAAGGTTCCTCTCTCGTTCCTCTTGCGAATATCGTACGTAGCGTCCGGACTGCGAAATTTTTAATGCGGACTTCCTCGACTCGTGCTTCATCGAGAGTACATTCTATTTAGGGAGAGTTCCGTCTTTACAGTGGAAACTTCGTTTACGCGAATGCCAAATTTCATCCGATATCCGGTTGAACGAACTCCGGCTGGTTGAATCCATTTGTTCGAACCTGAATCATTAACAGAGGGGAGAATCAGTGAATTCTTGTTACGCGAACTCCAATTATTTTAACTATTCGTTCGCCGAGAGTAGCGTTCGTACAAGCGGAATGCGACTGTAATTTTAGCTAAACCAACTCGGACGTGCTACGCCGAAAGTGTAGAAATTGGCTCAAAAATTTACTCTTTACTCTTATTTAACGCACACGAGTACACTAGTTTTATTCGTTTTTCGATTAACAATTGCAACAGTTACTCGTTGCAAGGTAAAAGCGTTTAGTATTTCGATATTGTACTGCTAAAAATCATTATCTTCTCAAAAGTTATAATTAATTAATTACGCAACATGCCGCAGCGACACGTCTAAAATTCAATTTCACGTCGCGTCGACTGAGCGAGGAGAGAATGAAGTTGAGTTGGAGCGGTTAATATACATACGTACATACATATTTATACAACTTGTACGACATCAGCAAATTCATACACGCATTAGTGTACCAACTGCTAAATAGTAACTACCAACTCAGTGAAAATAGATACCATAGATAGAAACTTGTAGCTACGTATCTTCTTCAGCTGCAGCAACTTTAAAAATCCCCAGGTACTAATCAAACGCTTTAGACTCGTACCGTACTTGTACCGTTCCAACTAGGAAATGAAGATGACTTTTTTGCCATAAGATTTGATTGACACGCAAACATTTAAATCGATAGAAAACAAATTACAGGCAGACAACGCCACTCCTACTCGAGGTCTACGCCACGCCCCCTCACGAATCACGTGACCCAAATCAGCCAACCGCTAATTTTCGTTGCATCAACGTTGCACCTGAAGAGCTAAAATCACTTTCAGTGATAAAAGAAGAAAGAAAGGGAAAGAAACGTCACAATGGGACGCCGCATCCACATACACGGATGAAACGGAAAAACTCGCAATCCCGAGGAAACACGCCGGTGTAGTACGATTTTCCCAATCATCAAGCGCGTTTTCGACACGGTACGCTGATTCTCAGTCGCTAAACGCTTTTTCATTCGCGCCTCTAAACCGGGATCGTTGTCCTTTTGTACAGGACTCGCGCCGACGGACGCGAACAAAAATGTCCCTTCCCGTGTTTTCAACCCCCTCCTGTTACACCGCTGTCCGGTTGCGGTCAGCAGCGGTTGCATCGCTGATCGGATAAAGAATACAATTTTTTCTCTTTCTCCTTTTTTCACCCGTTGGCTCGTACGTGACTCGTACGTTGCGCCTTTTTTCCCCTATTTTTTTTTTTTTTTTTCATGCCAGAAAAGATGGCTCTATTAACGTATCGGTGGTTAGTAATTGGGTGGTTTGTCATGCGAGCGGTAATAAAATTTTAGCCGGTGGTCGCGAAATCCATTCCGCTCGGCGAGCATCGGCCGAATTTTATGGTAAATAAAGAACCATCCAACCTTCGGACCCGTTATCGGACCAATTCCCCTACTGCTAAGCGCCACTCGTTCTCTCTTCTATTTTCTCACTCGCTCTCTCTTCGTGCATCCCCCATAACCACGAGCGCAATCTGCCAGAAGCACGCTCGGCAACGAGGGCCCCATAGCCACTTATCGGCGCGAGGGTCGCGCTCGTCCGCAAACAAACTCATAAATAAAATCCTTACACCGCAACTTTCATGGATAGCGATGCACGCGCGGCAGAGAGCGAGTGAAAAAGGCGGGAGAGCCGGGCTGATATTGAAGCTGCAGCTGACCCAGTTGCCGCACGTTAATCCAGTCGACGCTCGTGAAAGACCGTCCCGAGGATTTCGCGACTGTCAACGACACGCCGGGTATAAATAAACCTGTTCCGAAATCGATCGAATTTTCAGCCCTCTGAATCGTGACCGCCCTCTGTGTTGCATGGGAATTCTTCTTTTCTTTTTTATCGAGTACCCGCGATAACACGTTTTATGAATGTATTATGTACACTGAAACATTTCGCAAGTCGCGTGGATGGTAAGAAAGACGAAAGAGGGCAGCTACGTGATAATTAGAGATTGATAAAATTCGCAAAAGATCAATGGAATTTGACGACTTTGAAAATGTGAGCAAGTCTGTTACGACATAATATTTAAATAGTCAATTAGACAAATATAAATATTATCATATTTGACGTAATAATGAGTATATTCCAGATGGCTATTCGTGCTGTATAATAACTTTTTTTTTTTTAAACGAATCTCCTACATTTTTCTGAAAAACAAGAATATATTATGAACAAATCATGTATTTTGCCAAAAGAATTTGTCATTTCAAATCCCATCATTCTCGAGAATGTAACACATTTTCAGATTGGTTTTAATTACAATGGTAACATTACAGTGACGATGAAATTTCAAAATGTTTTGTGCAAATAATACATAAAAGTTTTCCATAGCAAATGTTCAAATACTTTTATGAATCACTTGTTTAAAAGATTCATTTGCATTTTTTTTTCTTTTTTTTAATAAATTTCTATCAAAGTGGCATTAAAGTGTTAAGAAGAAACTTTTTAATAAAACCCCATATATTCAAGAAATCGTACATAACAGAAATTTCGATTTTTACAAAACTAATTCGAAAAGCCACCGAAAAGGATTTGTTAGTGAAAAATTAAATAAAATTAAATAAAATTAAATTCGATAAATATTCAGTTGAATCTTTTTCAACTTCCGCTGTGAATTTGTCAAACGATTTAACGTATCTGATAAATCCAAGAGGAGAGAATCCGAAAGAGACTCGGATGTGAGAGAATCTGATAAAAGATGAGTTTTTAAATTAAATTTGCGCGATGTTGTAAAAAGTATAATGTAATATAGGCGGTAGATTTTTTTTGTCGCCTTTATTCTGTGTGGAAGTATCGAGTTATGAATGGCAATGATATTAATTTAAGCGATGGAGAGTTACTTCCCAAGTTCGTAGAATCTTGTTACAACGTTAATTTCATTTTCCCCCGGCGCGATTAATACACCCTTACAAATTTATTCCCGGCACCGAAGTTCGTGCCTGAAACGACACTTTTCATCCCCGGCGCGCGTAATTTCTCGACAACTTTTCCATAGTCGAGTCAGAGTATTGTACCTGTACCTGTACAACATTCTGACGTTGTTGCTACCCAATATTTTCATATTCGAACAGTGCTTCCACGCACTACAGTTTCTGATCATCGTAAGCTTTTATTTTGTTACTCGCGTTGTTTCGAACTATCTTGCGCATCTTCCGTCAATTGTTGTCGCAAATCGTAACAATTAACTTCACTTTCTCTTTTTTTAAAAATTCCACACACGTATCTGTATGTTTAGAAGCTGATCAATTGCAAAAATTAAATTATACAGAAAAGTGACAATTATATAAACGTAGAAATTTATTCTTGGTCCACTTGTAAAAATCTATAAACTTTTTATATCACGTACTTATATTAGTTCATGTATTGTATAACCTTTACAATTTTAAAAATCCACAATTTATTAATCAGTTAATCACTAAAATAACGTAATGTATGTTATCAGTATGTACATATAATCAGTGCCTGTTTTTCGAGAAGATCCTAAAATTATTAAAATATTCCAGCTTCCATTAACTCTTGTACTCAACGATAAATACTAAAAAATCCGCAGTCTATCTACAAACTGATCAACCAGTAAAACATAACACAATATTAAAATATATAATCGCAGCAAGATATTATTATTAAAATGTGCGTGTAATCTTGTTCCAAAATTGCTAAAATATGCCAGCTTCTATCAATCCCCGTGTTCAACAATAAATACGCAAAAAGTCCGCAATCTATCCACAAAGTGACGCAACACACATTATTAAAATATACAATGGCCGTCCAACGTTCCCGAACGAGATTTCAATTTATCGTTAAATTACAGAATCAACGTCTATTCTCTTCCAGATTCCAAACTATTCTTACATTCAACAATTCTTCCCGGCCAGGAAAGTGCCAAGAGAACTATTATACGTAATAAAGGTAGCAAAGTTCTCTCTCTCTCTCTCTCTCTTTGTTCTTTTCAACCCTAGCCTGCTTCCTCACCATCCAACAGCCCCATTATATTCCGCCGTGTAATCCAACTCCCGTGCAAGTTAACGAAGTCGCTGGTATCGTCGCATCGATCAGGCAACCGATCCGGTTGCAGGTCGCGCGCCGCGAAATTTCGCGAGAGAGCGAGCCCCGGACGACTGGGATTCGCTCGTGGGCGAAACTCAACGGGTGGTGGGCTGTCACGAAAACTTTCGGAACGTCGAGTTTCGGCCGAGGCAGCTTGCGTCTAGGCCGGCACTCCGCGTGGACGCGCGCGCCGGAATATTAAACGGACGCGCGGTCGGAACCGAGGCGCTGTTTTGTGCCGCTTGTGCCTCTCTTCTTCCTTTTCTTTTTCTTTCTCTGTTTCTTTTCCCTTTCTTTTTGTCTTTCTTTCATCCTCATCAGGCCAACTCAAAATTCAGCGTCCGTCCGGGCAGATCCGAGCCAAAATTCAACAACTTTTCCCGCTCGCCTCTCGCCGCCGCTTTCGCCACCGGGGGACGTCCGGTTTCTTCGCGAAACTTTTTCTATCAGGATTATATACCTGGGACGAACGTCGTCCCAGGAAGTAACAGGGCAGTAACCCCGTTATCATCGTTGGCCAAATGGATTTTGTTTGCAACAACAAGGAGAAACAATATATATCCCGCATATGGCGAATATACTCGCCAAGGGCTTCGTGTCTTTAATCAGACTTTCGCTTGGTGTTTCGATTTGAGGTCTTTTTGGAAATGTGTGGATAAAAGAGGAGAGAGTGTAACGAGTTTTGTTTGCTAACGGGCAATGCGTCTGTGTCTCTAGAGAGAGGATTCTATTCCCGGAGTTTCTGCGGAGTCTTTTAATATCGAATTCTTGCCTCGTAACGTTGAATCGCGTTACAGGGTTCGTTGTTTGGACTCGATAGACTCTGCTTCCAACAATGTTTGATGTTTTAATTAATGACAGGTGAAGGCTGATCGATAATGATAAATTGGAATCACGAGGTTAATAACCTGTTAACCCTTTATCCATCAGACGCTAAATTCCCACTTTTTATTCTCGCGATTCAAAAATGTTCAATTTGAGAATTTATTGTTTCTCGATGAAGGGAAGGAATCTCTTTTTAATCACAAAATTTTCTCCTTCCCTCGCATTACGCTTCTCAGCATCGCTGCCGCAGATGAATATTCATAGGCACGTAACGTTGAATGCTCGCTATGTAGATGTAACAAACTATACTACACCGGCGTTACATTCATACTTTTTAACAATATCTTTATATAATATAAATACATGATCTTGTTACTTTTATTTTACTTTTTACGATGCAAGGACAAAGAAATTATTCTGGAGGAATCGTGATACATTAGGGATTAAGTAAATCCAAGTACATTAAATTTCGCAATCGTGTAACAACATTCGCGATTACAATTTGATACCGTGAAAATGAAACGTGGAATCTGACGGAACAACGCTTCATTGGGAAATAACGTTACGTACCACCGCGTGTATATATAATGTGGCGTTATAATATAACGAAACGAGAAGGAAAGGTTTCATCCAGCATTTGCTAATGGACTCGACTTATAAGGTAACTTTGCAAGTCCGTGCTTTGGACGACGCGTCGTGGTAGGAATCACGGGACGGAAAGAATAGTTAGTTCGGAACTAGTACTTTGGAAAACAAGTTTCCCGTATTAAAATTTCGTACAACGTTGCTTCAATGCAACGTTGCTCATTTGTGATTTTGTCAACTAGGCTCTATTTTGAATTCCAGGGAACTAAAATACTTGCAACGTTACAACAAATCATTTCTTGGTTTTTGGCAAGAAGAAAACAAGTTAATTTGATTACTCGTGCATAATTAGCAGTGATACACGCTATTTTCTAGAAACAGAATATTCAGCACGGGTTGCTTTTCCTTGTACTAAATTTATACGAGAAGAAAACTTACGAGAGTGTGAAACACGAAATTTTTATGGAACGTACAAGATTATTATGTGATGAATCAACATAATTTTCCCACATCTTCTTGCGCTAAAATATATTTAGAAAAAGGCTTCGACCACAAAAGGAATGAAATCCATCAAAGTTACCATATTATATATTTAAATATAAAAATATAAAAATTACATAATCGTCATTCGGCCAACTCCAAGAACACTCTGCCCTACTTTCAAAGTTTCTAAAACTTTGCGATACGAAACGAACACGTTTTCAAAAAACATATAATTTCAATTCTTCGGTCAAAGCCACCGACACAGCCACAGCCAGAGAGAGAGAGAGAGAGACTTTCTATTAACAACTCTGATAATCCAATTAAATTACAGGAAAGCAGGTAGCCAAGTTTATTTTTGCCAGCGGTTTGTAAACAGAAGGCAGCGGACGAAGTTGCAAAGGCTACTGGAGGAAATGGAGAACGGGCGGCGGGAGGAAGACGCGGGGACGGGTGGAGGAACCCGGTTGGAAAACAAAAGGAACAATCGCCGGAGAGTAATGAACGAGTTACGAATCTTAGGGGGGTACAGAGAGCAAACGGGCGTCTATATTTGCTGGGTTTTGGCGGGTCGCCAACAATAGCTGTTTCGGCTAGGTTATATCTCACTCCATGGCAACCCATAACAAACATAAGTGAATTATGTCGACGCGTGCCGCGTTCGATACTTTACGGGAGCGCGGTGTGGTCAAACCCGATTAGTTCGGCGTCGAAAACGCTTCGCGAGATCAATTGCATGCGTCGCGTGTCACCTTCTATCATCTCACGCTCTCTCTCTCTCACTCTCTTTCACCCTATCGTTGATTTATCCTTTTAATAGGGGCTGGTTTTTCGGCCCGATCGCATGCGGGAACACGACAAACAGATTTTTCACGCTATGCAAATTCGGATTACGATAGATCAGCGGCGTAACGAGAAACAAATCGTTAATGAATATTCAGCGCGTGTCGAGTGGCACGGGGTACCAACAGTTTAATACGTTGAACGATTATCGTTATTGTTGTTGTGCCGCGGCCGGTGGAGAAATTCTTATCGCGGAATCGTCGAGTAACGAGAACGTATCGGCAACAGGCTACGGGGTTAACGAGAAGATATCGTCGATAAAAATGCGCGCGTGAAAAAGATGGAATGTAGGAACGCGTTCCATCGCGGCGTGACTCGTGAAAACGTTACGTAAACACACACACACACACACGCGGTATAGAAATTTTTGAATCGGCTTTGAAGCTTGCCAACGATATCGCAGATAGAATGCAAATTTGTATACTTTCGATTGAAGAAGGTTGAAGAAAAGTATATTAATCGCACTGTATTCTTTTATAATTATAACTTGAATTGTGTTCTTGCATTCTTTTTTCTTTTTTTTTCATTTTTCGAGATATGTACAGAATCATCGGCGGCAAGAGTAATTGCGGGAAGGCAGTCTCGATCAGAATTAACGCGAGGAATGCCAGGGGAAACAAGGTAACTTTCATCCAAGTGGCTCTCGCCTAATGGTATCGTTCCTCTTCCAGGGCGTCGACAAAGATTTATCGCCAGGCGTCATTGTAATCGTCGCTGTTTTTCCGGATCATCGGCGGCGGGATTTACGGCCGACAGTTTCGGCGTAACAACAAGCTTTCCTCGCTTTATCAATTACGAGGTACGCGCCAGACGACGGAAATCGACCGGGCCGTAAATCAACGGGCCGCAGGAATTTGAAAAACGCGCGAAACCCGCCGGCACAAATCGTTGTCAAATATAATTAGCCGAGAGGGTCCTCCCCGATTTTCCAGTCCTCCGCTCCTCCGGAGGATTGGAAACGATTACATCTATTTCGGTTCTTGGAAAGTTGTTCGTGCCGATTTAATACAAATTAACAAACGTAAACGCTAAAAATAAATTTAAATCTTTTGCGTTTCAATTTTCCTTCAAAATCGGCACGAATGTAGATCTTTAAATTTAATATATTTAAATTAATAATTACGCAAAGTGAAGCTCGAACGTGTCACTTTTATAGCTGCGTGTTAAAAACCTCAGGAATCGTAACACGGATGTATCCGTTGTACTTTGAATCCAAGTCCGAAATCTCTTTCAGCTGCAATTGTTTCGAGACAATTTCAACAACAGTTGTTGACCATTTTAAACCCGGAATCGTTTCTCCCCTCTTCATTTTTTCTCCAACGAACAGTCAGATTTATCGGCGGCGACAGGTTTTTAATCACCGACAGGTTTTACAGATAATCGAAAGTGATTGCGCGAGCTTGTATCAGCGTATCGGGCAACAACGACCCCGCGAACCCGTTGCCAACAAATTTCTACCACGCCGACCCTGAAAAACCGATCGCTCCGCGAATTTTCCAGACGCGAATGAAAACGAATTTGCCCCTCTCTCTCTTGCTAGTTTTAACGTTTTTATTTACACGCGGCGAAACATTTTTCTCTCCGTCGGCGGGCATTTCATTTTCACCGGCTGCGTGCAACATTTCTCGGCGGGTTTCAACGCAACGCGCGCGATTAGAGGCATGCGTGATTTTTATCGAAATTCTCTGCCGAAGGTTAGGAATTGATGAGTCAGCCGATGCGATAATAGGGTTGTTTGAAAGTTCGCGACGTTACGGAAACGGTACGTAACCGTGCAGATAGTGCACGTTTTAGAGATTTAACACGTTCCATGTACTAGTTACGTACAGTAATGACTGGAGTTTATACGTGGATGTTTGAATGTGCAAAGAGCTCATTTTTCTATAAAGTGTTTCCTTTTTTCTTTTTTCCATATTTCATTTTTGTAGCTGTATGAAAGTACCATTAAATGGTACGAAATTAATATATAATTAATATATGTATAAAGTAATACAACAACACAATATACGTTCATTGCTATTATAATATCATAATGATATAATACGATATTCTCAATATACGTGTAAAGGGAGAACAATTGAATTTGATCTGTGTTGTACTGATTACGCAATAACGCAATGAGTAAGCGATTGTCAACATCTGCAATACCAAAGAGTTATATAGTCCGCAAATTCAGATCTCGAGAGACGAATGAATTACAGAACGCAGCGCGCATTAGCAGGAGGAGCCATTAACCTCTCCGATCGAACAATTCTCGAAGCAATCATAGATTCTTACGACCAAACTCTTCGTTCGAGGAGACAGATCGAGTTTGCATCTCTAAAAAGACAATAAGGGAATTCCTTTCCGCCCCCCGTACTCTCGATTCATTGCCCGAGGCCAATAAAGCGGGAGTGCGTGATAAATAAAGCAGGATCGCGGGGACGATCGGCGCCGAGGGGCTTGCAGCAAAACACTTGCCACGGCTCTTTAGCATTCGTTAATTTCCTTTCCCCCTCGCGTCACCCTCGTAGCTGGTACGTTCTAATCGCGCATCCCCCTCACGATCGATTTGCAATTCGACTCGTTTCGCGCATTCATAAATTACGATATCCGTGTCGGAACAAAATGAATATCTGCCGAGATTCGAGAAGAGAAGAGAAGAGAAAAGAAGAAGCTTTCTACGATTGATATAGAACACGGTTCAAGAGCGAATCGAAATTTGGAATATTTTGCATCAACGAGTTGTTAAAAATTCAACGTGTTGTAAGACTAGTTGCAAGACCTTTCCCTGTTTTACAAATGAAACCTAACCTAACCTAACCTACAAATTATCGAATAAACGAATCGCGTGAAAATAATAGAGCTCCCCCTTCGAATTACCGAGATTCACCCATGACGCGCATCGACGATTTGTTTTACTCGGCCGATATCGATCAGCCAGTTGCTCGCGTTACTTGCTCGAAACGTGCAGAGATCGACCTCTCGATTCCAGTTAAAAAGCGTAACGAGCCGTGCGGCCGACACGCGATGAGCAACCGATCGGTCGAGCAAATCCGATAATATTCGCGCGAGCCTCGATATCCACCTCCGCGGCCCCGTCCCCCCTCCTCCTCCACCTTTTTTAATTCCACTACTCGTCGCGCTTTCTGGTACCGTGGAAACATGTCCGATCGGTTTTCGGTTGTCGCGAATGTGGGTCGTTATCAATCCTTCCGAATAGGATTTTTTTTATCGCGCGCGCAAAGGACTTGTCCTTCTTTCTTCGTCGCTCATTATTCGCGCTGTTATTGCCGGCTAAACGAACCACGCCGATTTGTTCAATCGTCTTACGAATCGCGTTGCACCCGTTTCATTTCCAGCCACGATCGTTCCACGGACGTTTCAACGTTCTCCGTTCGTTGGCACTGCAGAATCCTGTTTCCCTTTCAACTCGCGCGAAGCGCTGCCTCACCAGGCAGGAATTTCCTTGGCCTTTCGTCCGTGACTGCCGGTTGTTGATTTCCTTTGTTCACGTTTCGTTATCGCGTAACGATTTTTTTTTTAAGTTGGACGCCGTTGTGGCCAGTTTACGAGAAGATAAAGCACGGATCTCTGTTGCTACGATGGCTCGCAATTGGAAGAATTCTTACGCTAGGTACGTACCGTAGCGTGTACTAAGCGAAACAAATGCGAATTTTTGCGCAAGATGAGAAAATACATATGTGTAATATAGAGAAATACTTTTTCCTGTCCAGGTTCCATTAAAATTCTACAAATATAGTCTGATAATCACGATCTAATAATTCCACTGCAACGTCCTATTATTGTCGTGAATACTCATTCTTAAATCTGCGTGACTACTTATCAAAAATGCAAAATTTGTAATACAAACGTAAAGTAGATTATTGTTCCGTAGTTTTATAAAAAAAAAAAAAAAAAAAAACTGTCCAAAAATATATTTTATCCATCACGTCGTCCGTCCGAGACTCTTCGAAACGGGAATACTCTTAATTAAACCCGGATTCGAGCAGCGCCACTTGCACACGCAAATCCCACGTTAAGTCTCTTTAGCCGGCAGTGTCTTTCAATAAGAGTTTGCGGCTCTAACAAAGCGATAATAAATATCGTCGGGACGGTGGCAGTCGTTGGTGTGCCGTCGCACGACAGTCGTACACGCGTGTGTTGGTGGTGGGTCCAGAGATAGGGGTGGCGTTTCGCCGGTTTCGCACGGTCGAGTTGGACAGGTTATCTCTCTAATCCTATCGTTTCGGCGTACGCTGTCCCAGCCTGTGCCGAACTTCCAGGGGCATGAGATTGCATAGATACGGAGGATAGCCTAGAGATTTACCATTCTAATGTATGCGAACGTTAGTTGAATATTCCGCCGAAACCGCTGCCACCGAAACGTGTCTCGAGCTCTTCTTGCCCACGCCTCTCGCCGCCCTGCTTTTTTCTCCTCCTCCTCCTTCCGCTATTTTTCGGGGTTATTCGCTTTGGGAAACTGAGAACGTGCGACCGTTTCTCTTCAAAAAGGTCCTCGGCTAATTCTCGATGCGAAAAGCGTCGGATGAAAGTTTCTTTCCCGCGTTTTAGAAGGTGGAAATTCTTTCTTGGATAATTACCCTTAATCTTGTTGTTTGGTTTGTCACTCCCTAGATTATTACGCTCGAGGTTTCCTGCTCTTGAATTTAACATTGTTCGTATTTAATTCGGTTCTCCTCCGCTTTGAGATATAATAAATTAGAACTCGGCTAATTTTACTCTTCGCTACGATGTTCTTGGATCATTGTTCGACATTCCTATATTCCTGCGAAATTTTAATTTTTAATTCGATCATTTTGACAAATAAATCAAGTCCTTTTGTCGTAAATGTTTCACGCTACGAAAACAAAAATTCGTCAGAACTGGTACATTGCAGGATACAAATTAATAATCGTAAAGTAGCTGATTCCCAGTAACTGCCAAAGAGCATTTTTTTTTCAAAGGTACAGACATCAAACATCGGCAACCAACGATTCGCCCCTCCCGTTCGCCGCGCAATAAAGCCTCTATCGTACGCGGAAAGTCGCGCCTAACGCAAGAACAACGCAACAACGCAGCAACAGCGAAGCGGCAAATTCTTTCCTCCCTTGCTCGATAAAAGCAGCCAAGAGGCGGAGCACGGAGGGAATCAAGAGTGTACAGGTGCAGTAATAACGCGTATCAACGCGAGGGAGGGGTAGCCTCGTCCCGAAGCTACTTAAACACTAGCTCGTGCGCGTTTACGTGCGCAGTTTAGTGGGCCGCGGACGATAGTTAGTAGAGGCTTAGAGAGGGAGAGGGGTGGAAACAGAGTTCCGCCGGGTTCGCACGCTGGGGTTGGGACTGGCTGGCACCAGATTTATCTCTCTACCCCCATCGTTTCGGCCTACGTTGTTATGGGGCGCGCCAGAACACCGGAACGCCAGAACACCACCAGTGCACCACCAGTCTGTCTCCTCGTGTAGGGGAGGCTCGAATACCAGCCTGGCTTTTGAGCGTCTCCTCCTCCTCCGTTCGATGTGCTGGTAAATGAGTTTTCTTACGTGCTCGTTTATTCACCCTCTTTGCACGACCGTCTCTTCTCGTGGGAAAAGAGTCCTCCCTCCCTCCCTCCCTTCCTCGCCGTCCTTTCGGAGACGTTCCATTCATCGGTTTCTCGCTTGTTTCACGCGCTGGGGTACAGACCGAGAAGTGGATGGCTGTTCGAACGAATCGAACGCGTTCAACCAACGAAGAACGCACAGAGCTAGACGAAGGTTTTTAGGTTAGGTTTTCACTGCGTTTGTATCTTGTACTTGCAATTGGTTTGATATTTACTACGCTTTTACTAAAGCTGATTTAATCGTATTTTTGTGGTTTTTGATTACAGTGTAGAACAATTTAATGTTCATTTCCTGCGAATAATGTAGCAAAATATTTTAGATGTACGTATTTCACATAACGGAACATGTATTTAAATATGTTTGAGTTAACTAATGTTTGAGACATTATTATTATTATATGTAAAATACGACACAAAATTTTAGGACCTACTTTGAACTTTATGAAAAATTGCATCAGTTGAATTAAATTTGATGCTACGTAGGATCCTTATGGAATCAAAATTTATGTCAACTTTTTTTCGTCTTTTTACATGAAAATATAATTTTGGATGCTTTTTATAGAATGAATCAAGTTTGACAACCACGCACATCAAAGAAATTACTACAATTGTTGATTGTTCCTTTTAGATCTACAAGTAGATTTAAATAAAAATATCACAAGTATTCGTGCTTCTAATAAATAGCTAAAAAATGTACTAAAAATGTCAAACACCGTTAGTCAGCCATTGTCAACAGCTATTCCGCAAGTATTCTTCAAGTATTCTTCGATAAAACACGAGCGAAAGATCTTGATACTTTGGGATTCTCTTTCGCTCCGGAACTCTGTCCTTCGTCAATAAAGTAACAAAGCGAGTAAAAGACTGTTTAATCCCTCGACTAATTACGAATTAAAATCGCGGCTGCCACCGACACGCGTCCTCCCTCTCGAGAACAACTTGTTCCCACTCTGTTTATACGCGCGCGACGTGAAAACGGACGCGTGCAACCGACCATTCGACTGACGTTCACCGGTATTACCTGTCGTTGATCTACGCGTCGGGGGTACAACGCGAAGGGGTGGGGGTCGGGAAAGGGGCCGCAGAAGTTCCAACAGTTCCGCACGTTCGAAGGGGTTGGACTGGCTGGCGCCAGGTTTATCTCCCGTCCCCATCGTCTCGGCCCACGTTGTTATGGGCTGTGCCCAAGTGACACTGGATGGGGGGATGAAGTACGAGGGCACCGGGGAAGCGGAGTAAATGGAGAGAGCGTGTGCGCCTGGAGAAAAGCTGAAACGAAAAGGGTGCAAGACGAGAGCGAGAAGAATGCGAGTGGGGGATGGAAGGTGAGAGCGAAGAAGCCGCCAAGGCTCCGATCAAACGGGAGGGAACGTCAAAGGGGGAAACTTTTAACACTCGCTACGTTAAGTTGGAACGTTTACGCGCGCAGGCCTGTTGGAATATCACTCTGGCGAGTAAGCTGCTATTTATTTTTGAAATACAGCTCCCGTTGGTGCTTTACGAGTGCGATGGTAAGGAGATAGTGAAATCAATCAGGGATGAAATTGTCGCACAGTTTGGTAACAGAGATACAATGACGGCCAATTTTAGGTTTAATAATTTTGTCAACCATTTTGTCCAATTTCAGAATAGAATAGTCAAACTGACGAATTTTTATTATACCTTCTTTTACTAATACCGACTTGTGCAAGCTCGTTCGATTCGCGACCTTGCCGTGCCACCGGGAAATACAACGCATAAAACGTTAAATCCAATCTATTTACAACTGCAAAAGAAAGAAGCCTCGAGCGCGAGAATAACCGCTCGAGTATTAACCATAAACCACGAACGACGCGGCGGAGATTTAGATACCGATCGATCGATCGATCGATCGCGTAAAAACACTGAATTCGATTCGACGAGCAGACCGCAAGAAACACCGCAGAAGAAGAGAAACGAGAGAAACAAAGGTCGGTCCAGCGGAGGAGGGATGATACAGAGTGGATGACTGTATCAACAGTCAACTGGCGCGAGAGAGACAGAGGGAAGGGTTGAAACACGACTGTGAGCGTAGGGTAACGTCCGTTGCAGAACAGCCACTGTGTGCCTGTCCCTCCGAACCCCCTCGTCGCACACCGTCGCCGTGCCACTGCGAAAGCATTGTGTCAGAACGTAACAACTCGCGAGATAGCGCGGCGCAGCTTCCCATGGGGCACCATTATCCTGATTTAGCGGCGCACGGCCACGATTCTATTTCCTACGCGCCTTCCAAGCTACGCCACGCTACTCTTTTGTCCAGCTTAGCTTTATTTGCGCGGAAAAGGGGGAAAACGCGGCCCCGACAATTCGACGAATTGACACGTTTGAGTGCACCTTGCCTGTATTCTTTCACCGACGTCCGCTCCAACGCGATTACGTGACACGAAGACGCGCCATTGTACTCCCTCTCGGGCAACGTGAGAACCTGCTCCCGATCGTTTTTCTTAAGGTTCGATACGGGCGAACGAAGTTTTCTTGCGCCTGTTACACGCTCGCTGTGTAGCCCTTGTCGGGCAGTTACAGTTACAGTGGATATGTAGGTTTCTTTGTGTAATTTAATCTTTACACATCTTTCTTTTTCTTCTTTTTCTTCTATTTTATCCGTGTAACAACTTTTTATATAAATGGGAAAGTACAGATGTAACTTTAACGTTACGATTCTGTTCAGTGTTGCATTACAGTTACATTTTTTTCTCTAGCTTTGTCCGTGATCGTGTGTTACAATTATGTTCCAAGTTATGAATTGTACACGTCGTATAACTCGAAACAATTTTCCTACTCAAAAAAAAATGTACGAAATAAAATTCTAATCTCGAAGAAAAGAACGAACAACAGAGATTAGAAACAAAGAATAATCACTGCTGAAACGTACATGAAATTCTTTCTTTTCCTCGGTAAAAATATCAAAGCATTGACATCACGATAATAAATTATTTCAGCATCAAATTAATTAAACTTCAAAAATGAAACCCTCGAGCGACTCGCGTCTTCCTCTCTGGTTCGGAAGTTCAGAAAAACACTCGATTTACGCAGATATTTCCGGCTGGCATTCGTAAACTATTGGGGCACGGAGACGCGTAAACAAAGGAGGCATCTTCCGCTCGCGATGCAATTAATGTTGCGAGAGGTTGTTCGGCAAGAGGTATACCCGGTGGCGATGTTTAACTTGAGAGAGTAGCACAACAACCTTTGTATATTTACAAATAACATCAAGCATTCTGTACCGAGTGCGTTCTCAATGGGCGCTGCTTGATGACTGATTGTATTTCTCAATGGCCCTGTTTGTCCCCCACCTCTCCCGGCGTTCCACAATACCAAGATCCGAATGTTGGCGTTTCAATGAGTTCTCGACGATAAATCTAATATTATCTTGTTGCTGCGTGCTCGAACGCTAAGCGAACGTGTTTTGTATTTACTTGAAGCAACATTCGACATATCCGGTAGCGAAAGCGAGAATTAAATTTATCTTGGCGAAAGAGTTGTTTCTGGCAAAGATTAACTATTCTATTTTCCGGAAATGTGAAAATCGTAGTGACGTTTAGAGTCTTGAGATTTGAATTTATTCTTGAAACGACAGTGGTCGTCGTGTGCAAAAAGTATTATTTGTATAAAGAAGCTTTTGGAACTATTTTTCTTAATCTAAATCTCATTTTAATGTATTTTAATAGATATTTTTATTTATTTATATTTGGACAGCCAAACTCTCGCTCAAAAGTTACAAATACTCGAAAAATTCAGTAAATCTATAAAATTTGTTGTAAAATCAACAGATTTTATGTAGTAAATTTAAAAATTTAGCGTCCTAATTTAATAAGTTACAGTTCTTGAGTTTTGAAAAAAATGAAATATAATTTTTGACAACGATAACAAACGAGCTTCGCGCAGAACCAAACTACCGTGGATTATTTTCAAAAACGATCAACGTTCGATATCTCAAAAGGAAAAACATCGAAAAACTACCGTGAAATTTAAAACAACAGCAGTTACAGCCGTCAATTTTTCCACGTAATCCAAATCGATCAGCAGATCTGTTCTGAGCAGAAGGCTCTATTTTATAAAACGCAACACAAACTTGGACCAACTTCGACTCTCTGTGGTAGTACGGCTGCGTGGCATGGCTCCAAAAAAAAAAAAATCTCGTTTCACGATGCAGTTTGACGGAAACGAGTCAACGTTTACACTGGCCGAAAGTTCTTTCTTTTCAGCTGCAGATTTTCGAAAGTAACACAGCCAGCCGGGCAGCTCGATATGAAATCGTCCGCGAACGATCGATAAACGCGTAAGGGAGAGCAAGCTGGTCAAAAAACGGGAGAAGCGGGGAGGGAAGCAACCGGGCGAAAACCAGTCGCGCGGACCGCCCGGAAACCGAAACGAAAATACACACAACCGGTCGGCACACAGCGACGTTTATATTTGTCAAAGGATATAAAAGCTAAATATTAATCACCAGGGGTGTACTTCTCCGGCCGACGTCGATAAATATCGCGAACGCGGGAAATTAATACGCAACGTAGTTACAACGTGTTTGAAACGAGTATTTCGCGGCCAGAGAGTTTCCACCGGCGCGTTCGGTACATTTGTCCGCGCCTCTTACAAATACGGCACGCGCATTACGCGAGACGTTACGAAATTTTATTAGCAGCGATGACGTGATACACCATTAGCGGGATTACGTTCAAAGGTAAAATTTAAAACGACTTTGGAAATGTACGCGACATTTGCAGAATATTTAGCACAGGCGTACACGAAGAAGTTTCAAAGGCCACACGGACGATTCGCAATTTTGCAAAATGGAATTATATTTTATGAAACAACAAAAACAGCAAGGGACGAGCGAACGAATTCAAGTCGTACAGAGGTAGTTTAATAATCAGAGTATCACGTGAAATCAGATGTTAAATTTTGGATGGTGTTTCTTCCTATTAAAGAGATGAATCTCCTTGATCTTACATGTATATATATATGATAAATAAATACTGATGAGATAATAATTATATGGTTAAGACTAACGTCTGTTTGTTATCGAGATCTCAGAATGATTGAAATATGCATTTCTAACCATGTTAGAAGAGAAGGACTTATGAAACTTGACAGTGAAAATAATTGAAGAACGCAATTGCCAATCGTAATTGTCGGAACGCAACAAAAATATCCAGCTCGTCCAATTATTTACGCACGGTAATTAAATAATATCTATTTTACTATAAATTTCCACGACACTGAACATTCGTGATTAAAATTTCCTCCTTCGTTTTTTTCACTTTTTCATCTTATTGGTTATTGGGTCGCCCAGAATCCATACTAGTCAACTCCGCAAATTGAAAACGAGATCGATGATGTTATGTTATAAGACGCACGTAATAATACAAACATAAATAATAATAAAATCATCTGGAACGAACTTGAATAAAAATCGTACAAAAGACAGATATCAACCAAGCATGTGAAGCATAAAAATCGACTGTTGGCTAACAAGAGAACCAAACAGAAAGACAGAGAGACAGAGAGACAGTATGCTCTTCGGATTACCTTGGCTGCAGTGGATGTGCGGGATTAGAGAGGGATGTTCGTTAAACAGCCAGCCGCGGTAACGCGTGGTGGCAAGGCTGCGCCGCGAATAAAGACGCAACATCGTCGTTCACCTCCTTATTATCCCTATTCGGCTCGCACGAGCGTACGTAGAAACCGGTTGGCGGTTCGGTTGCCACGCCACAGGGGTTGCACCGGGGTTATTATTAGGGATTCGAGGTATTAAGCGTACTTTGGGGTATCGATCTTCTTATTCGGCTACCCTGCGTCATACTTAAATACAATCTTTCGGGAGCTGTGTAATCCTCTTAGCGAAGTATTCCTGTGCGCCTGCCACGCAGCCGGATCCCGATAGTGCGCGCGTGCCGTTGTTTCTTATCTCAACTGATTACGACGCTCGTGCATACGTAACGGGGCGGGGGGGGGAATCGTCGAGAGGGGAGGAGAGGAGAGAATAATCATGGGCATACGTCCACATAACAAGATACTCTGCTAATCCTCTTAACGAAATGTTTCGCTATTAGCCACCGTGTGCTTCCTTCGATTTTCCTTTCGTCCGAGTGATCTGGGATCAGGGTAGGTACACACTGTTATCCGAAAATCCTTCGATCGTGGTGGATTCAATTAGGAGGGGTAATCGCAGGTGCATCGCAAAGTTTGGAATTCTTGACGTTGAAACCACAGAGACTGATACAATCGACGAAGCCACTGCCTAGATGACTCGAGATTCATTATTGCAGTTCAATATTATATATAATAGATATTACTAAGACGTACGTAATTTTAAAAAAGAAGGAGAGACAGTTTTACGAAGACAATTCAATTCAAAAACTACTGGACTGTATGATACTATGACGAGTCCTCTGCCTTTTGCACGTTCAAACGTCCAGTTGTAGACGGAGGAAGACACACTCGCGGCAACAATAGAACGAACGCGAAACTGATAATTAATCCACCAGGATTATCCGAAAAAAAAAAAAATTCGATCGCCAGATCCGTTTGATCAAAGCTCGCCAAGTGCAAAATCACCGCGTGCCGAGCCAGCCGGGGCGTCGTTTAATTAGAATTCGCTAGATTCGCGAAAATTTTCATCCATCAATTAATCCGGGAATTCCACCGTTGACAGACACCGATGTTGAGGGGATGAATCGACTTTTTCACGGTGGGGGCACGAAGGAACGCCGCAAACGGCGCTTGATTAGCAATTAATGCGCGGCGGGCTCATCGATCCATCGATTAACGAAACCGATTTAATCAGCGCCCCGGAACACGACTGACCAGTCCTATTAATTAGCGGAATAATCGGATCACAGGGAATTACGTGTTAACCGTCCTCCTCCCGGCCTGTATTACTTTCGATAATAGGCTCCATTACCGTCTGTGCTACTGATCCGTTACTAATGTCAGCAAGTCCGGCACCGACTGTCGTTCGAGAACAACGAGAACACGAGATAGATAGATAGATAGATAGATAGATAGACAGATAGAGAGAGAAACGGGGGAGAAAGCATCGCCACGCTCGTCGCATCGACGGAAATTAATTCACTGATAAGTCGTGTGTGACGCGATCGAATTAATTTGCGGCGTTCGTACAGCACCGGATTAATTATCATCGCGGTGAAGCCTCGTCTCATTGGCGTCGCAGAAACGGCATCCGACGTGATCCCGTTTCGTCTCGAAATGCCTTCGAGTGATTTATCGCCCCGCGACGCTGCAAATTGTTGCACTGTTGCACCGCGAATCAATTTCATTAGGTAGGCAACGCTTGCACGTCAAGAATAAAATGAAACAGTGCTCGTAAACTTCGTCTCATCGTTTATTGGCAAATTATTAGACTGGTTAGAAAGTAACGTCGTGGTTGATAAACTGCCAACTTTAATCTCGACTCTTCTTCACATCGTTTTCAGACTATATTACACACTTTTCATTTCTGGTGACAATTCGTTTAAAAAATGGCTCGTTTCGGCAACGTATGGAGCTCTGTGCAACCCAAGTGTCACGCCCGTCAATCATTTCGGAGTAACGCGAACGGTTTTCAACGGTGGATTTCAATATTTGCAATATTTCAGCGATGTTCCTTGTCACGTAACTACAGGTTACATTTCACTGAATGAAACTTGATGTCTGACTGTTAATAACGTTTATCACTGGAAATCGAATCGAAAATTTCATCACTTTGTAACAATTCTTTGAATTCAATGAATTTTATACGAACGAATACGAATTTTTGAAAATTGACAATTCTTGAACCATCTCGATATTTCAAACTTTTAAATTTCTCGTTCCATCAATTTTTTTTTTTTAGAAACGATGTTTGTTAAAGAGCAAAATCATATCTGCGAGAATGTAATATTATTCTCAAGAGTACTTCAAGTACTTTGTACGTCGACTGCGCTTTGTGCATTTGTGCATCTTACACAATAAAATTTTGACAATTCATCCTGCTCGCGAATAATGTAGCCAAGGGATCGTTGTTTCTCCTAACAATAAACTACAAACTTCACTGCGTTAAGGGCATACACCGAAGTATGCTAAAGCTAAACCGCAGCTTTGATTCTTCGAGTGATACAACGTCTGCGATGCATCTTTGCGAAGCACCCCTCTCTCTCTCTCTCTCTCTCTGTTCTCGGATTTTCCATCTACCAGACAGATGTTTCTTTAAAGCATCACCGACTCGTCGATTCCGCGCGTACGAGAGCAGAGATACGAATTCGAACAACACCGGCGAATATCTTTTTTCCGTTATTACCCGCGCGTTAACTGCCACGCTTTTAGAACATCCGCGTTCATCAGCGTCCGTTCTCTTTGAACAGTTCGAAAAGGGAGAAATCCTACCGCGGAGAGCTCTGATTAAAGTCAAGGTTTCAACGACTCCTTTGACGAGGACGAACTTCCCCTGACCGGCAGAAAATTTGAAGGATCTCTCCCGAGGAGTTCTTTCGGTAATTACATATCGGGGATAAGGGGCGATTTCAACGATCACGAAACACCGCTTACATCGCTCTTCTGTGTTTATAATAACAACCACCGATTAGCCCTAATTTCGGAGATGTAAGTGAGATCGAAGTAAAAAAAAGATAACACTGTTTTGGCGAAACAATCTTGCACGCTTTAAAGATAAAAATACTAAAAATTAACTTGACCTTTCGCAAACTGGAGAAAGACTGGTTCTATCGATTCGATGAGTACAATGTGTCACATTATAGATATTTCGTGCAAGATTCAATTCAGACGTTCGAGAAATTCCATCCAGTCTTGTAATGCGGTTAACTAAAAGTACTTTGTTCGTATTTATGAAATCGTTTTCGCAAAACCTCGTGCCCCACCAAATTTTACTTTTTTCACAAAGAGCATCAAGCTCTGCATCGACCAACGCATCAAAAAATATATACAATTCCATTTGCAAAAGCGAACCGCATCAGCTACAAAATGACCGTTATCGTTACAATTTTTGTAGATTACATTTTAAACTTATTGAGATCAATAACCGACAACTACCGTCCCGTATTTTTCCCCTTCGTAGTTCGTAGAAACGGAAGCAAACTTACCGTAGAACCAGCACTGTTTTTCGCCGAAACGGGGCCTGAGGAACGTGTACTGAGGTTGGGGTGGAAGATGATCCAGAAGGGCGGCCAAACCGGCGACTAGAAGGGGTCCACCCCAGGCGTAGCAGGCGTACACGCGTAGCCGGAGAGTCTCTTGGCCTTTCTCCAAGCTCGCCGGTCTCAGATCTCTGCAAGAAGACGGGGGGAAAAAAGAAAAGAACGGTCAGCGGGGTCGTTCGCAAACAACGAAACGCGAGATCGTCCCGTGCACTTAAACGGAACGCGGAACAATAAAACACTCGGGACCGTCCCGCGCTACGGTTTCGCGTCGAGAAAAAGAAGACAGTTCCATTAGAAACGGCGGAAGTTGAGGTTTCGCGGAACGCTATTTCGGGAGAGACTGATGGTCTCGCGTTTTGCGTAATCGCCAAAGGGTAACGAGAGAGTGGGGACGGTCGTCTATTTCTCCGTCTCGCGTTCGAGTCGACGAGCTCGGTTTGTTTATTCGACACGGGCGATGGATTAGCGGCGAAGATGTCGTAAATTGTTAGTCACAAATGCTCTGCAAAGGACACGGGGAACTAACTGTTGTTGTTGAAAGTACAGTGCATAGTGAATGCCATTATAATGAAATTATCGGTAAGAATCCTCGTGCATTTTACAACGAGATTGTACACTTTTATCAGAGTAGAATTTCATCGCAAAGTTAGTGCGATATCTCAGGAGATATTTGATTTAAAAACCAAGCATCTATCTAAATGAGAGGAGGAAAGGAGAAAGGCAGTATGATTAATAGCGCGAGTGATAATGTCAAGGACGATTTGAGGCAAAGAAAGGGAACGAATGAAACGAACGATAAGACAGTTTCGTAAAATTGCGAGGTTTACGAGCGAGACACGTTAATTAATAAACGAAAGTATAGTACCTATTCCTTTCGTTTCAACTATATCAAAAATATCACGTAATAACGTGCGATTATTTTCTGTTAACAATTCTCAAGTAAAAAAAAAAAAATCTGACAGTCGATAGTTTGTTACCACTTGATACTTTGATCTGCGACCTCGCTTTGTTCATCGACTGCAGCCAAAGCCCCGTGGATATCTTCAATCTGCGACGCATTACAAAAAAAGAAAAAAAAAAGAAAATTGCAGACTGAACGCGAATATTTCGTCCAGTTCACGGAGTGTATTGCGACCCGGCTCTTCAACTGGAGAACCGTCATCGAAATAGATTTATCGTTTCGGTACGGGCACTCGTTCGACAAAGGGCCCCGGCAAAGGTAATCTACGCGCGTTCCAACGAGCGCAAACAAGCCTCGAGAGAGGTAAACGGAGCAATCGACGGAACGAAAGGGTGAAAAACTACTGGTCGACGAGAAGGGGTTGACGGCCGAAACAATTACCTTAGATGCAATTAATGCATAGTTCGCATTCCTGGCGATCGAACGCGACGGCAACGAGGCACTTTTTTTTTTTTCGAAAAAGGGTTCGTCGAGCAGCTAGTTTCCGCGACGAGTTCGCCCGGAAAGTTTCGCGACCATTAGCATCTCCTCCTAACCGGGCGACCGTGCCCCGCTGGTGTTATTATGCATCTCACAGGAGGCCTCTCTCCCACTGTTTCTCCAGAGTACGTCCAACTTCGATAGATCGCCGTTGTGCAGTTTCGTTCGCCGAACTGCCTCCTAAACAGCCGACAATTGCAAACTGCGCCTGTACGCGAGACTGGTACAGCGGGGTAAAATCGTTCGGTAATTAAAGTTTGTAAGTTTCGGCGAGCGAAATAAATAATTTTGTAGGGTAAGTGCTTCGTTCTCCGTTGAAGCGGTCAAAGTACACGAAATACCTGCCGTTCTGACAGTCTTGGTGATTGCTTTTATCCAGATAAAAATATGATTGTGCGATAATACAGTTATTTATTTATTTTTATTGCATTTTATTAATTCTGTTGGATTATTGCGGGTGAGATGTCAAGAGTTTTTTTTTCTTTTTTAAATAATATCAATCAAATTCGGTACACTTGACCGTTCTGAATCCACGACCAAAGCGTATCTCTCTATAGTCTTAACTTACATGTTGTTTAACAGCAACTTCAGCTGTCAAATTTTGAATAGCTTTACAATTAACAATTAATTGTACAATTGCGAGCTAATATTTTTGAGAAAATAATTGAAAAAATAGCCAGAAGACTGTCTTCCACATAAAATATTTGTATTTTAGAATGAATATTTTCTTCTGTTTTTACTTTCCATTTTCTCACGACAAATCTGTCATTTCGTGCTTATGACGTGAAACGTTAAACGAAATGAAACTTGTCACAATTTTTCAATAAATACAACTGACTGTAAGTAGCCAAGTTACTTAAAGATTTGTCTCGTTGAAAGAAGGATGGCTACGATGAAATTGCTCGAACGCCAAAGACAAAATGGACGTTGTCACGATTCCTCTCTTCCGCATCCATACAAAAGTACAAATTTCAATGAACATCTAGAATCCAAATTCCGAAAGCCCTAATTTTGTACGACTCGACCTGGAGATAACGAGACGCTGGAGAACTGGTCTCGAAAGAACCCACCCACAGGAACGTGCGCGGCTCTAAACTACAGCCGGATCAATTGCCGACCCCTGCATAACGTTTCACTTTACGACCACGGTACCTTTCTTCCACTTTCACCACGGTACCTCTTCCCTCGCCGGCGCCGGGGGTCAAGAGTTTGCACAGGGCTAGAAAATTCGCAGCCACCGCGGAGCCAGTCGAAAAGTCTACGAAATGAAACGCAATAAGGAGCGGTACGGCCACGGTTGGCAAAAGTCCAGGGAAAAATGAAAGTCGACGGAATGACGAGACGCGCAATAAAGAGGGGACGCTGTCGGTGGCCCGAGGATGACGTTCGTTCGCGCGTCTTTCTCTTCGTCCGCGGGCACGGTCGACGAATTCACCGCGAGGACAACCGTGTAATTAAGCACGACGAGCGGCGACGCGAGGAAGAGAGAAAGACCCGATCGCGAAACGGTCAACTGTCCCATTAAGGTTTTCAATTTTTAACGCTCGCCTGTTCAACGACCTACCCTCCCCCTGTTACACGTCGGTTAATCGTTTCTCGTGGAAGGTGTGTATATATATACACGCGCGTGTTTCTCGCGTGACTTTTTGCAGATACGTGCGAAAAGTTGCTGTTCGCTACCGGCGATGGAACGCGACGGGAATTGTGTCGAGTTTAATGAAAGTCGTTTGAACGAAAGGGGGTTGGAAGTGGCAATTCCGTAGAAATAGCTTGTAAAATAAATGAATAACGAATCAGCTTGTCGGAACCGACTGCTTTTGTTTTTTTTTTTTTATTAACTTCCTGATTTCACACCCGGTGGATTGTGTGGGTTTTAACGCTGTCTGCGGGAAATTTGAGAAATATAAAAATTGTAGTATTCGTTATAACAATTAGCAGACAACGCGATGATATTCTACCTAGATTTCATTTTTTTTTTTTAATTATTCTCGTGGAATAACTTTGCCGTGTTTGCTTGTACAAATACAGAGTTGATTTTCAATTTCCGGCGCTCAACGAGTTATTCACGATTTATAGACTCGAATAATTCCGAACGGCTCAAATAAAGAACTGGTTGTAAATAGCTGATGTGGCTCTTTGTCTAGTTTCAAGAGTTTCAAAGATTTCGTTTCACCGACAGGCTCAGAAGCAACTGTTTTGACTAGGAAATGGCCACGCCCTCTCGCGGATCACGTGACCCAAATCAAGCAATCGCTAATTTTCGTTGCATCAGCGTTGCACCTGAAGATGCTCGATTTTCTGCGAAAATCACTTTCGAATGTAATAAAAATTGCCAACAATATTTTTCTAACAGCGCTGATTAAAAGTTTTTATACTAAATATTTCGTAATACAAGATTCATCGATTGGTTATTAAAATTCCCTAACATCTAATTATTAAAAAAAAAAAAACGCATATTTTTACTGAATTGCGCAATCAGCTCAATATATGTACAAAGTCCGAAAGCAGATACACAGCTACCAAAGAGGAAAACCCAATTATCGCAGAAACTAGCGAGTAACAGGGTCACCAACGAATTTATCGGCGCAGGAGCTTATTAACGAGACTTGGAAATAATTAAATTCGTACGCGGCGAACCCGATATCACGAGCAATGACTGTCGAAACGGCCAGGCAGCCGTCATTGTCTGGCTAGTTTAACGTCGCTATAACAACAATTATCCCCATTCCCCACGTACCGAAGCGTTTTCGGAAGGGGTTTTCGTCCAACAGCGGAGAGAGAGCTTTAGCACCGAGGGGTTGTTACTCGTAAATCGCACCCTATCTGAAGCGACGTTGCTGCGGATATGGCGAATGCCGGCCGTATAACGACGCGGCCCCATTGTCAAAAAGTGAAAATTCAAATAAAACGGGACGGGACAAGCGAAACGCACCAGTGGCGTCGGCCAGGCTGCTCGAAACATCCCGTCCATTCGATTACGTGTTGCCCGCGATTCTCCCGATCGGTTTTCTCCGTCCGAGAGGAGTCCACTTAATTACTCGAGCTCGTTAACGTAACGTAATATCGGCTCGCAAGTTTCGCCTGAGATCGTGTCCACTCGTGCACCGAAACGAGTCGCGTTATTTCGCTAATTACACCTTAATCGCCGACTCGATTACAACGTTTCGTAAAGATATCTTACGAGCGTCGCGTCGTTTCCTGTCGGCGTCGGGGATATTTTTCGATCGTTTCCTTGCACTAGTTAGAGTTAGATATCTCGATTGATTTTTGCACGTTTGCATTTTTTATTTATTATGATTTCCGCAATTTCTCTCGATCGCGAGTTCTCGAAATATCACGAGCTTCTCCGTGTCTCCGTCTTTCATTTTACATTACCAAAACGGTTCCAAGCGTGTATAGGAATGTTCTTCTCAATTGTTGCAGCGACGAAATACGAAACAGAATAACGAATCAGTATCTGCGTCGCGAGAGGGCGACGAGGAGTTGACGACAGCAAGCTGGAGATATTAATTCCTGGTAGTACGGCTCATTTCCGCGAACGCTAATTAGCCATCACCGTGGTCGTTGCGCGCGATTAGTCGCCTCCTGTCCGGTCGGAAGAGAAAGTTTCCCGCGTCGGAAGAAGAGGGTGGGTGGTTGGGTTTTCGCGGCTCGCGTCGATGTCGGTGCGCGGCGCCACGATAATTTTCCAACCCCCTGGTCGACGGTCGCGTCCCGTTGAAAATGGAACGAGATGGAACGAAATGGAGCGAACCGCTGCCAGGGAAAACGCATTAAATATCGCTGTCGAGGAAATTAGGGAGCTGTTATCCTGTTGGTAGGCGTACGCGTATATATACACTCGTCGTTCTTCTTTCCTTCCCCTTTCTCTTCCCTCGCGCTGCTTCAATCGTCCTCTTAAAAAATGGCGCACATATGAGAAATATTTTCATGCTCGTTTCTGCGTTTCCGGGCGTGGACGGGCGTTGAAAAGCACTGGCCAACTTTAACTTCTTCTTATAAATCCCGATTTGAAGAAACAGTCGAGCAAAAGAAGAAATAAAACGGAGAAAGAGAAAAATATTTCTTATAAGTTTATGATAAATCTACTTTCCAGAGGATGTTGCTTCGTACAATTAATTAACGCGTAAAGATAAATGTTTAGATGTATCCAACCGCGTGAAATATATTTCCAACTAAATCTAATTTTCTAACTTTAATTTAATTTTAAGACATTACTTTTTCAATTCGTTCTATCTTCACTTCGAGCAACTATGCACCTACGTGGAATGTTTTAATTCAAACATTTAAACAAATGAAAGGGAGATGATTAAAGGTGGATAAAAATTTATTCTGCAGAGATGTTTGACTTTGCGACTTTGAATGTATGTTTCTGCACACTTAAATGTTACTTAAATTATTTCGCGATTTATAAGGAGACGGAATGACAACGTTTCGTCGATATAAAAAAATATTCGTAAAATACTATCAATTAATTTCGACGTTACAGCGAATTTTTTATCTCTCGCTTCTCCAATCCATTGTCACACAGTTGAGCTTGATTCTACATTCTTCTCAACGATGACTTTTCTCTGGTTGTGCGCATTCGTTGATACTTCAACAATAGCATCTGCGCGAATATTTCTCCCTCTCGCTGCGTGTCATTCCTGTAGGCGCGGTATCCAACATTATCGATTGATAATACGTGCCTTCTGTCACGACGAAGCTCCGCCATACACAGAAGGTTATATACGTTGGTTCCTTCATTCACGATGCAGGCAATTTGCGAACGACGACGTCTTCCGCAACAAAAGGGGATTATTGCGCGGATTTTCTTCGTGCTCTCTCGAAAGTATAACCCATTGTCGGAGAGCACGGAAGAGATAAAGGTTATTTTTGTAATAATGGATCCGGCGGGGACGAGTTCTCCATTCGACGAACGTGTCTCTCTCTCTCTCTCTCTCCTCATCTTCGTCCTCTGCCAGTTCATATCTCGCAATTGCTCTCGATGAAATATACGTATTCTATTATCGCAGCAGCGGGCACACGAGACGACGCGACGCGACACGGGGAAGGAGAATGGAGCGGAGCCGACTCGGCTTAATCCTGACAAAGGGCTCGACGGAATAGCTTCTTTTAATTGTATCCTGTCACCGTGGCTATTTATCGTTCGGTATTTGCGAACGGAAAAAAAGGGGAGGGCCGGTCCTAAAGAGCCGCCGATCCATTAAACCTTTGTAGCGCGGATCGTCTTTGCCTCGTGGCCGTAGTTGAATCCCCCACGGCTTCGAGTTATCAAAAGGATTTGAAAAGTACCTGCGTCGCGCGCGCAGTTTGAGGAGGAAGCACGTCTCTCGGAAAGCGAGAAATAATTTTTAAACGCACGTCGTTCATCATACACGATGCGTTTACCAGAACGGAAATTCCTCCGCAAGAGATTGCACGAACGATGTTGCAATCTGACTCGTTGCGTGTAACTTTTTCAGTCCGAGTGAGGAAATTTCGAAATTCTTTTCGAATTCTATGTACGTATCAAAACTTTCCGCGTCGTTTATTCCAAAACAAAGGGATGGGGAAAAAGTGAGAAAAAAGGTGCTTCTTTTCTGAATCTGGTAGAGTTGTCTCGCCGCGCCTAGTGAGGATTTGTCGAATGCGTCGATCGGGAAAATAAAGGAGACATGATTCCTCGGTGGAAAGTCTCGGTGGAAAGGAACGAATTCTCTCCGACGAAGTCGTAGTTGTCAAAACAAGAAGAGGCTGATTGGAACAAACCGTAGACGCTAGGCTCGATTGAATTAAGTTACAGGTTACAATTTATAATCTATATATATATATGGAAAATACAAGTTTGTCCATTTTATAACATTCACAGCCGATATCAACAACGTTTAGAAAAATATTCCATCGAATAACAAATATCCGACGACTTGTCTCATTTTCGCAGGAAAAATATATGAAATCGCCAATCCGTCGTTCGTTTGCACGCTCGAAAGCCAAATTTAAACATCCCTGCCCCGAATCGAACCGCGAGCGATATTCGCGTACGTAGAAAACGCAGCAGCGGAGAAACTACACGCGAAACTCGTTCAATTAAACGCGAGGCTCGTTTAACCGCCGAGATCACGTTCAAGCCGATTTGTTACACCGGCATTTATTCGCGACAGCTTTATTCCCGCGGAGCGGAGAAAAAAGTCACGGGGCAAAAGGATCTCGTAGAATTACGAGCGCGTCGGTTTTCTGCCCGTGTCCGGCGTCCGTCCCGGGTTCTTGCGTATCTCCGGGGCGCACGCCCGTCGACTTTGTACGACGTAAACCGTCGCCGACTGTCTCCGAGGCTCTACGGCTACCTACCAGACCTATATTTATCTGTCCGATATGGTAATTATACGGACGGCAATTAGCGGCGGTGCCAGTTAGAGGTAGCGAGCCGCCGCTCGGCAGACGGTATCACGCCGCGGTTCCCGGAGAATACGGAACGGGAAGGAGAGAGGTCGTTACGCGGAGTCACGATGAACGAGCAAGATATTATTTATCATCGCGCGAACGCGGCCAAGGAAAAAGTCAAAAAGGCCCCTGCGGAAAAATCTGACTGTCCCCTTATGCGTCGGCAATTTTTGTGTACCTTCAACTTGCTCGTTTCGTGGGAACGGCACCGTGAACGAGGAATCACGCAGGTTTCTTTCGGGGAAAGGAAGTGGACGTTGGCACTAAATGTTCTTGAGTGATCCGCAAGTGACTTTCGATGGAGAAATTAAATTAAAAATTAAATTAAACATTGACGATTAAATACACGTGCAATTCCAAAATTAATACGTACTGCGCCGACATGTATTGTTCGTGCGTGTAAGGGAGAGACGCAAAGTCATGGGAATTCATACTGAGAGGAATAAAAAGAACTGAAATTTGATAATTTTGTTTGATACTGAGGGAGTGAGATTTTCGGTAATAAACGTTGAAGCGTCTTAAGAGTGCAAATATTTGGCCCGTGAAAGCGTTGAATCATTTCTGCGGTTGTTTAAATAGCAAGCAGCCATTTACAAAGAAACTATATATAGTAATAAATTATTTTAGTCGTCCACCCACTGCTGCGCAAAGCTCTGAAGCATGCAAATATTTATAACAGATATTAATGCAGTTACACTATCATATTTCTAAGAAAAATGCACGAAGAAACAGATTTCATCTCGAGTTTCTCGAGCGTGTTATATACAAAACGTTTCGAATTTTATCACTTTACCAAAGATAAAAGATAAAAGATCAACAAACGTAGCACCCGGTTGTGCTACAACCGCGCACGGTGCAGTCCCGAGGGGCAAGTTCTCGGAAAGAAGATCAAGAATGATAATCCGCGACGTTCGAGGGAGGGGTTGTCACGCGGGGAATCCGGCAAATGTTGCGTAGGGACGATAGTGCCCCGAAAGTTCGCCCTCCCCCGGCGTACAAACGTACGGGAAGCGGGGGCACACGCTTTATTGAAAAGTTTCGAGAGAGAGAGAGAGAGACGCGGTTAAGTGCGAGAGAAGTTCGTGTCATCGACCCGCGAGGATTTCTCGCTACCGAACTCGCGCCACTTTCCCGCCGCTACCCTGTCAATTTATCTATTCGCGACGGTTCTATTTGCCCCGTTTGTCCCGGGGACGATCGATCCTCCTCCGGCATCGACCGACCTGTCGATCCGCGCAACCGTGACCATTTGTTCTTGCGTCCGTTGATTTATCGTCACCGATTCCGTCCCGCAATTAATTATACGCCACGATTGATTATTACGAATACGCGTTCTTATTGTTGATTGTGTTAATCAGCCCGTAATAGAGGCGGGCTCTGGCGAATATGTTTGGTCAGTGAACAGATTTATTAATAAAATAAAGGATCGCGCACTGCTACGTGTTTCACGAGACGTAGGAAATGAAACGAAATGTCGGACAGTGAACGATTGAACCAACTCTTGCTGGTTCAATCTACTTATTTACAAATAAATAAAAAAACTGAACTTTTATCGTACGAACGACGAATTACCAATAGAGGGAAGAATTAATTAAAGGATTCATGTTATAAACGTAAAGTGAAATGAGCGGCGGTGCCAAAATTTTTGAAACGAATCATTCGCGCGCTTCATTAAATAAATTTATTTATTTAAATTTGACTCACAAAGCAAAATCTGTGTGTACATATATATATATTTCTTCAGTTATACATTTCTGTATCTTCAAATTTTCTATTCGCTGTTATTTATTAGTCCAGAGATCTCGAAGAAGTCTACCGCAATTTCGAACGCGACGAAAGATCTTCCACTTTCTAAAATTAAAAAATGAAAAAGTCGCGAGGAATTTTAATTGCTAGCAAAACTAATTAACGTTCCCTGACGTTTGTTAATTAAACAACACAAATCATTCCGAATTAATCAATTTAGATATTATTCTGGACACGTAGCGATAACGAGGTTCCAAAACCAATTAAATTCGTTTCATCGAACTCCGCTGTGTATCGAGTGTATCTCGGTCGATTAGACGTCCGCCGGCGGACCAGTTCTGCGAGAATCACGAGCACGAGATTCATCGATCATTCAATTAACCGTCCGTGACTCTGATTACGATATTACCGGCAGCGAGGAATAAATCATCCTCCTCGATCGATCTTATCGCCGATCATTTTCGTACACTTTTGAAAAATTGCTCTCTCAATTTGCCAGCTGGCTCGATCGTCTTTTGCTTTTCGTCTCTTGACGACAGGAACGAGCAGACCGACAGAAGGACCGTGTTAAAAGAGAGGCGAAGAGGAAAGAGCAGCTAACGAACGGACGTTAATTAGCCGCAATAACCGACGATCGCGACAATTACAGAGTGGCCTGGCTCTCGTCGTCGTCGTCGTCGTCGTCGTCGTCGTTGTCGAGGTAACGTCGTCGATGGCGATATAAATCCCCGTACAAAGATCCAGCCGCGGAACTGCGCCGACGCTCGCTCCGAGACGCAGCCATCAATTTTAGAAAACCGCGAATGGAAATTCGAGATGAGTGATCAACGTCTCGGAAATGGTCGGAAATTGTCTTGAATTCTTTTCGAAGGAGACAATTTGACGATCTTTCCGTTGCAATTCTAAAAAGTCTACGATCGAACGATCGAGCATTCGAAAGCGTCCGAAAACGTTGAAACCATTGAGGTACATGTACAAAATTATCGTCACACGTGTACTTGGTTAAAATGCCAAAAAAAAGAGAAAATTATTACAGTAGATTTCAATTTATATTAATAATTCGCGAAAACGCAAGATTTCAATGTTTCACTTGGAATTTTCATCGGGGATGCTATTCTGACTATCCTGTTTTGCCTTCTGTATATACTTTCAGACAATTACGTGTTGTAAATTATGCGCAAGTATTTGGACATTTCTAAATTCTTACGTCATAAAATACAATTGAAACGAATCCTTCTAATTTAATTTTCATTTTAACATACATTGTTAATAGATACCGATAAAGAGAATAAATGAACAAACATTAAAAAGATTTTATTGGAAACAAGCTTGTGAAACTCGAAAGTGCAGAAAATTCACAAAACGTAACAAAAAAAAAAAAAAAAAATAAAATACGAAAATATTTAAAACAAGGCCAGATCTCTTCATCTTCCGATAAAATTTCCACTTGGGCGGATCGTTCGAATCGGACACCGGTGCCAAGTTCCTATTCGGTGTTTCTACATAATCGATATCGCGCATCCGAAATTAGACATCGATTATCAGGGAGGAAGATAACGACCCGGGGGGGGGGGGTTCGCCACTTTCGCTCTCCCGTTCGTTCGATCCCCACTCGACTCCGTTTTCACCCCTTTCGCGACGCAGTTCGCCGTCCAAGCAATTCAAGACGAACAGATAGGAGAGCACGGAGAGCGCAGAGACGGCTGGCTCGCGCAGAATTTTCAATAACACCGCCGTTACGTCCAAGCGATTACGGCAATTAGAGAGCAGAAAGGGTTGTTGGTTGCGGACGATGGAAAAGCCAGGAGGAATAATTCATGCGGCGCACATGGTCCTCTCGCACGGAATTCTTCTAAAGTTCCCCGATGGAAGAACTGGCCTTACACCACGGGGAAATTCTGCGGCGCAAGAAGTTTTTTCCTTGGTATTTTTTGCAACTTTGCTCTATGCACGTTTCGTTTCGCAACCTCATGCGGAATTTATCGGGTTTCGAGGAAAGAACAGAGAGAAAAAACGACCCCTTTGTGCCGTTCTTCGGAGAGCTGTTTAAGTTAGTTGTTGTCTGGGGTAAGTTAAGTGGTTGTTATGGAGACAATATTGGCTAACCCTCCGTACCCTAATGGTATCGTTTTATGCCATTTCGCATAAACGCTCGTGCGATTTTTTCAGCGCGGCAACAATTCCCCCGACGAGCTCGACGAGACTGAATAAAATAACGTTTCGTTTGACAAATCAATAATAATACGTATTCGATTCAAAAAAGTACATCGTGCAATTAGAAACGAAGCAACGTAACAAACGCAATCACGTTCTGTCTCGATAAAACCAAACTTTTCTATTAACGACAAAAGCGCAACTTCCTGTTCAATCCTGTTTAATCGAACAACCGAAACGACTCTGTCTATTCCACATTCCGGCTACGTTTCTTTGCGCGAAATTCCCAGAGAGCAATCAAATCATCTCCCACGTTGTTCCCGACGAGCTCCACCTCTTCGTTCAACCAAATTACGTCCAATCAAAATCAAATTACATTACCACGTTCGGACTACCGCGTTCAACTTGATTTCTTCATTTGACGTTAAAAGGTACCTGCAACATCCCCGGCGTCGGCAAGAGGAGCGAGCGGTGATTTATAATAGCTGGCGTTCGAAGGCGAACGCGTTGCGGTAGGTCGTAGAGGTGTAGATCTGGGTTAGTCACTCGGCGCGGCAGACACGCTGGAAATTGAAAGTGTCAGAATCTTTTCATTGCCGCGATAAAGTCAAGTTCCGGCCGTCGTACGTGTTATCAAAGCCCATCAGGGTCGAAACAGCCGCAGCTAAGTTCACGTGTCGTCGTCGGATCTCGCGTGCCGCACGAACGGGTGCCTCTCGCGGCTCCTTTTCTTTCGCCTCCAGCGAAGTGGGGAAACGCTTCGTCCTTGCGAAGGGGAGAGGCGTGCCGGAACGCGTCGTCCATCGCGCGAGAACTTTCATTAGCTCGCGAACGAGAGGAACGTTCGACGACTACGAAATTTCGCTCGCGAAACTTGCAGTTAACTTCTCCTTTGCCGCGAACGTTACCCCATTTTCTTCGGGCAACGTTCGCGTATTCGAAAGCGGGGCACTCTGTTTCTAATTCGAAGAGCAATCGACCGGTCGCGCAACTCCGAAATTAGGAGAAACGAGTTTAGCGCGGGCACTGAGAATTCGATTTTCCGTTCTATTAACGTAAAAGCCAAGAAAAAATAATTTTACATTACGTGTTTCAGAATTTTATCAACACTGAACGATGATCGTGCTTCTTTAACACTTGACAGATGTTCAAAATTCAATTATTTATGTTGCCAACTTTTTACTAAACTACAACCAATTTTCATACACTTCAACCAATAATTGTACAAGCTTCCAAGCAGTTGTAATAATGGGCACCACGCTTTGTGATAAATCAAGTAGAGTAATTTCAATTACGTCAGAAAACAATTTCAAGTTCTCTACGAGGGCGCTTCCATTCTGCAAAGTGATTCTCGAACGTGTTCAAAGTCCGATTACCAATTAGAATCGACGTGATCCCCATAATCGTAACACCGTTCGAGTACGAGTAGCAATGATCGATTGCCCAGATCGTATCTTGCCCCGAGAAGCAAGCGAAGCGCGCGTCCGCGAGGAATGCGCGTCCTTGACGTAACTGGTTCGAGGAATGGCGTTGCATAATCGACGAGAAGCCACCGGAGGTGGAAAGATCTACAATCGACGCGGGTAGATAGAGTCGCGGCTCGAGAGCCGTGAGCATCGATCGTTTCGAAAACAGAAGAGAACAGAGAAGTGTAGTAACGTAACTCACGAAGGCGATGCGAAGAAAGTCGACGAAGAAAACAATTATTTTTAAAAGAGACACCGCCGAGATGACACGCTGTTTCTCGGAAGAGAAAATTTAAATTGTTATAATTTCGTAAAAAAATCGTACGACGATCCACTTATTTTAAAGCGCAAGACCTCTATTTCGACAGTTCGTAATTCGTCTATTACCAGTTTATTTTATTTGCTTGAAGTACGTGAAAAAATAAAATTGACGATTTCAATGTAATTCGTGACACGAAATTCACTGTGTCATCACTGAAAGTGATTTTAGCGGGGGTAACTGAGAAAATCGGGCCTCTTCGGGTGCAACGCTGCTGATGCAACGAAAATTAGCGATTGGTCGACTTGGGTCACGTGATTCGCGAGGGGGCGTGGGGTAGACCTCGAGTAGGAGTGGCGTTTCGTCAGCTGCTTTAAATTTCAACTGGTCGATCGATAAAATTCACAATCGGGACGCCTCGTCGAGAGGGAGTAAGGAGAAAGATCGACGAGATGGATGGACACGACGCGGTGGCCGCAACGGAGGGTCGTTGCAAGAAGCGTCACGATGACGAAGGCGAACCGGTACACGAGTCATTTCGGCGAGAAGTTGTCAGGTGTTTGTTGACGCGGATAACCGAACGACAACAAAGTAGACAGGGGGAAGACATAGCGAAGAAGGGTCGCACGTACGTGGAGAGGCGAGGGTGGCAAAGTCGCTAATGGAGGAAAAACAGAAGGGACCAGGAGGAAGACAAACAGGAGGGTCACGAGGAGGAGGACGAGCTATCGGGGGCATGCCGCCTCTTCAAGATTCGGCCTCCCTCGAGCCAGTAACGAAGGGCGACTTCTTCTTCCGGCACGTTCCATCGACGATGACGGAACGTTGCGCCGCCAACGCCACGTCGGAAACTGGCCGGAGGGTTGATATTCAAAATAACCACCCGCGACAATATTGATCCACTTAGCGGTTTAGAGAAAAGCTCGCGCAGACAGGCTCTTTTCGACCACTCAGACTCTCTTTTTGACAGGGGCAGACACGCGTGCCGGGGAAAAAAGAAAGAGTCACGATGACGTTTGAATATATGGGGACGACGAGAAACCAAAACGTCATCCCCCTGTAATCCACCGGCGAGGGTGAGACTCGATTCGGTGTCATTTTCCCGCGGAAATATTGGTCTCGATTGCAAACAGTTGCGAGGACAGAAATGATATTATAACGGATGTTATACGTGCGTCAGTCGTATCTATAAAATGATATCAATTATTAAACGTTGTAACAACGTACATTAGTCGCGTCTGTAAATCAATAACATTGTGTTACAGACAGTTTGGTTCTTCAGATGTCGTATCGATTCCATAACTGTTATTTTTCTGTGGTTCTATTCTCTGTATCTTTTTATACTTTTTTCGTTGATTTTGTGACACTGCGACTATATAATATTGATTTCCAAGTACCTAAACCTTAAATAGCAAATAACGTGAAATAATTCGTGACGCGAAGATCTAATCTTAGAATGAATTCCGAAACTGATACAGAACCGAATAGAACCGACATTATATCAATCATGCCGTACAGAATATAGTGAACGAAAGCGATACATCTGCAACAGTTGTGACGTATTTTCGATTCCCCCGAACTATTTCGAAAACCGAAACCGATATCACAACTGTTTTCAATCCCCGTACGAGAGAAATCGATCACAGTGCGACGATTTTTGCAGTAGTTCGGATACAGAGGAGATGAAAACATCCGCGTTTCCCGACATTCCAGCTGTCGAACGAAATGGGCCACCCCCGTTTCCCTTTTTTCATGAGTTTCGTGTGTAACACGGCGTATCTATCTCCCTCTCTCTCTCTCTCTCTCTCTCTTTTTTTTTCGTTTTCCTCTTTTTTCCTCTTTTGATAATGAAAATTGAACGGGGTGTCCGATAATTGTCGGATTATCTCGGTTCACGGGCAGATATTTCAATTAATTCATTAACAGATCTCACGGCGCATATAAACAACCCCCGCGGATTTAATTAATCCGCACAATGCCGTCGTCGATATTTATTGTGTCGCGCGCGTCCCCGTCGCAGTTTTCAATAAAGCCCGCGTCATTATAAATCAAATTTCCTCGGACGGCAGCGGCGCACGTGGACGCGAGCGACGCTCGCAATGCGCACGATGTCGAACGGGAGAAACAATAATGCACGGCGCGCCCTCCGAAACTTAATATCTCGAAATTCTCCGTTGGTAACGCGCGGAGCAACGAGCGAACCGAATTCGAATAACGAACTCGTAAACGTAGCGATCTGACGCGTGGTCCGCGACAGTTCCAGCAATTCGCGAGTTCAATTCGTGCAGCGTATCGTTTTCTGATGTATCAGTCGAACAAAAATGACCATTCGTAACTTTGTCAGTTGGTGTAAAAACAGAGCCTTGTCTCCGAAGGCTACGTAAGACAAATATTCGAATAAAATACTTCAATCGATCGAAATTGATAAAAATTTCTTCAATAACAATAGATGGCTTTTCTTTGGAAATAAATCATTTTATATTGTCACATCTTAGATAAATTTTATAATTGTAAGAAAAACTTAATAAAATACGAGATGTCAGATTTTGCTGAAAAGGGGAATAACATGGATCGTTTGTGTTTAGGATTTAATTTCACGAGTGGAAATATAATTTTCCCAAAAGGTGAACAGAAAGTGAAACAAACTCGAGGCATTTGGGAAAAATGGTTCCAAGTCCAAAAGTACCTACCGATAGAAATGTTGGGGAATTCAATAGTTCATTCTCAAAATGAACTGACAATTTTCTCGATCTTTATTCGAAAACACGCAGAAACGTGCAATAAAAATTCTCGCTGTACGATTGTTTTTGAATCCACGTTCTTTCGCTTCACGCGTGACTTTCAACATTTCCACTCTGAGAGGCACGTACGCGCGCCGATAATCCTTCGCCGCCGTTTCTCGTCATTAATTAATTTCCATTTTCTTCTTTGTCCGCCTCGTTCGTCCATGACTGAGAGCCACGGGGACCTTGGATCAGCGAGGGGTTTCGAAAGAGGAAAAAAGAGAGCGGAAATCAGCTTTCATCCGCGAGAGTAAAAGGACAACGTTTGTCGTCGTCGTCGTCGTCGTCGTCGTCGTCGTCGGTGGTAGTCTGTCGCGCGACCCCTCACGCGCCTCAATATAATTCCAGAAAGGGAGGGATGGGACTCGCGCTTTCGACCCCAGACACCCCTTTTTTCCCTTTTTTTCAAAGCTTCTCTCGAGACGGTTCGAACCCCGTCCCCGCGTTTCGCCTCGCCGCCCTTTCTCTCCTCTTTCTCCGCGACTCCTTTTCGCTCTTGTTTCCGCGCGTCGCGAATCCTTTCCAGGTGTTAGCTGTTTAAACGTTGTCACGCGTAAAAGGAGCCCCGCGCTGGAGGGCAAGCGAGCAGACGAGGAGGAGGGGATGCCCGAATGAATGGCAGAGAACGCACTCGAGGGACGTGCCGATTATTTGGCGGTTCTACGAGTGGTTATCTGCAAATGAAGGGCCACAAAGGCGGAACAGCGGAGAAGTCTACGGCGGGGGGGTGATGATGTCGGCCGGGAGAAATTGCAGTGACGCGGAACTTTATGCTGGAAGAAAACAGGCAAACACAGGGGATCGAAAAGAATCGAATAACGTGGGGGAGGAGCTCTCCTTGTCACGAGAATCGACAGAATTCTTGAAATTTTCACCGATAAGACACTACTCGACCCGATAGCTATGGATTTTTACGCGTGTGTGCAAGATTTCGACCAGAGAGTATCGCATTAGGAAAGAAATATATTATTCACAGTGTGTAGAAAAAGAGTTGAGAGTTATTTTGTTTTGTGATAATTTCACGCGTTATATTTTAAATAATTCAGAAACCCAGACTGTCCAGCTATTGTTGCGAACGATATAACGGCGACAGTTTAATATTTTACTTTCTGTGCTTAAATATTTTTAATACTGTGTACATATTTATTATTGTCAGATCAATAATATAATATGCATTTTTTTCAATTTCAGTAGCGAGTATTATGTGTGCGATTCAATCTCTCCGACTGAAATGATTCGAAAAGACAACCTTAAAAATACATCACTGTTTAATGGAAGCGCGAAAGAAATATGTTATTAATCCGCCAGTTATCGAACAACGTTGTCATCAATATTGTTTGCTTGCTTTCTATTTAGACACAACACGAGAAGATTCATCGGCAACAATAACAATCGGGATAGCTTCGAATGGTGATGACGAATGGTCAGTACCAACTAATTCGTGAAATTAAACGCTGACGCAGAGATTTCACGCGAAGCAGAAATTACTCGCACGGCTGGCCAGTCCCACGATCGACAAAGTTGAAGTAACGTTCGACTAAACGTCGAGGATGAGATCGCGAATCAGCTAACAATAAGACATAAGGGATATTCGACGTCTTAAGCGCGCCTCTGTTCGATTTCCGGGCCGGATGGAAACAAATTTCCGAGTCGATACAGGCTGGTTGCAGCAGACGGAAGATTTTTCTCCGAGATTGAACGACACGGAGGAATCGTTATACTCGAAAACTTCGAATCCCCCCCGTAGATACCCAGATACCCCGGCCTGCCAGATAAATATCCACGAAACTGCGGGAATTTTTCACGATCGTTTATCCCGAGCATCGCGCATTCGTTCCGCACGCTACATTTCTCACGGGCGTCTTCTCGGAAGGAGGCTCCCTTTCTCCTCGGCAGCGAAAGCTCAGCGTCGTCGCCGAAACCCCCGTCCGTCATATCCGTCGGGCCGATGATCCGAATCCTCTCCATCTTCCAAATCCCCCGGACGAATCGCTCGTTTTAATAACGCCGCGTATATTTATCAGATACAATCCCCGTTTCGACGTTCATCCCTCGGAAACAATACGCTCCCACGTTGGATAACGCCGCGTCCCCGCGACGCGTCCGGCTGATTTAGGATTGTTTACGACCGTTTGCCAATTTCGCGAATTACGCGGCTGACGCATGGACCCGCGAACAACTTGGGACTCGAAGAATCGATACGAGCGAATTTACACGCGCGCACTCTAGACATTGGATCGTGATTTCCTTCGACGATTTTATCGATTGATCGTGGACGACACTGTGGAACTGTGGAAAACAGCTGTTTTTGTTTTGTTGATCCACTCTGTCATCGTACCGCAACTTTTGACGTTATTGTAATGCAAAATACCATCTTCCAGTATTTTTGCGATGCAAGAAATTATGCGTGAAACGAATCGTAATGTTACTAATCTAACTGATTATTATCAATTATTTTAATTTCTTAAATATCACAACGATACGCACACCTTTAATATTTTATACGTTTTATCGTATTATTTGCATCGTAAATTGTCTCATGCGTCACCTTACCGTATATGATTTTGAGAATATCAATTCCTTCACACGATAACGAATTTCACAAACATCTATAAAATGAAGAGAAAATAGTGAGACTGAACAATCCAGATCTCGCAAGTAATCTTTCAATGGCATTTACGGAAACTCTCCGCGGATATGTTAATTTTACTCGCAACGGCATCAATTCAATATGTTATTAGCAGTCGTGCATTAACAAGCGTTAAAAAGACAATGATTAATAAAAGGCGTGTTTCGGGCGTGCCATTAACCGCACCGCGCGTTGCATGGAAACCACATGACCGAAAATTCGTCCCTAATATACGCAGCAACCGCACAATCTATTTAGCAGCGAACGACTATAACGTGGCACAGCAAGTGTATAAATATCATACTTAATGTTCACAATTTTCCGTCCGCGATAAACGTTCGAGAGGAGAATTCGAATTGGAATTTACCAAACGGCGAAATAATCTGTTTTATATTAAATTACACTTTGAAAATTAACGTGACTTCAAAGATCTAAACTTTCCACAATTTAGCATTTAGAATTCGCTCGAAGGACGTTGAAAATATTTGGGTCCTGTCTCGAAATGTTTTGTTTATTTTAATTGATATTATCTGAAACTTTAGTTATTGCTGGAAATGATGATGTTTCGTTACCTGTTACTAGTGTATTATTAATGAATATGAAGATTATAGTTGGATTATAGTACATGCATGTATTTAAGAAGAGATTGAAACAAGCACCGTGTCGTTAATACAGTCTAAGAAATTGATATAATTTCCTAAAATGGAAACATTTCAGGTACAGGATCAAACAATTTCAATTCGGATTATTAAAACAAAATATTTTATACTATAAATAATTCCACTCATCGTTCATTCATCAGATTATTTATTAAAATCAAATTACTAGAGTGTCTAGTGTCTCTCTCTCGCTCTCGCTCTCTCTCTCGAAAGAAAACAGTATTTGAAATATCTTTCCTCCAAATTTTGCACGTTCTTCAAAATCGAGCCGGCGAATTCTCGTCGAAACCAAAACTATGCAACCGGATCGATACTTGGAAAACTGTCAATCGAATTCTGGCCGAGGCGACGATAGACCGAAACCGCAAATCCGCAAGAGCGGCGCGACGTCGAAGGAAGCTCTTTGACGTGGAACTGTGTACGGAAGCGGCATTCAAACGCCCTGCTGCCAGCCCTTCGACGCCATTTGCCGAGGCGATAGCGTCGATAAATGGCCATTAGTCCGCCATGTTCACCCACGAAACCGAAATGCGCGCGTGCCATTGATAGACCGGAAGCCGATTTTCACCGGCGGTTGAGCTCGAACATCAAGTTTTCGGCAAAACGGGAAATCGTTCGAGGGTCCGATCGAGACCTTCGAGGACTTGATCGACGATGTAATTACTCCCGTTCGGCTGTTAAGCACGAGATTGTTTCAATGCGAGGGCAAGAAAGGGAAGTTGCGGAGGAATCTGCAATCTGCAATCTGCAATCTGCAATCTGTTGCTTCTGTGAGAGAATTTTGTAACATCTGAACGAGAAATACAACAATACGCGAACGCCGAGATGGACTTGCATTAAAAATGCATTAAAAATTATATCATTCCAACCAAGTTGGAATGGAAGAACACGGCTCAACGAAGTTTATACGCTCGCCTATTAAGAGCTATTAATCGGATTACGTGCCCCTCGCGACCGAGCAAATCTAGCCTGATGCATTTTTTTCGAGAGGTATCCGAAACGGACGGTCCGTTTTAAATGCCCCGGCTCGCACAGTGCGAAATCTCCTGAAAGAGAAATTATTTTCCGCAGAGAGGAGAGAAAGAGAAAATTACAGGATATTTTCATCAAGCAGAATCTCGATAAAAAAAAGAATCCGGCAGTATCTAAATAGAGAGAGCGCTATTTTCTTTTCGAGGAAAGAGATTATTTCTCGAAAGCCAGGGAGGAAAATTGCAAGATTTAAGAAACAAGAAACATCTCACGTGCAATCTGTTGCTCCGGTGGGAAAAAACGTTTCGCGGAGCACTTTTCAAACGCGCGAATCCTATCCCTGACAAAAAGAAATTATCCCCGAAACGGGAGAGGGAAAATTTCAAAAGAGATCTCGTACGCGGCGTACAAACGCGTGAAAAGGAATTATTATTCGAGTTAAAGAAGGAAAATTGGATTCTGGTAGAAAAGAAAGGAAGAAACGAAAGAAGCTTTCCCGAAAGAATCGTCACGTGCAATCTGTCGCTCTGATAAAAGCGTTACACAGCGAGATGTCGAGAGAAATGATCGCCCGAAGAGAAAGAAAATTGCAGAGTTTCTCGATCAAAAGAGATCCTATCTACAGACTGTTGACCAAACAAACGAGGGTCACGACATCCAAACACGAAACGCACGGAGCGCGTGCCGGCATCGATCGCAAAACGCGGAGCTGCTTGTAAAAATAGCGAAGAAAAAAAGACGACGAGTTTCAAGAGGGCCAGCGCTTCTTTCAGCCTCTATGATCCTCGGTCCAATTAATGCACACGAGTCTCAGCGAGACGCGTTTTTGCTGGTGGCGTCGCTGCCACTCGAATCAACAGAAATAAGAGTTTCGAGTTACGAGCGAAGAGTTTCTTTCAACGATTCGCTTATACGACCGCGACCCAAATATCACTCCTCAATCACTCAACTTTAATCCTCGTCCGGCGGATGCTGGACCCGTTCGTACGAACGATCGAGTTACCAACAATCGCACCTTCCGCGTCTTTGGAATGGCCACGTGAAGATGTGGCCACGAATGTGATAAATGCTCTAAACACGTTTGCGATATTCGTGCAAGTGTCAATATGCAGTTAAAAAGAAAGAACTTGCACGACTTGTACCCCGATACGATTCGTCTCGACGACTTTTTTGCCATAAAATTTTATCGATACGCAAATATTTGAATCGATGCGAAACAAATTACAGACGCGATCGCTACTCCCACTCGAGATCTACCCCACGCCCCTCGCGAATCACGTGACCCAAATCAACCAATCGCTAATTTTCGTTGCATCAGCGTTGCATCTGAAGAGGTTTACCTCCGTTAAAATCACTTTCAGAGATAAAAAAATAAAATAAATCAACAATATTTGTAAAATTTGTAATAATTCACGTTTGTGAAATTTTAATAAATGTGTTTCTATATGTAAATGTAAATGTACAAATTTGAAAAAATAATTTGAAACTTCATTGAATGTATTCAAGTTTGAAAGAAATTGAAAAGTGACAAGAACTACAAGATATTTGATACAAGTACCGGAGCTATGTATATTAATTTTTAATGACAAGTCTGCAACAAATATCTTTTACATACATTTTTAGATCGGTTTCAAATTTTACCACTACAATTACAATAGTTGTCATTTATTACAGCGTTAATTAAATCTCAAAATATTTTACTTAATACGCACAATACATGTACATATACACGTACAATAAAAGTTTTCTATGATGATTCGCAAACCATTGTATCTTATGCCAAATAATTTAATATCCGAGCGCTACGATATATTTAAGAGATTACTGTAACCCTGATCTCACTGAGTCAATTATTTTGAAATTGGAGCAGATAATCTTCTCTTCTCTCTCAAGAAAACGAAATTATAGAAATTACAGAAGGTAAACGTTTCATTTAGCGATCGAAGCTCCCATTCGACAATCCTCGGGCCAAGAAACTGAATAGTTTGCGACGTAAAAAAATACTATTATCCTTTTAAGACGAGCTCATTTTTCGCACAGTCTCACCATTCCGACCAATCCTAACAAGTTCTCCAACAGCTTGTACGTTTAACGGCCACTATCTACGGACGATCTTCCCTATACACCGCGTTTACTGCGCCGCGTTTACTGCCTTTATCTCTTTTATTGCACTCTTCCGTCCACGCTCGTGTCAAAAACGCTCGTACATCTTTCGCTCTTTCTCCCACGCTTTTACAGATTTTCCACGGTTTTTCGCGGTTTTACAGTAAAGGGGTGAAAGTTAACCTAGAAGGATGCGACGTGTGTCGACGTTTCTCTCGCGTTGGCAAGGAGAAGAAAAGCGGAGAGAGAATCAGCAATTTCGAAGGAGCTGCGAGAAGAGAGAATAGAGTTTATAGCAGCCGACACGACCGCGAGAATTCTGGCTTTACGAGCGATAAAACTAACACCCGAGAGGTCGAGGCTCGCGGATCCTCCATTTTCGCGGCATTTCTCACTTCTTACTACATTTCTCACTACTTCAACTGGGACACTCGGACTGTCTCTTCATTCTGCCGAACAACGTTTTTAGACTTTGTCGTTAAAGACGTCGACGCTTCGTGATCTACTCTTCGGGAATCTAGGATCTTTCGATGGGTGTCTGTGACAAGCATCTAGATTTAAGACCTAGTCGTGTTACATTCGTATAACATTTTATCACTGAAAGTGATTTTAGCGGAGGTAACTCAGAAAATCGAGCCTCTTCGGGTGCAACGCTGATGCAACTGAGCGATCGCACAATCAATATCAATAAAATTTTATGGCAAAAAAGTCGTCTTCATTTCCTAGTCAGAATAGTTGTTTCTGAGCCTTTCAGTGAGACGAATCGTACTGGGGTACAAGTTTTTAAAATTAACACGTGTATTTCACTGAAAATGTTAGAAATTTTTCTCCTTCTTTAAACATATCAAGCATATTTTACTGGTTCTTTGATTGTATTATATTTATATATTTCTAGTGTGTAAGTAGGAAAACTGATTATATCCTACCAACTAGAAATTTGTTATATCACATTGCATCTCTTGTTTTATATTTTTTCATGTTTTTGGAATAGACAAGATATCCGATAATTCATATTCCGTACGATATACAGTTTTTCAAGAAAATTTTCGGATATCAATTGTAATTGGAATTTGTACTACGTGTTACGTATACGTGATACGTACAGTGAAAGAAATAAATAAATAAATGCATACAGTAAAAAAGAAAGATAAAAATCGTACATAAACAGTATACTTCGCTATATTATCGAAACACAGAGTAATTTCTAAATATTTAATTTGAAAATCCAATATCGTTTTATCAACCGTTGCACGCTCCGCGCTTTCTACAAATAGAACATTCCAAAGGAAGGACCCAAACGTTCGAACAGACGCAAACGTGAACGAGAAGTGAAAGGAGCAGCAGGGTTGGATACAAGTCGACCAGTGTGTGCCCGCGCATTTAAATTCCTCGCGACTGCATCTGCATCCACCACGGTTTAACGATCGGAATGAAAATGAACGGCGGGTGTTGCTCTCCCGAGCCGATATTATAGATTTATCTCTGGTCTGGCAACTTGAAAGGGAGGCAACTCGGTCGAACACTCGGCCCGATAATAAGAAACAACGGCGAGCGCGCACACAAAGAACGGAGGAACGCGCGCGCGAAAAACGCGCGGACGAATTCATCCGCGTGGGGCAGACGCGCGCGTTCGAGCAACAGCGCGAGCCATTGAACCGATTACAAACAACCTTCTGATGATCGGCTGGCAGAGGAACAGCAGACGATCGTTGCACAAAGGGCACGATGCATCCGGTGCGGTTCGCGAGAGACATCGCGAGATCTCCGTACGCAAGAAACGCATTAAACCGCGCGATAAATGAAATCCGACGGCGATAACAAGGCGAGGCGGCTCGAGAGCCTCGTTGTGCCTCGTTGTGCCTCGTTGCGTTTCCATCGGTTTCGCAATGTTTCATCCTGTATCGCGCCACGCCACGACGCGACACGCGAGAGGGTGCCTCCGCGCTCTCGCGCTGACAAATGCGCCATTACGGATCTACCGATAAAAAAGAAAAGAGGAACTCGCGTGCAAACTCACCCTTTTCTTCCGTCTTTTTTTTCGCCACCTGTCGTTACAAGCGCGTTCCTATCTGCCCCGAGCGTGCACGCACGACGGATATCGACACTTTCTTGGCGCAGTCGGACACGGATTCTTACACATTCGGATTTGGGAAAGATGCGAAAATATACAAAGTATACACGCAACGCAGTTATTTGTCAACGAAGAGTTTCTTTTCATCACTGAAAGTGATTTTAGCGGGGATAACCCAGAAAATCGGGCCTCAGGTGCAACGCCAATGCAACGAAAATTAGCGATTGGTTGATTTGCGTCACGTGATTCGCGAGGGGGCGTGGGGCAGACCTCGAGTAGGAGTGGCGTTGTCTGGCACTATCGATTGTCAATAAAATTTTATGGCAAAAAAGTCGTCTTCATTTCCTAGTCAGAACAATTGCTTCTGGGCTTTTCAGCGAGACGAATCGTACTGAGGTACAAGTCGTGCAGTTTTATTTAATTATAGAAACAATTTCGAAGTACAAAAGATAATAGAGCCGCCGAAGGAAGCTAAGAGGGACATTCCGACACAATAGGCCTGCATCAAATTTGTTCATTGGTAAGAATCTGGTTCATCGTGACTTACTTTTGATCCTTCCTGCACAGTACAAAACTATTTAAAACAACTATGTGAAAACATTCACGCGAAAAACTCGATCGCCAAATGAACGACGTGCATCGACAAGAATTCGTCGATGCAAACAAGTACATTCCGCAGACCCAATTTTTTCTTTTCCCGTTTCAACTGACAGACTTCAACCGTCCCGTCGAACTGGTTAGGAACTAAGAATGCAAATCCGCGAGGGTGCGCTTAAGCCTCGCTTTACGACGGGATTTCACCGAGCGGCATGATAAGTATCGCGGGTACGACGATAATACGGCGATGAGATTCCGCGCGGAATTCGAGCACGGTGGTCTCGTCTAAAAAAAAAAAAAAAGAAAAAAGAAGAGAGAAAAGAGGGAGCAGAGAGGGAAGACACCCGGTTTCGGTCTAATCGGGAGATGTCCTCCGGAGAAAGGAAGATCGCCGACGAACGAGATTAACGTCCAGCCGCGTTCCGCAGATGCAAAAGACTCGCGCGGACGAAGTTCAGTTGCCATTAGCGGAACGTCTGGCGCGAATGAAAGCTCGAAGCTGGTCGCGTTAGGTGGAGTTCTTCGCCGGTGGAATAACCGCTCGGCCCATTAGACCTGAATCCGGCTTAAGCGACGATTTCTCACTCTCTCTCTCTCTCGAGCCGTGTTCCTCTTAGAGGCTCGTCTCGTCACTGGTCACGGTTTGAGAAAGACTCCGCGAGGTAGAGCCGACGGCGATAGAGAGAATTATTTATCGGTGGGAGTTATTCCGCGCGAGATCGAACCGCCTCGTTACGCATTCACGCGAGGGCCCCCTACCCCCTTCCTATTATGATCCGGCGCGTATCGCCGCCGAGAGCGAAAGAAGACTCTCGCGGAAGGAGGGAGAGAAGAAGGGAAGCCTCTTCTTCCCCGGTGACGGAAGTTCGGTCACCCACGACCGTCAACAAAGGGACCATTCTTGCCAACGGTCCGCGCCCTTTTCCGTTTCGCCTCTTCGCGCGATCGTCCATTTCTCTTCTTCTTTTTCTTTCTTTCTTTCTTTCTTTCTTTCTTCTCCCGCTCGCCTCCTCGTATTCATCGAAACTTGCCACTCGTTACGCGGCCGTCTATGAAATAATGAGAAACTGGGGGAGCCTCGGTTTGCCGCTTGGAGAATGGAACGGTTTACTTGTAGAGGCGCGCGCGTGTGTCCATCCGAGGGTTTCGAGGACAGTTGGGAATACCACACACGCTTGAGAACAATTTTGAAAATTTTCGCTGTCGCGCAGGCAATGGGGAACTTTGAGAATTGTTATCGTGCGTTTAAAATACAATTGGTTCAAAGAGATGGCACGTCGAACAAATATATCAAAAAAAGCGACATATGTTTCAAAGGTGAAGGTATTCCTTTAGATTTTTGACAATCAGGATTTTTCAACTTGGAGGGCGAGAAATCCTCTCAAGAACAACTCGCGATAATTTGAAATCGATGATCTTGACACGATGCAGACCGCCACGATGGTCATTAGTGATTGATGTTTGCATTTTTACAATTATTTTGAAACGATTAACACGTTCGCAGCTAATGGTTCCGACACGAAAAGCTCCGCCAAATGTCACGCAATCATCAATAACTGATAATTGAACGCCGCGCGGTTTTAAAACTCCATTAAAATGGAAATACATTCTGGCTATAAAATACCTATTTAAGCAGAAAAATTATTGGAGATATTAAAGCTGAAGTAGCTTAAATTCGTCCGAAAACAAAATATAATAGTTGAAAACCGAAATAAAATGAAATTGAATAACGTTTTTATAAAGTTTTACGTGGTAATGTAATGTAACAACTTGAGAGTATGAAAAAAGAGCGTGGAACTCGGTTAGTCGCAATGCAATCAGTCGCGAATTTTAAAATGGCCCGACGGTGAATATTACGGAGAAAGAAAAGATTGGAAATAGAAATAAAAAAAAGTACGAAACGAAATAAATAGAAATACGAAATGAAAGATTCCAAGTGTTCCACGATGCAAGTATAAATTTCTGGCGTCGGTGCGGATGTTGATAACGATTTCCAAGCCTCGAAGCGACGGAAAGACTCGACTAGCCAATTAATTTGGAACAGTTCTCGACTGACAGATCCCCGATGGAATGGTTTGGCAATTTCCTCCGTCTCCGAGAGACTCTTCTCCCGCCGAGATCACGGCCTGAATCGTATGCGCGTTTTCTTCTCCAAATCCTTGCGGAATTTGCAGAGAAAAAGCTCTCGCGTCGAACAGGAGAGAGCCAAGATAGACGAAACAAGAGGAGAATGGAACTCGGTGTCTGGCTTTGGCAGAGAAATCTTCTCTACGTGGTTGCACCACGGTAGTTTTCGAACCACCGATTGGGCCGATTGGACCTCGTCTGTATTCGGTTTCTCTTCTCGTTGGTTATTCTTAACTGAACGCCGACACGACGGGACGCTCCATCCTATTTCCGTTTCGCGGAGATAACGCGGGATCGAGCGGAGGTAAGAGTCTCGTACGAGGCTGCACGTTCGAGGAATCGATAGGAAACGTATCGGACCGTACAGCGATTAATTGGCGATCCATAAGAGCGAAACGGTTAAAACATATTCCAGCAAGTTGCGTTTCTATTTACAGTTCGTCGTGAAAGTACATGGACGTTTGTAGGAACATTTTGTGAATACTTACAGAAAAATCTTATATTGTATTATGAATAAAAATTTTATATTATGAATATAAAAGTATAAAGGTATTTATAGAAACATTTTATGAACATATTATATCGTGAACCATTATGTACAAGCAATCGAGTTGGTACAAACAAAGTTTCATCAGAAAGATAAATTGAGAGCGGTCTCGCGGACGATTTATAGTGCTTGAGGGTTAAAGCCTCGAACTTACTTATACACCTGTTCAATAACCACAAATTGCCTACGCTAGATTACTATCGGGAGAACGAGAGAGAGAGAGAGAGAGAGAGAGAGAAGAACGAGGAAAGCGTGTCGCGCAGTCTCGCCTAAAACAGACTAATTAGGATCGAACACGGTCTTCGGGTCCGACGTCGGGTAATCTGGAGATTGTTGCGCGTAAAAACGAGGCTCGTGCATTCCGGGGATTAACCTTCGGGATCCCCCCAAGTCCGGACGAACTTTAAATCCACTCTACAGTCCATTTGGTCACGAGGTAGCTTGCCGAAGATCTAAATGGAGCCCTGCGCAGCGACGGGTACGTACGTACACAGCGGAGGGAACGACCTTCGGTGCCTCGCCGACCGTTGAACCTCTCTCCAAGTACAGCCATTAAAAATCTAATCTGTACGATATCTCGGCTACTTCCTCTCGAAAGCGCAATATCTCATCGCTCCTTTCCTGAATGTAAACGATAATTTATCTGTCTGCGACGGATCTAGTTAATCGAACGAACGGAAGGAAATCAATCGTTTCGACACCTGAACACCAGAAGCGGCGCGAGTGGAGAGAAAGAGAGAGGAGGGAAGGGGAGAACGATCGATAAACGGAGTCGAGCACTAATTTACTTGCAAAGGGCAGTAAAACCGGTGCCTCGCGCAGATCGAATCGCGGCCAAGGGACGGGGCAAGAGGGGAGGAGCAGAAAGTGCACGGTGGCTAGCCACGATCATTTATCAAGGATTCTTTCGACGCGGAGGAGAGACAGGGCAGAGAGGGAGAGGGAGAGAGAGGGAGAGAGCGAGGAGACAGAGAAGCCGTATGCCGGGCCGGATGAAAATCGCTGAAGAAGCGCACGATCATTTATCGAGGAGGAACGAGGTCCCATCAGTCGGTTTTTGGTCGTGTTGGAAAGCTCGTCGGCTGCTCGAACCTACCTACCCCCGTCGCTCCGCCGCCAGAAGAAAGGAAACAGGAAGGAAGAAATAGGAGAATGAACATGTGGTCGACACGTGAGCTGGAAACGAACAACTAGGATGATGAATCTATCGCGTGGGCAGCCACGATGCAACGCCCTCGCCTCCGGATTATTGCTCGCGTTCGCCCGTTCACCTTCGAAAATATTTTTCACCGACAGTTCCTTGTTACCCAGACCGCCGAAAAAGAACCGATCCGCTGCGTCGCAGGTAATCGAACCCTGCTGGATCCGACGAGACACAGTTATTAATCGAATCAACCTCGTTCTAAACAAAGTCGATTTTCAGAAATCTCAAGATCACTCGTTCGTTTGTTTCAATGGGAATAATCCACGCAAAATGTGATTCCGAATGGCAGAAATATTTATTTTCAACTCGAACTTGACTTTGACATTTCGACGTTATTCGGATCTGTGTCGCCTTTTATTCGTTATTCGAGTACAAAGCATCGCTCAAGAAGCGTGTTAAGATTTCCAAAGCTTCAAGCAAATTAATATTTTATTCTTTTCGTTACTAAAACTTTGATCGACTATACTGAAAACTCAAAGCCAATCGCAGTGAAAACCGATCGAAATTAAACGAAACTAAAACAGAGACTAAAATGCAAAATGAAGTAACGCCCAGCGATATCGACGCAAAAATACCATCGAACCCGGAAAACGGCTCCGATAACGCGCCAAGAAATTTAAAAAAAAAAGAAAAAGAAAGAAAAGAGAAAGTGACTCGCGATAGATCACGGGAATTCCGCACGGTTACTTTGCCCCGCTTCGAGGAATTAATCACCGTTCGATGAAGCTGGAGGAGACTTTGTGGAGTCTCTCTCCTCAGTGAGCGCGTTTCTCCTCCGGTAGTTTACGGGTTCGTGGTGAAAAGAATTATACGAGTGGCTGGACTGGCGGCTCCTTCTCTCTCCGCCGGCCGGAATATTCATAGAGGACTTAATTACGACCGAACGAGCCCGTCCGGTCCGTTCTCCGGCGAGGAAGCGAGCAGGCGGCCAGAAACGAGAGGAAGAATAGAGGTGGCTAACAGGTACCAACCGGCCGGCAAGAAGAAGAAGAAGAAGAAGAAGAAGAAGAAGGGACCAATCGGCCGCGAATTCGCGGAACGAAAAGGCAGGAACGATCGCGGAGAAATTTATCGGGCGTCGTTAATCGCGCGGGACACGAGCGAGGCGGGTCTGAAAAGTTGGAAGACATCGGTCTGCCGGCCGTTATTGGCTTCTTCTTGGAATTCTCGCTTCTACGTCACGCTTGCCCACGAGACATCTCATTGTTCCCTTCCTTACTTCGTTCTCCCTCAACGTCTCATTTCCTTCCTCCGTCCATTTTTAATTGTCGCAAAGTCCCGTGTAACTTCATACACAGTTAAGTAGGACTCCCCGTGTTCCGGTTTATGAGAACCATGGAACATTTATTACGATCCGAGTAACCGGATAGCTTCGAGCTTGATTCTCAAGATTCGAGAAAATTTCTTATATAATTGAATTCGGAATGGAGATCGGTTTTTAGTTAATTTATTTTGTTCTGCAAACGTTCTTTAGACACTTGGAACGATTGATTCTCCGATACAGGGAAACCTAACCTAAACCCGACCTAAACCTAACCTAAACATTTGTCCATCCATATTTGGAGTGATTGGAACGTGAATTTTAGGGAATAACAAGGTTTAATCAGATCCTTTTCTGCAGATGAAATTCTCTAATTAAATTGCAAAGAATTCTAATTCGCGAAACTGATCTACGAGATTCAGCCTCCAATCCACTCGACCACGTGCTATTGTCGAACAACCGTGTAGGAAAATTAAAAACTCTCACCATTCAATCAAATCGTATATTCCCTCAAAAGTTCAAATTCACGAAACTGTTACACAAGACCCGCCGAACCGATCAAACGACCGTACTGCAAGAAAACTAGAAACATCAGGGGGGCATCGACGCAGCCCGATCTCGGCCCGCCGCGGCGCATTACGAAAAATCCGACGAGAGAACGTCTCGGGGACGCTCCGTCTAATATAAACACCCCCCACTGGTACAAGCTGCCGCTGTTGTCGCCGATCAGCCGAAATCAGTCTGCCCTCTCCTGATCCAATATCCGCTCGCAGAGAGCTTTCCAATTTCACAGAATGACGAATAACTCGGTTGGCTCCATCAGGGCCGATCCCGCCGGCTCGATTTTGACACGGGGGAGGGAGTTTGAGGTCTCTCGTCGGCTGAAGGCTGGTACACGAGAGAGGAGGGGGGCGGGGTTCTCGTCTACGACGAGAGAAAACCGAACGCCGCGGCCGGATAGAGAAAAGAGGGACGGGGAGGTCATAACGACGGGCGAGCCCTCGACACGCTCGACGATATTTCGATTTTCATTTAGACACGACACGTAGCGGCACTTCGAGCGAAACAGCGGTTTTAATTAAAGCCGCGGTCGGTCCTCGCCGGCCCCCCCCCTCCCCTCTCCCCCTCTCTCTCTCTCTTCCGATATTCAAATCAGTAAGCCGCATTTCTGTACGCCGCGTCTCGCGTTTCTCTCGCAAAGCTGCTGGGGCGGCAGCAGATGGTCAGATCCTCGTCCTCCGAGAAAAAGGTGTCGTCGTCGCCGCGTGGCCGCCAGACGCGTCGCGTGTTCTCCCCGACGCGACACACCACGGCGGCTGTGTCTGCAGCAGTCTTTCCTTCCCTGTCCTCGATTCTCGACGCGTTAATCGTCATACGATTATTCGACAAGAGGCGAGGGGCGGGGGAAGAAAGTTGGTGCGCCCAGACGCGGTCCGTTGGTCTCAGTTGGTGAAAATTGTCCGGGCTCGGTTACCTCTGTGCTCTTCGTGTTCATTACGCAGTGTGTTACGCGAATTTATGCAGAACCGAGTACACGCCTGCGGGGATTCAATTCAAATTTGCTCTTCGAAACGATCTCCTCTTCTTCCGTGTGTTTGGGATTTGTACTGTACGTTTGTAGAGATTATCGTACGTGAATTGTGCGTGTGCGAATTCCATTATGTATCATAAAACGTGACTCGTGCGCGAGAGTAGAATTTCTACAACACAGAAATCCAATCCATCGACAAAGAAACTTGCAAATTTAACGAATCAAGTTGGGAAAAGGAGGGATATGATCGCTCGTTGTACGTGGAATCATCGTAAACCGCGTGCACGCGTGAAACCTGTGCAAAGAAACACGCGACAGGAAATGGCGCCCACGTTCGCGGCTCACCGACGCGGATGCTTTGACCGGCAATCAAGGCACCGTTTGCCGGGATGCGAAGGTCCTGCTGATGGTCGCAATCATCGTCGTCATTGCGGCCGTCATTCGTGTCGGGCATTATTCTCGAGCGAGCAGCGGCGGCGGCACCGCGAAAGAACCACGACCCACGCGAAGGCCATAATCAAGCGACGCTGTCCTACGGGCTTCTCTCTCTCTCTCTCTCTCTCGACGCGCGTCACGCCGGCTTGCCAATTGCAACTCTGCACAGCCACTCGGGGCTCGGTGCAATGTTTTTTTCCCCGGCGTGTCGACGACCCCGTGCGCATCGTTCCGCGACAAGAAATACGACCGGCGATCGTATTCCTTCGCCGAATGCGCCGACCGTCACGCGATTATTCCGACTATTTACCTTCGCCGACGTGGATGGCACCGAACGCGTTCTCCTGCCGATCCTCGTCGAGATCTTCGCGCGGCGCCGATGGAGAACATTTGGAGAGAGGGTTAACGGGGCGGACGGATCAGAGTTTGAGCTAATTGCAACGAGGTGCACGTAATCATGGTGGATCAGCTGTAACTATGCGGGGAATCTAGCAACTTTTGAAACAATAAAAAATTAGTCGAAGCCGCGGTTCCACGATTGCTGGATAACTACCACCGCCGTTATTTCCGCTTCGGGCAAGTGAAAAATTCGCAAATGTATGATAATACGCGCGAAAAAAACACGTACGAATATATAAACAAAAATGTACTATGAATTTTATCGGTATACGTTGCAAGTGTTTACGCGAGTGTTTTATTTTCAATCGGTCGGGGGAAAATGTAAATTCGCGTAAACATTTGCAATCTACTGATAAAATTTCACGCGTTTCACACGCACATTGGATGAGCAATGCGCAATTTGTTTGCAATTTTGTCAAAACACTGTTGTCGCAACGCACTGTCATTTCAATCTTTGGTGAAAGGAGTTGAATTCACTTTCGGAGGATGTTTAAATTCTGAGAAATTAGATATATATATATATATATATATATATATATATATATATATAAGGGAGACGATGGATTCGGTTCAATCTTTGGCGCAATGAGATTCGAATCCGGATCTTCCGTCTTCTGGTTGGGTAATCTGACCAATTGGTTTATCTAAATCGGTGGTGTCCACGGGTGGCGCCCTTACGTGGTTTCGCCCCCTTCTAAGCATCCGATGACGGAGAAATCAATACGTTCTCGCGGGAAGCAATTATATTCGTGATGGCTATTTGTCATGCGGTTGCCAGGGGAACCTCTCAGAGCCTCGAAATTTAAACTTAACCTTGATCAGACAACACACGTGCCTACAAATTCAGTTCTGCGTGAACTATTCTCAACAACATTTGGAAAATCTAAAGTTTCCTAACCTATCAAGTATTTCATTGTTCGTATCAAAAATTAACGTACCTACAATGATTTGGAGTTTAGACCGAACGAACGAATACTCTTGATTGAACTCCAGTTTAAAAGAGAATTCACTCGTTCAGTCGAAATAGTCGAGGAACGTTTGTACTTCTTCGAATCTCCTACAGCTGAAGTAGCGTAATACTTGGGATGTAAAATCCGAGGTGGGATCTACGGCACTTTCTAGATCTTTCAATCGACGGTCTTTAATTCAGTTGCACGAACGTGAATATAGAACATTTCCAGTAATTCACTTGGTATTGACTTTGTTTTAACTTTCATTTCTAAAACTAGCAGTCTCGTCGTTGAAGGGAGTGTACATTACAAAGAATCGGCAAAATCTCCGAGAGTCCAACATTCAGAGAGTAACTACGCGTATCTACTGAATTCTGAGTCTTTTCGATTCTCCAACCTAACCAAAGCAAATTTGTCTTTATTAATTATTGGTTTAGGTTAAATTTTTCTAAAAAACAAAACTTGTCTCAAACAATTTGTCTTGTACCTAATCGCTCGTTGAACATATTCTCCTGCAAATCACCAGAAATTGGCACCACGCGCGTAATCATCTCGCCGATCGATCTTATCCACGTAGCCTCGCGAGAAAGAGAGCTTTATCAGGGATCGCGAGACGGGGCCGTAAATATTCGCGAAATACATGCACCCCCAAGCTTCTCTGCCCGTTTTCTTATCTAATCAGTAGAGATGGGATGGAGTACCTCACAAGTATAGGTTCGAACATTCAGTCGTTGAATTCGTACCCTCTACAAGTATCTCCAAATGCCACTTTCAAGTATAATCCGCGATAATATTTACGGAGACAAAAATTTTATTCACCTTTCAATGGGGAGCTGTTAATTGCTTCCATCGAATATAAACGTCCACGTGTTTTTCTCTTTTGTGCTAAAAATATGTAATCTCATAAGAATTTCACATTTATATTGCATTAGCTAAACTGAATCTCATGTGAGATTCCGAAAAACGATGTGTTTCGAATTTTTCATCGGCACTTGCGGGATAATTAGAAGTAGAATTTGTAACATTGCAAATATTCTAAAGTAATATCGATGGACAATGTCTTGATTATTAGGAATTTGATGACTATGCTCGTACGACGTATTTTGTTAAATGAATATCTGAATAATGAACGAATATAAGAATAATTATATCTCGGAGAATTTATCATTGAAAAACCACTTTAAAATATAAATTGCAGATAATTGTCGAGTAACAAAACTTGTCTTGAACTCGCGTAAACTATCGAACACTATACAACACTATACAGAGTAGTAAGAAGAAGATACAATAAATGTTAATATCTATCGTATGATGTTCGCGAAATATTAACAAAACAACGTTCAAAATCTGTAGATACTCAGTTTACCTTGAGACAAGAAACTACCTCGTACGAAATGAACACGCTGCGAATGTAACGTTCGACACATTTCTGCGTATTAATATTCGAAATTCATGAAACGAAACGTATCGAACCTGACTCGGATTCGCGAGTACGTGCGCATTGGACTCGATCCCATGCCTGTTAATCGGGCAGCGAGCATCCGGGCCGTGAATCACGATCCCTCGATCGAAGGGAAAAACGCGTTCTCCGCGTCGACTGGTCCTGATCAGCGCGCGGCCGTAAGCGGCCTCGCACCTTTGACGCGCAACGCTCTCCTCACATTCCTGCACTCGCGTCATTCTCTTCTTCTGCTATCTCGGCAGCGGAACTCTTTGTCCCCTTACCGTCGCTGTGAAAGAATTTTTCTTTCGCACGAGGAAAGAACTGCTGGAAGATCAGAGAGCAGAGCTTCTGTTTTTCTTCCCTTCGTTTCGTTTACGTAAAAAGGAGAAAATGGGACGATGGCTGAAAGCGGTGAATGGAACGTTTGTCGACGTTATTGTCGGGAAAGAGAGTTGAAACACTGTGAATGGGTATATTTGACGCGAGACAAGGGTCACCTGTCCGGCCGGTTTTAAGTGCGATGTCTCCGCGACAGTGAATCGATTGTCATCGGTCTTTCGCGTCGAGCAACGCTTTGAAGTTTGGAGAATTTCGTTTTCGTGGAAAAGACAGGTTGGACGAAATCAGACGGTTTTTGTAGTTTTTGCAGCTTCTTTTGGTTAATTGAAATCAAGTGGAATTTCTCCTATTTCTCTGAGTGTAAATTTGAGCAAAAAAATCATAAGCACTGAGAAGAGTTGGGATCTAAATTGCGAATTTCTCTGCAAATTCGTGTTTTTCTTTTCCTTTTTTTAATCTAGTTAAACGATACGGTGACAAAAGTTGCTCAGACTTTGTACAATGTGGAGAATCAATAAATTATACATTAATATTCGCGACTTTTCATTTACTTGAATTCGATTAATTCTGGACTAGACAGGAGTGAATGATCGGTAGCGAGTTGGATGTTTCATCATCGGAAATATTGGGTCGTCCGGAAAGTTCGTGCCGATTTTAATGCCTCGTTCTTCCGAAAACGGAAGAGTTTGAACGTAATTTAAAGCTCAGTAGACGCGCGCTTGATAAAACTTGACATTTAATTTTCTCACAAACACTCTACACTTTCAATTTATTCTCACCAAACTACGATCAACTACGTCAAACTACGATTGATAAATCTTCGAACTCAATTCTCTCAAAGAAGACGAAGCTCTGAATGAAAAAAAAAAGAGAATAATCATTCTCTCTTCCTGGCTTGTCCCTCTCGCGTAAACACGAAAAAAACACTCTCTGCGAGGTTGGTTTGCACAAGCCGGATTCCACTCCACATTTTCGCAAAGGTTCGCGTTTAATAATGTCAAAGACGCGAATCTGTGTACCATTCATGGCGGTGGAATAGTTAATTCTGTCTGGCTCGGTCAAAGGGTTAATATCCTTATCTTTGTTCAGCGACAGGAAATAAGCCGAGCGTGTTCTTAATTAAGAATACAATAGACATAATGCCAATAAAGACGTATGTTGGATCAAATAGGTTTAAGACGTTCGTCTTGCCTTGATGCCAGTACCGTGCGGTCTTATTATATCGCACAGGTAGGACGACAGGTGCTGCTTGCATTGCGCGACACTAAATCACTTCTTATTAGATAATAAATCTCATTAAAGCAAGAGTTGGCCGCTGAAATCTTCATACATATGAAAATGACGTCGTAAATACACAACGCGGGATAACATGTTTCATTTGTTAATATATAAAACGATGTTGTTTTTATTTGGAAATAATTTCACTACTTTACGTACGCAAAATAAAGTAAATTTCTGCAGAATTCTGTGAATATTTAATTTCCTTCGTTTTATTCTAACAAAAATAGAAGAAGTAATCTCTTTTCTCTGCTTTCTCAAATTATATTCTGAATCATCTTTGATCTATTATGATTTGAATATTAAATAGCTAACAAATACTTGGTTCGCTGCATTTTAGTATACTTGAATAAAAATGATTCTTTCATCAGACTGCACACATTTAGAAATAATCTCATTTCTCTGACCACGAATATTTCGATTATATATTATAATTTTCTAACATCGAAATTTATCAAATTCCTCCTTGTTTAACTTTTTCGAACAAAGAGCGAAATCTACTTTTACTTCGCACTTTGAAAATTGAGTTATTAATGATACTTTCGATGAAATGAATATCTGGAAAAATCGCAGTCTCCGATTTGCCATACAGTGGCGGCAAATGCTTGCAGTTTTCTGCACGCACAGCTTATCAAACAGGCGCGAAGGTATGCGCGCAAACAGAGGCGCGTAATTCAAGCTGTCGTCGCGCGTCGCCCGCGAGGAAATCGATCCGTCGGGCGTAATCGTCGTTTTGCGAAACACGATACAGGGGACGTCACCGTGGATCCTCCAAGACTGTTGACGCGATAGACGAGCGAGACAACCCGTTCTCCTTCGGCTCTCAATCAGCGATGAAACGTCCGTGACAACAGCGGACGTTACAGCTCGCGGTTTCGCAAACGTGTCTCTCGCGTTACGGTCCAGATCGTTGCCAGCCAGTTATTATATTAGCAAACTTGTAATTGCGCTATGGACACTCGATATTTCCGACCAAGTGGAACAGTCGCTGTGCGAAAGTCAAGGGAGTCGATAATTTCACCAACGTTTCAACTGCTCGTTTTCGTGCCTCGTTTCTGTTATTTCTCTCTCTCTCTCTCTTTTTTTTTGCCTTTTGTTTTTTTACGTCTGTTTTTTCTATTCGGTTTTGTTCCGTTCGGTCGCGTTCGATCGATGACGGGCGGTTCGACCGGTTCGCGACGGCGCATCGATCGACAATCGATTGTTCGCCCGCCGATAAATCTCCGGGTCTGGTTTCGAATAAAAATGCGCGGGACACGTATAGCCCGGCAACGGTTTATGCAACGTTCGCTTTATACCGCGCCAATGCGACGACGTGCCCGTTTTCAGCAGCGAGCTGTGTAAATCGAAAAACAATACAGAGGCGAATTTTAAATGGCGGGGAGATGGGAGGGAAAAGGGGGAGGAGAAAAAGGAACGCGGAACGAGCCGATATGGCTCAGAATTGCGGCTGCAATTTGCACTTTACGTATCGGAGAGATTCTTGAAAAGTTGCGTTCAATTTTATCGTCCATATGAGATTTTTCTCTACAGTTCTTTCCCTTTTCGCTCCGGTGTATTTGCAGTTGTTTGCACAACTGTGTTTTCGCACAATGAAATTTATCACAATAATTCAAATTTATTTCTTACTAACTAACATTTTTATCAATATGTTATAATTTGTTATGTACGTTTGTGTTATACTCCTACAATACACGCGCATATATACGTCTCTTTCATGGAAGAAAATTATAAAGGCGTCTAAAGATAAGAACTATATATGCTCCGTTTGAGAACATTTTCATTTACGAGTCTCAAAACAAGTATTATATTTATCTGAATTTATCGAAATTATTGAAAAAAATTGAAAAAAAAAACATTTAAAAAATCTGTTTAAAAACATTAATAATTAATAATTACATCCAAGCAATGTATTATACAAAATTGTACCATCTATGTACGAAATATACTGAATATTAAAAATAATTTCCCGAGCCTATCGAGCCAAAATTTACTATAAATTCCTATTAATACCCTAGTATTAATGTATGTACGTTGAAGTAACAGTAACATTCTCACTGGCAAGAATTATGGAGACCAGAGCGAAAAATTCAATGCAATTACAGAAGAGCGATGCAAATACCTACCTACTGTACCTCTTGCGTGCGGCTGCAGTCCGAGTGATACAAAACGACGTTTCATATTCATCAACCTAATACGCAGTTACCTTTATCGTCTCTAATTCTAATCCTTACACCACCTTACAGTACCTTCCTTCTTTCCACCTTTTGCCTCAACCACGTTCGGTATCTCGGCTGCTCCGGCCCTCTATCCCAAGGTAACCATTACAAACAGATTAGGCCGGAGTTACCAGCAATTAGTCGCTATATACACGGAACGAACCAAAGGCGGGCCTAACCACGAGCAAGACATTAACAAGAGCAATCTTGCCGATCGTAGGCGTTTCGTGACTGTAACCATCAAGCCAGCGCCGAAGATCGATCGCCAAGCGTCGAAGAGGCGCTGGCAATTTCGCCGGTCTTCGCTCTTCCGCCGGGGCTCGCATGCGAATTGCGTAATTTTCGCGCGAATTCGAAAGCCCGTGGGCGTACCAGCCAGCCACGCGGACGTCTACGCGTATTTCGCGTACGCGTTTGCATAATTCTAGCATCCGCCTCGGTGTAAGTAGAATAAGACGCTACGTGCGTACCCCAAGGTATCCGCGTGGGCGGACCGCGAGGAGTCTCTTCCGTCTATTCGGTTTTCAATTGCTCGTTAAGTCATCGAGAAGCTGACGAGAGATTTTATCGCAATTCTATTTTCGTATTTTCGACATTTCGCGGATTTTAATTAACTCGTTGGTTGAAAGAAGATCGTTCCCAGAATATCATCGGTGTTTCGTAAGATCATGCGAAAATCGACGATACGCGTAACAACTGTCCAAATGTGTAACAAAGTGAATAAAACTGCTTCTTACGGTAAATTACAATAAATTAATTGACTGGTAAACAAATTAATGTCGATAAAATGTTCAAAAATCGAGGCTGGCCTCGAATAAATAATTTAAAAGCTCCTCGAGTTTCACTCAACGTCAATTGCAACGGATGCATTTCGTATCGAGACGAGATGTAAATTCGCGTCATTCGCGGCATTTGCAACGTCTGAACGATTAAATTCATCGTACTGCCGAACGTTGCCGCGACGCGTCATCTCAAGAAAATCCATTCAACCAGAGTCCCGTTCGTAGCAACGCTGTTGCGTCAACCGAGCATTTAAAAAAAAGAAAAGAATCCCGAGCAAAACGTATTTACACCTGCCGCGTCTGTTTTTTTTTTTTTTTTTTTTCTTTTCCCCACTGGAATGGAAAACGTCACTCGCGGACGGTTTTGCCGATTTTCGCAACTGATCAACACCGCGTTGGTAGCCAGCCCCTTTTGGGGTCGCGTCGACGCGTTATCGAGAAGTCTCGACCAAAAGAGAGAAATCTCCGACTTGCGATGCCGGCCAATTGGTCCTGACTGGCTGGCCCGTTCCATCTGTCACCGGCAAGCTATTGGCTCGTTTTCCTCGGGCTGGCCGCGACAGGAAGTTACGGGCACGTGCCAACGGAACTAAGTAACCTATCCGCCGTGCAATTCCACGACAATCGTGCGGGGGTTCTGCTGCTCTTGCCTTCGGTTATCTCTTAATGGCGCGGCTCTGGCCGAGCGTGAAGGGAATCTATCGTCCGGACTCCTCGGCGGACTCTTTGTTGAGAAAAAACGGGAGAGGTTCGCAGTGTCTTTTGGTTTCTCTTTGAAATCTAGATGTTGCAAATCGGTTCTCGCGACACGCGAGAAGACGATTCCTTGTTAACCGAAGGCTGATTGAACGGAATCCGACGATGAATTAATGAAAAATTTAAAAAGTAGGTAAAATAAAATTTTCAAAATGTGAACATGATTTTCAACTGACACGAACGTTGTAAACGGAGGATTAAACGTGAGTTCGAAGGATCAGTTCTCTCGATAGAGTAGACTAATCCTCCGTTAGAGTCCTCAGATCTTAACTTGATTTCTACGAAACATTAGGCGTCAACAATAAAAAGTAGAGAAGATTCCTTTCCTTCAGCTTTCTTGACAACGAATGAAACGCGTATCGAAGAATGAACGATCTGAAAAACTGAATCATCCAGAATCATAGAAAATAGGTGTTTCTTTGCTGTCAAAGTTTCTCTAGTCAGAATTCTGAAAGACTTCTTTTCACTTGCTCACGGCGGACAACAAAGTAACGAACGGGACTGCGGGGAGACAACTGTAACCGCGTTCCCGACGTCGGAGAATCGAAATCATAAATCCATTAGCGAGAGATTGGCTCCGCCGATTGCTCAACGCGGCACGTTCTGATTTTGGCAAATTGCCGGCCAACGGTGGGAGTTGTCGCCCGCGGAAATGGCAAAATAGGCGATCGATTAATCCCGCACAGGTTTGCTAATCGGCCTGCAACACGTGCAAGCGTCATCGTAGCCCGTTTCCCCTTTGATCCACCCCCTCGCGAGCCTAGTCCCTACCTGTCGCGACTGGCGATTATTGCCCGGTTCCCGGCAGACGTCGTCGTCTCGCGTTCCACCGACGACGAGCTTTGTTCAGGTGGTCGTCGCGAACGAGCGCGCGCCCGATCCAAGAATACGCGCAACGCGTCGTCGATCGCCGAGACGTGCCGAGTTATTTCCAGAAATAAATCCGCGCTTCGAGAAAAGATCGCGGACTCCCTGCCGTCTGCTTCGATTCGCGAAGAATTCGCGAACGTCGTCGTCGCGACTCGCTCTGTTGTCTGAAGAAGGGACGGAAAGGCGGAAAAATTCGAGGATCCTCCAGAGCGCCAACGGGTCGTAAACTTTGGTTTTAAATGTCGGTTGGATGAAACTCGTCGCGAGTTTTCGACGGCGAAACGGCGCGTCTCGGCCGAGGGGGCCTCTATATTCCGATACTCTCTAAAGATCCCTCGACGCTGAGTGGCCGTCGCGATGGGACAGGCTTAAGAACGGAATTCGAACAGTTGGCTCTCGAGCTCGGTTGTTTAAACCCTCGTCTTACAATCGAGTCATATTCTTGGTTCGAGTTGCAGTTTCCACGTTGGAGGAGATATCGCTGCCTCGTGTAATTCGAACGCATATAAATGTGAGAAAATACGCATGAAAATGTATTCTTGTGAAAATAAGCTCGTTTCTTCTCCTTTGATCCAACTCGATCCTTGACACACTTCTTTCACTATAATAGATATTTTTGACGTACTTTCTGCATTTTCGACATTTCAAAATTGCGAACGATAAAAGTTTTCAAAAGTCCCTCAACATCTACAGTTACATCTTTCATGAAAGCAAATAAAATAAAAGTAAATGAGATGATAAGTAGAAATTTAACTGTTTGCTTAAGTCTCTGGCAAATTAAGTCGGACGAATGAGGGAGTTACACCGTCGAGGTATTTCCGAGATTCAGCGCGAATCAGCGAATACACGCGCGTGTCACTCCTCTCCCTCCTTCTCCCGTTCCCGTTCCGCGTAAAATACAAAAGGCAGCGAGGGGGGCGAATGACGAGTAGCCTGTCGACGAATTAGCGTAGGCGCGCGGTAAACGCATTAAACGACGGCATCCTGATTACGCGGTACATCATGGCTGCAATTAAGCAATTGGCCGCGGTTTCCATTTCGCCGACACCCGGAAGCGCGTGCATGCAACGTCGCGACGAATTCGCCGATCGAAACGCCTCGTTTCAAACGCGACGAGCAGCCATCTGTCAGCAGCTCGGACGTCGCCGCGTCGTGACGCTAATTCTCCCTCGTTAAACCGACGCCGTGTTTGAACATCGATCCTCCTCGGACTGCCGGTCGTAAAGAAACGGACTGTTGAGCTAAGTGGACTGTCAGGATTTCGTCGCGTCGTCGGTTCGCGAGATATATTCGACGATTTGGTGAAACGCGGGACTAGGTTTGCGGAGGTTTCCAGTCGTTTGCCGTCCCAAGGATTGATATTTGAATCCGTGGACTTTGCTTGAAACGTAGAAAAGGTTTTACCGTCGAAATGAACGCGGCAAATGTTTCTTTTTATATTTTTTACATTCTAAACGTTTCTCTCGCCAAATACGCATTGGCTGAAATTTTGTCTCGCGCCTCGCTTTTAGCAAATTGTGTGAACGCTCGTTTTCGATAATTTGTTTTCGGTACGAAAACGTGTACACGTTGTATAATTTATATTACTATCATTGTATTATATATGAACTTCATTATACGTCGTTAATATTCTGCTCTTCATTTGCATATCCTCGGCTTTCCGTTTGCGGGCAATTTTAATTAATTTTAGTTTGATTCAATTTAAAATACACACGAACGAAAGTCCAATTACGCACGGGGAGAGAAGAAACGATTTTTGTCGTATCAAGCTGCACGCAATGACGAATCGAAAGGAGAGAAAGTTAAACGAATTAAACTACACATTTTTAAACTCGTCGCAAATGCGCAAACATCTGCAAAAATCTAATTACCACTTGTCGCGTTCATCTTCCGTGAACCACGATCAACGAGTTGCCCGCTCGTAGAACAAAAGCTCGGAAAGTACTGAAGCTGGATTAATACTTCTAGGTGGAAAAAAATCGAGAGGTCGTAAGTGACGTTTGATTGGCATCGGGCACGCAGCCGGTCCAGGGACGCGGGCAGAGATAATAAATCTACGGGGCTTCGAAGAATCATTCGAGCGTTCTTACACACACTGGCCGCGACAGGCCGATTAAACGCGATTTCTTGATACTCTTGAACGTCGTTTCAAATTTTCCCTAAGTTGGCTTAAATTTGTGATTAAAATGTCGCGAAACTAATGAGATTGCACGAGGAAGCGAAAGGAAAGACAAGCTACTTGGATTTAACATATTTTGTAAGAATAAAAATACTTGTTGATATCGACACGCATAAATTTAAAAATACAAAAGATTGAATGCCAATTTCATAAGTCTTTCATTAGGCATTCATCCCAACGCACAACTCTCCAAATTACTTTTCCAAATTACGCGAAATAAACTTTACGACTTTCGTCTTTGCAAACAGATTTTGAGCAGGATGAGAAATTTTCGTACTATTTATAATTAATTATTTACATTTAATGCCAGTAACAATCTATCGGAACAACATCTCTCTCTCCGCATCTTTTCCTTCCGCGCGATCGTCGCGACGCCTCTTCCCCCTTGAAAGTTCCGCGAACCGCGCGTTATGGCAACGGTACTTCGGCCTAACCGTTCTCCGGACGCGGTTTCCGAATCCGCTTCCGGCGGGACAGTTGGCGTCAAATTGCAGCCGGCAAATGTCCACGTGAGACGAACATTAACCCCGAAAAGCGGCGCTCCGGCCGTTACGCTTTGATGTCCGCGCGGATAATTCTAATTACCGCCTCGTCAAAAGACTCATTACGTGTCACGGGACTTATTACGCCGTAATTATAATACGACCGGGGCTCCTCTTTGTAGAGGCGCTAGCTGCTGCCCGAATATTTGCAAGCCCGGCCACCGCAACCGGTGCGGTCTTCGATGTAACTCGTCCAGGAATTTGTACTCGATTACGCGGTACCGAACGAAAAACCTCCAATATCGATGTTAATTTTAGTCTCTCTGGGCTTTTGCCGGGGTTACCGCGTGCCTCCTTGCTCCTCGCCGGCACGGTGTGAATTTCAATTCTTTTTGTTTTATCATTTCCAGGTTGAGCAGTGGTAATTTTTTTTATCTGATTCTACTTATCGAGATTTAAAGAAAGTGACACGTGATACAATTGCAATAATATAATTACCGAATTTAATGTACGTAATATAGTAAAGCATAATTGATAATATAATTGTCAAAATTATTCAGCCATCGGAATACGTATCTGTCAATTTGTATCAATCGAGTTGATCGTTTTGCTGGATCCTTTGATGCCGTTTCTTTATTTTCTCTTTCCTTGTCGTGTCACAGGGCTAATGCCTGTTAACTGTCAATAAATGACTTAAAACAATTAAATTCGAAATCTGCTACATTTTCCAACTACATTATCGTAATAACAGTAACTTTACGTCTGAACACAGTCGTTCAATTGCTCCATTTGTAACGGCAACGTCAGGTCCGAATATAATCGTCCGTCTCTACTTACCGAGATTCGGCGAAGGCCGAAAGTTAGGTACAGCGTTATTTCGACTTAGGGATCGAGAGCAGTCTTATTCGAGAGGCAAGCCAACTCGTAGGCAGCCACTTGGAATATTAGGCCGAGGGAGAGTCCGTCAACAACTTGAATAGCTCAATTAGAACAGCCCGAACTCGACAATCAAAAGACTCTGGTCAGCATTTTGGCTACGATACTCGCTCCTGCTTCCTGTTTCAGACTCCGTCGGTCGCGATTTCGTCAATTCTTTCGAGCGCTAATTTTTGAAAATTACGGAACAAGAAATGAATTTCCATTTTTATTTCAATATGCAACCAACCGACCTAGAAAAATGTCAAGCGGTGTTTCGGTGAGAAAATTTTGCGACTATTGGGCAAGTAGAATAGAAAAGAATCTTTCAAATTATTCAAACGTAGAGTGAATTAATATTGGAGAAACAAAAGGATATGTATAACTAAAGAAATTGAGAAACTTGAACTCATACTAAAATCAAAATTGGGAAATTCATCTCGCCCCCTGGTTATTACAACTATTTACAAGAGATTTACAAAATATACAAAAATACGTAAAATGGAATATTTATATATTACGACGTATAATATTATCTACGTACTTTTTTCCAGAAAAAAAATTTGATTACACGTACAACAATATATTAAATTTCAGAATTTTATAAATAAAATTTTTCCTTTCTTCCCTGCAATGAAATTTTCTCTCCGGTGAACGCACAAAAGTTCGCAACCTGGTCATTTCCCTCGATCAAAGTCGCCATTTACGACGTGCAAGAATTACATTATACCCACCACTCTGCCCGCGATCCCGCAGTCAAAGCAGCGAAATCTAAAAATACGTCAAAGCGTTCGTCTCCGAAAGCCAAATGAATCTCTCAGTTTCTCAACGGCGGTATATTTTTTCCACGGTCTACCGCCTTCGCCCCCTTCGCCCCCTAACGATCGTTCCCGCGATCCGTTAAGACGTCGGCTCGTCGAGCGAGAAAATCTACCGTTGAGTCATGAGTTTTTACGGTACATTGAGGCAGGTGGCGGAAATCTACGATGAAAAGCCGCGGAGGAGGAGGACGCGCAGGGGTGAAAAGGGAAGGAAATGGAAAAAGGGTGGGCGGATAATTAGCTGGCGACCAGCGGCCGGCTCGTCGAAGACGTCGGGACCACGGGAGAAAGGGCTTCGTTGACTTTAATCCGCCGGTGGAACGAGCAAAAGGTAATTCCGATCGGGGTCTAACAGGCCACGGGTCATATATTATATATGGCGTTCACGGTGGTACGAGCAGCCGTCGGTCGCCCGGTGTTTCGCGTGCGCGCCGTTTTAATTAATTCACTGTATTTCCTCGATCGATCCGAGCTTGCGAACCGAGCTAATTGCGATCCCGGGTAATTTTTAATTAATGGGCCGGAGGCGCAACGAACCGACGCTCGCGATCGAGGACTTTTCCACAGCCGCGATTATTTCGGCCCGTGTCGCCATCGTTTCCATCGTCCGCGGCCGATGATTAATTTCTCACTTCGGGTCTCGCGCGTTTTCGAACGTCGCACGCGCTCGGATCAGAAATCGTTTCCGTGGGCGAATTGAATTAAGTCGCGGCCCGCGGATAAGTATCGAGAATCCGATGCCGCTTATTCGGGGAAATTCTAAAGATGGAACAGGGCTGCTGATCCCAGGCAGTTCTACATCCCGAAACTGTTCCTCCATCGATTCTTTCGATTCAACCACGATGGACTCTGGAGGAGTCCGGAATACTCCGCGAATTAAATTAACTCGATTTCAGAAATCCTTTGCCCTGACGTAAATGTAAATTTCTAACTTTTGAGCTGCCACTCTGGGCGGAGGTCTAAACGAAACTTGTCAATCTCTCAATAAAATCAAGGAATTACTAACTAATGCTTCATTGTAGTGACAATATTCTCGTACCGCATGTGCAGTGACATTACACATCTCATTTTCGAAACGTGAGACACATATGAGAGAATCACGTGCGTCACAAAAAGCGATTACAAATAAACTTATTGCTGTGAAAATTTCACTAAAATACTACTGTTTAACGTTACGTATGTACACATGTGTGCATTTTGAATGTAATAATTGAAAATATAATACATCTGGATTTGATTAATAATCAGGCATCCAGTACGTAATATACTCTACGTTATATTCCAACAAACGAGAAATAATAACTTCAACTACAGAGAAGAAAAGCCCACTCTGCCGTTATTCTCATTTACTACTAACGCTACTTTCTCTACTTTCCAGTACCTACGACGCGAAAGATTCGCCAGAAATGAAAAAAGAAGATCTTTCTCCCGCGATGCTCGTGTCTGTTGCAGCCTAAAGTCTCCCCGTCCGATCGTTCGGCGTGCTGGTTAAGGGGTTAACGACACGAGATCCCCGCGCGACATTCGCGAACAAGGAGGCACGATGTACAAGTTACGGCACCATAGGCGAGGGGCGTGCTACCTGGGTGCGTCAGGACGCGCGGTACACCCGCGGAATTCGATTAATCCCGGACCCCTGGATGGATCGATATTCTCTGGTCGCATAACGTTTAATTAATCCGTACGTGGCCGGCACGAAAGGAAGGAAGCAGCAGCAGCAGCAGCAGCGGCAGCAGTGGCTCCGTCTCTCTGTTTATTAGCCCCGGCCCAATATGTTGCGGCGATCGAGCCCGCTGTCGCTGTTTGTCTATCCCCAGATCAAAAGGACTCGTTACGCCCGGTTAATCGTCGTTTTCTACCGCGCTGGAGGATTGCTGCTGCAGCCGCTCTCCGAGCTGTCGTTGCTTCTTTCGAGACGCCTCTGGCCAATCTAAACGTTGAACATCGTTGCGCCGAGGGACGCACGCGTGCGCGCATGTGTATGCGCTGTAACGTTTGCGCTCGGTGTTTTTGGTGGCGGTTCGGATGTTTGTCGCGAGCTCGTGGATCGTGGAATCGATCGTTTTGAAGTTCGAGCGGAGGAACGAGTCCGAGGGACTTTTGGGCTGTTTTTTCTTTGATATGGACAGTTCAGACGATAGTCGGCGTAGATGTATCATTCTTCGTCAAAACTTTTGGTCGAAACGTAGATAATTATGCACGGCACAACTTGGTTTCAGTGAACAAATGATTTACGCCGAATCTGCCGAATTTGTGCGTGTTGATTTTTCTTACAATTTATACGAGCAACGTTGCTCTCGTATCTGAAAAGAATTTTCGCAAACTGCTCGTCCGAATTGATTAGATACGGGGAAGAGAGGTCTCTTCTAAAATCGAGACGGAGAAACAGGATGGCAATTATATTTCTCCAATTTCTCAAACACTGCTATCCGATTCTATTCTTGCTAACGAGAAACAACAATGCTGTTAAAATTAATCACCTAATGAAATTAAAATGATCTAGTTGTTGCAGTGACGAAGAAATTTGGTTGTGATAAAAAATGTTATGATTCAGTTCAAACGCGTCAAGTGTGTCGATTCTGACGGATATTCTTAAAAATTCTTAAAAAAAAAAGAAAAGAAAAGAAAGTGGATAAATTCACAGCTTGGAGAATTGTTCTAATTTTTGGTCTAATTTCGATACCAGGATGTGTTCTAGATACTAGAAACTTATCAAAAATTCTATTCGGCACCTCATCTAGACGTTCTTCCAAAATGCAAGGATAAATTACCTGGTGGCGGCGAATTTTCCGCAAATTTACTGTCATCAAGCCGGGCTCAGACAACGCGATCAACCGCGAGCAGCAGGTGTCATTTATATTTAAGTGACGCGACGTCCGAACGAGTGGTGATGAATTGCACGCTGGAGGCGTGCCAGGTTACGTCGTTCAACGATACGTACCATCGACGATCGGTCGTTTCGCAGAAACTCGGAATTAATGGTGTTTCCAATTTTACGAAACGAGATGTAGGCTGCCCGAAACGCGAAACTTTCGAGAGGGCGGGGATTAAATCGGAAGGTCGATGACGATAGGTCAGGACGGCCAGCGTAGGTCAGATCTAATTGCCAGATACTTGCCCTGAAACGCGTGATTTATGGACATCCGCCCGCAGGTCGAAAGTTTTTACACGGCGGGGACAGATCGGCAAGCCTAAGGATAAGATGCCTAAATTTCGTCCTTCAGAAGATTTATTGAAAAAAATCAATTTTTTTCAGTGTGAAGAAATTAGTGTAATCATTCTGAACGTTTAATGCCAAAGTTCTGTAACCGATATTTCGTACAAATTCACATTTATACGTGAGAAATAACACTTTCAATCTTTAGTTTAGACTTGATTACTCAAGACTATGAACGCGTTTCCGATTTACAGAGATTTGCACTCTCAACATAGAGTTCAATTTCTCCCACTATTAATTAAAAAGACAAATTATAATTAGAGTTTCGCGGATTTTCATCTTTCTGTAATTTGTATTACAGGAAGTATGCTGTATATAGCGCGTGAATTAAAATTTGTCATAAATGCGTAAAACTCCGCAATCCAGTCACAACAGAAATTGAAAAGCGACATTTTTACTGCCAGCTCGCTGACCTTTCTACCATAAATTTCAATTACTATTGACAAGTTGCAGCGTTCGGCAAAACAGAGATGTATAATATTATCCGATTCGTTCGCGGCTTTTCCAGATAGCTAGAGGATCTGCTCGCGAGATAACGTCGACGATTCGTCGCGACAAGGAGAGCCGACGTGTGTACACACAGGGCTGGGAAAAGTCGCGCGGCCCTGGCGAAAATCGATCGTGTCCCTCGTGTCGTCTTCGTCGCGTCGTGTCAATATAATTTTAATCTTGACGGAAATTTACAGCGGGAAAGGTACACGAGCGGAGGGAATCGTGATTGAAATCGCGTTCTCCATTTTCGGCGGCCGATTTCCGCCGCGTTTACTCGACGCCGGTTTCCGGCTTAGAATTCAAAACTAATATTTAACCGCGGAGAACTCGTGAAATGTAATATTATCCGCCTTTTTTTTTTTTTAAACGATCGTCGAGCAATAATACGTTGCAAAATTGAAGCGGAGAGAGAGAGAGAGTCATCAACGTAAGACGCGAATCTTACGCGAGATGGATCAGACTGGTGATCGATCATGTAGACGCGTGTACCCTCTCCCTCGTGCTTCCGACATCCACTCGCTCATCGATGTTCCGATGATGAAAGATAATCGTGCCTGGTTGTCGCTCATTCTGCATCGATCTCAACATCTATATAATATACCGTTCTATTTATTCTAGAAAAGAATATTTATTCACGTGCGTAGAAGGCAGAAATAATAAAAACAATTTTCAATGTTTTTACTAAACTTTAGCACCTTTCATTCTTGTTTAATATATTTCAGTTTTGCAAAAGATATTTCATCGTATTACGTGCGAGTTGTTCAGATTATATAAACTGAAATGCGTGGAATTCTCAGAATTTACATTTCTTTCGCTAATCTTAACAAAGTGAAATTGACGTTACAGAAGAACTGTATCTCAGCGAATAATGAAATCATAAAATTGTGGATCTGGCGTTTAGACAGAATCCATCAATTTTCACAATTAATCAAAAGACAATTTTTCAAGTATCTATACTTTAGACTAGGGACTTTATAAAAATTTATAAAAAACTGACACAAACTGAAAAATTTGTAAAAATATAAAACACTCAAACGCGTGACACTATCTGAAACGCGTATTCCGTCGGAAATTTTTTTTACATCAACTTTCATTTTTCATTGCTAAAATATGTCTGAAAAGTCTGTCAGTTCTTTTCGTCTGTTCTACAGAAGATGTACAGATTGAAATGAAATTCACCGTTAGTTGGGAATACGCGACATTTCGCCAAACATGCACGCGCGCCCGAGGTTCGAATCGGATTTCAGTAAAAGAGAGAACAAAAAAAAAAAAGAAAAAAGAAATCGCAGTTCGTCATCAGCGTTGTGTTTGCAAAGCGTTTTGACAACAGAGCGTTGTTTTTGACTTATTCTGTCCCGCGCACGAACGAACGACCACAATCACCGGATTAATTACATGTCTTTCCATTATGGGATTAATACACGCGGTCTGTACACGTGCTGAAAGTCTGTGTTTGCACGCCGATGTTTGCACCGTTGTGCAATCGATCGATCGCAATATGGAGATGGCGCGCGCTATTACAGCTTTACATTAATATTTGCGCACAGAACGCGAGATTTCACGGGACTGTTTGTCGGGCTGCAATCTTAATCGCGGAAGGTCGCCCCCTTTCCCGAACCGTCCGTGACGTAACGCGCGATAAATTTTGAAAGCTCCGCGCGTGCTGTTATTGCGTTTTATGCAAGACGATAGATTCTCTCGAATCGTGTTGCATGTTGCTTCAAATCGTCGTATATTGTCAATTTTGTATCGCGTGCGAAGAATTCGCTGCCGAGTCAAACCTAACCTAAACCTAACCTAACCCCCCCACCTTCGCGATGTTTGTTCGCAACGTCAAACCAAGACCCGTATAAATAGTAGCAGACTCAATAAAGAACAGTTCAGTTCTGATTGCAACTACCAGTTGTGCTTCATTATTATTCACGTCATCCTTAATTTTGCCACGGGTAATTAAGAGATTGTACAACGAATTATCGCGCGCCAAGCGTAACGTGTACCAAGTGTTTGCTTAGCGAAACGCGTAAAAGTCCACGCAAGATTACACGCAAAGCGTTCGATCGCTCGAATTAATTCTCCCCCGCCACTTTTCCGCTATTCTCACACTTCCGAGACCTTTTTCCGCTCGCGACAAAAGCAGGAGAAAAAAGAAAAAAAAGGAGAAAAGAACACACGGCGTCGTCAAGGGCTCGAGAAAAGTTTCGGAATAATTAGCGGCTATTCAATATGCGCGTCCAGCCCCGGCCGGAGCAAGTTTTATTTGCAATTACCCCCGGTAATTATCCGCTACTTCTGGACCACGGTGTATTAAACGTTGCCAGCTGGCGGCGAGGAAGCGCGTTCCCCGCGCGATCGCGCACGTCCTGGATGAGTTCGTTAGCGAACTTTTCATAAGTTTCTCTCGACCGCGTTCCCGCGTCGCGTCGCGTCGCGTCGCGTCGCGTGAGACCCGGCCATCGTCACGTTCTCCATCACCCTTCCCCTCTCCTTTTCCTATTCCGCGACTTGCAATCTTCCACGCACTTTTGCGTATCTTGCACCTTGCCAGAGAGAGAGAGAGAGAGAGAGAACGAACGCATAATAACACACCGGCCTCGAATTAAAATGTGCGTGCACACGTGCGAATCTCCCTCCCTCGATGAGTCACGAGCGCGTATATCGTCATGGGGCGAAGCTCGAGCTACCGGTTGTACTTTTCGAAGAGTTTCGAAAGAGGGTACCCTACCCACTGACAAACGCCGGCGCGTATTAATCATCGACTAGATTACAATGAAACGAGTTTAATTATAGGCCGAGAGCGTTTCTGATCGGAACGGAGATTTCGATTCGTGGGCGTTTCGCTTAATACCACAACTACAATCGGGTATTTCTTTTCGACACCTTTTTCTTTTTTTCTTGCATTGTAAGCATGAAAATTATCGCACGTAACAATTCACAAGCTGTTTCAATTGATCTTTCTTCAAATTATATTTGCAGAATTGCACAGGAAAAATACATAAAGTATCCAAAGTGCTTGTGGTGAAGTTCGACACGTAGAATAATTTTCTATGCGAGGTTTTAATCGTGTTCTTAAAAATTCATAGTCTGCCAGCAATGCTGGTGAATTGAAGGGTTAATGTTGATACAATTTAAATACTCTTCCTGCGCAATTAATTTCATAATTTGGAAACTTTGAAATGATTTCCTAATTTAATACAAATACGCTTCTGAAATTTTGCGTAAACTTGCCAGTTTTGTGCAAAGGAATTGACTAATTACTTGTAGTTACAAGGTAAATCGTAGCTTCATTCGTCTCCTAAAATAGACGACATTAAATATCTTCTCTCACTTTCAGTGCAATTGAAACTTTTTAAAGAAAGTTGAAACGTCACATTTGAGTCTTTGGCCAAGCATCGTTAAATGCCGTAGAGTCCAGATTACGCCATTCTGTTTTGTAGCCGGAACCACGATCTGTATAGTGTGAAAATAACTCGATATTTAACCTGCCACCGTTCTAGACTTGGATCGCGCTGAACTTGAACAGAGCGAACGTCCACCGAAGCGGAGCCCAGAAATAATACTGGTCTTGGTTAAATCTGTGTTTACTCGACACTGCACCGCACTGGACAACCATTACCTCATCTGCACTAAGTTTAGGCGATACCGGAGCTCGACTGCACTTGGCTTAGTTCCTAGCTGCGCTGCTCGCGATCATTTTCGAAGATTCAGATCACACGCTGCTCCATTCGAACCAAGTCGTCTAAGAGAAATAATTCCATTCAGTCCGAACTCGCACGCCATTAACCAATAGTTAACTCCGATGTATCACGTAAACCAGCCAACTTCCAACACCGCGCATAACTTATCAATTGAACGATAATATTATCTTGTAGTTGTCAGGTTAAATCGTTAGTCGAACTCGTCAATCGTTACCTACTAATTTTATTCATTAAACATTTCGTTGAATTTATTAGAAATTCAGACAATGTTCGATTGAAAATTCCAAATAATAGGCGATAATTTAATGGCGAATTACATAGCACAAGCAAGCGTCGCGCAAAATTTAAGATACAAATCCATACGGACGAAATGGGGAATCTCTAGACGAAGTGTGGAGCTCGTTCTTCCGATTCCAAGCAGAAACGCCGAGCATTTCTCTCCGCTCGTGTGGAAAGAAAATTGCGACTCGTGCCTTTGCAGTAATTGGGGGATTTAATCTCGCAGAACTGGTTAGAATTAGGTACTGGGAATACCGAACAGTCGACTCGAAGGAGAAAAAGGAAAAGAACAAACGATTCCGGCGATCCGTTAACCGACGTCGAACAGAAAAGGAGGACAATCAGAATTTTTTCCTCGCGTGTCAACGAGTCGCGAGACGACGCGCAATTAATTGCTCGACCAAAGAGGAATGCGTGGCCGAGGTGGCGATGAAGAATGCGAATCCGAAAGCGCGCGAGGAATCCCGAGGCGTCTGAAGGAGTTGGAAGTCTCGTCGTGGAAAAGTTTTCGCTGGGAATTGGATTAGATTAGTGAAAAAAAAAAAAAAAAAAAAAAAAAAGAAACGGGGTCGTTGCTGACAAAGAGAGAGCTGCTGGAAGGCAAACAAGGAGAGACGAGAGAAATTCAAGAGAAAAGGGGGACGAGTTTTCTTTTCTGGTTTTATAACGTGAAACAATATGCGTCAACCTAGGAGACGTCTGCTGCCTTCGCTTCCAAATCGCATTATTCGAGAGACAAGCCACCGAAAAATGTCGCGTTCGTTCGCGATTCCGTCGCGAACCACCGGCTGAAAACGTCTTCATTTTAAAGTCAGATTTCCGCCGACCCGGAAGCGACCGGCTGTCATTTGTCCCGAGCAACTTCCTCCCCTTGTAACTGACACGATTTTACAACGTCGCGCTCCTACTTTCGTCCGCTGCGAAAATACGGCAGAACCTCCGTTTGTACGGACTTTGTCTATTTAAATTAAATTTCCATTGAATTCCATTTATTTAAACTCGAACTCTTGTCGTAGCGGAATAAGTTCCAATTACGTGTCACTTATTCTGCGGATTTATACACTTTGAGGGACTTTTGCGTGGCAAAAGAGACGTGGATTTTCTATCTTCTATCAAATGTTTAAAGAAGTTAGCTTCGAGTGATAAGCTAACGATAGATCAGGATTCCTCAAAGTATACAGCACACGTGTACGATATCTTGTACGTAAATCGGAAAATTTCGCGGATTCTTTCTTCCACAAAACATCGTTTGTTTCCAGTTCCGGAACAAGTATAGTATATAGTAGAGGCTGTATATTTAAAATGCATTTAAATACGAACACGGTGTAGGAAAAATATACACGGATTTCCTCTACGAACGCTGCTGCTCGTTTCTCTAAGAACGCTTGAAGCGAGAGATCACTTTGGGACGCGTTTCCTCTTCCGATCACGCTCCTCCGCGAATTACGTAGTCTCGAAACGGCGCGTTCCTTCCTCGAAGTTAAGCACCGTTCTTTGATCCAACTCTCCGAATTATTTCATTTCTTCAGGCTTGGTCGAAACTAGAGACGAAAAAGAGAGAGAGAGAGAGAGAGAGAGAGCGAACGCGCTAAAGGATACAATTCGCAAACAAGATTTAGCATCGGAGGATATCGGTGAAAAGGCTGAATGAAATATCGCTCCGCTTAGTCTGATTCGCTTTCTCGGCCTCGGTGTCGAGGCCTTTTCATTTTCAAAATCGAATTACCGGCAAGCCGAGGAGAAAAAGGCACGCCTTACTTATCCTCCTCCGGGTGTAAAGAGGGAAATACTTTAATCGTGGCCGGGGCACGGCGCGCTGCTCTAAGCATCATTGTTCCGTGATTCGTTTCGCTGTCTTCCTCTTCCGTCCGCGGACAATCGCGAACGAACACGGCGGCGGCGGCGGCGGCGGCGGCGGCGCCTGGCAGAGGTTGGTCCCTTTCCGTCGTTCCAACTTAACTCATTTATCCCGACCCTCTTCCTCGATGCACTGCCAGGCACAAGCAAACGGTCCCTCTTCTTTCCTTTCTTCTTCTTTTCCCTCTTTCTCGCCGGCTAGAGGGACCTTTTTACCCCCCTCCTCCTCCTCCGCCTCCGCCTCCTGCAGCCAGTCTTTCGTTTCGTTTCGTTTCGTCTCGCGCGTCACCGTGTCCTCCTTTCTTCCTATCTATTTCTCGTTCAGTTTTGTCTATCCGTGGACCTTTCATTTTTGCGCCGTCCGCGCTTGCTTTCCTCTCTTCCACCTCTCTGCGACACCTAGTTCCGCTGTTAATGTCCGGTTACTTTTTACCGCGTCACGCTTTCCACCGCGGCGAGTCATTTTTCTTTCCTCCCGTTGATGCCTCCCATTTCTTGCCGTTCTCACATTTTGAGCGACAGGGTATAATTTTTTTTTTTTTTTTTTTGTAACGGTTTCAGTCGCGGTGATTCTGCAGCAATGATTCCGACTTGGTTATCTCGCCGTGTTGGAAATTAAAATTTATCTTCGTCTCGGACGATCGTTTCGTTCTTTTACGGACGTCGTCATAACATATCCAGCTTTCTCGATGGTTTCTCGTATTTTCTTTTCTAGATTTCTTTGGAAAATTTTCATCTCGTGCCGATAGTTCCGTAATTAAATACTTTATCCGCGATATTAATGATATTTTCAAGTATCGAAACGGTAATTAATTAAATTCAGGAAGGAGACTTACAATTATAACACTCGTGTAATTAGAAGATGTACGAGAAGATTTACCTGGTCTGAAAAGAGGAACTTCCAAGCGGGAGTGTACACAAACCTATCCCAACTTGTTAACTGTGTAGCTGAAATTAAAAGATGAGGAGCATACTCGTCCAAACATAGTTAAACAGATTAAAATGCAAGATGGTCGTCGTGAAATGTAAAAAAATGGCAGAACGAAACTTGTCCCTGTTTGCGTTTTATACGTAGAAACGAACAGAATTCGTTTCTTTCTCAATTATACACTTTCAGTTCTAAAACTGAACCGTAAAAATCACAGAGAATACTGAGAGGTACGCAAACGTAAGGGCTGATGTCTGACGTTTTGATGAACTGCATTAACAATGATAGTAAAAGTATACCGATCAAACAATAATTTTTGTAGCTTCAAACGACGACAGATCCGATTACGAAATTCAGCATTGTCGAAACAGTCGGTAAAAGTTGCACAAAGACTTAAAAACGCAAGACGATCATTTTGAGCGTCTCCTGTTTAAAACTACCAGTATAACCAGACTCAAAACACGCTCGTTCATTGTCTTGGAGCGTGCAATCAATTTCCTAAGAGCGTCGCACACGTTACGAGGCGACACCACGTGCAGAAATGGGAAGAATCCGATTTAACAGAAAGCAATTCCGGCGCTAAATTTACACGCCAAACAACTCAACGGGCCATTGTGCGTGGCTAGAACCATCACACACACACACACACACACACACACAAAAGAAGAGAAAACGAAGCAGAAGCAGAGGAAGAAGAAACAGAAAAGGAAACGAAGAAAGACGCGGGAGTGGAAAAGAAAATCGTTCGTCTCCCCTCGAAGTTCTCTTTCAGCGACTTCCATCTTTCTCGTTGCCGCGTCCCGTCTGGGACGAAGTACCGACGGGTGCCGACCTTCAATTTCCGGCGAACGGCTGCCGCTCCGCGCGATACACGCAGCACGAGCTACCCAAACGATACCTCGGTTGCCTAACAACTACAAAACGCCGGCTAATTGCGCGCGAATCAGGGACGCGCGCCGCGTCGATGCCACGCCGAGGTTAAATTAATTTCCAACTTAATTGCTTCCGTCCGATTCTCGGCCCGCTATCGAATACCCGACGACGACTTGCTAATTGATTTCGCGAGGATTCGTTTTTCCTCGTCGAGGGAGGGAGGGAGGGGGGGGGGCTGTTTTTCTCTGACAATTCCAGGCGAATCATTTGTTCGATCGGTCGCGTGGCGTTTGAATTTAGCGGGAGTTAAACGATCCAACATTTTTTCTTCAACAGCGCGTTTTTTAACTTTAAAAGTTTTAATTCCCCAAATGATCTTTCTAAATAAAATTTGCAGTGTTTCTAGGGTTGAAGAGAAGATGATCAAAGGTCCAAGTTCGTCACGATTATCTAGATCATCTAGACGTGTAATATGTAACTTTTTCCGTATCTTTCATAAAAAATTCGTTACCTTCGTATTCGCAGAATGTCGAAACACCAATCGAAAAATTGAACAAACCGGCGTTGTTCGCGTTTCTTACCTGAAACAGAAAACGAAATCGCATTGTTACTCTTCTGTTCTGCAAAACACGCGACGAGGAAAATTCAACGGATGTCGCGAGTTACTCAAATCGACAGCTTAATCTCCATCGTACGTTGCACTTTTCGTACGAAGCAACTGAGAGATATCTGCTGTTCTCAATGGTGCACTGTCAAACGCTAAAAAAAAAAAAAAAAAAAAAACAGAAAAAAAGGTATCTAATACTTCATAAACAATCACCATCGGTAGCTGTCACTCGCGTCAACTCGAAACCGAGAACAGGTCCAATTCGAGACACTTTGTTTCACGTCGGGTATAATACCGTGGTCCCGCGTGGCACCGGACGAACCGCGGATCGCTCGTCGTAAATCATTGCCGGCCACGGGCGAAGGAGGTCGGAGCCGTCGAAAAGAACAACGGCGGCTTTCAAGGGAATTGGAGTGGCCTAGCTATCGGTGGACAGGTTGCGGCGCGGCGAAAAACGACGAGTCACCGGCCGGCAACGGCGCGGAGAAGCGCGCCGCGCGGTCCAATCCATTAGAGGAAGGGGGAGGTGGCTCGTCTTGCAAATATTTGCTACATAAATCTGGCTGGCAAAACGGTCGACCCCCCGGGGCGCTCGACATTCCTCTTCGCTCCTCGTATATAGCTCCTTCCCTCCCTCCCTTGTCCCCGTCGCGAGGAAGCCCCGCTGGGAACAGCTTCCAAAACCGGCGCGAGGCTTGTTTCACAATGGTAACGAGGCGAGAGTATCGGCTCGCGATCGTTTCCTCTTCGCGGAAACCGCGCCGCGCGTGCCTGCGCTGGCAGAGAAAGAGAAAGAGAAAGAGAAAGAGGAAGAAGAAGAAGAGAGGAACACACACCCCCTTTAAGACGCCAAGGAAGGGAAATACACAGAGGAAGAGAAAGAGAAAAAGAGAAAGAGAGAGAGAGAGAGAAAATCTGACACAGGAGAGTTTGGAATTCCAGAGGCGAACCGCCGCCTCTGTTTACTGTTATCGATTTATTGGTCGTTCACTGGGTCAATTACGAATTCCGCCGGGGTAATTTGCCACTGGGAGAGGAGCAGGGGATGCGCAAGCAAATACCGAGTGCTCGGATCAACCTCCTGATAATTGCGGCCGCTTTAATCAGGCTGCGAGAAATTTTTCTGCGTCGTTTCGACCCGATAGTTCCGCGGAGAAAGTTGCTGTTTGTACTCGGATTACGAGAGAAAGAGAGAGATTGTTTCGGAAAGTTGGCGCAGGTGGTCGTGACGAGTGATGGTTGGCATCAAGCAACTGGAGCATGATGGAAATTGAAAATGTCTTGAGAGTTGCTACATTTCGAAAATTTCACTCTGCAAAACTGGAGTTGAAATATCTGCAATCTGAACTAACGAAAATACTCAACAAGTATAGACATACAGTTGACAAATGTAAATATAAATACAAACATAAATTATGCATCACGTTCTCCTATAGAAACTCCTAAAGGTACGTCATCCGCTTCGTATCTGAATCGTTCTTTTGTCCAACAAATAATTCGTACTTGCGAGTTATATACACCGTGGTAAAAATAATTTTCAAACGAAAAATGTATCCACTCTGCTCCCTCCTGACCGAACGACGAATTTTTATGGGAGGGGGGGAAACGGCAAATTAATCCGCGTCAATTATCGAGGAACACGAGCTGAATTTCAAAGGATCTCGGATCATCGTGGAAATTACGCGCTCCCCACTACGAAAGAAAAAGATTGGTTACACGAGCCACCCTAATTTTCCGTCGACGCGCGCGCGCGCGCGCGCTCGCTCGCAGCCTTTCAAATTACACAATTAAACCCGACGTCGGTTTCGAACGCGACGACGAAAGGACGAGGGACGGGTGACACCCGTGCATGTAACAGAGGGGGGAGGAGGAGGGGGAGGATCGAAGCACCGGTTGTGTATACACGGCGGGAAGTCGAGGCGAGTCGTATCACCCTTCGTAAACTTCGGATCGACCGGGAATTCCCATTACGTCCGGGCCAATCAAAGATGAAACGTCTCCGGCGCGCGTAGACGGTTTAATAATCCCGCATGTTTGCTCGACGAGCGCCCCGAAAGGGCCCCGGCCCCTCGCGAGATCCTCGAACAACGCCTTTGAGCCTCGTTCGTTCATATCCCGACAAGGACCTCGCGGGGGCAGCGCAACCCCCTCCCTAATTCGAAACGAACGAGAACTCGACTCGAAATTTCGCGTATTGGATCCTACCACGCGAGCGGGAGATGGAAGTTGAAAGAGTTCGACGCGGCAGAAAATGAAATTTAAATTCTGGGTGGAAAAATATTTGCGTATAATTTCCAATGAACATTTCTTTTGTCTCTGCAGGATTCGATGTTTTTCTTTTTTCTTTTTTCTTTTTTTTTTGGACGAAACTTTTTTTGTACCTGCGTGAAAGTACGCGTGTTTAATTAGCAACAGATATAATCGAAAGTCAACAAATTTTCCTTCGATGAAACGTTCGCAACGAAGATAAAATAATTTTCGTGTCACTCCCGCCAGGAGACAGGAGCGGAATTAAAATTTTTCAATTTAACGGAACGATAATCAAAAATTGAAAGAGCTCGACAATAAACCCGGGCAAATTTCCCGAGCCTCGTCAAGGAAGGGAATGAAGCAAAAATATCGCCCGGCCGAGGACAAAATTAAAATTCCCGTCGTAATGATCAAAAAGCAATTCAGAAGATAGGTAACAAAGTCGAACAAATGTTCCGAAAAATTCAAAAAAAAAAAAAAAAAAGAGAAACGAAAGGGAAATGTTTCTCTCGTTTGTACACGCGAATCAAAGAGCCTTCAATTCTCTCGACGAAATTGAAACGAAATTCGCCAACGATTGTTCGCAACGACCGTGCGCAAACGGAACGAGATTCAATTAAGAGCGAGAAAGGAAGGCGAATAAAGGGCTCCTGAGCTCGGCCACGCGAGAATTTCATATGGGTACTCTCGGGTACACGCGTCGGCAGACGCGACGCCGTTGGAAACGCGGTCACGGAAAAGCGGATCCTTCGCTCGTCGTGCGTACGCGAGGCAGCCTGATTCGATTCGTAAGAGACGCGCTCGAGAATAGACGTGCGTACGTACCCGGCTCGTCATGTGGGAAAACGAGCAACGGAAGAAGGCGATGTTCCGGGGAGCTTGACGATCTCACGAATGAAAACGCGACCGACGGAATAAAAATAACCGCGCGCCTGTCTTTTCGCCTCCCGATGTTAACGATCCGCTCGATTCTACCTTCCCTTCTCGCTGAACAGAAGATAAAACATTGAAGCAGAACGGGAAAGTATTGGGCTGACTGTACGTATAACGTGTGTCGTACGAGATATTTTGAAATTTTGTTGGCACTGCTGCGAGCAAACTGTGGGTTTGATGCGCGTCAGACGTTCGAGAAGCGTGTGACAGTTACGTGTATAAAATATGCAAATGTGGTTGAAACACATGCAGAATATGTTGGCAATGTGATTGATGTAAGTTTAGCGTATTGAATGTCATCCGCGATACGGTATCTGACAATAGCCATACTTATTATTCACACTTTCGCGATCATCTTGCGTGTATATATATTCAAATTTCTTTGCCCAGACGACGAGACTGCAGATTTCTATGAACTTGTTTACGGAAAATGCAGAAATATGTATCCGTGCGTGGTACACTGATCAGATAAATTTCTATTTAACTTCAACACTTTTAAATAATTTTTAAATTACCTTATTATATGAAATTCATAATAATTTTTATTACTTTAAATTAATCTCAATGTTCAGCATGCGACAAGCATCACGACGGAACAGATTAAATGCCCAAAGAACGTGTAGATGTTAGCAGTTTGACAGCAACATGCGAAACACGGTGCTCTAAAAAATTTCGTTTCGAAAGAATAATCGACGAAAGGCGTCCCAATTGGATATCTTCGTATCGAGTCAACGCACGCTCTTTTTACGGAAAGTCAAAGTTTCATCAATCTCTCGGCGAAACCGAGTATGTATATCTACGTACGATGAAATTGAGATAGAGTAGCGCACGGTATTCCGTTCCTGCGGATCGCGTCCAATCGTCTCCGCGGCGTTTCGATCCTTATCCCTTACCGCGTGATCGAGCGACGATACGACGCCTGCTTCTCCTCGGGTGCGCTTATAAATTTTCTGCCGCCGCGGATTGATCCGATTCCCCCGGCTGAATATGAAAAGAGGCTTGAGGGTTTTGACGGGTTAAAGGAGAACGAATTCTTTGTATCGAGGTTGACACGAAAGGAAGGAAGGAAGGAAGGAAGGAAGAGACGAGGAGGAGGGGGAGACACGCGCGAAGAAAGATACAAGGATGACGCGACCCGACGAAAAGTGTCAGAGGCTGCAAGAACGGCGTCTTCGCCGAAGAAACGTCGTCGTCGGCGTTCTCCCTTCCTCCCTTCCTCCCTCCCTCCCTCCCTCTCTCTCTCTCTCTCTCTCTCTCGTGTTTCGGCAAGGGGCGTTCGAGCCGAGCAGCTCTCTCGCGCGGCTGCCGGCGAAATGAAGGGCGAAACAAACCGTGAAAACGAGACGAAACCCGCTGGAAATGCAATAAACCGGCCTGACGGACGCCGACGTGATTCCTGGAGCGAGCAACGCGCTTGCAAAGCGAGAACTGACAGGGCGTTAAGCGAAGAAAATCTGATTTGAGTGGTGCCGCGAGTGACACATCCTCCGGGAGGACCACCCTCCTCTTTGATAAGTGCCACACGGCTCCGTGGATCCAACAAAACTGGTGGATCATCGTCGTCGTCGTCGTTTCTCGAGCGTTACACGTCGAGCGATCGCGTCGGTTCAGATCGCACTGCGGCAAATTAATACAGGCGATACAGAGAAGAGAACCACGAATGGCGGATGACACCGAGACAATTCAAATTTCACCGTCGCGCGTCTCGCGTTTCATACTCGATCTACAGCCGGTTAACGAAGGGATTTCCGCTCGTCGGATCTAATTGGCAGCCTGACGTTTTCTCCAATCTGTTTCGCGATCAAACGATAGTTTCCTACTCTCGCGAACAAACGAGGAGGAATCTCTCCGAGACACGGAGTCACTTTTTCTTCGCGATATCGCTGATTATCGCGCGTTCAACCGAACTTCGTCACGGGCTTTTAAACAACGCTTTAATCGCTCTTTCACGAGCGACCGTGTTTCAACAAATTGGAGTTGGCCGAGTTGGTCGCGAGCGGAAGGGTTGAAAAAAAAAAAAAAAAAAACAAGAAAAAGGCAGGAAAATTGAAAAGAACAGGTCCGAAATTGCGGCCACCATCTGCACGGGGTATTAAGTGTCCTTTTAAACGAGCTTCCACTCGTATCGGGTGTCCTTTCAGCACCGAAACCTGTCCCTTTCGCTGGCTGGCAGGAAGAAAGGTCTCGGTATCAAGCGGACGCGAAAAGCGACACCGAAACAGCCGGTTATACGACCGGAATATAACCTCGTGCGTGGCCACGAGGCTCGACAAACCGGCGCACCACGCGACTCCGCTTGAATTATTCAATTATTTCGCTGGAGGGTTCGCGTTAGCTGGCAACCATGATCCACGGGGGAGACGCGACGACGCGTACACTCCTTCTCTTCTCTTCTCTTCTCTTCTCTTCTCTTCTCTTCTCGCCGAAACCGTGTCCTCTCTCTGACGAGAAAGGAGAGAGATCGGTATCACCGCGGCGCTAAGAGATTGCTCTGTCGACTGACATCCAAATCGAGAATTTTTAGACAGAGTTGCGTCGTATCTTGACCCTGTTCAGTGATAAATGTAATTCGTGCTACATTTCGTGCGACTGTTGTCGATCGACGAGACAATCGGATGTTTCGATAATTTCGAAACAGCGCGAAATGATATCGATCCGGAGCATGGAACGTTCGTTACTCGATTACTTGGATAAACTTTGTTAACCAAAATTGTGTCGTAAATTGTTGCTCGTAACTATCGTACGTTCATTCCGGGGATTACGAGGGTAAATTACTTGAATATTTCAGTATACCGTATATATATATATGTGTGTTAATAATCGGAAATAAAAGACGAGTGTATTGATACACGTGTGTTTGTACGTATCGTTTATTTGAATTTAATCTGGATCTACGACTCGAACGTGAAAAGGATCTCTGGATGATAGAAAACGAGATGATAGAAAATTACGACTGACAACTGAAATTTATTCATTTTGAGTTTTGTTTCGAGGTATTTAGATAAAATAATGACATATTGAATTGCAATGCGAATTTAATAAATACAACGCGTACGTGATAACCAAATTTGCAGAGTAATTCAACGTTAAATTGTAAACGAAAACGCCGAAAACGATTTCGTTCTTTTCCACGGCTATTCTGCTACGAGATATTACAATAAAATAGACATTACGTTTAAATCCGATTATACAGGAGAATTGCATATTTATGAATATTGCGTGCGTAGCACCGACATTCGCACGCCACTTCGTTCGCGTATCGTAACAACGAATCGAGTCCAGAAAGAAATTAAATTTCGTACTGTTTGGTAAAAAGTACGAAAAGAGGCGCGTTCTCATTGGAAGAATAACAGTAACGTGCAACAGTTTTCCCGCTCTACGTGCCCATTCGCGACGTTTTGAAATTCAACGAAGATGATTACGCGAAAATCGAAAAAGGAAAAGAGAGTGCGTGGAAGATGTACACGTTTACGAGGGTAACTTCGCGCGAACCTCGTACAAATTACGCTCCGCCTAGCACAGCTCGAGGTCATTGCGATCTCACGTTAGTCGTTCCCTCATTTCCGCGTGGAAACGAGGAAGGGTGGTTGCCGCGTTCCGCGAGCCACGACCACCACCGCTACGGCCGATCCTCTCGATTTGTTTACGTACTCCGTTAATTAACCTGGATAATTGGGTACGCGTGTTACCGCGCATCCATCGTTCCCGATTCTTCTTGCGAAAGAGATATTTTCGAAAACGGGCGGCAACCTATTCCGCGTTTTTGCCGAGAGGAATTATTTCGACAGGTATTATATCATCGAGCGAGCTCCCTCTCATCATCACGGCGTTTCATTTGCGATTGTTCCCGATCGATTTCAATTTGTATTATTGCGTTGCGTTACGTGGTGTAATAGAAATTATTTGACGGTACACGATAATAATAATACCGGTTGGTATACGTGAATATCACGTGATACAAATGCACTGTTGCTCGTATCGATTAACAGTGTTAATTCTGCTTCCCCTTTAAATCAGCGTCGCGAAAGAAAATTTTAATATACAATAACTATCGTCTGGTTCTCGATCGGGAAATAATTTTTTAACGATCGAAAGAATGTGTCTTTCGGGTATTCTCCTTCCTACAATGGCTACAGAAAGTGTATTTGTGCATACTGAATGTTATATTTCGCTTTTACAAGTGACATATAGTAACATCTTTCTTACGAAAAAATCAGAAACGTACGAATCTTTACGTCTCTAGCGAAGAAATGAACTAAATGTTCTTTCTGTTGCGTAGATGTGCATATTTATACGCATAGACGTATAATTTAGCGCGCGTTCTATTCAAACATTTTAAATTCGTCGAAATATTGAAAATTAAACGTACTCTTGATTCGACGATCAGGGAGACAGGTCGTACAGCTTGTCGAATCTACAAGCGCAAATATTTCTCGCTTCATTCCGCCAACGGTACTACCGCAACTCGAAAGTCGTCCGACTTTCAGCCAGTCTCTTCGCAATCCTCATTTCCGACCAAGGAGACCGAGGAATTTCACTAAAAGCCATTCGAGCCGGCTCGGCGCGTATTCCATACACGTGAACGCACTTTGCGCGCAAGTATATCGCGCGCGGGACGCACGCACCCCGCGGATTTCTTTATCTCGAGAATTCCACGTTCCAGCGGGGCCGGGATAATGGTCGGCTGTCGTTCCGACGATTCATCCGCGAGCAATCTCGCGCTGGTCGATGCAACGACGCGAAGAATGCCTCCTCGTCTCTACGTCCGGGGTCCGGTCAACGTTTTAATAAACTCTTCACCCCTGGCGAACGTCCTTTGACCCTAGCCACCACCCCTCTGCCCGCTTCCTGGTCACGTGGAACACGAAATCGCGAAAAGAGGCGAGACGAGGCGAGGCGAGTCCCGGTCCAGAGCGCCGTGAGAATCGATCAAAGGATAAGATTGAACGTTAATTGGCGACAGGAGACACGGGCCGTCTGGGGGCTTATTGATGTAATCGCTGACCCATTGTCGTTCTTTATTAAATTAAAGCAGAGTAGAACGATAATACCGTCGTCGACAGCGATTCTCTCCGAGCGATATTAATTTTGGCCCGATACGTACAGGGGGGCCGTACGATTCATCGGTAATTCGATTGTCGATCGATCGTTCCCTCCCATTCGTTTGAATTACGCGCGCCGTAAATTAAAACCAATCGTGTAAAAATAACGTTGCATTTGATACAATTGGAACGTGACTCGTTTCGAAATTAAATTTCCGGCGTGGTTATTTGTTCTTCCGATGCAGCTCTCCGGCGTTTTGCCTCGCGAGATCAAAGTTAAGATAAAATTTTACGAAAAATGTTTCACCACACAGCGTTTATTCAACATTCCCAGTCGTAAAACATCGAACGAGGAACGGTCGTTTCACATGCAACAATACATTGGACCGATATCGCGTGTACCGTGTTAATATATAGTCGTTGCTGACACTTGATAAGTTACGAACGCGTTTCAGCGATAACTTTGCCAACGAAACGGGCGAGATTCGATACTTATATTTTACGAATATTAATTTTCTCTCTTCGCGGTTAAGAAGTCGTTTTTCCACGTTCTCGTATTCCACGACCGGTCCCAGGAAACGGACAACGACGTTCGCGTTGCCGGTGCTTTATTAAAGCTTCGAGAGCACGTGGCCTAACGGTACGAATGGCAGCAAACAGTTCTCGCGACCCAGCGTTCGAACCAGACGCAGTTTCAGTCAGACGGAGAACAATGAAAATCAGGCTGAGATCGGGCTGGAAAGCGTGCCTCGCTCGTCTCGATAAGATCTGCGTGCTTAGGCGCAGGTTGCACGACGAGAATTGTGTACGGTGTTACCGTTACTCCGAACAGGAAACGACGCGATGCCAACCGGAGGAACGAGCCGCCCGCTTTCGTACTTTTATACTCCATAAAAGAATGCGGATAGGCGTATAAGCGGAGGTATAAGTGGAACAGAAGTGGAAACTTTTATTGTTCGGAGTTTGTTGATCTTTCAAGTCGCTCGATGTTTTTTCGCAACGCGTAAGGATGGATTAAATTTTATAACGTTATTTTATAATTTGCGATATATTGCTTTCTTACATGGGATATTCTCGTTTCTCAGAAAAATGTGAATACATTTTCCTTTTATCCAAAAAAGGTAAAAGTCGCTTCAGACTTTTGAGCGAGAGTACGAAATACGATGTATTATTTATCCTGCTCGTTTAATCTGATTCGATCTTCTGGAATGAACAAAAAAAAAAAAAACGAATGTCCGTACTATAATAATAAACGAACCTGAACCGATTGACTCTGTTTCTTAAAATTTTCTGCGCTAATGGTATTAGCCTCGATACGGTTGACCAAGTTGAGCGTATTAGCTTAGAGGAAACTTGGCCTGAATTTCTCACAGGCGAAAAACACTCCACCCCCTTCGCTCGACCGAACTATTTATCTACCAAGAAGTATCGACAGACTGTCTACGTGGTATTTTAAATGGCTACCGTCGATGACATTAATCATCCGCGAGAGAAAGAACGTCCATGGCATTCGCTAGAGAGCTCGAGGACTCTATTAATCGTCCGCTTCTTCGTCTAGAATGATGCATTAATTCCTGAAGTTGAAGCGCGAGACCTCCCACGTGGTAAAAAATTTCCGTAATTCACGACCACACATTCCTGACGTACGTACGAACCCGTGACAGATTAACGAAAATTTCAATTCGCTGATTTTTAACTTAATTATCGTAACTTGATTCAAAGTTTGTCGGATAATATTTTAAAGCTCGTTGATTGAAAAGAGGTTCAGCAATTGCAACCAATCGTAAGTTTCGGAAGCTTCATCGAATGGAAGAGTTTACGATTCTAAGATCTAGCAAAAATTGCAAACAACCTGCAATTTCTGCAGGAGCAGAAAGAACAACAGGAAGTAAACCGAGTAATGGTAAGCGAGCGACTCTCGGCATCGAGTTAATGAGTCACGTCGAACAAACGAAACGATATCGGTTAGCACGCAAACTGGAGGAAACCACCACGCTTCGCGCTTCGCGCAAATCCGCGAATTCCGCCGTGCGCTCGGCTCTTGGACGCGAGATCGCACCGTCCTTCGTTCAGCTGCACGCGCTCGCTTCTCGCCACTCGGAATTCTTCCTCGCCGCGGCACACAGATGGCCGGGCAACTTTTTTCACGGCTAAGATCAAGTTCACCGCACGGTCGAACGGCGACGATCGCCAGTAGAGATGGGATCGACCACCTCGCGGGTAGTTTCGAACGTTCAGCCCTTGAATTCAATTCAAATACTTATACTGCGATATAATCTCGTACGAGACGACAGAATGGAGATAAAACAAATTCTCGGAAGCTCGTCGTTAAATGAACTTTTGAACTTTCGACACGTGTGCAGTTATTTAAATTTAACAAAACCTAACTACCGAGATAAATTATAAAAATTATTAAATGTATTACCTTCGAGCAAAAATTCTCACGAGAACAGCTGCTGAGCAAAAGGAACAAAATTCTATATTACAAATGTTACAAATACATACGACAGAGCTGTGTACCAAAGACTCACTCTGGAATTCGAAACCAGCTCGCACAAGACGAGCACATTGCAAACTGTATACTCGCTGAAACGTACTCGTCGAGTACAGCGTTTGAAAATCCACGAAACGAAGGATGCACCTTGGGTATGTATCGAGCTCGACTGAAATTTCGCAATTCGCGAACGTTGGTCTCGGATGCCATCCCTAATCGTGGGTTTCGCCCAACGAGAGATTGGCCTCTGGCCGCGGGTGATGCAGGTGCAGCCTTAGGCCGGGGTCATCGACATGCCCCTCTCCTCCTCCTCCGTCGTTTCGCCGCGCTTTCATCCCACTTTCTGCCTCTCCTCGGTGCCCTCGCGTTACCGTGTTACCGAGTTTGCCACCGGTAAGAAACGCGCGGCCTCGCTCAAGTTTCGCGTTTGCGCCGCGTTGTTGAGAGAGGGTCTCGTCAAAGGGTCTCGTCCGCGTGTTTTTCTGCGGTACCGCGGACGGTGAATAGTTTCGAGACAGCAGCGCCGGCCACCGCGGTGGGTGAAAAATTTTCGTCTAGACGGGGGAGAAATTTGTGGGCCGACCGAGGAGAATGCAGATTTGGACAACCGTTGTCGTTAGCAAGTGAAATTAGGCGAGAATTTGGGCGAAGAGGCGTGGTTAACGTCGAGACGAATATTCCCCTGTCTTTTCTTCGTTGTTTGTTCGGGTTGTTTTGTCGAATGACACTCGTGAGACGGTGCATGGCACCATTTTTAAGAACAAACAATGGTTTTATCGAGAGCAACTACGTTCGTTCACCGATTAAAAAAGAAAATTCTCGCAGCTCCGATATTAATTTGTACTAATCGTATAAAATTTCCTTCAATCGAAAAACGATCCTTCTTCAGTTACACAGAAACAACCGTCTCAACACGTTTGCGAATTCGCGTCGTTTCGCAAGCTTTTAGTTCGCTTGAGAATGATTAAATAATTGAGAATAATCTACGAAGAAATTCTAATTGCAATCCAATTTCGAAGTACACGCTCTTAAAACTTTTTGACGAACGAGCATCCATCCTCTTCCTTGGGACAGTTCAACCCGATTGGATAAGATTTATCGATGTTTGAGCATCGTTCAGAGCCAACGTTGAGCGCGATAAATAACGAAGAGGAGTACTGCCATTCGAATCGTTCATTTCACACTTGTAGATTCGAATCTGTCAGCTGGAAGAAAAGAGGGAAGAAGAAACAAGCTCGTAAAACATGGTTCGATATACGTGTCGACGCCTGGACGATCACGGTGAAATTTACATAGTAATTCCAGCAGAAGTTCTTATCTGTAATCTGTACGATACTACATTTCCTTTGGTTCCACAGTCCTTAGTAGGACAGCAGCGGTGCAGTGTGTCTTGCCACTCGACATCCATGATCTTCATTTTTTGAGTGCGTTCAATGGTAAAAATAATCGTACCGTGTGAGTAACAAATTTCGACAGATTAAACAACCGCGTTGGTCGAGGAATTCAGATTCAAAAATCTGATTCGTGATGATATACCGATTCGAAACACAATCACGTCGTTGAAAGAATCCGCGATGATTGAACAGACGTGGAGGAAATATCGTAGCTCAAGTGAAATCCCAAATTAAAGCACAAAGGGGATCGCGCAAATTTCAACTGCGCGAGGGACGTCGAAGAACGCGCGACCTTCGACGCTTGATCGATGCGTGGCGATAGTCTGTCTTGCTGCGTCATCACCGGGAGAAGCATCATTAATCACTAATCCGGATAGGCGAAGCGATTTTGCAATCAGTTTCAATCGAGCACCGTGAAAAGCACCTAATGGCCGGTCGTAGAAAACCCAGCCAGCGCGCGTACATCGCGGAGCGTATCGCACCGGTTGAAATTCAGCCTCGGCTGACTGGCTAAGAGCGCAATCAGCGGCCACCGTTGCGGAAGATGAGCGTATCGTGCAACACGATCCGTGACAGTGTCACGCTCCGAGAGTTCACTGTCACAGCCGGAGAGTTACAGCGGCGAACTCTCGCGATTTCTTCCGCGATTCCTTCACGGCCTTCTCCGTGTGGTCGCGCGAATCTTAATTTCCTCGCCGATCTTTCCACCGATCGTCGAAACTCGTCCACGTCGCTGGCTTATCGAGCCAGACACCGCAGACCGGATTCGTTTCACGCACAGCGTGCTCGAAATTACCGATCGCCAAACGATAATTACGTCCGATTATATCGCGATCCTCCGCCATTTATCCCGGCCAACTGGAAGGACTAAACAAGAACTGAACCGGTCTTGCTGGAATTTTAAATCGTTCGGTCTATTTTGTCTCTCGAGAGTTGGCGATCACTCTTTGAAGCCTGCTCTCCGAATTGTTTCGATCCTGATTTACAGAAATCGTGGACGATTTATTGATTCGCGTGCGACAAGCTGGAAACGTCATTTGCTTGTGTAATGCAAATTATGGTCAAAGAGTAATGAAAACTTTCAAAATGAAAAAAATCTATCGGATACGAAATCCGAACTGACAAAGACGCGCTTACGTTAGACGATAATTTTCTTTATTTTTCTACACATTGTTGTAAATCTGTAAAGTTGTTTCGGAGAAATGTTTCGTGTTTGCGAACGTGTTGGTCAATTGCTGCCGCCACTCGGTGAGACAGCCGATTTCCAATAATCGCACAATCGGTGAAACTTGCGTCTCGCAACCTTAGATCGACAATTTTCGACACTTGTCCAATAGATCTTGCAATTTCGGTGGAATATTTCGCGTTTGAAAAATTTAATCGCTCTGACAACTCTAGCATACGTTTCCTCCACTTTATTTCAAAGATTCTTCTCTGTGTCAGTACATTTTTATTCTCAGTCGAAAACAAAACCCGTAAAACGGTAATTAAATTTCGTTCAAACGAAAAAGAATCTAACTTTTGCATCGCATCACGTACTACGAGCATAAATTGTCACGCGAATCACGAACGAGTCCAGCTGCGACTCTGCCTGCGTCTAAATCCTGCGGTCCTCGAACGCGACGGTACGTCTTCGTCGAAACGTCCGCGTGCTTCGTTTTATCTCGCCGATATCGGCAAAGAAACGAGTAGAAATCCAACGTGCGAGTGCATCGCCGTCGAGCCCCTGTCGAGGCGGAAGATCGTTCGAAGATCTAGAAAAACTCGACGAGAAGGCACGTGCAACTGTTCGCCGGTTGTCTCCTACGCGCGCAAATCATGCGTGTAACGAGAGAGGAGCCCGTGCACGAACGAGTTGCAGTGCCGGCCGGGGATAACGACGTGAACAACGCGAAAGAGATAACGAGGAGAAATTTAGAACGGCCATTCGGTCGGCTTCAATACCGAAATGGCGAAACTGTGTAACCGTGAACGGTTAATTAGCCGTGGGTCGACGTACGCGAACGAAACGAAGGGAGGAATCGGAGATTAACGAGCGCGCGAGAAGCCACGATCGTCTGAAACGTATTAACACACCCGAGCTGTCCGATCCTTCGATTTCGCGTCGGTGACATTTCGCGTTAACACGAATTGGAATTTATACCTTTTGCACATTCAATTTTTACATGACGATATGTTGTTACATTAGTTATTCTTCTATATAGTGGATATTCAGTTACACATAATTTTAAAATATACAGGACACAGATTCATCGTATAACATTTTCTTTGATCATCGACTAAAATACTTTTTTTGAGATGCTTCCTAATTACGATAATAATTTTGATTATTGTGAGAGAGTTGTACGGATTCGAATGGAACGAAAGTAACAGACATGACAGCGGATAACATCAACCTACGCGCTCTTGAGAATCTCAGACTCGTTGCAGACATTTTTCTATTTTTGTACAAAACCATTAGTGTGATTAAATCAATTCTTAGTTTCTTTCAAATAATCTGTACACAGAAAACTAATATCGAAATTATCTCCGGACACGCATAATCCCGAGAGATTATCTGTGTAAGAACAAATACAAAATAAAAAATCAAATAAAAATTATTCTATTTAACGATCAAATAATTTAGAGAAAAATCGTTTACTTGGGTAGATGTACGTTGGATTATTTCGAGATAACATCCAGTCTCGAACAACAATGTCCCCAATGATTCACGCGGTGAGGTTCTTTCAAAACCTACTGTTGTCGTCCGTGGTTTGCTTGCACGCGTGTCCATCAGATATAAAACGATATTAGGGGAAAGCCGGTTAATCGGATGCCACACTGTGGAAGTGTGCTAACGCGGGCTTAATCCTTTGATTACGTGCGGCCGAGCATACGTAGAAGTTCTGGTCGCAGATTATTGTATTAACCGATGACATTCGGCGAGAGTTGTACGGATTCGAATGGGACGAAGTAACGGAGTAACAGACATTCTCATTCGAGGAGATTCGCCTGTAAAGAGCGTTTTAAGATTCAGGCACGATAGTGACTTCTCATTAAGTCTGTTTGGAGAAAACAGACGTTAAAATTGTCGGGGACACGCGATCTGGTTGAAGACAGGTAAGAGGAGAAACTTTTGCGAATGTACTCGCACACTCGTCAGCGTGTTTGCGAAACAAACGGCAACAAACTTTGATGCTGAAGCTGGCGGGGCAATCGAAATTACCATTTCTAATTTCTGTAGATATTTTTAGTTCGTGGAGTATGAATCTCACTATCTGTTGATTTCTTTCATTTCGAAATTTACAGAGTGTTTCTTTATATTGATATTACGTCAATTTAACAATGGACCGTTAAAGTTCAAGAAAAAAAATTAAATTGAAAATTGAAAATTCCGAAATTAAATAGCACAATGAGTCCGCTACTTGTTAAAATATTCAACAACTAATACAAGCTTCCATCTAAATTCTATTTTTTGTTTTCACATGTCTCCATTGGACTGCAAGTATGAGAGAAACACTGCTGCAAAATTTCTAACGCGAGGTTAAAACACATTCAAGCGACTGCAAACGAGACGCAACGGCGGCCAACAACGAAAGAACGCCGAGAACGTGTATCCGACGAGAGATCTTGGCGAGCAAAAGTACAGACGAACTAACCGCATTACGTAGTCCTCGAGCAGGCAGAACAAAGATGTATCGCGAGGTGGGGAGGGGGGAGATGCACAGAAGGGACAGAGGAATCGAGAAACTCCTAGGGGATGATCGAACTTCGGCGAGATTCCTTGGCACCGCTCCCCGAGAGAAACTTGCACGGCCCAGCCTCCACAGGGAGCCACGATCCAAATTCTAACGACCGTTCATGATTTACTCGAACAGTAATTTGCTTGGTCCCAAGCAATTTCTTTGTCGTTTGGTAACGTATGGTAACGTTCCTCGTCTACAAGCGACATCTGCAGTCGCCAACATCCTAGCGAGCCTGTTTGACTCTGTTTGGGAAGGAAACGCGTCTGCGTGACAGGCCTGCGTCTGGGTTAGATTAAGCTGGGGTTGTTTGGGGGATGCAGCTTTTTATATGGGTGTTCCTTTTTTTTGTTTCGCTCGCACGGGATGTGGTTAGCAGCCGAGGATGGTTGCCAGATCCGCGTGGGGAGAGTGGCGTGCGTGACGCCGTGTCAATTAACAGTGTTGCGCCGTGTCTGGGAGGGAGAGGCAGATGGATGTTTGCTGGTAACTAGTTTACCGCGTTTCTCCCAGTCCGTTTAATCGTTTCTCCATCGTGAAAACTTTCCCGAAAACTTTTTGAATAATGCTGCTCGCTCACGTAACGGTTGTTTGACGAGGAGGCCACAGTGGTGTCTTCTTGTTGCACGTATGTAGCGACACAGAAGATGCTAAAGTTCAAAAGTGGTTTCCGATTGTTCGAAAAGCTAGGAAAAATTCTTTTAGCCTCAGCTGCGTTTAATTTCTATCGTGCTTTTGAATAATCTTATCTGTCGTTGGCTTTGAAAAGTTTCAAACGTGCAAGCAACATATCAACAAACGCTCTCGCGCATCGTCGTCAGTTTCACTGCTTGCTATTAAGGATCGATAAAGTCGTAGATCGCGGCGCGTATCGACACGGCAGAAATTGAAATCCCATCGAACAGGGAATAATAATCCGTGTGATCGGGGCAGCGCAACGTCGCGGCTGAAGGAAGCCGGTTTCATCGACGTCCGGGGCTCGGCGTGCGTGATTCACTCGAGTAATTCCGATCACACGGATGCCAGTTAATGGTCGTGCGTGACAGCGGATCGCTCGTCGAGTTCTGCCAGAAAACAAGTCGCGAACGCAGAGTTCGAACGGGAACGAGAGGACAAGCAAGGTGTATGTGTTAACACATCGCGAGGAACCGCTCTTTCGCGTCGGATTAAATCACCCGTGATCTATGGCACGGGCCTGAGTTTGTGACAGGTCCGTAGATCTCTTTCACCCGTGGATGTGAATGATATGATATAATAACGGTTGTTGAGTACGAATTTCTATGCTATCAGTGCGAAATTTTGTACACCATACCGAGAAATTTTTTAAAATTTCAATTTAACGCGTTGAATTTATTAGATGCTATTCGGTTCGACCATTTCTGTTCGCACTTGGCAGGATCAAATGTAACCATCTTCTTTCGCAAATATAATTAACAGCTCAAATTCGCCACAAACAGGACATTGTCCCGGAGAATTTAATCTCCACTTTCGATCATTTTTTCATTCCCGACATAATTTCCTCGCGCGCAGACCGACACGCGATACGCCAGACCTCTGTGTCCCTCCAGCTGCGCGCGATTTAATTAAAGGGAATAATTGGAGAAAATGGAAAGAGGAAAAAAAAAGAAAGACAAGAACTAGGTAAACGCATCGGCGCGGCATAACTCATCCACCGGCGAATGTCAATTACCGTAGATTATCGTTATTACGCGGCAATAACGAAATGTAGCAATTTACCCGCTAATACTTGGCAATTTGTCTACCCCGCGCTTCAGGCATCCCTAATTGCTGTGCATTAAAACGAGAACTCCCGAGTCTCGAGTCTCGAGTCTCGGGCAAGACTAGCCGCCCGACTTACTAGCCACACGGCCAATGGTGCGGGGATCTCCGCCGGAGTAATTAAGCCTGTAGAGAGAGGACAGTCCGCGTCCATCGCACGCACGGATCTCCCGTGAAAGGACGCGCGAGAGAGACGAAGAGGCGAAGAAGCCGCACACTGCCAACGGGGGAGGCCAGCCAAGATTCGGAGAACGGAGAGCGTGTGCAGCGAGCACCGAGTCGAAGGCACCGGGCTCAAAGGGAGTTACCACCGCGAAACTCGTCTCCGACGTTTCCAAACGTCTCGAGCGATTCACCGGCCAGCTCACGGAACATCTGTGATACAGCCAGAGCTGTACCGGCTGACTCGGGCGTAATAGATTGGCTCGGAAACTGCAACGGGCGAACATTGGGCGCTGACGATTCGTCTATCTTTACTTGGACAGGTCGTTGGACCGTAGGAGAGCCAGAAAAAGACAGGGGCTGGCACACAACGAGGAGGACACGGACGGACGCTTGCACCGTCCGTCCCGGACCCGGGAACCGGTAGTCACGTTGACTTAATGCAATTTGCATGCATTATCTAACGCTCGTAACGAGCGAGTCCCGCGAACGTAGAGAAAAGAAGAAGCAACGGACCCCCAGTCGTTAACCTCGCGAGCTTGCCGATCCCGACGTAAGCGTCGGAAGAGGAGGGAGACGAGCGAAGACAGATGGGGAAACGGCGAAGAGACGAGACGACACGATCAAACGTCGTCGCTATGGACGTCCGGTCACGCCCTCCCCTCCCCCTCCCCTCCCGGCGTTTCGATTATCCCGTCGATTTCCTGCGAATTCGCTACACCGCTCTCCGGTTTTTCCTTCCGTCGGGCTGCCCCCGCGTCTCGTAACGAGTAATCACCGCGGTAATGATATTACCGACGTGGCACGGCAACTATGTAGCAAACGGCAGATTAAATTTAGACTCGACTCCAATCAGAGATTTTGCCATTGTCTCCTCTTCTCCTGCTGTTTCTCCTGCTGCGCGACTTTACGACTGCCGAGGTGGGAGTTTGATGTTTGAACGGGTTTGAAAAAATCTGTTTTTCTTCGAGTCGATGCGATTCAGCGCTAAGCAGCGTAGGATGATTTCCTTTTATTTCCTTTTCTTTGGACTTTGAACTGTTTCTGCGATGATCTTGAAATTCTTGAAAAACCCAATAAATGTTTCAATTTATAGGTTTACGGACTTGAAAAAAAAACCTTTTATTGGATGATTTTCCCGTTTCGAAAAATACAAAAACTCAAAGTATATATTTCGTGATAAGCAGATTGCGGATTTTTTATGAATGCAAGTAAAGAACGTAAATTTCATCTATTGGATAGCATGATAGATGATAAATATCATGCGATAATAGTAAAATACTATTAATATAATTTAAATTATTACAAATGTTATTATAAATTCTTACTGCATGTATTTTTGCACTTTTAAATCTGCATCTATTACTAGATTACTTTTAAGAGAAAAAAAGAACCAAACACCTATTTCTGGACGCTTCAAAGCGTCCCTTTCATCCTCCGTGCGTCGGACATAGATTCATAGAAAATTATTTCGATCGTGTCTTGAGCTTCGAAATTGTTCCTTTCGACGAACTAGTGAACACCTCTCGGTGTCGGTTTGAATACACTCTCTATCGAGGTCCGCGATACCGATTCCCTCGAATCCCGCGGTTCGTGCCAAGAAATCTTTTCTCCACGAGGATCATCACAACCTACTGTAGATTCGAACAGAAATAGACGCAGTTCCGACCAGTCCACGCTGACGGATTGTAAACACTTTTACCGCGATCCCCCGTAAATCTTCGGCTCATCCCCGGTTCGTCCAATTTTAATTTTACACCGATCGAACTCTGTCATTTCTTTGTAGTAAATACACTATCGCGACGCTTTCCCTCGATGCTTGCCAAGCTTCAAAATGGAAATTCTGAACAAACGTTATTGCAAATAATAATCCGAAATTCTGACAATAGTACAAGAATTAATTGAAACGTCAATCAATTCTGCAACCGTTGACGTTCTCAGCAGCTTTTTCCATGCCTTCAAACACTCCGTTCAATTCACCGTACGAAATGCACAAATATTCTTCTTTGTACACACGTATGATGTATTACTCCGCACGTTTATTTTCATTTATTAGTTCGCTTCAATATTCATGTACGTAATCATTGTCAAAGAGTTTTCCCCGATAAATATATACATGTGCGTTTACGCAATTTTATATTTCCATGAAAAAGAAAATATTTTATCTGTGAAATATTATAATATTGTTGGATTGGAGATTTTTGCGTTCCCAAATTCCCAAAGATCATCTCACTGAAAGGCCCAGAAGCAACTAGTTCCGACTAGGAAATGAAGACGACGCCACGCCCCTCGCGTATCACGTGACCCAAATCAACCAATCGCTAATTTTCGTTGCATCAGCGTTGCATCTGAATAGTCAAAAATTTTTCGATTTTGTCACGAGACAAAATCGATAAAATCGTTCGAAGAATGCGCGTGAACGCTGGCCCAGACGCTGTCCGCAGGCTGATTTGGAGCAATATTTGGACTCGGCCCGATCGAGAAGTGTCAACAAGAGCGGAGGAAATGGACTGGTCCGGTGGTCGAACCAGGAAAGTACACGGAAACTCGCTCGTGAAACTCCACGCTCCCCGGCACGAACGACTTTCCGACACGCTCCGAAGACGGTCGCCGGTCTTCGTAGGCAGATGCAGGAGAGAGCCACGGGCTAAACCGACAGCGACAACCGCAAACGCGACGGTCAGCGAGATATCTTGTTGCCGTCGCCGAGGTCCAACGTCTCGAGGAACCCTCGAAGAAGTTTGTCCGGATCGGGACTGCGCGAATCTACTCCACTTCGGGGTTAAACTAATTTGCCCGCGCGCGTTCCCGGAGAATCTCATCCCCTTCACTTCCCTCCACCCCCCGCACCACTCTCTCTCTCTCTTGTCCCCTTGAAAAGCCATCGAACTGGAAGTCCCTCGCAAAGATCCTCCGGTAATCTGGCAGCGTTCGTGGGCGTTGCGCGGCCGCAGGAAAGAAGAGAGGCGTTTCGTGAAGTGCTTCCGGTGAGAAACGCCAGAGAGGAGAATCCGCGGGAGCTGTTCGATTCAATTAATTAGTCCGGACGTCCGGTGGAGTTAACGTTAAACGCTTCGTCGGACGAACGAGACGATTTTCGAAACAGAGTTTGAACGATCCGGGGACGCGACTCGTAAATTTCCCGAGGAGGATGGTCGACTCTTTCGTAGATGGAAGTGAATTAAATCTTGGTCACGGATTTAAGATTCTTGCGATAAAAAAAATTGAGACAGTCGGAGGGCGTTTGAGTCAGCGTAGACTGAGCAAGTGCATTGCTGCGACAATTTGTTGACTAAAAATTTGAGACGTACAAAGAGATGATTAACCTTGAGTCGAGTACGATTTCTAACGATTCAATGGTGGCTGTTGGAAAAGAGGAAGGTCATATTTTTGTACAACTTTGACGGTACAATGGTACAATGCGTTATTTTTTAAAAATCTGCACATCTTTAGCCAACAAGTGAAATATTTAAAATCAAATTATTATTATTAGACGACTTGTGCAACTTTACGTTTTCACAGAGACAGTGAAAAAGAAAATCTAGAAAAATGATCGTTTTATCTGAAACATTACATTGCGTGTAATTATTCACATACTACTCTAGTTGCATCACCAGTCTGCAGATTTCTCTCACGAACGCGCGAAAACTGGCGTTCTGCTTACAACGCGTAGAAACTCAAACTCTGTGCACCTTGGAAATTCATCTCGCGCGGATGTGGGTCGCGCTCCTGTTGGCACCGACTAAACAGAACTCGCCTCGTCGCTCCAACAAATTGCCGATGAACGAGAATTAATCTATTTATAACCGAGCCAGCGAAGACTCGACATCCTCGATATCGTGGAAATTTCACGGGATTTTTCAGGGGTCGCGCGCCGACGGACACACGAGGGCGATTGATTCGATCTCCACCGGTCGAGAGATCCGGTGACTGCAGAAGAGACGAGATAACGGAATTAATGAGCTACTGTGTCCGAGAACAGAAGGGACCTTAATCAAGCTTCGTTGGGACGCGCTCGACGACAAACCGGCCGGTGTTCTTGATCACGTCCCCCGAAGCGTCTCTGAAACTCCCTTTCCTCGTCGTCTTTTTCCTCCTGGCTTTCCGAGTAGCTTGCCAACTGCGTAGGGGTATAACCGCCTACGGGCGGCGACGTTGCACTCACCCGGACACGGGTAAACTTTCTCGTTATGAAAACGAATCTTGGCAAACGGCCGCGTCACCGATTACAGATTCCGCTCGTTTCTATCAATTCGCCATCTGCTGGCGTTCGCCGGATCTTTGACGCAGCGCGAAGAGATGAATCTCGTCGGTCCCGAGTAATATTAGACCTCGAAATATTTCAGACCTTGTGGAGACCTCTGGTCGCCTACCCCTGTCACGATGCGCGGCACGTTCGAACAGCTTGGAATAGAACGTTCCGCTTTCTTTCGGTGAATCGAGAGACTAATTTGATCATTTAATTAACGCATTACGAAGGAAGTCAGTTCTGGTAAAACTCTGGTCTATTGTTGGGCTGTGATTCAGTTTTAACTTCTGAAATATACAACCAGAATGTCTGCGTATAATTAAGTTTGAAGATTTAATGTTTAAAACTCCCACGCGAGTTTCAACAAAGAGGAAATAAATAATCGTCGCATCGCTTTGAGCTGGGGCTCGATAAGTTCTCTCGAGAGAACTTGCAAGTTTCGAAGATGTTAAAAGTCCTGGACAAGTCTCTTTGACGAGTCGAAATTTCGTTAATTTTAAATCTCGTTGAAATATTTCCACTGAACGAGTGTCCAACGGGCAACGAAACCATCCTTCTCGCGTAATTTTGCTAGGAATTTTGCAAAGAGCCGAGCATTTCGTCGACACGCTATTAACTCGATAGCGAGAGGGAGTGCGATCTTGTGTAGCAGCCCAAGAAGCCGAGTCCCTGATGCAGCTATCGGGGACGGAGATAAACGAAGTTAATGAGCCACTCTTCGAGAACAGTGGAGACCTTAACGACCGGCACGAACGCGTACCCACACTGTCACAGGCCAATACACTTGACCACGATTCTCAGACGACACATTCCGCCTTTGTTCTCCGCCCTGTTCCGCGGCCTGACCATTGTTTCGTAGCCAGGCATCGAGATTAGACGGTTCTTCGCCGCTGACAATGACCGATCGTGCCTCGGCCCCAGACGAATCTCTGCTTTTTCGCTCGAACGATTTCCATTAAGCTCGTACCGAGGGATGTTGTCGATCTTCGTGACCCAACGACTGTCGAAACGATCGAGAAACTGATTGGGAAAGCGTTGCTCTTTCTTCCTGGGAACCTCTCTGACCTTGAAAGGGGGTTGAGTCGCGGAACTAACTCTGGTGAGTATAAATGCGCGTAACAAAGTGAGATTTTTTTTAGGCTTACGTGTACCGTGCAAAGTTAGTCCGGAAATAACACATCTCGAGGAATAGTTGGAGAAAGGATTGCGATCAATCTCTATCGGGAAGAATAAAAAGTACAACACGATCGTCTATTTCTACGATTTGAAACCGTATGAACTTTTACTTGAACTTTCACGCTTGAATTTTTCAGCGTGGTTAAACTTTTGAACGAGGCGCGGGCAACTACGAAACTGTTCTATTCTTCTGTTCTTCTTCTAATTCTCCGCTGCAATTTCGCACGGTGAATTCTTTCAATTATTATTTATAGCGATGTATAGCGAGTCATCTGAATCTTCCCATACAAAGAAACGAATAAATATATTTACGCATCCAATTTCGGAAAGAAAATTCGCAGCCCGAGTCCGTGATTTTGGACACGCGCGCGCTGCTGGCAAATCGTTACAAGGTCCGTGAAATATTTCGCCGAGATATTTCCCCTCGTGAAAATCCGGCAAGCTTCCGGGAGAAGCGTCGAGAATAAGCGTAAAAAGGACACACTTCTCTCGAGCGTCGTCGGCTCTTGCAAGCGAATCTTTCGACGAGTCTTACCGCGAGACCGAGCACACAGCCCGCGCTTCTAGAATGCAAATTCGTTTAGAGGAGAGACGCTGCTCTCTCTCTCTCTCTCTCTCTCTCGCTGAGTGCACGCAGCGTCGGAGCCGAGAGCGCAACCAGAAACAGCAAAGGCATCAGCCGGTAGCTAGGTACGTATTGCGAACGACGAGGTCAGACTTCTTAGAAGACTCGCTATATTCTCCACGCTACGTGCGTGTGTGCGTGTGTGTGAGCAACGACTGCACTGACCGTGGGAAGCTGCTAGAGAGTTAGGTAATTGAAGAGTTTCTCAGAAAATAAGCGCACGCCCGTCGGAAGCAGGCCCGAGAAGCTCACCTCTCGCGACGCTTCGGATCACGCTGCCTTCGCTCGGCAATTAAACGCGACGCGCGATGGAATCGACTGCCTCTTAACGCTCGAGCATCGCCGCTGACGTACACATCCCGGCGATTTTCCTATCGTCGAAACGCGCCAACTCTGCTCTCTCAGTGGCGCGAGACCTCGGAATCACGTTCTTCGATCGATGCTTTCGAAATTTATGGAACAGCTCGTCTCTGCTTGATACTTTCGAGCGGCAAAAGATCGAGAGAAACGGTGCAAGTTTTGAATGCAAAATTGAACGAACCCCGAACGATTCGGATCTAAAGCGTCCATTTCTGTATCTCTTTGAGATACAGAATTTCTTTCTCTTTTTCTTTGAACACTTATCACACAGGCTGGAGGAATTTTCGTATATAAAGTATATAAAGTATATACGTGTTGTGTGAAATTTTCTATACGATTGTAGAGAAATATGCAGAGAAATTATAAAATTCAACGCACTAAGATATACATAAATTGTTATGTAACGCACGTAGTACGTTGTATACGACAGTTCTGAGCCACCGAAAATATCAAAACTCTCCTTTACTTTTACACGAAAAATTAAATTACTAACGTCATTATAAATTATGATACCATAAGATTTAAAAAATTGTAGCTTGAAATTCTCTTATATACATGCTTGGTTGTCTGCACCTAAGAGTTAATGGACCTGAACTTTCTGCAGGGCTGATCTTCATGTAAATTCATGTAAATTCATAGTTTTTGCCCCCCAAAAAGGCAAAAAACAAATGACTTTAATTTTTCTTTTAAACTTGGAGTCTCGTGTCAGGGGCGCTCTTTAAAAACCAATTTAATTTTACGCTCCTTTACATTCCTCCCATCTTCGTAATAAATAACAGTATCCATCTACGAGACTAATATCTTTCTCGATGTATAAATTCAACTCTTTTCTCTTTCCAATGAAAATCTTTGATTTTCACAAAAAGTGAAAGCAACTTGGCAAATTTCCCTCCGCGGAATTGAAAACGTGATGGATAAACTCTCCAAATAAATACTTAAACACCTGTACCTGTTCAAATACACTTTTATTACTAAATATCAAATAAAAACCTATTAATTAAATTTATGAAATTTGTGAATTTATTAGAATTCAATGGTTTATCGAAGAATTTTAATCGAACGCGAATTACGATCCTACTGCAACCTCGGTTTCAGTTCCTCAGAAACGCGCAAACGTCGACAAACGAGTTAAGAAACAAAGAAATACAGTCGACAGCCAGCGTATAGACCGAGCTGGTGATACAATCACGTTCTGGAAACAGGCTACAGAGTCGTCGTAGCTCGATACGTCCAATTACGAAGGCTGTCATAACGCTGCTAATTAAATTCGACGAGTTATTGGCCAGGTTTGCGTCACCCTCCCTCCCCCTCCGCAGCCCCCGTTAGACGTTGTTATCTCTCCCTATCTCGCGTGAAAAGCTCCTTAGCGCCGTCGAAACAATAACCACCGCTCGCAGCGAGAGGAAAACCGTGAATGAAACGAGTTATCCGGCAGGGTGAATCGCGTAAACGGCCGCTGCACAGCCGTAAATGACACCGGGCTAATTTTCCGGCCGGGGAGTCACGGAGCCGGGCCAGCTAGCGTGAACGCAACGTGTCGGTGACACTTCAACAAGTGGAAGAGGACGCGTGCGCACGTGTCGCTGACACGTTTTCGGCCGGTGTGGTGTGTGCACGCCGCGCGAAAATCGCTGATAAAAGGTACAACCGCTCCGGGAACCGGAGGAAAGTCAGGGAGTCATCGATGCGGATGCACCCAGCCGGAGAGCGGCTATTTTTCGAATCGTTTCGCGAACGCATGGCGCCGCGCGATACCGCGATGCTAAATCCGCAGATAAGCACGGCGGTGAAATGTAGCGGCCGTTACCGTGAATTAACCGTGTATCTGTGCGCGCGCGCGTGTTTTTTCCCGTCGGAGCTTCGATTTCCGTCTGTCGTCAAAATTTTACTTTTGCCATTTCCGAACGAGTCAATTCTCTTGGAGTCTTTTTTCTTTCTTTTTTCTCGAGTTTTCCGCACATTTTGGAACATTCTGAACATCGTCCCGACCTTCGCGTTTTGATGTCACGGAATTTTCGAATCTCTCGAAAATTTCGAAGCTTCGACGAGCTCACTAAACAGTTCCCCGAAACTAAATCATTAACCAAAAATTTTAACGCACTGCGAGATAAAGGACAAACGAGATCTAGTCAGAGATAGAACTCTTTTGAAATGGAAGAGCTCGTTTCGAAGCAAGAAAAAGCGAAGAAGAACGTCAGACACGAGCAGTGAGACATCGAAGACGAACGAAGGGAAGAACGTGGAAAGAAACTGAAGGCTGTCGCGAGAAAAAGGTGAGAAATGAGCCAGTGGAAGTATCGACAGACAGGAAAAAGAAGAAGAAGAAGAAGAAGAAGAGATGGAAGAAACGGAGGAAGAAGGGAAAGGCCCGTTATGGCGACCGTGTTGCATCGCATTAACCAGTCGACCGAGTGATCTTGATCCCATCCCTCACAGCGCCCTGCTTCCTCCCCCTTCGATCCTTCGACTCAAACGTGATCTGGCCACTAACCACCTTCTGCCACTGGATCTTGGTAGAAGTCATTGTTCCACGCAACCTCGAGTTGTGGGTTCATGCTCGTCGTAAACGTGGAATTCTCTGGTGAACGTCCCTCAGACATGTCGCGCACAGAAGTGCAGTAAAACTTTGTTCGTACGGACCAACTAATGCCGAGTCCCAGATCACAATTGATCCGTACAAGAATAAAATAAGAATAGAATATGGAGAAAGCTAGTGAGCCTCTATTATCCGAAGGTTGTGCTCTTGCGATTGCTGTTCGTAGCATCGAAAAATTTAATATTTCTCCTTAATTAACATCGTTATACGTCATTATACATCTGAGTTACGTACTATATGTTATATATTATACATACTATTACACTATTACACATGGTACTCGAAAGAAGGCCCAATGCGCACTCAACAATACAAGTGTTTCTCAATTACCTTTTTCATCGATTGTCGGATCCCGGTTGCGCAGTATACTTCAAAATAAGCGATCTTAACAAAATGGGAAATCGCAAAAGAATCGAAAACTTGCAATCTGCGAGTGCAACGGTTGAAGATCGCGCAAAGAAAAACAGAAATGTTGTCGTGTCTCAGTCGCGCGGAAACGCGAAAGTACGCGGCCAGAGCTTCTCCCGCAGGTGCTGCGCACGTACAATCCGTTCCTCGACAGATAAAGGTCAACCGCGATCTCCGTAGTGTGTAAGCGACCGTTAACCGTTATTACTGGATGGATAATGAATTACTATAATTCGTGAGGCGATATTGGCGTTGTTTAACGTGCAACGCACACCGGATGAGGAGGCCATGAGAACGTACAAAGTTACGGTTCGCCGGCCGTTCGGATTAATCTCGCGTAACAATTATTTCCCGCGATAGTTCGCAACGGTGTGTACCCACGGGGAAATGCTAACGGCTTCAGAAACTGTATTTCCACGTACCGCGGCCTCGACTCGAATCGAAAATTTTGCCATTTTCAGGTTATGACTTTGATCGAGATCAAAACAGATTAAATCTCACTCGCAATTTGGCGTTGCATTCTCGAGATAAATAAACGAAACAAAATAAAATAAAACCGGAAGCCACGACGATTTAAAATTTGAATTTCGTTACTTGCCTCTGCATCGCGAAGAACGTAAACTGCAGAGTAAAATGAAATGAAATAAATTTTGGCAATTCGAACGTTGAAAATTGCTTAAAAAAGTCACGTTCCGTTGGTAGCATAATAGAGTCTTTAACTCTTGCCGCTCTTCGCGCGTCGTTTAACGGCAAACGCGATGAATTATCCGCCACGAGCGCGCTATAGGTTGCGCAATTACGCGGCAATCGCGTAATTGCGAGGTAACGAGTGATGGCCTTCTGATCGAAGATGCGACACGGGGAGCAATGCGGCCAACGCGAAACTCGGCCAGGTCGATAACCTGCAACCCGGTGTTAATTAACGACGCACACACGAACCACCGCAGCTACTCTCTCCTCGCAGGGGGCTCCGACACTCCCGTTACCAACCTCGTTTCGTCACTGAAAATTCTCACCGGCAATCACGAATTTGGCCTCGCGAATTTTCATAATTTTTGCCTGGCCAAAATCCCGCTCTCGCCGAACGGACACCAAATTGCAACGTGTACTTGGTTCCCTCGGAAACTACGTTCGAAACGGTTTGCGCCATTCCTTTCTTTTTGAGGTTAGGAAGGTGGAGGTTAGGAAACTAGAAATAAGATTATCCGCTCGAGAGGTTTTACAATTTTCCCCGATGTATTCGTTCCACAACGCTGAAACTGCAAACGGAATAACTGAACCGCCGACAAATGTTTAGATGATCGAAATGATCGAAAAGAATCGTTTCCGTAACTGTACGTGCGTACGTGTTACCGAATCGTCGAACAGAGATTTAAATTAAAATCACGGAAATTGTGAAGAATGTTCGCGAAACGATTTTCTAAAAACTGTCTCTGTAAAAAGAAAGATTTCGAGCGGAGAGAATTAAACGGAGAAAGAAAGGAACGTACGATCGAATAAATCTTTAACGCGGTACAATCGTTTCGATTCGAGGGCAGCGGCACGGAAGAGTACACACGCGGCGATATCTTCCGCCGCAGGTCTGTCCTCGGTCTCCTTCCTTTATGCTCCGTTCGTAGGTGATGGGGACAAAAAGGAGCGAGACTCACCTGAACGTCCACCAGATGTTGAAGCACATCGTGTTCAGCCAGAAGAACGCGGCCAGGAAAAAGAAGTGCGCCATGATTGCTGAAACAGAACGAGAAAAATGGGCTTCGTTAGAAACTTCGTTGCCAACGGATAAGGAGCTTAAAGCCGCTGATTTCCTTCCACCTGGGAGAATTATATTTCCCACGGACAATGGATAGAGGGGGATGATTTCAACGGGTGGAAGAAGGAAATCGATCGATATCCCCCATCGTGTTTTGTCGCTGCGAGAAATTCGATTATCGTTGTTCGATTGCCAACGTACGTTCTTACTGGAGATTTTTATGCGTTTGAAGAAATTTCTTTGAATTTAATATTTGTTACTTTCACAGATTCGATATTCAACAAATTTAACGTACTTGTATTATTTAAACTCTTGGTGGAATATTTATACCCTTTCGTCCCTGATTAAAAATTTTGTGTTACGTCGATGGAATTTCAAATCATTACCTTTTTATCGTACAATCCATGAACTAATGACTATGAATTTTTATACAATATTTATGATACAATATAATATAAATACAAATTCAAACTTCAACGTGCGATAACAATACTATATCGTCTAGAGTATTCTTTTGTTATTAACACAAGTATCACATCATCCAACGATGATTCTTTGTTCAAACTTTATTTTTCCAATCACTCTCAGAAAAACACTATGTAACACAAACTAAAATACAATACCCGGCAGTCACCTTGTGCGCTCTCACGGTACAGACACACTTACGACACATTGCAAATTATTACAGTACATTCCCTAGGAATTCCCAGAAACGAATTCTCCTTTCGCAAATACGAAAGACGCTCCGTATTCGAAATTCTCAAGACCCCGCGCGGAGATCCGCCTAATCAACGGGCCGCCTCGCGCGTACAAAAGAACCCCATTGATCCGGGGCCTGCGACGCGTGTTCCCAGCTGACGGGACGCTGCCGAAATCGTCGAAACAAAAGGAGACATCGCCGATTCCCAGGTTCGCGATGAACTCTCAAAGATTCATGAACGGCAAAGGGGCGGAGAGAGGTTTCCAGGCAGTGGCGTGTCGGAAGGGGGCTCCAGACAAAGCTTCGGAGGAACGGGGGGAGAGAGAGAGAGAGACACAGAGCTTTTGTAAAGATCCGTTTGAAAAGACGGCCGGTTGACTGGGAACGGTTTCGCGCACGCCGGCTCCGACTCGATAAATTTTTCAGCCTGTCGTCCGCATTCGTTCTTAGAATCCGCCGCGGCGGACACAACGAGCGCCAGAGATCCAGACAACGCGGCCGACCATTAATTTCTGAAAACGCAATCGCGGGGACACGCGTCCACGTGGGGAGAGATCTTTTCGATCGAGCACCCTTCCCTTTTAACGACGACGAGCCGTCGAGGCCTCTACACACCTCTCCAAACACGTTCAAACACGCGATGATGCACGCAGGTTCGACCGCAATGCGTACCTACCTAGCTCGGCATCCGTGAATCGACACGAATGTTTCGTCGTACGTTTCAACGTGTGTTGTGTTAACAAATGTTAATAGTCAAATCCACTCACTTGAACTGACTATACATTTGTGAATACTCGACTTGTCCGTCTCGAGGCCACGGGGCAGTATTTACATGTTCGTTTTTGTATTTCTAAGAAATTCTCTCGTGTATTTCTCATAACATTCGACGTAGTAAATCCATGGCCAAGGATACCGATGTTATGATTTTCACGTAAACACTTGTGACATGAATGTGACGATCACTGTAACAATAAGAATCCTTGATCCTTAAATAGCAGTGCACAAACAGAGGAATCATTTTGCTTACCAACTGGTGAGATTGTAGTACTACGAAGTTGCAAAAGTCGTAGAATCTTTTCCGATAAACTATAGCACCACGCAGAACATTACGCATTTTGCTTCTTTTTTTGTATTCCACGTGCAAATATTCAACAAAACATTTAAAACATTAAAATTCCATACGCGTTCGGTACTCGGTTTTGCTCCTCGTTGCATTTCAGTCAGGTACTGAACGAATATGTATAATTTTAGAGTTTCGTACCTACGATTTACAAGTATCGATGCATTTTTGTAAAGCATTAATGCGGATATCGAAACATTTGTTGACGTAATACTTTCGTGAGGTAATAAATAAATACTGTGATTTCCGATTTAAAGTCAGCAACGAAAACTGACGCCAAGTACATCTAAATTCCTTCTATTTGTATCCGTAAATAGAAATTCGTTCTACCGAAAGTGCGTAAATTAAGAAACAAATGTACAACACTCATCCGATTAAACTGTCCGAGACCCACTCTCGAGGAGCATCCGTCGAAAAAAGTGGACTTGAAATGGACACGCGCAATTAGCAATTCGTTCCAGCGGAAAGTCAAGTTGCGCGCGAGGGTTGAAACGACCGTGGAAGTTTTGATCCGTTCGCGAAACGTAGCCGCGAGCCGCCCATGAATATCTAAAAACTCAATCGACGCGTTTACACAATGGCGACGCGGACAAAAAGGCCGGCGTTGCCTGTTGCGTAATAGGCCAGATGAGAGGGCGAAGGGGGGAGGGGGGGCCCTCGATAAATACGGAGGCCCGTTTCCACGTCTAAATTAATGGAATTGAATTGTCGTAGGTACATATTTAATCGTATCACGGCATTGTTGGGCACGTTGCACCGGCTGTTTTCCTCTATTCGCAGGATCAATATTGGTTCGCCGGTGTTTTCCAATAAACGCAGGTTGTAACGCGGCCGTCGAGTCCCGCGCGAAGCAATCAGCTTCTGCGCGCTATGAATATGTAAAAAAAAAAAAAGAAAAGAAAAAGTATTGCAAACGCGTTCCTTTTGTGCAATTACAATCCTACTTTCTGCCGTTTGCCAGATCTTTCGCGTCCCGATTGATCGTTATTATTATGCCTCGCGATTCAATTACGAGCGCAACGAGCCCGCGGCAGAGCAACGTATGACTACAATTTTGAAGGCGTGTTATTTATGATTCGTCCAATTGTTCTCAATGTTCTAATTGCATTGAACGTGCACGTTCGTTTTCCTCTGTTTTCTCAGTGCAAGAATACTTAATTTTAAAGTGTTATTTTAATTTCAAGTCCAAGTGGATCGGTCACAAAATTCAAGTTACTGATCGACTGATCGGGTGAGAAAATGTTCGACACGACTTGAAAATAATAATCACGAAAAGAAGTAACAAGGTGAAAAATTCTCAAACTATACGCGTATACACGTGTGTATGTTGGAACTACTTGTCGAAAAAGTGAAAGTGCGTGTAAAAACCGGCAAGCAAAAAATGAATTGGTCGTTCAGTTCATCTTAATCACTTCCAGAGTGAAATCTACCTCACCGCACGTTTTATCCAACGTGTTTCGCAATTGTCGACAAGATGCACGAAAGAACCGTTCGAAGAACATGCCTCATCATTTCGCACGGAGAAACCTAGTGCGCGGAAGAAAATGGTCCCGAACGCGGAGCTAACGGTGCATTTGCCCGTGTTGGATCGTGTTTGTGTAAATTGCGGTTTGATACGCGCGCGTCACAGCGACGAAGCCGGGAAACGTGTGTTCGAGGAATGCCGGTGACGCACGAGAGAGTCAGAGGTTGCCGGTTTTGCAACCGTTTCGCCATTGGCATTCACTTCGTTATGCACTGTCAATCGCGAATGCTTACAACTGCGATTTTTTCCCTTCTTCAACTGCGCGGATAACTGTACGTACGTAACGCAGCAATTAACGCGCGTCAACGCGATCGTTTCATTCAACGCGGAAATGTGGGAAATCGATGTTACGAGAGCGAACGCCGTCAAGGATGACCTCGAACGATTGGTTTCTCTTACGCGATCGCGAACTTTGCAGGCTTGTGCGGGCGAAAGTGATTTTTCAGTTTTAATCAGTCGCGTTTAACTCGTAGGTATATCAGCAGCCTCTTATTTAAATATTTTTCTTTAAATTGTTTTGCAATTACTAAATATTATTAATACAGGTTGCATGCACTTTTATTAATCTCCCACAGCTACAGTCAAGTGGATTCTCGTAAAATACTTTCACCTTTTAACTTGAATTTATAACTAAATTGCCAATTTTTATGTAGTATTGAAATATTTATTGTGATAAGAAGTAAATGAAAGTGAAAATTTGAAAATGCATAAAAATCTGCAATCTACTTGCAAGAGAAATCCATGGAACCAACGATTTGATACGATTTTTATTACGATGAAACGATAAAACGACAGAAAATCTCGTCGCTGTGCCGTATGTTAAGAAATAAACACGTTGTACAACGCTACACTACTCTGTTTTAAAGTAGTACGTTTCTACGTGATTCATGTCATCGTAGTTTCAAAGAATGACGCAAACTTTCCAACGCAATGCAACAAGCGACATCATCGATATTTACCACGCACGCGTTGCTTAAGACTGAGGACGAAATTCCGCACGGCGCTTAAAACTACGTTAGAGTCTCCCGCGCAGTGTGGGTGGATTAAATAACGTCTGAAGAAGTCATGCGATGACACGGCGTCCAAAGGCAATTTTCTTAAACACGAGTAACAGCCTCGTCGCGACTTTCGCCGGCAATTTCTCCCGACGACTGGAAATCGATTGTCCATAAAACCGTGCTACACGCGTTTATGTCGATTCGCCAGCCCGCAAATTAGACGTGTCCCTTAGGCTGTTCGAGGTTGATTAACAAAGCGAACGAACGACGCTTGTCGACGGATTGCGCCAGGCAGAAAAGGCGAGAGAGAAAGAGAGAGATGAGAGAGAAGAGAAGTGAGGAAACGCGTCAAAGTGTGGAGGTTTCGAAACTCGACGATTTTCCATTGGCTCGAGGTTGCTCGAAGCAGGATTAATGGCTGCTACGTGGGAAAGTCCTCCTCTCCGGATAATTCTTCGTCGAAAGGCTTCCCCGCCGGCGGTGTTTATCGCGCGCGTAACCCGCGTACCCCGCCCGGAAATAATTAAATTTCCAAAACTAATTACGCCCAGTTGCAATTACAACTCCGGCGACATTCATCCGTGAACGGGCAACGACACACCCTCTCCCGCTTAACCCGAAATCGTTCTCCCATGCGCCGCCGCGGCAACCCTCTTCGCCCTTCTTTCGAAATTTACGACGACGGTTCCGCTGTATGGACAGGCGGTGGACCGCGTCGCGACTGTTTGTTCACGCAGTGGTCCACGTTTTGCGCAATGTTTGTGCACACGTGGCAACCAAGCCCCGGGTTTCGATTATTCTTGATCTTAATACACACCGTGTGTGTTTATTTTACTATCACTGAAAGATAATTGGCGATTTTAGCGGGGCTAACCCAGAAAATCGGGCCTCTTTGGGTGCAACGAAAATTAGCGATTGGTTGATTCGGGTCACGTGATCCGTAAGGGGGCGTGGCGTTGTAATTTGTTTCGTATCGATCTGATGACATTTGACGTCTTACTTGCATTCTGCGCATAGTTTATTACTCGTGAATGCATAAAAATTTGCAATCTGTGTAGCGATAACTTGGATATTGGTAATTTTGAGATCAAGTATAAAATCAGTGTTGAACAGACACTATTTTGAAAAATAAATTTTTTTTGTATAAGCTGACTCTTCGTGTTACCATAAGAGTGCAATATAGAAAAAATTAACATTTTTTGAGACACTTCTGAGACGATGTTGTTTCATACATGAATCAGAAATATCGCAAGTCAATTTCTTTAACACCGAACTTTGAAAATTTTAAATAAAAAGTAATATCACATGACTTCGTATAGAACTTTGACATTCTTGCATTCTATAGAATCTTTATAACCAGAAGTTAACTTCTTAGTTACTTTAGTCACAACTTTTCAGTTACTAGCTACTACATTCTGCGTGCGGTCAAGAACCGTAAAAATACGAAATTTTTATTCACTGATGCACGGTTCACGTGCCACGTTCGCGTGCGCGCGTGTCAAGAACACGAGTGCTTAATTCCCCGATACAGGTTTCGCGAGTCGTGCGTACACGTGTACCGTGTATCGTGCAAGTCCGAAACCGCGATTTCTATTTGTGCCGCGTTCCGAGCGACAAGCGACTCTCGAGTTTGAGCGAGTTTCTTCCTCGCGAGAGAATTAGGTCGGGGAAGGAGGAAAGAGATCAAGGAGAAAAGCAACAACGTCGGAAGGAGAGACTTTCGAGAGATTCGCGACATCGCGACGCCTCTTTGATATGGTAATGCGGTTTCACCGATCGAGATTTTCCTTTCTTCGCGGCAACTTTGCATTTCCGAGTGGGATTTGATCGAATCGCCGGTTTGCGGACACCGAGGAAGCCGCCGCTACTACCGTCAGGCTCTGATTAACGCACCGACACGGTTTCCATTCGCCGAATCCGACGTTTTCCAGGTCAAACGTAAAATTCATCCGCCAAGCGATCCATCGTGCGCAATCACTTTCCTCGTTTTGTCAGACCGATAACTGCAGTTGGTGTAAAGACACACATAATTTGCACTTTGCAACGAACGTAACTACGGATAATGAAAATTCTCTTATTAAATGTAATTACGTACGTGTAATTAATGACCACCCTGGATGTTTTATATACAGGATGAGTCGCTCAGAAATGACGATTTAAAGCGTTATCAAGTTTATCTTAGAATTTGCGATTATTCGTGGCAAATTAATTGTTGAGAAAGTAGGATTTCTCTTTTGAGGTATTAATAGTTGTGTCAACTGAAAGATACAGGGATGAAAAATGTTGTTCATTCTTCTAACGTTGGAAAACTTTCAAATTCAAGTTCAGACGGACGAATACTCATCTGCCTCCTACTTTGAGTAAAGTGCTTGTGATCGTTAAGCGAATGTTCATGTGAACAACTGAAGATTGTTATAAAGATTTCACTCAAAATCACGGTAGATCTAGCCGCGAATCTTTGCAATTTTCGAAGAGAAGATCCTTACTTTTCCACCCTTGCGCTTCGAAACAAAATCAAGTGAACCCCTCCTCGCTGTCCACCCTTTTAAATTTCCTAGAAACATGAAAACGAGAAGACCGACGATAAAGCTTCTGAAAATTACCGCCATCGACATTCGCACCGTCACTGCGACGTCTTCCATTATCACGGCGAGTAATTTCGCGCCAGTCGTTGAAATCGACCTCGTGCGTGGCGGCCGGGGATACCGAAGCGAGCAAACGGGGAAATAACGAGTGACACGAGAGAGAGAGAGAGGGGTTGGAAAGTGGTCGAGGGTTAATTTAAGTCAGGAGAACCGAAGGAACCGGGACCGGATGGTGTGTTACGACCCCACGGTGCCGCGAGGGCGAGTGTCAAGGGTTGAAACGTCAGCTAGTTAAGGGCCTCGATTTGCATGGGGAGCCTCCTCTCGGAATTAGATTGCGCCGCCTTGACCCGTCGTTTATCCTTTTCTTCGTTCGCGCGATCGTCTAATTGCCGGAGGGGGCCACGGCGCCCCCCCGCCCCCCTTTAAACAGTTGTAAACAGTATCGATCTCCGAGCGTTATCTCTCTGTCTCTTTCCCGCTTTCGCTTCGTCTCACAGTTCAAAGCAGCGAAAACGCTTTCGTTTGGAGACATTAGCGAGATTCGCGAGGGGGCTAATAACGCAGGGAGGAGGAGGGGATTGCAGCACGCAGCGATGCTGTTTGATCTGCTCGGATCAAGGCCTCCGTGCTCGAAACTTGGAACTTGAAAGTTTGTTTCGACGCGCTAACATGAATAATGCAGCCTGAGACTACCCCGAGTGCCGCTTGCAGAATCGCTGCTTGATTTATGATCTCCTCGTGGTTGATTGCTCTTGGTTATTCAGGCGATCGAGGATTGGGATACGTCCTACGATCGAGCCATTTTCTTCTTCACGCGCGTGCCTCGCAGATTTTTTAATCGTCGCCTGTAGCGGTAATCGTATTACGTGTCTGTCCCGTGTATGATCTTTGGTTTGATTGAAAGAAAAAATTGTACCTGGTTCCAGATTTTTGTCCTTCTTTCGCTAATTTCTTGCTCTCGGGTTCTCGCGATGTTGACGGACCATGGTTATACTATATTTACGTACTTATGACACGAATGTAAAAATAATATGAAAAAGTTAAATTGCAAATTGGTAAGAATTTCAATCTCTACTATTTCATTTCGTTTGCACCGATATGTATGAAAAGATCTACAGTCTACTTGCAATTATTACGAGATACAGTGCAACATCATGTTCGTAAGAGGCAAGAGTTGACTCTAATATGCAAAGTATCAAAAATTTATACGTGCATAGAAAGCACCATAATTTGGATATTTCACAGGCACATTTCGCGTTGTCCCAAAATTTTCCAATTTTATTCACAGTCGAAATATTCGGCAATTCACATTCGACAATTCCACCCTCCCCAGCGATCTGTGCGTACGTTTCTACGTTTTTTTGATCCAGCGAATCCGAACGCGGCGATTAATCGCCGTAAGAAGCGCTTAATCCGTTCTCGAACGGTCTCGTATCTCGCGTCTTCGACTCGACGCGGAAGAAACTCGTTAGAAAGCCGAGCGGGCCGTGGGCAGAAGAGGGAGGGCAACAACTTTGGAGATTAATGTCGGCGCATTAACATCGGTGATTAAGTTAAATACTTTGGAATAGCGCCGCCACGACTTCTCGTAATTAAATCATAGAGGATTTATCGCGCAGTCCCGATTTAGATGGGATTAGAGTTTGATTCAGCGCGCTGGCTCGCGACGCGGCTCCCCTCGGACGAGATTGCTACGCGGGCGATGAGTTATGAAAGTTAGCGACAGGCCCTCGGGGGCCCTCGGGGGCCCTCGATCGGTCAGCTGAAATATTAAGCCCGAAAAGAAGGACGCGGACGCGAAACACTGGCGCCAACTTGATTCCCCGAGCACCGACTACGCCACCTCGACTTTCGCCCGAAAAAGCGAAACAGTCTGCCGTCCAGTGGCTCGTGTTACGGTTTAATCAAGGTAATGCGTATTTATCGCCGTGGAAATATTAAAAATATCCCGTGCGTGATCGATGGTAGCCGGTGGAATTCGACGACAACCAGCGGATGTTCCTCCTTCTTTCTTTCTTTCTTTCTTTCTCTATCTGTTCGCGGAATTGCAATTACAAATTCCGTTGCAAATTAAATTAGAACGCGGCGGTTTAAACAAACGCTCTAGTTTAATTACTTTAGATGGCTTAGAGTTGGATTTCATCAAAACCCATTAGTTTAACATCGACTAATTTTGTTATTCTTGCTTAACTTAAATTTAACTTAATTTAATTTAATTTAATTTTTATATGTGCGCAGAACGCGTCCAGCATGCAGAAATATGTGTATATCCTCGTTAGAATACTATCTAGATCCCATTTTTTATAATTTAAAATACCAAGTTAGAAATTGCGTAAAAATACATTTTCGCAATTCAGTAATGAATTCGTACGCGTACGTACCTCCAAATAATTTTATTACAAAATTAAAAAATTCACTTTAATCTTGGTTCTAATGTATCTCTAGCAAATAAATTAAATTTAATTAAATTAATTTTTTCTCATCTGACTTCGAAGATTCGAAAATAATGCACAGAAAGGGGCAAAAATGTATAGATTATTTCAATAATAATAATATCAAATGCATTAACAATTGTTAAGCGAAATTTAGGACATTGCGTTACCACAAAAGTCCGATGAAAATGCATTTTTCGTGCACGTGTAATCGTTCACGATGTTTAAAATCTCCTCGTCGATGATATTCGTGTCTTTTGTTTCTCGATCGTTTTAAAATCGCGCAAGCCACCCAGCAGATATTTACATAAATACCCGCACAAACAATTTTGTTGTAAATTACAACTCTTTCGGTTTCACCCTTTTCGTTAAAACGTCGAAGGGTATAAGAATTTGAAGCTCTCTCCCCTCGATTCGCCCCTTGCCGTTAACGCGGCGAGCATCGTCGCGAGGAAGACGCGATGTCAACGGATGATTCAACGTGGCCACCCAGCGGCTAAGACGGAACGGAGTTCGAGGATCGAGAGTGGCTTTGACCAGGGGGAACAAAAATACTCGGTCGTTCTTGGCGGGAATTACAAGCGCAAGCAAACGGATAAATTCGCCGGGATTAATAAAAGTCGCGCGTTTTTCCCATGGAATTACGATCGGCGTTTTTACGAGTTATCGGTCGCGGGCAGGGTCGAGAGGAACGCGGAGGAACGCGGAGAAAGCGAGAGAAAGCGAGAGAAAGGGAGGGGCCGTGTCCACGGATTTTACGGCCACGTCCGCGTTATTTCGAGAACCGGGCGGCGTTTCGCTCGGTGCGTACTTTACATCCATAATTCCGGCTGGAATTAATTGGCGCCACGCAGTCCCCGACGTCGAAAATCATTTCGCGACGAGGAGATACGATACGCCGGCCGTGTAAACGATTAACGTGAATAAATAAACGGGCGGGGAGCGCCGGGTCAGCCGGCGAACGGTCGAGTGTGACCGTGGAAAAATTTACGCAACGAAAACGCAACGGAGATTAACGATTTCGGGGGAAACAGAATCGATCCGAACATTCGGACGATTTCGGCGATCCCGCGAACTTCGACGCCTTCTTGGAAAAGAAGGAAAGAGAAAGTGTAAAATGTAATTATCTTGGGTTTCGATCCAAGTCCGACGACTCTAAAATGAATGGAAAAATACACCTACGTTCGGTTTCAATTTCCGAGCCTGAATTTCGTGAAAATATGGATCGCGTGCATAGCGGGGAAAGAACGAAAATGATTTACTTGTCCGATTAATTTGACTTTCGCAAAAATTGAGACGGTCGGTTGGTTTTATAGATTTACACAGGGACAAGTTGTTCGATAGATCGATTTTTTTTAAACGTATTTAAAAATGATCTACAACATACACGTATTTGAAAGTTACGTGACATTTGTTAGAAGTTTTTGTAGAAAAATTGGAACACTTGTTATCAGTACGTATAATAGATTCGCTACATCAGAGAACAGATCAATTTCTGATCCGCGTGAAAAATTTTTTTCAATGAACCACCAAAATTACAACCAACGATCGATCAGAGGTTAAATTGAAATTATCGAGATTTCTTTAGTGTTTGGTTATTTTCAAGAAAGCTGCAGATTAATTGCAAGTTGAGACTTCCTTGAAGTGTAATTAAATTTGACATTAAATGAAAGAACAGATCGACTGGAACGAGGATAAAATCGCTGTCTAATAACACTCTGATGGGATAACAGGGCCGCAAAAGTCCTATTATCGCAATTATTGATTATATAATCACAATTAAATTAACTGTTTCATTAAAGTTTCACCGTCCCATCAGCAACAACTTAATAATTGCCGAAGGATCTGGACGAGGATTCATTATTCGTGAGAATCCGTCGCGAGCCAGGCTGTATCCCGCTATAATATTAATAACTATCGTCGACTCGTGGCACGGCCCATCCGAGAGGCCGCCCACCCCACCACCACGGTTTTCATTCCCGGCTCCGTTTCGACTCGCCGCTGCGGCGCGCGTTTGCAAACGAAACACACTCGCGGCGCACCGTCGACAAACAACGGCGGCCCGGCGCATGCCTGCAAACCAATTTAATCAAGCCCGCGATAAAACTGATGCGACGAATATTAGATTCCGAAATGGATTGCTAGTATAAATCCCGCGTGAAATACGAACGGGGCGAGGCAAGCGCAGCCTGCGAGGCAGCGACCTATGGAGTGCGAAACACGCGAAACGAAAAAAAAAAAAGGATCGTGGAGTGAAAGAAGAGAGAGAGAGAGGGGAGGGGGGGAAAAAAATATATCGGGAGTATAATCGCTCGCTATCGAAGCCGTGCGAGGGAATTTACAGCGCGTACTACCGGCATCGTGCCCGGGATAAAACTCGGTCCTCGATAACTGCGCGCTCGATTGACAAAACGCCGCAACGTTTGTCGAGCTGTTTTAGCTGTTGCATCGAGTAATCGGTGGTATCGTGAATATCGCGAATTCGAACCACGATTCGAAGCTTAAAATTCTCGAAAGTTTTCGCAAGTCTTAGACGTCTTTCGCAAGTGCTTTCGGTACTTTGCCGAGTGCTGCCGATATTTTATCCCAAGCACAACGTTCGACTTGAATATTGGAAAATGGAAACAGGGAAAGTGGAGGAATGAAAGATGTGAAGGATGCGTGGAAAGGATTTGACGTTCTTGGAAGGACGAGATGGACTTGGGAGGTAGTGAGAAAGCGAAAGTTTCGTCTCGGAGTCTGCCTAGACTCATCATCGCAGTGGGGGCTGCTGATCGCAGCGCGACCGACCAGACGCTTGTTGCTGTCCCAATATCACCCACCCATCCTAGCCGCACACTGCTTTTTGCTTACCGGAGATCGGTAGAACCTCGACGCTACTAGGCCGCTACAAAAGAAAGAAGTTCGTAAAGAGCCGAGTACGCCTTTCGCGAAATTAATCGAGACTGACCGGAACTCTGAAGAGTTCCAAGGTGTGTGAGTTTCTCGAAAGCGACGTCGATTAATAGTATAGTCGTATATTCGCACTAGAGTTTACGATCTCTTTGTGTGACACTATTTAAAAAATAGGCACGTATCTAAACAAAGTGAACGGTAATTACGTCCCTGGGCGATGGAGTAAAGAAATTCACAAAAATGGAGTTAATTAGTTCAACTTTTGAGAGGTTCGTAAACCGAACTATTATCTACCTTTGAATCTCTACAGTCTTAGGTGGATTTTATAGATCTTACGGATTTATTCGAAGTGACTATACGACGAGTATATCGGATTTTTGAGACTTTCGGTGCACGTGTACCGCTGAATTCGAGAGAGAGAGAGAAAAAAAGGAGGAGATGAGAGATCGTTGTTTGGACGAAGGTACGCCACGAAAGGCAACGGATAATGCGACTCGCTGAAAGAATGCATTACGCGGTGTATACCGAGCGTACGTGGCTCCTTTGACGCCGAATCCAAAGAAAGCAAAACCCCGGTTACATCGTTCCTGCATTTACCCATCCCGAAATTATTGTCCTAATTTACAGGTCATTGGCACTTGTCTCGTGACCGTGGAGTACAATTTCCGAGTACACCGAGCTGATTCTTCGAACCTCTCCGAACGTAAAAACTGAAATCTCGCTAGAAATCTAGAAAATACAGTTTTTTAGATCCTGGAATGATATTTAATTCGAGATGATGATTTTACATAAACTCCATTTGAAGCCACGAACTGCGAGCTTCTATCATGCGAGTGAAAACAGAATCCTACCGTATTTTAGTTACGAGAGATGGTAATTTCTTGTCAATTTTTATTGTTATCCAAGCAGTAGGTAATTACAAGTAATTACAAGATGTCAGGCATTGAAACATTATCTATAGTCAAATTTGAATTCAAATTTCAATTTAAAATTACAATTAAATTAAATTAAATTGTGACATTATTGCAAGATTAACAGGTTGCGATGAAATTAGGAATCTTCAATTTTACCTGAAATATTGATCGACGACGTTGAGAATCGCGGAGATGGCCCATATTCGGGCTACTTTCGTGGGTTTGCGCGAAGGAGACGAACGGCTCTCTAATGAAACGCGCGGTGAATCAGCGCACCGGGTGTATAAATACACGCGGACCGTCCCTTCGCGTGGTTTCCGCGGGACTCGAGACCGCCCAATGCGAAACCGCGACACAATCGTCGTCGAAGAGACCATCAACCATCCGCCGAGCATAATTTATCCGTCCTTGCGCGTACCGCACCTCCGCAACCTAAGAGAGACATGTCGACATAATCGCCGCATTGTCGCGTTGCGCTTGTAAATCATCTTTGGCCACTTCCTCGTTGCCAAACGAAGCAAAACGAATGTTTCTCGCGTCGTCGAAAAGAAAACATCGAGCTTGTAAATTACACGGCCACCTCGTGCTTCTCTGTTATCAAGGAAAACACGCGCACGACGACCATCTTCTCACAGTCCAACGTCGCAGATGGTGCGCGGCGTTCGGTACAGCGAAGCTGCGAACGAGTTATGGACTCGTTTCGCTAAATGGTCATTCTACTGACGTACCCTTGTTGTTCCAACAAACACGAGTGCGATCGACGAAAAAACCGAGCCGTATTTTGCACGGTAGCAAATCACTGTCGCCGTGTTATCTACGCGTCGGAGCAAATTTCCATCAGTCGAGATTAACGAGGCTAGTGGGAAACGTTCGTGGGAAAACGTAGAAAGAGAGAAGGAGGATCGACCCTCTTGTTATTAGATCGTTGCACGTAAAACTCATTATTCTGATTTGACATTGTATAATTAGAAACACAGAGGAGGGTGACGATTAGAAGGATCATTTTGAAAAAAATGTCTCGTTTAATAAATAATTTAAAAAAAATGTGTCAATTAATAAATCTGCTTCTGTTTGGACTCTGATTTGAAATTTGAAGTTCACTGAACGAAGACGACGTCGATTACGGCCAAAATGTGATTTATCAAAACGAATCACGAACGAATCGTCAAATTTCAGTAAAGTTTATTTGTCAATTTGTCGTTCACGCGGGAAGCACAAACACAATTTACAAGAGAATATTGATATCTGACGACTATTCTAGATATATTTCAGACTTCGACACTCTCCTTGAGGGATCACTGACGAAATGAAAAATCCCCTGACACGAGAGCCCAAATCACAATGGCTCCCAATTAAGGATCGAGCAACCATCCGAGAGTACCACGATAATCCGGACAATGCCAACTGCTGCTAATAAATTTCGACTTTCCCATTGTTCCCGCGCCATAAGTGGACGAGCAATATGCAAACGAGCTGCCACGAGCGACTCGACGAGACCCGACGAGGGCCGTCGCGTCCCGCGTCTCGATTGCTTCCGATTAGCCTGGAAAATCGTGGCAACTTTTCCCCGAACAGATCCGTCGTCATGGCACTCACCGCCGGCTCTAATCGACGCACGTTTCTCGAGGGGGCAATCAGGGAATCGCGTCGACGAAATTCCGTCGCACAAGTAACCATCCAATCGAACGCGATCCAGCGAGAATCAGCATCGGCGCGAAGAATACAAAGTCGGGTAAAATCCGATTAATCACTGAGGATTGCCTAGCGTTACTATTGTTGTCGTCACAGTTACCGTCACAGTTACGTGAGCGACTTGACAATTTGGAAAATAATTCGTCCAAATCATCCGATGTATGTAGATTGTACGTCTATATATATATATATATATATATATATATATATATATAGTTCAGTGCTTCGAAAAGTGTAAAAAGTATTGAAATATTAAAAATTCCAGACGATCCTTTTCATTGATCTACGACTACGATATAGTCTCGCAATTTACAAGTAAAACAAAAGTAAAAATTAAATTTCCGTAGATCGAGGCAAGACACGGAATACAACGTTGTAATGATTCGTTCAAATACATCCTTTGCCCGGAACTTGAGATTTCACTCGACAACTGCAAAGGATCAAAGCGACACGAAGAAATGAAACTACCGATTACAAATTGCGAGTAGAGAAGTCATTAGAGCGATTATTTGAATCGATCGACGATCGCCGATTTTAATGATCGGCCGGCCAACTCCGAGAGAACGCAGCAGGCAAGAGAACGAGAGTACAAATCGACCGAACGACGGAGAAACTCGGTGGCAGGCCACTCGAGATCTCCCACTTATGGCTGCTCGGCGAGAACGTAGGACACACCGTGTGTATGTCTGCGTCTCGAGTGCTGCTGAAATTGCCGACGGATGACGTCGTCGGAGTTCCTGGAGGAGTTTGTCAACCAGGACACATCGGAGAGTGGAGGAGTTGGACTCCTTCGACTCGCTGTTGGACCAAACTAAACTAAACGCCCGCGTGACGAATTACCTGGAGAATAACCGACTTCTTCTTCCCAACGTCGCTGAAGAACCCCCAGTCCCCCTCCCTTCCACCCCTCCAGCCCCGCCTAATTAATTTCTCGCTCGTCAAGAGCAACTTTGACGCTTCCTCCTTTTTCCCCCGCTGGAAACTACAACTACACCGGGCCTCTCTTCTCTCTCTCTCTCTCTCTCTCTCCTTTTTGCATTCGGATAATTAACGAACCGCGGCGGCCAGGCTGGGCCAGGCAACGCTTCTCTCTCTCTCTCTCTCTCTCTTCGCGTCGTTTGTTGTCAAAGAGAAACAACGTAGCCTCTCGTGGGGACGTCAATTAGCGGGTTCTTGAGCCGTTTTTCGTCTTTCTTTTCTCGGTTTGCCCACGTTCGTGACGGAGTTTATACGAAAGGGCTCCGGTTGTCTCCAGGATCGCTCGGCCGACAGTCGCGCACCGCGTTGAATAATGGACGAGCAGCTTCCAAAAATACGAGAAACCTCGCTGATGCACGAAGGAACGAAATATCGTTCCCGCCGCTTGTGTCTCGCGCGATTTTTTCTCTTCCGCTTTCGTTTCACCATTCGAATCTTAGCCTCGAAAACGATTCGATACTTTTCAACAACCTCTCCTCTTTTCTCGACGAGAATTTACTAGACAGTGTTACAAGTTGAATTGAAACTATGGAACCGAGCACGATCGGTGTTTTAGTTAGATTACGCATCGCGAGTGACAATTAAAGTTCGTTGGAACTTGGAACTCTGACTCTGAACGAAGTAAAAGGTTCCGAGCGTCGGATTTTGACGATGATAAGTACCACTTCGCAGTGTTTTCAATCACGAAATTTTTTGAACTTTATACTGTGTATACCCATCCGCGACATTATCCTGGCGGATAATGGGAAAAACTCCCCCGACGGGTGCCAGACGTACGGCCTGTCGTCTCGTACATTAAGAACGACGATCGGCACCCGTTGCGAAACGAAAACAAACGAGAGAATCGTGCCCGCGCGGAATTAGCGGGGCCAGGAGAACAATCGAGAGAGAAAGACACTCGGTTCGGTGGGAAAAGGAAACAGCAACGCGCGGGTGACACGTGGAGGAGACGGGACGGCACAGAGAAATCTCCGACGCGAGATGAAAACGTGAAGAGAAACGATTAATGGGCGCGGGGATTTGAACGAGGAGAGAGAGAGAAGACTGGTGGAAAAAAGTCGATAGACAAAGGGTTGCCAGGGAAAATATGTATCGCGGAGCACGCACGATTGCATAACGGCTTACGCGGAGGGACGACGGGCGCTCGGCTCGGAAGATCGTCGTTCTGGCAAGTGGCCAGGAAAGAGGCGGATGGGAGAGAGGGGGGAGGGGCAAAGTTCGAATTTTCGTTGCGCCGCGATATAACAACGCGCGTCAGCCTTAGTAGGAATTCTACAATCCCCCGGTGAAAAAGGGAAAGAAGAAAGGGACGGGGGGAGAGGCGGCTTTAGACTAGTTTTCCCTGCACGGAAAATACGCGCGCGTTCGCGAAGCCTGACCGTGACGTACTCCTGATCCACGTGGTGGCGGCACGACGCGCGTGCAACGGTGCACACGTCGAACGTCGGTCGATCGTTGCGAGTCGAGGGTCCTCGAGGGTTAAGCCGCTTTCCAATGTTGCTCGAGCACGCAGTAACACAGCCGGGGCTATTAAACCGGCGGGGGCTGGTGAAAAACTGCTCGCCCCTGCCCCGGCAGCTCGAGCGCGCAACGCTGATTCGACTCGTTAAAATCGCGGAACGGAACGGAACGGAACGGGAAAAGGGAAACGGAAACGTCGTTTTGTCGAAGCTGTGTTTTCCTTGCCGTGATCGGACCGGCGCACGAGTGCTAAGAGGCTCTGACTCGAACGTTGTTACCGATACTGACGCAGCCAGATCTCTTTCTCTTTCTCTTTTTCCGGCGAGTCGGTGGAAATACTTTGATTTATTGAAATCATTTCACAGAACTCATATATTTCTTATAACATGAAACGTTGAATCTGAATGTATCGTATCTGAGATATAAAGCAAAGTAATATTCGTTCAGATGACGTACGTTTCATAGTGCAAAATACCAAACAAAGTAAAATCTCTCCAAGTTGAGTCGAGATACTCGTGCAACAAAAAAGTGTCGAAAAAAAATAAATCTGGTAGAGTTGCCCAATAAATGTAACGAGCAGAAGGTGTCTCGATGGAGCGTCAGCAAAGTCCTAAGCAAACAAAGCGTTCACTTTTCAGCCCGGCAGCGGTATTTCTAATAACCGCGGCGTTTTTCGATCTCGATGGGGCCTCGGAACCGAGGCATCGGCGCTCGAACGCGCGCGTCCCGTCGGCAGAATTCGAGTCGCGTTCCGAACGGCGGACACGCTTCGAATGCAAACCGAATCCAACGTGCTCTCTGGTCCTGCCAGCCAGAAGAGTGACGAGAGAGAGGGTAGGGGAACGGACCGGACGTCCCCGATGGAGCTTTTCGTCCAGAGACTGTGTATATTCGTCCGCAGAATCGTCCCGCTGCGCTCCCCTCCCCACCCTACCGCCACCCCAGGGGAACTCGCACGATTACGCAATTTCCGCTTTGGTTTGATTCAATTTTCGAAATCGTTCGATTTCCTAGCAGATGTTCTCCAGACTTCTGGCTCTGAGTTTTTTGCTTGAAAAGAGGGTTGATTCTTCTTTTCTTTTCTCTTTCTCTTTCTTTTTTTTTTTTTTTTTTTGGTCAGCTCCCTGTGGAATAATTAGGGAACGTGGACTCTGCTATTGGGAATAATTGGAATTTCTACCGGAGAGGAAGGAATTTTGGAGGTCCGGCGCAATTAGTTTCTGACAGCTTGTTGTGGGTTTCTTGATACGTGTGATTGAATTCTACGATGATCGATCAGTAGCGACTTGTTCGCTCGTTCGTTGGACCGGACATTGCCCAAATTTGAAACCAATAGCGAAACCAATACGTGCGAAATTTAAAGATACAAAAACGTACCGATAGGCGAACGATTTACGCGAAAATAACGAGTGAATAAAGTCAAAATACAACGGCTTGTTCCTTCCATATACACCAATCATCATGTGCATCAGTGACTTCATTCACCATCGAACGCTTACCATACGAGTGCTTGATGAGAAAGATACCGAAGAAAATAAAATTTAAGTAGAAAGTCGATACTGTTTGTGGGCATGCAACGTAAATGAACCGATTTGAAAGATATTATTTTTATAAAGAAATATTTAACGTCAATTGTTTCAATTCGTTACGTGACAATTCATCAAAGAGTTGAAATTTACGATTCGCGTCCGTTCTTTCCTTCGAAAGTCGAAACCACAATTGGCACCGCTTGACGCATACTCGACAAGATCGGTACGTTGAAAGAGCAACATGCGGATTTCTAACGTCCTCCTAACCTCCTCTCGCAGTCAGAGAAAAAAAATTCATTCGACGTAAAAGAATAAAAAGAAAAAAAAAAAAAAACGTTCGTTGGAAGTCTTCTCTGCCGACAAATCTGACACGCGCGAATTTTACAAAGTAGGAAGAAACTAATCGCAGCGGACGAAGGATACCGACGCGGGCAAATTGCGGGAAATTTCTGATCGAAAGCGTCGGCCGGCCTAATGACAGGAATATCATCGATGCTCGACCGAGTATCGATTATCTGTCGGTGGAACGTGTCGCGTCTGCTAGCTGCGTGTGTGCATCGCGCTGTGCATTTACGCGTGCCAAAGGATGCGACCGACATGCGGATGCGCCTTGACACGCGCGACGCCCGAAACTCCGTTACAACGGGGCGCGAGCCAATTGCTCCGGCCGGCAGCGGCAGAGGCAGCCTGTTCGCTTCACGTTCTGACGGACGTGAGAGCATCCGAAATCGTTCTCAGCTCCGTTTACCACCGTGCATGTACACTGAGAGATCCCCACGCGGAAACGCGTCGGCTTCCGAGAAACGATGGACGATGCACGTTTTGTTTCAGACTTTCAAGTCTGAAAATTTGGAAATTGAAACCTATCTGGATTTTAACTTTTTCCGAATAACAATCAACTGGTAAGCAGAGCGTGAAAGTCAACAAAGTTTATAACATAATGTAATATTCACTTTTTTCTTTTTTTTTAACTATCTTGGAAGCTCGGACTTTCGCGGAAATTAGAAATTGAGGAATAAACTTTAAAATTAAAGCTTCTCCCTATTAATTAAATCTAAATTTCAATTCAGATTCAGAGAGAATATTTAAAATTCGATAATTCGATAATTTCTTCGATCGCCCTGGGAAATTTACAATTCAAAGATTCCAAGTCAAGAAATATAAAACTGGTAACAATTTCCTTTCTTTCTTATTTTAAATTCAAATCTAGAATTGCTAACCGGCGAGCAATTTTTGCCACGTGATCGATTGGCAACTGGAGCGTGGTAATTAAACATTTTTCCAATGAAAAATATCGTTTCGAAAAGATTTACACGCGCGGTATCATTTCCTCCTGTCTCTACTTTTTCATCGATGGATACTAAATCAAACAAAAAATGTTTGATGTAACATTATCGTTATCGAGATACGAAACGAATAAAAAAAAATGGAAAACGAACTCCAATATTTAGTAAAACGAATCGCTCGAAACTATTTAATTTTCTCGTTGCTGTTCAATCGATCTCTATCTCGAATACGGAAAGTTAACGTTCAACGGATACCCGAGCACTTCTCGTTCACGGTTTTTTTTTTTCTCTCTCGTCGATTTGACGCTGTTCGCGCAGCGAAATACAGAAATGAAAAGCAAACAATTAATCAATCGCGGTGCGATCCGATCGGACCAATGCGCGCTGTTATACAAAACGTGGACAGCGATTAATTCAAGGACCGCTGGTTTGCGAGTTTCATTAACATCGATGCAACTTGAAAAATGTGTTGGTCGGAGCACCAACGATTCTGGATTGACATACAGCGTGCAACCGGGAAGATCATCGTTGTAGAAAAATCACCGTCAATCGTTCGTACGACAAATTCGAGTCGGATAAGATGAAATTTGTTCGCGTTTTTAGCTTTGCTACCGTTGAATTTGACTGCCACTCGTGCTTCGTTTCGAACGATATTCACGTTCAGTTCGACAAGAGAATTCGAATCTCTCATAAATTATTCCGCGGTATTTTTAACCGGAGGGAAGCTCCGAATGACTCTGCAAACAAACAATTAACGAGCCGAACGGGCCGGGCCGCGCCGATTAATCGAAAGACCGCGCGCGTCCCGCCGGTTTTCGAGTTTCGTTAACATCGATACAGCCTGAAAAATGCACGCGGCGATCCGGATTGACCTTGGCGCACGACAAACCGGAAAACCGGCCTGGTGCTGATGGGAGGACAGCGCGCGCGGCCAAAACCACAGTTAATTGGCCGCTATAATTAACAAGAGTGACGTTGAATAGCGGGCACGATCGATCGCGCGTGTCGCGATCCACGCTGATTTGTTTTATTCCGGATAACAGGCGCTGCCGGCCAACTCCGACAACGCGAGCGCTCGAATTTCGCGGATCCTGTCATTCGTCAAAACTCGGACAAGCTTCGAAACTCGAAACGTTTCGATCGGGCGGAGCATCCGTCTGACTGGAAAATAAAACGAAAAATATCTGCGACACGGCACGACTTTATCCGCCGCTCATTTTTTTCTTTTTTTCTTCTAAATCTTTCGCTGCATAATCACCTCTCTCTGCTCGCAAGATTCTGCCGGGGTTCTGTGTAAATACGAACACAGCGAATCTCAATGATCGGTGTTTATGCGCTCGATCAACAATCGCGATAAAATTGGAGCGATTATCTCCGACGTTTAAGAATCGCCGATAGTTGTATCGAGGTGTCTAGGTTTGACTGAACCTAGATTCGCGAAGCAGTTACTGTTCCGAACACTGTTCTTACTTTTTGTATTCTTAAATACATTGGCTATTGTTCGGTGACACTTGGAATTCTTCGTTATTGACGCATAAACGCGACAACTATCGATTTTACTGCTTTAAATGTTAACTAATTTGTCTAGAGAATTTATCTTTGGGATTTAAATCCGTCTAAAGGTCCTTTGAGAACCGCAACTATTTCTCACTTTTTTAACCCTTCAGTTCAAAGATGTTCTACGTCCAAAAGTTTGTTACTTTCCAATGGAAAGGATTTTATTTCGAGTGTAATTATTTTTCTCTCCTTTGTCATTTATGTCACGCTCTTTTAATTGCAGAGATTATAACGATACAAACAACGACCTATGTAGTACAATGTTATTCAAAAACCTTGCTATGTATCATATCCTTATCTTCATACTACGTACATGATGCACAATTGTAGTCTGTTTGTAAGTAGAAAAATTCCGGCGTGCTAGTCGACGCGCGAATGAAAATTAATCTTGCGACAAGACGATCGGTGTTGAAACGTCAAACGTAAGAGTACGACGAGAATCGAGATCGAATATCAAGAAAATAATAAATGAGGCTATCTGCGCTCGTGAACAAGACGTAGAATCTCCGAAGGAAGTTCAGGCTAGCATTCGTCGGTAAACTATTACTCACGCGTTTACACATTCCATCGATGTTTGCACTGACCAATCGTTGCACTCGCGCGTAACTATGCATGTAACTTTGTTCCTTTTAAAGACGGAACGTATTCTTGTTCTTCCTCGTAGGCGTATACTCTGCACGTTGCACGTTTTTCAACTATTATTATTTGAAGGGTATCAATCCTAACAAAGAATAAATACCGTACTCGCAAAATGATATTTCACTCGGGTACGTGCCCGAAATCTAGAAATCACTGATCAATCGTTATTAAACCGTTGATTTTTGTGCAGTACAGAAACACGTGTAAATACAGATAACAAAAATCACTCGGTAAATGAAACGATACTGCTACTTGACCTCAGTTACGTTCGCGAAACAACAAACTTGCACAAAAATCCGCGGTTTGACCACGTTACACTCGTTTCACGCACGTAACTCCATTCATTTCGACGAAGAGGGCAGACTTTGTCCTTTAGGACAGAATAAACGTCAATGTAAATCCGCTGGAAAAGCGTACGGAGAACGATAAACGAGAGAATAAGGGGCGCCCGTACACATGCGCGCCGTCATGGAAATGCTGCAAAATGACTAGTCTGTCGGTGGTTTTCCTTTGAACGGCCGAAAAAGCTACCCCCGGTGGGAAACTCGGTTGTATTTTTATACCGGGCCGATCGATTTCGCGTCTCGCATTTTTGCGGAGGTCGCTTCGGTATGCGGCTATTGGCAGAACAGCGTTTGGTTTTGCCACGGTTTACAGCCGGCTCTCGTGTGGCAGACGAATCTCTCTCTCTCTCTCTAATGGTGAATTTTTTTGCCAGGAACCGCACACGAGATGTTCCGATAAACGACGCGTTTCCTGCGCGTAATCGATTCCTCGATGAGAAACGAATACGCCTTCTAATGGCAGACTTTTTCCTTTTGTCGTCCCGATTGATTCAATCTCGAGCCATCGCCATAGCGCCCAAGTGTCTAAATACTGAAGTTGGTCTGACGACTAGAATTTCCTGTCGGAGACATCGAGGTGGAAAAATTTGAAACGAATAAGGCTCATCGTTCGAATTTCTGAAAGTATCATTACATTAAAAATATAACAAAATATAATTTCATTAATTTAAAATTCACCGACGTGTAATGTCAGATACAAAATAGTGTAATAAAAGATTTCTACCGACAATTGCAAACTGCTGATTCTGACCATCTTTGTTAGTCCCAGCGTCAATTGGCGTTAATAACGAAAATCTAAGCGAAAGTATCGTTCGATAAATTTCCTATTTCAAAGATACTCGTTGCTTCCCTGCTATTAAAAAAATACCAAATAATCGTTACTTGCAACGATTATCGCAGTTTCAGATTTGAAATTGTGCAGCGAATAGCTACAATCAACGAAAAATCCTTTCCAGATTACGCGGCGTTAATCTGGTCGCCGCGAGCATCGGAAGATTGTCCTTTCAGCAAACGTTTTCAACGTTTCAACAATAGCCGTTAAATTTAACCGGCACGATAGTTCGCGACGATCGATCCCCTGATATTTCAAACGACGGGACGTGGCTCTCGCCTCGCGTCGTCAAAATTCACTTACGCGTTCGCACAACAAAGTTGAATATTTGAATACAATCGAACTCGCTATTCTATTAACTCGCTTCTCTCTTACATTTCGCTGGCAACGCATTGCGGACAGGTCACGATAGTCTATCTCGCGCACCCACGTCGTGAAATCCCGTCACGCCTCTGCACGCGTCCGAAACTTGGCGTACCTTCTGGCAACTCATTCGCTCGCTCGAAACTGGCATTCCACGCTCCAAACGATTATCCTAACTACCTGCGATCCATCGGTTCGTTCACACCGAGCACTTACTCATCGCTCGCTCCGGAGAAATGTTCGGGGAATCGCTAGCTCGTGGGCGAACGAAAATCAGAAAAAAAGTGACGATGATGATGATAATAATAATAATAATCGATCCCGAATTGTAACACTTCGGATGTTTATTTATCTATTCGGACAGCGTTGAAAATCGTTGCTGGATAGTTTCTGACTTTCGTCACATTCCTCTTTGTGTTCCGTATTAATAAACTACGAATTTTTTTTTCTTTTTTTTTCTTTTTTTGACTGACATTCATATTTTGAAGAATACAGTTAAAGAGAAAAGAATGAAAACAACTGAAAACACAGAATGAAGAATCGTTTTACGCGGCGATGCAGAGTTCGTCGAATGTTCCATGGGAAGCCAGTCTGTGCAATTTAAAATGTACAAATATCTGCAATCTAGTTTCATCAAACTAGTATTTATACGAACTCTTATATCTTGTAAAAAATTTTTATAAAATTATCTGTGTATAACGTGACAACGAAAACGCAAGCAATCGACATTTCTTACGACAGCCAAATCAGTCAAATATTTAATCAAGTTGGTCGCTGAACGCAGCGTTTGGGTGATCTTTTACTCTTGTAATTACCTTCGACACTTTTGTAAATCCCGCTGTGTCTTGTTCGCGCGGCAATTATTAAATCGGGAGGGGGGGGCAAAGTCGCAGTGCGCCAGAACACCCAATATGCAGAATCGACTGGCACGTCGACCAGCGCAGCCCAGCCGCCGTTTCTTTGGCATTGTTCGGCTCTGGCTACGGCTGAAAAGCTGCTTCCGATGCGCGCACAATGCGTTGGAAACGGCGTCACGTCCACGTGTTTGCACAGCCTACGCGAAAAAGTCCAAAACGTTAGAGTGCGCGCGCGAGTCCGCCCCCGAAACCGATCGTCGTTCCGTATCACCGCGACTAAATCGTCGGCCCATTTCCTTCCATCTCTCTCTCTCTCTCTCTCTCTCTCTCTCTTTTTCTCGTGGCGAATCGATCGAGGATCAAGACGACGATCCACGAGGCGGGCAGTGGGGAGAGGGGTCCGATTAACCCGCCGCGAAATTGCGTCGTAACGATTATCCTCGGTAGCCAGGGATGGCCACTCGTTGGTCGCCGGTTGCTCGGCCAGGCCCGAGAAAACACACTCGCCGTGGAAATTTTAATTTTCTTCTCCTCATCGGCGGAAATTAATTTACCAGCGGGAATTGAGCCATTCTCTCTCGAGCGTGTTCTTTCCGCGTTCGAGCGGGCTCTTCTTCTAGGGGCTCCCTTTGCACCGAGAAATTCTCTCTCTCTCTCTCTCTCTCTGTCTATCTCTCTATCTATCTTTCTCCTTCTTTCCAAAGAAAGAGGGAGAGGGGAAAAGAAAGGGCGCGAACGGAAGAAAATAAGCGGTCGTAATGCCGAGGAGAGATACGCTCGAGGAGAGAGGGTCTCTTCAGAGAAGCACTCGCCTCCTTCCTTTTCTCCTTCTCCTTCTTCTGCCTCCTCTCTTCCTCTCCCGTCCGCGTCTAAGACCGAGCAGCGAGGATCGCGAACGCGTTTCTCTGCGGGGCTTTACCGCGAAAACCAATCCTCGTCCCCGTTCGTTCCACCGTCGCTCGAGTTTTAAAACTCTTTTACGAGTTCCCCGGAAAGGAGAGACACTCTCGCGGACCACGATCTCCTCTTTGTCGCTGATTTTCACCTCGTATACCGACGATAACGTACGACGTTACACAGGGTGATTCTTAATTGCTCGCCAATACTTGAAACGATTAACGAGTACACGAGGTGGTAAGTGAATCTACGTGCTACGAGTCTTAATTATCCAGTAGCAGATGAGAACTGAGAATTGTACGTGTCAAAAAGCTTGTCTTCTAGCAGTGATTTGCGAATAAAACCTAACCTAAACCATTAATTTTTGACGCGATTCGAAACTTGTGAAACGAATGGCACGATCTGCGAGAAAGAAGATGCGTAACCTCATTGTTTACTTCACGTCGTTCAAGGCGGCAGACAAAACTCGAAACTAGTTCTAGTTCTTTTTACGTTACATCCATTCCAATATTTATTCACTCGTAGGAGACAGATTTTAACGAGGGACAAGTCACGAAATACAAAATTTTCATGTACATCTTTAATCATTAATTTCACGACAAGCCGCAATTAAAATTCAAAATGCAATAATTCGAAAATTAGAGTACGAACAACACTTACGTGAGATCTACTTTTTTATCATGGCGTCGACGCGCAATTAGGAGTCACCCTGTACATCGGGGCGCACGCCGAAACGAATCCTCTCTGGAATTAATCGAAATTTTCCAGCCTGTCCCTGTTATCCGAAATATTTTCCGAGGCTGCGCCACGACCGCTTTTACCAATCGATTATTAGTCCCGCCGCAAAATTACAGCCTTGCCAGTACGTTCCGTTCCCTCGGTATGCGCCATGCTCTCTTCTCTCCCCCCGTCGCACCCTCGCACCTCTTTCTGTTTCGTTTCCTCTCCCGTTCGTTCCTCGCCTGTTAGACGCGGCTTGCGTGCCTATTTCGTTACGACAGCGATCGAAATTAACGCGGCGCGCAACGCGAACTCGATCATTAATTACGGCGCAATGATCGTTCGTCACTTTGTCGTTCGCCACGTAGACGCCTCGTCCACCACGAATTTCAACCGGAGCGCGATATTAATTCGGAACTTTGCTCATTAACCGGCGCCTGCGATCAAGACGGAACGGAGAGAGCGTTGGAGCCCGACTCGCGCCGCTCCGAGACAATTTTCATCGCCCGTTTCTCACCGCCCGATTTTCTTTTTCGAACGAGCAACGACGCCTCGGTGGGATCGCAGCTCGTTCGAGGAAAAAGAGACCGACTTCTACTCGTAATGTTTTCGCGGAAAAATATTTTCGCGAAATTCAAACGTCTGGAAATATCGATTTACAGACACCGCGCTGCAGACGAACTCGTTGGAAACAAAATTCCAGCTACGCTTTTGACTTGATTCGCGTCAGTTCATTTACAGCGGAGAAAATGATCATTGAACTCGAGCGATAACAAATAAATTTTTCAAAGTAACGTTTTCGGAAGAAACTAACTCCGATAAATCTTCGATAAGTCGGAAACGTATTCGAAGAAATCCGTCTCGAATCACTCCGACGGAAAAAACGACGACTCGTAGTTTTGTCGGTGATTTTTCAAAACTTTCGTCGGAATTCCGTGCAAAGTCGATCATGAACGCAACAAATTACAAACTCTATGTATTTTTATCCAATTTGGTCTTCACGGTAGGCCTGCAATTTGTGCTCGTTCGTCATCTTGCGATTTGCGTCTGTGCCGCTTTCAGCGAAGAAAACTGAATTCGAAGGTTAATCGATTAGTGCAACGACGAGAGCCCGAGGTCGCATCCGCCGTGCTGAAACCTCGCTCGAAAACACATTAAAGTCGCGGATACTTTATGCCCTCGTGCGTGAAACAGGATCTTTATTATCCAGCATCCCGTAAACTACCGGCCTCCTACGGAAATCGTCGGACAAGGATTAAATATATTTCGTTTTGTCCGGTCTCTGTAAAACCGTGGATTCGATTTTCGAGTATTAAATATATTTTCCCGGATTTGACTCGGGCGTTCTGCCTCCCCGAGCCATTGAGAGCTATCCGGCGAGATAATGTCTGGAAAATTGGGGATAAAGCACCGCGCGTATTGTTTTCCCGCGGTACGGATATAAAATTGAAACATTGGAGGAGCGTATCGCGCGAATTAAAAGCACGAGAGAGAATTTCCGAGGTTCGAGAAGAATCACAGGTCGTTACACCGTCCTTAGGTTTCTTTCAAACTTTACGATCTAGAATTTAAGTGGAAGAAGAACTTACCGCGACTGTAACTTTCATTTTCAAATACAATCGGTCATGCTTTAATGATAGTGTTATAAATATTTCTTATTTGCACGTTATATTATTTTAGACGACATTACGTCGTCTAAAGTTTTTAGAAGAAATCTAATGAAATAAAAGCTTGCCTAAACTAATAAACGTAATTACACTTTGCCACGATTTCGCTCACCGAACCAGTTCCACCCAAACGAGAGTGTCCCCAAATTTTTAACAGGCGACTAATTACATTCAAACGTCTAAATTTTTAACACACGAAAGAACGATGCTGTTTCGAAATTCCAACACGTACCTAACGCAATGAACACGACAGACTCAAAGATACACTCTCCGCGACTTTACGTCATTATCTCGCGAATTAATTTCACCGAAATCAGTTTCACCGAAACTCTGGAAAAAGGTACGAGCAAGCAGGCACAGGGCGCAAAAAGAGGGAGAGGGAAACGAATTCCCGTGCAATCGAGTAGCAGTAACGATAACGTTAACAGAATCCGACGCGCGATCGCAAAACGATTTTGGTCGCCAGCTACAAATAGGCGGCGCAGATCTTTATCGAAGCGATCGGTTGGCCGAGAGGTAGATTGAATTTCAAGCGGATCGCGCCACGCTGGGGGGGGGGTTATTCCGGGGCACACGTATAGCTTCCCAATTATTCGAGCAAACATGCGGGTATGCATACCTGCTGTCCTGAACCCCAGGTGAGTAATCAAGGTGAGAGCCGCGCGATGTACACAACGTGGAGGATCGTGGTCGAATTCGTGCGACCGTGGATCGCTGGGTCGCAACCCTCCCCGGAATTGCCGCGTCACCCCGCCACCCTGTTATTTCGACGATGATAATCCCCTAAAAATACATCTACCGTTCAATTACTACGTCTCGGTTGCGTCTCCGTTCTTACTGCTCGGACGATCGCGGAGGATCTACGTTCTTTTGTGAGTGATTTTTCGAGCTGTGCGAGCGCGAAAGCGATACTTGAGCGAATCGATCAAAATATCGATAATTTCAGTTTCATTTTGTGGACGTTTCATCTCTTTCTGTGGATTTTTGGAATTCTTAGTTTCACGAAGACGCATATATTCGAAATTTCGGTCACAACTCTTGGCGATTAGTATGAAACAAATTTCTACTTAAATAGTGCCGTCACATTTCTTCGATAATGTTCATAAAAGTATGAAAATGTACGGAATGTAGCTTGCACTTTAATTATATACCAACATTTGCATGATGTATTTTGTGATATATTATATTTATTACATCATAAATGTATAGTAGTCATTTTTTCAACACGATAGCAATGGCTATCAAGTGTACGTAGTTATGAAACAATTAAATCACGGTTAAATTTTGAAATTAAATCGTAAGAAGTGCGAAGTTTTAATTACGAAATTTTAAAAATTTCCGCAACAACTTAAACAAACTCGCTAAACTCGATTACTTCTCGTAATTGTAAACGTCACTGAAAAGACACGTCCAAAGTTGAACGATGTTTTTGAAGATTAATCGGTGAGCAAGAAAACGAGGAACAAAGTTAATAAAAAAACGACGAAAATTATTGGCCGTTGCAAACGCATCCCTCTGCATCCCGGAATTTCACTCATCGCGCAATCTTCCTTCCTACAATTTACCACCCTTGTGAATCTTCCATTCCGCCGTCATACACCGTGTAAACGTGCAAAACAATCTCGATTAATCTATGAAATTGTTCGACGAGAGTAGACTGTGCGAAGGAGGGGAAGCAGACGCGTGTTTTTGCGCAAACATCTGCGAGATGCCTCGGCACATTACCAGCATGCTCGAACGTTGTAGCTTTTCCTTTCCGTGATACGCAACGTGCTGCTTACAGCCGCTCGTTACACGGGGGGGATCGATGAAGGGATTTCGTATTCGCCGCGAGGAATGGATTTTAATGTCTCGCTGAAAGTGGCCATCTGACGCGGAGAAAGTTGCAAAAGCGCGTAAGTAAAAGCTGCGCCCTGAAGAAATCGGTCGTGTAATTTCCCGTGTCACGTTCTTGGACGAATCGAATACCTCCCACGGACCAACTATCTAATGGACCAACCGGACACTTGATAAAGTCAAGATGTAGTTACGACCAATACCGCGACTAGATTATTATTCGTGGTTGCAGGGGCTGTATCGTAATCTTAATTTCATTGTCGTGCTTTCTAAATCCAATTAAATAATTTCCGCAATGCACAGATCTCCGAATCGTTAACAAATTCCATCCTATCGATACTGCACACACGATTCCGTGGAATTTGCAAGTATCGTTCTTTCTTTCAAAATTTCTTTTTACCGAATGACTCGCGCGTTTTGCAACAGACGGGGATTAATTTCGAAAATTTGCATTTAATTGTTCGTCTAAACTGCTTAGATACATTATCAGAACGTAATAAAATTGAAACGACAAAGTTGCACGAAAGAAACGAACAAGTGTCCAGCGGTTTGCGAACAGAAGCGTGCCTAAATCAGTTTTACCTATCCAAATCCCTTTTGGATCGCTGTTAAAAAGAACGAACGCGATGGAAATATTCCGTGCGATTAAAGCCGTCAAATTAACGTCAACAACGATTGACAGTTGTTCTCCGCGAGTCGACTTACGTTCGGCAAGCCGACGAGTCAAACGAGATTCCACAAGATTCGCTCGTTCGCCTTTAACACGGCGCATTAATTAACCGACAAGCGCGGGTTTCGCGTTTCAGCTCGAAAAAGATCCCGCGAACCAACCAGTTATTACACCGTTCCGAGCAAACGTTGGCGCAGGATACACCTGTGCACACAGAAAGAAACGGGAGATGCGCGAAAGAAGCGAAATAATTTTGTTTCTGACTCTTCTGCAGGGGAAAAGAGACGCAGAGAGAGAAAAATACACGATATACAGGATGTCCCGCAGCCGGGTACAACCAGGTAGAGGGTGATTCTATGGGAGGGAAAAATAAGGTGAAAATGTGGAATAAAATTTTGTTTGTTCGTTTGAAGCCTCGTTTTTCGAGGAAATCCAGTTTGAAAATTTGCCAAGTATACTTGCATTTGGCTAATTTTGGACTGGATAGAAGACCGTTGCATCTAACGAACATCTTTGTACGTAAAGTACGTCCAATAAAAACATGAATTCCACGGTATTCGTTAATAAATTAAATTACCCTCGTACATCGGAACATTGAAAGATGTCTCGCATAGATACCTCTGCCACTTAAATTGTATCAAAAATATGATAAATAAAATGGAACACGTGGTTATTTTATATTATTCATCGACGAAATAAATTCCATGGAATTCGTTGATAAGATAAATCACCTTCGTTTAGGACAGCGGAACATCAATGAAAATTTCAACGCCATTGTTCACATTGCTTACCTGAAACAGAAAGTACAAATCGCGTTAGGTCTTCATCTATAAGCTGCCTAGTAGCTATTATTACACGTGTGATTAACATCATTGTCGTTGTTCGCGGCGAGAAACGGAAACGAAAGATATTGCAACAAAAGATATGTCGAAAAATGATTTCGCACAAGTTGAACTTGTTTTTAATTCGAGTTGCAGAGACAAAGTACATACCGAACGTACAACGAGTAAATCGAGTTGTGAAATTTTTCATCCCTCCGTTCACTCCTCTTTTCGTTTGTTACGCGTTTATTGTGCGTTTATTACACGTACAGTGTAAAAAGAGGAAAAACGAGCGAAAGGGCGACCGTCAGAAGCGCGAACGGCGAGCAGCGTCCAATTGGAAAGCGCGTAATAAATAAACCCCTCGCAGGCGCCCCGAGGGTTTGCGAATCGCGGCCGATGAAAATTGCATTTCATCTCGATACACACGAGAAGTCGCCATTATCGAGTGGCGAGGATTTAATAAAAAATTCGAGTCAGGAGCAGTGGAGGATCTCGGCGCGCGACCGACCGCGCTCGACACGGCCGAGCGGGATAAGGCGGGCAGGAGGTAAAGGGGTTGAAGAAGCCAAGCCAGCCGATTCGAGAGGAAGCGAGGGAGGGACCGGTTCGTTCGCGAACGGAATATCGAATAAAATCCTTGGCTCGTCGCGCGAGGATTCCGCGCCACGATAAACGCACCCTTCCAGCGAAAAATCTCTCTCTCTCGGCGTGACGAGAAGGGTGAGGGTGTAGGGTTTCAAACTACTTTCGCCTGCCGATTCTCGGAGCTCAGGCGACCGTGCACGATCGAGTGGTCGTTCCGCGGAAATTTGAGTAGACTCGAATGGATCGGAGTAAAGTATTTCGGCAAATTTGCGATCCATCCAGAGAGAGATTCGGTATATCTTCCTCCTCCGTCGTCTATCCTGTCGAGGCCCCGACGTGTAAAACGAATACGTAGCAGCTGTATAATTTGTCGCGAGATTCATTTGTTCTAAAAAAAAAAACTGCGCAATAAAATTAAAATAAAATTTTATCGATACGCAAACATTTGAATCGATGGAAAACAAATTACAGGCACGATCGCTCAATACCAGACAACGCCACTCCTACTCGAGGTCTACCCCACGCCCTCTCGCGAGTCACGTGACCCAAATCAACCAATCGTTAATTTTCGTTGCATCAGCGTTGCGTCCGAAGAGGCCCGATTTTCTAAAATCACTTTCAGTGATAAAAAAAAAAAAAAACTAAGGAATACAAGAATTATTTGTTATATGTTTGATTTCTAATCTTTTGCTTCGTGCAATTCCTATTCTACGAAATCTATTAAATTGCGTCGATGATGTTCAATTTCAAATAATGTCCCTCTTGTGAACACTTTCTTGATGACACATTCTGCACATTTTATATTCCTTTGTATCATCTTTACATATTGAATTCTTTGGAACAGCAAATCAGCCTGTGTTTACTTTATTCTGAGATGCCACGCTGACATTTGCTGACATTTCCGTTAAAACATTAACATTTTTAGTCGCATTTCCGACTTTCACAGCGAAAGAATGTTGATGTTTAACTTCTTGTAACTTTAGTTTATCTCGAAGAGTCCCTGCGTAAAGTGTCACGATTCAGAATTTATACGACTTTGTTCCCAGAAGAATTTAGGCCAACAATGGTTCTGCACGGCATTGACAAAGAATTTTCTCAATATGCGAGACATCTCGTGCTCTGCGCGATCGTTCGAGATAGAATCTTCCAAAGTCCAAAGAAATTTCTATCAAAGAAATCTTCTCGTTTGAGGTACAACGGGCGGGAAATTAATCCCACTGTCGGAGCGAGGCGTTACGGTTTCGCCAATCAACCGTAACGCTCGGGGCGTCGTCAAAAGCATCATCCTCGCGTTTGAAAGCAACGAGCAAAAGTGATTCAATCTCCGGGCGAAACGAGCCTCCATTTTTCGAACAAACAGATAAACACGGAAATTAAGTATCCGTTAAAATCAACGATCCGCCGGCGAGCCGACCGTCGGGATGATAGCCACGACGTTCCAATTATCCGACGAGGACCAGGCCCTCCGAAGTTTCCGAGCCGAGTCCTTGTAAATTCGCTTCCCAGATTGTATACCGATTAGTTTGCTCGTGGACCGAGGCGAGCGTAATTGCAGCCCCGCAGCGCGAGGACCGCTCGCGCGCGGCGGGGAAAATTAACGTGGCAGCTGGACCAGCCAGCGAACGTGTTCGACAGCTGCCAAATCAGTGCCAACGCGTTTCTCTCGTTCCAGTTTTGCTTGCGTGCGCGCCAGCCCTCTCCCGTTTCCAAAGTCTGCGGACCATCTGTTTTACGAAGGTGTGCTCGACATGTGTTTCGGCTCGAATAGCCGCCGTTTTCCGCGCGAAATGTGCCCTTGACCCTCGACAGCCGATACCGTGATGTACGCGTTGCTACTGAGAACTCGGGAGAGAACGGATATGAACCGTGGCTTTTGTCGTTCCGTGAGAATACTCGATGCTCGAAGACTTTTCGTGCGGACTATGATCAATCTTGATCCCCTTGTGACTGATCGCAACGATCCTTTGGAGTCCTGCGGCACCGATTTTTACTCCAAAGTTTGACATTTAGACCTTGAATAACAATTTTCTACGTTTGTAACGAAAGAGCAGATATTATTTGCAAAAATATGAATAATCGTGCAATTTACACAATTATACTTTTGTCTGTACTTTCGAGTGTCATTTGTATAGTCTACAGGCAGAAGATTTAGGTTAGGTTTTCTGCATCTGTTTTATGATCGACCTTCAATGTGAATTTCATTGCACTATCGACCTTCTTTACACGTTATTCTTCGATTCCTTCCATTTAAGTGCAGCACTTGTCGAAATAAGTAACGAAACAAATATCGTGCAAGTTTGCAGCTGATGAAAACAGAATGGGGGGGGGGTACACTTATAATCCCGTCTTACTTTTGTATGTTTCAGCGTGCATTCCTGGCCTCTGATTTTCGTTTTAAAAACTCGATCGGGAGAACCTGGCTACGATTTGCAGCATCAACTATCCAAGCTTCCCTCGAGGAACACCGACAAGCCGGGGTCTTAAACTCGTCTTAAACTTTGGTCGAGAAGTACAAAAGGTAAGACGGAGGCAAAACCCGGGCGAATGCTCCGCAAGTTTGGAAGAGTGGTGGAAAAAGGAGACCCGGGGACAAAAATGAGAGAGAAAAAGAGAGCGGTGGACGACGAGTTCTCGCAGGTAGACAGAGGAGGAGCAGAGAAATTTCAACGAGAAATGACGGATTGTGCTGGTTCATCGGGACGTAGCGCGCGGCACGGGCATTCTCTCTCTTCTTTGTCTCTGTTTCTCTCTCTCTCTCTCTCTCTCTCTGTGTGTGTGTTCCAACTCTCTCGCGGTGGCTCGTTGAGCTCGTTTAAAAGAACGACAAGAAAAACAATGGCGACGAAAGCGACGCGGCCCGACAGGCCGACCACCAACGCCGCCGCGGATCCTTTTAAACCAAGACACTTCAACTTCCGCTTCCTGCGGTCGCCTGCACTTTGCGTGGTAATCACTTTAATGCGACTGCTTATTATTTTAATGCGCTCGGTCATCGCCAAACCGAAACCGTCTACCGTCTTTGAAACCATTTTCTCCTTGCTTGCGCGCTCTCTCTTTCTCTCTTTCTCATTTTTCTTGGTAATATAGCTCACAATTTATTATTTATATTCTTATACCGTGACCATCGCTAGAAATGCAGTTCGTTTCGAAATATTTTACTCTACTAGATTTTGAGAGCAGTGTAAACATGATTTTGTAGAAAATCTTGCAACGTGAAGAAGTTGAAAAGTGTCGCAAATTTTTAAACTACGAAATTTATAAAGAACTCGGATGAAAGAGAATAAGACCATTCGATTCGATAAGAATAAGTGTCGAAGGCACTGCTTATAATTGAACGATTCCTCGAAACGAATTAAATTAAAACAGTAGGGGAAAAAATGTGAAACAGAGACCAACGAAATTATCATCCGTCGTTTTTCGTTCCAACCCTCGTTTGTCGAACGCTGCTTCGCGATCGAGAAGTATTAATTCCGTCGAACGACGAGGCCGATCGAATACGTGTTACTTCTGTTACCGAGCGTCCGGCAAAAAGCGCCGCTGACTCGATCGGCGGCAAGAAACTGGCGCAACGACGGTGTGCAATTAGTCCGGTCGGATTCCCGATGATAGACAAGCGTAGAACGCGCGTATGGAAACATCCGTTGGCGTGCTTAATTTCCTCCCCGATATAAGCCGGTGTTTGATGACGGCACGTTTCGTTTGACCGGAAATTTCGCGGATGACGCGAGTCAATTAGAAGCCGGATGAAGCACCTTTCGCGGGTTCTTCTGGCTCTCTAGTGGCAGACCGGCCGGTGCTGGGTAATGGAGAACCCTCTCGATCGGCGCGCGAGACTCGATATTAATTTTCGAGAGCGACAGCCAGTCGTTGAATGCCAATGAACCAGCCGGGCAAAAAACCGGACCGACGGTTTCTGATTCACTCGTCGCTTCTTCCCTACGATGCCGGCATGCCGAACAGACCGGCCCCGCCCGCGCCTCCTTCTCTTTCGGTCTCCTTCGTGATTCCAATTGATAATGAAACTTTGCGATACCTTCCGTCAATTATCGTAATTTTCGTTCAAATTTCAACGGGCACTCGCTTCTATTTGTAAAAAGCAACAGCTCGCAGAGTAACGAAGGATAATTGCTTCCATTTCTTATTCTTTGATTTTCTCTTTCTTCTTTTTTTCATTGCCATATACTTTTTTTTTTTTTTTTTTTTACTTTGGCTTCTTTATCGTACGTGACCAGATTACCGATTAAACAATGCTTTTACATTTCTGATTTTTCACTGATAATTAAATTCCGTGATACCGGGGATACATTCGTGTCATTCGTATTTATATACTCGGAACGATTAAACTACAATTTGCAACGTTGCTTTTATATATTCTTCGTAATGCTTGTGTGAAACTTTGACAACACATGGTCTCTTTGTTCGACGTGGATTTCTTGTAACATTTCATAAAGTACGTGTAATGAATTTCTCTTTTAGTCGTTCTCTGCGACACGCGGAATTTCATTCGTCTCGTTTTATTCTCACTTTTATAACGTTCACTGTTACTGTTAAATACACTTTATGTTTTGGAAATTGCTTCCACATTTAATAATGCAAAGCACACATCCAAGAAGAATATATGTTCAATCTTTCGTCGTTTGGTCAAAACAATTTGACTAAACTGCGTACTACTTCCATATCGGTCACTCCATCAGCCACGACACCGGAAAGCAGGTCATCATCCTGCAGGATGAAAAAGCACATCCCAAAGACCGCATTCCGCCATGGCGAACGACAAGCAAATCCGGTTCGCTAGCGAACGGTAACGGTTTCATCGAGCGGACGGAGAAGAAGAAGACAGACCGCGGTGTTTTTCAGCGAGGTAAAGGTATCGGACGCTAGAAACAAGATCGACCGACTCGCAAATATGTTCGAATCTTTCGTCATTGGATCCGAACGTTCTCTAGGTAATTCCAATGCTCGTGGAAACGAAGACAAGACGAATGCAATCGTTGGGACGTCGATGCAGTATCTCCTTCTGTCAAAATCGTTGAAGGTTCTCTTCCTAGTGCATTCACATTTGAATGAAGCGAACGCAGCAAGGTTTATTAATTAGCAAAAAAGGGGAACGACGAACATGCAACAAAGTTACGGTGCTTGATAAAGCTGTTATGTTCTGTTGGAACAGTCCGATCCCGACAATCGGTTCTACTTCCAAGTAGCTGCAAATATTGATGGACGATTAGAGAAAAAAGCTGGAATCCCAAGATTCGAGCATTGTTTGCGAACGCTAAATATACAAATATTGAACTACTCGCTATCGAAATCTACAGCTTGCACGAAATACTTTCACTTTCGAGCGAACGTATCGCAGTGCCGGAAGCCCGCGAAACTCGACTCGACTCGACTCGTATCGAACTCGATCCCATCCCTATCGATCGCGGCTGGAAGGGGAGGCATCCGGCCGATCGTCGATAGCCAATGCGCCGGATTAATCCAACAAACCGGCGGGTTAGTGAACTAGAACGGCGGCAGCTCGGCCGCGATGTCAAAGCGAATATGCAGTCCGTTCATTTGATTTTTTGCCGGCTTTAATCCCCGCTCGGCCGTGTAACCATCGGCGGAGGTTTTATTCATGCGACGCCCGTATTAAAAAGGCATCCGTATGACGTTAAATCGCGTCAAAGGACGCGGCGCGCGGCAACGCGGCCGCATTATCGATTCCGCGGCTTTTAATCCGCGGGAACACGCGCGCGCCCTCCTCCTACGCCGTGCGTGCGTTTATCCTCCGTAGAACGCTCCTGCTCCTACCCTCCCCGTTCTGATTTCGAGCTTTAATAACTGATAACTCGCGCGCGCCGATGCAACGAGGGTTCGACGCGATCTCGTCGCGGCGACGTCCATTTTCTCTGATTTATCGCGCGCGGGAGAGCCCCGTGTCGCGACCCTGTTACGCGAGCGGCGATTAGTACCCGTCCTGCTCGAGAAACAGGCAATCGCCGATGCTAAACGCTTCCCGACGCTTCTGTACCAATGGTACGAGGTTGTTCCGTGACGCCGCGTCACGGAAGAGAGATGGACGAACAAGCACCGCTCTTGATCTCGCGCGAGAGAAGGCGGGTAATTAGGCTCGCGTGGGTTTTTGAAATTACAGTTATAAGATGTCACGTGATGTAGATAGAGTTAGTTGCAGATCGAAATCTGATTTGTGAGAGAATTATTAATAGCGTCCAAGCTTGCCAACTCTTCAGTTTGTAGCTTTCGAGTTGTCACTAGGAGTCATTCGTTTATTTACTCACTGATTTTTAGAAAATCCATTATTTGTGCGAACGTCTAAATCAGAGAAGAAAAAACAAATTTATCAAACGCAGATTGTAAATGTAAGACTTGTGTAAAAAAAACACGTGGAATTATTGAATAAAGAGAAATATAGAATAAGAACGAAGGACAAAGCTTTTGTGGATTTCCATTGGAAACTACCACTTCTCACGTAAGTTTACACGTTTCCAAAAATACAATACTTTTACCGATTTACAACGAAACAACTTGATCGGCGCTGCGCGATTCTTCGCCGCGTAGACCGGGTATATTCTTTACCGGGTGAACCACTTCCGCCGGAAAGCGGGTCGATTGTTCGTCGAAGAAGCGCCGTCCTCGATCGAGAACGAGTCTCGAGCGGTTTTGACGATCGCATCGCGTCGCTCGGAATTTCTTCGGCAGGAATTTATGGCGGTATTGTTTCCCGATGAAAGTGAACCAGCTGGAAAGGCGCGGGATTTTGCGGTTCAAAGAATCGCAATCGCGGAGGAGTTTGGGAGGGCGAGCTTCTTTGACGACTGAATCGGCCGTCCTCTCGGTATCTCGAAACGTCGAACAACTGGCGGAATTTCTGCCAGTGAACGAGTCTTTCGCCCCCGACGCGCAGATATCGGGAGGGATGCTTGAAACGATGGATCTTTATTCTTCGTTTTTACTGGACGCGGTAGTCTACGCGCGTGTGTCTCTTGATAGTTCAAATAACCATTGCAAGTATCGATGAATATGAATTTTCTAGGCTCGCGGAATCAAGAGAAGAATTTGCGCAAGTTTGATTTGTGGAGAAAAGAAGTGGAATCTGTTAGCAAAAAGTTTACTTTGCTCTCGAGCGCTTCGATAGAGCGTCTCGCCTATTTTCCTACGAACCACGTACGAGTTGTACAAAGAGTTGTAAATGCAACGTATCACGGACGCAACGAGCCAGTGCAAACCAGCGTTACACGTACTGGATACGTAGATGAGAGGAAGACATCTTCCATTATCTTTACACGTCCTCTAATGCTGCAGAACGCGTTAAAGAGAGATTCTACATCTTTCTTTGAGCAGATGTAAAAGTCTTTGCCGGACAAAGGTTGAGCAAGCACGGAGCAGTAGGATCCCATTTATTTTCGAGTCTCGAGGCACGCAACGATTCATTTTCCTCGGTTGCACAGTGGCTGGCTGCTGGTGCTGCCCGCTCACTTACTTATGCTTCATGCTCTACTTATCGAGAACCGGAGTTCCCTCTTGCCTGCGCTCGAGCTGCACTCGCCAGCGCCTTTGTTGCGCGTTCCAGTTCGCGCTATTAGTCCGGCGATCGTGTAACGCGATCGTTCCGCGGCCGCTGAGTAACGACCGCGATCGCCTCGCTGCCTTTTGCCAACCTTCCTGCCGGGGCCACCTCCGCTAACGCAATGTCACCGCGGTTGCGCTTTCTTCCTCTATCATCCCGCCGCGCGAATCCGACGAATCACGAGATTCCAGCAAGTCACGTGCTTCGTAGGGTGAAAGAAGGACGCGACTGATCTCCCTGCGAATTTTACGATCATCGCGGATAATCAAATTTTTAAATCACGCGTATGTTTTTCACAGCGTTTATAAATGAATTTTGTTAGCAAGAAAGAAAGTGGAATTAAATGCTACGACTATTTAATCAGGTTCAACCATTCATTCTCATAATATGAAATTTTTATATAAAATATATATACATAGCACTGCGATGAACATTTTTATTGTACACGCGTGCAATATTTTTACTGTGGGAAGAACGATTCTTCGTTGGAAGCGAAAAATATTCAATTTCAAACGCTGTCGAAAAAATAATAAACTCGGACCAACAGTTTGAGACTAAAAACAGCCGATGCACGTGCACGTCTACGTATTACTTCGAGAGGGAACAAAAAAAAAAAAAAAAGAAGAAACAAATGATCGAATAAACTAATCAAAAATATCCACAACGTCCATCACGAGTAATATCAGTACATGTTGGGAATATAAAAATTTCTCACGTTCGTCGGAAATACACAGAGAGCGTAGGCATGATGTACGACTGGTCATAAAAATATTCAGCCACCTGAATATTTCACGCATTCAGTTTCGAAATTTTCAACAAATATTTGTTTGAAAATAGATTCCATGTTTATTTCATCTCCTCTATCAACGTTTACATCGTCAAGCCAAGTCGAATTTACATTAATTTTACATTATAGATAAATGTCTCTGCGATTTTAGCTCCTATTTGTGTTCCTCTGCCAACTCGAATATATTAATATTAATTCAGATATCGACAATGTATCATTTTATTGCACGAAATCATGTTTCCGATTTACTTCTATAACTGGCAACGAGTGCAGAGTATTAATCCTTTGACGACGTTTCCTTGCAAAAGGAATTATCCAAAAAATTTTTAACGCTTACGAAAAGAATTGTTCGAATACCTCTCAACGTTTGCAAAAAGAATCGTTCAAAAATATTTATGAAATTAATTCGTATACTCCTGTCAGATTAATTACGACCCCCCCAAGAAATAAACGAATCACGAAGCGACGATACTGGCTGTAGATCGTCGAACAAAAGAAACAAATAAGAGATTTTAACCCGAGGTTTCGCGCAATTAAGAGAATGTCGAACGTACACATCGATCAATCAAAGACCTCTCGCGTTGCTGTTCCTTGATTTGCAAAGATGAACTGCAACGTCGCAGCGATATTCTTAGACGCGCGAGGAAATAGGTCGCAGTCTGAACTGGATCGAATGAAACCACATTATTAGAAACGAGATGTAACGTGGCTGTCTCAGATCGAGATAAGACGTACAGATGTAGCTGCACTGTTCGAGTAGAACGTCAAATGGGAGTTTCACCCGAGGGTACGTTCTTTTTCGAGTGCGTTTCGACGAGTGATTGGCAGAAGCCTCAATAGACCGTAACTATTCCGCAGACGTTGATAGACTAAATTTACTAACTACTCTATTCGACGATGGAGCGAAGCAACTTCTGCTTCGATCGTTCGACTCGCTTGTAACAACACTCGAGAATGATCGAATCGGCGCGGGAGGAACGACGAATTCCAACGATCGTTCCTGCCACTCGTGAGAGTAAGACGGTATTCCATTCGTTTCGACGCGCTTCCGTCGTTTTCTCTCTTCTCGACCTTCAAATTTTATTTGACTCTTATTTGACGCCACTGTGACGCCATCTCACTTTAATGTATTCGTACAAAAAATGAAACTAGCTTCTCGCAAAAGACACCGAAACAACGCGAAATCATTCATTGTATTTACCGTTATCGGTAGTTCGCGTTACGTTCTATGATTAAAATTAAATGTAACGCGAATACGTGGACGCTGTGTCGTCTTTGGTCATTGAATTAGAATCACTCAAAAGGGACTGTCGCTAATTGACGAGTCTGCTAATAAAATATAACACAGGCAACGTAAGCAAATGCCAATTTTGACACTGGAATCGCCAAAGTGATCAAAACGGACAGTTTTCGCCTGAGCGAAATGACTTTGCGCTTTAATCGTCGGTGTGTCGAACCATCTTTCCACCATCGCTGCGCGCGTGGCTCTGAAACGACCGTCCGATAGATAGTTTCAATCGTCCCCGCGACGCAGCGATGGACGCTCGATTGGACACACAGATCAGAGATCAGATCAGAATTAGGCTCGGGGAACGGGATAATCAGTGTGTGCCAGCAGCTGGAAATCAATAAAGCCGCCCACGCGGCCGGAACGGTCGCCAAGACGTTTAATTGGAGCACGGTTATTAAAATATCTCCTTCGGTTCGATCGGAGCCAGTTACGCGAGGAATCCGCGCAATCCGAGCCCGTTACCCGCCGACCTCGCTCCGTCGTGGAATTACGCGCAGGAATTCGAGAAGGACCGAGCAGAGATCGAGAGGACAGGGCCGACGATTTTATCGTTCCGTGGAATTTATTAAAAAGAAATTCGTTGCTCACGACGGTGGGTAACGTTTAATTCGTTTCGTTATCAAACGGACGGGACCAAGTCGAGATTTCGACGCGCACCGGGCGAGGTCGAGTCAAACCCACCACTGGAGAAATCTCGATCGCCACTCGTCAATGATGATGTTTAATTGTATTTGCACACACAGTCAAATTATACGTATTGCACGCTGGTAATCTCGCCAATCTCGAAACACGTGATTGCACTTGTAAGTACTTTGACATTTGAAAGGATCTAAAGGAACTATCGAAAGTATTGAGTAACCCATGAATGTTCGAGTGCATTGTTACAAGCTTATTAAAGTTATGAATATCACACGGCCTGTTGCTGTTAAAATCGCACGATCATCTATATTACCGTACTTTCTGTCGAAAACGAACTATTTGTTGAACAGAGTAAATAATTTGGGGTCAAAGTGTCAGAAAACGACAGTCCTCCATTTACAATTCAGCGTATTGAAATCGATATGGAGAACACGTGCAACGTTATTGATGCACATTTGATCCCATCGCTACCAACGGAATTCTTCGCCACCTTTCTCCTTCACTTGGACCCTCCTCCCCTCTCTCCGATGGGAGAGAGGGATTTCCCACATTTTCACGATTTATATTTCCTAACGAGTGCTCTTTCCCCTTCCCTGCGATCCTTTGGCCACGCTCTTTTATTTCACCGGCCATTGTCCGTCCGACTCGAAAGAGACGACAAAAAAATGAAAAAAATGAAAAAAAAAAGAAACGAGCGAAAACTCGCGTTTTTTCCCCCGCCCGCGTATTAGCCACTTTGCTCGCGTGCATTGTCCATAGGAAGCCGTCAATAGCACGCGCGCACGGGGGGGGAAAAACCGACGTATTACGCTCGATCGAAAAAACACGCGCGAACGTGCGGTCCCTTCTGGCTACCACCCGTTTTGCGCGATCAAACCGCGTTCCGGCATTATCGGCTACCGAAAATAGCGTGCAAACGCAATTTCGCTGGGTTTTTATATAGCGATTCGCGGAACGCGCCACTCGAAAAGTGCTTCAGAAGCGGCACCAATTTATCGGCTAACCGTAACGCGACCGAGGGGTTGATTTTGCACGGTTCATCGTTCCTTTTTTTTCCATTTTCATTTTTTTTTTTTTTTTTTTTTTTTGACGTATACGCTTCGCTCGCCGTGCGAAACGCCGGCGAAAAGACTCGAACGCGATACGTTTGAAGAGCCCTCGACGCGGATCGTTCCCCGAACATCGGAGAGAGGTCGTTTCCGCGCGTTCGTAAACGCGCTCTCCCGCAACTTCGGAGCGCCAGTTCGTTCCTTTGAGCGAGAAAAGCGACCGAGAAATGGGTCGTCCTGTCGCCTGTTTTTCAAACCGAGTTCGGTAATTGGTACGACGTGAGTTGGAAACGTGAGTTGAACAGTTTGCTCTTCGTCCAAGGCGATCTTCTTGGTCGCGAAATTTTGCGGAAATTGCAGAACCGCAGAACTGCAGAACTGATGATTATTCACGGCGCCTCGGTACCTCGGAAACGAATTTCCAACTCGACTTAAAAATTTACCGTGACTGACGGTAATTGTTCCACTGCGTTGACTGTAACTCCTAAGGGGGGAGGGGGAAAAAAAAAAAAAGAAAAATCACTGTGATCGAAGGAAACGACGAGAGCCACTGTTTTCACGGTTTCGAGATGGGTATAATGGTACCGATTGTGCCTCCGACAATGCGACGTGACAGCAACTCCGTTACCGTGACGAAGTCTCGAGTCACGCACGTACTCCGATAGCGCCCGTCCAATCGCGGCGTTCCGACCATTTTTCAAACGTAATCTCGTTCTGGTTGAGCATCGCTGTACTTCTTCGTATGTCGGTCAGACATACGCGTACACACATTCGCGCGTATTTACTAGGGACATTTATGCTCGTGCGTGTTACATAAAACATCTTGAAATTCCATTAGCGCTGCAACGATACACACGACCGTTACGTTGTACTGGCAAAATTTCCGAGCAATTTGAAAATTCGTGGTTCCTCGAGCGCTCGCAGCTGATCGAATCCCTCGTCGGAGCTATCGCTGAACGTGTGTTTACATTTATGTTTTATATTATTGCAACAGGAAGACGTAACGGGTGCAACGAATCTCTCTGTTACATTACTTTGAATTACGTTATTCATTCGTGTGAGAATGTTTTCATGCAGACTGCAAACGTTTCAAAATGTTTCGCGCAACACACACTTTTTTACAGTGACTGTAAAAAATTTTCGCTCATTTCCGTATCATTTTCGTACGATACGAATATGGAAAATATGATGCTGCGATAAACAGAACAACGCGAGAATGGTTAATCTAATTTTGGAATCTTGTCTCGGGCCATTGCACAGTCAGTGTCTCTTGACAACAACTCTAATTATTATTGGATCGACTTGCATCAGATCGATTTAGACCAACTGGCTCCATTTCATACGAAGCACTCTAATTTCATTTCAATCGCGCGTACAATTGATCAAATTAATCTTAATCAATAACGATTAATCAACATCTCGGGGAACAAAGCTCGCTTTCTCGAATTTAATTACTGGAAAGAATGGTAATTCGCGATCGATTTATTTAAATCGACGAGAATCGAACGGATCAAACATTCGAGCAGCAGTTGTCGTGAACGACAGTGCATGTGTAAAAGTTTTCGAATAATTTCACCGTAATAACGATAATAATCGCCCTAGAAAGGAACGGACGTGCGTGCGTGCGTGCACGCTGCAGCACTTTCGCCGCGCGTAGAAGGTCGCTCCACCGTTTCCGCCCTCGTTCCTTGGATCGGCAAACATCGATCGACCATCGGCGAAACGCGCTTAATTTCGCGTCCCGCGGATTCGCAACGCGCGCGCAGAACCATTACGAGACGGATCGAGTCGTAAATACGCGTCTCGTCGCGTTCCGTTCGTAAAGTACGCGCGCTGCTTCTGCGTCCGTAGCCACTTGATCGATCGATCGAGGGAACAATGGCGGCAGCCGACGACTCGTCCGACGAGCCTCCATGCAAATGAGCACAGGATGCGCGACGCGACGGCTGGACGGTGCAAGAATCGCAATTCCACGTTCGCTTGGATTAAGAATGTCGTAGGGTTGGTGGTTTCGACCAGGCTTCGGCTGGTTTGCGTCGACGCCGGGATTAAAAACGGCAAAAATCGAAGGAGAAATACGCGGAGAAATACATTTAAAAAATTGAACCGTAAAAAATATATTTTTACGAGTGTTTAGTTTTTTTAGAAAAATGAACGATTAATGAAATTTATGATTAAAACGAGGTGGTATAAATTTCTCCCACTTTTCAATCCGTTTTAAGCAAATTGAAGCTTCTACGAGGCTCGCACTCTTCGTTTTCCATTTACCGTTTCACTCGCCAATATCTTCACCGTTGATTCATGTAGTTTCTTGCGAAAGTCATTCCAACGTTCACATTATATCGCGTGCATTGTACAAAATATTTTGAAATTTTATCAACCAGAACACGAGTACGAACAACCATCTTGAACATACAACAAGTGCAGCTTGCGTTAGATATTTTTAGATTTCTCTCAAATTCACCAGTTTCACCGCGTTGTTAGTAAAACGTCGAAATATTTCGCAAACGCGTCATATACGTTACAAAACGTTCGAACGCTCGAGCATCCGTGCAAGTGGACGAGCAGAAGCTAATTGAAACACGAGGAGATCCCTCCAACCGTCCGTGATAATCGTTGGCAACATCGTTTCATAATAAATCCCAGCTGGAACGCCGTAAATCACGGCCAGAGTCGACCGTTCGAGCCTACTGTTATTTCGTCACACCCGAGTGAAAATAGAAGGAAACACGTGTCGGCAATTTGGTCAGCAATAGGATCGGGATTTTCGTGGTATCGATACAGCACTGAGAGCGTGACCATATGGCGCTGTAGGTAGCCACGAGGCTGCGAGTGTCTATGGTGGGCCATGCAGCAACACCTGGCAGAGATGGGTCCTATTCTCTCTCTCTCTCTCTCTCTCTCTGCTCGAGAGACGGCGCGAGATCGTGTGTCGTCGACAACGTCCGTCCGAGAACATTCCAAGCACGTAGCTAGTTCCACGAATGCAAAATGACACGACTGGAGAGAGAAATAATGAGGTGGTCATGGGAAATGGCGATGCCCGTAAATCCCTCCGAACGTCGCTCACCATTATGTTTTATGGGTTTCAATTTCCTCGAGGTCGACGCGCGATTTCCACCTTTGGCCCGTGCCCCGACTCGAAATTTGGCGACTCGCGACCCCATCCTTTCTCATATTTCATACGCATCTCTCTCTCTCTCTCTCCCTCCCTCTTTCTGCCGGCCATGTTGGGCATCAATTTTAATTACCATGCTCCACTGAATTCCAACGCAAAACGAACCCTCGATCATTCGGTTTCCCTCGGTTTTCCCTCATCTCCGACAGTAACGAAGACACGTCCGTCGAAATGCCGTTTCAGTTTAGTTACAAACTTATTACAACAAGTTTAGTGTACACATTGCACACGTTCTTCATTGCGCAGGATAGGAACGTGAATTTTTCGACTTTGTCAAACTTCAGCGGTAGTACAGTAGCCTCCCTAATGGCACTTACACGGCACGACACGACACGACACGACGTAACGTGCATTCGGAAGCCGCAAGTGCTGGAACAGCATCGTCAGCTACTGTATACAACAACGCGGGACTCTCGAGAGACTCGAATTAGGATCTTCAGTTTACAGAATTCGCCTCCCCGAGCGTCTACGTCTCTAACCAGCTGTTGGCCGTAAACTCACTCGCCAACGAGCTAAAACCCAGCGCGAAACCCTCGGCTCTGAGAACCGAAGAATAGCCGAATGGAACAACTTCTAGCCGCGTTCCAGGGAATTCGGCGGAAAGCCGCCGGCTCAAAGCAGCACTCTCCGCGAATGAAAGAATTCGCGGGGCCGAAAGAGGGTCCCCCTTCCAGCGCGAGCCACCAGAGAAAGAGAGAGGATTCCTCCTGCTTTCTTTCCCGAAAAACGCGGAGAAAAATCCGCCGCGATTCCATTACTCTCGACATTGTGGCCTAGACACACCCACCGGGGCTTCCGGGCAGTGATTCTCGTTGCCAACTGCCACGCCGAGCCGGGGACACTCGTGCTCGGCCCCGAAAACACGTAAATAAAGCCGAAACGGTGGGCTTGGGAGAAAATTCATGGACGACGACGCGCAGTAGACGAAGAATAAGGAGAAGGAAGGAAGGAAGGAAGGAAGGAAGGAAGGAAGCAAGACTCGTACACAGTTATTCACGTGGCGAGCAACACCGCAAAAAGGAGAAACGAGCGTGAAGAGGAGATCTCGACGCGCTTTCCACCGGCGTCAAATAAACGTCACTTTTTTTACGAGAGGGATTTTATATTTAGCACGTTGTATCGACTATCGTTTGCAAGCATGTACTCGGATGGTTGATCCAACTGGATCAAAACGCCAATTTTTGTCAAATCTTCAGTTTTTCTATATCGATAACTGGTTGATGTCATACGAAAAACTTATACGTGCAAATGGCACGAATTATCGATACTTTTCTGTTGCAATAGAATATTATTGATTTTGCTAAATTGTTTCAACGACCACGCGCTCGAGAAATTACTTTAGACCGAAGGAAGGGATAGTCCCTTTCGGAAAATTTTTCGGCGAACAGAGGGAAACTTTCTGTATCCTGGCTCTCTTCTTCTTGCCTCTCCGCTGGTCGTTACAATGAAATCAGGTTGCCGCTGCCGGCGTTGTTGAAAGGAACTGCTTCGCTTCCGAGGTAACGAGAAACGAGACTCGATGATGAAATACTCTGCGTATTGTGCGACCGTACTTGCAATCTTCTATCCCTATGCATCCGATACGACACAGTACGTCTACCGTGTGCTCGCGCTTCGAGGTATCGAGGTGTTCGAAGAACTTGTATCGAAGATTCCCGCGTGATACGTGCGAGAGGAGTTCTTGGAAATTGAACGTACAATTCGTTTTTATCGAGCGCGGCTTGCGCCAAGAAACGTTTCTTGATTTATCATCCGATTGGTTTCTGGATTTACCTTCCCCCAGGAAAATATTTTTGAGACGTGTTCTTTCGAAAGTATTTCTGGATATCTGTCGTGTGGATGGACTTGCACGATCTTCTCTATTGCTCGTGTCACGCGAAACATTTTTACTAGATTAACTATATTGATTACAACACTCGTGCAATAAATATTGACGATAAATGAAATCATCACGAATGTCGAAGACAAATTAATATCACACTGAACATATCAACAACTATAATTTCTTTTGTAATTTCTGCGTACAACTGTCCACGTGTTTGATAAAAATTTGTATTATACTCTTCGGGGACACTGTCCTCCGTATCTCTGCGCCCATCTCTTTAATCAATTTTCCAATTTCCTTATTCATAACTTGCCGTATCCGCGCGTAACGTGATACATATCTGTATCGCGCGTCGTTTCCATGATAGAATCCGGGTTCCATCGATCTCTCTGGGTAAACTGCGCAAAACCTGTCCCATTTCACTGGGTATATCTGGCAAGAAATAAGCTACGAGGAACCAGACGAGAAAGCAGAAGATCGCCGGGACCGGGCAGTGGAAGTTGGAAGGAAACACGATACAAAGACGTTCGCCGGCCAGTTCTCGCCCCCTTGGCTGAATATGTATCGAAATGGAATACAGTCGGCGGATCACGGTGGTGGCCAGAGAGTGTTTCGCATAGGGTAACGCGCCGCGAGACCATCGACCGTTCATGACCGGTTCCCTCTCACTCCCTCTCCCCCCCCCCTCTCTCTCTCTTTCTCTCTCCGTGTTTCTCTGTTAACTTCGCCTGGCCGCGGTGAATAAATTTCCGAAGGTCCGGCAGCCGGCTTGGTCGCGGTCTCTGCGCTCCTTTTATTTCGAATTTCCCGCCCACTCGAGGGGAACAAGCGGATCGCTCGCCGGCCACCGCAACGCGCTGAATTTCGTCGAACTCGAATTTCATCGTCCCACACGGCCACCCGAGATAATTCGGGGGAATTCTGGCCGAGAGGACGGAAGATTAATCACGTTTGCTCTTTCTTCTTTGGCTCTCGAAGACGGATTTTGGTAATATCCTTTTTTATTTGGAAAACGAATCTTCCAAATTCTGATCAAAATCAATAATTGATTTCGGACCTTGACTCGACTATCGATGATTAAAGATCGTTCAATCGATCGATGAAAAAGAGAGAAAAGAAAAGAAATAGAATGCACGTGCGTGAATGTTAATTTCTTCCTTTCGCCAATGAAAAGAACGCGCTGTTGAGCGCGGTGACAAGAAACATAAAAGAGACAAAAAAGAACCGAAGGAGAGAAACCGCGGTTTCGATCGGAGTCTCCCCTCCCCAAGGAAGATTCCGTGCCATCAATGGCACACGAGGATTTATCGGAGGCCAAGTTAATCGCATACGTGGGTCGCCGAAGTACGAAACTCCGCGATTCGCCTTAATTTCACGGGATCGGGGGGAATGTGGGGGAGAAGAGGCAGTGGATCAGGGGGTGAGGAGCTAAGAGGATCCGGAGAAATCCACCCCAAAACGGAGAAAGGGGGACGCGCGGCAGCCAGGGCGCGGAGTACACGTCACGATGATAAATCGAGCGCGCGAGAGAAGCAACGAGGTTGGGGCGCGGCGTACGGTCACCCTAGCGAGACACAATCTTTTCCTATTAGCCGCGCATGGAACCTTAAAAACGTTGCCAAAAAAGGGGGAACGGAAAAACGAGGAGGAAACCTCCGACGGCGCCCCCCTCTCTCTCCTCTCCTCTCCTCTCCTTTCCGTGAATTATTGCCGCGACGCGGCCGCGCGAATTTAATCGGACGCGCGCGCCACAACGCCAAGCTGAAAAATATTTCGTCGAGGCCGCGCCACCGAGGGAAAATCCCCCTCGAGTGCCTCCGTTTCGCTAATTCTAATAACGTTAACGCGTCTCCTTCGCGTTGGACGAGAGAAGTACGATTTTCTGAGAACGAAATAAACTTTGTACGGGGTTCGGACGTACGGACGAAAGAAGTTGGTAGAAAACTGGTTATTTTCATTTTCATCTGTATGTCGTCCTCCATCGTCATTCTTCGTCGTTGACGTCTGTTTTTTAAAATATTAAGAAATTTATAATTAATATGACGTATTATGTTTTTCACGAATGTTTTCTTCGGCGTGTAGCATGGAAAACCATTGTTATTTGAGCTATTTATAAATATTTCAGAGAAATTTAACGTTTAACGCGTTAAAGGATCGCTGGTGTATTTCAAACTTGGTAAAAATTTCTGAAATTTTAACTAAAACAAACTTTCACAAAAACCTTATTCACGTTTAGCCCCTTATTTATTAGACTCTTTCCGAGTAACCGCGCGCACTCTTCGAACGTCGAAGAGATCGCGACCGTATCGCAGCGGCGATAAAGAAGAGACGATTGTTCGATTCGTTTGGGGAATAAAATAACCGAGGGTGAAAGTCCTCGGAGGGAGTGGAACGAATCTCCTCGACTTTTAATACGACAATAATTGATGCGCTGAATGTCGAAATTACCCAGGCGGATGAATAATGGAAAAATCCTCCGAAGGGATTTGTTTAATTTCGAGTTATAAAACGATCGTCGGCTGGCGATTTGTAACACGCAGCTCTCTCTCTCTCTCTCTCTTTGTCTGTGTGTGTGTAATTCACTTAAGGGAGAGGGAGTAGGCCGGCCAACGTAATCGACGGCGAAGCTGTTATATTCGCTCTAATAATAATAAGCGATCGGTCCTCCGAGCGGTTGTCCACCAATTTATTATAGTCATAATCGTGAATATGGTCGACGCTGTCGCGGCCAACGACAATTTATTACCACTATCGTTATTATCGCGGACTCCAGAGATACATGTACGTGTGCATGCGCCGCGGCGTTGGCCGTATTCCCATAGTCATCGTTACGCTCGTCCTCTGGCCAATCGCGATCACCAAGGAGCCAAGAGACACCGACGCGTAACGACGCGAACCTTTAAAACCGTGCCGTTTTGTCTCGACGTTAACAACCGTGATTTTCCAAGAATGACGTTCAACAATGACGTTCCTTCTTTGAAACACGAGGACACAAGCTGAGACGCACATTTTGCAGGTGCATCATTCTTTCCGTCGTTTTCGATCTAACAGTGTCTTTAAATAAAAGAAGCCCTGTCCTATTGGTACGAACAAGTTTACAAGCGAGAGCAAGATTGAAATATAAAAATTCAAGGATCGCAGCGAGGCCTCAGGAATTTTCCATCATTGGATAATAGTGGCTAATGGCGATTTGGTAAAGGAAAGGAGGAGGATCGTCGGAGAAAATGTCGAAAAGGTTGTAAATAATATTCGTTCGACGATAACGTTCGCACAAAACGGACGTGAAACAAGCTTTATCAGATTTCTTCTTCCAACTTTACGTTTCCAAGCTCCTTTAAAACTTTCGTTTCGTTTACTGAAACGAGAGCGAGATGATCGGCAGACAGCCAGTTATGGAAACTGCGAGAGCCGGGTTGGAGAGTCAGAAGCCCGTTGTCGAAGCGAACGTTGAAAAATTGACAAGACACGCGGGAATCTCGACGTGGAACGAGTTACATCCGGCTTTCCGCTACTTGTCGGGCTTTCACGTCCGTCGAAAAAAAAAAAGGAAAGGAAAGGAAAGGAAAAACAGGCAGATTCGGGATTTGAAGCAGTGGGTCGACGGACAAAGAAGATACGCCGCGAGCTACGGCCGGATGAGCGCGGAGGCCTGGCCGCGCAGGAAAAACTGCAGGAAGAACGCCGACGAAGCGAGAGGGTGCCGCCGCGTTCTGACGATGCCGCCACCACCACCACCACCGACGATGCTCCTCTCTCTCTCACCCTTTCTCTGCGCATTGTCCGATCCCAGAGCTTCGCGATGAACTGCAGCGCTCGGCACAAATATTTGGCGATTCTTTTTTTAAAGCTGCTGCTTTTCTGGCCAGAAATTTCCGCGATTTTCCAGTCGATGAGAAATTAAAATAAGCACCAGGATGATCCAGTCGGATGATCGAGTGCGCGCGACTTAAGAACGAAGATTTCCGTACTGCGATCCTTGGTTATAATAATATATCGGATCTTGTTCTCGTTACTCTTGACAAACGTAAACGAATTCCACGAGTCATGCGTCAAACGGAAGAGATATTTATTATGATTTATATCGAGGAACGATTAAAGAAACTCTTTCAGCAAGGTCAAACACATCCCACCTTCGACATTTTCTAATAATAACCTCGTGTAATATCTCGCGTGTTTACCGAATGTCAAATTAAATACCCTGTTTCGAATCGATTTTACAAAGCTCGTTCCATCTTTTCAAAAAAAAAAAAAGTAATGACACGTAAGTACTTAAATGATGGTTCATATCGTAGATACAACAACGCGGTAACGCGATGCAATATTCATCGCAGAATCTCGCGAAATAAATTGCCCCGGCGCTTTCCAAAACATCTGGCGAACGGCCAGCAAACTCATCGCCCCGCGGGAGAAGTAACTCCCGAACAATAAAAATCAATCGAAGACGTTGAAAGACAGAGGAGCGTTCCGATAAATCGATCCATTGTCCGGCAGAGTCCCGGCGAATCCGAGCGGAAAACCGAAAGTGCCGGTGGCCGCTCCCCGTCTTTTTCCCCGGCATTTCTCGACTCGCGAGTACGCGCGACGTCCCGCGAGCCCGCAGTCTCGAGAAAACACGAGGAGATCTCGCTCTTCGGTTGGAACGCGTCCATTTTCCGGAAGGAAGCAGTCTCGCCGCCGGTAAAACAACGAGCAGCGAGGCAGAGCGTCGCGACGCCAGCGTCGCTCAGAGAACGAGCCGAGCAATCGGAAGGGGACATCCATTCTCGTTTTCGCTACCGTCTACACTTCCACCGCGTCGCTCTTTTGCTTTCAATTCGCGCTGCGTGTTTTTAGCCCGATCCCCGGGGCCGATTGTTCCTCCCACTCCCAACGAAGGTGGAAGAAGGTCTTTTGGCCGACGCCGAGATTTTCCCGAAACGGACGAACGCCGGATGCTGGATGGAAGTTGTCGAACTCTCGCTACGCTGCTGTTTCGAATGAACGAATTTCATCATCAAGGAAACAACGCTGCGCTTTTTCGTTACGGGGAACGCGCCATCTTCTTGAATGAACAATGCGTGCACAGTAAATAACAATTTATATTCCGTTATTAAACCTGTTTACCGTACTCTGTAATTTGTTTGTTCTGAAAAGCATAAATCGAAACAAGTATCGGAACAAATTTCGGAAAGACTTTTGTAAAATCGCACTTTCCATTTATTTACATGTTTCTTTCTCACGTCAAGAACGCGTCAGTATTTTCGAAATGATCAACCAAAACCTCGCAAAAAATTAATCAACTACCAAAAACTGAAATATTTGTCGTTAAAATATTCGTTGAATGGAAGTGAGCGGTCGCAACCGAGTGGACATCTTCGTGAAACAAACAATCGTCATCTGCGAAAGAGTACGAGTAAAACCAGCAACTGCAGAGAAACTTGCAGAATTTCAGAGAGCAGATCGTTTGTCCGGCTGTTGGGAAAATGCCACTTTCGCCGCGAGAGAGAGAGAGAGAGAGAGAGAGAGAGACTGAAAAAGACTGTGGGAGCAAAGTCAAGATGCTTTAACGCAATTGCTTTCAGAAAAATGGCAGCAACCCGAAGAAAGTTGTTTTCCCGTGTCATCCTCGCAAACGAATAATATAAATCGCTCTTTGTACAAACGAACGACCATAACCGAGCGAAACAAACAATCGTCATCAGCAGAGAAGTACCGATAAAACTGGCTTCGCACGAAGGAAGAAGTTACTGAACTTCGGAGAGCATAGAAAAATGCGAGGGCATCGTAGCCAAGTCAAGATGCAACTGCTTTCAAAAGAACGTCAATGTAACCAGCGACGTGAAGAAAGCTGTTTCCCCGTTGCGGGAAACGAGATCTTTTCAAGCGAGCAACACACATTAACGAAAAAAGAAAAAAAAAGAAAGAAAAAAGAGGAAAAATCGGGAGATCGTGAAACATAAACAATTGTCATCGGCAGAAAAATACCAGTAACTGAGAAAAAGTGACGAAACTTTGGAAAACACGTCTATCCATCTTCTCCGGTCGGACCCTTCGCCGAGAAAGAAAACAAGAAAATTACTCTGGTTGAGATAAAAACCATCTTTCAACCAGACGCGAGCCAGCTCCCTCGGCAAATAAAATAATTGTCATCGAGCGGCACGCGGACCGCGAGGGAAGGGAGAGAGGGGCTAGGGGCAAACCGCGCGGAACAGGGTGTGTAACTACATTTTCTCGGAGAGAGTCTCGTCCCCCGTCGTTGTCGTTGAATATCGCGCGCTCGATCGCGAGGTCGTGGGTTCTCCGCGCGACCTTCGCCGACACCACGGTACGAGCAGAGCGTCGCCGCGAGCAGACACGCGGGGGAGAAGAAGCTTCCTTTTCATCTGGTAACGAGGTTAGGAGCCGCTGGAACCGACGGAAATAATTCTTTCCTGCGGCCAACGCAGGACTCTGCACACGAGGGTTCCCCTCGTGCAGTGTCTCATCTCCGTCCCCCTTTTTCGCCATTCGCTGGCGGTTACTTTTTCAACTCTCGCCCCCCCTTTTCCCTTGAGCTGGAGAAAAAAAAAGTTTCTCCGACGAGGAGAAACTGATTGCCCCGGCTTTTCGCGAAATCGCGGCGTTATTTATTTTTGTTCCGCGCTAACGTACCGCGAAAAGCTCTTACAAGCCACGATCTACGACGCGATATTTTCCCTGATGCGTCCCGCTAAATCATCGGTCGTTCAGCCGTATTTATCGTCGGGGGGGGAGAAAGAGGCGAGCGAGACTGCGCGACGCGAAGGGTGAAGCCCAGGTGAACGTGGTGGTAGCGACTGGGTGTAAATTCGAGAAACTTTAAAAGAGAGCCGTCCTCGCGATAAAGTGGCGGCATTAAGGGGAAGGAAGGTGGTTCGAGAGGGTAACCACGACTTTTCAGATCCGCCAGCCGCAGACACCTTCCGGGACACGGAAGTGGAAGCTTCTCCTCGGGATTTCCAACCCGAGGTGGTCTGAAGCGGGCGCACGCGCGCGCGCGTGTGTTTGCGTGGGACGGTCGAAACGTAATCAGAGAGCGATTTCTTTATCCCCCGACAGTACTCTCTCCCTCGAGACACCGAGTAACGTCTTTTTGATCGAGGGAAGAAGTACTGTCCCTTTTTTTTTTTTTTTTTTTTCCTCCCTCGGAGTGTTTTCGAAATTTTCACGCGAGAAAACACGCTCCTTTATTCGTTTCTTTTACAGAAACTTTTTACGAATATATTGCGTACGCTGTGACGAAACACTGTGACTGTTGCGACTATATCGATCGAGTTTGAAGCGGACTTGACTTACTTACTTTGTCTTGTCGATTATCTGCTGTCTATCTAATTTTCAATTAACCAAATTCAAGATTATTTGCGTATATGAAATCATCCCGTGATCGGAGAAATCTCCTGCATATTTTCCAGACGAGAAATACTTTGTAACACACATTTTCAGACTGATTTCGAATTCCACTAATATCGATCGCAACGATCGTCTCTGAAATTTATTTTTGAAAAATATTCGATCATACGCTCGAACATTTTTGCTCGAAATCACGGTATAAATTACATCGGACAGGTTTTACCCGGTAATATTCTCTTAGCATAAACACGCGTCCTCCGGTTGTTCGGATGCTAACGTCAAACTCTTGATTACCTCTGAAAAATATTTTTCCAAGAACCGCCCCTTCAAAGGACATACGTGCGCACACTTTAGGAACGCGGCCCTAACAAACTTCGTTTCCAGAAAAAATATTTTTCGCCCTTCGCACGAGTAGTCCATATTTCCCCGCGAAACCTGATTATCCGCGACAAAATTGCCTGCTTTCGAAAACATGCTTCAAAGGCTGCAGATAATTCTACGCGTAATTCGCCGAGTCCAATGTTATGGAGTTAATCAAGCTTCGTGTTAGAGAGAGAGAGAGAAAGAGAAGAGCAACAGCGTTTCGATGCTGTTTCCACTTTGCAAAATTTTAACTTTTAGAAACTTCATCGACTCCACTATAACGTAACGTAAGCTTGCCAACGACGTTATAATCACGCGTCGACAAGGAGGAAAAGAAAATGCGAAATAATATCCAGAATTATCATAAAAATTGAAAGCTACGCTCAACCTCTCCGTAGATGACCTGGGTTTATTTTCTGCATAAAACTTCACCCGCGAATGTCTCGAAGCGAAAAAAATTAATTTTACGACGTAACAGTAATCAAGTAATCCAAAATTTTCTTGCAATCCTTTTTAAATCCCAGAGAGATGAAAAAGAATTAAGCGTAGACTCAGCTTTCCTGCGAAGAATACGACAATATGCTCGCCCACGGAGGGATAAAAACACACGCGTGTTTTATTTAAAAAAAAAAAGAAAAAGAAAAGAAAATCCACTCTCGCTGCACGCGTTCAACGCGACTCACCGCGTCTCTGTGGACGGATCGTCCGGCGACCGGCGGAATCTCAACGGGCCAATTGTCCCGAGGAATCTCGAAGCTCTTTCTTTTTTCCCGGAGGGACTGCAGCTTCTCCGCGCTCTCCGTAAAAAAGTAAATTGTCCTACGCGCGAACCGTATCGCTCGCATAGGAGGACGGTTTATTTATCGCGGATTTCGCACGGTTCCGGCCCGCTGCGAGGCTTCGCTTTTATGCACCGTGGAACAAAGCTCCGGCTGCGAGCTCCGACTCGAAAGCTCGGCCGGATGAGAGGGGGGAGGGGAAGCGAGGAGAACAAAGAGGAAAAGGGGTGAAAGAAAGAGAGGAATGGAGATCGTATTTCGCTTTTTGGACGTGGACGCGCGCGTGGTTCGAAGTTTCACCCCCCCCCCTTCTCTCTCTCTCTCGCGTACGTTCAAACACTCGCTCCACGAAGGGAACGAGAGAAAAACGAAAAGTTCCTTCGTCTCTGCACGCTGTTTACCCAGATTTATGATCGCCCGGCTCCGTCACAGATGAAATTTCCATGCCGATGCGAGTACGATCAATTTTTCATATCGAGATCCACCCATGCCTGGCTACCAGTCGGCCGCGTAACATATTTTTGCAGTTCTTACGAGCAAATGAACGAGCTTCATCTATCACATTTACGAACGAGCTCTCGAACCGACGCCGGGAGACGATCCGTCTGAAAACCGTTCCGCGCCGCTTCCCGGCTACATCTGTTTTATTAATTTGCCTGTGCTTTCGTGCCACCACCGTACCCGATCGTGCGATGTTTCTTTTTCAATTGTTCGATGCTCTCAGAGAGCATTTATCGGACAAGTGCGTTTACTCGAATGGCAGATCTTTTTACCGTAGACTTTTGTTGACAGCATGTTTTGCACTTATATTTCAATTAATTGTTGGGAACTTTGATTTTATTTACGAAACATTTTTAAGTCTTTAAAGTTCTCACTGTAGCGTTATTTTGTATAATTACGCATGGAACAATTATTCGATCAATTTAAAAATACTGTTGCGGACGAATGTAAATATTGATGCAACGCGCGAACGATTTAAATTTTATTCACAAGCAATTAACTCAGAAACACTGTCACAATCGCGTCTACTCACATCTTCTATCGTATCTATCGTATCTCGTTAAACGATGCAGCATTGCCTGCACATTGTCAAATTTTAGTAGCAACAATTAATTCAAAGATATTGCTATGTCTATTGCCTGTATCTTATCGAATCACGGTTCGTTAAATAAATAAATAATAATAATACCAATAATGAATATATGTATATATATATATATATATATATAAGGAGAAATAATTAAATATTAATGACTTCCCTTCCACCGACTATATATATCAAATTTTATCATCACCGAGATGAAAAATCTACTCTGAAAAATTCCCTCGCAGACCAGGCAGCAGTTCGTAAAACTTGTCGCGGACACGTTGAGACGTATCCTGTCGGTTCGATAACTTCAATAAACATCACAGGTCCGATTCGGTTTGCTCTAGACGTCTCTCGTCTAGCCTCTGCTTTCCGAACTCTGCGAATAAACAGTCGACGATGGTTTCTCGTCGTATATCTTCTAGAAAGTAGAAACACAGCGAGCAAAGTTTAGGTCGCCGACTAGCTAAAATTAAGGCTAAAAGATTCGTGCACACGATCCCCCCCGTTTGTTTCGTTTCGTCGGCGAGAAAAGTGTTGAAAATGCTGCGTTTTGAAAACGCCAGACAAGCGAATACTCGCGTTCGTCTCCCATTTCGACAAATTCGTGCTCGTTTATTGTACAAACACTCGTTCAATGAGTACAAGCAGAAATTTGGTCCAAGCAGGGGACCAACGAGCGTTCCTTCATTTGGTCTCATCAACGTATTTGCAATTTAGATCGTGCGTGCATATTCCCTCGAGGGAAAAAAAAGAAAAAAAATTAACAGACGTTGAAACTGATGCTCAGCGTGTGAGTTCTAACGCGAGACAATACGTTTCTACGAACACGTCGTGACGTTTGTCGTTTGAACGCTGTAACGGTGTAAACTCCAACGTAGATCGACGCGAATAACGAAATACAGTCAATCAGTTGCCATCTGTTTCAATTGCTCTGGTTCTTCGCTCGATTGGATTAGTCAGGTGCGTGCGCGACTGAGACCCGCTTCCGCTACCGTTTCTTACGAGCCTCGTCGGTCCATTTCGAAAGTAAATTCCGATATATTTCCGAAAGGAAGGCTCTGCGCGATTGTCTGGCGCGGATAGCCGCGATGCCTCTTTGGACTGCGAACGTCAGCGGTTGGGACACGACGATTGGCAAATAATTGACCAATTTAAAGTTACGTGACTGGGACGTGTCTCGTCGAGGCGAGACGGCGCGAGACGAGGCAGGGGAAAATGTCGTGGGGAAAGAGGACCCTGCTGGTGGTCCCATGGCGCCATCGTCTTTCTCTTTCCCTCGTCCCACCCTCGCCACCTCTTTTTCTCTCGCCCCATCGTACGCTCATTTCCCCCTTTTTTCCTGGCTCTTCGATTCGAGCCGATCCTCGCCGACAAGCAGATTACGTTTCTGTCGCACGGTAAATATGACGGATAGGTTTCGTTTGGACCACTGCGAAATGGGTGTGAAACGAAGGCGTTGAACGATTGGATCGAAAATGGTTACGGAGTTGATCGAATGGCGAAAAAAGTACGAAGCTTCAACGCGTCAGATGTACTGTACGAAATGAACGTATTTTGAATTTGATGTATTGGTATGAAAGTAACGGATGGTTGGTTAGCCAACGATGGGAAATAAAAAATTTAGATTTGAAAAATAAATAAATATATATATATATATATAAAACACAAGTACTTTTTTCGTATTATGTGATACCGACTTGGACGTAGGATTTGAAAATAATCGAGAATCTGTAACGCTATGGCTCACGTAAATATTACGATACTTTCTTGAAACTCTTCTAACTCTCATTATGTAATAATATTATAATCAGGGATGGCTATTATGATTATATTTACATTACGAAGTTCATTATTAAAATGAATTATGTTATACGTGATTATATTTGAAAAACTAATCTGAAGACGACTTTTCTGCCGTAAAATTGATATGCAAACATTCGAATCGATAGAAAACAAATTACAGTAGCAGACAACGCCCCTCCTACTCGAGGTCTGCCCCACGCCCCCTCGCGAATCACGTGACCCAAATCAACCAATCGCTAATTTTCGTTGCAAGAGGCCCGATTTTCTGGGTTACTCCCGCTAAAATCACTTTCAGCGAGAAGAAAAAAAGTATATAGTACGAATAACCGTCTTTTATATTACCGTGTTAAAGATGACCTCGTTGAATATTATCAATATAACGTATAACTGTTTGAATACGATTGACACTTTTGTGGTGTCTATGAAATGCACGAAATATCTCGTAATACATTTTTAGATTGATTTCAGACTTGACCATAATAATAATAATCATGATGGTCGAATTTCACTGTATAAAAAAAAATTTCGAGTTCATTTCCATAAAAGTTTCCTATGAAAATTCTTGGTCGTAAAATTGAATTTTTTTAATAAACAGCCAACGTCGTCTTAAAATATTAAAAAAAAAAAAAACAGAGAGAGAGAAAGAAATCTCTGGAGCAGAGAGCGTCGACCGCGTGGTGTCCCGAGTCAAAGGTTGAGGAAATCCCTTTGTAGACGAAATTCAAAGCGTACCAACATGGGGGCAGGATATTACGTGAAAATCTCGATTTCGCCGGCGGAACGGCCGCGCGACGGTGAAACAGCGAAAGAAAGGGAGGAAGAAAAAGGGTAGGGAAAAACGGGGGAAAAAGAAAACGCCAGCGCGCCCATGTGTTTCCAATTGCGCCACCCTCCGCGCCCGATTCTCGCACCCCGCCCTACGTATGACATACGATTCGCTCCTTTTTTTGCTCGCGGGCTTGTTTCTTGCGAAAGAGCGCCGCGGCGCTCTTTAATCACCCTTCTCCTTCTCTCTCTCTCTCTCTCTCTCTCTCTCTCTCTCCACCCACCCACCGTCGGCGCTTGCAAACATAAAAATGGCACACCGCGATTTGCCGCCGGATGAAACGCCGCGCGCGCCGAAACCGTCGCCGGGGACTTTTGCGAAAATCTTTCCCCGTCCGGCTTCTCGCACGAGGCGCGCACCCCTTACGCGAGCTATTATTCCAGGTGTCGGTTGCATCGTATCTTCTTGCCGAGGAGATCCAACTCGAATGATTAATTGGATAAGTGTTTTTATGGGGGTGTTATATGATTCAATAAAAACATTAATTTTGTAAATTAAAAATTAATATATATATATATATATATATATGATTAAAGGGTTAATTATTATTATTATTTTTTCATTTCAGTACGAATCATTGATATTGATTTGAATGTTATAAATGGTAAGAGTTCGAAGTCAATACTTTGTAGAAATCTCTTTCTGTTTAACCGAATGAAATTTAATTAGACGAAAACGCGGTGGAAACGTGTGCGCCAAACGTAGAAGTAAAAATGTACAAATTAAAAGTTGTACGAACGTACTTCGTAGGATTGTTTACAGTAATCTCTCGAGATTATTTCGTCAAAGAGGAATGGAAATTGACTAATTTTAATATTAAAATTTTCTATTGGCCACACAAGCACAATTTTTGAAACCGACATCTCGCTCTTGGCAGTACTAACTGCAACGACATGCTCGAGCCAAAATACAGATGGTTGTTTGGCACGAACGAGCACTCTCTCCTCCTTTGCTTTTCTTTCGCAAAGCCGAGGACTTCTTTTTGCCTTTCCTTTTACACTCTGACTTGTTTTCCAATATATATATACGTATACACGCGTACATCGTCGCTGAAGTTTCAAACTTTACGACTCTCGTAAAATTATTCGAGATTATCCATGTTCACTCGGCGTACGAGAAACGAATAAATATTACGAGATATCCAAAAAATGTCTGCAATGAGTTGAAAAATTATTTATATCGTTTTTAATTTTTTAACGTTTCTACGATGTTCGTTCTTTGTGCGTGCCACTATTTTGTAACTTGATAAGAACGAATTTGTGCAAAATTTGTGGGCAGTGGGTTGAATTATGCTCTTCATTGTTCGTACAAATGCAAAAGAAAAGTGTATTCAGCTCACTGTTTTACTAAAGCGGTGAGAATTTGCATATTCGTAATTCCGTCGCAAGGAAATTTACTGGAAAAGTTCCACTGTTTAAGTGAGCTGAAATCAAATCCGCTATCAAACGCCTAACGTATCTCTTAAAAAAGTGACAGATTTACACAAAATTTACAGTTGGCGGTTCGCCTTTGTCAAAGTTTTCCTGTATTCCAGTCTTCTGTAAGCTCTGTCGACTTTCGAGTTTCGATTTCCGCCGCGTCAGGGAGGTCGGTGGCGTACATCGATAGATAATAAAACCGCGAAACCGTAACAATTTCCCGCGGACTCGTAAAAAGCGTATTAAAGCCGGCGAGTGGAAAGTTCGCGATTTCTGGACGTTCGCGAGTAAGAAAGTAGTATTTACGAGGAGAAAAGTTTCTCGGGCAATCGGAACAACCGAGTTTCGCAACTTCTTAAAGACTGTGCAATTTCCGGAGGAGGACGGGAAACGGGATAGCTCGTTCTCTCTGCCTACAAATCTCGCGCGGTTCGAACAGGCTGGGCAATTTTAAAATTGCAATTGCACTCTTCGCGCGAAGATTCGAAAGTTTTAAGAATTATTGTTATCAACGCGTTTGAATGCAACGACGGTGATCACCGGTGATCTGTTCTATCTCTGTAAACATCTTAGAATAATCAATCTGAGATGAGAAATATGCTTTCGTTGTACTTTATCGCAGTATATATATCTTGTGGAAATTAAATGTTTCGTCTCGCGTAAGTGTAGGGCAAACGTATAAAAGAAAAAGAATGTATTAAAATACTACTAGTCTGATCATTATCAGTTTTATGGTCTGATGATTGTGGAATATTGTTGTACATTTGTTATATATTAAAATACTATCAATCTAATTATTATCAGTTTTGTTTGATGCTTATGGAATATTGTTGTACATTTGTATATATAAACGTTGTGTGAAACATTGTCTGACAAACAGTAGCGGACGAAAACCTGAAAGCTGATATTTCTCGCATGTTGCACGATATTTGCACCTACACAGGATTGGAAGATACGATATTAATAAAAATCGTCTGTTCTAATTTTAGAAACGAAATTAAAGCACAAGAACCCGAAACTGAGAGAGACGTAATTCCTAGAGATATTAAAAATTTAACGAAATTTAAAACGAAACGTAAGATCGATCGCGAAAATTTTCAAAAATATCAAATTTGTATCTTTCTAATCGACGCTCAACAAACGAAATACATCTTTCGTTCTGGATATTTTGCACGTCCACGATCCAGTACCAACTCGTACCAACATTAACCAAGTTCAAACAATTCCCACACGGTGTGGTCTCGGTTTATCGCAACAGCAATGACTATTATCTAGCCCCTTGACGCCAATGCTCGGCGCGTCTTGTCCTATAAATCTCCAACGAAACAATTACCTCGATTATCTCTGTCCGAGGCGACTTTGAAACGTAACCAGTGTTCGGTAGAAGCGAACACGTAAAGGGTTTCTCCGTGCAACCCCACAGAGAGGGAACAAGCGGGCGATAAGCGGGCGAATGGCAACCGGTGTACAGGCCAGGCGCAGTCGGCACGTTAGAATGAAAAAGAGCGTTGTCGTCACGGAACACGGGATCCGTCGCGTATGCTCGTGCCACGCTATTTTAGGCTAATTAGCCGAGGCATTAATCAACCGAAGGGGAAACGAACTTGACATCGAAAGAAAACGACCTGCGATAACCAGTTTCCCCAAGCGTCGCCGTGTTTCCGACGCGCCTAATCTTTCAATTCTTTCAACCGTCATCGCGAGAGATGGAATTTTTCCTTCCAGCAACGATTGTAGAACGCCAAGGAATAATGTTGGATTCTGACGACAAACGCTGTTGTACGTTCTGCTACATTTGTCGACAGATTGACAAAATTTACGCAGGTTAAAAAATAGAGAAGCATCGTTGCATCTATTTTTCATATTTCGAATAAAATTTTCCGCGTCAAAAGTAAGAAGAACTCGACATTCGACTCTCTGGCGAATTTCACTCTTGGAAACAATATCGTCGCTACGTGGTTCGGCTTTGGTGAAGTTATTATAGCTGTAGAACCGTTGGTTGTTAAGGAGAAATACGTCCACGGAATCACGCGATTGACACATCGAAATTATCCAGGGGGAAACAAAGGACTGTTGCAACTTTCTTTTGATACTTATCGCGTGGAACTCTCTCATGTTCATTCAAAAAAAGAAAAAAAAAATGTAAAAACCTAGAAAAAAGAACGATGTAAGAAATATAACTCTGGAAAATTTGTTAACAGAGTTCGTTCTTTACGACAGATTTTTCCAACTTGATTAATTACAGAATATAAATTGAAGAAGCTGTGCAATGCAATCAGATTAGGTTTCTTTTAATTTCAGTGCGCGGGACGGCATTACAAAATCAAAGACCAAGGAATATATATATATATATATATATATATATATATATATATATATATATAAATTAAAAATAAAGGAAACTCGATCTAAACAATTTCTAGCAGCTTCCTGAAATTAAACAGTCACCTAGGTCAACCTTTAAATTGACAAGAGCTTTACATCGCGTCGCAATAAATAAATCAACGTTCGTCGTGATTATTTTGAAACAAGTTTAAAATTATTTCGTCACTTGCACCCTCCATTTTCTCGAACATTTACGTTTGCGACGAATGCGGACGCAGCAATATGTAAAAAGTAACTCGGCGTTACCGCGCGCCAGCAATACTCCACGATGGAAATTCTTTCTAAACGGGGAAATTCTCGGAAGAAAGCGCAGACGTAAAAAGAGTTTTCAAGGAGTCGTCATCTGGAGCGTATAAATACTCGAGTGAAAAATCGACCAGTCTCGGGACGAACCGGAGCGAAGAGCAAATATGGATGGCGGTGGCGCACGGACACAAAAATCTGGGACTTTTCGTCGTGGAAGCCTGGTTTTTACAGTCATTAATTCCGGGATATCGCCGGCGTCACGGCAAGGGTGACTTTCGTCCCTTTCACGAGCGGAGATTATGGATCCACGTCCTCCTCCCGACAGACGACGCGGGTTGGTTGCCGAAGAAAAAGAAAACACGGGCAACCGTGCGTTTTTCGAAGCTCGTCCGATGGCCCATCGCGGCAAACGAGAAGCTGCATTAGAGGGCCGAGCCGAAATTTTTCAATTCTTCCGCGCAACGTGCGTGGAACGAACGAGTCGAACCTTCTGTGGAAATTAAGCGAGATGAGGCAACGATACACAAACTTGTTTTCGTATTTGTTGGAACGCGACGTTCTTACGATTGACGCTACAAGCAAAGTGTATTTGTAACACAACCTAAACAAATTTATGTTTTTTGATTTATCAAGGAAGGAATTTATTAAGGCTTCTCAAGGAAGAAAGGAAAATTTCAGTTCGAAAATTTTTGGTCGACGGTGGTATTTCATAACCAAGAACGAAGTGCACTTCAAATTTGTTATTTGTAACCAACAGTCTGTGCAAGAAACTGAACTTCCATGGCCTTTATATTTATTTATTTATTATAGACTTGTATGTTTATCAAAAAACTGTTTTAGTCGCGTGTAACGAGTAAACAGTTGGATATTTGTTCATTGACGGAACATTTGAAAGGTGGAGAGTGCACGCAACAGCGAACAAATATACGAGATATCCAGAATGATTTTGCACGTCGTAATATTTGATCAGCAAAATCAATCTCTATTTAGCTTGCACTTTTTTGTAATGCAAAAAAAGTGTAGAGTTGCGCAAATGTTCACAGTTCCGACAGCAAAATAATCTAAATACTGACACTTGAAAAATTAACTTGAAAGCTTAAACAAAATTAGCATAGATCTCACAGGCTCTTACCGTTACATTATTAGTCTCAGCTAAAGATCGAATTTTCAATTGTGTATCAACGCAGATAATTCCTTGAAATTAAAGAATAATAGAGAAATTATAATTGAACGAAAGATGTAAAACGTACAACGCAGAGAGTAAAATGAGTATAAATAAAAATTAAAAAAAGCAACATCACAGATGGAGCCTGCAATACTCTGGAGGAATAAAATGAAAAATTACCCGATTCAACAACTCTTTACACCAGCGTCACAGCGAGGCATGGAACTAATGATAAAGCAGAAATGGAAACCGGCGCTCTCGATCTCCCGCAGGTTTCCCATAAAAGAACGTTCGTAGCCTCTCGGCCAAAGTCACGGTGAAACGACGACGTCAGGTCACGGTGCTTCCCTACGAAGTACGGTAACGCGAGAAAAATCGACAAATCGAGCAGCACTCGCCATCTTCTCGATTCCTTCTCGAGAGAGAGAAAAACAAAAAAAAGAAACAAAGGATGACTCGTTGGCTGGCTCGCGTAATTCTCTCGCGATCGATGCGAAACGACGACGACACGCAGCACGTGGAAGCGAAGACAGGCAATCGATTAGAAAGGATTTGCGACAACGCGGAGCGTGGATCGTCGAAGGTCGAGTCACGCCTCGACGCTGCGCGCCGGAAGAAGAGAGTCTCCATGAAGTCATCCGGCTCCAGACGCGACAGATATTCGCAAGGTCGAAAGTAATTAAAAGTGAATCGAGCTACGAGCCACGGCGCGGAGAGAGTCGGGCCCGCGGGAACGCGCGGGTACTTGCGGCCAGAGCGTAATTAAAGCGTTACGAGATGAAGGAATTCTCTCATGTACCGGGTGTGTATCAGCCGAATGAACTCGTCGTTTGTACGACGAAAGAAATTTGCGCGTAAAACTCGAACGCGATCGGGTCTCGTAAAAATTAATTGACAATTCCGTTTATTCGTCGAAATAAAAGTGACGATGCCTCTTGAATCTCTGTTTTAAAAGGCACGCTCGTGCGACTCGATCCGCGAGTAACACACATTGGCATTATTTTTTGTTCGTTCCCGCTTTCCATTACTTGTTCGTTTATATTTACTCGCTTCTGCTCGCTCTGGCATTGTTTGTTTCGTACTTTTCAACGCATCTGTCATTTTCTGGTTTTTCTGGCTTGAAGTTTATAGTGTCGTTATAGTATCATTAATATATACAAAGTAAGAAAATTCATCACTTTGATCTTTATTTGCCACTTTATCCGTGTGTACGGATCCGTGTAAATCACAGATAGATTTTCTGCGTTTATTATAGGGAATATGAATACGTTGTAGAATTGCAGAAAATGTTACGTGCAAAAATATAGAGCATCTGTTGAAATATTCGGTAAACGAAACAAGTTTCCAGCTAATTTTAATAGAAGTACAAAATCGCAAGTTTCAATGCAGTTATGCGTGTGATGTATTAATTGTGATTATAGATATAGCGAAAATATGAAGTGCGCCGAACGTGAATGAAGAAAACGTTCAGACTACAGACACCGATATTAGCAAGTACGAAACTGAAAATAACTTGGCGTTATAACACACGCAGCAGTTCTTGTTTCTTTGAGGTCGAAGAACAGTTGAGAGAATCTCAACTTGGCTTGAAACTCGCTACGTGGAACTACCCCGAGTCAAGTAAAGTAACAGTTTCGCAGATAAAGTTACTGATTCGTGAGAAAAGTAGTTGGAGTTTAATCTACTTGAATGCAAACAATTCGATTAACGTACGCCTCAATGATATACACGGTAACCAAAAATATCAAAATCAACTAATAATCATTTAAATACTCTGATTAAATATTACACAAATATAATTGTATCGCTGTATATACAATATTTAGCGGATGAAGCAAAAACCTCTACTTGGATTCCATTTCATCGCGTCAATCAAAAAAATTCCGTCGTTTCTTAAACATTAAATTGTAATTTTAAAGAACCATTCGACGAAGCAAAAATAATTGTTCTGAAGAGTGAAACAATATTTTTCTACGTTTCTCTTCATATATTTCTGAATGAAAAAAAAAAAAAAACCCATTTCTGAAATTACAATACATTCTAAAATGTTCCAAATTTCACGCACACTAAAGCCTCAACAAAGATCAATTTCCAAGAGACTACGGACACCTACAGCGATCAGCCTGTTCCACGCGATGACTCTCTCGATTTCCATCTAACAGGATCGAAGATCCGAGCAACTTGGCACCTACACCACGCATGCGTCAGAGCGTACGACACGCGCTCGAATAAATCGTGTTGCAATCTCGATTAAAAAGAAAAAAAAAGAAAAAAAACCGGCATGATCCGTCCGTGTAACGAGCTTCGAGTGCATACCGGCATTGTCGCGGCTGTCGTCTGAAATACTAAAAAGAAATCCCGTGATTGCAATGAGCGTTTAACCCGTTATTCGATAGCCGGCGACGTTGCAAGGCCATATCGATACGTAACAATCTAATTCTGCGAAACAATAACACGCCTTGCATCGTCGCCGCGTTTTCCTATGGTTCGAGAATAAGGCTATTGTTACGTTGGATGCGTGTTCCATTTGCGTAGTATGTTTTCTCTGACGCGCGTCGTACAAAATCGACAAACTTGTGCTATTTTCTGGAGAATTTTCTCAATCAATCGAACGCGATTGAAACAAGGAGATACAGAAGAATCTACGGGATTCTAACGGAATCAGAAACATTCAACAAGGGGCGGAACTTTCGAAATTGAAACTGCAGGTGTGCTCCAATTAAATCTACTCGCGAAAGTGAATATTTATCAAACGCACAAGTGTACCCTCAGTGCTTGCTACGGATCGGAATTTGTGTTTGAATGTTTATCTTTTGCAGAACAAGAGAAATTTCATCCATGTGCAAATTTTACATTTGCCGTAATAACACTGCGACGAAATGACACAATTACACGTATTGATGAAATTTGAAAATACATATAGAAGTTACTTGAGTAATTAACTGAAGTATTTATATAAGTATTTATAAAAGACGATCCCAATATTGAGACTCGTCGAAATAACAAAATATTAATATACAGTGAAAACATAATAATAACTGAGCGTATTAAATATTTTGTAATTGCATGCATGTATACACTTTCAGATTTGTCAAAAGTTTTGCCAATAACGCAATCATCGTGTTCGTCCCTCGCGACAAATGCGAACGAAATTCAAAAACGTTTCGTCATGTAACGCGCATAATTCCAAGAAATTTTCAAATATTATACATTGGCGATCGACCGCACGTCCGAATAGGCATTCAGCGTAACAACGCAAGAAGAAAAAAGAAGAGGGAGGGAGAAAGAAGGAAGGACATTGACGGTACCGTTACTACCGCGATGAAATTCCACGATCGATCAAAGTTGCGTACCAGTAGCGTTGAATCGCGCTGCGTGCGCGCCGTGGTAACCGAAGACGTCGCGCGCTCGCTGGAACTCGAGCGAGGAGGACGAACGTCGTGTCGAGCGGCGTAAAACGAGGAGCCGAGTCGCGCGCAGAATTTCAGCGAGAGAAACGAGGGAAACGGGATTCCGGGAACTCGAGCCGATAGAAAAATAAATTCCTGACTTTCGGCCGAGTCAACAGCAGGGAGACGGCCACCAGTTCCGGTGGCGGTTTCTCAAGCAGCGCGGTTCTCGCTGGTAGTTTTCGACGAACTGGGCGCACAGCTGGTGTGTCCGGCATAACACATCGCTCAACAAGTCTCTCGTCTGACACGTATGTGGCGACACCGTTGACAGACCCATACGATTTCTGGATAGCAGCGTCCTTCGAACGACACGATACGTTACAGTGGTTTTAGTGATTTTCCCAGTTTTGTAATTTTCAAAACAACGGACAAGAAAGAATTTCGCGTGTCGATTAAACATTGTTTTTTGATGGGGAAAAATTGACGTTGAAGCCAAACAGCGGCTTGATGAGCGTTATGGAGACTCTGCTCCAGGGAAATCAGCTATTATCGACTGGTCCCACCGTAGTAGTCTCCAGATCTGGCTCCCAGCGACTACTGGCTTTTGGCTCAAATGAAGAAGCGATTGCCGAAACTGAGGCCTATTTTTTTCGAGAGCAAAGACAAATCGTTCTACAAAAAAAGGCAGTACGTTGAACGAATAAAGTCGAATTTCTAAAAAAAAAAAGAAAGACTTGTTACGCGTGACCGACTCGAGACCGGAATCGCCGATCGCTTTGGAAATAGCGGTACGCCGTTCGCGCGCGCTCTGCGTACGATTTAAGAACCGGGGAAATTTCAGCGGGCTACGAATTATTCCGGCCGCGAAGCACGGAGAGGCGGAGCAGGCCTCGGGGAGAAGAAGTTAACAGTTGGCGGGAAACTAGATTTCACCGAGCGAACGTAATCGAGTTGAATTTTTAACCGGCTACTGTTGCCACCGTCGTCGTAGCCGGTTCCTAAAAGACGACCGAACTAATCGAATTAAAAACGCTCATGAATTTTAATACTTCCGTCGAACGGCGAAATGAGCACGGAGCAGTCCTTGAATCCAATTCGCTTCTCCACGCCGCGATCCAGCCCACGATCTAGTCAACTGAATTTCCGATCGCTCGCGCATCCGCTCCGTTCCAACACGCCTGCGTATTCTCTCTTCTTTTTTTTTTTTTTTTTTTTTTGGATTTTTCGTTCCCTCTGGCGACTCTTAGATGCGAGCTCGATCGATCCGTAAATCGAGGCTGAACAAATTGCAAGAAAGAGTAAATTATATCTCGTCATTTTTGGTTTAGCTCATACAGGAGTCACTGTAGACGCGAATTTAGCAATATAAAGTCTACAGTTAAATAAAAAATGTTTACGGAAAAATAGGAATTTCACGAGTATTTTATGAGTATTGATTAATCACCTTTAGTTATAACTTATGGTTTAAAAATTGATTCCAAAAAATATTTTAAAAGTGATTTAATTTTAACTAACAAACGAATTACGACGAATCAAGAATTTTTGTAAGATCTACCGACCACGCACTTTTATACTTATTTGTTGCCTCGCGACAACTGACAACTTCCATCTCCCTCTTCCGAACGTTTCTGAACATTTCAGTTTAATCGTAAGAATTACTTTTATTGCCGCGAATGAATTTACAGTGATTCATTTCTTAAAAATCGTTAAAACGGTGAAAGAAAGAAAATTGAGAAAACATGCACAAGGTTTAGGTTAGGTTAGGTTTAAATACTGTACTTTCTATTGCCCACCAGTGTATGTACTAACGTTCAAAACTCGATATACAAAATTAAATGAACGAATTTCGCTTCTGAAAGAAGCTCCTACATTCAAATACAGACACGTTGTTCGTATTAATTGGTCGTAGTCGGAAGAAATAGGACAGCGGATTGCCATGCATCGCGTTGTACTCCGTCTGTTTGCTCGTTTTATCTCCCCGCGCGCTGAGATGAACGCGGCGCGATTATGCAATCTTCTTGAACAAAACAGGCCGAGTATTTCGGACGAGGGAACATCTCCAACTGTGTAGAAACTCTGTCTAAAATCCAAGAAGAGACGAAGAGCGTGCGAACCCGGAAGCCAAAATTGCCCGTGATGTCACCGTTGGAGAGCGTAATCAGCCAAACAATCACCCTCGTCATTCGGACCATTAGTTACCCCTGAAAGAAAACTACGACGCCATTTACTTCTAACCGACCGACCAAACAAATTCATCAGCGAACTGTGTCAATACAATAAACTTGGGTACGGACCTTCGACAAGACCTCGGGGGAAGGGAAACTTCGGCGAAAGAAGGGAGGGAAAGAAAAAGGAGGGAAACGAACAAAACCCGTGGAGAGTCCGATTGTGGGTCACTCGACGTCCCACTTTCTCCTCTTTCCGCGTTGCCTCCACGCACACGAGTCTACGGGTCTGCGTGCGCGGGAGAGAGACCGCCGCGTCGCTCTCTCGTCCTTTACTCGAGAGTATGTTCGCCGAAGAATGGAAGCGTTCGAGAACCGAGGAGATATCGGGCCGGGTCGTGGCTGCAGTCGAGGAATTTTCCTCGAGATCAGGTCGAATTCTTGAAAATATGTCGCGAGATAGGGGACCTCGAGAATCCGAACCACGATTCAGGACGAGGCTCGCTGTTTGTTTGCACGACCGTGAGTCGTCGAAGAATCCTCCAATTCGATCGTTGTGAAATTCTACGAACGAGATTACGTAGACTCGACTAGACGATTGTTTCGTTGCAGAAAGATCAAATTCATTTTGTAATTCAGTTTGTCGTAATATCTGTAACTTTACAATCCCATGATTTGTACCGATTGAGCAATACGAAAAACATTTTGTTGACTAAAGAAAAATGACTCAAAAGCAAAAGAATGTTGAACGCAGACAAACACAAGCAAGAGTCGTTCTCGATACGAGGCCTTATTTTAAGATGGTCAAGATATCGGGTTTGTCTGGTTGTTGTTGACATTGGAAGTTTAAATCTGCGTTTTTCAATTTTCCTTCAAAATCGTCACAAACTTTCCGGACAATACGTTGATCACGAATATTACAAACGTTGGAAGTTTCCCTCATTTCAAGCATGATCACCTACGCGACATAAACAGCTTGTGAAAATAGTCGCAGTAAGAACTATTGTCGGAGAATGTAGAAAAACTACACGACACGAAATGTTGCGTCACTTACATTCTACGACTGTACCACGCGTAGAGTTTGGAGATTGCTGCCGTTGATCGGTACGGTGATGTACGTTTCTATTTCTATCGATATTTTAGAACAACCGAACGTTCACTCGCCCATCGTGACGTGATATATTTTCACGCGTCGAAGAATCCCAGTACCCTGTTCGCGTTCTGGGAAATTTATCCCAAGCCAATGAGATCCGGCTTCTTCTCGAGATCTCGGAGAGTATGCCGATATTCTCGCTCAAAATTTCAGCTCCTCGCACCGATAGCGTAGGAGATCCAAAGACCTCGTCGATCGAGCGTCGGGCGGGTGAAAGGACGCGAAAGGGCGTCCGCCGTGCGATCGAGCGACGGCGTGCGCCGATCCACCGTTGGAGGATTCGGCGCGCAAAGGGATCTGCACGCGAAAAGAAATACGCTCGATGCAAATTCCCCGGTTTCCCCGGTCGCAACATAATTACCCCCGTGGAACGGGGGTCGGTTTAAATCTGGCCGCGAACGAGGGTTCGAGCGTGTGTGTGTGTGTGTGTGAGGCGAGGAGGGGACGCGAAAAAGGCCGACTACAAAGCGATAATGCCGGAAACGAGCGGAGATGCAAATGAGAGTCGCTGTTACCCGTGGACACGGACGAGGACCCGTCCCCCCGTCCCCCTGCCCGGCCGTTGGCTGGCTCGCAGGTGTTCGCTGTAATCGATTCTCGGCGATCGAAACCGGCGAAACGGAGAAACGAAGCTTTGCCGAGGGATTAGCACGATTATCCGAATAATTAGCCTGCAGTTCGGGGAAGAGGCCGGGGGGGGGGGGAGGGCACACGGCAAATAAAGCTTCACCACCCCGGCCGATTCGAATTCCATCGGTGTATATTTGCTCGCATAGCTGGCGCGCGTCGCGAGGTGAACGGGCGATTGTTCCCTCTGAAACCGGGCAAAAACCGGGCTGCGCCGCAGAGGAGATCGAAATCGTGCCGCGGTGGTGCACGCGTTCCGCTCGCAACGTGCGTTGCCCGATCGTTGATTAATTTCGCGAGAAATCGCCGCGTTCCGCAACATCGAGCCGAGTGATCGCGAGTCTTTGTTATCTGTGTTAGGGGGATATCTCAAGGATCGAGTATCGAGATGATAGCGCGTCCTGTGTTCTAACAGAATACACTGCAATTTTTGCTACTCTTGTCGTGCGCTGATGCGCCAGCAAGTATTAGCAGGTTAGACAGAGTTTAACGTGATTCGTCTAAATTACAAGAAGACTATTATTAATCGGTTAGAATTTTCGATAAATACAAAGTAAAAATTAAAACTACTTCCAAAAGCGTCACGTTCTCTAACTCTACAGTTTTCCAATTTGAACTTTGTTGTTCAAGGAATTTTAAGCGACGTCAACTACGAGAGTACAACATCTAACTCTGCACTGTAAAATCCCACAAGGATCGAATAACGACAAACAGTAATCGAAGGATTCCATGGACGAATGCCACCGAAAAAAGTCAATTTTATTGCAAAACCGAGAGACTTGCTCATGCGTTACGAACTAAAGGTTAAACTAACTTTGCTGTTTATTAATAAACCGTCATTCTTTACACTGAATCACGGTTATTATACACAAGCGGAAGATTGTGCGCGTCACTCGACTCGAATCACGACCCGCGTATGTAATTCGCTTCGATGTAATCTCCCTGACGAAGGCAATTCGATTTCGTGGAAGAGGCGCACGATTTACACGATCAAACAGAAGTGTAAAGAACGATAAAACGCAAAAAAAAGAAAAATATATCGTGACTCACCGAGCGCCTTGCAGCTTCCGCCGTGCAGGGAGTCACCGGCGAGCTGAATGATGGCCATGAGGAGATCACCGAGCATCAGGCAGGTGACATGATGAGTCTGGCAACGCCAGTGCAGAACGTGATGAGAGGCTGGCAGCAGCCAACCGGCGGCCAACGTGGCTGCCAGGAACACCGCGCTAATGATGAAGCCCACGGGATACAAGGTGAACCTGATGTCGGCTGCCTGCATTATTGGCCTGAAAGTTTACCAAGGGAAGCATTTTGATTTCTTGCTCGTTGCTCTCTCTCTCTCTCTCTCTGTGAGAATTCGTTTCGACTTGCGTTTCAACTGGAATATGACTGATCGTTTTGAACAACGCGTGGCACCAAATCCTGAACGTACGTGTCTTACGGTGTTGCAAGATCGAACTAACAAAATAAACAAATAATACCAAAGTGGATGTGACGTTTGAAATTGTTATAATTTAAATATAACACGAAAGTTGACGGTTAAAACGGACAGAATATAGTATTTTCTATTATACGTGCATATATATATATATATATATATATATATATAATTTATCATTTTCAAAAAAAAAAACGAGTGAAAATGAAGCGCGAGATGGAACACACGGTTGGTAATTAAAAATCACAGTCATCGATTGAACTCGAACTTTCAGTTGCACGATCGGTTGCACAAGAGACAGCTGTACTCTTTTGCGCGCGGTGGCAGAGGGTTGATTTGATTTTGTTGCGTTACGTCGTAACAGGTATTCTGAGCTCGCTGCCGCGCCATTACGAGCACCGATCGCCCCTGTGTGACACTCCGGTCGACAGTTTCGATTCCAGGAACATCCTAGTCCCGAATATACTCGAATTTCGACACAGACCCGCGCGCTCCGCTCTCTGTCGGAGCCGTGCCAGTGAAAGTCCCGGTGAAATCGTTTCACCGAGTTCCGTGAGGGGATCTCGCGGGCTTGGAAACGTCGTTCAAAGTTTCTCTGTCGGAGAATCGTGTCTCTAGCGGCAGCTGGCTCAGAGAAACAGAAGGCGTACGGCCGTTTCCTAGCTAATCAGCGCGTATAGCATCTCCACATTCGCATTCGCGCGTCATTCACGGCACACGTACGCCTGGGTATTCGCTTTCTTCTGTCGCCGGTGGTGCAAACAGACGGCCAAAACCTTCCGTTCTCGATAAAACGTCACGCTGGACGTCTACCCGCGAAAACGAGCTACCCTCCCAGCCCGGCCACGTGCAAACGGTGGCTCCCGTTAATTGAGTTTCGAGTGTTGTTTTGCAAATTGAACGCGACACCCGCGCGCACGTTTTCCGCGTACAATTGCCGAGACTCTCGTGCCGGGCGAGCTTTATTACCCACGTTTTTCGAATAAAACCTTTAACCGATGCTGTTTAAAGCATCGAGCGGCGCGATCGCGGTGAAAAAGATCGGCAACACCGGACTCGCGGTACGTCGGGGAAAGGTATGTCGGTTGGTCCGTGTTGCGTGTTAATAGATCGAGAATTCCGTAGTTTCGCGGACACGATTTAAAAGGTGAAAGCGAAACAAAAGTTTGTTCGTTCGCCTCGTTAGACACTTACAAAAAGAGCAATACTTTTGCATTTCGAAATTTCCGACAAGTATTCGTTAAATTAATCGAGTGTTTAATTTGCAAATTAAATATAAGAGTTACTATAAATCAAAAACGATCTGCAACGATTAAACACCGTACGTCGAAACGAGCGACTGCAGATTTCTATGCACTCGTAGTAAAATTTCGAAATACAGCAACGTACGCAGAAGTACAGATGCAAATGTAAACGAAGCATTTCAATTACGCTATTTCTCGTGACGTTCAAGGATACTGTCGTCGACACTGTACCGACCTCCTTCACGTACGAATCATCTCGAACGGAAACGCGTTCACGGATGACGCGGCGGATCGCGAGCGCACGGACGTGACCTAGAAATTCTTCGTGAGACGAAGTGAAAGTGAGGGAACTGGACTTTTTTCTCCAGCTGTTCTCGAGGCGGGGAGAGAGAGAGAGAGAGAGAGAGAGAAGCGGCCAGCGCCGAACCTCGGCTCATACCCGAGTCGAAGATGCAATTAAGCCGTACGATAAATCCAGATCTAGACAGCCGATGCTCGAACGGGCAAAAAGTCGATTCGTGCCTGGGGCTTTCAAGCAGGGCGTCGCTTACCCTCTTGGAGAGAGCGTGAATCGACCGATTGTCGATCGATTAAAACTAAATTGCCAGAGGAAGGAAGGGAGGGAGGATTACGAATCTTGAACGGTACGTGTTCGCTCGTTTGAGAGCGAAACTGTGTCCTGAAGTTGCTCTCGGAAGTGTTCCTCGTAAGTGGACGCTGAAAAGAGTTGAACGTTCGACTGTTTTCTGAGAGCGGTCGTCGCTCGCTCTCGAAACAAGAAGCGAGGAATAACGATCTCTCAAATTGAAAAGCGAACAGGTTTCGTATTCCGAGAGCAGCTCGTCGCGAATCGAAAAGAATACTCCGAGGACCAAACGTTCGACTTAATTGCTTCGTACAACGTTGATTGCAGAAAAAACGGCGAAAAAAGGAAAGTGAAATTTGAATTCTCCGTGAAAGGTGAAATTCCAAGGCTTTCTTTTCCTACCTTGCCTCTTCTTCTCGGTATCACGACCTTGATATGTCATTGGATACTGCGAGTGACGATTTAGGATTTCGAGTTACTCGGTCTTGGAATATTCAATTTCGTTGAATTGCAACTTCAATTACGAAGAAAATTTGTAAAATTTTACGATGTGAAAGAAATTGCTCCGATTTATCATTTATTACTTAACGATGTTGCAACGATCAGAGCTCCACGTTTCTGCACGTTCCTGCGATTGCGCACGTTCGTACTTTGCGTCACTTTGTTCGTGTCTTTTAAAGAAGCGACAGAAATCGTAGAGAGTAGGTGCATGATTTTTAAATTTAACCAATCCACAGATCAACTTCTATTTCTATTTCGAATAGCAAACTCTTATAAGTTTCTTACCAACCTATCGAAGTTGCTTTCAAGTGCAAAATTGACGCGCAAGTCACGTACTGACGTATCAATATTTTTTATCAGTCAGAATATAAAAAAAAAAATCGTCCCGGAAAGATTATCTCTGCATCGAAATTGTCAATTTCTTCTTCGTACGACGCAATAAAATCTTCCTCCACGAGGAGGGCTAACACGTTCGATGATGATTTGCACCAACTTTTCCACAGAACTCTCGAAGAATCCGGAATCGATCAGTTTGCCCGACAATGTTTGCCAACTCGAACAGGAACCGCGCGCTTTTCGCCCGCTTTTCCTTTGAAAAACCGGTGAAATTCAGAGACGCGTTACGGACGCGTCCCGTTCGTTACTTTAATTTCGTCTAACGAAGAAACGCGCTCCGTCGAGTAGAACGCCGGTTGCGCTCGTTTGAGGAGGCGCGCGGAGAAACGACGTTAACGAGAGGGAATCGCGCTGCCGTGTCGAGAAACAAGTGGAAAAATAGTAAAAGATCGGCGCGTATGGTTGCGTAGGCAGGATGTCTGAGATTGCTAACGTCGGAAAATCGTATCTTTCGCTTCGCGGCTCTTGCGATTTGGAGTTCGGTACGCGGGCAGTAACGACGTACGAGGGTGGGCGCAATGCTCAAAGTTACACTCGACTTTGCAACTTTTACCAACGTTCCGTTTCTTTGCGCCTGTGTCTTGCTTCCAGTCGCGCGATATCGCGCACGTTTGGAATCGACGTGAACCCGGCACCTAACTGATAACTCTTACAATTTTGCGATTTACAGCGAAATGATCCACAGATAGATTCATCGAGGACCAGTCAGTTTGTGTCACAAAATGACAATCTGTGAGAGAAAATTTCAAATATCCCCTCAATTTCCTCGGTATCTTTCATAATTTCATGAAACTTCAAGGAGTTCAAAAGTATTTATGATATAACGTCACGATTATACCGTTATAATTTTTATTTTGCACATATTCGCTTTTGACAATTATTTAATTTAACATTCAAAGTTGATGATACAATTAAAAAGATCAAAGTCAGATAAAAAATCGTTTCACGTGGTAAATGTTACAAAAAGCACTGTATTTTGAAGTTTTGAAAATCCGCAGTTTGGTCGTGAGAAATGATCGCTTGGTCCCCAAGCGGTAGGGGATCATAACGTTAGTATCGAATGTGAATTCTGGTTAGCGGAAGTTGTCGAAACTTACCTCTGCGGTGCGTGCTCGGAACAAGCGAACACTTTGGCCACGTGGTTCAGTTCCTTGACCCTCTCAACGCAAAACTGACCAGTGGGTAACGTGACGCCGTCGATTACCAAACCGCCATCTTGAAGCAACACGGCGTCCTTAGCATCGCCCAGAAACGTAAGATTGTCGAAACGGAGGCACGTTGGGAAACCGGGTACGATCTCGGCGGCAGCAGAAGCATTTGGTAACAAAGGCGTGGGATTGGCCGACTCTTCCGAAAGAACGCACGTTTGTCTGAAACACGTGAGGTTTTCGGCGATTATCGAATTTTGTTTCGAAAGCGTCGACAAAGCGATTGGCAACGCGGATCAACATTAATCGGCAGAAAATAAATTCCAAGATTAACGGTGTATGGTGGAAACGTTCGAGTAATTATGAAACGGAGGTGAAAGGATTAGGTAACAGACACGTACAGTGGTCGACTATTAAACAGTGGTGATTCAGAAATCCGTATCGAGCAAGAAAAGTCTGAGTAAGTTGGATCATATGCATATTGAAGCTTAACATTATTTGAATTTTTAGAAAAATGCCTGGTGTCATTATCGTTATAAAATAAAATTCAGCAACAGTGTCGACGATTTAGACAAAAAGCAAGCAAATGCAAACATTGTGCAAAAATTAAATTAACGTTATAACGATTAGATTCTATCAGTTCTATCGTGGCAGTTAATGCAAATAACAAGTTTCAGAATTTTGTCTTTTCCAATATTCTTTAATATATACAGTTCCAGTTTTCGCGATATTAAAATTTTTGCACAGGACAGACACGTGGCAGAATGTGTCGCATGCATGTACCACGCGGCAAACAAATTTTCGAATTCAATTATATGCAAAAAGGAAGCACCCTGTGGAATGTGTAATTTCGTTCCTTTCTCTTAACCGTGCTATAAAAACTGAAACCGAAGACTCTCTGCACGCAAGTTCGAGAGATTTACCTGGAAAACCAAACCGACACAACACCGAGTCACGAGAGAACCACAGTTCGTAAAACCGACGTTCGGAGTTTTCCAGGACATCTTACCCCGAGAAGTTCTACGAGAGAACGAATGGGACCCGAGCGAGAGCGAGAGCGAGAGAGAGAGAAGCAGACACTGCCAGAAGCGGAAAAAGAGAAAGAAAGAAAGGTGTAGGTATCGTATCGCAGGAATTTATCTGGGAAATGTACTGGCCAGTCACACAGAATTCCAACAAAGTCCACGGAACGCCCAAGCCTGTGCGATTGGAAGCGCGATTAAAACGGGGCTCTGCATTTTTTGTTTACTCGAGCGTCACGCTTGCATCGCAAACACCGCATTTCCGAGGGAAGTCTCGCGCAACTTTTCCAACATTTATTTTTTTCCCCCCTCTCTCTCTCTCTCTCGCTCTCGCTCTCTTTGTCTACCTCCCACCAGGGGACAGGGCCGGCGTCAAACGACAACCGGCGGCTCTCAATAAAAATACATCGGCCCGCGCGGCTAAACCGATAAATTTCGCGTAACCGGCCGAGCGATTACAGTTATTCTCGCAGCCTTCCCACTGAAACGCGGATCTCGTCGGGATACGTTCGGTCCCTTTCTAACTTGTCCGAATTATGCGGCTACCTTTGTACGCCGAGCCGTACGAAATTTGATTCGACTCCTTGTTTTTACGTTTGGCTGCGTGCAGCGGCTTCCCCAGCGATGCTGGAACGATTTTACGCGGCTACAGCATAAACATTGACTCTCTCTCTCTCTCTCTTTCTCTCTCGTGAAAAACAGAATATACAACGTCCGATGGTCGATTCGGATAATATTATTTTTCACAATTAGTGAAAATAGAAACGTTCGAGCGGAATTTCATTACTAACTGTGACGGAACTATGCTGAAAATTTTGATCGATGCTCGATCGAATGAATCCTCGTCGCTCGTTTGAACTCGAATATCCATTATACGAGTGAGAAAAGCGGCGAATGAAAGTAGAAGGAAGAATCAGAGAACTCCGGCTGTATAAATTATTTGTTCTACAACGCGTTTACGCAAACAGAATTCTATTGCGTTTATCAACAGTGTGTTTTCTTTCGTTCATTGAATATCTTGGTTTTGTATAGAAAAGGATTTGCAAGAAGAATTTTATATACGTACGTACACATATACGCGAAGAATATTTGAGTGTTACGAAGAATCGAGAAAAATAGTTTCACGGGTTGAAGATAAAAGTAAACGAGCAGAGAAAAGGAGAGACCAAAATGAATGAATGAAGAAACGAAAGAATTGTATCGTTTCAAGCCATTTAAAAAATTCGTCGCGAAAGTCGAGAAAGATTTAACTGGAATTTCACTCTTTGTTATTTATAGCTTTGAGAATCCTTCTTTTTTTTTCTTTCTTTTCAGCATACCATTTATTTGAGCTCGTCGGGAAACAAACTATATATATATATATATATATATATTATAAAGAAAGAAAGAAAGTGCATTCAGATATCTGAATCAGAAGAAGAAAGTTTCCGGTATTTTTTAATGCCACATGATAATTCTCGTGCGAAAGTGAAGCAAATAAAACTTATTCCAACTGTAATTATTACAACAATAAGCATTTTAATGCGTTCGCAGTACAGCGATGTAAGAAATATTTTCGTTGAACAAACAAATTACTGCCTGGAATATCTTGTCAATTATATATCAATTTGATGCAACGTTTCACTCTTCAAACTTTCTTTTGACCACATTGCGCCACCTGGAGTCGCACAATGCCGAGTTCGCCAAACGAGCGACCGAGTGAGAATTCAATCGGGAGAATTTCAGTTAATAAGTCATTGAGTAAAATTTCATTCCACTAAGGTCTGCTATAACGAGTTCCTTTAAATTACCTCTCAATTTCTACTGGCTTGTTTACGGAAGTGTTTAAACCTTGAAACCTAGGTTTCACAGAGATTACAACAGATAATATAATGAGATTATATCATGTTTGGTAAATGAAAAATTTATTTAGCGTTCAAGCAGCGCATCTACGAGCAACTTTTAAGAACATTTATTTCTCAAACGAGAATCTTTGCTGTTCGAGCTAAAAACGATACTTGTTCAAAAATTTCATCACGCGAAAGAAATTCACGATGGGAACGTTGCAAAGTTTTCAAAGTTACTTTGCCGGTCAAACTGCGGCGAGAGAGAGAGGAACTGGAAAAAAGTGTAGAAACAAGTTCCTTTGTAGCTTCAGCCACTTCCAAGTAACGAAACAAAGCAACTTTCCGACGTCGCTCGGGTCTATTGAAAATGAAACTACACGTTCTACTCCAACAATCACGACGAATACTCTCTTTTCTTCTCAAATCTGAATGGATCGCAGTTCGAACGTATCGTTACGTCGCCGTCGTCGCTCCGAAACAAGATTAAAATTCGTCTCGAAAGGATAGAACGGCCACGACGACCATTTTGAATTACGACAAAACGAAAACCAAACTTGAAAACGTTCAACGATATAATCGTACGTGTTATTGCCTTTCGGCAAAACTGCAATGTTGTATGTCGACACACACGTCTACTTTTGAATATCGCTTGCCAGTCTACGAACCAGCGTTTGTAAACAAGACACGAGTTACCGAGTCACCGAACTATCCTCCGTTTCTATTCTCTTCCTATTGTTTGCGTCGACAACTCTGCGTTGCGTTGTCGAGCAAATTTCTCTAATCTAAAGACTCACTCCTCTTCGTAGAACGTGGCGTTTTCTCCGCAACATTTCTTCACGCGTGGTCTCATGATGACAGCCGCGTTGCCCGGCATTCTGTTCTTCATGCAAACGAGAAGCGCGTTCGAATCGGCGCAGTACGCGTCCGGCTCGAATCTCTCGTTCACGTGGACGTCGATGATCACGCGACCGTCGTCCATGAGGACAAACGGATTGGTGATTCGGTACGGCACGTAGGTCAATGCGAAATTCTGCTCGCAAACGGGCTTCCTGCCTTCGACGATGTCCCATTCCGCCGGCGGTTTCTCCAACATATCCGCCTTGGACGGCGAGTAGATGATAGGCTTCCACTCGCTCTTGGTCGCCTTGCAGCGAGTCCTCGCGTCCACCTCGTTGTCGGACTCCTTCACCAGTTCCTCGTTGTGCCGGCAGCACTTGAGGATCGTCAGTCTGGTTTTCGTGGGTTCGTTCACCGGCTCGCACAACACCGGAATCACGACAGTCCAGAGAATCAGGTAGTAATAGATCGACATCGCAGCGAGAGATAATTATTCAGAGAGAACTATACGAATCGATGAATCGAAACGAATCGAGGGATCGAAAATCAAGCAAACATCACACGGAAGTGCCACTCAATCCCGTCTTTCGAAAGTTAGCCAACGTAGCCCAAAGTTCGCGAATACGCCAAACGAATACGCGAAGAATTTATCGCCGAATATTCGGTCGCGTATTCTGCGTCGAATACGCGAGAATTTCGGAACAGTTTGGGGGGGGGGGGTCACGTGTCTCTATCGCGTGTTTATAAACAACGTACAACGAACGGCGTCGTTCAATGTTCGCTGAATGATTATCGTTCGCGAGGGAACAACACCACACCACCTCGTGTATTTTCGCGATCGCCTCGATCTGCAGCTGGCGATCCAACGCCGTTGAATGGACCAAAATACGTGCGAAACGATCGGAGAAGGAATTTTGGCGCGTGTCGACAGAGAGTCGGGCTCGAAATCGGACGTGACTCACTCGCTCGAAGGTATCGGAGTTACTGAAGCGGGCCGACCACGCGGCTAGCTCTCGACCCACCGGCGGCAGCGTGGCCCGCGGTTGCGCGCGCACCTACCCGCCGCTCCCGCCCTTATTCAACCACCTAACCTTCTTCTTTCTTCCCGACGGACTTTCACGACTCTCGTGGGGTGACTTCGTGCGACCACGTGCTCGCTTCCACCACGCTTCCTTCCCGGAAGTGGAACGGTACCTTGCGTGAATCCCTACCCACCCAACAATTTTCTCTCTCTCTCTCTCTCTCTCTCTGTCTCTGTTTCTGGAGGATTTCTATCTGAGAAGCGTCATAATTTTCCTTCTTTGAAACGATGAGCGCGGCGATTGAGAATATTTTTACATCGTCTACGCGTGCACTTTGAAGACGCTGTGAATACGCTGAATTATTAAGAGAATTAAATTCTTTTTGTGCCTCGTGTTTACAAAGTGTGTGTTTTTACAGTGAAAAAGTAATAGTTTTTTCTCGAAAGTAATAATGCTTTGTGATTCCAGCTGATTAGATGAAAATTAAAACAAGATTAAAAATCAACAAGATGGATAAAATTATGGAAAATAATTTTTGACCATTCTATTCTTTTTTCTAGCTATACGTGCAAGTATCCAAATATTTTTTTTCTTTTTTTCTTTTGAAAAACTCCAAAGAGTTCTATGGCTTTTGAAACACACGTGCGACATCTGCGAACGTGTAGATTGGTTATTACCGTAGATGAAAGTACTTTTTGCTTTTGAAAGATTTGAAAGGTTTATTTTGTGCGAAGCGAGCGCACGAACCCATGAATTGGTTTTCGCAGTAAAGATGAAAATTGCTTTTTGAACGATTTCAAACGTTTTACAGAGAAAAAAAGAAAAAAATACGTGTATTTTTATAACAACCACTCCTCTGACACTCTGACATTCTTATAACGTGTTTTGATTTTTCCCTTTTTTTCTATGATTTAATAAATAAATAGGATATGTATGACTTTGCATCGTGTCACAACAGAATAAACAAACCGATTAAAAATTAAACGAATGTTAATTTTAAACTTTCCATTGCTCGTCACTCTGTGTGAAGACGAGGATGAATCTTCAACGAGTCTCGCGCTCGATTGAAAATCGACGTCTCAGACGCGCGAAACAACCGCGAGAATCTAGAAATTTCGCACGGTCATTGGCAAGTTAAACGAGCCGAGAACCCGGCGAGGATCAGATCTGCGAGTCGACCGCGTGCTTCCGGGGAAGACACAATGCCCGAACGGAACCCGTGAGAAAATACGCAGCACCGCCCTTACGTTCGTTATCGTCGACGAAATAAATACGACGGAGGACGTGACATTGCGGAACCGCCGTCTCCGCCAATGCGCGTTTTCAACGTGCAAACTTTCTGGGCCACGACGACGCGTCGGGCCGGGGAGGTCGAGAACGATAATGACCGAGAATCAAGGTAACAGTAACGCAAGATCAAGTCCATAAACTATCCTCCGAGGCTGCCTACGAAGAGCCCGATGCAGCGCACTTTCCACGTAGCGCTCGCTCGCTCGGCCGCTCCTTCGGGTAATTTATGATCGCGTTACGTTTCGCGCGAGATTAACAGTGCACCGCTCGATCCCGTTCAACGAGGCCAGATCGGGACGGCAGACCGGGTGTTCCGTGAACTGTGTCTTTCGATCTCGTTTTGCCGCTCGTTCCCTCAAAGCCTGCTGTTTCGCCGATTTTCCGCGAATCCGGACGATAAGTTCGTACCAAGAAAAAAAACATCAAAGCGAGACGCAGTATTTGAAAATGAGAACATTGGAATATTTTCTGTCAAACTCTGACTTTGAATCAGTAATTGGTGTTACGCGTAGCGTCGGAAACGACGATACAAAATTTATTCCCACTTGTAAATTAAACGTAGACTCTGACTAAACGTGGGTCAAACTTAGATTGAAAGAAGCGAGAAATGCACGGTACGAAGATGACATCGTAAATTGTAAACAAGTCAATTTCGCTTGTGTGAAACATTAAGTACCCTCCTTTAAAAGTTGTAAGATGAATTTGTCTCGCAATTGGAAAAATAAAATAATGCTCTGTACAGTAAAAAAATCCATGTTGACGTTTTAACAGAATTCTTAAAATTCTAAAACCAGAAATCACATTTCGCAAATTCTTAACGTAACTAACAATCCTAGCGAAAATTATTCCCGATGCGTAGAGTATCAACAATTGCGCTGTGAATTGCTACTAGGAACAAAGTCCGTGATAGTCCTCGTGTAATAAACATTAACGATCTGTCGTAAAAGTTTCAACGTCCGTGGGAGTTAAGAGGAAAAGCCAAAGAGCGCCGAAGCGTAGCCGAACCGTGCGCGAAAGCAGTATTGCGAAAGTATGCTTTTTATTTGGAATTCCGGCGTGTCGCGTCAATCCGGCTGACAGTCGATCGTGACGCAAATACCACCGCTGCCGGAGAAGTTTCCACGGTGTAACGCACCGGTCGAAAATTGATTCGAACGACGGCTAGCTGCCGGGAAGCGGAAGCTTTCACGGTAAAAAGCGCTTGGGAAGGCTCCTTTTTGCCTCCGTTAAGGGACGAACAAGACGCTGCTCCGAGCCGACAAGCGGAAACGCTTTAAAAGTTTCGGACGGCGCCAATTAAACTTCTTCGCCATTTCTGCGTGGCGAAAATTGGAAATTTATGTCGCGGCGGCGGCGGCGGCGGCGGCGGCGGCGGTGTGTCTGCGAAATTTTGTCAATTAAAGTGTCCTTAGCGTTACGGGAAGCCGGCTGGCGCGAACCGCGGAAAAAAAGCGTTTGGAACAGGGTGGAAAAAGGGTTGGAGCGAACGAGAGGGAGGAGGCAGAGAGGAGGCGAATTGTTTGTCGCCGTGGCGGCGCGATTCGTCCGGCTCTTTTTCCCCTCGGCGCCTTAATGCGAAGCTTATAGCGAAATTAAGAGCGGAGATGTATGCCGCAATTACGCGGCTGTCCCCTGACGGGCTGAAATATCGCGCTGGTGGCTTCCAATCGGGGTTTCGCTCGATAAAATCGTTTTTCAAAATTTCGTGCGCGCGGAGAATCGGAGCGCGCCGCTCCGATTCTCCGCGATGCACCCCGGCCAGTCGGAAGCTCTGGAATTCGGAAATTCGCTCTGGCTAGAGATGGGATCGAGCACCTCACGAGCAATAATATACGGAGATAGTTTCATAAGCTCTGAATGAAAATTATATTTTTCAAGTAGATTCGAATACCAGAGACGAGATTGAGTATATTCGCAAGTTTTGAACCTTCGATCGAGTTGAAAACTGAAATGAAACAAATCTCGTTTTCAGATATATCAAGAAAGCGAATCTTGTTTCAAGTGCAGATCAAGTGTGGGTCAATGACTTCCAATTAGATAATTTAACGTGTCTGATCGAGAACAACACCTATGTCAAAATTTGAAAATTGAAAATTCGAAGAAATTAAGGGCAATTAATGTTAAAGAAAAACGGATCCTTCAAATCGGAATGATCGCAAAACAAGCTGAACGAATCGGCAAGAAACGTGAAATATAAAATATCGTTCTGTCTAGTTTTTATAACAAATTGAAAAGTATCAAATTTGTAATGTTACGAAAATGTAGAGTTATTATTTATTAGAGTAGGCACAAAAGATTCGACACTTTTTCCAGTTAGTTTTCTCAAAAACTAACGATTCGACGAATTCGCATCAAATTCGCGAATTCAGCGCGAAAAATCTACTGCTTGAAAATCGCGTGTCAAATCTATTTCGTTCCAAGCGATGCTCGACTCGCTACTTCGTGCTACCGAGAGCTACGGATCCAGGTCGATCCAGGAAAACTCTGCAAAGTGCGTAAGGTCAAACGTCGAACTCGACTCGGATTCGCAAGTACTCGCGTCGTGCTTGATCCCATCCGTAGCGACGGTATGCGTAAATCACGAGAGAGGATCCAGGAACGATCCTCCCTGCTATCTTCGTCCCTGTTTCGCGCGTGTGCGTGATACGGCCGATGCAACGCATTCACGCACGTTAATAGGTTTGCAACGGGAGCGCGCGCACGCGCGTTCAGCCGCGTCGTCCCTAAACGTAATACAGATTTTATCTACCCACCCCGCTCTATCTGGATGCGTAGGTTGCCGGTGGTTGTCTACAGTCGTCGCCGGTTGAAGGGTACGAGCCAGACGGTTTCATCAAAAGCGTTGCTGCTCTCGCGGCACGGATTTCGAAATCCGGCGAGATCATTGCTCGATCGAGCGTTACTCGAGGCTGCATCGGCGATCCTATCGCCGCGGAGAATAACGCGCTCCGGGGCTGCGCGATAATGCATCGTCCTGCACCCTCCTCTCTCTCTCTCTCTCTCTCTATCTGATTTATAAATTTTCAAAAGCGATCGGCGAAACAACGAAACGGGGCGGGGAAAGATACGCGGCAACCAAAGTCGGGGTTGGGTCGCGGCGCCGAGTGAAATATTTAGGAGTCTCGTGCGAAGCGTCGACGATGATTACCGGCGGTTTATGTGGCGCCACCGGGCCACTCGTCGAGTTCCCGCTAATGCACGAAATACGCCAAGTGCTCGCGCCACCCCACGGGCCGCGCGACGATGGAGAACGGCCTTTAAACGACACGCGTGATTTTAATTTCTTCTCCCCTTTGGTTTCAAAAAAAAAAAAAGCCTCGCGCCGCCGTACAAACACGTTCCGACGTTACGCGTACGCGCGTGAGTCGAAACGAGGACGAAGAAAAAAAGGAGGAAAACCCGAGGCAATAAAGTTACTCGTGCGGCAGACTCGACGATAGCGGTGTCGTTCGATTACGCGTGTCGCTCAACGTCGTAAAAGTCGTAAAAGGCTTCTCGTCGCAAAGATTACCCCGCCGGGGGTCTCGCGAACTAATCTCCAGTCCCATAAATACGGGGCGGAGCGCCCATGGGACTAACACCTAAATGGGTCGTCGATCATAGACGATCACGAGACGTTGGTGGGGGCCAACCGGGGGAAATTAACACGCTTCTTGTGTGTCGAAGGATGTCGACTACCGGCCTGGAGATGATCGTTCGTCGGCCCGCGGAATTTGCACAAAACTGCCGGATCCCCGGTCCCGTTTTATCCACGGCTTAATTGCTCGCGCGAACGCTCTCGATAAACGCTCTCGATAAACCCTTTTTCTGCCGGCAATTTTCCTCCGACCGTCAACTTATCGTAAAACGCGACTCCGGACGAAGAAATTAAAGACGATATCTCCGTAATATCGGCGTATAATTTTCTGAAAAAAAAAGTCGTCGCTTAATTCTCCCTAGTAGAACGCGATACTCCTGACGCGGTAAAATTTATCACGCGGCGTGACGAAAGAGCGGAAGAGTGGACGAAGAAGTTTTTCCAACGAGCGCCATTACCAACTGGTGGCTGAAGGAGGATTCATGGTTGATCGGGGATGATTAAAATAAGCTTCGTTAATTAAAAGATCCTTGCCGGGGGGGAGGGGGGGGGCGGGACCGCCTTTGCGATTACTACAAATTCGCTTAATTCGTCGCTGATGATCCTGTTAGCTGGAAATTTTCATTACGCCGAATCGTCGAGAGGAGCCGCCCCCCGGTGAAAATGGAAATTACACGTGGACGCAATTAAACGCGGAAACGTTCTTTGTCCTGCTGAGAAACTGCCGATTAACGAGTCTCTCTCTCTCTCTCTCTCTCTGTCCCTTTTAATATCGTTTCGTGGCAACGCGATTGCGATCGTGTCGATAATTACCACCGTGTAAACATCTATTTCTGTGCGATTAGATATCACGGACTTTTGGACGTGCGCTAAAATACACGTGACACGTGAAGCGTCTATTAAGGAATTAAGACTCAACGAACGTGTATAACGCGGCACGTGAACTGAGTATTAATCTTCTGTAATGTCTGATCTCGCGTAACTCGATAGTTTGCGTTCGACTGCACTTTGTACGTTTCACTTCACGTGCACTGTATTTCAACGCAGTACGCCAGCGTGAAAATATCAAATTATTTATTTACAAAAATTTTTCGTTGGAGTAAATAACTAACAGACATGATCCTTACAGACATCAACTGTATCTACGTTGATCAAACTCAAGATTTCTTTATTTCTCGCAATTGTCGAGTTAAGACGAAATTTCACGGTCAACGATTAACACACAGACTGATATCCGAATTCTTTTACCGTACGTGAGACAGGGACCTCGTACAATTGTACGCAATCATTCCGTATCAGGACATTGTCCGAGAATGAATTCACATTTACGAAACATTTATAGAAATTCAAAGACCATTGTTTAAAAAAAAAGATCACGTTTTTTTGGTGAAAATAATGACTGATAGTTGAAATTTATAACATACACGTCGCAGGCACACGCGTGTACAAGTCTTTTGCAACCAAACTGGCAAACAGAGAACACATCGCAGGCTGCCGAATGTAACTGGAAAATATCCGGACCGCGAATGAATCGCACGCAAGTACAAGTCGTTGCAAGTAAAACCACGATTATTACATAAATAAACTTTAACGCTCTGGTTTGAGATTGAATTATCAATGGCGCGGCGAGACGGGTGAAAATATTGGGGGCTAGGAACGGGAGCACCGTTTCCTCGTGAAAACTCAATCGTAATAGCCTATAAACGCCCCCCATAAAGATCATAACGGTACATTAAACCTGAGTATCGTCGACGCCGCGCCACCGCGAAACTTTCGCGCGCTCTAATCTCTCCCCGCAGAGCTACGCCCCTTTCCTTTCGTCTTCTTCGTTCTTGTTTAGAGACGTCTGAAGGAAATTTAAGGCCGTGCTTCGGAGCCGGGGCCGGCCGTACATATCGGAAGCACGCTCGAGCTAGACCGCCGCCACCACCGATGCATGGTATCACTGAAAATTTATGGGCCGATTGCGCTGTCTGTTCGTTCTGTGCGCTCGTCGGTCAGCCTCTGTACAGTCTTTCCGTGATATCGCGCGCGTGCTTCCTATTTTCTGCAATAACGTACTGCTGCCTGACGCAAGAACGCTTCCATCATTTTTGAGCAAAATGCTGCGTATTGCGAAAGTTTCAACAAATTTTATGGACCAACTAATCCTTTCTTTTTTCTTTTTAAGTCTATTTGTTCAACATTTATTCCTTCAATCGACACTCGGAACTTTTCTTGCGTCAAAGATATAAGAACGGCACGACTCTGTTTAAACAATAAAGAAACAAATCCCCCGAGTTTCAAATCTCGACTCGTAGTTTAAACTTTTTGTCAAAGCGCGAGGAAATCTGTAGAGAAAGAATCGAGACGTCTAATTTGCGCCTAAATATTTTTCTTATTCAAACGTGAAAATCGCGAGGGTCCCGATTGACAACATTTCCTCCACGTGTGTCGTTCTCGGCGATTTTTCTCTATTTTCACCGCCGCTAGCGACGACCGCGATTTTTATCGAACGTAATTTTACAACGGACGACAACCCTTCGAAATGAAAATTACAAATGGGCAGAGATAAAGCGGCGCGCAGCGCACGCTTTAATCGCGCAATAATTGGGATTTAAAGTGAGCAGGAGCACGCGAGCCGAGTCTCGTGAAAGACCACCCGGCAACGAGCTTGCTCGACGTGCAACACGGCTTAGCTTTCAAAGGGTGGAACAAAAGGTTCGAGTCAAAGGTGACTTTGAAAAGGAACCGGCCGACTAATTGCGATTCGCAGGCTTTACGGAGTCGGGCGAATTGGTTTCACCGGGCAGAGCGCCGTGGAATTTCTGAACAGGCAATAATTGACGCAGGTATACGCGCTCGGACTGGAACGGGCCGTTAAGTCTACACTGCCGAGGTATGACGACCCGCAGCAGCGAGGATCGTAAAGCACGAACCTTAACCCTACGTGCGGAGCACCGTGTATCGCAGCGATACATCTCCTCGTTCCTCGATCTTTCTCGCTCGTAGCGATTTCCCATCTTGGATACAATCGTTGTTGTCGCGACGAAAAATCGACAAATTTCGTCCGTTTGTCGAAAAATATTCCAAATATGAAAATAATAAAAATAACAGCAAAGAACTGTGAATACCGAATCTGTCAAATTTTTCATCAAATGTCAAGATTCATCATACGCGTTTTCTTCAATCGACGATGGACAAAGGATTACTAAACGGAAAATACGGAACGTGTAACGGTGTGTTCGGACGAAACGACGCCCCTTCGTTTCTCCTCTCGACCAAACTCATTTGTCATTCGTTACATTAATATTCGTTTAGCGTAATAAACGGTGCGAGCACGGGCACGAATTTGAACGAATTTGGATCACGTCGTTGTCTAAATTACGTTAAATCAGAAATTACAAATTTCCTGCAATTTCACTTTCATGAATTGGCAGTTGAGAAGGCCTTGTTCGGTGCCACGTGAACCAGTTCTCAAAACCAGTTCCTCTTTTGCGGTAGAATGGCGATAATACGTCTGCGACTTGTATTCAGGAAGCTACGATTCTACCATTCGTCGTTGGATTGTCGACGACGGTAGAAATTGATTTTACAAAAACAGCCACAGGTGTCTGTACGTACTCCAACTCCAAGTTAAATTATCTATGAGTTCTTGTATCATTAGATAACTTTTGACATACTGTAACAATAATAATTTGAAGTGATATTATACATACGTAGGTATGATCTGAATCTAATAAAGTATTTAGCGTGAAATTTTGTTTCTTTTCTCGATTATTTAAAATTGTAATCTACTTGCATCTAAGCAGTACCGAGAGGAGAAACTCTCACACTCTCGAGCATGGTCGGGGTGGGTTAAACCGTACTTTTCAACATCGGAAAGGGTTTGGATTTGCGAACGGGGCACAGGAATGGTATCGTGCGAGTGACGTCGTGTAGAGGCCGTAAGAGCCTTCTGCACGACGATGGAATCTTTGTGAAACTCAATTTTCCGACTAGCGCGAGATAAGGGCTGGTCTCTTCCGCCAGCACCATGGCCGGGAACGCCGACGGCCGCCTGCCACCCTCGTCACTTTGATATCGATGAGGGTAATTTACGCGAACATTGTTGGCAAAGAAGATTGATGCGTCGAGTGCGTGCAAGGGTACCTACAGGGCCCCACGGCCGTTTTTCTTCCTCCCTTCCCTGCTCCTTTCCCTCGCTTCTCCGTCTTTCCCTCTTTCCTCGTATTCTTCTCCCTCTCTGTTCAATCTGCTCGCGTATTCGCCGTCTATTCTTCAGGGGCGAGCTGCACATGATGAATTGCGTTTCGACACTCGACTAGCTCGTACGATTGTCCTCCGAGACTGCCCCGTCATTCGCGATCGTATTATCGCGCGCGCGAAACTGGCGCCTGGCCCCCCACTTTTGACTTCGTTGCGAGTTCGCCCCGTCCGTACTCTCTGTGTAATTTCGCGTGTCGTTCCAAGACAGACAGCTTATTTGTAGAAATTCAACGCGCGTCAATTCGCGCTACGCCGGAAAGTCGATCTTTGATCGATCGAACGCGTTACAGTGCCTTGTCTGTCCCTTTTCACGTCGTTTAAATTATTTTTCAATTTTATAACGTCACTCGCTGCTTCCATTCTATTTATTCATGTTTTTATTAACTTCGAGCTTCTTTGGCTCGACTCATAAATATAAATTTTCCAGGATTTTTAAAAAACATTTGTGTCAAACGGATTTGACTCTGTTTTTTAAAGGTCCAAATGGATTAGGTATGCGTATGTAATAACAGTTGATAAATCGTAATTAAATTTCGTTCGATATACAACACGTGATAATGTTGAGAATTTCGAGCGTTCTCGACTCAATGGCCGGGTGATCTTTCGACTTTTCCGTTCGATTATGATCGAATTTACAGGCGCAAGGGGCTGTGTAATTTCTGCAACATTTGCCAGGCTTCCTGAATCGACAAATTCCCGGAAATGGATGTTTCATTGGGTGATACTCGCGCGGGCCACGTGCAGCCGCGTGAAAATGGCGAAAACATCGAGCGACGACGCCTCCGACGAAGCATCATTCGCTTCGTGGAAGCGTTCCTTACCCAAGGAATTTCGTCTACGTCAGCGTTTCGTATTAAAGAACATGATAAATGAAGGTTCGATGAATTATTAACGAGCGACAAATTGATCGTTCCTCGCGCAAGATTCCTTCTCTTCCTCGACACCAAGATCTTACTACGAGGAGCACAACTGAACCATTATCCTCCGGTTTTCCATTGTATCATCGTCGTTAATATTATAGAAACAGCCTGTATACGTACGTAATTAGAAATATTCGTCGATTCAATTTCGTAATACAATTTTTCATATTTTTCTACTTTGGTTCTCAAGATGGCGCCAATGCGTTTTCGCCACAAGTCTTTTTTTCGTCGTAGATTCTCAGGTGGAATTCAGACAACTCAATTCTTCACGCTTGTCTTTGCCCTTTTCGCTTGTTATTTTCATTCCAAAGAAAAAAGTGGCTAATCCTAACCCTTCGATTATGCTGCTCGCTGCAGGGAACCAGGGAAAATGGTTGGTTCGATCTCCTTAACGATCTCGTCGAAAAATTTTTAATGAAATTCCTCCGACGCTGGAACGTAAAAATATTTGCTCGCGCAAGGGACCATTTATTATCCCTTCGGTGTTCCACCGTCGTATTGAGGTCCGCGTCGATCGAGAGGATTCTAAGCTTCGAGAAGAAGCTTCACGCGCAAGATAAATCACGCGGATATCACGGTGAATCACAGCGACGACGAGCCACCAGTGCCTTCCATCGTCGGCGTTGGTCGTTTTCGTTGTTGATCGTTCGCAGCGAAGACGGAACAGACGCTGGTTGAAGCGAGTTCCGGACGTAAACCATCGCGTTTGTATGTATAATGAACGAACGACCGTGGAGTTCCCCCCGTCGCGAGATCGTGACAGGCCTTATCTGCGATCGTGATTGCGTCGAATGAGCTACATAGGGACGCGCACTTAATACACCCTCGTGCACGGTGCGCACAATGCACCCTCGCTCGTGCACGATCCTCAGATACCGGATTATCAGATGCGCGCCGCGACTTGAAAATTTCCGAAATATCCGGCCGATATCCCCCGCGCCAGGCACCATTAAAATGCTTGGCGATCTTTCGCGAATATCGTTCGCTTCGGCGATGGAATCGACGTTCGATATTAAAGCTTCCAACGTTTAAGGAAATTCTGGAATTACGAAGGATAGACTTCGCTACGTGAGATTCGATCGTTGCTAGCAGTCGCACGAAGTTACGTTATCATTTTTTAATTGGCATTACTTTTAATTGCTGTACTAATTTTCAATGGATTTTCAATTTAGTTGAATTTCATCGACAGACTTAAATACCTTGAAATTTCGTACGTAACTAAAATTATCCACGGTCTACGACCCAGCGACGTTACTCAAGGATTACATGGGATGTATAGAATTATACCAGCAATTTTCATATCAGTTTCCACGGGCCGTAACTGGTTTCGTATCGGTTTCCACGGACTATAACTGGTTTCGTATCAGTTACCTAAGAAAAGGGTGATGCTACGAGGGGAAATCGAAAACGTGGAACAATATTTTTTCAGGCGATGTTATTTAGACGTTTGAATTGAACTGTAATCATTGACGGAAGGTAATCGACGGAGGATTGCTCTACAATACACGAATCAAAGGTCGAACAAAATTTTTTCGCGAGAAACGAAATTGCCACGTAGACATACCCAAGCAATTTTCAAAATTTCAAGCAGTCTCAAACGAAAGAAATTTTCGTCCGTGCCTTCCACTTATTTTTCCAAACTAAAGTACCTAACTTGAGTTTACAAAGGACAAAGTGACAGATTTCGTCAAAAATTGCCACAGATACACGTACACGAGACTTTACGCACTTGCAATGCATCCCGTGCGATTAATCCCGTCGCTGAAACAGCGCCTCCTTACCGCGATCTCCGAGACGCCGGAACACTTTCATCGCGAAATCAAAGGAGAAAGAAGTTGGAGTTTCGTAGAGAATCGAAGAAATTCTTCGAACGAACAGCGGACCGCCGTCAGGCAGAAATTTAATCTCGAAATAATCAAGCGCGAAATTCAGCCGAGGAGTTTTACAACAAAACGATCGCGGCGCTCCTCTCGCTGTGTCCGGGGAGAAACTTGGAAACTTGCGGAACATCGAATCCTGCCACGAGCCGCGTTAATATTAATAGCGTCGTTTTTCTGGCGTGTCTTGCCGGCAAGAAGGTACGCAGTCACGGGGAACGAAGCAAGTTGGCGTTTCGACTCGTTACAAGATGCATAGAAATATGAAAGTTTAACCGGTCGACAAAGGAACCGAGCGGCGCGCACGGAGAAGTCGCACGTGGCCGCGATTTTCGCGAAGGAGAGAGGCCATCGTAAAACGCGAACGTAAACGCGCGCTGATTTACGACACGGGGATATATTCGCCATCCCGAGTGATACTGTCGGCTCACGGATGACCCGACAAAAGAAAGAAAGAAGAAAAATTGAAATTGATGAGAAATGGAAGAGTGAAAGTGAAAGTGTTCTTCTGTGAACAAATACATGTAAATTATTCGGTTCATTTCCGTAGTGTAAATTTCAACGAACAAGTTGAATTTATTTCCTTAATTTGTCTATAAATATATCGCAAATAATTTTTATAAGATTTTCGGGGATTTAATATAATTGTTTATAATACTCGTAAAATCGTAAAAAATTCAAAACAATGAGAAAGTTGCGTCAAAGTAAGCTCTTTAAAAAATAAATTAAATGATAATGTAAAATATTAAAAAATAGGATTATAAACAAATATGTGATCACTGCAATTTTCTCAAACATATTTTTATCAATCTTATTTTATCAATCACTTTTCGCTCGTTGTTCTACAAAATGATTCTCGATTCTTCGAACAAAGTTAAGGGAACTCGTTCTGGTTCTGCGAAACGACAAAAATCAGAGACGAGAGAGCCGCGAGTGAGTTACCGAATGAAAATTAAAGATATCGATCAAAATTGTCCGCGTCGGGGGGGTTTGTGACGAAGAGGTTTTCATCCTCCTCCGCTCGGTTCCGGCTGCGTAGACACCCCAATCGAGTTCATCTAACGTGATCCACCGTTACCCGCCGGAATACTCCTTTACCTTCTCTTCCTTTCTCTCCCTTTCTCTCTTTTGTCCCCCCCCCCCCGTCTTGGAGGCACGAACCCTCGCGGCGTCCGTCCCGTTCACGCGAACGCGCAACCACCCTCGTGTATCGTCGGCCACGTCGAATTCACCAGCAGCCTGCCCAGCCAGCGAAACGAGCTTCGACACGGTAGAACAGAGCTCGGCAGCTGTCTACCATGCTCGCGGTGCACCATGCTGGCCTTGATGGATGCTTTCGTGCTTCTCCTCTCCTCTGCCGAGTAACGCGTGCTCGTGCGGGGTGCACCCCTCACCACTGACCCGTGCGAGCAACGTCTCTTCTGATTTTTAACTCGATCGTCTTTTCTCCCATCTCGTGGATATTAAAATACACGGGTACTTGTACAATCGTTGCATCTGTATTTTGATTCGTGCAATTGTTGGTCCGCGTGGTCATCCGTCTTCATACACGTACTTGTGCTCCCTCATTTTTTTGATTTTTCATGAATCCCCGTATGCTAAACACACAGAAGCATCTACAGAAGTTGGACAAAATGAGGGGAACGTTGCTTGCGAGTAGACCACGAATCTATATTTAAATTTGAATGGAATTTGAGATAGTTGGAAGAGAGAGAGAGAAAGTTGGTCTCTGCCTAGACTCATCATCAGTGGGGCTTGTTGTTGTTGTTGATCACCCATCCTAGCGGAGGTTCCGCACACTCTGCTCGCTTAACGTCGGAGATCGGTAGGGTAGGACCTACCGTAGTGCTAGTCAGTGTTCGGAACTCGTAGTAGAGGAATCATAAGCCGCTACATATTGTATCAAAGTTGTACATAATTGCGAGTTATCTTTCGTCAACGGTCTGTTCTGGGAAAATAGAATCAGATAATTGCAAGTTATCTTTGTCAACACAGTCGCTAAATCTCGTGACAAATTATGTACGGTCTGTTCTGGGAAAATAGAATCAGATAATCTCCTCCAACTTCTCTAAAAGCATTCGAGCAATGTCTATGTACAATGTAGTACGATAGTACGATATTTCTTTGAACATTACTCGGAATTCGTACGATTTCATTCCCAAAAAAAATTCAGTCTGTATTTCCATTATATTGTACATTCGTGTAATAATTATTACAGAAACGATACCTGAATTTGTAATTCAGTTCACCAATACGCGTTACACAAATTTCCTTCAGCACGCGTGTCTTCCCGATGCACGTTGAAAATCAAATCTCCTCTCCAGCTTTTCCCACGTAGAAACTTCCGTTCTATTTCTTTCTCTCCTCTCTTCCGGCCAGTTTTTCGAGCCAGAGGCCCCCCCTTCGTAAGCTCCGCAACGATGACGCTGTCCCTTTTTCCACTTGTTTCTTCGATAAAGAGTCGCACGGTTGAGTCTCATAGGCGAAACCGTCTTCTCGATATTTTCTTTTCTCTTTCATCTCGATGACGTTGTTCGAGGGATCCGAATCGAGTCGCCCGTAACAGGGCTTCGGGGGCAATGACGGTCGAAGGCCGAACAAAATATCGTATACCGCGGGGCTCCTCCGTGGCGTTGCTCGGGGAATGGATCGATCGTGTCCTACGACACGATGACAGAGATGCATCGGCCGTGTAATATGAATTATTAATGGGACGAAACTTCTTCCATCCGAGGAGACATCGATTAAAGTACGGAGAACAAAGAGCAAGTGGACGGATTAGCGGGACGAGCAATTTCTTAATATCGCGCTAGACCAGTTACGCCGCGTTCACGCTGCGTGCGCGAACACAAGTCTTTCGCCCCTTTAAAGCAGCCTCTGATCGGACAAACAGATCTTACGATGTCGTTTATCTGTAGATAGTGAATAAAATAAAATGTGATATAGCGACGTATGAAATTAATCTCTCGGAAATTAATCCTATTGCCATTCGATCGGCGGAACATTTTAATCGTTACGGTGTGTAATTATTGTGACAGTTGTTCCACGGACTGAAGATTCTGATAAGAGAAACATGTTTGTACGATACAAGTCACTTTTAGTGGAAAATGACTTGTACGAAGAAACAAGTGTTTGGAATTAATTTGTCAGTCAATGACGCGTGTGCAACTAAAAAAAGACGGAGCAACGATCGTATTCTGCGAAACACAGAAGAAAAAGCCGATGAGATTTCTGACCTAAATCGCACAATTTTTCACAATTCGGCGTAAACGAATCGTTCTCGAGAGAGGGATCATCCCCAATGTTACACGGCACGACGATAGCGGCGAAGTGGTTGAAATTCATGGCGAGGACAGGCCGAAAGCTGGCACATCGACATCTACATACATTACAATTTTATAAGAGTCTACGCTGGATTTGCATCGGTTCGATCGCGCGATCCTTAGGCGCGGATACTCGAGTTCCAGGCGGAGGGTTGCCGAACGCGCGGAACGAACCGTTTAATTATTTTTATGTAAATAGGAAACGGCGCCGGCTCGGGGATTACTCTTGCAATTCCGTGGGATGAACGATTCGTGGGGCACGCGTAATGTTGCGAGCCACGAGGGTCGCCTCGTGGGGCTGTTTACCCCTCGGTTGGCCGCGCGTCGATCGCACAGAAACAGATGGCAACGCGTTTCCCAACGAGAGACTTTTGTCCGGTAAATGCTTCTTTCCTCGCGGTCGAAGGGACGGGCTCTCGCTGCCCCGGGGAATAATGATAAAGCTTGCTCTCCGGCGAGAACGTAGAGAATACGAATTTCAAAATGTGAATTTACAATCTCGCGAGCGGGAACTGGGCGGAGGGAAGAAGGGCCCAGGATTATTTCAATACGTCGATATATTTGATTATTTAATACGTTGTCAATGTATTTTTTACCCGAGTAAAATAATAAAAAATTGTAAACGATGCTTGCGTTGAGGGTTTATTAATTGCGACGTTTAAATTAGGTAGAGTCGACGAGCTCTCTGTCGTCAAATTTTTTCGTAAATTGGATCAAGACAGTTGTCTGACTTTCTCACAAGTTGACCGATAGTTGGTGACAGAAAGGCTTCCAAAGTTAATGCAAAGTAATTTAAGTCTGTCATAAACTAAACGCTGTTGACTTGTCGCAATATTTCGAGTGCCGAATAAGCTGAAACTGGATGAATTTCTCGTCTCGTGTTCATGCACGGACTGAAAATAGAACGCGAGTTTCGTTTACAGCCGGTTTTACGACGCTTCCTCGTCCGTCATCGATCGATGTCGCTTTTATTTATCCGGAAGCTCGTTTCTAAACCGGTCGAGTTAATGCGGTTTTTCAGCCGTCCCGCCCATTTCAGGCCGATTTGCATAATGGTTTTCTTATCACGCGTATAATAGAATTGGAACTTTTTGCGAGAAACTACGAGAAACGCGAGGTTAAGACGAGCTGTTAAGCGGCTGGAATGCAAATATTGAACGAGATCTCGACAGGGGGGTTCGGTAGCTGGTAAAATAACGGCATCCGCCGATTAATTATCGGTTCACGCGCTGTTTAAACAAAATATCCTCTGTTCGGCGAGGGATTATACGACCGCTCCGAAGAGTCGCAACTTTCTCGGCGATCTATGGGAAATCCGATACCGGAGGGAGTCCCAGACAACGTCGAGAACCAGCGGGGTGCGTTTCGTTTATTGCGAGTTTCGGTACCCACGAAATCCTGCGATGACTAACGCCTCTGGTTTATGTTTGCCTCCACGACACCCGCCTGTTTGCTCTATGACAATAAACGCGGCCATTTTTTGCCACGACGTTCGACTTTCGGACGGTCGGCGATGTTTCGCTCGCGCGTGAAATTGAACCGAAAAACGAGCGGTATCAATTAGAATTTGCTATTTTGCGCGAATGATCGTCAAATTTGAAAATTGAACGGAAAACTAGTAAAGAAAAGAACCTTCTAAAGCTCAATCAGTAAACAATTAGCTACGCCGAGACTCGTTCCTTCTTCTCTTTGAATTTCCAAATGCCTCGATTAACCGAAACGAGCAACTGCAGATTCTCATTTCAAGCTGCTCGATGTATAATTTCCCTTAACGACTGTTTTAAGCGTACGGCGAAAACGTTGTCCAACGTTTCCACGCCCATGATCGTTTGTTTCGCCAAAGGCGGACGGTGAATTTCGCAGGAGAAAAAGAGGAGAGGAGAGGAACAACGAAAATCTCCGTGAATACTAATTGACACGTGGGAGAGAGGAAATAACGGCGGTGGGCGTCGGACGAGACAACGACGGGTGTTTCAGGGCCCAACGCCAACGTGACGTCCAGCACGTTTCGGGCCTAGCATTCTGACACGCGACACGAGTCTCTTTCGCTTATCCTTACTTGCATTACACCTCGTTTAATCTTAGCAATACTTTCCGTCTTTCTGCTTTCACAGAACGTCTTCACAAGTTTCCCAATATTTTCCCGAGTCTGTAACATATATAACGATTATATAAAATAATTATTGCGTCGTATCGAAATCCACCGATTGATCTAAAGACCAGATCTAAACTCAAAACATTCGCTCTGTTTCGCTCCATCTTCATTTCCCTGTTATCTAACATTTTCCAAGCTCGATGAGAGGTCTTGCGCGGGCCTTCGAAAAGACTGGAAAAACCGATCCGCGATAAACGTGAAAACGTCACCGTGAACGCTGACGTTCGTGAGTGGAAAGCGACTCGGTCTGTTTTTCGGGCAAGCATCACGAGACTTTGGAGCAGCGACGCAAGCTTTCCTATCGGCAGTTGACAGAAGATAAACAGCTCAGCCTGCACTCGTACGCTCGACGCCGGTCAGTCGCTTACCCCGGATACTTTCCCCCTGCTTTTATTATCTATTTACACCACGTGCGTCGTGACCGATACCGTCCGTCCCTATCGTCGACGCATCAACAGAGATTTCTCTGTGGTCGGTTAACCTCGATAACCAAAGTCTCGTAAAGTTCCCTCGATTAATCGAGCAACTTTTTTTTTCTCGTAATGTTTGGTAATTTCGTTTCTCTTCGAGTGAAAAATAAAAATTAAAAAACAATAACCGACGTTTGCTTTTAAAATTTGATTTTCGTTCAGAGTACCATTCATCAAATTTTCTCTTGCTCAATTATATCGAATGAGGATGTATGAAACTTCATCTTGCAATTTTCCGCACCAACTGAAATTTGAGAGGTTTCTGAAAATGTAATACGTAAATTTAGTTCTGATAACGTTGAATTCCAAAATTAAGAATTCTTACAAAAATTTGGAACGTTGAAACCAAATGGTCGCTGGGAAAGAGCATGTATTGGACGATGCCGTCGAGGACTTGGGTTTCAAGTTCGTTTAAAGTTACACAGTCTCCTTTTCACGCTCGCGCTCAATTACAAGATCCCTCCTGTCGATCGCTCTTGGTTCTTTTATGTTAACAGAGAGCGTCGCAGTCCTTTTCCTAACCGTTTGAACTCTGAAGGCAAATCGGCAGAGCGAGGGGAAGATGGGAACCTCGGAGGGTGCCACGAGTCCCGAGCCCTCATCGATTACCCGAAGGTTCGGACGCGTCGCAATCGCATGTTGGCTTGGTACGAAAATTAGTCAAACTTGAAAAACGTAAGCGTGTTTTGCCATAATAATCAATCTCGATCCAAATAGCCGCAACCTCTTTGTTCGATCAAACCTGTCAATTGTGAGATTCATTGCACCGTACCGCAGCATACTTAAATCTTTCTCTCATACTACCAATTATCTGCGCTATGTAGGACGCACGAAACGCGTCTTGTTCAACTCGCCGCTGTACACGACCTCCTGCGGCTTCGATTAACCCTCGTAATCGCGAATCACGTCCAACCACCGTTATAACTGTCCCCTTTGCCACATCCTCGACCACGTAACACATTGTCGAATCGATGACTCGTGTCATCGTGAATAATAGCTGCAACGATCCTCTCTCTCTCTCTCTCTCTCTCTCTCTCTCTCTCTCCTCCGCAAAAATTACGCGCTGTCTGTTAATTAAAGCCCCCGAAGAAAGAGCCGAGCTGACGTCGAGCGAACGCGCTTTTCGCGAGACAACGAGGACGATTATGTGGCTCAGTGGCATCGTTACATCATATGCCCGAAAGATGGCGCGTCCGAGTTATTTTAAAATCTGACTAACTGCGTTTATCGACGAACGTCCCCAATGTTCGCCGAGGGAGCCTAAAATCGGCTATCGATCTTCACTGTATAATTAGACCGGTTTAACCAGGACATCTAAATACCAAGAATAGAGGTTACCTCGAGCAGAGAAACGGACGAGTGTCGCGTTTCCAGCGTCGTCCAGTGTCGATTACGATTGCACGAGAGGGTACCGGGAAAGGATCCGTATTGCCGCGTACAGGCAATTAAAATACCGTGCTCATCGATGCTTAGAACGTTCGGAGAAATATCTAGCTGACAACAGCGAACATTATTCACAGACGAAAGAAGATATTTGCAGAATATCTGACGCAAGCGACAGATCTTCCTGAGATATTTTCAAGATTTTCTAAACGAGGTCCGTAACAAAATTGCCCACAGTCAGTGAACAATTATAAAAGATCCGGTGCAAGAGAGAGTTATGCCACAGCTTCTCTTTGCGTCTATGAGCATGCGACAAAAGTAAGAGATCAATAGTCACAACTACTAAAAAAAATGTACTCCGCTGTTAGTACTTTCGTAAAAGCCTCCGTTCCTCGCAATGAACTTCAAATTTCAATATATATCGATCTTAATTTTACAGATTGGCAAGCAAAGCGGATTCATAACGTTTTAAGAGGATATTTAACATAAACTTTTATTTAAATCGAGATATTCCTTAAATTCAGAAAAACATAAGCAGGTTGGAAATGACCGAAAAACGCAGCAGGATTAACGTAGCAGAATTCCTTCTCGCTCAAACGCAGGTATTCGAGCGTATCCAGAAACACCGAAATCTTTGAGAATACCGTTGTACTGTCTCAACGTTTTCGAATACCTACGTCCGATCGGAAACGTTTTGCCCAATACCTAGCCTAAAGCTTTAGGTAGTTCTACAAGCTCTACAAATTCTTCGATTCTGCAATATCGCGAGCTGTTGGCAACTTTGAACGCGAGGATACGATACTGCTGTTTCCGCGAACACCTCGCAAGCAACTGTAATCACTGTAATAATATATAACTATGATGCAGCATAAGTGACAGCTGTACGGGTTCGCAGCTGCTGAGTGCAGCGATCCGAGAAGCCGATGTTCGCACATTCTGAAAACGTAAACCCAGAGAGAAGAGAGAAGAGAGAGAGAGAGAGAGAGAGAGTCGCTTAGTGATTTGGCACGCGATTCGCGATCGCTCCAGATTTCTCAGAAGAGGACCTTCGATGGGAATAATCGGTGGTGTGATACGTGCACTGCGAGTGCAACAGACGCCTAATGGAATTCACCGTCGAGACTTGAAAATTCTGACATTGCTAAGATCGATTGATTCCATTAGCGCTAATCGACTCGAGGCGATCTTCTGGGTTTTGAACGCGCACAGAAATACGCGTGTGCACGTGGCACGTGAAACGTGCATTAAACATGTGACGTGACATCGTGTAACTTGCAAACTACGTTCGTGTACATTTTGAGAATTCCAATTTGGATTCTCAACGCCTGTATTTAGACAACGTCTATTTTAACCATTTTTTCGAATAATGAACAGTTGTTGGATGAATTGTAAAATGAATGTTTTTCCCGTATTGAAATATACGCGATTGAAACAGGGACCTCTACAATCCTCGACATTTCAGTTCTCCCTTCAAGATTTTTGGCTGTTAGTTTAGTTGTATTCGACACTTCGCTTCGTGAAGTGAGAAGAAAGACACTGCGCTATAACTATAACAATGTCGTTAAAGATAACCGTGTCAACCGTTTGCCCCGAGAAATATTCCAACAGCATTCAAATATAGACCATTCGGTCGTTAGAGGTACAGAAGTCGTGAATCGAACGTTATCGGAAACGCCGTACTTATATTCGTACCATGCGCATTGACACCAGGAGATTCGTTCCGTAAATAGAAATATTTCCACGCGCGCGGACCACAGTGGCGTGCAAGAAAACGCGTTCGGATAACAGCCATGTTTCGAGCAGCGATACATCCGGATAATAGGAGTCCGAATAATAGAACCGCTTAAACTGCACGGTGCCTACGAGCTGTAGGAACACATTCGATCGACACACCCCGGAATGGAATAATCCGGGGGAGCCTGGAAATCCCTCGATCCCTCTTGGTATCTCGATTCCTTCGCGTCCTGGCCCTAACTGGGGTCGTGTCGCCGTGAAAGATTCGTGCCTCACCTGGCGAATCAAAGGACGAGCGACGAAGACCGAAGAACGCAGGGCCGAATTTACTCCGACTGTACTTCAGTCGACCGACCAATCAAGGACGAAGCAATGATTATCGCAGCATTGCAATCTTTTTTTGAATTTTCGACTAAAATTTCGTTCGAGCAAATGGCAAATTCAAGCAAATTTCATCGCTCGATCAATCGCCGAACCAATCGTTCGAACTAAACGTTTCAATCGATTAACGCGCGAGTTGTGGTGCGCTTTCAGGCGCCTGAAAGGTTAGATCCGCCACTGGGGCCTCGGGAGAGCCGTGCTCTCATTCAGGCTACGAAATCGGGACGCGTGAAAGGGCTTCCGGTTGCATTCAGGTATCAGAAGGCAGAAGAAAGAGAGAATTAACGGGTGAATGAGGGACGGTCCCTCTCAAGATCGTGCGTGTGCGCGAGCGTGTTGCGTGCGTCCGATTATGAATGCGGATTAACCTTCATTCAGACCGGCAGCATCTATTCAACGAAACGCCACGAAAACGCCGAAACAATGACGGCCGTACATCTTCGTTTCTCCTTCATGTTCGTTCCTTTCAAGTTCTAAACTCTTCCCTCCCCCCCTCTCTCTCTCTCTCTCTGTCCCTCTTCTGATTTATATCGAGCAGCCGGCTTTTGAAGTTGCTCCCAGACAGGACCTATAAATTTGCACCACCCGCCAAGGACCGTTCGACGCTGCCTTTCTAACCAGCAAATTGGAGTACATTGTTAATTAAGATCGCGTGACGTTGCCGAGTTCCTGTCGTGTTTCACGGACACCGGCGTTGTTTCTTCTTCCGCTCGGGAGGTGATGAACGTTCCTCGGGGACGATACCGAGCAATTTCGAGCAATTCTTTTTCGACAACTGTACAGAAATTTTGATCAATGCTCGATCGAACGAGTGGATTGAGGATTTTTATATTTCGGAGAATGTGTATAAAAAATAAAACTTTGACGGAAAATTATTTCAAATAGGAAATGTCGAATCAGTCGAACTGCAATTTTTGGGAGAAGGTTTTAAACAAGATGACAAACAAGATCAATCTTTACTCTACAAGGAAAAAAGAAACATTGATAATCGGAAGAGACGGATGGTAGATGATCAGTCGCGACTTTTAATTTTTTACAATTTAAATCTGAATTTGCAAATGCGGATGATAGATGGATAACCAAATAGGAAACAGTACAGTGCATTATTAATAATTAATCGATAACACGATAATTAACGGTAATTAACGATACACCGTCGCTCGTATTGATGGTATCGAACATTATATATTAAACATAATCCGAAGAGACCGGATTCGATGTTTCGAATTTACAAACTTTTCAATTCTTCCGTCCCGTTTGCCGCGGCAAATTGATAATCAGGAAAGATTGGACGGCAGAACACGCGCTAGCCCGAGGGAACGAAAAAGGAATCACCGGTCGCTGTTAATTCGATTCGAAGTTAATAATCTGGTCAAATCCGGCGAACAGAACGCGACGCGTGTTCCACGGACTGGTCCAACGGCGATCATCAATCTTTCCGCGCCGTCTTCTCGGTCCGCGACCCCGCGATGAAATATTATCAGCACGACGACGGAGGCTCGACGTGAATTTGCACGCCTCCTCGTTTTCGTTCTTTCCCCTTTTCCTCGTTCCACGCGTCCACGTGGAAATAGCCACACCGTCGGGCTGAACGATGCGAGCTGTCGCCTCCGCTCCTCGTTCCGACGGGTACACGCTCCGAGTACGCTCGAAACTGTCAACGCGTATCCATCCGGTGGCTGGTTAACTCGCTCGTACAAGCCATAAAAAATTACGAGATTCGTTCCCGGATCGCGATCTTTGGATCGTGACCCACATTCGAACCGCAGTCGAACCGACGTTCGCCGTATCCCTCGCGCAGAAATAAATCGACACCTGCTCTCCAAGATGCTTGCTGTGACTACGAACTGCTTGATTTTACAAGAGGAACGAGCTTATATTTAGACAGAGACTTTCAAATATCGTACTGATAAACTGTCAAGTCAAATTATATTGTTATCGTACTAAGAAAAATTTTCGTTGCAAAATTTTCCGTAAAAAACGTAAAATCCAACCACATTCATTTCATCGCCAAACTCGTTATCGAGAATTTATTATACAGTAGCATTTACTATTTAACGAAGAATTTATCCACCAATATGATAAGCAAAAATATATAAATAATACTCGGTGATAGTTTCTACCTTCAAAGGTTCAAACAGGCAAAATAATTTTCTATCCGACAACCCACAAAATTTCATTAACAACGTTAATTCTATCGTACGCGCAGTGTCGTCGATGGGAATCGAATACACCGAGCAAACTTAGTTTTCAACTTTTCCCAAGATCATCGAACCAAGGGGAGTTTCGAGGGGGAACAGAGAGTGGAAAGCTGATCAACGAACGGTAACGCCGGTGTAACTTTGATCTGGATGATCTCTGATCCAGACGGATCAGTTTCTCGCGAATGTCGGCGGGAGACGGAAGAGTCGAGCGAAGAAAATAATTATCGCCGTTATTACGGGAGGGATAACGATGCATCCGACTCTGTGACACGTAGCTTCAAGGATATCGAGTTCTCTACGCACTCGACCAGCCGCCTTAATCGAACGTTTACGCAACTATGATCCCGACGGAGATGAGTGCGCTTTTTAATCGCCGTTCGAGGAATATCGCGATCGACAACCGCGCTTGGAATTTGTTGAACGACCCTCCGCGAGAGAAAGGGGGAGAAGCTTGAGGAGAACCTTAGAATTTGCAGGTGGAATGTGCTGGCTTCGATTAAGGGCGAAGTTATTTTATTGAGACGGAAGCCGAATGAACGTTGGAGGAAGAAACGTAAGAGAGGTTCCAGACAAAATCTTGATCATCCCCTGTACCGTTAGAATCTCCAGTAATTTTTAACATTCTCGACACGCGTCTTTAGTAAAACTGAGGAATCAGAACGCACAACGACAATATATTTCTCAAATTTTCATATCATTGACAGTGAAACTGCCAAAGTGATCAAAATGACAAACTTGTAATTAGAAATTTTATAAGAACAGTTAAGCAATCGACTTTTTTAGTTTACTTTAATTTAATTTTATGCTTTAGTTCTAGTGTAAATTTAATAACATATTTATTACAACTTTTAAATCTTTGAACACAGAGTTCTTTCTTTCTAAATTATATTCTTTTTGCAATACATTTCACTCTATACTACTCTATATACGCGTTTGAACGTTAAAACGAAGCATTCTCTCGATTATTTATCTCTTGTAACAATCGGTACTGTTCAAATCTTTCGATTTTACTAGAAACACGTAAAACGTTGAAAATTCTGACTGCAACTGATTCAATAGCCACAAACGAAAGTAAGATAAATAAGATGAAAAAGTAACAGAGAAAAATAAAGAGATTATATTGGTTAAAAAAGAAAATTTAAAAGTTGTGGGCATAGATGGGTAGGTTTTTATCGACCGAGTTGCTTTCATCGTTTGGGTTTTGGTCTTTACCAGCAGGTAGCACAACAGTACAGCACGGAATTGAGTTTGAACATAAAACTGTAATATTTAACAATCTGCTTCTAAGATTGTAACAGCTTTAAGTGAAATCAAGTTCCACTTGGTATTTATATTTCAAATATATAACAAAAACAAATATCTTTCAATCGGTATTTCCAAATTTTATTTTTAACTTTATATTCTATTTTATTTAGATCCTTATACTCTGTTAGAATTCTACTTTAATTAACTTGACAAATTATTGAAATTCTATCACTGAGACAAAAAAATACTAGATAAACAAGAAATTCATTTGTAAAAAGGCAAACTCAATGCACTGTAATAATGAACTCTGAATTAATTAGAAGTTAATAACCATGAGGTATTTCCTTTTCAAAACCTATTTTCGAATATATGTGAAACCAGTGTTCAAAGTTGCTTGTTGCATTTAATATTTAATACATATTCGGACAAAGAAAATTAAAATTAATATCACTGTCATTAAAATTATATTCAAATTTAAATCGTCCAAAATGACTACTTTTGTACAACTCTTGTAACTGCATCAGATGATCCAGGAACAGCAACAACCTTCCACGAATTCAGTGGAAGAATTTGGGCATTTTGTAAACGCAACGATCGTTCATTATTGATACTAAGAGTAAAAGTGAAACTGGAAATAACTCTAAAGCTAAACTCAATGTTCATATTTTTATTTTTTGATTTTCGCGGAAAACAAAAACTTGCCTGAATCGGTACGACAGGTTGTGACACGAAAATGGTAAGGGGGTCCCGAGACATTCCAATCGTGGAATGCATTGAAAAAATACATTGTATGCGAGATGTATTCGTATACCTCGTCTGTGACATTGCATGCAATCATTAACTGATAACTAATACCTCGTCTGTGATCTGTGTGATCCATGTTTAACCCTCTCAACATTTTCGTGTCACATCCTACCATATCGATCCAAACAGGTTTTGCACCGCAGCGCTACTAATAATTGGAATTGAAATCAGAAAATAACAATAATATTGTTACATCTACACCAAATGTTATTTATCGAACTGATCTCGAAAGCTTTCTCATTTGCACGACTCTTGCGAGATCAACTTAATTTTCGACTGGAATATAAATTATTTTCTACACAAATTAGCATTATATGTCACAGACTTACAAATTAGCATTTGGTACGTGTCAAGAATTAAAAGTTAAAAACGAAACTGTACAAATGTAATTTCAGCAAACGAAAAGTAAGAAATGAATCGCAACGTTAAAATTATCAACGCGTTTATTTGTCGTAAAAGTGGCGCACTCTATGTAGTCTTTTCGCGATCGAAGTGAAGTTTTCCTGTCGTTCGTATGCGTATAAACTACGAGCAGAATCCACGCGCAAATGAATATTGCATTAAACAAATATTTTTTACATACGCTAAAAAGAAATGGAGCATCGATTTTAAACGAATATGCACACAAGCGGACCAAAAACCAAATATACTTACATTCTCGAATGAAACAGCCATGTGAAACATTTTATCCCGAACACGAAATGATTCAGTTCTGAAAATTGCATTTCCTTCGGTGATCCCTCAAAAAACCTCGTGACTCACAGCACATCGTGGCGTAGTTTACCGTAGAATATCCGGCTCATATCGTAATTTCGCCAGCCACGTCTGTTTTACGAGGCGACGACTGACAAAAAACACGCGCGTATCCGCCGTTCCCTCTTCGCGAATTACCGCTCGAAGATAAACAGGACTCGCCAGTCATTTTTCTCGAACGATCCGGAGGATTTTGGAGAAACGAAGAACATGATTTTGAATTGTTTAGAAGCCACCAAATAAAAGGAGAACAAGAGTTGTCACATAATAGCTTTACCGAGGAACAAATTAATATTATTTTGGTTTACTTTACTTCAGTTAAGATTTAATAATAATTTAAAGACACGTCGAAAAATTCTAAAAGATTTGGAATCGAAATTAATATTATTTTAATCTATTAGTGAGGTTTTCTCGATAAAGTCGTTGGATGAAATTATGAAATTCAGCTATTTCTTCTTTGATTTCGGCGATTGAACAATTTTATAACGACTCGCATTAATACTTGGACGCTAAATATTGAAACTGTTGCAATCTTGTAAAAAAAAAAATCGTACGATAGTAACATTTGGGCTCACTTTAAAGCTCGAAGCTTTATATTTCTGCATTTTGTGAAGACTCGTTCCTTCTCGAGAAATGCCACAAATTTTCATAGTAATATTTGGGAAAAAATTTTTTCCCCAACTTGGATTTGAAATTCCTCTACGGTGGATTAGAAAGGGAAGATTAAAGCCTCCCCTTTGTAACAAATTCCCGAAATTTATTGAACAGTTTGTTTCTTGAACACCGGGTATTAATTGTGTATTAATATGTATATAACAAAATTGAAAAATTAGCAGAAAATGAAATTGATCAATTTGGCTTTAGGGCGGTTCATTTTTTTAAATTAATCGAAATTAACTGCGTTAGTTTGCGAGAGATTGCAAATCGCTGAAACGCGTTGCTGTTCGAACGACTGAAAATCACTGGACGCGAGTGATTTTCTTTTGTAACCGCTGCTTCTTAGTTAGTTCATTTCCTTGATTCTATAGGGTCTCGAGAAACCTGATAATTGCTGGAAATCAATTATTGCCAAGAAAACCACTCGATATTCATGTATTCTTGGCGACATCCGACCAAATGGAAATGGATCGAAGCAGCTATTTACATCCAGGAAAGGAAAGTAACTGCCGGGGTTCGGAATCGTTAGCTAATTAGCAATTTGTTTCTTAGAACGCTGCTATTTTCATTTACTCTTCGAGCTTCTTTCGAGTTCTTTCTACACGTAGAGATAGATCTAAACAAATCTAGGAAACAGGTGGCTTTGCGTTTCTCTTTTTTGCGAGAAAACTTGAAAAATTGAAATTTCAACTTTCTACGTCAAACAGCTAGATTCAATATCTTTGCTCGATAGCCAAAGATGGAACGTTCGCGTCATTGACCAGCTGACTGTACAAAATTTCAACTTTTTCCATCATGTAGCGTCACGAGTGTACAAGACCAGTGACGCAACAGTTGCGCGTTTGATTTCTCCATACAGCAGCCAAAGATGCGACTTTTGTATCATTGACTGAAACCGAGAAAGACTGTTTTACCAACAGAATCAAAGCATTTGCAACTGTAACGTCACCTAATGAAAGTAGTAATGCATGCAGTAACAGATCGGTTATTATTAGACGCAGTTTGTAAATTGCAGAAAAGAAGAACAACAATTTGAAAAGAAAAAGACGTAATGCTGATGGAGGAGACAAATTATTCTTGGAAATTCTTTGTTACGGTCTGTATTTGTGATTGCAGAGTCATTTACGATCGTCATAGTTTTGTGACGAACGCTAAGAAGATCGTCGCTTTATTAATACGAAAATTATACTGTAATTACATTTACGTGTTAACGATACATTACTATTAATAATAATAACACTGATATTGATAAAATCACGTTGAAATACATTGTTTCAACGCGAATTTAACTCCGTCGCAAATGAAAGAACATCTATCGAGATAATTTCTCTTTCCAAAGTTTATCGATTTCAGACGTATCGACTGAAATACTCGATACAATCTAAATTCGTTCCGCGAATTTCGACACCGATCAGTTTCGTTCGCGGGTGCGTTTAAACCCACCGAGATCCATCCAAGTTTGAAGCGCGATTCGAGCAGATAGAAAAGGGATTACGCGACACCCACGAATCTCACCGTCAGTACCTATTCTCAACGATGCGCGTAATTTCTTGAGCGCTGCGGACGCTGAGATTCGTCGAGGCCAATTTCAACTGAGTTTATTGGCACCTCTGGCGAAAATAGACGATTCGTAGAAAGAACAGCGCGACGGATTTTTACTCGCCATAAAAGTTACGGTTAGCAGCTAGCAATTAAAAGTTTCTACTTTCTTAGCGGGCTAGTCTTCCCGGGAGCGTCGTCGAAACGACGGAATAATGAAGGGATCGTTAAAATGTCCCTTCGAGACGCGCTGCTTCCTCGGTGCACGGGAATAACACGAGCGCGAGTCGTGCAGGAATCGGGACGAACGTTCGACGAATTTCTATCGACGCGAGTTACGCTAGAATCTTATTATAGAAGCGCCTTCGATCTCTCGCCCTGATCGATGAATCAGTTTTTTCTCGGGAAGAAAGAGTCGCGTTTCGGTGTGTATCGCGCGACATTTTCTTGTTGGTCGTGTTAGAAGAAACGTCACCGTAGAAGAAGAAGAAATGTTTTCTATTGCAAAGTGAATTTCATTCGATCAATCTTCTTTTTTCTGAATCCACCGAGGAACGACTGAGCAACGACTCGTTATTACTCCAATGTTTTGAAATTTCGTCAACTCGTAGGATCTAGGATGGAAAAGATAGCAAACAAATATTCGGAACCAACGTTCTCTTAAAGGGTTAAAGTTAAATAATAAACATTCATTCGGTGCGTCACGCTGGAAAACGAAATGACAATTCTTTGATATCCAGAACGGTCGTTGAACAGAAAACTCGACGATTTGTGACGGTGTAAAGATATTTTGGGGAAATTTATAGGATTTGCAGAAGGTAGACGGTATTGCAAAAGAAAGATGAAACAAGATCACTATTAGACCACTATTGAATTACCTCGCAAATTATTTAAAATTAAATAATTGGTAAATGAATTGTCCCACACCGTTTGAATCGCGATCGAAACTTTTTTTCTCGTCGTCGCGTCTCATCGTCTGGAATCTACATGCCGTTGTTCGCTTTTATTTGCGAAAGGAACTGCGGGGAAGAGCGCGACGACCGATGAGAACGCCGAAAACTCGACTATCGTTTCCGTCTATCCACGATCATGGATTCTTGCGTCACCAACTGGGTCACAGTGGTAGACGCGAGAAGCAGGAAAGCAGCGAGGCGGCCAAAGAAGTTCAAAGACGGAGAAAATAAAGGAAAAAGACGGAGCAGGAGCCAGACAGTCGAAAACTTTTCGAGTTCGTCGTACCAGATACGATCTTCATTGGCCAACCTGGTTTCCCGTTCTGAAGAAAACCTTCGCGAGCACGTTCTTTAGCTAGGCTCGCTGCACGAGGGGAACGTTGCTGCGTCAAATTCGCCATAGTTGGACCAAAGGAACGTTTTAGAAGAAATATCGACTCGCGCGACATATTTTTGTTGGAACAGTAAAAACAAACCGTACCGCGCGCGCAAATATATTTTCGACGGACAATGGTCTGATATTTCGAATTTTTGTTTCTAGCTCGGCGATGTGTTTTCGCGAGATAATGCCGTCTGCGGAAACATACAACTCCGTGAAAGTGGAATGCGCGTCAATGGGTTAATCGCGGACTAGACGCAAAGTTCGTGTTTACCGAAATAAGGGCGCGCACGTGTTATTTATTTGTTTGCGACGTGAAATGTCGCACAGTGGCGAAGCAACGCACGTGTCACATTTTACACACGATAATGGAAATATATCGGTGTAAATCGTAGGCTCTTTGTTTCTACGAAAATTGATATTTCCGTCGATTCAGTTGATCAAATAGAAATTCAAGCAAAGATCCGTCATCATCTGCTGAACTTCATTTGATAGTAGCAAACATTTGAAGTAGCAATGGAAATTGTTATTGTTGTTTCAATGGTATCAAATTATCATTAATTACAGTGGAAGACTTTCGACAAATGCAAGCAGCTCGCTATCCATCGTGGAATATAATCAGAGTCTCACGATGTAAATTAATCTCGCGACGAGTAAGCTTGCGAGGCCACTTTTAAAACGCAGCAGCACAGGTAAATTAAACGTCAATTACGCATTTTTTTTTTTTTCCTTTTCTTCTTCACCGTCATCGCGGTCGATCGCGCATAAGCAGAAAACGATGAAGCCGCGACCCTAGCGTTTGCTCGTACGATTGAAAAGCGGACACGACGTGGCTCGAATACTCCGCGAAATGGTCCCCGTTGAGAGAGACGATCTGTATGCCTGGCACAAAATTGACGCGACTGGGGGTTGGCCGACGTCATAAAGGATACAAGGCGAACGATTCTTCCGACTGGAAGGAAGGAAGGAAGGGACACACGGAAACATAATCACGTAATCGCCGTGCCGAGGACGATGTCGTAAGCCGGTGCTAGATGGAAGATGCTGATCGAATATCCAGCAACCTTATTGCCACGCCTCGATGAAACGACACGACGAGTCCTTTATTTGATTGCCGAGGCATTTCGTGGACTTTCTCTGAATGGGTCCTTTTTATTTCTTCATTAGGAGGTTTGAACGAACTACGACACGACGACCACCGGCGTAACGATGGTTATTTCAGAGGACCATGGTTTGACGAAATCGCTCCAATTTGCTTCCATTCGCCGGCTCTGAAGTCGGATATTACTTGAAGATGGAATCTGCGCTTTTTATCGTTTGCTCTACACTCGTTGCTTGTTAATTTATTAATTATTCGTTGTATTTCGCGCGTGAATATCGGGCAATTGTCTATTTGACGGATACATCTTTTTCGTAAGAACGAAACTTACGCGAATAGCGAAATGAAAATTTTTTGAAACACGAGTGTCGCCAACGAGCGATGCTCGTTATGTTAATAACGACATTGTATTCAGCTTTGTCATTTTTCTGCGCTTGCGAAATGTATCTGTGTTTAATTAAAATCACTGCGCTGTGCAAAAACGAAGAACGTGCGTCTCCGGTTACGATCTTTATATTTTATCGAAATGTAGAAAGACTTCGTTTCAAATTAAATCGCGCGTATTACATTTAAATTATCGAAACTATCGATTAATTATAAGCGGCACTTATACTTGAATAATTATTATTGTCTGGTCAAACGTTAAAAGTGAAAAGTCTTTTAAACTCTCTGCATAGAAATGAAATTCACGTAAAATTTCGAGCAGAGAAGTATTACAACACTGAACGTCGTCGCGAAAGCTCCTTGTCTTTAATCAAAGGTACAACAGTTTCATCGAGTGGCATCGAACACATTCGTGGAACAGAATTTGCGATAGAACAGTTCACGCCGGTAGCGTTCAATTTCACAAGCATCTCCAATCAGATGCTCCGGGACTCAACATTCCAAACTCCCTCACGGACCACAGGAACAACGTTAATTCGATTTCGGCATAACACGGTTTATCCTCGCTGCGTTTATTTCAGCATATATTGACGGATATAACGCGCGAAATTGAGTAAAAAATTAACAACTCCCGACAATTCGTGCAATTTCGTCTCGTTAATTAAGAGATTGTCATTAAAAGTCACCAACAGCGAGAAACTTGATCAAGAAGAGCGTGAAGAGCAGTGTCGCAACGCAAGTGTAAATAAATAATTGAGTAATTGTTGTTCTCATTTTTCTTGCAGTATAATTCCTTTTTATGCCAGATTTCTCAATTTTCGTTTGTTGGAATTTCATCGAAGAAACTTGGTCAATTTAGTAAACAGAAACAATTCCTGACATTTCGAGAAGATGTTCGACAGTGTCACGATAATAATAATAACTTTCTCACATTTCGTTCGAGTCGGAGATACATTTTTCATTTCAGAGAAATTCACGCGAGACGAGAGTCATTTTTCCGTAAAATAAAACCACTTTGTAAACAAAAGTCCGACGTTACTTTCTAGCCAACCTAATGGAACGTCAATCTTCCTCACGGGAGAATTTTACCAAAGGTATTCGGCCTCCAACGTTCGCCAAACACCAGAGGAAAGGTTCGTCTAATTTTGGCAAAGACATTTATCTTCGACCCTCGGATTCCGGTTCCGCAACGCAACGCAACGCAAGGCAACGCAAGGCAACGCAAGGCAAGGCAACGCATCGCGCCATGTTTGAGAAAGAGAGACGTCTGTCTACGTGGGTGTGTTGATCCGTCGCGTTATTCGTTTATTATGCTAGCTAGTTTGCCTGGATTATATTGTGCCAGCAGCGTTGTAAATGCGCGGCTGCTGCCACTGTTCCCTCGATACATCCTTCCTTCAGAACGCCTCTTCGTTCTCTCATCTTCCAAACTGCTGCGAGGCCACTGCTTTCATCCACCATCGATCGCGAGGATCGACGCATCACCACGTCCAGTGTACGCGAGATGCCGATCGTGTCGTGATCGTCGATCGTCAACTCCTTTCGTGCTTCCTTTCGTTTTAAATCTTCCTCTTGCATTTGCGAAACGAACGTGATCGCTGTGAATATATATTTACGACACGCTCAATGCCGAACGAACGACCGAGCTCGAAAAGGCGAGGCTGCCGGTTGCTGATGATGCTTGCCATTGTCAGTGAATGAACGTTAAACGAAACGAGGCGAAGGACATTGGAATTTTTTACGAATCTTGGATTTTTAAGATTTCTACACTGCTACCACTAGTCCAGTGTGTTTCGGAGTGACTGTATCTTCCAGTGAACGAACGTTGGACGGAGATAAAAGGCTCCAAAATTTTTGCGAACTCGAAGATCGTGAACGGTGGATGTTCGAGATTTCTGTGTATAATTTACATATATTTACGTATATTTCTACGTTCTGCCAGCTCGTTGCTCGTTTCAAAGTGAATGTATTTCACGTTTCTTCGGTGAATGAACGCTGCTCCAGGATTTTTTATGAATTTGAAGATCAAGAGCGTCGAGCGTCTGAGTCATCACAGTGATTTTTATCACCACTGCTCAGTGTTTCAAACTCAGTGAATGAAGTGATTCGCGTTTTTCCTCTGCCACTGCAATCTTTTTCGAATTAACTCTTTGAGCGCTTGCTAAAATTCCAAAATCCGAACACTGAACGAAACGAAAGTGCACGTCTGCTTTTTTTGACTGCAAGGGAGGGCTCTTCTTTGAATCTCTAACAGGCAGACTAATTATTTTGCTTAACCGTTCATAACGTCATGTAACTTTGACACATTCCACTGTATAACATTTTCGTATGGTATCGCATTTTCAAAAATTTTGTTCTTCCTGCTTATTGTTTCTCGCTTGCTAAAATATCACTCTAGTTTGCCCCTGACTATTGTTACTCCCCGGATTTTAAATTGGAACAAACAACAACCAACGATCCTTTCATCTCGTAACTGAAGAAAATTCTGGTTATGTACACCTCATACCGGAATACCTAAACAAATTAAACATTCTAGCACGAAATACTCTAAAACATTGCTGCTGTCGAACACGGGATAATTGGATATAACGGCTGGTGCGCCAAGTAAATTTCACTAGTAAATTTCGCCTGTTGCTCGAAATGTGCGAAACGCAGTAAAAGTTTCCAAGAAGAAGAAGTTTGTGCGTCGGAAGAAGGAAGGAGGGAGAAAAGGCCTAGTGAGATATTGTGTAGAATAAAAAATGTTTCATGGGAGAACGTTGATCGCGTTGCGAGGTGTCCTTTGGCTGGCAGTGATTCATGTCGCCGCTTAGAACGAGAGGAACGACCGGGAAATTGAATCGCGACGAGGGAGTATCGATGATCTATGTTCGCGAAGGCAACTCAATTCCACTGGGACGTTTCTATCGTTGAGGATTGTTTAAATCTGTCGGTCGAAGCTGATTTATGCTATTGTCGGGGCTATGCCTCTCAGATCGGACGCGTCCTCTTCGAGGGACACCCTAAACACTGCGGCAACCACGGTTAGTTACTTCCGTACACGATTACACGTACATTTTATGTATTATACTTCTGCATTCTCACGTTCGCGTAGTTTTTAATATACGGATGCGTGGATACTGAAAACACTGCACTAAAATGTACTGTACACGCGTTGTACAATGTAGAGTTACGAAAGTCTACGTACGTCTATATATTCCACATGTGTATCTGCATATTTCGAATATTTTGTAGACGCTGATTAATTTAGAGAAACGACGATGTTTCTTCTGTTTGTCATTTTCTGCGTTCATTTATATCACAATTTATTTGCAATATCACAATGACGGATTTGAACTTGTATCCATCGAGCTTGTACAGTCAGTCACGAAAATCTACTTACGTATGTACAGACGCGTACCTACTAAGAAAAAACAAGAGCGTTTAAGATTTCGTACGTACTAATTTGTTTATCGGTTGAAGTTTGAAGAAATATTTTGAAAAAGGCGACGGTGTGATTACAATTGATTTTAAAATTCGACAAATTCATTTTGCACGATTGCATTAATGTAACAGTCACGCACTATGTAACGTAAGGGTTATATTTACGCACGTAGTTTCAGAAACGCGCGTATTTTTATTTCCTCGCAACGATATTTTCAGGCGATATTGACATTGTCCGTCAGTTCTATCTTCGCCGCGATATTCTCGATGTCCGCGCGATTAACAGCGGCATGTGGTGATTTCGAAAGGGCAAAGTTGAAGGGAAAGGTACATCCGTTAAAGGGGTTTTGGCACAAACTGTTTTCCGCAACTCGCTCGCTCAAAATTTAAAACAGTTTCGGTCCGAACCCACGCGCCCCGCTTTGATATCGGCATGTACAGCAGCGATGCGCAACTCGCAGGCTGCGTGCCCGCTTTGAACATTTTTGCAGCCCGAGGATCCCCCGCGATCCGTTTAATTTTCTTCCTGTCTGTTTGCCGAACTTTTTTATAATTATACTTCACACGTGTCATTTGCACGGTAAATTTAACTCGACTAAAAGCACGTGGAAACAGCGTAGAGTTAATATCCGTGCTTCTCTTCCCTTCTTTTTTTTCTATTTGTACAATAAGAACAGAGGAGAGAGATTGGTGGTTGAGTTTGCGCATCACTGATACGGCGTACAGTGATACGGAATTTAATTAGAAAATTTCAGTAATTACTAAAGTAGCGTGTACACCTACGTATTAACAACTTACATTTCACATTGTACGTGAAATACCGTACATGATATTATTTATTTATTTGTCGCTGTTCAACAAATTGAACGTTCTTACGAGAAACAAACTTTGAAAACCGCGAAAAAAGAAAATTATAACGAATTTCTAACAAAATTTGACATTAAACACCGTGAATGGTCCTAATTGAACGATTGGGAGTTGGGGCGTTGTTCGTCAATTTTTATAGAGTTTTCTTCCAAAAAAACAGCTGGTCGTGAATGAAAAATTCCTCTTTCTCTATTACAACAACGTGGAACAACGGACATCTCACGGTGAAAAACAGAAATATTGCACGCGTACAATTTCAGAGAGTGAAATCTTTAAAACATAACTTTTTTCTGCAGTGGCAATGTTTTTCACTCCGTGAAAAGTTTCGGCTCCCGTGCGTTGTTTCGTGCAACGCGCGCTCTTGCCAAATAAAAATACGAGGAGAGTCGCGTTGTTAATGTTAATCCTTTGTTTTCGTGCAATATGCGTCGCAGAGAAAACGGGTCACGCGTTGCGGTGAAAATGGAAAATGCCCGTGTCCCCGTAGTAGTTTCTACTCTAAACTTCAATTGGATGTTTCTGCATATACGCGCAATGTATCTTTCTATCTTGCATTTACCAACGTTAACGAGTTCGTTTTATTTGAGAACAGTTTATATCAATTTCTTCCCCTTTTAAATCGATCTTTTATAGTAATTTCGGAATCTGTTGGAATCGATATCGTCAGTTTAGTTATCTTAGACTAAGAGCATCGCTTAATTGAGACAATTCTTCCATTTTATTGGAATTAAATTACTAGAGAAAAAAGCAAGCAACGAAGGAGAAAGATACGTCACGTAGAATTCAATATATACATTTCGAATCTATTCGTCGAGAAGATTATCATAGAAAAGGTCTTTCACATCGAGAAGAAACTGTGCAAAACTATTCTCGAGAGCGAGGGGACGAAATGTGAACAGCGACGGTGGACACGGTGCAGTCGATTCGCGTGTTTGTCGTGCAAACTTCAGCTGGCGCGCGCGACTTACGACAAAATAAATCGACGACAAAAAGTGTGTCAACTATCCAAGTACGTACGTCCGCCGGTACTTCGATTTGAATACGATAATAAGAGGAAAGCGTGTGTTGGAGTGTATCGCTGAGTGGTGCGGGTGGAACGCGTGTGCGCGCCGAATGCAAAGCAGCCTCGCGACAGGTCAAATTGCATCGGCGTCGCACGAATGGAAATGGAGCTGTCACTTCGGCCGGCCATCGCTACCCAAAATTTAATACCGACTCTTCTGTCCTCTGTGGCTTTCCCCCTTTCGTCCCGAAACGCCATTGAATTTCGTCTGATGAGCGGACTGCAATTTTTTATTTCACAGCACGGTGATTTTTTTTTTTTTTTATAAAGATATTTCTTGTTCACGTAATAAGAGTTGAAGTTCGAATAAATAAATCCAAGATTTGATTTCACTTAATCTAGCTTAATCTGGCTAAAATCTAGTTCAAATAAGTAAAGCTCATATAGATGGAGTTTTCCTGCAATTAAAACAATGGAAGCTAAATGGAAAATCATTTGAACTGTTTAATATTACGAGGAATATTTTACTTCAAACAAACGTTTTTTAGAGTCTTACATGTCGCCCGCGTACATGTTTGTATTCTGATAAAGGTAATGAAAAGAACGGGAAGCTAAATAAATTATTTAACCGTAAAGTTAATTTATAAAGGTTATTATATTTTAAATACGTATTCTTGCGTATTATTACGTGCGCTGTGTGCATTTTTGTAATTTTATATGTTTACGAAGGTAATTGAAAGAATGAAAGTTAATTTAACCATTGAACATTGCTAGGAGCGTTATATTTTATGTGCGTTACATACTTTTAAACTTTTCACAAATGCATCGAAAGAATGTGTAATCTGCCAGCGACGTCTTTCTTTGATAAATGCTCGATGATATTTTCTGACCTCTCTCTCTCTCTAATAATGTTCAGTGTCAAAGATAAATTTATCGAAACATATCCGTCCGATAATAATTTTTTCTACAACCAAAAATTTTTCTCCGACGACATTCAAAGCGCGATCAAAGGTAGATTCGTTAAAATTTGCCAATTGGAAAATACAGCAACAATTGCAGATTCTTTCCCGAGAGATACAGCTCCATTTCCAAAGATGACTTACTCTCTTCTCGAGCACGCTTCTACTGCTTCCATTTCCTCAATCGTACATAAATTTTCCTTTAGAATTTGCTTTCTATTATATAACGTCGTTCGTGTTATATCGTACGTATCTTCCTGTTGCTAATGAGAAATTTCGACAGAAGAACTTCGTGGTGCCCTCCGAAAGGAAACTGAATTTCTATTAAAATGCAATTTTGAACTGTCCGTTTCTACGCGGAAGGGCGGAAATGGCAGTATTTTAAGTAAATAGAAGAATTCAAAGTGCAATCGATTAACACGCACTGGAAAATTCTTACACGCGGGGCAAGGTATTTAATTTTTAGTTGTTAAATTCTGCACAATGGACTAGAAAATCGTGGCACTTTGGGGAAATATTCGAATTTGGCGAGGACTTGATCAACACTGTGCGAAAAGTAGACGGTTTGATTATAAGGCAGGGGATGAATTCACGGAACATCGTCTGTATATTTGTCATTTGTCGACAGGACGAAGGACGTCGGACCGGAAGGTACGTCGCCGGCGGGGCCGCGCTGGCAATCATGCTACTTGCTGTGCATCACGCACTCCTGCGGGAAGCGTCCACCATAGCCGGTGTCTGCATACCGGCCATAATAATGGCGTGCTACATTATCTGGATTCTGTATTCCGCTCACAGGGACAGACGGAAGGTAACGAGGTTTTTCTGAAAATTTGACAACGTCACGGGACCCACTGACCCAATAACCTTCACCTCCACACACGTCACCCACAAGAACACCCTCCTGAGCGGACATCGAAGAATTTTAGCCGTCCGTTGTTATTTGTCAGAAACAAATTGGACGAGAAGTTGGAGAGAAAGAACGAGTTTCCTAAACAATAGGCGAGATTCGAGCAATAATCAAAATTCGTATCGAGCGGCCGAAGCACGTCGAGTACGATATACCCTCGCGAACTTGCCCCGATCCCGAAAGAAATTCTCCGAGTCCCGGTATCCGACCCGACAGTTTTGGACTCTCTCACAACGCCAGCATCAAGTTTCAAATCACGACCGCAAAATAACTGCATCCAGTCAGCGATTGCTCGACACTCGCGCAACTGGACAACTGCCAATGGGTTCGTTAAATGTTTACGGCATCTTCGACCGAATACTGGGTCAAAGTTTGCAGTGAACTGCAGAATTCACCGCAGGCGAGTTCTTCGTGCCGTCTTTGTATATTTTTGGAAGAGTTTTCGTGGTAAATGACTCGGATCACTCTCTCTGTTTTTGGAATATAAAGCGACATCAGAGGGCGAACATCGGGTTGATCACGTATTTGATGTACCAGTCTTTTTTGCATTATTGACCGATCATATACGTGTGCATTTTGCTTAAAAATGTTTCTACGGAATAACGTTAGAGAATTCTTTTATCGAACCTTTTCTCAAGTAAAATTACCATTTTTTAATAACTCTTTTTTTTTCAGTTGTTTCTTGCAATTTCGTTATTTACAAGGATTTTGTCATTCATAAAATGTAAAAATTTGAGAATGACAATTAACTCTTAAACGTCATTTATGTCTGACACATTTCTCAGAGTCAAAGCTAAAAGTCGTAGCGTTGTTAAATCTAAAGTTAAAAATAGAATGGAACATTCAAACGACAATTACGCACGTTATCGTCGCGAATTTATAAAGTGAAACGCTTTGTGTATTTTTAAGCAAAATTAACAGGAAAGAAAAAATTTCACAGGTCCGTGAATTACAAAAATTGGTACAATATTTCTTTTTTAACAAACTGCAATAGCAGAGTGCGTGCAAACAGACGAGAGAGTGTTGGATTTTCCAGGGAAATGTTCTCAAATGAGATTCACCAACCTGGATGAAAGGCCAGAGGCACTCGAGTTTTTTTCTCTTCCGGGACGGAAGTTTGGCACTCGTTCATAAACCAAGTCATGGAAGTCAGCTGATTTTCTGCAACGCCTATCCTTCTTCGGCTGTTTAAACTTTGTTTTTCAACTCTCCCGTCAAATCGGAAGCTTCTTTTTTCTCCGCTTTAAAGAACACTTTCCCTTTGATTTAAAAATTTTTCAACTTCTCCCTCAGGGAGAAGGTTCAGTAACGAATTTCTAACGAGGAATATCTTCTCGCGCAAAACTCGAGTCTCACGAAATTTTGTAATACACGCTCAGTTGCGAAAGTATCTTATTACTCGTTATCAGTTCTCGAAGAGTAACTTTTTTTTGTTACTGCGCCAGATTGTGCGACAAGTTTTACTCGAATTTCTTTCAAAGATCGTTACTTTAAAATCCAATTCCTGTAAAATCTATCCAACCTTAACCGCTCGTTAATTTAAAATTTATCAACAATATTAACAAAACGTGATTGTTAATTTTTTGTGCCTAAATCAGACACAGTCGCTCTCAAAGGGTTGATTTTTTTTCTTTTTCCCTCGTCTTCGCTTCAATTGTCATCAACGGCGTGATAAACACATTCTTAACTCGATCGGCAGCGAGTTGCAGTCGAAACGTCCATCGGCGAATTTCCGTTCAATTTTCGTGGAAAGTCGGCCGATAGGGTGAGGCGCGAGCGAAACGCCCTTCGCAAACTGCTCGGATGAAACGCGTAATTGAATGGGGATGAAGTTCGGAAATAAACGTCGTTTGCGACGAGAGTGCGGAAAAAAGCGAGGGCGGGGGGGGCCACGATTTGCGCCAGCAACCTGGACGAGCTTTTTCGTCTTTCGGTTAGTTTGATCTTGTAATAAGTCAGCGAGGCTGGACACAGTCAATCGCTTCTCTTTTAACACGGACGACAAAGTTGCGTCTCAATTCGATGATTGTGTGTACGTAGTCACTCGACTGCGTGCAATTTCCGTTTGCAAGAAGTAATTCCACAACACTGTGTCGCGTGTGCCTTTTATCTAAACTGGAGCGAGGGCGTTCGAGCTTTAAATTTTAAACAGAGTGCGCCATGGTGGTGGTGGTGGCACCGAGAAAGAGAGGAGAGCAACAGACGTAGAAAGAAAGAATAAATAAAATTTTTACAACCGAGGCCTCGAGAAATCAGCAAGTTCGAAAATTGCTGGCGTTTGTTCGATGTTTATTTTCGATGCCAAGTCGAAAGAGGCAGGAAGTTATTCTAAAAATAAATCGAAAAGTTCTTTCAGAAGGCGCTTCGTCTTTTCTCAGAAAATTAAATTTGAAAATTTAAATTAAGCATATACACGCGCCGAGCTAATTCTCCGTTAAAAATGTTCAAAGTACATTTTCGTAGAGCAACTTTCTACCGATCGTTCGCTCCTTTCAATTCTTCAAAATTCGATTCCCTCGAAAACGTAGCCTCAAATAAGGAAAATTTTATTATCCTCTTTCGATTTATTTTCTCACGCAAAATCACTCTCTGGCCGGCTGTATCATCAGTTGCGTGATATTTCGTACATCGTTGTATATTTCCAAAAACAGGAATTGTACAATGCACTGTGCTTGCTCTTGAAAGCACGCAACAAATTCAAAGTTGAGAGTTTGCTTTTCCTTCGTTCGACATTCGTCCATAAAAAATTTACTCCCCGAATCTAGATTTACCACCTAAATTTTACATTGGAACGTGTTAAACTATAATAATCCTATTTGACCCGTTCGCACAAAATTTTCCATCGTTTAATCATCATTTTTATCTTATCCTTTGCAGGATTTCCCTCGTGACACTGCAGTTCAAAGATATTTTCAATTCGATTGCGAAATTATTTTCAACGTTGCGTTCGACTGCGAAGAATTGTTCTCAGCTGAGCGATTTTGTGGAAAATCCTGGATTTTCCTCCAAGCAACGCTTCGAACGACAAAATTTTGTTCTTTGTTCTCAACTTGTTTTTTCATCGTCTCCTACTCGGCTGCATCTTCAATACTGAGACACCTTGTGTAGCGCGAGAAGAGGCATCTGTTATTAGCAGACTGCGAATTTTTATACATTCGTGGGAAACTTGAAGCTAAAAAATATACAAAATATCCAAACTAGAGTATTTGTTGCAATATTTAACAACTGAAGCAAGTTATTTTTTTTTTTTTTTTTTTTTCGTGTCCGTAAAAGCGCAAGTTCCGAGGCATAATCATTAGTAATGATTTTGTTCGGACAACGAAAGATGCCTTCGCTACATGAAATTCGCGGAGAAACCGGCAAACGACTCGAACGCGCGAAAAAAACGATCGACAAAAATGTTGATGAAAATCGCGTAGATAAAAATGAGCAAGAAACGGCGAAGCTAAACGGCGCGCAGAAAGTTTGTCTAAACTGGAACAAGGTTAGTTGATAACATAAAACGGGGTTATCTACTGGTAGGTTGGATACGTGATTCACGAGAGCAGAAACGGTGCTAGTTTCGCAGATTTTCCCGTCGTTGAAGCACAGCCTTGCTGGAAACCGTGAAAATGCAATTTCTTTGAATGAACTCGCCTCGGAACACGTTTCTATCAACCGGTGAGCAATTTAATCGTGTCGCATTGGTATTACGCGACGCGAAAGCTGTAACCAAATTATCGAAATTCCTTTCTACTGTTATTACGTGGTAATAACTTTCATTGGTTCTCTTTTTTTCCCGTTTCTTTGAAAGCAGTTTAGAAGACGTACTTTCTTCTCGTCTTCGTGCTAATTGGTTCACTGCGGTTCAATTTTTATGCTTTCGTTTCATGCTCTCGTGTTTAAGAATGCAAATAGTTATTTTCTTACTTGTGCGAGCGTTTCGCGATTCTCTTTCTTTTTCTTTGAACACGCTGTCGCATTTGTGTAATTACATTTTGATAAACGGCATTTGTTTCACAGAGTGATGGACGTTTAGAGTATCTTTTCGAGATGTAATTTTTATCGACTTGTCCCATACAATGCTTGTAACAAAGGAAAAAGTTTCTGCTTGCAGAGTATGGTTTCTAACCATTGAATTAGAAATACTCTGAACTTTCGCATAATTGTTGATAAAATTGAATAGTTTGAAAGAAATTTAATTACAAGTTTCAAGCATTGAATTATCGAAATTTTTACATTATTTTGGAATATCGGAGAAATTCATCGTGATTTTTGGAAATATGTCATCGACTTTGCACTGTGGAAAGAGAAAGCGAAACGGTGTATTGAACCAGAAAGTTCGTTCGACGAAAATTAATCACAACCAACGAAACATGTGTGCAAAAATTAAATACGAGTGCTAAAGGTGCAAAACACACGGTATATGTACGCGTCTACTATACAGTTGACAATTAAATTACACTTAGATTTGTCAATTTTATTACAGATAGAAATTCCCAACGCACGTATAAAGATCCGCTGATCCGTTAGTTAAAGAACAAAGCTACTAATCAAAGAATAAAGTTGAAAAACGCAATAAGAAGCAACACTCTAAACGCACGAAGCTTCCCTCATCCTTTAACTCACGTTCTGAGAGAAAGAGACTCAAATAACTCAACGATTCGTTACGATCGACGTCATCTTTTGCCTCAAACTGCGCCTGCACTTTGAGTTCGTTCATCGTTTCACAATCGACAATACCTCGCGAGCTCGTCCTCTGAACCGTGCATCGTTAAACGACAACTCTCCACAAGTTTCACGAGGGTGACGATCTCTCGATTCTGCTTGCAGGCGTTGAGATTCGCCGCGGCGATGCAGCTGACAGAAGTAATCAGCGTGCCAGCCAAGTCCAACGAGGTGATCTGCAGAAACGGCACGAGCAAGAACGAGCTACGAAAGTCGAACGACCACGACGCGAGAAGATCCTGCGAGAATCCTGCGTACTCGTCCAAGGACGAAGCGGTGTGAGAACGATCGCACTCTCCGACCGGACTTTCGTTGGTTTCCTCCACGCGACACGACGCGAAAGTTCTTCGAGAAATACTTTTCTTTTTTTTTTTTCAACTGTGAAGACGTTTTCTTTCTTATTAGGATAGTTTTTATTTTCTACGTATAACGATTAAAACTATAGCCGAGGCAACACCATTGCAATTTTCCCCGATCATTTTTCATTGATCGCGAAAGAAACATTTTATACAATTGATTGTTGGTGTAAGTAACTTTTCATAAGTACAATCTCATTAAATTTTCATTTAACAGTGATCTTAATATCCGATATTACCACAAAAAATTGAACGAACATAGACGTTTCACGGAACAATTGATTAAATACAGACACATGTTCTCTAAAGTTTTCTGCTTTCATTGCAACGCAAACGAAAAGTTGAAGCTCGCAGCGTAACGCGTAAAATTAGCTCGGAACACGAAAATCTGTTATGCTAGCGCGGCTCGCGCATATTCCAATTCCAATTCCAATTTCTCAACTCCGTCGAGAATCTGTGGGGATTTTTAAAATCAGAGAGTCGCGATCGTAACTCCAACGACAAACGTCCATTGATATCGATTTTTGAATCGACGACAGAACTGAAAACGGGACAAAGAGCACGAAAAAAAAGTCTTGTAAACGTAAAATACGTAAAAAATTTAAAGAGGTCTGTGTAAGGAAGAAATTTCAATTTTCTTCAACGATTTCAGAATCTATTAAATTTTCGCAATTTTCGAGGGCAAGAATATTCTTATTTCTCCAACGAATCGAACTCGGTGTTGTTAAATCGGAGAATTCACGCTTAAAAATGAGGTCAACTGGATTGTCGTTCGACTTCTTTTTCACAAAGTACCGCGTCCATCGTTATACCCTCGTTTCTTGCGTGTTTCAAACGTTAATAGCAACAATTATTAATAGCAATTTGTGCGAAAGCTATGATTAATGATTCAGCTGTGCTCCTCGCTGCATCCAACAGTAACAATAAACATGTATGTACGTACGTTCGCATCGGAAGCGAATTTTGCCAGATAGAATTATTTGTTTAGTCCGTCAACAGGATTATGTATTTGTTTCCACTGCGTGACGCAACACTTTCGTTCACGGCACGTGCATGCCGCCCGCGTTTCGTAAATAAATCTATTTAGCGGCAGTGATAAATTGCAAAAAGCGGCGGGGTCGCTCGAGGAATTCATTTTCCAAACAATCGCGGTGACAAATCGCCGAAACGATTTTGCAGGCAGAGCTTCTGCGACTGAGATTTCTACGCCGCATCAAGAAAACCATTTTCTAAAAGTACTCGGACGTTGACAATTTTTTTGAAATATAAACTTTTAAGATTTCGTTAACTTACTATACACTCGCTGTAGTAAGATTCAACCATCACGCGATTGTATCTCTCTATAATGATTGTTGCAAGTATACTTATATTTCGCAAAGATTCACGTTGTCAACACTCGTATTTTGTACATTAATCTTCTATCAAATATACTTTTTATATTAATATTTATGTTCGATAAGATTATTTCTCAACACTCGTTATGTACTTTGACCGACTTACTCACGTTGTATTATAGAAATATTTCTTTTCACTAAATATAGTTACTTCCGTGTACTTTTGTACTTTTGTATTTCTACCCCATTTACTTTCCCGTATATTCGCAAATTGGTTTTAAATTTGAATACATCGTAATAATGAAATTTCAAGATATTTTACACAACACACACACACACATTTTGGGGAACTGTAATAAATTTAAAAAGATCCTGGATGGAGAGAAGGAGTAGTGTGTGAAAGAAAGTGAGAAGAACCTCAGAGCTGGGCCCAGCTACCCCCTCCTAGCGGGGTTCCGCATGCTGCTTGCTTAACATCGGAGATCGGTAGGACCTCGACGCTAGGCGCGCAGCCACTTGCGGCTTGTGCTAGTCGAGTGTTCGAAACTCGTAGTCGAGGAATCGTAGGGCCGCTACACACATATATTGTATTTCTTTTTTACAAAATTTCTTTGTAAAATATAAAATTATTTATACTTCTTCTATCGTGTTCGAATGCTTTTGCAAGCGACTGTAATTGCATTCATTGTAAGTGAATTGCGTTTGAAATACACACTAGTCGGAATAAAGAAGACCTCTCGGTGAAAAGAACGTGTCCAGTTGTTCGATCGTCACGAGAAACATTACGAATGTGATTACGTCGTATGGAAACAATTGCCACGTATAATTATTCCAGATGCAAGAAAATATTCCTTCGATCCAGAGATCAAACGTGAACCGATTTTCCGCACGTCTTTCTCTCTTTCGGAGATCTACGGTTCATTTTGCGAGACACTGTGACATTTTATCCTCGCGAGCAAGATCTGCCTTCCACGCAGATTGGCCAGGAGGTTCACGAGCTGAATTACGAGATAGAAACCGCGGAATGGTTATGTTTCCACGGTTACTTTGTTTCACTGCGGCTCGTAAATCGCGGTTATAAAGAATTACGCGGAATATTAGTTGAAAAATATGGGCCGCGTTTAATACGACGTAGCGAGGGCCTCGTTATTGCATCGTTTCCTTCTTACTGCTCGAACAAGTCGGGCGAATGAAACGACGAACATTGTTGTTAATGAAATTTTAATCTTTGGTTAAGAACGACTCTGATGAATTCTAATTTTTTTTTCCTCCGTATATCACGATAAATTGTTTCCACGTTTGTTAAAAATCTTAAAACTGTAAGATACTTGTTGGTATTAAAACAATTTAATTAAAAATTGCACCTATAAAAGAAACGTGATATGTACGAGAGACGGCACTCCAGTCGATATTTCGCAAGTGAAACAATTTTCTACCCAGGCTCTCTCCTTTCGATCATACTCTCAAAAATATGCATTTGTATATCAGGATCGTGTCCCGATAAAACTCTACTTTCAATCACATCCTTGCAAACTTATATGCGTACATGGCAAACATAAAATTACTAAAACCATTTTCTCGCTCGTTTGAATTATATTTCCGAAAAGTACGAGATTCGATATAATATATAATATAATACGCAACATGTACATTTGTAAAATAAACGTCTTGCAACGAGTATTCATATAGTTTCGGGAGATGGCTGTGAACGTCAATCCTCGATAGCAGCGGATCGTGAATGCGAAACGAACGCGAGTTTCGAACGACCTCCGGCAGTGCCGTTTGTTCGTTTCAATTTCTCAGCAGCACCTGGAATAATAGCAGTCGCTGGAGTATCGTTTGTTGCGGAGTCGAAGTGCGACCAGAGGGTGGAAACGAGGAAGCCAAGGGCGCGCAACAGAGGATGGCGAGGAACGAACGGCGGCGAAACGAAGCAATTCACCTATACTTTCGCGCGTAATAGATGGCGTCCATTAATTAGGAAAAAATACAAGGTGACGTTGTAATTCATTAGCGAAGTCTTTACCCGCGATTTGTTCTCGTCGCGCCACGGTTTTCTTCCTCCCTTTTCTTATCTCTCCATTATTTCCTGCGCGGTTCCTTAATTAATCGATCTGGCGAGTGACCGAAACGTTGAAAGAAACGCGGGAAAGGACGATAAGAGCGCTAGAAAAACAGACGGGGAGAAATCTGGCTGGAAGTGCAGCGTCTGGGCCGCAAAATATTCGGTTGAAACGAAACTTTTTCCTTCTCGAGGGATTTTTGAAATTACCAAAGTGGAAAACGCGGAACTCGCGGAACGAGCGATTAAAATTTTTACAACTCTGATCAATTTTGATAGTGATATTAACAAATTAACTGTCACGACAGTCATCATCGTTAGTGATTGGCATGTTTAAAGTAAAGTAGATTTCTCCTTTCAAATATTGTGATTTCCAATGGAAATTTAAAAGATTCCTCTGATACTTTTTACTTAGTTTTTCTATGTAGAATATACATCCATAATTTTACGAAACTTTATGAAATTATCAACATTTTATCTGAGACTACCTTTTTTTGGATTAGATAAACTGATAAATCCTGTCATAGCCAATTAAAGAAGATCATAATTTTTTGTATTTCCAATGATAAGATTAATCCGAATGTCCATACATGTCCAGCTGAATTGTTAAAACCATTCGCTTCTGTGAAAAATGACCTACGGTACAAGAAAACGTGCATGGCGAAACACGCGGATAAAAAGAACACTCCGGTTTCTAGAAGAGACCGAATTCAATGGTCGAAACTGACCTCGGGGATCATTTGTTACTTCGATTTCAAGCTGTGCGGACGTAAACGAATTAGCAAACTGTCTTCTCGAAAGCGAAAGAGAACTGTTATTCAGTCATAATTCATGCACGTATACACAGTTGCTAATTTTTCATACGAAAATATCCCCGGACACGCGTATTCAGGTCAGAAATTTCGCAGTCCAGATATCGTCTGAACATCTACGTAAATATCACCAGGAGCGAGAGTGAGATAAAATCCTCCGGTCCATTAACGGAAGCGTCAACAGCGAGGAATATGGCATGACGTACCTGACCGCTAAGGAAACCGCGACTTCGACTGAAATCCATCGACCCCTGCAGACTACGTATTTAGCGCCACGAATTTAGCCGCGATCCTATTTCGGCTGGGACAATTCGATTCGTCCGGCACGACAGAACACGCGAGTGCAGCGTCCATCTCTCGATGATTTCAACGCGGAAGTAACACGTCATTTGCGAACAACGTGATTAATATATGATAGTATAAAATATAGTACATGTTGCGAACAACGTGACAATATTATGTTAATATACAGCTCTCTTCAGCGGCCTCTCGTCTGTCGCCAAGTTCCTCGAAATTTGTATCTGTCTGACAATGAGAGAAACATGCGAGCAAATCGCAATTCGATTCAGAACCTTCCACGTTAACGCGGCAACTTTCCAATTACGTTCGCTGGACGCGGCAATTTCCAAACAATCGCACTTTCCAATTACACCTTCGTTGCGTTCTAATCGATTCGCGATTGAGGCCGCGCGCTCAGCGGTGGCTAATTTTATGAATCCAATCGTGTAAGAAGTGCTAAAGTGTCGAGGATACTTCAAAAGTATTGATATTAAATTGCGGACATTCGTTCGCATCCTTGCGAATGTGCGTAGGAAAATGATAGATGGATACTTGTTTCACCCGTTAAATGTTCCAACGCGCGCCATATTTTGTATATTTTACTTATATTTGTACAACAAAAGTATATCTTCGATCATTTCGATACGTATTATTATACGCACATTAAAAGTTAAAAATTGGATGTTTTGTTAAAACATTTGACAAAGATTATTCTTGTAGCAGTGGAAAAATTTGTCAATCCTCAAGTTCAGAGATATCGTCACCTTTAGAGAAAAGACTTGATGGTAACTTACATTTCACGTACGTATTGCGTCGTTGCAAGGACGTGAGAAGCAAAGATTGTTCACTGGGTTCCGAGGTTCCAGGAGAAAAGTTAAATTTTGCATATTACGTTTCTCGAAAAGCTTCCCATTGCGGAAAGTTTTGAAAAATACCATACGATGAAGCGATATAAAATACGCACATTCTGTTCTTGGACGTGATGATGAAAATCGAAGAACAAACGATAAATTTCAATCGCGCGCACCAAATTTTATTGGCGTACGAATTTGTTCGTTCAAAGCTCGAAGATCGATTTCTTGCAGCATTTCTTGATTTCGTCACTGTCACGTCGACGATTCGAGTTCCAGTTAAACTTCACAGGCATACCTACGACCAAGTTGTGCCTATCTCGTTGATTGCGCCACTACACGCGCTGACCTGATTACGATTGTTTCGATCGCGGCAATCCATTAAGCCGATAACGATCGTTTCCTTAAACGAAGCATTCGACAGCCGTTCCATGGGGACGATTAAAGATTCCGTGGCCATTGCAGCTGGTTCGTGGCACGGTTACGAAGAGGATTCGCGAGTGTCTTCTCGCCGAGCGCGGCCAGAATCGATCGGCGACCAAGTTCCGCGGCGTCGGTATCGCGGTTAACTCGGTACGTTCCTCGCCAATGTGGAACTTTCGCATTGTTGTGATAATCAGACCGGCGTAGGATAGGATACGGGGTTGGTTTCTTTTTTAAACGAGCTGCCCGCGTGCACTTAACACCTCGGGATGAGACTTGGAATTTATTTGTTCGAAGAGGAAAGTGTGAACACGGCCTTTGAGCATTGCTGCGCTTTGGGCTAACGAGCACGGAGGCTAATTTATGGCGAAGAAGCTACTTTCCTGGAGGAGAATTTATTGTAGACGTCGTACATCCTTCGTGCGTGCTATCCAAAATCTCGTATCTCTGTCCGCAAGCAAATCGCGTTGAAATAAACGTGATTGTCGGTCAAAGTTTCACATTCGTGCAAGATGAGAGCGATTTGTAAAAATATACGTTGTTCGTGCACGATGCGATTGGGGAAGTAAGCAATGATATCCGAAGCGATACTTCATAAACAGATTACGCGACGATTAATAAAACTATTTTCATCCGTGTCGACGTCTACCAATAAATAAAAAACATCGAAGAAATCTTTGGAAAAAAATCATTCAACTCTCTGAAAACGTATCGCTGCAAATTTGTCAAATTTTTATTTCATCAACGCCACTCTTGTTGTTTTGGTGTTAATTTAACATTTCAAGTGAAACGATAATCCTCAAAGATTTTAACAATGTAACATTTGAGTGGATTTCACACCAAATTTTTTGAAATACCTCCTTTTATTCTTACACGAATCTGTAGAGTCTTCTTTAAAATTGTGCAAGACGCAACTGAAATTTCCTATCGCTTTTGGAATTTCTGTTTCACTTTCTCGCGACGTGATTTCTCGGTAACGGTTAGAACTTGGATGAAATCGATTCTTAGAGATCAAGACTCGAGGTTCAATCTGCGAAATATAATCTATGGACGGTCGGTGAAACTGTCCTCGAGAAGCAAAATTTGGAATGGAACTGGGTGTCACTTGGCTGTAACATGCCCTAAAAATTCCGAAAGGAACTGGCGAGAAATTCCGCGAGTTGTTGATCTATGGAAGATTCAGGAAACGTAAAAGCTTCCCGAAAAGTGTCGGCTCAAAGTTACCATCCTTCCTTGCAACGAGCAATTTGTGCCTTGTACGCTTCGCACGTTCACCACGAATCTGTTCTTTCTCTGTTCATAACGTCCAACTGTATTCTAAAAAATAATTATTTCTATTGCTGCAGAAATGTGGAAATTTCTAATTTTTAAATTCAGTACATGTTATTAAAGTTTTGCATCTCTCCGTCTGAATGTCTGGAATTTTCAATTTTCAATTTTTTGAATTCGACATTTTGTTGACATAATTTGATTATTTTCTCATTCGTATCACATTATTTTATCGTAAAGTTCTTTCACTGCATGTGTAATCTTCCCTACGTTACGAAAAATTAGATGTATCACGTGCACAAATTTTTATTCGACACAGTACACACATGGTCGTGAAACGTACCTGAATTTCGTAAAATACGAAATTGACAAATCAAACATCAAATATCGCGACCTTACTTTTTATTGTGTTAGTTTCCATCGCAAATCAACGCACCGCATAATACACGTGTACGAAAGTGAGAAATTACTTGTCGAACTTGTTCATCCGTGCTTTTTACAATTTGCCAACATCTCGCATTAAATTTCCCGTTTCAATTTTCCAGCAACAAACTACATTATCTCGGGCATAACCCTCAGAGAAATCTCTTACGGGATAACACAATATTTACGTAACTTAGAGGCACCTACGAACCAGCCGACTTCACATCGTACGCGGTAAACTCGTTAGACAGATTTCCTTATAAATCTCACGCTGAACCCTCCAAGCTTTTCCCCGACACTTTTTTCACTAAATTTCCATGTTTATTCACCGGAGGAGCCCGCGTTTCGCTGAAACTTATCCCACGTCATATTCCCTTCGTGCGTGCATTTCTCGTGCTTAAACATAATCGAGTCTCGCGGCGAACTCAAATATTCAGATAGGAAAGGAATTCCTTGTTTCGTCCGTCTGTCTCTCTCTCTCTCTTCTCTCGTCTCGTCGTACGGCGGTATCTCCGGGAAGCTACTATTTACGTGTGACATTTCTCCGCGTGATGGATAAAACGCACGGCGCACGACGCAACAGCAACAACAAACAAAGGGGAACCCTCGCGCGACGCCGTCGTGAAATTCCATCGGACGAGTCGCGCTCCTCTTTAAGATGCGTTGACGCTCGTTGACGCACGCTGTTAAAACGCCGGTTCTTTGAACGTTGCCGGTCGTGCGAGTCGTGCTTCGTTTCAATTAAACGAAAAATTCCGCCGGTGCGCGGAAGGCTGGCAAACGACGTTTCGAAAATGTCGGGTTAAACGCTGTTACGTCACGGTAGAATAAACGACCTTTGTTTCACTTAGTTCCAATTGCGATATGGATGTTTGGTGAAATTGTCACGTATAAACCTACACGTATACGCTTCGGCTGCATAAACGTGCAACCGTGGCGAATATTTTTGATTTTTACGAAGCATCGTGTTGTAACAGTAACGCAATGGAAGTGAGTTCTTCTGTTTTGTAATATCACAATATATAATATTAATATACACATATAATATATATATTATAATAATAAATTGTAAGAATTAGTAATGTTTTATCAACATTTTATTCCAAGATGTACAAAATCATATATTAGAATCTCTTTTCTTCAATTATTGTTATTCACTCGCTGTAGAAGCAAGTGTCTGTGCGACAAAGTTGAGACCAGAAGCCATTAATTTCCGTAAACAGCGATGAATTTGATCAAAATTCACAGACGGTCGGGTGGTTTCTAGCGTAAATTATAGTCGTGTCTTAACTTCCAATTGAGCATCCAATGATTCATTAACGAGGCAGCGTATGGAAATGCAAACTAGTCGCCAGAGTGCGATCATCTGTCACAGACGACCAGTTCAAACACACGAGTTATACGTGCGCGTGTGTGTAAACGACGAGTTATATAGTCGTTTATACGAAATAACGCTGCTATATATGGCGGGGAGAAAAAGCCCTGATCCAAGACGGAAGCGATAATAACGGACGAGCAAGGTGAAATTGCGTTCCCTTTTCTGTTTTCGCACGAATCGCCGAGATTCCCAACGAATTTCCCGTCCCCGGTGACCAATAAATCCCCGCCGACTGAATTCGCGCTGATTGTAGCCGCCAGCTACAGTGTGGCGAACGCAGCGAAATTTCGCGTTGATATCATCGCTGTCGATGATTAATTGCGCATTGAACAGGTCGTCGATCCGCGATAATTCTGATTTACGTGCCTCGAAATGTCGCTTAACGAGCCTCGAATCGGATATTCGCCTGTTTTTTAACAACGGCATCGAATTAATGTGTATCAATTAGCGTTCGTTAGCACGAGTTACGAATTTCCAGCGGGGCATCCTAAAACGGACCGATTCGTTCTGTGCAATGTTGCTGCGTCGTGGTACACGCGTACCGAACGCGTATCAAATGAACTTTGAATTTTAGTTTAATGCCAGTTGGTTTGTTTTAGCCGAATATTGGTTTAATGGAGTTTGCGTGTAATTTGTGTGAAATTGATCAGCGGAAATAAATTTTCCTCTGGAGTATCGGAAACATGATGAGATAGCGGAAGATTACACAAATCTTCGATCACATAAACGCAGAATAAATTGAAATTAACGTTTAAGGATTTTCTTTACTCGAATACTTTAACTAACGGAATATTTAATTTACCGAGTACTCTTCATCGGTTCGGATATAATTGTACATTCTTGGCGCGAAATACAAATGCAAATTCAACAAGATGTTACATTGAAATTTTGCACATTTCGATTGCGCGTTATCATCATTGTTCTAATAAGGAGGAAAGAGGCTAGTTCGCAATTTCGGTTCTTTGCAACGTAGAAGGTTCAGCCTGGAGGGCGTTCTTTCGCGAAATCGATGGCGCAGCACTCCACCTGATTCATCGTGCGAGCCATGGGTGGTGGAACATTGAAAAAAGCTTTCAGGATCCATCTTTCTTTCTCGTTCCTTCCCTCGCGACAGGGGATCGACTCTTACATCCGAACCACACACGGGTTTCCATTGTGGCTCGCGTTGCATGTACTTGCAAGATCTTACCAGAATAGATTCGTACCGTAGATATCACTTTCTCTGACTATTGAGGCAAACTGCGCTCTGTCTGTTAGTTACGTACGTACGTTTTCATCTTCATTGAATATTCGTTTCTGCCACGTAACGTTATTTTATTAGTTTCCACGCTAAAGCTGCGTGGATTCAATGAAATCAACAAGAGCGATCCAATAAAAGATAATTTGTAGGACAAGTCTCTCTTGTTAAAAACGTGATGTATTTTTTCTCGTGCAATTTCATATATTTTATAAATTATTTGCGAATATGATGTCTTTTCTCCAAAATATACACAATTATTTTCGCAATTAAGTTGGTTCTGAATAGAAAATTTTATCCGCCAAGTATCGTAGTATATTCTACTTTGAATATTTTATACATTTTTGCGCGTTACGTGCATTTTCTACACTTTCGGAAAATCCGCAGCCTCTCCATTGTATTCAACGACTCTTCTTTACCTCGCGATCGTAAAATGAATGGAATATATTTCGAAATGTAACGCTTCCTTTGAAACATCATACGCGTCCTGAAAGCGTGTGCATCTCCCTTGCAAGCAAACCGTGAGAAATAGAGGTGGCCTTTTAATTTGTGGCCGTATCTCGTTGAAGAACAAACGAGCAACACCAAGGGCTAAGCGATCCAGAGACGTTCGTTTCTCCGGCGAAATCTCAGCGCAGGTTGCTCGCGAGGAATATCCGGAACGCGTATATTCGCACGATACATTTGTCAAGCTTTACGACGCACTTGGAACGAAATCTGCCTTTAATCGCAGATTAAATCTCAATGCATCGATAAATTACGAGTGCAACGACACCGTTTTGCGTTTCGTACATTTTTTTCACGCCGATTCATTGTATTTAGAACAGAGTCTATCGGTAAATATCTCGTCGTATTGAGGAAAAATACTATTTATCTTCTGAACTCTTCGGGGATGACTGTAACTGACTCGTTTCTACCAAAAGTTATCTCAGCAATACAAATTTCATGATTTATAATCTACGCTTTTTTCCAATGAAACGGTATATTTACGTTAGTTCTAGCATTAATCGTGATTTCATATTACCAGTGAAAGTGATTTTAGCGGGCCCAGAAAATCTGGCCTCTTCAGGTGCAACGCTGATGCAACGAAAATTAGCGATTGGTTGATTTGGGTCACGTGGTTGATTCGCGAGGGATTACTGAGCGATCGCGCCTGTAATTCTGTGTTTTGTATCGATACAAAACTGGGGTACAAGTCGTGCAGTTTCTTCCTTCCTTGAAACTGTATGTAAAATGTGATCTCGAGAGATGGAACTCGAGGAAGAAGAAATTCCTGTTTCGTGTTCGCGGAATGAAAATGCGGATTCCATGGATGTGGCACGTCCGTTTTATGTTGTAACTACTGTTCTCGGAGAGACAACTATCATCTCCGAGAGGGCTCGAACGCTATTAAGGTTAGCGAAGATTGGCAAAGTTTTTGAATGAGAAAGTAGCAACATCGGGGAGTCTCTGGACTTGCCAAAACAGGGATGGGACGGCCGTAAATAGAAGGATGAAATATAATTTTGGTATTTGAGCACGTATGCTGGAAGATCAGAAACGAGGTCTGAACGGTAAATGTAGACACGATCTCTAAGAGTAGCGAATGTGTAATTTACATTTTAATCGATTTTCGGTTGTACTCACACTTTAATTTAGTGCGTATCAGTTAGATTGGCTTCAGTATATCGGACGACAGTCCACTGAAAACAGAAAATTGATCCTTTATTGAATTTACGCTTTTATATACGCAAAACTGAATTATCAGAATGTCCCTGTTCCCGCGATAGAACTGAGTACAAAGAAGAAATAACGTATTTTTGTAATTAAATTAATCCGGAAATGGACAATGAATAAGCGAGTAAGAACATTCTACGTGCAAAATTGAAAATAGGCTCTGAATTTTGCTCGGAGAACAACCCTCTTCTATTGATTACTGACTTCCATCAAGTTCAAAATTCATCTATCTAAACACAGTTTCTTGCATAAATTGGTAAGAATAAAAGTCCTTTCAATTCAAACTTTCTCTTTCTCCGAATATTTGAAATCTGCAGACGTACATACGTAGACTTTCGTGACTGACTGTAGACGTTTTATATTTATATAAATGGACCAATCGTCTACAGACTCAGGACCAAAATTGACTGCTTCTGTTCTTTGATTAATACTCCACATTTAATTAAAACTCGATACGAAACGACCATCGTTTGGGATTTGCGTGATAAACCAAGGCCATGACATTTTGTACGCGTAACGAGAGAATCCACTAATTCTCTCTGCATGCTATAATTTCTCGTTTAACTGATAGGAAACCACATTTGAATAAGTGGATCCAATCGGTAGGAGTTCATTTTCGTTCAGTCGTTCGTTAACTAAAATTCGTTTAGTAAATGAAGTTCCACCGCATGTCGAGAAACATATAATGACCAAAATATGTAGCAACAGAGTCAATTTCTCTTTCGCATCTGTCAATATTTTTCTAAATGCAATCCGCAGGTCTTTAGTTGACTGAAGTCTTTGCGATCGCAACACTGACTATGAAAAACAACGTAACTTTTATGATAATTTAATTCTTTTCCTATGTCTCCACAATTTCGTAGATATTCGTCAAGATTTCTTTGGAAACTTTCACCCTAGGTATCATTTTTCAGTAAGAGAAAAATTATTCTCTCGTTAGCATCGCGTAAAAACTGTACATGTGCAAAGTTCCGAATTTTTTAAAATCTTGCAATTGCCAAATTTTATTTATTATTATCTTTGTTTAACTACTTAAGAACAGTTAACCAACGTACGTTCTTGTACTCGCGTAAAATTTATTGACACGAATTTCATTTGTCCGATTATTAAATTTCAAGCGAGAAATATTTCCTTCAAAATAATCCGTTCGATCAGATACTGAATCGAGTGATAAAATCAAGCGGAGCGAGTGAAATCTGTCGAGTTTAACGCGTTCCGAAATATTCGCAGCGAACGTCTGAGCGCGACTATCGCCGAAATGGAAACGCGACACGACAGCTCAAAGCTCGTGCGCGCGGCGATGCTCGAATGATTTCGCAAGCAGTTCGCAGGATCAAAAGATTCTTCTTCAAAAGAAGTACAGGAAGCTGAATTTTCCCTCAAAGACTGGCGCGCAGCACGCTTAATCACTATCCTTCGAACGTTTCTCGGTGCACGAATCAAACACGGTTATTGTTCGTTCATGTGTGCTTGTAGGTTCTCTCATTTCTCCCCCTTTAAAATTATCAACAACGCAATTTATTGCCTCGCTCTTCAAGGATCTATACGCACACGTTCAACCCAAGATGAACTTTACGACGAAACTGACAACTAAACCATTTTATGCGAATATCTGTATACGAATAAGTTTAGTTTCTTTCGTGGCAATATGATGCCTTCCAAGGTTTCTATTTTTAAGATTTTATTATCGTATTTACTTGTGTTTTCACGCATTCATTGTTCCGTTTAATACATGAACGCAGCTGTCTTTTGTTTAATTTACTAATAATAATGAATTCGCGATGACGACAATTAATACGACTGCCATTTTCAAGAGGGAAAAAATTACATTTCTAGATGTGAGAAGATTGTAACAAGAATATCTTTTGCCTACATTAGCAAGAATTTTCAAATTGATAATAATTAAATTGGTATTGATGGGAATAATCAATACTAACTTAATACCAACTTTAAAAATGAAATATCACATAAATGGAAAATTACGCCATTTTTCACGCAAACACGTTTCAACTGCTTCCGTAGAAGTTGGCTCCAACTAAAATTTTTCAAAATAGAATTGCTTAACGTTAGTGACCGTGACAGTTGACCAATCTCATACTAAATTCAGCTACACAATACACTCACAGAGTGTATGGAAACTTTTAAAATACACACAATGCAAGTGCAACGTGCGAAAGCGTCATATAAAGTATCCAAAATATAACACTCGCTGTATAATATTTAATTACGGCAATACTTGGTACTATTTTTGATGTTTGGAAGAATATGAATTTGCACGAAAATCCGCAGTCGTATATTTACAAGCAACGTTCCTCGATTGTTTTATCCAATCCTTGTATATTTCGGAATATATCTGGCAAAAAGGTTGAAAGAAACACGTTTCACCATGCGAATGTTGCGTTCATTTGGGCCGAATGAGATTCAACAAGAGGATTTGCATTTGCTCACAGTCAATCGACAAAACTTCAATTTGGCGCAACGACACAAAGGTTAACACGTGTACAGTGTATCAAGGGAACGAGCCTGGTAATAAATCCAATGTTCGAATAATTTCTGTTCGCAGTAACAATGTCTCTTTACCTCCATCCGTCCGGGACAGGACGAATTCGTAGCGAGAGAAATCTTCGACCACGTTCTCTGACGTCTCACGGTTTCGTAATTAATGAAGCGACGTTTTTAAGGCCGTCGCTGACGATTAGCGTTGAAAAACGAATTAAAAAATTGGGACGTTCTAAAATTGACGAGACATCAAGCTCGAGGCGTTAAATACTGAATGAGTTTAGAAGATACCCGAGTCTTAGACGATTGGCTTGACCTAATTTGTGTTGGGACATTTAGCCGCATTATTTTAATACTTTTACGTCAATAACGCAAAGTAAAACTTTGAAATAAAAATATCTGTCAAAATAGTAAAGGCTCATCTTCTTAAATAAATCTTAAATTCCTCGAATCACGTATTCCAGAATATATTAAGTATTCAAACTGTCTTGCAACATTTGACATGTAAATCGAGCTTTTGATTTTTTAATTCTACTTTCTAGGCTAGTGACGAATATTCAACATCTTGCAAGTTCTTTGATTACTTTACTTGGTTCGAACAAAGTGTCGCAAACGTTGTAAAATATTAAAGAAAGTTCAGAAAGTTGCGAGCCTGGTCGCGAGTGTTTGGCTTAAAAGAATTATTTATTAACAGATGTACTGGAGATTTCGTTCGAGTTTATAACACTCGAGATTATTAAACTCAAAGAATACAAATACTATATATTTATTCTAAATGAATTCTCTGTATAAATTGCAGACATTGTATAGATATCTGTGCGGAAAGTTTCTGTATAAAAAGACAGAGACTTTGAAACAGTACCTAATTGCGCAAGTTTGCGTCACTGAAATAAAGTTTTCGGGATAAACCAAAAATCAAACTTTTGCTATCTCACGTTCGACGCATTGTTCGAGGCAAATGTTTTACACGTTTCGCAGACGCCAGTCGGCCAAACCGTTAATTAAAAACACCGTATAAACGAACTCTCGTAAAATTGCGATGCTTGAAATTGACAGAACGAACTAGTGGTTGAAACGGCGAACGCGTTGCCGAAGCTGCGATATTTATAACTTTGCGAATGAATTCCCAAATCCAGCCAGCAACGTCGCTCGAGCGTGCATGTATGTGCATTTATCGCGTGAAAAATTCGCGCGTTTCTAACAAGATCGTGACAATGCGTCGCGAAACGCTGTCTTTGCGATTATTCGGATTATTCCCGTCGTCTCCGTGGTTCGCGAAAAGAATCTGAACCGGAAAGATATCACCGGAGTCGTGTACACACAACGAAGAGGAAATTGGGTTAATCCGTTGACGATGTAGTAAACAGGTAATACAAATGAGATAATAAAGAAAGTAGACGGATAACGCAGTAAGCAGAGAGTATCGGTGCGTCTTTCGATCCCACTGGGAGTCCTTCCTCCCTCGGAGCTTACGCTCGTAAGCCACAGCGATGTTCCACACTGAAACTGCTAAGACGACGAAACTACTAAAATTTGTATCAGCGAAGCGAACTTTACGACACGATAGTCGTGGTTGTTACGCGTATATAATAACTGTATAATTGTGTATTAATTACAATTGAATATTTAAAATTTTTGCTATACAGCGAAGTAATATAATATTTCGCGACGAATCACACATTTAAATTGCTAAAAACGCATCGACTGCGAATCTATAAAATTGTTGTGAAAAATTACAAATTGACTATTTTAATTACTCTGGTAATTCTATTAAACCAATTTTTAATGCATTAATAAATGCGCACACCTTTCTCACGTAGGTCGATAGTTGCTAAAAATCTTCATTTAGAGAGTTAACTGAGAGCGATGAGCATAGCAATATCGAGGAAAACTGATTATTTTTGTAGACCCGAGATTTCCTGCGTGCGTAAGAAACAAATTTGCAATTGTTCATATTTATGGAGAATTTCAGAGAACAATTGCATAAAACGTATAAAAGTATATAAAATATCGACGGAGAAATGCTTTTCGCAACGGTCGACACTAGAACAAAATTTTTGGTCGGAAATATCATATTTTTAATCGAGTCTGTAAAAATATGAAATTACACAAAGAAATTACCGCAGCCTGATTCCAATTGTTAATTACAATCGCAGTGTTTATTTCTTGCACTGTGTAAAACAGATACCGCATCAAAATCCACCCTCGCACTGCTCTGTGAAAAACTTAACCTCCAAGCTACGGATCGTTGATAAGCACGAGCAAACAAAAAACCGACTATTGAAAAGCTTCGCTAACAACCAACGTTGTAAAGATATCAAATATAGATAGACGAGAAGCACAAAAAACAGGCTCTGCCATTGTTAACGTGCCATCACGTGCCAACTGAAACATCAAGTCAGCCTTTGCTTTTCGGCAACTACATCGTCAAACAACACTGAATCAACGAAAGAGCAACCAACGTGTCTTCAAGCCACAAATATACAACAACTCCGCAGTCTAAATCGAGCATCGTATCGAGTTCAACATGCTCGACGATCGGGGCAGCTGGTACGTGACAGCCGAGGAATTAATCGATTACTTTCGTTCGATGCGCAATTAATTAACCATCAGCTTATCGCGCGGCGTTTGTTTATTATCAATGTTTCCAGGCGAAAGGCCAGGAACAACGGAGCGTCGGATCTCGATCGAGGGATAATTTGCCGAGAGGCCAGCCGGGAATTCCGACCGGAAGGCGCCGGGAGGCAGATCCGCGATTGTCTCCGTAAATCCGAGCAACATCCTTCCTCCCTTCCGCGGGATTTTCTCGATCCCCGCGGGCTTTCCTCGTGAAAATTTCGAGGAAACGGAGACAATCGACCGAACACGCTTGCGTCACGCGAGTAATCTCTCCGTCGTTGAGTCAAATTTAATTAGGCTCCAGCCCCCCCGACTTGAGTTTCGACACGGTACGTGGTAAACAATCTGTTTACGATCGCGTTCGGTTGCGTAATCGGAGACCATCGATGCCGCGAGTTAACGACCATCGTATTATGTAATAATCGATCGGGCACGTCGTGGCCGGGCGGTCTTTTGCCACGGCAAAGGCCTTTGCACCGGATAAAATTTGCACCGGAGAGCCGAGAGATTCCTCATTGTCAGGCACAAACGGAGCAACTCTGAAGGTCGGTTTTCAAAGGACACGTTACGACACTTTGCGTTTGTTCGTTTTATATTTTGGCAACGAATAGAAACGAACGTTCGTTTTGTTAAAGTTTGTCACTGTGTGTCGGGAGAAATTGAAAAGTTTGAATCTCTGCTCAACTCTTCGACGCTCAACTCCAACTACCATTTCTGACGTTTATTTCTTTGCTTTTTAATTTAATCCTCCACTGTTTCACTTTGTGCGCAATTCCTCGATCGAAATTGTTTCGAATTTATTTATTAGTCGGAATTAAAAGATTTCTCAGTTTTTGTTTCGAACGCTTCTGCAGATGTTCGATGACATTTGTACCTTATTCTCTTTCTTTCTTACTCTTGGTACACTTTGTCCCATGTTTCACTTCATTGATGTAATTAACTTTTGCATTCGGACAGTGTACATTAATTTAACGATACAAAAATTTTTATCCTCTGCTTCACATCATTCGTTCATTCATTTCCAAATTGTGCAATTTGTCCAAATCCAGAAATCGAAACTGCTCGATCGTCAATTTACTTTGCCAAATCGACACGCTCCTACCGCGTCGCTCCAGTTGAATTCAACCTGCGAAGTTTCTGAAATTATTCCGCGAATCTGCTCCAAGTTAAACGATCAAGCGGCATCTCGCATCGGGTGCAAATCTTACCCGCGAGGATCGGCCGAACGAAGCTTTACTCTTCTCGCGTATGTCCGCGCGTTCACGATCGTTCCCCGAAAGCGAAATTCGAAACTAGCTTTTCACGCTCCAATTCTCGCATCGAGTCTCCCTCCCCGCCTCGGCCGTTTATTAAAATCGTCTCTGCCTTTATTTGGACAGAGGCTGGCCGATTTGCTCGACACGCGGACGCGACAACGAGAACCTTCCGCTTTCCAACTCTTTCGCCGGTGCCAAGTGTTGTTTCCCCCAGGTGAAGGTGAATTTCCGCCAGGAACACGCCTCTCGACACGCTTCGTTAGCCCGACTCGCGAACAGATTCGGCTCTCCCTCTCTCGGCGGCGACCTACTTCCGGCAGCCGGTGTCTAAGCAACTCCGCCAAGTGTCAATTAAGTCCCATCCTCGGTTTTACGTGCGCCTAAAATCGACGAAACTCGTTCCTAGGTCGCCGCGATCGGACATTTCAGACACGTATGTGTCGCGGCACGTGTCGCTTGTCCCCAATACGCAATAATTTTAAACCAATGTTTGTCGCACGTTTGGAGTTTGGAACACACGTATCGCGAGCACGCCGCGTTTAATCACGAAAGTTCGAACGTGTTCGCAACGTGCGCGTTACGAACCATCTCTCGTTTTAAGAGGGAAAATTTCAACGTTCCACCGGAAGGCTTGCTAACAGTTCGTTGCCCGTGAAACATTTTTCAGCGGATGTTTTTTTTTCCATTTGGGAAAAGTTTGATTTTTCTCCTTTCTCCTTGAGAACACTACCACTACCTAACGATCTGACTTTGCAACAAGTTCATTCAAATCGAAAAGTACTGAATAAATTTGATTAAATGAATTGATCATTCGTGGTGTCCGTTTCCGTACGCTAAAACTGCCGAAGAGATCAAAGTGTAATTCGGATATTTCCTACAGATTGTAAAACAATGTATTTTGAAAGACTCAAATTACCGCGGTTACATTTCTCGTAAAATGCACAAATTAAAATAAAAGCTCGTTTCCACTCCATTCTGTTATATATATATATATATATATATTCACGCTTTAATCGTCGACTGTGTTCTAGTGTCAACGAAAACGTTGTCAAACGGTGCTCCTACCTGGAAGTTTCATGTATGCGTTTCTCACGGTTCTTTCGATACTCAAACAGCTGCTATTGCGCGTCGTCAAGAGCGCAGGCATTTTGCGATACATACACCGTGGAGTTTCGTTATAATCACAGCTGCGTCCGTTGCCCGGTTTTATAACGTATTATAACGACGACGCCGCGGCGTAATCCCGCGAGAAAGAACGACGCAAGCGAGGACGCGACGGTTTCTCGATTCGCGAGAGACTCGTAAAATTTCGCGGAAATTTCTCCAGGCAGGCTTGAAATTTTCAAAAAATTCAGTTAGGTCGACGGTCTTGTCCCGCGTGTACAAGAAATTTTCGTGCACGAGGAGAGAGATCAACTTTGAATCACTTCGCGTCATTAGCGCACGTGTGAATTAATGAGATTCTACAAAATTTCATTTCGAAACGCACGTTCGGAAAAACAAACAAAAGGTTGCCGCTTAGCTGTAACGAATCCACGCGCGGACGAACCGGCCAGGATAATAATTACGTAATGTTGCGAGAATATCAACGAACGAATCCAAGATTAACTGGATTAATCGCGGACTAGAAAAAGGAAAAGAATAGTGGAGCGAGTTCCATGTAAATAATGTAAATAAAAAATAAAATATTTTTCGTCTCGCGGTGAAAGAGAAGGTAGTAATTCGACGAAGTAAAGCGCGATATTAGGTGTAACAACGTTGTTACCAAACCAAGAACGTGGATGTAAACGACAATGGCTGCAGTTTGTCGAGCGTGTTTAACGAACCATTAACATCGCAACTTCATTACTTTTACCTTTGTCTAATTACGCGCCGACAATTAAGTAAACAAAGCGAGATTGACACGGCAAACGAGGATACCCGATGGGGAATAGACGCTGTTGACAGCGCGCGAGCGGGATACACCGTCGTGATATTCAATCGGGATCGTGACATGTATAATCAGGATCAATTTTAAGTCCGCGCATCTCGTTTCGATTCTATTATCGCGCGAACCCGGCGCAATTTGACGAATTTCTCTCATTGCCGAACGGTTCGCACGGCGCGTCGACTTCGACCAATTTCATTAGGCGTTAATTGCCGTCATTGGGCCAGTGGAATAATTTTCATGTCACTTGAAAACTATTTCGAGAAGAACGAAACGGGAGTGTTGCGGTTTTTTTTCCTGTTATTTTATAGATTTATTCTAATTTGGGAAATGAACGATCTCTACATATTTTGCGATTTTAAGTCTTTCGCTACTGAGTTCATTTCTGCGTTAGAAATAAATTTTTTTTTATTCAGAGTAGTTAACCTTTCTTCTGGGATCTTTTAGATAAGGCAAAGATAATTTTCTGTGGACAGATGTAAGGACGATAAAACTTTAAATAAAGTTACATGATAAAAATTTAGGGAACTGTAAAGAATTTAAAGACCCAGGATGCTGCTGGGAAGGAGAGGAGGTGAGAGAGAGAAAGTGAGAAGAAAGGCGATGCGTTTCGTCTCGGAGTCACTGCCTATGCCTAGACTACTCTTCCAGTGGGGCTGATGGCAGCCGACTCTTCTTAACCCCAGGCTGGGTCCGGCACCCCCTCTTAGCGGGTTCCGCATGCTGCTTGCTTAACATCGGAGATCGGTAGGACCTCGACGCTAGGCGCGCAGCCACTTGCGGCTTGTGCTAGTCGAGTGTTCGAAACTCGTAGTCGAGGAATCGTAGGGCCGCTACAGTAAAGAGTTATAGGTAATATTACTTCTTTCGATACTTTGAACAAACCTCTCAGAAATCATTTTTTCGTGATTTCTCAGTTTCATTATGCAGCGAAATAACGGTATTCGATATAATAAAATTCAATTTTCAGGAAACAAGATCGTTTTCAAAACCGACGAAATTTTGGAAGTTCTCTGCAAAATGAAATTATCCGTGTCAGTCTAAAACGACGACAGTTCCACAGATTGGTAAACGTTTGCTTTTAAAATTTTCGTCTTTGATAATTTTTTCATTTTGAGAGTTGCCAAGTTTCTACGCAATTCCAACAAAACCAACGAAAATATAGTTTAATCCTCCGATTGCGTTTCCACCGAACAACGCGCGGAGACAGTATCGCATCGTTCAAGATTGTTATGGAAAATCGGCTTGTTTCCGAGAAACTTCGCCCGACGTTCCTCCGATTCCCGCGGAGAACTTTTCAACGAAGCTTTTGTGCCAGGCGAGCGACCCTAATAAGGGTAGCCGAGGTGTTTCCGTCCCGACAGTGTTCACGGAAGTTACCGACTCAATTGCATCTCCGTTCCGTGCTCGACACGACTGACAACATGATCAAACCGACACTTGTTTTCGTTTCTTCCCGTCGATTCCGTTTTCCCTCTCTCGTTGCAAATTTCCCCTCGCGACGTTCAACTTTCGCGCTCCCGTAAGTGGGGAATGTAATACAAAGCCTTCGGATCTCTCGTTACCGAACCAAAACTGTTGGTTCACTGACACCGTACAATAAACCGTAAACTTTATTACGTTGTTGCGTTAGTTTTAGATTAAAACTTTTGAAAAATTGATCTTTTACAAGCGCAAGCAAAATTTGTAAAGTAATATTCCTTACGTTATTTCTCAATTGTTTTCCTTCGCTTCTCGTCTTTCCTAACCGTCTCTCCTTCATTGTACTTTTTAATCATTTCGAACTCGTGATTTTCTTCCTAAATTTCTTACATTTCTTAATCATCTTAACCTACAAGCTACGTTCCAACAGTCTGGGCCACGAGACGGCTCGGCAAGTCGGTCCCAAGTTGCACTAAACGCGCACGACTTACGTGATGTAAATACACGTGTAGGATACAACTGGTTTAATTTTCGTGGAATATTTGACAATTACAACCTGATGTAATAATTGTTGTAGATGTACCACTAAAGGTTTATCATCAATCACTAAAGTGTAACATAAATCAATAACATTTATCTGCAATTCCTGAATAAATTAGCAGTTCGCGTGATTAGCATAAAAAAATTAATAATCTTCGATGGTATGATATCGTTCGAAATATACTAGTACATGTAATGGAACTTTGCAAACTTTACAAGGTCTTGATGGCCTTAATTTTTTGTTATGCTATTGGGTCAATATGGGTTTAGGAAAATGAGCCCAATGTGTCGCGTGCAGTCTCTCTGGTATATCTCCGTACGAAAATTTTTATGTCAGGAGTCATCGTATAGTTCCCGATTTTTCGACTATTTCTTATTTCTTTCCAAATTCAGGGCTCTGGTAGTTGATATCTTCGTCAGAGAGATATCATCAAAACCTAATCGCTTGCATTTTTTTCGCACAGAACGTGTAATGTCACTATTGTCACTTTCGGTAGCAAAAGTATCACAAAATCTTCTTTTTGGGGATTCTTCTCTAATATTTAAGAGAATATATTTCAACGTGCGACCGTGAATAACACGTAACTGATTACGATACAAAGAGACAATAAGTATCTAACACGAGCGCGACCGTCGCACGACCCGTGATATTTACATTTGGCCCGAACGTAGTAATACGTTTTGGCCCGAATACGAGAGTACGAGTCTCACACGTATCCATAGGTTAAGGGGTTAAAAGTTTGTTATTTAAAAAATTGAAAAACGCCCCATACGGACGTGAATAAAATCTGCATCGAATACTAACTCTTTCTGGTTTATTACTCGTCGGAGTTTTATTGGTAACGAGGTACACGTTGATTTCGAAAATGGAGTAAATAAATTTGAAAAAATGAAATAAAACGTAAATGGCAGCGAAATCTCTCCAGAGGGACTGTTCAATTGAAACGCGATGTCCAGAACACATTTCTGTATTCTGGGACATGCAATTATATTCATTACATGTTCGTCTCTCTTGGTAATTGTAGTTTGCAATTTTGAGATACGCAAATTATCATATATATATATATATATATATACTATGACATGCGATGCAACGAATATTTTAAAAGTTTTACTCTTATATAAATAATAAATTTGAAAACAGTAATTCGAAGGAGCAAAATAAATTTAGCAATAAATTTTGGAAAGAATAAAGACATTTTCCATTCTGCACGAGCAATTTTTTGATTCGTGAACATTTCTCGAATAATTTATCTTTTCGTTTGAAGATTTTTTTCCCCGTCATTTCACATTATCGAATCTGTTTTTCTCGGCATTGTAATCGATAATACCTCTCTTATCGCTATTTCTTCCAGCTGAAGTTTCAAGTTGTGCAAAACTGAAAGAAATGCAAATATCTGCTGGTTACTAATGAGTCACGAATCAACCACTGATCCGTTGCAATATTCCAATAAACATTTCAGTTTCTCGAAGTTTCATAAAATTACGGAAACCAGATGGAAGAAGACGCAACGATGAGAAAGTATTAAACGAATCCTTGGAATTTTCTTTTGCAACTGCGAGATTAAAAAATATAATTTAATCCTACAAAACGAGAAATTGGAACGTAGATGGAACGTTAACGCACTATTGACGCAATGTTCGTCATCGGTGGGTCAAGAACGACACGAAAGAAAGGAGGAACTGATTCCCGGTCGCTTAGAGGGAACGAGAAAAGGGAGGAAGAGTGGACGAATTCAGCTGGGAGGACATTAGGTCGTTTCAGTTGGTTGCAACAGGTTTCAACGTTCGCTGCGGCGATCAACAGAGAACAACGAGGCCGTAGGTCGAGCCACCTCTATCGTGCAGTTAGTTAAGCGTCATACAGACGCGTAATTACGTTCCACGAATGCAACACGACGACGAAGTCAACGCGAGTCGAATCCGAGTCGAAAAAACCGAGATCCGAAACCGAACTTGGACTCCAAAGTTACGTTGGCGATCGTTCAATTGAAAAGTAATTTAAAAACGATCGACTTATAACCCGTTGTTCGCCCTAAAGTTACAGCTTGCTGCGAATAACGACGGAGACGTCCCATCGAACGAAAAGTTGATTCGGAGATCAACTACAAAAGGGATCTTAAATTTAGATCTTAGACGAAACGTCGCGAGATATCTCGTCCTTTGGCAGCGGAGGAATCAAATTCTGAAAAATTATCTACTTTCGGCTGAGGAGCTGATCGCTTCAATTAGACGCAGTTGATCGTGAAAAGTCACTTGACGACAAAGTTACATTGGACATTAACAAATTTATCGATTCGTATCGATCGCAATAAAAATTCTAAGTTTAATTCTGGTTGTTGTCAATGATACTCCAAATTCAGGTCACTTTGTGTCAATTTTCTAACGACCTTTCAATTGACGCGGAAAATCAGTCGTAATTGTTAACAATACACCATAAAATCTCTTTACACTCCGTACTAATTACTGTCGAACGACAAGGTTTGGAGGCTGCAATCGCTCGCGATCACTCGCGTGTTGCAAGTTACACGGTTTCTAATCATCATTTTTCGTTCCAACTGTAATAACAGTCGGCCATAATAACGTAAACTGTAACGGCCAACTTAAAGAGATTCGTTTCTTCTTTCCATCTCTCCGGTGCCCTTCGGTCTTCGCTCATCGGGAAATTGCTTCTCGCTTTCACAGAGAGAAGCTTTGTCGAATAGGTTCTGACACCTCATTGCTATTCTTTCGAAAGTTCCACCGATAACGGACGAAGCGGACAAGCCGAGATTACGGTGAAACGCGACGACCAGGCGCGAACTCGTCAAATATTGAGATCGTTTCGTCGGGTCTTGAACGATTCTCGAGCGAGATGCGAGTAGAAATTGATAAATGAAGATCGGCGCGTCCAGAAGATTTCGCGACAGTTCGCAGATACGCAGATCCCGTTCGCGCGTCGTGGTAAATGCTGACGAAAGAATTTTTCGAAAATAATAATGTGATTCAGAAAATATTATTCAATATATCCCGACCATTTTGAGGGAAATGTTTGCTCCGTGTAACTATCCTTGAACCAGCTTCAATTTCCGATCTATGCATTTCAAACGTCTTCAATGAGACGCTTGCACGTCAGGAATCACGAAGTATGACGGTGGAGATGCAACTCTATAGCTATCGTTTTCACGAAATCGCGAATATCGTCAAGGATGTGCTACAGTTACCAAAAATTCTCACAGGGAATTTTTTTAGCTTAAAATCATGCCACGAAATGTTAGTTTACCGAAGAAATTTTTTTCAAAGTGTCGTTTGACATACTCGTAACCTTGAAACTTGAATCCATTAAGGAAATGGCAGTCTTTATTCACTGTTGCAGGTACTAAAGTTTGCAGACTCGTTTCATTTGCAACAGTCCCACGTAACGCGACGAAGCTCGATGAAAATCGCGAAATCGGCTTCCACATGCAGTCGTGGGCGTTTGATTATTTTTCGAAACGATATACGAGAGTGTTTCGACGAAATACTTTGATGAGTCACGGCAAAAGCGTTAATGCTGTTTCGAAAACAATGAATGGCAACATTGTCATTGTCATTGATGTCGAGACGCGGCTGCGCGTTTCATTCTTTGTGAAATGTAAGCTATCGCGGTTTAACGCGTATACGCGATTGAAGCGGTAGTTTATAATAATACGGTGAAGTGCACGGTTTGATGATAAAAGTTTCATTACCAAAGTGAACGTTGTCGCGGCAACATCGAACAACAATTTCAAAATTTATTGGCTCTGTACGACTTCGTTCGCTAATCCAGGCAGACGCGTACGAGTGTACACGACTTTATGATAATCGCAAGTCGTATATAAGCCGGAAGTTTGGAATTACCCTCTCAGTTGTAGTTACGTTGAATCAACCGGTGAAATTTTGAACAGTTGAATTCAATTCGAGCTCTACCAAAGAAGTAAAATTTTACACTTCTTTGTCACTAGAATTCGGAGAGTTTTCCGTTTCGAGATGACAGCGTGATTTTTGGATGCCGCCAAAAAGAAAAAGTTTTCAATTTTTATTCTAAGTTTCAAAAAGTTACATTAAACGTTCCACCAACGGAACGTTTGAAACGACGTTTCCAATGTCGAGTCGTCTAATTCTGTCATCAAGGCTTTGTATCGTTTATTTAATTCGAAGAAATCTCTCGCCGAAAGAGTTTTCAAAAAACAAAACTTGGAAAGATTCTTAGAGTCCGTGTAATTTCAATTTGGTGTTACTTGTTTCAAATCTTCGAAATAAAATTTTCAATTCCTATCGAGTTTCAAACACAAGGAACAATATATTCCACCAGATATTCCAAATTGATTGTCTTTTAAATTTTAGATTTTCATAAAACGAACGTTAATTGAAAGAAAATAAAATTTTAATTTGCCGTTAAAATTTGAAAGCGATGAAATTCTCTCGTCTCCAATTTTCATCGAAGAAGAAGAACGGTCAGTTTCCAATATCTCTAAACTAATATTATCAAGCATATAGTTGCAATAATTCAAGTTCCACGTTACTTAATTTTGGAATTTTTAATCTGATTCAGCTTTACCGCGAACCTTTATCAGAGAGAATGTGAAATACGAAATAAAATTAAATATTAATAAATTTGAATCAAAATCGGATCAGATTGTTGGCAATAAGTTTAAACGAATTGAAATTAAACGAATTAAACGTTAACGGACCGACATAAAAACGTTAAAAATTAAACGTAACGTAAAATAAATCTGAAATTGTAGAAAACCTTTGATTAAATTCTCATCTTTTACAAGAAAGAAGACAGAAAATCAAAAAACTTTTCAATTCTCACCGAATCTCGAAACTATTCTCTCGTCTTCAATTTTTCTCAATTTTTGTCCGAGGCGCCTGTACGAAAGAGAGAACGAAAAATAAAATTCCTCGCGTTTCACGCAACGCGCGTGCAGATAACGTACGCTTACGTGCTCGGCAACGATTTAGTAACGTCGTAGACGTTACTCGGAAGGCGCAGTCCTCCGCGAAGCGGAGTCACGTTTTCTTCGAGCTGACAGGAAAATCCCGGGGATCGTTATGCCATTACGAGGAGTTGGTGAAAGCCCGACTTAAGGCTGTAAGCTCAGGTCAAAGTACTTGGCCGCCATTGTACGTCGATCCGGCGCATGAATCCGGATGAGTTCAAACGAGGACGAGGACTTTCTAATGCCACGATTGAAAATGTATCCCCGAGTCGGTGCAACCTTTCCAGCGACGAATTCCTGGATAGATTTTCACGAGTACACGATATCGTATGATACGCACCATTATATGGCATCTCTCGCTTTTACTTTCTCCTACTTTTCCTCCTGAAGCGCAATCGTGCAAACACGAAGGAACGAAATTTTTTCATTTGGGATTTCGTTTCCGATTCGGGAAAATTCACGCTTCGAAATGTCTGCATTTCACCGATTCTTTGTATTGGTCAGGAACGAATAACGAACAAGAGGTTGTTCTACTTGCGACAAAGTATAGAATAGTGTAGAATACAATGTTTTTACGAGAGAAAACTAAACTTTGAAATTTCACTTACAAGAAAAGCTGTAACGCAATTTGCAAGCGTGGGTTGCACACGTTACACGTGGATATGTAAATGAGAAGAAGATATAGCTATCTTTTATTGTTATCATTGTTGTTGTTATTATCGCTTAATGAATTATTACTGCAAATTGTTATTCGGGTTAGTGAATTATTGGTAAAACGCGTTCGCCAATGTGGTACAAGCTGGAATACGTGAAATTTAATTCAAATTTATTAAAATTTTCGTGGCAACGTATACTGCACTTTTGTCGTACCTTCGGGGTTTGAAACGAGAAGCACTCGTAAAAGTTTCCCCGCGTCAGAAACAATATACCCTTTTTTTTTTACGTACTACCTAGCACGTGGGAAAGTAATATAATTCTATCGTCCGGAGAAAACTAGAGCGATGAAAAGTTTCGCCTCTCAAAATCATCCTTTATCCGCCGTCGATCTAAAGCAATCAGAAACTTCAGACACGGACTTCACAGTCGGAGCATCATATCTCCCTTTTCGGAGATTGAACGAGAATTAATAGATCCCAATGAAACCAGCAACCTGTCGTGATTTCGCTTTTTTATCATCGCCACGTGCGTCGCAAATACACGTGTACGTCGATCATTCGGTGATTTAGAAGCGACTTCTAACGGGTGGAAATAGCTCGCCGTTTGCCGATCAATTTTTACACAATAGCGAGGGAAAAACGTCGACAAACAAGGGTGGAATAACAGCGCGTGGTCGCCGATGTTGCATCCCCTTTAATCTCGCGGGTTTCACGCGCGTCCACGTGTAAAAACTTGCCCCGAAGAATTTTAAGCATTTTCGACCGATAACAGCGTAAGCCCAAGTCACAAGTCGACTTTTTGCCTGAGGGAATGACTGGCAACGCTTTCTTCGTCTGCCTGCCTCGCGATTCAGCGTGCAACGTATCCCGACTTTGCAGGAAACGCCACTCGAGGGCCATTTTTGCACGCCCTGTTTCGTTTCCCTCGATTTTGTCGAACTCGCTCGTTAATCGCGACTATTTTTTGCCATTGCATCCGACTTCGAACGGATCAAGTTAGGATCAAACAGCGATTCGAAGTCGATGAACAGTCAAACGGTGGAGGAGAATCATGCAGCAAGTATGAAAGTATCGTTGCAAAGGGGGAAATATCAGTCTTCGAAACTGTTGCAGCAAATTCGGTCGTGAAAGAAAATTATCAATGCTTTTTTCGGGAACGCCCGAATTTTTAGAATTTTCCAAAAACAAACTCGCTCGCTGTGTGATGTAAAAATATCTTTGAAAAAAAAAAAAAAATGAATTTCGAACGGTCAGAGCGGAGGTTTTACGCTTTAAAATCAAACCATGTGGATTTCTGAACAGTCATACGGTTTCTTTTTTTTAACGAAGTTTCAACAATTTGAAATACCGACAATTTAAACAGATATTTAAACGCAGCATCGCAACGCGTTTCATGCTCGCAACTTGCTCTTCGATAAAATTAAGGTGGAGTGCCCTTTCTCGTAAACTAATCGTCCAAAGTGCCCCTCTTAACAAGAAGATCGTTGCCGATCTCTCCGGCAGAAGGTGGGACGAAGACGCCGATCCAACTTCCTGACTTTTCGCGATAAGCGTAATAAACGCACCCTCTTCTGTTTTGATCCGGCCATTTCGGGCCAAGCAGGGTGTAGGCACCAATTTCCAAGAAAAGAGTCTCTATTTCAAAGCGACGTTACACGATGGAAAAGATAGGGACGTCGTAACTGAGGGTAATAACGCGGGTCAATCGCGCCCGCTTGACTTGCCGTAGATTCGGTCGGCGAATGGCAGAAATCAGGCCTGAATCGTCAACGCAAGGTCGTCATCCCTGAACGATCGAAGATCAAATGATTTGCAGTCACAGTGTCGCTGTTTCTCAGAGAAACGCACGAATAGCTTCGTTTTGTTGGAAAAAGGAAAAGGAAATGAAAATTGCTTCGAAATTGAGCAATTTACTCGTAAAAGTAAGTACACGAGCCATTGGAGGTTTGAAGTTAATCAAATCTCGGACATCGATGAGAAATATTTAGCAAGAAGTTGGGCGGCAAGTTGGGCGACTCGAGAACGACAGGCGCGCGGGACTCGATTGACAAGCTTGCAAGTTCGGCGCATACCAGCGCCGCTTTTCGAGGCTTGATTTCACCCGAAGATGAGAGGAGATTGGAAATTCCGTTCTGTCGCATTTCGGTTTTCACCGGCGTGTCCGTCAGATGAAAGGCATGCCGAACCGTTCAAGCTCATTCCACGTTGACGAATAAACTGCGACGCGTTCCTTCGACATTACGAAGCTCGGCAAAATTCGGAAATTGGACAATCCTCTGTGCGACGCTTCTCACCCTTTATTTTAGGAATAGAGGAGCCGCCTCTGGAAACGCTCCGAACTCATTTCAAATTGAACTTTACACGAAGCTGAACGAAAGACGATTGATGCAGTCGAACGCAAACACTCGACGCAATGATTGAATTTTACAATGAAGCGATGGGAACGTTGGGTCGATTAGTTGCGCGAAACAGAGAGAAGAAACACTGATAAACTGTATAATGTAAAACGTTAAAATTTCTTTTACATTTGACTTTCGAGACAAATTGTTTGTTACTTCGCGCTGAAAACAACTTTGGTCGACAAAGCGCCTTGGCGTTAAAATTTAAAAATATTCGAAAAGTAGAATTAATCGCTCTGTCTCGTTTGGAATAGAGAACTATCTAAGGAAAGAAGGTTTGAATTCAAATGTTGAATAATGTCGTTTCTAGGAAGAGAGGAATTAAATGTCGGACGATCGAAACTTGGAAATTAAATTTCGTTATATCGTATGTATCGACAGGAACGTTTCTAGAAGCGCAGATCGAAGACAAATGATAAAAAATTGAATTGTACTACAGGTTGATTGGATTCGTTTTGTTCTTTCAAAGTTTCGACTGAAATTTCTATTGATTAATGTTCGATGCAGCGTACATTACTGCTCGTGATTGCTTTCCGTGGATAACAATTCGTTCGTTTCGTCGTTGATGAATTTTTCGTTCCTGTTACTAATGCTAATGTTTTACTGTCCCCGCACAATTCTATTCCCACAACGTTCCACGGAATTTATTCAAGTAACAATTCGTTGAAAGTTAGACTGTAAATTTTGTAATTCGTCGGATACATTTCAACGTTTTAGACCGATTTGTCCATGAGATTTTCAACAACGGACAATCCCTTTGACGATTGTCCGAATTGAGAATTCAATGCGTAATTAGTATTTGATCGATAAATCAATTACCTCTTCGTTTGTAAAAACTCCCGAATAAAATTGCGCAAACGCATTGAGTTATCGGAGATGAAACGGCGAAATTTTCAACGCGATGTCGCATTTCGATTCGATACATTTGTTGTCATCTGTTGTAATCTTTGTTGAACGTTGCTCGCAACGATTACGGCTCGCAAAAACTAAATTTTCCACTAAATCGGAGCTCGTCTGTTGTCTCGATGCAGCTTCTCGGGAAATTCCAGTGTTGCAAGCAACTTTTACTTCGTTGGGTTAAAAGTTTTCCGAGTTTCATAAAAAAAAAAAACATCCACTGAAATTTGACGATAATTTATGTTTCGCCTAGCAAAATCTAACACTTTTTTTCAACTACTGAAAATTCCGAATAATTCGCCGTTCCACGCGCGAAAATATCTTTTGGAAAAATTCGACGGAAAAATTTGTTTCGTTCAGTCCGAACGAACAGACGAACGACGAATACCTCGGAACGTATCGAGTTTGTCCATTATTTATGGAAAAAAAGGTTCAAGGTCCATTGATCGCAAGGTCTCGCAAAAAGTACGCACCGACTGGTTACACCGTCTGCAAGTGACACGCCATCCCGGGCGCATTTTCCGCGCGCGAACAAAAATAAAGGACTCATTACGTAAAAATTGCCGCGCGCGTATCGGGCGGAACAAAAAAGCACTTGTCCGGAGCAAAAAGTAGCTCTCGGAGCTTCCGCCGATGGTGCAGGAAAAACAAACGAGTCGAACGAGCATTCGCGCTCGCGTTTAGTCTCGCTGCTTCTTTTTTTTTCTTTTTTTCAAATTCAACGGCATGTCGTTTCGAAATCCACTCGACGTCGTTCGACTCGTTTAAATCCCCGCGTAGCTCACCGCTGTCACAAGTCGAACGATACCAGCGAAAAGTACCAACAGGTACTTACGGAGCCCGTAACCTAAATATCGCGCTAACATATCGCGAAACTGCGCGATCGACCTTCGTCTCCGTCCACCCGCTTGTAATTCCTAATAACAAACCAAGCGTGGATCAGTCTGAGCCTCGATCGTAAAATTAGCCTTAATCCTCCGTCGTCCGGCGTATCGTTGACCTTGACACTTGCCGTTCGATCCGCGACCACCACCGGAAAATAAAGTTCCTCCGCCACGCCTGATCGTTTTTCACGCGAGTGTAGACGGTCTATATGTATGGTTTGAACAGGATAGCCAGCGTCCAGCAAATTAACACCTATCGGGTGTTCCCCTCGACTTGAAATTTACACAGCAACGTCAGTGGGAACTCGCAAACTCTTATCCGCAACCTTTATTTTATTGCTCAACGACGTCCCGTTGAAATCAGCCATATGATTCAACCATAATCACTTTATGGTCTACGGTTTGAACAGGATAGCTAGCTTCCAGCAAATTAACACCTGTCGGGTGCTCCCCTCGACTTGAAATTTACACAGCAACGTCAGTGGGAACTCGCAAACTCTCATCTGCCATATGATTCAACCATGATCACTTTATGAATTTTTTTCTTTTTTGGTGCGTATCATGCCTATATGTATGTCTCTGAATATTTGAAGCATAAAGATTCACAGATCGCGTTCAGAGTTTCAATGCAGCTTGCGCGTTCGTTCGCTGAACAGGTCAGTTTTCAGGAATCGGAGCTCGAGAAAGCAACTGAAATCCCATTGAGATGAATTATTCACGCTTCCTTTCCGGAAACGAAAGAGCCGAGCGGTTCAACGGAACGAGCGGAACAGACACCCGGAATTATTTTAAGGGCGGACGATTCCCGTCGCCTTCGAGAAATTCAACGGACGTCGCCTCCTCGGGTCTGGCGTCCAGGAATTTCCCGCTCTCGTGGAATTTCGCGCAGAATTTCGGACCAGACGGTCGGACGATCGGCGAACGCGTTCGAAATTTTATTCCGTTGTCATTCCAACGAACGGAGCGAGCTGCAATCGTTTTTTCAGTTTTTTCAGGGCAAAAGAATGGCCGGCTGTGTTTGAATTTACGCAAAACGTAGCGGAACGTCTTAAACATTGGACGACGTTCTCTATGAAATAGCGCCGGGATTTATTTAGAGGAAGCTGCACTCGGGAAAGTCGAGCTTTAACAGGTCGGGTGCGTCCGCTCGCCACGGTTTACAGATGTTTGAAAATTCGAGTTAATTCCCGCGAGGAATTTTATCGTTTATCTCCGGTCGCGAAGACAGAGGGAGTAATTACTCTTCTGTTTTAATGAAATCCACGATCCGCGGGTTTATTCCGCGCTCGTGGAAAATTAAAAGGTACGGAAATACACGGAACGCACGTGACACACGCAAAACTCTGCAAAATGTACAAAAATACAATTGTTTACTCAGAGAGGTATTTTCAATCTGAAGGAATTAAAAATTTGATCGGTTTTCTTTTTTGAAGAATTTGTATCTAAAATTTTACACTCCGGGAAAAGTCAAAATTACGCTTTAAACGAAAACTTTGAGAAAGCAATGGAAAGCGTACAGTATGACTGACGCTCGTCGTTGATAGTCGATTCATTTTCATAAAATGTTGAAACCGCAAATTGTGAGTGGAAAACGAGGGTACGATTTATTCAGTAGATGAAAAGTAAATGACATTACACGTGTCGGAATTAAACGCAGAATTTCAAGCGTGTTTTTCTCAAAGCCATGTTTTCCCACGCTCTGTCGTGGTTTCTCAATCGAGTGATTCAATTTCTTCGAAATTTTACAAACACGTGAGATGGACGTGATTGTTTTTAGATAAGATCCACGAAAAATATTTCTGATATAGTTGAAATCTTTTGTGACGTGACAGATTTTCATTCTTCGTGTGGCGGCCATTACGGCAAAACGCATTGGTGCTTAAGTTTAAAACCAGCTGTAATCACATTGATGTAGATTGAAGTTACTTCGCGTGGATGTGAGACATCAATCGTAATAATCGTAACCATTGAAAAGAAGACTTTGTCGATGAAAATTATGAATATTAAATAAAAATTTTGCTCCGCATGTTTGAAACGCCGTTAAAAACGCAAACTTTGTCCAATATTAATCTGAAAATTATTTACAGAAAAATTGTAATTAAATCTTGATGTTCACATTTTATCACAAATTATATTCGTAGATGTTGATGAATATTCAATACCCTTAGGTAGATTGATGACGAGGGCACGTTCGAAGAAATGTGTTTAATACCGAAAAAAGATCGACGTTATTTGCTCATTAATTACTTCGGGGAAAAAAAAAAAACAGTACGTGCCCGCTCGTGACGATACAAGATCGTAAATTTCCCAACGAATATCACGCTCCCGCAGTAACTTACAAAGCCAATCATGCGTACAACTTAATCAAAGTTTCATCAATTATAATTATCTGTTTATCAGACAGAGAATGATTGATATTCCGCGGGAGAGGCGGGAAGACTTGCCCAATCTGCTCGCAGCCACGATTCCATTCTCGATAATTAATTAATTCGTTTGATTATCGAAGAATTCAATGAAGTTTGATTCGTCGTTCGAAACATTCGTCACTCGACTCTGTGGACGCAGAAGATCTTTAAATCGAGAATCGTCGCGTTTGGACCAGCGCGTCCGAGTTCAAGTAGTGTAGGTACATACGCGGTCAGCCCTGTCGAGACGATCGCGCAAAAAACGGACTGGAAGCGTGAAAGAGATTCATTCAGTCTCTAACAACAAAGTGAATCGCCGACACCTGTCAATGTCGAGTTCCAAGCAAACAAATCGTAGAAATGACCCATTCGTCGGGAAGTTCTCGATCTTCTCGCGAGTTTCTACGCTCCTGTCCATAAGCTGCCGGACACTTTCTCATTTTGTTCGAACAAACGATCTCATTGTTTGATTTCGTTGTATTTATTTAAATTCAAGTTTAAATAAATGTTTTTTATTTAAATTGCTTTAAGTCTTCAGTGCGAAACAAGGAATTCACGTACGAAAGAAATCAAGTGAAAAATGACCTTTGAACGTACGTCCATATTTTGATGCAGATTAAAACGAGTAAAATAAATCCGAAATGAATCTGTATTTATACTTATTCTAAATGTGTGTAAATTCATTACAATCCAAAATATGGACGTGCGTTTAATCACCATGAATATTCTGGCTAACTATAGAGTACATTTTATTATTTATGGCGGCCGACCTTAAATCTGGCGATTTAATGAAACAGAACGAAATTTCATATTTATGCGAGATGATCGATAACGAGTGTGCAACGATTCGGAGTGATTTAAAAATCTATATAAATTCAAAGATATTCGTTTGAAATATAAAATAAAATAATTGTATCCTCCGACGCAATTTGTGTTTGAGTTCAGCCTAAATCGTAACCGCGTCTCAACTTTATCAACGCATTTCAACTGACCGACGATTTTTGAACGAACAAACTTTGCCTGTGGCCAAGTTTTTCATACAATTGAGTTTCTTTAAAAACGTGTAAACGTGTAAATATACATACACGTCTCAAAATGATATTACGAACATACCGAACATACTCGCACGAGCAACCAAGATAAAACTTGCAGAGCTTGATCGTCGTCCGAAAGAGAATCGAATATAGACGAAAGGATATATAGTTTTCTTTGCGTGTTTCTTTGAAAACACGTTTCTCTTTTGAAAACGAACGAGAGAGGAGGAGATAGATAAGTTGTAAAGTAGCGCGTACGATGCTCGCTGATCCGTCCAGCCAGTAAAATTGGAAAACTTTCGACGAGCTGGTGAAATTGAATGACCGTCGTGATGTGGTTCGCCGGGGTCTAACGCCTGGTCGTTGCATCCGCCTAATACCGAACCCGGAGGAGTAACTTCAATCTCATCGAAGTTGCGCGTACAAACATTGACCCCCGTCGTCTCAGGTGTGTGTGTGTGTGTGTGTGTGTGTGTGTGTGTGTGTGTATCGGTACCAGGATGGAACGGTAACTACTCTCGCCTCGGAAAACGCAACACCTGGCGCTAATCGAGATGGGCAAGAGCAACTCGGTGAAACACAAGTTTTAATCCGTTCGTAAGTAGCGATAACTATATAAGTCGCTGATTGTTCGCTGTGGGAAAGTGTGCGGCAGATATTCGGACGGTCGGAGGATGGAAAATAGTTGAAAATTGCTGAAACAATTGTGAAATTTTTCACAGAAAGTTACGTTATTGACGGTCTTACGTTATCGCAAGCGTAATTTGATACAAACAGACACGAGACAGATGGTAAAAGTACATTTATAAAATGTATAAACGTCGGTTAACGTTGGTCGAAATCAATTAAAATAGGTTTCATTGATCTCGTAGAAACGAGAAATTTAATAATTTGATCTTCTTGATAAGGATACTTTTTACATTCGCAAACTTTGCTCTAGTTTTTAACTCTAGCATTTAACTCTCAAACGATGCTCTCAATTCAATCATATAAACTACGAAACGTCAACTATCCGAATCAAATGTCGAATGAGTTAAAAATCGAATGCGAAATTTTTCTGTTTCGTGGCTCTTTCGGCAAAGAGGAGGCTTGCCATCGAGGAGGTCAAAGTTCGATTAGTTCGTCTGCCTAAACGGAGTAGTGGCTGCAAACGAGCTCGTTTCGCGACACACGAGCTGAATTTCATTCCAACAGCGAGTGCAATTGCCGAGCTTAACCGCTTAATCGGCGATCGAACGAAAAATCCATCGGTTTACGGATAATCCTTGACTTTGTCATTCGGAGACTGGACGAGAGGCAGAGAGTTTCTACAGCGAGTCGAGCGAGCTAGATGAGAGTTTCCTGAGATTCGAAAGTGACGGCTGACGTTTAGTTCTTTAGTCTCTTTTGAAGGAACTTTCAACAAGGAGCGTCATTGATGTTTCGGTATTCCTCTCGAAATTGTAATCGCGAAACACAAACCGCAAGACTCGAACGTGCGTTTTCGTTGAGTCACGTAACCGTTGGCACGTCAGGCGCCGTTGAGCGTTGAGCACGACCAAAGAGGAAACCGGAACGCCTCTATCCTTCAAAGCAGCCGACGTGAACGCAAATGCAATATTGTCATTCCAATATTAATCAACCGCGAGCGAAAACACCGTGCCGCGTGCGCGTAAAAATATTACACGTGCCCGTGACACGAATTTACGCAATTAACGAATGGTAAATAAATAGAGAAGTTAATTAAACCGCCAAGAAAGCCGTAATTATCATACGTCAAAACCAGGGTAAACATTTGCCAACAGAAATGTCAAGAGCACAGGCCAATAAACGTGCGAATTATTCAACGACTTGGCGCGCGCCATATTTCACCAAAATATCACCGGTATATTTCACCTTCAGCGCGGAATGGCGAACAACGAGCCACGGCATTGAACGCGTCCCCGCGGTGCAATCTTTTCCAAATAGCCGCGAGTGAAGAATCGGTTGGTTAACAGTCGATGTTACCCCAAACCCAAACACTCGCCGAACACGTCGGGTAATTACCACCTGCGACGACGAAACGCAAACTCTTTGTTTGCCGTTGCTCGTGGATTATTCTAGCTGCTCTGTCCTCTCGAAGATGCGAGCAAAAGCGTTGACCCTGCTACCTCAGGTGTAGCATCAGGTGCTCTCTCGCCTGACTGCTAGAGAGTCAGGTTAACGTCAGGAGGGGGGAAAAGATATAACGCGCGCGCGCGCGCGAGTGCGTGAGAGAGACAGAGAGACGTGGACGAGCGGAAAGGGGAGCGAGACGAGCAGCTAGCACGGCTGCAGTCTAAAATACGCTGGATATTCGGTGGGGTTGTGCAGGTGGTGTGGACGAGGAGGTCGGCAAGTTACGAGAGCGCAGACGCCGACTGAAAGCATCGAGGATAGTACCCGGCACGGTACCGAAGTACCGGACAGAGCTAGCTCGTCCGCAACGCTGCGTTCGTCTGGCAACGAGTGGTCGAGGGCACGAGCCACGTTCACCTGATTCCCCCGAGCGAATTTATCGAACGCATCATCGACTTCGTACACGGACGAAGATTCTCTCTTCAATTCGTCGCGGGCAACGAATCGAATCGCGCGAGTTACCGACGGATCAACGAGGGACCGCTTTCCCGCGCTCCGAGCCCACTCGGTTTTCACCTGTTAACCGAGCCGTCGCGCTCCCCTTCCTCGTCCAGAAGCTTGCGTTCAGGTAAGTTCTTTCGCGTGGTGAATCTTTTTCTTCTTCTTTTTCTTCTTTTTTTTTTTTTTTTTTTTTTTTTTTCTTTTCTTTGACGAAGATTACAAACCGAGGCGACTGACTGTCGCCATCCAAGCGGAAGACGAGACACAGCGCGCTGTGGACTGTGCCCGAATTTCGAAAGTGATTTAGAAAGGGGAGTGGGATAGTGATTTTAAGTATACATTTTCGATTAAGATTTCAATCGAAATGCAGCAGCGGTGTCACGTAGGGTAAAAAAAAATATCTTAAACAGTCTCGTCGAGTCGAGAAAGGGGCGATGAATATTCAAAAGTTTCGTCACGATTTCGACAACGTCGATCTACGGGTTCTTTAATTCATCGCGTCGCTCGACGAAGGTATATCAACGTACCCGCATAGATGTCAGTGAACACAGGTTGCTCCGTGGCTGAAAACTTTCCGAAACTCCTCTGGGCGACGTGTGAATTACCCGAGCTTCGTTGGAATATTAATCCATTGCCCATTGTGCCTCGCCCCTGAAACTTTGACAAATCTTAACGAGATTTCGAGACCCGACGACGCGCAATTCCGCCCAATTGAATCTCACCTGGCAGAGCGACGCGGACTCACCTGTAAAGCTGTTATTCGCCGAAACGCGCTCGTTGGCTCGATTACTTTCGCATCGGGGGCAGTTAACCAGCTTGGGGAACTACGATGCGGTATTAACGCTGTTGCACTCGACAACGCGGATAATGCATTCTCGCTGCATTACTCGCCGCAGAGTAACCCCTAATCTTCCCACGTAGATTTTCGCGGATGAACACCTGCCGCCTGGTTCGAAACGACCTGTTCCAAACGACCTGCATTTCAATTACACGATAACGAATCGTTTCCCGTTGTGTCGGGCTGCACAATTTTGGCGCAATTGCTCCCCCCCTCTCTCTCTCTCTCTCTCTCTCTCTCTCTCTCTCTCTTTGCCGGCCGAAATACCGGGGACGACAAAGTAGAAACTGTCGCTTCCGTGTACTGTGAAACGAAATTAACGTAAGGCGAGGGAGTCGGTCAACATCCATTGGTCCCCGTGGCACTGTAAAACTGTGTTTTCAGACGCACAGTTTCCCAGAGCAGTGGAACAAGGTGCGATACTATGCTTCCTAGTTACTTTAATAATCATTCGACTTCCGTTTACTGCCTACCAGACAGGATAAATTCCATCGTTATTATTAAACCCATTGCGTTTGTGCTCTGTGTAAATGGCTCCTTTGAGATTCTTTTCTCCTTGGTTGATGAGAAAAAAGAGAGAATTCTGTGCAACGAAACAAGTTGAAAAGAAAGAGTGAAATTTCTTCGTTACCGAGAAGATCTTGTCTGAAATGTTACAAATTAGACAACTATATTTGTTTCAAAGCTAAAAAGAAAAATTAAATAACGATCTATGCAAGAAAGAGAATCTGTAAAGTAGCTGAAAATAGAAAGTGTTTTGGAAATTCGAGCGGGAGTATATATTTGAATTTAATTCCGCGTCAAGTAAAATCGAACAATAAACAAATAAGAATGAAGTTTGAAAATTTATCAAGGACGCGCTAATTCCCAATTAAATACACTCGAAACACAACGCTTGAAAACGGAAAGATTTTATTCTGCATTTTTCATTTATTTTTTATTTCAATTTCTGTACGTTGAATAACCTTTTATTGTTGATTCTTATTCAATCTGGAATTAACCAAACTTAAATTCGAACATAGAAAAGAAATCAAATTACTTTATCAAATCTTTTTTCGAAGATTATATTTCAATTTGAAAATTTACCTTATTGCAAATGACTCCTAATACGAATACACTCTCGTGATAAAATATTTGCAAATTAATGGTATGTGGTAATTTAAAAATAACGAATTTAAATTGAAACAAATTTAGTACTAATTTTTCAAAGTTCTGTCAATTCGAGACGCGCGTCAGAGTACAGGTCAAACTTTGATCGAAATGAGCCACCATTTTGGATAAAATAATGTACTGCACATTGTACAAGTACGTTGTCAACATTTTGCAGCTTTTCTGCAAAATCCATCGGAGAAATAAATTTGAAGAGAGAGAGAGAGCTTTTACAAAGCTTTTACAAAGCTTTAAATGGGAAAATGGTTAATTTTGAAAATAGGATGAGCTTCTGGCTGGCTGCGGCAGTTACACGACACCTTAGTAGTGTAGCGCTTCCTCTTTCCCAGAGAGGATGTTTCTCGAAGAAACAAGGAGAAACGTGCGCGAATCTCGATACAGCGTGGCCGGTTTCAGGCACGTCGCACGTCGTTTCCTCATTTCCCTCCGGTCTTATCTGGACAACTGTTCCGTCAGGTGTCGGAAATGGCGCGGTAGATTGCACCATTTACCGCAGTCCTTTCAGACCGCGGCGAACGCACGCACGCCACTTTTGCCGTTGCGTATCTCGGTCGAATCGTTGTCGAATTCGATTTCATGCGGCAGATTCGCCAGCATTCTCGTTTTGTTTTCAACAATAGATACACGACGCAGCTGTGTTTTAGGTCGGGTTACCCGTCGATCAAAATTTCGATTCGAATCGAAAAAGAAAAGCTCTTCGAAAATCACTTCTACCGCAAAGAGAGAGATCGACCGTTCTCAATTTCGAGCCGAAAACTAGAGATATCGAAAGGCCACCTCGACGAAAAAAGAAGAAGAAAAAGAGGGTGTGAAACGTGAGAGAAACGAGTTGGGTTTGCTACGAACTTCCGCGGGAATTCGATAAGAGGTAGAGATATACTCTCCTTTTATTAAAACCATTACTCAGTCCGTTCTACGTTAATGAGAGGACCGTAAGGTAGAACAGACAGAACGGTCGTTCAGGAAAATGTTCAAACATGGAAATTCAAACGCTTGCTGATGATATTTTGAAATTCTATTAACGCTATTAACACGTGGTGAGATCTACCTCTCTCGTTGTATCGCTTATATCGAAGAAATTTGAAACTAATCTGAGAGCGTACGTAGAAGTTGCAAGATATTTGTCACAAACGTACGTTTAGTACAAAATTGGTATATAGCGCGGATATCCTTCATCTTAACAAGCGTTGTATCAATAATATTTTGTACCAAATATTTTGTCATTCCTACGCATACTTTTAAATTTGCACGAATCCCACTGGTAAAATATGAAAATATTCATAAAACAATGATAATCTGTTCGCAAAAAGTTCCCTATAAATGTTCGTCAACGAGTGTCTCGCGTTCTTTGTTCTTACTGCCCGAAAGAGGTTTCACAAAATTTTCTCGAATTACCCTGGCAAAGGATATTCCCGATTACCAACTCCGCCCGTCTGAGGCAAAATGTTCGTTCCTCGGGCCAAGTGCAATTCCTCCCAGATGAAACCGAAGGGCGAAACGACGTAAAAGTCCGTTGACTCTGCTCTCGAGACGACCGTGAGCAAACGACCGCTTTAAGAGCAGCCGCCCAACATGCAAATTTACCGGATAATTCTAAACTCGCTAAAGGGAGGATCGCCCCGCGGGGGAGAAAAGGTTACAAATGAGATTAACTCCAAGATCCACCCGAGCGTATCCGCCGAGTAATCCGCTCGGTGCTCGAAAGGTTCGGCGGTTTTTCGAGATGTGGCTGGTGATTGTGGCGCGAGACTGCGATGGTAATTAAACGTCACGAAATTTTGAAACACGGATCGTACGTTCCGGCGCTGAAAAAGGACGGCGAAAGAGCGGCGGCGGAAAGTTTTCGTACAGTCATCCGTCCGACCGGAACTCGAAGCAAGTTTCTCGAGGACAACGGGCGCAACTCTTCTGGACACGAGATAATACAGGTTTCTTATTCCGTTACGCAGTGAATGATAACGAAAACGATTTCCGCGACAGGCACCGCGGTCGACGTGTCCGGTCGATGATCCGATTAAACGATTTTCACGTAATATTTTCCCCCACGTACTCTGTAAATTTATTAAAATATCTCAGCCCGTTGCGTTTATTGGAGAACGAGTTCCACTCTATTTAGTTATTTTATGTTATTAGCTCGACGCATTTGAAACGCCGCCTCGTGCAATTAAACTTTAATTGCGCGCAGTTCCTTCAAAATATCGTTTAACGTACTCTTTCGAGCGGCCGTTCATTCTCAATATCCCGGATTTCTTAGATTCGAGCGTGTGAAATGGGAATCAGCTTCGTCCATAAGTTTCTTCGAAATAATTTACGAACGGAAAAATTGCTCGCGGAAAAATGATCAATTTGATATTTAGTCTTCTCCGGAAAGCTGCGAAGTACTTTCTTAAAATTTGAGTTCACTCAACGAGAAAATCGTACGAGTGTTTTTATAACGAATTTTCACAGTGCACTTTTCCTTCAATACAGTTGCAGTTAACCAATATGATTTAATACATAATAACTACTAATAATTACCATTAATTGTAATCGCACGGTAATTACAACTAACAAAATTTAATAGACATTTGGTCAAACATGTCACATGCGCAAATGACAATAGCAGATATTTAGTAGACGAAATGATCGTTTCATTCGTGAAAACGTAAAAATAAATAAACAAACACCGCAGTTGCAAACATTTGCAACTGCGTGCAATGCAATTTACTCAGAACCAACGGTGCAGAGTCACTCGAATTATTTCGAAACATTCTAGAGTCTTTTCTGCACCTCGGTGTACAGCTCGGTGCGTATCAATAGAAATACACGCCAATCCGTGTACTTGCACAATGCACGCGTTAAGTAATAAAAAGCCGGTTTCCCGTTACATCGTGAAAGTTCGTTCTACTTTGTTTCTATTTCCAGCGCGTCTTTTGACACGTTCAATAAGCGAATACTGAAATAACATTCGGCGCGTCGCTGTTCACTTTTCCACGTCACGAATTAATTAGTCGTCGGTTTAATGCTCGCCTACGCGTTGTATTCCCACTTGGGTTCGCGTATCGTGTCGTGTCGCTCAACTTGCCGGTGTTTCTCTTTGTCCGCGGTTTCGCTGCCAAGTGGATTTTACCCCGTTCTACGTCCTGGACTGAACGACTCCGAGCTCTGGGCTCCTAGGCCGGGCTAGAGGCTCGAGGGAGCTCGAAGATCTCGTGTCACGAGCCACGCGTTGCGAAACAGCACGCGCAAGAACGTGTCGAACACGCTCTCCTCGCTTCCGACTGCATGCTTCGCGTGTGTAATTCGCCGGGGCTGTGCAACCGTGTGTGTCGCCAGTTGACCTCCATCATCATTGACTTTTTTTTATTTCGCAGGGAAGGCGGAGTTCTCGAATCGGAGTAGGCGCGCGCGTTTATTTCAAAAATACGACGCGATTAAAAAAAATACGGCGGAGAACGAAAGGAAGCGTGACTGGCAAACGGCAAGAAATGATAATGCGTAATTTGTTGAAATGGAAATGGTATGAAAATTGAGTGGCCACTGAACGAAGATGACTTAGAATTTCCAACGTTTCACATATTTCTAAATAATATTTCACCTTTAGGCGAAAAGATACTGAAAATTGCGAGTTTTAAGCCAATGGTCAGAAACTGTAACGCGATCTGTAACGTATTGTTCATATCCACAGAAAACTGTCACTATCTACTATATGGTGTTCTTTTTTTTATCTTTGATACCTTCAAAATTGATTGTTCAATATTTTTATTTATTAACAACCACTGACTGGCATCATACCGGTTAACTTTTTCTCAGAGAGAACCAAAACAATCCAAGTCAAGTGTGTAACACTATGCAAAGTGTTCAGTGATTTATTGTTCAAATTTTATCAGTGCGTTTTGTACACGTGTACAAAAGTAACATTGAGATAAAACTGAAACAAAAACTGTGAATTGCAAGGGCTATATGTGTGTCAGTATTCTCTCTCTCTCTCTCTCTTATGTTAGTTTAATAGGGGATAAGACAACACACACAGTGTTCACATAAGGTATGTGTATTTACTCGTTTCGTGCGCGATTCTGCTACGTAGCGACAAACTGAAACGAAACGCGCGCTGTTTCGTTTCAGTTTCGTTCCAATTTTGTTCCACGAAGCAGCAAAAGCGCTTATAATTTCCAGTGTGCCAGAAATAAGTGTTTACGCATCGCGAATATGCAGATATATGCATTACGTTTACGAGCTGTATGCGTCGACAAAAGGGGACGACACTTCGAAATGCACGCATAAATATGTATAGATTGACATTTCGCACTTTTGTCACGACTATTTGATAAAACATTTGTGCGCTTTTTGCCGTAACGCGACACGTTACGTAATGTTTGCTTGCAGAACATACCGATAAAATTTGAATGCTAAATCTGTACGGATGATTTGTACAAAAAAAATTTTCAAATTTCATTTGTAACGATAACAGACAGTAGTAGATAAGAAGTATATGCACGGCACGTGTTTGTGCATATTGATATTTTCACAAGTATGATTCTGTTACTTCACCTACCGTGAGTTTTCATGCAAATTCATACTTTCGGAAATATAATTAAAAAACTGAAACCACGATAGTAAGTATCATAGAGAACATTTTAAAATTATCTACTATCATTTCATGTTGATCACTGTATTTTATATGTATTCACGAGAAATGCGCATATATCTCCAAATCAGCCACAAACATACACGTATAAACATCCGTAATTTAGTAATAACGAAATATCACTGTCATAATTATACTCTGATATCGAGCAAATGTGTGTGGAAATTACACAGATTTGCAACAAACACGTAGATGTATACATTTGGTTAAAAATGATACGTGTGTAGTAAGCGTAATTAGCGTAATTAGTATATTTAGCATATTGTAATAGTAGAATCGAGCTTGTAATTTTACCGACAATGAATATCGAGGTTAATCGAGGTATAATGAATAACGAATATTAACGCAATAAATAAGATACCTTTGATTTTTACAAAACACACTACCTCGTAACTTTTATATATATATATATATTTTTAAAATTTATTTTATGTTTCTTCGTTTCATGCTTTTGAGAGCACAATTAGAAAGATTAGAAAGATTAGAAAGAGCTCGGGCAAAGAATGTTCCAGATATTTTATACATTTCTCCAGACTAAACATTTATTCCTATCTATCTGTGAATTCCTCGAGTTCGTATTAAGTTTGAAGACTCGAAAATACTTTTCGCGTACAATTCACCGTTGCTGTCGTCCTTCGTTCGTGCCTCGTTCGCAGAAAATTTTCGCAGAAATTTTTCAAATCGAACAATTTCGTCTGGAAATACGTCCTTGCGTTATTACCAGAGGTGCGAATTGCACGTTCAGAGGAAATTGCGTGCGACTCGAGTGACAGATCAAAGCTTCGTGACACCACGGGGAGCAATACCGTGGGATTTCGCGTTATTACCCGCAGTATTCAATTGTCCAACGCAGGAATAACTATAACGCGTGATCTTTCAGGCTAAGCGTATTAATTGGATCGGGCGATGGCATATTCGCAGCTTTCGGCGAGACATCTGTTGCATCCGCGCACAGCGACGACGCCCTGTGTATAACGATCGCGGTAAATTGTAACCAGGTTTCGGTCTCGGTCTCGGTTAATGTCATTCTGGCGTACGTCCGTCATTTCGGCCGAATATTACGCAATGATCGTTTCGCATCAACAAATTGCATTTGTGACAAGGTGACGCGGCAAACGACAAAGGTTGGAGCGTTGGTCAATAACTGGCCGTGTAAATTGAACACGCGCAAGAAGCCAACGAGCCACGCGAATATCTCATTTTGCGACATAACGAAAGGCAGCGAAAGTATTTGCACATTCACGGACTCTGTGAATTTGCAATTACGCGCGTTACACTTGCACGTTTTGAAATTTCATTAACACTATCGCGAAGATTTGAAGGATTTCAGAAGAATTTATGCAGTTGACACGTGCGTGCATAGGGATGTACGCGTATTATGAATTGTTTAAACAAATAGACTCGATAAGCAGGAGTCCATTTAATTGGATACTGATTAAAACGATAAAGTTCAAACAAACAGAGTCCATGCAAATGGAATTTTACTGTATTTAATTCAAGTATATATTTCATACGCAGAAATCGTGAATCCGTCATGTTGATACGAGTCTCAATATTCAGTGTCAACAACAAATTTTTAACACTTTATACCGTGTACGAACTTTGTCAAACGTAAGTTTGTACGAAGTGACGATTAAATTTCAAAATATTTCTACGAGTTATTGTCGCTTTATTATTGCGACGCAGAGTCAGTGTAATACAGTCTGCCTTTGATTTATGTCCGTTCAAAAACCTACAAACGTGAATCTGAAATTCTGAACCGAATATTTCAGTCTAAGGAACTAATTCCACTCGCACGTTGCATGCCGAATGCCCATTAAGAAACGGGGGGGGACTCTATCGATGTCGGTATATCTTTATGCTTAGCGAGAGTTCTATACTTCCTCAAAGGTCTCGAATAAGTTTGCATCCTGTATTTTTCACTAGGGATGCATTACCTGTCGGAGAAGTTATTTGTCTTTCCGAATAACTCGGTAGGAAGGATTGGCAAGGATTGTAAATAAAGAGACGAGCGATGGACGAGTTACTCGCAAGATTTGACAGAGGAAAATTTTGTGAGAATTTCTATCGTAAACTGTTATAAACCTTGTAAGAATCGTGCAATTTCGTAAGTATCAAACGACCAAAATTCAAGAAATCCCAACATTCTGTCGATAAAGTCGTGCGCGAGCAAAGAGAAAATTTCATTCATCGAGACCACGATGAATTTTCAATATTTGAATTTTTATAATTCTTGAAAACCTCTTGGCGAAGGAGAATCTTCCATCTGTTACGCGATAATATAGAGTATCTTTACAAAGGGTTTGTAAGATTGTCAAAATATTTACCCTTTAACCCTGCTGTTCTCCATAAATCCGTACGATCCGAACAGACATTATTAAAATACACACGGTATAAATATTCAAACTCGGTTTGGTTTTGCATGCTCCATCAGAGACGTTCTAAACAGAGACTGAACGTGACGAAAAGGTGAGAAGGACAGCGAGATTAAAATGAACGAGAAATTACAACAGTTTAAAATATCGACAATTTCCCGCCGTTGTACTCTTCGCTGTGATTAAATATCGAATCAAACTACAAATTGCAGAAAGAGTTATTTGAACAAGATCAGATCGTTAACGTTGGACGTTGAACGTCCCCGAAGATCGAACGTTCCGCGCATTCTGCCATCCTAATTTGAAAACGTCGTGAAAAGAGGAGCAATTAGTGCCACGTCGTGTTTCGCGACCCGAGATGCGGTGAAATAATTAACAATGGTGTACAATTCGAATTCGTGGAATATTGTTCGCAACAGTAACAATTAATTGCGATTCGGTCGCATCAGGCTGAAACAATAAAGTTGGTGAAACACGGTTCGTTGGGGACGCTCTCGTCGGGAAACGGTCGTGAGAGCGACTCGGCAAGCATGGCGCGGCGAGCGGACGCCTTTCCAGCCATAAACCCACAGGATGTACGTGCCCGTCCAATTAACGTTGCACGCTAGACGCAACGAAACGAGGGACGAGGGGACCACTATCGATAATAATGTTTGACTTCGTGCACTCTGCGCGCGGACACTATCGATCGCACGAAGCAACGCGACGACGAAAAGAGGCAGGACTTGGAAGGAGGCGGAACGCTCGATTTGCCTGTGATCCTCTCTCCGTTCGCAAAGTGAATTTCGTGACTCCGAAGCGTCACACGAGACACACAGGTCCCCTCCGTTCGGATATAATTTACGGCTCCACAAAGGTGATTGACTTTGATCTTGACTTTGTATTCCGATTTGTATCAGGACAGACTGTGGATGTCGATTTTTTGAATAATTTCTTTTATTTATACATAGAAACGTAGAAATGTAGAAAGATTTCTATCGAGATATTTGCGACCGGTCCTCTTCTTTTCTGTATCGTCTCTGATCGTGTTAATCTTAACAATCTTTTTCTTCTCGTTAGAATTTAATTCGTTTAAAACCAGAGTTGAGAACTTTTATAGACCGATGAGAAGGTCTGTTATTCTTATCCACCTCTAAGATGTTGCAGAACTTTTCGGTTCTACCGTTATATTTAGACAGATTCGCTGTCTTTGATCCTGTTAATCTATTAACCGAAGGAGATGAGCTAACTTTAGATTGCCTTTCGAAAATGACGACGATTTCTTTAGCCAGGTAAATCCCTTTCGTTTCTATTAAAAGTAAATTGCAGATATCGTTTGCAAAGTCCAAGAAGCTGATCCAACACAAATTGCGTTGCTTTCGTTGATTGCCCGAGATTGTCACACGATCGCTCGTTATTATTTCTTAATTAAGAGAAAATAATATTTTTAATCATTGAAACGCGCATCTGACACGCGTCTTTTCACGTTTATTTTATAATTCTCGCTCGCTGATGGGATTACACGAGCTATTCTCAGCAATGGAACTGATCAAGCGCACGCGTATAAGATTACCAATTTTACATTATCCAGTTGAATCAACGTTCAACGTCTCTCGCTCAACGAAGAACAAAATCCTATTTATCGCGATTCCCGCGCGGATTTTTTTCTTTTTGCTCGTTTATCTCACAGAAATGCTTTCCATTTCGGATAAGGGATTCCGCGGCTTTGGGGAGAATATCGTCATTCTCTCGTGGTTACAGTCACTTGCAGTCACAGTTCTCAGACGTTCGCCTCTGAGAAATTATAGCGCGACGATTACAAGAGATACCCAGAGACTTTGAACTGAAATTCGCCATTTGTCTGACACGTGTAACAGAACGAAATATCTTTCTATTTCTCGACAGCAAATTTTTCCACCAGACCGCGCGGCCAGTAATATGGACGTTTCTATAGACGATAAAAACACAGATTTTTCGCAGCGTGGAAAGAACGGAGAACCGCAGGTTTTCCTTTTTCGGTAGAATCGCCGCGGTTGATTTCCCGACGGTTGATCGAAGATTGAAATCGCACGGAGACGCGGGGAGGAGAGTTTCGCGACGGGAAATTCGCCTCGCGCCTTTCATTTTTCATCTTCCCTCGCGTCACATCCTCGTGTTGCTTCCGGCCCGCTTTGAAAAAGATTGATTTGTCCCGCGAGCCTGTTTCCTCCCGACATCCGTTCGTCTCGGGCTCGCCCGCCTTTCCACAGTTTCAACCGAGTGGATTGCGTGCTCCGCATCGGAAATTTCGCTGGTTTAAGATTGCAGATTCAACGGAGACACGTACAAGGCTCGCGACTTCGTTCCGAGCGGCTCCGGCGGCTCGATCCGATTCTATCAGCGATTCGATTCGCGTTATCCCGCTTTAACCTCTTCGGTACGTGGCTCGTCAGTGGCGCGGCGTTATCTCGCCACCGAGGGCAAGCGAAATACTCTCGCGTGACGCGTTTTGCACCAACATACCACGAACGTGTGCAATATGATTCTAATGTAATCAAAAGAATTGAATTTAAACATACTTCCAACACAAGTAAAGGAGTAATTTTAAAAATGAAAAGCGATCCGAGGAATTAAAGAGAAACGCGAACCAGTTAGTGCGAAGCTTCGAATATACGAGCTCGTAATAAGTCGACTCTTGTTGCGCTCGTTAAGAGCAGAATGTGGAGAAAACTTCTGTTGAGCGAGTTACTCGATCTCCCGACGTGAAATTCTACTCTACTATTGAAGGTAGAAAATAATAATTTCCGACTTTAATCGGCGAGCGATTAACCCTCTGTGATTTCGTTTGCTCGTTATGAGAAAAAATCATAATTGTTCGGAATAGTACTCTCGCAACGATGTTATTAATGAAACGTAGTAGTAGCGATACGCGTAATATATAGTATAATGCGTAATAATCTTCAAGTTGCACATAGTTACATGACGGATTATGGAGAATTAATTCACTCGCTTCGACTCGCGTCAGCTTTGCAACAACAAGCTCAGCAGTCTGCTTTTGCAACAGAAAAAAGCTCGCATTCGATAGAGCAAGAACGCGAGGAAAAACGAGCGGGGAAATGCCTCGAGGGCCGGGGCGATTTCTTGCGACGCGATAATCGCGTGGCCACTTTTTTCCGACGATACTTTTTTCCGTTTAATTACAGCCTCGGCGAAGACGCGAGATTCGTTTCGCGCCGCCCACCGTTTCTGTTATTAGCCACCGGGCAAACGTCGCACGATGCTTGACGCAACTTGTCGAGAACGACTCGTAAACGAGGCTCGCCGATACACGACGATTTCCTTAATTGAAGCTCGGACCCGTCCGCGCGTAACGCAACTTCCTCAAAGTATAAATCAATCCGCAATCTCCGCATTTTTTGCAAGTTTACAGCGGTGACTTTCTCCTTTGCCTGCGCGCGCGATATTCATTCTCGTCCCGAAGTAATTAGGTGCTTACGTTCTCCGAAACGAAGGACGGAAGGATACTTTTTTCACCCTCTGGGGACCGCGCTTAATGATAATGTAACGTTTTGATCATTCTCGCAGATTTGAATTATATCCGCGTGTAATATTTGTAAGAAATTATTTCAACGATGTTAAATTTCGTAATTGCACGTGAACAAAAAGCGATTATTACATAAAAGTGATTATTAAATTAAAACCTACCTAATTATTGTTATTGTTTGGAAATTATCATCAACATCCGCCGTCGTTCCTGATGACAATTAACCAGGTTTTAGCAATAATTTTTACAGTTTTAAACAGTGGCAGTAAACGATCACGCGTTGACTTTCTTTGTACGTATGTAATTATGAAATGATCACTGCTGAAATGTACAACTTTTGGTAGAAGTTGCACGGGAGTCGCCAAAGTGCACACGACGATGTTTGTTGTTAATAAAATTCTTGACCCGTGTGATCAGACACGGTTAAATCCCTTAATCCTAAAGAGACTGAATCTCAAGCAGTTGCGAGAAAGAAGAAAAGGGAACTTGCGGGAGATATCTTTTAAACGCAGGAAAGCGAAAGTGCTCTTAACAGGATATCGTCTCTCGAGAGAGAGTCTGCTAATGGGAACGTTGAACTATCTCGACATTTCCATTAACTCGTGCATAGATAAAGTAATCGATTGAGTCCACTCGATATTGAGATAAATCATTCTGATAGTTTCCTCCGCTACAGCGTGTAACTACGCTGATTTATTACGAAACACGCTGTCAATAATTCCAACATGACCGTCTCCAATATATTATTCACTTGTAGGAAGAGAAACAGTAGTGCTTGTGAAATTCTACGTCTAGTTAACTTTCGGTATGTTCTGATTCCATCTTGTACGAGATATAAAAATATAAATTTACATAAAAATCCGCGGTCTACCGACATAAAATCATCGTGTATCGAAATAAGAGAAACAATACTTTGATACAACGGAGAAACAATTTCACGACGATGTAGAGTTTGCAACCGTGCACGAGTGCGTTTACACCTGACTACCGCGGAAGATAGTAATCGTTCGTGCATGAATCTCGACAAAGGACAAAAAAGGAAGAAAGAAAAAAAAAAGAGGAGCGAAAAATCGCTCGGTACGATAGAACAACAGATTTTATTTCCACGGAAAGGGACACGGCGTAAAATATCCGGTTGTTTTCGCGCGACGTTGCAGCAACGTTTCATAACGCGCGAGATGTCACGACGAAATTCAAGCCGGAAATTCTTTCAATGAGAGATCGCTTTCGAATCAACGCGACAGCGAACGATTTGTCGCGTGCCAGCTGTTGTCAATGAAAAATGATCGCGTCACACGGTTCCCCGCCTTTTTTCGTTCCTTCCTGTTTGATATCTCGATATCCCGAATCGACAAAACGAGAGGAAGATATTCGAGACGCAAATTTGTCCCATAGACGTTTCCACGCGAGCGTTTATGAAACGTTCACCTGTTTTATCGTTTTCACCTTGTCGAAAAATTGCTTCCTCTTCAGATATACACTATCGATATCAAATATCTTTTTTTTTTTTTTTGCAGTATTTTATTACTTATTGTTTATTATTTAGACAAAGAAATTTTCAAGTTTTTTCCCGTATCGAGAAAGAATTGAGTGAATCGTGTCCAAAGTTTCAGTTTTAGTCGACATTTTTAAATAGTAAAAAAATGATTCGTCAAAGAGAATCTACAGATCTTCTTCCCAATTAATAATACATTACTCTTTTATATAAAGTATCACTTCGTTTTAAGACTTTTGAGCGACAACGTACAAAGCGCCAATTTTAGAAAATCTCAGCATCATCACATTCATGTAGTGAAACGCGACAAGTTATCTCGTCCACGTATTTCTCTAACGCGAAAATTAGACGTTAAAGACGTTAAAGCATCTACCGCCAGAGTTTTGAATGAACACACTTCTATCCTGTGTTATTTTAAGGAATGTTAGTTCAAAATTTTGCCTGAAAGAGTTAATTATAACAAGCCGAATTCTGTTGTCCATGTTTCGGGGAATTTCCTAGTCTGTATGTTAACTAAGCTACCGACGTGCCATTAAAGCTTTGCCTGAACTTTCTATTTATTTTATAATATATTTTCTCCACGCACATGCGAATAACTCAAAAGCCTTTGTATTTGATAAGCTTTGTATGTTTAAATTTGCTGGCAGAAATATACAACTAACGTAACAACTGACAATTTATAAGACTGAATTCAAGATCGTTTTCGCTTGCTACAGTTGAAAAATATTAGATTTCATCGTTGATTAGGTAATTCGTTTACGTTACGTACACTCGTATTTTATAATGTTTCACGATATCTTTTTGAGACAGGGTTTCCGTTCGGTATTGCATAAATAATTTAATTTTACACCTGGTTTGGTACCAGGTGAAATTGGTGAAATTGAAACAAACCAATGTTTGCATTTCCTCCAGAATGTTGAAAAATGAGATATTTATAATTATTTATGACCGAAGCACCGTGTCATTTTCTCTCTCAAATACTGTCTTTGTCGTAATGTAAATTATTTTCTTTTTAATATTCCACATCTATCGTGAATAATAAAGATAATAAATAGCAATAATACTTTTCAGTTTTCAAATAAATTGAACATTTGTCTTGGAACTTTTGAGCGTTATGAGTGTCTGAATCTTGTTAAAAAATTATTGCACCTCCAACGCATTGAAGTCAAAGTTTTTAGAAATACGCTTAATTTTACTTTTATTTGAATCTACCAAGCTCCGAATTATAGCCGGAACAGACAGTCGCAATATCTATGTCAGCGGACAATCCAAGTTTGTCGTTGCAGGAAATACAAAGTATCGAGAGCACAGGGGTGAAAAGTCAAATTCCAGAACGTCGAACTATCTTCCGCAATTTAGAACTAGCTGGTGGTTCCGCGAGATAACGCGTGTGAAAAACGAAACGTCAACCTGATCAGCGAATGGTAATTAACCCAGAAACGTTATCTGTTCTCTTTCAATCGGCAAAATTTTCATACGATCACTGCGCGCGAAAGCATCGCGGGGCGTGTTCAATGCAATGCTGCGAAGTTCTGGAAGCACGGGAAAGCAAGAGTTTGCATCTCGCAAAGCTATCGTACATCGATTGCAAACTGCAACTCGAGCAATGGATTTTTGAATTTACGGCGAGCTCGCCCCTCTTAACGTCGCGAATTATTCAGCCGATAGAAGATTTCATCCGACGATAGCAAGACCGCTGTCGGGAGGATGCTTCTGATGCAACTTCCGTGATTATATATATTTGCGGTTAACTTTTCTATTCGTCAAAGTTCAAACGTATGGGAGAAACATCACTCCAATTTTGGTCGCTATTTTGGGATCAGTGTATCCTATTTCGCTGTATCCTAGTCTCTCTCTCTCTCTCTCTCTCTACAGCAATTAGATTAAAGTTCATCCGAGACTCTAGATTCTTAGACGCTGGATTCCAGAATCGAGAATCGAGAATCTAGAATTATTTCGAGGAAACGGGTTTCAATCTGTAATCGTTGTACGACAAATCAATAATTGAAATATTCGAATTAATTATTTTTTCCCAGTGTAATTAATTAATTTTTTAGATAACGTTGACAGAAATCTACGTGTCATTTGTTTAATTCTAAATATTTCAAGTAAAGAAAAGAAGTATTTTAGACATTTTACGGACTATGGATTTTAACTAACTCATTAGGTAAAATTAGATCATTTTTAAAATATATGTATTACAAAATAAATTACCGTATAACATCGGCATTTCAAAACAGTGACAGTTTAAATATTAGTATTTCAAAATATTGATTCTTTAAATATTGATATTCCAAAATATTAACAGAGTTTTCTACATTTATAAATCGTAAATGCAATTTTACGAGAATCTATCAACGTACGGTTACTATATGCGTATATGCAGCGAATAATAATAATAATTATCAGAATAATAATGATAATAAGAATACTTTTTGTGGACTTTAACATGTCTGTAGCAACTTGTTTCCTTAACCTTACCTTCCTAACCCGACATAATAATACAAAATAGTATAAAATATGAAATAAAATACGAACTAATATATGAAAATATAAAATAAAATGTGAAATAATATAAAATAAATAATTGGCCGTAAAATGTTTCGACTTTTCTCTCTCTCTCTCTGTATATATATATATATATATATATGTATGAAATTTGCAGATGAATGCAGAGTCAGAATTCTGTTAACAAAAACTAGCGATTTCACGCCGTGTGCCACGCATGGAGAATTAAATATATCCTGCTATCGTGACGTTTGATGAAATATTCATCCTTTTCTCTTTTTTCACGGTTCTTATATTCGAAGCTTACTGTTTCGCGCGGTGAATGGTTATATCCCGATAAACCAGTCGTGTATCAGCTGGGATTAAAGACTCGCCGATGACGTGAAACTGGGTAGTAAGTACAGGAAATTCGATTTCACCCAACTCCCAAAAAATCCTACCCGATAGTCGGCTTAGTGTGTCATTTTTGCTCACGAACAAGCGTGAAAAAGGTTAATAGAACGTATTGAATTTATAAGGATCGATCGCACCTGGCTATAATATACCACTCGGGCGAATAACGTTGTTCCGATTCGTGCTTTCAACGCGCATATATTCATTGGGCGCAGTGCAATGCACAGTTCTGCGTTATTATGCCGCGAGAATTTGAATGGATGTGATCCCACTGTATTTAGATCCTGTTTCAAGTTTTAAACAATGGAATGCGCTTGCAGTGGAGATTAGAGCGAGTCTCTCAGTTTTTAATCTTTGCAACACCTTTGTATTATTGTAAATTAATTAATTGCAAAATTGAATGATTAATTTGAGTTAGTTACTTTATAACTATAATTGATTCTTCCTCTCTATTTTGAAAACTTTAAGTTGAAACTTTAAGGAAAAGTATAAGAAATAATTTAGGAAACGTTCATTTCGCGAAGACAAAGTGTAATTATCTTGTCCTCGAATGACAAGTCAAATTAATCTAGAATTAAAGTTCCATGTAGCGTCTCCAGAATTAAAAAGAGCCAACACAAATGTATACTTTTCTTCCATAAAGTCAGAAATGATTGAACGACAGTGCTCAACATGCACTGTTGTATCATAATACACAGTTCACTAATAAATTTCATACATCTCATTCATACATTAACTGTACTTTTATTCATTCCTTCGTTCTTAGATGAAATACATCTTTCCGGAAATTTTCCTAAGAAACGTGAATATTGTAATTGCAAGTTCCATTTCTAAATATAATTAACACGTATCCTATATTTTCTTTTGATCCTTATTTAAAAGATAGGCATTGGTGTTATCACAACTTGAATTGTTATTACTGAAGGGAGCTGTAAAGAATTTTAAAAGCCAGGATATGCTGCTGAGAAGGAGAGAAGGAAATAGAAAGCGATAGGCGTTTCGCGTCTCGGAGTCACTGCCTAGACACATCATCAGTGGGGGGGGGGGGGCTGATGGCAGCGACTCCTTTACCCCAGACGCTTGTTGTTGTAACTACCCGCTAGGGGCTGGGTCCGGCACCCTCCCCTCCTAGCGGAGTTCCGCATGCTGCTTGCTTAACATCGGAGATCGGTAGGACCTCGACGCTAGGCGCGCAGCCACTTGCGGCTTGTGCTAGTCGAGTGTTCGAAACTCGTAGTCGAGGAATCGTAGGGCCGCTACATTACTTTATTTTAATCATTATTTAAATAAATATAATCTTATTTAAAATCTTAATATTCAAAACTTGGTAAATATTTCTACTACAACTTGTACTTGAAGAATTGAAGTTTAAAAGTCAAATTTAATTTCCGTGGTACAACAATTTATTTTTTAACCACGATTTCTATCTTGATATTGTAAGGTAAAGATAATGTATATCATTGACATTATAAAATCATTTCTTTCGAAATTCTAGCACCCTATAAACTGTATCTAGATAATTTCACTGACGTTGTATCAACTTGCCTCGATCATTCTTATCGGTGAACCAACATTGAAATTTGAGTTACTTCCGACCCAGTCACGCGAAACTATCGACAAAATTAACGGCGTGTCGTAAATTTTCAAACTTCGCGTAGCTCTCAAAGATTCCGTCTGATCTCCGAACGAGTAAAAATTACATCGTCAGAGAACGCAACGGAACGTAAACCCGTGCTTTCGTCCGAAAGTGAGAAAGATCCGCGATTCTGTTCGAACGAAGTGCGACGCCGGTCTCTGTCGTCGTTTTATCAAAAGATAAAGTCAGATTAAGCGGCGGTTCTTAATATGAAAATTCGATGCACGAAGTCGGTAGCAAACCACTAAAATGAAACCCTGCGAAACTCCATTTCACGTGCTGAAGTTTGAATTACTTATCCCAGCAATTTATCACTCCAGTAATTTGCAAATTAGCGGGACGCAAATTTAATATGGCGTTAATTGTGCGCGCTTTATTTTCACTCGATGAATATCGTACTAATGCCTGTAAATAATTTACTCGACTTAATTATCGCTTTAACGCGTTGTCGTACAAGCAGTTTGAAATATTTTCGCGAGTTTCTATTTTCCAACTTCACGCGCGCTATTGTCCTCTTCTAACGATGAAATTTTTAATTGACAATCCATTACTGGATAGTTTCTGACAGGTGACAAGCATAAATCCATGAAAAATGAAATTTTGAAATGGCCAGTTGTTCGCTGCATATCCATACAATTCATTACTGATGTTTTGTATCTGTTGTCAAACATATTTTATACTCTTTTCGCTCTTTATAATGGAAAATAATCATTCAAATGTGTATATTTCGTTTCATACAAGCTGCTACGAATAAAATTATTTTCTACGTCTGTCGAAGCTGTGATTAAGATCAAGTTTGAAATTAATCCATAATGATTTAACAAAATTTTATTGTGCGAAATGTCCCGAACTTTAACTTTCTTTCTTAAATTGATAATTTAGTGGTTTTAGCAAAAACTGTTTCAAATAAAATCTAACAAAAATTCAAATCAACAGAAATAAATGAATCAAAGAATAATTTCAAATAACAAGTTTAGTTACTAATGTCATGCTGCGATGTTCGATCTTTAATACTGCGTCCAAAAATGCGACGCATACGATCACACTGCAGTGCAGCGGTCTGATCAAGCATAATTCGTCAAACAAGCCGCAATTCAGGCGCATAAACGAAATTACGCGGGGACATCGTTTAATGCAAAATCGATCAAACATCCCGCGGAAGATGACAAATTGTGCGAATGTTTGTCGCGCGCAATCTCATCTCGATTAGTTAACGCTTCCTAACCTGCGATCCTGCGATCCAGCGAATGCGCGCTGGAATTCGCTGAAATCCTTAATCCGCCTCGTTGCTTCGTGGCGTTACTTCCATCTACAATTCGCAACGTTGATTTCAATGCTCGACCATCGAATTCGAAGAAGAAAAAAGAGAAAACATTAAAAACAAACCAGTGTCAGTTTCGAAATCAATCCCACGGTACGAGCGTATTAAACGATTCCTTTCCACTAAGAACTAAGGGAGCAATTTTTTTTATGAAAATTTTTCAATTACGATTCCCCGTTCGAACCCGGAACGTTCAACGCGCGACGAACTGTACAAATTGCTTTTTCAACAAACTCCCAACTCGATCAACTTTTAGATAAAATAGGGTAAGAGACGCAATTTTCGTTCCTACGATTAATTCCGTTTTCTCGTCTTTGTTAATGGCGATTGAGATTCGCGAGTGAGTTGCAAAAATTCACTCGTCCTCGGCAAATTATCATTCGCGGAGTGAAACGATAGCTTTGTTTCTTCGCGAATAATGCGCTTGATACTCGAAGTGATATTTCAACGTCCAAAGTATTTAATTCCACTGGAAGCAAATCCAATGCGACGCCGGGCGTCGTGCGCAAGAGAATTTTTATACAATTTTCCATAATTCGACTCTTCGTTGAAGATGTTACTTAACAACTTTAATAAAGAAACGAATTGGATAACGCATATCGTTTACATTGTTCATAGAAATTACAATAAACACATTGATCGCAGAACTTTGTTATCAAACTTCCAAAGTACTAATTTTACCAGATTGCAAAGTTCAACCCTTGGATAAATGTTGAAACACCTTACGGGGGATGAAATTCAAGCACCTCGTTCCGTTCCGGAATATCGATGAGAGATGTTTATCGTGACGAAATTTTTCCGCTTGCTAGGCCGAGACTTTTCAAAGGGAAACGGCAAACGTTGCCAAATAAATTTCGCTTGCCAAGGGAAAAAGAAAGTCGTACGGGGAAGGAATTTACGGACGCTGCGCGAGGAATGTGCAACGCTCGACGATTCCTCTTTCAGAATGGATTTCGCGTGTCGCGGAAAATTGCGCGGTTTGTCTTCCTCCGTGCGCTCCGTTTACTCGCAGACAGACGCACCGGTCGATCTTCATCGAATTCTAAACGGATATTCTCGCCACGATTCCCTCGCCGCCTCATTTGTATTTTCAGCCCACTCTCTGTCCCCCGATCGTGCTTTATTTCCTCGGCTGCCGCTGTCTCGCAACAAAATTCCAGCTTATGACGCCGTTGTTTCTATCCGGTTCCCTCGCAGCCTCATTTTGAAAGCCAATATCGGAATATCAGAAAACTTGCCGGCGACGTTATCCACTTTGGAAAATCGATTTCACCGACGGGTGAATTCTCGAATCGACGAAATTGTTAAACCAGCGGGGATAAACAGGTAATTTTTCCCGGTTATTGCCAAACGAAAAGTTCCAATATTTTTGAGATGTATAAACGTGGCTTTCAGCTTCGAATCTCAATTTCTTTTTCAATTGAAATGTTACAAAAAAAAAAAAAAAAAAAAAAAGTAAAGGAATCATTTAAAGGAATTTCTGTTTCGATTGCTTCTATTTCTATTCTACCAGTAATTAGTTGCAAAAGAAAATTTACAAAATTTTTCGGATGACTCGGGCTCTGTTTCTCGCTTCTGACGAAAATGAATACTGTCGTACATTTGCAAATTGTACCATTTTAGAGAACCATTTTCCTTGAAATTGAATGACATGTACGCGCTCTCTTCATGCCTGAACAGGGACATTGTGTGAAAATTTTCCTGAAACAACGATGTCTTTGCGTGACAGAAATTGTTAGGTAAGGACGACCATTATGTAAAATTGAGAGTACAATTATTCGACTGTCAGATAATAAGCAGAAACAGAAGGGGGATCTAAATAATTCGTTAATTTTCACCCCGTTTTATCTCGTAGATTTGAATATTGTACATTGTATTGTCCTGCTAAAGTACGCACATAGTTTGCTTATACTTGGAGGAAGTACGTGCAATTATTACTCAATTTTCTCTAGAAACAGTCTGACATTGTGAAGCGATTTAGGTGATTTCTTCTTCCCCCTCGGATCTACATGGTCCGAAAGAGGTATTGTGATTCGATAAGCATTAATACAAAACATAGTTTAAAATGTAGTTTTTAAATAATACATTGGTTTTAACAATCGATATAATCCGACGACCTTTCGTATATTCCACGTTTTTTTTACAAACGAAATATTGAAAAAAGACCGTCCAAAGAGACGTAACCAGATGAAAAAGTAAGGAGATCGGCAGGGTTTAATCTCAACCTTTGAAAGGTTTAATCTCTCGGCCATGGTATAAAAATTGGAAAATAAAAGTTCAGTTGTTCCTCTACATTTTTACTAACGTAATTACGTTTGTTCCAAAAAAAAAAAAATACCGTGACGTTACTTGCAGAAATAAAAGTAAATATATAAACAAATCTGAAAAATTATCCGTCAAACAATGTAATACCTCTTTTGATACTTTGAGAAACACAATGGTCGTAAAGACCATTACGTAAGTGCACATCGCCGTACGTAACGAACGCCGAATTAATATTAACGTTGAAGCTCTCCGTGAGTTAATTCTACGCGCTACTCTGTCTTTTAAAAAGAGGCCAACGATTCACGCGAAGAAGGAAGACTGTTAAAAAGGTGGATTCAAAATAAAGCCACGGTGCTTTGTTCCAGAGGCTGATACAAACGAAGGCAAGATACATAGAAGGTTAAATCGCAAGATGCTTCAACGTTAGATTCTCTCGCATGTGAATTTCTTTGAAATTTTTTATCTCGATGTTCAAGTCCAGGTTCGTTGGAACGAACGACAAACGCCGCGTCTTTCGATTGAAAGTACAGATTTCACGGCCGAATTTGATATTCAACACACGAGCTTCTCGCTGTTTACCCCGGAGAGCGGACCTCGTCGCGAGAAGTCGTTCGCTGTCCCATCTAACGATTCCGTTTGCCATTTCCGGACGCTTCCTTCGTTGACCCGGATTCTTCGTATTAGAGAGAGCGCATCCCTTTCCGCATCGAGAGACCAAGACGTACCAAACGAACGTGAGAAATTGAAATCGATCGCGGTTGCGTACGCGAATTGAAAGCGGCACGGCGCGGCGCGTTCAGAAGCCAGCACCGGCGCTCGCGGAGGAATGAATTATGGAAAGCAGACATTAAGATTCATGTTCTTGGAGGAACTTTAACTCGGGCCGCACGCAGGGGATTAAAATCGCTTGGTTGTTAATCGAGGCCGGGGGGACATAAAGGGTCGAGGGAAAAGAGATTGAAATAAATTGCGAAATAAATTATCTTTGTGACGTCTGTAGTAGAGAAGAATTCTATTTTTGTTTTTTCTTTTTTTATCAATAAGTCGTTATCGGATTGCGAATTTTTATGCGTTTATGAGAAATTTAAAGGTAACAGAATGCAAGTAAAAAAGTATACAAAGTATACAAAATAAAATATTCAAAGTGCGAATATTTAATATCTGTGTTGAATATTTAATTGAAAAAACGAAATGAAAAACTTTTATGTGGATCCGCTTTTGAATTTTTCTCAAAAAAAAAAAAAAAAAAAAAGAAAATGAATTTGTATAAAAAATTTGCAATCTAATTATTTCGCGTGGGGGAAATAAAATCGTTAAAAAATAAATAAATGATCGAAAAATTCAAGAGTAATGTACAAAAATTAATTTACCTTCTCCAATTAGTAATAAAACCGCCGCGTTTTACTTGCTTATGCAAGAGTCAAACGAGAAAATAATTTCATCCAATCTGCAATCTTTTTCGCGATGAAGCTTGCAAACGGAATGAAATATTCTTTAATGAATTCTTCCTGAGAAGAAAATGTAAAAAGAAAAAAGAAATTCTTAGTTACTGTTTGAATAATCCAGTAAAAAAATTATTCACACTTTTGTTAAATAACAATTAAAAACAACTAATGGAAGTGATTCGTTATTTCAAATTGTCATCTTTCATTTTATTCTTTCCGAAAACAAAGTATGCCCGAGCTCGACTTGACAAGAACGCATCTCACAATGCGTGTGACATTTAATGACGAAGAAAATATCACGAGTTCCGCTCGATACACTACGTGTAATCACCATCGCGAGCAGACAGTTCGACACTGTTCTAAATTGTAACTATTCGTCGAAGCGACACGTATGCACGTACGTATGCACGTACGTATGTATATCGCGACGCTCTTTCCAAGTTTCACAGGTCGACACCCTCAACGAACGATCGGCGCCCTATATTTTTTTTCTACTCATTGTCGGTGAAATACGATTTTTCCCAACGCACCGAGGCGGAAGGTCGCAGTCGATGTGAAAAGTCGCTCGACCGAACCCTTAACGATATCTGAAATTTATGCACCGTTGCGAGGTGCTCGCTACTTGCCTCGCGTTATCGGGGCTTAAAGCAAATACGCGATAACAAGTGTCACGTACGTTTCCCCGTATCTACCTCGGAACACAGATGCGCCATGTTGTTCAATCCTCGGACATCGGACAGTTTAATGCTCGCACGCGTAACGGTGTCAGATCCGATTCGCCGATATACTCTCCCTCTTTTACGTACGTGGAGGAGAATTTTTAAGTTGGATGTTTCTTCCGATAACATCTAACAATAGTTGCTCCATTTATTACAAATTTATAAATTTTACCTTTTCCTTTCGTAATGGGAATGAAGATGATTGATTGTTTCTGTCTCAAAGCACACGTCCCTACACTGCGAAACAATTTTCGTGATGTACGTACGAGATATCGGTAGATGGAGAGGTTTGGGAGTTGTATGAACAAACTCGAGGATATCGCAGGGATATAGAGAGACGAGAAGTGGTTCGGATTCTAGCCTGGTTCCTCTTCGTGTGATTTAATCAACGTTATTGGTGGACCTAGAAATTCGAGTGGTCGACATTGTCAATTTCGATTCTTGTATCTGGAACGGACGGAACATCAGCTCGAGGGATAAAATTGAGTTTTAACCTGACACTACGCCCCTACGAACATCTACAGTTCTTTCGTGCTCTTGGACATTTTAGAAAAAGAAGACACAGAACGAATCTACTTTACTCAAAATTTAAATCGAATAAAGCGTGACTGAAGAAAGTTGGACGAAACTTATAAGAAGGTTATATAACGCAAATAGAATGACCGTTTCGAAGCGAAAAATTCTACAAAGTGGATGAAACTTTCTCCGAAACAGTCGATCTTCCCAGAGATGGCATACTTGAGATAATTCACCAATTTTTTTTATTTCGCTCGACACGCACGTAAAAGTTTCCGCGAGATCGTTGAGGGAGATACAAGCGGAGGATTTGCCAAAACTAGAAACGAAAACTCGCGAGAAAGCGATTCGAGCGAGCGCTGGAGCGAATTACGAGGCCAACGGTCTAAGTGCGACGTATAGAGCGACAATGATATTAAGAGGATCTTCGCGTCTAATATGAGAACCAGTGACCTCTTTGAAACTCTCGAAGATCGGGATTAGTCTGTATCCAAGTGTCAGCCGTATAAATCCTCTCCTTATCCAAGTGTCGATGCACTTTTGAGGTTTTACCACATTACTCACTTTATTATGTCCAGACTACGGGATTGAGTGCAATTTTAAGTAGATATTAAATAGAAAATATTTCGTAAAATATTCATTTTCTCTTCAATTTTTGGAAAATGCACAAGCGTACCAAGTCCAGTTGTGTTTGTACGTTAACTTTAATGTTAATCCTAACTTATCAAGATTTTCTCAAACGTTCTTTACCACACAATTCACTACTTACGACAAAAAGAATATTATAAACATTTGCGATAAGGAGCAAAGGAACAATTTCACTGGAACAAGCACAGCGCTATACGAAAACCCATCAGGGGCCCATCGTCGAGAGTTACGGAAAGAAAACAAAGTTCTTCTTTGCTCGTTCTATCAATCTCTCTCGTTTCTTGGAGGACCGTCGGTCTTCTACAGAAGAGGGAATATCGAATTACTCGAGGAGAAATCTTTTCTACGGGCGTTGATGACAGGATCTACATTCTTCTAGAAACGGGAAAACATATCATTTTTGCTATGTCAGTGTCGAGGACAGGAGTGAGGTTCGGGCTGATTCGATCGATCCGTCGGGTCAAAGTGTATAAATCGAAGGATTCTGAATGAAGGAGCAGAGTCCGTTGCAGGAGGAGCAGCGATCTCCGATATCGGGAAGACGACATCCGATAAGAAATATCGAACTTGCGACAGCGTGTGAAAATTTCTGTATCTAGTGTTTTTCTCTCAAACACTCGGCTCTAACTTGAAACGACAAAGAAATTACCAGCGAACGAGTGATAGATCGGTAGACCGTGTGTCGAAAAAGAAAGAGCAATTCGCTCATCAATCAGAGGCAGCGTGTTTATCAATCTTCCTCGAAACACATGCCGCTCGTCCGAATATTTAGTTATTAAAGTAGCGTCAGACGATATTAGCATCGAACCGAAGCGGGTTGTTCCGCCGTCGACGAAACAGGTCAGCGAAACCGGAGCAACCACCAGGGCTCTACATCTTATTAGAATACGTGAGAAACAGTACGCAGACCTGGCCATGATTCTCAATATCCTTCGCAGCTCGAGCTTCGCGACGATAAACGTCGCGTTGTAAATTGCCGAGTCGCTGCTCGTAAACGCAACGATTACCAACAAACGCAACGAGATAGCAAGGGAGATCCCGAGCCGAAAAAGCCTCGTAATTCATCGCGAACGTCCCCGCCGACGGAGGAAGCATCTCCCCTCGCGGCGAAGAGATACCGCGTCCGTCCCATTAATGTTGGGATCAACGACGCGGGGACGAACGATGGCATCGCCGACACCGAAACATCAGCCAAAACTGGAGTAATGCCCCGAACGTCCCAATTGCCGACCCGGCAGTCGGTCGAAGATGATAGTAAATTTCTTGCGTGTCAAGATTCTGGAGGATAGTTAAAGACGAAGACTTTAGTGTCCCGAAGACTATCGGAGTTACACGTGTTAGTTCACGTATAGTTCACGCTACTAGGAAAATTGCACGTCCGCACATTTGCAGAGAGACGCACATCTCACTCTGGCTACAACCGGTTTAATTTCGTGCGTTTAATTTCGAAAGGCGGGGAACGAGCCTGTAGCATCGCAACGATGTCTACCGCTTCTGGAAGACGAGGCTGACCAAAATATGCCATCGTACGCCCGACCTGTAATAATCAACGACCGATATTCTCTTCGCGAAGCGAAGAGCGCCCCATTAATATCGCGGTTGTCCGGCACATTAAGGTCAACGAAGAGCAACGTGTCGCGGCTTTCGAAAGCTGGCCAACCGTTGGCAGCCAACGCGCATAACTCATGCACCGATCCGACCATTTTCTCCCGAAGCTTCCGCTCGCGTACGCGCGCAAGACGAAGAAGTGGGCTTGGAAGTTCGCTCTAGAACGAAATTTCAATACGTTGTCACGATACGTAATCACGTCACACGGACGCGCACGCACGCGACAACAGACGACAGCAGACGACGGAGAGGGCAAAGAAAAAAGAAGGACGAGAGAGAGAGAGAGGGTGCTTGCACGCGCGCGGTGGACTGCGAGTCCACGGTATCGGACGATAATCAGCCGGCTGTGTGTGTGTGCGGATATAGAGGTGGCTGTGAGGAGGTGAATGCGTGCACGAGCAAAGTGGAGCAACGACCGGGAAGTCAGTCGGAACTGGCCGGCTCCATGCTGTCGGGTTTCGTCGTATTGCACCGATCCAGTTCAAACGAGCCGGAGTAAGGGCGGCGAGTACGACGACGCCGATGTCGATCAGCAAGAGGGGCGCGATTCCCTCTCGGTTCTGCTAGTTTCTCCCCCCTCCCCTCTCCCCGCGGACTCGACGCTGGCGTCCCGTCGAGTCAGAGACTCCAGGGGCAAACGTCTCCCTTCTTTCTTTCTTTCTTTCTTTCTTTCTTTCTTTCCTCTTCTTTTGCTTCTTATTTCTCTCTTTCTCTCTGTTTCTCGGTTTCTCCTTCACCGGCTTTTCTTACTTCAACCTTCGTCGCCCTCTTTTCCCTCGATATAACGGCCACGTTACCGACATGTGGACGATGTCACAGCGGGGATCGTCTCGCTTGCCTCGCGCGTTACTTTCGAGCGGACGGTTGATTCGAACCGAGTCGGACCTCGGGACAAGCCAGCCGAGTCAGCACGAGGGAAATAGGAAATAGGAAGTCGGAGAAAACGCGCACCCGATGCCCTCGACGGATCTTGTTATTCTTCGACCCCACGTGGCTCGACTTGTAATTTCGCCGGCCTCCGTGGCACTTTCTCTCTCCCTTTTCTGTTTTTCCTCGCGCGCGCGCTGTGATTAATTGAGCCGAGCTCCGCGCCGCCTATCCCCGCGAATATTCGTTTTCCAATGGAAATCCTTCGCGCCGGGTAATTTATAGCCGTTCCGTGCAACGTTCCGAATGATAATTAGCACTCCAAGATATCGCGCGCTTATAAATTTCCCGAGATCCGGGTTTCGCAACGCGTTCCTGCGTGACCCGGCCACTTTGGATATTTATTTCGTACGATTAATCGAGACGAATGCGGGTTCCGTCGAACCCATCGTTCCGACGAATGAGTTTTTTCTGATTCTCGCGTCACGCCTCGCGCCGGCTAAAGAAAAGTGTTATTACAAGCGTGAACTCCTTGAAGATTCAAAGACGAAAGCTTCTCGAAACTGACTGATAATTCTGCAATTTTTAAAAGGAAACGAATAACGCGTTGATTTAACTGTTACACTAATCTGATGATAGGTGACTAATGTCATCAATGTTTTTTTAAACTTCAACGTCAACGTCAAGCGAAAAAGTGGTTTTGTTGTAGAACTGGTTTTTTATCTGCACACGTGTACGACTCAGAAAAACACTCGAGCACTCTTTTACAAGATAATGCCAAAAATATATGAAATACTTAAAACACAAAAACAACCACTATTTAAATTCTATTTATTTTATCCGTAAAGTTCGTAAAACACTTCAATTTTCAGACATTTTCAGGGCCGTAGTTCGTTAGAACGCTGTGACCACAGTCTGATTTCCAAGTGCGCAGAACTGTTCAAAGTGAAGGACAATTGATCGGCTATCGATTATCGAAAAGTCCTCGCGAAGAGTCTCGTCAGGCCGAAAAATTGTCGCGAGCTTGCTGCCTCTGTCCTGCAGATGCCCGAGGCAGATGCCTAATTCGCAAGGTCGAGCGAGGTTCGTAAAGATATTTTCCACTAGAGCTGCCAACCATTTATACCATATAAATACCTTTACGATGGTAAGTGGCGCGGGATTTTCAGATGGTCCTATGGACCTATGGAGTCTTTTTACGTTACATAAAAATTTCCACCCAAGCGTGAACACACTCCAAACAACCGTCGTACCCTTTTATGCTTTATATCCCCGTCATTCTGAAAGGAAACGCGTTCGATTTGCGGCTGAGATTTTCCCTCGTTAATTTTACCTGTGTTCGACGGGTATACTCGTCGTGCGAAAAAAGATACTACCTTTTTCTATTCCAGCGCGGCTATTTTAGCTGGCTATTATTATCTCTTTCGTTAATTTTAGTAAAACCTAGAAACTATGTATTTGCAGAGCTACGACATTTTAGAACGTTTTAAGATCGCAACAACATCGCGACAATAAAGAAAGATGGTTTACACAGTGCAATGTGTAAAATTGTAATTTATTTGCAATTGCAACTTATTTCGAAATTCCCAGTAATTGCGTTACAGTTTGCTGATAATTGTTTTCACTGTTATTAAGTATTCTAGTGACAATATCATCGAATCAGAGGATTGAAATTATTAATTGAGGGAAAGATCAAGTGTCGCGACAATATAATTTAATTCGATTGTAATTAAATCAGTTAATTATAATTTAATCAAGGTATGATTCGATTTTACAGCGGAAATGTATTTACTTTGTATCTGACGAGCATATCCATCGTCTCAGTTTTAGCTAATTAGGCAAAATGTCACTTTGCCACGAAATCGTTTCAAATCAGACAAGAGAAGTGATCTTCTCGCGGCAAATAACCATGGATACGGAATGTTTATTCTTTGTACTACTTAGGGATATACTATGAATATGCATGCTGCGCCTTGCAATTTCCTTAATTAAAAAGTCACTCGCTCGAGGCTGAGAGCAGCAGCTTCGGTATAATGGAGACTATTTTCATTTCTTGAGAAAAAGTTGATAACGAGGTTGGTGCCTTTCCCCTTAAAAAAAATCTTGAATTATCAGGAAACTCCTTGATACCACTCTTTTGTCACCGCGAACATCGAAGAGTTCGTAATTAGACGCGATTAGATTATCGACTTGGATGTACCGTTAGCACGGGCAAAGACCAATTGAGATAATTAAAATTACAGAAATCGTCCCATGAGTAAAGCGAACGTTGATTTTCGTATGTTAGATAGATGTCAGTTAGATGACTTCAAACCTGTATAATAGTACAGTAGTAGATACAGTACAGTGTAATAATACAGTCTGGTATACAGTATAATATACTTTCACTGTTTCTTATATATTTATGTAAAAGATAAAACACATTCTATGAGATTATACTGATCATCGAGTACCCCAGCTTGACGAATTAAGAATAAATTAAGGAATGCTAATTCTTTGTTTTAATTGTGTCATACTTTCAACACCTTGATATTTCCCTATTTTCTCACAAATGAAATTTTATACTACATTTTTAATTCTAATTTTAACTTTTTATGTAAAATATTGCCCCTATCTACATCTCACTAAATCCAGCGACTCTCGTAAATTTAATTCTCAGAAAAATCGTGTCAATCATAGAATGACCTAATAGTTGCAATTATCACGACTCGATATAAATAAAACGTGAAACGTGTCATTGAGAAAAATGTTCAAAAAGATGGTTCCTTCATCCCCCCTCTCCTTCTCTAATTTATCACTCTTACTGTTCGATGGAAGTTAACCTCTCGGAGGAAAAAGTTTAAAAGGTCTGAAAGTTCGGCTCGCTTGGGGAAACGCTTTCCGAGAACACGCGGCAAATGAAAAATAAATCAGTCTGGGGAATTAACCTGTACGATCCTCCAAGTAGAATCTACTTATTCGTACGATTCAACGAGCCCGTGGCTACCTCCCTCGCTAGAATCCTTCTTTGTAAATCACACGCAGGTGTAGGAAGAGAATCAACTCCCTCCCTCACTTCTGAAACATAGCCGTCTTTGAAATAACTTAATGCTCCAGCCGCCACTTGCAATTCGATTCTTCTTCAAATACAATCCCGACGAGTTCCAGTCGTTTTATTCCCGCTCCTGCAACTCGATATTTTAAATTCAAATTTTTAAGAAGCCGAGAACCACTTGATGCTTCTCTCTGAAAAGTTTCGCGAATTTTCTCAAGCGAAATTTACATCTTGTAACAACGACGATAAAAAAAAAATCTTTGAAACATTGAAAACAAAAATTAACATTTGCTAAGATCAAGAAGAAGTTGTATAAAATAGCGAGTTGAAGATAAGGCGAGATGTTGAATTTAAAGTAATATCTGGAACAAATGGTGTGATTTTGTTTCTCAGTAAAGAATATTGTTTCTAATCTATAACGTGGGATAACTATAATAAGAACTAACAACTAGAAGCTAACTTTGTTAATTTCGTTGAACTTGATTTCAAAAGTATTTCTTCGTTTTATTTTTACAAGTCTTGTATCTTTTGCATTTCAATTTTAACAAAATTAAATCGTGTAGTTGACTGCAATTAAATTTGCAATTAAAAGAACAGGATTTCGGTAGAAACGAGACACTCGTGACGAATTTGAAAAAATTTTCTACAACTTTGAAATTTTTTTCCAGCTGTGTCGGGACAAGAGTCCGACGTTGCAACGAAGGGAAGCAAATCTTTCGCGGAGACACGCGTGTAGATCGAGCACGGTTACTGCAGCCTCGGGCTCGACGCGAAATCAACATTAAATCGACGCGACACCCTTTATCGGAAAACAGTCAAGTGACTTTTTCAGCGGTCCGTTAACGCAGTCATTGAATTTAATTAATGTCACAACGGCGACACGACGTCGAGTCACGACGCATGGAAAAAGTGCGCGTCAGTTTCATCGTTGCGCACCGAATCAAATTGTCCTATTTCTTTTTTCTCCGCTTTCCCCCGTTTTCTCGGTTTTGTGCTAAACCATAGTTGTTCGCGTCGCGAAGACGGACGAAACGAAGCTTTGCGCAGCTTATCTGCCGGCATCGATTCGTTCGACGAATATATTTGCTTGTATTACTGGTTAGAGCGTCAAGATAAAAGGAGAAAACACGCCCGTCAATAATGGCAATAAATCGCGGAGAACTTTATCGCGACGTAGTATACCGACACACCTACCCGCATCATTTTTTTCCAGATAATCTGAATATCGATCCGAAGTATATCACCCGCTTCCGCATAATTTTAGACCCTCGTTGTCGTCCGCGTTATCGTTTGTTCAGCAAACTGTATATTTCGTCGACGGATTAATCGAGCTCGGGACACCTACCGGCCGCGCGTTCTTTTCGCGCGTCTAAAAGGGTGGATTACGCCGACAAATGGAAGAAACCGGAGGTCCATGAGATAACGAGGTCCTAGATCTACTCAGCCCGGATTATTTCGAAAGCCGGGGATTCGAAAGACGCGTTTGATTACGGCGAACACCAAGCCGCAACGCTGTCGCTCCGTACACTTTACGTTCGGTCGCGAGACTTATTTCCACTTTCCGCTCGTTCGATTTCCAAGCAGCGCGGAAGGGAGTTTCCGTTTGTCTTTCCACGATCGTTTGATTTCCAAGCAGCTCCGATCGATTCCCGATCGAGGAACAGCGAGGAATTAATTCGTCAACGGGGAAATTTACATTTCCCGACGCGAGGGTGACGGACTTGGGTGAAGAATGGATATTTCGATGGAAACGAAACGTGGAACGATTTCAAGTATCGTCCGTCCGTGAAGATAACGTTTCTAACAACAGACTCGTGTTACTACTGGAAAAGATCGGTGGAACCTCCCTTGAGAGGGGGAGGCTCGTATCACTCCCCTCAAGTTAATTGCGAATCGCGACGCACATGTTTGCGTTGCTGGTCGCCGTGTTTCCTAATTACCGCAATTTATATCGCGCGACGATCCTGCCGGAATACGAATCGTGGCAGGTAATTAACGAAGCAGATTTTGTCGCGACAGGCCACGAAGCCTCCGCTATGAAGCGGAACCACGAGCTCGTGCCAAGCGGCCGGAGCGGCGGACTCGGGAACGTTTCGCATCCCCTGGAAATAAATTCCCGCGGAACCAGATTAAAAGTTGAGCCGCGGGATCGATGGTTTACGAGGGTAATATCGTCGGAAATTGTTGATCGATTGTTATCGAGCGTCGATACCGGTTCCTCCGAGCTTTATGAAGCAATAAACGCGAAGATTAAAACGTGCGCGGAACGCCGAACAAATCTCCTTGAAAGTCTTATTATCAGTTCCAACCTTTCTCGCTCTCCAAGCGGATTCTCGGCGGAAGTCTGTTTTAATTTGACGATCTTTTTCTGAATCGAGACGAACGGAGAATCCACGAAAGGGGAAAAAGCGGCTAGCTCTAGGCGTAATTTGCAACGGCCGCGGAGGAGTGCGAAACGCGTGGAATTCGCAGACAAAGCGGTTTAATCCTGCAACGCGGGATTCCTCTCCTGCTCGATTCCCTATCCGCGAGCTTCTTGATTCTTCTTCGAGAAGTCGGGTCACTTTAACTGCGTAAAATTAACAACACTTTTTTGCAGTTTCTCCTTGGAAAAAGATGACTAACTAAAGGAATATTTCTCTACAAACACTTTCACGAACACTTTTTTTTGTTTTTGTTTCTTTATACGAAAAATTTTACGAGATCTTTTATTCAAGAGCGTGCAGTTTTCACAAGAGCCAGCAATTTTTCTTTTTAAATCCCACGCAATTTTCCAGCCAATTATATGTAAAAATTCTAAAAAGCTGTTTCTTTCTCTCGTGTGCTCGAAATTTACGGCTCATTGAAACAATTCTAACCCAGTTATCTCGCAAAAGAAGAAGGAGAGAAAGGGAGAGAGGGAGGGAAAATACAAAAATATTCCTCAACACTTCCCTGCTTAATTTCACTCCTTTGCGAGAAAAGAACGCAAAGGAATGTTGTTAATTTTGCAGATCCAAGATGGCCTGGTCTCTTGGAGCACATCGAGTCCATTACTCATCTTTATCTACAGCCATGCCGTTGCGATGGTTCATCAACGTTTTTAACGAAACAACAACGCCGCTCGCCTCGCGATACGACGCGGCACGTCGGCAAGAGATTAAAATACTTTCTCGTCGTGAAACGCGCGGCAAAAGTGTCAGTTTTCTCGTGGCAATCAAATTCCCCGCATTTTCGCCCCACTTAATGTATTACACCGTGATACGAAATATCTAGATTATATTGAAAACGTAACGAACTTGGTTTGCACAATATGATTTATAAGCTGAGACGCAATAGGTGTTTGCTTGGAACGTCATTTATATGAAATTAAATGTCGGTTTGTGCTCTCTCTGTTTGAAACACCGTTGAAAGCTTTTCAATATGTATGAACACACGCGAGACCCGATTCATCTTCCTTTATGAATTTAAATTCAGTTATCCTGTGGCCAAAGCCACGGATAATATCCTCATTATATTCGAAGAGATTGCTAATAAAGAGCAATAATTGTTGTTAAACCTCACACGTATCGTTCGTCCTTCGAATTCTATATTCTGGAAATCTTTTAAATTCTCTGCTCGGTACATATTGCTAGTGAAGAGCATATATGTTGGTCTTTTAAATTCTAAATTCTGGAAATCTTTTGAGCTTTGACGAAACAGCAGTCAGAAAGGACTGTTTTGTCCTTTGTTGAATCAAATATACGAGAGAAAGCTGTGCCACACTTTAATTGATTAGTAAACTCGCTCGAACGAAAAGCAAAGGCGTATCGTATTCGCGATCGAATGGAACGCTTCACGTTGCTCGCGTTGATAGTACGCCCGATGTTGCATCGAGCTCGAAAAATACAGACAAGCCAATCGGAGGTGACATCAACGAGGTTTTCACGCTGTTGCCTGGCAATTATCGTGGCCGTCTATCGATCTATGAAGTCTTGGTGCCCGGCGACTACGTTGCGAAACACGGGTGTCGTTTATCTCGATGGGAAACTGTGTTGCACGGCTGCGGACGTTCACGGAGTCGAGTTTACGTATTTATCCGCAGGGGAATCGGGAACCGACTGGACGAAATTAGAAAATACTCCGCGATCAGGAACAAAGGGCCAACTCCTCTGCGAGTTTCTTCGTAACAACGGAAAGATTGCACGCGGATTAAACGCAAGATTAAACGCACCGTTCGATCCTGCTTGAATTTTTCAACCGCTTTCAATTTCATTTGTGTGTCTCTCTCTCCGAGGAAATTAACTTCGAGCTTGAATAAAAAATACGAGAATATTTGTTGTCGAATATAATTCCTCGAAAGGTCGCAACTCTCTCTCTCTCTCTCTCTCTGTTTCTAAAAAAGAAAAAATTCGAGGACTGCAGCGAAGCGAAGAAATTGCATCAGGCAATCTGCTTTTCGAAACTTAATCCAATCACAAAGTATCGGCGAGCGGAAGAATTGGATAACTGCTAATGAATTTTCTTTCGTTCCGCGATACCCGTTCCCCGTCGCCTTCGTCGATTTTCATAGTTCGTTAAATATGAAAATAGGAACGTTATCCGAAAGAATTTTCAATTACCTCCTGCCTGGAGGGTGGAATTATTAACGTAAGGGAAAAATCGGAGGAAAAAAGGAAAAACGAAGTGCAGGCGGAGCGAAGGAGGTAACATCGAAATCCGCGAAGAACTTGAGACGATATTCCACGGACACAAATCCCGCGTACTGATAATTCCCCTTAAGAAACCTCTCGAACGAACGTTACCGTATATAAGCTGCCAGAGGATCGAGGTGAATAATTTCCTCGGCTGGCTGAGAATTAACAAGACCACTGCGAACCAATGAATCCTGAAAGGATTCTCGCGTCTCAAGCGTATAAAAGCTGAGTCGGCTGAAACTAACCGTATTTTAGTCACTGATCTAGTCGAAAATGACCGTGCTGACTGAATTAACGGTCAAAACTTTTTAACGGATGGGCACTTTTTAGCTAAGAAAGTAGCAAACTAATAAATTTCAATGTACGACGCTGGTGAAAATTAAGCTTTGGAACACTCGACATTTCCTCGAAGATTTGCGTTCTTTTCTTACTCTTTTCTTACTCAAAGTCATCAATAATCTTATTGACAGCCCTGCGTCTTCCCAGGTAATAAATTTCAGTCCACGCTCGCGTAATAACTTGAGTAATATTCTGCGGAGCGATCTTTTTACGAGCGATCTTAGACAGGAAGATCGCTTACGTAATCACGCTAATTTAACTTTCGATTGAACTTATTTTTTTTTCTTCTAAAATCCACTGTTTCTCGAGCGCTTAAATGTTCGTTTATCACATCCCTTTGTTTCTTTCTTGTATCCGATATATCTTGTTCGTTGCAAATTTAAAATATTTTATAATTACTACGATTAAGCATTATCTAATAAGCAAATAATTTTGTGGCCCAGTGTCTCTATTTTTCCATTTTTTCAAGTTGTGAACATTACGAACAATTTTTACTTTATCCTCAAATCAAAGTTCTAAATTTGACGATCGTTTATCTGTCTCGATACACCGAATCCACCGTTCTGTAACAAAACGATTGACAAAAGAACGATCAACGGTGAATTTGACGAGTTTCAACCTTTAAACCTTTAGACATTTCTAACAGACACTACGCATTCAGTCAGAAAATTCTGCGCGTAAAATGACTTTACACGCTTTTGAAATCTGTCATTTCAAAATGAACCGTGAAAACCAATGCCCGTTAATAAAACCAATAAATTACCAATAAATGAACGAACAAATAAGCAAACACTTCCTTCGATTCGCCCGTGATTTTCCCTTTCTCCGAAACTGTAAAAAGTTTCTCGTTAAAACCGCTCCGATTCAACTCAAAGAATTGCGGAGGGAATTTTCCTTGAAATTACGTTTGCGGAAATTGAAAAAAGCCAGCAGAATTCTACTAATGAATTCACTCGTACACAGTTCTCCGCAGCCGAGATTGTCGTAGCGCGATTAAACTGGCCAGGCCGATCGATACGATATTTGACGCGTGTGGTTCGTTCCGCTTTATCAGTAGAAACGTGAACGTTCAGCTGCCTATCGTAGATGGATCAATCGGTTCGAATTGGTCGCGGTCGACTCTCGCGGACGAGCTTCGCGCCAGCTGTTGGAAACTTTCAACGACGTGCATGCACACGTGGAAATTATCCTGACGTCCGTAAATTATGCAAACTAATTTCGAAAGTCGCGGACGAAAGATAAGAGGAAATTACGGAATATAAATTTCACGTTTAACACCGGCGTCTCGATCTTTGCGACTTTCGCGTTCGTCGAGCCACGGAAAGAATCGTGATGATTTTTGATTGATTCGTAATTTCGAGACGCGAAGAACAGACTTTAGGATCTTTTCTTACGGCTACCGCGTAACTTTGCTGGTTCGTATTCGCTGCAATCCAATCGCGAATACGTTACATCGCAGAGTTAATTTTTTCCCTTGATCAATCCCTCGGTCGTTTCGCTTTCCCCGGTCAAATATCTTCTTTACATCCTGACCGTTTTTATGACGTCTGTTTTACTATTTTTAGGAGAACGTCTGCACAAATGATGAAAGGTCGGCATCAATTTCGTCGTCGTTTCAGTTTACAGCCGTCGTCGCTGAAGGAGGGCCAGGAAGATGGAACGACCAAAAACGTTAGGTAAGGAGATTTATACCTCTCGGAGTGTCCCGAAATTCGTCTTTCTATCTATTCGCGCTCGTGGATAAAAAAAAAGAAAGAAAGCTCTTTTTCCTCTCGTCCCTAAGGTGCCTTTTCTTCCTCCCGTATTGCGGAGCTATAACCGCTTTTACGAGCGGCAACTGATTTCGCTCCTACCCAGCGGTCCGCTAATTCGGAACAAACGAAAAGATTACACGGACCCGGGAGGGAAAGAACAAAACGCGTATTTCCCATCGTTCTCGAAACGGAGATTTCAAGTTTGAACCGTTCGAGTCCTTCCCCCCTTTCTCCATTTTTCTTCGCTCGTTTCTTCCCCCGTCCACCCTCTTCGATCCTCTGACCTCCTCTTGACTCGCTCTTAGACCGGGCCGAGCTTTAATTTTGCGGCTAGTCTCGGAGCAAAAAGGGAAGCTCGCGCTCTTCTCCTTTGTGCGCTCGGTAATAACCGCGTCAGACTCCTCCTCGTAATAAGCGCGGATGATTACGAAGATACTTAGGAACAGTTGTTATCTGGTGCATGCAAAAGCACCGGTGCACCGTCTCGCGCTCGCGTACACCCTCTCCAGACCGGGATGTTCCAGGGAAGTAATTCTGGCTGAAATTCAGGGCAGCCGTTGCACAAAACGCGTATTCAATAACGCGTGGATCCCGCGGTGAAAGGGATCTTTAGCGTTCATCAGCACTATTCTCTTCGCCAGGACCCCGTCGTCCCCTCAGACGTCAGGCAACTGCCTCTCTCTATTTGCATCCTTTGCACGCTCTGTGTTCTTTCCCTCGCGAGCCTACTTTTTCCTTAACTGCCCTCCGAAATTGGAGAGAGAAAGAAAGACTCTTTATCGCGTGTTTTGGGTTGTGTTTTGATACCTAATATAATTTACGTTGATATTAGTAGTATGCAATTTGCTATTGTGACAGAAAGAATATACAATAGTCAGCAGTCTCATCTGTCTGACGATTGTCTAATTCAATGTACACAATGGCCATACATAAACACGTTCTGTCATAAAGCCGCTCCAACATCAGCAGAAATATGCCCCAAAAAATTACAAAAGAAATCATCTTCGCTTCGTTCATGGAGTTGATTCTATCGACGATGTGTGTTTAAACGCGTTTCAGAAATGAGAGACTGTCGGAGTCGGACAGCGGCGGCGGAAAACAAGCGGAGAGTTCCATACGGCACAAAATCGTGGTGATGGGCGCGGCGAAAGTTGGCAAGTCAGCGATAATCAACCAGTTTCTCTACAACACGTTCACGCCCAAGTACAAGCGAACGGTGGAAGAGATGCATCACGGCGACTTCAACGTTTCCGGGATACATCTGACGCTCGACATCTTGGACACGTCCGGCTCGTACGAGTTCCCGGCTATGAGAGACCTGTCCATCAAATCCGCGGACGCGTTCATCCTCGTCTACGACGTTCACGACGCCAACACGTTCCTCGAGGTGAAGACGCTACGAGCCCAAATTCTCGACACCAAAGGCGCCGTGCCCATCGTCGTCGTTGGCAATAAAGTCGATCTGATTGACTCGGAGCAGGAGGTAAATTTTACCATCGTTGTTGTCTCGCTCGTCACTCTCGAATAGTCCGTGGGAGTTCCCCTCCTGAGCGATCGAATATTTGAATAGCGATCTTTTCGAGTATTCTCGTCTGAAAATTCTCACCGAGAAACCTGAGTTTGCAAGTTGGAACTTCAGGCTCTGAATGTTCCGAACGTTCGAATCGAAAAGTTGATCGCCTCGTCGTACTTTGTCGACTGACTGACTGAACTCGACTTTCGTTTATTTTCCACATCGCAGGTGGACACGGAGAGCACGAGAGAGCTGGTGGTCATGAAGTGGGAAAACGGTTTCGTGGAAGTGTCCGCCAAGGAGAACCTAAACATCTCGCAGGTGTTCAAGGAGCTGCTGATCCAAGCGAAGCTAAAGTACAACCTGAGCCCGGCGTTGAGACGTCGTCGCCGGCAGTCGTTGCCACCGCCGCAGCATTTGAACTCCCGCAGCAGCAGCACCCACGTCCCGTCGCCGGCGCAGCTGCAGCATTTGCAGCAGATTCGCGAGCGTTCCGAGTCCAAGAGGAATTCCTGCATTCTCTCGTAAAGAGCCTAGGTCTAGGTCTTGTCGCTACGTTTCTGCTGATGCGAAAGTGAGAGGGTTGGAGGGAGTCGGAGGGAGAGGGCGAAGTTGCATCGCGGTCAATTAGCGATTTTCTCTTCGCTGAGATCGATCTAATACGTCCTATTCGATGGTCCAATGTCTTTGCGCGGCGCGCTCGACGTACTTCGAGTCGATGGTCGAATACAGTCGAATACCCATCGGAAGAGTTGCTAAAGTTGCGTCGTAAACGATAAAGAACGAACGAAGGCGAACAGTTCAGCTGGTAATTTCTTCCTTTTTCAGCGGTTGGGAATCCGATGTCGTTAGGACTCGAGAGAAAACTAAGCCAAAATAGTACCGAAATCGAGGTAACGGAGAACACTCGTTTTCACCGCACAGATCGTCTCTGTTCGATTCGAAATTTCACGATCCCCGTTACAGTTATCGTGCCGTTCTTGATTTTCGTAGTCGGGCCCCTTCGGGATTTAGCGAGTTCATTCTTGAAGAAACGATCCAATGAATTCCGATTACTCGATGTTTGTCGTTCGACAATTCGATGTGCGTAGCGCGAATCAACGTACTTGATGTGTCTTCTCTGTTTCGTCCCGAAGAATTGGAAACTCACGCTACTCACGCTAGGTAGAAGAAGCAGACACCGTCTAAAGAGATCGATGGAACACATTTTGCGATCAACACAGAAGCGCAGGTCGCGATGATTGTTCCTTGTAACTTGGTCGTTCGGTTCTTTTCGGCAGTCGTCGAGACGCACGTCCTCGTTCCCCTTTCTCGATGCAAAGTGTTACAACTTCATTCGACGCATTACCGACCGAATGACGAAACTGAACCAAGCGATACGCAACGCCGTTGCGTCAGCATGATTACTCCGAATTATCAAATGGTAGAATTTCAAGTTTACAGATGTGTAACAAAATATCTTACAAAGAAGTATCCTATTTCAGGGTTGTCTCCCACTGCCCACTTATCTATCTTACTACCCAATTTACAAACACGTACAACGGCCAAACAATATTTCAATATAAAGCATCACTGGCTAGTCGATTTGATCCTCGTTGACGTCAAGCACTTGCCTACGCTGTTCTTCATATCGTTATCAAAATAAATCTGTCGTTATTTGAAAAGAATAACTTCAACGTATTCGATCTATCGACTAACAAAACAAGTTTGCGATTTGAAACAAGATCGCGTCAAAAGGAACGTTCTTTGTTCGTTGTTCACGACACGTACACCTCCAGTGAAAAATGTTACAAATTGAAAAGCATCATTCTCCTATTTACATATAACATGGAATATCGAATTATTTTGTCAATTAAGATGTGAGCGTGAACTTATTGTACGCGATTGCCTTGCCCGGAAGTTACCTGAGTTACCGTTGAGTACAATAACGTTGTCAGGTAATGCGAACAACCACGTACAAAACTCTGATCGATTCGCAGATAGATAGCTTTCTAAGTAGTATCGTTGTACTTGGTAAATTTGCTAATAAACGAGAAAACTAGCGTAACGTGCGAACCCTATTTAACTATATAAACTAGATAGACAGAGGTACGCGTCTGTAAATTTTAAAGGGAATACCGTGCAACGATCCTTGATTTTAAGATTAGATGCAAAAGTTTATTACTTCGCGTTGTCGCATGATGATACATAATTTATCGTTTAAGACAGAGTACCACGTCTTTGAGCGTATTATTCAGATACAGATCTAATATTACATGATGTATAAATATATACACACGTTAGTATGAATGTAGAAAGTCTATGTAAATAACAAAACATTGTGATGTGGATATCTCGTTGAATCGAAACCCACATTGGGTATAATTTTACATAAATACGTATAATTAAGCAGCCGCGAATCAGCCAGGTTATTCAACGCATTCAACGGTTGTGAAATATCGCACATCACGATAAGAGAACAACATTTATTTCAGTGTAAAATTGCAGCTCGAGGACAAAGCTATTTAACCGTTCCGAATTCTCTACTATAGATGAAATTTTTCGCTGAATTCATGTATTTACCTGATCTCTGCAATCGCGTTACTTCGTGTTACTTAGATTAATGTTAACCTAGACCAAACCGGTTTAACGAGCATCTAACTACGGAAATTGAAGATAATTTCACGACGCGAACAGATCTACGGAGTTTCCAAAAGAGCAAACTGCGCTCGACACGAGCGTAACTTAATTTTTAGCGTAAATCCGGCGAAAATGTGTGGTGAAAATTATTGAATAGTCCAAGCCCTTGACTTTATATCATTGCGTTACCGGATATTAAATAAAAGATGGATGTCATATTCAACTTCCACACGATCTTCATTTACTTCATTCTTTCCCCCTGAATCTTTCGTAATTTCATTTCCAACGGGAGCTTAAGTTTAAAATTCCATCAATTTTATTTGTAGCAAAAGATTTATTTTCTGATGGATCGATTTCACTTTTGGTTTTAACTGTTTTTTTCTAAAATATCTACAATTAAACACTCAAATGTAATCCAAGAAACAAATTCTAAAACTTTTACTCTTACTCTTAATAAAGAGTTCTTAAAAAAAGAACTTCATGAAGCAGTGAGAGTAAGTTTAATTCCAACAGATTGCACAAATCGTTGATCGTGACCAATCGACTTGATCTTGTAGAGGAAATTTACCAAATAATTGAAAATTTAACTAGTTAAAAATTGCTGCATCAAGAATACTTTATGACATATAAAATATATCAACAACTTTAGAATTATGTGCCGGAATCTATCGTGAATCCATAAAATACAGATTTTCGATTTACTAGAATGATTTCTCTTTTTATCAACTTTATGTCCCGGTATCGAAAATCTCATAAAACATTTAACAAATTGTAGTGTATCATATCTCTGGTGCATTCACTGCTTGATCAACTTCAACCATTTTATTTGTAATATTACTAATTAAGCTAACGATCTTATCCTAAAACAATGGTATAATTATTCCTCTTCCGCCGCGTCGTACCATGTTAACTCTAGAGGGCGTAAGAAACCTTCTGACTGTAGCGACTGTTACCTCAGCGAGAGAGAAGTCAGCGCCACCTATATATAGCAATGAGAAAACCAGTTAAAAAGCATTCCTTAGTTGGCATTCATCGATAATAGTGTGATATTTGTCTTTGTAATTTATTAAAATATTAAATATATTTTATTTACTTTTAATTCGGAGTTGTTATCATTATTATTATTATTATTATTATTCGTAGTACTTTGAATGAATTAATTATCATCATAGTACCTACAGCCAAAGATATCTGAATAGACTAAGCATCCTACGGGATTTCGTGGCTCGTGATCTGAAATACCGACATGGTAAAAGAACACTGGTTTTTAGCGGACGTTCAAACAACGATGAATTGGAGAATTACAATAAGTAAAAAGATCAAAGTTGTCTTAAAAACAAAAATCTTCCCTTTACGATGAGCTCCTAAAATTTAAACTCAAATAAATATTCTAAAATGTATTGTTATAAGCGTAGTTTTTCTTTAACGATATATAAAATACATCAAATAATATACCCTTGGAATAATTTTAGAATAACTGACACATGAAATAAATTATTCATTATTCTTCGATATAAAAAAATTCTCATTTAATGGTAGTATGCCTGATTATTGAAGAAATTTATTTTAAATATGATAATTGAGCATCGATGAAATGCTATGAAACTAAAAGTCGTCTGCGAACGATTCATATCAAAGTTAATAACGAGATTAAATAACTATATAAATAACAATATAAAATTTTATATTTTATAATTTTAAATTTAGTGTAAATTTGCAAAATTCATAAATATTAATATTAAGTAGTTATTCCGTATCTATGACAAAATTATCTACTTCTATACTCGTAACAATAATCTAATAAATTTTTCAACGGAATATGACGGTTATATTATTTGATATATAATTCGTAACATAATTGTATCACGTATTAGAAATTGCACGTAGTTGTGTGTGGGCTTGTAACCTTAAAATGTCAAAAAACATAACCTCGAATATGTACCAAAATTTTCGTATTAAACTCGATTTCAAATTCTATAATGATGTGCGCCGCCGGTTTTGTTGGATTTTTATCGATTGCACAAAAATGTTACAAATTGACGATATAAAAGAACATATTAAGAAACTGTTCGGTATTAATGATCCGTTTGACCTGTTCTTAAATGAAAACGAATATCTACCACCTAAAGAAAACATACAAGTTCTAAAGGAGAATGAAATTATTTTGTAAGAATTCTTGCAACAAAAATGTTAAACTACTGTTATTTTAATCAATATGTTTCAGGGTTTCTCCTGGATCTCACTTAAGCAGTAATCAATTTAACAATTTACCATTAAGTATTGAATTTTCACCAGTAGATGCAAACAAACAGGAACTAGAAGGTAATTTTGCATATCCAGAGCAAATTGAAGAGTTAATTTCGCCATTAGATAAGAATTCAACTCAAGAAAAACAATCGTCAAATAATTTTCCTGCAGTATTATCAAGCCAACAGGATCTATCAACTGACGCAACAAGTAACTTTCAAAAAGGCGAAGAAGGTAAGAAAAAAGAAGTATAATTGAATTAAATATCTGACGCTACCGTATCTTTTATTGCTTGTAACGACATTGTATTGTTTTTAGTGTCTGATAGTACTACAAATATAGAAACTTTTGACACACTTCCAAAGAAAAAACGTGCAAGGCATCGAAAGAAAAAGACAAAAGTTGATACGCAATTAACGGAAGAAGACAAACCTGCGAAACCCAAGATCACAAATTCCATTATATCCAGCGCTATTTCTTCTCGCAAACATATTCGTTTTGATAATTTAGAAACCAAAATTATTGTGAATGACGAGATTATATGTGCAGCACCGTCAAGTCGAGTTGATGCTGTTCACAAACTTGAAAATTTATTATCATTGGGTAAAAATGCCATTCCACTTACTTTTGAACGCAGCAGAATAAAGGGTATGACGTGTAAAGAAGAAAAAGAAGAAAAAAATAACGCTGAGGACACTGTAGCCAATATTGTTTCTAAAAATATTAATGAAAATACAGCTTCAACCGAGAGAGAAGAAGAAAACAAGTTTTTGGATACAGATTTTGAAACGTATAAAGTTATGGTAGAGAAACCAAAAATTAAAGATATTATAGCGTTCAAGGTAATTTTTGGAAATGTTAATCATTATTATGGTTGTACATAAGATTCATTTTTAGATGCTCAAAATTGGAACAGATTTTACGCCACAAATGTCAAATTTTATTGTAGCAGAAGTTATATCTTATTCTCCAGAAAAATCATTATATAAAGTCAAAGTATTGCGTATGTGATTTTATATAATTAATGCACATCGAATATATATATATATACCTATTTATTTTTTCATTAATTATGACGTAATGTTTCTGTATGCAGAAGGTTTGTCAGAAGTGCAAGTGCCAATTGGAAAATTTACAATTATGGAAGAGACAGAAGAACGTGTGTTGAATGATATAATTACATTACATCCTGCGCAAATAGTAACACCCAGACTTGTATCTAATTCAGCGATTAATTCCCCTTAATTAAATGTTGGTTATATAATTAATAATATTACGTATATTTTTATATATTAATTATACATTGTTTTTAAATTTAATATGACTGTGAAAAAAATTAAATATATCGATAGCAGAGTATAATATTGATGTCTATATAAATAACAGAATTTATAAGAATTACCTTTTTTTTGGTGTTGCAAGTACAGGATGCGATCGTTAATCGTAGACATTATGCTGTAGTTCTTACACAATTCACTTTTATCCTTACAACACAAATGTTTTTAACAACACAAATCAATTCCGTTAATTTTAATTAATTTTAATTAATCGGAATAATTAACATCAAAATAATAGCAAAGAAATTGGTAAATGTAACGTAATAATGTCGACATATAATTTCATCGCGGCGCGTGTTCACATGTTTCTAAATATCTATTTTCGAGTAAAGTTTCAGTACTATTTCACAAAATTTATTACTAAATATCCTAACACCAATTTAAAAATAAAATGTGTCCATATTCTCTCCTTTTTATCCGTTTTATTGAAATATTTAGTCCACTTATACGAACGCGACCGTTTTATTCAAAAAATTAAGACATAACTGCGCGCAGATACGTTAACTGAATCTTTTGTCTCTAATTTTACTCTGATTGGTTAATTATGATGTTATGAATTTGTTCTACCAATGAAATTTGAATATCAATCAACCTTAGAATTTCGCACGTATTTATTCTTTATGGAAATACACATATCTATGAAGAATATTATTTTATATTAAAAAATAATATATCGCGTAATTATAAGAGACAATATACATATTGCTTATTATAAATTAATTGATAAAATTGAATTAAGCAAATTTTTTAATAAAATTCAATCTAGAAAATGTTGAATGCTCTGATTGGCTGATGCAAATTTGCTCAACCAATGAAATTTGAATATCAATCAGCCTTATAATTTCGGACGTATTTATTATTCTTTATGGAAATACACGTATCTATGTACAATATTATTTTGTATTAAAAATAATATATCGTATAATTATAAGAAAAAACATATATACAAACTTATAATCGCTAGGAACTTGAACCGATTCTAAAATGTCCTGGGTCGAAGAACGCACAGAGGTAACCTCGGTTCCCCTTCCCTTGGGGAGTCTCGAGCGCAAGGTGGGCACAAAGGCGAAGACGTCTCGCCCGTGGAGTCTCGCACGCGTTCGGGACAGTTGTTCTCGCGCCACGAATGTGCTTTCACAGTTAGTTTCACGCCACGAGTGTGCTCGGGAGAGTTGTCTTCACGGCGCAACCCGTGTTCGAGAGAGTTGGTTCTACGCCACAACCCGGCGTTCGGGGGGGGGGATTGACTTTACGCCACAACCTCGTTCGAGGGGCTCGGTTCCGGAAAACCAAAACTCTCGCGAACAAAAATATTTTGGAGAATATAGGATTAATTATTTCTTGTACGATTATATCTGTAAATTAGTGGGTTCTTCTTTTTTTCTAATTTTTCTCCTGTTCTATCGAACTTTTAGTAAAATTGATTTGAGCTGATAGGTTCTTTAGTGTTTTATTAATAACTAATTTGGTATTTTTGTTTACTGCATGAAAAGAAACCATCGTAATACCGTAAAACGTGAACAGATTTCTTCTATATAATTTTGATATATAATATAGTTGAAAGATTTCAGTTAGTTACTCGCTTTCTGTATTGAAAATTTAATAATGATTTGACTGTAATGGATTTCAAAAATCATGTTTTTGGCGCAATCCCTGCTTGATCAACTTTGATCGTTTTACGTAGTTCTCCAGTTCTTTCAATTGTTTAAGCGTTGATTGCGCTAAAAAACCAGTGTTTGTATGCGAGTATTTCAGAGCATGATTTATTCATACATCTTCTCTGCGAATGACGTTTCAACAGACGAAATGTTTTCGAGAAAACCAACTTCTTGCGGCGACACATGACGTCAGTTCCGCCAAGTCAGTCAGCTATGATCGTGTACGCGTTACTTTCTGGAATGTCGAACGTTTTACGAGCAAACTTTCCGTGTCACTTGTAACGAGGTGTTCGATTTCCTCAAGAATTTGCCAAGAAAGTTACGAGCAGCTAGAAGGGTTGTAGACTAAGTTTACAACTGACGAACACTCTGACAGGAGCTCGTAACTCTGTCACGAGAAGAAGAAGATGACTTGTAAAGCATGGCCGATTCTAATCTCTTAACGATCTTCTTCCTATTAATAACACGCGTTACGGAAAGAAAACACGAATTCTTCCAATCTGTGTTCCTTAATCATTTTAATTCTCTCTCTCTTTCTTTCTTGCGAAATTGCGTACCTCGTAGTGAAGATTTGCGAGAACGCAGACTATGCAGAGATGATTCGTTTCTTATAACATCTTTCTTAACATGGATCTCTCATGTAAATTCGCCAAATTCGCAACGAAACAGCCAACTGTTCGACAGTGGTGTGCGCGCGATGAATGCATCTATATATTCGTGAGTTGATACGGGAGCACGTGGCGCTAACAGGAAGTTAGCCAGATTGGAGGCTTCCAGTTCGTCCGGGTAACTTTTCCTGGAAATTTCATCCCATTATCCTCGAGCATCCGCACGTCCTCGCGCGAATGCCTTCATGCATTATAAGTGGATGATGTTTCAGGGTTATTACGGGTGGAGATGTTAATTCGTTTGAATGTTTAAAAAAGCTTTTGAAAAAAAGATTGCATTTTGGCATTAGAAAGATGGAGGATGAGCTACAAAAGCAGCATTTGATTTTTACAATCAGAGAGCTGAGTTGGAATCGGTGGTAAAATTTTGACTGATCTGTATGAAACCATATAGTTTTATTTCAAATTAAATTAGAAAATAAATTAGAAAGGTAGTATTTGAATTTTTATAAAAGTCAGAAAAATGATATGAAACAACGATGAAATATCGGCCAATATTTATTGAGCCGTAGTTTTACTAATTTAAGGGAAATGAAATTATGTCCATCTTGATTTACGCTGCATTTCCTGTACGTGGCATTAATTCGATCAGAAAATATATTTCTATAACTTTTATTGAATTAAACTTTCATTGAAGTAAACTTTTATGTAACTATCATTTCAGTTTGGATTGATTATCGACACCAGAAATGGAATTTAAATTTTGCTCTTTTTAAGTTTTTCTATTGTAAAATTATTAATCTTCTTTTACGACGGGAAAGAACGATGTAGAAATCGGACAGAGAACAGCGTCCTATTATTGTAAAAAGGGGATTTATCAAACTAAAAGTACTCGTTTCTGAGAAAGAAAATATCTTCTTTTATATTTTTGCGTTAATATTTATTATCGTGAGACGACAAAATTTTCTCAGTGCGAATTGAAAAGTGAGATGTGCGAAAAATATTTTGCTAACTTACATCGATTTATTTGTCTGATATTCTTTTTCGCAATAATGGACTCTATAGTCAATGAAAATCGTGAGACGTGTGTTGAAAAATTCACTCTGTGACATTTTTATAGCAAAACTCAAATAAACATCGTGCCATAGTTACCTCCGCACTTCTAACAGATTGAACAAACTAGCGTCCTTCCACCAGTTTAAATTTTCGTCCGAATTTTGAACTCTTTCTCTCTCTCTTTGTGTGTGTGTCTTTCATTCGATAAATAACGGATAAATATAAAAAATGGATTAATATAAATTTATAACGACAGAGGTTCGCGAAACGCTTGTAAACGAAGGGAAGCACAGTTTGCGTTGGAATAACGTTGGAATAAAAGCGCCAGTGGATACGTCGAAAATTGAAGCGAATATTGCTGAAAAATCGCTTCCGATACGAGTCGCGTCGATATTCTCACGAACGATACTTACCCGCCAGTGTTTTCTGTTTCGATAAATGGTAAGAAAAACACGGCATTCGGAGTTGAAGGTGTTTCGACGCTTCGATAGATTCTTCGGGGGCGTTCTTTTTCTCGTTTGGCACAAGTTTCTTTTTGGGAACTTTGGGATTTTATCATTTACTCGAGAGGCGTCCGATATTCGACGCGCAAAAATGTCTCGGTCGAACAAAATCAATACGAACGCTGCGAGATCATCGTTAAAAATAGTTTACGGCTTTGACCGTAAAAAACTAATTAACAAATGGACGCGTTTTCCAGCGATTGCTGGAAGGGTTGGATATCGCGTTTACACAGTCTCTCGTTTCGTGGCAGTTTATTAAAGAGATATCTCGATCAACGCGCCATTCGTATTCTCGTAGAGTCATTCATTCACGAAAATGGTATCTTTATTTATCGAGAGAGGGACAACAGATTTATAACCGGGCGACGCAATAACCGGATGGACGTCCGAAACGAATGTAACGTGAATTTGCATGAGAAGCAAGTTGATGAGAACGGAAGATGTCGCGACACGAGAAAGCCATAAAGCGTCGGATTTGCAGTAGTTCAGCTCGATATTGGACGCGACGTATTGGATCGCCCCGGCAAAAATGCGTGGCGAAAAATGCGCCGTTGCTCGAATCGGTGTGCTACCCTCGGGCAATATGTCTCCGAGACTTATATTGGAAATTTATAGGAAATTGTCGTCCGCCACGCACGTCCGCCACGCCAAGAGAGTAGTCAATTAATGATCTCATAATTCCATCTCAACGCTTTAATAGCCTTGTGTGTACTTCAAAGGAAATCCAGTTTACAAAGACGAACTGCTAATTCTGCAAGTTTCTCCTCCGGTAAAATGTTCGAGCGATAATCTTGAAAAAGTTTGATCGAAACGTTTTCCCCTCTCGAAAGGTGAACTATAGAGATTCCCCTTAAGGAATAGCCCTCCGATGTTTTCGCGAGTTGAAATGTCTTCTCTTAAGAGGGAAAAACGAAGGATTAAAGAGAATGTCGAGCACAGTCAGTAAAATATCACGCCGATTTGTATTTGTAAAATTTGATTCTTTCGTTAAAATCTTTCGTTGCTAAATGAGATTGAAAATATAACAAAGATAATATGGAAAATATTTACAACATAAACATATTTGTAGAAGATTCTTTTCTTTGACGTGGAGAAACTCAGCGCGACGTACATTTAAACTCACAGCTAATGCAAATACCAACGCATCTGTTTGTTTTTGGATTATTCGCGTAGAAAATTAAAAAGATACTTTTTCAACATGTTCTTTTTATTTCAAATTGTGCTACAAAAGCACGCGCAGACAATTGACACTTACGTTTATAGTTGGAGAGTCGAATAAACACCCATAAAATTGAAATAGTTTCTCTCGTGTCTCCGAGGACTATTTTTCCATATTTACACAAAATCCCTCTCTACCGCCGAAGGCATTCTCAAATCTATTTATGCACGCAACCGAGAATTTTCTCCATATATTGCTACACAGTATTCAAACCACGTTCAAGCTAGCAATAAACCGTGCCACTTTGGCAAAGTGCATTCCCGCAACGTTCGCGTAACTTTGCGCTGAACACTGAAAATTTCACGAATGCAAAGTGTCTCTTCCAGTACGTTGTACTCTTTCAATGGTTTACCTTGGGAAAGTATTCTCCAACCCCCGGTTCGATTCCTCAAAAACGCTCACGATTGCGTCTTTAATATCACGTGTGTAGGTGTCCCGTTTGGATCTTATGGAAATGACGACAATAAGTGCAACGTGCAACGTGCAACGGCACATCCGTGGTCCCTGCCTACGTCCGCGTGACGGTACCATACCACTTCTGCCAGTCGACTTTCTCCGCGATCACTGCCGGAGGGCAATCAATAAGTCCTCCTGAACGACGTCGGTAAAACGTGGTCGAAGATAAAAGCCGCTCGTCGCGGAGTTCAAGTTGAATCGCCCTCGACGAGCGAGTCGAATTTTTATGACAAAAGTATCGCGAGGCGTGAGGCGCGCGACTTTTCTCTCTGAGAAAATCTTTGATTCGTGAAATCGGGATGCGACACACGGGACATCGCTGTCGAATCTTGTTTACGAACCGTGGGAAGATAGGCGTCATGAATTATGGTGTTACGGAGGCTAGACTACGTACACTCCTGCTCTTAAGTCTTAGGCCACTTTTTTATTTCTAACATTTCGTATTTATCGTAGAAAATTTTCAAATTGCTCGTTATATTAAAATTGAAGAATAAAGCGAGTAAATCGTGTCAGAAGTTTATCCAATATATTGAATTTTCACCGGTAAAATAGATAGTTGAAGATGGTTTTTCAACAAACGTTCTCAATTATTCTGGTACAATTATATAGACGTGTTTATAGATTCTTCGCCGCATTAAATTGTGTCGTTGTACCATTTTTCATTTCTTCAGTTTCCAACTATTCTCAAAAGAAAGAATTTTCCTCGCCATAAACGTAAACAAACAAACAGAATGTAAACAAACCAAATGTAACAAGGCGATGGTGTAAAAAAAGAAAAGAAAAATCGAAACGAGAAAGGGAAGAGTAGAAAGTAAGCACAGTGATAAATAAGAAGATGCGCAAGAACGAGAAAATAAGAGGGAATTAAAGAGGAAAAGAAAGAGAGAGAGAGAGAGAGAGAGAAACGACAGGAAAATCTGGGTCTAATTGAACGGTATGTTGTGGACGTAAAATTACATTCGCGAGAGTGGAAAAGTGGGTGTAAAAGGCGCAGATATAAAGAAGAGTGAGAGAAGAAGAAGCACGAGGAAGAACGAAAAAGGAAAAGGGAAAGGCAAGAGTCTAGGTTTAATTTAATCGGACGGGCAATGTTGAAGCGCGATCGGGGTTCTCGCGCAGCCGCCGTACGTCCCTGGACCACCGACCGCTAGTAGCACACGCCGACGTCGACGTCGTGGTTGTCGTGGTGGTGTTCGTTGTCGTCGTCGCGACGCCCAGTGATCGTGCCGTCCGCGTCTCTCGAGCAGTACGCGTCCACACGTCGCGACGACACGGCTCTTCCTTGTTCGTCGCTCCTATTCTCGAATCGTGTTCACGAATTTCGATTGCTACCTTGCGCGATCATCTGTGCACGTGACTCTGTTCCCAATACGAGAGTCCAACTTCTTGCATCGCTCTTGACGACTGTTCTTTCCTAAACGAGCGTTCGCTTTCTCCACGCGCGAGAGTAAAAGACGCTACGTGACCGTCTCGTCGGACAGTGGTGCTTGAAGAAACGGAAGAAGGTAAGAGGAAACAACAGTTTCGATTAATAGCTAGTTGCAACCCCACGCGTTGGCCAGAGTGAAACTGATTGGACGCCGAAGGTCGAGGATACTAAGATCTGGGGGGAGGGGGCAGGGAACTTAAATTTAGCGGGCAAGTTTAGCGGGGAGCGCGGGGATGTGCAGACCACGAGGATATCACGTTTCGAAGCGATCGAGGCTGAATTTCGTGTATTTCGACGGGTCTCGACGGGTCCCGACGGGCCGATAATTTCTCGCAAGCTTATTAACGGTTTCGCTTCAACAGGTCGTCGACGGACAACGTTCAACACCTCCGGTTTAGGTTAGGTTTAGGTTAGGTTTACGTTGCTTGTAAAAGAAGCAAGGGAGACGAAATGCGAGTACACGCGGTTTACGGGAGTGACATCGTTCCCTTTTCTTTTTTTTTTCTTCCTGGCCCCGAAAATACGCGGAGCGTGAACGCTAAAAGACACGCGGTGACGCGACGCGTTTATTTATGCAACGCACAGCTCGCGCGCAAATTATGCCCCGGTGGCAAGGAAGAAACACGCGACTGAATAATTCATACGGCTATGAACGAACGTTTTACAGTATTCGTGGCGTAAGTGTTGTCGTCGCGCACACGTGTGATCCGACTGGACGTTGTCCTGGTCGCGTGAAATTTCTTTGCAAGAAAAGTTTCCAGGATTCGTGACAAAAGTGTAGGTACGTAGAGTTAAGAAAGAAACGAAGAAAGAATCAGTCGGTAGTTGCTGGAAATATCTGATCGTTGGAAGAAACTTGAGAAGGACGGCTCGCGTCCCTTTTTTTTCACGCCGACGATTCTAAGGGGACGTATCGACTGAACCACCACGTGTATTGCGGTCATGTCGCCGCTCTCCGCGTTCTATTTACTCGAGGAAAACTGAAATTTCGACTATCCAGGGTTATCCAGTGGAAGTGGAAGAGCGAGACAACGCTGGAAACTTCCGTCGACGTTTTCTTTTGACGTGACCCGATGAAATGTTACCGTACTAACGCGTGGCTCTGCTAAGCTCGAGCGTGCTATTCGCCAAAGCTTAGGATTTACGGTGAAATGTTGCGGTATCAAACAGATCAACGATAACAAATAACGTTGCATTTATAGTACATCCATAATGAACGCAACAGTTGCGTTGCAAAAAATAGAAAAGGGAAATCGCGTACGAGATTATGTAGATTGTAGCGTCCAGTTTTGAATTGTCTCGAACAGTTGGATCACTCGCGAACGTACAAAAGGGTGTAAATTTTTTATTATTATGAAAATTTCAAAGTGAATTCCTCGCAATTTACTGATTAAACGAATTTGACGTGTTTTTGTTTTACTTGAAATTTCTCTAAATGATAGAATTCTTCACGAGTGTAGAATACAGGACGAGAAATTATATTGTATGAAATATCAAACTTATCTTACAATTTAAAAAAGAGCGAGATAAATTAATATCGGGATAGGTTAATACACGTGTAATTTAGTTCGATCAGGGTGAGATGTGTAGAGTTTATTGTTTAAATAACGAAGATGTGTCTAAATTCAAGTATGCGAAATTGGAAACTTTGTCCTTTAAACTGAACACACGCAGAATGTTGCGTGATTTACAAAAGTTAAAACACAGAGTTACAAGAGTTAAAATTCGACAACTTTTCGGTTATAATTTGGCGATCCTTTAATTTTTTGCAAACAGCGTACAAATAAGAAGAGTCAAAGTATATTTTAGTACATTCTTCATCGCGTTTAATTAGTTTAAAGAAAAATTAAGAATCAAAAGGTGAATCAACTCACTCCGCTTTCTCTTGTCACTGCTAATCGAACAAATTCGATGTAAAAATTAAACATTAAAGTTTGTAAAACGATATCAATTACCAGGTCTCACCACGAGAAGGTGACTACGCACGAGACCCACCCCGGGTCCTAATCCCATCCACCCACCATTACAAACAAGCACCTCGGTATTCAACTTAATGAATGCCGAGTTTTTATTCTACTTGGCCCGGGATTACGTATAGGAGACAGATGTTCCAGAGTTCAGTCTCGAACTTAAGTCTAAGTCTTAACTTTAAAACGCAAATACGAGCTGAACTATGGAACTCTGTCTCCTATCAACGATCGCGTTAACAATAGTTCATCTCTCACGCAATCATCTCTCATACAATACATAATATACGCACAATCATACAATACATACAGTCATAATCATAAAACACACACTCTACATGCAATCATACAATACATACAATTCATACAATTCGTACAATTCGTACACTCATACAATACATACAATACATACGAATGAGAGTCATACAATATTTCGCAATCACTCGCAACTTTTCATACTAACGACACACTTGTTTAACATGAAAGTTACAGAATATATAATAATTGTACAATAATTCGCAGCCCTACCAGCGCAATTTGTATCAAAGACACGTTTATTGAACTTTGAACGAAATCAGGCGAATGAAACTATTAACACGCTTAAACATCGTGCCATGCGAGGGATATGACGCGAATGAAGTCGCGATTTGTCAGTGTGCCAAATCGGGATTCGAGCACTTAGAGGCAAGTAGCCCGGCGCTACCCCCAACGACACAGTGGGGTTCCGAAGAACCACTGAGTCGGATTACAAAGGACGCCGGACTACCAGAACCTCACCTCGTCCTTTCGGACGAGGCTGCAGTCCCCCGATTTGACACACTGACAATAAAAATTCTACTCTACTCTACTCTAGTGCAATGACTGTAACAACTGTAACAACGAACGAAAGAAGAGAGGAGACAAGGGGTCCCTGATTTCGTCTCAAGTTAAATAAACGTGTCTTTGTACAAATTGCGCTCACAGTGAATTTACAAATATCAACTATCTTATAATTAACTAAAACTAAACGCACGCAACTTAAAGCTAAGACGCACGCATCCCGCGATGTCCCTGCGAGATCCCTCGTCGTCCCACGGTGCCCCGGGGGATCTAATATTTTACTTATCAACTAATTTGTCCCTACAGTCCAGTTTAGATCGTGAAAACTTCTTTCCATTCTTTGCTTCACGATCTAAACTGGACTGTAGGTTGCGTAGTTCTTAGCTTGATATCGTTTTACAAACTTTAATGTTTGTAAAACGATATCAATTACCAGGTCTCACCACGAGGAGGTGACTACGCACGAGACCCACCCCGGGCCCTAATCCCATCCACCCACCATTACAAACAAGCACCTCGGCATTCAACTTAATGAATGCCGAGTTTTTATTCTACTTGGCCCGGGATTACGTATAGGAGACAGATGTTCCATAGTTCAGTCTCGAACTTAAGTCTAAGTCTTAACTCTAAAACGCAAATACGAGCTGAACTATGGAACTCTGTCTCCTATCAACGATCGCGTTAACAATAGTTCATCTCTCACGCAATCATACAATACATACAGTCATAATCATAAAATACATACTTTACATGCAATCATACAATACATACAATTCATACAATTCGTACAATTCATACAGTCATACAATACATACAATACATACGAATGAGAGTCATACAACATTTCGCAATCACTCGCAACATTTCATACTATCGACACACTTGTTTAACATGAAAGTTACAGAATAATTTTACAATAATTCGCAGCCCCTACCAGCGCAATTTGTATCAAAGACACGTTTATTTAACTTTGAACGAAATCAGGCGAATAAAACTATTAACACGCTTGAACATCGTGCCATGCAAGGGATATGACGCGAAATGAAGTCGCGATTTGTCAGTGTGCCAAATCGGGGTTCGAGCACTTAGAGGCAAGTAGCCCGGCGCTACCCCCAACGACACAGTGGGGTTCCGAAGAACCACTGAGTCGGATTACAAAGGACGCCGGACTACCAGAACCTCACCTCGTCCTTTCGGACGAGGCTGCAGTCCCCCGATTTGACACACTGACAATGAAAATTCTACTCTACTCTACTCTAGTGCAATGACTGTAACAACTGTAACAACGAACGAAAGAAGAGAGGAGACAAGGGGTCCCTGATTTCGTCTCAAGTTAAATAAACGTGTCTTTGTACAAAATGCGCTCACAGTGAATTTACAATTATCAACTATCTTATAATTAACTAAAACTAAACGCACGCAACTTAAAGCTAAGACGCACGCATCCCGCGATGTCCCTGCGAGATCCCTCGTCGTCCCACGGTGCCCCGGGGGGTCTAATATTTTACTTATCAACTAATTTGTCCCTACAGTCCAGTTTAGATCGTGAAAACTTCTTTCCATTCTTTGCTTCACGATCTAAACTGGACTGTAGGTTGCGTAGTTCTTAGCTTGATATCGTTTTACAAACTTTAATGTTTGTAAAACGATATCAATTACCAGGTCTCACCACGAGGAGGTGACTACGCACGAGACCCACCCCGGGCCCTAATCCCATCCACCCACCATTACAAACAAGCACCTCGGCATTCAACTTAATGAATGCCGAGTTTTTATTCTACTTGGCCCGGGATTACGTATAGGAGACAGATGTTCCATAGTTCAGTCTCGAACTTAAGTCTAAGTCTTAACTCTAAAACGCAAATACGAGCTGAACTATGGAACTCTGTCTCCTATCAACGATCGCGTTAACAATAGTTCATCTCTCACGCAATCATACAATACATACAGTCATAATCATAAAATACATACTTTACATGCAATCATACAATACATACAATTCATACAATTCGTACAATTCATACACTCATACAATACATACAATACATACGAATGAGAGTCATACAACATTTCGCAATCACTCGCAACATTTCATACTATCGACACACTTGTTTAACATGAAAGTTACAGAATAATTTTACAATAATTCGCAGCCCTACCAGCGCAATTTGTATCAAAGACACGTTTATTTAACTTTGAACGAAATCAGGCGAATAAAACTATTAACACGCTTGAACATCGTGCCATGCAAGGGATATGACGCGAAATGAAGTCGCGATTTGTCAGTGTGCCAAATCGGGGTTCGAGCACTTAGAGGCAAGTAGCCCGGCGCTACCCCCAACGACACAGTGGGGTTCCGAAGAACCACTGAGTCGGATTACAAAGGACGCCGGACTACCAGAACCTCACCTCGTCCTTTCGGACGAGGCTGCAGTCCCCCGATTTGACACACTGACAATGAAAATTCTACTCTACTCTACTCTAGTGCAATGACTGTAACAACTGTAACAACGAACGAAAGAAGAGAGGAGACAAGGGGTCCCTGATTTCGTCTCAAGTTAAATAAACGTGTCTTTGTACAAAATGCGCTCACAGTGAATTTACAATTATCAACTATCTTATAATTAACTAAAACTAAACGCACGCAACTTAAAGCTAAGACGCACGCATCCCGCGATGTCCCTGCGAGATCCCTCGTCGTCCCACGGTGCCCCGGGGGGTCTAATATTTTACTTATCAACTAATTTGTCCCTACAGTCCAGTTTAGATCGTGAAAACTTCTTTCCATTCTTTGCTTCACGGTCTAAACTGGACTGTAGGTTGCGTAGTTCTTAGCTTGATATCGTTTTACAAACTTGAATATTTTATTAGCCCGATTACTACAAATGATTAATTTAAAATTTTTAATAATTGTTGGAAATGTTGTAGAAGAGAATTTGTTGTTTAATTGTTATAAATAAATTATTGGAAATATTAATTAATGTTTAAACAATTATAAAAGAGAATTTATTGTTTAATTGTTGCAAGTAAATTATTAGAAATATTAAATAATGTCTAAACAATTGTAAAAAAAATTGATTGTTTAATTTTGCAAATAAATTATTTGAAATATTAGATAATGTTTAAACAATTATAAAAGAGAATTTGTTGTTTAATCGATACAAGTATGTTATTAGAAATATTAATTAATGTTTAAACAATTGGAATATTCAGAAATATTATTTAAAAATTGACCTTTAAAATTTGCTTCGATGCCAACACAACGAAAATCCGATTTGTACTGAGCTTTTGTTTCCATACCGATCGAAATATATCTGATCGCGTTAGTCGATCGAAGGGTGGGGCGGGCTGTTTATTAAAATTTCGTACACACGGATTAGTGACTCGAGACCTACATATAATCAATCGAACATTTTAAATATGTAGTTGTTGGAAATGTTATAAAAGAGAATATATTGTTTAATTGTTACAAATAAATTATTAGAAATATTAAATTATCTTTAAACAGTTATAAAAGAAAATTTATTGTTTAATTGTTGCAAGTAAATTATTAGAAGTGTTATATAATGTTTTAACAATTATAAAAGAGAATTTATTGTTTAATTGATACAAGTAAATTATTATTAGAAATATTAGATGATGTTTAAACAATTATAAAAGAGAATTTATTGTTTAATTGTTGCAAATGAATTATTGGAAATATTAGATGACGTTTAAACAATTATAAAAGAGAATTTATTGTTTAATCGATACAAGTATGTTATTAGAAATATTAGTTAATGTTTAAACAATTAGAATTTTCGGAAATATTATTTAAAAATTCACTTTGAAAGTTTAATCGATGTACACACGAGAGTAGCTTGGGTGGAAAAGTACCTCAGTAGGACTTAGTAATGTCAATCGTGTTAGGAAGGAACGTTCATTCAGAAAGAATTCGATCGTACAACAGTTATCTTTCTTTCCCTCTCTGTTATTCGTGCCAATTGACAGAATTATCAAGCGAACGAGATTCTAGTATAAATCTTCCAAAATTGGACAGACACATCGATTATATCCATTATACTCTATACATTCAATCAGTGCACTAGAGTAGAGTTTCCAATTGTTATTGTCAGTGTGCCAAATCGGGCATTTAGAGGCAAGCCCGACGCTACCCCCAACGACACAGTGGGGTTCCGAAGAACCGCTGAGTCGGATTACCAAGGACGCTGGACTACCAGAACCTCACCTCGTCCTTTCGGACGAAGCTGCAGTCCCCCGATTTGACACACTGACAATAAAAATTGGAAACTCTACTCTAGTGCAATGACTGTAACAACCGTAACAACCAACGAAAGAAGAGAGGAGAGAAGGGGTCCCTAATTTCGTCTCAAGTTAAATAAACGTGTCTTTGTACAAAATGCGCTCACAGTGAATTTACAAGTATCAACTATCTTATAATTAACTAAAACTAAACGCACGCAACTTAAAGCTAAGACGCACGCATCCCGCGATGTCCCTGCGAGATCCCTCGTCGTCCCACGGTGCCCCGGGGGGTCTAATGTTTTACTTATCAACTAATTTGTCCTTACAGTCCAGTTTAGATCGTGAAAACTTCTTTCCATTCTTTGCTTCACGATCTAAACTGGACTGTAGGTTGCGTAGTTCTTAGCTTGATATCGTTTTACAAACTTTAATGTTTGCAAAACGATATCAATTACCAGGTCTCACCACGTGGAGGTGACTACGCACGGGTCTCATTATAATAATGTATTGGAAATCAGTACTGTTTTATATATTTATCACACGAGTCGCGACTTGTATTGAATTTAAGTATTTTGTTTCAAAGAGAAAAATATTCGTAAAATATTCGTAAAATTGTTTGATCAATCTAATGGCTAATTTAAGATATTGAATAGATGTTCTTGTTTAACAAAGTAATAGGAAAAGACTAAATTAGTTAAACAGTTAATTGAAATTTCTTAAAAATGTATTAGTGGCTCGATTACTACGAATGATTAATTAAAAATTTTAAATAGAATCAACTCACTCCGCTTTCTCTTGTCACTGCTAATCGAACAAATTCGATGTAAAAATTTTTCCGACCAATTACTTGATTCCCGATCGCGTGCATTTCGCATCTTGTTCGAGACGCGATCGCAGGACAAAATGGCATACCGACCTTGTTGCTTGCTTCGGTACGTCTTTTCGCCGTAAGCCTCGTGCATGTTTACACACACGAGTCTCGCTCATTCCGTCTCACCTTTCCTTCCTATCATTTTCTGGGTCGTTTGTTACTGTACCCCGGCATCAAGCATCGGTTGCGCCGTAATTTTTTCTTCATTTTTCTTCGCTCTATCGTCGGGCCACGTCCCGACACGATTTCTTCGAAACCTCTGCGTTTTCCATGTCATTTAAATGAAACAACTGAGTGTGCGCGTGTCATATTAACATTCACTAAAAAATATTCGCTGTTCTCTATATTCTCTGGTGAGAAATATTCGCAATATTTTTTAGGTCCAACGAGTCGACATTGCCACTGAATGCTTGGTTTAGCAGATTATGATTAATGTGTTTGCGCTGAGTTGAAAAAATTTGATCGTCCATTTGTAATTTCACAAAAGTCTCTTGACAACGAAACTTTCTTTCGGTAATTCTGGAAATAATTAACATCGAATCAACGATGACGAGTATATTTGTTAAAAAAGGAACGAGGATTTTCAATATTTTATGACGCGGATTTGTTTGTTGCTTATCTATATATAATAGATGTGTTAATTTTTAAGAAAATGGCGATGTTTCGCGCAATTGTCATAGGTATGTTAAAATCTGTTCTCACTGTCACTGGAGTTATGATGGAATTATTTGTTTATTTATTTGTTTTACTTTATTATACGTGCGGTATATAGATTTCCGCGAGATCTTATTTCAGATTTCGTCTAATTTCAATAAATCGACAAAGATCCATGGAATATTGGAATATGGATCCAAAATTAATCCTTTGAGGTTTGCTTCTGTAATATTACGTTTGTTGCCTAGAGCAAACGTAATATCACGTAGCTGGATTCTACACGTACATCATATGTACATATATCCTTATTGCACACATATACAGGAATGCAAGTTCTTTCTCGAAAAATGGTATTTCCTTACAAATTTATAAGCATTTATATACTAGAGTAACAAAGTAAAGAAGAGGTCTTTTCAAAAATAGCTTTTTCTTTTTACTCTTGTCCGTTTGGGTAATGAGAGATAGCAGACAAGGATAACAAAAGTTAATCAGATGCGAGTTCGCGTATCTGAAGCTTATTCATTAACTTAGTCGCATAAACGAAGTTCTGCCATATTCCTAAATTCAAGCTTAAAGTTTCCTAAAATTCAGCGAGCTCTTAAGAAGTTAAATATTTGAGATGTGGCGGATCTCTGTCATCTCTCTTGCCAACTTTATCGCGATTACGATGGTCGTAGAATATGAACCTCGTTTCAATGTGTACTGATCAATACTAAGACGACGGAAGTATAAAATTTGTATCAGAAGAGGGTAAATATTTACAAACACGGGGAACCACGCTGAAATATCGATAATCTTTTAATACGTTGTCAGCTTCAGCTCCTTCTTCCTTGCACCACCATCCCGATAAAAGTTCAAACCTACCCCAAACTACCCCAAACTCGTTACTGATTGTAAATTAAAATTAGATTTCGGTTGGCGATTGCGAGTCATCTTTTCTCAAGTTTTCAATAAGAATAACGTAAACAGGAACGTCCGACGTTTATTAAATGTAAATATTTTTGATGTTCGGGAAATTATGTACTTTTCAGTGAATTCATGTAATGTAATCGTGCTTGAATGAACTTTATAATAATTACTTTTTAACAAACGGCCCCAATGAAAATTTTCATAACATTATTCGGGGTAATAATCCTGGCAATCTATCAAGAGATAATCGAAAATAGGGGATAACTCTGTTTTTGCAGATGAGCTTTATAATGCAATAAAATTGCTCATGAAATGAAAATAGTTTATGAAATTCCGAAACTTGACAGCCTTTTATAAATTCTACGATATTTCCATGAAAACTTTCGAATCGATCGTTTTAATTACTCCAGTAATTGTAGCGTTGAGGCAGTCTTTACGTTTTGGAAACAGAGCATGAAAAGATAAATGATATTGTGACAGAGTTATAGATTAGACTCGTAGTTATCAGAGGAATTGGAATTTTGAATGTACTACCTAATTGGTACTAATTTACACGCACAGTATATACAAAATTTCGCTAATTACACTGTTAATTTTGCTATTAATCGTATCACTTCAATTCAGAATCAATGATTTATTCAAATGAGATACGATCGAACTTAGATGACCACAAAGTACCATGATATTCATTACATACGCTTGCAGGATCAACTAACACATCGAACGACTTCGTGTCATGAAACTTAAACTTATTCTGAATCACTCTAAAAGGTAACAAAATTATCTATACGCTCTTTTATAGCCAAAAGTTGAATCTTGGAAATAAGAGACAGTCGCAACGTGTCACTCTCTTTGAATCTCTAATAAATTATTTTATTACTGAGATTATATCTGTACGATACTCTAGTACGAATTAAACGTTCGAAGGATCAAACGAAAGAGCAAATGTCAACGCGAGCAGAGGGGCTTGTTCAAGACGGACAGTTCTAAAAAAAAAAAAAAAAAAAACAAGAAATGGAACTGAACCTGTACTTTGTCGAGGATGGACGCCGGTAATTTTTTTTTTTTTTTTTATTTTTCTGACAAACGTCCGTAACACAATTTATGGAACTTTCAACATCCTGGCATGTACGACCACGAATAACCCGAGAGGTAAGTCGACGTGTCTCTCCGTCGATGCTTCCCCATGATTAAGCAAATATCCATCAAGTTTAACGTGTTGTTGCTTTCAATTAACCAAGAGTGATGCGTACGTGTTAGACTTGGATCGATCCTCGGGAAAGAATCCATAAATTACGAAACACCGTGTTGAGTTCTATCGGCGATGTTATAACGAGGCGAAACTAATTGCTACAGTAATTGAAAACAAGTAACTTGATAACTTTTGTTAGGTCGCAGACTCTGCGAACTCTTGCTTCTATTTTGCTGTGCGCATAAGCAAATTGCGGGGATTTGTGCGTTTATAGGAGATTCAAAGACGCAATGGCGACGAGCGAAAGAAATTTCTGGATTCCATTTTTCTCAATTTTGTCATTACGGATACGTAAAATTGACTTTAAATAGTTGCAAATTTATTACGTGTTAAAATTATTAAACGGGATTTTAATGTAACACAAGTTTGTTTTAAATTGTTGCAGATGTTTGTGCAATTTTGCATTCTTACAAACGCAAACAAACGATTGAGTCTAAACAGAAAAAAAATTTCATCTGTCAGATAATTGCCATCAATATAGCAAGATACATGATATTTAGTATTATTGGCATTCATGGTACACTTGTTATAAATTTTCCTTTGTCCATCACTGTATTTTACGTGTTACGTGCATTTTGCAAGTTCCCCAGAAATGCACAAACATCGACAATGTAACAATTACGAATTCGAAAATGAAAATTATCAAATAAACTCGAAGCAAAAGGAAACTAAATCAATTCTAATTGCAACAAGTTGTGATAATTTTAAATTTGCCAAAAATACGTAAAACACGAGCAATCGCGAACTCGCGAATTGAAGTTGCCAAGTAAGATCAAACATTACGCAAAGTGGAAAAAACAGTGCGGTGGTTTTATCAGCAGAGTCTCGAACCTAACCTAACCTAAACTCCAGAGGTGGACAACGTATCTGTATGCAGAATGCACAGAACTTGTGGGAAACATAGCTGCTGCTGTCACGAGTCTTACGTAACTCCCTCAATGTTTAATAATCTCACGTCAACAGCAGCAGGTTTCCGAAATATCTTACAGCGTCGAACCTTTGCGTTTCGACTCTCCGTTTCTCACACGAACGATAATAGAAATAGCGAAAATCAGACCACGGCGACTCGCGTTCATTCGTACGATACCTGTGATCTGCACGTGGATCTTCAAATAGGTACGCTTTTAGATGAATCTGTGCCTGTAGAGGAGAAACGTCGTAATTCCGAGAAATGTGAATAGGATTCCTGTATTTATCATGAAAGATACACAAAAAATGAACATTATAAATTCGAGAAAATTTGGAAAATTCGACAATTACTCGCATCTTTCCTTTGCGTTTCCTCTTATCAATCTGTTCGTACTGCAATCGACTTTGAGTTTTAAAATTAAAATGACCAAAATTGCGTTCTATATTTTTATTTCACCAGGAATAACATTGTCACACATCTGTGTGACACGTACGTGAAAAGAGATGGGATGAAAAGAACTTTTACTGTAAAAAGAAAAGCGAGAAAACGTTGTTAATGAGAGGAATTGGAGAAATACATCGAACGTTACGTACATTGAACGATAATATCTCGAAAATGAAAGCTCGTGACATATGGCGCTTCTCCGTGCGACCACGGGAATATGCTCGAGCGTTTCGACATGTTGCGCGACATATGATCGATCGATCTTGCTTGGTCGTGTCTATGATTAGAAAAACTGTCGTTAGAGAGGCAACTTCTTTCTCGACGAATTTTTTTTTTTTTTTCTTTACCGACGTGGGCTGTTTGGAAACTGTCGAGAACGTGAATCTTCGAGTGCTTCTTCTGTAGCGGTTGTTCAGTTTTCCATGACCGTGGAACGTAGGAAGAGAAGGCGATAAATTCTTTAGGGTGTCGTAAATTAGACCGTCGCCAGTGTGTTACGAGCCAAGGAGATCCGCCAGAAATAGAGACGCATTGATTGTTATCGGTAAATTTCGCCGTAGAAAACTGATCAAGATATTTTCACAGATACCGACAACTTCAATATTTTTGTTTTGTGATGCAAGATCTGACAAAATCCACTGCTTGTGCACGCAGTTACGGCACGGACAACTTTATCTGATCTCTTCGCTGTTTCCTCATTGTCCGATCTTTTGTAGAATCGTCGAATTTAGAAAAATAAACGTAATAAGCTCTTGCCAGAACTTTTCGTTTTGTAATTAACAGTACAAACACTTGTTCGCATTCTCGCGTCTTTTACGATAATTTAAATAATAAATCAAGATCTAAAGGTTCACGATGACTCGTAGATTCGTTTGGACAAAATGATTCATTCCTCGAACGAATGGGGTTCGCAAATAAATCAAGATTGGGATTCCATTGGCCTCGATATTCGAGAGAAAAAGTTACACGGCGAATTTAGACGCAGTTACGAACGCCCGATTGTAAATTCTCTCTGTCGAACGTAATATTTTGTTCGAATTAACGTCACCGCCGAGCACCTCGCTCATAAAATCGTTTCGTTCACGCTCGGAGAAAAAAAAAAACTGCCGCTTCGCTCGCGATATATCGGCATCGCGAAAACTTCTCTATCGAAGAGTCGAGATTTTTCTTCCCGTGGCCGTCAACAAAAGGCCGATGAGTACTCGTGCTCGACGCGGAACAAAAAGAATCATTCAAATATTAAATTCAATATAGAGACAGAAGCCGGGATTTTATCCCGCTAACGCCATTTAGTATTCTCGTCGTTCGGATTGACTCGGAAATACTATAACCGGCGACCTATAACTCGTAAAGCAAAAACAATGAAAGCGGAAAAAAGAGCCGCGCGCGTGACGTTCGCGATTAATTTCGCGCGGGGCTGATCGTGTGCAAAATGCGAGTTTGATCGATGACTGAAGACGACGATTAGTATGGAATATCGATATTGTTATTAATATTTCTACATCGATCGCATTATGTATACATTGTACCAATCAGTGTCAATTAATGATAATATTAATAATATTAATAACACTGTACAACGTACGCGTAATGTGATTGATGCAAAAATTACTAATTCACGATTACAAGACACAAAAGTTGCAACGGAGATTAATCGTGCAATGATTACGTCACCGATCCTTCTAAACTTTAAATCCATCACCGAACAACGTACCGATTTACGATTACAAATTGCAAAAGTTATCCGTAACTGCTAATTTATCTTCACAGTGATTAATCGATTGCAGTAATTATGATTACGATTGCGTTCAGTGATTGATTACCTGACCCTGATTCCGCGTTCTTTTTCTCCGACGAGAAGATAAATTAACGTCCGATCAAATTTCCCTGTTGCACGGCTGCCCCCCGTATTTGCCTTCAATTCGAGCGCGAATATTGTTTCAACGATCGCAGGGAACGGCCATCTTTCATTTCGCAGCAGCTCCGCAGGCGCCCAACAACGCCTCGTGAAATTGATATATCGCTAGAATATTCTAACGCTATCGAGCAAACGTCGTATCTGCGGTTGCCAGCAAATGGCCTCGCTCCGATACAGCCGAGATTCTGTACGATCAAGTACCTGTAAAATTTGCATCGGCCAGGAGAATTACCTCGATCAAGCAAAAGATCAGGCTGCTCTCGGAATTCGTATAAATTCATCTGTACGATCTGCGAAGCCGAGGGAAACCGATAGTTTAGTATTCGATTCGATGCGTACACACCTCGATTTCCGGAGTAAGCGACGCGTTCTTGGACGTTGCGCGTCTCTCATTTCCCTAGTTCAGGTCCTAACCTAAGCGAGAAATTCTTCTCGAAAAACTTAACCCGCTGATACACGCGTTCCTATTTTTCTAGATTGATCTTAGAAGATCTATGTTTCTTTTTGTTGTTACGGGAAATTAGACGAGAAGACTTTCTGTTAGTTTCGTCAATTTATGTGGTGTTCATTATTGCTGATATAACATTTGTGTTTTGTTGAATTCAGTTAGAAACTTCCAGAGTTTTGTATGCTTTTGCACGTTCGACAATTAAAGCAATCCTATTTTTGTATAGTTTACTCTATTTAAATTTAAATGTCCGCACTTTTCAAAGTACCTTTGTGATTCTTCAATTTTTTCTTCACACGCAAATAAACTGTCGTAGTAGATTTGAGGTTGAAAACGATCTACATTGTGTGTATCCCGTCAAATCTTTCCTGCATAATCTCGGATTGTGAAAATTCTTTCGTTAATTTAATAAATACAGAACGTTGTACAAAATATGTACAATTCTTGATTCGTTTTTTATTCAGAGTGCAAACATTTTTTAAGAGAAAGAACGATACCTTGACATTTTGATGTATGAGCTGTTGAGAAGCAACACTAACCAGTTCCATAAATCGAGAAGCAAAGGAAAGAGACGACGTTGCAATTTACTTTCAAATTTCTTTACCATCTTTGCCACTTTCTTTCTTTTTATCACAAAGGAATTCTTAGAAGTGAGTAATTCGTTTCTCGAAAGTTAAATATCAATCGCGAAATTGAGAAATTGACAAGAATCAGTGGAATCAGTTTGGTCTCCGAGAAGTTCGCATAATGGAACGGAATGGAAATGTCGAAATAAAAACAGCTTGAGAATCGCACGTTTTACGAGCGCGGAATTCACGATTGATCCGTCGGAATGTTTCGCCGATCAGCGATCAATGAATTCTTTATAGAACGATGAAACTCTGAAGACCCGAAGAACAGAAGAATCACTGACGTAAGAGATGCGTTATTAACATTTCCCCGGAGCAGAGAGCCAATCGCTGGAAATAAGAAGAGTTCAGAAACTTTGTCGCGAAGGTTACGATAGAAATCTCTCGTCTGCGCGAAGGACGCGAGGGATCGTCGACGAGTCAGGTTCTCGCGTGACTCTGGCAACGAACCGTGGATAAACCGGGATTCGATACTCTGTTTTTTCCTCAGAAATCCAAATAGAAAACGGAGGAGGAGGCAATAGAGCCTTGGTTAATTGGAGGAGCAGACGGCTGGGACCGAAGAAAGTCGAAACTCAAACAAGTCAACGTAAGAATGCTTGGATGAAATTGGAAGAGTTTCAAGAAAAATTAGAGGAAAGCGTTTGCGTAGAAGCTGAGAATGGGAATCCCGTGTATTTCCAAAGAAAGGAATTGAAGCAAAGACGAACGGATTGCACAACCCCTGATATGAAATATCGCGATCAAACTTTTCTGTGAAACGTTTTACCAATCGTGTAATTGTAAAAGAAAGATGGATGCACGAACGTATGATATAAAATAAACAAAGTCGTTGAACATAGTTAAGGGGTTAAGGCAGAGAATAAGAAGCGGCAAGGAATAAATCCCGCGAAACTGGAGTCTTTCCAGCGACTGCGCGTCGTCGTCGTCGTCGTCGTCGTCGTCGACGAAAACAAAGAGATAAGCCGAAGGCACCTGCGAAACCAGGATTTCCTCCAGAAGAACCACTGAACATCGGCCCCCTATCGGAACCTATATCTTAACCGTCTCCATTTTTATCCGGAAGGAGACGGTAGATAGCCGTAGAGGCGAACGAAAATTGAAGGAATCGATTCAAGAAACGCACGTAATACGTTGAGTTGGATAACCCGACGGACACGTAATACGTTGATCTGCTTCCGATTTGAGCGGGAAAACGTGGAAAAAGGAAAATTCAGACGGAGCTGGATGCTGGATGGGGAGGAGAGGTCGATCGACGAAAGGAAGGAAGGTTACTCTATTTCGCGGGGCGCTAAAAGCGTTTGACAGTTTGAAACGCACGCGAAGAAAAAGTGGACAAAAGGAAAAAATCGGAATCGCGATGAAAGGACAGAGTGAGAGTGAGAGTGAGAGGGGGTGGGGGGGACGCGGGGAAATGAAATCTTGGGTGGCCGAATTGCCAGGGATCGGCGGCCGGCAACAAAGAAAGTGTGTCGAGCAGGGAAACGAGAGTGCGGCGAGATTTAGCCGAGTCCGGCGCACGTTGAAGCGAGACGCGGCCCCCGATAAAGAGAGCGTTCGCGTCCGGAGGATTTGCGGTAGTCGAGCACAAGGGAAAACACGATCGAGCATAGAAAAGGATGGATCCGCCCTGGCGCGGTTCAGTCCTCGAGGTGTACCACTCTCTGCCGCGCCCTCTCAGGCCTGACATGCGCCATGACCCCGCGCGTACGTACGTACGTACGTACGTAGATATCTCTTCATAGGTGGTTTTCTCCGACGTCTCTTTGCTCTATCTCGTTAAAATGGGATTTCCTATAAGCGTCGAATGCATCCACGTCAGGTGTATTTATATCGACGCACCGAATGGGATGGGATAAAGTGCGGTGTGCGCGGTACGTACACGTCGAGTCCAATGAAACAAAGAAAATTCAGGATCGCGGGATTCGATCGGTAGGATGTTACGTGTAATTAGCGAAAGCGTAGCTGGGTGTCTTGCAGCGAACGAACAGTTTCTCTCAATGCTCAATACTTGGTTTATACTTCTCCAAGTGTTGAGATTCGAACAAAATATTAAAAAGTTCCTTAACATCAAAACTTTAACTAGATTAAATTTTATATTTAAGTTATGTCGTATCAACCCTGAATTTTTCATTTTCTCTTTGTTTCCTCCCTAAAATGGGAGTAAGGTCGAGGTGAACTTTAAAAATTTGAGGATCGTGGCAGAGTGTGTGTCAGCGATCGAGTGTATTTTATGATTCGAATATACTTCAGGTAATCTTGATTCAAGTGCGAATACTTGTCAACCCTTGCGCCATAGTGAACGAGGTACCTCGCCGCAGCTATGTCGGTTGTGCAGTACCGCTAACGAAGTGAAATTGTGGAAGCGAGATATCTCGTCGGTAGTATTGTACAGTCGACATAGTTGCGGCGAGATACTTCGAGCGAACGGGTTAAAGTACGTGTTGAATATTCTTTTCAAGATGCGTGGAGCAACGACGACGTTTTTTAATTACTCGAGCGTGTAGATATTGACAAGCTCGTAGATATTAAAAAAATCACGTTGAAATTACGTAGAAAGTTCCCAAGTTCGCGTCGATAGGACACGCGCTTCTTCCAACCTCCCCTCTCTTATTAGCCGCAGAACCGCTACCAGCTGGAAGCACGGAAGGGACGGGCCAGTCATTGTTCACGTCACCCAACCCTCCTGATAAGTCACGATAAATCCACTTGGAATTTGTTGATGAAACTCTCGCAGCGCCGATCGAGTGTCGGCAAGCTCTGCTCCCCAGCAGGTATATTAAATTTCGCTGCCACACGAATAACCCAACGACGCGATGCTGTACACCTTTTGTCCCCGGGATCAATTCCGGATCGATTTCTACGCTCGTCTTTGGTTCTTTTTTTTTTTCTGCACGTTGTCGCGACAAAATTGTTGGCATCGACGTCATGTTTCTGGTAACGCGTTCGCTATTGAGTCGTTGCAGGAAGGACTTGACTTATTTTTAAGCGTTGGTATTTCTGGGAAATGTTTTTGGATTTGAGCTATTTTTAAGACTCGGGGAAAATTCTTGTACAATATTTGATCGATATAATACAGTAATATAGTAATTTTTTCTTAAAAAAAAAAGAAAAAAAAGAAAAGATGACTTTTCACAGTAAAAGCGAAAATTTAATCTCGAAAAAATCGAAGAACAGAATTTGATATTTTTTCCTGATCCTCTGTCCTGTCAGCACTTTAGAACAGAGCGTCTGCATTCGCTTGTTGAAATAGAAACGAATTTAATCCTTCCGTTTCCCCGCGATTTACGACGCGATTTCCGATTTTCCACTTACGTAGCGATCCGTTTAAATTCACTACGTACATTTTCATTCGAGTCTCTGCAAGAAGACAATAATTAGCAGGACGGACGAACGTTCTCTTTCGACGTAAATCGAAAGGAAAACTCGCGGCGACACGGAATGCTTCTAGGAATGCTTAAAATGATCGAACGACGCATTTTTCCGGTAAATATTACGATATACACGAGAATTCACGCGATGCGACAGGCACGTTCTTTGTCTCTTGGAAAGCGGGGGAGCGCACCCTTCTGTGATGTAAATCGAACGCCGCAGAGTACGTCGATTTTTCACCCGCTGCCGCTCGTATACGAATCGCCTTGGAATACATTTGCGCAGATCGTGCCAGGTCGGCCAGGTGGATTTATCGAATTGCGGATCGCCTTTTGTCACTTTCGTCGCCATTTACATCGTGGAGTGAGGGGCCAAGAACCCGCCACTTCTTCTTTGTCTTCCCCCTCAAATGCGATTCTACGCAATTTCAGATCGTCGGGAAGAAAATGGAACGTAAGTGCAGCGCTAGGCAAAAGAGAAAAAAAAAGAATATTTCAAATGTTTAGAATCTCAGACGTTGTGCAGTTTGAACAAAGTGGTATCTTAAATGGGAGATGATATTTCGGCAAATAAAATATTTTTGTTCCAATAATTTCGAGCGCAAAACGAAACGTTTCGATCTTGTGTTTTGTACATTTTATTTGAAGTATTTCTTACTTCAAAAGATTTAAGATTCGATATTATTAATAATATATGGATAATTTACCACGAAACACTGAGAAATATTAAATGCATGGCAGTGGATATTATCTTGCGATATTTAAAAGTTTTCTGAGAACGTACATTTTGTTATTAAAAATGTGAAAAATGTGAAAAAATGTATGCTCTGTAAAACAACATTTTTCAAGAAAAATATATGAAATTGACACAAAGAACAATAAACTGAAGATTGAAAAAAAAAAAAAGAAAGAAAATAGAAATTGTATAACCTATTATTTGGCACAGAGAACGAGCGAAGATTACACGGGCAAAGGGAACTCATATGTGAGGCAAAGAGGAAAAAGAATATAAATATAATACGCGGACAAAGAGCGCGGAGTTGATTGAGGGATCGGAGAGAAAATAACGAGAAAATAGAAAACGAGGGGACGAATAACGACGCACGAGGAGGTCGATTTTTACAAAGTATCATCTCCACTACTGACGCGGACGACCGAAATTATCTCTTATACTTATGCATTTACCGCGGCATTGCATAGAAGTCGTCCTACAAAAGCCATTAATACGCTTCAAACGTGCTGGCGCAATCCGCTTTTCAACTTTGGCCAACCTTACAACCGTGATTCGTACGTCCGTTCAATGGACGTCTCTCGTCTTGATATGTGCGATGATAAATTGGAAATGAAGAGATTCTCAACTGGACAACCTGTTGAGAACATACGCTTGCCCTGAAGAGAGAACGAAATGAGGGAAGAGGAAAGAAGATTTTAAAGAGGGCCTGACTTTTATTACGGGTTTGAAGTTTATTCTTGACGTTTAATTAACTCTTTTACGCGTGTATATTGCGTTTTACTTTGCAAAATTTCAATATTTTATATTTATCTTGCAAAATTGCCGGAAAAAGTGTGTTTTCATTATTTTATTAATTAAATTGCGGACTTTTATGCATTTTTAAATTTTTAGAAAATTTTTAGTCAAAGAAATGGAACCTAGATAGAAACATGTTTATATATATATATACTATACTATACCATAATACTCTGCTTTGGATATTTTATTATTACTATTGCACGTGATATACGTTGTGTTTGTTATGCACGTTTTTGCACTTTTTATTTTTCCCCGAATGCACAAAAATTGTTCTGACAAATGAACAGTAGTAGTGTTAAACCAGTGCGTACATTTTAATTTAACAAGTTATTAATATATGGGTACATACTTCTTTAGTCATTCAAAAAATAATGGCTGTAATTCTAAGATTCTGGTAAATCTGGTTTTACTTTTTGGTGTATTATTATGTCTGTTTCTCTTTCTTTGTGAAACTATTCGAAAAACTTTGTTAGTTTTATTTGCAATTAATAACGGGACTATTGAATCAATAGAAATTAAATCTTTTATTTTTGCATTTATTAACCCCTTAACCTATGGACACGCGTGAGACTCGTACTCTCGTATTCGGGCCAAAACGTATTACTACGTTCGGGCCAAATGTAAATATTACGGGTCGTGCGACGGTCGCGCTCGTGTTAGATTCTTATTATCTCTTTGTATCGTAATCAGTTACGTGTTATTCTCGGTCACGGTCGCACGTTGAAATATATTCTCCTAAATATTAGAGAAGAATCCCCACAGAAGATGTTTTTTGTTATTGATTTTTTTATGCGAACTGCTAATTTATTCAGGAATTGCAGATAAATGTTATTGAACAAACCAAGTTGTAATTACTTATCAAATATTCCACAAAATTAAACCAGTTGTATCCTACACATGTATGTGCATTCTGTAAGTCGTGCGTGTAGGTTAAGGGGTTAAAAGCACAAGACTGTCTTTGAGATATTATAATATACATTTTTGCTTTTATCGAGACAGAAGTATAATTATTTATTCCGTTTTATCACATTTCCTTTAGTTTAATTTATAAAAAATGAAGTAACAAAACTCTCCGACGCAAAGAGGAATAACGTGCGGAACAGAAATTACAGAGAAATAGAACGCAATTCATCAGAGGCGAATGAAATGAAAATCACCAGATGTGTGAAATCAGGAAGTTGAGAAATTAAACGGAAAGTAAAAAATTAATATTAGATTAACTTAATCGCAACGCATAACCAAATTGGATTATTTTAATAATCGCTTTGATTTAAAACTACGCTTCGATCTAAATCTGCTTACATACTGTTTTATCAGTAGCGAATGCATCTATTGTTTTTCTAATTAACGCGTAATTTATCGAAATAAAATACAGTGCGCACTGGTTTCGTAATTCTGTGACATTAACAAAACTCAATGTTTTGTCCACGTTACACTAAAAAAAAAAAAAAAAAAAAAAAAAAAGGATTAAACTCCAACGATTAAGCTTGCAGTTATAAACCATACTCTTCAGTCGATTGCGAAACGCGATTTCGACTTTCCATTTCGTGCATCACTTTTCAGTTTTTAACGATGGAATCAATTCTCTCTTACAGATCGATGAACGTACGTTATACCTACGCGCGGAAGTTTATAAATCGATCGGTATTGTTGTCACGACGCTATATAGATTGGAATTAAACGAGCCTATTTTACGGTAACGTTGCAAATGACGATTACGATCGTAAAATTTGCCAAGCAGGTTGAAAGCAACGAGCGGCACAAATTTCCGTCGCTCACGCGAGTACACCGGGTGTTAGACGGCGGCGGCGCCCCCCGTTGCGAAATTCGGATCGGGAACGCGTGTAACATCGGTGAAATACATACTACGCAACAAACACCGGCGAAACTCCGGCGAATTGAACGACCAACTTAATCGACTAACAGGTCGAACGCTGCGGGAGACTCTGCGGTATTTTAGCCAGGTTGTTAGTCTCGACTCTTCACCGTTACGACGATTAAGAGAGTTTCTGCTTCGACGTCTAATCGGCTCTTTTAAAAGCGGTGCATTTAATTTGGGAAGTGAGGTTAATTGGAGGAGTTAATTGGGTGTAATATTTAAAAATTGATCGAACAAGCCAGATGTTGCAATTAAATCTTATGGTATTATAATTTTGCAGTATCGTAGTACGATTAAATTTTACAACGTGTAGCGAAGTAATAAGTTCATTGTAGGATCAGAGGTGATATTTAAATCGTTACGTATCAAAGCTTCTAAATACACCGAAAGCCAATTTACGTGTCACGAAATTGTAGAAAAATAAGTTTTAATACTCATTCCATTTCTTGGTATCCCTCTACTGGCAATTGGAAAACAACAGTATCAAAATATTTGGATCGTGAGAGTAATAGAGCAATGAAACGAAAGATAATTTAATTTCTACAAATGGTATGTCTGTCCATTGATGTGTACTACTTGACAAGAATTTGTTCTGCACGTTTTGTGTACATCTTCTTTCTAAATGCACAGATAACTTTTTCACCAGTTTTTAAATGCAATATCGATAATGATTTCGTCGCTTTAGTACAGGAAATGAATATCTCTGAATATCTCAACCTAAAGTATAATAAAATATAAATGCAACGCAGAAGCTCAAACTTTTGGTCGGCACTGTATTCGAAATTATAGATTTAAGAGTTAAAGATACTAAAGATTATTGAAATTGAGTTCAAGCTCTGCGTAGTAAAAATTGTTCTTCCTTGTTCTTTTTTAATCACGCTGCGAGAGCAAAAGATCCCACAGCGGAAGTTAGTCTATCTGCGAGCTCTCTATTATTCAACTTGCAAAAAAAGATGTTAAAACAAAGTGTATTCCACGAGTTACTCTCGTACGCTCCCGCGAAAACGAACGTTAATTGCCCAGGTAATAAAACCAGTTACCGTAAACAGTACCTAGTACGAAAAATGAAACGAAAGGAAGAAGTAAAAATTCGTGGTCCGATGTAACGTGCGTAATTTGTGCCTCAGGGTGAACTTGTTGCTCATCTTGTGGCAAAATAATGTTCGGCAGGAAATTTTGGAATTTTATGGAAGGCACCGGACAGTTCGCTTCATCAGTCTATTAAACGCTACTTTAGAAAGAATACAGAGTTTATCACGAAGACAACGATATCGATAGTTACGGACGAAATAGGAGAAATCTGTTGAATTCTCGATACGTCACGTTAAACAGAGCAAATTGCGTAATTTAAATAAAACACAGGCTCGTTCCGCTAAAGTTGATCGATACGATCTTTAAAGTACGATGTTCTCTATAAATAAAAGAGTGCAGATACGCGTTGGTTAAATTTTCAGCCGATCGGAATAATAACTTCGGATGAAAATAAATCACGTTTCGCGATCTATTTTCTAGGCAAACGTTCGAGCGTCAAAGGTTAGGTTCGTGTTTAAAGCACGAGCATTTCCGGCGCGTTCAAAGCGACGCAGTGTCGCTGTGAAATCATAAAAGGGAACGAAGAGGAAACGAATGAAACGCGTTTGCAACCCTCTGTTCGTTGAGCGCGCGCGCAGGCAGATTGCGTTCGGAAGATATTTGTCGAAAGAGGACCAAACGTCCTCAAAAGAACCGCGTTGCCGTTGAATTGGCGTTAAGCAAACATTGTTACCAGTTGACTGGCCGATCGATAAAACTGTTAACGCGGTCTCCTGTTTCCAGACGGAAGGTCGGATTTTCATTCGCGAGAGCTTTGGTCTGCCGGAACCGGGCCCCTCGACCGGGGTTGTGGCGTAGAAGCAACTCTCCCGAACACGGTTTGCGCCGTGAAACCAACTCGCCTTGGCACACTCGTGGCGTGAGGGCAACTCTCCTCGACCCAGGATTTTGAAATCGGTTCAAGTTAGGAAGGAGGTAGGATCGAGTATTCCTCGCAAGTAGAATAAGTGAACACTTTAGCTATTCAATTGCGAGTATTTTACTTTAACTCCTTGCTTGCATCTGTATTTGAATCTAACAAGGGAACGTACTGAAGTGTCCTCAGATTTTGAAGTGCAAATATTTGACATGTCTTTCGCGTTAAAAGAGTGTCGGTACTGCGAAATCTGTTCCGACGAAAGTACCGGAGATGGATTTTAAATTTTTTAAAAAATCATTCGTACATATAAAAGTGGCACGTTTATGATAAATACGTTTAATACATCTTGGAAATATATATTTTGTAAAAGTTATACAAGTTTGACAAGCACAACCGAGGCTTCGAAACCGAGTATTGTATAAGATGAATGTTACATCGCAAGCAAACCTATCGAACTTGATTAGGATTCAACTAGAATCTGTCCCTTCTTACTGATTCAAGTTTCAAGTGCGAGGAAGAACGTAGGAAGGAAAGAGAAGAACAGATAAAGAGCAAAAGGACGACCTGGTTATTTTTCGTTTCTAGCAACGAGGTAGAGAGTCGCTTTCAAGTTTGCAGAGTTTCTCTGTGAACTCTGCTGCAAGCGTCCCTTTCGTGAATCGCAGCGCACGGTCCGTTATTAAATTGGAGGTGTAAATGGAGGGAACTTGGAACTAGTGCGTTACAGCTAACGTTTGTAGTAGTCGGATTATCCCATGGCAGAATCGTTTAAACGTACGTTCACAGAGGTGACTGATACTGATTCTGTTTTTCAGAATCCTCTTACCAAAGCTCTGTTGCTTGTCAGTTAGTATCGTTACTCGAGAAGATTCTTGAATATTTCTACTCTTTAATGCAGTATCCAGTGCTTATTTTTTCTCCAAAGTTAAATGATCAAACTGATAATCAAACATTGCTATCGGCAATGGCATTAAACGGAAACTTGACAACAGCCTATTAATGTCATTCCAAAGTTGAAAAACTCAAATATATGCTTAATTATAAATATTTATTTTCTGAAACAACAAAGTGTCAAACGTGAATATATTCATTTTTCAAACAAAAGATGCAGTCATTACTTCAAGTCCAATTAAATAGCACTGCAGGAATATATTCATCATTCCGGTAGAAACTTTTTAGTTTAGCCTCGACGATAATTTTTTAACACTCCGCAACTGCAGAATATAAATGCACTCGTTACTTTTACATAAAAAAAAAAAAGAAAAAAAAATGCTAAAAACGCGCATATTTATCTTTCGAATAAAAAGGTATCAAACGAGAGCGTATTTACGTTGTACATGCGCAAATATACACGCGCATAAATTTATTCTTCGGTGCTGCGTTCGCCGTTGCGAAGTCAATAATGCCGTAAATTACATTCGAGTACAACCGCGTTCGTTGCTGTTCGCGAAAATGTTCGCCATTACGGTGAAAATGTGGCGTTCCAGCGAATCATTCGATCGCTCTATTTTTCCCTTTCTGATCTCCGCGCGACCGTAATTGTTGAGAATTGTACTCGCGGCAGAACACGGCGGTGGTAAAGGGATTACAGGCACGTCGGTGGATATTAATGGCAATTTCGAATTTTCTTCCGACCGACGAGACCGATGGAATCTGACCGTCCCATCTGTTATCGCCGCGTGACGCAAACGAATTATTCAAACGAATAATCGATCGATTCAATCAGACTTTAACGCAGAGAAACGTGGAAAAATTGCGGCCAGACGTGGTCGTCTCGTCGTCGTTGGTCGTGCAATTTTAAAAAGAAACTTCGATGCGAGGAAATAACGAACCGTCGGTTTGTTCAGACGCAGCTTGACGATTGATCAAGTATACTTTGTAGATACGCTTGTCAGACTCTGAAAGAAGTTTGCGCGGAATTTGATTAGCAATCAACCGAAATCGAATTTCAATCGGTAATTTGCAAACGCAGTGTATGAGATTGTAACCGGGAACTTTGATCTGCGTAATTCGTCGTGCTTCAACGCGGAGACACAGCGACAAACGTAGTAATACATTTGTATTGTGCATGGAGAAACAAGATAACAGTAAGAAAAAACAAATAGTTGAACTGATTTAGATGAAAGACGTAAAAGATGAATCACGGTCAGTTCGATCGATTATCGAAGATGAAGAGCTACGTAAATATCTCTCTCTTTCCACGGAAAATATCGCACAGGTACAAATTCTGCGGTATGACGAATCCAGAAACGACAGAAGAAAAGGCTTTACTCACTTGGCTTCTACGAAATATTGAACAGCTGGACACCACACCGTTTAGTAAAAAATTTTTTCTCTATCTAATGCTTGTAATATATTCTATTGTTGTACATTTACAGAAAAAGAAGAAGGAAAAGTTTTGAAAGGAGGGTGTATTTTTCAAATTTTTTAATAAACGCTCTTAGCAGAAGATTGAATTTTTGCAAGAAGAGCTCGTGGAAACGTTTTAAACTTCAAAAGAATATCACTTCGTATAATTGTCTGGTAACATTGAATTTTATAACAGAGTATCTGCTGTTGAGCTGTGAAAAAGGATTCCAAGGTGAAATATATCAGAATTTACTTGGCGCTGAAATAATACGTAATCAGTAATAGAAATTTGATACGCGTATTCATTCAAATCGCCATACAAATTTTCTCAAAAGCAGTAATTGTTTTTCTCGTGGCATATCCAGCTTGTCCGCGCTACCACTAAACTGTCCGTGATGCAACTCTCAACACCGACGCAATGAAAATAGCAGCTGCCCAGGATTCTGACGAATAGTTCCAACTTCAACTCTCGTGCAAAAACGACGAGATGTCGTCGTCAGTATTGCGTTCTCCGCGTATTTTATCCCCATCGACGTTTGTTTCTTTCTGCAAAAGTGCCGATACGTCCCGCTCCACCGGCAATCGAAACGTTTTGTACGTTACGAGATGTCGCGCGTAAATCTGGGTAAATGAAAAAATATAGATCTTTTCTCCCCGCTGTCTGCGACGTTCTCTTTTTTATCTGGCGAAACGCGACATGCGTCTCCCCTTTTAGCGACGAGGGAGAGAGGAAAAAGAAAGAAACAGAAGGGGCGATACAATTGAACGGAAACACAAAGGAAAAACCGACGATGGTTTTCCTCTCGAGCGTCCACGCGGAACGGAAAACGATATAAGCGTGAAATGTCGATCGCGTTCGCTGTACGGATCCTCCTCTCGTCAAATTTTCTGCTCCGCAACTGGACAGAGGAACAAAAGGAAGAGAGAACGCGATGTTCAGAATCAGGGGCGACGGGAATGGGTAACGCAGCGTTTTGACGACTGGACGCGCGTTCGAAAAGGTTAGTGGTCGCGGAGAGCGTGCCTGTCGATCGAGTTGACTTACTCACGGATCAGTTCCCACGAAATTCAGTTTCAACCCCTTATTCGGTTATAGCCGAAGTTGTTTCAAGCAAGGAGTTGCTTTTTTTCGTTCCGTTGTCGCTTCGAAATATACACAAAAAGGTACACTTGTGTGTCGGTGTTTGTTGTAATTTGCCGTTGTTTGAGAAACTGCTATATCTCCAATATATTTATGTTAAAAATATCTGGCGTTTGCGTTGGCTGAAGAGAACACAAATACATCGACAGGTGAAATATCGAAACTATCCATCTCGCAGAGGTGGAATCGTAGAAGTCAAATTTCACGTGGAAATATCTGCGATACTCCACAGCGCGTGCAAGATATCATCGGTACTAATGTTCCTAATGTTGCGTGGAACGGATGCAAGAGCGCGGAAAACGACGTATGCGTCGCCGTTTGAGCGGTTGAAACTCCAACGTACGAGAATGCGATTCCAAAGTTTAAGCGAAATTGGAGCTCGAGGCAAAGAGGTTTTTGTTGTTTCTCCGATTGCATCAGGTTCGACAATGTGTTTCACAGTTGCGTCGAAATTCGTGTTAGTCAATGGAAGGAAATTATCTTTTACACCAGGCGACTGTTAAAAGCACCAAGACTCGTTTTAGTTTTGCAAAAATTATTTTCTAGAAAATTTCTGAATACATTAATATTTTTGTGGATTTGCGAATATTATAGCCAAATATATATCAAATGTAAGACTTAAGAATTTATAAGAATTCGCAGTTCACTGGATTATGGAGAGCATGATCATTTGAAGTTTTAAATTCTTAATTTAATAAAGTTCTATCACGGAGGATGTGATAAAAAATTGCAGACCATTCATCGTTCGAATTGCTAAATCTTTTTTCAATTTCAGATCACTGATTAAATCTCCGCGCAACTCCAATTGTGGCAGCTTTGAAATAGAGTAGAGTTTTGGTCAATGATCGAACAGCCCGCAGATCGCTTAATCCGTTTCGTGCGTGACCGTTTGCTAAACATGCGCGTACAATTTCCACGCGTATTATGATTGCATTATCTTCCATAACTGTGCGATTTAATCACGGCATGCTGAACGACGAACGACAAACCGATCGAGTTTCGATTCATCGCGACTTTGGACGCGCTCTCGGGAGCGGTTTCAAGTAGTTTTGGTCGCGATAGTGTCAGTCACGTTTAAAGGCGAACGAGATGTTGGCGCACTCGCGAATCGAAAGGAAAGACGAGAAAGGGACATTGTCTGCTCATACTATTTGGATTTAATATCGTCGTTATTTAAAAACAACGATAAAATATTCATCGTATAATAGAAATCGCGAACGAAACAAAATGTGACAAAATAAAACGCGCGAACGTAGAGTAACTCGAAATAATTGATACTAACTAACAGTGGAATATAACACGAGGAAATAAATTCCCCATAAAATACTACATAACGTAATTAATACTAATTAACGGTACGATGATCGTACTACTATCCATTACGAATTGTGCAATGGGACATTTCTCTTTCCTCTGTTTCGTAGAGCACGTAGTGCGCCAATATCTCATCATCTCTCATCTCTGAACAGTACTTGCGTTAGTTTTGGGTTTTAGTTGCCTTGTTGACAGATACTCTGAGAATTTCATGCAAGGTAAACTTCATCCCGCCAAGAACGACCAAGTCCTACGTAGAATAATTTTATAACGCGCCAAGTCAAATACAAACCGCCTGCGACCGCACGAAGTAGATAGTGTCACTTTATGGTCAAACACACACATAAATCCGACAGCGCTTTGGGAAATATCGTACAGAGGAAGTTTAATGGAACTTCATGGGTGAATAAAATTATCGTGTCGCAATTCGTTGACGTAGATGGAACAAGGCAAATGTATAGATTGAAATTTGTATACGATGTATACATTTTCAGGGAAAATGACTTTAAAATATTTTCCTGATGCGTATGTAAGAAACTCACTGTACTTTAATATCTCTGTTTACACTGAAAAATATTTTGAAATTTGTGTTGCAATTTTTTATAACACACTGTAGTTTTTTAGCAATAAAAATTATGGTAGAAGTTTAGCACATTATTTACAGAATTATATCGTTGTTTATTTATACGTTTCCCTACTTCGTTAAAGCATAATCAACTCGAGCACAAACTTACTATGAGCACTCGTCTGCGGCTAAGTGTAGTTCCAGGTTAAGCATCACTCAGAGAGGTTCGCAGAATGAGTTTATATAAATGCGCAAATAGTTTGCGTAAATTTACGGAATTTGATACTGTTGTGTTTTTCAAGAGGCGTCGAAATAATTTTTGCCAGAGATCACACGAATCCCGAAGGCTCGAGTTTTAGAATTTTTTTGGTATTCTCATATATTGTTATTCTGTTATTGCAGAGTTGCTCTTTGCCAAGTTTGTTTTCTCCCGTTGCCAGAAAATTCCCCCGAGGATTTGCGAAATTTTTCAAAGTTCCAATTTTATCGCGACAGAATGCACTCCGCGAAAGTATCGTTCGATACTTTCGGCGGTCTCTGGAGCAATAAGTTATTTTTAACCATTTATCCATGGAGGATATCGTCCCCGAAAGTGTTTGCAATCATCTAATTCGTTACTTAACCGGAAATAAGTGTTCGATTAAATCTAAACGTCTTTATTTCACGAATGTTAATATTTATTCATTTTTATTTAGTTTATGTCCCTCTCTCTCTATTTTTCGATTATTTTAATACGTCAAATTAGGAAGGTAAGGATGTTGCAAGGACGAATGGACTTTGGGGTCGTGAGAAAAGAGAGAGAGAGAGAATTACGTTTATGCGTTTCGTCTCGGAGTCACCAGTGGTGCTGATGGCAGCGACTTATACCCCAGATGCTTGTTATTGTAACTACCCCCGCGATAGAGGCTGGGCCAACGCACCCATTCCTAGCGGAGTTCCGAACACTGCTTGCTTAACGTCGGAGATCGGCAGGACCTCGCAGCCACTTGCGGTTTCTGCCAGTCAGTCTTCGAAACTCGTAGTCGAGGAATCCTAGGCCGCTACAAATATTATGCTATCGGAATCAGATTATCCGTTAATTAGAAAAAAACCATCTATTCTGATTTTTTTCTTTTTCTTACGTTTATCTCAAAAGTTCAATGATACGAAACTTTGATAAAAATATCGTAAATAACTTAATTTCGGACTATAAAGGATCATAGTCATGATTAACGTCAGGATAAAACTCAAGGTCAAAATCAGAGTTTTAAAAAACTACGTTTCATATACTTGTTACGTGCTTACCAAAAGTGTGCCAAACTCGGACTTTAAAAGAATTTCTGCATGTACTTGTCGCCACTTGAATCACGAAATCGGTCTGAGAAGTCGAGTCAACGGCAGAATCTCGCCCAGCAGCAGTCATTTTCAACGATTACCTCGTTAAATCGTCAGACACTAACTCGTTAGCGCGACCACACCTTCCTAACGAGCACGAGTCGAAGGCGAGGCAGCAGTTCATTCGAGCCGCGAGTAAATCGCACAGACGATGCCGAAGTTCAACAACGAGTAATCTAGATGATTCGATCGTCAGACCAGCGTGAACGCTCGAGTATGACTCCTAGAGAAGCGCAGTTGCCGAGCTGCCTCTCTCTTGTTCGACTCCGTTGGATTTCAAGTAGAATATTCCATACCACGACTGCTTCTATTCGGCCACTCGGGATATCCGAGGTGCTCGATGACTCGCCTCGTGGCTGATCTCGATTGCGTTCGAAGAAATACCACCAGGCGAACGGCCACTTGAGATCGACGTTCCGCGATTCGTGGGTGGAGAACAACGCGAGTGTTTTGCTACGTCCTCGCGTTTTAGCCACTCTGTTCTCCCTCGAGCCTCGAGCGGCGCGTTTCATCTCGCTTCGTCGTGAAAGTTACTCGAGCATCGTAATGCCGCCTTAACTCTGTTGTTCCTGAATAAATCGCGCGTACGGAAGAACTACTTGCACTGCGTTGTACTTACTTTCGTACCTTTTCGAAGAAATTTGAAGAATGTAAGAAATATCCGAGGTGTAGAGTATTTATTCGAATCTTGATTTTTGACAGAGAAATTTACGAAGAAAAAAAATAATTTATTGCGCCACTTTCTATCTCTATGGAATGGAGATGGAATAAGTAGCCATGACTTTGGTTTTCACCCCTTGTCAGACGCGGCACACTTAATTTCGTCAAAACCGGTGATTTTGTTGTCCCTTGTTGATGTTACGTAATTTAAATGGTTGATTGGTTCGACATTAAGACAGTAGAACGAGTCTCTTCAAGATTTAGTGACACTAGTGTCTTTAAAAATATGTTTCTCGGTGAATGTCGCTCGGAGTGTCGGTTGATCGGTACACAATGGCCGCCGCTTTGGGTGCAGATTCGAGGATAATGCATCGGATTGGACAACTATAAAGTCGAACGAGCCTCGTCATTGCCCGTTTGTTCCAACAACAATCAAGTCATTATTTCGACGATGTATTTTACGAACCGTGTAACTGCAGGGACTCGCTGTATCTCTTCCACGAACGATCTTCAGTTTGCTACCTGTTCACGTTACGTAACGGTGTAGTAAACCAACCGTTGTAAACGGTATGGCAGAACGGATGATACTCGACGGATTACAACATATACATCGAACGGCCGAGGGAAAGCGAGTATCCTTGGATGGTTACGGCCAGGATATTGACTCGCTTTTCCACGAAACAATAATCGATACGTGCCACTCTTCGATGGCCCATTCTACGGCCACTTTTTATCGTTTGGTCCTAACCGAGCGAAAATATCGCGCGATTTAGAGAAGTTTTTGCGATACCAGTCCATTGGTATTGCAACTCGATCCGCGATCTACGAACGTTAGGTCCATTTATAAATCTTCAATCCAGCCTTCGTTGTTCTATTAATATTTTATAATTTTCATCTCAAATCGTAGTGTTCGAGTTATTTAGTCATTTCTTATACTGCGTGTTGATGAAAATAATATTTTTGTGATATCGTTTATACTATACTAGATTATACAGATGTTATTTGAAGATTAAACTCTCTTTTGTCCGACACCTTCGTTGAAATCAAAAAAAGTTAAGTGTTAAAAATGCGTAATAAAAAATGTGTTCGCAAAATTTTATGCTGCAAATGCTACAAATCTTCGAATATACTTTTTCCAGCAACTGCATCAGATTCGTTCTATATAAATGTGCGCACGTTCTTTGTATTGCGGCAGAATATTTGCACACGGAAATTGCACATTCGTTCGTGTCTTTGTACAATCAAGATGAATAGCAGTATATATATATATACATATATATATATATATACACATGCTTGAAATTCCAATGCAGTGATACTTCTCAAGATATATTCTTGGAGGACAAAGCGCTAAATGAAATAGCGTCGAATAAAGTGCTGGAAAAAGAAAACGTGCGTCAGAAAGTTACTCGTTACACTTATAAAACACGTGTGTTATATATAAAGAAAAGAAAAAAAAATTGGCACGTCCAAACAAATTGTTGTGGAAGATTACGTCATCGCTTAATGTTACATATCGTTATATATAGTGTATCAAGGTTCTTTTGAAATTTTCGAGTTTTTTCTGTCGAATATATGTCGTTATGTCATTATAATCGTATTATGTCGGTTCGTGGAATATTTAGAGCTTTTTTTTTTTAGAATTCAGAAGAAACCGCGTTGTATCGACTCAGCGTTAATAGAGGTGGCGTTAAGCGAGGTCATACTGTATCGACATTGCTCTTTAGTTATCGTCCTTCGACTCTCTCTCTCTCTCTCTCTCTCGGTTTCACTTGCAACGAGGGAAAAGACAATTTTAGTCCGATTTTAACGCAGCCACTTTCCAAGTTAGCTGAAAATGACTTCCCTTTCGGGCATCATACCTCTTTTCGTAATTTCTCAACGCGTTTCTTTCAAAGAGATTGTTTCGCATTCATCCCGTAGAGAAGTTTCCCAGAAAAAAACTGTAAAGTCGCGTTACTTACCGTGACAATCCAATTTGGATTTCTCGGTGACGCGACTGAAACTGAAAAGCGAATCCTCGAAGAAGCGATCAACACGGAGGAAACTCGTTACACAATTTGGCTTACGTTCCTCCGTTCACGAGGTAGGTCGTCTTGTTTTTGTTCCTTGAATATCGATGATTGTGACTTGAAATTTTGCAAATAGTACCTACGTATAATGCTTGAATCTTTCGTGAAAATATTTGGAATTTCCGAAAACTTATAAAATGTTTGCGATTTTCAGATTTTAGATTTTAATTTTGATCAGTTTAATTTGAGTCGCTTAAATTGTTTTTTTTTTTTTGATAGAACAGCTAATTTTCAAAATTGACGAAACTTTTGGACAGTAGTACAAATACCTAAGGAAATTAAAAGTGCGACAATGCAAAAAAACAGGTGAAATACCTCGGTGAACGCAGGAATCCTTGAAATACTCGTGCCTGCTTTATTTAAATATCCTCGAACTCGGAACGAACATTGAACTTTCGCGCGCTGGTCAGGCGTTAGCGAGGGAAACTAGTTTGGCAGGCAGCTTGTTGCTGTAGATAGGACATTAACGATAAAAGTTGCTGCGTCCGTTCCACCCACACTTCCAAGAACTAGTTACTATAATAGAGATTCGTTTTCACCGTCATCACCGTCATCGGTAGATTAACAATCGATCTTTCTCGTCTGTGTAACTTGTAATTAGACCGTGGATGTCTATGCAACTTTAGACTTTAACGCTATTACGAAACTGGAATTTGGGTTTTGTTATTTGCTATTTAATCTTGTCAACCAAACATCGATGTTATATAAAACTATTTTCTCAGTTAAATATCGCGAAGGCTGGTATATTTCGTACCTATTTTATACATTTATTACCAAAAAATATATATATATATATATCAGTTTTACCATGTACGACGAACAATATCTTGAAAATTTTCAAGAGTCTGAAAGAACACGTGTAGCTTCGGAATCAAAATTTTAAAGCTGCTGCCTTGTAAAAGTGACGAAATTTACTTATTTACGACGTAGTCTTCGATTACGTTCGTTATCGTCACATTTTTCTAAACACCGATCGTTTATTCTCAACGATCATACCGCTCGCTGTTATATATATTTCTTACGCTCCTCCTCGTGCCGTAAATCCGCCCTCTCGTTCTTCCGAGCGACAGTTCTAAACGATAAAGAAAGGGAGGCTGGTTTTTCTCGGGCGGACCTTCTCAAGGATCCTTAACGTTGTGAACGTAAAAGCGGAGCCGACGTCGGGTAATTATTTTTAACGGCAATGCTATTTCGGGAATTCACTCTGCCCGAGTCGAATGGAATCGGACGCGGCTCGCATGTTCCTTCTCGTCCATTTCGTTTCTTTTGTAGAGAACTTTGCTGTCGCGAGGTGGGAAAAGTTAACGATATAGTAAAAAAAGGAAAAATCTGTCATCTCGCGTCCAATAAGAAATATCAACTTCTTCTTTGTTTCTTTTGACAGAAATGAATGGAAAAAAAATGATGCCCCTTCCTATTTGGTATTTTTCTTCCATTTTCTTTTCCGCATGATGGTATTACGTGCGATAATGAGATAAACGATGTCCACAAACAGTTTTGACTGGCATAAATAATTGGACGATTAATTAAATATTTCCACGAAGGTACATGTACTGTAATAAAATGAATGTCACCTACAAAAAGTTTTCAACTGGATAAATGTTCAATTAAATATTTCTACGACGGTGTATATAAGTTTACAAAGAGTTATAATAGTTAATTAAATAGCTTTGTGGCAGTGCACGTGATATACTAAGATGCTACAATATAGTAAGATCAGTATCATCGACGAGAAATTTTAAATACAATAACTAGACAATTAATAGTAAAACTAATACAAGTTTTACGTTTACGATAGTCGACGTGTTCACTGACTCTTATCAATCTCTTCAAATCCACGAATTACATGCCACGGATTTCCTACGATTCCGCAACAGAGGCATCACGATTCGTTGCATCACGCGTTCCACCAGTGACGAGAGTTCAGGAACGAGCACAGCGAAATGACGATTATGGCATCGCCCAAGGTCGAGCGTCTCGGCTGTAATCGCCCGAACGGCGGAGAACGCCGGAGAACAGCGAGAACGATTCGTAAGGCGATGCTAAAGACGACAATAACCGTAAGGTCGTCTCGTAAAATTCACTTCGAAAATTAAAGCGTGCCGCCTTAATTCCCCTGCACTGTCCCCGGTCCCATCTCTCTCTTTCTGAACGTCACTCGCTCTCCTCCACCTCGTCTTGTTTCTACAAGCGCCTACGTGACAAAGAACAACTTAAGACGGATTTCAGCAGACCGTAAGCGCGCCCGCTTACGAAACTTGCAGCCGAATCCCCCGAATCCCGTCAGTCGGCCGTGGAATATTAAGAGCTGGGGTTTGAGAGTTAACGCGCGTGGGTGTTGTAACGCGCGCTACGTCGAGGTGAATTGGCTGTTTTTTCGGGTGGTTCGAGGCAAGAAAAGGGAGAAAACGATCGTTGAAAGCTCTCGATGGTTATTGCGGATTGTTGGTAGTTGTTTCGGTATTTTTATAGTCTATTTACGGGCTCTATAAAATAATATACGCTCGAGTATTTGGACAAGTGCTTAAATTGGACAACTCTATTGCGAGTCACGCGACGCGAGATACAGTTCAAATGAATTTTCCTTTTTTTTTTCAAATTCTAAACTGTGACGTTGACATGGCGTTGATAGAATAGTTACGAAATTAGTACGAAGGAAAACGTAATAATCGAAAGTGGTCGAAGACTTTTAATTTTATTTTCATAATTGTGCGTTTAATTCATGCCAATTAATTGTAAATGGAAATTTCCCCTGTATTGTTAGATGGTGGAGAATTATGATACATTGGAATATTATTACTCCGTTCCTCTATAAAAGAGTTAAATAGCCCTCGTTCTCCACTTGTATTTTCTAAATGTTAAAAAACAATCGCGTAATGCACTTTCTCGTGAAAATGTAATTACTTCGCCTACAAACGAGCAAATTACGTCCACGGATAATCGTCCTCGTGCTTCGTTTCAAGTCACTCAACTATCCGCAAAACCATTGCAATAACCGAGTAATCTCTCAACATCACGTTTCATCCGACCTCGTATTTTTCTCCGTCAAGCCGCTTGAATTTCTAGACTCCACTCGTGGAACCAGCGCTCTCGGGTATTAAAATACTTTACACCGCGGTATCGTTTGGAAGGATCGCCGCTTACTTTTTTCGAGTAAATGGCGAATTCGCGGAGACGAGGCAAGGTCTGCCTCGAAAAGAATACGGAAGCGACAAAGCGCGACCCTTCGTGCTGCACGATGATTTATTAATGACGCATAAGGGAGGGAGATGGTAGCATCGGGCTGGGGCTGGCGACGATATTTTTCGAATAGATACGAGCAGCATCGAGGGCGCTCAGGGAGTTAAAAGTACGCGGTGAATAATAAAACGATATTCGAGTTTCGCTCCTCCTCCGTTTCCTCAAGAGGGGTGCGAAGGAAGTATCGGTAAAATTTCGAGAAATCGACCTTTCGCTAGACAAAGTTTGCGGCGAAGTCTGGTTGTTCATAAATTCGGAGCAACTTTGCGATAGTTAGAGCGCGGATTTTTATGCAGTCCAGTTTTATTTGTAGTAAACGGACAAGTAAACCACCTTTGGCATTTACGAACGTCCAATGCACTTGGATAAACATCGCAAATGTTTTTGGTAGCAACTGTTGCGTTACCACCCTCGTGAAACTCAAAAAGCGTACAATGGCCGGATATGATGCCTCTTCTGGTATTTGGCTGGCCATTTCACCATAGATTGCAAAAATAAATTCAAGATTTAATTATTTACGAGTAAACAAGTCACTCTAACTTTTTAAAATGTCTTTGGCACGACTTTGAAGTGCACAATGAGCTGATAAATGACAAACAAATGTCGACATGCGCAGAAACGACACTTTACTTTCCGGCCCCCCTAATATTTCAATACGTTAATTATAATGAATTTCATGTGTTAACGTATCGTACGTACGGTGACGAATTCATATTTTAAATACATTTCCGATCGAATATAATTCGAGAAATAGTTCTGCTACCAATTCTTTTCTAACAAAGCGAGCGCGAGAAGTATATTCTTCGGAACTTCTCTTACAACTTTCGTCCGTTTCTGAACCCTTTCGCCTTGGCTCGGCTCACGCAAATAAAAACGTGCTCGCAATCATCGCTCACAGTCACACAGGGGAGGATCCAACATAAGAATCCTTTTAAAAATCTTCTTAGACCGCGCGTTCAGGAAACCTTTATGAACCATTACTGCGGAAGGCAACACGCAACATACATTTCTACATAAAGTTTCCGCCTCTTTGTCGTACGGAATTCCTCTCGCTCGTATTTCCTGCGACAGAATTATTCCCTCGGAATAAGAGTGAAATCATTAAGAACCACGAAGACTCGGAATGAAAACTTGGTCGCGGGAGAAACAGCGAATGAAAAGAAGAATGGAAATAAGTTTCGTCGAGGTAAAGACCGGTTTGACGAAATGGTCTCTGCATTTGCGAAAGGGTTGTTAAAAAATTTCCTCGTTTTTTTTCTCTCTAGACGCGATATTGCGTTTGCTAAAAGTGATCAGCTTCAGAAATTGAAACATGCAACGCGTGTAACATTGGAATAAACCAGTGTTTCTGTGTGTAAAGAAGATACTGCGAATTGTTATTAGTTATTATAGCGTTTCTACAATATTTCAAATGGGAAATTAAAAGTCGGAGTATCTTCGAGAGTCAACCCGTAGATACAACGCGCGTAACATTGAGGTGAATCACCGCTTTCGAGTAGTCAAGGGAGAAATAGGTCGCTGAAAACAGTATCCGTGAAATATACGCGAGTAAGAGTTTATTGAGTTTCAAAGCAGCCGTTCTTTCGAGAATTTTCAGAGAGAAGAGATTGAAGACGTTGAAACTTTCCGACAGGTATTGCGGAATGTTCGATGCGTTTATAATTCATAAACTCCGCAAAATGATGTATGCGTGAATTGGAATTTTCTACTAGTGATTGAGTCAAGAGTTACAATTAAATTTGCATTACATAAATACATAACGCACGTAACGTTGTGACAACTCAACATTTTTGCATGGTTTGCGAGAGTGAATCGTTGAAACGTTGCGCCTAGCGTCGAGGCTACCGATCTCCGACGTTAAGCAAGTGTTGCCGCCCGCTCTAGGATGGGTGGGTGTCGGGCCCCCACAGTCTTAGCGGGTAGTAGTTGCAACAACAAGCGTCTGGGGTAAGGAGTCGCTGCCATCAGTCCCCACTATGATGAATCTAGGCAAGTGACTCCGAGACGAAATGCATCCTATAAACTTTCTTCTCTTTCTCACGACCCCAAAGTCCATTCGTCCTTCCGACATCATCCTCCTTACTTTCCTAACTCGATGCGGTAAAATGACGAAGAACGAATGAGAATCTGGTCCGGAGGAGGAAGGAAGCAGTTAATAAAAACGAGTTTCAGAGAGAAGGGAACAAGTTTCGTTGAAACGATAGGTGAAACGGCTTAATGAAAATCTTGGCATCGCGAGGAACGGAACGCTGTTCGATATTATTACTCGGTACACAGCACCGAGCCGATTGACACGATTGAGAGGAGGGGGAAATAAAGGGAGAGAAATATTGCCAGGCGAGACGCGCTTGGATTTCGTTTTCTCTCCGCGTGTGTGTCACCGGGTATCCCTTGATCGATGACGGCGTCCGCTTTCAAACACACCCATCGCCGTCGTTTCTTTATCACAAAGTCCTCTCGAAGCCTGTCAGCTTCCAAACGCACCTTTTGTCCCGTCCCTCGCCGCTGGCAAGTACGTCGCGCAATCTGAGATGTAACTCGGCTCGGTTTATCTTTCGAGCGGGGAATCTTAAATCTTCATTTTTCAAAATGAAAATGCGACGGAGAGAAGATGGACGATCGTTTCGACGAGTCGCGTCATTCATTTGTGCGCGACATTCTTCTTGAAACGCGTTGCTACTTACGGCTGACGGGCATTCGTACATTTTTGACGTTGAGATTTTTAAAATGGAACAGCTGACGTTAGTTGGGATTCCTGGACAGGATTATTGACGATTGCTTCCGTTGATAAATTCATTTTTCGTCTCCACGTGTGCACACGACTTCGGTCTCAACTGAATTCAGAGAAGACCCCTCGGTTAGCAACTTGGACGGATACAAATTTGTTGAAGTTATCGACACGTGAAAAGAACAGCCGCAGAGCAACATTGGACAAAGCAAACAAAGCACTTTCGAATATCCCGTGTTCCAAGGCAAATACCTCCGAGGGTTTCGCTCGAACGGCTTTAACGCCGAAACGAACCGCAAGAGATTTCCGCAAAAGGGATTTCAGCTCATTTTTTTATTGCGAGTTTCAATTGCACAAAGAATACGAGCGTTGCTTCAATCGCGAAGCAGCGTACGATGGTACTCGAAAAAAATGCTCGCAGATTGAGAAAATTGAGAATCGTAAAAAGATACGACTTTATCTCGACTGAGAAAATGTTGCGGCTGCTCTTATCAGAGTTGTATCTTCAACGTCCCGAGAACGACACGCTTCTGTCGATTTTATCTTGCAGCGCTTTGTCCTCATATTCCCCGGATATCTGTCTTATTAGACCTCAGTCGCGTTACTGTCATCTCGACGGCAAGTCTGAAGTTTGTAGGACACGAGAAGGAGAAAAGGCGTTAGGCTCCGCTTCAAGTCTGAGACGAGCACGCTTCGAGTCTCTGGCACGTGGACAGTAGTTTCTTTTGTTTGAAAAAGTGTTCTTCAGCTGACATAATCAATTAGAAATTCGTACTCGGTGTAAATTATTACTCCTTTTGATTGGGATTATCGCGCGGTAAACGATTCGTCAATCTTTTACATCTTTCCTCTGACTACATATATTTATCAGTGTGGCATAGCTATAAAAAGTCAGTGAATTTAGGCATTGCTCTAAAAAACTTGGTAGTTTTCAACATCTCCCCTGACTGAAAAACTGTCAGAATCTGTTTTGGTATTTTTAAATTCCTGTTTTGAATTACACACTTTCGCTTTGACGCTCTTCCTCGGCTCAATACCCGTTCAGTCAGAAAACAGCCTCGAGTGTTCAGGAAACTCTGAGAAAAAATGGAAAATTTCGCCGATCGATGACAAAACGAAGAGGAAGTGTCACTCACAGGTGGGTCGAATCGGTAATCGAGGTAATTTTCAGGCATTTTCGAAAGACGCCTTCCTCTTCGTTTTTCCCTAGAGTCGGAACAGTAGGAAACGCGCACGGTGGCTTTATTGTCAGCGTGCGCCGGTGCAGCGGCACTTTCAGATAACAGAGTTTCCAGGAGGTCGTTGTCGACGTCCTCGCGCGGTCGTGTGAGAAACCCATCATTGTGAGAAAAGTACTCTGCTCGTCCGTGTACGAAAATAATGCGGACCGTCCCAGAGAGACGGAACGCCGCTCTGATGACTAGAGATGGGCTCGAGTTACTCGCGAGTAGACTCGAACATTTCTTAAGTCACTTTCAGTAGTGTCTCCAAATAATGTTGCACTACGTTATATATTATATTCGTGATATAACAATATATGTGTATTTGTCACAGTGTAGCATGTATCTGAGAGCATATAGGAATATGCAATAAAAATCATGTTCCATTAAATTCGTGTCTCTGATACGGAAATAATCACGATATATATATTTCAAACAATCATACTATATGTTGTATATAATAATCTGTCAAAGACCATGGTATTTGAATATTAATAAAACTCACTGACATCAATATGAATATATATTATATGTTGATACATTTATGAGTGCAAGTCTCAGTATACTCATGTTATTGATATATTAACACTCATGCCGAGTATTTCAGAAACCAGCTTGCGTGAAATGAACGCGCACCAAAGGTTTGCAAGTTGAAACATTTTACTTGCAATCAGTATTCGAAACGAAACTTGGATATCAAAGTTGAGTCGGATTCCTGAGTACATATTGGACTCGATCCCATCTCTACGGGTGATCCAGAGCAGCTTGTCCGCGAATCTACGAGAAAATTATGTATCCGCAGCGGGAGAAAAGAGAGACCGCCTGGTCTGGCTTGAGCAGTGGCGAGAATGGTTTCGCGCAATCGAGTTAGAACGATTAAACACGCCTTGGTCGAGCATTCTGTTTGCACGAGAGTTTGCTCGGCTCTCTCTTATCACGCGAAACTTTGACAAAGGCGCAGCGAACATTTTTCTCCTTTTCATATTTCCAGCTGCAAAAGGTCGAGAAATAATATTCCAAGTATAAATTTTACGGAGGAGAAAAGTAGAATAACACAAACGATAACAGTTTACAATTCTGGAGGAACAACAAGGGAATAGACATTTTTCTGCTGCGAGAATATTCGTGAAATAAGGTTACCCATCGTGAAATAAGAGAAAACGGAGAGAGAAAGAAGAAAGATGGAAAAAATAGAAACTGTATTGAGTCAGGAATTAACTAACAGAAATGCGACTAAAATTTAGAATGTAGCAAGTTAAAAATGATACTCCAGGTTGAAATGTTAAAATATTTGGAAATTAAATAGAAGTTTGTTGAGTTTGTTGGCAACAGTCTTTTCTATCGTTCTTCGCGTCTTTGAGAACTGAAAAAAAATTTCTGTACCTCAAGGAGTTGACGACGAAACGAATATTTCACCGCTGTGAGAACATTTGTGATTTTTACGCGTTTCGTGTATTTTTCGTTAGATTTGAATATTTTCTGGTTCTTCATCTTTCATAACCTAAGCAGAAATCTGTCAGTTTCATCTGTTAATTACGACAATAACAAATACTCGACTTTCGATATTTTATATATTTTTGTGCATCGCGTGCGCTTTTAGACAAGTTTATATAATCTTTTTATAAGCAGAAATCCGCACTGTACGCACGAAACGCGTCTCGTAAAATGAAACGAGTATCGAGTCAGACAAATTGTTTTATAACGCGATTAATAGAGGAACGATCCGCAGGAGCAACAAGAAAACGATCGTTTCTTCGCCGTGAAAGCGTTCGAATAAATGAAATTAGTTTACCTCGAAACGAGGGAAATAACGAGTATTTAGACAAATTGTTTTAAAGGCGCTTCTAAAATGGCGCGATTAATAGAGAAAATGAGCTGAAATTAGAGCACACTCGGACGAAAGATGGTTCAAACGTTGTTTGCGGCTTATATTTATAGTTTCCCGGCGTGGTCCTTTGTTCAGTTTTTTTCTTTCTCTTTCTCGAACTGTCCGCGTTTCATTTTTCGCTTCTTTATGTCCGACAGGAGACAAATATAGCGGGGAGAACGAGAGCGGGAAATAAGCGTGACGAAAACTATTACGCGACGAGGGAACGGTATATTCTAGTAGAATTGGGCTGAGCTAACGACGACTAATACTACTGCCGGCGCGAAATAATTTATTCTCAACTTCCACTTGGCGTGGAGCCAACAACGATGAAAAATTGCCGACAGTTTAGACTGTTCTAACTTTACGATTCTCAAAAACAATCAACGTCTTTCGTCTGAACGACGAAAATCGAAAAGATTCGAACGTTTCGTCATTTAATCCCGCTGTTCAGAGTTTCGCACAGTAAATTTTACGAGGCTTCATTGTTAAAGGGGAGGCTTCATTCCTCAAAACGATGGAGGATTTGGCCCGTGAAAAATTCCTTTTATTGTTTTTAGAGACGTTGGAATTTTTAGAACTTGAAGAAAGAAAGAAGTATCTTTACTCTCCCACGATTGCTGCACGATGTAAAATCGATAGTGCGTTTTAGGATTGGTATTTTCTCGCAGATCTTTTGTATTTCTTTCAGAAACAATCCAATTTTGACTAACAATAACTCAGATCCGTCAAATGTCCGGAATTCTTTCTTTCTACAAAATCTAGGAATGTCGGAGCATTCATTGAAAGTCTGTAACAATCTAGTAAACGAAGGTAACTTTGAAATCCAAAGAGGAGCGCGAATAGGAGAATTATACATTCGCAGACGAAATTATAATGTTTCCAACATCCAGTTGGGATGTGCACGTACTTTGCTTGAATATTCATCGAACCGACTTTTTATTGCCCCCTGGCCTAATTATCTAGAAGCGAAGCCAACTTTCGGATTCGAGGGGATGATGGAAATATGGAAATTGCGAAATTCTCGGTTTTTCTTTTCAATTTATATCTAGTTCCTTTGAATATTCAACAGACGAGCTTTTTATTAGCTTTTCGTCCAACCGTCTACATAGTGATAAATGCAATCTCGTGGACGAAGTTTGCATTTTTGCTTCAAATCTATACACGCTAGCTGTTAAACTGTGGATTTTTAATTTGTAGGAAATCTCAAAATTGCGCCCAATGTGTATGAAAAAAATCTGTAAACTATATAAAATGTATAGAACGTTCCTTGCAATATCCGATAAAAATCCACAGTCTAGTAATAACAATTATTTTTCTGATCCGGATGAATGGTACAGATAAGAAGATGCCAAAAAATCACAGACAGTCGTGTTTTTATTTCGTAAATTACTCCGTGGATTGCTCACTCGCGATATTCATCCAAAGAACTTTTCATCGGTGTCTTGTCTAACAAAAAGACTGCACAAATTCCAACAACGCAACAACTTGGCAACAGTCTGACCAATTCATTCCAAATTACAGATACGGTTTACACCAAGCGACGGTTCATCGACGTTTCGTAGCAATTTTTCGAGAAGTTTCAGTCCAAATTAGATTAAATGGTCCTTTATCGCAAAGTTCAATTCGTATTCCGGTATTCGCAGAGAACGGTCGATCCCAGTCTCGTCGCCCGCTGACAGGGTTGATCTCATCGGAGGTCAATTCCTGCGCTGTCTGTCTGGAGATCTTTTAATTACGTTGGTCGAGCACGAAGGAGACGCAAACCCTGCCAATGTAAAGAGTACAAAGAAAATTGAAAATCCGCGTTTCAAAGTAAGACGAACGAGCGAATGTTTCAGGAAGCCGATTCTACGATTCCTCCGTGAGATCGCAAAGTTGTTGTTGGACTTTTGGACAAGTCGGAGTTGGTAGAAAGTTCGTTCGATGGCGTGGAGATGCAAAGTGCGTAAATAAATTAAAGAGAGACTTCGTTGTGACTTCGTCTCTCTTTAATTTGAAATTATTGTCGTCACGCACATTCCGAGGCAAGGAACTACGGAAAAGTCCGTGAATATTCATTCACTTTGACGAAGTGTAACGCGGGAAAATTTCTAGATGAAAATAGAATTTTGCGCGTGAATTCGGTGTCTTTTTTCGCATCGTCTCTTCAAATAAGAAAATTATCGTCATTGGTCATATCGTCGACTGTAAGACAACGGACTAACAAAACTTCGTTCGACGAATATTCAAATTCAAGCGAACTGTGTTTCAAAGTAGTTGGAGTAAAAATACGATTCTCCCTGTGAATTTTATAATTTCTTTTATCAACGTCATTCCTTTGAGTACGCAAATTACTCTCGTTGCCAGGCTATTTAAATAAACAACTATTAAAAGTTTGTTCGATGAATATTTGAATCTTGATGAACTAGATGCGATTTTTTACATACCTTTGAGATAAAAGTGTCTGACAAGAAAGTGTCTCGAACGAAAGTTAAATGGCTTTTGGCAGTTGGCTGCGAGTTTTACCATACACGAAATTCCAACAAATTTTTCTCGTTGAAAGGTCGAAGTGATTAACTTTTCGATGCGAGATCGTGTATTTCTCGCCTCGTTGAGCTCTTGAGCTCTTGACATTTCAGTGGAAAACAAGTTTTCTTTCGAATTCTACGCGTTGCGATCGGCACGAGAGACGCACGCACGCACGGCAGACTGTCAGATACACAAACGAAACCGCTGGAGGAACCTTTCGCGTGGATGAACGCGTTCAAGCTGGTAAATCACCGAGCGAATGGAAGATTTCCACGGGTGACAGTGGCAGGAATAGGGCGGACGCTATTAACAGGCATATCCACATCAACAGGTCCTTTCTGGGCGCGGCCCGAAGGCTAAAGTCGAGTAGGTAGAGTAGCCGCGTCGATCGGCCGATAAAGCGAGGCGTGTTCGCGCTTTGACGCTACGTCGATCGACTTTACGCCACGTTTCACCGTGTCTGTCACGTAGAAGGGTTGGGTGGCCAACGTTCGTCTATTACTTTCATTGCCAACGTTTCACGCGAATTTCCCCGACTCCGGTGGCGTAGATTAAGGGTCACGCCATGTACAAAAGCGTACAACTTACCGAAGCTGGTGTCTCTCGATCGATCGTTTGCGTCCGTTTGAAACAGGTTGTGTGTCGTTCGTGCGTCGGTTAATGACGGGTCGTAGTTGGTTGCGTTACTCCATGTATCTATAAAATCCGAGGAAATCAGAAACCGTCGCAATCGTTTAAAGTTTAATAATTTGTAACTTGTAACTTGTAACATTTCGTTAACAATGTTAACACGTAACGGATACTTCAAAATTAGAAACGTGGAAGTAGATGATTAAAAATATAACAGTATATGTGTATTTTTATATCTTCAGTATATATATATATACATCTTTTACGCAATAATTGCATAAAAATCCGTATAAAGAGATCCACAAAATCGAGATAAACTTTAGAATTTTCATTCGGCTTCGTGTCAGCTTTTCAATTTTGTATCCTTTGACCGATCCTTTGTATCCATCTCTCTGTTCATTCACGCTTTCGCTCGAGCACGTTCTTATCTACGTCAGCCAATATTGGATTGGAGTTGTTCAACAAATTCTGGGTCAAATTTGTTTATAAAGGACGAAGAGAATTCTGCTCTATCAATTTACAAAGAAACCCAGTAAAACGACAGTCTTTGCAACACAATTGTCAAAATCGTTAAGTTGTAATTTCATTTCGTTGTTGGTTTGACCAGGTTTGAGCCAAACTAAACAAACTAAACAAAACTGTCGAAAATTTGAGACAATTGCTATCAGAAATCGTTAGCAAAGACAATTCTAGAAACTGAGATCAAAAAATGTTTGGAAGAAAGGAGAGAACATTGTCAGACGTACATTATCGTGTCTAAGTAATTGGACACTTTGTGTAATTCCATTAAAAGCTTGGTATTTTTCGTTGCGTTTCGATGCGTTACGATCGATGAACGTTCCTCTACTGTTGATTTCCTGTATTTTCGTATTCATTATCACGTTCGTATTCTCTTTTAATAAATCCTGATGTTTCGTAAATTCTTTTTTAATTTAAAAATTCCAACAGCGAACAGATAATATTTAAAAATCACTGTGCAGAGTTTTTAGTCCACCGAATACGTTACATCTATCAGCTGTATAATGTTAAAGTTAAAGACATTCATTTAAATTGCACTTTCTGTCCAAATGCAATTCGTATCGTCGACGACGAAAATTACCTCGAAGACGACAAAAGAGGAATTAACCGATAGCCCTCGTTTTATCCGAACTTGAACGTTCGAGGAGGCTGTCTAATTAGCTCGCTCGACGGTTTCTCTCTGACGACGAGCTTTCGACGACAAAGCAGAGGAAAACGTTGAAAAACAAACGATGACAACGAGAAAGAGAGGGCGAACGGAAAAAAGAATCGCGCGAGGGAAAAAACGCAAAGGAAAACATCGCACGTCGCTCGATTAATCCTTTTTTTCCCTCCCTGGAGCTTGTATGCACACGTGTCGTTCGTGTTGTGTGTTGATTAATTAGTGATCCCGTTAATTGCCTGAAACACGAGCGAAAATGTTTCTTGCTGCAGGATGGATGACGGCGAAGAGAAAAATAAAAATGAACGGGTTGAAGCGATGTTGCGCGCCAGTGTGTGCGTTCACCTTCATATTTGCGTTCAACGGAGCATGAATGGCGATGTTTTTCAGCTGCGAACCACCCTTTGCAATTCGTGTCGTGCCGAGAGGGTCAAATTCCTGGTCAGAAGGGGCGTGTACACGGCCCGTGATCGCTACAAAGACGCCAAATATTAGCGAACACATGCACGACTAGATTACCGACAAGTAATCGATGATTGCCTGTACGCGATTTGCCTTGGAACTTTCTCCGATCTCTCTTGCCTACAGGAGTAGAGTTCCGATAAAATTCTCGATAAATATCCGAATATCAACAGGAACAGCTGTAAATTTTTATTTATTTATTTATTTTGCTAAATACTAAAACAATTCGACAGAGAGCATCTCTCACCAAAGGGAAATCGTCGTCAATCGACTCTACTTGTCGTCCTTACAATCGGATTTCTATTCGAGGTTCCATTCGAGGTTTAATAGTTTCGTTTCGTGCCCTCGAAATTAATTCGTTGTAACTTTATTTTCGGTTCAAATCTGGTTGATTTTTCGTAACCGACGTTAACTAGGAAAATTTCACAACGCACATTTCACAAGCGTGTAACAAATCAAGCGTTTGTCTAGGGTTGGAAAGCTAGCCCGACTGACGGGATATATCGCGAGGGCGGGAATGGCTTCAGCCTGGAGTTCAGGGAACCGTCGTGGAACTTTCGGCCGTGTTTACGTACAGAAACGTTGTAGCGATTCTACGGCACGGTAACAAGTTTAAGGGAATGGCATCAGCCTAGGAGCCACGAACTTGCGGAGAAAGGAGAATCGAAGTCACAGAAACCTATAACGTTCGTTTAACGAGTGGAGCGATAAACCGGGTGATAAAACAAAGAAACGTGTAAAAATTGCCCGTTGGCGATCGTTTAACCCGTTAAACAATCAAGTTTGTCTCTCACGTAGACCATAATTCGTGTATTTATTCTCGTAATAAATTTTGATAATGAAACACTTGCCATACACAGATATTTCACCATTTTGAGAATTTTTGACATTCGCGTTTCTAATTAATGATCTAAAATAAAAAAGAGACAAAATGGCACTGCCAATCATAATTTGACCTGTTTTCCAACTTTGAACATTTTCGCAGTAAAGTATGTATTTTCAGATTTTACGTCAATTAAGAGTATATATATATATATATATATATATATAACACTAGAAATTTAAAAACATGATATATTATTTATTTTTACTTACTTGTGTGACTGTCCATTGTAGTATAATCAGGATCGCAATTTTTCGAGCACAGATTCAGATTTACAACGGTTCTAAAATTATGACACAAAGTGTCATCGCACAAGTTTCAAAGGATTTCACTGACCCAGAAAAAAACACATCTTCTTGATTAATTTATTAATGGAGTCTGTATGTGCCAAGTTAATTTCGCAGACAGATCGAGTGAAAAGTGAAGAATCGTTCTGAAAAGGAATCTGAAATTAAGGTCAATTGAAAATTGATTTCGTTAAAGTAATGAGAATATTAACGGGACTGTAAGTGCAACTGCGAAAATTTATAATTGTGTTAACCACGATCGATCGTTTGCGTTGGATTTCGAGTTTTACGAATGAACATTGACGAATCACGAGTATCAAAATCTTATCTCGCGTACTTTCAATTATTTATTTCAGTAGAGAGGCCAGACTGTTTTTCTCTAAAAAATAATAAACGCCGAGAAGTAACTGTCTCTCACACAGATACAAAGAAACAATAAAAAAGAAAAGAAGACTGAACACGAAATGTCGAGTAAGCAACGATCGACCGTGTCAAAATGTGTAACGTCGTTTCAACAACGATCGTCGATTTTCATTCGTTTGACAATGAGTAATGGAATAAAGACGACTGTTCGCGGCCATATTGGCGTTAAATTATACTTATTACACGACCACGCGTCACGTGGCAGCTTTATCATCGTTTCAACGTTCGCGCGAGGAAATCGTTGTCAAACCGTAATATCCACCAACTGCTTATCATTCGTCACGCGAAATATTCCTATGAAACAGCCGAGTGGTGTTATCAGTTGTCTCTTTGATCTGCCATTTACTGACGACGCTCGACATCAGTGACTCGCTTTTAAGCTCGTCGGTTTGCAACAGATGTTCGAAAGTTCGAGCTGGTTAGATTTGATTTTTTTTTTTTTTTTTTGAGGTAAAAGTATTTAAGACAGGAGAGAGAGAGAAGAGTATGTTCGCAAGTAGACTGCGAATTTTTACATGCGTTTTTACAGGAAATATTAAATACATGTAAAATATGTAAATATTCAATTATATTTATATCCTTGATCTAATTTTGATAAATTTACCAGGTAAATTAATCAAAGTATCTTTCCAGTGCTACTATCTTTTTAAAGAGGAAGATTCTGCCTTCGAGAAAACCGTCTCTGCATATCTATTTCTAAATACGCTACGGCGTACCAGAAATAGAAAACCAACACCAGTGAATCAAGTGACTCGGTGATTAGTCAACTGACCGACTCGCGCGGAAAAAAAAACCGCTCGTGGAAACTCGAAAGAAGCGAAACGGTTTTATTCGCCCCGAGCAACAGAGGAAGTGTCGTCGGTCCTTCGTCCACTCGATTCCGCCAGGGAACAACCTCTCCAACAGTCTCTCTCGTTCGATCATCTCGAGTCGAAGCTCGGCTTAAACGATCGATTTTCTAAACGAAAGAACACGAGAGACCTGTCTCACGAGCCGACAGTGAAACCGACGTAACGCGCGATTACCGATCGTTATCCCGTTCGGCGGGTATCCGGGTCAACGAGGCCCCCGGCAACAGCCCCCCGACAGCCGTTTCGCGGCTGTTTTCGAATTTTACGGGACCGCGTCGCTTCGACCGGCCCGGCTGAAAAGCGTGTAAAGCGCGATCGTTTAACGAGTTTGCCGTGTAATTGACATTACGCGCGTTGAACGCTGTAACACCGCCAGCGAGACGCGATAAGATATTATCGAAATTTCATCCCGGCGACTTTAATCGCCTTACCGCTATCGGCCTATCGCCGATCCAATTTGATATCATCCCGGCTTTTGTCGAATCATTAATTTGCCATTCGCCCGGCGCGGCGTTTCATCGCGGTGCCCGATAGGTTTAATTGGCCCGCACGTGCCATCTCTGAAACGTTCGGACCCCGCGTCTGGCAATTACGCGACCGCCATTTGCTTTCACCGAGGTGGACGCGTGTCGCGCGATGAAAAGATCCCGACTGATAGAGAATTTCCAAGCGAAATAATCGTGCTTGTAAACACTGTGGGTCTCTTTTACATTTTACAGCGGATGTTTGGGGGAACACGGTCGAACGTGCGCGGTGGAATTTTCCGTTTATCTGATGCTTCGTTCGTTAGGCGGAGGATTTTATCGGCACCTGGTTAATTGAACCCTCATGGTCGATTGAATTCGTTTGCTTCGATGGGAGATTTTTATAAACACCGCGCAACTTTCATTATCTCCGAATGCTTTGATACTTTGTTGGAACATTTTGCGAACATGTTTCGAACTGGCATCGTTGCGTGTTTTTTACGACTGGAAGATTGTTCGTTCATTGATTTCTTTTTGTAATTAATAGAAAGCAATTACGTCGCTGCTCCTGTGAAACTATTTTGTCACGCGAGAATGAGTAATCGTAAAGTTCGTTCAACTGTACGAGAAAACTATTGGAAATACAAATTCATCCTTTGCTTCGCTTAGCAAAAATTTCCTCTGCTCCGTTTCCGAACATTTCCGCGAGGAAATGACAATAACAACAAAAATATTTTACATCCATCAGCTTAACGATATTTCGTTTCCATAAACAGGATGCGGACAAACGTGAATTAAATATCGTTTCACGCGAGAATTTTCCGACCGGTGCAAGCAAATAAATATTATTATTGATACGCAACGATGCGTGCAAATATTTCGCAGGAAGTAATTGAGCGACAGCGCGGACACGGCAGAGAGCTTCGTCCGATAATTTTATTACCCGACCCATGGATGCGACGCGTTTCAAATTCGCCGAATAACATTCAGTTTTCACCGTTGATTCTGCCGCCGAACAATGGTCTGCATTTGGAGAAATCTAATCGAAATTCTGGAACTTTGCACGCTCGTGCAGTTAGTTTAAAAAAAGTCAATGTCCGAGTCGAACTATTTGTTCAACTTTGATTGTTTCAATGCTTTATCAAAAGTAAAAGTTTGTACAAAAGAGACGGAAAATTATCGAATGTCGAAAGTGTTCGTGTTGAACTTAATGAGAAATTGTCAAGGATAACTCGAAGATGATGCAATTCTTTGTCGAAAAAGTCGAACGATTCAACAGCCATGAAACGCGTAATTTAAAATGAAAGGAAGATGTTCGAAATGTCATTGATCTTTCCAATACCAAGCTCGTTGACTCCGACATTCGATTACGATCGAATTACAGCCCCTCGCTGTATACAATTTCCAAATCAAGAACGTAACGCCGGGAAACACGATTTTTCCGAGTGCGGACCCCGTATCGCGAATTTCACCGAGTTTTATTCGTTACCGCGAAACGTCAGCCGGAGAATGATGGGTTAAAAATCCTATCAGTCGGCTTTTACGCGGACACGTTGACAGAATGTAAAGCTGTCGCGTCCTCTCTCTCTCTCGTCGCGCGACAGAGATCACAGCGTCCCGAGGCAACGGGACGCGAAATTACCGGCCGTAAAAAAGTACCGCCGAATCGTGGCCGACTTATTGGAGTCATTAAATCAGCGATTTATCGCGGACGAGTTCGGGCAGCAGTAAACGCTTCGGAGCTCCTCTCTTGAAGTTGCCTCGCGGATCTCTTTAAAGTCGAGAACTTTTTAATGATCCGTATTATTGTGTCGCTGGGTGGGTGGGGGGGGGAGCTGTAAATTCAACTTGCAACTTAAAAAGTTGATACTTCGGCTGCGTTGCGGCGCTCATCGGGAGAAGTAAAATAGTTATAACAAACGTCGGTTGGAATAACATCAATTTCCAAGTTGGACGGTGTAAGTCGGTTTCTGGTGCAAGTTTGCAATAATACGGGCTGGTTTTATGGTTTGCGGAGGAGCTTCTCCGAACTGAGAACAGCCAATTGATGATGTTTCCCGGTTCTTGCACGTTAACGACGTTGTAACGACGCTGGAAAATGACAGGGTGATGTTTAAATCGATAATTTTGCATTACAGTTGGGAGAAAAAGTTAGAAATTGAAAGAGATTGGCGAACGTTTCAAAACGGGATTGATTTTACTGCACTAGAACGGTTCAAATTCGACGAAAATCCATAGTTTGCTTGTCAAACGTCAACTACGTTGCGTCTAGTGTTAGATTCAAACTTGCCATTAATAAATATAACATTATTTACTATTATTAGTATTAGCAGTTTGCGGAACATTTTACTTACTCCCGTAAGCTTCGACGTCTATCTAGCGCTCGAGGGTTAAATTGCACCGTGTTCTCCCTGGTCGTCCGGATAAGAAAAAAAGCAGCGACGAGCATCGTTATCTCGTATTTCGCGAATAAACGTCGACCAGCCATTAATTTTCTCTGTGCATTTGCATATCGGGTAGGCCGTAAAAAAACGCCCGGGAAAAAACTGACGGGATCGATGGAATGATGTACGAGGCTGCGAATAATTATAGCTGCATCCGTCACGGTTCCGCATCCCACATTTAACATCCCCGCTGATTTCCCGGGATTGCAGGTCTTTGAATTGCTCCTCGATCCAATCTAGGCACTCGCGATCGAAAGAAAGAGGAAAGAAAAGTGGAAAAAAGAAACGAGTCTTTGGAAGAGACGGGACACGCGTCGACGAGTTGTTCGACACGAACGATCAATTGAACGATCAATTGTCGAATTTATCGGCACTTCTCCTTCCAGTAGGATGCATTTATTTCGGCAATTATTTCGCGCGGACTCTACCGCGTGTCGTTAATTGGTAAAATGCACTAGAAGCGGTATTTTTAAAAAATTTAGAAAAAAAAGGATCGATCTCGTAAAATAATTTATCTCTCTCTTGCCTTCTAAAAATTATTTAATTTGGAACTGTTCAAACTCCCTCTTTCTTGGAGTTCGGAATCAAACTTTTTAGAATTGACGGAACCTCGAGAGTCGAGCCATCGAGAAATCGAAGGCAGTCGACGCGACGTTGACGCTTAATTGCGCGTTTGCAGTTCGTTGCGTCCTTTGGCAACTCAAAGAGCCCGCGTTTCGCAAGTAACGTCTCCGTTTTCGTGGAACTTGGATCGATCCGCAAGGGAATTCGAATTTCCTTGAACGAACGAAGGTAAAAAGAGATCGCTTTCGCGACAATTGACAGGGACGAGGTTTAAAAGAAGCGAGTCTTTGCTGCGTCTTTGTTTGCTACTAATGGAGGGGCAGCTGGTGAACGTAATGGATCAGCGAGACTTCAAGTACCGACCGTTTCGAGGAAACCCACGAGGTTCATAAGTGATAGCGTCTAACAGGCAAGAAGCGCGACTTTTTCTTAGCTCGGCGACGTGACGACGTACAGAGACAAAGTGATCAATTTAACGCAGCCTTCGTTAAGACAGCGAGAAAATTTAAACCCTTATGTTCTGTCGTTATTTTCAAAAAGGGTGGAAAATATTTATGAATCCTACTCTTTCATCTCTTAATTTGCAGTCTGCGGTTTTTTTTCAAGATTAATTATACGTTATTTGTTATTTTAGACGAATAAATAATTTCCTATTACACGTGTATAGATGGAAATTCTTTTTCGGAAAACAGTATTTCGTACAAATTTATAAATATCTTTGACGACAAGGTTCTTAAAATTCAACGAGGAATTAACAATTTGACAGTGTCGAATAAAGTTAACAGTGATAATCAATGACATAGCATAAATTTTGGTAGCTGAGTGTTTCAAGAATTCAATTAATAACTCGTTTCGTCATTATCTCTTCCATCCAAATCTACTGCTATTTTCTGAAGAAAATATTAGGTTCGCACGATACAACAAAGTATCTTATAATTGATAAAAATTTTAATAATTGTTAGAAACTCGGAGAGAGCACGACACGTTACAATGTATCGAATAAATACTTCAAGAACGAATGCGACGAGTTTATCATACGCTGCTCATTCAGTATTAAATTTTTGGATTGGATTTTAACTCAAAGGGTTAACGGATTAATCAACGAATTACCGTAAAAGATAATTCACGTGAAATTTCGGATATTGTCGACGCGGAATTTTCTGTCAATTTATTCCGAAGTTAAAAAAGATTAAAAGAGGGCGATCGAACGTCCCACTCTCTCCGTCGCGCGGCATTTTTTCGACGGATATCCCCGTAAATAGACGAGTCAGCTAGTTAAAAGAAGACTGATCAACGGACGTTATCAACGCGGAGCTATCGGGCTCGCTATAAGTCGCTTCTGTAAAAGTGGGTTTATTGGCAATTATTCGGCGGAGATGGAGTATCGGCAACGAAAGGCGGCTCGTTTCAAGAATCGGTCAGTGTCGCTTTTATCGTCCGCCGTAAAAGCCGCTGCAGGCACTCGCTGCTAGCGGCTCGCGCGCTAATTCGCAAATAATAGTAATAACATCGCGCTTGACGCGACACGGTCGAAATTACACGCGGCTGTAATAAAACGCAGCGAGGCATCAGGTCCCTTGACCTGAAAAATCGAACGTTTCCTCTCGTTGGAAACGAGACGGTGAACGAGCCAGTCTTTTTTTCACGTATTCGAGAGACCAATGACGCAACCGTTGCGCCAATTTGACCCTCTATCTGCTTTTCTTGCTCGAACGTTGACAAGTTCAGCTGCCATTAATAATTCCGCCGTGAGTGGGAAAATTCTGTAAAAATGTGCTCGTCTCACGTCAACTAAAGTTCACTTAAATCAATTTCACTTAAACGGAAGAATTCTTCGAACGAAGAGCCTGTTAAAAAAACGTGCTTATCTTATGCCTGAATTCAACACAAATTCGATTACCATCGGTCGCGTCGCAAGTTTCGAAGAATATCGTCGAAAATCGAGGACAGCCTCTCGAAAATTTGTCAGCCTCGGACCCGTTAATTTCTCCGATTCGTAGAAATCGAATGCAATCACCGATGCAACGCCTCGGCTGGCGCCGAGGCGTTAAATTCAATCGCGGGCCCCGGTACTTTGCGTTGCTCAACCGAAGAAATTACAGTTTCAACCGGGGACGTCTAAATGGAGGCTTTAAACTCACCGGTGTCCTACATCCAGCGCGATTTTTCTCTCCTCCCTGCCCCTCGCCCGGTCGTCGCGTAACTCCGCGGATTACGTGGAAGGTAGATAATTAAAGAGGATCTTTAAGGAATCTCGAATCCGGAGAGGGTTTCGGCAAACTCAATTTCTTCGCCGCGGTTCTTGCTTCGAGCGTTCGATTTGTCTCCGAGTCCACGGACGTTTTACAACGTCCCGATCATATTTGGAAAAAGCGCCCGCACTTCGAGACTTAACGTCGACGCTCTCTCGTTGACCCGGTAGCCGTAACGAATTTCCAAAATAAAGAACGTCCGTTTCTGCGAAACTTTCGCTCCTTTGTACGATTCGTTCTTTGTACGATGCTCTCCTCGTTGTTGCGTTGAGATTGAAGTTACTCGTTATTTTTTCTCCACTCGACTTGAAGGATCTAACGGGATGAATTCTTTATCCATTCAGTTCATTGGTACTTTGGAAATCAAAATTTTGCTACTCTTTTTTTATCACTATCGATTAATTTAGGTCTATGTAGTATTATGTATGTAGCGTGCAGTGGTAATATTATTATTTGATTAATAATTGTTTTGAATACTTTCAAAGAACAAGGAAAGAATGAAATCTTTCGCTGCAATAAAAATTGGACCCATTCCTTCAGTTTCGTTTGACGCAATATTCTGGCTAAGGATACGGAAGTTTTTAAACGCTTTGTAGAATGATAATAATAATGATTCGCCAGTAGTAAAAACGCTCTAACGAATCAGCAAACTTTTGTTCAATTGAAATTTCGAACAAAGTAGAGGAGAAACGAACTTTAATTATGGAGTTGTAATTCAACTTTAAATTATACTACTGGACGCGAGGAGGGCTTCGGAACTCCCCAGTCGTTTTCAAGCAAAATATTAAATTAGACTCTGCACTTTTTTCTCTCTTTTCTCGGGAAAAATCTTAAATTACATTTTCCAAAGTTGCATCTTCGAAATTGACGAAACTACAGCAAATTATCAATCAAACTTAGATACAATGTCTTATCGCTGTCTTACAAATAAGAAGATTATAATTAAAATTAATTTTATTCATCGATTCTTTTCAGTATTCAACAGACAGTCGTGCAGCTATTTAGTACGCATAAGGAATATTTCATTTCTAACGTCTGGAACGTTATTTTATTTCATTTCGCCTGCAGGAAATTTTTAAGTGCGAAGTTAGTTACAATAAGTGTAATTAGAAGAGATTTATAAAATACCCAAAGGATATACACGGTACATTCATTCCCTGAAAATGAATTTGCATAAAAATCCACAATTCTTTCCTAGCAGAGAGAAAGAGAGAGCACAATTGTAAATGATAAAATGACAAATTTCCTAGATTTGCAACGTCTATGTGCTATCTTGACATGAACCGTGGATTAGCGATATTCGTGTTATTCTGGGACGTTTTAATCCCGACGGTAACCAGTTTTGCGGAATATATGGGTCCCTGTAGCAAAAGGATTAAAGCTCCTTCAACGTCAGTGTGCATCACACGATCTGCATCCTGTACGTCGTAGTTGGCGAGCAGGAGCAAATACTCGAGCTGTAGGTATCTGGTGAAAATAATAACGAGGTAACAGTTGTTCCTCCAGAGTCTTTAGAATGCAAGAACGAATGTTCGCGAAATGAAACTCGCCGGATTTTTTTTTTTTTTTTGGCAAGGACGGTCGTGACTCTTTTACCCTTAAAGTATCCCCACTGGCAACGAGAGAAATGGCGATGCGACAGTTAGACGACCGAACCTTTTGAATTATAGATATATACATTTTACTTTACTACTTTTGGGAATTGATAATTCTTAATAAAATTTCTCTCGGATAAATATGGATTTTGTCAAATATTGTAGCGTGATTTTCTATGTTATTCGCACAATTGCACGCGAATGTGAATGTCTTCTCGCGGCGACTTTATTCCAAAACTAAGCAGTATAGTGGAAATTCATTAAAATGTAAAATTTTTCCTGCGATAAATGTAGATATTATGGCAGATTGCCAGTTTATCACTAAAAACTAACGTGTAATAAATGTCACACCGTGCTCCGTTGAATTTTTCGATTCACATACATACTGTAACCCCGTATCGTAAATTTCCGAAAATTCAACACCTACGTAAAATTTTACTCTTGTAGTGAATTGCCTTGTAATTTATTACAGAGCAGATATACTGGTCCGTCAGTCAGTTCCTCGTTTATTGCTCATTTCGAGATGAAACTGCGAGACTGGAAATCGTTGAAGATTATTTGATTTGAATGTCGACTGCGTATAAAAAGGAGAGAATTCTCGACAGAATTAAGAGAACGCACGTGCGAAATAAAATCTGCATTCTCCTCGGAGAACGCATGCTCCTAGAACGTAGCAATTGTTGAGAATGGAACGTTCCCCGTGTTGTATTTCCAGGAACGTAGATACAATTAAATTTCGCGACGAGGCAGAATTTTCCGTTTTAATTAGTTTCGATTCGAAGTCTACCTGGAAGGTATAATATAACACGACGTTACGTTCTTGTATTTGTTAATTAACAGCTTTTAACGCGATTTCGCTTCGACATTGCAAGCGACGAAACGTGCGTCTCGAAGAATTTATACGTTGCTTATATCCTTGTATCCCGTTCTCACGAGAAATTACTTCTTTCAATTATATCGTAACCACTTTCGGTCCAATTTGACGTTATGAGTTTAAATGAATTGAAATGTTCCAAGCTCGAATGAAATACAAAAGAAGTTTCATCACAGTCTTGTTATTTCTAAACAATGCGTATCGCTTTTGATCTAATCTCTATATATTCTTTTTATAGTCAACTAAACACGCAGTTTCACAAAATTCTTTCTCGTCGAAAACGAGTGAAGGAATTTTTCGCAGAAAACGAGAATAAATTATAAACGACTCAAAGAGGTCGTTGTTGTTTCGTGCAAAGCTCTTTACAACTCAAAGAACTGAATCTAATTTAAAAATGTTTTATCCGGAGGTTTACTGTAATTGTTTTTCTAATGAAAGGTTCCATAGTTTTTAAATAATAATAAAATTTTTTGTACATATATAAATACATGTGACGTAATATAATTCAAATAATTTATATATTATTTCACACAATTTATATTTATATTTATATTACGATACGTATAATACAACATGATACTTTTTTTATCCCTAATATTTAAGTCTTCGGTCTCGCGACCGATGACGATCGTTAATTTTTACCATCATCGACTTTTTACAGAATCTTCAAACATATTGCTTATATATTCGGACGCGATGCATCATTCTTCCGATGAATTCCAATCAGACGGCGCTTATTGAAAGGCATTGTTCACTCGGTAATTATAAAAGTACACAGAACAACCGCAATCTGTCGCAGCGGATTAACGAATATTCTCGCCGTCCCCGTAAAACCGAATCGCGTTTATCTTCGACGCGACGAGGAACCGACCGACCTCGATCCAATTGTCCGTTCCGTATCCAGCCGATTGCTGTTAAACACGCCGCGATGATTACGTTCGTTAAATTGAAATCTCTTTTCTCCCGGAAATCCCTCTCGCTCGATCCGCGGTGGGTACATACACCCACCCTCCGATATTTTCAACGTGTTTTTCGGGCGAAATTGTGCGCGTTCGTTAACGAGGGTGTGTTTCGAAGTTTCACGGCACCCCGGGCGAAAATTCTGCGCCGTGTTGCGATCATGTTTCATTCTTGCGCCGGAGGGATGAGGGGGGGGGGGGAGCCTTGCGCAACGCACGTCCGACGATTTCGCTTGGAATATTAATTGAAACAAAATACCCTAAATATCGGAAGCAACCAAAGTGCATCGAAATGAAATTATCCGCAGCTACGTTATAAAACTCTGAAACTTTTATTTGCATTAATCTCTTGTTTATCGGCTCGTGCTTTTTGTTTCTCCGAGTTGCATCACTGTTCGTCGATGTTCATCGGTAGGATGAACTTCAACGATCGTGGATATCGGCGGATTTTATTTTAAATAAAACGAACAATTGTGCGATCAAATGTACTCTTCACCGAATTGGTTGTTGATTTCGAATTAATTGGCGTATATGTTGCGTGTACGTATGTGTATTTGCGCGTTCGTATTGTTACAGGCTCCAATCGAAATCAGTTGAGAGGAAGTCTATTGCATTGCTTTACGAGAAGTAATATTGGAGGACGGTGGATATTGGAATTTAGATTCAAAGTAACAGTAGCAATAAACAATAACTACAAACACTAATTTTCTTATTTAACAGGTAGTTTAATTTAGCGGTAATTTGAATTTACAAACCAAGACTGATTATTCTGTATATATTGCAGAATGTTTAGTATAGGTGTTTATGTCGCAGAGAATGTAATATCGTGATGAGATACGAAATGTTTGTGCAACTTTATATTCTTTCAAATATGATTGATACCGAAACTACGGACGATTAAAATACAAAACTTGTATCGGGGAAATTAAAGTGCAAAAATCAGAACAAAGTTTGAAGGACGCAAGCTTTCATTTATGCACTTTACGAGAAAAAATCATTTAAATCTCTAAAAATTCGCGGTATGTAAACTTGGGAAATTTCTACGAAAAATTGCGAATTAATTAAAAGAATTAAGTAGAAAGTTGTTTCGTCCATTGAATACGACAATAAGCGCTCTTCGGGATCTCAAATTTCCCAGAAATGCACGAACAATAGAGCGCGTTTATCAAGTAGAAAAGGAACGAACGCGGTTGTCAGCCGTAACTTCGTTAACGCGTCGTTCGAATATAATCGATCTTTGATCTTCACGATCGAACAACCAGAACTCGTCACGTCCGTCAAAAAAGAAGAGGCGCGCGTTCCGTTCGAAAGAGATGAAACGAAATTGGAAAGAAATATAATTCACGAAGCGCGAATATCGAATTAAAAATGCTTGCTTCATTGCCGGAAGGCGCGTTCCAGCGGGAGCTATCGTGAAATGGGGAAATTCATCGTTATTCATTTTCGTTGAGCTGTCGTAATCAACTCCCCCGTCGCTTCCGCCAGCAGATATTAACTTAATATATTATGCATGTGCAACGCGGCACGCACCGAGTCGGCGAAAGAAGCTGTGTCTCGTTGATGTTTCATCGAGTGAAAAATTAAAATCGCGCTGCAAAGGTACGGTGTTAATCATTAATCCTCAAACTTTGTCTGATTTCGTTGCCTCGATATTTACGACGCTGCTCGTAATTTTTCATTGTTGAAGCTCCTCGCTCCTTAAACTCGCTGTTCCAGTTTGAAATTTTAATTAGATCTCCGAAAGAGTGACTCTCTCTTGGAAATTGGTTAACCACGGTCGAAAGTTTGACGAGTCTGTTCAATTTGGATTTGAGGAGAGGAACAACTGTAATATATTACTTGGAAGAAAATCAGAGATGTTTTAAAAGTACAATCTTCAACTTTTGGGTCTCTTTTTCCAAAAAAAAAAAAAAAAAAAAAACTCCAGAATTGATACATTCTCGCCTTGTTACATTACTTCTCTTGCACGTACTTTATTTCTGATTTTGTTACTGTTTCCTTTTTTTCATTTACGATGTGTGTGCTTTTCCAAGCATTTCGCCTTTTTTTCCATTTCACTATTCCGTGTGTGTTCCATTTTTTTAGAAATTTTTAGATTTCATCCGATATTTACCTCAATTTTAGATTTAATTCAACATTTAACTCGATTCTCTTTCGTATTTATGCCTTGATTGATTGCGAGTTTATAGTTTATACTTTTTAATTGAAAAAATGAAACCTTTTTAGTTGAAACGTTGTTTTACATCAGCAGATATCATAGAAAGGACTTTCTTTTTTATACGCTTTTTCACAATATGACGTACACTGTGTACGTGGATCGTTGCGCTCTTAAATTTTCTATAAATATTCGCAGACTAATTATTAATTAGCTCGCTCAAAGTTCGAAAAGTAACTTTGCCAATCCCCTGAAACTAATTAGCTCGAATCGTACATTTCAATTTTAATGTACAATTTTGACGTACACCGTGGTGGTATACACAGTTTCGGGTGAAGAAAAAACAAGGAAAAAAGATTCCACCGTTTCACGCGATAATTAAATTAAACTGTACAATTCTCGCAACGTCAGATTACAAATTAGTTTCGACCATTTATTGGTGAATTCAGGCAAGAACAATCATCCAACGTGCCAATGAATTTCATTCTCGAATGGGCTGAGCAACACGTTAAACTTGGTCGAGTTGAATCAAAGTGCGTTCCGTAGCTCGATTTTCCCACTTCGGTTGCATGTGTCGAGCAAAAGAACGATAAATTTGCTCGAAACAAGAAATCTACTGTAGATCCTCGAACTTTTACGTGTCGACTTCGCTTCGAGTTTCGATTTTTTTAAAAAAATATTCAAACGCGAAATACTTTTTAACATTGGGAAAATACAAGCCGAAAGAACGTAGCAGGGCCAAGAAACTAGAAATAGAATGAATAAGAATGAGAGTAATGAGACTAAGAATAATTTATCTCCGATGTTGTGGTAAAAAGACAAATAATGCTTCCTCCAAAAATTGGACTAATCACGCGTCAGAAATATACTGACATTTTTTTTCAAAAAACTATCTCAGAAGTCTTTTAATTTTTAACATTCGTTTAATATTCGATTTCTAAATTGTACATGCATCTCTAACTTGTACAACAATTGTACTAATAATTATATTCGCTTGTTGTACAAAGCATCGTATTTTCATGCAACAACAATGCTAATGATTAATTAATTTCAAAAATCCGCGTTGAAAAGAGCTGGAGAAAGAATTAACTCGTAGAATTCTGAGCAGCGCTCGATATTGAGTTATCTTAATGGAAAATGGTAACCAACCTTGGTGAAGGTTTGCCAAGTTGTTCACAGTAGCGGGAACCACGGTATTATGTTAGGGATGTTCTTTCACGATTAATGATCGTTTCGTACAAAAGTTCTTGCGTGAACCGCGGCAACACAATTCGTTTTTTCCCGGTCAATCTTTCGAACAAGTTGAGACATCGTAAATCTCGCTGATCCCCCAATGAATAGCTATTGTTCGACCAATATTCTGTAAAATATGTGAGGGCGCCAAAAAAAAAAACCCATAAAAGTTTAACTTTCTGTCGGTCAATTTATTTCTGATTTTATACAGAAATTTTACAGATAATTGGTGTCACAGAAATTTATTTACTATCGTCCTGAAATATATTTTAATATTTAATCATTAAAATATATTTATTTACTTATACGTGAGAAACGCTTTTACAGTTTTAATAACTGTGGAAGCAAAAGGTATCAATTATTTTAATTACACGTGTATGTAAATTCTAGAATTAATACGACTTTTGTAGGAAACTAGGAATATTCGCAATTAAATCTACAATTATACGCATGATAATGGATCTGTAATACAGTTATACATATTTATGACACAATTATACGTAGAATAATAGAATACTCAACGTATTCAAAGCTTTTCAAAGTATTTAAAACTTGTGTAAAAGTTCTGATACAAGAATACGTACAAGGATAAGGATTTTGGTTCTTTATTATCGCCATTAGAAAATAATTGTAATTGTAATGATGATATTCGTGATATTTTCGCAGATTATTTTACAAAAATTTTACACGTTGATCTGCATAGAATCGTGACGTGAGTTCATGTAAAATGCACGCAGAAACCAAAAGTACTAAAAAAAAAACTTGTCATAAATATTTCCACGCGATCCACGAATCATTTTACAAAAATTTTATACCAAATAAGAAAGGTCAAAGTTTCATCAAAGGTTACAGGTCTACGAGACAATTTCTACGTGGAAATTGCAACGCGGAGGTGAGATAAAACGCGCGAAAGTGTTAAAATAATGATTTTTACACGTACTATCTACATAATCGTTTTACAAAAATTCCGTGCCAGATGGGAAAGAACGCGGATCAAAGTTCGCGGGATTCATCTCTACGTGGAATTGCAGTCGCGAGATAAAGTTAAAAGTCCTTTAAACGAACGGGTTGTCGTTTCAATCAGATTTAAAACGTTCCCAGCGGCCTTATCAGGAATTACGTTGCCGCTTCGCATATAGGATGAGTGCATTTTCGAGGGAGATGGACGGACAAGTGGCGGAGCCACGCGAAAAGATACGTACGTCTGTCTCATCTACTTGTCTTTCGTATTCCGCAACTTACGTTAAAGTTAAAGAGATTTAACGTTTTTACTTAAGCGACGAGCTTCCCTTTCTGGAAAAAGCTATATCTTTTTTATCAAATCGGATCGTCATAAAGCTAGTATCTATTTCGCAAACAGTTGCAGACGAAACAGATTAATAGAATTTTCGGATCAAATTGCATACCGTTAGGAGATCAAGAAAATTGTTAGTTTATTCGAAAATAATACCTTCTTCGTTAATTTTGTGCTTCAGACGAATCGCAAGGTTTTGGAACGTTGAGTTTTACCCTTAGTTTCTATTTGCCCTTTCACTCATAAACGAAACGTTGATTTGTACAATTGTAAAAATTAGTTTAAACGCGATTAACGCAACTACATTTAATATATTGAATGCTACATTTCATTGTCTTCATTGTCCAATCTACGAGTCGACGAACAAACGCACACTGTTTCGAACAAACGAAGTTCGCGGAGCGAACTTTTTTGATCAAACGTCCTAATCCTGCTCCGACTCGTAATCGAAGAATTCCAGTCACGTGCCAGTCGGTTTCGGCTCGTTATTCCGCGCGAACGCTCGAAACACTCCGAACGAGAAGAAACCAAAGAGCCAAAGGAACCAAAGCCAGTCGGTCGAACGCGTGCGAACGGATTGCGCCAGTCGATCGATACGTCGCTTATCTCGCGCGTATCTGTTCGATCCTTTCTTCGCGAGGGTCAGACTGGAACGATCTCCAACACCTGCTCGTTCATCTTAACGTGCACTTCATTTATGCTCCGACGAAGATAATGCGGTCGGATGTGGCTCTAATGAGGTCGGAGGGTGGCAAGGGCGCAATACCTGTCCGACGGAAATTCACGTGCTTCTGCACGAATTCGCGAGGGTGTCGATTATCGATCGATATCATTGACCACCCACGGACGAGTTGCTCCTTTCTATTCCCCGGTGTGTTATTCCCTCGGATAACTGTTACGCCATCCTCATTGTACGGAGCAACATGTGGAGACGCAGGAGAGAAATTTATTTCACGTTACCCGAAGAAGAACTTGCGGGACCAATTCGACGAAAATTGAAACGCGTCCATTTTCGGAAAGTCGAGCCTCAAATTCTCCATTGAGTGTCCTTTCTAGAGGATTCGAGGTTCGAGGAAATGTATTTCGACCTAAACGAAGAAATGAAGAAACAAAATATGAAATGAGAATTTTCCGAGAATGACAAGCAAGTAAAAAAATAAGCGATTTCCTTCGCGAGCCTTCGTAATAAGAAATTCGGACTTGAACGAAGAAACGGAGCAACGCCGATCGATAGCTCCCAATAAAATAAAACGCTGGGAGAATACGAGAATAGAAAAGGAGAAGCTAAATGTTAGCAAGTATCGAGCCGCGACTCAACCTTTAAGAAACAGCAACGCAAATATTACATGAGCCTTCCTTTTTCTATACACTATCGATCGCACGTTCTCGCAGACGAAATAATTGGCGACATAGATATGTAAAATTCGCAAGTGTGTCAGGTCATTCGGAGGAAACAGAACGCTCGTGGCTTTCTTCGTGAGAAGCTGTGTCCGATTGCCGAACGCTAATTATTCGAGATTCGCTCCCGAATCTAACGTGCTGCGATCAAACACGTACAGGTTTGTAAGTAACAGTAACATCCTTCTGTTGATTAAAGTTGGAAAAAAGTATAAATGTATTTAGAATTGTATTTTTCTGCGTAACGAGCATAATATACACAATGACGTTATTTTTTCCCCCTCTTTTTGTATATACTAAGTCTGCTTGTCGAAGATTGATGAAAAGTATTTATTTAATTTGTCGTACGAAAGAGGAGGAAAACAGACGCAACTTTTTTTGATTATCTATACGACACGCTATTGTTGACGCTAAACAGTCGAAGAATTACATTTAGTGCACGCGTATTTACGAAAACAACGTGACTGTCAGTATGTAGTTTATTTTATCTTCTTTCTCAAGCAGTTTCTTCCAATTTCAACTGAAAAAAAAAGAAAAAAATATATGTGACTTGTTGCACTTGTGTGACATCACCCTGTATATCGTCCGTGATGAGTATCCCTCGAATGGCGTTCTAATCGCCGATTCCAACTCCTTTGACGGAACTTGGACACTTGTGTTCGAAGCGTGCCATGCTCTATCGTCAAACAATCCGGAAGAACGGATGTCCTGCGATCAAGCTGCTGGTAGTTTCACGGAAAATAATCGCAGCTCCCATATTCCAGCAAAGACACCTGTCGTTTTCTTCTAGAAAAATGGCAGCTGCGAAACGTTGAAGCCTCTTCTTCTATGTATTCGTTCCTTTCTCTATGCATTAACCAAGAGAAACGTATTTCGTTGCAGATACAAGGCAAGAGCCTGAGCAAAAAGTTTAAATCGCTGTAGTCCTCGAGAATTACCCCGTAGGGTGAAGTGTAAATGTTGGAAGTTTCGTCGATCCGTCTGAAAGCTTCCAAAAGTTCGTTAGAAAAAGTTCTCGGCTTTCTTTCTGCGACGCGACGACAGAAAAATTACGACAAAGTAATTTCTTTCAATGGAATTTATCGAAGGTCTTTCACATTTGAACTTGTACGGTATTACAATACGATGGTGGATAATTATAATTTCATAATATTAATATTAATTTATAATATATAATACATAATTTCTAGATGCTTTTTTCTGTTATTATTGTATACAGAAGGATTCAATAAGAATTAGCATTTAAACGACCTCTGTTTATGGTATATCGTACGAATTTTTTATCACGTACGCGAATCGATGCAGTTCGACATTTTTTGTATAAAAGAAAAGTATTGATTTATACGTGTTCAAAAATATAATAATTAATTCAGTTTTGTAGAATTTATCGTACGAAAGATAGGAATGGTATTCTCGTATTCATATTGTCCTTATCTTTCGTGCAGTACGTTAATTAAAATTAAAATATCACCTCGATGTGCGTGAGTTTCGTTCTTTCAACTGTATGTGTAAAAATATAAATCTACATAAATAAACAGTCTACTAACTAGCGAACTTTGATCGTAGAATTGAATTTCACTCATTCACCGAGCTTATTCCTATTACGCAATCAAATATATTGGTAACGTTTCGCGGTTTGTAAAATTTCACTAATAAATCTGCAAACTGATATATAGCCATTCAGGTTATCATTCCTATTACGTATTAAAATATGATAATATCATTCATATCGCTCATTCACATTGTTAGTTGCTAAAATTGTTATGCAAATTTCCGAGTAGATTTAAATACAGTAGTATTTAATATCCCATACTTGAACTGGCAGTTAAACTAGCAGTTAAAATGATTTAATCCTTAAATGCACGCTGTTACAAACTTCTGTGCCATCGAATCTAAACGTATCACCTAAATTGTGCGTTTCAGGCTTAATAACGAAACGAATTCCATTTATTCGAATGGGAACTCGAGAAAATTTGTGTCAAACTGTGGAAAACTGTCGTATATAATACCGGTTATATACCTAACACTTTTCAAAAGTTGCTCGCCAAGGTTACGATTAATACGGATGGCATTAACGCGATTAAAAAGGATAACAGAATTTGCGGACGAAATTTTGAAGCTGAAAGGCTGGACGAAATTTTGTAGCGGAAAATACGATTATCGCGTAACGAGTTCCACTTTCGTAGCTGAGCCACGAAACTACCCGGCGATTCAGCGATTTTTGATTGCGTTTCCGAGCGAAGAAAACTTCCGTTGGAAGTTTCCCGTGTAGCGAAACCATGGATCGTGGAGAAACAAGCGACTGTAGGTGTCACGGCGAGAGTCCCAGTTGAATTTCAAAAGATAAATGCGCGACAATCTCGACGAACTTTGGTAGGATCGCCAGAGACTATGAGTCTCTATGAGTTATAAAATAACCAAGTATCCCCACTAGTCGGAAGGAAACGATTAGCTCGTGTATCGGAGATCTAAAGACCTTGCCAATGATTTGAAGGGAATGAAAGATGTGAAAGATGCATGATGGAAGGATTTGGAAGGTTGGACTAGATTCTCATCCTCCAGTGACTCTTTACCCCAGACTGCTTGTCATTGTACCTACCCGCTAGGCTGGCCCCCTAGTGATCATCCATCCTAGTGAATTTCCACATACTGCTTAACCTCGGAGATTGGCAGGACTTCGACGCTAGGCGCGCAGCCACTTGCGGCTTGTGCTAGTCAGGAAAATCGGAAAAATGGTTCCCGAATGTAGCAACGTAACAGGTCGAGCAAAGTGAAGACACAAATTTGAAGATTAAAGTCAAACTTTTTCATTTTTTCGGGCGCATTTTTACACAAGTTTCCATCGCAGTTTTCGCGGAATTTTAGGAAGTAGCGAGACTTTGTTGTTCCTGGTCATAGGGCGCGTATGACGCTAGCTCGAGTTGGTGATCCATGTATCCGAGATTTAGTTAGGTTTCGGTAGACTCGGCAAGTTTGTCCATTCGGTCAATGCACAGAGTTTGCGACTGGTGGTTAAAACGCACTTTGTTATCCTTCATCGAATTTTTGGTTTTCGGTACGCGATAAAAGTCAAAGTTCGGCGCGCGAAACGAATTGCCTCGCACGAACCTTTCTGCAAGCTGATAATTCCAATTTTCGTAAATTTTTTCGATTTTGTTATAACGAAGAATTAAGCACTGCAGAATGGAGGAATGCATAATTCGCGGAACATAGTTGAATTTAAAGAGCTAAAGGACTGCTATCAATTTAAATGAAGATTCAATTTAAAATTACCTTTTTCTTCGTGGTGTATTTTAATACAATTTAAATTTAAATTTAATGTATATTTCAGCACAGAACTGATAGAAAATTAAAGTGAAGAAAGCTTTGATACGACAGTGATTAAATAATCATACAAAGTGTAATAATATTTTTTCGTTAATTGATATCACATATTGGGGATTCAGTATTAAAAACGAGCAAAGTTGGATTACTTAATTTTGATGTTTTTAATTTAATTTGATTATTAACATCTACCACAGAGAATGTAACACGAATCAGGCGTATAATGTAAAATGAATTTTAGTAGTTAAACATAAATTACCTAGAAACTTGGCGATATCCCTGGAGAGTCAGTGTGTAAATATTCAAGTGACTTTTTCATTCTAGAGTCCGAGACAGTGTCGTTAAATGATGCTTTGATTTAAATGACAGTCAGTTTCAAACAAAATTTTAAACAATACTCTGAAAAATGAAGAAAGGAAAATATCAAACAATTTCTCCACTTTCAAACTTTAAAGTAAATTAATATAACTCCCGACACAAGGATAAATTTTATTTTCTTCTTGCTGAATTTCAAAGTAAAATCAATGTAACTTTTAAATTTTAAGCGTCAGCTTCGAAAAGACTGCGTACCTTCGTTTCTAAACGCGCCACGACCAGACCAGGAAATGAGAAAAAACTCAGTAAAAACTGGTACGTCAGTAATTCGCTTAATTGAGTCTCGCGGAAACGATTGAATTTTTATTCCACTTCTGTTGCGAACGCCTGTTTCAATTATGCTCCGTCATACATAACAGCTCAAAGTTATTTAAATATTCATTTTCCTCCTCGAAGCATTCGTAGATTCCACGCGTCGCGAAAAAAGGATCGGCGATTGTGTAATTCAGTTACGTTCCTTCCTGGTGAATTCTGGTCTCCGTCAATAAAAAGATTATACGGCTCTCTCAGCCGTATAATACTATACACGAAGGGGACCCGGTTTGATACTTTTCAAAATTCAGCAGAGTGGATAGTATTGTTAAGAGATGGAAGAAAGTCGTATTATCGGTACTTCGATCTGGTTCCCAGTAAGAATTTGATTAAATCGGTTTTTATACTCTCGTACAAATGCGTCGAGATTGTCATTATTGCAGATTCACGTTTTCACAGATACACCCAAGTAGATTTAAATATTAAAATGTTTAATTCAATATATAATGTTATATTTATATAATCATAAATTCATGGTGCTCGCCAAGACGACGCAACGTTGCATACTTGAAAATGTGATCTTAAAATCTCATTTTGTTTGAAACTTCAATTAAATATCAAACAAAAGTTCGATGATACATTAGTAGACTGTGGATTTTTGTGCGTTTGCGGAAAAATTACGTTTAAAGCATGATTCTTTTAATAGTTCTTGCAACACTTAACAGACAAAATATCTCACCTCTGATAAAAATATGAAATTTCAGTCTATTCGTTAAAACCGTTTTCTCTGCCATCAGATCGTTATTATCACAGAAAAAATTGTTATTGAAAAACTTAGTCAGAAAAGCACTGAATTAACTATTCCGTTTAAAAAAAAAAGAAATAAAACATTTTTATCTGTAACGCAGTAACAAATTCACCAATAAAAGGATTAAAAAGAATATCAAACAAATTTTCACGGTTCCGCTATCGCAGTCTCGAAAGTGAAAAAAAATAAAAAAATAAAAAAATTATCGATCCAATGAACGTTGTCGGAGCTTAAACACTTTTAAAAGTTTCAGTTTATACATGGAGGACCGTTGATGGAATTGTAAGAGAAGTATTGATATTGTAAGAGCTTATTGCAAACGTTGAACGTAGAACGGCGAGCAATTGAAAATAGAATCAGAAGTGGATTTCCGACGATGTGTTTCGCGCTCAGTTTTAGAAGGCCCGTCGTCGCTGAGCAGCGGGAACACGGTTAATCGAGCAAACGCTGTAACTCAAAAATATTATAAACCAGCTTCGGTTCGGATTAATTAAATGGAATAGCTCGATAACAATGCGCGCGGATTAAATCGAACGGAACTCTTTCAGGAAGATTAATTAACAAAAATTCAATCGCCCTTCGTTTCGATCTGTTAAATCTCTCCATAAAGTCGACCGTCCAAATGAAAAATAATAAACAAAAAATAAATAGCGATGAATACAATAGCTTCGATGAATACAAAAGTATCATAAATATGTGATGTAACGTACAGTGGTAAAATAAATACACGATACAATGTACATTATATTGTTAAATAAAAGTGTAAATAAAGTATTATTACATACAGTCACATATGGATCACGTTATATTGTATATATATAATAATGTAAAAAAACTATAGCTTCATTTTTAGGCTCAATTTTGACATGGACAAAACCAAAATTGGAAATAGTAATTCACAAAACTTGCAATTTAATTTAAAATAATATCAATGACTACTCATTATTGAACAAGCCATTTTACAAATTTTTTATGTAACACGTTGAAAGTTCAAGCTTCTATCCGCGTTTTTCTCGAATCGAGGATGGTTGCAATTAAAATTACACTCGTACAACTTCAAATCATAACGAGTTCGAGTCCGCTTGTCGTCAATCGGTCTGACACAAAGGATTCCAGCAACCACGAAGCTGCGGATAGACGATTCGGCCAGAGGGCGAGCCGAGCTTTGTCAGTTAACAAACCATGGTATTAACGTCAATCCTACCCTACATCGCGGACCGTTGTTTCCAATATCAGAGTGTTCGAGTCATCCTCTCCGATTATCAATCATCTCATTAAACGTCGACACGCCAACCTGTCGGTCAATCTTTGTAATCTGGGTGATTAACAAGATTGATAGAAAAAGCTTGCCGTGTACGTGGACGAGTTAATGTCTTGTACGTGCTACAGCGAGCTTGTTAGAGAAAAGAAAAGAAACGTAACAGGAAAATGACGTACGACGTTAATGAAAAGTACACGATGTACTACGATCTCTTTCTGAAATAGCCTCTTGACGAGAGAAACGTACAAGGTGACTCAAGCTTGGCCGTTTTATTATTGAACAAAATATTTGAACCATGATTATTTCGTTACTCTTTGGATAACAAAGCTATTTTAATCCATCACGGACTGTGCTGTAATTTATTGTAATAATATATAATTAATATAATACGTAATTTATTATAATACTGTAGCGGCCCTACGATTCCTCGACTACGAGTTTCGAACACTCGACTAGCACAAGCCGCAAGTGGCTGCGCGCCAGGGGAAGGGTGGGTGATGATCATCGGGGGCCAGCCTAGCGGGGGGTAGTTACAACAACAAGCGTTCTGGAGTAATAAAGGAGTCGCTGCCATCAGCCCCACTGATGATGATGAGTCTAGGCAAGTGACTCCGAGACGAAACGCAAATTCTCGCTTTCTCTCTCACTCCTTCTCTCCTTCCCAGCAGCATCCAGAGTTTTAAATACCTTACAGATCCCTAAATAAAATACACTTAGAAAGAGTTAATCTGAAGAAAGAGCCATTAACTATATAATTCCACAAATAGGAGAAATAATCTTCCATTTGGACGCCATTTCCTCGATCGTAATCGTGAAAATTTGAAAACGCATAGAAACCCGCGTTTCCGGATCTTGATATTTCACGTCGGCTCGCAAACGCATCCTCCTCGTCGCGTTAATTTCCCGGAGGGGGGGAGTTTTTCGAGGAAAATGAAATTACCGTTGCTAATTTCCATAGAACGGCAACGCCGAGCTTCCTCGAAAGCGCGGCGCGCGCTTGCATGGTTTATTTATCAGGCCCACGTAATCCGAGGAACGCGTTGGCAAAGGGAGAGCCGTCTGTAAACTCTCGGCGGAAAATTTATCGAGGAGAGGGAACTTGTTACGCGGCAGCGCGAGCAACGCCTCTACAACGATTGTTACGACACGGTGGATACGAAACGGGAGAATCGTTTGAATGATTCATTCGTAGTTTATCACAACACGCAGAGAGCAGGCAACGTTTCCGCCTGATGAAACGGACCGTCAGTTTTCGAACTTGCTGAATTGTAAGTTCAGAGACGAGGGTCGCTGCGACGTTGCGAAGAGGATCGGACGAAAAGAAACGATCGTTTTTCAGAAGCGATGGATGGACAAATTTAGCAAGGATAGCTCAGCTGGACACGGTCTGTGTAACGAGGTTCGTTGCGTCGGACGACCTAACTTTAGCGTGGATATCGGACTATCTAAGTTTCACGTGGCGTGGTCTTACATGACAGAATTGCGAAATTTACGTAACGTCTCTGACATATTGATTGCCGATGAATTATTTGATTCGATAGAGGTTCGCAGGATTTAATAATGTTTTCAACGATATTACGTCAGGTTCGTTCTTAATAGAATTTTTATTGGACCTTTTGAGTCTTTAGACTGAGGATTGTCGAACGCAAATCGTACAAAGTTCAACTACGAATGTTATTAAACTCGTACGTTGTTCCATTGAAAACCTATTAACCTACCTTTTATAGGATTGTTTAGCAGCTTGACACTGATTCGTTTTAAAAAAACGATTATGTTTGTTCGAACGCAAGGGAGCATCATCTAGAAATTTCACAGAAACGTGCGTCTAACGTATTTTTCTTCCATACTGGAGGCTGTCAGTCATTCTAAGAATCAAGATATAATTAATGAGGTTATTCATGAGAAGTCACGGAGCAGACAGCTCTGCGGGTAGTTTATCACGATCCATCGTATCAGATTGGAGTTCCGTCACTTTCCGATATATCCGCGGTTGTAAATTACCCATATTCGCGGAAATAGAACGTTCTCCACCGATTTATCGATCGGAGAAGATTGAAAAATTCGGAATAAATTCCGAATTACTCGGGCGAGCGTCCGCCGGTTTATCGATTACCAGGGAAATTAAAAAAATGCAGAATAAATTTCGTCTTAGTCGCGCAAACTTCCGCACTTTCGGGCGAAACAAATTTTTTCGTGCATTTTTCTGCAAAACAAGAACGTTACAATTGAAATGAATTATTACGTTACTTGATTAAAATAACTTTGACTCTTTGATCTTCTTGCATCAAAGGGATACTCGGAACTGTTAAATTTTGATTTATGGAGTAAAAAATTGTTTGAAATTGTTTGTCATTAAACTGCGGATATTTATGCATCAATATTTTATACATCTTGTAAATTCTTTCGAAAGGGTACACAAATACCCGCCTGGTTATTACATGTCTGTTGTCATGTTTCGAAAGAACAATTACAATTACAAATACGATAACAAAGGCAATATTGTAACATATTATTGCAATTATAATTTAAAATATAATCGAAATTTTGTTCTACATTTTCACGCGCAAAGTTTCGAATTGAACGCTCCAACGGATTGCCAACGGAGGAAAAATTGCCGCGCAGAGAGGAATTCCAGTGTCGTCGCAGACGTATCGATTCGCAATAAGATTTATTTCCGTGTGACGGCCAGTTGCCAATGCCCGCTGGCATGATTAGCACTCTGCTTTTACTCGCGCTGCTGCTTTTCTCCCGATTTAATTAATGTGTCGGACGCGGCGACTTCCTTGCTTAATTACAATGGCCGTAGACCGTCGCAGTTTCCCACGCCACGGCGAACATTGAAAGGCCACCGGGCGGTGTTTCCGATCGATTCTCGTCAACTTTCCCGTTTCCCGTTTTATTTCAGTTGCGGATTTAAGTTGCAGAACGGAAGCGCGACCGCATCCCGCGGAAACTTTTATCTATCATCGATTCGCAAAATATTTGCATACGAGAGCTCGCCGAAAAATGACGGAGAATTTTCGCGAGCGGCATCGAATGCCATCACTCGACAGTCACTCGTACAGGGCGCAGAATCTATGATGAAAACTAGATGCGACGATCGAGTCTGCAAAATCAAACTCCGTGTAATCCATTTTGCAGTGTAATAATAATCTTTACTTGAAACAGGAACGTATTTGTTCCAATTGTTGGGAAAGAAAATTTTCAGATTTTTACGGACTTCTCCAATATTTACTATGCACACCTCTGCTATTGTAATATGTAATTGCATTGCTGTGTAATTCATATCGTACACATGGTATATACCGTACTGCTATAATTTAATAAAACTTAAACGGCGAAAGAGAATTTCAAAAGAACTCCTCAATTTTGCAATTGGTAATTGCTAACATTGTTTTAAAAATTTTTCTTTAATTTATTTTTTTTTTTTTCAATTATTTGTGTTGTCACGTTATGACAGATGGATTTATCGAAATACGATTTCTATTTTGTAGTCGTACTATTATCCGGGTAATGTAAAATTGATAATTTTGTAATATTTTATCGATTATATTAACGTGCATATTTAGATTGCAGATTTTCATTTGTCCATAGAATTATGTTTTATATTTGCAATTTTGTTCTTTGTATCTTGGATATTTCATATATTTTTGCACGTAATCCTATAAATACATGAAAATCTATTAATAATATCGGGTATGAAGATTAATGTTAATTAAATTGCAGCTATAAATTACATAGTGCTTAATTAGTATTTAATACTAGCTGGTACAGTATATTATATACCAATACATAGTTAATACAGGACATGGATCTATGATATTATCAATTTTCAAAAGACTTGTATCTTCGAATGTATCGAGCTACTTCACGATAAAATATCATACATACATTCCTCGACAAAATATTTCTTTTTACACAAAAGACGGTAGAGTCGACAGTAACATGTTCTCTTCGGATATCGAAACAATTGCAACATTTTCTTCGTTGCTTGCACGTTTAAAATCGACATTAAAAATATATTTTGTGACACTCTGTACGTGACTGCACGCTATCGATAATTTATTCAACGGGTTATTTAGCCTCTGTATTTTGATACATCGCACGTATTGAGATCCAGTTCTTTTCATCTTCAGGCGAAATACATACACCCCGCTAAATAATAACGCGGAATGCCCACGCATTCGTGAAACTCGCGAATAATAAGAATATTCGTGCAATTTGCAAACAACCACTGGCACAAATGCACACGTACGTGTGTGTGAATTATTCAGCCATGAATCGTTCGGACAGTGTGCATCGATCGGCTAAAGAGAGGATGAGACCACTTCGTGAACAGGTAGAATGATACGTGCAGTTGATTGGTGGAAAATTTGGAATATTTGGTCGACATTATGTAACTGCAATTCGTGAATAACCTATTCGCGAATAAACGTTTCAATTTTCGATTTTTGGTCAAACGATTAACAATTTAGTCATAAACGTTCCTTTCATTTTACGTTACAAGTTAAGAGTGTTAGTTTTTAAAATATTAATATTATATATTAATGACTAATTGGGTATTCTACAGCATTTTCCATCTCGCGCTTCCACAATTTTACTTAAATCCGCAAGAACGTGTAAATTTGCGTAAAAATGATCGAGAAAGCGAAATTCGCGAATTATATCCCGAATGAAACGAGAAACTTGAGAAGATGATCCAAAACTCGTTCGTTGTATTTCGATCTGGAATAAGCTGCGCTTCCCGTTTGGAATTTTCGGAGAAAATTGCTCGGAGAATGTGTACCTTCTTCCCCGGTTCTTTGATTTCCCATCAAACTCTAGACGCGTTCTCGCTGAAACATTAACGAGCACTCGCGATTGTTACTTGGAATTTCTCGATCCGCGACAATTTTGGGGCCGACGTGGGTGTTGCCATGGAGACCTCTCTGTATTATTAATTCGATTCACCCGATTCAAAAACATTGTGCTCGCCTCGGGCGAACCGTGCCGCGCAAATTAACCGAACGAAACGACGATTACGCCAGCCGGGAATCCCTTTATTACACAATGGCGTCGTAAACCGTCGCACTTGGAATAGCAGCGCGTGACATTCAGCCGGTTACCTTGGTCGAAGATCCATGGTAACCGAGGTAAAGATCAATCTGCAAGCCCTACGATCTGTTTTACAAACATCGATCCCCTCTGGCTGACTACAATCCGATTTTACGTTTGTCCCAACGTGTCAGTGGACGGGAGATCCGATAACAGGAGCTCGCCCCATTACCTACCCCTTCTAGCTGTTTTTATCAATTTCAATTGTTCGCGAGACCGACCCCCTCTACCTACGGGATCAGGTAGAAACAAAAGATTCGGCGTAACGACATTCTTGCCCAAAAATAGACTCGTCGTTGCGATACTCGAGCCCTACGACCGACCATCCAGTCTCGAGCCACGTGACTACCCAAGAGTAGGGGAACCGAGGTGACTTGTAGGCGTTCCTCGGTCCCGAAAAGAAGAAGCGTCTTAGACTTCGCAAAGAAGTGTGTTAAAAGTCCTCGTCGATTAAGCATCTCAGATTCCAGCAAGCAATCGTCCAACATCCAAGCGATCACGATCAACTCTGCGTAGCTAATAACGAGGGCTACCGCCCCACCCATATCAGCGTGCGCAAAACAAATACAGTCCACCTTAACGCCAACACCAGATCTCGTCACGCGCGCGCTAACGTCAATATTTGAAACAGTGTTTAAAGTATTTTCTCTACAAATTTCCTCGCCCGATTCGCCCGATAAACTTTTACAACTGCATCTGTTGCTCGTACAAATGCAGCGTGTACACAAAGGACAAAGTAAGTCCCATTGTACTTACTCAACGCCTGAATCGGCGAAACTATAAAATGACGCGCGCGAACGAGCGCAGCCTGTCGCGAAACAATCGAACGTAGCTTTCAGGTTGCCATCGGTGCCAGCAACACAGAACCGGGCCAATTCCAGGCTGTGTCGGCACGAACAATCGCGACGAGGATCTTTTGTTGACGCGTAGCCAATTTTTCACTTACGACTCTCTATCGGCAAGTGCTCGGTGTCGATCGTTGTTTCCTGCTTCAGCCTCGATATTTATTTATTTATTTATTAATTTTTCTTTTTTCTCTTTTTTTCAAGAACAATCACTCGTCGCCTTGCGAGCAACGTACCAGATTTTCAGCGTACCAGTTGAATCTGCTTGTCAGCGATTTCCAATCTCGATGTTTAAACAAAGCGACGAGACGTGACGAGACGAGAATGCGCGTGTTGACTCATCGCCGATTTTGCTTGCTATTTCCGACGGAGCATAAACGTGCACGATATTTTTCTTTTTGGTTTTGCTTCAACGTTTCTTACGCGCGTATTCCGATCGATACGTACCGCAGTTCGATACGACAATATCGAACAAGTACACGTTTCGATGATGAAATTCTAATTGCATCGGAAGGCTAACTACAAACCACGATAAACTAACTTGAAGTTACCGATGCAAATTAAACGTCATTGTGTTATGTTACAATTTCAAACGTTGTCGAGCCGATTTATTTATTTATTCAAACTGCATCTGCGCGTTATTGAAACGATCTTTCACATTTTTCAATCCGTTTCGAGAATTCGACGCGCGTCGAGATCGACTCTCGCGACCACGCAGTAACATCGCGTTGCGCTCGCTGCAGCCAATTTGATTTAAAAGTTCGCTGAAAACGTCCCGTGGGACGGATCAATTCTCGAAACTAGCAGCTCCTGATGGAACTGCCGTTACGCGAACAACCATCTAATTTCGCTTCGGTTTTGTAGCAACCAAGTTCGACGATTAGGTGTTTGAACAAGAGTTACTTAGTTAGTGGAACTTGCTTGTGGATCTTTGAGTGGAATAAATTTTGCGAGAGCGAGCGGTTTTCTAGAGGAAACTGGAACGCGGAGATTGCGAGATATATTTCTTGTTTGTTTCATACCCCCCGTGGCCAGGCCTCGGCGTTAGAAATATTGTTCGGAGATAACGACTCGGAGAAATTGACGCACACAAACATATATCGCTCGAAATTTTTAGTCCAATTTTTAGTTAGTGGAATCATTTTTCTTTCTTTTTTTTTTTTTTTTTTTCTAACGAAACTTATTTTTCAACGACATTGACAAACGTCTATTGAGTTTTCTTTCCAACGACGAGTACAGAAGTGATTTCACATACTACAACGTGATAACAAATTGCTACGTTAAATTGATGATTGTTTCAATAACAGTTTGAATGACCAAGAACTAGATCTGCGATTTATTGTCCGCATGCACAGCGGCAGGTAAAAGAAAGTTCAACGAGCAGTGCGAAAGAACATGGTCAATCCACAAAATTAAATTATATCTAAAATTAAAAGTAACGACTGCGAATCGTGCACGCGCAGAAATCAGAACCCGATGACACGGCCGACGAGTTGTGAGATTGGAACAACGAGATCGACGCGCGATTTTGTCGCTCTTCGTTCCGAATCACCGGGAAACTTCCGGCGTATCGGCGCCCGAACCGATCGATTCGAAATTTCTCATCGACGGCTGTCGCGCGGCCAGAATCTTCCCTTCCGGAATTTATGCGCGACAGCTTTAAGGCTGTCGTAAACGCGCGGCGAAACGACGAAATCTCGGTCGAGGGACGATTTGCCGGCGTTGAAACGGGGCCGGAATGAAACAACTTCTGGGAACGCGACACGATTCTCGCGCACAATGCAGCGAAGATGATAGGAAACGCGGCGGAAGGATTTACGAAGAATTGTCCGGGAAGAATGCGTGCATCGATAACGACGACAACGACGACGATAATGATCGCGGTCTGACGATCGCGGTTGAAGATCGTTTCATGTTCCGAGAGAAGAGATAATTAAGCGAGTCGCGTGATTCGAATAGCTGGGGGAACATCTGGCTGGTCGTTCTTTTTCGGAATTCGATCGAAAGTTCGTGGTGCACGAACGAAAGAGAGGAGCGAGAAATACTTCCGTGGTTGAGAGTCGAACTAATTCGAGTTCAATACCCCTCGAAACGAAGTTGTGTATATATTTGCTGATTTTTCCGCTTTCGCTGTCGCTGAACTGCGGATGTCTACGTTTAAATTGAACCGAACTGAATCTAAATTCGCGTTTCGTACTCTCGTTCGTACTTTCATGTATTTCGTACTAACATATTTTATTATATAAGTGCTTAGCGACGGCATCTGTTGATTCTTCCCATTTTGAAGTTTCTTTGTGATTCTTCGCCACGTTAATTCTTCGCAAGTAAACTTTATAAACTGATATTTATACATGCGATCGTTGTACGATTGATCGAGCTGATTCGAACTCATTGAATTGACTTTAAAAATAAATAAGAATCGGGAAATACTGTCAGTAATAATTAATTTCAATAACTGGAGTTTAAACGGAGATTTGTCTCATTTACTCTGGATATTGTCTGATACGTTGTCCTCGTACCGTTGACGACAAAAATTGAATATCGTGAAATTTAAATGTGAGAGCTGTTGGAAAATTTGTTATCAAAAGAATAAAAACATGTACCAATCCTTTTTATACGTGGAAAATTTACAACGGTCAAATTTCAATATTCTGAATTCTGTCGCCGTTTCGACATCTCGTAAATCTTAATTTTCGTGCAACAACGATTCGTGAAAATGTTCTCGCGGGTGCGCTAATTCCGAGCAGAAAAAATGGATTTGTCGCAGAGCGGTGTTTCAGTACTAATCTGTTAAATCGAGCTTGTTTGTGAATTCCAAGGGCGGTATAAAAACTTTGCAATCTCCAATGAAACACGGCCAAACTATGTTTAGAACTAGATACAACTTGGAGGAAAAATATTTCAAATGTCAGATACCTTGGTTGGTTGAGATAAAATTTCAACGAATAAAATGTTTTATTAATTTTATTAATCCGAAGCATCTGCTGCACGTTCCATCGAGAAGATAAAGAGTAAATTACTCGTTCTCGTGTTTGATCAGCTCGATATTTGTAGAACATCGCAGAAAGAAGAATCGAGAGCTCGAAACAATTTAATTAAAGTTAAATCAACAGACGTCGAAGGAATTTTGTTCGACTTTCGCCAGTGTCGAAATGAAACTGGATATTCGTTTTATTTAATCTACATCTTTTTCTGTCGATCGTTTCGTGTCAAAGGGAAGCAACTTGTTCGTACGTGAATTAAAGAATATCATAAACTTTTGCGTTACAAGGTTGCAGCTTCGTTTCTTTGATGATGATGATGATGATGATGATGATGATGACGGAGTAGCAAGTACTTCTCGAATACAAAAATTCGTCGTCGAAGATAAGTTAAGCAAGTCAAAGGATATTACAGTCACTTACAGTTCAAGTATCTCAAACAGAAGGAAAAAATGGTCTCGGACATTTTATTAATCTGTCAAGTTGAGATTAGATCGCTCGTAAAATGTTGACAATATTTCCTATCTACGCTCTTTGAATTTCAAATTCACTTTTACTGCTCGTTGAATTATTCAACGAAAGACTAACATGAAGACTATATAACGAATATCCCTATGTTCAAATATTCAAAGTAGGAGAGGAAGAATTTTGAACATTTGCACATATAGATTTTAATTAATTTGTTGATTGAAATGTGTTAATATGCATTCGTTTAATGCAATATTTTATTTTACTGAAAATCTAGGGATTCTGTGGACGAATCAGTGGACGCGTTTGTTATTGCGTATTAAATTATTTGTTCTGATTCAAGCAAAATTTTACTTTTGTATAGAAATTCATAATTTCAGTAATGATTCTAACAGCGTGATTACGTATAAGTTTACTGACATTCAAAAGATTGAGATCTGACGTAGATAATAAAATTCTCCTGGTTACGAGGAGTTTTCCCTTTCGAGCCGTTTTACCAAGTAAATTAACAGTAGATTTTATCGAGAAGAATGAATCTGTAATTTTGCGAAAATCAGTTCTCAAAATCGCTACCGCTTTCTTTTCAATTCTTCGAAACGAAACTCCTTCGCAAATCCTCTTCTGTAATTTGTGAACTCTCGCAGATAATATACTGTACGTAACTCTGCTTAAGAAGGGAGAGAAATGGAAACCGGAGGTGGAAAGACGAATAGTAAGAATCGAACGGGAGAATACTCGAAGTAATACACTTTGGAAATTCAATAAATTTCAAAGATCTGACTCTCCGTTGCGAGTGAGATCGACTTTTACATAATTGCCAGAGTGGCCTGGGTTTATCTGGAATAATCCGATTGGCCGAGCGATTCGCGAAGGGCCTTGTCGTGTACTAGCCAGGAATATCCGAACGAAAATGGTTTTCCGGTCATCGCCTCTCGAATTTTGTTCCTCCTCGATGTCCGTCGTTTTTAAGCATAGCTGCATGCGAAACGATGATCGTCGCAAGATTAATCGATAAGAAAATGGAACATCGCAGCTAACGTTACCGAGGGACAAACGATTCGTACATATAATTGGAGTTTCGTTTACATAATGGGACTCCGCGTTAAGGTATGTAGAGGTTCGATTAATCGAGTATTATTGATAAGTGCGTAAATGTAAATCCGACTAGCGAGATTCAGAATATACAACGAACAAAAAGTAACGAATATAAAACTTACGCAATGGTAGACATTTTAATAAAATGGAGATTATTTTCATCAGATATTTAGCAGAAGTAATGAATAAACATGATATACATTTTACTGCTATGTTAATTTTATGTGGTCATGAAAAGTGATTGCTGATTAATTTAATTAATGTCAAGTTAAAGTAATATTTTAATATCATATCGAAATATTATATTTTTTATATATATAATATATAAAAAAATATATCGTTTATCTTTTAACCTATAAAAATTAAATGCAATGAGGTTTGCAGGAATCTGAATCTGATTCCTGGTATCGTTTGTAAAATTCATGCAATCCAAAAACAGCGAACAGAGTAGAAAATTTAATACTAGAACAGCATTAAATTTTCTGTTATTTTTATTGTGGATTGTTAACAAGTTCCTAATGACTTTCTGTAAGCGTCGATGTAGACAGTTAAGAAACAGCAGTCAAATGAACCGGTTAGATCTCCACAACAACGTCTCCACTTTGGAGAGAGTTGCCACTATAAAGTACGCAAATTCGACGTCGCCAGTCGATGTTCGCCGAGAGAAAATCTGTGCCAGAGGGTGAGAGTTACGGCTCTCGAATTCGTTGAACTCTGCAGTCCCCTGTTTTGCATCTCACCGACAACGAAAATACCGTATTTTCACCCAATATTGACTGTTAAAAATATTTCCTTACCATTCTCTATTAAAAAATACATTTGCGATTCCATTTAAGATCCAATAAAAGTATCACAAACATTTCAGTTTCTTGGTTACATTTGCAAACGTGTAAGAAACACGACGTCAAAGCGTATTTTTCACTTCATGGCATTAATTATTTGTATCATTTGAAATCTTTCTCTCAACGACATTGAAAGAATATATAAAAATATTTACAGCAACGGGAAACGCTAATCGCCATTGAACACCGCGCGGCGCTCAACGCGTTAATTAAGTCCAAGCACGTTCGATCGCGTTTAATCTCCGCGTTTTTATTTGAGAAACAGCCTGAGACGGTGTTCGGCGCGTAATTAAAAATCGCGGGCGTTTCAGCGTTGATTACACGCGTCATCGGTTGTTTTATGACTTTATCGAATGGCTGACGGTTGCTCCATCGACCAACGCAACGTCCAGGCTGTTTTAGTTCATTTCCCTCGTTCAGAATGTAGTCAATTTACAACGTCAATCTAGCGACGCGAATTGCGAGTATATTCCCTGCCGTACGTGTCACCTCCGTCGTGAAATTTAATTTTCCGGCGAAATTATTACGAAAAAGAAAACGGGAAAAAGGATAAAGCAAATTTCGCCGTAAATTGTTTACCGCGACGATCACCGTGCCAGTCCCGTTCCTCTTCTGACAATCCGACTTAACGCGTTCACCCGTCTTGCCGAGTTATCGATTTCACGCACGCAACACCCTCTCCCACTTTTGCTTCCACGCGGAGCATCGAGTTGTATCAGGTCGGGTCACGGGAGTTTCAGTATTTTTCCCTAAAGCTGCGGATTTTTGGTACGCTGTCTAAGAATCGTTCCGATGCAATAGAAGCCCGACATTTGTTTGAGGTTGTTTGAGGGGGGAACAACGTGGCTTGTGTAACTGGACCAACTCCTCTTCACGCGAATTAACGGATCTAACCTGAACGAACGAACGAACGAGTTCGTTTTATCTGGCTGCTGATTGAAATTCCCATGAGAGTGTTAACAATTCCTGCTTCGATTTAAACGTTTGAAATTCGTCAAACGCAGGTGGACCTCTGTCATCACTTCCTAAAATTCGAGTCGACGATAACCCTGAGATTTCCTACTTAACCTCACGTTTCTCTCGTCCTAAATAAAACGAGAAGAAGAAGTGGATTCTGCAGAATATATCGAGCCACGAAGAGAGATAGAAAACCTCGATTCAAGACGCATCCTCCATGTCGACGTACATCTTCATTTGATCCTTCCAGTAGCTGTGCATTCGCGTTTCTGTTCTGGTCGTGTAATTGACTCATCTGCATCGGTTTACTCGTCCGGCTGCGGATGGAAAGGTTGTTACTTCCGGTTTGGACGGCTACGCGAAAAGACGTGGCCAGGTCGTCTCGTTGCTCACGAATCTTGTTCAACTCACACGTGGAAATACGGGCATTGTTTCGACGCGGATCCCCGACGGAAACAACCGAGCACTCAGGGCCTTTGCTATTATATGGCGGTGTAATAATACGTCTTTGTTCGGGTCACGGCTGTATATCACGGGAGCTAATAGGATTAGTAGAATGAGAAGAATTAAGAGTGCGCATTAATCACGATGAATAGGGGTGAAACTCTGTGATCCACGTTGCGTTTACAATTTTCAGTCGTAATGTTTCCAATTGGAACAATCGAAGACCTTGGTCGCGAGAACTGGGTAAGGTTAGGCGTGAATTTATACAGGATGTTCCAGCTAACTTGTCCATTTCAGTCGACTCTTGGAGGTAGAAATTTTTACAACAAAAAGAAAAGTCCCAAGTTGCGCAATTTATAGAAATATATAAATCTTTGACGAGTATTCTCGCGAAGAAGTAGTAGACTCGTCTTTATCCACGCACTCGTAATTCGATTGAGACGAATCGCAGGAATTTTCGCCATTTTAAATTAAATCGCGCAGAATTCTCAAAAAACACAGTTATCGCGATTCCGACAGAAAGAGGATCCCTCGAACGTTCTGAAAAATGTTCTCGCGAATCTACATTTTTCGAACCCTTTGACATTTGACACTTGACATTTCCCGGACTACGCGCGAATGCTTCCGCTTTGAGATCGCACTCTGACGAGCTCTTTTTGAATTTCCCGTTGCGTTATCGCGCGCTGTGCGATATCTCGGTCTGTGCGATTAAATATTATACGTGCTTCGCGCGAAATCCGTCCACAGTCAGATGCAAAAGTTTCTAAAACACTCCGAGTACTTTGCGGCGTTGTCAACCATCATCTCCTCCTACACTTTCGCAGCAAAGCCTTTGTAAAAGAAAAGTTTGCGTGGCAAAGATCACGGCAAGAGCCATGGGAACTTGATCTTATTTCTTTCGCAAAGCTGCTTTTATTCGGGTATACAGCGAAGAGTATAACTGACTCAATAACAGATCTCGTACAAATCCGTTCGTATATTACCCCCTGAAGACTAATCCTACAAACGCTTCGAGTTCGTTGAATTTCGTTAAATTGTAGATAAAATTACAGGTAGAAAAAATTAATAACAATATTATTCAAAAGTAAAAAGTAAAACTCGGTAATATAAATTAAACGATTAAGAATTGCGACAACGTAGAAAAGAAAACATTTTATTGCCTGTCGGACTGTGTGAGGTTGAAAGGTTAATTAAAGTTCGTGTGTTAAATGACGTAGCAATGCAGATACATATTTGATTATCATTGCTATTATTAGATTATCTCATTTCATTTTGGATTTTATATTCTCGATGACGGAGGTTGACGGTAAAATTAAATGAAATTAAAAATTTAATTCTGCATCAATGATCCAATGTCCTGACTTAATGATAGCAATTAAATGTTAAATCGTGCAAAATGTTTTCACAGAATGCGTTTCTTGTGTACCTCGGTGTCAATCATGACATGATTTTTATGTAAATTCATATCTTTCAGAAATGTAATTAAAAAAATATTTTACGCAATAAATGTTATCGGAAGCACCATATGTATATTCCGAATATTTCATACATTTCGTGCAATTTTGCGTTTTAAAATTTCTCGCAAACGCTCGAAAATCCGCAATTCGACGATAAAAAGTGATTTAAATACAGCGAAATGTGTAATTCAAATTCGGTTTCGAAACGTAAAACTCGGCTCCATTGTACGTCAGAGCTGAAAATTTTACATTTTGAAATTCTTCTGGAATTGCGCGTGTTCTCGCAGCAAAGATAATGGAATTGTGGAACACATCACGTGCAAACGTGCGGACGAATCGCAAGGGGTTAATAACTAAACTGGAAAAACATATATCCGCGTACAAATTTTGTCAATCGATTTGTTTGCGATTTAATAGGAGTTTAATAATTCATGAGTTGCGCGTAAATAATTATTAATTATTTAACGTGAAATTCATTCATGCTAAAATCCAAAATTGCTTTTAATGACTGCACCGATATTTTTTCTCGTCAATCCGAATCGTGCAATTCGAATCCGTTTTTAACGTAGGAACGTGAACATGGGAATGTACATTTAATAATTTATCAGCTGAATCATTCGTCTGTATCGAGTATGAATAATTAGACGTTCAATAGCAAATGTATTCAATTGTTAATGAAAATTGGCGTAGGAAGCATCATCGAATCGGAACGCTGCGAGAGGAATAATTGAGGTTATGTACTTTGTATCGCGGAAGGACGTGATCTCTCTGGTAATTTCGAGATTAACTGACAGAATTCGAGCTAGTAATTTACTTGCAGAAATGAAGATGGCGAGTTAACTTAATTAAGTCGCGTTGTTCAATTTTTAGAGACAGTATTATCAGAGCGATCAAATTGATTAATTCCAAGTGATTTGAATTAACTGACGTAACAATTGTGTGATGCAATCAATTATAATTAATGGAATATTATCAGATTGAAATTACTACCAACAACAACAACAATAATAAATAAATAAATAAGAAATGAAACGATGAGGCCGCAAAAACAGTTGACAGATCGTCGTCCATTCGACGAGACCCTTTTTTCTCGCTTACGAAATTGCACGCGAAACTCGCTGAATTTTACGATACTGCAGCCATTGATATACGCGGGAATTCCGAATACTCTGCACGATAGACCTTGTTCTACGACAAGTACGTCTACTATCTCCTTGAATTCACGAAACGCAAAGTTTCGTTGGTTTTCTTTTTACGTCGGAGATCGTATCCGTGCTTCGATAATCTGCACTAAACAGCATTGGTAAATATCGATAAATACGGATAATCGATCGTGAGCTTAACTTATCTCTGAATTGCTAATTACGGACAATAATTTCGATAATGTATCAATGCGGAAATTGGATAACGTAATAATAATAGCAACGATAATTGGGATTCTTCCAATCTGTAATAGGATCACTGAGTTGATGATTGTAACGTAATGCAGATAACTGTTGACGTCGAGTTACCAAAATTAGGATATAATTTGATTTCGTCGATCAGAGTACACGTAACCAGACAAACTCATCTCGGTCATTTTCCACGACGAACGAGTGGTCCTTCCCACGTTAAGGCGACGATCCAGCTCACGAGAAGCTAAACAGCGCGCAACTGTTCAAGTCGGATGAATTTGTTTATTGATTCCTTCGTAGAATCTCGTTTATGTGAAATCTACTTATTTGACAAATTTGTTCAACAAGTTTCAGTCAATATCCTATTGAACGAACATCACTTATCCGTGAATTCGCAAGCTGCATAACTTTCGCATGCTGAAACGAGCAAGAGAAAATCACCAGTGGAGGAGGAGATGAATTGCAGTTATTATGTACAAATTACTAAAATCAATGGAAATTTTCCACGAATGAGCTTCTGCGACGTTGACAACATCTTGCACATGATCGTCAAAAATCGTTGCGATCTCTCTGCAAAATTCCATCGCGAAAAAGGGAAAGACTGAAAGAACGCAACGATGAGAATTTTCCATAACCGAATATTTTGTAAAGTATTGCGTACAATTATTAAAAGATCTTGCCGTAGAATTTCATTATGAGAAAGTTGAAGACTTGGAGGGACGCGTTAATCGGAATTTTCTATAAACGAAGCCTTTATGGAGTCTCCCGTATGGTTTCCAAAAATCATTACGAAAGCTACGAAAGCTGCCGTGAAATTTCATATAAATACAGCTTTTTTTCGTGACGCTCTTTCGCCGTCTGTTTACGAGTCGAATGAAATTTCAACGCCGCGAATGTAAAATTCACGACGAAGAAACGTGTAATCTTGGAGGCAAGGTTAATCCAAGAATTAAATATTCAAGCGTGAGATCAGACCGAAGATGTCCGTTTTTTCCAGACAGCTTGAATAATATGTGTCTCAGCGCGACGGTGATCTTTGAGGAATGCTGCCCGCCTTGCGAGGTTCTCTCGTTTGGCCTTTTACAGCCTTGATATCGGAGAGGTATTAAGAATGCAGATTGTAGGTTTTTTAAGACGTACATTCGACTAGAGCGTATGCAATTGTTACGTGAGTCTGGAAGATGAGCAGACTCGAAAACTGACTGACTGATGGTTTATGGTAGAACGAACGTTTCACCTTTTAGAGGAGCGAATGTGTCTACGTGACTTCTCGGTGCCAGCCAAGAAGCCCTTTGTTTACCGATCTTACCCTTAAAGAAACGTTGTTCCAGATGCTGACTCTGCCTCTCAGGGCAAGACGGAAGCCCCTTAGATAGGAGAATGCCACGGCATCTGGAACTTCTCGGCAGGGAAGCGTGTTCTAAGAACCTAGCCTGAGTGGTCCGTCTCGAGGTGGGTTGTTCCGCGCCAGAACAATATGTGTGGCCTCAGAGTCAATCGAGCTTCGTTCTTTGTGGGAATTAAGTATTTATTTAGTCTCGACCGCTCAAGATGGAAGATCTAAAACCTGGTTCATGGTTCATCCTGCAAGCTTCAACATCCGGGACAGTTTAAAATTTCAACTTTGAAGAAACTTGTAAAGCTAACCTGGAAAGCTAGAATCGAAGCCGCGTTATACGTGTCGGAATAAAATAAATATTCATTAAGCGTTAAACTGTCATTTATTATAAGAAGAGTTGAAAAGTAGAAAAAATACTTCCTATATGTTTAATTTCTAGCGTTGAAGTAAATTTTTAATAGATTTTTTTTTATGAATATCATTAATAACATTTTTTATTTTCTCGACTAATATCCTCAGACTTTTCCGACTTCACTTTGGATCCAGCAAATTTTTCTAGCAAAAGTTTCTTCTTCCGTTCGAAACAGAATAATTTGCGTTACATTTCTTCCTTTGCTTTCATATTTCTGTTTCAATAAAAGTGCTTCCTACATCATTGAAAATATCGAAAAATCTTGAGAATATCTAATAAAATTTTCAAAAATCGTCAAAGGATCATACGAACTCTCGTAGCCTGGGGAGCTCCGCGCTAAAGCTGCATTTTCGTAAGACGCGAGTATTTATTTAGCCTTAAAAGCTCAGAGTTAATCCACCATCTTAATATTTCGCCTTAGAAGCGCAAGATCAAACCGAAATATTTGCGTTTCCGCGAACGTCTTTAAATAAACCTGCAACCCGAGAAGTTCAAAAGTGAAGCTGCACCTTTTCGTGAAAATCTTGAGTCGAGCATTCATTTGATCTTGAAAACTAAAAGCCAACTTGAAACTCCATCTCATTGCAGATAGAAATAATAAATATTTGAAACTTATAATCTGCGCGGTTTTCGATTTTACGCGACGATGACCGCAGACTCGTATCAGTGATGTAAGCAGTTCATAAGTCGGACGGCGACGAATTTTGTCCATGTAAGATCTGACTTTAACTGATGGACTAGCGCGTTGCTATGCATTTGTTTCATCCCAAGTCTGACGAAAGTTTGTTAGAAGAACTGCGCTTAATTGGTCTCTCTTCCGTCTGTTATTTGCAGCCACATGCACGCGTCAGATTAACAGTCGTATTTGTGACGATTAACTAAGAATTATAAGATGGTAATTGCAAAATATTTTACGTATATACTTAAAAAATAAATTTTGCGTATTAATATTAATAAATATTGATAATAACCAGGAAAGTTCTTTTGTCCCTTTGTCTTCAGATAGTAAAGAATAATGCAGAAATATAACAAAAATAGTTGTTCGTATTTGAACGTGATTCGTGTTGATTAATATTTTCACATCTTTCGCTCTTTTTTTTTCCTTAAGAAAAAGGATCATGGAGCACAAACGTGAAGGAACGAGAGAATTTCCTCAGTCGTTAATACGAGAACGAGCTTGTTCCTCAAAATGTTGATACGTTTCTATCGCCAGCAGACGTTAAAAGTCTTCGGTAACCACATCGGGGAAAGATTATTACCGCAATATTTCTCTTTTCCGCAACACGTACGCGTCGGTTAATTGTGTATACTGGATGGAGTTGTAGCTCTTTTCTTTTAGCGAAAATAAAGAGGATTGATAAAGAACCGAATGAAAAAGAACACAACGTGATACATTACCTTCTCCTTGGACGTGTGCTGTTTATCTTGTGTACGATATTAGTCGGAGAGAAGAGCGAGCCGTGTAATAATACGTACGTAACGAGACATTTCGCCGTATTCTTATCGAAAAAGTTTCCAGCGTGAAAGAAAAATTGCAATAACCGAGGGAGGGAGGTATCGCTCGAAGAGTAGTTTGCTTGAAATTCGAGCTTTAATACGGAAATTCCACGTGTTGCTGTCGGGGAAAGCTGGATTTTTGCCAAATGGACAAACGGACGAAAGTGAGTTGTACAGAATGCCACGATAAATCTGCTAATGTAAACTGTCGGTAAATAATAATATAGATCTTGCCTCGGTTTCGTAGAAAAGAGAAGAGTAAATTTCTTTGAGAAATCAGCTTGCAACCAATAACAATTAATTGGCCAGCTATTATATGAAGCTAGTACGAAATTATTTCTTTCTTTTACGATTTAAATAATAATCTCGGAATTATTGCGACGTTTAATCAAATATTATCGTTTAGAATTTAGAATGTTGTCTGTTTCTTTGCAAGATTCTTACAAATTGCCAGACTCCATCGTTAAATGGTATATTAATAATTTAATTACATGTACATTGATATTTAATATTACAATCACAATATTGCAATTAATATTAATATTACTAGTAAAAGGAAGGTTTTATCCAAAAAGTTAGTTTATCTCTGCGATTACACGTGTTGCTCCGGAGAGCTGGATTTTTGCCAAATAGACGCATTGACAGTAGATATCCAGAAAGTTAGTTTAATGATTGTTCGGGATATTACGGGAAAATGTAGCGACAATATTCCGTCGATACTAATATGAACTGCTTCTTCGTATTATGGACGAAACAAGCGTTGGGAATTTCGCTCTGTGATTAATGGCTCCGTGTAGTAGACAACTAAGAGACTGACTTCTAACGAAGAATAATTAATTACTTCGCTATTAAACGTGAAATAAGTAATAGCTTTCGGAGTTTTGTAATGTTTTGATATTATTTACTTATTGCTCACTTAAAAGGAAAAAGATGAAACAATTTTTGCAGATTATTTTCTGCTTCTCCGGAAATTGCGGTGCAATCGTCCGTGTAAAAATAAGTGAAAAAGGAGAAGCAATATTTTCTTGTTTAGAGCTTCGTTTCAAAGAAAGTTGAATTTAGACAAGAATTTATTGTAGAGATCATTCTGCGTACAGAGATAAGTGAAAAGCGTAGAATAAAGTTTTTGAGAATGTGTTTCGTCAGTTTTCAATTTCAAATTTCAACAAAGGAACATTTTATTTTTGCCCATGTTATTTTAGGAAATCTCATCTGAAAAATTTGCCAGATTTAAATATACATTTGACAAATTTACAAACGCGTGTTTCTCCATAACGTGGTTTGATTCTTTTGATTTTGGACGTAGGATCGTCCTTCTGTGAGTTGTGTACTGCAATTTCAGGGACCAGTGTGACTATGATAATTCTTGTTTCAATAAAATATTTCATTTCTAAAAATTGGGAACATTTTAATTTTGCCAAATCGACGATGCATACAGCTGCTCACGAAAATATTCCAACATCGATAAGAACCTTTTATCAACATGTTTATCACATAATAACATATTGCGTTACACGTAGATAAAATATTTCAATATTTCCGCAATATTTTTGCGAAACCTGACAAATATATATTACAAGAGTATTTAAACTATTGTATCAATATTTAACGGGTGTAACATTTTTGAATTTCAATTTAACTTTTTAATTTTTAATCGTTTAATTTTTATGACAGTCATGGTAGTCGCGTCTGTCCAACTACGAGACGAAATTCCTGCACATTTGTGAGAAATTTGCAAAACTATCCAAAATACATTCTTCACGATATAACCCTCCATCTAGTGCTACTATTTTTTCCATTATCTTCATAAAACTATACGAACGTCCACTCATCGCGACATTAATCAAATCTTCTGCCGTGAGTATTTAAATATTTTCGCGTTTAGAGTCTAGATCTCGTTCAGAAGAATCGGGATAAAAATCCGTGTGACAAGTACCTTGAAACGACGACAGCTAAGAATGTTTGAAGCATCCATTTCCGCGCTTAATCTTCGTTTGCTCAAGCCGGTGTACAATGCGGAAATAAATTGGCGAGTGTAAAGAGGGGCGGGAAAGCAAATTGCTGAAACGTTAAGACGATCGTTTCGCGGGTAATTGCCGGGCTGAGGGAAGGATGGCTCGATAATGGCGATCGATCGAGGCTCATTAGCCTGCAGAGCTAACGCTCCGCGAATTTTCTCATGGCGTTCGTTACCCAAGTGTTCCGTGTTCTATCGCCATTCTCTCTGCTTTCGTTCGCACGAGGCGTTAACAAACGTTTACAAACCTGCGATAATCAGTCTGCCAAACCGAACGTGCCGATTCAACGTTCGTATCTTCGATCATCCACTAACTGGCCTCATTTAAAGCTTCTCGACGAGATATTTTTCTTTTTCTATCGGCGGATTCTCTCGGTGCAGTCAGTTGTTATGAAATTGCCGAGAAAAGAGGAATGCATTTACGGTAAATGCAGTAAATGTGCGAGTCAGTCAATTGTCAGTTTGGTCTAGTATTTATAAGTGTTTATAATATTTAAATTTCTTGTTCGGAAGAGTCGATGACATCTGTCTTAATGTATTCCAATTGTATTTTAAATATTTTATTATATTTATATATATATATATATATATTTGAAATGGTCGATTGTTTCATATTTTGTTGTTTTAAAAAACCATTTATCGTACAACACAACATTTATCGCACGAATAAACCAAAAATTGGCAGAGTTTAACAAGTTAGAGTCGATTTTAGTCTTGGTTCAAAGTCTGTTTTAGAGATCTTGACGACTATCTCGTCGCTCGGTTAGCGAGTTCCGATGGACTTTTCGTCGAAAAAGCGGCTGGCGAGGAATGTTTCGATGCAGCGGCCCCGATAAAAGCACGGATAATCTTTTCCATTGAATACCGATAATGATTCGCGTTTAATGAAACTGGCGTACACGCGGAGCGAGTCCAACGAGGGGAAAGGGAACGAGGTTCGTTTTTCTTTTACGAATAACGCGAGCTTTCCTAATAATAATACTCGCGCTGCAACCGATAACGACGATCTTTCGAGGAACCATCGCGGATTTCAAACGAGATCCGTTTAATTTACTCGACGAAGATAAACGTGTCAAGGAGTTTGCGTTTTTGATTCGGAATATTCGCGATCGTAAAATATTCTAAAGCTGCTGTAGTTGTTACTATATATATTATATTTATATGTAATTTATATTATGCACATCGTACGTTTATTTGTTACAGTAATTACTTGCATCGAATTTTAATTTACTACATTCCAAGATACCGTTCTCAAAGTCTCTTCTACTTTCCCATAAGCTTGTTCCCACAAACTGTAGAATCGTACATAAACGTTAACTCAATTTCGACGAACATGTAACGCAGTAATAGTGTTTCGTTGTTGAATTATATTGCGTTTCTGTAAAAGTCGAGATGTTTTTAACTTTAGTCGCAGAAAGTCGCACTTTCCAAATCACGATGTTTCCAGTCTAATAATTCTGAACGATTTGGAACTTGGTACATTTCTTGATGCTCGCGTTCTAATAAACAAATTCTCGATATTCCACTTTGCATCATAACGAACAAGGCAACGAAATTGGCGAATTGCGTCCACGATCTTGCATGCGTTTGAATGAAAAGCAAAAACGAAAGAAAGGAAAAAGATCTTAAAAGGAGAAAAGAGAGCAGCTTTGAATCGGTTCTCGAGCAAACGCGTTCGAATGACGGAATCGTCGTTGTTCAGCGGGGAGGAGGGGGCTGATGAAATTCGCGAAAAAGGACGGCGGAGATGTGTGCGATGCAGAGACGCTGCAGCGTATTTATGGCGGCGAGTATGAATCGAGACTCTCGTTGTTTCCGTTCGTCACGGTTGCAGATGCGAGCTTATGCAAAGTAGCGGACCGTGCTGCGCGCGGAACGTGCCGCTTTCATGGAATCAACTTCTCTCTCGGCAGGACGGCGCGGAGAAAAAAGTAGACGTTTTAATAGGAGTCAACTTAATGGAACGTCTCTTTTATGAATGCTACAAAGAAATCTTACACTATTCCCTCGGTTTTATTCTCCTCGGACAGTTTTCAGACATAGAGAGCGGACAGTTTTCTAATTACAGAAATGAATTCGTGTGATATCCGCGAAAGAGTACTCTGAGAATAAAAATTTATAATTATAATTTCAGAAATTTGTATTTTTAACTTTAAACGCGTTTTCGCAAGATTGTCGCAAGATTCGGCTCTTTCTCTTGGAAAGCATCCACGTTCACTTTGTTACACCTTTTAAACGCAAAATTTCTAAATTGAAAAAGCAGTTTACGATACTAAATTTATGTGTCAAATTTTTTTAAACATTTAAAAATTTTGGAGAATAGTTTATGGATCTTGATCAATTTATTCTTATCAGTTAATTCAAATTGGATCGTTTATAGAATATTGGCAATGTTTCTTATGCTTGCTTAAAAGGTTGTGCTTCTTTCTCTGTTTTAAGTATCAAAAATTTGTCAGATGTACGTTTTCTACAGTCGGCAGTAAATCTACAAATTAAATTTCTTTTCCTCAAAGAAAGAAAAAAAAGCCTCTGAAGCAAAGTTCTTCCTCGCGCCATTTGCAGGTTGTCCTGTGACTTCTCAATCTTTCAGAAGAAACTCTCGTCAGTTTCTTCGTTTCTCGAGCAGAAACCTTTCGCAGTTGATCACTCTCTAGGGTCGCGATCATTTTCGAAGCACCAAAGTCTCGGGGACCAGCGGAAGAATTGGCCAAAGGAAATCGAACGCGTTCTCCAAAGGGACACGCGTCCCTTTCAGCTCCGTAGGGAATTGTTTTTTCCCCGTAAACAATCGGTGGGAGCCACAGGCAACACCTGGTTGCAGTTTATTGTCGAGTTCCCGAGTTTCTCGAGCCAGCTGTTCAGCTTGCCAACGCTTGCGGTTGAATTCTCAAGTCACGAGTCAGCATGGATCTATCTGACGTCTCCGATCTTCTCTTCTTGGCTCGAACATTCTCGGTTTTGGGACATTTACGTTCCATTTCGGCGATATATAACACCGCGTTGTTATAGATATTTGGAAAGAAAATGATTTTACATATATATATACACACACTCATATATCAGCGAATATATAAATATATATTCTAGGTTCAAATGCTCCAAAGTGTCAAAGTACGTTCCAGTAATAATATTTTTCAGCGATTGAAACAACAATTACATTGCTGGGCAATCTTAGGTCAAAACACGATGTTGCTCTCTGTATCTATTTAATTGGCGTGGAATTAATTACTGTATCGCGCTGTTTCCGGTGTCTCAATTTATACGCGCGTGTTTATTCAATTTGATATCACTTTGCCAATTGTGCAACAAACACGATGCAAAAAGCTTTTTGCGAAATTTCGACTGTAGAGAGATATCGTTACACGGAATAACGAAAACAACACCTGTTTACAGTGCGGTGCTCGCGCGTTTGCATATTACTATGCAGACGTACGGTTAATTAATTAATCATCAAAGATATTCGCGTGCTTACTGGGGAATAATATGAGCAGTTTGGTATCGCTAACTGGTGGAAGTTAATTCAACTATTGATTCGACAAACAATGCGAGAGATTATACGTAGAAACGTACATGTACTCGCTACTGCACCCACGTACGTGTATGCAGATGTATCACGGATACGTAGATGTACGTACACGTGCGGAAATGCGCGCAGATTTTTCTTGCATTTATAGGAAATTATGAAACACAAACGAGGTGCAAAGATAAAGAAATTATTAACAATCGAAACGTTGTATCGTGAAAATACTGATTTTTGTACTGTTACAAATTTGCGTAAAAAAATTTCAAAAGTGAAATTTTAAAATTTTTTAAAATATTTCAAAGAGCGAAGTCTCTGCTTCAACACCTCTGCTTTAATATATCTTAAAATTTTACCATGCCATGTTCGTTTCATCATGACTTTGTCGACGAAGATCTCTCGTTTACGATGACCTCTCAGAAATCGATCTACAATTTCTCTCGGCGTAGTTTCATCGCACTCTGATCTTTCGGATTTCAAAAAAAATCTGCGAAATTGAATTCTGTCAAAAATGCTCAGTAAGAAAATACACGACGATATAAGCGTGCAAATGTTTCATTACAAATATTACTATTGTCAGTATCGAAGGTATATGGCAGGAAAATTGAAGGAAAATACACATTTCCTGATTTTTGTACTCTGGACTACAAAGGATTAAACCCTTCACGCGCATAAAAGAAACATCTCGTCACGAAATATCGTTCATGATTCGCTTTGTGCGAGACACTCTACGACACAATGCCATTCATACGACGCTTTTAATAAAATATTTTACAATTCAATGTTATTCGTGCGACGCTTTAGACGAGATATCTTGCAATACAATATCGTTCGCACGACGCTTTGTCGAGTGGAGTGTCGTATCTTGAATCATTTCATGTGACAGAAAATAATATTTTTTGGTAATAAAAAAAAAAAAAAAAAACACCTTCCTCTAACATTTTATTTATCTATTTGTTTTTAACGTCACTGCAGTCGAATCGTTGGGCGGAATATCTCAACTTTCGGTCTAGAAAAAAGCATGCAGCGTATCCTGTTCAAAGCGTATCGCGGAGAGATTGCAAAATCTTACGCAATTTCAGATTTTTATCAGCAAGTATAAAGAGATCAAAGTTAGATAGAAATTTGTTCTGTCCCCGTTGAATGTCGTCGTTAGAGAAGAGTGCTGTACCAAGGATAATATCTGCATATTCCACGAGTTTTTACATCGAAAAGAGAGTTAGAAGAAGATTAACTCATTGGACGTTGCACGAACGCAACGTTTCATTTGCAATATCTTTTCAATCACCTTGCCCACTGTCAATGTAATTTTTTTAACGTTGTAATTATTGGAAACAGAATTCCAAGCTATCTTTCAGCCATAATTTACAACTGAAAGAAATTTAAATATTCTTAACATTGCGATAAACTCCCCTTTGGGCCTTATAATAGCGTACATTAGCTAAATATTTCCTTCGTTTATTTACGTTTATCGTGTTGATAAAACTTCTCAAAACGATGTTACGTTATTTCGAGAGGCACGTACAAAAATGTTCCTCGAGCCATCTAAAAATCCCAGATCCACCACCCATCCAAAGGAAAATTGTCAATTTACCTTTAGAACCTCGTGAAATCAACGAAATCTTGAAAACCTGTCCTCTCTTTTGTTTCAGATTCCCCGTGGAAGGAAACAGGCCGAAGCGAACGTTTGGCGGTGGTTTCCGGGTTGTCGCGTGCCCGGAAGCGCGATCGTTTCCCGGCTGACGGAATGACGTCGGCCTCGTTCCTCGTATCGTCGCCGTCGACGAAACTGTCCTCGTTCTATCCCCCAATCCTCGATAGAATACGAAGAGCACGCATTTAACTCCCAAAAGGCATCAGAGACGTTCGTCTCTGAAACAAAAAAGAGCGAGAGAGAGAGAGAGAGAGAGAAACATCCAACAGAGATTGGTTGTTGGTGGGCAGAGATTGCTCGTTGAACTTGAGGAAGAGCAGGGCAAAATGAACACGACGATATTAAGCTACGAGACGACCACGAGCGCGATCGACTACGCTCGCAAGATGAGCTCGCAGGATGACTCGATGATTCAGAATTGCGAGGCCGATCTGCCGATCGTCTCGCTGGTCAATCAGATCCTATATTCCATCGTCTGCATCGTCGGCCTCCTCGGGAACACGCTGGTGATCTACGTGGTGCTGCGATTCTCGAAGATGCAAACGGTGACCAACATGTACATCGTGAACCTGGCTATAGCCGACGAGTGTTTCCTAATTGGGATACCGTTCCTGGTGACCACGATGAGCCTGCGCAGCTGGATATTCGGCAAGATCATGTGCAAAGCGTACATGACGACGACGAGCATCAACCAGTTCACCAGCAGCATCTTCCTCTTCATAATGAGCGCCGATCGTTACATCGCCGTCTGTCACCCGATCTCCTCGCCGAAGATCCGCACGCCGTTGATCTCGAAGGTGGTCTCTTTGACAGCCTGGGCCGCCAGCGCCTTCTTCATGATCCCCATCATTCTGTACGCGAACGCGATGGAGTCCGACAAGGGGATCAACTGCAACATCTACTGGCCGAACGATCGCGGGGGTCACACCACCTTCACCCTGTACACGTTCATCCTGGGCTTCGCCATACCGCTCACCCTCATACTGATCTTCTACTTCCTGGTGATAAGGAAACTGCAGACCGTCGGCCCGAAGAACAAGTCGAAGGAAAAGAAACGGTCTCACCGCAAGGTGACGAAACTGGTGCTGACCGTGATCACCGTGTACGTGTTGTGCTGGCTGCCCTACTGGCTCATGCAGGTCGCGTTGATCTACACCCCGCCGAAGCAGTGCCAGAGCAAGATCACCATCACCAGCTTCCTACTGGCCGGTTTCCTCAGTTACAGCAACAGCGCGATGAACCCGATCCTCTACGCGTTCCTCAGCGACAACTTCAAGAAGAGCTTCCTGAAGGCGTGCACCTGCGCCGCTGGGAAGGACGTGAACGCCACGCTGCACATCGAGAACAGCGTGTTCCCGCGGAGGAACAAGGCGAACGCCGAGAGGCTACAGTCGAATCGACTGGCCGTGTCCGGCCAGTCGAGGCTGGAACTGGAGGACGAGGACGCGGAGAGAGGGCTCCTGATCAGCAAAACCTCCACCACCACCGTGACCATGACGTCGCGATCGAACATTACCATCGGCAACGATCCGAAGGATCAGATGCAGAGGGAGAAGGACGCGATGAAGAATGGAACGCAGTTGACGTTGTTGACGCAGGTGTAAGAGATATACGACGAGAGATGCGTCGAGAGAACGAAATGGAAACGATCTCTCTCAAACGACATCAAGGGCTGAGAACGGCCCTCTTGCTTTCTCTCTTTTCTTTGGTCACCCGGTGATGATCCAACGAGCCCAGGATCCATCAACGGTGCGAGAAGAGAACGAAGATCACGATTGGAAACGATGGGTTTCTCTCCGATTGGTGATCGTGGTACCAAAGAGGGGGAAGAAACTTTGGTCCAGATATACGCGTCACGAGTATCAACTGAGTTATAAATGTCCCCCTGTGTTTGTCTGCTCCAGTCCTTTCGTTCTAGCGATTGACTTTGGACATTGCTCGCACGAGGGGTGGAACATCGCTGGTAATCGGTTGTGAAACGAAATCAAACGTCGCTTGGCCAGCGGCCATTCCGCTTGCTTGCAACTCCGCGCGCAACGGTAACCGAGAAAATGGTCGAGTTGTCGACGCGTTGACGAACGCGGGAAGAAGAATAGAATTCCCTCTCGGTAGAAGTGTCGTGTATTAGAAGATCGCTTAGAAGTTCGTGCGAGGTTTAATCAAACATTGATGTATAAATTAGATTTGACGGAAGAAGTGACGTCTTTCGCTTCTGCAGAGAGTACCACTTTACTTGCGGAAGATCGTATGAAATTTGTTTAAATGTTGCAACACTGCTGAGTGAATCCAACGAAACGAGAACGAAGCAATGTCTCGCGCGAAGATAAATTTAATTAAACAACGGATTAGTACATAAATCGAACAAGGTAAAATTTTGTTACCTTTGCGCACAGTATTGTCGGATGATCGTTAACAATTTTTGATTTCACAGCATTGGTAGATGAATTCAATGAAAGGAGAACAAAGTAACGCAGTTTCACTTGTACTTTTGCGTAGAATGATATTGATATGTAAAACCCGCGCGGAAACGGAATAAAATTACTCGTTTCTACGCGAAATGTTATTACTTGGAAAGTTATTACGTGTGAAATTTGATTGAATGAACGTACAACTAAAGAAATAAACTCCTTTATCCGTGTGTAAAATCGTTTATCGCGTTTCAAAAATCGTATCGCCGCATCGTTTAATTAAACAGTATTGACACGCGAATTCACGCGAAACGAAAATGAGATAAAATTTTCTACTTCCGCACGCGGAACGCTGTCGCTTGAAATTCAATTGAACGACTTGCAAATTCGATTCAACGAAAAGAAAAACGAAGCGACGTTCGTTTAATTAACATCGATGATTCTTCAACGAAGGAGAAGCGGACAATTGAACCGTGCCAAAGACAAACCACTTGGACAATACGTCTCCGTGATAAAGACTGCTCCACAAAGGAACGTATCTTATTGATTAACGATGATCCTTCCGCATCTTCGCGAAGGAGTCTGTTCGATCCGTGACTAGGAAAGATCGATCCGATAAAGAGGGAGAAACGAACAGTGAACTCCTCTCGAGACTCACGGTCGAAACAGTCTTCTTTGGTCTTTCTTGCGCGAAAGAGACGAGAGTTATGGCGAGAATCAGGATCGAATTAATGCCGAGACTCTCAAAATGATGACTCGCGAGAACTCGAACCGTGCCTCGGTGATCTATTGGTGCATCTCGGGCCGATTTACTCGTTAGTAGAACTTCAGTGTAATAGGTCATAAAATTCAATTATTTGAGGTATCTCAAAACTCGGAGATGAATCGCGCATGGAAGTTAATAGTGAACGTTGAAATTTGATGACGTTTTAATGTTTAACGGCTTCGTCGAGTTTGAAATATTGTTGCAGATTGAGTTTGTTTGAAAAATTCTTGTATACGCACAGAGATGAAAATGTGAATGTGAATGAAACGTCGTTTGACTGTCAGTGTTGGGCATGTTTTAAGTAGAAAGTATCGGAAATAATGATCGAAATGCTTTTGTTGAAATGAGATAGTGTTTGAAAATTTGTTTCATTTGACAGTGACGGTCGTACAGGTACACTGGAAAATTAATCGATCTCAAGTATTATTTTGAAAACAATTTGAAGAAAAAGGATTGCGAAAGAACAAATTTCATTCACATATTTTGCTCCGAAGAAGTGACAAATGAAGTGTTGATGTAACTTTGATTTTTAATAGATCAGTTGTAAAAATTTACAATTATTACATTATATTATAGACATACGGTGAGTTGCATTATAGTATTTTTATTGAATTTATCGTCCGATGTGTTGACAAAATTGACTATTAAATAACGTTCAAATCTTTCGAATAACGACGTATATGTGCAAGATGTTAAAAATTAAGAGTGATCGTAACTCAATTCACTCAGTATAAAAACAGACAGACTACTTTAAATTAACCAATGTAAGACTGTATGGAAAATAATCCCGAAATGTTCTTTATTTCAAATACTATCTTACCCAACATTGTTCGTTTAATCTAACGATGACCGCTCTACTTCGTAAGATCGTGATCATTGCTCGACTTGATCGAATCTTCTAGACACAAGTGAATATATCTGTCTCAACGATTATAATTTAGAGAGAAAAAAGAAGAGCGCAATGAAGTCGAGCAACAAATGAATCAACGTTATAATCGTCAATTGTCGTTTAAACGAATAAAGAAGAAAATTGCAAAGTTGTATCAATTTTCTCTATTTATCAACTTGCGTAAAGTGTGGTAACATGTAAGTGTATGAATAACAGAAATTAGCGTGTAAATGTATCGTAAGGTCTTCACAGGCAGTGCGTCGAAGAATGGAAGTGACAACGAAAGTAGCGAATCGTCTTTGAGGAACGTTGCTCTTCAATAAGCTAAGAGCGTCTCGAATGAAAGGCGAATAGTCGCACTGATTGTCCTACGTTTGCCTTTCAATCAGCATACCTTTTGAACTACGACCAGAGTGAGTTTTATTACCGCGTAGAATTTGATAAATTTGAAAGTACGATGCCTCTAAACCTCGAATTTATTCTCCCTTTGAGCGCATCTCGCTGGGAATGAAATTTCAACGAAAGAGAATTCTTTGGAACTTTTTACGGTGAACTTTTATGATGTTTTTAAATTATTCTTATTTTCGAGTTAAAGTTTCTGAACTACTCTTAAATTATTCCTTTCGGCGAATTGTTCTTCTTTTTTGAAAGAGATGAAATATTCATTAAAAAACTGTATCCCAGTACGATTCGTCTCGCTGAAACGCCGAAAACTGTTCTGACTAGGAAACGAAGACGATTTTTTTTTGCCATAAAATTTTATTGATACGCAAAGTACCAGACAACGCCACGCCTACTCGCGAATCACGTGACCCAAATCAACCAATCGCTAATTTTCGTTGCATCGACGTTGCACCTGAAGAGGTCCGATTTTCTGGGTTACCCCCGCTAAAATCACTTTCAGTGATAAGAAAGAAAGAAGTCAATTTTAAACGATAGTTTTAAACTATAGAATTGACACTTCTCTTCATTCAGAAATCCTTGAAACATCTTTAGTAAAAAATGAGTTCAACGCATTCCTCAATGGATAAAATTCAAAGTCCAGTTTCCGTTTAAACTCCATTTCAAGTTTCATTCTTCAATCGTTCGTAAACGTCGTTACAAGTTACTTTTCGTTTATTTGTAAAGCTATTTGTAAAATTGCACGAAAAAAATTTCAGTCATCTTGTAATTGTAAAAGCAAAATTGACTCGTCAGCGAGACGTCAGCTCACGTTCAAAGTAACGATGAAGTCGTTGCTGCAACAAAGCCCCCTTGGTTCCGTTTCGGAAGCGCGGTGGTTGCAACAGCAGCCACATCAAAGAATCGAGTTTAGACGCTATTTCGAACGTAGCCAGTCGTAAAATCAACTTCAACGTGTCACGCGTTTCGGCTCGCTAATTTCAGTCTGCGTGCGTGCCCGTGGTACCCGCGAAACGAACACTAACACGGGTCATTACGCGAGGCTGCGAGAAATGAAACGGGGAAACGGCGTGAAACGTCGTTGTAAAAATAAAAATAGTTGCCTGAAGTTGCGAGAGAAAATTGCAGAACGTCACTCTCGAATTGAAAATGGACAGTTCGACGAACGAGAGTGTTTTCCGTTTCTTGATTGAATACCAGGTGAACATTTAATTATTGGATCGTCGATACGGACAGGTTGAACGATGTATCATCGCGAAATTCACGAAAAGTGAATTGCTTCGATAGTGAATTAATAAATGATTTTCTAAATGATTCGAATAATCGAATGATTATTTTATTTATCGTTTAATCGTTCTTTCTTTGACAAGTACATAATCCTTTTCGTGCAAATTATTTCATTACTCGGCAATCAAATGAAATATTTATCGAATATTTTTCGTTTTATTACATTAGCGGAAATTATTCATCATTTCTCATTTTAATAAAATTTGACGAAGTAAAATATATTTCAAATAATATATTAAACACACGCATATATCTCAAATATACCACAATATGATATATTCGTTGAAGTAATAATCCGCGAACGATTCTGAAATATCTTTTTCTTCTGTTGTGTCAATGAGACAGAGTACGGTTTCTCTTTCAAGAACGAGTAGTTAATTGGTTCTAAAATCATCGTTTTCCTCGCGTCGGTAAGACGAAGAGGCTACGATTTTACAAGCGATAAACGGACAGATATCTGCTCCACGCAGAGAGCGGACGAACATTACCGAAAGGGGGATCGAAAATGTACGGTCACCGACGAATTAAGTTAATTGCATACGAGCAATTAGCGTACGCCAGAGGGGTGTGAATCGAGCAATCAACTGAGAAATTTCATCATACCGGAGAATTTATTCCGCGGCTTCGTTTGAACCTGCATTTCCGTTCCACCGCGCTTGATTCCGTTTTATTTCCACGACCATGGTCACCATTAGAAACCAACGTGTTTTATCCAACGCGTCGTCGACGACTGATAAACAACTTTTGTAGCAACGAGTTAACCACCGAACGATTCCGTTCGAAATGGCTGCAATTTTTTTTTTGCTGGAACAGTCGACAACGAAACGCTTTCATAATTTCGCTTTCGAAATTTTTAGATATCGGAAATGATCAGTTCCTTTACAGCGTATCCAGAATATATTTCTTTCGAAACGTTTGTTTGACTCGAATATGTATCTCAGTTTTTCCTTTCCTTTTCTTGCATTACAAAATATTCCATCTTCCTTTGGTCATTTTTTCATTTCATTCGAGGAGAAAGAAAAGTGTCTTCCTTAACCCATTGCTTAATAAAACTGTTTTACTTTTGGTTCTTTATTAATCAAAAAGTTAGTGAAGTTTGTCATCTTCTGTAATGTACATTCACCGTTGTCGATAACCAAAAAAACCAATTTCAGCAGAACGTCGAACAAATTTTTGATCCGACGCAGTATTGATTCAAGGAATATTGAAAAATTTTTTGTGCAGAATTTACAGAAAATGAAAACTGTTTAGCTCGTAAAATTCAACTTGCTAAACGACGTAAAAGCAGAGATTTTTTTTCATCCATTGAATACTACTATTTTTAAACTTCCCATAAATACGATACTGCCAATAATCGACATCTGAAATTCCGACGCGACAGAAATCCGTTTATACGAAATTCATTTGTCTCGAAACTTCATTTGATACTCGATTAAATTGAACGATCTCTTGCCGGTTGAATTCACTTACTCGAGCCTGAATTTCTATCGTACGAGCCGAAAATCGTTGGCAGAGGGGAGAGTTATATCTCCCCGACAAACAAATTCACATAAAGTTGCGAAATCTACTTCGTATCGATACGCCCCGCTCGGTACTTTGATATCGAATCGATCGCCAATAGTATCGGTATCGATCCAGCCACTAATCCTCGTTTCCAATTTTTTCCGCGCTATTTATTCGTTGCCGTTGCTGCAGCTTCGACGGAATCTCGCAAAGCACAGTAATACCATGCCGCGATCTCGTAACTTGCTCGCCAAACTCGACAATACCTTCGTACATCAGCCCGATAATGTTTCTGACAGTCTTCCGCAAGTAGTACGTAACGCGACAGCGCTGCAAGATTTTTCACGGTACCGTGGAACTTTATAACTTTCCTTTGCGAAGCGAAGCTGTCGTTCGATCACTATAATATAGAATTATTTCCGAGTTTCGCAATACGATATTTCATGGATGGATATTTAAAGATAGTGTTATACGAGTCATGATATAAATAGCAGTAAGTAATGATTAATTGTTCACTTTTCAGCCAACGAAGAATTTTTTTTGTTCGCTTCCCTCTCACGAATACGATAAAAACTTGAAATTCCTTTTCACAATAACTTTTCTATTCTCGAAAGCGTTTCGTACAGTTCCGAGAGTACGTGCTCGATCGAAAGTTATTTGCTCGCAGTGAGGAAAATTCAAATGCATTCCCTTGATTGACTTTGTCGTTTAAATTTTGCAAGCGAGGTAAACTAAACTCTCGCAATCGGTTGTACACTTGAGTTTCCTTTAGAGACGAGGAAAGGCACGGTTCATGTACACAGGGTTATAAATCCGAACGCTCAAGTGGTTCGAAAGTGGCACGATATTGCTCGCGGGCCGAAGTTGCGGTATTTGCCAAACGGACGCCGTTATTTAAGCACGAACGTTCGAGACTTCTTTCAGAAAAACAACTTCCTTTATGGCGCGTCGTGTGTGTCACTCGAGATCCTGCTGGAAGATTTCTAGAAAATCCCTCTAGAATTCTAAAAGATTCAGAATTGCGGTAGAATTTTTTCTATTCGCTGCGATACTTGAGATATTGATGTATGATGATTGTGTCTATGATAAATTGACAACAAATAACGGAGAAATAAAAACTAGTTGATGATAATGATACAATGTTATATCTGATATTATAGTAATATATATTAGTACATTTAATCGTACAAAGGTATTCTAACATCAACAGCATGATATTAAGTACAACGTTTAGTTAGACGTTTCACTGCCAATGTTTTCACTACTGAAACATTGGAGCACGCAAAAAAGAATAGACACAGATAGTTAATACAGGTTTTGTTACACAGATTACTCCAGTGTTTTTTTTCCCAGAGTAACGTCACTGAGATAACGTGCATCGAACCATCGTGTATACCGCGGTAATTACAATTGCGTTACAAGGAGGCCTTCTGGTAAAGAGAGGAGAATGGGTTCGATCCTATCGCGGCGCCATCACGGTAGTTTAAAAGAACGAGAAAGAAGACCTTTGTGTCGGTCGAGCGTTACGATCGTTAAGCAGCAGCTGGTCCGTGAAATTTCTGTTTAATATCGTTAAACGGAACTGCAATCACATTTAAATTTTAATGTTCGGCGTTACGCGGCTGGACGTTTAATCGCGGTGCTTTTACGCGGATAAAGGCGAGACAGAAAACGATTGTAATCTGCCGGTCGAACTGGTACTCCAGATTAAAACGCAGCTCGCGATCGTAGAAGACAAAAGAACCGCAATTGTAAATCTTTTCTTTTTTTTTCGTGTCAGAGTTACATTGTAAATAATGCAAGCAATGCGAGCAACGTAGACTTCAAGCGTGATTCTTCAACCCAACTTTGATCCAATTTCTTCGATCTGTAATAATTGTCTAGTCCGATTCTTTAGTGTAACTTTCGTCTAATTTCTCGTATCGATACGATTCATTTCTCGCAGGCTTACATTTACAAGTGAGTAACTTTCTAAGCAAAGAGACTTTTTTTGGATCTTCGAGACTTTTTATCGCTTGTGACAATATTTGGAGCGAGATTGAGATTCGTTTGCGTATTAAAACGCAAGAATTGAAGAACGACGGACGAACGTGGGCGTTGGTGATCAATTAATTAAAATCCTCCAGCTTTACACGTCGGATTTCACGCCGCGCTATTGTCAGCGAAACGCTGCTTTACGATCGCGATTGCTCTCGTGGAAGTTTGCCGAGAACGGTTGTAACCGATATACACGAGATGCTCGTTCGCCGTGATCTTTTTATTCGAGGCTTTAAAGCGAGCAGCGCGTTCGAGACGACTCTGTGCAGAGTGAAACGTAGATTATCAGAATATCGATTAATGGAAATGTAGGCTTGATTCCTTGGAGATGAGATTGAAAAACAGGAACGGAAAGAATTTGTATTTCTTCTTCTTTTCTCGTTGTATTTTTATTGGGAAGATATTAATATTTACAAAATAATTGGAAATATTTAAATCAGGGTGAAGTTTCGACACGCCATTTACCCCTTTGTTATAAAGTTTTGTAATCGTTGAAGCAGCGATTGTACGTGACAAATAGATAAATATGACTAAAATTCATTTCATTGATTAATTCAGCTTGTGTTTGCAAAGTTGTAAAGAAGGGATATCCAATTTGTCGACATTGGTTTGCGTCAGTTTAATTTCAGCTACATATAAGAAATGTTTCAAGGCTGACTAGTACAACTGAGTCAATATCCAATAGTAGAATTGTAAATGATGTCGATTCAATGACTAGGGTCTGTCGAAATTAAATTACTATTGCGAAATGAATTTGATCATCCATAAATTAACCGTGAGAGATACCAGAGATCAAAGGTCAAGGCGATGAACGTCTGTCAGTTTTTGAATAATTATTCCCTTATGGTTTGTAGCACAATCTCTAACCCCGTTCGTTCTACGATATATCGAGTTACTCTCATGACAAGAATTAACCCCTTAACCTATGGATACGTGTGAGACTCGTACTCTCGTATTCGGGCCAAAACGTATTACTACGTTCGGGCCAGATGTAAATATCACGGGTCGTGCGACGGTCGCGCTCGTGTTAGATTCTTATTGTCTCTTTGTATCGTAATCAGTTGCGTGTTATTCTCGGTCACGGTCGCACGTTGAAATATATTCTCTTAAATATTAGAGAAGAATCCCCCAAGATGTTTTTTGTTATCGATTTTTTTATGCTGATTACGCGAACTGCTAATTTATTCAGGAATTGCAGATAAATGTTATTGATTTATGTTACATTTTAGTGATTGATGATAAATATACCTTTAGTGGTATATCTACAACAATTATCACATCAGGTTGTAATTGTCAAATATTCCACAAAATTAAACCAGTTGTATCCTACACGTGTATTTACATTCCGTAGTGTTTTACGTTTTGGGCCCAGACTGTTGGGTTAAGTACAGTTTAGACTTGAAAAACCCTACGAAATTGGAATTCAATTCTCTGAATACAAATAAAGCAAAAAATATTGGTGGCAATGTTGGTGAAGAAAAGAATTTAGTTAATATCACAATAACTGATTCTTCTGTAATAGGCTCGAAGAGAAGATCGTACGGTAAAGGGTTAGCAGAAGAAATAAATCCGAATATTTTTGGCTTTGTACCATCGTAGAGCACGAGCGTTTCTCGTTTATTTTTTCTTCTCGACCACTTTTTCGTTTCTGAGCCACCGTTATTTTTGGAAGCACCGAGAGAGATCAGCTGAGAAGTTTCTATGAATGCGAAAAGGGGGCACGGTGAAGAGAAAAGAAGTCACGTGACTCGTATTCAAAAGACACGCGGCGCGTCTCGATTTCTACGAGCCGAGAAACAACGAATGGGAAAACGAGGAAATGCACGGTTCGTCGACGATTAATTCGCCACCGATTCTGTTCCGCGTACGGTTCGCCGCGCGTTTTCGCTTCTTCGACTAGCGATTGCCCGAAATCTCGATGGATAATGAGAAGAGACTCTGGACAAAAAACCGTACGAGCGACGCTCCTTTCAAAAGAACCACTTGACAAATTACAACCAGATTCTTCAGTCTTTGTTTTAATTTTATTCAAAACCACTCTGCGTGTGTATTTCAACTCATACTATTATACGTGAAATTAGATCGTCAATAATGAAACAAAATGCAACATTCGACATTATTATATCTACACCGAAGAACGCGATTGAATCGACAACTCAAATTGAAGAATTTTTAATTTCGCTTCTTCAAAGATTTTCTAAGAATACTTTTATTCCAGAAAATTGTCTGAAATCGTGTCGCCAAGATTGCTATAGCCATCTCGTTACTACTCTTGGTCCTAGTTATAGCCATGTCCTGTACGACATAACTCAAGGATTAACATCAGACCAAGGAGAAAAGAAAACTTCGAATGGAAGATTCAACGTCAAGGATGCGAACGATCGGACGACCAATAGGATTTGTTCGATTGATCCGACCCTTTTTCGAAATTCGATTATCGAGCAGAACGAGATTCAGGTCATACATATGCTGATTGCGAAATAATCAGGCTCTTCCAATTACTATTCGCTCGCCTTCGCTTTTCCATCTGTTGTTACGCTCCGTCGGAAGTTCCTAAATGGAACGACGTTGATACCGTGTCACGGACACGGGAACGTTTGAGCAAGTTTGTAAGTTGTAAACTTGCTTGTTCGAAACAAGTGTTGATTGACGCCGTCGCGTTATTTTTAACTATTCGACCGATTGTTATTTCTGAAGCAGAAATCGACTTTGTTGGGAAATTGATTTTATTCCGTAAAAATGATCGTGGCTCGTCCAGCTTGATTCAAATTGCAGCACGTGCCGTGACGTAGGATGACGTGAATCGTTGGATATTGCTTTCGAAGCGTTTGATAAGCAGAGAATTCGACGTCAGAGCAGCCCGTTGTACTTGTATATTACGAAGTGAGGGAGGATTTTATCGAATTCACGTCACATTTTGTTCAATATAAAACTTTTACAACTTAATATTTTGTTTGTAAGTAGACAAATATTTCATCTTTGTGACATTATTTGTTTTCAAGTATTAGAACTACGTGCAACATTTGCATATAGTTAATCACAATATTCGTTATTTCTCATGCGAATAATTTTATTCTTCATCTAAGGATGCTTCAAATTTTTACGTGAACGTATTTATACAAAATATTTAATGCAAGGTAGATGAAACGAGTCTGCGTTTGAATTCTACTTTTAGAACTTTTAGAATCCACATAAAAACCCATAATTATCCATCCTTGTTGTCTTTAGCCGTGGAAATGCACAAAATCTCGCAAAATTTATAGAAACGAGTCTTCTGTCTTTTTTAAGATACTTGAAAACTTCATAAAAGATGAAGTCGGTTGATACGACTTTGATCTTCGTTCGCTGCTGATCAAATTTGTTTAACGAAGTAGATCGAGGAAATGAAACAGAGGCGAAACAACGTTGATACAACGTTTCGACAGCGTTGGAACAGCGTTGGGACCGTGTTGACTGATCAACGATTCCCAGAGATCTGTCTTTGTTACTCAATGGAAAATTACACGCTCGCGAAGTAGCCGTACACGCGGTAATTACCGAATCACAAAGCTCATTGCGTATTCAATGACCAACTATGACGTTGATCCATTGAACTCGTCAGGTATGTTGACGCAACGGGATCGCGCTTTGTTAACATCGATTGTTGCATGTTCTCCACTTCATGTTGTGAACAATCTTCCACAGTTCTCTACCCGAGGAACAGTTTGAGTCGAAAATTAGAAAAATTGAATTTGTTGCAGAGAAACTTACAATTACACTTAGCTTAATTTTCACGTCGTAAGTAAATAATGGCATCTGATCACAGATACACCGTTGCCTTGTCAGTTTATTATTAAAAGAAATTTACATTTCCACGTGTCATCACAATTATTATTCCTTCATTTTATTTCCTCGTTACGTTCTGTCTTTAATTCGTTGCAAAGTATTGCACGAAAGTCCAATTTCCACAGTCGTTAAAAAAAAGAGACTTGATTCATTCATCAACTAATTTTGTCTTTGTCAGAACATCGAAGCCTCTATCGACGGAATATCTGACCTTGTAGCTTTCTACGCGGAAACGTGTTAACACATAACGCGTCTAATACACAGAAATATAAGAGAATAGTGTTCAGTGATTTATTAATAATTCTTTACAAATTGTTACGTTTAACGAGCTGAAATGAACTTCTATTTACCCCAGCCCGTGATAATGCAGACTTACACAGAGTCTAAGAACGAAGAGCAAGAATAATGATCCAATTGGTTCGAAGGCAAGAAGCAGGTACATCGGAGTCTGCTGTTTCTACTACGTTTAATACGGAACAGTGTCTTCGCCTCGTTACCATTCCTCTCTGAAAGGTCACTTTTCTTCCAGCGAATCGATAGAAAACGAATTTCAAGGAAACTCGAAGCATCGAGTGCTTCTCGAATGACCGAGGTAACGATCTGTGAATAATAACAGATACCTTGCTGCGTGGAATTCGTTTCGTCTACGTCGCTCCGGCGCAGGCTCCGATGGCGAATGATTTTTGCCGAGCAAAACTAACGAAGCAGTCTGTTTTAACGAATTACAATCTCGTTCTCGTTGGCGAAAGAGTCAAGATTTTTTTTTAATCGATGAACAATCGTTCTTGATGAAACGTCGAACAACAAAGTTACACCTTTGAGAGAAACTTTGGACGAAGAAACTTTAACAGAGTCAAACAGTTCTTACACGGGATGTTTCCTGCTCTCTCGAACGAGATTGGAAGCACACTCTTCCACGAGCCAAAATAAATAAGATTGTACAGCAAAGTAAAGAACGTTTTGTACGGCAAATTTTGAACGTTTCGAGGAAAGTCGAGTTTGGTAATTTGCCGAGGGCAACACTGCGAGTCGGATTAAAAGATAATTCTTGATTCCAACAAATTCCAACTTGGAAACGAGAAACTTTTACTCTACGCCCCCCCTCCCCACCTCCTCCGAGTTACTTCAGGCGTGTGGAATGATCTTCTGTTCGAAAATCTAATCGTCGCGAATTAATCAAGTTCACGTGCGATTGGTGAATTTCTACATTCTCGGGAAATTTAATTTTTAAGGCGAGCACAGAGAACTTCAAACGAAGAAATTGGGACTCTGGATTCTCGATCTCGGTACATTTTTACGTGTATGAACAATCTCTCTTGCGGTTGTCAAGTTCTAATCTTCGAGAGATGACACTTCTCTAAAAGAAAATTTTATTCAAAATTGTATTCGTTATTCTATACATAATATATATAATATAAAACAAGAAAGTAAATGTTTAGTTTCTATTAAATTTCAATACTCAAGACGAAGTGGTTTGTATCACGTTTCTACTTCTAGCTATGCGATTTTCATTTCAACAAAGCTGCTAAAAGCTACTAGAAATATATCTTTAGAGTTATTTGGCAAAATAGTCTGACAGTTAAACAGTTGATTCGTCGGCGAAAATTACTTCCAAAATATTAAAGACGTCCCTCGTATTACAAAATAAACCGAAAACACAGTCGTACGAAGATCCAGCAAACAAACGCTGTCGTTACTTTTCCAGAATTCCTTTGATAACTTTAACCGATTAATAAATCAACAAATCAGCTTGCGAAATATTGAAAATTCTTATTTTTCTTCAACGTTTGAAATTCACAGACTTGCGTGCAATTTCGCTGCGAACGCTTTCTCTCAGAAGGGAACAACGTGGGCAGCGCGAAGCAATAATTGGCTCCTTCTGCGGGAATAATTAACCCGAATTGGAGGGCACATCGGCGAGAACTATTAAGCGAAACAATCCCAGAGTGGATCGTCGAAACGAGAGATAAGACGGCTTCCGCGACCAGTTAAGGAAGTTTTCGCATTCGAAATTATTTATCATTCGGTGCTGCTGGTGGATCGTTGGTAGAGAGAGAGAGAGAGAGAGAGCGCGCGTTGTTCGTTTCCGGTTGCTCGTGGTTTCCCCGATGCAAATGAGAATTTCCCGTGAGTGGGTGGCGTCGAGAGGTTTCACCTGACGAGGTTTCCAAACGCGGGAGCTTTTACGTAAGGGGAGAGCTTTTTCGCAAGCTCGCGAGAACACGTCCCCTTTTTCCAACTTCCCACTGCCGGCGATTTTTATAAATCACGAGTAAGCCACGGCGATTTGTTCGACAAAGTACCCTTCAGAGAGGATACAGTCTGTTCGACAACCGAGAAAACGCGCCTCGCGTCGGAGATACTGGCTCGGCGACGATACGAGAAGGAATTTTATGATACCATTGCTCGGACAGGAGTAAATATTCCATGTGACAGTAAAGATCCTCGTTCGTAATATTGACGGTGGATAAATTTATCTTCACAGAGAGATACTCTTGGTAAGAGATATTTCTTGATGTTACTTCAGTATTAAAGAAAAAATGAAAGTTTAAACGTGTCGCGCGTACTTACCTAGTATTTTTTTTGAATTATATTCGGGCGCTAAATATCGAAATTGTCGCAATCGCGCAAAAATAAAACCTAAATCTTTAAGTTTCGAGGTTTCGTCTCAAACCTAAACCTTGATGTGCGATTATTTCTCACCGCTTGGTTAAAAACTCTTGAATTTTCGTTTCGAGGAAAGAAAATATTACATGATATTAAAATATTTCACTCTTCAACTACCTTCGCGCAGAGAGACATCGTCAAACCCCGACGCATTCACATCACGAAACGCGATCGTTTCGTGTAAGCTAATGATTTTCATTAGCGTACACGTTGATTCGATCGTTTCGAGCAATTGAACAATTAACTCTGACGCCACCGGTGGGATAATTAATTCGCGGATGATCAGATCGCACAATCGAGTGAGCCATGTAACGCTACCGGAAACAGAGTTGCCAGTGGCATTTTCCCGGTCCGTATTCCGGCCGCGTTTCCATCTGGGAATTTTCTAGAAGGAATGCGGATGTACCGAGACGAGGCTGCACCACGGATTCCCGAAATTCCGTGGCTGACACTTGCACAGACATTGGCGAGCTTTCGAGGAGAACCGCAGACACGCGACGAATCGAGATTTCTCGGGACGATTGACTCGTTCGAGGCGTCGAAAGCACGCCATGGATCAACGAACAGTTGGATCTCTGCAGCTACGAAAAATAATATTCCACGAATCTTTGTTTCATCAGGCTCTATGTGTTTCAGTTTTGTGTACAGTGTCTAATTTTTGTAGTATAATTTTAAATTTAATTTTTGGCATTTATCTCATTGATTGATGCAATAAAATTCACTTTCTTTAACGCAGAATTTTTCTCGAAACTCTATGTCAAATATATATTAGAAACAATGATTCAACGTAAGAGAAACAACCGAAATACGCAAATTACATATACGTCAATTTTAATTACTTTTAACTCTACATTTTCATTCTTTGATCTATGAAATTTGTCTCGCTTTTTTTCAAAATGAATTTTATTGGTTTTTTTTTTATGAGAAGGTACTGCAATATCTGTCGTAACGAGATTAGATCCAGACTAAATATTTTTTCGAAACTCCGCGTGTATTTTTATAACGACACGAACGCTCTATCATGAATATTCATACCAAAAACACGTCGGACATTGTCAAATATTTTCTCCAGCTACCAAATTAAAAACGGACCAGTTTTCTATGCAAATAGTTTTTGACACTCGCGATCGAAAGACCAAAAGTTTCATCGATTCCTGTTCGTATCGACGATCGTTCATAGCGTCGTCATTCGATTGTGTAAATTATAACGCGAGGACGAGAGAATTGCGCGATTGTTGCGTCTGTGAGTGAATCACCGAAACTGTAATACTTATTCTAAATGTGACTCTTGACAAGTCTCTATTATACAACATATTGGTGTCATCATCGTCATCGATCTCGCGCCTCGTTCGAAAGAAACTTGTACTTGTATAAGATAAGTCGAATCGGATGTATGTTAAGATACATTGCTGTGTAAATCATAGATCGATCAATTGTGTAAAAGTAATAACCGGACTGCGGATTCTCGTTCACTTATCGATACGAATTTGACGATATAGAAGTAGAGTAAAGAGTCTAGAAACGGAGTAAAATGTTTAAGAAAGAAAAATACTTTTTATTGTAACAACTTGATAGCAGAAAGAAAATTTTATCTAGGTTCCATTTCTCTGATTGTATTTGTAAAAATTGCACAAAGATCTGCTGTCCAACGATAACCAACTTTCCGTGAATCGAAGCACAATAGAGCCTCCTCCTGTATCTGAATCACCATTGAATCCAAATGTGCATTTTAATTCATTCAAACGAATTATCGTGTTAATTTGTATTAGAGATTAACAGGTCACTACATTGATTTGAAAAGTGTCGAAAAATTTGCTACTATATGCACTGTGTGCATTTATTATCCGTTTGGTACATTTTTCATAATTGCAAGAAGAACTTGCTAAAAATGTAAAATACAAAGGTTTACTAAAAAAGGAAAGAAAAAATGATACTAACAGAATATAGCGTAAAATTATACAAATTATGTGACTGAATAACAAGTCAATGTTTTGTTAACGAGATATAATTCTGTCACAAACAAAAATGGCGACATACGTCGAAACATTCAGGCCTTTAGAAACTCCATAAATGTTTGAAGAACTTGTGCAATTCATCGTCAATGTCAAAAGTTGCTCTACTGGTTGTTCCGTCGAGTTGGACGTAGAAGGCTCTACCGTGTGGAACTCTTGGTTTAATCGCACATCTAGTACAGCATCTAGAATTGGACGATACGTTACACGTGTTTAATCACGGCGTCCGAGGTGGACAACGAGAGAGAAAGAAAACGGTTGAACGAATGTCGAGTTGCGAAACGACTTGATACAAGCGACTGTAAATATATCTCAATGTGTGTGTGTGTCCCCTGTGTGAGATCAATCTTACTTCCATATGTAAATTACAAAGTTTTGTCCCGACTTCATCTGTTCTACTCCGTCCCCTCCCCCACGACGCGTTATTACCATCATTCCGCTGACTCGCTCGAGAGTTTTCGATGTTTTCAACGCTGAATTTCTTGCTCTTCCACTAACCTTTCGCGAAGTTTTAGAAATTCTTTTTCTTAATTGAAATTCGAATCGCCGAAAATGCGCAAAGTTTCCACAAAAAATTACGAATCGGTCATTTTCACGACCTTTTCAGCAGTTCCAGCGTTGATTAGAGTCACGTCTCGTTAAAAACGACTCGTGCATGTCACGCGAATATCCTTTTATTGGCGAAGCCTTTCATCGACGGAACAAATTGTGTTGTCTTAGACTAGGGTAAGTACCGCGTCGTAATAATTATATTATTAAATGACCGAACTGTTCCGCCCGAAGGTTTCTTCAACAAAAGGGCATTTGCGTGGTACAAATCGATTTTTAACAGAAAGTGAATCGAAAATCCTGCAATTTTCCGTCAGTTCTATTGAATCACGTTTTTCTCTGTTTTCGAGCAATTTTACAAAAAAAAAAAAAAAAAGACACGGTAAAAGCGGCGAAGTAAGAATTCAATTTCAAATAAGCGAGTCGTTTAGTGAATTACACAGTAACTCGTTCAAGCGCGACGCTACGTCGTACGCGAAAGGGGTTCCTGATGTAGCTCAATATAACTTAATGGTTTGGTTTTCAGCGAGATTACAAAGACGTCCTCGAAATGGCAGGTAACATCGTCGGGAGAATTACGCGCGCCTCTAATTGAATAGGCTGAAATAAACGCCGGGGAGAAGCTGAGCGTAAACGAGGGAAGTTTCCTTCGCAGGACCATTGACTTCCCAACGGATGAAGATTCGCGCATAACGGCAACTTTAATTAACTAAGGGACCCGTCTTCGACGCGGTGAAATGCCTGCCACGTAATGGCTGGCTCGAATTAATTTGATCGCGAGCAAAAACAGTGACGGATCTGTTCCTCCGTTCCGTTGCAGTTGCTTGCCAGCAGATTGGAAAAATCGGTGACGCGGCGTTCCGACTTTTCAAAGATCAATTTTGAACGTTTCCAAATGTTTTCCAAACGTCGAAGCAGAGAACATTTACAATTTAAAAATTTTCATTATTTTCTACACGTTTTGTAGTTTTCATATTTGTCGGGTCGTCGTAATATCAGTCGTAAGAAAAGTCCTACTTCTCGAAGCTTCATTTCTGTGTCTGGATCTAAACATCTTGGTTCTCAATGCTTTGCAAAATATTTCAATCTGAACGTTTTAATGAAATATTTAAATACCCGGTTCCTGGTGTAGAAGATACACTTCCTTCGCAGCCGGCGGAAATTGTTTTTGCCAAGGCAAAAAGAAAGAAAAAAAAAAAAGAGAAAAAGAGAAAAAGCAGAAAAACAGGGAAAAAAGAAGTATCGTAATCGGTTGAGCGAAAAGAATCGCGGGGGATACAGACGAGGAGTCACCAAAGGTCCTCCTCGGTAGCCGACGGGGTGGGAAATATCGATCACCTTCATTCAACTTCCACTTCTCCTTCTTTTTTCCCCCGTCGCTCTTTCTTCCTCTTTCTCTCCCCATCGGTATAAAGAGCAACACTGTGTTTCCGGACGATGCAATATTCCTCCGGCAGTTCCTTGCTACTTATATTTATGTAAAAGCCAATACAGTTCAGCGGTTTTGCGCAATGGGATTCTCAGTTTCCCTGGCAAGCAAATGCAATTGTTCCGCAGCCACGGCGTTCAAACAACGTTGCAACCAGAAAGCCGATACGACGAAAGATCGATGGAAAGAGGGGCGAAACCATTGGCATCATGAAACAATCCTTTCACCATCCTTCGTCTAACCTTAGCAAGGACTGTTAACGCGGTCGAGGAGGAAAATTTTTTTTTTTTCTTTTTCTTCTTATTGAATTAATGTCAATTAGCGGTCGGGAGGGCGGGCGGTAACGTTTCTTTCTTACTTCTCTCGAGGGGTTTACCAACGTAATTGAATTCGAGACTACCCGCAACTTCTTCGTTCAACGCCGCGTCGTTTCTTCGATTCTCTCCTTATTTCGTTCAATTTGCTGAATCTTAAACAGATTTCTCGTTGGGCCGCGCAAGAGGAGACGCGAAGGTGCGTCGCACGAATCCGAGTCTCGCGAGAGTAATTTCACAGGTTCGTCGTCGATTGTTTTATATACGCTGGTGAGAAACCTTGACGAAAGATTGAACGTAAATGAATTTTAGAACCTAGGTGAAGTTGTACGATTGTGAAGTAAGAAAAGAAACTGCGATTCTCAACCTTCGATTTGATAATTTTATCGTTGGCTGCATCTTAGAAGTGACCTAATTTTAACCAACAAATTAAGAAAGATTGTTACGGAATGATTTGTTCCTACGTTCTTCAAAATAAATACTGAGAAGCATTGCAAATGTTTCAAAAATGACCAGTCTTTGCGTTCTTTTTCCGCTTTAGTTGTTCAAAGTTTGACGCCTCTGTTTAAATCGAGACGCGTGGATATTGATCTCGACTGTTTCGAAGCGAAACTTTAATTACACGCAACTCGAGACATTGTACACTTAATCAAAGTATTTCAAGCACATTGCCCGCTTTGTTATTCCAAAGTCGAAAGTTATAATTAACTTTGGAATTTAAAAATTCTCGAAAAGAAAGTGTTGCAGTTTCTTGCCGAGTAACTCGACTCGTCTATTAAAAAGTTATTTACGTGGAACGGAGGACGCGTTCGCCCTTCCTAAACTGTTGAATTTACGTTCTCCGCGGCTTTCGCGACACTTTTCAGCGCCTGTAACGAAATTTTGATATTTTTTACTACCCGTGAATCTTCTCCCCACCGAATATACGTGACTTTGAATTGCTCTTTACGAGGCATCGAATTTAATTTAACGCAGTCCGTAACTGACAGCGGAATGAAATTTAACGTCTGATATTTTTACCAAGCGGAAACTTCAAAGAAAAAACAGTTTCGCATCTCTTAATATCGTTCTTAATATAACGACTAATAATTTGAGTCGTGCGTCTTTTTATTAACGTTAAATCTACCGATATAATCGAAACAACCAGTTCGTCGTAAATACGTATACTGTCAGATTCCAGAACGTAAATAATTATTTCGAGCTCGTCCTGAAAAGTGGACAGTGACTCGAACAAATATTAATACGAACGATATTTCAGTATGAAATAATTGGTTCGATGTAATCAACGCAGGAAATAAATATTTTTCTATTTTTCGTTTAAAGTAGCATTTCACCCAACAATATCGGTGATTTACAAACGCGCGAAAAATCATGTCCGTAGAAACGAGTCGTTTTTTTTTTTTCATTTTTTTCTTTCTTTGACACTTATAATTAATTATCTCGTGTGGGCGCGTATGCGCGACACGCGAGCCATCGCGAGTATAATCGGACAAAGCGCGCCTTCAAATTTAATTACGCGCGCGTGTGCCGCGATAAAATCGCGCCGATTTTTAATTCATTTTCTTTCGACGCTCTCGACAAAATTTCGACGCGCCACGGACGCCGAGGGCAGCAAAGTCGAATCGAAAACATTTCCCCGGCGATAATTGAATTCGTTGTCGGGCGACGCGTTCAACGATCTTGTTTCTCATTAACGCCTTTCCAAATATAGCGGCGCCAACGGCGCACGCTCCTGTTTCCCTCTGTGCCTCCGGTCTTTAATAACTTTAATTACGAAGCCACCTAACCGACGACCGTCGAATTTCGTCACCGACTACCACGGAAGTTCGCGTGTTTCGTGTCGTCGCGCTTCATTGTTATTATAAATCGTAAAACTTTCCGGGTCGAGCGATTAAAGCGAACCGTTCTCAGGATGAAGATGGATACGAAATTTACGGTCGCGTAAAATGAACACGGAAGATGAGATATTTGACATGTGCTCTGCACATGGAGAGAGAAGGAGAATCGTTTGACGAGCGCGTAATTACCGTAAGTCCCAATTTTTCCGAAGCTTCCTGTATCCCAGACTTTTATTTCGCCGACTTTCTTTTTCTCAAAAGAGTTTGAGCTTGTTTTAGTATCAATTCACGACTGTTTTAGTATAAATTTGCATCTTTCGTTTGTCAGCAGTTAAATTCCAAATTTCAAGTAAAATTCCCTTCAAACTTTTACTCGGCCATTTGCATTGTTATTTTATTTATCATGTGTAAAAAGAATTCTTAAACTGGATCTTGTTATATCACAGAAAGGATTCCTTTCTGCCGTCATTTTCTACTTAATCCAGAAAAGAATGCAAAACTTGTTACTATTATTCTATTGCATTGCCAAACATCTCTGCATCCGTTGGAAAAAAATTTGATCGTTTCCAGGAATAAATGCGCAAAAAGAACGTGCTGCGTTAAATCTCAACTCGGTGTCTGCACGATCCCGATACTCCTCTGCCAAGAAGCCTCTTTAACTTTAATCACGAGACAATTTTCTTATTACTGGATAATGGTATTTCCTTGCACAGCGTGGAAAAGAAAAACGCTATTACCACTAAGTAACTCCCTAACGTCGTTATCCACCCAATTATCTTTGAGACAAAATTTGATTCGGCAAAGCTGGCGAAACGCGCGCCGCGAAGTGAAGAGCGTAACTCGTCGCAAGAAACATTACGCGCGAGTAACGCGCGATTGCGTACATTGTCCTTTTTCTGAAATTTCATTAATTCTTACGTTATAATTGGCACAGTGCAGTCAGATATTGATTTCCCGCGTACATAAACTTCGAATTCCGACTCGATGACGTTTATTTGAATCTCGCTTCCGTTTAAATGTTATTATTAAATCATTGAGTCATTAAATTTCTTAAATTATCAAATTTATCAATAAAATTCGAATTATTGTTGTCATTTATTATTTACTTCAATTTCTTCATCATGTTCCACGCATTAGATCATAAACTGTATTAAACGACAAAATCACGCGACAGAACTGTTGTATCAACTGTTGTAATCCTGTGGCTCGCGGACAGACGCGCACTTCAACATTAACAACAATGAGAACGTGTGCGTGCAAAACCTGTGGTTAGTGGTTATGCTCTTCGCCGTACGTTTGCGCGAACAGTGCCGCATAATTCAACGAAATAACTGGAAATCCGAAACTGGAGTGCGTCGAATTGAACGAATGGCGAATGGTTTGACGGAGATTATATGCGTAACATTCAACGAGCGATGGTACCGAGAAGAACTATATCTATCTACGTCGATGCTGCCGCGACGAAATGCACATGAACGGACGGTACACGAGTGTTTGAAGCAACTTGGGACGTTACTTTTCCTCTTTAACTGAAGCGCTGAAATTCACTCAACGCCGAATAAATTACCACGGGAATGATCGATAACAGTTTCCCTGCCACATTAATAATTTAATTGAAAGCGCAAGTCCTCTAAAATTAGTTTGACACGTTGTATGGAATTCATTCACAATGCTCCATAATTCATGAATTTTTCCGCGAGTTTTCTTCTCTCTTCCCCCTCCGCGCCCGTAAACTCGCGAAGGCAAGAAGAGACAAAGATTCTTTTTTCTTTCATCGTTTCATCGTTTCGCCGTTTCAAAAGAAGAAATTTTATATATATTTGAAAATTTGAAAATTAAAAATTCGCATAAGCTTGTAAGCTAATACGTTCCTCTTATTACCACAATCACAACATATACTATAATTTACCGCGCCTATGGTAATTTCGATCGTTTGCATGAATTAAAAGTAGTTGCGGCAAATTTGCTTTATTTCAAACACACGTAGACATTCAAATTATCTCAATGCAGCGGCCCTACGATTCCTCGACTACGAGTTTCGAACACTCGACTGGCACAAGCCGCAAGTGGCTGCGCGCCTAGCGTCGAGGTCCTACCGATCTCCGATGTTAAGCAAGCAGCATGCGGAACCCCGCTAGGAGGGGGTAGCTGGGGTAAGGAGTCGCTGCCATCAGCCCCACTGGATGAGTCTTAGGCAGTGACTCCGAGACGAAACGCAAAATCGCCTTTCTTCTCACTTTCTCTCACACACTATACTTACTTCTCTCCTTCCCAGCAGCATCCTGGGTCTTTAAATACTTTACAGTTCCTAAACTCAAGAATTACATTAATAATGTAATACGTTCTTAATTGCAATTAATTGCTTATCGTATCACTGATTGAAGACTTTTAAATCTCCACAAGTGGAAGAAGCGAAGTATCGTCTAATATTTCACAAACGATCGAATCTTAACTGACAAGTTAATTGAAATCCATGAAACCTGTTTCAAATATCATCAAAAATTTGACAGGCGAGTTTCGAATAATCTTTCAACGATAAGAAAGTGACATATTTATCACACCAATGTTTCAAAGGTTGAAATTAAAATGCACACAAACTCTCTCTCTCTCCGTTTCAAATATTTAAAATTTCACCGCGACTGTGCGACTGCGTACGTTGGAAATTTCAAACACTCCGGTGATATCTCGCTACCTCACAAGGTGAGGAGGACGTCGAGTTACATCGTTCGCGATGCGACGCAACGACGCAAATTGATACGCGTCGGACATGGCAGTCGGTGTGAATGCGATTCACGTACGGATTAACGCATCGATCGGTTTCCATCGGCGACGATGCATCTCCGTGCACGCGACGCGTCGCTGCGTAATCTAGCGTCGTTAGGCGGAGGAGGAGACGCTGACTCATCGGGCGGCGAACGCTCGTCGGGCCGTGATTTTCATTCTATCGGGAAAGGCGAGGAGGAGGAGAGGCGAGCGAGCCTGTCAGCCGGGATCGACTTTCGATCGGGGACGTCGCGTCGCGTCGTGCATTCGAACCACGTCGAACTTCGCCTCCGCTCGATACACGGAGGCGTCGAAAGCACGCGATTCCGCGACTTCAGCCGAGTAACGGAACTCCGAATTCGACGCTTTCGAATTTTTCGTTCGATCGAAACGTTCCGTTTAATTTGTATTGTCTCGCCGTCACAGGAGACGCGAAGCAGGTGTTTTCTTTATCGAACGAATTCCATCGATTCCGGTATAAACGCAGGAATTGAACTCGTTTGGGTAATAACTTTAAACTCTGGCATTAAACGGTGTCTGCTAATTAAGGTTGTCCAACAATCATATTATGCCGTCAATTTGTTATTATTTACCGTTACGTGGGCGGACTTGGACGTTAATTGGATAAAACGTTTAAACGATGCGTCTCGATATTGAAATATCGTTGCTTGACGTGCGTTTAATTTGATTTCATTTAATTTAATATCTTTTCAGATAAAATGAAGCAACGAGCGAGATTCGAAACGTTGCAAGATTCTGAATAGGGAAAAATATGAAATGAACAATGTTTGATTATTTGAATCGCTCGATCGGTAAATTTTGCATTAATATTATTAATATTATTAATAGAAACACGATTGTATCGCGCGCGTTTTATTTTATTACACTCGTAATATTATTTTAACTGTAATCGTTGTCGAAGGGGATGGATCGTTCGTATTATAAATGGTCAAGTAAATCCAAACGACGAATTTTTCAGATTTTTACAACACGCGTAGTGGAAAATTCGATTGTTCGCTTTGAGGCCAATGGCCTCCTAAACGCGAACGACGAAGGCACACTGGTCGCACTAAAAACCCGCGAAACTCGTCCATACCGATGCTTCACGGCCTAAATTTCTCTCGAGCACGAATAAGATCGAACCGCGCTAATGTCTAAGCTTTCCATCCGAAAAGAGAACATTGGACGAACGATACTAGCCTATCCAGGAAATTGAAACTAGCCTATCTCCATTCTCACAGTTGCAACAGTTTCCTCCGAAAAGGATCCTACGACTTCCTACGTCTCCTCGAACAAATCGTCGAAACTTCCGACGAAAAAGGAGAAGATCATTCCGCGCTCTGTCTGCTTGGGATCGTTTTGAAAACTCTTTCTGTAACGCGAGGGACAAACAAAAAATTATTACTCCAATGTTACAACGCATAAATTATTGCTGTAATTATTTTACTAAAATGAAGAAGAAAAGAGAGGAAGACGGATGGAAGGAGACAGAGAGATCGGGGTGGTGCGAAACAGGGCGAATGGGATATCGTGGTCGGAGAAAGAGATAATGAGGGCTCCTCGTACGTTAGGCGAGGCTCAGCTCCTCGGAGCAAGAGGCAGCTTCTTTCGCCGGTTGAAGAGGGGTCACGATCGCTTTTTCGTCAAGGCAAGAATGTTTCGAGGGTTGGATACGAGTATTGATTTCCAATTACTCGCCGCGCTGCTCTCTGTTCCAGCGGCACGACGCTTCGCCAAAGGGTAAAGGTGCAAGGGAGATGCCACAAGTAAATCGAAAAGGGAAGAAACGTATGCATAATTAATTAACGAGTCTCGCCTCTGCCTCCGCTAATTTCCCAGCACCGCTGGATCCTTATTCTTAACTGAGCGTTCCATTTAACTCTGCCAGGGGCCTCATTCAGGCTTTCTCTCGATGGAAAATCGAGAAAGGGTTCCTCGATCGTCGTGTCGTTTAACCCTGATATTTGTCAATTTTTCGTCGCGCAACTCGAATGTTCAAAGTTCGGCGAAAAAGATTGTGCAGCGAGTTTTAAGAAATTACTGTAAACTTCAGTCTTTGAGATCACAGTGGGCTTAGTCGTAAAAAAAAAAATTTCTCGGTGTTTTTACACACGTTTGAACATTCAAAGACGAATTACTTCTTGTAATTTTAAGCATTCATCTATGTTTGAATTAACGCGCGTATATTTTTAAATTTGCTTCAAACTTGATAAACAGAATCGTAATAGTCGAGTTTCACTACGGTGCTGATGAAGTGTCAAATTTTACACACAAATTTTACGCACGTGATATAGTCACAGATTTTCCTGTAAATTTCCAAACGTTACAATTTTCGTGCGCAACTGTGACGAATTCCTTTAAGTAAATATTCAAATACTTTCGCTCGAAATATGCAACTCCAAGTTTTCGAGGATATCACTGACTGCGGTTCCGCGAAAAGGAACTCGATCGATTTCACTCAGTGGTGCCAGCTAATAACGCGAAGGCGTGCATCGCGTTATGCAAATGAAACGGTTATCATGCTTACTGCAGTAGCAACCAACAATATTGCGCTCGTTTCGAGTTTCTCACGTGCGTTAAACTAAAAACGATCGAACGATATATGGAATAAGAACAAAGACGGGTCTACTCATTCATTGATAATTATTTATCGATTCGATCTCTGAATGGACTCAAGTAATTTCGAGGGAATTAAGTCCCCTGTGTTGCAAGGTTTTCCGTTCAGATCGATTGCTCGTATCTGATTTCATACGGAAATGGTCTCGATGAATTGCCGATCGATTCGGAAAAGAACGGTTGAGAGAACTGACAGTGACTTGAAAACGTTAATCACTAGATTATCGCGTACGGAATTTAGTAACAATTTTAAATATCCTCAGAATTCTCGATAATTTTTGTTCCGGACAGAAATAATTCATTTGAATATGACAATACACGTGCATCGCAAAATTTGAAGATTTCTCTGTATTATGCATATAATCGTTGTCAATTGAACAATGAGGCTCGTTAATATAATGGATTATTGGTTGTTTAAATAATTTCATATTTCAGTGAAATGTATGCCTTGTGATTTGTTTCAGACTTTGTATCGACACAATTACGATAGTCGGATCTCATTAGAGTGTCAATGAAATTTCAAAATGTTTTTATATAACACGTACGATATATTCATAAATTCTATTCTACTTTTTTTTTATAATAAAAATTATATCCACTTTTACATACACTTATCTGGTTTGTTTTAAAATTCTATCACAGATAAAGAAAAATAAGGAAAGTCGTCTGAAGTCGATGGCTCCTCGCTGAACTCGTGGCGCCATCTTTCCCACGTCTCCTAAACATTCTCCTATTTATCGAACCTCGTGTTACGTCAATTTCTCTTTTCCTTAATTTTTTTCAACAAACGCCCAACATCAACATTTCTTTACTTTCCAAAAAAAATAATTGTAACGATATAGTCTCCATTTTAATTTCATTCTAGATAGCCAAGTATCGTGAAAACTCCAACAGTAGTAATAACGATTGAAAACAATAATAACCGATAATAATATTAATAAATTAGCAATAATATAAATATAATAACAATATTAAATTAACAATAACCCTCGAAATATTTTCAACGTTATTCAACGTTAAAACTCAAAAGTCTGCCAAAAAAGTCTCCCAGGCAAATTCTTGTTACTTTCAATAATTAAACTTTCGATAATTAAACAATTATTAACAATTGCGTCGTCAAGGAAGAAACAAGTTAATCGTCGTATGATTTACTATCGCAAACAAAGTATTCGCGAACAGCCAATTAAACGAACGTGCGCCCTTTGACTAACCGAACGATCTCGATCTATTCGCGAGTCGAATATCGTCGAGACGAATTAATCCTTATCCGTCGCTAATTACAAATCATTCGTACCAGTAGTCGGTAGAGTTGTAGCTAAATCACAGCGTCGAATTCACCGAATCCCGGTTGAGTTATCCTTTGTGGGCGCGATCCGTTTGTTTGATTTGGTCTGAATTAGCTAGCCTGAAAGGATCCCTGTTTGTCTTGCCGAGTTCTCAACGAGCAGGAAATTAAATATTGCTGCCAGCTTCGCTATTAACAGTCTCGATCTTGTCCCTCTCGGTCCCCTCAATCATTCTTGCCGTTAATTGGCATCGAGCAATTATCGAGAACAATTGGAATCTTCGATTTTATTTCGCCGATAGCGGCGTTATCGATTCCTTAAGATTTAAACTCTGAATGTCTAATTTTTCATCGCGAAGTGTTTTTAAAATATTCGATAGTACTAGCAGTTTATTATATTTTATCACAGTCTGAATAATTTTATTGCAATTGTTATTGTTGTACGTAAATTTGAGCGAGAGCAAGCGGTTTCGTATAGAAAAATTACAACGTTCATGTTCTCCAATTTTAATCTTAATTTTTTTTTGAGAAAAAGTTACGATCGAGAATTATTTTCTTCAATTTTCATCATTCTTTCATGTTATTACGAATATAAGAAATAAAATTTTCATAACTATTTTCCATTCCAAGTTCGATTTCTAACTGTTGGTACTCGTCGCTTCGATACATCGTTTGACTTTAATAACAAAGAGAAAAGTAAATGACGAGTCATGTCCTCCTCCCTGAAGAAAAAGAATAAAAAAGAAGAGAAAAGGAAGAAGTTTTAATCAAGCTCGTCCGTGACTTTCGTTCCCGAGAAAGGATTTTCATCGTAAGAAAACATGAAAAAGAGGCATTCGTGACCGAAGAACGAAAGTTTCGTCTAGCCATCAGCCGTCGAAAGGTCCTTATTAAATAACTTTTGAAACTACGTGATATACCGCAGATATACAATCGGGCCTTTTCGTACGTGGAACGCGACGTATCACGAAAATTCGTAAAGCAATATGGAAAGAAACGCAAGAGGGTCTGATGTCGCGGAAACTAATTCTCCACAACCAGTGTTTCGCTTAGTCGCCGAAGAAAAAAAGAATGGGTTAATTGTACATGACTGTTTATTAGACTGTCTATTTGTTCTTTTTAAAACGTTATGACGTATCTAATTAATTTTTTAGACTACGGATTGTGGATTGAACAAAGTCGACATTTTACTCGACCGCACAATTACCGTAGATACGTGTGATCGGCGTGAAATGGCGTTTGTAACGATCGCGGGCAGGTTACAATTATCCGGGTGAGCGATATTTAGAGCGACGTAAAAAACGAAAAGAAGAAAAAAGAAATCCATCGGAAAACGGGCCGACTTCGCGCCGAAATTTCTGCCAGAAACTCGGTGTGGAGCAACAGGTGTCACTCGAGCACCTTTAATGGTGTTTCGGAGCTTTAGTCGCGTTGGTAATTTCGTTGGTCGGGACACTTTGCCGCGAGTTATTTAATAAGAATATAGTACAGTCCATGAATTAACGAAAAGAAATGGCTAACAAAGTCTAACTGCAAACTGTAATTAAATTTCACTCAAACACTCCTGTTTTATCAAAAAAAAATACTCGTGTAAGAAGATTCCAAATGACAATTTACCACCGGCCAGCGAGATTTAATTTCTAAAAATTCCCTTTTCTACACATTACACCAAAAAGGTCATTCTTGGGTCGGTGGGTTTCAGAATTACGAGGCCGCTTGCTGGAAATTCCTTATCGGGTCAATGTGGCGATAAATCGACACCGTTAAGCGGGGAAATATTCCTCGGGAAATTAAAACGCTGTTCCGCGCGCAGCACTTTTCGAATTGCGGTCATATTTACGAGAGCCGAGTCCGACGTAGCCGGAACCACGGGAGCGGCTTCCCCCGTTGCTCCATTTTTCTAACGGACAGCCGATGCGGCTGGAATATCGTGAATTCGAACTGGTCCCACGGCCAGTCGAATTTATTAACCCCCGGGCAAACCTCTAACGGAATACTAACGGTCAACGATGACTACGGCCGGAGAAAAGAGAACTCGCACGTGCTGCAAACTGCGATAATAAAATGACGGTTGGCCGGCAGCCAGCCACGGCGAACGGTCGAGAAAGTATCGGTAAAAAGGGCAGAACCTTTCGATGGTCACGTACGAAGCCGCGTGGCGATTTCTTTTATTTGTTCGCGGACGCAGGGACGTATCGGCGAGTAATTTATGTTGAAAATGGCTGGGACATGCACGCTCGCCGCGGATAATCGGTGTAATTACCGGTGTAATAGCGATCGGAAAGCCAGCGAATTCGTGGACGTGCGTGTATCAACGCGTGCATCCACGAGCGAAATTAACACGAGTACTTTTCTCGGACCTGAGAATCGAACGAAACTTTTGTAAAAAAGAAGGTTATTTATTGAACTTTTGACATTTAAATCGTTCGTTTTCTCTTTCGAGTTTCAACTTTGCGCGTCGGTTGTTTAACATTGTTTTAACAGTGTTTGTCGAATGATTATACATCTCTGAACAAATATTTTAGGAAATGTTGGGCACAAGTGTAGGAAGAAGTATAATATATAAAATAGTATAAATATATAAAATATGGCATAACAATAATTAGGAAAAATATAAAGAAAATATTTTTTTTTAATTAGTCCATTTGGCTAATAATTTGTCAATTTCACGGAAAGTCTTATTTCCTAAACTTTCATACATAAATACAACTTTGTCGAACGATCCGTGTTTCAATTTTACACGAAATTTTTTATAACTTTTTATTTTTTTCAAACAAACGTTCCTTCTCAATTTGATCCTTTTTTTTTTTTTTACTATCAAAGAAATAAATAAAAACTTGTGCGAAAATGTATGGAGTACAAGTTTCAATACGATTACAATGTATATTATTTTCCTAGAATATAAGAGACTACAGTCGGAGGATTATAGTTGTTTCGTAATTAATTGGAAATTCCAACGCTTTTAATTTCGCTGACATTCGATATGCACCGACTTAATAATTGAACGTTTTAACACTTTCGTTCGACGCCCGATTTCGTTTTATTGTTTCGTGCCTTTTCGTCTCCTTTTTCGTCTGGTCGATCAACAACTTCATTCCATCTTTCGAGGAACAGCTTTGTTTAACAAGCGGATCACGTATCACCATGATCGATGGACTTTTGTATCATTATATTTCCCACAAAGTTGAATGTTGTCCGAAGGCCTGCCTCGTTTCTTTAATCTTCGACGCTTAACCGACCCTACTCGGTTAACTTGCTATAGTTTTCTCTCGTCGTTGAATACAACTAGGTTGTTTTACGAGTTTTTTCTCCCCGAAAATTTGTTGCGTGCAATTTTACTGCGACGAGTATTTGGGTATTAATTGATTTTTAAACGCGAAACGCCAGTCGTTTGATTAAAAAAAAAAAAAAAAAAGTATTGAAATTTATGAAACGTTCTGACCTATATCAGTCGACAAACATGGAAACCGATGAATTTTTATCGCTCCCAGTACAATTCCTCGAAAGCGATAAAACAAAATGGAAAGGTTCAAACAAACATAATGAAATTTAAGCTCACATGTGTGTAACCTATGAAATGGAAATGTGAGAACGCCTGTGCTTGCGTTAGATAATATGCTTGCCCACGAAGAATCAATTATTACAATTGGAATGCAGATTTAACGCGAAATTAAAGAAACAGAGCTTTAAAACGAAAAAGCTTTACAAAGTAGACGGACATCGATCACATAGAACCTCTGAATTGCACTGGAAGAACAGACTGACTTTTCCGAACGAAAAAAAGAAATGGGAATAAAATAAAGGAGCAAAGACTCTGAACAAAAAGAAAGAAAGAAAAAAAAGAAGGAGAAGAAGCAATATAATCGAATGGAAGATCAAACAAGCAGCCGAGGAGGAGATGAAAGATCGCCGTGGTGATCGCGTCGTCGCCGATATAACGAGATCGACGGTCGCCCGAGATGGGGATGGCAATTACGCGGAATTTGCTCCTTTTCTTTTTTCTTTTATACATTTTCGACGACGCTATCGGCACGAAAACCAGGCGTAACGAGCGTTTAATGGCCAGTCCAACCCCGGTTCGCCTGGTTTCGATCGGAGCCGACCGAACAAGAAAAAGGATTTAATTAGCCGCGCGGAAAACTAGGTCGCGCGACAATGATCCCGAGGACGAGCCGCTCCTCTCCTCGGCGCGGCACCGTAGAAAAATCGCGGTGAATCTTGCGCACACGAGGCCTCACTCACGGCGCGTCGCTCACGATTGTGGAGGAGACGCGATTACCATGCTAACTGCGCGATTTACCTCGATCGAGCGTGAAAGGGCGTGTGGCTGCGAGAAGAACTTTCACGCCCGCCGAATGATTGACCCTTTTCTCCGACTTTGGCGATATTTGTTGCGACGAGCCACTAACCGCAACTCTTTTTGTTTTGAACAAGTTTTTTTAATGTTGTTCTTAACGTGGTTAATCTCGACGTTGTGGGTCTTTACGGTTGTCGAAAGAGAAGAGATCATTCAGGTAGCCAATGACCGCTATTTGTTTATAATTTTATTCTTGTATTATTCTCCACATTTGACGACAAAATGCCTCATACAAAAGTAGCTTTTATTGATATTTAATGCCTTTTCGAACAAAATTTGAAACTATCTCGTCTTCGTTCTTTTGCAATGTTCATATTTTTGTTAAAAAGTCTCCGTTTTCACAAATCACGTAATTGATACGCATATGTACGATTGTATAAAATGTGTGGGAATATTTACACGTCTATGTTTATTTCTACCATTGCAATTTATGCAATGTTTCGATGCTGGCGTTTCAAAATTAGCATTGGTTACGCAAAGTGTGTCCACTAGCGTAAAATTAATATCAGATAACAACGAGGAGATTTACGCGAAATCTATTTATAATGCCAATCTATTTCAATTACGCTCCCAACTTTAATTGCGTCACTGGACTGAATTCAAAATCGTTCCTTTATTTTCCGATTCTTTTATTTTCTTCGGTCATTATCGCTGGGAAATTAGAGACGAAACGGAGAGCAGGCGAAATAAAAATTAATTACGAGCGAGAGCATTACCTTGGTTGGGAGGGGGCAAGAAACGGGGCGGGTCCTTGCAATAAATTTCATCGGTCGGACGTTTAAAGTAGCTAAGAGCAAGGAGCAACCCAGCCAACGAACCATCGAGCCACGAGGCACTCGCGATAAATCTCAACCGGCGATACGTGCCCGAATTTCGGATTAAAAGTACACGCGCGATCCTCCAGGTTTTCTTCGAAAATTTTGGTTCTTAGTCCGAACAGAACAGGGACTAGGTTATCTTCAAGGATCCAGTTACGTGAAAGTAGACGGCGAGACGAACGCGTGAATCTGCGATCTAGAGCAAAAAGAAGGAAATTTACGGGTACATGAACGTCAATAATCTGTTAAATATTTAATATACGACTTATTTTATTATACAGATTGAAATGTTGAATAATTTCACACATATTGTAATATATATAACGTATCATTTCATATATAATAAATATTTAACGTTACATTATTAAAGATACATAAGATGTTTGACATCACAAAGTGGTGAAAAAAGCACGTTTAACACAGTCTCCAATTAATATTCTGTTTGTAACTTGCCTCGTTCGTCATCGATTATATATTCAATGTGTCGTAAAGACACTCGTGATGTGGAATTACGGATAATAAAAATTGATTTTATACGAGGAGGATCTTAGAATCCTTAAGTAGGATCTCTGTATCCACATCTCTCGCATTTTAATTGTCATTATACCTGGCACTTGTCGATTTATAACATTTCTAGAAGATGATATATTTATATATTTGTATATTTTATAATATTTATTTAGAAGATAATTGCAACAAGTCTTAGATAAAACTGGAAAAAATAGATATGATTCGTACGTAACGTGAGACACGTGACTGAATGTAATTTAGAAATTTAGTCAAACGTGAGAATTTTTTAATTTAATTATTCGTCTCCTCGTTGTGGATAGTCATTTGTGTCAATTTGACGAGTCGGAGAAACGAAGAACGAAACTGAGGGTTGAAACATTGGAACAATGAAAAGACTTCACCGTGATTTCTTACCATCGATCTCTTGAACTTTCTTTTGTCTGTACATTTTCGCGGCGTGGAACACGGTGGTTTGTCCCTGCGCGCACCATGGAAGCACCTTTCTCCAAAGCAAGTCACGCGCGAGTTCCGCGCGTTCTTACGCACTTGCGTAACGCAGTAATCGGCAATCCGATGCGAAAAAAGAGGGTTATCCGCTCGCAGTACCGTACTCTGTCTACTTTCTCCCCTCCTCCTCGTTCATCTATCGTGACGTCGCGATTCAACTCTCGTCCATCCCTCGTTTCTCCCAGTTTAACTCGCTCCTTGGTATCAAATGCAGCCAATAAGTGAAAAAATTCGTACTTGCAACGAAAAGACAAGCAGCTAAATTTTTTTATTAACGACGAACAGACTGAATCTCTACTTGATTACTCGCGCAAATCCCACATTTAATTATGTTTAATCCTATTCTTATACCCTGTTATCTTGTATTTTATTCTACTTTTATATTCTACGTATAACTATCAGTTTGCGGATGAATTCGAGTATGAGTTATTTGAAATCGTAGACGGTGATATAAAACTATTTGTCAAGTATTCTGAAAATGAGTGTTATCTGCTCTGCTGACGTATTTTATTATCAAAAGTGTGAAAAATATTAGATGCACGCTAAATATTAGAAAAATTGAATCTCAATTCTGCACCTGTACTTACACGCTGCAGAATAATGGAACATTTTACAAAAATGTGTCAAATTGACAACAGGGCTTTAATCGATTATTATCGAATCAACTGTGAAAATTTGCCGCGGCTCGTGTCTCGTCATTCAGCTTTCATTTATTACAATATCAAGTTCAGTTCCAAAATCGGGAGACTAAAAACAGGCGATAGAACTTCATTCTTTAACGATCCAGCCACCGGAAACTATCGATCAATCACGGTATTTTCCTCGACTCGTTGTTTAAAAACGACAACACTCTCGAACACTGGCTGAGAATGAAGAGAAACATCGCTGACAAAGATTTATTTACGTCAAGATTTCAAATTTCGTTCCGTCGCTATCAATTTCCATCATTTTGTTTTCCTTTCCTTTCCTTTTCGCGTTTAATGGAGCAAAGGAGAAGATAGGAGCTGGACGAACCATAATTTCGTATTTGGTGCTTTAGAACTACTTCTTACGGTTTTAAAATATGCGACAGCTGTCGGGCGAATATTTCACCTGTAATCTGAGCCACGCGAAGATTTGTTTGTCCCAGGTAGAAGCGTAATGCACTCGGTTCTCACGTTTTCCCTCTAAGACATCGCGCGTGATCTCTGGATTCGTTTTTACCTTGGTTACAATGCTGTAAAATTGAAACTGCACAGTGTCATTTATTGGAAATTTTTTATATTGCAATGTGTAGCTGAGCGGCCAATAACGGTGAAAAAATGATCAATAATTCAAACTGCCACAAACAAGACAAACAAAAGATCATGTAGCATTCTGACAATCTTGTGATTTCCAAAAGTTGAGAAAAATTAAGAAGAACTGCAAACAATTTGTTTCGTCAACTTGGAAATTGAAATTTTTTTTACAAAGACCCCTTAATATTTCCTGTACGACTTTTTCTCAAACTTTAAATGTTAGGACTCATCGAATATCTATCAATATTTATCAAAATCGTACGGCAGATTTTAAGGAATCGTTGCATCTCGTACTTTTCTGTTTGTCAATCGTTTTTTAAAATTCGTGTTTTGAAAAAAAAAAAAAAAGAAGAAGAAAAAATTGGAAGACTCCTTGCGATCTGTGTCGACCACGAGACTTTCGAGGATCGAGGAAATTTGCCAAGGAAGCAACTCTCACGGAACACCGAACATGAATTTTTATTTCCACCCGGGTTGTGGCTCGCTTTCAACTCGCTGAAGTTTCTGCGAATGGAAAGCCGTAAATTTTCATCTCTTTTTTGGGGAACAGCGAACGTTTGCGTTTGTTGACGTCGCGATTGTACGGCGGAATTTAATTTAATCTAGAATTCGACATATTCTTTATCCCGCAATATCTATAATGTCAGAAATATCAGAGTCATTGGCACAGAATAATCTAAGAAGAAATTACGACGCAACACAAATAAGAAAACATCTTTTATTATTCATCATACGAAGACTAATCAAAAAGACTTCTCTCAATCAATTCTATTTTAAATATTTGTTGAAATGAGAAAAAATTCCAAGAATTCGCTTGATATCTAAACAATTTTACTAATTTAAATCGTCAACAAATCGATGCTTCTTCTTCTTCTTCTTCTTCTTCGAGAGAGAGAGAGAGGATAAAAGTCCTGAAATTTTTCTACGTCTACTTTGCGATGCGAATGGAAAACGTAAAAACTCAACCGAGGAATCACGCTCGCTGACAAGAGGCTCCTCTCGTATTTCCTTCTCGAGATCGAGATATTTCGCCTTTTGTTTTTAGGGAAACGCGAGTGGGTCGGGAACGACCGGGAGAGGAGGGTTACAGAGGTTACAGAGAGCCGAATTGCCGGGCAATCGAAAGGAACAATCCAATCGGTCGAGTGCCGCGCCGCGGCCTTCCCCCTTTTCCGAATCACTTTGTGCCAGTGCTCATGCGCCTGGGCAACATATCACCGCGTCGAAGTAGCGTCGGCGGCTGTGAATGGGACGACGACGCCGACGGCGACGACGCTCGACGTGTACGAGCTACGAGGGAAAGAGGACGAGCAGAGAGAAGTCAGTCTGGCCGCGCGCGCCTACGATCACTGTCCACCGCCGGTCTCACGTCGCTCTCTTTGCGCCGGCGGGACGGTCCCAATTTCAAATCCAACAAACTCTCGCTCTCACGATCAGTCGTCACCTTCTCGAGCGGTTCTTCCCTTTTTCCTCATTTTCACTTTTTCGTCGATCTCAGTGCGACGCGTCGTGATTCACAGCTGTTTCTTTTCACACTTGGTAGACAAATGAAAGAACTCTCCGAGAGTTTCGTCGGTGGTCCTTTGCAACAGAACGTTGCGATTGATACGGTTGATAATTTAGAAAAATATATCGTTTTTTCTAATTTTCTTTTTTTTGATTTTTTGATTCTTTTAAATTGTTTTATCAAATTTCCAAATTTCCCGCTACCGCAGTTGCATCGTGGTTCTTTGACGTAACACTAAAGCTTTCTTTCATTTTCAATATTTGTCTTTTTTTACAAATAGTTTCGAATACACCGTTACATCTATCATCTTTGATCTTTCTTTCCAGTGAAATATCGTTCTTCTTTCAATTTCGGTCTTCAGTTTTTCTCTCATCACTGGTAATTTATAGAAGAACTTTTTCTTCTCGACGAGGAGACACTGTCCTCTTCATTTCTGTTTGTTCGTCGCGTGAAGTTTTGTATCGATGAGGATGCAGTGAATGAGTTTGTGAAATAGAAAGGGAAACAGCGGTAACCGCTGCTTCTCATTTCTTCGATATACCGTCGCGATTACGGGCCGCATTCTTGCACGCCCTCTCACGTGGACCACGCGACGGCCGCGAATTTAAATTACGCGATTCTAGTTCGCCGCTACTTGGAATGCTTTAATTTCCTCCACGATGTCGGTGATGTCGCGATAGACGCGGTGACAAACTGGTTCCATTGCGCGCTCTGTTCTCCTTACCGGGCATGACATTCCGCGTGTTCGTGCGATTTCTGGCGTTTCGCTGAAGATTGTCTGCTCTTGACGAAATATAATTACACGGAAATACGACGACAGAGGTAAGTTCAGCGATTTATCCGAAAATAATAACACCGTTTCATCGATAATATCGATAACAAATAAATACTTGATCCATTCATTTTTATTTCTATCTGCCATCAAAATACACGTTTCTTTTTACTTACAGCGAACTCCGAAAGAGTTTTTGCTTAAACAATTTCTAATTTGCATGTTTTCATTTCCATTCGATACTGAGACGCGCATGTCCGTTCGTGAACTCCGTAGAATTTTGTTTCAGCTAATTGAATAAAATTAATGATGAATTTTAACTAGGAAGTAACTACATACACACTGTTAAAAAACTGCATGTGTTCATTTATGAACGTCCAGTTCTGCTGTGACTTGTTAAAATTATTTTCAATTATAGAACGCGAATAGAATGACAACTACAATTTTTAATACCTATACAGTTCCATCTTTACGTAATAGCAAACTATGCGTCCGTCCATGAACGTCGAAAATCTACCGCAGTTTCCCAAAGTCATTTCTACGTTCTATCGTGCAATTTTTAATATCTAACAAAGCTTATTTTCCTTACGTAACACTAAACCACACGTGTCCGTCTATGAGCGTCCGAATCTACTCCGTGGAATTCCATGCGGGGCTTCTACATACGTACTATTTACGTACTGTCAAGTAGGCCAAAAAACAACGAGCGAAACGTGACAGCAGAGACGAGTTAGAGAAAATAGAGCGGCGTAGGCTGGCGAACGCGAAGAAAACAAAAAGAGAAAAAAAAGGAGAATAAAAAGGAAGGCGAGCGGAACGGTCTGTTGTCGAGGTGGTCGACAGGAGGAGAGGAAAGGCGATCGGGAAAGGATTCTAGCCAGTTGTGAATGACCAGCTGGTGAACAAGTGTTGCCACGTGCCGACGAAAACTTGATTCGATAAATCACCGACTAGGGTCTCGCGAGCGTGTAGCCAAACCTATCCTCCTCGCGACGAGAGGCGATGGAAATTGGCTGCAAGAGCGAAGTACTTAATTAGGTTCCACTCTTCGATGCACGTTCTTTTAAAATTTTATTGACAAAACTAAGTTAACAACGCTAATCAACTGGCTCCTACTCTCTCGAAAGTAAATCGAACGTTAATCATTCTGGATGTCGATTTACGTACTATTTTTTATTTGTCAATGTGTAATTTACAATTAATCAAAAATTTCACTTTTTCTTACTATAGTATTGTTAAATAATTACTAAAGTGTTATTAAATTAATAATGTCAATTCTGTAAAGGCCCGCAACTAAAATTAACACGCGTATTACATAACTCACAGCGTATCTGACTTGAAATCCTTTAACGCTAGACGAACAGTGCGTCTTGCGATAAGAAATGTCGTTTCAATTTCACTTTTAGACGTTTAAAAAACTGAAAGCACCCGACAGTAGAAATCGAGCGAGAGCGATTAAACGTTTTGTCGCGAACGGTGTCAGAAGTCGAAGGAGACTTGACCACTTAACCTGCGTCACTTGCGTCCCTTTCTGCGGACCCGTTCGAAAGTATATTAACCGACTCGGAGGTGTTTACGAGGATGTGTAAGCGTTCCGAGAAACCGAGGCGCTTAGCCAGGAGCCGCTTTACTCCTCAAAGTAAAGAGTCTCTCCGCGCTTTGATTCCGCCATTGATGTCGCTCTCCGATTCAGACCGAGATACCTCTCCTCGTCTTTATCGCTAACGAGCGAAATCCTCTTCCGACTCGCTCGGATCGATATCGAATTTTCGGCGACGCTGTGAATTTTAATGGAAATTACGTATCGCGATGTTTCTCTTCAATTTGCTTTTTTATCTTTTATGTGTTCGAGAAACGTGTTCGTCGTATCTTTCCGATTATTATTTTTCTGCAGGGAGTGTTTTCTGCTGGTATTTGGTTGATACGTCATGTATATATATATATATATCACAGTTCTGTGTTCCGTTCACCTGGTGTTTTCTTGTACAGAGTGTTTGGCCGAAACATTTTAACGAAAGTCACATGTGATTTTAATGGAAATTACACGCGTATCGCGGTGTCGTCGGGTCCAGTTTGCTTTTATTGGCCGCGTCTTTTTCGATTTCATTACACTAACACGACAAATGTATTCCGCTTTAAACGACAATTACGAAATTGAACTAGGAACGTGGATACTTCCACGTTTCGAAAGACGAATAATCCAACGAATGAACGTAATATTCGTACAATGTTCAAACGCAGTGACTCACGCACCGCGCGATGCAAGTTTCACGAGTCTGGCAATATCACACACGATACAATAATAATAATAGCCATTATTATCGGGAGTATTTCGAAACGAGAGGAATCGGACGGAATTATTACACTCAACAGGAGCGATAAATCTTTTTTAAAGCAGAAACAAAGAGAACAACTACTGACGGAGAGAGAACTACTCGATTCGCGTGGTAATACCTGCGCCGACGATATAAACGTAAAACAGAAACAGGAGGAGTTCTCAGACTCTAGTTACCGGGAGGGTGATATCTCGTTCTCACCTCTGATGAGTCGTTTCGTCGTCGAAGCGAAGAGCACGCTCGAGGTGCAGGGCAGCGTTAACGCGTAAACGAAACGACAGCGAAGCCAACGACGGCACGCTGCGAGGCGAGATAAAGCGCGGAGATAAAAAAAAAGAAAAATCTCGCGTACAGGGAAATACACTCAGCCGCGGTGATGAAAAGAGATTGCTGTTTTTCGAAGTTGCGGCGAACGGAGAAGCAGCAAGGAACCGGCGCGAAGGAAGTTTTGAAAATACGCTCGAGACGATTTTCACAGCGTACGGGTGATTTTTATGAAATGCAGAGTTGAGTCATGAACATCGATCTCGATCAGTTTCCAATCAATTTCTACTATGTACTTTTGTCGTTATCTGCAACCTGGGTTTCATAATTTTTGGAAAATTGAGAAAAATCTAAGTATTTGTAACGTTACGCGTAACAGTACGTGTGGAAAATAATTACACCGGGGAAAAGGTATGTTTCATTTTTCTCGAACGTGTAACTCCTCGACAGCGTGCTTATTCATTTTGGAATTTTATATGGTTGAAATTCTACTGTAAACACTTTCTTGAAATCGAGGAATTTATCAAAGCGTAGACTGCTTTTGATACAATAAACTTATTCAGATCGTCACTGAACGTGACAAGAGATATCCTTAGAAAGGGACCGATGGCCGACGAAACTGATGTTTACCAAGTTGCAACCAACTGGGTGTCGTTTTTTGAAAACGGACGAGCAGACTGTCGACGCGAATTTTCCAATAGAAACAAACAGAGCGCGTCGCTGATTTTCTTCCACCCTGTCTGCGAAAATAAACGAGGAGGTCCAATAACACGAAAATAGAGCATGTATCTCACGTATCGGCGACCGCTACCTCCATTTGCACACAATCGAGCAACGCCTTCGCTCCAGATCTCGTCACCTTCGCCAATCCTCGATTATCGCCAGGATTTATTGTTGTCTGACAGCAAGGATCGTCTCGCGACTGGCTTGTCAATGCCACCTTTAACTCGTCGATGACGTTCGTAACTCGCGGTATAATTATTCGCGAGCTTGCATAATTCCCGGCTATTGAATTCTATTCTAGAGTCGCTCGCGATTTTTCAATTTCGTTTCTGTCTGCTCGAAGTACAAAGGGAAACGGAGTCTTTTACGAGTACAATCGGGGCCAAACGACGACACTCTGGAAATTGAAGGATCCGAGCGTAGTTTCGTAATATTGACTGTCAACCTTCTGACTAGTGTTTTGCCTACGAGGTGGAACGATTGATCTTTGTATCAAAGCATCGCATTACAATGAGAGTACATCTTTCATTTTTCATTTTCAATGATTTATCACGATGTAACTCGTTGTAATCTCGATGTCTTTAAATTTCAGCTTCAACTCGATATCTAAAATTCAGTTTCATGACAGAATCTGAATGAAGGACTCTCGAGCCTCCTCTCAAGATCTTAAGAATCTTTCGAATTTTCTTTCGTGGTTGAACTTCAACTTGGTTGCAACACGATCTTTATCGATCAATTCAATTATTATTGGACGTTAAGTAGCGACGATATTCATCGTACTTTAACAATTCTAAAATATTTATAGGATTTTTTCGACACTAACGGTGACGCTGTGCGACGATAACGCGCCTCGACGAGCTCGTCTAATTAGAGAACGGACGTGGAACAGCGTTTGAATAGAAATTGAATCGCTCGAGACTCGTACACTTTGTATACCTGTTGACGCAACCGGGTCGAGGCGTGCCTAAAATTCTCTATGTAACACCATGTGACACAGATACCGAGATCACCTTTTTCGAAAGTCGGCCCCCATGATCGCATTGAGTCACTTTCTGCCGCTCCGTAGTCGAGATTCCCCCTCGCAAATCATTCCTCGTGATTACTTTTACCTTCGAATCGAACGCGTTCGACTGTCAAGTCGTGTCTCTCTCTCTCGATGCCCGATTTCTATTTCTTGCGTAGCGTCCAGGATAATTTGACGAAATTAATTCAGAGAGCTCAAGGACGCGTGGTCGTTCGTAAATTGTACCTTAATCTTAATTAAATATAATCCGCATTATACTTTTAATATTAAAGAATATTAAACAATATTTTATAGTGAAGAGCATAATCACGAATGCTTAACATTGAGATACACAAAGAACGAACATAAAGTAATACAAATACGATTGATATTAATATTGCGAATGCCGTTTTAGTTGCATGTAACAATAATCTTCGCAACTGAATCTTCCAGCTTCAACAACTTACCGATCTTTGCACAATCGGAATAAATTTTGTTCTTCCTCAAGTATTCGACAGTCGATATCGATCAACGTTTATAAAAATTTAAGTTTAATACTTCTCGTTGCAAGCAACTTCATCCGTACTTGAAACACTTTTCTCGCAAAATGTTACGTTATTTTGTAGCATGAAAGTGCAGATAAAGAGGTGACATTCACTTTTCTAACACACGTAGCACATGCTTTGACGTTTTCGATAACAAAATCCGCCAGAGTTGCAAATAACAATCGTTCTCGAAGTACTTGACAAGCGTTCGAAGATGATAGTGTAACAAGTTTGTAGATGTAAGCGAGAGTAATTGAAAATAAATACATACAATTTGGTCTATTTATTACAGCTGTCAATCTTTAACTATCGACGTTAAACGGTAAATCAAGTTGGGAGAATGAAGAACGCATTTACTGACGCTAATTTTGTACGAAACGTATTTGCAAAGTATGCATTAATGTTAACGTCAGCGAGGAACTTGTAATTGCTAGTTAGTCGCTTACACGCTCTTCACCGTATGCTAATAGAAAACTAACGCGGAATGCGAATGCGAGTTTTACCGATATAACGTATGCATATGTGGAACATTAGTATGCATTTTACCGAGCGCTCCGAATCCTTTCTTGCATCCAACGGTATAATTAGAGGAGGAGAAAGGAAGCGAGCGCTACGTAGGTCTTCTCGTATTTTGCAGGTTATGCGACCGTTCCTTTGTCATTGGGAGCCATCCGTGAAACCATGCCCAACTGTGGATTATACGCGTTCCTGACCAATAGCGTTCGCAGAAGCTGGCGTGGTCGTTCTCGTAAAAAATTGTTGCAAAAAGGGAGCCGACAAAAGTGGGCACCCTATCCCGCTCGACGAACGTTATCAGATCTCATCGGGTTGCAACGTGACAAGGTCCTTGACACGCAACACGCTCCGCGAACCTTACGACCTGACCTTCGTCGTATACTTTCCTCTTTCCACGACCCCTTTTCAAATCGTACGATTTGCCTCTTTCGCAATTCAGCGCTACCCTTTTAGCAGAGATTTCATTGTTAATTGTCAATATAGCGATATCTGTGTTGCTTGAAAACTTTCAAATTTAATTTTTTTAGATCCAGTTGTTTCAACACGATATCTTTAGACCTGTTTCAAACTATAATCGTGATAGCGCCAACGAAACGCGCGATAACGTACTCGTAAAAAGTATCTGTTATAGAAGAAGTCCGAATACTTTTGTCGAAATCTCGACGATTGGCGCAATCGACGAATCTGGTTGTTCTGAAAATTTTAATAAAATTTATCGAGGTAAGAGAGACTCGTACTTTTTTACAGTTCCAACGAAACTCGTTGATTTAATTTTGTCAAAATCTACCGCAAAAGGTTCGATCTATCGCGTTTCTTGCAGTTCTAACGAAATATTTGAAATATAACTGTAAACGCGCAACATATTTCTACGGGCCAAATATATTTTCATAACGTTGATCCGGCTGATGAGGCGACAACGCTCGTTCGCGCGTTTACAGTTTCACAGTTTACGATTTAGAGTGTACGCGGTGTACACAAACGGAGCGTTACTCCAGATTTCGCGGTGCTTTTCCTCGTGCGCGGTTCAGCCGCGTTGCGTTCGCTTTCGAGAAACTTCTAAATATAGTCAGCGGTATGAACAAACGTGCTCCACATATGTAACGGCTGAAACGGACGCACACGCGTGTAGACGCGCGTAGAAGGCGCGAGACATGGCGGATCGTAACGCGCTCGTCAAGGAAATAGTAGTAAAAACGTGCTGCAACCAGCTACGTTTTACTTTCTCTCGGCGACCTTCGTCAGCTGTGCGGCTCGCTCGCGGATTTCGAAAACGCCTTTCCTCCAACTTTTCACCGCGCGACGCGCCGGGGTCGCGAACGAAAACGAATGCCAAACGGGAGAACGACGACTTCCCGTTCGGCGTTGCGAGGAGATATCGTAACAGCGGGTTTTGTCTTTGCTCATTTTCTGTTCGCGTAAATTTATTACAGTGTAGTTCCTTCGAAGCATGTGTTTTTCTCTTTTCTAATTTTCCCGGCATACCGTACCGTTGTCCAGTCGAGTTTTCTTCACCAAAAATTTTTTACCAGTCACTTTTACAGACAGCGTTAAAAACGCTGAACGACGGAAGTTCGCCGGCTGTTTCAGGAAAATTTGCCCGCTATCCCACGCGGCTGGGAGACGGACCTCGCCGTGGGAGACGAGAGGAAACGAAAGGAAACGAAGCGAGAGGAATATTATTGCCGACGGTATCAACCGCGGCACGTACGTCGCGAGCCGCGATTATCCGCGATAAAGCACGCGTTAGGTGGAATGTTTATTTAGCGCGGCGCGCGATAAGGGCGAGAAATTTATCCGGGACAAGCGGAAGTACGCGTGGTGAATATCGCGCGGTGAATAATCCGTTTCCGCGTTCGTCGCTTCGAACCCGGCACCTGTCGCTCGTTAAAATTATTTTTATCACCTCGCGCAGCTCCGAGTGGAAGAGCAATCGTGCGGTGTGCATCTTTCTTGATTTCTCCCTTCAAATCCCGTAAATTTGACAATTAAACTTGAAACTCGCCAGAGCGAATTTCCTCGAAAACTTTCATTGACGATGACAGCAAGTGGCGCGTTGAAAAAATTCGGGAACCGTACAAAGATGTCTCGCGAGAGGAGCAGGACGTGCTCGCTGTAAATCGAACGAGGAGAGACAACGTGTACAAAGTGCACGGACGATTAACGAGCACCAGCTACGCGACAAGATTTCTCGCAACTGCGCTCGATACGCCTTCCACCGCGAATTTAACGGGTGGAGCATAATGGAGTACTTTGTACACGGGAGTGTAACAAAGACGTTACGATACAGCCCGTGATACGGCCGAACATTTCGATTTCTCCTTGGTTGCGATAGTTGCAACCACCGGGCGATAATTCTTTGCTAATTAGGGGCACGTAACGACGGCGCGTCGCGACGCATAAACGAACGTGGGTAGCGGTAAACGAGCGCCGTGATACTCGTAATAAGACGTGATGCGTCGAGCCGCGTCGAACGGAAATTCGCGCGAATCAGTTTCGCAGTTAATTAGTCTCTCGGTGGCAAGCGAACGTGCCGGCGTGGAAGATTTGTTGCCCGTCGTCGAGAATTGACACGCCCGAGATCGATGGACGCTGTGAAAGATTGAATTCCAGTTTCTGTCGAAACATCGCAGTGACTGTTTGTAATTGTCACTCCTTTCAGCGTTAGAATTACGAATTTTATAAATCGAGAAATCCTGGAAACGGAGCTGTTGTGATTTCTTGAGATGATCCAGCTTTTTAACGATCAAATCTTTCTCTGTAATAATAATATGTTACATCGTGATAACGTTACGTGGATAGTTATGGTAATAATAACAATCTTTGTATAAAATCTCGAATCGTGAAACGCAGTAAATCCATCGTGAATAATTTTTCGATCTGGATAATATTTTTCTCTCCCTGAAAAAAAATGCGCAATAATGTCTTCGACAATTCCACCGTGGCATCCGGCCCCGTGCATTTCGCCAATTTGTCCGAGCCGGGACAGTCGAAGAATCACAGAAAGCACGAAATATCGTACGTTCGATGGAGCGCGATTAATTCGTTCGCCATTAGCATACAAATGAAAGGGATTACGAAACGTCGGATGAAAAACGGCGGATCTCACGGTACGATCGGCAAGAGGAAGAGGAGGAAAAAAAGAAACAATCCGCTGTCGAGAGATAAATATCTCGATAAGGAAATGGTGTCTTCATAGCAGACGTTCGCAAACGGAATATCCTGTCAAGATTTTTATCTTGTTTAATTGCCGGCGGACATTGAAAAAGTGCGTTTGAAACGCGTTCGACCGATTTACTCGGCCGCGTACGGAATTATCGATCCGACTGTGACAGCCCAACCGCGGCGAATTAATTTCTTAGCCGCCCCTGTTCTCGCGTGCGCATATATAATAAAACCAGTGCGCCTCGTTAATTCATTCGTTACCGTGTCGAAATCGAGCCAAAAGGACCGTGCAACAGTAATCGGTTTTCGTTCTCACTTTCCTCTAAGGTGTAAGTCGTTCGTTAAGTTGTTTGAGTCGAGCTCTGAGCAACTTGCTCTGTAATTTTTGCTGAATTAAAAGTTTCAGTTCAGGTGTGATTGTTCCTTGAAGGACTTACGTTTCTAATTATTATGGTAGTTTGTAACGACAGAATTTTATTATTATTGTTGTTGTTGTTATTATTAGACTATTGACTTTTGTGATTTTTATGAAAACAATTAAAAGAATAAGACAAGATCTATGTAAAGTTATTCAGATATGAGTAATTTTTGATGGACGTTTATATAAATTATAGAGTATTTCATTTCAATATTGAATGTATCACGTATTTATGTTGATACATTTTAAGCTCGACAGCTATAACTATCCGCGAGGAAATTTCTGCTCGTCAAAATGGAAGTTCGATCAACTGATGTTAATGCTCGAGCAGTGTTATTGGGTTATAAATGAATTTAGTAATTTATATTGTAGATGAAATTTACTATTTGTACTATTTCGTATTCTCCGTGACACAGATTAATCGTAAAATTAAATTAAATTAAAAATTCTAAAATTAAGTAACTTTAAACTTGAAACGTTATATCTTCCAGCCTGATAGCCTGATTGATAATAACTAATTTTTCTTAATTTTTGCACTAAACGTATCATATTCATTTACGCATTACTACATTACCGATTTCTATGAAAATTTGTATTTTTACGCGTACGTATTTCAAAGAAATAAAGTTCAAATTATTTAAAAGAGCGTACGATAGTTTAAAAATAATTATTAGTTAAGCGGAAAATAAAATTGCAGACAGATAATGTAAATTGCCAGTACCAATGAAATGTTCGCATGTTCGTGTTACACATATCACTATAAATTCACGCATCTTCAAATACTTGCAGGCTTAATTAAAGGCCAAATTTTAAAACTTGGACCACTGAAACAACCCTACTTTGCTATATACTTCATTTTCAAGTATCTCAACGTGAAACATTTCGTCGAAATTTTTCACAGCACAAAGTCGAGCAGCACGAAGATTAATAGAAACCGTGTGTGCGCGGACAAAGACTGACGAGTCGCGTTCTAATTTTATTCCCATTCTCTTACGTTAGTCGCGTTTCGACACGCAACAGTTGCGTCGAGCAACGTCGGTTTCCTCTTCGATCCATCATCTATCACGAATGCTCTATTTTAACAACGTGTCAAAAAATTGACAAGGTCGTCGAAACAGAGCTTCGAACGTGCTCGTTGGTACGTAAGAGTACAAACGAGCGATATTCAGGAGAAGACGATATCGCAGAATGGAGAAAGAAAAGAACGGCGCGTTCAGTCACCGGCATCGATTAATAAAGCCGGCGTTGCCTCGATCCGAATCACGAACGAACTATCATTTTCTTCGTTCGTAGGAATGTCAATTCAGCTTGGAAAAAAGTTGTTGATTTTTAGCCTGTAGTGATTTCGCGAGCAATGTTTCGACGTAACGTAATTTGAAACGAATACAGAGATTGTTTAGTCTTATAATTAAAATTTGAAAGTTGGACTTTTAAAATAATAGATCGTGATATTTTTTAAATTACGAGAAAATAAAACTTGCCACGTCTAGTCTGTATTTTCGAAATTGCCTTTAAAGACACACACGCACACGCGCTATTCGATGTGTGTCGAAAAATACGAAAAAAAAAAGAAGACAAGGTGGAAGAAAAAGATGCGCTGAAGGATGGAACGTCAGAAGAGGTTCCAAATCCAATTCGATTTGGAACCTCTGCAGAACGGCTCTATCGAATGTATCTCGTTTGCAAGCTGTGGGTGACGCGTTCCGCTGCTCGATAGCGTGACGGTTCGGACGAACGGATGATATTAGCGGCGTGCAGTTAGCGACGAACGAAATTCGAAATACCAGGAAGAGGAAGTGCGGCACACCGTTGGAGATCGATGGTGTTTATTGCAACCCCGTCGAGCTTACTGGATTCATCCATTACCCTCCCTGTATCTTTCGTCCCCGAGCTTCGGCTTTTATTGGATGCTACTTGCAAATAAAAGCTCGGTGCAGCGGACCGTTGGTGCACGAACGAAATATCGACTTCTGTTGGGTGTAAACAGCGAGGGACTCTCCTCGAAGGGGAGAGCTTTTTAGTGTATCCTTGCGACATTTTAGAAAGAGGAAACTGAAAGATTGAACAACGCGATAAGTAGGTTGGGACAAAGTTGGTCAGACGAGTGAGCGGAATTATTTTGCGGAGGTTTTGCGATTGGTTCTAATATTGGTTTAAATTTAATAGAAAAAGAAATATCCTGCAAGGATTTTCAGATTGCCAAACGTGGAAACTTTTCTAATAATTTGTACAATGTAGTTGTATATTGAATATATTGAACAATTGAATCGGGATGGGAATTGAAACGAATTAGGTGTTTGGAAAGAAGCAGCAACGATAAATAAGAAGTATTAATTTGGACTGTACGTGCTATACGTAGAAAACGTGACGAGTTTTCTAACGTATCTACGATATTTTATAAAAGGGGGAGAAAGCGGAACAGGATGGGAATTGAAACGAGTAAGAACGAAACTGAAAAGAAAAAAAGAGACGAACTTGCGATCGAGCATGCTGTTGAAAAACAGAAAGAACTTTTTGATGTTTCGAAATTGAAAGACTGGTGTGAAATGAAAATTACTTTAATTTCAATTATGTCATATTACGTTACTAATGTCATTAACAACAAACGTAAAAATGTAAAAATACAAATGTACGTGATGTAAAAAGATTTAATTTAAAGAGTAAATGTAGAAAAAATGTTTAGTTATTCTTAAGAATGGAAATGTTCTAAAGAGTACACACCAAGCAGTTAATTAGATATGCCACTGAATTAAAAATAAAGTAGGATACACAAGAAATCTGTAACGATAAACATGTTTTTGCAAAGGTTCGGTGACTGGGCATGCTACTTGCAAACGCGGAGAGGGCTTGTCTGTTACTAACGGCGATCCACATTTTACTCGACAAGGGCGTCTACGCCGAGACGTTCACCCTCGGCTACATCACTGGTTCGAAAAGACGTCCAGGGGACTTGGAGTATCAACGTCCTGGTTACCGGATATCCGGCGCCATATCGCTCGCCGTGGAAGAGGTAATCGAACCGCTTATTTTCCCGGAATGCCACGACACCGACCGCAATTAGCACGGAAGCGCATAATTAACGACGATAAAATATTAGAATCCTCTCACCTTCCACTCGCATCCGCGACCCGTTTCTCATCTCGCAATTTCTAACGGCAAAAATCCTTTCCTTCAAGAAGAAACAGCTCTGCTACGAACGGCCGAGAACTTGATTCGAGAGAATTAAGAATGGAATAATCCTCCGACTTTTAGGTCGAAGCGAAACTCCCGCCAAAGTAGAGTTCTCGTATCTCGAACGATACGAGAAAATGGAACTGCCGGGATGAGACTGAATTTAATTAACTCCGCGAACAAGAACGTAGGATGTATACGGGGTATTTCGTTGCTCGCTGTTAGAAATTTTACAAATGTGGAACAGTGTATTTATTTAGATGCGTGCATGTATTAACATTTATTATAATTTATTATAACTTATTAATGAATAAATGTATTCGTGTATTCTATCGCATCTTGAAGTTGAATGTCTGCGAAATGGAAATTCTAGGAAATTTAAATTAAACGTCAATGAAATCGGAATTTGCACATCTTGAAACCATTCGTCTCTCATCGTAACGCTCCTTGCTACGTACGATGGTAATGACATAAATCAAGGTGGCAATATCAGACGAGACACCCTGTATACGTCTAGTGCACACACACGGTATAGTATGTTAGTTGGGTTGTAGGTGAACGCAGGTGAGCTCGGTCGACGCGGACACAAGCTCGACTTCCTGGTCGCGGAAACTTATGGCGAGGAGGAGACCAGCATCCTGATGACCGCCGATCTCTGGACGAAGAACATCAGCGCGTACATTGGGCCCCAAGAAACCTGCATCCACGAGGGCAGAATGGCCGCTGCGTTCAACCTTCCGATGATATCTTACGTAAGTGGCCTTTTCTCTCCTTCTTAGCCTTGGCAAAGAATCCAAGTGACGCCGCGCGCAAGTATGCGTGAATCGACTGGTGAATATTTCCCCTTTTTTTCTTTCTCTAACTCTTTGGAAATGTCGAACGCAACGAGTTGTTTAGAAGGATTATACAGAAAATAATTAAACATTTCTTGCATCCTGTTTTCCATTACAATTCGAAATGAGTGTTGCTCGAAGAATAACTACTCTTTTATTTTTCTTATAGTTTTGGTGTTGGAATTTCCATTTGCACACAATGCATCTGTTCTTCTTTGTTAATATTCGGAAAATTATTGTTCTTTTCAACGTTAAAATATCTTGCATTTTTAGCGTCGAGCGTAGAAAATACAGCGAAAGCTCGTTTATATTTGTTTCAACATAATTCTAATTACACTCTTGATCTACATAGACAAGCGTGAAATCCTATTACAAATTTTAATTAGCGTTTGATTAAACGCGAGGACTTATTCACTGAATCTACCTTAAATACGAGCTTAAATTTATGCCGCACAATGAAAGAGGGAATCAATGAACAATTATTCCAAGAGCCTGATCTATTCGAGCGAAATTTTAATTGCCACCTAACATTACACGAGAGAATATATGAATAAATAACGAGGAGAATAATTTCCTGTCATATTAATTCTCTGATGTGTACAAAAAAAAATACAAATTAAAAATTGTTTGCCCTTCTCTTTTTAACTTTGAAAAGAAACCTTCGCGCCTCGCTCAAATTGCTGACTGAATCCACTTCTGGATAACGCAGTAGAAAGAGAATCGATGAATTGTATCAATTCCAATCGGTACGAATTGCTTGTCTCTTTCAAGCAGCTCTGTTGTACGTATATTCAAATATTTCATGGAAAATATTTGCGTTGTATTCCCCTCGTGTATACGTGCACCGATCAAAATTCGCCTCTCCCTTTGGTACGCTTTGCTCTTAATAAAACTTCTGACCCAATCAAGTTAAGAAGTGGAAAAAGGGAGAGCAGAAAGCACATTAGCTCGCGTGCTCTTTGATACAAAACACTTAACAACCCGAGCTACGCAACAACGAATGCATCGCATTCTCGAGGATCCTCGAGGATACAAATAGAGTCGGATACAGGTCCGGCAAACTTTTTCTCCGTGTCATAAACTTCGGGAGCACTTTGGTCAAGTTGCTACTTGCAGCATGCTTTCAGCTCGATGCTATTGCTTTTATCGCGATTTCTCTGCACATCGACGGAATCAACAGCCGTCGAAGACTTTCAGCGTCGTTGCCCTCTCAGGATCCTTCGTACTTCCCGCGATTACTCGTAAATTACTCGCGCGGAAAGGTACAAGCGTAGGAAAGAATTTGAAAACAATTTGAACGCGTGTTGTCAAAAATATCGAGTGAAACTTTGATGAATTAGCTTCGTTCGTGGTAGCTGTCAAATAAATTGGGAAAATACAAGACAAAATGAAACGAAACAAAGTCCCTGCTCTTTTCTGCAAAAGTAAAAGAGTGACAGTAAGGGAGAAAATGCTTCGTTGAAAGATTACAATGGAAACGTGAGATAGTACGACTTACTTTTATTCTTATTTTTCACGGGAATATAACAGATTTGACTCGATTTTTAATGACTTTTTCTAAGATACGTACACAGACGCTCGTGCTCTTTCTTTTCCTCTCCATCCCTATCATCCCTCTGGGATGACAAGTTTAATACGCCAGTGGTCGTCGAAGAGTGGCTGGTTAATCAAAGCCGTGCAAGTTTCAAGTACGACGTTATTCAATACTGCGTCCCATTTAAATCAGAGAACCATAAGCCTGTAATATGTAATAGAACGAACGGTGTGTCTCGTTCGATGGTTTTTTTCGCTTGTACCGACGTGATCTGGCGGTGCAATGCACGGTTCAAGCTTCCAGCTTCCAGCAGCTGGCGGGCCAACCGGGCAAATAAATTATTCTACGAGCACCGAGGAATACGAATGTGCGCTGAGATTACGACACGTTCAACCCATTCAGCGCCACGGAGAATCGTCAGCTCGATCCTTTTTTTATCTATCTCTGTTGTTTCGCTCGAGATTTCGAGCTCGTTGGTGTCAAATATTTTCTAGGATGTTGGCACTATAAAACAGCACTACAAAATAAATCTTTATCGATAAATTTACGTAGATTGCTCCAATTTCAAAACGCTAAAGAGTTGGCCAGAATTACACGACTTGAATTTACGGAACTTTATTGGATATTTAATTCTTTAATAATGTAACCGAAAGAACATTAATACCGATAAATATTGTAATCAAAACTTTGGAAGAATGTTTTTAATCTGACTTGTGTCTCAAAACTTGAACAGAGCAGAATGTTCCCTGTAAATAATTCTCTCGACGAAGACGAGACATCGTTAATTACTTTCTTAATTCTGAATTTGTTCTGAATTTGTCGTTGGTTGCTTACATTTTTACGACTTTAATGGGCTTCGCAGCGACGACGGAATTGGAACGGAATTTCAAGTTTCACGGGGAAGGGAAGAATGAAAACTGAACGTTAGAAACAACAAGGCACGCCAAGATGGGGAAAAAAGACGGAGGAAACCGTTTCTGGCAGCGATTCATTAAATTCCTTTTAATCTCGCGACTGCTCTGGCTGCGCCAGGGGGAACCGAGAGAAGAAGGCATTCATCTTCCGAGCGAATTATCCAGATCATTGAATACTTATTTTTCTTCTCGAGGCGCGTTGTGGAATAATATAGGGGTGCCGTTTCGCGTGTCGTTTAACGCCGAGTTACTGCCTTCGAATGGACTCGAGCGAAATTAATAATTGGCCAGCAGGTAAAAGTCCGTGCAACGAGTCGAACCAGTTGATTTAATTCGTCCGAATCAATTTCACGTTGCACATTCAACGTTCGTAAGTATCTATTTATAGACACTTCTGAGTCAATCTGTGGTAACAATATTTCAAACGAGCGAATTGAAGTATATATCGTGCGAAAATGTCCAAAGATAATTGCACGTTTAATTCTTTGTTGAGTCTACAGTGTCGATAGTGAAATAATTGGTTTACGTTAGGTGGAGATTCGAAGATATATGAAAATTTGTAAACTTTCGGCACTAAATTTTTAAATTTTTAGTAATTTTTAAGCAGTCTCCCTTGAGAGACTATTTGCAACGAAGATAAATCTCGCCTGAATACCTTTGAACGATCCCACGTATCCGCCGTACATCTCCAGTTCGATGAAATCCAACGACATCGTTGTTCCATTAATTAATCGTGTTTGGTTGTCGAGACAACCGTGAATCACCAACAATGTACGATTTTGTTCGATTTTCCACGCTAATCACACGCATTATTACGTGTAATGTCCTTTCAACCTGGTAATAGACCTAGAAATCCGATGCAAATTCGATGCTGGTTTGCTACGCGTGAAACGAGACACGCCATTTATCTTTCCGCTTATCGCCTGGCTTCCTTCGAAATAACACACGAATTGTTTGGTTCGGCAATGTACCAAACTTCGTGTCTGTTTACAGTTCTGTACTCATCGCGAGTCGTCCGACAAGAAAGAATTTCCGACGTTCGCCAGAACGAGGCCACCCGACACGCAGATCAGCAAATCCGTTGTTTCGGTGCTGATGGCGTTCAACTGGACGAAAGTAAGTGGAATGAGGCGCTACGTTACGAATGGTCGGACCGATTCCCTGCTACTTGCTGCAAGTTTACCTTCAGAATTTGTAGTTTAATTTAACTTTATAAATTTACAACATTTATCTCGGGTGTATTCGAACGCGTTGGATAATATAACACGTACATAGACAAAAATTTGAAAACACCGAGAATTTCTAGAAAGCTCACGTATTTCTAATAGAATCTGAAACCTGAGAATTACAAAAATATTAATACAAAATACTAACATTTACTTAAATTGTATTTTCTTTTCTTAAAATTTTTATAATTATACATAGTTGATAGTTTAAGAAAATAATTAGTTTCTCGAAAGATAATTAAAAATTCAGAAACATTTGAGTTTATCGTTACAAAATAGTACCGTTGCAAATTCCGTGCAACCTACGAATTTTAAAAGATATTGGCGTAGAATTTCCTTATTTTTAAAGTGGTATTGAAGAAGTTACAGTATAATAAAAAATCGGCTTAACGAATGCCAAATTTTTGCTTGAATTCCTTTTGTTTCGAATCTAATCGTAAGTCGATGTTTAGGTGACGTTCATGTACATGAACTCGACCCTGTTCGAATTCAACAAGATGTCAACGATCGCGGAGACCATACTGTCGTCCTTCGAGGCTGCTGGCGTGACAGTGAACTTTGTCCGTTGCTGGGAAGAACCCTATCACGTCACGCACATGACCAATCCGTTCCACAAACACGTCAGCGAAACGTATCGAGAGACGCGAAGTGAGTAAGAAACAGATTTGCAACTTGGCACGAGAGAGAAGCGTAAAAACGGCGTTGCTTTGCCCGAAAAGTTCTTTCAATGCGAAACCTGTTCTTCGAATTTACGACGATCGCGATAACGAAACGGCCTTAAACGCTGTTTTCCTAAATCACGCGCGACGCGTGGCCTGAAATAAAGTACCCGCACTTTGACTTTTCATCGAGCCCGCGTACGATTTGAAACGGTAACCCGCATATTACGATTCCAGGAATTTCGCGCGGTGAATAGATACGGCGCGTAATTCGCCTCGGCGTCTATTTAAATTTGTACCTGCTTGTTAAAAATAAGCACGGTTAACCTGTTTTTGCCACTGGCCCTCGAACGACGATGAACGATTCGGTTGTCTCGCTGCAGGGGGAGAACAATTGCGCGATCGTGGAACGTAAAACTGCAATTCTTTCTTCTCTTTTCCTTGGAAAAATTTGGAAAAAACGCCCTCGTGGCGTTTCAAACTATCGTTAACGTATTATCGTTCAACTGCGTTAATGTCGCAAGAATATGCAAAAAAAGGGCAATAAAGAGAGAAGAAAGGGAATGATCCCGGGAATTCAACTCGTTGAGACAGTGTGCAATACTTTGTTCCAGTTTACGTGATTCTAGGGAACTACTACGAGCACATGGGTCTGCTGATGGCTCTGGACGAAAGGAAGCTCTTGGAAAAAGGTATAAATCCGCTGTAAAATAATCAGGTACATATACCAGAGAGCAGTGTCACTAGATCGTAATCTAACACTCGTCTCTGAGGCTTTACTAAAACCACCCCGCTTGATCGTCGCTGAATGAAGAACTCTCGAGAGCCAAGTAAATCCAGGCGCTTGGATTAAAAAGAGAAACGTTTTTCACGTCGTTTTCTTTATCCGCGCGAGCCTGTACGTTTTAACAAAATCGTGTATAGATAGATCGTTTGCGGAGAGAAAGAGAGAGAGAGAGAGAGAGAGAGAGGGGGAGAGAAATATATCGCGAGAATTCGTGCCGCAGGCGAATACTGGGTGGTCGGTGTCGATATCGAGCAGTACGATGAGAAACGACCGGACAAGTACTTCCGTGGTTTATGGCAGGAGAAGACCAACTCGTCGATCCTGAAAGCGTATCGCAGCTACTTCAGCGTGGTAGCCTCCACGCCCATCTACTCGAAGAACTTCACGCGAATGGTGAACGAGTACAGGCAAAGGCCGCCGTTTAACTTCACCAATCCGCTAGCGAACATTGGCGGAATCATTCAGGTGACTATTACAATCTCACTTGCGAATCGACCAGTTCGGTCAAAGCATCATATTTTACATCAGCGACAATAATCATTGCTGTTCCAACAGGAATGATTAATCTTTAACACTTCATTTTTATGATCAATTGGTTTCATTTTCATACTTACAATTGGAGGATTAACTGGAATTATTGTACTCTCAAATTCATCAATCGGCGTTATTTTAACACGATAGATATCACTTTGGTCATTTTCACTATGTTTTATCAACAGGAGCCGTATTTTCTATTATTGTTGGAATATAATTTCAATAAATATCGTTTATCATTGTAAAAGTTAAAAATAATATTACGATTGTTATTTCTGAAAGATTAATGTCAAAGCGATTGGGTTTATTTAAATAAACGGGACAGCAGTCTTCGACTCTTAAAACGTAATCGTCCGTTTGTGTTATAAGGCAGATCGTGCCAGAAACGGCGTACCTGTACGACGCGGTGCACCTCTACGAGAGATCGTTGCTGAAAGCTCTGGACGAGAATCGGGACCCTCGGAACGGCCGTGAAATGGTGGCGACGCTTTACGGCGTTCACTATCGAAGCGCCATGGGGTACGTACGTACAAAGAGCGACGACGCGGTGCGATCAGTTTCGTCGGGCCGTAAACTCGACGCGGCCTGCATTTTCGCCGAAGTGATTGATTGCCGTTTGCACGCCGAGTCGACAAAGACGGAAGCGAGGCGAAAACTCGCCGCTTGGTGATAAGGGAAGAATTATGCACGCTTTACGAGTTCGCAACACCATGCGCTGCGCGAGTTTACGACTCGGCTTTTCAGGCAAAAACGAACATTAGCACGCGACGCGTGTAATAATTCCTTCTAACCCTTTCGCATCTGTGAATGAGTTGTGTCATTCGTGATAAAGTTTTCACTCGAGTATAAATTTTTCAAAGGGTAGACAGTTTACGCGCGTGTGAGTTCGTGCAACGAGCAAGAGTAATTTAGCACTTTATGTTAAAGTTCGTCTCGCGCGCTGAAGAAATATTTCCCAACGACGAGTTAATTCGTAAGAATCGTTTCTCGACGTCCTTCGCGATTTTGATTAGAAATCGTATTTTTCATCACCGAGGGAATTATCTTTGGTTACCGTGTATTGATACGTTCGTGAGTCACTACTTTCGACCATCGCCAATTTCCAATTAAAAATTCCGCTATCAAGGACCGAGGAGCAACTCGTCAATTTCTCAAAGTTTCGTAAAATTGCAAAATCCAAGTGGAAGGTGTGACGATGAAAAAGAATTTGTTCGTTGACCCTCGAAGTTTCCTTCTGTGATATTTTCGAGTGATACCTGAACGAATAAAATGTCGGTCCTTGATAGGTTAATCGTCGATTGTCGTGCAGAGTTCAATAGAACACAGTAAAATTCCAAAGTAGCTGTTACGTTTCTAATCGCGATTTATCCTGAAATTCAAGACCACCTTGAAGAATCACCGTGAAAATACTCGTCCGCACGTGCGAGACGAGCCAAAGGTTATTTGCGCGAGGTTAATAAAGCAGAGAGGGGCCGTTATTACGGTGACGCAAGCGTCTAGAAACGATAATTGACCCCACGAAATAATTAAGGCTTTCGCGCCGAGGCTGGAATCTCCCTCGGATTCTCGTCACTTTCCTTCCCCATGCTCCAGTTCCATCTTCGCGACATCTCTCGCGACGCGGTCTCTGCGCAATTGATTGCACGATAATTCGTCACGGCCGTTTGACGAGCAGCGAGCCATTAAATAGAATTAATAACGGGGTGGTATAAAAATTGACAGAGGGGGGAATAATAACGCCACTCGCGGCGCATTTGCGCAATTTACGAGGACTCTTTAGCACGCGTGAACGACGCCTGCCTGTTGCATGATGTATCGCCTGCGCAGATACATGGTCTACATGGACGAAAACGGAGACGCTGAAGGCAATTACACTCTGATCGCTTTGGACAATCGGCCGACAAAGGGGCACGGTTTATATCCCATAGCTTACTTTGTGGGAAAGGAGAACGGCACGAATCTGCCGGTCAGTAAGACGTTAACTGATTCTTTTTCTCTCTCTCTCTCTCTTTTCTCTCTTTTCTCTCTTTTCTTTCCTTTCTTTTTTTCGTTCGTCGTTCATCGACTCTCGTTTCGCTTGCAGATACTTCGGCTGACGAGGGACATTTCGTGGATCGGCGACGGGCCGCCGATCGCCGAGCCTCGCTGCGGCTACCACGGTGAAAAATGCACTTGTACGTATACGACGATTCTTTTTGTTATTTCCCGCTTCTTCGCCGTCGCTGCCTGTAAATCAATTCTTCGTGACGTTTGATCGAAGAAACTCGAGCGGCTAGTGGGGGGGGGGGCAGGTAAAGTGAAAGCAAAGAAGGTGGTATTTTGCGTTAGGTTTGGAGGACGTAGAGCGCAACAACGTTCCCCTCCTGCCTCCCTCCACCGCATTTTCGGTGCCCGCGAAAACGCGATCGGGGTAGAGGGTCTCGGCTCTCCTTCGAATTACCATTCGTCAGCTTTCTCCTGTACCTTCATCGTACCTGGCGATCGTTCGAAAATACATCATAAAGTTTGCTGGTCCGATCCGCGCATTTACATATGTAAATCTGTTTGTGAGGGGGGACAGGGAGTCCGCGCCCTTGCTACCCGCGAGTATCTCTTTCGTTTCCTTTAATTGAGATCGGATACGTGCATCTCGAGCACGTAACCGCTACGATTACCGATTACGCAACGAAAGAACACACAGCCGCCACCGGTCCGTGACCGATTTAAACGTTCCCGAACGAACACGAAACGTCGAACGAGGGGGTACAATTAAAAAGGAATCGAACGGAACGAGCATCTATGGCCTGAATAAATGTACGAAACGATCGACCCTGAGGTTGTCCGATCGGTGGGGATGATCTGAGTTGCGAGTAATTCATTGAAACAATAATTTAATTATTATTACCGGTGCTACTTAAACCAGAGCAGAATACCACAGATTACGAAATTGCACGATAAGAAGATACTACGGAGAAGAATATCACACGTTGGAAAACGAATGCTTCTGTTATATCTATTACGCTATCGATGTCAAACGACGATATCTCGTCCTAAATAAAAAGAGATACGCGTATCGCGATACAGAAAACAAAAATGTAAAAATGTAAGAGTGTGGAAATGTCTGGAAACAGTAATGTGTAAAAATGCAGGAATAATATAATAGAATGACGGAAGTAAAGAACATGCAAAACTGTGGAACTACAGGACTGTAAAACTTTAGAATAGTGAAACTCTAAAGCTATGAAACTACGTGCTTCTAGAACTATTGTTATAGTTAGTATGGTTAGAGCCTTAGAACTGTATCCACAAATACGTGGAATAACTTGAAATAACAACGGGGAATCGTCTGCAAGAGACTCACGAGATCACGATCGAATCATTTAGCTCACACGGGAGAAATCGTGGGCGGCGTAGCCGGTGGATTTCTGTTGATTATGACGGCGGTGATGCTGATGCTGTACAGGAACTGGAAGTACGAGCAGGAACTGGATTCCCTGCTGTGGAAGGTGAACTACAAAGACATTCAGATCAAAGAGAAGAAAGACGAGTCGACGGGAGTCAATGAGGCGCCTACCAAATGCAATTCCAAGGTAAATGCTCGGCTTCGTTCTCTGTGCCCGACTCTCCTGCCTGTCTCTCTCTCTCTCTCTCTCTCTCTCTCTCCCCCTTTATCCCTTATAACAATTCTCCGTTACTCCCGTCATTTCCCTCGACCCAATTGATCCCGGGACTTTCGAAGCTCAGCAGCGCTGTTCCGCTATCAAATCCCGAGCGATACGCAACGACTTTAAAATCCTGGCAATCTCCCATTCTGTTATAAAATAGGACGAAATTATGCAAATGCTGCATGGAGGCTATGGGTGAAAAATACAAGTCGCAATTTCCTGTCTTTTATAGCGGAGGAGCAGTTTTGAAATTCAAATGTTTTTTTTTCAATAACGTTAGTTGCGCAGGCAAACGTTAACTGACAATATTGAGCTAACAAGCTATTACTTGTTTCTTAAAAACTATTTACTTTGAATTTATCGCGTATTTTCGAAATTATTAACAATTAGCAACAAGTATTTGATACTTGGACCTTTCTACATCGCCACTTTCTTCGTTAGCCTGTTTCGTATTAAAATATTTTTGCTTCGCTATCAAATGACATAAAAATCAACCATGTGCTATGATACGATATAACGTGTAGTATAATAATTGACATTATTCTGTTTAACGAACGAAATAATTTTCCCGGATAGACGACGACACAGCCAATTGTAAGAACCAGCCAAGTTTCCCTCAGCTCGAATCCAGATGCCGACTTTCGATATTCGATGATTTACACGCAAATTGGCGTTTACAAGGGGCGGGTATTCGCCGTGAAGAAGGTACGGAAGAAATCGATCGAAATTACACGGGAGATGAAGAAGGAGCTGAAAGTGGTAAGCGCAGCACGAGTTCGAATTGTCCGCTTAAATTGCGTTTACATTGACCAACTTTTGGTCGGCTGACTAAATGAGTCGATCGATTTCCAATATGTACGCAACATCAGCCAAATTGATACGATTTTTTGCCGTTCGTTCGCCAATTAATTGACGTTACAGATTTAGTAAATGTGATCAATCAGATAATTTGAAACTTGTAAAATGCACACGTTTTAAAAATTACATTTCTCTTCGTTTTTGTCAAAGTGTCAGAGATTTACACGATAGTTGCAAAACTTTTCCAACAATATTAATTCAATTCAAATAATCAAGACTCCGACGTCTAATAAACTGTTTAACAAAGTAATAAAGTAACATCACATAATTTGCGAGTTTCTGATATTGTTTCTTATAATAATTTTAATGACGAAACAAAGGAATCCTGCAAGTTTAATCTTACAAATCGTAAGTTGTCCCATTTTTGTCCTATTCTACTGTTCCTTTCGCTTGGATTTTCGACGGTTTTCGAAAATTTCGAGAAATTGAAGTATTTGCAACATCGTGACAGACAATTTCACGTTCTTTGATGAATTAAACCGAGCTATATGTACGTACTGGACACATTGACCAACAAAACGTCAACGAAGAGTTAGCACAAGTTGACGTGCCAGCCAACCAAGAGCAAATCGAACGTAAACGCCAGTTTCTTCCCATCGAAAGCCAATTTCTCGGACCATGTTGTACAAATTGGGGATCGTTTCTCTAGATGCGCGATTTGCGACACGATAATTTGAACGCTTTCATCGGGGCCTGCACCGATCCGCCGAACATATGCATCGTCGTGGAATATTGCGCTCGTGGCAGTCTGAAGGTAATCACTGAGACAGTTTGCGCGGTTAAGCAGACGAAACGTCCGAAAATCGCCGAGTGTAATTTCCCCTGTCGTTTTCCCTTTTTCTCTCTCGCAGGACATTTTGGAGAACGAGGACATGAAGCTGGACAACATGTTCATGGCGTCCCTGGTCGGTGATATAATCAGGGTACGAAAATTGCTAAAAGAGATCGACGAGTTTCTTCGTTTGTCTGGTTCATTTAAGAATATTTTTATTTGGCAATCTTTAGATCAAAGTCAGACTAATTGCAAGAACTGATAAAATTGTGAATTTTAAATTACGCGAGTTTATATTATTAGACTTTCAAATATATGCAATGGAACACTTTCGTGCGATATTGTTTTTCCTTGTAAATATTGCTACACATTAACATTATTTAAGTTGTTGATTAATAATAATAATAAGTGTTAATTGAATCGCCTTGTTTTAAAAGATTGTCACGTTTCGTTCAAAGTATAAAGATCTGTGTGATTTCTTTTTGAGCCGCGCAAAGAATAAGAATCGGCTTTATCGCAATTTCACTGCTGGATGTAAAGGGATATTTCCTTTAAACGTATGTAAAGAGATCGGCTCACTCGTTAAAGAGAAATTATATTATTACGGAGAAAATCGCGTTTAAAGTTTCGCGTGCAATTTCAACGTGTATTTATACCACTTATCTTTAATTTACTGTTCCCGTTGAGTGAAAGATACTCTCTTCTTTCACAAAATATTCAACGTTTGAAAATTTCGAGAAAAAAGAAGGAAAAGATTGACTACTAATCGAGTCTTAAGATCGAACTTAAAATTCAGAGACGTGCTTCTGAAGTGAAAATTTCCGTTTTATCCAAATGGAGATGCCCGTTAAATGTTATGGCAAGAGGAAACTTTGGAACAAATGATTATTTCGATGATAATTCGTTGAGTAAAATTTTGTCGAAATTTACCGGTCGTTCAAACTTCGCGCATTCTCGCAAGAATCTCGTTGCCGCTCGTTCAAAGTTCCCGAGGGTTTCGAGTCTCCTCGGAATCTCGTACATTTGACGAAACCAGTGGAACGTAAATCGCTCTTGCTCGGGCATTTTTCAGGGTATGATCTATCTGCACGAATCGGTCATAAAGTATCACGGTTCGCTGAGTACGTCGAACTGTTTGGTGGATTCTCGATGGGTCGTGAAGCTGGCGGACTTTGGATTGCACGAGTTCAAAAAGGACGCCGAGTGTGAGCCGTGCGACGTCATGAAGAAGTACCACGGTAATTCATCAGACACGTTCCATGTTCCACGAAACATTTCAATTGCCACTAGATACAAGAACATGACATGAAACGAGATTCTCAATAAAACTACCAATTCTTAACAAATTTTCAGTTTGTATATTTTTACTAGTAATGTTAGCGAACAAAATAAAATTGAGTAACACTACCGTCCGTAACGTTACGATCAGAATCCACTTTGTTTTAAATTTCTTTTTAAGAGAAACTTTTTGCAACTAAATAATATCGGTGTCGCTTAATATCAAAGTTCTCTCCATGTTACTCGATCGTTCGACAGGTTTGCTGTATCGAGCGCCAGAGTTATTACGGTCGACGAAAAGCCAGGAGCCAACCGTACGGGATTACCAGAGAGGGGACGTTTACTCTTTCGCGATAGTGTTGTACGAGCTTCAAGGGAGGCACGGCCCTTTCGGAATCAGCGAGTTAACCCCCTCGGAGATATTGAAGAAAATAATCGCGAGAGAACCGGACACCGAGCCGTTCAGGTATTACCATTAAAGTCGCGGTCTGTCGACTGGCGGAAGATACGTGAATTTTACGTGCTTTTGTTTCCACCCTGTCAGCTACTCTGTTTTCCTTGAATTATCTCAGACCGCCGTTGAACCAGTTGGAGAACTGTCTCCAGTTCGTGCGCGCTTGTCTAACGGAGTGTTGGGCCGAGGATCCCGAGGTTCGGCCAGACTTCAAAATTATTAGGAACAAGCTGAGGCCTCTGAGAAAGGGCATGTGAGTTTCGATCTTTCAATATTTCGATTATTTTACTCTTTAGCGATCTAATCTCAATTTAATCTTCATTTCATACGTGACACTTTTACGTAGAGAATTTGTACTTTTAATTCATTATTGTTGAGTTAAATTGAGATTTATATTTTTATGAATACAAATGGAAGAAATGGAATCGGCAGAGATTTTACGTCAAACATTACAATGTGCAAGTTAGATCATTCAAAGTTCGCAGTGCGACAATTAATTTTTCGTTTCATTGTCAGTAAAGTTACTTACACCTCGTGACTGAGGTTTCCTCCTTTTATTTTCGTGTTTGTAAGAACCTGAACTCGTATAAATACTCGCAGCCTGAATAAATCTAGAGTAAAAATTGCGGTAATTCGTAGACGCAATTAAGAAAGTAATAAACTCGCGATATCTGCACGAATCCAAAATTTCATCCAGTTGATGAGACAAACTAAAATAAATAAAAGACCAAGGAAAGATAAACAAAAGAGGAATTCGAGTGACCTAGAAATGCGTCCGTTCTTAGGAAACCAAACATATTTGACAACATGATGGCCATGATGGAGAAGTACGCGAACAATCTGGAGGCGCTGGTGGACGAGCGAACGGACCAATTAACGGAGGAGAAGAAAAAAACAGGTCGCTCGAAATTCCGTGAAATGTCGCTCAATTAAAATGCAATCGAGTTGTATTACGTGAAGTTTTGCCTTTTAGACGCGTTGCTGTACGAAATGCTACCACGTTACGTGGCGGAGCAATTGAAACGGGGACACAAAGTTGAAGCCGAAAGCTTCGACAGTGTTACAATTTACTTCAGCGACATTGTCGGTTTCACCGCCATGTCAGCCGAGAGCACACCCTTGCAGGTAATTTGTGTGAGAATATTTGCAAATTATTTAATCGTGAATTATTACTGTTATTATCGATGTTAATACAACTCTGCTATTCTCCTTTGATACAATTCAGTTGTAGTGTTGTGAAAATATAGATAGTTTATACAATCTGACGTTATTGTCAGAAAAATCACATCTTCATCGTCGTAGAGATTTGCACATAGTTCACTCTGAATGTGTATTGCGTGCTTTCTGGGTGTTTTCCGATCTTCAAACTGTATCGTTAACTTACAAATGACCATAGCATCATGAGTTAGGTTTTTTATTACTAAAGTTTAAAAGCTTCAGAAACTTTGAATTTTTCTTATCAACTTGAAATGATCCGATAAGAAAGAAAATTAGAGATAAAAATTTTCTCTGAAAGCATGTACAATCTATCGTCCGCAGTCTATCACATTTATTATTATCTTCTCACAAAAAACAGCGTTTCGAAAGAAAGAAAATATGCATGAACGAGAAATCTAAGGAGAACGGCAGTTGCGTTGCTTATCGATATAAACACTCGTACACAAACGCAAATCCTTCGTTCGCAGGTGGTAGATTTTCTAAACGATCTATACACCTGTTTCGATTCGACTATAGAAAATTACGACGTCTACAAAGTGGAAACTATCGGTGATGCTTACATGGTGGTAAGTAAATTCAGGCGCAAAGTGTCCGAAACAGGATCCTGAATGATTCTCGTTGTAGGTGAGCGGTTTGCCAATTCGAAACGGTATCCAGCACGCGGGGGAAATTGCCAGTATGTCCTTGTGCCTTCTAGACGCCATTAAACAATTCACCATTCGACACAGGCCGTTAGACAAGCTACAGCTGCGAATCGGCATACATTCTGGTAAATTTGGTGGAAAAGCGAATGCGCGATTTTACAATTAGATTGCGTGAATCACGATTGATGTCACTTTCGTTCAGGTCCTGTATGCGCCGGTGTGGTCGGCCTAAAAATGCCCCGTTACTGTCTGTTCGGAGACACCGTGAATACTGCCAGTCGCATGGAATCTACTGGATCTGGTAAGGAATCATTTACTTTTGGCAGCGATAGAAAAAGTGAAAGGGCTTTCGACGTAACTTCTTGGTCTGCCCAGTTAGACGAACCGCAATAAAATCTTGGATTGGGCTTCTCAGCTACGCCTACGAAAACGGGATATAGTTTCAGGAATAACAATTACAAAATATATCATCATACGACGCTGCAACGCGTCTGACATCTTTTGCTTTCCAGCGTTAAAGATCCACTGTAGCAGAGAGACGAAGGAACTGCTGGATCAATTGGCCGGTTTCAAGGTGGTGGAAAGAGGGCTGGTCTCTATGAAAGGCAAAGGCGAGCGTCTGACCTACTGGCTCATCGGCGAAGACCCGGTCTTGCGGGAAGAACGAAACAGGGAACGGGAAAATCGAAGGAACGGCCACGCCAGGAAGAACCCGAACCCTCTGATACCACGAAGCTCCCTCAAGAACAAGTCTCTCGTACGATCCACCTTCATGAGATGTTCCAGCGAGTCCCCGAAACGGCTGCGTTTCGCAAGCTCCGATCAACTGGACCAGAACTGTTCCCGCGCGAACAGCCAGCTGGAGTCGATCGTCGACAATAGCCCGTGTAAACCGAAGGCGTCTTGCGCGGCGAGAGCCTCGTGCGCGGACAGCTGGAGGTCCTCCAGCAACTCGTGCCCGTGCGTCGAGAAACTGTGCGAACAGGAAGCTGTTCGGATCGACGCGAGGGATCTGGCGCGGGATCGATCGTCGCTGCGAGCGAACTGGACGATCGGCAGCGAGCCCTGTTTCTCGCGCGGAGGGGCGAAGAACTTCCGGCTCGGGTCGGCCGGCGTCGCGCAGACAACCTGCAGATCCGCGCCCAGCAGCCCAAGGCACAGCGCTCTGATCTTAAATTGCCAGAGGCGAGCGGCGCAGTCGAACGAGGAGATGGACGGATGGGACGCTACCACGCCACTGATTTATTATCCGGGAGAGCGATTGGATTGAGCAGCCTGGCCCGGAGCCGCGTCTATCCCGAGGAGTATCTGTATTTATTATCTTCGGCGCGACATGTCAACGCGACGTATCGAGATGATTCAGCTCTCGACGGTCGTCGGATCGGAAGTGTACCGATCGTTCGTACTCAGAGACCGGGAGGAACGAGAGGTCGAGGTAGATGAACGAAAGTCCACGCGACGCCTCGATAATTGAGGAGACTCGAGGGATGCCGAGGTAGGAGTTTTCTTCGATTTATCGATTCGCAGCGTCGATTTCCGGATCTCGAAGAAGATGAAACCGCGAACTACGGTCAATTAACGAATTCACTCGTCGAGCGGCTGCGCTCGCCCTCTCGGACATGATTTTCCTCGCTCGCAGTGCACGACGTACCAAAGCGCACCGCACGTACAAACGAGATACCTAACAGACGTATTTATACATTATTTATAGCACACGTGACTCGTGCACGGAAATCAACGCGCCGTAACGGTATATTCCACGCATTAGCTTAGACAATCAAGAAGGCTCGTGCTTTTTATTCCGTATAAGTGTCCTCTAGTCAATTTATTTTAATTTTACGCACACGGTTCGGTTCGCGCAACGCGACGAATCGAATATTCATACGACGTTTGCAATAAAATACGTTTCCACTCGAACACGTCCGCGAGGTAATGGTTGTCCGACAGTAGCGTGAACGATGCTATTTACTGCCGGCGCGCGTAGTACTTGAGACAATTATTTATAAAAAATTATATATATATATATATATATATACACTCCTGTTCCGAAGTTTGGGACTCTTGCCTTTCGAATATCGCGTTTTCCTCAGAAGTAAGAACATCGTAATTGCAACTTTGCTAGAAGAAAGATGATACTTTCGAAATCGACGTGCTCCAAACTTTTGAACGGGAGACGGAGTAATATATAAAGTAGCAAACAGTACGTATTGTAACATACCATGAACGATCGGAAACTCCAGTCGGAGTTCTTTCGACAACGTGTGTCGTCCGATTAAGAGACCGATCGATCGTGAGCGCGACACGAGATACGAGAGAAAAAAAAAAAAAGAAGAAAAAAAGAAGAAGAAAAAAGAAGACACGTCTAAAATTTATTATTCCTCTTGAAATAAAGAAATCGTTCGACTGACGACGGTGCACTCGGTTGTCAAAACCGACGTACGCAAATTTCTCTACAAACACGGGGAGGATGTGTGAGCAAACACACGGAGAGAGAGAGAGAGAGAGAGAGAGATCCGAGATAATTTCGCGGTATTGACGGAGATCTGGTTGTTACACGCGAGTGCAATGGCATCGAGCGTGTTACCCGAGCGGACACACGAGCGCGATGCGTGATGAAACGGCGGCGATAACGCACCGAGATCCATTAAATTATTAGCATCGAGGAAATTAATTGAACGCGAGACGGTGATTGCACGCGCTCCTCTCGCTCCTGTTTTATCTCAAAGACCGCCGCGCGGACCGCAGCTTCGTCTTTGTTGAAAAATTGAAAAAAATCGATCAAAGTCGATCGCGTGGTGTCCGAGACCACGAACAACCGCGAGCAAACTGCAATCGAGCAACATTCGCGATTGTAAAATCAACGCGCTGGTTTGCCAACTGCGTCGGTGGAGCGTTCGCCCGCGCGCGCATAGGCGGCTAGGGAGGGAGGAAAGTTCGAAGACGCGCGGTAACGATCGCGCCGATGAAAGTCCAGTTGCCGTCTCTCAGGGATATATCTGTGAGTCGCGCGGGTGCGCGCTTGCTCGGGGATTCGTTTTGATTTACAGTTAACAGGTTGGCGTTGGAAAGTTCAGTCGCATATGCATACCGGCGACGTTCCATTCCTTTTTAATAACCCACTGTAACCTACTGTTACGTTTATTCATATATCGAGCGTGCCGGCGCAACTAGAACGATCGGTCGTGCCTCCCGATCACGAAAACTACAATAACCGAAGCCGTTATAGTTACGACGCGGCTTGACTAGACTCTCTTCGTTGCTTTAATTTGCACGTCTCGTTACGTGCGTCTTCGTGGCACGTGATCGCGGTGTATCTCAGGCGGTTCGGTCTCAGCTCTCGAACGCGAAACACTCGTGCAAATACTGGAATGACTTTTGAATTTATTGCGCAATTTACTATTCGTCGTCGTTCGCAAACTCTGAAATTCTTCCAAGCGTTCTCCCTGTTCTCTCCGAGATCGTGCGTCCAATGACCGAGTCTCGAATTAATTCTTCGAACACGCACAAGCATCGTGTTGGAAACTGGAAAAAATTGATTCCAGTTTGTTATCGACGTAGCAGCAGATAGATATGCGTAGCAAAAGACACAGATAACAAGCATGGGACCGAGAGAAGCAAATTGGGTGGTATTCCTCTCGCACTTGCCGCAACGTATCGTTTGGCGTCCAAAGTTCTCTAACCAGGCGGAGGTGAAGTGTTTCGTGAAATACGCACGAATCGAAACACGTAAGAATCAAACACCCTGTATAACGAGGCGACTCTTACACACAGAATAGGGTACTATCTTATTTACGGTGAAGTGGTTGTCGGCCAACTTAGAGGAGCGGCCATCATTCAATCAAGCCGGACAATTTAAACAGCCTGATTCACGCAGCGAAATCATTTAATATTTGACGTCAAGCACGATTATCGTATAACGGTGCGTAATGGCCGATTGTTTATACAGGTTGCAAGCGGCGCCGCAATTTTCAAATGGTGTATCTGCCTCCTGAGAACGAGATGTTGTTGAACGTTGTCGGACGGAGCAATGTTGCAAAATGATCCGGTCATTAGCGGCGGGCGCAAGTGACGAGTACAATTACTCTTCAACCGTTTGCTGCTAATGGTCGAGCAAACCGAAAGAACAGAAAAAGAATCCGTGTTCTCGCAGCCCCCCCCCCCTTTTTTCATCCCATCCGTTTTGACCACTTTGACCACTTTGGCTCCGTTTTATATTCAACGCTCGTGCGAATCCCACGCGTGTAACCTAACTCCCAATAATCCCGTGCCCTCGTGGATTCGTTTGAATCCACGTTACATCAATCGAGTCAGCGACGCTGTATTATTTCGACTTCACGCTCGAACGCGAACGGTCTCTCCGGAGAGCGAGTACTTTTATTAGGTTCTCCTTCTGCCAGCCTGTCGTGTCTCTCTATTTATAGACACGGAATTATCTTCATCCGCCGTAGAACAATACGGTTCGCAGCGGTAAAAAATTTTGATAGGAGAATGCTAATCTACGTGGTTCATCGTGGTTGTCGTTCTCGTTGACGGCCTCGAATGAAAAGGAGCGGCTCGATTGCCAGCAATTAGATCATCGTTGTCGCGCGCGCATATGATTAGAGGAGATTTAGTAGTCTGGGAAGAAAAGATCCGAAGAATGTTTTTCCATTGGTCGATTACTGACAATTGGATTGTGGATTTTTATGCAAATACACGTCTATGGGTACAATTTAAGTATAATTTCGTCCGTTAAAAGTTGTAAACGAGTACTTTATTTTTTAGGTATTTCTTAGGATTCCACGTAATCACGTGAATTTTCCACCTTTGAATTTGAAGTTTATAAACACGCAATGAAATAAGATCCAAATTCAACGGTGAAAAGGAAAGGCTAATGAAAACTATTTTCTTTCTTTCCTTTTTTTCTCGTTTTTGAAATTTAGCCTATCGACAAATTATTATTCGCAACAATAGTCACGTATTGAATTTCTCCGCAGCAAGATGAAATTCTGTTTTAACGAGGGAAAGAACGAGATTCGTATCTTCGATTGACATCAGCCTAGCGCCGTTGGACGCCTGCCGTCTGAATCTACTTAAACGAAACGAAATTTTAATTGGTGCCTAATCAAAAGAACTCCTGCTGACTGAATATATAGACGTATATGAACTTCCACCGTTCTACGAACGAAAAACCCTCTAGCGAGAGAGTCAGGGAAGTCAGCATGCTCCAATTGTACAAAGTGAAAAGTTTCCTGATTACTCGCTGAACAGAGCTGAAGCTTTTCCCACTTTCGAGAAAGGGAGAGTGGGAAAACTTTGGAAAACGAGAATCATTTTGAGAAGCGTTTCCTTGACGGAGAGGAAAACCTCGCGACGACAGATTTCTTTCCGCGAGACACCGCACCTGTGGCACAAACGACCTGTTGTCCACGCACACGCGGTTGCTTTACATAAGATATGCGCAAGCTTAGACCGAGCTGAAAATAAACTCGTCGCGATTCGACACGTTCGATCGTGACGCTACGCTCGTTGTCATTTAACCTGATTTCCATCGGCACGATCCGCGGCTCGCCGACCGAGCCAGCTCGAGCTGCCTCGCGTGCCTTTTCCGCGACGAATCTCTTCCCCGTGATCGCGAAATTATCCGCGATCGAGAAATCAACGAAACTGGTGCAGCGAGATCAAAACAGACTCACGTTTCATCGACGAGGAAAAGAAATCGTATCCGATCTTTTGTGATATACTCGACCGTCGTCTTCTTATAACGAGTTATTCAACGTTTTCATTAAAAAAATGGGTGTGTAAATAATAAAATGTACGATCTTTCCTCTGCTTGTTGTTATTTTTTTTTCTTTCTTTCTTTGTTTAATTGTAGAATTAACCCCAATGTAAGAAGCCACGAGATCGAGCCACGAAAAGAAACGCAGTACAAATAGCGGGCAGATGCCTACTTCGATAATGTACTCGTAATTAAGCGGCCGTGTTCCCATACCGGCCGATACACATCGTCGATCAACTGGCTATTTTCGATAAGAGCCCGAACAGGGTGAGTGTTCGGATAAATTCTTGGATCAAGCCTTGTTCGGATTAGTCGAGGTATTTAAATTCGATCGACTCGACGTTGAAAAAAGAACGAATTGCTGATGTTTGCGCATTCGCGGGGAATTTAAATATTTAGCGAAAACGCAAAGAATCCGCACAATCCGCGAAAGTATAAAATGTACAAAATGAAAAAGAATTTAAACGTAATACGACGTGGCGTTTAAACAAAACATTACATTTAGCTTTGCAATACGAGTGTACTTTTTTGATCGTGCTCCGTAAGATGTGAATTCAAGATGAAACGAGCAGGAAGAATTCGAAGAGATACTTGAAGAATTAAATAACAAGCTCGTTCAAGATTCTCGAATTCAAATAACTTCGATCAGTTGCGATCTTTTTTTAACGTGAAATTTGCAAATTCATTCGCCTATCCTCGTTGGTCAATTCACGTGACTCGAAACGTTTGAAACAATTTAAAATTCATTAATGCGAACTTGTTATTCTACTTGGCTCGAAATGCGCTTTCAAAACTGAAACTCACAGTTGTTAGATAACGCAATAGATACCATTTCCAGTTTCATATTCACCGACTCGGCAGTTTTTAAATTTTGCGTTCAATCTTGAGTTTCGTGCTCAGTTTTGCGTTTTAAATATTTAAAACAGCTAGAAAAGTGAAATTTAAATCGCTCGTCATTTGCCAACTGTTGTAACAAATACTTTACTTTGGTCATTTCGTATATTTTCACGTATCGTACCTGTAGTAAAGTTTTGCACTCCTACACTCTTCGAAAGTGTGTGCATAAACATCCGCGGTCTGACAATTTCGATGACGTTCCGTCACTACTTCCTTTTTACTTTCAATTGCACGCGTATCCTGAAACCAAGCTGCTCGAACCGAAGCAATTTCAATTGAAACAACTCGATTTAATTCGAACGAAAGACTTAATAACGAGAGTGACGAAATCCGAGGAAATAAGCTCAGGATGGCTTGAGGTGGGGGAAAAAATTTTACTGGCCTCCGACGCCAACAAAAGTTACACGACTTCTCTCTCTCTCTCTCTCTCTCTCTCTCTCTCTGTACACGCTAGATTGTACGCGACGAGTAGCGAGTGTTGACACTCACGGAGAAAAAAGATAAGATAGCAACTGTTTTACCAGCCAATCGCCGCTTCTGTGCGTCGTCGTCGTCTACGTCACTGTTGCTAACTGTGGTTGTGTACACACGCTCGCGGCCAATTGATATTTCTGCTTTTCCGAATAGTTGGATCTCCGGCCGGGAACCGCGCAGGGGGGAATCGCCCGCGAGGGAGAATACCGCCGGTCGGCCGTAAGCGATCGGCCCTTTGGTTGAAATCCAAAATCGCGTTAGCCCCGCGGCGCGCGCAGCGGCGGTGGAATTTTATCGCGGAGTGCAGAGAGTGACGCTACAACGTTGGAAAATTTATAGGAAGATAACGGGAGGAAGAGAGGTACAAACGAACTCGGCCGAGAAATTAATTGAACGAGATAGGGGGGACGGTCTGTTGCCTCGAGGAGGAAGCATGACCGTCTTTCGCGCGAGAATCTTTTACTTTGACCGCGCAGACTGAATCGTTCGTTTCTGCGCGAGTTAGTTAGATAAACACGCGCGGAAATTCCACGCGAGGGGAATTTTCAATTACTATAAATTCAGCCGGGAGAGAAGGGAGAAGATAGAAAATCTAGTTAAATCGCAGTTTAAAACGGGGAGCTATTCGTCGAAATTCTTACGTTTACGGTGTCTCGTTTATCGGACGTTACTTTCTCTGGAACGTAACGCCTCGCATTATCGTTCGTATTTAACGCGAACGCGAGAGAGCACGTGCATTAGCAGCGTACGAGCGTAATGAAGGCGCTCGTGTGTCGAGCTCCTTGCATCCTGTACGTACGAACGTACGAACAATGTTAATAATACGTGTTCCCGGCATGCACTCGCTTCGTCGAAATTTTGCATACTGATACGAGTACGTAATAAGCGAGGAGAAAATTACGCCAATTAGCCTTAGCGCGCAGCCAATTTATCCGTTGAAAAACTTGGACATTCCTCGGTCATCGGGGAAGGAAAAAGGGAGAAAGAAAGGAGAGGAAAGAAAAATCCGCGTGGCAGAGTGATTGCAGCCGCGGGGAAACACGGCATACGTACGTAGGTACGCGTTCCCCGCTGATAAGTACGCGCAGCTTTCACTATCAATCGCGGTTACCGTACGTAACCAGAAGCCGAACTGTCGGTGGAAATGAGTAAATACTGCTAGATCTCTCTTAACTTTGCAAACGAGATTACATTCTACGGATTTGCAAACAATTAGAGTGCAAACGTCACGTTCGTCGCGTTGTTTCTCGTAACCTGTTGCTCGCTGCGCGCCTCGAAATTTCACACGGCTATTTTATCGAGAGTCCAACGGTCATAAATAGGAAAATGCTAATTCGGCGATAACGTAATGCTCGTTCGAACACGGTATATATTTCCAAGATGGTTGAGAATTGGGCCGAGCCGCGAAACTGAGTACGTAAACCGCAGTTCCTCTCGCGCGACGTTTAATTTATCAGTAATTTATTCATTCGAAAGCATTTTACGACCGGGGTGAAGAAGAGAGAGAGACTCGTAAAAGTGCAGAATGGCAAAACGAGCGTGATAACCGCGCGTGGTCGTGATAACTGCAAACTTTTGGCTCTCTAAAAGTGTCTTCGACTCGTCGCAAGCTAGTACGCGCGCCTTTGTATTATTTCGTGTCGTCGCTCAAACTCACGAGTGATATACAAATTTATTTGACTCGGCGTGACATTTTGTTTGCTAAACTAGATATCACTGACGAAACTCGGCCTTCGGTTGTATCGATATATATACGCTGTATTTTAGTATTAGTCACAGACACGACATTCGATAAAATAACCGATAATAAATAATTTTGCAGAAATATAGTTTGTGTCAAATTTCAATTTTCGCTGATACGACTTTACATATCGAACAAGCTAGATAATATTTCAAATAGCAAAAATGTCTCGTTCGATCAAAGAAAACGGTTTCGAGGATAGTTGCAACGCCGCCTACGCGCGCCGTTGAAAATTAATTTTTTTTCCCGCCAGAATCGACAAACTTGGACCGTCACAGCGAGCACTTCGATAACGAGATCAACATTTGCATCGTAAATACGTCAAGTTCCACGAATCGGAACGATATATATATATATATATGCCGCGGTAGGTCGTCGTGATCTCCAAATTTGTGCGAACTGTCGATAATAATAAACACGGACTTGTATTAATCCGCGTCCGGTCGAGGTGTGCGCACAGCCTTCGTGGTGGCTCGAGCGTGTAACACTGTCTTCGCGAAGACCGCGAAATCGCGGGAACCACGAATCACGTCGATTTCCACGAGAATTTGCGCGAAAGGGACGAAAATTTTCGGCGACCGTTTTGAACGTTCGGCGTATGGCCGATCTCGATCGAAGCGCCGCTCCGGTGGCGCCACCTGCACGTCGTGCGGTCACACTAAGCCCCGTCGGAATCATGTGTTCGTTCAGTATATTGCGGTCTCTGCTTGCGTATGGTCGTTTTGTAGGAGTACGCGGCGATTGGCTGTCTCGGTGGCGCGTTTCATCTTCGTAAAACGAATCCGTGATTTCGTGGTGGGCCGCGAGTATACCGACGTATACCGACGTAGCGCGTGGTGTCGAGCCGTCGCGTTTTCCGTGGACAGTGTACGTGTCGCGCTCGTCCCGTGGTAAAAAAAAAAAAAAAAAAGAAAAGAAAAGAAAAGGAAAAGAAACGGGGGGAAAGACAAAACGGAACGGAATAGAAAAGGAAGAGAGAACGAAAAACTCATAGAGGATAGAAGTGCGTCGTCTTCGCGCCAGTAGAGGCGTCCTTCCGCGTTCTCTCGTACGTAGACGAGGCTCGCGCGGTCAGTCGCGCGAGTGGAGTGATTTTATATTTTTCTCTTGACGAGCAGTGCCCGACGAAGGACAAGGAAATAGCTGTTAAGTGAAGTTTCACGACTTTTCGCGATCGGTCAACGAGAGACCCGCAGGGATGACGAGGTAGCCCCCCATCCGCAGGATTGGATTACCATGCTGGACACGGCCACGAGTCGCAGGTAACAGAGAACCGTGTGCGCCCCGTGCGAATACTCCCCACTCGCCGCTTCTTTCCCCCTTGTCCTCTTCTTTTCCTACTTTCTTCGCTTCTCTTTCTTGCCTTCTTTTCTCTCTGTTTCTCCTTTATTCTCTCTCTCTCTCTCTCTCTCTGTCTCTTTCGTATGTCAGCATCGCCGATCGGCACTCGGCAAACACGATTTGCTTTCTCTCTCGCTCGCGACTACGAGAGAGAAACGGCGGGAATAGTAGTGCTGTACACACGAGTGAATAGGACGGTTTCTAGCAGGCATTCGCCAGAGTAAACGTTTGGACGAACGCCAGTTGCTCGGAAGAAATTCCTTTGACAAAAATTCTCGATTGTCACTCGATTTATTCGCGCGCGTGCGGCGATATGGTTCGACCACGATGGTTCAAAGAAATTACACACACACACACACACACACACACACATGTATATATATTTATTTAATTATTTTCCGATAGTTTTTCTACTTTGGCCGAAAGATCGGTTTTCCTTATTGTTAAAAAAGAACGCGTGTCAAATCTCTCATTCGTGAGCACGTATGTGTATTAATATGGTTATGAATAATACTACGTAGGGGGATAGATAGCGCTCGACAATTCCGATGCGGGTAAAGTGCATCGCGACAACAGCGACAACGTGTAACGCGACAGCGAATTTTCGTGGAAGACGCTGACACGCGTCTTGCGATGGAAATCTCAAATTTCTTTGTACTCCCGGACCCGCCGTGTATTTCCAGCATGTGCATAGGGTCGCCGCCGTGCATACCGTCTTCTTTTACGTTTCCTCTTTTCGTTCAGTTTCATAAGATAGCTAACGTTTTGTGACTTTGCGTCAAGTAGTCTGGTCACTAGTATTTCCGTGTGCACACACACACACACACACACACGCGTACATGTGTACTTTTATTTACACGTATGGATGGTGATTAATTGCATGGAAGAAGAAAGCTTCAGGGAAACGCATACTTTTAAATACACATGTATATATATGCACGCGTTAAAAGCAAAGAAAGATTCGATGTAGTATTTGCTCTCTCTGTTGGTAATCAGCATACCGTGGCGGCATATTTTCGTCGCTTGGCTCTGATACACGAATCTCTGACGTATAAGAGCAAACGGAGTCAAACCGCGGCTGCAACGACGCCGCGGAACTTGAGAAATATGTACTAGTATCACGTCCCAGGGTCCACCGTATTCTAACCGTTAACAGTTTACTTAACGAGCAGATAAGAGAGAACATAGAGGAAAATTTCCATCGAGGAGGAAACGCTTTCCGCGTTTCAACTCGCTCGTTTCTTCGGCGGTGTATCGTACATACGTACATACATGTTTCTCCTATCGAATCAATTCTGCTGGTTTCAGTACACAGCAGGCTCTGTCGTCGGTTTGTTGACTGTTTCTCGTTCGTCGAAAATAATTCGTGGAAAATTAATATCTCTTGTTTGTTTTTCTTTTCTTTTGGTTTTTGGACTCGCACGTGGCGTATTTACGACCGAGTCGAGTAATTCCTCGTGTTTTCGGACGTTTCAAAAATTTCATTCGGCCGGTGTTATTGCCGTTTGCGTACAGTCTTAGACGACAGTTACGCGAGAGTTGACGAAAACGTAAACAGTGCACGTTACACAATTGCAAACGATATCGGAGGCGTTTCGAGGCACGTATTTACTTGTGTATTTACGTACAACGAGCATCGACGTAACCACGTTCCCATACACAGTGGGATCGAAAAATGGAGCTCAATTCTGCCGAGTTCTCCGTCGGTAAATTCGCAGGTTTGAGCCTCCTTGTCCGACCGTTCGTTTATTAAGCGTGGATAAAAAAGCGTGGATGTCAGCAAACGCGCGGAATACACGGCCTCGCGGGCGCTGGTAATTCGAGGAAATAAAATTCGCTTGGCAGCTACGGAGCAAAGGTTGCCACGATAAATATTGTCCAGGAGAGAGAGATGCCCGCCGTCGTCGGCGGCCAAACAATAGCTTTTCATCGTGCGCCGTTCAAAAGCGACTCGGTGGAACGACCGTACAAGCAGAGAGACGTTTAATGAACTTAATTATTCCGAACGTCGATGCTTAACCTCTTTGTTGACCGCTATACCACTGTTAAGCTACAACATTGTTAGATCTCTCAAACAGGTGGTCCCGAGGCCGCCAGCTCAGCTCAGCGTCCGCTTACTGCTACACACGCGTTTCCACGCCGAACCTATCGTATCGTATCCTTCTTTCTCTCTCTCTCTCTCTCTCTCTCTCTCTCTCTCTCTCGTTTTAATAAAATTACGCGTTTGCGCGCGGAGAAACCGAACGCTGAAAATTGTCAGTACTTTCCGCGCTCGGTTCCCGATGTCGTCACGCTCAATCGATACCTCGCGCGTTTAACCTTTCATTTAACCGCGTGCCGAATTGCACTTTACCTTTCACGAATTACGTGCACGCGGCACTGTGTACGATCGAGCAAAGGAGCGAAGGAAGGAAGGAAGGAAGGAAGGAAAAATAGGAGACCGCAGGAACGAATCCGTAAGAAAAACAGTCGCGCTTAACGAAGGAGGATTAAAGTCAGAGAGACACCTGTAAAAAGGCTATTTACAACTTTATTAAAGCGGCTCCCTCGCTCCCTCGGTTAACGTTGTCGCTTGCTCGAGTCTGTCGCGTGTGTACGTATACGTACGAAGGAGCGAGTCGGTTCGGGCGAAAATGTAGAATAACATCTGGCACGTAACAACGCCGGCAGCATACTCGTCGCGTCGTCCGCGTGCGTTACGGCACTGCGCCACGCTGCTCGATATATATTTTATAATGGGTCCTCCGATAAAAACGCCACTTGTCAGTGCCGTGACTGTTTTGCATAATTTCAGTTCGGGATTTACACGCGCGTAAATTGCGCACACCGGCAATAAATCTCGAGGGAAACCGCTACGCTTCAGCCCCGTGCCTTCTCTCGTTTCATTCGCTCCTTCTCGCTCTCGTTGCGCTGCCGGTCTCCCCGGCCTCTCTTTTATATCTCTCGATAGACGCGAGATAGTAGCGCGATGCAGATGTTCTATCTACGATACATCTAATGGCAATTAATGCGATCAATTTAATATCATCGCGCCGTATTTATATCTATACCGGAGATATCCGTTTCATCGTGCCATTGTCGCGTACGTACACACGCTTATTTATGCGCGCGCAGTTATTTACGAAAGTATTCGAACGCTCGCAGAAACATCTCACGAATATATCGCGATTATATCGATAAAGACTGCATTGGAGCAAATCTGTAAATGGCACGTGTGCGCGTACATTTCGCAAGGATCGCAAAAATATTTGCATAATTTGATTTAGAATTATATTTAGAATTTCTCGAAATTATTTATAGTACGTGTTTAAACGTTAAATGGTCAACTATCCATTGCAATATTAATCTTTGAAGAACTGATTTTTTCCAAAAAAAAAATTACTCACTGCGTAAGAAAGCTTTTTATCTTTTAGGTAAAGTTGGAACTTTACCAACTACTAATGTACAATAATATATAATAACTCAATATATACTAACTTCACTTACGAATACAACTGCGTAATATCAGCGAAGTATTATTGCAAAAGTAGGTCAAAGTATTTCGAATTACTTGAAAGAAAATCTTCAAATTCAACAGCAACGAATGAACAACGCTTGCAAGAATTGTGTACATCTTAATCGGTTAAATCTTATCTATAATTCTAGTGAAGTTAATAATTCCAAATGTGTAACGAGAGTTATTTAGCTAATTACACCTGATCAACCAGATGGAAAATTAAAAAGAATTTCTAAGCAATGAAATCGATCAATTTCCAAGTGTCCGCCACTAGTGTCGATCGACTCGACAGATTGACAAGAAATTGACAATTCTATCTTACGTACGCGATCAAAGAGAAATGAGCCATTTCGTATTTCCTGTTGGACGGGACTGGAGCGCGTTCGCGCTCGCGCTCGCGCACAGCCACGATTCCAGCGTGGAAAAAAACGTGCTTTCCAATTAATCAGTTAAGCTAAGTATTCGCCGTGCTTAATGGCCGTAATTAGCCCTGCTTCACATGCTTCGCGCGAGCACTGAAATTGCGCGATTGACCTGTGCCAGCCCGTTCGGGGGAAATTAATCAAACGTAGGATGAGTTGAGCAATTACGATTGCACAGTTTTTGCGAATCTTTCGGCGCGCAGTGCTTCTTGCGCGATGCCGGACTTTTCATCCGACTGGGATCAAAGAGACGAGACGTTCCTTTCGTGTCACACCGTTGACACTCGTTCCACGTGTAACTTGATTGTTGCAGGTACTTGTTGCACTTGACCGTGTGCACAACGACGCGATACACTTTGACTCAAACTCGACGACAAAAGCAGTTCGTGCATCAAACGCTATTGTCATAATGATAATAGAATTTTGTCGTTATCAAAGTCGAAGTTGTATTTGGTTGTGCAATGATGCCGTCACTTAATTAACACGTTGGTACGTAGGTAAATTAGACACTCGCTCGAGAAAGGATATCGTGCGTGTTAAATCGACTTCTATAATGATGTATCCATTTGTAGAAAATATAAGAGTGCAAAGATGTATGGCGAGATGTAATTGTGCGTAATTGTCGCAACTATACATATTAGCAAAGGTCGTGAACAGTTTGAAAATATCATGAAAAATATCATAGCGTGAATCTTAAATATTCGAAGTTACAATCGATACAATGGATAATTGGCTGTTTAAATGCCTTTGCGATCTGTAGGAGATACTTGCGTCAATTTCCACATCCATTTCCAATATTCTTTCAAACGCGACCCTCGAGCCTCACGTGGCAACGCGCAACGAAGCTTTCAAACGTTTCGTTCGAAGGAAAAGTCATCGATCTACGATTTAAACGTGCGAGTATCCGTGAAGTGTCGCAACAAAAAAACAGAAGAGGGGAAAGATTCGATACGTCGTCTCGAGTGAAAATTCCACGGACGCCGCGTTCCCTCTAATTAAGTCGTCGCGCGAAACAGCCGACGGAGCGCCGCGATATTGTTGAAAACGCGGCGCTGAAAATTCACCGGGCTGAGGTTAATAAATATCCTCGGTTCCGCGAGCACGGTTACTTTTCAATGTTACAACGACGCTCGGTGTCTTTAATTTTCGGTTTCGGCGGCTCGCGTGATCCGGGGAATATCAAAAGCGCTGCTGTGCAAGGGTGGTTGAGTAATGACTAACGAGTAATGCGCCGACATAAGTAAGCATTAAGTAACGAGTGGCACTCACACTGGCAGGAACACGGTTGCACAGCTCCGCGGCGCGCGTGTGTGTGTGTGTGCACGCGTATACACGAGAGATTACAAGCGCGGTTGCCTCGGTTGATCATGATGTTCCTTTCATTCAAGCTCCGATTAACGATCTGCAGATGTATTTAACGAGTCTAAAAGCGGCGCGGTGGTTTACCGAACCGCTCTCGATCACTCGACGGTCTCTTCTCGTTGATCGAGCGACGACCCTCGAAACTTTCCTGAAAAATTGGCAGGGAAATTGCGAGAGTGACAAGTGCAAATTCTCGATTTATTTCAAATCACCGTGCCTGTACGATGTAAACACGCGTAAACACGCGTTTCTTCGTATTCGCTGATTAGAAATTCACCTAATGCATCTTGTTGAAGCAGAGAACGCATATAATCCCTGGTGATTATCGAGTAAGTTTGGCAAATGTCCAACGCACGCACACGCACATGCTTCTCTGTTCGCTGTCCGGGAACGAAGACTCTTGGCGGTGGTGGCAGAAGCAGAGGGGAAGAGATGGGACAAAAGCAAAGTGGGAAGACGGGCAGTATCGGCAGCGATCGCCTTGCTAGCCTGGAAATCCAGTTACTCCTCGCAGAGACAATGCGCAGAGAGCGAACCGTGCGATGCCGCCTCGGGAGAGCTGGTTGGGTGAGCGCGACGAAAATAACTCCGGCAGGAGAATATTACGGCACTTTGCAATGAGGAGAGACTAATGAAAAGAGAAGATTGGCCGCGCGACGCGCGAGCAAGCGAGAAAGACAAAGGTGGCAAGTTGGAGAGAGAGAGAGAGAGAGAGAGACACGGCGAAGAGAGAAGGAGAGGGCATCGTACATACAGCCGGAGAAAAAGAAGAGAAAGAAGGAGGGGACTGAGAGAGAGAGAGAGAGAGAGAGAGAACGGAGAATACGTACGTGTGTGTATACGTGTGTGTGGTGCATACGCGATAAGGAGAGAGAGAGACGAGGAAGAGCGACGAGATCGAGAGAGGAGAGAAGATAGATCGTCGCACGAATCGACTCGATGGCGAACCATTCGAAACGAGCGACCGGCGGTCGTCTTCTTTTGGTCCGTGACGCGATTGGCCGATCGGGCCAGTGACTGGTTTCTCTCGGCACCGGGCAATGTGCACTGCGTGCAGCAGCCACCGCCAGGCCTTTCCTCCTCGAGTGCGCTCGCGACTCGTGTACAGCGCACTTCATTGACGGCCGTAAAACTGGTCCACCGGCGAGCTGCATAAAACTCCGTTAGAACCAGTTCCCGTGCGAAACGGGCTTAACCCCCCCCCCTCGTTCGTGCCTCCCTCGGCCACGGGTTTTTCTATCAAACGAAGAAATTTGCGAGAGTCTCTTTGAGACGATCATCCTCTTTCGTTGTACAAAAAAAGAAAAAAGGAAAAAAGAAGAGAAGAGAAGACGAGAGAAACGGCAAATTGGAGCAGCGAGGAAAGTACATAAAGCTGGATAAAACTAATTTATTGCAATTCCGTTCGTTTCACTCGGTCGTAAAAATGACTCGAGTAAGAATCGAGGATCCTCTCCGTGACGGATAATCCGCGACGATCGGCGTCCAACGTGCTCCTTTTTCTCTTCCTTTCACGTACTTACACACACACACACACACACATACGTATATACTATTTAACTTGCGCGAATACCGGGAAATCCTAGTGCTGCCAGCATGTCTGCCAGTGCGATCGGTGGAATCCGAGCGTTCGCGAAACCGACCGAACGACTCCGATTCCTCGAGAGTTTGCTGGACGCGCGCGGTGCACGCGCGCGAGGCCAGTCCTATAAAACCGTAAACGTCGATTACGCAATGATGTAATATAATAATGGATATTGTCCCGGCAATGGAGATTCCGACAGATAGAGTTTCTTACTCGCTGCCTCGATGAAACACGCTTACAATTGATACCCAGGCCGGAGACGTGTATCGGTCGTGCTCTTTGATTTCTACGCGCTCTTTTTTCTGGCCTGCGCGGCTGCATGCGCGCGCAGCCGTACCTCCGTACCTACGTACGTGCCGAGACCAATTTAGTTTTTCGGGCCGGCGTGCAATGAAACCCGGCGCTGCTGACGGTTATGGTTTGGGCAGTAATTGGGCAACCGAGAGCGAGCGTGGCAAAAAATGAAAAATTTGCGTTGTACGAGTATAGTAGTACGATGCGACGATTAAGTAACGTTAACGAGCGGCGTGTATTTTTATCGCACGTTGTGCAATCCTTGCGCCTCTGGTTGACTCCAGCTGAGGCGGAACGTTTCAAACTTCACTCCTCTTCAACGACTTTGACGTCTCGAGCATATTTGCCCGTATTGATCCGGAAAATATTCAAAGATCTTTAATTACCAGAGTTTACTCGACGCACGATTCGACGTGTGTCGATTCGTGTGTCGATTCGGAGCGAAAGCGTCCTCAGGAACTCGCGGATTGTTCGAAAAGATGGAATCCATGCAATCAGTGCGAAAAGGAGCTGGTGGTTTGTTTAGATCTCACAAAGATACGCTTGTTCGTCGTAATGGTAGGCTGTCGGCGTGGACCACGCCTCTATCAAAGTCGTCGGCACGTATCCACAAAGAGGCTCCTCGAGATTTTCTTTCCGTTCCCGTCGTTCCGTGCCTGACGAGCAGCTCTGTGCCCTCCCCTTCGTTTCGTTCCACGTTCGTTCGCGAAACGAGGAGAGCAGGCTACCAGCAATAACAGCAAGAGCAGCAGCCGCCTCTGATATTTCACGGAAGCCAGCTACGCGCTTTATCGGCGTTTGCGACGTCGAACGAGCCTATTTTAATCGATACCTTTTTGCCGCGCGTCAGCCTCGCGTCGAGATGAACGCTTTCCAAAGAAGCGGAGCAAGAAAGGGAGGATAGCCAGAGGGAAAGCAAAAGGAGAAAGGAAAAGGGGAGAAGGAGTGGTGGGAGATTGTGAGCGAGGAGGAAATAGCGGAGAGGAGAAGGGAAGGAGGGGCGAAAAGGAGAAAAGGAAGGAAGAAAAGAAAAATGCCCGGGAGGAAAAAAGGAAGGGAAAGAGAGACGAAGGGGAAAAGTGGCCGCAACGAAGTCGAAGTAAACCAAACTTACCGGTCCTACCACCGCAGCTCGCGCGCTACCACTACCACCTACCGAACTATTACCTACCGGCAAGAGTCTATATCTGGACTCTCTGCCTCGTCTCCCCTATCCGATGCATCGCATCGTGTGCCGGAATAGCGAAATCACCTACGTTCCGTAGCCTTTCACGGGCTATGTGGGTGTTCCCGGCTCAGCCACCTCAGTACTCGCTCGAAGCTCGATTCCTTTCGCGATCGAAGCGAGGGAGGGCTACGACCCTCCTCGTCGCGCTTCCTTCCACGTACGAACAATGACGTTCCGTGACTTTTTCGTGGATCCAAAGATCCAAAGAACTTCCTTAGCCCGAAAGACGGGAACCCGCGTTAAGAATAGTTGAGCCTCGGATCTATTAGCTCTGGACGTCTGCCTCGGAGGTCTTGGGGTCCAGAAGCTGGTAGAAAGCTGTAACGTAATCCCGTCGCTCGCGCCCGATTCTGCTCCAAATCGAAGCTCCGTTCGTTATCGTTCTCTCGAAGCCGCTTATCGCGGAGCTTCGATGTGACACGGTTCTCATTGCCGAGGTAATCTCTTTGATCCGCGTGTAAATCGAAGATACAATCGAGCTCTCGGCTTTTTCTCAGGGCCGCGAGACGACGCAGCTGTTCGCTCTACCGCTGTAACTAATACAGCGATCCTCGTTCACACGGCGTTACATAAATCGCGGACGAACGCGAGAAGACGACACGTAAAAGGAAGAAAGGAAGAGAGAGAGAGAGAGAGAGAGAGAGAGAGAGAGAGAGAGAAGGAACGAAATATGGAACGAAAACGAGACGTTGGAGCGCGACGCGTTCTTGGCGCGCTTTTGTGCGTGAATCGATCGATTAAAATCGTCGACGTGCCAACAGGTGACATAATCCGGCACGCACGGTCCGGCCCGATTAGAAATCCGCGAGTGTCGCTTTAATTGACGCGATTACATTTACGAGCAACGCGTCGACATGACCGCTCTGAAACGAACGTGACACGCGCGCCGGCCAGGTGTCTGTTTTCCAACACCGAGCGAACGCAAACAGAATTACACGTTCGCGACCGACAGAGAGTTCCGGAACGATCGGCTACGTGCTTTTTGCGCATTGTTGATCGGCCGTTCGTGGAATATGTAGTTAGAGGAATTTGTAGGTTGAAGTGGTCATGGATGAACAACTAACGCTCTCAGTCGGAGTCGAACGCTGCTTTTTATAACCGCGTCGCAGATAAACACGCGACGTGGAATTCGATTGGAATCCGCTTTTTGCGACACCTCTGTGTTAGGTCCATTTGTTTATCGCGGCCGAGGAGCGTCGAGACGCGAGGTACGTGCATTAGTCTCGACGAAAGTCCGCTTAGTAACGCGTGCTCCTCGCGGCTGCGGAGAACCGGCCGGCCAATTAAGAACGATAGCGGACTGTATAATTGAGAAATTAACGTTATCGGTTATCTCGCTGGCACGTCGCTCGTGTCCGCTGCACGTGAACAGTGTCCATTGTGCGACAGTTTCTTTGTGGCAAGTGTTCCCCGAGAGCGTTCCCTCTGCGCGCGGGTAATTGTCGAATCGTTCGGCAACACCTTTCGTACCTTGTTCGAATACTCGCTACAGGAACGAAACCTAACCTAATTGTCTCTCGCATTTACGCCTATAACATTAGCCTCGGGAGGAAAGAAACCCATTACGTGATCGAAAAAGATAGACTTTCGAGTCATCGTTAGATGTTTATGTAATTTTAATATTCGGTATTTCGCAAACCGCTTAAACGTATCCTTCCGTATTTTTCCTTTTCTTTTCGTGCACTTGTTGCACGAGCTCTTTTTTTTTTTTTTTTTTTTTTTTTTAAATAATTACCAGTGTTTCGTTCGAGTGCGTAAAAATCCGTGGTCTGATCGTTAGAGATCTCGTCATCTCAGATTTCCTCTCCAAAGAATCGAATAAAACAAGAATCGTCGTTGTCGTTGTCTTGCAGGTGGCTGTCAGAAGTTCAGGCTGAAAGCGCGAAGAGTACCGGTTGGCAGCAGCATGCTCGCAATATAGCGTCCAAGCATCGACGATCTTCTCCCTGAAGTTACTCTGCCATGTTGCTTAGGTAAGATTAACGAAGTGATCCCCCCCACCCCCTTCCCCCGTTTGAACAACACGTATAACACGTATGAACGACCTAGTACCGAAGCGCGTCGATGAGAAGTTGTAGTTTATCATTATCGTGGCAAACAAGCGCTCGTACACACATTCCGATTTTCTTCTTTTTTTTTTTTTTTTTTTTTGTACGTACGTCTCGTATCCAATCGTCAACGAAAACGAAGAAGAAGGAGGAGGAGGATGGCGATGATTATGACGATGATGACGATGAAGAAGGGTGTTAGCCGTTTGAATCGTTGCAATTATAGAGAGGCGCGCGATTCAATATCGCGGCGTGAAACGACGCTGCGGCTGATATTCTAAATGCGCGTTATCGTTTGTTGGCGTACTATTTTAACGTGTTATCTCGGTCCACGTCCGCCATGGAACCGCAAACACGCCCGCGTTTCTTCTCTCCGCGCGCAGCTTTCAGCCGAGCGCGCTTCGACTCGCGCAAGTTCCACCGCCGCGGTTCGTTGGTGTTTGTTTGTGCGTGGACACAGGCGCAGTTCGCGATTGATATTCACAGATGCAAACAGGGAAGGAGGCATGTGACCGAGGCGACGCTAAACGTCGCTGTTATTAGAATTAATCGTCGCGTGTTTCGTTTAATTCGCACGCAAGACTTTTACGACGTTTGGAACGGAAGAAAGGAAAGTGGAACGATCTTAAATTTCGAGATTTGAGGTCAGAGGAGTCGGCGGAAGTCTCGGGAATTTGAGAGAAAACAGGTTGAAAGTTTAAAAGCGATTAGATGTATTTTCAAAGTTGAAAGAGTAGGAATTAGATATTCGCTTTATCTTTCGTTTTTAGGAATTTTAGGATTAGGAAGAAGGAAGAGATGTAAATCGGTTGCGTAGAGATTTAAAATTATCGCGGGATAATAAACATTTTCCAGTTGAAAAGAATGGAGTCGGAGCACGCATTTTCGTTCATTCTTTAAATATCGGAACAGCGTTCTACCGTGGATATTTTATACACTTCTGAAAAAACAACGTGCGGTCTGTTATTTTATTCTTATTATTCACACGTGTTCTTCTTCCCCTCTGTTATTTTATTTGTGAATTCCATTCTTCTGAATCTACGGTCTAGCGATAACAGTACATTGTTCTTCGAGTTGATACAAGGACAATTGCAAACGAGTTATACCCATCATTGAATACGCAAAGTTCCCGCATCTACTCGAACAGAATCCTAATCGGTTTACTCGCTTGGATAGGAGGATTGGCCAACTTTGATCGCAACAAGATAAGACGTCTGTTTTAACGCGTCAACTCTCTGTCGTTAATTACGAAATTTAACATCAACGAGCATACGTTATTAATTTCAATGTCAGTTAAATTGATTTGTATTATTATGCTCGAGAGACTGACGAATCTCTAGTTGAGAGTTCCTTCTATGGAAAGGGTGTGCGAAATTAGAGAAATTAATTAAACTTGCAGCGAATTTTGTTACGTTTATCAAGTTTTTCGCGCAACTTTTACTCCAAAGTTCTAAACTTTTCACGTCGAACGTCTCGTTCGAAGATACGAGATTGCGAGTGCGAGGGAAATATACGAAATGTGCAACAAACTGCGCTTCCTGAGACAACGTATATTGTTCTCTTAATCCCGAACGTTGTCAGTATCGTCAAAGTTGCATAAAGTTTTTCGAGTCTTTCTTCGAACGACTCGAAATATCGCCGCGAACTCACGTGGCCGGGAACGTGATAAAAACAGCCGAATGTTAGACTCGTTACGTCGTTACGGCGATCGTTAAACGCAGCGCGCGAGCGCGGCAATTGCGCCGTTCTAGACGAAAAGGTTACGGTCAACCCGGAGGGGGGTATTCGAGCTCTCGAGGGGATTCGGAACTTGGCCGGTTGCCGAAACGATCCTCCTTTCCTGCCGCGACGAAATAATCGCGCGTGTAGGTCTCGAGGTACGACGATCGAGGCGCGAAGGGCCCGGCGGCGATAAAACCAGCACTCGCGAACATTGTATTCCACGCGGTGGAAACGTACGATGGCTGACTCTCTTCCGCAGAATCCTGTCGCGCACGGTTGCGTCGGTGCACGCGCGCGTGTGCGTGCATTACACGGAAGCACGGAACAATGCGGTGCCATTCATGGTAAAAGAAGAAGCTGTTGAATCACCGGCTCGCTCGGATTCTACAGGCCCGTTCAAACGAGAAGAAACAGAGTCGCCGCGGCGACTATCGGCGAGGACGAGCGATACCACCTCGTCCCTTGGACCGTTCCTCGTCCGTGCCTCGATAAATTCTCTTTCGCTCCGAGCCGACTCGCGAGCGAAGATTAGATAGCTCCGTTTCACGGATGCCACAGGCCTGTTGGAAGATTAGTGGGTTTCCAGGCGCGTAATTGCAGCCACGTAGAAGGCGTTAACCCTGCGCAATCGCGACGATACCGATTCCAGCCGTGGACGAATTCGTACGGGCGCAAGGCTGGAACAAAGCGCGTCGCCAATCGGAATTTACGTCGAATAATTAGTCAGCGAAACGTTACGTTACGCCTCGCGTACGCGATTTCCGACGATTTCCCTATGCCCCCGAGCGAGGTCCACGTCGTGGTCTCTCTGCCGGGCCCACGAGGAAACTGCGTTCGCCTCGGTCCCTGCGGTCTGCGACTGGAAGTGGGAAATGGTCTCTCGCGGGCCGTGTTATAAAGTTACACGGGCCGATCGCGGTAACGCGATATACTGCGTCGGTACGAGGAAACAGTAGTTAGAGATCCCGCCGAGCGGGCGAGAGGAGTAAAAATTTAGAAAAAAAGAGAAAAATTGAGAAACGAGCAAGCGGCATCGAATCGTTGTCGTTTGTCAATTATTTTTGAAACTCCGTCCATGGTGACTGAAAAAAAACGAACTCGTCGTTCTTTCTTTTTTTTTTAATTTCTATCAAACGAACGAAACGAAAGCAATTTCCAGAAATTTTCAAATCACTTTGCAGTCCGCTCGTTTCAATAAAAGTAGCTTGTATCGAGTGTAATTTATTTTTCTCGTTTCACAGAACGTGTGAGCGATTTTTGGCTTGAATGGTTTATATATGTGTGTGTGTGTGTGATTGGAGTCCCACTGTTGGTTCGTATAATTGGAATTTACTTATTTTACGTTCGGTGAGGTAGATTCGGCAAATAAGAGTTCGTGCAATTGTTCGCTACTGATTAAAATTTAGATGAACTCTGCAGTAGACCTCGCAATGGAGTTTTGTTGGAGTTGAAATACTTAATTTTTTAACTTGATTGCAGAATTTTAAAATTCCAACGCTGTAGAATTATCCATAATCGAATGACACTAGTTGAGAATTCGAAAGAAAAAGGGAAAAATGTAATTCGTCGTAGTTTTCTCTCTCAGTTGGTTAAAATTTACTCGCAAGAAGAACATCAGTTTTAAATTACCATACCCCTTCAAATTCGAACTGAATTTCATTTCGACGACTGAAAGACACCTTTCTATTACGTTTCCGATAATATTTTTGACTTATTCTCAAGATTTTCCAAAAAAGTCTGCTAGATTTTATATTCTTGCATCGAGCGTTGCATCTCTCTTTCAGTTCTTTGATCTTGGCGGTTCTTTTCGATACGACGAATTGCGCGTATTTTAGACACGCGCGAATTTGCTCAGCTTGCGTTTACACTCGGCCGATAACGGCCGATCGATCGTTTTCCACGCGAGTTTTAATATATTTACGGAGCGCGTGAAAGATAAGCGAGACTGTTCGTATTTTACGTTCAAGGTGATTTTTCCCCTTTTTCTTTTTTCTTTTTTCTTTTTTTTTTTCCCCTACTATGAGAGTTCTCTAATTTCTCAGTGAAATTCATCCTGCTCGCGGCTCGATAAGATTGAGATCCGACGCTTGCGGTGGCTATATCATATTTCCGAACACATGTGCTTATTCTTAGCACCGATGCCTGGAAAATCCTTGTAAATCTCCATAAATCATGCCGGTATTACGAACGAGACCGTGAACGCGTCTCGCGAACGATCGCGAATAAATGAAAATCTCTGGCGATTCACTCGGCTGCACCGTGAATTTCACTGCGAGCAGACTTTTCGCGAAATATCAACTTTCACTTATCCTTTAACCTCGTGCAGCTACGTATCTCTCACTCTTAAATACATTACTCGTGATTTAACGTGTTTTAGGTTTGAGTTTAGGATTAGTTCCATTCTTACACAATTTCTTTTTGTCGTGGAAGACTAAATAATCACATAAATAATACATAAAACGCACAATACGCATTAGTGTAACTCATAATTGCGATATGACTGATAACTGTTTGAAGAAGGCAATCGCTAAAAAAGTAGTTTCTCAAAAGAAAGAGAAATAAAGTTACGTGTCTTGTTTCAAACTTTGTCAATATAATTATAATAGTCAAACCTCAACACAACTTACACACACACACACACACACGCACGCACGCACGCACACACTGTGTACATAAAAATGTGTCTATATAAATACTTCTACGAGTGTGTGTATGTATCATTTGAGTAAATAATAATCTTTGCAGATTATTATTTACAAGCTGCTCGATGCGCGAATAATAATAAAAATTAAGTTCTCGCTGGTTCCACGTTTATCCTCTTTCAGCTGTAGCTCGAGGCACTTTAGTTTTAGCGGCGCGAGCACTTAAATACTTGTACGTATATGACAGACGGAGGATTTAAGTGGCTCGTGCTTAGAGGAAGAGCAGCTATCGAGCTCTCTATTAATAGATCTCGAGCGCTGATTTTTCCAACCATCGCCAGAATCGATTCCAAGTACCCTGTTATCGGTCGAATTATCAATCAGCTCGACGTTTCAGCTCCCGATACGTCCGTCAGTCGTTCCAGTTCTATCCGTCAGCTGTTAATTAATCAGCGAAAAAGTATTCGGAACGAACGACCACGTCATTACGTACTTACGGCCGCTGTACGCGCTTATTGTTAGTCGTATCTGTCAATCTGGCTCCCAGTGACTTGTGCGAAATTACGTGTTTTAATTTAATAACAAGACGCTGTTGCGACGTTTCCCGGAGTTATTCGCGGTCGTACGAGTGAAACGATGTATTCGAATTCTCTTCGTATTCAGAATGCGCAATGATTTTCGTCCTTTGTGCATTTACGTCGCGCCGTTGCGAGTGAATCGTGAGTATTTGTCTAAATTCGCATTTTTTTCGGCTAGAAATTTCTTTCATTTGCGTGTCTGTTGGTGCTTGTCTCAAAGTTCAGGAGATCCACGTTTTAATGATATTATATGGAGAGAAATGAAGTTTAGATTTAGAGTATTTCACTTTGAACGTTTTGTATTTCCAAAGTTTATCTGCAATAGAAGAATCGTAGTCGTTATTTGCGCGTTGATTCGCCACTTTCAACCGTTGAGGAGGTTCTCAAAACGTATAGTTTTGTATAGCGTCTGTTGTACAACCTCAGACCTTGATCCGACTCATTAAAATACGAGAAACGTTCGATTTCTCTAGACAAAAACCGTGCAATCATTTCAACTAGGCTCCATTATTATACACGTTGTATCGCGAGCAGATATTTCTGTCAAAGGTTTTGAAACGTTGATAAATATTTCTAAGATACAGATAATTCTTCGATCTTTATGTCTCCAAACGTTGAAACACGCATCTATTAATGACTTTCTATATAAAAAAATATACGCTGTATTTGTTTCACTTCGAAAAAATGTGCGCACAATGATACTTTTATATCGACACTCTTTTTCCACTGATGATTTAATTTAGCAGTAATATCAACGACAGTAATATTAATATTAATTATATCGCAGGAAATGAAACAAAAGTCTCAGCTTATCGAGAATTGTATAAATAGTTCGATACAACGCATCATCGTTCAATTTATGATTATTAGCGAGTCAGATATTATTACCCGAAGTCAAACGATGTTCGTTTCATCCGTTCTTCGATCTTCTGAAACCACTTCGAATCTTTTTTTTCTTCTTTCTTTTTATTGAAAAAACGTTTATTTGTGCCAGTATTTTACAGTGAATTTAACGAATAAATAACAGCGGTAGGTGAGGTCTATCTCGGATTATAAGCACCAAACCTGATGCACGCACCTAACCTAAACCTCAAGTTGGAGTTTTGTTATTTACACTTGTTGCTACCTTATTACTACAACCAGCGCTAATTTCTTTTTTTTTTTTTTTTTTTTGCTATAGCTACGGGAGTTTATTTTTGTTTTATTACGCAACAAGGCACGAAATTGTATGATATTTTATGTGCGATGGTCGATTTGTAAAGGGAGGGTGGTACCACTTCAAATCTCGATCTCAGAAGGAAAGAACAATCGAAGCAAGTGTTGGATCGTTTGCACGTGAAGTGGTTGATTTCCCACAGGTGTGTAAAATAATTCGAAATTCAGCGACTGAAAATGTTTTCCGGATGCTCGCTTGAAGTTTAAAGTCTACCGCTTGCTTGAGTAACTTGCTCGCGACGCGAGCACAATTTTCCACCGAGGTTCTATATTCTCTCGTTTTTAATTACATCTCCGAAGAATATAAATTTACATAAAAATCCGCAGTCTAATCGTGACGTTTATGTACGCTCTTTGTTAGTTGACTCTCCTAAGATATATTTCTGCTCATTCCGCGCGTACAATGTATCCTTTTTATCCTCGAGTTTCTCACCGAACGCGTAAAAATCCTGACACTGTTGATGGCACATAATGATATATCGTGCCGGTAAATGTACCGCGAAATTTCATAATTTTCTGAGAAACTTGCAAATCTGAGGATGCGTAACGAGCAAACGCGTGTAGTAAAATTGTCCAACAAGCGGAATCTTAAAATACAATCTACTTTATTATTGTAATAATACTACGATTTTACGTAGAACGTGCATGTTCGTGAAAAATTTGTAATCAAAGAGATGCGTCAAATATTAAAAAAAAAAAAAAAAGAAACGCCAGTAATAATAAGACAGGGTTGCTCGAGCCTGTGTTACCACGCGATACCTCTAGGATCTGAAAATTCATTCTTTGCGGATGGAAGAACGCTTGGCAAGATTACTCGAGTTAGTTCGTCCCCTGACCTGAGAACCTAACCTAAGATTCGACGGCGGAGCGATGCCGGGTCGCGTTGAATCGCGGCGTGGAACTTTGGACGTTCGCCAAATTTTAGGTTAGGTTCGAAACGAAAGTGAGTCGTTACGAGCGAGTCGCGCGATGTCCGAATGAAATTAATAAAATCGCGTATCGAGTGGCCATCTGTCAAACGTCTCGTCTCGCCGCGCGAATGTTTCCCGTTCGATCCCCATCCTCGAGCTTGCTTTTGAATCATCCTCCGTTTTAACAGCCTCTAGCGCGCCCGATTACGCGAGAGAACGTAAAATTCAATTTGCCGGGATTTATAACCTGCGAATGACTGTTTTGTTGGCGCGAGCCGACGCGTTCCGATATTGACGTTCAGGAAGCTGGATTGAGGAGGAGGATTCGGTGATAAATTTGTCCCGTTTGGCTCCTGTTCGCGGCTCTCGCGTAGCGCGGATTTCCCGTTTGTACAGTCGTAAAATGTACGACGCGAACAAATATTTTGGAACTGAATGTTTCTTCGTTTTAGTCCGCGAGGAACGTAGTTTTTTCTTCTTCTTTTTTTTAATTAGTTGTTTTACTTTGTCTTTTTCGCATTGTAATTTAGTCGATTTGATACTCGTGCTCGGAGGAAGTTCGCAATTAGTATCTTCTAGGAAATAAACTCTTGCACGGGAGCTGTTACTTTTTCTCCGTTACTACGTGATCGTTAAAGAAGGATTTGTATATTGGCTCATTGGGTTTTCGTTTATTCATGAATTCCGTGACATAACGCGTTTAGAATATACTTATCGCATTTATCTTTGTCTTTGGTGAAGGTTAATTCAAAAATATGCCAATGTATGTTAGCGAATTCAAAACTATGAGAATGCATTTCAATTGCAGACAGTTTTGATGACCGCGTCGTTTGCAGCGAGTATGAAGCAGTTGAAATAACACGTTGGATATTATTCGGGCAAAATATTTACTTGGTCACTTGTTCGAGACACTTTACGATAATCCGAATGGTTTGATGGCAGGATATATATATATATATATATATATAGTCTCAGCACAGAAATTTCACTTTGACGAAATACGATTATTTTGATTGTTACGTAAAATGGTGCAGAATTTAAAGAATAGACTGCTGACACGCGTCAGGGAAATCTCTGACTAAATAAACTGACAATGAACGAATGTCTGTATTTTCAGTTATTTCGAGGATTCGCTTGGTATCGACTCGTCATTGGATTCTTGGATTCTGCAATTTTGTAAAGTTCAAAGAAATTAAGTTGTATCGTTACACGTTCGATGAAATTAATTATATTATTCGCAAAAGTGGAAAGTGTACGAAGTTTAATCGAAATGTTCGTTATCTCGCTTCATAAATGTAGCTGCACACTGTTGGTATAATTGTTTTTAACCAGTCGCACAATTTACATTCAATTTGAATTTGTAATTCAGATTCGATGCTCGTTTGATTAAATTACAACCTTGTGAATTTGCCGACCGAATTCTTCGATCGTTTGTATTTTACATCGCGCTTCTACGTCTTGTTTGTTCGAAAATATTTTTTGCAGAAAATAACGCTCTAATAATATTCGCTGGATTATTTTCCTTTTTCCAAGAACGTAAAATATCACGAACATGGACAACCATTTGCCATGTACGTTGACGACGTAAAATAAAATAAAACGCCGGATGGAACTGAAACCTTGAAAAGGTGGTCTGGGTGACACGCTGAAATTTGTAAAATTAATACTTTTTTTCGAAATTTGACATCAGCTTTGTCAAAAATAAGTGACATCGAAATAAACGCGAAATAATCGCTGTCGAATCGCTTGGAAAATTCATCGTTACGAGCGATAATGATTCTAGCGCGCGTTTTACTCTTCCCGAGTCTCCTCTTTCTCTTCTCTAACTTGCTAAGCCGTTTCGTTAGAACGCACGAGAGATAAAAATACGACACTCGCATTAGTATCATTACTTACATAATTGCATCGACGCGACACATGCATTAACAGCAGCAACTTTATTAACTAACGACTTACCGAACTGCGACGTACACGCAGTAACGGGCATGACAAAGTTGATCGGCGAAACAACTCGGTTTTGACGTTCGAAATTTTTCAGTTTCCCGCTCCCGGCGGGACAGAAATTTTTGCGACGATCGAAACTTTGCTCAAACAATAAGGATTAATTCCGTAAAGAGCGAGTCATCGAAGTCAACTTTCGCAGACAATCATAATCGCGGGGCCGATAAAACAGAGTCCAATTATTCGACGTCTATTCACACGCGTTCTTGGTATGGAAGAAGTTTAATGTCTTTTTGTGCAATGACGTCTCTCTGTGGAAACGCGTGGATTCATGTTGAGAGATTTGTATAATCAACCGTTCTCGCGCGTTATCACGCTTTTGGCCCGGTGCCGGTTTTTCGACGCACAGACGCGCGCATTGTTGAAATCGGATCGCCCCGTTGTCCGTTGTCCGTTGCAAAATCACAAGAGCGTCCTGTTCTCCGAGATATGATTTTTCAGATTAGATTTTCGATAAGATGTTCTTTCTCGTATTGCGGTAAGTGAGCAAGTAGGTATTTTATTGTTGGAAGAGATAGCACTACACGTGTAATGATATAATAATATTCTTTGACAGATATACGACAACCGTGGATACACATAAATACGTACACACTCTTGTTTTCGAGTGTTTAATCTCACATGAAATACAATAATTGAGAATAGAGTAGAGTGTAGAAGAAAAGGGTAATGAGGGAGATAAGAATTGTGCGTTTGTGAACATTTTGAAAAGTCACTGATAATTGATTGCTTATGATTGAAATATAATTAATCGTATATGTAACGTATCTTATAATTAAATCGTAGTGATATAATGTGTATTAATTCGTTCGTGTTTTAATTTAAATCTCTTTAAAAGAAGTATACATAGTGTACAAGAAGAATACATAGTGACGTAAAATACGTAAAATATTTTGAGGGACACACTTGATAACAAAATTCAGAGTAGATATGTAATAATTTGTTGAAAATATTCTAATCTGTCGAGCAAACATGGCGATGTAATTTTCAAATTTGTAATTTTGAAATCTCGTAAACAGATCCATGATAAATTCGTAAAAAGTGCGTTCGAATTCTTTGTAAACCTGCGTATATAATAAAAAAGACAATCACACAGTTTGGACAACTTCAAATTTCTTTTGTCACAACTTGATCTCTAGTTTCAATGGAAATTAAGTTTTAAAATATTGATTTACGGTATAAATGGAATCCAAAGAAATTTAACACTCGCGTGGCCATCAGTGATTCTTCTCAGGCCCACGTCTTTCCATATTTGTCACATTATTCGTTGTAAATGCTGTAATGTAATGATATTCACTGCTATCGATTCGTAGAAAAAGCTAATTAGCTGAATTGCAACTGAAAAAGAAGAATTTCGCGTTGCACATGATGAAACGCGATTCTGTGTTATTAACAATAGAGAAAAAAACAAACCTAAAAAGATTTGTCAACGCGATGGCCACACGAGTGCTAATTGAGCGCATGTCATTTTCATTGCTTTACTAGAACACACGGAAAACACATTCAACAAAAAAGAAAGAAAAAAAAAAAAAAAAAGTATCGCTTTGCATCGCCTAAAACGATTCTCGAACGAACACGTTGATGTCCGCATGATTGTCACGTGCTATATTCGTCGTGCTTACTTATTTTTCACGGAACAAAGTTCACGTGACGGAAACGACGGTATAATCGTTTGAAATTCACTCGCGTTGATAATTCTAATCCACATTCGCCGATTTTTTGTAACCTCGCGATTTTTCAAGCGCTGCGGAAAATAAGCAGGAACTCTCGTTGAAATCTGTCGGCAATTACGATTAAAGATGTTCGTCCATCGCAAATGAAGACGTTCCTGCCTCGCGATTTTCCGGATTACAGGCGAAACGAACGATAATTTAGGTTGACCGTCCGTTGATACTCCGCTTCGACTTCGTCGCATTTCGCGATTTTCCAGGTTTGCAGACGAGAAATTGATACTTCTAAAGATATTTAAAGCAGAGTACCTATCGTGATATATACTTGCTTGATTGGTAGATGAAATTTCTCATTTACGTTTCATGAAAAAAAACATCGTGAAAATCCTCGGTCCATTGGTAAACTTTAACAGTCATTAAAATTCATTCGCGCTGATAACTAAAGATGTCTCTCAACTCCAACGAAAGTTCATTCGTCGCCTTTGACGCTAAAATGACCAAAATGTGACCAATTTATAATTTGCGTTGTCTAACAGTGCATTTTTAAAGATTTAAATGATTTTTCGTAAAGTGTATAGATAAAAGCTTGTACTAAGCTTTTCTATTTTTCTACTTTAATGTGCTTGATGGAAATTTCTGTCATTGGTTCCAGCGTCGAGGAAAACACTCTGTAGACTGTCGGTAGAATCTACAAGGATCCTCCGTCAACTTCGACCGAAGACGTCCCTTTTAATTTTAACGAAAGATATTATAGCCTCGCGGATTTCGCAGATTCTAGAATCTTCCAGCGGTAGGAAACCTGATTTATCGGGAGAGAAAGAGAGCGAAAAATGTTGGCGAGGCTATTCACCAGACGCGATATAAATTTCGCGGAGGAAATTTCGCGGTCGACGTGGTCGTTTCTTAACAAGCGCGTAGAACGATCGGCCGGTTTATTAGAGCAAACTTCTCTGTGTTAGCAGTGAAGTAGAAATTTCTATCCTGATTCTGTTGCGCCTCCGTACGTGTGTGTTTATGTACGCGCGCAGGGCCGTATCGTCTGAAGTTTGCAAACTCGTCGCCGCGTGTAATCGGTTTCGCATGAAAGTTACGATGAATCCTCTTCCACGGAGACGGCCGACGCTTACGTTTGGTGGAAGAAGCCCAGCCAGTTAGGCATCAACTCATCGTTCGTATCGGCCAACGTGATACACCGACTTTTTGTCGCGATCACCTTGCGCTTAAAAATAGCCCGTCTATTTTTAACGTTCGTTACGCTCACGTAACATTTCTGTCGTTATCGAGTCGGTTGTCGGACTTTCCGGGCAATTTATTCGCGATGATGCCCGCTTCCACGGGAACGCGCGTAATGGTGCCTCCGCTTTGACAAATGGCCGCCGTGTTCCCGCGTGCCGATTGTTGTCCGATCACGATCTCTCGCGCTCTCTTCGTCCAGCCGCGACGAAGTTTTCAAAGTTAGTCGAGCGAAAAGTGCCGTGGCGGAACGTCGATCAAAAATGAAACGTAATCGTTGGAATGAAATTGGGGGAAGTGTAATTGCGAAAGTATCGGATACGATATTATTCTCGTCGTCGTCGTCGTTCGGCTGGCGATAATTCTGTCGCGATCGACGTTAAAGTTCCTGACGTTGTTGTTCAAACGGTTGAAATTAATTTCAATAACTTAAAATTGTTACATTATACGTATGTTTATGCATGGGAAAAGTCAGTTGACGATTTTTGAGAGGAAACAATTCTGTTAATTATTAATTTTTCGACCGAAAATTCATCACATACGGAAATATTCAGAATAGTGAGTATTCGGTGTATTTCAAGTTGTGCCGATTAGTCATTAACGGCAAGACTTGCAAATTCAAATTACCAGAAAAGTAAAAATTCCTGAGATTCCACCGTTTCCACGTTAGCAGCTGCGAGTTAATTGAGTTAACAGTATAAATTAGCAGATTCGACACACGGCTACAATTAAGAAAATGATTTCTCTTTTGTTAATAGCACACTTAATTCGCGATTGCGAGTAAATTACGAATTTTTATGCGAATTAATATTTTTGAGGTTGTTACGTTAACTGTGCAATTTCACAGTTTAACGTTCCCTGCAAATGCGCAAATATTCGCCGTTTATTTATGATAATAAGTAGACTGTGAATGTGTTGCATTCTCGTGTAACGTTTAATTCCAGAAAAAACGTAGAAATGTAACGTAGAATGTTCGAAGCACGAAGCGAAACTCTGTTTAAATTTTATCTCCTTAATAACGCACGTAAAATGTCAAATTTCCATAAATTTCTGTATTTTATGCGTGTGTAATAATTTAATTCTAGTCTATAACGAGTATGTTTTTTGCGTATATTTTTGCATATCGATTAATTGAAACGCAGTTTAAACTTCGATCCTGCTCTACAAAGATTGCGATTCGCCTCAATCTGATTAGACACGCGTTACGTGCGCTCTTTTTGAATACAAAATTCTTACGTTACGTTTCTTTTTTTTTGAAAATACAAAAAGAAATCCACGGTCTATCTGAAACGAGAACCACTCGCGGCAGTGTCACGAGTGCCACGGGCAACGTCTTGGAAATACGTACGCGCGAAGCTGTGCGCGCTCGCAATCTTTCGCAAGACTTATCTCGCCGACATGCACCGTCGATTAATTCATTTCACGAATCGCGTGTAATTCGCTACATCCTCCCCGAGGAACAGAGCTCGCTGTTTTTCATCACATGCGCGATTGCATAATTAATCGAAGAAGCGAGCAAATTAACAGACGAAGCGGCCAAGACCTAGCAATTAGAGGTTTTCTTATTTCCCGGCGGATCTCTCTCGTTTCTTCTTTTCCCCCCTTTCGTTCGCTTGTGCTCGTCGTTGCTGATTTATACGCGCGCTCGCCCCGCGCAAATGGCCGACTATTAATGTTGCTATTTAATCGAACAGGCGCGTTACGTTCGTTTATCGGGACGGTTGAGAAAATGGCGGATGTCGATACCTCGATCGACGTAACTACAATGTTGTACGCGATAGTTGGACGTGTTTGTCTTTAACGTTTTTTTTTTTTTTTTTTCTCGTTTCTTTCAGACATTTCGTAAATTTATCGTGTCGAGATATATCGTTGCAGCGTATTATCCGAACATTCGAAAAAATTTTTGTATTATTAATTGCACCGGTGATGGATTTCTTTTCTTACGTTAAATTATTTCATCTCTGTTGAAATCGTAACGTTTCACGTTGTTCGATCGTTTTTAACAATCGAATACAGCAACACGCCACGCGATAATTGACGTATCTCTTTGTTTTCTCAACGCTCGTTTTTCTCCTTTCGTATAATCCGAATGTTCCGCTGTCCGAACAGAGTACTTACCAGTGATGAATATCGTTCGTTCTACTGAATTATTTTACACGTTGTTATAGGTACGTTGTTATAACATACGTTTCGCGTGTTTCTTTTTCTTTTTTAATAACCGGTTAATATGCCGTGCGATAATTGACGTTAATTGACGTTGTTTTCTATTCTCAATACGCGTTTCATGTAAGTAATCAGAGATAATTCCAGCTATCCGAGCAGAATATTTATTAAAGTAATAAATGTCTTCCCTCGTGCTGAACTGTTTGATACATGTTGCTACATTTGCTCACGCAAGTTTCTAATAATTGCAAGAATTTATCGAAACGCAAGACGTATAAGATTTTACCAGAAAAGGAATTGAAAAGAAACAACCGATGGAATATGTAACGCGGACGTCATTTTTCTACAAGCTGAAACAGCAGACTTCAAGCGTAGAAGGCGTTCCGACCGTGTCGAGGCGATTCTGTCGCAAATCGTTCGACGAGATCGCCGACGCGGCGTTAAAGCGAAGCGAAAAGACTCGTCAATTAATGTCAGCGACGAAACGAGCGCTGCTATTTAATATTCCGCTCCGCTATGAAGCACTAATTAAACTAGCGGCAAAGTTAAGTTGCGAGATTCCCGTAATTTACACCTGCCGCTGTCGAGATAATAGGCGCGCGTACCGGCGTGCTCGAAATGCTGGCCACGCGCTCCGATCTTTAACGTCGCGACGCAACGACGTCGTTGGCGTCGAACGACAAAGTCGAATTTTAAAAAGACGGTGTCAACCATAGAATCGTTTGGAAATATCGCTCGATATTGCAGTTGTCGGAAGTACACTGATGTTCTTGACAATATCGAGGCGCACTTACTCGATATTACTTGTACGCACCTACTTGCTCGATAGTTATTATTAAATAAACGCTTGTAAGAATATTTTCACAAATTTCTAAATATTTGTTCTTTTCAAGAATTACTCTATTCAGTCACAACAAGAATTATTCTAGTCAAAATATTAGAACGCTAGAATATTTTCACAAATACTGTAAATATTTGTTCTTTTCAAGAATTATTCTATTCAGTCACAACAAGAATTATTCTATTCAGTCACGTCAAGAATTATTCTATTCAGTCACAACAAGAATTATTCTATTCAGTCACAACAAGAATTATTCTATTCAGTCACATCAAGAATTATTCTATTCAGTCACAACAAGAATTATTCTATTCAGTCACAACAAGAATTATTCTATTCAGTCACAACAAGAATTATTCTATTCAGTCACAACAAGAATTATTCTAGTCAAAATATTAGAACGCTAGAATATTTTCACAAATACTGTAAATATTTGTTCTTTTCAAGAATTATTCTATTCAGTCACAACAAGAATTATTCTATTCAGTCACATCAAGAATTATTCTATTCAGTCACAACAAGAATTATTCTATTCAGTCACATCAAGAATTATTCTATTCAGTCGCAACAAGAATTATTCTAGTCAAAATATTAGAACGCTAGAATATTTTCACAAATGCTCTAAATATTTGTTCTTTTCAAGAATTATTCTATTCAATCACAACAAGAATAACGCTTGTAAGTATATTATGTGTATTATATAAAAATTTGAATGCTTTTTGTCATATTATAACATTCACTGGGAGTATCTTTGACTCTCATCGCATGCTTAAGATATTGATGGCAATTAGTAACAACTTTATATATGTGCTATATCAATTTTTTATTATTAAATACACGTTAAATATCTTGTAACATTTTTATACTTCTTTTAAATACGTCACTCCTTTGAAATACAATCGCAATAGTCTCATTTTCAAATGGTGGACTTTCGTGCAATTTTACGAACGTAGTCGAAGAAATGAAAGCTAAGCAGAAGTTTGTTTTCGTTATTTTACGTATTCTTGCATATTGTGCGCATTCCTTGCCGCATTCTCCATCCTTGCCCTTCTTAATTTCTCACCAATTCATGAAAATCCGCAGTCCACTCGTTACGACATCAATGAATACTCGCGCTTCCTGTGATAAGTGTTTGAATACTGGCCGCTATACTAATTCGTCTAACTAACCAAGTGCCACACTCTAATTGCAAGTGTTTAATGTTAGATACATATTACAAGATCGGTTCGCTCGATCGTTCGAAGAATTCTTGGCGAAATTTACCAGGAATTCGAAGGCGATTTTTTTATCTTTATAGTAATCATCGAATTATTGTGTATGACGTGACATGTATATACATGTGGAATAATAATTAATATGATTATTAACGATAAATAAATTAGTATCTCGTATAACTTTGACCGTAATGATTGGCCAATTTAACAAATTGATGAATATTTATCAAGCCTCCGTTCATCGATTATTTATTAAGCCATCGTTTTAATTATTATTCATCAATGACCGTACGTTATGAATAACGACACATCAATCACTCGACTCATAAACGGACTGCGGATTTTTGTGTACGTATAGAAAATTGAGAAAGTACAGTGCTTTCGATCGATACAATTTCCTACCGAATTTCTATTTTTTCTCTTCTTTTTTTAATTCTCATAAGTACGAATTTAATTTTAAAGTTTACCTTAATACAGGGAATATACTTGTTGCCGTTTTCGTTTTATAAAAAACTTCACTGAAACAATTCCAACAACGAGTATCTGTACTTTGAGTGCCAAGGCTTGATCGCAAAGTACAAAGTAACGTTACAAACAGACATTCGTGTTACAGTGGATCGACGAGACACGAGATGGGCTAGCTAGACCACATTTCTGAAAAAGAATAATCTTGATATATAATGATCGATTCTACGTGTCGTTACACGTCATGCTATCGTAGAATACAATGACGTTGACAAAGTTTGACACAGCGCAACGTGTGTACGGTAAATACTCGCAAAGATCCAACTATCTTTGAAAAACGACTCGGCGGACTCGAGTTTTATACGCAACTCGGGGTAATCCGGAAGAACGAGGGAAGAGGCACTCGGATTCGATCGGAGTAGGCTCTCGCCTGTATAACAGTTTGTTTTCCACATGCGATACGTGTAATACGGGTTCTAACGCGCCTCGTCTCTGCAGTGTATCGCGTTACAAGGGGTAATTGAAGAACGATATGCATATACGTTGTCGAGATGTGCACGCGTGGGCATTGTCATTATCGCAGCTACACAGTACATTAGAGTGTTTCGTGTCGATATAATATATCGCATTACTACTGTAAACTGTTCAGGGGTGTGGCTGTTGTTGGTCACCACAGGATACCTCGATGTGCACCGTCGTATCTGTTTACTACGATTTCCCACGTGTTTATGATACTTCTTCTGGGGTTTTCCCCTCCTCCTCCTTTTCTTTCAACCTCGCCACTTCAATTGTCGAGTTCGACGCTGGACTTGAATTGAGCCGTGAGTCATTGGGAATAAAAATAAAGTCCCATTCGCTCGGAAATACGAGCCACTTCGAACAAAGAGAGTCACTTTATTAATTCGAATTCATCGCGGCACCGTGCTAGTTTCATTTTGATTTCATTAACAGCGAGTTGTTACTCTTGAAGCGGACATTAATAGAAGATTGAGCCCCGTAGTAGAGCCCCTGTTTTCCTTTTTAATATTTTAATTTTTATTTACGTTTCGTTTTGAAATTTTCTATTTTTTTTCTCTCTCTTTCTTTCTTTCCTTCTTCTTTTTTAGTATTGACGTTGCGAAAGGAAACGAGGATAAATTTTTCATGACTTTTATCTAGATACTCTACAAAGTATTTACAGTGGTGCTTGATGGGTTGATATATGATAATCCAACAATCGTAAATTAAACTTCCAAACTAATTAACTTTCAAGTTAATCATCCATAAAGTGACTAATAACAAAACAAAAAACCTCCTTTGCTCGTGAGTGTTACATATGTACAGTATTCTGGACACTGCGTTGCTCTCAGAACGTCTGAAAGTTGAATCCCCATCGAGCCGAGTGATCGATTTACGCGGGGAAATCGGCCGAGGAAACATCGAGCGTGGCTAGACGACTGCGAAAGATCGATACGCGTAGGCGAAAAGAGCGGGCAGCAACTCTCGGAGAGGAGAGTTATCAACTGTTTGTCTAAACGATATGCACCGCGAGTGTTGACCCTGCGGGGTTGCGTAAACGCATGCCTGACGCATTCCAGCGGTCACACCGCTCGCCGATTCGACTTCCTAGCGCGACCCGCTCCAGCCGCGATCAACTTTGCGAAAATGGCATGTTGGAAAGAAGTCACCTGTCCGTGAGATTCCGAGATTCCGTTAACGAGACGAGGTAGCGTCGCGATGGAAATAGAATGGATCTTGCACGTTTACTCGCTTTACTTGGCTCTGCGCGACGTTCGACGAGAGACGTCGCGGCTTAAAGATGTCAACTGGCTGTCCGGAATTGGATCGCGACAATTGTCGTTTGTAGAAAGAAACGTGACAGTTGATAGTCGAGAGTAAATTCGGAGCTTGAATAAAAGTTGCCAGATCAGTCCAGAGATCTTTATGGTATTGCGATTTATCTTGCAGCATCAAATTTAGAGTGAGTTCTTGTTTTAGTTTTCTATCCTTTTTCAGTTTTCGTGTTTGATGAAAGGATGTCAGTTGATTTTCCGGAATTGAATTGTGTCAATTCGTGGAGAAATTGTGCAAAGTAAAAATTGTAAGATCAATGTAACATACATTTTTAACGGATCTTACTTGACATTTGAAAAAATATCAGAGAGTTTTCAAACACTCAAGAGTCAGCTTAAAAATAAATTTCACACTTGAACGTGATGTTTACGATATTTTACTATCATAACACTATTGTAATAGTAAATTCTTCTATACGTAAAATAAAACCTTCCCGACACCCCACTTTTCAGAAGAATCAGGAGCATAAAATTCCCGATTCTCCTTCGAGTTATTTTTAAGCTAGCTATCTAATCTGAAAACATCTCTCAACTTAAACGAGAGGAAGATGAGATTTTGCATTAAAGCCCAATTTACGTTGAAGAGCTTGCGTTCTTCATCTCCCCTGATAACGACGCTTTATTGCGGAATAAAACGTGGCCAAATTTAGACGCACTAAGACCTGTATCGCGTTATATCTTGGGTAATCGAAAATCGACGTCATTAACAAACAATGTATGCCGCGCGTCGCTATTCTTAGACTTTTATCGGGCTGGATTTGCTTTAAGTATCAAAACCGCGTTAAAAACAGCCTATTTGCTTTCCTCGATCGCCTACGCGCAACGGCCTCAAGGTGAAAATCAATTTGACTGAAACGATCATGCCACTCGCGTGACTAACATGTTTTTCGTCAAACTTTTAGGCACACACGATCGTCCGGTATTCTTAACGTTAACACGTTGACGATGGCCGACGCGACTTTTTGGAACGAGCAAAAAAAAAAAAAAAAAAAGAAATTGAAAAATTGAAAATTAAAAGATCGAGACGAGATGAGTTTTTTTCGCTAAAAAAATTGTCGACAACGCGAGAAGTGGAGCGGTGTGACACATTTCAAACTGTTGTAGTTATTCTTGAAAGAAAATATAGGAAACTCGCGTGGTCAAATGTGTTGATCGGTATCGTTGTACATTTCGAAGCCACGATAGTTTGGGCTCTTTACGTTGTGTATAATTTCGCACTTTAGTGGTGTAATCTCCACAGAATGAAATGAAGAATTTTTGAGATGTAACATAAATTACCGTGATCGTTTGTGAACCGCTCAAAGGTTAACGAGGAAGTTTGCTTGCGAAAGCGTTTCGTAAGTTTCGGTGTGAAGTTTGTGACCGTTCGAACGTGCTGAGGTGGTTTGATACTGGCTGTTCGTTATCGTTCCCTCGCGATACGAGCGACTCGATTTGAGAAATACGATGTTTGCTGGGAAATATGGGCGTGACGTCGCTTGAAAAATTACACGCGTTCCCTTAATGCGATTTAAATTATTTTAAATACGTTTATTGAACTTTATGTCACGTCATATTGTCCTGTATGGTAAATAAGTAAATTGATTAAAAGATGGATTGATTAATTAATTGATGCAAGCATCACTACGGTGCAACTTGTACAGTAATATCACAAATATTGTCAAAAATTGTACGAGAAATGATATTTAAAACATTAGAACTGACGATAACGTAACTCGCAACGTTTAAAGAAATTTGAACGAGTTGTGCGTTTGACGAAAAGAAAAAGTTATCGAAATTGCCAGAAGCAAGTCCACAAAATGGGACAAAAGATGTGCCAGCAATTGGCGATTGAAAATTTGGAAAATTTTCTCCTACACTCGTGTACCGCGTATCGCCGTACGTGTTAAACGCGTTAACGAGATGCTCCAACAACGCCTGAAAATAAATAGCATCTCGCTGACGCGTTGCCCGTAAAAACGGTTCGCAGCGTGCATCGCCAGCAGCGCCTCGTCCAACGTGTCGTCCACGCTTTTTTACAACATTCGTCGTCCGTGCCGTGTCTCTCTGTCGTTAATTGAAAAAAACCACGGCGGGGTCACGATCCTATCCGCGCTATTCAACCGTCGCGCGCGACGATAAAAATCGTCGGGGAGAAAGCGTGCGTATCTCCCGGACGGATGATACATCGACGAAAGCCCAACGCTCCGGAGGCTGCGTATCCTTTCGGAGATGCGTGTGCACGATTATTCAACGAGGTCGAAAATTTCCGTTGGAAGCGTGGAATCGAACACCGGTGAGCCTCGAAGGGGGTCGTGGAATATTTCCTGCGTTATTTTTACTATTCGAGATTCTCGCAATTAAATACAATTTTCCATCGATAATCCCGTACTACGCGCAGTAAGCGGATATTTCGCTTATTTATAATTTTAAATTATGTTATTTTGTCATTGCATATTTATATGTTCTGCGAGATTATTTTTGATGTAGTTTTCTCTGCTTCGTCGAAGGTGCGAGAGGGTTCTTTCTGCCACAGGAGAGGGCAAAAGTTCATCGTGGTTTTTAGTAGTAGTGTATAATTTATAATTAAGCGTCAGATATTGTTGGAATTATTCCGATCCACGTGTTCTCAATGTTTTTCTCGTATTTTGTTCATATTTTAGCACTCGTAGCTGAACATTGAATAATAATTCGACGTAAATAAAACGTGAAACCTAACCTAACCTAAATCTGAAGTCCTAACTTCAATTAGGAGTTAAAAGCAGAAGCTAGAATTATTCCCAAAACACTTTAAAGATTCGTCGCGACAGAGTATCTGTTTACAGTCATCCAATAATCACGGCAGTTAATGGTACATCGTTTTGTCGCGCGTTTTCAAGCACCTCCACCTCGCGCGCGCGCGCGCGCCGGCTGGTGACTTTCACCAGCGGCCATAATTAAATCCGAGTTAGAAAGACGGAACGAGTGGAAAGTTGCGCGGTACACGCTCGGTGTGAATGACACACTGTGCCATCACTGTGCCAGGGAGGGAAGACGTCTTTATTGTTGTCGCACGGGGGGCCGCGCTGCGTAGCCGGCCACACTCTCTCGCCTACGAGAGTCCGTGGTTCGTTACGTAATTGCAACAGGTGTGTCCCTCTCGATCCCCAGCCACGTGTTTTTCCCTGCTCCGCGTCTCTCCCCCGATCGTGCTCGAACGCGGAATCGTTCAAATCGCGTAATTACGCTGTCGTCGAGAATGATTTTTCTTTTTTTTTTTTAAACGTCCGTATTGTTTTTCTTTTTCTCGTCGAGTTTGAATTGGCGTGGCGATTCTTACACGGCGATTTATTCGTGGAATTTTTGTAGAATCTTGGCTTGCGAGATTAATAGGGAAGTAATAGGAATGAATGTTATTTTGGGTGTTTCTATTGCATACAAAAAAATATACAAAATACGATTCAAACGAGTCTTAATTGTAACACACAGCATCAAATACATAGATACTTGAGTGATGCGAGTCTATGCTTCTTGTTTTAGATTAAATTTAGATTTAGATCATTCGACGTAGAAAATTAAGAGCAGAAAAGTGTTCGTCGATCGTAACTATAGAAACAATTTCGCAAAATCAATGCGATATTTCATAAAATCGAAGACTCTTTCAACTGATGTACAGTGTCACGTCAGAATAAAACGAAGATCCTTTTCATTAAACTATCATTTACTATAAAAGATTTCACTTGATTTATCTAACTTCTAGTGCTTAAATTTTTGATTTCAATAAAGTTCCTGCATTCTACTAAACTTTTGATAATATGAAATTTCAAGTAATATCTCTCTTAAATTTTCTTGATTAACTGGTGGCAATTTATTTGGTGGCAACAAGTCTTCTCGTTAGAATTAAATCAGTACTAAATTGGCACATGGTTCATTTTATCCCAGTATGAAATGCGTTTCAATCCCAATTCGATTATCCTGATGTGTACTTGAATCGTTCTTACATCTCAACTATAAACAGACGTACTTGAAGTCACTCTGCAGAGTATTCAGTCACCTGAATTATTAATAGCTATTCCCGTTTATGAATATCTGTCAACTGCATACTAAATGACGTCGTACCAAAGAGATTCATTTGAATAGTATTTTATATTGCAGTAATTCACGCTTGCACGGTGATACGTACGTGTAATTTAGTTATCGATAAATAAAGTTGGAAAGGAGACGAGGGACGCACAGGGACGAGAGCTGAAAGAAAGAGCGAAACGACCTCGAGCAGCGACTTCTTCCACGTAATTTTCTCAGGATACGTCCGTGAAACAATAAAACAACACGATTCCGCGTGCCCAGAAATCTTTTCCACTGACTGACGTACTGAGTTGAATCGATCCGTCCAACGATAAAGCGGAATCATTCGCGGGATACTCTTCGTCAATCGCAAATTACAACGTTTTGCTCGTAATCCTCCGCGTCTCTGACGTAAGATTTCCTGGAGATCATTGATATCCGATCGTCGAGATACTAGCTTCGTGCAAGATGCGACTCTCTGACTCATTTTCACCGTGGAATTTAGGAGCAAGGTTATTACGTTTATAGACAAACGGTGCAACGATTAATCACGCGACGAACGTATACGACCGAAGAACGAAGCGTTCTTTTTACCTGGTTTCGATTCCGATTTTGGAAAATTTTGAAGGATCGTCTTTCCCATTCCATCTGTTTCTGATCCTGATTATTCGGTAGAGTCGTGGAAAATTTTCGAGTAGGAAAACTCGTGCTCTTTTGAGCACGTTGAAATTTACGAAATAATTCCAGCGAACCACCACGGATCTCTCAGAAAAGTGTTCTCCTCTCTTCTTACGAATCGAAGGCGTCAAAACGTTGAAAATCGCGCAACGTTTCTATCGTTTTAAGGATATCAGTTATTATTAGCCTCCCGCGCAGATGGCACATGCAGTGACTCAGAGACGAATAAGCGGTGACCGATGATAAGTGGCAGTTCAGCAAGAAAGATAGCGTCGAAAATGACACTTCTAAGTCGAGCACTTGTATCTAATTGCTTGGGTGAATTTTTTTTCAAATACTGGCAGAGATAAGTGGTTAAAAATACACGAGTGTGTAATCTCTGTTCATCAAGATGTAGAACGATAAAGATGGAACGTGCTCTTTTTTTCTCTCGGAGTTTGAACTTGGATTTCCTCGTTTGGATATTGAATTCCACTGATGGGGATAAATTTCGTCTGTCCGTCGTGATAAGAGCTATTAGTGAGGCTTGTCGTGTCACATTCCACACTAGTGTGCTAATAGAACAGTGTGCTCGTAGAAAGTAATCATCGACGACCATGAATTTTATTTACGCTTCTTGGAGAGAGAGTACATATTCGAGCTGTATCGCAGTTCGCGTAATAAAATTGTAATTTCAAGGTGAATCAGATTTATTGTTTTGAGGAAGAAGAAAATTAATTTTCTAGTAACTTGACGTCTACAGTAGGTAGAGTCTTTCTTAGTTCCTTTCCCTGGGACGTAGAATGTCTGCTGTCATAAAGCTATTATAAAGAGCTTGTAGACATTTTATTCTAGCGATACTCCAGGATACGACTAGGAAACGAAGACGACTTTTTTGCCATAAAATTTTATTGACGTGCAAACGTTTGAATCGATAGAAAATAAATACCAGACAACGCCACTCCTACTCGATGTCTAGCCCACGCCCCCTCACGAATCGCGCGACCCCAAATCAACCAATCGCTAATTTTCGTTGCATCAGAGGCCCGATTTCTTGTGTTACCCCCGCTAAAATCACTTTCACCGATAATAATTGGAAAAATGGTCGAATATCATCGCGCGAAGCGGAATAGTGACCGTGAGTTGTTGTCACGTGAAAGTAATACAAGCGTGATATCGCCAACCAACTAATCGCTCGAAGGAGTTGAGTCACGAGTCAGCCAAATGGATCGAGGCGGCCAATTTTCGACCACTGTACCATACCACCGTCCTTCGACTAATTGATTTAATTGTGATTGCAGGTGAGCGGGAGGGAGGCGGTGCTGACCGGTGGCGGCGGCGGCCATGCGCCCCGGCCCGCCAGTGCAGCCGAGCCGCCGCAGGCCTCCCCGTCGCCAGGAAGTCCCTCAAGAACGCAATCGACGGCACCGGCTAGATCAGCCGCAACCGTTGCGGCCACGTTCGTACGGGAAGAGCTCGCGGGCCCTGCTGGTGTTGCTGCTGCTGGCCAGCAGCCCTCTGGTCCTGGGCCTGGCCGAGCCGCCAGGATTGCCCGGGGCCGAGTGGCAGCAGGCGCTCTCCAGGTACATGTATCCCAGATCCACGTTCACCAGGTCCGTACAACCGAAGAAACAACAGAATCTTACTATCGGATACCTCACGGCCATCAAAGGTGGCCTCAAGGATCGTCAGGGCCTCGCCATTTCTGGCGCCTTCACCATGGCCCTTGACGAGGTGAGTTTTTCTTCTTCTTTATTTTTTGTACTCTGCTTCTATCGATTTCCTCGTATCATAATGTTTCACAATGTTTCACGTTTCATTCGTAACAACACGAACTGTTAAACGTTTTGTCGTAGCATAGGATAGGATAGTTAGTTTGACGAACACGTTGTGTAATTTCTAATGCGCCGATATTGACTTGGTCTTTATTTTTGAACAACTCGGTCTTTTATTTAGAAGATTGTATTTACGTGGAAAAATCTTCGCAGAGATATTTTAACGTTAACGTTTTTTGTAAAATCTGTCGTTTGAGTATGAAAATATCTGTGGGATTGTGGGGAGTTAGACAATCAGGATCAAGCGTAACGAGTTCACGTAACGAGATTTAACTTGGTGTATATTTAAGACCAAACTTGATTTGAAAACTTTAGAGATTTACCAAAAGATTTATTCTATTACATACTGTTTACTCAATCTTGTGCCATTCCACGCTGTCTACTTTACTCTCCTCAGATTCACTCTTTCCCTCGATATGCACTCTCATTCGTTCTCATCCTCTCTCACAGTCATAAATGTTATATTATCATGATATTGCATTAATATTATGTTACTTTACAAGTGTCATTTTACATGGCGACGTGCAATGCCTGCAGGCCACCTGTATACCTGAAACGCCTTAAAATAATTAACTTGACCTACACAACATAAATTTTAAAATTATTCACACTATAAATACAATGGTTAACGAGAGAAACGAGTGGTCTTATCAACAACCAACAGTTAAATATTAATAGCAATGTTGTGAATATCAATAAAGATCACACTCAATTTTTTGTCACGCGTACGACTTGAACGTTTCCTGTGGCTATCAAACACTCTTTCCGTTCCCCTGGAAATGGAAAGCATTAACGCCACAGTTTATATCGAATTCCAACCACCAAGATATAAACATTTATCTAAACACACGTTCCAGCCGATCCTAAATATAACTCTCGCGCATCTCGTTAATTCGTGTTCGCGAACCCGATCAAGATAGCACGGCACGGTCAATGAAACACGCAACGGATCAACGAAGCAGAACCTCGCTATCACGCGAAGACGCGAGAAGATGATTTACCAAACGACTGCTTTTTTCTTGGTCGATTTAAAGAATGTTCTACGAGCGCGGGACGCACTTTCCACTTGTGCAGATTATAGCGATCATCCGATCACCTAACGGGCAAACGAAAAGATTTCCATTTCGAACAAATTCGTGATTTATTCATTAACGAATTAATCGTATCGTGATCCAACTACTTTTAAGTTTGTACCCCGAACAAAATATCAATTCTCGCCGCGAGTAATTTAACCTAACAGTTATTGTAAAGAAGAGCAGTACATTTTTTTTCTAGTTTATTAGGAAATCCTCGAATGTCACAGGTGCGCGATTTTTAACGTAACACATTTTTCGGACTGGATCCGTTTTTTAAACGTCGCGCTCGTATCAAGATTCCAAAAATTCGTTGAAACATCGGTCACACCAGCATCCGCGTTTTTTGAAAAAACATTGAAATTCTGTAGTCACGTTTCACGAGGGTACCACACGGGTGGTGCTCGTTCCGAATGATATTCAAAGCAAGACTCGTAACGATTCAAATTTCCAATGAATCGAACAGACCAAAGATGTTATATTCCAGATATATTTACGCATTGTTGAGAAACAAACTCCAAACAAAATCCATGGAAACGCTGATACAGTAATTACACCTACGAGTATCCACGCCTACGCTATCCGCACGTCCGATATTTATAGAAAATTTCAAGTTTAACCACTTTCAACTCGCGGCTCGTTAATTTCCACGTATCCCCCCTATGTGCGTGTGCGTGCATGCGTGTATGTGTGTCGCGGTACACATGAAAATCCGTTGCGCTCTGAAACCAGTGGCTCCTAATTACGGCAGTAGCCGGTGGTGGATCCGGGCGCGGTTCCCACGTACCGAGCGAACACGGCGCTCGAGCGAATCCTGGGACCCGGCCGAAAAGTAAGGTCGGGGCCAATATCGCGGGCCCCTGTCTCGAGGTTTTTTCCTGCGGGCGGTCAGAGCGGAGCTGGACCAGGAGCGCGCGGCGTTCCACGATCTGGAAGGGCCCGATAATTCATTGGAGAGGATCGGCGGCGCGGTGCGCGGTCGCGAGCGCGCGCACCAAGGACCGTGAGATCGTTTTCGCCGCGCGGCGAGCCTCTCTTCTCCCCGTACGAGAAAAGAAGAAAAAGAGAAAGGTGCGCTCTCCCGGCTGCAGCGCGCGGGAGCTGTGTGCAACGTGCAGAGTGACCCGGCATATCTCTCTCTCGCTCTCTCTCCCTCCCGGGAGATGCCGATTCGTGCGAGGGTTTAAAAATACAAGACCGGCATTATTCGCCGGTCCGCCCACGCGTCCACCGACGAAACTGCGCGCTCTCGCAACCGTGAGAAGAATTCGCTCGCGATCGAGAAACCTTCTCTCCTCCCTCGATCTTCCTCTCGGTGTCTACCTTCTTCCTCCTTCACCCCCCTCCCCCCCCCTCTTTTACGTTTTTTTTTTTTTTTCTCCACTTGCTCTTCTCTTTCTCCCTCCTTTCTTTCTCATCTCTCGCGTCCTTCCTTCTTCTACTTTTAGTTTCGATTCTTCTTGTTGTTCTTGCGCTTCTGCTTCTTCTTCCTTTGCTCAAGAAGAAGAAGAAGAAGAAGAAAGAAAGGTTTTTGTTCGTTCTCCGGCTTTTTATTTAATTCGAAACGAGCTCGTACTTTCTTTTGCAACCGTAAACGCAGCGCAGGGGGGGGGGTTGAGAAACCTCTGGGAATCGTCGAAATAACCGGCCGATCGTATCACGGCCCGCGCGTATCCGGTTCTACTCTTTGGAAATAACAAGTTACGTCAAAGATGGATTGCGGTTACGCCGATAATTATTTGGGGATACTGGTATCTCACCGTGGCCATCGTGAACCGAACGCACCGAATCGTGGCCAGCTTTTTATTCCTCGCGCCTTCCTCGTCCCCGCTCCAAGTGGTCCGCGTCCCGTTTAAACTTGCCGCCCCGTTTCCAGATCCGCGAGCCAACGCGAACGAGCGTTGCTGCCCCGGTTCCGCGAAACGAAATTCCGCACTTGGAAATGTTTTACACATTTTCGGAGAGTACAAAAGTCCACAGAACGCGGACAATGTGCGTTTAAAATTACATCAGAGATGGCTACACTCGAAATGATCAAATCTGTAATTTTAGAAATTTTGTAAATACGAAAACGGAGCATTTCTAGAGATTTAAATGATTTTTCGTTGAATTTTGACGCTTCAGTCGAAATAAATTTCTCCAATTCTTTCTTTCTTTATTACTTATACAGATAGCTCGAAAGTAATAAGAACGATCGTGATAAGAGAGTTGCTGCACGTATATCGGAGACGAATAAGCAGTAAATATAGTTAGCTCGCTGGCAACTTGGAAAGTTTAAGAAAAAGAAATTAGTCTGCCACGGTTTGTCGAGAGGAAAGACTTGTAAAACGCTTTATGTAAAAATTGTCGTCTGACAATTGTCGTCTGTTTCAGATATATTTTCCCGAGCGACAGCCCCGTTCGAGCCGAAAGAACGAAACAGCGAAAAATAGCGAACTGAGCGCGCGAGTAAAAACCGAGTGCGCGAAAGAAAAACCGGTTTGTAAAAGAAAAATACGTTGTTAACGAGCAACTCTCGGCAATTCGGCTCGATAACGTATCGACGTATATTCTAACGAAACCTCGAATAACCAAAAGTCCATTCGATATATACTCGAAATATTCGATCGAAGGGTCGTACTCGCTAGACGAGTACGAGCGGTGTGTAAGTACGTCGAAAGGTGCAGGAAACGAGCTTTGCGCGCGTTTATTTATGTACTTGGACACGCTACGCAAGAGTAAGCATCGCGATCGCAATGTCGGCCTCTGTGCTCGTTACTTTGGACCTAAAGCTCGACTCACACGTGCGAGTGTTACGACGTAGCTGGAAATACGTTCAAAGAGAAAAATCGCGGCTGAGGATTTGGGCAGTTATTTCGGCACGTGGACCAAAGTCGAGTGTTGTATTTTTACTTTCGTCAACGCTGACAGCCACCGTTTCATAGCGGAGAGAAATAACGCGGATTGTATTTTTAGCCGCGTGGTGAAAGTTTTTCCACGTGCGGCCACGCTCGCTTCTAATACGCTCGAGTTGGCGAGATCGCCGATTCCTCGAGATGGTCAATCCTGCTGTTCTCCTCTGTGTAATCTGTACGTAGACGAATATTATCAGATGTATTGTTACAGCACGTTAAAATCTGTGCAATACAACTTATTATAAGTTTGCAGTTGTCTGGTTTAATTATACGTGTTGCAATTATATCTACATGTATATCACATTAATTTTAGTTTTAGATTACAAATTTTTTACACGCGATTTTACATGTATCTCCGCAGGATGAAATGTGTAATAAAACATAAATACGTTAAATACCAACGAAAGTGCAATGTACTAACTGAATACTAAAATGAAACGTAGAAGAGAGAATAATTTTGAAATCCAACACCTTATCGATCAGTCGCGTATTATCGAGATTATCTTTTCGACGTACATTTATGTTACGGGAATCTTTTCAAAAAATATTGAATTCCACATTTCTGATTGTCACGTTACATTTGTGATTATTCTATATCTGTGTTTTACTACATGTTGTACATTTCACACGTTTGTCAAAGTGTGTGAAAATTCAAAAGGAAGACGCGAGCGTAAGGAGGGGGGGGCCTGAAGCGGCACCTTTGAAGAAACACTTTTATCGAATCGATATTATTGCATTAGGTAACTTCGAGCGGTTTCGAGACTCTCGAGATACTGCTCGAAATATCGAATGAAAATACTGCGACGTTATTGGCTGGTAATTCGTGACCCAGTTTTCGTGCCTTAACATCCTCGAAATCAACGTTTACAGAAGTATTGCGTCGTGTTCGCTTTTCCTAACCTTAATACATACATTCGGCTGCTATACTTGAACGCAACCATGAGTCGCGGCAGCTTTATCTGCGACATTTGAATCTTCGAACGAGCGTGAGATCATTTTCATCGGTCTGAATCGAGGCCAATTTCAATTAACGTGGTCGTTTTCGTCGAAGGAAAGTCGCGCCGCCGCGCGTGAATCGGGCTTAAACGCTTGCCCGTTCGCTCGTTTCAATGGTTTTGCACGCAGGTGCGCTTTACCTCGCTGCCGGCGATACTCGCGAAGCGGAGCGGGGGAAGAAGAAAGGAAAAAGAAAAAAATTGCTGGAATTCGCTATGACGCACTCCCACGATGTAAACTAGTTTCACGTCGGGCAATAATAAGTGTAAATAGCGAGCGAGAATATTTCAAATTGGCGCGCGCGGTTTCTTGCGCGCGATTCAATTATTCTCGAGGTTTTTTCTCTTTTTTCTTTTTTTTTTTTTTCTGCGACCGCGAGGTGATCGCCGGTGATCGCAGCTGTCGCGCGCGCTCGTGATTCACCCGAAACGATTTCACTCGACCAAGAATTTAACGAGCCGTCTAATAACTTCATTTGTAAATGTTACCGTTTGAGTTGCTTTTGTCGAATTTAATTAGTGTCTGATTACACGGAACTCCTGCCAGTTGAATCTACCTACACAAACGTGTGCCATTGAGCGAACGAAACTATTAATGTCTGATTAAGTGAATTTCTACCGTACGTTCTGAATCTACTCGTGTAACGTGACTGAATCTACCGGTGCAAACACGAATCCTTGTTGCGTGAATTTGATTTATTTGAACGACGTTTCAGTTGATGCCGACTGAATCTGCTCACGCGAGGAGCAAACTAATTATTGTATAAATTGAACGAATGAATTTTTTATTTACTTACACAAAAGTGACATCTTTGGGAACGTGTAAAGTTTCTATCGCGTAAAAGAATTTCAGTCGATACATTGCTTGTTTCTTGACAGGAATTATAACCTAACCTGAACCTAACCTAAACTATCAATTCTTTTATTCATTTAAACGAAATTTTAGCTTGTTAATTATTTGAATTCCTGTCGTCTAAATGTACTTGTTCGAATGTAGGTTATATTTTCCTCTAAAAAAAGAAACGAGAAGAAAAAAATAATATTCCGGCATCTTCAACTTCCAGAACTGTATCCAATTTCACGAGGTTCAAACTTGCTTTTGCAGAACCTATTAATAAATCAAGATGTAGTTCAATTGCTGTAATATCTACCGTGTTATAGACTTCGTTTGCTAAATTACCAACGTAATTTATCATCTGAGAATTCGAAAAGTCGAACAAGCATCGGTTTCGTTTCTACGGACACTCACTACACGTCGTAACGACAAATAATTGTCCAACGAGATCAAATAAATTCAGCTCCGCCTCAAAGTCGGAATCGCATGGATAAAATGTGTGATCATTTGACTCAGTCGGTTGAGTTTTTACGATACTTAAATTAATGGTTAGATATTTATAACTGCGTACTATATTGCCATCTTTTTTTTTTTTTTTTTTTTCTTTGAGCGCACGCGACGAATCATAGCAAAGTCGTTCCTACCGACCCTGATGGTTGGCATTCGGTCGTCCACAGCCTTCCACGACCGGACGCCCTTCAATTACTCGAAAATAAGCTGATTGGCGAAACCCTGCCAGTGGCAACAACGCGAGTGTACACTGTCTGCGAATATTGTCTCATGCTCGGACAGCTTTTCGCAGAACGCAATCCTCCGATCTTACGCTTTTTAATGGGACTGATATAAATGTTTGTCTCCTCGTTGTCGGCCAATTTTCTGGTTTCGTAAATACAGCGTGGCTCTGCATTCGTAAATCTGCATTTGTCCAACGTACAAAGGAGTCCCTCGGAAGACGCACAGACAACAACGTCAATGTTTGTTAATTGTCTCATTTTGTCTCAATTTAATTTCAACTTTATTTGAATTGGGAATTTAATAAAAGTGAAATTCAATTGAAACTCGATAAAATCTCGTTCTATTTCATTTTATCTTCGTTTTAATCTATTTTAACGACTCGCTCAATTTTCAAGAGACTGTGTCAAAATTTTGTTATTCTACGAGCGTTTGTCAATTTGCATAAAATACTATTTTTTTCATTTTCGTATACGTAGGAATGAAAACACGTTGACGGACTTTGTTTCAACTGAATTTCAGTCCGATTTAATCTCAATTTTAACTTACTTTGCAATTAATCATTTCAATACCCAGTTGTATCACTTTCATTTAGCTTTGTTATATTTGATTTGAGCGTATTTTAATTAATAATTACTCTCAAGAAATGAATCGCTTAGTTACATCAAGTTGATTCATCGCGGAAGGAAATTCCAAGGTGAATTTAATTATCAACTTGATTATTCACTGAATTGAAACAAAACGTTTTTTTTTTTTTCAATTTAATTACGTGATGTTACGTATATTAATGGTCAATCGCGATCAGGATGACGAGTTTCAACTTTCACCCGCGGTCGCAGAAAAAGAGGAAAGAGAGAGGCAGACGCTTATTATACACATTCCGCGGGGCGAATTCGGCGGTCGTTAGGGCAGGTGCAACCGTCAGGAATGCGAACCATCCAACGGGAAGAGCAATGATTTTTTATAGTGTCGCTCTTCAGAACCGCTTTAATGGTTGCCTCTCGCTGGTCTTGGAACGAAACTGCACGAAAGTTCACGAATTTCACACGTAAATACTGATAAATAGCGATTCGACGACGAAAAATTCCCGATTATTTTGATATTGGTTTCATTTTAAACATTGAACTTTTTTTTATGGCTAGATCTGTCGTAGTCTCCCTCTTGCAACAATCTCTTGGAACTCGTTACACAATTTCTTTTTCCTTTCGCCATTTTTACTGAGCTCTGAATATTAAGATGAAGCGACAAAAATTTGATTTGAATCCCCCGACGTTACGACGATTCTTCAAAAATCGTCACTTACCGTGCGAGTTTGTTGAACTTTGCACGTTAAGATCAGATGACGGAAGCAAGTTTCAATTTTTCGATGTCCCACCTGCTGCATATTACAAAAGAGATAAACTCGGAACGGTCAAAGCCGATCGGGACTTTCGAAACTTTCGAGGCTTTCAGCAGCGTTGAGCTTCGTCGAACGAAAGTTCGAGACAGAAATCCCATCGCTGCGCGCGACGTAGGAAGTATCGTCGTCGTCGTCGTCGTGCACGATTTTCCAATTTCACTCGGTTTCGATTGCTTTGCGCAACCGACGCGTGCGTGTACGTAATTGATCGCATCGCGTTCGTGGCTCGTTCCGAGAACAATGCCGCGAGATGCGCGCGCGTAATTAAGCCATCGACTGCCGATACTCCCACCACGTGACTGAACCGATCTGCAAGTGTCGACAGAACTAACGCGATTGCCGCGACCGTTGCCAAAGGCTATACGATCATTGTCTACGCAGAATTTGAAAAAACTTCAACGATGAAGAAATACTGGCGTGGATGGTTGGTTGGTTGGATTTTCTTAGAACTTCAAGGACATTGGTCGACGTGCTCTTTTCCGTTAATTGTTTCCTTAGAACGGCATTTCCTTAGAAATGTCTCGAAGCTTTTTTAGTCGTCGACGACGTTGTAAAATTCGATTGAGAATCAAATTCGAGTCTTTAGAATTCTGCTCTTCGCCGGAGGCTCACGGACCCTTGTTCGAAATTTGAAATTCGAAGTTTTGAATTTTCATTAACGGCGAGCGACTATGTTGATTAAAAAAAAGAAAAGGAATTTGAAAATATTGCAAAATGTTTAAACGTATATAAACGTATATCGGTGTACAGCTTTAAACGCGTCTATTCGCTGTTGAATCAGCTTCTCCATCAGAAACAAATATGAAACTTGGATATGAAAGAACCATCATTCGTCAGTCGTAATCGTCGAAACTATGCAAATTGCTAGTTGTAATTGTATAATCATTTATGATTATTACACGTAGATGTAAATTTTGGACTTGTGGAGGTCAAGCTCTTTTCTCTCTAAATATATATATATATATATAATATGATATACAATATATATAATATACGTACATGCATACATAATCCAGTTTTAGAGATAAAAAGCACATTAGCAAGTCTACGGTGAAAAAAATTCAAGCTGACAGAAGCTTATTTAGCCTTCAACAGAAAAATCTGAGGGAACGAAGAGAGGTTTCATCTCTGGCGAAACCTCTCGAATTCCAAAGGAAAACGTTATCGAGAGTACGAGAAATCGAACAACGGTGGTTGGCGAAAAGAATTCAAAAGAGTTCGATTGATAGCTATATAAGTTTCGACTCGACTCGACGACGTCGCCGCAGCACTAGCAACTACCTGGAAAAAGTATTGTTTGTTTGAATTCGAGATTTGCATAATAAGGCAGCGCACACGCCGGCCTCGTACACGCGAGCCGGATGCGAGCGTGAGAGTGTCGGAGGAATGCTCGCGAAGAACCGGGACACATCGCGCGGCTAACATTACGAATTGAACTTTAATCGTAACGTTCCTGCCGGGCAGAAATTTATTCCGACGCGAAGGGAATACCATCGAAAGTCAACAGCCAAGGAAAATCGACTGGCGATATAATGACTTTCTCGCTAATATTCACAGGCACGGTGGATTTTATTAATAGTCGTATGTCGTGTCGAAGAGATTATTCTTCCGTACATTTATTTACGACGAAGATTGCGGGAGAATGAAATAGAAACATTTCTATCGATTTCTTTTTCGTCACAGTGACGTCAGTTCGTTATTAACTAAAGTTAGAACAGAAGGATCTCGATGTTTAAAGTAATTGAAATAATTAAAAATTATTAAAATTACAGATTTCTCAGGTGCAAGGATTTAAACTACAAATTATCTACATTTATGAAAATGTGTCATTTATTTCACGACGATACATTGTTTTCCTTTTACGACGCTCTTTTTGAGATTCGTTGATTTCGTTCTTACTTCTCATCAAGCGTTGTTAAACGGACAAACGATAAAATTTAATTTTAATAATCTCGATACAACATCACTGTTCCAAATCAATTACCACATCGTCGATACACTGTCGTGCATTATTCAATTCTGACTCCGCGATTTGTACGTTATGGTCACAGTGTCTATCATCGTTGGTGCGAGAGTAAATATTTATGACAGCAATTAGTTCCATTAAATCAGTCGAGCTGAAGCATTGCTGGAAACAATTAAGTAGGCTACGTATGTTAATCCACGGTTCGCAACAATCGCTATCCCGCGACATCGTTTAATTATTGTAATTCGATAAGATGATCGGCTTTGAACAATTGAAGATTTAATGCATTCGAATAAACTTACGTGTTTTCGACGAAATTCGAAAAATATTATAATATTAAAACACGTCAAAATTTGGATAAATAATAAACGAAAGATACTTTAACGTTTAACTTAGCTGAAAAAAGGAAAAATTCGAAAACGACGACTCAATCAACTTTCGACTGATCAGCTGTCGAATTTTCATTTCAGATCAACAGTGACCCGAACATATTGCCAGACGTAAAGCTGATAATGCGATGGAGCGACACGAGGGGAGAAACCGTGGAAGCCACCGATGCAATGATCGATATGATCTGCAGCGGGGTTGCAGCCTTCTTTGGACCAGAAGGCTCGTGCTACGTCGAAGCCATAGTCGCTCAGTCCCGCAACATACCCATGATTAGTTATGTAAGTACTTTTAACGCTGCTTCAAAGACAACGCTTGCACTGCACGTTGTCCCGACGAAACTGGATTTTCGCTCGACGATTCGTCGATCTCGCGCTTTGTCCAGACAGCAGTCGATATTCCTTGTGTATTATACGTTGAGAAAAAAGTTTAATCAGAAACAAATCGTACGTCGAGTTATTCGTCGAATTCGACGTTAGATATTCAGTGTAATCGAGATAGTCCTTAATCATTGAATTAGCATCACGTCTTACGAATTTTGAGCAAAAATTTAATTCAAAGTGATTTAATAAAAAATTTTGTTTCTGCGCAAGTGTATGCAAATGCAACGTCACTCACGCACACATTAATAATTTGTGTTCCCTCTCTTGCTTTCATTGAAAGAAAAGTCAAACATTCAACTTTTCTTTTTTCTTTTTTTGTCACGGTACAAGATTAATTAGTTTGACAATTCTATCGTTTTCATTCAAGAAATCCTCGGTAGTGATAAATAATAAGATGTCATGTATAAATATGTATCTGTATAACGTTTCGGTAATTAATGAAATGTGCAATTAAATTCCATTTACATTGAAAAAGCACGTAAAATTACAAGTGATCTCAATTGAATAATCAGAGGACATACTTGAGAAATTGATACGTGTACATGCAGATTGTAGAATTGACTAAGATAACTGCAGAGGAAGACTGAGGTTTCAAAAAAGATTACAACTTCTATAATTACAACAGAGTCGTCACTTTCACATTCCACGACTTTTTCTTGAATTTACCTTGGAAAGAACGGCACAATGTTCATTTTGTACTTGATTTTTCGATTTTGCTCAATCTTCGAACGTTCCGTAAAAAGTTTGGAAAAATTTAGGAGATGTTAAAAATTGGACATTTTATACGTTGAAATCTATCGGTGTTCGATCAAGCTTCAATTGCATTTACGACTCAAAAAAATTATATATCTCCTCGTACGAAAACCCGTTTCGTCCGCACACTTTATTCTTAGCTCTTCTCAGACTTCTAAAAATATTCCTCGTCTATTATTTGTCTATGAAATATCGGCCCAATGCCGAAATAACTCGACGATCTTAAAAATAGCAGCAGTCGTTTTAAAATTACCTCAGAGTCCCCCTCAACGCTACAACTATCGCATCCGAAATTTACGACACTGATTTTCAGAAATTCCTGATAAAACGCTGATTACGTCGCTGATGCTGTAGTAATAATATATAATTTATATTTATCTTAATCTTTCCGATGCAAAATACTTTGGTTGCTGGCAATTTTAGTCGTAGAATATTTGCCAATTTTAATTTTAATCTCCAACCCGAGACGAAGACGTTACACGTTAATTCGTCACTCGAATCCCCAGTTATTTCTTAAATGTAATTTATTCGTAGATTGCTATTTGTTCGTTTGTTTATTTATAATTTGTTGATTCAACTAAAACTACCGGAGCAATGAAAATGTCAAGTTTATAACGCTCCGTGAAATGTTTCTAGATTTACGTCGGTAGAAATAGAAGCTTCTCTGTATCGTATTACAAATTCTCCCCGCTGCAATCTTATCTGATACAACGCTCACACTTTAGCCATCGATAGTTACTTCATAGTGGAACGTAGCAGAACATCGTTCGAGATAAAACAGAAATAAAATAGAAAGTACTTTTACCTTCTTCTAAATGTGTTGTACAGACTATATATACACGCACTATATTTCGATTATTTCACATTTCTACAAAAAAAAGCAAGAAAATCACGATCCTGAGAGATCCTCGTTGGTTCAAAGGCGTGAGAACGCAGCTGAGGGTTGCAAAGGCGAGGAGGAAGGTAGCGTCGAAGTTGTCGAAGAGGTAGAGACGGCGGCGGCGGCGGCGGCGGCGGCGGCGGTCGAAGGTGATTAACGAAGACGCGGGGGAGGCGGATGTTGGCCGACAAATTGAACACCCGCGGCGTGACAATATAATTACGGGCTGCTTCCGCGCGCGGCTGTGTGCGTTTCAAAGCTCTCCGTCCGTGCGACGCTAGGAACACGCGATGCCCGCGCTTCGGGGCTTCGATCGGGGCCGCCTGAAAAATTAGCATCCTGCCTTCCTCCCGGGACCCTCCGCCATGCTTTCTCGTCCTGTTTCTTGTTTTGCAGCGTGCGACGCGGTCGCCTTCACGCCGAAACTCTCTTGTAAATGAGCGTGTTAATGACGCCGATAGACGTGAAAGGTATTGGTAACTTTGGTGCGTCGGATCGTCTTCATCTCAGAGTTTTAAACAGTGTGGTCCTCTAATTTGAAGTACTTTAGCAGGAGGGTTATTTTGATTGGATATCGACTGTCGTTGCACTGGTATATCCAACTAAAAATTACGCGGGGATTAGTATGTTTGGCACAACGGAATACTGAATGAAGTAGAAATTCGGTAAAAGAGTACTTAAATTTTTTTCCCGGTAATATTATAATATTAAATATTAATATACCACACTTAATCACATTGAATATATATACACCAATATAAAACCGAAATAAGATCGAATCGGATTCGATAGCAATTCCATCCGACTCTGAGTTACGGCCCGCCTATCAACATCTAGCAGGGGAATTCCATCATTATTTCGCTTCGCAGTCTCAAACGGAGCATCTGACGCTTAAGTGGATAGTGCTTAAGATCGAGTTAGGTTAGTCCTCGGTCGAGCCTTGAACTATCGCTATCGAAGCTATCTTGGGTCCAAGTTATCTCGAGCCCGAGATAACTTAAACCCCTGGATTAACCTAGGTCCGAGGCTCGTAACGCAGAACAGGATCTGGAAACGCATCGATCACCAGGCGAACCGAATCGAACCGGTTATACCCGATCGGGATGGACACAAAGCGCGTGTGCATTCGATTCGGTGCCCCGATGTCGAAGCATTCTCCTCGTGTCTTCCTACTTCGAATCGCCTTCATCACAGTCTCGTTCGCGGGTTTTCGACAAGGCACGAGCTCACGATTCGCTTAAATCACCTTGACTCGGTGCTATTCTAAGCTCCGACAAGTCGTAAGATTAGACCCGCGATCCTGGTTAGAACACTTCCAACCGAATGATAAATGGACGATAGTTCTCTGTCTTGTAAAATCATGAAATCGTAGCGCGTACTATTATTTGGGTTTTAAACGCGGGGAGATCTAATAGTCAATGCCGCGCGATTCTTTGACTATTAGAGACCAATAAATTACGAGGGTTGTTTGTTGATTATTATATTTTCATAGATTGCCAACTATTGGCTATAAAAATACGAGGATCCTATAACAAATCTATGTTTATTTGTTTTATCTTGATGTAACTCGGTGGTTAAATGACGGAAAGTATCTTATGTATTTCAACATGTCATTTAGAAGAAAAGAACACGTTGTGGACTGCCGCGTGATTAATATTAATTTAACATTGATTATTACGACTGTGTGATTATTAATTTTTTTTTATTTTTACACATCTAAAATGGTGACTTGAGAAAGAAGAAAAAGTTAATCGGTATTCAGTCATTATTAATTCCACTGTTTTCTTATTATTATGACGTACGTAATCCTCTGTGATCTTACGATGACACATGTTGAGAATGATCTTGATAGTCATTATTCAAGCCTACGTTTTCAATGTCGTAGATCCGATTGCTCGATTATAGATACTCTGTTATAGATCAGATGAAAGAGTTTTCCCAGTTTCTTTTGATCGCAAGAAATGATACGTATAATGCGAGTCTACGTACTCTATAGTGATGAAAAAAATGTTAATCACTAACTTAGATAGATAATTAACTCAGATAGATAAAAAAGGAACACTGGCGTCACGATGGCGCCATGGTTCAAGGTGGCACTCTTCTAATTATAGAACTCCTGGAAGAAGAAGAAGTCTCCCAATCCGTAAATCTGACAGTGCAAAATTACTTGCCGAAACATTTCGACTGACTTCGTTCTGACCCGAGACACGATAAAACTGTTTGAGTCCAATTTCCAAACGTGAATAGTTATCTCAACTATCTTAAATGCGAAGAGTATATAACAACTGTTGACATAATGATCGTTACTAAATATAATATTTTCCAAACGTTTCATACGATTGATTCGCGAGAGGCGTCGATAAATATACATATTTGAAGTTTCGCGTTCAAAGATTCTGACACGTAGGGAAACCTGAACGGAGTGTGCGTCGTGATTTAGAAAATTACGTAACGATCCGAAACTCGGCAGTCCGCGGGAGTTTGTTTCCGCAGTGATCGAAAAATCCGCGATCGAGGATTATTTATTTATGGAAGAAGCGTGTGCTTGGAAACGAGCGGCGCGTCCGCCTGTGGCAATTTATAAAAACACATGTCACGGATCCCCGTCTATTTTTAACCGGCCGATCGCTTAACTCGTCTGCTTTTACGCCTCGTTAATCGTCTGGTATCGTCCTCGGACCAATGGGTTCTTCATCGTCTTCGGACCAGTGGAATGGAATTCGCCACTCGGAAAGTAGCACGTTGGATCGAGTCGATTTCTGGGTCCTATCTCTCGGACAATATCCCGATCTCCGTTCCGATTAACACACGTGCACGTGAAACTTGATGTTTCTTTGTCATCATGGACGAACAATGTTGGATTTGCCTGTACTGCACGTGACGTTGTTGCAAGGAAATAAGAAAACTATTCGCGAGTGGAGAAAAAATCGCGGAGCTTTGTGCACATTCGTATGTATATTTAAAAGATATCGAATTAAAACGAGAAATAAGAATAAAAGTAATGGACAGCAAATTTAAACAATTAAAAAAAATAGAGTTCTGTCAAAAATTATTCCACTTTGGATCAGATATATTCTTTTTCGTATTATGTTCATCGTGCTCAATTTCATCCGTGCGCGATTAATTTATCGGCGGATTGAAACACGCTCGAGGCTGAAAAAAAATCTTCTCCCGTTGCTGCCGCAAACGCTCCGCGTCGGGATGAAATTTTTTGCAAGTCTTTCGAAGTCTTGCCCGTCAGGTTACGTGTTTACGAACCGAGTAAAAAGCAACTGAATCTTCGAGCGGCTCGTGAATTTTCGTGAAAGTGTCCTCGATGATGTGTTCTCCGCCGGCGACAGACCGAATAATCCACGGAAAAGTCGATACGGCCGGTGCGAGCAGCCGTTCGCGCGCGCGTTCCAAGGATGAGAGTATCCTCGGAATGGAAAATTTTCAGAATCTCGCGTTACGATTGAAATTTAATCCACGCAACGCGATTACGCGACGCCTTGAATCAACAAGCTACGGAGCAGCCACGATGGCGACGAAGAAAAAATGTAATTGTTGCGAAAGAGGTTGACAGTCGTAATTGTTAGAGACAGTGATCGATAGGCATTGCTCTTGGTTAGTTTTCGGGCACTATGCAAATTTAAGTGCGCGTGAAATGACTTACAACGCGAATCATTAATCATTTCATTAATCTTTTCATTAATCATCACTTATTCGAGTTATCTATCAGTCTATGTGTTTTGTTATTTATTATATACATTTCTATACACTTGTACGTTTTGCTATTTGCATGCATTAAGCTCGTGTTTTTATTGCGTCAGAATTTTCTTTTCTCCTCTTTATTTTTTGCTTCTCTGATGTACAGTGACGAACGATCATTTGTGAAAGAATCACGAATTTGTAAAAAGGCACGAATCATACTTGTAAAAATAGTTCTGACAAAGCATCTTACAGGTGTCCAATATTATAATTCATCGTTATTCGAGGCATTAAGAGCTTTTTTTTTTTTTCTTTTCTGGACGTGAGTCTACAGTGTTAATTTATTCCAGTAAAGTGCATTAATCGTACAAAAATGGTGAGAATCGGTCGTTACACAAAAAGTATCGTGCTCACGTCTATTTTAAACAGCGAATTGCTCGATTTGCTCTCGATGCTCTTAAAAAAAATTTCCATTAACTGCAGCGAATTTCTTTCGACAGTTCTCACGTGGCCGTTTCATTTTCTTACGATCTGACGATTAACATAAATTAGTTTGGAGCTCTTTTCACGTTTCTGCATACCACTTTCTCATATTCGAATCGCTGGAATTGTTGGAGAGAGAGTCTTCGAACGCGTCCTCACAGCCTCCATCGAGAAAACCTTTCTTTCTTCTTCTTTGAGATTATTAAAGACTGCTTAACTTGAAGCTTTGTTATCGGAAAATTTAAAGATACAAGATTTACAGAGATTGCACATGATATGCAAAAACTTGTAAGAGATGAGATCCGCTTGGGCAACGTTTCCTTACTTGCGTGCACAAATACGTGAAATCGCATACAGATTCGCGGATATCACTGTAATGTCGCGTTAATAGTCATTCAAAATAGCTACGGAATTCTTTACCGTGGTATAAAATTACCATGAAACTACTTTTCATTGTATTATAAATTATTCCTTGCATTCTCATTTCTCTAATTCAATCGGTATACTTTACGCAGTTCTAGAAATACTTGTAAGTTTTGATAGTTTCCTAACTGGAATTAAGTTGATCTCTATGATCTTTTTAACTATATTAGTGCCATCACAGTAATAGGTATCGATTTATAAAAAACTTTTCATCTTTAAGAATTTCAAAGATACACGAAAGTAAACGAAAAGGCACATGTTTGCGAAACAAATTAACGATAAAAAAATTAATCTTTGTTCTTTATTTCTAAAATTATTTACTTAGGCACAATAAAGTTCAATGTCTCTTTCTCAGAATCATTTCTTCACTGAATCTGCAATTAACTTGAAGGCACCTTGAAGTAGAACCTTTTCCGCGACAATGAGATGAAGCCTGCGAAGTCGAAGAAACGGTTTCGAGAAAAACAGTTTCGTTCGGCTTTCTCGCGAACGAATTGCGAAAACTGGCGCGTCGTTGCCGGAAATGTATCGCGGTACACGACGATTACCTGAAAAAATATCTAACCTCGAAAGTGAAGAACGAATGTTTATTTGTTGGATATCGTTGTTTCGCTTCAAGACACGAAGAAGCAAAAATAGAAAACTTCAGCCCATCCTCGTGTAAATAGAAGCCGGTGCTCTTTCTTCACTGCATCGTAAATTTCCATTCTTTAAAACTTTCATTTCTCCCGGTGCCGGTATGATCATCGATGCTTCTGACTGAATAATAAAAATCTTGCCCGTTTAACCTCTTGCGCTGGAATGACGTGCCACGCACGTCGAGAGTTTTTTGTCCCAAATTGCACCATTTTCTCAGTTTTAAGTGTATTTAAGTGTAACCCAGGTAAAACAAATGATCAGTTCATCGCTTCTTGATCATTTCTATTCAGACGTGATCATACCGACGAGTTCAAAAGAAGAAAAAAGCAACGAATCATTGCGTACGGTTCGGTCACTCGTTATGGTCCGCGGACCAGTTGCCAGCGCAAGGGGTAAACGCTGCACTACCGCGCTCCTTTCCTCGTCGATTCGGTCGTAGAGCCTCTCTCGTACGAATATAAGGAGAACCATACCAGGCTCTCGTTACTTTCACCTAGTTTCACTCGTTAGCGGGTCGTACTGGCCCGCTATACTGGTACATCGGCCGCGAGACCGCGAGACCGCGAGAGGAGGGACGACCCTTCTTTCTCTCTTTCGCGCGAGCAAGCGCGCCTCGTTCAATTTCATCGAGGCTCGCACGTTTTCCTTCCGCCGGATGTTTACCGGCGCTCGCGTGTTTGAGCTTCCGCCGGCTTATTTTCTGCCTGGCGGCCAAGTATCCGCCGCGTCGCGTGGCTATTTCTGGAGCCGGAGCAGCGCGAAAAAACGTGCCGCTCCCACGCGACGACGCTTTGCGCGAACGCGTCTCGCTTTTTAAAAACTGCCGCTTCTGCACGACACATGGACGCACCGTGATCTCTCACACCTACTGCAACTCCTTCCTCCCTCCCGTTCTTTCTTTCTTTCACTCTTCTTACTTTACCTTTTTACTTCGCGTTTTTATGCGGCAGCCTCTTCTCCACGGATAGGAAGGTCACGTGATTATTCGTGATTGATCGTAGGTAGGATTTCAGTTTCAACTCTTAGCGATGGACTATTGGTAAATTTAATTTTTCTTAAATTCTAATTACGAACTGTTACATTCGCGAGTTACAATCTTCTGAAAATAGATGACAGACGCGTGAAATTTTGTGAACAAGCGAAACATCATTTTTGGAATGTTCAGTAATGCAATTAAAAAAACAGATTTGAATGTATTTCATTCAAAATGAATTGAAATAGTAGTAACAAGTATGTTTCTCTACAGATTACGAAACGTTCGAGACATTTAGAAAAAAAATTTCGACGGTTGAAATACGAAAAGAGCTAGTTAGATAATTGAGTAAATGCGTGCAATTTAGCGTCAGAAAAATAGCTCTTCCGAAAATTCCATTGATTGAACACTTTCGCCTCGTTGTAGCTTCAATTCTATAATTAAACCATTCTGTTACTATTAATTCACGTAATAGTTTCGCCATTTAAAAACTCTCTTTCCAAATGTATCAAGCCAAAATTACAAAACAAATTACACACTTGACTCGACTCGACTCGAATAATTCCCATCTTGTCCTACTGTTATCGAAATAAAATCGTCGAAAGGCCTGAATCGAGAAGAGAAACAAAGCGGTCTGAAAATTCCATTGATCGAGCTAATTCTGTCTTCGATTCGAACGCGGGAGATTCTACCGCAGATATGTTCAAACAAATGAGTCTCTAAATGGGACTGGTGGAACTAGAATAAATCAGCGATGGATACAGTCGCAGAAACGAAACACGATCGGCAAGTTAGATCATTAAGCTTCGAAGAGCGTAATTGGTAACCGGCATTCTTCTCTCGGTTAGAAGATACGCGACCGCAGTGACTAATCAATTCATTATCCACTTTTCTCCTCGTTCACGTATCACCGTAGCGAAATACCACGTGCCCGTATCAAAGCCAGCCGCGGCTTATCAACGGCCCATCGCCAGCGCAACCGATCGATCTCCACATTCCCGGGTCTGCGGCTGGAATCTTAAAGATCATACCCCGCATAGTTGCGTTTCTCTAGCAGTCTAGCTGAACCAACGCACAACGGCCGGTTCTTAATTCAAGAATCCACCGAGCTCTGAACCGTCTTCGAGCGCATTCCTGCATGCGAAGCAGAGCCGATACAATGAAAGAAAATACAAATCGTCGCCGAGAGTCCTGCACGTCTGTTCGTCGAAACGCGAAAGCTTCGCAGGTGGAGGACCCCGTGCTGCAGGTTAACGTAGACCACCCTGTGTACAGCGAACGTCTAGCCATTTAAAACGGATAGCCGTAGGTGGAGGCTCGCTGCGCAACAACCCGCGTACTGGAGATAACATCGAGTACCTCACAAGTAGGTTCGAACCTGTACAGTCGTTTGAACTCGAGCCCACTTTGCGAGTAGACCGCGAATTTTCCTACTTTCCCGAACAGAACTCTAAAGAAACTGCGCACGCAATCGTAGGGATCTAACCAACTAATCTGACGATTAGACTATAATTTGTTCAACTATAAATATTGTTTCTTTTTTTTTTAATTCTCTGGAGTATACGTATTACATGTGCGTTATTGGATTTTCCACAAATGCACGAAAACGTTGACGTTTGAACAGCGCGAAGCTTAGAGACACAGATACAATGTCTTTGATCTTTAAACAATTGAACGACGAACGAAGGAATAATGAATATTGATACCAGAGTCGTTCAAAAGTCACGTTGATCGATCCCATAAACTGAAGATCGTAGAAAAAAATTACTTGAATCAAATTTTAGAATCAAAAATCAGTAGACTCCAATTTTTCTACGTCAACTATTTCAGCAAATTCGTTGCAGGTCATTCGTTTCTTGAAAATTTAACGTATTTAATCCCGCATTTTGGAGTTTGACTTCGGAGAGGCTCGCACTGCTGGACTTGATCCCATCTCTAGCCACAGCTCGGACATCTCGTAGCCAGAGTGTGCACGACGCGCGTTGGATATCACGATCCAGCGGGAACTTTCGATAAGCGGTCGCATACACTGGCTCTCTCTCGTTCAGCTCTCTCGATCCTCTCTCGAGTCTCGGCTAACGTGCTGTGCACCGCCACGCACACGCACTCACACGCGGGTCACTGCATCGCGGTTGGTGCAACCACCTGTTGATTGCATCGGCCGCCGAGTCGATGACGTCTCCGCGGATTGAAAAATTGTTGGCACGACCACGCGATGCGCTCTCACGTGTGTGTGTGTGTGTGTGTGTGTGTGTGTGTGTGTGTGTATCGATGGGTACACAAGTATCGGACGATTGGATGCACACGAGCAACACCGTCTTTTGAAGATGAATTTTTCCCAAAGTTGGAAGATTCGCAAGATAACAGCCGAGGGATTTAATTAAAGAGGGATTATTCAAGGTTTTGGAAGATTGGAAATTTAGAGGGTGGCCAAGTTAAAATTTAAAACGTGTAATTGAAATTGAAAGATGGAAAGAAATTGGAAGTTTAGAATTTTCGAACGTTGATTGAGAAATTGAAAATTTAAAAGACTGCCAAAACGAGGGGAAATTTGTAAGGGAATTCCAAAGATGTCTAATTCCAAAAATCAAATTGTCAACTCGTAGGATCCAAAAATTCGAGAGATTCTTTGATCGATGCACTGTGATGCTTTAACAAAAAATTTGATACTCTGAATCAATCTCTGAAAGTTGGAAGTTTGAAAGATTTTCTGGTCGAAACGTTCAAAACAATCCTGAGTTAAAAAACTAAAATTCCATTTTAATCGATGAAGTCTCCCAAGTTAAAAGACGAACAAAAATGAAAAGATCGAACTTCTGCGCCCGCGAGGAATCACGCGCTAGCAGAACCATCAATTTTAAAGATACCCACAGCAAGAAGACTGAAATTCGCGAATAATGTCAAACTTATAAACTGGAGGAGGCCGCGAGCGAGTTGCGCGCGAGTTATCGCGACACCGTGGTGGAATCTGTGGCCAAGATTGCCCGCAATTTCGCGCGCGACGTTCCCCGAGGGTCCGCGTAAACGGCTCCACGTCGAATTACCCTTTGAGACCTTGCGTAACTCTATTTGAAGCGTTTTCGCTCGGCAGTCAGGGCTCGGCTGAAACTCGAGTGCCCGCCTTCAGTGACAAGCTGTTCCTCGGAGCGACCAAGAAATCGCTGTAAAATCTAGCACGAAGCAAGACTCCGCAGACCTCGAACGATCTCGTCGAAACGTAGAACGTGTTCCGTCTTCCTCTCTTTCTCGCTTTCCACTCTCGACTTCCAATTCAAATGGCGGCGCAACGATGATGAAGTGTCGCGCGACGCCACCTTCGTCGAGTAAACAACGTCAATTACGGATATAAATTCCTCGGTTTCCTGGTGTTTCCGGTTTCGTGCTTCCGGAAGCGAGGCGAAAAACGTGCGCGATCACGCGGTCAGACTTTAAGTCAGACCCTTTCACGCTTGGATTCTCTTCTTCGTTTTTGACAATCTTTGTATTCTGACGGTATACTTAAAAGTATTTCTCACGATACTTGAACAAAAGATGGAACATTTTTAGAACGTTTGGAAAAGAATGTGTGAGAACGTTTGAACGTTCTTGCTTCGTATAATGCAATACCGTTTTCTTTACTCTTGCGCGTGCTGGACCATTTGTGGAAACAGATTTTGCCAATGTATCGTTTGCATTCCTAAAGACATCCACTCCGCTGCGTCCATTTTTAACGTCGAAGAGACAATGTCAATAAACGACTTGGTGCAATTTTCCATCGGGAAGATTGTCCATTCGCTCGATGGTATTTGTCGCGACTGCGAACGCGAGAGGGTCAATCCGGCGAGAATGGAAATCGGCGGCGAGTAACCGGAGGCCGGGCGCGATCGAGCTTGGCCGCGAAAGGAGCAACATTATTCCATCGATGCGGCATTTGCATGAAAACTCCTGATTCCCCTGACCTTCGCGGTCTATTTATAGCCGAGCCTGTTGATGCCCCACGCACTCGAACGGACGCTTACCTGGTCCGGTTCACCGGTGTCCTACCTCGTCCAACTGACACGCGTCCACTTCTCTATCCGCGTTTCTCCCAGAAATCGAATCGGCGCGCTTCGACCCCGTGAAATTCTCACTTTTCGAAGGATTTCGTTTGCTGATTTTAATTGGAATTGGAAACGACTCTCGGAAGACTTTCCAACGAGAATTCACGTTCTTAGAGTAGCCGCGCAAACGTTCGATAAGATCGTAATTTGGTGCATAGTGTAACAACTTTGCTTGTTTCACGATTTCCTCGTAGAGACGCTCGAAATTGCACTACGTTAGAGACTTTATTAGACAAGAGTGTGAAGGGACGATCGAATTTTGGCAACGATTCAACCGCGGCAGAAATATGCGAATTTATCGAGCAAACCTATGTACACCAAGTTTCGCGCGAAATTAATTGCCAGGGTGGTCCAAAAACCTGTCATCACGAATGGGAGGCATTTTCAAGCGGCGTTTAAATTTGATTGGTACAAATAACCTGTCTTAAATTAAAGCGGATACACGTGGAATGTCCATTCTTCCGACGATGTGAAATTTAATGGAAATGTTTTTGAAATTTATTTAATTCGTTCAATCAATTGATTTCAGTCAGAACAATTTCCACGTTTAATTCACTTTTCAGTCACCGACTAACTTGTTACGTTATTTCCAAGTCACCAGAACTTTTAATTCTTAAATTTGAAAATTCGTTGGAAATCGAATCTAAAAATTGTTATATAAATCGTTTCGGTATTTTTGTAACACTATGTTACAGTAATTATAGCGATCAGCTAGTGAAATAACAAGGAGATGAACCAACTTTTTAACCTGTCTCAAGTGACAAATTTATATCAGCAGATTTTCTGATACTTCTCTTTATTAAACGAATGTTCTAATTATTGACGATCGCCAGTAACCAGATTCTCATTACATGTAAATATTGCCCTCGACATTGAATTTATAATTAATAAATAATTTCCTGTTTCTGGGTGTGATTGTCGACGATTATTAAACTAATTGCTCCAAACATCTGCACGATACTCCAGTAACTACTCGCTGAACACTCGGAGAGTCGATTGAAATTTTCTTCCAATTCCGAGCAGAAAATAATCTATTTGTGCGAAAAACGGAAAACTCATTTCAAAAATTAGGAAAAATTATACTTCCATAAATGAATCATAATTGATCGTATCAATTCCATAAACTGCCAGCTCATTCCGCGATACGAATAATTGAAAATTTTCACAGTTTCACGCTCGATGTCGTCCTCCTCTCCGCCGTTTCACTTTCACACGCGCGCAGCGACGAGAACTCGCGTTACGCGGACACGCGTGCGCGCTGAATTAAGATTCGAAACCACCGTGGCTGTATAACGATTTTGGCCACGCAGTCTGGCAATCCCGAGCGGATCGTGAATCCGAGCCCGGTGAGTCTCACCTTTCCGCGATTCCCGGCGCGGCCGCGTAGGCGTGGGGAAACAGCTACGCGATACTTTCATCTTGCGCAATAAGCACGTAATAATAGCGCTTCTGCGGTAGCCATCGGTCCGGTAATAGCGGGACGGTGCACTTCTTTGGCGCGGCGTATGCATTATTTATACAGCGCGCGAGTTGCGTACGCACGCGGCGGCTCTCCGCGTAAAAACTTGATCCGCGTGGCCGCTGCGATCGGCCGATCGCGGCGTGGCACGGGGACAAAAGCGGCCGGAGGGTGAAGGCGGCAAAAGAGAAGAAGCTAATAGAAACGTCGCAACGCGCGGCCGCGGCGATACGTGCGCACCACCAATCGCGCGTGCAGCGCGAGGCGCGAGAGAAGGAACGATTATGTCGGCAGTTGTTCTCGACTCTCGGCCATTTCCTCGTCTCCTCGACACCGACCCACATTGCATCTTTGTTTCGAGTGACGTTACGTGATTTCCACGATGAAGTAATCGCCGGGCTATCTTTATCTCCGCCGGGCGGCGATGATCGATGATTTCTCCGTCGTGAAGCACGTCTCTCTGATTTGATTTACGGCCGATGTATCTTGCTAGCATTGTCGTGCATCGCTCGACACTGTCGCTTAATCCTGTTGGTACGAGCTTGTTTGGATGGATTCATTTTGATGCTTGATAGGATTTTTAAGGGCGTGACTGGAGCAAGTGTCTCTGTCCGTGTCTTTCGAGTAGTCGAAAAATAGGTGAAAAATAACGTTTACCAGTGAGAATCGTTCGTAACGTTCTTTTTTAGATGGATACTATCTATATTTTTTTAATTTCTGTAGAAAAGTATAACCTATTGAGTCAGAATTTTGCTAAATTGTCTGATTTGTCCGAGTGCGTCTGTGAAAACCTAGTTCGTTGCAGGACACATACCTGCGCGAGCAGTTAAGAATAGCTCTCTAATGCAAAATATTTAATTTAATTTATTCTATTTAAATTTTGTACATTGCACCAATTTACGCTACTTATATCTTACATTGTACAATTAACTGGGACGTGATTCCAAATGGGAATATTTCCTCGAGTTATGAAAATTCCTTTTAACAAATTATAGCCAAGATTTTATTTTCTTGCAAGAAAAACAGATTATTAAGGCAATCGAAAATCGAAAATCGAAATTTTCAAAATGTACACGTTGTGGATAGAGAAATAAAATTCCAAGTCTCTGGAATAACGGGACTAGTGTTCAGAGGCATGTTCGAACGAAGTGAAATAATAAAAATGAAAATCAGAGACGCGGCGCAACGTGGAACGATGTAGAAATAGAATTCAGCGAAGTAAAACAACGTGAAATGGCAGAAATAGAATTCAAAGACGTGAATTAACGGTAATGGAATTCAAAGACTTAAAATAACGTGAAATAATAGAAATAGAATTCAAGAGTCCGAGCGTAGTTCTCAAACAGTTCTCTAAGACAGACCAGACTAACTTCGAAACAACTGTAGTAATTTGAGGTTAGTTAACCGGAATCGAGGAGTCGGAAGGATTTGGCCCTTGTAACTTTGCAACAAACTCCAAACAAAAGCAAAATGCAAAACCGAGATACAGGCAAATCTCATATTCTAAAAATAGAAATTCTCGAAATTACATTCTAAAATGCGTTTGGTGCTTTAAAACGATCGAAACTACTACGAGAGTCTCCTCCGCCACTCCGAAATTCTCGAAATCACTTCGAAATTCTGTTCTATCTATCTTGATGTAAAATTCTCCAGACTCTGAAACCTATTCTACTCGATCACCATAAAATTTGAATACAAAGCGAAATCTCGGCTCCAGGAAGATTGACGAAGGAGACGAATCAAATATTCAGCTTTCCCTGCAGATTATAAATGTTGATAATTAATTCTGAGATAATTAATTACGCAAGCCATTATTGCAAACACATGGTACGTGTAATAAAACGTTCGAATGATGGAACACTCGAGTCGTAAGGATTCCAGTAGTCAAGATTCTACTGCAGTCTGTAGACTATCCTGCAAAATTCCTGCAGACGTTCATCCTCGTCTGATTGTGGATCTGAAGGAGGCAAGAAACTTCCACAGTGGCAAACGACCACGATTTTTCTGATTTTTCTCTACGAAAAACTCGTAGATCGCAGAATCCATCGTGTTGCGTGCAACCAATCACGCGACCGGCTGAAGTACACGCTATCTTTAGCAAGGGAGTAACGCGGACGCGCGGAGCAGAGCGTGAGAATACCGGTTCCGCGCGAAACGATACGATTTGTTTGCTACATAATCACCGAGTTAAATATATCGCGATAGCGTGAGGAATTTACGAGCAACCGGACGCGCCACTGGCCGAAGAGAGGTGTACGCCGTCGATCGGCCAACGAGAGTACAAACGCTTTCCTGATATTACGTAAAATTAACCTGGTGCTGGCGTACCGTGATCATGCACGCGCGCGTGCACCGGTTGTCCCTTTTTATCGGGAAAATACGTGCACGCGCCTCGATTAGCCGCCCGCGCGGCCAACGCTTCTTACGCAACGCTAATACGGATGATATAACGTTGAGAAATTCATCGATAAATGCTCGATCTATCGCTTGACCGTTCGGCCGATGCCCAGTTTTGTGTGGGTAACGGAAGAGATAATTCTCTATTTAGAAAAGTATTCGCTTTTGGTAATTTAAGAAATTCTTTAAAGGCTCGATGAAGATCTAATTGTTCGTTTGCTGGCAATTATTTTGCATTCCGAAGGTTGCAGTTTACTTTCGTTGAAGGGTTGATTTATCAATCTTCATTCTCTAGGGGTTAACTCAGTCGTCAACTTAGCGAGCAATGGAAGATATTGTTCTGTTTTCAGATAGTTTTGGAGTTTACAAAGTTTAAAAAGTTCGCGAAAGCGTCGATTGATTATTCAATCATTTCGTGATGCGATTGATAGAAAATAGCTATTTTGCGTATTTAGAAATTTTATTTTTACGTTCTTCCGCTGGTTTCTAAGAAATTTATATTCCAATATTTCGATGGATAACCAGATACTCGTTCTATAATAATGAACGAAATTATTTTCTAACATGCGTAGAATTATTTTTGTACTTTATGTTCGAGAAATTTGCATTTATTTTCCGACAATCGAAGAAACTCGTTCTGCGGTGTCGAATTATTATATTATTTGCGAATGTGAAACTTGTGGATGACGAAAGAAATTATTTTATAGACATTAAAAAAATTAAATCTTTTTCTCCCAGCACAATTCGACGATGCCAGTTTTCTTTAATTATCCATTGTTGGCTCGTGACGATTCATTACAATTACATGAGCAACATAGTAATTTATTTTTGTATTCTTCCAAGAAATTCGTAATTTATCGACCAACTGTCCCACGATGCTAGCCACGATGAGTTATCCACTCTCTTGTTTCGTAGAAGTGATTACACCCGTTCGTTCCATATATTTTCCTTAAAAATAAGAGAGGAGGTAATGTAAATTATAAAAATCAATTTTATTCGATCCATCTGGCATCACAGACGTAATGTAATAACTTTGAAGTTACTGCAAAAATGATTACTATAAAATTGTACAAAAAGTTGTACAAAATAAATTTTATTCATTGTTACTATGGCCGATTATGTCGTGCTTCGAAGTATTCGACTCTTTCTTTCGAATTGACGAGTTTTCAGCATACACATATTAGTCAGGAAACACATATTCTCCAGATAAATATCCGATAAAATTGGAGATCTCAGTTTTGCATATGTAGGCTCGAAAATGCACGTTTCTCTAGATAAGCACTCATTATCAATCTCGTTACTGTCGATAACACGGTAAATTCAATGAACGTTATCGAAGATTGTGCATATTCCTGATCTCTGACAAGCTTAAAGCACTTTTAGAATATTCTCTCTCCTTTTTCTAGAGAAATAAGAATATCACAGTACATAACTCGCAATTACAGCAATAACTTTGATCGCATTACATAGAATTTATTGCCGATAAATTGCAAATCAAAGTAAGATTGCTGAATGTAACTCGTGCCGGTGCCGGTAACGTTATGCACGATAAATCTCCGCTGATTGCATTATTAATTAACATATATTTTCTGCGTATATGCGAATATATTTTTTGTTTCGTGCGGATTTACATAGATTATGCACGCACACTTTTACGCTTTTTGCGTATCACACGCGAACAAACATCCGCAGTCTAGAAAAACGGACATAATTGGCTGATGACATATTTCACATGAAAAACGGTAGATACAATTGATCGTATATTTTCCGCTCTATGATCTTCAATTAGGGTACTCCTTTCGAGATACAGAAGCAGCCTTTTCGCCTGCGACAAAGCCGAGCACACTCTTCACAAAGAGGGACTCTAATTTACAGTGTCAAATTCATGGTAGTCTGTCGAGCTTTTAAGAAAGACTAATGGATGATTCCCCCTTGAAACGAGAGAGTCCCGCAGACTCTCTGCGAACCGAATTTAAAAATGTCTCGAGATATTAATCCTGCTCTCCTCCGTGGCCCATTTTCCGACACAATTCTTCCTTTCTATTCTTGGAGCATTTCTTTATCAAGAGGTAACTACAAAAGAAAGAATTATTTGGAATTATGCTTCTCGAAACAGAAGTAAAAACATCCGATGGAAAATATTTTTATTTAAATCTTCGATGCGACGAACATTTCAAAACATTTAGATTACGTTAGAGAACGTTGAGAATTTGGAACGAAACGAAAGCAAGATTTGACCAGAGAAATTCCATAATTGCAATGCTCGATAATCGTTATAATTAACATATAAAATTTTCGAGACGAGCAAAGAAATTTCGAACTTCTACCTTTAAAATTTATTTCAATTCAACATCAAGTCGCAACCATTTTTTTCTATGGGATCTATAAAAAATATAACGCTGTTATCCCCAAGTTCTAATTTGTTCTACTTTTAAATTTTAAATTAAAGATCAATTTAATTTTCTTAAGTTAAAATTTATTAAATTTATTAAAGTTCTCGTGCTTCTCGGAACCGAGAAGTGAAATTCAGTCATAAAAATTCAAGAACTGCGGTGTTGATTCTGAAACTTTTCTTTCGTGCTCTCTTGCCTCTCGAGGTAAAAGCAAAGGACAACGTCTAAAGACTTTGAAACTGCCTTCAGAAGCGAAATTCGACAATTCGAAACTCGATATCGCGAGAAATTTCAAAAAATTCGAACAATGCACAAAGAGTCCCTCGAACAAACGAAAGATTCCTTTACTTCCCGAAACGGAAGCAAAATTCGACTACAAATATCTAAAAATATAAAAAAAATCTTCGAAGCGCAAATATCGCAGGAAATTCCAGGAATTCGAGCAACATCTACCCGTATCCTCTGTATCCTCTGTAACCAACCCTTTGAGTCTCAATCAACGGGCGCTCTCCACTGAATTTCTCGATACCTCCGCAAACACGCGGAATCTTCGCTCTCGAAGCAGCAAGTTGGCAACGAGAACGTAGCTTTCCGATAAAATGGGTCAATTGGTTTTTACATAACGCCGATCGGAGCAAAAGCCCGCGGGAGCCTAAGGTTCGTCGGAGATCGAGTTGCAGCCAGAACGTGCACGCGCGAGTGAGTGCTACGTGCATCGCAGGACGCGCGGTTTGAAACGGTTTGAGACGGCGGTGTTCCTCTCAGAGTCAGAGTGGAAAGCATTATGGAGAACGATCCATTCATCACGGCCGTAGGAGAAACAAAACGCGGATGGTTTTTACTGGAGTAGCCTCTATTTTTAGCGGGCGGGAATAAAAGAGCGAATAGAGTGTGAGAAGAGAAGAAGAAGAAGGAGAAGGAGAAGAAGAAAAAGAAAAATACTGGTTTGGCAGGCACGCCGGTGGCTGGCTAGTTTGCTCGTTTGCTCCGTCATTGGCGGCTCGTGTCCGCTCTCGAACAACAGGAAGAAAGAGCGAAGCAACGAGTGAGCAAACGAGCGAGCTCGTAACGTAATATCGCGCCAACGGGATTAATTAATATTTACGCAGAAATCCCTTCGCGGAGCCGCGTCCATTTCCCATCTCGTCGCGCGGAAACTGGTTCAATTTCGAATCCATCTTTGGCTCTCGAATTTCTCTTTCTCTTTCTTTTTTTTGGAGGGAGGGGAAGAACACTCTGTTTTAACCCTCGTTCATTTATGAAAGAGAAAGAGTTTTACCACGTAAAGCTTCTGTTCTTCGTGAATCTGAATTCTTTTTTTTTTTTTTTTCAAGGACAATTTTCCAAAAAATTGTAGAAATGCGAACTTCTCTGAGAACGTTGAACCCCTTAAAAAAATTTACCTCAAACAATCAAAAAGATTAAAGGATAAAAATTCGAATGTTCAAAGTACAGCGAAATAAAGAAAATCGTACGGCAAGTTTAGTAAAGAGTTGAAAGTGAAAGTTTGAAAAGGAAAAAAAATTCGAATCTTTAAAACCTAGATAGATTTAATTACGGGAAAGAAAATTTTGCAATGTGTCTGTTCACTAATAAAAGTAACAAGAAGAGTAAATAATTACTTCAAATCAGATAAGAAACGAGTTCACTTTAAAATATCAAAAAATGATTTCCAGTATCTTATTCGAAAGGCAACTTACGTCCAAATGATAATGCACGAGTTATTACTTTTCACAATACATCGTTACCTCCCTGATATCGTCTAAAATAAAATAACAGAAAAGAAATAAATAAAAACGAAAATTTCACTCGAGCGAAAGTTTCGACAAAGTTAACGAGGCAAAATGAAATTTACGAAATATGAATGTACGGACACGTTAATATACAGAGTTAATATACAGAGTTAAGTCGTCGACGAAAAGGCGAAAGGGAGGAATTTAATTAAGGTACACGTGAATCATTCGTTTATCGAATATTTATCGAAACGTGCGATAACTTGCAACGCGGCTGCCGTCGATGACGTCCGTGACGGTACAATCACGAATCCCACCGAAGGCATTCTAGTTTTCCCGATTGTGTACCGTGTGATTCACGCTTCGATCAAACGTGACTAACGTGTTTTTTAACCTTGGCTCCGACTCGCTGTCAGCGTTCAAGGATCGCTCTGTTCGAATTAGCCGCGACGACGACGACGACGACGACGACGACGACGACGAAGTGCCGCGGGAACCACATGGACCAATTTGGTGGTCTATTATTAGCGCTGGAAATCGCGTCGGTCGAACAGGCGCGCCAATTTAAAATTCGATCTTCGAACGAGTTATAATTATTTCTCTACGGGCTGTTGCCGGCGGTACGTTCTCGTTTTGCAAATATCAGCGTACCTGTTGAGCTTGTGAATATCTACCGATAGTAACTGATCTGCCGTTGCTCACGAAAGTGCCCGAACGCTTTTAGGAACTTTTTACGAGCATAAACATGCGTGTTACGTAAAACATTTTGAAGTTTTATTAGCAGCATAGCGCGAGTGCCAATTATCGTGATTGTGCCAGTCAAGTTTGAAATGAATCTGAAAATATATAGTATATATATATATATATATATAAAAAATTGCAAAGTATTTAATATCATGTATTTTGCAGTGATAGCAAAAGTATTTAAATAACAAAAGTATTTAAATTATTATACTTAAATTTTTTATTGAATATTTACTACGTTATTTGTTATTTGTTATTCGTTATATGTTTAAAATAGTTGTTCGTACTGCGTATTGAATTCTTATATAACTTTTCAGTTAACCGTGCATAATATATACGAGGAAATTCACTGATAAGTTTCAATATTTTCGCCAGTCATTGTAGATTATAGCCTGTGTAGATTATTTACACACTAAGTCTGAATTTTGAATTCAGAAAATACAGTCAGGTATGTATCGTGAGATCGCATGTAATCAACAAATGATTATAATAATTTCAATCGTTCAATTTACAAAAATTGATGTCACTTAACTTCATTTTGTACGTCGTACCTTGTCGTCCGACAGAGATTGACGGCAAAATTAAAAATTCCAAAATTGAACAGCGTAGTAAAAGGTGAATTTTCATGGCTTCGAATAACCAATGAAACCAGTTAACACGCGATCTCGCTTGAAATAACTCAAAGTCGTTTGCACGCCCGCCCACAAAGAAGAAAAGAAAAAAAAAGTTAACAACATCTCGAAACCATTCGCCTTTCATTCTAACGTCTCTCGCTGCGGATAACGATAATCGAGGTAGTTGCATCAGGTGATGCAGCCGTGTATGTGCACGGTTGACACCCATAAAGAGGTGAACGTACAACGAGTAAATCGATGGCCGGATAATCGCGTTGGCCGCGCCGCGACAACGAGGGGGATGCAACGCGCGAAGCAGCCTCCGTTGCGTGGACAAGCAGGAGGGCGGTTATTCGGACGGTTTGGCGGAGCGAACGAGCGAACGAGCGAACGACAAGCAGCGAGCAAGCGTTGGAGTCGAGTTTTAATGTGGGTGCCGCCTTAAGTAACGACGACGCGGCTGGTTTCAGGCTAAAATACACTCAATTAACCCTTAATTGGCCGGCACCAATTATGGGCCCGGCCGTACCGACGCGTATTCATTCGGTCAACAAGAATGTATGGCCGAGCGGCGTTGTTCTTCCCTCGTTTTACGGCACCGCGTCGTTCCTGGCTCGCTTCTGGCACGCAGATAAACGAATTTCTTCGTCGTGTCGCGGCCGCTTATCCCGGGGACTCGAGCACGTGATCGCCACGTTTGGCCATGTTTGGTCGCGTGGAAAGTTCGCGCCTCGAGTCCGTGCTCTATTTATCTGAAAAAAAAAAAAAGAAAACCTCTGTCGAACACGTGTTTCGTTGAGCGCGTCATCTAGTTTTTCGGAGTCTATGGCCGAGACATTTTCCATTTGACCGAGGTGTCTCTTCGTTTTGCTTTGTCTGTCTTTATCTGTTATTCTCGTACAGTGGTACGAGAAACTCCCTGTCGACAATAGGTTGTTACGATTAATTTTTCGAATTTTAGATCGCACGGCCTGTCGCGTATAAAAAACACTTTGAAATTTCGTTAATGCTACAGTGAAATCCAACTGTCACGATCGTCTTTATTAAATTTGAAACAAATTTAAAAATACATGTATAAAAGTCACAAGACATTTAATAAAAGTAAGCGAGATTATTTATAGTATTTATTATACTTGTGCTTAAAATGACTACTTCAAATACCACATCGAATGTTTGGATTAAACATCTTATAACTTTAGTATACATCTTCAAGTTGATCTCTCATTTCTCATTGCAATATGAATGAAACGATAATGAAACGAAATGTCTTATGTAACACACGCACGCAACGTGAACGTGTGTGTTGAAATTCTTTTGCATTTCGTCTTATAGAGAAACTTTTGGGCGATAGTGTAGTTCGTTGAGCTTCCAGGATGATTAGTCGAGGCACGTGATCGGAGAAATATTTCGCTATGTAACTGTAACAGCCGTCGCCATCGTGATGCACGAAGGAATTAGCGTTAAGGTCAAGTTTTACTGCTCGTACATCATCTTTCCCGCGATAACGAAATCGTCGAGCTTCCTAGTTCCAAGCGTTGTCTCTGTTCGCGAATAGTCGCGTCTCTGTTCGTTTTCTGTTCTTTTCTATAACTTTGTTTCCTCGAGTGTTCCGTGCCATTTCTTCTTTCTGTTCTACAAACAGCGCGATAAAGCACGTTCCTTTTCTACCATTTGGATGGAGGGAACCATTTGAACGATCCTGACCACGCTGGAAAAGGAGGAGTTTTAGACAGAAAATCTCATAAAACACAAGCGTCGAATTCAATTATTCTTGCCTCTTGTATTAATAAATAATTGGAGTTTATTAATCTTCTTTCTTATTAGCGTACACGATCTTTCAATTAAATTTTGACGATTATACAAATAATAATAAATCTTTTTCGTTCGCCAAACTACGCGTAAAATTGAAATATAAAAATTCGAAAATCGCAGTAGGCTTAAAATAACTTTATCGAACTTACAACTTTTTAATGATAATAAAGTTGTAACTGACAATTAACAAAAATATAAACTAACATAGGAAGGAAAACAGGGTCGAACGGAAACTGGTATGTCAGAATAACATCCGTTTTGTCAAATCGTCATTTGTTACAAAAAGAACTTGAAAGGTAGGAAGATATCTAACGTTTCTAAACCTAACCTAAACTTAACCTAAACTCTTTTTACTTTTCGCCGTTCTTAAACAACTCTTGCTTAGGCTTACGAGTACTTATGTAAATTTCGAATGATCGTTCAATCTCGCAGACTGAATAGCAGATGAGTTGAGAGTTAACAGCGAGAAATATGAGAATAAAAATGAGCAGAAAATAACAGCGACAGCGGCAGTTTTGCGTTGTTGACGAGGCAGAACGATTCGAATTACGTCTAGATACGCGGAGATCTTGGTGAAATCTTGCGTCGAGCCAGTGAGCGCGTACAAGCGGCGCTTTCAAGTGGCTACCCGCTATACGCGAAGTGCGTGCGATTTAACGAGCTGCGACGGCTCCGTCGCAATCGCCTTAATTTGTCGTCGGCTAAGCTCGCGTCGTTCTATCGCTCGCGTTAAGCCTAATGTCGCGATTCCAAATATAATTTCCGTCCGGCAGGCCCGATAATTTGCGGGACAGCCCGCGTTTCTCCGTTCGACCTCTGTCCGTGGCCAAAATTGTCGTAGGAAATTAAGTATTAATTTTTGTAAGTGAAATTACTTGGTTGTATTATCACTTCATTCCTTTTTCACGTTAGTGAAACATGTAGTTATTTTTATAATTTTTACTTTTTTATAACTACGATTTAATTATTGTCCAGTTACTCGTTTAATTAAATACTTGTTTTTGACTTTGACTTTTTGAATAAATTTAATTGATATTCTTTTTACTAAAATATCATAAGCAAAATAATAAGATTTTAGTCTAGCTTAGTATAGAAAATAAGAAGATTTTTATGTAGTTGTTTCATTTTGCCAACAGTAAAAGAAGAATTAAAGTAAAATACTCAAAGTTCGAAGATTAGATTCACAAGTAATACATACCTTTCAGGAAACCTGTTTGTCGCAACTTTGAATTTTTCCACGGCAGAATAGATATATTCCCGTTTAATTTAAACTTTTCGACAAAAAAAAAAAAAAAAAAAACTGTGCTCGAGAAAACTTGCACGAAAAAGCATAGAACGAAATATGCAGTTTTCTTAAGACAGAAATTAGATTTTTCTTAAAACAGAACACTAGAGTTGTTTCGTAAGTAATTGAAAATTTTAAGTCTCTTTCTTCCACTTTTTTTTTTTTTTTTTCATTTAACATTGCTCGTCGCCTTGAAAGCACTCGAGGATTTCGATAGAAAGAGAAATCGTCGTCGCATGACGCAATTTATTGTTGCAAAATACATATTTTTGAGTCGCGTGCGTTGTCGCGCGTTTACGTGATCGTAGAGGAATTCGCTCGTTCGTTTATTTCTGGTTTATAATTGTTCTCGATCCGAGGCGATTCAACGAGACAACGGGCGAAACGTACACTATGAACTCGAACGCATCAAATTTTTCCCTCTATTTTTCGATCGCCATTTCGAAATCGAAAAAAAAAGAACGTGTTATTAAATTATTACGTATGAAGTGACGTATAATTTGACGTATCTATAAAATCATTCAATCATTAAGAATTTAACGACTGAAAAGTGTTGTTGAATAATGTTTATCAGATGTCGATTTTCTTACAATATCGAGTCACACTTGAAATCTAGATTAAGTACAACGAAGATAAACTATACTTGTACAAAAGTCTATATTTAGATTCGAAAATACATGCGTGAAATTCATATCAGTGATGATCAATTAAAGATTTTGATAGCAATAATTATAAAATTGTCTTATAATGGATAAAGTATGTCGAACGAGAAGAGAATGTAAAGAGGAACGTTTTATTTCTCAAAAGTAGTTATTCCTATTTTGATGAACGATATTTTTGAAACAAGAATCTACATAACATTTATCACAGTATTCTATTTTTTTAAACTAATCCGAAAATAACCATTTTCTTTTTTCCATCGTCATTGCCATTATTACCCTGAAAAACAAACGACAGAATTTTCTTTTTTTCTTCTTTTGACAAAGCTACGCACGTTGAAACTTATTATCAGGAATTCCGCCATTTCATCTGCAACAGCCTAACGCTTTGCAGAAATTGTGCCGTTATCTCTCTGCGTGCGTGGCTTCTTAAATTCGCAGAGATTTGAACGAGCCGCGGTCCGTATCAGTGTCTGTCAATATTTACTGCTAATCGCGGCGCGAAAACAGCGTAAATCATGCAGTATTACGACGGTGTGAACGATATTACAGCAATCGTATTACAACGACTATCCGTTATCAGGCGAGCGTATGTCCAAGTGTCTGTGTTTATCGGGTCGTCTATATTTAGATCGGGTATTGCTTTGTCGAGAAACGCGAGTCGAATCAAGGAAGAAGAGATCGCTCTTCGTTTCCACAGCTTTTGTCACCGTCCAAAGAGAGAAAACCGTGAGACCCTTCGAATTTAACTCGCTGTGACGCGTGATGCAAGATTGTGTATACGGGAAAAATTAATGCTTCGTAGTATGTCCATAGATCTCTTTTACGTGGAAATCTATATGACACAGAATGATGCACGAATGTACAATGTAGAATTCTGTGAGCTGATTTGCTGGTTCTCCGCCACTTGTAACTTGATGAACGCTCATTAATTGGCGAGTCATCTCTAACCGTGTGGATCTTTTAAGCAAACTCGTTTCAATCTTCCTCTTTCGCGATGCAAATCATTGTACGAAATAAAATAGAGTACGTATCTTCGAACGACAAAATATTGTTGCTTTTGGCAAAATTTTTAAGCTCAGTATTTTTTCAAAAGAATTGACACTGTGACATTACGTGTGAAATTACGTGAAAATATTCTTCAAATTTAACAATAGTTTTTTATTATCAAATTTGTTTCAACACGACGATTTTGACAAAGTTTTCTGGCTCTGGCCAAATTTCACTGTCCAGAGAAAATGGTATGTAACTGTTCTTTGAAAAAAAATTTTTCAAGGTTTAATCTTCCTCGGCCGTGAGAGACTTCCTCTTTCAATTCTTAACAAGACATTTTTACAAGATGAGAAAAAAAGCATATGTGTGCTAAAATTAGAACCAATTTTATTACAAAGAAGTACGTTTATCGTTTATCGCTTAGTCGATAAACTATCGCAGCGAGTACAATATTGCGTGTGTGTACGCAACAGTACGACAAGATTAATATTAATGTTTTATCGAGATAAAAACACGAGTTATATAACTCGTATACCAGGGCTGAACGTTCCTCTTTTCTAGTAATCGTTAATCGTGGATTTTCTCTTGCGTGTTTGCAAAAGATACAAATTCAAAACGAACGGAGAAAGGAGAGACACATTTACTTAACAACTTATTACAAATATACGCAAATATCGAGCGTGAAATATAACCGCATTTACGCACAATGCGGCTAGCTTTGCTATTAATCAACCGCCATTCTCTTCTATGTCGTACTGTAATAACAAAAAAAGGGAGGGAAGAGTGAGAAAGAAGGAGAAGGAACCTACGTACCGTGAACGAATGTACATTATAATCCCGGATCGCATTCCAGAGCAGAGCAGATACGAAATCGCGGCGACGAATTCCACGTGGAAAGTTCAACAGCTCGGACACGCGTCATGCAATATTAATTACCCATTACCATAAACCGAACGTTAACGTTAGCTATGCTTGGCTAGCACACAGTGGTCGAAAACGCTAATTACCTCAGCGCAGGTTGCGCTCCAAGTCGAGTTCCAATTATACCACCACCGTACTCCGTTTCCACGATGTTTGAAGACCGTACGACTGTACGACTGAGAAAAAGTCACGATATTTGACAAAAGTCTCTTTCTATTTTTCGTTCCTGATAAAGTTACGATAGTTGAAAATAAATGAAACGAACTTTGATACAGGCACTCGTCACATCACGAGTAGTTTACGGTACTCGAGAGTATTAAAGGCATATCGGCACGTGTTACAGTACAGTAGAGGAATTTTAATCATTTCCAAACCATTTTCACTTTCATTTTCTAAATTATGCACCAAAGTCCATATTATTGTAAAGAATATAAATTTGCAGTAAATCTTCGCGATGGGAAGATCGTAAAAATTTGAGCAAAAGCAATTCTTGCGTGCGCGAATTAGTTAAAATAATTAGTCAATGTTCCACTGGTATCTTATACCTTTGACTCGATTCTTTCATTTCTATGAAAATCAAGCGCTAGGTTCTGCAACTTTTTTTGTAACACGATACTAAAATTCGCTGACGCTGCAGACAGTCAGTCCACACTCTTCCAATATTCAGTTTCCATATTATACTATACGTGTCATAGATATCTGCAGACTATCTATGAGCTACAAGCTACTAGCTACGTGAAAACATAAATACAAGGTAGTAATATATTGTAAGTACATTCGTATTGTAGCTCGTCAGTCACGGTCTAAATCTATCAACGACCACGTCCATTGTGGAATTTTAAACAAATGTTGTTAGTTAAATTTTCGCCTACAGTGAAATAATTAATATTCGGACATTAAGTATTGAAACTGTATAATTTCGTAAAAAGAAATCGTACGATAATAAACTTGGATTCATCTTGGAACGTTGGAGCCATTCATTTCATTCTAAGATAATTTTAGATTATGTAGTAGTAGATAGCAAGACTACTTTGTTTTTTTTTTTTTTTTTTAACTTACTGCTTTTTCATCGTTTTGTTAAACTTGGACTTACACGACGAAAAATTCCAGAACTCGTGACATTTTCTCGTCGTTACATTCGCTTTCACCTGATGGTTGCACCAGTTCTTTTCACAAAATTACAACAGTTTCGATACTCGGCGTTCCCCATTATCGAAGAGAAAACCTTCGCAATATTAGTCGAACGGTGTTAAGCCCGGTGTTGTAATGGCCCCGTGACCATTTCGCGGTCAGATAGCTGTTTTAACACAATCTGCGTCGGCAGTTGGGACAGTGTTTGCCCGGTGCGTTCACTGTTATGCCCCCGGTCAGGTCGGAATTCTTGAATGGCTTGTCAGGTAGAACCGAAATCCCACGGCGTTACGAGAGAGACTCGTGTATCCGGCGTCATTCGAGTATAACCAAGGATACCGACGCCGCTATATACACCGTGGGCTCCACTAACTGCCTATGTTTATCGCCAGGCTATATTTAGCCTGGGCTATTGCTTCGCCAAGCGACAGACTGAACGAACCAGCTACAACCGATCAACACACCAGCAACACACCGATATCGCCGTTCCGGCCAACTTCCCATCTCCTCCGTGGTCAACCTCTTTCTCTTTCTCTTTCTCTTTCTCTTTCTCTTTCTTCGCCTCTTATGTCCCGTCCCGTCCCGTATGCGCAAGCCTACATCATTCTTATGTATACGCTCTTCTTGAGATTTCCAACCGTGGAGTTCTGCACCGTGTCGGCCATCGACACCCACCGGAGAACCGATCTGCGTGCCCCGCTCGAGTTCCATTTTCCTCTCTGCTTGATTACTCGCGTTGCGACATTTTAACGAGATGCACAACAACGCAGTTTCTGAACCACGCGTTTTTTTATTTGCAGAGAAAGGAGCCGTTCGTCGTTTGTTGGCGCGAAATATTATTGAATTCGAATCGAATGTTTGAATTGAATTTACTGCGCGAGTGTTAATGATCCACTGTAAATGCGATTAAGTAATTTACTCTGAGGTATATCTTGCACTCGTGCATTGCTCTTGTCAAATGTAATTCTAATTTCATAAATACTCGCTATTTCCTAAACTTTCTTTTGTCTACCGTTGTATTAGTTTCGCTAGTACAAGATCGAATTATTTCAAGTTGTGAAGTATGTACATATGTTCGATGTTGGCAAGTTTTTAATAGTGTCGAAAAAATTATTTATTGAATACATAATACTAAAGAAAGAATGGATTCTAGGTGATCAAATATTAGTTTCGTAGATTCCTCGCGCTTCTAACACAAGACTGAATTGTCTCGAGCTCTAATGTATACAATATATATATATATATTCGTACTTTAATATTCATTAGCGGCGACATTTGAAAAAATATATGTCGATTCGAAACTGAAAGAATGCATAATTATCGTGGATAATGTAGAGAGGACACGACCATGACCGAAAGAAACCAGATGCGTTTCAGCGGCGCTGAAGTAGACCACGTGGTCCGCGAAAGAAGAGACCGCGCGAAATAAAAATAGAGGCCTGGTTTAATTTTCCATCGGGCCGCATTAATTTTCATTCGATTGTTTTGCCATTCAAGGATACAGCGTCGGCCGAACGCCGTTCGCGAGCGATCTTGCGCGCGAACACGCAACTATCGCTATTTGTCCGTCGCGGCTATAAATAGACGCTGTTGATTTATGAATAAATGAAAGTACCGCCCTGTTTCTGTGCCCGCGGTTCCCCGCCACTGAGGCGCGCGTCGTGTCTGCGCCTGCGCTCGCGTGATCCTCGCGCCGTACGCATGCGCCCGTGCGTAGAGTTGGCGCTCTCCCCACCGCAGTCGCGCCAGCCGCTACACGCGTTTCTCGCGAACAGGGCCGCTACGCAATGATTCTCCGGTTTAGAAATATATTTTTAGACTCGGGTACCGTTTGTTGGATACAATTTGGACACCTTTCTTGAACGATAAATCTTCCGCGCAAGGCACGACGAGGCAGTTTGCGAAAGCCCCATGCGTCTCCCCGTGTATTTTGGAAGCTCGTTCGGCTCTTCATTCTCTTAACCTGAGAATCGTAACAGCTTAGAGTTAAATTAATTGATTTAGGTTCTGTTTTTAGTGGAACTGAATTTTATAAACTGCAAGGATATTAAATATAAGGATATTAAATATGAAAGAGAATTTAAAACGCAAAGTAAAATATCAAATTTGAAGATTACAATTTTTTAAAATTTAAAATATCTAAATTTTAGTAATCTAGGCGGGTTATTCTCAACTGGCATCATTGGACATGCTGGTAACCACAACAATTTTGGAACTTTTTAATCTAATTGAATTTTATTGTTAATTTCAGTAGAACAGAATGTATCAATTCAACAGAGAACATAAAATACAAAACAGTGCTCAATAAACTATGTTCTATTTGAGTTGTAGTTAAATTAGGAGGTAAATATTAAGTTTTCAAAACAGTGAAACGCAGACAGGGAAATTCTACGTTTATGTATTTGTGCGTTAAGACTGGATGCAGGAATGCCCTTGGTTTGTTGGCCTACTGCTAGTTACAACATTCTGCTTCTCATTCCACACATTAGAATGTATAATCACGGTTGAGTTAGTAAATAAGCACTGTTATGTTTATGCGAGAACACAGTTGTACGCATGATACGAGGCTAAATATAAATAGTATTTATTAAATCTACGTCCGATCTAAATATCTATCGACGTCATCTCGGAATGAAACTCATTCTCGATCGATCGTTTTGAATGGAACACGTGCGCGCGGGGCGGACACGAAACTCGCCGATATTTCGCAAGCCAATAAGCGAACGTTCGCAGAAATCCGACTTCTCCAGCTCGCCTCGCGAATATGTTTAAAGAAGAAACAAACTCGACTTCGCAACAGCCGGGAATAGGAATGTTCATGAATTACGATACTTTTCGAATGGATCGTAATTCGCTAGAAGCTAGAAGCTAGAAGCAAGTATCAACCGTGTTGCTTATTGACATGTGAAATATTAACAGCCAACCGAAACGATTTCAGCCAACTCCAGTATTCCATCTGTGCGTGTTTCATAACAAGTTAATGCGCCGTAAGAAGCTGATGAAACGTAACCACGTATCTTCAGTTTTCCTCTTAAACTTTTAACCGGCGAGCACGTATATACGTCATTCCTTCGAATGACTTTAAAAATACGATTGACTTTGGAATATCTCGCAATTCGAAAGGGCATATATATGCTTCGGAATTTATATCACGAGGAATATACATGAAAAGATGGATGAATAATTACATACCAGATTTACGAAGAACAATATTTTACGGTAAAGAGAGAAGAAGAAGACCCGTTTCTTCCAGAAATCCATTATTTCAATCGATTTTCGATATTCAGTAATTAAATGATACCGGTTAAGAGATTAAAAAAAAAAAAAGAAACTGAAGGAAGCAACGTAGAAAAAGAAGTTTCTGGGTCAAGCCTGGAATTTACCGTAAACAGATATTGAATTTCTTCGACGAACCGCTCAAATTTCATCCCAATTTCATTAAATATTTTCTTTTTTTCTTTTTTCTTTTGCGCAATTTCGACTGATATATTACACGAAACGATCAAGTCGAAAACGTTTGGCTCGTCGACAGTAATGTTGCTCCGAAAGCAAAACAGCAACGATTCTTCCTTATAATCATTTTCAACGCAGTGCTTACTTAGCGAAAAAACACCACAGCGAAAATAAATCACAACAGTTTCATTCTCGAACGAACTATACGCGTGTGAGTATGTATCCTCCATTCATTACGCCAATCATAGGGATTACATAAGGCTGCGCGATTACCGCGTTACGTTTCCTCCTGTTCCATCTTGATCACCTGACTTCTTTTAATTATTCGCCGACTAACCGTTTAATTGGCGGAAGACATCGGCGAATAGTGTCGAAAGCTTGTTACTCAATGGAAGTCGAACGATCGCGGTATCGAAGCGAGCAAACGAAGCGTCTTGCCTCGTTTAACGAGCATCGTTATCGACGAAGTTGATCTTCGAGGACCGTGGCCATCACCGTGGAATCCAGGGTAACGCGCATTAACGGCATAATTTAGGAAGTTATGCCGATAAAACGAACGAACGAACGAACGGAGGGAGAGGGGAGGGGACTCGTCCGAAGGAGGATCCCTCGCCGCCACTCAGACAGAGACGCTGGAAGGGAGAACGATAATCTGAAAGTGGGCAGAAGCTTAATTGGCGTTAAGACAACGTCTCGCGACTTCAAGTTCAATTATCTAATGACTGCCGCTTAGCTTCTCCCTGGCTGGCTGCTTTCTAATTCCTTGGAAAGAATTCACTCGTTCAATACATATATGTATATTCGTTCTTTTTCTTCTCCCTGCTGTTCGTTCCTTTTTAGTCGTGGCTCAGGGTCGTTAACACCGCGTTTTCACCGACAAAGCGTCGGGGAACCAGGTGAAAGAAAATGGTACTTCTCGTCGTGGCCGGCTAACCCATTAAGGACCAACGTCGGGGTTAATGCAAGAATTCATTTGCAGTTCGTTTCAGCCGATTTGTGTTATCGAATTTTTCTAGATTCCAAGAACTCGTTCTTTTTATAGTGTTTCGTCGGTTGGTTTTCGTCTGTATAATTCAAAGGAATTGAATTGTTTGTGATATTGTGTACAGTTATTGCTTGCGTGGATCAACGCATTCTCTTTGGAGAATTTTGAGGTTAGGTAGTTTTCTTTAGGCAAATTTTACAGCCTAAACCTAACCTAACACTGCGCGCTCCAAATAATGTTTAACAAACGTCAGCTTGTTGAAATATTTCGACACAGTGTGATCGGAGGAACGTTTGAGTTTTATTTCCTTTTTCAAAATGGAGTTTACGCCTAGCGTTGTTAAATAGTTCATAAATTGTACGTTTCCATTACGACGTGGTTTCTAATCTTCGCCGCTTTGAACAAACAAGCAATAACTTTTGTTCCTGGCAACGAGCAGTAACTTTTGATGTGACGACAATAGAACTGCAAGTTGCAGTCTGCAACTACAGTAAAACTCTGTTTATATGAACTCGTCAAGGGACAACAACTGACTCGTCAGTTTACGCAATTGAAGTCTATCTAAGACTATTCTCCCGTCACTAACCGCGATTTTTCGTCCACGTAATAGGAACTCACGTTCGGACGAATGGATTCAATCAGTTCAATGACAAGAATTTATTAAAATTTTGTTCAAACAACGAATTGGTCGCGAAAATATTTGAATTTTCTAATATAAGAAATACTTGCATTAAATTTGTCTATAGTAAAATTTCATTTATACGAACGTGTTGAAAGACAAATAGTAATACTCTACTAGTCAGGTTCAAATAAGTGGAAATTAGCAAAACTTCATTTAGTTGAATATTGATTAAAATTCTTTTAAAATCAAATAAATGAAGTTTATGTAAATTGGCAACGAGAACGTGAAGGAACATTGGATAACAATTATTATATTATATATACTTATATACAATGAAGAGCGTAACTGAACCAGTAACGATGAAAAATTGTCGATAATATTTAAACTGTTACAACTTTGCAAAGGAAAATTATATAACCATCCACTTGTTCTTATTTTAAAAGCTTGAGATCTCTACTTCCACAGTCTTGAGCTCGTCGAGATGATTTTACATCATATAACGGGTGAAAATACCTTTTTCGTGACTAAATCCATCGTCGGTTTGAAGAATGAAATTGATGTCCTTGAAACTTGCTACACAATTTTTCCCAACATTTTATTGAACTTTGAATGCTAAAATTAAATGACAAAAATGCAAGAAATCTGAACATTTCGTCCCAACGTTTAAAGTTCGATAAAGTGATAGAAAATAAGTCGTGCAACACATTTCAAGTGAGAAGAGATTTCAGTTTTCAAGATCGCGACGGCTCTGGTCGTGAGAAAAATTGTTTATCGTTTTTAGAGACGTTTGAAGTTGTACAATTTTCGAGAAAAAATTCTCTACTTTCCCACCCGTTACACGGATATAAAATCGTCTTTGGAAGAAACGAAGAACCGAAGACCGTGAAGGTAGAGGTCTCGAGCTTTAAAACAAGATCAAGTGGACTGTTACACAATTTCTTTTTACGATGTTGCAACAGTTCAAGTCGTCGATTTTTCATCGTTATTAATTTCATACTGTTCGACTGTAACAACCATTGTGCCTCGAGAATCGCGAAACATCAACGAAAGATTCCTGCTTGTTGCGTTCAACGAGCACGCGGGGCTTAACACAGAGAGGCGAGCAGCATAGAAAAGGGGAGAAGAGAGGAACGAGATGAGAGATGGCGAGGGTTAACGAGCCGGTGGATTATCGATTGATATTCAAGATAAAGAGGCTCTGCCAGTGTGTTTCGCCGGCCGAGAGCGGGGCAACGAATTTATCTGCGACACGGAGCGTGTCGTTTGGCAAGATCTTGGTGCACGTAAACGCTCTCCCTCCAGAACACTAATAGCCGCCATTAACGGGCCAGGACGTGATCCGTTCACACGCTCGCGAATTCCAGGAAGCGATCATTCCGTTCTGCGACTCGCGGTAGCCTCGCCGTGTTGCGTACGTATCGGGGAAGAAGGAAAGGTATTTTTGGTGGGACGTTACCGTTGTTGCTCGTCACCTTCGCCTGCGTCTGGTGGATGTGGGATCGTGCGCCTCTCTATTTTGCACGAACCTCCATGACAGTTGATTCCAAACCCTATACGAGTATTTTCAAACGTACCGTTTGAATCTAAGCGGAAGAGCTTCGTGAGTATTTTTTGGAAACGGAAACGGTACAAGTAGATTTGAACACTGGTGGGATTTTTTATAAGCTTCACGAAGAAGCGTGTTTCTGTTCTACGCGCAATCTTCAAATGTTGCATCCGCGTCGGGCAAGCTCGCGGCAGCGTTTCGACATCGCGTATAGAAAATTACAAGAAATTCTATTTTTAGAGAGCTCAAAGCAGAAACCGCTATCGGCCCGATCGCCGTCTATGCGCGTGTCTGACAACTGAAGAGAAGCAAATTTCGTTTCAAACGTGTCATGCATGTACAATACAAGCGCCGTCACTTTTTCACGTCCAATCGGTGGCTTCTCGTCTAGGTCCTCTACGGGCAGAGAGATGAAAGGATCACACTTTGTAAAACTCCGATTTGCAAGATTCGAATACCGCTTTCGCGGTCTATGCTCGTTCTAGGATTCCAAGTGTGCTCGTTCTAGTTATTTCTACTTTCGAGTAACATTCAAAAGCCGAGACGGAGTTTGGATGTCGAACTTGGCTCGTTCTGTCAGACTCGTAGGTGCACGTCGGATTCGATCCGATCCCTAGCGAGAAGACTCGTTGAAGATCGTCCAGATCGATCGTGTCTGTGATATTCGGAGCGATTCTTCGATCTGCTGATAATCGGTGCCACTTGTCCAGCTTGGATCTTGGAACAATTTATACCGCGAAAAAAAGGGAAAGTGAAACATTTCGCAAGTTTTTATTGACTCGTGGAATTAGCACTTCGTAAAAGCTATCTCCCGAAACGATCTGTCTATTTATAACTCTTGCTTCACGATAGCGCTTTCGTTATGCGGTCGAGCCTCGGTTACTCGAACCGCAACGGAAAAAGAACGAACATCTTCGAATTTTAGAAATCTCGTATCATCGAGCAGTGATTTACCGTAATAGCTTTTCGAGCAATCTTTAAAATTTCATTTCGAGTCAGTGCTGAGAAGCAAGAATTTGATGATGCGAATTAATTGAAAAATTGATCCACGCTTGAACCGTGACCTGTCTTGTGAACGAGTATTGATTCTCGTTTGAAGGATCTAGGATGAGGATCTTCGTTCGATTTTACAGATTTTCGCAAATGAAGGTGTCTCTAATTCTCTCGGACCGATCCTTGCACGATTCTCTGCATCATTGACGGCGGACGTTCTAGGCAGATCAAACATCGAAATTAATATTCCGACGTGTTCTTAACTTCCTTTCTTGTCTTCCACCTCAGGTGTGACTTCCGTCTTACGCAAACAGGAAGAGGAATCGACAGACAACAAGCTGGTAGCAGGCCTTGTTATTTTTAGACGAGGAGTGATCGTATCACGATTTAAACCGGAGCGAGGATCGATTCGCGCGATTAAACTGGCTCGCGAGAGGCCGGATACCGATTGCTCGATTGTTATTCAACGTGCACGATCGCCACACGGTGGAACGAGTAAGAAAAATACTAACTGGACATGACGATTGCCTTTCCACCGGCTTAAGCTTCTGTTGCAAAAATTTGCGGTTGATTTTCACTCGTGTGAGGAAAGAACAGTGCAGCATACTTGGAATATACAGAGTTTCTAAAAAATTATTAGCAAAATTACTTAATCTGTGGCACAATGATTAATAGGGACGAATGACTCGTTAAACAATGGCACTTTTGTGCAAGTTTATCAGATTTTAATTGTTACTTTTATCTAAAAATGTATAGCTTCAAAGGATTTCAACAGGGAAAGATTAATTAATGATTCATGTGTATATTCTTTATTTTACAATTTATTATGCCCACAGATGTACATATCTGCATCAAAACTTACAGAAAACTGCACCTAATTTTATATTCTGTGGTATCAAGCACCATAATGATACGCAATGCGAAAAATTTGCTCCAGAAACAACTCACGTAGTAAATTATAAAATAAAGGACATATCGTTAAACACGTTGTGCAAATTATGCAGATGTGCACTTTCGTTCTAATCCTTCGAAGCCATACTTTTAGTTTTCCAAATGATCTGGGATACGCAGAGTTCAGCGAAAGATAAAAAGTAATAATTAGAATCTAATAAACTATCAATTATTTGTATTTTTCTCATTGTTTAATGCAATTACACGCAAGGAAACTTACTGTAGCAATAACTTATATGTAGGGGGAATCCATAAATCAAATTATCCAAGAATTCTTTATTTGGAAACTTATCTTTTTCATTATTGTGCTATTTTTGAGAAGATCGCTGGTCGTCGCCTAACCCGTAAGCGTAAAGGCGAGTTTAGAGACATAATTTTGAGGCACGAGTATTACAGTGGATATGTCCGCGCTTCATGTTTTATGGATGCGGCGAACAATTATAAAACAGTAGAGTATAAATTTTGAAAAAGTGCCGCGAAGAATTCGCGATGAGACAGGATGAGAAACAGACACTTCGTTGCTTTTGCGTTTGCGGCGACGATTGTTCGAATAGAGAAGGAAGCAATAACATTGGACAATCTGGTAGATTATAATGTCCCGTTGAATATTGAATCACTAACAATATGATAATAATATTTAAATACTGCAATAATTTCCATAAAACACGTACCTGTAAATATAACAGCACCTACATATATTGTCATTTATAAATTTACAATGCTACTTGAAAATGTTCAATTATGTCACGCGTGATGTTAAATTCATAAAAATAATTTTTAACTATCACCTGCATGCAATCGATTCTGCTGAAATATGTCCTATAGCGCGATATTGATAAACAAATTAAATTAAATATCGATAGATACATAAAAGAAGGTATTTCAACGAGTATTCGAATACTTTCACGAGCCCACAAGTGTATCTAAATACGTGGTGGTGTCAGGTCGTTTAGAGAACAAGTAGACGCGATGAAAAAGGAGCGTACGGTGAAAAAAAAAAAAAAAGAGCGTGGGCAGGAATTCCTCGGTCGCGTTTCCAAAGGATCGCGAACGCTTGTTGCACAACTAACTTGCACACGATCGGCCAATAGAGAAAAGCCTCTCTGCGGTTGCAGTCCGCGGAGAGTACTCGAGCTCTCTCGAGCTCCCTCAAGGTGGTCTCGTCTAAATATAGCCGAGTGGAGCCCAGAATAACAGCACGTCGCGAGCCAGCAATGACCAAAGCCCAGCTCGTTCACGAAGCCAACCAACGGAGCCAACCAGCCAGGATAACCGACCAGGTTGCTCAGTTTTGTCTACCGGCCCTTTGGCCTCGTTTCTCTCCCTATCCTCCAGAAGACAAAAAGAGAGAGAGAGAGAGAGAGAAGGGTGAGGACCACTACGATATCACCCTTGAGGACTTACGGCTTTATCTTTTTGTTTTTTAATATTTTTTATTAATATACTTCCCATTGTCTTTGCACAGTCGTTGAAAATATTGTCTTTTGAAAGGACATTCTACTATAAAAATCGTTGGTCGTTTGTGTGCATTTTAAAATTTAAAATAATGAAACTTAAATAGTAATTTGTTTTATCTACTAAAATAGATAATTGTACGTAATGTACACACACACACACTCTGCTTTAGATATCTCGTTACATTCATTTTACACATTTTTTGCATCCTTCCAATTCCTCGGAAATGCCGGAAATAAAAATTCGGGATCTAATAATAAAGATCTTATTCCAAATTATTTTTTAATAAGAAAAAAGTTATGAAAAATTGCTACAAATTTTAAACACTAATGTGACCTAACGCTTTGAAACAATGCAGATACTCTTCTATGATTCTTTCACAGAGTCGCGCATTCTCTTTGTTTATTTGGTGTCATTGACTCTAAGGAGAATAGGGGTCTGGTTCTCCGTTCTAAGTCAGACTAGTTTTGTCTACTGGATGATCAATCACCGATTAGGTTTTACGATTGTTGCATGGAAATCTTCCTTAGGTTATTTCCACTGAGATTACGTATTGACTCGTTGGTATTATTTCTCAAATTTTTCTTAATATTGTCAATCCAATTGGTTGCATGCAAAGAGGTCAGTTGTATATATGTGAGGATATTACGAGACCGTTTGCAACATTAAAAAATTTCATAGTTCTTTTCAATAGTTTCATTAACACTCCGTTGAATGCATTCAACAGTACAAGTTACTTAATATACAATATACAAATAAAAATTGAGTTACATTTATTAGCTCAACTTAAGTTACGTAAATGAACAGAAGGAAACAATATTTACATTGCTAATTGTTATAAAACAACGTTACACAATGGACAATATCAATGAATAATAATTAAGTAAATCAACAAATAACGTAGTCTTTTCACAAAGTTTACTACATATTTAAATGAATTTAACATGAACAACTTCAACGCTCTTATAATTTTGGCTAATAATTCTTGACTAATTAATATCTCAAAGACGTCAACGTTTACAATGACGTCTTTGCATGTCAGGAGGTTAATTATGAATAGATTAAGGATTTTTATGTATATTCATATTTTTAAGAATATAATTAGAAAGATAGAATCTCGATGAAAAATTGTTTTACGTATTAAATGTTACAGACGCCATATATACTTTGGAGATTTTATATATCGCATCTTGTGTCTAATAATTACAACAGCACTTGCATAGTCTAATTTTGAAATATCGTGGACAATTTTGGACTAAAATGTTTTTTCGGTTGATAATATTATAATGTTGAAGATATTGATATTCATTTATAAACTGCATTACTATTTAAAGTATATTAATGATTAAAACAGGATTTGTTTATCGTATCGTAAAATCGTCAATTGAATTAGTTATTGCTGAATCGAGATTATCCGATGATATGTTTCAATAATTATAAATGTCAATGAACGTGATCGAGAATTGATGATTATCACTATCAATCAACGCAAAGATTAGCTTGTCGTCAATCGTAAGAGTAATCGATCGAATTTGTCAGAATTGAATCGACCTTCTCTAAACTTTCGAACGATACTGTACGTTTTAGCGATATGAATATTAATGAACATCACGAAGGTAAACCTGCGAAGTTTACAATTACATAGAAACATTCATCCGCGGAGATGAAACAACGCGAGTATTAGTTTGATAGATCGTAAGATCGTCGGTGAAATTGCTCACGATTGAATCCCCTAATTCCCCCAAGGTCAAGATTATACACTCAACGAAGGCAACGCGCAAAGCAGCTTCATTTTAATCAGCAATATAGTACTCACAACGAACAATCATAATTTCGTCATTCTGATGCGGCTCGACCAACATCCTCCCGTCGTAGCCGAATCAATTTCGTTTTTTCTTTCTTTCTTTCTTTTCTTTTTTTCAATGTAATAATGATAAATGTCGCTGTCAAACGCTGTCGGTGTCAATAGTCAACTTCCTTTCGGCGAATTCACAAACGAGTGTACCGTGCTTATGAATCGCGGGAAGAGGAGTGGAAGAGGAGTTTCTTTTCTTTTCTTTTTCTGAGTTTCGTGTTTTCCTCGACTCAGTCCAATTTGGCGTTTCGAGACGAGATTCCGCGCAAAAAGCGTCGGCCGGCTTTACGATCGCACGCGGCATTAGCGAACGAGAGAAAAAGAAACGATTCCGGCCAGGTGGGTAAATTGCTGACGATCTCGACTTCCTGGAATCGTGGGAGGACTGGCAGAGGACGAGCTCAAGTGAGAGAGAAAGATTCCGTGTTCGATTTTGGTGCGTGTTATCGTGCACGTGCAGATTGGTAGGATTCTCGACTCTTTTCTTTTTTTTTCTCTCTCTTTTTTCTTTCTTTTTAGATACGAAGATGTAGGATGTGAATTTTATTTTGAAATAAGATGGTTGTCTATTTTTAATTCTCATTTGTCGTTCGTTTTTACGACTCAATCTATTTCCAGTATCACGATGGATTATTCTCGTAGTAATTACATAAATTATTATTCGTAGCGTAACTATTTTCTTGTATTTATCAAGCATTCTAGACAATTTCTAGTCAATTTATGTTGCACGTATATATAATGTGTACTAGAAATAACTCTTAATTATATATTATGTAGTTATTTCTAGTACGCATGTATCTACCTATTATTTGTAAATTAATGTATAAAAGTTATAAGTTGTGTCGAATGATATCATGTTATGATAGTTGTAAAAATCAACTCGCATAACAGATGAACATAAATACGTGGAATTAAAAGTTATAAATCAAATTCTACTAAAATTACAGTTGAATCGTTCAGTTACAATAAAATTGAAAATTACCATAACATTATAAAGAGGAATTATTAATAAGTTAAAAAAGTGCTTTCCCAATGTCGTTACAACTTCCATTTAGATAACTCGTAAAAACAACGGTCAATGAGCGGAATTACAAATTACAAATCAATGTCGTACTATTTCAATTTTTCAGTTTTCAATTATATCATGTTATAATATTAAATTATACAGTGTTCAATATTGCATATTCAATTGATCAATTACTCAATCATCTAATCATTCGACGTTGATTGCACGTTGATGCTACTCATTTTTATCGTTCTGATAAAAATAAAAATCACAAAACAAAGAACCATTAATAAACCAGAAGAGAAACATCGTTGCCCCACCGACGATCATTTTTCGTTGACAATTCTCCCCGCAATAACACTGTGAGGTTGACTGTGCAACGCTCCCCGTAACCACAAATCCCATAGCCGGAGCGCCGTAACAAAGGAAAAATGGCGATGGAGTTTTGCGGCGGTGGCCAGCGATCGCGACTCGTTCAATGTACGAATTTCGTGGTCTTTCTGGTTGTCAGCAGAGAGAAGCCTGCTCGGTTATTATTAAATCGAATTGGCAGGACGAGTATAATGCTGGATACACACAGGACAGAATTATTCAGTTCGCTGCTAGCAGATCGTAAATAAATCGCAGACAGCGATCTTTTGATGCTGGATCCACATTGCTGTTTGCAAGCATAATTCGTGAAGTGTGCAATTTCCTGCTGCAACGAACTGATTAGCGAACATCAAAGGCCCATCGATGGCTCGGCGGACTAACTGTTTGCCATCCGCCGGTAAATTGTTCGCGAGCTCCAATGTGAGTACGATGCTGACTGTTCGGTTCGCGAATTGCTTGCAAACAGTCCGTTCAGTGTGAATCCAGCATGATGCGCCGGGCATTGTTCACTGTTCGCAAGCTGTGGTCCGGACCCAACGGACGAGAGAAGAGGCAAGAAGCGGGAGGGAGGAAAAAGAAGAGAAGCGAAACGGAGCGAAAGAAGAAGAGCAAGGAGGTGGAAAAAACAACGGAAAGTGGATCATCGTGGCCTGGCGGTGGTCGCCACGGTTAAAGTAGAACTGACCCCCAGTTGTCACGTTTAATTTATATGTTAATGAGCGCATGTCACGTTTCAACGGTACGGAGCAGCCGCCCCGTGCACTTCACTCCATTCGCGAGCACCGCGAGAGAAGAGAGAAGAGAGTTATGCCCCGTTCATTCCACTCTCCTTCTATGCCCTCCTTCGTGCCGCCTGCCACAGGTTTATATTTAACCGCGCGCCACACACCATGGCACCCGACGCAGCCCACTTTGCCGCGTTACTCTCCTGCCTTCTTTCTCTTTCTCTTTCTCTCGATTCGATCTTTCTCGTCCTCCACCTACTCCTTCTTCCCAGACTGCTTCTACACACGCTTTTCTTTTTTCCTGATCTTTTGCCGCCTCGTTCGTTTCGTTTTTCGTCTTTCGATTTTCTAGCTTTCGTGTTCTCCGCTTCTTTCGTCGATCTTTCAATTTCCTAGAAGCTTCGTTTGCCAGAGGTTTCCTTTTGTTCTTCCTCTTTTCTCTAATCTTGTTTTTTTATTTTTTTCGTCGGTCTCCCAATTTCATTCAATTTTCTCTCTTTCGTTCGTTGTTTTCGCTTACTGATTTCTTTTTCTCGTGACGACTTTGCTCTCGCAGACTTTGTCATCTCATTTGACTGTCTTCAAGTCAATATAGATGATATTAAAACGTGTGTGTGTATTTAAGATACACGGTGAATGGAATTCGTTTGTATTAGTCATTCATGAAAATTAATGGAACGTTAATGGATGAGAAAGAGTTGTAGTAGCATAGATATAATATTTGACGTTGATGCTCAATGTAGAGAAGTCGGAACTTTGATACCCCTATGATCATATGGAATTAATTATTTTATTTTTATTGAAGAGACAACAGTTCAAAAAATTTACGATACATATTTTTAATATCATTGTAACAGTATAGAGTATTAAATGCACAGTGGAAATTAAATTATTGCTAAACTGCCGATTTTCATATAAATCTGAAGATGCAAAAATATATACTAGATAAATAATACAGAAACACTTATTTTAACATTTAATATAATGTAATGTAATATTTAATATATGTGCATATTTTCCAGTATCCTTTTATTAGGTCCTACACATCATTTTCAATTATTCTAACAAACGATACGAAACTTGATTGACACGCGAATGTTATCATAAATACACTCTGCAAATATTTCTCGCAACCACTATATGTCATGCTAAAATAACCGAGGTCGTAAAATTTGTCACAGTCAATTAATTAACCACACTTTCATACACAATTCTATCTTTCCACAAGCATAAACTCGAAACCGAGTATGTTTGCGCAGTATTTCACTTATTCAAACCTACACTCGCATTAACGCGTTGACTAGTACGATGGTTATTGGCGACCAGTATTTCTATCTGAATATCGTAGATGGTCATGTTATAGTTCTGAATATTTAAATAAAATGAATATCATTGATAAAGAGATTTTAAATAACACAAATAACTGGACAATACTGTAAAATTAAAAATATGTTCTTAGAAATTAAATATTCCAAGCTTTTCTAGAAAACAAAATTTCGAGAAATTCCGAAGTTTAAAGGGAAATTACTTTCCGAAAAATTTTACAGAATTTTTCGCGAATTCTGTAATTGAATGATTTTTACAGAAGGTAAAATTTTGAACAGTTATTTTTAATCCAACGATATTTTACTAATTTCAATCTAGTAATCTTAATTGCGATAGAAACATTCTTTCGATCATATTACTTTTAGCCTGAAAATTTTACAAAATTGTTGTAAAGTTGAACGACTACAGTAAATTCATAATATATCATAAAAGTTCAGTACTTTATTATCTCATAAACAAGATATCTATAAATTTCGCGTTTCACTCCAAACAAACACCTTCCAAAGCACTAACCACGATCGGGATACCGTGTCTGCATTACAGAAATGCTCGGACTACAAAGCGTCGAAGGTGAGCACGTTCGCGAGGACCGAGCCACCGGACACGCAGGTGACGAAGTCGGTGATCGCGTTGTTGCTGCATTATGGCTGGAACAAATTCACCATCATCACGGAGAGCGCTTGGTCGACGGTGGCCAGGTCATTGGAGGAAGAGGCCACCAAGAATAATCTCACCGTGAACCATTACAAGACCGTGGAAGATCGACACACGTGCTGTGAGGAGAGGCTGCCCTGCTGTCAAGTCAGCGTATGGTTTCAACTGATACAGGAGACCAAAAATATGACTAGAAGTCAGTTGAAGTTTCATTCTACGTTCGATATTAATTTAATTAATGTCTCGCAAGTCAAATTGATCGACTCTTTCGATTCTTTAAAATTGAATAGTTTCACCAATCAACGCCTTTTATTAATTTCTCAATTTCATTACGCAAGTACGGAATTAACATTCAATTTCGAAGATGCAAATGACCTCGATTATTTTCACAAGTCTAAGAAAATGACACTTCTTAAAATAAATTTCGCAACAAGCGTTTGTATCGCCATTTTTCTGTGCTTTTCAATTTCAATTTACCTAGTTGATCGATGTTCTTTTTATTAATTCCTTTATTACATTGCATAAGCGTGACATTAATATTCAATTCTCAAAAAACGAATGACGTACTTTCGTAAATCGATTCATCAAAAAAAAAATAATGATACAGGCAATAATAGGTTCTGAGATAAATTTTAAAAAACCGTTCAGAATATCGTCATTTTTCTATGCATTTCGATTTAATGCGGTTTTGTTAATTTCTTGATTGCATAATGTAAGTACAGAATTAATATTCAATCTCGTAATTTTTTCGCAAGAAGAAAATAAATAGTAGATTTTAAGATAAATTTCAATTTATGGAGTTGATCGATATCGCTTTTGAACGACTTATTCCCGAGAGTACGATCGAAACGACGTTTCTCTTTTCTCTGTTCGTTTATTAGCTTTCGAGAGCCTCTTATTACTCGTTTCCGTTTCTGTTTGTCTTCGAACCGCCGTCGTCTTCGTTTTTCGAAACGGTTTTAGCAGCTTGTAACACGCGAGTCTCGCCTCTTCTCGGTTCGAAATAGAGAGTCGTTCCGTGGAACGACTTAATCGGTTGTTGAATCGTGCCGGTTCGTGCGAGATTTTAGTGTCCCAGATAGTGGAATTGACCCCGTCAACGAAAGAATACAAATTGATCTTTAACACGTTCGGACGAAGTCCAGTAGCGCGAATTGATCAGAAGACGTTGGGAATAAACTTGAGAGAATTTTTCTTCCATTTTGTTTTCGCGTCTTTGGAAGTAGAATAGTTTACAAAGCGGAGAATTTCACGCGTAATATTCACGGCTTGATGATTATTCAGTGACCCGTTAAGGATCACAAGCGACAATAACGCATCGTGATATTACAGAGTTAATAAGTTATTAATCTAATTTAATGGAATTTCCACGATATTGAAAAATCGTATTTAATGCTATAGATCGATTGAAAAGGATTAGAAATAAAATGTTGCAAAATTTACAACGGAGAAAACTTTCACATTCTCTTCTGAAACAGATTCGTAGTTTGCCTAGATCTTTATAAAATTTCTCGGTGAAAAAAAAAGATATTTAATGTAATAACTGTGAGAATTATAAAACTGAGATTGTAAAGATTGTTTGAATTTGAAATTATAGAAATACTTGAAGGATATTTTTTAATAATAATTGATTAAACAGTGTAGTGAGTAGTAAAAGATAAAAAAACTGCATTTTAAAAAGTAATGTAACAAATCCGATAACGATAGTTGATTTAGTAGAACGTAAGATGAAACGAAAGATCTAATGGAAGTCAATAAGAAATCTAATTAACAGAATTAACAGAAACCTCGTGGAAACAAGAAATTTCATTCGATTTCTTCTGTTCAGTGTTTTTTGACCACTCGAGACCAGTACTTTCTTTTCGCGAATGTATTTTCGTCCATTTCCTGCGTGGAAATTAGCGCACGGTGTATAAATCTATCCTATGATCTCGCTGATAATTGCGCGGTGAACGGAACAGTCGTTTCCCTCCGATAAGAAAATGAAGCGTGAAAATCAGTTCCGTTGGTCGTCGACGGAGCGTTCCATTGAAGGCGGCAGCTTGTCTAACGAAAGACGTAAATTTGTCGATAGTTTACATATTCCTGGGAACGGCGATGTCGCTGATAGATATGATGAACTCGATGCAGAATCAACGGCTGCTGGACAACGGCGAGTACATGGTGATACACGTGGACATGATGACATACTCACCGCGCGAGGCGCAAAAGTACTTATGGAGTAAGTAGCAACGTTATCGCTAAATGCGAATATTTATGCAAATTCCGACTTCGTTTGAAGAAATGGTATCTGAAACTTCGTGGAAAGAGATTTATTGCTGTTGTCAAATATTGCAAGTAGTCGATTTTTGTGCGTTTATACGAGAAATTTAAGTGTGTAAAAATATATGGAATATATGAAGTATACAAAAATATATGCACAATATATACCTATATTACGTATGATTTGTAATATACGAAATATATCAAAAAAATGTGCAAAATTATAACATGCAATATACAAAGATATAATAACGTACAAAATATATAAATATTCAAAATAAAGTAATCATTATAGTATATTTATATCTAGTGAAATAGATATCTATTTAGATTTTTTATTATCTTTATACATCTATGTAAATTGCATAAATATCCGCAATCTAAATATAACGAACAGTTATCTTTTCATATCTTATATGTACCTATTTCCGTCATGTTACATTTCTGTGCATGAGTGCATAAACATCCGGAGTCTAATCATCGCGACTCTCTTGAACAACAATCAATAATATCAACGATTCTAATAACATCAAGTTACGAATTATAAATTACATATTTTTCGTGTAGTCTACGCTTTTTTCTTTGTATAAAGTATTAAGTACCAAAGAATATTTTTAAAATATTTCAACTATACAACCTTCTAAATTCCAAACAATACTTGTATAGACAAAGAATATTTAAATTACATTGTATTGTATCGTTATAAAAACATAAACATACCTTCAATAGGTAGTGTTTGATAAAACAATTTATCAACGCCGTTAATTTGCTATTGCCAAAAATTCCTCCAATAGTGTTAGTAGAATTGTGCAAGAGAGTCCACGAAAGGGCCAGTCCATAGACGAAACGAGTCGTGAAATTCGATTGACCCGGTTCTTCGCTCTCCTTGGCGGTCCTCCGTTGTTCCTTAACGAAACGTACCGCGTTCCTCGTTACCTCATCATTTCCGTATCTAATCCGAGATTAACTGAACGTCATGGGTCAGGCATGGCTCGCTCGTGACCCGGTTTCCAGCACGTGATCCGATTTTAATGGACGTTCCTCTAGAGTCTAGCGTCGGTCCCGTGTTGTTGCTCCGCTCTCGAAATCAGATATTTCCGTTTCCCCCCCACATACGAAACGGGGTAACAACACCACTTCTTTCTGGTCTCTTGCAGAACCGGAACACTTCGACAATCTGCGAAATTGCCTGGAGCCGAAAGACTTCCTCAAGAGGGCACGATCCTTGATGGTGGTGGTATCAACGCCACCCACGCAGAATTACGAGGAGTTCACTAAGAAGGTCAGGGAGTACAGCAGCAAGGAACCGTTTAACTTTATCATCCCTGAATTGCTGAGAAAGTACGAAAAGGTAGCTCCCTTTTTATCAGACATATAATGCTATATAATGCTCTTTGCGAAATACACGCGTATGTAGACTCTGTGAATAGTACTAAAAATGTAGGATATAAGTTTCTTTTCTGATTATTAGATATTACAACCAACGTTCTCTGCATCTGTGCTTAAAAAGTCTCAAGATATTCTTTGCTTTTAACCCATGATTGGTATTATTGACAATCGTTTGTAATAATTTAAATTATAAACTATATTGCTTGAATTAAGTTACTCAATTTCCGAGTTTTAATTGTAAGACCAAAGTGCTTTAGATTAAAAAGAAATAGGGAATGTTTTTTTAAGATCAAGTATTAAAATTTTTAAATGGTATATGCATTTTGTAATACAATTATTCATATATTAACACTTTGGAAGTTCTTTTCTTTACAAAGCAATGTTTTTTTCATTTTTGCAACTTTTTCATTTTTGAAACACAGTAATCTACAGTAATTTTTTTTTTTTTTTTTTTTTTTTTCAATGTGTGTATCTTTACATTTATGCTCATTTTCGCTTATTTACACTGCATGAGACAGAACTCGCTGTCATAATATCTCTAATAATTACTTAAATTATCATCAGCCATTCATTGTTGTAATGCCGCGTTTGATGCGAGATAGATTTTATAATGTCAATAATAATTAATGTGCTAATTACAACGAATTAAAACTAAACTTCATTAAAATACAATCTATCTTTGTTTAATGCGAGATATTAATTGTTATTATCATCGTGAAATATTACACACAATTTATATTCAGTCTGAAAAATTAAAGTTCAAATTAGAGCTGAAATCAGACTTTGTTAAAAATACAATTAACAATCTGCCTTTGTTGAATCGCAACCATACCAAACGTGAAATTGCAACTGTACCACGCATATAGCTCGATATCACAGATTTATTCTATGGTAGAAGAAGTTCAATTTTGTCCATCAAACGATCGAGTAATCTTCTCGTTTCAGTATGTGTCGATTCACGCCGCGTATCTTTACGATTCGGTGAAACTGTACGCGAAAGCTTTAGACCAGCTTCTGAGGGATCAACCCGAGCACACGCTCAAGGAGATTGCCAGTAATGGCACCCAGATCATCGAGACGATTATCAGAAATCACACGTATCAAAGTAAGTATACGTGTAATTTGTATCGCGAATTGCTGAGACGAGCATGAAGTAGCTCGATCTCTCGATAAAACAACATCTGATTAAAACGAGTAAATGTGATCGTACATTGTTTGTACGGATTCCTTGTACAATTGCGAGACATTAGAAACACTTCAAGATTGTAGATCGAAAATGTTAGATCTTAAGATCTAATTTTCAAGCATGATTATTTATTAAAAAATTTTACCAAGGGAGAATTATGATTATATTTATGAAAGTAATTTACACCAATTTTTCGCGTTATTACGAGATGTTGAAAACTCTTTGCGATTAGAGAACATAAAATTGTTCTAATAAAATGTTTTAAAAAATCAGTTTAGAAATTACGATTTCGTGTATTTGCGATATAATAATAGGTGTCAGCGGCGCGACGATCAAATTCGACAAGTTCGGCGACTCAGAGGGGAACTTCTCGGTGCTGGCCCTGAAGAAGGATCCGTTCCGTTTCAACAACTTCTCCTGCGACTTTCAAATGAAGCCCGTAGGCCAATTTCAACAGGGTGAAACTCTAGTGAGTGAGTTGTTTACAGCATTCGTGCAGCTCATTTCCATTCACATGTGTTCTCGTGATAATACTTCGACGATCGTTACGATTAATCGGCAAAAATTAGAAGATGGATTCGAATTATCGAAATATCAAGGGTGTACCGATCGTGTACAGGTGTACAGGCCATCGGAGGCGGTGGATTGGCCGGGTAAGAATAAACCGGAAGCGGAACCAGGATGCGGTTTCCTCAACGAACACTGTCCCAAAGACGACACGCACCTGCGGAGCATCGTGGCTGCTGGAGTGCTGGCCGTTTTACTGTTCTGCGCCGCTGTGATCACTATGAGCATATATCGAAGGTGGAAGATAGAACAGGAAATCGAGGGATTGCTGTGGAAGATCAATCCGAGCGAGATACATGGCTATCCTCATCTTGACAACATGATGTCCTCCCCTAGTAAGGTGAGACATAGCAGTTACAATTTGTCATTCTCTGATTTATTTGTTAATACCGCTTTCATCATTGAACCATTATTTAATTTTATTATTTTAACTCGTCCTTCATTTTTTGAATGTAATTTGATCTTTGACGTCAATTGACAGAATGGTAAAAAAATTAATACCTGTAAATAATTAAATTTGCAGATTCCTTTATTAACGATAGTTTAAATTTTTACTCAATTGCAAATACGATTGAGGATACAAATCTCAAGAGTCTGCATTTGTGGAAAATTGGAAAATACAAGAACATGTACGATTCTTCTAGCATTTTATCAAAAATATATGTTATGTGTTAGAAAAATAGATGTTACAGAGTTTCACTTCTGTATCTGTATATTCCAAAATAGCATAATATTTTATAAGAAAAATGTGTGGAATACACGCAACAAGAGTACTATAAACGAAACTTGCATCACGTACATACAAGTACGTACAAATAAAGATCTAATGAAATTTCAAAGATAAATATAAAGATAAAAAAAAATATAATTGTTGTTTTGTACAGAATGATTTATGCAACTGTAACATGTCATATTGTTTTCTTGTTGAAATTAGAGAAAAAATATTGAAGGACAGAAATAAGTGATTCTGGGTCTCATAAATATTCATGATCTAGTCTTGGTCTTCGACATATGCAATAACGCATATGCAGTTGCACTATTTTTTTTTAAATCGGAAGTTTCTTCTTTCTTTGCGTGCAGCGAATCTTCTCATCATTCTAATGTTCTCCAAATATTTTTCTAACCGTTGCATTATCTTCGTGTTCTACAAATATATCGAAATCCATATCTTATTAACTCTTAATTTTGATAACATTATAATATCGTGGTGTTAAAATTCTGTCATTAGAAATGTTCTCTCTATTATATAATAATATTCTCTAAATATTTTTCAAATTGTCGCACTATCTTCGTATCGAACTTGTCGTTGCAGTTAAGCTTAGTTAGTGCAATGTCCTACGAGTCAAGATGCGGGGGCCAGGTGTTCGCACAAACCGGGCATTACCACGGTGTGGTGGTGAGGATAAAGGAGCTGAAGTTCTCAAAGAAGAAGGACATATCCAGGGACGTGATGAAGGAGATGCGTATCCTTCGCGAGATCAGGCACGGTAACCTAAACTCTTTCATCGGGGCGTGCGTCGAGCCAATGAGGATATTGTTAATTACGGACTATTGCGCCAAAGGAAGTCTTTATGTACGTCACCTTAATACACGAATGAACGTGGTAATCTGGCCTGCTGGTGTTTTCAACGAATGATTGCATTGCGTGCCTGTTTCAGGATATTATCGAGAACGAAGATATCAAGTTAGACGATATGTTCATCGCGTCATTAGTTCACGATCTCATTAAGGTAAGTCTATACACACAGTTCGAGCTTGGAAATCGTAAATACATGTGTATGTGTATGCCGATTGCTCAAGGATTGTAAAAACATTTCCACTTCGTTGCAGGGTATGCTGTACATTCATGAGTCATCTGTGCTAGTCTGTCATGGTAATCTGAAGTCCTCCAATTGCGTGGTGACCTCGCGATGGGTACTCCAAGTCTCCGATTTTGGCCTGCACGATATGCGACACTGCGCCGAATCCGACAGCATTGGTGAACATCAGTATTATCGAAGTATGAAAAAACCAGAACAGTATTAATATATGTTGCATATAATAGAGAATATTATGTGCAAGTTTACGATTTTCGGGACAATTTTTGAAAGTTATTTAATTTAATAGAAATAACTCTTTCCATTTGGGAATTATATTCACGTTTTTTCATGATGAATTCATTTAAAGTAATTGCGTACAATCAGAGAATGCAATAATGTTTATGCTAGCACAAGTTGTTGGAGAAAATGAGCATAGGATTAGCACTACTTTATAAAAATTAGTAATGAGATGGCACACGATATTGCGATCACTGGTCCTTCTGAATTGATATTTCTGACTCGATTTGTAATTTAAATATTCGTTTTACACAGACCTATTCTGGAAAGCACCTGAGCTATTAAGGAATCCCAATGCTCCGATCAAAGGGACCCAAGAAGGCGATATTTACTCGTTCGCAATCATATTGTTCGAGATAATCGGACGAAAGGGACCGTACGGTGGCGTGAATTTAGAACCCAAAGGTAAATATATCCGCGTATAGTAATTGATGATCTTTAAAACATTGGCGACTGTCATTCGTTAATCGGCATTTGCCAAAAGGTAAAGCTGCAGAAATATAAATATGAACGTTAACAAATTGACAGAAATCATAGACCGAGTGAAAAGATTCCCAGAAGATGGTGAACCGCCGTTTAGACCTAACATAGATATACTGTCCGAGTCTGAAGCGGACTGTGCCGAGTATATAGTTAGTACGATTACGGATTGTTGGGCAGAAAGTCCAGAACTTAGACCTGACTTCAAAATGATACGAACGCGGTTAAAGAAAATGAAAGCGGGAAGGCATCGCAATATCATGGATCAAATGATGGACATGATGGAGAAGTATGCGAACAACCTCGAAGATCTAGTCAGTGAACGTACACGCCTTCTTTTCGAGGAGAAGCAAAAAACCGAGGATCTACTTCATAGAATGTTGCCTGAGTGAGTTTGAATGTAGAAATTCTTTCATTATTAATATATAAGTGCATCTAACTTTCTTTAACTATTACTTTAACATAAATTACAACTTCTTGCTATGGATCAAAATGGATCTAATACCTGATTGTATAGTCGGCCATGCAAGATTTAAAAAGGAAGAAAATTTTACAGTGCATATTGTGATATTATTATCCGTTTCTTACAGACCCGTAGCAAATTGCTTGACGAATGGAATCGGTGTGGAACCTGAAGCTTTTGACTTGGTTACTATATACTTTAGCGATATCGTTGGCTTCACTGCAATGTCAGCGGAAAGCACACCTTTCCAGGTATATTTTTCGCAGACGAATCGCCGAGGAAACAAGATATACAACTTCTTGCAGTTCTTAATCTCAATTCTTTCGCCTTTTAGGTTGTAAACTTCTTGAACGACTTGTACACTTTGTTTGACCGCATAATCAAAGGATACGATGTATATAAAGTAGAAACGATCGGTGATGCCTACATGGTGGTAAGGAAATCTTTTTTCAAATTTGATATACAACTATTCATTCATTTATATACTAAACATTCTTATATTTGAACATATAATTCTAATAATAATTGAACATATAATTCTATAACATATTATTTTTACCAGGTTTCTGGCTTACCAATAAAGAATGGAAACAGACATGCTGGAGAAATTGCATCAATGTCCCTAGAACTACTTAATGAAGTGAAAAATCATACTATAGCTCATAGGCCTCAGGACACTCTTAAATTGCGCATTGGAATTCATACGGGTATTGTGCATTGAAAAAGAATATCAAACTAAAAAAAAAAAAAAAAAGACGAATAAAAATTATATAAATATACATAAAAAATATTATAGGACCTGTGGTGGCCGGTGTTGTTGGTTTAACGATGCCTAGATATTGCTTGTTCGGAGATACCGTAAATACAGCTTCACGTATGGAATCAAACGGCGAACCATTGCGTATTCACATAAGTGAGCAGTGCAGAGATGCTTTGGATAAGATCGGTGGCTACATCATTGAAGAACGTGGATTAGTTCACATGAAAGGAAAAGGAGAGGTGAAAACTTATTGGCTCACCGGAGCCACTGAAAAAGCTATTCAAAAACGAGAGGTTTGTATAAATATCAATTTACGATATTACCATAGACAGATTTATTTAATCTTTATTTCCATGTTACTAGGTTGACGTTGGTGATCTTCCACCACTATTTTGTAGACCAAGGAGAAGTCCGAAATTAAATTCAGATTCTCGTCAGGCTTCGTTATTAGCTGGTCTAGGAGCAGGCAGTCGCAGACAGTCGAGCGTTCCAAGACCGATACCGGATGATACTTCGTCTCAGTACGGAGGATCCAGTCCAGTGCCTAAATCGCTTAACTCTCGGAAGATAGAACGGTCTCCTTTGTATTTGACCGATAGCGTATCAAAGATAACGCTGGTGGACAATATCGTGTTGCAAGAAGACGGTAAAACTCGAGCGGCTAACATTAAGATGGCACTCGACGATTTCTTTATCGATACGAGGCCGAAATTTAGGAAAAATGCTAGAGTTTTGTCAACGATTGCCTCGTCGTCCTCCACGAGCGATTATCCGTTCCAGACGATAATAAGGGAATCACGTTCGTTAGATCCTTTCCCGCTGGAGCTCTATAGCAAGAGGTTCGAGTCGCCGAATTTCTCTTGGAAGGAGCCAAAGAAAAGCTTTCGATCGCTAGAAAACTGTGAAAAGTGCACAAGGACTAACTCGAAGACGAATATTTCTGAGAAAGTGTTGAATAATAATTATCCGAATGGTAATGTAATAATAGTGCCCCATACTGACGAGTCGCCGAACGAGGCAGAGACACCATTACTAGGAGACGAGAGCGGCTGTATGGGAGAAATCATGCCTGTTAAACGTTGGCGTTCTCTCGATCAAGTGGTATCCGTTCCTAGTACAGACAGTGTGCCCGACAAAAAATCGTCCGCAAGAAATTCGATCAGAAGCTGGCTGGTAAATCTATTTAGCGGCAATGGATTGCGCAACAGCGATGTTTCGTTAAGAAGAGGTGTAATAACAGGTTACGATATGCAATCGGAACGGGAAAGTGTAGTTTGATACAAAAATCAATTTTGTAAACAGGAGAAAGAAAGAAGGGAATTCAATCTTCTATTATAAAACGCATATGAGTGCAGAAAAACAATATTAGATTTATGAGTCATAAGCATGATGTATTGTTGCCATCTTTTTTAGCGTATAAATATGTGGAATGTATGGGTATAAAAGTTACCGATTGTGTATATTTTTAATACCTATATTTTATGACTTGTATTAAACTACGCTTTATATTGGCGGCAAACATGTTTTTTTTTTACATAGTGCGAGATTTATCTGTTAAAATTTTTAATCCGAGAATATAATAAAACTAGAATGACTTTTATAAAAATAATTCTAACCAAAGTATATACAAATACAGAAATCATGTAAGAGAGTCTATCTCAAGGTATAGCACAAACGATTCCGGTTTTAATACAAGAAAAAAAGAAGAATGTGCATAGTTGCAAGTATACATTTACAGAAGTTCGAAACACTCGTTTAAAACATATGTATGTATGTATATATGTGTATGTATGTACAATTTCGATACTTGTTCACTGAAGGAAAGCAAATTATCCGTATGGCTGTGAAAAGTGAACTAGATTGTACCTAAGGTGCTTAGTAATATATCATCTTGTCAAATGTATATAAGTGAATAATAATATATAGATGTAAAGATAAAGTGTAAATTAAAAGAAATATTATCTTCTGTAAGAGCTGATTAAAGATTCATCTTTTGAAATGTTGTATAATTCGATTTTTTAACAGAAAAAGGTACATTCTATTCCTTTCTAATATATTTACTTTTCAAGTAAATGACCAAACAATATACACATATTGTACATATTTAATTATACTATATATTTTACAAATATGCTAAAAAAAATATTTTATTCATGACCTGATAAAAACTTTGACATGAAATCCTTTGGCTTTGGTTCTTCAGTCTCTTTCCAATAACGCAACAATGTTGCAGCTGGTTTCCATTGAGCACAAACTTCCTGAAGTTCCATTTGCCCCTACCATAACATACTTATTAATATATCTATTATAATATACATAAAATGAATAGGAAAATATTATCCTTACCTTAACAAGTAACATGTCAATTACTCTTAAATCACGTACATTAGCATGACGATAAAATTCTTCCCGTAACTTTTGCTGACACTCCTCCTTTGTTACTGGGAGAATATAATTAGCTTCTGTAAAATAAATTAATTATATATAAGTACGTGGGTTTCATAATTTTGTAATGGGAGCGACAGATGAAAAATTTTCATCAAATTATAAATCATTTAATTCTAAGTTATTTTCGACAAAATTGAAATAGACTAGAGAAAAAATTAATATAACTTAAACCTGATATAAAAAAATATTGCAGATTTAGTAGATGTTGAGGTTAGGTAACAAGATCTAAATGATTTCAGCAAGTAATAATGATTGGAATACTTACTAATAAATGGAATTTGACGGTACCATGTTTTATATAATGTTATTACTTTCCTATGAGCTTCTATGTGAGTCAGTGATAAAATTGGTTTTACTTGTTTTAAACCTGATGTTACAGGAGTAGCCATTTTTACAGTTCACATATATACCACATTACCTATATGATACCAACTTTTTCAATTATTATATGAAGATATCATAAGAATATTTAAAAATATGTTTAAAATACGAAAGAATAAAATACGACATTGAATATATAGTGTTCTTTTTTATTAAGAGTAATTCATTTTTATGTACTTTTACTTGATTCAGTATATATTTTTTATTATTTCACTATAAATTATTAAACTTGTATCAAGTTCAACTTCTTGTAAGAAGTTCATATTGTACAAAACACACAAGGATCACACATATATTATTATATTGCTGAAAACAAATTGAGAAACACTTTTCTAATGAAACACGAAAATCACATTGGTATATATGTTTGTGACACTGATGTTAGTTGAGTTTACAATAACCTTAATCGGTTAAAGGTGTTAATCTGTTCTTTATACTACCGGTGATAAATATTGTGTTTAGTCCTACAATCTTAGTTTCTGTATTTAGTAGCGTCTTTTGTAAGAAATCATTCCCCGTTTTAAAATATAATCAATATTAAAGCCTAGATAAAATAATTAGTATTTTCTTTCTTTTTTTTTTGAATAGTAATTTATTATAATAAAATATGGTAGTTAGACAGTATCAGGAAGAAATAAAATATTTAGAAAAGATAACTGAAACATGTTGGAAGATAAAAAAAGGTTTTCAACCTAATATGAAAGTAATCGTTTACGATATAATTTTGATGATATATAATAATGATATATATTTTCGTGTATGTTAAGTACTTTTTAATTCATAGGTTGAAGGTGTTTTTTACGTAAATAATAGTTTGGAACGTTTAATGTTTGATGAATTAAAAAATGCATGCAGACCAGGAGCAGTGGGTGGCTTTCTCCCTGGTATGAAACAAATTGCCAATGTTGCTGCTCTTCCTGGAATCGTTTGGAGGTCTGTAGGATTGCCTGATGTACATTCTGGATATGGTTTTGCCATTGGTAATATGGCAGCATTTGATATGAATGATCCAAAATCTATAGTATCACCCGGTGGAGTAGGATTTGATATAAATTGCGGAGTACGTTTATTAAGAACTAATCTGTTTGAGGAGGATGTTTTACCTGTGAAGGTATCATTTTTTATGAATTGTAGTTTAATAAAACTATATTATAAGAATGAAAATAAACCAGTGCTATTTTCCAGGAGCAACTTGCCCAGAGCATGTTTGATCATATTCCTGTTGGTGTTGGTTCGAAAGGAATTATACCTATGAATGCAAAGGATTTAGAAGAAGCCTTGGAAATGGGAATGGATTGGTCTCTGAGAGAAGGCATATATTTTTAACTAAATTACACTTTACTGTCGCTATAATTACATTACATATTTATCTTTAAATTTCCTACAGGTTATATCTGGGCAGAAGATAAGGAACATTGCGAGGAGTATGGTAGAATGCTTAATGCAGATTCTTCTAAAGTATCAATGAGAGCTAAAAAACGTGGACTTCCGCAGGTGAAATATTAAGAATTTGTTTTTATCACGGACATACATATATTAGTTTTTTACCATTTAATCTAATTGTCCTACAGTTAGGAACATTAGGTGCTGGAAACCACTATGCAGAGATTCAAGTAGTAGATGAAATTTATGACAAATGGGCAGCATGTAAAATGGGTATTGAAGAGAAGGGTCAAATTTGTGTGATGATTCATTCTGGTAGCAGAGGATTTGGGCATCAAGTTGCAACCGGTAATATTTATACAATAAACTCGTTTTCAGAAAGCAAATGTACATAAAATTTTTTTATACTCTATAGATGCCCTTGTACAAATGGAGAAAGCCATGAAACGAGATAATATCGAAACTAACGATAGGCAGTTAGCTTGCGCTCATATAAAATCTCAAGAAGGTCAAAATTATTTAAAATCTATGGCTGCCGCCGCGAATTTTGCATGGGTTAATAGAAGCTCTATGACATTCCTCAGTCGACAAGCATTTGCCAAACAATTCCAACAGTCTCCCGATGATTTAGATATGCACGTTATATACGATGTTTCTCATAATATTGCAAAAATAGAGGAACATATGGTCGAAGGAAAACAAAAAACCCTTCTAGTACATAGAAAGGTAAAAACGAAAATAAATAATAATTAAGATTAATTATATTTAAGAACATTCATATAATTGCATTTTTTATAGGGATCTACAAGAGCATTTCCACCTCATCATCCCTTAATTCCTGTAGATTATCAATTAACAGGTCAACCTGTTTTAATTGGTGGTACTATGGGAACTTGTAGCTATGTTCTTACCGGAACTGAACAGGCTATGAAAGAAACATTTGGTTCCACATGTCATGGGGCAGTAAGTATTTCTGAATGTTTTTTTTTTTATTTATAAATGTATCTAATGTTATCTAAATTAAATATAACTTCTTTCAGGGTCGAGCTTTATCCAGAGCTAAGTCACGTAGAAATTTAGATTACACTGATGTATTAGAGAAATTAGAACGACAAGGAATCTCAATTAGAGTCGCTTCACCTAAATTAGTTATGGAAGAAGCACCCGAGTCTTACAAAAATGTAACGGATGTCGTAAATACATGTCATGCTGCAGGCATTTCTCGGAAATGTATAAAATTAAGGCCAATCGCAGTTATCAAAGGATAATTGTTCATGCTATACATGCATTATCCGTGTAAGAATTTTGATTTGTCCCTCCCGTTTTTCATGGAAAAATTAAAGTTGCATGATGACTTGATATTACAGACATTTTCAGGATAAACTAAGACTTTGAATAATCATATGTTTTCTATAACTTCTATAATAGTCACATTGAATTATTATTAGCAATGTTGATTAAATGTTGATCGAATTTCTGCGTTCAAAGATGATTAGAATCATTTAATAATTATATGACATCTATTTATTAAAAAACCGTATAATTTAAGCGATGTGAACATTATGAAATATCTGTTAAGATATCGTCCATCTTTTGTAAATTATGTAAATTTTTGCGGAAATATATAATTATAAAAGTGTATAACACTTTTAACGATATTTTGATGTGACTCGATATTTTTAGCATACGTTCTTTTTCTTCAATTTTCTCAAACAAATGGGTATTTAAAAATATGGTATAATAAATGAGATTATTTTAAAAATATTACATTAGCATTTTATTAGATAAAATGTACAGTTACCTACGCACGAAGTAAGAAAGCTATATTAGACTAATTCGTTCGACTTTACACGGGAATTAAATTCGCTGTGTTACGCTTGACAAATCCTCCAGTGACTACAAGAAGAGGAGAGTAAAATTACAGACAAGAGGATACGACGGGAGACAGAGTTCTATCAAATTGTGTAGATAATGGAAGCGAACCATCACCATAAATAGTAAACATTTTTCTCTCGTACACATTCCGTTTCTATATATTTATATGTATAACTTGATTCAGGGTACTCGTATGTATTGGTTGAACGTGTAATACGCTCGGTATGAACCCTAGAGAGGAAAGAGTTTAGTCACTGGAGGAGTTGTTAAAAGAAATACATGACCGACCATCAAGAAGAAAAAGAAAAAGTTAATATGGTCCGTACTGCATTTCGTTGAGAATTAAAAAATTACGTTATAAAATAATTATCCTAGAGTAATTATGATAGGTGATAGTCAGGAGATGGTTCAGCTACAGATTCGGTAGTGAACAACGGATTTGGGAACTCTGGTGGGTGTGGCAGTGGTCCAGCAGTCTTTGGCTGACGACGATACGCCATTAGCCAGCACGATACAGCAATAGCTACAGCGACTAGTGCCAAGAGTGCTGTAATTACTAGTGCTATCACAAAGCCGACCATAGAAACGCAAATGTCTTCCACTTTCTGAGCTGAAGTAACTGAAACAGAAAAGAGATCATGTTTTAATTCAATGATCAGAGGCTAATGGAATAGTGATGGGCAAATTAAAAGTTAATTATTTAAAAATTAATATGAAATATCTGTAAAAATTAAAATTGGCTCAAGCTTCGTCATTCTAAAAATTCTTCTCTAATTGAAAACTTACTTTCAGCTGGATCTGCTGTGAACCTTTCTTCTCTCCTCTCCAGAGTGAATATAAGATTCGACTGGATCGTTATTTCTTCTCGAAGTTGTCCTTCGAAGTTGTCTGTGACACTTAAGGACGTATCATTCGTCTCGGAACTCACGTCTCGACGGCGACGACCGAAAGCGTTGTATCCTCGACAATTGACCTGGAAGAAACGTATTAATACCCAATTCAACATCTTAATATACCAATTATTTATTTCATAATGTTAGAAGAACACTCACGGGTTGACAGCGTCCAAAACACACACGGATATTGCACTGGAATCGAATATTGTCGCTACTTGGGAATTTGAAAGCATTAAAGCTGGCCATTAACGTTTGAGTTTCAGGATTCTGTTCCCATTCTCCGAATATCGTCGGATCTGTCGCGCAGCCGTTTTCATCTGTTACAATGTACTCATTCTCCAAGTTGTCTTCCATCGTTTTAGCCACGCAATTTCGAGCAAATCCACCATAAATAGTGGAAGGCTGAACTTCGACTTGCAACATCAAGTTATCTCCAATTTCGGCAGAGTTTATTTCGTTTCCGTTTTGAGTGACAATCTTCATTAGACATACTGGTGGAGGGCCAGTATTGGCAATGGTACCAGCTGTAGTTAACATCGAGACGTTGAAACCGAGGGTGACGTTTTGTTCTCCAGTTTGATATATGCATTTAATATGGTAGGCTTGAGTCTTGTATGTCATTAATTTTGGATGTTTTTGTATGACCAGTACGAAGCTTGCTTGTCCGTTTACATGTATCAGTCCACAATTTCCAAATGCCACCTTGAATATCTCGGTTTTGTGCATAGTTTCTGCTGGAATGGAGACAACCCTTCTACACTGTTCATCTTTGCTGTGCCCTTTCACATACAGAACACCGTCGAATTCCTGATCGTGAAGGTGTATTTCAACTTGCACTCCATCTGACAAACAACTGACAACCATCTCTGGTCTAGGGAAATCGGTTCGCCACCGATTTTTATCATAGCATTGAGTATAAGCATTTCCAATATATCCATTGATACATATGCAAATGGCTTGATGACGAGTAGCATTGCAGAGCGCATAAAGGCCACATAATTGAGTTAAACAAGGATCTTCGCATGTCTGACTCGTCTTATCGCAGAATCTATTATCCGCACAATCGTCGTCGTGTTTGCACTCGATTATATCAACTAATTTGCAGTATCCATTCGCATCCAGCCTGTATCCATGTTGAGTTGGACACACGCAGCGACCATATTCATCGATAATCATACCGTTCTCCAAGGCACATACACAGTAACCTTCATCATTGATAATCATTCCAGATTGTTTTCTACACGTTATACACACTTCTGTCTCGTCCTTAGCTGATCCAGGTGGACAGACACAATTACCATACTCGTCGAGAATTTGACCTTTCTCCACTGGACATACATTAGTTTTGTCACAGCGAACGACTGCATTTCCTCTGTATCCAGGAATACATTCACAAATCATGGTTCTTACAGGAGATGTGTCGAGCACTTTGCAATCTGCATTTATTCCACAAGGTTCAATCTTCACGCAAGGATTGATGCACTCGCCGTTGAAACAGGCAGTCTGAGATGGACATTCGTTATCCGCTTTGCATTTCTCTGTTAGTTTAGTACATCCCAGTTTAGTGTCCCCAATGTAACCAGATGGACAAGCACACTCAACTACATGGTTATAAACGTTGCAATCCATGTTTCCGGTACAAGAATTCACTGCGCAAGGATTCTCGCAGCGATCATTGATACAAGCTTTATTCGTAGGACAATCAGAGTTACTCTTGCAACCAAGGAGGACGCAAGAGACTCTTGCATTGCCTCCGTATCCTGGTGGACATTCACAGATCGCTTTATGATTAATACCACTGCATACGGCGCCTTTTCCGCAAGTGGACAACAACGGAGAACAAATTGGAACACAGTTGTGCTGAACACACGCGTGTGATCCACTGCAATCACCGTCTGTACGACACCCGGCGACTTTAGTGCAAGCCAAATCAGGATTACCATCGTATCCCAAAACGCATGAGCAGATCGGTTTATGATTTGTGACACTGCATTCCGCATTGGGACCGCAAGCGCAAGGATTCTTGCACACCGCGTTAATACAAGACTTCTCCGAAGGGCAATCGCTGTCTCTGGTACATTCTACCTCTACAATCGGTTTCGTCGGTCTACAAGTTCCGCTGCCACTGCTCACGTATCCACTAGGACAAACGCAAACCATCGTACGTACTGGATACGTTGGAAGAACTTTGCATTCAGATGGTTCGCTACAAGGTTGCACGACAGTGCAAGGATTCTGACACTTGTTATCAAAGCAGGCCAACAAATTAGGACAATCACTGTCCTCTGTACACTCTGGCCTCTCCTCTGGTTTACAAGCAATGTAAGGATTGCCAGTGTGATAAGCTGGACAACGGCAAATTGGTAGATGATTGAAGACTCTGCATTCAGCTCGTGACGAGCAAGGATTGCTGTGAACGCAAGGATTGATACACTGCATGTTGATGCAGGAATAGTCTTCTGGACAATCGCCATTGCTGTAGCAACCAATAACTCTGCAACGATCCAAAGGATTTCCATAATAACCTTTGCGACACCGACAGTCGGCTTTGTGGTTGTTAGGGAAGCACTCCGCATTTACTCCGCAGTTATCGGTGATTAAACAAGGATTCACGCAGTTGTTGTTCACGCAAATCTTGTCTAGAGTACATTCGCTGTCGCGCGTGCATTCCACGGAATAGCAAGCGATGTCTGGGTTGCCTTGGTAGCCTTCGTCGCAGGAGCAGATCGGTTTGTGGTTTCGTACGTTGCACACGGCGTTGGTACCGCAGTTACACGGATTTCTGCATTGTCTGTTGATGCAGGCTTCTGCGTCGCTGCACTCGTCGTTCGTCGTACAGGTACCGATTATCGCTATTTGGACTGGAAAATGAATTATTTTTTATAAAGAGTTACAGATGCTTTTGTCTATTATCAAATTTAGAATCAGATATTAAAATCTCAAAAGAAATAACAATTTCTTCTAGTAGATCTTCTTATATGTTATATTATCATTTATACTACTAAAATTTTAATTAATTATATTTGAAATTATAACATCCTTGCTTCTTAAAAGAATATACAAAGTTTATTCTAGAAGAGGTTCTATTTTTTCAGTTACTTCAATGATTTCTATCCCTTTATATTAATTATATTTCATTTTACGTGTATCATATTAAATTATGATTATACATAAAAATTCTACCTATAACTTTAGAATCACTTACTTGGTCTACAAACGCCATCAATATCAGTGGTCCAGCCCTCAGGACACGTGCATGTCATGGTTCTTACCGGAACAGTGTCCAAAACGTTGCAACGTGCATTCTGTAGACATGGTTTGATCACTGGACAAGGATCGATACACTTATTTTTAATGCACACCAATTTGTCAGCGCAATCAATGTCGATTCTGCATTCCGGTTCGTCGACTTCTGTCGTGGGAACATGCGTGCAATAGGAATATGGATTTCCAGCGGGAATATTCTCTGGACAACGACAGGTGGCTATGTGATCCTGGACATAACAAATTGCGTTCTGAGCACACGGTGACTCTTCTAAGCATGGACTAACGCAACGTCCACTGTAGCAAGCCAAATTTCTAGGACAATCATGATCAGCACTGCACTCTACTCTTTCACAGTGCACTTCTGGATTGCCTAGATAGCCTGGACCGCAACGACAAATGACACGGTGGTTTTGGCCGTAACATTCCGCGTTTATTGCACACTTGTTCTCCAGTATACAAGGATTCACGCACTGGCCGTTGTAGCACGTGGCTGCGTTGTTGCATTCGCTATCAGATTCACAGTCCACTGGAACAGAAGGTTCTTGTGAAGTTGAAAAGCAAAAATGAGTTGATTATTTAATTCAATTGACTTACATTTGAAACAACCTAATTGAGGATTTCCGGAATAACCAGGCGGACAAACGCAAGATGGATAATGATCTACGACATTGCATTTGGCGTTTGAACCACAATTGCAAGGATTGATGCACAAATTGTTCACGCAGGCAGCGTTACCCGCGCAATCGCTGTTCGAAGTACATTCGGCTACAATTCCCGCTATAAAAGAATGTGTAAATCAACGAATTACTATACAGAACAAAGTAATAAAAGATCATTCTTCAATGTATTTGCTTATTATTAGACTGTCAATTTTCATACAAATTTTTATATTTTTGTGAAAACATAGAAAGAAGTAGGACTTAGATCAAGATTTGTTTCACTTATATTAGATATTATAATTGGTACTGTACTTCGAATATTTTGTATACTTTTGTGTGTTACGTGCATTCTATGCATTTTTCTATCTTGAAATTTTCTATAAATGCGTAAAAATCTGCAGTCTATTTGATTATTGAATCCCGATGTCCGAATATTAATAAGAATCATCTTATATTAATTTTCTTAAGCTTAAAAGACTTACGTGGGGCACAATTGATTCTTGGATCACCAATGTAGTTGACAGGACATCTGCAGATTGGGTTGTGATTATTTACGTGACACAATGCATTTCTACCGCACGGATCCTCGACGACGCAAGGATTCACGCAGAGAGAATTTATGCACTGTTTATCATTGGAACATTCACTGTTAGTGTAGCATTCTGGACGATCTGGTGACAATAGTACTGGAACTGGAACACAAAATTTCGAAATTCGAAGTACACGGATTTAGAATTTTAAGTGTTGAACAATTAGTTAACACTTTACAACTGGCACAAATTTCTAGTGGTATTATTAACGAAGCACAATAAATATTAAAATTTTTTAATTACAAAATCCCACTATAATAGCTTTGAAGATTTTAAATATTCCCACTATGATGGTTACAGTTTATATTTTAATATTATATCTAGAATTCTAAAATCTATGAAATTAAATTAAAATATAATGTATAGGATTATTTGAAAATTTTATTAAAAATATTCGAAACTTACGTCTACCACACTCGATGTAAGGGTTGCCAGTAAATCCAGAAGCACATTGACAGATTCCAGTTGCCACGCATTGAGCATTTAATCCACACTGTGTGGTGAGACAAGCTTCAATGCAAATTCCACCTACACACTTGTCAGAATCGTTGCAGTCTTGATCTTGATGACATTGCACAACTAATATCGTACAAAAAGAAAAAAAGAAATAATTAACGTCGTGATACAATGACGTAGTTTCAAATGATAAAAATATTATACGATTATTGATTTTAGAATTAACATTAATTAAAAATTAAAATTATTAGAAATAATATCTACCGATTTTTTTGCACAGCCCATTTATGTCGGTAATGGTGTTTGGAGGACAAGTGCAGATCATCGTACGAAGAGGCACCGTGTTCAATACTTTGCATTCTTGTTCACCAGAGCACATGTTGGAGGATAAGCAAGGATCTTGGCATTTTGAGTTAATGCACGCGAAGTATGCTAGACATTCGCTGTCTTCTCTGCATTCTGGTTCGATTGGTATACCTTGGGGAACAAGAGAATTATTTTTAATTTTTCCGTCTATTTTACATGTTCTTATGTAGATGTTAAAATATCATTGCAAATTCATATTTTTACAAATATCATGAAATGGAATTTTTACTTGCTAAATTGTTTTATATATCTATTTTATTAATATATTTACATATTTATCTACAAAATAATCGTGCCAAAAATCTACAATATTTCTCCACAAATAAAAAAAATTCGCAGTGTATTAATTACTTACCACTACACTCAACATATGGATTTCCAGTAGTTCCCAGAGGACAAGTGCACTTAGGTTGATGATCTCTTGCGATGCATTTCGCTGTGTCCGCGCAAGTATCTTCTTCGCAAACTGGACGACAGACTCTGTTCAACCTGTCGCAGGCTTCGTGATCCGCACAATCTTCGTTGTAATGACACACTGTGGAGATGCAGGCGATCTTTGGATCACCTTGGGTACCTCGTGGACAGACACACTGTGCTCTGTGCGAGGCTGCGATGCATTCTGCTCCACGACCACACGCGATGTCTCCAACCAGACAAGGGGTGACACAGTTGTTGTTTCGACAGATTTTATCATAGGGACAATCGTTGTCTGATTTGCATTCAGCTATAAAGAAAGAAGAATAAATTTTTGAATAAATTTTTCAGGGCGATAAATTTGAAAATTATTGGTAAAGTTAAAAATTCAGAACTACAACAGTAATAGAATTTTAAACTCTAAGATAAAGAAAATTGGAAAAAGATAAAATATTATAAAATATAAAATTAATGAAATTAATTTTCCAAATGATAAAGTTCAAAACTGTCAGGTAAAATTTAAAATTTAAAAGGTATAAAACGAATAAAATTTATAATTAAACAAATTTAAATAATTTATTCCAAATAATAGAATCCAGAATCAACATTTTCTAATAATTTATTTATTTATAGTAATTAAGTTATTGTGAAACATTCTGTGACGAACTTACGTCTGAAACATTGGACTTGAGGATCTCCTGCGAAGTTCTGTTGACAGTGACAAGTCGGATGATGATTGACAGTGATACACTCCGGCGTTCAGACCACATTGCGTGCTGACACATGGATTCTGACATAGTTGGTTGATGCAAGCCTCGTTGGTCGCGCAATCTACGTTTGATGTACACTCTGGGAACGAGTCAGTATCTACAACAAAATTAAAACATTTCATATAATTAATCATCAGTGACATTAATTCTAATTATTTATCTTCTACACTGTAACAACTTTAATTACCTCTATAACAGTTTACAAATGGATTGCCAACATTGCCACGCGAGCAATGACACTGTAGATGATGATTTTCGACAGAGCATTCCGCATTTGACGCGCATGGATTGATAATGCACGGATTGATGCACTTTTCATTTAGACAGGCCATATTTGACAAACATTGAGAATCAGATTTACAAACAGCCTCGATTTTCTTGTCCACTGGAGAAAAGAACAAAATTATTATACGTAACTGTATATAATAATCTTCGTATTTTCACATTATAAATTGCTAATCAAAGAAATCTTGACGATAAAGAAATAATTATTCTTCAAATTCTGAATTTCTCGTCATTTTATCGTTATTGAAAGATTGATCTTTAACTGTATTAAACTTCGAATTTTATCGCTATCAAAGAATTAAATTTCATCGTTGTTGAAGAATCGAGACTTACCAGGGATACAAGCGACAGTTGCATCGCCAGCAAAGTTTTGCAAACACTCGCAGACCATGGTCCTCATTGGCAAAGTGTCGACAACAGTACACTTCGCACCAGCGATACACGGTTTAGTTTCGGCACATGGATCTTTGCAAACGCCATTGAAGCAACCCAGTTTGCTAGGACAGTCTCCATCTACTTGACACTGTGGCTGTTGTTCGATTGGTTCTAGAAACAAACAAATTTTTCATTTATTAATCCATTTTATCATTAGTATACTAATCAATTAATCCTTTCACGACGTGCTAAATTATATTTTAATAATAAAGTCGAACTATTTCTTTAGAAATTTTGTAGAATCTCATGAAATTGAAGAGCTTAATTAGGTTGAATTGTCTTCCTAGAAATATAGAATTCTATGTAAAACTAAATATTTCATTTCATCAATGTCAACGTGTTAATTATTGGGCATAATTTAATAATTGGGCCTTATGTAAAAACGGATTAAAGGAATTAAGAAAAGAAGAATTCTAATTACCCATTAGACACGAGGTATATGGATTACCCACGTAACCCGGAGGGCATCGACAAACAGGACTATGATTAATCACGAAACACTGCGCTGACGGTGGACAGTCGCAAGGATTTACGCATCTTGAATCACGACAAGCTAAAGATGATGAACAATCGTTGTCACTGATGCACTCTGGTCTTTCACATGCTTGATACGGATTTCCTATGTATCCATCAGGACAATAGCATCTTGGTCTGTGATATCCGTCTGATTTGCAGAATGCATTGATACCGCACTGTGTCACACAACAGGCGTCTATGCACTCGTTGTTGATGCATGACTGAGTCAGTGGACAGTCACTATCGCCACGACAACCAACTGCAACAATTCACGTTGATGAAAATATAGGAATGATTTATAGATTCGAAATTAACTAATTTTAGATATAAAAATAAATCAAATTAATAAAATATGTGAAATACTTTAACATAAATAAATACGCAAAACAAATGAAATTGATATTTATTGTATTAATAATATAGAATAGTATGAAATATAGAAATGATTGACTTGTATCCAAAAATATTTGCAAAACGTACTTTCACCACAATATTGTTGAGGATTGCCAGTGAAACCTTCGTTGCAGACACAGACAGCACGATGCATTTGCACGTGGCAACGACTGTTAAAGCCACAGGAGTCCAGTGTGCAAGGATCGACACATCTTTGATTGTAGCAGGTCTTGTCATTCGAACATTCAGAGTTTTGAGAACACTCTGGAATTGGCTCTGAAAATAAATTAAACGTAAGTATCTCAATTTCTTTCCTTTCTCGTTACAAATATTTCTTTCATTTGACAATAGAAAACGGATCATTCTGGCAGATTTAATAATTCTTTAATGATAAAATCACTGTGTCTATTTATTTTCCAACGTTAAGTAATATTTAAATTATGAAAATAATTAATAATACTTCGACAATTTACCTTCAATCGTTGGAACGGTGCACTGTATGCGAGCGTTGCCAGTGAATCCAGGCGGACACGAGCAGACAGGCTTGTGGTTCACCGTCTGACACAGCGAATTAATTCCACAGGCACCGATGCATGGGTCTCTGCATTTCTGTGCGAAGCAAGCCTTATCTCGTGGACAGTCAGAGTTAATAACACATTCTGGATAGATGCATATTGCAATGCCATTTCTCACTTTGCACTCGCCGTTGTAGCTACACGGAGATGGATTGCAAGGATCGGTTTCTGAAACAATTGAATCAATTTTCACTAGACTAATTCGAAAATTATTTTATGACATGTGACAATTAAATAATTTTGTTGTTAGAATATTATTATTAAACTTTCTGGTGTGTTGTTACTATTTTCTGATATTATTAAATTAATAAAAATTCATGAGCAATTAAGTTGAAATAAGATCAAGTTGAGGATTTCAAAATTACCAATTTTTGTGTAACATTCTTCAAACGGATTTCCAATTAACGGAGATGCGCAGCTGCAAAGAGGACTATGGTTGATAGCTTGACATGTGGCCTTGATACCACATACATTTTGCGTGCAAGGATTTATGCATTTATTGCCAATGCAAGCCTTGTCTCCTGGACAGTCAGAACTAATCACACACTCTGGATGACAACCTGTGATGCTCGAAGGAACACCTTGAAGACCAGGTAGACATTTGCAGACTGCAGCGTTGCCGATCTTTTCGCAGATAGTATTTGGGCCACATGGAGATGGAGAACAAGGATCTTTTTCTCTCGGTACTGTAAGTAAAAAATTCAAATAAAAAACGAAAAATTACTTGAAATTACTTATAGTATTGTACTACCAGAAAAATTTTCTATCTTTTTATTATTCTTTTAAATTTATTAGAATTCTATGTAATATCATATATATTATAACATTACATAAGAAAATTTAAGAAATTTAGCAAAGGTTAGATTAATCTTGTTAAGGATAGCTTTATGAAACATCAGGATATTTTTATAAAAATCAAAATACCTTCAGGAACAGCTTGACAAATAGTGAACGCATTTCCAATAGTAGGTGCCGGACACGAGCAAATAGGAATGTGATTAGACACGGTACAGATGGCTCCAACTCCACAGGTACCAGGACAAGGATCCTGACACTTAGTTCTGATACAAGCCTGCGATTTCGGACAATCGGTGTTTACCAAACACTCCGGTTGACAGCTTTCGTACGGATTTCCTCTGAAATCTGGCAGACACTCGCAATACGCGGTGTTGTCTCTCTCTCTGCAGTACGCGTTAATTCCACACGGTGAAGGACTGCATGGTCTCGAAAGTGTTGGTGGTTCTGGAGTTGCTAGAATAAAATGCAAAACACGAAAAAATGAATATCCTCTTCAAAATAATACATCAGTTAGTATTTTACAAGAAGAAGTTTGCGTGATAGTGAAAGAGAGTTAATTTACAAAAAAAACGAAGAACAATAATTTAAAGATCGTGGAAAGAACAAGAGAGAATGAAGAACGTGTATGAACAAAGCTTTGAAATTTTGATAATATTAAGATATTTGAGATATTGATAATAGATAATAGAGAGCTGATAATAGTATTTATAATCAACATGCAGTTCTTTCTATGTATGTTTGTACAATTCTTATGTACAATATGTACAAACTAAAGAAATGAAAATGAATTAAAAATTCAATAAAATCATTACTAACAATAAATAATAAATAAATTGCGGATATTTATACAAATTATAATTTTATAAATATTTAAGAAATAAAATATAGATAAAAATTATTTATCTTGTTAAATATTACAACTTGTATTTATTATGTTTTAAATATTTTATATGTTTTTGAATGCAATCTACATTCTATACATTATTGCATTTTCACGTTTCTCATGCATAAAAATCCGCAGTATAATAATAATAATAATAAAAATAATAATAGTAAATGATACATAATAGTCTTAATAATCTTATCTCAAATAAATAAAAAAATAAACAATAATTCGTAAAAAATTAAATAATGGTAAAACAAAATGTTTCTAACAAATGAAAAGAAATACGAAACATTTCGAACAAATAAAAATTTGCAAGACTTCATCTCTCATTCTTGGTGGCTCGACAAAGTTTTACAGTTCAATTATTCCTTAATCACGGGATTATTCCTTACTCTTGGCCACGGAACAAACAGTGAATGGGTCTCCGGTGTATCCCTCGGGACACACACAACGAATGTAATGCAGGGTAACTTGGCAGAGAGCGTTAGAGCCGCAGAGTCCTGTACAAGGATCGGTACATTTCTGTCTAACGCAAGCTTGATTGCTGGGACATTCGCTGTTCACAAGACATTCTGGTCTACAATTGGGAGGAGCGCCTATAAATTCAGGTATACAGGCACAGGAGGCTTTATTATCTGGTGACATTGTGCATTGGGAGTTTGGTCCACACGGCGAGGGTTTGCATGGGTCCTGGCTAGGTTCTTCGGACTGCGTTTCTGTTCGTTGATAAAAATTTGTCCACGGTTAAAAATTTATGCTCGACTCTCGTAGATTTTTGGTGTAGAAACAGAAATCGGTGCTGTTTGGAATTTACTGTATTAAATAGTACTTGAATTTGTTCTTTATTTCACAAATTGACTGTTTTGTTTTAAATGAAAGATTTGTGACAAGGTACTAGAATAATTAAATAATTGATAATTGGTATTGATAGTAATAAAGAGGGAATGATTATTGAGTAATTGATAAGTAAAAATAGTAGTGTTTAAAGGCAAATGAAATGAAGGGGAACGAATTAATAAAGTAATAATAAGATTGAAAGGGAAATTACAGAAGTAATTGAAGTTCAAAGAGAAATTCTTTAGATGGATCTACTTTAAGGATATTTCAATTCTTTATAGAGAATCTATAAAATTAAAATCTCCATCATTTTAAGAAGAATTTATAGAAATAAAATATGAGACAAAATTATAATAAAGATAGAACGAAAACTCCATTTCTATTTATTTAAAAATTATAGGAGGAACCTGTAAATAGTAAAAATATTCAAAAAGAAAAAAGATCATGAATTTTAGAGACAGCACCGATCGAAATACACATTGGTGGGTTACTTACTCATGGGGAAACAGCTGACGAACGGATCACCGGAATACTGTGCGGGGCAACTGCAAATGGGATTATGATTTCTCACGTTACACAACGCTCCTTGACCACAAACGTTTTCACACGGATTTTGGCAGCGTTCGTTCACGCAAGCTCTATTCTGTTCGCAGTCAGAATTCACCAAACATTCAGGTCTACAGCTGGGTGGAGTTCCAAAGTATCCAGGGAGACAGGAACAAGAAGCTTGCTCACCAAATTCGCGGCAAACGCTGTTGGGTCCACAGGGCGAGGGTTCACAGGGTTTCACACGTTCTATCGTAACGTGACACATAAAGTCATTCATTAATCAATGATCAATTTTTCACATTTTATACTGGTTAATAGAATTTTTGTAATGTTTCTTTAAAATTAATTAAGGATTAATAAAATGTTTCTTCCTAATCTTTAATTTCTTCGAAAATTAATTATCAACGGCTCGTAGGATTTTAAAGATTTTTCTTGAGTGTTAATTAGAGTAATTAACGGTAAATGGGATTTTTTAAAATTTATTAATAGAAGAGGTTGATAAAAGTTTACAAATTTAGTCAATAGAATTGTTCTATCAATGAAAATTGTATTCAAGGGTTAATAGGAGTTTTCAATTTCGGAATTAATTAATTCTAATTACACTCACTTTGAATTGGTTTACACAGGATAAATGAATCTCCTTCGTAATTCTCCATACAACTACAAGTGGGAATATGGTTTACTACAACGCATTCGGCGTTCTGTCCACAGATTCCAATACAAGGATCCACACACTTATTGTTGGAACAAGCTTTATCAAAAGTACAGTCTGAATTCTGAACACATTCTGGTCGACAACCTTGGTAAGGATCACCACGATATTCGTTTATGCAGCTGCACACGCCATTTCGACAAAGAGTGTTTGGTCCACAGGGCGATGGGTTGCATGGGTCTGACAGGACTGGGAGGACAGCTGCATTTGTTCCAGTGAAACCAATTAATTATTAATTACACATAATAATTAATAATACATACATTAACAGGCTGGTTTCAAATTTTAATTTCTTGATACTAAATGTCTCTTTGGTACTAAGATATGTTTAAATATATTGTAATAATATTTTCAAATAATATATATTATAAATATATATTATAAAAACGTTTCATATAATATGTAGACTATAATATGATACTATTAAATCAAAAGTTATGGGATAAATATTATATTTCTTTTAAAACTAGAAAAATGAAATAGTACTTTATATAACAAAGATTTTAAAAAATGTTGTTTACATTAATATTTCCAGTTTTGAAACAAATATAGTCTCAAGTTTTTTAAGTGGGAATATACGTAAAAAAACTTTTATAATTTCAAATACTTTTCAAACATTTTTATGAGTTTCTGTAGATGAAATAATCAGTAATAATTCTTACGTGTGGACATTGGACGACAACTGGTGAAGGGATCTCCGGTGTAATCTTTAGGACAAGTGCAAATAGGTGTATGATTAACCACATTGCAATATGCGTTCGTTCCACAGGATCCTGGACATGGGTCTCTACACTTTTCTCTAATACAAGCCTTATCACTGGTACAGTCTGAATTAATTGAACATTCTGGTCGACAGCTAGGGGCTGAACCAACATAATTGGGCAAACAGGAACATGATGGAATGCCTCCTATATTTTGGCATTGAGAGAACGGGCCACAAGGTGATGGAACGCACGGATTTACAGACACAGGTGGACTTGGTGCTAAAATTCAAGAATTCCCTCGTAATTTAAAAAAATGTATAAAAATAGGTCAAAAATATAAAATAAAACTTTTTCGTTTGGAGCCTCGTTTTCAAGCGTCTTATAAAAAATTTTATTTTATATTTTTCACTTATTTTCGCAAGTAGAATAATCTTCTATGGATCATTCAGGTCTTCCTAATTTCCAATTAGATTAATTAAAGTATATCTTACAAATTTTCAAACTCGATTTTCTCCGAAATGAAATTTCATTCTTATTTTTGCATGTATAATCATTTTCTAGCCAATTATACCGTGAGACTATTCTCTCAAATGATTCACAATTTAACTCAAGAAGCACAATATTAGAGAGCTATTCTTTCAAACGATCCACTTACTGGTCATATCAAAGCATTTTACAAACGGATCTCCCGTTTGACGAGCATCGCAGCTACAAATGGGACTATGATGGAAGACCTCGCATCTCGCGTTTATTCCACAAACTCCAGGGCAAGGGTCAACGCATTTCTGATTCACACAAGCTCTATTGCTAGCACATTCTGTACTAACTACACACTCTGGTCTACATCTCGGAGGTGTGCCTTTGAAATCAGGAAGGCAAGAGCAAGTGGCTTGACCATTCACATGTCGACATCTACTATTTGGCCCGCAGGGTGAAGGTTCGCACGGATTTGTCGCACTTAGTGCAGCTATTAATATTATCATAGTATAATATTATTATTTAATTATTTTAATTTAGCTTTTACAATTTATTAATTAATATTTTGTTAAAGCTACTGTAATACTGATTGAAAAATACTAAAGTTATAAAATTCTGTATACTTGAAGCATACTTTCTGAAAATTTGAGAAACTCACTAGATTGTTTGAGTACGTTGCAAAATCTGAACGGATCACCGGTGTAACCTGAACTACAACTGCAGATTGGAATGTGATTGACCACTTGACAGTCTGCGTTAAGGCCACAGGTTCCTGGACAGGGATCTTGACATTTGTTTCTTATACAAGCTCGATTGAATGGACAGTCGGTATTAATAATACATTCTGGTCTACAATTTTCGTATGGATTTCCGTAGAAGTCAGGTAAACAAGTGCATTGAGCTGTGCCATATGATTCGCGACAAATGGCATTTGGACCGCAGGGAGATGGTTGACAAGGGTTGAGTTTTTGCGGTATTGTATCTTCGACTATAAGTGGTATAAAAAAATGAAATTAATTTTATGTACATATGTTAAGTTCAAAGAATAAAAATTTCCAATGAAGATAGATAGATAATGCATTAAAAGCAATAATAATACATCGTGAAGACTCTTTAAAAATAATCATAATGTATTGTGACTTTTTAAAAGTTACCGTAATGCATTGTGACTCTTTAGAAACAACCATAGTGCATTTTAGACATTTAAAAGTCTTCACAATGACTACAAAGGCACTCAAAACATTCACAATAATTCTGGTCAGATTAAAAATAAATGATAAAGAAAGAGATCTTACTTGGTTGGGGTGTACATTGCACGAATGGATTTCCAGTGAAATTGCTTGCACAAGTACACATTGGGGTATGACTAATAGTCTTGCATTCTGTGTTCCTGCCACAAGAACCAGGGCAAGGATCTATGCATTTCTGATTGATGCAAGCTTGCTGCGTTGGACATTCCGTATTACTAAGGCACTCGGGTTTGCAGTACGGTGGGATCCCTACAAATTCGGGCAAACAAGAACACGAGGGTGCATTGTTGATCACTTGGCATTGAGCGTTTGGGCCGCAAGGTGATGGCTGACAAGGATCTATCGGAACATCTGGCTCTTTTGCTAAAAGAAAATTCCAATCTTAGAATCATTACTTTTCAAAATAGAAATAAATATAAAGATACACTTTGATTTTTCAAGAATTTTGAATTTCTAAATTTTAAGGAAAAGATTTGTGAAGAATCTTAAATTTCTAAATTTCTAAGAAGAACCGAAATAAAACTATATTTTCAATGAGAAATATTTGGCGTGGCAAATAGATCTTACTCTTCAGGATACACTGAACAAATGGATCTCCTGTGTACTGTTCAAAACAGCTACACACAGGATTATGATTGATCACGGTACATTGGGCGGATAATCCACAAGCACCGAGACAAGGATCGATGCATTTCTGATTACTGCAAGCTCTGTTACTTGGACAATCAGTGCTAACGACACACTCTGGTCTACAGAATGGTGGTGATCCTTTAAATCCAGTAATGCAACTGCAGACAGCTTGACCATTGAAGGGACGACAATGACTGTTTGGACCACAGGGTGATGGGTTGCATGGATCGACTATGCTGGTTTCTGCATATTCCAGAAGAAATTTCGAAATATTAATAATAATGTGCTAATAAAGACACCGATCTTCAAATTTAATATTTAATACACTCTAATAATTGCAATGTACTCTGTAATTGTAATTTGCAAACTCGTACGATCGTAATATTTCTTTTTTATTATACTTCCAATTTTAATATTAGTAACTATTTTATTTTGTCGATTTCATTATACTTTTCAGTTTCACATCGTCTATTATGCAAGTGAAAATAATTCGGAGAAACAATTAAAAGGAAAGAAGTCGGGGAACCAACCTTGAATAGGACTACACGAAACGAAAGCGTTGCCTGTCATGTTCCTAGGGCAACTGCACATAGGTAGATGATTGATCACGTTGCATTCTGCATTTATTCCACACGTTCCTATACAGGGATTTCTGCATTTGTGCAATAGACAAGCTTCGTTTCGGGAGCAATCGGTGTTGATAACACATTCAGGGCGACAAATGGTATATGGATCGCCCAGGTAACCAGACGCGCAAGTGCATACGCCATCGTTGCACTGTGCGTTTGGTCCACAAGGTGACGGGTTGCATGGGTCTGTTGGGGATTCTGGGACTGAAACAAGTTAATGTACTCCTTCCAATATAACACTTATACAAAATATACAATTGACTAGATTACTAGAAAGTATAATACTGACTAGTGCTTCTCTAGTTATAATTTGGTATCAATATTAATTCCAGGGCTATTTCACTCATAATAGAAACATTATTGATCTTTTATCTACCTTATATAATTACTGAAATTCTATTAGTATGATTAATAGAATGCACTAGGACTTACTGATTGGCGAAGGAATTGGCAAACAGGTAATGAAAGAATCACCGGTGAATCCCTCAGGACAAGTACAAGTTGGTGTATGATTCACCACTGTACAACGTGCGTTCACGCCACAAGATCCTGGACAAGGATCTCTACATTTATCTCCAATACAAGCTTCATTTGCTGCACAATCTGAATTAATGTAACACTGTGATCGACAATTTGGTGGCATTCCGATGTAATTATTCATGCAAGTGCAGACTGAAGTCTCTCCAAGAGCTTTGCACATTGCGTTTGGACCACAGGGGGATGGAATGCACGGATCTTTTGGGTATTGTTCTTCTGGTTTTGGCACTATACAGTAAATATCGTTGGAATATAAGATACCAATAGTAAACGCTGTTTAATTGATAATAGAATTTTTTAATTTTTTCATATGAATCGAAAGAATATATAAAAGAAAAAATATATTCTTTTTTATCTCACATTTTTTTCTTCTGAGTCTTTCAAAATTAAATCAATTTCCAATAAAATTTCCAATTCTTTCGAGCCATGTTTCAAAATTCATAATTTTATCATCGATCGAATAACGTTCTTCACAAGTATATAAAATTACAAAGTTTATAGAACAAGAATTTTTTCCCATCTTACTTGGAACAGGGAAACAATAGACGAACGGATCTCCTGTTGAATCCCTTCCACAGCTACAAATTGGACTATGATGGACAACCTTGCACTGTGCATTGCGGCCACAAGTACCAGGACAAGGATCTTTACACTTCTGATTAATACACGCGAGATTCGAGTTACATTCCGAATTTACAACACATTCTGGTCTACAGTTTGGTGGAGTTCCTACGTACTGAGGCAAGCAAGAGCACACTGCCTGATCATTTACATTCTGACATTGACTATTCGGACCGCAAGGGGATGGTCGACATACATCTCGTTCTTCTTCAACTGTAAAGTTTTTAACTCCATGGAATTTTTGTTTTCATATGAGAATAGAAAGAGAAATTGAAGATCACGAGAGAAAAACCTAATATTTCGTTCGATTTTTTATTTATGATGTTATTTTATGACTGGAAAAGTCATTAAAACAAACAATGTGTTAATAATTGAATTATTGAGAAAACATATATATTAGTCAATACCATAAGTTTAAATGTAGAGAAAAATCACAATTACAAACATTATTTTTAAAAACTTATATCTCTTTAAAAACTTCTTTTTTGTAAAAAAATGAGAAATATAATTTATCACGTTTCTCTTTCTGTACTCTTTAATTATTAATTATTAATTACTCACTCGTGGGAACTCTGTATACGCAGTTTACGTATGGATCTCCAGTGTATTGTGGGATACAAGTGCACACTGGTAGATTGTTCACGACTTGACAATTGGTATTGAAGCCACAAATACCAGAACAAGGATTTTGACATTTAGATCTGATACAAGCTAAATGAGAGGGACAATCTGATGATCGAGTGCATTCTGGTCGACAACCTTCGTAAGGATTGCCGATATACTCAGGTGAGCACGTGCAAAAGCTAAGACCATTTTGTTCGCGACAAATAGCATTTGCTCCACATGGAGAAGGTTGACAGGGTGTAGGTGCGATTGTTGTTTCCGCTAGAAGAAATTAATGACGAATTTTAATCGATTATTAAGTTACGGAATTGCTTGAGTCACTCTTGTCATTTCAAGGAACTTACGTTGTCTAACGATACACTGAACGAACGGATCTCCCGTAAAGTCTTTCGCGCAAATGCACGATGGAACGTGATTCACAACGTGACATTCCGCGTTCGAACCACAAGAACCAGTGCAAGGATCTCTGCATTTACGTTCGATACACGCCAAGTGACTACTGCACTCGCTATTACTGATACACTCTGGCTTGCAATTTGGAGGAGTACCAATGAATTCTGGTTTACAGGAACACGATGGAGAGTTATTGATCACTTGACAAATTGCGTTCGGACCACACGGTGATGGCTGACAGGGACTGATCGGTTGCACGTGTTCTTCAGCTTTTGAAAAAGAAAACCGAAAAATTAAATTTCTTTCCTCCATTCAAAGAGTTATTTTCAAATTAAATGATTCCAAAAGACACGTACATTTAGGTAAGCAACGTACGAAGGGATCGCCAGTGAATGCCGAAGGGCAGCTGCAAATAGGATTATGATTGACCACCTGACACCTAGCTGTCACTCCACAGGATCCAGGACACGGATCTCTACACTTCAGGTTCACGCATGCTTCGTTTAATGGACAGTCGCTGTTAACGATACATTCAGGTCGACAAGCTGGAGGGTTTCCTATGTAACCAAGGACACAGGAACAGACTGCCTGTCCACTGATGTCTTGACACCTACTGTTTGGACCACAGGGTGACGGGTTGCAGGGTTGTAATATTTCTGGTTCTGCGTACAGAGTTTACAAGTAAATTTTTATTTTTATATAAAACATAATTCTAAAATAATTTTAAAATTCCAATAAAAATTCGTACCACAGAAAACACGTTTCTAAACATCGTGTATCATTGAATTATCAAATCCTAAATAATAGCTTCGGTTTAAGTTTTTCAACTATTATTTCAATACCTCAACTATTGAGTAACCATCAAATAATAAAAATTGAGTATTGCTGATCGATTTACTGGGAATCGGGATATTACTGGGATCGATTTACTTGCTTACCTTTTACTGGGAAACAGGCTGTGAACGCATTTCCTGACATGCCATCGGGACAACTGCACATGGGAGTGTGATTTATCACCACACACTCGGCATTTCGTCCACACACACCAGTACAAGGATCGAAACACTTGTTACGATTGCAAGCTCTATCGAGAGGACAGTCTGGGTTCTGAACACATTCTGGTCGACATCCGTAATATGGATCACCACGATATTCTGGCAGACAAGTGCACATACCATCGCGACAGAGTGCGTTCGATCCGCATGGTGAGGGGTTGCAGGGGTCTTGGGGTGTTGGTGGTGAAGCTAGCAGGAAAGATATCATTAAATGCTAAAGTTCTAAAGGATGAAACTGCCGGGAAAAATATTATCAACCCTTAAGTGGTATCGTAGGATCACAGATAACTATATCATATTATAAAAATTTAAGATGTTTAATTTTATTTTGTATTTAATATTCTCCTTAGATAGAGATAAAATAAAAGTTCCGAAATGAAACTAAAATTTCTGCTTCCAACGTTCTATGATACCAATTAGAAGTTAACCCTAGTTTAAAAAAATATCTTGATGTTTCGTTTGTATAAAATCTGAAGATTGATGTCTAATCCTTACGAGAAGACTCTAGGAAGCAATTGACAAATGGGTCGCCTGTGAATCCCTGGGGGCAAGTGCACACAGCCATATGGTTTACTACTAAACACTCTGCTCCAGTACCACAGGAGCCTGGACAAGGATCTGTACATTTTTGCCTGAGACACGCTCGGTTACTGGCACATTCTGAATCAATAGTACATTGTGGTCGACAGTTTGGTGGAGTTCCTGTGTAATCATCCAGACAGGTACAGCTTGGTAGGTCTGCGTTTCCAACGACACGACACACAGAGAACGGACCACAGGGTGAAGGAACGCAAGGATTCACTGGTTCTGATATCACTAGAGAAAAATATTACTATTTAGAATATACTGTTTTTTTTTCATGAATTATTGCATTTTGACATAGTTTTGACAATCGGCTTTAGTGCATTATTTCTTTTCTATAAAATTTTTTAAATCATATATTTGTATTGCTTTAATTTCTATTTTAATTTTAATTTAATTTAATATTTAAGTCTAATTTATTATTGTGTATGGAGGAATTTAAGCTGTATAGATATTATAATAAATATAATAGTATTAGTTCCAAAATAAATAAGAAAATCAATGATCTGCAATTAAAACTATCAAGACTTCGAAATATTAATCTTTGAGAATTATTTTTTTAATTAAAAGTCAGTTTCAACTAAGACCTAAGTACTCACTTGTAACTTTGAAACATCTAACGAAAGGATCGCCCGTGTATCCTACATTACAACTACAAATGGGACTATGATTAATGGCCTCGCATCTAGCATTTATGCCACAAATTCCGGGACAAGGATCGATGCATTTGCGATTTTTGCAAGCACGGTTCGTTGTGCAGTCTGTGCTAATTGTACATTCTGGTCTGCACATTGGTGGAGATCCCAAAAATGTGGGTGAACATGAACACATAGCTTGTCCATTGGATGCACGACACTGACTATTTAGACCGCAAGGAGATGGACTGCAAGGGTCAGCTGGTTCCGCTATAAAAATATTCATGTTACAAAACCGTGTAGATTTTTAACTCTAATATTATGTTTATAATATCTGAAACATCAGTGGAACCACCAGAGTGATATCCAAATTGATAGAGAAACAAGATTTTTCACGATAATTTTACTATTTTCTCTGATTTTTCTCAATTTAATTATTACTATATATTTTTCTTTTGATATTTTTACATAAAATATCAACTCATGTGATATCAATTTCATATTAAATTAATAAACTACATACGTTGTTTAAATAATAGAACGTTCAAATACAGGAAAATTCCAACAATGAAACATTCAAATAATAAATCCTCGAATAATGAAGAGGAAAAAATTCTATTACACTAAAAAAACTTACGTGGAGCTTGAATAACATTACATTGAACGAACGGGTCTCCAGTGTATCCAGACTGACAAGTACACAGTGGAGTATGATTAACAATTTGACAAACAGCATTATATCCACAAAATCCTGGGCAAGGATTTTGACATTTAGACCTAATGCAAGCTTGATTAGCTGAACAATCGGAATTAATGACACACTCTGGTCGACAGCCTTCATAAGGATTTCCGATATAATCAGCAATGCATTTACAAGACGCTGCACCATTTTGTTCGTTACACACTGCATTAGATCCACAGGGAGATGGTACGCATGGGGTGAATTTTTCTACCGAACTCTGGGCGACTATAAATTTGAAATTATTTATGAAATTATTTTCTTACAAAGAATTCATTTGAAAACAAAATATTTTTTGGATAATGAAGATCTATTTGATGTTTTATTCATTTCTTACCTAGCTTTGTAATACACTGTACAAATGGATCACCAACGAAACCAGGAGAACAAACGCATATAGGTGTGTGACTAATTATTCTGCATTCTGCATTGGCACCACAGGAACCGGGACAAGGATCGCGACATTTTTGGTTTATGCAGGCTAAATTCGTGGGACATTCACTGTTACTGATGCACTCTGGCTTGCAATATGGTGGTGAACCAATAAATTCAGGTAGACAACTACAGGAAGGTGAGATTCCTGATATCTGACATTGAGCGTTGGGTCCACATGGTGATGGCTGGCAAACGTTTATCGGTTCTGGTGGAGCTTGTGCTATAATTATTTCAAAAATGAAGTCTTGAGGGGTATTTAAGTGTTTATGGTATATGAAAGATTCAGTCAAATATTGGTACAAGTGTATTTTTTTTTTCAAAAAGATAAAGAGATATTTAGAGAGTAATATAATCCATTTATAATTTTTCATAAGGATTTCGTAGATTTAAAAAAGCGCAATTTTAGAAATTTTTCATAAAACTTGTATAGTAATAGAAATAATGTAAACTTTCAATTCTTTTTCATTTCTTTGATAGAAATACTGTGGTAATCGATCATTTAATAGAGTATTTGATATAATAATTTTTAATGTAATTTCAGTTTCGTTTCAATATTTGTCTAATTAATGTCATTTATACTATTTTTTATATTAGTTTAATTTCATTTGAATTAAAAACATTGTTACTTGTATCATTTTTACTCTGAATCCCTGAGTTAAAAAAGAAAACTTACGAAGTGGAGTACACCTAATGAAAGGATCTCCCGTGAATCCTTCAGGACAGTGACAAATGGGATTACGATTCGCGACAGTGCAATGAGCTGCCAAGCCGCAAGTGCCCACACATGGATTTATACACTTCTGATTACTACAACTCTCATTTGGTGGACAATCAGAGCTGACCACACACTCTGGACGACAGATTGGTGGATTTCCTAAATAACCTGGTACGCAACTACAAATTGCTTGGCCATTCCTCGCTCGACATTGACTATTAGGACCGCAAGGTGATGGACTGCATGGATTAGATGGAAGTTCGGCTGTTGAAATGTAATTACTTGTGAAGAGATTTTCATTTACACGACATTCTTAACGTAATAAATTATTTTGATCTAACTGACTTTTTAACACGTTCGCTATCAGATGTAAAACATGTGTAATAAGAGAAGTAGATAAATTCTTATTAATTTATTTTCATGGGAGATGCTTCTATGCAGTTTTTACAGTGACAAACTTTTTAAATTTTATTTTATTAATTTGTTTTTATTAAATGTTCAATATTTACTATTGTTAAAATGCAATTAGCTCTCTGCTTGAACAGTGCACAATTTTGTTTGTCATTTCAAAATAAAGTTTACCAAGGAACGATACAAAATCATAATTATTAATATGGAGTTACCTACTTAGTGATAAAGCTATTAATAGTTTCATGCTTCAATAAATAAATAAAAATAATATGATTTTCATCTTCGTTAATCCAATACGACACATAACATGTGTAATGTGTGTATTATATAAAAGTCGCTCATATTGATACGTGAAAATTTAATATTTGGACAAACAGCGATAGCGAACGTGTTGAATTAAAGAAATAGAAAGTTCATTTTTCAAAATAGCGAAGTACCTATAGCTGGACGACAGAATGCAAAGGCATTTCCTTCAAAACCAGCAGGACAACTGCACATTGGAACATGATTAACCACATCGCAAATTGCATCAGTGGCACATGTACCGACGCAAGGATCTTCGCACTTATTTCTCACGCAAGCTCTGTTTCGAGGACAATCGTTGTTAAGTACACACTCTGGTCGACAACCGATATTGGAATCTCCATAGTAATCAGGCATGCAAGAGCAAATTCCATTGTCACATATAGCATTTGGTCCACACGGTGATGGATTACATAAATCTATCTCTGATGGTTCAGCTGAAGATTCAAAATATTAAATAATGTTTTAATTCCCAAAAAAATTACGTAAATAAAAATTACTAAAATAGAGTCGATAAAATGGAGATCAAAGGTGCTAATTAAAAAATTCTTGAAGGAGAACGAATCAAAATGACGAAATAACGACTAAAAATATTAAATAAAGAATATTTCTGAGAAACTATTACTTACGAGGACTGATTAATTGATTGCACTGACTGAAAGGATTGCCAGTGTACCCTTGGATACAAGAACACATAGGAACGTGATTAAATACTCTACACTGGGCATTGAAACCGCAGGAACCTGGACAAGGATCTCTGCACTTTTCTCCCATACAAGCCTGACTAGGGGAACAATCAGAATTTATTGTACACTCTGGGCGACAATTTGGAGGGCTCCCGATGTAATTTGGCAAGCATTGACAAGATGGACCTCCATTGATTACGCGACATTCTGAATTTACACCGCACGGAGAAGGCAGACAGGGCTGTGAAACTTCGACTGCTGTAGGTGATATTGGCTCTAAATGAAAAATCATAAAATGAAAAATCTATGCAATTTAAATTAATTTCGAAAGTTAGATTAGTTTCAAAATTTCTTACGTGGGACAGGGAAACATCTGGTGAAAGGATCTCCAGTATATAACTCTCTACATGCACAAATTGGGCTGTGATTTCTAAGCACACAAGTGGCGAATGTTCCACAGGAAGCAGGACATGGGTCCACACATTTCTGGTTAACGCACGCGCGATTTTGTGGACATTCTGAGTTTAGAACACATTCTGGGCGACACATGGGAGGTGTGCCTGTATATTCTGGCAAACATGAACAAACTCCTTGGCCATTTACAACGCGACATTGACTATTCGGTCCACAAGATGAAGGGTTGCATGGATCTTTGTATATTGTTTCATCTTCTATAAAATTTTAATCAGCATTGTATGAAATATTTTGATAGTCTTCGAAAGAGTGACTTCTTTTTGAATTTTAAAATTGAATTTGATACCAAATGATAGTTTATAATTAGATTTTTATGCAAATTCATATTACTTAATACACTGCTTTATTTTTCGGTCACTCTTTCCATTAATCAAAGTTTAAATTAAATGCAAGTACGATTAAGAGTGTATTCGTACCTATTTCACGTATCATAGTACAATATTGGAAGGGATTTCCACTGTAACCTTGAATACATGTGCAAGCAGGACGATGATTGATAACTTTGCACTCTGCGTTTGTACCACAAGTGCCTGGGCAAGGGTCCTGACATTTAGAGCGTATACAGCTCATTGTGGATGGACAGTCAGTGTCAACGACACACTCAGGGCGACAACCTTCGTACGGATTGCCTATATAATCGGCTAAACAGATACAGGAGCCTACACCGTTTTGTTCTTTGCACATCGCGTTGAAACCGCATGGCGATGGGGTGCACGGTGACACATTGATAGGGATAGCTAAAAATTTTTGAAATAACAAAAAATGATGATCAGTGAATATAGTTAGTGTCTAAGGTTTCGACTGTTCAAGATTATTGCTATTGTTATGAATAAATGACATTAATAGTAAAGAATAAGAAATACTGTAATATTTGTGGGCAATTATTGACGATTATAATCTCTAATTGAAAAAGTAGAATTTTCAAAGAATCAAAATCTTTAGCAGCTATAATTTAGAGATTAAAAATAGGAACTAGTATCTTTGAGCAATCAAACAAAATTAAATTAAAAAGAAATAGAATATAATATTTTTAAGGAATCAAAATCTTTGGCGATCATAATTTGGAAGTTTAAAAAAAAAAAATTCTTACGTGGTATAGGTGAACATAAAGTGAAAGGGTCTCCAGTATAGTCGCTAGGACAGACACACATGGGAGTATGACTGACAGCACGACACTCAGCGTTTGCCCCACAGGATCCAGGACAAGGGTCTCTGCACTTCTGATTCATGCAGGCCAGCTTACTGGGACATTCGCTATTGCTGGCACATTCAGGTCTGCAATTGGGTGGGGTGCCTATGAATTCCAGTGAACAAGAGCAAGAGGGTGCATCATTGATGACTCTGCATTCTGCATTGGGTCCACATGGAGAGGGTTCGCATGGGTTTTGTGGCACTACAGGCTCGGGTGCTAAAAGTACACGTGAGATTATTTGACTTAAAATATTTCGTTGGTCGTTGAAATATCAGGGAAACAAGTCTTACGTTGTGGAACACACTGAATGAATGGGTCGCCAGTTAAATCAGGTGGACAGCTGCATATGGGATTGTGATTGACAACATTGCAGGTGGCTCTAAATCCGCACGAACCAGGGCAAGGGTTTACACATTTCTGATTGTTACAAGCTTCTGTCAAAGGACAATCAGAGCTGACTGTACACTCTGGTCTACAAGAAGGTGGTGTACCCAGGAATCCTATTACGCAGGAACAGACGGGTTGTCCATTGATTTCTCGACAGACACTGTTTGGTCCACAGGGTGAAGGTGAGCAAGGATTTTCCTTTCCAACATCTGTCATCATTACAACATGGTAGATATTTAAGAGAATTTGCTTTTGAGTCCTTAGGACTTAGTATATTGACGCCTGTCGAGACGGTTCGAAAACCCATAATTTGTGGCACGAGTATTGACAGAGACACGCGAAAGTGTGTCTCGTTTTTTTTGAAATATCATAGTCGTGACATAAATCTACTAACATCATATAAAATAAAAATTTACATACATCTGACAAATTTCAAATATTTCAAAAACAATTTAACATAACAAAAACAAGTTAACAAATTAATTACTATCCATACAATTTCCAAATTCCTTTTCTGTTTTAAATACATCAAACTTAACAGATATATGTAGACTTCTGTGATTAATTATAAAACAATTAAAATTAAATATACACATATTTGGACATAACTGGAAATATTATCCAATAACTGTGTGTAAAGTATGTAATCAACAATCTACTGATATGAATTAAGGGTTGAAAAAATATTGTACCTTCCACGATATTGCACTGAACAAACGCATTTCCAACCATTCCATTGGGACAGCTACACATGGGTACGTGATTGTATATTAGACATTCTGCATTTACACCACATGTGCCAGGGCAAGGGTCAACACACTTATTTCTTATACAAGCTCTATTCTGAAGACAATCGGTATTCAGTACGCATTCTGGTCGACAACTAACGTACGGATCTCCCTGATACTCTGGTAAACATGTACAAATTCCATCGTTGCAACGTGCATTGGGGCCACAAGGCGATGATGCACAGGGATCAACGACAGTCGGTTCAGCTATGAAGGAAACAAATGTATCTCTCATGTTTTTTAAACATATTATAAATATTTTCTCTATTTAACAAAGTATTTTCAATTTTCTCACTTGGTTTAACCGGGGCAGAATAGCAATTGCTGAAAGGATCTCCCGTGTATCCTTCGAAACACGAACATATTGGAACGTGATTAAGCACCATACATTGAGCATTGGAACCACAAGAACCTGGACAAGGGTCTCTGCACCGTCCTCTCATACAAGCTTGACTAGGGGAACAGTCAGAATTTACTGTACACTCTGGACGACAGTTTGGAGGGCTACCGATGTAAGTAAATAGACACTGACAGGATGGTCCTCCACTAACTACGCGACATTCTGAATTTGGTCCGCAAGGGGAAGGTAGACAAGGTTGTGAAACTTCGACTGCTGTAGGTGGTGTTGATTCTAAATGGGAAATTAGGAAATGAAGAATTTATCTATAATAATAATAACAATAATAATAATAATAATAATAATAATAATAATAATAATAATAATAATAATAATAATATAATTCTCCTACCACCGATACTATTTGTTTGAGATTATAATGAAACATATAGAAGCTTAAGTGAAGTGTAAAGGATTGTAGAACGTTCCTGACAAGTCATGTTACTGTCTATTGCATATTTTCATTATTATCTATAAAATTCAGGCTTCATGCCGGCAGTAGAAGGTTAAATTACTTTCGAAATATCTTACGTGGAGTAGGGAAGCATCTTGTGAAGGGATCTCCAGTGTATGATTCTCTGCAGGTGCAGAACGGACTATGATTCCTGACTACGCAATTGGCGAATGTCCCGCAGGAAGCAGGACATGGATTAACACACTTTTGGTTAATACATGCGCGATCCTGAGAGCACTCTGAATTTAGAGTACACTCGGGACGACACATTGGAGGTGTACCCGTGAATTCTGGTAGACAGGAGCAAACACCTTGTCCATTTACAACGCGACATTGACTATTTGGTCCGCAAGGCGAAGGATTGCACGGATCCTTATTTTTCGTTTCATCCTCTGTAAAATTTTAATTTTTGTTTTACACCATGAAAAATATTTATGGTAGCCATTAGTTATAAATGGGGGGCTCAGAAGTTAATGAACTCACTTCTCATTAAAAGTGACTCGTACTATACAAATACAATTTTATTGCCAAAATCTTTGGTTAATGAAACAATTTATTCATTATATTATAATTATTATAATACCATTATTACGATAATTAAACTGTTCCAATGTCTGAAGATTTTGACAATGTGACTTACTCAGGATATATAAAATATTTATCATGATGATATCAAACAAAAAATTTGAAAGTTTATTCATACCTATCGGAGTAGGAATACAATATTGGAATGGATTTCCACTGTAACCTTGAATACATGTGCAAGCAGGACGGTGATTAATAACTCTGCACTCAGTGTTCATTCCACAAGTACCAGGACATGGATCTTGGCATTTAGATCTTATACAACTCAACGTAGATGTACAGTCCGTGTCAATCACACATTCAGGACGACATCCTTCATAGGGATTACCAATATAGTCAAGTAAACAGATACACGAACCCACACCATTTTGTTCTTTGCATATTGCGTTAAAACCGCATGGTGATGGACTACATGGGGAAAGATTGACTGGGACCGCTAAAATATGATAAAATAATCAGAAAACTTGAGAAACTGAAGAAAGAAATTTAAATATACTCCAAATTAAGTCAAAAAATATTTCATAATTCTTACATGGCCTAGATAAGCATTGAGTAAAGGGATCTCCCATGTAATCGCTAGGACAGACGCACATAGGTGTATGACTGACAACTCGACATTCAGCATTAGCTCCACAAGATCCAGGACAAGGATCTCTACATTTCTGATTCGTACAAGCCATATTGCTTGGACATTCACTATTACTGACACACTCAGGTCTACAATTTGGCGGAGTGCCTATGAATTCCGATGAGCAAGAACAAGAAGGAGCATCGTTGACGACTCTACACTCTGAATTGGGACCACATGGAGAAGGTTCGCATGGATTTTGTGGTGCTACAGGTTCAGATGCTAAAAAGAGGCATTAATTGTCTTTATATTTTATGTGAAAATTTGTGAGCAAAGAAGTATAAGTGGAATAAATCTTACGTCGTGGAACACACTGAACGAATGGATCGCCAGTGAGTTCAGATGAACAGCTACATATAGGATTGTGATTTACAACGTTGCAAGTAGCTCTAAATCCACAAGTACCAGGACAGGGATTTATACATTTTTGATTGTTACAGGCTTCTGTCAGGGAGCAATCAGAACTGACTGTACACTCTGGTCTGCAAGTAGGTGGACTACCTAGGAATCCTGCTACGCAGGTACACACTGCCTGTTCATTGACCTCTCGACAGACACTGTTAGGTCCGCAAGGCGACGGCGAACACGGGTTTCCTTTTTCGGTTTCTGTACCATAAAAAGATAGAGATACAGAGAAATAGTATTATGAAAATTTTTTTCAATTAATTTTGCAAACAAGACTAATAATTCTTTTTCAACTAATATTGTTGAATCTTTGCTAATTCTCTAGTTAGTATCTTTCATTATTATAATTATTAAATTGTATAATATTGCATTTAATTTGATATTTTATATTTCATGTGATAAAGTTACAAATAACATTAGCCATTTGTAATACGATCCCTGTCTACAATTGAGAAAAAAATTCATCAAACTCTACCTTGAAGTATATTACATTGAACGAACGCGTTTCCAACCATTCCACTAGGACAACTGCACATGGGTACATGATTGTATACTAGACACTCTGCATTTACACCACATGTACCAGGACAAGGATCGACGCACTTGTTTCTTAGACAAGCCCTATTCTGAGGACAATCTGTATTTAGTACACATTCCGGACGACAAGCTACGTACGGATCACCCCGATATTCCGGAAGACATGTACAGATTCCATTGTCGCAACGTGTATTTGGACCACAAGGAAATGATGCACAAGGATCAATTATGGTTTGTTCAGCTATAAAAAGAATGAACGTATAACCTTAAAAATTCTTTACAATTTTAAAGTAATAATTTTCTTTTAATTTCTTACTTGGTCTAACAGAAACAAGGCTGCAACTGCTGAAAGGATCTCCTGTATATCCTTCGAAACAGGAACATATAGGAACATGATTAAGAATCGTGCATTGAGCATTGGTACCACAAGAACCTGGACAAGGGTCTCTGCACCTTTCTCTCATGCAAGCTTGACTAGGAGAACAGTCTGAGTTTATTGTACATTCTGGACGACAATTTGGAGGACTTCCAACGTAAGTAGCTAGACACTGACAAGATGGGCCATTATTAACCACACGACACTCTGAATTTGGACCACAAGGAGAGGGCAAACAAGGTTGTGTGCTTTGAACTGCTGTAGGTGGAATGGCTTCTAAATAGAAAATTACAAGATAAGAAATCTCTTTAACTTTAAAGCAATTTAAATATTCGAGCTGTCTTACGTGGCGCAAGGAAACATCTTGTGAAAGGATCTCCCGTATACGACGGTCTACAGGCACAAATTGGACTGTGATTCCTGATTACACAGGTGGCGAAAGTACCACACGAAGCTGGACATGGGTTCACGCATTTCATATTAACACACGCGCGATCTTGAGGGCATTCTGAATTTACAGTACACTCGGGGCGACACATTGGAGGTGCGCCAGTAAATTCTGGCAGACAAGAGCAAACTCCTTGACCATTTACTACGCGACACTGACTGTTTGGTCCGCAAGGAGATGAACTACATGGATCCTTGTATTTCATTTCGTCTTCTACAAGAGATTTTGATTTTTACATTACATCATGGAAAATATTCCTTTTGATTTTTAGAAATTACTAAATTTATATATGTGAAAAAAGTTTATTAAAATTAGTAGAATTAATATAGCATGATTGAAATAATAAATAAAAATTATTTATAAATAAATAAAATAAATAAAAATTTGGGGAGATTTTCTCGTACCTATTTCTCGAATCAGTGTACAGTATTGGAATGGATTTCCACTGTATCCTTGAATACATGTGCACGCAGGGCGATGATTGATAACTTTGCACTCTGCGTTTGTGCCACAAGTACCTGGACAAGGGTCTTGGCATTTGGACCGTATACAGCTCAAAGTCGATGGACAGTCCGTGTCAATAACGCATTCAGGACGACAGCCTTCGTAAGGATTACCAATATAATCGGACAAACAGGAACAAGAACCTATTCCGTTCTGTTCTTTGCATATAGCATTGAATCCACATGGTGATGGACTACATGGGGAAAGATTAACGGGAACAGCTAAAATATTTTGAAGAGTAATTTAGTATCCCCACAAAAAATTAATATCTTTGTAACTAATGGACTACGAATCTTTATGCAAATTCATATTTTAAAACAACATAATTTAAAAAATTATATATTATAGGAATTACATTTATAAGATATAATGTAATAGAATATTTCATATAATTTTTCATAATATGTGAGTACTATAACATTCTCTATCATTGCATAAAAAACCGCAGTCTAGTGATTAAATCCTAATCGAAAAGAAAAAGAATTGTTTCCTAATTCTTACGTGGTCTAGGTGTACATTGCGTGAAGGGATCACCAGTGTAGTCACTAGGACAGGCACACATAGGAGTATGACTGACAACTCGACATTCAGCATTAGCTCCACAAGATCCAGGACACGGGTCTCTGCATTTTTGATTGATACAGGCTAATTGACTGGGACATTCGCTATTGCTGGCACATTCAGGTCTGCAATTGGGTGAGGTGCCTATGAATTCTGGTGAACAAGAGCAAGAGGGAGCATCGTTGACGACTCTACACTCTGAATTGGGTCCGCATGGAGAGGGTTCGCATGGACTTTGTGATACTACAGGCTCGGGTGCTAAAAGTATACATGTGAATTGTGATTGCCTTGAAAAATTTCGTTGATCATTGAAATATTCAGGGAAAAAGCCTTACGTCGTGAAACACAGTAGACAAATGGATCGCCTGTTAAATCAGGTGGACAACTGCATATAGGATTATGATTGACAACATTGCAGGTGGCTCTAAATCCACATGAACCGGGACATGGATTTACACATTTCTGATTGGTACAAGCTTGTGTCAAGGGACAATCAGAGCTGACTACACATTCTGGTCTACAAGTTGGTGGTGCTCCAAGGAATCCTGCTACGCAGGAACAGACTGATTGTTCATTGATCACGCGACAGACACTGTTTGGTCCACAGGGTGAAGGTGAACAAGGATTTCCTCTCATAGTATCTGTTGTGATGATAATATGATAATTATTCGGAGAGATTATAAGAATTTTCTTATGGTAGTGTTAACAATTCAAGTATAAAATGATATAAATGAAAATATTATGTCCGCAAATTTTCTAACAATACAAATTAAAAATCCAAGAATAGTATCTCTAATTATACCTTCGGCGACTGTGCACAGAACGAACGCATTTCCAACCCTCCCACTAGGGCAACTGCACATGGGTATATGATTATAAATCTGACATTCTGCGTTTCGACCACAAGTACCAGGGCAAGGATCAACACATTTATTTATTATGCAAGCGCGATTCTGAGGACAGTCAGTGTTCAATACACACTCTGGTCTACAACCAATATAAGGGTCTCCTTTATATTCTGGCAAACATGTACAGATTCCACTATCGCAGCGTGCATTAGAACCACAGGGTGATAATGCACATGGATCAGTAACAATCGGCTCAGCTGTGAAAGGAGTTAATTTGTTGTCTCATATTCAAACGTTTTACATATTCAACGGAATTCTTTTCTTTAGCTATCTTACTTGGTTCAACAGGGGCGGGATAACAACTGCTGAAAGGATCTCCAGTATATCCATTAAAACAAGAACAAATAGGAACGTGATTGAGTACCGTGCATTGAGCATTGGAACCACAAGAACCTGGGCAAGGGTCTCTGCATCTTTCTCTCATGCAAGCTTGACTAGGAGAACAATCTGAGTTTATTGTGCACTCTGGTCGACAATTTGGAGGGCTTCCGATGTAATTTCGTAGGCATTGGCATGATGGACCTCCATTAACTACACGACATTCTGAATTTGGACCACACGGGGAAGGCAAACAAGGTTGTGAAATTTCGACTGCTGTAGGTGGCGTAGCTTCTAAAAGAGCAATTGTAATATGACAAATTGTACAGTATAAATGTTTGAACAGAAAGACTTTTGAATATCTTACGTGGAACGAGGAAACATTTAGTGAAGGGGTCTCCGGTATATGACTCTCTGCAGGCGCAGATTGGACTATGGTTTCTCACTACACAAGTGGTGGATGTGCCACAAGAAGCTGGACATGGGTTCACGCACTTTTGATTAATACACGCGCGATCTTGAGGACACTCTGAATTTACAACGCATTCTGGACGACACATAGGAGGTGTGCCTGTATATTCTGGTAGACAGGAGCAAACTCCTTGACCATTCACAACACGACATTGACTATTTGGACCACAAGGTGAAGGCTCACACGGATCTTTGTATTTTGTTTCATCTTCTATGAAATTTTAATTAACCAAATACAAAAAATTTGATATTTAATAAATGGATAAGAGTGATATTTAATAAATAAGATTAACGGTTTATTCATACCTATTCTACGAATCAAAATGCAAGATTGGAAAGGATTTCCACTAAAACCTTGAATGCAAGTGCACGCAGGGCGGTGATTAATGACTTTACATTCCGCGTTCGTACCACAGGTGCCTGGACAAGGATCTTGGCATTTTGATCGTATACAGCTCAATGTAGATGGACAGTCAGTGTCAACGACACACTCGGGACGACAGCCTTCGTATGGATTACCAATATAATCAGACAAACAAGAACACGACCCAACTCCGTTCTGTTCTTTGCATATTGCGTTAAAACCGCATGGTGATGGACTACATGGAGAAAGACTGACAGGGACAGCTAAAACAATTAAAAATTGTCAAAAATATTAACACCCGAAGAATGATCTATCAAATCCTTAAAAGATGAGAAATTCTTCGTAATGACATATATTTAGAAAATTAAATAGTTGAAAAAAAATATCTATTCTTACGTGGTCTAGAAACACATTGAGTGAAGGGATCACCGGTATAATCGTTAGGGCAAACACACGTAGGTGTATGACTAACAACACGGCATTCCGCATTAGCTCCACACGATCCAGGACAAGGATCTCTGCACTTTTGATTTACACAGGCTTGACGGCTTGGACATTCGCTATTACTAACACATTCAGGTCTACAATTTGGCGGTGCTCCTACGAATTCCGATAGACAGGAACAGGAAGGAGTATCACTGATGACTCTACATTGAGAATTGGGACCACACGGAGTGGGTTCGCATGGATTTTCCGACACTACGGGTTCAGGTGCTAAAAATATGAAGTATAATTATTATTTCGTCTCGTAGAAGTTCTTTAAGAAATCATATCTGAAGAAACAGATCTTACGTCGTTGAACACACTGAACAAACGGATCACCAGTCAAATCTGGTGGACAGCTACATATGGGATTATGATTGACAACGTTGCAGGTGGCTCTGAAACCACATGAACCAGGACACGGATTAACACATTTCTGATTGCTGCAAGCTTGTGTCAAGGGACAGTCAGAACTGACTATGCACTCTGGTCTACAAGTTGGTGGTGCTCCTAGGAATCCTACTACACAGGAGCAAACAGGTTGACCATTGATCTCTCTACAGACACTGTTTGGTCCACACGGAGAAGGTGAACATGGGTTTCCTTTTATGGTATCTATGACAATGACGTAGTAGAGATTTAAAGAGATTTAAGATAATTTGGTAAATTTAAAACTATAAACATTTCTCAATCTCTACCTTGGAGTACAGTGCATTGAACAAATGCATTTCCAATCATTCCACTAGGACAAGTGCACATAGGTATATGATTATACACGAGACATTCTGCATTTAGGCCACATGTGCCAGGGCAAGGGTCGACACACTTGTTTCTCAGGCATGCTCGATTTTGAGAGCAATCTGTGTTTAGTACACACTCTGGTCTACAACCCATAAACGGATCTCCTTGGTATTCTGGAAGACACGTACAGATTCCATTGTTGCAACGTGCATTAGGACCACATGGTGACAATGCACAAGGATCAAGTAGAGTTGGTTCAGCTACAAAGAATAAAATGCAAATATTTACAAATATTATTACAATTTTGAGATTCTGATTATACTTTAATATTCTTACGTGGTTCAACAGAGGCAAGAGTGCAACTGCTGAATGGATCTCCCGTATATCCATCGAAACATGAACAAATTGGAACATGATTAAGAACCATGCATTGAGCATTAATGCCACAAGAACCTGGACAAGGGTCCCTACATCTTTCTCTCATACAAGCCTGATTGGGAGAACAATCGGAATTCATTGTGCATTCTGGTCGACAGTTTGGTGGGCTTCCGATATAAGTTGGTAGACATTGACAGGATGGTCCTCCATTCACTACGCGACATTCTGAATTTGGACCACATGGAGAAGGCAGACAGGGTTGTGAAACTTCGATTGCTGTAGGTGGAGTTGCTTCTAAATGGAAAATTACGAAATGAGGAATATATTTAGTTTTAAAATATTTCAAATTAGCTTCACTGTGTCTTACGTGGAACGGGGAAACATCGAGTGAAGGGATCTCCGGTGTATGATTCTCTGCAGGTGCAGAACGGACTATGATTCCGAATTACACAAGTAGCGAACGTGCCACAAGAGGCTGGACACGGGTTCACGCATTTTCGATTAACACATGCACGATCTTGAGGACATTCTGAGTTCACAGTACACTCAGGACGACACATGGGAGGTGCACCAGTGAATTCTGGGAGACAAGAGCACACTCCTTGACCATTTACTACGCGACATTCACTGTTGGGTCCACAAGGTGATGGACTGCATGGATCTTTGTATTTTGTTTCATCCTCTATAAGATTTCAATACATTATAGAAATGTACAAACTGTTACCTTTACATTGCTCAAAGAATATGTCAAATAAATGCAAGAATGCTTCATACTATAATCATACCTATTTCTCGAACTAATGTACAATATTGGAAGGGATTTCCACTGAATCCTTGAATGCACGTACATGCAGGGCGATGATTAATGACTTTGCACTCTGCGTTAATTCCACAAGTGCCCGGACAAGGGTTTTGGCACTTAGATCGTATACAACTTAACGTGGATGGACAATCGGTGTCAACGATGCATTCAGGGCGACAACCATCGTAAGGATTGCCGATGTAATCTGGTAAACATGTACACGAACCTACGCCGTTTTGTTCTTTGCATATCGCGTTGAAACCACACGGCGATGGGGTACACGGAGAAATATTCACTGGGACAGCTAAAACGTTTTAAAAAATAATTTAACCTTAAGTTGGATTAAAAGTGAAGAAAACTTCGGAAAGAAACTTCTTGATTCTTACGTGGTCGAAGTATACATTGCGTGAAGGGATCACCGGTATAATCATTAGGGCAAACACACATAGGTGTATGACTGACGACACGACATTCGGCGTTAGCTCCACAAGATCCAGGACACGGATCTCTGCATTTTTGATTCACACAGGCCAATTTACTGGGACATTCGCTGTTACTGACACATTCAGGTCTGCAGCTGGGTGGAGCACCTATGAATTCTGGTGAACAAGAACAAGAAGGTGCGTCGTTGATGACTCTACACTGGGAATTGGGTCCGCACGGGGAGGGTTCGCATGGGTTTCGTGGTACTACGGGCTCGGGTGCTAAAAATATATGAATTATATTTCATTAGATTTGTTTAAAAAATCAGAAAGTTTTTTTGAAGAAAACAAACGACAAGAATCGCTCTTACGTCGTGGAATACATTGAACAAACGGATCACCAGTGAGGTCCGATGGACAATTGCATACGGGATTGTGATTAACAACGTTGCAAAGAGCTCTGAATCCACACGAACCAGGACAGGGATTTACACATTTTTGATTGCTGCAAGCTTCTGAGAGAGGGCAATCAGTGCTGACTATACATTCTGGTCTGCAAGTCGGTGGAGCACCCAGATATCCTGCCACGCAGGAACAAACTGGTTGTCCATTGATCTCTCGACAGATACTGTTTGGTCCACATGGCGAAGGAGAACAGGGATTCTCTTTTACGGTATCTATTGTTATCAAAATATGAAATAGATAATCACAGAAATATTAGAATAGAATCAAATATATATCACATAAGAAACCCTTTTAATTGTACCTTGGGGCGTAGTACACTGCACAAATGCATTTCCAACCATACCATTGGGACAGCTGCACATGGGCACGTGATTGTATACTAGACATTCTGCATTTACACCACATGTGCCAGGACAAGGATCGACACACTTATTTTGCAGACAAGCCCTATTTTGAGAACAATCGGTGTTCAGCACGCACTCTGGACGACAACTAACATAAGGATCTCCCTGATATTCTGGTAAACACGTGCAAATTCCACTGTCACAACGTGCATTAGGGCCACAAGGTGATGACGCACATGGATCAACTACTGTTGGTTCAACTGTAAAGGAAATATAGGTGCCTCTCAGTATACAAAAAATTAATCAAAAGTACTCCTTTTCCTGAAGTTTCCTTACTTGGTCTAACAGGAGCAAGATTGCAATTGTTAAAAGGATCTCCAGTGTATCCATCCAAACAGGAACATATAGGGACATGGTTCAATACTGTACATTGTGCATTGAAACCACAAGAACCTGGACAAGGATCTCTGCACTTTTGTCTCATACATGCTTGATTAGGAGAACAGTCAGAGTTCACCGTACACTCTGGACGACAATTTGGTGGACTTCCAATGTAAGAAGATAGACATTGACAGGATGGGCCGCCATTAATTACGCGACATTCTGAATTGGGACCACAAGGGGAAGGCAAACAGGGTTGTGAAACTTGAACTGCTGTAGGTGGTGAAGCTTCTAAAAAAGCAATTACAATATCAGAAATCAACTTAGCTTCGAAAGTAGTATAAATTAAGTTTGAACTGTTCTAAAATATCTTACGTGGAACAGGGAAACATGTAGTGAAAGGATCTCCGGTGTACGATTCCCTGCATGCACAAATTGGACTATGATTTCTTATTGCACAAGTGGCGAACGTGCCACAAGAAGCTGGACATGGATTCACACATTTCTGATTAATGCACGCACGATCCTGAGGACACTCTGAGTTCACAGTACATTCAGGACGACACATAGGAGGAGCGCCAGTGAATTCTGGCAGACAGGAGCAAACTCCTTGACCATTTACTACGCGACATTGACTATTTGGTCCACAAGGTGAAGGATTGCACGGATCCTTGTATACATCATCTTCTATAAGATTTCAATTTAAAATTGAGAAAAAATTTTGTGCAATTATTAAAAATGTATGAACTGAGATTTTTTTTCATCTAATCGCAATTGCATATGAAAATTTCTTCGTACCTATTTTACGCATCAAGGTGCAGTATTGGAATGGATTTCCACTGTAACCTTGAATACACGTGCAAGCAGGACGATGATTAATAACTCTGCACTCTGCGTTCGTGCCACAGGTTCCTGGACAGGGATCTTGGCATTTAGAGCGAATGCAACTTAATGCTGATGGACAGTCTGTGTCAATGACACATTCAGGGCGGCATCCTTCGTAGGGGTTGCCAGTATAATCGGGCGAACATGTACACGAACCTACGCCGTTTTGTTCTTTGCATATCGCGTTGAAACCACACGGCGATGGGGTGCACGGTGAAATATTGAACGGAACAGCTAAAAAGTTGTAAAATATCATTTGTATGCTTCTAAAACAATTTTTAACTATAATAAAATAAATCACGAAAAGCAGGATATAATAAAAGTTATAGCAATAAATAAAAATTGTGATAACGGGAAATCAATTAAAAAATAAGAGATATAATATTTAAATTAAAAAATGTATTATTCGCTAGAATAATATACAAAAATTGAAGACTCCAATTCATATCCTTTTTTTACTATAAGTAAATGGTAAACAATAATAATGTGGTGTGGTAATGAATAAAAATTTGGATCCTTACGTGGTCTGGGTGTACATTGAATAAAGGGATCTCCTGTATAATCGCTAGGACAGACGCACATAGGTGTATGACTGACAACTCGACATTCAGCATTAGCTCCACAAGATCCAGGACAAGGATCTCTACATTTCTGATTCGTACAAGCCATATTGCTTGGACATTCGCTATTACTGACACACTCAGGTCTACAATTTGGCGGAGCACCTATGTATTCCGATAAACAAGAACAAGAGGGAGCATCGTTGACGACTCTACACTCTGAATTAGGTCCACATGGGGATGGGTCGCATGGGTTCTGTGGTACTTGTGGCTCAGGTGCTAAAAATGCAAGTGTCTATTATCTTTAGTGTTTTATCTTACGAAAATATTATTAAAGAATTTCAAAAGACAGATCTTACGTTGTGGAATACACTGAACAAATGGATCACCAATGAGGCCTGACGGACAGCTGCATATAGGATTGTGATTGACAACGTTACAGGTGGCTCTAAATGCCACATGAACCAGGGCAGGGGTTAATACATTTCTGATTACTACAAGCTTCTAATAAAGGACAGTCAGAACTGACTGTGCACTCTGGTCTACAAGTTGGCGGTGCACCTAGAAATCCTGACACACAGGAGCAAACTGGTTGTTCATTGATTTGCCGACAAACACTGTTTGGTCCACATGGCGTTGGCGAACAGGGATTCCTCTTTACGGTGTCTATCAATATCATAGTATCGTAGATATTCAGAGAAGTACCATGATAAATTTGATGTTATAGATATTAATTGTAACGTGTCAAATTAGTATAAAACCATCTAATCTATTGTAGCCATTTACGATCTAATGATATGTATTAAGGGTAGCAAAATAAATTCCATTGGAGTAATACCTTGAAGGATAGTGCATTGAACAAATGCATTTCCAACCATTCCACTGGGACAACTGCACATGGGCACATGATTAAATACCAAACACTGCGCATTTCGACCGCATGTACCAGGACAGGGATCGACACACTTGTTCCTCAAACAAGCTCTGTTTTGCGAACAATCTGTGTTCAGCACACACTCCGGTCGACAAGCAACGTAAGGATCTCCCTGATACTCTGGCAAACATGTACAAATTCCGTCGTCGCAGCGTGCATTGGGTCCGCAAGGTGACGACGCACAGGAATCAACTATAGTTGGTTCAGCTGTTAAAGGAATAAAAGGCTCGTATTTCTTACAAACCATTCGCCAATTCCATTTTTTATTTTCTCATTGGTTTTCTTACTTGATCCAACGGGTGCAGGGTAGCAATTACTGAAAGGGTCTCCAGTGTATCCTTCGGGACAGGTGCACACAGGGACGTGGTTGTAAACCGTGCACAGGGACGTAACACCACAGGATCCTTGACAAGGATCTCTGCATTTTTCGTTTGAACAGGCAAGATTCATGGGACAATCTGAGTTCACTCGACATTCTGGTCGACAGGTCGGTGGGGATCCGATGTATCTCGGCAAACAGGAACAAGATGCTGTACCACCGATGTTCCTGCATTCTCCGTACATGCCGCAAGGTGATGGCACACAAGGGTCTTTGGGTATGAGGTCAGTGTCTTTCTGGGGCGATTCTAAAATTGTTTTTATTACATTATGTCTGATGAACTTTGATAGAAGCAATTCGATTTGTTGAATGAGTCAAGGTTTTTAGCTGCTTTTGGATACTGAATGCATTGAATGGTTATGCATAATCGAAAGTTATAAAATATTTTGAATTCTGGGTATTAATCAAGGAGTTAATCAAATCATGCATAATCAAAAATTGCATGCTAATATGAATGATGAAATGACTGTAGAATATTTTGAATTCTAAATATTGGATGAAGTAGATTATGCGTAATCAGAGGTTGTATGTTGAACATTTGATGCACAATATAAATTTGAAGCTGATGGATTTGTTACGATAAAATTATCCTCAAATCATGAACTAATGAGTTAGAAAATTTAATGAAACTATAATAAACGAGCCATTATGTAATAGAAGCCATGAATGTTTGAAATCTAAATGAAAACAGCTTTCGTATACTTTCGTATGTAGTTTTGTTAAAATCTAATAAAGTTGAGTTCATTATCAGTTAAAATCTTGGCTTTTAAATGAGGAGTGATTCAATGAAGTAAATATCAAGAGAAACATTCTTACGTGGAGCAGGGAAACATTTCGTAAATGGATCACCGGTGTATCCAATATTACAGATGCATATGGGGCTGTGGTTGATCACTTTGCATTGCGTGTTGATACCACACGAGTTCACGCACGGGGACCCGCATTTCTGATTAATACATGCAAGTTCCCTCGAGCACTCGGTGTTTACCACGCACTCGGGTCGACAGGTTGGTGGGGTTCCAATGAAATTCGCCAGACAGGTGCACACAGCATGGTCGTTCACGTTTCGACATTGACTATTTGGTCCGCACGGTGACGGACTACAAGGGTCTGATGCTACGAGGGTTGCTGTGTGAGGGAAAATTGCATTAAACAGTCTAAATTACGAATATTTCCAACTTGATTGCTGTTTAACTTGTGCGACGAATTAATAAAATTCAATGATAATTTTCTGTTAAAAGTTGAAGGAAAATGAAGAGAATTGAAATTGAATTTTCAGTGTAAGCTAAAATTTTACGCTTCATAATCATTTCTTTTGCAAATGAATGAAATTAAAGAAAAATTTGCAATGGAGAAATATAATATACAAACCTTGAGGAATAGTTACGAATTTTTCTTTGCATGAAATGCAATTGTCACTTTATAGAAAAATACGTAAATATCCCTCGAGATATCGACTGTATAATAAAGATCTTATGCTAAATTTTGTTTTAATTTCATCTTTTGATAAGAAAACAAAATAAAAGATTATTATTGTGCACACTCGTGCTGGTCTAACTCATTATTATTCCTTCTATTTAATTGATAAATGTAAAATTTTCAATCCTACATTTCTATTTCTATCTAATGACCAAGCAAGTCTTTGGATGCAAAAAGTGACAGAAGACGAAATCTTACGAGCAACAGAGATCGGGGAGCAATACGTGAACGGATTGCCTGTGTATCCGGGATTACAAGAACACACAGGTATATGATTAATCGTTTCACAACGGGCTTGCAATCCACAGGTTCCTGGACAGGGATCACTGCACTTGAGGCTCATACAGGCCATCGTCTTGGAGCAATCGGGGTTTTGAGTACATTCGGGTCTGCATCCTTCGTATGGGTCACCAATGTAGTCTGGCAAACAGGAACAGGAACCGACGCCATTGTTCTCGCGACAGATTGCGTTGATACCACAAGGGGATGGCTCACATGGTTTCTTAATGTCTAAGGGTGTATCTAATCGAAAAGAAAAACACTTTCTTTTTATATTTCTAATCTATCATGCGGTTGATCAAAGCTTGGTGCAGTATATAAATATTCGTCGGATTTCCGTGAGGTTTGAATAAATGAATGATCGGGGGATAAGCAGAAGCTCTTCTAAATTCCTTCTAAATTTCATTAAGAATTAATTTAGCCAATTCCTAAACTTAATTTTTCAATTCTCGAAGAATTTGAGAATTAATCCTTTAAGAAATGATTCTTAGATTAGGAAATCTTAAATTAAGAATTTCACTGAATTAAAAATTAATTTTTTGAAAAAACTCTGAAATCAAGAATTCTTTATCAAATTAAGAATTTTTAATATAAAAATTAATTCTTCAGGAAGAAATTCTTAAATTGGAAGTTCTTCAAGAATATGAAAATGAAATTTAAGAAAATTTTTAATTCTTAAGTCTAATTCAAACGCTTGCTCGTGAACAATCCCTTAACAATAAGGTTCAATCTTCAATTCCTATTTTCGCTACATTGGGTGTTAGGGTGATATTGGGGTGATATTGTGAGTCGTGTCTTTCAGGACTACTATCTTCTAAACACTTATTTAGCATTTTGGGTTCATTAAGGTTTTCAATCTTCGTTAGGGAATTAATTCTTATGGGGTACTTTTTAATAAGCATGTCTCCAGGGTCAATTTCCATCTTTAGTCAGGCGTGTAAGCTTGTACCACTTTTCTAGGGGTTAATATCTTTGTATCCAGAGTAACAAGGGCATTTCGTACATGTGGGATTAAGTGTTCCGAAACATTTTCAACGCAAGAGGGTTTCAACTTCCAGTTTCAAAGCAATATACTTGGATCGGGAATGGTCTATGCGTGCAATATCCTGCCTATTCGAGGGGATAAATTGGTTATCGGGTGTCACTCAGGGTCAGTATAATTAGAGCCTATACTCCATAGGCCCCGCCACCATATCAATCTCCTAACGTTATAATACTTTGTTTATGGTTACTTTCTTAATTATATATATGTGTGGGGTTTTCGAAGCCGTGCTCAACTTCGTCGGACTCGTTAATCGCAGGTGATATTATGCAATTATCGATTATTTTCGTTCTAAGTGCATGATGATTCATGGCCCCGTCACCATCGTGACAATTTGTCACCGAATTTGTTAGGGCCTCTTCTTTCTCAATGACGTAAATATGAATGTTTGTTAGCAGACAATATGATTATCATCAGACTGCGAATATTTATGGAAATTCATATCTTTATGAATATAATATCAGCTCTTGATCTTCGTGAATTATTTGTTCTCTATTATATTATCATTCGAATCTTGCGGAACAAAATTAAAAAAAAGAAAATACTAGATAGAAGCTATTATATAAATATAAGTTATAAAAATATTTGTTTCACATATTTTAATAGAGTGGAAAAATATATTTGTTATTTCTTAATTGATCAAATTTAGACGTACTTACTGACCAAGATGATATAATTAGAATAATTACATTTTAATCAACAAACACCTTCAAACTTTTTCGTTAATGAGAAAAATGTTTCAAATGTTAGGTTTCGATTTCCCCATAACGAACAATTCTAAATAATTGCATTTACAGATTAAAATGGGATATCCTGTGTAATAAATTTAATAAAAATTATAGAAAAATATATTTTTCGACAGCATAAAAATGAGATCTCGAAAATGAATTCCATATATAAAAATTGCTGCATAAGGATTGATGTAATTAAAAAGAAATGAATTTTAAATAGAAAATTATTTATACACTTAATACTTTATGCATTTCTGCATATCCCATTAATTTTATGTATTTTTCCACATTCTCAAATTTTCCACAAATTCATAAAAATCCGCAGTCGAATTATTACGAAAGTTATAAATCAGCACTTACCTGCACTTATTCGCCCGCATGCGAATGGCGAAAATTTTTGCAAATAGAAGAAAGAAAAGGAGAGAAATAAGAAATTGTTCTTTGCAAACTCACCCTTGACGATCACCTCGCAAACGCTGAACGGATTTCCGCTGTAACCATCGACACAAGCACACACTGCTTGATGATTCACCACCGAACACTGTGCGTTCAAACCGCACAAACCGACACACGGATCGCGACACTTTTGTTGCATACACGCCAAATGTGGCGGACACTCGGGATTGATTGTACACTGGGGCCTGCAATTTGGCGGAACACCGATGTAATTCTCGATGCACGAACACGCTGCACTGTCACCACGCACTTGACACTCCGCATTCGGACCGCACGGGGATGGTTGACACGGATTCGTTGATATTGGTGGTTGCTCTAAAATTAAAGGAAATGATATTTAGAAATACATAAGTGAATAAATAGTACTGAGTCTATTGGAATAATAATTTTGTTGTTATGTTATATAGGTATTAGTATACGTATACATGTATTATTTATAGAAAATAAAATATATTTGAAAAATCATTATAAATGAGTAAATAGAGAATGAGAAAACTTACTAGGCATGATGTAACATCTAGTGAAAGGATCGCCAGTGTAGCCCTCCGAGCAACTGCATATTGGATTATGATTGACCACTTGACATTTGGTGTTCTGACCACAAGTTCCTGGACAAGGATCTTGACACTTATTCGCGAGACACGCTTGAGTCAAAGGACACTCTGCGCTCACTACACACTCTGGTCTGCATGTAGGAGGACCACTAATAAAACCAGTTTGACAAGAACAGACTGCATGATCATTCACTACTTTGCAAATGCTGTTTGGACCACAGGGTGATGGTGTACATGGTTGTCTTCTTGGCTCTGGAAAATTAATGAAGATTTGATTTATACAATCCGTATCTACTTAATCATATATAATTAATAGATACAATCCAAACTAATTAAAGATCTTCCAATTAGATTATTGTATAAACATACAAAATTATTTAAACTTTAGTAACTGAAAATCCTATTAAATAATATTTATGAAATATTAATATATTAAAAAATAAATTGAAAAATAAATATATATGAAGGTTATATATGAAAGTTATATAAAAAAAAGTATTAGAAAATACATACCTTCAGATACTTGTGGTCGACATAGTGTGAATGGATCTCCAGTGGTACCAGGAAGACAGCTGCACATAGGAATGTGATTAACCACGTCGCATTTTGCATTAGTTCCACACGTGCCAATACAAGGATCTACGCAAAATTGATTGACACAAGCCTTTACTCGAGAGCAGTCTGAGTTCATAGTGCACTCTGGACGACAATACGAGTACGGATCGCCGAAGTAGTTTGGAAGACATGTGCAGATTCCCTCTTTGCAATCTGCGTTTGGTCCGCAGGGAGATGGATTGCATAAATCTTCTGGCTTTTGTTGTTCTGTAAAATAAATAATAATACAAATGTGAATTCTATCATTTAATCGATAAACAAAAATGAAGATCACAAAATGAAACGTAATAATTAGATTGTAAATTGTAATGTATGATAATTGTATGATAATTATGAAGAGATAATTAAAAAAATAGAATCTCGGTGTTTTAAAAATTATTTTACGTAGTAAATATTACAGAAAACACTTTGACTATTTTACTTGTTTTTGCATAAAAATACACAATCTAATAATAATCAATTTTAAAATCCAAATCAATTTCAAATTACGAAGTTTTATATGAATTTAACATTTCAGTTGATTGTAGAATTACATTAAATATTTTTGCAATATTTGGAACATTCTAAAAATTATTTAATATTTTATTTAATGTAATAAATACCTATTATCTGTGAGCACAGAGTGAAGGGATCACCTGTGTATCCAGATTGACATAGACAGACAGGAATATGATTCTGTACTCTACAATCTGCATTTTGTCCACATGATCCGATGCAAGGATCCCTGCATTTTTCTGAGATGCAAGCTTGATTCGAAGGACAATCTGTGTTAACGACGCACTCTGGTCGACAGTTTGGTGGTAATCCTATGTAGTTCTTGAGACACGAACAAGCAGCTTGATCACCAATTACTCTGCATTCTGCGTAGAGTCCGCATGGACTTGGAGTACAAGGATCACCCACTGGTGGTGGTGATGTGACTGAAAGAAAAATAACAATTTTGAATGTTTTTCTTTTTTTTTTAAGAAAGCGTAACATTATGTAAAGGCAAGTATTCTCTTTTTAAAAATGAAAAAAAAAATTTTAATAGATTTAAAAAAATAAGTAAATATTTTGTTGTTAATAACAATGTATTAATAATTTTATTCAGACATTTATCCAGACAGTATGTTTTAATTTTTGAAAGTATAAGTTTCTTATAGCTTAATTTCTCGTAATATATAGTAATCTTGAATTAGAAATTATTCGAATTACTTTTTATTTTTTTATTCAAAAATTTAATAAAATATACATGCAAAACTATCTTATGTTTATTTATCATTATCAAATTTTTATCTAAAATTTATTTATTTTATCAAAGTTTATCTATCGTATAATGATTATTCAAAATACTCACTTGTCTGAGGATAGCATCTGGAAAAAGGATCTCCCGTAGTACCTTGAGGACAACTGCACAGCGGATTATGATTAATTACGCGACAATTAGCTCCCACGCCACACGTTCCTGGACAAGGATCGTTACATTTATATTTATAACAAGCTCTATTTTGAGGACACTCAGAATTCACGACACACTCGGGCTTGCAATTAGGTGGAGAACCAACGAACGACTCCTGACAAGTGCACACAGCTTGATCTTTCACTGCTCTGCACAAACTATTAGGTCCACAAGGCGAAGGACTACAAGAATCAATTACTGTAGGCTCGGTTTCTCGACTGATTGGTAAATTGCAAATGCTGAAAGGATCTCCTACGTAGCCTGGTTGACAAGTGCAAGTAGGAATGTGATTGATGACGGAACACTGAGCCTGGATACCACATATTCCTGGACACGGATCTTCACATTTGTTTTGAACGCAGGCTTTGTTCGTTGGACAATCTGAACTGAGAATGCATTCTGGTTGACAGCCTTCGTAGGGATTTCCGTGGTAATCATCGATGCAGATACACGCGCCAACATTATCACGTTGTTGACAGATCGCGTTTGGACCGCAAGGCGATGGCTCGCATGGGTTAATTGGTTCCTCTGCAATTTGAGATGCGAAATACATTGTTTAAAAATTTATTTTACTATAATTTCTCATAAATTCCAGATTAGTTGACTTTCACATATATTTGCAAAACAATAATGTTAATGAATAATTTATTTTAATTTATTCGAATTTAAATAAAATTTATTTAAAGGAGCTATTGCTGAAAATAATAAAAAGAACTTAAGACGCTACCTAACAATTGAAGAAGTAGTTAAAAGAAATAAAATTGAGTTAATAAAATATAAATTACCCAAAGAAACTTACGTTCTACTTCAACACACTGAACGAAAGGATTTCCTGTGTAATCAGGTGGACAAGAGCAAGTGACAGCATGATTCACTACCAAACATCTGGCATTCTCGGCACAGGATGCTGGACAAGGATCCGTGCATTTTGAATTTACGCAAGCTTTATCTGATGGACAATCAGGATTTATAAGACACTCCGGACGACAAGATGGTGGAGTTCCGATATAGGTTGGAAGACAAGAACAGGATGGATAACCATTCACGTTTTGACATTGAGCATTTGGGCCGCATGGTGATGGATTGCAAGGATCTCCCGTGTCTTTCACCTCTGGTAAAACTACAAACATACATTAGAATTAATGTAATCAAAGTAAAATTTATCAGCATTTCTTAATTTCAATTTTTGAAGTTTTTTAATATACTACGAATTTTGATAATGATTGTTACGAAAAAGAAGTATCTAAATTTGCAGTAATTAATTGAAAATTTCTTACTTGGAATATCGTAGCAGCTCTTGAATGGATCTCCAGTCTGTCCAGGAAGACAACTGCAGATCGGTGAGTGATTGATCACTTCACATCTAGCATTCAAACCACAAGAACCCAAGCAAGGATCCGTGCATTTTTTGTTCACGCAAGCACGAGTCGGAGGACATTCTGAACTGACCACACATTCTGGTCTGCATGAAGGTGGCGATCCAAGGTATCCTTGAAGACAAGAACATACTGCGTGGTCCTCGATGTTGCGACACTGGCTATTTGGTCCACATGGCGAAACGGGCAAGCAAGGATCCTTCTTTGCTTCTGGAACTGAAAATGGGTTTCATAATTTTTTGAATATTATTAGAAAATATATCTTATTTAAAGATTTAAAATTTGTGAAATCTGAAAATTCAAAAACTCGAAACTTTGAAAAGTTTCAGAATTGAGAAACTTAATAATAATTCTATTATATGAATTATTTATCTTTCGACTAATTCAAATAAATAAAATTTTATTATATTTACCTTGAGGTTGAATACGACAACTAACGAACGGATCTCCAATATATCCAGGTATGCAAGAACACACAGGAATGTGATTCACGACATCGCATACTGCATTTTGACCGCATGTCCCAGGGCAAGGATCTTTACATTTATTCTTCAGACAAGTCTTATCGCGTGGACATTCCAAATTGAGGATACATTCTGGTCGACAAGCTTCGTATGGATTACCAATGTATTCCGGTAAACACTCGCAATCTCCATTTTTACATATAGCATTCGGTCCACAAGGCGATGGACTGCATAGATCACTTACAGTTGGTACAGTTACTGAGAAAAAAAAAAATTTTTGTATTATAACAAGTTTGATTATAAATTATTTAACTGACATAGAAATGAAATTTTCGCAATTTTCTAATAAATTTGAAGATTATAGAAAGACTATTTAATTAATACAGAAGTGAAATTTTAAAATGAAGAATTTTCATATTTTATAAAAAAAACTTAAAGATCATTTAATTCGCATAAAAATAAAATATCTTACCTGGTAAAGTTACTCTGCACTGTGTAAATGGATCGCCAGTGAAACCATCCATACAAGTGCAAACAGGAATGTGATTCAATACATGACACTGAGCATTAACGCCACAGGAGCCTGGACAAGGATCTTGACATTTGTGGTTCACACAAGCAAGATGACTCTTGCATTCGGAGCTTAGAATGCACTCTGGTCTACATTCTGGAGGAACACCGATGTAATTTGGCAAGCAGGAGCACGCTGGACTGCCTGATATGATCTGGCACAGAGAATTTGGTCCACAAGGAGATGGAGTGCACGATGGTGGTCGTTCCGTGATCGATGGAACGTCTTGAGCTAATATATAAATAAATAACATGTTAAATATTTTCAATTTTCTTTTTTGTCTGTAAGACGAAAGAATAAAAGTTTCGGAAATTTAAGAATCCGACGATTTGAAAATTTATAAGTCGAGAGATTTTAAAGTTTCGAAATTAAAAAATTTGAGAACTTGAAAATTGAAACATTTAAAAATTAAAATATTTGAAAATATTTACTGACAAATCTAAAAATTCGAAGGTTTAATAATTCGAAAATTTGGATAAAGGTTGGAGAACTCGAAAATTTTAAAATGTAAAAATTGTAAAACTCAAAGATCTAGAAATTTCAACACTTAGAAGATTAAAGAATAATCTAAATATTGTTTGAAACATACAATTTACAGAATTTTCTATGAAAGGTACATATTTATTAAAATTCTACTATAAATACCTACCAGGCGAGCATTGAGAGAAAGGATCACCCGTAAATCCAACAGGACAAGTACAAATCGGATTATGATTCTTAGTAGTACATAATGCTCTTAATCCACAGGTATTTGGACATGGATCCGCGCACTTCCTATTTAAACAAGCCAAATGAGGTGGACATTCGGCATTGACTACACAGGTTGGTCTACAATTCGGTGGAATTCCCCTGTATTCCGGAAGACACGTGCAAACTGCTTGACCATTCACCTCGCGACATTTACTGTTAGGTCCGCATGGTGATGGTGAACATGGATCTGATGGTGGTATTCCTAAAAATGAAAATAAATGAATAAAATATTTATTTAATATTTTATCTAATAAAAGATTATCTATTTCAATTTTAGGCAAATTCAATGAAAACTTTTATTTAAAAGGAATCAAACATGCAGCCTTTGACTGGACTAAATATGAGATAAATGATAAATAAATAAAAAACTTACTCGTCATTTCTTTAATTTCGCAAGCAAAGTATGGATCTCCTGTATATCCTGGAGGACAAGTACATACTGGAACATGCTCTTGAACATTACAGATGGATAGTGTACCACAGGTGCTTGGACAAGGATCAGAACACTTGAAACCAACGCAAGCCAATTGCGGAGCACAGTCGTTGTTCGATTCACATTCTCTGTGACATCCTTTTACGTTGTCATAAGGATCTCCGATAAGATCTGGTGGACACGCACAAGCTCCTGCACCGTTTCTCTCGCGACATTGAGCATTCGGACCGCATGGATTTGGCGAACATGGATTTGTTATGCTTACGTCTGTTGCTAAACAGAATAAAGATTAATTATGATAGAATCAAAATTTGGATATTTTTAAGAATTCAAATTAATTGGATAAAATTTGCGAATTCGAAATTTATAAATACAAAATTTATAGATTTAAAAAATTGAAAAATCATAAACTGAAAAGGTTTAAGGATTCGAAACTTTAAAAATTTGAAAATTTAATTGTTAAAAAATTTTAAAAATGTGAATATTTAAAGACTTAAAAATTAAAAAACTTGAAAATTGAAAGGATTAGAAATTTAAAAGCTTGGAAAGTTTCAAAGATTCGAGAATTTAAGAACTCTGAAAATTTACAAGCTTCTAAAAAAAATCTAAAATTTAGCTTGAAACAAACAGAAACTTACTCGGCGGCGGTGCCAGAATACATCGAACAGTAGCGTCACCTTCGTATCCTTCGGGACAAGTGCAAATAGGCACATGACTCTGCACAGTACATTTAGCCAATTCTCCACAGGCTCCAGGACAAGGATTTTTACACCTCTGATTAATACACGCGGCCGAGTGGAAACAATCTGAATTGTCAACGCACTCTGGTCTGCAATTCGGCGGACGTCCGATGAAATTCGACAAACAAGAGCACGCAGGTTGAGATCCGATAACTCTGCACTGAGAATTCGGCCCACATGGATTTGGGGAACACGGATTTCCAGATTGGGACACGTTGAATTTAGTACACTGAACCAATGGATTTCCAGTGTATCCAGTTGTGCAAGTACAAATAGGATTGTGATTCACTGTTAGGCATTTGGTGTTCAGTCCGCAAGAACCTGGACAAGGATCTGTGCACTTGTTCTCGATACACGCTTTATTCTGAGAACATTCTGAGCTCACTGTGCACTCTGGACGACAAGTTGGAGGCACGCCAACGAATCCTAGTTGACAAAGGCACACGGCGTGTCCATTATGAACGCGACAGTTGCTGTTTGGTCCACAAGGCGATGGCTCGCAAGGATTTACTAGTTCTGGTTCTCGCGTTTCCGAGGGTGTACAAGCGTTGAAAGGATCCCCGGTGTAACCAGGCAGGCAGGAACAAGATGGAGCATGGTTTATTACGCGGCAAGTTGCTCCTTGACCACAAGTGCCTGGGCACGGATTCACACATTTGTTGTTTAGACAGGCCTTGCTACGATCACAATCGGTGTTTGTCACGCATTCTGGTCGACATCCTGTGTAGGGATCGCCTATGTATTCTGGAAGACAGGTACACGAGCCTACGCCGTTTCGTTCGTTACAAATGGCATTCGCTCCGCATGGAGATGGGTTGCATGGTGTGCGTGGTTGTTCCGTGGTTGTGGGTACTGAGGATTTTGATGTGAAAGTTTGAAAATTTAGTGAGTAATTTGAAAACTGGGAAATTTCAAAGTTTAGCATCTCAAAAATTTGATAATTGAAAAACTTAAAAGCTTAAGATTCTAGGAATTAAAAATTTCCAAACGTAGAAAATTTAAAAATTTAGCGACTTGACAGTTTGAATCTTTAAAAATCAAAAAATTTGAAAGCTTGAATCTTTAAGAAACGGTTAAAAATTTGAAATTTTAAGGATCTAAAGATTTGAAAATTCAGAAATGTAAGAATTAGAAACTTAAAAATATAAAAAAAAAAGTGACTTTTAAATTAATGATATACCTTCCACAATAGGTACGCATTCTGTGAATGGATTTCCAGTGTATCCAGTGTTGCAAATGCAGACTGGATTGTGTTTGACAACGTTACAGAAAGTGTTCACACCACACGAGCCAGGACAAGGATCGACACACTGTTCGTTCTGACATGCAAGATTTCCAGGACATCCTTCGTTGATGACACACTCTGGTCGACAATTTGGTGCTCTGCCTACATAATTCGGTAAACAGGAACACGCTGGGAATCCATCAATCACACGACACTGAGAATTTGGTCCACAAGGTGATGGAATGCATGGATTTCCGCTTGGTTCTGGTCCAGGCTGTTTAGATTCCGCTGTAAAAATTATTTAAACATTCTAAAATCATGAATACCAAAAATATAATTAGAGAAATATATATCTGACACGAAATAAAAATAAAAAAAATAAATGCCATCCCTATAGAAACATAATTCTAACGTAAAATAAATAATAATAATAAAACTCTTACCTTCTTTAACGCATCCAAAAAATGGATCTCCAGTGTATCCAGACATGCAACTGCACACAGGATTATGGTTGATAACCTGACAATCAGCATTCTGTCCACAAGTGCCTGAACAAGGATCTCTGCACTTCTGATCGATGCAAGCCATGTTCTGAGTGCAATCTGTACTAACTACACATTCTGGTCTGCACTGTGGAGGACTACCGACATAATCTGGCTGACAGGAACAAACTGCATGATTGTCGATTACGCGACAATTACTATACGGTCCGCAGGGTGATGGTTGGCATGGATCACCTGGCAGTGATGTCACTACGACGAAGTAATATTATTTTAATCAATAATAAAGAAATAGTAAGAACTAAGAATTTGATTTTTTAAGCCAAATATTTTATTATGAAAGTATAAAAAAGATAATTTGAAAGAGACAATTTAAAAAATAATTATTTCTTTATTAGAATAAGAAAAAAATTTTCAAATTTTGAAGCTTCTGTATTTCTAACATTATAAAAAAATGTATCACGACATTTAAGATACATGAAATTTATAACACAATTCTTTGAGATTTCCTTGAGATTAATATTTACCAGGCAATATATGGCAGGATTTCAATGGATCTCCAGTGTAGCCAGAAAGACAGCTACACGATGGTTGATGATTAATCACTTGGCACTGAGCATTTATGCCACAAGCACCCACGCATGGATCCTTGCATTTGTTGTTTATACAAGCTTTGGTAAGAACACAGTCGGAATTTTGAACACATTCTGGTCTACATCCTTGATAAGGATCTCCAGTATAGTCGGGTAAGCAGGTACACGAGCCAGCTCCGTTTCGTTCCTTACAAACTGCATTTGCACCACACGGAGATGGATCGCATGGCAGTGGCACTGGGAAAATAACTGTAAAAAAAACAATATCATTCACGTGTTTGTAATTTTAATTTAATTAAGATAAAGAAATAAATTTTTAATACGAAACAGAAGTGTTAATCTCAGTTTTTAAAAAACACGAGCTTCTGTCAAATGAGAACATATAATCGAGTTGTATCGCTGAAATTAAATATTATAATATTCTCTATTCTTCTTCATATTATTCTTTATTTGGAATTGAACAATTCTCACCTTTGCTACATCCAGAGAATGGATCTCCTTCGTAACCGTCGTTACATTGACACATGGGTCGATGATTCTGCACCGTGCAGTTAGTATTAAATCCACATGAACCAGCACACGGATCTACGCATTTCTTTTGAACACAAGCGAGATAATTTGGACAGTCTTGATGAATCAGACACTCCGGTCTGCAAAACGGTGGTGCTCCGAACATTCCGCTGATACACGTGCAAACTGGATGATCTTCCTGCACGCGACATTCGGCGTTCGGGCCACAAGGTGATGGTAGACATGGATTCTTTGGTCCTGGCAGTGGTATGTCTGATAAAGAAAACGTGAATAATTCATTAAAATGATTTACGATGTAATATAATTTATTAAAATTATTCTAATCGCTTAGAACACTTTCTAAGTTGAAAATTTAAGAACATTTATTATAAATTCATCAAAATATTTTCATGAACAAAATTAAGAGACTTGTTTCACATGGTAAATTTTATTACAATACTTTTGCAGCGGTATTTAATTATTTGCCTTCAGATCATGTCAAGTTAATAGAAAAATTAGAACCAACTGAAGAATTAAAAATTTTCAAAAATTAAATTACCTTCTTTGACGCATTGACTGAAGGGATCACCGAGATAATCTGGAGGACAACTGCAAATCGGATTGTGATTGATAACCTGACACAAAGCGTTCTGTCCACAGAGACCAGGACAAGGATCTCCACATTTTTGACCAATACAAGCCAAATGTACAGGACACTCTGAGCTAACTAAACATTCTGGACGACAATTTGGCGATGTTCCATGATATCCTGGACTGCACGAACAAACTGCACGATCGTTCATCACTCGACAAATGCTATGCGGTCCGCAAGGTGATGGCATGCAAGGATTCTGAGATGGAAGAGCTACAAAAGGCAATTAAAATTGAATTTTACTTTTCGTCTTACCGTCTTTAAATTTTTCATAAACACATAAAGCTACACAGTCTAGTAGAAATAATGTGGAAATTGTTTTATATTTATAATTTTTAGAAGAATTCAGTTCTGAATTTATTTGAAATTTAATTGAAATACTTCTATATCACTATTTATCTATATCTATATAGTCTAAAATAATAAATAATTATTTGTATTAAATTTAATATATTCCTATATTATATATATATTACAGAAATATATTTTATATTATAGAAATAAAAATGAAAATAGAAACAAAAACTTTTCGTAATGCGATTAGTTAAATTTGTGAGTAATCATTTCTCTATTTCTGATTCAAACAATTACGAATAATGCTTACGAGTTGTCTCCAATTTGCAAGAATCAAACGGATCTCCAGTATAGCCAGGTAAACAAGAACAAACCGGAACATGATTAATTACTTCGCATTTTGCATTAGCACCACAAACACCTGGACAAGGATCTCTACAATGCTGATTGAAGCAGGCAAGATGATTGTCGCAATCTTGATTCACAATACATTCCGCCTCGCAACCGTCCATATATGGATTTCCAATAAACGGTGGAATACACTTGCATTTTGGTATACCATGTTCTTCCACGCAGACTGCATTTTTTCCACAAGGTACCAGCACACATGGTGAAAGTACGTCTGGTGGAGATGCTGGAGACAAATAATAAAAATTATTATATATGTGTAGATTCAATAGATTTTATTACTTTATCTTTTAACTGCGTTTATTTTGTAGATTCTATTACATTTCTAGATTTTATAATTTCATAAAATTTCAAAAAAATGAAGTATTTATAATATTGTAATAAATTACTGCTTAATCCTTAGCAAATTAATCAGTCAGTTAAAAATTTAATAAATGCTTACCTGCGCAACTTTGATAAGGATTTCCAACAGCGTTCTTCGGACAGTAGCAAGGAGGCACTCTATCTGAGTCACACTTAGCACCAAGTCCACAAGGATTAGGATTACACTGATCAGATTTAGGTACGCATCCTCTAATTGTATTCGGACTCTCGATGTACCCTGGTAAGCAAGTACATTTTGCAACACCGTTCTTCAATACTGTACATTGAGTATTAGGCCCACATGGAGATGGTTCACAAGCGTTACTAGGAAGAATGCAAGGTGAATTAGGTGGATTTCCTTCGTATCCTGGCAGACAGAAACATCTCACTTGTCCTGACAGCACTCGACATCCAGAATTAATGCCACATGGATTTTCTTGGCATTGACCACCCTCTGGTACTGAACAAAAAAATTTAATAATTTAAAAAAAAATTATTATTAATAATTAACTTTTAATTTTATTATTTTCATACTTTGACTTTAAATAAATCTCTATTGAAAATTTTGATTTACAATAATTAATATATAAAATCTACCGACTAAATATTATATTGTTTCCAATTATTATTATTTATATTTTAATATTTCTAATTTTTTTGCATGTTCTTTCATTTGCATTGAATCTCTATAAAAAGATTCTGATTTATGCAAAAACTAATCTATATTCAAAATTTAATTATCTTGAATCTTTGAAAAATACTTACTGCATTGCTCGAAGGGATTTCCAGTCAATCCTTTCGGGCAGAAGCATATAGGATTGCCATTATCATTCTCGCACATGGCATCCAATCCACAAGGATTTGGAACACACGGATTGGTGCTCGTTAGCGTGCATTCAATATGAGGATTTCCTTGAAATCCAAGCAAACATTTGCATTGAGCTTGATGGTTTTCTGGATAACAATTGGCGTTTATACCACAGTCATTTTCCAAGCATGGGTCGATGCACTTTCGGTTAAGACGATCACAATACTTAGTCGGTGGACAGTCTTCATTGTACTGACATATGTTTCTACCTTCCTCTTCTGCAACGTTCAGTCCATGAATATTTAAAATATTTATTTTATATTTTCTAATACTCATGAAATAAAATATGGAATACACCATTATTAGCTGCAAATTTTTATGTACTTTTATGAACACAGTTAAAGAAATAAAGCGTAGGCACAAATAGGTACTCTACGCATTTTCCATATTTCTTTATTCGTATATTTTCTATGAATATATAAAAATCTGCAGTTTTATATTATTGTAATCGTTATTGTTTTATAATCAATATATTTTAATACAAAAGTTACATTAATAGTTTACACTGATATTTTATGAAATTTTTAAGTCTTGCAGACTTTATATAATTAAAACTATTTGTCGAGAATAATGTTAAAATATAAAAACTACGTGAATCGTTTTTAAAATCGTTTTTTCTAATAATTCTGCAATGTAACAAACAAATTACCTGGTTCACAGTAAGAGAATCCATTTCCGTAATAGCCATCCTCGCAGCTGCACTCCGCTTGATGATTGGTGTTAACGCAGATCGCGTTTTTGGTGCAAGGATTCCAAACGAGGCAAGGTTCCTGACAAGTGCCCTCAATGCATGCCTCTGTCAGCGGACAATCTTTGTCGCTAGTGCAACCCGCTAGAGAAAGATTGAGAAAAAAGCCCGTATAGCCCCGAGAAAGAGTGCATGAGTATAAAAATAAGAGTGGAAGGCTCATGTCGAGTGAATTAGCTTGTATAAAACACAGCGTAAATAATCTGTGTAAATATGCGAATATGTACGAAGAGGAATCGTGATTGGTATAAAACAATCGTGTCGTTGAATGATTTTCAAAATTTCGAAAGTAAAAAGTTTGAAGAGGTAGTATGTAATACTAACAGATCTAATTGAAGATTTGGAAATCGTGGAAAATTGAAAATTGAGAAAATCGCACGTGATACGTGCAATGTATATATATGTACAATACATATGTACATATGTACAGAACGATTCAAGTGAGCGCTGTAAAAAAAATATCAAATGATGGAAGATGTTATACTCGTTCTCATACGAACCTTTTACGCAAGTATACGTTGCTGGATTACACTCTGTACCCGCTGGACAGTAGGGACACTCTGTCTCGTTTACATCTAAGAAAATTGAAAAGAAAATAATTAAGAAAGATTTGTCTTTTTGAATAAAAATTGATGAACTATTAAAAATTTTTAGGCTGACAATTTTTGAAACGCCAAATGATATTTTTGATCATAAATTTTCAAATTTCAAGCATTTTGAAGAATCTTTAATTTTGGCAATTATTATTATTTTTGTTATCAAATCTAAAAATTTTCAAATTCTAGACATTTTACAATTAAATTTTTAAAATTTCTTAATGTTGAAAAACATTATTTAATTAAATATCAACTATAGAATATTAAATATTAAGTATTACATATTAAATATTAAACATTAAAGTTTAATGTTATTAACAATTAAATACTAAGTGTCCTGGTTAAAAATATAATATTTTAATTAGCAAAAATTTTTGAACATTAAATGATATAAAATTTACTGATTGAAAAATTAAATTTTTTTAAGACATTAATTTCTAAATTTTAAGAATAAATATTAAGTATCAAATATTAAATTTATTCTATATTGGAAATGTTGATTTTTATTTTTTTTCCCCATTAAGTGTAATCCAATTTTTTCTCAAATTAAATTTTTCTTTTGAATATTCTACCTTTCACACAAACAGGTCTATGATCTTGAACATGACAGACTTCCACGAAGTCGCAAGGATTGTGGACAGTGCACGGGTTCAGACACTGTTGACTTATGCAGGCCAATTGAGAGAGACAGTCATCGTGCGTTTTGCATTTGGTATCTAACGAAACGAACGTATATTAGAAGCTCAAAATAACTTATCCACGAATGTTCAAACTAAACTTTTCATATAAAAGATTATTATAATCTATTCATTCTTCGTATCTTATTCGACTTCTCTAAATAAAAAATTCTCTAAATAAAAATATATATATATATATATATATATATATATATATATCTAAAAAAAAATATACACATATATCTAAACAAAAAAACTAATAAAACAATAAACACAGAAAATAGTATACACAATCCTCTAATTTCTAAGACATATAGTGGTTTTCGTGTTATATGTGTAAAGCCCAGAAACAGTCGTTAGTTTTACCAATTTTAAAGGAAACGTTTCATTCAACATTTATTATTACTTAAAATTTATAATTAGAAATTGTACGAAAATTGTTTTAAATGAAAAATACTGTTCGAAAGTTTCCTTTAAATTTCCATAATCTCCACAAAAAATAATACAATTAATTAATTACTACTAGATAAGCGAGAAGAAAACGTGCAAGGGCGCAATAATAACGTACAACATGCAAAAGAGCGCTAATGCAGCAGGTCCATGTCTGCAGTGGATTACAGTGATAAATTGTAATTATACTTATATTTAAATAACATTGACTAAACATTCTATTTTTTCTATTGTTCCCACGAATAATCTTTCGATCATCATGTATCGTGATCGTCAGTCTATGATCTGTCGATCAGAAAAAATTTAAAAAAAAAATATAAGACTCTCCAGAATTGGTTGCCTCCAATTTTTATCTGGATACTCGGATGATGTCACGCTAACGAATGATTTGTCGAGACATATAAATGTTGGTGAACACGAGAACATTTACAACTCCCGACGAGAAAGATCTTTTACCTGGGAGTACGCTACAATTAGTTGTACTCTGGTTCATTGTTAGGTTGAAGCACACGGGCCGACACGTGTCGTTCAAACAGATTTTACAATCGGTACCATTGGTGATCGTTTGGTCGCAAGGTGTCTGTCCTGTAGTATTTATAGGGGCTTTTAATGTGGGATATAACTCGGTGGTGAATTGTTCTAGCTCTGTAGAGTATGGCATTGTTGAATATGGTTCTGTGGAATATTGTATTGTAATTTGTGGCTGTTCCGTGGAATATTGTTGAGTTGTTGAAAATTGTTCCTCAATGGTTGAATATTCTGTTGAATACTGAGTAGTTGTAGAAGATTGTTGTATTGAATACTGGGTGACTGTCGATTGCTGTTCGGTGAAATATTGATTAGTTGTAGCAGGCTGTGTTGTGGTATATTGTTCAATTGTTGTCGGATGTTTTGTTGTTTGCTGTGGAGTTGTAAAAGATTCTTCCGTCGAGTATTGCGGTGTTCCTGATGATTGTTCGGTGGAGTATTGACTAATTATAATAGGTTCCGTGGTATATTGCATTGTTGTTTGTAACTGTTCAGTTGTTGAAGGTTGTTCTGTTGTACATTGTAAGGTTGTGGAAACTTCTTCTGTTGTATATTCTTGTGTTGTTGCTCGTTGCTCAACTGTAGAAGGTTGTTCAGTTGTTAATGACGACTCTGTTAAATACTCTAAAGTTATAAAAGATTGTCCTGTTGAGTATTGCGTTGTGGAATACTGACTAGTTGTAAAAGGTTCTTCCGTGATGTATTGGGTTGTTAGTTGTGGTCGATCTGTAATATATTGTTCAGTTGTCGAACTCTGTTCCTTTATATAATTCATTGTTGAAAATTGTTCGGTCGAATACTGTAAAATTGTAGAAGGTTGTTCTGTTGAATGTTCAGTCAAATAGCGTTCAGTTGTAGAAAGTTGTTCAGTACTTGTTCGTGGTTGTTCAGTCGTCCAATTTTTCAAAGATTCTTCTGTAAAATAGCTAGTCCCTGTCGTTTCCTTCGTAAAATACTCTGTTGCAAAAGATCGTTCAGTTGATCCTTCAGTCGTTAAATACTGTTCTGTAGAATATCCTGTAGTTATTGCCAATTTCCCTGTAGAAAGTTCTACGGTACTTAGAAATGGTCTTGTCGTATATTCTTCCGTCATTGGCTCAATTGTTGTTCCATGTTTCAAAGGATAGTCTGCCAGCACAGTTACCAATGTCACACCTTCTGTCGTCGTCAAATTCAAATTCTCAGTAACCAATCCCACAGTACTAGGACTTTCTTTAATTGTAATATTCTCGATAAAACTACTAGGTGTACTCGTCGATTCAGTAATCTCCGAAATTTCTGTAGGATATTCACCTACGTATATTGGAGTAACAGTAACAACGTCCCTCGATGGTAACCTCTCATCCGGAGGATAAACGTATGTAACAGGAGTGACTATCTGAACTTTATCTGATTCAGTCATTCCTTTTATTAAATCCGTAGTAAATGCCATTTCTGTAGTGGAAATATATTGCGTAGTGTTAACATGAGATATAGTAGTTATCTCTTCGCTACTAGATTCAATATTTTTCACAGTTGGAATAACTTTAGTATCTTCTTCAGAAATATCTTTAACAGTATTTTCTTCTGAAATATCTGAAGCAATGGTGCTTTCTCTACCTTTCATAGTTGTCGTCGGCATTGTAGAAGTCCCAAACACATCAACTGCTTCTGTGGTAGGCAAAATTGATGTGATTTCTTTAGTGATAGACACTTTTGAAACATCTGAAGTGGTAGTAGTTTCTATGGCTTCCATATTCGTTGTCAACATCGTGGAAGTTTTCGATACATCACTTGCTAATGTTGTAGATGAAGTTGATTCACTTTCTACAGACGTAGGAGTGCTTTCTTGAATGGTAGAAGTCTCAGTTAATACTGTATTCGAAGATTCGGTAGTTTCGCCCGAATATGGTATTGTACTTTCTTTCATAACAGTGGTATGTAGAACTGTACTTTCTTCCGTAACAACAGAAGGAGTTTTTTCAAAGCCAGACTGCATAGTTGTTAAAAGTGTAGTCATCTCGGAAGTTACGGGTGTCGAATAATCAAGAGTTGACATGGTTGTGATGTGTATACAAGTGTGATCGTGTTGGTCGCAGCCACAAACGGGCCTGTGTGCTTTAACCCGACATGGAACTGTCGATTGACAGTGGTCGACGCAAGGATCAACGCAGGATCCATCGACACAGGCTTCTGTGTCGTTGCAATCGTCATTGGACTCGCAGAAATGGTCGGGCGTGTGGTGGAGTACTGCTGCGGATTACAATAGAATATAAAACACGCTGAATGTAAAAAGAGAAGTCGAGATAGCTGAAAGAGGCAGCTGAAAAAACGTTTCAAAGCTCATCTCACTCTTTTCTTCGTCTAGGCCAAACCAGGCTACGATAACGTCTGATTTACTGGCTTTACTCCAAACAGTATAGTATACATATGTATATAAAAAAAAAATATTGCCTACGAATTATTAAGATTGAGTTATATATAAGCATGCTCGCGTAATAAATAGACAAGCTATCTGTCAGAAGTATATATATATATAATCCATTAGGATCTTTACAGAGACAGATGTAACGGAGAAAATAATCGTTGAACAGTGAGGACGTCGGCAGAGTAGAGGAGAGTATAGGTATCGGGAGACGAATAGTTGTATCTGTGGCATTTTGGAACCTGAAACATCTCATTTTCCCATTCAAACGATGGAATATTCTCACTTTACGAAACGAACGAATTAATTAAATTTTATTCTTCAACGCTCAAAGACTAGATCGATTTTGATTTATTATGTCAAGCATTTTATCTTTTACGTAAATTCATTAAGTCATTAATCTACGAATTTTATGAAAAATTACCACATATGGTGATAACCAACATTATCGAATAATTCCATCATCTAAACGGTAAGAAACCTGGAAAACTAGCAACTGGTATGTTCGGTGTGAGACGAGTATAAGTATAGTATAACAGTATAGTAGTATAGGCGAGTAAGAGTCAGACAGAGATCCAGACTAATATCATTCTGAACAAACTCGGTGAGAGAAAGAAAATACAGTAATCTGTGTCAGCGATCATATATGTATACATGTATATATATCCAAAAGAAAAAGAATGTAGAGCGAGATTTATAGGTATAGAGTAAATATAGAAAAAAGACCTGTAGAGCGTGAGAGCAAAAAAAAGAAAAGAATAGAGAAGTAAGACAGATAGAGAGATAGGTGGTGAGAAATGGTGTTTACCTTTCATGCATCCGTATTTAGTGTCTGGCACAAAGCCGGGGGGACAGAACTTGCAGATAGGCTTGTGCTCCTCCACGTAACAGGGGGCATCAGCCGGACAGGTGGAGTTTCTGCATGGGTCCACGCAGCGATAGTTGCGGCACGCCAAATCTGGAGAGCAGCCACTGTCTCGCAGGCAAATGGAGAGGGAGGGATTGCAGTTTTGTGTGCATATGCAGACAGGACGGTGGTCCAGGACATCGCAGGTTTTGTCAGCGGAACACGGCCGTTTCTTTCGCACGTTACACGGATTCTGGCATTTCCCATTGACGCACGCGGCGTTCGACGGACAATCGAAGTCCCTCGTGCAAGTCAACGTGTCGGGCGCGCAAGTCAGTTCGCCGACCTCGTTCACGACGAATCCGTATTTGCATACGCACATGGGCCTGTGGTTCCGCACCTGGCATCTCTTATTTACCTCGCAGTTGTATCGCGAGCTTAGACAGGGATCGCGACACTCTCCGGTACGCGTGTGACAGGACAAACTCTCCGGGCAGTCACGATCGGACGAGCAACCGATGTTCGGCGTAGGCCGGGGATTCAGCGTTTCACATTTCGGGTCTGGATGACAGGCAGTGTGAGGCATACCGATATAACACTGAGGGCAGGAGCATCGTGGCTTGTGCAGAACCACACGGCACAGCGCATTGATCCCACAGGCGCCGCGGAGACCGCACGGGTCCACGCATTGCAGGTTTATGCAGGCTTTCTCATTGGGGCACTCTAGGTCACTGGTGCATTCGCGCTCTAGATAACCCACGATTTTCACGATTCGTTCGTTCATTTTTGTAAGTTTTGTTTGATTTTTTTTTTTTTTTGAGAGAGAGAGAGAGTCGGTGATCATGTGGCAGATGTGGTGATCATGTGGTGTAGAGTCACGTTGGTGAAAAATTGGTAGATGGTGATGGTGGTGGTGATGGAATAGGGAAAAAAAAAAAAAAAGCATTTATAAGAACTGTGAAAAGAAACTTTCTCACAAATAACATAAACCACATGCTTTGTATTCGTAATACGGAAATAAGTAGGGTAGCTTTTGTGAAGAAGTAGAGAACCGAACTTTTACACTGTTTTAACCGGGACATTAATACGAGACAAGATATCTCGTACTTATTACAATATATGTATATATATACGTATAAATTGGCAAGCAGCGATATTTACAACACAAGCCCCCACAGAATTCAAAAGATAAAGAGGGAAAATAATATAAAACAGTGGATAAATCCAGCAAAAAAATAACAAGCATGGGTATATGAGAATGTCCCTTTCGCAGTTCCCAATCTGTATTCATTAGTCCTAGGTCTAAAAGAATAAACTGATCATTCTGGTGTTTCATTCTTTGTGAAATGTGTACCTTTTTTTTTGCATTCTCTGTAATAATTGCCGTTTCTCTCTGTCTCTACTTTTTTTCGCTTTTTACTCTTTTTCCGTTTCGTTATCATTCTCTTTTTCTTTTCTATATCATACTTTTGTAAAAGTACTTTTTTTCTCGGTTTCCACAAGACAGATTGGATACTGAAATAAACATTCTACATATGAATAGTTATGTGTGAGACATGTGTGAAACGTGTTCCTCGACATATTATGTACAGTATTGCCTAACTGTATAGATATATGTACAGGTATATAATGTTTTCCGCGCGACCATTTTGTGAGTAACATCCAGTGTCGTACACTCTTTGTATCGTATTTTTGTACAATATGTATATATAATAATAATAATAACAACAAATCTATTTATGTATGGAATCGTCTAAAATAACTGGTCCAATCACATCTGTCTCTCGATTGTTAAACGATTCACTGGATTAATACATTCTAATAGTATTACTTCAAGTCCTACTAAAGACGATAATACATGGTTATTCTACGGACCATGTTCCTCTGTTTCGTCAGTATTGCTCGCTAGTCACAAAATGCTGTACATGGAAAATTAATCGATCTGCCTGGTTAAACAGTTAGTAGGCCGTTTCTTACCTGTCGTGCACTCGATGTCCGGCGATCCACTGGTACCTGGTGGACATCTGCATACGAATATCGCTCCGTCTCGTATGCATTCCGCACCCTTGCCGCAACCATTCGTTCGACAATCTCCTGAAGTCTTATCCGCGATACCTGTGCTCGCAATAAAAAATTAGGCATAAATGAAAATTAGGCATAGATGAATTCATAATTTTGAGAAAATAACAAAAAATTGATTTACTAAATGTTATAGAAATATTTTAGATGTTTCATATTTTTACACTGTAGTTTGTGTGATTTCCTTTAAATGCGTAAAATCATTTTATCTAATCATAATATTATGAATTTTTTTTCAATATTAAATACATTATTTAAAAAATAGAATTCAATGACAAATTGATTAAAAAGTTGCAAATAAAATGTTGCGTTAATATGACATTAATCTTAATGTACGAGTCAAAATATCATTATTTGTTAAAAATGATTAGTATGAATTTACTTACAAGTCTGAGTTGGATCTCCAGATGGATAATTTGATGGACAATAACACTGTGGTTGATTCTTGTAAATCCTGCACGCAGCATTCACTCCGCAGCGTATATCCTTGCACAGTTCTCCTCCGTCGCAAATACAAGCCTGATGAGGGTCGCCATAGCATCCAGGATCGCAAGTACACTCGAATCCATTGAGAGTTTCTCTGCACTTTGCATTCACGCCACATGGTCTTCTTAAACACTCATCTCCACCTAAAGCACATCATTCAAAACTAATCTTTGCCAAATTTAAAAATTACAGAATAAACTAAATTTTATTAAATAAATTAAAAAAGAAAATTCTACAAAATGAAAGAAAAGGAAAAAAATTTCTAAAAAGAAGAAACTCTACAAAATACAAAGAAAGAAAAGAAAAATATCTAAAACATTACCTTTCTTACAGTTAATCTTAGGATTTCCATAGTGTCCAGGTGGACAAGAGCACTGAGCCTTTCTATTAACCACTCTACACTGCGCATTGAAGCCACAGACACCATGTTGCAAGCAAGGATTCGTGCAGACACCATCCTCGCTGCAGCGTTTATTAGCTTCACAGTCGTCGTCATGATGACACTCCAATTGGTAACATTCTTGACTGGGTTCTCCTTGGTATCCTTCTGGACACAAGCATACTGCTCTATGGTTTGAAACACGACACAAAGCGTTGACACCACAGGGAGATCCATTGGCTGAGCAAGGATCCTCGCACTGACCACTGACGCAGGATAGTGAAGATGGACAGTCGGAATGAGTGCGACAACCGATGAGGCATAGTCCTTCGTCGCAAACGTATCCCTGTAAGTTAAATAGTACATTCAATAAGAATATTGAATTTAATATTTCAATCGTAACTTGAAGAATTTTATATTTTAAGAAAGAATTGGGAATTTTTTGAAAGTGGTACCTTTGGACAATAATTGTTAACATCACATTTGATGCGACATTTTCCGGTGTGACAAATTTCCCCACAAGAACATTGATCTTGACCATAGCAGCTCTTCGTGCAAAAACCAATTTCATCGCATTCACAGGTACCATCGCAAGGAATCATAGATTTCGAGCAGCTAATCAAAGCATTTCCATAATAATTAGCTGGACAACTACACTGTGCTACGTGATTTACCACGCGACATCCTGCACATTCTCCGCAAGCCTTGCCACCCTCACAAGGATCTATACAATAATGTATATTATACAATAATCTGCCAATCATATATATTAATATTTCTATGAATTAATAATTCAATATACTGATATATACATATTAGGTGTTTCAATATCTTTACATTTAATCAGATGTAAATAATTTTTTCCAATTATTTCAGATTTTTTATTCTTTACACTACATGCATCAATTATTTTAAATATCAAAATAAACACGAAAGTTAATATGCGAAGAATCATTGTACAAAATGTATAATAATATTATATAGAAATCAAATTTTAAAAATATTCAATTTATATTCAATCTACTTACTTCTACACTTATTATTCACGCAGGACTCATCGTTAGGACAACTATTATCACTTCGACATCCAATATCACAAAGCCTATTTTGACAAATCTGATTGGCCACGCAGTGATCGTCGCTATTGCAAATAGCTTTGCAGATTCCACCATCGCACCGTTCGTCGCTCAAGCAATTAGCATCGCTACAAGATGATTTACATGGCAATAAATTCAAAAACGATAAAAAACAATCATATTGTTTGAATGCTTAATCAGTTTACCTTCTACACGTAGCGTAACAGGATCTTCCGTAACAAATCTGACCAGTTGCACATTCCTGTTCATTATTACAAGGTAAGAACGCCTGTTTGCAACCAATTAGAGGATCACCGACTAATGGTATAGGACAAGAACACGATTTCTGATGATTTACGACCGCGCACTTGGCATTTACTCCACAGACATCAGGAAGAGAGCAAGGATCTATGAGGCAGAAATAAAATCAAGATTATAATTCAATTCAATCATATTAACAAGTTTTATGACTTTACTAGTAGAATTAATAAACTAATTAGAAGATTAATTATTATAGTAATTAACCATCTATTCGAAAAGAGTTTCTTATTTAGTTTCTTACTGTTTTGGAAAAGATTCGCTTAGAGAAAAGTTTGTTCGGGAAATTTTTCATTTAAAAGAAGGTTCATTTTCTCAAAATTTTTGTAAAGTCTTGTATTTTTCTATATACTATCCATTTTAATTTTATATTGTATATTTGAACTATTAAAACTTCTTACCTTGACACTGATTGTTCAAACAAGCGAAATTCTCCTGGCACTCCACATCGGCGCGACATCCAATGACACAAACCAATCCCTCACAAATCTCCCCGCTTCTGCAATCCTCATCTCTTCTACACAACGATTTACAAATTCCTGAAGGATCACATCGTTCATTACTCAAACAATTCAAATCTGTAGAGCATACAGGAGTACAGACTCCTCCTATGCAAGCTGTTCCTGTTGCACAGTCTCTGTTCGCTTGACAGATAGGTCCAGGTGATCTCAAACAAGCTACTTTCGCAGTTGGATTCGGTATGAAGCCTGCTGGACATGAACACGTGGCTCGTTGATTGAATACTGTACACTTGGCGTTTGGTCCACAAGGAGTAGCTTCACAAGGACTGGTGCATTTGTTCGTTATACAAGCTTCGTTTGCGTTACAATCTTCGTCTGCGCGACAACCAAACGTGCACATGTTGTTCAGACAGATGTGACCCAAGAAACAGTCGTTATCGAGTCTACAGGTGAGAAGACAGTTCCCACGAACGCATTTTTCATTGAAAGCGCACTCGTTGTCGGTAGTGCAGATTGGAAGGCACACGTTGTCACGACAAGTGTTGCCATCGTTGCACTCATTGGTGTCTCTGCAGGACACGGGCACTAAAACCAATAAATGTTTATTTCATTTAAAAAATTCATTATTATTCTATTTAGATAAACAACAACAAAATTTCTCTCTTACATCTGACACACTCCACTTCCGAGTTACCAGTGAATCCAGGTGGACAACTGCATTGTTTAATGTGACTCCTCACGTCGCATTCCGCATTTATTCCACATGCAGCCCTCACGTTGCATGGATCCAAGCATTGTCCATTGAGGCACACATCTGATAAGTTGCATTCTTCGTCCGATTGACAGGACGCTGCAAGAATTTTAAAACACAATTCTCCTAATCCGTCTGTATATAGAAAATTGAGAGATTACTCTGACTCGTTGAACGATACTCACGTCGACAGATTCCCTCGTAACAATACGTATTGGGCGAGCAATCTATGCCTGACGAACAAATAACCGGTTTAGGTCGACAACCTATACTTAGATTGTTCGAATCACCTTCGTAATCGGGCCGGCACTGACAGGCTGCTGCGTGATTAGTGGCTACACAGTCGGCGTTTGGACCACACTGTGTACGTGAACAAACATCTGCAACGTCGAGTATAAAATTAGAGCGACTGATTGTGAGATAAACTAATTTTCAATCTGTATCTTGTCTTTCTAAGCGTATTAATCTCTTCGATCCAACAGATCTTGTTAAACTTTAAATCAAAGTAAATCATAAAATGAATAATTAGGAATTTTGATTTTTTTAATAAAATTAATTAAAAAAATAATCATTACTAAATGAATCTATTTCAAAAAAAATCTAAAAATCTATACACATACCAAAACATTTAGGTACATTGTTAATATTTATACACTTGGCAGACAGTGGACAATCTCCATCTTGCAAACATTCGACTGGTAGTTGACAGCCGCTGTTATAAGGATCTCCAACCATTCCATGGTGACAGTAACACTTATAAGATCCTCTGGAATTTTCACACACAGCACCAGGAGCGCAAGGTTCGTTCAAACAGTAATCGATCAATTGACATCCGTGAATAGGTTCTCCAGTATAACCTGGTTGACACGTGCAAACCTAGAACAAAATACAATAATTTTAAATTTAAAAATTAAAAATTCTCAAATCTTCCATGATTCAATAACTAATTACCTGAACATGTCTTTCCGCTGTACAAATAGCATTAACACCGCAAGGATTGTGAGCTAAGCAAGCAATTCTGCATTTGTGTGCGTCGCAAATCTTCTCCGCACTGCAATCGTCGTTGACTTCACACTCAATAGGTTGACAACCGATCTTATCGTCCTTTGCATTGCCAAAAAATCCAGATTTGCAAGAACAAACTGCAGCATGATTATCTGCTCTACATTCAGCGTTACGTCCGCAGAAGACCAAATCGCAAGCTTTATGACATTCCGCTTGGCCAATATTATTCTTAATACATTTTTCATCGTAAGAACAATCGTCATCGGATATACAACGTAGTTCTTGAACACAGATATTATTGTGACAGTATTGATACTCAGGACAACTGGAATTGCTTTTACAAGTAGGCTGACAAAGTCCATTGATGCAAAGCTGGTCACCAATACAGTCTCTCGTGCTTCCACAAAGTGCTTTAACAAAATGAAATGATCGTGAATTTTGAGTAAATCAAAAATTTGGGCTCAGTTCTAAATGTTAAATAATTGCAATAAGATCTCTATATTCCCGGATTCAAACAGTTTGAATACTATTGAATAATCTATTGAATAATCATATGTAATTTATATTTAGCAATATCCATTAAATAAATATTCAATACCAAAATTATAATTAAAGTTCAATTTTAAAATTATACAATACTGTAAGCCAAACAGGTGAATTAAATTAAACTTTTTAAATTATATTTCTCTACTCACCAGTACATATTCCTCCATTGCAAGCTGAACCAGTAGCACACTGGGAGTCCGATTTACAATATTGAACAGGCGTGCAACCCAAATTTGGATCACCTGTGCCACCAGGCTGACACGTGCACACTGCGCTGTGATTTAAAGGAGAGCAGTCTGCCCCGTGTCCACATACGTTCGAAAGAGAGCAAGGATCGACGCACTTATGATTGAAACACGCGTCGGAAGGGCTACAATCACTGTGATAATTGCACTCTAAGAGAATACATTCCGTCTAAAATTGAAAAAAAACAGACGTAATTGTCATAATTAGTTTCCAATAATTTAAAAAAAACATAAAAAATCAACTCAAAATAAAAAAACATTCATAATCTAATCTAATAAACTTATACTTACTGCTGGATTGCCAGTAGTTTGACCAGGACATCTGCAAAGTGGAACATGGTCGTGAACGAAACATTCAGCGTTCCTTCCGCATGAAATTCCACCCGATGATATGTCACAAGGATTGGTACATCTATTATCGATACAAGCAGCAGTATTTGGACAATCGAGATCCGTAAAACAGTCTCCTGGTTGTTTGCAGCCAGATTTAAAAGGATCTCCAACCAAACCATGAGGACAGACACAAGCGAACGAACTTTCCGTATTTTGACAACTATAAAAGATATTTTAATTTCATGTAAATGATTAGCTTTTTCATTCATATTTTAATAAACCACTAGATAAGATTATAGATAAATGTATATTATTTAATTATTTAACACATTGATTGCATGATAATCATCGTGGTGAAATTGGTATTTCTATTATTATAGAATTATAAATATTGTGTTTAAAATAAGTATTTAATATGAATATCATTGACAATAGAATTTAAATAACATTATATTATATAAATAACAATATAATTTAAATAACATAAATGTCAAAAAAGAATAACATTCTGAGATAACTTACATTGCGGAAGAGTGACAGGGATTCTTTAAGCATTCGTCAATATCTACGCAAATGTCACCTACTAACTCGAAGCCAGGATAACATTTGCATATTCCAGAATGATCGGATGCTATACAGTTGCCATAGCCACAATCCACTTGATTACAAGGACCTGGATAAATTAATAGTAAAAAAAAAAATAAATCACGTTACAAATCATAATTAATAATTAATCTTTATGTTGACAGATATTTATATAAAATATGAATGAGATCTAATTCACTCTGTGCATCAGTTTCTGTATGCATATTTATTTATACAAGATAAAGTTTTTTTATCGCTAAGCCAAAAGCAATCATTTTCGTGAAAAGTCAAGTAATTGAATCTTCATAGAAAATCATACTTAAACCTAACCTAAACCATGTACAATATTTTAAAAATTTTAAGTTGAGCAATATTAATTCATAATAATAATTGTTATTAATTAGTAATTTAATAGTTTCAAATAAATTTTTATGCAAATTATGTGTATTTTAAATGTATTTTGTGCATTTTAAAATCAAATTGTATTGTAAAATTTCAAGAAAGTATGAAGGAGAAACTATCACTTCATATTCGATCTACAAACATTCATTCTACAAAAAAAAAACTTCAATTACCAAATTGCTAAATTGTAATTATTTTAAATGCCAACATAAAAATTAAAATCGAATATCTTATTTTAACAATAACTATTTTAATTAATTATAATTAAATTTATCACTTACTGCCACATTTATTGGTATCTTGGTTGCAATATTTATCAATAGGGCAATCATTGTTAGATAGACATTCCACTCGGAAGCATCCTGAAGCGTCCCCGATATAACCAGGCTGACATTGACATGCAGCCGTATGATCCAAAACAGAGCAAACAGTGTTGAGTCCACAGTCGACCAGAGAGCAAGGGTCGGTGCAATTATGTTGAATGCAAGTTTGTGAATCGGCACAATCTGCGTTTACGGTACATTGATGAGGAATCACACAACCTGATCCTACAGGATCACCAGCTGTGCCTTGCGGACAAACACAGCGATAAGATCCATGAAGATTAACGCACTCTGCACTCGAGTGACACGGTTGATCGTCGCACTCGTTGATGTCTAAACAGTGCTCCGGTCCAGCGATGAATCCATGACTGCATCTACGAAAGAAGATTTGAATAAAAAAAATGTTTTATAATAATTAGAAATGAAAACAGTAAAAAATATATCATAATTGTAAGTAATTGTAAATATTTTTTAATATATCGCTGTATCACAGGAACTATGAACGTAATTCGAAACTGAAAGAAATATATTTTATGGTATTCGGAATCATGTTAAATTCAATACTTACTTGCATTTGTTATTGATGCACACCTCGTTATCATTGCAACCGACGTCAGAAGTGCAACCTACTTCACAAGCTCCATCGATGCACAATTCACCTGGTAAACAATTGCTGTCGCTGTAACACACTTTCACGCATATTCCATTCTTGCAACGTTCTCCTTCAGCACAGTTGTTCTGTTCGCTGCATTGACATTGGCAGAATCCAGAAACACAGAGATGTTGGCTCGGGCAGTCTTGAGGACTTTCACAGATACTTGGTACTCTGACGCAACCTTGTTGGGGTGTAGGATTCCCGTGGAATCCAAGCGGACAGGTGCACGTTGTGGCGTGATTTGTGCAGCTACAGATCGCGTTTGGACCACAAACGTCCTTCCTCTTGCACGGGTCTGAATGAAAAATTAGATTGTTGATTAAATTTATTAGTTAAATTAAATACTAAAAAATTTATTACATTTTTAAAGACACTTATTAATGACTTAGTACCTTGACACTTGTTATTAACGCAGGACTCCGTCAAAGGACAGTTCTTGTTGCTTCGACATCCAAGAATGCATATTCCGTTGACACAAGCCTGATCAGTTTGACACTGTGTATGAGTAACACAAGGTATCATACACTTACTATTCACGCATTTCTCTCCAGCAGAGCAATCAGTAGTCGCTCGACAAACAGCTACAACAAATAATAAATTGATTTTCTTAATAAAACCAATAATAAAAATCTAATATTAATTTAAGAAATCTTACCTATACACTGTCCTTCAAGACAGACACTTTCCACGCAATCAGCATCTACATTGCAATAATTCGTAGCGCGGACGCAGCCATCCTGCGGGCCCTTCGAAGATGGAATGAATTTATGAATACACTTGCAAGTAGGTTGTCCATTGATAATGTCACAAATCGAATTCGGTCCACAGGCATTTTCGCAAGGATTCACGCATCGATGATTGTGACAAATAGAATGCACGGGACAGTCCTTAGCAGTAGCACAATATCCCTCCGGTTGACAACCTTTCACGTAAGGGTCTCCAACAAAATTCGATGGACACTGGCAAACAGGATTATTAGACGGTCCAGGAACACACAGAGCTGTTTCGTGACAAGGATTCGGGTGACAAGCTTCAAGAGCAACGCACTCAACATCAGGAACAGGATTGGGCTTCAATCCTGGTGGACACTGACAAATTGCCTTATGATCATCCGCGATGCAAACAGCGTTCACGCCGCAAGCATCTTCATCGCAAGCATCGTAGCAAGTGTTTGTCAATCTATTGCAAAGCTGAGCAGGTGGACAGTCGATATTATACACGCATGGAACAGCTTTACATCCTTTCACAACGTCGTTAGGATCGCCAGCGTAAAGGCCAGGTGGACACTCGCAATTGGCTACGTGATTATGCACCACGCACAAAGCGTTTGGACCGCACGAAACAAAATTACAGACTGGTTGACAAGTCAGAAGACCTTCTTTCGTGCTTCTACAGGTCTGATCTTCCGGACATTCACTGTCAGTGGAACACCGATCCTTTCTAGGTGTCTGACATCCCTGACGATCGTTTGGATTACCAACGAAACCAGACAAACATTCACAACGGCCTCGATGTCTCTCTGCTACGCACTGAGAATTAATTGCACAAGTAAAGCTTTTACACACGGAGACACATTTTAATACACCAAGTGCATCTGGTCTGCACGCTTCTGTAGTGTGACAATCGTCATCGGATATACAATCAGGGACAGATGGTTTCTCGCAAGATGATAGTATTGGATTCCATTCGTAGCTATCTTGACACCTGCAGGTTGCGTGACCAGGGATTAGGTCAGGTTCACATTTTTGATGAGCACCGCAGACTACTTTGGTGCATGGATTCACACACTCGCGGAAACCACCGTCTAGAAGAATACAGAAGGAACCTTCGGCGCAATCTGAGTCATGTTTGCATCCTGGTGTTATTACTGATTTTAGCGGTTGACAGCCTTCTATAAGATTGCTTGGATTTCCCTCGTATCCATCGATGCAAAGACACGAAGACACATGATTCTGGGTGACGCACAACGCGTTTGGACCACACTGTAACTTGCTGCACGCGTCCACGCACTTTCTGACGCCTTTTCCAACTTGGAAACAGATCTGTTGAGGTTCGCAGTCCAGATCGTTGGAGCAGTGACCGTGAAGATGGCAACCTTTGGTCAGGTCGTTGGGATTACCGCTATAACCAGGTGGACACAAGCAAGTTCCATCTTGGCAAATTGATCTGGGACCACATTTCACGTCGTTGCAACGGTTTATGCATTTGCCAGATACGCAAGTGTAATCGAATGGACAGAGAACTGAATTACTGCAGCTACAGGTTGATGGATCGGTGCAAGGACCAACTTGGACTTGTTGGCAACCGATAAAGGGATTGCCAAAGTAGCTATCTTTACAGCGACAGTCATAACTGCCGATTGTATTGATGCACACTGCATTGTTTCCGCAAGCGTTTCCATTGCATTCGTTGATATCTGAAGTAATTGATAAAATTCATTTTGTGTTATAAAGTTCTTAAATCTTTTTCTAATTTTTAGGAGAAAACATAAAGAATTGAAAGGATATCTTTTTCAATTGTTCTAGAATTCTTAGATTTTTACGAAAGTTTCAGAGAGATACGAAAAATTGGAGAAGAATTATTAAAATTTTTTAAAGTTACTGTAAAATTCTTAAATTTTCTTTTAAAATTTTTGCAAATGATTATGATTTTTATAGAGGAAGGTTAATAATATGTATTTTTTTTAGTTATTACACAGAATCTTTGAATTTTCTAGAATTTAAGGAAAGAAATTATACGAGACAGATTTGAAAGACTAGTGGAAATAAACTGATAAATTGTTTTAAAAGATTAAAAAATTTTCAATTTTGTTTAATAACTAATAATTTAACTTTTTTATAATGATACGAACCATGACACTGAATATACGGATTTCCAGCGTATCCTGGAGGACACAAACATTCAACAGCATTCGGTCCGGCATTACAGTGTGCATCCTTGCCGCATAAATCAGTCGAGCAATCAGACTTCTGTTGCACACCACAGCCATGATATGGATTTCCTATAGTGCCAGGATTGCACACACACTTATTTTCTTCTCGCAATGAATATTCACAGTGAGCATTGGAGCCACAAGGAGGATCACAGACAGCTGGATGAATTGCTATCAAATTACAAAAAATACATCAATTAATATTAATGCAATTATATACATTAAATGTACGAACTTTCATTGAAATTGTTTCAATTAAACTGAGTTTAAAATGTATTTTTGATAAGATGAACTTTTAAATTAAAATTAACATTAATAATAAGTGATTTTCAATAAATGTAAATTATTTTTACAAAATTAAGAAAATTAAAATTATTTTGTTTCTGAGAGGGTCAATTATGATTTCAAGTAACACTTACGTGGCATACAAAGAAGATCCGGATTTCCAATGAAATATGGATTGCACATGCATTTATTCGTCGCTGGATCGCAAGATGCACCAACACCACAGACTACACCTTCACATCGACGTTTGCACCTTCCACTTATACACACGCTTGGTTCTGCGCAAGGCACTTCCGGAGAACAAATATCTGGTTGACATTGACCACCAGGGAAAGGATTACCCATGAAACCTTCGATACATTTGCACGTTGGTCCACTGTAACTCACGATACACTGTGCTCCAGAGCCACAGACGAAACCATCGCACTCTGTATAACAATTTTTACAGTACCTTTACCTTTATTACTATATTAATGTAATTAAATTATACAATTTAATGTAATTAAATTATTCTTTTTTCTTTTATATTAAGATAATATAAAATATTATATTATTTAATATTGATGTAACACAAGATTTAGTTGCTAAATATACTATATATGATACCAATAGAAAATAAATAAAACCGTCTTGAAAATTACAAAGTAACATAAAACTATAATACTCACGTGAAACACATTCGTTGTTTTTGCCCTCCACGAATCCAATCACACATCTACACCATGGAGCGTGTTTATCAGGTTCACAGTACGCGTTTGGTCCGCAAGGTATATTGTCACAAGGATTCACGCATTTTCCATTGGCACAAGCGAAGATATTGTCACAATCATCATTAGAAGAACATTCATTCTTCGCCACAGCTCCAGTACAACCACCACCATACGGATCCCCCACTGTTCCCTTTGGACACTCGCAAATGTGATCACCTTTGGTGTTAATACAGTAAGCACCGTGTCCACAAGGATTATTAGCACATTCGTTCACATCGACACAGCCATGTTGAGGGTCTCCTTCATAGCCAGCCTCGCACATACACCTTGGTGGATCGCTTGGCGTACACTTTGCGTTTATACCGCATGGAAACCGATCACAAGGATCTGGAAATTAAAATGATGTCATGCGTATAAATATTTGTGTGTTCAAAGAATTTGATTCAGAATAATATGTAAAACATAAAATTATTAAATAGATAGATTTGATAATAGAAAATGAAAAATTTAGAAATTTAGAATAATAATGATAATTAATAACTAAAATGTTTTAAGTATAATTCTTTATAATATTTAATAAAAGTTTTTATTAATGGTATAATAGACATATTAATAGAGATACTTACTTTTGCAGAGGTTTCCATCGATATCCGTGTAAAATGGTGGCGGACAAACACATTCACCAGGCTGTACGCATTTTTCGTTAGCTTTACACTCGCTGTCACTAGTACATCTTTTCTGAGCTGGAGAACACAGACCATTATATGGATCTCCGCCATAACCGTGTGGACAGACGCATTGATGAGATCCTGGAATATTTATGCATTCTGCTCCGTAGCCACATACTTGATGTCCAACGATGCACTCGTTTATATCTATAAATCGATATTATTTCATTTTATTTTTCTTTTTTTGGCATTCATTAATTATAATCTTAAAATTATTAAAACAGCGAGAATAAACAATAATATACAATTCACAGAATACATCCATCGATGCTTTATTTTTTGGATTGAATTATTTTAGTGACCATTTTGATAATATAGACAATTTACATCGACAGTTGCTCATGAAAGTATTCGAACATTTTATAGAATTTATTATATTTATGTAGAATATTTAGAAATTCCATTAATATTGTACTGAAATATTGGTAAAATTTGAATCCAATCTAAAACTATATATAGTTACAATATATTCATTGCAAACATATTAATATACATATTATGAATATCTGAAAGATATAATGTAATAAGTATTCAGTAAAGATGGTCTTATTGAATATTGATACTTATTGATATAATAAATTGTGATTGTTTAAATACTTTCGTGATTTCTGCGAGGTCTAATGATTAAAGAAAAATGAAAATTTTGATACAATCCGACCTTCGCAAGAACCGTCAGCTTTAGTAGTGTATCCCTTGGGACAAGCGCAATAACTGACTCCTCCAGCAATGGTAATACATTCCGCACCACTGGGACATTTTTCTCCCTTGGAACACCCAGCCAGCATACATTTTTTATTGACGATCTTATATGGAGGTTGACATTGACACTCGATGCTGTTGCATTCTACAATTGTAAATAAATTATGAAATCAGAAATATGTATGCAATACATTTAAATTTAACACCAAAATTATTAAAATTCTAAACTTTTTGTAATTAGGAAGAATTTGATAAAATTCTGGAGTTCGATAACATAAATTGACAAAAGAATCGCAAATGAAATGCTACTACGTTAGCGCGACATTGTTCCTTAAGAAATTAGGCATATGTACTTAACTACATTTTATAGTAATAATTCTAGTGTCAAAAATCTTCCAAATCTTGAACACAAATATTCTTTACCTTCACAAAGGGAGAAAGGATTCCCATTAAACCCAGGCGGACATTGGCACTCGTAGCTCCCAGGTAAATTCTTACAAATAGCATTAACACCGCAAGCAGGTTTGTCTCTGAGTTCCATACACTCATTGATGTCTCGACATTTACCAGTCTCATGATCTCTAGTATATCCTCTCTGACAAATGCAAACGCTGCTACCCACGAATTCATCTTTAATGCACTGTTCTCCAGTAGGACACGGAGTACTTGGTCCACACACGTGAGGAGCCTTCGATTCTTGACAACCACCACTATAAGGATCACCTGTGGTACCACTAGGACACTGACAGGAAAAAGATCCCGGTTCGTTATTGCAGATCGCTCCTTGAGGACACGGATTAATGGCGCATTCGTCAATGTCTCTGCAACCACCCTTCACTCCTGGCTTTCCTGTATAACCACTGCGACAGAGACACGTTGCCACGTCGTTTGACAGCATACAGTGAGCGTTTGGTCCGCAAGATAAGTCTTCGCATGGATCTAATTTTGTGAAAATAAATATTCAATTAATTTCATGTTTGGATTGGAAAATGTCGTAGTAATTAGATACTCACGTCTGCAATCGTTTCCGACGTTGGGTTCAGGACACAGACAACGTTTCTGTGCATCGCAAATCGCGTTTCCAGGACAATCACCATCCACTTCGCAAGTAACTATACCGACACACTTGATGTAAGGATCAGGATCCGGAATAGTTTCTTCTGGACAGGTACAAGAGTAAGAACCCTCGGTGTTGGTGCATGTAGCGCCGTGACCGCAGGCATCTGATCTACTACATTCGTCTACATCTGTTTTAAGTAAAAATATATATATATGTATCATTTTTAATAAATAATCATCTTATAAACAATTTCTTCAATTACAGTGTTATACATGTAACTTCTATTTGTATACTTTCTCTGTACATTTTTTTAATAATTGTCTTTAATCCATCTGATTACACAACTATAGAAGTAAAATGCCAATTTTATACAGTTACAATTGTTTTAAATAGCATTTTTATTTACTGTATATTAATATAATGAATCCTTATGATAAAAATATTTTAAAACATACCCATGCATTGCTTAAAAGCGTTTCCAGAAAATCCAGATTTACATTGGCAACTAAATCCACCCAGAGTATTGGTACAAATTGCATTTTTACCGCAACGTCCCGAAGGACCATTTATCGCGTCACATTCGTTTATATCTAATTTAAAAAGAATTTCAATATTATTCTCTCTCCACAAAAACACTAAAATATCAATCATTTTTAGAAAATATATTTAATACTTACCAACACAGCCAGCTGCAATATCATTCGGATTAAAGGTCCAGCCATCCTCGCAAATACAGTAAGCTTCGTGGCCATCTGCTTTACAATACGCATGATCTCCACAGGTTACTTCGTCACATGGTGCTGCAAAATATAAAATCACACTTACAATTTAAAATCATGGTATTACAAATTCTTTTAATATTATTTTCCGATTGTTTGAAATTTATTTGCCTTTGCAGGGTATGTGTGGAGGAGTTCCAACGAAGCCAGATTCACATTCGCAGTGATAACTTCCCCTGGTGTTGCTACAGATCGATGCAGGTCCACAAGGATTCAAAAGACACTCGTCAATGTCGACGCATTCAGCTCCAACAGCTTTGAAACCATCCTTGCAGAAACATTGTCCTTCGATGCATTCGGCGTTGTTCACGCAATCGAAATTCGATTTACAAAGTGTCGTCACGTCGGTCTAAACATTTTGCAAGAAAGGAATAATAAAATAATTAAAACTATTGTAATTAAAACATTTTTCATGAAAATTTAATGAAAAAAGAATAGTAAATATGATTACCTGTTCACAAGCGACTGTCGGATTGGGATTGGCACTATATCCCGGTGGACAGACACAATTGTAACCAGGATCCGAGTTTTTACAAATCGCGTATCTTCCGCAAGGATTTTCCAACGCTGTACATTCATCGATGTCTGGAAAATAGAAACATAATAATCCAAGTTAAATAAGTAGAAGAAAAAAATTAATGCTAATGAAAATATAAGAAAGATAGATTAATTCATTGCCTTGTAATGTTTTACACTTTGAGATTTAAGAAGTAATTGGTATGCATTTATGGGAAATTTGAAAAATACAAAAAATCTTATCTTAAAGAGATAAATAATTCAGTTAATAAAACAAAATCTCTATTTAAGTTTCATTTTTTAATTAATAGCTAATTATTACTGATTGTATTCTTTTATAATGCATAAGTACAAATAAAAAATAGAATCTAAATAATCATTTATATACATAAATACATTTTAGTCTTTTAAATAGTAAATAAATATTTTAGTAAATACTTCTGCTACTGAATATTTACCATATTCTACGCATTTTTGCACATTCAAACATCCCATAATGCATAAAAATCCTCAATCTATTCATAAAGCAACAAGTGAAGGACATTCAACATTTTTCAATGTTGCCATTCCAGTCCAATAAAGAAATCAAAAACGAAAAGAAACTATAATCTCAATTGCTGACCGCTGCATCCCTTAAACGGATCCCCAGTGTAGTCTGCTTTGCAACTGCATATGAAGCTGCCGATCGTGTCTGTGCATTCAGCATTTTCACCGCAAGGATTTCTCTCGCATTCGTTCACGTCTGTTAAGCAACACGGTTAATTGGACAATGAGCATTAATTCTATCGTTTGTTACCATAGGATTGAACCATTAAATATTATATCTAAGAACAGAAAATGAAACTAAAGCATTATTTTTTTCTTAATTTTGTAATAAGGTGAATTAAAACAATAGCATAGTGAAATTAAAAGTCGTTTTGTTCTTCTTTTAATTTTTAACAAAACAAATTAAATAATTGCTGACTATTGGCCATTAAAAATTATATCTTAGGCTAAGCAAAAAGGGAGAATGAAATGTTGCTCTTTTTGTTTTTTTAGTTTGTAATAAGATGAGTTAGGTGATGACTGACTTTCGCATAATGTTAGTCCTCGACCACTGAAGCCCTGAGGACAGATGCATTTATACGATCCCGGCACGTTGATGCATCTTGCGTTCTCCGCGCATGCATCCGGCCGGCTGCATTCGTTCACATCGATGCAGCCGTGTGTTGAATCCATTTGATAGCCTGCTTGGCATCTGCACTCGAAACTACCCTCCGTGTTCACGCATTCAGCATCAGTTCCGCACGGTGTACCCTCCTCACATTCGTTTATATCTGTTAGTGATGGTTAATCCTTATTTACTACGTGTTTCGATTAATCTATGATTTATTGTGTTATCTACGAGAACTCCCCCAATAGATTAATAAATATATAATATAACTTATATTAATTTGTAATTATATTAATTATACTAATACATTTACATATAATTAATTAATATATTTACATAAATTTTGTTCTAAATCTTTCCAATTTACCATTATTAAATTCTACAAATGGTTGTAGAATAATAATGAATCGTGTTTGGTACTTTCTTCATCTAATTAATTCTAATTCATTGTAAAAATCTCTCAAGTATTATGGTTTCTGCTCATGAAATTAAATCTAATCAAAATTCTTGGCATTTTATATGTTTCAGATTAGTAATTAAAATACGTTTCAAATGACATTTGAAATAATTAAATTGTTTTGTCTAATTCACAATTTATTCATATCGAGTTGTTTAATTTAGCCTTAGAGCTATTCTGGATAACAGTTCTTATTTACTCTAATAATAATAATTTAAACATTCAAAAATCATTTTTATTATAGTTAGACAATTAAAACTTGCTCTAACTCGATAACCAGATATTACATGTAAAAATTCAGTTTTAAATAATTATTATAAAAATCGAATTTTTACACGAATATTTAACGTTGATCTCCTTCATTATCTTTACTAATAGATAGTAAGATTGAAATATTCCATAGAGATTCACTTTGTCTCGTATAAGTTGTTAAGAAAATGTTTCGGATAATTAGAAATCAAGTTACTCACCGTGACAGCCTACCCAAGGATCGCCGCTCATTCCTTCCGGGCAAGAGCAGCGGAAACTGCCATGTACATTTGTGCACTGAGCTGAACGACCACAAGGACTGCGCAGGCACTCGTCAATGTCCACACATTCTTCTTCAGGATCGCCGTTATGACCCTCGAGACACTCGCATTTGTGGGTTCCCGGAAGATTCACGCACAATGCACCCTTTCCGCAAGCACCCGCGTAATTGCATTCGTTGATATCGATACACTGCACAAAATTGATATTCCTTTATACTATAATATATAATATGCAAACAGCTGGTGATTTTATCTTTTTACATTCACCACGTAAATCTATATATGTAGATCCGCTTTAGTTTATATGATCGTTGGATTTTTTTCGTATACTTATGTACAATCAACCAATAGTAAAAATCTATATTGAAATTCGATATATATTTATGTATATACACAATAAATTGTATATATACAATAAATACTTACAGTTTCGTACGGGTCTCCCGTGTACCCAGCTTGACAGGCGCAAGTATAGTTTCCCGGTATATTATTACAGATAGTATTATCAGCACAGGCTCCAGGTATCGCGCACTCATTGACATCCTCGCAATGCACCTCACCGTCGCCGATGTAACCAGATTTGCATTTGCATAGGAAGTGCGACGGAAGATTGCAACACTCGGCATTCTCGACGCATCTCGCAGCAAATACCGGATTATCACACTCGTTAATGTCTGTAGACACGCGTCAAAGCAAAAAATCAAATAAAAGTAGAATGATAAGCTGCGAGAAAGAATGATCCGACACGCATACCTTCGCAGTGGAAACCATCGCCTTGATAGCCAGGGAAACAGGAACATTGGAAGCTACCAAGAGTATTCGTGCAATGCGCAAATATATCACAGGGTCGGTATTTGCACTCGTTCTCGTCTGCAAACGTGTTTACATTTACATGAATAATGATTATATATTGCATACAATAAATATAGTGTACATACATGTACGTAATATATAACATACATCGTATCGTATATGAATTTTATTAATATACATAGTACATAAGTATTATCAATCAAAAATTTTTATTACTTCTTTAATTGTATCTACATTGAATTTATCATTAATTATTTATCATTATTATTAATTCAAAATTAATGTCATGAATTTAATTTCTATATTTACAATTCGATGAATAATTAACATATCGTTCTTAATATATTTTTCTAACAATTTATTAATTTCATTATTCTAAACGTTTAAGATTTATCAATTTTAAAATTTCAAAATTCTTCGAATAAAATTGTCACAGGTTATTTTTAAAAATTGTACTAACTTGACACAATTGACTCGATTGAACAATGTTATAAAGATACCGCTGTGGTATTAAAGTTTGATAAATCATTAAAGAAAATAATTTTTGGCCCTCAGAATTTTGGTTCCTCACCTGGAACCTGACAATTGCAACCACCGAAACCATCATTGCAATGGCACACGGAATCCAAGCAGACGCCGTTCAGACACCTGGTCCCGTCCTCCTTGGTACAATCGTCTATGGCAAACAAAGAAAAAGGTGTAAATCAATTACCGATTCACCGTGGGTAAGTCTGGAACAATTCCTTAGTCATTCTGTGAGAAAAACAGCGTCGTGTAAAAATCGAGTTGATTACGATGAGTAATTCATTTCCCTACGCCTTACGTAACGCGTTCATCACCCATCCGTTCGTGATCGTCGAGGCAAAACGTTCGCGTTTAACGCGCCTGCATACGCAAGCGGAATAATGATAGTAAAAACGAATGTCGTCGATTAATCGGCGACGGAAGAGCGACTCGATGGAGGAGAAACGCGACGACAGGTTCGCGACTTCTCGTAATTGCCATGACGAGATGACGTTACGCGCGAGGCGTGTGTACGCTTGCGGTTTCACGCGAGAATCGCGTAATCGGCGTCTAGAACAACAGAATAATATAAAGGAATAATGGAGATTGTAACGGTAGTGCGATATCGTGTCGTGTAACTAGTAGAGCCTCGCTTTTCCTGTCAAGATCTAGTCAGACGACTATTTTTCCGCGTTATTTTCCTTGAGTATAGAAGACGTATCTATTATTCAACTTATTTGCATCGCGAAATAAATTACACGATAATTTATTTTATTACATTATTATACAATATTACATGAGTCATGTAAGTGATCATACAGTGACTCTGGAAAATGTTCATACGCTCAAATCCTTTGTATTCTTTATATCCAGATATAAAGTACCGCTACTTGAAAGTACAACTTTATATGTATAAACATTATGTGACAATAATTCCTCATAGTATGAGAAAAGAAAGATATAAGTGAATAATCACTGAAAGATGACATGGAAATGTTTATATATTCCTGTTTTGTATTATTTTACTATCTATTTAGTTTACCACCTTAAACAAAATAAAAATTCCCACCTTAAAAATAATAAAATTCCCCTTATATGAGCTTACTTTTCGAATATTTTACTAGAAAAAGAAAGAACATATATGATGCACGAAACAGTGATATTAAATTCTTAAAATTCTAAGTCGCGGATTATTTCGCTTAATGATGCAAATGAATTAGTATATTACCTGTGCATTTTAATCTATCACGTTGCTCGTCCGTTCCTTGATAACAATCGACGTTATTGTCGCAGAGTTTGGATAATTCGAGGAGTTGTAGAATGTCCGTCGATTCATTTACTTGACAGCCGAAATAGCCGTCTTCGAGGTTCAGGAAGAATACTTCTCTCCTTAGTCCATGGCCGAGTCCTCTCAGAGATTCGGCCTAGAAAACATTACAGATGCGATGAATATTTATAATTACTTTTTGAATTGTATTTATGTTTGATGTTTTCCTTTAATTCTTAATTACAGCCACTCGTTAACACGTTTCACATCTTCTGCGAGAATTTCTAATAAATGTTTAATCTGCATTTCTAATAGATGCATGTAAATAAATAATAAAACATAATAATGAAATTTAAATAGACAATTAAATATAAACAAGCATCGTAAAAGTATATAAAAACAGTAAAACTTCATTTATAACTAAGCTTCCGTTTCAAGAATAAATCGTGAATAAAAATTATGAGCATCGTGAGAACTTGCACTATGAAAATTTCAGTTATCTGTACTCCACTCGAAAGATTCGAATAAACACAGTTTTACTGCAAATACAAAGCTCTATTTTACGCTTGAAAAATCTTCATTTACAACCTTTCTTTTATGCGCCATCGATACACAAAGTTGCGTGAAAACATCGTGAAACGTATTAAACGTGTAATCAGTGGTAACCATTAGATAAGAAAGTAACAGTTTCATTAAAATTGCCCTAAGAACGATGATGTGTTTTATTAAAAATACTTTCAGTGAAACCAAATCATTGGTTCTACTTACTGGACACAGGAACAGAAGTATCCACACCACTAACGGCCAAAGACGTTTCATCTTGACTACAACAGAAACCAGAATTAATCTATTGAGACACTAACTTTTTCCTAACGAAATTTTTATAGAATAATATTTTGAATTATTAGATGTAGAAATTAATTCGGTTTCTTTGCATTAACAGTGACGTAAATCGTCACATTTATAAGACATATTGTATATTATTTTCAATTGAAGATTTTATATATCTAACCTAATATATGACCTAATACATCTTGTAAAAAGAATTTTAAATTCTTATAGAATTATATTAGTTTTCGTAAAATGAATTACAATAGAATTCGATTGTTTTTGCGATTATTCGAGGTCAGACACACCCGTGCACTTTTTTAGCGATTTCCTGGATTACGTTCGTTCAGTGACATCATGCTCCAACACCAGTATCACTTGAAAAATCAGTTTTTATCACGACGAAAACAACGAAACATTTTTATTAAAATCACTCGAAAAACAATAAGGAATGTTGAGTTTTTGACGATGAACCAACGAAAATTGCAGGCTCGAAGTGGAACAGGAAACTATCCGATTTTTACAGAGGGTCCCAACACGGGAACACCTGTTTCAGCCATGTGTCGGTATTAGCGACCCCCTCACGAATAAACCTGAACCTAACTGTATCAACTTACTTTAGCCCTGGCTCTGTAAATCCAATTTCCTGGTTACGTGATGTTTTGAAATTTAAGAACTCTGTTTCTGGGTTGCCAAATGCAAGGATAACTTGCAGCAACCTGTTATACATACAAGGATGTACAGATATTTTATTCCTTTCCAAGTTTTGGAGTTTAGCATAGTTAAAATTGAAGCATAGTAAATAATAATTATAGAATGGGATATCAATAAGAAAGTGGTTTAAACGAGAAAATTTTTAAATAAAAATCATTCGTATTCATCCATCCGTATCATCCAAATAAAGTCATATTTTAATAACGAGCAAACACTGAAATATATAATACATTTCAAAAATATAAATTTACATAAAAATCTCCGAAATGTACTCGTAAAACATTTTCTTGCAACATTTCAGGAATTTTCTAACGTGCATCCTCTCTAGACATCTATAAAGATCTCACAACGGTGCAACGCCACCGGAAGCGCAGTTTTCAGGGGACACCGGTGCACATGCGATTCGCGGAAGACGTCCTTTACGTGCTACGCGGCTTATGGCGAACACGAGGTACCTGAAGCGGACGCATCGTACGCGAGCTCAAAACCTGGCACGTCGCACAATAAGTCAGAGCTGGCGATCAACCGCGCAGCGAAATGTTAACGACTGTACGTGTAGGAGAAGAGGGAGGATTCACCATGAAGGAGAGAAAAACGATCGAGAACGCACGAGAGAATAGAACGGTAGAACGTCGGTAGAGTGAAAGAGAAGGACAATTAGGGAAACGAGCAGGAGGAAGGTAGAAAGATGGCCAAGAAAAACGAGCAGGAGGAGGAAACCTGGCGGTGAGGACGTTAGGAAAAAGGAAGAGCATCATTGAAGAAAATGTTCGAATAAGAAAGAGAAAGAAAAAGCGCAAGTGGACAAGAATGATGGAACTAGAGAAAAAGAGGTAGAACGAAGAGTTGAAGAAGGATGGAAGAAAACTAGCAGAAAGATAGGCTTTTGATTCCCAATCTTGCAGGGTTTTTTTCGACGATTTAGTCTTGATCTTGATAAAGATTCGCTACGTATGTACTTATGGGCTAAAGAGATTTCGTAAAAATGTCTGAAGAATGTCAGAATCATGGTTATTTTTAGTCTTGTCTGGTTTTTGAATTCGTGCATAGAGAGTAACAATCATGTTAAAACAATCCATCTTGCAGTATGAATGTATTCTTCGTTCGTGTCTTCTACACAGTTATATACCTAGAATATTTTGTTACATTATGCATAGAAAATGAGCGTATCTCCCGTTTCAATATCATGCGTTCTATGTTATATGTATTATATATCACAATTATATATCTTGTTTACTAAAATGACAGCAAGATTGAAATATAAAAATTTAAGAATCGTAGCATAACAGTAAAATAACACATTTTATTCACGAACGTACATTTTAAACTACATATAAAGTTTACTAACGAGCATTAAGATCCAAGTGGAAGCAAGAGGAAAAGAGAAGGAACGACTCGGAAGAACATAATAAAGAAGGACATGCAAGTGCGATGCACCTGTGGTCCCTCGGACCCTCCTACTTGCACCTACCATCACTATCTTCTTGTACCCTTAATTCTACAACGTCGAGTGGCTACACAGCTGTCAGGCTTATTAGACCATGAGTAAATTTATAGTCTATCGCTTGACTATAAATTTTTGCCATGGAAATTAACTATCATCTTCACTACAAAATTCTGATGCGTCAAGACTGCGCCATTTCCGCAATTCCGTACGAAATATTCACGGAAGTGGCTTGAAAAAGCACGCGTGTAGTGACGTAACAGAATGATACCATTCGCTGTTTTGAATTCAGTACTTATTGTAGAATTTAATTGGATATTACTAACAGATGAGATAATGTTACCTCGTTGAAATTCAATTAATAGAAGATTTTTTTTAAACAAAAACATGATGGCTGGGACAAGACTTCTTGGGACAATTATTATATTTGTTCCTTTTCCGTTTTGAGTTTTTAATAAGAAATAATTAAGAAACTTTCTGAAGAAAAAGAATCTCATATTTTCTAGTACAATAGACGTTCATTTACATTACAACTCCATTTATTTAAACCAAATTTTAAATCAATATCCTTTAAATGAATCTTTGTTAAATCTACTTATTATTATACGAACTCCTATTTATACCCTACAATCAGTTTATATAATTAAGTTCTATTGTATCACAAAATTGTTATTTATTTTGTAGAAACCAACGAAATTATAATTATCAGTTCAAATGTAAGCAATACTAAAAAACTAGACTTAAAATTTCCAAGAAAGTTCACTTTCCTTTACGAATCCTTTTTGTAGAAAGCTTTTATTTCCCTCACTGAAAGTGTTACGAAGCATGGAAAAACTCTACATGTAGCACTCTCACATGCATTCACTTTATGCAAATAGTGAATACTATTTTGTCGTGGCGCTCGGTAAGGGTATCGGCATGAAATGTGTTACTGTGTCAATGCTATCATCCAGTAGGCAGACAGAAGAAAACGATGACAAAACCTATCAATTAGTTGGTGTTACACACACGCTAGCCACAATAACACACGTGTCTCTGCACATATATATCTCCGGTACCAATAACGCAAAACTCCCACGCACTTGTATTACAACACCCCTCGGAAAAAGAAGAACGAGTTAATACGAAGAATTCGTTGAAATCCTTCTCCGTGACCTCCTTTCAATCATCTCTCGATCGTCTCTAAGTAGCGTCAATTTTTGTTTCCCATTTTTATTGTATTTGTATTATTTATTATTTGTTATTTCTATTTTATTTTTATTCTGCAATCATTACTCTGCAAAAGTAATAGAAGTTAAATGGACATTTAATTAAAAATAATAGGAGTCAAATAAAAATTTAATCGATAATAATAGAACTCAAATAAAAATGTATTTTATCAATTGAAAATTTTAACTCTCACTTTATGTTTGCATGTTGTTTTGCATCTCACATTTCGCATAAATACATAAATAAAATTTGTATTTGTAAAATTTGTAAAATTCTGTGATTCCACATTTTTTATAAAATTGCGGTATTTTTCCCTGTTTTGCTCTTCAAATTTTATCCTGTCACTAGTAGTTTAATTATTATTTGAGCAACGAAAGAACCTCGAAAATTCCAAAATTCACAGCCGACGTAGTTCATGATTTCTCTCCATATTTCTCACCATGTTGATTTCGACATTCGAACGTGTGACTGATCGAACGATTTAATTATCATGCGCTGAACAAGCATAACTATCACGAACAACGTATCGACTTATTAATTGAATTATCGTGACGTCCTAAATTTTTTTCCTCGTCGAATCGCCCACGTTTCGTCGCGTTTTATGGAAGATGCGTGGTTTCTTCGACGCCGTGAAAATATTTAGATGTGACACACTACGTCTGTAATCTCGACAACTTGTACTATTTTTTTTTTCTTCTTGTGTTTCAGTGTGTGTGGATGGAGATCGTCCCACGCGTTTCAGAGAGAAATTTCACCTCTTGGATTAATGTTACGGATAATAATAAAAATATTCGTTTTAATAAACGTTGAACTAATGTTATATCGCTGTATGTAGTATTAAGTTAATTAATAAGTTCTAACTAGTAGTGTGTAGTTTACACGTGATGAAACTGTAAATTATTATATATCCACAATACACATTTCATAATGTGACTATCAAATACTCGTAACATTGTGTAATAATAAATTAATTAATAACATGTAACGTCAATTTAAAATTCATTACGCACTGTAATACATACATGCTCTAAATACATGATTTACACGTGATGAGACTATGAAGTATTTTTCTACCATTTGAAAAGGACAATGTGTAATCTTCCAGATGTATCGCCAAAAACTGACTTACAAGAGAATTTAAATTTAAATTATCGAAGATATTTAACGAGGAACGTCAAGCTTAAAACAAAGCCTTGATTACTACGCTATTTATCTTTTTCTCAACTAACAAAAGAACTTTATATGATAACTCGAAAATTCCCATTCTTTTAAAAATTTCTAGCAGATTTCGAGAGAAGATTCTTCACGGAGAAAATTTTAAATTTTCTGTTAATACACGCTGAAAAATATATAGAATAAATGCAAATAAATATAAAGTGCACGTAATAAAAATGAATATTTATCGATCGGTGTGCCAATTTAACGGCAAAAAGTGACGCGATGGGAGACTCTCTCTCTCCTTGGTCACGCATATCTGTTGCAAAACCGATTCGATCCGTACGAGAAAAGGAGAAATGCAAGCTGAAGTCGAAACCTTGTTGTCCAACGACACGGATTCATGTATTACGAAATAAAATAACGGTTCCCGTAGACAAAGATCGTCCAGTCTAGAATTCTAGTCACAAGCTTGTATCGCTGAATAACAAATTTTTGCAAATCGAGTGAAATTTATCCATTTTACATAAGAAAGTCGCACAAAATAGAATGGCTCACGAAAGTATTTCCAGAAATTTTATATAGAGAGAGAATACCTCTATGTGTGTTAAACTTCTTGAAATTTTATTAACATTATAATGGATATTGAAACCAATTTGAAAGTGTATATAGAAATTAAAGATATTTACTTCAAACATATATTTGATAAAAAATTGACTATCTCAAACATGTGATATAACAAGTTAATACTAAATTGAATATTGCAATCTATTAATATAATGGATAAGTAATTGTTTAAATATTTTTGAGATGTCTGTAAAATATAGGTTAAATATTTTTGAAATTTCATTATTCTGTAATAAGACACAATTGTTATAATTACACTAGTAGACCTCGGAACCAATCTGAAGATATTTATATAGAAATTACAAAATATTTTTTGCAATCGTACATCTAGCAAAAAATTAATATACAGCATGAATATAAACCATCATAAGCGTATAATGAACAATAATTATACTCGACGTTAATAGAATGGAAAATTGACTATTTCATTATTTTATGATCTTGAAATATATATCTCTACTCAAATTAAATATCTTGTACGTACATTTACAGCTTTATTTCAAACCTGAAATAAATTTTAAAAAATTCTTTAATTATCTCAATAATTTCAGTTCTTGTTAATCTTTCACATTCTAACATTCGATTAATGACTATGTGTTCCCAAAGCAATGGCCGTGACTTCTCTCGACATTCGGCGTAATTATCGCGATAATTCGTGTAATTTGTGGTGTTTCTCGTCGCGAATTGCTTCCAGTCACTAATCCAGAAAACCACCGGTACGCTAATTAGCATCGTTTCATAACGATTCCCAGATAGGGAGGAAGCACAGGTCAACATTCTTGCTTCGACCGAATGTCTTGCAATCGATGATCCATTATGTCCCAACCATTAGCGTTTCCTCTTCCCAATCAATCGATAGTATTGAAATATCACTGAATTAAATCTAGAAAGCGGACTATCCGATAAAGAGGTTTTCAATGTCACTCTGCGTGCTTTAAATAGACAGTGTTTAATGGTGGTAAAGCCAGAATTTTATGAATCTACATCTTTACAATTAAGTAAATAAGTATTACACCAAATTTACAAGAATTCTGGAGATTGTTGTATTTTTAAATTTCTGATAAATGCGTAAAGACCCGCAGTATAGTCAACAGTAACAGTCTAGCATTAAAGTATTTCTTGTTTCAACACCATATTTGGCTGGGAACGTCAGTATAATACACTACGTTTGCAAACGAGACAGGCATCGATGAAGATATCGCTATTTTAGGATGAGGAGGAAGCTAAGTGGTGGACGATGTGCGTGCGAACCGAATCAGCCTCGGTTGCAGCTCGGTTAAGAAATTCCTATTCTGAACACGGATCCGGCGTCCATCGTGCTCGCCTGTGGCAACATCCGGCATGAATCAACCAAAGTATAAAAGCTGGCAAGTGATTCGGGCCTAAAACTTACGCCCACCGCGAGCCAGTAACGAGAGAACGGCCGAACCGAGGCGAGACAGAATTATTCCGTTGCAAAGTGAAAGTTCTTCGAGTTGGTTTAAGATACAAACTAAAACTGGCGCAATGTGTGAGCCCCCTCATCGTTCTCAAACTAATTCCGAAATTCTTTTTATTGGTACCCAATGCCACTGGAAGTCTCTTTAAAATACTTCCTTTAATTATTTTGCTAGCTTTTCTTACAGTTTTGTAGTGGTTACAATTTTTGTAGTAGTTACGAACAATTGAAAATTGGACACTTTCGAATTCTTTGTACTTGATCTTTCTAATGATCATGAAATTTTATCAAAATCAGAAGATTTTTAAAGAAAGTTTTTATTCAATATTTGAAACGTACATACCTATGGATATTATGAAATTATCATCTGTCCTTCGTGTGAATTTGACAAATTTTTCTTATAAAATGTTATATTATGTTCTGTAGTATGGAAATAGAAAAACAGAAGTAGAGATTTGTGACATCTATTTTTCAATTACACACATATATTTTTAACATTTTTAGTAAAAAAAAAATATGCATTTAATAATATTCGTTTTTAAGTCTCTTGAAAATCAGTATTATATTAAAAAATATTTTAGAGCGTCTAAAAAGAATAACGTACATATACAGTTGATGTATTTTTTGAAATTATTTTTTTAATTTAAATATGAATTTCTTGGAAATCAAACTGATTAATTCCATACTTTTTCTAAATTTCGTCATTATCTCGATGCATGATTTTAATATCTATAAAAAGAAATGACCTACTTGCACAAGCTTATTCATTATAAAAAAATTATATAAACGATGAATTCAAAAAATAACGCTTCTAATGTCCTCGCTTTTTTAATACTTTTTTTATACTTTTATACTGTTATGCCTTATGAACGAGTTATATGTAACTGTAAGAAGAAAATAATGTACAGCTATAGAAAGTATTTTTTGCACACTACTGTATCTGTTATAGCATTATATAATTAGATTCAAATATATTAAATTTTATATCACTTGATAACGCTCACACATAATTTTAAAAATTTGATATTATATAAAAATGACGCTGCATTAGAAAATAAGTGTACATACACAGTCACATATCCTCCGGAATTATGTTTTAATTAAACGTAAATTTCCTACGCATCAAACTCATCTTAACTCCACTTTTTCTAATTTTCTCCATTTCATTACCTCAATGCTTGATTAGTATTTAATATCTATAAAAAAGGAATGGCTTACTCGCACAAGCGTATTCATTACAAGAATACCGCGTAAACGATAATGAATTTGAAAAAACAAAGAAGACTTACAACCCTTCTAACATCCTCACTTTTTTATACCTTCCAACATTAGGATTCGATCATTATAGCTCCTGAACAAGTATGTGCGTCAGCATCCATCAAGAGAAGTTAAAATCTTTCTTTCTGAATCCCTGCCAGTTCAATTTCCTATTACGCGCGCCTAATGCGTACAGTTTCCTGCAGTCCGCTTACGACCTTTCTAACTGTTAAATTTACAGGACGACTATATTTTACAACACCTCGCCGCAAATTATACCTCTGCACAAAGGAAACGTCCGATTAATCATATTCCTCTCTTTTTCCTTTCGTTTTGTTTCGTTAAGTCTGCCACGAGGCATAGATGTATCTATAACACGTTGCTCATTCGTATGCGAGCGAAGACTCAGGAAGTAGCAGAGGCAACGAACGATTCCGTCCAACAGCTAAGGACGAGGCGTATCGGCGAGAAACGTGGCTGTGTTTTCGCCATCCGCAAAAGCTCGACACCGGAACGTGGAAAGCGGCTGAAACTCGCACGGCCATTGTTTTAACATATGGTTTGCGTCACCAGGCGAATGCTAATGAAACATTTATCTCGCTGTTGTTTTCAACAAATTAAATCGCCATCAGCAACCTTGAGCGCGAAGGACATGTCCTGCGTTTTCACGCCGAAACGCGTGAACATGAACGTGCATGTTCGTTTGAAATTGTAACAATAGAAACAGTAGAACTGCGTGGACAATAGTTTAAAATTCATCAAACGGTTGCTTGAACTTTCACTGACTACGTTTTACTTATTTCTTACATTTGAATAGAGTTTGAGGTCTTATTATGCAGACGAAACATAATAGATAGTGGGAAAAATTGTATGGATTGTTTGTTACCAGATAAGTTCGGATGAATGGAGTTTCATTGTATAATAAAAGTTTTTTATCATTACAGTTTCTCATGAAAGTATTCATATCATCTGTAGGAACTTTTTATGAATATATTATATGATATATAAAATAATAATTTTATAAGTAACAGTATATGTTATATGTTATATGAAATGTATATGTTATATAAAGTAGTATATGTTATATAAAATAAATAATTTTATAAGTAACACACAATATATTGATAAAAGACTTCTATAAATGTGCAAATACTTTTGTGAACCACCATGATGGATCAAGTTTCCCTATCCATGAAGTTTCAGTTCTTGGAATAAAAAATGGAGCATAGAAGTATACGTTGTTTGAAAGGAAACGACGCGAGTACAGCTCGGTACTCAGCAGAATGGTACAATACAAATAAAACTACACCTGGGAGAAGCGTCGAGCCGCGAAGTATACGTGCGTTGTCAATACCGTTACGTTTTCCACGGATTTCGTGCTGGCCCGTGTTGTTACAATCCAGTGAAAAAGACGCCTGGCGTCGTAAAGCAGTGCCTAACAGTAAAGATACGCCGCAACTCGAGCATCTTTCCGAGCTACGTGATGCTAGTCGAAGCGAACGGTTCCGCGTGCAACTCCCGCGTGTCGACCTCCCGAAGCGATCGAAATTCTGCTCGGTGCGTTCAACCCACCTTGAACAATTACGCTAATCGTGTTCCCCGGTGGTCTCTCTTCCTTTCGTATTTATATCGCTTCATATCAATTTCACGGAGTTCAGAATTTCGAGCGTAAATAAGAACAGCGTATTTACGAAATTTCACTCGCGATTTAACACGATTGTTCATTCTTCCTGATTCAATCTTTCATAAATTTGACTTGGTAAAAACTAGTAAAATTGATATAATAAAACTTTCTTTAAGAAATCCCAAACTTTTCACATTTTTTTTTTTTTTTTTTTTTAATTAGGAAGCTTTCGTATAGACAATGCGATAATATGTTTGCCCACGGAGAGTTCAGTGTCTGTGAGACTTCCATTGATTATGTATTTATATAAATATTTAAATTTTCATTCATCACACGAACTGTGTATCCGTGTGGTAAAAATTACATTAATTACACACGTAATAAAAATTATTACAGACACCGTGAAATAGAGACTTCTAAAATCTTATCAGTCTCGTGACCTCTGGGTCATATATTATATTACAGATCTCGTGAACCGTGGAACGAGACGACAATGCGTCACCGTTCATCGAACGGGATACCATTTTTGGCAGGGACAAGGCAATGACGTTGTAGATCGGCGAATTAATGTATTGCGTGGTGATTAAAAGGAACGCGGGTGAACGAAGAACGTAGGACGTGAGAAAAACGAGGGAAAACCAGGTGGCATACTTGTACGCGAAGACGTGCGAATGAGAGCCAAGGTTCGTCTCTCTGTGGCCTCGATTCGAAAATCGTATCGATTGAGTGACTGCTAGACGCAATTGAAAGTCAGTTGACTTTCATTTAGTTATCTTTTAAAAGATGTAATTTGATACAATTAAAAATTGTTTGTACAGAATAAAAATTTATAGGGGACACAACCAAAAGTGAACAGAATAATAGTTAATAACTGTACAAAAATAAATTGAATTGTGTAAACATAAAAAATTAATAATTACTAGTAAATAATTAACACCAAATTATCTTATAGATTACTAAATACCAGATATAAATTGAACACTAAATTGAATTAATTTGATAGTCTAAGCATGTTATTATTGAAAGAAATAAGGAAAGTAGAGAAAATGTTTAAAACTGAACCCTCGCATATTTAAATAATGAACTCCTTAACAGTACACAATGCACACTCTATTAATATTTTAATAATTAAACTTAATATAATATTGTTTAGAAAAAGTAACAATTCGTCATGATATAAATACAAATTTTAATCGTTGGATTTAATAATCGTGAGAGTACAAATATATTCTGTAATCCACGGTATATTAATCTAACATAACAAGGATATCTATTGTATTACCTTAACACCCTTCAAATAAAAGGTACAACTTTCAACAATTCCTAATGGAGCATAAATTACAGCTATTGAGCCACACAATTATAATAACCAAGAACATTACGTGAAGTAATGCTGGTACATAAATCCTCTATATTCGTGTAAGAATAGTACGATGTTAATTCATGAAGAGAGCAGAGCTTCACACTCTGATTCTTCTTGGGAGAGAAAGATTGATATCAGGCCACGATTAATAAAAATAAGCAATAATTTTCTAATTTATTTTTTCGAAGTTTATTCACTGTTACAGTCAAAATGAATTTAAATCCGTCGTAAATTTCTCGTACGTAATTTGCAACGCGACGCAAATAATGCTTGTAAACGAAGTGATTGGTACGAGAAAGACCACCAACGCATAATCCTGAAGCTTATCAAGCATGAAAGCTGTTTAACGATAGCTAGCTCAGGGAACGCTAATTACCGAAGCGGCATAAAATACCAATTATCGGCGTTATAAGCAATTTTGAGCAGTCTGCCGATAAAACCCTCTGTCCACGATGGAGACATCAAAATTGACGATCAGGATTATCGTGTAAAAGCGATTATTCTTCCTCTAATCTCCCACTTACTTTAATCAACGAGTTATTCAACATGCTGTTCCCGTATTAAACGTAATGATTTTCTCGCATGAATCACTCGATTTTTCTCCCACAAGCGTCGATTTAGTTTATGTATAACGGTAATGCGTTCTAGTTGTTCGATCCGTGAGAATCTGTTGTATAAAACTGATAAATTGTTATTTCAGTCGTTCAGAGCTCAATTTTTTGAATATTTTTAAATTTTAAGTGCCAAAGCCGAATTTTATATATTTGAAACAAATTTCCTTAATACTGTTATAAAAAAATTTTTTTTATCGTGGAAATAATTCGTTTTAGTAGTCAATGTGATTATATTTTATCCATTATATTATGTGTTAATATATCCTATAATATTTATTTGAATTTAAATTCAATATAATTAAACATTCTAAAACCAAGTAATTTAACTTTAAATTATCGGTTTCTAATGATCCAACAACACCAATAATTAAGGATTAAATATCTGTTATACTGAAAGAAAATGTATAATTTATTAGCTAACAAATTGTATTTTCATTTCATTTTCATTTTTCTTTTCTTTTTTAATACCTCTTTTCTATATTCTCGTACGTAAATATTATATATTTAAACAGTAGAAGAATTTCATTCAGATAATGTGTCTTTTATCAGCCATAGTTTGCTCGTCTCGTAAGAGACTTACCCGAGAATATTTCCACGTGATGCAGACGCAATGACTTAACGGATGCTTTTCCTAAATATGGAAAGACTGGTGACACGATTGTAATCGGCGCGACCACTACATGTAGCCGGCTGGCAAACGCGTACTGTCTGTTGCAAGCATTGAACTCTCCGGCTTAAAGCGCACGCTAGGCATTCATGTCATCGATTATTCGTACAACACGCGTGCTAAGTTTTGTTACCGCGTAATGCAAGATTGTTCTTTGATCTGCTAATATGAATTTTCTCTACTAATTTTATTCCCAATCTGTTTTCTTTAGTGTCGCAAAACAAACTTTCTCACTAAGTCAACTGAAATTCATTCCGTGAAAAAACGTAAGAAAAGTATTTGAGCAAAGAACAAATATTGAACAGGAAACGTTATTATTCTCAGAATTATGTTCTTCGTTATGTCAATGAATATTCTGCTCATTATTCATTTATTCATTATTGTTACTCACTTTTTAATTATTTATTAGTTAAAATTATTCTTGTTGTTTTTAACATTTTTTAACATTTCTATCTCGAAAATTCTCTACTTTGCTCTCGTTCGTTCGCACTTAAAGTACAAGTTTCAATCTTTTATGCTGCTGAAAGATTCTACCTGAACCTAACGTGTCGAAATAATGAACAACACAGTAGAAATGACTCGCGAATTAAAATTACCGAAAGCGGTTACGCGCGAGCAAAGATGAGGACGAAACGCGAATTAGACAGATAATGGCTCGTATCGTGGACCACAACTAAGGTGTACAACTCGCGCAGAAAACGGTGTCGTTATTATCGGTTTGGACGAAGCGCGTACGCACGCCTGGATGACTACCGCAAAACGGTAAAATTACAGCAATTTTCCTGATCGCCGTCTAACACGTGTTGCCGATTGTTAGCCGGACAAATTGATCGTTGCGAAAATTCACCGTTCTAACGTTTCTCGCGCCGCTGGCTATTTTTTCATTGTAAGACGCACCTCATCGAAACGGGAAACAGATTACCGGATAAACGAGAATTATTCGCCGGCTATCTTCGATCGATTCGTTTCCTGCCACTCTGAATGAGCTTCTAGCGTGGAATTAAGGTCGGTTATTTCCCAGGGATCGAATCATTCGTTGACTTTAGTTAGCTTTATGTGCTTTTGAAATTCAATAGAAATTTGTCTTCTAATTGTACAAACGTAGGAATTTGAACGAAATTGACTTGCTGATATCAAATTTTCAAATTTTAAAGTCATATGATGTGTCGTTTCAGGAGAAATGTTAGGACGTTTTCAGAAATAATTAGAATATTACTTGAGAATTTAAGGCTGATAATTATTTTATAAGATATTTTGAAAGTTTCTACCATAAAACAAATATGTATCATTTAAATTAGACAATTAGAAGGGTACCGATATTTCTCTGACTCACTGTGTATAGCGTTACCACATCGATTGGCTACGCTTGCAACACAATTACAGAGAACCCGCCACGAAACTAGAATCGCAGTGTAAAACCTTTGATGTATCTCGCCGCGTTTCATCTGTTCCGTGCAATTTGCAATTTTAAATTCCCCAGGTTCTTCTTTCTCTAAATCCCATCCGGATGACGGTGAAAAAAAAGAATTCGTTGGAAAAACCGCAAGGTCAGCGAAGAAATCAATATAAGGAAAAGGCTAGGTTTTCTGATGAGAAAACACAACGCGCGAGGAAACACGACGAAAGGAAACATCGCGTCGCGTAATGACCCTCGTTATTAGAGTCACCGCGCGCTCAATGAAATAATAAAATCATCCGCGTAATAACCGTCTGTGTGCGTCTACGTGCATGCGCTCGCGTAACGGAACCGCGGAAAAGGCTCGAAAAGTAATTTACGCCGCGACCTCTCGACACTGCCATCCCGAAGCTCGAATAATTGCATCGTAAACCGTTAAAGGGTGGAAAGGTCGATTTCCACCGCTTGGTCTATGATCGTGAACGTACCAGACGATTCGCGAGAAATGTGCCGGGGCAAGTTTGCAGAGGAGAGAAAGAGAGAAAGAGAGAGGGGGAGAGAGAGAGATGGAACAACTTGTGGTCGTTTCACATGGACATTCATCATCGCTGCTTATCCTAAACAATCAATCGTGATATAAACAAGCACGCTCGAAGGCTTTACGTATTCGAGACAACCTATGATGATGATTGAAGCTTCTGTTAACGTCTTCCGGCAGCCAAGCGATACCGGAATTTTATTACTAGTATCCAGAAGGGTTCGCCGCGCTAACTATAAAGCAAACACTGCCATTTCCATTCCTATTCCCTTTTCCGCGACATTGAACGATGATACTGACCGACCATTACCAAGGAAGTAGAATTACACAGTTTAAGTTTAGTCATAAGGTTAGTGTTCAGTCTTATTTTTATCTCATTCGAGTTTATACAGCGGTGCATCATTCAACTCGTCACGTAAGCTTAATTTCAACGAAGCTATTTACTGGTTAATTAAGTCTAGAATGCACGACAAATACCACGCCCAAATTGTATTGCTTCTCTTATCTATGCAAATATCTCTGGTCAATAGAGAAAAACATCGTATGTATGTCACATGCTCGTATTATCGTTTGCAGTTTTTAATACTAATACTTTTTATTAGCAATGTTTTCTTTTTATAATATAAGCGTTATGCAAAATTTATTCTGCGTTTCCCTTTCTTTCTATCTATGTAAGAACGTAACGCGTGCTATTTCTGGTAAAATAAAAAAACGAGAATATAATTTTAGTCGTTTTATTACAGTATAAACAGATCAATAAAAATAGAAAATAAAAAGGAATCAAATCCGTGTTAAATGGATGAATTCAATATTCTATAATTCTGTTAATAAAAATTTTTTTGAGATTATAACATCCGACGTATGCTATTGATTGAAAATCAAAACCGATTGATTCAATTTGCTATTTCTTTTCATAATCACACTATAAAAAAAATTATGATAGAAACACTAATTTTGCCTAAACGAAAACAATATTTCTTAATTAAATTAATTTACTTGAGAAATATTATATATAAGTACACTTATCGATTAACCTACAATTCCATTAAATACTTAATTATGATTAAGATAGATTATGATTAAGATAGAACAATATATAAATTTAAAATTATAATTATATAATTATGTAATATAAATAAAATTATAATTATAAATCATGATATTTTGTATGTTGAATTCTTCTATGATAGAAAGATGTTTCACATAGCATTACTAAAAGTATCAAGAAGTTATTCTAAAATAATTTTGTCTACCTAGAATAAAAATTTTGCCATTGTGGTAGTCGTCGAAGTCTCTATTTGCTGAGAACAGAGAACCATGTCCTCGTTTTAATACGTCAACGTTTACTCCGCCAATATAATTTACGTAACGCGTACTATGTCCGTTTCTCTTTTTTTTTCTTTTTCGTTTCTTTACGCAATCGTTCGTAATTTCATTAGCAACAACAGACTGTACTTGTCTCTCGCAACGGTACAAATCACACAGGCCAGTGATCTGTAATTCCAATTCTTTTCATCCATCGCTAACTTAAACTGTGAATGTAAATTTTCTCTATATTTTTATGCACATAACAAAATGGAAGCTTAAGAAAATATTTCAAGTGTTACTATCTTCAGATAAAAATCTAATAAAAAGTATTTTATTCTGTATAAATATATGTCTTTCACGAGAAGATTCAAATGTATAAATGTTTTCTTATTATTCTTTGAAATGTATACCCTAGTGAAAGGCGAATAAACTTGAATCCAATATTACATATTTTCCCATATTACTTAGATGCATTGTGTTCATTTTTTGCATCTTCAAATTTCCCATAAATGCATAAAAATCCACAGACATTTTTAGCAAAATTTAAACATCTCTAATGGTACTAATACCTTTAAGACTTTCGAAAAAGTCTTATTTTTATTGATTTTATTCTTAATTACCAAATTTTAATTTGGAATCACCGTACATCATGTTATGCATTTTCGAGAACACAGAATTTCCCCGTCGCATTTGCAAGTTCGCAAACGACGAGCTTTCGAGTAACTAATCACTGCCGCGAATTCGTAAACAGACGTGACGCGGCTTTACAGTTAGGCAAACAGCCAGCTAAAAAATTAGTTGTACGTCAGGTACGCCTGTTAGGCCTGCAGAAACCTATTATTTGTATGCAAATTCGGCGCATACATTTAGAAGCCAGCTGATCATCGGAAGATTCGTTTTTACTCCCCGCAAACGCAAAGAACCGTATTCCAACTTGACGTGTTCATTAAACGACCAAACGGATGAGCCAACATTGACTTTCGATGCTGAGAATCGTATTAACGATCGCGCTCATAATTCCCGCCAAAAACCGTAAGTTCTTATACAATTTTCTTTAAGGTCACTCGGTAAGTGAGAACTATTTGTTTTTATGAATGAGATGAATTACTGATCGTTTGCTAAAAAGTGTTAATTAACACAGAAGTGTGTTCTCGTTTTCTTCTCTCGGCAGAGAGATCTCTTTGTACAGTTGAACTAGTGAAATTTTACAAGCTATTAAAATATAGTACTGAAATTGGCAGTAAAATAAATTTTATAACTCTTATTCTATTTAATATGATATTTTCAAATTCTAAGAAGTATTTATATGTAATTTACAACGTTAAATTTAATAGAGATTAATATAATTATAATGTAATTCGTAAAGTGTTACACAATAACCTCCGAAGTTCTTTTAGAATTCGAAAGTAATTAAGATTTGAAATTTTAGATTTGAAATCGTTTTATGTATACATATTTTGCGATAAGACTGCGAATTATTATGCATTTATAAAATTATAAATATAGTATAGTATTATATGTAAAAGAAATAATAAAAGATATTCTGTCATCGGAATAAATTTTCATTTAAATTCCATTTATTTAATTAAACTTATAAAAATACGGATTGCATAAAAATCTATAGCCAATTTATGATAATTTATTTATGATAATTTATTCAAATATTTCTAGGAAGTTTATACATCGAGAAAAACCAGAAACCAGTAGCACTAATATGGAGACATCTAAAAAGTCATTTCTATACTTAGCAATTATAGGAATATTTTCATGTGACTAGAAATACGATTAGTCATCTATAAAAATTTAAATATTCAAAAATCTGCACAGTATGAAAAATACAAATAATATTTAGAAGATGAAACGATTAATGTAATTGTAATATTTCAAAGTGATTAAAAATTAATCACTATGAGAGCTAAAATGTTCAAAAATCTGCAGAATAGATATAATATAAAAAATATATGACACACTTTTCTTATATTTAAGAGATGAAACAAACTATTTAAATTAAAAAGATATAAAGTAAATATCTACTCTCTGATAGATTACTATAGTAGGTGGTCCGAGATTTTTACACGGTATTACATACAGCGTGAAGAAGATTTAAAAGGAACGATCGAACTGGAAGAAGTAGCGAACACAATAATCCAGATCGACGAGTTACTGGAACGCTTCGATGCGTTCGAAAGAAACGCGACAAACTAGTTTTCAGAAGCACTGAGAAAAGCAAAAGTGACACTTGCAGACGTGCCATCCGCATAATCGTTATCGAGACTCGCGATCTGCTGTCCGTACGAATGCAGGAAGAGAAGCTCTAGAAATCGATTTATTCGAGCTATTAATTTCGCTTTTATTGTTGTTTTGCAGGTACTCCTCGATTACGAACCACTTTGCTTCAAGATATGTGATGGTATCTCTCTATGACATAGCCAATGACCATGACATCCTGACCTCCAGGATTATTCAGTAAGAATCGATCGCTCCAAGATCTCCGTTATATTATTTTTTTTTATAAATAATGATAAGTAAAATGTAGATTAAACATTATAATAATTTATCGAAATTGGTATTCAAGTGCAAAGTATGAGAGAAGATTGTTAGAAACGGAGATAAAGTTTTGCGCGTGCTTTGCATACTTGATGAGTTCTAGGTAATATCTTAAAACAAAAGAAAAATTTTTGACGTGGTATAAAAGAAACATTGGGACATGTTTGAAACGTCTCTCTTAAATTTTTATTAATATGTTTTCCTTTTGTAGATGTCTGTGGCTCAAGAAAAATTCTCTAGAATCCTGAATAAATAACATTGAGAAAATGAAAAGTATCTTCAAAGCGACAGAAACGACAAAAAATTATGAATTGAAATTTAAATTCAAATGTCTTTTATTTTTTCCTCTAACATGTTTTAGATGTCCTTCGTAACTGAAAAAAAATTGAAATTTAAATTCAAATGTCTTTTATTTTTTCCTCTAACATGTTTTAGATGTCCTTTGTAACTGAAGAAAAATTGAAATTTAAATTCAAGTGTCTTTTATTTTTTCCTCTAACATGTTTTAGATGTCCTTTGTAACTGAAGAAAAATTTCTTAAAATCCCAAATAAATAATATAAATAAGGAAAAGTATTTTCGAAATTGATGGAACATTCTTAAAATTTAAATCCAAATACTTTTTACTTTTTATTTTCTTTTCTTGTAGAAAACTTCCCAAAAGTTCTAAATAATTAAAAGTGAGGAAAATTTTGGACGTAGTAGATAAAATCTTTGAGTTTTTCACGGTGGATGCAAAGAAAATTTTTCAAAGAAGTATTCCATATAGATAATTAATATTCTCAAAAACCGTGGACTAAATTTTCCAAACAAATTACGAAACAAATAACTTAACATTCCAAATTTAAATTGAAACTTAATTAAATCGAAAATTAAAATCTTCTATTTTTTATTTTCGTCTTTTCATACAGCCAAAGACAAATTTTTTAAATTTATTATAGATAACTAATATCCAAAAAAAATTTTGAAACAAACCATGAAACAAATAACAAACTATTCCAAATCAAAACTTAAGTCGAAACACTCTCTATTTTTGACTTTCCCTCTCCGTAGCCTTCTAAATGCGCTACATAGCCAAAGAAATGTTCTCTAAACTCGAAGAGACGTGAAACGTTTAATTCACGTAATAGAAGTGATACGAAAGCAATCCCCGGAGACAAAGGAAAACATGTACTACGACTACACGCCCGGTTAAAAGGAGCGACCTCCTTGAGAACGGTCCTTGACTCGTAGAGACCGACAAGATAAGAAGAAGAAGGAAAAACGGCGTGAGTAGTTGTAGAAGTAGAAGTAGAGAAGGAAGAAGAAAAAGAAGAAGAAGAAGAAGAAGAAGAAGAGGCAGAGGATGAGCAAAAAGAAAGGAAGAAGAAGAAAAAGAAGAGAGAAGGGAGACTCGAAAGCAAGTAATGGCGCCTACACTTGGTGGCCGCGAAAGGTCGAAGAATATTCCTGCTTCCGAGGAGCGCGATGCACGAGCTAACAGAATACACGGCCTGCATCGAGGGCAGGAAAAGAAAAAGAAAGAGCTAGAGAGAGAGAGAGAGAGAGAGAGAAGAATAGTGTCGAGGAAAATATATCCAGAAGCATGGATGCCGGTTGGCTCCATTCCTCTTCTTCTCCCACGGCTTTCCATCTTAATATGGTTAATTAAGTACACGAGAAAATGATTATAACTGTGAGTGTTCAATGATTTCTTTAAATCAGATTTCTCTGCGCAATTCATGACTAATGGTGTTTCGCAGGTTCGTAATCTAACTTCTGATGTCCTCGATTTTAAATAAAATCTGATTGTTTCTGAAGTTTCACATTCTTCTTTGTATATTTTGTACATTGATTCCTATATTTGATTATATACGTTCTTTCGTTCTTGTTCTGCTTTTAATTTAATTTAATTTAGTTATTTAAAATAATATGCATCTATGCGATGTTGTTAACAATACTGTACTCTATTGTTAACAACATTTGCAATAATGCTTTGTAATGATAAAATACAATAGTGAAGGAATAAGATATATTACTTGATGTTATATGATGTTATACAAGGAATTAAAAAGTTTCTTAAGTTTGAGGAAAATATAAAGGAATAAAAAGATATAAAAAAGAATATAAAAAAATTATATTATTTCTTTTGAAATTTTAACACGCTCCAAATTTTTGTACGCGAACGTAAACTCTCTAAAAACATTTAAAAGCGAGACTAAGAGATCGAAATATGAAAATTCAGAGGCTGCAACAGAGGTTAAACTACGAACTTGAACTCGAATGAAAGAAAGAACAAGAAGATCTTCATTTTCTCTTTCTCCTCGTGGAAGGCTCGTGTTCGAACGGTCATTTGTAAATTGCTCGCGCGAATATTAACAAAATGTTCGAGGGAGAGGTGCCATAAATTATAAGGTGAATCCTTCGGAAATTAACGATTCGATCCGGAGGATGCGGTCTAATATACATGGATGTTCTCTTCTCTCCCCTTGTGTTCCAGAATGATACCTACAGGCATGCGATACAGAAGGGCGCGAGATATACACATTCGTGACCAAAAAAATCCACGAAGGGAAATCCTGAACATGGGAGAAAGACGTAATGTTCACACACACAGAGACACGCACATGTATATACGAAATTTATACTCAAACAAGAGCTTACATTCGTAACAACACTGACTATAACGGATACACTCTCTCTTCCTTTCTCTCTCGTAGATAATGCAAGAGGAAAGAGAGACGGAACGAGTGGCGTCTCAGAAACGAAGGATGCCTATAATCGGCAATGGACGACCGCACCTCGCCACTTTCGCGTTGCTGGACGTGGATACCGGTCTAACCAATCGACCAGTTAATCATCATCGTTTCACTCTAACATTCTATCGTTTGCACGCATGCTCGCGTATTTATTATACGGTAGCTGGTCGGTGATTTTCGTGCGGTCCAACAATCGGCCCCCGAAATACCCATGATTTAATTAATCCGATCAACATACGTCGAATGATATATGACGTTTCTCTTCTGATTTTATCGTGAAGTCTTTATAAAATTTAATCTTGTAGAAAATACTCGTGTAATGTAGTGAGTATCTTTGTCTATACTTTGAATAGTAAATAATTACTTAAATTAATTTGTCAATCTTAAGATGCAGAAAAGAATATTCAATGAATAATTTCAATTTTCTTGAGCAAGGAATTCATCGTAATACATAATTATGATGATTATATAGTATAATTATATCACGGAAAAATTAAATTATAAAATGAATTTCATGATAATAGTTATTTTTGTAGAACTTTTATTTGATTAACTTTTATTTGATAAGTCAAGACATGTATCATTTTCATCAGAGAAATTTCGATTCTGAATACTAGAATGCGTTATTATTAAACTGCGAATTTCTATACATTCATAGAAAATTAGAAAGCAGAAATACATGTAATAATAAAAAATATAACATAATTTAGAAATAAATATCTCAATTACTTTTATGCTTCATCCATCCTTTAAACTTCTTGTCTCATCGAATCTCGCTGTACAAAGTTACCTCTTTGAAAAATGCAGGATATTTTCGTGTGAAAAAGATCGAATTTCCTGAGGAAGATGGCAAAAACAATGGTTGTGATCAAAGATCGAAGACGTGCTCTGGCATTCATAATAAAGAAGCGCTTGCAAAGATGTAATTGGGCCGAAGAAGCTGCCCTAGGGTCTGCATAATTGAATGAAGTCCAAGTTAAATATTACTTGCGAAACTCATAAATATGCAAAAATTATACAGCAGCCTGTACAGCGAACGTTTTCATGACTTTTCATCTTCGAAGACGTACTGACAAAAAGCATCCTTCGATTTCTTGTCTTACCTAGACGTTGTTAACACTTATACTTCGACTCATTACGTTAGACAGAGACTTCGTTTTTTTTTTTCTATGTATCCATAAACACACGATTGAATTAAAGTCCGATGCACACTATCGATAGTTGAAGTTCAATATATACTCACGGAAACGAGGCAAAACTGATAAAAAAAATTCACTTCATAAAATTCGACTGCCACTTATCAAAGATTGTAAATAAAACTAAATAATTTTTAATAAAAAACAGATTAAAACATCACTATGACTGTCTATAAATTTAATTTAATTTCTTATTTCTCATTTACTATCAGTACATTGAAATATATATATATATATCCTACGGATGGTAGTTTTTAATGCACTTATAATTAGACTCGAGCATGTTTTACATAGTTCTGATTTTATTTAACTATAAGTATTTGTTTAAACACTTGTAAAATGTTCAAATATAATCCATAGAGAATTATTCATTATCCATTCGATTACTTCGATTAATTCAATATATTTTGTTTTCTTGAATATAAATGATTTGAATATTGTTTATATCAGTGTTTATACTTGATTTTATCACTAGCTATTATTCATAATGTGAATATGTACAGTGTAAGTACCAATGGAGTAACATTTGATCGAGCTGAGCGCGATTGAACAGTGAGTAAAGCAGTAGTATGAATCGGACCTAAATCCTCTTATACCGGTGAACAAAAAAGAAACTAGCGAATTTAATATCTCCTCCAACGAGCTTCATTCCACTGCGGAGTGTGTGCAACAACCAATCGCAGGAACGCTGAAACTTCACTTTTCATAGTCGCGAATTTCTTGTTACGTGGCATCACTGAGAGGCGAATGGAAGGAAGAAAGAACGAGTTAGAAACGATTCCGGGTATAATAACGAGCCAGTGTCATGCGACAGAAAATTACCACCTGATGCAAGACCCAGACCCGATGAAGAGGACTTAATTGCACTTCCTTAATTATCAAGAAATTTTCACACGAATATACCAAGGAAAATCTAGATTTCCCTGTTGCCTATCCGTTTCCTACGTACCTACCTCTCCGTTCGTGATGCTATGCAAAATCATAAACGTGGGAACCGAAAACACTGTTCTCATCAACAATCGTGGATAAATCTAATATGAATAATTACCATTGTGAAAAATTTATCGACGATAAATTGTAAATAAATGTAATGTGAGAAATCTCGATTGCGGGACATTTACCAAGAATGATGAATAAATCTAATAATGTCAGTTTCATCATGGAAAACGATGTTTTTATAATACGAATAAATCTATCATAAATCTGCCATCAGAAATTTCCTTTATGAAAAAGTTATCGATATCAACGAAATAAATTTGACATGAAATATTTTAACACATTTGTGCGTCGGGGCAAATTTCGCAATATAAATATAAAAAATGTCCACTTCTAATTTTGATGGTGCCATAGCTCAAACTTCAACATTCTTCAGACAATGTCGTGACGAAAACTGCTGTTTAACTAGGTACGTGGTCGCGAACGTTCCCAAGTGTAGTTGAATAATTAAACGCTACCAAGGATGGCTCCGCGTTGTACTTATTAATTATTTCCAGCAGAGACGGCGGATGTATCGAGCAAAAGCGCGTCTGAAGCGCGCGCTTCGCGTGCGATACACATTCTCAATTGCGCAACCAAGAGCCACACTGTCAACGTTGAGTTCAAATGGGGTCACAGCTACCATACGAAAAATTCCACACGTTTTTCCCCTTTTTCCTCTGCGCGTACGATTCGTAAAACTGAATTATTCCGAGTGATTTTCACGATACACGCATCCTCTAATTTACGCGATATTTTTTACTTTACATGGTCAAAAAATTTAACTACAAATAAATTCTTACTTAACTATATTAATTACATCGTTCTAATGTTTTTTTGATTTTGGTTTAAATCAACTGTTTTCGAATAAAATTTATTTTGATTTTTCTCAATTTTCATTATTTTTTTATTTTTTGTGAAATAACTTTACTCTTTTGTATATTTTTGTCTACCAGTCTCTTTCGTGTAAAAAGAACTGCGTAGAGCGAAGATAATTTGCGTAAATCGAATAACGAGTGTACTGAAGTCTTGCATGAACGAAACAATTTCATAGGAAAGTCTCTGATTTCACTGCTTAATCCCACTCGGATGTGAGAGTTTCTCTGAATAAATATACCGTTACACGCTCCTCTGTTTACCGCATTTCATTCGCGTAATTCGCGTAAGAATATTCGAGGTACGAGCTGATCATTCCTCCGTCCGTCAAAGTTCGAATAAAATCGAATGTAGCAATTTCAAGCATTCATTTAAGCATTCCCATCGTTTCGAACCTCATAAAATTCTTATTTTAAATACAAGAATCTTCAAGTTCTTGCGACTCTTTTTTTCTAATTCTATCAGAGACAAGAATCTTCAGGATGAAAATATCGAGAGTTACAAGGTTCATTCTCGTACGCGTACAATCTGTGATCTTCAAAGATTTGTAGTTGATGTTCATTCAACGTGTCTGTCGATGTTTGAACGATACAATCGATGTTAATCGATGTCACGCAATTCGATGGCAATATCTTGATGGTAATAATCTAATCTAACAACGTAAACAGCATATCTTCCGTGTATTCCTATCGGATGTTATTTAGTGCATACAAGATCGTAACGATTGAGTAACGCACGATCGACCCACAGTAATACCCACGCATTTGCTCCAATTTCCATAGGTTTCGAATCGCGACCGGGAAAATGACAAACCCGTGCACCGTGACCTCGACAATGCCTTTCGCTGTCGATAGAGAGTGGCTCGATAGATGACATAAGAAAACCCGTTGCTAACAATAAGTATAGTAATTGATAGATTGCGGATGTTTTCGCATTTATGAAAAAATATATGAGATCGTAGGAGAGATCTGGACCGTGCATTATATTTTATGGTACAACAGAAAAATTCCAATGAAACGTAGATAATTGAAAATATAAATACTCTTACTAGATTCGAAGATATAAGATATAGAAGATATAGATACAGTTATCAACCTTTTAGTCACTTTTTTTAGTCACAAATATTTTGGATTAATATTATTTTTACAAAATAAATTTTTATAGAAAGCAATATATATATATATATATATATATGTAGGTGTATTTTTGATAAGTTTAAGATATTATGCAATTTATGATATTACTAATATTTTGCAATTTAAGTTTCCTGAAAGAACTACAAAATATATATAAAATAGAGCATTTATTACTAGATTGCGGATTTTTATGTATTTTATATCTTTATGAACGTATTTAACAGAAATGAATTTCCATTTAGATTTAATTTCTTTAATTACGTTCGTAAATATATAAAATTGCACAAACATCCACACTCTGTTCAACAGAACGTGATTTTTCGCAACAACTCTAATCACGTAATACCGAAAACTCGTTCGAACAAGATCAATAAGCACAAAACTTCGTGAAAATCATCCCGCGAATAGAACTTTCGCTTTCGAGAACTCTACATCTGACTCGTCGATTCTTCTCATTTCTCTTTCTTCTCCTTTTTCTCTCTCTCTTTGTTTCTTTCTCTCTCTCTCTCTCTCTTTCTCTTCAATCCAGATAATACCGATGAACAAGCAAAACATTGCTCGCATTTGCACGGTCACGATTTTAATGGCGGCGAATCGGCACGCAGGGTGTTAAAATACCGGTCTCTGCGGCGAATATGGCTTCATTTTGCATCTTCCCATTCGAATGTTGTTTCGCGCAGCCCGAGAAATTCCAGGAAACGAGCACCGGTATGATCGATTTTAGTCGCGAGAATGTGTTAGCAAGCACGGGCCACTAACAAATGATCATGTAATGTATTCGGAATACATTTGCAAGATAATGGAGCCTCCACCCGGTTCGAACTCGAGTCGATCAGTTAGGCGTCGGTCTGTGAAAAATAGGTTCACCAGTTCTCTTCGTCTAGCACGATGAGTTCCCGTGGAACGTACATACGCGAACAAATAGCCTGACCAATCGTCGACACGCTGCTCTTCTACGACAGGTGAGTTCAAGCTTCACTCGTCATCGTTCCTCTATTTGTACCGGGTGACGTTTCGAGTAACGCTTAAATTTTCTGAGGCGCTACAGGGAAAGTTGTTTCGATTTTTTGTAACGAGTCTGACTCAAAAAATAGCGATACGTTTGTTCGTTTTTTTTTACGTACGATTTAAAGCCTGAGTCACGCTATATTTAGATCACATATAGTTAAGATCTGTTGACCGAGAAATTAATTTGTTAGCAATCAAAAACGGCGATACTTTTGATAGAATTTGACTCGGTCGTCAACTGAGAAAAGAAGTTGTGACTGATCGTATGATCTAATGACTGATCGTATCTTTGATCGCTAGTATGAATCAGACTTATAGTTATCGATTTCTTTACTCTATTTCGATTATGAGGAAAATATGCAAAAGTATGTGAGAACGGATGGGAGCAAGATGTTTCTTTGAAGATTTTGTTTTTGAACCGATTTCATAAAAAATAAGGTTAAGTACAGTAACCTTCTTCTGAAATTAGGAATCGGTGTCGCGCTTCTTCACAACCTTGAACTCTCTCCATATGACTTCACACGATTACTGAATGCTTCTTTCTTATTCAATAGAAGACCGATAAAAAAGATCCTTCAAAAACAATTCAATTGCCAAGAGAAGAAAGATATTCTTTTTTGTTCAAGTTCTTGTAATCCTACGTGAAAAGTGAAAGAAATTCCACTCCACTTCATCTTAAAAAGTCATTGTTCTGTCTCCGAACGACCTACTAAATTCTCAATGGATAGTAATTTAAGAATATGTTACGTAGAAAACTTGCTGAACTATCTCTCTGCTTATAAATCCTGACGCTATTTTTATAAATTTATCATTTTCGAACACTCTAAAAAATCTCTACAAGACAGTGATTTAGAAATAAAAAACAACCCAAGTTTAGAAAATTTGCTAAATCTTCCTACACCCCTTAGTGTGTAAATTGTAATCACTATTCCTAATTCACAATTTCTATAAATTCTCTCTTTTTCCAATCTATATCCATAATTTTCCTATAAAATCCATAAAAGGAAGTAATTCAAGAATGATAAACCTTGCTGAACCACTTGTACATGCATCAAATATATATCAAAATCTCGACTGTTTTCATAAATTCACCATTTCGATCCCCTTAGTCACGAATATTTTTGCAATTCGCCATCTCGATTTCCTTAATCACGAATATTTTTACATCCCCAGCAGAACTTACGCAATGTCATCGACAGGTAATCGTTGTTAAAAATAGGTACTTGCGTTAGATCCAGAGACGATGACGCCGTCCGAAGTCCGCAAAGGACGCCACCAAAGGATCCACACTACATGGATTCGTCACTGTCGCGCGAAACGGTTCCTTTTTTCTTTCTCTCCTTCTTTGCTCGGCCACGCGCTTCTCCAAAAACTGCTCACTCACTCACAGCATCGTCCAGCGACACTCGCGACCCGTTTTCGCCGCTCGATCGTCGTCATCCTCGGATCCTTTTTACACATCTCCTCGGTTTCGACGTGAACCGGTGAAAGCACGCACTCGCGCCGTAAAACAGGATCCGAGCCAGGCAAACTTCCACCGTGCATATATTTGTCACAGAAAGTGTCCGTTCAAATTCACTGCACCTCGGGTATCACGCACGCTCGAGCATACTCCAAATCACCTGAAGAGGATCGATCGCCGATCTAGATATCTTGGAACGGCGTTCTTTTTTAGCCGAATCGAATGGGCAGAGTTTTGATTCGTAGAACTTTGAAGATTATTCCTTTTTGGAACTGACGTGTGTGTCGGCTTATTCGAAAAGTTCACAGCAAAATCAAAGAAAAATTTTGTAATAGTTGTTAAATATTTTTAAATTCTTGAAGTTATTTACTTCAAGAATTTAATTACTCGCAATTGAAAGAAATTTGTAAAGAATAAATAATAGTGTAATTATAATGTTGGGTTACTTTACAAGTTTTCCAAAGAGAAAATCTTTGTTTGAATTTCTTGAAGCATTCAAAACTTTTATAAAACTTGGACTAAATAAGTGTGAGTATATCATTGGATCATCTTGTAAGTAATGCGATTTTTCTGAGAAGAAATTTAGTAGAAATAGGCTACAAATCTTTCGAACAAGCCCACATACCCTTAGAAGGAGATCGATTTGTTCGCAGCAATTTTAACAGATGTTGAATTCATCCATGTCTCTGAATCACTTTGTTTAACTGTCGAGATCTCAAGGGAGATACTCAAGGTTAGTAAAAGAGGCTCCAGTGAGTTAGATAATAGTAGCCGATGATTCGTTTCGGTCGAATTCAATTTCCAACTCGAACCAGTTTTTCATCGGCCGATCCTTTCGAAGCAGAGGATTCCAGCGAATCGTGATGCAAGTAATCGCGAAACGGGCAATTGTAAAAACGAGTCCGCAGAGAAAATTCGCAACGTACGGCTGGTCCAGATTTCGAACGTTTCGATCACGTCTATGTACTTTCGAAAGTCATTAAAACGAATATAGTTTCTACAGCGAAACCGGAAGCGGTCGAACCGTATGAAAAAAATAAATCACGAAGACACGATCGTACGGAACGATCGCCAAATACGCACGAAACCGTACGCGTGGAGAGAAACGAAGAAAGTGCAATGTACGAGGCTCGGAGTACGTGACGAGCAAACGAAAATGGAGGGATTTATTTTAGCGCGCAGAAAAGAAAAAAGAAAAGCAACCGGTTCGCGTTACGCCCAGGTAAACGCATAATTTCTGATCGGATGGCGCGCACACCTCGCGACATCCTTGACACCATCTGCCTAAAGGATGTGCTAAAGGTCGAAGCTATCATTCGCTCTGACATAACCTGCACTCGAATCTGCAGTACCGTTTTTCACGCAGAATATCTATCTGCTCCTCATTTCGCTCCTCTGCTTCGCTGTTTACTCTTTATATTTTGATACGTTCGTATAAGAAGGATCGAGTTCGAGAAAACTAACGGATCGATCCCTTACCACGATGGTTTCACCGATAAACGTATCGAATTCTCGGTCGAAAGAACACGAGATGAAAGTGATGCAGTCTCGGCAAAAGTGTTACACTTTTACGCGGAAGATCGAAGGACACCGCAGACTTTCGATATCCTTCTTCAAGCATTTATAATCGTTTCGAGGCCAGGACATTTTTAACTCTCAGGGATAAACTAAAAATAAAAATAAATAAAAATAAAATAAGAGATAAAATAAAAATAAAAAAGTAGTGGGAAATCTATTATTATGAACGTGTAAGAAACGGACGTCCATTTTGGAGAACCCGCAAGAACCCTCGATCGTTATCGCGTTAATTATCCTGCTTTTCCAAGTATCCTTGAGTGGTACACGACTTTCGAACGATCGCAGATAGACAACGATCCGAGATAGACACTCGCGAATATTCCTGCCGAGTGACCTTGACTTTAGAAGAGGCCAAAGCCGTTCAGCGTCGGGTCCAGCGATCGAGAGCTAGCTATCTACCCTACAGGAGATCTCTACTTTATCAACTAAAATTCATGCTTCCTGTTAATCTTAAACGATCGCGAAAGAGACCACGATTATTAAAATGAAAGGAGAAACTATCGCTGAGTATCGACAATGTCCAGCGAGTGACGGGCCAGCGGCGTGTTCACCAGATCGAAAAGAGAGGAGGAAAAACGGCTGAACACGATCGTTTGTGAGAGTAGGAAGTTAATAAAGCAGAAACGAGAACACCACGGTAATCCAGGTAATATCGTTAAAATTGAGCGAGGTAACGGGTAACATATCAGAGCAGTGATTGAATCCTTGAGAACAGACGGTATCCAGGGTGGACCACCGTGCAGCAACTTACCCGTCCCCATGGCTGACAGCAGCCTCCTTCAGGCACGATCCTTCCGTGTATCCGTAGTCCAATGTTGGCTAGTTTCACTGGTCGGTCCACAATACGAAATAAAAAAAAAAAAAATAAAAAATAAAATAAATAAATAAATACAAAACCACCTGTCGGTGATCAAATTCGCGAAAAAAAGGACGAACTCCTCGTCCAGCCGGGAGACCGCGGACGAACTAGTGGCTAGCGAAGACTTTTGGTGAGACTTCGACGTGAGACAACGACGACGTCATCACCGGCCTGGTGTCTCATTGGTCGATGATCCTTCTCTTCACTCGGCTGGCCTCTCTCTTTTCACAGGTTCTCTCTCCCTCCTCTCCTTCTCCTTTTACGAACACCTCTCTCGGCTATCTCGCTCTCCTTCTTTTTCCTTTACTCCTCCTCGTTCTCTGCCCTCACCTGCACGCTCCACGATTCCTCTCTATCTCTCACCTGGAACAACCCGATCGTTCTTACCCGTTCCGACACGTTTTCAGCGGTTCTCGACAGCTATATACTTCGACTACACGTTTGAGTCGGTGGACGCGCGAACTCCGAGAGCTCGACGCCTGGAACCACAATCTCCCTCGCGTTCGTATGAGAAAGCCTCCGCAAGGTTTACCGGCGCTCCGCGAATGCTAGGCTCTGGGTTAAGCGTCTTAGAGGACAGATGATCTTCTTCCTAGAGGTCAATCGGTACCAGACACGCCACTCGAGTACCTTGGAATTTCGCAGAGCCTCTGCTCCGTTACGTTCCTCAAGGTTGATCGCGTTCCATCCGTATCGCCAACGATCGAACAAAATCGCGAATCTTTACATTTAATTGGGAATTATCTTCCACGTATACCTACAATAGGTCTTTAGCTCTTTACATATCTCGCGTTTGATCACATCTGCATACGGAAGGATCGACTTGCACTTCGCATACCAAACATTGCCTGAAAATGGTCATCTTCTTCGTTCAAATGTATCCATGATTTAAGTTGGACATCGGCTTAAAATAGTTAAATAATCTAGACGTTTGTCGATTTGCGATGGCTCGCGACTCACATGGTAGCGTTAGTCAAACCGTTTGCTGATGCATAATACACGAGAAAAGGTGTGAAAGCGATGGGTGAACGCATTCTTCCACGATTTACGCGAGATTTGCTGGATACGAGCGTACCTTTGAAATTCTTCGAGTACGCGATACTCTGGAGCAAAAAGTGTGATGTACCTAGTGATAGGATCAAGCATGAACCAAGTATAATCATACTATATAGACAATGTTTGAACCTTATAAATACTGAAGAAAATAAAGTAAAATAAAGTCCTCGAGATAATAAAGTAATCCTCATAATAAAATAAAATCCTCATGATCAAAATAAAATCCTCAGTACTTTTTACAAGTACTTCAACAAGTGCTTACACTTACATAAAATATACTTGAACCTGTATTGAACAAGCACAATAATAATAAATACATCAAAAAGTATGTATTACTTGCACTGATAAATATATGTAAAAAGTTGAAAATGATCCTAATTCACTGGCCAGCAGCTCAATTGAACGTCACCATATAAAACTTGATCCCATCACTAAATGTACCGCGCGTTCGACGGGTTTTTCTCCCAACATAAGATCACAAATCAAGAAAGGGATAAAGAATCGAGCGAATGTTGATCGCTGACGTTCGTTTATATGCCAGCGTTCCTCTATGAATTGAAACACTGCCACGGCTGGCCGTAGATTAAGCATAATAGTGAAAAGTACAGAAGTACACGTCCATGGATTTTTCTCTTTGTGGCCTCCGCCTGTGAAGTGCCTGGAGGCGCCGGGGTTCAGCGACACTGGAGTGCTCTAGCCCGACTACACGGTGTCATTAGAGTCGCGCGACTTTAACCGGGCTTCGCGGTCTCGTTCGACGACGTTGCACGTGATTTCATGGAATAGACCTCAACGGAAATGCGAAAAAAAAGGACGTTTCCTTGTCTTCGTTAACGAGTGAAGAAAAATATGAAGAACGCCTGCAAGATACAAGATTTGATTTATGTTAATTATCAAAGGTGCAAGAGGAAGCGCGATTTAGATTGAATTAGAATGAATTAGTGCCGTATGAGAAGTTCAGTAAAGAAATAGTACAAATTATATAAGTGTAATTGAATATGGAGAAGTTGTTACGAGTTTGTAAATGCATATAATTATATATTTATGCAAATGTTTGTATTGATACTATTTTCGTTAGAATGCATTAAAAGACTTTTAATGGAACAGAACTTTTAAAGAGTAAAAATTCTTTCATATTTTCCTTGAATTTGAAGAAAATTGTTTGATAAAGATGTTTCAAGAAAGATAGAAAAGTCAGTATTTCAATTACGAAATTTTATCACTTCTTCTATCAATCTATGTATCTTACATTTCCACTGAACTTCTCTCATATATACTCAGATTGTGAATTTTTATACAAATTTATATTTTTAAATAATATTATTGAACCTAATAGTGTAAGATTAAATTATTTCATTTTGGAATTCTGTATTTAATTCAATTTTACAAACTTCTATCACGAAGAATTTATAATAAAATGTAATCAAACAAAATAAAATACTCAAAATTTTAGTAATTTAACATATCCAATAATACTATCTTAAAATTAAAAATTGTATAATGAATACTCCACTCTGGATATTTTTTATCTGTTTGCATATTCATATTGCAATTTGCATTTGCGTTGCTTTGAACGTCATATAAATACATAAAAATTCGCAGTCTATATATGGAGGACTCAGAAACTAATCAATGTAAATTATTAAAAGTAATTTTTTTATCAAAACCTCTTCGATAAAACTATTCAATTATAATATCTTAATATCATATTATAACGATCAAATATAATAACGATAATTTGCACACTATAAGCTTTTATTGAGAAATAACTTATACTGATTGATTCCTGAGCCTTTCGTATATTCAATAGATAAATATCAATAAAAACGTACCAATAAAAAAAAATCACTTCATAACGAAATCTAAGTTACGAGACATTATATTTCTGTTTCCCGATGTAATGAAAAATTTATTGAGCAAAACCTTTAGCAATCACAGAAGAGGGCGGTTCGTAAACAAGATAAGAAAGTACGAGATCACATCTTCACACGGATCGATCCGCTCCTCCAATAATTACGTTGCAAATATTTGCAAACCGTTTCAGCCAACGAAATACCAGATGAGCTTTTTTTGTCGATATCCTTGAAGCGATTCAATCCCCGGTTTTTTAGTCCTTCCTCCATCGGTTATACGTATGTGTGTATGTGTATGTACCTATATAATACAAGCTGTATTAACTGTTGCTCCATGAGCTGGCAAACGCACAACGATTCCCAGCAAGATCCCCAGATCCCATGAATTTTTCCTTCCGTGGATCGGAGCAACGATCCGTGAGGCACGATGCAATCTTTTAAAGCATCGAGCAACGATCCATGAGACCTCGGTCGAAGGAGATCTCGGCTTCCGTGAGTCCAACCAACGATCTTCCCTGTGATAACAGACCGATCTTTTGTCTGATTAAAAACTTTTAGCGAAATCACATTGTTTATAGTTATCTCAGTCGAAACGATTGCACAATCTGACAGTGCGGCGATTACGTTAACCGCGATTCACGATTTCACACTGGACACTTGAAGTAGCCAGAAATCAGCGAGAAAGTAGACTACTCGGTCTTGTTTTTAACTCCTAGAAGCTGAGCAGACATTATACGACCATCTTTCACTTTATATCTTTTACAAAAGAGAAATTTTAATTTTAATGTTTTGCTTCCGAGATGTATTCGATAAATAAATTAAAGAAAATTATGATAATGTTGTCGTGGGTAAAATTCCACTTGAAATCACTTTTATTTCAGTAAATAAATATAATTGAATCAATATAATATCAGATAAATAGCAAAAACATTATTATTTGCAAACATTACATATAATAATTGTTTTATAATAACATTAAAATAAAATTCCTCAAACTAGGACGAACTTTGAACCATAATGATGTCTGAGCCTTAATCGAATTCTTTAAAAAAATTTTTTCTTTTAAAGTTATTATAAGTATTACATTATAAACACTACAAGTATGTAAAAAATGAAAAGAACCTAACATACAACGTATCAAATTGTCTTTAAAATAAAGTCAAATAAAATCTCCAGATCTCGGGCATACATACCTTAAAAACACACCTTATACTTTATACGATGGCGGGGAGAGCTCAAGTTCGCCAGGGCGTAGTATGGGTAACGGGTTCGTGGGGGCACGTGTTCATTTCGTATTCTTTTCGACGATGCGTCATCCGCCTGGCCAACTGCGGATAAACTTCGACGCCAGGCCAGGGAGAGCTGATCGGTGGCTCGATCAAATTTCAAAAGCTTGACCGTCCGCCACGCAAACCACCTTGTAATTGGCCCCCCTTGTACATTTTTACAGACACGCTCACGGCATCCCCGAGATGATGAGAATGAACGCTGACACTGGTCCCGGAGTCAGCCTCTTCCGTAATAAATACATACCTGTCCCTTTAAGATCTTTCTTCGCTCCGGATAAACAGCTCTTTTCTTGTCAATAACTAAATACTCTCTTTTCTCTTTTCTCTTTTCTTATCTTGTTATAAATAACATCCCTTCACTTAAAATAAATTATTCTTCGATCCTCCAGCACAGACGAGCTATACAACGTTTTCTCTCATGCGGATTTCCACAATTTAACGCATGATCATCGATTCTTTCAGCGAAACGGACGTTAATGAACAATCTAATTTGCAAAAATTTCGATTTTTCGAGGTATTTCGATTTCATGGAAATACGTGTCCTACAGGTTGTACCTGTGATGAGCGCACCGTACAAACTTAACAAAAGGAGGGACCATATCGTTCGATTAAAATACCGAGCAATATCAAGTAATTTGCAAACGAACCAGGCACGAGTCACCAGGTGACGTGAATAATCCTTCGTTCCATTGAATTATGCGTTACATCATAATACAATCGCCACACGCTTCGCCGACGACATAACACAGCGCACTTTTCCGTCCAGAGAATTCCTAGATCGGCCGGAGGTCACGATAATCGACGCGTTTCCCGCTTTCGCGATCGAACGCTAAGCGTAAAAGCATCCAAGCTAATTTATGGCGCGTAATTTACGCCGCGATAAATTGAAATAGCCAATTACGTTACTGGTATCTCTGACGAGAAGCACGATCAGTGGCGCTATCCCTGATTTCTGTCCCTGCACACATTTTGAAATTAATAGACTTACAACATCTCATTATTTATATACTTAGCTTTATACTATGTAATGTTAACTGCTTAAAAATACTTTCACGATGATGTTTTTTCTTTAAAATAACGACATTTTTACAAATTTCCTCCGTGTTCTTCTTTGGTGAAATTATTATTCCTACAAAAATAAAATTGGTTGTGTTAGTAAAAATAAAAGTATTGTGAAATTGTAGTATTATGAAAATTTGCATATCATGCAATAATATTGTTGTACAAAAATATTATACAATATATCGAGCAATAATGTATGCAAACTTATTAAATATGATAGTGAACGGAATAACTTGTAAAATTAATATTAATATCATTGAATATAGTACTTCTATAACATTATAATATTAATTGAATTGTAACATTGTAAAATATTGAATCGTGTAAGGTAATCCAGGTGTTTCATTCACCAAAACGTGAATCTATAACTTTAAACGTTTATTAAAACAGGAACACAACGTCACGCGATTTTAAACATCATTAAAGAGATTGTTTCATCCGTTGCGGATTTAATAAACGTGATCGAAATTTTCTTCACGCCAGCGTCAGCATATAGATGAAAAGTGGAGCCTGTTCGTGGCCCTCGAGCGAACGCATCGCCTTTGTCGGCATTGAAATCACCGGAGTTAATCATCGTCGGAGGCGAACGACCGACCGGGGAACAATTAAACTCGTATTCAGCTGGAGCATCTTTCGCATAGCATCTGGTTTGCGACTATTTTTCAAACAAGATCTCGAGAGAAATGTTCAAAGGCCATTCTTTAATATTTTCAATCAAAATACAGCGACGTTTTTATCGCATCGGTGCATCCATTATCTAATGTAATAACCTTGATTATATAATTATTCGCTTACTCATATGAAAGCCATCCTTCGCTTTATATCTGTTTTATTTCTTTTTCCAACTAGTAACGATCCACTCGCGAAAACAGAATCCGCCTCTTCTACGTTATTGATGATCCTTCCGCGAGACGCTACACTGCAATTACACGAGATGCTGATGAAATTCAAGGCCATTTTTTCTCATTCGTATCTATGTGTCAATACGAATAGATATGATAGCTTGGCTGTTTATTTTACATCCACAATTAATTACACGCCCATGTATTTATGTAACTGTTCGAAACATTGTAACTGGGAAACTTGTAGCGGAAAATTGCTCGAACATCATGTTTCTTCGCTGAAAAGGTATGTACAGCTATACGGAAAATTAAATTAATTTCTTCTTTTCCTATATTAAACTCGAAGGAAGAAGTATTCGAATATTTCACAGTCGTGTATTACCACTACCGAATATTCTCGCAGTCGTGTCTCGCGCACTCACTTCCAGATTTCGCACGAAATTCAGTATTAATATCTTGAAGCGTAGTATCCCAGAAAATAATCCTTGCTTCGTAACTTTCCTTCATATAAAATGTGGCAAGCATGGAACAACCGAGCAAGGGATGGTTCTACGTAAAGAAAGAAGTCAAGAAAAAAGAATAAAATTCATTTAAGGATTTGTTTTCGAGGAAATTAATTTTGAAAATTTAGCTAATCTGAATTGAACAATAAATGAATAATCAATAAAAAATTTTTTTATCTGTGAAAATAAGTTAATGAGTTAATGAAAATATAAAATATAGAATAAAATTTTTCCGTTTAAGGTTCTATTAAGAAAATAGGTTTTGAATATGTCTAGTTAATAAATAGCTTAGTAAATTGTTAAACTTTATTTTTTTTCAAATGAAGCCTTAAATGAAAAACGTTTTTCAACTTATTCACGGAGAATCACCTCTGCCCTACATGTAAAATAAAATATATCCAAGAAAATAAACGTTCAAACGCAATCACTATGCAATCAAGAAAGATGGTCTATTAAAAATCCAGTTTTCTAAAAAAAAAAAAATCATTCTGGTTAATGAAATTGTTTAAATTTGACAAAATTATATTCATCATTAATTTTACTCAATCTCAGCTAAATTTCCCGGTTTTCTTTGAATCAAACGCGCGCTTTTCAGTAGAAAATTGCACGGTATTTAAAGATCTAACGAAAAAAAGTAGTTTTTCGAAGAATACAGATAATCAAGGTCGATGAGATTAGGACGTTATTAGATTGCTGCAGATTCTAGGGATGCTCGTTTTAAGGATACTCAGAACGGAGATGGGCTGGAACAGGAATAGCAAGGATGACGTAAGCATCCAATCTGCACACAGCTCGCATGCCATAGATCGAACTATGTGTTGGTAACTTCACTACGCCAGTGTCGCGACACATCGGTTCAGTCACCACTGCAAATAACCGAAGAAATCGATGAGAAGCAGATTCCAAAATTCGAAAAAAAAGGAAAAATTATCACCTGTTCATTTTCATAAATAGACATTAGTTAATCGTTGACCTTACCAAGATACCAAATTAAGGTTTTTTTACGCAAGACATGACCGTTTGTCAATCTTTTAAACCGAGAACCAATTTGTCGAAAGGAAATATGTTGCTCAAGTCGATTTACGTAGAAACCATTTACGTCAGTACATTTTCTCTCGTTTAATTTTTCATTAATTTTTATTACCTTCAAGACCAGTTCTTTGTTCTTTATGATTTAGAAACACGATACTGTTAGAGCTTCGATGTCGATCGTATAGCATTGTAAGCGAAAAGGTTCGTGCCTTGAATAGGAATTAAAATTGTCCCGATAATCGGTCGGTGAAAATCACGATAATGACCACATACTCAGAAATCCAACGAGTAACCAGGCGGGTGTTTACTTTCACTGTATGAGAGATTCGCTACATACTCTTGCTTTTACGATCGTGATGATGAGATCGTTAAACAAAATTCTTGAAGTTGAATTTATATTGATCGCCCACATATCCTTCAACTTTCCTCGCGACGGTGTGTCTACAAAGAGAAACAAAAAAAAAGAAGCAAAAAAATTACAAAATTGCGAAGTTACAAGAATCCCCGCGAGATACCCGCTCGTGGATATTTCGTTCTCGCATCCAATTCCAATGTTCGATTCAAGGTGACTCACGAACATAATACGCAAAGTGACCGGATGCATCGACGGTAATTTATCCGCCACTAAATGGATTCAACCTTCAATGCTAATTCGTCTAGCGAAAGTCACGGAAGTGATCAAAGACACATTAGCGATAGAATGACCGAAACGAACTCGAGATGAAGAATGTTCCACGATCAAACGCTCAAGATCAATGCACCTTTCGAACGTACCATTAACGGAGCAGCGTCGAATGTGCAAAATTTTTTTACGCACGGATGTTAAATCGGAAGGGTCATCGCGATGAATATTTTCATGGAGAAACATTTACATATGGCGATTGCGTAGGCAATGTGTGTAGGTAGTTTGGCCTTCAAAGTTCCTTCGGTGGAAGAACAGGGACCAGGATCGTTGGATGCGTGGGCTTCCGGTAGGTGGGAGGACTGGATTAAAGGCATCTCTCCATTACATGTAACTATATCTACCATTATCGAGAAAGTCGTTATGTTTCACAGTGAAATCGTTTATGATTGAAATCATTGATATAATAACATAAAAAAAAGTAAGAAAGATGATATAGCAAACGTAATTGTAGATACAGTTAATTTAAAAATATGACACTGAACAACAAAAATAAATTAATCAAACTTATTACTTTTTTTTCCCTTTTTATTTAATTTCATTCAGCAACTTTAATTTTTTTCTGTTTACGTTCTTCCTTGCGCTTTTGTTTCTCAGCGGTGTCATGCAGCCGCCTCTTTTTACGAAGAAGCCATATTTCCTTAGCTCTTTCTTTACGTCCTTCCATCATACTCCTATATAACTTGCGATGTTTCTTTTTGATCATTCGTTCTCGTAATCGGTACTCTTGCTTTTCCTGCCGTTTCTTCTCCCATGGATCCTCCTTCGTCACTTCTCCAGTTTTAACTTTCATTTTCTGTAATTAAAAGCAAACAATAAATAAAAGAAAATACAAAATTATATATATTTCACGATGACCAACCTTTTTCAATCTATCTCGTTCTTGTTCTTTCTCATTTACTTCGTCAGACTTATTCGTTTCAATTTCCTCTTTCAAATCTTTTTCTAAATCTTCTTCCCCCGTTTTATTTTCTTCTCTTTCGTTTTCATTTTCTGTTTCTTCTTCAGATTCATCTTCTTCTGATAAAAGAAAATAAAAGAAATACTTATTGGCTATTAATTATTTGCTTGAAATACAAATACGCACCATCATTGAGTCTAAATTCAGGATCCATAAGAGCACGCTCTTCTGGTGGAATATACGTTTGATCATGCTGATTGTCCGAGAATGGTGAAAGATGTGGCGGAAGTATGCAACCGATTAAATATTTTTCTACAGGCAACAATTCTCTAGCATTCATTGAATCAAAAACCCATTGTGGCTGTACATAATATCTATAAAAATATTAATTGATAACTAATTATCAATTAAAAATTCAATAATGAAAAAAAAAACATTTATAAACATTACCTAGAAATATACTGTTTGGTCATATTAGGTCTATCTACTATATGATGTGTTATTGTTTCATCGTTTTCGTCAAATGACGCTCCAACAAAGAGTAATTTATCCCAAGATACTTCGGCTCCGAAACAACGTAAAATGAAAACTAAAGGCTCCCTTGGTACTTCTCTATTTAAGAAAACTTTCAAACCTTTAAAAAGTGTTTTCAATTTTTTTATTTTATTTGCTTCTATTTTAGCTTCTTCCAATTTTGTAGCATCACTTTCCTAAAATAATTATATATATATATATATATTTAAAAAAAGTACTTAATTTGTTCATACATTTGTAAATTGATCCATCTCGAATTCTTCATCTTCTGTATTTTGCAATGTAGAATCCAAATTTATTAATGGTACATTCAATGCAGCTATTCTTTCTGATACATATGTCTCTTCATCAACAAGTATTTTTTCACTATTATCTACACATGAAACATTTCTATTACATGAACATATAAATTTATCATCTATTTAAAAATGTTTTAGAAAAATTACCATGAGTGGTGAGTTTTGGGGGATAATATAAATTAAGAGTATGATAAAGTCTAAAATTAACAAAGCCTAACATAATAATGTAAAATTCCACAAATATAGACATCATTTTAAAATCAACATCATTCTTTGCTTGAGGCTCAAAACCAAAATGATGAGGCACAATCCAATTTATTGTTTGCCCTTTGATTTCAGCTTGATAATAATATCCCTTAATAGATACAAATACTTTGCGTAAAGCTTTAGCAGTAATTACAGCATGTAAAAATTCAACTGTTAATCTTCTACATAATAAAGACTGATCCCTTGGTACATGATTAAGAGATGGAAATGTACTGAACAAGAAACATAGAGTTAAACAATCATCCAGATCTCTAAGTGCATCAATAAATGTTGGGTAACGTTCTTTAACGATGTGATCTAATTTCAAAGTAGGATGATTACTTAGATATCTTTTCATATCTGAAAATTCCCTCAAAGCCTTTGCTCTTTCAACTTTTCTAGTAAATACCTAAAATATAATTTCTTTTAATATTTATAGTCTTAAATTATAATATTATAAGATTCAAAATTTTATGTACCTTTAATTTTCTTAGTTCCCATATTATTGGTTCATGCATTAAAAATTGAACATCCTTTTTATGATACAATGTTTTAATGCCAGGTTGTCCCTTTTGTGCCCTTTTACGATTACGTGGTTCTCTTGGATATATGCCTTTTAATATACACAGTCTACGGAATTCTTTCAACGTAAGCTGCAATTTTTTTAAAGCAGCTTTCCTTGACAGAAACTGTGCTCCCTCTCCAGACTCATACTATGAATATAAAAGAAAATTTTAGCAATGAAACAAAAATATTTTGAAAAATAATGTTTTAAATATACTTCGTCTTCTACAACACAGTAACCTCAATTACTATAACCACTTAGTTGTAGAAATGATTTTTAAGAAAATCATAAATAATTTTAACAAATACCTTTTTCTTTCCTATTACAACCATTTTATAACACAATTTTTATGTAATTTTTATATAATAAAAGTATAAAATTGCATAAACGTATAAAAAATAAGTTACATCACTTCACGTGCTCTGAGAAAATAGCGCAACGTTTAAAAACGTGAAACAGCGCCACCACGTGACGAATATAATAACATATTTTTAAACGTTTAACAAAATGAAAGACAACAAATAAGAAAAATATTAAATTTGCAACTTTTGTTATTAATATATTTTATTTTATTATATTTTTGATTGCGCACAGCACAAACATATACAAAGTTATACATTAACGTATTATTTTAGATTTCTTAATTATCTTCATCTGAATCGCTTTCGCCATTACTTTCATCCTCCAATTCTGGTATAGGGAAGCGCAGTATAGCTGCTATTCCAGTAAGTTGCTCTAATTCTATATAAAATATTATTAAAAAATGTTTTAAAAATACCTAACTAATTTACAACTCTCAACTAACAATAATAACTTACGTTCACCAGATACATGCAAACTCGAAAATATTTTTATATCCCCACCATAATCTCTTACACTTTCAACTAATTCCACATATTCTTTTCTTGCATTAATATCTTGACATCTAGATATAATTATTACAATCGTATATATAATCTACTGTACCAAAAAAAAAAGAATACTATATCGTACAGATATAATATTCTCTCATATCATGTATATTATATTATTTACCTAAATAATTTATCTGAAATAAGTAATATCTCAATAGCTTGAGATTCGTTAGCTTTCTGGATGTGCTTCTTTCCATAAAAAGCTCTGGAAGGATCAGTCTGTAATATTGAATAAAATGTTTCTAGTGCTTTCACTTCACCTGATGCTTTTGTATCCGAAATCCGTGAAGTTACTGCAGGTTCAGCTAATATTTCTATTGTAAAAGAAAAAAAGAAATAATAACATGCAGTATTATGTTCACTTAATCTGAAAATTTAATATACCTTTCAATGAATGTTTGAAACCAGAACTAGAATGCACAAGTAAAAATTTGCCTTTATTATCTAATATTATTTTATTATCTGATTTAATAGCTTGTTGTATCATGTAATCCATAAATTGATCTTTGACAAAACCAGGACTTGCAAGAATAATACATTTCACAATATCGAAATTGATGTGTCTCAAAATCCCTTGCATTATGTTATCATAAAATCTTGTTAAACCCTGTTAAAAAATATATTTAACATGAAAATTTTATTCAATATTCATTGTCTTGATTACTCTAAAATTCAAGATTACTTTAAAAAAAAGTTTTATATATATAACCTTTTCATGTTGAGAAACATTTCCTTTTCTTTTTCGAGGAATAACTTGATCTATTTTTGCACGAACTATTGTCATATTGGAAGTTATTAAACAAATATGTGCTATACCTTCTTGCATTACCACAGCAGCAACATCTGCATTCTAGAATAAAATATTTTGATTTATTATTTAATATTCTAATACTGATTTTTATTATTATTCTTATTACTATAATTTCACCTGTGTAGGATCACATGCAGTATCAACTCTTTCCAGAGAAATAGAATCCCATTTAGCTTTAGTAATGGTAAATTTTCTAGTTTGTTCTACATCCAGTGTATGATATGCTCCCATCTACAAATAATTGCAAGTTATATACAGTTTTCATAATTTGTTGAATAATTCTAAACTGATTTACCTTAACATATTTATTTTCTTCTACATTTCTACCTTTCAGTCTTAAAACACATGCCTGTGTATCAAAGTCAATACCTTCTACACATATAGTTAAAGTAGTTCTGACTCTATAACTGTTAGAACTCCCAGTTGCAGATTCCATTTGCACTTTTCTATATGTATAATAATGTTAAGTGAAATATCAAAATTTATATTATACATAATTAATGTTAATGTTCTTACCTAATAGTAGAACAACTAACAAAATCTCCTTCGCTAATAAGATTATAAGCATGCCACATATCTTCTGTATTTTCTGGGACAAGGGCCACACTCCTAATAATGTTTTTCTCCTTTAAATGCTATTGTTATTCATTAAGAACATCAATTTACTTACCCTTTTCCATCTTTATCGACATTCTTAAATACAAGCTTCATCTTATATAATTTTATTCATTAAACCTAAAAATTTCAAAAGTTATATATTGCATTCCCTCTCTCTATTAAACTTATAATTTATTTAATAAATATATAAAAATAATTTATTTAATAAATATCACGATACATTTTTAAATAAATTTTGATACAATCCTTTCCTTGATCTTTCACTGACTAACAAGGGATATATTTCTAAGTTCATTCTACATGTTATACAATTAAGAAAAAAAAGGAAATGTAAACACTGAAAGAATTTATTTACCAGTCATTATTACAAATATATTGTACATATTAAAGTTAATGGTATAACAGGTTAGGTTTGTATCATGTCCGGGTAACAGTTCCATGATATTCAACTAAATTATGTAATTACCTTAAAAATAATTATATAGTTTCATACTTAAAGAAATTAGACATTCCATGTTTTAAATTTAATTAAAATAGCATAAAATAAATGGAACCATATGTCAAACATGTTACTTTTCCGTCGAACGACAGTCATTATTTGTAGTAAAAGATTTACAGATGGCGTAAAAACTAAATTCCAAAAATATTATCAACTGAGACCCAGAAAATTTTCTTTATTTTAATCATTAAGAATAGAAAGATCCGACATTCGATGCTGTTTTATATTGTCACGGACGAGGTATTAAAACTTATTTTAAATTAAAAAAAACTTACATAGATACATATGTATATAGTTCAACGTAATATTATGTTACACCAAGAAAAACATCTCAGTGAATTAAATCAAGTTATAATAAGTTCGTAATTGTATATTTATTTTAAATATAAATAATAAATAGTGTTCATCATGTTTGTTTTACCATACACTGATTACTTAGTACAGAATAAATTTTATGATTATAAATAATACGAATCATAAAATTTTTTTCTACTAAAATATATGAAAATATAATTGGTATTACTAAAATTTTAAAACTTCAAAAGTATACTATCTGTTTGTACAATATCTTTACATAATACAGATATTTTCCTTGTAATAAAATACATATATATATATATATATATATATACATGTAATTTATATAATTGATCTAATTAAACATATATTTATTTATTTAAATAGCTTCGAAAATTTCTTCTTTTCTATTTGATCTTTCTGTTTAATAACTGCAGAAAATACTTGCAATTCTTTTTCAACAGTATTTCGTAATGTAGGGTCTAATTCAGCTGCTTTTGTTAAATCTTTAATAGCTTTTTCTTCATCCCAAGCACCTATGTATGCTTTACCTCTCTTATATAATGCTTTTACATTATCTAAGAATAATTTTATATTATCCATTATTAACATATTTCAAATGCTCTGTGTATTCGAAATAGAAAGTATATAAAGTAGCAGACCTGGATCGTGTTTAAGAACTGTTGTACAATGCTCAATAACTACATAATATTCCTTTTGAGTTAATTTACATTGTGCATAATTTAAAAGTAACGGAGTTTTCAAATGGTTTAAAGCTAACCATTCTTCTTCATTCGGTTTTTCACTACAAATGACATATAATAATAACAAATATACTATCACAAAAGAGAAAAATAATATATATATATATATATACTCATATACTAACGCAAGCATAAGTTGTTCCAATATTCCAATGCCTTTAGCATACATTTCACATGCGCCATTATAATCTTTCTCTTTAAATAATAAATTTCCTCTTTCTTTTATGTCTGGTATACTTTTCAATTTTTCATCTTCAGTCATTTGCCATGACTCTTTTTCATATTCATCAGGTAAGATTACTTTAACAAGTTCTAAAAAACACATACATTAGAAAAAATATCAATGTTTATTTCATAAAAGTGATCAATACCGATTGTAAATTCTAAATCTTGAGGACATTTGATAAGTTCATCCAAATCATTATATCCAATGCCTTCATTTTGTAAAGTGACACCACAACAATGATGACTACGCCTTTCTGATTGTGGCTTTCCAACTTCTCTCAACGTTTTAGACACAAAAGGATATGATGTAACTAGCTGAAACAATAAACACTATTAACATATCAATTTTAAATATTAAAATATATTTTTATATTATTATAAACCTACACTTTTGTCAACACTAAAGCAAGCTACTTCATTCAATGCCATTTTTTGTACAATAACTTCCCATACTTCTAGTTTAAACTTTTTTCCTAAAACAAGCTCCATTGGATTTCCCATTGTTTTACTATCATCTATTACTGTTTTTTCTGGATCACATTTTGTTGTTTTAAAATGAAAAATTACCTAAAAATTAAAATTTGATTTCAATTAATTTGTGCTTATTATTAATTGTGCTAATTTAATTAGAATATTAATGTAAATATATGCACTTTAGTCCCAGGTACAAAATTAATCGTTTTGGTTCCTGCATGAATGATAGTTTTTATTATGTATTCCTTATTTTCCATTTTAACAATACATATATAGCAATTGATAAAATGAAATTTTATAAAACGCCAAACCTACAAAAATGTGCAGTTGTAATATCAATATTATTATAGAACATTACATTATATGATAATTACACCTCATATGATTATATAGGCGAATTAGTCTGTAAATATTAGTTATTACAAGATATTTCTATCATGTTAGTTTCTATGTATTTAAAAGTTGATGTCTTCAATTGCAAAAATTATTTTTTGGATCATCATGATTTCTAAATAATCTATGAATCAGAAATTTCGTACAATTCCCATCCAGTCTTGAGATTTTTGCTGACTCAATAAACTAACATTGAAGAATAAAATTATCGATAACCTAAAAAAATTATCGAAGTCGTAAGTGAAACACAGTATACGAGTACTTAGTTAATACGTCTTCCTATGTCTTATTATGAAAATATAATTTAATCGAACTATTTGGAAAATTATTAGAAATCGAGTGTTATAACATGCATATTAAGGTGATATTTATCATTTTAAATATTTTGAATATTTTTTCGTCAAAATCACAGATTCTTTAAATATAATATATTATTTTATATATATACATGTATAGGATCATAAAAATTATATAACATTAAATTAAATATTTGTTACATTTAACAATATTTAAACGTTTTAAAACGTTTTATGTATACATGATAAAATAAATTTTAAATTATTAAGATTTTTATAAGAAGACGAGCAGTCTAGAAAAATGTACATGAAATAAAATAAGTAACATTATTATTTAAAACAAGGTATGATTTTCTATATAAGATATTATTTTATATACATGATTGGAAAATTATTCGTATTTAATAAATAATTTCGACTCTAATAAATAATTGTCGCTTTTATGTCATCTATAGCACAAATATTAATTTCATATATCTTATAAAGTTTGCACAAAGTAAGATTTGTGGTTGAATATATATAATTAACAAATTTTAAAGAATTGCCAGTATTTTATTATTATCCAGATGAATACAATAATTGAAAAAACCAATGCTCCTACTGAAAATATAAATAAACACAATGTACATAGTAAGTTGACATGTTAATATATTTTTATGCCAAATCTTTTAATTACTACAATATATCAATAATTTTTAGGTGTGGAGGAAATTCAAATACCTGTACCATGGGGTAACATAAATGGTTAGTAATTTATATTTTTAGTTTTAACTATGATTTTAACCATGAAATAAATATACATATGAAAAATTTTCATTAATTAGTCGATTAACAAAAAACGAAAAATAGTACAATAATGATAAATTTAGGCAAATGGTGGGGACCAATTAATCGACAACCGCTTGTGGCATTGCATGGCTGGCAAGATAATGCTGGAACATTTGATAGATTAATTCCATTACTACCACCAGATCTAGCCATTCTAGCTATAGATTTGCCAGGTCATGGTTTATCTTCCCATCTTTCTACTGGACAATTTTATTATGTATTTTGGGATGGGCTAATCATTCTACGTAGAATTGCTAAATATTATAAATGGAACAAGGTTAGCTAGAAATTAAAAGTTATACAACGATTTTTCATAATTCTATATTTTTTTAATATAAAGATTCAATTTTACTTCATTTTACAGTTTTTAATATCATATTACATATAAATTCATATATGAATATGATCTTGATTTTATTTATAGTGCAGATTATACATTAATTATTATATATCATCACAAAAATTATTTGATACAAGGTTGACTGTTATATATATGCATTATGCTTTAATATACTCCATCATCATTAATGTTGATTGCTTTAAATCATACAGTGCAAGTTACATAATGTCGTTGTATAACTGTAGGACATTATATCTTCAAAATGATGAACTTTTCCCAGTCAGCTGTAACTTTGTTTCTTATTGAAATTTTTATTTGAAAACACTTAAGTGATACGAATGTTAATATATCTATGTACTTAAAATAATTAAATCCAAGTAATTATTTCATTTGACACAATAATCATTTATCTATAGGCAAATGGTGGGGTCCCAAAGGGATTCAACCAATAGTGGCATTACATGGACGACAAGATAATGCTGGCAGTTTTGACACTTTGATTCCTTTATTAAGTAATGAAATTTCAGTACTTTGTTTGGATATGCCTGGTCATGGTTTATCTTCCCATTATCCAAAGAGTCAATACTATTATGTTTATTGGGATGGCATTATTCTACTACGTAGAATTGTCAAATATTTCAAATGGACAAAGGTTAGCGAGTGGATTCAGTTTTACCACTCCGTTTATAATTTAAATAAATGTTTTTATATAACCTATAATATTACAAATCTTGTTTTATCATTATTATTATATATATCGTCGTAACAGTCAGCCTTGAAAACATGTATTATCTAACTATTTATGTTTAGCATTACATGAAATAGATTCATGTAATGATATTAGAATGCATGATATACATACATATATATAATGTTGCACATTTATAACATTATATGTTAAATTAATATTAAATGTATTAATAACAATTTTTTGGTTGCTTGTGATTCATGCATTTAATTAAGTTTCATTATCATAGGTGAGATTACTTGGACATTCCTTAGGAGGAGCAATATCATTTTTATATGCTGCATCTTATCCTGATGAAGTAGAATTCATGATAAGTTTAGATATTGCAAGTCCCAGTGTAAAAGACATAACAAAAACTCCTCTTATAATTGGTGACAGTATTGACAAATTTTTAAAATATGAATTACTACAGTCCGATGGTATTCCATCCTATAGTTATGATGAAGTGCTTACAATTGTTGAAGATGCTTATAAAGGTTCCATAACTAAAGAAGGCGCAATGATATTAATGAAACGTGGCTTACGATCTGCCAGTGAACCTGAGCGATATTATTTTTCACGTGATCCACGATTAAAGGTAAAATTTATTATTATTATTTTTATAAATTTTTAAGTACATGACACAAATTAAATGTATTAATTTTATATTAACATTGATTTAGGTTTCTGTTTTGGGTATGTTATCTTTGGATCTAGTGCTTGCATATGCAGCTCGGATAAAATGCGCTTATCTTAATATTCGTGCCGTACCCGGAATGAAATTTGATTATCCAGAGTATTATGAGAAGATTTTAGATCAAATAAAATTAGGTGCTAAAAAGTTTGAATATCATAAAGTAGAAGGGACTCATCATGTACATTTAAATAATCCTGAAAGAATCGCACCTATAATTAACAATTTCATACGTACTTAATGATAAAATGTTTTTAGTTGTAAACTGTGAAAGTAAGTAGCAGTTAAACTAGTAAAAATTAGTTTTATGCAAGCTATATTAGCTGCATACATAGGATATTTAATATTTTATTTAAACATTTCAATATATGTATATATTCTGTATGTATTATGTACAGATAATGAAAATGTACTGTAAACTTATGTACTATCACAATACTTGTGCTTCATATCAATGGATTTAATTTATTACAAGTACAACGATTTCATAAAATATGAATATACAAGAAGTTATTTATTAAAATCGTACTACATATTTTTTTAACATAATAACAAAAGAATAATATATTTTTTCATTGCATCAAATTCTTCCAATTTTAACCAATAATAAATTAAAAAGTGATTACATATCACAATTTAGGACAAAATACCATTCCAACTAATATTTTAGAATTATTTCTATTCTACTGATTGTAGACAAAACTACTTTTCTTTCTCCAATTTCTGTAGAAATGAGTCATAAGTTAAAAATATCTCAAAAGTAATAAATGTTACTATTTACAAGGCCAATGAACGATGTTTCTATAGTATGTTTCTGTAGTGGTATATTATTATTCTAATGAGTATTACGTTTAGTATCTAACAGCGATAATGCATTAACGTTTCGCTAATGCAATGCATATACCGGTTTACGTTTTCTTGTATAACTTGGTGATAAATGACCTCAAAACGATATATACCATCTTTTCATTTTTTCTTGTATTAATTTTATTTTCAAAATTTTACAAAAAGGAACGACTTTGGTAATGGAAATGTAATTTGTTTTAAAAAAGTTAATTGTTTATAATTTATTGTAATAAATGATTGTAAGAAGTATCAGAAAAACTTCATTATTTCATTTCTCTCATAAAAATTAAATTGTTCAGTGTAACATTCTTTCAAGTTATTCAGAATTGCGTTATCACGCAAATTACAAAGAAAATGATACAGAGAGATAAAGATATTATTGATACAGATGTATTTAGGCTACCTATAATGGTCAAACTGTCTCAATGTCAACTTATTTATTCAGCTGATATTGAGGTAATATGACTTAGAAATTATATGTATATTGATACTTTATTCAGTGTAGTACATGTTAGTTCTTTTTAAATTTTTGTTCCATATAGAACGATTAGGAGATAGATATATAAAAAAAAAATTTATGCCTTATCAACGACCAGGTAAGCAAGAATTAAGGTATTAATCAATGTTTTAAAACATCTTACGAGTTATAATTTTGAAATGTAATACAAGTTTATTATTTTAACGAGAATAGTAATCGTAAATTTTAATACAGTAATATTTTACATATAATAATATACGTAATAATAATATCTTTTAATATTTTTACAAAAATCGAATCCTAAATTTATATTTATGGAATTTAACGTTGAAATATTGTATAGCTTTTCATCAAATTATTGGTTCAGGTCGTTATCAGGTAACTTCTGAAACAAACTTATCCTATCGTAGATACACGTTCTACGTGTCAGTAATTACGAGCGATGATAATGCCGTCACACGTAAAAAATGAACGTGAATATTCCATTTCTACAGGTGAATACCGTTCGTACTTGTCTACGCGTTCTCTTTTCGTATTCCTATAAGAACTATTCGTCTCTATTATAGAATTCTTCGTAGTAGATCATCATCGTGGCGTAAGTATATGTATTTTCTTTGTTCTATAAAATTACGTAACTATAGTGATCAAATATTTTATTTTAACATGTTACTAGGTAATATAGATTCTTATGACAACATTTAGTTTATTTTTATTTTTCATCAGTTTAATACTACCGTTTGAATTATCAGTCTGATGCATCGATCCTAACGATCAACAAACTTTTCACTTGAAAGTTTGTTCGTTCGGCTCGAGTTATCAAACTGAAAGGATATACTTCGCACGCAACAGAAAATCGATTTTTGTGAAGTGAAATTTTATATATTGTACTTCTGGAGGTGTTTACGATATTCCATTGCACGTTGTTGTAATTCTCGATCAGTTGGACTATATGCAGCGTAAGTTCGCAAACGTGCTTTTACAAGTTCCAAATCCTATTTTTAAATGATTTTTTTTAGTATAGTATGCTGCAAGATTTTTCTTGTTATGTTAACTATTGATTATGTAACACATAAAAAAATGAAATATAAAAAAATTCTATTATAAAATATTTATAACACTAAAGTAATTTTAAGTAACTGTACCTTTAAAAATTTTCGATTACGAGCTAATGATTCCTCCGAGTTTATGCGAAAAATAGGCGTCAGCAATTCTTCCAGATGGTTTTCATCTTGTTTCAAAGAAATATTATGCATGTGATTGTTATCGGACATTATCGATGTTATTGTTTACAATCTTTATATTTGTAATCCACCATTCTATTCACTAAATTTTCAATTTTAAACGAATTATTAATATAATTTGTAATTTATATGTGTATTTTAAGAAATATGGTTTCTATAGTAATGTAAGTACATATGGTAACATAAATCAATATGCCCGCGTCAATGAACACGTGTATATATATATATATATGTTAACAGAATCGAATGTACATTAAAGGATAAGGGATTCTTCTTTATTACATTTGGAATTTAAACTTGACTTAAATAAATTATATTTAATAAATTGGTATTTATAATATTATATACGAAATCTTATGTTTAAGTATGTATATATGGAGAATGTATTTCTGACTCAATAAAATATTTTTTTAAAAGAACAAAATTCCTTTCTCTCATAGTATTTCCCTATTTTTTAAAAGAACAAAATTCCTTCTTCTCATAGTATTTCTCTTCTATATATATTATTTTATTTATTCTTCTAGAGTTTGTGACGTTGGCTATAAAAATATATATAATTTTTAAATTTCAACTTTTTAATAGAAAATGAAATTAGGATACTTACAAGAATATATATATGACTCGGTATTGACCGCTCTACTATCTCCGAAAGTCGTGCTTTATTTAATTTATGTTCTTCATCTATATATAAGATATAAATGTGTAAATTAAATTTTAAGATATAATTAATAAAAATATATAATTCAATAAAATTATTACCAGCGGGAACTGTTAAAGACAATGACGGAAGTTGTACAAAACCTGCCACCAATGGTCGTAAAATCCATTCAACTTTTCTTTCATTTTTCGGAAGTATGTAAATATCGATCTGAAAAAGAAAAATAGCCAAATTAATAATTATGTTGCGAGTTCTTATTATAAATAAGATTTAAAATAAATGCTTACTTGTTTCTGCCCAGCAAACATAAAGGCATCACTAGCTTTCATAGTTAATCGTAATGTAATTATATTGTCCGAATGGTTTTTTATAAAATACGATATTAATAATGGTGTACGGACCCAACCATGAGCAGGTAATTTAGCTTCCAAACCAATCACTGCATCTTCAACACTTAAAGGAGCTAAAGTAACACTACTGCTGGTTTGTAATGCATTATTATCATTTGCACTGAAATAGCAAGCAATTATTAATATTAAATTATTTAACCATTTTATTATTTTACATAACTTACCGTTTCCATTTAATGGTATAGACTCCTGTACTAATAGGTTGTTCACCACCTACTCTTGGTATCAAACAATATGCATCCGTACCTGTTTCATTCTCAGAAAGCGTAATACCACTTAAAACGGATATTGTTTGATCTCCATTTTCCATTTCTATTGAATCTCCCTAGATAATTATAATTAACATTATTATATTATATATAGTGAATGTACAATAAAAGATTAATAACTAATAAAAGTATTATTTACCAATTCTATAGAAGTATTTATAATATTTATAGGCCATGGAGAAACGCAAGAAATGTGAGGCATTATTATAAATGGTTCATTAATGAAACCTTTTGTTAATGATTCAAAAAGGGTGGTATAAAATAATGTTGATACTTCAAATGGCTTTGTAACTGATAATGAATATATTAATTCTTTTGATCCTTTAATTTGTTTAGATCTCGAGTATTCTACCTAGTATGAAATTATATAAATTATTTTATTTTATAAAAATTAATGAGATAAAGGAAAAAGTATAATATATACCTTTATATGAATATCTCGATCACCAACTTTGTGAGCTCTTAAATATACAGTTTGATGAGTAACACAATCTTTTTCTAAATTATCAATTGGTATCGATATTACTGATTGTTTATTATTCATCGTCAAACTTAATTCCGCTATAATTTAACGAAATCGTAATTGGCAAATGTAATACAAATTTTTGTAATAAGTTGCATACATACTTGACTGTTCATTTGCTCCATCAGTCATAAGTGATACATTTAAAAAAGCTGATGATATATTTTCATTAGTAGTAATAGATATATTAATAGGAAGCCATTCTCCTAAAAGTGCTGGATTGTTAGATTCAGCACTTATATTCAGATTAGATTCTTCTTGTTTTATTTCAGCACTGACTAATGGTTGTATTGTTTCAAACTCTCCTCTACTATTATAAATATAAAATGCATTAGTTTTCAGCATAAATATCTATAAGTATTTTATTTTAAACATACCGAAGTTGCTGTATTTCAGGATACAATTGAGTTAAAAAATTTGTTTCTCTTCCTACAGCAGAAAATCTCAAAATAATACAACACATTTTATTATTACTCATATACAATGAGATTGTTGTAATACGTATTTCACTACTATCATTTTGTTGCAGAGCTTCAAATTGATAAGGAAATTTTTTCACTTCTTTCCCATGAAATACGAGAGTGTTATGTTCAGCATCAGCAATGACAAATTCTGAATTATATCCTGGACTATTAACTGTTATTGTTATTTTAGAAAACTCAACAGTATTACTGTATGAATTTCTGTATAAAATAAAAAATTCTATTGTAAATTCTTTTTCTGTACACAAAGAATTTGTTACATTACCTAATAATGACTTCTGTAGTAATCATAGAATTAACAGCATACTTTGGTTGTAAAAATCTTGCTTTAACTTCTATAAACGAACTCATATTATTATTATCAATTGTAAAAACAACTGGTTCTGACTTATTAAGTTCCGTTACCCACTTTTCTACTGCGGGACATTTTACATCATCGGGTAAATCAGGTTCTGGAGTTGGTGGTTTTTTCTGCAATTTTATCAATTAATTAATATTTTATTAATCAGTTGCAAATAATTGTAGAAAATTAAAAAAATTACTCACGTGAAGAATACTAATAATGTTATTATAAACAGTGCTTTTAAAATCCTCCGAGAACGTAGTGGAAGGTCCCAAAGCTTCAAATGCCAAGGTGATGTAGTCTTGAATACTTGTGGAAAGATATGCTGCATGCAAGGCGTTCTTTAAGATATTTGTGATTAAGACAGGCCACCGTTCCCCGTGATATTCCCACAACATGTGCATCAATAATCTGGCCAATCAAATTTTATGTTTTTGATGTTAAGTTATGAAATATGTCTAGAGGAAATAATGTTAGAGTCAACTTTTGGACTAATAAATAATATAAAGTTCTTTTAGTAACTTCAATAAATCTGTGTAAATATAATAACATTTAACTTCCAACTTACGTTAAAACTTTCCCATAATCCTTAGAATTATAATATTCTTCAGCCATTTGTACAACTGAAATATAATTATTATATGTATTATTGAGCAAAAATTTATATAATTCTATACTATAATAAATAGATGTGTCATACCTAACACTCTCCTCATTCTTGGACATCTATATACTTTAAATTGTGAAATTGCGTTGCCCAATAAACCAATGATTATATTCTGAAAGCATGTTTATAGTTTAGAATTAGAGTAATCTTTAACTATGGATAAATGAATATTTTGGATGAGAAAATATTAAATATTTTACTTACAGAATGGTTAATTGTGTACTTTTCCTTATACTGTAAAGCCTGAATAGCAAAAGTTTCTTTTGCAAGATCTATAGGTTCAGCACTCAATTTTCCAGGACGCCAAGGTCGTTGCCCATAGAATTCAAGTTTCTCTTCTCCTGCTAATGGATCTGGATCAGGATAACTAGTAACATTCTAAACATATAATGCTTAAAAGTTTTCTATGTAAAAATAGGATTTATTAGAAATAGGATTTATGTATTAATTTTTATACCTGACAAAGTTCTTTGCAAGCTGCTTGTCTTAAACCTGCATGATGAGCTGCTGACTGAAAGTAATATCCAGGATGCTGAGTTTGGACAGCAGGAAGTCCCTGTCGAATAGCATCATCAAATAGTTCTGCAAATGTAGAAAATTGACTACACATCCAAGCATGATGTTCAAATATAAGTTCTTTTGGACCAATCCATGTTTTGAATCTGCATCATTAAGTAATATTATTGTGATAGTATTTGTTAAATATTTCTTATATTATTACATATATTTCTAACCTGTCAGTATGAAATCTAAATTGTGTTATAGCATCTTTAGGAATATTTAAGTTGAACATTACTTTACATAATTTGTAATTTATAAAACAAGCAACAGTTGTAATTTCCATCACGTTTATATCTGTTATTGGTATTTCTAACAAGTGATTATATGCTTGGGTATAATGCCTATAAAATAATTTTGTACATTTTATTTCTATTCAAAATCTTTCTCAATACTATTATACTTACTTCTGGGCTAAATTTTGATCTTGTTTTAATTCATTTAAAAATGCCATTTTAAATTGATGACGTACAAATAAATGCTGTTTGTGTGCATTTTTTTCCATAGTTTTATTAAGTTGATCTTTATGCCCTTTGACAATGCGATATTCATGATGATAAAAATTTTGTGCTAGATCATATAATGCACTTTCCAGTCTATAACACACATAAATATATATATATATATATATATGTACAGTATGTAACTATAAAAAGGTATATATTTACAATTAATTTATTAATTACCTAGATATATATCCTAATAAATGATTTCCATGTGGTAAAATGTATAATAACTTTGGAGATAGTTCACATGCTCCACATACAGCTGTAGCACGTTCAGTTGCAATAGTATCTTCAGAACCAGGTGGAGGTTGTGTACAGTGTTGTATAAGTACTACAGCTATTTTGGTAGTCCTTCCATCCAAAGCATTTCTATAAGTTTAAGCAATCATAGATATAAATTACAATATTTTTTGATGAAAAACATTGAGAATATCTAATATAATCCATACCTAAGAGATTGTACTCTAGAAGCACATTCCATTTTTTTTTCATTCCACTGTGGATCATTCCAATCTAAATTATAAAACACAACAACAACAGCTGGAATTTCATTAAGATATTTATTCATCCAATTACGTTTCAATATTCCTTTAGGTTTATACCATTCATATGAGTTTCTCTGAAATATATTAATAATATCTTAGTAATTCAATAATGAATTGTGTTATATAATTATATGTAGTATAATATACCTTGGGTTTTACTGTAGGAAATTCATGAGTAGGATTAAGTAATTTAAACTGTATGGCAGAACTTTCTAATCTGCGATTATTACTAAATGCATCCCAAATTGAACGATATACAGGATTTGCAATATCTAAACCAGTCAAGCCAATAAGAGCTAATGGCTTAGTAGTTAATTCTGGTGGTAACTCACACATAATTAAGGATTAACTATAAGAAAAGCAATAATATGATAATTTTCTTATTAATCATAAATATTACATGCAAAAAAAGAATATATACATTTATAAATTATATTTTATATCAAATAACAATGTTTAAACACATACTCAACTATTTAAACAATGACATCGAAGAAAAAACTATTGAAAACTCTTTGTGTTAGAAATAATAACACTATTCGACGTCTCTATGCTTTGACAGTTTAGGTTATGTGTTGTTCTTTGATGATATTGTCAATCCGCAAACTAATAACTAGTGTCCTCTATTATCATTATTATAATTATTTTTAAGACTAAAATAGTGATTAACAATAAATCAAATTTTATGTTATACTGATGATTATTAACATATTTGAAGTATTAATTTTTAAAAACATCTTCAAAAACAAAATTTTTATTATGTATATTATAAAATTATGTACATTATGTACATAGAAATTAATTTTCATCCACATTGACAAAATAAAACATTTCATTATACATGTAAATAAATTATATCATATTATAGTGCTTTATTTGTAACATAATCTTTAGTCGATAATTTTTAGACAATATCAGAAGCATTTAATACTTCCGATTCTTTATCTTCTTCCATAGGATTCAATTTACTTGCAGAAGCTGGAGAATTTAACTTCGTCTGTTCAGGTGTTAATCGGACTGTTGTTCCATGTCGACTATAATCTTCGATTTCACCTATTGGTCTTTCAACATCTTCTTCAACTGTACTCTTCTTACATCTGTTCTATATTTTGAATTTTTAAAATTAAAAAATTTCATTAAAAATTTTTTTCTTCTTCTAAGTCCAAGTATCTTCTGAAATTTTTATTTACCTGAAGAAGTTTACAGAATTCTTTTCGAAATTCTATACTGCATATAAAGTATATGATAATATGGATAGTAAAGTTAGAAAGCTCCGTGATAGCAGCAAATGCTCTAAATAAGAAGTAACCGCTGTCTGCGGTCTTAGAATCATAATATACAAATTCAAGCAATATTGATGGGATCATTGTTATTATAAACCATATCGCCATCACCGACATTAATGTAGCTAAATTCTGTTCTTCCCTAAAAAAATAACTTTTTATAAAAATCAATTATAACTATAAATTAATAATAATAAATTTATAGTAATAGAATAGAAAGATAAAATATATTGAAGATTTTAAAATGCATATTTATTAATTAATTAGTTATATTAATATATTAATTCAATTTTATTTTTTTATTTTTTATTTATAAAAAAATATCAAAGTTGCACGGTGACCTCTAAGTAACCAGATATAAATTTTTATTTTTTTTAATACTACCTGTATCCTCGATTACGGGTCAATAAAGAAGTTTCAGGAATATTTAAAGTACGAAATTTTTCTGAAACCGACTGGAATTCTCTCTTTTTAGCATTAAGTTGCAAAAATCTTTTGACCACGAAACTATTTAGCAAAAGAAGAATTATAGTCGGACAAAGTCGTAACGCGACTTCCATTATCCAAATGTACGCGTTCCATAAAGCGCTTCGAGTGATAGAAATATTTTCACGCAGTGTGAAGAGAGTTCCGGTATTTTCTTGCTGTTCATATACCATTCTCATTCCCGTTAATGGAGCGCTTACCTAAAATGATTCTAAGTAAAATTACAACTATCATATCACTATCGTGTAGTATTATTTTTTACAAAAAGAAAGAAGTAAAAGGATGATACCGCGAATCCAAGAATGAAAGAACACAGAATAAATGAGCGAACATTTTTGCGTGCATTTCTGCTGCGGATACGAGCCGGGAAAAAAATAAAGATATATCTGTCGACGATTAAGCAGGTCATAATTAAAATGCTGGCTATAGCGAAGGTGTTTACGGCAACTAGCTCTAAATGAGCATGATAAAAAACAGATGGGTAATTGTTCCTCAATCCATATCCTAATCTAATAACTGAAATCATATATCTTTAGTAGAATTGACATTTATGTTTAGAAATTCTATATTATATAATATAACATTTAAATTAAAATAGTATTAATTATACTATATTTATTTGAAATATTGCTAATTAAATTTTTTATGTAATTTTATATTCATAAAGTGATACGTACATACAGGTATCCAAGATAGAAGAACTCCAGCGTTCGCTAAAGTTAATCCTCGGAGATATAAATACGCGACTCCTCGAAACACCGGAGTGGATAACACCAGGATTATTAAGACATTACCGAAAATGCCGCCAATTACCATTGTAGGAATTACTATTCTATAAAGAACGCGTAACAAAGATGTAGTCTCATTGAGAGCATGTTTATCTGCGTTAATTATATTGTTCCAGGTAGAATTTTCATTGTCGCAACATAAAAGAGTTCTAAAACAGTTTAAATATATCTAGTAACGATGAGCTAATATTAAAAGATTTAATAAAGATCCAAATTATGTTATTAAATTTAAAAAATTAGAAACTAACAAACATTTTTAATATCCATCATTGTTATGTATTCTAGATAACGTTTGCTCTTTCTTAAAACATACCCTTTAAATATTCCGGTTAACATAGTGGATACTGTTCTAAAACTATTTAAATGAATTTAAGATAAAGCACAATTTCGTGATTATGTTAAAAATCTATTAGATTTTATCATTATTTTAAGAAATTTTTTCTCACTCATTTTACCGCTTTCATTAATAGTTTCTTGAATAAAACTGAAGCAATGGGTGCACGAGTTCTGCGAGATCTATCCTCGATGAACTCACTACCGTATTTTCTATGAAAAGTCGATATTGCGCATGCTCTCGCAAAAGGTTCACTTATTGTTGTAGTTAAAGTATATTTACTCGTACATTATAATTATATTCCAGCGCCCTTCGTCGAGTTAATTCAATTTTAGATGCAATAAAAAACATGTTTCCTGATCAGCTACAATAAATTATCTAGTTGCAGCAAAATTTCATCAATGGTAGCCAAGAAGAATATATTTGGAAAATGTTTTAAAATAAAACTTTATATTAAAAATCTCTACTTACTCTGTGTTATCTTTTAAAAACGAACGTTCAACTATAAGAAATAAATTGTATGTATATTACAAAACATTGAGTTTTATATGCAAGCTATATATAAATTTGAAGTAGAATCATTCGTTTTAAATGAGGTTCCATGATAAGTTTGAACAGTGAACAGCTTTTCTTGTAACAAATAAAACTATACGTCACACGGATTTATTTTTAGCTACAATACGCGTTCAAAATTAATCGATTATCTTTGTTTGGAGGTTGATTATTCAGGGTGATATTATTCATTAGTTTCTATACTGTCACGCTGAAGACATTGACGTCAGATAATTTTTGTCGCCCATCCAACGATTGCCTGGATAATTCTCAACTCCTTTATAGGAGCAGTCAAGTGTATACTGTAACATGTAAAAGCAAACATTTAGTTAAAAATTACTGCTATAATTTCAAAATCGGTAGAATGTACGTAAATACTGTAAAATGAAACGTAAATACTATCCTAGTAAAAAAACAGGGATTACTATTGTGAACGATATATTCCTCTTTAACAGAAAACACTTCGAAATTTTATGCAATTTCTAAAACTACAACCGATATGGGTCGGAATATTCAACAAACTATCAACCAATATGTCATCAATTATTTGTTGTTGTAAATAGCACATTCGGTTGTCCGAGACGAAAAGGATAATACTCAAATTAATATCGTCAAATACAGAAAAATGGGATCTAATTGATCAAGCGGTGAGTTCTGTAAATATAAAAATATGTTAAAAACAAACGGAGAAATAAACGAAAGAGATATTATAGGAAAGAGAAAAATTTATAGTTCAATAAAAATGTTTTGATCTGTACTGATCTAAAGTAACATAAGTTTTGTTAATATCCAAAAGCATTTTTTGAAAAAAATGAACGATTATTTCAAGCAGAAAGCATCATTGGAGACATCGCTTACACTCGATAGAGTGTCTATTCGAGCGACTAACGAAAATGTAAAGCTACGAAGTAAACTTAGCAAGTCATAAGACAGTATTAGATCGATTAATCAAATTTATCGTATCTGAAAAATGTTAAAGATATTAAGCATATTGTTTAAAATATTCTCTTTTATACATACATATATACCTACTTAGAATCTGAAAAATTTAGTCAGAATCACGTTAAAGAAATGTTTAAAATTTTTGAACTAATAGGGATATAATGAGAACATAATGAATGTAATGAGTGTAGAAAATATTCTCGATCGGAAATTAAAATATACTACTATGATGAGTATACTTTATCAGAATATAAATACTAAATTTTTTTGTTACTTTTATTGTATACATATTCAAACTATTTACATATATATATATATATATATATATATATATATATATATATATATATATATAGAAACGTTTCTTTCATGGTAGCCAACAATAGTAATCTAACACGTATATAAAAACTGTTGTAGGTGATTTTTTAAATTATTATTTCTTACAATATAATATCGAAAGATAATTTAAGGAATACTGAAAAAGAATTTTATAAGAAGAATTACTTTTCGTTCTTGAATTTTGATATTGTTAAGTTTCTCTCTATCATAATGCATAAAGTTGGTACTAATTGAGCGTCAGTATCAAGACAATTCAAAAATCAACGGACTAATATAAGAACTAGATTCTATTTGAATAAACTTTTTAAGAAATAGTGGAAAATGAGCGAATTTAAGACGCCAACGACAAAAAAATACAAAAACAGATTACAAACTAATCCAGAGTTGCAAACGCCTATTAAAATACCAGCTTCACCGTTTTTAGAGAAGATAGGTTATGGCTGCGGTAAATTAATATAATTATTTAAATGCGTCACTATTAATATTAATATTGTTTTAATGTGTAAATATATTAATAGGAGTTAATGTATTTAGTCTGGAACGATCGCCAAAGGTCGGTTTTATTCGATCTCCATGGGCGATAAAAAAACGTAATTGCAAAGTTACAGAAGATCAAAAATATAACGAACGTCTTCGATTTGAAGCAAAAGTACTTCGTAAATTAAATCATCCAAACGTTATTGGTTTTCGAGCTTTCGTCGAACTTTCAAATGGTGAGCCATGCTTGGCAATGGAAAAATTAGACTCCTCTTTAGGTAAAAGAATATTATGGTAAATAGTTTAAAAAATTGAGATTGCAATTCTTGTAATATAATTTCTTTAGGTGATAGAATAGAACAAAAACTTGAGAATGATGATGACCTATTTCCTGCTAAAGATATTTTAAAAATAACATATGAAATTGTAAAAGGATTAGAATATTTACATCATACTGCTCATATTTTACATGGTGATGTAAAAAGCTATAACGTATTAGTTTCTGTAGATTATAAAACAATTAAGTTATGCGACTTTGGAGTATCTTTGCCACTGACAGAACTCTTAGAAATGGATACTTCAAATGGAAGTTTTTCATACGTGGGAACAGAATGTTGGAGTGCACCTGAAATAATATTTGGTTAGTTAATTTTTAATGTCTATAATAATTAATATAATATGAATAAAATATGAACAATCATAAATTTGATTCTTTAGAAGATGGTCCTGTTACAAATAAAGCAGATATTTGGGCATGTGGTCTTGTAATTTGGGAGATGATAGCCTTATCACCACCTCATGTAGAATACTCAGAAGTGGACATGGACAGTTTAGATGATTCAATGTCAGAAATGCAAATGAAAAATAATACAAGGATAAATGAACGAAATATTTCTATGGATGATAGTAGTGGTTTTCTTAATGAAATAATTAACAAAAAGTGTGGTAAGTACTTTTGTAATAATTTTCGATGGAATGGTAGAATTTTCAACAACTAGTACGTCAAATATAATGATCATAGGTACTCGTCCTGCATTACCTGCTATCAGTCTAGGAAAAGAATATGATAAAGTGCTTGAAATGTTTTATGCATGCACTACTGCAGATTATAAACTTAGACCTAGTGCCAAAAGTCTTGTTAATTATTTTAAGAATTATGTTTATAAGTAATATATTATCTGTATATATTATTATTTTTAATATTTCTTAAACAATTTTATGATTTTATAATTATTGATATGGTTATCATGATATGGTAATAAAAGAGATTAAGTATGTATAATATATATTACTTTATTCATTTAAATATATTGATTCTTACATAATAATAACTTACATAACAAATAATAAACATTTTCAATTTTACGCAACAAATTCTTCATTTTTGTACAAAATTGTATTATTATATTTCTATCCTTTTACAAAAAGATAATGACCATCAAGAAAATAATAATTATTATACTAATTATGATAGCAATTTTAATTTTCCTCTAAAAAGTATTTTTTTTATTAATTAATGCTGTTTTTTTACTTTATGTAGAGCAATTACTTTTAATATAAATACCTTTCTATGTCTCTGGCTCCTTTTCTCTGCTTTTTTAAGGTCAATACGACCAATATCAACATCATCCGCTGCCCTTCCAGCATAATATTCTACACTATTTATTTGATCTCCCTGTTAAAACAGAAAATAAAAATTTTTATATGTATGTATGTAAAAATTAAATCTAGTTATGTAAATTATTTGCACTTACTTGTTTTTCAACAAGAAATGCCATTTCTGTAAACATATCTCTAACTTCTGCAATTGATTTTTCTACTTTTATTATATCATTATATCTACTTTGAATATCTGATAATTGTAGCTTTGCAATTTTACTGTCTTGTAAAATCTATTTATAAAACAATTTATAATTATTTAAAATTTATAAAATTTAACAATATATCGAGATAAATTATCAACAAATCTTACATTATCAACAAATAAATTGTTTTCTTCTGCATCAAATAATTTTTCCAATTCTTCACTTGTAATATGTTTCTGGACTAAAAAATTTTTAAGAATATTAAACAGTATTTAAATGAAAATGATATACAATTCTCACGTACTTAACATTTTTTGTTGATGTAAAAGTAAACGACATTTTTTGTGATATCTTATCATAGATGCATTATAATCTTCCATAACTTCAGAGAATAATCTTATCATCGTTGTATATTGTATCACTTTAATTCGTATATGTATAGGGCCTTCCCGCGCGCTACGTAAAGTTAAATCGTCAATGCAGTTGATTTCCTTTCCTATTTCTATAAAATAAATATTTCTATAAAAAATATTTAACAATTTTAATAAGAAAATGAAATCAAATGTGAAAACCAAATTTACGTAGCTAATTTTTGTTGTTATGAAATTCATCTTAATCCTTTATAATTTACATTTTTTGTAAAATCACATTACACATTTTTGCGCGCGCAAAATAGTCTCGATTAATTAATATGTAATTTAATTATGCTTAATTACTATATATTGTTAATTATTTAATTAAGGGATTTAATTAAGTAATCACTTGATAAAATATGAAATTTTTGTTTAAATTTGTAAACAAAATTTTCAACAATATATGGTATAGTATGTAAAACTGCAAACAAATATTACGATATTTTTTGTTATACTTTCTAATGAATGTAATTGATTAGTCGGTTTCCCGCTTTCGGATGGACGCTAAAATCTCATATACAATTCTTTGCACTTTATACGAGATGTTTAGTGATAAACCATCAATAAAGTTTTCTGTTAATCCTAATAAAATTTTGAAATTGTTTTCAATATGTATCCAAAAAATGATAACTTGAAGCCGTCAGTTTTTTTATCATAAATGATAAGTTAAGGTTATGTTTACATTTGTAAGATAGAGAAATGTGATAATAACTATAGTTTCATTTAAAATGACTTAAACTAAATACATCTTACTATGGAGTCCTTGAAAATATTCGATAATTTTAAATTTAGTGAATTAAACGAAGACTGGATTCAATCCGTATGGGATAGAGAATTTATAATTTATAATGAACCACCTGATGAGTACCTCATATTTTTAGAGAGTGAAGATATGAAATTACTCTTAAATGAATCTTGTATTGTTGTACAAACTTGGCTACAAGGATGTGCAAGTCAAAGTGATGCCGAAAATTATGATTCCGAAATATCATGGAACACATTGATTACTAAGGATATAAAGGTGCGTGCTTTATTAGCTATATTGGGTTACATAATAAAGAATGGTCAAAGCAAAGAAGCTGATGAAGAGACAAGACAATTATGTTTATATGCAACTAGTTTATATTTTGTGCTTTTGGCTATTCCTGGTAGCAGTGCATTCAACGTATTTCATCCTAATTTATATCAACAAGCCATAGATACACTTAAAATAGGCTCCGAACATTTACAGCTTCCTGTTAAGAAACGTAATAAATCAATAAATTTAGATGATCTAAATATCACTGATGAATTAAATGAAACTATTATTCTTTCACCTAATGAAAAAGAAGCTCTTATACAAAATTTGAATACTATTGTTTGTAGTTTAATTGTAATGATAAAATCATTCTGGTTTAAAGATCATGTACAATCATTAGATATTACAATTCATGGATTAATTGAAGTTACGAAGATAGAAGATGATTACATGATCAGTCAATATTTTAATAAACAAATAGGTACTTTGAATGTTTCTTTGCCACAAAATGCTTATGCAGCTTTGAAGGAATTATGCAATAATAAACATGGACCAGTTGAAATAACTATAACATTCATAGCAAAATATGTATTTCCGCATTTGATATATAATAGTATGGATGCACACGTAAAAATTATTGCAAACATACGTGAACATACTATCAATTTCTTAAAAGATTTATTGAATGAATATGAGAAAGAAGCCAAAACTGCAATTTTAACATTAATACAACGCATAATGCTATCATGTCCAGACCGACTTGAAACTAGACAAAAACAAGCTAATGTGTTGTTAAAGCTTTTTGAAATATGCAACCAGAATATTGCACTAGAAGTCTTTAAGGATTTAATGTTATTGTCGTATCATTCAAAGATAGCTTTTAGATTATTTGCTCAAGAAATAATTGGAAAATTGTTATTTGAATCTTTTTTAATGAATTGCAATATAATGGATAGCTTAAAAATTAAAATAAAAAAAGCATTGTTTGCAATTGTATTGAATAGGTGCATGGATTGTTCAAGTATGGTAAGAGGAAAAGCCATGGCTATAATCGCTGAGTTTACAGAATTTGATAGTGGAAAAGATAAAGAAATATTTCTAACTATATTTAAAGATTCAGATGTAAATAAACAGTTCTTTACATTTCATGATATAAAAAATTCTCTATTTGAAGATATTAACTTATTACCAGGATCAAATATATTAATAACTATGCTCAAAGATAGAATAGAGGATGAAAGAGCAATGGTAAGACGAAGTACATTGCAGATTTTCAAAAATTTGATTTTAATATTTCCATCTCTGATACATGACATTGTACCTGTAATTAGTCTCAGATGCAGAGATTCGACATTAATAGTACGTCGATTTTCTGTACAAGTTCTATCTCAACTTCTAGAACAATTTCCAGACAATTCTCAACTTCTACATGAATGGGTACAAACTGTTATACCACAAATATTTGATACTGAAATTAAAGTACAAGAAAAAGTGCTGGACTACTTAGAAGAATTATTATTAAATAGAATACAACATGTTTCTAAGTGTACTGGTAATATTGCAAATAATTTACCATGGAAAATTTTAAATTCTATAACTAATCTGAAAATGAGAAAACATTTATCAAAAGCCTGTAATATATGGGTTAAAAATGGTGTTATCACCAGTTCTATAATAAAAAATATACAATCTCATATTGGAACAAACAATAACATAGAAGCTTGGGTCATTTTGGTTGCATTGGCTGAAAATATCAAGTTACCAAATATGAATAAATATTTTTCAAATTATCAAGAGATTTTTGCGGAAAATAATTTTTACACAAGTTTGGTTTTGCAAGTTTTAAGATATTCTTGGGAATCTTTAGATTATGAAGTATTAGAACATCTTCATATCTACTTATATAAATGCTTACAACAATTTAAGATTAATTTTGGATTGATTAGCATTTGTTTAGATATTATACATAATATAATTTATTATTTAAACCCTGATAAAGATAACTTGCTAGAAACAAACATGTTGAATCTAATAAAGATTTCAGAGATAGAAATTGAAAAAATTTTTAAAGGTGAAAATGAAGCTATAGAAGCAGCACCTAATTATTTAAAAGCCATGTTTACATTAGGACATGCAACAATTTTATGTACTTACAAAATTTCACCATTGACATTACGAATTTTGCAAGGAATGTTATTGGAATGGGAAGCACTGCCAGAAGTAATAAAAGAAATAGAAGAATTGCAAGCTTCAGCTGTTGTTATTCTTGGACAACAAGCAATGAGAGACCGTGAAATTGCTAAAGAAGTAGTCAATATATTTGGTAGATTAATGAAACAAGAAATAAATTTGAATTCAATTGCACAAATTGCTGTAAAAATAAATGCTGCAAAAGCTTTAGCTGATATATGTATTAGATTCACTGCTTTGGTTGAACCATATTTATCAGATATGTGTGTAAGTATGAAGGATTCGACTCCACAAGTACGAGAGGCTATTTTGGTAATATTTATCCAACTTCTTCTGGAAGATTACATAAAGATCAAGGGTCCTTTCTTTTTTCATATATTAACAATGTTATCAGACTCAGATGATACGATACGTGAATTAACAATTTTTCTTATAGAAGAACGACTTTTGACAAAGAATAAATCATTAATATCACAACAATTTCTACAGAGCATATATCATTATAATAATTATCAATCTCAACATAAAGTTTATCATCATAAAATGTGTGAAAAAGAAAAGAAAGTTTTAACACTTCCTGGAAGAAGGAATGAAGAGAAACGAAAAATAATTTATGATTTCATGTTGGATCATTTAGATCCTCCAGGAAAAATTAAATTACTTGTAAAAGTAACTAGTCAAATACTTGGTGGAACTTGTATTGATTCAATCGACATTAAAAAAGAAGAAGGAGCATGTATTTTAAAAGATGCGTTGTATATAATTAGTAACGATCGTTTACGTCCATCTTTTAACAAACAAAGTGATGATGATCAAGAGACCGAAGAATGTACAGTTCAACCAAATAGCTCAAATTCTAATGCTATTAGTATTATTATTGAAGGAATCAAAAAACATGGTCTAGAGGTTCTGTTACCTACATTAATAAAACTTAGAATAAAATTATCTATCCTAAAATCACCATTAGAAAATGTTGTAAAAAAAGTTCTGGTTAAAACATATTCTGAATATAACAAGGACCAACTACTAAATATATTAAGCGAGTATCCTAAACTGGAAAAAGAAGTGGAGCAGTTTAAAAAGTATATGCAAGTTTATTTAGTGTTATATATTACTGACTATTTATAAATTTACTGATTATTTTTTAATTTTAATTTTCGATTTATTTCAGACAAATGGAAAATATTAGAGTTAATGATGAGAGTTTTATTGAAGAAGAAAACTCTACATTAGAAATTAATGATCAAAATGCGTCCAACAAAAATTTAAATCTAACAACATGTAATTTATATCCTAAAGTTGTATTAGAGCGACTTCCGATTTCTCAGGTGTTAAATTTTGGCAATACATCAGTAAATTCTCTTTCATCAACCAGCGCTTCAGAAACATGCAATTTTCCAATATGTTCAAGTTCAAATTTACATTCACCTTTGCAACCTGGTCCTAGTATAAGTACACCTATCTATTTTGATTTTGATTCTAATAATACTGTAAATCATGCTTCAAAAATTAGAAGACTTTCTAGTCTTTTTCAAAATGAAAATGAATTATTTGACTGTAAAATAAGAGAAAAAAATATTTCTCAGGTTCAAGATGATAGTGAGTCTGATTAGGATAAGTAAGAAAAATTATTTTTGTTTCTTTATTTTTATTTATGTTGCACTACGCAAAAATGTAGAAAAAATTATGCCTACCTCTTAATTTTCGTTGAATACGAAATGACGTTTGTGAAATAGTGTACGTTCGACTTTCCAATTCTTTTTGTATGTCTGAAATATGTAAATTATTAATTATCGATATAGACCACAACATTTGGTATTTTGTTCTTACCTTTATTGGTGTATGATAAAATATTATTATGTAAATCCTTTACAATAGCTGTATTGTCAGCAATAAGTTGAATTAAGTCTCGAACTTCTTCAACCTATATTAATATTATTTGTATATCTATTGATAATATAAAAGTCTGTGATATTTAAATGATAACTTAAATATTCATATATATTTATATATACGTACTTGATCTAATACTTCCTTCAATTTTTTATTTTGGGATATTTGAATGCGTACGTCTTGTAAAAATCCTTTACCAAATGTAGTGAAATTATTTTGGTACTAAAAAGAAATAGTAGAAAACATTATATTATATCAATTTTTTAACAGAGGACTAATAATAAAAGATGATATTTAGAAAACCGACAAAAAATATTATCATACTAGCTTTTATTATTGATGTAATTAATACTATTACACTGTTACAAATTCTAATATCATAATATAATTGTTAAAAGAATTTATAGAATGATAAAACACTAACGGCACGTAACTCCGGCATTCGATCGCGGACCATGATAGTATTGCTTGAAAATCAGCGTGTAACTGATAATTGCGTGAATTAAACACATAAAATATGTTGTTTGTTATCTGTCTTATCAGTGCAGTAGAGATAATGGATAAAATCCATTATGCCGTTGATATTAGTATTTGTAATTGACTGTGTACAATTTACAAAAAAATTAATTTATGTATTATACAACTCGATTCGCTTCACAGCTACACTGTATTACTTAGAAGATGTTTTGCATCTGAAATGAAATAGGAAATAGGCACTTAGCATCTGGATTACAAGGACAGCATTGACATGGATTGTAAACCTTTGACTTGTTCTTTTATAGATTTTTTTTGTATATGTAGTAATATTAATACTTCTTTTCTTCTAAAGCTCTAGTGCTTTCTTCTTTTATATAAAAAATATTTTTTGTTTTTTTTATCAAAAAGAAATTTTTTAATTAAAAGTAATAATTTTTTTATTAAAACTATATTTCGAATAAACTTCTTATATTTATATACAATTTAGGTAACAAAAGTACAACTGGAATACCGATGAAACTGAATTCTTGTGATGTTAACTAAAGAAAAAGATAATTATAAATATATGTAAAGAAAAAGAAATTTATAAATATAAATTTAGTAAAATTTACATGTAACTTATATCAATATGTAATTTTAAAGTAAAGCTAGTAGTTATGAAATTATTTTTTTGTATAATTAAAAATTTCTATATTAAATGTATCCTTTTTTTCAATAAATTTGTTGTTAAAATAAACATAACACTTTGGGAAAACAGTAAATGTATTTATTACATTATAAAATAACATCAAACAAGCAATTGTAAATATATTTCATTACGTTTAGATAATATAATACATTTAAATAAAACATCGTAATATCACCATAAAGAATTTTAAGAACATAAAATATAGTTTCTTTTTCTTTTTTTGTGCGTACCACATTAATACTAATGTAATATAATATAAATAAATCAACAGGAGAAAATTATTAAAAATTATTAAATTTTATTCTTTTTTTTTAAGGCAAATCAATCAGTCTTATAAAACCTTTCAATTAGAACAAAATGATTATATTATTTAAAGATTCATACATATATTATATATTACATTTATGTAACCACGAATTCAGTATTAACAAGATATATAGTTATAGTTAGCGCAAACTAACTCTGTAACTGTGGGATGTATATCGCCTACATCAAACAAGTGTTTTTTAAAAATTTCAACGTGTTGTAAAATATTTACAACAAGAAAAAATACATTAAAATATACTTTTCCTACTTTTAAATATTATAGGACGTGTAAATTATATACATAGTGAACAAATAGTTTTAAGAAAATGACGGAGTTTTAAACCACAGTCTTATAGCCCAAATCAACATCTTAGTTTACTTTCTAACTTTGTTTACGTGAAATACAATAAGAATGTAATCACTTGATCATCTTGTATACAAGTCATATTTAAAAGTATGTTCAATCTGTGTCACGTATATATATACATTATGTGTACATATGTGTATGTGTATATATGTATATATACATACATACATATATATATCACATTTTTTCAGAAATACTGATTTCTTACGCTGGTCTATAATTGATTCTTGCTTTCTCACTCTTTCATCTTAATTTTTATTTTAGCGCGTAGGTGATAAACGTGGATTTTGCTAGGATGTTCCCGTTCGCGCCCTAACTTTATCCTTCAAATAGTTGACTACCTGCGTCTGTGAATGCCTAATAGCTAACTGAAGGGGCGTGATATCTTCTTGGTTCACCAGTAAAGGATCTGCTCCTGCACCAACTAATTGTCTTGTAACAGTCATTTGTCCTGTTAATGCTGCTGCATGTAGTGCACTTTCACCATTCTGAAACAGTAATTATCTTTTGTGTAATTTTAAACTATAGTAAACACTTTAGATACTATCATACTTTCCAGTATTTAATATAAATATATTTTTCATAATTGGTTATAAATTACTTTTTTGTTAAATATGACTGATTTGTTGACTTTCGTAGATTATAAGATATAAAAAAAAGTCCGAAAACTTTTCAGAACTTTTGAGTTTCGACGCAAGAGACATTTGCACGTACTGGAAGAATACCAAGAGATGGACGGTATTTAAGTAGTTCACCTACAACAGCGGTGTGGCCCTTGTGAGCCGCTTTGAATAGCGGGGTCGCACCATCCTACAAAAGAAAACATTCTAGAGACCAACCATTCTTTTGAAAAGTCGATTTCAACTTCCTTTCTTTGCCCGATCATTCTTCACTTACGTGTCTGGTGGCATCGACCTTCGCACCAGCTTTCAAAAGCCTTCTCACAACATGATCGTGTCCCATTTGCGCTCCTATCCATAAAGGCGTGGCACCATCGGTTCTTGCCGCGTCCGTTTTTGCTCCATGCTCCAGGAGAACCTCTAAAATACGCACGTGGCCATTTTGGGCGGCAATGAATAATGCCGTGGCCCCATCCTACGAAGTTCAAAAAAGTTGTTATTCTTCTTTTCAATTCGAAGGTCGCTGACTATACGTTAAGAACAATTTTTCTAGATTAGGTAAACGACGAGTCTTTATCGTAAAAGTAGCTACCAAGCTAGTTTACCTTCATATAAGCGTTCGGATTGGCGCCTCTTTCGATCAGACCTTCCACAACATCTAGGTGACCGCACTGGCACGCGACGAAAAGTGGGGTACCGCCGTCCTGCAATCGCAACCAGAAATTGTCGATCCATTTCACCTGACTTATACTGATACTTTTTACTTTGGTACAACTTACTATGCTGCAAGAGTCAACGATGGAACCGTGCTCCAATAATAGACTGGCAATGTCCATATAGCCACCTTGAGCGGCGAAAAACAATGCTGTGGTACCGGTCTGAAAGTAAAATGTAATAAAATGTTAGAGATTCCAATTAAACGTCGAGGTAATTTTATAAAGTAGCAGAAAGTTCTTCGAATTTTATGGCATGGAAGACTATTTGGTTATGTACTTTTGTAGAAAACACGTACGTTAGAGTAGACTAGGCTACAGAAAAAACTTTGATACAAAAATATTACAGCATGATCAATATTATATTAAACTTTGTTTTGCTGTAGCTAGAAATGTATCAACTAGAAAAGGATCAACTACAGAATTCATGAAATATGTATTCTTCCTATTCTTTGTCTATAGAAGAAGTTAACTTTACTAAATGTACAATACTATTTTCGCATAAAGCTCTCGGAGTTTTTTATTGATAAAAAGAAAGAATATATCGATATTGATTATCGAAGTACGAAGAAAGCTGAAAAAAAAGACTATCAAAGAAACAATGAAACACTTTCGAAAATGGCAATAACAACAAATTATAAGAAAATAATACAAAATTTCGACCAATTATTTAAAATGTCAGAGTCAATGAATAATTAATGGGATATTTAAATGTCACAGTCTCCTCAGTCTCCGCATGCATGTGACTGCCTGCTTATAAATTTTACATTTTATTCCCGGTCTGTCAGACGTGTCTTTCTATCCGTGCAAATGTATTATTACCACTGTCAGACGGTTTCTCTCATAATGTTAATACCTGTGAATAATTGACAGTGAAGGTGACATCTTGTCGCTTTTGTCGCGACTACCTATTTTGTACCTATTGCAAATACGCCAGAAATACTTATCTTTCCTACGTCTGTAAAAAATTAATACTTTATCGTTTATTTAACGTTTCGATAAAAATTAATGTATTATCTTAATTAAACTTTATTCTGGTCATGATAAAGAAGAATCATATAAAGTATAATATAAAGTTGCAATATCCGATAATAATTAACAAGGAGAACAAAGAACAAATATGAAGATCATCAATGGGACATTATACTTCTACGACTGTAATAAGATTGAAGAATCACTGACAGACTGCGAACTTTTATAAATTTATGCAAAGTTGTAAAAATATATAAAATATTCAGAGTACACGAGCAAACCATATTTATCGCAGTGTTCATTGGATTCAGCGTAAATCACTGATATGGACATTAATGTTTCGTATTGATATTCGGAGGTAAGTTCTGAATAATTGAATAAAAAAAAAGATCGATTTCGAATTGAATATCTATCCATTGGTAAAGGAGAGAAAGTGCTGGTGTGTGTCTCGAATATCCAGGAAAGGAATAGCATGTCCAGACCGATGCAAACACCGAACCTGTTCAAATGCCAGTTATATATGTATGCACTTTCACTGACGTTGTTCCATTGGCTCGAAGCATCGATGATTATCACTCGAACTGACTATCCCGAAACTACTGATTTCGAATTACAATATATTTCGTCATTTCATTGAATATACATTTGTATATACATATTAGAGAAATTGCCAGAGTAGGACGCACGAGTTCTACGGAGTTCCGATGTTTTCTCAAGCGTATCAAGTCAGGAGACACAATACCTATCCATTACAAACCACAGAAATTCTATAACGACGATCAACCTGTCTATCTAGTCACGGTAACAGCCGCCATCGTGGTCGAATTTTTTTTTTCTCTCCACTCGACCTGCATCCGATCACGCGTTCGTCATGGTTGAGGATCTTAGGAATGATACATACCATTGCAATTCTCAACAGCTTATAATTAAATACTACAATCATATTATTTAGGCATCTCTTGCACGATTCAACTAATATTATTAGTGAAATTTTACAAATTATCAACACTAAATAGACAATGACAAGTGAAATTGTACGTGTAAATTTTACAAATCAATTGGTCACACGTGCCTAATATGAGATTGTAAAATTATTCTTGTCAATTAGATAGTGGAAGAGGGCCTTGCTAAACATTGAAATCAAAATCAAGATTTCTACCTTTCTCCATTTATCTTCTACACGTTAGTCTTCAGTAAGGATTTAAAGGTTTGAAGGGAACTTGAAGGTAATTCGACTAACGATTCCCAAGAAGCATGTATGAAACAATTGTCTGATGTCGATTCAGTAAAACAGAAATCTGCGAATAATACATAGTTACACATGTAGAAATCCTGCGAAGCAAGTCGCGCAAAATTGGATAGGATAAAAGGTTAAAGTTATTTTCGACACCAGTTTAAGCCCCTTTTGCCCCGTAGTTTAACTAATTTGTTGAATCGCGGTCGAACGCAGTAATTAGAGGCAAATGGTGCATGGTACCTGCGGCGCGTGTTGCGCCCTCGTCTCTGATGGATGATCGTATCAATTAATGCACGCTTCGTTCAAAACGAAGAGGATGCTCGGACGGACGACGGGCATCGTCGATTTATAACGAACTTGTTACTTCCTGCGCGTTAATCTGCTTTCCAACGCACGCTATTTGAACGCAGTTGCCGTGTTTATGAGATATATGTACAACACGCTTTCGCGTACTACAAGCATACACGTTTATTTGAAATTCTTATGAAGAGCACCCGGTGAAGTTTGGAAAATTTCACGCCAGGCCGGCGTACTCGGGAATCCCGAAATTATCTTTCGCAACGTTATTGTTCTTTGTCGGTGCTTTTCATTCGTTCCATGAAAAAATAAACGCCCCCTGTAAAAATAAATCACTTGAGAATTCGGAACTTTCGCAGAAATTTTCATCTTTGTGAATGTATAAAAATAAAGTGTAATAACATACTGCTTCCGTGAACTCGTGTGACTCAAGCGATAGATATTTGAGTAATAATATATCGTTAATATATGAACAAGATAAGATTTTGATAAGTCAACCGTGCTAGATATTGGGAATACGTTCTTCGAGAAATGTTTTGCAGAAGGAAAATCTCCCCTAACTTAAATTAAGAGAAGAACTTTTACAATATTGCGATTGAATAGAAATATTTATAAAAGATATTTCTAATGCTAAACTGAATTATTTTAGAATTAGACTACCACTCGAAAACAAAAGGATTCATAAAGGACACAATGATGGAATTCGCAAAACTCGATATATTTGCGCAACAAGATATTTGCCGGTAATCACGGAAAAGATTTGTTTGAACCAGTCGAAAGTCTGTTTCTTGAACGAGGCCAAACTTAAGGGATCAGTGTGTCACGAACGCCCACGCACGATTTTCAAGCTGATACCGGCAATTTGTGCAAAAGCCGCATTTAGACGGTTCGCGCTTCACGCGAATATCGTTCTACGCGGCCGGTCGCATATTACGGTAGACGTCGCTGCTGAAATGCATTTAAAACACGCAAATCCCGCGTATACCAGCGATGCAACCTATCATGCTTCGCTTCAGCAACCTTGAATGTGCTTATGCACGTACCTAAGCGTATGCTTTATGTAAGTATACAATAGGTATATGTATTTTACACATGTACTCTACGAGCCAACACTGAGAGTATTGCGAGGGGAAATATTCATCCGTTGTATTCAGGTCGCACTTTTTAGAAACTATAGAACAAGCATGTCTAATTAACCGGTGTTAACGAATTCGCATTTGAGCTTTCGATGCAGCCAGCTTCTTTAAGTCGTACACAGATTCTAATGTACACTTTTACCGATGTTTCACTTTACTACATCTCTTCTGTGCTAAACGAATAATCTTGTTAACCAGGTCGTTCTTCAACGACGAGCTCTTCTAGTTGAAATAAAAAATTAATAGTAAAGATAACAACTATCATCGGCATCAGCGTGATGCGAGAGGAATGAATTTCTCACGAATCGCATTGCTCAATTAAAAAATCTTAGATAACCGTATTTTCTAATATGGAAAATGAAGTGGTCACGCTGTTTGTTCGATTCAAGAGAATGCTTGTGTTCTCTAATCTCTTAGCATGGATTAGAAACTCGCCTATCAGGCGAAATAATCGAACGACTTAGGATCGCTGACTCCAGCAAAAATATCCAGAACGGTTCGCGATTAGCTGCACGCATTTATATTCAAGCATCTGCTTTTCCTCGATTGACTCTCTCTGCTCTCTCGATAATTAGAACCGGTTAAGAATTCATCTAGATTGTCGAGAAAGCATTGGGAATCGTACCATTTTCGGTATCGGTAGCGGTATCGGTATCGGTAGTCTGATTTTAAACATGATTGCCAATTGAAGAAGCTCTGGTCTTGTTAAAAAATAAAAATAAATTCTGGAAGTCAGGCTACGTTGATTGTGTAACGGGTCATCGGGCGCTTAGCTGACATAACACGCGTTTGCGTAATTCGTTCTCTAGATCATCGTCACTTGATCTCGCATGTCAGAAAAGAATTCTTCGAACACTTTTTTTTTCTTTCTTTATCAGTCGCAGCTTGGCTTATTTGCAAATCGATGTTCGTGTGACATCTAAAAAAAAAAGCGAGGACAGGTGGATATTACTTGGATCTTAAGAAATCATATGCTATAAATGATAAATTTTGGAAATTGAATAAATGTTTATGTTGGAATATTTATAGCGAATGAGGAGAGATTTGAAGAATGCACGTGGAACGAGAACTGTCAGAGAGAAAGAAAGTTTTAAGAGTCATCATTAGATTGCAGATGTTTATGCATTTATGGAAAATTTTAGAATACCAGAATCCACATAATATGTATGTATGAAACAAGTCACTGCTTAGATTGTATTTTTTACACTGTGTTCATCCCAGATTGTATCTAGTCATCATCATTTTCATTATTGCAACTTTCATTTCTGCTTTACCAAAGAAAAACGAAATCGTCAAATTAAACAATGATCGCAGTGACGACAAATAGCTTATCCAAATTATCGATGAATTAATCGATATGAATCACGCGTGAAGATACTGTTCCTAATTGAAAATTAATTTAAAAATTTAACGGACATTCTGTGGCCGAAAATCGCGACAGTGCCCCGGTGTTTCATCGGATTTGCATACAATACCGTGATTCTCGATGGCAGAGTGTACGTGGGCTCAGCGATAAATCGTCGCGAGCCACTTAAAAAAGGCCACTCGACCGCTTCCTGGTGCCTCGTGTTACAAGCGACGAGCTTTTTATGTCACACGGACTTCCCAAGAGCTCTATATGAGTAGACCAGAGATCTCGCGTCTTCACGTTTCTATTTTCGAAAAAGTAGAGACACAGTATAGAAAGATTACACGTTTCTTTCTTCTCGCACGCATCAATTTTCCCTCGCAGCGTGCGATTATAAGCGTCGAGAACATAACGCAATTTACAAGATTTATTATCGGGTACGAATGGGACATGGCGTTATCGTACGATACGGATTAACGAGATAGTTGTTGTGAAATGAATTTAGATTCGAGCATATGCATTTTGAAACTTTATATTGTAAGTATTGTTCTACTAGATTGCTAGATAAGTTCTGTTTGTTAGAGTAAACCAGAGATAAGTTTGATTTACAACGTTCGTTTACGTGGATGTTATAGAAAGGACTTATTACATTTTTTACGACCTCGAAACTAGATAATCTTTCTCGTTTGAAACCTTTTGCTCGATCAGATCTGTCATTACTTAGATCTGTTATATCTTCTTCAATGTCTGATCATTAAGATAGTGATGAAAATATTTTATCTTCTAAAGTTGTAAAAACCGTTAAAACAGTTTTATTTTTTATATTACAACTTATTTTATATTTTTATAAATAGTACTAAATAATGGAAATCAAATAAAAATTTGATAATGAGTACTTTATTTTATATATTTTTAAATATTATACATATTGGACTTTGGCGTGAAAAAGCGTGATAATCTACAGTCTGATCATAATATAGATAGTTATATGAATAAAAAGGTGGATAGAATTTATTCAGCAATCTAATATTTATAGAGCGCGGAAATAATTGTCGCCTTCCAATCTCCAATTATACTTTAACGGAATATTTTAAGCTTATGTAGTTTCTCTCAATATACTGAGAGACATTTGAAAGTTTAGGAAAAAAGACCTTCGACCAGTAGATTACAAAAGGGTGGAACAGATCAGCTGGAACTACAAGTTCCAATAGTCGCAAATAGTATCTCCATTCAGTGGGTAACAAGGTTGCCAGGACGTTCAACGGGTTTCATTCATTTTTAGTTCATTCATGAACTGGCTCAGGACTTACCAGCCGTCTGGCATTAGGATCCGCCCCTTGTTGTAGCAATTCGGTGACCGCTTCAATGTGGCCTCCGGCGGCGGCCAATATTAAAGGAGTCGTTCCATCCTGAAAAATTACTTGGTCTGTCGCTAAGAATCACAATAAATCAATAAAAACAAAAACATTTTATCATATTCTTCTCTTTTTAAATTTTCAATTAAATTTAAATACCGCAAAATCTGAATAAACTTCATCTAAGCATATAAATTCATCTCATCCGTGCGTGGTCACCCGTACCTCGATATAATCTCCGTAATGAGTGCTATTTCCCTGCATTGCTTTCTAATTGATTTAAACGGGTCTAATATCGTGATTATTCATAGAAACTAGTATCATTGAACAGGCAATTATATATCGTAAATCTGTCGTACTTCTTCGGTATCTTATGCTCGTTTCGAACTGATTTCTTTTACATACATATATATTCGGTGTGCTGAATCACGCGTCGCCGCAACCATTGGTAATTTAGCGCAATAACGAGGCGATTGTTAGTAAAGTTCCCCAATTGATATAACGACCAATCAAGAAGACTGGTCCTTAATGATGCGATTAATTCAACCGATCGTCTGCAAATTAGCAAAGGAAAATATCTTTAAAATAATATCGCGTGCGAAAACGTCGCGCCACAACGTTCAAACGAAGGTTAACTGCTTCCTCCTCTTGACTAAATTCCAAATTTCCCCCGAGTATAACGATTGAGTTTGACCATGTGCCAAAGTAGAATGAATATCAATGCGTGATCTAATAAACCACTTTTGAAACTAGGAATAACATTCGAATTATTCGATGCGTCGCTATTTGCATAATTAAACGATTGACCCGACTGATCGTCGCCTGGTAACTAATTTCTCATGGTCTACATCTACATATTCGTTATGCGACGCGTCGATGAAAAGAAATACTTCTCTCCTGGGTTTTCTTGCACAATAATTTACTACTTTCACTAAAAATATTCCTAAAACGACAAGTTATAAATTAGTAGATTTCATCATTCTTTTTTTCTTTCCACAATTTAATAATTTTTTCATTAAATACAGATGATTGTATTTTTCCTTTCCTATCACCACAATTTGTTTGCCAATATCAATAATATTGATAGCTTGCAATTTATGATTTGCAAATCATATTATTCAATTGTGCAAGATGATTTTCTTCTACCTTATCTTTGCAGTCGACATGGACACGACCAGAATCGAGAAGAACTCGAAGGCGCTTCGCATCTCCGCGTGCCGCTGCCAAATGTAATTCTACGTCCCAAGGTGATTCTTTCTATAAACAGAAAATGAACAATAACGTTTGAAACTTTAAAAATAATTTTTATTATACACAATGCCGGCCACTTCTTCTCCGGGTATTATTCCCAATTTTATTTCATTTCCTCTCCTCCGTTACTTTTCTTTTACCGAAAGAATATTTTATGATCTCTCGTCAACTGCGTATCGATTAAGCAATCATAATTAGGAAAGGTGGATGAACTAAACTTGTCCGACTGTGACCGAGCTCGTGTTTCGCAATTTCTCTGGTTTTCATATGAAAATCTACTTCTCAATATTTTTAACACGCGTACATATACACCTCTCGAATGTTGGTCTCAGCGAGAGCACTTATTAACGGAATCAACCGAAACAAAATGCTTATCCGTCGTGTACGCTAGAAAATCACGGAATGAGATCACAATTAAAATGCAAATCGACAGACAGCGTTGGCAGGCGAATATCGAGCAAACAAATTCTGCGCTCAAAAGTTTTTCCGAATTTAACGATTTTAAAAAAACAGCGTGTATATATCCCGTTTAAAAAATACACGTACGTAAAGTTATATAAGTTTACCAAAGTACAACATTGTTTAGTACCAGCAACCGGTTTTTAGGTCATCCAGTGTTGAACACGACAATCAATGCATAGAAAGATTTCCCGCGATCTTAATCGATCGCTGTAACCGTGATTATTCCGAACCTCTTATTCATACATGTGTTCTATTAAAATATCAAACGAGAAAAAATGATAATCGGTGTGTACTCGTTCGTAGAATTAAGTGGACGACGTGTTTGCAACTTATTATATACACAGTCAAGAAATGACATCAGTTCGCTGAAACCTCATCTGATCTCATCTAGTTATAACTTTAAGCGTACATACATGTGTGCACGTAAAGGATCACGAGCAAAGTCGTTCTTTTTAATTTATCGTATATGCATGCATATTTTAATAAATGATCATTCCGATGAATACATGCATAAATGATATACAAAATACGTGCATAATGGTACGTAAAAAGCTAATTACGTTTTTTTACATTGTTTCCTTGAGAATGTACATTTTACGTCTTCCTATAAAAAATGTTTCAAACGCGAACTTTTGTGCTCGATTGTTTGTTTGAAATTGTTCCAAGTATAAATACATTTTATCATGCGATTTACCAACGAAATCTTCGAAATCACGTCAAAATGGTGTTTTGTGCTTATCTTGAACTGCATTCAAAAACGTGGCATTCAACGTTTCATTCAAAACATATCGATATAGGAAAGTGCATATGTTCGATGATATATTAAACACAGTGATGTTTTAACAGAGAAATGCTCACCTTCATAGACATGTTCGACGAGCACGTGTAGCTGAAACTCGAGCGATTAACGTTTTGTTGTTCTTATGGGAAAAAATATAAGTGCACTTAGCATTAATGTTGCAATTGCATTGCAGTGCACCGAGCATACTTTCGGCTAGATATCGTGTATTAATTTTAATTGTAACTGGCATGTAAGAAACAATACATGTTTTGAACATCGGGGACACACTTACGTATCACAGTCCGTTTAAATACGCGTAGCAAAACGTTAAATACACCTTCCCGTGTTTACGAATTATGAAGGCACATTACAATAATATCTTGATACACCGGATGACTTCAAGTCACCGAATGCCCGATGGAACTGTACGGCTGTAATATAGATAGGATATGTTTTCCTCGCTGTCCACTTGGCGGCGCTACTAATCGTAGACGATTTAAATTTTTAATTTGAATATAGATATATCACATTGTATACTTAATTTTTATTTGCTATGATATATTTATATATATATGTGTGTGTGTGTCTGTGTTGTTATTTTATACAAATATCTTATTCACTTACTTTTAAAGAAATATTACAAGAAATTATCATAATGAGAAATATATACATTTTTGTTATGTTAATCATATATAATCGATTAAATATCTACTGTATTCAAGTATTTAATAAGAGTATATTTAGAAAAACGGAGAAATTGATATACATCGGTGTGAACATATTAGAAATACATTTGAATTTTTAGGAACATATAGAGACTTATTATCAATGTTGGCAAGCTTGATTTTAGTTTCTGACATATGTAATGTTGTCGGAAAAACTCTTTCTCGTACGAAGCCATTTTATAGTGCGCATTTAGCAGTCAGAAGTAAGAAAATATTTTAATTTAAAAGCTTCTAGTGTCATAATTCTGCACATGCAAAGAAGATTTTATATTTTAAACTTTGTTATAGATATAAAAATGGAGAACGATAACGGAGTAATTGTTGACTTGTACATCCCAAGAAAATGGTATGCGATACACGTGGATTATTGTTTCGAACATATAGTTCTGAATGCTTTATTAAATAAAAATTACAGAAATTAATATTAAATCAACTGAATCTTATAAGTTGTATGTTACAGCTCATCGAGTAATCGTATCATTCATGCCAAGGATCATGCATCTATTCAATTGAGTATTGCTGATGTTGATCCTGAAACTGGACGCATGACTGATTCTCAAAAGATGTATGCAATTTGTGGAGCTATTCGTCGTATGGTACGTTATCTGCTATTATACCAGTTATGTATATGAATTAGTATTTGTTTTTTAGTAATTGTTTATGTAATATTTTCAGGGTGAATCTGATGACTGTTTAGTACGACTTGCAAAAAATGATGGTATATTACCAAAAAATTTTTAATCTATGATAATTATTTTATTCTTTCAATAAAAATATAAAAAAAGCTGATACAGTGTGTATTATTGCATTGAACTAATTATGTTTATAACTTATAATTTTGTTATACATTATATATATATATATCATTTATTATATGATTTGTACATAGTTTTACATATGAAATAATGAATCATTATATACATATATATAATACAGAAAGATAAATTTTTAAATATTTCATGCTTCTTATGATGAAACAATTTTTTTTCATTAATTCCATTTCAAAAATTATGTATGCAATGATCATATAAAAATAAAAATCATTTTAAAAAATATAGTTGTATATGTCAAGAAAGTATAATTTGAAATATTAATATTTAACTGCATTCAACAAAAACATTTACAAACGTGTTAAAATATGTATCAACTTTAAACTTTATATTATACATGTAACATCTTGGATAATAAGAATTAGTATAAATATCTTGAAGAATTATCTAATATTTTTTAAGGACGTGTATGATATAAGTATAGTTTTAATTGATTATTATGTTATTTTAAAATTTCAGTTTATCACATACTAATTGTTATTATAATCAAAGGTTAGTATGTGATCATATTTTCCCTTTTTTTTCGTCTTAAAATTTTTTGTAAATTTATTAAATTAGACATTTATATTAATTGAGTAAAAATATTTCTTAATTTTGTGCACATGTTCCTCATATATATTGTATGCATATAGTTGGGAAAATATTGAAACTTGTAAGAGATTCAATATGCTTTAATTCTAAAAAATATTTTTGTTATATGTTAGTATCATTTACCGGGAACTTTATTTTCAAGCATGAATATTATTAAAAAGTGATGGAACTGATTTGGAATTAATACTTCAGAAATATTACCCTGAGTATAATCCTATTGATGCCATTTTTTTGTTCTTAATTAGTATGATTATTATATTATATGGTTAGGCCAATAAATCTATATATGTTTAAAGATTAGTATTTTTGAAAGAATAAGTAATTCTTAATTACACATGCAGTAAAATTTTATCTTTGTAATAAACTAGTATATAGTACTTATAATTACTAAAAAAAAAAAAAAAAAAAAAATGAGCTTAGAGAATTAAACATTTTTGATATCTATTGTTTTGATAATGATAAAAAATAGAATAGTATTATATAAAATTAAAATTAACGATTTAATAACTTGAATTAATACGTTGGAACATATTTTAATTTTTTTTTTTTCAATTTTTTTAGATTCATTACTATTTTTCTTACAAAAATGTCTTGTGGATTACAAACCTATCTTTTTTAACTAAGATTTATTTGTCTAATTGCAATAAACATAGAAATTTCCTTAGGAAATGAAATTACTGGTCAATCATTCAAGGCAATCTATGATTTTATAAATTTCATGTATATCTTACACTATTTTTATACACAATTAAGCCTGTATATCAAACGTTTAACACAGGAGTGTCTGATAAGGAATGAACGCGATTGAATCTACGATTTTTGAGAATTGTAATCGCTTCAATAAGATCTACTCTTTTACTAAAAAAATCAACTATAGCTTGACCTGTTAAGGCAGATGCCAAAAATTGTTCGACACTTATTGACCAATCTGGACCAGTAGACGCAACTACATTCGATGGATTTCCATTGCGATCATGTGGCTAAAAATTGTGATTTATGTAAAATTTATAATATAAGATATACTATAAGATATACTATAAGATTATTTATTCAATATAAATTGAATGTGTTACCCGTTCCACAGCTGAAGGTGTTTGTTGAGCAGCAATAGCAGCTAAAAGTAAACTATCTTCAGACTCATCTCGACCGACGTAAAACTTTTTACTAACATCGCCTAATTGGAATAAAAGTGTACCTGTTGAAAATATTTATTATTTAATATGAGCTCAAATGTTAATAACACTTTGATGTGTATATAATTTACCTATCGAAGCTATACAATGATAAGTTTCTTGTTCTTCTGGCTGTGCAGGAAACATATCATAAAGAGTTTTCCATAATACAATGAAATGTCCTTGTGACATTTTTGGCACAGTTTTAAGATCTAATGGACTATCTTTAGATGCTATCATGGAACGTAAGCTACCCAAACTTTGAACTTCCCATGATTGATCTCCCTGTTGGCTGGTCAAACTTGTCGATCGAGATAGAGTGCCGATACTTGGTTCTTCTCCTACACTAACTGGCATTTCTAAAGAAGCAACGCTTTGTTCCATACTATCAAAAAAGTCTGTAGCTTCTGCTGCTACTTCAGCACCATCTGATAATGATTTAACTTATCAGTAAATAGTTTCTTATTATAATACTTTTAAATATAAAATATTTACCAGAATGCGTTGGCGATTCAAAATCAACAGGTGTAAGTAGTGGCGGTAAGTGTAGAGTATATAAAAGTTTTAATCTTTGTGTTAAATCTGCAGTCGCTGTCATGCCAATTGCTTGTACTAATTCTCGAAAGTTCAGTAATCCATCACGATTACGATCCATTAACTGATAGTACAATAGTACTTATGAACATTTTCTGTATTTGTTTGATCTTATTCAATAGAATTAACATACATTTCCTAATATATTCTATTATTTTTGATTGTTTTTGTTCCCATTATAGATAACTAATTTAAATATAAATGATTATTTTATAAAATTCAATTAACTTACACGAAATAATCGAGCAGCGAGAGATTCAGCTTGGCTGCATTTTCCCCATGGAGATAAGCCACCAAATAATATTCTAAACAATTCAAAATCTACTTTATATGCTTCGTAAGGTGGCTGCGTTGGATCATAACGATCAGGTTCAGATTTTCGTTGACTCATTAATTCTTCCCTTACTAAACTCAATAGCTCCTACATAGTAATATACATCATTGTATTTTAAGCATTCGTATTTTTTTTATATATTTTTAAAAAATATATTTATATTTATACCTGTAATTCCTCCATTGTCATATATTTATCAACAATAACACTTCTAATTACATTTTTCTCAATTCCATCTTCCAAACTTTGCACTACCCTGAGCCTGTGTTTTAAACGAAGTCTTTCTATACCACCAATAGTTAAAGATCCATATCTTGAATACGCTTCATATATTAAAGTTTGAACAGATATACTCTAAAATAATAAAAATATAAATAGAATCATGAATTTTTGTAAATTAACTCATGTATAAACGTGTTTTTACTCTATTAGGAGCAGCATTGTCAACTGGTCTAGGAAGTATAAGTCCTTCATCATTGTATACACCTCCAAGATAATCTGTTAATAACTGCATTGCTTCACCATCATCACGGCAATTTAACAATTTATCTTGATTCCACTCCAGTACTGTCAATGCTATCTGACACAGGAAGAAAGACCTGTTTACTTCAAATTTCTTCTGTATGTATTTTATTCTGTATTTATTAGAAAGGATGTCAATAAAATTCAATATTTCGACTAATAAAAAATAATTAAAGAGCTAAAAAAACAAAATATGTGTACGCAAAATATGTTATACCTGGAAAATTACTTTTGCTCCATCATAGAAAAAGCAATCCATTATATTTACTGCACTGCTAGTTGGCATGACGCTTAAAAATATGGTTAAGAACCATGAAAGTGATATAACTTTAATGAGACCAAGTTCCTGCAATCTAGCATGTAAAGCTGGTAAATGTTCAGCAGCTAGCTCTTCTAAAAGACCTTGATCAACAAGAGCCCCAACCACTCTTCTGTCATAATAATCAGGTAATAACGATTCACATACATTACATAACTGCCAGAATGCAGATTCTTCTGAACAATAGATCAATAGAACTGAAGCTACTATATTCATGGCCTGACAATAACCTGTTTCAAGACAATTAATTTAAAAATTTTTGAAAACTTTTGATGACAACAAATAAAATTTTTACCAATTTGAGGATTTTTCCAAGCATATGCGGAAAGAACTCTCCTTAAAGCACTGATACCAGTATCGGACTGAAATGCTGGATGTTCCGGTAGAGATCGATGTAAATCTCGTTCTATTTCTTCATTTGCTTGACACGATTTACCTAATGATTGGTCAACTAAGGATTTATATAGTCCTGGATTCATTACCATTTCGTTCAATGCACCTAGAAATAAATTTCTATAAGCTATAATATATATTGCACAATTACATGATATGATTGTGATTGTGTTCACTATATTACCCGAAAAAGTAAGCCAAACTTCTCCTCTAAGAGACTGTGGTACACCTTGAATTATAAGTTTTGCTGTTTCTGTTGTTCTATACATTGTAATACCTCTGCCATATTCTGCAAAATGAAGTTCCCATTGTTTTTCTTTAGCTTCTTGTTTTAATGCTGCTTCACTACTTAATGGAGCTTTAAATAGAGTCATTAATGGTGGTTGTGGCTTCCAATCATTAACAGTTTTAGTTTTCTCACTGTCATTAGATAAATTATTTTGAGAAAGTACATGATCCACGCTTCTATTTTAAAACAGAATATACCAACTGTAATGTAGATATGAAATTATAACATCACAACTAAGAATATTAAATGAATACTTACAAATTTGATATTTTAGATTTCGCTAATAATTCAGATATTTTTTGAACAACAAAATCTCGATCGTGAATCTGAGCGAATAAAAATGACGAGCGAGCAGTTGTCACCAGGATAGATTTGTCTATTCCTGTACTAGATGACTGATTTTCAGCAGGCTCAATAAGCCTTACTTCTCTTAAAGGTATAACTAAACTTACTAATCCTCTTACCTAAATTGAAACGAATATCAATTATGTTTATTAAACATAAATTGAAGTACACACACACACACACACACACACACATTTATAATAAACCATACACTTACCCTGCTTTCAAAACAAAGATAATTTTGAGAAAGAAATATTTTTCCCCAGACATATCTTTTGTTGTATGGTGTCCATAATGTTGCATCAATACTGCCATCTAATTTTTCATTTCCTGGTAATCTGAATTGTAATCTGTAAGCTTCAGAATGCGCTCTTGCATCAAGATCCCTTTTTAAGAAAGATGGTTTTTTAGGTACATTTTTGCTGCAAATATAATTACTAATGTAATTAATATATATGAGTTTTATTCAGAAGTTTCAAAATAGCTTCAAATACCTTAGTTTATTTAATAATTCTCTATCTTCGTTAAAGCCACTTTTTTCATCTATAAGTCTAGCAAAAATAAAATAATATTAATTTATTAAATATATTTTTCATTATTATTTATTGTATATAAATATTACCTTTTCATAGCAATATTTGTAAGCTGTTCCATTAATGAATATGTTTCTGATTTATGAAGAAACATTGAAAAATAATGCTGCAAATAGAATAGAGAATTGTTTGCTAATAAAACTGTAATAACTATAATAACAAACATCACAGTACTTTATTTACCTCTTTATTGTCTCTAGTTACAACACGTATACTATCTGGAAATAAGATGGAATTAGTTTTACTTAATTCAGTAATGTCTGCCCATCTTATGATTAATTTCGTTTCCCTTGCCAAAATATAGGCATAAAAACACATATGATTTATTGATAGGTATAACCATCCTTGTCTAGGCAAGCGAGATTTCCAGTAACTAAAATAGCAAAATGTGAGAGTTTCTTAATTTTACTGAAACTTTATATTTTTTTTAAGTTAATTATACAAGTACCTGCATGAATAATAATTGACCAATTTGTCCTCTTTTGATATATTGAAAAGTTGATGAAATTTGAAAGACACAGTTTTAAATGATTCTGGATCTTCTTCTGTGGACAACACAAAGTTCAATATCATAAGAGAAATTTTATTTCTTAATTAATTTTATAATAAATCATTTACCATCAGCAAATTGACAGTCTGGGACACTGTTTGCAATAATAGATTGTATTTTACAACAAACAAACTCAGTTATTTCCTCTTCGGTGTCAAATGATGTCAAAGTATCCATCAGATTGGAATGAAGCCATTCCCAATTTTGTAAAATTTCTTCATGTGTTAAGGAACATGCAACCGCTATATAAGTTAAGAACATTATTATTTATAATAATAATAATAATTTTTTATATTAATGTACATCTATATAAATCACAAAAAGTTATAAGTTAATTAATTTAAACTTATTTATATTGTACTTTACCCCAATAAACTTCTGATGATGGTGTTTGATGTAATATTCTAAATGGTGGAGGTTTAGTGTCAAAAACACTATCCAATGTTCCTACCAATATAGAAGTAATGCCTTTTGTCTTTCCATGTCCTTTACGGCGTTGTAAAACAAAATATACAGTTGCTTGTTCTGTTACCCTATATAATAAAAATAATAAAATCAAAATCAATTCCTTTTTGAAAATCTTGTTCATTATAAGATGCAAGATGAATTCTTTTTGTCAAAAATGTTACAAAATACTACTCTTCAAAGTATAAAAAAGTGAAACTCAATCGCACGATAGATGAATTTTTCACGATAGAAATACGGTATGTCGTAAAAAGTGCAATAAAGATATAAAAAATAAATTTCAGTAATAAAGGCTGTAATTTTAATTTTACAGTCCGTGATTACTTTTATGCAATTTATTTTTATATAATTTTATATTTTCAGAAATGTGCATATCAATGCAATTTTTCAGTATATATTTTATTTATAAATATCATTGAAGAGGGATGTGGATAATTGGCGTAATGATTTCAATAACATTATTGTGTCTTTTATCCGTGTACAACGTATTATAATTTATACTACATGGTATACTACAATATACTACATGGTATACTGCAATATAAAAAAAATACAGCGACGATTTACAATTTTTAGAATGTTTGAAACTTCCATTGGCAACAGCTAATGAACACGTAACATTCAGCATCGTAATATCGTATAGATACATCCACGAGATGTAAATAGATACTAAGAAAAAAGTGTCAAACCGATTAAAAAGTATTTATTTTTCTATTCAGAAGAGTACGCAGCAATAAATAAACACTTAAAAATTGGCCGTATTTTTATGTGTATGTTTGTCAGCTGTCTTTGACATACGATGTAAACAGTAATTATAACAGAAGATTAAACACGTATCAATTTACCAAAGAGCGTTTGCCAGTAAAACTTCTTGTGGCTTCACCCACATATTGATCACCGTTCTTCCAGCACATATGGCACTAACGATACGAATTCAAGCACAGTTTACCCAAGACACTAGCAAAATTCGCTGCCAGCAGTAAAAAAAATACTTGCCAAAGATAAACACTAATATGAACTTTGCTACGAATCGGTCGTTGTAAACTGCGTCAATTACTGTAATTTTGCCATACTGGCAACTCGAAATGTCACTATGCGTTCAACATTTTTGTTTTGTAAAAAGATTTCTTCCCTTTTGAGAAGGCTTTTTAGTACTTCTCATACATTATACAAATTAAATGAGATGTATGATTGTAAATAATATTACTTTGATATATATATATAATTACATATAAAGATTGTAACAAAGCGATTGTAATATTTTTAAGATAACATCTTTTGCAATTGTAACTGATAACACGTTAAAAGATTTTGACGCTACTTAACAATGTGCGAATTAATTATTTTTATTTTACAATAAATATGTAAATCATAGATGTCGCTACAAATTCTAATTCATGTGAACTCGTGTAAGTAATAACGACGATACGAACCGAACTAGGTTACGTACTCTCGCAAGATTTTTCATTGCAGAAAAAATGGCGTCTCTCGCGGGAGTTCGTATTTTAATAAGAAATACCGGTAAATTTAGAAATCCGATTAGTCAAACATGTTTACGAAGTGCTGTTACACAACTTCAATCAAATGAACGATATTTTCACTGTAAGAGACAAAATATCGTCACACTTCTACCACAGGTAAACACTGCTTTTTTATGATTTTCATCAATTCTTTCCGCTGGTTCATATACCGCATTTCAATTTAAGCATTATGTAATCAAAATAATTCAGATTTCGATAAAACAACGAATATAAGTTAAATTTTAAACGTTCGTAATATTGGTTTCGTACGTTATGTCTTAACTAAATTGAATACGCATAACAAGATTGAGTAAGTAAAATAATGTTCAATCTTGCGAGATTAACATCATAGATAAACATCAAGATATTTAAATTTTCTGTCATCGTTTGAGAATATATGTTGTATGACAAAATATGTCGTGTTGTATAATAAAAATCAATACTTTACATATTGTGTATATTATAATTATATAAATAATCGTCATTATTTATCCTATGATGTTTAGATAATATATAATGATATTATAAATGCAGGAAAATATACAATCTGTACGTACTTATAGTACAAACCCTGACACTAAAAAAATTGAAGAACGTGTGTTGAATGTAGTCAGTGCATTTGATAAAATAACCACTGATAAGGTTGTATAATTATATACTTCTTTAAATACTATTATTTTACAGGGCACACGAGTCAAGCAGGTGCGTCAATACAGTATTGCTGAGCCAATGTCACTTGATCTTATTCGCAAGCGTGTACTTTTGGTACTCAATCTGTATGATAAAATTGATCCTCAGAAGGTATCTATTCACAAGAATAATATAACACATAAAAGATACTTGTGAAGGTGTTTAGCAAATCTGATTATAAAATTTGTTAATTTGCAAAATATAATTTAAAAATTTTAATATTTTATGTAAAATTATAATATCTAGTAGCATCATTATTGATGTTTTATATTTGTTAAAACACCTTGATAGATAGCTTCTCAGAAAAAGAATATGATTGATTAACACCTCGCTTGAATCGTAATGTCCCTGTAATAAATTCATATATAAATCCTATTATTTATCTATTTTTGAAATACATTATAATTAAAAATTTCATATTTTATGCAGTTATCTTTGGATTCTCATTTCATCAATGACCTGGGTTTGGACTCTTTAGATCATATAGAAGTTATAATGGCCATAGAAGATGAATTTGGTTTTGAAATACCAGATATGGATGCAGAAAAACTTTTACGACCTACGGATATAGTACGTTACGTAGCAGATAGACAGGATGTTTATGAATAAATATTCATGTTATAAGTCATCTCATTAATCAAGCTTTTTTATTTTTAAAAAACCATTGTATAAAATATTTTCAATTTTAAAATTTGAACTTTATTTCTTCTGTATATACTATAAATTGTAGTAAAAATAAAGTGTTTCACTAGATTAAATTATGTATTATACTGCCTTGTATTTAATATGAAATAAATAAAAGAATACGTTCATTGAATATTTTTTTTCCATGTGTAAATATATATATATATATATATATATATATACACACACATATATACATATACACATTACTTTTAAATGAAGGACCAAGTGCTACTATATTAGTGATAGTATGGTGTCGCTACTCTCTAGGCCGACATTACGACATCTCGGATCTTTTTATTCGATTCAATCGAACGTGCATGCTAATCGGATGCAAGAACTGGAAAAATGAAGATGGCGGACGGATGTGTATTCTTTAGAAGAAATAGACCCGGAATCACAGCAAAGGTTAATAAAAATGTTAATTTTAAATGAGAATTTTTTTTTTTTCATGTTTCGTACGTTATCGTACAATAGTAGTTCGGTTATGTACAGCGTACGTACAGAAATGTTCAATTGCGTTTTTGATGTATCTTTCAAAAATCAATGAATGCTTTATAAAGAAACTATTGTTTACAAACTATAATAATTTATAATATTTTGTTTATATTATTTTATGTTCTTACTCACGTACTAATTGTATGTGAATACACTCATAGGTTATCCCCTTGTACAAATTTACTCAAAAATTTTGATAGATAATGGCAATACAATACTTATTACTTTCTAACAGTTAATCAATTATCGTAGTAGATCATTTACATGATAAGTGAGTTACATAAATGACATTAATTTCTCATTTCTTATTAGACATTCCTAACTTAAGAAACTTTTTCGTTTAGAATTTCTGTAGATGGCCTGATGAACCTTTTGAAGAAATGGATAGCACATTGGCCGTACAACAATATATTCAACAAATGATTAGAAGAGATCCATCTAATGTCGATCTAATATTAAAAATGCCAGAAGCGCAAGATGAAGCAGTATGGAAGTATGAACATTTAAGACAGTTCTGTATGGAACTAAATGGTTTGACAGTAAGACTGCAAGCGGAATGTCATCCAGAGGCTTGCACTCAAATGACAGCTACTGAACAATGGATATTTCTTTGTGCTGCACATAAAACACCTAAAGAATGTCCAGCTATTGATTATACGCGACATACACTTGATGGTGCAGCTTGTTTACTTAATAGTAACAAATATTTTCCTAGCAGGTGTATATAGTATCAAAAGATTATCAGATAAGAGATTACAATATATAAATATTTCTTTATGTTTTATTTCAGAGTAAGTATCAAAGAATCTTCAGTAGCAAAACTTGGATCTGTTAGTCGGAGAGTTTACAGAATTTTTTCCCATGCATATTATCACCATAGAACAATATTTGATGAATTTGAAAATGAGACTTTTCTATGTCGCAGGTAAACTGATTATTTGTAGAAGCATTGACAAGAATATTGTTACTTAATTAATTGATTCTTACTTTTTACTTCAGGTTTACAGCATTTGTGACAAAATATAATTTGATGTCGAAAGAAAGTTTGATAGTACCAATTATGGAAGAGGAGGGAACGACAGAGAGTGAAGCGTAGGACTTGAATGTTTATTTACATTGCCCAAGATTGATTTGTCAGATTTAATGAAATCGTTGAAAATATCGATGTACTGAAATATCTTTTGTAGTTCCAATTGTAAGAGCACTGGAAAATTTTGGTAATCCGTTTAGAAATATTTTACTAGAATTTCTCGTTATTAATTGAATCAATACAATTTAAAACTATCATCATGTTTAAAACTACATGTTTGCAGTATTTATTGAAAAATGAATTCATTTTAAACAATATATTCTATGCATTAATGAATATTACATTTTTAATACAGTAATTTAGAACATTTCACAAGAGAATTTGACAAGAAATTCAAGTGAATTTGGAGTAAAAATATTCAATTTTTTGTGTAGCACTTTATTATGTATCTTATATCTTCTCTTTAGTATTATACATTTATATAAAAATATTTAATTTTATTAAAACTACAGTGAAGAGCCTAGCTGTGATCAATGACTGTATCACAGTGAAAAATTTAATTTAAAGTAACATAGCTACGCAAAACAATCATACGATCCAGTTAGTCTTATTTTAAAACGCGAACCTTGACAATCGAAAGCTTGTTTTTTTTTATTTTACATCATGTTACATCAGCGGATAGGAAAGTGAGGATACAACATAATGTAAAATTATCTTCGGAAAAATGAACTTGTGACCATTTTTCATTGTCATTGATACAGTTACGTTAATCACTGTATATAAATTTATATTTCTCTTTATAAGTAAATTAATTACGATATATTTGACTAATTTTTTATGTGTGATTATATTAAATATCGACATTTTTTACTTTATTGACTCATCTTGAGAAAATGAATACATTTATTGTAGCAAGAGTCGTCAATATGACGTAACTATAATCATTACGCAGTAACCAAATTAAGCACTTATATGCATTATTAGCAATGGTAATAAATGTTGTAGTGTTCTTATTTATGACATATTTATCTTACGTGGGATTGAAATGTTGTACTTTTTCCTCCTGTTATTGATATGACTCTCAATACTAAGGATGTTACATTTTTATCGTCTGCGAAGTATTAAACGTAAGAAGAATGATAAAAACCTGTTATCAGGGCACTCACAAACTAAGACTAGAGAATACAAGTAAACATCATTTGTCAATTCGTTTTATAATCATATGTTTTTATTATTCGACAAAGTTAATTTGTTTAACAATTAATAATTCCTGCAATAACAAGGTTGAAAGTGTTCTCTAATCTTATTAAGAAAAAACAATATCAGTGCCGGGAGATCATCTATACTACTGCCGAAAACGTAAGCTCTAATAAATAGTTCACACTAATAATTAATGTAAAACATAGGAAAATTGAAAGAAGAATTACACGTACTTTGGAAACTATTGCCTTTCGGTTTATTATATCAATGTATCAATTGCGATTAATTCAAACAAGGTTTTTTTGTAAGCTTATACGAATTTGATACAAAGAATATATTACTAAGAAAGCAGAGAAATGTAAAGTGTTCTTCCTTCCAGTTTCACCAATGGTGGAAAAAAAAGAGACATCGTGAAAGAATTTTTAAACAATTTCATTTATTCTTGATGAAATGTGATTTTTGCTAATTGTCTATTGCGAGTAACTTTTTCTAAAAACCAAACGAAAGAAAAATCATGAAGTTAAATCTCTGTAGAAGGCAGTGTAATTTTCATAGTATATATTATAAGTGCAATGTGCATGTATGCTATAACACTGTATATATAATTTGTAAATAAGAAACTCGACATGATCAGTTAACAGAAGATCGAATGGACAGAAATGCGCCGAAATTGCGTGATTATTTCTGTAATAAATATGCATGTACTGACAAAAAGTAAACTTTTTACTTGATACGAACTTAACTATGTTACGTTTTTACGATTTATGATTAACAATCATACGACGAAGAATTCATACGTTTGTCTGTAATTATACGTATTACGCAAATTATTCTTAATCGAATTTTATTTACAATTTAATTTTCCCCGCTTATACTATCGACCATCGTTTGCTCTTTTCTTCTTTTTTTTCGGTGGCGCTTCTGTTTGCTGCTCTTTCTTTGACCTTTTTTGACCAGTCCTCAATCCCATAGCTGCGAATTCCTTGGCATCGATGCGGGTCACATTATTACCAGCTTCCTGTTTTTTACTTTTGCTCTCATTTTTCATTTCTTCATCATCTAAGAATTCTCCATTATCACCAGGCGCCTGATACCTACACACAACATCATAAAAATAGTATAATACCAATATGATCGAAAGATTTTTGTTAAACACAACGTATTACCCAGATACTGATGTGTCCTTTACTTCTTTTGCAAGTAAAATATGTATCTCCGGCACGTGACGAACTTTCACATTTTCGTCAGTTTCATTCTCCTTTTTCTCTTTCGATTTCTTTGACCTTTAATGATACATGTGGCTCAATTAATAAAGAAATAAAGAGTGCTACACTGTACTATATAAAAGCGTATAACTTACTCCACGAAACGTATGTTGGTGATCTGATGAAGACCTTCTTGTTTCTTTTTGAAAAGTTCCGCACAAGAAATAGCTTTTCCAACACCTTGTCCAGTCGCGGTCCAAACAACGCTGTCATAATTCGAGAACTCTTTCAACGCGTATCCTAGAACGTTCCTAATTTTCGTGCCGCTTTTTACCTGAAAAAAATTACCAATCAAACACGAATACGAGACGAAAATGATTTCGTTGTTCCGTGAACATTCTGAAATTTACTCGCATTAGAAGAAATTTCTCTGTTAAATTCGGTATAGGAATTCCCGGGTCTGTCGGTTCGGGTTCTACGTTTTTCATCCACTTCTTTCTCTTCGATTTTGATTTGCCCATCTGGAAGAAAACCGATGAATTATACTTTTTGTCATCTAAATTAAAATCAATGAATAATTCAGAGATTGGAGATTTTTACGATTTATATTAACATTAAAAAAATATATATATATTTCTGATATGTAGCTTCGATTTTCTGACGATCTCTCTGTGATCTTAAAGGGAATCATTGCAAAAGTGGAACCATGAAATGGTGAGGAGACCGCGTCTCTCTGCCAGTAGGTCATGAGTTCGTAGGCATCGCTTCTTCGGCGTGCCACTCTTGGAACCATTCATGGAACTTGGAATGACGGAGTACAGTCTTGCACATAAACCTCCGCCGATTTCATTCTACTTCATCTTCCGTAGGAAATATCTACAATTCCTTCAAGTTGTCAACTTAACGAGTTAACTTGGCTTACACCGAATCTGATAACATTTCATTATCATTTTAATAAATGATAATTAATATATGCATCTCGCAAAGATGCATTTGTTCTTCATAGAAAGGGCACTGATTAAGGTGTTGTACTTATTTTTACGTTTATCACTAAAATAAAATCAATTAGCGAATAATTGATTTCACTTTTTTACAATTCAATGAATTTACGTCAAATCCAATTATGTTTCATTTAACAAATAGCAATCAATCCATTCTCACAAAGGTGAACTTATTCTTCGCAAAATATCATTGTCTTAAGATAAAATTAATTAGTAAATAAGTTTTATTCTTTTGTAATTCAAAACGTTTAGGGGGTAGATACTCCAAGTGAAAAGTGTCCATCGTTAGTCCGACGCGCCACTTTAAAGCTCGACTCTGTTGAAAAGAATTTAATCCTAATCGAAGATACATTTTCTTATGAATGAATTCAACAGTGTAACCGTGCAGATTTGTAACACGCTTGAGTTTAAAAAAAATATAAGCTAATTATTGAGGTGAAATTTTAAGATGAAATAGACAGTTCTGAAGATGTGGAAGGTATGTTCATCTTCATTGGATGGTAAAGAATTTAATAATCTGATTTATAGTAAAATTCTGCGTTTAAATAGGTCACAGAAGAGTTAAAATATATGTAGGTCAGAAAAATTATAATCATGCTATTACTTCAGAAAATATTGTATTGATAATCTTATGGCTGTTAAATCGTAGTTTTGTAACATAAAAAAATAAACGAAGAATCTACCTGTAAAATAAATGCTGCACTGAAATGCTACCTGTATTCCAAATCGTCGAAAACTGAAACTGCTTAGATCTGTCAATCAATATATGATTCGTTGATCGTCAATTAATATCGATACTTCGTAGAATTAAACTGCTAGAACATCCTTCAAAACTTCGCGTTCGATACAAAGAAACTTTTCGATGTAAAGTTAAGCCTACGTGCAAGAACAAATTCCATTTTCAAACACTCATATTTATTTCTATTCTAACGATTCGATCGCTCATGATCATCAATTAATATCAATCTTCCGCGGGATGAAACTGGGGCATCTCTCGAAAGTTCGATATAATTTCCGGAATGCCGAGGCGAACTTAGAAAAAGCATCGGGGCGGTCTGAGGGATCCTGTACGGAAAGCCCCATCAATATTTTCCAATCAGCATTCGATTGCACGGTCTATCCCTACCTCTTCCCCGGCTCGCTCGTACTCGGGGGTAGCCACGAAGGGTGTAAGGGGGTCGCAGTGTAGGCGTATATGGTGGTGGTATGCGGCATAGCCGGCATAGCGCCGCGACGCCCCGACGCCATATTGCATTATTAAGCACCCCTATCAGTCTCTCGCCCCTGCATTCCAGCATTATGAACGTTTTTATCCCTAAAAGGGCGTCGTTTTGCCTATTTGAAACGAAACGAGCCGGCTTCCGTCGCTGGTTGCCAATCGGTTTCACGCGTCGTTTCACGCGGACCCCTGATCCTTGAGGAAACCTTCTACGTTCTTATCCTATTCGCGCGACTCCCACCACCATGGATACGTGTCCCTCTCATGGTACACGTACTCTCGGCAATTTTGCTAGAGAGACAGTGACACCTTGTCTGATCGATCCCTATTAAACATTTAGCCGTGGAATTCCTTGAAAGCACCTCTAGTTCCGTGCCCGCTACGTCAGAAATCATTATTTGTTCTATATCCGGGTGCAGAGCTGTTACGCCACCGCTCGTGCATGTCGCGTCGTCGTAGGCAGGTAGTCGAGGACATTACGTTTCCATCTTCGAATTGTCGTATGTCGGTGTGACGATTTACAGAGAGAGAAGCTTTGTACAAAAGCAGGACAACGAATGGGTAAAAACGAACGAAACGAGTTCCCCAGTCGTTCGACGTATCAACATATCAGAGATGTGTTTCGTCGATGTTGGTGCAGCGGTTTCGAACATTGCCTCTTAGCCATCATCCTTTGGGAGTGTTTTCCGCGATTCGATCCGACGTTGTTTCGCTCGAGCGACGAAAGAACCTAATTCCGGCGCGGCAGGAGATCAACGGAGATTTTCGATGCATCGGGAAATTCTGCAAGAAAGGAAAGGTCAAGGAGTTCGGACCACTTTTCGTGCAGCGGCAGTGATCCTCGCGACTTTCGAAAGAGAGAAAAAGAGAGAGAGAGAGAGAGAGAGAGAGCGGTACATTCTGCGTCTGACACCTTTTTAACGATGCCTACGCGCTCCTTTCCCATCGTAATAAACCATCGCGCGTATCCAGAAGCTCGGTTTTCAATTTATTCGAGTGGCCAACCCTTCTATGGCGAAGACGCTCGACGATTTCATCGCGGATGAACAGGGCGAGCCGTTTCCACAAGTTTTCCTCTGGCATCCTGGAGAGGAGTCTCGCTCGCTCGCTCGCTCTCTCTCTCTCTCTCTCTCTCTCTCCCCTCGAACGATTGTATGAATATTTCCCAGTCGATCGACCTGCGGAATGAAATTTCCCCACCCGGGAAACCTCTGTTTCGACGTATGACCTATTACGAAATCGAGCAACCATTCAACGATGCGCTCTCTAACAGCCACGTTGTTCGTTAGAACTCGCATTGGTTTAGCAAGATTATTACGTTTCTTTCTCGCAGCTAATACACGTGGCAAACAACGGCTATGTAACCGACAAGTGCAACAGATGCGACGGACGCGGTGAATTATGAAGCCTACCATTGCTTCATTTCCTGGAATCCTGGAAAGCCTTTGTCATTAGCCGAGAACGCCCGCACCCTAAGACGATCGTCCCTTTTGTTCCAACCAAGAAGCACCAGCGTAACTCAAAAATTTCAATTTAACGCAAAAATTCTGTTTAATTGATTTAACGACGAATATCGTCGAGGAGAAACAAGGAAACGAATTTTCAGAGACACGAGTTTAATCAGAAACAGTTGTTTAATGCTTCGTAACCATGAAGATTGGACAAAGAAGATTCGGTACTATCCCTACATGTCCGTTTCGATCGTCTCCTTGACGGAAATTGTGTTCCAAGTCGTATATACATAGATCTACCCGTCTCTCCCGCTCGTCCTCGCAAGGATCCGCGAAGAAGATCCCACGGGAGGACGCGTTTGCGCAGCAGCCGAAGAATCCTCGCTGCCTGGATCCTCGATATATCCGCGGTGGTAAGCGAGGCTCGGGATTGCTCGGTCGTGGCTCATTCAACGTACACCGGTTGGACCTTTCGATCTCTGTCTTCGCTAGCAACAGGTAGGCTAGTTTTTCGCGTGGGGACCACGAATTTTCGTTCGACTTGTTCCCGATCGTGACGAAAAAAGTGAAATTGGAAATGTATTCGGTATATCTTCGTGTATCGTAGAGCAAGTTTTAAGGGTAGTTTTTCGAATCGTTGAGAAACAAAAAACTGTGCCCGTGCGAAGGGTTGATATCATCCTGTCGAATATAATTTCTCTCTCTCTCTTTTTTTTATATAAATCTGTCGCTTTTATTCCATGTTTCAGTGAAATTGAAAAGATATTTAGACGTCTTTCTGTATCGTATATATCAAGATTGGAGTAATTTTTTTCATCTTATTAAAGAATAAAGAGTGTTTGTGTAAAAGATCGATCCCTCGGTCGAGTACGATTCTCTATAATTTTTTTTAACGAATCGATTGCTTTTACTATCGATGCGAAATTAAAAAGATTAGATTCTTTTTCGCATCGTGGCTGGCGTAGTTTTTTAAATTGCCAAAGAACAAAGAGTGTCCGTGTGGAGGATTCTTCGATCGAATATAATTCTGCGTTCGCTAAATTAATTGTTTTCATTCGATGTGTCATTTCAGTGAAATTAAAAAATTATTCAGACAATTTCACGTATATCGCGGAAGAAGATTGAGACCATTTTTTTTAGTCGAAAGGGTTTAGTTTGATCCTTTGATCAAATATATTTTTGGATTTGCCAAGTTTTCTTTCTTTCTCGGTTACTTATCTGTATGCATTCAATGTGTCGTTTTAGTGAAATTAAAAAAAAGCTACAATTACTTAAAAGTAGGAAAAAAAGAAACTTGTGATAATCGTGATGACAAATGAAATCACGTCCTGTCGAAAGGTTCTCGAGAGCGAGAATACAGATCGCGTCACCATGGATATCGAAGAGTTTCGTATGCGTGGCAAGGAGATGGTGGAGTACATTTGCGAATTCATGAGCAACATTCACAATCGGAGAGTAACACCGGACGTTGGTCCCGGATATTTGAGACCCCTTCTGCCATCGGAAGCACCGCAAGAACCGGAGTCTTGGGAGGACATTATGAGGGACGTCGAATCGAAGATCATGCCCGGAGTAAGTGAAAAGAACAACCGCTTCTCTCGTTCCCTGCGTTTCTCACGGTGTTTCGCGAACGATTTCAAGATTTTGAAAATCACGAGGGAAAAAAACATCGATCGTTACTTGCAGATAACTCACTGGCAACATCCACGGTTCCACGCGTACTTTCCAGCCGGAAATTCTTTCCCATCGATTCTCGGCGATATGTTGTCGGACGCGATAGGCTGCATCGGGTTTTCGTGGGTGAGTTTGACAATTCTTTTTTTCTTTTCAGAGAAAAATACTCGTACAATGGTATTAGAGATTATTTGCTTTTAACATTTGACATTTCTTCGAACAACATTGTATTAGGTATATTAGATACAGACGAAATGTCGTTTCTTCGAAGTTTAAATTTGTCAATTGTCAATTTTATTGATTAAACCTTAAGAAGTAGTCGGATAATTTACTTAAATTATTAAATAATTAGAAAATTTAATATTGATATCAATGTCTAATAATACCGAGCAAATAATTAAAAGAAAATTATTATTTCTCGTTTGCGTTATGAATGCAACATCCTCGTTACTCGTTATATATATGTCGTGTCGCGATATATATTTCTACGCGTCATAATATATTTCATTGCTGCGTATCGCACATTATGTTCTACATTTCATTAAATGTCACAAATATAATAATTCTCAAGCTGTCAGAGTCTCATCGATGCACGAATTCAATTTTCTCGCAAAGATTAGAATGTGAGCATAGGTCGCTGAAACCTGACAGATTGATCAAGTTTGTTTGCACGGTCATCCCTGTATTGTTCTAGGCGGCCAGTCCAGCTTGCACGGAGCTCGAAACGATAGTCTGCGACTGGTTCGGTAATTCAAGATTATCCCGTTAAATATCAACTGAATATATATGAAACATTACAAAAATTGTGTGCTAAATTTTCAGGCAAAGCTATTGGTTTACCGACGGACTTTCTTTACTTCAGCTCCGGTAGCAAAGGCGGTGGTGTGATACAAGTAAATACTTTGATCTTTCGAAGAGAATCAGTCCTTTTACTGTCGATTAGACAATAACAGATTGCTGGAAAAAAATGTGTACTTTTTTTTTTCCACGAAAGAAAGATATTTCTAACGTTGTGCGTTTGACAAATTTCGAAGCAAGGAAGCAAGCATAACTGTTTTTCAAGTATTCTGCGCGATGTACAGGCTTACTAATACTAATTGCTAAAGGGTTATTCAATTAAAAAATAGAAGCAAAGAAATTAAAACAAAATTCAAATAAAATAAAATAAGTCGTTGTATAAATTGTAGGCAACAAACTAATCGTCAAACGAATTATAGGGTTCGGCTTCGGAGTGTATTTTAGTATGTATGCTGGCAGCGAGGGCGCAAGCAATTGCCAGATTAAAAGAGTCAGCTGCTCACGCACATTTGGACGAAACTGCTCTTTTAGGCAAGCTGATGGCTTATTGCAGCCGTGAAAGTCACAGCTGCGTGGAGAAAGACGCGATGATTTGCTTCGTGAAATTGAGAATTTTGGAGCCCGATGAAAAAAGCGTTCTTCGTGGCGAAACTTTACGTCAGGTAACGTAATACGATATTTAATACATCAAATAACTTTTTATATTAGGTTTCATCTTTTTTTTTTCTTTTTTTTTTTAATTAACCTTGTAAAAGTACGAAATTGCATAAACACTCGTAATCTACTTGCACCGCTATGCGTTCCGATCGTTCATTTCGATCAAAGTTTCCTTCTTCGGCATCGTCCATGTTTCCTTCCTTCAGGCAATCGAGGCTGACGTAGCCGAGGGATACATCCCCTTCTTCGTCTCCACTACTCTGGGCACGACTGCTTGCTGTTCCTTCGACAATCTCAGAGAAATCGGTCCAGTTTGCAAGAAATACTCCGGCGTAAGATGATCGACCCTTTTCCAAGAAAGATCTATTCTCGTTATTCGTACGTCTTGAATCTCGAAATTTTCGCTGTCGCTCCCTCCCTCGACAGGTATGGCTGCACGTGGACGCAGCTTACGCAGGCAACTCGTTCATTTGCCCGGAATTGAAGTACCTGATGGCTGGCATCGAGTACGCGGATTCTTTCAACACCAACACGAACAAATTCTTGTTGACGAACTTCGATTGTTCCTGCCTTTGGGTTCGCGACAGGTTCAAGCTGACCGGTGCACTCGTCGTCGATCCACTTTACCTCCAGCACACACACGCGGACACAGCCATCGATTACAGGTACGTCGATTCCATCGACGTTGTTTATTTCATTAAAAAGGCAAAGTGGGGTGGGTGCGACGCGATCGTACGAATTTCGAATTTCCCCGGAAGGTATTTCAGTATTTGCCAAACCGGTTAACTCCGCGAAACCAAGAAAATAGGGGAACTGACAAAATTACCGTGTATTAAGATCATTTGTTTAAAATAGTATCTTAACTTTTACTTTAAAAACAGCATCAACGATCATTACATAAGCTCTAATTAAGCTTCAATCAATAACACTATCTGTATTTGGACGAAGTATCTAATTATTTCGAAAAATTTCAATATTTTTACACGAGTATTTTTACTCACGGAAGAGTTTTGAAATATATGTAGAAACGAACGATTGTTTTCATAAAGATGATCTTTCCTTTTAAATGACATTAATTTTAATTGTTTCCGCGCCATTTCGTGCGCAACGATTTTTCTACGATATTTTTTCAGAGACAAACGAGCTAAGAACAATTTGTCGTTACCACAATATTTCTCAAAGTGTACTCATTTCTACGCATTTTTCACCCGCAGACACTGGAGCATACCACTGAGCCGACGATTTCGATCGTTGAAACTGTGGTTCGTGATGAGAAGCTACGGGATATCCGGCTTGCAGGCCTACATTCGGAATCACGTACAACTGGCGAAGAGGTTCGAGGCGTTGGTGAGGAAGGACGCGAGATTCGAACTCTGTAACGAAGTTGTGGTGAGCGATCGGGAGACAATGTGAAAGGAAGAGGCTCAGAACACGCGTCGTAAAATTACCAAGTTTTATCGTGTTAATTAAAACGGTTTTCAGCTGGGTTTGGTATGCTTCCGCGCGAAAGGCACCGACAAGCTGAATCAGAAGCTCCTCAGCACTATCAACGACTCCGGAAAGCTGCATATGGTGCCGGCCCGGGTGAATCAACGTTTCACGATTCGTTTCGCGCTTGCTGCGCCGAATGCCACCGCTTCTGACGTTGGTTAGCAATATCGTTGTCGGTTGATAACATACTCGCTTTCAAAAATTCATTCCCCCCCTCCTTATGAATTTCCGCTTTTATTTTTACGCTGTAGACATAGCATGGAGCATAATCACGGATTATCTGGCCGAGCTGTTGGAGTCCAAGGTGAGCGAAATCTCGCCAACTGGAATTTCATTGACGTGATTTTCGGTGATTGACGTTTTGTCAATGTGCGAACGCGTTATCTCGAATTGCAGGACGTTATGGACGAGCTGGCAGACATTCGCGAGAAGAAGAGGAAAGCCACGTTGGAGCAGAGGAGGTCCTTCTTCGTTCGCATGGTGTCCGATCCTGCGATTCAGCCTGGCTTCACGAAAACGCCGAACAGGACAGGGGCGAAACTCGACGCTCAAGCAACGATCGGTGGCATCGGATCGAATCCAACGAACACTGCAACGTAAGACCTGAGTGTGCGCCTAAATTGGATTTAGAGCGAGAGTTGACGAAAATCACTGATTTAGCTTGTCTGACGTTAGACGCTCGTGGATATCGTGGCCATTGGCGTATTTGAGGAAGGATACCGCCGACACCAGCGAATTATCTCTCAGGTACGTTGCGAATTTTTACTCTCGAAAATTGTCATCTCTTCTTTCTCTCTAGGCGAAGGTTTTGCATTTGAAAAATTTTCTTTCTCTGAAACTTTCTTAAGTAGAAAGATATTTTCTTGCGTGGCTTGTGTTTCTTTGAATTTCTCCTCTTTAAAATTCTTTCGTATTCTCTTTTCTCCAAAATTTTGCAAAATTGAAGGACACGTGTTAAAAATCTACGTTATCTTCTTCCCTTCTTTGTGAAATTCTCTTAAATTAAAAGATATTTTTATGTAAAAAAATACCAGATCGCCGTTTTTTCGACAATGACTGCAAGTTTGCTCTTTTCTTTCGACATAGTCACTCCAAAAATTATTCCATTGTCTCGTGAATATGAGTATCTACTACAATATTTAATAGTAATATAATACAAAGAGGTTGAAACATGATTCCTCTTAAATCAAATTGTCCTATTAACTAAGAGGGATAATTTCAGATTTCGTCATTTGGACACCATGGTACGACTAAAAGCAGGCGGCACCGGAAGTCGCCGCGGGAGCAGCAACGGATGCAGCCCGGATCCATCGCCATCCGCCTCGCCGTCCCGTGGAAGATCGCCAAACGGCAGGGCGTAAAACGCTTCCCGATCGTCCATCGTCTTTTCCTCAAGTTCCCTCAAGTTTCTTCAGGTGCATCGATAGGAACAAAACTTAAACAACGAGACAAGAGTCGCCTCTCTCGCAATCGTACGGATACTGCCGACAAGATCGTCGATAAGTAGATAAAGAATAACTAAAAGAAACGATACAAGATCCTCTGAAGGAAGAAATTCTCTTAAAATCGCTCAGCAACGAATGACGAGAAACGAACGAAAATCTAGTCGAAAATTGATCGACGACCCCGTTCGACTGTGGCATGATTTCTCGCCGCTTGTTTCGCGTTTAACCACCCCTCTGCCCCCTCGCTCGCGACAGTTGCAAAGTTTCGCGTTCTCGTTTGAAGTAAGCAGCGTCTCGATAGATATAAGCACATCGTCTTTACTTGCTTATCGATCTGTTTATGTAAGTGTGCTCTCTTTTGAATCGCGACGGAATCCACGCGACACGTGCTATATATATAACGTATTACTCTACATAATATAAATTACGTACTACGATATATAAAGCATGCTCGATACAGCGAAGAAGGATTTCGAAAGTACAGAAACTGTGGACCCTCGAACTCTGGGGGGGAGTTTTAGAAAACGATTCGACACTCGAGTTACATTAAATGTTACATTAAAAAAACGATATGATTTAAATCAGTGGAATTCAGATTTCAGATTAAACCGTTAATAATAAAATTGAAAAATTGCATAGTACAGAAAATACTGAACAATACGCCTACGCCGATTTTGGTCCCAGTCTTGATCGGTGTGTTTAATCGTCAAACGATACTGAAATGAACGAACAAAATTTCACTTCAGTCGGCTGATACCCAAAACTCTTCGTTCCCTCCAGTTTCTTGCTCGAACGTGAAATCAAACCGTTCGAAAATCGAGGGTCCATTGTATTTCCAATTTGTTATTCGCCATGTCATGTCGGAGCGTTAATAACCGTTTTCTGTGTCGTTCTAGATATATTTGTGGATTGGCCCGGCATACAAGAACGGGGTGGGATAAAAAACATGAAACGGAAACTCGTGTCGCGGGAATATCGATAAAAGGTCATAAAAAGCTGTTCGTTACGCGATCGAAAAGGTTGGGGTCACGAGAGTGAGCGATGCACCTGGACCGTTTTGCTCGATTTGCTTGATCGTCTTTGACCCCTTGTTCCCACCCTCCACCCCTTTCTCTTTCTCATTTAAATAACATTTCAATTTCATTTCGATTCTGCATTTCCCTAAAACTCGTTTTTTGCGCGAATGAAATTTCACGCGGTTGGAGAGGCAACGCGTTGCACGTGGCTCGGACGAATATACGCGATCCAGCGACGTTCCCTTGCCGAAGGATGCTACGTCAAGCGAGAAAAACACTCGCGATAGTACACAATTAACGGGTAGAAGGGGAAAATTGTCGATGATATCGATCATTGCCGGTAATTACACGAGCGACAAGTATCAACGGAGGATGTTGCAAATCGACGAGAGATCAGAGGATAATCTCCGATTATATAGAGAAATAAACAAGCGCAACTTATTGTAAAAAAGAATATCTGCCGGAGGAACACTTGTTTTTTTTTTTATCAGCGGAAGAATCAACACGGCTAAAAAATTTTAACTGACTAAAACTGACTCAATAATAAATGAAGATATTCGACAACGATTCGATAGCTGGACTGCGGATTTTTATGCATTTATAGGGAAATCCAATGCCGATTATAGCGTGTGCAAAGCATCCAAAATACCAGTGCTTTTTATAACGTCCGACAGGTAAAGCAATTTCCTGCAAAGTTTCTGCGCTCCAAATTATACTTTGCATAAAAATCCACGGTCTGTCAGTAACAGATCAGACATGCCTTTCCTCCATTCCTTCTGTAAAAGTTTCAAATGACACTTTCGAGGATACAAGTTCGTAGTTCTCGTTTCTTGATCGACAACACTTGGCCCAGTAGCAAACGCCAGTCAAATGGACAACGGCCGGCGGAAAAAAGGGGATCGACGGCGGGATTAATTAATACGGACTGGATGGCAATCGTTCCGACACCCTCGATCGAGAATCCAATTCGAAAACGTCGGTCGCGAGCAGACCATGCGTGAAGGTGGTGACGAGAGAGAAAATGGTGTTCGCCATGTGTCTGCATGTGTGTGTTACAAAGATTGAGCGGTGACCTGTCACCGCTTCTACGGGGTGTTGTAAATGTAGGTGAAGAGTAAACGTCTATTTATAAACGGGGGAAGGAAGGGGGTGAGAGTTTACTCCCCGTGCATCATCGACAACATACTGGCGCTTATTCAAGCAGCGACCCCCTCGGCACATCACCATTGATGTCGACCACCCTTCTTACGAATTTTCGTTCAGATTTTTGGCATCGACGCGCAACAACTATCTGCGCGGGTGGCGCAGTCGATTTTTTTAATTATCAAACGCGCCTCTCTCGAAACAACTAATTGATATGAAATGTACGTGGTATAAACTCCAGTTATTAGTTTCTATTATTTCATTTTGTTTTTTTTTTTCTGGACAAAAAATAACTGAAACGCGATATTTTGAGATTAAATGATTTTTTTTTTAGAAGAGTTTTTTATTTATTTGAACAAAAATATGTATTGAAGAGGGTACGAAAATTGAAAATTTTTTAAAACTCGCATCTATTTTTTTATGGAAAAGGTACGAGTGTATGGGTGCAGACAAGTGAGGGAAAGAATGAATTATCACGTCGCACGCGGGAGAAACAAATGGCACTGATAAATTAGTTGGGTGGAAGTGTGACGAATTTCAAGGGTTGTAGGGATGTGAAATTTCGACGGGATGCGATCCCTTTTTCTCGCGCGAGCATTTGCGTAATAAGCTACGGTAGACGCCAGCGTCGTAATCCAGAATGAAGCAGGTAAATTAATATTTTTCACGATCGGCGAAGCTCCGCCTTAATTTTATTTGCGTGAGGCAGGGATGTACGAAGAGGAGGCGCGCATAAAACTGACCGGCGCTATGGCAAGTGCCATCAGTCTCGGTTCCAACGCGGGACAGACGTTTGTTACGCGTTTCCCTGGCAAGTGGGATCGTGCTTCGGAACAACTCAAACGACGATCACCAAGTTTTTTTCTCAAACGTATTCGAAACATACTCGAGTGATACATCATCGAGGTGAATCGGCAATTGAAAAGTAAAAGTGAGTGAAAGATGCGTAAATCGTAGACGATCGATTTGAGAAAGGAAACGCAATGAACACGTAAGAAAGAAACAAAAAAGGAAAAAAAGAAAAGAAAAGAAAAGAGAAAAGAAAGAGAGCTAGAGAAAAGAAAAGAAAACACGTATAGAGAAGGTATTTCAACCTAAGTATTTCTTTGCTTGCGAATGACTTTTATTTCGTCTGTAATCCCGATAAATGGCGGTGAAAAATGTCACGATCATGCACGCACGCTTTAACCGAGAACGTGCTTAATCAAACATGAGTCTCATTGGCACGCACTAGCCCGTCTCTCCTTCGAATTACATTCCAGCAATTATCATGAACATCGATGAGTTTCAAGTACGCGGCAAGGAGATGATCGAGTATATTTGCGAGTACCTCCGCACCTTGGAGGGCAAGAGGGTAACGGCGAACGTGGACCCAGGCTACTTAAGGCCCCTTCTTCCGAAAGAGGCTCCGGCGAAAGGTGAACCATGGGATGCCATAATGAGGGACGTCGACAGCAAAATAATGCCCGGGGTGAGTGTCAACCATGGGCTTCGTTATCGATCCCCCTTCGTTGATTCCGACCTCTTTCGATATTAATAATATTCACGAATACTAAAAAAAATAGGAAACGCCCGCTCGACCATAAAAAACGTTCATTACCTACTTTCAACATTTCTCTCCTTGCTATAATTTCAATTAGTAACGTTCATCTGCCTCGAGGTTTTAAAATTCATATATGCAACGTTGAAAAATTCATACATACACGCACACACACACACACACACACACACACACATACATGTAAAACAAATGAATAATCTTTCTACGTGAAAAAAAGCAAACGTTGAGAACACGGATGGTTTGCAGATCACACACTGGCAGCATCCACGTTTTCACGCGTACTTTCCAGCGGGCAACTCGTTCCCTTCGATCCTCGGCGACATGCTGTCGGACGCAATCGGCTGCATAGGTTTCTCTTGGGCGGCGAGCCCGGCCTGCACGGAACTGGAAACCATCGTACTCGACTGGTACGCAAAGGCGATAGACCTGCCGCCGGAGTTCCTAGCCGAGCACAAAAGCTCGAAAGGCGGTGGAGTGATACAAGGTTCAGCCTCCGAGTGTATTTTGGTCACCATGCTCGCGGCACGAACCCAAGCGATTCGAACCTTGAAGGAGCAAGACCCGAACACCGAGGACTCGGCCTTTCTACCGCGACTGGTTGCCTATTGTTCCACGGAGGCTCATTCCTGTGCCGAGAAGGCAGCGATGATCAGTCTGGTAAAGCTTCGAGTTTTGGAGCCGGATGAGAAAGGCTCCTTGCGAGGTAAGCGATTGGAGTCAGCGATCCGGGAAGACGTGGCGAACGGTCTGGTCCCGTTCTTCGTCTCGACCACTCTTGGTACCACCGGATCCTGCGCGTTCGATAATCTAGTCGAGATTGGGCCAGTGTGCAAACTGTATCCTAACATTTGGCTGCACGTGGACGGTGCTTACGCCGGGAACGCGTTCATTTGCCCGGAAATGAGGCCGTTGATGGCAGGCATCGAGCATGCAGACTCGTTCAACACGAATCCTAACAAGTGGTTGCTCGTCAACTTCGACTGTTCCTGTCTTTGGGTACGGGACCGAGTGAAGCTCACGTCGGCGCTCGTCGTCGATCCGTTGTACCTTCAACATGCTAGATCCGGCGAATCGATCGATTATCGTCACTGGGGAATCCCTTTGAGCAGACGATTCAGAGCGTTGAAACTGTGGTTCGTGATGAGATCGTACGGGATCACAGGATTACAGAAATATATAAGGAACCACATCAGACTGGCGAGACGGTTCGAGACGCTGATGAGGAGGGACAAGAGATTCGAGATCACCAACGACGTGAGAGTCGGTCTGGTTTGCTTCAGACTGAAAGAGAGCGACGAGATTAATCAAGAACTATTGGCGAATATCAATGCATCCGGTAGGCTTCATATGATCCCAGCTAGAGTGATGGGGAAGTACATCTTGAGATTCTGCGTAATTAAGGAGAATGCCACTGACGACGATATCGATTACGCCGTGGACGTGATCGAAGAACACGCGACGGAAGTGATGCTCGCCCATTACGAAGGTACGGAAGACGAATTCAGGGCGAAGGGGCCAAAGAGTCCCGCTGCCTTGGACAAGAAGCTGGTACGAAAGTTCAGCTTCACCAGGAGCGTAACGAGGGACGTGTACAAAAGGTCCATTTCGAAATCGAGCCTCCACGACGGCGCTACGCCCATCATGGTCGTCGATGATAACTCGCAGGTTGATACCATTGAGGAAGACGTGTTCTGCAACAGCAGGTAGACCGCACCACAGCTCACGGTGCCTAAGAAGAGGGACCAGCTGCTATCGCTGCCGTGAGCTGCTGACGATGATGATCGGTGTAATGTTGTTTCAGGTCGTGACGATCCCGATGATGATACCCGGATGATTCGTGATTTATGTGATAGGAATGCCTCTCGAAACCGGCCGATTTCTCGTTTGGAATATCACAGCTTCATGAATCATGTCGTTGTCTTTTTTTAGGGAACGAGCAAATTTTACGCACCGAGATAAGTTTCTTTCGAATAGAAAGAATGAAGTTGAGAATCATTTATCGAGAGTGATTAATCAAAAATATTCAAAGGGCGTTCTCGATCTGGTGCTTTGCACGCTGGGCTATCGTTTCAGACGACGTTGATCGACTTATTTGCCGAGGTTTACTACTGGTGGAAACGTTTTTTCAAGAAGTTGGCAAATCGTTTGGGAATTTGCCTTTCCACGCACGATTTTATGCAACGTAAGTGCAACTGGAATTTATTTTCGTAATTTATTCCGCGATCAACCAAAGCAAGAGACCATGTGCTGACGAGAATGATCGTTCGAACGAGCTATTTCCTAGTTTTGCAAATTGAGAAACGGTATAGTAAACGTGCCAGATAAAATAGGGAGAGAAATAATTGTACGTAGTATAAGCAGTTTCGTGTAACAATTCGTGTAACAATTCAGAGCATATTAAAAAAAGGAAAACATATGAATACGTAGCTAGGCAGAAATAAGACTCACTGTTAAGTACATCGATTGTCTCTCTTAGGCTATTAATAGATATAATATTAAATTGTTTCATGAACGAATTACATATGTACGAATGAAGAATTAGCTTCCGATTAGATTACTGCAAATTAGATACGAAATGAAGACCTAAACGTTTACGTTTTGAAATATTCTCAGTCGACAATGATCATAATGTTAGATCGTACACACGTGTTTACTTTGGGTGTTTTACTCTCTGGAGAAGATCGATTCGAGTTGTAAGTCGCATTGATATTTTAAACGCGTTTGGATTTTTATCCAGTACAATACAATGTAGATCATATTAGTGACTATTTATTTCGTATGTAAAATTTAACGTAATAAAATTGAAGTTCGTAAAACAACAACTTCTTTCATTTTTCTCGTATCAGAAATTTTCGATCGTACCTTTAACTGGACCGAGTTATCAACTTGTTGATTAACGTGCAATTAATTAACTTTTAATACAATTAAGTAGCTCTTAACAGGCAATTTCTATTAGCGGGAAATTATAAGATACCTGAGGGCAATGTAAGATGCCGTCAGCTATGAAGTAAATCATTACAATTATAATTAACAATTTAAACTACAATTATAGATTATTGAAATATAAATATATTGGAAATTATTTAAATAGCGAACTGAGGGAAAGGATATCTGACTATGAAATACTGCCCTGATTGTTCTGAAGAAATATAACATCTTTTTATAGTGTCCCTTACATTTAATTTACATATACAAAAATATAAATTATGATTAATCAATCGTTACATTTGTCCGCATTGAGATATTGTCACAGGAATTTTTGGTTTATTGTTTGGGCCTGTGGGAACATTCTCTACCTTTCTCATAACTAGAAGTCCATCGATAACTCTTCCAAAAACAACGTGTTTACCATCCAAGAAATTACATTTGGCACACGTGATGAAAAACTGACAACCGTTAGTATCTTTGCCGCTATTAGCCATGGATAACAATCCAGGTGAGTCGTGTTTTAATGTAAAGTTTTCATCAGGGAATGTTCCACCACCGTAGATGCTTATGACTCCAGTACCATCGCCATTTACAAAATCACCACCCTGGATCATAAAATCCTTAATGACTCTGTGAAATATGGCACCTTTGAAACCCAAAGATACACCATCCTTTCTGTATTCTCCAGTACAGAATTGTCGAAAATTCTCCGATGTTTTTGGACAAACATCTTCAAAAAGTTCAAAAATCATTCGTCCGATTTCTGTAGTGCCTACAGACACGTCGAAGAACACCACTGGATTATTCGGATTTCGAAGTTGTGTTTGGATTTGATTCCAAGTTGGCATATTTCTATATTTTGATTAAAAGCTTTGAATACTTTGAAACTTCCTTATTCGGGATGAACACTAGTATTGTTTATCTCTTAAGATATTCGTCAATTAAAACGACGAAGCGGCAACATAACCTCTTCAACTTACAAATATTTACGTTTGAGATTAACAAATTTGCTATTAAAGTGAATTGTTTTCTACCTCGATATAACGACGCTTAAATAAACTTATTGTAACTGCAATACACTTTTGTCACGTATTTGTGTTTTATTTTATGTTTACGAGATACAAACGTTTTGCGAATACTCCCTTCACTTACAAACATGCTAATGCCAAGTATAGATTATTACGTATAGGTTAGTATTTAATGTCAAATAAAGTTTAAAGAAATAGTTGAAAAATATTAAACATACATGTTAAAATTAATCATATTTGTAGATATAATATAATAAAGAAATTTTTGTATAAATAATATTATTATAATATATAACAAATAATTATTACGTGTAGTGTACTCTTTCTTTAATGTTAATCTTTTCTTAAATATTAATACTTACTTTTTTTTTTACTGCTTTGTAGATTTAATAAAGACTTATGGAAATCACACAACACGTTATAAACCAATTACATTTATATTAACAATTATATTGCAACTGTTTACTTCACAAAATAAAGCGCACTTGTATTTCGTTCCAGTAATGACACGTGATTAACCAAGCTTTTAGTAAACCGCGCGATAATATAAATATGAAGGATAAAGGAGAAAGTACGACTCGGTAATTAAAGAAAAATGTCTTAATATGAAATAAATGTAGAAAATAAAATGTACTTTATTTTCTTATTGCATCTCACATTCTACATTTTAAGTAGTTCACTCGGTTCAATTATAATTTACGTATCGAAAAATGATACGTAAAGTAAAATTTTAAACAATTCAAAGGAGAACTATATAATCTTATAATTGTTTGTTTTACGATATGTTTTAAGACAATCAGTAATGTGCTTTACATAATATATAAATCTTTATCTATATTTTATTTTAAACAATATACATTATTTTACCATGTGTATAATATATGACCTAAAGGTGCAAAAGCATTTTGAAGAAACAAAAACAAAATTAAATTAATTAATTAAAAATGTATAAATATCATTGAAATTCCCTGTTTCTTTTTAGTGTGCATTTGTAAGACACATAGAAAATTGGTGCTTTTCTACAACTATTTGAAACAATATTTAAATAGTTATGCTTAATATTTTTTTCTTTCTTTCAAGAACATAAGAAATATTTGAATTTGTTATTTTCTACATAGCCACATTAATAGCATAAGAATATCACAAACTTGGATAGTAATAAAGTAACAATAATTATATGTGAATTTTAACATGTTCCATTAATACATTCTTGTCATTAAAATCTTCTCCACAAATACCACAGACTAATTCCTCTCCATCATCACTGTCTTGTTGATGATATTGTACAACCTGTATTACAGCCGTTTGCGATCCTCCTTCTTGTATTAACGATTCTTCTACAACTTCATCTTTGATATTTTGACTTTGTCTAGTTGAATGGTGAGTTACCATGTCCATAGGTAAATCATTACTACTTATTTGTGCAATTTGACTGGGAAAATTTTCATGGCTTTGAGAATTTGGTAATGTTAGAACGGGCAATGATTCATTTTGTTTTGATATTAAATGTAAAGTATTTGCTTGCTTTGAAGTTTGTATTAAATGCATTGTAGTCATTTCATTATGACTGCTTGTGTGAAGTGCACTTCTTTCTTGCTCTGTAGAGACTATATGACTTGTATTTAAAGATTCTCTATGATTATGATTAGTTTGTGAAATATGCATATCTTCATCTTCATGTTTCTCATCAACTAACAATTGTACATCCTCAGATTTAAGTTCAGATATTGAAATATAATTTTCATTACGTTTTTCTGTAGTAACAACAAGAAACGTATTATTTTGTTTATCACTTAAAATTTGTTGGTCATCTGATTTATCTGTTTCTGTAATAGATAAAAGTGCTTCATTTTCCTCTGATTTAGAAATTACACGACTTCCAGTGCCTTGTTTTTCTTGTAAACTTGTACTTGTAGATGCTTTTGATTTTTTCTTAACTGGCTTGGTTTTCGGAGCATTATTGTTTGTTTTTGCTTTTGCTTCTGCAATCATTTGGTCTGAATGTTTAACAATATGTGCACATAATTCATCCCGATCTTGATTTAAAGCACCACATATAGGACATGAGAAAGGAGGTCCAGTTACTTCAGTTTCATTCTTTCCTGCTGCATGAACCCATCGAACATGTTCTCTTAAAACAACTTTTTGATTAAATGCTCTTGAACATAAAGGACAAACATGAGGTCTTTCTCCTGTGTGAATACGTTCATGTTTTCTTAACGTCCCACCGTCTCTAAATGCTTTCCAACAAAATTTGCAACCATATGGTCTTTCCCCAGTATGAGTCCTATGGTGTATCAAATATCCTTGTCTTGATGAAAATGTTTTGGAACATGTATCACAATGAAAATGTGCAGGGCTCCCAGCATGTGTTCTACCATGTTCCCAGAGTCCTTGACGTGATACAAAACTTTTACCACATTCTGTACAAGTAAATGGAGAGTCACCAGGATGTGCTGATAATCTATGTTCATCCAATTGATTTTGTTTTTCAAATTGGGATCCACATACTTCGCAAGAATGTGTTTTCTTTCTATGAATCCATTGATGTCTAAACATTTTTTGTTTAGTTGTAAATTTTTTACCACATTCAGAACATGCATGTTTACCCCACTTATTATTAGATGTACCTTGTTCCACATTACTTTGCATCAGTCTCTTTGCACAAGTTGTTTGATGTGTTGCTAAATGATTGCCATCTTGAAACTGTTTATCACAATATTCACATTCGATTGGCATGTTCCAATTCTTAGATGCATGAATTTTTTCATGAGACACTAGTGCTGTTGCACGAGAAAAACTAATTCCACAATGTCTGCAAGTATGCTGTTTTGTATCATTTGTTTCAACTTCTATATAATTCTTTCTATCTTCATTATTATATGGTAAAGTTTCAACTTTCACCATTGTATCAGCATTATTAAACGAATTTAATGAAAGATTGTATTGTTGACTGACTTGAGTATTTATATTATTTTGTTGCGTATATTCAAATTGCGTCACTTCTCCATTTGGCATTACAGTAAATTCATGTAAAGTATCTATTTTTTCTTCAGGATTGGATATTGTATTAACTGCTGTCTGTTCACTTTGAAAATTATAAGATGGAACTGTCCATTGAACAGTATCATAACTTTGAACTGTTTGAACAGATGAAGATGGCACTTGATTATTTTGAGATTCTGTCATATTTTCAGGCCATTTTCTGAATGTTTCTGATTGTGACACATTATTACCTTGCATAATGGCACGTCCAGCGACATATGTATGAATTTTCATATGATTGGATAAACTAGAAGGCCTCTGAAAATCTGCTCCACATATGGTACACTTGTGAGGTCTTTCTACTTGATGTACTTGCAACATATGGCATCTTAAATTATTTTTTGAACGAAACAAGTTGCCACAAGTTCTGCAAGCATGAGGGCGATCTACTTGATGACAAACTATGTGGTTGTTTAAATCTATCTTTCTTTCAAATCTTTCTCCACAAGTAACACATGATAATTTACTACCAGAACAGGTGGTATGATGCTTTGTAATCTCAGTCTGTGTGAAAAGGTTTGCACAATGCGGACAAGATACTTTTTTATCTTCAAAACAAGGATACATGCCCCCAAGTTGTCGGAGGGCTTCCACAGCCATCGATTCGTCATCTCCAGACGTATATTGCTGTTGTTCTTCTTGTTTGATATATATAGGATACACTACACGATTTTCATCCTCCTCATCGGAATGTTCAGCTAAAATCTCAACAGCAACTTGTGCTTCTGTAATACTAGGATTAACATCTGTAACAGATACCTCGGTGAGTCCTTCTTGTAGAACACATTCGTCAACAGGTTCGCATATCTCTTCATGAGATATAATATTATCTTGTATACCATCATGTACTCCCGAGAGGGGAAATGTAACATATTGCTCATTTTCATGAGCTTCCATCATGTAATATTTTTGTAAAATGCTATCAGGCAATATCAAATGGAATTTTTATAAACCTAGTTTCACCTCATGTTAAGTTAGGTCCTGTCACCATTAATAACCAAGCGGTATTTATCAATGTATTGAAACGCATTACAAACAATTGTCTTATTTACATTTCACTGTTACAGTTAGCTGTAGACATTATTAAAAATATGCGTATTTTTCTTTTTCGCACTGTACGTATTCAATACGTATTGTCAACGTCTTATCTTCGTTGATTACAAATGAAATGACGTGTACCGTTATTTTATGCTGTATAAGTTATCCGTGTAACAACGTAATTAATAATATATTTTGTCAGCCGTAATTTGTTTATTATATAAATTTGTACATTTACCATTCGAACAATAGTATAACAAGGTTATTTGCACGGGAGTACAGCAAATCGTGCGCCACCTGAAGTTGACGGCGTTCTTTGCGCAACACCAAGTTAGTTTTTATATTTTAAAAAGGCTGATGAGACGTATTAAAAAGCATCCGAGTATTTTTTTCTAACAAAAACATAATATTTATGCGGTATTTGTGATGTGATGTGTGATTGTTTCTTGATTCCTTCGTAACTATTTTAATAAATAATCTCTAATAATCTAATGAATCACGGTGTTATTTACATGGTTATTCGTATTTGGTTAGTTTGAAATTTGCGCTTCGGATATATGTTTAAAGTACGTATGTTTTAATTATATTTTCTCTAAATTGATCTTTCCTTACAATTTCTAACTATTCTTTCTATTGTATTATATCTTTGGTTAACAATATTGACAATATAAAAATATAATTTGAATATGGTCGAAAAATAAAAATGAAGGGATAATGCATTAAATAATAGTAGAATCTAAACCTAACCTAATATATATATTATTAAGTTAATATATAAAGTTAATTGTACAACATAAGTTGTTAGAAATTTGTATCCCAGTCGGACAAATCAGTTGGTACTGCTTTGTGATTTGGAGGATATTTATCGAAATTCCTTAAATCAAGATGATTTTTCACCTGTAAATGAATATTATAATAAAACGTTAGTTACTTCAAAAATAATATAATATTTTGATCATTTCCAACCGTTTTGACCGTTGGTACAATAGGGGAAAGTATTGTTTGATTTTGTAATTCTTGCCAGTTGAAGTGATGGAACCATCTGAAATTAATTTAAAATATTTAGTCGTTAGAATTTAAATTACATATTAATAAATATTTTATGAATTTTTTTTATATTAATAGTACATAAATTCGATAAACTAATAATAATACCTGTGATTATGAATATCGGCAACACCGTGTCGTAAACAACCGAGTCTTTTACATGGATCATCTTGTAATAGAGATTTGATGAAGCTCTTTGCCGTGCTTTTAATAATGGATGGTATAACTACGTCTTTAAAGCCACGAAGAATATTTTTATACATTTCGATATCATTTACATCTTGAAAAGGTGTTCGATTTGTTAACATTTCGTACGTAAAAATTCCAAGAGCCCAATAGTCGACAGCTCTTTATTTATAGGAAAAAAAAAAAAAAATACGATCAATTATTCAGATCAGTATGAGACTTAAAAAATATCTAATTGGACATGAAAATGCGTACTGATCATAAAGTTTACTTTGAATGATTTCTGGAGCCAAATATTCTGGTGTACCCGTAAAAGTTTTTGTCTTGTAAGGACCAATCTTTTTACTGGATCCAAAATCAGTCTGTAAAGGAAATTGAATTAATGAATAAGTTTACTATCAATTACTGTTTATTAGAAATTAAAAAAAACTTGCAAGTTTCGCGTAGCCTCGACTGTCGATCACGATGTTCTCAGGTTTTAGATCTCTGTAGATGATGCCCAGTGAATGGAGATGTCGAACACCTTCTATGACACAAGCGACGACGAATCGAGTTGTTGAATTATTGAATCGACCATGTCTATATAAGGCTGTTCTTAAATCTCCTCCTAAACACGCTTCCAATAGGAAATATAAGTATCGTTTGTCTTTGAAGGTTTTGTATAATCTAGAAGGAACGTGGAATCGTGTTTCGTTTAATAAGTTTCTTATAAGTATGGAATAAATAATTTTAGATTAAAGAAGAAGAAAATTCGACCTAATGACTCCTTAACTTATAAATGTATAAATATAATGATTTACGATAATTTGGAAAGGTTTGTCTTCGAATCATGATTTATAATCTTTAAATTATATAAATCATGTATCAAAGATAAAATATAAATTATAATATAAATATATAATGTAATATAAATTATATGTTGAATATATTTTGATTATATACCATATCTTTTATAAAAACAAAACAACAATTAAAAGTCAAATTCTTGTTAAAACTTTCAATTACTAGTTCTTCCTTAGATTAAAATTGCTTATTCTATTTACTGGAGGAAGGTTTATTTCAGAGGAGAGTTAATTTACTTGCAGGTAAACGGTGAATTACACAGTTTCAAATTATTTTTCTCATTGTAAATCATTTTCTGAAAGCCACCCTGCGTGATCATATGCTTCTCCACCTTTTTTCTGGCAAAACTAACATTAGGCATCGATTTCACAACAACCAGTTCCACTCTGCCGTAACCCCCAGTTCCGAGTATTCCTTCAGATTCAATATCAGACAGAGTCACCCTTTTAAATTCATCGTCCCATTCATCCGTTTCGATCACACTTTGATATACTGACCAATTTTTATTTTTGATCGAATCCAATTCACCGAGATAATCTAGGAATGCTCTATAACATCAAAGAAACTCCTCGTTCAAAAGTTGACAAATTCTATAATAAATTTGCACAAATGAATCTTATTCTAAATTTTCCATCGAGACCTCTTTACTCGAAAAGATCTCGAACTTGAGATTTACTTTTTTTCAATGGTGTAACACTCCAGTCCAGGAGCCATTGCGATGGCATTCGCTTGTCGACAAAATTCTTCGGAGTACAGTGCTTTTTCACCGAAGTAGTCACCCTTTTCAAGGATCATCAGCTCCTCTTCCATGCCACTTGATTTATTCTTCGTGATACTCACGCTTCCACTGTTTATAATGTAGAACTTATCCTCCCGTTCTCCTTCCCGAACCACGTACATGTTTGCTGGATAAAATTCCTGGAATACGTAATATACACTACAATTTCGAGATAACGTTATTAGAAGCGTTTCATACGCACCACCATTATAAGATCGCATATTTTCAGAAGAATCTTCTCCGGTAGTTCTCTGAAGATATCAATCTGACGGAGAATTTTTAAATTCTGCTTCAAGGATTCTTCGTTGCTTTTCAACATTATCGCTTGAAACGCGTATCTATCCAACACCCATAATTTTCCATTTGTACTCGCTAAAGGAACAAACGAGTTTTTCATATTTTCAACACGAAATCATACGAAATATTTTGACTTTTTTTAAGTTGAGTTATTGGGAATCACAACCCAATCAATTTTGGGTTAAATTAATTAATTGTAAAATCGTCAATTTAATTTAACCCTGCTACGGTCATCAAATTTTTATACTTCAGTCTTACATTCAGTTTGGCAAGCAGAAAGGATTTATAATGTTTAACGTCAAACTTAATTGAAAGAATGTCTTTATATTTTCTCTAAATTTGAGACACTTTTTAATTTTAGAGAAATCGAATTGAAATTGAGCAGAGAAACGTAGCAGAGTTGATTTGAACTACTGATCTTTAAATATTCCTTTAAATATCACAGAATATTCTAAATTTACCAAACGATACCATTTGAGTGTTAAATTTCATTAACTAATTCTTTTATGGAAGAGATTTCAAGGTCTATTTTGGTATATTTTACCATGGATTGAACTCTGTCTCTTGGTATTATACAACAAGGCCAATTCTCCAAAAGCGACGCCAGGGCCAAAGCTTCCGTAATACGCGTTACCTACGTAAATTTCGAAGATTCCCTCTTCCGAAACGTACAAGTGGGATCCTGTCGCAATGGACAACGACCAATTTGTATTTCGTTGTTGATTGATATTTCGTTCGTTTCAAAAGACAATCACTCACCAGTTTCACCTTCGTGAATGACTCGCGTATTGACCTTTACCTCTTCCGGGTACATCACCGAAATGAATTTCTCTATTCGCGGCTCATCGAGATCTTCGAGGAACTTGTTGCTCAAAATCGCGTTTTTTATCAGTTTTTTCGTCCTACAAGTGACACGGAACGTGAATTTATTGCAGCTAGCAGGGATCGAGTCCATTACGTACGAATCCATATTTGTAGTATTTGATTTTAATTGTAATATTTCATAATATAATCAGGGAAAGTTCTAAATTGTAAGAATGATAAATAAAAGTTACAGGACAATGTTTTGTCTATTCGAAAATCTCTGACGTAATACGGAGATGCTTGTAGAAAAGCTTCTGCTTTAAAAGGTACGAGATACGTCCCTGTTCAGTATTCAAGTCTACTTAAAAATATAATTGCTCATGGAAACGTTTGAAATTATCCTGCTTAGATTCAAGTATTATTGAAAATACGAATGTTTCAATGATTGAATTTGAAGGAACGTAGATGTGAAAGAAAGAGAGAGAGAGAGAGAGGATTGAGTGGGAGAAGAAAGTGGTTGATGCGTTTTTCGTCTCGGAGCCACTGCCTAGACTCATCATCAGTGGGGGCTGATGGCAGGACTCTACTCCTTACCCCAGACGCTTGTTTTGCAAATACCCGGGCTAAGGCTGGCCCGACGACACTCCCCCCCCCACATGCTAGCGGGGTTACTGCTTGCTTGGAACGTCGGAAATCAGTAGGACCTCGATGCTAGGCGCGCAGCCATTTGCGGCTTGTGCTAGTCAGTGTTCGAAACTCGTAGTTGAGGAATCCTAGGCCGCTTAAACGATTAATTCAACGATTAAAGATTCGAACCTACTTATGAGGTACTCGATCCCATATACCCGATAGTAGTTAGAAATTATTGGCGAAAGAATAGTTTAAAATTGCTAATTCACTTTTCATCTTTCTTGAAAAGGGTGATCGGTGTACTGGAGCACACGTTTACTTCGCCGATGACACCGTGTCTTCTTTGCCGGGACAATTGTCGATAATAAGCGTCAGAGTTGCGTTGATCGAGCTCTTGTTCATTGAAACTCTGTCGGGTACTTCTTTTCAAGCACAGAAAATGCATCTTCCTGTTTCTTTTTTCACACTAGAGTGGTAAAATTTTGCTTCAACGTAACTTTCAATTGTAGTTCACTTAATGCGATTGTATAAGATAAAAAATTTTATTATGTCGTTTAGAGTGTGTTTTCTGGAATGGGTGGTAATTTCAGAAAAATTCACGAATCAAATAATCACAGATCGACTGTTCGTACTTGAGCATTTAACGCACAGATGGTTGAAAATCAACTAGTGTTTAGATAATTCGTTAACTTGGTTAGAATTGATTTTATCTTGGGTTAATGCAACGATAATCTGTCGGTGTAACTATACATTTGTTCGATAAGTACAGTGATATCGAAAGTATCTATCTAATGAACAGATTTTTTCTGAGGGTTTATTATCAGCATTTTTCTCGGCGAAGTCACTTTGTGACACGACAATGCTTATGTTAATGGAATACAATATGTGTCATTTTTATTAATTTTAGATATCATTCGTAACTGTATAATGTGTCAATGCCATTAAAAATACAGATAACCGTGAAAACTTGGAAAAAAGTGATTTTATTGAGGAAGATCACAAACTACAATATATTTGTCTTTCGAAACTATATAACAGTGAAATTTCATCAGAAATGATTTACACCACATTTTAACAACTCATGTATAAATTTATTGTTAATTGGTAACGTTAAAATTATTATCGACCGCAGAGTCACTTTATTACTTACTAATCCTTGATAAATTGTTAATTAATTAGAGCTTAGTCAGAAGATACAAGATTAGTTAGTGTGGATATATCAGTGTTTCGAATATAACAGGTATAAATAAGAAATTATTGGTCTACAGTGTACAAATCGATCAGAGATAATGATAATTATTTTCGATATCAATACACTTTTATTCGATGTTCTTCATTAACAATATTTGTTCTTTGTCCTTGTTCCCTCTTTCTACAATTTGATTCTTATCATTCGATTAATGGACAAATTATGTACGTGTGGACAAGTTGGTTTTTCTTTTCTCTTTAGAAGTTCGCGTCCCATCCAGAGAACTCGTCTGGTGGAACATTACGGTCCGGCGGGTATCTCTCGAAATTCCTCGTGTCGACCTGACTTCGTACCTGGGATTTTATTGAAACAGAACAGACTAGTAAGTTTGCTTAGAGATTGATACATTTTCAGGAAAAAGGGATTTTACATACCGTTGGAACGATCGGCGCTGGCAAAGATAATCTTTGCAAGGCATGCCAATTAAACCCGTTGAACCATCTATGAGAAAGAATATTATCTCGTTAAAAAGAATTGAAAAAAGACAATTAAATAATTTTTTGAAATTTTGAATAAATTCTTTGGACAGGCTTTATTCCAAGTTATTTAATAAACGTACTTGTGGTTTCGAATGTCCTGGATGCCATTTCTTTGGTACCCAAGACGTTCAGAGGGACTTAGACGAAGAAGTTTCCTGATGAGACTACTGGCGTTTTTGTTAGGGGAATTAGGTATTCCAACTACCTCGATACCCTTTAAAATCTTGTTATAAATTGACATGTGATCGGAACCTCGAAATGGTGGTTTACCAATGAGTAGCTCATGAGTTAAAATCCCGAGTGCCCAGTAATCCACCGCCCTTTAAATAAATTAATCTTAGGTTCATCTTCATCATGTTTCTCAACTTAATCCACTATATTCTTTTTTGCTGAATATTTTCTTAATAATTATCTTCTAGAATGTTTTACATTTATTTATTACTTTTTATAAAATATTGCTATTTAATATTTCATATTAATATTAATATTATTCTGTTACTTATTTATCTTCTATTCTCTCTTTTACTATCCATCATTTTTTATAAATCGTTACTATTTAATTTTTTTTACATTTATCATATTAAATTATTTACCTATCGTGCCCCTTGTTTAAAATAATCTCTGGCGCCACATACTCAGGTGTACCAGCAAAGGTCCACGTCTTGGATGGTCCAATCTTTTTACTGAAACCGAAGTCAACCTAGAAACAGTTTACAGGGTTACGTTTCATTTGCTCTTCCGTGAAACAGAATCAAATTACCGAGTATCAACTTTCTTCAAGTTGTTTCTGCTGATTGAACTTACTAGTTTCAAGTATCCACGTGTATCGAGCATAAGATTCTCTGGTTTTAAATCACGATAAACAATATTCATCGAATGAAGGTGATCGAGTGCTTCCACCACGCATCCTATCATGAATTGTGCAGTTGAGTCATCGAAGTATCTTCTCCTTTGGAGGGTTGTCCACACGTCTCCACCTAGGCACACTTCCATCAGGAAGTACACGTATTTGCTGTCTTTGTACGTCTGGTAGAGTCTATGTGAAAAAGAAGTTTGTATGAATTTATATTTTTGTTTTAGCAAAGATCTGTATTTCGTCCACTAAATACTATAAATTAGATAAATGTGAACAATATAAAATAAACATTACAGAATTATACTTTTGGATCTACAATAGACATAATCCATTTCATTAACATAGATTCTTTTTAATACTAACTTGCATATAAACGGAGAATCACAGGCTTGCATTATGTGTTTTTCATTCAACACGTGTTCCTGCTGTTGTTGCTCGACCATTACCTTCTTCTTCAACTTCTTCAGAGCAAAACTCTTTTCAGAGTCTGACTTTAGAACGACCAATTCCACTCTGCCAAATCCACCAACTCCTAAGGTACCCTTGGTCTCTAAATCAGTCAAAGTAACGTTTGAGTACTCATTAGTCCATTTCTTTAATGTCAGAGATTGTTTCTGTTTTTCGTACTCGTGCAGCCAGTCTTTATTGCGAATTTCGTCGAGACCGCCTAAATAATTCAGGAAGGATCTGAAATTTCATTTTGATCACTTTATTAATCACTTGTAATATTGATTATAATTACTTTTATACGCACCAATTACGATTTTCGTTTAAAAGAAAACCCAAATTCTAATTTTATTTTAATACTTAATTCAAGATTAAGAAATGTAAATTGTATTTCAATACTTCATATCTGGCACGATGTAACGAATTATAATAAGACATAAGAAGATTGAAGAAAAGAAAATCGCAAGGCAAATGAATTCGATTTTAATAATTAAATAAATTTAATTTTTTATCATTATTGATATGTAACTTACTGTCGATCTAATGTTAAACACTCGACACCAGGTGCCAGTGCAATGGCATTAGCATGTCGTCGATTTTCACCAGCATCATCGTAAAGAGCTTTTTCTCCAAAGTATTGACCTTTCCCAAGGACCACTAGTTCTTCCTCGCCACCATCCGGAGTGTCTTTCGTTATCCTAACATTTCCACCGCTGATTATGTAAAATTTGTCACCTTTCTCTCCTTGTTTAACTATTTTCGCTCCAGCTGGATAAAATTCCTATTGAAAAGATACTTTTTACTTTCAGATGAGTTACTGATTATTAGTAGATTGTGAATATTTATGCAATTTCATATTTTTCATATCAGTGCAAATAGATATTTGCTTCATCTACTAAATACTGCAATGAAAATGAAACTTGCAACTAAAACATGTTACTTAATATATTATATCGATTGCTTATATTTTAGATATATTTTCTAGGTATGTTTTTGCAAATACAAGATGGAATCTAAACAGAGATTTGTTTAAATGTTACTGTCATATCGTCTTTGAATATTTTTAAACTTTTAAATTTCCTGTAATACATCAACATTCGCAGTTTATATAATGTATACTTACCACGCGAATAAGATCAGAGATTTTAGCAAGCACATGATCTTTCGGCTCCGGTAATTTTTGGAGGACAGAGACTCGTTGAAGGAATCGAACGTTCCCTTCCAGCCTTTCCTGGGCTGTTTTCATCATCACAGTGAGAAACACGGATCGGTCGAGCACCCATACTTTTCCACCCTTTTTCACTAAAAGTTAAGCACAGCCTCTTTCAATAGAAAGTACAGTCACTAATCATTCTACAATTATAATTTGTATTTACCGCTGATAGTTCGAAGTCTTTTGGTGTTGTATAATAAAGCAATCTCGCCGAAGGCAACACCAGGACCAAAACTTCTTTGAAACTTGTTACCCTTATAAATATCGAATTCTCCTTCCGCTGATACGTATAGATGTGATCCTAAATTTTTTATATTTAAATATTTAATCTTTGACGAAGATTTTCACTGCACTTTTACTTTTGCGTAATATAATATTTCATAAAAATTAAATATTCTGTTTTATTTGGATTTCACGCGTTAACGTAGGAAAACGAAGACTATAACTTTACCTATGTCTCCCTCTCGAATCACTAAAGTATTAGGTGGTATTTGTTTCGAGTACATAGCAGAAACTAGCGCTTCCACCTGATTTTCTTCGAGATTACCGAGGAATTCGTTTTCCAAAATAGCCCTTGTAATCTGTCGTCTACTCCTACGGCAGGCAAAAAATATACTTTTAATATACTTTTGTTAGATAAAAGAATATTCCTATACAAGAAAAATGTATATTTATATTATTATTATATTTAATTGTTATTCGTAATCTCGTCGAACGATTTCTTCAATCATTCTTCTCTTTCTCTTTTTCAGAAATTTACTTTTGGTCTTTCTCGTAAACCGGAGTTGGTGCAGAGGGTGGTGTCGGAGTTCTACCGATAACACCGCCTCTGGGGTTCGCGGGTTGGTCAGAACCATCCGAACTCCTGGCAGCCTCTTCCTCGTTCTCATGGTGCGTTGGAAGATGATTGTCACTTTGTCGCGGTGGTAATGGTGCCTTGCTTTTCCCGCTGAAGTGTACAGCTGGGCCGATACCATTAGACGTCACTCCAGCACCAGGTAAGGATCGTATCTGCACGAGAGTTAAAAAATTGATTTTTCTAAGTTGATTGTTCTCTCCGATTTGTTCATTTGAGTGTTCATTCTTTCTGTCGTATTCGGTCATATTTTCATTCTAATTTTTGTTATGCAACGAATGTTTCGAACTTTTCCATATGGTTTTTTCATATCATTGATTTTTATGAGATTTGGATCTGTTAATCGATATCTACTAACTTAAATCACTACGTATTATGGATTTAATTAACAAAGAAGATTGGTTTGATAATATTATTATTGATAATTGATAAAAAATTTAAGATACGTGGAAGTTTCTACATGGTTTTTGTATCATTGATTATGAAATTTATTCTTTCGATTATTACCTATTAGCTAATGTTATTATATACTCTGTTCAGTTAATATTTTTCTTTCTATAAAAAGATTGATGTTGTAAGATAATTTATTTTAGAATTATTAAACCTTTTTACGTAGTTTCCTACGAACATCTTCAACAAAAATCATATGGAAAAATTCAATAAGTTTTGCATAAACGTACTAAAATTCGATATTTCGTCAAAATATTCGCAACCAAATATTTCTTGGATAAAGAATTCAACGCAAGTAGTCGCGTTGAAGATATTTAAAAATCTCTGCACCTTTTGAAAAATATTCTTATCTCATCGGACTTCTCCGGAAACGTTACTCATCATCATTTTAATTACCATCTCGTTACTCATCATCTTAATTAGCGTCTGTAAACTCGCGAAACAACGTATCCTGTTTAATTAGAATAATACTTTCAAATACTCACCACACCATGACTCAGATCTGGTTCACCAGCTTGCTTGTAGCTCGTTACCACCGGGCTCTTCGCGTTTCCATTCTACGAGCAGACGCAAAGAATCAACAAAACGTTCGTTCGATATAAAACGAGAGTATCATCCTTGAAAATGTTTGCTTACTATGCTTGTACTGTTCACATTGTTCGACTCGTTGTTCCCTGACAAAGAGGCAAGATTGATGCTGCCCCTCTGTCCCAGGATATTTGGTCTCGGGAAGCACGAGAACCTCATCATACCTTCTTCGTCCAAACCATGACGGAAGCACACTCTCTTGACTCCTGAAAACCAAAATATTCACCTTGTAAATATTTCGCGGCAGAGTTGTTCCCCCGAACAAATATTTTCTCGCCTATTGACTCGTTGATCGAGAGAGTTGTTTTATCTGGTTCCAATTCCTCCGGTGACGTTAATTAAGATAATGTCATTTATCGTTTCCGTGAACGCTGTTTAAAAGCAACTTGCTTTATTATATTGTGTTCTTGATTAGAAAGCTCGTCGTATCGTGAATATTTTTTAACGAGCGATGGAACAACGTTTCCGCGTTTTAATTTATTGAAGGCCAGTGTGCACAGTCGTCTCAAGTATGTAACAACTATTAAATATGGTTGCGCTGAATCTTAAGATTTATTAGTACGATAGATTACTTAAATATTTATGAATATTTTAAATATTATAAATACTTCTTATACACCTGCATTAAATATCTCGTAATTTCTACGTATTTTTATGTTTCGAACCTGACAGTTAGACACTCGTTAAAATATTAATAAAATTTTGAAACGTTTGCACAATACAGACAGATATATTCCGAAAAAATTCCTGAATGTTCAAACATTTTCGCGAGTATATGAATTCAACAGAAAATCACAAGGTAATCACGAGTAACAGGTCCAACAAGCTTACCAAATATAATAACAGCGTTCGCAAGTTGAAAATTCACCACTGACAGTCGCGGTTTATATATATATATATATTTTTCTATTATTAAGGATTTTTCGTTGAGATCGACTGTCGAGATCGTCGACTCGCTTAAAAACCACTGTCACATGAAAAGTCTTTACGCGAGACGGTCGCGAGCACGTGGCTCGCTCGCTGTTCACATACTTATGCTAATGATCTTCGATGCACGATATATATTCTATACTGATGTCATGATATATTAACACGTTCTGAGGATGTTTTCGTTCTACGGATTTTTTTCGTCGCTGAAAACAATTTTTGCATCGACATCGATTCGATTTATTGCTGTCTCGAAACACGAAGATCGTCGATGTTTTATCGTATTCTTCGAGTTTCTAGTTCAAGAGTTATTCAATCTTTTCCGTAAATCCTGTTGTGTAATTCAGTTTGATTAATTTCGTTCGTTGTACGAGTAACCGTTGACTCGGGGAGGTATTAATTGGAGCTTAATAAAATTTGGATCGCGATGTTATCGATGTCACGATTGCGATGCTCATTTTCGTTGTAAATTAGAGCTTGATCAGCGAAAAATATCGCACACCTCTGAAAAATCGTAGGAGCTCGTTTACAACTTTAAATAGAACGATTGTTCTTCAATTTTTAAGAATGGGAAGTAAATTAATAGAAATATTCATTCGTTGATCATCTGAGTATTACAATTGAAGAGTCCTACTAGCGGAGAATGCTGTAAGTTCGAAAATTTGAAAAGTCGAAAAGTATTTTTCGTGTTAATAAGAGTACTTTAGTATACGATACAAGTGGGATTTTCTTTTATCACCAAGAGTATAGAAAATACAAGTGATATATAACTGAAATCCAGATTGATATATTTGAACACCTTTGTAACGCATCTTATTTGAAAATAAAAACAGTTTTCTCTGCATCAAAGACGTAGATCTAATGCAAGAAATAGAAAATTCTAATTCGTTCATTCAATTTATTCTCAGTGGCATTTAGCAACAGAAAAGACCAAAATTTTTTCCTTCTTCCCGAGAAATTTCGTTTTCGACATTTGCACTACGGTTTCTACAAGTACTCGTCAGTTTTGTATAATTAATTAATCGCCGAATTACCAGAAAATTAATGAAATAAAATGAAGTAGAATGATGATCGTTATCGAAACGATAACGTAGTCCCGTTGCAGAGAGTAGTCGGTTTGTAATATATTAAGAGAACGATAAGGGTATTTGATTAGTCATACCAGGATCTGGCCGAATGTTATTTACGCCGTGTTTGCCGAGCACGTGCTTGCACATCCCTGTTGGTTGTCATACTTTCAATAATCTCGGTCGTTTAAAGAAAAACACAGAGAAATATTCGATTCGTCATTCTTATATAAGATTATATAAATGGACATGTAAAGGGTCTCCTGGCCTGATTCAAATCAGATCTTATCACTTATTCATTTTTATCCAAGACACATTGGCAACACATGCTATTTCTATTTAGCCCTTCAGTTTTTAAAACTGATCACGATCTATTAGCATGAAATACTGGAAGTTGCAAGAATGCAACGCATGTGATAGGCATGTAAAATATACAAATTAAAAAATGCCCTTTAAAAACTTGAAAATGCATGCTAGCTGTTCTTTTGTCTTTTCTCAATTTGTACTGGATTATTTTCTCGTTTCTCATAATTTAAGAACGAGAGGAATCAATTAATTATATCGAGCAATTATGTAAATATTCGTAATCTTATTTTCTGCCCTTCATTTCTTTGCATCTGAGACGTCTAATGTTAATTTGTAATGTAACATGTATCATTGGTCGTTAGTTCGTGTCAACAATAATTAAACTTCGGATTTTTAAGCATTTGTAGCAAATTTCGTAAGATACACAAAAGATCTAAAGTGTGTAGTAATTTTTATAACATTTACTACGTAAAATGGTTTTCCACAAAGCTTCTGCCTTTTATTTATCAATCTTCAAAATGACAAAAAGTTGATCAAACACAATACGAATCACATGGTCTAGTGATCTTTATTTTGAAAAAAACCTATCAATTCATAAAACAGTGCTTACATTATATAATTCAAGTCAAAACTATCGAGTCGGGAAACTTGATTTTTTCGTTTTCTTCAAATTTATTTTCAAACTAGCTTCTTGCGCAACTTGGCACAATTATAATAGAGATGACTGATATTCTACGTTCCACAATTAGGTAATTAAATGTTCAATTGTCATGGGTTATCTCAACGAGTTAATTGCATTCCCTAAAATTGTGTGAATTCCTGAGTAAAAATTCGCAGTCAAATGATAAATAATCAGTAATATTTTTACAGTTTGGTTGTACACTGATCAACAAAAGTCACGTGTTTAACTACAGGAAAGACGTCAATCTTCGTGACAGCCTCAATTGCCAGTGAATTTCGCCTCGCATCGACTTCCTCGTCATAAATCAAAACGAGATTAAGCCGTCCAGTTAGCGACTCGCCTCGCAGAAATCGGCATAGGTAGCGAGGAAACAAAGCGGAACGAAAGAGATTATCATCGAAAGTTGATTGGGCTCGAGCTCACGCGAGTTTTCCTCGCATCACGAAACGACCGTCAGGCCAATGAAAAGCTAGAAAATCGCTGTTTTCCGTTGCAGATTCTATCGACAGTTGAAAAACATAACCGCGCCAATGACTAAATATTTCGTTTAAAATTATTCTTCGATGTGGTCAATATTGAGACATACGAAAACACATTGTGCAACTCATATTGATTTAAACAAAGTCGTGAATATTTTTCATTTGTCTGTGACAAGGAATATTCATCGAAGGGCACAATTGAATCAATAACGATAAAAAATTGTCGACGTTTCATTATTGTCATAACTTTAAAAGAAATTGTGCAACGATCCGCTTGATTTCGTTTTAAAGCACAAAGCTTTTACTTTGACAGTTTTAAACTCGTTTAACTCATTTACTTTTATTCTCGAAAATTCCAAAAATTCGAACGTCTTTGAAACTAAATCCACCGCAGTCTCGAAGATTGAAGTCTTCTCTCTAAAATTTGAAATTAAAAGTTTTTGATTCAGGTCGCTTGTTGATGCCTTAATATCGAAAGTAAAAATAAAATAGTAAAATAAGCGGCAAGCGGCAAGAGAAAAATTCCGATTTTCGAGACCGTGGTGAATCTAACGATCTCTCAGTGTTTTCAGAGACGTTCGAATTTTACAAAACCTGCAGTTAGTGCCTCGGTTGTTGTGCTCTTCGCTGTAATTGCGCTACATTCGTTTCGCCAGGCGTTTCCTTGCTCGTTAGAGGTCACGTTATTAAGTTTCGAAGAAGCGGTCGAAGTCGTTCGTCGTATTTTTCTTCTGCTTTTTTCCTCTCGTTCTTTTCCTTTTTCTGTCTTTTCGTGTGTATTGTCTTACCTCTTCTTTTTTTTTTTTTACGTAATTACGAGGACGTTTCATTGCAAGCACGCGGACGCCAGCGTTTCGTAATTTTTCCTTGCACAATGCACGAACGAATGTCGCTCGTTGAACGCGTGGAATGAGGAGATGATCGAGATCTAATAGTCGACGAGGAAAATATCGGAGATATTTGTTATTCTTCTGTGTTATTATTCTGCCACGATCGTGGAAGATTGACGTCTTTTACGTCGTTGGAATTGCAAATGATCCGGAGCTTTTTCTAAGTTCTTGTTTATTAGAAGTATAATACGGACGATAATAACACGTTACAAGTAGATTTTTATGTAAATTCACGCTCTTGAGAATATAATTGATTCTTAACAGAGAGGCCATTGGGGATCAATGTAACAATTCAAGACTCCATTATTTAACTTTGGAATTTATAATTTAATTTAGTTTAGTTTTATTATTAATCTCTGTATCGCGAATAAGAATATCGATTGTTCCAAATTTCAGGAATTTAATATAAATTACTCACGATCGTTTAAAGGTTAACAAAACAGAAGCCTAGTAGAGAAAATTTTATTTTACGCACGTCTACAAATTTTTTTGATAAAATCAAAAAATTGCTGGGTTAAAATTTATTCTTTGTCAAACACGAAGTAAATCTGCGAATTTTTTGAAACTGTAATTAAAAAATGGGAGCCCGAGGAAATTCCTTTACATTCATACTACATTTTAGATACTTGTGTATATTTTCATATTTCATTCTGCGATTCTGCAAAGAATTTCGTACAAATATATAAAAATCTGCAGTCTGGTCATGTGTGTAACGTGTAACACGAGAGGTAATGTTATGATGGGTGATCATTGACTGTTCACATTAGCGAATGATAGAATAGCTGATGCTAATATTGATAGAAATGAGTAAATAACAGTGGAACAAAATGCGCTAATAATACCGGCTGGATTTCGTGACACTGGAAACGTACAGAACAATATTTTTTAAGTACATTGTATCAATACGTGCCTGTTTTTCATTTTTTATCATTTCAAACTAATTGCATTCTCGTTATTATTGTGCCAGAGAATTTTTCCACTGCCACTAGTAGATAATTACAACAGAATGCTGCTAAATTTAGAAAATTTCGTTTCGCATGAGGTACAATCGAGTAAAAAGAGAACGGAATACTTTTTCCCTTTCGATTCTCTGAAATCTCAGAATTAAAATATCCATCAAGCAAAATTGTCTGTATGTCGATTTATTTGCAGAGGACAAATGTTTTTATGTTGACCAAATCTTTACAATATTTTATTCCATTCGATGATGTCGTTAATGATATTTCGCGGACTTTCAAAAGACAGAATTCAAAATACATTTTCAAGCTCAAGGGGATTATTATTCAAATAATGTATTTCAAAACTGATGAATTCGTTAGCATTGGTAGAATCGTTTCTATTAATTATTTATTATTTTTATTTGCAAAATAAATATCTAGCGAATAATTTTTTATTCGAATTAACTGATCGAAATAAAATGACAAATAATCCCAGCAGAAGGTGAAGTTTATGCAACAGAGAGAGAAACTATTTGTAAAAACGAATGCAATTTGCAAAATGAAGTCGAAAATTATTTCACTTGACAAACAAATAATTAAACAATTTATAAAAAAATCGTTTGCTCGTTAAAAAAGTAAATTAACTGAAATAAAATTACTTCGAAATAATATCGAGTCGAATTAGATGATATATTGTTTAAATAATCATTTTTCAAACATTTTTATTCGAATAATAAACCTGATTCGTTAATTAGTGTGCACGTTAATGCACTGGCACTTTAATATTTTAATGTATTTCGTTCAACGATCACGAACAAATCTGCTATCTCATAATTGAAGAGGTTTGCATTAACAAAACACCGTTGAAACCGAGCACTGTTTTAATTACGTTCCGCGTTTAATCAACCACAGCGACAAGCGCAATTAACTCGCGCTTGCATAGTCATCGCGCACGTAATCGTATAAATATATAATATGTTCCCTTTTTTCTTTTTCTAAACATTATCTGCGATTTGATCTCTTGCTCTTCGTTAAATATTCCCTCTAACATTTTCATCTTTATCGTCATTATCGTATTCGAGTTTCCTTTAATCTGTTAACGACCAACGTCAGCGATAACACGACACTTCATTTGCAATTCTTTTACATCAATTTATATCGCTGAATTTTATGAAAAGAAATTCGTAGAATTCACTTAATAATGTTTTATTCCAGTTAGATTCTCCAACTGTATGAAATTTAAACAATTGAAGTATTTCTTATTACGTCATAGATAAATTGTTGACAAGTCCTTAATGATGATTATTTACTCCAATTTCAGATGCGGCAATCAATAAGTATCGCAAATTGATATTTTCGCGAAGCCTTCGAAAGTAGTAATTTATTTCTTAAAGAAAATGTAGTAGGAAGCATTTTAAAATTTTCAAAATGTGTGGACACGTAGATGTTACTTATATAACTTTCAAATTATACATGATGTTGCAGAGGGTTAGCCCTCATTGAGTATCTATCATTGAGTATTTATAATATTATATTTGTAATATTATGATATTATAATTTATGATGTAATGAAATTTATATTATCCTGATAATATCATAATATTACGACAATTAATGCTTGGATAACTAAAAATTCTGTGATGATTTTATCACCATCGAAGATGCACGCATCATATAATGGAATATACGATGATTCGAGTAATAAGTTTTTCTCTCATCCTATTCGATTAATGAATCTCAAACTAATTATTCCCCAATCATCGCACTTTCTGTCTAGATTCTAATCCGAAAATGTTGTTCTACGTGCATAACGGTGCAACGAAATTACATAACGCGCAGTATTTGTTTCCCGCGGTACGACGTTATGCCAGACAGAAATGCGGAAATCTTATCTGTCATCCGACGTTGCTCTCATTAAGCTGTTTATAATTGGCTCAACGGACATCAGTCGAGTCGATTTTGATCTCACGATTGTGATGTTGTTCCCTTTGATCGATATTTGGAGATAGATTACATATCCTTCGTTCTTACGAAGAATGCAGTTTCATCGCATCGGGATCTCGTCGAGATCTTTGTAACGTGAAAACTCACCTTTCGGTTCTAGCGTGGAGGACGTGATCGAGGAACGAAGAAGCTTGCCGAGGAAACGAATAACTTCGCGAGGTTGCTTCGCTCGGTTGGCTTGGTAGACGTCGAGCACCGAAATTGATGATTTTCGGAGCAACGATGAGGTTCACTCGGCAAATTCGCGCGTAATACTGACGTCTCGAGTTCGACAAAGCGTAGAAATCTTATCTAGCCGATAACAAAGAGACGCAGTGTCAACAGACAGGTACATACGCGGCCGTGTCTTATCTAACGAGTCCTATTCTCTTTTCATTAATAAGGTCGGCGTGCCCGTTTCTTCCTCTCGGGCAAAGAGCACAGGAAGTTCTGAAATCCCGTAGGTCTTTTGGTTCGTTCTTTTGTTGATATTTCTGGTGTCATTGATTTCACAAGAGAAACAATACGTATCATTTTATGTTTCGTGACGTGCAAGATATTCAGGAGTAATTTTAGATTGCGATGATACTTTAAATTTAAACAGAAAAAAAAAAAAGAAATAATTTTGTAGGAAATTTTAAGATGCAAAATTGCACAGAATATATTTTATATGATAAAACATATTTAATTTGAAAGTACAAATTTGCATAAAAATTCTTATTCTAATTATCGCGAGTAACATAAAGTTTATCACAAAGATATTTAAAGTTAATTTTTTGCCACGATTTTCTACAACCGTGTGCCTGCGAACGAACCGATAATCGTTTTCTTACATTTCGCCCCCTTATTGTCAAAGTGATCTTTTATCGCTCGGCCCTTATCACATCTCGTCCATCGAACGTTCTCCCTTTCCCATATTTTTCGCTTTTTACGTGTAACAACGAGCCAGCTGTTTCGACAAGATCTCTTCCTCTAATCGTCCGAAGCTTAATAAAATGACGATAGAAAATTTTAAGGGATCGTCGTAAAGAGAAAACTTCGACGTCGAAGAGCATGGTCGATCTGATCGTTAAAAAAATTTTTCAGTAATTATAGAGACAGAATCTGCCTGCTGCACGATCTAAGAACATTTTTGAAAAGGACGAACTTAGGGGTATCGACAAGACCGACTGGACTGTTGCGCGATTTTCTTTCACGAAGTTGAAAGTATCGACAATTGTATTTCTTAAATTTCGTTGTTCACGAAAATTTACATTTTCCACGATCAGAAAAATGACGGAAAACCCGTCTGTGAAGCGTCTGACAATCATGGAGAAACTTACGGCAACTCTTCAACGATGAATCATCGGCCAGGTAAAACCTTTCGTGCTCCATTTCGCCCGCGAGCTCGACGTAACAACAATTACAGATATCCGGTGCCTATCGAGCAAGCGAAACGTGATCGTCAACACGAATTTCACCTCTGGCTCACGTGAACGAGGAATGCTCCGAATCTCCGAATTTAATCTCGACACGATTCTATCAACGATGCACGTACATATAAACAAACGTAATCGAGCTAAAGTACTCACGTATCTGTCAGATGTACGTCTGGATCGCTTGATCGGCTCGTTTTCCCGGGAGGATTCACAAAACAACGGGAAACGAGTTGCACGAGCCACTTTCGATGTTCATTGTCCGTTACCAGCCGCGATCGATTATTCAAGGATAATTAGAGAGCACGAGAGCACTGTCAGTGCACTTTCATTTTCCTCGCGCGTCGATTACACCGTCGCTTCGTTCAAACTTCACTTCGTCAAGCGTCGAGAGATCGAGTCTCTGTTATTGAATTCGCGAAATCTGAGAATTAATCTTAACGAAACGTTCGAACGCGCGAATTTTGCTTGTCATCGAAAGATCGAAAGAATGCAAGAAGGAGGAGGAGTCAAACTTCGCTTTCTCAAGATTCGAGATAAATGATCAAAGTGTTAAAACTCTTAACGGAATGTTCAGACGCGCGGTTTTTGCTTGTCGTCGTGATCCAAAGGAAAGGAAAACGAAATCACGCTCTTTTAAACTTCCAAGATCGAGATATCGAGTCTTCGTTACTGAATATGAAAAATATTAAAATTCCTAGCAGAGTGTTCAAATTAAAAGCGCGTGTAAATACAAGCGATCGAGCAAAGAAGAGTCGAAGAACTTCACCTCTCTTCGAGATTTCGCAGATCGAAACGTTAAATCCGAGGAGTATCGAAAGTTTTGGCGGAACGTTGAAACGCGCGAGTTTCGTTCGGCATCGCGAGTAAAAGCGGAAGGAAGAGGACTCGACGGACTTTCGCTTGCGAACCCGCGGTGTTATCGACAGGCCGGCCTCAATGCCACTGGTGGAAGGAAAACACGCGCTCGTTTTCCATCGCCGGCAAACAGTGGGGATATTGGTAATTATTATATCGTTACGTGATATATGTGTACCAGCCAGCGATTACATTACGTGTGTATTCGGGTACACGTGGCGCGATATCAAGGAAGAACAGATAACGTGGAAAACGTCCCGTGAAAGTAGATTTCTATTAATTCGTTCGATCTGATTAGGAGACGTATCGCGTCGATACGGGCATGGTCGCGGTTCGAGCAAGTTAATCGACTCGAGATTACGCTTTCCTCTTGCTTTCTGGTTGATGTTAGAGGTATGTTTGTGTGTGGAGCGGTTGGTGATAAGAATGTCGGGCGACCGAGAAACCGAGGACTTTTTTCGAGTGATAGTAAAGGCGTATACCTGATCGTGCTTCTAGAATTATTTTTTTCATTATGGGATTAGCCTCTATCTGGTATCGTTCATTTCGTTTTGGAATCTTGAATTTGATTTAAGATTCCGTTCTTGACTAATCTCTGTCAGAGGAAGTATAAATCACGAAGTAAAATTTAATACGAGTCATTACGAATTATTTACAGAATTAATGACGTTATTCGAGGTATATTGTAAACTGTTGATTAAAAGAGCATTTTTAATTTCTTCCTCTTTTCATAAGGTAATACGATTTGTAATAAAATGTCTTGAAAGCGAAGGTGAAATTATGCACGATCGTGTGACGAAATTATTTTCTTCTTCTTCTTGATGATATACAAACAAATAAGGTACAAATTAATAATATTTTTTTTAAATATATTATTATTTAATCGTGAGTTTTGATTTTCATATGCAAAACAGTTTTATTCTCTGTGAAACGTGGATATCAAATGAAACGTGTCTCGGATCGATCAACGATCATTCGAACATACATATCTCTCTTTGTATTTGTAAAAATATTTCAAGAATTTCTCCTATCGCTACGATTCGTATCAAAAATAAATACTTTGCGATCAAACACGATACGTTCTTTCATCCCAGCCTTTCAAATCGTATCGATCGTTTCTTTATCGCATCGTTCTTTCACGCGTCATGTCTTTTTTTCAACAATTGGTCACTCGATTCTCTTCGTTGGACTTTAACATATTCGCGAAGAATCCCTCTTGACGTTGCGTTAGATCCGCCGGTGATCCATCCTCGACGATTTTACCATCGTGGAGCACGATCACTCGATCGCAGTCCAACAACGCCGATACACGATGCTGAAAAGAGAAAGAGAAAGAGACGCTAAAGGGAAAGGAAGATAATTGACAAGTGGTTACGAGCATTTTTCTTCGCGGAGAAAAAGAATGTTGGAGGATTAGAGAGACAAAGTTGTTACCGCGATAACAATCACTGTTCTGTTCTCGAAAGCAGTTGAAACTGCTTTCAAGAGACACTTCTCCGTGATAGCGTCTAGCGCACTGGTTGCTTCGTCGAGAACGACGATCGAAGACTTCCGGAGGATCGCTCGCGCCATACAGAGCAGCTGCAGCTGACCGGAAGAGAAGTTTTCACCTCCTTCTTTCACCTCGAAATCTGCGTTTCAAAGAATCGTAGTACTCATTGTTAAAAATATTGATTAAAAGCATTGGATCGTTTTATTTGAAACTTGGACAAATTAGGAAGTTTTTGAAATCTTTAATAATAGACGTTTTTGAAATCTTTAATAATAGAGGAGATGTATTATTATTTATTCCTACAGCAAGGAAGTTGTAACAAAGTTGTAACAATTGAAGCTGTAATAATAAGATTACCATAAATTTGTGACAATACAATTGTTAGTTTTTAACTATTATTATTTTTATAATAATACATCAGAGACGTAAAATTCAAATTTGAGATTAAAAGTTCACTTACTGAGACCTTCAGAGTGAGAAGCCACAATGTCCTTCACTTGCGCCACTTCCAAAGCATTCCACAGTTCTTGATCTTTGTGCTTTGACAGAGGATCCAAATTTTCTCTGTTAAATAAAATATATAAATAATACGATAATTATTTATACATTACGTTTTCAAAAGAGGCGTTCGTTTAATAATAAAGCAATAGACAGAAAATACCTAATGCTACCACTGAACATGATCACATCCTGAGGAATCGCCGAAAGTCTCGAACGAAGAATTTCCAAGGGAATTTGACGAACGTTTATCCCATCGATCGATATACGCCCTTGAGTAATTTCCAGCAGTCGAAACAGCGCCATCGCTGTGGAAGACTTGCCGCTTCCGGTTCTGCCGCAAATTCCAATCTACGAGAAATGTTTAGTGAAATCTAGTAAAATTTATTAGCCTCGATTTAATTTGGTTTTTCGTGATTTCTACCTTTTCACCTGCTGGAATTTTCAACGAGAGATTCGAGATCACTGGTTCCTTCTGCGAAGCGTATCTTAGAGAAACGTTTTCGAAAGTGATTTCGCCTTTAGTGGGCCAAGTGTCAGGTACATGACAAACTAGAAAGCAATAATAATAATAATAATAATTTAATTGTAGTATTAATAGATCATGCGATCTAGTAAATAAAAATTCGTACGATTAAAATTGGAAATAGTTTATCAATGAATATTATTAAATGATGATTTAAGTGATAAAATGATTATCAAGTTCTGTTTAAACGTATAATTATTTATATTATAAAAATATTGAGCAGTGTCAAAATTAGTCAATCAAACAATTCATTAACCGCAGTAATAAACAATTAGATTCTAAGATCATAAAAAGTTTTATTTGCTACCTCATGTGATCTTCTGTTGCTATTTAAATAACAAGATTAAACTACAGCATACAGATACACATAAGGAAAGCAAAATATTGCTTTGTGTCATATTATAAACATTAATTAACTTTTTACAACGAGAGAATGAGATCAAAAGAGGTCGAGGTACCATTTGGTTGATAGTTCTCAGCAGTGGCGTATCTGTAAGCAGAGATACGAGCAACGCTACCAAAATACATCTCGGTCTCCGCCGTGAACTTCACCACCCAATTTAAATAAATTGGCACTAAGAGGGTGTAATTAATCGCCAGGCCAACTAGAGCAGGCGTAACACGATCTGGGTACAATTCTGCGGAAATTAAAGCAGCGAATGTCGCAGATCCAACTATCACTGCACCCAGATAGTCCTGAAAAGTGTTGACGGTGTTAAAGATCGCGAGTGGCCAAGTGGAAAATTAATTTCAAAAGTTGTCTCACTAAAGCAATGCCGAGCCATCGACTACTAGAATTCAGAAGGAGGAACGCGTTCGTGTTGACATCTAGACAATTCATAGCTTGTTCCATGAAGCGATTTTGTTGCTTGGAAGCACGTAACGTTGCCAGTCCGCAGAGTGTTTCAGAGAAATGCGTTGTGATAGGCCATCGGGTACTAGAATTGATGAAATTAAATTTGGAAAGTGAGAAGTTCCTTGAAAGATTCGTTAAAATGCATTTACACAAATATATAATTATTTGATCTTTTACTGTCGATATTAAGATACATTAAAGGATGAACGCAATACAAACGTTTTGTACGCAAGTAAAACCAATGTAAAGTTTTTACTTTATGTTGCGAGTCTTTTTCTTTAGTAAAAATGTATTCAACATCAATTTCAGTAACTTACTTATTTTAGAATTAATTTGCAACAAGTCACAAATAATACGCGAATTGTAGAAAAATGCCATACCTGCCGTCTAATCTTTGCAAATGTTTGGCACTGCGTCTGTAAAATCTTTGGACGAGATAATAAGCTGCACACGTAGGTACAGCAGCGATGAGGAACCACGGCGATATGGTAACATTTACTATCATTGCTGAACTGCACAGTAGGACGAAAAATGTCAGTCTTTGGATCGACATGGATATTTTCTACAGAAAAGAAAGAGAATCAATAAGAATAATTATAAATAACTGAGTAATCAACTATTTTAATCGTTAATTATTTCACCTTGTCAATGACACCTGTATCGGCGCTGAATCTGTTCAAAATTTTCCCAACAGGATTACTGTCGAAAAAAGACATTGGTACTCTAAGCAGCCTGGACACGGCCTCCTCGTGTAATTTCCTTCTTGCCCTGGCGCCTGTCCATTGGCCAGTCGCATTACACGCGAAAGATAATAGTATAAAGATAACGGAGAGAATTATGTAGACTTTAAAATAGAACACTGTCTGAAATAAAATAGGATTCTTATCTACTGGGTGTTTCAGTAAAGGGTACAATGAAAGGTGTTTCAGTTTCGTGGTACAATGATTCTACGCACAAAAATATAGAGAACAAAGTTTGTTTATTAAAGATCTTGTTTTCTGAGAAATCGAACGCGTTCTGTTTCAAACAAACAGACTTTGAACGTGTTTCAAATTCATTATTCCGAGGAAATGGATATTGAATGTGTTTTTTACTAAGAAAAGGCTTGGCCTGAGCGTTTATTTTCTTATATTTCTTATAAATATGTATTATATCGACGACTATGCAAATTTAATTTCCTCGAAAACGAAGAATCCATTTCAATTACATTTAAGAGATATTCAAAGTCTGTCTGCTCAGAAACGAGACTTTTTTTTTTATGAAAAAAATTTTGTAAAAATTCGACATTTTTAACTTATTGGAGAGAATAACCTTCTGTCGATTATTTATTTCTATCTTGTCCTGAATTAATCGAATTCAATTACACTTGAGAGATATTCAAATTTGATTTTAACGCAATATCACACGTTTAGTCTCATTTTTGCACTTTTTAGCCAGTTTTACCACGAAAGTTGGTACAACCTGGTATAGTTACATTTTGATTTTCTTGATTGAAGTTCACGTTGTCTTCGTCTGTCCACTGACTCAGCCAGAGATCGATGTAAACTCGAAGAGTTTGACAGAAAACTGCCATTCCTATATAAATTAGACCTGCTACCCAACCCCCTGCTTTAACGTAATCACAACAGATCATTCTCGTGACTATTCCACTTCTGTCTTCGTACTGAGATTTTTCTTCTCGTTCCTCCGTATCACAGTCTTCTAAAGAAAAGAAAATGGATCTAAGAAAATTATCTCGTGTTACTCTAACTCTTAAATTTCCACGTTTCGACCTTATTCTCGTTTTGGAAGATAAAATGAATTTATAATATGTTTTGAGACGTTCAATGCAAAATCTTCCGACAACAACTTTTCCATACTTTGTTCGAACTTAGAGTGTTTTTTGAACGTTGAAAGAATGCAAGCCAATCGAAAAAAATGGGAAGAGAAAACGTAGCAGAATGTTATCTTTTAATAGAATCGTGTTTTACGATATTTACTAACTTCCTTCGATTTCGTCGGATTCGCTAGTCCCTCTGGATTCGATCGATAGCAACCGTTTAAGGGGAAAACGGTCACTCTCCTGCTCTTGATTAGTTCTAAACGAATAGAATAAAAGCTGTGCATGAAAAGGGATGTCCATTGCTGCTTACGAGAAATGACATGAGTTTATTCTTTTCGTACTTTCTGACAGCGAATTGTATCTGTCTGCTCGAGTTAGGGGATATCAATCTTCGTAGCACGCTTTTGTCTCTGTTCCCTGTCAGTTCGTCGGAATGCGTGTTGATGAGTCTACGAAAATGTTACGAAGTTAAAGCTGGTTCGTTTAAAATTACAAACAATAAGGAACTTGCGCACAGGCGTTTCACTCACGCGTTAGAAAATATCTGCCTGAAAACGCTGCTTCGTTGTTCGTTGTCAAATGTGCCGTTCCTTTTTCTGAAATCAATTTCGAAATTGGAAATTTGTCAGAGGAACGATGGATATTGATTCGGGCAATGTTTCCAATTGTCAGACCGCGGATTTTTATGCAAACTTGCGATTAAAAATGTAGAACCCAGGCAGAGATTTGTTTTACTTACTTATAATGTTGCAATAGATAATGGATCTTCGCGTATTACGTGTACTTTTTATATATTCTTAAATGCATAAAAAGCCACAGTCTGTTAATTACATACCTAGGAACGGCGTATTGACTCTCAAGGATTGTCGGAGTGCTGCTCTGTCGTAGAACAGGAGGTGGTTTTCTTTGAGGTTGAAGACTGGACGATCGGACAGCGTTTCGATGGCATTGAAATTTCCTTTTCCCTACGTCCCATTCTTCCGTGGGCACTGGCAGATCTGTTAGATCGTGGGCTAAGTATCTGGATCCAGAAAGGGTAGCTCTTCTCATCCTTAATGGGACAAAATCCGGAGGATTCTGAGATGAAATCAAATTATTTGAAATAAATCGTAATTTAAGTTCATTAATTGGAGGGGAAAAAGAAAAGAATCAGACTGCACAATTTTAACGTAAATTCATTCAAATTTTCCGATAGAAAATTGTACTACCTATCAGATGTAATTATACGTACTAGTTTATGCGTATATTTATTTTTATTTATTTATATATTTCATACTTAATACTTCATATATATGTATCCTATATAATTCTGTACTTTAAAACTCTATATAAACATAACTTGTTAATTGAAAAAGTTTACCACGTGAGCGTCTTGATCCGTGAGCCACGATTCATCGCCAAGTTGTTTGTTCCTTGCACTGACGCTGATTCTGGACACTAATTTAATCAATGTCCATCTGTCTTTGGCAGTTCTATGAGCACGGTATCCCTCGTTTTGATTTATCGCTGCTTTCCTCCATTCGATCGCTAATTCTGGATCAGCGTCTTCGATCGTCGATTTCGTTCCTACTGCTCGAACACGACAGCCATCCATGACGACGACCTGAACCATATCCATGATTAACAGCTACACAGTTTATACTTCTTACATCTATATATATATTTTTAAATAATTATCTTTACAACAGCTGGAACTTTCATTCTTTTGCTTATTGTATTGGTTACTGTTTCGAGTACTGTAAAAGTAAGTACTATACTTGATGAGCGGTGGACAACAATTCCAATCGATGAGTAACCATAATCACAGTGCGTCCACTTCTGAGCAGCAATTTTCGGACTCCTTGATCGAATACCTGTTGTCCAACTTGATGATCCAACGCAGACAATGGATCATCCTAGAAATATTAATAATCAATTTAAATTAAACTGTTTCAATTCACTATTCTTTGTTAAGAATATTATAACATATAAAGAAAGAATTTTTCTTTCTTAAAAAAAAAGAACCTCTCTACATTACTGCTTTTCATTATTGTTCTTTATTACAAATGATTACCATTATTATAACATCTGCGTCGCTATAGAGTGCTCTGGCTATAGTCACCCTTTGCTTCTGACCACCGCTCAAATTAATCCCCTTTTCACCTATCCGCGTGAAATCACGGCCCGGAAGTATGTCCATATCCGGCTGCAAAGCGCATGCCTTCAATACGTTTCTGTATCTTCTCGATTTGTACGGCGATCCGAAAAGAATATTGTCTCTTAAACTGGCGTTCTGGAGCCAGGGTTTCTGAGCCACGTACGCAATCTTTATTCCTCTGTTCCACGATATTTCATTGACAGTTAGAACATGTAATACAAAAACTAGACAACTGAGGATAACAAGAAAATTTTTTGAGTTACTTAGCCCATTCGATCGATCCTGTTGTCCTTTGGATCTCTCCTAACATTCCTAACAACAAGGAGGTCTTTCCGCTTCCTGTCTTTCCGACGATTAACGTCAGCTGACCTAAAACAGTACACAATACATATCATTTCTTAAATTTTGTACAAACTTGAATGATCGGTAAACCGTGAATGTTTATGTAATTCCACATTTTTATGAGCGCAATCGAAAAATGGAAATTTTAATTTCATCTCGTCCGTTGAAGACTACAGCGAACACCGTGTTGTTTAAATTTTTATTTTACGTTCTTCCGTGCGTTTTCCAGAAATGTTTACGGTTAGTAACAATTAGTAATAATTAATCTTACCACGTGGAAAGGTAAGATCAGAGATGGATAGTAGACTTTCGTCCGTGCCCCAAGAAAATCCGCAGCGTTTCATCGTGAACACCGGAACTTCCGGATCTTTCTCGAACACAGTGTCAACCGAGGAATTTATGTACATTGTGTAATTTCCCAAGTCACAAGACTGACCGTCTTCTTCGTCCTCTTTGATATTATCCAATGATCCAAAAGTGCCAGTGCTATTTTTCATCGTTTCTATCTGAAAAATATTTGAAATTAGTAGAAGTTCGTAATACTTAACGATACTTCACAATGTTTAAGATGTTTCGTGATATCTGAAATAACAATAACAATATTTCACATCATTTCAAGATATAGAAATATTTTAATGTTGAGGACTTCTAAGATAAAACGATGTAATAAATAAATTAACATTAATTATCTCTCGATAATAGTCAATTGTGTTATAAATTTTTAGTTATTCCTCGCATTTTAATTTCTTTGATGCAAGTTTTGTACCTTAAATCGTCTATAGTTCTAGTATTAAAGAATTTTGTTTGACCAAGAAACTCACCGAATACGTATATATTGATCTATGAAATGTTTCTCGGAAGAAGATATTCAATTAATAAACAATAAAATGCTCACAGTGCTTTCCTCGATAGAATTGGCCGCTGACGATGAATTTCCAGCCACTTCTGCTGTTCCATCGGTAGGATTGGGCAAGACGTTGTCAGTTTCCGGAAGTTGAAGGAACTCCTCTATTCTGTTCGTAGAGATCTGAGGAAAAGTTCCCTGTGTCAAAGTGCTTATTCGAAAAAGCGAAAACGGAGATTCACGAAACGAAGTTTGCTTACCATAGCGTTAATGATGATAGGTATCATCACGGGGAAAATGAGAAGGGGCACTGTGAGCTGTGAAAATAGTGCTAAGCTTGCAAAAACGTTGCCGGCCTCGAGACTTTGCTCCTCCAACCAAAAGTAAGCAGCAAAAGTGAAAAGTGTCGTCAGTACCGACGAAGCATGAGTGAGAAAGTCTAATTGCGAATGATCAATGTTACAATTTACGTGTTGTTTTCGAAACGAATACCGACTTGCACCGATCGAGAAACCAAACTTACTGATGAGAGTCCAATAGAACGAATCTTTGTCCAGCATTTTAAGCTCTTCGTCTCTCGTTCTTCTTATTTTCTCCTCGAAAATCTTTTCCCAGGCTCTGAGCTTCACCAGTCTCATTCCTTGGAAGATTTCGTTCACCAAGCGTAGCCTGGCATCGCTGTTTTTCTAAAAATCAATGTATTGTTACTTCTAAACGTGTCTCACCATTGTATAAATATTGAAAATATTGAAAGAGATTATACAAAGACAAATAATAATAAATATCAGACGAATTGAGTAGAGACTATTAAACAACAAATGTTAAGAATGAAAATATTAAAACTATTAAAATATTGAAATACAGATGTTAAGAATATGAACTTACAGCGACCAATTTAGAGTTCTCCGACATTTTCTTCCCGAGTACTAATTGCAGTGGTGTCACTATCAATATGCAACAGAATGCGCCAATAATTGCACTGACCCCCAAGTGTGTATAAAGAAGGAAAACTATAGCAGCGATCTAGAAGAAATAAGACTTTTTTAAACATCTTGCGCGACAAATAGTAGCCCGGTCAGTTTAATAATACAAAAATATTTTGTTCGTTCTTTCACCTTCAACGGAATTGCCCAGGTGTAGTGTCCAATCCAGAAAAAGCTCATCACGTTGTAAGCATCCTCAGATATCAGGTTGGTCAAAGTTCCAATATCAGCAGATTGCTGACATTTATTCGATTCTTTCTCCTTGTCTGTCGGGTGATCCTCTTCGTCGATACTCCACGAGCACAAACGCAAAGCTTTATCGTACAACAGCGCCTGCAATTTTAATTTAATTCTCCTGATGGTTTTCGATGGTTGCTATTTTCGAGTTTCAAGTGTACCTGAAGAGCCGTCTTCAAGCGGATCCCTTCAACGCACAGGATGTGAGTGGACGCTTGACTCAGTGTGCTTTGCAACAAAGAAAAGAAAAATACCAGCAGGCCTAAAAAATAGCCATTTTGCCAGATTTCAGGAAATGTCATGACACTCTGAAATATTTCGTAAGACAGGTTTTTTTTTTCCTTAATTTAAAGAGATGGAATATTGTCGGTTGACTGTTGATCATTATGCAGTTTATTTTAAATATCATACTTTATATTTTATACATTTCTATCAATATGTTTCATATTGATAGAGTGTAAATTATTAATACTTTGATTTTGATATTTTTTTATATTTCTGCATTTTTCTACGTTTGTACGGTCTTTGCATCTTTAAATTTCCCAGAAATGCATAAAAATCTACAGTCTAATTATTAGATAGTACAACAGATACCATAGAGCTCTGATTTATTGTTCCATTCTGAGAAGCAGAGACGTAGTCCAGAATTTTGGAAATTGACATTGGTCCCACAAGGCTCGTGGCATCTCCCAGTAATTTTAACAGTCCTCCAATCGCAAAAGGACGCCATATTCTTTCCCAGTAACATCGCCAAAGACACAGTTTTTTATTTTTTTTCTACAAACAGAAATAGACTGTAATAATAACAGAAGCTAGATTATTATAGTTAAATTAAAAATTTTGTTACGTGTACCACTTTTCTATCACGAGTTTCCCCAATCAATACTATCGTAGTTAAATTTTGTCACTATTTGTGTAGATGCGTGATTTTTCCCCTCACGAACTCCCCCCCCTCCCCCGCCTTAATTAATATCATTATAATTCAAAATTCTACTCTAGTCAAAATTAAATCTCTGAAATACGATTGACAACATTTCCAAAAATCACCCTGTGCTTCTCGTAAATTTTCCGAAACTTTTCAAACTGTCTGCTGGTGCTCTCTTCCTCGGGAACCTCTCCAAGATCGTGGCTCTCCAACGGCGTGCCGTATCCCTTAGAGAGGAGGTCGATCACCCAGTGGAAGGTGATTCTGTTGAGAAACGGCGCCTCCGCGTGTTTGTACACCGTTCTTCGTCGTTCCGTTCGCTCGATCAAGTACCTCCTCCTCCTTCTCGTCTAGACGGGGCGAAAATCATAAGTTGGCTTATCCATGGCGGCTCTTTTAGACGCACCGCGTCTATTTGCCTGCTGCGGCTCGCTTGTTTTTACTGGGTCAAGGGGCCGGCGTGCACGCGCGAAATATATTTGGAGCAAAGGCAGAGACACCGTCTCTTACCTGTTATCGGGAAACCACTTACGGAACCGTTCTTACGGACGGCTACTATAGTTAGACGTGAGATATGTTTTCAATTTTACCGAGAACGATGCTTGAGAAAAGCGTTCGCATATGCTGCAGGCGATATTAACGGGAAATCAATGATGAATGGCTGTATCGCAGAAAGTGGACGATCTATTAAGAACACGCGTTACATACGTCAATCTTTATCAATTTATATAAAATTACATGATCCAACGAAATTTTCTTTTACGAATGTGACGATAAAAAATGGAGATAATTAATATAAATTGATCGAAAAGAAGTTGCAGATGGAATATTGCAACGTTACAATTGCAACGTTGGCGTCAACTATTTCTGTACGTGACAATTAGACCGTGGATGTTTGTTCAAGTTTATATAATCACGAACGTAATTAAAAGAAGACGAAAACAAATATTTTAACATTTCGTACATGGTACAAATCGCACGTTACGCGCGTTCCACGTACTTCTCCGCAATTTCAAATTTCCGAATAAACGCGTGAAACTCTCTTCTACGAAACGATACTTTAGTTTTGTTTCTTCGAAGTTCATCGGATAATATCGAATAACGAGACAGACGTCTATTTTTGCGATCTGGTTTTGCAGCGATCGAGAAAGGAAAAGTCCGTGCTGGAACACTCGACGAGTCTCGCCTTCCCAAGCTACGATAATAAACATTATTATTCAAACAAACCGAGTAAATGTAAAATAAATATTTGCCCTCGGTTCGCTCGAGACTGGCTGGTTCTCCTCGATAAGGTTGTAACGTCGTGTCGGTAATTCGCGGACTCGATGCTTGCGTTAAGTAGCAGCATGCTTGTAAACTAGCTATCTGATAGCCTAGCTAGATAAAGCAGAAGCTACGTTAAATTTAAAACCTTGGGTTTATGGAACAGCGTGGAAAAGTAACGCAGGCCGGAATTGATAGTGTAATTGGATCGTTAGGTGACTTACCATAAGGTAGAACGTGTAAGAATCCAAAACGGCCAGGAGACCACAGAAAATGGCGGCGAACGTAGTGGTCGCGAGTCGAACGTGTACCATGGACAGACCGCTTCTGCATGTGTGTATCGGGGATTATTTTAAAATAACACGAGTTTACGATCATTAAAAATAACGAAAGAGAGTATTTTCAACATTATTAGAGATAATAAATTAAATTGATTAAAGTCGGTAGACGAGTACTTTTATTAGACAAGTTTCTCTTCTCTTTTTTAGTAAATTAATAGTTGGTGCAAATGATCTGGAAAGTAATTTATATAAAAGGGGACATTTGAATATTCGAACATTTGTTTCCTTTTAAATAGGTCAATAATCAGTCTACGAAATACTAAAAATTTTGTATAATAATAATTCTAATATTACCTAATATTTGCCTAACATATTATAAAATCATTTTCAAATGATAACTTTTACGAAACACGAAAGCATTAAAACGAGTAATAAAATAATGAAACGACAATAATAAAAGTAACATGGAACAAATAAAGTAAATGAATTAAATTCCTTTTCTGTCAAAGTGAATGATAAATAAAACTGACCTAGAGAGGTACATGAGTTTCCACGCGCGCGATAAGCTGATCGCGGCGAGGATTCCAGCGGAAAGGGCCGTACCAAAAGCATCCCTCACTTCGGTTCCTCGGTGAACGATCCAGCAATGAAGAACGGCTATGATCGTTAGAATCAACGAGAAAGAAATCGATGTGAGCAACGACTCGCAAAGTTCCAAAAAAAGTGTCATTAACACTGCCATGCACAACAGCGTTCTAGCCGTGTGAAATGGAAGGAGTCTCCTGCAATCTCTAAACAAAATATATTACATTGAAAAAAGAACGCATCCTTTGCCGAGCGTTGGATGAGATTTCAATTTCACGACTTCCTTTTATCTCGATGTTTAACATTCACCGAGCTGGTGATCCATAGTCATTACTCTACGTTAAATGACTTAAATACAGCAGTTTGCTCGCGAGCTTTGAATATATTTCCACCTGAAGTGATCGATCTCCTCGACAAACCTTCAATTACAAGAAAATAATCTTTCCTTCCAACAAGTAAAATCAAAAAGTCGAACCATCTCCTATTGGTCCAATCTCCGTATGAAATCGATCTAAGTCGAATGAAGCGCCAACGAAACCAACCACGCGATTAATTGCCGTGTAATTACCTTCGTTTGCGTAAACGGAAGTCGAATTTTTCTCACGATGGAACATCCAGAAAGTTAATAATTTACACTTACTTGTCCCTCTTACTTACTTGGTGGTTTTTATGCTGAGATGTTGGGTCTTTTATAACAACACAATAATTTTCTCCATTTTTTTACTTTTTGTTAATCTACGATTATTTCTCATTGAGGTTTATTTGTTTGGTAAATAAATATTAATGTTATTATAGTTGTTACCTGTTTAAAATATAAAAATAACTGTATTTATTATATTACGTTATAATATGTAATAAATTATATCGCAATCAGATTGTATATAAATATCGACAATAGAGGTCGCACGGGATTTAAAAATTTTACTTGCGGTGTTTTTTAAGAATTTAAGAGACGGCGTGGAATTGCTATTGATTTTCCAGTGAACGACTAAGGATAAACCGAGCATCCATTCTCATTCGGCTTCATTAAAATTCCTGGAACGGACCAGTGTAATGCAAACCAGGAAAGTGTGCGTACGTAGGTGTGCGAACACCCCGCGCTAGCACGTGTTATAAATTATTTTGCTAATTAATCCGGGTCTTCTGGTGATTCGTTTGAACCATGCTTCTCGCTACTCTGCGCTCTACAAGATTAACACGAACCGTAATGTTTTCATTTTCGTCGGAAGATTTACAAAGGGCAACTATTATTACCGTTCGTGAGTACAAAATTATTATTTCATATAACATCGTCATCTCGTAAAATAATAATTTCACAGGGTAGCAAGTTTATGTTTCTTTCTTCTCGAAATCTCAATTTTAAAGCTATCGAAAGATGCAATGTCTCAAAGCAAATTCATATTTATTCCTGACGAAACAATGAAGACACATATTTTTTATATCACCGTCAGCTGATATAAAACTCAAGGAACCTCGCGGACAAAGAAACGATTATTCTCCAAATCGTACATCTTGAATTCTCGTTCTCGTCTTTCTCATACCGTCGAAATAGCCCAAGTTGGTTGTTCGAAAAGCAAACTATTGACAGAGATTATTGGACAAGCGTAGCATTCGGCAAGTAGCATTGTATTTGTCGCGTTTCCCAATTGTACAATGGAACAAGGAACAATGGAGGTGACGAGTGTGGCATGGGAGAAAAAAGCAGATGAAAGTTTGTGGCGTTCCAAGAACAAGTCGAAACGTTACAGATGTTTAACGCGAGCAAATATCCGACAAAATCCGTTTCTCAAGAAGAAAACTAATTACTCGTATTTACGATTACTCGGTAATCAGAAATCCTGTGTTTGCTTGCTCTTCTCACAAACATCGTCCATTTCTTTTTTCAACGAAAAAATGTTTTTAACTACTCCGATCATTTATCGCTGGAAAAGCAACAAATCGTGAATAGTTCCACGTAAGAAGGGTCAAGTAGACATTAACAGACTGGATAAACTTTTACCACAATTAATTGAAGCAAATTGTTCGAATGGGAACGTGGTAGTCCCATATGAATCATGGGACATCCCAAACGTGAAATATTTCGTTTAATTGAAGGCTGTCTCAATTGATGCTAGCCAAGTTCGTGTTTCTAGCCTCGTGTCTTGGATAGACATTAAACATTCAGTGCGTGTTTTCTATAGGAGCAAAGCAAATGCCGCTCCTTCTCTGCGAGAAGTCAAATCTTATCGGTTCAAAGGCATCTCTTCGGAACGTGACACCAGTTTCAATCGTCATCATCAAGCGCTATATCGGTGACTTCGCTTTTTGTTATTAAGATTTTTGTCAAACCGCCCGAAGAGTTATCTTTTCGAGCATGTCAATGTTGGAATAAATAGATTTAGCGGAAATTTTCAGAGACGAAATTTCGAAGTAATCGAGCTTTGAAACGAGAATTTCAAAGTAACTAAGCTTCACAGGGGAAATTTCAAAGTGACTTTGAAATAAGAATTTGAAAGCGACCAAGTCTCAGAGAGGAAATGTCGAAGTAACCGGACTTTGAAACAAGAGTAACTTTCAAAGTAACTAAGCTTCACTTTGGAGGGAAAATTTCGAAACAAGTGAGTTTCGAAATAATTAAGCTTCGAGAAGCAAGAATGCGTGGAGAGGAAAAGTTTCAAGTAGCTAAGCTTTGAAGAGAAAATTTCAGATTCCAAAGAATTTCTTTCCTTTTCCGTAAAGGAAAACAAGAAAAATAGATCTCTCACAAAAAGTTTCTTCTTCCATTTACGGTCATCGATTAAGTTAGATCTCTAAACCGATCCATAGATCATCTTTCCGTCGTAAAATTGAAATATCAGTTGAATCCTGTCAACTTACTTTGGTTGTTTGCTGCATTTACACCTGAGAAAGGTTATCAGTGCAAGGACGATCGCAACAGCTGGAACGCAGACATTGACGAGTTCCACGAGGCAGTCCTCGACGGAGTTATCTTCGGTGAATCGGATGTACGTGCCGTTTTCCGTTCGCCAAGACCATACGACGTGTTTCTCGGGTTTTGGCAGAATTTGTAGAAATTTGTAATTCTTGCAAAAGTCCATTTTAATGGTGTTTCAGGGAACCATATTCGTGTGCGATACACGTTCACACATGACTTTCTTCATATTTACCTAAAAATATCGTCTTTTTACATTTTATATTTTCTGAATCGTGAAAGAGATTTCTCTTTCTACTGTCAATCAAATTCAACTAATTTATTACATTTATTTGAAACTTATTCAAATTAATAAAATTCTAATTTACATTCCTATATTTCTATATGAATGTAATACTAATTGAGTTGATGTTTTACTACTAAATTTTATTAATTTAAATTAATTAATTAAGAGTTGTATCGACCATTCGTTCTACGTATGCAATATATCATCTCGGTCAGATTATTCTTGATATTTACTAAAAAGCATCATCTTTTTACAACTTGTTCGTTATTTATATTTTTCGACGAACAACGAATATCTGCTTTCTCTCTACTATGGTTTTTTTTCTTCTTTAATTTAGAGTGTTTCGTATGTACAAAAATAGACGATCTCTTTTCTCTGGATAAAAGAATGAAACGAGTCTTTGTTATAAAATTCCTGTACTTGTCCCTTTAAATAAGCAAAAATATCTCAATTCTTTCACTGACAACGATATGCTTTGACATTCTTAATATTCTTTCCTATAAATGAATGCGATGCTCTTTTTATACTTTTGTACTTGGCGTTCCTTCCTGTATTTTTAGTTATACTTTTCGATTTTTCTGCACTTTCCACGTGATTTATTTAATCCACTTTCGTTTAACCCGTTTATTTCCCTTTGATTGCACGTTTTATAGTGAAAAACAATTTGCGTAACTTCAGTCGAATGCATTTTGCAAGTGCTAGAACTGACACGTTTGTTTTTATTATTTTCACTGTGACGTGGCGATAGATGGGTTCGCCGGAAACTGTTCTAGCTTCCGGTCCAGAGAGTTTCAAACGCGCCTTGTTTTCCGACAGTGCTTTATTCTCGCCGAAAATATCTTACGCTCGGATAACTCTCGATGCGTTCGATAAAAATGCGTTCGAGTCGAGTGCTTTCTTGCGTGAACTCCGGTCGGACATGTATTTTTGAATCGGTGTGTCTCTTTGTGGACAGCAGAAGCTCGATAAAGCTGCCCAAATGAAAAATGATGTTTTATAAATTTTATAATAACGTTATATATATATTTTTACATTATTATTAATATTTTCTTAGAATATTATTAATCAGTATTCACTCGGAAGTCGCAAACCACGGGCGACAAATTGAAAATTTGGCTGCACCCAATCAACTTGGCGGAACGAATACCATAAATCGAATGGCGTTTAACAGTGACCTCACGAAAAGACACGGTCCCTCGATGGTTGAAATTAGTACTTGAAGATTCCGTGACGCGTTCCGCGTTAACGAGAAGTCCGTGCAGAGTTCGTTAGTCTCAAGGCGACGCGACGTCCGAAAATTTTAAACACCCCGTTCATTTAATATTCATTTAAAAGTGAATATCGATCGGTCAACGATCGCGAGACATATTTGTCACGATTCGCCTCGTATCCACGCTTCGTCTCGCATCCCTGCGAGAAAAATGGATAACAGACGTCGAGTAGGCTCTTTTCTACAGGATGGTTCATACGTTAAATCTTTTTGTCACTCTACGTGGTATCGAATCGAAGTAGCATTGAGATAATTCGAAGAACGAGCAGTTTAAAATATAATGCTTTAATCTTGATTTTAATTTTAATTTTGTACGATAATTAAACAATTGCAAGTAGTTGCGTATACCATAGTAAGTAGAATTTTATGATAAACAATTTGAACTTGTACATGTATACCTGTGATTCAAATTGAAATTAAATTTCTATGAAGTTAAAATCAAAGTATCTTTTAAACTTTTGAAATTTTCTCGATCGAGCGTCCGCGTAAAATGATGAACATCGTTGAAAGGCGTCATTGAACTTGAAAAAAACATGATCTCAAAAACACGAGTTGGTACATTCTGTCATCTATCGTTGAAACGTGTGATATTCTTTTATTAATTTCAATCGGAGAGAACGACATGGCTCGTTGCGTGAATCACCCTATATTTGAAAAACGTTGTTATCGTGGTGTCCATTGTATAAATATACGATCAATTGAAATTCACGGATGCCAGTCAGCGATATGCTAAGTTACAAAGTAAAGTAACAACACTTACGTGTCTCGCAGCCGGAATTCCTTGGCTCGTTACCATAATTTATACAGGAACTCCATTTGCCCTGTGTTTTCTGTTATGTCACCGATGGTTTACGTTCTGTTACCTTGCGCGACCGATTACTTCCCGAAATCGTGCCTCCCCTTCTTTTTTTCGCTCCGTTCCGATTGAATAGATTCACTCGTTTGTAGATTCACGCGGTCGATCGAATTACTGTATATCGATGACGAATCGAAAGATCATTCGCTTTTTCGAGGTAGTCGTCGCTCTAGCGAACTGAAACTTTCGAACGATCAATTTTTTTGTGACGTGCGACGATAGATTGGTACGATAGATTGGTTATAAGTAGATGCGGATGTTTACACGTTTGTAGGAAATTTAATGCATTGGCCCGAAGTATTCTAAATTGATACGTCATCGCTTTTGTTATTCTCCAGAGAGATTGAGATGAAAAATATGAGTGGTTTGGAAATTACGCATCCGCATTATTCGCGAATTTATTTATTTACTATTTAAATTGATCCAGGCAGACGAAGCCGGACAGATGAATCAAATTTATTTGCAGAAACGAGGTTTTCATTTTCTGATATTTTCACGTTGAAAGTTACGCCCGATAGCTCGCTAATTGCTTGCTCATAATTTATTTATCAGAAGGAATATTTTTATTTCTTGCTGGTACATCGTGCTGAGCTTCAAGGATTCAATTTGCATGTTCGAGTTATATTTTTACGCGGTTCAACAAGTTAATATTAGATATCGACAAACTATCGAAAGTTGCTCGCGCTACGTAAAGTAAAAGTTATTAGATTCTTTTACGATCAATGAGCTTCATTCGTGTGGTTTTTCAATCTTCCTTGTAATCCACGAATAATTTAGGAATCGATATTATTAGAGGAAAATGTCGATTGATGAGTGAAATCGAACAAAAGTGCGTTCAAAGTTTAATATACGGTTGTAAAAATTCGTTCGATATGATTTTACGTAATTACTTTTTGCATAAACATTGAAATGACGTTGAGGAATGCAAATAACACTTGTCATCTCTGTTATGAAACTTCTGTCAATGAATTTCAATGATCACTTCTCAGTTAAACATTGGTACGTTTTAAAATACTACTGTGCTATTTGATGCACTCTATTTCTTCTTAGATGATTTCTGTGAATAACGAAAACCAATCAAGCTCAAGAATTTCAAATATGCGTAGGTTTCAAAGCATGCAGCTTCCTTTCCAACACATTTTCGAATGGTATCAAAAAGCGTGCAATAAGGTCGTTTTTTCGAATAATTGAAAAATTATAAAATTATAATTAAAAAATAATCGAAAAATTCAGAGTGTAAAAGTACAGAAATATTCTTTCGAATAATAAAAATTACGATATTAATATTCTTCCGACAATGGTTAAAAAATTGACAATAATTTCGCAACGAGGAATAAATAAATAAATAAGGAAAAAAAAATTAATTCCAGAAATTAACAACTCGTATCAAAATTAACAATAATGCCCTTTTAATTAAAAAAAAAAATCTCTCAAAAAATTTCCCAACTGCTCGGTTCTCCATCTCGCGTGAACAAACGACATAATCCAAGTAAAAAGACTCGAATAATAAAAAAGAAAGATCTGAAGCATAAATATGCGAGTCTTTGAGATGCACCTTCGCTCTCCGCGCGATTATTCGTCGGATGCTCGATTTCGAAAGGGTGAAGAACCACTTGTCTGCTTGGAATCAGTATTCCTGGTCACGCACGTGCGCGTCGATCTTTCCCGCAGAGAAGCACGCGTGCTTTCTGCTTGACGGTCCGCGGCTTACTGGCAGATCACAGAGAGCCGAATGTCGAACACAGAGAGAGCGAATGGTAATTCCATGTGCGCGATGAGTCACTGGCGAAAGAAAAGAAAAGAAAAAGAAAAAGAGAAAAAAGATCACGGCTATTGCTACCAGCGAACTCTTCTTTCACCGGAAATATACACACGTCCTAGAAAAGCGAATTCCTCGGGGAATTCCTTCTGCCCTCTCGACTCTCCGACGCTTTTCTGAATCTCGAGACACAACCGCGTCACAGCCGAAAGAATTTAACTGCGACGAAACGAAAAGCGGGTGTTTTGTTTTTGGCAGCTCGTTGTCTTTCGTTTTATTTATTTCTTCTTCGTAACATATTTATTATTATATTTTGTGCTATGCACGTTATATGTGTTATCTTATGTAAGTGTGACACAATTAATTAAATTTGTTACGCGTTCATTCGCGATTGAAAATATTTAACGTTTCTTAATCATTGCTGACCACATTTTGTAAATTTTTCATGTAATTTGTCAATTCTTGCTGTCCCTGAAATTAACCCGTTATTGGTAGTCTTGCTTCAACAAATAAAGAAGGAAATCTTCTTTCTATTTCATTACTTTATACTGTAGAAATATGTCTATAAACTTGCATAAAATATAAAAAACTTTGAATTACATCGCGTTAGAACGTAAAATTACACGTGCAAGAAATTGAAACGTCGACTGAGCATAGCAGAAACAATAGGAAGGGATAGATGCAATAAAACGGGGGACGGCGGGTTTTATTTGAAAAATATTTAATAATAAACATTGACAATATACAGAGAAAATACGCCATAAGAAGTCGCTATGGGAGTAATAAGAACCTAACAACTGGTCCAGACTTACAAAATATCATCAAATTAGATAATGATAATGGTGTTCCGAACGACACCCCGTGTACTCCTATCAGTATTTTGCAACTAAAGTATTTTCGAGTTGATCGTATCTTTTGTTCTCTCGACGTGGTTTTTTCTTTTTTTTGTTAATATTTTTTGCTTTTTTGTTACCTGACGTTTCGATACAATTAATTCTTATTTACTTTACTTTATTTAACCTTTTATTTATTTATTTATTTATTTATTTTTTTTTTTTTGCTTTTTTGCTTTCTTTTCCTTTGCGGATTCATCGATTACCTCCTCGTCGTCGAATTTCCATCGCGTGTTAAAACGTGTGTGTTTCGCGGATGCGTGAGTATGTTAACGCTCGACTCTATTGCCGTGATTTCCGCCGGCGTAAAAAATCGCTTACGCCCGCTTCGGCCAATATCTTTCTCTTTGTTTCCTTCGGAGTTGGATTCACAGCCGGGAACCAAATTCGCGATTCGCACGCGTCTCCCGTTGCGGATCCGTTTACACTGCGAGAGAAGCGAAAAACAGGTGGCGTTTAGCATTTTTTTTTTTCTTTTTTTTTCTTACGGTGTTCTCTATTTTATATTAATTCCTTTTTCCCATCTAATCCCCAATGTTTCCTGCTTTTTCCTTCGTGTCCCGTTTTGCTTCGTCGAAAAACAACTTTGCGCATCGTCGAATCGCACGCGTCTTCATCCTCGGTCTCTCCCCCAGAGATCAGCGAATCGATCATCATCCAAGTTACAGTATCATCTGCTGTCACGAATATCTCTAAAAAAACAAAATCTCCTCTCTCTGGGGGGGCGGGAGATTCTCTCTGTCGTTTCTCCGTCGCTCGCGATTCGACGACGAGCCAAAAGCATCGTCACGCTCGTTCATGCGCACGACACACGGACACGTGTCGACGTCGTCTTCCTAATATCACCCGCTCGTTCACAATTCTAAGAAGTTTAGACTTATTATCGTTAATAACGTCCTAATGTCATGGAACGTCCCTCTTACTTACTGTTAATTCTCTTTCTATCTTCTTTTTCTCGCTTTCTCTCTCTTTCGTTCTCTTTCTCTCTCTGTCTCGCGATAATTCGAAAAAAGAAGATGCGACCACGTGTCGTGCTCGAAATCCTCGAAAGGTGCTGGTCTCGCGTGTTCTCGAGTAACACGCGTGTCCTCGTTAGAAAAGGACGACGCCAGAGAGAGAGAGTGTGTGTGTGTGTGTGTGTGTGTGTGTGTATGTGTTTCCGAGCCCGGAAATAAAGAGAGCGGAAATAAATGTGCGTTGTCGCGCGGACGAATCGCAAGGTATACGTGGTGCCTTTTCTCGTCGGCGGAGGGATCCGAACGAGGATTTCGAGCGGAGAAAACGGTGGCCACGACGCCGCCTAGTTACGCTAGGATATGTTGCTCGTAAAGATGTGTCGTTTTTTACGTAAGTCATGTAGTCATCTAGATTCACTTTTTTTTTTCCTTTTTTTTTTTAAAAATCCCGTTTACGGTTTTTACTGCCTTTAATTAATAATTAGAGTAGAATCATATATTTATATATGTATAACGTTACGGTGCGTATCGATCGTATCTCTGGATTATTTTACAATTTGCGATTTTGCCCGCTAGCACTCGAGAACGTACGCGGTTCAACGGAGAAAACAAAAGGAAAGAAAAACGGTGGTAAAAAACAAACATTGATGACAAACGCCGATTTTTCAAGGGTCCGCCGAAATTTTTGTCCCTCTACCTCTCGCATATTTGGCTTTGTTTTCCTCTCTCCTACTGTTCTTCTTCTTCTTCTTCTTCTTCTTCTTCTTCTTCTTCTTTTTTTTTTTTTTTTTTTTTTCTTTAATTTGATTCGATTTAATTTAAATTTTAGAAATTCGTCCGAGAGCGATCGACGATCGAATCGTGCGTGCTAGTCGTTATCGTTATCGTCTTTTTCTTTTTTTTTTTTTCTTCTTCTTCTTTGTACAATTCGCGAAGAGAGGATCCTACGCCGAAGCACTCCGCTTTCGTTCGCTGAATATTATAAATTGGTAACGCTAGAAGTATGAAAAAGTATCTGCATTTCTATTCGAGACGAACTCTCGATTTTTCCTAAGAGACTGCGAAACAGATACTATCCTAATCTATCCACGTTCCTGGCTACTTCTAATTTCATTACACGTTCCTTTGTACAGCAATTCGTTCGTTACTCTTGGATCTATTTACTCCATTTTCTACAGATAAGTATATCGAGGTTGCTCGTAGAATGTAGAGAATATTCCGAGATCGAGTTCACTACACAGAATCGATAGGACAAGCTTTTCTTCGAGGAGTTTGCGCAGTCGAGCAATTATATTCCTCGAGTATTTCTCAAAGCGATTAAGGACCAATTTTACGTCAACTATTTCTCTCGATCAATTTGTACCATCGAATACTATTTTTTTTTTTTAATATTTATTGAGAGAGGAGATACTTTTATTTTTCTGAAATTCAAATTAAATTTCAATAAACCGAAGTGTTTGCAACATTGGTTACGAAATTCGCGTTCTAATCTAAAAGCCATTTTTCAACTGTCTTTGTTCGAAAACAGTTCTTTTTAAAACGGTTCTCTCCCGTTTCTTTGCACTGAACTCGTCCCAATTAACAATTATTCGTTATTTCGCGGGACGTCCTCTGACGGCGGGAGTCCTCGAAACAAACTGTCACAACTAAATTAATTCGAATTAATCTAAATTAATCAACCTTGCGATCGAAGTTCAATTCGAGAGCACGATTCGTCGATCGCCTGGACGCGCTTGACAGCCAATCAGAGATCCCGTTTATGAATTCATCTTCACCTCTCTTTCGCGAAGAAACGAAGAAGCAAGAAATTAATTACAAAACACAGCGGAGAAAGAAACGAATCTTCAATTTAAAAGGGAACGTATGTTCAACGACGCGAGTAGTCGCGAGTTATTTATCAGGAATCGTGTACGATAGGCCTGCGTACGCAATCGGAGAACACGCCGGAGAAAACGATAAAAAGTCCGGAACAAGAGGAGGAATTGTGGGGGGGTTATGGGAGTTGTGCACTCGTGACGAAGAATAAGACGCGAAGACGATGGGCCTCGCCTAGATTTGAGCTTGACTTACGCTAGCCACTAGTTGTAATAGCCTACCGATAAAGGTACCGATTACGAGTAAGTATAAATTGTAATTACAGTGTACAATATACAGGGATAGATCTTTCTCGCTTCGGTTCCTCCGTGAACGAACACCGCGTTCGAGAGCGCAATTAATCCATTCTAATATCAATATATCATTTTCGAGAGACATTTTTCATATATATATATATATACATACATATATGAAAAGTGCGTTCGTTCCAGGAGAAACGAGTGAGCCGCGAGTAAGCGACCGAGGTTCGAAGAGAAAATCTTCCCTCCTCGATCCTGGGAACACGTTTCTCGCGCTCTCAAGACAGAGAACTTTCATCGAGAGAGTTTTCACCTTCTCTCGTTTTTCCCTCGCCTACTTCGTAGATTATCAATCTCGCGTATCACTAGCATATAATCTTGTGTGATCCGTTACCCTCGCCCTTCTCTCTCTCTCCCCCTCTCTCTCTCTCCCTCTCTCTTTTCATCCCTATCGCATATCTCGCTCGCAAACTTTAAAACCTACCGCTCGTTAATTTAACGTTATAAGGATCAATGAGTATGTTGTGAGTTGTTCGATTTAGCTCCTAGAAAAGAAAAAAATGGGGGGGAAGGATCGCCCCCGTTCGATTTAATCCTCTCATTTGTGCTCGACGAAATCGATTTACAGAGTCGCGATCTCTAATCGCAGTTGTCGTTATTTACATGTATTGGCGCTCGCGCACGCACGAAAAAAGAAACGAAGAAACGAAAAACGAAAAACGAGAAATGAGAATGACGTTGCGTTTCCCATCAACCATGCCTAGTGACCTATCCTAACGACAGAGTAGAGCTTTAAAACGTAATCGGCGATAGTGTCTAATACAGACGTTGTTTGCGTCTTTTTTTTGTTTTTTTTTTGTTTTTAATCTACGCAATAGAAAAAGAAAAAGAATAAAGGACGATAGAAAAGACAAAAACAGAGGAAAAGAAAAAAAAGGTGAACATCTTTGTCATATTTGGCTATTTCGCACGACTCTTTTGTATCGTATCTTTCTTCTTTTTCTCCCCCTCGCTATCCATCGTGTTTCTTTTCCCATTACCATTTTGTCCCTCTCTCGCCTGTTTCTTTCTACTTTCTCTCTTTCATTCTTTCAAGTTCATTCACTCGTGGCCACTCGCATTCGACCTCACTTACGCTTCACGTTGAGTCACGCGACGATTTACCTCTATATATATATATATGTATGTATATATATATATACTATATATAGGTAATGTTATATATAACCGAGTGACTGTGATAGTCCTTGTTAAACAAAAACAGAAACTAAAATTTCTTTTTCTTAAATAAAAAAAAAGCTTCATTTTTTTTTATTTAACAAAAATTATCACGCACTCGGTTCAATGTGCGTACCATTTTCCTACTGCATTTCTTCCTTTATCCCTTCTGTTTTGGAGTACTCTGTGTTTTATGTGTGTCTGTGTTTGTGTGTGAGTCTCCCTTTCTCTCTTTCGTTTGCTAAGTCTTCCGTTTGCCTTCGCTTAAAGAAGAAAACAGACAGATTTTTCTGATCTTTTTGAGAAACCGGGATCGAGAACGCGGTAACAAACGCGAAGGAACTTTAAACTCGAACAAACATTACACTTTGTTCATTGTTTGAGGTGAAAAATGCAAAAAAAAAAAAAAAAAGAAACAGGAGCAAGTGAGTTTAGTTTAGTTTCCTTTCTTAGTGACAATGAGAGGAAGATCCATCGGTGGATATATAATAATTGGTGGAGAAACAATATTGAAAATATCACGCAAGGAACTTGACAGTGTACCGAGACAGATTGTTCTAGAGATTGCTTCAGAATTCAAAGGATCAGTCTATCAATTTCAGCGTTCTCGATCGCTCGACTTGAGTTTCGTTACAATTTTGTCAAATTTAATTGTGTACATCTTCGTACTTGTCATGCAGATACTTCAACTATCGAGGAATTGGAATTACTCTGTCAGTTGATACATTGCGAGAGTTTAACCCTGCTACGATCTTGGCAGATGAACATAATTAAAGAGAGATTGACTCTAAGTAGAAATTTATTTTTACACCTTATGTGCCAAAATATATAAAAATTCGCCGATAAGAATTCGAACTTGAGACGTCTCTTTGATCGTTAAAAAAATACAAAGAAAGCAGCAGATCGATCGAGAGGGTTCTAAATTTGAGATCAAGATTCCCATCGTCCAATCGAATAACTCACCCGCACCGCGCGAATTAATTTCTATTCCAATTCCTCCGCCAAAAACCTAATTTAAAAAGAAAAAAAAAAAAAGAAAAATAAGAGAGCGCAGAAACCTCAATCAACAAGCTCCAAGATCTACAAACTTTCTATACTTCCCCTCGAAATGAAAATTTTCTATCCTTAAAGGAAAAAGAAAGGCTGCCACATTCGATCTTGCAGTTGGAGCGTCGACGAGATCGTGAGTATTGAGAAAAAGCTGCGTTACATTGTCATAATCTCGATTAGGAACCGGTAGAGATTGACTTGATTAAATCCCGTTGTCTAAAAGGTCTCTCTCTCTCTCTCTCTCTCTCTCGGTATTGTATTTACTATACTACTCTTTACAGCCGCAGTAATCTACGCACACACACGCGCAACATAGACACACACATATTTGGCATAGAAACCCTACCGGTCACGCGTAACTGCTTCGTTTCAACTCTCGTCGTCGTTTTCCCCTCTCCTTTAAACGGTTTAAACGGTTTAAACGGTTGTCTCTAGCTACCTAAACAGGGTTACGTCTCGCGTGTATTATTTCCTGGCCGATCACCAATCGCGTGGCAAATGTCACCGGAAATCGCGTTTCGACTGGTCGACACGAAGCAAGAGTTCCTTTCCGGCAGCCATTAGTGACAGCTAATCTCTTTTGTTCTGTTCTGTTTCCGTCTTATCACGCGTCTGACAATTAGCGTTTTCGATTCATGATTAGAGGGATCAGCTTCGTTCGAGCGATCCCGTTAAGGCGACAAATTAAAGATCAAAAAGATTTTTCGCACGAGGACAAAAGAAGTAATAATAATGGTAATAATAATAGTGATAATAATAATAATAATGACGATAGTAATATGATAATAATAGTAATAATAAGCAATAGCAATATAATAATAATAATAATAATAAAGAGAAAATGTGAAAAGAAACGATCGATTGCCTGTTTCTTTTTGAATTCATATTTAAAGAAATTTCATTTTCATTCCGTAGTTCTTCCAATCTTATAATGAATTGTATGTACAAAATTCCTTGTGTATTACAACTCAGTAATTTTTACCATCACGTTGGATCACGTTGGTCAAAATTACATCGTATAATCAATGATTCGTAAACGTGTACGCGATTAAAATACCAAGCCCTTCCACCGGGTCCCCGGTCTCGATCATGATAAAAATTCTTGCCCGGAACGCGTTTTCTTTTTTTCTTTTTTTCTTTTTTCCTTTTTTCCTTTTTTCCTTTCTCTTTCTCTCTCTCTCCCTAAAGTTTTCATTCCTCCCGAACGATTATTAGAAACGTGCACGAGCAACGAATTGCATAATTACAATTGATTTCTAGAGAGATCAATTACCTATATCTATCTACTTATATATATATATATGTATATACATAAATATATATACACGTACACCAGCTAAATTCGACACGTTCCCTGCCCATAACCTCCCCCTCCCCCACCTCCCTCGCCCCTTTGTCATTCGATTTTGCGACAGAATGGCTGCCGGGTCTGAACTCCCTGACGCGAACGGACAACTGAACTGAATTTAGCGATGCCATGTTTCCTTTAAACACGAATATCGACGGCTCCACGACGCTCCGAACCGAATCTACTTTGCACGTTTCGCATCCCTTTTCGGACACTGGAGGAAAGGTTTTTACTTTCTCTTCTTAGAGATCGACTCGACTTTAGCGAATGTTTTACGTGTTTCCGACAAAACTCAATTTAACCGGGTCCTCTTTGTCTGCTAATTCAGTTTACCAATTCCCTTGTCTACCCATCCGTCCCTGTCCCACCCTTGGCCCTCCCCTGCTATCGATCAGGGTTCGAAAGTTCGACGACAGACCTTTGTCGTCTGCCGGGCATCCGTCCCAATCGAACCATCTCGAACTTGAAGCACGCCTTCAAATCTAATTCCGATTCAGTTCTTCAATCTGTCGCGATCTTTGATCTCTCCTCGCCTTCGGTCCTTCTTTTCTTTCTTTTTTTCCTTTTTTTCTGTGGGATTTTTGCGCAGTTCAATTGGGTAGGTTTTTCCATGGCTTGGTTGTCCGTAGTGGCCGGAGTGGTTCCGGTGACGAAAGACACGCTCTTTCGTTACCGCGTCGACGAGAGCCGAAGTCGATGATCTTTCGCGTCGGGGGCTACGAAGAAGGCTAGCGTCAGCATGCGCGGAGGATCCAGGCATCGCTTCGTGGGGTGATCGTGATCGATGGCGGATGACGGTGATGATTGTGTCGATTTCTTTTTTTTTCTGGTCATGTTCAGCTGAGTATAACTGTGTACTTGGAAGGCTCGCGCTTCAATATCCGACGATCCTTAGTATGGCGTGAACCTGTTGTAGCCGCCCCTGTATACGGTCGCCTGCGAAAACCGTTCGTTTTTCGATCAGTGTTAAATTGTGTCAAGCGTCAGAGAATATTAGAAAATTGGGAACATTTTTTTTTGATTTTATGATCGATGGAAATTATTATGCACGTTGGATGTTATAGAGAATAATATTAATTTAATTTTCGATAATGGGAATTATATTGTAAAATAATAGGAAATTATAACTTTCGAGTGTATTTGATACAATACATTGATATTATGTAATTCTAGAAACTCTAGAAATAGTGTACGAATTAAATATGCATAAATAAATATTCTACATTTGTTTTAAATTTGAAAACTTTAAAATTAAGCAATCTAACTCGAATATAATCCAATCTACAATATTACATTTGTGATTCAATAATCATTTAAGGATTAATCATTGGAAATAGATTTAAGACAGGATTCAAAAGTGAAAGAAATAATTTAAAGACTAATTATGAGCGATGAAGTTGCGAGATAAAAGTTTCTAAAGAAACACTACATCTACTATTTCAAATCTATTACTATTTCTATCTATTACTATTCTATCTAACAATAATTACCAGTGACGAATTCAGTGTCTGAGGACGAAAGAAATATCTACTGACTAACAATATCTACCACTAATATTCTCCATTAATAATTTATCTATACAACAGTAACTAACGTTAATAACTAGTATTATCTACGTAACATTAATTTTCAGTGAAAAATCTACAAAAGTGCGAAAAAATGAGAAAGATTTCTTAATCTTAAATGCTACTTTGATATTAATTAACGATGACAAATTCGCGAAAGCGTCTAAAAATAAAAAAAAGAACATAATTCGCAATCCAATTGTTAATTCTCGGTAATAAATTCGCAGGAATAATTAAATTATTAATCGTTCGATAAATCGTTTGATAAATTTACAAGGGTGTTCAGGAAGGGGTGAATTAGTGGGTTCATTTGTCATTTGGAGAAATGAAAAATTGCATTTACCCCATAGCCAGCCACTGGTCCAATACCATGTCCAAGGTAGGGATCGGCGTATTCACGCCCGTAACTGCAACATCGATCGAAAGCTCGTTAGAATCTTCTTCGTTGAAACATCATTTGCAATTATTCGACGAACGTTCGAGGAACAAATAAAAAAAAAGGAGATACAAACGTAGGATTTATCTAAGGATTTTCAACGGGACTGTCAGGTTTTTCGACGTGAGGATCATCAGGTTGATGGCTTTCGAGGTATCTGCGACTTCTAAGAGGTCGACCACGACGACGAATTCTTCTGGAAGGAACGGATTCCCCTTGTACATCTTTCTCAGTATGTCTGAAGTTAGATTCGAATGTCACGAACATAGGATACGTCGTTTCGATTAATTTTCACCCCTTACGGTTTGGTGTATAGCGTGTTGACTGACGAATAAATAAAATGATATAAAAAATTTTAACCCTCTCTTCAGCATTTACAATAATGAATTATGTAAAGTAATGCAATTCTAAGTAGTAAGTAGTAATTTTCCAAGCTATAAGTATAATTTAATTGCACAATGAATAACGTATTTGCATTTTACTAGTGCTATAAGAGTAAGGAAGTTATAGAAACAAAACCCCAAGTATGTTCAAAAATCTTACAATAATATCATAAAAGTTTCTAGAAAATCAAACTAAAAAATAAACAAACTTGACTCGTAAAAGATTAATTTATAGCTATCAATAGCTATGAAACTTTCGTTCTCTGAACAAGATTCTAATACAAATCATATTGGAATTGCCACCTAGTGCCAGTAAAAGTTTCCACAAATCACTTGTTGGAATCGCTGGTCAACGCTAACCGTATATAAAAATACCGAGACGATTGATCTCCCAATTACTCTTCCCCGATTAACTTTGGTATTAATCGTTTCGCTAATCCCCAGAAATAATCAGACCGAATCTCTTCATCATCGATCGCGCTTTCGAAGTAGATCGTATCGTCTTCTTGAATTAAAAAAAAAAAAGAAAAAAGGAGATGCCACGCGATCGTCAAAGACCGTAAGGGGTGCAATCTACTACATACGTGTACGGAGGAGGGCAGAAGATGGGAGAGCAGAGCCCGAGGGACAACGCGAAGGAGGCGTTCAGTAGGGAGTTAGTGATGCGCTTACCCCGCGACTGCGGCATATCCTGCGACCGGTTGTGCCGCAGCTGCAGCTGCGCTGTATGCGCGCGCAGCCACTGCCGTGTAGGTCGCTGCAGCTGCGTAGGTGGCCTGCTGCGCGGTCGAGAGGGGCGTCTTCAGCAACGGTGACGCTGCAGCTGCTGCTGCCGCGGCCTGAAACAGGAACCATGACCCGCCATGCAAGGCTCAAGCAAGCTCCAAGACAGAACCAGACAGGATGTCCTAGCGGAGAAACGGTACTAACGCGTCCTCTTCCCGCGTTCGCTTCATAAACGCTCCCTGCACGTTTCGCAAATATTGGAACTCTCCTCCCGCAGGATGTTTATGGCTCTTGCTCGTCAGAGTCGAAGGGAGGGAGAGGGTTGTAGTCTCGATGAAGAAATTGCTCGGTCCCTGGATTGTTGTTTGACGGAAGGAAGGGGGGAAGTGTAGAGGTCGTAAAATTCTTGTCGAACGATAGAATCGCTGGAATTGGTTTGAACGAGTAATTTGTTGTTTCGAATGCAAGTTTTGTTATAAGTTTAGAATCATGCGTTCTTCTATTAAAATAGTAATTGATGAAGAGCATGATGAGAATGGAGAAAAAGGATCCTTTTATATGTTATTCATCTATATTTTACAAATTTATAACTTATTTGAAGATCTTATCTTGATGTTATCTTGATCAATGGCATGGGTTTGGTATAAAATTTCTGTTTTTAGAAAAATCAGGAGCCCATGATGTATAAAACTGGATGCGAATATAATCTGATATTCGAAGAGCATTCTATCATTCGACGTTTTAATTTACGATCTCAACGTGTGTGAATCTTTTCGACAATTTGCGGATGTTTCAACAACATTGGGACATTGGTTCGGGTATTTTACGGGTATTTTTCTGTACAAGGCTTAAAAAAAAAAAAAAGGAAGGAAGATACGTTCAGTCTTTTTAATCACCAGAGAGTTCCACGGCTATTTGCAGAATTTTTCAGCAAAACTAGAGTCGTTCTCAATTCTACCAACGTGCAAGGACCTTTACGGATGCGTTTTTAAAGCGTATGGATGAGACAAGCGTGCATTGTTCGTTCGCGATATTTTTTCCCAACGTTGTTTACGTAGAACGTGGATTTTTCCTTTATTCCGTGCGTTGTTTGAACAACGAACGCTGTTTCGTCCATACGCGACACGATGTGCAGATAGTAAAAAAGTTTCGAGCACTCGGCTAAATATGGTTCTCGAAGCTACTGCTTTCTGTCGATCAAAAGCTCAAGGAGGCGTGACTTATGTACAAAGAATGATGCGAGAATGATTACGTGTTATTTACTCGTCGAAATCGATTTCTGTGACGATTACTCCTTTCTGGCTTTTTTTTTTTTCTTTCTCGTCTTGTTCAACTTGTCGAAAGTTCGTCTCTTCGAAGAAGTTACATTTTATTTCTTCTTCGTCGATAAGTTTTCAAAACACAGAACGTTGTTTGAATACAAGAAGATACGAGTACGAATCGAATTTGTTACAGAACGGAGTTGGAAAGGAGGAATTGATTCTCTCTAATTTCGTTGATAAATTTTTTAACAAAGAAAGAAAAAGAAATACCGCTTCAACGCACTTCAGACGTTCCGTTATAGGATAACAAAGTCCGAAAGAAGAAGCGAAATGGCAAGGTTGATTTGGTAACGAGTTTAGCAACGATAAGTGTTCCAGATAACTCTCGGTCGCGGTCGGGTATCGATGTTCGCGTCGAGATTAAGACATATTCATCGAGTACACCATTTATTCTTGGCGGAAGCGCGGAATCTACGTGCATGCATCTAAAGTGCAAGTGTACCTCCCCTAAAGATATCTCTCTATCATGGGATTTCACCCGTCAAAACGCTTTTACGCTATTTTCATCTCGTGTCATCCAACGGCGACACACGAGGATAAAAGAATTTCATCTCGGCGCGACGTGAAATATAATAAATTCGTCGCCTTTCCTGCAGGAAACTTCCCGTCGAAAATTTCACGTTTGTCAAACGTAAAGATTTGTTAATTCGATTGTATAAATGCACAGTGAGAGTGGCAGTGAGAGACAATGATCGCAAGTACGTCACATTCACAAAATGTACTGGAAATGTTTATTTAGTAAAAAGTTGGAAATTATTTCTAACAAGTTTTCAACGATTAATAATTTCCATATTTCGACGCAATAAATATTTCCAACGTACCTGCACGCATCACCGTCAAATTTTCTATAAACTACTATTGCTTCAATATGTAAAGATACAAATATTTCACGAATGAATAACGAAAAACATTTTATTACAATTTTATGAATTTTCGAAGAAAACCGAATCACGTCTGTAATTCTATTCGACGTTCGTAGAAAGACGTATCTCCACTCCAAATGATTTTCGTGGAACTTTGCATTCGACGGATTGAAATCAGGCTTACTCCATCACCGTCCGCCGGAGAATACTAAAGTCCACTGAAATTGAAGCCTGTTCCGTTTTATTAAACTTGCAATTCCGGAATCGTATCAATCGTCGAAGAAAATCCCGCGATCCTTTTCTCGAACGAAGTCGTTTAGCATCGGCCAGAAAGCGAACGCTCGAAGGTTGCCAGCTTCTCTCGCTAATGAAACACGAGCCATTTGCCAGATTAGAATCTTTTAATTGGGCGTACAGGTCCCGCGAAGCAGTGACAAATTGGATCTTTCGAGAACGCGAGTTTTGGCTTTCTTTCTCTTGAAAGCAGTTCCCTGCTACTACTGAAACACTGCGCCATTCGTCAGTTGTTGTTCCTTTCTTGGAAAGGTATTCGAGGTACACTGCTTGTTGCTTCGTCTCTTTCCTCAGATATTTCTCAGAGCGAGAGATGTAACAGTGTCATTAGTGGGATTAGTTGGAATTTAAAATTTAATTAGAATTACTTTAGAATTCTTTCGGATTCAGTGGAATTAAGTTTAGAGTTTCGTTTCACTCGGAAGCGGAACTAATTAGAACTTTCGCGAGACGAGTTTAAAAATTTTGAACGTCGCTTTTGTAAAATTAATTGGAATTTTAGCACGAATATTCCAAAGTTTTCTCAGATTCAGAAATTAGTTAAAATCTTAGCGATTTCAAATCTTTTTTCGTTGTTAAAACTAGAATAATTGTTCGAGCAGAATTAATTAGAACGTTTGAATTTAGCGTTTCAAATCTTTCAAGTAACCGTTTGAGTATAATAAATAAAAATTGTCTTAAATTTTTTTAGACTTGGAGGCTGCTTTAGTGGAATCGATTAGAATTTTATTAAGAATACTTCAACTTGTCGTTTCGGTAGAACTATCCGAGATAATTGATCATCAGTAGCAGCGAACGCGTTAACCTAACAGTAAAATTTGCAAGAAAATTCGCGAAGATATTTAATATTCGAGGCGTAAGAAGGATCTTGGAGCTCGCGAAATTTCCTTCGAAGATGGAACGGTTACCGAAATATAAGCGAACGTTTTTCAAGACGCGATGATTAATGATGCCTTCCAACCGCGCCGCTTTCTTTCGCGACGCGTCCATCGAGCAATCTTCTCATAAATCATAAATTATAAGATTTTGCGCGATAATTGTACTCGATCCCTCCTTTCATAAAAATGTTCCGCGTATTTCGAGGGAAGCTGACGCCATTCAATCGAAAATCACCCTGCCGGTCTTTTATATATTCTGAATGATGCCATATTTAGAGAAATTTGGAGAACCTAAGCAAGACTTCGAGACTGTTTAATTTCATAATTACTGGCAACATAATATTAGGATTTTAAATAGATTTCAAAATGGTACTTTGAGTTCGCATTTTGAACGAAAATTGAACGACAAAGTCTAAAATTAGTAAAAAACTGAATAAGGGAATAAAGTGGATCACAGATCAATATCTCGACACCGCGGTCCAAAATTAACTCTTCAACTTCATAGATTTAAATCGCATTAACAATAATAATTGGACAATTTAACACCAGAACTAGCAAAATGATCGAAACGATCAACATCCGAATGTTCTTTTTTCAGAAACTTTGCGATTTGACGTTGGAAACCTCTTCAATTCAGAAATATCTGTCAACGAAAAGAACGAAACATTTCCGGAAGAAATTAGAAATCGTTAACCTTCCATCAACGTTGCACGAGACACCGAGGAGCAAAGCTTCCCGTCGCTTTGAACGTCACTGAACTCTCGTTAATATAATAATTTTCCTGCCGCCTGGCGGGGGGATGGGCAAACGAAAACACGATTTCGACGGCGCCAGAAACTTGCGGGCGACGGAAGCAACGCGATCGAAGGGGCGCGAGGCGCGACGCTGGAAATAAGTATCCGCGGAGAAACGGAGGAAACACACACACACACACACAGGGGGAAAAAGAATATCTGGGTCGCGATTCGTTTTCAAACGAGAGACACGTCGCGCGATTTTCGGCCGGTGGTGGTATGTGGGTCAAGTGACTCTTCTCCTGGCTGGTCTGCCGCGTTCTCCACGCGCTGCTTAGCCAACCGACCTCTCTCCGACCGTGGAAATTATTTAACGTGATATCCTGCAACTTATTACCCTTATTCGCCCGTGTTCGTACACAGTCGCTGAGATTCGGGGGCAGAGAGGCGGTCGGCGAAAGTATTCGACCACTTGCCGCACACGGCAGGGAACGTTGCGGAAAACATTGTGGAATTTCATCAGTACCGTAACGAGTCGCGACCGTGGATATTTTTATGCGTTTAGAGGAAGTTGTCGAGCGCGCGAGAATATGAGAAAATGGAGAAAATATTCGACGTACGGCGCCCTCTACCACGTTCCATCCGCGACGGATAACTTTCTGGTCGAGTTTTATTTAACGTTTTTAACTGCTTTCTGTAATGTTACGTAATAACTGCGTAAAAGAAAAAGAAGAAGAATTTTCGAGAAAAATTGATATTTTTGAATATTTCGTGTAATGAGAAACGACACGTGTGCGTCGAATGCTGTACGAGTAGGTATTTCGATAATCTCGCGAGCTCGTGTAAATTCGTTGCGTCATACTTGGTTTACGAGGTCACAAAGCTGATTAACGATTTTAGTTGGGAAATGATCATCCTTTGAGAAAATGCTACGACATTGTTAATTTTTTTTCTTAAGTGGCGAAAAGTGAGGAATTAATGACTGACCACTTCCACTCTTCAGCGGAGTTACGGATACTAAATTAAGATTACTTTTGGATAAATAAGGAATATTTAATATGTTAAATATCCAAGGAATGTTCGATATTTGAGCGAATATTATTTAAGAGGATTTTTTGATATTAGTAAAAGAAAATTCTAGAATATTGAATGTTTTGGGTTAATGTCTGACGAATACCGGGAATATCTACTTTGAGCCTCTGTTGAACTTTAGTAAAGTGTGATAACAGTGACAATTCTCAGAGAAAATAACATTGCGTCAGTTTAATGTTTTTTAATTCGAAGAAAGAAATTGCAGAACGTGTAATGTCTGACCAATGTGGAACTACTTGATCGTATATTCGTTTCGACACCAGGTTGTGAAACAAGTTCCCTTCGTGTTCCATTTCATTTATCAATAATCCTTTAAATCCTTCGAATTTTCAATTTTCGAACTTTTCTGTCCAGAAATTCTCGATTAGATACATCTAGGCTTGATCGAACATCGAAAAGAATACACTGTTTTGTGTCAGAAAGAAATCTAATGACAATTTATTCTACTCTGTAGACTATCAAAATATCAGAAACGTCTTATACGCATATTTATCAACAGCCGCAAAGTTCCAAGTGAAAGAGGAGCACCGTTAACGAGACGCGAATTAGAATCTCATTTTCTGGAAACGTTTCGAGCACGAGACAGCGATACTTAATTCCAGAGTGGTTTCCACGGACGGGGGGGTCCACGCACCCCCTCCCGGCAGGGTCGATTAACTCTCGGTTATTTTCGGGGGACCGGAAGGGAGGCGGGGGCCGAAACCACCGTTACAACGTTCGTCGCACAGTTTTCCCTTTTTCCACGCCCGCTTCCGTCCGCGCTGTACTTTCGCATTCTGAAACCTCCGTCCCGTGAAACGGCGAAACCGCAGCCGAGGATCTCGCGTTTACGCCGGCCTGGTTCACGGGTCAGATGTTACGTTAACGATTTCCTCTCTTCTCCCGACGTAACGTTTCACCCAGCGTGCCTCGATAATTACTCCTCCTCCCCCACCCTACCCTCGACCCACTCCCCGCCATCACGGCGAAGGTGATTTCGTTCGAACCAGCCCGGAAATTAAAGTCGATGCGTCCTAATTGGTCGGCAGAATTTTTACGAGATTTTCGGCAATTTGGGAAGAACCATGGCCACCATGGAACACGTTGCTTCCGAATTTACGAGCTACTTTTGATAATTGTGATAATTGTGATAGCTGTAAAAATGTACATGCGATACGCTGGCGTGAAAACACGGGAAGGGTGATTTTGTTTGAACGAGCTTGGAAGAGTTCCGAAGAAGTTAATGCCAATGCGAACTTTCAATTCTTTTCTACGAATAACAATCGTCATACTGTTATTTAAGGAAAATTCACAAATCTACGTTGCATTAAATTTACGTAAATTTATGCTATAGAATTATTGCTCGTTAGAAATCGGCCCTGGAAACTCTCAGAAACGATTTCTAACAAGCAACAATTTTACAGTATAAATTACCCTAACCGAGCCGATATCAGTGTCGTCGGTCTTGATTATAACGTCCCCCCTGAAACTCAATTTTCCACTGAGAACACTGCATCCTCGATCTCTCTTTTTCTTTCTCTTTTTCTTTCGTTCGCGCCGAATAATAATTATCGTATTTAACGGAGCAGTTTGGAAGACGGAAGCTCAGCGAAATACCCGGAATGAAGCTGTCGGACGCGTGAAATGACGCGACGTTGATTTATGGAGAGCGAAGAGGGAGAGCTTCCACGCGGACCAGTGGCTCTCTTCCTGAAAAGCTCGTAAATCCTGGCCGACAAGCAGGATTCCTCGTGGCCGGTTTTCGTGAGGCGGGTAAAGACAAGGCCGATGCCGGGACCGGACGGGGATCGACAAGGCCGTTGGCGCGGCTCTCGGGCAGGAAATTAGCCGCGGGAAATTCCGCGGCCGCGATTCAACGCACGCGCGACTCTTGCAAATTTACGACGCGTCCTTTCGCCTCTCCGTCCACGTACGTCGGTGGTCGATCGTTCGTGGCTCATTCTCGCGATTCCTTCATTTTTTGTTTTTTGTTTTTTTTCTTTTCTTCTCAAGCGGAATTTTGTACGCGAGGAAAATTATCGGTTTGTAATTTATTTTACTTCGAGTCGGAGTAAAATCTGGGAATTGACAATTATTGCAAAGCGAGTGTTGGAGAATTAAAATTTTTTAAACAGCTGACAACGAAACGGTTACGATAGTCGTTTTTCTGCGTTTGACGAAATGAAAGTAACGCTGAAGCAACAGGCAGACAATTTTTTCATTTATCCATCAATTTCGTAATTTCACAACGCTGTGAAAAAGTTCACGACACTGTGACATTCCGATTAAAATACTACCAGAATTTGATGACATAAATTATCGTTTCGCGACGATGATGTAAATTGATAAAAAAATTGGTAGAAAAAGTTGCAAATGAAATGTATGCAATATAATTCTGTTCAATGTAGAAATTGATCATCGGCTTGTTCGTACTCCCGTTGCTTTTTAACTGAAAACGAGGTTTCTTCTACCGTAATTTCTTTTCACGTAAATACTTTTGCGAAATTTTTAAGAAATCGGAGAGAATTCCAGGTTCGGCATTACAATAAAATGAAATGTAAATTCTTCGGGGAGAGTCATAGTCGAGTCTAGTTGCCAGTCTATCTATTTGCTGAGCATATTTTCATTCGGTTTAATTCTTACTTGGACGCGAATGGTATGAAAATATATTGAAGAGCACGAAGAATTTTGGGTTTGTGAGAATTGTAATTAAATGTAAATCGTATTTTAGAAGAACGTAATATCGTTAATTGAAAGCCAATCTATTGCGACACTAATCGCGTCTCTTCTCAAGAATTTCAGTTCACCGTAGTTTCTTGATTTCCACGTTTCGAACGAACTTCTCTGGGTATTCTTTCGAACGAGATTGGAAACAACGACGCTAACGATAAAAGGAACTACCGTCGCAAGTTGGCTTTGTCGAAAAAAACCCCGACAAAGCCAACTTCAATTTCGCTAAAAAGTAGAACACTCGAGGTTTCGAATTTCTAAGAATTCGACGACATTCTACGTTTGCTAAAAAAACATGTTCTCCAATGATCGTGTCTAGTGTTCCTAAGGAAAAAAGAGAGGCATGCCTCCTATGTAAACGTTCACGTTCAGCTCTACGCGGATACAGGGGTGAGATTTCCACGAGATCGTGGGAATTCTTCTTTCGAAGCTCGATCACCGATTCGAACAAGCTACGTAGTACGTATGTACATGATGCGTGAGGTGAACGCAACTACGGTGGAATTGTATCTATCGTGGAAAGTTTCTTGCTGTGAAAATCGATATGCTCGAAATAACTGTAATATTTGATCCTTCGACAGCGCAGTAAGACCAGCGAAAATTCAGAGATAATTTAATCCAACGACTGTTTCTTCGTGTTCAAAATTTGTTTCTGACGTCAAAAACACATCTTTGCGTCATAGAAAATGAAAGATGTGAAATTCGATATTATACTTTAATATACTACAAGATCAATGACATTGTATTTGATGGTTTACGTAAGTTTGTTTCGGATAGCACTGCGAAACGAAATGTTACACACAGACTGCGGATCTTTACACAATTACTTAAATTTTACAGCGAATCTCGGAAAATCGAGTTTTTCTATTATTGAGGAATGAATTAATTTGAGGATAAGTAGAATCTCTCGTTTCTCTGATGTTACGTTCGTAAAGTTACAATTCACGTGCCAACGTCAATAGATTTGGTCAACACTGGTCAGACACAAGCTAAAATTCCGTTCAAATTTTTCATAAAAATCCACGTCTGGTCTGTGTGTACAGCTTACGCAACCACGTAGATGCTAAACGTCATCGAAGCAAGCCTCGAAAATTCCAATGAGACTCGAGAAAGAAGAGAACACGAATCGAAAACTCCGTCGCAAATTGCAAATAATTCTCCATAGTTCTGAATCCTCGATTCCTCGAAAAGCTTTCGAGCTTGACACTCGGGGAGGATGATTGGACTCGACGGTTTCGAGGATCGAACGACGGAGGTACTCGAGCCGTCGTACTCGAGCATCTCGAATTCCAGCAGTCGCTACATCCACGCCGGTTTTCGTCAAAAGCTTGGAGAAACCACCCCCGTCGCGAGACAGCCAGGGGTGGCTAACACGTTTCTCGATTAAGTCGCCGGCAGAGAACTAATTTCAAGGGGGGATGGGGGGGGGACGAATCTGTCGCCATGGGGTGTCGGGGGCTGTTTGTAGAAGAGGTGGGCGGGGGGGGGGGGATGGGTGAACTCGGAGCAACTCTCTAAACTAGCTAAACAACTCTTTCTAAGATACTCGCCGGCTCTGCGGAGTGCTCACCAATTGCAGCCGGATTGCTCGCAGCTCAGACGTGTCTCGTCTCTGTGTTAATGGAGGAGGAGAGGATGCAGAAACAACGGGAATCTCGAATCTCTCGAGCGACAAAGTCCGTTTTCTATTCTTTTTACGCTCGTTAGGATTTTAGAACGCGAAGTAATCCGAGAGAAAGTTTGGAGCATGGGCCGTTGTTCTTTTCGAGACGAGATAAATTTTTTAGTAACATAATGTGATACGATGTAAATGAAAATAATTTTAATTAAAAATATTAATTTAATAGAGTCATTTTATGAAAATCGACAATGAAACTGTAGATTTATCTGTGTAATTAAACAGATGTTTTAACTAAAATATCTTAATAATTACATCGCAGACGTTTACAAAGTTTAGTGAAATAAATAGCAATTTTTGATGAAATAACTTTTCCGAGAACTGAGAATAACTAGACAATAGATGCCACGTGCATTCATGAAGATAAAGTCCATCACAGAATACACGTTCCAAACTTTTGAGCAAGACTGATTGATTGACATTGCTGTTCATAAACGTTATACAAATTTATTTCATAACTTCATTTAATGTAAGCTCATTATTCGTAATATTCACAAAACAGTCAACAATTAATAATTCATAAAATAATAAGTCGTAATTAATATTTATAAAATAGTGCTCTACTATTATGAGATATTAATGACTATATATATATATATATATATATTGTTATGAAAAAAAATTGCGTTTAGTTAAAAACTTGTTTTCATTAAAAAACGATTTTTCAAGTTAAACGTATCACGACGAATCAATTATGAAACTAAAAGGCATAATTTTAAGCCGAAGTTAAGCTTAAAATACGTGACTGTATTTAAATTCTCACGATTTTAACTCACTATGATTTCACTTCTACAAAACAGCGAATAAAGTTAAATTTGCTAGAATTTTCCGATAAATGCGACCAACACTTTATGACCAGCAACGCGCGCGAAAAGAAACTACTCAAAGACGAGAATAAAAAAATTAAAAAATAGAAAACAATAGATTCTCACATCCGGTTGTTTCTGCATCGCTTCGAAACGTGAACTGTCACGAACGTATATTCGAAAACAGTAGTCGAGATGATATTTCGGCGATCTCGTAACACGCAGAAACTGCAGTCGTCGGCGAGAAACTTTTCGTTTCCTCCGTCGGAGAAATTATAACACACACATTACTTCCTATGTATACTCTAATACTCTCAAGATACAATAAATCGCGTGTACGCCTACGTAAAAAGCGACAAACGCAACGGAACAGAGAGAGAGAGAGAGAGAGTAAGAATATATCAGTTTCTAATAGTGAAGAATAAAAAACGTAAGTAAGAAACAAGAGAAAATGATGACGTAACGAGTAAAGTAAAAACAAAAGAACTACCAACCACATGCTTTACACTGATTCAAAAATCAAGAAGAGTGTGAACAGGAGATAGATAGATATTAAACATTCGGGAACGAGATGCACAGAACAGAGGGAGAAGCTTAAAGAACCGCAACGACAGAGACAATATTTATAATACTTGGGATCGGATAAGTAATCACTTATAAAAAGGGAATCCCCTCCTCCCTTACCCTTCGATCTCGATGATTTCTCAATAGAAGTATATCGTTGAGATTGTTACTTTGAGTAATATCGTGAAATTTTATTACTCGGAAGTAGTTACAGTCAAATAGTCAAATTTACCTGGAAGATACTATATACACGTGTATTGTAATTATGAATATAATATACCTCAAATTTAATTTGTAACCAAGTGTATAAATATATATAAACTTACAACCACAAATATGTACATAATTTATCCCGAAATTTCTCACAAAGTGAAGTATATACACGTATATTCCCACGATACACAAGTATGAAAAATTGTATGAAAAATCAGAATTTTTCAGTAAACCTCGATCAACGTATCAGTGAATCGTATCATCGAACTCAGAGCTGGCTCCCTTTTTGCGAGCAATTACCGAACGAAGAAAGAAGGAAAGACAAAAGAAAAAGAAACGGAAAATAAATTATCGATATCGAACGAAGTAAGAAAGTAAAGTGTGATACAGATTATGAGAGACGTTGGTACGACGATCGGTGAGCACTCCTGATCGGCCAGGTCCAAACGAGAGAAACCACCAAGAAAAAAAAGGAGAGAGAAAAAAAGAAAAAAATACCGGGCAGGAGAGAAGAAGAAACAAAAATAAAGGGGTTAAGTGGCCGAAGAGTAACGGCGGGGAGAGGGGGAGGGGGGGGGAGAAAAACGAGAGAAAAAAAAATAATAATAGACAAACAACGGGCGAAGAGAGATCACTCAGGGCGGACCCTTAAAATTCCTACCTCCAGGGCGGGTGCTTTAGCCTGAAACACAAACGGCAAACCTGAAAAGAAATTCCGGCCAGATTCGGATGGATTTTTAATGTGGCATCGCGTTTAAACGATGTATCGTTGTCGTTGGTGTCGTCGTTGCTTAATATTACTACTACTATTATTGTTGTTGTTGTTGTTGTTGTTGTTGTTAGTGTTTATAGAACCTATAAATACGTGTACATTATTATTTTCGTTCGTTCAATTTCCGTGTAAATTGTACTCAAAATCGATTTCGTGTTTTGTATGTTCTGAATACATATTGAGTAAACGTGACGTGAGAAAATGAAAGAAGAAGGGTGGAAGAGATGAATGGACGGTGAGTAAATAAGGCGACAAAATGCAACAAGATGCTGCGCGATCTCGTGACGCGTCAATGAGTGCGATGATTGGTCGCAAGAGACGTTTTCCAAGGTTTAGGTTAGGTATGAGGATACATTGTCATTTCTCCGGAATTTGCACGACATTGACCGATAGATCAGTGGCTGTAAAATGCACGTGTCTCTTGAAATATTCGACATTTGACAGCTGCATGTTAAACTATCCCGACTGATCGTATTTTTTAAATCCTCCGACTAACACTAAAAAAAGGTATATTTACTCGAATAAAAATTACAAATACGACATCAAACGTGTTTTTATATATATCTGATAAAGTAGAAAACGTCTCTTGCCGACACATCGCGAAATAGAAGAGGTAATTTTTACCGAAATCGAGAATACTGGCACGTTCGACCCAGTTCGCATGTAGTCCAAACACCATTAGTCAAAATTTAACAGCTATTCCAACGCAATCAATTACACTCGAAATATTGAAAAAAAAAAAAGAAAAAAAGAAATCGATTTCTCGCTAAATTTCCTGAACGTGTCACAGTATCAACGAGCACTGGTTCTCTGAAATTGCAAAAGAGCATCGATCCATCTCACTTACCTCTTATCGCACAAAAAACCAACCCATTTTCATTAAAACAAAAAAAAAAAAAAAAAAAAAAAAAGAAAAGGAAAAGAAAAATCGACACCAAAGGAGATCTCGAGCACGTTCGAAAAATCTAGTTTCTCGCGTGTTACCTCGTGGGCAGATTTTTTCAAATTTCGAAACAAGGGGGACAGCTGGCCGTTGAAATGAGCGCGCCGTTCGAAATTAATTTTCACTCGGCCGCGATGGCGAGCTGAAAACGGGGTCGAAGCTTCGCGAACGATAACTGTCGTTACCCGTTTCCCGTGCCTGCTCTTTTGCAATTCCCTTTTTCCCTTCCTCTCTCTCTCTCTCTCTCTCGTTCTCTCTCCTGTTTTTATAATTTTCTCTGCATCTCGTTCGAACGAGATTTATTCACCGTCGCATGGTCAACGTGAGAGAAAGAAAGGAAAAAAAGAAGAAGAGGAAGAAGAGAGAAGAGACGAGAGAAAAAGAAGATGGACGAACGAGGCGAGCGAGAAAAAGAGAAGAGAAGAAGAAAAAAAGAAGAAGGGAGAAGAACGGACGAGAGTGACGGCAGATGAAAGAACGTAGAAACGAGATAGGGATGGCGTAATTGTTATCGGGGGGGCTCTCTGCGTTTCACGTGTGTGTGCAAGCCTGGCAAAACGTGTCAACTAACGTCAGCTGTTGCTTGAGGCCATTCCAGCTAAACGGGTCCGGAACAGTTGCAGACTTTTAGTCAATGTTTCCGTGCCTTCTTTTCTCTTTGTTCTACTTCTCTCTATATCTGTTTCTTTCTGTTCTTTTCTTTTTTCCCTTTTTAGCTGTTAGTTTTTTTTTTTTTTTTTTTTTTTTTTTTTTTTGGTCTTTCTGTTCGTTTCGATGTTTCGTTTTATCCTTTCCTTTTTACGCTTTTTGAGTTTTTCTTTCTTTTTTTTTTTTCGAACGTCTCGCGTGCTCTGTTTCCGCGACGCGATAGACGACGTTTCGAGTGCGTTGAATCGAGCCGGGTATTGATTAGAAAAGGCGGCTTTTCTTTTTTTTTTTTTACAGGTAACAATGAACTCGCCCTCTCTATTTCTCTTTTGCTGGGGATAAGAACGTCCGACCGATTCCGCCATTGTCGCGTGGAAACGCCGTTTCCTGGTCGATCGAAGTGTACAAAGGCTACTCTACACTCGAGTGCTGGAATCATTGTCTGTGACGAATTTTCAATCGTGCCTTTGACGATGTTCCGTTGATCTTGATCGTTGCAATCTCCCCGATAAATTTTCATCATCGAGCTGTTACTTTGAATGTTGTTCGGATGTTGAATTTTCGGTAGTTCGACCCTTTCACGGTGAAACAAAAATGAATTCTCGAGGGCAAGCAAAAATATCCAAACAGGAGGTATTCTATTAAAAATGTTCTTTCAGCATGCAAGAGGCCAGAGATTTAAAAGATTAACAAATACGTGTAAAAATTGACGAATAAATGTAAAATAGAAAATATTCTCGTTTTGATACAATCGATTGTTGATAAAATTCATGAAAGTATTTGAACATTTATATCCATGTGTTTGTTGTATAAAACATTTTGAAATATCACGAATATTGCAATGAGACACGATTGTCGTGATTGTACCGACGTTGCAAGATATTTGTTATAAAAATTTAATAAAAAATTATGTATTTCAAGCATATAGTAAATGTTAAATATGATTCTATTAAATATTCATATTTGCTAACACATTGATAATTGTCTTGTACTATAAATATTTGTAACTTGTAATTTCACATTTTTTTCAAAAAACTCGACCAATATTTTGCAACACGATAATAAAAATTCACGGTAATATATGTATTCATAAAATGCGTCGAATACTTTCGGACATTTTACATTTTTTTTATCGTTTATTTTTTCACACACGCGAGAGTAATTGCTGCTACGAAATAATTGTATTAATTGTAATAATTGCGCGTTGTAATCCATCAAAGGGTTGAACCGTATCCGAAGTGGCAAAAAGATTGAAAAAAAAATGCTGATTAATCTGGATTTTTCAGGGGTCGTTGGTCGAACAGCGTTCAATTTTCTCCCGGTCGCGAGTAGATCGAGGAAGGTGAATCGATATACAAACAACGATCGACCGGATCGTTCGTTTACCAATTAATTCACGATAATCTATCGGCAGCGTCTGAAAGGTGATCGATTAAGCGCGCTGACGTTTCAATCTGGCCGAGGGGCGTTGCTCGATTTAATTAAAAACTCATTCGTTGCCGCTCGCGCCCCGGAAACAGAGCACCGGCGACAATTTCCGGCGGTAAATCAGAGGAATCTCGTGTCTCACCTGTAGCCTGTAGTTGGGATCCTGCGTCGCCGCGTGCGCTGCTAGGAACGGGTCGTAATAAACGCTGCAAAATAAAAATCACACCATCAGTTAGCTTTCCTTCGCATTTCTCTGGATCTCTCTACGCAACCAGCGTCTTTTCAAACTTTTCTCGATATCTTTCTACGTCCGTTTCTTTGTTTCTTTTTTTCATTTAGATTTTAGAACGTGTGCTTTTACTCTTTATCCAGTTTTTAAATTTAAAAAAAAGAAATTACTAGCGTCAGATTTAAAATCACCATTCTCGTGTGTTTCTTTCCTCCGAGATCAAGCGAATGAATCATCTTACCTGATTTATTTTTCTACTGTTATTGATGCAACGATGTAACATTTTTTGTATTATTAGCTAGACTGCAGATTTTCATATTTCTGAGAATATAATTTTAAAAAACCGTATTGTATTAAATGTTACATATAATATAAATATAATAGCAGAAACTTTGCTTCTGATGGAATGTCGATGTTACAGAAAGTTTACTTGGCCCTTGGCAGTTTTACATTTTGAAACATTCTATGTGTATTCATTCGTTCAATCAACGAATCGAATTACACTTATTTAAAGAAACGAGAGATCGTTCTCGGAGACTTCAACGCCCGCAAAGCACACGTTCCTTCGCGTTAAAAGGACGCTGATTGCCTTCGACTCTCTGTAAACGAAGCATTCGCGAAAAATAAGTAAGTAAGTTCGAGCTTCGAGTATTCTCTCTTTGTTCGAGGCATCGAACGCGTACGAAGGATACGATTAACTTTTTCGTTGAATCGCGAATTATACCGTTCTCGCCGACTCGATGAATTTCATCCACTTGGCGAACGGAAGGTTCGATCAAATTTCGAAACCGAACACGCGAAACCATCCTTTATCCCTGACGTATTTATCCATCGAGCCATTTGATACTTTCGTTCGATTCGAGGACAGTCGTATCAAAACTTCGATGTTTCGCGATATTTCATTTGGAACGATTTTTTTTTTTTTTCTGAACTGTTGGAAATCACTCGTATATGACTCGAAAATATTCAGACGCTCGTTTCTTCTTTGATAGAGCATAAATCCAATCGCAAGAAATTTATTTGGCTCTTCGTCATAAATTGTTTCGCAAAAGGCGCTCTGAGGTCACCAGATATGGAATAGAACATTGTCCAACACTGTCATTTGCGTATTGTTTTTTTTTAAGCGAAACGGAATCACGCTCGTCGATTTAATTTAAAAAAATTGTACGATATAAAATTATCGTATCTACGTTGTTCTTCATAATTTTACGAATCGAACGAGAACGACGCTACTCGAAGCCGATCGATCTCACGAGGTGGAGATGAAAAAGTTTCCTCCCCCACTCCGGTCGTTGTACTTTTACAATCCCCGTCGAGTTTATTCGTCGCGTCGGTTATCACGTCGGCCTTTCCAAACGAAAATTCATAAATCACGGGCCGGGCGTGTTCCTCCATTGAAAACGTGTCGCTACGATCGGCGTGATCGGTGGATCGAGGAAGCGTAACAAACGATTTCGACGTTTTGTGAACGCGCGGCCGCCCTTATTTATGAGTAATAAAACTGACGATTGATCGGCGGGAAAATATGGTCGACACGCGGAAATATAGACGGTTTTGCAATTTTCCATCAAACCGTTTCCCCCAACTCCCCCCGCCCCCCGTTTTATCTGGTTCACGCAGCGCGGAATTGTTTAATTAACGAACAAAGCTGTTCGTCGGTGCGCACCGATGTTGGCGAACTAATGAAAATTCCTCCGTCATCAAAAGTCAAGGAAGAATTTCGAACGATTTGTCTGTAGACGTAACTTGCGAATATTTCTTGACCGCTCAAGGATTGTGTCCTTTCTTGTGGGAATTTTACTGATTTCCAACTTATACGTGTTCGATTCAGGAAATTTTGACAAAAAAGTGTTGAACTAGTTTGGTAATATTTTAGTGGTAATTGTAAGTCACGATTAAAATTATAAAGTATTTGTATTATATTGAATTCACTTAAGTGATAAGAAATTTGGAATATTTTACACTATTATCCAAAGAATAGTTTCAAGCTATAAAATTTATAATAAAAAGTAGCATCAAAGTTAATTCCAATTATATATATATATATATATCTTCAAGCGGTCAATAATATCTTTCATTTAATAGCCAACATGTCAGCGTTATGTTTTCCTAATCAAATTTATTAGCGGTCACGTTTATTCGTTATAATTCTTTTTCTAAATCTCGCGAGTCTTTCTCATGAACAAATTTCTGTCAAACTTCCTCCACCATTCGTCGATCGTATTTTCAAAAAGAAGACACGTCGTCGTCGTGTAAAATTCACGTAGACAAAAGGGTGTTCGAAAGTGCATTTTGTAGAAGCTTCTCTCTGGGAGAAAGAAAATTGTGTTGTTCGATGCAAGAAGGACTTTAGAGTGAAAATTACCTTATACCGTTATACCTAGCAACTGAAACATTTCTTTTAACATTTTCGACATACAGCGAAGTATACCGTTTACAATCCCACATTTCTTCGTTAACACACTCAGAGTTACGTGTTAGAATATAAAAACACTCACATATATAGAATATTCCGGAATAATATAGAAATTACTACAGAATGATGACAAAATGTTAACACGAAATACATTAATACATTAGCACAGAACACTCGCGCGTATTACAGAATAATGTGGAAATTATAAAATATTATAAAATATTAATGTAGAAATATTACGGAGTAAAGTAGAAAAATATCAATAAACGTCCTTCGTACGTCCAACAGTACGACTGCGACTTCATCGCTTGGGCAGGCAACTTATGTCGATGCATGCTGGATAATTTTCGACAAGCGGGGGCTACGCGTGCAAGAGAAGAACTGGTGTCAGGGCGGGCAACCGGAAGCGTGCTGGATTTCGATGACACTCGATGATCCGCGGCGGCAAATTGGCGGAATTTCTGTACGGTGGACGATCGATTCGGCCCGACACGGAAAACTGAATCGGCTGTTGAACGAAGTGTGAATTTCCACGCGAAATTGCGGCGTCGATGTGGTCGCCGGCTGTTGCGTCCGAAAGAGAAACGTCATATATACATATACATACACATATATATATATAGAGAGAGAGAGAGAGAGAGAGATCTGGGTCAGTGACTCGGATACTTCCCACTCTCGTTAAAAAATATTTCATCCGACGAGGCGAGGAACACGACGCGGTATCTGATGGAACGGCTCCGTCGCAAAGTGCTTCCCTGCCGTTTCGACGTTATGAATTTTAATCCTCTACGGAGGATTGCAACGTCGCGTTACACTCGAGAGTTACATATTTACGTATTTTCGATCGTTTGATTTCGTCGATTCGAAAACTATCGATTTAATGATTTATTTACGGGAATTGTTAGTTTCTAGATTTTACGTTGGCGCGAAGAGTTGATAATTTTTCTTTTGCGAGCGAATGAGATTCCAGCTAGAGAGGATCGATCCTTTTAACAGCTGTCGACTTGTTCTTTTTTTATTCAGACTCTATGCTCTTTGATTCTATTCTCTCTGCAGATCGTATGTTTTGTTTTTGTTAATGTCCAAGTCTTCAAAGATAAGGTTATTTCGCGGCTGACGAGCGAAAACGGATTACTCGTCAGTCGTTTGAGCAAAATAATTTCTTTACTTAAAGGCAAAAAGGGTTCGACACTTTGATTTCACGTTTTGTAAATATAACATTCTACACCGTCAAATATATTGATCAATGTATTAATTTTAATCCCGGTGATAGTTGCAGATTATGTTCGTTCGTTTCATTTCCATTACTATAGGCAAAAAAAAAAAAGATGTTGCAACTCTCATTCTGGTTTTTTCACTTTCTCATTTCCATGTTCCTCCAACGTTAGGAAGCGAATTTTAAAGGAAACGCGAAAGGAAGTCTCTGCCCGACCATCCTGAACCTTCCATTTTGAAACAACACTCTCGGAAACGATCTAGTTAAAGCTACAACTTCGTACGACGAATATTCCCGTACTTTTTATCGGGACAAGCACTCGAACGACTTCTTCCGCCGTCTCTGAGCACCTCGTGAACTACACCGTCTTCCATTCTCACCAACTCAGACCGTGTATCTCTCAAACTTTGTCACGCGACTGTTTCAACTTGCAAACTTCCCCGCTCCAATTAAAGCATCTGCGTGCGCCAGGACTCCTCCGGTGAATCCACTGAACTTTGCCACTTTGCTACAGAGCTGTTCGCGTGTTAAAACTTCGTCTTACTCTTCAACGCTGTTCCTCTATATTCAATAATCGCCAGGTTAAATGTCGTTTCAGTTTAACCGTCGCTTTTCTCCGAATTTTGGTTTCGAACGACGAAATTTTGCAGCTTCGGGAATGATGTTTCGTACGTAGGGAGGAAATTTGGTAAGAAGGTGACAAATGATTTGATAAAAAGATTGAAATTGATTATACATATATATAGTCTGTATTTTTTTTTTTTTTTTTTTTTTTGTTATATTTGTTTCGGATCTTTTTCTTTTGGCAATAAATTTTCCATTTTCTTTCACCCAGTAGTGTGTACGATGTAATAAACTTTCTGTATTTTACGAGCATACGTATTTCAGAGACGTATTTTGTACACCATTTTTACCATTTTTTTTCTACTTTTACTTTACAAAACACCTCCGTTGCAATCGATTCAATTGCAAATTTATTTGTAAAAAAAAAAAAAAAATTACTGCAATACTATCTTTCTCGTCAGATGAAACAAACGTCTACTGTCATTATTTTATTCCTCAAAAAGCGACCCTAACATACTCAAAACTACTGCAACGTTATTCATCATTCTCTTTCTCATTAAAAAAAAAAAAAACTTAAACGTCCACCGTCGTTGTAAATTCATCTCTCAAAAAACCGACTAATGTTCCTAGTACACATTTAAAACTACTGCAGTACTGTTTCTCATTTTAGAAAAATACACGCCCATTTCTCTCTCTCTCTCTCTCTCTCTCTCAAAAAAATTTTATATTATCTTTTATATTTCCAACAAGTTCGAATTCCAACGATTTACCATTCTCTCTGTAAAAAAAATAGTGTCCTCGAAACATTCGTCGTTTTCAAAAACGGATCACCGTAGTAAACGTATCTCCAGCGAAGCTTGCCGATTAAATATCAACGTCGAAACGTCGAGTCGCGGTGGTCGGTCGACGCGGTCGTGAAGATCTACTTACGCGGGTGCGAAGGGGTGCAGGGCCGTGGCCGCAGCCGCGGCTGCGAGCGGCCCCGGGTTCCTGGCGAGGGCTAACGCTGCCGCACTGGTCGGGAAAGTCGCCCTAGCGGCGCCCACTCTTCCACGTTGGATCGCGACTCCCCTCAACGCTGCGGCTGTAACAACACACACGAACATGCGAATGCTTGCCTACCTTGTTGGCGCTTTTGCAGCGTCGATGGATCGGTCACTGCTGCCGGCCATAACCGTTGCTCCTTTCCTCTGTTTGTCTTTCCATTTCGATAAAACATTCAGAGGGGTTTGTCGACGACCCAAGGCGACGACGAGACGAGACGAGACGAGACGAGATCAGACGAGACCTTGATGAATTTCATATTTGGGGAAGCTTTCGATCGATAGAAGGATTGGAGGAAGGACGCTTTGCACTCTCGACGTGCACGAAGAAGACGCGGTTTCTTCCCAAGGAAATTTAGAAGCGAGGAAGTTAGCAATTTTAACCTTAATCTTTCGCTTTGATATGTCGCCAGATGCTCGAATGGCATCGTCAGATGGCATTGAGTATCTTGAGTATCATCGAGAGACAGAGACAATTGGGGAGAAGTTTGGAAGTAGACGGAGAATTCTGTTATCTAGTACTCGAAAAACTCGTACAAATATTTAGAGAGAAACCTGGAAAAATAGGTGAACTCGAGCAACATGTCAGATATGTGGAGGGAAGGCTGGAAACAAGTGAGTAGCATTTGAACATTTGTTTTATCGTCCAATATGTCGAGTACACGTCACGCGTTTGAAACCAATATTGGTCCCAACACTCGAGCATTATCTGGCACGTGTCAAATATTTGAGAAGAAGCCTAGAAACAGGCGAACAATTTTTTAATTTACCGTCGTATTCAAATTCATTCGATCGTCACAAACGATCGAGGAGAAGATCTTAATTCCACGGAAATTTTTAAGAAATACCGCAATAAATAGTAAAACTTTGTTGCGTTGAGAAAGTACAGGTTCCGAGGTCTCTCGAAGAACCTCCTGAAAGAGTTGATATTTCAAATGAGAAGATGAACAGAGAATAACCGTTTCAGCTCGTTCAATAACCAGGAACGCTCGGTCGACTGTTCGAACGACAATTAGGAAGAAATCGGGGGGTTGTTCGTCGAGCTCGTTTCGCTGATGGAACTCTCGGAAGGGGGTGGTGGCTCTTTCGGCGCCCGGAAATGGCTGCATCGGCGGCGTGTCCGGCCTCGATTGATCGCAGACAAGCACACTCTCGGCCCTTTTTGATCCGGACGAGCAATAAAAACTGATGTTTCTTGCCTACCTTTTGTCCGAGCTGTCACCGTGTGTGTGCGCGCGCGTCTCAACTAAGAGACGCTTCTTCAGCGTTGGTACACGTTCGACTTCCGCCTCGAAGGGATCGAGGAGCGCTCGTCTCGCTGTCGTTTCTTTTCCTCACCGCAGGGTGAGAAAGTTCACAGACAGGGAAAGTCTTTAGCTTTTAGTTTTTTTAATTATCGTAATTCAGTTCGTCGGACAAACTTGAGATTTTCGGTATATTAATCCAGATATGTCTGTTATTGAGTTATTGAGAGCGTAATACGTACGCTGAATTGGTTCGTTTCTCTCTCATGAGTTTTTGAATTCGTCAGTTGTGTTCAATCAATAGTATTGAAGAAGAGATTTGTTGCGAATTATGCACACTCTCAAAAATTCCTTCGATTTTCTTTGTGTTTAATTTATCACTCAGAAAAGATCAAAGGTACACTGATGATTCTTAAATTTGGTATTTTTTTTTAATGAGAAAAATCAAATTGAATTGAATCGTGCAAATGTAATTATCACAATGTGTCGTTTGATTAATTGTTAAATGTAAACGAAATGAAAGATAAATTTAGTCGTATCCGGATTAATAACGCAAGAAAACTCAACGGTGACAGGAACCTTCGAAATTTCCAAGCCGAGTCAAATTTTTTCCAAGCAATCCCGTTTCTTTTCTCTCGTTGTCCCCTTCGAGAAAACGGAAGCCGCCGCGTCGATCGGTAGAAAATCGAGGGGATTACTGGCGCAGCTGGTTACAAGCTAGAAAACTTGATACAACGAGCAACAACAACAATCATCAACAACAACAACAACGGAATAATGATTAAAAAACAATCGTTACACTACCGTGCAAGTGTCGCACGTGTGGTTAGCGCGAGTATAAAAAACGGGAGGGGGGGCGCTTTCGATCGACTGGATGGTTACACAACAAGCCAGACCAGCGTTCGTCCGCTATTCGTCGTAAAATACAAAATAGCCGGAGTTGTGCGTCAAGAGAAAACAAGACTAAAAGAGCGTGATGCATTTTACAGCAGGCGCATTCCAAGTGGAGACACATTGGCAGGATCGTGAACAGAGTAGAAACAAGAAAGTATCGAACAACGCGCGTACGATGCGATACGATTCGATCTGTGGTCTCGGGGCGAATCCCCTCCCCTCCTCTCCGGTCATTTTCTCATCTCTCACGAGACAGTCTTTTCGACTCAGTTCCCAAGTGAAATTTTAATCGACGTTCGTAATAATTTTATACGCGCGAAGGGAACTGCCGCGCGGAAATTCAAAATTCGCCGGGTTTCATCGTGACGCGCACGTCCTCCAATTAACGATAATTAATTAATCGGCTAACGACCGGATGTTGGCTCGGGGCTCGTGTATGTACGCTGATGAACACGGCTCGCGACAAGCTGGGTATATTCAATAACGAGGCCCCCGTGCGCCGAAACGTCTAAAAATTTCAAGAATTCAATTTCGCCGGGAATCATCCGACGCTCGCGCGAATAAAAGCGCGATCGAAACAGAGGTGAAAATGAAAAAACGAAGGCGACGCGCGCGTGTTTTTTCACCGAGTGATTCGAAACATGAGTGAAACATTATTTCAAGAATTTCTATTTATAACGAATCTTCCGAATGAAATTTCACGCAACGAACGGAAATCCTGATGAAGATTCGAGGTAAGACACGAATTTTGATACTTTGCCAACGAGTAACGAATCTTGGAATCAACTAAATGCTAAAAGTCTGAGACAAGACGAAAACTCCGAGACTCTAAGACTGACGGATAGAAATTTGACAGTGAACAAAAATTATTACAAATTTAAAAAAAATCAAAAGAGACTGTAATTATTGAGTTGACATAAAAAATAACAAGTCTAAAGATACTGGAATTTTACCGATCTATCGCTATATTTTACCACGTTACGATGTTTGTGTCTACTCCAAAGATTTCGATTGAGAATAAAAATCTGAAACGGCACGAAGAATTTGTCAAACGAGTGGGAAGAGAGTCGAAAGGGAAAATGAAAAGAAGAGAAAAAGAGCAAGAAGAACGCACAATCCGCGTTGGACCACAGATCGATAATCGTCGCGCGTGCAACGTCGCCCTAAATGGCGCGTGGGGTTCGCTAATTACGTGAAAAGGAACATCGATAATGCGTGCCCCAGAGAGAACAACGGTGCTGAGGGAGAGAAAAACAAACAACAGAAAACAAAAAGAGAGAAAAGAAAAGAAGAGAAAAGGTGGGTGGAGGAAAAAAAAAAAAAGAAAGAAAGAAAGAAAGAAAGAAACGCTGGTATTCGAGTAGTCGCGGTGAGAATGTAACAGCACCGTCGCTTCCGATGTATTCTCCCCGTTCTCGTTGTTCCTCGTTCCTCGTTCCTCGAACTCGAAGAGAACCTCTCGTTGCTACGTGTCGTGTATCTCGTTTGTGTCTTTTTTTTTTTGTCAGGGAAGAGAAACGCATTCGTTATTGTCTGTCTGTGTGCGTTGTACGACGAGGGTGGACGGTGAGAAAGAAGGTCGAGGTGTCGAAGAAAAAAAGAAAAGGTGGGAGGGAAAATAGGGACTTCTAGGGAGAAATTTTATTGTGAGAGAGAGAGAGAGAGAGAGAGAGATTGCCTCCTAATACGAGTTGATTGTCACGGCAATGATGACTTTTGTAAATGTTTTGTTAAAATAAGAACGAATGAGATTAATATCTCTCGATCCTCAATTTTTATAAAATATATTTCGTTACAACAAAAGTGCCATTATTTTATGGTGTGTATAGTACTAATTATTTCAAATAACATAAACGATATAAATAATTTTACTGTAGCAAAATATTTTATAAGAAGCAAGTATTTCATTGGAGATTAAATTAAACATTGAAGATCAAAGTTTAGAATAAGACGAAATCCGACGAAACAATTTTAAATAATTAGGTGATACCACACGATGAAAAATAAATTTTAACTGCACTTTAAAAAAATTTGAAACATAATATTTTGCAAAAATTAAATATTCCATCCCCTATTGGAAACCTGTAGATTTTGATTTCTTGTATGGTGGCCAAATCGTTTTACGAAACAAGAAAGAAAAAAAGGAAAGAAGAAAAAAAAATAAAAAAAGATAGATTCATAGTTTGTGAGAAAGCGAGGATCGTTCAATTATCCGGAAATAGGCGGCAGGTTTCGAGGTGTCGGGTTCCCGCGTAATTAAAAAGGTAGTCTTTTTAATTAATTCGTTTCAACCGCGCCCCCGTTAATCTGCTTCATCGATTATGAAGCCATTACACGATCGCTGTTAATTAAGTCAGCCCAGCGTGGAGAATTGCCGACTAATTCCAACGTTTTTTTCTCTCCCTTCGTGGAGGGAAAATCTTCGGAGAATGGACGTTGAACGAGGACGACCACGGAGGGTGGTGGTCATCCTCGATTTCGAAGGAATTAGATTCGTTTGAGCTCTTCGATGGAGGCAATCTCTTGGGCATTGAGGTTTTGTGACTCGTCAAGGGAGAAAGTCTCTCTCTCTCTCTTTTTCTCTTCGTTCTATTTAACTCCGGACTTTTAAACTTTGAGGGAAAAGAAAGAGATCTACGTATTAAATTTAGAAAACAAATTCTGCACAACAGCGATAATAAGCAAGTTTTTTGAGTTAGAGCTGATTGTCTTTATTCATGTAAAATGACATCTGGCCATTTAACTTGATGATTCATCAACTCCTAACTTTCTTCTATCTTTTCAATTTTATAATAATAATAATAATGATCATGACGATGATAAAAAATAGTATTTTATGAGTAACGTTAATAAACTAACTCGTGCCATTACTCCATCTTTCGACTTTGTTCTACTTTAATTTAACAATAACAACAGTAAAACGATATATTTCACGAATAAACTATAATTTTAAAAAAATTTACGAATTTATACAAATCCAAGAGCTACCCTCCTTTCGTCGGGAAAAATTGAAAAATTGAAAAATTTCCACGACAAAACGCGAGTTCGAAATCTGTCAATCCCACTTTTCGATATATATAATAACACGTCTCCGCGCGATGATATTAACTTGCAAAAATTTCGCGCATCAGCTGACATCGATCAGATGACTAGAGAGATATTCGTTCACCCCGACGTCGACGCATAGAGAAATCAGGTCAAAGAAGCAAAGAGTAATAGAAGAATCGTTGAATCTTACGACACCTCTGGACCGGATTATTACGGATGGAGCAAAAGTTGGAGGAACAAACAACGAGGAAAGAGTAAAACGTAAAAACAGTCGATGTACCAGTGTGTGCGTTTCTGTTCGATTTCGCGTTCATTCTTCCGAGATTATTAACTCGGACGCTGCTCGATGGAGAAAATCACTCGGGATCGAAGAAACAAGAGAAGGGGTTGCGTGCGACTTCCGCGCTTTGGATCGTTCGATTACTTTAGGACGGAGGGGCGGGGGGATAGCGTTACGACGGGAGAAAACCAGTGGAGCAAAGAGTAAAAGAAGGTGGTGGGGGTTGTGCAAGGGGTTGTGTCATCGAGGAAGAACAAAATGAGATGTGCCGGTGTGTGTGAATTTCGTTGAATCTCGCGTCACTTCCGGGCTGGATTATTAGAAGTCTCTCTCTGTACCTTCGTCTCGCCGCCGCCCTGGGTGCAAGGACGAGCGGTGCAGCTGCAGGGGATGGGGTGACCGCGGCTGCGGCGACCGCTGCAGCTGCAGCTGCCGATGGCGCCGCCGCCCCCAGCCAGCTCCACGGCATGGCCGGCAACCTGTATCCTGTTTTTGTCAGAAACTGTTAGTTCGTTGCATCATCGTACCATTATTCTCGCGATTATTGGTTACGTCACGTCCTAGGAGTCAACCCCTATTCGTCGTTCCGTGGATCTTTCCTTCTTCACGTTGTTTCAATTAATTTTAACTTTGGAACATCGTTGACGTATCGATAGTACATATAATACATAATACACGATATTTATCTCGCAATTGAATTACAAGCGCAAGAGATGACAATAGATAATGAATCGTAGTTTACTAGACGTTTCAAAGTTGACTCTTCCTCTCTTTCAACTGAGCACGATGAACTTTAAATGATTAATAAAGTTTTAAATATTATTTTGTAGATCACTGAACGTTCCAAAAAATTATGAAACTAAATATTCGAATACTGCTCCTAAATGAGGCAAACTAGGAAAAAGTTCTGTCGCGAAATTTAAAAGTATCAAACTCGAATATATACCACGAATTATATATATATATATATATACGAATGTATATGATACATAATTACGTGAAAATGTGCGCACTAATATTCGATTCATTATCTGTTATTAAGAATAAATTAATTTCCGTACGATCTAAGCGCGTCGATCGAATTTCGATTATGTCGATCCTAGTCCGAATTGATCACTCTCTGTATTACTGTATACATGATTTGTTATAGAGGTGGAAGGAGAAGCGTGGTAATTGGATGTCGGGGATAATATATATTGATTGGTAGGGCGTTTCCGGAACAATTTAATACGTCTGATTGGTTATTGGCTGGAATTATATTCATACCTACGGTACATTTCTGACTCGATATTCTGAGTATCTGTGCATTAACGTTCCATCGAGTTCTCTGTTTCAACGAGAGTTTTGTTTGATCCACGGTGCCGATTAGGGGTTGAAAATGGCAGCTTTGTCGTTAAATTCTTTCTCTCTCTCTCACTCACTCACTCTCTCTCTCTCTCTCTCTCTCTGTTTTATTTACACGCGTATTATTGTCTGTGGACACGAAAATACCATTTTGGTCCAATGATCGATAGCTTTCGATAAGTCGTGTGAACCACGGACAACAAACGCGTGATCAGGCGAATTAATTAATCGATTGATATTGGTAGTTGTCTAATTATGGCATTCTCAGTGTCAGTTAGCGAGTACTTTTTTTTCTTTTCTTTTTTGGTAGAAAGTTTTTCTTTCTCTTGGTCGAAGCTCTCGTATTTCGATCTCTTGTTCCCTTCTCCTTTTTACCTGACCGACGAAAGTAATTCGATTATCGAACCTGCTCCATTTCTATTTTTACGACTCCATTCGGGTCACAGGAAATCAACGGCTCTTGCCGTTTTTCCTAATAAAATATTCCAACGTTCAGCGCACGAGTCTCATAAGTCACATACCAATCCGGGGAATTGTTTTCGAAGAAAATTGAGGTAAAATCTAGAAAGAAATTTCACTCTTTTTGACGATTTTCTAAGAACAGAAATAGAATTTTTATCGATACCTAGGGAAACTTTTTTCTCTGCTTTGATTTTCTACGATTACTCTTTCACTTGAGTAACAAAAAATAAAATTTTTACGAACATCCGATGCATTCGAGGATTGAATCAATCAGAATAAATCAGTCGGAACTCAATATTAATTACAATACTCTGTGACGTGTTTCACTTAAACCAGAAACTGACGTATCTTTCCTTTTTCAAATATATCCAAGCACTGAATCAATCCTTCGACCAACCATCTCTACAATATTTTCACCTAAACGAAGAAACGATAATGATATCAAAGACACATAAATCCAAAATTTTCCCAAGCATTGTGTCAACCCTTCAACCAATCAACTTGGAATTCTCAACAATGTTGTTTACCTGGATCGAGAAATAACCACAATATTGAAGACGAAAACGTCCAAATAAAATTTTCCCCGTTAAAAATGACAAATGTACTTTCATTATCGAAACAGTTTAGTTGTAACGAGACCGTGGATTTTTATAATTAATTTACAAAAGAATCTAAAGATACAAAAATATAATAAAAATGCATAAAAGTCCAGTTGTAATGTTGCAACGATTACAGTATAATGACCGATCGAAAACTGAAGATTTTGACGACAAAACTACCTGCACAGTGCAGATTCCGTTTTAAACGAAAAGTGACTTTCGTATTGATTAGCTTCTGAGCCCTCTCTACGACCGAGTTATAAGCTTGGACAATAGTGATTAAACTCGATATCGTTATCGAGCCGAATGGCAGGATGGGCTTCTACGGGACAAAAGGAATTCAACACCGTCCCTACGAATCGACCAGGCGAATTACAGAAATGTAGGTAACGCGAGAAACGGCGTAACCGAATATCGAAACAGATTAACGCCATCGCAGAGTCGCGTATTCAAATCTCATGCAGATCTCCGCGCATACTGTCGGCCCGCAACCGGGCGATTTCGGTTCGTTAGAAACCGAATTTATTAAATTCTAGACATTCTTCTTGCTTAATCGCTTAATAATTTTCCGCGACGATAAAAATTGTCACTGAAAATGATTTCAGCTGGGGTCAGAAAATCGGGCCTCTTCGGGTGCAACGCTGATGCAACGAAAATTAGCGATTGGTTGATTTGAGTCACGTGATTCGCGAGGGGGCGTGGGGTAGATCTCGAGTAGGAGTGGCGTTGTCTGGTACCGAGCGATCGCGTCTGTAATTTGTTTTCTATCGATACAATTTTATGGCAAAACAGTCGTCTTCATTTCCTAGTTGGAACAGTTGTTTCTGGGCCTTTCAGTGAGACGAATCGTACTGGGGTCGTGCAGTTTTTTTTTAATTAGAATCTATATACGTTTCATTTGTTCACAGTATCAAATTTTCACAGTTGTGTGAAACGATACGAAATTTAATACCTGATTTTCATTACTTAATAATAACGACGATTAATTAATAATTAATTATCGAACGTTAATTATTGTTATACCGAACTTGTCCAATTATATCTCATAATGGTGCTAATGAAGCTTCAAAGTATCTTGTACAATATACGTAACATTATATATACTATATATATGTTTTAAATCAACTTTTTAGTTTAGATTTCTCGTTATTTGAAATGTTTCACGATTGCAAGTTTAGTTTATCATTTTCCAAAAATTACGCGCGTTAAATAAATAAAATCTATGTTTCTGTCAACTAGACAGAATAATCGCTTGGTGGAAAATGATTAGATGGAAAAATACTAATCATTTGAATATAAATTTGGGTATAAAAATTGCAACAATTTTTAAGTATATCACACATTGGTAGAAATTTAGAAACAAATATTTAGATAATGCAAAATAAGTATAGAATAAAAATTTGCTTGACGTTATAAAATCTGACTCGGTCATCACCACTGCAATTATGAAACTGTCCGTTGCACGAGACATTAATCTGTTAAAGACCAACGTTGCATTAACGCAACGTTTCATTCACAATCATTCTCGATCAATGTACGATTGTCAAATTCCGTTTTTTAACACTCGAGCTATGAAAAGAAATTTAAAGGAACCGAGAGATTTATAATCGTCGCGATGAATTGTTACTTATTAACCCTAACGGGTTAATAAGAGTCACAGTACACCTTTCTTTTTTCTACAAATTTCCCAATCTGTTAATACTCGAAAGAGTTCGCTTCGCATTTTCAACGACTCTGGCTCTCGTTGCGAGTTCTCGATAATTTCGCGCGAAATAATACGTATCGCTCGATACCTCCCATTCTTTTTTTTCCTCCCTTGCACGGGGGCGAGTCGCTCGACCTCTCGAAAGTTTTTTAATTAAAATTCCACGTCTCCCATAACGATGTACACTCGTTCGACGAACCGAGACAATGTATTATTAATTAACTCGGTCTCCCGCCGACGTTGATTTACCCGCGCAACAATACGCCGTCTATTTACCCGCGAATACGATTGATCTGCTAATTAGGACTGCGTTTATTTATCGGCTCGTCGTCAAACCGACTGACACGACTCACGGTGAAAACCGCCCATTATTCTTTTTTTCTTTTTTCGCACGGTTCTCCGTCAACGCTCGCGGTCTATCCAATGCAATTACACGTCCACTATGATTCGATATTCCTTCCTTTCTTTTTCTTTTTGTTTTTTCTTTGTTTTTGTAAAATCAAATACAGAATCTTCGTGATCAATATGCCGCAGTTTGAGCGAGAAAGGAAATTTTTGAAAGTTGCTCGATCATTCAACGTTGTTACGGTCATTGGCTCGCGAACTGTTGTACAGCAGTGTTTCAACGGGTTGTTATATGTTACTCTCTTCAATTAAAAATTGGTTAATTGAATTTAAGGTTATCGTTTGCGATAACATCGATGAAAACTTTGGGGCTATAAAATTTACACGGTTAATAATTCTCCAGGTACTGACAAGAGTTGTGCAACGAGAAGAATTGAAAAGGAATATATTATACGATAAATAGAAACTTTTTGAACGACACGCGCGTGTCCTTCAACGTTCTTTGATCTTTGATTTTCAATTGACACGCGTTTCAGCGACGAAATCAAGGCACGCGATAGTTCGACGAGAAAAAAATGCGAAACGGCGAAAATTAGCGAGAATTCAATTAACACGCGCGCGTGCTCGTCGATTTTCGGCCTTTAATGAAGAGTAAAATCCGACGAGGGGCTGTTTCACGTATTGCAAATGGGGTGCAACTCGCATCGTAGGATCTCCGATGAAATTTCCAATTCTCGTTTCTTCCGGAATGTTCTACCCTATAGACACCTCCCGTAGGCAGTGAACTCGTCAATTGGACTTCCTGCGAGCACCGCTGCAGTAATTAATGTAATCGAATCGCTGACTCGACGCGAAGAATCGGCACAATTCGTGATACGATTCTTTCACCGACGGCAAAACAAATTATAACTCAATTATTTCCCGCTCTTTTTGTCCCGCGAATTTTCTACGTATTACCTTCTCTGCGATCAATTATCTCGTTTCTAATACGATCGTACGTAATTACAAAGTATCGAAAAATATCGTGTTATCGTTTAATAACAGACCGATGAATTCGACAGAAAACGGATATTCCAAATAATGTATTTCCTACATGGAGAATATTCTACCTAAGATATTGAAATTTTGGAATTAAATTACTCGAGATGATTAATTGCAACGATCGTATCGGCGAATATCGAATCACGTTGTAACAATTGTGTAATCGTTAATTAGAAGTTGATGAACGAATGATGAATTTTTGGAAATGATGCATTTCAGTAAACGTACATCTACTTATGAAACATTGGATTTTGTATTATATCATTATTCGATTGCGTTATATCGTTACTTAATTGTCGAAGCGTACAATGTAAACATTTGTCAGAATATTTTTTCCAGAAGAATTTAACTTTTAAATTATAATCACGCGCAACAGTGGAATATACATTTTAACCAATCGAAGATTATCGAATCTCGAAAAGCAAATATTAGCAAGGAAATCTCTGTAAGTATTTCTCGATTATTGGGATCTACAATCGAATCGTAGAAAAAGTATCACGCCGTAAAATCTCCCTGTAATTTCGAATTTCAGAAGAATTCTGGCAAGTCACATTACGTTATTGTCTTCCAATTATTGGAACCCTGAGTCCTAAAAAAAAAAAAAAAAAATACTCGCGAGGAAATCCTAGAAGATTCAGAAGAATTTAATTTCCCCGAGTCGACGTCTCCCCTTTAACCGAAATTTCCTTTTTTTTTCCCCCTGTTTTTGCAATATTTGCCAGACCACTGGACGTTCTGGCACGCCAGAAACGTTTCCTTTGAATTATTAAACGGACAAATGAAACGCGCCCTCCCTTCCGACGGGGAAATCAATGAAATTTCTATCGTTGGTCGGCACCAACCCCCCCGCGCCCCCCACCGCCACGTGCGTCGTCAGTCATTCGCGATTACGTTGAATAATTAACAGCCGCTGAACTCGATCGTGATTAATTATGCAAATAACTAGCGCGTTCAATTTGTTATTAGACTCGTTGCGGAATTCGGCGACGATCAACGAGCCGGGCGACAACGAAATCGTTGTCTGCGTGCAGGTCTACCCCCTTCGCGGTTCGCCGGCGAAAATCCTCCCGTGAAATCGATGTCGAACGGCGAGACTGATCCTTGAATAATTTCCGTCGTTCTGTTATTCATCGATTATACCTATTTCGGGACGACAAGGTTTCCTCTTCGGCTGACAGTTAATTCACGAGATACGCGACTCGGAAGTGTTGTTAATTTTAAAGCTGTCGGTCCGCGACGATTGAAGCGAATTGGAACGATCCTCTCCGATTTATTCCTCGTTTGTCGAGTTTGACGATTTGCGCGAGCAACGTATTTCGAAAATTTCGCGCGCGATGTCCGTAAATTATATCCATTTGGGACGACTCTGGAACGAGCTCAACTTTTCCCGTTGTTGCGATATTTATGTTTGTAATATCTCGTTGCTGTTTCTTGGAAAGTTCGAGAGAATTTTAAATTCAAATGGCAGCGTCTATAGAATTCTACTGAATTCGATATCCTCACGTTGAATTATGCAACAGCTTCAAATCTTTTGTAGAAATTTCCCCGAAGAAATCCATTGCCATGTAAATTTTCTGAACTTTCTTGCGAAAGATCACCGAACGCGTTTGTAATTATACAGTCCCAGTTTCGAACAATTGCAAAGAGTTTCGAAAATCAAGCGACATCACAAATTCTCCAAATTTCCCTGTCGTTTCTCTTTAAACCTGAATCATCCCCAATTTGATCGGTATCGCGAATTCTTGAAACATTAAATCTCCAATTTCGAATAATTCCAAAGAATTCTCAGCCGCACACCCTGATTTTATAAAATTCTCATCTCCCTTTACCGAACCCAAATCACACTTTACTCATTCCAAAACCCCGCATTTCAACGCTCTCCACATAGCGTTTTCTCTCTTTCTCCGAAAAAGAAAAGCCGGGAAGCGGATATCACCCCGTAGATCCTCGAAAAATCACCTCGCAAAACAATCATCGGAACGCGCCTCCGCGACGGAGGCGGCGAGCGTGCAGTGCCGGCGTTAACCTTGAATCGATGAAAAGCCAGAGCTCTCCGCAGCACCGTGGCGAATCAATGGGAGTTGGCGCATCGTCGGGGGGTTTGCGTACGTCGAGAGTCATCGTCGGTCCACGAGGCTGTGAGTAATTAATACGATTGAATTCTATTCTGCCGGCTGGTGCAGCAGCTTTGAGGCTTTCGCGCGCGCTGCAGAAGCTTCGCGAGAATGAGAGAGAGAGAGAGAGAGAGAGAGCAGAGGGTGGACCGACGATGGGGTCGGTCGCGAAGGGTGGGGAGGGTGGGCTCTGCCGGCGGGGTTGCTGCGATCAATAAACGCCGTTGCCAGCAGCATCCACCCCTGGATCCACGTCTCTCTTCTTTCCACCCTTTTCTTCCTCTCTTCCGCCCTCGACGTCTTTCCTCCCCACACATGTGTTTCTTCTCTCGAGAAAGCCCCCCCCCCCTTGCCCCTCTCTGTCTAGGATTCGTTTCTTCGTCAATCTCGGTTTTTCTCTTTCTTTCCTTAGAATTTACAATTAGAGGGATAATCTCTCGCTCGGAAGGGCAGCTCTCCTTCTTCTCCTTCTTCTTCTTCTTCTTCTTCTTCCCCTTGGAAGGATCGTTTTCGAAGAGAAAAAAAAACTCGCTCCCTCGTGTCTTTGTTTCGAGACTACAGTCCATTCCGCGCGTGTTTTTCCAGACGCTTTCCTCTGTCTTGATCTTTCTTTTCCCTTTTCTTAAGCAGCCTCGCTTGCCGCGAGCAAGTGAGGAATCCCTTGGTTTTCACTCTCGATTTTCCCCTCCCAGTCCCCAGCGACGTCTCGATTTTTGTCCCCGCAGGGTAGGTGGCACTCGCGCCTCTGGATACACTTTCCCTCTCTCTGCGCTTTCGCTTCGGGGATTTCTCACTCTCTCCGTTTCAACGTACAACTCTCTTTCTCTCTCTCTTCCTTCAGCAGCCCCGCAAACTGTAAGTTTGCTTACTCGTTCTTCGCCTCGTTTCATTGCATTTGATATAAAAAGTTGCATGGAAGATCGCGATCGTTCTCTTTCCGCGAGTGAGTTTACTGTCGATTTCCTTCGTGCTTTTTTATATTTATATTTGCTCGGGTGTTTCGCGGCAATCGCGCACCTCTTCGTGATAAAAAAAGGCACAATTTTTTCCTTTTTTCTTTTTTTTATTAACACGTACGTTTGAAATATCCCTGAAAATGTCGAAGATTGAAAATTCGGTGCATTATTTCCATTGTTTTTTTTTGCTCTTTAGAACGCGCAATTTTCTTTGTGTTGTTCTATTCGCCGTTCGAGCTTTATCGTTTTGTTTCAACATTTATACACTTTCATCAAAAAATATCAAAAGTCCTGTGCAATGTTTTCTCGCCACTCTTTTTTTCTTTGTTTACCTTTTCAACCAGAGTTTACTTTGTTTTACAGCACCCAGTTTTCCATATTCTTTTATACGCGAGTTTTCTATTATCTTTTGCTGCGTTCAGTCATTTTTTCTTTTTTCACGTTCGCTGTTCTCCCTTCTACCATTTCATCAAATCCTTGTGTCTTTAAATTTTTCACCAGCAAGCACTAAACGTCCTGCGAAACAATTTCCATCATTTTCTTCTTCGGTTTACTTTATTTTTAGTTTCTTTCTACTAAAAAGTTCCGCCATAAAAATCTCCCGTCATTTCCTCGCGATTCACTTCGTTTAATAACACGCAATTAACGAATTCAAAATCCTGCAATCACATCCGTCATATTTCTCTTTTGTCTAAAGTCAATGGCTTCTTTTTATTACTTTTGTTTATCATTTTTTTTTTTCGTTTCGACAACATATTCCCCTCTTTGCGATTTGTCTCTCCGTTTTATACAATCGCTTTTGCTTTTTGCCGCGTTTAATTACACCCCTTGCGCAGAAAGCTCTGCGCAACAATTTTTCACCTCTCTCACTCCCCTCCGCCTCAATTTCCCGCTTCGCTTTATCCTTATACCAGCGGTTACATCGTTTAATCTCTTAATTCGCCCCGTCCATCCCGGGGCCAAATATTATTTCATCCCCAGCCTCCGTTTATCTTCCGGCATTTCGTTCTTCTCCGCGCACGACTCGCCTCTTTGTCCTTACATCGTTTGTCGTTCAACCATCAACCCCCCTTTTTTTCGGTCCCAGGAGGAGAGTCTCCGCAGGAAGACGGGCAATAAAGCCGATACAACCGACTCGAATTTCTCTCGGCTATCGCAACAATTTCCACGCAACGAACGACCTCGATGGAGAGACAATTCTCTGTTCGTTTGGCTGCAAAAAGGATTCCTTTAACTCTTTCGAGACACATTTCCCTCTTTTTTTTTTTTTTTTTTTATTTTGACGGTGAGCACGTTAAACAATTTAAAAAAGTAATACGAGTCAACAGTTTAGATAATTTTTTGGATCCATTTAGTTTGATCAGCTTACTAATCTCTGTCGCGGAGAATGCGAAATATAAAATCAAATTGAACTTGATAATGGTAATTGCAATTACCATTAACACATTTAATTAGAAATTTTTCTTCTCGAAAAACTATTCGTTTTAAAAGTTATTCTGCGACCAAAAGTGATTTTTCGATATTGAAACAAAGACGGGAAACAAATGTGGAAACGAAACTGAGAAAACGATCTCCGTTCGGAGAGAAGATTTCATCTACGAGAGAGCAAAAACTTTCAATTAGAACTTTCTCTCTGATTTACGGGTTTCCGCGCCAAGTCGTTTCGAGGGACAGGACGACAATGCGAAGGAAAAGGGGGAGTCACGCGAGGATCGTTAAGGCAGATCAAATTAGATCGCGAATTCGCAGTCGGAAGATTAATGCGTTCGCAAAGGGTTGGAACGGGTTCCCGATTAGGCGAATTACCGGTTTAACGATCTCTTTAAAATCGCGTTGAAAGTACGGGACGATTAATGCGCGACTCGTGGATTCGATTTCTTTCGAAGCATCAGCGGTTTTTACTTTTCAAAGGTTGGAAATTTTCGAAGGATCCCCCGAGAGGAATTCACTTTGAGGATTATACTATACAGAGGAGAAGAGTGGTGTTAACGAAGCTTGAAAATCCTCAATAAAAACTGACGAACATGATACATTACTTTGTCGCATCGTACGATAGATCGTATTTGCAATTGAAATTTTAAGATTTGACGTAAAACATTGTCCAAGAATTACTATACTTGTAGCAAATACAGTTTCGTTTAATTCTATTCACGATTCAAATTGACAAATATATTCCACGTCCGTGGGAGCAAAGTTCTACAAAGAATTTTAAAAAAAGCTTTTCCCGGAAATCGCTACTTTTAAATGAAATTTCATTGAATCCTTCGAAAAAAATTAAAATTCCTGACAAATATTTCATTAAATATCCCTGCGATAAAAATCCCAGAGCGAAATTTTGAAAATAACACAGACACGTTGCTCTCGTTGAACATGATTCAAAAACGAGCGAGAGTTCTCCATTCCTAATTTCTAGTTCTAGAAATTTGAACGGGAGATCGAAGAACAATTTCTTCATCGCGATTCAAACTGGGAAAAGAAGTCGTTGCAGAAATTTTCCACGACACATCCTCGATAGATACTCAAATTCTGAAAAGAATTCCAAGAACCACTGCTCTTTATAAACAAACTTTCCATCTTAATTCGTTTCGAAATCGCTATGTAAATGTAAAAAATTGACAAAAATTCCCACTTTATCTGAAAAAACCACTGTTCCCGCCGAGGCATATTCGAGGCAAACAGAGAAAAATTGCCCGACCCTCTGTTCCTAATTTTAAAAGTGATCCGACGAAGTAAGACCCCTGTGCAACTCGTTCCTACGATAAAAGAAACGATCAAGAAACAATTTAATAATTGACAAATCAAGATCCAGTGGAGATATCCTTGACAAACCTGCAGAGATCACTGTTCGATCCTCTATTCTCTAAGTTCTAAAAGCGATCCAACAGTAAGAAAGATCTTTAAGCTTCTATTTATAACAAAAGTAAATGGTTCTTTAATCACGATCGGATCACAAACGGAAGGAAATCGTTGCAGACGATTCAGAAAAAAAAAAAAGGCACGGCTGGATAAATAAAGGAATCGCGGAAATGAAGGGTGAAGAGGAGGGTGGCGAGAGAAGTAGAGCTAGAGAACAGAGCACACATACACACACACACACGCGCGCGCGCACGCATGGATGCAGACGCGGAACACAAGCCCGTGGGGCGAAAAGTTAAATGCACTAGAGAACCACAGTCGCATGAGCCACGAGTAAAGCAACAGTGATTAGGTGTGTGTGTGTAGATTACTCGCTACTCCTCTTTGCCAATTATGCGCGGTAACGTCAACGTTCCCGTGGATCCGGCTAATGGTAATCGCCGGACGGTCCGGCAAATTTCGATCTCTCGCGGGAAGGAGGACGAGCTCGGTCCCTCGTCCCTCGGCCAAATGAGAGCCATCACTGGATCACCGGCCCCCCTCTTTTGATTAGAATTCAATTCAGGTTTTGGAGGAAGAGATGCTGGCTGGGTGGGTTCTGGATTGCGAAAGATTCCGAGTTTCTTTGTTTTCATCGTCGTCGTCTCTCTCTCTCTCTCTCTCTCTTCTGTGAGAACGTTTCAAATTGTTAATCGAGGAAGCCAGGTCAACAACTCGTTGGTTCACGCGTAGAGCAAAATTTTAATCAGTGTGTAAGTAAGTCTAAAGCTTCGATATTATAAGTGTTTGAGCTTACTTTTTCTTTTTTTTTTCTCTAGTTACAATTTTTATATATTTTATTGCAAGATTCTTCTGCACACACGAAAGTCGAGAGTAATTTAGTAATTTTTTCTACAGCTGTTGGTATCAGAAACCAGTCAATGGTCAATTGATTTGATCAGTACAACTAGTTTCAAACATAACAATGCATCTTTGGTGAAAATTATAACTGATTAATAAAAATTGTTTGACTTACAAATATAATATAACGTACTTCCAAAATGAGATAATGTAAAAAATAATAGTGTAAAATTGTTCGATAAAGAATCATAAATATGATATAAATTCAATTATATATTTATAGACTTGTGCTATTAATAAATTTCTAGGTTTAGCGACGCGTTTCTGATTGCCGGGACCATTGCCGATCATTAAATTTATTCTCGCGAACCGACACATAGGTTCGGAAGAATCGACAACTTACTTGCACACCTTTACGATACTTCGACTTCGTGTTTCAATTTCAATTTCGGAGCTGGAACAGTCGGAAGTTGGCCCGACCATTGTCCGACTGTTTGGAAAGTTAATATACGCGAGCTAAAATTAGCAGTTTCTCGTCGGAATTAGAAAATCAGAGTTTCGCCAAAAGGGAAGGTCGATAACGAGCAAAAGTTGGAGAAGCAAAGTGCACGAACGAGTCAAGTTCGCGTCTTCGAGGAAAGTGAATTTCCCGCGCGCGAAGGAGACGTCCATTTCGAACTTTTATCCGGGACAAGTCATCCGCAGTTTGAGACAACGGCAACAACAAACTAGACCGATCTCGGAGAATTTCGTCGGGTTCTCCGGCTACTTTCCAAAGAGTTTCCAAACGGTTAATTTTCCCCGGCGAACGCTTCGGAAACAGAGGTGAAACTGCTCGGGTGCCACGAAACTCGGCATCTTTCGTACGTTTAACGCATTCGAGGCGGATGTCGTCGAATCATTTTTCTGATCAAAAAAATTCTTCGACCAAAAGGACTTGTAATTCTTCAGTTATTGCAACTAAAATTACTGTAATTGTTCTAAAGATGGTTCCATTAACGAGGATTATAGACCAAAGACTTTGAAGTATCGCATAATCGTTTCGACTATACTGCAAGCATGTTATGAAAATAGTGATGCGTGTAGCAACAGATTAGATACGTGTGTGTGTGTCTCCGTCGTTATCTAGAAAAGGAGAACAATTTGGCGAAAAGAAAAAAAGATGCGCACAAATTAGGCAAATCTGATAAAAATTGTACGGTTTGTACAAAGATACGATCGTCTATATTTTTCCGATAAATATTATTTTTAATTGTAATTATCTTTTTTAGAAAAATAGGTGATCGTTTAAGTAATGATTTCTGTGACGCTACAACAGAATAAAAACATGAATTGCCAGCGTCAATTAATTCTGCTGTAGATGGAAAAATCAAAAGACTCTCGGGGTAAAATGTTTTTTTTTTTTTTTTTTTTTTCAAAATTCATCGATCTCTCGAATGCGTTAAACGGTCGAAGGTCAGTGGACGGAAAAAGACGAATTTCAAATTCGAAAGGTGCGACAAACCGAAGATTCGTTGCCTTCGAGCGACAAAACGGGGCGTTCCTGAAGCGGTAACAAGATGCATTCTCTGCTGGATATAACAATTAGTATACAACGATCTCGCTACACAGATAATCGAAAAACTCGCAATTTTCAAAAAAGAAAAGAAAAGAAAAGAAAGAAATTGTGGCCTGAGTCTCGTCACAGCTGTTCTCATCGATCCATAATTCATGCACTAAAAAAAACGATTCGTTCCAGAAATAACATAATAATGATAATGTATCATGTAATGTCCCTCGCACGAAAGCCATTCAACAGAACGAACGAGAAAACAAAAACAGAGGAAAATGAAAGAAGAAGAACAAATAAATAGAACAACAGACACAGTGGGTACTGTACTCCGAGCAATGTGAGTAATTACGCATAAAATAAATGGCGGATGCAGAGATTAGTGTTGAAAAAAGAAAATAATAATAATAAACGTGAGCGTCTACTGATGTTCCACGTGCCTCTCAAACGGGGGGTGGAAAAAGAGAACGCTACTGGAAGATTGTCAATTCGAAAAGTGTGCGTAGAATCAGTTTTCGCTGCGAGTCAAACGTTGCAGAAAACGATACCAGTTTCACGTTTAATTCGATCGATCGAACGCGAGGAAGAAAATTGATTCTTAAATTATTTTGTAATTATTTTTGCCTTTCAGTTTTTTTTCTTTGTCCATTTTGTAGATTATTTATAATCGATAATAATAGTTAGTGTAATTAACGGTGATGTTAAAAGTACCAATTTTTTGAAAAATGTCGAAACACACCACGTATGGAGGAGATGACTAGATACGATGCAGTTTTTATTCCGGTAGATATTAATTTTGCTAAAAGCACCTGCGTGCTTTTAGTAATTGCAAACACAACAGTTTTAACGGATTTGACGGTATAATAATTTTGCAGTGTAACAAGCGTTAAACAGAGTTATAATAACTCAAAAATTCTTTTCTTTTTATCGCGAATAATCTTTCTACAGAACGGAAACTTGATTGTTTCACTCAATTAATTAAAGGTAATTTTCATGTTTTTCAACCGTGATTCCCTCGTGAACTCTCGAAATTGACGAAACGCAAACAATTTGCACCTAAAATTTTCTTTTCCACGCTCGAATCGTTTCTAATACCTGATTGCTTCAAAAACATCTGTCACATCTGAATACAAGGCGCAGAGAAAAATTTATATCAAACGTCTACCCTCACAACATTGAACTCGAATCATTTTCAGATCTAACTGTTTGGCAAATTTTAAAAAATCCTCTCTCGAGAATTTCTGCCAAGTGAAATTGACAGAATGCAAAGAAACCTAGTTGACAAAAAATCTAAAATCTTTTCTCCTCGCGTACGTTGTAGTTTTTCTTTCATTTACCTGCCAAAAGAAATTCGCGGATCCAAGATCCAAGTTTCTAAACCTGATTACTTCCCCTTGGAAATCTGTAGATGGAATCAGACAAAACGAACGCTTTAGACAGTGCTAGCGAGAAACGAGGAACTCCAACCCTAAACGAGGAAATTCTCTCCTACCATGGGGGCAAACTTTGCTCCAAAGTGTATTGGACTCTAACAGTTTCGCAAATTCTCCCAATCGCCTATCTCTCTGCGTTCCTCCGTCATTGATCAAAGAGCAGCTCAGCCTACAATTATTCTAACGTTCGTCGCTCGTCTGGAGAGCTCGCGAGATCGAGTTAAACGCAGCGATCGATCGAGAGAAGGAGCCATCGTCGCCAAGTGTGTGAGATAATCGTAATCCGTTCCTTCCTCTCGACGCATTTACACGAACCATGCGACTCTCTGTGCTCATCTTCCATTACCATGTGAACGAAACTGCGAAACGAAAAGAGACAAATGAAACTAAAAAGAGAGAAAAAGAAAAAAAAAAAAGAAAAAAGAAAGAAGGAACAAGAGAAGGAATCAACGTTTCTCCCTCTCCTTTGGAGACTCGTTTACGCGTTGAAAGCGTAATAATACGCCTCTCGTTCGACGAAAAGAGAGGGGGCAGAGAAGAAACGGACAGACACGTACGGAGAAAGACATTGAAGAAGATATAAACGTCGTTTCTTCCTCCGCCCCCCCCCTCCCCTCCTCTTTTTTCCCTATCTGTTTCCAAGGAGAAAAAGATTATCTGTCGAGCTTTTCAAAAAAAGCGCACCCCTTCGAGGGGTGACTACTAATTGCTGGCGGTGCTTGCACGCTCAGCGGTAACTAATTAAGGCTACGCACTGAGACTAATTAGTGAATGCCAGGCTAAACAACCAGTAAGTAAAAGGTAAATGTTTTGTATATATATATATATATAGTATGTATACGCATAGATGTACATACTCGTGTCTGCTGAAAAAAGAAAAGAGATACACTGCGAACGGCGACGAGGCTCGCGCGTTTCTTTCTTTCTTTCTTTTTTTTTTCTTCTTTTTTGCTACGTGGAAACTTTGCTACTCTGACACTTTGAAATTTTGTAGTATATCGTTTGCCTCGTTGGAGAATTTTCGGCTAAACTTTTCAAATATATTCTCCGAAGGGGAAAGGGATTATTTGGGGAATTTTTGTTGATCTGTGCGACGATGCCTAGACTGCGGATGGGAAATTTTAGTATCGGTCCAAACTCGTACGGTAATTCGACGAAATATGGATATTTCACTTTTGAAAGAAAGATCAATATTTTTTTGCTTCGATTTTGCTTCCATCTTTTATCATTCTGTTGATACGATTGACTTTTGGCAAACGCAATTGCAGAAAGGAAATTCAAATTCGATTTATGATCCACGACCTGTTACAGATCTACTTTTAGAAATACTTTTTTTAATTATACTCTCGAAAACGTGAATCTGCGTAAGAATGTCGGTAGAGGACCGATTTACTTTTACTTTAATTCCTGTGACTCGAGTGATTTTTTAATTCCATCCATTACTAGATATCTAAACGCAATTAAAAAAGATACTTTACATGTTAATTCCGTGAATTTTTGCAGCACAAATATACGAACATCCGCAGCCCGATGCATTGTAGATCAGGATTAAAATTGTTCTGTTTCCCGAAGTAACACTTGGCAACGATGGAATTCTATATTCTACGCTCGAAATATCCCGATGATATATTGAAAAATTCAGCCGATTCGGTTGCTCGATGAAGGAGAGTATCGACCACCGGTAAGTATCGCGTTAGAAACGAGACAGCGAGCTACGTGACCGACGCGATCTTTGTCTGAACGATGCGATACGAGAATTAATTAGTTACCACTAAATCAAAGGCGGCACTTGTCGAGCATGCAGCAACCTTCGCCCGGCCAAAAAATTACTGTCATGTCTCTCGCCAACTAACACACCGTGCCACGATCCAATAACATTAATCAGTAACAACAGTTCCAAAAAAAAGAAAAAAAAAAATATATATATATGTATATATGTAAGATGAAATAAAAAGAAGAATCAACGTAAACAAGAATGTATATACGTATATATGTATATATATGTATATATATATATATAGTAAAAAAAGAACGAAAAATAGCGAGAAGTAAGTATACGTGTATCGTAAATACCAAATCGGCGGGGTTATCAGAGAAAAAAAAAGAATTTAAAAAAAAATCGTGCCGCCGTGGCAGCTTGTCTTTGAAGAGAGAAAGAGAGAGAAAAGAGAGAGAGAGAGAGAGAGAGAGAGAATAATAATTAGACGAAAGAATAAATCGGCGTCAGATATCGCGATGATTATCACTGTTAATAAGAGGACGATACGTTTTCCGATAATGTGAAAAAACGCGAACGGAGAAAAGGAGTGTAATGACAAAACGAACGAACGAACGAAAGAAAGCGCTTCTTTGGTAGACGGCATGCTTTTTCTCTTTCCCCCTTCGTCACGTTCTTCCTGGCGAATGCCTTTTCTTCGGAAAATACGCGAGCAATTAGCCAGTCCGTCTCTCTTTCTCTCTCTTCCTGTCTCTTTTCTTCGTTGGAAGAAAACTTTGTCTATTCGTCATACGGGAACGCGAAATGCGACGGCTAACAAGCTGCGAATGAGAGAGAGAGAGAGAGAGAGAGATGAGGAAAGAACAGACAAGACCAAAAAGAAGAAAAGAACGAAACTGAGGGGATACGAGTAATGAAATGAAACGAAGAGGAGAATTGAACGAAGAGAGAGAAAGAAAGATAGATACAGAGAGAAGGAAAACAAAAGAAAAAGAGAGAGAGAGAGAGAGAGAGAGAGAGAGAGAGAGAGAAGAAGGAAAGAAAGAAACGAAAAACGTACGTGTAAGATACACTAGGAAACGCAAGATTGTTTCCGCAATCCACACTACTCAGCTCTCGTATACGTGTACGTAGGTGCAAAAAAATATATATATATGTATATATATATGTATAGTAATCTGTACGACTGCCAGGACGGACGTACCATAACACGTGAAAATTATAATATATAATAATAATAAGGTATATAGCCGCATGTATCCGTACACACGTTCGTACCAAAAGAGAAAGAAGAAAAAGGAAAAACAAAAAAAGAAATAACGATATAAAGTATAAAAATCGTCGAAACACTATTGGAAACATTTATACGCTACCGAGAGAGATTCGTATTATTAACAGTGAGAACGGAGAGACTTGAGATGTTACATCGAGACAAGTTTTAGTAACGACGTGCATACGAATACATACGCGTTATTCGTTATACGTATATATTCAATATAGATATATGTACGGTATATATATAATAATATATATATAATGTATTCACAGGTGAATCTCATATGAAGGCAAGCCAAGGCCACGACATGAGACGTGCAAATTAAAAAAGGTAATAATTATTAAAAAAAGAAGCAAGTAAAAAATTCTCTCCCAAAACCGCTTTCCAACCACAACCAAGCACAACCACAGGCAAGGTACGGGCCTTTGTCAACGAGACAATCATCAACCAGTGAATATGTGGCGCATTACCGTGATTATTATATATATGTAATAGTAACAATTTGAAAAATCTATATATATATATATGTAATGTGTGTATATAGATACATATATATACGTATGTGTATGTGTGTATATATGTATATATATATACGTTATGAAGTACGAAAGATGGGTTAATTAAATGGTAATCGTGGATGGATTTGGAACGGATGGAACGTGGGCGTCAGACGTAGGGGGGGGGGGGTGAGGAAAGACGCAGAGGGGATTGATCGGGGAACGATTAATAACAACGTGTGGAACTCGACTCGACGAACATCGTCGAGGGATGATCGTTAATGTGATTTTGTCGTTTAACCGTTAATCGTGGTCGAGATTAATTCGTAGCGATCGGTTAAACGAATTGAAACGGCTGGTAGCTCGATCTCGATTCAAATGAACAAGTGGCGACGAAACGAGTGCTGGCTTGTCGATTAGTTTGGATGCGTTATTTTGGACACTCGATGATTTGCAAAATGAATTCTTTGAATCGTTTTCTTTGCTAGCAGTTGGAAACTAGTACAGACTCTGGATAAGTCTGGAATTTGTCAAATGAATTTGAAAACTTTAGAATGTTCTTGGTTTGGAATATTTTCACGTTCGTGAAACGTCACAGATGCTTGGACAACTCATCGTGCCATCGTTAAACGGCAATCAGATGAAAATTTTAAATGACAAGAATTTCGCAGTTGTTAGGTGTCTTCTAGTTTAACGTTGTGTCAAATAATGAAAAAAATGGAATTTTTCGAATTTTCCAACGTTTCTTTTCTTGTCTCGTTACACGGTACTTCCTGCTTGTGAAATATTCCACAGATTTTGGTTAATTAATTCGTCATGCTACATCAAACAACGAGAAGCCGAGAGAATTGTAAATCTAGAATTTGCACAATGAAGATATCGAAAGATCTCTTCTCTCACTCTCGCGATGGTTTTCTACTCGTAAAAATAATACTTCCACAAAATTTTGGTTAATTCGTCATGCTACGTTAAACAATGAAAAGCTACGTGACATCGTTCCAACTATCTATAAATATACACTACCACCACGAAACCGTACCGTTAATCAACACAGAAACAGAAAGAATTGAAAATAAAAAAAGAGATGGGAGAGAGAGAGAGAGAGGGGAGAGAGAGAGAGAGAGAGAGAGAGAGAGAGAGAGACAGAGAGAGAGAGTGGTGCGCTGTGCATCAATCACCCCCGGAGAGCCTCCTAACTGCTGAAAGTCTCTCCCTCCCCCCCCGTCCCTCCCCGTTTCGTTTCGTCGCGAGAATCACCCTCGAAAAATCCGCGCAAATACTACTTGGCACAACTCTACTATGCACGACAACAAAAAAATACTCAGAGTGTCCATAATCATCCAGTGTCTCTGTACGAAAAAGCCAGCACTGATGCGTCACAGCGTACGATAAGGTAGTCATCTCGAGACTTGCTTGCAATCCGTTAATTCAATTGAAAAAATGAGAGGAGAAAGAAAAATAGGGGGAGCGAGGGAGGGAGGGAGAAGGGGGGGGAAGAAATAAAAAGAAAAACGAGAGACAGTGCTTTTTAGAGACTGGTGGTATTTGCGAGCAGTGTGAGCCGCGATTAATCGATTAATCGAGTACAAAAATTAGGGAATCAGACAGCCAGGACGATGTAGACGGAATGACGTGAATTGACGGACAAAGACAAAGAAGTAGTCGGGTACAAAGAGTACGAGGACTATTTAAGGTAGGCACAAGAGCGATGGGTTAATGTAGTAATCGTTACGCTAAAAATTAATCAAATCATACGAATTATTACGTACGAGAATACCTCATGCTTTTACCACCGGACAGAGGAAACCCTAGAGACTAAAAGCTAGCACAGGCGAGACTCGTATATATATATATATATATATATATATATATATATGTATGTATGTATATATATGTGTGTGTGTAGATATGTATATATATATATATATATATATACACATATATATATATATTGTTTCTGTTTAAAAAATTTATGTTTGGCATTCGACACTAAGAAATAATCCCGACCTTTCTCCTTCCTTTTCCTCGCAATTCGACGTCCTTCGTTGCCCTTTGGCTATCCGTTTCCGGTCGTTCGGTTGGAGATGATGATGGCCTCCGATCTGGTCTGGGTTCGTCATCTCGATTTTCTTCCTCTCCTTCTGAAGCTTCTTCCTTGCTACCCCCGTTCGCGATGATCGTAATACACGTTCGTGCGTTGCAGCAGAGTCATCATCTCGTCAATGTTGCTTCTTCTTCGTTCCAAAGAATTTTGATTTTTCTTTTGGTTTCTCGATCCAGCTTCTAGATTTTTCGAATCGCTTGGATCAGTTCGAGGAGATCGTCCACTTTCGTCGAGAATTTCTGCTCGATAACTGTTCTCCGGTTTCCTCAGTCGTTCCGTGGATGTTCTTGCGAAAGTCTTTCGGACCTGTGTGAGCTGCTTCGCAAGTGCTCTCCACTTGCTTTGCTTCGCAGCTTGAACCGAGCGAACGAGTTATCCTCCTTCGAGGGTGGCTTCGTGCGTTCGTAGCGGCGGATTGTAACCTCGAGACGTCGAAATACCATGCTTCTTCTACTACTTCGAGATACTGTTTCTTTACCGTTCTCAACGTCGGTAAAGAAATTCTCACAATGGCGAGCAATCAGTAAGTTTTGAATATTTGTTGACACAAACGTTTCTAATTTGGAAATTTTCTTTTCCCTTAAAGAGAAATTGTTGAGATTTCTTCTAGGAATAGTTGAGAATTCTTCTTTCCCAAACGTAGTAATATGTTGCAAAACACTTTCAAATTTATCTTAAAAAAATGTTCCCTTTCGAAATATACGAAATAAAAACGAAAGATCACAAACGTGGTATTTCGATATCTCGCGGTATTCGAACGTTCAACGAGTCAATTTTTTCCCGAATTGCACGAAGCTACGAAACTCGTAGACCGGAGAACGTCGTCATTTCGCTCCTGTCTCTTCGGATATGTCTGAGGCTGTTTTTTTTTTTTTTTTTTTTTTTTTTTTGGTGGCCATTTGCTTCTCCTCGGTGGTACGTGCACATCGACGATGTACAGCAACAACGATCGTGGCGCGTGGCAGCAAGTGAATCGTAAGAGCCGACAGAGAGCAGGAAACGACACAGAGAGAACGTGAGAACACGGCAGAGAGACACGGTTGTTGTTCGTTTTCTTTTCTTTTTTTTGCAACGATCTTTAAAAATGCGTATACGTGTGTGAAGAAAGGTGGTAATATAACACGTGGCATGCAAACGGTGACGGGGCTTTTGGATACGGTTGTCGAGCGTGTCGAACAAGCTTCAAGGGACACTTACCGAGCGATAGAACAATAATTTTTCAACAGGTTTTGCTCTGGGTCGCGCGTGCAATTCAAAAAACAGAAATTCGCCTCGTTTCTTTTCAAGCATGACCTGGAAGCAACCTAGATCGTCGGAGTACAAGTTTTGTAACTTTTTTAACTCCAACGAGCTTCTAGTTGTTAAGAAATTGGAAAATTTCTCTTGTTTTTAATTCTTGAAAAGTTGGAAAAAACCATTCTTTCTTCCGATTTTTAGACAATTCGAAAACTTTCAAACTTTCAATCTTTGCATTTCCCCAAAATTCCAAGTAGAAGTAAGCAAGATTTTCTCTACTCAACTGTTCGGATCGTCCTTGTCTTCGCAAGTGTGTCAAAGACTTTCCCTTTCCGAACGCACGAAATTTCGGGGTTCGGCGGAATCTATCGCTCGATAAACGTCGCAGTATCTACACGGGTTACAATCGAGTTCGGGCTTCTCGTCGCAGTGTTACTCACTGAAAGCTAGACGCCACTAATCAAGACCAAAAAAAGCCTACTGCATGCATTCCTTCGAACTTTGCCTTGCACTTTCGTGACCTGACGCTTCGTCTCCGCAACGAGGAGAATCTCAAACGCGACGCGTGAAACACTTCAAATTCGAAATTTCATCGATCAAACGCGTCAACGTCGTCTGGAAGGAAAGAAAAGAATTTTCGAGGATCGACTCGAACAAAGGAACGATTTTTAAAAGAAAAAAAGAAAAAAAGAGAATCGCGATGCCAAATAACAAAATCGAAGAATCGGGGCACCGTCGGAACGTTTCGCAAGGAGAATGGCAACAGTGCAGAACGAAAAATACTCGGGAAGAGATCTAAAAAGAAGATAAATAAAGACAAACGAAACAGCAGAAATAAAAAAAAAAAAAAAAAAAAAAAAAAGAAAAAAATATAGAGAAGAACGTAAAGTTGGAACGACGAGATTCCATTCGAGAGAAAAACGTAGGGGAGAAAAGACCGATCAAAGCTAAGGGGACGAAAGAATAAACATAAAAAGTCTTTTTCCTTTTTTTTTTTTTTTTTTTGGAAGAGGAACGAGCGATGCATGCCACGTAATCGAACCTCGAGATGGAACAATGAGAATTCTTCGTGTTCTTTTGATAAAGTAGAAAAAGTTCTTCTTTATTGCCTGGCTAGAAAACACATTGGATCACACTCTTTCCCGATGAACAGTGACTGTATTCGTTTTCTCTGAGACGCGCGAGTGAGCTGTTCCTCGAAACCTTGACGATTAACTGCAACTTCGAATCGATTCTAATCGACCGATTTTTAACTTTCCCGGACTTTCACTTTGAATTTTGTAATTTTGTAATTAACCTCTTGCGTGGTAATTCAATTTTCTTTCTTCCCCTTTTTTCGTTAATGAGTGCAAATTAATTATCTAAACGTTGCAGAATTCGTGTATTAATATAATTGAATTCAATGTTAAACAAAGGGTTAATTTTTATAATTTAATCGTCAAATTACATTGTAAATGTTTATGCAATTTTTAAAGTTCCACGACTATAAGTGACTAAAAGAATTGGTAAAGCATCGTAGACGTTCTCGTTCAAATATATTCAAATGAATTTTCAAAAGTCTTGAAAAGCATTGGAATCGTGTTTACGAGCTGAATTAAAATCGCTAATTTCATACTAGTCTTATAATATTTTATAAGAGTTTAACACACGTTTTAAATAATGTATTTTATATATTTTTTTATATTTCAATGTTATCGAGCACTTTCGAATTTAATTAAAAATTTCTTTCCGAATTCATAGTCTTTTTACTTGACTATGACTGAAACCTGAAGTAAAAATTTCATCTACTAAATATTACAACAAGCACTCTGATTTTGTACATACACTGCCCCTCGCGAGGCACAAGTACGCGAGAAAGATCGTTTGTCAATGTCACACTTCTACAATTATAAATAATTGTAAACTTGCAAATCCCCCCTCCCTAAAAGTGCACAAACATCGTCCTACGAATTATCGTCAAGGTCTCAGAGGCTCTTTCTTCGAGAGCTCGCATCTCGCCCACTCGTTTGATAACGCTCGAGACGCTCTCGCGCGCGGGCAACAAAACCATCGAGTTTCGAAATCGAGTTCTGCCGCGGCAACTGGCAAAAGTTCTCTGTTCAACCAAGCGACTGCCATGCATTCAGTTCGGAAGCGAATCGATCCGGAGGCGGCGTTTAATTCGATTCCCTGTCACCTCCGGCATAATAACCGCAGTTTCCTTATCGTGTCGCTTCTCTCTTCTCTCTTCGTTGCGCGTGCCCTCCTCTCTATTGTCACCTTCTCTTCTCCAGAGTCCTCCTCTTCCCTCCTTCTCCGTCTCGTTTCTCACGCTTCGATTCGCATCTCCGCCAACCGTTTTATCACTGTTTCCTTTTCTCTTTTTCTTTCTTTCTTTCTTTCTTTTTTTTATTTGCTTTTTCCGAGTCGACGCGCGAGTGGAAACGGTCCAAAATGGCGCAGCCTCGCGCCTCTTGACGACATTCCAGTTCTGAAACCGTTACAGAGACGCGACGATGCGCCACTTTTACCTTCTTCGGGGGGAACGCGTTACACATTCGATTCGGCGAGCACCGTCTTTGGAGATTCGTCTCCCGGGGCGAGAAAGTCAACGTGCTCTGCGTGTCGAGAGAAAATCGGGTTTGCTTTCGCGAGTCTGTCTGGCTGAGCTAGCTGTATCGTTTAAGTCGCATCGCCGAAACCTTTGGCTTTGTAGCTGTACACGTTTCACACTAGAACTGTCGCTCTTTTTTTTTCTATGACCGAAGAAAGATCGACTCGAGAGAAAATTCTATGCTCCTTAAATTTTCCTTTCGCAGAATTCCACTTGCACGCGCTCGTCCCTGTAATTCAATGGTCGGAGAATTTTCTAAGCTTGGCGGAGACTTTAGAATTGTTTCTGACGAGTCACGATCGTACTTTTTTTGTTAATTTTTGCATGTAACGTTCTCTCGACGAGCGGAGATGAAACGAAAAATCGTAAAATTATGATCTGACAAAGTTCTTCTGCTTCTAATGTCTTACACGACAGAGACTAGTGTCCCTTGACAATTAAAACAGAGAAATTGATGAAATTTTTATTTAATAATCTTGTCTTTCGTCAAATGGACAGATCGATAGTTCTAGTGTTCCTTCTTCTTCTTTGTCGTCACCGTTAAAAAAAGAAAAGAAACGGAACGATATGTAAACAGATTAATTACACCGTGTTGCGACAATTGGGAACTCATCGAGGCCATCCAGATCGTCGACTGGAAATACTTTTTCTCGAAGCGACGACGAATGATACAAAGGCTAGGTAGACAGCACGTTGACGATCGTTACAACGGATTTGTTTCACGGAATGTAATCGTTGTCGTATATCTTCGAAACGGACGTTACAATAATAGGTAATTTAATTTACGTTGCTAGATCACTAGAAATAATACCCTGTATCGACTCGTGTCCAGAGGAACCGGATGAAACGGTTCGAGCGTCGTACGCCGAACGTTTCGCCGATCTCCTTCTGTTTCGGAATGTACGTAAAAATACTTTCGAGTACCCTGTAGTTCCATAGATACTAACGCTAATCTTACCATCTAATCGAGGACTCGCGAGACGTGACCGCGCGAGGGAACGTCGGCGAATCTCGGTTCGTTCTTTCCTCACAGGTGGACAGAACGAATTTACTCGCTGAAGTTTCTCGCGCGGCGTCAAATCAGTTCGATCGCGATTAGGAATGACGGATTCGTCGATCCGGAAGGGGCAGAGGCTCGCTCTGTCTAGGGTTGGCCTACCACTGACCGATAGACGCTACCCGCGTGGCCTTTTCAAAACAAAGCAAATTTCTTGTGCCCGACAAGAAGATCTAAGAACCTCCGAGTTTTCTCTCGTTCGAGACAGCGGGAGGAAAACCACGTCTCGCGGTGAACCGATAAAAGTCCTTTCTTTTCTTTTTATGAAAATTTACTCCGGCCGGAAGAGTACGAAAGGAGTTTTGTAAGAAGAATTCTTCTTCGACAGAGTTAGAAGCTGCTTCAGATACGTTCGTACGTAGCCATTTTGAAAAAACGTTCCGTGAACGCGAAGACTGTGATCCGAAATACGATCCGAAGCATAATCTTTCTTCTTTTTTTGCTTTTTTTTTTTTTTTTTTTTTCGAAAAGCTTTGGTAAAACTTGCAAAATATTCACTCGAAAGTTTCAAGCATAAGAGTCTCTGACAAAGTTGGACGTGTCAGAATCAGCATAGTTGCGCGTTTTAGGAAAGTTACACTTTGCCGAAAAAGATCTAAACAGTTACTGACCATTTTTGCGGTTCAACATTTTCAGAGACGTCGAGCGCAATTTTCCTCCCTCGCCGAAAAAAGAAGTTTCGTCTTTTAGAGCTAGCTCGGGAATAGACAATGAACTACTCGTTTCGCGTTTCAGCAAACAGCTTCGCGTTTGCTCACTGCGCGTGTCTATACACGCTGTAAGTGACTATAGAGAAAAGAAAGACGTGGGATCAGGGTCTTGGTTATGTGCCGAGCACGAGTACTCTCCCTCGTGCGCAGGGGCCAGGGAAGACGAGTGAGACGAGAAAGAAGAGATATTTGAAATTAACCAAAAAAATTCAAGGGGAAAAAAAAAAAAAAAAGTTTACGTGAGATAAAAAGTACAATATTACACTTCGATAGGTAAGAGTGTATATATATATAAGACAGTAGTTCGCGAGCTGGTTGAACGACGAGCAATTAGTTGTAGGTAAATAAAGTCTGTACCACCCACCTTGCTTCTGCTGGAATCATCGAGAACCCTAAAAAGAAGAGGGTCAAACAGAGCATGTTTTTTGGGGGGGGGGAGGCGTTCTGTCGCGAGGACCATCTAAGGGCCAGTGCTAGACCTGTGGTTTTACGCGCGAAAACGAGGAAAATTCGTGTCGTTTTCAGCGACCTGAAGATCTTCAAACTTGCAAAATTCACTCGTGAAGCTTGCTTTTTTCTTTTTTTTTTTTTCTTCTTCTTTTAACTCGACTCCGTAGAACGACACGTATCTCTGATCGTATCTTTAGAGCAACAACGCTCGCTGATTCACACTCTCGCTGTGTCCAGCGAAGTTGATGAGAGAAAAAAAAGCTTGGAGATCGAAAAAAAAAGATAAGAAAAAGTATATATATATATATATATAGTAAAGTATATATATATATATATATAGTAAAGATCATGAATCTCGAAGATTGTCAGACCGTTCTCTCCTCTTCGGAGAGGGAGAACCAGTCCCTAGATAGATAGATAGGTCTCGTGGCTGTCTTTCCTTTTGCTTTGCTTTTTGATTTTCTTTTTTTTTTTTTTTTTTTTTTCTATGTTGGCTTGGTCGTGGTGTGTTGGCGGCTGTTGGGGAAGAAACAAACGAAAATTGTAAAACTTTTTGTGAAGCTTTTTCACTGTCTGTCGCGATACTGCGAGCACGATCGTAGCTCGGCGACGATGAGTTTCGTTGATCGTCTCTGTTTCGCTCGGCCGTGATCACCGTCGTTGCCGTTCTCTTGGCATCGCCTTCAGGAGAACCCGTGGCAATTCTCACGGATCTCGAAGTAGAGATTCAGCAGTGCCGATTCCGGCACGTCGTGGAAGCACCTACCCTCTGGCCACTGCACGCACACTGAAACACGAAAAGCAAAACCAACGAACATTAGCGTTTGCGTCAGCGATTGATGTCGTTTTGAAAATATTTGATGATTAACGAAAATTTCATTTCATAGTTTGGTACTTGATTTTATTCCGTCTAGAAAAGTGATCGGTGTAAGATATTTTTTTTATTTGAAACAACATGCGCTCGGTTGTGCGCTAACAAAAACGTTTGCAGCACACATTTGACAATTCCGATAGAACGTACCTCCTGTGTTACTAAAATATTTCGTAACTTTACGCTAATTTCGTGAAAAGTATTTTTACAATCATTTTCGCGAATTGCACGGAAGAAAAAAATTCTTGCGACCCATTTAATAATTCCAGCGTTAGTAAAGTTACCACGGCTTTTACCTCAAACATGGTGTGTCTATTAACATATGAATCCGTCGAAGCGTAAAGCGATGCTTAATCAACCGACACTTTTGGCAAAACCAAAAAGTATATCAGCACCGCGAAAATCAAACGCTGACCGTTGAATTCGCAGTTAATTTCAAAGTTGCAATGATCTTGATAATCGAGTATAATAATTCCAAACATTCGGCCGATTGAATTGGAAACGATTCGTGCGAGTGAATTTTAATTGAATCAATCGAGAACGACCTATTTTCGCGCCTATTTTCTAGGCGAGCCAAAAATTTTACGTTCCGCTAGCTCTTTCTAATATCGTGCGTTCAAGTATGTTGCAATGAGTTTCGATTCGCGTTTTCTTCATTGACAGTATAGTCAGATAATTAACTTCCAATAGTTCCAATTGTTTTCATCGTTCCATTTTTCCTTGGAGAAACAGTCAAAAGTATCCGCAGTCTGTATCGCGTCCTGCGATTTCAATTAAAAATCTACGACGCGCAAAAAAGTTATTTTCCACGTGCTTACGTCATTTTCACTTTCCATACGCTTTGTTAACTTTTCAGTTACAATTTTTAAAAGATTTTAATTTGTCTTCCAAATTAAAATAATAGAACCTTCCGTTCTAGCGGAATATTTCCATTGCAGCATTAAAGTTACTTTCCTAGTAACGATACCGAGTGTGACAAAGTGCAAAGATAAAACGTTTCCATTATCATTGTTTAATCGTAGTATCGCGTTTCTACTGGCGGTATTATAACATTTCCATTGTAATGATCATACGAAAAGTCAGACTTCTCACAAAAGGCTGGAGAGCAGTGGCTCTAGGTTAAAACCAGAAACTCTGCGCGCAGACACTGCACCGTGCGACGACTGGATTTTTCATGAATACGCGAACGAACGAACGGACGAGGATTTATCGTTAAGCGGGCGCAGAGGCTTCGGAATAAATTACGCGAAACACCGTATTTCACCGGGCAATTTCGGATTGCATCGGCATTTGTAATTCGGATTGCATCGGCCCTTCGACGGAAACGATAATAGAATTTCAAATAAAAAACGAGCGCACGCCGATCGCGTTGCTCGACGTTACCGACGAAACGTTCGATCCGCTGATTTTTCCACGGGGTTCGCGAAAAATTCATCAGAAATCTGGATAAACAGGTCCGAATGACGGTGGACGAGCAAAAATTTCCCGGGAATTGTTTCCGATTTTCCAGGAATCGAACAAATGATTCACTGCGCTACAGCAAATAGAGGAAATTGTTTGCCGTTGAAAAGTTCTTTTCAATCGTTGCTTGATCTTCCCGGAAAATTTCGAGGATTCCAAATTCCAAACGTTCAATATTTCGAAGCTTCGTAATTTCCACGGTTAAAAAAAATTCAAGGTATCTGGAATTACGGTGACCCGAAATTTCGAACGCTAAAAAACTCAAAACTCGACTGAATATTCAGGACACTAAGATCTCAAGATTTTAATGACGAAAAACTGGAAAAGTTCAGAATTACGAAGATCCAAATTTCCAACGTTCCAAGGCTAAAGAATCTAAAAAATCCAAAAGGTCAAAGCTCAAAGATTTCGATCTTAAAAAGAACACACACAAAGAAATTTCTCTCCATCAGGCCATCTCCAAAAATACGACATCCCTCGATGATAACCTTTTACATTTGTCAGTCGCGTGTAATACCAACTTGTACACGACGTAACGATTTTTTATCAAGCAATGAAAGGAAAAAGAAAAAAGCAAAAGAAACGAAGAAGAAAGATTGAGACTTAAATTAGAGAAAGATATTCAAGTGATTCTCTGTGTACAGTGGTTGGCGTGTCTGTAATTCAAGCGTTCGTGGGTCATCCGCGGTTGAAACCTAGTCGTTCTGGACACACACACACGCACACACACACACGTACAGGTTAAGGTTGGACGAATAATTCGCCACCTTCCGTTTCGTTTCGCCGGATATACAGCCATCTTACACGCGATCTTACGATTCATCCTTCCGAGTGACGTTCGCTCGTCAATGATGGCCATCCTGCGCTGAAATCGCGACTCATTACGCGCACGTGAATTGTTCGTCCCTTAATAACGTGTTTGCGCCGTTTTCGAACGTCACACGCTCGTGATTTCAATCGGCCAAAGATTTAAGCTTAAACTGTTGGTAGGTTTGTACAAATTTCATTTTTTTTAATTTTCATCTGAAATTGAAGCCACGATATATATTTAAACTTTTGATCTATCTTTTTGATTTATCAATATATCAATATTATCACTGAAAATGATTTTAGCGGGGATAACCCAGAAAATCGGTGCAACGCTAATGCAACGAAAATTAGCGATTGGTTGGATTTGGCTCACGTGACTCGTGAGGGGGCGTGGCGTAGACCTCGAGTAGGAGTGGCGTTGTCTGGCGCCTCTAATTTGTTTTGTATCGATTCAAATGTTTGCATATCGATAAAATTTTATGGTAAAAAAAAAAGTCGCCTTCATTTCCTAGTCGGAACAGTTGCTTCCGAGCCGAATCGTACTGGGGTGCAAGTCGTGCAGAATCGTGAACGTGATCGGAATCCTAAGTAGCGTGTAAAACTCGAAATATAAAAGTTGATCTTGAGAGAGATCTTGACGAAAGTTATAAATACTTCGAAAATGAACGAAAGGAACGTGAAGGTAAATGAAAATCGAAAATAACAACTCTACAACTCCACTTGCAATTCTCACGCGGTACGCACTGGCGCGACTCTAATTGAAATTGGCGCGGCGTTTTGCCCATTTCGATCTCGATTCAGCAATCTGGATGCAGTGGTTGGTATCGCGAAGAATGTCTCGTGTCTTTCGAAAGCAACGCGAAACACAGCCGTTCCTTTAAAATTACACGAGGGAACACGGCAAACCTCGTGTGCAAACACGTTACAACGGGGAACAACGAGCGACGTACAAGCGTTACGTGGTGTGTTTCCGCGAGGCTACGTGCACCCACTGGTTCCGGTTTCGCCGTAAATTTCTCCTGACTGACCACGAAACGTTCCCGGCTGTCGACGAAACGCCACCGAGAACACATCGCGCACGACCAAGTACAAAAAGAATGCCGCTGTCTCTGGTTTTTATTGTCCGGGAAAAGACTCGACGATGGCTCGGGTTCAGGTCGTTTCGTAAATTTTTTACGGCAATGGGGTGTCTTCGACGTGGAAATTCCTTGGCCGTGAACAACCGCGCAACGGTGGTGGATAATCAAGATGGTTTTTTTGAAATTTTACCGTCAGTGTTTCTCTCGTCATCGATGTTCTTTTTAGATTAACTTCCCCAGAAATTCAGAGATCATTCTCCTCTTCTTTTTTCGCATGCTGGTTATATTTTCATCAGAGTATTAACTTTTCAGAGTATCTTTGAAATATTTTATTGCCATTTCATTGTTTGCTCGTAGCTAAAAAGGAAGAGCAAAGTTCTGCTTCTGTTTTTTATCACTCGGAGAAAGAATTGTTTGGTAAAAGGTGTCAATTTTTCATGACAATGGAGTACCTTTTGCGGTAGAAGCTTTTTTGGAGGCAGTAAGATTATTGTGTGGCGGCGACAAGAAAGTTTTGTAGAACAGTGAATGTTCTTTGTATTAAATATTCCTTCGAATTTTCCTTTTTTTAAGCAGTTGTTTTCACAACACTTTATCGTTAGTACTTTTTATAAAAAATTCGCTCGAAATTACCTCTGGAAGGAATGAAAGATCGCGCGAGGAATGTACAAATTAATTTATTTAATTTTCTTCTTTTCGAGTCTTCAGAAAATCGGGCCTCTTCAGGTGCAACGAAAATTAGTGATCGGTTGATTTGGGTCACGTGACTCGTGAAGGGGCGTGGGGTAGACCTCGAGTAGGAGTGGCGTTGTCCGGTACTGAGCGATCGCGCTTGTAATTTGTTTTGTATCGATTCAAATGTTTGCATATCAGTAAAAAGTTTTCATTTCCTAGTCGGAACAGTTGCTTCTGGGTCTTTCAGTGAGACGAATCGTACTGGGGTACAAGTCGTGCAGTTTTTTGAATTAATATTAATGTCAGTAATATTTCTCAAATATTCCGGAAACGTGACAAAAGAACTGTTCCATTGTGTACTGAATTTGAAGATCATTCCCCTATAAAATCTGACTCGTACAATTGAAAAAACACTCGGCAGCACCGGCATACGGAAACATATGCGACGAAAGGATCTGCGGCTTTCTTCGCCAGCGAAACGAGCCCTGGGAATATTCGAAGAGTCGAATTCCCGCGAAGCTCTCGCGTTACTGGATGTACATATGTACCTCATAAGATCCTCTTGGTGATTTACGAACGACCGACGACGACGTCACCCGTTGGGAGATCCTTCGATCTCCATTTACGGAATTATTTCCACCGGTGCGTGTTTTGTTTTACACGAAACTGTAACTGTACAAGACACGAGTCAGACTCGAAAGTTTTCACGCACCTGCCAAATATTATTTACTTATTTATTTATTGTTATGGGGAAAATTCTTTTAAAGCATAACAATAAAAGATGACACCTTAAAAAAAAAAAAGAGATAATAAATAATGAAATCGAGAGACCAATCAAGACAGAGAGCAAATTTTTCAACAGTTCAAGAAAAGTGACAACTGTTGTTTTGCAGCATAGACATGTTGGTCAATTTACTTGTTATAAAAAATGACGATGTTTTTTTATATTTATTCGTTGGCAAACATGAATAAATCGGAAGATGAAATAATGAAATTTATTACAAATTGTTTTCAATGTTTGAAATCATATATATGTACGTACGTATAGTATAGTATAGTATCCGACGTAGAAATCAGTCGAATACATAGCGGCCTCTCTGTCAATGATTATGAATAAAAAAAAAAGGTACGTACTTGAGCTACTATTTGCGCGAATTTCGAGCAAAATGAATGAATTATCGAAGAGCATGCTCGTTTCGAGGAATCGAGAGAAAGAAAATGGAGAAATAGAACCGAATTCTGTTCTTGGTTGGCAAAAATACGGATGTGGAGCGATTGTAGGAAGACAGAGGAGGAGCGGAACTGGATTTCTAAGGCGATATTTCTACATCAAAGTAAACGTCGATTCCTATCGGAGATTCGTTCGACAAACAAAGCGCCAGCTTATCTTCCGCGATATCTTTCCCGATGACGAAAACAACGCGATCTAAAGCGTCGCCGGATATGGAAAAACTGGCCTCCGAAAATAGATTCGTCATCTTAAATTGAATTTTCCGCTTGCCTATGAATTGTTCGTTTGACTGAAACTGTCACACTCAAAGTGTCAAACTGATCTGAATTTGTAATAACATATATATATATTTTTTTTTTTCAAGTAATATGACGAACCTTTTTTTAAAGTGACGGGCAAAAGAAAGTTTAAGAAAATATACCATTGTTGTTAGAAAACAAAATTATGCTTGGCAGGAGTGTTGAACAAATGTAAAATATAGATCGTTGCAAATTAGAATAAACGTTGGTCAAAAATTGGTATTAAACTTGTATTAAATTTTAATATTATATAATATAATAATAGTATGATAAATAATTTAATTGGTATATTATAATGATGTTATACAATTTAAGCGAGCAAAGTTACTTGAAATTAATAAAATTGCGACCTGAGCAGGGTGAACAAAATTACTCCAAGTTAATTCCACGTTCGTCGTTTGACTATCAATTAACTCTACGCCCGGCGTGACGAGGTCGACAAATTTACAAAAACTTCAGAGTCGATCGGTCCGACTTCTGAACGGTCGAACTATCGATATCCGATGAACGAGAAAGTTGAACGGGCAAACAGAGAGCGACCTCGCTGGTCTTTCGCGAGAAGTGCCCGGAAATGGGATCTATCCTGGAGGTATCTCGCGGCCATTTCGTCGAACGAAGTGATTCAAGGAGAGTCTTTGGCAGGCGATGGCTCGCCTCGTCACCCAGAAATATTCGCTTTGAAATAGGATAGGGGAGCGAGTAAATGAAACTGGAAATTCCACGTGGCCGACACCACCCCCGGGGGGACTGTTCCATAAAACAGCGCGAGAAAAAAAAACGGCGACGGCGGTCGGTTTCCGGGCTGGTAACCCATCGCCGGAGGAAAATTAAAAGTTATCGAGCAGCGAGAAGCCTCGGGGAAAGTCGTTACAGATATCTGACACGATGACTCGAATCGACGACGAAATATCCGCTCGCTGGCGCGCGCGTGTGCTCGAAGAAATTTTGACAACGCGCGTGTCGCTGATCGAGGATATTTCACAAGCGTCGCAAATGCAGGGAAAATTCTTGATCCGTTGGAGATCCGTTTGACAATATTTGACAGTTTCACGGCGAGTGCTCGCATTTTCGAAATAAAATTAATTTTCTCCAATGAGAAATAAGACGACGCGTTGGAGAAATTAATTCTCCTTGCACGAAGGATTTCGTTTGTCTGCAAAAGTGAAAATTACACTTGAACGATTTGCGAAACTAAGAATTACACTTGGTCATTTGTAAGAATAAATCTTCGACAACGGGAATAAAAATTGTAATTGGCAGCTTTCTGTTTCGATCTGAAGAGATTCAGTTTAATTAAATTTAAATTTAACTTCTCATTACATTGCAGATTTAATGTGATAAAAAAGTGAATCTCCATATCTGTACGTAAGAAGCTACAAAAGTGATTTGACGCGGTTAAAAAATTCTGTCTTTTGCAGTGAAATCAAACGAAATTTCTCGTCGTAAGAAAACGTCGATTCGAGAAGCCCCAGAAATTCTACACAGGAGAAGGAGATAAAATTAGCAAATAACAGTGAGAGAGAGAGAGAGGGAGGGAGAGAGAATCTGGGCACAATATCAATCAAGAAACAAAGACGATGTTATTAAATCGAGGCGCGTCCAGCGCGCGTTTCGCACGATGCGAAACACAAATCCCCGCCACCGAGAGAAGGGAGAAGGGAGAATTTAATTAATTCGGCCGTCATCTAATTTCTCCGCAATAACAGATAACGCCGCCGCCGCCGCCGCCGCAATTTCATCGGCATTATCTCGGCAACGGCAATTTCCATATCAACGGATTACGGTTTTATATATTTTCGACTCGCGTGAAAATGAAAACCCGCCGGCGAAGATCTTCCAACGACGAATTTCCACGAACGGCAAGACTCTAGCGAGTCGTACCGTTCTCTCGATCGAACGTTACACGAAAAATGATCGAATTGTATCGACGTGTCGCGGGAAAAAAAAAAATTGTTCGAGTGCAATGTGTGCAACGATTTGTTTGTGTGAATTTACAGTTGCTAGAATTCTACGGATTTTGTATAAAAATATACAACACGATCGAAAATTGACGAGATTGATGAAAGACGTTTTAACTTTAATTGTCGTATCAAGAATGACGGAAAGAAATTCAAAGGTGATACGTTGTTTTTCTCTTTTACCGCGAGATTAAAATTAAAATATCTTCGGATCCAGTCAATTTCATTTAAAGAAACAAGGCAACTGCAAATACACCTGCATCGGTCGTCTTTCTCACACACAACTTGTACAACATCCTTTTGTAGTTTCAACCAAAAGAAAAAAGTAAGAGAGTACTACTCGTCAACAAATCACCGTCTATTCTAGTTTGGTTCTCGTCTAAAGGCGAAAGCTTTCACCCGGCATCGTTCCAGAACGAAATTTACGCGCGGCCATGCGCGAACGGAACCTTTTCCTTCGATCACTCGCGACAAAATGACGGCAAAATACACGCGAAAGGAAGAAAGGGGAAAGCTCGAGACGGCGGAATGAAATTTTCCAAGACTCGCGCCGAGGCAAGTAGAGAGAGAAGTGCTTTTCCCCACGGGGCGATACGTCGCCTGAATATTCACTGTGTCGCCTCTTTCGTTATCGCTTTGTACGCGCTTTCGCGACGACGCAACAAAAGAGAAGGACGACGAAAACCGACGATCGCACGTTTCGACAGCGATTAAAATGCGACAAAACGAAATTAAACAAATTAAAATCCAGGAAACTCTCTGCTCGATAAGAATCTCTCTGCTTGAGAAATTTTTGTTCTCTCGCCGCGAATTATCATCTTTATCTTCACGTTGTCTTCTACGTGCAATTTTCAGCAATTCTGGTGGCGGATTTTTTTCTACCAATTTTTCGGAAATTTCAACAAGAACGCACGTCAGATATGTTCCTCGTTGCGAGGAATGACGTTTCCATTTTATCATAATCTGTCGTTTCACTCTCATTGTGTGTATGCTTCAGTCCGAATTTTCGTGAAAATTGATACTTTCAATAACAACGATCCCTTTTTATTTCGCTGGATATCAGAACGTGTGCCTTGTGCCATGTTTACTCACGATATTTTGTACAATCGAAACAGCGCGCTTGTTTTCAGTGAATTAACGTATAAAATACTTTCAAGTAATTACAAATGACAAATATTTACGTACATATCTAATTTCACGTATTTTCTAGATTTTGTACGTTTTCTGCGCGCAGTGAAATTTCTCGTAGCTCGTATGAGCGTACGAGCGCTCACAGTGAATCCAGACAGTCACGAGCAGACACACTTGTAGCTCACCGTCACGTCATACATACACGGGACGGATTTGTGTGAAATATTAAACGCAGCAAAATTCGTTGAAATTTTCCAATAAATTTCAACGCCAGAGTAGATACCCTAATGCTACTTAACGATCCCTTTGATGCAATGTAATATTCAAAGGACAAAGTTAATTCCCATTTTATCAATTTATGAAGGATCAAACAATAAGGAATAATGCACAAGGTTTGCGTAACATTATTGAAAGATTGAAATTGTCAATTATTATCGAAAGATGTAAATAAAATAATTTACATACTTTTTTTTAGCGCGAAAAGAAGACATACTAGAACATTTGCTGCACGAAACGGAGACGCAAATGATAAAAACATCCGAGCAGATTACTCTTCCCAAGATCATTTGCCACTGTTTTAAAAATCAATTTGCGTAATTAACTGGACTGCGAATTTTGTACGTGTCCGATACGTATAGAAATCAAACGTGCAAAACTCTGTAATGAACTGTCACGCGAGCTGTTCAAAATTAAATTTCCAAACTGGGCTGCACATCGTCCAACGTTTAATGAACGAATTGTAAATCCAAACTCCATTCAGCTCCCATTCTTTTTTTTTCTTTTTTTATTTTCAATTACGCGAGTAAATACACAAAGTTTGCACAAACATGCATCGTTCGTAACATTGACGGAATTAAACAAAAAGGGTAAATGAAACGCAACGTTAGAGTTAATTACACCTCAAAAAGGAAGTGGAATTCACCTAACCCAACCGTCCACGAGAGTCCGTGAACCAATGAAACCGTGTATGCGCAACATCTCGCCCGGAATGATTTCGCATTCACAGTCCCATAATTTTCTCTGTTAATAAATTGGAATGACTTCCTGGCCGACGATTTACCTGGCGAGTTCTCACGCGCGCCCCGACAACTGTACGGGGTTAAATGGCGCAAACGTAACTCCGGTTATGCTTTGGGAAGTTCCTCCGTGTTCGCGGACCACCGGTCGACCCGTTTTCCCTCCCCCGCGTCGCCGATGATAAAACGTCTCCCCGGCTCGATCGCGCTTTCACCGGTTTTATCAGCGACAACCCCGGATTATTAATCGCTTTGCGTACGAATCTGCTCGGCGATAACCGGTTTTGGAAACTACCGAGAGCTAATGAAACGAATCGGTATCGATTTTATCTTCAACGACGGTGTGCGTGCACGACGAGAATCGACGCGAATTTGCGGGGACGGTGGTCGAGCCAGCCTGTTTACGTTAGGATGTGCATACCGGTCAGGCGTTAAACGTCCTCCGTAGACCTTGATCGTAGCCGCGTGCGGCTTCAGTTCGCGGCTAATTGCGCGATTTTGACGCTGCCGCGAATTTCACCGGAGGATGCGGTCGAGAAAGGAATTGGGTTTAATAGGGCGAGATCTGCGAATTGATTGGTTGCCTCGTCGTATCGGTGGGTTTCGTTGATTTCGATTACACGCGAGTAATCGCTGGAAACTATTAAATATCGGTAATACTCTACTTTGTACATTTATGTAATCCAGAAAATCGGGCCTCTTCAGGTGCAACGCTGATGCAACGAAAATTAGCGATTGGTTGATTTGGGTCACGTGATTCGTGAGAGGGCGTGGCGTAGACCTCGAGTGGGAGTGACGTTGTCTGGTACTGAGCGATCGCGCCTGTAATTTGTTTTATGGCAAATTTTATGGCAAAATGTCGTCTTCATTTCCTAGTCGGAACAGTTGTTTCTGGGCCTTTCAGTGAGGCGAATCGTACTGGGGTACAAGTCGTGCAGTTTCTATTTATTTATGTACGTCTTCGTGCGTTATGTATATTCTTGCACCATCAAATTCCCAACGAGAAATGAAGATTAGAAGAAAAATCCCTCATTTGCAGATCAATTCACCTTGTCGAGTGTGATTATTGGAAATATCGGTGATAGATATTCTGCTCTGTATTTTTTCCGACGAACGCATAAAGATAAAGATTAGAAAAAAAATCCTTCGACTGTTGCTGAGTCAGTCAAGCTTGTATGTTGTTGTTATGCTTATCTACGCAATTAACAGTTATGTAAATTAATTAGCTGCATAATTCAATTTTTCGAGTGTTCGGTCCGTACTCTGCGGTATTGTACGTACAGATAATCTCACGATATTACAACTACACATTGAACATGTTTCAAGGTGAATGCATTTTTTCTCGGTTTCTTCCGAGAATGATAACACGATAATCGATTCGCTCATTAACGAGTTCGATTATAATTAGAGACGATTTCATCGCCTGTTGGTACAGATCATTCGAATGAGGCTCTTCTGTTGAGAAACACTTGGCAAACGAACGACAGTTAATATTGTTCGAGTGTCGATTATTTATAATTGCGTGGCGACGAGTTGACGTTGCTAATTATTTATTCTAATATCGTCTTTGTCTAGCTGCGTATTAATATACAATTCACTGCGTCTAATTTCGTGTGCGTTATCGCGTGTCTGTATTTAATTATCTACGAATCACATGTAATTACACAATTTATCGATTCTGTGTGTTTTTGATTCGATTATTTCTATTTAACTGTCACGTGTAGTATTATATATAATTACACGTAATCATCGATACAATTACGCGTATCTATTTCAATTTATTTTTAATAATTTATTTGCTACGCAATGACATTATAAATTGATTTGTTTAATAGGTAAAATAATCATCGCGACATGTATTTCTCTCGTTTGATTTTACTCTGATTTGTGGATGTTAATCAAGTGTCATCTTTTTGTTTGAGCATCATTAATTATTATTATTATATAAAAATGTCAGCTTTCCGTTATCACATACTCTCTCACTATCAATTACACTTATTTATCAGGGTTAATTATTTTTCGTCCGATTGTAAGTCGAATGTTCATTCGCACGTCACAGTCTCAATTGTCTCAAGTAAATTCTTTAAAGACGAATGAAGCAACTCGTCTCTCAATTTTGTATTTAAACGTTCCATTGATTATCAAACGGTCTCGAGAATTCTAATTCGTCGAATCTCGTTCACTTTACGATCGATCGAGTATTTTTTAATTTAAATAACTTTCCAAGATGACAAAAATTTGAGACACTTATCTTTCTATCTTCTACTCTTAATTTCGTGCGATACAAAGCTACGCGTAAAAATTTTATTTTTATTTATTTTTAACATTGAAACAACCTTTTATTTTATTTTTTCATCGTCATCATTTATCTCGGATTCTACAATTTTACGAAATTTCACGAAATTGTAACGAATCGTGACGAATTATCCCTATAAGAGAATATTACAGAACGAAGAAATCTATTCTATGTATCAAGATGGAAGAAAAAACTTGGCCTCGTCCAAATAATTTCTTCTAAATATGAACAGACGCGCCGAGACAGACCTTGCTCGCAAATGGCCGCTCTGTTGATCCGGATTAAGTCGCGATTCGAATTGGCTCGCGCGATAGAAACGCGATTAGATTTAGATCAGAGGCAATTGCTCGGACGGGCTCTTAGTGCCCTGTCAATTGGATTAGAAACGTGGATTCGCATCGTTCAATTTCTTTCTTTAACCGTTTCTTCACAGTGGAATTGCAAATGAATAGATCATAGACGATCGTTGGATCCTATTCTACCCGCCACCTTCTTTCTCAATTTTATTCCACGTCGGACGTCCCCGGCGTATGAATAAAAAGCGCAGGGTAGAATCGAGCGCTTCGTCTTAATTGGAAGTTAAGCGCCCTGCTTTCAAAATGAAGATTACACTTTAAATCAGCCGCTTGAAAATTAATCTTCAAACCGGGGAAGCGAGGAGAGTTTACTTTTAGAATTAAGTCTCCATGTTGAGACAAGTGCTTCGAATTTAATCCTTGACAAGTGCTTGAGAGAACTGTTATTATTTCGCCACCCAGTGGCAGAACAAACATTTTTAATTTAACAAACATTTGTCGTTTAAAGAAAGAAAAAAAAAAAAAAAAAAATTATAAAACGACAAGAAGAGTAGAATATTTAACGAACAAAGTTAGCAGACAATTTGAAAGAAACTATGGATGATACAAGTAGCAGGTAATTAAAAAAGTTGAGAAACTTATCCGAGGCTACGGCCAGAATCGGAGTGGTTTCAAGGTTCTCGAGAACCAAGCGATCATCAAAATTTCATTCGATGGATACGACGCGACGAAACGGAAGAAGTCTGTCGACGAAACGGCTCGTTAAACGTTTAACGTGGAACGTAGTGTTTTCTTCCCACTCGGTGATGAAAAATTTTCACCGCGGCAAAAACACTTGGAGAAGCTGCCCCGAGTTTGACATCAAAATTTCACGCGTTCGAAGGAGCTGAAATTCCCACGTTAATTGATCGAGTTGGAACAGGGAAATGGAAGAGCACGGGCAAAGATCGCGCGAACAACGAAAACACCGTAACGCTGTTTAACGCGGCTGTTGGAAACTTGATTAATCGACTGCGGACGTTTACACGCAACGATACTCGTTGATATACTTATCAGACTTGTCAGTTTCAAGTTCGAACGCAAATTCGAAAATTTCCAATAAAATTGTGACGTTGAAGTCGAAAGTTCGAAATTTAAGTAGTCACCGTGTATCAGTAAGAACGTGCTAAATATTCTCTCGATTGTTTTATCGTGAGATTAAATTAAATTACAAATGTGTGTATGAAGCGAATTACGCTTCATACGAAGTCTTCAATTATGTAAATTAAAATGATATCCTTTAATCGATTTTAATCGAATGGAATTCTTTGACGATAGGCATTGATGATATTAATAACATGACACGCTGATAAACAATACTAACGAGTTACAAACGTTGCGAGTTTCATCAAGTTGTTCAGTTGTTTCATTCGCAACTGCCTAATCCAGTTCCATTTCTATTTAAATTTCGTTTCTTCGATCAGGTTCAGAAACATTGAAAATTGCAGTCTATCGATCGGAAGTAGAAAACTACGAATGTGAAAGAATTGCACACGCGTACAGTTTGGATTTATATGCCTTGTGGATTTGCGAGCGTGAAAAATAGAATTGCACCTACCGTTGGGTACCGTCGGTGGTTTTTTCGTCTGCACCCTCGCTGTCGCGTTGTTCACCTGTTAAATAAACAACAAAATGTTAAAGAAACCTGCCCCTCGAGTCTCGCTCTATCGAATTATTTATTTTTACTAGTCAATCGGGAGATTCGCGTTGACGTTTTTTCTTCTTCGTCGATGTTCACAGACAACTTGCGCCAGATGCGAAAAATTAAAATTAAAAAGGAGAGTGGTATGAAAACAGCGTCAAATAAAAAAAAAAAAAAAAAAAAAAAACGGAAAAGTTAGAAAAGAATCGTAGGAATTTTATATATATCGAAAATATATAAAAGTTCGAACGCTCAACTTTAGTCTTCTTTTTTTTGTAAACTTCTAGTGTTCTTAGCACTGACATTGCGTTTGACATTTAATAGTATTTCAACATCGTATCATTAATTATATTCTACGTTAATTAAACAATAAATTCTTCGATTTATATTCTCATTTTAACAGATAGACTCGAAAATTCTTTGAATTTAAAATACCACGTTCGTCAGAGAAGGGAAGATTGCGCAAAGAGAATAAAGAACAACGGGAATCCATCCGTCGCAGAGGTTGTGAGTGAAATTCGCAGTTCGACGAAGACGAATCGTTCTCTTCAGTTCGTTGACGCAAATGAAGGAAACAGAAGATACTGACTGGAATCACCGTTCTAGACTCAACGACGACAATGACTTCTGTGTCACGCACGAATCTCGCGATTGAAGGCACAATGTTGATGGATGCGCAATCAAAGGGGAGGATCTGTCATTTCTCTCCCTCTCCTGCCGATTTCTCGACGATTTATCTCGCGATAAATTCAGCACGGAAACGCGCGCGACCGTGGACAAATCGAGGTTGCGCATCGATCAATCGAAAAATGTGAAAATTACCGCAGCTGTGCGTCGTCAGGTCGTTGCTCTTCCTTCCGGAGGGAACACTCTTTAGACTTTTGTCGAAGTCTAAAGTCACTCCTGCTCGAGAACCCTGGGACACGTTTCTCTTTGTTCAAAATTTGTCGCAGGTGAAATTTGCAATTGCAATTAAATGGGAATTTTACCAAAGTGCTGTTTTTCTTTCTTTTTTTTTTTTTTTATTTTACATTAATTTCCGACGAAACAATTGCAACTTTGTGACTAGTAGATTTTCATTTTCCACGTATCAACATTTTTACAGATTCTTCAAATCACTCGATTCTTTTCCATTTTTTCATCACAAACGTGATACTCGTCCCGGGATTTGCAAACTGGAGTGTGGAAAATTTAACAAATACCATCGAAGCTTGAACATCAATTAAATCAATTCAATGCAACATTCCGACGTTTTAATTTTTTACATAATAATTTAATTGTTATTTCAGTCGGACGACGTACAGCTACGGTGCGATAATATCCTTTCCTGCTTTATCGAGCGATCGTCAATTTGTCAATTTGGCAGCGAATCACAGATCGATACGTGGGATACTTTGCTTTATCGAGAGAGTATTTTGCCAAATTTCGAATTGACTCGATCCTCTTTCTCCTCTGAAATTTCTTTTTTTTTTTTTCAAATAACAAGGAACATGCTCGACGTTGAGTTGTTCGCCGAGAAAAACGAGCAGTCTCTTCGAGAGAATTTTTAGGCAAATCTCTTGAAAATCCTGCCGAATTAAATCCTTCGCCTCGAAGACAATCAGAAAATTTAATAAAGGGAAAGAACGAAAGAGAACTGTATTGGTAATTTGCAAATAAGATGAACAAATAGTGTTAAGAATGGAGGTAAAATGATTTGTTTGAACAAGAATTTGTCGTCGAGGCCAAGAGTGAAAATATCTGGTCGATCGCTTTGATATTCACAGTGTTTCATCGTTTTAATTTAATTTAACCATTGAAAAGAAATAATTGTCGAATCATGAAATTGCCAAGCTAGAGAAACTTCATCTCATTCGTGTCAGTTACTTTTATGGAACAGATATTCCTTAATGCAAAACAAATGTAACAAATTAAGTTTAAGAATTATAAAAAGCAGCTGTAATTTCAATTTCGTGTTATGAGTGCACGATTTATCTGTTCGTTTACATCTATAGAATTAATTCTCTTTGACACGAAACAATACGACAAATTAAATTATATAATATATATACAAGAAGCGTCTGTATTTTAAATGTTTCACGTACACTTTGTGATAACAATAATGATTTTACAATCTACGACGATGAAAATTCTTCTCCACTTGCCGAAGTTCAAAGCGATCGATCGTCAATTTTCTAAACGAAAGTCCGGCAAAGTGTGGTTAAAAATCGGCGAAAGGGAATCGATCTCGAGTATCGTAAAAAAAAAAAAAAAAAATTACGAGACTACAAAGTCGTTGCAAAGTGAAAGCGGATTCACGATTTTGCGTGAGACGCGCGAAAAGAAACTTTCTTCCTTCCTTTCCGCTCCACTTTTCCGGACGATCGAAAAATAAGAAAGAAAAGAAAAGAAAAGAAAAGAAAAGAAAAGAAAAGAGCACACGGTGAAAAGAAAAATCAAGAGACAAGTTGTCGTCGATTTCCGATCTATCTCGATCTCGCACGAGTACTTTCGTCGCTGGTGGATAAATCAAAAAAGTAGGAAAGAAAAAGAGATAAGTCTGAAATATATCTCGACGGTTCGACGTCCCTCTTTATCAGCTGGATCCCTCTTACCATTCGTTCTTCGGAGTTTCCCTTTGTTCTCTGTTTTCCTTTTTCTTTTTTCTTTTTTTTTCTTTTTTCACTCCACTTGCGCGGATCAGAAAATACTCTTGGAGACTCTACTCGTCATTCGTCGCTAAATAATTTCTCAATTTATTTCTAATTGCGAGTTCTTGAAACCATGTTTCTGCCACCTATGCACGTGTTATTAAAATATTCAATCATCTGTAATTTAACGCTATTGTGTCGAATTTGTTACTTGATATCTTGGGTAATTTTGTTTTACGCAACCTCCAAGTGAATTTTGTAATTGCTTTACGATTTGTTTGCTATTTCATTCGATCTTGTGGAATTGTAGCCTTCGTAGTAATTTTATAATTCAGCGTGTTGGAATAATTTGTTTCAGAATTGTCTAATTTGTAATTTATTTCGATTTGAGGGATAATTTTGTAAATTTTTCATTTATTGTTCGTATCCAGTCGTCGAGAAGTGCCATGTACGTGGGATTTGTGGAGGTTCCAATTTCGTACTCCAGGTGTCGCTACGTTACGTTACATAACCTTCAAGGTAGTTTAATAACTCTTTTCTATAATATTAATAACAGCTTTCGACTAACTACTCTTTCCAAATTATTCGAACAAACATTCGCTCGATTTCGTCCAAACGAAGCAACAGTTTCTCTCCATTTTTCTATCCGAGATATACCACCCATATTCTACGGGGTTAGAACCGTATCTCAAGGCGTTCGGTTAGGTTATCTAAACCTAAGCCAACTTTGAATTTGGAACTTGTTCCAATCGCGCCGATTTGCATTTTAAGATCGTGTTTCCAACGAGCGTGGGTTTGTTCGTCGCGTTATAGTTATGACCGGATTAAACGAACGTCGCCTGCTAGTAACGAGCAATCGCGTTTAATTCTCTGGCAGAAATTAGGTCTCTCTCTCTCTTATACACACACACGCACGGGTGTCCGTGATAAATTGGTTAGACTCGTCGACAAGGAGTCGACCTGGAATTACTTGTGCAAATTCCACTAACAAAATCACAAGTGCACTTGTTGATAATTGCGGAACTGAAATTTTTAACAGGTTGCACGAATACCGGAAGTGAAGCGAAATACCACGATGTAAATTTTACGTTGAAGAATAAAATGGGATCTGAAATTTATTTCACGCGCATAAAATTTTCATCGCGTAAATTTGACGTGGCGAGAGATTAAGTTTGGGATATGAAAATATTGAAGAGAACGTGAATAAAAGTGACAGTATTTGTCGCTACGTTCGTTGTAAAATTTCCATTAAATTTCAACTTAAAAAGAAGGTTGCGTTTATAAAAAGATGAATTTACACAAATATCCGCGTTCTAACAATGAAAATCTTACCAAAAATATGTTACAGTGTATCTACAATGCCAGTGCGTGTTACATTATTTAGTTCACTATCAAAAGAAAAATTCGTCGAAAGAATTAAATTCTAAGAAAATAAACAAATGTGTCTCTACTACAAGCACGAAAATCCTTGTCTATTAAAATCTGTTAAAATCTGTTAAAAAAAATTTAATTCCCATTTTATCCTTCAGCATCCATGTGGCTTTGGCTTGTTCATCTTGATCTCAATTTTTTGACTCGATAAAATAATACATTTTCACCACTCTCCCGCGGTTCTCTTTTTCTTTTTTTCAAGAAGTAAGAGCGAATACGAATTTTCTACGTAGTTTTCCTAAAGTTGATTAGACTGCTGGTTAATATTTAACACGAACGGAAGAGGAACGAAGAGGAACTTTCGTCGCACACGACGGTGAATATCTAGGTATACATATTTAATATTCGCCGACGAGTGAAAGATCATGGCACGCGAGCTGGGCAACTTTGACACGGAATATAAAGGATCTTGCCACTGACGGGCAGGCGTTTCACAGTTGCTAAACGATTCACGTCGATACTCAATATTCATGAGCGCACAACTCTGAAACACGCGTAACTCTGAAAAAGTCCAGACTTTGCTCAAAATCGCATCTCGTTGATTGATCGACAATAATACGTCGTTTACGTCTAAAAATGGACCGTGATGCGCGAATTGTGAACTTGTCTCGCGAAAGAATGGAAAATACGACACAGGTATCGAAGTACGGATTCCCATCGCGTCAATGATCTCGAAATTTTATTGTCAAATTCGACCGTCAGTTTGGAATAAAATTTCCTAAAATTAAATTTCGCGTGTTTCGTTCTCTTCGATTTTATATCGAAATTGAATTTCGTACCTTCGGTTCTGCGCGAATCAAAATGGATACGATGCTTCAATTGATACCACTGACTTTTGACATTTTGCTATTCAAGATTACAACTTTATCGCGTTCCTGCATTTCACACTTTCTGGTTTCACAAGTTTCAAGTATTTCCGAAGGGATGCCGGCACGAAGAAGAAATGTCAATAAGTTTCAAGTATTTCCGAAGGAAATAATAAACACTGTAAAAATTTGCTTCTGGGCAGGTAAAACAACTTTCCTTCGCGTACAATAAAATTTCATAAAACCGTACGTAATCCAAAAAATCTTCGAATAGGCTAAAAATTAAAAGAAAATGCAGCAAAAGTCGAGAGAACAGTTTCGTTCGCAACAGAATCTCGCAAAACAGAGAAATCGGAAAAGTCCTTCGATCCAGAATGGAAATTTGAAAGGAAATTTAGCGAAAGTTGGAAGAACCTTCCAGTAAAATTTCGCGGGGTCGAAAACCTAGAAAATCCTGAATTCGGAGTAAAAATTCGATCAAAATTGTAACAAAAGTTAAAAGAACCTTCCATCTGCAGCAAAATTTCGTGGAAATCCAAATGTTCTTGTCTCCGAAATGAGAGTTGAATGAAAACTTTAATAGAAGATTTCATTTGCAGTAAAATTTCACAAAGCTAGGAGATTGAAGACTCTTCACTCCGGAATTGGAGCGAAAAATAAACCTAAATAAGAAAAAAAAAAAAATTCAAGCTGTTCTAAAAGAACCTTTCATCGCACATTTACAATAAAATTTTCGAGACGTAATTAAAGAAATCCTTGAATCCGGAATTAAATAAATAAGTTAAAACAACCTTCTATTTGGAACAAGATCTCGCAGAGCCAAACGGTTAAAAAATCCTCGAATCCCGAGTGAAATTCTTTTATCTTTTATCATTATTATTTACTATTATTATTAAAACGAGTCTTCAACGAGTTTTTAAAAATCTACGTTCCACAAAATTTTACTCCGAGCTTTTGTTCTCGTTTCCAACGAGAAAAGAAAAAAAAAATAAAAAATCAAGAGAATCTTTTGAACAAACGCCAGTAAACCGGTTCATCACGAAAGGACGAGCATCGTTGACGAGCAAATGAAAGGCAAACGTGGTGGCGGCGGATCTTATTGTCGGGCGTGGGGAAAATTCGACGTAGGCTCGATCGGCGTGACGCGCAACAAACGAGCAAACAAACGCGAGCAGACGCGTTGTCCGGGACGGAGGTGCGTCGTCTACGTTGTCAGAGAGTCGACGGTCGGACGGCAAACAATACGAGCGCGGATGAACCTCGAAATCTTTGTTTGCCACGCGCGTATATTCCGCAAACCCGCGTCGCGATTGTTTTGCAAATTAGACCGTAGACGCCTGCGCGACTTTGGCTGTTCGCCGACTGACGTCGTTGTTCCGACTGTTATCGTCGATTTCTTTCGATCGACGACGAAAGAATTATGCGGAAACGTGTCGGGTGATGAAATTGTACGGGCCAACGGAGAACGGAGGCGGAAGTTCCTCGGCAAATTTCCATTCAGTCGGATTCAGTTGGATTCCCTGCGAAAATCGGGGGCAGTCGAATGATCGAGGACTTTGTTCTCCGAATGATACAGTCGAGAAAAGTGACTTGTCACAGTTTGACAATAGGAGATGGCAAATTTGTTGTTCCTAAAATGAAATTTAAACTAGTCCTCGCATTTTGAGATCTTTCGCGTATACACTCTGCGTTGGAGGTAAAGGTAGAAATTTGTTTGGTCGAGTTGCGACATTATTCCGTATTTAAATTACGATAAAGTAAAAGTAGGAAACATTCCATTCTGACAAAATATTCTTTGTGCGTATTTTTCACTACTTGAAGAAACAAAACGTACTTTACATAATGATAATACTTATATTAATTAAATAATGGAAGAAATTTTACTGTGTCGCGCAATTATGAAATCACGCGACATTCTACTTAAAAAATCTTGATAAAATCTAAAATCAAATCTGGATTTCGAGAGTCTTATAATAAATTACACTTCTTTCAGACGTCTGAAATTAACGATTGTTCTCTGGAGGAGTTTTTCACAGTTCGACTCGATTTGCAATTAGCTAGCGATGGAATTTCCCCGATCCGTCAGAAGTTTGTGCCAGAGCTTAGATCTCTACCGGCGGCGGACTTAACGTAACGTGATTTATCGTGGTGCAGATTCGTTGCGGAAGAAGTTGCAACCCCCGGCACCGAGGGATACCGTGATCCAGCTTTCATTGTTTATTAGAACTCACTTTAATTCCCCGTAACGCGGACTTGCCGCGAAAGCTGCTGAATTATTAAAGTTTCGAAATTTCGCCGTTGCAACGCGGTTGCCGGTAATGGAATTTCCTCGCACGTGAAATCCGAATCGTGTCCGCGCAACGAATTTTCTAACAAGCCACCGTAATTATACACCAACGACTCGATTCGATTCTCTTCTCTCCTTCGCCAAGTTCGAAATATTTCTATTTCCAAGAAAATACTCTGTCGTAATCAATTCACCAAGGCATTTCATAAAAATGAGGAATACCTCTACTAACGATCGCTGATTCGAACATCGAGTGTTACACGCAGACGATCGTATCTTTTCTCTCGTAAAATTCTCTCTACAAATTCCCTCGAGCTACGCAACCCGTGTTCCAATATGATCTCCTGCACGTGGAACAGCACAAAGGCAAGTTGAATTTTACGAGAGAGGAGATCGCATTACTGCTGCTCATTTTGTATCAGTGCAACTAACGATCCACCCTCGACATCTAAAGAATAATACTAACGTCACGATAATTGGATTTTTTTTTCCCCGGCGAAACGTAATTCTCCAACGCGATCTACCTGCGAATACGTCTGCCACGGAATTTTATTTCGTTAACAATTCAACGCCAATATCGAGAGAGAGAGAGAGAGAGGGACTAACAAAACGATAATCGAATCTTCGCCTGTAGAAGTAGAACGTTTTGTTGCAATTATAGTAACAATCTACGACACTGAACGTAATAAGATTCGCCCTCTCGTCAAATTGAAAACGTTCCTTCGTAACCAATCTCGCTTCCATAAAATCCCAATTATTCCCCTTTGGAGGCGGTCCTGCAACGCGGCGCCCTGTGTTCATTAACCACTCAACGCCGACACCGAGTCTAATAAACAGGGATAATACAGCGATAATCGATCGTTCCGTAACCAGTCCAGCCTCGCTCGAATTTGACAAACAGAGCGGACGAAAAAAGGACGACAGAAATCCAGAAATTTTATAAATTTTCAACAATAAGTTGCGTTTCCAGCGATAACGATACGAGCGATACAAAGACTCGAGAATTAAAAAGGTTTCTCCTCATTTTGGGAATAAAAGATATTTCTTTCCAATGTTGGCGCGATGTCATTGGAAAGATAACGTCATATTCTTCTAATAACATTCCCCATACTTTATTGACTCTCGAATTTTCACGTCTCTCGCGTTGTTGCGCGTAATTCGAAGTTGTCACTGCGCAGATCGAATCTCGCCCGCAGCCGCGTCATTCAAATTTCCCGCCGTGACTAACCTCCCTTGCATAAAACGCGAATTTCCCCTCGCGCCGATAACCACGCGCGGACCTGCCGAAACGGAATGTCCAACTACACGAATTCCAATTACGCTAACAAGCCGACACTCGGGCTAACCCGAGTTGAATCGCAACGGCCGTCAACAGAGGAGGGGGGAGGGGGGGAGGTTCGCACGACTAAAGAGACTGTATCAGCATCAAGGTTACAACCGCGCGACTCGACCCATCAGATCCAACCTGTCCCCGGGGTTGTTACAATATTATCTCTATAGTCGACTGGCCAGGCCCCACGGCTTACCTCTATTTGCCTCGTGCAAACACACCGGTAAATCCGTCACAGCTCCCCGCTGTCCCCAATCCTCGGTTTGCCGGCAGATAAAATGACTCGGATCGGGCCTAGACGCCCGCCATCCTGAATCCTCGATCATCGACCTCACCCCTCTCCCCTCCCCCTCCCCCATTTGACAAAGGCTCCGGGCACCGACTATCACCAGCCGGGGAGATAGTCGAGCCTTTATCCGCTATTAACTCTGGCAGATCGTGCTTCTCGATTCAATTTCGTGGAGGACAGAGGGGGGCCGCGGTCTCTCGTTCGAACGGTATCGATCCGATTAAGAGGGGGTGGCGGAAGGTTGGCATTGTAGCTACGGGCTCCGACGACCGTGTGTTTGGCCAGGGAGAACTCGATTGCCTTGCGATTTCCCTCGTTTTCTCGACGTTTGATTAATTGCAAAAACCTGTATATGTGTGTGTGAGAGGATCTCGTAGTCGAGGAATCGAGATCAAAATGGCTTTGTTAGCAACTTTGTACGACACCAGCTGACGATCTTGGTTTTTAGCACGTGAAACATGTCAACGGTGTGAATTTTATGTTGGGATTTATAGATCGAAGGGTCAAGTCGAACTGATCTGGTTCCAGTATGTGAATCATTGTACAATCGAGTCGATTTGTATAGATAAACTTAAATTTTCGTGTCAGAAAATCAAAGAATAATCAAAGGCTGTATATCAAAGTTTCGTAGCATAATTTTCTATATATGTATCGCAACTACGGAAGAAAAAAGCTAAAATAAATAATTTCAGACATGTCTTACTACGTTAATTGAAAAAGCTAGAAATACGTAGCTGGAGTGCGTAGTGTATAAAAGACGTCTGCTCCCAAAGCAAAAATTAATACCAACTTTGACGAAAAAAATATCCGTCTAATTGTAAGAATAAAACTCTGAGATTCGTCACATTGTGATGGTAATTTACAGATTCATCCTTTGAAATATCGACAGTGTTTATGAATCAGCTTGTATACACGGAAAGAGAGAGTGGGAGCGTGACTTGACGATAATAAACGGGAACCGAGAATTGGTTCACGAAGTTTCGTGACGCGAACTGACACGAACGATCCACGATTTCCGGCCGATCCGCCGTCGTATCAGCGCGATCTGAATTGAAATGCAGGAAGTAAGTAAATCTAGCTGGCCTCCGGTAAATCGTGGCTCGTTAGGGCAACACGGAACGCAGCCTCGGCCATCGATTTTTCGATCTACGCGCTCTGGAGAACGCCACTACCGAATGACACACATAGATTCTTCCTTCGGTGGAAGGGGTGCGAATTGCGGCGTCGCAGAGAGGAACTTCGGAGTAGATAGCTTCGACCGTGTCGGACAATTCCGGATTTTGGATATTTTTCCACTTCTACGTACGCCTCGTCAAACCTCGCGCTAGCGAACGATGCAAATATCTTCTACTCTTTCGGCAGAAACTGAAAAAGAACGAGTGTAAAATTGCCAAAGTTTGAGTTTTGAATTTTGAAAAAGCGTGGCATATTTTTTGGGACTAGAATTTCAGACTTTGGAAACGTGGAATTTCTGGATTACTAAAAGCCTAAAATTGTAAATCTCAAAAGCGTGGAAGCGTAGAATTTCGGATTTTAGAAATGTGCAATGTCAGATCCTAGACAGTCGTAGGATTTTGCATTTTAGAATTTTAGAATTTGGACTTCTCGAATTCGAATTCCGAATCTCGCCAAATGCCAGAAAATACGTTATTCTCCCCTCGATGAAAATTCAAATGCAAATTACGGCGTTAATCGTGGATTATTCATCGCAGAATCTCGTCGTAGAACTCCTTTCGGGAGGTAAAGTAGTTTCGATCGATGCTGGAGAAGCATCGAAGCCCGAAGAGGCGTCTACTTAAAAGCAGAATAAGGTGGACAATTTGTTGTATGGCAGAGTAGGCCGATCGAAATGCAACTTTTTTCATTGACAGCATTATTGTCCTCGTACATTATATCGGTCGCCACTTGTTAGAGTGTAATCGATATCGATCGATAGAAAATGTAACATGTTTCATCCAGAAAATTCAGTTCAGTATACACATTATAGAAATGACTGTTCGTATTGTAAAAACTATTATTTTTTTTTTATTAATTTAATTTCTTTAAATGATTGGAACTTTATGAGTAAAAACATCAGTGAAATTTATATCGCGAATATATAGACGTTATTTCTTCATACAACAAGATGGCTGCCTTAGGATATAAGAAAAGAATTATTGCTTCTTAGCGACCGGAAGTATTGATTAATCAAGCTCTTCCGAGAGATACCAGAGCTAATATCCTGCATCGAGGATATCGTGGAGTTTATACGTGCAATAAAGTACTGATTTCTAAAATTTATTGCCCCATTCTTTTACAAATTTCTCGTTCGAAAACTGGAGTAGTTTCGAAAAATTATTCACTTTTTTATTATCTACTAGAATCGAACACGTGCGTCGAACATCATCTTTACAAACTCGTGTAACGAACGAAAATTAAACTTTCAGCTCCTTTCTGCATTGTGATTATATACAATCGATACGACGTAACATAAATGAAAATTTCATCCTCTTGCAACAAATAAAACGACTTCCCGTCTTACGGACGGGATATTAATTACGCGCTTGTATAACGAGGCCAAGAAATCAAGAAAAAAAAGAACGAAGCCTGACGAAAGGCTCGACTTTGAAACTCGCGTTGCACATCTAGCCAACCGATCGATACTAAAATCGCGGAGGCAGCATCCATTTGGTCTCGAGACGCTAACCAGGTTCATTACCATCCTTCCATTAAAAATCCTTCGGAGAAAAGGCCAAAGAGCGTTCAAAGAGTTTGCCATAAAGAAGTCTCGTCGAAAGAGCCACGTGCCCGCTTGACCGAATTAATAACCGACCCGCCTCCGCTCCACAGTTTCGTATTCGTTGTTTCGTATTCTGGAACTCTCCGAAAATAAATAAACGCGAAACTATGGTCACGTCGTGAAACGTGCTTCCCGAAATTTCCGATATTTCTCCGAGTCTCGAGATATTTCTTCGTGCCTTAAATTCTTGGCCCTTCCCCAATTTTCTTCCGAGCAGAGTTCACGTGTGAAACCATTGTTTCAATTCATTGTTGGATTTTTGTGCAAGTTCATACACGATTAAAGAAACCGCACAGTCACACAGAGATTTGTTTTATCTCTTGTGCAAATATTCCAATCAGCGCAGCTTTAAACACTCGACATATTTTTGGACATTACGTTGAATGTTCTTATTATCCCATAAATACACAAAAATCCACAGTGTAACAATAAGAGGTATTTTTTTTGTTATTTCTGTGTCTAATTTTTCTGCACACTGTAAACAAAATTGAAACACGGACAATCGAATTTATCGAAACCAAAATTAAACGAAGACTTCTACGTTCTACTTGCGTGAAAATTAACAGGAGTAAATCAATCGTACGCGTATTTAACGCCCGTTTCGAACATCCACGTTGCTATTTTCGAATTCTCGCGCATCCCGTGAATCGGTCGCGTGGCTGGAACGAGCGAGCACGCAACTTGGAGAACATATCGCGCAACCTTGCTCGCGCCGGCTGCATCTGCATAAATTTGACTTGCTAAGCCCGAAAACTTCAGCCACCGAACCGTTGGCTTGTCGTTATGCCAACGAGCGGAGGCATGAGCTACGACGACCAGCGGTAGGTCGTCGTCAGTAGGTCGTCCGTGGACTTCCGTCTCTCTGGAATGCCACGGTTCCGGTTCTGGTTCGAACCAGCAGCTTTTTGTCCTTGCTCGTTAGCCACCTTCGACCTTCGTCCTCGATGCCACTACACGCTTGCAAGTCTGGAATATCGACTCAAGAAACCGGGGGTGATTTTGATTTTTTGGCTTTTCCAACTTTTCCAGTGTCAAAGTTCGATGGCCAGCGATAAAATTTTGGACCTAGTTTGGATTATAATTTGGAATAGTAATTTCGTGAATGTGTTTTGGAGGATGTGAATTTTCAAAAATTTGAAAGGGAGTGCAATTTTTTGGTGAACGCGCAATTTAGTTAACGCAAGTCAGGTTAGGTTCAGATGTCGAAATTTGACAATTAAAGCGATAGGTTTCATTGCAGAATAATTATTTGGATGTTTGCAGCTTTGAGCAGATTTGAAGAATTCTCACATTTAATATTGTAAATTATGGTGTCATTCGGCACTTTAGTTCAGAACTAGTTCAATACAAATGAAAATTGTCTAATTAATATTTTTCGATATTCTAAATAATATTTTTATTATTATTAAAATAACGAGAATTGTCCAATGTGATTAAATATCTCTAATTTCATTAGATACGTGGTGGTTTGAGGATCTTTCAAAATTCGAAATTCTTCCATTTATTCAACACGATAGCGTGACTAATGTAACTAGATGTGTAATCTGCGCTTAGAAATAAATAAGAGTGTATTACCTCACAGTAATAGCAAAATTTCATTCCAGATAAGAAAAATTCTCCAGTTTTTCCTTCCATACATACGAGTAATTTTTGCCCCTTTTAACTTCTAAAATTCGCCCTCTGTTCGAGAGTTCGTCGCTGCGAGCGAGCCGCGAGGGACTCGTTTCAATTTCTTTCGGGCCACGCTCGAAAAAGGTAGAAAACACGTCGTTTTCTTCTTTCCCGGGGCAAAGATTAATTCGCCCGTACGTAATTCTCCATTTTCTACAGTGTCTTCGACTCCGTCGATATTCCTCTCGTTGTCGCAGCGACCTAAAATCCTCGCGGACTTCTCATCTTCGCGCGTCTTTGTCACTGCTGGTTAATCCGTATTCTTGGATCGACCGACTCCAGCGCGACTCCAGCCTCTGGTTCCTCGTCGCGACATAAAACGTTGAAACTTTTAAACCCGCTCGCTCCTCCCGTTGCGACTTGAAAATTCTGCAAGTGCCACGGGGCCGGAAGACGAAGACAAGACTCGAACGCTGCCGTGAAGGCAGCGCGTGCATTTGAAATTCATCACCAAGTTCCCCTCGGAAATCCACGGGTCCGAGTCGGACGAATTTCCACCGGATTCGGAGAAAGAAACGCGAGAGGAAACAACTTCGTTGAAGAAGAAAACGGCTTCGTCACCTATCGTTGGATTTGAACTTTCGACGATCTACGTCGTTTGGGAGCTTCCTCTCCGCGCGGATACATATTTGAAATTCGCCGAGGATCCACTCCGTGGATCCCAACTTTCGACGATCTACGTCGTTCGGAAGTTCCAGCTCGGAGCACGTGCGTTTGAAATTCACCGTGAAAGCTCTCGAAGAATCGATACCTATCCTCAGTTATTTAAGAATCTGGGAATTCTGCGAGCGTAACCCAGTTTCTCGGATCATTGTCGAGCGCGAGAGACGGGAAAATAACTTTGGAAGACCTCTTGAACTACTGAACTCTGTAATGCGACTTTTCAAAATGCCATCCTTTCTCGTGTTCGTACGTTTGAGGAGATCGTGGATTGTTCGAGAGTCTGCGAATTCTACGCGAATGATTCAATCCTTCGAGCTTCGGGAGGAAGACGGGAGAACGTAAAGTTTTTTAAACTTTGATTTTGAAGAGTTTGCATTTCCTAAGTGGTTTTCTCTGGAAGTTGTTACACCCATTTGTGAATTCCTCTTAAATACCAAATTTAAAAGGAAAAAATTTCGTTCGTATTTGATTCTTTAAATACCAGATTTTTTTCTATGTTATATTTTTGTTTAAAATTCGCGGTGAAAACTTTTTAAAAATAATGTTCTCGCAACATCCTCGATATGGTTGATTCCTTGAACTTTCATTTCGCTCGATATGCACGAGTAATTCTATTTCCGATGACCTTTGAAAAACTGGGTATTTCAAAAGAATTTCTCCTGGAATCGTCGTATTTCTTTAAAATTCGTTCGAGTTTCTCAAAAAGTGATCTTTGAAAAATTCACAAACTCCGTCCTGGCTGATTCAATTTCATCGTACCGGAGATAATTCCGTGAACCACGGAAATTTTCCAAAATTCCCCAAACCTTGACATTCTAAACGAAGAATCCACAAATTCTTTAACCATCCCTAAACGTCGCACTTTCCTCTTCCTTCCTCTCCAAACGACTTTTCCTCCAAGGCAACAAAGGGAAAGAAAACAGAAAAAAATTCGCGAATAAAGGGAATCGTCTTGAAACGACGCGCGCCACCGATTTCCACAAACGCGCCAACCCGTTGGCAGTATCTTCTCCCCCGGAGGCGGTCAACAATGCTTTCAGCGGCAGCGTGCAAAATTCAAGCGCGCTAACGAGGCCGAAAGGCCTTCGATAATCGAAGAGAGAGAGAGTATCGGGCCGCTCGCTAACTACTGCCGGTGCTTAAACCAGTTTCAACTTCCCCCCTCCGATGGACCAGCGAACGAACTGCGGGGGGAACTGTTGGTGGTTCGAAAACGCGGGCACAGCCTCGCGACATCGCCCCAGCTACCCCATTCACCGGCCTATTATCTTAACGAACGTCCTTTGTACCTCGCGAGCATTGTGTTCGCTCGTTACCAAGCCGAAGAAAACTCGCGCCTCGTCCTGGCGCTATCTTTCCATCGATACGCGTTCACAACGTTTAAACAGACCTTCTCCCACTCCGGATATTTAAGTCGTTGATCTCCCTGCGTTCCACGCGAGTTTTATTTATTCGACAACATTCGTTTGGTATAATTTTTATACACGAAGGGTGAATTTTGTCTCTCGATAAAACTTTTAATATTTAGTTGAAATTGGGAACAAACGCAAACTTCAGGAGTGAAGGTATTAAAATTACGCGACAGAGGAATCGAGAGAGCGTCCGTGCTGCTGTTCCTTCGGTTTACAAGTGAGAACAGTTTGACTTTCGAGTAATAAAGTTCACTCTCTCGCGACACGAAACAAACAAACACGAGGGGACAACCTCCCGATATTCAGCGCGCGAACATAAATACAGTCCACTAAATAAACACGATCTCGTCTCGCTGTACACGCGCGCGAACAATTATTATCGTATCATTATTATTATATTAATATTAATATTATATTATTATATTATTATTGTAAATTATATTAATTTACAATATTGTTATAATTAAATTATAACAAAACGAAACAATACTATGTGCTGTAATTGCAATAAAATTATACTATAACACAATATAATTACAAATACGCACAATGCAATATTGTAATATTACTACTTTCAGATTGAACAACTTCAAGAAATTCCATTCCCTCTCTATCTCTTGTTAAAAGAAAAAATCTTCGAGTAACTCCGCGTAATTCCTGCTCGTCTACCTTTAATGGCCAAAGTTCGCGACTGCTCAGCATCGAACGCAAAAACAACGCCCGAACCGATGGAATTTCCCGGCCGGGTCGGCAAACAGGCGAGCAGCAATAAAACGAGGATATTCGCGGAGCCATTCGTCGTCTGACAGAAAGCAACTACCGGTGCTTTCTACCCTCAACGATATCTCCCGTTTTCCCAGCTCGCGTTTTCGCTACGTAATTACGGGTCGTCGGGCGAGGGGGGGAAACGCGTGTGCTTTTGAAGAGGAACCGTCATCGCGGTTTCACAGCTGGACGATAAACTTTCGAGAAATCCTGCGTGCTCGTACGATTCTCAAGTGACACGCGTCCTCCGCGCTGACTGCTGCGCTCTTTTTTTTTTTTTTTTGAAAAGAACAGTTTTAATTTGAAATCTCTCTTAATCCTTCCGGTAATTTAATTAAAAAGCCAGGCTCGGCGGAAAGGGGGATCATCGTCGGATCATCTCTCGCCCTTTCGGTGCGCCACCCCTTCATCCTCTCCCCCCCCGAGCCATTTTCGGTCTTTAACTTCTCGTTAGACCGCGCGGCGAAGCTTTCGCCGGGATCTTCCGAGCGGACGTAACGCGACCCGCCGCTGTTGACCGTGTTCGTCGCGTGGAATTTTCATCCCACTCGACCAGACGACGTTCGTGATATTTGTTAATGGAGGTTTTTAATTTGACGGAAAGCTCGGGATTAGTGAGCTCGAGCTTAATCGAGGGGCATGGTTCAGCGGGGCTTTTAACGAAGTTGCATCCCAGCGCGTGGTTTTTTCAATCTTTTCTTTATGGCCGTACAGCTATCTTCTTTTATTCGTATTATTTATTGACGTGTTAGTGATTGTATCACTTTGCATTCTTGCGGTTGAAACTGTTCTTCCACGGATCACTTGTTCGTATTTTTATACCTGTTTATTGCTTAATGAACGTAAGAAATGTACGAAGTAATTTCTGCCTGTGATTCGAGGAATATGCACGAACATTTTAGCACGCAGAAATATACAAAAATTATCAAGTATGGATAATTCGTATAAAAATTCTAGCAAAAACAGACACGTAAATATAGAAATATAGATGCATTCGATACGAATGGATCAGCTATCTGAATCTAAATATTATATTCAACGAACCTACATTTATACACGAGTAACAAATTCAAGGAACGAAGCCGAATCGCACGTACAAATTTTTAACGACAGATACCAAAATTAATAACGCACGAATCTAATCTATTTACGCGTAAATGTAAATATTTTATCAAACTAATTCACAGGTGTCTCGCAACTCTAGCTGGTTCCTCTTGCAAAGCGATCGCATTATCGGGCAATTATTCAAGTTGACCGCGTAGGTGGCAGAATATTCGCGCGTTATCAGGAATTTAAACTCCGTTCGCCTCGTTTCGTTGAATTAACAGGGCTCAAACGCGGATGGCCAGCGCGTTCTCCCTGTTTACGGGGGGAGAAGGGGGGGGGGCCGTGTAAAACACGCCCGTAAATTTCAATTATCGTGGCTTATTACGCCGACAGAGGTAAGAGCCAGCCGGGCAGGTGTAACGCCGTAATTGGGCATTAAAACTTGTTAAGTTTAATTTGACGCGCGCGCTGCCTGACGTCGACATTTTCATTCTCGCCCCGCGAATTCGTACCACCCATCCACCCACCCACTCGCTCGCGCTTCTTCCCCGGTTGTTCGTTCGTCGCAGATACAGATCGCAAAAAGACTTTTTCCTCGACACCGCGCGAATTTTGGATCGATTTCAGATCCAAAATTCGCGCTTTGGTGTGAAATTGGTGACAAATAGTGTCCGAGAGTTCTATAGAGTTTCCGATTTGATGGTACGACTATGACTATCACAGGCAGGAGATGATTCCACGTGAAAAAATAATAAAATTTCTTACATTTGGACTTCATTAAACATGGGAATTGGGAATTTAATTGCCTTGGAAAACGGAGCCGTCCTATAGAAAGATTTTTATTTTCGAACGTATTTAGAACAATCTGTCGATGTTGAATAAAAAAAAACACTTCTTTCTTTAACGTTTCAAAATTAACCATTAGATTTTTACATAGTTGTTAATATCAATCTAATAAATTTCATCCTCCTATTCAGACTAAAACTAATATTCTACTCGAAATTATAAATTTTTCATTCCCTCTACCAAAGAAATTCCACCAGCCGCAAATTAAATCAGTTAAAAGTTTTCAGAAAAATTTTGTGTTTTTCTTCGCGAGAAACAATTCCGATATTCGCCAGCTACGATTGCGTAACGAATATAAAGTTTATACTCCCCCCGAATATAAACGAACAATTTCGAAACGAACGAGTTCCAAAGTTCGCCAGCTACGTAAAAAAAGGAACCACCAAATTTCATATTTCCCTCCGCGAAGTTACTTCTGGAAACGGGTAACTTCGAAATTCCACCAGCTTGCGAAAATGCGCGCAAGCCGTCGTGAAAATCCACGAACGGCTGTAAAATTCACCAACTTGCGAAAGTACTCGTGCGAAACACCGCCGGCACATACTTATTCCACTATCTTATCAGCTAACGGTTCTGTCGTTCGCGAGTCGTTTGATCGGTACATGCGCAAATTGTCAGCGATTGGCGCTGTGATATTTTTTTCGTATTCCTCTCTCGAAATCGCGGGAGCGTGTACGAGAGCGTGAAACACGGGGGCGGGGGAGGACAGTTGCGCGAATTTTTCGATAGGAAAACGTCCGGGCAAATGTTTGTCGTGCCTGAAGCTTCGTGAATTCTGCGAACGTTGCCAAATTTCTCGGCCGTCGTCGGCGATTTGTCAGACGACGTTCGAACGTGAATTCGTTCCCTTTCTCTCTCTCGCGTTTTTTCGGAAAAAAAAAAAAATTCTTTTTCATTCTTTTTCTTCGAGACAGGAAAAGAAGAGAGTAGAAAAATGGTGATTAAACAGTTTTCGTTACGCCTTCTGACAGGCGTGAATTTAACGACGAATTTAATTCGAACTCGGTTCGAACGTAATCCTCTTTATTCCTAGCCGGCCATCTGTTTCCCCATGGAGGGAATTCGCGGTTGAAAAACCGAGAGAAAAAACGAGGCCGTCCCGACAGTACGTTTGTTACGAATCTGACGTTCGATCGAACTCGCAGGTGGAAAAAGAGACCGCACTCTGGAAATAATTTCGTCTCGCGCACTCTCTTGCATCGTTTGGGGTATTACGGTTGTTAACCGTAAGCTTTGGATCTCGTGTAATTTTTCTCTTTAAATGGCGATATTTGAGTTGGCAAGTTTTTATTACGTTAATTTTTAAAGTAGACGATGTTTTATCACGCGATGAATACGAATCGATTGATTGTATTATTAACGTGATAAATAATATCATTCGAAGAATATTGTTGGCGAAATTGCATAAATCACGAGCTAAATTCTCTAATAAGTTTTATTACATTAAACTGTAAGTTTGATAATTTTGGATATAATTAATTAGTACAATCTTTTACGAATAATTTTCTACGAGGAACTGACCGTTTCGTTTAACATAAAATTACAAAAAACTATTTTTGTATACAATTCAGATCCAGAACTTGCTCAAGAAATATTACCGTGCAAGGGAGATCCTTCGTTTAAATCAACACCAACATCGTCAGAAGTTTTATACCTGTATACAACGTACTCATTCTTCCATTTCTTTTTATTTCCCGTCTCGAATTAGCCACCGGAGTGCTTGAAATTCGTAATTTTATGTATTTACTTTTTGTTTTTCATCCACGATAGAAACCGGTCGCGCTGACTCAAGCACGACTGTTCGACGCGACACCCCCGTGGTCCACGCGGAACGATATTAATGCCGCGAATTCCCGACTAAACGGACAGAACTCGAAAACGAGTTACGAGCCACGCGACGATTCTTCGCGCTCCACGAACAAAAAAACTTGTGCAACGACCGTGCTGCTCTAAGTACGTATCTCGAAGGGTGGGGGGTGTGAGAGAGCGGGCAGTGCGAGGCGATATCTCTCGTCGCTCGTCTTCGACTTATATATACCGTTTCATCCGGTATCCTTACCTTTCTCGGACACTTGGGGGATCGTACATAGCGACTGGCCTCCTCAGTGTCCACCTCAGTGTTCATCGACGATCTTTGCCCGATCGATTTCATGATCTCAAAATTTCATGCTCTCTCAATTTCTCATCTCGCGGTCTTTTTTCTTTTTTTTCTCGCCCTTATCATTTCTTTATCGTTCTCACGTTCTGACACGTGGCCAATTTTGTCTTTGCTCGCTCTCTCAATACATTCTCTTTATTTTTCTCGCTCGATCGTTTCGCGTTATTTCGTTTCCCGCGCGCGCGCATGCGCCTCGACATGTCTGTCCCTCTGTGTCACGACTCTATGGGGACAATAAAGAGACATCAGAGAAATTATTTCGATGCCACCAGAGACAAATCTGCGTGTATGTACGTTCTCTTAAGCTGTACGTGTCCCTTTTTTCTCTTTATCTGGTTCCTTGTGTACTGTATAACACGTACGCAATAGCCACACGTGCCTTGATATTTTATTATTGTTACACATTGTGTCTGTATATATCGTTGTTATTACACGTGTATATACCATTATTATCATATCACCTATTCGTTTATGTGTATTATATTATATTGTATGTATATTTAATACACACGTGTATTTATATTACTATCGTTGCTGTTAAACATGTGACTCTATCATTACTATTATTATGCACGTGTCTTTATATCATTATTATGACTGTACACGTATATCATTATTACTATACACTATTGTCGTTTATATACACGTGCCGTTGTATATATTTCATTCCTCGCCCTTTTTTTCATCCTATAATGAAGTATCTCGCAACATCCCTACTCCTTTTTTCCCTCTTTGCAAGTGTCATTCGACTCGTCTGCCTCTCGTCTACATTGGAAGTATTATCGCGTTCACGGAGAGTTGTCCCCGGAGCGCGTCCACCCCTTCAACATCGTCAGTGGCTCGCGCCAGTCGGACGCGTGCCCGTGTAAGAGTGTTTTTTTTTTCCCCGGTCGGACACGCGGACGAGAGTCGATTTCGAGGAATTCTTTCTCGGGCGTACAAGACAGAGTGATTGATCGAACTCTGCGCGTCCGCGCGAGTTGATGGCGCGGCCTCACGGTTTTCGCAAGCTCTCGCGCCTTCGCGAGGCAGCAGTGGCAATGGCGAGCGTGTTGCGAGATCGCCGGTCTGGTCCCCAGAGACGGATGAGACGGTCGCGAGGGCGCACGTGAGCCTGACACGACGATCGATGGACCAAAGATTTGTCGCGGTTATGACAATATGTCCCGCAGTCGGGGACACGCGCCGCGAAAATTGGATTGCCGCGATAAATTGGAATTTGGTATCGAGCGAAATTGAGGAAAAGCCGCGAGATTTACGCGCTTGCTACTGCTTGGCAAGGATCTGAGTCTTTGCACGATTCTGTGTAAAAAGAGCATTTTTCGCTTAAATATATGTTCGAATGTTTAAACGCAACGGGACTGTAATTTAATAAATTTAATAAATTTGAAAGAAAACTGTTGCGATATTGCGACAGTAACGATATTTGAATAGAATATTATATTTGAACAGGTAGGAATTTAACTTCTGGATTACTAAAATTCCAAATTAGAAATCTCACGTCGAAGACACGAATATCAACGAATTTGAATATATTCTGGGGAAAAAGGGAGAACAAAAATCACACGTTTTGCAAGTCCGTACAGAACATTACGGGACAAACTGGTCCTTGCCAACACGTTCTTCTCCTTTAACAGCAATTTAAAATTCTATCAACGAAATTTGTAAATTTATAAACAGCGAATCGTTAGAAACATCTTTTCAATTTACGTATCCGCGCGTTTGATTGAAAAGATTAGTCGAGCATTTTCGATTTCGTAAAATCTCGAATCGACGAACTGATCGAAGATGAGCGATCGATTTGAAATTGAAGAAAGAAAATCGGCCAGGCATTTCTCGGAACACTTGCAAAATTGAATCAACTCGTACGAGTCGATTTGTCTATAAATAAGTTTGGCTCGCCGAGCGAAGAATCGCTGGTGGTGTCGCAACGATCCTGGCTACGCGACGCCGTGTGCCAACGTGTTGGAAGCAACGCTCGCCAGCCGCTCGATTAATCGCGTTATCCAATCAGATTAAGTTGCTATTGCTGGATATCGACGCTGTGCCAGACGTCACGTTCGCAAGAACGATTAACCGGGAGTACCGTCGATCGATAACCGGATATTTAACTCGATCTTCCCCTTAATGAATCAACGCGAAGCGCGCCGGCGACGCTCGAAAACCGCCATTGCCGTCGTTCGCCACCTCGCGATTAATTTTAACGGAGCCGTTGGCCTCGTCGAACGTAATTGTGCAAACACGCGTACATCGTTCGATGTCACTTGGAAGGAAAGAACGTTGAAATGGAGACGTGTCGACTTTTAAAATATATATTGCCGTTTCAGATAATTTTATCGCGGCACGGACTTTGATCGATGAAACTGTTGTTGAAATAACGAGTCAGAAATAATACGAAACGATGAAACGTCTGTACTTTTGACGATGTGCAGCGGCTCGTGAAAGTATTTGCGTATATTTTGTTGAAAATTTTTGAATTTTTTAATTACGCGCTGAAATTTTATCAACATTCCGTAGCTAGAGACTGGGATCACGACTAAAATTCAGATTCGAGTTTTAAGTTTATTAGCAAATGCTTTTAGTAGCATTTGAACAACTGTTCAAAACACGTGCTTAGTAAAATGCATGGCTCTATTAAATTTATCAACGTGCAGAATCCAAAGTGCACGTTTGGAGAGAACCTCTGCGAGTAAGTTGAAAATTTCTTCGCGCGAAACGAAAATAACTTTCGTTTCACGTGTTATCTCGTACCAGTCAATAATTTAAAAATAACTTTCTTTTCAGACCAGAGAATAACCTCTATCTTGCGCAGTATCTCCGTGTCAATAACTTGAAAATAGCTGTCTTTTTATATCAAGAGAATAAATCACATTTCGTGTGATATCCTTGCGCACAGTATAACCTTGTCGATAATTTAGAAATAGAATTTCTCTTGAGAATAACTTTTATCTTTGTCGCTTGATTTTCTACGGGATGTATGTCGCACGAAACGAAAATTACCTCCTCGCGCGAAAAGAAGTAGGCTAGATTTTAGCTGCTTCTTCACTTCGTGTTCAAAAATATTCTGCAAATTACTGTTTCATTTGGAAATAAAATCAACTGGGTTCTGCTCCACGTGCATTTTTTTCAAACTTTAAAAAATAATCAATCATTGTATTCGCGTCTCGACACGTGTGGCACGTCAAACGTAGTCAAAAAATACTTTCGCGAGACAGTGTACATTTACGCTCCCGAGAATGGAGTGTCCAAGCTACTCCGGCAACTGAGGAGCACGAATCTCCCCAACGATCACCGAGCAGCGATCGATCGATGGTGCTCGAGTGTCTCGAGTGGTCGATCCGGATTCACCCTACGCGCGTTTCCTGATTCGCTGTCGTCTCCATCTCGTCCGAGATCACCTCTCGATTAACCGTGCCAAAATCTCCGGAAGCTACGAACGAAACAGCGAGCCGTGGCTCCGTGAAAATTCGACAATTCGATCGGGTCGAATCGAAATTCACCTCCGTCTCGAGATTCGAGACACGGAATGATTTGATTTCGCGCTTAAAACTAAACTCGCGTGGATTTCGCGTATTCGTAAACCGCGTGCAACGTGTAACGATAAACAATAACAGCGATGTTGGTCGTTAACAACTTTACACAGAAAACGAAGAAAGAAAAAAAGGAAAGAAAGAAGTCGCGGTTTACGAGCACGAAAAATCCGCGCGTCTCTTAACGTATCTAAGTCTCTAACATATCAGACTCAAATAGGCGACCAACGTTTTTAGAAATTCAATTAGAAGCAGCGTTCGACGTTGTAGTATTGTTAGCTACGAGATAGAGTAAAAAAAAAAAAAAAAAAGAGAGAGAGAGAGAGAAAAAAAATGAGGAGATCGATAGAAGCGATCGCTGGTCGCCTGTTGATCAAATCGAGCGAGAAGCGGGAGCGAGCCGGCGGCTCGGTCGCGCTTGCTCGCTCGCGCGCACAAACCTGCAAAAGAACGGTTATAAACAACACATGTGTAAAATATAAATGAATTAATGGCGAATGTATACATATATATATGTATGTATATATATATATAAGTATAAGAATGTTCATGCACACCTCAATCTTTCTGCCCTCAACCACGGTGCCGTGTAGCCTCTCACGTGCCCGGTCCGCGTCAGCACTATTTGCGAATGTTACAAAACCGAATCCCTGCATGCAAGGACAGACAAAACAACATGCATTAAACTCAACTTACAGACTGCCAGCGCTCGGCAAACAGCCGACTGGCAGGCCCGACATTTCGTGCTCGTCTTGTACAGGTACAAAATGGTCGAAATCCAAATCCGTGTCGTTTTTTCTTTCGATCAACGAAACTTTCTCTTTTTTTCTTACTTTCTGTTGATTGAAGAGAGAAACGTCGGTGAAGAGAAGAGGAAAGAATTAAGAAAAAAAAAAAAAAAAAAGAAAAAGGGCGACGCGCCCTTTCAAGCGGTCCTGGAAGCTAACGAGTGCGTTTTCCGTGGGGGTGCACCGCGTGCAATTCACGCGGGAGACCTTCGCGCGCGCGTCCCGATCGAGTTCCCATCGATTCGACGAACTTTTCATTGAAGAATTCGCGAACGAAGCGAGCCACGTCGCTGCGGCGGGTCCTCGGCTCTCGAGAGGATCTCGTCGAATTCATTTTGCTCTCCCTACTCAAACCTACTCCTCCGTTTATTCCTCGGACGCACAATGACCGTCTGCCGCTAATTAATTCTCGAGATTCTCTCGAGACGCGGCCCAAGGGCTCGGGAAACATTCGCGGAATTTCTTTCGGCGTCCGGGACATTCGTATCGATCGCAGTGCGTCGGGTTCGACGAGCACGAAGAATGAAATTCTTTGCTAATTTCATCTCGCGTTGAGCGTACTTTCTATTCATTTTCAAATGTACTTTTTGAAATTTAAGTTTATCGCGTATTTCAGTTTAGGGAACTCGTATTTCTAGGTTTACACGCGACTAACGTTTACGCGTTTCTCTTTCTCTTTCTCTTTTCTCTTTTCTTTTTTTTTTTTTTTTTTTTTTTTTTGAGAAGATACAAGAGGGGCGCGAAAGAAAGAATCGAGAGCACTCGTGTCAAAAAATATATATATATATAAAAAAAACAAGACTCGAAAAGGTTGTATCGTACGTGTGAAAAAAGATCAAAGAAGGACGAAAGAAGCACGATCTTTCAGACGAAATGTCGGTTTGCCAGAAAGTCTGCGAGCGCGTCATACTGCTTACGGAGACGCACCAAACAACGTGCAACAAATAAGTAAATATAAAATCATGGTAAGAAATCATGGTCATGGTCACATTAATCATCTCATTATCATATCATATCATATCGTGTCATGTCATCATGGTCATCGTCATATCATTAAAGACTCTTGCTTGTACCGAGAGGTGCGTGTACGAGAAAAAAGAAAAAAAAAAGAAGAAGAAAAAAAAAAAAGAATAGATAATTAAAATATGAGAGGGAGGAGTTAGAACACGAGGATCGGATTTGGGAAAGTCGGATTTCTTTGAGAGGGGGGGGATTTCTCAATCGAGAGTGTGTGTGTCTGTGCTGTGTGTGCTCGTGTGTACGGTGCCATTCGCCTCGAACGCGATGGTGATTGGAGAAACTGTAACGTCGAAGCTTTCAGTGCCGAGTGAACTTGTTGTCGGGAGGGAAATTTTGGATAATATTCGACGCAAACACGCTCACACCTTTGAAGGAAGTGTCAACAAGAGAATCGCCATATAAGGTTGTATATAATTTTTTTGTTTCGAGCAAACGTGACTTGCAGATTGTTAAAGAAATACACGGTAGTAATTTTTTTCTTTCTGTCGAATTGACGTTTAGAGATTATCGTAAAAATACCGACGTGGAGGATCTTTTGAAAGAATTGTGAATTTCTTTGCCTTGTGGTAATTGTTTGTAAGATATCTCGTTTGTAGAATTTCGATAAATATCAGTGAAAAGACATTTAAAAGAAAAAAAAAAACGAATTTAGAGAAGTATTTCGAAAGACATCCGAAAGTGGAATGAATTCTAAGGAGTTAAAACGCACGTTGTTACCTCGACAATAAAACAAAAGTCGATTCCAGAGAACGAAAAGTCACATTATTGCTCTCGAGATCAATCCAACCCCAGTCTGAAGGCTAAAAACTCGTGCTGTTGCTTCAGAAGCAAAGAAACTTACTGCAATTCGCGCTTAAGAGCAAATTCACATTTATATTTCAGAAAACGAGTTGAATTTATCCTAAAGAAAAAAACTGCACCCCAGCACGATTCGTCTGACTGTTCCGACTAGAAAATGAAGATTCCGCCCAGTATCAGACAACGCCACTCCTACTCGAGGTTTAGCCCACGCCCCCTCGCGAATCACGTGACCCAAATCAACCAATCGCTAATTTTCGTTGCATCAGCGTTGCACCTGAGGCCCGATTTTCTGGGTTACCCCAGCTAAAATCATTTTCGCTATATTGTTTCAGAAATAAAACGAACTTACACCGAGGAAGAATAAGAGGTCAACCGTCCAACACCTCGAATATTCACGAACAAAACGAATTTATATCACACTTTATGCTAAAAAAGACACAAAATTCGCCTTGTTGTCATTTTATTTCGAAATGAAGGAAAAGAATGAGGAACTTTCATCTTCCTCTGCCAGAGAAATTAATTTCACGTAATCAGAAGGGGTGGGAAGGGGTGGCGCGGATAATCAACTTCCTCTCATCTGGCTTCCCTGGTTAGTGCCAGGAGCGGTTACGTATATATCCAGCCTATCGCCATCGCTGAGAAATCGTATTAAAGCCAAATCAAATACGGCCCCTTGGCTCTCGAAGAACGAAAGAGGAGAGTGCAAAGTTATCGTGTTCCATGATGTAATACACGGCCGAGAGGAGAACCGCTGTTTCCCTCTCCTGTCAAAGCTCTCTCTCTCTCTCTCTCTCAAGAAACATCGTAACTCGTTTCGCCGGAGGACTATAATCGAATCGATGGTGGGAAATTGAATTGCCCCGTGGAGAATTCCCGTGGAATAATCGAGAGCCACGATTTCTCTGCGTTTCGTTAATTAACCGAAGGCGGAGGGGGTGGCGAGCCGCGCTCGGTTAATCGAGAAGACGAGAAGCTCTTCGAGGCTAATTTCGCCAGAAATTTCGAATTTCCTGATTTCACCGACTTGTTTCTGTTTCTGTTTCTGTTTTCAGCTGAAAGAGTCTCAACGACGCGGGTGAATGCGACAGTGTGATATAATTGAACGCAACTCGAGGAATAAAGACGTAAGAATAAGACTTTTTAAAAATAAAACCTGGTGGACTACGGATTTTATGCATTTATGGAAAAAATGTACATAACGCATAGAATAACTGTCCAAAGGTCTATATAACGTATTGTGTTTTATTTATAACATTGTATTTTATAAATAATTAATTGTCACAATTTGCATTGGAGTGTTACGTTTCGTTTTGAATATCACAGTTCATTTACACAGCACAAATTTCGCATTTGCATCTATGTGTATTCATGAAAAATTCATTTGCTTTCGTATCGCGTATTCTTCGAATAACATTCAAATTCGAACCGAGGTGATCGACACTTGAACTTTGTCACGCCGAATATTATGCGCAAAATTAACAAATTGAAATCGAACGGCATAATTTACGAGAGTTTCTCCGTCCGAAGTTAACATCGCTAAATTCACGTGAAAGATTTTCATGAAATTCCTCTCTGCGTCAGGTCGGGAGTTATCGACCATTCCCATTGCGAAAAATTTGTTGCCGTTACAAATTCTTACGAGGAAGCTCACTTGGCTGGAAGATTTACGTCTTAAGCTTTCGGAACTTTGGCGTTGCTCGTAACGGAACTTCGTAACTTCCATTTTCAACTTCTGAATATTTTAATCTCCCCCCGTGCTTCCAGAATTGCGCTCCCGCGCGTCGAGACTCTCACCTTTCGACCGTCCTAAATCGAACGTCGCGCTCGACGTTCCCGTTAAAATCCGAAGGAGAGAACCTGTTCTCTGACAAAGAGACTCTTTCTACTTCTGCTCGTTGATATTACTCGTCCACCATCCAACAACCAACAGTTTGCTATGTTTTTAAATACAAGTCTCACGACGAGTCCCATATTTTTAAACATTTTCCGAAGAACATCCGACAAGGGGATAAAGACGAAACTGAACGCACGAATTTCATAACAAATCGTATTATTTGATGTTGAATGATATTAGTTGTTGATTGCTTTATCGATTTGAAATCTTTTAATTATCAGGCAGAGAGTAGCCTCGATTTAGCAGTTTAAATTTCCCAAAAGAAAAAGAACGTTTAAAATTTCACCAATTCAGTTTTTGTATTAATTATTCCACTGTGAAACTGTCGTAAAATTTCGACTCGGTTCGCAAACACGGAAAATTTCAACGTATTTTCGAATACTTGCCACTAATCGATAACTTCCTGCCACTGACGACAGTGTAATAAATTATAGCGTAACAGTTAAATATAGAACAAATTCTTTCCTCAGAGAAACGAATCGATTTCGAATCCATCGTCACGCTTGAAAAAATTAAAATCGACGTGTTTGAAATTAATTAATTATCCCCGTCAGTCTTCAATTTTAATTAAAATATTCTAGTAACTAACTGTAGGAGAAGCATTTGAAAAATACGTTCCGATTTGTCGTAACCATTGTCGCCATTTTCGAAATGACTCGAAAATAAAAATCGAACCGTTAAATCATTAAAAAGAAAACACCTGAATGGTTAATCGGAGAGTTCAATTTCCGAGCGCTTCCGGAGTTCGAGGCAATAATTGCATTAAATTTCGTCGTCAACTAAATAAATTATTCCGAAATAAATTCTCCCTCGAAACAATAACGCCGGGTAGTTCAGCACAACGCGGGAAGTGGCACGATATATACGCCAGACGGATTCGAAATGGCCCCACGAGGGCGAGGAGCGTGTGCGTTCGCGATGCAAATCGATTCGACGATTATTCGATTTCCCTCGCATTTTCGAGCCGCCGCATTGTCACCGCGCCCGCCGCGCCGGATTATCGACATTATGCTGATTTCCCAAGTGAACCGAAGCGCGACTCGTCGCAAGAACCCGGCGAAAACCGCCCGGCAAACGGCGCTTTTCTACCTGCTCGAAATCTCGAAACTTTCGCCAGATTAACACTGGAACTATCGGCGATTGAAACATCAAATTTCCGTCATACAGAAACGTTAAAGCGAAAGATTTTTCGAAAAATCATCGAAATCTTTTAAAATACTTTGTGCGTGTAAAATTAATAATCCGACGAAAATTATAAATTGATCGTTTTGATAGTGCCAGTGTTAAAAACGACAAAACTCGAAGTGCTCGAAATTTTGGGATTTCTGCTTAGAATTTCTGCACAATGTGGCGGAAGACTTTACAAAGCACGTGTCGTGGAGAGTATTCTATTTTTGGTCCTTTGAAATTTTCTACGAACGCATAAAAATCTGCAGTTTGTATTATACGTGACGAATCAAGGAGAAGGAAGATTTGAACTATCAACTATTAATTAACTATACATATTTCATCCTCGGCTGGACTCACTTTTTTAATACGTTCGAAACGTATGGAGCAAAAACTGAAAATTTAACTGCTAGTTTAAGTAACTATTTTTCCTTGAGAGTAACGACAAATTTGACAATTTATCCAATTAGACAGCATTCTATATATGTATATTTCACTATCACGCACGTTACAATCTCACAATTACTCCCAAAATTCTTCCAAAAAGGAAAATGAAATGCCAATAATTAATTAAGAATATTTGAACATTGCATAAATAAAATATTGTCAAAGAGACTTCCCTCTGAAACAACGAAAATTCCCATCCTCGCCAATTTTCCACTCCTCCGTACGTAACAATCTTCGCATTTCCCTGATAATCTTCATCTTTCGCGAGGAAGAAACTCCAGCCGTGACAAATAATTCGAAACAACATTTTCCCGCGATTAAATTTCCAAAAGGTTAACGAGAAAGAGTTTCTCGAGGCGGTTTTCGTGACAATCTCGACGAGCACCTCCTTATCGGCTCTCGGGAAAGATTAAAGTTGGCGTGCAGTACGCGACTTTCTCCGACCTTTTTCCATTTTTTCTTTTTTCTTTTTTCTTTTTCAGGAAATTAATCCACGCGGGAGTCGTGCGAATCTCCTTCGAACACGGTCATACCCTTTCGTTTTCCAATCCCGATTCGAATCCCTGGACGTATTTCTGGGTGCGGTCGGAGCAATCAACTTCAAACGCCGTGTAATTTTCGCTCGATCTGTTCCTCGCGAGAAAGAACGAAGCTCGAGATCGATCGGATACAATTTGATTTTCCTTTTTTCTTTTTTTCGAAACAAACACACCGCTTACAAGTGTCACGAATCAGTTCTAAATTTATTCGACATTTCCTTCTCTTTTCTTCTTTCGTGATTTTCTTATAGACTTGGCGATAAATCCAGGGATTTAGAATCTGGAAGAACAGCGAAACCTGAGATTCTTTAAACATCACGAACCAACTTTAAATAGTGGAAAGTTCCTTCTCCTTTTTCTTTTTTCGGTCAAATCTCAAAGAAGAACGAAACTGGATACAGGGATCTTCAAGAACTCTGCGTTATTACTTAGGTTAGTGCGTATGAAGTGTTATTTATCAAGTAAACTGACAAAGGCATATGTACATGTACGGTTCGATACAATTTTCCCAATCGACAAGTTTCATTTTGCGAGCAGACTGCTTTTAGATCGAGCAAGTGAAATTTAAAATAAGCTGAATATTACCACCTTGAATATTCTTTCTGCAGTTTAAAAAAATTTCTCAAAAATATTCCCTAAATACCACATTAAACCCCGAATTTGTTGTTTAATTATAAATTTCTGAACTGGAGATGCGACAGTATTTTTATTTTAATCAATGGATTCGAAGCAAATATCAAAGTAAATGTCATTGAATTCACGTGAAAATCTTGATCACTCCCGGCAATTCATAATAATTTGACAAAAGTATCACAAATATTAACTAAATATACAGTTACTCGCAACTGATCAGTTCAAACTATCAAACGTCGCGTCTTACGTACATATCGAAAGTAATTACCAGTTCCACTATCGCGGTTGCAAAGTTATCCCGAGACAAACTTGCCAGCGCGTTAAGTTAAGTTCTCGAGCTCGGCCAAGATTCGCGCAGTCGCGAGTGAGAGCGAGTGTCAGCGATTTAACAAGAGCTGCTCGCTCGCGCGATAAAAACGCACGGACTCTCTTCCAGAAATTTATCGCAACGCGGCTGGCCTGGCTGGCCAATTACCAGGAGCGCGAGATTACCAGCAGATTTCTCAAAGTCGACGAGCGCGAGCCGGTTGAAAAATCGGCCAAGTCGCCGGCAGCTGAAGCGAGGAAATCATTTGTTTTAATCTGCCGCGCAATTTCTCAGCCCCTTTAGCGGGCAATTTAGCGGCTTCCGTCGAAGAAAAGCCTAATTACCCGTAAGTCGAATTTATCGCGATTTCGCGGATGTTTCTCGCGATGTTCGAGCGAACCTCGCGACACGGGAAACGAGCATTAAAGGAACAAGCAGCCGGCTCGATAAGCCGTCTGGCTGGGAGCTCTGTCACGAACGAGATCGTGCCACCTTATCGAGCAATTTATCTCGCCGCCTGCAATTGAATATCGAGCTTCCCCTCCGCGAGAGCCGCCGTTTTCGAGTTTACGCCCGCGTAAATATTGGCTCGATCCGAGGAAAGTGACGAAAGTCGTCGTGTACGAAACGGATCGGTTGGCCTCTTTGTTTGAAGAAGTTTGCAAGTTTGCACAGACTTTGATCGATGAGAGTCTGGAAGTCATTTTCTTCTGGAAATTTTCCTAAGTGAAGATAATCGAACCACCGCGTGTATCGAGGCTTCTGTGATCGAGCGAATTTTCAACGGGTTTCGTTTCGCGCTGCGTCGTTGCAATTTGTTCGAATCGAGAGTCTGCGAAGATCGGCGATCGACTGTTCAATTAACGTTGATTTGACGAGCGCGAGTTGCAACGTATGATGCAAATACCAACGAGACGAGAGTGGACGAGCTTGGTTAATTCTCGTTTCCAAGAAACTTGGGCAACGATGACGATGATCATCCCTGGATGAGGAATAAGGATCACGACCAACTTTTTCGTTGCAATCTAAGTTCTCCGCAACGGGCAGATTGGCTCAAGACACTATGACGACCAGCTGGTTCCAATTTTGCAGCGGTTTCCTCGTGTTCATTGAGGAGATTGAATGATATTTGGAGGTTACGGATGTTAGTCATGGGTGAGAGTATTGTAACAAACGGCCAATGAAAGATGTAAATAGGAAAATAAAATAAACGTGTACGTGGCTTTATCTCTAAAAGTTTGGGATTATTACGCGGTTTCGTGGAACGCGAGAACTTTGAAAAGAACGTTAATTGAAAATCACCGAAATGAGCACTCTTTGCTTGGAAATCTACGAAAATTAAATAACGAAGTCTGTTATTATCTGATTACAAATATCACTGCTAGAAATTTAAATACTGTTTCAAATATCATTAACGTTAGAAACTTCCATTATTCTTCTAGAATCTACTGATGTCACATTGTCAAAATTCGTTACCGATACTCGCAGCGCTAATTCCAACATCGAACAATATTGGCAAGAACTTTGACATAAATGCTCCTCTACCAGTACCGTACACGTTGTGCACTGCTAGTTAGCGCTCGTGTGGCGCTAGTGTCGCGTCACCGGTCGTCACAGTGTGTAACATTAAGCTTCCTACTAAAAACAAAAACACAATTCCAATGTACGATTCAACGAACAGGTGTGATTGCAGGTGTGAACCTAGGCGTCGGTGTGACAAGAAAGAAATCAGCATGATCAAAGGGTTAAATGTGCAATTCGTCTCTGTTCACCGATAAACACCGATGATAGGTTAAGCAGATAACCGGTGTGTGCACGGTGTGGCTGTGTGTGTACGTGTTGCTAAACGTGCGTGTACAAAGTGTTGAAAAGATAGTGGTAGATTAAAAGTGGTCGTCAGAGGGAGAAAGGGGATCGTCGGATAGTAATTGAATTGTGAAAGGACGACGAGAAATGGAGGGCGAACTCTCGAAGAAGAATAATAATACTTGAAGTCGTGTGACCGAAGCTGGCAAACAGCGATATAAAAGCGCACAAAACAATACGAGATTCAAGATTATATATATATATACACACACACACATGTATGTATGTTTATATATATGCGTCCATATATATCTATATATGTCATATAGATACGTATAGAGAGATACAGAGACAGAGATAGAGAGAGGGTGAGTTAAGAGACAAGGAGTTATGTGATCTTTCTCTTTTTTCTTCGTATGATGTTCTGTGAGTTCGTGTGTGTATTTCTGCGATGAAAAGTGGTACGAGAGATCTCTTTCTTCGTCTGTCTACGCGTGTATAGTTCGCTCCCTACGTTTCTTTCTCTCTCGTCTGAATTTTCTCACTCACTCACTCGCTTTTTCTTTCTCTTTTTCATTTGCCGGAGGGAAATGGTAGGGATTAAGAGGTTTAGATTTTAGAGAAGTTTCGAGCTTTGGATATATTTTTCTTTTTTTTTTTTAGTGGAAGAAGTTCTTTTTACGCGCCGTGTTAAATTAAAAAGAAAAAGTTTAGAGAAAAGTGTGACAAATTGATTGGTTGATTCGGTAATATTGATTGTTATCGCGTTTTATTATTATTCTGTGTCAAAATAGGCTGTGTGAATTTTTATTTCATTACCCGACTGGAAATCTCAAATATTGCACGTTTTCAATTTTCCATGCGCTGAAATCTGTAAACTTGTGTTCTCGCGTTAGAAAATACTCTGTCGTTTGACAAGAATATCCTGATCAACGGAAACGATTCGAACGCACAATACAATTCGAGATACGGAGAATCACCGTAATGTAATAACTTTAATTTTCAAACGATGAAATCTCGCGTGCACGTGTATCTGCGAAATGGGAAAGGAACATTTCTGGAAATTGAATGGAAATTAGTCGGAAGCGAAGGTGGAAAGAGAGAGAGAGAGATAGAGAGAGAGATAGAAAGATAGACAGAGAAAAATAGAGAGAGAGAGAGAGAGAGAGAGAATAAAAAAAGAGAGTGAGAAAGGCAGAGAATAAATTGCAACGAGAAGAGCCAAACGACACGTGAGACTGGAAACGCCGAACAAAACGGTTGGTGAGATCGAAAGCAGCATTTCTCTATCCTAAGACACATACGTGAGTAATAAAAGAGGTAGAAGCATGGGCCGTTTCATTAATACCTTCGACTTCGCCTAGACAAAAGCGTGCGACTACTATTTACATATATAATAATCATATAACAATCAGATAGAGATACGTACGTACATGTACAGGTGTTAGGTATAAATATGTCAACAGTGTGCGTGTGTGAGTGTAGTTTTGTGCTCGTGTGTCAATATACATATACGTATATATATTCATTATACATATATATATATATATATAGAGAGAGAGAGAGAGAGATACTTAAGAAACTTCGGAAGATGCAGTGGTAATAATAAATATGTACGGTATCATGCTGTTTGCGTTGGATTGTGACGTGCAAAATGTCTGCTTGTAATTATCGACGTAGGATTTTTCGAATTAAATATTACTTCCGATCCTCCGAGTTACGAAATAACTTTTTTATGATTGAAAAATATACTAATTGTGACCTCTGTGACCTAGCACGTTCATTGCGAATCGTTTAAGAGTGAAAATATAAAAGATCACAAATCTCTATTTGGACTTTATTTGTTTAATCTTATTTCACGTATAACATATCTTTATATTACAAAATTATTCCTGCTTTTTCACTCGTGTCTTATTTACACAATCTAAATATGTATGTGCTGACGCTGTGAACGTGTTAAATCGATCTGTTGTTTCAATCCTCGAGTGGACTTTCGATTGAAGCCTGTACCCAATTTACATCGAATTAATTTATTTTTGCCACATTAAAGATACAACGATATAATAAAGGATTACATAAGTAACGCCAATATATATGACAGATTATTAATTTAAAATCAAATGCGGCTCCAAATAATCCACTCAACGATTAAACCTAATAAACCGATTCGCTAATGACACAAAGATGACAAAAATTGACAAAATCCTGAATCACTTTGTATACGATATACGATTTCAAGAGAGAAAGCAAACAGAAACATCGCAAACTTTTGTTTCTCGAGTAAAAAACAAACTCGCCAACTGACGAGTTAATAAAAAAAAAAAAAAGAAAAAAAAAATCAGCCATTTGGTATATCGCAATCCAACACTTGCAGGTGGATTAGTAGAACGTCGCGGTGTTTGTGAACGACAATACGGCGTGTAACGAGACTAACTAAACACAAGGTGGTGTCTCTCTCGAGAAAATAGTTCGAACGCAGGTCTGAGCTTGGAAAGATTGATCGATTAGGCAAGTTGCTTGTCAATCGTTTTTTTTTCTTCTTTTTCTTTTTCTTGATCAATTCCCACTACTATCGTCTCCTGCTTTTGCCTCAGTGTTCAATGTCTGAACTGTGTTTTCGCGTGTATCTGTGTTGTTTTGTACGTGATGTGTTCCTTTCTGTGTATTCAGGTGTATATGTACATATACATGTACCGGTTTTGAAACGCCTTGGGAAACTCGTCAGAGAGAGAAAGAGAAAGAGAGAAAGAAAGAGAAAGAGAAAAGAGAAAGAGAAAGTGAGAGAGAATGAGTGAGAGAGTGAAAGACAGAGAGAGAGAGAGAAAGAGAGAGAGAGAGAGGGACAAGATAATGGAGATTGGTTAGATGTAGCTTTGGAAAAAACGAGGTGTGACAAAGTTTCATCAAATCAAATGGGCAGCATCTCTCGAGGGTCTCCTCCGCGACCGGAAGTGGCGGCAGTCGGCTCACCGGGTGCACCGTGTGTCCGCTGCTGCGTCCATCTTGAAACGATCTCTAATTTCTTTTTCTTTTCTCTACTACTAATTTTTCGAGCTCACATTGAAAAAAAAAAAAAAAAAAGTATTACTATCATTTTTCATTATTATTAATTTCTATTGCCACTATTGTTGTTACTATTATTTTCAAAATAATTCTGCTGTTCTCCTTGGACGTGTATAACGTGTGAAATGAATGATGTATCTTGGTAAATATTATTAGGATAATTTTTAGTAATATACTGTTAGGATGTTCCGGCATTCGATGTAATTTCATCATCTTTTGCGTGTTTCGCGTTTCTTCTGCGAGTAAAGTATTTTTCCAAAAAAAGATAGAGATGCAGATGTGAAGAAGGGGCAAGGAGAACAGCAGGGTTAGATAATTCATTCGCGTACGTTTTCGAGCTCGTCAAGAATTTACGTTCTTCACCGACGTAAAAGAAGATGGTACTACGTGAAGCAATTTAGCTGCCGTTTGCTTCCTTTTTTTCTTCCTCTTTTTTCTTTTTTTTAAATATTGTACATGAAGAGCACACGGGATGAACGTGACTAGTCTGTATTTGTCAACTTTTTTTAGTTAAAACGGAAAGGGAGTATAATTTCGTTCGCGAAAATTATAAAATACGTTGGAATTTCATTAACATTACAAGACACGACTGTTGCGATTATATTCGTCAAATTTGAAAACAATCTGAGAGTGTACATAGAAATTGGACGACATTTGTTGCAAATATATTTTTAGGAAAAAAATAGTACATAGGATAAATTAATAACCATATTGGGCATATAGCAGTATTGAAGATCGTTAATATAATTAATTATATTTTTGCCATTTATGCAAAATACCGTAAAATATCATATAATTATGCTCTCAGACTTGTTTCAGATTTTGTTAATACAATCTTGAAATTTTTATCTTTTAAAAAATTCTCTTACAGATATTTACGAATTTTTGTGAACTTTTACAAACTACAACAAGAATATATATTTCAATGTTTTATCCACAGTCTAATAAAAATATTTTCAAAACGGAATATTTAATCGCACAAACAATCAAGAAAAGACAATTTCGGTACTGTAACGTGAAACTAACACACGGTATGTCGAATCTTGAAATTGCTCGTCACGTTTCTCCCCTGTGATTTTCACATACAGCAATCACAAAAAGTATTTGCACACCATATTCATAAAAAAAAAAAAAAAAGTTACCCGAAATCTGACTGAGAAAAAAAAAAAAGAAAAGAAACTGGAAGAAAAGAGCGCACGCAGATACTTTTTGCAGCCTAATTGTGTGCGACTTGCGCGTTCGATTGAACTGCACACAAGATGGCGGAAACATCGTCGAGAGGATGACGAAGAGAATCGTGGAAGGCGATTCAGACGTCCTGTTTCAGAAGAAGGTGTTTCGCGTGTTTCCAAGGAGGGGGGGAGGACGAAGGATGACGAGAGACTGGGGTTTCTGGTATTTTAGTTACTTTAGATACCACAGTTCGTCAAAAGCAGCTGCGAACACAGTTACGCAAGGTGCACCGAGCTGCCTTATAACCAATGGGAGCTAAATAATGATAAAATGCGGAATGCTAGCTAGTAAAAATGCAATAGCTCGTCTAACAACTACGAGAACTAACACCATTGGTTATATTATGGTATGTATGTACGTGTCACTGGCACATACTCAGCGCGAGACAAGTACACTAACCGACCACCTTCAGATTCACTTCAAATTCTTGTCATCATTCGCGCGAATTATTTATTATTATTTTCCCTCTGATTAAAATATCGTGACTTCTTCTTTATTTACTCTTTCCATTCGTCCATTTCATATACACGTCAGCTCAAAAGTTTCAGCACAAGTGCCACAAAAACTTCTTTCAAAACTGAGAGGAAATCAAACGATATATTTTTCACAACGGAGGAATCTGCCAAGTAAGTTGATATATCGACAATCGTATGACAAAAAATACACATGCAGTTTGAACATTTCCACGATAAATACTGAATATCGAAATTAAAGGGAGAAAAGAAAAAAAGGCAAGTGTCCTGAGACTTCCAAGCGGCGGTGTACGTATTTCTCTTTTAAACAAGAAATCGACAAAGAAACGAGAATTTTCTATCGATCGCGCGGAACAAAGATGGAGAAGGTGAGTCGATTAGCGTACTCCTCCGCACCGGTCTCAAAGTATCTCTTCTCCAAAATGCTGCACTTCATTAGGGATGCCACATTCCATTTACATTGACGAAGCTTTCGAGAAAAGGTCTCTCTCACAGACTCGCGCGATCATCTCACACACACACACCCTCTCGTTCGCCTTAACCTAAATCTTATTCCGCGACACCCTTCGGTCAAATCGGTTTGACGTCCGACCCGTGTTTCCACTGAAAACGATCGTCGTTTTCCATGGAAAAGAGGTCGAGTCGGCGTCGAACTCGAACTTTCACGCCAAGGTATCACGACGAGTACGACGTAACGTAGCTTCGTGACGGGATCCTGGTACAGCGAGATGGAACTTTATTGATTTTCTTCTTCAAATTTTGTAATTAATAAATAATCCGTACTGTTGGACGCAAGAAAGTTTCTGTATTTAAAGAAAAGAAGAACACGTAACTTATAACAGAACTCAATTCTCAAAGGAAAAAATATTCAACAAAAGAAGGAATAAATTTTCCAATTCATTAAGTTTCGTAATTTTATTTAAATTTAAATATATTATTTTACTAATTTTAAATATCAATATACAAGAAATTTTTGCCCTTTTTGTTTGCGTCCAACAAGCTTCTTTCTATTCTCTTTATTTTTTTTTTTTTTTTTTTCTAGAGCAAGTAATTGCGTCGTGGATTTCGCACATTTCGAGGATCCCGTCACGTCGTCCGCGATCACTTAAACGCTAAAAAGCGATGGCAACGCGTCCGCGTGCTGCCGCGCATATTTCCCGGGCGGAATGTCGCGGCGGAATTTCAATTTGCAATGCAAAAGGTGCGTCGCCTGGTGCCATTGTCGAGTCGCTGGATCTCTGACGCGTGATGAATGCCGACTTGTACCGCTGCGAATTATTACGCACTCGTCGAGGGCGGTCGTTTTTCCAGCGATTTATCGCGCTTCCCCATCGAGCGGCTTTCCGCTCGCTTCCTCTCGGTCAAAGGAGCTTTCCTACGACTGAACAAGCTGTATAATATTCGCTGACGTTGCGTCGCGTTTCGAGTAGAATTTCGCGTAACGACGTGAAGAAAAAACTGCCCAGCACGATTCGTCTCGTTGAAAGGCCCAGAAGCAACTGTTCTCACTAGGAAATGAAGACAAGTTTTCTGCTATAAAATTTTATCGATATGCAAACATTCGAATCGATACGAAACAAATTACAGGCGCGATCGCTCAGTACTAGACAATGCCACTCCTACTATCCCATCCCACGCCCCTAACGAATCACGTGACTCAAATCAACCAATCGCTAATTTTCGTTGCATTAGCGTTGCATCTGAAGAGCGCACCGATTTTTTGGGTTAAAATCACTTTCAGTGATAAAAATTCACTGTGTACGTTTGTGAGCGAAAGACGACAAATTCGATTTGTTGTCGATACCTACCATATATAGATATATAGTTCGATCATTCTAAAATAATTGTTTGAATCTTAATTGGAAAATTAACTCGACGTCTTTGCAACGAATTTTGAAATGATTAAGAATCGTCACATTTACGAAACACGCTATTACAGGGAACTTGTTATGAAATTATTAAAAGAAATTTAGATGTATTTATGCTTTGTGAAACTGCCCTCAAATGCAAGAATTCCTCAAGTTTCATCAAATAAATGGCAAGATTATCTAAAAAGATGGAAAACTAATTTCCACGCTTAACAGATAGAAGCACTTGCGATCAAACTGTCATCTTCCAGCATCGATAAATTAGATCGAACAGAATCATCTCATAATTTTTGCTTTTTTTTCTTCTTTTCCCATTATGGATCGAGTAACGTATTTTATATTAAATTGGAATAATAAATACTTCGATCTCTTGAAACTTTATGAAATCATAGAGTCTAGACACAATGATGCAAAAATGTCAGACGAAACCTTGGAGTTCCTCTTCACAGTATCAATATTAAAATATGGGACAAAGTAATAGTTTCCTCTTTCTCTTCAATTTTAACCCCCAAATTGTATCTTGCAGACTTGGGATATTCAACTTTATTCTTTAAGGAATTATTCGACACTGATCACAAAAATCTAAAGCCACGAGATATCAAATTTGTCCAAGTGACAAGTTTTTTCGATTTTTTTTCGGAAATCTGAAATCCATAAAACGAGTCAAACAACGAAGGGACAAAAATACACCTGCTGCGCCTGTGTATGTTTCGCAGGGAGTCCAGTCGATCGAACTAGAACTGGAGCGAGAACTGTTGTCGCGTTTGATTTGTCCAGAATTCCGTGAAATTTGTCGCGGCTGATCAGAGTCGATCGCCTCGTCTCAATCGACAGACGAGAGAGAGAGAGAGAGAGAGAAACGCGCGCGTTTTCCACGAGGCCAGGACGATGGATAATCGTCAATGAGTTTAATTAATCCCCTTTCAGCGGGCTGCTGCAACTGGAACAGCTATATTCCACTTCTCGGATTGGCTGTTGCCAACGACGGATGCGACTCGCTTCCTGTCAGGATTCTACGCCACGATCGAAATAGACCTCCCCTTAGTCGTGACCTAATAGTCCGAGCATCAGTGATTGTCGCCGTCTTTCATTCGATTAGCCACTTCGATTGATCGAACGACTATTAGGTTAACGAGAGACCCTTACGATTGAAATCAAAAGTCGAAGAGCACAGTTTAACAGTAGCACCTTGATAGTGCTACATTCGAGGAAGAGATTTTTGCAGGGCTTGGATTTAACTGTAAACATTTCTAAATTATTTCTTTTCTAAAGTTTTCAATTAACTTTTACATTAAAATTTTGATTCTGTTATAAAAGTTCAATTTTAGTACTTGAGTTATTTTCTTAACTGATATTTTAAAGTAAAATATAAAAGTTTATACTCTTTTTCACTTAGTTAGCAGTTAGCATTATTTAAGGAACTGAAAACAGGATAAATATAGATGAGCATGCAAGTCTGGATTTTTATGCATTTATATGATTCAAGGTTTCAACCTCAAACCTGTGTAACATTTAACAGTAAATTTGTTTGAAAAAATTTAATTTTTTCTAAAACTTTTTCTCACTTCTGAAAAAAATAAAAGTTTTATTTCCTAGAACAGAAGACTGAAAAGTAAGGATGTTATATCAGAATTAATTGAAAATTTTAACAGTTTCATTCAAGCCCTGGATTTTTGAATAAATGCTGAGCTACAGCAATATATCTTCTGTGCAATTACTATACGTATTTATGAAACTAAAACTCATCCAAATTTAGTACAATGGTAAAATAGTTTTTTATCTTTTCAACTCTTAAATTTAACTCTTTAAATTTGTATAAAAATCTGTAATCTATTGCATTAGATATATAATAGTATTCAACACTACTGTGTAATGTTGATTTAAATATACTAAATTCATACGTAACTTTCAAAACATTATAAGGAAGGTTAGTCTTTTTGTTTTATTAATGTTGAAGACCAACTTACAATTAGATAATTATATAATTTCAAGAAATATTTTATACTAAAGATGTCTTTCTTTTCAATGACTCTTGCTGCATCTAAAACAGGATTGTTTCCTTCAAAGTTGTTTCAGTGACATTACCAATGATTGAACAACAAGAATTTGTGTCAAATATATGCGTCAGAAGTTTCCAAATCACTCAACTTACACAATCATCTGAGATTAATTTTCAAATTGACCAAAAATTCAATCGCTGTAACGAATCAGCCTTCGAACGATGATTGGTCTCAGTTCCTCAACGACAAAACAAATCAAAATCATCGATCAAGACGTTCTAGTTTCTAGTTTCATCATCAAGGAACCTGACAATTAACGATTAAAAATTTCCACAAGATCACGGTGAGACGACGCGAGTTTTGGGAAAAGGATGAAAATGCCAGATCGTCCAGCGGGCAATGGACGTGCGTGACACCGTCAGTAACCGATGCTATTGGGTTACCGATGCCGTGGGAGCTTGATGAAGTGCGCTCGAGTGTACTTGACGCAAAGACGCTGAATATGCAAGCTCACCGGATGCCGGTTGTCGGCACGATGTATTACTGCGGATCTTATCCAGACCGCTGTCATCCATATTGAAACCTATTTGCATTTCAAACTCTCCAGTACACTTCGAATCCACCCTCCCCCCCCTCTCTCTCCCTCGATCTCTCTATTCCACTGAATTTCTTTTTCTTCCCGATACCTCCGAAAGCACCGATTTTCTCATGCATAAACGAGCGACAATTAGAACGGCGACAAGCTGTTCTCAGAAGCGAATCCAGAGAATTTGACTGACGAGCTTTCTGCTCGTCAGAGTGAATCGAATTACCATTATTGAATTCTCCCCTGAGTAAATATTGGACGAACGACCGGGGTTGTTTCGTTATTTCGCGAGATCCGAGGGAATCTCAATTGGAGGCCCAATTCCGTTTGGATCGCGAGAGGATACGATCTTCGACGTGCATTTAGAAAATTCGACCGGGACGTTGGAACGAAACGAGGAGTCAATGAAATTAAAACTGTCGAACGCCAGTCTTTTTATAAGATTGTCTGAACGATCTAATTCACGATTTTATTTCAGACGGAGAATCGTCCAAGCGAGTCTGGAGAATTTGATCGACGAGCTCTCTGCGGAGTGAGTCGTCGCTGTTGAATTTTCTGAGTGAAGTTGTTGAATTATTTTGATCGAGAATCTACCGTGACTGAAAATTCAATTCGACACGTGAAAGAATCTTCGATACAAAATTAGAAAGTTCCGATTCGGTCTCTGGAGATGAAATCGGAGTAGGGCGAATGAAATTTTAAACTAATGAATTCTGAAAATGTACGTTGAGCGTGCGTTCGATTTGAAGTAGAATTTTAATAGGGAGCAAAATTAAGTTTGCGACAGAGGATAGAATTGAGAAGTTCGATTGACATTATAATGGATAGTAAACAAAAATAGTTTCTGAAAATAGATAGAAAATATGTGAGATTGAGACTCTAACGATTCTAGAAACGAAATGACGGATTTGGTTTCAGAGAAATTGAAATTAAAATTAAAATTATTAAACTTTAAACGTGAAAAATTAAAATAAAAATAATCTTTAAAAATGCTTTAAAAATGTATGTTAAAATTACAAATTGTTCACTTTGATTGAAGTTGATAATCTTGTTCGATTCGGTTCGCAATAGAAACAAATTTCGAAACGAATCTAGAACATAGCTCGAGGATATTGCACGGCAAATGAAATTAAAACTATCGAATTTTGAAAATGTTCATATCGAGCAAAAATGGCAAAAATATCATTGGAAGAGATCAAGAGTGGAAAATCTCCAGAGTAAATTAAAGAAATTTAATTAACCGGCTTTCCAGAGATATTGAACAGTAAACTGAATTACAATCCCCTCCGTGGGATCTAAGAAGAGAAATTGAAACACAAAGTTGTTCGATCATCTTACGAGCAGAGATTTGATCTACGATCCAATAATTAAAGGCTTTGTCATCGTCCAATATTAAATTTCAAATCGTCTCTATGAAATCCTAAATCGTCCCTACGGTGGAAATATTATTCTTACGAAAAATATTTTCACATATCGAGAACCGATTTATTCGCTGATAAAACTGAGGGGATCTTTCGTCTTAAGTAACCGATCTCGAATCACTGTTCTTCGACAAAGAGATTCTACAACTCTTCAGAGAAACGTTACTTGACTAATCATCTTTATCTCGCGATTCTCTTACTCTGTTAGCCGTGTATAACCAGTATATTCTACAATCTTGGTTAAAATTTTGAAAGATCAAAATTCCAGTGAAAATCAAAATATATTCGCAAACGTCAGAAATGCTAGAATATTTTAATACATGGAGAAACATTTTGTTTATGAAATTCATTCTTTGGTAACAATGTTCGCTATCAAAACGAAACACAGATGAAATTTCTAATTTCCCATCCTGATTTCTCCTAATTTTTCCTTTCTGAATAATTAAAGAAATATGCAAACATTTGAATCGATAGAAAACAAATTACAGGCGCGATCGCTCAGTACCAGACAACGCCACTCCTACTCGAGGTCTCCCCACGCCCCTTGACGAATCACGTGACCCAAATCAACCAATCGCTAATTTTCGTTGCATCAGCGTTGCACCTGAAGAGGCCCGATTTTCTGGGTTACCTCCGCTGAAACCCAAGAGGTTAACAAACTAACGATTCCCACACCAGCGGAAATTCCTCGCAGAGATTGTCAAAAAGAAGTCTCAACAACGGGGGATTCACGCCGCGACAATGGCACACCGCGACTTTGCACCTTCACGGGGAAGTGATTTCACCTGCTACGAACGTTCCTCGTCGCCATCGCGCTGCAAAAAGAACGCCGCTCGAAGAGACTCAGCCACCCGCGATCCAGTTTTCACTTTTCTTCTCAATTCTCAAAGTGGGCTGCAGCTGCATCCACATTTCGTGCTCTCGCAGCGAACATTCCGGAGTGAAAACAACCGTCCCGCGGCGCCGCTGCGTCTCTTCGAACGAATGATCACGATCCCCGAGCATCCCCGTGACCAGGCTGCCTGTCCTCTCATCCGCTCGGTTCTTCGAGAGAGAGTCTGTCTCGCAAGAAGAATCGCGTCACGTTCTCGCGAACGATTGCAGATCGTCGGAGGACGTGGTCGAAGAATGGAAACACGGGAGGAGGTGGGAGAGAGGAGAAAGATTGCAAAAGTTAGGATCTCGCGGATGGGGGATGAAATGGTCGCGAAACTCGTCGATCGGTTTCGAATTCCTTTCGCGAAAGGAACTGGGTGGCTGTAGAGTTTGAGTGGAGTTTTCCAAGGGTAGGGGAAGGTTGGATTAACAGGGTGTAGGGTCGTTTGAGATCTCGAGCGGGGCGAGTTCATCCTGGTGACGAGGATCTCGAGAGGCCTGGGACACGCGGCCGTGTGGTCTTAAAATCTAACTGTATTCTCAGGGGTAGGTTGACAGGGGTGGGCTCGCAGCCTGAGGGCGACGTGAGCTTACCTTGCTTCCCCTTTCGTTAAATATGATTTCCACGTCGAGGATCGGCCCGAATTGCTGGAAAACAGAAAGCAGTCGTCTCGAGAATTCGTTACGGTGGTGTCTCTTAACCTTTAGAGGACCGGATCGTGTTTTTCACAGCGAATTCTCGAAAATTTCGCGCACTTACTATTCAAATTTGTACGAAATTCGTGTAAAATTTTTGTGATTCACTCTCGCGAGAAAGAAAATGGGGTTGGTCCTCTAAAGATTAATAAAATGTGAAGATTATTTGCCATCAATTATTTATCATTGGCCACTGATTTTTATATTATAGTCCTCTAATGTTCACAAAATGTTTCTTGAATATGAAAGAAGAGTTATGACATGTTATCAAATGTGTGAATATTAAAATATACACAATCAAGTATTTACGTGAAGTAGAATATATAAATCAAACCGTGAAGCATAGAATAAGATTCAGAATAAAAGAATGAAAACTGTAAAGTACGACCTGCAACTGATATCGTTGAGTCGAGACATTTAATTTTATAATGCTACAATTAGCGTCTCATATTTCACGCGATAAAAACCACTAATAAGTCTCCGTCACATAAAATACACAAGATTAAATAAAACTACACACTCTAATATTAGGCGTTATAAATCAAACTACAATGATTAAGGATTATTCGATTGTTAAGAACATGTACGTGAGATAAAAATTTCAAAATTAATATCATTTATGTGTCAATTGATTGTGTCATTAAACTTTAACAATCCAGCAATCAATCAAGTAAACAGTCGAACGAAATTAAATTCTAAACGACGTTGACTTGATCATTGTAAATAATTGTACAATTATCAAATAAAAATACGAGATTGATCAAAGATCGTTAATAAAGAAAAGAGGAAAAGAAATATTCGGCAATTTTCGAGGAAACAAAGACATTCGCGCGAAAGAAAAGTGACACTCACCCCGAACATTGCCCTGAGATCAGGGTCTCGAAAACGGAAAGGTATATTGCTGACGTGAAGGCGTTTTGGTTGACCTTTCAGATCGGAACCCTGTGTCGCGGTTGCAGGCGTGGTTGCACCCGAAGTGACAGGTACTAGGGTGCTGCCTTCGACGGCACCCTCAGGGTTGGTCTCGTTGCCAGCAGGCGTGGGTGCTGGTTGCTGACCACCGCCTCCTGCAGCTGCAGCTGCCGCGGCCGCCACTGCTGCCTGAAACACCTCCGACTGTTGTCGAAGATCCAACAGCCACATCAAAATCGTTATATAGTTAGCACGCGTGTGAAATTGACTCGAGACTGATCGGCAATCAATTCGTTTCTTTTCGCTTTTGTTCGCTATTCAAGCGTATTCGACGACGGACACTTAAATTAATGTGTGTACTGTTCGAGATATTATTTAAAATAAAAATGTGAAGTACACAACAATCGTAATAACTTTTCATCTTCTAATTAATAATCGGAATAAAAAATTCCCAAGTTCAAACTTTAATTGACCAACCCCCACGTGCAACACAGTGGAACGATAAAATTTTCGCAAAACGTTGCGAAGATATTCGATGGCAGATTTAGAGACGCGATCGTTAGCATTCCTGCGCGACAAGCGTTGCAGGAGCCGCAAGTAGAAGCGGCTGTAAGTGGTCAGCCGCACGGCCGACCTTATCTCACTCGCGCCACTAACGAGGCTAAGTGAATACACGTCGCGTATAGTCAGACGCAGCTGCGTGAAATTCCTGGCCGCGCCACTGGATACTAGAGCTCAGCCTTCAACTTTATCACGTTTGTCACTACTCAGACATCCCCCCTGTAATAACTATCCGCGACTACGGAAACTAAAGCAATCTCAACCACGACTCTGTTATTCACAAACGCTTTGTTAGAACCAGATGTTTCGACTGTTTTGCGTAAAGAACTGGTAACCACGTACTAGCTTGATGTGCTTTGTAGAAAAGAGAAAAGTAACTGTAATATATATATTATATAGGCTATTGTTATATTGTTTATAGTAATGAAAAATTGATATTTTTGCGGATTTGATTTAAAATATAGGATATTGATAGAAAACTTTGTGCATTAAGTGTTGCAGGAGAGTTTATATTTTGTGTAACTTTGCAATTTGGAATTATCTCATTCTCCGATCACAGGGAGAAATTAAAAAATTAATTAGTAATTTTTATATGATTTTATGCCTGGACAATTAGATTGCTGTATTTTATGAAATTCACTCGTTGAATTTTATTCCTTCGATTTCCAAATTTGTCTTTGTTTCACGTAGGAAATATCATAATGACATATTTACTATAACACGTTCTATACATCTTTATACAATGTACGTACAATAATCAATAATCAATGACTTTAAAAATAATTTCAAATAAATAATTTCTTGCAGAATTCAACCGGATTTCTACCTTAGAATTCAACGATCAATGATTTAGAGAGCAATTTCAAGTTTCCGTTCTTATTTTAATTGAGCAAGAATCTACTGATCTGAATAATTAATTGCAAGAGCACATATTTAAAATGAATCAATTATTGAAAATGGCTTTGAAAGTAACCACAAATTCTTATTATCCTGTTCTAGAATTCTTGCGAGTTTCAATTTTGGAATTATCGGAAACTTGAGTGGAATCTACTCATTTTTAATTCAATTTTCGCTAAATTAATTAAAAGAGAACATATTTGGAATAAATCGATTCCTAATGGATCTAAAAGCGACTTCAAACTCTTGTCCCGATTGAGAGTCAACGATCTCAAATCTAACGTGAACCTTTCGTGAATGTTCCACTTCTATTTTTTGAGTACCTAATCCATAACGAAGTCTCGTAATCTGCGACGCTTGAAATGATTGCAATGCTTCGCTTACTAAAGGTTCAAAATTCATGTCGCAACATATTGAATAAATATGTCAAAAGATACGTACGTATTTCGAAACTAATGCATTCTGATTCTAATCCTGAAACGTGGGAGACTCACGAATTATTCATCGACGATGCCCACCCCGCTGCTGTCCGATACTCCGTAGAGATTAGGGGATATTCGAGGGGACCTTCGATACGCTTCTCACGCATTCTGCGATGCACGAAGCTTGTTTCACGGTGGATTAAAACTTTGTCCCTTCGAGCCTCGGGGGATGAAGGGAGAATGGAAGAGCGATGGCCACTTTCGATGGGCTACTCGGGTGCATTTTCGTTTGGTATCCTCTTCGAGGATTTTTGATGAGATGTAAAATTTTATTGATACGCAAACATTTGAGTCGATACAAGGCGCCAGACAACGCCACTCCTACTCGAGGTCTATGCCACGCCCCCTCGCGAATCACGTGACCCAAATCAACCAATCGCTAATTTTCGTTGCATCAGCGTTGCACTTGGAAGAGGCCCGATTTTCTGGGTTACCCCTGCTAAAATCGCTTTCAGTGATAAAAAAAATTCAATTCGAACTCGATCCATTTCTGGATAACTCTTGATTACCAAAGTCGATAATGAAACAAAAATCTCTATTTCGGGTCCGCGCGCGATAGGCGAGAGTCGACAGAAATGAGAAATGATACGGGAACTTCTTCTATCGTGAATTTGCAATTTAAGCAGGAAATTGGTCGCTCAACCCGGATCGGCGGAAGACTAATGATGCCAGTTCTCGGCCAGTGTTTTCGCGAAAGCCTCTTAGACCCGTGTCTTTTTGCGGTTACTGCTTTAAAGGAATCGTGGAAGAAACAAATGACCAGGAGTTTTCGGGAACGATAAATTCCTGCCAGCGAGAAGAGGAATCCCTATTACTTATGTGCCAGCGGAAGGACCATCCACGAGAGATCTACGAACGTTTCAGGGTTAATAATACTCGATCCGAAAAATCTCCCGTTGAAAAATAGAAACCAGTGTCACTCGCAGGCCGCTTATTCTCCCAGCAGAAAATATATGAAAATCATTTGTAATCCCAAAGAGGTTTCTTCGAAAGCATTTTGTACTTTATTGCGTGCTTGCGACATAACATCCATCCTGCATCTTTACTTTATTATCACTATCATTATATTTTTGTAATATCGACGTACGTATCATCTTCGCGCAGAAGAAACAGAAAAATCGAACCATCTTGTTCGAACCATAAAATGATACTTCGAGTACCACATAACTTTGAGCCAACAATTCGAATTTACAGGCAAAAAATGGTCACCCGACCCGGTTGAACGTGCAGGAAACGCGCGTTTCTCGATACCGTCCGTTTGTTCAAACGATCCCGGACTTCCTTTTCTCCCTTTCTCGCTGGACAAACGCAGGAAATTATAACTCCGGCATAAATCAACATGTCAGAAGCACCTTTGAGCCAGCGCGTTTTCCAACCTCGTCATCAAACAACTATCCGAACCAATTACCCAACCCACGGTGTAGCCTCGCAGATAGCTGGGAACAGTTACGAGAGCGCGTACAAACTCGAAAGCACGCGAAACTCTGTCGACTCTCGCGATGGTCGGATGGAGGGAAGGAGTCTCGCTGAAGGGAAGCTCCTCGAAAGCGGGCGAGGGCAAGGATGTAGACCCCTTATCGTGGAAAATTCGCGAAACACTCGAACAAAACCCTTGAGACCGGTCCCCGGCGTATCGTCGTATCGGTTAACGAGCGGGCAAGCTTCGCCCCGGCGAGAAAAGAAGAAGAAAAGAGCGCCGAATGGAAAAATTTCGCCCGAGACACGTCGGGCGGGGGGAGGAACTTTGCCCCGCGGCCTGGCTCGCTGTCGATGAAACTGGATCTGGTCTGGATGGATTTTTCGTCGTTGAAAGAACGCGGGACGCGACGTCCGCGAGGCGACGCGAGCGACGGCCGTTCATTCAGCGTGCTCGTTGAAAGGGAACTTTTAATTTGCGCCTCCGCGCCGCCACGAGCGATTTCAATAGAGGGCTGGCTGGCTGGCTGGCTGGCTGGCTGTGCTTGCTCGAGCCTCGTCGTTCGACTTTCCGCCATTGTGTTTGGCAAAATACTGCGCGATACTGTCTCGCCCCATCACCACCCTCGCCGACTCCCGTGGCCTCTGTTGCCCCGCGATAATAGTCCTCGTGTGGCTAAACGGGGTGATTCTACAGAGACAAGATAATTTGCCTTGTTTTTCGGTTTGAAACTCGAAACTTTGCTCGCGGAGACGAGTGTCGCGGTGTTTGTTGCCGTCGAGAAAGAGATTGGAGAATAACTGACGATTCGCGCTGTTTCGCGAAAGGTAATCATTTCAGTTTGTGGGTACACAAACGAGTACTGTTCAATTCTATTTAATTGGAATTGGAATTGTTGGGTATTTGTTTTTTGAGAAATGCATCGTCCGGTTTGTTCGAGTTTGGAATAAACTCGTTTTCATTCTAATTTCCTACGTTTCAAAGTAATTCAAGTTTGAAGTATATAAATAAATACAGTCGTTTGTAACTTAATGATACTCAAAGTGAAAGGAAAAAAGTACGAAGATCAGCACAACAGCTAGTTTTTCTAAGAAAAATCTTTTCTAAAAACCAGGTTAAAGGATAAGGATCGAAAAACGAGGATATTCTTTGTAAGACAATTTGGCAATAATTTGTTAGTAACCTAAGTTTCTTACTAAGGATATTTTAAATTAGCTAGAGGATTTATTATATACACTTCGTATAAGATAATTTGACAATAAGAGTTGAAATTTTACGACGAACATTTTGAACATGTTTTGAGAATAATAATTGCCACTGTCAGTAGTTTTCTTCCGAAAAGAAACTTCAAGTTACTCACAAGAGCAAGAAATGAAAAACAAAAGCGCATCTTGTAGAAGATGACCGAGCAGTAAAAGTTGTTGGAAAGTTTTGTTACAACAAATAAATTAAAAGTAATCAGAAAGTGGAAATAAATTTAAACTAATTGGAGAATAAGAGTCGAGGAAACAGAGATTTATTTTGTGAAAACGACAGACAATAAGAGGAAACGACAAGAATCGAAGAAACTTTCGCGATAAATACATTGAAAGTGAGGAATAATACAGACTCGTGAATACAGCGGTAAAGTCCATTTAACCGAGCTCCGTTTGTTGAAATAAAATTTTAGCCAGCCGTGTAGCCAATTAACTGAGTTTCTTGTTGATTGAATCCATTTATCCAAACGTGAACTTCTATTGTTTGAATGAGAGAATTGCGGTTAGAAGGAGAATTAGTGAACTTCGCTTATACGAACTGTGCGCTCCCCGATGGGGAGCTTTGCGTTAATGAAGTTCTCTAATGGAAATTCTGAAGTTCAACATAGGCGACGCGAGATTCCGAAACGACCGAATTGTATTGATTAATGTTGATAATTTTCAGAGGTACGTAATTTTTATTTTCTTTAGAAATACATTAAACTCTCCGTCGAAGCAATTATTTTACGAGATAGCGACTAAAAATCGAAGATGACATTTTATTAAAATAACGCAATCAAATTTCAATTTAAAAAATAACGGGCCAATTTTCTCCAATTCGATCTTTTCGATACAAGCGTCGAGTGAAATGAAAAATCACTTTGGGAGCGAAAACCGATTTTATCGGGTAACAGTCCAATAAAATCCGAAGCAAGGATTCCTCGACGTCCCGAGTGAGGACAGCCTGTCGATCCTCGAAATTTCCAGGAGCATGTCAGATATCTTCCCCCCGAGTGTGTCCTAGCGGAGGAGGACCACGCGAGAGACTTGTCAAGATTCTTCCGGCAACTAAAGTGGCCTCTCTGAAATCGCCTAATCCTCAGGTAGATTCACGAAGGAGATCGAGGGAGATCCTTCGGTTTTCAAAGACCAGGTCCTTCAAAGCAGATTCCACGGAAATCCCCCTAGACGCGTGATCAGTTTTCTCGTGCTTTCGATCCATCGCGTCACTGAAGGCCGCGAGTAGTCTCGAGGCAACTCGACAAATCCCCCTTCAATTCTACATACATCGTATAATATGATACAACCTGTTCAGGTATATTCGAATTTCGAAGTGGAAGTACATTTTTGCGAGAGAAATTTTTATCAAGCGTGAACGACAGAGGGTCGGAGTAATTTTTAACTGTCAAGGAGAGCTTTGTTATATTTTTTTGAGATTATCCGAAGGAAATTTAAAAGAAGAGAAAACTTACTTATAAAATCCACAAAGAAAATATACGCCTGATATGGGTCAAAATATTTGCAGTTAGACCGAGCTTTTCAAAACAAAAAACGACGCTGAAAATTATTGCAGCAACGGTGACGTGACTTTCGGAAAATGTCAGGTACCATCTGACGCGTGCGTCGATGACGTCCAGGCGGAGGATCCACGCGGGCAAAACGAAAATGCGGCTTCACGAGTCGCTGACTAACCGGGAGCGGATAATTGACCAGACGAGCGACGAACAAAGCGACCACGTCGTCCGGAACCACGACATTGTTCGAAACTCTTCACGCTCGGCTCAACCCTGCCCCGAAATGCTCCGCGTGCACTTCGTTCGTGCCTGGGTTAATTAGACACCGTCATCCGCGACCGACTGTCCCTCCTACGTCCTGATTCTTCCTCGAGTCACGATAATTCGGCAGTCAGTTCGACTGCGCAGAGGGGGGGATCGTTTTGGCCGGGTCTCCAGTTCTCGCGTCACGAGCGAAATGTAAAATGATGGAATCGATGCGAGGTGGAGAGAGAGAGGAGCACGTGCTCAGAAAGGGGAACTAAAGCGAGTCGAAATTGGAGAATTTAAGTGGCGACCGATGGATTGCTCGATGGGGAAAGAATATTGAACGAATGATGCAGTTTAGCTGATCGATAGAGGTGTGCATATTACCTTTCGTTCGAAAATTAAATTCGTTCGAAGTGGGGTAGTAGTTAAATAAACAAGTGTCGGCGTAGGGAGGTAAGTGGATGTTGGAAGGACGAATGGACTTTGGGGGTCGTGAGAAAGTCATCATGCGTTTCGTCTCGGAGTCACTGCCTAGACTCATCCAGTGGGGCTGATGGCAGCGACCCCTAAACGCTTAGGCAACACTGCTTTTGCTTAACGTCGGAGATCGGTAGGACCCTCGACGCGCGCAGCCACTTTGCGGTACTATTCTTTTTTCAGAAATTTTCAATTGTAGCATCGTTTGTATTATATACACACAGTGTCATTATATTTATTTAGTGCATTGTAGTGTTTAATTTCTGATTGCAAAGTGAGTGCCTTCAAATAAAAAAAAAAAAAAAAAAGAAGAAATTTAATAAAAATTCTCCCTTTGAATATCTAAATATCAAAAAAACGAAGGTGTTTTGGAGAAAATTAGCAATGAATCGTATGAATTAGGAATTTCCAAACTTTTCTAGCACAAACGTGAAGTCGCGTATTTTTTCTTCTCCATTGACTTTCTCCCTTCTTCCAATCTTTCACTTTTCTTCAACAGCCGAAACCTTTGCTATGCTCCAAACCGCCCTGGTGAAAGATTCATGGACAAAGATTTTACGAATTTCCATACTATTGTAGATCGCTTTGCCCAAATTTCTACATTTAATATAAATTTATTTTCCTTATTGTCAGAGTTTCTCAAGGTTCTTTCGTTCTTAAAGTTCAACTTCAAATCCCTGATATTTGACAGCGCGAATGAATATTTTCAACTCGTAACAGACCCCTCGACTGATTTCATCTCATCACGCTTCCCCCCGAGAAACCAAAATCTCCATCGTGCTCTAAACTCAACAGGCGAGGAGAATCAGGGAATTGGTAAGGGGACGAATGAACAGAAGAGAGAGAGAGAGAGATTACACAGTTCCAGCCCTTTAATTAAAAGCTGTTGTCAAGCGTGTCTACTAACGCGGTGCCACGGAGAATTACCAATCTCCCTCTCTTGGCCAGTCCGGAATCCAGCCAACCGTCTAGTAAATCGATTTAACGAACGAAATTACTTTAATTAGCGCGGCTAATTAGGCGGCTTTATGAGTCGCGCTAATTGCCGCGACTAGGCGCGCCGCGACGAGTTATCGCGCGCTTAAACAAATTTCGAGCGTTTGCGCGACGAGCCGAGAGAGAGAGAGAGAGAGATTTTAGCTTCATTCGCGCGCGATGACGACGACGACGACGACGACGACGACGACGACGACGCGTAAGGGGTGGAAACAGGCGACAGGATATTTGTTTGATGAAGCTGGTAAACCGTGCGGAAAGAACTGGTTGATCCGGCTTTTGTAGAGAAGGAGCATATCGTTCCTTTGACACGAGTCAGTTGACGCAAATTGACTGGTTAAAACCACCGGCGAAGTGGTCTCACATCGACAGTCTTTAATTCGATGCTTTCTACCGTGCGTTAAATTGTTATCGAGGAGTGTTAATAAAGGGTGCACCGAGGTGCTTTAATTTGTTGATTCAGTATCGCGTGTCAAGTGAACGAATGTTCCTGTGTTGCGTACAGGATTCGACTTTTAATCGTTCCAGACGTGTTGGTTCGTATTGCAATTAATTGCGTTAATTATCATTGTGAAATTGAAAGGAAAATACGAGGAAAGTAATAAAAATACTCAACAGAAAACGACAAACGTGTGGAAAATAAAGAACATCTCGAAGCGTAGCTCAAAATGAACGAATCCAGCTATAAATCAAACTATCAACGAACAATCATTGTATTACTTTGAACAGTTTGCAAGCTAATCCAAATCAAGTTTCAAAAAAACTTAAAAAGATACAAAGCTCGTGTGAAACTGCAGAAATCGAAATGAAAAACGTTGAGAAGAGCTTCGTGAATCGCTCGTTTCGAGCAATTCCTTGATATTTAATACTTCCAGACAATCTCTCTCTCTCTCTCTCTCTCTCTCTCTGGATTCCAGATGAAACTTTATTTCGTTCCCCTGGCTCCATGGAACTTTCTCTATCCCGATCTCCCACTGCCCCTCGACTCGCGCCACTCGTACGCGCGTGGGATTACGTGACGAGGATTACGTGACGTGACGTAATAATGGGAAATCAGGCGCCGGATGTGTGGATGTTCCGTCGGAGGGGGGCGGCAAAGGCGGCGGAGCAAGGACGAACGGTTTTCGAAACAGCGAACCGAAAGTAAGTTGGACAGAGAGCTAAAAGCGGTTTCCGTGTGGCGGCCCGAGTGGTCGATCAACGTGCTGTGTGACCTCGGCTTCACAGGGTCGCGTCCCGCTATTGCATCCGCCGGAAGAGAGCGTTTCCCCCTTCTTGTGAAGTGCAGCGAGAGAGTGTCAACGCACGGTACACGAAACGGCTTGGTGAGTCCCGAAAATTCTCTTTCTCTCTGCACGCTTTCAGTCTCGAGGATTCTTTAAATATATACACGACGTTTGAACGACGCGTTTCAACGTTTTTTAAAATTACGGGGCGAACTGTTTCTAACAATGTTGTTATTTTTATACCAGTAGTCTCAACCTTTCGTTTCAAAAATGTAAGCATGCAGATTCTAATTACGTTACAAAGTGATGAATAACAACGCACCGATTATATTTTACGATCGATTCATTGAATTAATTTCTCAACGTATCCTCCAAAGTTTCTTGATTACTTTGACACACAATTGCAAATCATTGATGCGAGAAGAAACTAGATATTCTATCTTATTTACTGAAGGCTAAACCATCATCTCTAAATTTTACGAGTACGAATTCAATGAAAGAAACAGAAATCCACTAAATCCTATAATTGAAGCTACAAATTTTTACTTAAAAAAAGAAAAAAGTGCAAAGACAAGCTTATTAACACAAAAGTACTTAAAATATCCAATCACTGAAATAATCATAATTAAATCATTCCATGAATTTACAAAAATAAGAATCTGCATAAACACCGGCAAATTCTCCGTAAACGTGTAAATATTTCCATTCCGATTGTTGTGAAATCGGCACGTTGAAACCAACGAATAATAACAATAACAGTGACGATAATAAAGGTATTTAAGCGCGCGTTACTTACAATAGCCTGTTGATCGACGCCGTTCGGAGGCGGAGGCGGACTGAAGCTGGCCGCGGTCGGGGCACCGGGGGCGGTTGGATGTGGGGCACCAGCCGGTGGTGGGACTTGGGGTCCGCTCGGTGGTGGCTGTTGGGGTGCACCGCTGTTATCCTCCTTCACTGGCACCGGGGGTGGCGGTTTCACCTCACCGGCCGCGCCAGCCGCCCCAACGACACCCGCTACGCCGTTCACCGGCGGGGGGAAGACACCCCCACCGTAGGGCGCAGCCATGCCTGTCTGCACCATGTGCTGTAAAACGAAATCGCACTGGTCACTCGATCTGCCCTTTCGATCATTATCGAATACAATGTAATGGTAATTGAAAATTCATTTTTAATTCATCAATGTACAGTGCGCAATGGTGATCGGATTGATTGTTTAATGTATTACTTTACTCGATCAGCATTGAGCATTAAATTGTACGATAGTTTCAAAAAGAGTACAATACAATAAATACGATTATCAGTATCTTTAACGACAATTTTATTTATCGAAAGGAAAACGTAGTTCATTCCGAGCGTGAGTTCTTTGACAAAGGAAATTTCTAAAATTTCTCGTATCTAAAAGCCTTGCAACTAGATGCAAGAATTCTCGAACACCGGGAAATTTAAATGTTTAGAGACGCGGGAATTTTTAAATGGCTGCTGCCGAAGACGAAAACCCCCAAACCAACACCAGAGTATCCAAACTCACAGTTCGCACCAAGATTCCCAAATACCGAGCAACGCTCGAGCACCGAGTTGTATTCCTGAGAAATTTCTACTAATGAAGATTCTTAGAATACTAGATATTCCTGCCGCGCTTATAAATAGCGAAATATTCTGGCGCGATTCCATCAGAGTGTCGCGGTTCACCGCGGCCGTCAGACGATACCATTCAGCGAACGAAAGGACCACGTTCCATCGTGGACTAATCAAGTTTCGTTCCAAGTATAAATACGCAACATCTACGCTCCTCTCTCTTCCTCCTGAACCATTCCACTCGGTTTCATCAATCGAGAACCAACGTTGCATCAATATCGCCTTTCATTCGCGATATCTAACTGTTAATTAAAGCAGATCGTTTGACATTGTACTTGTGAAATGGATTTATTTCACATTTTTCATCCTCCGTCCCACGTGTATTTTAAAATGGCATTTGAAAGGAAGTTTTTATCGTACGCGTGAATTTATGAAATTTATTTTGTACAGAATATTTATTGTGACATTTAAAATAGTGTTTAATATTTATTATAATATTTAATTCTATTCAGGTTTTAGGTTGGATTATTACGTTCATAGAAACGATATCTTTTTATAATCGTGAAAATATCGCCTCTCTGATTTTTACGTTTAGTTACTTGGGTTAATTCATTTGTTACAGCACAAAAAGATATTACACAGATTAAAGTCAGAGAAGATTCGCACGTCTAAACTGGTTACGATATCACGCGTACATAAAATTTCTCTGCCTAGAAACTTAAATACCTTCAAACTTCAACAAAAAAAATTGAATTAAAATCTAGTTACAAGCGTATCTAGCGTGTCTGAAAATAAAGATGAAAATGATAGTAAAGTAAAATTACACATTACAAAAATGTAAGATGATCTACAAAGAAAAAAAAATTTCAAACGAAACGAATACGTTAGTACGCTTCGTTCTTTTGCTAGATATAATACGTACGTTACAGAATCGATATACCAAACCGACACGTTTTACGTCGGCAAGAAACATCGCTCTATTAACGGGAGTATCCCGATAGGGTCGTGCGACAACGGCTCTCGAAATTTTGCATTTCAAATGCGAGAAACGAGACGATGATTTGTGCCCGTATGAATTTTTCACGTCGCGGCGACAATAAATACGCTTCCACTATTAAAAGTAGACGCCGCGAACAAGCCGCAAATCATTTCGCGTGTTGCACGCGCGCCGATTAGCCACATGCTACAAATCTCTCGTTTCCCCCCCTCTTTGCCTTGGTGCGACTCAATAAAAGCGTTTGGTAAAGAAACGAGAGTGTAAGAAAGAAACAGTTGTTTGTTCCTGGTTGTGGTTTTTTTCATTTTTTTTTTTTCTTGTAGCTCTCGAGTTTCATTCATGTGCTTCTTAATAATTCCGCTTTTAATATTTGGCGCGGCACTAATGGAATGTGCGACTGCAATTAATTGCAGTATCAGTGATTAAATTGAATACCGTGTTCATGGACAGAGATTAATGGAGAGCTCCGCGCATGTCGTGATAGTATTTCGTTACCGTTTGTTAAACGACCATGGGCTACTTTGATTAAATTAGTTGCGAATTGACGTAGACGTTGATTTATGAAATCACTTCATGGAGAACTGTTCCGTACTGTTATTGAAATGTTATTTATCAAAATGCAATTTTTGCACGATGTATTTCTAACGATTTTGTATTTCAATTTCAAATTCAAAATAAACGAATTATAATGGCGCTAATATTTTTCAAATACTTTTATAACGTTTCATGATGTTTTAGGTGATCAATTTTTAATTGCTTCGATGTATTTTCTTTGACGTGTCAATTTCATTTCTTCACGTATTAAAATCAATCTTCAGAAGAAATATAATATGTCGAAAGTATTTTTTATTTCTTTCACAAGACAGCTAGGAATTCTTCACGTTCTTCACAAATTCTTTCAGCTGACGAATCTTAAACGTTGAAAACCATCAAATTTATAAATTTAAAAATTTATTTCCTTCTATCTAGAAAACAGAAAATCCCAAATTGACGTGCTCTTGCCACCAGAAAAGTCATTTTGACAAAACGATCATAGAAATCGTTTCGAATAGAAGTTTTATGGATCGATGGATTTTTCGAGACGTCGACGATTCTTCATAAAATGAAAAGCTCGTTTATAAACTTTCACTCCTTTACACTTTGCTCTCTTTCTTTCTCTGACGCAATAATTCGAGTACGCATCGGAGTATTATCGAAAGTATCATCTGCGAAATCCCCATCCTTCGAAACGAATCCAGCTCGTTCCCTTTTTCCGCGTTGAAAACCATCTCGCTTCCATTTCCAGGTTGCCACGGTTAATCCCTGCGGAAATCCTCCTTCCCTTCGCGCCTCCTCGCAATTACGCAATCCCGCATTTGCATGCGATCGTCGCCACCGCAAGACAATACTTCTCGACGAGGACTAACGTCTTCCGCGCCGGGGAGTACGCGTTACGAATGCGAACGGCGGTTCGACCGCTGCAACCCTCGCGCCGATTTCTTTCTGCGATGCGACACGAACAATGGAGAACGAGCTGAGAGACAGGTCACGGACGCCTGGACCTTCGTTTCGTGCCCTCATCTTTTCGCGTTACTTCGAAACACGTCGGGTAGCCAGCCATCGTTTGTTCATTCTCGTGGGGAATACGTACGAGTGGAGACGAACTGAATGCGTAATAATAATAATATAAATGTAACAACACTATACTGTAGACAGATTAACAATGATGTTGAATAAATCTATAATATACGAACAATAGTCGTAATAATGAAATTATAACGGATGCTCTACCGCTTACTGTTGAAATCGCTTTAATTAAATCAATTAGAATTAACTAGAAAGAAAAAAACTTTCAACTGAAAGGCCCAGAAGGCAAACTGTTTTGACGTTTTTGCCATAAAATTTTATCGATACGCAAACATTTGAATCGATAGAGAACATTAAATTACAGTGCCAGACAACGCCACTCCTACTCGGGGTCTCCCCACGCCCCTTGACGAATCACGTGACCCAAATCAGCCAATCGCTAATTTTCGTTGCATTAGCGTTGCACCTGAATAAAATCACTTTCAGTGATAAAATTAATTAAAGTAGACAAGGATCGAAGACATGCAATTTTGTCAGTAAACTTTAGAAAATTAGTCATAGTGATCGAAGCGTTCGTAATTAAATGAACAATTGTATAAAAAATTTTATGTGTAATTATACATATAGCAAATAATTATATGTACAATTAAATGAACAGTACGTGCAATTTTATGTAATATCGCGATAAATTACATTTTTATAATTCTACTTATGCATGTACATGCATAACATTATCACACAAAGAGTATTTCAGGTGCAACGATTCCTGATTTCCTGATTCTCATTCATCCTCTTTGACACGTCAGTTAACCAACTCACAGCACATTTACAGAGTTCGAACAATGTAATTCCACGTGCGCATTTGCGTCAATCAGTTTCAAGTTTGCAAGAAAGAACGAAGTAGCACAACACTCTGTCCGACAAACGGTTCGGTTAACCGTGGATCTTATTAATATCAAAGGAACTCTCGCGAAGCGTTTAGCTGTAGAAGCTAAACAAACTAAGGAGAACCGTGTAACAAACTCAATGCGGGGAACGTACGTCAAAGTAGTTGGAGGTGCGTCACGAGGTTCGCAAAGTTTTCGCAAACTCGATCGGCAAGTAGCTGCGCGAGCGGACAAAATCGTGCGAACGGTGCTTCCCTTCCTTTCGAAACTTCGCCTCGAGCTTGGCCAGCCAATTTATTTCTTCTGGCTGGCGGATAAACAAGCCGTCGATATCTCACGTCCACGCGGAAATTAATTTCCCACGATTTCCCACGCTTCCTGCCGACCTCTGACAAGCTTTTCCACGAAAGGTACGATTTCATTGAAAAAGAAATCTTGCAAATGGCGAGTCAGTAGCGTTTTGATCCTCGTTGGAAAGACTATAGCGACTTGTATCAAGTGTAGTCAGTATACGAAATAGTATATGACAACGTGCTGACTTTAATTACATTTTTCATAGAGATTAGCAATAACAGCAACGATAGTTAAATAACGGCCTTAAAATTAGATTATTTAATTTTCAATTTCCGTGATTTTCCAGAAGGTCCAATGATACAACAAGAATTAAAAAGTTTTTTTAACAATATTTTTAAATTAATAATTTAATTAAGAATATATACTTGAGAATTATAATAATTTAATTTAGACAAGTAAGACGATGTGTATGATCTTACTATGGTGTAATATATTTCAATTTATTTTGAGAAACAAAATATGTTGATAATGAAGCTTGATAATGAAACAAACGAAATTGAACAAATTGCGACGAGAAATTGAGAAATTCATCAATAACTCGTCAATTTATTAATGATACGCATTGACTAGTGAATGATCGTGGAAGAGAAACGGCAGACAAGGATTCTTTGTTGAAGTAGAAAGACACGAGAAGAATGGAAATCTAAAGAGAATACGTTATATTTACATGGACCTCGAAAAATCGTCGTGATTCTCTCCACGTTCGTAACGGAATGAATTGATTAATAATATATTCGCTGTTATCGACGCAATTACTCGAGTGACACATACTCGTGCGTCTTTATTTTATTTCATGACAGAACCAGAAAATTAAAAAGCAGCAGTGTGTTACTAAAAACATTGAGGATAAATGAGTATAACCATCTACCAGGCTATCTCATAATATTTCACTCGTTTGTCATCAAATTTATTCCTGTCGTACAAGAAAATATACTAACACGTTGCACTAATTGCAAAATTATTAACTAAACTGTTGACTAAATTAAAACGTAGCAAATAATATCACTGGCTCATAAATGATTGCACCAATCTATGTCAGATTAAGTTATAATTTAACTTGCATGGGAACTCGTAAAGTTTCATTGACGATGTCAATTCAATTCTACAGCAGATCCTGATAAAGAAGGGAGTTCAATACCAAAAGATAGCGTCGTCGTGATCTGACTCAAGCTTAGAGAACGTAGAACGGACATAACCTTCCACCTTCGTTTTACATCCTTTTAGAATAAATTATCATCCCGTTAATCGAATCTCGTAAATCTCTCGCGCGAAGCCAGCCAATAGGACGACACCTCCCGCCACTTGATTTTCATAAACGACCATCCTTGAATTTAATTACGCCAGTCTGCAATTACGACTCTCTTTTTTTTTGTCATCGTCCCTCTGAAACGGTCATTAACGAGCACTTTTTCATCGGTCATTCGGACGCCGGGCGAGAATATTCAGAGACAGGAGGCCACAGGTTCTCCTTCCCCTCGGTCAAAGAAGAAGATTCATCGAACGAAAGTTATCAGAACGTCGGGGCGACTGAACCAAGTTTTCTTTTTCTCTTGGTGCGCGGCCAATTTCGCGGCAGTTCACGGTCCCGCGGGTGAAAAATTAGGATATTCGCAACAAGAGGTGCGTCTGTTCTCCAGCTTTTTTGCGACTGGCCGGCTCGAAACTAGCTACGATACGTACAAAGGGCCATTCAGACAGCGTTTCCCCTTCGGGGGCAGTAGACCATGGCGTCGTAGTTCGTTGGGTCTTGCGGTTGTTGCGTGCGGAACGAGGAGGAGAGACAGGGGAACCTGTGATTGGGGTGAGCCGACGTACGAAACTCGGCTGCACTGCGATTTGCAGCCGTGTATAATTAGGTGAAAGAGAGAAACAGCCACGTACGTGGAAATTTAGAGGTTGAAGAGCGGAGCTCTTCTTTGGAATTTGCTGATGATTTATATACTCTGTAGGTTCATCGTTTCAATTTTTGTGAACTATATTCCATCTTGTGTGGAAATTTAGTATTTAAAAAGTTACATTCGATGGAAATTTCGTTAGGAAATTTTTACTAAATTTTTATAAATAACTATTGTTTTATTCATTTTATACTCCACCACATTTAAATTTCGCATAAATAATCTGCTTGATATATTTGTAATTAAATGAAATTTTTCAACTAGCGTTTCTACGTGGAAGGTTAGAGGAGTGTTTGGTGCTCTTTGAAATTTGACGGATGATTTTATCCTTTTTTATTCTCCAAACATTGTGACTAATATTTCGAGTATTTTTGCATATTTAATATATTCCGTCGAAAGGTTCTTGCGTGAAAATTCAACGTTTGGGAAAGTGCGTTTGTAAATTTTCGCTCTAAATAAGTGGTCCAGAATTAACTTAACCTTTGCATCATGACGTTCGACATTTGACCATCGGATTCGATCTCAGTCCACGTGTCAGTCGATTTATTTCCTTTCACTCTGACGATCGACAATAACACTGTCAAAAATACGAAAGCGTCTGGAAAGTAGACAGTCCCTGGTAAGATAGCTGGTAGAACCTACGCGATGCTCTTTGATCCTCTAAAATTACAGAGGTAGAAATTCCATAGCTCTAGAATTTTGATTCCTCAGAGTTTCCAATTGTCAAAATTTCAGATTCCTACATAAAACTTTTGACCTTTAAACTTCTAAAAGCCTCGCGCTCGTTCTCTCTAATAAATAAATCTCAAATCCGTGCAATAAAAATCAAGAAACGTTTTTCGCAGAAGGTTGAATTGCAAAAATTAAAAGTTTGGAGGTCTAAAGTTTGCTCTCAAAGAATTTTAGAACTCTGAAATTACAGAGTTAAGAGAAACCCCTGTGTGGCTCCAGTATTTTGGGTCTTCGAACTTTCGAATTTCCAAGGTTCTTGCCTATACAAAACTCCGTGGACTCTCTCTAGATCTGAACTTGTAGAGTTGGAAACTCTATAGCTTTAGGAATTCTCCGTGTTCCAATTTTCAAAGTTCTACCAAATTTTAAAGTTTCCAACAGAGTATCCCAAAACTCTTAGCGTTCCGATTTCCTTCGCTCGTAAATCTCAAATTTCAATAAAAATTCAATTTACGCACTGCAAATTGAAAAAGGAAAGAAAAACGATCAATTTTTCCCCCCCTGATGTTCATCCAGAGATGAATTATCGGCGGTGACGTGGATAAAGTAGGAACGTCAGTGACCGGTCGAGGTTGGTCAAGTCTGACAGTGTGGGAGACGAACGCAGATGGGACTGGCCAACGTTCGGGCGATTTCCAATTCACAGTACACCGCCATGGGAAACGAGTAAATACACATGGACACTGTATCGACGTATTGCTGACGCCATAGTGACGTAATATCGCGGCAGCGATAGCAGAGCACGATGACATAATACCGCGAAACAACATCAATGATTATCTACCCGTTATATTTTTTACAGAGAGAAAAATTTGTTTCCACGTGTATGTTACGTTCCGTAATACCGTAAAAAAGCAGCAACCTTTCCATCAAGGTCGAACAAACTATCTGAAAACTATCACGAAGGGTTCTAATTACGTTGCACTGCTTGCTTATAAATATACGATACGTCTTTCTTTTAAATGTTCGTTTCTTCTGAGGCTGATAATAGTGGCTTTGTCTCTTTCATATTTCAGTAAAAGTAGTTGGTATTTTTATAGTTGAGATTGATCGATATGAATTTTAACTACTATATATGATCAGAGATGTTAAATTTAAATTTAAATTTCGAGAACTGAAATTTCTCTATCTAGCTTCGATTCTCTACGTGATAAACTTTGTACTTTATCTTAGATATACGAAAATATGTAGACTGACTCAATGACAAGTTCGACCCACTAAATGCTCATCTTCGCGACGAATCGTTCGAATCGTACGTGTATTATTTAATTCGCGCGTCCCGCAAACGTCTCGACAGTCGCGACGCGAGCGAGATTGGTGCGGTTGCGGATGCGGAACGGTTTCATTATGTCAGAAACAAGCACCACCGCGAAGGGAGAGAGAGCTACACACGTTGCGATGGTTCGCGTGTGTGTTAGTTGGATCGCCGTCGCCGTGGAACAGACGGAACGCGAAACGATATTTCGAACTTCTGAACTTGATATGCGAGCGGTGAAATTTACAGCCTTGGAAAATTAACAGTCTCAGATGTTATTGCACGGGGGCTCGAGTATATTCGAGGTGCCCCCTTCGGGGATTTCGCAGTTGATTAACATTCAGAGACGTTCGAACGTTTGGAAATTTCGCTGAATTTAATTACCGTCAAGTTTAACATCACGGTGTGGTAATTTTCTGCATTTCTCTCGTAATCGTAGGATCTATTATTATTTTCCTAGTCTCGAGCGGAATATTCAACGAAGGGGTAGTAAAATGAAATATTCGAGCGGAACGAGTCAACTTGTTACGAGACTCCGACGATATTGATAAATGAAAGTACATGGTGAAATTCAATTTAAAAAGAAGAAGTAACCAAGTACGATGGTATGATACACTGATCGGATCACGAATTGTACGAGATCTGCGACATTGTAAAGATCGAGAGACCTTGGTGCACGAGTCTCGAGCAACAAAAGATTAGACCGTCATTAACTTATCGCGTATCATTTGAACCGCAACAGCTCAATTATCGTTAGATAATAACGCTAAAAACAGACCGAGCAATCTCAGCTACTTTAAATTTCCAATTACCGAGAAATCTGCCTGCCCGAAAGTGTCAAGGCAACGAGCATTAATTATCCGTTATCGTTCGTCCAAAGGACACGAGCGTAACCCGTAAGTAAAAATAAGTAACATCGCGCAAAAGTGATTGGCCAGCCGCACGTAGCGTCTCTCTGCCTAGCTGGCGATTAGAAGTACGAAGCTCGTTCGATCGGACGCAACCCTCGCGGGTCAGGCAAGTTTCATCGCGGCAAGGATTTAATTGCTGAAACAGGGTGTAAGTTACAACAAGTCACCGGTCCTATTAAACGGCTCGTTAGATGGAAATCCAGCCCGTGCTTGTAATGCTAATTTATTAATGCCGTCCGGCTCGCGGAACGACCGGCTTACGCGCGGAAAGGGAAATTTATTCAGCTGGCGTGGGGGTGTCGTCGTATCGTCAGCGGCGAATGCAAATTGCAAATGCAGCGCTCGTCGATTCGCGGATCGAAGAATACGCGGATACCGCAATCGGCGGCACAGGGAAGAAACGACGCCGATCAATTGCTCAACTTTTTACTTCGACACGCGAATTCTTTCTTGCGCAATATTTAGAAACATTCAAAATTTACCAGTGATTGCTTCGTCGAAAAGAGCCATGTCCATTTTTTTTTTTTTTTATTATTATTTAGGGATGTCATTGTCGACTTCAGGCTTAGGAAACGAGTGACGTCGTTGTACGTCAAGGGGTTAATAACTGGCGGCAACTGATACGTCGCGTATCGGTTTACGAAGGGCAGCGAAATTGCAGTTATCGTTTAGAGTTTATTGGATTTCGATGAGCGACGTTAGCGAAGTTTGAGTTGATTTGAGGTTTGATTCGGTACCGATTGAAATATCGGGTAATGCTGTTGGCGATAATACGTTGTAAATTTCTAGTCACAAGTACTACATCGTCAATTTTACAATTGATTTTATAATTCACCAATTCTCTTCTGCATAATCACATTTGCATTAAAAATTTAAACTTAGAAACTAAAATTTCAATAACAGCCGAATGAATTCCAAATGGAATTTCGAAACAGCGCGTCAAAGTTACAATTCACCGACAAACAAAAAAACTGCACGATTTGTGTCCCAGTACGACTCGTCTCGCTGAAAGGCCCAGAAGCAACTGTTTTGACTTTTTCGCCATAAAATTGTATCGATACGCAAACATTTGAATCGACAGAGAACAAATTACAGGCGCGATCGCTCAGTGCCAGACAACGCCACTCCTACTCGAGGTCTTCCCCACGCCCCCTCACGAGTCACGTGACCCAAATCAACCAATCGCTAATTTTCGTTGCACTAAGAGGCCGATTTTCCGGGTTACTCCCGCTAAAATCACTTGCAGCGATAAAATTTACAAGCTAATGCACGCACGTTTCCTTTCTCAACCGAGTGGCTTCATTTGGTACGAAAAATATTCCAAATAGGCCAATTAATATCGAGCCCCGAAGACCAAGTGTCCCTTTAGAGAGGCTAAACGATCCAGGAGCGTTAAGCGTCAGAGCCTCGGCACGGTACTCTTGCTTTCGATGTTTTGACGCCAGCAAAGCGAGCGGGACGCCAAGAATAAACCTCGAATCAATAGCGGACGAGCCGACAGGGGGTGTAAGGGAAGTAAAAGGGACAGAGAGACAGAGGGCGGAGACACGGAGAGGGGATCCGTATAGAACGCGCATCATAGCGAGATACCTAAACCGCTTATTGTCTGATCCGTCTTAATCCTTGGACGAAAATGAGCGCGCAATTATAAGCGCAATACGGACTGTGGAAAGTGCACGATAAGCAAAGGAAACGCGTATCTCCCGTATTCGAAAGACCTTGTCTTTTGCGAATAATTTGTCAAGCGAATTTCAAGAGAAGTCTATGAATTTTATTTTAGATTTTATTTTAGATTACCACGTAATACGAGATTTGCCCGTTTCGATTTAATGATCGAGTTAATAACTGGCTACCAGAGATTTTTATTTATTTATTTATTTATTTATTTAGTTATTTATGTGGAGGTGCAAATGGACTGCACGATTGACGAATCCATTGTACAGGAATTTAAAATTCTATAACGTGATAATCCTGATGAAGAATAAAATTGTTTCTCTCCAGTGGGATAATAAAAAATTTCAACTCAAAATAATGGATGGAAGATAATCGCGAGCAATATTGTGTCAAAAATATTGAAGAATATCTAGATATACATAACAATGACAAAATAATAAACGAATCGCTAAATAGAAAGAAAATTATACGAGGAGCAAATGGCACAGGATAATTCGCTCAATTTCGTAAAATGGAATTCTACTTTCGTGCGTTCGTACAAAAATTAACAATTTTATACTGTATATGAATTTATCGTACGGATAAATGCGAATTTCAAATTGTCAAACGCACGATGCAGAATATTGTGCATCAGAAGTGAAATGTAACACGTAACACATGTATCGGGAATGGCACTCTGAGGAAGCAGCACAATTCCCAGGTACCTGAACTTGCCCGAGGATGCCCGAGGTACACAACTCGAAGAAATTCGAAACGACCACCGTGAAGCGGCTACCTGTGGATTCGAGTTCCTAGAAAATTCAAAGTTCGAATGGCTACGATGGCAGGCAGATTCCCGAACACCTGGACATTCCACGGGGAACCACGCAGTGTTCACCCCCGTCGATATCCGTTGCACCTAGATTCCGAGGCGTTCAAATGCCTAAATGGCCAAGACTACCCGGGTACCTACATACCTACAGGCACAGCCGACACACGTACGCGTCGAATATCATTTCCAGATACATACGTACATACATACGTACATACATACATATAGGTGTCTAGGTCTCGGACTAACCATGTACACGGAGAACGCTGTATCAACATCGAACAGCTTCGGCATTCGAGCATTCAGCCACAGGGGAATCTACGTGCCAAGTGTCTCCGTATTGTACGAGGGTATGTATTTTCCAAATCTTCGGTAAACAGACGGATCAGGGTTAAGTTTGGATATTGCCTCGTTCCTCTGCCGCCGTGCTGTCGCCGCTGTCGCGATATTGGGCAAACTGTCGTTGTTGGAACGCGGTTGGAAAATGTTACGTTATTATTTTTCAACGACGATAACGGAGCAGTGTACTTGTCATTGCATTATACCTATACTTCAAGTATACTGCATCTCGAAATATCTAAATAAATCGAAATTCCATTTCGTGCACGTGTCTCCTCCAATTCTTTGAATTTTCCACGTTCTCAGTACCCAATCCGAGCTTGCCGATTCTTCGAACCGAAATTAACGTTCCGTCGAGCCGCGAGATGTCAAAAGTCGGAGAGGCGGAGGGTCGATTGCCCGAGAGATATCAAGGCATACGACGGGGCATCGGACGAAAGAGAATTTCAGCGGGAAGAGGAAGCGGAACTCCGGACGTGACCATCCACGGCTGGAACAGACGTAATCCTTCTGGGCCGGCGAGTCGCCGTCGCTCGATTCCCGCGACGTTTATTAGACAGCGAAATAAATTACAACTGTCGCCGGGACCCGGTGCCTTGATGATTCCAACGAGCTGCAATTCCGTCATATTACTCGATACGGGGCCTCGGATTCGCTCGTCGCGTTTCCCGCTTGTCGATTGTGGGAACGGCCGCGTCTCGAAATGGATCGAACTCGTTATTTAACAATCGCGGTTGTGGCGCGCACGTTTCAATACCTCGAATTGCGCCGACTTGAATCTGCAATCTCGCTTGCGTTACGTTCCGCGACGATCCGATCTCGTTAGTTTAACGATTCCACGTTTCTGCGAGCGAAATTTGATTCCTTGAGAAATTAGAAGAGATAATATGCGTTGTTATTATTACTTATAATATATATGCGTGTTATTATTGTTATTTCGTTACATTTTCGTCTAATTTTTCGAGAAATTAAAATTATGTAGAATAATAATAATAATAATAACAATGCTATTTTATAACTCTGCTTTACGACAATGATACGATAATTTTACATCAATTTTTTTGCAATAATTTCATTAAAAAATAGAATTTTATAAACGAAGCAAAGCTTCAGGAAACGTGTTTCATTTCTGATTGAAGTTTGGTTTACTCGACTCGCAGTCACGGTCTTTTTTGGTCGTAACTGTAACGATGCAATAGTGCGTTTTTCTTTTTGTACGCATCAAATGTTCATCGAATGTGAAGTGATATCAAGAAAACGCGGTCGTGATACCGTACGAAGAGCAGAGAGTGGGTTTTCATATTTTCGTTAATGAGACAAAGTCACTTTTCCATTTTCAAGTCCCGTGAAATTTTATTATCCCCATGCAGACACGTCTTTTATCTATTTAACATTCGAACAACTAAATTGCACACACGTTTGCACACGTTGATTTGAAGAAAAATATACGACAGAACGGCTCGCCTACAATGGCAGCACATCTACGTCAATTTCGTCGCATACCTAAACTCCCCTCAATATCGCGCGCAATGAATAAAACATTCCCTCCATAATCACCAACATCCATCTACCATCGCTTTTGTTCGCCGCAATTTTTGCTATCGCGCGAAAACACGCGGGGAGAAACGGAGAATAACACCTTTCGGCACTGATCGGAACACACATAGACGGAGAGAGAGAGAGAGAGTCGAAAAAAAAAGTTAGGCAGAATTTAGACGGTGGCGAGCAATTCGGGTAATTTGTTTCCGCAGGGCGCTGCGATTCGAGCCGCTTTTCCCATCCTCGTCTCCCTTTCTCGCCCCCCTTTATCCCTGGCTTTCTCCTTCTCTCCTTCCTTCTCCGCCCCTACCCCCGCGCTCTCGCCCCCGCCAGCCAAGTTAAATACTCTAATTCGTATTAATGGATGGCCCGTTGCCAGTGGAACGTTTCTAAAGGGGCTCTTCCCAAGCCGGCGGCCAGAATGGACACGTTCGCAGAGTACGTTCACACCAATTGACCATCGACTGCTACGTGGGACCTTCTCTTATACAGGGGGGGTATCGTCGATTTAACGTGGCTCTTTCGACCAGATTGGTGTTTCAACCGAACCCCCCCCCCCAGTAGGAGAGGCACCAGGGACTCTGGGAAATTGTATTTGACGACAGCGAACCATTGATTGTGATCGATCTGCGGAATGGACCGGAGGGACTGGGACGGCGAGGATTTGGATCTTTCACGCGTGACTCGGTGGACAACGATCGACTTTTCGCATGTTTCGCGATCTGTTGGGCGATCTGGTTCGTTCGTTACCTTGTAACTAATTTTTTTACGACTTTTCTTGATAAATGTCTCAGATATTTCTCTACTTTAATGTACTTGACTCTTGAATCGAATCCTCTGAAGGAGTGGTTGGCAAAAAATAAAAATTTACTTCGAGAGTGACGTTTGACAAACGATCCAGGTTGTGCAAAGCGTGAAATTTATACGAAGCAGGTGGAAGAACAAACTTTTATCCACACATTTCGCGAAACATTATTCAAAAATGCCGCGAAGCATTATCACTGAAAGTGATTTTAGCGGGAGTAAGCCAGAAAATCGGGCTGATGCAACGAAAATTAGCGATTGGTTGATTTGGGTCACGTGACTCGTGAGGGGGCGTGAGGTACACCTCGAGTAGAAGTGGCGTCGTCTGGTACTGAGCGATCGCGCCTGTAATTTGTTTCGTATCGATTCAAATGTTTGCGTATCGATAAAATTTCATGGCAAAAAAGTCAGAACAGTTGACTACTAGGAAGCTAGTCGCGCACAACAACGATAAGAAAGATAAATCGTGTATTAAAAAAAAAATGAACAAACGTCGGATTCGAGTATATCTTTTATGAAATTTGAAATTTTGACCTGCCGAAGAGATCCGGGCCCCATGTAGATTTTTCATGGATTAAATTTTCCGCAAATAAAAATCAAACGCATGGCACGAATGCAACAGATTGCCTCCAAATTAATTAACACAATCTCCTCGTTTCACTCGGACCAAAACGACACTCCTCTGATGTTCTAAACCCATCCGATGTACAGGACGTGCCAATTAAAACAATTTACACGGACAACTTCAGGCATCAACTGCATCAATTAAACATGTGCGAGTATCGTTTTGCCGACGTGTTAACGTTTCTACATCGCCGGAAGTGACTTACAATTAGTAGTTAGCAGCTGAAAAGATGGCAGCCGAGATGTCACAGGAGCAAGAAGAGCATTCGATAGACGCGCTTGATTAATTCGTGTCTTTTTGTTTTCCACGAATAAGAACTCGCAACAGCTCGGGAGTTGTAAAAATGACGACTAGATGCTGGCTCCGTGTCTTTTGTTTTTAATAATTAATTTGCTGTTAATATTGACGATTCGAACAACAAGTTGGCAAGTTTAGTAATAATTTTTATAGCTTCGAATACAAACGTCATCTCTAGAGTATCATTTACATTTTAAATTTTCTAAAAAATCGGCAATCTATCGCAGCCGCGGTTACCGAGTCTCTCTTCGACACTCCGACGATAATTCAAACAAAATTCCAGCATATTCGAACAGCTGAAAGCCGCGCAACTGTCCCGCAACGCTTAGAATGTATTATTGAAAGGACCGTTTCGCGAAACGGCGAGCAATTGACCAGGCAATTTTGCAATCTTCCCTCTATTAGCCCCCTTTCCGCCGTTTCCTCGCTCGGCCATTGCATCCACATAGTGGAACTGGAACACACGAGGCTGCACGAATCATCGGGCTTTGCCTGTGCGTGGGCATGTCCACAGAGTGGTCGGCGAAGACAAGCGAATTCAACATGGGTCTCCGCTTGTGTTTCACCTCTGGAACGTGACTTTATTTCTGTCGAGGGAAAACACGGACTCTTGGCTCCGCGTCGTCATCAGCCGTGATCCTCATCCCGTTCGACTACTACTCGCGTATTTGCGTTGTTTTCGAAGTATTAGAGTCACCCACGATTTTAACATTTTTCTGTCGCTCAGATCTTACCAACAGCAAGAGCAAAATTCCATCTACGCGATACGATGGTTGATAATTTTATGAAATTATTGTTGCATCCTACAACACGCACGTCAATAATTTGTATATTTCGTTAATTTTTACTGTCGAGCGTCAATTGCAGGGACGACAAAACTTTCAATTGGCGAGAGGATCGAATGAATTCTTATGATAGAGTACGTCAGTGACAAATATGCATTAAGCGAATCCATCACTTGCAATGCTTTTAGATCATTCGAAAATAAAGGACGACTTGTACGATTCATCTCACTGGAAGGTCCAGGAAATGAAGACGACTTTTTTGCCATTGAATTTTATTGATATGCAAACATTTGAATCGAAGACAGAAAACAAATTACAGGCGCGATTGCTCAGACAACGCCACGCCCCCACGCGTATCACGTGACCCAAATCAACCAATCGCTAATTTTCGTTGCATTTCTGGATGCTATAATCAAAGTAAGGGGAAGAAGGAATTTAAATCATAAGCAAATTACATTCAAGACTTTAAATTTTACTAGAAATGCAAAAGATGTCGAAAATTGTAAGTAGCCCTAATTTTTTTGGTCAGCAACAGCATGTTTACATCATATAATACAATATTACGCAGTTTTTTACATTGTTTTACATCGTGCAATAATACACAATTGTTACACAGTACGTTATAAGAAAGTTACGTTGTAATTTTACGCTGTATTTATTTGTATTGCATGATAAATAAGCTGCAAATACTGTCTGTATGACATCACAAATCACTGTTTGCATCTCGAAAAGAGTATCTTTTTCGAACGTTATAACACGACCCCGTCGCAAAGAAATACAAAGAAACACGTAGGTTTCAAGTCACGGAAAAACAAGTCGAATGCCGGTCTCACTCTCGCTCGCGCTACTCGCGCATTCGTTACGTCGCCGCCGGTCTTTGACTCGTTCTATTCTACTGTCTAACCAGGACAAGCCGAGTATTTCCAATGGAAGACGAGGGAACACGCGTTCTGTTGATAACCATGGTGCGCGTATCCGTCAATGAAACGCGTATCGTATATTTATGAAGCCACGTACATCCATTCCTCTCGCTGGCTCTCGAGCGTCGTGTTTGTCTCTCTACGCGGGCGACGGCGCTCGAAATAACTCGCGAATTAATCATTCTTACGTGTTTTACGCGAGGCGTGTTTCTTTCTCTGCGCGAGTCGTCCGAAGACTCGTTCTTCGTCTGCCGAGAAGTCGAGACTTTTCAAGATTAAGAAAGCGGTAGAAAGAATTTTGGAAGCTTGGAGAGAGAGAATTTTCTCTTGGATAAAGTTCGAAGAGGAAATTGCAAAATTCAAAATGAATTTATACGTTTTAGATACTCGTTTTATTCTCGCGTTTGCGGGCCAACTCGTGCCGAGTTTATTCGAAAATAGAGACAATGAAATATAGTTGGAGAGAGAGAGAGAGAGAGAGAGAGATTTATGAACGCGATCGGGCGAGAGGAATGCGGTCACAGGAGGGTTATAAAAGTGGGATTTTCGCGAAAAAAATTCAATCGACCAAAGGGAAAGACGTTCGCACAGCTCACGGCAGCAGTGGAGAAGCATTCTAATCTGCGCGACTTGCTTTCGAGGAGACGAAAAATATATTTTAGCGCGAGTACGACCAGCGAGGTGGCAACCTCTTCGTCTCTGTCATTGTCCAGATTTGGAAGAGTATACCTCAGAACGACGTGCAATTTGTTTCAATTACCGAGTCGAATCTAACCGAACATTTTTATCAAACCAATCGTTCGGGAGGAGTTCTCTTTTTTTTTCCAACTGGAATTTTAAAACTGCATCAAATCGAAATCAACGTCATACTAGATTTATTAATTGAAGGACGTTTTCATTAAAATATTCGTCGAAACGAATTTTAATTAAAAACGAGATCGATTGTACTGTATCAAATTGAAATCAATATCGCGCGCAACTTCTGCGCCGCTCGTCCAATTCTAATTGTCGAATTTTTACATTTTCCCCCATTCGCTGCTCCCCGCGTTCTCCTTTTCTGTGAATACACCATGTTGCGAGACGCTCTTACAAAAAACTCGATCGTTACGATTACATCAATGATGCTTGGAACGAATTTAAACGTGCATCGAGAATTCACAAGAGGATATTCGTACACGTGTATATGTGTTTCGCAAGAATCGGACATAAATGCATCTAAAGTCAATTATCCGTTATCTAATAAATTGTTTTACTAATTTTCAATTAAACGCAAGGTATTTAATTCACATTATTAAAATAATGAAAATGTTATTTTTCATCGTTCGTTAAATATATTATTATTTCATTATTTGTCGAATGCCATTTTCCCCGATTTAGGATAAAAATCACAGAACCAGCGTGACGATCAATGTACGTGTGCAACGAGAACGACTGCACTTCAAACTGGATAACAAGTTTTACGTCACAACGTATATCCGTCAGAAAAATTTTCGGTGCAAGGCTGTTCGAATAATTCGACGAGCCAAATTATTGCAACTCCGAAACATGGACTCCGCCTTCCACCGTAGTCTCCCCTTTTCTTACCTCCTTCGTTCGTCTCGCGAGGACTTTTCCTTTCCCACGATCGTTAGCGCGTCTCGCTCATCGCACGCCGCTTCTAAAGCCGCTTCTCGCGTGTATCGTAGACGGCGCGGTATCGATTCGCGAGCACGCTGGCGCGAAATCGACGCGCGCTTTCATCGCGAGGGGCGCGACCGGAAATGAGGCCTGTATCTCCGCGAACGCGAAACTGAGGCGGCGGCAGGAAATTGAAAAATTTCGTACGCCTCCGAAGACGCGCGATGAAATCGTCCGGAGGACTCGGTTTTGCCCGGTTCGAGAAGAATCTCCTCCGTTCCGACACTTGTCTTCGAGACACAGTGCGAAGCAAGATGATGTAATTTACACATTATTTAATATGTTTTGCGATTTTATATTTATATTATTAATAATACTTTATATATTATATTATTATATTATATAAAACAAGATGATAAAGTATGAAATATTTATATTGTCGTGTTATCATTCTGGTTACTTTCGAGATTTTACAATAAATAACGTAAAACAAGATGATAAAGTATGAAATATTTATATTTTTGTCGTTGTTGTGTTATTATTCTGGCTGTGTGAATAATGCAAAACCAGATAATACAACACTATTACAAAATATTTATGTTTCTGTTCTTGTACTATTACTGCGACTATCTTTGAGACTTTGTAACACGGTGTAAAACAAGACGACATGAAACATTAATAAATTTTTGTCACTGTGTTGGTATTCTGGCTATCTTTAAGCAACTCTTTTTGCAACGAGTAACGTGAAACAAGATGATATAATTATGAAACGTTTATGTATCGTAACTGTGATATTTCTGGCTGTTCGCGGATTAATAAAGATTATACATTTTTCATCGAGATAAGACGCATGTTTGTTCGTAAGTGGCACACTTTGAAACGGAAAGATTTGGAAAAACAGAGATGAAAAATTTCATTGATAATTCGCGTTCTGCAATATCGTTTGAACGGAATTCTGCAAAGTGCAACAACATAATGATCCGTCGACAAGTGTATCGCAAATATCAAAACCTAAAGTAGCCATTAACGCGTTAATTGAGAGAAGCGAGTCGACTCGTCATTCGGACTGTCAATATTTCCAAATTAACGATTTAGTTATGATACACAGGGATCTGCAAATTTTGTGATCCATCTGTATCGAGAACATACCGTCGCGTTTACACATATTTGCATCCAAATGAATTACGTTTACGTTGCTTTTATTAACATTCGACTAATAACCGTTTCGTAAAAAAAAAAAAATAAATAAATAAATATTATTTTCAAACGAAACTAATGCCGGAAACTTCATTTTATTTCGTTTGTTACAATTACTCGTTCGTTTATTTGGACTTTGAATCAACAACTCTGGTTCGCTTCGACTTTGCGAAAAGTTTTCCATTTGCAAATCTTCGTCTAAGAATCAGTAAATTTGTAAATAGCAATTGCACGGAAAAATTCGTCCGAATTTAATTTTATCGGGCATTGTCCCCAAGGTCTCTATTTGTTGGCAAATTTTAACCCATGAGTCATGACTCGATGAATCAGAGATCATTTTCGAGCATCTTGCGAGTAACTACTCCGCGAGCGGCACTCGTTGACCTGGGCGAGTTTAATCTTACGGTTCAGAGAGACAGGTTCCTCTCTCGTTTCCCGTAATAGATGTAGTAAGAAGATGCGCTATTCTCGGAGCGCTATTTTTGGAGAGGGTCATTCACGCAGATTACTCAAATTCGCCATTTTACGTGCAACATCGCTCGTACTCATGAAATTTCAACTTTATCAAAAACCGAGCAACGCCAAAATTTTTTAGCAATTTATCTCGTCGATCAGATATTTTTCATCTTCTTTCCGAGCCAGATTTCATTATATTTACGCTCTGCTTTTTGAATATCTTCCAAATATCATATATCTGAATATATATTCTAAATGTCAGAGTAATATATCGTTCGATTCTAAATGTCCAATTTAAACAGAATTTTTAAACAGATCTCAGCAAGTAGGAATTGAAAAGAATCGAATTTATAGACGCGAGATAACAAGAGAACAACCGGCCATTTTGCAAATAAGGATATAACAAGGAATTTCAAACAAGAACCAAAACAAAAACAGATTTGACTACAAATTTAATTACATTCCAAATGGAAACAACGAAGAAGAAGAAGAAGAAGAAGAAGAAGAAAGAAATTTTAAATTGCATTCTCTTCTCCGAATATTTAACCAGTTGAAATGAACAAACAAACGAAAACGAGCAAACAAAGAAAAAAACCGGTCAGTATCTAACAACGCGATAACAAACGCGAATAAAATCAGAAAAAAAGGGGAAAGAAAGACGGAGAGGGGGAAACAGGCGAGAAACAAACAGGGGGAAAAGGGGAAAAAGAGAAAAACCGAAACACCGAGAGACTTTCTACACGAGTCGGTCCTCTGTTTCATCCCCCGGTGTCCGATTTTCACTCCGTGGGATGCGGATTCGATCAGCGACGCACGACCTCCATTCCGATTAAACGAACGTCCAGCCAGAACTTTTAATTACTTGTTTTGCGTTATCCGGACCGCGATGCACGTCAGATCGAACGGCCCCGCAGCATCCAGCAGCGGAGGAGTCTCGTCCAATTTTCCCTCGATCCTTTCCGCCTTTCATCCCCTCCCACTCTCGCGATCCTCTCTTTCTTACCTCGATTCTTCCTCTCTCCTATCCGCGCCCCTTGCTCCGGAGAGGTTAATGAGAAAACTTTGACAGAAGTGACCGAAACGTTAGCCAGGCACGAATAATAAACACGCGAGCATTAGTTCGCGAGAAATTATCGCCGGTTCGATTATCCATCGACGAGCTCTGCACTGTGTTCTTTGTTCGCTGATAACAGACGAACGCTATCAATTCGAGGCAGAGAAGGTTCTTTGTGGAGGGAAGCTCGAACCCTCTTTGCAACAAAGAGTTGGCGTATCGGTTGCGAAGCGGTGTTTGTGCAAACGTCTCGATACGCTCGAAAATTGCTTACGACCAAAGCTTTTTGCGAAATTTAAAAATTTAAAAACTTTCAAACGAAGGTATACGTGCGTGTGACGTTTTCTTATTGTAAGATGACTTTTGTTTTTTACGATGGAAAATATTTCTAGTGGAGAAACTTGCACGAAAACATAAATTTTGCTGCTTTTGTGGAAAGTGTGAGAACGCTTGCAAGCAGAAGTGAACATTTTTCTAAAATATTTCCACTGTTTACAAGCATTAATTTCTCGATCTTCTAGAAAGAAAGAGAAAATTCTTTTTTGCCATCGTGAGTAAGAATTAATTATTTTTCATAAAATGTAAAAACAAGGGGTGAGGTTATTTCAGTTCCTTAGAAAATGTACATTAATTTTAACAAAATTCAAAGTGTATTCAAAAATTCACACTCGAGCGACTCCACGGTTTCTCTAAAAACCTTCGCGGAAAATTATTACAGTCACAGCGTTCCCGAATCTCTCTCCTATCCTTTCTAAAATCTCTGTTCATCGCAAACGCTTTAGTTCCCATCGTTGCGTAGCTTTTACAGTTAACTGGCTCTTACGACCATTAATGTTTCCTGCCCGAAGAATACGGAAAACCGCCGTGGTTTTCGTAACTCGATCCCGAACCTGAGTGAAAAGGCTGCGGAAGAAGTACAACATGGAGCAGACATCGTACAACTCGATTTCACGGATGGCTCGTTCATTAGCGTAATACGGGGAATGATTTTTAGCTGGAGCATCCACGTTCGATCTCCGCTCGAGACGCGAGTGCACACACGCGATCGGCGCGGTGTATAATTTCTGGTTGGGTATAGCAGAACGGACGTAATTGGTTCTAGAACCAACCTCCTTCGTTGCAGCGTCTGTTCGTGCCAACGTACGTATCCACGTACGGAATATTATATTCCAAGCATTAAAACTGTGCTGTTGTGAATTTCCGCGGAGTTTGGAATTTAACTTTAATAGGATTCGGTTTCAATATCGAGTAGTTCCACGTATTAGATACGTCTTACTTCGCGCGTGCGTGCGTGCGTGCGTGCGTGCGTGCGTGCGTGAAGTAAATTTATCAGCCACGAGGATAATTAACATTTTATAATTAAGAACAACTTGTTTTAAAGTAAAATATCAATTGGTACGTGTGATATAAAATTAATAAAAATAACGAAGTTTAATGGAAAGTTATTCGATTATCTTACGAGGATAATGTAGATAACATCAATTTCTGCACGTAGTTTCGTAATAATCGTATTTATTAAACCACAAATAAATTGTCCTTAAATCTACCGCCATACTTGAGTACAGTCTTTACAGTACTGTAGCCAAATCGTAGTTTTCTATGTATGTTTTAGAAAATTTTGAAAAAATCCATCGCTATGATTTTCAAAAGCTATCGTGATTTAAGATGTTCATCTAGTAGAGTACATGTACTGTACATATTATCACTGAAAGTGATTTTAGCGGGAGTAACCCAGAAAATCGGCCTCTTAATGCAACGAAAATTAGCGATTGGTTGATTTGGGTCACGTGACTCGTGAGGGGGCGTGAGGTAAATCTCGAGTAGGCGTGGCGTTGTCTGGTATTGGAGCGATCGCGACTGTAATTTGTTTCGTATCGATTCCAATGTTTGCGTATCGATAAAATTTTATGCCTTTCAATGTGACGAATCGTACAGTTTTTATAGTATCTTCTTATCGTTCGAAAAGCTGTATTCGAAACTAAAATAATTCATTATCCGAAATTTTGGACGAAACCATGCAGATAAAATTACATTATGAGCTGCTGATCTTTATAAACTGTTGCTACATATTTAAATTACATTTACGTTATTTAATTAGCCATAGTTAAATTAACTTATTACAAAGTTCAAATTATATTTACACAGCACTATTCATACAACCGTGTAGAAACTTGTTTCCTAAATATGAAATTGACTGGGTGCTCCAAACTTTTGAGTAGTAATAAATCATAATTCTGTAGGAAAATTGTTGCAAAAAGAAGATCCCTTAGAAAAAAACCTTGGAATTTTTCAAAGATGTAGTACGTGGTCTGAGTAATAATCCGAGAAGGCGACTGTGACTATAAACACTTAATCATAATTATAATTATAATAATAAAACATTTGACTTTGCTCGTTTAATCAACCGATCGACACGCCCATCTTCTTTCCCATAAAATAAGACGACAGATCGCGAGGTGGATGGTGTTTCCTCGTCTCGCGACGCGAGATCCTCGCTGATTAACAGGCCAGCCAGAGCTACATGTTAATTTGCATGTCTGAGGCGCGGTAAAAAGGAATAACCCGATAACAGGAGGAAACCTGATTGCTGGGAAAGTGCAACGACGCGAGGAGCCAGGAATGATAATAAAGAGCGGCCTGGTTCCAGCCGGTCCGGGCGATTTTCATACTATTTTTAGAAGGTGCACCGCTCGCGTATCGCCACACGATGAATGAAACATCGGCACATCACCGAGAAACACATCGCATAGAAATTATTCACCGGTGCTCTCGGCTCTGTGTTTCGAGAATTTCTCTCGCCGGTAGCCGAGCTGATTCTCTTATCGGTGAAACGAGTTCCTGCCCGTTTCGACTCTTTCGTTTTCGATTGGAGAGAGAGGGAGTTTTGTTTCACCTACGGTTGCAAACGAACGAGCTGGTATTTCCTGAAACACCTCTCCGCCCGGCGTCGAGCTGACCGCTCGATGGTTTCGCAAAGTTCTCGCGTCGTTAGATGACTTCTGACACGTTGCAGACACGAGAAGGGAGATTTTTTTCTTTGGCAACTCGAGTCGCATTCTTCCCGTTTTTGTAATAAATTTCAAAGTGTATCGATCTTCTACTTTATTTTCACTCGTATCTTCAAGGTAACGCAATATTTTTTATCACTGAAAGTGATTTTAGCGGGGGCAACCCAGAAAATCGGGCCTCTTCAGGTGCAACACTGATGCAACGAAAATTAGAGATTGGCTGATTTGGGTCACGTGATTCACGTGACCTCGAGTAGGAGATTTGGTACCTTTCAAAAGCACGCAAGTATTGTCCCTTCATCGGGAGACTATGAAATTACGTTTTACTCAATAATTGAGATCTACTATGTTTTTATGACATGCTCTATTTTGGATATTTTATGCCAAAATACGTTGTATGCATCGTGTAGATATTTTTACAGCTCCCAATTTTAAACGCATCCTAATCGTAATATTCGGACTAAAGTTTCAGTATGTCTGCTAGCAGATGAGCTTTTAGCTACCGAAAGTCACAAACATTTTATTCCGATAATGTAATATTCGAGAAACCGAGATTCTCTGCTCTATTATGTTACAATTTCAAAGTGGCAAATCATAAGAAATAAAAAAATCCGCGAAACAAGAAATGGAAATTTTAATCTACAAACGAAAATCACCCGATAATTTGGGAATTGGTGATTTTAATACGAACGTGGTTTACGTACTCGAGTGACACTGGAAGAAAATGAAAAAAAAAAAAAAAAGAAAAAATAGTAGGGAACCAGTAATTGTATCGTAGAGAAAATGTAAAAATCAACGAGAATGACCATTGAACGGCCGAAATCGCTAACTCGCGTGTTACACGACACACCCGGTAGATAGTAGCCCTTGAGGGGCTAGCCAGTGTACAGGCTACGCGTGTTAATTCACAAAGAACATGCGATAGAAAGAGGAAGAATCGTGCGGGAAAAAAGTTTCTCGTGCACCGGAGAACTTTTCCCACGTTCTCTTCTCTATTTCTAATGCTAGATCGATACAAGACAAATTCAGAGATATAAATTCAACACTGGCTGTATCAAAGATAACATATTGTGTTCTATTTTTTCAATAATCAAATTATTGAATTTTGAATTTTACATTGTAAATTATACGATTTATCGAAATAAATTATAAATATAGCTGTTTGCGTGAATGAATTTATTTTACATTTATATTTTAACACGTAGAATAGTGTCATCTTTGTCAACGAAATGCCTTCGTTCCGAATAAATAACTTGGCAGGATTTGCCTTTGAAATTTATAACGCGAAACTTAGAGTGCAAACTTCTGCACTTTGTGATATCAAGTTTTATATTTTCAGAACGAAATTTAAATATCCAAAACAATAACGTTTGACAATATCTCAGAGCAAAAATTTTGAATGTATGCTTCGAAGTTTAACGCTCCTATTTCACGCGCGCGTCATTTATAATTCGTATCTTGACATCTAAACTCGTGTTTCACACTTGCGTAGTTCGTAACAATTTATGAATCAGCCTCGTTGTCAGCCGTCGGTGCAAAGACAGTGGCGTCGCGGAATAAAACGAGGCGAAATGGAATAAAGCGCAACGTCAAAGGACAGAACGGCGACGAAACGATCAGAGGCGTTGGACTCGAGCGACGAATTAACAACCACGCCGGTGCGTTAATTGCCACCGTTAGTGGCCCGTGAAATCGTTTTTGTCACGGAAAAACGAAACCTCGAAAGAGCCGCGACTTCGCGCGCCCGCAATTACCAACTTTTTCAATGAAATCGCTCAACCTTCTCGTGGCTCGACGCAGTACGACTTGTCTTGCAAACTTCCCCCTTTTCTCAAAGACTCCCCTTTGCATTCTGCGCTTGCTCGCGCGTAATTAACGCTCCCCCTTGCTTTCGATCGCCGGCCAAATCATCGAGTTTCGTTACTCTCTTACTTTTCGACGTCGCTCGGATTCTCACGTCTGCAAGTGTAAATTCAGTGAAATTTCGAAATAATTTCGTTCCATCGTACATCGTACTGATTTTGATTATTTTCAGTCAGAGCGGGCTGACTGGCGGCCCGCGGGTCGCTAGCGTTACCCCCTCCACTGCGTCGATCTCCCCACTGCGTTGAAATTTCCTCGCCGCGCGTGTACGAGGCGCGGCTCTGCTCTAAATGACAACACTCGCATCAAGCAAGCGTCTCGAACTTGCAAATGCAGAAACGTTGAAACGTGAGTATCCTTTAAGAAGAAGGGAAAATAAATTTTCACGGATCAGCGTTCCGATCTCATTAATTTCTCGAGGTCTCGCAACAACGCGGAAGTATTTCGTCGTAACTTTGGACGAAAGTGTGAATTTATTTATTCATTTAATTAATTTACTAGAGGGACGTCAGATCGCGCTTCAAAAACTGAACACGCCAATTTACCGTTTACGCCGGGATAAGCAAACAATTATCGAGGAGGGGAAGCTGGAAATTTCACGTTTTGCCAAAAATTAACTCGCTGGAAATATTCGTCGCGTAATTTCCGCGAAACTTCCACGAAAGTAGGTGCACACAGAGCGGAGAAAAGCGGCGGAAAGCACGGAGCAACCGGTTGTCAAAGGCGAAAACGCTTAATTAAGGCGTCGTTCGACGCCTCCCCGCCCCTGTTTGCTTCCAAACGATTTTCAAACCACCTCGTTACCTTTTCTTCCTTCCTTCCTCTCTCTCTCTCCCTCTCTTTCACTCTGTTTCACGTTCGAGAAACCGGAGGTAGTCGATTCACGAGACGAGAGAAAAGAAGGTTCTCGACTACTACGCGAGAGAACGCTTTTACCCCGAGTGGAAAATGAAAAATGCTCGCCTCGACGGGGGGACAATACAACCCCCATGACATCCTGCGAACGCGCACGACCCTCCTTTACCATAACAAGAGGCTTAGCTAACGAGCCGAGGGTTCGGGGAGTTCCTTTTTCAACCCAACACCGAAGCGTACACGCACGCACACACAGAGTGTGTACGCTCTATACGCTTCTCTGAAAGCGTTGTTGTTGTTGTTGCATTCCATCAACGAAAGATTTACGCAAGCAGCTTCTTCCCGATCATTGTCCGATTTGGGGAAAATTATTCTCGGAGTGGTCTCGACTGCGATTGCATTCGCGAGAACCAAAGAGGAATACAATTGTAAGACTTTCGCGCAAGGGGAGAGGATTTTATCTCGGAAGCGAACGAGGCATCGTCATTTTCGATTTTTTCTCGAAAAATTTCTACGATATGTTTCGCTGTCACTGGCGGCTTGAGGAATGTTGAGAATATTTTGAGGGATACACGTTTAGTTACAAAATAAAACATTCCTACGCTACGATACATAGAATTAAAATCAAAAGATTTAATTTAATAACAATTTGAGGAATTCTGGCAACGATTATAGTTTCTCTAATTATGGTTATTGAATATTGTTACGAATGTTAAAAGAATTATAATACAGAGACTATTATTATTGTTGTTCTACTTTCTGAAGAAAGAAAATAATTTAACTCGTTAACGTATTAACATTGTTGAAAAATATTATTAATAAAACACTATATTGCTTGGTTCCGTATCAAGTAAATTAAAATTTCAACACGTTAAGCACGATTAATCCATTTCTTATCTACGACAGAAAAGAAACATAAAGCAAAAAAATACAATAAATGCTGCGAATAATACAAATCTTAATGCAAAGTTATCAATTGCAAAAATGATCATCACCAACGATAGAAACGTGTTCTTTTCCAACGTCCCTCCCGACGCAAGCGTGAAACACGTTAAAATTCAAGAACAGTTTTATCAAAGATAAACACACTTATCGTTTAGTTAGTTAATAACCTGTTAAAGTGCAATATTGCGTGCACTTAATATCGAGCGTGGAAGCATTCGTTTTTCCAACGAGTCCTCACGAGTGGCAATTTCACGAAGGGGAACAAAAATATTCTTCGTTTCTTTACGTTTTAAAGTTTCTTACCTCAGAGGCAGATACGCGCGTCGTTGTCGATCCTAATGACGGTGTAAGAGACAATTCTTAACGACTCTTAGGAAATTATCAAACGCCAACTATTTTGTCTTTAATTTAGAAGGAATATTCTTTAACGACATGTTACATTAGGTTGTGTGACAAATTCGTTCGCATCATCGGTGATAAAATTAATGCTAAAATAATCGTACGGTTGATTATTCTTCACGAACGAATAAAGTTATTATTATCTGTAAAGAACATTCTTTCGTCGACGTTTCAATATTTAAAAAATGGCACAAAAGAAACTTAAATTGTCAAGCCCAATATTTTCTCTGATAATAAACGATTCGTTTAACATTCTTTAAACATCGTGTATCACATTTTCAATTTCGCACCGTACTCGAGGCAACGTTCGTCCATGTGTCACTTTATTGGACGGATCGTGAACACCGAATTTTCTACGATTCTCAAGAAATGTAACGTGGAAATACGGAGGCGAGTGAATTTATCACAGCAGATTAAAAGTTGGAAAATAGAAAATAGAAAAGAAAATGGCAAAAACCGGTAATAAAAATAAAAACGGAGACGGAGAGATCTGTGTGCAAGTGGGATGAGAACCACTGCACATGGTTGAATACATTATCGTTCGCGTGTAAAGGCGCTTGGGCCCCCCCTGAAAATGGACCCTTCTTCGATCCTCCCCTCGGCTCCGATTCACCGAGGGGTACCGTTTTGTCGCGACGAGAGCATATGGATGCAGCGTGCTGCATCGCGAGCGGGATTCGTTGCGCTCAAAGTAGAAAAGCGAATAAATACCGCTTGCGGATTTTTCAATTGTTAATTCGACTGTTCAAACAGACGGGTAACCTCCAACTTCACTGCTACCGAGTCGGATGATATTAACGTAATTCGTTCTACGTGGCAAAGTATCGAATATTACAAATATCGTGCACACTTCTGCTCAGAATTATTTCCTATGCGTATCAATGTGTGCAAATTTTATTTACGAGTTTCATCAATCAATTGCAGCTCCAATACTTGGGAATATTGTGAATAAAATATTTATGATTACGTTATTAAGGAAGTTATTATTATTATATTTAACGCACTCTAAAGTCTTGATTTTAAATAGTAAAAACATATAAAATACTTGAGGCACTGACACTCCGGAAAATCCTTATTCTAAAATCTGTAAAATATTTTTCAGTCACCATATTTGCTGCGATTTAACATTCTTCATGGGCTTCGATAATACGTTCTGAATCTTCTCCAATATTTTAATATATTTTTTCCTCGGTGTGGCAAATAATTTTCATATCAAGAAAACAGAAATGTACAATTCAGAACATCCACGAATTTAATTTCGATATTCTTAAATAGAAATTCTCAAGAAATTCTCCTATCAAATTCTTCAAACAAATGAAAAGTAACGTCGACTGGCGTTTGTTGGAAGTTTATTATCCGTTTATTGTTCGTATCGTTCGTCAAGGTTTGTCAGATTCGTGCGAGCGAGGCGTCCGTTCGTCGAAGAAAAAGTTGGGACGTGAAATCGAAAACTGGAACAGCGAGCTCCTCTCCGCAGACAGAAAACCGCTGTCGCCCGAAGCGGAGAAACACTCGAGGGAGAGAGGCTCCCTCTCTCTGTAATCCGTCGTTACGTCGTTCCACGTGACGACCTAACGGCTCTCCAATTTACCCTGTGAAACGATCATGCGAACGGAAAACACACCGGGGAGTAAATCAGCCTCGATTTTTATGCGGAGCTTCTTCGAGTCGAGAACAACCGAGAAAATTGATTTCATTCTCTAGATTTAGGTGTTCGATTTGGGATTTCTACGAGAGATGCTTGGAAAGTATTGTGTTTTTTAATCACTGAAAGTTGCACCTCTTCGGGTGCAACGCTAATGCAACGAAAATTAGCGATTGGTTGATTTGGCTCACGTGATTCGCGGAGTAGACCTCGAATCGGAGTAGGCGTGGCGTTGTCTTCCAAACTTCGAAATACTTGAAGAAATACTTAAAGAGTGTTGTTTGTTGCATAGGTATTGATACTGAAATTAAATTCCAGCTTCTCATTAAAAGATAGATCCAATTTATATTAAAAATAAGAGGAAAGGAATATCCTACGTAGATTAAACGAAAAGGAACTTCTTGTCAAAAATTAAAAATCCTCTCCTTCCGGATTGTTTTTCTCAATTGTCCCACGAAAATGTAATACAACGTAATTGTAGCAAAAATTAAATAAATTCACGAAAGTAAAAATCCTGCTTTCTTCGATTATCCGAACTGTGCGGAATTCTTCCACAAAAACTGTGACATAAATATAAAATTACGACAATTCGTTACAATATAAAAAAAAAAAAAAAATCACAGAATCGCAAGAAGACTCGCAACAAAGATAAGAATTAATAAATTTAAAGGTCAAAGTTCCCTGTTTGACAAAAACTGAAGAGGCTTCCAGGAATGATCGATCGAGAATGAAAGAAGACAGAGAAAGAAACGAAAAGGGAAAGTAAAGTTTCCGCCAGGGGGGAATTATCGCCGCTTGAAAATACGCAAATCAAGACGACAAAGAGCCTGGAAGGAGGACGACTCGGACGGGGAATATCGGTTATACCTCGCAATTTTCCTCGCGAGGGAGATCCTCGGGGCCGAGGCCGAGGCGAGAAAATTGCTTGCGAAAAGAATTTCGTTGCCGGTGACGATCCTGATCTAATTTCGTCGATGAGACGCGCGCCATTCTCCCTTACGCTCGCGCGAGGAATTCGATTTGCTTTTCGCGCGGCGGAAAGGGGAGAGGCGGAGAGAAAAGGAAGGAGTGGAAAGAAGCATCGACGTGAAAGTATAAATAAGTAAGTATGCGGGTGGCTCTCGAGAGAAAACCGATCCTCTGTTTCGTGCTGGCTTTGGTGCCAGTCGATTAGATAATTGAGTCTCGAGTTCCTCGATCGTGTTCTGAGAAATTAATTTTTCTCTTTTTCTTTTCTTCTCTTTTCTCTTTTTTTTTTTCAAGTAATTGGAAGATAAAATCGATCAGTTTTGTAAGGATTTGTTAAAAGTTGAGGAAGCACTGCGTCGTGAAATAATTGGATCAACTCGATGATTTGCGATCGAGTGGCACAACGTTCTCTGATTATATTCTGGGAAGTTGATTTTTGAAATATTCGCGAAAGAATTCGAGAACAGATAAGCACAATGTTCAGAGATCGTATTCTGGGAACTTGTATCGATGTTTTCGATAGTTGGAGTAACCTTTGGACAGAAGATAAAACTGATCGCTGCTTAGTTGCTATGAATGAATTGATCGCTGTTTGGTTGGTAAAGAAGTTTGTTGGTGACTTTTGAAATGCTTTTGAGGAAGAATCGTTAAGTTCTGAGGGTTTGACTTTTTATGTGACTGGAATAACCAGTGAAGAGAAGATAAGATCACCGATTAGTCGGAGTTTTTAAGTTGAAAACAAACGTCGCGAGGAACACTTCCGTCGAAGAATAATACTCCACAAAATTTTTCGAGCAACGAATGTTCACGAATAAATGACAATACTTTGCGATGCACATTTAATAAAAATCACAAAAATCGCATACGATCGAACCATTTCCAAAATCCATTTGGCGAACAAACCTGTGTCAGATTAATCTATCCTTCTGCAAATTTAAACTTTGAAAGTAAACACGAATAATCCTACAAAGTGAACTTGACACGCGTCAAAGTGAACTCGATGAATCAGCATCCACAAACATTTAACCAAAAATGGGCAAAGTCCACGCGAAGCGCTGTTGGAATCCGGGTCGAGAAATTCAGAGATCGAACCGAACGTGTGAGTCGATGCTGAAGCTCGCGATATGAACACCACGAGTGTCAATAATTTGCTTTATTATATTTCGCGTTTAATAATTCAGTCTTTGTAATTTTAAGGTTATTAAAATTATTGCAATTTTCCAATCTCTTTCAACTGAACCCGCGACGAGTTTGACGATGTTTCGTTCCGTTTGAGAACCGACGCGCGCAGCTAAAGAATTTCGAAGGAGAAGCCTGGATCGTAATTTACCATTTATTTGGAATTCCGAGAAACGAGAGCAATATGCGAGCGATCGTAATTAATGATGTTTGGGGCTCTCGTTTGCAGTTCTTTTTTGAGAACTGACTTGTGGTATTCCAGACTTGGAACGAATCTGGCTTGGACATGTTTGCTCTGGTTTCGGTTTGTTTTCGAATCGGTTGCGGCTGATTGTTTAGCCAAGAAACACGATTTTGATTGAAATTTCGACGTTTGGTTTCGAGTTCTTACGAAAGCATAGCGAAACTAGTGGCATTTTTCATTGAAAAATTTATACCATTCGCTTTTTTCTTCCAAGATTCGTTAAATTAATTGTACGCTGTTGAATATTGTGTCATATTCAACGATGCAATCAGTCGATGATATCGACATTTAATCAGTAAATCGATCGGTGAGAATCAGTTTATCGAGCATCTGAAAAAAAAAAAAGAAAAAATAGACTGAAACAACTGGTCCGATAGATAGTGATCAAAGAAAAGGCTAAATGCGCGTATTGTGTTGGAGAGTGTAACGAACGACGCGTTAACAGGAATTAAGAACGTGGTGTTAACAAACCGTGCAATTGTTACATGAAACGCACGTGAGAATCGCAGATTACATATTTGTCGTGGCAAACAAACCTCGCGGAACAACGACGTCTCAGTGTTCCACTGAAAGCCACCCCGGAGAGTTAACTTTTGAACGGCCGTCGTGTTCCCACGAAACCATGACCTTTCGCTCTTGAATATATTTTAAATATTCCACTTTCGACGATACGATATCTCGCGTGGAGGAAGAAAGTGAGTTCTCTGTGTGCCGGACGATAACGATGCTCACGAAGTTGAAACGCCAAGGTTGAATCACGATCTTAATTTTAGACAGTTTAACAATCTTTAACCGTCCGTGGGTTTGACAAAAAAAAAAAAAAATATCTGACACAAACGTCGCTAGTTTCAAACTTTCCCTCCTCACGTACGTACGTACGTACGTGCGTTGCGCAGAATTTGAAAATTTGCAAAGGGCAGCAAAATGGTTTCTAGAAATTAATCACGTTTCTTTGCGCATTTTAAATATTTTGAAGAATGTTATTCCAAAATTTAAAAAGCGAGCGATTCCAGATGTAAAACTGTACGAGAAGAGTACAAAATTAAATTGTAAAAATTGTCTGAAGATTACGTTTTAATTTTGAATACTAGAAACATGTGTATCGCTTTTAGATTTTATACAGATAAATTCTATTTCTTAGAAATTCTCGACAGTCGAAATCATTTGACAAACTTTCTCGGAAAAAGTAAAAATTTCCTTCAAAAGATTAACTTCTTGTTCTTGCGAGAATAAGCCTGACTTGCGGTATACGTACGCGGTATCAGACGCGTGGTATTGTTACTTGTAAACCATTGGACACTTACCTGAAACAGAGAAAATAAACGAGATTAGACAAACAGCGTGGAAAAGTCATTTATCGATATCGACATCGAACTTTGAATCTTTACAACGCACGCTGACGTTGCATTTCTCAATTTACGACCGGAGTATTTGTCACGTATTTTTCGTATCTCGTATTAAGAAGAATATCTGCAACAGCTTATGAACCATGAATTTTTATTAATTAAAATTCATTAATATACATTATGTTTTTTTTTTTTCATTTTTTATAAGACATTTTGAGATTTCGATCGAAAAACACGATGATGAATTAATATCGATCGAATTATTCGAGTAATAAAAATATGTGACAACGTATACGCAGGTATATTAAAAGGAGATTAAACTTCGAGCGAATTATCTCTTTCGCAGGTCCCGAGGATGATCAGAATATTTCGACGAGAAGACGCTTTTAATGGAGTTACGCAGAGTAGCTTCTCTTGTTGATCGGATACTTGGACAGAAGTTTGAAAGATGATAGCGCACGCCGAACTTTTCATCAGAACTATTTTAATATTTGATCGCCGAAGAAAAGCCTATTTCCTAGACCATATAGGTAAATTTAGTCAAAGTAATCAAAAATTAATCAAAAATCGCAAATTCTCATCTTTCGTATTTAATTTCTGAATGAAAACTCGGAATCTCGACGTCACGACTTTATAAACAAACGACACTATTAACGCAATTTGCTTCGTCACTCGCGAAGAAAACTAACTGCAATACCGTCTTTGAAACTCTCTTGCTCATAAGGAAAATGAATGTATCCGGAAAAAGGTTTGATTAAAAGAAATTTTACATCAAACTCTTTCATACCAAACGAAACAGCGTCAACCGTTGCACTCGCGAATACTGCTCTAGCATTCCGCAAGATGTTCCTGTCAAAAGTGAACAATCCAATTTGGTAAAAAGATTAAATCAAAGGTCTCAGACTCAGTGAAATTCGGGTGAATAAATCGACCGACCCAATTCGGAACACAGTCATCGAGCAAGACTTTCTCACAGCAGGAAGATATCGAGAAACAATTGTTCTTCTGCCCGAAAGAAAATTACCGAAGGGAAATCTCACGCTCAATTCCGATTCATAAATTCACGAGCGTAACGGAGTCGTTAAGGAGACATCAAGCAATTAATTTAAACCCTCGAAACAGGTCATCTCTTTCAAACGGATAATCTTCTCTCCCCCGAGGGCGAAGCTTAACGATTGCGTAGAGGCGGCGGCCGCGAAGAAATTGGACGTTTTCCTCTGGACAAACGCGCAAAGAAAATTAACGGGATATGAAGCTGACTCTCCTCCCTTTTTTCCTTTCTTTCTCCTTCTCTCTCTCTCTCTCTCTCTCTCTCTCTCTCGGCGGTAGAAAATGAGTCGCCACTCCTGGAGGAAGAAGCAAGCCTCGGATATTGAATTTCGTGCGGTGAATTTCATATCAGCAGCAGGGGAAATTCCTTTATTATTTTTTTTGATTTGTAGCTGGCCGTACGGTGAATATTAACGAGGCATAAAAGCTTCCGCCGGTGGACCGGCTCGTGCTTTTCAACCCGATAAACCCGTTTTTCCCGCGAGTCGCGCGAACGAATCTTAATTGCCGTGTATCGCGCGAGAGTGAGAGAATATTAAACGACGTTGCAGAAGTAGCTGTTAATTTGTCGTTACCATAATTCGCGAGAGCAGATACTCTTTCCAAGAAATTCTGATATTTTATTTCGTCGGATTATTACTCGGGATAACGATCTGAGGAAAATATTAACGCGTTGTTGCATCAATTACTGAAAATTCCTTACATTTCCTCTCCGTTCCTATTCTTCGATTGTACTTCAACCTTTGAGCCAGCTTTAATAATTAATTGTACTTGACCCCTTTAATTCTCTTGCGCTCCGTGAAATTTTAAATCAACAACAATCGCGTGTATTATTATCAAGATTTATCTCATTGTGTAATTCTCTGTTGTCTCTCTTTCCAACTACAAAGGAAAATTTCTTTCCATCAATTTAATACAAATTCAATAAAAATATCAACCACCGAACCAACCACGTAATTGGAAGATCACTTAAGAATTGAAAAAAAAAGACTCCGATTCCAAACAACAAAACGGCACTGTAGAACGAAAAATGCAATTTTGTTGCAACGCAACTCATAATCTCGTAAAAATTCAACGTTTCTGATCTCTAAATCGGGAGCGGTTTCGCTGTTGGCAAATATTTGCCAAATCTTGCGCGACTGTTTTATGAATATTTATACACGTTCGCAAGCCACTACGAGCTAGTGGTTATTTAACGAATTTGATTTATGATTTATTTAAAATCGTATCGACTCGCCAAAGCCATTAGCGATTACCGTTGTTTGACAATTGGTAATTTAGTAATACACGATTCGTTGCAGTCGTTTCTATCGACATTTCGCTGTAGTGGGGAAATTTGTATCGGAGAGAGAATCACGGATCGTGCGATATTCGCGTTATCGATATATATATATATATATATATATATTCTCGTTGAACGAAACCCTTCTTCTGTACAATGTAACACACTCTGATTTATCATCTCGATATATTTTCCTTTCGTTCATTCCTAAACTTTCCTCCCTTCGTTTCGTTCTTGCACATTTTCAATCGCGATCATCGTTTCGATACATTTCCATGGATCGTCCGTTCTGAAGTTTCATCCTTTCAACGCGATATATCTCGTTGTTTCGTGTTCGTTAAACTTTCTTCATTTATTTCACTTTCTCAACGGGATCGCAGTTTTAATATATTGTTTATCAACTGAAGTTTTGTCATTTCGTTTTACTCTTCTACCGTCGAGATAATCGGTTTAATGTATCCCGAACTTTTTTATCCCGTTTATTCCAGTTTATTTCGTTTCTTTCACTTTTTTTTTTTCTTTTTTAAATAAACTATTTTGAAATTTCATTAACGCTGCACTCTGACATCAATCTACAATTAGTGCCTCAAATCTTGAATACTAAAGTTTATTGGTACAACATTTTTCTTCTAAAGTTTATTAATATGCAATATCTTGTATATTTGTAATGAAATATCTTGTAATTTCTATGTGTATATTTATTTTTTATTTTTTTTTTCTATGTATACATTTTACATAATTTCTCATAAATTGGTTTCAAATGTTATTATCATAATCATAATGGCCATCTTCTATCACGATGTAACGAAATTTCAAAATATTTTACGAAATACACAATAATATACATAGACGAAAGTTCTTGCGCAGTCGTAAATCAGAAAACAACGTATCACTTCGTATCTATCTACCAGAAAACTTCGCGTTTCGTCCATTCAAATCCTGATTTATTCTACACCATCCATTATCCCCAACAAGTACACGTAACCATCCCAAACACACATTTCATTCTGCAAAAACCAGCATAAAACACGGGGTAACGTATTATTTCATATTACGACACATCTATCTCCGCCCGAAATTTCGCGTTTCGTCTATCCAAATCCTGATCTATCCGAACCATCGTCCGTTATCCGCGGAACGCAGCAGCCGCAGCAGTCCCCTCAAGAACGATCCTCGTCGAAAACCCTCGGAGACTTCCGACTAGGAACAAAAGACAACTTTTTTGCAGACGTTTGAATCGAAACCAGTACCGGACAACGCCACTCCTACTCAAGGTTTACACCACGCCCCCTCGCGAATCACGTCAAACGACCCAAATCAACCAATCGCTAATTTTCGTTGCATCAGCGTTGCACCTGAGGCCCGATTTTCTGGGTTACCCCAGCTAAAATCACTATCAGTGATAAAAAAAAAAAAAAAAAAAAAGGAAAGAAACACACCCGTGACTTTTTCGCTGTCCTTTGATTATTTCGGCGGACGATAAATGGAAGACGAGAAATGGTTTTCGCTAAATCTCCAGATCCCTTGGAAGAGAAACAGAGAAACAGGAAGAGACGAGGAGGAAGGAGAAAATGGAGAAAGACGAAGAAAGAAAAATCGACTGATAGATAGATGGATGAATAAATGGCTAGATAAATAGATAAATAGTTAGATAGGTAGAGATAGACGGAGAGAGAAAGAGAGAGAGAATTTTGGCACGGTGCCATGGTTGCTACAAAGGCCTGCTCTCTCGAGCGCGGAAGTTACCGTGTGTTGCGGAGGATATCCAAAGCCTCGATGCTCTCCAGTCTTCCATTAGCTTCGAACTCTCTCTCTCTTTCTCTCTCTCTCTCTCTTTGCTACAGCAAGCTACCCAGTATCCCCGGTCGACCCTAACCTCCAAATCGGCCGGGTCTGGATATCCCTCCCCTCACCCCTAACCGGGCGCATGTCCGAACAAAAACCTGTGACTCGAAGGCTGCACATCGGGAACGTGTGCTGCTGGGGAACCTTTTGGCCGTGGCTGGCGCGTGCGTGCCCTGATTTTTCCACACGGCAATGCGATTTTTCCGAGCTAGACTCTGCGCAGTCAAATGCAGCCCCAAGAGGCGGAGGGAGGGTAAAGTGGCCTACGTTTCACCCTTATTCTCGACGCGTAGACGTTACGTGACGTCATATCAAGAGATTCCAACTCCAATTCGCCTCGTGATTTCCTTTACGCTCTGCGTTTGTTCGCTGCTGCAATTAAGCAGTTCGCTTTTAAACACTGTGTATGTACTAGGTAAAATATATCATCGGGTCACGAGAGTGACAGTTTCTTTCGTTCAATGGTTAAAGTTCAAAACAATCGGAATTGTTGCTATTGCGAGTGGGAAATCTGACAGAAAATGACAAGGAAATTAAGTAAGTAAGAAATATGGGATCGATCGATCGCGAATCGATGACCAAATCTTTGTTATTAATTGTTCGATGAATGAAATATTTCGCGAATGATTTCTACAATAAAATAGATCAAAAAATATATAATGAAGCGAAGTAAATTAAAAAAATTAATTTAAACGATGATAAGATCGTTCGTTTTAGCGAGATATAATTATAGATAGATCATGGTCAGTTGAAATATTTTCGATGTAAGAATTACAAAGATTATTGAGTAAAGACTGGAGATAGGTATTGGTTGGTTTAATATTGCATAACGTGGTTATTATAATTTAAATTGGGATACGTCGACGAGGTTGCTCCTCGGATTCACAATCCAGCCACAACTAGTTTCAAGTAACGGAACAGTTATCTCAAACGATTTCAAACTCGACCGACATCCATGTACAAATCAACCCTCGATAACTATCGAAACACGCGATTCGAGATCTGAAGCGTGGCCAGAAGAATCCGTAACAAATTCCCGATTTCACGGCGTCCACGTCCCTCGGTGGAATTTAATTAGCACAGCGTCGCGCGACTGCCGATTTACGGTGGTCTCCGCTCTCCGCGCTGCATCATTAGCCGACCTTTTTCGACCAAAAGTACGACAGATTTACGAGGTACGTCGACCGCGGCTACTTCGTTACCTGCTCGTCGAAATCACGGACAATCCTCGACAATCTGACACGCGTGCAACAGTCGGGCCTTTGCTCGCACTTGCTACTCGATCCGAGTCCCTGCGTTCTTTGTACTCGACGTAAGAGTCCCGTTTTACTCTGACTGACTTCCGTACGCCTGATTCGAGTAAATTTCTAGAGTTGAGAGCAGATCATCCGCGTGAAAACTACAACAGTCCCGGAAAAATTGCTGGCTTGACAAGTATCTGGAGGAATCGAAGTTCCTTATTGAAAAAAAAAAAAAAAAAAAATCCGCTAAACTAAAAATTTATCGAGTTGCAAAAGATATCGTCGGACGAGTTGTTTAATTTCAAGCATAATAATAATTTAAACGTGATATTTGAACGAAATTTGAAATCAGGTTCGTTCTTAAGATCGTACTGCACATACGATGGTTAATTCTAAATTTTTGATTCTGTTTATAAAAATATGAATCAATTTGTACGTACAGATATCCGTAGATTAATTGAAATTATTAGAGTACTGTGAGTATATTTATCAAAAGAAATAATTTATTCGCGATAAATAATATTACATTATTGTTATCGTTGTAACTTTATAACTGTCGCAATTGTAATTTGCGCGACATTGTGTAATGTTTATTATTACACAACTCGCGCAAATATTTTTAACACTCGTCGCGTAGATAATACAAATTAACGCAACTTTACAGATCCCTCGGTGATACTTTAATAATTGAGACAAATATGACACGTAGATGCTTGTTTCGAAACTTTCCAGCGGATATGCATTTCGCAAAGGGAAACGACGCGCCCAAATTTTTTTTTAGTAGAGCGTAAAGCGAAAGTACAAGAGAACATGCCCATCTGGCTCGACAGATTGAACGCGCCAAGTTCCCGTTAAAAATAAGCAGCCGCGATAATTAAATCCGTCGAGTGAGAACCTGGAGGACGTAAATCTTCGCACGCTCGCGACGAAGCGCGCGGTTGCAGTATCACGAGCTCGTACACGCGTCTTAAACCCCTGTAATCCGGGATCTTTGTTGCTCCGTCGTGCGGAATTTCGAAAAAAAATTCCTACGCGACGATGGAGCGCTGTGTGCTTTCAATGGAAAGCGGAGGAAACCTGGAGGACGAGATCATCAGGACAAAACGAAGGCTGAAAACTTGAAACTGTCGAACTAACGCGAGGAGGTCGTGAAAGTTGTGAGCTGGAGCTTCACTCGATTCTTTTTCTTCCTTCTAGTTCGATTATTGAAATTAGAATTTTTAATTTTGCAGTTAAATCACTTGTTTGAGAAAGTTTGGAAGATTTCTAAATACTCTGGTTGAGAACTGGAAAACTTGTTAAATTAGAATTGTTCGACTGAGATTCTAGATTTCTCTCTTTAGATGTGAGAATGGAATCGTTTTGCGCAACATTCTGAAACATCTAGACGATACGTATACTCTAGAAAAAATTCTTTACTGACATCTTAATTTCACACGTATCTTACAACATAATTGTTGACGTGTTGCAATAGATTATTATATATATATATATATATATAATAAAATATTGCATTAATATATCATAATAGTTGACAAAACTCTTTGTATAAACTACTTAAAATTATTAAAAAAAATTTTTCCAGCTAAAGTCTCACAATTGACCTGCTTGCAATTCCCTGTATTTCGTTAAAGATAAAAATTCAAAATTATATTTTGTATCCCAGATTGAAATCACAGAAATTTGATATATGTATCAAAATATCGAATCAATTAGAATTCACAAATGTGTGTGTGTGTGTGTGTGTGTGGCGAATTGGCGATCAAAGGGAAAATCGATAGCCAGGGGCGGAATCGAAGGCCGGAGGCCGACGTGGTTCATAAATTATGACAGGAAGCGCAGTCGCGGCTCGTTCCTGCTGATTTTATGTCCCTTCCGCCCGCGCGTTTTACGCCGTAACTCGCACGGAACGCTCGTTACCGGCTGCCACGCGTTACTTAGTCCCGATGGAACCGCATTATCTGCCACGTCGCGTCGTAAAGGTCTCATTCTCGATTGAAGAGTGAATGATTTTTTTTAATGTACCATCAGTTTCCGGTGTGCATCGTTTCGATCGATAATTACCGCACGAAGAATGTCCGAATGATCTACGATTCTTGAACTTAACTTTACCTTTGCATATAATTAATTTAGAAATTCTCCGTTTTAAATTTCATCGGTTTTTTTTTATCAGACGTTTCGATCGCTACTCCGCTTCTGACGAGGGCGGATTATTTTTCGAAAGAAGTCCGTTCGTGATCCGTCAAAGAACAATCTGTCGCAATATTGCGAATGCCTCGACTCCTTTAGATTTCACAAGATTATGGAATCTAGATGGACGATAACACTTTTAGATAATTTCTTTCTAACAACACAGCCATATTGAAAACATAGAATTGCTGCACGTATCACGCGAATCGATTGAAAAGTATTGCAATGAAAACTGGTCGGTCAAACAAATATGGAGATTTAAAAAAATTTCTTCAATTTCAATTCAGCTTTGAAAATTGTAATTGTAAATTGTTTTTAGACAATTTCAAAGAACGTCGCTCGTATTTACTTTTGCCGGTTTCAATTGTTTTTACGTTTATTACGTCAAGTTTATCGTCGACATGTTCTTCTCATGTCATTGATGAACAAATCTTAATTAATTAGCTGATGAACATTCAAGAGGGTCAATTCCGTCAAAGAACAGAATTGCCAAAATCAAAAAAAAGGTGTTGATACAAAATTTCATAATGATAATCTCTCGATTATCTACGCAAGAGAGAAGAAGATAGAAAAATCGAGTTGTCATCGAGCTTGATGACGGTACCGGCACGACGTCGAGTGACGCTAATGCCGAACGGCAAGTGGCGATAGTGCGTCGTGTCGCGTAGTACTGTTATTGCTCGTGACTCGAGGCACCGAGAATGGTAATTGCCATTGCTATGGATACCATTCTTAGCGCTGATACCACGTTATTAAAGCGCTACGTTCAGTGATACCACTCTGTATTTCAAAATGAGATCACTCGAGGTTATCTTCGTGACGTAAAACCCAAAAACTTACGATAAACCCGACGATCGAATGCGAAGAGTGATATCGTGGTAAATTCGGCTAGATGATGTTAAATTAGAAGCAACTGAAAAGCTGATACTATGAAATTATGCTGATATTGTAATTTAAATAATTTTTAAATAATTAAATTATTGAACAATAATTGGTAAATAATTTTTATATAATATTCACCGACACCATAAAATCGGAATTGAAACGTTAAAGATATAAATTGATAAATGTGAAAAGAAGAATATATAAATGTTATAAATATATTGTACGTTTATTTATTATTTACGTTACACATTGTTACGCGTTGTTTTAAAATATTGTAGAATTATATTACAGAATCTATATTACAGAATCTGAAATATTACAGATTTCCTTCCTACCATTTCAAACGACTTGCAACTTGTAACAAACTTGTAACAACAGTAAACCTCGTGGATAAATGACTTATATAATTGAATTTCACTGATTCTCCTTATTACGTGTTACGGAAAACCGACGACAAAGTACTTGCAACATTTAATCAAAATATGTGGACTCCAGCCAACATAGAGTTCGTTTAATTGAACCAAAATCACTCAGTTAAAAAAAAAAAAAAAAGCAGAGGACTGTAACTAACGTTCGAGAACTTCCTCGCGAGCAACCAGGTTGAACAACCTCGGCTCGTAAAACGGTTATCCTGATATCAATAAGCAAATCGAGGCACGCGTTGCGAAATACCTTTGATCCAAGCTGCCTGGTGCATCAAGCCGCGAGATTAAACGCAATTGTCCACGATCAAAAGCAACATCATCCAACTATCCTGATGATGATGATGATGATGATGATGATGATTCTATCTCAACAATCATCGAGAGACAGATACAGAAATAACGAGAGAGAGAGAGAGAGAGAGAGAGATCTCGAATGTGGATGAAACGGAACGAAAGTAAACACACGTGAGATCACGTACAAAGCGCACGGACGAAGTCGTGGCGCGGATTAATGCGGCGGGTCGCGATGCGTGTCGTGACGTCACTTCCGGCCAATCAAAAACCATCAACGCTACGATCAGCGGCCGTGCTCGAGCACGTTAAAGCGACGTTCACACGCGGCGTCCGTCGTCGTCCATCGTTGGATTCTTGTACGTTAATTGAACGGGGCTCGAGCCCGACGAGGAAAAACGAGAACAATCGTCTCGTACAGTTGCACACTGGTTGTTTGTTAGACTCGTGACGTGATTATGTCATCGCTGGACTCGATTTCGGACGTTTCGAATCGCAAAATGCTCGTAGCGCCAGTTTTTGAACAGCTGACGCGCGAATTTCCCTTCGTTGCACTCCGGTGGTTTGAGCGCGTTTGAATGTGTTACTGCCTTGCGTGTTTTACGTTTCACGAGTGAAACAGATTTCCATTTCTTTGGTTGTATTCATAAAAATATGAAATTGAACAGTGAGACTTTGTTTGTTGGGAAATATATAGTTTGTACAATGGAAACCTTTGCTATTTTTCGTTCACATAGTAGGAGTTGAGTTTCAGATAGGTGCAACCAAGGACACGAACGTTTGTGTTTTGCACAAACGAATTGAAGTTCATTTATTAATTAATTAAAGTGGAGTTCAGTAGTAGTAGTAATATAGCACTTTAGAACATAATTGAAGTCCACTGATTCTCCACTTTGTCGGTGATTTTTCGTCCATATATGACGTATATGACAGAAATTGAGAGTTAAACGAGTGGATTTTCAAACAGTGAAAATTGAGTCAACAACGTACAAATATTTATCCGACGCTTTCGAATTTAAAAAAGAAGAAAAAAAGAAAATTGCACGTTTCTTCGAAGTTTTCCAATACAGTTTGAACCATTTCGGACGCGATTTGATACTCAAAACTGTTTGAACATCTCTAAAGTTCTGGATCTTGATTTCCAGCAGCTTTTAAAGTTTCAATAAGGTGTTCGAAGTCTTGAAAGTTTGATAATGAAGCTTGATAACTGACCGACATCTCGTACAAGATATCGAAGACAGACGCAAGAAAATGAAATATAAAGCATTTAGCGACGAAAATTTTTAACAAGAAATATTTTAACAACGAATATATGGCGAATGCAAAAGTACTACTCTTACTTGTAAAAGTAAGATTATAAGAATTTGAATGATTGAGAAATTTTCTTTTATGACTATCTGCGTGATGAGAGAATTTTGAATATTCGAATTACCTATAAGTGCAGTTTTTATCACTGAAAAACGGGCCTCAGGTGCAACGCTGATGCAACGAAAATTAGCAATTGGTTGATTTGGGTCACGTGATTCGCGAGGGGGCGTGGCGTTGTCTGGTTTATTGAGCGATCGCGCCTGTAATTTGTTTTCTATCGATTCAAATGTTTGCATATCGATAAAATTTTATGGCAAAAAAAGGTCGTCTTCGTTTCCTAGTCGGAATAGTTGCTTCAGGTCGTGCAGTTTTTTCTCGATACCGTACAAAATTTTACTTTGTTTTATTTCAAGAGTAGAGAATACAGTTTTAATCCATAATATAATTTATAAACGATAAGCACGCTAAATGTCAACGTATCTGGCAATGTTTGTTTGAAAATTTGAAAAAAAAAGCAACCTAACAGTTAACGCGTAATAAAATATCGAATTTGTAACCTTCTCGATTCTACGTAAACGTTCCAAATTTTCGTATCTATCGAGACTCGGAACATCTTCAAAAGTTCCAAGCATCGTATCGTTCGTCTGAAGCGACTGAAAGCGCGTACAATGTACAGCACGTTATTAAATAAAAGCTGTCGATCGCGATTGGACCATGAATTACTGGATGATTTCGCGATACTGAGTTTGAATGGAAGACTGACTATTATGTAGGTGTCTAACGTCCCAGGTAACTTTCTCCTCGCGACGGTGCTCGATTGTTGATGTCATTCGCGTATGTAACGAAGAGGTATTGGCTGGTGGGTACGCGAGGTGGATAATGAGCAGTTTGCAAGGTATTTTGTTACGTTACTGCGAATGGAAGATCGTTCTGTATAGATCGTAATCTTTCATCAACGCGACCGCAGTCTGCATGGCTAAAAGAAACTACATTGAACTGCACTGAGTGTTTCGTTGCGTGGAAACTTTTGTGAGATAAACTATAATTTCAATGGAACGAGTCTCGATACGATGTTGTAAGTTGGAAAAAGATTTCGTTCGGCAAAATTAAAAGTACGATAGGTGTCTGCTGTGTTTTTCCTTATTTTGTTTAAAATAGTGTACAAAAATATATATGTATATATACTTGTTACACGCAATTTTTAAACGAATAAAAATCCTATTCGTTACTGAAAAATGTTTTAATTTTTATTTTGTAAAATAAAATCTCGATGATAAAAAAAAAAAAAAAAAAAAAGCATCGAGTGATTAAACAAAATTGCTCCCCTGTTCTCGAATTTCACCCAACATCACACGCAACAAAATATATACTTTACACTTTACAATCCCACAACGAATCACTTTCAAACGTGAATTCGCAAAGATTTTCAAACTGTGTCGTTCCGATTTATCGAGACGATTATGTGTACGTACGTTCAAGGATCTGCGAAGTTTGATCTCGTGTTTGCGCGAAGGATGGCAATTAAAAGCTGTCTACGCTCTACACTCCGCGAGAGCCAATATTGGAGTTAATATTTGAGATAAGACACAGACAACGTTCGCGCGAATATTTCAACGAGCGTTGAACCCGCTCATCGAATATCGAGAAATAACGAGAAATTTGTCTGGTTCGTCGTGTTTACGGCTGGAACAAGAGGAAGAAAGTAAGAGAAAGGATCGAGAAACGGCGATACATCGACAGACGACGAAGAAAGGGGGAGAACGGTCGTTCGTTGGAAGGAAATCCGTGGGATTTCGCTGTTGCCAAGAGACGAGATCAAAAGACGCAACGAAAGTTACGGTGTGTATGCTGTGTTCCCAAGAGCGGCACGAAGCACGAGCAAATTATGACCCCCAGACTACCGAAATGGGCAGCGGGGCATAACGAGCGAACTTCCGGTCGATAGATCGAGTGCCTCTCTCTCTCTCTCTCTCTTCCTCAGACAGTGGTATTAAAATTACACGAAAGCGTGATTGAAACGGGCGGAGTTGGAAAAATTTTTTGACGGCGCGTGATTGGAATAATTCTCGAGGTGAATTGCGGATTCCATTGAAATTCGAAAGGCGGAGTGTCTTATTTTTCGAGAGGACAAATTCTATTGTGGTTCTCGGTGTATCGAGGTCAAGTTTGCGAGCCTGTTTGTGCGAAATTGAACAAGTTTCATTTGGTTGTTTAATTTTAAATGAAATTGGTTATTGGCACGTTCAATTAAATAAATTTCTGCAATGTATATTCCGTATAAAAACTGTGAGAAGAGTGATATAGAAGTAGTATATTATTCACGAAACGATCGAATTTAAATATTATCTGAATATTTTTCTACAATCTACAGCAAAAATTTTGCTCGTAAAAATATTCAAACGTTTGTGGAATCTTTTCGTGAATTTATACATCGTGTATATTGTATATAAAACATTGTGATATTTCTTTAATACTGCAACGAGACTACTCCAACTATGAAAAAAATATCTAAAAATATACATAGATGTATATAAAATACAGTAATATTGGGATTATTTGCAACACTTGGGTATTGTACGCTTAATATCATTGTTCGCACTCTTTCAGGATTGGTTCCCTTCCACGCATTTTCAGATTGATTTCAAATCTGACCAACGTGATCGCGATGGTCGTCTTTTGTTATACAGCGTTGACGAAATTTTTAAATGTCTTGTACAAAGCATACACGCAAAAGTGTCGCAAAATTTAAAAAGAAAAAGAAAAAGAAAAAGAAAAACAATAAAAAAGAGAGAGATCGATTCAAAAACATACGAGAGCAGGAAAAGAAGAAGCGTAGGAGAGACGTGCGGCTTCGTCGAAACAGCCTATAGACCGACGAGGCTTACGACAGAATGTCGTTACACTCAATTAGCTTCATTAACGGCCTTGAGGGGCTGTGACACACGAGCTGAAAACACGTACGAAACGACGGGAAAAATAAGCCTCGATCTTCGTCGACGCGACTGAATATTCACGTTCTTCGCGATGGGCGAGCCCGCGAATTTCGATCGAATCCACGGCTTCGAGCAATTACCCACGTACGTTTAATTGGCGTTAGGTGGATCTCGCGTTCCGAACTGGTCAAGGTAGCGCGAAGCTGCACGAACAGGTAATTAAACCGTTCGTTTCCACGAGAAACGTAGGATCGTCGAAGATCTTTGCGCGATTCGTTTGTAACCGTTCGCAATTACGGCGAAATAGCTTTAACGATCCGTGATCTGTTAATTCGTCGGCTAGTTAAGATCGAATTGAAACGACGAGACGAGAATGGAAATGTCGCCACGTTGAGAAACGTGGAATTTTCGAGGAGCGGAAGAACGTTCGCGGAATTGGAAGAGGTGTAGCTCTCGCAGCGATCAACTCTAATTTAACGCTTATTTAATAAGCGAGACGAAAAGAATTCGTTTGCGACGATTTAAGGTTGAATGTTTCTCAGTTAAAAAAATTATTAGTTGATATTTATATTTAACAAATTATATAATATATATAAATTTAATTTAACCGTAGTATGTAAAAATTATTAATTTATCGTATTTAGGGTATGAACTTAAAAGCCTTTTTAGCTTATTATATGTATATAGAAATATTAATAAACATCAGATGTCTGATAAAAGAATTAATTTTTCAAACGAAGATGTAGTAATAAATATTATTTCCAACGTAACGATCTCTAGAATTTCTCGTCTAGAAGTTACAAAAACTCAAACAATTTGGCTGCGTGAAAAGATAGAACCTCGAACTAAAAATCCAAAGGAGACACAGCGCGCTTGCTTGAGTTTTGAAAATATCACGCTTCCAGAGTGATCTAATTACACGAGAGATGAACAAATAAATTAAAACTACTCTGTGAAACAGCGAATAATCACGGCGGACGTGTAGCTTTGAAATTAAACGCGTAGATTTTCATTTAAAAGCTAGCTCGATGGGCCCAGGTAGAGGGCGAGAAAAATTATCATTCCAACGTACGACGTGACAACCGAGCCGAGGAGAAGTGAATGAGGAAGAAGGTCAGTATCGGAGCAATCTCGTTCGAAACTGGCCAGCCACGCACGAATTAAGCCCGTTTGTTTCTCGGAAAACTGGGCGGACGAGCAGAAAAGAGGGGCGAAAACCGAGAGAAAGGAAACCGACGAAAGAAACGCCGAAGCAAGAGCTCGAGGTAGCCACTGAGAAGGTTCGTGCGACTTTGTTTCTACTCGCGTGCTTCTCTCAATTCGTGCACCGGGAAGCTCGAGCTTTCTCGAGTCCACTTCTTTTTCTTCTTTTTCTTTTTCTGTCCATCCACAAATCACCGTCACGATCTGCAAAGTCCACTTTATCCCGCTCGCTTGAGAAATTATAGATTCTATCCTCGCGGAAAATCCCTCCTTCTGCCCTGAAAATTCTAGATTTCGGCGTTAGAGGTCCATTTCCGTTTCGCGACCACCACTGTCAAAACTTTCCGCTCAACTCTGTTCTACACATATACGTATGTATGCGCATTTAGGTCTCTGCCTGCTCCAAGAGGCCACTGAGTGATCCCAAATGGGCGAAGACGATGGAGGATCGAATCTCTGTGATGGTGTAAAAAATATTCGCCACTCGCGATTAACTTCTTTTCAGGAAATTTGCGCCTTCTGTCAGATGAAATCTGTGTATCTACGCTTCGAACGCTTCGAACGCTTATTATGGAAGATGTTTCGTGTGATATTACACGCGTGTAGGTTTCCATGTGTACGTTTGAACGATTATTACAAAAGATATTTTACGCGTATTATGTATATCATGTATATTCGAACGATTTTTCATCAACACATTATGACTATACGTACTTTTAGACTTATATTTCCAATTTGATAGTTTGAATCTTTGAATCACAATGTTGAAGAAACTCATGTTAGAAACAAACAAACAATATGTACATTCATACCAACTTGCTACCCCAAATTTTAAAGCGAACAAGACTATCGAATCAAAGAACTATCTTAAATTCTAAAGTGAACGAGAAAAATCTCCGCAGGATCATCCAAATTTCTAAAACTTCCCAACCAAAGAAGAAAAAGAAGAAAAAGGAAGAATGGTGAAACGAAACAAACGCCAGTTGCAGCGTGCGAGAAAAGATCCGAGCCAATAGCGTCGATTCTTCAGAAATCCCGCAGGTAGCGGTCCACGAAAATCTCCGAAAGAAAGAAAGAAAGAAAGAAACGTATCTGCCCATCTGGGCGAGCAAACAAAGCTGTAATCACATATTCCAAAGAGAGGCCCCGATTCAACGGAATCGTTCGAGCAGTCGCCATTAAGCAGCCTACACACCGCCGAACAGCGAGGGATTTTTCTTTTCTTTTTTTTTTTTTTTTTGACGGCGGTGACGACAAGGAAACCCAAGGAGAGAGGGAGAGAATTTTGATCGCCGTCTAAACCGACAATTTGTACACTCGCCGCGCCGCTACACTTCCTCGCCGACTGCTATATAACACGCCCTTTTTGTCTTTTGTGCGTACAGGCTCGTTCCGTCACGCCACGTGCACGCCATAAGCGTACCTTATTAGCTTGGCAGCCAGCACGCATGCGCGATGAGCTTCGCGTACGCGGCCGCAGCCAATCGGAAGCCGTGGTGGCCTCGCGGATGAATTATTCAAAACGCGGCGGCTTCCCCGTCGAATGAAAAAAGGAAAGAAAGAAAGAAAGAAAGAAAAGAAAAGAAAGAAAAGAAACCCTTGGACGAGAAAAGCGAGGATCACACGCGTGGAACTGGACGGTTCGGAATGGATTCGTGGACTCTCTGTCAGGTCTGTGGACGTTGTCTGTTCGGGATCTAGAATCTGGTTCGTTGATCTGGATCGTTGGAAGTGGGTCAGACAACGGTTCGGGGTTGAATTCAGCGTTTCTTTTCGAGAGACGTTTGTGGAATTAATTAGCAAGTGGTAATGTGTAACAAGTATCGTGATAGTTATTGTTAGACCATTTTTATGCAAACTCGCATTTTTGCGAACGCAGTTGAAGAGATTGAAATTAAAGCAGAAATTTGGATGATTTTACATTGCACTGTTGAACGTTTCAAAATTTCAAAACGTTATTAGAAAGAAAGATCAAAGTTGGATATATTGTTTTCAGAAATTCCTCGCAATGTTAAAAAAAAAAAAAAATGGAATGTAAATTAGCCTTTTAGAAATTTTTAAATCAGACCAATCACTCGACGATTTCTAATCGTCACAGCCACTCGTTCGATCTTGCTTTCAATCTCTCCGGAATTATCTTCATTTTCTGACCGATCGCGATCTCGCAAAACTGTTTCGCAACCGATTCAACAAGATCACCGAAACTCGACGTCGTCGCGAGAGGGAAATTCCACGAAAACGGCCGGTAAGTCTTAAATTAAAATGATCGAAGGCTGACATCGCCGGAAACTTGAAAAATTGACGAAACGTTGAGAGAGACGCGACGAGAATCGCGCTGCAGAAGCGGCTGAATAAAAATGTCGGAGGAGAAGGTGGCCAACGGTGGAAAACAATATTCCGGCTGAAAGGAGACGCCGCACCGGCGGGAAACTTCGAAATTGGTACACGTCCGTGCCAGATGTTACGTAGCTGCATCGAACCTAAAGGGAAGATAAAAAGCCAACGAACGCTCGTCCCTTCGTGGGACAGCTCTCGAGGAGGAGAGGCGTGCACAGCTGCCCGAAAACTTAAATTGTCCGCCACATGTTCCAACGATTGTTTTCGTTTTGACGGCCGACGGAGCTCTCCTCCGTGAAGATTAATCTCCCCCTTCGATTCGTCTCGAAAACGATTTTCCACGTCGTGTTCGATCTGTCACGCCAAGTTCATCTCCTCGATGGTCATACCGACACATTTTGATGATCTGATAATTTCTTGACAATCGACGAAGAAGAGAGGAAGGATGTTTGAACTCGTCAAAAGGAAGAGATAACCATAATTCTTTTTCTTTTTTATCTTCTCGTTTATGTTCTCCGTCGATTCATCTCAATTTATAGGTACCGATTCCTCGATCGCCGATTCCTTTGTCAATATTCGCTGCTTTGACGATGTCTGCGTGATCAAAATATATTAACAATTTAATTTTGTTCAATTGTCACTGACTTTGTTCCAAATCTATGTATATTATATTTTACATTGGCTTTCGTAAATTTCTTTTTCAGTGATGAAATTTCTACAAAACCTAACCTAAATATCCCTAAGTGTATTCTGTACATTCTATACCAGTACGTTTAAAAGAGTCTTAATATCGGGTATCGGTTATTTCGTTCGTTTGTAAATACTTTGATACGATCATTCACTACGTTGTTACAGAACACCCCTAACCTGTTCTACCCTAGTCTACCCTAACCTAACCTATTTTCCCCCACGTTCGAACTAAACACACCCGGAGGACGAGCCATCTCTCCTTTCAAATCTCCTATATTCTTTCGCAAGCATGCTCGTAATTCAGAACACCGACAATTCCACGTTCTATCGATTCCGTAGACCTTCACGAATATCCCACACACACACACACACACAGTTCCCGGCGACGCTGCTCCAAATAATATCCCTCCTCCATCTCTCTTCTCGACGTTTTCAGCCTACGACCCAGCCAACGCGTTCGAAAACTCCAAAGAGATTCCTCCGAACGTCTTCCAGCCAACAACATTCCGACCAAACCGACGGAGGAACTTTCTCGCGAACAATATCTGCGCGGAGTGTATGCATACCGTGTGTCGCACACGTATCAAGCACAACCAATCGGGGAATGATTCAAAGTTGTTGCGCCTGAGACGCGTTCGTTTTCGAGAAAACGGGGAGTGAAATGATTCGTTAAGTAGTACGATTGAATTCGGTCAATTCTCGTATGGAATGTGAGAATAAAAAGAATAGCAAACAGAATGTGACTCACGTACTGTAAACCATTGGACACTTACCTGAAACAGAAAGTACAGCAAGATTAGTTGAACAGCAGGAACAAAGAAGGATTTGTTAAATTAATATATTTTTTGAGAGAAACGTTTCCAATTCTGACGAACCGTGCAAAGACGGTCCGTAGGTCCAAAGGGGATTTTAACTGTCTCTTTCGACAGTTCACAGCTGCCAGTCAGAAACCAGTCTGTCGAGACTGGTTTAATTTTAATTGATATTAATACAATGTTTACTATTATAATGTTTATTACGTTAATTAAATAATTAACGGGGGCCTTAGTGAGTTTCAATGAATGAAATTTCATTCTATTTATTAATGCCGAGAAACTATTTAAATACTCTGCGAGATACACACCTATTTGCATCAAGTATACGTAATTTTTATATACAGAGCATTTCTGATACAACGGGAAAATAATATTTTTCCACTTGAAATTGGATAAATCCTCAAGCTGTTGTTCATCGCTCGTTTCGCAACAGACCAAAGTTGAATTGTCAAATTCGATCTTCTTGAAAACGAAGCGTCTTCAAACGGAAAATATCGCATTCTACGACACTTTTGATCTTCTCCGATATTGAAATTCCTGGTTGTCTCACTCATTCCCGACCGATATAAAATTGGCCAAGTTTAAAGTTTAAAAGTTTGTAAAAAGTTTCTTTCGCATTTCCAATTACACCGTCAGCGTACGCGAACACCCTGTGTACATTCGTTCGGCCATAAGCGAAGAGACAGATCGCGCAGTAGAGTGAATAACTCGTCGTGGCTGATAACCTTCATTATCGCGATGATCTTAATGACCCGGGGCACACTCTTGCGTGTGCGTGTGCGTGTGCGTGTCTCGCGCGTAAATTCAAGCTGGCGTACAGAGGGTTCCTTGGGTGGCCGCTGGAAAACTCAATTTGGCGCGGGTCCAACGACTGTCTGGGTAGTGGGGACGAGTCCTCCTCGGGTCTCAGCTTCCACAGGAACAGGAATAGCCAGGCTATTTCTGCCCTGTTCCACCGCGTGCGCGAAAGTCTTTCGAGACAAGAGACAGAGAGCGCACGAGACGCCGCATTTTTCTTCGTGTTTACGGGCTTCGCGATTGGCCGATGTGTGCGCGCGTGTGTATATATATATATATATATATCGCGAACGCGGAACGCGGACGTTATCTGGTAACGTGGCAAAAAGTAGCGAGAATCGGCGAAAACACGATCCTCCCGAGCTTCCTCGCTTCCGAGTAAACAAGCGTGCTTCGCGCCCGATAAATCGTTCCAACGATCGAACGTTCGATTGGCAAGATTAAAAATGCCCCCGGGTAATTGATAAGATTGTTTTCGACTGGACCTCACACCGACCATCCGCCCGCGGATGACGTTGTCGCGCAAATTCGAGCTTTTGGGATGGAAAGTTTCAGAACGATCGGAAAAATTTAACAAAAAGAGATCGTAGATCGATTGTACAACAGTGTGTATCATGCAACTATGTGTATCATACGATAGAAGAGTAGAGAGTAAGAAATTTCGATGAGATTCAAACAGGGAGAAGCCGAAACTGTCTCGCGTCTTCTGTTACGCATGCGTATTTTGGGAAATTAATGGGAAATTTCGATCGTGACAGAACAACGTCACGTTAAAAATATACCTTTTAAGGAGCAGTTGCTGAAAGTTACTCGAATTGCTCGAAATTTACCGGGAGACCAAAAATATCGGATTTTGGTGGTTCCAAGGAATTCAGGCTGGGAACACGAATCAATGGAGGTATCCTGAACTACGTGTCATACGTTTTTGTCCCTTGATGTCTGCACAGGAATAGTTGAAAAAGAGGCAACGTGGGAAGAGATCTCGCAGTCGGTAAATCTCTCAGGATCTCGCTGGATTTCTGGCAAATCCCAGCAGATCTGGATAGATCTCGATAAATCTGTTGATAGTTCTTCCTCTGTCTCAGTCTCCGCGAGGTCGTTTCACAACGGCGACGTAACGAACGTTTAAAGATTAAAGTTAAATTCAACGAAGTGTTATACTAACCAAAAGTGTCTAACAATTAGAGTGCGAATTAATAAACCAACCAAATGTAAACTGACAAATAATTCAGTGGAGAATGGACCGATTTAATTGAAAAGAAACTCTCTCTTCTTCGAATTAGAATGCGGTAGAAAAGTACGTTTGATCGAGAGATGGAAGATTTTACGAAAAAATTGTCAGATAAACTTTGCTCGTTTCTGAAAGGCTGACGAATATCTTTAAAAAATCATCTCAATCAATTCGCAGCGTAGTCGCAAGTAAACCAAGATTTAAAATTTAATTACACTCGAGTGCCGAAATATTAATTATATCCGTTTGTATATCCTTGTATGGCAAAACTGACTCTCGCGAGATTTCAAATAATTAAAAAAAAAAAAAAAAAGAGTCATCCCAATCAAAAGATCGTTTTTCAACTTCACACATCAACGAATCCAACGTACGCATCACGTTTTCAGAGAAAAATTTTTCAAACGATCAACCACGAACGCGTCCTCACCGTGGCGGTTTCGTTCGACCAAATGGCGTATCGGCGGTTCGCACGAAAATACGCTCGTTAGAGTTGTTACGGTCTACGTTTGTAACAAAAGAGTTGGCCGATCGTTAATGAAAATTCAGTGGCAAGCGAGAGCTCGGTTAACGTCGCAGCTGGATTTCCCGGGGATATGCTTAAACCTAATTTAACGAGCAGGATTACCGGGATTAGACGAAGCATCCGAGTTATGAACCGCTGATGGATTTCCCTCGTACGAGGCTAATGGAAAACGAAACGTGCAACGCGTCGCGACGAGGTTTCTATCAAATATTTGCTCTTTGTTCAAATTGCGCGCGTTTCGTTTTGCAACTTTCTGGCCGCTTTCTTTCGGTTTTCGAGGGAAAAATTTTCTGTAGGGGAAAAAGAAAGTCACTGGGATGTGAATTTGAACGTTGAGAGGAAAAGGAAATATCAGTCGTCGACTGATAATTCGATAACTTGTTTTGATAATTTGAAATTTCAATTGGTTTGACACCTTTGTCTGTTCCCTAATTTTACAAGAAAAATTAAGTTGAAAAAATAAATTGAAAGCTAGTCCAAGTGAAAAGAAATGAATTACCGTTTGGTAATTCGGTTTGTTTTGGTTTGAATTACAGTTTGGAGCAACAAATCAACGTGAATGTTAGACTGCGGATCTTTGTGCATTTATAAGAAATTTGAAGGCACAAAACTAAAAGTAAAAGTAAAAATGTGTGGATAAATCCAAGACATATTTGGCAAACAAAAGAATTTTTTATACAGAATTTGCAGAAAAATTCGCATTTTATTAACTAAAAATACACGTACTGGTCGAGTAAATAAGAGTAAATTTCTTTACATCCAAAATCACGCTAAATCTCCAACATTGCGAACTTTTCCATTCAGTCTAAATCTCAGAAATGTCGAGCTCGTGCAAGATCGTGCGTTCCAAATTTCTAATCAGCTTCCCATCAATTTCTTTCGACATCGATATCCCAACTGATACTTTGTGTAATGTTTTATCCGACACACGTGCGTAACAATCCAGAGTAAGAAGCAGAGTAAGTAAATACCTGCATCAACCGGAGGACGGGAATTCGGAATCGACGGAAGACTAATTTGCAAGAACCTTCGCCTATCCGCTCGATCGCGGTGTTTCGCGCGAGATACGAAACGAGTCGTTTTTGGCACGGGGCCCGCGGTGTCCTTATCGGAGACAACTCGACAGCCCAGCGATTTTCAATTCCATGTTCTCGTTCGTCCGTGACCGAGCCTCCATTTCTCTTCCCTCTTTCCTCTTCTCTCTTTCCTCTTACCGCGAGCGAAGATAAGAGAAACGAAACGCGCCTTTATCAATGAAGTTTCGGGTCGACCGAGGTGTTGGACTAATCCTAGCGTGTCTCTCGTTTGTACGAATCTAGATGCGCGTTTATTTACGTCTGCTCGATCGTTGTGAGAAGCAGCTGAAGACGGATTACCGTCTGCAGGCTGATTAAGGAAGCGGGCGAGTTGATTTTGTTTCGGGGAAATTGTTGTTATATTTTATCACAACACGTCTATCACGTGTATTGTACTTTGAGAAATTTTCCTTTTATTATTAAGATTTAAAGATCTCCAAGATTTAAAAGATCTCCAATTTTATCCCATTTCATTTCACTCGATATAGCGAATTTTCAATCTAAAACAAAAAGACTGATCTCATTCTCTCGTGGAATTTTTTGGAAATTAAATTTCTCGTTGAATTAAATTTTGATAATGGCGGATAAAAGAACATTCAAGGGGGTCGCGCGACTCTTTAACTTTCGCCTAGCGAATACTGGGATCCTTGCTATCGATAACGAATATAATCGTTATGATCTTCGACAAAGAAGAGAACACTTATATTCCATATTTGGAGAAACGTCGAAAGCAACATTTCACTTGAAATTAAGATTCACTTCAACCACTTCAAATTTCGAAGAATTCACTTCTCCTCGTGCGAATCATCACGAAACGAGGGAAAACCAATTCCCTAACCTGACCCAACAACTTCCACCCAACCTCCAGAAACGAAGAAGCACACTGACCCAAAAATATCTGACAACTGGATCCATTTCGAAGAAGACCAAGAAGCAACACCGAAGGCTTATCCAACGACGTTTCCGAATCACGAGCGAGAAACATCACAGAAATCCTATCGATTCGCGGATCCAATGTGGCGAAACAGAGGGAGCTGCTAGCTTGGTGTTAGAGGCAACGTGATCCTTCCCCCCTCCCTGTTCTCGTTTCTCGCCAACGTTTCTGATGTCTCGACAGACTGGTTTCTGACTGGCAGATGTGAACTGTCGAAAGAAACGTTAAAATCCCCTTTGGACCTACGGAGGGTGAAATCGTATCGATTTCGCTACGAGTGAAACTCTTTCGACTAATGGATCCGCACGGTTCGTCAGAATTGGAAACGTTTCTCTCAAGTCGACATCGTTCTTCGTTAGAACGGACTTTGACGGATCGGCTCGACTTTGATTCGCCGGGTTTGAAACTGCCTCTCGGGTTGCTTCGAGGAATTAGCTGTTTCTTATCGAGGATCAAAGTGCATAGATGGGCTCGGTCAATGGTAATTTGTTCTTCTCTGTTCGAAGCATTTTTTTTTTTTACGGTGTACAATAATTCTGTGTTACACAGAATTTGTGCGAGAAATGAGAAATTTTTTTTTTGGTGTTTTGGATTTTTAGAAACTTCAGAAATAATTCTGGAATACTTGATTCTTTTTTAGATATTTGAAGTTCTTATTGTATTCTGAAACTAATTCTCGAGACGAAGAAAGAAGAGTCGAAGAGTTAAAACGTGAAAAATCTATTTCTGTCATCTCGTCTCATTCCAAACTCGACGTTCTTTTCTAAATTCATTAAATTCCGGAAACTTTACGACTTTATATTTGCAAATTTATACATATCAACATTACGATCAAATTAAGCAAAAGAGTCGATCGATGGGCTACTAAATATAGAAATTAATCTTTGAACAACGTGATGATCACTGTTGTACAAAGTACAACGCGTTCAACTGTAATTAATTACGCTGATCAATATTCGTGTAAAGTAGAACGCATTCTTGCTCAAACACACACAATCTGGAATAGAAAATCATACATCTTCATTATTCGCAAAGTAAAGCCACTCGCCTACGATTAATTACCACAAAATTACAATATTCCTGTAAAATGGAGAAGGTTCTTTCCCGAGTATAATCCCGAGTAAAAAATTGCATACTTTTTGCAACAGCAGGTTTCCCTACCACCAAAAGAAACTAGTTCGACTATAATTAATTGCCACGAAATTTCATTCCAGCAGTAATGATTGATACTCACCCCCCCCCCCCCTCACAAAAAAGTATAACGTTGTACCGAGTAAAAAAAAAAAATTGCACCGCAGTAAACTCGTTCGACTGAAATTAATCACCTCGAAATTACCAATATTAATAGTTATTAACATTCCGATTAACTGCCGCACACTTTTTGACAAAATTCCTCGCAAAATAAATTCGTTTAATTGTGATTAATTGCCACACGATTATTAGTCAATAGGTTAATAGGTTTCCGTGAAATGAAAAAGATACTCTTTACTAATTTTTCGATTGTTTGCGATTGATTGATCGGGGATGAGAATGATAATTAATTATTCGGTGAATTATCTTTGGAGTCGAATTCTTTAGAAACGCACGGCTTGGGGTGCAGTTTCTTCTTCTAATGGTTGCCGAACGAACGCGACGGAGAAGAATATAAATACGTGGCGACGTATAATATTATTTTCAGAGCGAACAACATCAACTCCTGTCTCGTAGTTCGCCTCGGTCAGCCTCGGCTACCATTTATTAGCGGACGTCTCGTCTAGGCTATTTCGGGTTTAGAACCTACCACCACCGAGTATAGATAATGGCAGGTCGATCGGAGGAACGAGAAGGTATTGCTCGAGGCCTGCTCCACAATGGAAGCCCTTCTCGTCCTTCTCCGAATCAAACGAAGAAGGTCTCTTTCCTGCAAACGCCAACGAAAAGAAAAATATCTTTCTAAACAGTCCCTTTTGCAACCTACGTCACTGGGATTCAATTTTTTTGCTCTGCTTTAACACTGAAATTCTATTTCGATACCGACGACCTCTTGAAACGTAGAATTTAAATCGGAGAAATCAAAGCGAAGCGCGTTCATCATTGGCTCCAATCGTGGAGAAATGAAAATGGATCGGGATCTACAAAATAGAACGCAGAATATAGAATAATACAGAATATAGAACGGAAACCCAAGTTCCACCAAATTGACAAACTTACCAAATTTGGTGGAAAATTGGGGAGAGAGATTCAGAAATTGTAAGTTCTGGTGGTTTTAACACGGAATTCAAGTTCATAAGAAAAGAATAAATCTGTCAAAAAAAAAATTGACTCTTAAGATCGACAATTGAGCGATTCGACTCGTTTGCTCTTCGACAAATCAAAATTATCAGACGAGAACGATTGTCCGAGGAAAGAAGAGTTGCGTGTACAACTTTGGCATCGAAACACTTTGTGCATCAAGAGATTCTGAAGAACAGAAACAGTATGAGCAGAGATAAGGGAACCATCGACGTGGCGACAGCCGCAGTGAAACAGGAGCGCGATAACGCGCGCGTCGCGAAGGAAATAAATTATTCGTCGTTTCGTGGATTCGATTCGAACGCACGAGGGTGCGTAAGTAGCATATACGAGGAGGAATCTCAGGACATCCTCGAGGTAGAATTCTTCTTTTACAGTTCCACTCGCCTCCTAAAATCATGACCGGAGAGGCGGCTCGCGTATTCGAAACTTTCAATTCCTCCCAAGTATCCAGCTCGGATCCAATTTCCCGTTCGAAAATTCCCGGCGAAATTTCACATTTGGAGATCGCGCGGCACGCCGAGAGTCTTAAAACTTGGGAAATTTTCAGGAAACGTTGTCGAGTGAGCAACTTGTCGGAACTTTTGGAATTTCCTCGAGTTCTCGAGAAGAAAAGTCGACGAGTCTCGATTGTAATTTTCTCGATGCCGAATTTTCATTTGGCAGACTGTATCAATATCCCGATTCCACGGATATTTTCCACGAGGAGATAGAAAACTTTCGGAGAACGCTGTTTATAACCAACCACGTGGATCCCGAAATCCGTCACTTCCAATCAGACAGTATCGATCAATTCGACTCGAATCCCACATAATCGCGTTTCCCTATCTTCCCTTCTCTTCGAAATAATTAACGACACGTTCGAATTTTAATATTTTAACGTTGAATCGTTCGATCGGTTTTTTCTTAACTTCCTCGTTTCACAGTCACGTGTTTCTACGTTTTAACGCTTTCCTCGTCCGTTACTTTCGCGCAATTATTCACGCGTTCGTGCAGCGGAAAACTGCGTACGAGCATCTTCGTCTGCTCGTTTGCGATTTACAACATTTCTCTATTTACCGTTTGCGTCATCTGATCATTTAATCGCGGACACACGGAGCAGAGCAGAGAACAGCCCTGTTATTCGAGCGAGAATCGTCATCGGGGACGGATGGACAAAGTAACTTCAAGCTCGGCCGTGAATAATTGTCTCTTTAACGTAGATCGTTAAAGAGACTATTATAGTTAACTCGTTAGTACCGGCGTGATAAGTAGACTGAGAATCTCTGGGCAATTTCGCAGAGGTTCCACGAGCGCGATTAAAGAAACGGTGGTTTAAGCAGAAATTTCCAACAGTTGCTCCACTTTCGATATTTCACACACACATATATATTTATATTCTTTTCTTTTGTACGTCTCGTGCATTTTCTGCAATTTTACATTCGCAAATTTTCCAGAAACTGTCTAGCGGCTGATTACGAAACGTGCCGCGTACACTCGCAGCTCGACGCAGCTCGTATTTAACTTCTGCTCGTCAAAAGGAAAGTTTGTTCAACTCGCGTTAATACCCTCAGGCGATACTCTCTCGTTTCTTAATTACTCTCTCTTTCCTTCGTTTGATACGCACTTCCTTCACTTAATTATTCTCCTTGCTCGATATATATTTCCACTTCTTAATTAATTCTTTTCCCCGTCCAATGAAATATTCTCACTTCTTAATTACTCTTCCTCCCTTCCAGTTACGATTCCGCGTGTTACCTTTACCCGTCTGCTTCATTATTTTTCATCTGTAACGTCTCCTTGGCAATAAATATATCACTTTATATAACGTAGCATCGTTGGAACCGTTTTCTTATTTTTTTCTGATACAAAGCATTAATACTTTCTTGTTCTTATTACACGCAACAGCAAAAATGAAATTTGCTCTCGTGCGAGTTTATAGTTTTGTAACGTTTGAAAGTTCTATATCGACGATATTCATTTTGCTTTAATCTATTAAGTTTCTCAATAAAAATGCTCCGATTACAAACTGAAAGAAACAACGAATTGGACGAATTACTACAGTTAAAAGCTAGATTCTGCGATGGTTCTTACTCCGTAGAAATAGTAACTCTCGTCGTTAATCTTCAAATATTGACACTCAAATGACCCAAACCCCTACATCTCAGACTATTTTCGTACGAAAAGACTACTTAAAATTCTTGGAACATTTCAGAATCGTCGCTATCTTTTTTAAATGGAATGGCTTTTTATCCGATCCTCCACAAAGCATAAAAGAAACAAATTCAACGACTCTAGTCTCGCGTAATATCTGCGTAAATAATTATTGTACAATTTTCTCAACGCACGCATAGGCAACAGTCGACGCATCGTGTGTGCATATCGTAGCATCATATCAAATTTTCTAATTTCACGATATTTGCCTTTGAAAATGATTTTCTGAACACACACACACACACACACACGACAGTCGTGAAAACTGCGTATTTCCAAATTTCTACGTCTCAACATCAGCGTCGCTGTTCCTTTGTGCTCGAAGGTTTCTTTCGCCGGGCAGCCTGGCAGTTTGGCCAGCGTTGTTCTCCACGAAATCTGACCTGCGTTCCTTACACGGGCTCCAGGTATCGGCGTGACCCTGGAATTAAGCGGTTCCACGCGAAGAAACCCGTTCATCAGGGCGCCCCTTTGGGCCGGGCCCTCGCTCTCTGTGAGAAAAGCCGGTCGACCGGCGCACAATCGTGCCTTCAGGAATTCCTCCGCGAGCGAAACTATCGCTCGTAAAAATCAACGAGAAACCAACCTTTTGATATTTCGTCGATTTATTAGTTTTCTTTTTTTTTTTTTTTTTAACGTAACGCGTTGCACATGATGCAGTGTTAACATTTTGATTGCGCTCGTGTAATGTGACATCGACGTAACAATATTAATTTACGACGTTGTGTTTCGTGGATGTTACAGCTGTTTTCGTTCGTCGTCGTCAAATTATATCATAGTCCGATCGATCGCTCGCGAGGAGTTTTTATCTTTGAAGATTTTTGCGAGATTTTTATGTTTTGGATACTTCATTTTAGAAATTTTACCAAATTTCTCACAAACTTGGACGACTCGACTGCATTTTGCTTTTCTCCGAGACGCTTTCTCTCCCGAAAATTTTGCAAATTAAAACAACTTTCTTTCACAACCATATTTGTCGCGATATCTCCCCACGCAAGACTTCGCAATTACTCCTTAAGCTCGATTTACCGCGCGATTTCTTCTTTTTGTACAAAGTTGTAAAAATTCACAAACGAAATTTCAATCCTCCGAATTGCAAACCATTCGTATTAAATTATAACAAAACTTTACATTAAGGTGCACGTAAATTTTCTAAAAAGAAAATCTTTCAGAACGAACAATCCAATTTTTCAGCGAGAGTTCTCCGCGTCGTGAAACACTTTATATCCTATTTGAAACGATAACGAAAGAATTTTGTATACATCCAACCGTGTACATCCAACTCCGGTTATTTCCGGATCGCAATTAAGGGTCGACGATTAAGGTCGATTCTCGTCCAAGCGACGACAATGAAACAATAACGCCTTCACCGAGATAACCTCTCTAACTTTGCCCGCCACCATCGTTATCATCCATTGTCATTATCGTGACGGGTCTGGCCGTGCCAGCTCGCGAGCCCACGTGAGATTCATTACCAATCTGTCGTGGACGCGATGTGACACAGTTCGCGGCGTTTCTCGACATGTATTGCAAAGTACAACTTGTGTACGGGCCGATATCAAATAAAATGGCAATAATTGAAGTTGAACCAACTGAAGATTCGTCGTTGAAAGACTGTACAATTTTTACAGAGGCTACAAATCTACACAATCTAAAGTGTTGAATTATCATAGGTAAGTAGTGCTTCTCTCTGGTTCAAACGTGAAACGAAGAAGTTGTACTTGAAACAAACACGGTACAGTGGCTGCATGCTCTTCTGGATTCAACAAATTTAGCACAAATTAAACTAGAACAATCCACGTGTGACAAGCACAACAAATTTCTATTTAAAATTTTTAAACTCTTCGAAGATCGATGCCGATCTTCGCACATTGAAAACTCAAACGATCCGCAAGCAGGAATAATATTGAAATTCCTGCAGATTTTTCGTTCCCGTTTATCCTTGGCGAATTAATCAGACGACGATTGAATTTTACGCGGGAACGCACCCCCCGTCGGGTATTCCACTCTTTTTCCCTCGTTAAAGAGGCAACACGCTTCGTCTCTGCCGATGTACGTGTACCGATCTCTCCGAACGAGTTGGTCGAGTGCAGCGCGAGATAATTATGACGAGGATAATTAAAAATCGATCGGCCGATCGTCTCGATACACGCGTTCATTGCACATCCCCGGACCGGGTCAATTAAACTCGCATGCTGTTACTGCGATAACAAACGATCGATGAGCATTAACGCGTATCGCGATGTTGTCCGGATTATTCAGATTCTTTCTCGAATCGCATTAACGGGATTCTGTGTGTTTATTCCGCGTTTAAAGGAAAAAAGAGGAACAAAACGGAACAAAAAAGAAATGAAGTTTGTAGGTGTTTGCGGGATTTCTTCGTCGTACCAACACGCTGATAACACGAAGTATGGGAAATGACTCTGGGGAAATTCTAAGTTTCCACCGGTGAGATTGTAATCTGCCGAGTAGTTCTTTTTACGTAAGCACGATGATGGCATGGATGTGTATCATGCACACGTAAGTTTGCAAATGGAAGTTTCGCAATATACGGTAAATAAATATATGCATGTAGATCGCTACGATAGAATCTCCGCGTTTGTTATATTTTAACTACGTTCTCGTTCGTTGGAATTATAGAGAGCTTTCTAGGCAAATTCCACCGTCGAGAAAATTAAAAAACATCGAGTTCAAATTCAACGTGAATTTAATCAATTTCATATTCCGTGCAACTGGAATTTTAAATTTTACGGCTGAATAATTGAAACTTTTAGAATGAAATTGAAGTGAAACCTCAAAGTAAATCTCTCGCGGCCTTGCTTCTTATTCCAGAACGAAAACGACCTCTGTTTTATGCGATGAAATCGTAGTTTCAAAAATGAAGCTCGCAATCTTAAAAAAAGAAACAAAACGACTCTATCTCTTATCCTGGAAAGGAGAAAAATAATTCCGATCGAACTACAAAAAGAAAAAGAAAAGAAAGAACAATTCCGAGTGAACTAGAAAATCCCACGGTCCGCGCTTCGGACAAACAAACTCGAGGCAAATTTCAAACAAAAATGAAACGGAAGGCCTAAAATAACAATAACAAACTGATCCACGAGAGCTAGAGAGGAGAGGACAAACGGAAGGGATCTCTCGCTTGGCAAGCGTCCGAATAATCAACGGAGGGGGCCATCAGTCGAGAAACGGAAATTCCATTCGAGAATAATTGACATTCCTTACTGGAAGCGCGGCGATGGGCTTGAAACGGGAAGAAGGATGAAACTCTGTGTGCTTCGTCCCCCTCCCCCTTCGCCGCGCTAAGTGTTTCTGTTTGACGATATCGCGCGGAAAGTGCGAGCGTTGCAGCACTCACCGAGTGCGCCCACCTCTGTCTTTGAAGTCTCGCCAGGCTTGCGATCTAATATTAATGCACGCTTCTATAATTATTAATCGGCGAGACGCGCGCAGAAGGAGACGGGCGTGAAACAGAAACCTCTGCAATCAGTTCGTAATTACCGCGTGATCGCGTTCCTCGATTGAGTAATCCAACGTCATGTCCGTCATTGCTCCAGAGCCAGAGTTTTTCTCATGGTTGATAATCGCGAGTTACAATCTCTCTCGTAATTAGTCGCTCCGTTTAAAGGATCGACGGTTCGACCGTTTAGTGGCGTAGTAATTTGTGTCGCTGTTACGGAAAAATTTAAACCGTTCGATTCGATCTTCTCTTTGACAAAGAGCAGCGAAATTGGCCAATTGGCGGCCGCGAGCCTAGCGCTATCCCCTCCACTGCATCGTTCTCCCCACTACACGCACGGACCAGAGCCGCCACAGTTAGCCAGTTCTGACGTGAATTTCCAGAGTTTCCAAGCATTGAAGCATCCTGGTAAAAATTTTCGCGCGCTCGATAAAATAAATAAACGTGCTCGAGAGAGACGCGTGTTCTTTTGCTCGAAACCGTGCAGAGTATTAACCCTGCTGCACACGATTTACGGATAACCCAGTTTAATTATATTAATTAAACGAACGAATTAAAGAAATTTCGCAAGAATATCATGACACACACTGGGCGCGTTATCGCTACTGTTGCTGCTAAACCGTTAGACACTTGCTCGAACGGCGCGGAGAAAGTTTCATTCGCGCGCAGATCAAGTAAATTGGCAAGTCGCGGGAAAAAGGGGGGCTCCGAGATAACGCGCGTCTAATCGGGAGGGGGCGAACGGAGATAACCTCTGGGGAAAGAACGGCACGCAGAGACTTCCAACGAGCGACCCGAAAATCACGACGCTATCGCGACAGATAATTCGCAAACATAATAGGACAAACACGGTCAGGCACGTCGCGTTACATGGAAATTAGATTCGTCGGCGCACGCGAACCCGCACGCGCTCGGTTTTCCAGCAGAAAATCGATATCGACCCGCAATTCTGTAACATTCTCTCTCTCTGGTTCTCGCCGTTCCCTCTTTTCCTTCTCGTTCATCGTCAATGTAAGCGGACGTACACGGTTCTTTCGCGGGAGATCACGCGATTCGAAATTGCGCGTCGAACATCGAACGCGAGACGTGGCGGAACGATCCGTGATCGACGATCGACGTGCTCGATCGGTGTTTGCGATTGTTCAACTCGTTGAACACGGGATGGTTTCTTTGCAATTCCACTTTTTCAACAACGAAAGTGGTTATTTTGATGATGATTATTGACGATTTTTGTTTCTATACTATATACTATACTATACTAGCTTGTATCGCACGCGTTATCTTGAAATATCATTCGAGTTTTGTAACGGCGACGGTCGTGACTGTGAGATTCAAAATGTATACTTCGTGGAGAGATTACAAAAGTATATCGTCCGTTACATCGTAATAATTACATTAATATTTAATACGTGTGTGCATCGAACGTTATGTGCTTTCCACTCGTTCCACGTTTGCAGTAAATATTTTCTAGCTTTTGCAGACTGAAGATAAACAAACTTTGAAATGTCAATAAACTGTTTGATCAACTTTTAAAACGTTTCGTTTAGCGTGTGCAAAACGAAAACAGGAAAGCAGCTTTCTACATTAATCAGAGGTTTCGCAAAAATGCCATGCCCGAGAGACACGTTCGAGTAACAAAACTACCACATTCTGGGAACCGTGAATGCAAACGACGAGTTAACCAGCCCCATTTAACAAGTGGAAACGAAGGGGAGGGGAGGAGGACAATTTCTAGAGTTATTTAGACGAAAGCCGAGCGCATTGAAATAGCCGAGTGAGCCGCCGCTGAACCGTTGAAACGTCGAAAGGGAAACAATTTGACGCCCTTCGAAGCTCGCTCTTGAAATCGTTGAGAAACGATCGTCGCTTTTAACGTCGAGTTTAACGTTCGTGCAATCGAACGAAAGAAAAAACGAATCGTCGGAGCGCGTTGAATTTCTATCGCGTTTTTGCTGTTCTCTCTCCTTTTTTTTTTTTGATGGAGTTTATTGACCGTGGAAAACTTCAAATTTAGCTGAGAATGGTCCAAACTCTTTTAACGAGGGGGAATTTTAATGAGTCTCGAAAAGTGCAGTGTCTCGAAAATAAAATATTTGACCAAATTTGACTCGAATTGTTCGAACCAAATACTTTCGAGTTAATTCTTAAACAAAATGATTTCTTATTTCCTCTTGCATTCTGGATTCACTACTACGAGTGATTTTGCAAATAGTCTCCGATTCTACTCTGCAGACTCCACCCTAAGGTGGTATTTATTACCTTCAAATTCCGATAATTTCAAAATTTTCCGCAGAAAATATATACTCATAGAGATGTAAAACTGTAAAAAAAATTCCATCTCGACGAATTAAAACAGAATACCGTGGGTTTCCAAGGTAAACCCAATAAATTACCGAAGAACGATTCGTCACTACAAATTATTGTTTTTCATTGCACAAAATTTCGTGCCCGATGTACAAAGTAACTGTTGCGCTCGCGATATCATCGAACGTGCGTGCCCCATGGATTTACAGTGGAAATGTCCACAACGAGGATCCATTGTTCGTTATTTATGCGTCCGTTATTCATTTCTATTACAAACGTTGATATTCTATACACCCCCGCCAAATTTTTCCGCTAAAGAGTTGTCAAATACCCGAGCTGTTAAATCGTCAACGGCCACGCGTCCACTGCAGTCCCGCGAATTTGTTATCGTTAATAAACAGACAATAAGCTATAGAGCGAGTTTCGACGTATTACGTACGGTGCTTTTTCATTTGTGCGAGCAGAAATTAGGTTAGGAAAGGAAACGTATAAATTCGATGAATCGAGTTCGTGTATTTTCGTTCGTTCATTTCCTCGTACAGTTCGTACGAAGATGAAATTGATTTCGCGAAATTAATTAATTACGTTGGCACGTGCAAAACGAAACGAAGAAATTTGTATTTCCAAAAAATTAATTCGTCTGCATTTCTAATTCATCGCGAAGTAAATGTTCCGATTAGCAAGTCAAACGTCGAAGAAGCAAGAGACTTTTATGAGTTGTCGAACTATTATTTGAAATAACCTATATTCCCACGAGTGGGAGCGTTCGAAGCCAATTATTTCCGAAACTATCGGAAATGGGAAAAAGTTGTTTGATTTCGATGGGAAAGTAAGTACGATATTCGATTGGAACTTTTATATTTTTTCTCCCCGGCCGCATTTTAAAGCCAATCCCGCTCGGTGAAATGGGACCGTCTATTTTTATTATTCCTGTAGTTTCGCTTAAATAAACCTATCTCGTTCCCGTTTGCTGAAATTTATCGCGTAAAAAGCATTCGCCTTTTCACGTTCGACAGCGTAATTTAGCCCCGATTTATACGCGAGCGGAACAAGTAAACCGAGTGGGAAATTTTAACCGGTGTGGGAAAAGAATAGAAGAAGAAAAAACAGCGAAGGGAAGAAAACGGAAGGAAATTTAAAAGAAGCAAAAGGAAAAATAAAAAAAAAAACAGAAAGGAAATCCAAGGGAGTGAGGGAAAGAAAAGGGGAATAGGAAACGCGCAAATTTATGATTTAAAGAAACAGGTAGGAAGAAGAAGAGAAAAGAGAGGAAAAAAATGGAAAGAAAGGGAATTTGAGATTAGCAGAAAAAGAAAGCAGTGAAATGAAATTGGAGAAAACGAAACGAAAGGAAAGACAAAGGTAGAAAATCAAGTCAAGTGAAAACCAACTAAAACTGAAGGGGGCCCAGAGAAAACAATTTCAAATAAAAGAAAAAAAAAAAGAAAAAATTAAAAGATCTAAAGTCTAAAACGAGTTAAAAAACATGGAAGAAAAAGTGAAATAAAACTTGCACACAGGTGACAAGAAAAAAATCCACGTTGGCGAAAGTTCGTTGCGAAACGAGCGAGCGCGATAACCTGGTTATCATTGGCGACGTTCGAATTTTCGTTTGTCCCATCCACGTGGACCTCGCCTCGTTTTTTCCCTTTTTCTCGCGCGCGCGCGAGAACGACTGATACAGTTCGCGTTCGGCCTCGCATCGCCACCAGCTGCGCTCGTAAATTTCATTTGCGTTTTAATATTGGAGCGGCAATAAATCCTCCTAACGCCTTCCTCCCTTCGTTCAGCCGTTTCGCGTCAAGGGGTTGCGCTCGCCCCCCTCCTTTTCCACTGGCAAGCGACCGGGCCACGTGCATCCATCGGCGAATTTTTGCAGCATTTCCGCGAGCAGGAAATGAAAGTCGAGTTCCGAACATCTTCGATACTTCGATGGACATTAAAATCGACGAAGAAGAAGAAGGTACACGTGAGTCGATCGATCGATCGATTAAATTGAATATCGCGAGCTCGAAATGAGGAACAATAGTGACAGCAAGTGTTTATTATTCTTTACTCGCTAATTAGCAAATATCAAGTAAATTAACATATTCATTTTGTAATTTAGCATCTATTACAAGTATAGAAAATAAAATACAAATTCAAGTATACAAACGTAAGCTTGTATCTTTTGTAATTTAAAAGCCCATATGAAGTAAATGCGAATAAAGATCCTCGGTGTCTCTGGAAGATGAAAAGGTGAATCTGCGAAGGAAGGTGGATCGCATTAAGGTTATAGTTCGAGAGTCTTAATTTGCCGAGAACTTTTTTTGAATAACGGCCCGCGGCTTTATCGGTCGATTTTTACGACGTGTCTCCTCTGCGTTCGAATATATTATTCCAAAGCCTTCGCGGATGACCGTTTCCAGCTTTTATCGACGTCCGATCGAGCCAGCCAACGGCGAACGACGTTCGATCTCTCGCGAGACCCGCAGGGCAAACGACTCTCGGGCTTTACCGCGAGATTTATCAATCTTTATGATGGAAGTTCGAATCGACGATCTCGGTGAATCGTCTTCGACTCGGATGTAAATCAAATGGCTCGTCGTATCGTTGTGAAGCGACTCGTTGTGCGCGGTTATCGAGAGGTTATTGACAGTCGAACGTCGAAACGACCGGTTGCAATTTTCTTTTCGCTGATAGCGCTACGAGTACGTGGATATTTTTTTTGGCGGAGTAAATATCTTTTACTTTCGTCATGTTCGTTCGATTAAATTTATAGCTGTGTTTGACGAAACTGGTCACAACTTTAAGTACGTCATTTCTTCCTCGTCAATTTTACATCATATCTCGTAACGATCGCAAGTCTTGTTTTAATTCTCAATGAGCGAATCTGCAATTTCCACTTGTCGAAGAATTACTACAGCTTCCATTTCGCATCGTAATTGTTGACTAGAGTTTTCAATTCTCTGGACTGGACTGTCATTGAACTACGTCGAGAGAATTGAGCAATGGAGAGTTACTAACGTGATTTAGCTCCTACGTAACACGGTGTATTATTGAATAACGCCGAATTCTCGTCATAATACCGCACTACTACTGCCTGACAGTCTCTTTCAATAATTTACAGCTGACACTCGGAGACGCTGGTTCAATTTGAATATTCTACCAAACACGGTCTCTCGAGAGAGAGTTCGCCCCCCCCCCCTCTCCCAGCGCCAACTAATTTACTCACCATAAATCAACAATCTCCCAAAAGCTCGACTGGCAGGCTCGATTAAAAATTCTCCGTTTGAATATTCAACCGGCTGAAACGCGAAGATTCGAGCGTTTCGAACGAGTCGCGAACTTTCTTCTGCGAGATACATCGCGGCCGGGGAGAGGTATTATCTCGTAACGAAGAGATAGCCCCGCGGATGACCTCTGTCATTATCTAGCAGCGCGTTCAGAGACGAACGTTTCCGTACACCGGGTCTCTCAACTCTTCCACCCTTTTCAGCCTCCTCCTAGCCCGCCACCCTAGCCCGTGGAACAAGTATAATGAACGAGGCACGCCGACGTGGAGAGAGAGAGAGAGAGAGAGAGAGAGAGAGGAGGGAGATTTCGTGTACGAGGCTGAGAGATCGATACTCGCGGCTTTCTGCGAGAAACGCGGAGTGGGAAAAGCTTCTGGAAATGGGAAAACGCTGACTGCGGCTGCCCTCCTTTACTTTTTCTTATTTCTTACGGTTTTTTTTTTTTTTTTTTCTTCATACAGGATGTTCCCTACTTTCCTGGCAAAATTTTAAGAGCACAATCCAGCAAAGAGTGAAAACGAGCAAGACGCGTCGTACGAAGTACGCAAGCGCTTCGTTAGGTTTGTAAATAATGTGCAAAAGTCTGGCGTTAGTTTAGTGTTCCATATTTTAGATCATTTCACTGGCAATTCGATTGTTATTACTTTATTGATGTAAAGTAAATTCGTAAATTAGAGACTTGAGAAGAGCCGATTGATCGAGCAGTCGATTAATTAGGCCAACGATGGATGTTGCAAAGGTATTTTCAACGTTCGATCGCGCAAGTTACCCTTCGACTGATAAAGTTCCGTTTTATGGAAACCTCGAGCGAGAGTCCGTGGCACGTTTTAGTGAAAGTCGGATTGACAGTGAAGTGCGGATTCTACTATGAATTGCTGTCGATCTGTCGATTTTAACTCACGCGATACACACATACGAGACGTGAAATAATCGAGAGATTAGAATTCATACAAGGAACAAAAATTGCAAAGCAACGAAAGTGTGTTTTTTTGAGTAAAAAAAAAAAAAAAATATACAATACGATCGTGCGATTGGAATTTTTGAAAGCAAAAAAATTGAGAATTTAGAACTTGTTAAAGGAAGCTCGGAAAGGGAATTTTTTTAACGAAATGTTCGACGACTGTATCAATTTTCTCCCTCGGCAAATAAAGGTACTTTTATCGGAATGTTTCGCTTCCCTGCAGGATTTCTCTTTTGTCTGTACAACTTCTCACGTAGAATATTTCCTTTCTTTTTTTAATTCGGCAATGTTTGACTCAACAATTGGCAGCAATTTCTTTGAAGCTCCCTTCCTCGGCAAACATCTCTGTACTTTTTAGAATCTCTTCCTCCCTACATGATTGCAACTGTTGATTTTGAAAAAAGACAGAAACAAATTGCGATATTTAGAAAGTAACTGCAGAAACGAGAAATTTTTCTCCGTTCGTACAATTTGAATACTTGGAAAATCAAAGGGTTTCGAAATGTTCGTAAATCCTTACACCTATAAACTTGAGATCGACGACCGGAAAAGACGACGAAAAATATTTAAACGATCGGGGGATCTAAAGACCTTGCCTCTGGCTAAAGTATCTGTACGTGGGAAACATTTGTGCGAGGATCGCGTATTTGCGAGTACGTATCGGAAAGGGGAGGGCGCGAAATCTGGGTTAGGTGGACCCGAAGACCATTCAGCAGCCGGTAAGAAAAGAACTTGCGAGGGAAACCTTGAGACCGTCGTCTCGGAGAACAATCGCAATTATTCGTGGTCTCTGGCTCTCGTCGGGCAGTTTTGTATTTGCAGCAGCCGCAATCGCGGATCGAGTTGGACCGCGTTGGTCGTACGATGTTGGATAAGTCACGCGTTTCCCTGAACTCTCGGCGAAAATTCAAGGCAACCGCGGCGAGGATACGTAGTAATTCGCCCGCACGTTCGCCGGGGCAAATGATCTTCGATCGTTTCGGTCGATTTGCTTTTATTTCGTACGAAAGAAACGAAACTGTCGTTTCTGATACCGTACGAAAATTTGTTTTAAATTACTGTCACGGCAATGTTTATCAAGTTTGAAAAAAGAAACGATTGCTTACGAGTACTCCTATAATATATTACAGAGATTTTCTACAATTTTTATATTTTTTTATATAATAAAAATTTTTCTATATATATATATATATATATTGTACATTGCAGCTCGTTTGAAAATTTCAAAATACAACTGTCGTGTTTATTTTTTGTTTCGTTGGAGTTGATCACAGAATGATCACGAATCGAGTTTGGTCCAACGTCAGCGCTCTGCAGACGAGACTTCAAACGACGTCAAACGAGTTTCAACTCGAAACGAAAATACTCGCAAAAATTGATCGCGAAGGAAGCGATTTCGGGAATTTCGGACGAGTCGAACGAAGAAGGGAACCTCTGGCTGGCGAACAAAGGGCCAAAGAAAATTCGCGAGGACGCGAACGCAGCCGAGGAACGGTGTCAAGTTTCCCGGCTGAACATCGAAAATACTCGCGGCAAGTGGCACTTGACTCTCTCCAAAGGGACAAAGCCGCGGCGGGGCTAAACCGCGAGGACGACGGTTGCACGGAAAGAAGGCTGGGACGACGACTCAACCGACAGAAGCCAAGATGCCAGCTTAGCCGGGGCTACGTGGGCGAGACAGCAGGGGGTCCGATCATGAATAACGGATCGCGTCTCGAGACGTTCGTCCGAGAGATTAACAAAGAGATCCAACGAGGCGAGGCATTATTATTCGTGCATCGAGCGGAGAAATTCAAGAACGAGGAATATCGATCGGGGATCGCTTTTACTTTGAAATCGTTAGATCTTGAATTTTTTAGTCTTAGGTAACTTTGGCCTGTAATTTTAAATTTCTTAGAATTATTAATAATATTAATTATTAGGCGACCGTCAGTTGAGAACTATTCACTCGATGTTTCAATTTCCAGCGATTTTGGTTTGTAATTCTTTCTAAATAACCAAGAAATTTTGTATATTATATGATTATTATGATTATTATGGATAATTCGTTATGTCAATCAACGACGACAGAGACGCAATTGGTAAAGAAATTCCAAATTTTTGAAAATTTCGTTCAAATTTTTCTCTCCTTTCGCGCGATTTCCATTTCGAACTTCTTCTGGTTCAAGTCCCTCGCTGTAACTCGATAAACTCGAGGAGTCTCGAATTACACGTGGGATGCAAAGTGGTAAGATCCGGCATGGGGTTGATTGATGAGCGAGTGCGATTCAATCTGACGGTACCAAGATTATTAGCGCACCTTGTTCAAAGTGAGTTCTGAAACTCAGAGACTCGCTGAATCGCGGTAAACCACCTACGAAGCCGGCAACTCGAACGAATTCAATTACGAAACAAGTGACACGGTTTTTCTTACGGGAATCGATGCTGGAGAAGAACGACAAGTCAGCTTTTCCAGCTGTTGCAGAAAACGTCGCTCGTTCCTTGCGAAAATTTTCGCAAACAACTAAATACACTGTGTACTGTTACATTCTTAAAAATGTGAAAAAAAAATTACGTGACTTGCGTTCATCGACTCATCCAGTTCGACATCCAATATCTGTTAGTTAAATAGTTCGAACAATTAAAAAAAGGAAAAATTCTCTGGTCCTTCTACATTCTTACGAAGCAATAATTTGAAACTGAATCTTTCGATAAATCGCTCGTTGCAGATAAAAAAAAAGAGCCTTTCCTCGACTTGGATATTAAAACTGGAACGACGATTAGAGAATTAGACGGAGAGAATTTTTCCGAATGTCTCTCGCGATAAAGATAAATCCCGATACCGTACTTGGAACTGTACTCAGTTTCCGAGGAAACAACATCCACGAAACCGTGGCGATGGAGAAAACGACGCACGTTTGAAACGGAATTTTCAAACGGCGTAATTTTTACCGCGAGCTAAAATTACCACGAACGACGCTGACGAATCGACGATCGAAAAGGAAATTCCGACAAAGTGAAACTGACACGACGAGAACAACGAGATGATCGCACGACCGACGCGAGGGTTGAAACCAATCGACTTAACGGCATGTCAGAATCCACAGAAGGAACGAAAAAAAAAAAAAGGGACGACCAACCCCGAACGCGCGCGATTCCCGCGTAGATACGCCCGATTCAAAGGTCGGAAGCTCGAAGGGGGTGCAAAAACGAGCGGTCGAGTCGATACGTCGGGACCTTGAGGAGAGAGAGCCAGCGGCAGCGAAAACGCGAAGACGACGGCGAGAACAAGAGCCGATGCGCGAAATGGTAGACAGACAGAGAGAGAGAGAGAGAGAGGGCGACGAGGGTGACTTCGGCGGATGGAAACTGCAGGCTGCTGCGTGGGTGGAGGAACGCTGGAAAGCAAGGGGCAAGGGGAGGGTGGTGGAGCGTCAGGGGCGGACGCGTGGGTGGTCCTGGACCCCGGATGACTTAAAGAGAAGCTGCGACTAGCCCCCGGACCGATCGATATCTGCACCGACATTGCCACCGCGACGACACGTCGCGGTGCTTTCCCCCGTCTGGAGTTTTCTCTCCTCTCTCTCTCTCTCTCTCTTGCGCCACCACAGAGACTGCCAATGATACTCTCTCGTCGTCGTTGCCCCGTGGGAACACGAGGCACGACTCGCCCTCGCTCGCGACAGAACCCGCGTACGCGTTCTCGCTCTTTCACTTCGTTTCTTTCGGGCTACGCGTCGAGTTGTCGGCTCGGAGATTAAGTTCGGCCCGGATGGACGAGCCAACAAAGAATTCCTTGTACGCTCCGTACCCTTGACTGTGTCAAATCGACCGCTGCCTCCCGTTTTCCATCGTTTCGTTCTTATCTTTTTCTTCCCTCTTCTCGTTTCTGCCTCTCTTTATTTCGTTTATTTTCTCGGCGGCGGTGAGAAGACATTTTTCGATTCAAGTCGATCGCATCTGACGAATTACGTTACATTTGAACATCTCTCCGATTCTTCTTATCGAGATTTTTATGCGGGGAAATATTGAAAGGCAAAAGGGATTTTATTTCATTCTAAACGTAAAATGTAACGTGCGAGCTCTTGGGTTTGAAAAGTGAAGTCAAATTTTTCAAATGTCAAGTTTCAAAGTTCAGGTGTAGATTTAGAAGATCGAGAAACACGAGTTAAATTTTTCCAAAAAGCATCTGTTAAAGAGCATTTTCTTTCGAACACAATCTGTCATCAGGCCGATCCGCGATTATCTCTCAGCGCCTTTTTCCAAATATTTTCCACCCTCTTCCCTTCCATTTCATTCGCTATACGCGGGAAACGAGTTAGTTACAAACGCGAGAGAAAATTTTCTGAATTTTTGACGCGCACAGGTATACACTTCGTGGCAGTGTATATCGTGGGCAGGATCGATCCGCCAGAGAAGCAGAGAGTGGCTGAATTTTTTAAAGTGCAAGGTCTGCGCGTTTCTCTCCCCCTCCCGCCCTCTTTAATTATGACTGATATTCCAAAGCTCGTCCCTTCTTTCTTTCTCTTTTTCCACAAAGTAGATAAAGCGACGCGAATTTACGCGGCGTAATTTGTCTATCTAAAAGATAGAGCCCCGTGCGTGTTGTAGTTTTCTTTTTGTTTTTCTTCTTTTTCTTTTCTTTACCGAAAGAACATTTTCACGAAAGTGGGGATCATTCTTAACGCGAGACGTCGAGTGTTGCTCGACGCACCTGGCCAGTTTCAAGCCAAGCGAAGGAAACCTTACGCAGCAAAGAGCATAACTGAACCAATAAAAGTTTCGTGAGAAACATTAAGACGCGCGCTGTTGAAACGTTTCGCGTAATTGACGCTAACTTGACAATGATCTTCCAAACTTGCGAATACTTTTTATTTATCTAAAGAGCGTAAGAAACATTTCTTCTGCTTATAAATAGCTCATAAATATACGAGTGACTTAATTTCCTACAAATATATTTTTGCATACTTCTTGTCAAAAGGATATATTTACCGAAAGGTAAGAACAAACAAGTTACACTTTCATTATATAGATTTTGTACGAAAGCAATGATATTAAAAATACGCGCATGACTATAACGTGTAACATTTGATATTTTTGGTGTTTTTCGAGAGCAAAACATTTGTTACAAAAAGATCCCGTATCAAGTCCCTCGATAGACGACACATTGTCGTACAATTATGAAGCAAAAACAGTGGGGAATAACGATGACAATAACGGAAGGAGGAGGGATGAAATGGGAAAAGTCAAAGGGAAGAACAGCGGTCTAATCGACTGCAGAGCGACGCGGAAACAAGACGGACTCGAGGCTGCGAGAGGGAAGAGTTTGCTCGCCGCGTTCGCGCCAGTTTAACTTTAGTTTCGCTCTCGCAGACTGGCGCGTAACTTCGTCGACGAGAGTATAGTACCGCGAACTATAGCCGATGAACTCGTTCCGTTCGGTCTGCGAAAAAGTTGCCGGTTCTACCCGCTACTTTGCGCTTCCAGACGAATCGAAATTCCCCCGTCTGTCTCGTCTGGGGCTGAGAAATTCGCGGAGAAGAGGTTTCCTCTTGCCAAATGGAGCTCGCTTTATCAGCGAAGAACGTGACTCGATGGGTAATTATTTTTACAAGGTGTTTCTCTGGGGGTCACATTGACGACATACTTTGATTAAAAAAACTGCACGACTTGTACGATTCGTCTCACTGAGAGGCCCAGAGAGGTCACGTGACCGAAACCAACCAATCGCTAATTTTCGTTGCATCAGCGTTGCACCCGAAGAGGCCCGATTTTCCAAATTTCTTACAAATGCATAAATTCCCTAGTCTAGTTGATGGTATCGACGCAATTTCAAATTTAATCAAATATTACAATGAGTGTTCTGTTTTGAATATTTTTGTGTTGCCCACATATATTCTACGAATATGTTTGCGTTCTTGAATTTCTGGTAAATGAATATTCGCAGTCTGTTTTAAGATGTAAAACACGACTGTCAGATTGGAATTTCTGTAAAGAAATTTAAAAACGACGCACTCGATGATTTCATTAATCATTTGGAGCTTCTTTCAACAATTTTATCTCTTGGTATATCATTTTCACATGTCGCTTTAAAACAGAAAAACGTTTTCCTTTTTACACGACTTCCGCTTCTTCCATGCAACTTTAACCTTTCAACTTTTTACGTGTATGAACGAAGAATTCCTTTTAGAACCCAATGAAGCTTAATTCAATGGACGCATCAACGTTTCAAAGCTTCTTCATCGATAAATATTTTTATATCCCATGGAATTGAGTATTATTTTCTTCCTGCTTTTCAGCTTTTGTATTATATTATTTTAGAATGAAACGCAATCGCATCCCCCTCGTTCAAAGATCGCAACATTTCAATCGTTCCTTTTGTTATTTGCGAATCGCAGTTTATTGTTCCTTTCAATTGAATTTTCTCCTTTACATCAAATCGATTAATTAATAAACGACGAAAGTAAAAATGAGCTCCTTTGCTAGAGTAAAAGCATTTGAATAATCTCGTGAAACAAAATAATTATAATTTTACGTAAAAATGAGAATATTTAAATTATGTCAATGATTCTTTCGTCAAACGTACGAGAATCGAGCGATAAATGTAAATTGTTCGCAAATGACAAAGCAATTTACATTTATCCACGACACGGCGAATTATAATATATTTTCATGCAAGTTTCCAAATTTTCTAAGAAAGAGTTTAAAACAAGAATTATAATTATGATATTATTTTATAATTATCGTTGCAATGTTAATTTATGTAACGATAATTGCAATTATAATATTGTAATAAAGAATTGTAATAACGGACATGAGCTCGCAAACTCTTTCGTCAAAAACAAGAGGATGAAACGTTAAAGCTGCTAATTGTTTCAATTTCACGTTTACCCGTGGTATAAAAATTGCAGAGCGCGTATCGCGCCATGTCAAGTAGCAAGATGGATGTGAGTTAATTATTTCTTTTAACCCTCGTAATTCAGTGCTGCGGATCTCGTTTTCTCTCTTTTCACGCGAGATTCCCCATTTTCCCGTTTTTCTTTTTATCAAATCCATTTATTTCGTAATGCGTTCGAGCACAGAGTTCCAACAACGCTGCTGATGTATAAAACGCATTGTTCACGAACGTTCGCTCGTGATCGATAAATGGACTTGCCGTTTTCGTCACGGACACGCGCTGCCGGCCGCGAGTTAGCATTTACATCGTGTTTGGTTTAAAGTCAAAATGACCAATTTGTAGTTTTACTCTGTCAGATAATTTACAGACGCGAGACAGCGTATATTTTCAAAGACGTGAATAATTTTTCGTAAAACATGCAAATAAAAGCTTGTACACTCCATTCACCATAAAAGCGGAGAAATTAGAATTCAAGAGAATTCCTGAGAAAAGGACACATTCGCATCGAACATAAAACACGGTCGAGCATTTGTCTTCGACTAATAAGAAACGTAGATACCCCAGTCGATACGAATTAGACAGTAAAGCCGTTCCCCCTATTGTATCTTTATCTCTCCTACGTCACGAAGGTTTATTCGCGGCAATTAAACCGACGATTAAAACCAACCTCCCATTTCCTCCGATAATAATTCGAAGAATTTACTGCTCTGAAATACTCGTTACGTCGCACAAAAAAAAAAAAAAAAAAAAAGAAAAAAGTAACAACCGTCGCCTCGTTGAAAGTGTAACTCTCGATCGTAAACTGCGAGCACTTTCTATTCGCCGGTGATCCGACCGGTCAGGAGTTTTCCGACGGGTGACCCCTTATCGCGCCTCTCGATTGCGCCGATTAATTAATTTTAATTACTTTGCACGGCGGCGTGCGTCAGCTGTGCGAAATAGAATTAATCGCGTTTTATCGGTGCAAGTCGAGCGGTAATCGAAGCGATTCGCGGGAGGGGGAGAGGACGCGAGCAATAACCAACCAAGGGGGGATTAATCAGGATCCGATATTCGATTTTTCCGGTCGATACTCCCCGCTTTTAACCGAAAACGTTCCACGCTCTCGGTGTGTAGTATCGACATCCGGCCGAAACCTTCTTTTTCGAGATTTTCGAGCGGGACAATCGCTCTGAGGAGTATTCGATAATTTGCGGTAATCGAGAATCAAGCTCAAATTCAAAATTAATTTATAACGTTGCGTATAATTAAATTGCATTTAATCCGCATCGATAAAACCGCAGAATTGGGAATATCATTCTCGCTAGTAAATTTGTGAGCCGTTGGCTCACAATTTTCTCAGTAAATCTTCTCAGTAAATGACAATTCAGCGATAAATGAACTCGGTAATCGAACAAGAAATAAGAAGCTGATTCATTCCCATTGAAAAGTCTCGCAACGAAGCACGCTGTGATGTCAACGCAACGACGATCGAGTCGTTAATTAAACTGCATTATGAATCGTGCGTGAAAAATATTGAATATTAAAAATAAAACGCCAGAGCACTAGAAACCAATTTAATCAATTTCCACGTAAATTTTCTTCCATCATCTGCGTATATCACCGTTCGATAAAATTCAAAATAAAGTAATAACAACACCCACGTCGTACAACTCTTCCTACACTCCCGTTATAACGACCATCTCATCCCCTCGTCATCGGTAAATCGCCGATACTCGCGCCCAAACCTTTCCCACCATCTCGCGCCGCATTATTTTCATCTCCGACATGATACCTCGGCATTATTCCCCAACCCCGTGGAAGAGAGGCGATCATCGCGCATTTTTCCCCTCAGCTGCTCGCGGAGCTTCACGGTCACGAACAAAACTGACTTCCCGACAAATTCCCGAAACGTAAAGCTTTGTCGAACGAGCACAAGAGTTTCGAAGCAAAAAGAAGAGTGGATTCAAATGAAATTTCCCGATGAAAGCCAATTCCCGTCGATCAACAGATCGGAGAAAGAGTCGATCGTCCGCAACTCGCGGGACACCCTGTGCAAACGAGCGCACGAGGGAATTCTGAAAATCGGCGGTGCCCGTACAATTTCCCCCAACGGACGAGCTCGTTAACCGGCCACTCGTGGAAATATTTCATCAACACGCGGCCGATTTCGCGAAAAATCCGGCCGGTGCGGCTGTTACTCCCAATTAACGCTCAACATCGCCGGAGCGTTGGAAGCCGAGGGAAAACGCTCGGGAATGCTCGCTGATTCGTCGGAGAATTCGCGGTTCCCCTTCCTCGTGAGCGGGGGGAGGAAGAAGAAACGACAACAACGCGATGCGCGTTGAGTTTCCTGCCGGGAGGAATATTTTTCGGGGACGGGTGTTTATTTCCCTGCTTTTCCTTTCCTTTTTTTTCGAAAGCTTCGAAATGGCTTTTCGTGCAATTTCGTTGGAACACCGCCAGCCAGACGACGATCGTAGAGACCGAATTTCTCGACCGTCGCGCGTGCGTTTCGCGCGTGTTCAGCGAGATGACGCGACGACTCTCGCCAAGGGGGCATTTAAGATGCTTCCAACTTTCGACTTTGCGAAAGTTCGTGAACTTGGAATTGGCTTACCCAGCCTTCGTCGGGTAAGTCGTCTTTAAAATTATTTGGCAACAAAAACCTCTTGGTAAATTTCGAATTTTTTGAAATGTCGAAGGAATTACAACTCCGTTACGTGTCGATGAATAATGTGCAACTGCCCGTGAAAACATTCGAATTCGCTTAATGTGAAAACTTTTTGCGAATGTATCGCGTGCAATTATTCACGAAAATTTTCGAACATTTGTAGGAATTTTACAAATTATCCGATACATCGCGACGCCGTAATATCCGACTATAATTGGATCAATTCAATTTCCTTAAATTAAAATTTATTAAATTTAATAACTCCGCCAATTGAATATTAATTTAAATTTTACATTAAACACAAAAATAAATCAACATAAAATTCTACAGGGCCTTATCGTTCCATAAAGAGATTTTAACATTTTTATTAAAATTTTAAATCCTTTCAGTCCAGATTTCATTTAAAAATCAATCGATCGTGCTAAAATTTATCAAGTGCGCAGCAAATTTAAGAAAATACACATACGGGATATGCTCAACGAGTAATTCGAATCACATCAACCTCGAAATATTCAACGACAACGGTAAATCGGTCGGTAAGATAAATGAATTTAGCAAACAGCGACTGGTAATTTTGAATTGAATTCGCACCTCCGTTTCAGATCCCCGTCGAACCGCGCTCTTGCACAACCGCCTGCAACTGCCTAATTCCGCAGCCACATAAATTAATTCGAGGAACGGCGAACGTGTTTCTAAGAGCGTCAGCAAACGCTCGCACCCCTCCTCAGGGTCCTTAATCTTCCTCTCGAAACCACTGACTTATCCGCGCGAGGTTAACGAAGCCGCGGTTATACGGGCGCGATTGATCTGCCCGTTGCTCGATAACTTTGGAAAATCCGCTGCGGGTACCAGTATACGTGGATCACGTTGGCAATACAGAGGGAATTGAGTTTCTTCTTTCCGTGGTCCACGAAGAATCGTGTTTCGTCGAGGTTGACGCTAATGAAACTTTATCAACTGTGTCGTCGCAGCTGCCTTGACGTAACGTCGAATATTTGTAGGAATTCTACCTGCATATCGACGCCGTAATACCCGACTATAATTAAGTGTGAAACAAACTTGAGAAACTACATAGACTACGTTCAACGACAATGGTAAATCCGTCGATAAATCAAATAAATTAATTCAACAAACGTTTCGTGCGCGCGAATGAAAAATTGAAAACTCGCGAATTTTTTCCCTTTTTTTCTTTCTTTCTCGAAAATTGTCACAGAATCCGCGCGTGTTTCGCCGTTCAGCTTGAACGACGCGAGCCTTTCTGATCCTCTTTACCGCTTTATGAAATTTTTTTGAGCGCGTAGATTCAATTTCTGCCGTCTACCGCCCGCGTATCGGCTGGTCTTCTTTTTTAATATTCGCGGCAACGTATTGCTGCCAGCTCTCGGTAGACGAAATAGACGAGCGATTAAAATACCGAGTCTCTGATCCTTGCAATCTCTCCCGTTGTACTGTTTCGATTCGAACAATAGGAAACGAGATGTTACATCTTTCCTTCGCCCTCTTGCGAAAATTTCTATTTCAATTTTGTTAATTGTGCATCAAGTGTTTTTTTATACACTCAAACATTGCGCTCTTTCTCTCGCAATGCAGAAATTTGTATTTCAAGTTTCGAATGTTCCGAGAAAATTGAAACAAGAAATAAGTTTAATTTCGTAATTCACTGATTTTTCAGAATAAAGATCAGTCGTGTTTCAAAAAACCCACGTAATTCCAGCTACACAATTAACAAGTTCAATCAATTGCACAACATCCATTGTTTTCTGTAATTCTATTCTATCTTTCTTTGCTCTTTCTAAGAAATCCCATCTCCTTTTTGTATCTAGAAATATACCCGACACGACAATACGAAACCCGCCACGAGACATTAATAAAACTCACGTTCAAACATACTCAAACATATTCAAACTCGATGCGACAAAGTTCCTCTCGTTGTCCAATCTCGCGATATCCGCTCCCGAAAATCCCTATCCGTTCGTATTTGCTACGTTTCTCGTTACGAATGCCACGCCGGGCGCGTAATGAGCAAAGATACAACAGGCACGCTCGATATACGTTTCCAATTTACGTGGGATCGTACAGCAACAAAACACAGTGGGACAAGAGCGAACAAACTCCAACAACGCAACGCGAGTACACGCGGCAGGTAGCAGGATATACTCGGAATTTTCTCCAACACGGGCACACATTGGCATAAGTTAACCCGCGATCTGCTCGAACGAGGCACGTTTAACCTCTCTCTCTCTCTCTCTCTCTTTCTCGCGTAATAGTAACGTATACCACGCGCGATACACGCGAGACAGAAATAACTCGAGTGCAACAAAGTACAAAGTATCTAGCGTTTCCTATTTTCATCGTGCATACTTTTGTGTGCGTCGAGAGCCATACGTTCGCCGATCGAAGTTCACCGACTTCTCTCGCATTGATAACGAGACCGAGTGTGTTTGCGCTCGACTGTTAACCTTTAGAAGGCTGGCGCAGTTTCCAAGACCCGCTGATATTTCACAGCTCGTCATTTTGTTATTATTGACATTACGTTTCAGAGATTATCATTTTGTTAAAAATTACACGAGTGCAAACCGTGGAACGCTCGAAGGAAATTTTAATCGGCCTACCCCACGTCGAATTTATTCAGAGTTATTCGCGATTAATTTAACATTTTATGAACGCGTGAAACATTTTGCAATTTCGTTCATCTTTCGTAATGATTACATTGAAAAATGAGCGATACTTTTTTTTTTGAATGGGTATATGATGAAACTCAACTACAACGATTACATTGAGAAGTAAATAATTACGATTGATATTGTAGCGAGATTCCATTGCAACATTGATTGTGTTTGGAGCAAATATAAGAGTTACAAAAGATGTGATATTGTCACAAGACAATCATAAATTCAACTTAAATTTGAAAAATACACGTGCATCTCGCCTATAATAATCAATAAAGAGGAACTGTTACTTAACGCGGTACAAACTCTACTCTAGAACTACAAACATAAAATTGTCGTCAAATAGAAATAGAAAAATCACTTCCGAATCTTCAAAAAATACATCGTTTCTCCTACGCTTGATAATTTCTAAAAATTTCTAAAAAAGAAAAGAAAAAAAATGGATCATTTTGACGAGTTCTAGCGTTAAGAGTGGGACAGTTCCCGCGCGAATCTGCAATAAATCGTGGAAACAAGACGGGGAAACGAACCGATCGATTCGAAACGGCGCTCCCCGACCGACGATAATCCACGGCGAATATTATTAACCGCAACGAATGCAAGCGAGGAGGGCGGCAACCTCCTCTGGGGGCGGCAGCCTCGACCCTGCCACGAAACCGCGACGACGACGGGACGCGGTTCCGAAACGTGAATTATAGACGCGACGAATGCCAACTTCCACTCGAAAGAAGGCTATCTCGCTTTCATCGGCGCGCTCCTCCCATTACCGTCCCCATTTACCGGGCTTTGTCATCGCGTCAAAGGCTCTTCAACTCCCAAGTTTTCGCGAAACTTATTTGTTCAGCGAGAGTGTTAACCAGTGTCGGCGGCTCCCTCGAACGAGAACAGTCGCTCGAAGAAGGTTGCGCGAGAACTTGCGACAGTGGTTTCTTCGAATGGATCGAAGCGATTTGGTAGCGATTTTTAGACCTCATTGCGAGAGAGAGAGAAAAAGCTATGAAAATTTCGTTCGTTCGTAATTATAATTCGTCGTTTGTCGTTTCGTGTGTTTCCAATCTCTCCAATATTGTATATCGTAAAAGTACCTGTTCCCGAATACGTATAGACGCATGTTGCGAGCAAGTAGAAACACACGATTAATCGATAGGTTTAAAATATTCAATGGTATTTAATTCGACAGCCAATTAGGAGAACAAATTGTCCAAAAGTCCGAATATCTAAAAATTAAATCACGCCGCAGAGAGTTACACCCAATTTTGCATATCTGTGAAATTTTGCGAGCAAGTAGAAACACGCGATTGATCGATAGTTGTAAATATTCAACAGTCAGTTGAGAGAACGAATTGTCCAAAATTGTCTAAATATCTAAATCACTTGGCACAGAGTTACACCCAAAATGTTTCAAAGTTGAAGATGTCAAGTGTCAAAAGATTCAAAGTCTGAAGCATCGAAGAGATAAAATTACGAGCAAAATTATTGATTAGTGCGCGAACGTTTATTCTAAAGATCGAGCAACTTGACAGAGGAGGGAAGATTCTTTCTTCAGAAAGGAAAGGAACTGCCAGAAACCTATTAACGTCGTCTAATGAAAGGAAGCTGCGACGTTGACGAAGCTCTCGCGCGAACAAACGATTCCAACGCTCGCGTGTCAAAGGTGAGCCGCGTGCTCGAAAAATTTTTTCCACGCTCCAGTTGCGTCACTGCGGGCGCGAGGGTCGTGTTCGAAAAACGAGTGGCAATTCGCGCGCGACGAGTGCGCGAGTAGCGACGCGGATTAATAAGGAGGACCGTACGTGCGGTGTCTCCGGTTCGAGAGACAGTCGACGTTCCCCGTGACAAATACGGCCGCTTTGGGGGAGAGACGAGAGGGAGGCCGCGATCCCGCGGGGAACACCGCGGATTTATTCGTTTTCGCGGGAACGAAGGTGAAACGTCTGGCTGTTAAATGAAGGGCCGCCGACTGCAAATGGTCCGCGTCCAGTCCGCTCGAGTTTGTTAACTCGATGATCATCCGTACTCGTCCGCCGAACGTGATTAGAGCCATTAAACTGGCGAGATCCGCGGCTGGTTAAAAAACCGCGGATCGTGACATTTCTTCGTCGCTCTTCTGACAGTTACACGCGCGTGTACTTTGGCTCGACGATATCGAAGAGAGTGACTCTTGAATTTAAATTTTTATAGAATAATTTTTGAAATACCGCAAACATGTATGTAAATATATACAAGTAAAAAACAATATAAGTAAAATATAAGTAAAGGATTATACAAATAAACGAAATACAAATATCAAATTATTAATTATTTAATGTATCGAGAGCGGGAGCTCGGAATGAATAAAATGAAGATTTTAATCCTTCAACTCTTGAATTTAATCATACTTTTGCAGATGGATAACTTTTCGCCGTGTTTTAAACACGGATGAAAAGAAAATTAATTTTATGATTGTTCAATGTATTAGAAAATATCGCAACTTTTTACGTATTCTTCTTTACTGCTTCTGATGGTAGATAAACGCTTTGGCTAAGCGCTCTTACGAAACGGCGAGGAAGATATGATGTTTGTCGAAGTTTGAAGTTCTTTGAAGAAACGAAGATTTCCAGATACGTAGGATACTTTTCTTTTTTTCTCTGCGGTGAAGGATGCGTCACGATAAAATTAATTATGCGTGAACTAGTAAACTACTAAATAAATGCAATTTAAGCAGAAACTTGGTTTCTCTTGATTGCAAATTCGTCAAAGTCAGATATTCCGTACCTTTATCCCATGTTTCTATATTTTAATTTTCAAATATTTCGTATTTTCGCAATAATTCTTCAGATTTATCCTATTCCTGTTTCAAACTTCGACTTGTGTTTTCTCAATTTCTAACACACGTATAGACAAAAAGAAACGTCTGCGACTAGGGTAGAAACAAATCCAGAAAACTGATTCGAACCTGTTTTACCACGTTCGAGAGTGTAATTTACAAAACGATAAACAGTTAGCGAAAGCTAACGAAAAGTAGGGGATTTAAAGTGAGATAATTATTCTGTCGAATAACGTTTTTGTTTGAACGGTATAAATCTTATCGGGGATGTTTTTAATCTCCTTTATGAAACCGCTTAGAATAGCAGCGGTCATAAAGGTGAGTTATTCGTGCCGAGCTGAATGTATGCTCAGTGAAATATCTATGGCGCTAATCCTTTACGTAGAGTAGATGTATCTGATGTTTTGTTCTGCTCGATCCTGCGCGCGATTACCCACCTTTTACGCTTTGCACGTGCTGCACTCATGTCGTTAAGTTATTTTCGACTTAATCGCATTTTTTTTTTTTCTATCGGTAGATAGAATTTCTCAAGTTTCGAGAAATCGTTATGTAATTTTTAGTTACAGTTTCGTTGCAAAATTCATCTAATATTGAAAGACACTTTACTTGCAACAAGTTCAACTTTTTACACATCGCAACTACTACAAATGTCATCAAACTATTCCGATTGACGTCAGATTTGTTGTTTTTTCGTCTAAACTAAAAACGTGCAAGTGATTTGGTTAATATTAATGTTAATGTTTATCCTCAGCAAGACAGAAACGCGATTTACAGGTAATAAAATTGTCGAGTTGGGAAGGTAAGAAAGTCACTGCCTAGTCACTCATCCAGTGGGGCTGATGATGATGGCAGCGACTCTTCCTTATCCCAGACGCTTGTTGTTGTCTAACTATCCATAAAGGAGAGGTTGTTTACGAGATTAGGACAAATAGGACGTTAATCGAACGACGCGTCCCAATTTGACGCATCTAAATAAAGTCGCCGACCGATCGGATCGATCCACCTTCCCGTCGATTTCCTCCGCGAATAGCCACGCGTTGACCCGTCCGAAATTAACCAGTCAGCTAGCCGCGAAATGTCAGGAAGTGTGACGCCAGTGCCAGCGCAAGGGGGAACAACTTGCAAGGGGTGAAAGCAAACGGTTGACCGGGCGTCATCTTCGGTACGCAACGGGAGGGAGGGGTCTGTGATCGTGAATAATGGACAACCGTGTCGTCTCTACTTCACGGCGTAACAATGGCTGACGTCGCGCTATTTAATCATCAATCTTAATCCAGCGCGGCGTTGGCGCGCAAGCGTTGGAGAAGTTAATCCCCGTATCAGTATGCGGACACGAGCCACCACCGGACGTGTCGCTCTCTCTCTCTCTCTCGCACGCGCGCGGAAATCGCGACATCCAGGCTAGAAGCTGACTTACGAAACGGAACGAGGCCTCGAATCAACGCCAACAATAAGGTCCGCGTTATCGCGTACAGCGAGCTTGTCGGAGAGATTCTTCGACTTGTTCGAGAGACACGTATAATTTTTTTAACAGTGCAGGGAAATGAGAGACGATGATGCAGCATGATACGGAGAAGCTGTGTAATATAATGAGATTTCGCATCAACGGGGTTACAACGCGTGATAGATCTTTTTACGTGACTGACGAAACAGGAAGTAAATTTTGCAAGTTAATTTACCAGCGTTAAATTTTGTCAGAGTAGAAGAGTGATGGTGCGGGAAATTTTGGAAATTAATCGAATCAAAATGTTAAATTTCTGCGACTTATTCGTCGATGACACTATTGGTCGATGCATTATTGTGCAAAATTGACGAAATATTGTGAAATGAAACTTTTGGCATCGATAGCTTCGTTAGTTAAAACTTGTACCCCAGTACGATTCGTCTCACTGAAAGGCCCAGAAGCAACTGTTCTGACTAGCAAATGAAAACGAATTTTTTGCCATAAAATTTTACTTGAATCGATGGAAAACAAATTACAGGCGCGATCGCTCAATACCAGACAACGCCACGCCCTCTCGCGAGCCACGTGAGAGCCAAATCAACCAATCGTTAATTTTCGTTGCATTAGCGTTGCACCTGAAGAGGCCCGATTTTCTGTGTTACTCCCCCTAAAATCACTTTCAATTTTCAAAATTTGAAAAACTTCTTGATCCTGCTATCAATAAATATCGCACAAAGTTTTTTATATCAGTCTCATCGATATAAAAAATGGCCAAAAAGTTTTCTAATTTTAATCGGAAAATGTCAGATACTAAATTTCAAAAGTGCCTTAACTTCGAATGCTTTCAAATCCCTCGAACAATGATACTCTAGATATTTTCAAAGTTTCGCAGGTGGCCGCTTGCTTCCGAAAAGCGAGAGATCAACTTCGCCGTCCGAATGATAAAGCGAATCTCCGCCGGCGACTGTTCGAAACGCGATTCTCTCGAACATCCGCACAGTTCGCCAACAACTGATGTTCGAAAACCAGACCAACATGTTCCCGTAATTGAACTCTGAAAGTCTCCGTCGATTCTACTTTGATAAATGCTACCTCGAAACTCTCTTATATCACTTCGAACGAGAGAAGTATCTTTTCACCTGTTTTATTTTACTTTGCCATCCACTTCAACGCTTCTCCCTTTCCCAAAAGTGATATTTTTATTACATTCCCATTACGAGTCACGTAGACGTGAATTCTTCGCTTCGAAGACGGAAATGGAAGGAAACAAATCGCGCGCGTTTTTTTTTACCGATCGCGAACAAATTTCTGTTTCGATACAACGCGATTGATTAATCGTTTCGATGCAGGTGTTCGTGCAGGTGCAAATTCTGAATTTCATTCCACGAACAGATGAATTTCAAAAATTCGTTCGCCCGTTTGCCCAGTGTCTATTTGTTCGAGCGTTATGGATCAGTTTAAATGCACGTGTTCGCGCGTTTAAACTATAGCAGAGTTTGGAATTCGTAGAGACATGTCACTGTGTTCGTGTTTCACGTTTAACGAACGATCGATACGTTGAAACTTTGAGTAATTGACACTGAAATTAGCATTGAATTTCGAATTGAAATTAGCATTGATTTAAAAGACAAACTCTTTCAAAATTATAAAAAAATAACAAGACTTTGCAACAATATAAAATTTACACGCACTCGCTTCGCCTTTCATTTGTCAACGTTGTATCTAGAAACCAGAGAACCAGTTCTCTTCAAAGAGCATGTCATACATTGAAAAAAACTAAAAGGAAATAATTTTATGTGCATTTAAATCAGTACTACAATTTTTTAAAATTGAAAAATTCGCCAAGACATGAGATATGTTTCCAAGTATTAACCCGAATATTCCATTAAATCCGAGAACAAGGCGTTCTCTCAAACAACAGGAAAAGAGAAAAATATTCCAAACGACGTGATTCCGCCACGTGCTAAGTGCGTTCGCGAGTGATAATTTCTAGGCGCGAAGAAAAAACAGAGAGAGAGAGAGAGAGAGAGGACAGAGAAAAAAACAATAGACGTATAGAGAAAAAGAAGCCTTGACACGTATTCAGAGCGCGGATTAACCGCGCGTCGCGGTTCGAGCTTAAAGTGATACTTCCTACCCCCTTTTGCGCGAGCTCGATCTCGAATTGCACGCGTGAGACGTGAAATATTTCTTAATACGGTCGTCTAATTAATTCACGGAGCAACGTCTACCGCCAACGAAATGCCAGGAATATTTCTTCCCCGAGGATACGAGAGCGGATGCAATTTGTTCGCGTTTTACAGAAATTCTACTCTCCTCGTTGCGCTTCGAGTTGCTTGCGTTTAATTTTAGAATCTGCGGCCGAGTATCTGGAATTTCTTCCCTCCTATTTTTTCTCCTTGCTGTTTCTTTCTGCTCGTCTATTCATCAACGTCCGAAAAATTCCGGATTTTATTTGAAGAAATTTACGCGAGAGAAATTGTTGACTCTGGTATGTGTAATACGATTTGTGCTTCGTTCTTTTAATTGTTTAGGTGTAGGAATTAATTCGGTGCATATTTTTACATCAGTTTATATTATCTCGCTTTAAAGTTATTCTAAAATAGAAAACTGTGAATGAAATTGGAGAAATTGGATCATTCTGTATTGTGAAACAAGTTCTTGCTTTCATTTAATGCGTAAGATGTTTCTGGTTCCCGGTTCTAAATTGCCATTAAAAAATCTTTAAATTTTTAATCTTAACAATACTGTATTTAAATATATCAAGTCGCTTTTTTTCAAAAAGCAGAGAACGAAAAGATAAAGTAATGTTCTTTAACACACAGTGTAATTCATTCTTGCTATTTTTGCTGAAATAATTTTAAATATAATACAGCAGAATGCATTGAAATGAAATTGATTAAAATCTGTAACGTCTTCCAGTCGGTTGATTAGTGAATTTACTTGATAAGAAGCTCATTCTATAACACACATATAATAGAAAAAAAAAATACTGAAATATTTCTGATCACTTCTCCTCAGTTATTGCATTCGTACTGCATCATTCTACTAAAATAATTTGATTACAGTTAAACATAAAATATAATCTTGCAGAAGATATACTTCAATATGTTTCAATAAATTTCTAATTTTTCAAATCAAAATGAAAAAAGACTGAATGTATGAGAATCTATCAATAACGATCAGCTCAAAAAACATAAAATATTACTATCCTAAATGTAAAATAATAAGAGAACTTTCCTCAAGAATTTCTTAACAAAAAAAATTACCTACAAAGAAAATTCGATTCGATTTTAGAACAATTCAATTTCTAATTAAACGAAAAAAAAAATATCATGCAATCTAAAGTGATTCTTCAAACGAATGAAACTCCACAGCTCTGAAGCAAGAGCTTCCCTTTCTTCTGATCTTAATTTTTATTCCAAACTCGTGAAACGCGACGAGGCATTCGTTCTGTCGATTAAGACTTAATTGCACGTGCGAGGAAACATGGAACGCCATGAAACTGACCAGAGCTTGAGAACGTGTGATCTTTGGAACTTGTGTTAACACGCGATCGTGCACGGCTTATTTCGCGTGCTTCCGCGGGTCGTGACCCTCACCGTCCCCCCCCCCCTTCGCCCTCCACCTTGGTTTCAGGCGTGTGCAGAAATAGCTTATGTTCGAGCGAAACGGACAGAGCAATCCTCCGTGGATCATTCGGATCATTGATACGAGTTACAAGTCGCGGAGTACGAACAGTTTCGTAATTTTTTTCACCGACGGACGATGCGAGAATAAAAGAAATTCAAAACTGAAATCTCTCTAGTACGTTCGCGTTAATTTTCGTGCATTGGAATTTTCAAATCAAAGAGGGGCTGGAAATTTAAATTTTCAATTCTTTCACTATCTGTCTGCAACAGAAATTGTTGAAATGTCAATTAAAAGGTTTGATTTGTGCGAGAGTTTTAAACGCGATTGTCGCGACGCACGAACTGGAGGCAATTTCGGAAATTTTCGTAATTGGAAAATTTCTTGTGCTAAATTGGAGAATTCTAGGGTACACGAAGACGACAAAGCCTATTTAATTGACGAGAGAGAGAGGGACGCCCTCGATCGCGAGCAGACGCGCGAGAATCGAGCCTCCGCCTCTGATCACATCGAAAAGCTTTTGTCGAGCAACGAGGATCGCTCCGTCGAATGCGAATCTCGAGTCTCAATTCTCTGGTGCATCGATCAATGAGATTGCTCGGTGCCAAGAAACGTTCATTCGCCTCCGAATCGTAAACCATTAAATCAGACATCCTACTCTCGATAAAACTCCACTAGATCCACTTTCGCAGAGTTAAACGAAATGAATATTCCTTCAAAATTAAATCAACGTTTCGTCGTATTAATCTCGTTCCGCTCTTCGGATCAATATTTTGCCGACCATCCACAAGATCTTGAAAATTATTGCATTATATACGATTGTGTACGTTCGCATCTTCAAAAGTCTATTCTACTTCTTTGTTCGTCCGCTGTTTGATAAAAATATCAAGCGACTTATTTACAACTAAAGCTTCGGATCATTAAGCATTTGTGGGAAACGTAAGCATGCGGAAAATGAATACGACGTGCAAATTGGAAACGGAATACTTTCACGATACTTGAGAGAGAAATTTTTTGGCAGGTGTTTCGTTTCTTTAACAGCGTACAATAAAAACGCGAGCGTGCAATTAAATAATAATCTTTTCGTTTCGAATCTTTTCTAATTAAACGACATTATTATTCTCCTATTATTATATGTGGAGGATTTAAAAAAATGTTCAAAGTTTGAAAGAAACAAAAAAGAATCATTATATATATATAAAATTATATTATATTATATTATATGTATATATGCATGATTCTTGATGTATATTTTAAACCGTATTTCTAGCACGCGAGTGTATTTATTTTCAACGTAGTGGGAAAATTTATCGACGATGATTATTCAACCTTCAAAAGGTTATCATGGATGAAATTTCAGCACGCGAAAATTTGGTTGCAATACAGTCATCCTGTAACGATATTGCAATATTATTCGCGATCATTATTCTTTTCAAAAATACTTTCCGACTAATGCCGAATAATAATGTACCATTTAACCGTTCCGTTCGACTTTATTGATTTTTAGAAAGGAGAATCTAAAAGGGATGAAATTCCACTCATGATAACGTTAATGTGATTTCCTTTGATGATAGCTTTTAAAGGCTAAAAGATCTTTCTTTCCCTTTTTTTCCCCCTTTTTTTTTTATCGAAACGAAAGCGAGGCGACTCTCGACCCTACAATTTTTACATTTCAATCTCATCTCGGCAAACAGCAGAGTTCCCAACGCTTTTGAAGAAAATATAAAAATTGAAAACGAGCAAGTAGCAGTAACAGTCTTCGACGCTAATTTGAAAGCACAAAGCAACACCGATCGCTGCGAGCAGAGAAGCGAATGAAAAACATCTCGCTCGTCGTCGTCGCGTTTAGTTTTCCACGACGTTCGATGAAATCCAAGACTCGCGGGAAGGGGGGGGGGGTGTGTGTGGAGAGGTAAAGACGAAACGAAAGTATCGAATCCGACGTTCGACGAGATATGCGGTCAACAGAGGTAGAAAAATGCGTCGATTAATCGGAGCACGTGACGAGAATATCGATGGCAAGGTGACACGTCGGCAAGGGCAGGTCTCGACTTGCCAGACAAACAGATTAATCCGAAGGAAATTTCCCGGTGAAAACTTCCGCGCCGGGCCATTGTCGAGCGAATAATTTTCTTGGACGGGAGGTCCGAGAGGAACAGGGAGCAATTACCAGATGAGATGAGACAGGGAATAATGGCGTTGTTGGAGTAACAAGGGCAAATTCCTCGAATTCAGAGGGACCGTGTTTTATTTTTCGCCTGCCGACGAAACGCCAACTTACATTACACGCTTTTCCTCTTTTTTTTTTTTTTTTTGGTTTCATTTATCCGTACGCCTTTTTCCCCATTTTTCATTGTATTTCATTACGATATTGCCTGCCTCCAGCTAAAGACGCAACAAGGGGAAGAATTCACGCGACACTACTTAATGAATTACCGTCTTGTCCGTTAGGAATGCTCGTTTTTTATCCGCGGCGAATGGACTCGCGTTTTCCTCCCCCGGGAAGGGGAGAAATATTTACGCGTAAATTTTTCGCATCAATTCTTGTAATTGCCGACCGTAAAAAGGCGTCAAATCGAAAAAACACGTTCAAAATTCGTTTCCAGTTCGATCGAAACTGGAAATCCAAACAAATTCAATTCGTTGAATCAACGACAATAGCATTCGTTAAACGAGAAACTTGAAAAATTAGGTATCGACAGAAAATCTACTGTTTGGTCAATCTATTAAGCACTAGTATTCTTTAATTAAATTAAATTTTCTATCTGTGCACACTACCACCCAAAAATTTGCAGCACCCTTTAACTTTTAGACGAAACAATTTTCAAAGGAACGAGAATATTGCACTTTGGTACGTGGAGAGATAACATTGTAAATAAAACGGTTACCTATTAGAAGCAAAATTTAGTACTATTTGAGCGAATGAAATCTCAAGGATCAAGACTTCCATCAAAATTCGACAGTTTTCCAAAAATTTCAAGAAACTGAATGAAATTGAGAACGAGTTACATCGTCAATTAAAGAGTAAACAGCAAACGTTCCGTCTCCGAAAACCCCTGATCGAAAACACATTCGACCACTCGGAACGAGTCCGCGTCGCCCTCACCCTCTCGAAAAAGGGTAAATTTACATAACCGCAACTGCCCTCGAATACTTGTCAATGAGGAAGGAAATTAGCATCGGGGACGGACGGACGGACAGACAGAGAGATGGAGCCGCGCGTAGCTTAAGGGCCAGTCGATGGGAAGACCGATCGATCTACTTGCTGGAAATAAAGTACCGATACACACACCAGAGGCTGGAAATAGCCCACCCTGCCCTATATTTCAAAATACACGTCGTTGTGCCGTGGAAAACCTCCTCGGCCGAGGGTTCGACGGGGGAAACAAGAGCGGAGAAATAGAGAAAGAGACACGCGTCGTAGTTCGATAGATGGACGAGCGTAACAACAAGGAAGACAAAAAAAGGGGGGAGAGAGAGAGAGAGAGAGAGAGAGAGAAAGAAATTAACGCGAGTAGAATCAACGTCGACAACGAGTGGTTCGGGTGGATGACGTTCGTCCACTTCGAGCGGTTGAAGCCTCATTGGCCTCCGATTCCCCGGGAAATAATATTAAAACCGGAAAGGGGTGGTCCAACACAGCGCGGAGCTGGCTATGGAAGCGCTTGACCCAAAAAGCGACTCTTTTTCCTGAAAAGCCAACGGGAACGTGACCGTGTGCCACCCCTTTCGTTTTTCCCTTCTTCTCCATTTCTCTTTCCCTCTTTCCCTCTTTTTCCTCGTGTTTCTCTCTCTCTCTTCTCCTTTCGCCCGCCCTCCCCCTTTCCTTTTATTTATTCCCGCGGAATTGGCAGTAGTAATGCCAGCGGATTAACGTCGGCGGATTAATGCCGCGAGCTTGTGACGCTGTAATCTGCCTCGAAATTTTTCGTCCAAATTCTCGCTGCGAACAAGCTATTCGCCCCTTTTTCCCGGCGAATATAGCATGGACCGAACGAGTGAAAAAAGCGGGGGGGGACATGCGTCGGGTTGCAGGGAAATCGTCGCGCGCGCGGAAATTAACCGGCCCAACGGATCGAACGGATTTTTCGGAGGGAAATAGACAGAGAGAGAGAGAGAGAGAGAGAGAGAAGCAGAAAGAACGAGGAAGAGGTTGACGAAATCGATTGCAGCTGGTCGACTGTTCCTCTGTACATGTTTCTTTGCCCCCGTGTTAACGGGAAAATCGTCTTTTCTTCCGTGTAATTTCTGCTTCTTTCCTTTTTTTTTCTCTTCAACACGTGTGTACAAAAAAACGAAAGAAAGAAAGAAAGGAAAAAAGAGCGAAGCGGCTTTTTGCGAGAAGAACGAGCAAGTTGGAAGTAGATTATTTGCTAATGCATGTCGTGTTTACGGTGACTGTGCAAGTTTCCTTCGGGACCGTACACATTCAGCTTTTACCGACGTTGAATTGAGTTATTGCTCATGAATCTATGCAGCAACGCTTGAATTTCGATCAAAATACTGTTATGTAACTTTTATCTTAAGCTGATACTTTTTTTCGTCTTATAAGTGTTTCTTTTTACAAGTGTACGTTAATAGTCGCTACTTGATGACTGAACCAAATATCAATAAAATTTGCTGGTACGTGTTATTCAACTGCGTCTTTTCTTTTCACGGATAGATTCTCTGCTAGCTCCTCTCCGTGACTCTTTTTTTACGATTGTTTGAATATGTATATGAATTTGCAACTAAAAGCGGCTGTTTTGCCAATAAAATGCTTAAGCATCGGAGAAATTACTTTGCTGAACGTAACTTCATTCGTTCACAGTTGAATATTCATGTTGAGAGAACGGGTACTACAAAATATTTTCAGATGTAATTTGCCACGTATAATTTTACTGTTAAACGGATTGAATAACAAATATAATCTACCGAGACAAACAGACACGGAGTTAAACTAAAGTATAATCTATCCAATTTTTTAATCTTCATTCCGGTTAACAAAATATTACCGTGCAAATAACATAAGAGATACATTCCAATTATTTTCACGACGAAAAATCTTTCACCAACTACAGTCAACCATAATCACATCTTACTAATGTAAGAAATAAAGTCTGTCGTTAAATTCATCTGTTAAGGATCAAGAAATAATTTATCATAATATCACCAATAATTCAATATAAAATATAAAATCTATATGGGCATAACAATGAAGAAATATTATAGAAACCTGCGGAAAAGCTTTCCTTCCACAATTCATCCCTGATCTGATCTTAGGTTTCCTCAGGTTCCAAATTTTTACAATTTTTACAACGATACGAAGACGATATTATCGAGGATGCTAGTCACTCAAAACGGAAGACACGATGCTTAACCGACGTTCTAGGAAAGTCCAAGACTCGCGTCGCGACGCACGTGCGTCGCTTATGAGACACGCCGCGTTCGAATTCATAGAATGTACTCTAATTCCATATGTGGATCGAGAAACCGCCAATGCTATCCTGATTCAAACTTGCACAGCTGATGCGTGCAATAAAGGATATTGTACGTCAGGCGAGCAGTAGGATTTTTGCGAAGAAAGGAAGCGTTGTACTGCAAGAAATATCTATGGAAGGGACGAGAGAAGTAGGTTAGGTTTATTGTACGCGAAATTTAATCCGTCGGTGCCTACCTTGGCAAAGAAAGGAACTCCGGGACAAGGAAAAGCCTAATTGCATTTTACGGTCTACCTGGCCTACATAAATACATAGGAAAGTGATTGGAAGGAAACCAACGACAGCTTTTGAAACATTTTCTAATCTTTCTAACAAGTTGTGATTCTAAAATAAGTAGAATTTCGTACGTTTGTGTATATATATCTAAAAATATTTCTGTGTAGAAACGGAAATTTTAATTCTAATGTAAGACATTTGAATGACGTAAAAAACTGAAATATATAATGTGAATAATATCTTCTACTGCATATTGTAACATAAAGAGGAGGAATTTGTATATACATAGCACGTATCTGTCTAAAATTAGAAATATTATTTTTGAAGCACACTGCTGTATCGATCGGTAATATTAATTGTCAAGTAATTCTAGGCATTGTACAAACGTAATATTTGAGAAACTAATGGCAGATAGTAGCGAAAATAGCTAGCAACGTATTTACTTTCACTTCGAAGTGCCCCCTGTTCGTGTCTTTCTCATTGACAACGAGTACCCTAACCTCTCTTTTGCAGAAGACTCTTTAAACGCAGTACATAAGCAAGCACAGTTACTCGAAATGCACATTTCGCCAGGAATACAACGATCGTATCTCGCTAACAGATATTATCGAAACGGCCGTTTTATCGACTCGTGTTCCTACTCTGAAATTTCCTCTCGTCTCCCGGCGGTGGCGAACATAACCTCTAACTCGGCCGTATCGAGCGAGACACTCGCGTGAACGACGCGACGATTACGAATCCCTCGATTCTATTTACGTCGAAAAACGAAAACGAAACGTGTCTTCGCATTTGTCGAAGCGTACGAGCGAACGGCTCAAAGAAACAAAACAATGAATTACGGAGTAGAAGGAAGGCACTGTGCGGTGTGTATACTTTTTTCCACATACGCTTGGTCAAAATTTCGAGCACTTGCCTCGACGGATGACACAAAATCGTGTTTACAATGGTCGAGAATAGAACACGGAGAACAATATCCCGCGACCCGACGCCTCATATCGAACCGACGCTTTCGAACATTTCCAGCAAAGAGAGGGTAGAGAGTGAGGGAAACAGCGAGAGAGACGCCTCCCTCTCCTTGCCTGGTTAAACGTAGCAGAGCTAGTGTAGCTCCCGGTGAACGCACGGTATTCGTGAAAAATGTAACAATCACTTACGGGGTAGTACATCCCTTGTGGAGGAAGAAAAAACGCCCCAGAGCCCCACAGTTTGAGGCCGTTTTGCTCCACCGTTGTGCGAGAAAACAAATCCAACACTCCGTTACCTCCTCCTCCTCCTCCTCGCCCTCCTCGCCGCGCTCCTCCTCCTCTTCTTACCTTCGGTTGTACCTTCTCGCGTACTCTTTCTCTCTTACTTTCGTGCTCACACTGCGTACGCAAGACCCGGCGTTATTCTCTTTTCGACGCACGTATGGTACGTATATGTATGCGCTACCGACGTATGTTAACACACAGAGGGAAACGCGTAACGAGAGACGGTGCGGTGTTTTTCACGCACACACGGACACAGGCGCGCGCGCGCCGACCCACACGCACCAGAACCGACCGAGACGACGCACGACAATCGAACGACGGAGGTTAAAACTCTTCGACGCGCACACGATCGAGCGGGACCCGCGAACTCGGTGTGACCACGGCAAGAACGCCCGCGTACGGTTACGGCTGGTAAAAATCTCTGCTTCTCTCCCTCTCTCTCTCTCTCTCTCTCTCTCTCTCTCTCTTTTTTCTCTCTATCTATCTTCTCTGCCCTGTCTGTGTGTGTTCCTTTAGCTCCTCGTTCGTCCTATTGCACGGTCTCTTTCTCTCGCGACAAACTCACAACCGCCACCGTACGTGGTCCCTCAGCGACTAACGGTCCCGCTCCTAGCCGGCGCCATCGGCGCGCAGCGTCACTGCGCATCCAGCGCCGCGCATCGGCCATCTTCCGCACTACGCGAATCAAACTCTATCGGAGGCGCACAAAATGCCTCCGCTTTGATCGAAGCGCCTACCTCTCTCTCCTTCATCGAACGCGAAATTTATGGAAATATAAAACGTTTCATTTACCGCAAAATTTACCGTTCGTTACGTTTACTATCCTCGCCACGTCTCGGCTACCAACGATTTTTACAGATTTTTTCAAGACCTACACCGGCTAGATTTACTTCTCCCCCGTATTTTATTCACCGTGTAATTACCGCACGTCCATCCATTCTCCCCTAAAAGATGCGCTTGTTAAATAAAAATTAAGTCTTTATTTATGCACGACTTACGGTCCTTTTACCTATCTGTTATTTTTCTGCGTATATCTGAGCACGAGGTTTTTATAAATCCAAGTTGCAGCATCGTACGTTTACAACGATACAGTGTCTGTCGCGAATATTTTCCATTTTGGAAAATGGCCCGTGACTAACTCTCACCGTTGTGATTGCCTTTTCTATCAAGCATTGCGAAACGCCAGAACCTTGCACCGTCAGACTGCAGATGTTGCACCGCTACTGTGTATCTCTTATTACATAGAAGTAAATCAATTGTTCCCCGCTCTTTAATTGGCCCGCGAGCGCACGCGTCTCAGGTGTACCATTCCTCTTTGGCAAATGGCAAATGCATCGCCAATTATGTAAAATAATTTCGCGTAAAACGATGTCAATTTTCTTTAAACGTGGATACTTTATAAATCGTTTGCAAAACAGCTACAATCAAAATACACTCGTGCAACATCCATTTGTTACGCAGTCTTTTCTATCGCGTACTCGATAATTCAACGGATTCAACTAGACAGTTTGTTGCGAAAATTGATCAAAGGTTCGTGATCTAATGAGTCCTCGCGCTCAGTCGGCACATATAATATCAAAGGTTCGTTATTGCGCCCACAGTCGCGCCGTTATTACGCATATATTAGCATGCAGCAGAGAGATACAAGGAAATGAAACCATTATCGAACAGCGGAGAACGGACTTCGATTCCGAGGAAAGCTCACGTTACACGAGATTACCCGCTGACCCTCCGCGAAATTATCTCTGCGAGCGAAATCCCACCAAGAGAACGAGTACTGTTATTTCTCGGAGTGTTTCACAAAATTCAAAAATCAAGATTAAAAATATTGTGAAAGACCTTGCTATCGACTACGGAGTATTCAAAGAGATAAGAAACTATTTTGACGTGGAGACATTAAAATGCAATTTGTCGAAAATTGAATTTCCTTAAGGCCACTGTGTCGCAACGAAAAAGTCATCCTAGGTATATAGAAATCTCTGCTATTAATTACAAAGTATTCAAGGAGATAACGAACCAATTCTCTGTAAAATTAAAAATTTCTTTCTCGGAGAATTAAATTTCCTCGTAATCATTGTATCATTCTTCAAACGATGTTCTGTTCCTGCTTCTGATCACAATTGAGAAGATAAGAATCGCCAAAATTTAATTCTCATTCATTGTGCAAGAGATTACCACACGATATCATCGAATACTGTCGATAAACACTATCTGTAAGGGCAATGATTCATTTCCCAATTTTTAGTTTCTTCAAAATTAAATTTAAACGATATTTTCGAACAATTTAAACATCCTTTCCATTAGTTGCAGCACAGGTATTTGACAAAATAACGTTTTATCTTTCCACAAAGTCATAAACACTGCCCAAAGATTAAATCGCAACTATTTAGTGCGTTACAGTGCAGAAGATATCTCCGGAAACGTAAGCCACTAAATCACGTTCTGCTCGAACCTGTTCCATCGTCTACCGATTTTCACCAAGGCACGTGCACAAATGCATTGGCGGAATTGCCGCGTGAGTCATATTCTTCCATCTCTAACCTTTGATTCCCGACAAACGTTCGTTGCACCTCTGCACGACACGACGCCCAACACCGAAAGTCGAAACTTTCACGTCTTCCATTACGCCTGTTCCTTTCCCTATCGTTGCGCAATATCCCGACTGGAAGCAAGCACACGGAACACGGGGGACGATCGAGACGCAACCTCGATCGAAGATGGATCGTTGTGAAATTCTGTTCGATCGCAGCGTGGAGCAAGCGCCACCGCGAACATCCTGACGGAGGCTGGAGAGTTCTGGAGCAAAGTATCGGCAGACACGATGAGATCTCGACAATTTATACCTTTGGAATTCAGCCAGGATTCGTCTGTCCTCCGCATCGAGCACGGCGAAAAATGTCAAACGCGAGAGACCGCGAGAATTTACGCGATAATTTACAGCGCGGTGAGAGTCGGTGGAGATCGTAGCCTTGCGAATGTTACGATGGTTCGCTCGATTCAGGGGGACGTTGATTGATCGTGGGTAAATTGTACCGCTACATGTGTAGGAAATCGGTAACATTTAAAAATAAAATATCTCTCACACGTGTGTGATGAATGAAGTTATCGCAAGATTGTCAATGAATTCAGTTTCATAATCCGAATTGCCCGAAAAGCGTAATCTACAAAGACTCTCTGAGAAAAGAAAATTGTAATGTTGGATACAAGAAGAGAAAATGAGAAAAGTCAATCATGATCCGAAGTCTAAACAGAAATTTGCTTCATCCGTTAAATATTACAGTACACATTTTATAAACTTTATATTTCATGCGTATATTTCTCATAAATGTATAAAAATCTGCAATCCTGTGATTACAGATTAATTATAGATTTTCGTTGCAATTTAAGCGTGAAAAATTAACGATTGTTATCGACAAAGTAATTTCAGTAGAACGATATATGAATAATAACACGAACGAATAAATAATAGTTTGATATTGTCAGATTATTTTTAGTTTCTCAAGAAGCTAAATATTTAAATTCTTTAAGATCTTGAACAAATAAATACCCAAGTGTCTCAATGAAATCCAGAAATTTGGAAAAGACAGAATTTACCAGTCTAGTTTTTTCAGAGACTCGCGAATAAAGAACGCCGGTTAAATATAAAATGAAGCGTTAAACGGTGAGATCAACTCCTGAACGGAAGCTCAGCCTTTCGTCTGAGGAATTCTAAGAAGGTTATAAAAATCGTTCCGTAAATATCTTTATACGAGCCGTAATTTTCCGTTTCTCTGATTGATGCCGGTGTTTAAAGCGCTCGACGTTCAAAGGGCGATTGTGCACGAAAATAAGCGACGAAGAAACATCGTTTCTCAGGGAGATTTTCACGAGAAAATCATCTCGTTTCCTTTTTTTCTCTCGAAAAACTTGAGGCGACGTCGATCAACGCGATGACAGTAACGAGATTTCGTAGAAATCCCGGAGAGAAAGATCATAATGCGCGGCGTTGTTCGTTCCGCGGACTCGTAAACCGTTTGTTCGAAGGCGATTAGGGTCGCTGCGCGGGAGAAAGAAAGCATGAAAATGACGGGAGCTCGCTCTGAGAAACGTGTTCTCTCAGCTGAGGGAATGAGAAGGTGCAGCTGTATTTTCGGTGCAGCGCGAATGTGATCTCACTAAACAAGTGGAGCGGACGTTTAGAAGCCGAGTAAATACACGCCGAGGAGGAAGTGACGGAGGAAACGTAGATAAACTCGTAGTCGCTCTCTGCGTTAACCTCGCTTTCTTCGCGCGTGTTTCACAGTGGACCAAAAGTTCTTTGTGATAATAGTCGCGGTGAGATGAAACTCTTATCATTTCCTGAACCGTGGTAATCGCGAGAGCGAGAAGAATTTGTACCTCGAGAGCTCGGTTGTGTACTTTGAAGATTGAAAATTGCGTGGAATACGTATCTAAATTCAAAATAGACAAAATCACGTAAAATGTCGGAAATACGGTACTTGTGATATTTAACAAGTGAAAACGAATCTTCCGTTTAAATTATTTCCATAATAATCCATAATAATTACAATGAATAAATAAATAAATATATATATATATATATCAGTTCATACAAGTCTTTATCTTCCTCGACATTTAAATTTCCCATAAACGTGTAAACGTCAACAGTCTACTCGTCGTCGAGTAGAATCGAAGCCGGAGGGGCTGGACGAAGCCAGCGAAACGAACCAAATGGGAAAGACCGAGACAATGTAACGCCGCCCTTAAAAGTATCCTCTCATCCGACATCGTGTCTCGATATCTTTAGGAAAATGTAACTTCCAGACAGCAGCCCGCCGACGTTACTTCAATAATCACCAGAGAAATGATTGTCTCGTTGGAAAGAGGAGCAACCCTCCGTCTTCCTTCCCGGATGGATCATCCCGTGTTTGCCGAGAGGACTATACGGGTACCTACAATCAACCTGCGACGCTCGTTCGATCTACAGGGGATACTACCCCTCTTCGGATCACCATAGAAACGAAGGGACGACGCCAGCGAGCGCGAGAGGGTGCAAAAGCCACGGTGCTTAGAATAACGCGACTCGACGCGCTCTAGATGGAAATGAATCTCAACATGGTATCACCGAGTGGTAACAAGCAAAGACACGATGTAACGACGTGCTCTGAACGTTGCCGTAATAACAATCGAGACAAATTCATGACACGGATCCGCTATTTGCCGTTTGCCGTTAAATTAATAGCGGGAGAAGATCGCGCGCACGCGCGATGCAACGATCCTCCATTTGCAACCTTCTTTGTCTCTCGCTATCCGTCCTTGAATCTAAAATCACTACGAAGATTTCTATTTCCCCCCTCTGCGTCATTTCACATTTTTCTTTCCAATCTCTTATCTCTTAATTCCGATCTCTTTCGCAGGATAACGCGGCGGAGCGTTACTTTTTATTGAAATTTCGTAACACTCGAGTAGAGTAGAAATCAGAGTGGAAAATTATCGTTGCAATTTTCGTCCTTTGTCCTAGGCTCGTATGTATTTTGTTCAAAGTCACTCGAGTTTCTAAAAACACACTGTCATAAATGTAGAAGATTCTAAATTGATCATTTTGACTCTGGTAGTTCTAGTATAGCAACGCAAACTTCTATTTACCTATAAATTTTGTTCAAAGTCATTCAAGTCTCTAAAAACACAGTGTCATAAATGTAGAAGATTCTAAATTGATCATTTTGACTCTGGTAGTTCTAGTATAGCAACGCAAACTTCTATTTACCTATAAATTTTGTTCAAAGTCATTCAAGTCTCTAAAAACACAGTGTCATAAATGTAGAAGATTCTAAATTGATCATTTTGACTCTGGCAGTCCCAGTATAGTAGCACAAACTTCTATTCACCTATATATGTTGTTAAAAATCATTCAAATCTCTAAAAAAACATACTGTCATAAATGTAGAGGATTCTAAATTGATCATTTTGACTCTGGCAGTCCCAGTATAGCAACGCAATATTCTATTTACCTATAAATTTTGTTCAAAATCATTCAAGTCTCTAAAAACACAGTGTCATAAATGTAGAAGATTCTAAATTGATCATTTTGACTCTGGCAGTCCCAGTATAGTAGCACAAACTTCTATTCACCTATATATGTTGTTAAAAATCATTCAAATCTCTAAAAACATACTGTCATAAATGTAGAGGATTCTAAATTGATCATTTTGACTCTGGCAGTCCCAGTATAGCAACGCAATATTCCATTTACCTATAAATTTTGTTCAAAATCATTCAAGTCTCTAAAAACACAGTGTCATAAATGTAGAAAATTCTAAATTGATCATTTTGACTCTGGTAGTTCCAGTATAGCAACGCAATATTCTATTCATCTATAAATTTTGTTAAAAATCATTAAAATCTCTAGAAACTGTATGTATATAGTATAGTACAGTGCGCATAGTTGAGTACAGTGGGCATAGTACTGTACAGTACGCATAGTTGGGTACAGTGCGTATAGTAGGCCATCGTAACTTGAAAATAACGCGAAACGCGTAAGTGTTCGGGGACGACTTTGAACTATCGTCCATGGTATACAATGCCGGTTGAATTGCACAACTGGGACAGCTCGTATCTCTTCACCACCGCGGATAAAAAAGATTGAACAGCGGCAGAAGTTCCAGAAGTGCACCGATCCACCGTGCGCAATCGTACTCTTCTTTCGCTGGAACTTTCCGCCATCTTCCCGAATCTTTTGTATTTTCGATCGAAATGGAAGAGATGAAATTGAAGTGACGGCGAAAGGGAAAAACACGCACGTCTCTCTGGACCTCTTTGAGAGACTTTACTGTATAAAAATCCTTCGTACGAACATCTTTAACCCTTAAACAGATTACTCGTAGTATTTGAAGCAATTCGACCCTGTATCCTTGAGTGATATTTCAAATAATTGTTGTTTGATGTTTAAGAGAGCAAAGATCGTTATTACTATGTGAGAAGGTATGAATTAAATCTAACTAACCTAGCTCTAAATCTGAATTAACCTGATAATATTAGGATAATAATGTGGATTAGTGTACAGTGACCACAGGAAATAGTGTTTTAATTCATACCCTCTCATATAGTAATAACAGTGATCTTTGTTCTTTCAAAGTACAAAATTAAAATTAAACTACTGCATTTGTTATACCAAATATTAAATTTCGTATCATTTAGAGTAGCATAATAAAGTTTTCTATATCCAAACCTCTATTATCCAAATAATTTAATATTCATTAGTAATGAATAATGTATTCTATTTAAGAATTTTATAAAATAAAAAACAATGCTGATGGAACACGTAAGAGACTACGTTCGAACATTACGTTCAGTAATTTCCAACTGAAAATTTTGAACACCACGAAATTGAAATATATTCTAATAAATTGTAAAATAAAGATGATAGTGCGAATACTTTCCGTCCAAATATTTTCGCGAGCCACTGTATGTAACAACAACGAAAACTGCAGAATCTTCTAACGAACACAGAGGGGATGTCGGGACGCGTCGCCTCTGTGAAATTTGCCTATCGGCGAGCTCTCTCCAGGTCGGTCGACGCGGTTTCAAGTGCACTCGGGGTGGCCGCGTATTTTTAGAAGCTCGTATGCACACGCAGCTGGAGTGCACATGCGCTCGACGACAAGCATGCCGATCCGGCTTCTTTTCTTCGTCGTCCAACATCCTCGTGACACTATAAATGTTTTACGGTTGACCTCACCGTGGGCCACGTAAGAAGCATCGCAGCGCCGGGACAAATTTATTAGACTCCAGGACCGTCAACCCCTGGAGCCGCGTCTTCGTAACATTCAAAGTTTGCTACAGTTTATGGCAGAACGACGGCGAGTGAACTCTTCGTTCGAGAAACGTGACGAGCCACGAGAAGAAATTTCCTCGGAGTGTTCGATGCTGGATTTTTGGCAATTTCTGCCGAGAGAGGGTGAACGAGCAATTGTGGTTAGCGACGATGAGAAATTTTCTTGGAAAACAATAGGACCAGAGGAAGACGGAATTTAATACCTGACGCGAACAAAACGTATTAATAAGAAATAATTTGTTTCATACGCAATATCCTGTTCAAATAAATATGAAGCACGACTATTTACTTGTATTTAAATAAATAAACACGTTTAAATGAATTTCGACACGAATACACTCACGAACGGAGATCTTGCAATAACTTCTCTTGTCAAATAGAATAATAACGTTGGCAATAATAACGACAAATAATTGTTTAAATATCATAAAAAATAAATCACAAAATAAGTAAGTAAATAAAATAGTCTAAATAGTTATCAGCGAAGCTTTTGAAAAAATAGAAAATTGCAAACTTGGTCTTTTACGAAGAGAATCGTGGAATCGATGAATCACGATTGCAAATACCGACACGGGCTCTACTCTTTTATGTAATTTTCAGAAAAGTTCCAGCGTAAATATCCGGCACTCGATTTCCACGGTAATATTTCGGAGCTGGCCGTGTAAGCTGGCTGGTCATCGAAATTCACCGATGACATCCCGGTTTATAGGTCGTTCTCGTCATCTCCCCCCTCCCCCAATCCTCGCGTGTTTTTTCTCCCTCCTTTTTCCGTTTTTACGAGGTGAATTCACGTGGCTCGTAAGCAAGGCGAATCCAGAAGCTGATCCAGAAGGAGGGCGACAAAGCACGGGATCCGGCTGATTTTGATAAAACGAGGGACTATCGAGGAACCGGGTCGATCCTTCGGATTTATTGTACGTTACCAGCTTGTCGTGACATATGAGATTGAACGAGTCGTCGAACTTTTTTCCAGAAGCTGGAAAGAAGATCGTTATGCTAACGTAGAAAGGAAAAAAAAAAAAAAAAACACGAGAACAGACGAATCGAGGAATTTTTATACAGAACAATTTAGTTTCGGAAAATTTATGAAGTGAAATTACCTCTGAATTAAAAAATGTTTATAAACGCAATTTCGAAAAATTTATAGAAACAAAAAAAGGTTTAGGTTAGGTTTAGGTTAGGTTATTAGGTTAGACACTTTGCGTCTTTCAAGAGTGAGTTTCAAATTATTTATTTGCATGAATTCCGTGATTAATTCAATTGAATCTTTCAGAAGATAAAAATTATGCTAGTGAAGAGAGAAAAAAAAAAAGAGGACAAATTCTTGAAAATAAAAACTGATTGGAAAAACTGAGCAAGGAACTAAGCAAAGAAGATAAATCGTACGATGTTACACTTGCTAATACCAAGAGGAAAAAAGAAGGACAAATGAGTTAAAAAGAAAGTCTCCCAAGTAAAAGACAAAACTACTTTCCGTTTACACAAATTTTCAGGTCACCCCCCGCTCAAAAATTCACGATCGAAAATAACGACGTTAATTACGACGTTAATCAATATCATCGAACTCGTAACTGTTCGTCCTTGAGACGAGATACAGACGGCGGACGAAACCGGAGGTGACAAGATGAAGTGTTTAGATTTATCATCGTTGGAATAGGTTAGCCTTGATCGACGTTGTCCGCCCTCGTAGCTCGAGGTTACACCCTAAACCTCTGGAAACTGCCTACTCTCGACAAGGGAGCACTCTGAAGTGGGGTTTCCATGACGACTACGAGAGAGAATTGTGCCGATGGCCAGGCCAACCAAGCCTCTCCGCCTCGAAATGTTCACGCACACCAGCCGGTACCACGCGCGTCCTTCAATAAAGACCGTAAAATATTCAAACTGCGAAAACGCCACGGCCTCGCCGTTGTTCGCGAGATGGCAGTAATTTTCTCAATGGACACTCTTAAGAGACTCCTTTTTGTCTTTTCTCGTTTCTCTCGGTCACCGGATCGAAATCAGAAGGGACGTTCTGGGTAGCGGACGGATTTTCTCTTTTGGGGTATTATTGCACAAGTAGTAGCGGCGAGAGTAAATTTTCGAGATTATCATAATTTTGTAATTAGACTTGTAATGTGGATTTCGTGTGTTTTGGTGGATGTTAGTATTTTGAGTAGAATTATCGAAAATTAAAATACAAGGAATGCGAATAAAGAATAAATTTTTATTTATACCCTATATTTTACGAAGCTTTTATGAAAAATTACCAAGTGACGATACGACAGACGAGGCGATGATTCTACGTATAAAATCGGGCAGAGAGACCAACATTTTCTTGACTGATTTATTTCTTTATTTATTCTCTATACTTGAATTTATTAAGTAAAATTGATAGTTATTACTACTATTATTATTATTATTCACGATTTACACAAAACTATTTTTTCATGTTATATGAAATTTCACAATTTCTGTAAATGCACAAAAATTAAAAATCCACGCTCTACTCATATTTTTATTTTTATTTCGGACAGAGGATGGATAAAGAAGATTACAAGGCGATTTCAAAATATCCTTGAAAGATAAACGACTCGCTACTGCAGCAGCTTACTCGGCTTCGTTTTTATCCAGTCTCTCCCCGTCTGCGAGAATTAAAAATATTCCCCCCCTCGATTACATTTTTAGAACTCTAATGTACAGCGTATTTTCTTCTTTTTTACGTTAAAAAATCCGCCGATTTTTATTTATCTTGGAGGAGCGTAACGCTAGATGGCTGACGATTTTATCCTCGAGAAAGATGATCTTGTGGTTCTCATTTTATGATACAGGGGATGAAGAAGGTTACAAGGTAATTTTGAGATTTTCTTAGAAGACAGGCTTCCCTTTCTCAGTGATATTTTTAAACTTGTAGCAAAGAATAGATCTTTTTACGTTTAAAAAAACCGTCGAGTTTTATTTTCTTTTAGAACGAACGTTCAGTTGACGGAGGACTTCCTCTTTTTCATTATAAACTTTTTAACATTGTTGCAAGATAATCTTGAACTTAATAACGTAGGGCGAGGGATGAAAAAGACTACGAGGTAATTTCGAAAGATGAGGAATTGCTAATTCAATAACTTGGTTCCTCAATCTTTTATTCCAGTTATGAAAGTTTGAAAGACTTTCTCTTCGATGGTGTTTTTAAAACTGCAGTAAAGCACCTTCGTATTAAAAAATTTTTGTTCACCGTTGTACGTGCTCAAAACTTATAACTAATTCACTGAGAACCATGCAATGATTCATCGTGATGTCCTGAATAGATACTTCAACCTTTTGAAATTTTCATAAAATTCTAGAATCTATTGAAATTAAGTAAGAACTTACTTAGTTCTTAATAGTACAACGTTGTTTCTACTAACAAAGGTCAATATTTTTGTCAATCAGTCTAACATAATAACGAACACATTACTGCTGTTTTCAAAACTCAAATATATAAATTTAAATAATTAAAAATTTGAAACGTTTAAAATATATACATAAATTTAAATTTTATCTACAAAGATAAATATTCAGAATGAAACTCGACTAATTCATCATTGCGACTCTCAGAAACTTAAAAAAATTTCACACTCGCGTGAATTCGTAACCCATCTTTTTAGAGGAGCCGCGAAAAAAGCTGAACCCCCTCGAGAGTCGACGGTGTCTCCTACGACCGAAAAATAATTGTACCTTGTCGGCGAGCGGAAATTTTCGAGGTTCGACCAAGAGTGCACTTGGGCAAATTCGTCGAAAACGCGGCGGTGACGACCGCCTTAACGAGCGTTGCTTTAATATGCGAGCAGATATTACGATCGCTGCGCGTCACCGCGATGCTTCGCGGAATTTACCGCTTTAATTTTAAGATCGCGTTCGCACGAACCGTCTAACCAGCTTGGAAATTGTCAATAAACGCCGCAAATATTTCATCGCCGCCGCAGGGACAGCTCCTCTGATAAAGTCCCCAGCGTTATGAACCTCCGTGTTTATTATGACCTCGTTCTATGGTTTTTATGAAACTTGCTCGGCAAACAGACTTGGCCGGATCTTTGACATGACCGATATTGAGGCTCATTTTCCCGGGGGAAGTTCAAACGGAGGATTTGCTGTTAATTGTTTTCGGTTGGGAATTCTAGGGAATTTTGCGTTTGGGTTAGATTTAGGTTAGGTTTGGCAGCGAAGGAAAGTTGCGAGTACTCTGTAATTATTACAGTGTACTTTTTATATATCGTTGATATGATAACTGTGTTCAGAAATGTGCAATTAATGGGAGTTAGGAAATCATCCCTGATTTATGCATTCATGAAAGTATTTACAGTAAAGTGATGGGACACAATGTTGGATTTTTCGAGTTTCTCGAAATTCAAGATTTACGAGGAGACATCGTTTTCTTAGTAACGTGTAACAAAATCGTTATTTTCCTGAAATTATAAGTTCTTCCTCAATATTCATATACTTGATAGAAAAAATGTTGCATTGCTTGATTTTTATGCAATGTATCGATTACCTTATAGAAATTGAGAAAAATTATCTCTGAAAGAGTTAACAATGTAATTCTACATTAGCTAGAAATAAATTTCTACTTAATCTTAGCAAATTCCTTTGAAGAAGAAATTTGCTGTACATTACACATTCTCGATTGCTTTAGAATCTTTGACGAACAATCGGAATCTTGGTTTAACTTTCTTGTATGAGTCAAACTCTGGAAAAGTGCCACGGAGGTAGCCGGAAACGCATCTAAATTTAACGCTTGAGGAAGGTCAAAGACATTTTCTATTTTTTGCTGTGTAAATCGTTCGAAACAAAACCTCTCTCAAACAATTACAAAAATTTGAAATTAAATTTCAAAGTTGACAATCTTCCCAAGTATACTTAAGACAATGTGTTAAATCACACGAAAAGTATTTCTATTAAATGTATGAAGTTAGTTTTCATAATTGTATTACACTGCATAGAAATTTTTAAATTATGTTTGAAACGTTTGCGGCGATTACGATCTCTAAGGGAAGTAAAAAACATAATTAGATGTTATACTTGTGAGAAAAAATAACACACTTTTGATCGTAACTCTTATAACGCTCGTAATAAAAGGCATTTATAGAATAGGTATGTCACACTGTCACATGAATCACACGAAGAGCGACATAATTGCTCCCCACTAGTCAAATTATGAAGATAAATGAATAAGATATTCATGATAGACCGAGGATTATTTCTGTAATGCTCTCGTAAGTACAACTCAAAAGTCGCACGCTTCGAGTTCTGTAATTTTTATCGCAGAATGCGCGACACGACGAGAAAATTACACGTGGTTAGAGTTTTACATGAAGCATATATCACCTTGATAATTAAAGAAGAGAAATACATCCAACAACTCTCATCTCAGCTAGTTAAAGTTTCATTATTTTAAAAACTGGCATGTCACGAGTGTCACCTCGATATCTTTAAAAAATAAATTACAACCATTTCAAAAAAAAGAAAAGAAGATAAAGAAACAGAAACACGGAATTCGCCCAACAACTCTATTCAAGACAACAAAAGAAGCGAATTTTTCCATTGTATCCGTACTGCCTTAATACGTTCAAAAAACGAGCAAATTACGGCGTCGTGAAGCCGGTTGAAAGAGCGCGGAGAAAGGACAGAAACACGCGATTCGTCCAATTCTCATCAACATTTGTAGAGCATAATGAGAGAAGCGAATTTGCCATTGTATCCGTATTTCTTTAAAACCCGGTGTATAAAGTGTCCAACAAGCGCTCGGAGCGGAGAAACGTCGCGAGCGGGACGCGCTTGAAAGCCCGGGCGTAGCAGGAAGAGAGGAAGAAAAAGTCGAAACGCGTAGACAGCGTTTGAATTAATGAAGACAGGGGGGCAGGGTGAGGGGGGAGGGGAGGGGAGGGGAGGGGAGGGGAGAGACTCTTGCTTCTGAAAACGGCCACCAGACCCCCGGGGGGATTGCCTTTATTCGCAAAGTGAATGAACGCAGGAGGGAATTGGCTGCCTCCGAGGCCTAGGGTTTAGGTTAGGGCCTTAGACGGTCTCGGGACCGTTTCGAAATAAAATCTAGCTGCGAAACGTAAGAAAAAAAAAAAAAAGAAAAAAGAAAAATGAAAAAGAGAACAACCACGAGGCGAATTCCTACTGATCTTGCATCGCGATACTCACGCGATAATAAGAAACCTCGACTAAAATTAACCGACCGCTAATTTCGGCCGCCTCTCTCGTCCACCGTTGCCTCTCGGAGACGCCAGTTAGAGACGCTGTAGAAACAGTGAAAGCTACTGAATTTCGAGAGCGAACAATTGTCTTTAATACCCTCGTTTCTAGATCACTGTATGGCATGACATCTAAAGAACTACGCTGCTACTATGGGGAAACGAATGCGTGTTGGTATATCGATTTGTTGAAGAGAGAAGGAGAAGGAGACGTTGATGATTAGCGAAACACGATATACGCAAGGATTAAAAACGCAAAACAGTACACAGTTGGTATTGGAGATATCCAAGGCAGATATATTTCTGTGTTTTTGTAATAATAAATTTAATAAATTTCATTATATCTGGAAATGAAAACAACGTATCGATTTCCCACGACAGACAATTTAGGAACAAACAAGATTGATATTCACAGTTTGGCGGATTGAGTTTCCTTCCCAACAAGTAACCTACAAGTTACTCTTTTTTATGAATTTCGGGTTGTTGGACTCTTGATCGTGCAACAATCAACTCGAATCAAGTTCTGCGAGTGATTCAAAGCAGTTCTGATTTCAACAGAACGTCTCTGTGAGGATTTGAAACAAAACTGAATGGAACATCTAATAGTGGGAAATCTAATAGTAAAAAGTTTGAGGACGAAACGAAGCATGGAACGTTTTAGAATAAATTCAATGCATCTCGCAGAATTCAAAAAGTACACGAAGCAAAAAAAAAAAAGGAAAAATCGAGCAATTGGAGCATTAAAAATACTTTCCTTGTACTTGTCAACTTTTTCCAACTATAAGGTGCATAATAGCTCGATAAGGTGGATTATTTTGATATCGAATTTCAATTTTTTATTTAACTGTAAATAGGAAGCGAACGTTCGCACATACATAGCACACCTAATGTGCTCGTAAAAAACGTTTGCAAAGCGAATATCGAACAGTTCGAATCGACACGCAATGTTTTCGCGAAGCAGCGTTCCGTTTTTTTTTTAGCATAATGATATCGCGATTCTGTCGATTGCGGAGCTTTTCCGCGCAGAAATGTTACGCGACGTCACGTGTTTCTGCTTCTCGTCGCTATCAAGTAGAGCAGCTGTATATTTCTCTTCTCGGTTACTGGCCAGCAGCCGTGAACGAATCTTCCCTACGCGTGTAAACATCCGCTTCAAACGGTCTCTCGATCGAGGGTTTCCTCTCGCGCTGTCAAAGGGATCTTAGACCATTCCCAGAACCATTCGAAACCATTGTGCCACTAGATGCCTCCCTTTGTACACTCCGTTTCGGGAAAACAAGAAACGAGGGTTTGGAATTCGCTTCGCTCGGGTGGGTGGATGATAGCAAAGAATCGTGAAGTTTCGTGTTGTTTCTGCAGAAATGTTATCATCAACAGAGTATTTTAGACTTTTCCTCGTCGAAGGACGTACCTTTCAGCCAAAGACGATGCTAATTCTTTCTGGTCGGAAATTCCCTTCTTACGGTTTAGAATTATTTAAAATTATCTATCAAACGTACCGAGTTTCCGTCCATTTAATTGTATTTCAGATATTTATAGAGAATGTCATATTTTGTATGCAACATTTTTATAACATGAAAACAAATGAAATTGAGAAAAGAAGTTTTCGCGAACCTGAGAGAGCGAACGCTGAACGATAAAATTTATTATATCAGGATTCACTCTGCGTCTAGCGCAACATGTAGGGCTGGCGTGTTTCACTCATTTCGTAATGATTCGATATCGAGCTTCATTTCCCATTTACATACCACTTATTAATGCTTACATACCGAAAGAGCTGCACTCGAGCACCGATATTTCTAAAAATACACATCAAAGAACCAGTCCCTTCCAAAGTACTCACTCACTTACGCGCACAAGGACTCGAGAATGAGAAGTCGTAACGTACGGTAACCATCGATTTCGAACGGAGGAAAAAGGAAACTCGCTAAAGTGGAGCAGGAAATCTATAATCTTCTCCCCTTTCTCTTATCGCGCATCGTGTTTCCCCGGGAATATTTCACGACACGCGAACGAGGTTTCTCTTTTCCACCAGAAGAAAAAAAAAAAAAAAAAAAAAAAACAGAAAAGAGAGTGGAAGATAAAAAAAAAGCATTTTCCGCAGCGCGGAATTACACTGTTGGACGTTCAATCCCCGCCCCCTTTCCGAATCAAATATTTCCCCCAAACTTTATCGTCGTACGACACATTTTGTTAGATACTATCAAAATTTCAAACGTCTCTTCCAAAGATATATTCGAGTTAGGTAAGTCGATCAAAGATTGAAAGATGATCGATCTGTCGCAGTAAACTGGCATTTTATTACTCTGTTGCTTTAACGTTAAACGTTAATATTAAATATCAAACGAATAACGCTAAAGTATAGTACTATTGATAAATAATACCGTTTTAATTAAAATTCATTTCACTCTCGTTAATACATTATACCTACATGGTGTTTCAATCTCGTTACTGTGCCTACGTCAGCGTTTTAAATATAAAGCAAATATAAAGAAAAAAGTAATTTTCCTTAACGTCGTAGCAGCAACGCTTTGGCAGTAACTTCGTTGCACGTGGCTCTGAAACGTTCGGAGATGTTTTCCACGAGATTGAATTTCGTCACCGGTGTTTATTTTGCATCCGACGATTGTACGATTCTTTCGTCACGCGGAACGATCAGAACGATCGTTCATTCGGCGATGGTGATCCTGCGGGATCTGTTGCAAACCGAAAACAACCCCCTGGCCAGCTGGATCGAATTACAGGGCCATATCCTGGCACCGGTTCAATTTTCCAGCTAAATATACCGGTGATGTACATTTGGCGAATTGCTTGTTTCAGACGCGTATAGCGTTCACGGTGAAGTGCTATAAAAACACCGTGGAATCTCGATTGATCACAGCCGTGGAACGGCAGGAATTAGAAACCGGGCGGTTCGCAGGGGAAATAAATTGACAAACTTCTGCGTGGAACCTCGATCGATGTTCTCGAAGAATGTTTAATTTCGCGCGGACGAGAGAAGTGTTTTAATCCTTTCGGTCCTATCCTTTCTGATTTCTTATCAAATGTGATTTGTTATTAATTTTTGTACTCGGGAAAGTATTCGAGCATTTGTTACGGAACAACTGTTACGTAGATGTAAGCCGTTTTAAAATTTCACTGACGCTAATGAGAGACCAGTCGAATTGAAGATCATCTCAAACTGAAAGTCATTTAAAAACGTGTCATAAGCGTCAAAGAATGTCGCGACGTTTGCGAAACATGAAATATCTTGTAGTGTCAAAAGTGTTTCGAAATGTTCTTTGTAACGTAATGCAATATTCACGAGAAACAATTTATAAATAGTTCAATTTCTCTAGATTCCCAAAGTTGTAAAAACCAAGTGGTAGAAATTTTTCCAGCGATGGAAAAGAGAATTATTCTGAGAAATTCTTGCTCATTGACAGATGGAAATCGATAATGCAAATGACACGTGTAGCAAACATACTCTGAAAAACAGATAAACCTTGTTGGATCTCCAGTTACGACCTATATCCATTTAATTCAGGTGGACGAGGCGAATAGGTCGTTATGTAAAAGCATTACATAAAGATATTAATCTCATCGAAAAAAATGACACCGATCGATAAAAATTCGTTGCCTCTCATAAATTATGTATAATGTGTATCTTATTCCGTGATAATCGATGAAATCGTGGATATTTAAACATTTAGAGAAAGATAAATATTATGCTTAAATTTTTATAATAATAAATTACAACGACATAATTGAAATGAATCTCAATGAGAATAATACTAACATAGTTTAATACTATAAATAAATAAATTGTTTACAAACGATCGAAGTACGAAATTTGTGGTATTCATAATTTAAAATTGTTGAAAAGTTTATATATCGTTGAAAGATGTCAAAGAACGATCGAGACGAGGATAAATTTTCAAATTTAATCTTTTCGAAATTACCCCCTTCCCTTAATCTGTATATTTCTATATTTTATCCACAAGATTTGATTCCTACAAACTAATATCGTTCTCATCTTACATCGAATCGATAATGTCGCATTTGATACAAAATGGTAAGCGAATCTTCTTCAAATTGAGAGACAAAAATCATTTCACGTCAAATCTTTCTACCCTACCTTTCATCAAAATTATAATATTTGCCTGTCTAATTCTTTGCCTAATTAAATATCTCCAAATATGAAATACAAAGTCAGGCAAAGTAGAAGGCACAACTGCTCCAATTTTTATTGCATACGTTTGACTTTTATTTTATTCGTTCGTTATTTGATCTGACATTTATATAGTTGTATACCAAATCAGTAACACTGATTAACATAGAAATTATGTAATAAAAACTTTCCAACACGTGACTCGAATTTATATCACATCGAATGAAGATAAATCTATTTCATACGTCAACTATTACACCCATATACGTATATGCATATTAAAAGTTTGTGCAAAATGGACAAATCAAGCACACTCGAGAGAAACTGCTTTATCAATTAAGCACAAGTAGCAGCGCTCCTTTCAAAGAACTAACTTAAGACTTGTTGTTGTTCACGCACACAGATGATGGCGACACATGTCTCGCTGTCATGCGCCACCTGGTGCCTCAACTTATCATTTCGATTCTCGGTTAGAATTCAAACTCGGCGAGAATCGAAATTAATATCATAGAATCATAGTCAGTTAGGAAATGTTTGCCACGAGATAATGTAACGATGATCACTGACGAACATCCAATTGTCTCGTGTCACCAAATCTTCCTAATCAACTATTAACGTAACTTGTGGACAACAATTCTTTCACGAATGAAAATGTACCATTTCGATGTAATATCAATTGTCAACGAATTAACAAAATATACATTCATATATTTAATTATGTATTGTTTGCACATTTGAGTCTGTTTAGTCTGTTATGAAGTGTGAACAATGTATGCTGGTACATGAGAAATTTTCACGTCACGTTATGGAATCTCATTGTCTTAGGCCATGTTCATCGTGGTCAAGAAAAAATGAAGATTTTTGCTTTGACATACCCAAATTTCGTTGTTAAGCTGCTCCCACTCGTGGTTCAGTGATATTCTGATCCTCATGTTACGCAGTCGGATGTTTCGAATTATTTCTTCCGCGGATTTATCGAAGGAAAATGAAATGTATTCTCTCGGTGCACGCATGGCGGCCAATAATATTGCAAACTGTTTGAAAATTATTTGCGCGCGTTTTCCAGTTTGCTCGATATCGCCACCTTGTGTTCAATTTCCGTGTTAGATCATCGTGGGTCGATAAAACAGAGTTCTGGCACGCATAAATTCAAAAGTTTGATCTCGTCTGTGCATCAATCAAATTTTAAAAGTGAAATTGTGGAATCAAGTACAACCAAATTTTATCTTGCAATCCTGAGATTTAAAATTTTCAATAAATCGTTAGTAAATTCTTAGTAAGGTATTCGTATAAAAATATAAACTTTATAAACTCTCAATAATTTACGCAAATACAAATTTTAATGTAAAAGTAAATCATGCTTTAAATCATTTATTGCAATTTATTCTCTTCAGCAGCACAAATTTTAATCTGTGATATTAAAAACAGCGAAAAATTTCTAAACATTCATACTTCTTTCATGTAGTAATTAAATTTTAAATGAAAAAAAACGATAACAGCCATTGTTGTCTAATTTAAAATACCATCATTCTTAAGAGAATTGTTCAGTAGCCTGAATAAGTATCTTCTCAATGACTCTGACATCCTCCGTCTGGTTCGAGTTTATTTTCTCTGGTATTTGTATTAACTTCTCTTTACGGCGTTTGCGTTGCACATCGCTTTTAGATACCAATGTCACGGATAATATTTCGGTATCACACAAGTCTACTTTTAACCTGTCAGATTATATACGAAATATATTTCAAATTGATCATTTTCAGATCATTTAAGGAAGTTATTTTACCACGATCCCTTCTGACTGTAAAATTCACGTTCGTAGCTGAAAAAACGTTTTGTGCTTCGTCCAGGAATAGACCGTCCATCTGCAATCGTCGGCCTGTAATAAAGTCCACTCGTGTTGCGCAGGGGCGCGCGAGTTCCGCCGAGTACTTCTTATTAATTCTGACGCGGAGGAGGAAAAGCAAATACTTCCGAATTATTCATAATCTCGATGCCTTCGGGACTGGCATAATGGAAGTCCGTGGAATAAAAGGCTTTCGCCGCGGTTCTGTTGATCCCTTTTCACCGTTGAAATACTCGTCTTCTTCCCTCCTTCCTCAATCCTCCTTATCGTCTGAAAAGTCGCGTGAAAACGCTCGAAAATGATTTCGAGCACCCGGAACCGCCGCCATTACACCCGAATATGCCATCGTTCCAACGAGACTCTCAGACTCTAAAGACCATAAAATTCGTATTCAAACGATTCCGCTTTTCTTTTACAGTCGTTTCCTTTCTTCGTTGTTTTTCGCCATGGAAAATCGTCGAACAAGAGTCTGAAGTCTGATTCAGTAATGACGAGATTAAGTTTGTACGTATAATGCACATAGCGTGTATAATTGCTCAGATTGTGCACGACGGATTCTGTATTCACGTTTGCAAGTACTTACGGTTAAGGCCAACGTATAGACAGTTATTATTATTTATTATATTATTTACAGAATATTATATTATATTGTAATTATATTTAGAGAATTATAATTAGGTTAAAATCTCAGTTACTTCGCGTACACTGATATTTGCACGAATTGAATTTCTTAAAAGTAGCAATCGAACTCTAAAAACACTCCCCGGAGTGCATTGTTATAAATTCATAAAAAGTTACAAACTGAAAGCCTGTTGCCATTGTTGTGGTCACCATCACAAATGTACTTTTACCAGAAACAAATAATTTTGGAGATTAAAATGATGGTCCGTAAATTGAATTCGATATGTTGAAATGTATTTGCCAATACGAGCAACACTTTCTGACACTTGTAATTAGGCTCGAGCACGTGTCATGTATTATTTTGTTCAGATACAAAGCACTTGTTAAAGTTTACGAAGATTCGACGAATATCTTGAGAAAATTCTAGGCTGTGACTGATCGCGATCTGACTGATCGCTTCTTTGAGTAGCGCGAGTCAGGCTTAAAGCAGGAAAGCAGAAAGGGGACGAAGGGAAAAAAACAAGGGAACGCCGGACTTGTCGGCCGTCTAGCAGACTTCTGCTAGAAGAGATCTCTAAATCTCTCTTTTTCTCGTCTTCGGTCTGTCTCTCTCTGATTCTCTTTGGCTCGCTCTTGTTCCCTCTGTTTACTGGAAAATCCCTGCGACGTTACGGAAACAGCCGCGCTATTATGCGTTTCCTGGCGTTGACGTTTCGTCTCCCTTCGAGACAGCGCTAATTTCCCGGATTTAATTAGGCGACGCGTGAAGGGGCCCCTCAGGCTGGATTAACTCGCTGCGTTGTCGCATTCGCTTTTTTTTTTTTAAAAAAACTTCTCTTCTTTGAGAAGTTTGTTGACAAAAATGTAGAAAATATTCTAATATCGTACGATATTTAATATTTAATTCCGTTTCGATCTCGCGAATATCGTAACATTCTGTTTTCGAGGATAATTTCTCCGATCATTTACGCCAAAGTATAAAAAATATTAATATTCGAGTAGAGAAAAGACGTGTGTTTAATTACTCCCGTTTGATCCCGCGAATGTTGGTTCTTCGAACGTGATACCCTGTTTCTGGGGATCGTTTTTCATTCTGCTCCCAACCCGAGTGAACAGTTTGCTCCTTGCGTTAGTTAAAATATTCTCGATGTGGTTCTTCGCGTTCGAGCAGGAGAGGCAGACGTGATTAATTATTCCCGTTTGATCTCGAACATCGTTCCCTCGGACGTGATGATTCCGTTTCCAAAGATAATTTTCTGTCTTAGCAGGAGATAATTTCTCGCTCGCAAAGGAGCTTAATTAGACGATGCTTCGTTAAGCCACGCTCGAGCGTAAGCCTCGAATTAAGCTAAATTAGATAAAATACTTGCGGAATGGATCCAAATTGGAATTGAACTAATCTAAATCGGGTTGTATCGGCTGCGTTGGCTGCGATCAAACAGGGCTAATTCTAGAGTAGATAAGCCAAGTCCTCGAACCTGGACCGGGATTACCTCGATCGACTGAGCCTGGAAAGCTAATTATTATTGGACCGTAGACGTCTCGACAGTTTTTTAGAAATGTCAGAGTGCGAAAATTTTGTCAAATGTAAAAATGTAATGTTTCAATGAACTTGCCGTTTATTTATTGGCTCTGCTTTGGTATCGTTCCAAATTGGGAAATTGTCCTTTTATCCCCCGTTGAAACAAATTCTCGCACTCGAGGGGAGTTTCAGATTCTTAGAATTATTTAATTTTCAAATTTTTACGTCGAGGTGTGATCGTTCCTTTCAACGATCCACACCGTGTTACGATTAATTTCTGCACTTAATAATTTATTTAATAAGTGGTAAGTTCATTTTCAAAATCGAGGGATCGCCCGAGAGAATCGGGCGGTGAAAAAAGAAACAAAAGAAAAAAAATGGCGAGTAGGGGGGGAGGGGGGATGAAAAGAGAAACCGATGGGAAATGTGGGAAAAGTGCTCGTCGAGGGTCTCTAGCGACGCGGCGGATTAATAACGAGGATGTTTTAATAATCTCGACGGACGCGTACCGAGCCGGAAACCGCAGGAGCAATCTAATCTGCGGATTGGAGAAATTCCAGCGCACCTGCTCGCACGTGTTTAGCTAAAAAATTCAATCAGCCACCGGCTACCGGGCTCTGTTCGACGCGTGATCCGTTCCACGTTTCGTTTGATTCTTCTAATTGCAAATGGAAGGGAAACGAGAAGATCGCGAAATTGGTACTTACGTCGTTGTTGATAAAAAAAAAAAAAAATCGAAGAACGAAATTTATGGTTTATCGCGTTTCTAGAAAGTCATAAAATCATTACGTGTGATTCAACGAAGCACGCTCGTTTCGCATGTGTCACAAAGAGCTTGCGAATTTTATACGCAATTTTATATTTCTATAAAAATAAAATTAGATATTAATAGACAAATTGGAGAACAATTTATTTCATCTTTCGTATAAAATTGGATATTTTACGTAATTTCCTATTCTTTCATATTAGAAAATATAGTAAAATAATAAACCAAAAAATTCACTTTCATACCTTTATGACACGTTCTTTCTGCTCTCTGAAGAAAACCCTCCACATAGAAAGGTAGTGTCATTGCATACACAATTTTTTACTTCAATATTTTACGCTTGAAGCTTTCCTAAACTGCCCTCCTGTTTACTAAAGCGACAGCAAGTTTGGGATGTAAGAAATTTAGAGATCATCGCGGGGCGAAAATCGTCGTTTCCCGACGATTGCCGGCAACGTTCCCACCGAACGATCGAACAGCGATTTGCGTATTTTCCGAACTTATTCTGACGAGTGTACTCATATTTCTTTGGGGGATGAAAACGTAGTTCTCCAAACGGTGTTGGAGAATGGCTCGTTTGCCAAAAAGAGAAAAACAGAGAGAGAGAGAGAGAATCACAGGGATTGTAAAGTGGAATATTGTGGGTTTCGAGAGGTCGGCCGAGGTAGTAAGAGATGAAATTTTCTGCTGAGGATTGGAATGTTTTCCGGTGTTGCGCAGGGGTGGCGCGGCATCGCGCCACCGTTTTATAGATCCTGTAATGTGGGAAAATTGCAAACGGGTAGAATCACTGCTTCTCTGAGATCGAAACAATATTCTCACGGGGAAACGGGGAATCCTCTGAAACAGAGGAACGTTTGCCAAGGAATTCCTTCTATATTGCTCGAGAGAAATTCATCTTTTCTAGGGGGATGAAACAACTCTACGCGTCGGGTTATTGTATTGCTACGGCGTGTTTACTTTTAAAGCGGTTGCTATTCACGAGTGTATTTATCGGATGTTCAAACAGTTTATTGTCTGGAAGAGGGGACACGATCGATAACTGTTAATTCCCCTTTTTCGGCTTCTTTGCTGGGTTATTAGAGTGTTGCGCACTAATAATCGATTTCACAAACGTGTGCAAGCATTCCACATCTAATTGCTGGATATTTATTGCACGATCGCAAATTATTTTATCAGCCTGTCGCACGCGAAATATCTTTCGATTTCTAGCCGAATGTGGCTTTGAAGCTAGTCAAACACAATGTTCTTTGAAATAAGCCGAGAAACAATTTTTATAAAATTAACCGCTTGTTTCTAAAAAAACTTCCAAAGTCCGACACACTGACGTCTGAATGAGAAAATACCTATCTACTTTACTAGGATGATTTACTAACTTCCGTACACGTATCATCATGTATTATATATATATATATGAATATAGTACAATTTTACCGATATAATCATGACAGTCACTCGTCAAATATGACAGGCGTGTGAAATATCTTCCACGGCGAACGTTCGAGTATTTTCGCGAGTGCAGAGGAAACTGGCGTACCAACGAAGCGCGGGTGACAGAAATTGCGAGGCAAGAGAGTAGCCGGAAGGATCGACCGGTAGAAAACTGCAGGTCTCCTGTCTCGTGCCCGTCGAGGACGTAATTAACGAGCGTCACGCCGAAATTACGCTTCAGCCCCGACAAACGAGCCGTGCACTCTCCGAGGGATGAAACGGCCTCCCGTGCTAATTTACCCGAGGCTCGTCGAACATATCATCGGTGACCTTTGTGACGTTCATCCCTCGGAGAAGAAGCGGCGAAGACGACGATGGAGCTCCTCCTTGAATAGACGTTCCTTCCGGACGCGACGGGAAGATCGGCTCTCCTGGCAATTATTTTCTTACCGGGGGCAGCCTCTGGCAAGCAAATACCTTAATTATAAGCCGCCAGGGCCACCACTCGTAATTATGTAACGACGACGTGCACGCGCACGCGAGACTGCCCGACGAGTTCTCTCCTTCATTTGGCTAAGAAGACTTTAAAATGAATCTGAATGAACTGGCTCGAAGCTTAAAACTGGCACAAATTCTGCAAGCACGCTGATTTCGATAAAATTTCGAAACATTCTACGTGGAAATTTTGATCGAGAGATCTACTGGGAAGAGCGCAGAGTTTTACGTAATTTTGAAAAATCTGGTGGTGCAAACATGCGCATAGCTCGTGTAAAAATATTTTATCGAGAACGTTCAACGGGTGAAACCGTTTTTTAGCTTCTTGCTTTCTATTTTCTTCGATCGTCTTCGTAAAAGTATAACTGTCGAGCGAAGTTTGGAATGGAAAATTCGTTTTGAATACTTTATGTATTGTACGTGACGTGCATTGTTTGTGCAATTCCACGTTTTGTTTCATGGAGAATAATTAAGGGCACGCAGTTTAATTAGGAAATTGGGAAATTCATCTACTAATTATTGTAGAAATATTGTATTACTTGCGCCGTATTAATTATGATATATCATTACCTCAATTCGATCAATTAATTGAAACTATCGCTCTATTGGAATCATCGCGATTCCCAATGATTTTAATGATACCAGCGAACAGTTAACGGAACAAATAATTAACTTTGATAATCTCAGCGAAATTTGCACTTCCATTAAAATGTACCGTCCTTACGAATTTCCGTATACGGTTTCAAATTTGATTTAAATTTTACCGATATAGATAACCTAGATAATCTCACAGCAACGCCGATAAAATTTCAAAATACTCCGCGTGGCACACAGATTCTCTTACAAACGTTCGAGTATTTTCACGAACCGGTGTAACTCAATCCCGAGAAGAAGAGATTCTCTTTTGTGGGCTTTCCAAGTTATCGCCAAAGTAATTGAAGCAGTTAAGAATTCTGCAGGCAACTGCGCAATTGGATTTCGCTTTGTATCCTTAATCGGGTTAGTCTTCGCTGTTTCTTGATCCTTTTGGACGGTTCAACTTCCGAAGCACGTGGTTGTTACATAGTAGTAGTATATATATATATATATATCATCGACTACACCATCATATCGAATTTAATTTCTTGAATTTATAATCAAGAAAATTTAATAATGAATTTAATCGTGCGTCTGTTCCATTTTCCAATTATTCGCATCAAAGAAATTTCGCGAGTATTACACAGCGATTGGAAATCTGAACTTGTTGTGTAAGAAATTTATTTTATTTTCATTCTCGTAGATTTTTCTGGAAATTTCTACGCTTCTTGACGGCCAGCAGTTTAACACACAGTCGAGACTCGATAACTCGAATCTCAGAAGAAATGAAAAATCCTCGACTTATTCGTAGAAGCTTTGTCCGACGTAGAGCAAACCTCTTCCAAGTTTTCGCGTAGAACTTGTTTTATTCCATAATCTATACAAGGAAACTTTCGAGGAAGATTATTAAAGTTCATGAGTTTCGGAGAGTTTGTAGTACCTTTCAAAAATAACCAACAAGTCTACGATTCCTCGTAGTTTAAATAAAGTAGCCAATGCAATATTGGCTGATTATTATTATCACTGAAAGTGATTTTAGCGGGGGTGACCGAGAAAATCGGGCCTCTTCAGGTGCAACGAAAATTAACGATTGGTTGATTTGGGTCACGTGATTCGTGAGAGGGCGTGGCGTAGACCTCGAGTGGGAGTGGCGTTGTCTGGTGACTGAGCCTGGATCGCGCCTGTAATTCGTTTTGTATCGATTCAAATGTTTGCATCGTACAAGTCGTGCAGTTTTTTCTATTTATTTCACTCTGACTCATTTCCACAATTGGGGGAAATGGAAGCCAGGGCAATAATTGTCGCGACGCACAAAATTCAAAAGAGTCAGAGGCGACGAAGAAACGTCCCTCGTTTAATTCGAAGGGAACGGGTGCCAGAGGAGATCGGCGAGCAAATGAATAGATTTCAATTTCGTTTCATTTTCTCGAACGGCGGAAAAATCTTCTTAACGATGATTCGCCGGCAAATAGCTAGCAGAGACTCGCTCTCTCTTTTTGTTTTCAGCACGAGCGAACTGTGATTTCATTTTTCTCGCAGAATATGAGCAAGAGGGAGTTCTCTCTCGTGTTTCTCTCGGGTTTGAGGTCAGCCATGGAGCGCCATTTTTCCGCGACAGAGCGGCGGACGTAAGAGGATTAAGCCAGTTTTCTTGCTGGCGGATTTGCCGCGTTTCACAGATGCTGCTGTTCGCCATTTTCACTCTGTGGCTCTTGGTCATTTCGCAAAGTATGACTCTTTCTGTGCAATTAATGGCGGATTTACGTATCCTTTGTTACCTGTCGCGAATCACTTTCCGATCTTTCACGATAATTAAAGCTACTCGTTTCTTTTTGCTCTTTGGTTAGGTTAATTTCTAGCTTGAAAGTTGGCGCGATGAATTCTCTGACGAGTCACCAGTGGAATGTAATTAAACAGTACGTAATTTAACAACGCGTTAACAGTGTAATTTTTGATCTTTAATTTCCAATTTCCAATACTATCATCGATTCCCCTTTGTTCTGTTTTCAGCAATAAAAATTACTGAAAATTAAAAATACAGAGTCTGTGTCCTTTTATTTAATCCTTCTTCTTTATCAAGCTACAAACTTTCACCCAAGTATTCAATCTTAAAGTTACGCACTTACCAAGGGATACGGATGAAACGTAAATATAAATTTTATGCCTGAAAAATAATAATTCTCCACCGAGTTTCTATTTTCTAAATTTCACTTTATCACCGGACTAATTAAAAAATTATCACGCTATCAAATCGAATCGCAGATCAGCGAAGACAAGAATCAATCAAAACACGAACCTCAACTTACTCCAACGCTCTGAATCGAAAAACGAATCAGCCGCGGTTATTGTTCACGTACAAAGAACGAACGAACGAACGAACGAACAAACGAGCAGCGAAAAAGTTCTTCCGCCGGAACGAAAATTACATCAGTCCGGCTCATAGTTCGTTGTTATTACCAGCGTTGGTGTACGCGCACTCGCGAAGCGAATTAGAAAACTTTCTGCGTGATTAATTCCGAGAGGCAGCCTCGAACGCGATCGCCTATTGAAAACGCGTTCCTCTGTCGGGGAATCGAGATTAAAAAGTGCGCTCCTCCGGTATTAATCATTCTTTGGACAACGGTTTCTCGCGGGTTCCGTGTCAAAGACGCCGGCCGCCTTTTGTTCCACCGCGGCCCGAAAGGGATTAGATTAATATTATATAGGCGACTCGTGGAAGCTCGATATTTAACCCGACGGTGGGCGGGCCCTGATTCTTTGAGCTCGTTTTCCGGATCCGGGCGGCGGATCGAGCCTGCTGGAGATTAAAAATTACGGGAGCGCAGCTTCCGTTGTCTTCGAATCGGTGTCAGTCGATTTTTTTTGGACATGTTGGAAATTTTGGTTATTCCGAAATACCTCGAAAGTTTCGAGAGTGGTATTTCAATTAATAATTTTTGAACGTCTTGGAAAGAGTCGCGAAGATTTCGATCATTTTTAATATCTCGAAAGTCTCAAGAGATGATATAATTAATTAACGATTCTTAAATACATATCTTGGAATATCTTGAAAATCATCGAAAGTTGCGATTGTAATTGCACGATGAGTATTTCGTAGCTCGGATCTTTTCGAATATTTCATGCTGTTGATAAACGTCGAATTGAAGTAAGCGGAAAGCTTGTGAAATTCGAAGCGATTCAAAGTATCTCAAATTTACGTCGCTGTATCTATGGAATGAAAATCTTTTCCCACGTGTCTAGACCGACGAATTTTCGTGAATATTTTCACGAGGTACAAGTGTTACGAGGATAGAGTTGATTAAAGATTATGACAAGTAGACAAGCACTCACAATGTGGGGTATGCGGTGTGGCGTCTTGGCGTGGTAGCTCAACCTAGAATGACGAAAAACAGTTTCATTAATTTGACAGTTTCGACAGTCGTGCTTATTGTTTTATTCTTATTGTCTCTTTTTCTTTCTCATCGATCTTAGTGTTTGAAATAAAAAGTTTGGAAAAACTGCGAAAATTAAATTTATTAAACCCGGAAGTCCGGATTTGTCAAAAACATCACTTTATCATTGGACAATATTATTAACAAAATTGTTTACAACTTGCAAATATTCTTACACCAAAATGTAACGACGAAATTATAATTTGTGGATTGTGAGTACAAAAATGTGCAAAGTGTCCAAAGTAAAGTACTTTTATTTGACAGATTGCGTTTATCAAAAAATCGTTCTGACAATCCTTCTTCAATTACGTTCACGAAAGAGCCAGTCTGTCTCGTAGCCTCTGTAAAGATGTTCACAAAAAGTATCGCCACGTCCCCCCTCTATTCTCCAAGAAGACAAAAGAAAATCGCCGAGGACTCCTCCTCCGCCATTCTCCCAAAATTCTCGCTCCCCGATTCCGCACGCTCTCGAATGCAGAATTCCCTCCGCTCGACGAAATTCACACGGAAGTAACCGTCTTCATCAAGTTCTCTTACTGCTATCACAGCACTTCGCAGCGATTCGATTTCGTACGAAGGCGTCATTCGCTCGGTCGGCAGCCCGGGGTGGAGGAGGGAGGTGGGAGGAGGGGCACACCAATCAATCCCGATGATCCTCCTCTGTATTCAAAGCCAGCGCGATCTCTCGCGCGCGAGCCACAGTGGAGAGAAGGCTCGTGGCTACCTCGAGGGAATAGCGATCCACACCCTGCGCCATTTTCCATCGTTTCGATTCCGCTCGCGTCGTATCGAGAGAGAGAGAGAGAGAGAGAGAGAGGTCCCGACCTTTTCGAAACGAAAATTTCCATGGAGAACCGTGTGAAGCCGCGTGTCCGACGACGACGCGACGAGGCATCGCGAAAATTTTCGACCGCGGCGAAAGAGCGGTTCGATTTAAAATGGAAATCGAGAACCTTCCTTCCTCCCCCCTCGCTTCGATGGATCGAGGGGAAAAATAAACGATCGGCCCGGGCGTAAATTACGGGCCAGGGGGAGTGGCAGGGGGGATGGGGGTCAGAGACGACGGCAATTTCGCGAATCGACGGACCAAACGTTGTTTCGAACGCTGATCGATATTTAAAGGGGTTATCGAACGCGGTGGCCCCGGATTGATTGCCGCGATCGTACCACGGCACGGTGAATCTCGTTTTCGCTTTTAATTCCAGCGGCTCTCGGTTTTCGGATTTTTATGTCTTTCGGTTCCTCTTTTCGTTCTCTTCCGCTCGCTTGTGATTTCGGATGGAGGAGGTGATACGAAGTAAACTTCTTTTTCTTTTTGTTCCTTTTTTTTTTTTTTTTTTTTCATTTGGAAGGTTGCGTAATCGCGTGGAATTTTCTGGATGTTGATCGAAGGACGTTTGATCGACAAGAAAAATTGAAAAGCATTTTGTGTGGGTACCTGTAGATTTTTATGCGCTTGAGGAAAATTTAGATCATGTACGTTCATACATTCTGCAATCAGTTGCAGAAGATCATGTGTGTGTACGTGTATCTGTGAAATTTCGAGTATTTAAAATAGTTAAAATTAGATAATGTTTCTTAGATCTTTTCAAAGTAAGTCGAAAATACAGTAAATTTTGGTATTAGTCTATATGTGTGACAAAGTTAACGAGAGTTTTGATTAAAGTATGATACAAATTCAGATTAGAATATTAATTTTAGTAACCCAAGACAACGATACAGGAGATTTCACAATTCTAATTTATTTTCTATTTTAATTCGCTTATGTTTTTTGTAGTAACTGATATATTGTATATCGAATATAGATGAAAGAGATCATGGTGGATTCTCTTTCGAGAATAAAGTTGAAGGAGGATTCAAGTTATTGCATTAAATATCGCTTGGTTAATGAACTACGTCTTATAGAACAAAGTTGCTAATCTTAGGAAGATTGTCATTCTACAAGTTACCATTCTCCGTAGACTTAAAATGAACTTCTTCCAATTATAATTAATCTTATTTCATAATTAATCCTCTTACAATCTTCCAACAAACGTAACGATTTGTCCACTTTAAATTTAACGAAAAATAAAATAGGTAAAAGTCAAATTTATCGATGATAAAAGTCCAGTGATTCTCATCCGACTAGTGATTTTCCATTCGTAAAGTTGGTAGATTCAATCTGAAGGAGTTCGTTCAATCAGATTTTGACAATAATTTCAAGTCTTCGTAGCAATTATGGCAACCGAAGCAGGCACAAAGTGAGAGGAGAAAACTGCACGACTCGTACCTCGGTACGATTCGTCTCACTGAAAGGCCCAGAAGCGACTGTTCTGACCTTTTTGCCATAAAATTTTATCGATATGCAAACATTTGAGTGGACGCAAAACAAATTACAGGCGCGATTGCTCAGCGCCAGAACGCCACTCCCACTCGAGGTCTGCCCCCTCGCGAATCACGTGACCCAAATCAACCAATCGCTAATTTTCGTTGCATCAGCGTTGCACTTGAAGAGGCCCCGCTAAAATCACTTTCAGCTCGCGTCGTTTTCGTCGATGGAATTAATCGCATCGACACGTACCAGCTAATCCAATGACCGTACTCTTAGTCGGGGAACCGCTGTCGACTAGAATTACCCCGGAAGCTACATCTGGCTTCCTCCGGATAGCCAAACCCGCAAAATTTATTTTCTAGACAACGAATTGAATCATCTTCTGACGAGTAACGTGGTTTTGCGTGGGTGAACGAAGAGAATTCGAAGGGTTGCTTGTTGGAGTTTTACGTTGAGGGTTTTTTCTGGGGGGTTGGGAGAATAATGGATCGTGCGTGGAGATATATGTAACATGTTGGTGAATGCGCCTCTGGAGATGGAAAATGTATTAGGTTATAGGGTAGAGAAATGCGTTGGTGAGTAGAGAGATATAGATAGTTTTGGGAACTATGAGGATTTAATTTATGCGTGGAATTTCTTTTATCGAGTACATAATATATCTTTTAGCAATGTATTATTATTTAATATTAATGACACCATTTTTGGCAACCTGTCGTTTTTTTTTAACATAGCAAGAGAGAGTAATACAAAAATATCGTTTAATTCCTGAAAATAGTTATTCTTATTTCAATAAAAACGGTTTTTTCAAAACAACAATATAACTCTACGTAATATCTATTGCAATTTATACGCTTATCATTATCCTATTTTTCATTAAAACAATTGAGAAGATTTTACGTCTTTTCTACGAGAGAAAAGAACGTAACATTAAAAAGCAAGAGTCAAAGTCACGATAATTTATTCAATTCACAATTCTATTTCACAAAGCTACTTTTATAAAGAATTAAAGAGAGAAGAAGAAAAAAGAAAAGAACAGTTCGATCGTGCTGTCTGCTACAAGTTTCTTAAAACAACATTCGTTTGACCCAGTTGCGCGTATATTTCCTCGGCAAATCTTTATCCAGAGTGTTCATCGACTTCCTTAACACTTCAAACGCTTTCCTCTCGCCGAAGGAACCTTGACAAAAAAAAAAAGAAAGAGAAGGCACGTAGCGAGAAGCGGAAATGACATTTCCAAGCTTGCAAGACACAAAAGCGTGGAAAAGAACGGGCGTGAAATTGAATTTCATGATCGCGGGGCAGCACCGTGAAAACTTAAACAAACGGCGGCAGGGACGGGGGGAAAAACGAGTCGACCCTCCCCTCTGACGTTAATCGGATCTATCACGCTCAAACAAATTACTCTCATTCTATTATGCAGTTCCATCGTGATCAACGAGCTCGATTGAACAGCGTCGAATCGAATAGACGGAAATTCCCTGAAAAATTAACCCTTTCGCGCGGAAAAGGGAGAACAGCGAAATAAATATTCATCACCGCGAGATGGAAGATGAAACGGAGGGGAAAAGGGACAGCGTCGAACAGTGAGGCGCGTTATTTTAAACAAAATTATCGCAAATTATTGTAGCAGATAATTATCGTAGATTATTTTGAAATATAATTACAAAATAAACAGAATTATTGTCGAATTTTTCCTAAAGGTATATTAAAACTCCTTCCAAGGCTGTTTGTCCGCACAATGACAAGAAATTGTGACATTAATTATTCAAATTTTGCGTCGATACTTGGATCCGTGGTTCGATAGCGTATTCCCGCTCTGCGCGGGACAATTCCCAAGGGAGAGAGAGAGGGGTGGAAACACGATTGCCAGCCGCGAAGCTAAGCCCTCGAACTATAAAGCAATTACTTTTATTCCCTTTCGTAATCGATTGCTTAGCTGGCGGCCACTACGTGACCTGTATCGTCCCGCGTGCACACACCGAGAGCCGGCGTTCGCCGCTCCGTCTCTCACGTTCCCCTCGTATTTCTGTATCGCTTATGAGCCGTCTTTCGTCTTATCGAATTCCCAGCGCGGCCCCCGGCCCGGCTACTTCCGCCCCGGTAATAAAATCCGGAACTAATATCCACGAGCTCCGACCGGCCCGAACCCGTCTCGCCAGAGTGCGTCAGTCCAGTCCAGGTTGCACGTAACAACGGACACGTGAGCGCTCCGTTCCCCGGGGATCGTGTAAAAATTGAAGAATTTAATTGCGAATTGACGAGGAGATGGAATTTCGTCGGAAACGCGAGGATTGTTGGAAAGATGGACTTCGTATTGTCGCGTGGCAAATCGATTTCGGTTCGATGAATTGTTGATTCGAAGAGCAGGAAGACGCTGCGGAAGCTCTGGCTTTCAATGAAGTTATTTATTCTCGAGATTTTTGAATTTGTTGTTCGAAGTGAAAACTGTCTTTAATAGTTGGAAAGATCAAGTTGATTCGGTACATGTTTGAAGTGAGAGATTGTCGTAGCGCGCAATTGAATATATAGATACGTTGTAACATCATCATTTATATCTAATTTTATATCTAATTCAACGTTTAATTTAATTTTTAATAACGTACTCGTTCAAGACGGCATTCGTCTCGATTTATTGAGAACCAAACAATGGTTTGTCACAATGCTATAAATTGAACAATTTCCAGCAAATTCTTAGAATTCTCTTTATAATAAACTGTGAAATGTTGCATTAAAATATCCTTAATAGGAGGTGCGAAAGAATGTGTTAAAAATTCACTCTAGTTTTATTCAAGTTCGCAGAACCGCACGTTGTATATTGTACAATAACTTTCGCATCAGTCACAATTTCCCTCTGGAAGATCAAGATAAGTACACCTTCATATTCTAAGTTGTGAATAAATCCTAAATTTGCCGAAAATATAAGCTCTCTCTCTCTCTCATCGTCACGTCGAATAAAAAGTCGTTGATTTGAAACGATTTCTGAATTAGGCACACCGTTATCGGTATGCATTCGTTATGAAGCACGCCGAACGAGAAGGGGGAGGGATGAACACGTCCATCACGAACGTACTCGCAATTTGAAGTAATTTACCAGGGCAGGATCGAAGCTGTTTCCTGGAGACACGCAGGTACTTTCGTGCGTGATAATGGATCCGTGAGCCGCGCTTGTTGCGGGTAATGGTGTCTGGTCGAAACTTCGCGGAACGACAGCGCCCGACACGGCGGTTAACAACTTCGAGGGCGAATACGAACGAGGTCTTGGGCGACTGATTGCGGAGAGTAAGGGAAATCGAACTGAAACTGCGATCGGTGTTCCGATGCTCTCTCTCTCTCTGATGCGTGGAGAGCAGCTCTTCTCTTCTCGTCGAGATGAAACGTTTGACGCGAAAATTCGAAAAGCAGAATTTTGCAGAGATTTTGTACTTTGTGGATTCGAGGAATTCTATAATGGAAATTTAGAAGAAGAAGAAGCAGCACTTGATGCACGGAAAACGACCGTGAGATTGCGACACCGAGTAACATTCAAATTGTAATAATCATTTTTTATAATTAATTTGAACATTACATATATATCGCAGTAATTATTCGTATAATTTCAAATTGTAATAGTTAAAATACCGAGCCTCCCATTTATAACGTCATCAAAAGCGCGAAGAAACACGCGAACTCTTTCGATTGTACGACTGCAGTTTGCCGCAACTGAAGTCGGAAATATAATCTCGATTTCAGAAAAAGCGTCGCACGTATTTATTGGGGCACGAAAAGGTGTTGAACGTCGAGGGTTTTAGGCGTACTCGTGTGCTCTCTAGGTTTAAGCTCTTTGCAGTCGAGTGGCTGCACGTGAGAACCGTGGAGTGTTTGCGTTGGTGTGCTCGTCGCAAAGCGATGACAAATTGTGACTAATTGACGTACAAGCAGATCGTCGTCGCTCGTCTCCTTTAAATCCAGAGAATCTCCGCCGAACTAAACTAAACTAAACTAAACTAAAACGCGAAACGCGAATGCCTTTGGTTCACGCTGACGCCTCGTCGCGAGCGATGAATTATTCCCGCGCTCGGTGCCGGGCAAACGTTACCGATTACCGCGAGTGAATTTTTCAGCGCGTCGACCGCAGACTTTATCCGCCGTGCGTGGCGTATCGCCGTTTTACCAGGCTCGCATACGCGACGCCATTATCCGGGACAACTCTAGTTCGTGTATCCATTACCGCGTACACGACCGTCCGTACGATTCAGCGATGTAATTACAGACGCAGCAGGTTGCACCGCGTACAAAATCTTCTGAGAATATTTCCATCAAGGCCGGGATCGGATATTCTGAAATTTCCACCGCGGGGGAACGTCTAATTTGTTCGAAGAAATAATTCTCTTTCTTTCGAAATCTCCTGCCGTTGCGATTCGACGAAGAGATTTGAGAAAAGTTATTTGTTTGAAGAACTATTTTGGGATTTTCATTTCCGGCATTGTATTTTCAATTCAATTCATTTGGAGGTTGTTTAAAGACGAGACCTCGATGCACAAAATCGGGCAGGTTTTTGGTAGAATTACATCTTTGTTGTACTTCGCAATTTGGAAGAAACGACAGCTTCAAGCTTCGTTTTTGATAAAAACAAACGATCGTTGACTATCAGAACGTAACCAGAAATATCAAGCTTCCGATGGGATATTCACGACAGTTGGCAGTATTACGATACATGTACGACACAGCCGGTAAATACATTCGTTTCGAACGGATTCAGAGACGTCGAGTCAGAGCAGCAGCTGCGTGTATCAGCGAAATTACCGCGGCCACGCAATAAAATCGATATCTCTGCAAACCATCAATCACTAATTTTTCCAAACACAACGGAACCATTGTTTCCCTTCCTTTTTCCCGCGAAAGCCTGCCTTTCGCCTCCGCCTCGCGTTCCTATCACGTAACAATCAACCGAATTGTTTCGTTCGCCGCCATACCACGCGCATACCTCGATTCCTCGACGCGGCGCCATGTCAAACATTTGCACTCGATTGAAATATTGAAAATTTCGGCGCCACGTCCGTCTCGACGAGAGAGACACGGTGAAAATAAAAAACTGCGCGACTTGTACCCCAGTACGATTCGTCTCACTGAAAGGCCCAGAAGCAACTGTTCCGACCCTTTTGCCATAAAATTTTATCGATGTGCAAACATTTGAATCGACACAAAACAAACTAAACTACCAGACAACGCCACTTCTATTGGAAGTCTACGCCACGCCCCCTCGCGAATCACGTGACCCAAATCAACGAATCGCTAATTTTCGTTGCATCAGCGTTGCACCTGAAGAGGCCCGATTTTCTGGGTTACCCCCGCTAAAGTCACTTTCAGTGATAAAAAAAAAAAAAAAAAGAAAAGAAAGAAAAGAAAAGGAGAAAAGATCGTAATTTTACCGCGTATCGTCGATTAACTTCCGAACAATCTTGTTTAACTCTGTACATTGTTACGTTCGTGCAGACGTCCGTGTACGCGGTAATGGATACGCGTGCCGTGAATGTCCTGGTTAATGGCGGCGCGGATTATCGCGCAACAGCCGTGTTCGGGTTCGCCGTGTCGCGTCGCGATGAAAGAAGGGTTCAAGGGAAATGGAATTTTCATCCTAGATCGCGCCGGTGCTGCGTCAACCGGCTTTGTGTCGCCGGTCTTTGCCGGAAAAGCGGTGCAAGTAAGGAGGATGAGTTTTTCTGGAAATTGATTTGACAGAGGAAAGAGAAGATACGGGGTAAATTTCGGAAAAGTAAATTTCTCTGGGGAGCGAGCTTGACACGGAGGAAGCTCCACGCGGAAAATTGTTAATCGTCTTGAGAGGAGTTTCGATGTTTCTCTAGAATATGGCTTTGACATTGAGGGCTCCGAGTAGAAAATTACTGTCAAATTATTCTGGAAACAGGCTCGATAATGTCGTTAATTATTCTGAGACAAGTAAATTTCTTTTTTCTTCGAGGGATCGATTTTGCAATTTTGCATCTTCCAATTTCTTATAAATGCATAAAGATCCAAAATTCAGATGTTTTATAAAGTACAGTAATTATATCGTGTTAACGTAAATAAATAATATAAAATAAAACTTTTGTGAAAACTTTGTTAGACAGCAATAACAGTCAAATCTCAATGTTTGTCAATATATCACAAAATAAATTCCTGTCAAACTTACTTGCCAACAGTTGTTCGTTGTTCGGAATTCAAGAAATTCAAGACTAATTTATTCGCTTCTCCAGCGTGTAGATGTTCGGAGTGGATCTATAAATCAAACGACAGGGAGCGCGGAGTAGGTTGAACGAAGATGGAGGACTTTGAATCGCGGCGTAGATATCGAGTTGAGGATAGATGCGCGCACCCTTGAGGAACGTTGCACTTCTTGATGAAGATACAGCCCTTTGGTGCTACGACGCTTAATTAGGCTAACAGGTTCTATTAATCTTCGAGTAATAACGCGATATCTCCAGAGGAATTGATATTTTCTATCGATATCAAAGATTTCCTACCATCTTCCCGCGAGATATAACTTTCTCTAATTTTATTACGAAAAAATGAAAAATTTTCTATAGTTTCGTTTTATCGATTCAATTTAATTTCGCTGTTGTTTCTTCTTCGCGTTAGTGGAACTAGAATCTGTCGTTATAAAAATTATGTCCTTGTTAATTTTATCCTCTCATTTATTTTACAATCGCATTCGATACTTTTGAGAGATTTCGCCAAATATTCCTGCTACTAACGGTGCAAAACCCTGGAACGGTGAAAAACCCGAACACGTTGTTAAAAGGAACTTTTTAAGAGAAAAGGGAGCCAAACGTATAATAAGTAACACGATATTCCATTTCGGTTTTTTGCTGCTTGAATATTTTATCAAACACATTTTCAGATCAATACTGTCTATAAAGAGTCATTCAATATTAACCAATAGGATATGACGTGTTTCGAAAAATGAAAAAACGAGTCGTACCGTGGCTAGATTAAAATATACTACGAAAAGTGCAGCAGACACAATATATATGTATGGCGATCAATACTCCACGTAATATCGACACTTTTTAATTTCAATTCTTTCGTTAAATACATTTTTAAATATTTCGCGTGCAATGTTAGACAACTTATTTAATTTTCCGACAAATGCATTTTCGAAGTAATAAACGAGTATCATTGAAAATTATTACAAAAAATTGAACTAAGACTGGATTTTCAGTGGAAAATCGACACCTTTTAATTTAAATCATTAAAATTTCGACGCTTTTTAATTTCGATCGCTTTCGAAATTCAGCGCTTTGCAATTCGGGTCAGTGAAAAGTAGACTGTCTTTAATTTGAATCATTCAAAATCCGACGTTTCCAAATTTCGATCGCTCGAAAATTCGCCGCTTTCCAGCTTCTTCCCGCTGGAAAATCAATCCCCTGAAGAACCGCCCGACGTTGAGGAATCGGATTTAACGCGTTTCGGAACGCGTTCAAGACTAACCGGCTGCAAAGTCGCGATAATGATTCCCCGTTGCGGCGTGAAACCGAGTCGGCGGCCAACGACATAGAAACACGGCAAATGGCGATCGAAGGACGCGAAGAACGTCATCGCCTACCTCTAACGATTTCACTCTGAGGACGATGGCTTCTGCTACGCGAATCCTCGTCGGTGGTTGATTTCTTTTTTTTTTAGGTCGTCGAGGGAATACGTCGAAGCTAATCTCGATCGATATCGAAGTGGAAAAATCGAGGGAGGAGTGTAGGCCAGGCGGGCAATAACAATGAAACCTCTCTCGAACGATTACGAGTGAGCGGGGCTGCGCATCGTTATCACTTCCGGGCAATCGGGTACGTTATCGAAACCTCGCGATCGCTGATTGAGCCTGAAATAAAGTGGAAGCAGGTGCCTAATGACAAGAAGATCGAGCGTGCCTCGTGCCGGTCCGTCCTCGTTGTCGCGTGCAGATCGATCGATGATTAAAGCTTCGAAATGTGTTTGTGGGGAGTTTCTTCTTTTTGAAACAAAGTCTTTTCTGAACAGAGGGAGAATTTTCTTCTTGATTCTGTTTCTTTATTTGGAACTTTTCGACTTTTGGTTTTATTAGATTTATTTATTCGTTTAAAGAGTAATTTTTTAATTTTCCCGACGATCTTTCAATGTAATTTACTCAAAAATTACTTCAAAATTAAAAATAATATTATAATATCGATTTTAATGAATCATATTTAGAGATCAGAATTGTAATCATATAATGTTGCCGTTCTTTTCTCTTTTTTGGAAAAATGTACGGAAAAGTTTGCCGTATCTAAAAAGTAAAGAACGCTTCACATTTTTGGGTTGTGAAAAAAGTTTATCAAAAAAGTTCAAGAGATTTTGTTTCTTTTTGTATTTTTTACGGAGATTGCCATTTCCCAATTTGACTCGAAGCTTTCCAATAGCTTGAAACTCGATGCTCTCTCATTCGCATCGGTAGAAAATCGCTGCAATCGAACTTAATCGCTTGAAAAAAAATCAACGATTTAAAATTTGAATCGCTAAAGAGTCAATCTTCTCCGATCCGCAGTGACTGAAAATCCACATTCTAATTTACAGAAATATAAAAGTCGCAGACTTCTGATATTTGACAGCTTGAAAACTCAACGCTCTCCAATTTACACCGTTTCGAAAACCGATTCTTTCCAATTCGAGTCACCCGAAGTATCGCCGACCTCCGGTTCCGATCTCTCAAAATTCATATCTCCCCGAAGCTCGATTTCATCGCTCGAAAAGTCCTCGCCTCTTTTTCTAATTTAATTCCACTCCAGAAGTGATTAAAATTCCAATTTCGAGAGAGAGTTAATGCTCGCGCAACCATGAGCGCCAACCGCGAGGGAAAAGATAAAAACGAACGGCAGAAGAGAAGAAAAAAGGAAAACAGGAAGGAAAAAGAGGAGGGAAGCGCACGCGATATCTGTAAAAATTAATGAAATACCGTTCAATTATCGGCTCCTCGATCTCTTTTTACACATAGCCGGCGTAAACGAGCTTTTCGTTCGTTCTGCCCGGTCGAATTGTTCGGCTAACTGGAAATCGAGTACATATATATCGATGCGCGCCGGGAGGATCAGTTATTCACAGAGGCAGCAGGCATCTGTGCGTCTCCGCGCCGGGATTTCGAAATGGAATTCCTGTCGCGCGAAATTTCGCGCTGATTGGTACGCACCAAAGGGAATAATAAACGGAGACGCATCTAATTCCGCGTGACGAAGACGAGGCGGTAAATAATGCAGCAGCTTGCTAACAGGGTGTACAAGATAACGCCCATTGTCGTCTGTTTAATTCGCCGACCTGGCCTTAACGATCCAACGATCGCGCTCGATTCCAACTCGTTTCTCGCGAGTCACGCGAAATTTGTTTAAAACGTTAACTGTTGCGAGACACTTATGTACACGATAACGGGGGCAATGATAACGTAGACACGCGTAAATATTGTAATATTTAGAAGGCAGGACATACTTGTACTATAAATGAAACGTGCACATGTGTGACACGAGTGAAACGATGTGTAAAATGTGAAAAGTAAAATATGTATTATATGTATTATGATATAATATACATACATATTATATATTACAATATTATAATATTTAGAAAATGGAATGTATTTTTACTCAACTTTTTTATCAAAGTGAATTTCTGTAAATAATCGCTAAAGCTAAAATCACTAATTAATAATTTCACTCAATTTGACAAAAAGACTTGTACTCTAAAACTTGTTATTCAAAATTAAATTTGTCTATATATTTGTGTATAAAAGTGTACGAGAAAAGAATCACGCAGGAATAGAGCAGTAAATATCTTTTTTTCAAAAATGACGCGATAGAAATAAAAACGTGAGAAATGTAAGAGGAAATAATTCTACTGTGATAATACTGCGCGGAATATCCAATATTTGTTTACAGTATATTTACTTTCGTTAAGGTAACGTACAAATAAAATGCAATATTCGAAATACGATGTGTACAAAATGAGATATCGCAGAGAGTTATTACAGTTAAATACAGTTACCCGTTACAATTTTCGATTGATTTTTAAAAAAATGTAGTCGATGAGGGAAAGGGATGTTTGAGATGATCTGCAGAGGCACGTGAATCTATCAATTTCAATATATTTGCAACATCTTTAGAGACGTTTTTAACACTCCCGTATATCTTCTCAGATCGCACGAAAGCGTGTCAAGATAAATTCAGTCGTCTGTGTCGCGACGTACGTACATATTTATCTTTTTCCCCAAACTTGTACTTTCTTGCAAAAATAGTCGAACAATTGCAAATAGTTTTTATGAACATATCGCGCGTACTATATGAAATATATTCGCACATAGTGAAACCCGATTTTCGTAACTGTATTGGTGAAATTTTCAGCAAATCTAAAAATACATACACACGGAACTGTAAATTATATATTTTGCACAGAAATATTTAAACAGATGATACTACCCGTTATGTTAATTCCTAATTATTTAGCCGTCGGTGATAACAATTTCGCGATGAATTACTTAACTTTAGAATTTTCATAAATTATGTTGGTAAAATTTAAATGAAGCGGATGCAGCCTCGAAGTGCAGCATTTTATAATAAAAATTACTATTTATACAGAAGCTGTAAGACGTTTGATACAAGAATAACACCGAGATACCATCATTAACATTTATTAATAATGTACGTTCGAAACAAGTATCTTGTAAATTTCTATACACATTTTCCGACTGATTCCAAGTCTGACTAGAGCATAATAATAACCATCTCTCGCTACAATGTTAATGAAATTCCAAAATATCCATATAACACATATATTATATACTGCTATAGCACAAAAGCAACTTCAGAATAAATGTTCAAATACTTTCACGGTGTACGCAGATATTATAGGTCGGTGCAAAATCATCAAATATCCATTTGGAAGCCGTTCAGAAGTCATTCGAAGTGACCCACATTCCCTGCTACTGACTCCAAAACGCTGAATAACACGATACGAGATCGTTGCATATATCGAGCGAAGCAACCTCCCTCGTCGACCAATCAGACCTGTATCACCACACTTTAGCTTTAAGAGAACATGCAAATTCCACGTGCTATCGCGAACTTGCATCCTCGTCCCATCCAGCAGCAGCTGCCAATTTCCTTCCCCCTGGCGTGCAGGATCGCTCGCGTGTCTCTCACGTATCCTATCTTTTCGTTCGCTATTGTCCCCAGTCAAGGGGTAGCTTTGCTCGACCTTGTGCCACGGTGAACACTAGCAATCCGAAAAGTAGCAGTCGTGGACTACTTGCACCCTCGTTTCTATTCATTAAAACGTCGAATCGTTTTCAACTTTGCGATTCTCTCTTGGAAGATTCGTATCGTTTCATTGCAACGCGGAGTGAAACTCGTTGTTCCAAGACCAAAGTTTCGTACTCGCGAAATTGTGTTTGCACTCTCGTTACTTTTGGAAAGACAAATTTGTCGAGAAGCATATTTTTCGCGGATTTTTATGCATGTGAAAAGTGTAAGTGCACTGAAGAACAAAATTGGAACGGAATATACCATGTTGGGAAAAACGTATTATTTTATTCAGATTTCACTTCCAAGATTACACGACGACAGATAATTTTCAAAAAAATTTTCTGATTTGATTCGTTAAGAACGTTGCATTAACGCAATCTTTTACTCGTGATTTTAGCGGGAGTAACCTAGAAAATCGGGCCTCTTCAGATGCCCGAAGCAACGCTAATGCAACGAAAATTAGCAATTGGTTGATTTGGGTGATTCGTAAGGGGGCGTGGAGTAGGAGTGGCGCTGAGCGATCGCGTCTGTAATTTGTTTTGTATCGATTCAAATGTTTGCGCATCGATAAAATTTTATGGCAAAAATTATATTTTTGCATTATTCTTTATTCTCATTACGAAATATGTTATTAAATTTTATTTTTCGACATCGAAGCTACGTGACAGAATTTAAGAATTAGCATGTATAATGATTCAGACAGAAGCTCTCTCACTGAAGTTAACTAGAGTCAATTTTAGACGAATGGCAGCAGTAGATCTAAAAAAAGAATTTATTTAAAAACTTGATCTATTAAATTCATCAGCCCTGAAAGGTCTGTAAACTAGATCACCCTGACATCAAGGTGCGACATCGAAAAACTAAAAAAAGTTTAGCGGATCAAAAAATTAACTTATCATCCTTTTAATGTACCGACCGAGTTCTAGTACAAATTATACTACCTGTCAATTGAAGAACGATAGAAGAAAAAAATATCAATTCGTCGAGACGAAATACAAAACGCGACCGTTGTTTCTCTTTTCTTTGCACAATCGAATTTTCGTCAAACGTCGCTTAAGCAATCACGAACATTTCCGATCGTTGGAAAATATTCGCCGATGCAATATTCCAACAGGTTCACTTCATAATCAATCCTCTCCGGTTTTCTCGTAATTCTCCTTCGCCCGCGTGAACGGGTTTCACAATCAACCAGTGGAAAGTTGTCCCGAAGAAAGAAGGAACGCGAGAACCGTGAAACCTGTCGTGCAACTGGGTTATTCAGCCGGCGATTATTCGCGAATCTAGGTCGTCCGGGTTGAATTTACGCGTGTGTCCTCGCGATTCTTGCGTGGAATAGGTAACTACACCCTCTCGAATTTACCCAGAACCAGCCAACAGATCTCTTACGACGTTTCATCCCTCCCGATGGGGTACTGAATAAATCAACTCTTCTTCTCGAAATTTTTTTGCAAGAAATTTAGAAAATTGCACTGTGATATTCCAAGTCGCGACATTTAATGCATTTATAAGAAAGATTAAAGTGCGAGATTCAGAATGCACAGAATCTGAAAATAAATATGTAAAATACGTAGACAAGGTGAATGCAGTCAATCAAAAAATCGCCTTGATTCCGGAATATTTTATACAACGCACAATTGTGCACAATTATAGTTATTCATAATTTGGCTAGGATTCATTTTGTAACGTTAGTAATTAGCAAGCACTACCGATATTTTTAATGTTCTAGGATCGTCTGAAGAGAGGTCTGAAAATATTGTGAAATTTATGCATTTACGAGAAGTTTAAAAACGCATACATTATGCAAAAGTGAAGTATCGAGAACAGAGTACAATTTCCCGATCAAACGCCAATATTGACGGAAAATATTCGGGAACAGTGTTAAATTCTTCGCGAATTAATTGTTTTTAAATACTCTCGGATATTTGCAGTTCGATCGGAAACTTTTTACCAAGGGTGGCGCTAATCAGTAACAGAAACTTCCTCTATTCGTAAAACTCTAACTGCAAAAATAAAGAAACCTGCAGTTTAATTTTTCGATATCTCGATCATATTGCGCGATAAACTTGCAAATCGAATGTTTAGAATGGCGCTTCAGGGAAAATAAAAGTTCGGTTAAATATTCACGAGGGAAATTTTACTCGACGCAACCTGTGGGCTATCCGCGGGGTGAGTTCAGTATGTTTATGAAAATATGAATCTGCATAAATATCCGGGGTCTGGTAACATCAAGACAATATGTACAAAATAAAACTGATGTTATCTTGGTTTGTCGTCGAATAAAAATTAAATTGTTCCGTAAAGATCTTTCCTAATTCGCGATTAATTAGATACAGTTGTTCTGTAATCTAATTACAGATTATAGAAATTATTAATATAAATTAAATATATAAGATGTGTAAGACTTGAGAAGAGTGAGTTTTTTTGTTTCGTGAAGGAAGATAGAAATTCAAATTTACTGTTCACAAATTTAAGATACACTTGCACTGACTTATTATTATTATGAATAATACTAATATTAATGATATAATATTTTAACGTATTATAGAAATAATTCATTTAAAAATCTCTCGAAAACCGTGGTGTCCAAATATTAATATACCGAGACCATAAGTAAAGAACACGATAAGTCACATTTATCATTCATTTGCAAGGTTTTAAATCCTAATTGTTCCTTTCAAGGTAAGATCAGAGCACGGACCATAGCAATCAGTATTGTTGAAACGATAGATAGGAAGGAAGATCGAAGAAAGAGTATTAATACTTGAAATACACTGCAGCTTCGAAGTATCGCGTGATAAATATCGCGCCAAGTAACTTTGATAAATATTAAAAAACTCTCGAGCGGAAGTTCTTAGGTTATGCTCTCTGTTACTATTCGTTACAGAGCTTGAAGCATCGCAGTACTTTCCGGGAATAAATTCGAGGATTTTAATAAATCTACGAGATATAAAATAAGCGTCCGCGAGCGCAGACGCTATAAATAAAATTTGCCTCATTGTTGCACGGGAACGTAATACCCGTGTTGAATTTATCGTAATCTGCTTTCGAATGATTTAGCAGGATTTAATAATCTCGCGTGGTTGCGAATACGCTTTATTCTGGCACACGCTCGACACCGGCGAACGGAATAATTCACTGCTGTTCAAAAAGCGTCGAAATTAATCGATATCGCAGGGATTGTCGATCGACGGTGGCAGCGAATCGAGTTTCAAAGGAAATCACGGGGAAAGACAAATTCGAGACGTGAAAGTTTCGAGCGGGGACTCGATTTCTACGCTCATAAATAATACAGCTCGAACAGGGAGAAAAAAATCAAGTGACAAATCATTTATCAGGCTTCCGAATGAAACTTTAATGGAAATCCCTCGATAGAAGAAACCGAGCTTCTCGAAATGATTACACTTTGATTATCGATTTAAAAATATTAATACGACAATATTCCTCCATGCCGACGAAAGTATTTAAACACACATTGCACCATTAATTGTATGACTGTGTATTTTAATTTATTATATTAAAATGATAATGTGAATAGAACATTTTGTTTTTAATTTTCGCTCAGCACGCCAAGACAACGCCACTTCTACTCCACGCCCCCTCGCGAGTCACGTGACGCAAATCAACCAATCGCTAATTTTCGTTGCATCAGCGTTGCATCCGAAGAGGCCCGATTTTCTGGGCTGCCCCCGCTAAAGCCACTTTCAGTGATAATATCGCAGAAACTACTTCAAATCCGCAATAATTTACAACTGCTTGTACCAGTATTTTTACGAAAAATATCGAAATTTCGTCGGTGATGAAAGTAAGACTAAATAGAACGCGCTTCCAAAGAGAATGAGGATAGAAGAGATACATGCAGCTTTTCGAACGATTTCGCGAACAATCGCGAGAGGAGTTCCGTTCCGGTCTATTTAATGACTTAATAAGGACCGAGTTTGCCCGTTTTTCTCGAAACGATACCCGGTGTTCGCTACCTAGTTCGCAATCAACGGCGTTCCCGTGAATTTCGAACGTTACGAACTTTCTTCTTTCGACCTGGCCGATTCCGTGAAACTCGTTCGACGATCGCGCGCGTTCGAATCAAATTCCCCCGTAGAAAATTTTCCGATTGGCCACGCTCTTCGGTGGTTAGCGACTGGAAACTCGTGGAAACTTCTCACCGTCAGATCCCTCGGGACACTCCGGGCAGTTCCGCGATTTTTTCCCCATTTTTTCCTTCTCCTTTTTTTTTTTTTTTCTGGAATCGCGAAACGTTAAGTGTGGCCGAGAAACGAGATCGAGGCTGTTGATCTTTCGGCTGGAAGTTTCTGGTGGATGGATTGAAAAGTTGTTGGAACTGTTTCTACGAACCGTTACAATATATTTTGTAACGTTCAAGTATTTCATTTTTGTAGCGATAACGATTAAAAATGAGAACGTAAATATTTATGTTGCAAACTGTTCGTTAAATCGATTACAAACACGTAAAACTGTCGTTGAAAAGTTCGGAGCAGCGCGACCAATTTCAAATTGAAAAATTACACCAAACTCGAAATCAGCCAACTCGGCCCAACTGCTCTCGAGCAACTCCTAGTGATAAATATTGCAAAGCGTGCAAATAGGATTTCAAAGCTTTACAGCGATTCTCAGCGGCGTACAAAGGTGTTTGAGAGCGTATTGAGAACGTCAGGCAAGTTTCTGCAAATAGTATTCAACTGTTATATGTATATTCAACGACGTCGATACACGCGAAAGCTCCGCGGGACGACCGTGGCCAAAGTCGCAAACAAGCAGTTTAAATCTCTCAAAGCTTCCCCCTCGTCGCTTTGTAGCGATATTAAACAATGTTGCAAATCGTTTCACAATATTCTCTCCACTTTTTCAACGTCGCGACGTCGTAAAGCGCTGTTCGAGGCTTCACGATGATTAACGACGGTTCAAAGGTGTTTGAGGGTGCATTGAAACGTCATGTCTCTGCGGATACGGTGTATGAAGTGATTATACCGGACAAGGGAAGTTACCAAATAAACGAGTAAGTGTATCTGTCTTAAAACTGGCAATATCTCATTATATCGCTCGATTATCGCAATTCTATCAATTAAAAATTGAACGTGTCCAAATTCCTTTTTGCTATAGAACGAAGATCGAAAACTATATATGTTAAATTAGATACGTACGACATACTTTTCAATTTTTAATCTCCCGTCTGAGATAAATATCACCGAAATATCAAGTCATTCACTAATTTCTTTATACTCCAATGCACGTATTTAATTTAAAAAATACAGAAGTGACAGTCACAGGTGAAAAAACAATCTACGATCGACTCGAAGTAACAAACGACTCTTCTCAAAATTCTCTCTACCTGTCTTGTTTATTTTGCGAAATAAAAAATCGGCAGATATAATTTCCGCGAAATTCACTGAAAACTTCCGCAAAAGTTCGACATCGAACGATTTGTTGCAAACGATATTCCTCCGACTTTTATCGTCGCCTCTGCGAACCTTCGAAAGACATTACGCGACACCCTCTCGCTACCTTGGCAACGTTTCCTGACACCGGCGAGGACGTTCAACAATGTCACGGATACACCCTTTTTCCCATTTAGCGCACTCCGCGGAAGCTCGAGAATAATTAATCGCTAATGGTACTGGAGACGTGATTGACGCCGTGAAACTCGAACGGCGGCGGAGGAACGCGAGATTTTCCACCCGCCTCTCTCTCTCTCTCCGCCCACTTCCAGGAGGAAAGTTTCTTCCCTCGGTCGCCGAGGAGACCGATTAATGCAAGCAGTCGAGGAAAAATTTCATTTATCCGGCGAATATTCGACGTTCGAGGACTTCCGTTCCTCGAGCAAAGAAGCGTCGAGGCGCCTTTCCACCCCTTCCTCGCGAGTAGAAAAAGAGAGAGAGAACGACAGAAAAAAGGATGAAGCAAGAGAGAACGAAGATTTCCACGGGTGGAAATTTTTATTCCACGCGGATGCTAGTCGAATGGAAATCGTTCCCCTTTGGATGTCTTAATGGATTGCCATTTGTAAATTGTTAACGAGGGACGGTAGCTGCGCCGTCGTTTCTCCGCGATGACTGAAAGGACGGAGGGAGGGGCGGCGCGCTGGGATTAATAATAATAACTATTGGTAATTTATATCGCAGACACTGCCGAGAGGCGCCCCGGCGAAATTGTTCGCAGTAATTTAAACTTCCGTCGATGGAAGTTTGCATCACCTCGGGTACAGTAACTTCTCTCAGGATTTCTTCGACTCTCGGTCGAAGTCCTTTGGAGAGAATTGTTTGTTACGCTCCTTTAGCGCACGATCTATGGATCTACTGGGCGCGGGGCAAGCAATGCTTTAAGGATTATCGCAAAGCAACTCTGAGATACGCGTTTTGTTTCTATACTCCGTTTTCGAACAATTGTTTGTTTACCATTACAGTTACATTTGTTTGATATTTTTCAATTGATTCGTTGCAAAAAGCACCACGCAAAAAATCTACACGCGGTTACCAACGGATTACTAAAATTATTTTAATCAACCGTTCGCGACCATAACTCGAGATAACGTTGAGTCGAGCAAATTGAATTATCCACCGATCAAATTAAATCGAATTTTCCAAATTATTTTGTTCAGACTCGCCTGTTGTTGACGAAACTAACGATATAATGCGACACACTTGCAATTTTCCACGCTTCGCTCGCCTCTCGAGTTGCCTCTCCATGTTCCCGCGTTGATTGATTGAATTTGACTCGTCAATTACGCACGCAGCTGCACGAAGCTCGTTACACGAAGGAAACAACACGCAGGTATACGCGTTATTGGTACTGCCGGCGTTGCCTTTCAACATCGAAAGGAAACGCGGACGGACGGGTGGGAACGGTTTTAACCCATATTTCTCCATCGTCACTGGTGGCGCTGCTAATGAAAAGGTAAACTCGCGCGCGCGTCACGCCATTTTTCAACTGTGGCCGTTGTTGTAAAACCGTGACTTAACGCGCCGCCCGGGCAATATGCGCCCGGTTTATCTCGCTTTAACAGAGATATAATACGCGCAACATCGTCGTTATCCTTTATTCACCAGAGTAAAAGACGGATAAATAAAGAGAAACGTAAAAAAACGGGGGGAGGGGAGGGGAGAAGAAGGGAGACCGGGATGTCGTGCCTCTCACCGTTTCGCAGCAACGCGAGAGATAAAACGCGAGCGTTGGCCACGTTAAATTATAATGTTACGAGGCTTTCACGGGAGGAAAAGAACGTCTAAATCACAATGAAATTTGTCCCTTTATCAGCAACCGTGCCGTAAAATTCACTGTCGAGTCAGGCGTGAACTAGTTTCCCATCGTCGTCAAACGCGTCGCTATCACGTGAAGACAATCGGCAAGAGAGAGAGAGAGATGAAAGACGCGGTACGAAAAGAGGATCGATCGATCGGATGTTCGTATTCCACGCTGTTCGAAGGAACGAGGTAATCCTTTCCCAGCGAGACGACACACGGAGCGAGTTGGCCTTTTGAGATAGTCGAACATGTACTACTTGCGTTGCTCCGTTTGATATATTTCACGAAAAGCAAAGCGCATCTGCAACGTACGTGCAATGAGATTTAGGTAATGTTATAAATGTCACTTTTATACTTTCAATCATTTTTTATACTGTACAATTTTTTCTTTTTAATTTATTTTTTCATCTTTTCGTTATGTACACCTGTTCACGAAAGTATTCAAACATTTATCAGAACTCTTCACGAACTCGTTGACTGTGTTGTACTAAACACTTTGAGACTCAACTACCATGATTACGTTTGCCAAACTTGGAACGCATCTAAAAATCTGTGTAAAAAAATTACGAGATATCGAAGGTCGATATTACAAGATGGAAACTACCTTTAACACTTGTTGATACTGATACATTTGCGATAAATATCTCTTTTATATTCATTTTCAGATCGATTCCAAATCTGCCCGGTATTGCATAATTGTAAATGTACCTATTTAAATATACACGATAAATAAGTATATTTAAATATACTTCTTTACATAATTATGCGATACAATCGTAATAATCTTTTCTAATATATTTCTTTCATTACGAATGAATGAGTCACCGTATGTAACACAAGAATATCGCGATAAATTGCGTAGATAAGCAAATAAATTTATTTGTGATTTGTTTGTAATTTACTCGCGCCTAAATACTACTTCTCCAGTGCCACTTTTTACAAAATTGTATCAACTAATTGCACCACATCGTCCTTACATGATACTTTACAGTTTAAGAGTGGAATAAAAATTACTTTCAGGCCAAATACTCCATTGACGTTCAACCTTTCTTTCTTTACCGCTTCGCCAGAACTAAAAGGCAAGGGGTGGCTAGATCCTCAGCGAAACCAGCGAAAACGAAGGAATTTCCTCGCGGGAAGGATGAAGAATATCTGATCGGTTTGGTAACGCTATCTGTAATTAGGCTGAATAAATGCATGAATCTTCGCACGCGGTAGCTCGACGATGAAACTTCGCATCGTTTCAGCCAGGGAAACAGCTGCCGACGATTGACTGAAAGAGAGAAAGAGAGAGAGACAGAGAGAGAGAGAGAGGGAGAGGGAGAGGAAGAGAAGTGAAAAAAGAAAGAAAGAAAGAAGAAGAAGAAGAAGAAGAAGAGGAGACGGAATAGGAGATGAAAGAATATTCGATGTTTCTGGGTCAGTGACAAACGTGAGCGCGCGTGCGCGTTCACGAAAGAGGATTTCCATCAAAAATTCAAAGCCCCGCGCGCGTCCCTTTAAATCCCATTAATTAAATATTTGTCACGTTGCGGATTTGCCATTTTTTCCGATTCCGCGGCGTTGAATAATTGAAACCCGAGCCTGAAAAACGGTCGAGTTCGCTGGTCCGCGAGCGACGAAGCTGCGTCTTCTTACGTGTCAGAGGCGAGTTGGGATTGGCCGATTAGATTTCAGAAAGGCCCAGAAGCAACTGTTCCGAAATTAGGAAACGAAGACGACTATTTTGCCATAAAATTTTATTGACACGCAAACTTTTGAAGCGATCGCTCAGTACCAGACAACGCCACTCCTACTCGAGGTCTACCCCACGCCCCCTCACTAAATCAACCAATCGCTAATTTTCGTTGCATCAGCGTTGCACCGGAAGGGGCCCAATTTTCTGCGTTACCCCCGCTAAAATCACTTTCGGTGATAAAATCCAAATATTAAAGTTTCATTAAAACTGAAAGACACTTCGGAACTTCCAAGCTCGTCCCTCTTCCACTCTTTTGAATCCACAAATGATCCCTTTAAAAAACGATCCATTCCACGCCTCGCCATCGACTCGCGACGATTGCTACCCTCCATTTCTCCACGTCGCCGTGAAGCAGGTTCGATATCCGCGAGAAAATAAGAGAACGATGAAAAGGAGTTGCCTATCGCCTATCTCTGGCTGGATATTCTTCTTCGTGGACTTTGCGGTCTCGATTCCAGCGCGATTTCCGGTTCCGTTCTGGCCAGCCACGGCCTGTGTAAACGCGGAACAAAGAGGAACCAGGGCTCGGCTCGTGGAAACACATTTATCGAAGGCAATAAAAGTCGCGGCGAGAGAGAAACGCCACGTCGTTCTTCCGCTCGCCTCGTTCCTCTGTCGTCGATTGCTGTCGATTCCTTTAACCCTGCTGGACAATAACGAGATGGGCGACGATTAAACCGTCGCGACGATTCATTGGCCGAGGAACCTCGCGAAATTGCACGACGATTTGTTAATTGCAAGTGAAACTTGGCTGGCGTCGGTCAAATTTTCGAACGAGTCTATTTGACGTCAAGGTGCTCAAGAGAGAGTTGCTCTGGTGGACGAGGAATTTTAGCGAATGGTACGTATGCATTTTTTAATACTGTAATTTATTTGAATTTTGCTGAGTTTATTTATTGATAGTTCAGCTTTCAATTGAAAGTTCTATTGCGAAATTTTTATAAAACTTATATTTGTGTCATGCAATTTTTCGTGATATTAAATACTATACAGCATCGAGATTTGAGAACAATCGTGATATCGATTTCGATCCTCGAAACAATTACAAAGAACCGATATTTTTAGTAACTATCATGGAAGATCGACACCTGTTTCGATTTATCAATCCTAGAATCTTTTTCATCATTCTAACTTTCAAAGCCGAAGACTCCTTTGGCAAAAATTTCAATTTCTTACTTAACCTGCGCATCAAACGAGTATTAGAAAAAAAGAAGAGGAAAAACGAAAAGAAAGTGGTACTTTTACAAATTCAATTTTTATGTATTTACAAAGAAGAAAACAATGTCGAGCGAAATCGTCTCATCGATCGATCTAGACAAACGTTAAAGTTACACATCGCAGACGATCCTGCGGTGATCGATCGGAAGAAAATCGTTCGAGGGAATTATCGATCGGACAATGGAACGGACCGCTGTATCGTTGTGCGGTGCGCGCTCGGATCGGATTGCGTTGGAAAACCGTCTGGCAGACCGTAGCCGTTGTGCGGCGGCTCGGTGTAATTAGTACTGGCAATTTCAGGCAGTCTCAATTAGGATGGAGCTTCGTTAATTAAAAGTAATCAGCCGCGCAGTCGTCGAGTTCCACGCGAGTTTCTCTGCGCTTCCACGACACCCGATATACACCGACCGACCGTGAAGCCACTCGACGAAAATCGAGGCTTTTCATTCCATTAAAACTCCGCTGTTTCGCCCGTTCCCGTGCTTGAAAACCGGCGGATTCGCATTGTGGCCAAGGGTGACGTTGCATTTAACTCACCCTCGTTATGAGCGAGCGGATTTGTTTTCTTATTTGACCGGCCAGAAACGAGTACATTGAAATTTTACTGGCGTTGGTTCGAAGCGCGCTCGTTCCAAGGCGAGCATTATTTCACTGAATTTGTGTCACTGGATCGCCGACAACAAACAGACGGATTTTTGTGCATTTGCGTCGGAAATTTTCACGAAATTTAATACGATAATAAAGAAATGCGTGATACGTTCAAAGCGTCAACATTAGTCACGTAATTCTTTCAATTACATATTCCCGAAGATACGAATTTCCAGTCTAACAGAGAACGACGAGCTCGGGGGTAATTAATTAGAGGGAAATTATGGTATCTGGAATTTTCCAAAAAATAAAAAGTATCGGGACAAATGCTTGAAACATTTGAAAAGTTCTGCCATTTCTTTCGTGCTAATTTTCCTGCGACGAATGAATATTTTTATACCTTTTTTTCTTCACAAAAAAGGAGCCTTTGAACTCTCTCGATTACTTTATTGAATAAACAGAGCAATGACGAGCAAGATTATTCACCGCAACGAGAAACAAAATTGCCTCCTTCCTGTCACGAAAGAATTTTGCGATTAATTCTATCGCGAAATGCGCGCGCAGTTTCAACAATTCGCGCACGTCGTCAGTGTGCTTGGAAACCTAAACCCCGAAAATCGAAACGAGAGGCAGAAAGAGAAGATGACGGGATCGTTAATAATTGATGGAGCGCTAGCTGCGATCAGTAACGAACACGTAGCCAGTTTTTTGCCCCGCCGCTAATTTAGGAACCGTGGCTGCAGACTTCTCCGCAGCCGGTTTGATTTATAATTCATAGAGGCAATCGGGAATTGTGTCAGGAGCAAGAACGAGCGTCTTCGCTCGTGGTTAAATAACTCACGCGTTTCCACCGAGTTTCCCACCGAGGTCCATCCCCTTTAAAAGGCAGGATGCCATCCCCCGCTAACTAGCCACGTTGATGAATTCGCCGAGTGCAATCTTATCTCATTTTCTCTCGCGTGTCCCTTGAACCGTGTCCTCGCGACAAAGCGTTCCAACCCCCGAAAAAGAAAGAGAGAGAGAGAGAAAGAGAGAGAGAGAGGAGAAGAAAAAGAAGGAAATAAGGAAACACTGCCGACAAAAGGAACAGCGGGAAAGGCACAAAGAGAGGCTCGTCCCTTTCAAAAACTCTTTCTCCGAGGGAGAAAGAAAGCTCGACGTTTACACGTCGAGGAGAAAATCAACGTGTACAAAGTTGCGTCCCCAAAAGACAAAGACCGACGTTCCATTTAACACATTCGGGGCTGATGACGCATTTTCTAAGCTGTTGGTCGCGTTTGGCAGAAAATACTGCCGAATAGAATAGAACGTGCGAGATGTACTTTCATCGAGGATCATTGTAGGCATTGATATTCAGATTTACAGCAAGTAAAATTTTCATTGTCTCATTGTCTTTAATTTATTTAAATAAACGAGAGTAAGATGTGAATGTGAATGTTAGTCAGCCTCTATCAACCGAAAATTCTTCAAAAGTCATCACATTCTAGAACTCGAAGAAAGTGGATTTTCCATGTCTCGATTTTCTTTTAATTACCCTACATTATTACTTTATACTGCGAATTTTTATGCATTTATGGGACACTGGAAAATGAAAATGAAAAAAAAAAAAAAAAGAAATGTACGAAGCCTGTAAAATATCGAATGTAGAGTATTCGTTACAATATCCAGCAGATGAAACAAACTTTTATTACACGTGTGTGTTTGTAGCAAATAGTACTAATTCTATAATTCATAATTGCCAGAGTGCGGATTTTTACACTGGTGAAAGGAGGAAACTCCTACAGAAACTCACACAACGCACGTAAGAAAAGGGGTTACGTAGAAGAAACAATCCTATTGATTCGTATCCGAATCAAAACTGCCCTCGACCATTCAAAAAAAGAAATAGAAATAGAGAGAGAGAGAGCAGGGAAATTACGCGGCTCTAGAACGATCAGGACCATCGAGCACGTTCGACGTCCGCTGAAAAATATTCCAACACGCAAACGACGTCGTAAGGACCAGGCTTGTTTCGTGGATCTAACGAGCCACCACCGAGGAACGCCGACCAGGCTTAACGACTTCTGTTCGTGCGACAAGTTGCCGCGCGTAAAAACTGTCGAGAGCGTGAAAACGACGTTTCCGCTCGGTGCTTAATGCCTGGAAAATTGTTAACGTATTGTGACGGAAAGAAGGGGCGAGAGAGAGAGACGAAGTTCTTGGCGATGACGGAGTGATAATAGGTGGACGATTTTTTGAGGATGATCATCGAGGCAGATTTCAGTCGCTGAAGTTTGAAGGTTTAATCGCGGAGAGAAAGATTTGGGGAATTTTCATTTTCTTTGAATTTGTCAGAAAGGGCAATTGAATTCTTTTGGTAGCTAATTTGATTTAATTGTCAAATTGTGTCAAAGAGATGACGCATCCTAGTCCAGGATGACTAGGGAGTTTGATGAATTTTTCAAATAGACAGGGAAGTTTTAATTTTGTAGATTTGGTTATGGAGAAACAAGTTTTACATTCTCAAGTTCTCTTGAGATTATGTAAAAGAATGTATTTCTCAAGAAGGAAACTTTTAGAATAAGTTCTTGATGATGGTAAAATGATTGTAGAAAAATGAGTGGAGAATTTGAAGAACTTTGGCAGCTAGTTTGGCAAATTAATTGTCTCAAATTATTTTCAATTGTTATATTGAGTAACTGGAAAGATTTCTGTTGCCGAAATTTAATTTAATTACGCGGAAAGAAGTCTGTTAGTTTGTTACAATGAGAGATTAATTGTGTACTTTCTCTCCGTCACGTTGCAAAAATTAATTTTGTATTCTGTTAAAATTCCCTTTGAAGATCAGAGAACTTTGGGAAGAAAGATCATATTCTTGGACGCTCCTTTTAAAACAGAATTTTTAAAATTAAATGTTAAATTATATTGAATTATAGCATACCGAAATTAGCTACAAATACTTTAAAATTAAATTATAATTGTAAATACTTTGCATGCGTTGACAAAGAATTTTTATTTCAAAGCAGAAAAAGACGAATTAATTAATTAATACTGAGTGATAGTGAACAGCATTTGTTCTACACGTGCTACTAAGGAATTTTCCGACGTATTGTACAAATATAAAGCGTGTAAAAATAATATTTTCTCGAAGAAAAAAGAAATTTCAAACACCGTTCACGGACGAAATCCTTTGAAACGAAACGAACGAAACAATGAGAGTGTAACACGTTCGATAAACAGAGGTAGAATATAACTACAGTGCATACGCACGGCTAAACGCCTGAAAAGCATAAAAGTTTCTGCGCTTTCCCATCCCATTTGTCGCGGCAGCAATTTTCCAGAAAGCTTCGAGTGTTAGAACCGATAGATCGCAGGTTCGCCGGTATCTAACGGGCTCTCATAAAACCGACTACGTACCGGGAATTTCGATTCGGAGTCGTAATTCGAAATCCACCCGTTAAAGTCTGCTGCCGTTTCTTCGGAACGTGTCCCGCCAAGGAACGCTTATCATTCAATTTTATTAGTGAAATGAAATCGAAAGAAGTGAAATCGCGCGAAATGAAACTGACGCGCAGTTTCTCACTTCTTTTCCGCTCACTCACTCTCTCCCTCTCTCTCTCTCTCTCTCTCTTGCTTTTGTTCTCATCTTCGAGAATAGATATCTCTAGTTGGAGTATCTCTGAAATTCCAGAGAAATTTCGAAGCTTTCAGGAAAAGAAATTTCAGAAACTCCGGAGGAGATGTTTTTCCGTTTTTTTTTTGATCATTGTGAATTAAAAACTGCAAAGACTTTATTCTTTTAAGAGATAGAAATCACGCGAAATGGAGTCTGCATTTTTCACTCCTTTTTCGTCGCTCTCGCGTTCGAGGATGTACCAGAGTATTTTGAAAATTCGACAGAAAGTTTAAAAATATTTCAGAATAATTTCAAGAATTTTGGAGAAATTGGCAATGTAGCGAATAGACTAAGATAAAATTGCAGACAAAGTCCGGAGCTTACGGCACGGCTGTTAGTTTGAATTTGAATTATCCAGTGACCTGATATTTTGGCCTCGTGGCTTCGATCTATCCGCGGTCGATGGTCTATTAAAGGAACCGGTTTGTCAGAGTCTGAGAATGATGAGAAAGACACCGTTCGCTTCACTTGTCAATGTCCAAATTAGCGACAATATAATATAGTACAAGACTATATTATATTTCAACTCATTTTAATTAAGTTAATTTGACTAAAAAAAAATCTTGATTTCAATTGAAACGAAAGGGTGCAAGGGTTTTAAGTTAAAATTAGAAAAGATTTATTTATTCCGAAATTTGAACTATAAATTGGATAAAGTTAATTTCAGGGGTGTTAATTTTAAACTGCCTTGGATCGACAAACGAATTGATTTCAACTTTAACGTACCCTAAATGGAAGTTCATTATTTCTTGAAACCTCAAAAGTTATTAGTTTTTTATTTTTCTAGTCGAACAAATATCAAAATTGCACGGATTGCAAATTTGAAATTTTCTCTTTGCTTCAGAATTAGAACTCGATCGCTGCTGTTGAAAGTAATAATCGTGGAAAATTTTTTATTCATTATTTTCGGAAGAAATGAACGATCGTCGGATTGTCAGGTCTCGTTAGTGTTCCTATAGACAAAAGTTACGACACAGATTGGTAATAAATTTGTGTCACTAGAGAGACATTAATACAGCATTATGAGGGTAGCAAAATGAAAGTTCTCGGTGGTAATAATGGCAGTGGCGTGCTCGGCAACAATTACGAGGTTTCCCTCAGTTCGATTCCCGCAGACAATAAATCTTTTTCTGACGTTTCTACGTCCAGTGCCACTTTCGCCCAATCGATTTGAAAGAATTCCTTTCTAATCCGCGAAAAGAGCTTTCGTCTAAACGACAAAAAAAAGAAATAGCTCGAGTGACAATTCTCTGTTCTCATTCGAAAAGAATTTCGAGGACTTCACCAGGCTTTTCTCAGAGAAATCGAAAAAGCAACGTGAAATCATCGTTGTTAACGATTCTAATGCAAACATGGAAACCAAGTTGGTCAGTGCTAAGCTAACGATAAATCCATAGTAAATCTTTCTCTGACATTTTCATCCGGGAACCAATTTGCCAAGAGTATCTTCTCAATCTTCGAAAAGCGTGTAAATATTTCCTCACTTTTCATTTGATTCGAGAATTCCAAAACTTCGGAAGTTAAACTGCTACTGAAATTACGAAGATCAACAAATTACAGGAGTTTCTTCCGAGAACTTTAAAGGAGTTCGAACTAGCTGAAGAATTTGAAAATTTCAGGAAACATCTATCGAGGAAATGAAGTTGCAAGATCTTCGAGAGGCGACTTGAAAAAACAAAAAAGCTGGTTAAATGGAGAAAATAATTTCATATTTCCATTGAAGGGATACCGCTACTGAACAAATTACTCGAATGTAGATTTCTCATCGAATCAAAAATTCTTGGAAACTAAAACTACGAACACTGTAGAAATCAACGTAAGAATCTCCCAATTTTCGGAAGAAAAGCCAAATTTGAACCGAAGGAAACAATACTCGAGTACTTTCTCACCCCGCGCGAAGAAAAACAATGTCAAGTTAACTGTTATTTAAAGTAACTGCCAGGCAAATTGGAAAACTTCAAAAAGTCCGAAACAGCAGAGAGACGAAACACGGACGAATATCGCGAAACTGGGGCGTTGCTGATAACCCGCAAAATTTCAAAAGCCAAGCGAAAAGGAAGCGTGCAGACGCGCGTTTTCTTGAAGAAACAGAGGCTGAAAGAGAAATATGTCGTCGCAAAGGACGATTAACTCGAATGAAAAAAAAAACAACTGACTTAAAAAAAAAAATTAAAATTAAAAAAAAGAAATTGAATTGAATCAATCACCAACTGATTTGAAAAAGCTCTGACGAACGTTTTGAAACTTCCAGGATGTTACTAGTACGAAATTTCAAAAAACCAACTCGGAAGGCTTTTTCGAAGACTCATTTTTCGCGATTTCCTGAAGAAACGTGTCGCAGCCGTGGAAAAGAAAAGGGGGTGGAATCGAAGGGTCGGTCGCCAGGCATGCAAACGTGGTGCCAGTGATAAACGGTTTTACGTTCGGCGCGGTAATGGCCGAACTCCCCTCGGTTCGTTCTTCCTGACCTACATCCACAGGAAAGGAGGTGTAACTGCGTTCCTTCCTGTAGAACGACCGGGAGTAATTGCTTCGAGTTGCTCGAAAAAGAAAGAAAAAACGGACTGGCTCCTTACAAAAGGACAGGAGATAAAAGGAAGGAGAAAGGAACCATCGCGGGAGAAACACGACCGTCAGAGGAAACTTTTTCCTACGAGACTCTCCTTTCTGTGTCTCGAGGTCGATTATTCGATAGAAGCTTCTTTTGGGAGTGGATCGAAGCAGAGGATTGATCCACTACTTACATGTAGAAGAATATTTTTTGGCGAGAATTCAACGTGGATCAAGTTCGACATTATCAATTGTCAGCCGCGAAACGATCAAATTAATTAAATTTAACAAATTTCCCATTCCCGCTGTAGGAAATTGTGAAAACAATTTTTGTATTTTACAGATTGCACAGTAAAATTTGAATAACTTGGAATTTTTCAGAAAAAATCTCGATTCGGTCAACTAGGTGAAGATATTAATGGTGTAATTTTCCCAATTAGAAATAGAATCTTTCCAAAGAGATAAAATTCCAAGATAACGTTTTTGATCTCGAAATTTTTTATTTTGATGGAATACGTTCCCAAACTTTTGGCGAATAGTATATATATATATATATATTCGTACGAAACGGTGGTCGAACGAACAGCGGATAAAACAGACTCCCCTTTGTCGGAGGACACCCGTGAACGAGCAAAAAAAAAAAAAGCGATCTAATCTGGAAATGGCCGATCGTGTGTACCCCTTCGCTTGTCGTCGATTCTCTCTCCCGTTCTTCTCTCCTTCTTCCCTTTCTACTTTTTCCTCCTTTGTTTATTTTTAATTCCCCTTTTTATTTCTTTTGCCTCTCTGTTCCCTTTTGTCTCGCTTCAGGTCAACGGAGATACATCTGTTTACCGTTTTCCTGTGCGGCTGGGTTTATTGATTATTCATAGCCGTGCAAATATACCGACGTACGATTCGTTACGGTACGAACCGCGACCGGCCAACCGGAAGATCCAATTTTTCTCACGGTGGCTGTCGTTTGTGAGCCCGTCTCGCGTGTTCCTCTCGTTAAAAAGAGGGACGATCGCGCGATCAGCCCGGTTTTCCACGCGAACGGCAGAAGACAGCTCCTCTGTGTAACTTCGATCTTTCGCCCCCACCTTTTCTCTTTCTCTTTCATTCTTCCCTTTATTTTTTCCCTTTCTTTGGTTCTGTCTCTTTACAACGCGATATACCGATCGTTGGTTCACGTTTTACCCTTGATTTTATCACTGAAAGTAATTTTAGCGAGGGTAACTCAGAAAATCGGGTCTCTTCAGGTGCAACGCTGATGCAACGAAAATTAGCGATTGGTTGATTTGGGTCACGTGACTCGCGAGCGTTGTCTGGTAGATCTACCGAGCGATCGCACCTGTAACTTATTTTCTATCGATTCAAATGTTTGCGTATCGATGAAATTTTATGGCAAAAAAGTCGTTTTCATTTCCTAATCGGAATAGTTGCTTCCGGGCCTTTCAGTGAGAGGAATCGTACTGGGGTACAAGTCGTGCAGTTTTCGGGAGTAGAATAACTACTTAAATTAAATCCATGAGATTAAAGACTAATTTACTAATTTCAAAGAGCACGCGCAAAATAAAGTTATTAATATGTTCGAAACTAATCTAATAGATTAGAATTAAACAGCCTTTTTAATAATCTAATACAACAATTGTTCACGATCCAACGATACTCTTTGAGAAACAATCAGTCATTGTGATCACAATTTGATTCATTCGAAAATTTATACAATGCACTGTATGAACTGTTAGTTTGAATGCTTTGGCTTTTTAATGCCAATCCATTGTACCACACAAAGAAGTATAACATTCTCCTACAATATCATTTATACAAATTCCTGCTCTTTTGTTTCATCTATCTTTTGTTTGCGATGATACAACAAATACGCGCAAAATGCAGTTCAGTTCCCTTTACGAATTTAAATTTCAATGATTCTACAGTCCGAGCCGTACGTATTATTAATACTGTTTTCAAAGGGGCGACTAACAAACTTGCCTATTCTTGCTCTTCCAACTTTTCTCCCAAAGATACCAAGTTTGGAAACTTGGAGAACGAAGTGGAGCAATAAAAATTTCATACGTAAAACCACGGTATTTTTCAAAAATGGTATTGGAAACATTTCAATTACTTAAAGTTATAAAATGTAGAAAAGTTCCTTGTGGGTGTGTTATAAAATTTTAAAACGTTTCACGTAACACGTATAATTTAATGTAATGAAAATTTTTCTATGATAAATGTTTTGATGCTTTTGAGAGTTACTGTACACATCTCATAGAATTAATCTGACACTAACTGATCACTGAATTAAGATCATTCATAACTTTCAACACCTTACATGTTTTCAACAAAACTGAAGGATTCAATAGTATATTTCGTTAACTATTAAAAATACATACATACGCAGTAATAACGTCTGATTAGTTATTTTTGATAGATCTAATAATAAAATCATAAAAATAAGGATATACAGTGCGCAATATTTGTTTAAAAAAGCACGCAGTGTTACCTCAAAATGAGATAACGCATTATTGGAATGATCATTTTCTAAAAATTTTATTCATTACTTTAGTACTTCAACTCGCTCAATTACGTAACACGTAATATCATATTTTACCAGAATCGTTCGAAACGATTTAGATACTGTTAAAAACGATTCAACGATTCAGAAATTGCGAAACGCAGTGTTTCCCATTGGCAAGCACCAACGTTTACGGAGGATTTTGTCCGGTCTCGTGGTTTTTTAAACGGCCGATAACGAACCTCGTGATCGTTGTAACCGGTTGTATCGGCTCTGTGTACACGGCCGTGTCTGCGGTCTTGTTCGAGCGGCGTATCGCACACGACATCGCGCGTTCGAACAACATTGGCCTGTTCCCAACGGGGCTGACTGCAACCGTCTGATTCTACTTAACCGACTTGTCCTAATCTATTCGGATAAATTACGCCGGTGTACCGTGCTTCTGCGCGAATTACGCGTCTCCATAGAATCGTCTACGTCGTGATTGCCGCGTGCCTGTTCTGCTTTGATTATGATTGCCCAAACGTTTCTACCAAAGGATTGCCGAGACTGTTAAAATTTAATTTACATTTCGGGTTGACGTATCTTTGGCGTATCGGTAGCTTTTTATCACTGAAAGTGATTTTAGCGGGGCCTCTTCAAGTGCAACGCTATTATATGCAACGAAAATTAGCGATTGGTTGATTTGGGTCACGTGATTCGCGAGGGGCCGTGGGATAAACTTCGAGTAGAAGTGACGTTGTCTGGTACTGAGCGATCGCGCATCAATAAAATTTTATGGTAAAAAAGTCAGAACAGTTGCTTCTGGGCCTTTCAGTGAGACGAATCATACTGGGGTACAAGTCGTGCAGTTTTTATTATTTTCGGTTTATAGGTTTTAGTAATATAATTGTGTCAGTTTATAGATTTAGATGTTCAATAAGTTATTTCTGTACTATACTCCAAATCCGCAGAAGTAAAACTAGAACTTTTCTCCTAAATTTCACACTAGTTAGAAAGTTTTAAATCAGTGATTGTTCATATCAACGAAAAATGGATATTAATATTGATGAAAAAGAAATGAGAGAATCGTCGTGGGAAATTTTTCGTCTAAGTTCGGTCTAATAAAAATTCATTAGAACTTTTGTCGTTGCTATACGCATCCAGCGAGATTTCAATTATAGAATCGTCCGAGGAGATATACAGTGCAATTCACGAAACCAGTTGTGAACAGTTGAGCTCAGTGCCAACGAAAGTTTCCACCAACTTCTTGGAACATCATCAAGCAACAGGGTTGACCAATCAGCGAGACTTCTCGACGAAAGAGAGAATCCAGCGGTCGTTAATTGCGGACGCCTCGTTAATTAAGCGCCGCGGGAATTCTTAAAGGGAGGAGCATCTTCGGAAGACATTTTATTTCGAGGGAAAGTCGGAGCACGTAGGAACCTCGATTCATTGTTCCGTGAACCGTCGTCTCTCGCGGTTTCGAGGAGGGATCAAATAGAGGGGGATGTTTTCATGCCAGTACCTCGGTTCTTCGTGCCCCGTCTTTGCCTTTGTCCTGTGTCTGGTCTTTCTGCTCCGTCCCTCCGTGGATCCTCGAGCGTTTCTCGCGATAGAAAAATGTCTCGTGCATGCCCGAGAACGACGAGGGAAAAATACTTGAGACGTTTTCACCCCAGGAATATTCCGAACGTTCTCGCTCATTCTCGCGCCATTGTTAAAGCTAAACGGCGAATCGATTAAATAAAGTAGTTTTGAAGAAATATATTATATATATATATATATATAAAGAAAGCAGTCCTTTTCGTACGAACGACATTGTTTTCTCGTTTATTCATTTGTTGTGGAAATATATGTATAAAGCAAAATAAAATTTTTAAATTCTTCGTATTGTACGTACAGATGTATAAATTTATAATATTGTTGAAAGAATTTGCAAAAATGTTTGCTTATTTGACAAAGAATAAAAATATAAATTTTAGGAAGGAACTTGTTTGCTTATTTGATTAATTTTTTTATAATTTATTTTACCGTAGATGAATTCATAGTTGGTATGAATTCATAATATTCTTCGACAGTGAAATCAATCGCATAAATTGCAAAGAGTAATGGATTTTATTGTAGGTACGCATATATTTTTACATGAAATTTAACAATGTATAGAATGTATATAATATATATTAATTCTTAAAGTAAATTCTATTTTCTTAAGAGTGATCATGAAAGTATAAATTTGAAAAATTCGCCAGACGTTGTTTTCTACTTATTTGATCGCTTAGAATAATTAGAATAATTTGTAACATGGGAGTGAAAATTCGTATGAGTGACAAGCGATCGAATGAATACACGTGGAAAATATTCACCGAATTATATATTAAAATTATATCATGATAAATATTCTAGATATTAATACTTCACGAACATACTACACCTACGAGTAATAAATAAAGTATGAAGAAAGAATGACACTGTTCTGACGTTCAATGAAGACAGTGACTCGAAATAATCATTTAACTATCACGTATCAAATATTTAAGATACCCGATAGAAGAAGATCTAGAAATACAAAAGTATAAAACAGCAAAAGTGTGATATCTCTGCCGTGCGAAGTAACAAACGGCTAAGAAAATTCAGAAGCAATTAATCGAAGCCGGTCGTATCTCCGGGAAACCTGTGCACCAACGGAAGTGAGCGAGCACTTCCCGAAGTTTGTAATGAGCACACCAGGGCACCTCCGGCGTCGCAACGCTGCGCCAAATAAGACCCACGCTACTGGCTCGCTACGCAAACTATGCAACCGTGTCCGATAAACTCGTTCTCAGCGAAACGAAGTTCATCTCTCTCTCTCCCTCTCTCTCTTTTCTTTCTCTCTTTCTGTTCTTGTGTACTCTGCGATATCAATCCCGCTCGAGAAAGGCCAACAAAGAGAAAGGACAAAGAAACTTGCACAAGCGAGTCTTTCGGCTCTTCGAGCTGTTCGCTCAACCGTCTTTTACTCGTAAAACTTTAACGACGGTAAAATTAGAACGCAAGAAAATACACTGTTAACGGACACTCTCGATAAATAAGCCCTAAAGTGGTTCATCTACTTTCTTTATCAGATTGTAGCTCGTCCGAAGTACCGTTTCTTAAAATGGCACGAAAATTTACCACCTGTTAACGAGGATGAACTTTAGAGGATCGTCAAAGATGGTTGTAGCTGTTTTGTACAGATTATCACAAATGTTCAACTTGCTCGTAATCTTTTAACTTTTATAGTTTTGCGTAACAGGCTTGCGAAACGCTGATTAAGAATGACATTTTAAAAATTTTGTTGCAACGAAATATTATTGCGAAAATGCCAAATGAATTATTTATGATCCGTAATGAATTAACCAGTTCCAAGACATTAAGTTGGAATAAATTGTTGTATTTTCTTTCTTCACCAAGCAAATGAAATTTTACGAATTTTTAAATAACGTGTGTAGAGATATAAAAGTATCGCTGAAGCAAACATTTCGAGGACAAAACAGACTTAAATTTCACTTCTTTGGTTTGTAATAGAGTATTCCTCGCGTGAATTCCTATTTTCAACATATTTCAATATCAAAATGGAATATTTCCCAATAGTGGATAATGCCCTATTCCGTTCTGACGATATAATAATTACGTTCGTACGAGTTTACGAGTTGAAAAATGCCCTAGTCTACATCCAAGGAATATCTACAAACTTGTATTATGTCACGGACAGCAAGAGGAATCATGTTGTCCGTTCTCATCCTCAAAAAACACACAATCAGTCCCATGGGTTAAGAGAAAAATCTCAACCCATCCTTTTCCGCAATCTGCCAAGGTATAGACCACGATTCACCACAGAAGACAATGGAACAAACTCATTTCCATGCCAGGTGGCCCCGGTTCGTCCATTGAACCGATCCCGATGGCCGATCTCTCCCGTACCCAAGGCCCGAGACTCGAGCTTGGTCAAGATAATTTCACGTTAGGGAAAAGAAGCTAGTTAACGTTGCCCCGGATATTATCACGGCCGGTTCCTGACACTTCCATTTCCCGTCTCCGGGCGTTCGTTTCGCCGCCCTGCCTAATCCCCCCCTTCCGTCCAGGAACAAAAGGAGAAAGAGAGACGATCGCCCGGCCATGGAAAAGAGCGACGGTGAAAAGAGGGCGGGATTGGATCCCGAGGATTTGGCCAACGAGCAGAACAAATGGCCCACGGACGTGCTACCAAAGATATATCGGCTTCGTGAAAGTCGCTAGCTGGCTGCTCTTGTCCCGCTTAATAGAACCCGCTGTCTGTAAATCCGGCAGAATCTTTCGAATTCGAACTAAGGTGCTTCCGTTCGTAAGTGGCTGTTCCTTTTGGCAGATACTGTTTTTTTCCTTTCTTTTTTTTTTTTTCTTTATCACTGAAGGTTATTTTAGCGGGAGTAACGCAGAAAATCGGGCCAGGTGCAAGGCTGATGCAGCGAAAATTAGCGATTGGTTGATTTGGGTCACGTGATTCGCGAGGGGGCGTGGGATAGACCTCGAGTAGGAGTGGCGTTGTCTGGTACTGAGCGATCGCGCCTGTAATTTGTTTTCTATCGATTCAAATGTTTGCATATCGATAAAATTGCATGGCAAAAAAGTCGTCTTCATTTCCTAGTCGGAACAGTTGCTTCTGGGCCTTTCAGTGAGACGAATGGTTCGTCACGGAAGATTACATATTTTTTGAATAAAATCATTTTTCTTGCAGCTTATTTTCGGATTAGGTTTCGAGATGCTAACGGGTTGTTGGTATTCTTAAATAAAACGAAGAGCAATTTTAATAATTTAGGAATTCCTCAGTAAAATAATTTTAGTAATCAAAGGATTCAGTGATTTAGTAATTTCAGTAAAGAAAGAACGTGAACGGAGACTGTTGTTTTGAACAAAATTATTTTTCTCAATTAGCTTTTCTGATTAGGTTCTGAGATGGTAGATAGACAATTTTGAACAAAGTGTTCGCGCGCTGAAATATCAGTTTGTCCCCTCGTGGTAGTTTTGTGTCGCGAGAGAGTGAACATTTATTGGACTTCATTTTTTTCGATAGGCAGAAGCTACATTTTTAAAAACAGAAAAGTTTAACAAAATAATATCTTGGAATGAAATGAAAATTACCTCCCTCTCCAAACACTACGCTTCGAAAATTTTTGCCGAGACATTTTTCAAATGCATGTAAATCCGCTATTAGTTATAACACGGTCTGCGTGTACTCGGTTTATTGTATAAATTTTCCCAATTTCCTGCGAAATCGCGACGAAAGTGGCGCACAAAGGGGTAAAGTCGATGTCAAATCGGATAAAGAGAGGAGCTCGCGACGCCGTGAGGATTTGTATTTTCTGAAATTCTTGAAAGGAGAATCTGTCCGCCGGTATGTATATTCTCGAGCGGCGAGACTTTGAAAGTTTGAGCTGAAATAAAATTTCCAAAGAGAAAGGCAAGTTAAACCTCTCGACAATACCACGGCGAATGGAGCAAAGCGCATTTTCCTGCTGGTGCCCACATTGTCCTCGCGCCGGAGCCACAAGCCAAGAAATACAGGGGCTGTAGTATATCTCCGGGCCGGGTATATCGTGATTCACACGTCCATAAATAGAAGCATTCGACGAGGAACGAAGCTCGAATCATAATAATGATCGAGGCCACTGCGCAAAAAGTTGCACCGACTCGATGTCTACGTCGACAAAACCCAGACGATTAACCGACTCGCGATCAAGCCGATCGATAAGCTGGGATTGCTTTATGTAGGTCAATTTCGAATCTGAGAATCTCCACTGAGATAAACTCCCTCCAACTTGGGAACAATTAATCGCTCCTCGTTCGAACGAAATTCAAAATGATCTTTTTGTCTTTTGTGGCATTTTTTCTTTGTCGAGATCATTTTATTATTTTAAACGAGAATGGTTCTTCGTATGTATGTATCGAACTAATTTCTCGTTTTTCGTTTACTTTCGTGCGTTTAATCCTGAAGATTCTTCAAGCCTCGTTCTTCGTCACTTTCTCTTTCAAACAACTCCAACAACATTTTTTCAAATAGAAACTTCGTAATTGCGCCCCGACTGTCTGCGCAAAACCAAACCCCGACCACAGAAGTGCAAGTTCAAACAACTCCGCCGCCGCTGTAAAACATTCTCAGACGACGAGGAACTTTGTAAGACGATCGCGAGACGCGCAGTGGAACAAAAACGTTGCCTGCGGTTAATTGTCTTTCTAATACACTCGCTGTTACAGTTTGTAATAGAACTTGAACGATCCTTCGAACTTTAAGGAATTCACGTGTGACATTTTCTTGAAGAACCATCGAATGATCTGTATTTAAAATTGTCGAGTAAGAATCATTTAATTCAATTTATCACGTTCAATACTTAATGTGCTACAATGAGACGAGTTATATTTAATTATACTTAGAATTGTGAACAATTGGAAGAATTTACACGTGTTGCCGAATAATATTTAACATGTTACGTTCGAAATTGTAAACGTGTATATATTTCTTGAAGAATCATCTAATTTAATCTTCGTGCCAATATTATTGTAATAAACTTTGATCAAGAGCATTGCAATTGTTCCGACTGCTGTCTAGAAACTGCATATCATGCCCCGTGTGTTTTACTCGAGACTCTGTTGTGTCACTTTGTACGACTCTGTTGCAATTTTACGTGATGAGGGTTTTTTAAGACCCGATATCTTCCCTTTTATTATGCTCTCAGAACGCTGTAACTTTAGAAAGATAATACAGACTCTTATCTTACGAGATAGAAAGTTCCGCGGGATTTCTCTGACTAATCGGACGATCTGTTATCATCGCGGGACTTTTGGAAACAGTTTGAAATTGAAACGTTTAAGTTTCTGCTGAGCAATCACTATCGATTCTAGAAAAATAGAAGCACGTACAGGAAACTAGAATGCACATGATCGATGATCGATGGCCTTCAAATTACAAATATTATTCTACCACATTTTGTCATAATTACTCATATATTTTTCTGACTATACAGTCAAAGTCCTAAACATCTTTATCGTTTTCAGAATTACACTGAAATACATAATATTTCATCTGCTACGGCTAATACTGCAACTAGATTGCAGATGCAGATTTTGATGCATTCAGAAAAGATTTAGACGTACGAAAACGCACACAATGTTTGTATTACTACGCATTACAAATATATTCGAAACACGATACCCCTTTTCTACATTTAATTTTCTACCTTGGGGTAGAGAAGGTATCGTTTTGTAAAAATTACCTTCACAAAAAATTTCTGCAATCTACTAACAACCATCCCGATCATCTACCAAACTATCAAATTCCGGAATCCCAGTAACGATGTCAATTCTCGTTCGACGGCAAGAACCGAGCGTTCCTTATTTTCCGATCGAAGGAGGGGAATCGTCGCGGTTTCGAAGGAGGGTTCGCTCGGCATAAAAGCTCGTTCCATTTACCCTCGTCTTCCTCTCTGCTCGCGTTTCGTCACGTAGCAAGCGTACACGCGCGCGCGCGCGCGCGTCCATTCGGCGTACTCGATGCCCACAAACAATGTCCTCAACCCTCTAAAAACCGAGCGGAGGAGAAGAAAGAGGAAAAGGGCGCGGCTCGAAGAGAGTTCACAGACAGAGAGAGAAAGAAGAACGCGAAACGAATCCCTTTAACCCGTTCTGTCAGAGGCAAATGAACAGTACGCCTGTGGACAAAGCTTTGCCTCGGTCGCAGTCGTTCGTCTCTCTCTTTCGCGCCACCTTCTTCTCCTGTCCTTCCTCCCGCTCGTCTGTGTGTCCGTGTTACCCTTCGAGAAAGCCGTTTTATCTACGTTCACCAGCAGGTTGTCCTCCTTTCTCTTGTTTCCCCCTCTCCCTAATTTTCATTCGCCAGGCAAACGCTCTCTCTCTCTCTCTCTCTCTCTCTTTTCTTTTTGTTTCTCGACTTTTTTGTTCGCCGCCACTCGCCCCGTTAGAGCGCCCGCAGGGGAGTGAAAACGTTTAGGAAAATCGTTTTGGATAATGCGATAAATTTGGTGAAAGGGGGGCGAAGAGGTTAATTCGTCGCTAAGGGGGGCAGGACGACAAATATTTGGAAGAGAACGCGGTGGCTGACATAAGACTGACGTTACTACTACTTACGCGGTGCCTTTTTCTGCTACCGGTGAACGATTTAGCCAACCGTGAATCGGAGGGTTGTTTCCAACTGTGCCGGATTTCTGTTTAGCAGGGTGTGTTGTGTGTAAAAGAGACGGAGTGACTTGAGAGCAAAGCGTGTGTGTGTGTGATCGTAACTTTGTTTTAAGGAAAAAACGTATGTAATTCTATCTAATCTTCTATCAGCAATCCTGTTAATCCTGTTAGCAACGATCAGTTCTTCCATTCAAAATTCGATTACCGAAATTACCACTTTGTCTTTGTCACATCACTCGATGCATAAAATAAATTTCGAATTTCGAAAAGTGAAATTTCCAATTTCAAAAAATAATACTTGTTCATGTAATATAACGAGACAGAGCAAGTGCTTGAGTACTGAATTATCAATACCATGGGAAAAGGATCCAGTGAGTTTCTTAGATCCACTTGAAGTATCTTATTTCTATTCTCTCGTATATATACGTAGCTACTGAGAAATTAAATTGTAGAATTTGAATTTTGATTATTATTGTCGTACTTGACACTAATTAATTAATATGTAAATGCCGCGATATATAAAAATTTTTTGCCATAAAATTTTATCGATATAGGCGCCACTCCTACTCGAGGTCTCTCCCACGCCCCCTCACGAGTCACGTGACCCAAATCAACCAATCGCTAATTTTCGTTGCATCAGCGTTGCACCTGAAGAGGCCCGATTTTCTGGGTTACCCCCGCTAAAATCACTCTCAGTGGCGTAACAAATTGTGCAGGTATTAGAGTCATATACAGGTTAAAACTAACAGCAATCTGTATCTTAATGTACAATTCATGTTAAACTATCCGAAATATAAAAGAATTGTATATTCTTCTTTCATCATAAAAGAGTGAGGCAAAGAATGGTAAGCTCCAAGATTAATTTTCCAAAAAATGTCTTTTCATAATTACACGTTTTTCTGTTTATTAATCCACGCAGTTAATTAGCTCGTCTTCTTAGTAGCTCACGTTTCGTAATTAATTCCGAAACAATGGTCTTTGAGTTGCACTGCCGAGCTGCGTTGCACTTTTGCAATTTTAATACATTTAATTATATCTTTACTACGCTCGAGCTGGTTTCTACTCTTCCCAGGTTGCTGTATTAAAAACGCCTACGCAATGAAACAATACGTTCGCGGAATTCTTTCTTAACTGGAGTGGAAACTTTTTGACAACTTTTCTCGATAATAGGAATTGTTCTTAATTCCTTTAGAACCTTCTGAAACTTGAACGATTTCCCTCGCAACAAGAACAGATCAAATTATCGAGAACTACAAGGAATCCAGCGACAGAACGCGGCGTGTTTGTGTCAGAGAAAATAGAATTATATCGAGAGTAAAGACGATTTAAAGACGGAATCCAGCGATTGGAAATCTTCTGAAATCAATCGATCCGCTTCGTTCTCTGTCATTTCTGCTCCTCTTTTCCCACTCTGTATCGTTTCAGACGAAAAATCTCGAGATTTCGTGTCCAATCGTGCAAAGATTCGAAAGAATCGACACGAAGGCGTAATATTTATAACAGGCATAGTATTTATAAATGTATCAAAAAATGTTTTACTGTATCAAAAAATAAATTGAAACAATTGACTTAATTTCGTCAATTCAAAGATTCTCAACGTACAAAGCATCGTCAAATACAACATTTCCTCCAAAATTTCAAAAACACCGTCTAACATTTTGTATTTTAATCTATCGTAACTCGTCGAAACAAAATCCATAACCGAATCTCAGCTACAATAAAACAAAACCGAAAGCGATCGAAATTTTTCCCGATATATATACGTGTGTATATGTAGAACCTGCCCCATAAAATAAACGAGCATCGACAGCAGAGGATCGTCATCGAGCCGATATCAATTACAACAATATCCCGGCGCGCGTGTTCCAAGTTCCATTGAATTTCGTGACTTTTGACAGGAATACGAAAGCCAATACCAGCTACAATCAGCCCAATATCGATCGCAAATACCGAGTTACCAATTTCCATTTACCGGGGCCATCGACAGCGAGTCACCGATGCCGATGGTGTTCGCCAAACAATCGACCCGCCGTGCCCCCCCCCCTCCCAACCCCCTGATTCATCGTAAAACGTCGCCAGCCTGACACATATTGTTAACTTAAACGAAATCGGTAACCGGGTGATGGTAACAAACACACGGGCGTGCACGCGTACGTCAGATTTAATGCAATGCTCGGTCGTTCGTCCCGATTCGCCATGGGGGTGGAACATTCAACCTCGAAACCAGTTTACCCACTGGCCTAGCCGAGGATATTACACGGCCACGGCCAAAAACTCCGCAATACCGGTTGCGCGTTCGTGCTCGTGGACGTTAATCCATGTACGCACGGGCCATTAATAGTGGCCGACCGATAAATGGATTGCCGTCGATAGTGGTGACGGTACAGCGACGGCCATAAGTGCCGGGACCAATAGCGTGGAAACGTTTCCCCCGCTCTCGGGTGCCTCGTTCTCTGTTCCCTGTCGTTAACTTGTTGTTGCCCGTTAACTTCGTTGCGGGGAAGTTTCGCTCTTCTCTTTTTTTTTTTTTTTTCTGTGCGTGAGCACGCGTATTTATAACACGACGGTGGTGGAAGGGTTGGTATTTTGAGATTAGCTTTCTCTCTCAGGTTAGACGGAGATTTCTGCGAGTCTCTTTCGTCAAAGGGGGGAGTTGTCTCGTAGTACAGAAAAGAAAATTTACAGTTGCATTTATTAGCGAGAATTGTGACTTGTGCGTGCGCGAGTATGACACTCGAGATTGAGACTTCTGATTTAAAGGAAATTGCGAAATTGCTGCTGATGGTAAAAACTGATTTTAGTTGAACGAATTTTACAAATTCTGAAAAGTGAAACATACCGCAATCTAACATTAATTTGAACGTCCAAGAACAATTTATCATTAATGACACAGTAGCGTTCTCGTTTTGTCACTCTTAATTACCTTCGTCACACAATATTCTACTTATCCTATCAATTTCATATTTATGTTTCTGGCTATTGAATTTACCCACCCATTCCATGTGGCGTTCAATGGCCACATGATTTGATCGTTCTCAGTTGTTCCAGTTATAAACTAAATATTTGCACTGTCTCGTGTACATCCTCAGTTAATTATTTCACCTTATAATTCCCAGTTATCTCAGTTAATTTCTCTTCGCGTTGACTCATTCGTCTCTGCTGCATCTTGATTACAAGTCACGTTTGTCCACCTAGACAGTTTGAATTCCACGGAATTTTCCCACGACGAAAAAATTTCAAATTCATCGCAATGCCGTCAACTCTGACTTCCTCACTGCGATGTGAACGAAGAGCGATGAAAAGACGATGCAACGGGAGATCGTCCGATACGGGGATTAATTAAGCGTTTAATTAAGCGTGGGGCTGCGGTTTGCGCGATCCTCTCGAGGAACCTCGGCGCAATTAGCGATGTATCTGGCGTGTGCGGAGCAAACAGAATTTTCGATTTCTTTATTTGACTTCTCACGGTAATCGCGAACATGTGGCGGTACAAACACCGTCGCGGATTTTTCAATTAGCCGCCGTTAATAGACCGGTTGTTTGAACGTCCAACCTCCGCCATTCACTTATCGTTGGCGTAATTAACGAGCAATCGTGATTCACATCTGTGGAACTCTCTCTCTCTCTCTCTCTCTCTCTCTCTCTCTCTGTCCGGCACCAATCTGCAAACGCTATCAACCGCGCGTGTTTTACGCAACGTGTGTTCGTGAATATTAGTTGAATGGCTGGACTGGTCTCGTGCATAATGCCCGGCAACAGAAAATGAACGGATGTTTGGGGGTTTCCTAATGGCTCAGGCGTTCGATTGTGGCGGTCTGTTTAGCCGTCGTTCCAATTGGTTTGGAATTTCGGCGTGTTTCCCAGTCGCGTTGCGACGAAATTGTGTCGAGCGAATGTAACGTATGTAATTAATTAAATTTCGCGGCGAGCGTGTGTGATCTTATAATCAGATGGACATATTCTTGACGTATGGAGTGTTTAGCGTGATCGAACTTTGTTTGTATTTTAAATATTTGGTAGATATTGCTGTAGATATTTGGTAGACATTAGAATTTCATGTAGCAAACAGCCTACAAATTCATTCAGTAGCAACAACAATAAGATACAAAGTGTGGCAAAAAACTGCACGACTTGTACGATTCGTCTCACCGGAAGCCCCAGAAGCAACTGTTCTGACGTATTTTATTCATACGCAAACATTTGAATCGATAGGAAACAAATTACAGGCGCGATCGCTCGGTACTAGACAACGCCACTGCTACTCGAGGTCTAGCCCACGCCCCCTCGCGAATCACGTGACCCAAATCAACAAATCGCTAATTTTCGTTGCACCTGAAGAGGCGCTCCCGATTTTCTGGAAATTACCTCCGCTAAAATCACTTTCAGTGATAATAATATCGGTTTTGACAATTTCAACGACGAATTAATCAATTAATGGACAATCTCTTGTTTTCTTAGGTCATCAAACCTTGCATTTCCTACATTTCTCAGAGAAAAATATTCACGATATTTAAAAGTTAAAAAGAATGTACAATACAAGAGTATTTAAATAAAACGAATTGATCGTAAAAATTGAAGTTGATGTAGAAATTCGGTCAATGAGCTTCAGTATCAATTTTGTATTGATGTAAAAAGAGACGACACTTTAAAATGCACGTACACGTAAGCTCTGTGTAACTTTGCGCTTCGCAGTTTGGTTACAATTTTAACGAATCATTCATGAGCTTCTTGCTCACGTGACATTTCACTCGCTATCCATTTTTGCTTGTAGAACACACTGGCAAAGTTTGAACGCTAAACTACGGAACGCTCTGTGTAATTTCAGTGCAGATGTTGATCTTTTGTGAAACAGCTTTTCGTGCTAAAAAATATATTTTATCATTTTATAATTATCATATCATTTAACATAAAAGATAGATTCTAATTCGACAAACGCTTGAAAAATAATCTTCCGTTTATCAAAAAGAAAAAAAATCATCAAAGTTTCTCAAAAATCAATCACTCGCGCGAAAAAATCTTTACACTGGATAGACGATCAACGATTGTTCGAACCAGTAAGCGTGCTCGTTCGAATAACGAAGTTGAAACGTTGTAGCACGAGCTAAAAGGCAAATCGAGGAAATCGCGAGGTTCATTAATCATTCCTTCGCCATCGGTTATTTTCGCGTCAATCATGGCACGAGAGTCGACGATTGGTGGCAGACTGTTGAGGGGGGAAGTGGAAAGAGGCCACTCGTGCCAGTTTCCCAGGTAAATCGAGTAAGCGGCGGATTCTTGTACCGGATAGGTTTATTGAAACGAATTAAAGCCAGGCTCCGACTGGTTGCTCGTAAATAGAGCTCTCCGCTTCTTTTTTCTTCTCCTTTTCTCATTTTCTTTCTTCCCCCGTCTGCTCGTACTTTATCCTTTCTTTATCTCGCTCAGCGGACGGAGGAGATCGTCAAGTGATCGAGAAACAGAATTAAAAATTACTTAACGCTCTTCCTTGTTCCTCGTTTTTTTTATCACTGAAAGTGATTTTAGCGGGGGTAACACAGAAAAATCGGGCGCAACGCTGATGCAACGAAAATTGGAAAATGCAGCGATTGGTTGATTTGAGTCACGTGATTTATAAGGGGGCGTGGGTCAAATTTTTCGCTATGTGCTACGAAATGCGATATACGTAAACTTAATAATCAAAAAGTTCACGTGTGAATTTAAGTGTCGAAAAATGAGTTTCAAGATAAATTTAGCATTTCTTTAAAGACCCTCGCTGAATTTCGTTCCAACTTTCTTGTAATTATTTCCACGGATCTTTCTTCAATTACGCTTGATCTTGATTCGTCCCGTAATTCTTCGACAGGATTGAGATAGAACTGTGAAGATCATCGTACCATTCTCAACTTTTAATTCTTGTCAAATATTTAGTTAACGCTGTACTTACAACAATTTTTTCACGATAACAGATCTTTCAATCTAGCATCAATTTTCTTGAAACATAACTGCGTTACTGTCATCATCATTACAGGTATTCGGAAGCTCGTGGACGCGAGAGTGTACGCGCAATTAACTGAAATTTTTATGAAAAAGTCAAGTTCGTACAAAGGACTGACGAGAGTTAATTCGAACATTTCATTGGTCGCGAAAATTCTGTCGCTTTCTCCGCATTACCCTTTGTAAAACGGAGCGTAATAAACGACTGAATTTTCAACTCGCTCGTCTCTATCGACGACTCGTTGCCGAGTTTATTAAATTTATCTTCCCTCTTCTCCCTTTCCCCCGGCTTTTCTTTTTTCCTTCCATCACTTCGTCCCTTTGAAATCACAGAAATAATAAAAGCAAGCTCTCTTCTTTTTTTCTTTGCGCGCGAGCGGATCCCTTCCACGGGGAATCGGTTAAAGATCGTACTTAAATTTCATCTTTCTCCCATTGGAAAAGTTTTCGAGTGCTTCCCGGTAGTTAAGGGCCGAGGAAATTTCTTTCGTCGTGTTTGAAGGAAAACTTCTGCAAGGCCCCGATATAATAAGCTGAATCCGGTAATTCGGAGCTGGCTACGTAGTAATCGTTGGTAATTTCCGAAAGTATCGCGAGTCCTCTGCAACGATTATTCGTTCACGGTGTTCAGCGTTCACAAGAGGGCGGAGGGGGGGGGGGGAGAGTGGAGCGGATTACCAAACGCGATTCCCCTCGTTTATTAAAAATTTTTCGAGACGGAAAATTGCCGCGAAAGTTTTTTAATTCTCTTTGGAAGTTTCCGCTTGTTTGGCTCTTTTTAACAATAGGCTGCGGGATGTGCCTGTAGAAAATCTCAAAGCAGAAGTATTATATTATACTTTGGACACTTTATGTACCTTTTTTCGGTCTCATAATCTAAATTTCGTCATTTTTTTTTTTTTTTTGCGCTTCCTATAAGTAGAGAAATTCTACCGCTAAAGAAACGAGAATAAATTTCTTTCCTTTAACCGTGAATTAAACGTGCATTCTCGGGCTATTGGAAATTTCTTTCTGAACAAATGAGCATAAATTTTTTTCAAAGTTCTTTCTATAATATATTTAATTCTGCGTGTAATTACTCGTGACGTTTCGTTCCGAATTAATTCCGTTATTCGTCTTTTTTTATTATTCCGTTAATTTTGACGCCTTCCATTCCATTTCTGGATTGTAAATGTATTTCAATTATGAAATTCTTATTACACTATCACAATCTCAAAATAATAGCTTTCGTTAATTTAGTTTGCTTCCATGGTGAACGAAAATAAATATTCCATCTCGAATGTACATTCTATTTGCATTGTCATCATAATTCTACTTGATTCTATTTAATGTAACATTCTATGAACGTTATATTAAATATTACTCATTACCGAATTATCACAACTATCATTTATTATTAAATATTATTTGCTATATTCTTTGAATATTACCGTACGTAATTCAGCTGCCGTAATGGATAATCTGCTGTTCTAGTGGCCAGTGTTATTTCAGAGTCAACGCTTACCTGAAAAACAATTTTAAGAAGGAAGAAATTAGTAATTCAACCTCGTTCGTTGAAGAGGCTGATTGATAAATCGATAGTAACTGGAGTAATTAAATATTTACGTTAGAAGGAAAAAAAATATTCTAATCGGTACAAAAACAAAACAAGTTGCAATAGTAGAAAAGAGTATGACTCGTTAACTAAAAACTAAATTTCCGAGACCATTGAAAATACATGAAAATCTCGCCTTGAAACAATTTGAATGTCACTTTTGTTCGCTATTAGAAATGACGAGTGATTTTAGTTAATAATTGATACTACGAACAGCGACAGAAAAATGTTTCGACCTAATTTGCAAAAGATTTGTCATCGGTGAAACTGCGAGAACGAATTTTTTCTCGACGAATCTTCTCACTTGAAACGCGCACGCGTATAGCACTGTCGCAAATTAGGTTTTTCTTTTTAACAGAGCGATCGTTCGTACCGAAACACGATCGGATTTATTTTCCTCGGGGAGTGAAACAGTGTTTGCGATGAGACTTACGAACAATATTTGCGGAACGTGAGGCCACCTCGTCTACGATCGATCCCGAGTCTACATCGGCACAGCGGAAAAATTAACGAACGAAGAAGAAGACTGAGGTGAAAAAGAAATAAACCGTTCCTCGATGCTCCTAGAGTGACGCAGTTTTATCGTTCGGAGAATCAATTTAGTATTTTCAGTTTTTCTCGTACTGGAAAACGTGACTCACGAACATCCACGAGCTCAAACTTTATCAAACATTCGCAAAAGTATGAACGAAAGGGCGCAAATTTTATCGAATATTCGTGAAAGTTCATGTTTTCTAACGCGACTCAGAGAAAACGAACAATTCCGAGATACTCCGTGAGTTTTTTGATTCGAAGCAGCTGTAATTAATCGAACGGATTCCGATTTAATTGAACGTTCACAGAAACCAATGATAATTCAACGTGGAAGAGAGGTAAATTTAAACTTTAAACAATGAAAACGACGTGATTTTAAATAAATTTTGAGACATTTTTTCTCGAATCCAATTTCAGATTACGACCGATCAATTAACTGAATTTTAATCCGATCGAATATTCACGCGAAAAGTATTGTTTTCCGGTTTAAAGAGAAGAAAAGCTAAAAAGGATATATTTCAACTATTTAAGAATTTCAATTTAATCGGAAACGCTCGAAAGCGTGATTACTTTCTAATTTAACTCTACGCGAAACGAAAAGAATCCCATTTGTTTGAATTCAATTTCAATTGTAATCAGCACATATCGCTGTTTTCTAATCTACGCCAACGCGAGGGAAGAAAAGAAGAAGAAAGACTCTCGAGACGCTGTATCGCCTCAAATTACAAGATTGCAATCGAGTTAACGAATTGCAAAGGTCACACGCTCCAATTAAAATGTCACCCTGCAGCTTCGCAAGTTGCAAGCGTCGTAATTTTCAAAAAAAGGAAATGAAAGAGAATTCTCCTCGTCCCTCTTCAACCTCCATAATGCTTGCAACCTATTTTTCTCAACAACCTGCAGCTTCTACCTCGATGACTTTCTATTTTTCTCCCCCTCTTCTCTCTTATTCTCTTCTTCTTCTCTTCTTTTTTTTCTTTTCTTTAATCAACTGGTGACAGTCGGCGTTACCGAAAGTTGTGCTCGAGTTATTTGGCGAGCGTCTAGCAACGGATATCGCAAGAAAGGGAAATACGCATTATTTTCTGGATAGCAATTGCCAAGACGAGCTCTGAGAGGGGGGGATATTTTATCGATTCGAAGGACTCGAAAGTTCGCGTTCGGAGCGGCACGGCCTTTCATTTCCCCTCTGTGCCCGGGCCAAGGATCTCGTTGTCGACCTTTTGCGCCACTCGATCGAGCAGAACGCGCGTTTTCGATCAGATTCTCGTCGAAGAAAATCGATCCTCTCCCTTTGAACGATTGAATTTTCCTGTTCTTTCCTTTCTTATCTGCTTGACTATTCGTAGCTTTGTCTTCTGATAATTTTCTTCGCATCGAATCGAAAGGATTGCGACGAACGCGGTGAACATACGTCATAACGGAGCAATGCAGTCAACGTTGCTTTTCACGATTCTTTTATAAATTTATACGTATCCACAACGTACAACATTATAATCTTTTGCAAGGAAAGACGTGAGCGACGTATAAAATTTAAATATAACAAGTTATTGTAAATTTGTATGTTCTTATTCTTGCATATTTCATACATTAAGAGTTGAAGATATATACATACATAAATTTGTGTATTCTGCAACGAACTGCGAAAAAGTTGTAGAATAAATTAACTTATTCCGAATACTTTACTGTATTTAGGAAATAAATTCTATTTCATCCTCTCTCTCTCTCTCTCTCTCTCTCTCTCAGATGCGAATGAATTTATACTATCACAGTACAGTGATAATCCAATATCGAATGGATACTGTAACCAACAAAGCATCTGAAATGTATCAGTTCATAACGAACTAATGTTGGTCGTATTCGAACGATAAACTCAGTTTCATCGAATGCGAGGAAGAAGAAAAGAAGAAAAAAGGAATGAGAATCGATCTCGTTGCCGAAGGAGGGACAATAGCTTGCTCACAACGCGAGCGACGAACGGGAGCGGCGCATCGAAATTAAACCAATCATCTGTTTATTCATTGAACACATGCCTGCAAAGCGTGCACAGAGAACGCCATAGCTATCAATTCCCATCAGAGACCGCGCGTTAAATCGCGAACACGCCACGAGCAGATCGCGCGGTTCAGGCCTGTCATAAAGCATCTGCTCCATCTCATTTATGGCCGGTTGGGGTAAACGGCTGAAAAATCGCGCGGCCTGCGTCACCGACACGCGCGCGGCCGCGCTTCCTTCAATTTTCGTTACCCATAAATCTCCCCTGGCCCGATGGAATTTCTACAGTCACCGGCAGCCTCCTTCGTAAAATCACGATTGATGAGTCACGGGGCTCGTTGATCGATACGCTTTTCGACGTTGTTGCCCACAGCGTTGCAGCCTCGAATTTTAAAAACGCGCAGGAAATTACGGGCCCCTCAAGGAAAATATTCCCGGGAACGTGGATTGGATTGGGGACGCGTACGTTGTTTTTGGGCGAAAAAGAGAAATTTGAGTAATTTGAGTCAATTTCAGCGCAAATCTAATAAAATTAATGAAACGGTACACTGTGTGTGTGGCTCGAAAAGTGCTTTTCAAATCAATGATAGTTGAATTTGGGAGCGGCCGGTTTACTAATTTCGAAACGGACCACTTTCGTTACTTTAAACAAGAAGTTTTATTCGAAATCACACTCATGTACACAATTATAATTACACATCTGCTTATTATAATTATACTAAAAAAAAAAGTCTAAAAATGTATTTGGTAAAATAATCAGTCTCTGTCGGATTAAAAATTCTGTACAGCTCGTTACCTTAATATATCAATCTAAAAATAGCCAGACAAATTCCACAACTACAGCAAAAAAACAGATTCAAAAATAATTGAGAAAAGATTACGAGCGAAGTCAAATTTCCTCTCTGTTTCACTTTCAATAATTATTTCTTAACTCTACAAAATGTTGATGTAAAATATTTATACCGACGATCGATGGCCTTAGAGAACCGTGACAAAGATGCGATCTGACGTCGTCGTGGACTCCGTTCCGGAACGTCGAATACACGGACGTATCGCCAATTATCGAGCCTGCGAATCCCTAATGACCGTGTCGTTATACGTTAATATCATCAGCTCGCGCAAACTGACGAGTAACCGCAAGTTACATTGTCGCGTCAACTAATTGGACGCGGAAGAACGAGCCGCGAAATGCGTCTGCAAGCCACGTCGGGAAAAATCAATTGTCAAGGGTAGACGAACTGTCGCGAAGGGATTTTTCATAGATCATGCGCTGACGAAAGTGACTTTAGCGGGGGTAACCCAGAAAATCGGGCTTCTTTGGATGCAACGAAAATTAGCGATTGGCTGATTTGGGTCACGTGATTCGTGAGGGGGCGTGGGGTAGACCTCGAGTGTCTCAAGTGTCTCGCGACGATATATAAAACTAATTCAGATCAGCATCGAAATGTTGACAAACGAACAATTCTTTGCGCTTAATCTCGGAATGCTAACGGGGGAAGATCGTGAGAGGAAGAACGATGTTTATGAAAGAAGCTCGTACGGGATCGGGATAAATATCGAGAGGGTGGAGCCGTGGTCCCTTTATCAAAGGAACGTTTTCTCCCATTAGTGGCTGTTTCTTCCGCAACCTCTCTGCTCTTGTTTGTGCTCGAACAAAAGCGAACCCCCGCGGAACATTTTCCAGAGAGTGTACTCCGAACGAGCCTTGCAATTCTCCTCCGAGCCTTTCCTCTCGCTCGTGCTCGAGCTCTAACCGTTTTCCACGGGATTCTTTCGAGCTTATATATCTTGATATCATAGACTTCGATAGATACGAGCGATATAAGTGGAATCCTCTTCGTTCACTGTTCGAAGCAATTGGAGAATCATTTCTCACGTCTCACTTTTATATTTATCTGTCGCACATAAGCTGCACGGTTCTCCAGCATTTCTCTCTCGAGATTTTTATTGGCAAATAAAATGTAGACGGATCGGTGAGTGATTATGTTTGTTCCAGTAACTGATTATAGCGTCAGTAATTACAATTAAGAGAAATGGCGAGTCATTGTGTTTTCTAACGATTCTTTACGTTTGTTACTTTTTAGTAATGCTAATTCTCAGCGCGAAGTAAAAAGTAATTGCAATAAATATTTATCGAGTTTATAAATAGATCCTCAGATGAAATTCTTTTTTTTTTTAATACTCTCTTATTGCACCTCCATTATTATTATGTGACGTAAATAATTCATACAACGTTATTAAAATTGAAATTGAAATTAGTGTGCAAGTAGAATTTTCAAACATGCGAAAGCAATATCGCTGTTGTTCCGACGCAGAGAATTCATTCTAAAAAGCGATCCTCTAATTATTTAGAACAGTCAATTTAATAACTGAAATTAAATCTTCCGCAAAGTTCATATCACACACGTCACTCGATGACATCTGAGTGTCGAACACCACAGAGATCTGCTTTCAACTCGTAATTAGGAAATCTATATTTTCTCTTGCTTTCGTTTATTTCATTTCCAGCAGCTACAAAACGTTTATAGCAACAATCCTCTGATTAATTTTGACGATAACAAACTTAATTGACACACGTCGTAATGAAAATTCAACGATAAAATGAAATTAAATCTTTCGCGAGATACACAGAATAGAATCGATAGACATCTCTCCCGATAAAGTCCGCATTTACGCGCAATTATTCGCTGACACCACGTATCTCGGTCACACTCACCGGCGTTTCTTAATGGAAATTTGTTACCAACTTAATATTCCCAACTCTTAATTAAACCGATCAGCTGAAATTCCCCGATATCCTCAATTTGGATCGCTTTCTCGCAGAGATTGATTAATCCGCACGTTCCGTCTTTCTCTTTAAATGAGAAAGTGAGCCGATCGAGCGGATCGTGGTTATTCTCGTCGAGCTTCGTGGTAAACGAAGCCGAGAATTGTACGGTGGGGTGATGACAAATGTAGCAGAAATTACGGCAACCTGTGCAACGTCGTTCCTTTTTACAATAATAACTGGCGGCTTTCCGTCTCGGGCTCTTCCTATATTTAGAGGAAGAAGGTTCTCTCGGTCGGCCGATCCACGGCGCGAGATCATGCGACACCGTGCACGGCCGAACCGGTTTAATTTTAAACCCGCCTTTCTCCTCTCTTTCGCTTTCTCCAACGAAACTTCTCTTTTTCAGTCCTTTTCGAACTTTTCGGAAAGCTATTTTTTTTTCAAATGTCGTTTCAAATTTATTTTTGACAGCGTTTCTCCTATCTTTTTTTTCTTTTTTTCTTTCGTTATTTTGAGTTTTGTTTGGAACTCCACGGTTTGTTTCGCTCTCGTCAGTTGAAACTCAATCCGACGCTCTTTTCGGAGATGGGCATTTTGCAACCTCGATTGTGCGTTGTGGACAATTTTTAGAATTTTTAGAGTGCGTTTCAAGGTCTCTGTTCCACGATACTTTCAATTTATCACCTCGAGAGTAAACCGTTTGAGGAACCGAGGAGGTCGAAAGTTTAAAATACTCTTCGAAAATTAACGATCATGGAACAAATATTGGTTGAAATTGCACTGACTCACAAAACTGTTGAACAAAAGGACTTCTATGCATTGTAGAATGTATTTTGTAATTTTGTCAACACTATAATTGAAAACCAATCTGAAAATGCATGTAAAAATAATGCATATATTTAATCAGAAATTAGTCTACACTCGTGAGATGCTGCGGCAATTAAAAACAACATTTGAACGTTGAAATGTTTCGCGGAGCACGCGCGACGCGATCACAGGCCGCGCGAATACTTTCGCGAGCGGCTGTACATTCAGGAGCGATCAGAAGCGTTGTTAAAAAAACATCCTCGGAGAAAATTTTGCACACATGTTGCGCCTGGGGTAAGCAACTGTCACGAGCAGAAAGAACGTGACACGGTGAATCCTAGCGCGACCAGAGGTCGAGAAAAAGGAGGAGGAACAAAGCTGACAGGGGAGCGACAGATAGAAGCGAGCCACGATATAATGGCCCTTGTCCCGTTTTCCAACAGTTGCCCGGAAAATGCTTCAGCAATCGCGTTAGCGAGCCAGACAGCAACCGGAAGGGAGGAAGATGCCTCGAAGGCTTCCCTCCTCGTTACGCTTCACCGAAATATAACGATCTTCCATTAACCGCCCGTGATCGCTATCTTCCGCAGCATGAAACGGCCAGATCAACACGAAATCCCCGCTATAATCCTCGCCAAATGTATAATATAAAATTTCACCCCGAAATTTTGCAACAATCTCAACTCTGACTTTGCAGCGACAATTAACCGATTTTGCCTTAAAATTTTATTTTCATCGTTTCGACTCCGAGTTTGTTCCGTCTGTTTTTAGGTTAGGTTTTAGGTTTAGTTTAGGTTAGCTTCGTGAACTTAATTTCTTTGGAGTAACGTTAAGAGAAATCCATTTCAACAACTGTTTTTAGACAGTTTTATTTCTCAGAATATAATTTCAGTAATTTCATAACAAACAGATTAATAGAATAAAGTCATGTACCGCGTGTATCATTTCGGAACAAATTTATATTTCCATAATCATATAATAATTTAATTACTACAAATTAATAACATTGTTACTGTTATTTTTAACACGTTATGTTACAGTAACGTTGTTTTGAATAAATATTTACTTACTAACTGACCAATTTATTTGAAACTTTATATATTTGACGAGTCAAGTAATTTCTGACGAGTGAAATAATTTTTTCCGTTCTTTTCAAATTCATGATCCACAAATCTATAAATACTTCTATGCGTCAAACTACATTCATTTAATATACAAATACGTACATTAGATTATATCGCGTCACATCACGTTAACATAAACTCCAAATAATAAACATCTATTTGCTATCCGGTTAATCCCATCGAAACGTTGCATCGCGTGTTACGACAGATCAAAGGAAATACGAGTGCTGCGAGCCCGCAAAAAGAAAATGAGCAGCGTGTAGACAAGTCACGATTTCCAGGAGGAAAGAACAATTCGTAGCCGGGGCAATTCTCGAAGGAAATTATTTCCTTTCAGGAGCGTCGTCGTGGAGCCTCGAGATGCAAGAACAACGCGGTCCCGGGACACACGAGGCATGAAAATTTCAAGGAACTCGTTTGCCAGTTCGATTCGTGTCGCTCTGGCCCGCATCGCCGCGACGAATCGCATGCACCAGCCTTTCGGGCTCGGCTTTCTTTTTACCCTCGACGAGCAATACTCGAATTCGCGGCACTGCGAATTTTCTACGAGGAACACGACGAGTCGAAGCCCAGATTCTGGCAATTCTCGCGGAAAAAGAACACGCGACGAGGAATACTTTTGCGGAGAATGGATGGCTCATTCGCTCGGTGCAATCGTTTCTTTTTCTTCTTCTTCTTTTTTTTTTTTTTGCGTTTAATGCGTTGCAACATTGATCGGCAGAATTGGCCTTAAATTGGCAGTTGCGCAGATGAAGATGGCCACGGTGACTCACGATTGACGTAAGCTGCACGAGAAGATCGAACGACGGCGACACGGTGTTCGAGAGTGTCGATTATAAGCGACAGTGTAATTCCGAGGCGGATTGTTTTTCCTTTTCGTCGGGATTGGAAATTTAATTCGCGACACCTGATTAAGTTCGAAGTTGATGTGAATTTTCGATAGGAGCGCGCGCAGGAGTAGATGTGATTAGTCGATGGATATAACGTGATCGATAGACGCAGTTAACCGATGTTAACTTGATTAATTAATACTTATCGGATGTTGATCATTGTAATTAATTGAATTTGAACGGGCGAACGTGAATACAGTGACGAGGGAATGGGAAACAGGAAAATGACGTATCAAACAGTTGAACAGAGATGGGAAAATTAATAAAAAAAAGAATACGATTTTCATTCTGTCGTCCTAAGAGAGTTTCAATATTTAATATTGAAGTATTTGTCCCGTAAATTTTCATTTCTACTAAATTGTCACTACATTCGCTCGTCAGTTCGCTAAATCAAGAACAACGATTCAATTGTTAATGAATTTTCAGCTAATTTACAGGCGAACGATACACTTGAAGCGTAGCGCGTTCGTTGGAGCAACGTTTCCGAACATAATACTTAAATATTCATCGAGAATTCACGGTCTAATAACGATAATCCTGTCGCTCGGAGGGCTTTCAAAGCGGTATCTCAGTTTTCTCCTGATTCGATAATTATCGGAGTGATTTTACACGTCGGCGTAGCATTAATCGGGTTTCGAATTAGCTCGACGCGCGTTTCACCGGAAATTGCCAGGCGACACTGCCAGCCCGCGACGGGAATCGCTTCCGCGAGATTTCTCTGTCGCGCGGCTCAACTTGAAAACGCGATCGAATTAGCGTAAACTAAAGCAACGGCTCTCTAATAACGTTACACCGTACCGGTAATGCAATCAAAGACGGAGATGTTGCCGCGATATTGCCAAGCAATTATACCGAGAGAGAGACACCCCCCCCCTCCCTCCACCCCCACGCTGCCGTCTGTTCCGTGCGAATTGCCAGCTGTACTGTCGCGGATACGTTCGATACGATCGATCCATTACGAATCGAGAACGGCGGGAGAGGAGATGCTGGCTTATCTCGATACCTCGCTCAAAGGGACACAGTGAAATTCACCTATCGCGATTACCATTAGAAATTTATATGATATAACATATAGGTATTGCTACACCGCCTCCGGTGAAAGATCATTTCATTTTATCACTGAAAGTGATTTTAGCGGCGGCAATCCAGAAATTCGGACCTCTTCAGGTGCAACGCTGATGCAACGAAAATTAGCGATTGGTTGATTTGGGTCACGTGATTCGTAAGGGGGCGTGGAGTAGGAGTGGCGTTGTCTGGTATCGAGCGATCGCGCCTGTAATTTGTTTCGTATCGATTCAAACGTTTGCATATCGATAAAATTTTATGGCAGAAAAGTCAGAACAGTTGCTTCTAGACCTTTCAGTGAAACGAATCGTACCGGGGTACGAGCAGTTTTTCATCAAACATCCACTTCTAATGAAAAAGAAAAATGAAGTTGCAAATGTTCACTATACGTGCACACTGTAATTTCTCATCCTTTTTATATTAATATCTATAAAAATACGAATATGCATGAAAATTCTCATGCAAATCAAGTCACAAAGTATTCAAACGATTGCACGACAGAAACAGGTTAAGCACGCACGACAGATTTGGCAATAACGACGAACCAGTGGAAGAATATCTGATTTCTCGTTGCCATTACAGGATACCTTGTAGTTGGATGTTTGATTAAGTTAATGGCAGGCCTGCGTTCCTGCTGAATACAGAGTTTGCCGCTGTTCGCTAATTCAATCACCTTCTGCCTTAGTCAAAGCTTTCTCTGGCTACGTCTCTCCGCAGAGCAGAGTGCGATTCGAATCGCAACGATCGAGGAGTAGCGATCGAGATGCGGATGTTTGTCCTCGCGAATCGTTTTGCGACTCTGTTCGATAAAAAAGGATACGTTGTGTTTTACGGAAAAAGAGAAAAATGAAGAAGAGAAATTGAATGTCATCCCATTTGACAATTAATACAAATCTAAAATACCTCAAACTCACTAAAAAGTAATGAGATCCATAGAGAACCAAAGAAGATTCAGTCCTCAATGTGTACAAAAATATGTTAAAATTAAATGGAAAAATTCTCAGCAAAGGAACCTCAAAATTTCCAAAAGAAATTTCCAGTATCAATCAACAACACCAGCCGCGGATAATTTCGTTCTAAACTACCTCAAACTCTCTAAAACCAAACTGACAGAGATCCACAGAATGTCAGAATGAATTCTCCAACTCCAACGTCAGACAGCAACCTAATGCATCGTCTAAGGTATCGATTTCTCCTTCGTTTCCATCGCACGAACAGAGCGCGATCTTCCAATCTACGCATATTTCTTGGCGCATTGAAAAGCCGATTGGGGACGCGCTGCGTTTCGCTTAATTGAAGAACTTATCAGCCGAAATTGCTTTCCGCGGCTGCGGAGGAGACCCACGCGGGCCAGAAAACTCACGCATGTAGGGGCAGGATCAAAGGAGGATACGACCAGGTCTGTTCGTTTTCAGCCGAAATCGTCGAGTCTCTGTGAATTGGAATCCGCGTGTAATCCATTCCCCTTCGCTTTTCAACGCTCGAATCTCGACGATGATCATTTACGCGGTCGCATGCAAAGCTTCTTATCGGGGAGTCGGCTTTATTAGACGCGCAAATTAATGCATCGTTTGAAAAGTAGTTGGAAAATGTTTGAACTCATTACAGGCAACGAGATTGGATTCTTCGAGCGCGATTAACGGAGGAATGGAGAGAGAACAGAACGTATGACTTCTTTTTAATGAAAACGAAACATTGTTATTTTCTTTTTTCGCTCAGAGTGGCTTGAAACATGTTTGAACGTTATAGGGTTGGGTTCCTCGAGCGCGATTAGCGAAGGATTTTGATAGAGGAATGGGCCTTAAATTTCTGAAGCTTTAAATGTTTTATTCCAAATTTCCTTTGCCAACAGCTTGGTGAGAACGATTGGAAAATGTTTGAGCACGTTTCGTAGAAACTGCGAAAGATAAATAGCGAAATTGACTTTATTTCAGAGTAGCTTGAACGCGCAACGATGTAAAATATTCCCGTAGTCAAATTCGTATCAGAATAACTTGGCAGTGACAGTTCAAACTGTCTGAACGTCCAAGGAGTAGATGATACAGAGAAAAAAGTGAAATGAAAAAGATTGTTAAAACAAGGTGACGGTTATATCCAAGGTGAAAGTCGCTTTTGAGTTATTTCGTAAGACGACGGAGGACAAGTGGCGAGATATTTCACCTTTTGAAGTCCGACGACATAAGCCAGAGGATGTTGAACTACTACTCGTCTAATTCAATTCCGACGTCGCAAAGAGGAACACGCGGTTCCGTTTCCAAGAGCGCGCCTCACATTCGAAGCGAGCCAGGGAAACAAATGCAAAGTGCAATTCCGCGGAAGCGACGGAAGAACAAATATGGACAGCAGCCGCTGTACAAACAAATTCACCAATGAAAAATGGGATTGGCTCTCCTTTCTCTGTTAGCTATCTCCATCTCCTGTAAGCTTCTTCCTCAAACACTTCATCCGTTACCCGTTACCCGTTACCCCCCGCTTTTTATTGTCCTTCATTAACCCTCTTTCTCGCGCGACAGTTTTTAAAGAGCGTCACTCACGTTCTTCAGCCGAAGAAGTTTATTTAAATGATCACGTGTGAAGTGAAGCGTACGAGATCATTTAGAAATATAAAATACAATACTTTGCAAAATTAAAGGAATCGCTGTTACTGTATTACACACTGTATGTATAATTAATTAATTATAGTTGAAAAGCAAGATCTTTGAATTGTTGTAACTTGTATACAACGTGTCAATAGTGCTCATTTAAAACGATAAAGTTATATCGATGTAGTAATGAATATAGTGTGTACATATGTGTCTGGGAATTTATATCTTTTGTATATTTGTCAGTGTTGTCTCCTAGCATAATCTCATAGCTCGTGTTTTGGCAATAACGAAGAAAATAATTAAAAGTTATATAGAATAATTTGGTACAAAACGAGGTGCTCGTTACCGACAAATAATAGAATATTCAAATAGCAGGGAACATTCGGTTGGATTTAAATTTAAATTATTCGAACGAATAGTATTAATCTATACGTGTATCCAGAAATACACCGCGTTGAACTATCGCATAATATTCCTCTAAACAAACTAAATACCCCACCATTCAGAAACTAATGGGCATTTACCGGGCTCCCGTCGTAGCTCAGGCCCGATCTATTCCAAACAGTACAGGTACGTACATACATCGACGCACGGGAACTTAATACCACGATCGATAGCGGCGAAATCGACTTTAAACTCGGCTTTGCAACGCGCGCGACTCCCATCAAAGAGGCTCGTACGCGCCTTGGAAAACATCTCTGTTTACCAGGCACGCGCAACGCATATTAATATTTAAATGTTTGCCCCGTCGTGCGAGAGATCGCGAAATTGAAGATCGTAGAAAACGTCGGGTAATAAAAGTTGCATCAAGCACGATGCGAAGATATCGCGTCCTTTGACATCCGGCTGGATGGCGAAACACGGCGGATAAATAATCATCGATGGCCGGGAAAGCGACGATGGAGGAGGCTCCGTTTTGACTAATATTCCCGGACAATTACGCCCGGCGAATTTCCTTCCCGCAGTTTTCTCTTATAATATCGTCGATAAACGCGGTTATCTCGAGCGACCGGTCACCGATTCACCGATTCGATTTCGACCAGGAATTCTCGGCGAGTGATGCCGGTTCTCGAAGTTTTACAACCGCTGGTTTTGTTCGAGGGAAATTCGTTGATTAACCGGTGCTGATCTACTCTGCAATTGTCTTTCTTTTTTCGGGAACGTTTCTTGCTCTTTGCTTTCTCCTACAATTTAAACAGACATTTGTTAACTATCAAAGTGATCAAAATGGTCAATTCGCAGTTTCTGCTAGAAACTTCACGGATGTGAAACAGTGTATTGTTTGGGGATTTGAATGATTCATCGTATAACGTGGAGCTAAGTATATTCTTTGTTCTTGAAAAAATTAAATATTTAAATGTCCCTTCAGTCCATACTGAAGCATAGAGTGGATCATCTTACAAAATTGTAACAAAGTAATTGGTTTACTTCGAGAAAGATAATACGTTACGATGCATTGAGTATCAAAAGATTTAGAAATGAATGCTACTTTTGTATTAGTTTCTTCGATATTGAGCCTTCGTTCAAACACATTAGAAATCAAAGGAGTTTAAAATATTAGACACTCGTATTATTAAATAAATATCTAATATTTATAAATGTTAACAATAATAAATAAATATATTTGACATTTGATTTATGTGATAAATGATATTTAAAAATCTTTGATAGATTTGATAGATCTTAATAAATAGGTATCGTTAAATATCTATTTATTTCAAAACTCTTAAATGATCTTCTCAATGAACACTAGTTTTAAAAGTTTTATGACGAAGAATGTAATGAAGAAAGCAGTCTAGATTTTTCTCCTGTTTTTGCAGAGATATCCTTCATTCTTCGCGTTCATGCGACAGAAGAGCTAAATGAAATATTTCAGATGTTTTGCAGACTATTAATCACTTTGTTATGGGAATTCTCTTTAAATTCATTTCATTTAGAAATCATGAAGATTGACGAACGGAGAAAACGAGGACAAGGATTCTCGAAGGTTTCTTTCTGTGGGTCGTGGTTGAATTTTAAAGAACTAGCTCGTGCGTCTCCTCTTGTGCCACGAATTCCATGTAAAAACCGGCGAGACGGAGGTACGTCGATGGTATGTCACTGAATTGACAAATTCCATTCGTACAGTACACGCGGTGCTCAAAACTCCTTTGGAAAATTTCGCACATTATGCGTAAAAAGAAAAATTGCAAACGAAAGTAAAGACTTGAAGATTTCATTTCTGAATCGTAGATTACAAACCCTCCAAAATTACTGTCAGCAAAATTATCTCTACAAATATCTGCACGTCATTCACTCTCCACGAATCGCGAGTTCCACAAAAATTTCAAACATTCGACGAAGGAAATTTCTGTCCTTCGATCGACAAATTCTAATCGCGAACATCCGTACGTCACTAGACTCCGTGCTTCAAATATTCGAAAGGCAGCTCCGCCCTATTTCCAGATTATACGCGCCATCGTTTCCCTCTATCCGGTCGGTAGCCCATCTATTTCGATATTACAACGACTCTCGACATCTTCAAACCCGGCGAACGGCATCTTCCGAGAACGAGCAAACCTTTCGTTCACCTCGTGTGCCGCGTTTCCATTACCTGGAAATCTGGGCTTCGTCTCTTCTTCCTGTCGCGACGGTGGACTCGTGGGGCGTGAAAGGCAACAGGAAGCGTAAGCCGCCACGTCCATCCAGGTTGAGTTTGCGCTCGCTCGCGCGAGATGGATCCCGATCGTGGAAATATTTGAACGCTTGTTATACGTGGGAAGACTTTGCGTGAAACGTTTTAGAATTTCAATAAGGTCAGAATTTTGTGATTGCACCGGTGAAATTTCAAACAAGTTCGGAAATATTTACACGTACAGTGGTTCGTGAAAATATTCGAAACTTTCACGCGTAGGTGGCATTTTGAAATTCTAATAAAATTCGTACGTGATTATAAATCGGTGAAATTGGGAACAAAATTACATCGGCTCAAAGTGTTTGAATATTTATTCCAACGGACAATTATGCGCGCGTTTGTTCAAAGCTTTGAGGTACGTTCGAATTTAGAAAGAGGAAATATAAATAGTCCTTAGCTGAACAAATATCTCATTCGTGTAATGAAAGATTATTAGGTATTCGTTGAATGTCTATTTATTAAATATCTGATATTTAAAGATCTGACACATCTCAATGAATTCAGTTTCGAAGGTTTCACGATGAAAAGCATAAACGATCATTTGAATCATTTTAAAGAAATCGAAACTGTAATTCATCAAAAAAACATATTCTTATCTGAATAAAATATATTACAATATTATATCATAGTATTACAATACTCTCATAAATTCCAACAGTATTCTATTTAATATATGTACAAAGCATATGTAGCGGCCCTACGATTCCTCGACTACGAGTTTCGAACACTCGACTTGCACAAGCCGCAAGTGGCTGCGCGCCTAGCGTCGAGGTCCTACCGATCTCCGATGTTAAGCAAGCAGCATGCGGAACCCCGCTAGGAGGGTGTGTCCGGGCCCAGCCTTAGCGGGTAGTTATAACAACAAGCGTCTGGGGTAAGGAGTCGCTGCCATCAGCCCCACTGAGATGAGTCTAGGCAGAGTGACTCCGAGACGAAACGCAATCGCCTTTCTTCTCACTTCCTTTCACACACTCCTTCAGTCCTTCCAGCAGCATCCTGGGTCTTTAAATATCTTTACAGATCCCTACACATATAAATATTATTAATTTCAAAGTATAATGCTGCAATATCTTTATCATGCCATATACACGTTCTTACAAAACATTATATCGTAGCACAGAGGTAATAGAACAGAAGAGTTAATTTCAAATACTGCATTATTCGAACGACAAAGATTCTGCCGCGCTTCCACGAATCAAACACTGCATTTCATTTACCCACGCACAACGATAACGCCGGATTCGTTTGAATTTCTATTATTGGGTTAATGCCAACATAATAGAGCGTGGCATCGGCGACTAATGACGCTCGGCGAATTAACCCGTGCCGCGTGATTTAATCCGCACGCGAGAAATTATAACGGCAGTTTGCCTAGCTCGTTCCAGCCGCGTAAACAAGCGCGCGCACGCCCTTGATTATCGGCGACACACGCTCGCCGCTCATTAATATGATGCCACGTAATTGTCAACGAGACCGGCAGAAAATTATGCGCGATCGTGTCGCTCGGTGGGTGGGTGGCGGTCGGTGGGAAGAAGTGGTTGGTCGCTCTCGTGAAAATTCCATTCCGGATGGTATAAACTTTCAAACGAGGGAGAAGGGTTTTCATCGAGATTCGAACTGGATTCGTCCAGACGGAAGTAGAAAACGAGCTGCGTAAAAAAATACTGGACGAAGCATCGTCTTTAAGAAAGGGCGGGATAATCAAATTTTTCTAGCTCACGATGCCTTGTCGCGTTAACATCGCTCGAATAATAATCGATTTACGTTCAATTTCGGGACAAAGCCCCAGCAACATCTCATTATCGTCGTCCCGAAAGAAGAACAGGATCATCCAATTTTTCTAAAGGGCAGTATCCTGTTGTTTTCGTGGTGTTGAAACAACTGCCGATCTATCGTACGTCTTGTTTCGAAGAAAACGAGGAAACAAAAATCATGACATGCTTCTTTGAAGAGTGTCCTGTTGCTTCATAAAGAGAACAGCGTCACTTTAGATAAAGAAACGATGACTGCTCTACTTTTTTCTAAATGGCTCAATATCCTATCGTGTTGATTCTTTAACGCGCAAATAAAATTCGACTCGACGTACGAAAAATATCATTTAATCCACTTGACCGTTTCGTAACAAAATATTTACATTGTTAGGAAGCATGAAACAACGTTGGTAAACAATATCAATGAACGATAATTGAGTAGCTGATTAATAAGGAATTTAATATTTATTTCATAAGGGAATTAACGCTGCTGTTCTACATCGCTGCTGTGCCTTTTTCTCTTTGCAGTATTGCTTCGTGCGTGAAAAACAAGGAATATGCACCGAAACAAAGTATTTAAAAATTATACGTACTTTATTAATATCTATTAAATCGTAATACCTATTTCGTGTGTTAGACAGACCCGAGAGATTAAAATTAGGGATTAAAATTTCTTAGCATCTGAAAGACGTTAATGTTTAAAATTATGTACAAAATAGACAAAGTCTATTGAAACATCTTTCAATTCATCAAAAAATTATGATACATTAATGTCGCTCAAGATAATAATCGATAGACGTTCATTTCCGAGTCGGCGACGCGAGATCGCAGAAACCATTTGAAATTAGTCGACGGCATTTCGCGAAATTATTAATAAGTTCCGCGCACGCCCGTACGTTTTCGGTTTTAGTCCCAGCGGGCGGGCACGACCGTGCCACGTCGTTGTCCATTGCATATTCAGCCCGTGATCCCACTGGCTGTCCTCCAAGTATTTTTCGCCGCAACGACGTCCCGCCCGCCGTATCCCAGGGAATTCCGAGGAGGCCCGAAACTCCGAAGGATATTTTTCCGTTGAGTTAGAATGCACGACGAACGAGAGACGAGCACGAAGATCGTTGAACCTCCAAATTATTTTTGACCGAAATGAATTACATTTTGTTCTTGAGAAGCACTTCTCAAATTCGAATAAATATTGTAAATATGTGAAAATTCTCTGAATTTTTCTCGACATTGTATTTGGTTATTGTATTTTTTTCACATATGAGCGATTAAGTTTTACTTTTTACATGGTGGAAATGAAATGGAAATAGCGCAGTAATCATCTCTTTCTTTTTCCAAGACGCAAACACATATGTATGTTATAACACCTTAATCTATATATTTATTATACTGCTCAATAGTGTTTTAATTATATCAGATCAATTATATTAAATTGTAACATATACACCATGTATTCCTTATATTATTACTGTTTTTCAACGTATTTAAGAAACACGAGAAAATGTCTTATCACTTTATTCCGAACTATATGTATTTCTGCATGTAGTGGTCACTATTCACCAAATATAACGATAAATAAAATAATAGTAATAATAACAATGATATGTACATTGCTATTTCATTATTATTATAAAGCGATATGAACAGCAGGTAGATAGAACGCACGACTATCGATATGCAAACATTTGAATCGATAGAAGACAAATTACAGGCGCGATCGCTCAGTACCAGACAACGCCCCACGCCCCCTCACGAATCACGTGACTGAAATCAACCAATCGCTAATTTTCGTTGCATCAGCGTTGCACCTGAAGAGGCCCTATTTTCTGGGTTACCCCCGCTAAAGTCACTTTCAGTGATAAAATGTAACAAATATATTAGATGTACAAATATAATATTTTTTTCACGTTCCTTCAACGTTACTCGAAACGAGTTTGTTACAACGAAAATCTAAATAATTAAACTCGGCAGAATAGTTAAAGCGTATAGCGGTAAAGCTTATGTTGGTTGAACTGATATTGTGCAAACGAAGTTTTAGACGAAACTTTGCATTTAGGGAAAACACGTTTGAAATATTTTGTGTTTAGAACATGCCGTACTCCGTTTGCGGAATATTACGTGCATTGAAAATTCAACGCTCGCCATATTCCGCTGTTTTACAACATTTTACAAAAGAACGTTTGAAACATTTTATGTTTGCGTTTGAAATATTCAACATTCGACATATTCTTCGAATGCTCTATAATCTTTTATTTTATTCCAAGTATTTTGCATGTCAATCCTCATTCCCGGTTTCATTTTATATTTTTCATTTGACGATTAATCCCTCGATCGAACGTGCTTACAATTGGTACTATTAGTTTGATATTGTCTCATGCTCGAGAGCGTTCAGCGAAACCGAAAAAGGAACGATTAATTCTGAAACTCGGCGGCGTACGAACGAGAGGGTGGAAGAAAGGAACGATCTATCCGAGCCACTCTCGCAGTTGCGAACCGAACTTGTTATCGACTTTTAAAAGTTGAAGAGCTGGACTGGATCGTTACGAGTCCCCCCGCTCTGACCACGAATCCAACCACGGTGCGACGCGAGGAATTTCATCCGGAAGAATATGGCGGCAAACTCGACGAATCTTATTACGTTAATGCGTCGATCGAACGAGAAACGGTAAATCGAGCTCTCCACTTGTCGAACTTTGTTTACCCTGGCAGCTTGATATTCCGGATAAATTTCTCAGTTGTGCGATTAATCTTCGAGCTGTTGCGAATTGCTTCTTCTTTTTTTGGGGGGGATTTTTTTTGGAGAACTTCGAGGCACTTCCTGAGAGATAACTTTGAAGAATTTCGAGGTACTGCAAAGATAACCGCGGAGAATTTCCAAGCGTTTCAAAGATAACCGGGGAAAATTTCCAAACGCTGCAAAGATAAATTTGAAGAATTTTCAGGTACTTTGAAGATAACATTGGAAAATATTCGAATACATCAAAAATTTTGGGGAGTTTTTTACCGATTACAGAAATAACTTTGGAGAATGTTTTACCACTTCAAAGATAACAAAGATATATAAACATTTGAAGAATTTGCATATACTTGAATGAAGATAATATCAGAGAATTAATGTTAGAGAATACCTAACTTCTAAAATTCAAGAACTAGTATGTATAATGTATGAATTTATATCGTATATTATTGCAAAGCAATTAATTTGAATTAAGGAAGAGTCGTTCACAGGATCCAATCTTCGACAAGCTCGTAAAGTTTAATTATTTTTCTACGAAATTTCCTAGGAATTCTCGAGAAAGGGGTTTCGAACGATCGTGTAGAGTCAGACGAAATTTCCTCGTTATCTATCCAGCCGCGAGATGAAAAAAATCTTGAACGAGTTCGCTCGCAAAGTTTCCATCGCGTTGGCACTACTTCTCAAGACGTTTCTAAAGCTGCGTTTACATTGAGCAAACTTTTGGTCTAACAACTGAATCTTTCGTTGTCAAGTTGTTGGTGTAAACACATCAGTCCATCAGATTGAAGTGAATTTTTGATTGAACCAAATGTCTGGCTCAACCATTGTAACCGCAGCTCATTGTTTAATAAAATTATTACGGAAACTGCTCGTTCAGATGCACGTGAAAAATTTGTTTCGAGCGTTACGAAATGTTCGCAAAAAAGGAATAACAAATATTTGGGAAAATATTTTTGAACATTGATGTTTCTGATTGAAAGCTTCCTCTTTCATTAAAACTGTTTGATTAAAACATTTGAAATTAAATAATCGCGAAATGCGTTTATTACGTTCATCATCTTTATATTTTATTTCGCTAATGAAACATTTTTTTTTTTTTTTTTTTTTGTAAAAAAAGAGATACGCAACAGATAATTTAATTAAAAGTATTTCTGAGCCATGTCGTGCATCTGGAATGAAAAGTTTTTTCATACAATGGATTATTGTCGAATTTCGACAATATTTTCCCAATTATCGTTGAACAGTTTTTAATAAAACGGCCGTGAAAAAAGATGTTTAATATCAACATGGGAATTTCATCTGTGTTTTTGATTTAATTAAAGAAAAATTTGTGAAAAATCTGTAAACGAAATATTTCGATTAAAAATATCGCGGTGCTGCGATATCGTAACGTTTTATGCAAAATTAAAACTTTGTAAAATCCATACAAAAAAAAGAAAAAAGAAAAAAAATAGTATCGAGTTGAAATATCGCCATTCAATTCATTAAAACACTTTCCGCGTGATTTAATCTATTTTTCCAACGATTTTCTAGCTTCGTTGTTTTACATTTATCAAAATTGTCAATTCTAAAGTTAAACGATTCTCGGAATGAGATTGTCTTTCAATAATTTTCGAGATAAAATGTTTTCTAAATTATCCTCAATGTTCACTCTATATTTTCAGTAACTTTCACGACACTTCTCTTCGCGTTTTTCTCTTAAAGAAAATTTAAAAAATATTCCAATTATTCGCGATGGTCAATAATGAGATTCTCCAGATGTCCTTGTATAATAATTATATTATGGATCTCTGTGCAATTTCACGTTATGAACTTGATTAAATAAATGTAAGCAGAAATTTTATACTGAATATTATTAACAACTATTGCATTTTCGACATTTTATATATAGGTAAATATAATTAAATACACGTAGTTTGTAATAAATTTCCTATTTTTTCATGTAACTATATTAATTGATAAAATTTAGCGGATCATATTGACTCGGTCAAACTTCAAATAAATGATACTTTGTATGAACCTAAGAGAATTAATAGACGTGATGACTATAGTCAAGGTACATTCTCTTTGCGAGACCAACTTTTTTTGGGCTACGTCACAGCTTTTGAATATAACTACAGTTTATACTTGAAATTTTGGCCTGATTTGTTAAAAATCAAAGTTTCAAATAAAGAGAACGTATTTCTGCTTCATCCCAAGCTTTTAAGGTCAATGACTTACTCTTATTTCAAGGATAAAGTGTTCTTTAACCTTGAGATTCTAAATGAAAGATAGGTTTTTGTTTCAAGAAAAAAAAAAAAAGGAAAATTGAATGTATTTTAAAATGAAAGCTCTTTCTAGCTTTTAAGGTCAGTGATTTACCCTTGTTTCAAAGGTAAAAGTATTTTTTTATCCTTGAAATTCCAAATAAAGAATAGTTTTTCGTTTTAGATTTGAATCTTGTTAGGCTCGATCATTTCTGTTTGAATAAAAGACGTCACGTATGTTTATGTACAAAAGAAACTATGCACGATTTCAATTTTAAAATTTTCTTAACAACTACTACTATTAATTTTTAATACGAACCAAAATATTCTACGTACAAATCATTGCAATTTTAACGACAAAAATTAAAACAAACGGAAAGAAACAGCTCTTCATTGTACAAAGAGGAAACATCTAAAAATCTGTCATACCAGTAGTAGCATTAAAACTTCTTTCTTGTTTGCCAAAACGACAGCAAAATTGAAATATGAAAATTGAAGGATAGTAGCAAGCTTAAAATAAAATAAACTGCTCTCTCTTGCACTTGAGGTCAATAGCTTTCCCTTGTTCCAAGCGCAAAGTGTTATTCCAACACTCGCGTTCCAAAAGAGAGGGTAGTTTCTAGTTCCATTGCGCGACACGTCGGAACTCTCTATCCGAAGAAACAAGATGTTTGTTTCAAATATTGAACTTGCAGGGGAGTCTGATCCTTCTGGGGTCAAAGTTGCCGGGATCGAAGTTGCTTAATCTGAATCTCGTGCGCGCACGATCTTCAGCTTTCTCGCGGCCGAAGGCTTTCCTTCACCTTGACTTTTCAACACCGCAACTTTTCCGCCTAGAGTTTTCGAGCCCGGACATCTTTCACCCTGACCTTTATGAATCTTTCATCTCGACCTTGCAAGCCCACGACTTTTGTTTCTTCTTTTTTCCCGTTTAATTTTCTAATGCTTTCCACGTTCTACCTATAAATATTTTGCAACAATACCCGCATTCTTCTATCCGACGCGAAATCTTCGACTATCTTCAGCCTCATCTAGACGTTCTACGCCATGTTTGCCTTTCTTCGAGCAATTAAATCAGCCCAGCCTACCCGTTAATAAATCTCCCTGCTTTTATCAGTGATGCTTTTTATCCGCCGTGTATATTCCGGCGTATTCAAAAAAATCATTTCGCATTAGAATCACGGTTAAGTTTTTCCGTGGTTAAGGAAATCGTTTCAAATCTGCTTAATCTATTCGTCGATAAATTCTCGGCGTTTTAGTCACCAACTTTTTTCACGTTCAATTTCACGATTGTACTCACTATTTCTCGCGATTAAAGGGAAACTGTTTAAAGTTTATTTGACACGACAGTTAATGGATTCTTAATATCTGTTGTCAATTTTTTATTTCATACTCGAGTATATCAGTAACTATTGTTTACGTAAGTAATTAAAAAATCAGTTTTGGTCAATCTATTTATTTTGGGTCTGTCTGTTCGCGCGTAGTAGCGTGCGTAGCGTGGCGAGATCTTAGTTAGTAGATGCGTGGACTGTATGTATACTCGCGTGCTGAGATATTGTCGTCCCCTCGTTTGGTTTAGTGTCGCAAGAGATGAACCTTGTCGCTCGGAATTCGTAACGAATCTAACCCGTGAACCGAAGGAAAAGCACGGATGCTCTCTCGGTTCTCTCTCCTACGGCTATGGAGACTCGCGGGCGCAAGGTGGGGAACCAATGGCGGACGTGTCTCGCACGTATTCGGGCGAGTTGGTTTCACGCCACAACCCCGGTCGAGGGGTCAGCTTACCGCGGAATAAAACTCTCCCGAACACCGTTCAAAAACTTCATTTTTCTTACGCAGCGAGCATGTATATACATATGCAGTTACTCTTTCGTTTCTTATTTCTGTCATAATTTTATTACAGTATCGTTACGTAAAAGTTAAATTTACTATTTTTAAGTAAAGAAATCACCGTTTGACACATATTAGAACGCACCGATATTTCCAGTGTACAGAACGTGCAGCCGTACTTTTTCACCGATAACGTAGAATTTTTTCAACCCATTGCAGTCCTAATAAATTCCCGTAACTCCTAATACTACTGTCGTTTATTGCATCGCGTGATTCTAATTGTATTTCACATATTTCTCCTCTCTGACACAGTGTTCCAAAATTCAAGAGATTAAATTTCTTCATTTGTAAATAAAAAAAAAATTTCTTTATTTATAAAATTAAACATTTTCGAAACTTCTTTTTTTTTTTTTATTTATTTATTAAGTTTTAGAGAAAATTTTTTTATTTCCTTCGTGCGTAAAAGAAAGACAAAGAAGTTCCATAAAACTTGGTCATCTTCGTTCATCGTCGATGACAGGTCGCGATCGAACAGGTCATCCTGCAAGATGCAGCCGAGTGCATTCGCTATTCGCGCGGTGCTGGTCGCATCGGGATCGTCGTAAACCAGCGCGATAGGCGTGACACGTCACGGAGTTTGACGATACCCGGGCGTGCAGTAAAAGCGCGCAACCGGCACGGAAACAAACGTCCGTAGCGGCCGTTTATGGGGGTTTCGCATCGATCCGTTCCCAATGCATGAAATTAAGACGTTCCACCAGCGTCATCAACGACGCTCCGGTTTATCGCCGGCTCGTGACTGGGAGATCTGCAATGCGGACCGCCCGCAGACTCCGCGCGCGGCACCGCGTCCAGCGCAAAAATTACGACTCGCTCGGGGAACGGCGAAACTTCGTTCGGGGAACGAAAAACCAACTTCGCGGCCGCAGCGTCGGCTTCAAGTTGGTCGAAATGTAAATTTTGCGAGGTGAACGGGCTGGCTTGCTGGCCGGTATCGAGGACAAGTCAGAACGAATCACCGGCTTTCTGGACGTCTCCTGGATGGCTCTTGAGCGGGATGGAACGAGGAGCGCGCGGTGAATGGGAAAGAATTTGCAACGACGTTCAAGCGTTTGTGTGAAAGCAAGCCTCCTTGCGAATTTATAAAATTGGGAGTTGATTTGTAAGAGTAGCGGGGAACTGTTGAAAACGGGTCTTGAGTTTCGGAAATTTTTAACATTATTATCATTATTATTATTTTAATATTAGATTCATGTTGAGTCTTCTTCAAATTAAATTTCAATTACGTTTAAAAATTGTTCTCTCATATCGTGTCATTATCTGTTCGAATGCTTCTATACATCTTTTAATTTGTTGCATTTCAAAAATTGACGACAAAGAAACAAGAATTTCGATACACAGATTGGAAAAATGTTCACAATGGCAGACAATACATGTATATGAGCTGTCGAAATTGAAGTAAAAGAATTAGTAGCAGAACTGAATTTAAAATTTAACTATAGCGAAACAAAATTTTAATACTGGATAGATTGTAGAACATGTTCGTCGTAAAGATTAGCACACCTAAATCAAAGATTCAACGATAAGATACAATGCCAAATACTACAGAACATTCTGAAACTTAATTTCAAGTTCGTCGCGGAAATTGGTACACCGTGAAACCCGTCTGAAAGTTCTTAAATCAACGACTCGACGAATCTCTCATCGAGAGTCCGTTTGATCGCTCGACAAGCGTCGCAGTCCGTTCGGGTCGTTGGTTCTCGGTCGGAGGCGTTAGAACGAGAAAACTCGTCGCGGAGTCATCTTTTCGTGATCGTCGATGCGTGCCAGGCTGCTTAAACCGTGTCGACGTTCGTAGATCCGAGGGTGGGAGCGCGACCCGTCGAGGATTCGCGACGCCGGAACGGGGTGGTGGCGATGGCAAGCGAGAGGGGAATGCCACCGGAAGCTGAAAGAAGTAGCAAGCGACGACGCAGAAGTGCCGTCAAGTAGAATGCAAGGTGATGTAGACTCTCTCCTTGCTTTTGCCTGCTCGCACACACTAACCAGCCCGGTTCCCTACCCTTTTCACCTACGCCTCTTTCGGTTTCCTTTCATTGCTCGTCGGTTCTTTCCACTTTGCCTCCTCTCTTCTCTTCTCTTCTCTTCTGGGGGATGCTGCTGGTTTTCATTTGTGTTTCGCTGCTTTTCCCTGTTATTCTTTTTCTCTCCCTCTTCTCTTTCTTTTTGTCCTCCTCTCCGCCACGTGCTCATCGTGGTTTTTTCAGAGTTTTTATCTCCTCTCTTTCGTTTCCCTTCTTTTCCGACTGGTTTGTCATCCCGCCGGTTACGTTCGATCTCATTGACTTCGTCTTTATCGCGTGTATTTTTAGCTGCAGTTTCTCCGCTTTTGCTCGTCCCGATTCTTTTTTCTTTTTTTCTTTTTTTTTCATTTTATTTACACTGGTATCAATGTATCAATTGACTGTGAACATTGAAATACAAGAAATTCAATGAGGAGACAGAGGTAAACATTTGTCAGATCTTTTTCAACTCTCGTTACATGTCAAGTCGTAGTTTTCTTCTAGCTGTGAGCAGTAATACCCATTTAATTAAGCGATATTGAGTAAATTTTATCTGTAGCTGCAAAGCCACAAGATTTCTCCGTGTTACCTTTCCCAATGCATCATACTCTCTTTTACCCTCGTTAAACAGAAACACCATTCCGATGCCAACCTTCCACCTTTACCACCCTTTCGCTCTCCTCACCGCTTCAATCTCGGTGGAACGAGAAGAACGACGTTACGCAGTCGACCACTTGGGCCCTGCTCGATGCATTCTTCATTCGTCGCCAGTCACCGTATCCACCCTCCCTCGGTCGCCAACCAACTCTCTCTACTTCTCCTTCCCTCCGTTTCTTCCTTCAGCTCGCGATCTTCGACGAGAGAAAAGGCCACCGTGGCAACTCTGCAGGTTCGTGATTTCCAGACCGACAGCGTTCCCCTCGCCGATAACGCCTGTCACGTTTCCTCCTATTGAAACACGCGGACGTTGTTCCTCCGGCCGCCATTATTCCCTGTGTTATTTCACGCCGAAGCGTTGATCCAGCGACTGGATCCAGCGGCGTCCGATCACCCGGAAAGAAATCTCTCTGGGAGAAGAAGCTCGCTGCTGCTTCGAGAAAAATAGCTGGGAAAAGTGATTCGTTGTTGGTCGACGAGTCGAACTGCGAACTACGAGTCTCACCGGGTGAGTTTTCTTTCTTTCTTTCTTTCTTTCTTTCTTTCTTTCTTTCTTTCTTTCCTTTTATTCGGGGATACGATTTGGAGGGACGTTCGAGGAGTAGAATATTTTAGATATATTCGCGTTCGAGAGAGATGCTTGTTCCAGAGTTTTTGACAGCGTTTGGTGTGTTGAGATTTCTAATAGATTTCTATTCTCAACAATAGAAATCTATTATTTTTAACAGGAAAAAGAAAATCTTATTTCCAGTTATTAGTAACAAATAAATGTTTCTCTATTCTAATAAGAAATTTACTACCATTAAAGAAACTTGAATCATTGTACTTTATCTATAATAGTAACAAAGTTATTAGTAACAAAAATAAATTTCTGTGTTAGTAATAATAATAAATTAAAAAAGGAAATTTATTATTTAAAAAAAAGAAAAAAAATGAAACATAAAGTAACATATCTCCTTGCCAAAATTTTACAAAAACCTTCCTTCACTGAAATTTCCATTTTTATTAATAACAAATTTACCGATTTATTGATTTATATTTCTCTACAGCTAAAGAATATTCCGGTCCTAAAAGAACGAAAACTTGCAGCGCTAGTTTTCCACGATCTATTTCAAACACGATACTCCCCTTTCGATTCGTTTGCGAGAAAGGAATCACCCCGCGCCCACGGGTGTCGCGATTTTTGCGTCACGTAGCGGAGTTATTGCGGCAAGGGTTGTGTTTCGACGAAGGAAAAGGAGACAGGGGACGCGTCGTTAAAAATTGCTTTCCCCAGGGAGAGTATTTCTCTAACTGTCCCCGACTCGACTCGCCGTTCATCACCCTTCCTACCAATTTCAGACGCAATCATCTCGCTCGTTCTTTCTCGTTTTTCGCGTTAACCTCTACCGATACAGCCCGCGCGCGTCGTGTACACCGTTTCTACAAATCGCCTCAAAGCCACAAACATGAATTTTTCTTCCAAAACTCGTCTGCCTCATCATATCGTCCCCTTTGACGTTGCTTTTTTTTGTTCTTTTTCTTTTTTTTCACCGCTGGATCGATTTTGCCTTTTGTGCCAGCACAAACGATCGCTCTTCCTTGCGATATTTTATCTCTTTGGAATAATACTCGACGGAAGACGAATCTGTTTTTAAACTTTAAATTTCGAAATGATAGTTTTTTTCGTTATCTTATAATTTTTGTTTGAGCTGAATCTACCCTCTTTTCTTTCTTACATCCTTCGAGGGATGGTCTTCTCATTTTCACATGAACTGTTCCGCAGAGAATCCCGCAATTCACGGGACATATCGTCCGAAATAATTTCACTCAGAGTGGGAAAGGTCGGTGGGAAATTTTTCTGAGACGAGTTTATTGGATGATGCTCGTTGGAGGGGAGGCTGAAGGTAATTAGACAGCTGTCAAACAGGAACTGAAATTTCTACGCGAGTGGCAGCAGTTCATGGCTGGAACCTGCGTAAACTCGGAATATTATTTACTCGGCAAACTGCTTTCGGTAACTGAGTCCCTTATGCACGCGCAGTTCCGCGCAAACATCGCTTCTTAATGCTTGTATTTGTCTTCATTCCGCGAGCAAAACGCGGAAACTTTGCTCTCCCTTTTTCCTGTTTCTTCCTCTTTCCTTTTTATCGGTCTGACATTAATTTTCAACGACGCGATTTTTGCTGATTGCAATATCATCGGATAGAGTTCACGATATTGCGTATATTTGCTTGCTGCGAAAATATTCAAACACTTTTGAATATATTTTTATAGTGTGTTTAACATTGCGGCTGTGTGATTATTATTCCTAAAACAGATTTAGGAATAGTAATAAAGTGCAAATATAAACTTGTACGAAAATAAAATTTAGCTTCTTTAACTAGAGTTACAAAAATAGAAATTTACGACATTTCATTTACCTTTCATAAAATTCTACTTTTTAATAATACGACTGTGGAAAGAAATTTCAACGACTCGTTTAATATTCTTTTCATCAGTATGCTCTCCATTTCAATTCTACAAATAAACTTACGAAATTTCGATAAATTGAAATATTAGTAACACTGTGATGAATTACTGCTATCGATATAGATTTGTACACAAAATTCAAAAAGTTCATAATTTTGTCAATCTAGGAAACTCACGTCTCTTAGACCGTAATTGATAGAAAAATTATTCTGCCAAATGTCATAGAAACCGCTATACTTTGGAGACTTTATACATCATTTTACATTATAACTTTGCAATTTTACGCCCTGAAATTCCCTGAAATTACGAATACGTTAAAATTCACGGTCTAACGTGATGGTATATAGTAATATTTTACGAGTAATAGCAGCGTCTAAGAACGGTATTAATGCTTCCACTCACCTGACTGCAGGAAGGAGAGCCGGACAGGACAAGGCTGGCAGAAATCTGAAACAACATAAGAGGATCTGAAATTATGTTACACGAAACTTCGCCATCTGGTTTTAATCACCGGCCTGAGTAATGATTCAGTCACGCTTAGACACCGGCGCGTGCAATTTTCCCCCAGAAACCCACGGCTTGGAAATTCGCGGTGAAGTTCCCAGGAAAGGTCAGGGTACAGGGGGTGAATTTAATCAAGTTGAAATTCGCCGGAAAGTTCGGGGGATAAGGGAGAGACCTCCCTTTAGACCGGGGATTTCGTTTTGTTGCAACGAAAGAGGGAATGAAAATGCCTGCGATTAGAGCGAGCCTCGTCAAACAAGCAATTTCTCCGTGACATCAGACATTCAAGAATTCCACTTAACTTTCAACAACTGCCTGTTGAATTAACGTTATTTCATTCGTTAACTGTTCAAATATCCAATACTTTAGTAATTGTTTTGACATTGAGAAGAAAGTATGCATCGTAGAATATCATTTATTGCTAAAACAAACTGTTTATTTTTGCCAGAAACAAACGTAATACACGCGTATTATACGAAGACGATTTTTCTCGTCACCAAGAGAGTTACGAGATTGGCAATTCTGCTTGAAATTTTATTGATGTGCAAACGCTTGAATCGATACGAAACAAATTACAAGCGCGATCGCTCAGACAACGCCACGCCTACTCGAGGTTTACCCCACGCCCCCTCGCGAGTCATGTGACCCAAATGAACCAATCGCTAATTTTCGTTGCATTAGCGTTGCACTTGAAGCAGCCCAATTTTCTGGCGTCGAGCAATTTTTCGAAATGAAAGTCGTTCGAAGACGCGGATGGTGGAACACGTCGAGTCTCGAGGCTCGATGGCTGAACGATTAAAAGGGGATTGGTAGCGAAACAACGACGCGGAGAAGCCGAGGAACGCTTGGAACCTCCAACACGTTAATACCCGAGTTGCACGCGACGTTGTTCCGGTGCATAACGCACTCGATTTAACTGCGTTTAGTTTTAAAGCCCGCGGACCGTCCTCCCCCTTCTCCTCCACCCACTCTCCCACGGGCGATACATCGAGTTCCACTTCTCGTTTCCACCTGGCGTAACATTAACACCCGGACTCCCGGCTAATGTGCAGTCATGGAAGCCGGCTTAAACCGACGTCCGACAATCTGTTCACCTGTCTGGAGCGATCTTTTTCTCGGAGTTACGTCCGTCCTTTCTACCTCTTTACTTCCGGTTCCGCACTTCTCGTTCACTGACGTTGTTAAGACTTGTTTCGTTCCAACAACACAGTGTGAACTGGTTATTTATCGCGGCATTGACTTAAACTTTTTCGCGTAATAAAATTCTAGTCTTTCGTTTCTTCTCAGATTTTGCTGTCGATGAAACAACAAAGGAACTAATCACGCGGAACGTAGTGCGAGTACATTTCAATTCCAGTTCAGGCTCTCCGAGTCCTAAGATCCACAACTTTGAGTTGCAATCGAAATTGCAATTGGTCAACCACAAAGCTCCAAGCCAGTTCCAATTATGTTAGAAATCTCCGTCGAACTTCTCTCCTGAGAGAGAGAGACAGCTTGCCGCCCTCGAGGAGCTTTCGAGTCGGAAATTTTCGGCGGTAGGTTTGCGACAGAGAAGGAGTTGCTTCTTTCTTCGCTCTCACGGTGATAACTGCGCTGACCGGGCTCGATAACGCTTGCCCAAGGTTCAAGGCGACGAGGGTATAGTTAAACAAACGAAGGAATGGAAATTATTCGGACCGGCAGCTGACTCGACAGGTCGAGATGAAAATTCCGCGATGGAAGTAATCCGCGATACCTCGCAAGACCCTTCGATGGGAATTCCATGGCCGCCAGATCAGTCGAACGCTCGGTATGTATCCACGATCGATCGAGTTTAAGAAACGACCTAAATTATTCGTGTCCTAACCATTAAGTTGGCTTTCAATTTTTATTTTCAATTTATGTTTTTAATTTTAATTGGAGTTTACGTTAAATTTACACAAAATTGATAAAATGTATTTTCCTTCGCGGAATAATAAAATAATAACTTTTCAGATGTTGATATAAATTGTATCAACATATGATGTAATTATTAATTACGTTGGGCTGCAACAACCCCACGAATTATTTAAAATATAAGTGATTTTGAAAATACAAAGAAATCGATTTATTCTTCGAGGAATGGAATTAGATTTTTATTTCACTTTCATTTAAAGGCGAATTATCAAGGGAAAAATCGAGCAAATTCATTTCTAAAAATTGGAGTCCAACAATTTTATAAAATTTAAACAAACGGAAGTGTTTCCAATATTGTAATGCATTACTTTGATTGTTCGTTAAACAATTAATACAGATGAATAATTCATACTCTGAATCTGGAATATCGTGTCAATATTGTTCGATAATGATAGAATATTTGAGAACAATTCCTTAAATACCGACAAAAAGAATAATACCTAAAATATTGATTTTTTATTCAATATTCGAAACACGAACAAAATCAAGAAACCAGATTCATTTTCACAATACACAAACAAATCATGTTCAAGGATATGAATTTCAATTTAAATGGCTTACTTGTTAAATTGAGTTTAGAGTACTCCCTATCGCCTGCAGATAGAAATAAAACGCAATTTGAAAATTATATAAGAAACTGCAATGATTTTGCCAATTGTCACAAGTGTATATAGCGTGATATATGACAAAAAGATAAATTTAATCGAAATAAACAGGATATATGCACGCATTCGTCGAGAGGGGATGAGATTCCTCCAGTGTCCAAGGAATCTCTCGCCGCCATTATTGCGGAAATAAACCGAGCGCCTTTCGTTCCAGCGAAAAATCGTCACGATAAATCCTCGCGACTCGTTTCGACGATGTTATTTACGACGCCGATCTCACCCTGCTATATATCGTCCGATGCTGTTTATGGTCGGCCATTTTTTCGGCCGCTCTGGTTCTAACGAGCCGTCCGACGCTTTTAAGCCTAACAGGTGGCAGATTATCGAGCGGTCTGTTCGAAAAAAAAAAAAAAAAAAAGAAGAAGAAAGAAGAAAGAACAAGGGAATACGCTCTTCGTCGACGAACTCTCCACTTTCATAAATTCTGAATTTCATTTCGGTCGTTTCCAGCTGGCTCGTGGTCTCCGCCGGGAGAATTTAAACGATTCAATGTAACCGCGTTCTCTTACAGTCTTACAGCGTCTGGAGAATAGATTTTTACACGATTACAGGAAATCACGCGAAATGTACGTCGAAAATATAACGCTCAGATTTTGCGGAAAATTGGGACACACAGAAATATTTTAATTTTAATGCGTGAAATTCGCGACCCAGTAAATCAAGGGAAAGATTATTAATTGTGATAATAAAAATAATTTACGAAGCACGTCACTCGTCACAAAGTTCTGAATTTAAAACAACTTTAAATCGAGGTTACGCTGAAAAGTACGTACATTGCGTGCTCGGCCAATGAACTATATCTTTCTTTCGCTATTGATTTTTCGTTCAAGTCCTGGAATTATAACCGAATGCACGTCAGAATCCGAATAAAAAGAAAAATTGAATCTAATTGATATATATTATCGTGTAAAAAAATTTCGGAACGCATTTTTCCATTTTCCATTTTCCACAGTGAAAAACAATAAGTGATTGAATTATCCGTGTACTTGAGACAATCAAAACTACATGGTTCCATTAAGAGAAATGAATTTCTTAAAATCTCTTCGAAAATAATTTACGCGAAACCAAACACCTCTCGTCTCACTCTGTGCTTTTGACAATTTTAATCTCTCGCGAGATGTTCCACCGCCTTCTCAAAGAGAGAGAGAAAAACACGCAGTACATTCGTTCTACCGAATCCACTTCTCTGCGAACCTTCTGAAATTCAACGCGCCCCTGTTCCACCGCCCCTCTCCCTCGAGATCGCGCAAGAGATCGGTTCGATCAACAAACTCCCTCGGAACGAGCAGTCCCTTTGTTGGCAAACGCCGGCAAGTGTCGCGTCTTAATTTTTGCCAGTCGATTACGCCGAAGCTGTTGCTCCGCGCCAGCCAGCCAGCCAGCCAGCCAGCCAGCCAGCGCGAGACCGAGACCGAGATCGAGATCGAGATCGCGAGTGCGAGCGCCAGGTTAATTTCACGGCGTGGCGAGCCGTGCAACGCGGCGAAACGACGCGTGACCCAGTTAACTCGCTTGTTTCCCGGTGCATCGACCCGAGCCAGCGTTTATTAAGGGCGGCAAAAGGGTCGCGGAGTTGGACAGGGACGAGATGGGCCAGCGTCGCTGGGTAAACGTCCCTTAATTAAGTTGTCTAGTCCGCCAGACCGATCCGTCGAGTCTTCTTTATCGAACAGGGGGTTGGTTCCTGATGCGAAATCGATGACACGCTCTTCCTCTCCAGGAGAGTAACCCTGTCTCGTCCTCTGTTTCCCCCCTTTTTCTCCGTTTCTCATCCTCGTTCCTTTTTTTCTTCTCCTTCTTCTCTATTTCTCTCTGTCCGTGGAGGGAGAGATGTTCAATAAAAATTCCTGGGGAGCCTCGACCGACAGGAAATGTCGTCGGCGAAGCGCGTGCACGAGGCGCCGCTCCTCTCGCAGCATCGAGGCGGAATTTCACGGGGCCTTCGAACGGGGAGACGAGCGACCAGACGAAGGTGGCTTTTGAAATTCCACGCGTAACAGGGACGAGCAGGGTCCTTTAAACGGTTGTTCCGTTCGCGGCCAGATCGCGCAGTACAGTCGAGCCTCTCTGTACTCTGTACGGGCGGAGAAATAACATTCACTTGGGCGAACGTCGTACGTCAAGTAATAACTGCGGCTGGCGGATAACCAGCAACGAGAATCACGCGTCTGACGCCGTGATTCTCTCGAGGAATTGGGAATTTTTGAGAACGTGTAGCTGGAAGCAGACGTTCTTCCCGTGGTTTGATTTTAAACAGGCTGACCCGACTAACAACAGGTCAACACGTGACACTTTTGGTGGCCATTGAAGAGTTTGTCGTTCGTGCGACCATCCTAAATAAATAATAATTCTGATTTAAAGAATATGTCACGTCATACAGGTTGCGTCATGGACATACATACATACTTTCATAAATAGAATTCTAGAATTAAACGTTTACAAATGCAACGGAGTTAGAAACTACTTCTCATCATGGAATCATTAGTTCGATTTGAAGAATACTTTGTATTTATGAAATACAAAACTATGTATAAAATATTCGGAATATATTGCTAGTTGTAATAGCGAATGGATCAAAATGAATCTCTGTCTAATTTTCGAAAAGTATCCGATGTCAAAAATACCAGCCTCGAAATTCAATTAATTTATTCGACTAATCATTGTATCGCGGAGAACAAGGCTGTTCAAGAAATTTCACATCAAATAAATGACAGGCCAACGAAATAAACAGACTACCAAGATTGTGCGCGTCCATGGAATATTTACATCTTCCACGTTTTTTTTTTTTTTTTATGTACATTTCGCGTATTAAACATTTTTTATCCTTTCTACAATTTCATTCGACATTTCGAGCATAAATTTCCACGAAAAAAAAAAAAAAAAAAAAAAAAAAAAATTCACGCGGATACGCATAGTCGATCAACTCGGACGATTGTTAATGCAGAAAATTGCATTTGTCCTCCCCCTTCCACCCGCCGCGCAACTAAATTCAGAACAATATCGCGCGCGTTATAAATTCATTTCGGTGGCTCCCAGTCAAATCCCGGAATTGAAAACGTTGACTCTTCAAATTTTCGCGTTTGCCAACTCCGCCCCGTTAAATTACCGTCATTATATAATCCGTCGAACGGATTGACGCACGGCTGCCGAACCCGATTGCAATTTGCCGCTGCATGTAATTTTCCAACGATCCCCCGGATGCCGCTTTGTGCCCGTTGCAGCGAGTGGTTATTCACGGAGGCAGCACGCGCGGCCGTGTTTTCGTTTTCATCCGTTTTCAAACGGCCGTCGCAAACGGCCCCGCTCCTCCCATTAAGCAAGAAGCCGATTGTCCCTCGCGCCCCGGCAATAAACGCGAAACCGAAACGCCAAATGGAAATTTCGAATTTTCTTGTTCGTTTATCGGCGGAGCTTAACACAGCGTGGGTTTTAATCAGGTCTGTAACGAAATAGGCACGTAAACGGAAGGGGAGTAATTTGACGGATGACACGTAATATTAAAATTGTGTTAAAATACAAACGACGGCGATTAAAGTGTAAAAGTGTAAAACGCGGTGTAAAGGGGAATATAAATAGCGAAAATTGGCATCTCAACTGGGTTAATTTCTCCCACCTCGATCCTCGAATTTTCATGTTCCAATCTGACTTATAAATTAATCTCGTTTGGAAATTAATTAACGTGTTCACGTCGCTTACTCACTGTTCTGAAACTTTCAGAAACTTTAAGAGTACGTGTATTTCGCTTTCGTAAATTCGTAAAATTACGAATCGACCAGATCGGCCATTCCGCCGTCAACAAATCTCCAAAGTCGGATCAAGCGAGTCAGGACGGAACTTCTGACGTAGCCGGCGATTGATTCGCTTCGTGGAAATCCTCTCGCGGGAGGCGCAATTAATTTGACGAATGGTTCGAGTTACAGAGAATCTTGTCCCCGTGACTCGAACAGACACAGAGTGATCGACAAAAATTCCTCTGGTTCGTTACGAGCGCGAACACAGCGTGGATTCTATTGATTCGTCGCGTCCGTTTTCTCTCCGAACGAATCGTTTCCATCGTTCGCGACGACAGGTCGCAGAGAATTTTCCCTGCCGAGTGAAACGACAATGTCAAACTTCGAATGACGGTATGGTAATTTGCTCTCGCTTCGTCCGAAACTTTGAGTATTGTCATGTAAATTTTAGCAGAGCGTTCTCGAGATTGCGGCAATAAGTAGGGGAGAAGAAAGAATAATACTTTTTTCCATTTAAGAGTTCGTTTTCGAGGAAATGGAGTTGTCGAGTATACTTGAATTTAGCTAATTTAGGACTAGATAGGCGCGAATAAGCAACAGGTGGTTATTCTACGCGCGAAAGTAAGCGAGAAACGTCGAATGAAATTTTTCTCCACGGGAAGCTTTGTTTCCCGGAATATTAAATTTGAAAAAATTGCACCAAGTGCATCCAGAATTCTGCTCTAACGTTCATGGCTCGCTTCTGCGCACGGATATAACTTCCTGCTCGTTGTTCATTCCCGTGTGACTGTTTCTCGGTTTGTTTTTCCAGCTATTTCACTTCACACAGTGTTTCTAAAAGGAAGGTTGGAAGATTTTTTAATACTAGAACTGACCAATTTGTAATTTTTCATGAAAATTTTCTAGATTTACCAAAGTATAAATGATCTGTCTATAAAATATCAATATGAATACAATTTGTATTATAGACTTTTTCTGTTACAATTTTTACACGTTACTGGTCGATAGTTTTTTCTAGTATTAAACTTGTTTAGGTTGAAGAGAACGTAAGATGAGAAGGATGAGAAAAAGCGAAAGTTGCGTTTAATGGCTTTTCGTCTCGGAGTCACTGCCTAAGACTCGTCCAGTGGGGCTTGATTGTAACTACCCGCTAAGGCTGGCCCCCCGATCACCCATCCTAAGCGGGGTTTCGCTTTACTTAACGTCGGAGATTGGCAGGACCTCGACGCTGTTCGAAACTCGTAGTTGAGGAATCCTAGGCCGCTACAAGTTGTTAGAAAGTAATGTAGTTTCGTCGAAGAAGATTCCAATTCATTTTCTCCTCCCACATTGAATATCTCCTCCAACTGATCATACATTACGTGCACGTGAACGCATGAATGAAAATCTACATAAAAGTAATACTTGTATCTCCTTTCTTCAAACAACAATCGAAGAAACAGAATTCAAACGAATGTCGACAAATTACAACAAATTTAAAAAAGTGACAAAAAAACTGCATCTCTTTGGAAACTGTACGTTTTCACCTAAACGTGTAAAAATCCACAATCTGCAGATTCCTTCGTTCGACTTTCCAGTATCCAAAAGAAATTCGCGCGACAGCGTTCAAGAGACGTGGAAATGGATGAAACGAGATTATTCAACCACCGGAGAAGAAGGAGGAGACGATGGAGTCGCTCAAAGACGCAACACGCGCGATTTACAGCGGCGAAAATTGCGGCTCTCAACGAAATTAAAGGCCGTTTCGCACGTCGAGGCACCAGCGTTTCGAAAATTGCGCGTGCGATCAGAAGCGTACGCGAAGCACGTGCTCCGTCGGTATTCGGAAGCGTCGAAAATTCCGGTCGGATATCTCGCGAGTGAACGATGGAAACTTTTCAATCGTTGCGAGATGGAAGAACGAGAGCGAATGGGCGAGGAAGGTTGGTTGGAAACGAGCCAGCCTCTGTTCCTGGTTGTCAGACTTGGTTGATTCGGGTCCTTTCGATTAATCAGTTTGGTTGGCTGAAGGGGAAAGCTACGGAGAGACCGAGCGAAGGGAAATTGAAAAGCATTCGGGGAGCCAAGTGCAGTGGGATTAGAGGCCGAGCAACTCGCCTGAGAACGTGATCTCAGAGTGATCTTTGTCGCTCCCTTCGACGCTTCAGGGATATTGGCAGAACAGGCTCGACGAAAGTTTGCAAATGTTCCACGATTTTTAAATTTCTATTTTAACGCACTTGTTAAACTGTTATTAAAAAGAAAAATATACTGGCATCTTGACAATTTTATCAAAACATTTAAAATTTAAATTCATACAATATAAAATATAAATTTTATTATGTCTGCGTCAAATATATTTGCCTGCAATCCAAGCTCAATATTTTCTTCCGTTGAATATATCGGAGAACAGACTTGATGAAAGTTTTGATACAGAGATTGCGAATGTTTCATATCTGTAGTTTGTTATTCTCAGCCGTATCGTACATTATAACTTCTTGAGAACGTAATTTTAAAGCCAGATTGGAGGATGGGAGAATGTTTTATATCTGCATTTTAATATTCTCAGTTTTATCGTATGCCTTAGAACTTTAATATAACCTAAATATATGTATAGGTTTTATGTATCTTAATATCGTGACGAAAATATTGAGGAAAACGGGAAAAAATATCAAACTATCGCGAATAAAGGAGTATTTCATGAAAAGAGAAAAATTCGCACGTATAAGGGATGAAGTATGATTAAACAAGGTCGGTATTAAAACTTTGCAATCAAGGTTTCGTGCTAATTTTCACTTGATTCAAGCTGTTATTCGTAATTTCGAGTTTTATACTTTCGAAAGCTAGTAACGCCTATTCAGGTGTATTTCTGTTAAATCCATCAACAAATAACATTATATAATATTAAACAAGCGATATTTACTTGTCCAACGCGTGTGTACTGTCACAGTAATAAGTTACCAATTATTCATATACGTGCATTTTCCCAGTTAAAATACGAGATTAAACAGAGCGTTGGTTCATTTGATGAAAAAAGTATGCACGTCGTGATTATTAAATATCAAAATTTTTGAAAATGAGGATTACAGAAGAAGAACGAATTATTTATAGATAGAAGCAAAATTAACGCGATCCTTCGTGTCTGTTCAAACGTCGCAGGTGATTCAAACTCGGGACAAACTTCAACATTAAGCTTCAACAGACAATCGAAAAAAATCGAAGCGCAAAACTGTTGGTAAATAAAATACGTAGAGTTCGAGCTTAGTTAATCTCGCTCCGAGTGGACGTCAGCGCGAGAACAATCCCAAGTCCGATCCGCTCGCTTAACGCAACAATAATTCGCTCGGCAGCGAACCGCGGCGATCGAGCGAAACCTCGCCAGTTTCACACAACTCGGACTTACCCGCGAGTTTAAACCGTAACGGGGCTCACTCGACGCGATTCAATAGCGAAACTTGCGAGTTTCGGCTCCGCGGCGTTCACGGTTACCGAGGCGCAGGTAAACCTTCTAATTGCCAGCAGCGTTTCAGGTACGCGGCATTATTCGAAGCCTCGGGTTGCGCGCTCGATAATGAACCAGCGGCGGGTCGGTGTTCGCGACGTTCGGCGTTGCGAACAAGGGTCGAATCGCGTACGTTGTTGGGATAACAAGCGAATTAATTTCCCAGCCGTTTCGATTCGCCGCCCCAACGCGCTCCTTCGGCCCGTCGATTGACTTACTTCCGGCGCCCGTTACGCAACCCGCAAACCCCCAAATAGCCTCAGCTGGAAGAACGAGGGAAACTGTCGTAAGACGCGCAATGATATTTGTTGGTCGAACTGAGAACATTCATTGGAAGGACGGCGGTGAAAAATACTTGATGGTTAGAGAGAGTAAAATATTTATCGAATTTTTTCTCTCGTTTGCTTCTCGTCGGAAGAATCGTTGTTTGGGATTTTACGCGGAGCTTCGTCCAGAGAGAAGAAAGACGGGTCAAGATGGAAAGACTATTTATCGGATTCCTTGTACGTTTAGAACTCTTTGCGCGCTTCGTCTCGGGAAAACGTTTGCTTCTCTTTTGTGAAAAATATCTTCGTGAATATTTCATTTAGATGAAATTTTATTTAGAAAAAGACGAGTCGAGGGGAGCGGGGCAACATTTAACGTCGAAGCAGAGAAAGCAGCGAAAGAATGTTTATCGGATCTTTTTCACCTTCTTCAGAGTTCTTCGTTTCATTTTTCTTGGCAGAGTATCTTTTTTTTTTTTTTGATTTACTTCGTAAATTCGTATTAAGCGAGATTCTATTTAGAAAAGAAGTGGATTATGAAGTTTGGTTGAGGCGCGTTTAATACCAAGAGAGAATGTTTATCAACTCCGTGATACTTTCAAAGTTTTATGTTAAATTTTCCTCGGAAGAATATATTATTTATTAATTACCAAGATCGTCGCCATTTGCATATAGATAGAATTTCACTTCGATGAAAATTTGATGGCGACAAAGAAGAAAAAGAATGTTTATTGAATTTTCTTTATTCCATTTTTCTTAGGGAAATGTATTTTTAAACTCGTCTCTTGAGTATTTACTCGGAGAAAAATATGGATTGAGGGGTTGAGACGAGTTTGACGCAGAGGAAAAATGTTTATTAAATTTTTATAATTTCGAGATTCTTTGCTTCGTTCTCCTTGACAGAATATTCTCTTTTTAATTTACGAAGATTTTTCACTTTGCAGATACTGGATGAGATTTTATTTAGAAAAATGTAGGATTAAGGGGACGGAAAGCATTTAACGAGAGCGAGGAAGAGCAAGAGAAGAACATAAAGAGATTATATTTCTGCTGCATCTGTTCATATTAAATTTGCAATATTCTCAGTTTTATATTCTTTGATATGCTTAGAGCAAGTTATTCGATCAGGTTTGACAAACATACCAGGTGAAGTTCTATCTTTGAAAAAATAGTTTGCGTGATTTGAAAATAGAAAGAATTTTCATATCAAGTTCGTCTAGGATTTTAATACTTTTTAAAGCTACTTGTTTGCTCATTCTTCAAAGAGTTTACGAAGATTTCGTTTTACATGGAATTTCATTACGGGACGGGTAACGCTGCGTTTTATTAATAACTGAAGAGGAACACTCGATGAAATTTCTTCATTAACGACACGAATTACAATTGAATACTAGGAACTACCGCTGAAATACTCGCTGACATATTCATAGGAATCTCAACTCTCAAAGAGTATCCTTGAATCATAGATGGCTGCAGTAACTCGTTAGACATTAGGTTAATAAGAATTTAATAGCGAATTACTTAATCTCGTTCCTACAGGCTTTAATCAGTCTTTACGATAATGAATTTTTAAGTTCTACCGCATTATAATTTTACTACTTGCTACATATTCGTCTAATTAATAATAGATTAGCAAATAGAGACGTAATTTGCGAAGCAAAGCATAAATTAGTAATAAATTGAATTGAATTGATTATAAAACTGATACCAGACGACGCGTGAACGTGTAAAGTTAAATTGAATTAAAAATTCCAATAATAATTATTTAGCGTTGACATCCAACGGCGCTGATTAAAATTTAAAAACAGTTCGCCGTGGAACTCACCTGTGCAATTAACGGGCCGTCCAATAAATATACAACTTGGCGGAACTTCTCCAGCTTCGCGTCGCATTGACTTTCATTGGGAAAGTTTCGAGTTTTCCAAGTTGGACGCGCGAGGATAAAACTTGATAGAAGCCATCAGGAGCGGACAAGAACCGATCGAATCAATCGACCATGTGGAACGAGTAATTGCTAAATAAACGCCGGGCCGACGATGGCCGCTCGGTAAATCGTTAATTCGCAATACCGGGAATAATAACGCTGCGCGATGAAATATTCACGCGAATATTTGTCCAGTATCCTCCGTTCGTCCGTTCGACGATTATTTCGGAAATTGTCAGGCGAAACGAATTTCTAAACGGGCTCCCCTTTCCTTTTCCTTCTCTCGCGAAAGAATTACAACACTCGCTACGAGGATTCTGTAATACGTTTCGCTCAGCGAGCTGCGAAATTATCGAAGGCGAACGTTCTCGTTGTCACGAGAGCTTTTACGGGCTTCCCAGAAGTTTATGGAGCTCGGAAGTGTTGAAGCTCGTTCTTTATTTTTAACACCGGAGCAGTAAAACTTGCACGAGTGAAACTGCAAACGAATGCATTTTACGAAAGTTATCAAAAGGTGTATTCTAAGGCTGATGAAGCTTCTGCGAAAAATTAGAAATTTTGTCGAGCAAGTTCTGTCCGCGTTAAGACTCAGATCTGTTTCGTGATTGACAATCTATAGATTCTTTCTATCGAACAATTTTATATAAGTATACATTATACAATTTGCTTGGTATTATTTTTTCGTATTTCGATATCTTTCGAGACATTTTAGGAAAAGATATCTCGGGAAAAAGTTTCGCAGGTAATTATCTGCGTCAGCGCAGTTGCTGAATGAACTTTGACACACAAACGTGCTCCGATATACTAAAGTTAAATTAATAAAAATTTAAAAAGTTGAATTAAGTTTGAATCGAGTTAACGAAAACTTGAGTTCAGCCGAGCTTGAACAGCTCCAGGACGGTATTTAACTTCAGATTTCTGATCTCTTACAATGTCTCTTTAAATATATTGATATACGAACATAGTCAGAGACGTCAACTAAATCTCTGTCATTTCAATTTTTCGAGACAAATACAACGCTTGTCTCGAAACTTTTCAGGGAGAAAGGGGTTTGTACGTTTTCACAAATCGTCGTTTTAATGACGTGAGAAATACATAATATTGTATGTATTTCGTTCAGCGAAGTGCATTCTACAGGCTGGTTCATTTTATCGTGACGGCGTATTCCACGTTAAAAAGAAAGAAAGAAAGAAAGAAAGAAAGAAAGAAAAAGAGAACAGATTAAAACGCCGATTTCGATGTTTCCGAATGGTCGTTGTCCGTTTGTTAACGTTCCATTAAATCGAGGTGACAGTCCAGAGAGGGGCGATATTTCCATACAGCGCGCTTCGAATGCATATTGCATAAGATTCAGTTGACCGAAAAACAATCGAACAGGGAATGCGTTCAATTGCTTGCAGAAAACGACGAAAAAAAAAAAACAACGCCAAGTCGACTCTTTTTTCCGTGTATTAGCATTCTCTGGACGTCCCGGTTCGTGCGCCAGTTTGTGTCCTTCTTCGGAGGCAAGATGACGATATCGCAGATGTACAGGGTGTCTCGATTTTCACGGTACAAATATCATTTTCCTTCCGAGAATCGCTTTTTATCCCAACGCTGTATTAAATTGATTATACTTTTATTAATTAAAAAAAATTAATCGTCTATTAGTTTGATAATAAATTAAATTAATTAAATAAGACAATCGTGAAGAAATAAATCCATGTCTAATTATTATACAATATCTTCCATAAAATCTTAATTTTATTGTTAATAATATTCTTGTCAATATAATCCCTGTGTGAACAACTAATTAATTTCAAACCCAATTGACTTAGAAATAATATTCCAGATATATTAATTATTATTAAATGTAGATAAAATTTATAAAATATATATCTCATTATATATATAATTCGTAAAATTCCACGAACCAAATATATTGGAATTTTTACTAAAAATGACAGATTTAAAATTATTTATATTTAAAATATTTAATATTTCTGAAATATAAAAATTTAAACTCTTGAATAAATTTAACAAATTAAACGATAAATATAATAACGTGTTCTTCATTGCTCATTCTACGCGGAGAATATATCGTTTGAAATTTATATAATAATTTATTATTGACATGAGACAGAATTACGTCATATCGTTGCATATAAATATCGTATAACATCATTAATATAATTACTAACCTAATTCATTAAAATCTGCAAACAACTGAAATATTCGTAAGCTGCGTAGAATTTGAAACAGTATCGAATTCGAGGAAAATTTTGAACAGCGCGGTTCGTCCAGCGGCGTTGAAACAGTTGAAGGAGGAATAGAAATTCATGATTTTATTCGGAGGAATAGAAATTCATGACGATGACACGTCGTAGAATCAGCGCGCGCGATTTTCGTCGCCCGCAGAACGACGCTCGTTGCGGCCTTTAAAGAGGAATCGGCCCTCGCGCAGACGATAACCTCGGTTTTCATCGACTTGGCCGCCCGCCAAAGGAATCTGCTTTAATATCGCGTGACACGTGCATGCCGTGTATGCGTGTGTGTATTTAGGTGAATTCGACGGAAGAAAAGGGGGACAGGTGCATAGACCGGTGTAGCTGTATGTCTACGTGTATTTGTGTTAAGCTCTCGTTTTGACAGAGGTTTGAAATATTACGCAGTTTCTCTGTTGCAATCTGTCGCTACTTATTCTTATCGCTCTTCGACGAAACTCCTTCGATAATACTCCATGATCGTGTTCTCCCAATTCTTACAGCTTCGAGAAACAATCTCCGTACGACATCTTTCCATTTTAGTTTTTGTTGCAATAATAGAAATAGAAATTCGTCCGGTGAACGTTCGAACGTTGAAACTGCGAACGAACCCCAATCTTCTTTTCGAAGGATCCAGAGTTGTTCAACTTTTTACAAATCTTTCATCTGGATTTTGAACGTTTTTAATTTGTTTGACAAGGATGTAACGATGCAATTGTAAATAAAAATTTATCGTGGGATTATTGAAATGAGGTAAAAGTCGTCGCTGTCTCAAAATAAAAATTATCGCTGTCAAGATCAGTATCTTCAACCGGTGGGATATCACTATAATTAATATAATTTCAACGTGACGAGAAGTTAATAATAAAAATTCGCATGAACGAAAATCATTGGAGGGAGGGGAGGGGGGATGTTCATTCATTGGACAAGTTGCCCCACGTGATGCAAAATATGATTCATACTGAAGGCTACGAACTCTGTTTCTGTTTTTCCCTTTTCTGCGATATTTTTACTTTCAAAATTTTGAAGTTGCACGCCACGGCTTCGAGAGATACATACATCCAATGTTTCCAAAGGCCGAGTGGCCTGACTTTTCAATAAATTTTAATTCCAGAGCGGAACTCCCTTATTGGAATAGTCCCCAACTTTCTTTTAAACTTCATTATTCCTCGAGTTCCGCGGCGGATAGATCGAAGTTCCTGCCAAGGAATGAATGAAGTTTCAGCTTCGAAAGTTTTACTCTTGCCTTGTCAACATTTATTAAAAATGGGAAAGTAGGAAAGTTGTCGCGTGACGTCAAACTGTCAGAATTCAAGAAGGTTCAAGATTTAAACGTGCGTAAACATAATTTATGATCACTTTGTATTTCATCTATACTAATAAATAAATAACTAATAAATTATTAACGTCAACAAGCGTATTATAATTGGAGAAACTTTCTTCTTGGTACACTGGATTGATCATTGGAAGATATTATTAATTCGTATTGGAATTTAACAATGTTGTACGATAAAAGAAACAAGTAGTAGTTGACCGTTTATACTCGAACGGATTTCATGTTCATCTACATTTTATTATATCAATTAACAGTAATGGAGCAATAAATATAATGTGTTGACGTGATACAATAACATGACGAACGCAGTAGTGACAAATGAATATAAAAATTTGATACTATACGTGTTGATACGAGTGTGAGTAGTAATGGCTCGTGTCTAGTCAGACAGACTGTGTACTTACTACTCAGATTCTATTTACGACGTCTCTACACTATTGTACAAAATATCAACTACCTTCAATTGACTTCAAATCTCGAATATTACTTTTACGAAACTGATGGTAAAAAATTTCACCACGAATCAATAATAAGTCGTGCAGTATATTTATCAACGATTGATCTTTATGCAAGATTCTATCACGATCAATAACTCACGAGATACAAGTCAACACGAGTGAAACAAACGTAAGTAGTGGAGCACTATTCATATTCAGACATGTTTCATATTGACCCTATTATATTCACAAAATACTACAGATGTAACAACGTTAAAATCATGCGCAACATATCATTTTCAATTCCTCTCAAAAGCTTCAAAACAAAACGACTGAAACGTCTAGAAAATCCAACGAAGCAACGTGGTTGATTTGTCTCGATTCGTCACTGATCTTTCGAATTTCAACGGAATTCAGAAAAGAACGAATGGAAAATGGAACGAAAGCGGAGAGAGTGGCGCTATTCTGAAGATAATGCAGCGCATTATATCGATTCGGTTTACTCCGCATTCTCAGCTGGTCGCGTTTTCACGCGTGTTGCGCATTGTTCGGACGAAACGCGTCGGCGGCCATGCAATCAGCGTGCATTTGCGAGCACGCGCGCGTCTGTTTCACTCGCCGCCGGAGCTTTCCCTGGAAATTCTATTTGGAATTTTTTCTCTTTCTCTCCTCTTTCTTTTTTTTTTTTTTTTTTGCGGCGCCAAGTTGAATCGAGTTTCCTCGAGGTTTAATTACGCGTGCCACGCAACGTTTCTCGTGGCGTTCCGCTGCCGGAATTCAGCCCGCTTTGCCCTCCGCCACGGTTAATTACAACCTGACCTTTGATCTTGCGAAACGGTGCCGCATCAGGACCGTGATGCTCGACTTCCGCTACGTTTTCCATCCGGTTGAAAGAAAAATTTCTGGAGGGGGGAATAATTGTAATCGCACTGTCGCGAGATCCGCGAATATTTTATATTAATGCGCGTGTCGCTTTTGCGGGGAGCTTTATTACTCGATCCCTTGATTCGTGATATTTTATGCCGCTGTATTTTACATGTCGCGAATGGTTGGTTTTACCGAGCGTGCGGAATTATTTGGGATTCAATGGCTGGAAGTGTTGTTGTTCAATAACGGTTATTGGACGATGATTTAAAGATTGAAACTCGACGGGCTAAACACGATTTGTGTTTCGTTAAATTAACGTAGTGTAACGTCGTTCGTTGATGTAACGAAACGTAGATGCATAATATAGATGAAAACTGGACGACTTGTACCCCAGATTTGTCTCACTGAAAGGCCCAGACAACAACTGTACTGACTAGGAAACGAAGACAACTCTTTTTGCCATAAAATTTTATCGATATAGGCGCCACTCCTACTCGAGGTCTATCTCACGCCCCCTCGCGAGTCACGTGACCCAAATCAACCAATCGCTAATTTTCGTTGCATTAGCGTTGCACCTGAAGAGGCCCGATTTCCTGGGTTACCCTCGCTAAAAATCACTTTCAGTGATAATATGTACATCAGACTGAACCACAAACTAGTTGCTTGTTTACTTGTTTAATTATTACTATATATCTGTTACTGTCACGTAACAATTTTCATGCATGTATCGTGTGTGTTTTCTGAAAAATGAATAGTCCTGATTGACATACGAGTATCAAACGCGTGAGAAACAATGAATTTATAAATTGAAACCGACGGAAAGCCTAGAAAGAACTGAAAGACGGAAAAATATCCAAACGTCAAACGAAATTCCGCACTCTCGTTAAAAAGAAACTCGCCAGTTTCCACCTGTTAATCCAGAATCGCCCCGACATCCTTTAAAATCTCCCCTGCAACGAAAGTTTCGTACACACGCGAGAAAACCTTCGCGAGAAACGAACGCCGACTTTCCTTCACCTGAGCGCTCTTTCTGCACACGCGTACGTACGTTTACACGAGTCAGGAACACGCACATGGCGAAGGGTTAGAAAGCTGGGCCACGATGGCAACATCCCGGAAGCGAGGATCGATATCCAGACACGCCATCGCTAGCCTCCGCCCCCTCCTCCCCGTTCCACCCTCTTTTCATCCTCTTCTTACTTTACGTTTTCGACCACCTCTCCGAAGTCCTCCGACTATTTTTTTCTTTCTTTCTCCTTGGCTTACATTTCGTCGCTCGTCTCCTTTTTCTTTGCGTTTCTTCTCGCTTTTTGTCTCTCTATTCTCTTCTTTTCTTTCTTCGTTTCGATTTCTTTGCTTCTTCCTTGTACCTCTTCCCTCTCTTTGCTCTCTTCTTATCTTCTCTGTTATTATTTCTCTTTTTCTTCTTCCTTCTGTTTTTTTTTCTTGTTCTTCATCTCTGATTTTATATTGCTATTTCTTTCTTCTTTTTTCTTTTTACCTTTATACGCAGTCTTTGCGCTCGATTTTTCTCACTTTCTCTCTCTGTTCCTTCTGGGTTAGCAGTGGCAATTCACGAACTATGTTCGCCGATAGTACGGACAACTTGCAAAATAATATACCGTCTGGAGTTTCCACGAGTTTCCACGATCGCAAGTGCTGAACGTACTAAATGAATTGGGACAACATTATGTATCACGAACAATCAACTTATTAAACGCAAAGTCGATTTTCCGCCAACTTTGAGACAGTATTTCCAATCCATCGATAGTACATGTATATACCATTATCTCGAAGAACTTAAAATCTTTTAAGGATTCAAGTCAGAAGAGTCACAAATTTTCAGATCCATCAGTTTTTACCTCCTCGCACAGAAACAGCAAAATTCGATACCAAAGTTTGATAGCCATTTATTTCTTCCACACTCCGTGCATAAATACGTAAGCATAAGCAACGTGGACTCGACAATATTCTCCGTCTCTTTTTTATCACTGAAAATGATGTTAGCGGCGGTAACCCAGAAAATCGGGACTCTTCAGGTGCAACGAAATAATAATGCAACGAAAATTAGCGATTGGTTGATTTGGGTCACGTGACTCGTGAGGGGGCGTGGCGTAGACCTCGAGTAGGAGTGGCGTTGTCCGGTACTGAGCGATCGCGCCTGTAATTTATTCAAATGTTTGCACATCGATAAAATTTTATGGCAAAAAAGTCGTCTTCGTTTCCTAGTCGGAACAGTTGCTTCTGGGCCTTTCAGTGGGACGAATCGTACTGTGCAGTTTTTCCGCGTTCCGCTTCGTCCCACGTCTGTTTATCTCTCCCTCCGGCCCCTGCAGAAAGTTAATGGACCACCAGGGACGTCTTTGGATACCGCCAACATTCCGCGGAATTCTTTCTCTCCGGCGAGGCGAGTCGTCCTTGGGCGGGGTTCTTGGAAAAGCGGCTGTAAACGCTGGGAGATCAAAGCGGACCGGGTGGATGCTTCGCGAAAACGGGAAATCCGAGCGGCCGTGATTATGTTTAAGTTGGTCGACGAGAAATCTAACGAGTTCTAACGGGGCACATGCCGAAGACCTTCGCCAAGTGTTCCGCGGGAGGGTGGAAGTCGTTAAGGGACGAAGATCCCGTTGATCTTGGCGATACCGTAGTAGGTTTTTGCTCGTCCATTTTCCCTCGTACTCGTTGCTCGAATATTTCGATATATGTTTATTCAATCTTCCCGTCAGTGGTCCCAGTATTTTGAAGAAACATATGTGGCCGCGCCGCCGAGCTTGTTAACAAAATTGCAGAGCGCGGTCCCACGCGGCTAATGGATCGTTCGTGAGTTTTCTAAAGTTTGCTGGTCGGCGAATTTGTCATCGAGGCGAGTAGGGACGGCAGGTTTGGGGATCGGTCTCCGTATTCGATTCCCGCGGGAATTCGAGAGGAATTAACAAAGTCCTCCTTCTTCGCGAGTTTATTGCATATATTCGACAGATTACCAAAGTACAGCATTTGAACTGTTTATTCCAACTGTCGTTAGATGCGTATAATTATCAATTTTTCACTAATTTCATAATTTTTCATCACTCGAATGTTAATTTGATCATTAACGTCTATTTTGTAGCTGTTTCTACAAATAACTTCTCACAAAAGTCCGAATATATCTAAGAACAGGTATAGAAAATTTATTCTTGGATCGGAATAATGATTCCGCGCTACCGCCAATGGCCATGTTTCCGAGAGTGTAAAATCTCGAACAGAAAATTGTACAACGTTGCGGAAAATATTCTAGTTTGGACATATTCTACGCTTTTCATACTCTGCGCAATCTCACGCTTCAAAATTTCTTTCTGACATGCATAAAAATTCTCCTACATCAAGATTTCAAGGATATATATAAACTCAAATAGAACTCAAATCTGCAAATCTTTCGTTTGATTTGAAAAACATTCGAAACAAAGTTAACTCGTGTTGTTGTTTCTTAAATAAGAAGTAGCCGAAATTGAGTCAAAACGATTCGTCACTCGAAATTGCTATTTCCTCCTGTACTTAAGAGTTAAAATTTACATTTAAGAGTCAAAAGTCAAAGTTTATATTTAAAGTTTGCCCGATCCCAGTCTCGAGTGTTGCGAAACGAGCCCGCGAGTAGTGAAACTTTTGTTCAAAATACGAACAGCACGTTCCCGGTCCCGTGAGAATTCGCTGTAAAAGCGATCGAACATTGACGATAGCCGGGATTAACGGCTTCTTCCCGGGCGTTCGATCTCGTCGGTAGCATTGTTCGCGTTTCTACGATCCGATCGCCAAGAACAAAGGCAAGGACAAGGCAACGTCGTCGTCGTTCCATTTGCTACAAACGCGAAAAACAGAAGAAAAGCAAAGAATGGGGTGCGGGGACAATGCATCTTCGATCGACAGGGAGATAATTTGTCCGATAGGGAATTTCGCGAGGCGACTGCGAGAAGAAAATGGATCGAGCGAACTTCGCAAGATCGTGCGAGCAGATTTTGATAGATGACAGGAAGTAGAAGTTGAGGAAGTGATCTTGGTAAAGCGCAGACCGGAAAGTGGATCACCTATCTTTTATCAATGAAAAATACTCGAGAAATAAAAGTTTCCTTGGGATGGAAGAAAAGGGGACGGGGGGTAGTAATCGATAAATTGATGCCTGTTGATCAGCTATCAAAAAGTTTGGAACTTGAAACTGAGGACTTGAAGAAAATTGTTCTAGATTGTTTCATTAAAATTGGATGTCTGAGGGAAATATATTTGAAGCTGATTCATTAAAACTGAATATCTAAAGGAAATATATATTCAAGGGACACATGTTAGTTTCTTTATCGACAAAAATTAACGACAAAACTACGTGTATATTTGATCAATATTACATATCTAAAGAACATGTATAGATTGTTTTCTATAAAAAAAAAATATATCTAAAGTAATGTTATTAAAATTAACCATCCGATAAAGATATATAGCCTGGTTAAAATTAAGCATCCAAAGATAAAATACAAATTGTATTATCTAAATTAAATATTTAAAGAAATTGCATATACATGTGTTATTTAGTGTGTCATTAAAATTCAGTACCCAAAATATACACACGGACTGAAATTGAACATAAATTAATTTCGTTGACAAGACATGGCGCAATAAAGTTTAAAAATCTAATAAAACATAATATATTCGTTATTTAGTAACTTGTAAATCATTTTGAACCATTGATTTTTACAAACTTAAGCTACACGCTATATAATAAAAAGACAGCATTTAATAATTTGCTTAATTCGTCCAATAATCTTCATAAATCCACGATAAAAAAAATATCAGACCAATTTTCATTGATATTTTCCACAAAAGAGAAAAAATCGCGCTGAATAAAATTTCTCGTTTCAAACGAGAATTACTCTGGAAGCGGTAAAATCCGAATAACACACTCGATGGCAAAAATTGTGTGCCAAGTTGCAGATCCTTTTGCCCGAAACGGCTGAAACAATACTTCTTGATAAGAGGATTGCGAAGAGAAACGCAACAGCTGCCCAGGGGAACATCAAATGTAAATCCTCTCCTCCAATTATGTGGTATTAACATACTAGCTCATCGATCCCCTCTAATTGTAAATCTCCGTTACAAATGAAAAACCACAGCAAATATATACAAATCCCCTTTTATCAAAACTGTACTTCCAATCAATACGTTTCGCCATCATCATCGTTATTATCATCATCATTGTTATTATCAATTCAAACCTTTAACGATGCATACTGGTCATGAGAACGTAAACAAGCAGTGTTTGCACTTTGTTATAATTTGATTCAAATTCATAATAGACGTTCGACGAGTATGGTTGATTCATTGGATACTTCTCGAGCGATTTATCGAGTGAAGATTGGACATTTGGAAATTACCGAATGCTTATCCGGCGACTTATTGGGTGAAAAGGGATTTTTAGATTGTTACAGAAGTGCACCTACTTTGGCGATGTTTCAAAATATACAATGTGACTTTTATAAAAATATCTCTATTGTTATTCAAATTGATGAACTGTTGCTTTTCAGCAGTGTATCATTTTCAATGGCTGCCGCTATTTAAATTGTTGCATTCATCTGGGAAAAAGATGAATTTAATCTGTATACATAGAAGTGGTTGTTCTGTGAAGTAAAATGAATCATTTTTCTTTGAACAAAGTGACAGTCGTAAGAAGAGGATTATCAATCTTATGTATCGAAATAAACGATGAAAATTTGTTTAATCAGTTAAAAGATTAAGGGATTCTCTGAATTTTAGGAAACCACGAAAAAGATCTTCCTTTCAGCTTGCATGAAACGTAATTTTTGAAGAGAAACTCACGTGTATTTATGTAGTAAAAAATTATACATGTAAAATCCAGTTATCTAATACCACATTTCCACATAACGCATGATCACACACACACGCTCATACCCAGAATCCTCGATTTATAACAAGCTAACAATTTTTTATCCAATAAATCGCCAAATATCGACGACATATCCTACGAAAATATCCGTTAAATTACGTGCTTGTCGCGTATTATGGGTTTAATTAGTCAAGATAATTAGTCAACGGTACCTCGCGGACATTTTCACCGTGTAAACAAGCGAAAGAGATAGTGAACGGTACGAACGGCGCCTAATGCGGGAAAATCTGATTACGCGAGGGGTAGATGCTCTCGCAGCCAATAAAAATTCGCAGATTTCGCGCTGGGAGAATCGGGCTGGGTGGCTCGCTAATTTATAAGCGGAGCTTGTAACCGTGGCGAGCTTTACGGCGCACCTGATACCGATAAAAGTACCGGAATTAGCGTGAAAGATTGCCGCGCTGATACAGTGCAGATCGTAAACGCGGCAGAGTAACGATATGAAACGTTGTCCGGGCGATCGCTGTGACGGGCGAGGTTTCATGTTTCTCCTCGACGATTTAATTTTACTTTTTTATTATCACCGAAAGTGATTTTAGCCAGAAAATCGGGCCTCTTCAGGTGCAACGCTGACGCAACGAAAATTAGCGATTGGTTGATTTGGGTCACGTGACTCGTGAGGGGGCGTGGCGTAGACTTCGAGTAGCGATCGCGCCTGTAATTTATTTTCTATCGATTCAAATGTTTGCACATCGATAAAATTTTATGGCAAAAAAGTCAGAACAGTTGCTTCTACATTTCAGTGAGACGAATCGTACTGGGGTACAAGTGGTGCAATTTTTTACTAACTTAACTCTCGAACACTATCGTCATCAAAATTGGTAAAAAATTGAGTTTGCAAGAGAATCACGTACAATGCACGTACGTCGGAGTATTGAAATAAATAAAAAAGAGAATTTAACACTAAAAATTGGAAAGGGAAGTATTTCCCCTAAATAAAACCAACGATTTATAAATATGATAATACTCTTCTATTATTTCGAGATCGAGAAACGAAGCCAACAGACAATCCAGCACCTTATGGAATTTTTCAGAAACGGGAGAATTCGAGGCAGAAATTCTTGACGAAAAATGGTGAAATATTCATTGGCGAGCCGGGTCGAAACAAAGCGCGAAACACGTACGTGTTTCAACGTTAAATGCGATTGTGAGAGCGCGACACGGGGAGATCGCGAGACGCGAGTGGATCAATCGTTGAAAGCGCGCTGAAACTCGAAGCGAACGTTTGATATCGCGCTGCGACCAAGTGTTCTCGAAGCCGGCTCGTATTGAGTGTAAATTTCGTTCGATATCGCTACAGGTAGTTCCACGAAAAAGGAAAAAGAGGAAAAATTTCATTCCAGTACCCTAAAAAATGAACTGCAAAGAAACAGAGCAAAAATAATGAAAACGGGAAAAGGGAAACTTGACGTTGCAATTATAGAATTACATTTCTTTCTCAATGAAAATATCTCGCGCGTGTATTACGTGGAACTCGTTGAAATCTCCGTTGCGCTTCCTGGAAATCTGTTCGAAATTTAACGCTGTACAGAGATGCGAGTACCACGATTAGACTAACACGAAGACGTTTATGGAAATTATTTACACATATGTCGCAAGATATTTTTATTATCGCAGTTATATTGCAATCAACGCTTTCGCATGTTCATTCGGTAAATAAAAAACGAATAAAACTTTCCATAAATTAAATAACAAAGGCAGTGATTATTATTACCGTGGATAATTTTAACAATTTCCATATAAATAATATAAATTGAAATCTTTATACGGAAACCCGACGACTTTTAGAACCAATGAAACGAAGAACGTTTGTACCAAACATACTCTCGTTACAATATTAATGAAATTTCAAAACGCGACTCGTGAAAATTCGCAATGTTAAAAATACTAATTTTACACGTTTTCTGCGATACAACGTCCATCTCGTTCACGTTCTATTCGATAAATCACCGTGACATCAGATTCGAAATTAACGTTGTAGACCAAAAAGAAAGAAAGAAAAAAGGAAAAGAAAAACAGCGAAACTCGAGAGGGCGATTAATCACGCAAGCGCGTAAAGTATCAACCGTACTGGTCTGATTACACGTACGCGAGTTTCACTGCGAGCACCAGTTTTGGGCACGAACGCACGGACGGAATCGAGGACGAGGGCGCGTTGCCACTTGACAGTCGGCTAGGTGAAATTTCACCGAGTGACGAGTCCTGGCATTTCTGCGCGATTAATTAGGTCAGCAGGATCGTTCCGAGGCGAACGTAAAATCTTCAGCGTGACTCCGGTGACGCAAATTGTGGCGCTTGTAATGGACTACTTAGACGTTGATGCGATTATATCGATCACGGGAGAGCGAGCTTCGAGGAGAGACCGAACGAGGAACGTGCCAGGCCTGGCTGATCGATATAATCGACGGGAAAGAATTTGCGAAAATTATAACTGTCCAACTTTCCGTCTGCGGCGCCGCCGGAGAAGCTTTACCGCACGTAGAGAAAAGTTCGCGGGATTGCGTTTCGAGGGAAATGAACGGCGCTAGAAATTTTATATCGCGCCCCGAAATTGTCGAACCTCCGACAAGCTCGAACGTTCAAATGCTTCTCGTTGTCTCTGCAGAAATAGATAGATTTTTATCGGAGGATATTTCGGGCAAAGTTGTCAAGACTTTGTGAGTTATTTGTTTATTAATCAACGTAAAACGTTTCGAAATTAATTATTTCTGTGCTGTGTTAAATTCTGCAACTGTTCCGCACTACCCCGTGCTAAATTCTATGTTACTCTACATTATACCAACGCGTAATCAATGTGCGTTTATACGCACTAATCAATATAATCAGTACGCATTGTACTAATATGTACAATGAATATGTATTATCCCTTTGCAATCAGAATTCGCTCAATTAAGAAAAAGATCGGTCAAATCAGTCGCAGCCACTTGTCCCGAATCACATCTTTCCTCTCTCGCGAAACGAGAATTTATTTGTCAACGTGAAATGTAAAATATAATTTCGTGCTCTCGTGCGTAAACGTATCAATTTCAATTCTGACGTTTCGAAATTTCAAACGCCGACGTTTCCCCTTGTTCGGTCGTTCGAAACTAATTTGTAACCCGCTGTTAAGTTGAAAACGCGCACTTCCACGAATATTTTACCTTGGGAAACCGGTCTGTTTGAAGAAGCTGGGGAAAAGTTACAACTGTTACGTTTCGGTCGCTCTAATTAATCTAACGGGGAAATTAGCGGCGAAAAAAAGGGGGATGGAAGAGGGGGGGAAAACACGGGGAAAAAAGTTCGGTTTACGTATCCGCGCGTGGACGAGCATCTTTTCTGGTCGCGCGCGGGTCGAGTGGGTTTCCGCGTTTGCAAAAACGAGACGTTAATGGGAAAAACTTTCGGCTTGTCGGAGTTGCCGCCATGCCCGGTATTCCAGAAAATCCAGATTATTTTTCGTTGCCCCGGCCCCCGACGAAAAGCAAAGTTCGCTTTTTCTGTTTTTCGCTGAATCCCGCGATGCGAACAAACGCGCATCGGTTAATTGGAATTAGCGGCGGTACGTGCTTCTTCCCTTTCTTTCTTTTCACAAATTCCTAATCTGATCGAAAGCCGACACTGGCGAAGTTTGACAAACGGCGGATTTTTGTTGACTTATCCGAAACTTGAAGAAAATATTCTACAAAGTACTACAGTGGTTCCTGCAATACTCGGTGACAGCTGAAGCAATTTTCTGCCAAGGTTCTTTTCCTTTACGCGATAGAGAAATATTATTTTGAGACGCAGGACGGCAAAAAGCTTTCGCAAATTGATTCGTCTCCTGTTGGAATTAAAAACTTACAAACGTGAAAACAAATCCTTGTACTCTTTTTATCGAAAGAATTACCGTTTCAGAACATTTCAGATTTTTCATTACAAATTCAGAAAAAAAGGAGGATACGAAACTTGGTGAATCTGAACTTTGTTAATTTCGTTTCAATTTCCTTAACAAAGTTTTGCACTCCTCTTTCAGCGAGTTTATAATAAAAAACATAACGGAGCACGAATTTTAAAATTAATTCTTTTGACGAGAAAGATTCTCGTATTTGCGTACCAAAATATGTGACTAGTTAAATTCTTTCACAAGATTCAAATTTACAGATTTAAGTTTTTAAAAACGAGTGACGGTTAGTTTGAAAAAGAAATAAAATAATTATTACTTCAGTTATCGCGTGCTAGAATAATTCGCAAATAGAGAGCTAAAATATTGAATGAAAGAAAGATCTAATTTGCTTCTCGTAGAACATGTTTCCTTCAACTCTGAAACTTTCACGTTTCAATCTCACACTCAGAAAATATTTTTTCTTGCTAGAAAATTTGTTCAATTTCCGTACATGATAATTTATTTGGAAATTCGCTGCAACTGCTTTCGAGTCATTCAGCACGTGCATGAATGCAAATCCATGTCGAACTGTCAAAGTAGGCATTACATTTCAAAATCAGACGCGTTATTATGACATTCATTTCCATATGCCAATTAGTATTAAAGAAGAATAATTGACAATGTACCCACGCGCCAACAAAAAGCTAAATTCCTCGCAAATCCGCTTTCGAGTCAATTAGTATATCGTTCGATTTAATTTATTTCCACCGACAATAATTTAATTAGGTTCTCGAATAATTTTTAAAGCACTCTTCGGAACTCGTATTCTTCTAGCATTGGAAAATATTTCAAGGAATATCATGCTTTAAATAACTTTCACGTATTCGCTCATTAACATCTCTTAATCACTTAATTTTCCATAAGTCATTAACATAACTACCACTTGCGCGATGAACGCAATCATCACCGCAATCAGAAACAATTCTGTCAAAAATAGGCAAGTGACTTGCACGCAAGATACAATTTGAAAACTCTTCTCATACCAAACAGAGAAAACTTTTCGCTCATGAATTCTATACTGCCGATCCTGACCGACGATCTCTCAAACCCCGATCGTTCTTCAAACCCCGTTCGCAGTTGCTCGTCCCTCGGTCGTCGATCAGCGAAAAATCACCTAACGGAGAACCAGTTAGAAACGGGGGCGGAAAGGCCATTCATATCGTAGCGTAGCCGCGTTCGTGTACACCAAAACGCACTTCGCCTGTTTCGCTTGGCTCGATATTAGCCTCGAGTGAATTAACAGGCCGGAATCGGGCCGACTAGACTGTTTCAACGCGGCACGCTGACACAAGTTTCAGCTCAGACGATGACCGAGCAGAGTCGATCAGAGCGAGACAGAGTAAGGGAAAGAGAGAGGCACAAAAGATGATAAAGAGCGAGTGAAATGAAAGATTGAACAAAAAGTGAACAAAGTAAAACGATAGTAAGTAAGTAAGAATAATAAGGGGCAAGGATGAGAGACGAGGCAACAAAGAGAAAGAGAGAGAAAGAGAGAGAGAGAGAAAGAGAGAGAGAGAGAGAGAGAGAGGGCGAAAACGGAAGACGGCGAGGTGGTTAAGGGAGTGCACAAAGCCATTTCTGTTGAGAGGGAATAGAGTCATGCTCTGTGCTCTCAGACATCGTCAAGCTGCATTATGCGCGGTGCACGCGATGCGTATAGACTGCCCAGGGCCGTATGAATCGGTACGTACAACCACCGGGCTCCGTTCTCTCCGCTTCTCTCTATTCCCTGCGATCTCTCTCCTCACCTATCTCTTCCCTCGCCCTTTGGCGTTCGTCGTACTTGCCTTCTCTCGCTTTGCATCCCCGTTCCAAGTATTCCATATTCCAGTCGGAGAGAAAAATTTACAAGGAGCGAGAGTCGACTCCCCTGGACTGTGGTGGGAGTTCGACAGCCCGCTGTAAAAGAAGACCCTGTCCTTAGAGGAATCTTAAAGGAATGTAGAGCCAAGGCTCGCGAGCAGAAAGGTCCTTCGAGAGGAGGAAGGATTTCTACCTTCACTGCTAATAATCTACGTTTCTCTCTTTCTATTTTCTTTTCTCCGTTTTTTGTGGATGGGACAAAACAGGGTTACTCGAGCGGAAGTGAGTAATTTATCTTTGGTCGTTCGCTGGATTTGTACCCCAATACGATTACAGGCGCCACTCCTATTCGAGGTCTACCCCACGCCCTCTCGCGAGTCACGTGACCCAAATCAACCAATCGCTAATTTTCGTTGCATCAGCGTTGCACCTTAAAAGGCCCGATTTTCTGGGTTACCCCCGCTAAAATCACTTTCAGTGATAAAATATAATATGATTTCAATTTCTATTGTGTAGTATGTTTCATTGTTCAAATGCGTATCAACAACTCGTACGGATTATTAGTAATTATTGGACTCATTTCCATTGCAGAACGTAAAGTAGCGTGTAATACATAGTTTGATTTATTTATTCCATTTATATTCCATTTATTTATTATTATTATCACGTTGTACACTTTATTCAACAAACGTTGAGTAATTAATCGAATTCATTCTATCCCAGAATTATTCCTGTTCTTTCTGAACTCGCGCTGCACGATATTTTCTCGCTCATCCACGCTACGTCGTAATGGACGTAGATAGTCCGCAATCGCAAGAAATATTGAATTTCAAAACGTCAGATCTCGAGTCATTGCTTCTTTCCTCTTTTCCTCGATCGAGTCGAATCGAGTCGAGATAAGAAGAAGAGAAAATAAATTCGACAGAGCGGCATTAATCCAGAGGCGACTTTGCCGAGCTTTTTGTCCGACTGCAACTTCCCACTTTCCGGAACATAAATCCAACGGAGGGAGATTTACAGCGACGAGCGCACGGAAATCGAAGCTTTCTTTCGCGTCTTGGAATCGGGATTTGCCAGTTAACGGCCGACCATAATCGTTAAATCGCACCTTTGGAACACCAGCTGTGGCCGCTGAAACTGTCACCCATGAAACAACGTGCCGCGCGTAATTACAATACAGATGAAAGCGCGACGTCGTTGTCGACGTTTTATTTATCGAACGAGTAACTCCAGTATTTGATTTTACAGTTTTTCCAATTGAAAACGTGTCAAAGTTTAATTTTCCTTCAATTAATTGGTCGTTTGCGTCGTGGCTTCAATTTTACAGTCACTCGAAAAAGTGTAAGTTTTGATTTAATAAAAATCCAGAGGTAAATGTGCGTCTCGAGTTTGCTCTATTCGTAGAAGTGGAATTTCTAGTTTGTTTTATGGAAATGTAAAATTATCTCAGAACATGGAAATTTTGTTAGAAAAATATAAATTCAATTTTATAAAGAAATCCTTTATGAAATAAATTACTCAAGTTTCAAAAGATCAAGGAAATCTCCGCGTAGAATATTTTGTAACCAGTTTGATAGTTACAGAGAGTCTGGCGTTTCTAGAGAGGGACGATTCACTCGGGAATTTTATAAAAATCCTTACTGAAACATCGAGACCAATAACAAGCTTGCCGAAATTAATCAGAAGATTACTCGAGCGAAAACGAGCTGTCGAGAGCGATTTGATCAGTCATTTCCTGTACGCACGGCCTTATCGTGAACGATAACGCTCGATTGCAACCCCTTCCAGCCGATCGAAGTAATTTCATTTCCACGATTAGGTACACCAGGTGTGTTAAACATGCCAAAGAAAATTCCTGCGTATTCGAATCCAATAAATCGGAGATTCAGTGAATTATTGCACGCGTGTACATATTGATATCTGATTTTTCTTCGCCAAACTTTCCTACAAAGAGTTCTCATTTTCACCTTAATTTTCCAAAATTTCATTCACCCTCTCTCGTCATACATTGATCATACACCTAGTTATTCATCGCTCTTGTGCAAAATTTGATTTCTACAGAAAATTCCACAATTAAAAACACGTATATATATATATATATAATTCGCGATCAAATTTTTAACCACATGCTGTTAGAGAAAGAGAAGCGAGGTTGTACTGACGAATCAGCGAACGATCGAAGATACAATAATTATTTATATTTACAACTCTGTTGAAATTCGAGCTTCACGATCTCCGCGCAGAAACGAATTAACTGCACAGACGACGACGGAAGATACCGGTACCGAGCCCGACGTCCGCCAAGTGGAAAATTGAGTACAAGTGGGCGGGAACTGCATTACCTGGGGGTAAGTAGGTCCCGGCGAGGTTTGAGAAACTGTTGGAATATTAATTTACCCCCGGTGAACACGCGCGAGTCTCCGCGGCTGCAATCCTCTTACGGCATTACAGCCTTCGAGTCCCTTTGGAAAAGGGGAAAATCGATCGTGTCCAGCGAAAGGAAAATTCTCAACACCGTGGATTCGACGGCGGTGGATGGTATGAAAAATTCTGGCTGCTTTCGCGTTGCGCCGGCTCTTCGAGAGAATCGTAGGTGTCGCGACGGAGGAGCTTCCCTTGGAAGTTTTCAGGTTAGGACGAACTCCTCGAGGAGAGTCGAAGAAAAATTGATGGCGTTCTGGCTCGATGAAAACGAGGAAAGGGAATTTCACGCTGGTGAATGAACGAAGCGGGAAGGTAGCCTGCGACACCGAGTCACTCTCTGGACCGTGATAAATTTCTAAACGAGCAGGTGGAGTAGATTCCTCGCGGACGTCGAGTTTTCGAGGAACTGGAAGAAGGATCGACTTGGAAGTCTCGATCCCCGGCCAAGGTTTACGAGTTTACGAGAAACTGCAGCAGTATATGAATATATAGCGTGCAAAAGTATAAAATATAATGTATTGTGATATTTTAATTAAATACAATATATTATAGTTGTATTGTAGTAAATAAAATTTATTCCAATCCTCCCAGGTTTCGTTTCTTCGTTTCAGTTTCATTTCTATTGATCTAATTTATGGGAAATTTAAAATTATAAATATGAATTTCTACAATGCATATGCGAGTACATGCTTCGCACAAATATATAAAATATTAAAATAAACGTTTGTACAATTTCAATTATTTTTTTCATAAAAATACGAATTTGAATAAACGTTTAATTCGCACAGCTTTACGTTCTTGCGAACATCCCCGAAGAAATGGAATTAAAACGAAACGATTCGTTTCTCAATCGCCCATTTTGGATACTTTTGAATTACGCTGCATTTTGCAAATTTCTGTACGACGTGTCAGCATAGTTTATTAATTAATAAAGGGGGATGAATGTTTTCGAAATAACTGGATAAAGCGAAGGTAAAATAATGATCTTCTGCGAAGAAAGCGCTCATACTGTTGGTGAGTGACTGGAAGATATCGAAGAAACGGAGTAAAATTTGCCCAACTTTCGCTCGAGTTTCAGATCTTGTAATGAGACAAACTTCGCGCGAGTGACATAATACACATAAACTTCGCGGAGAATGAACTTTAATATATCGCTTTGTCTTACATTCCGAAGATATACGTGCTAAAACGAAAGTTTCGTTAAACGTAGCAACTGCGCGCCCGGGAGTCAAACTGTTAGGTTGTTGCATGCGAAATGACCGGTTTCACGAACGTGTAAAATTAAATCGAGCCGCTACAAATACTTGCCTGAATGTTCTCAATCGTGTTATCATAAAAAGATAAGATTACATGTCGTTGTAAAACTTGAAACTTTAACTTGACAAAGTAAAAATTGCTTATGCGGGTTTTTATTATAGAAAGCTACATACATTGAGAAAATGTAAATATTTAGATTAACGTGTAAAATTTAAAATGGAAAATACAGACGCGAAAAATGAACCAAAAAAGAAAAAATCATCAATTGAGTTGCGACAAAATTACATAAATCATCCCCTTGATCCTCGTGTGTTAAATTAATCGAGAAAATAATTCCCGTACTTATAACTCACCTTTCGAGTTTTCCACTCCAATTTTCGAAAATTTCAGCCTATAGTAACAATCATTTTAAACCTGATTCGACTCTAAAAAAAAAAAACAAATCACATCATTTGTGAGATGTTTAAGAAATGACCAATCTCTTTTGAGTTTCCTGTGAAAAGGTAAACTTGTCTGAGAAATATCAGTTCAAACGACGGGTTCAAAGTGGCGAACAGGGAGGATCGGATATCGTCGTGCAAATAAGAAACGCGGGGGGGGAGGCAGAAGAAACGCCAAAGCCTCGAATGTCCTTCACCATGGGAGGATCGAGGATTGAAGCATGAAAAAAAAGCTAACGAATTAAGGCGATCTGAAGAGCGGCGCTTTTTACCGGAAGCTCTTCCTCTCCGGACGAAGGCTGTGCTCGATAACTCCACTTATTATTGAGCATCTTGACCGAAACGTTGAAAGTTCGCAAAATCGCCGGCGTGTAATACATGCGGAATGTTTCCGGAAAAAATAAGAAAGGAAAAAAGGAAATTCGATCAAGTACGCTTGATGAATTACGAAAATCGATTTTCTCGAAAACTCCAAGTCTTACAGCGAAGAAATTTGTTTCTTTTTCTCGACTTGTTTTCTTTATTTTACAGTCACCTCCGTTTCTGATGGTTCACAGACGTCGAAGAGTGTTACCAAAATTTTCGCGAGCGATTGTACGTCACCGCACTCACGTCAGAATTGGCTGTTTGACACGATGAAGAATTTCACATTAACGGGTTAAAATTTAGTGCTCGTAGTCAGCCTCTGTGGCAGCCACGTTTCATTAACCTGCTCGAATTATGAATAGCCATAGCGATTCGATCGGAACGGAATTGCGTTTCATTAATTAAATAGCTGTTTGGCCGAGGGCGAGCTCCAGGCTATACCATCCCTCCGGATGAATCGTAATTTCGAGTCGAGGCACGAACTTCGCCGGGGCAATTAATTTCCTCCAAGTTTACACCGCGTCGCATCTCCGCGAGTGTGTACATCGTTCCGCTTTTATCTAGCTGGCAGTGACGACGCTGAACTTTTCTGATCCTCCACGAGGATTCTCTCGCCCCATTCAGAGATAGAGAAACCATCTTTTCCATTGATTTACGGTTTTCTGCCGGTGATGGACGAATCGCCGGAACGATGAACGTGCACAGCTCCTTAACACGTCAAAATTGCTCGATTTTCCAAAGTCCTCTCTCTCTCTCTCTCTCTCGTGCCAGAGGAGAAAACAGAAAGAGCTTTCGAGCACAACTGCGGATTTCCGGATTTTAGTTTTCGAATTTTATCAACGTAATGGTTAATAATAAAAGATGTGTTGTATAAAACGACTGTCACAGTTACATTGGTCAAGCTTCGAACAAATCAAGAAATAAGTACAGAAATTACATTATTTCATATTAATATTTAATGAAGCCATCTCTGACATTCATTGTTCACACTTAATATTATCACTGAAAATCGAGCCCCTTCAGGTGCAACGCTGATGCAACGAAAATTAGCGATTGGTTAATTTGGGTCACGTGATTCGTGAGTAGGCGTGGCGTTGTCTGAGCGATCGCGCTTGTAATTTGTTTTGTATCGATTCAAATGTTTGCATATCGATAAAATTTTATGGCAAAAAAGTCTTCATTTTCTAGTCAGAACAGTTGCTTCGTGCAGTTTCTTTGCTAAATATATGTATGTGATAAATACAATATTTACGTGTATATTTTGATAGATTGATTCCAAATCGTAGCACTTACATTTCATTACTGTTAAGGAAATTTCTTTCGAATACTTTCCAATACTTTCGTGAGTCACTGTACATCATTACACGACGTATCACTATTGCACGAAATATTTCATCGTCACAAGCTACCTACTCTGTAAGCATGACGATAACACATACTTTATCATTTCTCTCACCAAGTATATACATTCATACCAAATGTATTGCATATACTCGTTTTAACTTACGAGAAAGTTAAAAGGTTAAAAGTTTGAGAGACGAATACATTCGGATGCATCTTCGACCAAGGTCGGGATACGAAGCGCTTTTCCATCCGGTGCTTCCTGGGACACCGTAGAACGCGGCAATATTTCTATTGCCGCGGATATATCGTGATATTGCCTTCGATCGGTCGACCGAGGAAACACACCCGCGTGGCTGCCAATGGAAACGTATTGCATCGGTGACTGTTGAAAAAATGATTAGGTTTTCCAATTACGCCACCCTACGTCGACAGCAATTTTCAGTCGGCGTGTACCGTACCTTTTTTGTAAGAAAATTTCTCTCGCCGTTCGTTACCATGGATATTCTTCCGCGATACACTCGGCTCGAAAAATTGCGAACGACGAAAAATCGAGGGAAAATCGTTCGCAAAGTTCCAGTTTTGCGTCAACGGCTTAATTTTTTTATATTTCGTAGGATTAAATATTTGCACTAGATTGTGATACAAGGGCCGTTTGATTTTTAGCGATTCGTTTATCGAATTCTGAAAAGTGGCCCGTTTAACTGTGAAAAACACACGCGCGAAGGAAATTTGATGTGTCACGTTTTTCGGTTTACACACGAAAGAGAATTTTTAATCTTCTATATTTCGTTTGCCAATCAGAGTGCTGAAACGTTGAAATCTTTTATTATATTGGGAATTTTATAAATATAAATATATTGAATGTAATTTTCTTACTGTTGGATCAGTGATGTTGGTTCGATAGACGTGTTCGATAGAAATTTCACGGATTATTATGGAGCCTTTATTTTCACTGAACTGAATTATTTCAACTGCACTATATAAATTGTATTGTACTTGTCACAATTTTCCTCGTTCCACCTCTCTTCGATGATTTTGCCAAAACAAACTGCAATCTTTCAAAAATTATTGTATCTACAATTACAACTTTGATTTTTAAATACGACGTTTCTTTTCCTTCGTGCTCCAAACTTTCCAACGAGACCGCGCTTAAATAATAAAAACTACACTACCGCGGGTATGTCTCTCTCAGGACAGAAATAAAGAAATCAAAATGAGACAGTTTGAAAACCGCGATACTCTTCGCGGGAGCGTAATAAAATTTCCAATGTTCGAACGTCGGCGGACGATTTTTGCGATTGGCCCCGTAAGGCGAGCCACAAAAATCTGGAGAGGGCTGGATTCTCGCCAGAATGGCTGGCGTTCCCGAGGGGTGGGAGGGGATCGAGCCGGTGCGCGAGCTTTATAGATTCCAATCTGACCGTGTGTTCCTTTATACCGAAATGCAAAATGCGAAACATCGACCGACCGGCCAGCCGGGGTCAGAGGAACGAGCGGGTTAATAATACAGAATCCGGCGCGTTTCAAAGCGACGCGATAACAATTACCGGTGTGTTCCTTCAGCGAGATATTCGACGCGGTACCGCGGCCATTGTTGCCCCCTGGAATTCTCTTCGAAATCCCGCCGCCATGTTGTTGCAACGTGCATGGGAACGCGCTGCCCACGATTCCGGGATTCTCTGTGAAAATTCTTCATACGCGCGCGTTTAATTTCATCAACTGCTCCCCAGTTTCCAAGATGGTAGTAGTAGAATTCTTCTAAAAAATTTTTCAATCGTCCAATTATCCATATTACTCTCGTCAACAACCGATCGCCCTAAAAAAGTGACTTTTCAAAACTTCAGAATAGAGAAGAGAAGAAAAAAGACATTGCGAGTTCCTCTCGCTCCGAATTATCTCGTTTCCCCATTTCCATCATTTAGAGCAACCTAGAAACGCAACATGTCATAGTGTTACTACCAATTCTGCCGTAAGCCAATTCCAAACTAAACTAAACTAAAAAAAAAAAAAAAAAAAAAAAAAATAAAACTCGCAAAACAATATCAGAAAATAAAAAAGAAAAAGAAAGGAGAAAGAAGGAAGAGACGAAACTGACGCGTGTACGAACAGGTCTGTACTAATTTTCGCCTAATTGTCAATTTTCCCCGAAGGTCAACGATTTCGAAGAAACCGATCGATTCACGTTTATCCTTCTGTAAATAAATATGCGTGCGATTATTATTGGTTTGCGGAGACGTGTGACCACAATTTTTATGAAAGACTGAACTCGCGATCGATATTCGTGTCGTTGACGATTTATTCACTGATTCAAGTCCGACTCTCAAACCGATACTCTGTTGTCCCATTCTTTTTTTTTTTTTTTTTTAAAGAAACTATAATATTTTTTTTTTTTTATAGAAACTACAGAAAGTCTCGATTTCGTCATATTTCCTACAAGAACTACTTTCATCCACTTCTCAGAATTATCTCGTCGACAACGCGCCGTGTATGCTCCTGCTGTGCACGCCAGAGTCTCGGATTAATGCACTCTTGGCGTACGAGCGCGCCAATTCATCCGTACACACATGCGTACACATGCGCGCGCACGACGAAACACACACGGAACAGTCACTTCAATTAAGCGCCACGGCGCACGAACGCGATATACACGGAACGTCGGTGATTTTTGTGTGCGAGCACCATGCCTTTCCTTAACGAAGCCAATCTCCGAGTTCGTCCCGGGGTCAAACGGGAGACAAGACCGCTCCAATATGGCCGATCTGATTGATCTTCGTAGATCGGGGCGGCCAAGACATTGGTCGGCTCGAGACTAAATCGAATTCTACTGGTTCCACGCTTCTTCTTTCAAGTAACTGCGTTACTGGCAAACTGTATCGAGCTGACTGCGCGGTTCTTCGCAAAAAATGGTCGAATTTTTTGCGCGACATCGTTGCATTGAATTTCTCTTCTGATTCGGCGAAATTTGGTACGCAAGCTTAGCTTCTGTCGGTTCTTTGGAATTTTGCGAAAAGGCTACTCGTCTGTCGACTTTGTAAAAAATTCCTAGCGATTGGTATTTCCTCTTAAGTATTTCCAACGTTTAATCCAACGGAATTTATTCGACGAGAGAAAAGCGGTCGTGCAACGAGAGAAGGCACGGAAAAGAGGGAAAGAGAGGACACGCGTTCGAATTACCTCTTCCCTGTTATTACTCTTCCGCTTTACACGCGCGCACACACGGTTCAGTTTGTCACTACACGCAACTCTCTCTCTCTCTCCTCTTTCTACAATTTCATTCCCGTGAACTTCAACAGCGTTCGGTTGCGGGTTTTCGATTCAACGACGCCAGCTCGCGACGAACAAACGCGGCCCGGTTAACGCGAGTTCGCCGAGAGCCACGCACTCGTTCCCAGCGGATGTGTGCGCGAGCGGGCCAACTAGAAATACGTGTCCCTCGCGTAAATCGAAAATTCATCGTTGAAAGTGAAGAAGGCGATAGAGAGGCGAACTTTGTCGATAGAGAGAAAAAGAGAGAGAGAGATTGATGTTGATCCTACCGTTCAAGTATTTTCTGTACAGTCGTATTTTTGCAAGCAATGACTTTGAACGAATTAAACTGAATGGAATGAAATATTCGAAAAATGCACTAGCGTTACTCTTTCGTTGAAGTCAGTTTTTTTTAGGAATTTCAACGATTCGGAGAGGAAAGATTTTTCAACTTCAAGGTAAATTCACGTCACGCCGTGATATTTAATTTTATGCTCGTTTCAACAAATTACAGTTATTTAAATTTGTTAAAATCTCGTATCTTCGAGACTTTGTTCAATACTCTGTTCGTATTCCGCAAAAACAAAAAGTGCGTTGAAAATCCCACTTCGCTCAATTTGAAATCTATTTCGTATATATATATATATATATATATAAAATTATAAGGATGTATTACACTCATTGCAAAACGTGTAGAGTATAAATTTGGAATAAATTTGAAATCCCAAACGCTCGAGCAGAGAAATCGTCGGGAAGCAACTTCTACTCGCGATCTCGAACGTTTTCACAACCGGTTTCACAAACGACGAGATATCGCGATTTTCTTCGGGACTATCGATCGAATAATTGCTCGCGTATCGCGCGTGATACTTCAGCGGCGACGCGGTACGTTCGAAAGTACGTACGGCAAATGTGGAACGATGAAAATTGCGATTAGAAAGGTTAAACCGCGGGTTATGTGCTCGACTCGACGGCGAAACTTTGCCATTGGGAGGGGGATGGAAACGTTCCGGAAGTGGTTTTGGAGGCGTATGATTTCGAAAGGGTCGTTGAAACGTCGAAACTTTCGAACTTTGCCACTTTCAAACGTCTCCTGTTCTCGAATTCCCCACTAACCCGAGTTGGTTAAATATTATTTTAAGTATAACGGAACGTTCGTTCGTTGTGCGAACTAAATAGGAAAGCAAATGTAGCTGGATAAGGGAATTTTCGTGTAATGCTGTACGTAGTGTGATAGTTAGGAAACGAAATCATTCGTTTCTACGCAATTTTGTATATTTGTTGTTTGAGAAAGTTAACATCGATCAATTCTACGTGTTTAACATTCCTACGATGAATTTAACATACCGATACTTTTTCTATTTAGGACAATAAAAGTGATCGATGTATTGAAAATGAGAAACGTATATTTTTATTTATTTAGAAAAGAACTCGTTTGTAACATGTCGTCGCGTTTGTGAAAAAGATGAAGCGAGAGGAAAATATTTCTTAATTAATAAATTGACAAGTTGTAGATCATAAACCACTCTCGCATGATTTTTAAATTCAAATTTACTATCAAAGAGAATAATAATCAGACAACTTGCAGCTCGTCGCAATTATGAAAACTGTGTTAATAACATTTTTTGTTACTGATCTTGGAAATACGCCAATTCACGATTCCAATACTCGTTAATCGTTTTAATAATATTTATTATTGCAACAGAATTTTGACCAACAACTATTGGGAGATAAACTCAAATGCAAATTGATCAATCTGTGATCCTGAAATTTTCTCAGACACGAAAGTTTGCAGAACAAGAAATTATCCGTTGCACAAACACATTCGTACAAGAAAATTGTGAAATACGTAATAGACACGAGAAAACAAAGTGTTGTCCGAACGAAAAAAATTCCACCTCAAGATTTCTTTAACGTGCAAGAATCTTTCCTGCTCGGAGTACGCGGTGTACAGAATTTTTTCGGAGTGGAAAGGTCGAGAGACGAGTCGCTGTCGCGCTGATTGCCTGGCAATCGAGCGGACAGATTGAATTACGAAGCAGTCGCACTAAAAGCTCGGGTAACGAAGTTCGTTTCTTTTTCAATGCGGCGACGGTGTCGATAAATCATATTCCGAAACGAAGGCGGCTAATAACGAGCGGGCAACGAGCAAAACGACTAACGAGCCGGCCTGCCAATTAGGAGAAAAGCACGGCAACTCTAATAAATGGCACTTCCTTTTCATCAACGACCCGCCACCACGGCAGTAGACGGAGGGATGGTCTGTGAAACGGCGTCGCTGCTGATTCTGGCCGATCTGATTATTACGGGATATCAGTTCGTATAAATTCCGTGAAATATAACCGTTGCTGCAGAATAATTCTCCCATTGATATAAATACCACACAAGTATCTTACCAGTAAAAGAATAGAATGATTAATGCGCTATACTTTTCTTTTTTTATATAAATAATTAATTTACAGGAAGTAGCGACGCGAAGAACTGTTCATTATTATTTGAGGAAAATGAAATAATTAATCATTCTTTAGAATTGTTCGTTACTCTGCCAGTAAGGGAACAAGTTATAAAAAAAAGTAACAAAGTTTTATTACATAGAATACGAAATCTTTATCTCTTGCAAGAAATCGTTGCTCGTTAATAAATTTAATAATTGGACAAATTATTGGCTATATCGAATTATTATAAAATTGTAAGAAATGTTTCACTTCCGTGAAGCTAATTAACTCTGTATAATTAAACGCGCGTAATTCTTGTTGACATTTGATTGGATAACCAAACACTTCAACAATGAACGTAAACTCTGTCATTTGAACGTCGTAATTTTATCAACGTAACAAACATTCCAACCGGGTTTACACTCGCTAATGAACTACATACTCGTATTTACAAAGAGCTGTTACATTGCGCGACTCTTACGAATAGCTAGAAGAAGAATGGACGCCTCGCTGTAACAATTCAATGTCAATGAATCCTAGAAAAAAAAAAAAAAAAAAATTGAAAAGTCCAGAGAAAATAAATAAAAATTGAAACACGCCGCAGTAAGGCACGCAAAATATTTCAATCCGATTCGCAATTTCAATTCGGAACAATCTGTACAGAGCGATTCAAAAAAGCTTCCATTTACTTTCCTATTAATTGACGGGGGAACGGCAACAAATTAACCATCTCTATAGCGGGTGCTATTTCCAGCGAAATTTCAGCGCTCTCGTTTCGCAAATTTTCCCAGTGTTTTCCAGACGTTCCACGGCTTTCGCTTTATCATCGCTACGTACAATGAAGCTCATTTTCAAATCAACAGCGTAGTCAAAAACGGATCGATTGCTCCATGAATCCGCCATACGGTTTATAGCCCACGTATATATAGGGTGTCATATATAACAACAATAATATGTGAAACACGAAACGCGAAAGAGGACAATATTGAACTTATTGAATTATTATTTCTATCACTGTGCAAAGTATCTTCTATCTTCGTGTCAGCCAATATGAAATGATAATGGAAACTTGCGCGCCAGTACAAGTGCTCAAACTTGTTCAAACATCTGTTATTACACCAACAGTAAGTGTCCTTTCTTTCCACTATTTTCATATTCGTTTCACGTGTAATAAAATCACAGCGGTCGAGCAAGAATTCCAATGAAATTCCAAAAATGCATCACACGACGGACGGAATATATTCATAAAAGGAGTCCACAAATATTCTAGGTAGCCGTGTTCTTCGCTTGATTGCATCGACAAAATTTCACTGTCAAATCTACCGGCCACCCCGTATATATTTGCGTGTCTGTGTACGCGCGTGCAAACGCGGAGGAATGTTTGCGCGGCCGGGGTTTAACAAAACTGGCGAGCAACAAAGCCATCGGCGCCAATCTGCGCGCCGAAATATCTGTCGCCGCCGCACCTCCAGCCAGCGATGCACTTTTTTTCGCTTCCGTTTCATACGCGGCCTGGCAGAATGCGTGCCATCGAATGGCGCATCGACGAGATAGAAAGCGAGAGAGAGAGAGACAGAGAGAGAGAAAAAAATCTGTTAGCCGGGAACGAAACCGGGGGGAAAAACCGTTCTCATCGGCGCGGCCCGCGTTAGATTTTCGCGAAAATTTTAGGATACCGCGAGGTTAATGCGACTAATTTGCACCCCGAGGTTAAATCCCAGCGAAACGTTGCGCGTGTGCACATCGTGCAAAATTGTTTTCCGTTTCGTTTCTTTCGCTTTTTTTTTTTTTATTTTCAATTCCTCCGTGTTGCTCCGACAGTATATTTTCCTGTCTACGAAAAACACTAACATTGTGTTCATTGCAAAATTTACGGTGGCGTGGTAATTTACCAAGTCGAAGGTTTTATTTGTAAAAGCATTTTTAATCAATGTAATAATTAACAAATATTCTATAATATTTAATTGTCAGATTATTGGAATATTACTTGCAGTGGTGATTAAAAATTGATACTTGCATATCTGTGTAACGTTTATACAAAAAAAATTTCCACGTAAAAAATTATTCGTTGCTCTTGCTACGTGTTATTTCATACTATATACCCTCTCATTCGCGATATATAAAATTTATACGAACTTGTTAGGAAGCAGTCGTAACTCACATAGAACAAAAGTTCACTGATTTGACCTACTGTTGATCATTTTTCAATCCTATAATAAAGGGTTCAACAATCAAAAATTCAGTTAATTAAATACTACCAATTAAAAGTTTGTTCAAATGAAATTCATTGTGAGATGTTGTTTATAATGCTTGTTTATAAAATTTCGTCGTGAAATTCATCTAAATGAAGTTGTACTTTGTGCGCAAGCATTGAGTGAACTTTGAAAATAGAATTTATCCTGCCTAAGATGAAAATAACAGTAAAAATTAACTACTCGGTACGATTGCAACATACGCTGCGCTAAATATTTAAAACGTGAATTGCGAAAATACGCGTGCACGTGTATGCTGGAAATTAAGAATGGCTCTGAAATCGAACGTGCGACCTTGAAGCGAATTATATTTACACACATACGTCGCGCAATAAATTACTCTGACCTAATCTCGTAATTCGTGGCGTGCGAGCAATAGCGCGGGATATCGCGTCAAACAGGATCTTGATAAGTCGGGGGTAAATGCCAGAAATCGCTCGCATTTCCTTGGAAAACGATCCTGTTGCTGCCACTTCAACCCTTATCGCGCGAACAGCAGACTCTAAATCATACTTATTCACCGTTCGACGGAACCTTCAATTTCTTACATTGAAATTCAAATTTAAATATCGATAAATGCACGTACAAGCTGATCATACGCAAAGCAAATTGAAAGTTTGGTGGAAACGTGTTCTCAGCGAGCAGCCGATATTTTTGAAAAAGAACAGGGGTCGTTTTCAACGAGGAATCTATTTCTTCCTTTCTCGCGTGAACACGAGATTAATTGGTTGCGGAATTAGTATAGTATAGCATAGTTAATTAAAGAACGTACTATTTCGTTGTTTCGTAAAATTTCATAGATTTATTGTCCGTTTTCGAAATCAAATGGAACAGAGTTATCGCGTTTTTTAATTAATAACGCAAAATATAGAAGCAATTTTTACAATGCAGAATCTGAAGATATCTCTCTACAAACTATAGAGTATACGATTCTGATTAATAGATCTTATTTGTTGATGTCAGTAACGCATTTAAAGGCTGGTGATTTAAAAGTTTGATAAGGCATGCCTGCAACCTAGATCAGATACAAAAATGACTGTTATTAATAGACTGAGGAAATTTATGAATTTTTATGAACATAATTAAGGAAAGTTTAGGTAGTCTAAATTTGTTTCGTCTACTAAATATCACAATAAACACTCTACGTTGAATATTTTATATATTTTTGCATATTACGTGAATTGTATGCAAATTTTCCATAAATAAATGTACGCAAACACACACAATGTTGAGGAATATATAAAATATTCCGTACATGAAGTGCATAACGCATATCATGTATAATATACAATGTACAACATGAATATGTAACTTTTACATTTCTATAAACATTAAACAAAATCATCTCTTTCTATCAAAACAATATATCTTCGCGTCATCTGTTACAATAATTTGAATATTTACATTCCGATTTAATTTATTATCTACTTAATTTGGATATTTTTTATATTTACCATTAAGTGCTCAAAGTTCATAGCCTACTTGTTAAACATACAAGATAACCTAAAGCATCTATAGACCACAACTACATACAGCTCTGTTTCATCCAAATACTATATCACACCAAATATTCCATTTCAAATATTTTCAAATACATCCACGCAACTGCAAATTTTCCGTGAACGCATAAAAATCTAAGAACATAAACAGCAAAATCACCCCTCTCTCTCTCTCTCTCTCTCTCTTTGCGTCCACAAAATACAACTCTATCAAACCATTGAATAACCGAGCATTCAATATGCACGAGCCAATAACGAAAGACAGTAGATAAAGAGAGGGAACGAGCTATCGTCGATATATCATAGGATACGAGGCCACAGCCGGGGCACGTTTACCTTGTCCAGGTAATTCCAGCAGGGTGGATAACTCGTTCGAAGGGTTGCTCAAGGGATCGGTCCATAAATTCTTGGCAACCCGGCCCGCGGACACGGTAATTGCTCGTTTCCTCGATTTAGACTCGGGGCACCGTGGTGCGTACGGGTCGCCACTGACCCATTGTGGTCAATGCGGTCCACGTATAGATTCTAACTGCATTGTGGGTAATATGCCGCGGGTAATACGGCAACTAGCGTGCAAACTCCCCCTCTGTTCCTCGTACCCTTGGCTCTGTGCGTTCGCCCCCCCCCCCTCTGGCTATCTTTGGGAAAGTCAAGCTTCGCGTTATCGGAGAAACGCCGCGATTTTTTTTGACACGCGACGTTTCCTTTCAGTTTTGCGTCAATTTTATTTATCGTCGTAGATTTCTTTTGCGTTGCGATTGAGATTTTTGGCTGGATGTTCGACAAATATTGTACAGCACGGGGCAAAAATTACTTCCTACTAAAATAAATCCGTAATTTTCTCCATTATATATTTAATAAAATTGGTTTTATCACTGAAAGTGATTTTAACGGGGGTAACCCAGAAAATCGGGCCTCTTCAGATGCAACGCCAATGCAACGAAAATTAGCGATCGGTTGATTTGGGTCACGTGATTCGCGAGGGGGCGTGGGGTAGACCTCGAGTAGGAGTGGCGTTGTCTGGTACTGAGCGATCGCACATTATTACAAGTCATTGTTACAAGTGATTATTACAAACAATATTGTAATAATTGTAACATTCAAGTTTGTAATTTATTCCAATAATATTAACAATGAAACTGATTAAAACTGGAATTTCGATAATTTTTTCCTAAATTACTCGTAGCCTGCAGAGTAACTGTACGCTTGCTAGTTGTAACAGTGAAACTTTTGCTCGTGTGTAGCAAAAAGTGGATAAAGAGCTGCTCGATTCTTCTCCCTCTGCGAAATCTCATTAATCACGAGACAGAATCCTCGTGAAATATTCCTCGCGACCGCGAATACTTGAGGAACATCGATTGTTAAATTTTTTTCTCCCTCGCGGAATAACGTATGACTCCATTAAAAAAATGAATCCCGTTATCCAAACTATCACGAACTCCCTGACAACGACGAGTCTTATCTACCACCTTAGAAGCATTATAAAATTTGTTCTTTTCTACGAACCTATCTGGACTTTCTACGAACCTAATCTGTTAAAAGACTATCTCTAGAGAATATAATAAAAAAAATAAAGATGATACCGCGATCGCTTGGAATATACAAGTATACTACAGTAATTGTAACTCTTAAAATATTTAACGCACTAGACCTTCAAAACAAGAGCTTAACCAGTCCATGTCCTTTTTCCTCTATAGTTTTACCACATGGCCCTGCCGATACTACGAACTTGGGTCTCCCAGTCGCGTTCTGCAAAATATAATACAAATCAAATTAATTTTGAAGATATTACAATATTTGCTATCAAAATCCGCTCCATCGTTTTCACGAAAACCTCGATTATAGAAATATATTCGCCAAAGTTCGGAACACTCGAGAACGGAAGGATTATCGCGATCGTTTAGTCGACTTGTTTTCCACGCGACTGTTCTTATTCGTTCGTTCAGAAATAATTCGCTGTCGATAGGATCGAGTACCAGGACACGTTCGTACATTTCCAGCTGCGTGTCGCTATTAATGGCTCGAAACAGCATCGGCGAACTGCGTGCGCGGTCAATGAATGCATTAATACGCCCGTGGTTGCATTGCCCGCGAATTTTCGATCCCACTCCCGTCGACGAAGGAGTGGCAGCCATTGCTCTCCGTCGTGGGTCGACGCCGCGAATGAAAAATGATCGCGCGGCCGCTTGTTTAACGAATTGATACTGCACTTTGCTGGATGAAGTCCGCCGAGCGGCTCGCTCGAATTTTCATCGAACGGGTTCTCGTCGCGTCTAAATGATTCTCGTGGAAAGTACGGATTGCTGAGAAGAGTGAGATTAGCGAAATCCCCCGAATTATTTCATTACTTTCATCACGAAATAAGGCAATTTTCAATTCTATTTTGGCATTTAACGCATATTATGTGTTGCACGTTACAAATAATCCTTCACTCCGTGGCGGGATTGTCTATTGTTTTATTTCAATGAATCACCGCAAATAAGAGATCGTTTGAAAATGTCTTTCGAAATAAAAATGATAAATTACCGATCCGCCGTTTCAAATTGTCACTTCTTTTGTCTTCGTTCTTATTCAAATGAATGGTAAGAATTTAAAATAATGAATTATTTCGATTAATTCGTTGTTACTGTTTTATTTAACGCGAGATTTAAATAAATCGTTTCCACATAACTTCTTGTTCGAACTAACTCGATTATTCAAATGAAGTAACAATTAAGTCGACGTAACAGCTTCTGTTGATAATGTTTGAACAATATTTGAACAAACGTTCGTCACTTTCGATAACCAATTAATGAAGTGATTTGAAGAAAAATCGTCTCCGTATATCTATACGAAGAAACAATATAGTATTTTTAAAAATATACCATTTCTTAACAATGCCGAAACTTAGAGGTGAAGAAATGGAATGAGAGAAAGGGAGACGAGAGACATGCAAATTTCGTTCGAATTACAAGCACTTGCCAAACATATTCCGAAACGATAGAGATCGATTCGAGTCCTCGTATGAATATTCCGGCGCGGTATCGGGTCTGACTACAAGCGTTCCTAACTACTTCGAGCCTCGGTGATAATCGATTGACGCTTCGTGGCTCGTGAGACCCGTTTTCTTCTACTCGAGACCCGGCGATTAACATCCGTGGCTATATCCTTCGAAACTTCGTGTACGAGTCGTTTGAATACAATATTGATTGGGTTCGTAAATTAAAAGCTAGAAAAACAGACGGAACAGTATTTAATTTTACATTCTTATTTATGTTATACTACGTTATAGTCCGTAATACTAGATATTAATATTATAATACATGATTTATGTTTTTAAGTAAATAAATAAAGTACGTCGTTTATTTTCTACAAAACTGAGCATTAATTTTTTGATTCGGACAATGAAACATATCCAATCAATTTGGTCGTTTGGAGAGTGTAATATTTTTAGTGAAAAATACGATAGCATGTAACAGATACTGATGAAAATGTTACGTGCAACTGTGATTCGTAAAATAAAATTAATTAGAAATAAATTTAGACACGTTGTTTTCAACCTAATTGCGATCGTCATGTATAAAAAATTTCCTCGATTTCGATGGAACGCTATAAGCGAAATTTTTGCTGGTTGATACAAAAGTGAGATTGGAGCTTGGAAAAAAAGAAACTTCAGGTTTCGCTAATCTCCCTCAGAAATTCCTCAAACGGAATATAACCCTAAACACAGAGTCACGATTTCAATTTATACTCGAATTAAACCGAGGACGCTTTTCACCCATACTGACGCCAACAAGTAGCAGAATAATCCCTTTCCTTTGAACATTCAGAGCACCGCTGTCCAAGCTAAGCTTCGAAAGCTTAGGGACAATAAGCTTCCATTGCGTCCCATTACCATATGGGGGCTGACTGACGCATTACGCACGAGAGCTGCGATAATTGACGAACATGTATCAATCTAAAAATAATATCAATCATCAGTCTTACAACAATATTATCTATTCGGTCTGTATTACTAATTATCAATTTCCTCCAAAATATTCTCATTCTCACGAGTAAATGTCTTTACAACACTGCTCCATAACGGTTCTTTAAAATTTAATAGTTGATATTATATTGTGTTACTTTTTAGTATATATTTCGTAAAGTCATTTGGTTACGTTATTAACGATATGCTAATTTATTTTAAAAAATTTAATAGTATCAGTGATCGCAAGAGAATCACTGAAAGTAGGAAGCAAGTACCAGTTACTACAATAACGTTAACACGTGGAAATTTCGTTTAGAGATTCTAGAAATTATTCAGAATTATTTTGAAACTTTCGGGAAATATTTCTGTTATTACGCATACGCACAGTTCAGTCATTTCTTTAGATTAAAATACACAAACTTGATGATCAGAATATCTTTCAAACGCTTTTCTAACTCCTACCAACTCCTTTCCTAACGTCACAAACTCTCTGAATCTCGATCAAACGTTAAAATCGAAATAAAACCTAAACCTAACCTAGACCGCAAATGTTCACACGCCGATGAGAAATTTCAAGGTATAAAAATGTACAAAATGCAAAATATCGCGTAAAATAGCGCAAATCTCTCGTTCATTGATTTTAATTTTGGCATTGATGGAAATTCGAAAATTGCACGAACGGTTTAACGACAACGTCAAACGTTCGCAGACAGAGTCAAGCATACACTTTGCCAAGATTATCACAGATCGCGACTCATTCAATTTGCTAATGGTTAGTAAAACGTAGACGCGACGTAACTTCTCCATCGCGCTTTACGCGATCGTGCGTTTATCCCGTTATTAACCCACTTCGTTACCGGTCGATGATGGATTGCCCGGATAACCGACACGAGGAAGGAACGACTCATCGACTGGTCCAGGAAGGAAACTGGTTTGCTCGTAACGAGCCAATACCCAGCAACGATCACCAATATCCTTCTCGCCGAATGATCTCGCGTTTTCAATTGTTCCATTCAACGATAATCAGTAATTACTAACTAATTCGTGAAGCGATATAAGCTGAGCTACGGTGAATTGTATTATCGGATACAAAGAAACATTTGTTACGTACAGTGAAGTTGTCCACGGTGTTGAAAAGTTTCATAGCTTCTTATTTAGAGAGTTATGCAAATGTTGATTTCATTTATTACACCGTTATTTAATTTGCAACATCTGTTATACCGTTACACCGTCTTAATTCTATTTCCATTTCTTTTAATTGGAAAAGTTACTCTCCATTATACGAACATATTGTGAGAGGCTCTGAAAAATTTGCGATTCCATTGTCCGAGAATTCTACAATCCAAACGTTTCTCTGTTCTCTGATTAATTCCAACGATCAAATGACCAGTGACGGAGCAAATGGCAAAAAGAGAAAAAAAAAAAAAAATATATAAAATTTCAAATTCTTAAATTAACGCGAGAGACGAACAAGTCAAATGAAACTTTGAACAAAACGCTCAGTATCGCGAATAAAATCCGAGCGGTTTCCAGAGGCTGCTCTCGCGCCAAACAGCAGATACGATAATTACAGACGAATGAAAGTAGTCTGAACGACGCGTCGTCGGATCGTGGAAGGAGATTATATACGCGTGGTCACGCGAGGAGGGGAATGGACACGAACGAGCGCGATTAAAACGGACGTGGAACGGACCGGAGAGGAATGCAAATGAAGCCGATTACTCGCAGATTTGTTTCGAATTTGTTTACACGGCTGAACGGCGACGCTGTTTTATATTCAACGCGATCGTGGCTAGTCGATTTGAGGGGGGTGGTTGCTTGTTCGTCTGCGCGGAAGGGGGAGGGATGACGCGGATATAATAGTCGGGTTGGGAAGAGTTTCGCGTTAGTTCGAGCGTCCGGGGATCTATATTATTAATTCGAGTGAAAGTTCTGACGTTCGTTCAGCCATGGAAACGCGCGTTTGACGAAGATTAACCCCGATCCTTTATATCCGTTTAGGTAAAGACTATTCGCGAACTTGCGCTGCGATATTAACAACGGCCAGTTCTCCGCGACGTTTGTCATTTGGGTGACATTTTCCATGTTTAACGTGTTGCTTATTATCACACGTCTTTGTAAAAACGAGCAACGTGAGAACTTACTTAAGATTTATTTATATAAGTGGATCATTGTGCAATTTTCACTTACAAATCCGCACAACGAATGTTAAATATCACAACAATTATTCTATTTCCATTATTATTTTACATTATATTTTATTATACATTTCTTATGAAATTTGTCTATCTTCGGACAAAGAGCCTCGGGACACTTTTTATTTTGTGACTCTAAAAATATACTTCAAAAAGTATATTTAATACGTTATCTAGTTTCTCTGTTAAATTATCTTTTTATGATCATCTAGCGTTTGCCAGTTCTAAAGCAAATATGTTTCAACTGACCTGAGATCTTTGGATAGCACAGTATGATATTACATGCACCACTTCCCACGAATCGCCTCCTCCGCATAAATTACAAATCTCGTCAAGGATACCCAGTGATAACCAGTTTTCTGTGGCATACGCTTCCTATCGCGTCTTTTTTCTTATTAGCCTGCTTTAAAACTGAATTATCTACAGATCTATAAACTTCTCTTTCTTATGTCTGACCAGTGACCGTACGTGGACCCGCTGCGAGTTTATTCTACTAGCCAACTTCTATTTTATTATTATAGATTGCACTGCACTGCCCAACCATATTATTATTAAAATTAGAACTTTAATTCTTTTTTTATGAAATCTGCAGATTCCTCTTTTTTTGAATTGTCAATTATTTAAAAATATTAAACTCTGCAAATTATCGCACGAATAATTTTCTAATAATTTGCCTTGCAATAACTCAATTTTAGTAATTTAAAATAAAATACTTCTTGCACTTCTGTGCAATTTGACCTTTCCGTAGCAGTGCTCCTCTATTATTTCCAACAGCGTGTACAGTCATCATTATTTTATTACAGAATTATAAAATAATGGAAATGTTTAAGATCCATCGCGTTTCAAATTATACATACACAAACACTCATACTCTTAATGTTATTACAGCTTCAAAAAGATTCTGCTCCAACGACAAAAGACCTAACTAAACCCGTTGCCATTCTTCAGCTCCACGCTGGATGCAGATGATCATCGAGCAAACAACATCGTTCACCGCATTGTCGTCTCCCGAGCCGTTCCAGGAAGATTTATTCGACGATGCAGGATTAATTCCACTTCACGGTATCGCACGATGCTCGATCCGTCTCGACAGAACGCTTTAAAACGTCCACGTGCTCCAACGACGAATTGTTCCAGACGCTCATTCCCGCTGGTTGTTTTAACTCCGGCCCAGGTAAAATCGGATTAATTTAGACGGCGTCGCGCAGGAAACTGTAGCCCACGTTCTTGGGCTACTCGTTCGACCTTGACGAGTTTTACACCCGTTCTCCAACAAGTTGCGTTGCTGATGGACGTTGAAAATATAAATTTCGATCCCTCGTCTCTTTCTTTCTGTTCTGCGCATCATTCATTCGTTTATTTTCTTTTACGCGTATTATTTATTCACGTCAATTTATTTTCATCTCGTGTATATATATATATATTATTTATTCGCCCGGGTTTATTTTCATTTACCTATCACTCGTTTACTTCGATTTATCTTCATTTACGTGAAATTTCGACATTTCAATTTATCGTTGTTTACGTTCGTTATTTGTACGTTTATTTATCATAGAAACGCGTGAAAAAAAAAAAAACGAAAGCTCATTATCCGCGTTATTTAAAGTACCTTCGAGTCGAAAATAAATGGGAAACATGGCGGTAGTCGAAGTGCTGAAAATCTAAATCCCTGCGCTTTGAGGAGCAACGGCGTTCGAATAGAACAGGAGAAACATTTCTGCCGAAAAAGGAATTTTCTTTGAGTTATACCTCGTTCTTCTGATCTCAAGAATTCCCGTTGAATTCCCGTTCTTTTGTTCGAGTGTATTATAGAACGGGGAAGCGATTAACCGTGGGAAGACGAGTCGCGTTTCAATGGCACGAGATTTTGCCGAAGAATCGAGCAGTTTAACTGCACGCAACCACTCGCTTGATGAAATTTATTAAATTGTTCTGCGTCGGTCGCCCATTGTGCGTGTCGCAGCTCTGTCGCAACACGGTTTACTACTTGCGCTCTTTCGAGGAAGAACCGCGCAATTGTTGTTGCTTTACGCTTGTTGATCCATTTCGGTTAGGCATTCGTAGCTGTATACGCGGTTGTTAGAAATTTGGAACAATAATTCTATAACTGTCGTTTTGGTGGAACAAAATGGATCGTTGAACGCACGAGATCGTCACAAAATTATGGTTTATGGTAGACTGCTGTTTTCGTGAAATTGTGAAACGGAAACTTTGGAACGTGGGCATTCTTCGTAAGAATTTTAGCGATTGTTGCGAACGAGCTGAAGAAACGTTGTCTACAAATTATCGTATTGATTTATTTTGTACGTTCATACATCTTCCACGAATAATTTGTGAGGCAAATGAATAAAATTTTTCGTAAATTGCTTCTGTATCAGCCGATGAATCCAAACAGAGATTCATCTCGCCTGAATTATTATCATAAATTTTCATTCGTTTCGTGTGCGAATATATTGTGAATTTTCATAAACTAAAACAAATGAAATGTTTTATCAGTTACTCTCGGAGCTAAGGAACCTAAACAGAAATTTACTTTGTTTACCAATTTTTCATTTGCCTCGTACATTTTATATATTACGAGTTAAAAATCCACAGTCAACGCTCCAAGTATTTAATTCCACCTCGAGATCAATACCATGAACTCCATTCGTCATTTTGTTCTATATATAACTCTGCCTTAACACTTAATACAAAGCAGATACCTACGTGGTATTATTACCATAAAAATTTGCACGGCCGGCCATCGTCCACAGAGGCGATCCTCGTGGCGGATATTCCCGTCGGCCTTGAGAGTATGCAAACTCACGTAAAACGGATGAAATCACTCGCACGCGATCTTCAGCCACTCCGGAGATCTCCAGCTGCCATATCGAAGAAGCAAAGGAGATCACGTACAATTTTCCGTTTGCCAAGACTTTCCAATTGATCGAACCACAATTAAGAGCATAATTGGACCGATAACCGATAGATTTCACGCAAGTAACGGTAAAAGTTCCGCACAGTTCACGCTGATTTCAACAATTTTCCAAAGTCGCGGATATGTTTTATTACACGACGAGACTGACTCGACTTCTTGTTGCTGCAAACAGGTAATATTCAAATGTTTCTATTGTGATCATTCTTTCAATACAAAACCCATGGTTTTAATTAAGTCTTCGAGATACGATATTATTAAATTGTTTATGATATTATGACATCATATTCATATTTCGATAGCAATAATAATAATAATAATAATAATGATAGAAAAAAATTTATACAAAACCTGCAGTTACAGTTAGTGTTAAAATACCAATCAATTGTTTACATTGGTTTTAAAATATTTCTACGACATTCGTTATTATTAAAATTTATACGAAACTTGTAGTTACAAATTCAGTTGTACTCTTCGCTGTATTTCTGATTCATCATCCACCGGTTGATTAATCGGCCGACATTCATCCTCGATGTGATTCATAAGTGTCACAATTCTATCATCGATGATCGTTATTGTCCTCGTGGACTACGGCGAATATTTCGATGGTCAACTCGAGCCAAATTCGATACGTTTCCAGCGAATGGACACGCGCTGGACATGAACATATTGGCAAATTGAGTTTCCTCAAAAGAACCAAGTTCGCAAGGACACGTCAATCTAACGCACACACACACACACACACACACACGGAATATTCATTGATTTCTGGCTGTAATTAATTTTGATGACTTAATTAGGCTAGACGCCTGTCGAATGTTATAATTGATGATGCCTTTGAGTGAAAATTACGTAGCTTTCAGACTCAGTGAATTGTAGAAGTTTAGGTATTTTCGACTATTTCAAACGGAGAAAGGATGATTTTGGACATTCTATGGATCTTAATTGATTCGTTAACGAATTATTGTATACAATTATCGGAAGAATAGTGAAGAGACTAAAGTTTATTCTAATTCATCTCTCACAATAAATAAACGTTCATTTCCTAGTAACCAAACGTTATTTATTCAGAATCTGTGTAACTTTAATCAACAAATAAATAAATGTTTACAAAACGTTCAAAATTCTCCTCTTTCTTAAATATTTCAATAAGCATTTCATTTACCAGACGTGTATGGACCGAACCGTGGATTTTTATGCGTTCATAGAAAATATGAAGCTACGTAAAAAAACTGCAAACATTTGAATCGATAGAGAACAAATTACAGACAACGCCACTCCTACTCGAAGTTTACCCCACGCCCCCTCGCGAATCACGTGACCCAAATCAACCAATCGCTAATTTTCGTTGCATCAGCGTTGCACCTGAAGAGGCCCGATTTCCTGGGTTACCCCCGCTAAAACCATTTCCAGTAATAATATGTAAATTATACTTCTTAAAATGAGTTCTATTTCAATAGTTCAATTTTCTTTCAATTATCTTCACAAAAATATAGAATTGCGCGAATATCCCGATAGTCTATACGCGACCGAAACTATTCATGGCTGGTAAAGGAACATCGATTAAAATATTCCGTCTATGCAACGTACATCCGCCACGAAACACTTATATTTTGCTCTCTCGCTCAAACTCAATTAACTCTAAAACTATGTCACACCGAAATTACGAAACTCCGCGCGAAGCTTCCAACTTGCTCCGTTCCGAATACGCCGCAAATATACCCTCTATTTGACGATTAATCGACCTTCTGACATCCTTTCGAGCGCGAAATTTGTAATTCTAAACGGCCCGATACAACTTGATTGCACGTTTCACGGGGTCGATTTCGATACGTGAATATTCTCGATGAATCATACCGCCTGACAGTATAGAAGGTGTCTTCCGTGATCGACCGCCACGATGTAAGCGCAAGAGGAACGCGGCAGACAGAGTATCGATCTTTTCTTTCTATTAAGTGGTGGTTTAACCCTCAGTTTTTAGCCCCGTAGTTTTATTTCGAGAAACAATCGTGATTCTCGTAATCTTTTCTCACGCTGGTCTTTCTTTTTAAGCAACCAACAGGATTATTTTGTTTTTCAAATGTAGCGTAAGAACGTGGGACCATTTTGTTGACCAGTTTTTTTTTTTTTTGTTTTCTTTCCGAAGTTGATATAAAAGATCATTGTTACATGTGTATTTAATTCATGTAGGTTTCAACGTATGGACTCGTGTGTAACGAATGCGTTAATATATTCAAGGTTTATTTTGTATGACTGTATAATAAGATATCTTAATATGTAATAGAATATACATTTACTAAATTGTAAGTAAAAATGAAAATGAAACACAGATAACTTTGAGGTACAGAATTTTAAGATAAAAATTAACCCTAAATGCACGATTGATTTGTTTCGTTTTTAGTTCCAAGTGCATTTTAATTATTTAGAATACAAAATTTCACGATTTGAAGCATTAAAAGTGGGATATTTTTTGCATCATCGTGTCCCAAAAAAATCAATACACGTTACATACTTTTAGAAGATTTCGAGTCGCCACTCAAGTGAATGAAATTGACTCTTTGTCAACTTAATAACATTGCAAATATTTTGTAATACAAGTAGCAATAACAATTTACGTTTAACATACAACATCGAATATTGTCATCGTCGTCTGTCACGACGTTAAAAACAAATTAAAAATATAATTCTGAGCACTTGTATTTTTAGATTTTCGTATCCTCGTATCCTCTGTCGAAAACGACATCTACGAGATTACAACCAGCGAGGGAGTCGCGACGTAACACGCTGGAGACACACGAACAGGGCGAAATCCAGAGAGTAACCTCGAAAGTTCTCGCGACGTCCTCGTCGTCGTGTCGGAAGTGAAGTTTCCGTTTGCTCGGCGTGGACGTCTGTCCGAGAACCAACCGAAAGTTTTATTACGCCGTGGCGGAGCGCCTCGGAAAAGAGACGCGCGACGTAACTGCACGGGCTGTTTAAAACAAATTCACCGAGCGCAACGTTCTTTTCCCCGTGATCGGCTAGCGAGGATCAACTTTCGGATCGGTAGGACTATGAGGTGAGTAAAAGCCAAAAAGAAAGAATAATATAATTTCTCGTTTCTAATTGCGAGGAGATTTTTGTCAACTCTTTGACTTCACCTACGGGTACACATATTTTTTGAGAAATTGTGTCCGCGAAACTAATTTAACTCTAGACACACGCTTCAAACATAAATACACTTTGTAAATATAAAATCTCAATTGCATAACTTGTTAATTGAAATTCGATCAATTTTAAAATATTGGCAATACCTGAGCATTTCTTATTGATGAAAATTACTCTGATTACTATGTAATTGTAATTATATAATAAATTTCATAATTCGTTGCTGGTGTCTCTCAGTAGACAGATATAAGGAATTTAATATAAACAATTTTTCTTAATACAAATTTCATTACAATTTGTTTGGTTGTTCAGAATTTGTATAATATTAACTAACAAATGAATTAGTATCACGAAACGTTTGAAATTCTTTTCTAAGTAGCCACGATTCCATGACAGATCCATCTCTCTAATTATTTTTAACTTCGGAAATTCCTTTCCAGAGATAATAAAAACAAAATGGAGAATACGGTTTTGAAAGTATTTGAAATTGTTCGCGGACTTTCATATCTGAAATATTAACATTTTTCTCCAAACTTCCAATTGTTTCTTTCAATAAACAAAAATCAAATCATCGTAACGCAACGCAAGAGTTGAAAAATCCTGTTCGGTGTAAGAACTCTGAAGCATCGAAGAAACATCCGACCTACCACCCCTTTCGTCGATCATTTAAGTTGAGACCGCGTACGTATATCTCGGCGAAGCTCGCGATAATGGAAACGAAAGTTGGAGAGACGTTGATCAGTGTGGTTCAATGGAAGGAGCATCGATACGGGCGGAATTCGCCCGGTGGATTGGCAAATGAAAGTTTTAGTGGCTCGATAACTCGTGTCCCTCCGCGCCCACTCGATTCGAAGAATACCGTCTAGCCGAACGCGGCGCTGGCGAATCGATGGGGGATAGGTCGAGACGGAACGTTCCTCGAGGAAACGATTCGCCGATCGATATGCAAAGCGTCCGTATCGAAAGTGACTCGGTTGGCTCGTATCCGTAGCCTGGTCAACGAGAAAATCGTTCCACGGGAACGGGACGAATGAGCTGGCGTTTTATAAAACAGATCGCTTCGACGATCGATTCCGTCTCGAGAAGAATCTACTCCCACCGACGATAAATTTCCCATCGAACGCTATAACGGCGTGTTAACTAAAAAACACTGCACTCGTACCCCAGTACGATTCGTCTCATTGAAAGGCCCAGAAGTAACTTTGTTCCGACTAGGAAACGAAGACGACTTTTTCGCCATAAAATTTTATCGATACGCAAACATTTGAATCGATAGAAAACAAATTACAGGCGCGATCGCTCGGTACCAGACAACGCCACGCCTACTCGAGGTCTATCCCACGCCCCCTCGCGAATCACGTGACCCAAATCAACCGATCGCTAATTTTCGTTGCATCAGCGTTGCATTTTCAGTGATAAAAAAAAGGAAAGCGGCTTTCGAGATATGTAAACTGTTTCGTTTGTTCGTGAAATGGCTGAATCGTTGAGCTTTCGGCCGGTTCCTCTTCTTCGAAAATGATGTCAATCGAATTTTAATTCTTCGGAAAACGAAGTCTCAATTACAATTAAAATATTTAATGACGACTCGTCAATGGGAAATTCAATCTTTTCGTTTAATTCCGTACTTCTCGCTAAGTAGGGATTAGTTTAATTAATAAAATTAATCGAGGTAGCAATGAAATTAAATTTCTAACGATACCAGTTGAGGGTTAATCACCGTACAAACTCTCAGAGACGACACGTCCAGAAACGATATCTCCATCATCGATATTACGTGACAGTTATGCGTGTTTGGTATATACACGAACGCGTAATGACACGAATCGCGGCGACGAACAGTATGCTATTTGGACTCGCGTCTACGTTAGCTATTAATTAATGGAAATTTATGGAAATGAAATTGCTCGACTTCCCGTTGTTGCCGGCGTCTACGTTTACAAGGATTAAAATCGCAGTAGCGAGTAACTTCGCCTCTACAGAAATGGTAGCCAAGTGTTGTCGACTTTTGCAGTTTGTCGCGTATGATACACCAACTCGTTCCGAGGATTATTAGCCCTTTGCGTATAAATTTCGTCATTACACGTCGTCGTCCGCGATAGTCGGAACGTCTTAAAGTCTTTGAGACACTTGAGGAAAAACGGAGACAGAGTACGTGGAATTTCATTCGTGAAAATTAAAATCTAGAGAAACCTCGAATATTTCCAAATAATCGCCAGTTTTTAAATTTATAATTTACAATTCCGAAATTGTTTCTAAAAAGTCGCCAGTTTGATGATTATAATTTGAACATAATTCCGAAATAAATCGGTACGTTTTCCAGAAAAACCAGAGTTCGAACAACCATCGCTTTTGGAAAACAAATCAAAGGAAAGGCTTTCCTGCGATTCATCGTCACTTTTCTCGTACGTATCGGAGCTGACAAATGAAGCTTCTAAGCGATTCGTACGTACGTTGGTTGCTCGATCCACGACACAGCGTAGTCCATCGCGTAAACTCTTGTGTTAGATCCGGGAACGAGTATCTTGGATGTCAAGAACACGCTAGTAACGCGGAGTACAAGCGAACGAGAGACACTCGGTGATCAAACGAACGGAACTCTCTCGCACTTCACGGGGGTAGGATGGTAACAGTGACGTTTTGTCGCGCTTATCACCGAACCAGCACGTGTAGACACGTGTGTGCATGACGCTGATAAGGGCTGCGCGGCCATCGTCGAGCGACACACGACTCGGCTCACTGGTGTGCGAACCGTAATCTCGAGTTCCTGCTCGATCCTAGACAAGCGTGACTGTCTCTCGTCAATACGCGTCGCGTTTATCGTCAATCCACACCGATTAATATATATATATTTTTTTTTTTCTTCTGATCTTAAGTTGAACATTCTGAAACGCGTGGGGGGAGTTGGAATTTCGCTTTCCTTAGTTGCGAGCGTATAAACGCTCGACTATACGTCACAATGTCGTAAATATTTCAATTTTTTTCATTCGTGATTTTAATTTCAATTTCTTGAAAAGTTATTGTTTAATATTACAAACGTCTCAACTTTTTGAGTTGCAGTTCGATTTTCAATTTCTCTGACGAAGCTTGTCGCTCAACATATGTACAATCGTCGCAGAAATATTTTAATCCATCACGTCTGTTTTATACCGGTTTGAAATATCTCAATTTCTCGGAGTTCTTGAAAATGCGTTCCAAGAAATCTTGAATTTATAATTTATAAGCCGGTGTACCGAGAACATGCGCGCTTTCACAATTCACAATATTTACTTTCCTAAATTCCCTGGAGCTACGGGCGACAATTCCGACAATTTAAAGTCGTTACGCGTCTTTTCTAATGGGCCGCGTCGCGCTACGAGAACAGTCAAAGCGTCGCATCCACGCAGACTGCAACGTGGAAGGAAGTGCATCAAGAGCGGTGGGCCGTGTTCGCGTCAAGTGGCACGATGCACTCTCTCGGGAACCGCAAATTACGTTATTGCCAGGCCACACGAGGCCCCGGTAGTAATCGATAGAGAGTAACGACGGTATATTACCGGCCTGCTGGCCTGCGTCGCATTTTTCGAACGATCCACGATCCACGATTCACGATGCACGAGCGGCGCGGCGTCGTAAATGTTCCCCGTTCGAAAGGTAAAAAGCCGCGAAATATACGAGATACGCGATATTGGAACTTATTTACCCTTTCCTTTTCAACTGAATACTCCGCAAGCGTGCAAATAGAATTTCCACGAGAAAGCATCTGAAACGTAGCGTCCATTATCTCCGGCGGAATATCGCGAAATGCTTTTCAATTTGAAATTAAATTTTCCTGGAATTTTAAACTGGAGGACTGTACAGACTCGCGAAACCATTCTAACACTTGTAGACACCATTTACGAACGCGTCGTGCTTTATCCGGAGCATTTTGAAATTTTGTTCTCGCACTGTTGCGAGTTACGATTGTATCTCGATGACAAGTTTCAAACAAGTGTCTAAACAGAATCTGTTAAATGTTACGTAGTGTTAGATTTTATCTATTAAACAAATACCGTATCACTGAAAGTGATTTTAGCGGGGATAACCCAAAATAATCGGGCCTCTTTCGTTGCATCAGCGTTGCACGGCTGATGCAACGAAAATTAGCGATTGGTTGATTTGGGTCACGTGACTCGTGAGGGGCATGGGGTAGACTGAACGATCGCGCCTGTAATTTGTTTTCTATCGATTCAAATGTTGCATATCAATAAAATTTTATGGCAAAAAGTCTTCATTTCCTAGTCGTGCAGTTTTTTTATATATATCGTATATGCATCCCTGTAACTTGGAATTTTCATTAACATTTATATTATTTCACATCTCGAGTTCGAAAGTCTTGCGACTCTTAAATCTGGAAAAATTGAACAAAGATTTTGTTCGAAGAAACGTTAATAAATCAACAATTACGTTATTAAATATACGCGCGATTTAAATATCCCACACATCTATAATCGATGAACACCGAACGTAAAAATAAAAGGTGTTTCGAGACTTCTGAACGGAAATGCACATTTCAAAACCGATTTCAGATCGACTGATATAATCGTGACGTTCATACTCCATATCGCATAATGGTAATGAAATTTCGAAATGTCGATACGTAAAATATGAACGTAATAAAATTTTTCCACGGTTAGTACCGAAATACTTTCGCGAGCCAGTGTACGACTCTTCGATGCACGATGCAACGAGTGAAACGAACGACTATCGATTCCTCGATGAATTCACTGGAGCACACAGGGAGAAAGAGAAAGAGAGAGGTTTTAGTGCTTCTTTTGGTAGGATCCCCGTGATTCAACCTTGACACCATAGAGAACTGGAGCAGCTACGAAAGCTATGGAATTATCTCGTGACCATCCCGTTACGCTAGATTTCATTCTCCCCTTGAACAATCTCTCTCTCTCTCTCTCTCTGGATTTTCCATCCGGTTAAACTCGTCTTCGATTTTGCAAAGAATAATCGATAAACTCCAGTGTGTGTGTGTATAGCTGTATACTCACATTTATAAGTATTATAAACGATTATTTTCACTATCCGCAGGATGAACGATTAAAAAGTTATTATCTAAAGCTATTGAGAGATTATTGAATCTTAATCGTATTATTCGATATTATAAACTTCATGATAACTTCAAACAAGTCTGAGAATTGTATTACTAACAAGTTGACCGTGATAGTGTTTGTTAATGATTAATACCACTTTTTAGAATGATTATGACAAAATAAACTGTTTATTTAATATTCTGGCTGTACGAAATTCCATATATGTATAATATTATGCCACACTATTGTACATAATTTTTAATCATATTTGTATATACTATCGTTCTAAAAATTGCCAAACTATCTAAATTTCACGTAATTTGAAAATATCTCACTTACTTGTACATTTACAATATTATTAACGTCACGTTAATAATCTAACGTTGATCTAACAATGATCTAAATTGATCGTCACGTTTTGCACGAAATGAAGAAACGCATGAAAACTAATAAATGAGAGTAGAGAAAAGAAAGTGCAAAACGCGATAATACATCGCCAATATCCCTTGAATTTCTCTATTCGCCGTTTTATCTCTCCGATATCCGTGATGGCTTTGGTCGTTCGATGATTTATTTTACCGCTTCGTCCTACATTTTTGCTCGTTGTCTTTCGAGCGAGAGCGAACAGCTTGAATATACCACCACGCTCATTTCACTCTCCGTTTCGATACGTGTTTTCCCCCTTTTTGTCTCGGCGATCGCGCTTTTCCCCGAGACTATCGGTTTCCCATTTAAACCGCGATAGAACGGAGTAATTGCCGCGAGATGCGGGGAAGAATGTTTAACGCCGTTTAAAGCGCGGAGATTTTTTTTAAAACGGTATATCCCCTGTCTGACGAATGTTGTTATTCGTACCAGCCGGAAACGATGATTTTCTGTTATTGAGATAGATACGAGTTAGTGAAATATGGTTTTCTCGTTAATGGACTGCGGATTTTTATACATCCGTGGGAGATTTAATATACGAAAATATCGGGAAACGTATGAGAAAAAACTGCACGACTTGTACCTCGGTGCGATTCGTCTCACTGAAAGGCCCAGAAGCAACTGTTCCGACTAGGAAATGAAGACGACTTTTTTGCCATAAAATTTTATCGATACGCAAACATTTGAATCGACAGAAAACAAATTATAGGCGCGATCGCTCGGTAGCAGACAACGCCACTCCTACTCGAGGTCTACCCCACGCCCCCTCACGAATCACGTGACCCAAATCAACCAATCGCTAATTTTCGTTGCATTAGAGTTGCACCTGAAGAGGTTTTATCTTAATCTTCTAACCCTTATTCGTTCCTTATGTCAATTTGACACATTTTTTCGATATTTTCTAATATTTTGACATTGACAATTATGCATTCAATCTTCTTTTGGAATAAAATTCCACAAATTTAACTATTTATTTCTTCGTTATACCTTTAACAAAAGTCATTTAACACGGAGAGGAAAGATTTGAAAAAATTAATTTGATTTTTTTAAATGGACCGCTATATTTTTTTACGCGTAGCGTGATAGTCTACGTTAAGGCGAATCAACTTCTAACAAAGTCATTTCCTTTCGTGAAAAATCGGACAACTGCGAAAAACCGGGAGTCGCCTTTCCTTTTTCCTTTTCTGTCCTTCACATAAAATTACCAAAGAATATTAATGATGAATGAAAGGAGAGATGAAAGAAGCACGATCTTTTGAAGTTTTACATCCGAAGCGGTTCGTCAGAACCGAGGAGCTCTTTCAAGATCAACAGTGTTGCGATCTCGCCGTTATCGATTCGATCGGATCTCCACGGACTTAGTTGAAGCAACGTTCAGTGGTACAGGATTTTGTTGAATGGAGAGCCAGAGTGGATAAGGATGTCCTAGATTAACGTTGAATAATGTTCCTCGTCAATATTCAATAGGCTATGCTTTCTAAGCAAATTTCTGTTACTCAAAAGAAGAAAGATCTCTCAAACGCAAGAGAAAACTTGGACTACGTAAAGTCCAGCAGAGTATATTTCAAATAAAAAAAATCTTTCAACGTTTTCTTAACTCGGAGTACGATATCCAATTTTATGGATATATGTGTATCATGTATATATGTAATGCAAGAATCAAAAGGAAATTCTATCTTGAAAGTATCAATATGAAATATTGATACAATCGACATAATTTCTCCGTGAATTAATATAATTTACAACAATGAAATAGATGTGTTTAATCGTGCATTTTTATACTTTTAAGAATCTCCACTGTAGTTATGATCTGCAGTCGAATTATAATTTAACTGAATCAATAACTTGAAAAGATTCAATGTTAAATGTAATAACTACGTCACATAGCATTACGTTACGTGAATGAATGTTAATTATGAAAGAATATAACCCAACATATAATTTGCAATTCTTTTCAATCAATATTATATCGATTCACGTAATATTAAAAAATAGTATTGCCAAATTAGTATAACAGTAAATGCTCAATGCCTTTTCATCGTCATATCTATAATTCTATAATTTTTATAATGTTCGAAGAAACTGAACAATATTACGTATGCATAAATAATATGACATAATTGAGGTTATAACATAACCTTATATAACATAATTAGATTTGGATTTAGGCTAGGTTTGAATTAAAGTATTTATAATTATTACTCAGTCCTTAATGAATTAAATAAAATGAAACATCGAAGACGAACGTTTCGTACGATCAAATAAATCAATGATTAATCGCAAGGTACCGTCTCGTCGTCTCGAGGCATTTCTCGTCGACATTTCTCCATTAACCCCGGGAGAATAGAAAAAGGTCGGAAGATGGTTCATTTCGCGGCAAAGGGAGACGAGGAATTTCGAGACGTTTCGTACACGTGAAAGGGCTAATATCGGGCAGATTTCAATTCGAAATCGCAGTGGCTCTCTCCTATAAAACCTATACTTTATTCGACGAGCGTCGTGCATCAACACGTGGGTGCTTATCGACGCGAAGCCGACCACTATCGGGCGGTCTTGGAACAGCGAAATGAAGTTGCACGCTTGGCCAGGGGGCTGCCCTCGTACACCACCAGGCCAAATATAATTCTCGTTATTGCGCCGAAACCCTAGGAAGTTCTTTGGATTCTTCTCATCGCGACGCCCCTCGCTTCCGATCGATTCCTATCGTTGTCCTCTTGGTGACATCCCAAGTGTGTTTAATCTTGTAAATATTAACCTTTTACCCCACGATCTTTTATTAACCGCAAGAATTGAAATTTAATTTTTTAAACTCAAGTTTCGACAGAAAGATAATCTGTTTTCTGCTTCAAATTGAAATCATAATTTATCGTGGTAGTCACGGCTCGATACTGTAGACAAGTGTGCGCGTGAAAGCACAGAGTTATATATTCGACAGACAGATTAAAGATAGATTAAAAAACTGCACGATTTGTTTCACTGAAAGGCCCAGAAGCAACTGTTCTGACTTTTTTGCCATAAAATTTTATCGACATGCAAACATTTGAATCGATACGAAACAAATTACAGGCGCGATCGCTCGGTACCAGACAACGCCACTCCTACTCGAGGTCTACGCCACGCCCTCTCACGAATCACGTGACCCAAATCAACCTATCAATCAATCGCTAATTTTCGTTGCACCAGCGTTGCACCTGAAGAGGCCCGATTTTCTGGGTTACCTCCGCTAAAATCACTTCCAGTGATAAAATTAAACGAAAGATACATTTGCTATTTTCAATATTTAGTTCAGTCTTTAATTCCCTTGAGTCCTTTCTGTTCTGTACGGTACAGTTAACGTAACACTGAATAAGAATTGAATATACACAATTGAATAAAAATTTACTGTCGATGAAAACTTGTTCAAAAAATCGTTTCCTCTCGTAGATACTAATTTCTTTACCACTATGTGAATTTCGCACCAAAGTACGAATCGAGTTAGACGAATGAGAATTAAATTGCATAAAAATTCGCAAAATCCCAAATTCAATTTTCTCGAAAACGAAGGCTCCAACGGTGACCAATTCTCTCGCCAAATAGAAGGAATAGATGGTTGCGTTTCATCGCGGAGTAGCGGCCATTGTTTCTAGCCTCGTTGCTCGCGAGCAATTAAACTTATTAATCGAAACGAAGAAGCGCAGAGGGGAAAGGCACGAATCTCGTAAATACTCTCTGGCAACGTACGCGTTCAACGAAGATGAAGTGAAACGAAATGAAATGAGCGAGAGCAACCGCTGAAACGAAGAGAGAATACAAGAGGTCTCGCATGGTCTCACATGGCGAGAACAGCTGTATAAAACGCAACTTTGAATGCTGGCAGAAATTGCTCGTAAGATCAACTATCGTCACGGTTACCAATCACCTGAAATTGCTATTTCCTCAGGGACAACTTCCAAAGGAATTTCGAAACTTCGTAACGCGTCTTCGTGGTTGTTCGAGTTGCGTGTGTACGCACCAGACTCAAGAGAGAAAGAGAAAGAGAGAGAGAGAGAGAGAGAGACCGTGAAAGAGTGGGGAAAAACGAGAATTCGCCCTGAATTCTTGTTTCGCGCGTTCTCATTTTACGAACCTGTTTTTCAGAGAAACACTTAGGGAGAAAGAAGCGAAAGAAGGCGAACAAGAACAAAAAAAAATCTGCGACTTTCACGATGGAATGGAAATCTGTTACGAGATTTTCAGATCGATATTTCTTTCAGAGCTGTTGTAATTGTAACACATTATATTTGGAAAGAAGTGTAATTTAGGTTACTCGGAAAATTCGTACTTCTGTCAGTTGGCTGTAGAGTTAAAAAGATTTCGAGAGAAATTTTATAACAATGTACATGAAAAATTTCTGATGAAAAGTTACCTTTCAAAATCACCGTCCCACCAGTCTTAAAAGGTTTGACGCCTGTATATTTCATAGAATCGATCGAATTTAAACGAATGGAATAATTCATCGGTCAGAAGAGGATCGTTTTGACGACGGATGAAAAAGCAGAAACGTTCGTTCTTCTAAACGAGAGGCGATCAATCATCGACATCATTTCCCTTTTCTTACGTGCAATTTCCCCGCACGATTCTTCGCCTCCCGAGAGTTTCAGTTCTTCCGACGAATGGAACGAACGTAACGAGTTGTTCGACGAGCATCGAGTTCCATCCGAAGTTAATATTTCGAGCATCTCCTGGCTACAGTTACGGCTGTGTCATCTTGTTTTCGCATCACAGCGCGCGCCTACGTTTAACGATCGAGAGAGAAGTAGAAGAACTGCCCTCGTGAAACTGAACTTCTGCGTTTCACGGCGTTTCCGACGCAAAAATTCGTTGGAAAGTTCGCTGGATAAGAACGAAGTTGCAAAGTGCTGAAGTAACAAAGTGAGAACGTCGATCGAGTGCGTCAGATCCACGAACATCGTTCGCTATCTGTTACGCTGCAGATAAGTGTCCCGCGAAATTTCTTCTCCTTGCGAGTGTTTGTACTTTTAGTGTCGACCCGCTGTCGAATTTCTGGTGGGAACGCAACGAATGACATTTTGGAAAAATAGAGGTTTTTTCAATTTATATTTAATAGTAAGTTAGTTGTATTTATACAATGTAAGTAAGTTACATCTAACTTTATTTATTATATGTAATGCGTTTAATTATATTTACGCTTAATGTTATTTATGTAAATGTAAGACTTTTGAAATAAAATTAGAAACTTTTTAATTTAGGGATTTGGTGAATTGGGTACCTCTGAAGGATAACCGTGATTTCCACTTTTTATGGAAATTTGAAATTTTTCGTTGCAATTATTACGATATTTTTATGCGAAATTATACGCATATTTTTATAACAGAATCGAAGAACTAAACTTGATCAAATATCATTGCAACAAATACTTTATTTTGAATATTTCATGCGTTTCCGTGTATTCTGTGTGTACTCCGTGGATTTTCGTACCACGAGAGTTTTCATAAATGCATAAATATGCGTAACTGTATCAAAATGAACGAATGAAGAAAGAACGTAACGCAAAAATATCAAATAAAAAATAAACACGAACGAATTAAATCGAAATTAAGTTGAAACGGATAAATTAAAATATGGATATTCAAATATTAAAGATTTTTAAATAAAAAATACCGATGCTCGAGCGTTGCAAATTTTTACATTTATATTTTCAAAATTTTTACGAACGCGACCAAAGAAACTTGAGCAGCGACTGGTCGCAACCCACTGAATATTTAAATTAGATACTCGGTTTTAAATATTTTATATATTCTTCCGTATTCGCGTGAATGCTGTGCTTTTATCAGCACCTTTAAATCAGAAATGTGAAATCTGACAAAAATCCGCAATCTGGATTAACACATTTCTTCACGACAAATTAATTCTACGGTATAAAAAGAAAAAAGATATTAACTTCAAGCGAAGAAACGCAATAAAATTGCGCGTTATAACTTTACTGAAAATTAAAAACTAAAGTTTTTATATATTCAAAAATACAGAACTGCTTGCACGAAAGTAACAGAATCGAAGATTTCAAGAAACGTGTCAGAAGAATTATTGCGAATGATTTATGGATCGTTCACGGATCGCTAATGTTGTCATTACTACACCTAATAATACTTTTTGTGAAAGTAAATCTTCGCTCGAAGAAGTCAACGTTCAGAGTGGCACGAAAATAAGTGGTTTGCGATCATTAAATTGCAAAATTTTCTTAACGCATCGAAATCAATCAACTTTGCAACATCGAATTCCCCGAGCCACTGGATTTAAATGGAATTGTTGGATTTGATATTGGAAATTGAGATAATGAAGAGTAATTATCAAACCTCCAAGCAACAAAATTTTTGAAACTATCGAATTTCCGAATATCGAAAGCTTCAAATTATCGAATCGTTAAATAATAAAACCTTCGAGTTGCCAAATTTTTAAACAAACATATTTCAATCTCCTTCGTTAGCGGCAAATTATCAAACTTCTAACTGATGAAACTTTCAAATTATCGGGGCTCGGAATATCGAGGTCTCCGAATAACGAAATCTGTCAGCCGTCAAACTCCCAATCCAGCGAAGTACTCTCAAATAATCAAATTTCCAAACACAGAAACACCTCCAGCCAACGAAATTCGCAGACGATGAAATTTCCAAGCGATAAAATTCGCAAGTGATCAAACTTCCGCGACTATCGAATCTCCAAACGACAAAATGCGCAGTCGAGGTACCCGCCAAATACCTAATAAAATCTCGATCGAACCTTCGAGCGCGAGATCTTTCGCCCGCCGAAAGTTCTCCAACCAGTTTCAACGATATTACTTTCACGTTTCATTCGGGTGGGTCCGGTAGAAACTCGTTCGAGGCAGTAACATTGTCGGTAATTGATAGAGGGGATCCCAGTTGAACGTCGAACGATTTTCACCGGACCCCTCCTCCTCGACTGGATCGTCCTCGAGCCCCAGGAATAAAAAGTTCGAATTCTGATTGCGCGGAACGGATCGACCAAACCGATCGGAAAACCGCTAATTTTATCTCGTCGTCGACACGCAGCGTGAATTATTAAACGATTGCTAAGCTGGTATTCACTCGCCTCTGCGCGCGATCGTACCCTTTCACGATGCCGACGTGTACCCGGAGTCGTCTCTCGTCGGTACAGGATGCAACAGCTTGCACACGCTCGTTGCGTCGTGTCCTATGGCTACCGCGGCTATCTGATCGATACCATTTCTGCTTGTTTCACCACCAACTCGAAGCGAGTTGTTACAATTACGTTCTTACCTCGTTCTTTAACTCTATGTGATCAAGTCGTATACTGTTCTCTGTCAGATGTTTGTGGCGTTGGGTGATTTTTGGTAAATGACAAATTTTCACTAAATGTTTGCATAAATTGGATAAATTGGATTTTTGCGTATCTAACGGGGTAATGTTGGAGAAACAGAGTTTGTGATAATTTATAAAGTGGACTTTGGAAAGAAACAGCAATTATCAAACAGAATAGACGTTGCTAGTAGGTTTTTGGAATTTTTTATCTGTACTTGAGTACATGCTGATTTCTACGCATTTATGGAAACTTGGAAACTATAAAATTGCTCAGAACATGAAACAGAAATTTTTCATTATTAAAAAAAAAAAAAATGTACAGTACATAAAATGATGTTCTACCAATCGCATTCTCAACAATATAACTTTAGAAATCCGCAGTCTGATAGTGTAATAAATAAGGTCAGTTGTTGGAAAAGATTTTCTAAACGATAATATTTAAATATCCGTGAGTAAGCTGCGACGGTATAACCTTACATAGAAGATGAATAATTTGTATTATTATTACTATTTATTTTAATAATAATTTGATACAACAGAGATTATTTTACAGAAATACAGGAATCTGTTCGAGAAGGTTTACAAGTCAAAGCGAATACTTCAAGACAGATCAAATCAAACAGAATACCAACTATCGTCCCTGAGGCCTCGATGTCTAAGGTTTATACGAAAATACAAAGACACGGATACCTCAATTAGTCAGAACAATAGCCCCTGGTGTCCAAATTATTCAACGAACTTCCCAATGTAACGATCATCCCTTATCATCGTCTCGTTTATTATTCAAACCGGTCCTCCATCGCGCAAACAGTTTCGAAATCCCATTGATCGCGCTACGGAAAATCCTTTCAACCCTAAACGCATCAAAGCGGAAGAGGGCAACGATGCAACAAACACGAACGTGAACGATTCTACTCTTGAAAATGACAAACAATAAATTTTCAAAGTTGCCGCGTTAGAGATTTTCGAATAATTTGATTCACAAGTGTCTTCTAATCATTGAGTTTTCTGCATGTGATTTTATTAACAAGAACAGAATTAGAATTTTATAAACTTTTGCTAATATACTTTTACTTTGGCGTGTAACATAGCACGGATTATAATAATGAAGGAGTCACTTGCATAAAAAAGTGTGTAATGCCATACTTTTTATTATACTTTACGAGACCTTGTTCTTTATCGTACTAACTTACTATTTTTAATTTTACATCGATTTATTTCAAAACCTGCACCTAATTTCGCGTTCTGCAGTAACGTGTAGCACGAAAAATTTCCTCCGTGAGAAAACTTAACTACAAGTAGATTACAAAAAACTGCACGACTTGTAAAAAATGCCACTCCTACTACCCCATGCCCCCTCACGAATCACGTGACCCAAATCAACCAATTGCTAATTTTCGTTGCATTAACGTTGCACCTGAAGAGGCCCATACCCCTGCTAAAATCACTTTCAGTGATAACAAAGAATCACTTTCTTTCACCGTCATGAGTCATCTTCGAAATTTCCTGTTTCTCAAGAATTTAGGGCACGATAGATTGCTTGAATAATATAACAATTAAAATTACAATTACAAAATCAGTTATCGTACTGTAAATCAAATAGCACATGTCACAAACAACCGATTATAGATCAAATAAATCCAAAAGTTTGTTCTTTTTTTTTTTCTCCCCATTTTTTTTTTTTTTTTCGTCCCATTTGGGAGAAGAATCGCGGGAAGGAACGGAACGGTCGGTGTAGCCGGTAAGAACGTGCTTTCCCGCCAGACTGGCAGCTTCGCGCCGCTTAAGCCGGCTTCCAGCCCGATGCCTCGAAACGAAGTTTCCGCGAAAAAGATGGATTTACGCCGGGGGATTCTTCCCCGACTATTTTCCGGGGTCGGCCACCCTTCTCTCTATCTCTTTCTGCCCCCCTCCTCACTCTCTCTCTCTCTCTGTCCCTTCCTTTCGCTTAGATTCTCTAAGCGCCAGGGATAGAGAGAGATTCGTGTCGTCGCTCACGGTCGCCGGTGGAATCAACGGTACGAGATATTCCGGGATTTCGCGTTCATCTTCAACGACTTTGCGCTCCCCTTTCTGCCATGCGCAAGGCCGCCCTCGTTACTTTGATTACCGCTTTATGCGAGCCGCCATCGCATCACGCGAAACGCACGATTTACGTAAACACGCCGCGTGAAAGCGAGTCAAAGATTCAAGGGAGAGCAGCGAGCGATCCTTTTTTTTCTCGCGAATTCTCGCGGAGGGGTACGTTCTACGCGATGCTGCTGAAAAGAGAAGAGATACAGGGTGTCCCTGAAGTCGTTGTACGACGGTGATCTAACAATCATAGTGTCATCTATATAGTTGTTAGAATGACCAAAATGGTCAAAACGAGTAATTCGCAACTTCTTTTATTTTAGAGTTTTCAAGCAGTTGGAGTTTTAACCTCTTTCACAGGTTTAGCAGATTTACTTACGTTGCATTTTCAGAGATTAGATAGGAGACTAAGTAGATTTGCGTTGTAAACTCTTTCCTATTCTCTTGCACTCTAACTTGTCTGATTTCAATTTTCTTAACGTGCATCGTTCGTTACAATTGTACGGTCGTTTCGACAAGTTAATTTGTTTCCTTTTTTCTTCCGTTTCTTTCGCGACTCGACCGTTTTACGTTTACACCAAAGAAACGGTACGTTGTTCTTACTACTCAGTTTTTATTCTGCGAACATTTCACGAAACACGTAAAAAACTTTTAGCACAGTGTGAGAATAGTACAGGGCGCGCTAGTTTAAAAAAGCTTGCTCCTCGGTAAAAGAAATGTATTTTTCCAGAAAGTGCGAAAAAGCTTGTCTAAAGATAAATCAGGTGTATTAACAGGCAAGAGGGCTGCGTAGAAAAGAATCTCTGCCGTTTTAATCACAAGTAATTGCTGGATCACCTTCGTGCATTTATGATATTCGACGACACCGAACAAAGTTTCAAATTTCTTTTTTCCAATTTTAATAACCCTTCCCTCGAAGAACTCGATATTTGGCATTTACATTCTCGAATATTCTCAAACATCTTTCGCGAGTCGATATTTCGTCCGCGGTGTTTTATTTGCGTTCAAATAAATTTCTCCAGTAAAAGTCGCAGTAAAAGGGTGAAGAAAACGAGGGAAGTCTGCCTTGTACGCGAAGTCCGTCGACGATAATAATGACAGCGATGCCGGTCACGGTATGCTCGACTTGGTTGCGCGACCACGCAATCAAACTAACCGGCATTTTTCGACGGAAATACCGACGGGAAATGGCGAGCCATGGCCTCTCGTTCCCTTCATCCCCTTGGACAGTCTCTGTCAACCGGTAATCAGGCCAGCCGGTGTCTCTCTCTCCGACGAAACGAAATTACCCGAAATTACGGCGCAGCTACACCTACGACACACCGTGCGGGGCAACCTCGTGAAACGCATCCTCTGCTGTTGTTCCTGCGCTGCGTCCAAAGATAAAATAACGACGTTAAAACAGGCAAGAGGGCCGAGCGGGGTATTCCGTTGCGGTATCTATGCAAATGCGAGCAACGCAGCTTCGTTTGATCGCCATCGACGTGGCACTCGTTGTAGAATCTCGGTCAAAGGAGGTACGACTCGTTGGATGAACGTCGAAACACATTTTGGAAAGCTGTGCGTTTGAGACAGGCACGCTCTTTGGAGAGATAACAGCGTTCTATTTGTGAAACTGGCGTTCTGTTTTGCGAAACGAATGTATATGTGTACGAATTGATGGAAATTCGTTTCTCTCGCTGCTTTTTTTCTTTTTTTTTTTTTTTTTTTTTTGAGGGAACTTTTGAGTCTGAAAGTTTATAATTTCGGATTCAACCGCAGCGAATTGTCGAAAATCGACAGGCGATTAGTAATAAAACGATTTTCTTAATATTTTTATGCAAAACGATTCAAAGTCAAAAATCAAAAAGCTGGATAATTACAAAAAATGCCAAACGTCGAATTATTCACAAGTTTATTATATACTTTCATTCAAATGTATTTCATTTGAAAATAGTTTCGCGAAACGTACACTCGGATTGATAAATACTCAGAAAGAGAAATTTTGCTTAAATCGTACACCATTGCACTTGGTACGTAGAACGTTCTTCGATAAGGTTCCTTAATTTTCGCACATTTCATCGTTTTTTACAAGATTCAAGAATATATCGATCGGAGCGTGAGATTCAGTTCAACGTTCTAATGAAATTTGCGAATCTCTTGCGAGAACTCTTAGAATTGTGAAGTGTGAAGAGTGTAAAGTGGTGTCTCAAGTGTCTACACTCGAGAGAGCGTTAAGCAGAGCAGGAATATAGAGTAAGAATATTTGAAAAATATTTTTGAATGTTACGCGCTGTAATTATATTCCTGTGAAACTCAATGTTGGAGATAGCAAATTTTTTTCTGTATTTGCAGTTATGAAAAAAGGATATATATATATATATATACATGTGGTACAATTATACGTTGGACTCTTGTTAGAGAAGAAGATATAATCTTTAATTTGAAGAAACTGCTGATAGTAAAATTTCAAAATTCGTGACCGGCTTCATCAAAAATATAGTTTCGTCGTCGAGCCCCTCGATTCACAACTAAGTCCAAAATTAGCAAAAATGAACATATTATAGATAATAAAGCAATTATACTTATTTTAAGCAATTTAACGTGCGTTTTATGATTAACATTTTGTTCTATGTCAATCAAAAATGACAAACAAACAATTCCACTTGATTATTCGTTAATTTACTCGAAAGAAACGTATTAAAAAAATTTTTGTCTGAAGTTACTTTATTTCCTTACAACGAAACTACATTCTGCTCTAATGTTCACAATTCTAATTTTCACGAACTTGAGAGAAAGAACTTGACTCACTCGTCAACCGAGGTGCTCGTATTACGATCAATGGCGATCAATTATAATTAACACTGGCTAGATCAGTAGTTCTGACATCGAATAAAAATAATTAACCAATTGCTTCTGACTCGATTAATCTCCAATCAATCGCCTATGTTTTTCCCCCGCACTAACATATCGATCATCCTGCTGTAGGAAACATTATAACACACACACACACGACTTCAATTACAGAGAACGCTTGACCAGCTTCGAAACGATATCAAACAAACGCCCGTCTGCCCGTAATTCAGAGATACCGCGTGGTCTCGTGGGCGTATCGTCGCAAATTTCGCGGGCATTAGCGTTATAAGTTTGTATACCTATACCACACGTTCCATTATTCGTTAACAGAACGTTCCGTCCACCACTTCTAATCCGAACGAAGGTTTGTTTATTTCCGAAGAAGGTAGAAGGTTCTTTTCCATTTCTTTCTGTATCGTTTCTGCTTTCTTTGTGCAATTTAAAATATATAACTTCGACCTATAAATCAATGCGATCGAAATCTCGAATAACTATGCATGCTTGCGAAATCGAGCATTTCAATTATGCAACGTAATACTCGTCCAAAACCAATAAACGAATAATTCGAGTAATTTCGCGAGCAACTAGAAAAAGAAAAATGACACGAACGTCAAAAAATGAGATCGAGCATTTCACCCAAAGAGAACGCTGCGCGCGTTAATCGAAACTGAAGTCCTTCACGCTTCAGATCGTTTCGAGACACGCAATATTTCTCTTCGACGATAAATTCGATGCCACCAAGATAGAAACGGCGAAATCGTCCGCTAGATAAGAGTCGATGATCGATCGGCCAAGCCTGCGCGACACTTAGCCGGCAGTCCTTCAGAAATCCGGTCGAACGTGATCTGGAACGTGGACAAAAGAGGAGCGGTCGCGCGACTCGTCCTGCTTCTTGCTCGGCGACGATCGACCGCTGTCAACCGGCGAGCGATCTTCGTACGATCGCGGCGGAGGAACCTTCTGGGAATACCGGTTCCTTCGATAACAACCGAAACGGCTCTCCTTTTTACGCGTGGCGAGAAAGAAGAAGAAGAAGAAATTGCACGACTTGTGCCCCAGTACGATTCGTCTCATTGAAAGGCCCAGAAGCAACTGTTTTGACTAGGAAATGAAGACGACTCTTTTGCCATAATTTTTTCGATATGCAAACATTTGAATCGATTAACAAAACAAATTACAGGCGCGATCGCTCAGTAGCAGACAACGCCACTCCTACTCGAGGTCTACCCCACGCCCCCTCACGAGTCACGTGACCCAAATCAACCAATCGCTAATTTTCGTTGCATCGGCGTTGCACCTGAAGAGGCCCGATTTTCTGGGTTACCCCCGCTAAAATCATTTCCAGTGATGAAAACGGAGAGAATTTTCTACTCGCGAAGCAAAGAATCGAAGAATCGAGAAGCGGAGAAGGTCGAACTCGTCGCGAAATTTCTCATTGCTCCACCGACTCAGCGGGACTCGCTCGCCATCAGCCTTCGAGTCCATCGCCTTCGTTCGGTTCTCCGTTTTTGTTCACCGGTTGCAAACGTTGTTAGGCGAAGCGACTGGCTTTGGCAGCTGATAATGAGGCTGTCGTTATTAACGGGGAACGCGTTAATGTATCTTTTGATTACGGAAAGTTGAGAGCCGGTTGGAAAATTGAGAGAATATGGGGCGGAAGTTTCCCATCTCCTGCAATTATTATTGCCGGCGAGAGGATGGATTCTTTGACGCGTCGCGCGTCCTCCCGAAGTTGAAGCGCTTTGACGTAACGTCACTTTTTTTCTTTCTTCCTTTTTATTCCTGGAGAAGGTAAGATTCATTAACGATGCTGTGGGTGTACCGTGTATCCGTGGGCGTTGCGACTCGAGGAATATGTGGGCAAAGTAAATACAGGTTTCCACGCAGACAGACAGAAGAGAAAATATTTCACGAAAACGGCAGCTTCTCCCTATGGTTTCGTGCATTTTTGTAGACTGAGAACTGTGAACGTGTAAACGTGTTTACATTGGGTCGGGTATTGGGAACGGAGAGTACAAATATAGAAATAGGATAAATTGAGACTTTTATGCAATACACGACAGCTCTATTCGAGCTGCTCAATAGTCAATCAGAATCAAGAATTTTATACTTGCGTGATATGGTCGTTAATACGAGATGGTTGTAGGAATTATTGTTCCATTCTAAGTTTTATCAACAAAAATAAATTAATAAGTAGAACGCTCCGATTCAAAATAAAGTTTATGGTATGCACGAAATTGAGTGAAAAATTTCATTATGAATAAACGAATTTTGAATCTCAAAGTCTGACAAGTTTTTAAATACACAATAGCTTTTAACTAAATTATATTTTTTGAATGAATTCTCGTTTGTTTGTCCAAATCAGCTGCACTTTTCCAAGTAGTTTGTGAATTCGTGAATATTCAAGGATCCCTAGTTTCTAAATGCCCGTGGAAATAACCTAAAATCAGTTTTATTTTCGGATATTTTGTATATTTTCGCACACTATCGCGTGTTTGTCCTTGCTCTCCAACTCTTCTCCGCAAGCACAAAACAAAAATTGGACTCGTAATGAACAAATGAAATATTTCTCGTTGCAACGACCAGACAAAGAACTACCAAAAACCAGAAATCAAAATAAGTCACGTTTTTCCCTTCCGTTCATTAACCGTGACGATTCTTTTCCGCTAGTTATTACGTTATCAACGCGCTGACGAAACATAGGAGACGACGACGCGGCCGTTTTTCTGCCGGCATGTCCAGCGGCGCGTTAATCTGGCGATAAAACAGGACGGATAAAGGCCACGGTTGTGGCGGTCGGTAATCAATGCAGAAAAACACACGCGCTTCTGCTTATTATTCACGACTCGAACGGACGAGTCGTGCAACGCGAAAACGCGAATCTTGGAAATATTCACGACTGAAGCCCCGGCTTCAGCCAATCGTGAGTCCGCTCTCCTCCGCATCGAGGAGAGGCAATCGGTGTATTTCCCGATCGAAGCATCGCCAGGAAACGACGGCGTTGATCGTTTAATGCAAAACAGGACAGAACAGGTTCTGAACAAGGTGTTAACGTCGTAATTAATCCAATCAATGATTCGTTGCGATTCGAAATCTCGCGCGAAGAAGAAATTACATCATTCAGACGAATTTTTTCAATTCAATTCGGTCGGCTTTTAACGAGAGAATCGATTCCCGAACGAACGTGGGAAACGACGGTTTAATCCTCTATTGAGGAGGATTTATCGCAATACATCGTAGATACTCGAACAGTTTCAAGTTTCGTAAAATTACCGGAATCCGACAATGAGCGAAGACACCGAATGAGTTCCGTTGGAATCGTTGCTCGAAACGTAAATTTCTACAGCTTCCAATTTCGATGTTGAGTTAAAAAAAAAAATTATGTCAAAGTTAAAACGGTTAAAAAAACGATTAAAGTTAAAAAAGGAGGCATTAAAATATGTTGAATATGGAAAACTCGATAATATTAAATTGAACGTAAAGAGTCGCGAATGAAATGTTGAAACGGTCTGAAACGCGTAAACGCAGATTAACATCGTTCGTTCAACTGCTTCAGTTATTTATTTATGTATGTGTATTTGCAACAAACTGCGCGTGATTTCGAGAATAACGACGAAAATTAAATTGTCAGGCAGCAATGAGATTTTAACCGTATCGATCTAGTTAAAAAAAAAAAGAAACTCGATTACGTGCGTTCTGAAGCTGGCTATTTTTGAGTGTTCACGTTCTGTCAAATTATTCGTGATCCTTTCCTTGCTAAAGAAAAGGATATGCACGTTGTTCTACGGTATAACAGAAAATATTGCCTGTATTAGCTATTGAAAATGAACAATCTATCGAAATAAAAGTAAAAACGTTGATTGACAACGAGGAAGATTATTGACTTGTACGTATGTACCTGTTATAACGACTCACAAATCACTGGGAAATCTTCTTATGTTCACGCTTTGAAATTTCATTAACGCTGTTGCGAGAGATGACTATTACCTATGATTTGTATTGATTGCACAATTTATACGACGTAATAATAATGATAAAATTATACATTTGCTTATCGATATGATGAATTGCGACTGTTTAAATACATCGGACTACATATCCTGTAATTTCTGCATATATTCTTACGCGTATATATTATCATCAATCAACCAATATGATCGACTCTTCAATGCTGCTGTATTAATAAAATCTTAAAATGTTTTACAATATTCGCGATAAAAAGTAAAGAACAAACAACGTTTCACAATATTAAAAAGTATCGACTGTTTCAATAATAGACACGTCGACGCTAATTGAAAATCCTTGAATCTTCAAAAACAAAAACAGAGAAAGAAGAGAGCAAAAACTGAATAAATTAAATAGAAGAACGAACGAACGTCGTGACTTCTTGACAAGGTGACAGCCATTTTCGAACGTTCTGCGACGCCTTTAGAAGTCACGTAAATTTTCCAAGAATCGTAGACGCGGAGAAACAAAGCAGAAAAACAAGACTCGCTCAAGATTTGTAAATATCGCGCGCCTCGACCGAGCGAAGACGTTTGATAAACACGCGGATGAACGTGTCCAATTCGCCGGACAAAGGAATGTTCGCCGCGCGGATTATTAAGACCGATTGGCTTCCACGAGGCGCTACAGGTTTCAAGGAACGTTATGCAAGTGTCGCGCCGAGGATCGAGGATCATCATGGAAACGCGGGGCAAGCCGGTCACGAGGCCAACGATCGACCGATGTTCTCCAAATCGAGAGATCATCGGGCCAGGGACGACAAGGCCCCCCCCCTCCCCTCCCAACGAAAATGGGGAGAAAAAAGCGAACCGACCGCGGCACAGTGCTGTTTATTCATGCACCCACACACTCGCGACACCGCTCTTGAATACGAATGAACCATCTTGAACCGTCTAAATGTCATTCGAGATGCTTTCTGATTTTATTTCAGAGGTGCAATACAATACGCACATCGAGCAAACCCCTCGGCGTGACATCGAGAGGAACGAGGAAAATTGCTCCTCCGCTTGCCGACTTGAATTTCGAATTTTCTTAATCACGAGAGAAAGAGATTGTTAGTTAATCGTAGATTATATTTGACTAGCTAGTAACGATTTGTAATTCGCGCGATTTCGTCAGTTGAGATGCTCCGTTTGTGCCAGGGCATTGATTTGTTGCGAATGTGTAATTTGTTTGCTTGAAATTTATGGAAAGGATGGTAATTAACTCTCTGTCATCAGAGTTTCAATCTATCAGACGTAATTAATTGTCTGCGATCGAAGCTCATTTACGGGAAAAGAAAGATTATATAACTATCACGTGTGACAGTAACAATTGTGTCATGGTGTTCGTCGATGAATGATTAAAATAAGGTAAATTTCGTTGACTAAGAGATTGTCAACGATGCGAATAATTAACAACGGCTGTAAAACGTGTGTGCACGCCATGTTTACTGTACAATTTACATACTACACAATTAAACCCAAATGTAATAAATTCTTTTTATCGTTTGGCGGTAGTTCCACACGACTGCGAAAGTTTGATATTATAAAACTGAGAGATTCAACTCGATAAAATATGATGCTGCGTTAGAAAATAATGGTATCTGCAAATGGTTTTTACAACGCAGATACCACTATCAGATCACGAGTGTTTAAACGAAATATAATATCGTGGTGTAGTTATTTTGATTTATTTCGACTCTTAAAATGAAATGCTAAACTGTTTAAACTGTGCTCTCCTTTATTCTTTATGCTCGTAGATAATCGACGTTACTGTTTGCAAGATCAACAGTAATTTCATGGATTAAACAATCCTCAAAAATACGAGAATCGAAAAGTCAAATTCAACGTTGTCGCGCAGTATATTTCCAAGTGTTCAACAACTGCCTCGACGCGCTGTGTTTTACGACGTTTCGTAACTTTTCCCTATATCTTACGACCGCTGCACACCACACGATCAATTTCAATTCGTTTCTAAACAGTAAACTCGTTGATTAACTTCTCGACTCGGCAAAAGAAATTTCTACGAACGAGACGGAGAAGCGAGCACGCGAGTGGAAGAAGATACGCAGTAACGCAACGCAATAACAATAATGTTTGACTCACCGAAGAAGCTCCCCTCCGGGCAACGTTCCCCACGACCTCGAGTCCAGCTCCGATCGTTGGTCCCCCGACGACACAGGTCACCACGAAATGTTCGACGCTCACCACCACGGATCACACAGGATCCACACAACTGGCAACAATCAAATTACCAAAAAGAATCGATCGATGGCGAACAACCAACAGGCAGGCGTACTGCGAACCAACAACAGTTCGAGCAACAACAACCAACAACCAACAACACCGTGTCACCGATAAAGAGAAAGAAAGAGAGAGAGAGAGAGAGAGAGAGAGAGAGAAAGAGAGTCACAGAGAACAATCGCGTCGATATATACAAACGTGCGGCGAGGTTTCAGTTATCGTCAATTTCAATTTGTCAAATTGAATTGTTGTACAAGCACATGCACAGGCACACGCGGTACACGATAATGGAAATGGAAAAAGCGGAGCGGCAAACGCGATTGGCAACGCACGAACGTGAACCGCACACACGGGCTGGCCCCTCGACGGGGGTGGACGACGAGGCTCGAGGGTACGACGAGATTACGAGAGACGCGAACCCGATCGTTGGATCGCGAATGGAGAAACTGCGTGTCCGAGTGGCACTGTGGCTCGCGCGATTCTGCCGTCGCTGGCTCGAGCCGACCTTAAAGGCCGTCCCGCAAGCGCCGAGTCGCGACGCGCGCAACACACCGCTCCCGCTCTATCTCACTCTCTCTCTCTCTCTCTTTCTCTCTCTCTCTCTTTCGATGAAACACATCGTGCGTCCCCTTATCGCTGCCCAAACATTCCCGGCTGCTTTCCCTCGCCTTTTTCCACCAGCCCTTTCCACCGGCCCGGTGGCATCACCATCGTTCGACGCGGCTTGTTTTGATGCCAAGCTTTTGTCGCTTTGCGAGTTGCACGAGAGGGAGAGAGACAGGGGACGGATGCTTTCCAAGGGACGTGAATTTGAATCGTTTTGGAATAAGTCGTTCTTTTTTTTTCGTTGGTTTTAACGAGGCACTGCGAGGATGTGTTTTTTGAGCAAGTACGCGTGAGAGGGTGCAGTTGCGCAAATACTAGTTGATACTGGAGGAATCGAAGGTTTGAAAGGGGGAATTTTCGAGGGACTGGAATTGAATGTTTCTTGATAGTTTTGGTTTTGGAGGTGGATTAGGCTTGTTTTTAATTTGGTGTCGAGGCGCAAGTGGAAGTTTCGAGAAGGGAAGTTTGGAGGATTGATGGGAAATCGGAATTGTACGTTTGGACAAGTTTGAAGATGGAATTGAAACTGAAGTTGCAAGGTACGTACCTGAGAATTTTGATAGTTTTCGAAAGTGGGATAGTTTATTACTCGATACTTTAATTTTGTCTCAAGATAAAGTCGCTTCAAATTAAAAATTTGAGAATGAAAATGAAAATTTTTAATGAAAAGAGAGCGATAGTCGTTTATCTTGATTCTAGACTTGTTTCATAGTTCTTCCAGAGTAGATGTGTCGACACGGAAAGATTTGAAAGGGTTGGAATATTCCAACGGTATTGGAATTGAAAGTTTTGGCCGAAAGACTAGTGTCTCAATCCTTTTAAAGAATTAGAGCATAAATATTCTTCAAAAGCGATCTAATGAAGATCTTGTTACAATTATCACCTTACTCTTTTACTCCATTTTGTAAGAACAAAATACAAAATATCATTATTAATTTTATTCGCTGAAGCCTAAACCTTTCCTTTCCAAGAGTTGAGAACAGATACAGAATTTTTGGCTATATTCTTGAATCAAACTTAAAAATTTTGATGGGTATTTTTCAGATAACTAGTGAATGACTCTATAGTTGTTCTTTTTACATGGATATTATATACAGTATTAATATTATTCCTACTTTTTATTTTTTTTTCTTTATAAGATAAAAGTGCAGGTCGATAGAAAGTTGCAATCGAAGGTTTGAAAGATCTTTTTGGAGGAAATGTTTGGATGGTTTGGAAACTAAAACTTGTTTCTTTTCATTAGTTCCGAAAGAGAGTGACCACATAGTCTTGACATTTTTCTTTTCTCTCTCACAGTCTGAAGAATAGAACTTGGAGGATTTGGTAACTAAAAGTTTAATGAAGCTCTGAAAGCTATTACTGGTGGACGTGGTGACACACACTCTTGTCACACTGTGTGATTAACCTTACTACTGGATCTTAACGTAATGCCAAGAAACAATCGATATAATACTATATATTTCTCATATTCATTTGTAGTGAGGAAGGACAACTTGGAAAAACTTGCAATGAATTAATTGAAAATTAATTTAAATTAAATCCACAGATACTATAGAAAATTTAAAACACTACTTAATTATGCTACTTGTTATTACATAAGCCGTTGAAAAGACACTAAAAGAAATAAGATAAATTTCAAAAATTTATCTCACACTAGAATCATCGAACTACCATTCATCAATTTCATCGAAAATTCTTGGCATCAACTTGGCTCGATCTAATACAAGTTGACTCTATATAATAAAAACTTTGCCGTAAAGAAGAATACAATAAATTAACCTCCGTTAGAAATCCGTACACGAAGAACATCACCTATGCTCTTTCTTGCGTGTTTCTGCATATTTTCAATAAATAGATAAATAAATATGATCGACGAAGAATCGCGGCCGGGCACTCTATGAAAGTAAAAATCCAGCAATAAAAATTCGCAACGTTGCGAAACCCGGGATACCAGTCGCTCAAATCGACGGTTCTGGTGAATTCTTTTTTTTTTTCCTGCAAAAGAAAAAAAGGAGAGAAAAGAGAAGCGAATTCGAACTCCGGCTAGAGTTATTTCGCTCGAGGGGAAGAGGGTGGCGAACCACGGCGGCGGACGACGATCGACGAAAATTCATCGGGACGGTCGTTTTAGTTTGCCGGCCGCATTCGTTTACGTGTATTGTTAGGAAAACTGGATTACACTGGCCGACATTGTCTTCAACGGCGTACATAATGAGGACTCGACGCGTATAATTGCGTTGCCGGTGACACACAGATGCGCGCCGGGACGCAAATGGAATTAGCCGGCTCGGCGTGCACGTTAAAATCCATAATAAACGAGTATCGACTCGAGCAGGCTCCAGCCCAGGCAGGCAGAGTTTCGCGTATCCTGAAAGGAGTTTCGCGTGTTTGTCGCGTGCGATGCTATCTGGGATAATATTACGTTGGTACACGTGAAATATGGCCCTTTTCTTCTATCTCTTTCTCTCTCTCTCTCTCTCTCTCTCTCTCTCTCTCTCTTTTCAAATGAAACTTTAATCGCAATTGGTAGCTTTGCAAACGTCACGTCGTCGACACGTCGGACATATGGCAACGTGCTACTTTCACCAGAAGCAACCATTAAGGAATTAATACGTAAACGAGTTTTGTTTTGTTTGTAAAGAATTTTATCTTGAATATCAAGATCATGTCGGTTTGCTAAGAGAGTGAAAGTATCGTGAGAGATCGTCAATTTTTTTTACATTTTACAATAAATATCTGAGTATATCGAAGTCTGGAAGTGTTTGTTAAATTGGTACATTGATGGTGGTGAAATATCTTTTGTCTTCTTTTTTTTTTTTGATAAATTTCGATGTGATCTGTGATTGAAACATCTACGATAAAACATTTTGTACAAATACTGAATTAACGAGTGTGTTACATTAATCCACCAAATTCAAATTCTACTGTCGCGGGAGATATTTCGTACGAGCCTAACGTGTATGTACCTACCTACTTTATCTACCGCAGCAACAATTTTAATTACAACGTGTCTATGTTACACGATGGAAACTTTCGCGCAACATTTTACTAGTAAAATTAATGTACAAAAGGGAAGATAAATCCTGAGGCTGGAATGCTGAGCGTGTTAGATGATTTTTACAACGTTTGACGTAGCACTATCAATCCGAATCCGAAAGTTTCGTGCGCGATTTTCGAACAGAGATTTCGGGAAGACAGGGACAACCGGAGAGACGACGAAAGAACTGAGAGAATTAAAACACGAAGCTGCGATACACACCGTGCGGAAGAGATATTTCAACGAGCGTTTATTTCATTACTTCGTTTTTAATTTATTTTCTAGCTGCACGATGCGCCTGCTGCCACGGTATTTACATATTTACCTGCGTTTCAGCGTTTCCCTCTGCGTTTCGCGACATTTAAAATAAATTCGCCCGGAAATTACGGTGGCAAGTTGTCGATTATTTTAATGCTACCCGAAACGAAAAACGTAATCACGGAGCAAACGATACGCGTTCTCTTTCGCAGTAATTAATTTCAAACAGACGCGTGATTTTAAAACAGCTTCCTAACAAATATACATACATAGTAAAACAGAATAGATAACAAATAGATGTCTGTGTTAACGGCACTCACTTTTGTAATAGCACGTTTAACGTACTTGGTTAAAAATTCTGTAAATATAGTCTGCCGATAGACGAAGAACGGCTCAGGATTTCTTGTCGATACTAAGAAATTTAAATCGTCTTGTTTTCACTGCGATTCGTCTGTTTCTCTTCGTCAGTTTACTGCTGTCAACTTTGATTTAGGTTAGGTTTAGGTTAGGTTCACTCGGATTTGTTTACTTCGTGTCCTTCGATCGTCTGTCTGTCGTTTCTGCCCAAAGCATTCCGTCAATGTGAAAAGAGAATCGAAATTCGAGAGGCGTCAATTTAGAAAGGAAATCAAAATTCGGAAGTCTAATAAAATAAACAAAGGCTTCCCGATACGTTCCGATCGGAGGGCATATTTCAAACGAGAGCACGTCTGTTCGTGGATAATTTCTCAGAGCGTGAGAATCGGCTGTTGAAAAAATTGCCCGACGAATTTTTCATTCGATATCCGCGACGAACGCGCGTCCCCCAGCGGAGATAAATTTCGCGGCTGGATTTAACGCCGCGTAATCGTCGGACAACGGCGCGAAAAGAGGTTCTCCGCGTCGATAAAAGTTTCAAAGTGAAAACCGACTCTGTAATAGGAGAGCCGTTCAAAAGTTGGATTATTCATTTCCGATGCATGCACAAACACGATTCATTTCCAATGCGAGCCATCGCCGGACGGAAAAAGTTTATCGAACGAAAGCCATCGGGGTAAAGTGGAGGAAGAGTGAGGGGGGGGGAGAGAGAGAGAGAGAGAGGAAAAAAAAGGAAGATCCAGTGTCGGGGCGCTATCATTTTTCTTTCGCCTTTTCAGTCTCCTCTTTTTTTTAAATTAAGGTCATGGTTCTGATAAAACCACGCGTACTTATATAGTTCTAGGTGAAATTGCGGTGGGAACCCAAGTTACACCTAACCTAATTAGACAAGATCGTGACAGGACTCGATTGGTTTAGGTTAAGTTTCTTCGGAAAACGAAATGGTCAATCGTACATCCATAAATGCGCACAGTATCAAACTGATTGCAGATTTTATTTGTTTGTATGAAATTTTATAAAAAGACGACGTACTAAATTATGTAAAATAAAAAATATCAGATATAGGAATTAATGTGACGAATCAATCATAAATATATTATTTTGAAATTTTGCAGAAAGATCTCTAGTTATTAATAATTACAAAAAATCTACAAAATATATATATATATATATATATTCTATTTATACTTTATGCACATTTAATATTATTTTTAGTACTTTTCCTATTTACATCATATACTACATAATGTACTTTTAGTACTTTTTATATTTACATAATATCTTCGCAATCGCCGTCAAAATAAAAACGGATCTACTTCCATCAAGTATATTATATTCCCCATTCTTGTTCTTTACTTTTACATCGAAAGAAAGAGCGAGCTTTCCCTCAAGAAAAATTCATCGACAGGAATATTAAGGATCCACAGCGGTACTTTATACGAGACAACGATTGAACGATACATGCTATCGATACGGTGGAAATCTGCTTAGAAAATCGATTCGAGAAAGAGGTTCGCACTGGTAGAAGAAAGAAACGCGGTTGTAGAATGTGAAAGGAATACGATGTGCAATGGTAGACGCAGGCGCTGTTATAAAATACGCGACGGAAAATCGTGTCAGCCATATGTGTACACGTTGCTGCTCAACTTTCTCGCACGGTTACAGCAGCTTTTTTCGCGTATCTCGCGAGAGTGAAAGACTTTCATCAGGGACGACGACTACGTTCGTTTCTATCGATCCGTCTGTGCGATTCGATGAGAGCGAGAGACTTCGAATCACCTATAAATTCTTCGTATTAGATTTCTGTATAGTGTAAAGTCGTGAAAAATCTGTTTGATCAATTGGTTGAGATTATATATAGGTGATGGTCTTTGTCGAAAGTTAAAAAATTGGGAATCGGCGAAGTTATAATAGTAGCAGCTAAAAATTTGTATCTAAAACTAATACTAGTTTCATTTTTACACTTACATTTGTATTTTACATTCAAATGAGGAATTTTGTTCCAGTATATTAATCATTGTATATCTTTCGGCTGTAACATACAACAAATTTCAGAATCAAAATATTATACACAAATTGTAATTAAATAATTTAACAATTGGTTTCGTTTAATTCTGAAATCAAAGAGTAATCTATCTTCGTTTTATTTGATCCTCGATCTAAGCGTTACTGGGTACTGTAACATAAGACAAGAGATTAATGAGAGTACTCAACGAAGGAATTTTGCTTTCGACAGAAACTTTACTGACAGAAAATCCATAGAAACTCGAATCTACGCGTTTGATCCGCGAGACCACCGCTACAATCAATTTTACTATCTGGGTGGATCGTTTTTCCAAAGGCTGCGCTTAAAGCATCGACTGTCTACACATCGGCCAGCTTGACAACTTTAACGACACTTGATCACCAGAGAAACTCAAGACCAAAACAACAGGGGTCGTGTTTAATACGGAGACTGAATTTAGTTTGAGATCGGTGGATGGAATTTTTTAAAGCAAAAAAAGAAAATCGAATAAACTCTCTAAATCTCTCTAACTTCAAAGAACTATAAACACTATTCACTATTATACACATGTCAAATTATAATTTACGATATTTACAATCAATTGTAACCAATAAAATGTATAATTGTCATTTGATAATTAAATTTCAATGACGTTGAAATTAATCGAAAAGAACTGCAAATAAATTGTTACATCAACATTGTTGCTGATTAAATTTGGCTCGATTTATTCAAAATTCAAATCTTCGATAGATTTCCTTATCCTCGATTCTTGTTGTATTTTATTTCAAGCTACGAAATCTTTGTAACGTCAATCGCGTCACGAATATTATCACTGAAAGTGATTTTAGTAGAGGGAACCCCGAAAATCAGGCCTCTTCGGGTGCAACGCCAATGCAACGAAAATTAGCGATTGGTTGATTTGGGTCACGTGATTCGACGTGGTCAAATGTTTGCATATGAATAAAATTTTATGGCAAAAAAGTCGTCTTCATTTCCTAGTCAGAATAGTTGCTACTGGGGCACAAGTCGTGCAGTTTTTTGGATCACGGTGTGTGTGTGTGTGAGACAGATGATGTGTGGAACGCGTTCCGCGGATCGAAGCCACGCCGCATTTCCTCAGTTAGCAAAATCTCATTACCGAAACGCATCGGCCAGCGTCATATAAATTTACAACACAATATCGCTTTATCATCGGCCGACGTACGCTGAGTTATGGAACGACGAGGGACCCGTGTCAGTGCTCGCCGCAGCGCGCCAAAGTGATATTCCGACGGAATCGGCCGCGAGTTGCTCGCGAAATTGCCATTCGTCCCGCGTGCGTCGACGTGCGTCTCACGTTTTGTTATTCTCCCGAAGGGGGGGGGGGATTGCAGTTTCTTGGATAACCGGCGGCGATGTGGACGAAAGTGATGCATGACTCACTCTGGCGTTTGAATATCAATCGCGAATCGTGCAAGTCTCGCGTCTCGAAACGCCGGAATTTCATCTGCTTCTCTTGTTTGTCCGACTTGAAACGTTCTCGGAATATTCTCTTTAACCGATGAGGTTAGTTGAAACACTTCACGCGTGTCTTTCATTTCTCTTTGGCATTTGAACATTTTCATCTTTTCATCCAGATTCTGTTATTTTACAAAATTTCAACGTAATTGAAAATTATTTGTATTGAGAAAAAAATTACTGAAAACAAGAAGACGGTAACATGAAAAATAATTTCCGAAAAAGAGGAGAAATTATCTAAATTCCACGTTGCAGGAAAAAAATCCCCATCCAAAGAGATTATTACATGTAAAAATAATATAATATAAAAGATATATAATCTCTAACATATTTACATCCAAAACCTATATGTATTTATAAAAAAGTTGTACAATACCTAAAAAATAATAATATATAAATCGTCCATTTATTAAATCGAATCATCCCTTCCACGACAAGAATCAAAAATCTCTCTCATAATCCGACTAACCGCGTTTACTTAAACGCGCCTTTTCTTCTCCTCGGGTCTGCAAGTTCCGCGGAACTCAATCCGCAAGATTGGGATTTATTCGCGCAAAGTATTCGCCAGGAAATGAATAACGCACGAAAGGCTGGCGAAAGATTTAAGCGAACGAGACGAGGCGTGCGAAGGAGGGGTCCAGCGAATCTGCGAGATATTCTCACTGTGCTCGCTACGAGAGAGAGAGAGAAAATTCCCACGTGATTTAACACTTTCACCGAGCGTTGAACAAATTCTGACACGCGTGTGAACGCGACAACGTGAAATTGCTACAGCCTTGTCCGTGTAATTTATGCGGCCAAGCGCCACGTTTACGAGATCGTCGTAGCGGAGTAACAAACAAAGCGCAGAAAGTCCCGGTATCGACGTCAGCGAACGAACCGCAGTTTTTTCCTTTTCAAGACGATCTCTCTTGCGAGAAGCTTACGAGGTTGGTAGATTGGAGGATTGAAAGTTACTTTTGCCGGAGATCAAAGGAGGAAATGATCGATTTCCGATTGGCAGAGTTTGCTTGCTCGAGCGTAGAAGGTTTAATAAAACCGAAGATTGATTGAATCTAAATTTGACAGGTTCGGTTTGACAGTTACACGTGGTATTTTGTCGACACTGGATTAGAATAATTGTCCAAACTCCGCTTTGTTCTCATGTTTTTACTAGAACGTTTGCTGCTCTAGGTGCTTTGCAACCTAATTTTCTTATACAATCAAAAATTTTAATTTAATACTTTGACAGATTATCGTGCAAAGAGATCCAGCACCTATACGTGCTGAATATGTCCTCTTGTTAATGATAGATTATACAAGTTTCAGATCGCTTATTTACGATTTCGCAGCTTCAGTTTTATATCTGATTCGTAGCTTGCTGAATTTACTTCTCGGAAACAATCCTTGAGAGTCAATTTGTACACGATCGCACAAAGGGAACAAACTCTCGAACACAGGACCCGTTCGTTCTAGGGTGGAACCGAGGGCGACCGAAGCACGATTAATCATGGGTCGCAGGCTTCCTTGGATTCAACTCGGAACAATTAGATGAAACGTGGACAACTCGTAACATGGGGAACGACGGTCCATCGGAGGCAAAGCAGCCCCTTTCGATTCCGGTCAGCAGAATCTCTACCGTATCCGACCTATATCGATTGCACCGGGCCGACGGTGCGCAGGTCAGTTCACGTAAGTTCTGCTTTCCCTAATTGTACTTGTTGCACTTGGGGTCAGGTGCACACGGGCCTGGATTCGGCAGTGTGCCAAACGTTTGACAAACGGCGCCCTGGCACGCCGTCCCCGTTCCCTGCATCTAAAACAGATACTTCCCATCGTTTCCACGAGCGCCGCAAGCTCGTCCTTCGTCCCCCTGTCCCCGACTTTCACTCATAATTGAAAATTTCCAGGGAAATCTGGTATATCTCCTCTTACTTGTTTTCTTTCTTTGAACGTTTGGTCATCCACGAATTTTACTTTGTTCCGCTTCATTGAGATTTCTAAAGATTTCTTCAACTCGTTAATCATTTTGGTAATCCGACTGATGTATTTAATATATTATTCTCGTGTTCTCTCATTCAGAACTGAAAATATTTGGTGAATTTTGAGGAAAAGTGTACAGGCACGGTATAATTTTGTCAACGATGTTTGAAAATAATTTTTTCTACCGATCGATTCGATTTAGCGAATCCTCTTGTCCATTTACAGTTCTAGAGATTCGTCACTGTATTTGTGACAGAATCTACAATTTTGTGAAGCGCATAGAAATTGGAGAGATCGTTTTGTTGTATATTTTATGATAATTGCTGTATGATCCTGATATGGTTCATTAACATAATGGATTAATCCTTGTTTATTAATTATCTGTTACATATTAACCAATATTAACTAGTATAATATTTTAGTAACGTTAGCTAACATTTTAATTGCAAATGTCCAACTCCTCTCTCTCACATTTTCTTTCATTAATAATTCATAAAATTAAAATTGTACCTTTCAAAATGTGTACCGCTCGTGCAGAGATTCATTCAAGCTATCAAGTGTCTAGAAATTCATCAGAATTGAATCAGTTAATAAAAAGTTCTTACACTGTTGTCACAGTGCATTTGCCACGAAAATCTTTCAAGACTACTCAACTTTATCATTAAACACCTGACGTGGCGTTTCGCCCCGTAAAGGATAAAAAAATTAATAGATACAAAGAACTTTTGGAAAAATATTCACAAATATTCACCTCGTAAACTACACTGTTGACGCGAGAATTTCTTGTTTCACGGTTTACGCAGTCTAGAGGTAAGTGGATGACTATAATCATCAGACTATATCGCGGAAAAGTGCGAAGCCAGCGTTACGAACGTTTCAAGAAGATTTTAAAACAAATAATAACGCCTCCCTACCAAAAGATTAACGTGGAAACGAAAAGCGCTGGGGGTAATTGTTCATGGAATTCCTCCCAGAAGTAGTCCGCAACGTGCAACATAATTGCAATTCCGCGAAATTATAGCTCTCGTCTCGCGTGTTACGTTCCGTTTATAATTATCTAATTCTCGAGGTACGAACGTAATTATTCAATTTCCGCATTCTATCTGATTTCCCTGCACCGATCAAATCTCATTCCGTTGCTCCTCTTTATGAAGGGAAAATACGAAACTATTCATAACGCGTTGCGTTTCGCAGAGCTACAAAACTACCCCAAACTTTGTCATTCTTACGCCAAAGTTGTAAAAATTAACTTTCAAAGTCCGTTTTATTTTATTCTATTTTTATCCTACCGTACTTGATTTTACTACACCAATGGTCACCCATGAAGAATGCAAATGCAAAATTCGTACAAATTTGTAAAAGTTTATGTTCATTTGATTTTAACTTTTTATTTTATCATTGATTTTATTTTATTTTTGATTTACGACGATAATATTTCAAGTTTTCTATTTCTTACAATGAATAAATAAAAATTGATCCTATCAAAATTGTCTTTTCATTTAATTGTGGAGTCAAACGTGTACCTTCACGTTCCAATTCCAAATTTGTCGAAATTATTGAAACACTGAGTGGTGATTAAATTACGAATTCTTATGTACCTGCAAGGGAAATTCAAAGGGAATTCAAAAATCCACACAATTTCAATAGAATATATGAAAATACATTCAAACGCGCAAACTAAAATAAATATTCAGCAAGTGAAGTAAATTTCTATTAAATCAGATTTTGTTAAATTAATATTCATAAAAATATAGAAGCTTCACTAAAATGTCTTTAAAAACAATTTCGAGTCCAACATATTAAAATTCTCCACTTTATTTAACCATAAAATGATATTAAAATTAACAAGTAAGAATATTCTCGCGCTGATCTTCACAGTTTGAAAAGAATAAAATTCTTCAACGATCAACTCATCGCTTGTCTGAAGATACGTAGGTACTAATTTAAGAAAACTAATTTAAACTCAATAAAGCTTCTCCTAGCGATATAGCGAAACTTCTCACGAAACGCTCAAAAGCCATAGTGAGGTATAGCGCAGACCCGTCGTAACAAGAGACGGTCTCGAAATACAGAAATACGTATCGTTATGAAACGTCAGGCAGCCAGTGCGTTTAATTAAAGTCCGAGTTAATGATCGACCGAATAGTATTCACAGCCTGCCCCCATAAACTGCAATGGTCCGACAAGTTTATCTACGGGTCAATTCGCGTTCCAGTCATTAAACGTTGTTACGATAAGTCGACCAAACGTTATTACGACGAGTGTTACCCTCTTTCTGCTGTCATCGTCATTTGTCCCTTCGTCTTCGTCATTGTGACGTCTCCGTTAAAGGGAGGAAATTTTTAAAGCTTGAAAGATCAAATATAACAAACGGAAAAGTCTCGTTATTTTCACAGAGAAGCGAAAAGGAATAACACGACGAAGCGAATGATCCCGTCACAAATGGAGAACGAAAACAATATTTGATATGCAAAGCGCGGATAGAGGACCGCGAGGAAATATTTTCTCCGGGAATCGGGAATCGGGAATCGGGAATCGGGAATCTAAAAAACGACGATACGCGGAACGATGCGACGATAAAGCATTCCATTAAACTCGTCGATTTCGCTAGCGACAAATCGAGCGTGTCGATTAGTCAGTTGCCAATAAAACGTAGCGACTGAAAAAAGAGAGAAGTGACAAAATATGGCAAAAGAATCGTTGAGTTCGCGACAAATTAATACGTAGGATGGACAACTTCCCTTCACGCGTTTCACATCTACAGAGGGTGAAACAACTCGTCAAAGTCGATGCGTAACATTTCCAAGTTCCATTGAGTGTGTTAGATGGTCTGTCACCGTGGAAGGTTGCTATTGTAAACTACTGTATTGTAAGTCGTGCGACGCCAAACTTCCGGAAGGGTAGGTACCTGGTATCTGAATAACGGAGACGTCGCGAAGAGGCGTCACCTCTTCGACTTTGACTTGTTAGAACGTGTCTGCTACTTTCCTACGATGTTATTTTGTTACGTCGTATTTCGTTCGCCATGCACTTTATTTTTATTTGATTTTCGATCTTGGTTACCGAATTAAAACCACGTACAGTATTTGATTTTTGATTCTGGTTACTGAACTGGAGTTTTCACGTTTCCACGTGTTTTTAATTAATTTGACGCTTTCGAATGATATTTAATTTATTGATCGTTAGAGTGGTAATCGTTTGTATCAATGCATTATTATATATTATCGTGTATTAATTATTTCTACATCATATAATACTATAATACACGATATTTTGTTATTCATCGTTACTGAGTATTTATCCCGAGGTACGACAGAATTATTATGCACGATAAATATTTATGCTACGATATCCAAGAAATCCACTTGTATCTCCAAAAAAAATGTATTAAATAAAAAAAAACACTGCACGATTTATACCCCAGTACGGACGACTTTTTTGCCAAAATTTTATCGATATGCAAACATTTGAATCGATACGAAACAAATTACAGGCGTGATCGCTCAGCACCAGACATCGCCATTCCTACTCCACGCCCCCTTACGAATCACGTGACCCAAATCAACCAATCGCTAATTTTCGTTGCATTAGCGTTGCATCTGAAGAGGCCCAATTATTTGGGTTACTCCAACTAAAATCACTTTCAGCGATAAAAATCACGTGCATGTGCGCAACGTACTGCGTGACTCGATATTACAAGACAAGGTCTTGTCTTATAATATACCACAGATTATTCCACATTTAGCGAACAAGGCTCACTCCGAACACCTGCATGCATATTCAATTCCTCGATGCAAATCAGTTAACCTCACCTTCGCGATTCGTGCACAAAATATATCAATATCTCTCCCTTTTATCATAATCCTATTCACTTCGCAAAAGCAACAAACAGTACGTGAGAAAAGTACCTTAAAGTAGCAAATATTTCTTCATTGGTAGAGGTAGACTGGTCGCCGTCGAGATACACAACTGGCAAATCCTGATGTTTCCACCGGCGTCGGTCATATTCCAAGGAAATTGCAGAATCCAGCGGCACTACTTGAATCCAAGCTACCGAGCAAACCTCCCCGAGGATTTGTTTGACGACGTGTCAACGATTCCTATTATTGTCGATCCTTATTTGCTGTGTCAATAACGAGACAGCGCGGGGGAAGTCTGGCAGAATTCGTGGCGAGGCGAAGATCGTCGTCTCTGCCTCGGCTACGGGCAATAGTAAATCAACGGAGGCTGTAACGTCGTGTTTCCCTCGACTCCGACCCGTGGATTTCCCTTTTTCCAAACAGTGTTGGAAAAGAGAGTCAGACTCTCGCTATTATTTCACTATTTATCAGGCCGCGTCACGCGCGGTGATTTATATCGCGCTGGCCGAGATCGCTTTTTTTCAATATGCGCGAGCCGAGCTATTTTCGCCGGTCCGGCTGTAAACTGTGGTTTAAGAGACTGCAAAACGGACACTTGGAAAATGGAACAACACACCGATCCTCTCTGGTGACTCGGTGAAAATGACGCTGTTGATATTTGGGGATGGGAAGATTCATCGATGGGAGATTGAGAGGCGAAATTTTTCAGATGCGGTAATGTACAGTGAGCGACAGATCTCTATTTTCAGATCGAGGTGTTTAACATTTAACGATCAAAGGCTAGAGTTTCTGTCTTGCGTTCGTAAGCCCTTGCAAGAACCTTTCTATATTCTAGATTCTATACTTTATTCTGTATTCTATATTCCATTTTTTTATAAATTTCAATCAGTTTTCACAGAATGACATTGGAATTCCATGACGATCTAAATAAATGACAATCACGACCATATATAATCTTCCAATTTATCATTCCTGATATACTCGAAGATTATTCCAATGAAAAATGACGACTCTTTCTTGAATGGATAAAATAACAAATCAACGAATTACATACTTGCAATTGGGAGGATTCATAGAAAACACAAATATTCCACCCAAAATTCAACCCAATAATTTAAAGTTTTGTAGCGTAATAACCGCAATTTGTTATAAAAAAATAAAAGCCACACGAAAAGGAAATCAATCGCAAGGGTAAAACAAGGATGATCACTCCCTGCGAAATTTTTTTAAGACGCAGTTAAAAACTTTGAATTTTTAGCATCGTTTCAAAAAGTGCGCAACAATGTGCGTCGGCATCGAAATATTACGATAAATATTTCAACGTTCGCAAAAGATATCGGCGTTCGCCAGGAAATTGCAGCGAGAATGAAAAATAGTGAATAATTCATGTCGATGCTATCACTATCGTCGTTCACGATCAAACGGTAATAACTTCAACTTTAACGTTAAATCGACCTGTATCTACGTGACGCATGGGCGCACACACGATACCAGTGATGTAAATTACAATTTGGAATTGCGATCGTAATGGGACGACATAGCTCATTTAATTCCCACCTTTCGTGCGTTTTCAAATTTCCCACTGTCTCGGGTAATTTTTACAGCATCTTTCGTGTGTCAAAATATGAAAACCTTTTCGGTATTGTTTAAATACCAAAAGATATTGTTTGTTACCCAATAAAAGAATTTTCGTGCAATGTTAACACAAAGTGGCCAAAGTGAGCAATTTATAATTGTTTTCAGAATAGGTTTGCAGGTTTATAACGTTACATCATCAGAGATTCGAATGATTCTTATAAAATATACGAATTTTAGTACCCAGAAAATCGGGCCTCTTCAGGTGCAACGCTAATGCAACGAAAATTAGCGATTGGTTGATTTAGGTCACGCGATTCGTAAGGGGGCGTGGGGTAGACCTCGAGTAGGAGTGGCGTTGTCTGATACTGAGCGATTGCGCCTGTAATTTGTTCTGTATCGATTCAAATGTTTGCATATCGATAAAATTTTATGGCAAAAAAGTCAGAACAGTTGCTTCTGGACCTTTTAGTGAGACGAATTGTACTGGGGTACGAGTGCAGTTTTTTTCTGTTATTTGCATTCTATACCTTTTTGATTCGATTTTTAGTCATTGGTAGTTCTACTGTTAGAAATAGTATATGTTGGTATTTTATTTCGTTGTGTATTATTATTCGACTTTATATATCGAGGAAAGTTAATATTATCAGAAATAAAGTAAAAAAATTTTTTGTGGGATTGTAGGACAGGAAGAGGCTGTTGCGTGAAAACAAAGACAGCCAAAAATTCAACTAGGGTAGTTGGAATAATCGAGGGAGAGAGAGAGAGAGAGAGAGACCTCCCCCAGAGCCCGAACAATTCCCTTAATAGTTACAATTAGATCAACTAGCCCGACATTCGCCGCTTAATTGTCCTCTAATTAAATCAACTTCCACCTCTGTTTTCCATCCGTGGCGAGAAGTGGATTACCGTTAAATAATAGAATACATCGATGGGAACGCGCGAATCGATCGAGCTCCGATTAAACGATCGTCGAATTAATCGTTTGTACTGGATAATTCGGAATTTTCAAATTTAATTCGCAACGTATGGCAGTTTGGTATTTTGGTGATTGTGTCATCTTGTAATTGAAAACACAAGTACTTGGACGTGTACTTTGAAGAAAAGTTAGAATCCTCCAGGTAAAAAATATTTTTGCATTTGCCTGAAATTTGTAGAAAACTAGAATCAACGATGTCAATTGAGTTCGAAAGATGCGAAAGATTTCAATGTTTTTAAATACATTCGAATGCTCGCGTTTGATTGAAAACATTTTTCCAAACAGTATCGCTTTATCGACTAAAAAAAGGATTCCAGTCCATGACACGGTCGAGTATAATAGTAATCGTTTCAAAGTTTTATTTTTAGTAAAGACAATTTAATAGTGATTACAGTGACTAGGAAAAAAGTATTCTAGTATGACTTTGTTAGTTGAACATGATCAAGTCAAAAAAGAAAGCTGACAGAACGGTAAAATTTTGACAAAACTAAAATCAAGAAACAACACTTTAATATCTTGTTTCGATAATCAAACAGAACTTTAGGATTTTAATGTCATGGTGTTGATTAACGACACGCTGAATTTCAAAATCTCTCCCCTGAGAATATCTTCGCGCTATTTTATCAAAAATGCAAAAATACTCGAATAATGCAACACTTGACTGGTGCAACAAATCACGGTCAAACAATAAAAAAACGACGCTTCAACGCTACATGAATGAATTTCAAACGGAACGATGCATTTACGCAACGCTACCCCTTGACGTGTTAATTCTTTTGGCAAGAATGTCAGTGGAGAACTTAATGGCGAACGATTCTCTTTTTTTTTTCCCCCTCCCTTCTTTTTCACGAAACCATGACGCGCCGATAATTACAACGATTTGGCCGAGCCGATGCGGAAATTATTTCACGGACGAACGAGGAAACGTCAGGCATAGTTGTCACGCCAGGCGGAATGCGTATTGCCGCGTTTAACGCGCGTGCCCGTGTGTGTTCCGACGTCGCCGGTTTTAAACATCGAGAGCGAAATTACGCAATTCGTTAGCTGTAAATTCACCGTTCATCGTTAAACCTTCGGCTTTGAGCGGTTAACTCTTTGTCGACACTGTAAACGCAATAACAAACGCGGATGGTTCCGCTGTTTATCCGCGTATATCGCTTGCGGGTGGAATATGCACGTCGAGCGAAAAACGGCGGGGGAAGGGGTGAAAACGAATTCGGGGTCGGATTTTAAGGGATAGGTTACGCTTAAAAAAAAAAAATAAATAAATAAAAAAATAAAAGCACGATACTTTGAAGCGAAACTAAATACATCCGATTTAATCCGGTGCATCCGATTTGTTCGACACGGTCGAGACGTGTTCTCCGCTCTACTGCGATATTTCCCGATAACTGAAATACACTGTGCGTTGCAAAGTATGAGAAAATGTATATTACTGTAGCCGAAGACCTCCTGCGGGATGGCGATGTTTGTTAGAAAATTTATGAACTGCTTTTATGAGCCGGAAAACGACGAATACATGGATGGATATATCGCATTTGAGATTTGGTTTCTTCAGTCGTTGATTTAATTTAAAAAAATTGAATCGTCTCCGAGGCTCGGCTGATCGTTTTATACTTACTTACTAAATTCATTTGTTCAATATCTATTCATAAAATACTGCAAAGTGCAGGTACGAAGATACTCGAGGTACGAAATGAGAAAATTTTGTTCTACACTCTCTTCGCGTAAAAACTGGAATGCCCTGTACGTAAAATATATTACGTTATATTTACATATTTTTATATGAAATTTTGCAAGAATCTACGCAAGTGTAGATAGGTAGTCACGGATCGAGATAAACATGATAGTTGACATACGACGGAGGAATTTTTATATTCAGTGTATAAAATATATACACGCTGTATTTGCATATTTTTATCTTAAATCTGGCGTCACGTGTCAATGTCAGGTCCATATTTTATTTTTCACTCAACGGAGAAAAGAAAAATACCCTTCCCCTAATAACAATTAACTCGTAATATCCGCGATAACCTGTCCACTTGCGCGGACCAAGATCGAAACCTCCAAGAAACCACAAAACTCAATAGTTCCAACGCACCGTCCTATCTCCCGTGAATTACACCACGTTAGATCTATGAAACATTAACATTGCCGCGCAAATAATTTAAACTCGCAGCTCGGCTCACATATAATAAATATAGATAGAAAAAGAAAAAACGAATACTCTCATATACTACAAAGAAACAGATCCCACATTACGACTCTCGTGGCTAATTCCCATTGAAGTGTAGCTCCGTGTTGCTCGTCCGCGACTCAGCCACCGATAAATCAACGGAATTTCGCGAGTAGAGCCGCGATTTAATCGGAAACGCTGCGTACATACATCGTGCATCATGCATTGGTTCGCAACGCGGAGAAGGACGGACACGTAATTAAAAAGCCGCCGAGATTTCCGGTTTTTTCAATCCGGTGTTCCCCTTCTCACTCTCTCTCTCTCTCTCTCTCTCTCTCTCTATCGCATGTCGGAATATTGACGATTATAGGAAATCCCGTTTTTAAAGTGACAGGATGCGATATAAACAACAGCGTTTCGGCCATATACGGTTGTGGATCCCTGATCTTGAATTCCTCGATACATACACGTGGTTCGCGTGCCAAGTATTTTTAGTACGCGTTCAAATCCACGATCTCTAATATTTACCTATCTAACACGATCGTCCGAAAAATTGTAATCCGGAACGTTTGAAGTAAGAGTGGCGTTGTCTGGTACTGAGCGATCGCGCCTGTAATTTGTTTCGTATCGATTCAAATGTTCGCATATCGATAAAATTTTAATTTTTGCAAAAAGTCGTCTTCATTCTCTAGCCAGAACAGTTGCTTCTGTGAGACGAATCGTACTGGGGTACAAGTCGTGCAGTTTTTTATTCTTTTATTAGTGTCTCGCTTAATCTCATTAAGCGAGAAAATAAATATTGAATTATCAAGAAAGAAATGACATGAAGAGATGAAAGAACAGTGAATTTTCAAATAAATGTAATTGAAAGCTTTTGAATGGGTCGCCACTGAAAAAAAAAGAAATTGTGTTTGACAAGAATAACGAATGAACGTAAAATACGCTTCGAAATTGATTAGTATTACAGCTAATACGGCAGAGAACATGATATTTAACAGATTATTAATACTCGCAAGCCGTTCTTTCGTTCGTCACTCTACGTAAATAATGCAAATCGTAATACAAATGCAAATAATACTGCAAATTGTAATATCATCGCGAAAGCTCAAACTTCTACCTCCTGAAATTATCCGACATCTGAGAGAGGAGAATAAAGTATGATAATCCATCCGAGAGAGAGAGAGAGAGAGAGAGAAAGAAAAAAGGGAAGAAATCGCGGAATAACGATGGCATTTTAAATTCCACGGTGGCCAGAATCAGGAAGAACGGGGCCTGTAATATAAGCGGCGATGAAAGCGCGGACTTCTCGGGCGCGCAGCGAAATTCCTCCGAACTGACGGAAAATTATTGGGAAAATCTATCGACTGGCGGGCGCAGCGAGACGAGTCAAACTGCCGCTAATCACCGGCGAAATCTCGATTTAATGGCGAACCAGGGGAGGGGGGGACGAAGAGGGTTGGCCAATGCACGAGGAGAGCTGGTGGTGCGCAACGCCTAACCGAACAAAAATCGTCGTCTGGTTCGCTCGCATGCGAACGATAAATGCCATCGCGGCTCGCTGCATACACACTCCGTTACGTTTTATTCAAAATAGCCGAGCCGCGACGCCGGCCCGCGGATTTATCGATGAATTCGCGCGTGCATTTCCTCCGCGTGCACAGACACTTCCGCGATTTGTCTTCGCTTCGTCGTTTATCCCGTACCTGAGAGTACGGAGTATATACTTCTTCTTCTCTTTTTTTTTGTTTCTTAAGTTTGAGATTCATATCGCGTCAATTGCAAGGTTATTAGCAGACCGCGGATGTTTATGCATTTACGTGGAAAATTGTGCAGAACTATGAAGAGTTGAAATATTCAGGGGATGATATTCCATTTGCGTTCAGATTTGGCTTCTCTAATCTTGATCAGAAAAGTTTGAATTTGTATATATATTTGCAGTTTGGTTATCAGCTGTAGCCCGAGATAACGAAATTCTGTCTGTATGGATGAAAAATTGTTTTAAAATATTATTGCAAATTTAAGTAACGTAAGAATTTCATAAATTGTATGAAAAATTAATTGGTTTAGATTCATTTAAGAAATCTAATAGGTGATGGATTTCCCGTTTCTCGAAATTATGTTCAAGCAGAGGATTGAAATTGAATTTGCCACGGTGAAAATTATATTTAGTGTAAGATGTAATTATAGAGCCAAGCTCGTTAATTCGAAGAGCTGGAATCTTTAAAAAATACAAGAGTGTAGCATAATTTTTGAAGTCCACGAACTCCAATTTGAAACATAGCTCTTTGATTCACTTCTGAATAGTGTAATTTATAAAAAAAGATATCAAAAATAAATATTGGCTCAGTTGGTTGATAACTTGTTCAAGTACACTGTAGCATATATGCAACATCGACCATGAAAAGGGTAAATATCAATAAAGTTTAATTTAAAATAAAATTCTATCTCTTACAGATTCAATCATCTCACCAACAAATCAAACCTCAAAATCAATCAGACTTGTACTTTTTATCTAACATGTTCTACTACCCCATTACTACATTCCAAAACTAATGTTTTAACTATATAATTTCAATCGATATAATTTTTCAACAACTTTCAATTCACAATTTGTAAATCCTTTCCTTATTTAGAAAACCTATCTTAGAAATTCTATTGTACAATAATTCAAAATCAATACTTTCCAATCAAAATCTTCCAATAAACCCTAGTTCTCAATTTTAGGATGTCTCATCCCCAACTAATCAAAAACCAAAAGAATAAAAAAATCTTCCAGACTTATGCTTCTTTGTGAAAAAGCTCTACCACCTATGTACTAATTGACAATTTGTAATCTTCCACAGACATCCCCGATCTAGCGACAAGAAAAAAAAGAAAAAAAACGAAGAGAAAACGTCTAATCAAAGTTTCGCGATTGGCATCAGATTCAGCGTGCCCGTCGATCATCCTCGGCCGCAAATGAAATCGAAAGAGGAATTGGACGTTGGCACCGGATGAAAGGCCGGCGCGCCAAAGGCCTGGGCCGTCCCCTTGGCGGGTGGGCTCGGGGTTCTTAAAAAGTCAATTTCACGGGGGCGAACGGCCAAAGAGGCTCGACAGGTTGATCGCGCGAAATCCTCCCTTGTCTGTCCCGTGGCGGCGTGGGTTTTTACAGGCGCGGAGGGAAAACGAGAGTGGAGGAGAAAGGTCGGGAGAGCAGCGTAAGCGAGCGCCACCCCATCATATTGATCGTGGCCGGCTGCTCAACATGGCGCCGGGGGTGGCGTTCGCGATCGGCTTGATCCTCGTCGTCGGACAGCTGAAGGAAGGGCCGGGCACGCTCGCGAAGACCTTCACCTTCCCCGAATATCCGTACAAGGAGACTACCAAGAATGTAAGTCGTCCCAGCTGTTTGCCGAGAAATCCGTGGCTCGAGGAACGCGGCTCCTAACGCCTCGAGGAGCGAGGTTATGGTCGAGCGAGGTGTTGTTTTGAGGGGTGGCGCTTCCTGCCGCACCGGCCTCGGCCTCGGCCTCGGCCTCGGTCTCGTTAAATTCCACGTCGAGAGAAAGAAGCTGCGGTGCTTTTTTACGATGCAGAGAAAAGAAAGAAAGAAAAAAAAATAAATAAATAAAAAGTAGCTCGTGTTATTCTACGTATACTCGAGGAAGTTATGTAAACGTTGGTTCGCCGTTCTACCTACCGTTTTTTTTTTTGTTTTTTTGTCTTTAGTTCTTCTCTGTTTCTTCTTTTTTGAGATGTTAGTCGTGACTGTCGAAATTGCGGAATTATTGGGCGATGTAAATGGGCTGTTGTATATAGGGTTGGAATTTTACAACAGATCTCCGTGATATCCTTGGCGGTGACGCGCGATGCTCGAGGAGGATTACTTCGCGTCGATCCGGAATCCCCATGGGGGACGTAACAAGGCGACGGGTGATTTCGTGATTTCGCTATGGGGGTAAAATCGATTTGGCATTAACCCGAAGACAGTTGAGGTACTCCGGGGCGTGCTTCGCCGCTGTCACTCAATGATAAGTGATAAGTAAATATATGTACATCGTTAGTTTCTCGAGAAACTGATATCGTGATTTCCGGCTGAGATTATCTTCAACGCAGGATGTAACTTTCTAAAGTTCGATTTATTTATTTTCGCTTGTTTCGCAATAAGAGGACAACGCGAGCCTTCACGGAGAGAAAGAGAAAATTATCTTCAGAGAGAAAATTTAACGCGCCAGCCGTACGAGTAATAGAACTCAGACGAGTATTAATTGAGGTTAATCATCGAACACGCACGAACCAATTGTTACGAGCCATCTTGTGCGGTTATTGTGCGCGATAGCCGTTTATATTTTCCGCCGCGTGCCGCGAGACTCTTCGACTCTGCGTCAATCAGAAGTTTCCTCGCTCGAAATAGCCCAATAACGGTATCAACTAGCTGGCGGTAGGTGTAGATATTCGCTGTGGCTTGCTATTTATTTATTCTGTTTGGAAATTGTCGAGTTAGATGGCTTTTTCTTGCTTTTATTTACTAATTCTTCGAGCATGTATCTAAATTATCATTGAAACAATCTTTAGCTTGGAATTGAATGAAAAAAAATATACATATTCGTTTCTTCTATAAATGTGACGATTTGACGATCTGGCTTTGAACGCAAAGGCACAAAGCTAATTTCTACGTCTGATGTATTCTAACATTGGACGAGCCCCAAGGGTTCATTCCCACGTGTTTGTAATATAAACGTTCGTCGCAGGAACTTCTCTTCAGGCAATTCGAGCAGGCTTGCGAGGAGAGCGGCGCTTGTAAGATGCTACTGCCAGAAAGGAGCGGGATTGCCAAAACGAAATGCATTCGCGAATGCGTGTCACCGTCCTGTTACAAAGAGATCTACTTGTTCGACCAGGTATACCTGCATCGATTCGAGTTTCGTTCAAATTTCCCATCCCTTGTCCGTACGCACTGTCCGTAAGCCTGTCTGATTTCAGCTAGAGGAGGGCGAGATCGACGTGAGATTGAACTCTTTCAAGGGTTGCTTCATGCAGCGCAACGGCCGACCGCGAAAATAACAAAAAAGCCTTGCAAGCTCGAGCGAAAGAGGCTGAAAGAGGAGGGCCAAGCGCGGCACTTTTCAAGGGCGAACTTTTTACCACGGCGAATGCAAATCCTAAGCGACAGACGCACCGCACGAACTGCGTCCGACCAGTTACCAAAAGAAAATAACAAATAACGCAAGATGAAAAAAAAAAAAAGAAGAAAAAAATGACAATTTTTAAGATACACTATATCCAGCTCTGGGGCATTTAGAACGCGGAGTGCAATCAAGCTACTTAGCAAATAATACAACAGATACAGACGAAGTAATATACTCCATTTCAGGATCACGCTGAAGCGCACGCGTTATACCACGCGGACGAATTAAATTCGTCCCACGAATTGATGTTTTTCTACTTTTTGTACGCACGTAATTTAACATGTTACAATGTTATCGAGCAACGTTGCACGGATCGAATAAACTGTTGAAGCAAAGTCCTCCCCGTTGTTCACGTTATTCTCTCACAAGAGCTTCCTACCTAATTGTCGTAACTGTGATAACTGTAATAAGAAGTTACTCACCGAAGAGATCGTGGTCGTCAACTCATCGCGTAGAGAAGATTGTAAAACGCTGCGTCGCTTCTCGAGTCTTTTACCGCGTTGACGTAGCTGTTGATCTGATCGAAAATCTCCTCGAATGGTGTTTTGCAAAGAGATCTCGCGTTCCACGGCCCTTCGTCGGCGCAGTATCTTCTGCGATAGCGGAGCCAAGTTGAAACGAAATCCAGAAAGTGGTAGGTTACGCGGCGCGTTTGTAGGATGTCAGATACGATATCGCAGTTGCTCATCAACGTGCAAATGTGATACATCAATGGTTCCACGCGACTGTGGCAAAACTTGAGGATAGCCTGCAGGCACTGGTACACGAGGTCCCTTTGCGTTGGGTCACTCTGTGAACAGAAACACGATCGTGTTATTAAAAATGACGCACGAGTGATGACAAAAGATCTACAATCGGACTAATTATTTTGGCAGAAAATTTTTATTAAATTTTGTATTCCAAATTAATTTCAAAATTGTCCACTCTTAGCGAGAGACATTCAAGCTTCGTATTATCGTCAAGAAGTTCTACGTTTCCGAATTAATTTCAAAACAAAGGCGTCGTAATTTCGATTGAAATCTTCGCAGCGTCTCGATTATGAAAAAATTATTACTAATTTATCGTTCGTTCTTTCGATCGAGCAATCTCCATTTTCATACCGAGACGTAACGTCAATTAAACAGGCAGTTGCTTGGAAATCAATCGAATTCGATTAAAATACCAGCACTAACTCTTTCATGAACGATATGAAGGGTCTCGTAGAGATTGATCACACCCTCGGCCCGATCGGCCGGGATCTCGTCCAGCCTGACAGGTGATCCGTCAATATTTTGAGTTAAAAGTTCCAGCGCGAGTTGCATTCCATTGATCGACGAGTGGACGGACCTCCTCGTATTTAACAGCAAATCGGCTAAGCTCTGCACGTCAATCGTCACCGGCTTATCACGCTGGAAAAACACGTCGTCGGACGTATAGTCGACGGACGACAACGCGGAATCTATTATTTACGAACGTGGTGTTCTCTTTCACCTGGATCGACGATTGTCCCTGGCAGTGCACGATAAACGCGAGAAGCTTCAAACAGACGGCGGACAATTCCGGCGTTTCCAGGGAGAAACCTTGAACGAGCAACTCCTCCAAAAAACACGGCGTCGTGCAGTACCTCTCGAAAACTGTCGGAAGACGACGACATGGAAAAAAGGAGCGTGGAATTATTCCTATGCGCTCGAAGTTTGTCATTCGGTATTTATCGTGCGCGAGCGTCTCGCTGAAATATGTATGTACTCGTGAACGGCTTGATCGTCGCGGACGTGACCAGCAACGCGTACGATTGCATTGTTGCCAGTGTCCTCAGCTTCAAGTCCGCCTCCCGGCGTAAAACGATCGCCACGAGATTGTCCGCGCATCGAATCCTGATGCTCCGCGATAACGAGTCCGGAATGGACACGTTGGTTAATTCCAACACAGCTTTCACTTGCTCGTCTGTCGAAGATTTTTTAATTTCAGTCTTTTTTCTCGATGTGACTGTACTTAATTATATTTAATTATATTGTATGTACTTTGTCGCAATATTTTTGTAGTCAGTGAGATTCGCTGTGATCGATCATTGACACGATGAAATTAAATTTTTTTTAAATTCGCCATTATCGATCGTTTGTGTATTGAGAATGTCAAATAACATCATTGGATTAGCTTTGTTTTATATTTTATACTCTTCGTGATAGAGATTGATAATGAAATTAAAGTAAGTTAAAAATTCTAAAATCGAGCGGTCTGGGATTTAACTGTTGCAATGTCCGCTAGCTTAGCGAAGCTAAACGTTAATGTTAATGAGTTTACATTCAAAAAATTCGAAATAAGAGATCAATAATTACAGGCCACGCGTAATAATGATCTATTGGCAAATTTTTAAAATTCTTGATCGCGAGATTCATTTCAAATTCACATTTCTCGACATCTCTGTTAATTCACCGATCACTCGAAACAAAGTTTGCGATTACTATATCTCTTTACTATATAAATTTTTCAAAATTCTCGTCGATGAAACTTGTATTATTAATAAAAAAATAATATCTATCGTTCAATTGACGTATATACGTATACATCTTCAGAGAAGAATACCTTTCAATGGTTGGTAAGTAGAAAGAAGTTTAGGCAGCATGTGCCAAGCGATCTCTGCAATTTCCTTGGCATTCTCCAGCCGTATCATCTCTCTAATTCCTTTCATCGCCAGGCTGATTATTTTATCGGAATATCCAGTCTGTATGACGAGCTATTTGCCAAAAGAAATTTCGTTCAGATTATCTCGCCGGTGCATCAGGTCCCATCGAGCCCATTAAAGCGAACGTGTATGATTACCAATAGAAAATGTTGCACAACTTTCCCGCAATCTATGGCCAATAACGGCTTGATGTCTCCGTCAGACTCAATCAACCATAGCTCCATCGCTCTGTTTCGTAGATCCTTTGGGAATTCACGGCAATTCAAGCAATAATGCAGCAGATCTATGTGATGAGTGTAACAGTCGTTCAGGTTGGAATATTGCAACGCAGCTGCCAATCGTTTCACGGCTCTGTCGTAATCCTGTTCCGACCGCGGTGATGGATGCGATACGGACGCGACGGCAAACAGAAACCATAAAACTTTTAAAATTTGCGCCGGTGTCTGCTCGGATTTAGGGAGATTGACAGTCCTCGCGATCAACGATTTCAAGCATATCATGTCGGTCCTACAATATTTTTCTATTCAAAATATCGTCGCGGCATGCTTGATCGATCTTTGTAGGTTTTACACGTGGGTGAAATTTAACTTCGTAACAGTTCTACTTTCATATTGCGATTTCATGCACCAATAGGTGATATCGTAGCAGTGTTATTAGACTGTATTTGTGTAATAAGATTGGAACATGTGCATAATATATATTACAATAACATTCAAAATAGAATATTTATAGGTAGTATAAATTTCTTCAATATTGCGTTTATGAAAATTTACAGGAAATTAGAAGAGTGCACCTGATATTCATATTTCTGAATGAAGATTTCTTTACTGAAAGTAAAGTAGGAAATAGATTGATTTTCAAAGTGAAATAAAGAAACGTGTATCGGAGTGAAATTTCACTAACGATTTCTTTTCGTGACAGATGCTAAGAGCTAGTTTCGATTTCATACTCTTTGGTCCCGTGGAAGTGATAGTAAATCAACGTCATTAATGCAATTGCTCTGTTTTCTCGATCGTGGGCTATAACGTTTTCCCATTCTTCACTATCTTTCGAAAGATCCAACAGTCCTCGGTGCATTAGATTTTCAAAGCTTAATTCTTGATTGGTAGACCGACAGATTGGCATCGATTTTTCAGCCAAAGTTGTTACGATTCGTGATAGTAGCACGCAAGTGCTCCGTCTTAAGATTTCCCTGAAATATCAATGTCTTTTGCTAACAATATGGCTAAATGAACATTCGCATAATTAAATATAGAGTTATTCCCGAAAATATTAGATTGGTTGTAGAAAATTTTATAAAGTATTATGTGCATTGTTCACATTTCACCAATATAATCGTGTTAATCGTATTAATAAAATCTCGAAATGTTTAATTAATGTAACGATACATAGATACGTGTATGAAGGTTTCTTTATGGAGATATTAAGTTATGGAATACATTCGTGAACCATTGTACGTGACATCGAAACGATCGCGTTACCAAACGAATCGCAGATTGTTCACGAAACTTACGGAAGCCTAGTGGTTAACAGCAAGAAGTACTTGAGATATCCGTTGGCGGTCAAGTGGTTTGACAAGTTGTCGCGACCGCAGCTACTGCTCAACTTGTAAAGGTTGTTCAGACAAGTCACGAGGTTCCTGTGGAATTTGACCCTGTCCGATTCATTTGACTCCATGGTCTGCAGGACGGGAATAAAAGGGCCTTTGACGCTCGTGTAATTAAATATACGTGGCTATCGGTACTGGCTATCGGAGTGATCCAACTTACTTTAACGTACGGCACCAACGTGTTCATCGTTACAATGCGAATCGTCTTTGTCATCGTTACTTTGAATTTCGACACTTTGTCGGCTAATTCTCGACCGTCATCTTCCACGGTGCATAATCTGGATGAAACGAACTTTTTTGTATCTCTATTTTGTGGTTTCGAATATTGCGACGATGACTTTTATCTCCTTGAAACTATTTCTAATGGCATTAGTATATAATGGGATCTTGAGAAATTATTTCTATTGATGTTGACAGGTATTTGGATAACGAATTGATGTTTTATAGAAAATTCTTCATGTTTAAGTCTTTTAAACCAAAGTCAAATTTAAAACTCCAAGAGAATGATGAAACTTGCAATTATAAAATGTTGCACACTAAAATTTTAATTTCATAATGAAGAAATTAAAGAATTTAATTATTTTTATAACAAGTTGCTATTCCATGTTTAGAAAATTAACTACTAATGATTATTCAAGAATTGTGCAGAAATTTTCAAATTACTATTACAGCGAAGTAAACTATAACGTAGTGAATAATTTCCAATTATGAAACGTACATTAAGATTCTCCTATCGTAATTATATTCAAACTTTCGATTTCATTGTATTTCATTGTAATTATAATAATTGGAATTGTTCGTTCAATGAAAGAAACAAAATTAATATTAGCGACCTCATAAACTTTTTCAATTTATATGACGCCAGTTGTAGGAAATACATAGTTTTACCGTGTGGCAGAGGCGCAAACGGCGCACAACGCATCCGCAGCGTACGAAACCGAACTGTCGTCGTCGCTGTACTCGACAATCTCTTTCATGAAATCGAGAGCTTTATGGGACAGTTCGTACACGTCATCGTCCCATTCATCCTCAGCATCGACATTTTCAAGAACAAGTATCAGCAGCATGATGGAAGAGAACTTTATCTTTTGATTCCACGGATCTTCCAAGATCAAAGATTTTAAGAGGATCAATACTTGCCGTGGTACACAAACTACATCGAAATCCACGTGAAATTCTACCGCTCTAAAAATAATTACATTTGCACGTAATATTTCATAGAATTTCATTTAATAAAATTCTTTCTCTGATATATTTATTATGTAAAAAAAATTTATGATAATACGTTTATTAATGAAAAATTTACTGCACAAAATTTTACTGTCTATCTTTAGCAAAGAATTTAAATAATATATAGAATATATTAATATATATAAAATATAAAATATATATAAAGTAATATATAAAATGTATATAGAATTTTATATTAAACAAAAGTTATTAATTAATATGCACATTAAATATACAAAATCTTTCATTTTGAACGGTAAAATTTTTAATAATAAATTCTTTCAATAAATTTTGTTACAGAGAACTTTTTTAAAGGAAATAAATTCACCTCTGAAGTATATTGTGGATAATTGAAATAAATCTCTCTAGCACTTGGGTTTCTTTGCAACGAGATTTCACGATGCAAACTGTAACTTTCAAAATTGTGCCCATGCCGTCCGTGGCTATGTGATTATCGTAAAATTTTCGATATACAATTACCAAATCCAGAAAATCGAGGATACATCTATTAATGAAATTTATGAGAAGTTGAAGCTTTCAAAAAAAAAAGGATTATTAACTCTCTTTTCTAAATTGTTTATTGTGGGACATACGAAAGCAGACGATCAGTGGGAGTTTGTAGGAGTTCGAATATAGTTGAGAGTATATCGAACTTGATCAACTTTGAAAGTACCGCCTCCTTGCTCGCAGCGCCACCACTTTTGAATAAGTTCGTTATTCGTTCGATGCACGTAATCTACAAAATATTTCAACCTTCCTAATCGATTTTCTCACCTTTATATTGATAATTTTTGATAATAATCGTAACATATTGCATTCTGTGACATCATATTTCCTTTTTCGGAAATAAAGATAGTAAAAGTCTTTATTCTAAAATTCATATTCTTGAAATATTCCTCGTTGAAGTATTATTATCGATTAAATGTGTTTAAATCTCCTGTATTACAATACATTCGTGCTCTAATTGAAAGAATAAATATTCCCGAGAAATCTAAAACTGTCGGTAATGTGTAATCTTCAACTAGATGAATGTTTCAATTCAATTTCGTACGTTGCAAATCGGACATAACCGTATACGAATTTCGAATGAAATAAACGTACCTGAGAATGTTTATCGTGCAGCATTAGTCTCTCCTTCATGTTCACCAGCAGAATATCGATATTCTCAACGTTTAACTGAAACAGAGGCTCCATTTCTCACAAATAATTGAAATCTTACGCGCAAAAACACGGAACGAGTGTCCTACCTCGTGGCCACTTTCTTTCAAACTGCTTGCCTAGCCAATGCGTATGCACCTGGAACCCGCGCGCTAATGCGTAAAATTCAAACATGAAGAAAACAGATTCATTAATCGGATATTCTCGATCGATGGTTACTATTTATTTTATTTCAAACGTTATTATAAATTATAATACAAATACAATAAGTATAATTATAATATATTATAAATGTTAAACAATCCTGAGTAATTACTCTACATAAGAGATAATGAATCGTATTGTTATCGATAATTTTCTTCTTTCTCCTTCCTTTTTTTTTTTCTTTTTGTTGTAACTCGCTTCTCTCGACGCCGATCACGCGGTGCCGAGAGGCATCCTCACTGAAACGAACCGCGACAATATATAATATAGAATGCAATAATAATAACATATAATATAAACAATCCACTTTCATAGGGAAGGGGTTAATTCTAAGTTATTTATATTTTTTCCTTGCATCTTAAATTCGAAAACATCATAAACTATACAGTATTAACATCAAAAAATGATAATATCGCGCGATCCGACAGAAAACATTTACACAATGAGAGAATGCGGTAATACACAGTGCAATGTGACAACGCCGTATTATATTCAATTATGTGCAGAATCTATACATAACAAGAGCGAAACAAGCGTACGGATATTTTCGACTACAAGGAATTAACGGAGAAACAGTGCAAAAAAAAAGAGAGAAAAAGAAAGGAGAGAAACGACAGAAATTAGAGAATAAATCATGCGACCTCCTGTCTTCTCTTGCCGCGGCGAAATCCCGTCGTTTTTTTTTCTCTCGCTTTAACGTACTAACGCTTTGTATCTTTACAAAACAAAATAAAAATAATATAATAATAATATTATAATAATAATAATATAATAATAATAGTAATAATAATAATAATAATAATAGTCACGAACAACTTGTCAACAAATGAAAGAAGAAAAAAAAGAAAATAATTGAAGCCTCCCTAGAAGACGAACTTTGAGCCGATCGTCGATTAAAATTAGTCCCCACGTAAAGTCACAGGATGACGAACAACAAATCTGACGATTGTACAAAATCATTTCATTCTTTCCTTCCTATTAAAACGCAAACGCAACGATCTTCACAGATTATTTGACAGTACACTTTCACACTGATACACTTATGCGATACATTGCGTTAACTACCACGACACTTGCATATATGACTCGCATTACAGTAGACTGTTAATTATTCGAACTTTGATTTGGTCTCATTGATTTGGATATGTTTAGAGATTTCTTTAGAGATATTCGAGAACGTGGTACGAATAATCAAGTTAATTATTGCTAATTCGTTCGAATAGTCAATACTCTACTGTATTTCCATTGCATCTGCCGCTTTCTTTCTCGTTTCTCGTCTTTCGAAGAATGTTTCAAACATATATTTCAGATGATCACTGTATCGTAAACTCAATGAAAATTACTTTCTCAAAATATTCATCATATAATTCGGATTTAATCTAAGAATTTACTGAATTTTAAAAAACTTCGTCAAAAAGAAATAGCTTCATGTCATTATTTCGTAAGTATTTATAAATTTCTATTTTTCGAAGAACTATTTATATTATACAAGCAGTTATACGTGTAAAATTTGCTTGTGCAAATGTATCTAACATTATGGGAGTGAGCCTTAAAGAAGTACCAAACAAAAAGAGAAAAAAGAAGAAAAAAAAAAAAGAAAAGACATAGGATAATTTAAAAAAAAAAAGGACGTTGCTCGTTGATTAATAATTGTACCCACTATAATAGTAACGGATAACGTTGACGAGAAACGACAGATAGCTGAAATAATGCCCCAGAAACGCACGACTACTACTTGGTCCTACGGGGGAGGGGAAAAAGTGTTCACGTATCGAAAGTCTAAATGCGTATCAAACGACTAGCCTCGTCGAGTGGCGGCCTGGTAAACGGTAGTAAAAATTCCATCGGATATAAATCGGGAAGAAAAAACAGTCCCTTCGAAAAAGCACCTATCGTTCGCGATAGGCGTTCAACCGTAAAGCAGAACTTGCGAGCCTCGCGCGGGATCCGAGCCTCGTTTCGGCTATTGAATCATGTTTACCTGATAAACATGCTCAATATCGTTACGTTACGACGAGCACGACCCCAGGCGATCCTATTAATTGACGCGAACATTTGCTCCATTTTACCGTCGAAGCTCTATTTGCTATGGCAGTGACGAAATGTCTGCAAATTGTAAAAATTTATTGGCATAGTCAGAAATGAGAGAAAATGCTGAAAAATGCTGTATGTTTCGATGAGTGACAGTGCAGAAGTAGAAATACGAATGTGGGTCTTCCTCAAAGAAGACTATAAACGAGCAATCAGCCTAGCACCATTCAAACATAATAATTGTAGTGTTTGATGGAAGAAAGGCCTCAGTAACAAGAGTCACTTACTATTACTTATTGCACTTATTAAGCAATTCCACATTCTTGATAATTTTATTGACACAGTATAAATTGCCAGAGTTGGGCATATAATTATTCAAGTGAAATTCGTTAGTTACTCTATTATTTCATCTTGGACGATGCTATTTAAGTAAAATAAATTATTAATTCCAATTTTATTGAAATTAAATATATTATTTGGATGTCTGTCATATATACTGGAATCTGCATTAACAAACTGTTATTTACATTATCAATTGAAATTATCATTTGAAAGTAAATTTCTGAAACGAAAAATTGGAATTTATTCTTACTTTGAAATTGATTTATTTCTATTGCTTTCAAGCAATCATTTGTCTTTTTTTGTTTCATTTCAAACAAAGATTGAAAAGGACCTGTGTATCCTGTGGCCTTTCTTGCACACAACAGTACGTGAAAATTAATTTCTATTGCCATTTCCCTTTTTTTTGGTTTCGTCGAGTTACTGTCGACGTTTCGTCGAGTTACTGTGTTGCGCGATCTTGAATTTTCAGCAAAGAATAGGAGCAGCAATACGCTGTTAATTAGCAATTCAGAGCTCGAAACGTTTCTTCCTCTCGGCGACCATGCCCACCGCTGGCAATGGGGGATGGAGCGGGTGATGATAATTCGGTGTGGGCGTTGGAGGCAAGCTACGACAACTTCTGCTGGACCATCTCACTGCTGGAGACCTCATCAGCTCTGCAAACAGAACTCTATTTTATTCATTGTTCTCTCGGTAGATTTCGCTTTCACCAGTGCTACCCTGAATTCTAAACTCGCGTGAAAGTGGAAATCAAGGCACCGAGGTAAACTCAGATGAAAGAAGAGTCTATATATATATATATATACATACAGATTCGTGAGAGCAGGTTCGTATGTGTGTTAGTCTACAGTACAGAAGTGATAATAATCACCAAGCAATCTAATTCAGAGTAAAATATTTAGAAAATGAACAACCTGGAGTAAAAAAGAAATTCTAAAGTATTCTAAGAAAATCTAGGAATTTAATAAAATTTCTTTAGAATAAATTATTTCAAACTTCTGAATTTCTTTAGAAGAAATTACGTATTTCTTGCATTTCGTAATCATAATTATAATCAAGAATTTTAAAATAAATTCCAAATTTCTTTGAAATGACAATTATTGCGCAGAGGAACCAGCACTTAGATGAAAAAGCTTAAATGCAAACGTAGTCCAAGCAATTAAACTACCAAAAATAGAAACTGCAAGAAAAAAGAAAGGAAAAGAAAAGAGAAACAAAGTGCAGATGGTAAGCGTGTCAAAGCAAAACGAGCTAATGAAGTGCGTGGACGATGAATTCGTTGAATGATTCGCCTTAATTGGCAAAGAAGAGAACGGACCTGCAACGGAGAGAGCTGGGGGTTCCGGGGTGAGACGGGACGCGCGAGGATTGTCGGCATGGAAGCTGTATGCCTCCGAGTGTTGCTGTTTTTCGATTTTGTTGCTGCTCTGCCAGCCATTGCCGGTGCCGTCGACTCGCACCTCTGCTGTGCCACCTTTCGTGTGAAATACAATTGTCGAAATACGATTAACCCGTTTGTACGATTCATTTCTCGCGTATATTTCGCATGTTTCCTCTCCCTTCGTTTTTTTACTTAATTTTTGTATTTAGTGCAATTTAATTAGTAATTGTTTTCGAGATTGATTAAATTGGCGTGGAATAACTTGTGGCGTATCGTGAAATCTCTTTTTCTAACTGCAGAATGACTTTGATTGATTGATGATATTGATTGATTCTACTCCAGCTCACGAAAGTATTTGAACGTCTACAGGAATCTTTTATGGATATATTGTGTTACATAAGACACTTTTGTTACACGTACATATGTATGTGTTGTATCATATTGGTCAAGTTTAAAACAAAATATATATGTATATAAATTACAAGAAATTTAATACAGCATAAATAGTAATACAAGTAATAATACAACCCATTAAATCAATGAATGTCAATATTCGACATTTATTATATATATCTAAGATGGCGATAAATATCTTGTAACTTCTATACAATCTTATCAGTATAATGATCGAAGTCACTATGAATTGCAAGTGTCAGCGATATTAATAATTGGAATAATTATGGTAGTAGATGATTCTTAATTTTTTTACAGAAATCTTAAAAAAAAAATTTTTTTTAATCTATAAAATATGTGTCTTTTACTTCTCTTGAACGACAAATTTAGCCAATTTTATATTATTATTTGATTTCAAATTCCACCACTAACAATCGTTTTTAGTTATAGAGACAATGAAATTTTTTAATGTTTTATATAACATACGTACACATAAAAAGTTCTTCTACGATAGTTAAAACACTTTCGTGAGCCACTAAATAGCCAAAATGTTTCTCTTTTGAGGTTTACTCATAGGCTTCTTAAACACTTTTCTCCTTCAATGTTCTAAATATAGACGAAGGAACTTTGGACAAACTCAGAAATCATAAAGATAAAAATTATATTCCTTCGATCAGTCTTACTGCCACCGATGTTCCTTGATCACTTTCAGGCGACACGACAGCCGAAAAGATTGAATGAGTCTTTTATGTTGTACATGTGTTATGTTCCCAATAGTGAAGCGACGTTACTCTTACAATTACGATCGCAGAGTTTGATGTTTGGTGTTCGGAAGCACGCAGAAATCTCGGCGTTTTAAAGTGTATACACTGCAGATTGCAAAAATAGGATCTCCGGTAAGAAAGTGTAAAAAGTTTCGTTAAAAATGTCCAGTCTATAAAAATTCTACGGCAAACTGTATTCTGCACGCTCCCGAACCTGTTAATGATACACTGAAAGTTATTCATTACGCGCACAGAGATTAGACATTCAAGGAGTACAAAATCACATTCACGAGAAGGCAGGGTTACTTACACCTTTAAAAAGTCTTTTGGTTAGCAATTGGTTAGACAACACGTCGAGTGGAAATATAAATCGTCGTCGAGGAGAACGATCCGCATGAACGTTCGCACGAAACCTCGCACGACGCGTTACACATGTAAGTAACAAAACGATTATTGCACAAGGCAGGTTACACGCGCAAATCGTTAAGAATTTGATCGATTAGTTTGATTCGACGACGAACATTATCAACTATCATAGAATTAATATATTCGAAAGCGGTTAATTTCTAAGAGAAAAGCACCCGATTAGCCTTACGTTTCCCCGCGACTCTTCCTTCGCAATAGCTCTAACTTCATTGAACAAAGAAACAAAAGCCTCCATCCTCGCTAGTTTTAACCATGCCAAAGTATAGTTCGTTAAACCGTAAACGAGCGAATCGTCGAAAGGAGAAAGCAACGAGACAAACTCGATTCGATGTCCATCCAACATCTGGTAAGCTGAATGCAGCTAGTTATGCGTTTTAGGCCCACTACTCACGAAGTGCGACTTCATAGGCTTCTTTTATTAAATGCGACATCGCGTATATACCAAGTACACAATGGTCAAATCGAAGCACAATCGAAGTGGACAAATTTATTAAGAGACATTTTCATGATTTTTAATATTCGTTTTTCATCCAAAATTCCAATAATTGTGCAAAATTCTCTCAATTTGTCTATGTCTTACTGTTTACTTATATTTTTCATAGTAAACGATAATTTGCGTTGTAACTTATGGATAACCACAGTGTTCAAACGTTCTATTTATTTATTATTTATATAATATTAAGAATTAAGAATTAAATTCAATACTGATCGTCCGCAGTTACTGGTAGAACCAGAAAAGGAATTCACAATTATTAATCAGGAAAACTAATTTATGATCATTCTTGGAATATTTTCAATATTTTTATCATTTTCATATTGTCCACGTAGAGTCACAATTAATTAATCACTGTGCGTAACGATTTGCCTCGCGATTTTTTCTTTTTTTTTTTGAATTGGTATCGTAATTCGTACTACGAACGTTAGTATTACAAAACAAAAGGTTAATAGACTTCTATGAAACATTTCGTAAGTAGTAGACCTCAGAGAAAAGCAGAAACGAATTCGAGGAGAAGGAGGAGGAGGAGGAGGAGGAGGATCGAGAAACAGCGGCGATCCACCAGAAACATTTCCTCTCTCTCTTTCTCTCTCTCTCTCATCATCTTTTCTCTTATCAGCCTCTTCATTCACTTGTGTGTCATTTCTGTTTTTACTTTTCGTTCCATTTCACCTATCTTCTGTACCTTGATACTGATGGGGCAGTCCGGTCCTTGGTCTCAGGCTGTCCCAAAGCGACGATGCCAGGCCGTTACGCTCCTGGCTCTTTTGCCCTAAGCTCACCTCTTTCCTGTCGTGCGACGGCACGCCAGAACTACTGCCCGGCCTAACCAAGTTACTCGAGTAAGGCAACGACACCGACTTAACGCGTTCAAGCTTGTACGAGAACGCAGCCGCCTGCTGCTTGTCCTGCGTGCTCTTTTGCAACGTGGACAGCGAGCTTCTCGGCCGTTCGCCGGTCGTTCTCTGCTCCTCGCTGCTCGCCGCTCTGAGCAACGGCTCGTGACCGCTCCGGCCACGCTGCGGCGAATAGCTTAGCGACGGAGATTTTGATGGCACACCGGACGTATCACGAGGGGCCTCCCCATGCTGTTAGTGAAATATCGAAAATAATAATGCGTCAGTGCGGCCGGTATGTGGGCGGGGTGGGTTAACACGATCGTTAGAGATCGGTGCGCGGCCGGGGCACAATCGGTGGTGGGAACAATTACACCTTATGGGCTGATCATTGATCGAGCGAAGATAGGTACAGTAAAACCTCCGTCAACGCTGCTCCTATTGGAAATGTCGAACCTCAACTGGCCTTTGATAGTGTTATTCACCGCTGAATATTGTAATTTATATAGCGAATCACGTAGAAGTATTCGTACTCGTACTCGTTCAGTCAGACAGATGTTAAATTTCACATTTAGTATGACACGAAAACAGATAAAAATTTAAAAGAATAACTTCTTACTGTTCTTAACCCACAAATGAGATTATAATTTTACCTAAAAAAAAAAAAAAAAAAAGCACCAAATTAATTTACACACCTACTGAATCAATATATCTTAAGCGAATGTTTAAACAAGCGAATTTTAAGTACAATGTTACGTTAAAAAATCTTGACAAGCGTCCTTTCTGTCAGAGGGTTAAATTATTCGGTAGTAAAGCCTGCGAACGCAGAAGCTTTGCTGTACCTAATTTCATCACTAGCCTATAACTACCTTGTTTATTTACAATTGTCAGTTCTCTCTCGCGTTATCTAGAAGCACTTGCTCGAGATAATCGAAAAAGATTTCTGGGCACCATAACATGTAATTGCGGCGGAGTTAATTCATTATCGTACATGATTGTTAACCACATCTACGCTGTAAATGGGACACGTTCACGAACTGAATGGGAGCTATCGAAAGTTACCTTCAACTGTTGCAGTCGATGGATCTCCTCCCTCGGCTCGGCAATCTCGTTGTCTCTGCCTCTCAACATCTGCATGGTGTCGTTGATAGCGGTGTCGTTCGTTTCCAATACCAAATGCGCCCTCAGCTGCTTGTTCCTCGCGTCCAATTGCATGATGTGTTGTTGCGCTTGAGCGAGCTGCTTGGTGAGAGATCCTACTTTCTCCTCCAAGGCCGCAGACTCCACGCATTTAGAAGAGTATTTCGCTGATAACGAAAGTATTTCCTGCTTAATCTCCTCCATCTCTTCCCTGGAAATTAGTGAATATTATTCAGCGATTAAGAGCGTAAGATGGAAACATAGACATGTGAGATACGAAGGATGTGTATATTATAAGTAGATTGCAGATTTTCACGTATTTGTGGAAAATTTAAAGATGCAGAGAATAAAGAAAGAAAATAGAATATTTGTAATATTAACAGCAAAAAAAATTTCTAACTAACCTCTGTTTCTTTAATTGCACAAAAATTTGGAGTTCATAATTTAAGTAATTTGTGCAATATTCGTACAGCTGAAAAATATGAAACGTCGAAGATTTTTCTACGTACCAAATGTTAGTGAAAGATACGCTTCGAATATCTCACACCTTCTTTCTTTGTTTGAACAGAATGTCCAAGATAAATCCTTGTTAATAGGTTTTGACGAGCGAATCTGTAAAAGTCCGTAGCCTAGTCGTAAAAAGTTAATTACATACTCGTGTTCCTTGTGAAGTACTCCAATGTCCTCGCGTGCCTGCATCTGTTTGATAAATTCCTGCTTGAACTTGGCTATTTCCTTCTGCACCTCGTGCTCGTGCGCCTTCCTCATAGCATCAAGAGCCGCCAGAGTGGCCTGGGTCTCTTCCGACAACGCCTGTTCCTTCTCCACCCTCAGATTCTCCAGCTCTTGCCTATGTTTCTCTTCCATCTCGGAAATAATTCGCCTGTGAGAATTCTCCATAGCTAACAGACCTTTCTCGCACAATGCTCGAAGCTGTTTGATCTCCTCCTTGTATCTTTTCCTTGTCTCCGCGTCTGTGTCCAATTCAGCGCTCATGGATCTTTGATAAGCGGCCCTAAGTTCGTTCACGTGAGCGGAGTGCTCCGAGTCCATGGTATTCAGCCTTTGCTCCAATTTTCTCGCTTTTTCTCGCAGACCGGCCGCTTCCTGCTCGTACTGAGAGGTCAGAGATTGCCTCTGATTGTCCAGTTCACCTTTTATGTCCATTAAGTCTCTCTCCTGGTTGCGTTTCAGCGTCTCCAGTTCCTGATTATGCTCGGCGGTTATCCTCTCGATGTTCTCCTGCAGTTGGTCACACTGTTTGCAAGTCACGCTGTTCATGTAGTCGCTTAGTTTCTTAATCTGTTCGCGCAGCTGCGAGCATTTCTCACAGACGCTTGACCAGTCGGTGATGGTGATTGTCGCCGATTTTACAGGCCACAGGATATTCTCGTTGCTCTCGTTTAATCTGTCTCGAACGCGTTTACCCAACTCGACCAGGTCTTCTTCCAAGTACAGTAAACTCTGGCCGACGTTCTTCAACTGATCCTTCGAGGCGCGCTTCGAACCGGATATCCTGTCCTCGCAGTCCTTGCTGAACTGCTGATAAAGGTAACTGTACTCCGCGTCGAGAATCGGATTGCTTTGGAACTCGTCTGCTTCCAACAGACTCGAAAGAACGTCGTCGTTTCGGATTAGACTAGATACAAATGTCTCCCCAGGGAAGGTCGTCAGTTGTCTCATCTTGTTCTCCTGAAGAAGCCCGATTCTCGCGTCTATTAAAGCTTTGTGCGCGATCACGTCCGCGTAGTCGGTCAACAGCTGACGAGACTCGTACTTCGACTCGACTATCGTCGATTTGTTCTTCTTCAGCTGACGAAGGCATTCCTCGTACACGTCGGACAATTCCCGCGTGGACAGTTCCACCTCTTGACGGAGTCTAGTCTGCGCAGCATCGATCCAAGATTCCAACGTCACAGTTTCCGCGCTCTCAAAGTTGAGACACGCGTCGGTGACGCTCGTGATGCTCTGCTCGTACATCTGACCGCAACGCATGATCACGTGAGACACTTCCGCTTGTACCAACTCCTTGCTGACGGTCTCTTGGGCCAGTGCCCATGCTTCACGAATTCGTCGATCTTCCAGTAACTTTTTACTCGAGTTGGTCGCCTGTTGCTTGTTCATGTCCTCTTGCTCGGACATGCTCAACGTCTCGCCGGCCAGAGCCTCCGCGAGCTGTCTCAACTTCGTCTCTTTGTATCGGCGTACAATCTCGTTCACCTCGCGTTGCTTTTGCAGAAGGAAGTTCAAACTCTCGTTACGAGCTGCGGACACCTCCGAGCTGCTCGACGTCTCGGCCGTGGTCACGCCACCTACTAGCACTAACTTATTCGCTAACACTCTAGTAAGATACTGAATGTAACTGGTGTTTTGGTACGTTTTGGGCTTAGTTCCGTGAACCTTACGCATTAAGCTTGAGGCAAGCTGACTAGTTTCGACCAATTCACTGAGAACGGCACTCCGGTCGAACGTCCGGCCGATCGCGCACTTGATCTGCCTGAGAATGACAAACTCGAACGCCACTCTCTCCGCGATCAGCCTCGCTTTCTCCCTATCGTCCAGTTGGCCGTTCTGCTCGAGCGTCTGCCGTCTATTCGCGAGTTCGCTCAGCTTATCTTTAAGTATAGTCTCTAGTCTAGATACCACTACTCCTACTGACTCGGTCACTTGAGCGCTAGCTTGGTTTTTCTTACATTCTAAACACGAGTCCAGGATATCGTTTACCTCGCGCAAACACTTCTCCGCCTTGTCCTCCGCTTGGGTCGAGCCCAGGCACTTCTCCAGCCTCCTCTTCGACTTCGACACCACCCTCTCCAATTTCCTCAACCTGGCGATAATTTCCAGCGACACCTCGCTGGTAGAGGACGCGCTGATCTCGCTACACTCGCTGGAGTCTTTCTCGGCGTCGCTCGCCATGTTCTCTGTCACGTTCGCAACTTTTGTCTCCAGAGTGCTGAGCCGGATCAACACTTTCATTGGCTCGGAACTAGTTGCACTGTCCAACGACTTTCTTCTTAATCTGGTGCGATCTAGACTCTTGCCGTCCCTCCTCTTCTCCTTCTTTGGGTTAGGACTCGACTCCTTCGAGCTGCTTCCGGTCGACACCTGAGCGCTGGTACTTTTCCCACGTTCTATAGCGCAGATCTTGTTCTCCAGATCCATCAGCTTGTCTTCCATCTCTTGGGAGATCTGGAACGACTCGCGCCCCTTCAGCGACAGCGATCTTCTTTTGTCTCTGGTTTCAACTTTAGTCAACTTCTGCTTCAACGTCCTCACTTGTTTCTCGCTAGCTGCAAGCTTGTTCGTCAAATCTTGGATCCTGGCCGCCATTAGTTGAATCTGGGCCTGGTTCGTCTCGCTCACGCTCTTTGCGTCTTGTTTGTGCGCGAAGATCTCTAATTCCAGTGCATCCTGCATCGCGTGTGCTTCGCGGAGTTCTTTGCGCATCGCGCGTATTTCCAGGATGGCTTTCTCGAAGCGGCTTCTAAGCTCGTCGTATTCTTCTACGATTCTGTAAATGAAAAGGGAAATTGGTATACGTATAAATTACTTTAATATTTCTAACAATTTCAAATGTGTGTAAACAATTATAATAGTAATCGTTCAAATATATTTTCGTTACCTTTCTTTATCGAGAGTGTTGAAGTCCAGGTCCAATTCAATGTTTGTTAAGTCACTGAGAGAATCAAAGCTTCTGCCACGCTCCTTCGAAGAAGACAGTTCTCCTTTGTCTTCCAATTCTCTGACTTTGCTGTATAAACGCTCGTTTTCGTCTATTCCTGGATAACAATATGATAAATGTATTATCAGTATAACAATAAATATAGGGTAAGTAGCGTAATTTGTTCGTCTCAAATATTTTCAAAAGTACGTGTTCGACAAAAGAATTTTTGATAAAAATTTTTATATAAAAATCGCATGGTACTTAAAGGAAACTATAACGCTGGAATAATTTTTTTAAATAACTAATTTGTTTGGGAGATATTGAAACAATCAAACAGTCAATCTTTTTGTAAGAAAAACTATTGAGCTCGATTTGTCTTGAAACCAATCATTAATAAACATACGTTCGAATTAATTTCAGGTGAACAAGTTGTACGACTTACACGGTATAATTTCATTTTGAATCTAACAAACCTTGAGACAATCTATTACTCAACGAAGCTATCTCCGACTGTAAATGTTCAACAGTTCTGTGACTCGATGCCAATTCCTTGGTGAGCATTTCGCAGCGTTCGCTGGTCTCCCTAAGAATAGCCTCCGTCTCCAACAGCTTGCACTCCAGCACCTCTTTGTCCCTATTGTATATCTTTTTCATCTTCTCCAAGTCGTCCATATCCTTGTTCCTCTGTTGCTCCGTTCTCTGGATCGTATTCAACAACTCGTCCACCTGTTTCTCTCTGATGGAAGCCTCGGCCTTCTGCTGTCTCAACCTGGACAATTCTTTCTCGACGCTCGCAACGTCCGCTCTCGCTGTATTCAACTGCGACTTCAAGCTCTCAATTTCGTTCTCTTGACGCTCGATAATGACTAGTAGCGTGCTTGGATGCGACTGATTCTGATCCAGTTGGTCACGAAGCATCGAGACCTGATTCTCCAACAGTTCTACGATCAAGGGACTCTCGTTGGCGCTCGACAGGCAGCTGTTGCTCTGCATGTGTCCATTGCGTTGCTCCTCGTCTTCCCCGAGTTCGCAGCAAGCCATCATCAGATCCTCCGATCTCACGCTGTCCAAAGTGCTTCTTCTTGAGCTTAGAGGCGAGCTGCAGCTTCTCTTGTACACTCGGGACCTGGAGCTTGACCTGGACCGAGCTTTCACTCGAGATAGAGCCGTCCTTGTTAACGGCGGTGACGGGGGCAGCTCTGACCATTCGTGGTTCGCCGAGTCCGACCAACTGGATCCTTTCAGTCCAGTGGACCAGTCGCCGTTTCTGACGAGAGGCGGTGAAACCGGTACTTCTGACCAGTCGCCAGATTCTCTCCTGCCACCCTCTGACGCTGTTCGGTATTCCTCGTCCGACGAGAAGAGAACCGAGCGCGGCGTGACTGAAGTCGAAGGGACCACAGAGTCTCTCTCGCGGTCTGTGATGGATCTAAAATTGAAAATGAGTTTTGAAAATAAAGTTGAAAGTGTCTTTAAAGGATGGAAAATGACTGGAAGAATTTTATGAGCGTCGTTTGTTATTTTTATTATTGTATTATTTCAATTCTATTATTATAGCCATTTAATTATTTGTCGATATCGCAAGTATCGTATTGCTAATTTCAAATTTATTAGAGTGCCAAGAGATTAATAAATGTTATAAATTGAAACCAGAAGAGACCTACTGAATTTTGAAGTTATTCATTTAAGATCATTACTTAAGAAACTAGGAACCCAAGTAACGAGTTAATTCGTTAATCCTCTACAGAGAAGAAGATTATTAGTTACGCCAATTTCAAAACTGCGAATTAGTAATTATTATATTTCAATAAATTGGTGTCCTCGCAATGACGATATATCGATGAGATACAGTGGTGAATCGACAAGTATACAAAGTAAAATATTCACGCATGGATACGTAACTTTCAAGCCACACCGTGTTACAGAGGATTAAGAAAGTCACAATCAATCTCATCTCGCTTCACTTACGCAGTAGGTGATTGCGGCGTGTTATCTTGCTGGCCATCCTGACAAACAGTTAGAGAATCGTTGTCAGGATCCGGTAAATTGGCAGCCCTCCGAATGGCCGACATCCAACTGGCTCGTATACCAGCAGTCACCGCAGACAACACGGTAGATCCTCGATCGTCCCAGGCCTTGAAAAACATGAAAAAAGAAGAGAAAAAATAAAAGGTCGAATGAAACGTAGCAACACGGTAGAAAGTTACGGAAACGCATTATGGTGTATGTGGGCCAAGAAGCGGGACACAACGGATGACAGAGATCAGTGACACGAATAAAACGAAGAGTTCCAAGATCTGCTCTAGCGTGAAATTGAGTTAGCGACTTTTTCCAGCCACTCCCAGCCAGGAAGTCAATTCCGGCAATCCAATTGACTAGAGAGCCCTCGGGAGATTCATGGCTAACTATAGTTCTTGCCAGAGAGATTCTCCGACGTTGGTTTATGTCTTTATTGAAGCAACGACAAGAAACTCTCTGTCAACTGTGGTGATTGTAACGACAAGGACGTAGTTGGCCGATTTCAATGATCTTTGAATAAATTATAGAAAGTTACACTTGGCAACTTGAGCTATAGTTTCTCAGATATTTATAAAATCACTGTAGAATATAAAAATGAAGTAATACGTGCAAACGCAAAGTAGTCCAACTATTAACTCGTGAAAATTTCTATAGTACTGATACTATACTATGTACAATGTAACAAAAAATATTATTACATGGTTGATAATTATTGACTCACCCTCATACGTCTTATGAACATTATAATGTTATTAATTGAGAAAATTTGAGAAAAGATATCACAAGTATCAGGTTCGAGATATCATAATTTACAATAAAAATGTTGTTACTCACATACCACAAACTTTCTTTCCAACAATTATTATTTACTTTCGTTCCTGACAAAAGGATCTGACACAAAATATACCTGATGAGAAACTAGATAACTAACTGCGTTTCGACAATCGCAAAGAACATTGTTTCGCATAGAGATCTCGAAACCGAAATAAAATCAAGTTGGTATCGCTTCGATATGGATACTATAAATAGCGCGTACAAAACGCTTCTGAAAATCTTTCGAGGCGATAAAGAGTCTTTCGTTGTTATTTCAGCGAGAACTTTTCCTGTTTCAAATCGCGAGATTGCAAATAGCTACAACGCGGACTCATCCGATAAACGATACATCATCAAACATCCAAAGAGAATTACGGCTCCCGCAAGGTGAGCTCTAACTGGATTTCCGCTTGCCGATTCGTTCGTTCGTTCGTTCATTCGTTCTTGCGGAATGTTAATTACCGTAAATCACACCGCGTGCAAATCAGCGCCGGTCACACTCACCACAGTCTGGAATCCATAATTTCTTGCGACTTGAAGGGGCGTGACGGCAGTAACGGTATTCAGATCTATGACACCGTCCATGATACCCTTATCTTCCGCGCAGGGATCGCGGTAGTACATGAGGCCGCAACCGCGCAGCACGAACCAATGTTTGTTCCATTCCTGAAGAATCCCGAACCATTCGTTTGGTATATATTAATCTCGCTACTGTTGAAACTACGCGTTTGTGAGAAAAAAATTTGTCGCGTACCTTGTTCAATCCCTGTTTCATCAGCCAGCCTTTCTTTATGTTCAATAAATCCTCGGCGGGCAGATCGACCCTCAGCTCGGAGGTAGGAGAGTATCTTATGCCCGAGATGTCCAGGCCACATCCGTCTGGATCGCCTCTGATCTGTACGTAAACAATTTTTATTATTCTTTCTTCTTACTTATTCTTGTTATTCGTTTTATCACTGAAAGCGATTTTAGCGGGGGTAACCAGAAAATCGGGTCTCTTCAGATGCAACGCTGATGCAACGAAAATTAGCGATTGGTTAATTTGGATCACGTGATTCGGCGTGGGATAGACCTCGAGTAGGCGTGGCGCTGTTTGGTACTGATTTCGTACTCTTAAATATTACACTTCGCTTAAACGACAAAGAATTTGGAAAGATACAAAACACTCACAAATTTATCCTGATAAGCCGCGTTGGCTGCATCCACCACGTCCCTAGTAGGTTCAGACGTCCTCGGTTTGATCCTCCTGACGCGTGGCTGCGTCAGCGAGGCAGCTATGTCCCTCAGTTTTCCCTCTCGTTCTCTCTCGTGCTCCAGAAGGATTCTTCGACAAGCGTCATCATCTGCAACACACGCCGAGGCGTTTATCCATTTTCTGCGGTTTTGGACTTTACTTGGAACAAAACAAAAATAGCGCGTCACTTTCAGTAATTTATCATTTGTCGAGTTTGTTAGTAATTTATTATCAAAGACAAGTACAAAATAAAAAAAAATTAATCTTATCTCATTGTCAAATAACTCATTTGCCCGTTCAAATAAACCAGCGTACAGCCACTTCAAGTACCACCCTAAGCTAAATGAGATAATATATCGTTCAATTCGTCATTTTTGAAATATATTATTGTTTCGAATAATGTATGTCGAGTTTCCGGGCCTCTGCCACTGGCCGACGCTGGCTGTTATCGAATATACATTCTCCTTCGACTTAACCAATTAACTTCTTTTCAACCGAAGGAGAAGCTTGAACGCGTGGCGATCGTGGGCAAGGCCAGACGAGATCGCCTGGTTAATTGACTGCCGACTAATTAATAACTCAGCCTCCCTTTCACGTCAACGGACCAGGCGAGAACGCTTATCTCCCTCGTTTATCCGCGCTTCTATCGACCCGTCATCGAAATCTAACTGCCATTACTATGCTAATAACAGTTTTCTGCGAGCTACCTCTCTTCGCGATAGAGGAACACGACGTTTCGTTGCGATGGAAACAATGGCGAAGCAGTTTCGGGTGAAATTGGCTTTTCATCAGCGATTCATCACTCGACGGAAGATTTAATTTGCGGCTGGTTATGAGGATGTTGTACCTCGGTGGTCGTTGTAACGGATGATGAGAGTTTGCATTCGAAGGAGATTTTTCCAAGGGGAATTCGGAGAATGGCGAAAGAAGGTTCAAGCTTCGCTTGGAAAAAAATGGAAATTGAGTTTCCGAGATTTCACGTTCGAGAAAAAGTTTTTTGTGAAAGTTGGTACAGCACTTCCAATGCAAGATTTCGAGGACTTCTTTCAATTAGATATTTAGTAGAAACTTTTCATGGGAGTTGAAATAACAGAAAAAGAAGATTTCACAAACTTTCGATTAAATTAACTCTCGCTGGTCGAGTCCACTTGTTTGAATTTGAACTATTATACGAACGGAAAATTACTAGAGCTTACTAGAGAATAAGTGAATGTAATAACAAGAGAAAGAAACGTGAAGATTGTTGAAATTCTCGCAATTGGACACTTTAGTAAAAATTGAAACGATAAAAGTGAAAGAAGATGCTAAGCTTGTTCAAAAATTCAGAGCACGAAGAGAAGATTTTTTACAAAAAAAAAAAAAAAAAAATATAAAGCTTCGAGGCTATTTGCAAATGAATGAAAATCTGAATTCTCGCGATTTGCGACAATAAGAAAAAATTTTCCAACTTTTCCATAAAAGTTACTAAAAACGACGAGTAAAATATTGAAGAGATCCCACAGCTCGATTCAATTCGAAATAAATCTTTCACAAAAAAAATTCCTCGATACTCGACTGTTCCATTACTAAAATTGACAAAATCTAAAAAAAGAAGAAGCAAATCCAAATTCTAACAATCTCCCGATCCTGATCCACCAGTTTCGCCCCGCCACGAAAGATTCGAGGGGGGTTACCCTTTCGCAAGCATCGGCGGATATCTCCGGACGATGGACGTTCGACATAAATCTCGGGAATCGCTGTTGGAACCGGGCAACGGGTTCCCGGACGTTCGTTCGACGCCAATCTAAATAAAATCAGCGGATCAGACGGGCGAGCGAGAAGTCCGCAAGGAGCGATTTTCTCGAAGATTGCGCGCACGCAATTACGCAACGAACGGGAAACGTAATCGCACCGGGCGAATCCTTCGGTATCGGAGCCTAACTGTGCCAGTTAGGCCTTTATAAATCTCGAAACGCCGGATCCTCCGACGAGGAACGTGTTGCTTCAAACGTGTTCCTCCTCCTCTTCTTCTTCTTCTTCTTCTTCTTCTTCTTCCTTTCCCTGGCGATCGATCGATTCGCCGTTTAACGACGAATTTCCGTATTGACGCGTCGATCAAGCCGCGTTGGAAATCATTACGCTCGTAGGAGATGATGTTGATCGATGAATTTAGGTTTGCGAGAAGCGACCGAGGCGGAATAACACGCTTGTTTATCCTGTTTATTTATTACGGAGTTTGCGCATTCGCTGTCCGATTGATCGATCAACCGACGTCGTCAAGCTGATTTTAACTTCGATTTGGAATCGCGGACGAGGAAAATCGAGTTTGGAAATTCGACATTTCATCGAGATTCGAGTTCAGTTGAAGAGTATATTCTAGGAGGAAGATCGTGACCGAAAATGACCGAGGAACTTTAAATAAAATTTTTAAAAATTGATAATAACTACGGATCGAAGGAAGTTAAAATTCAACAAACAGAAACGTAGTACAAGTATTTCGACGGAGATCGCAAATTCTGCAATGTCTTCTCAATTCTTCCAATTCCGAGGAAATACCAATCACCTGAACTACCGATTACTCGAGTTCCTCTAAAATGCCTGTTTTCGCGCATTCGCGTGTCTCCAGAGCCTCTAAACCAGTCGATACACCGTTACTCGCTGGACATCCTTCGCCCTGAGCGACAACCGCCCGAATGACGAACGACGGTCGAACGACATCGTTGCCCACGCGCGTTCGATCGGAAATCGGACTTTTTTCTTCGCGTTCGGGACGAATCACCGACGACTCGCTAATAACGCAAGAAGCTAATTCGATAACGATGCATGAACAAATTGCAAACGGGTAACGGTGTAGTGAGCGCGCGAGGCGCTCGCCGAGACATTTAAAAAGAAAGGAGAAAAAAGAAAAGAATACACTCGCTTGCTGCTCGCCGCAACCGGTTCTCTCAATCGAATCGACGAAACGGCGAAAAATTCGCGGCGTCTCTCTCTCTCGCGCGCTGCGCTTACGACTCTTGTTCGTCATTTTTTCATTTACAGCGGCAGCGGTTCGTGAAACATTTCGGAACACTCGTCCGTTTATCGAAAAATTGTTACGACGAAGAATCAATTAAACTAAACTACTCTGTCGTGATTAAACGTTTTTCGTCAATTGAAGAAAATCAACAAGATATGCTCCTTGTCGGCATTCAAATTCGTTACAAACGATCCTACACAAATATTGCAAAATAGAAATCATAGAAATACCACGCTATATTCTGTGATAAAGATCGACAGTGTCCTCAGAAATCTGAATGTCCATGAAAAATATGACAATTAGATTCCTACAAGTGCAAACACTCGGCCCACATATGTTTGAAACCACAAGAAGAGTTGATATAATTACTGAGCTACCTTTCGAGCGACAAAAAAAGTCTTCAAAGAGGAACAATCGGAGAATTTAATCTCCGTTCGAGATTGGCGAACACTCGAGCGAAGGGCGCCTCTGTAACAGCGGACGGAAATTGTTAGCGAAATTAATCAGCGACTCTGGCGGAGGCGCCTGCTGCCTCGAACGTGACGGAGGATTCCAATTAAACGAGCGAGAGGGTTTTTCTCTGTTCTCTAGGTTCCCACCATCCTAGGTATCACCTACGTGCTTTCCAATCGACGATAAGTCGAGACTGTCGTTTTAAGTGAACTACGAGCCTTCAATCGCGATATGATTCCCCCTGGTGCTCGCGTGGCTATGATTTCTCCATACTGGTTTCGGAAGGATCAGAAGAACGAACATGCGTTTCTTGCGTATAATTGGAGAATCATTGGATGTTTCAGGCAAAGGTGAAAGTAAGCTTGTCTGTTCCATCGTATTAGTAGTTTCGTATTAAATAAATCTGAAATTAATGGGTAAATAATTATCCAACGAATTGGTATTGTGAATTGATAGTAGCATTAATCATTTGATGTATAATACCCTAATATATATATATATATATATATTTCTATCAAATAACTTAATAAGTAAGTTAAATTAAATTAATGATGATATTCAATTTTCACATGATAATGCAATTCAGTTCTGCAATATACTCAAAATACCTGAAAACTGAATGTAATAAATCTCAATTGTAGAATTCTACAAAAAGGTTCTACGCAAACTCTGTAAAAAAATCTTATAAAGTGTACACAAAATTTTAGATTACAAAAGATAGAAGGTTCTACGAGAGATCTTATTAAAATCCTATTAAAAAACCCTTGCAAATTCTATAAAGGATCCCACAAGAATTCCTATAAGAATATAAAAGAATATATCTCTAAAAATTCTACAAGATACTAGAGTTTAAAGGAGTCAAGATAAGAGAGTTATATATTATCTTTCCGTAAGATTTCTATAACAATTCCACAAAAGATTTTATAAAAAATCTATTAAACACCTAGCGATTTCGAATCTTCAACCAATAGCGTACACCTTATATTCTCCTCACTTTCGATTCCACTTTTCCTGTCATTAAAACACGATCAATAGCGAACTTTGCTATCGAGATCCCGCTGTATAGATAGATCGGACAAACGACTGCCAGGGACGAGGAAATTCGTCCGGATGAAATCAGCTGAATCTTCACACGATCGTTCTCCGTCCGCGTGGACACGCGCTAACTGTTTTGTTTATGCCGTCAATTGTCACGGGAGGAAATGGGTCAGGTACGGTTTAACGCGGCCGCGCGAAATCATTGTCGAAGAGAAGAATAGCCTCGGACGACCCGGTTTCCTCTGCGACTCAATGGATCGTTGTACCGTCGGATTAAAATCGAACCGCGTTACTAGATCTCCTCTGCGATCTACCCGAGTGCAATGAAATTTCTCTTTCTGGCAACGGTTCTGTAAATCAGATGCTTCTCTAAAAATGACAAGAAATGAATTTTCATGATAAATTCAAAGCTTGAAGCAGAAATGGGAATACAAATGAAACATCCAAATACAATGGGATGATCGTTGTAACTCGAAGCAATTTCTAAGCGAAAAAAAGTCTTTCCAAAATTCACGTCTGATAACTGATTGTGAGACAAATTTCCAAGATCCGTAAAACGAATGTCTCGAAGTAAAAACTTATTATTAAAATCAACTAAAAGTCGCTGTACCGTCCACGTCTCATTCCATAGATCATTCGTTTCAAGCCTAAACCAGGCGCACCATGCGAAACCAAGGCCACCGACGAATGAATTCGAGGATACCGACCTAGTTTCTCGCCGGGGCACGCGGTCCCGGCTCGTTCCCCGTGTTGATTCATCCTGCGTCTGGCCTTGTCCTCCGCTCGAAGCTTGTCCCTGGTTGGTGGGGACGCGCTGCTCGCTGGCTGATCCCTATAACTCGATCTACCCTCGTTCGGTGCAATCGGCGGCTTCTCCGTCAGCGAGCCGACGGCCGACACAGTCGTCGTGGACGTCGACGTGGTCGAGTAGACGGTGCTGGACACGCTTCCGTTCATCGACGAGGTGGATGGAACGGAGGACACGTAGGCGGAGCCGCCGTTCTCCAGAGGCGCGTTGCTCCTCAGAGGCGACATGCTGTTCGTTCGATGATCGTCGTTGCTCTCTGCGTTGCCGTTGCTCATCGCTGCGTTGCTGGCGGCGGCGGTGGTGGTGGTTGCCACGCTGTTGGTCACCAGAGACGGCGTGGAGGAGAACACGGACGGACAGAGGTCGGAGGGGACGCTGGTTTCCGGGATCCACGGGTTGCTGCGAGGCTCCGAGCGACAGCTGTTGAAACGCGGTCGCGGAGGGTTCGGCGTGTTGCCTGCGAACGAGGCAATTTTCGACGTTGGTTGCAACTTCAATTCAATTCAATTCAATTATTATATTGTAATACATTGTACTAGTGGCATTGTATTTTAATCCAACTGCTCGTTTAGGTTTCGTCTAGATCGTTTTAGATTGGGTTATTTTTACATTTTAGTTGTCTAACGTTAGAACTACCATCACAGTGGCGGAAACACGCAACTAATATAATCTTCTAAATTTGTATCTCGATTTCTTTGAAGTCGAAGTCAAAATGTTATAACGTTACGATGTCGACTGATTTCAGAATTTTTTCCATTTCAAATTATTATTATTATTATATTACCGTACTATTACTATTACTATCACACTTTGCTCCAAATGTTTCAGCCCTTTCGATCAGCAATCTAAACGAGGTTGCGAGACTCTAATGAATAACTCTACGACTTTGTAACGTTTCGACTTGAAAGAACTGAAATATAAAACTAAAACTGCGATACTTTATCTAGTAATCATCTAACGTATAAAAATATGCTCGAACTCTATAATATCCGTCTCTCAGAAAATCTCAAACTTTACAGTCTTCCGAATCCAAGTGATCAAGTCGAATGAAGAGATAAAAATATAATTTTTACTGCGTGAATATATAGATGATATTTTTAATAGTAGTATTAATAGTGACAATATAAATTTAATTTAACAATCTTCACATCCAATTGAATGACCAAACATCTTAATTATTCTTCGGAAGAGCAATTTATCCTCAAGTGGTACCATTTACGATTCATTTAACACCGTCGAACTTTCGAACTCAATAAATTACTTCATTGGAAATAAGAATCTACAGCAAGACATATAATTTATACGAGAGCCGATTAATTCGAGCTCAATTACTTACTTCTGATCGTCGGTGTGACCTGAAGAATGGTAGTTTGTCCACCGGGGAACGTCGCGTTCCTCTTGTGCCGGCCCTGAAAATTATTTCAACTTTATTTTTGTTGATTGTTCCTTCGAATGTTCGATCGTATATTAAAAACAGACACTTTAGTAAGTATCTCGGAATTTTTTTAGATTTTTTGTGAGTCAAAAGACAGAAGTAGAAATATTGATGATTAAAATATAAAAATTCCACGAGAGAAATCAGAGTACAAATAACAAGAGGAAATTTATTTCCCCGTTCACAAAAATCATCCGAGATACAACACTGTAGGTCTATTCTGCGAAACTATTCTTCAAAAAAAAAAAAAAGATTACAAATTAAGTATCGATCGTTTCGATCATTCCGACAATTCCAATTTTGCGGTTTTGAAAATACACAGATTTGAATGTCTCTAAATTTTGGATTTGCAAGACTGCTCTAAAAAGGATCGCGCGTTAAATTAATCAATTGTTGACTTGAGAGTTCTAGAAGATCTCAGAAATTTTCGAGATTCGTCAACTAGATTGATACCGCGTGGAAGTTCTCCCTCTCCTCGCTGTCGGAGGACCGAGCGGCTGGAGGAAGATCCCGCTTCGATAGAACCGATTGAATCGTCCGTGTGTTGCATTTGTCCGGCACACGGTTCGGTACACGAACTTATGAATTATGCACGGCAAGAGGAGCGTACTCCTCGCGGAATATTATCAAGCTCGCTGTTATCTGCCGTTATTGCGGCCGCCTACCGCGACCCGATCGTGCGCACGCCTGCCCTCGTACACCGTCGCCCACGTGCAAATTCTACGACATTCCACCTTCGCGTGTGTTGTCGCGATGTCCGCGCGACTCCGCGCGAAGATAATAATTATTTTTTACGGCAAAGTTCGCGAAAGCAAACGATGTACCGACAAAATGGTTCATCTTACCTAGTAACGTGCGCGGCAGCGATTTCTGATCTTCTTGCAGATCGAAGATTCTAAATCACAGGCGTCGAATTCCGAAGCGTGGATTCGTGAAATGGAAAAATCAAGAACCAAAGTCGAAATTTTGGACAAAGAAAAATCTTGAATTTAAAGACCAAAGATTTTAAGTCTTGGGCGTCGAGTTTAGATTCCGGAGCATGAATTGAAATCATACAAAAATAAGACCGAATCTCGGTATTTCTGCAAATGTAAATCTATACGATAAAGAATAAAAATGACACGAAATCTTGATGGATGGAACAGGTGTCTTGCCGATCTCTTCCCTCTCGAGCCGACCTGACGTTTTATTTAGCATCGGAAACTAGAGTTGCTTTCACGAACGACGATCGACGAGCAGAGGAAATAAAAGGACCGTTTCCTACGCGCGTTCACCGGTTTCGTTCGATCGTGTTGGCGTGCGTGCGTGTCGCCTTGGCCTCTTAAACGTAATCGTACGTTTACACCGAGAGTTGCAAGTCGCCACGGCGACGATCGTCGTTTCCATTTGCCGATCGATCACTCCTTTGCGTAACGGATTCGATGCGAACAATACGACAGGAATTCAGGGACGATCGATCGGTCGATCGATCGCGAGGCCACGTTGACTAGAAAGAAAGAAAGTATCTTTCAGGATACTGACGACGCGACATTGGTGCTAAGGATGTGATTAGATGGGAGGTATGATTGATAATTTCCGATCGTGATCGATGATCCACTGACTTTTTACTTCGTACAGTGCCTTGTAATACTGTCACTGAGGTTATGTGTTCATTATTACGTTTTAATCCTCGTTTGTCTTTTATTTTTCCAATTTAATTTGTCCCTCATTTACGATGAGAAAACATAAATAGTTAAAATTGCAAATTCTTTTATTGATAATAAACAGTCTAAATTTAAATTGAATAATATCTAATTCATTTCAAGCTAAAACAATTTCAATATTGTGATACAAATACCATACTAATACAAAATGCTGTAACGTATATGACAACATATGAACTAAACATAACTGCGAATTTAAACAATAATACAAATAAAACATACAAAAGGACAGATACATATGTATCTTCGAAGAATTGACGGAATAATTTTATATCACAATCTTCCAAAATTATTTTTCCTCCAACTTTAACCTCTTGCGCTGGAATGACGTGCCGTCGAGAAATTTGTGTCCTAAAAATTGCAATATTTTCCCAGTTTTAAATGTATTTAAGTGATGAATTTTCAATAATTTCTATCCAGTGATATCATATTTTAAATTATCGTATACGGTTCGGTCACTCGTTATGGTCCGCAATCAGTTACCAGCGCAAGTGGTTAACAACACGAGAAAGAGAGAGATCCAAAATGAAAAATACCATGCTTTAATAAATATTCGCGCAAACTCTAACGACCACTCGTCGAAATTCACACACGTAGGTGAACGACTAGGAATAATTCGTGCACACTTATATATGATTTTTATCTCGCGAAAGGAGAAGCGTCGCTACTCACTCATCGATCATTCGTTGCACAACGCGCTTGGTCGTTGTCGAGAGTCGAAGTTTAACGCGGCGAAATGACAGTCTCTCGACGACAGGCTTACACGATCCTTGAACGGGCGCCTCGCGATCTATCGCGGCCGATCGCGAAACGCGTAGATCACGCGCGTGATAACACCGACTCACGGGCTCTTTTATTGTTTCGACGTCGGCGTTAATTCATCGATACACGCGTTTTAAAACATCCGCGACGGCGAAGGACGAGTTTCAACGTTCGCGCGGCAATTAGTCGAGACGATCGAAGAACTGGAAGAGGTGCAAAGTGAAATGCGAGGGGCGAGAGGATTTCGCGAAACTCGTCGTCCCATTTCGATTCTTAATCTCGATGAGATTACTTACGACGTTGCCAGACAGACAACCTTGACAGCGAGTTTTTTTTTTCGATTAAAAACAAGTATTTGCAGGTATTTGTAAAACATCGAAACTTCTGAGTTGTTTTATTTTTTTCTTTTTAAATCGTGCGGATTGAGAATCAGCGGTTTCAAGTCGATTAAGATAGATACGAGAGAATCCAAATGTTTTTGGATACACTGGAATTTAAACGAATGGTCAAATACGAATGTTTCACTTTCATTCGAATTGAAATTTCAATATAAAGCTAAAACTCAAAGCTTGAATCTAGAAATTTGAGGAAGAAAATTTAAAATCCATGACTAAATCTAAAATTCTAATAAAAAGATACTGCTAAACTTCTGAACTCTTAAATTCCAAATTGAAACGTAAGTAAAAACGCAAACAGCTTAAAGTTACAACGAATTTTAATTTAAACTCGTAGCTCAAATATCAGCTGAATATCAAATTTGCAAAACTCTAGATCGCAAGTCGAAAGTTCTCCCCCAAATCGGACTTCCAAAACACATCCGTCGTCATCCTGCTCGCGAGTCGCGGTGCAATTAAAATTAATTGAATCACTCGCTGACACCGAGCTAATCCCTCTCCCCATCGTTCGCCTGTGAACTCGCTCTGAATATCTGTCAGTCGCCCGGACATCCCCTCGATCGTTCGAGAATCGAATTGAATCGTTCCCTGTTCACGGATTAACGAACAATCCGGCGATCATGCGGCATTGTCGCGTCATTTCCAGCTGGAGACGGGATCGAGCACCTTCCAAGCAGGTTCGAACTTTCAGTCGACAGATTCGATTGTACGTGTGTATAAAAAAACAGAAACTCGACGTGCATGCGCCTGACGCTTATAGAAAATTCCAAGAGGCTCAGGTCTTAAGAGGCCTGAAAGCAGAATCGTGTGTATTTATGAGAATTGAAGAGAAACGAATATTAATACTTTTTAATACTTTTTTTTTAACAATACACGTGGTATCATTTCCACTCTTCATCGACGACTTCTCTTTTGAGTCTACCAGTGAAACAGCGCAGGATTACTCGATAGAATTCTGATTTTCGAGATTCGAGTACTGGTTTCTAATTTTACAAATATCCATTTATAAGCTTTCAAAAGCTACAGGTTCCTGCTTTGATACTCGAAACTAGCTTAAATATATTGTATTATATATATTGTACTCGTCTCGTTTTTCATTGTGTGCTATACACGTATTTACTTGTATTTGTATTATTCACTCATTTTGTACATGATACACACGTGCATTGTGTATCATATATGTATTCATTTGCATTGAAAGTGATTTTAGCGGGGCCTTTTCAAGTGCAACGCTGATGCAACGAAAATTGGCGATTGGTTGATTTGGGTCACGTGACTCGTGAGTGGGCGTGGGGTAGACCTCGAGTAGGAGTGGCGTTGCAGTCATTTGCAATTGTACATTATTCGTTCATTTTTTTATGCACCTGTTTATGTACATTACGTATGCATTTACGCTTGCACGAAGCGAACGCGTTCGTTCCACACATCCGCTCATAAATAAACGCATCCGCGCGATATCATAAGCAAACGCAACCGTCGAAATCATTTTCGCTTTGGACAGTCGTTTAAAATCCACCGAACGAAGGCTAGATATCGGTGCTCGACTCGGTCTCGCAAGTCGACACGTACGTACATGCACCGGACTCGATCCCAGTCGCGGGCATAATCGAGACTTCGATTCCCTCGAACGCCGAACGACAAGATAAGAAACAAGCCTTAAGAAGAAATCAGCCGTGGGCCGTGGCACGCGAAACGATCGGAGTGAATCGCAGAAATCCGGCCAAGCTGCAATTTCCGCGCGACGCGGCACTATTTCGCGCTGTAACGAGCGTGACGTCGCTAATGATCGAACATTATCGCACTTTTGTCAGGGACGAAACCCTTCCCCTCCTCGCCGTCGTCTCCGTGCAGTGTCCACTCTGCTCTCTCAGATTAACCGTACGAGCTCGAAACCGCCGATTTCCCAGCGATAACCGGCGGGAAATTAGACGTCTATTCCAGGTGTGTATCGCTTGTTCAAGGTCGATTTCCGCGGGTTAAGTGCTGATACGGTTGAAGAAGACCGTAAGTCGGACGGGGAGGAACGCGCTCGCGTGAATCTCACTCGGCGCGAGAAACGGAGGGGAGGTTGCAGTTGAGATTGCGGTCGAACGATTATCGGGGGCATTAATAAATCGAAGAGGGTAATTGGAGTATCGGAAGTGAGATAATTTAATAAGTACGCGCGATAGCGAGGTGAATAGAAAGAGGATTTTACTGACTTGTTTGCGCCACGGTTTAACCCTATCGCTCGTTTCGGGTACCGTCTGATACGTTTTATTGAAATGTGCGCATAGTTTTTAAATACAAGCAAGTAAAATACTTCAAAATATATGTAATGTACATGTTGATTTTGAATAGTTGGAACAACTGTAATAGTTAAAGCAAATAGATTGATACAATTACAGAAATCGAACCATTAAATTGTTAGTAGGAAAATCTACAGAAAATCTACGTAGATTAAGATTGTTAATTTGTAAAATTAAAATGACTCGTTGAAACACGGATTAACGTTGCTCTAAATTTACAAAACTAAAACGACTCATTTCTTGAAAATGAGAGAAAAAGAAAAGAGAAAGAACTAAAATTGCTCGTTCATGAGAGTAATCCACTTGCGATGCATTGAAGAAAGCACGAGACTGCAACTGCGTTAGCGACCACGGGTTAAAAGAGAGTGTAAGAAAATCACGTTCCTACGTAACAAAAGTCGTTCTACAAACGATAAGGGCTCGTAACGACGTACTGTCCCTAGCGTCGGCTGGCAAAAGACGGAATGACGGAATTCGCGTAGGCAGAGCCGCGGAAAATCCGCGGGTGGGCACCGTTCGTTGCGATTCGTTTGCCGCGAGAAACGCGTAACGCGTTTATTAAAGCTATTTCCGCCGGTGAGACAAGTCGACGCGGCTGTTATTGCGTTACACCGCGACGCGTAACAAGCGTGACGCAAAAGGATGTAGTAATGATTATGCGAGCGCCGCATAACCAACGAATGACAGCGGTCCCCGTCAGCGTGACTTCTTTTTCTCAGTCGCAACCGCGGCTCTTGAAACGTGTAATCTCGCGAATTTGCCACTCGACCTCCTTCAGGGACGAATTTTTGATTTCAGTTCCAACAGAGAAATTTCATTTTCGTTTCATTTTATTCTCGGTAAATAAAGAAATTAAGTTGACCACGTGAATAGTTGCAAAAAAAAGAAATTGTAATTACAGAAGCAAATTTAATAGTAAATCTTGCAACAAATAAATCTCTTGTGTAATTTCTAACAATCGGAGGAGTTTAATTTCTGTATATTTGTATTTTTTAAATAACAAACTGTCAATTACAGGTATTTCAAAGGTACAGGTATTTCGAAAAAAAAATCGATTCAAAGAGAAATTCCACGTGAAGTTCTCCCAATCTACAGTACAGTAATAATTTCATCCTATTCCACGAGCAATTCCATTGTTGTCATTATCGTTCAATAATTTGAATTATTGAAATTGTCGCGATATCAAATTCGATGCGAGTCAGAGTTAAATTCGAGGGGCAATTTCCCCTGCCTCGATATTAAAACAACAAATGACAATAATTAGAAACAAAATTTTGCATTAACGTTGTACGTTGGTACAATGCACAATTAGGAATCGTCAAACACCTATACGCGACGGTGTGATATATTTTGAAGACAAACCTTGTTCCTCGAGTAGACCTGGAGCACGTCGGCCCACCATTTGGTCTCCTCGCGGCACGTGCCTTTCACGAAGGTAACCCCTTCCGGCGAGGTGATCGCCAGGCTGTACGGATGTCCAGTGATGTCTTCGGCGGCAGCGACCTCCAACACGCGGGTCATGTCGATCCTCGCTTGGGGAATTGTCTCCGGCTGCAACAGAAGCACCGTGTAACTCGTTAATCATCCATCAACGATCTCTCTTTACTCTGACGATTCGGTCGACTGATACAGTCGTTCAATAATAATAATGATTTGGAATTAATTTTCATTTTTCTGTCCGAAACACTTTTCCGTCTTCTATCTCTTTCTTTCCGTTTAAGTTTATCCTTTTGTGTAGCGAGTCATGCTACGAGTTTCACTCGTATGAAGTATATCGTTGTATTTATTAGATGTATTACGTACGTACAATGTATATTATATGTAACGTGTTAGTACATCATAGGTATGTATATTTAGTATAAATATATACTATACTATTGGAATACCTGTACTAATTATTATATCAATAATTATACTTTATATCGTACGCGTATAGATAACACACGTAATACACATGCACGTAGCATAATATAGCAAGTAATACATGTACATTATAAATTACTTTATTTATTACATTTTATTACGTTATCAAATCGCGTTAAGACTCTTTGATCTCGCTAACAAATTTGTTAGAATAAGACGCAGGAATACACGACGAGGACCTAGAAACACAGAAATGCCAATCGAGCCAATTGAAGTACAATTTAATCTCCATCTGGAGCAACGCTCCAGGTCCCCGATCGATAGGGAGCAATTAAAACGTCCATCGGCCATTGATCGTACGTAAATATTTCGAGGAACTGTCAATGGCGAGCGGATGGTTCAATTAAAGCCTCACTGAACGCTTTGTACGTGGCTCTGCTCAAATTAGCTGTCCCACTTCGCCTCGATTAAGAACGATTTTTTAAAGGTCAGGTGCACGGAACGATAACGCTCGAGTGGATCGGCCCCTCGGTTCGATTAACAGAAATCAGCTGGAAACAGTTGCAAATTGAACGATCAAATCCGCGACCGTTCGATAGAAAGCTCAAGGTCAATTTCATTATTGGTAAATGGGGTGAAATTTGCTCGAGTGGACGAGTGGTTTCGCACAAATCGTAAAATATGTTTGATCGCACAACAATTTTTAATTCTTTCTACAAAATGAAACAGAATGTTCATTTTCTTCGTTTCAGCGCTACGATTATTACAAATTTGAACGTAATTTATCCCAACGCAAGTTAGAATCGAAATCTCGCCAACAAAAAAGATCCCAGACACCGTAGCGAACCGCTTTTCAAAAATTGCGCCCGACGCATTAGCACGCCTATCTAAACGATACAACAAAACATCGTCCTCAACCGGTTCCCCACTGACAGAACAGCGAATTAAACAACGATCTTCCCCTCTCTCTCTCTCTTCTCTTTCTTTTTTTCAATCGAGCAACTACCAGGAAACGTCCCGAGCTAAACGTCCAACGATTTTTACCGTTCGTTTTCGACTCGCGAGTACACGCCGAGAGAGAGAGAGAGAGAGAGGGAGGAGGGGGGGAGAGAGACGCGGAGGACAGGTTTCGTCGTAATTTCGCGTTTATTTGTTCACCAACGTGGCGTACGCGCATCCCGCCACGCGTTTTATTGCAAACGGGATAATTTAATGCGCCGTACGTACAGGCGACAGTAAAACGTGACGGTGCGGCAAGGTGGAACGTGTAAGATCCAGCGGTCGTCGTTTTGCCGCCGATTTCGGCCGCCACCGGTGGGTCCCCCCCCCCCCTCTTTCCGTCAATCGTAAAAGCGCCACTTTCCGCGGCGTAACGCCGCGATTACTGCCAATTCGCGGCTCGTAAAGCGAAACTGACAATTGCCAGAGCGTTTTCCACTTGGAGACAGCTCGATGCCAGGGATGATAATTCACTGCGCTAGGCGACCTCGGCTGTGACATTTCAGCGAGTTAAAAGAGTTTTTCCCAGATAGCGTTTGTTTCTGGAAAAGTCGAATGCGTCGGACAGAGACCACTTCTCCTTGGGAAACATTTACGAGAAAACGGTTAATTTTAACAAATCGAAATTATTTTGCTCGATGACCGAAAACATTTTCGTTTTCAGAGAAAAACAAGTGCGCTTGAGAATATACGAAATTGAAATAATTTCTCACTATTCTACTTTCGAACGACTGCTTCATCTTTGTACAATGTAACGATGGAAATGAGAATTTTCTAACTACTCCAGGAAATATAACAGAATGAAAAATCAGTAACCAAGTGTTCGAAGTGTTACACAAAAAGAATCAATTGTAAAGCTTGATGATTTCTCGAATACAACGCAGAAGATACAGCGTCAATCTCTATCTCTTCCAGATGGAGACTCGTCCGAATAAAATGTCTGAATCATTGCAAGTTGTTACGCAATGAACTTTTTGAACGTGTATATATCTCGTTGAGTTGATACGATAGTGATTGGTAGTTAGGGGCGTGCGACTGCTTCCATTAATTGCGCTGTTTGGATTGTCGAACGATTCGGTGTTCTTTGAATGTTACGATCGAGATGAATGCCGTTTCTGATAACTCCACCGAGTAATTACACGTCTGAGAGCATCGAGGATCGAGGATCCAAGCCGAAGAAAATAAAATTCTTTATCATCCCCTCCCTCCCCCCACCCATCGGCACGATCCACTTTGAAGATACCGAAATAAAATCGCGGGATTCGTTAAGATACGTTTGCGAAGATATCCCCGTGTGTTTCTAATTAATCACATAAATCATCCAGCCTCTCGAGAAACACGACGAGCGTCTAGTTATCATTTTGAGGAATTTAGTCGAAGAAAGGGCGATTAATCCAAGAGATTGCAAAATTTAAAAATGTATATCGTCTGTGAGACTTTGTAGTTTGTGTAAATGTTCCTCAATGCATGAAACTCTTTTACGAGCAATTGATTTCAACCACCATTGTGTCAATTTTACACATGAAAAAAAAATCTTGAGAATAATTCAGCTTAACATTCGAGACACGAAAGCCTCGTTAAAACACGTAATAAAGCTATCTTTATCCAAATAAAGTACCATCAACTCTTTCAGAACAACAATTTAGTAATCAAATAATGACAGCTGTTTAATTATTTTGCATTTACCTTTAAAATGATACATTCTGCACTATAAAATATTTACGATACTTCGTGCATATTTATATCAATATTAAAATGAATAAATTTGTAATAATAATTTATACAATTAAAATAAATAAATAAAGGATCATTTATATAAACATAGGATCCCTTTCTTCTACAAAGTCTCAGTGAACAACTGAACACCTTCCTCGGGATCAAAAAATTCTAAATAATTATATATTTCTCCGGCCTCGATAAGTCCTGTTAAACACTAACATTTCATACATATTCATGAGTAACATGTTCGCTCGAAATAAAAGTATGAAAACAGGGAAAACAGAACATTTCTAATCGATTATCCGACGTCGATTACCGGTCTGAATTACCGCGTGCGCCGAGAGAAGAAAAAAAATAACACAACTTCCTTATTGGCGGTAGAAAGTCGCCAGCTTGGAAGAAAGATCCGTGAAATTCCACGACGACCGCGATTCGCAGGTAGCGTTGAATTAGGAAGCTCGGAAAGTTTTAAAAGTCCATTAATCATTTTCTGCAATCGCAAGCATCGATCGATCGGTCAAACTAAAAATTCCAATCGATCAGTAACCAACTCTGCTTTGAAGACGTTTGAAACGAGCAAGATTTTCGAGAGTTTAAAGTCGAATTCTTCATCGTAGAGTTATTTAAATTTAGCACAATTATAATTGTCAAACTATCAAAGAAAGCTTCGAAGCTCTCCACTTTCGAGAGATTTGAAACGATCGAAACTCGAGTTTTTTACCCAATTGCCCAAATTCAGCGTTGTCCAAACCTAATTTAAATAAATCTTATTAAATTATCCAAATCTGATTTAAATAATTTCAGAATTATCCAAATCGAATTCAAATAATTTCAGAATTATCCAACTCTAATTTAAACGATCGATAATGTTTTAAACTCAAAAAGAAAGCTCGAGACGCGAAAGCGGACAGTTTCTTGTCATCTGAATCTTCCGTCATCCGCTTTGTCACCAGTCACAGGACACTCTGTACGTACAAATTCAAAGCGATTCAAACTGTCTGAAACCCCATTCTTCGCATCGGTGGCGCGATGGAAACCCAGAGGGGATGGGAAAAAAGAAGCAGGGCGACAGTGAAAATCGGCCTCGAACGACTTCAAAAATCGAGATCGAGCGCTTCGTGATCGCAACGGTGGTATCATCGTCTCTCGAAGCGATGATTATCCCTTCGAAGCCGACTGACGTGGTCGACGTTAAAAAAAAACTGGCCGCCAAGTTGAAACGGAGAAAAGTTGAAAAGGGTTCTTCTTGAAGGATCCCGGGATTGAGAGGAATCGAAGTTCGAACGGGAGGAAGGTAGTTACGCCGTCTCGATGAATTCAGATCGTACGTTTTGATTGGCACGGAGAGGGTATCCGTGCTCGTTATCGAGAGAACAGTGACAGAGCGGTGGATGAAAAGGGCGGAGGGAATAATTTTTACGTGAATTCCCCTGCGGCTCGATTTTTTCGATCGATTTCAATAAATCGCGGATGTTGATCGAACTGTTTTCAAAGACTGTTTCATTCGTCTGCTTCTGTCGTGAACAACGCCGAAACCTATTTACTGTGCTAGTTTCATTGTCGGCGAGACATCGCGTGTTACATTTAAATTTAAAAGTTCAAAGTGACACTCGAGAAAGATGTTAAAACTAGCAAAAAATTATATTACACGACGTATCTTGATATCATACCACTCTTCACGATGAAACACGTATGACAACAAGTATGAATTTCGAGTGGCAAAATTAGGCAAAACTCGTGTTGTGTGTATATCATGCGTGTTGAAACATTTTGCAATTTCGTCGACGAAAGAAGAAACACCCGACTGTGTATTATATCGTCAAAAAAACACCTTAAACAATACAAAACAGTTGAAACTTCTATTCTACGATTCTGCGATTGAAAATTTCGTCAAAATTTCGAACAATATTTTTTACGCTCGACCGCAACCAAGCGCGATGTATAAAAATTGAGAAACGATCGATAAAACGACACGAAAGATCGGAAGACGACCGCGCGTTAAGGAGGAAACACGGCGAACATTGCGCCTTAAATTATTCCGTCGGGTTGTTTATTCGAGCGAGGAGAAGTCGCGGGAAATTTGTTTCGAAGTGGTTCGTTAGCCTGTTCTCGCGATAAAAGAGGCTGGTAACGGTAAAGACCATGCTTGTACTTTCTTAATCGAAGACGAGAGGAGCTCGAGCAGCCAGCCATTCGTCGCGTTAATGGCGCCTCGAACGGATTTCGGGAGTTTCTTTCAACGTAGATTCAGTAGATAACCCCTTTGAAAACTTTTTAGACGAGAATCAATTAAACGTAACAGTAACGAAAGGTACTGCGTACAATAATTTGCACGTTTTAATCTCCATGCACGTTCGAAGATAAATATAACAAATGTTTCGTACACTCGATTACACAAATATCAATTATTATATTCAATATCAACGACGACTGACGACAATACAAATTCATTGCGATTATAATCTATTCCAGATTCCATGATTTCACCGTGACATCAATTACTCGATCAATTAATTTTCAAAATTGGCTGCTTGCAATACTCGTTGCAAATGGACATCGTTCTCTCAACGAAGAGCAATGATATTAGACGCAACGTGCATCGAAGGAAGTGCGATTTGAAAAGTTACAAGAATGGCACTGAAGGATTAATTTCGAAACGCGCGTGTCCGCGCGACGTGAAATGTAAATTTTTGTAAAATGCAAATCTTTCGCGCGCGGGCTGAGAAACGTACGGACACGGAGCCAACGGCGAGAAAGAGTTTCGGAGAGTAAAACGTCGTTGTTCGGTCGAGTCGGATGAAAAATCACGGGACGAGACTCTCCGCGTTTAAACGTGTCCTCGAGGAACCTGTAATTTTTGGATCACGCCGCAACCGTACGCTTCTTTTTTATCGCTGTTAACGGCGCGTGCAATTAGCCCGAGAAGCTTTCTTTTTGGAGAGATTCGAATTCATTTCGCGAGGGGCCCGTACGAGCGTGCCTTTTGCAAACAATTTGCAAACTCTCTCGCCATTGAAAGTGGACGTTCGTACTTTAGAATCTAACAGCGAGCGAGCGTTTGCCTCACCTTTTAAACCTATTGCGAGGATGTTGCTCGTATCTTTACGCAGTTGGTGCATTGTGCACGCTTGATTGTAAATCTCTGTATAAATATACAGACGCATTGAACGTGCAAAGTTTATAGTCTCCCAAGAGCTTTCCCACGTTGCACCAGGAAACACTGTTTGGTACACGATCGAAACTCGTGTTCTTTTCGCAAAAGATCTCGGGCCTCCGCACTATTAAATTTCCTTTGCGCTACGGGAGATATGCCCGGAGGAGCGCGCAACAGAAAGTGTCTGACCAAGCGAGTTCACCGACGGACAAACTACCAACTCACCCTTGAAACGCGAGCTTTTAACTTTGGTCTCGTTACGCACGAACTGGAGTTTCGGCAAACGCGAAATATTTTGGAGCAATATATACCTGCTATTTAGTCGTTGTTTAAATTATCATACCGCTACCTTTCGTATCAATTTCTTATTAAATTTTATTAAACTTTGTGACAAATCTCGCAATTTTTTTATACACGCTGACGGATGGATTTTCAATTTCGTTTGATCACAGTGTTGAATTTCACTTAATCAGTCGATTACAGTTTCGAAATGCTTCACGCAACATGGCATTGAAATTTGTAGAATTCGTGTAAAAAGTCTTCGACGAATTCTGCGAAAGATTCCAAATATAAATTTCAAATAACATTGGTAGTTAATACAAACGCTATCGCGAGTCTACGTATTCACAATTGCCATACCATCGAACGTTCTTTATAAATATTTTCAAATTCAACATTGTAATCAATTAATTATTAGTTAAAAATGTTTGAGTACTTCCATGAACCACTGTAATAGTGATACTTTCGCTGTCTTATAATAACAATTTTTTGGTTTATTACCATTCTAAAATTCTACAACACTAATTAATACTACGAGATTAACAGCCTAGTAGCAATTCTCACAGTCGCACTGTATTTTCTCTCACACTGTGTAAAATTTCGATAACACTAATACTGCAAGAAATCCTACTCTGAATAATTCTCACATTCTATTTTCTGTCGAGGTTTACAGAAACTGTGTAAAATCATAAAATTTCCCAATATTGACCTATACACGCTGTAAAAATAACAAGAGCAAGGAAAACACTGCATCGACAAAGAGGCTGACGTACAAAACTCCTACACCGTGTTCAGATACTTTCACGAACACCACTGTGCATGCTCCGCGCACAGCCTCCGACTCCAACCAGCTCTCTTTCCCAGAGAAACACGTGTCCAAGGCTGTCTCGCGAGATGAATTTCACTCGAGCGCCTGGCAGCGCAAGAGCCGCGAAAATTTGTTTTCATCGGAGGCGAAGGAAAAGGAATCCGCAGCTGGAACTCGCTAATCCGGTTAACCAACCCGCCTCGCCGTACGCGCCGATAGTAAATCTCGCGCGCGGGAACGAGCTCGAGCTCGAGCTCGAAAAACGTTGTCGTTTGATCGAAACGGGGCACGCCGTTAGATCCCGTGGCGAGATCGGGCCGGGGGCCACGGGCCGCGAAAACGTACGATCGCTCGTGGCCAATAAAATCCGCGGCTTGGAAATGACCGGGGCGAAAATTCCAGCCGGCGCGCTCGTTGCTGTCTCGCTTTCTACTTAGACACGGGCTCTTGCCACGGTCTCGACGGTGACCGTGCAATTAAGTACACTTGACGTTCGTACACGAGGCGATCTACCAGACGTTCTCGTAGACCCGGTCCCGCTTTGTTGTCCCGACTACAATTTGTTATTTGTTTATACAACGCCGTACGCCCAGCTGCTGGGAGTAGGCACACTTGCGAACGAGAGCACGCGCGAGTGGGTACGCGAGAGGCGTTCAGGCGAGTTTCTCGTCCGGGAATATGATTTGTACTATTGCGTGCTTGAACTTGGTTGAAACTTGGTGGGAACGTAAAGAAAATATTTTTCTCACTGAAAGTGATTTGAGCGGGGGGTAAAATCGGGCCTCTTCAGGTGCAACGCTGATGCAACGAAAATTAGCGATTGGTTGATTTGGGTCATGTGACTCGTGAGTAGGAGTGGCGTTGACTGGTACCGAACGATCGCGCCTGCAATTTGTTTCGTATCGATTCAAATGTTTACGTATCAATAAAATTTTCTTCGTTTCCTAGTCAGAGGAAATTCTGGTATATTGTTAATTCTAAATATGGCCTGGATTGTTTTATTTTCGAAAATACCGAGTTTCTCGAGGTTACGAAACTGTCTCGAAACTCACTTTGGCTTGTACCAATTGTCAATTGAGCAATCACACAGTAATAATAATAATAATTATTATTATATTTATATTAAATAAAGGTATCGCAACCAGAGAGATTCGATGCATCTCGAAAGATTTTAAAGACGCGTCGCGCTTCGGCTTTCGTTACAATCGATTCACCGCGATTCAATCGTCAACATTTAACTCGGCCGGACTCCCCTGTAGAATCCCCTGGAAACTGGCTTTCAAACAGCACGACGTCGCATCGCTCGAAAACGGCAAAACATCCACCATAACCTAACGATCCTATCTGCTTAAGAAAAGTATAGAGAAGAAGAAGAAGGAGAAGAAGAAAAGGAAAAGGAAAGAAAGAAAGAAAGAATCGCGCAAGGACAGGAGGTTAATTAAAACAACGATTTATACCGGCTTTAAATTAAACAGACCGCTCTCGAGTGGATCGTCTGTGAGTCTCGTTGCGACTTCCGGTTGGCGGCAATCAGCTTCCGGCAGCCTCCGGGATCGACGTCGAATCCAGACAGCAAAGATCGAGCAATTATTGCCAGAAAAGGAATGGGAAGAGGGAAACGAGTGGATAAAATGCAAGATATATTGAATGGAGAGCGGCACGAGCCTCTATTAAGTAGAGATGGGATCGAGTACCTCGCAAGGTAGCCTCAGTATATCGGTTCAGTTCGATTCGAATCTTTTCCAACTATACCTTCTATGAGATCTCCAAGTATACTCGAACAGCTAAGCGAAACAGTTTCGAAAATGAAGACGTTGGGTACGCAGACAGGATCTTGTCGATTTTTGCTGATCAGAATTCTGACTGACAACGAACTTTTAAAAGCTCCTGCTATTCTATTCTGCCAGCGTCTATCGATGGCAAGAACTGGAAAGAACTCAGACTATTGAGACAGTACTCTGTGAGATCTACTGCGATTACTGATTTAAAACAACGAGAAATAATTAACAATTCGTCTGTTTGGAGAAACAAAACAGAAACGTGTTTCTACATTGTGCACCTCGAGTGCACGTGTGAGAATCGCAGAGGAAGAAATTTCGTTTGAAACGAATCGTGTACACGTATACAGGGTGGGTCAGAAATTTCAAAATATAAGAATGATTTCTTTAAAAACGTATACGTAGATAGTAAGAAAATTATCAGGATTTATTTCAGTAGGAAGTGGAAGTTGAAAATGTTCCCAAATGTTAAACGAAAGCTGTGCTCGTTTCAGCTCACTGTGACACTTTTTTGATTTCGAAGCAGCAAACTCGAGGAAACGAAACTCGCGCGTCCGATCCAATTTGCACAACACCGCGAACGCAAGTTATCCGTATCGAACTTGACGAAATGGACTTGATCCCATCCCTACTATCAAGCCGAGCGCGCTTGGTTCCCGCTTGTGCTCCATATAGTAGCGACCGGGATTACAGCCGCTGTGCATACGATCACGGGGAGACGCGGTTGTCCACCAGCAGCGATACATCATGGACCGTGTCCGGCCGTTGTGTATGCGAGACCGTGCTGCTCCGCGTTTTTGTTCATACGACGTATTTATTAGCGAGGCAGCGGCTTTCTTTCGGGACACGATTCTTGATTTATCTGGAACGACCGCTTCGGAATGTCATTAACTCGCCAGGCCGGTGGGTTCGGGGTGTAACGAGAGGAATTTCGTTCGCAGTTGACGGCTCAATGGTGTGGGTATTTGAGAACTCGATCGAGTTCAAGTAGCATAGGTAAATAGACGGACAGCTGGCCGTTTGAGATTTCAGTTTGGGTTTAAGTAGTACAGGTAAATAAATAGAGCCGGTAATTTGAGTTTAAGTGGTACAGGTAAATAGACAGAGACGCGATTATTTGGAATCGAGTCTAAGTAGCAGAGATAGATAAGTAGACGGTAGATGAAGGAGCAGTGAAAATTTTTGAAGGACGTAAAAAGATCAATTTAAAATACAAGTTAAAATAAAAAGATGTCATTAAATAATAATAAATAATAAGAAATACATATATTTTTTGAAAAATTTACAGAAAAATGGTTGCCGTAACGAAACGAGTAGGGAAAACGTGTGCCGTGGAACAAGGTGGTGACGAACAAGGCGTGTAAAAGGGGGAACGAGTCTTTTCGAACCGAAAGGTGCGACCAGGCGGAATGTCAAAAATAAAACGATATCTGGTTGGTCCAGGCGTTCGAGGATGCGCAAGATCCTGGTACCCTGGTACATCGTGACCCGGTTGCGACGTCCAGAGTGTACCAGAGCACAGATAAGATCCGCGCTACTTATGTAAAACACGAGTCGTCGCGCCCCGTGGCGGTCTCTTCGTCTTCCTCCGTATCTTTCAACCTTCGCTCCCTTCCTCTCTTCCTCTTCTTTGACGGCCTTTTCCAATTTCCAGTTATCTGGCTCCTCCCTTCTTTCTATCCCTTTCAGAGAATGTCTCTCGATCCTCTCCGACGCGAAAATGAAACGCAACGAGACGTGCGGACCGGACCTGCCGAAGAGTCTGAGTTTCTGTTTCCAGATTCACTTTAATTTCTCTTTAATTCGAAGGAAGATCTTTCAATTTCATGGACGAGGCGAAGGTCGGCCGAGAGCGAGCGACTCTCAAGGCCACCGCGCGGCGATATCCGCCTTCAGGGTCGAAGCTCGGCCCCTCGATCCTCGGTCTAATTAATTGCCGCAATTAAAACGTAACGCCCTGGCCGAGTCGCCAGGCGAATTTACGGAAATTAGCGACGCTTATCGCCTCGTTCGTCGTTCAACCGCTCGCTCGCTCCACCTTGTACGCGGAGTCTGCCGGCCGATCCAGCGTCAGATAAGCGAGATTCCTCGCTCGCGTAATTTACGAGACGAACTTACCACGAAAAAGCCCGCGTCCCAGGCTGAAACTGGGTTTTATCAATTCGTCGCTGTGTAGCAGAGATGTATCGATCGATCTTCTTGCTGCTGCAACGTTCCGAAAACATGTCCAACGACCAACATCCGCCTCGTGGAAACATTTTGTTTTCGCGCTGAAGCGACAACGTTTGCGTTTTATCTCGTTTTTACCACTGAGAGTGATTTTAGCGCGGCCTCTTCAGGTGCAACGAAAATTAGCGATTGGTTGATTTCGGTCACGTGACTCGTGACGGGGCGTGGAATAGACCTCGAGTAGGCGTGGCAATTGTCTCGATGAAATTTTATGGCAAAAAAAAAGTGCCATGACTTCCGAATATACCGAAACTGTGATAACTTTACACGAATATATCCTGCCACAAGACCGCGACAAGGCGACAATCCACCTTTTTCCTTTCGCTCTCGCGAATAAATCGCGAGAACGGGTGGTAAACTTTATCAGGAAACGGGGAACGTCAATGGAAACGCAGTTCGAAGCAATTTGGAGCAAGATCGTCAATTTCTTTTGCTCGCGTACTTGCAGAGATACACATTTGAACAAGTATCTGCGTGCTCACGAGGATCGAGCGTCCTCGATCCGGTTGGTCGTTTCTAATTCAACGTCGATTATCCGCGAGCAATTGGACGACTATTTGTCGTCGCGCGAGAAGGCGTCGGTGGCCATTCTGTTGGTCGCCCGTGTCTCGATGGGTTCCGGTTTTGTCGATCGTTTTTCGCGGCGAGCTTCCCCGGACACACACGCGCGCGCACACGCATCAGTGAGACCTGTTTCCACCGATGAAAAGTTACCAGATCGTTCAGACCGGCGACGACGAGGTACGATACGCCCCGGCAGACCCCCGTTGTGCTTTTCCAGATGGAACTGGTCGACCGTGCGAAAACCACACGGCACGGAATATCGCCAACACGCGCCTCTTTCCACGACGAAGAAGAAGAAGAAGAAGAAGAAGAGAAGGAACATTCTCTCTTTGCTCGATCTTGTCGTTCGCTGCCTTTCTGACGTATTCTCTCGTTTCGATCGGCTTTCCGCCATTGCATTTATTACAAATTTTAATAACCAGGAGAGAATATTTTGTCTTACGATAAAATATTTTGTCTTGTACCAATACGACTCTCCGATATCATAATTATTTTTCTTTAATTTTTTGATTATATAAAATACCCACTTTAGGTGAAGAAGCCAAATTCACGGAAGAGCCAATATTAATACTGAAAGATTTATGGAACTCAAATTTCGATCAATTTGAAAAATAAAGAACTGTCAAAGAACTCCTGTTATCATTAATTAACATCAGAACTGTCATGACCAATTTATAATTTTGTACATTATGGAAATTTTACATGCTTGATAATATATTGACAAAAGCTCGCGTCTAATTTCTCTTGTACATTGCACTTTAATTTCTTTGCTACAAATGTCACTTCGCTTAGTCGACTTTAGTCGCCGGTAGACCTACTGTTAAATCACATTCTGCCATCGAGAAGCAACCGATCGTTATCCCCCCATCCTTGCACGCTCGAGTCGCGGATTGGTCTGATTTGTTCGCGAGTTCCAACAACTAACGACGGACTAACTAAGATAAATCAAAACTAAAAATCCAATCTATCCGCGACTCGGGATGCGTTTTCCGCTTAATTCTCTCGTCGTTACTCGCAACGCGAGTCCCGACGAGAGAATTATAATTGGATCAAGTTATGCCGGCCGTAAGTAACGATCGGCGAACGCTTCGACGCGAGCACGCGGTGGTGCAAGCTTCGCCGGTGTAATTTCGTCTAAATCGCGCGGTCGGATAGGTCCTCCTGCGCAGCGCACGTATCTGGTACCGTGATCTAAATTACGCGCTGTCACGAGAACTTATATACCCGCGATCTCTAAATTGTACGCAGCCACGCTCCGGTGATCCTAAGCTCGCGCTTGCACGGAAGAGCAGGTTATGCAGAAGACGAACTGTATTAGGGTATAATTAGGCTTGGTTCCGACAAACGCTGTCGCATTCGAGCTCTAATCGATTCAGATTGCGTTAAATTCGAACCGGTTTCAATTACCACGCAGACAGAGACGGAGTTGCCGCGGCGTTTGATAATTTTAAAGTAAATCGACGGAGATGCGCTCGACAACGATACGGACACACGCGCGATTTAACGTTGCGCAAAAATTTCAAATTCGTTTCAATTATTTGTACATCAGCGTCGACAAAATGTATCGAGGTAAACGCGATTTGACGAGCAAGACACGCGTAATATTGACTACTAAGTTCCGTTGATATATAAACGACTGAATAAATCGAGGTAAATTTAAACTTAATGGTTTAATGGTTTTAATGGCAATAAGACTGCATGTAGGAATAACATATCGAGCAATGAATTTTACAGTTTTAAAGTACGATGAAAAACTCTCCCTCTAACGTACAACATTTCGAACACACGTTTAGGAATAAAAATAAAAAAATTACATTATTTATTTTCGTAGTTACACAGCTGTAAAAGACTTAGGCAATAAAAATTGCAGTAAAAATTATAATTTTTGCAATTGACAATTTTTTTACGATTCATATTTGTCGACAGACTGCTGATTTTTGCTCACTTCAATATTCAACCCTTCGAAGTTTCCGAATTTTTAATTCGATTCAGTCAAAAATGATAACAAAACTGGAACACACAAAAAAAAAAAAAAAAAAAAAGAAAAAAAATTGAACATCTTAAATTTTGTAAACGTAATACAAATTCTTGCAAAATGACAGACATCTGTGATCCCACTCAAGGATTAACGATCGAACCCAATTTCCAATCCAATTTCCTCAAACGTCGCCGATCGATTTATCAATTGCCACCGGGCGATTTTAAATTTCTCTCGATCTGTGTATCTCTCTCTATATATATATATATATCGCATTCCGCCATATAAATATACACACACGTGCTATGTAGATGCAGATCGATAGGAATCGATCGATCGATCGATCGTTCAATATTCCAGCTCGTAAGTCGGCTTAATATTCCTCTAACGATTATTACGACAACCGCGGGGACTGGCAATCGGCCGATTTCTACGAATCGGCTTTGTCGGCCGTCCGCTCGGAGATAGGGGGCTAGAAACTGATTAGAATACCAGGGATTTCCTCGCGGCGCGAACCGACTCCTCCCCTGCAACGTGACGGAATGCAACGCGGGCCGAGCCTAACGCGCTACGCGTCTCAACGCGCGAGATGAGTTTACCGCGGTGCACCTTCCATGAAATTCCTATCGGTCTTCGACTAACGAGACCGTCCGACACCAAATGGGATCGCTTTTCCGTAGCGATCGCTCGCTTTCAGCCTTTGTGCGAGCGCGAGAGGCCTTCAACAGCCTGTTATTGGATCGCGAGAGATGATGGAGAACGTGCTGTAATATTTTATAATAGGACGATGTATATACGTATTTATGTGTTATTTATATTTTAAATTTTTATAAAAATTTATTCCGTGTTATTTCTAGAAACCCCTCAATCCTTTTCTGCAGGGGATTAAGTTACGTTTGATTCTTTACCTGACAAATTTTATCACTGAAATAGTGATTTTAGCGGGGCCTCTTCAGGTGCAACGCTGATGCAACGAAAATTAGCGATTGGTTGATTTCGGTCACGTGATTCGTGAGGGGGCGTGGGATAGACCTTGAGTAAGGCCTGGGCCTGTCTTAAATTAGTTGTTAAATTTTTATGTTGCTCGCGACATATTAATATAGATTTAATATAGCAAATATAGATTTTTTTCATGTTCAAGGCGGTACTTGTTAAATTGGTGAAAAGTTTGATACAATCGAACGCGCGTTTCTGCAAAGTGTCATAGATTTAGTGGAAGCAATTTCCGTGTTAACATTTAACATTCCGTTTCGGCAAAAATCGTCAGTTTTAGAACTTTATGGATCGAAAGTGGAATACAAGAGACGTCTTTGATCTTCTTCAAATTCTGATTTTACGTTTAGAGAAAACGTTACTTGTTCTTGATATAGAAAATATTTTATACTTTATCGTGCAGTATGAATTGGTAGTAAATTTATCCTTCCCCACACGTAATAACTTAGGATTCTTTCGAAACACCGACGCCCCGTTAAATTCGTTAAATCTAACTAAACGTTCATTATTGCAGCCTCCTCTTTCGCGGAATTAAAAATCCACACGCCCAGACGCAGAGGATAAATTACACGCGCGGGCAACTATCGCAGAGAATTGTTAAACAAACGAACTTCCATCGTCTTGCGTTATCGTCGACACACCTTCCCGCTTCATTAAGCACGCCGATAAGTATTACAAATCGTCGACGACGTACTCGCGTCGTGGTAAACACTCGGCCATCATCCTGCCAACTAATTTACCATCCAAACAATCAATCAACCACGGCTAAAACCACGCGTAATCGGCCATTAAAAAATACCGAAGCGGCGTTGCGAGGTAATTTACGAAAGGTTAAACTGGAAAGGTTAAGAAGAAACGCGTGTTTCTCCCCTTTTTCTCCTATCCTCCGAGGGGAGAGGATAATTCGTCGGTTTTGCAACTTTTCAGAAACGCACGATCGTGCCTCGACAGTATACTCAAAATATGGCCAATCGATTAATGGATCAATTGTTTAGTCCGATCGACGTCTATCGATCAGAAATATATTGATTGATTTACTCGGTCAATTTGGAATTGAACCAAAAATCATTGAATTGGAAAAGAAATTGTGGGCAGCTGTCTGTGTCAAGTTGCATCGAATGATGATACGTAAGCATATATATATATATATATAAAATACAAAATGAAGCGAAAAAAGCTGTTTTAGAAAAATTTAAAACAGTTTCAAGGTAATACCGAATTAAATCAAACGGCCAATCATTTTCTAGATATTTTATTCGAGCAAACCTGGCATGCTAGAGCCTGGTCACGACTAATCGGCGGACTGGTCTTCGAGATGAACGGATAATTTAATCGACGGTGATCGTCAGTCAGCTTGCACGCGACCTCCCGCGGACAACCTTTCGATGATCGCGGCAACGCTTGCCCCGTCACACGTGGAAATTTCGTAATTAATAAATCTCCGGGGCGATCTAAATCGGCGGTGGTTCGACATCCTATCGTCGTGGAGGTACAATTAAATTAATGGCACCGTGTCCTTATTAATTGACATCGCCTCGGTTACAAATTACGTGGCAGCTATCGTGCCGGTGGCTGCTTTCATTAAAGCGTGGCGGGTAACGGGAGGCTCGATCATAACCGTGAGGTTTCCCTCGATCATTGCGGCTCACAGACTCGCCGGAGATAATGATTTCTAATTTAAAAAAACATCTCTCTTCTTTTTCGCCTCACGTAGATGGTAGATCGAGGCGAGTGTCTTTTATAACTTGTGTTTTTAATTAAAACTTGGTGGAAAAGCTTAAATTTTTAAATTGGAGGACTTTCTATTTAGAATACATGAACTAAAATGCGATCAAATATTTTTACAAACCGTTGATTAATTACAGTACAATATTCAGAGGAGACAATTATCTTACCGAATAGTAATAACGATTCACAATTTTGAATCGACTATACCGATGAATGTTTCAATAAATATATTTTTCCTATCGTACCGAATATCATAGACAATTATTATTATCGATGACGAATATGCGACGATTATTTTCACGAATGTACATTTAATTTGGTGATTACATTTCAATGTTGAATTCAATTCAGAGAAACAGAATCCCGCGTGAAAAGGTCCCATTCGTCACCGAGAGCGCAACGCGGGAACATTCAACAGTGAAACACGAAGAAGAGCTGACGAAGAGTCATTGACTCAATTAGAATTTGCAAAAGTATCCGTCAAACGAGGGCTGCGTCACCCTGCGCGTCACTCGGAACGTTGCCTTTCGATCAAACTAACGAGAAACGTTTGTCTACATCGAAAGAATTCCTCGCGTCTCTCGAGGGGTTGTTGCTCAACCCTCCGCGCCCCCCCCCCGATCGCTCTTTTTTCCCCCGCGAGAGAGATCCGTTGCGCGAAAGTCGATTAATCGTGGCCGACGATTCTATCGCGCGGCTGCTGTTAACGTTAACGTTTTAAGAAGATTTATCGATGACGTAAATAATATGCAGACAGTCGGTCGAAGTGACGCGAGCGTTTGCTTATCTCGCGGCCGCGGCAAGATTAATGCGCGTGCCGAGCGGCGCGTGTACCTCGGTTTAATAAACATTGCCCGCAATAATAGGTGCCACCATCCTCTGAGATGGTAAGGAAAAAGATTCAGAGTTCTATCACACACGGACGTGCGTAGAAACGAAGGCGTCGAGACATGCCTGATCCCTTCCCTCAGTTGGCGCAAAATTAATTAATATCGAGCTCTGGTGCGATATTTCTCCTCCGACGTGCTTCGAATCGACAATAATTATAGCAACTGTAAAATTAATTATTAGCAAACTGTTTCTCGCTCGTTTCTGTCAATGAGATTTTCTGTTATTTGTTGTTCTAACAGCAACATTGTGTTAAACGTGAAATAATATTCAAGTGAAGATTGAGCAAGACTTTAGAAAATACACGCTGCGCAAAAATATGTGCTACCCACTCTGTCTTTGACAGAGATCAGGACGATTCAGTAGTATTACTCAATATCGTAGAATAAGGGCTGATTTTATATCTATTCTCCTCAATTTTGCATTACACTCCTAAAGAATATTTTAATTTTACCGATGCTGATAAATGTTTCAGATTCTGAATCCAATTCAGAAATAATACCTACCTAATAATAACACGATATTAATATTAATATTGACGTTGATACTAAAGTTGTCGATAGAAAACGGAAAATTATAATCTGAGATGCTATAGTAAAAAAAAATAGAGAAAACTTTATAATAAAATACGAAAGCTTTTACAAAACACCTGTAAAATTTACCTACATAATTTCTATTAATCTACCTATTCTTACCATAATACAATATAATTTCTAAACATTATAAATCGATCATTTTGATTGTGTCTCTTCCCCTAACTGTCCGTACAAATTTCCACTCGTAACAAATGATGGATTCACCTCCATAAGGTAAAAAGTAATCAGAAAGTCTGCTATTATCAAATTTCTACCAATTCCAAAAAAACGAGTAAACAAAATTCCATTGCCCTTTCTCTCTCGCTCCATGTCCCTCTCGAGAATCTTCCGCGCAAACCATCCACGCGAAGTACATAAATAGTCGTACGACGATGACTCCGCTAGCATTCTGCATTCACGATCACAGCCACGTTCCACATTCGACACGAACCACCTTCCATCTGCTCACGCTCGCTCCTCCGGCGGCGATCAACGAAACACGTAAGTTACATAAGATCGGGATCATCGACAGAAAGATCCGAGCCCTCCTCGCCGCGACCAGATAGAAAATGTCGAGTGAGTTGCGCAAACGGTAGAAAACGATCCGTTCGTTCGGAGATCGGCGCGCGCGTTCCGAGGATCCTCGGCGATCCACGTCCTTGATCCTCGGCCTTTTTCTTCAGATTTCACGAACGATCCATCGGCCTCTTCCCTCACCTTTGCCTGGCTGGCGTAGATCCTCCGTAGAACCGTGGAACATCGTTAACCTTTGAGATCATCCGCGCGAAACACGCACGCGTGCGTCGAGACGTAAATGCCTCCTCTCTCTCTTTTTGTAATATTCGCAATTTTTGTATGACGATGAAAAATTATCGATCATTTTCGACCTCGTGTAACGATCCACCTGGTTGGATCCCGTTTTTAAAATGCGAGGCTTCTGTCTTGACAATCGAAGATAATTTTACATCGCGTTGAATTATACGAATTACAGGATCAACGTAGATGTGTAAGAGGATTGTAAAAATTGAAGTCTCCCCTTTGCACTCGTACGATTTGTTTTCAGAATAAATATATCGTTGTAAAGAGAAAATATCAATATTTCAGCCGACAGTAGATTCAGTCGTGAAAGAAATTTGCGTTTGAATTTTTCCCACCATTTTTATGTCCTTTTTATTTCATACGAAATTTATAAAAGTCTGTGGAATAAAGTAACCTAGTGTAATAGAGTTAAGAGAGCACTATACTACACTATACTAAAATACCAGACTAAAATAACGAAAACAATAATGATAGAAGAAGTTGTTCCTTTTCAAAAGAGTTCCTTAAAACTCGGTGACCCCTCGAGAGATTAATCTGGCTTTTTTTATCCTCTCTCTCCTCTTTGACTCGCGCGTTAAAGAATCCTGGCGTACACGGTCCGCGAGACGAGTAACGGGATCGCGAGGGATCGATCGTGGCGGAGATCGAAGGTCCCTCGAGAGATTCGATTCGATCGTGGAATGGCGAAGGTCGCAGGCGAAAGGAATATACCGTTCGTGAGTTATCGATCCAGCTTCGGAGATCGATGGACGGAAAAACGATCGAGACTGCGAGGATCCAGAAGTTTCGAAACGTCCGAGAAACGAGATGAGGATGAATAGGTGATCGCAAGAACGTCCAGATGTTCACGCAACTGCACGTTCCAACGTTTGCAGCGAAACGCGCACCAAGTGCGACTGCCAAAAGTTTTCCAAACACTGAATATTCGAGTCTCGAGATTTCCAGATTTCGCGATTCATAGATATTGACCTATCATCGAATCAACCTTCAAACTCTCAAACTAGATCCAACCTCATCGTCCATTCTCCGATCAGTTTCTGAATCCTTCAAACTCTCAAACTAGATCCAACCTCATCATCCATTCTCAGATCAATTTCTGAATCACAAGTCATCAACGAATCAACCTTCAAACTCTCAAACTAGATCCAACCTCATCGTCCATTCTCAGATCAGTTTCTGAATCACAGGTCATCAACGAATCAACCTTCAAACCCTCAAACTAGATCCAACCTCATCGTCCATTCTCCGATCAGTTTCTGAATCACAAGTCATCAACGAATCAACCTTCAAACCCTCAAACTGGATCCAACCTCATCGTCCATTCTCCGATCATTTGAAATCTCAAATATCCCGATTTCGTAACCCACAAATATTCCCTGACTGTCGTCAACAAATCAACCTTCAAACCCTATCACCCACACTCTTTACTCTCCGATCAAGTTCTGAATCATAGATCACTCGAAACCCCGTGGAAATCACTCCGTAATCAAGCGTATGCATCTTCGCCACGCAAGATACACAAATCAACGCGAAAGCCGAAAGAGCCGTGGACAAGCGTGCACAGCGACTCCAATCAGACCGAGTCGTAGATCGACCAGCATAAATCACTGAAATCCGTGAAAATTAATTTGGCTCACGGTGCCCATAGGCCAGAGTTCGTTCGGCGAGTTGGACGCTCGCTTCGTTATTTCATTATCCGCGACAGCGATGCTCGGCTAGGGAAAATGGGTTACGGTGGCTGGAAGATTAATGGTGCCACCTGCTCGCAATTATAGTCGCGTAGCGAGACTCGCGCGCGTGCGAGGTGCGCGTGGATCCTCTCTCTGCTCCGGGCACCACCGAGAAATTCACGTACCTCCCACCGGTTCCGCTTCTATCGATGCTTCTTAAAATGCGCGTTCTCTGAGCGCTTTGCGACTCGGAATGAAACTATTTCAAAGAAGATTCAAATCCTGACATCCTTTCGTGCGATATAGTATAATTTGATACGTTAATATTAGTTATATAATTGTATATTTTAAAGTCTCATTAATGCTGTAATGAGACAAGATTGTGATGATGTTTGGAACAAATCTATGCGAAAATGTACGTACAAGAATTGCATGCACATGTAATATATGTTTAATAAAAAATTAACGAACCAAAATTGTGGCTGCAATTTCTATTTCTAATTCATTTCAAACTTTATTTACTCTAACGTAACCATGATACTTGTGTCTTATTGACACAATATTCAAGTGTTCGAATATGCTCGCGAGCAACTTTATTTAAGAAATCGGAGTAAAATTAATTGTTTTGCATCCCCGCGCACTATTTGAACACAGTTTGTGTTATTATAGTTTGTGTCAATTCAAACGAATATATTTATATACATTCATACACAAATATAAATTTTCAACAATTAAAACGAATCCACCGATTTCTCCGCCTCAGCATTTCATTGCACGATCCCTTTTCAAATCAACGAAAATATAATCCAATTTTTAAAAACTGACCAATCCAAAACCCACTGAAATAAATTTCAACCTCCAAATTAAAAAGAGAGAGAAAAGAGAACGCGTTCTCTCCCAAGTCTAATCTAATCTCTTCGCAAAAACAAATCCTCCGTATCATCCCGACGAGATCAAATCACGATCAGCGATCTCGCAGCGGAGAGAGCAGCATCGTGCCTCCCCTAGAGGCAGATAATTAACGCGGAAGTTATTGAAAAGCATTGTGGTCTTGATCACGCGTAGAGCGAGAGTAGTTGCGAACAGCTGTTCACCGAACGTCGCCTCGTTCCACCCCCGGGTTAAGTGAGTTTCATTTAATCCCGTCATTAGCTATTTGCCAGTGGAGGAACGAGGAACGCGCCAGGCGTTCGCTTCACCTTCTTTCTTTCTTTCTTCCTTCGCCGTTCTTCCGGCCTCCTGCAGCCCCGTCATCCATCTTGTATCCTCTCGCTGCGGCGAGAGAAGCGGCAGCCAACGTTGCTCGCCACCGCCCGTACGACGTCTTAATGATAATCCTCGGGGTCGAGCTCCGAGAGGAGAGCAAAGAGCGTGCATTGCACGGCGCGGCAACGAGCTACGAAGAAGAGCGAAGTGAAATTTTCTAAATCACACAAATACGAGAGCTCGGATGTTTCTTTACTTTATCGTATAAGCCGAGAACTCGAGCTTCCAAGTTTGACACGATTCGAAACTCGAATCCTGAATGTTGAGAGTTTCTCTTCTTCTCTTTCTTCTCGATTTTCTGACGCTCGAGTATTGGGATCTGATTTCAATTTTAAAATCTCCAAATTTGCTAATGGTTCGAGCTTCCGAATTTTCTGAGCGCCAAACACTGAAAGATCCCAGCACCTTTACTCGTCAAAAATCCAAGCTTCCAAATTTGCTAAGCGCCGAATATTCCAATTCTGGAATTTCCAAATTTCAAACTCAATCTCTGAAATCTTGGGAACTCTCCGCCTTCCAAATATCTAAATTCTCAATTGTGCCGATAAATTGCCACAGATTCGATCTTCGAGTACCGAGTATTCCGACTTCGAAATTTCCAAATCAGTCAAAGCACTCGAGCACTTTTAAACGTTCTTCAAAGTTCTCGCGCATCGCAGATCGTTTTACTGTTGTTAATCTTCGGACTGTCGAGTTTCGAACGAGCCCTTCGTTCAATGGCCACCGGTGGCTTCGATCTTCGAAAGAGATTTGAACCGACTTGGAAATTGAATGGCCTGGATCGTACTCGTTTACGATCGCGATAATTGTACTTGGATGTTCCTCGTGCGAGAAAAAAAAAAAAAAAAAAATGGTAACGCGCGCCGTGTCATCGATGTTTTCATGGGAGAGCTACTTTTCACGGTTCGCGAGCGTGTGAAATGGAGAAATGTGACGGATCTTAGGAACCTACGTGTTGTTCGGAAGCGATATTTCCATCGGATTAAAAAATTACTCGGGAACGAGTTGTTCGTTTCTCGAAGTTTATCAATCACACTCGTGTAATTCTACTTGGAAATAACAACTGCTATAAAGTAATAATTCATCGTGTGATCAATTTTTGCATTGATTTGACAAAATTTTGTAAACGAGCATCAATTTTGTAGATAGCCGTAACAAAGAAATAAAACTGAATGACCGTTTGATTCGCTGCAAGGGTAATTTTTTGAAGAACCGATTAAGTTTAAGCTGCGTTTTCATTGGATAAATTTCAAGACGGCCTAGAAACGACTGAAAATTGAAAACGCGCGACTTTTTCGAAAGACTCGCGGAGAGTTGCTACACGTTGAACGGACAAGATTCTTGGAATGTTCAGGTGCAAATGGTATCCGTGGTATTTACATTCAAAGAATGCGCGAATCGCGTAGTCGATTTCTACTACCGCAACGCGCCGAGCACCCTTACAAATCTCCACCGCAAACAGGTGGCTATATTTTAAAAGAAGACGGGAATCTTTATCCCGAATGTAAGCAGAGTTGCACTCCCCCGTGCACTTCAACCGCTCACTTTCGATAAAAGCAGGCTTACGCCTTTCATCTTCCTAAGAAAGTACTCCAAAGTTCGACGTTTGCCAGCTGCCAGGCAACAATACCCAAGTCCAGACTTTCGTTCTTCCAAATGCGCTCAAGATCTAGAAAAGAATTGCGTGTCTAATCTAGATTTAAATGGTCAAAATTTAGATACTCCAAAGTTTGAGTGTTCCAAACTTGGCTGAAATTCTCCAAAATTCAACGACATTCGACCGCAGTTTGGAAAGAAATTTATGCAAAAGATACTTATACCCTAAACTATCCGTTTGTCCAAGTCGCAATTCTCCGAAGCTCAACAAGCCCAACATCTGAAACAACGAAACAACGCAATCGAGGAATCCCAATAATCCCGCGAGACCACCGGGAACAGCGTTCGCCACCGGTCATCCATCCACCGGAGGAGGAACGATCCAGTCCACGTGTGTACATACGTATATTCGTGCGCCGACCAATGGAACGCGTACAGCGATGTCTAATAATACCTTCGATCCGAAACGGTGCAGAGGCTGCACGATCGCCGGTACACACGCGTGTTGTACGTACTCGCGCGAGTAAGTACGTTACGTAGAATGCACGATGTAGACTCTAGACTCTGCAAACGCACGCGTGCTACGTTTCCTGGTTGCTCGCCCATGGCTGGGCGTGTCGCGATGCAGACTAGCTAGCTACGTGCACGCAACGCTCTAGCTCTCTCTCTCTCTCTCTCTCTCTCTCTCTGTAACGTTCAGAGATTTTCAATCTCTGCTATCCTCGCGCAGCTTCCGACGTGTAGGTCGATTTGGGAAATATCATGTTTAAAACATTATATTATGTATTTAGAACGTTACACTTTCTCACTTGGGATCGGGAAAATATCAGTTTGTGTAGAAATTTGGAGTCCAGTTATCGTTATAAAAATTTCTAGTTTTCTAGGTTCTTCCCTAGAAGAATTTTAGCTGTTTATAAGCTTATGATTCTTTCGACGCGACATCTTTTTCTTTTACTAACCGAAACCTAACCTAAATCTAACTTGACATAAATCTAACCTAAACCCAACTAAATTAATAACTAAACTAATAAATTTACTAATAATTAAATTAATACTACCAAAATGACTAACCTAAACCTAACCTAAATTTAACCGAAACCTAACCTAAATCTAACTTGACATAAACCTAACCTAAACCCAACTAAATTAATAACTAAACTAATAAATTTACTAATAATTAAATTAATACTACCAAAATGACCGCTGGCTTGTAATTTCTTTTCTACTTACGTTTACTGTTGCAATACCAGTACCACTGAAATGGTCAAAATGATTCAATCTGTAACTTCTGCTGGATATATCACAGACGTAAAACGGCGTATTTTTAGAAACTTGAGCGATTTCTCGTTGTATCCTAAAATTTTCTTTGTTGTTTGCTTCGACATCTCTGTCGAAAATTTAAATTTTAAGTCAGCGTCGAGTAACAAGGACGTTACGCGTACATAAATAACTTTCTCGATTGAGTGACAGAACGAAGCTCTCGTCGAGGAAGCGGCAGGAAAAAATCTCGGGCAAAATCCGCTAAAAGCGGCGATTTACCTAGCCGAGTCAGAGTGGCTCGTTTACTCGCGTCTAAAACGGGTTGCACGGGTCCTGAGAGACCCGCATGGCGACCCTCTGCCCGTGTCTCTGCGGCTGGCCGCGAACAGCGTCGTTACAGCAAAGTAAACGAGAGGTAAGCGAGAAGGATGAATAACGGTGCGCTGCGTGAAACCGAACTGCGTAATGGCGTTCGAAATTGTCGGCGGATAAGAAGGTTACCTCTCGGTGAACATTATTGCCAGTTACCTTGCTTGCAACAATGTAATGGCGAAATTGGTCCGTTAGGGAGCCATGCTTCCACTGGCGACCAACTTCGCCATAACTCACCGTTGAATAATGCTGCCGGGGTGATTTCAGGAGCACTTCGCGTGTACTCTCTCTTTTAAATTCGATGATCGATGACGTCCTCCGTCCGAGATATATTTTATCAATAACGAGCTGCGAGATATATTCGGATTCTGAGATTTACGCGTTCCAACAGTTTCAACGAGACTCTTTTTTAATTTTCTAATATGCACGTGAGTGCGAACTATAATTTCGCTGATGCAAATTTTGCGTGCGTTTCACGAAGAATTTTTCTCCAAGGAAAATTGTGTCAATGAGAATCCTTCGAACGTCTCGCAACCATATTTGCATAATGTTTCGAGAGAATATTAACATTATTCGAAGTGGTTCTTTTTTTTTTTTTTTTTAATTACACTCTCAGAAAATACTCAACGTTCGTTTTTCAAGATTTCTGAACGATCCGCTCGATGCGAGATCCCAAAGGTTTCATTACGTCAGTGGTTTCGTTACAACACAAAAACGAGCAGAGTCGCGAACTTTCAAGGTAGTCTGTCGTAATTTCGCGACCATTTTACAAAGAACTTACGCAACCTCTTATCTCGGCGGTTTCATCTATCCTTGAAGCAAATGAAACACGCGCGATAATGTTCCTTCGATGATAATATTCTTTTATTTAACTGGAAATAACATTGTTTCGACATCCTCGTTCGTCTTTTGTTCTCCGTCAAATCTTTGCTTCCTTCTCTTCGAAAATTAACACGAACGCGTTGAGAACGCGACGACGACGACGACGACGACGACACGGGAACGAAATATACCAGTTTAGTCCACTGAGTAGGAAGTAGTAAAAGTGTATTGACAAACGTTCGATTTTAAAGCACGCATTGTTCAAACACAGCCCGAGAAATCTTCGCGGTGTGAAGCTGTTTGAGCAAAGACCGTAGTGTATCATACGAATCTTGCGTCTTATTAATGTTTCGTACTTTGGTAACTGATAAATTTTGGAAACAAGGTAGGTCAATGGAAGACGAAACGCAAGAATTTTTGCAAATCTGATGAAAAATTGGTACTTCAATTCAATAATTTTTAAACTCAGAAATTAGAGAAAAATTTGACGAGAAAATCGAGATTGTACAAGAATCTTAATTCCAGAGATCGGAGGAAAATTTGAATCAAAAATCAACATTCTAATACGATAATCCTCGAATACAAAGATTAGATTTAGACAGAAATTTGCTGGAAATTCTACTCTACGTTTTTCACCTTTCATTTTCTAAGAATTTTCTTTCACGCTCAATGAATTAGCCAAGTCTGCGACACAAAATTTTCGATTTATTTTCTCACGCGAAACCGCTTGTTTCCGAGGTCGCAAAGACTACATAGGAGAGACCCTGTGCAAACTGGGCAAATTAAATATTAGAGATCACCGGCGGAAGCAATCGCGTTCCACCTGCTCAAACAGTGTTTGTCAAAAAAAAAAAAAGGATTGAAGCGAACGAAAGGATATTAACGCGAAATCGAGATTACTTTCAGTAATTCGTATCTCCAATTATCCCCAAGAGGAAGTAACTCGCAGTATGCGATGTTTCAGCAATATCGAACGAGTCACGAAAATTCACTCTGCCAGCTGCCGTTTCCTAGTTTAAAAATAATTTGAAAGAGAGAGAGAGAGAGATTTATCGCAGAGAGTGGACGTATTCCGATTAAATTTCAAATGGCATCGCGGGGTTTATCAAGGTCAGTATCGCGCGATGGCACGCACTTTCTCATTCCAGAGGATCGTTTTGATTTTTGTTCGCGTTTCACGTTTTTCTTTTTCTTCGCGGATGGACGCAAAAGGACGACGCGGAGAAAGAGTCGATGTAAATGAGCGATCAATCTGGGAAAATGTTACGACGAAATGGCCGAGATGCAACGTCGTTTGGGATTAAGCCGAGAGAGTAAGCGACAATTAAGTGGAAATTGCGGCTTTTGCCGCTAAAGGCCGGCTAATTGCGGGAAAAACGATGGAACGCGCCCGTTTTGCCCGGATAATTGAGGTAGATCACTGGAATTTCAAAAAGTAGATCCAATTTACTAGGCAACGAGCTGCGTCGAGCTTGTTGGTTAATTAAGCGATGTCTTTATCGGGCGAAATTGCCTGGAAATTGGTCGATTTAAAAAGTTTCGGATCTCAAATTTAACGCCCGCTTTCGTCCGATTGTTTTTGAAATTTTGCGTTTCACTCACTGCACAGTAAAATTTCTAACAACAGGATCGAAAGACTGAATTTCGGAAAATTTCACAGTGTAAAATCTCTAGAATTTGAAGTTTCGATTCCCAGTGTAAAATCCCTGCCAAAAATCTCGATCGAGAGTTTAATTCTCGAAACTCTGATCGAAGATTTGAAGTGTACGCACTTACACCGTGGAAATCAGCACGACTAGGAAATGAAGACGACTTTTTTGCGTCACGCCTACTCGAGGTCTACCCCACGCCCTCTCGCGAGTCACGTGACCCAAATCAACCAATCGCTAATTTTCGTTGCATCAGCGTTGCACCTGATGAGGCCCGATTTGCTGGGTTACCCCCGCTAAAATCACTTTCAGTGATAAAAAAAAACATGGATGATCATTTCGTCAAGGTTGAAGTACTCCGAGCTTAACGAGTTACAGCGAAATGTCGACAAGTGGTGATACGAGCCCCTGAAACGTAGAGGCGAGCGTCTCCCGTTCGTTCGTTCGTGCCGAACAATTTCTGTTACGTGCAAGCGCTGCGATCATTATCCCCCTTACGGTACGGTAATGTTCGGTAATCAGGTGTATTTTAACGAGTAGCGGCAGCGGTTCGCGACTTGCCAGATAGACCACGAACATATTTGCGTGGCCACGTTTGCAATCGCGCAGGTGTATATACGTACACGCACGTGTAGTTGAAATGCCATTTCTGAACGACACACGGGATCGTTGCACTCGCGCTTGCTCGAGAAAACTTCCTTCGACGACCTAACAAACCAACCTATTCCTCTCTTTTTTTCCCCTCGCCGCGCCGCTGTGCAACGTTATTTACATAATATCGTAATTTCAGGGGAGATTTGAATAAAACGGTCTGCGATTAAGCCTCGGCTTTTGTAATACACCGTTGACTGACCGGCTTTTAGTTTTCTTACGGTGGAATTCCTTTGCAACGCGAAAATCAAAAAGTCGAATTTATCGACAGTTACTTGGAAAAACTTGAGAAAAATACGATATATTTTTTTTAAATATACTGTTCAAACGAATGATTTTTTCCGCAGAAAACAACATCAATTTACACAAGAACTGCATCTTCAAACATTTTCGAGATATTTGACAAAATGTGCTCCTCCAACTTTGAGGTTAGTTTTCACCCCCTCGACATCAATGATTGCTGATAACAAATAGCACGTGTCAGATATTTTTTCGAAAACTGCATTTATGCTAAATTTCATTAAAATCGACGACTGACAACTTGGTACGTTCCCTTGTCAATTTCTGGAAAGTTTTATTTTGTTAATACACTAAATACTTTGTAACTCAGCACGTTTCAAATTTTTCCAATTAATATCTTCTATCGAGTACAAATGGTGTGCAACAAATGTATCCATTTCTGTATCCATTTTCACGTTCTACGTAATTTAATCTCTATAGTGTCCAAATTTCTGGAAAATTTCGTCGAATCACTCCAGTCATTTTTTAGTATCACCGTCAGGCTTTAATCGTTCTGTCATAAAATCCACCAATTCCCCTCGTGTGTATTTCAGACGTACGCGCCGCAGGAAATTTCGCCAAATCGTTCCGCTCTGATTTTCTCAATCGCATTAATCGAGTTTCCTAATTTTTTCTGAGTTACTGGTGTAACTCCACGTACAAATAACAAATCCACTCAATTTCTTCTAGCTCTGCGCTAACTATAATCGCAATTTCATCGAACGACTCTACGATCTCAACGATTTTTCCCCAATTTCGAGCCTCTGCGTTTACCTCTTCCCACTTGAACAGAAACTGTAACGACACGCGGATCGACTCGCGCGTTCAGGCATCAATTGCGCAATGCAAAATCGCTCTTATCGCCCGTTTCGTTTGCCAGCGAAACGCGAAAACCCGTTACAAGCCGGACGTTTTATGTCGTGTCGACGGCAAGAGCAAAACGGCAGACCGACTCGTTGATAACCGATGGAAAAGTTGGCCGGGGGAGCTGGTTCACGGTACGCAAGAAGCGTTTCATTGCCCGGCGAAATAACGACGGTAATAACTCGGCACAATAAGACGCAAACGGCTCGTTCTACTAATTAGGAGTATCGCGTTAGCAGTTCGACGAGCTGGAATGTATAACCGAAGATACGGGGTCGTCGACACGGGCGGCTAACCGCCCCGTTACAATGTAAATATCGTACGCAGCGCGCAGCGCGAGGAACGTGCTCCTATTATGTGTGCACCTTTCTCCCGTTCCTGCGAGTCGCTCGTCCAACTGATTGTGAGCCAGCAGCGAGTAATTAATATTAATGGGGCGAGGTTGCACCGGGGTGCATTATATCCAGCAACGTACAGTCTGCACATTTTCCTTTTCAGAAAAAATTTTGCACAGATCGAAAGCAGGGCAAAACCATTGGGTGCCACTGTCTTATTTTGAGAATGAGAGCTTCGATGTGTATTCGAGTGGACCACACATTCTGTAAGTTCCGCGCGCAAAAAAAAAAAAGTGAAAAGTATCAGTTTGAAGAGAAACATTTCAACGTTTTCCAAAGCGATCGTTTTTACATTGTTCCTTCAATTCTTCAAACTCAGTACCGGACAACGCCACTCCTACTCGAGGTCTACCTCACGAGTCACGTGACCCAAATCAACCAATCGCTAATTTTCGTTGCATCAGCGTTGCACATGAAGAGGCCCGATTTTCTGGCTTACCATCGCTAAAATCGCTCTCAGTGATAATAAGAAAGAAAAAGAGGAGAGAGCAACGGTGCAATCATCGGCGCCATCGGCATCTATCCGCGCGCGTAATCGCGTAAATCGCATTTCGCAAATGAGATTTCGCAAATAAGACGTGTTCAACTTTGTTTCTCTGGGAAACACGGCGTGCTGCAGGGAACAATGGTCGACCCACGCCAACTGCGAGACAGACAGAAAAGCGACACACTTCGAGGCACGCAAAAGTGGGAGTTCCAACGAATTCTGTCCAAGAGAGGTGCAGGTTTCCTTGCCTGTTCCCGGAGAAACCCAATCGCCAAGGATCTAGCGCTTCCCGTGAACGTGGAGGAACATCGTAGGGATTTCTTCCTTTCTTTTGCGCGCGTTGTATCGATTTCCGCGTCGCGGAAACCGCAGAATCCCCGAACAAGACCGGCCGGCCGCTTTCGCCCCGAAACTCTGAAATCCGAGACGCACGGTGTGTCTCCTCCGAGGGAAGTAGAAAATAAGAAGGACGCGACGCTGCTTCTGCTCGCCACCGCGCCGATCTTCGTCATTACCAAACTGCCGATATTTGTGAAAATTTATGTTTCTCGTATTTGTATTTACGCTTGTATTTATATTTCGTTTGTTACACTTTGATTTAATATGGCTAGACCTGGACAAAAATGTTCTCGACATTATCACGTGTTTTGTCGATTGGATGTGGATTCGTTGCGGTCCCCTGGACTTTTCAGTCTTTTGAAAAAATCGAAAGAACGGTTAAAAAAAGTTTATCGGTTTTATCAAATTTGAAATTTTTTTGAATCGAAAGTTTCGTTAATAGTAGCTTCAAACGAGAATTGCGCGAGTTCCTAATAACTACGTAATTACCCTATAAATAAATATCTACACGTCTGAGTAATTTCGATCCATCGGCAACTTAAAATATTTGCTCTGCCAATAAACCAATATTTCATAACTGAATTTTCTAATATTACGATTCTTCGACAACATTTCCAATTTACGAATTGTAATTATTCCAATGTTTCAATATATCGACGCTGTTGCGTTTCGGTAATACTCTCAACTACTGGTATTTCCAGTATCGGTTAATTTATTATTACATCGATATTACGTCCTCGATATCTCGATAACACTCGTTCTCGTCAGTTTTACAACGTAACACCTCGATTTTACACGTGCTTGTCACGGAGCATCCTCGATCATCGAAATGTGAAAAAGCACGTCCATCCGGTTCCTCCGGTTCCTCGGCGGCGCATGTCCCAGCAATTACGCCCACCATCGTTCAAACTTAATTTCTCATCAATTGTCTGGACAGTTCGCTTCCCTCTTGCGTCGCCATTGCGTCAATAAATTAAATTTCACGAACGTTCTCCGTGAGACTGTTCCTGCTAACGCTTCCAAGGTTATGCGTGGCTGGAAGTGACGAGGATTTTTCTTCCAAACAATCGATCGTAATTTAATCTAGATACGACAATAATTGTAGCTTCGAAGTTTGTAGACCGAGAAAGGATTTCAACAAAAAAAAAAAAATAAATAAATATAATTTGTTGCAATGCGTGTTGTTAAATTTCATTTCTGGGCGATTAGTCTATGACTAGAAATAGAACAATAAATGCTGATGAAAAATATATTACGAATTATCTTCTCGCCTTTACACAAACCTTATACTGAACGCCTAGTATAATTAATAGATAATTTCATACTTCTAATTGAATGATTCAAGGTTCAAACGTGTAATCAAAATCTCGTCAATCTTTAATTTGTCGCTTTCCACAGAATAACCTATATAATCCTGACTGTTTACGTTAAATTCGAGTATAAGAGATTCGTAACGATCGATGCGAACTTTTTCGAAATTTCAACTTCAACTTTAAAATCCACTGTAAGGGAAAGCCGCAAAAAATAGGTTCTAGATTTTCCAACCAATAGCATCTTCCGAGCTCGAAACAGAATCAACTACGATGAAAATTTCATCGATCTCTGAACAACTGTCGAACGTTCCTCGGGGACCGACATTCTGATCCAAGTATTCCCAAGCAATCTAACTCTGATATTCATAGAATCGCAGATTCGGCTCCCGAGACGATCCTCTCGTATCAATCGCTTTAATTCGTAGCATCGTGTTCCCTGGCGATTCGAGGGTGAAAAAAGAGCAGGGCGAAGAGATCTAGCCAGGAGAAAGATATTTTTCGCTTTCTCCTGGCTAGATCTCTCGGCTAATCCCACGCGACGCTTTATTATCCTTCATTATCGGGGCACAAACTATAATCCGCAAACAGCGTTTGACGTTTACTGGTGACAGCACCCATCAAAAACTAACCGACACTCTTTATTGCCGGCGTCGAGTCGAACAATGTGCTCGGCCCACGTCCACGCGCCACGCCGCTGGCTCTCCCGGAGTCCCAAATCGCGCAGAGGTGGCACATTTCATCTCATGTTATACTATTTTTTTATTTTATGTTATTTGTCATTTGGCTTGGAAGTCAGCGCGGAGCAAATAGCGTGACAAGGCCACTTTTCGCGGTATAAATTTATACGAAAATTTATTTTCTTTATGAGTCAAGGTGCTTTGCTAGACTTAGAAATTTCAAGTTGCGCAAAAGTCAAGTTTTAAATTATTCTTTGAACTATTTTATAAACTAGAAAGTAACGTGTAACAAGGCACAAGATGGCATCTCGAAACTTCTACCAAATGTTCAATTTTTGTTACATTTAAAAATTTTACACTTCAAAATTCCAATCGAAAATTTGGATCAAATGAACCTTCTTGCGTTAGAAAGTTACATATTATCAAGGATCAAATGTGATGTGCACGCCTGCACATTCTGTCTTCGCGGACAAACGAAATGGCATCAAAACTTCACGAACGAGTCATTTCGTACTCACAATCGTGCAGACATTTCGCTGCAAAACTGATATTATGATGGAAGGCGGTGCCATTCGGTTCTCATACGCAACGCAAGCATTGTATGCAAACTACCCTCGACGAACCATAATCGTCCCAGCGCATTCTACTTCTTTTCCGGCTATCCAACGCGTAATTAATATCATTTGGAAAACCACGAGGCGAGAAACGCGATTCGTGCTCGATCTGGATAATCGTTACGAAGCCGGATGTAACAGTCGATCGTAGCTCCTTCGCAGCTCGTGATTTTCCCAACGAAATCGTTCGTTTCAATCGAGTAAATTGGGTTGCTTCTTATTTCAGAAGCTACACGTATTTTGTATTTGTTTCGAACGACGCAAGAATATAAAAGAAAAAACATGATATGTTTTTTATCACTGAAAGTGATTTTGGCCGGGGTAACCCAGAAAATCGGGCCTCTTCAGGTGCAACGAAAATTAGCGATTGGTTGATTTGGGTCACGTGATTCGTGAGGGGGCATGGCTGCAATTGTTTTCTATCGATTCAAATGTTTGCATATCGATAAAATTTTATGAAAGAAAAGTCAGAACAGTTGCTTCTGAGCTTTTCAGTGAGACGAATCGTATTGGGGTACAAGTCGTGCAGTTTTTTTATTCTTTCTTTTTTATTTATGAAAATTTCGATGAAAAAGATGGTAGAACATCCTGTAGGTCGCGTTTCAAAAGAAAATTATTCCTCGAAATATTTATAATAAAATAGAAATTTAAGTAAGGATGAATTTTTCTGACACTTTTTACATTTTTCTTTCCTCTCGCAGGATATTTTTAACCATCCTATAAAATATGCGCATAAATTATGCAGACTCTATTACATTTAAAAGAAACTATTCGTCAAGATAGAAGGAACTGTCTTGACTGTTTGAATATATTGCAAGTTAGAAACAACTGTTATTCATAGTTAAGAAACAAAATAATTACCTATTAATATGCGTGTCGATACCACATTGATTTTCGATCAGTCAAACAATCAATATAAATACAAGTCAGATTCTCGCAAACTTTTCTCAAAGTGAAACCAACGAACGATCGGTTGTTACGAGTGATCGATCGAGGGACTATCGTGGATCGATAACGATATCGATACGTACACGGAACACAAAACGAGATTCGCGAGGCTGATCGGTGATCAGGGTCGAGGACGATCGTCGGTGATTTGCAACAGTGTAACACGCCGCCGATCGCAATTAAAAGATCCGATATATGTACGTGGCTCGTGGTGTTATCTCGCAGCGGCGAGAGTTTTACGGCCGACGTATCGGGAATTATCGCGGCCGATTGACGTTCGTTTAATTATCGACACACGCCGCTTCGTCGCTGTTGCTCCCCACTTACGGCCGAGAAATTAAAATGATTAATCTGAAGAGCGAGCCTACCGCCACATCGACGCGCTTAACAAGAGAACTATCAAAAAGTGACCGATTTATAATTTCACAATGCAGATTTACACCGTTGTGGTTTCCATGATTTGGACAATTTTTATAAAATAAAAGTTCGTGCCTTCTGTCGGAAATTTTGCCATTCATTTTACGACCTAATTTCTACTTGCTTTAGTTGCAGTGCTAATGAAAGCGAGCTAGATATCGATATCACACATCGATCCGTTCATTGCCTTCGTCGTGGAACGATTCTGTCACCGTCGTTTTATGGTCGCTCTGTATTTTTTCAACGTTTGTCTGCCGTGTGTCTTAGAGAGTTTTGGTGAAAGGTGGTCAGGGGAGAAGGAACGCAATTCCGTCGAGCGGAAATCAGTCAGTGCGACGGAAAAGCGATTAGTTTCATTTTCTATCGATCAAAATTTCAATTTCAATAAACTTGAATGGATTCTACCAAATGTTGATCGATTTTGTTAGTTAGATATTTAGAAAATTGCCACGGGTAATCATTCCGTGAATCTTTAGTGCAATCTGTAAATACATAGATATATAAAAACTGCACGACTTGTACGCGATCGCTCAGTACCAGACAACGCCACTCCTACTCGAGGTCTATCCCACGCCCCCTCGCGCCGAATCACGTGACTCGAATCAACCAATCGCTAATTTTCGTTGCATCAGCGTTGCACCTGAAGAGGCCCGATTTTCTGGGTTTTACCTCCACTAAAATCAGTTTCAATGATAAAAGTATACAAAATGTTATGTTCTCGTAAGCACACGTAAAAATTCTTAAAAATGATAACAACTAACGCACTCGTACGAAAATGCCGACGTGCATATTCGTTGAACGTTCAAAGACGCGCGGATATTTCTACAAGAGTTGAGATTCAAGATTTCATTGGCTTGTGTAAGGATTTTCCCGGGAAACAAACGGCATAATTCGCAGTCGCGCGGCCATTACAGACAAACCTGACGAGGGTTGTCCGCAAAGGTACCTGTGCTCGTACCTGTCAGCGCATAACGCACGACCCGTTACGCAATCCACGGCCAGATTGGCCACGTGGACAGTTACTTACGCGGGACGAGTTTTTACCCGCGTGGTTTTTCGGTGTCTCGTGACTTTCACTCGCGCGCGCGCGCCTTGAACTCGCGATTGGTCTCCGTAGATCGCCTAATCGGTCTCCTCGATCGGTCTCTTAAAATTAAAGCGAATTAAACTGCGGATCTTTTTACGCGCTTTAAGTTTTCTACAAAACTATAGGTACACAGAGAAATATAAGATATATAAAATACACCGCTTGACGTAATATTTAGTCGATGCTAGCTGAACTGAATTTCTTCAATTCTACGTAAGAATATATTCCATGCTACGTATTTATTTGTTTGTTTGTTTAAATATTTATTTATTCATTTATTCACGAGGCGCGTCTTTGGCGCAGGAGGAAACGTAATATACGCTACAGAGTTCACAAGTATATATTTAGGTAACACATAAATTCAGGCCATGCCATCTGTCATAGATAATTAGTATATTAATAGAAATCATTGTTACAATCTAGCCTCGAAAAAGTCGAACCTTTCATCCGCATTTCACGCGAAATTCCCCAATTTCGCTAGTTAACCGTGCGTTCGTCTCAAAATTTGTTCATTCCGAAAGCATCGAGCCTCGAAGTAAATTAATACCCATAAAATAGTTGAAATCCGTGAAACCAATTATCGTCATCGTGAAAATAATCATCATTGAAATTTCGATCGTGGAAAAAGAATTAAAGCTGTCAGTGTCGCTTGATTTCTCACAGTTGGACAGTAGCTCGAAGCACGAAACAATTACGCGTTCGGAATAACGCGCGATTGAAACGCTACGATTTCCATTCGACGCGATTTATGTTGCACGTTGTGCCTGACGATTGGGCTGAAAAGCCCAGCCGACCGATAAGCCGGCTCATTTGTCCAGCCAACGATCGAGCAGTCGAACGATTATAAAGCAATAAGTCTCGACTGCGAAGCGAACGAGGGGAAAAATTGATTATCTCGCGATTGATATGCCGATCGATGTGATTTAGACGTCGTGTCGTAATGCGTAATTAACGCGCCCGGAGGACGTAAGAACTGGCGATGTGTTATGAAATATTGGCGTTTTACCGGCCGAGGGGAAATATCAGAGCGATTGGTCAGCAATCGAGTTGCAGAAAACGCGCGGTTCGTGATGAAATCGCCATTTCTGATTTCTAGTTTCTGACCGGCGATAGAAATAAAATTTGACTCCGATCGTACGCAATTCAGGTTGCGAGTGTTTAGCCTCGAAATTTTGTGACGCGACCGAACCCTTTCCTATGACTAGAAATTAATTGTTTTCGATCTGTGAAGCTGTTCGCGAACCTCTGCGCTTCAACCTCTCACGATTATGTTGTATATAAAACACATTAACAATGTATGATCAAATGTAAGTCCAAGAAAATTTCAAATTAATCTGAAAATGTATTTATCACGAATTACGGTGTTGATATAAAATTCCAAACACACGTAATTTAAACACTCCCCCATTTCGATCAGTCATCGCAAAAGTAGAAATTTCGCGATAAATCCAGCGATCGCGAGCAATTTCTCAGGGCGCTTAGAAAAGTGAAATTTCTGCGTACGTCCTCGATTCGACGGGTCCGGAAGCTGTTCGGTGAAGTCATTACACGCCGCTCTCCGCTCTCTCTCTCTGCAAAAATCAACCTCACTTCGGGATCGCCATCGGTTTACGACATTTTCACTTATCACGTAGCAGAGCCATGCGACGCGGCGCGAATCCGCGGACGCTCTCGCAATTAGAAAGTAAGTACGCGCGTATTCGCGCGTAATCGTCGCTGTAAGATAATATCGCGCCGGGTTTTGCAAGCGCACGAGCGCCTGCGTCCGAGAACATTACGCGCGAATACTTTCTCAATTCGCGGAAATTTTTAACGAGAATTCATTTCGTGCGTCCAATTCCAGTTCGTTCCACGATAGCAAAATTTTCGAGAGAGCAGGTACGTACCTTTGCATTTTTGAAAACGACGTGAAAACATCGAGCTCGGTATTACGAAAGTTGCGGAAACGAGCTTTTCTACAAGCTGAATTTTTCTACGATTTTTTCTTCTTACAGATTCACGGCAATTCAAAATGTTGGTAATTTTTCCTCGAGAATGCAAACACTTTCTAGGCTTACTCCACATTTTTCTTTAACATGCCATATTTATTTTCAACAGATCTTCCATCGTGTTGTTGCGAAAATAATACGCAAAATAATCTCTGTGTTTCAAAGAAATCGAATGATTAAATTAGAGCAGCTCGATTTTTACAGACGCGACTATACTTTACAGGATGACTATAATTCGTCGAATGAAACTCACAGTTGACAACGAAACTGGCCAATAAATTCGATTAAAAATCGACGACTGCTCGTCAATCGGATTATAATTAAGGAATTTCGGAAAATGGCAGCGAGCAAGCAGGCTGCCATTTTCTTATCGCTGCCTCCCATCTGTCGATCCTGTTCGAAATTGTTCCGACTTCTCGAAAGGCCTCGGGATCCTCGGGAGAGAACGAACGATCCGTATCATCGATTATTAAAAGAAAAGGAAAAATACTGAAAAGAAAGGTAGATGAAAAAATAAAAAGGAGGCTTTCGTCATTTACATTCTCGGCGTGCAATTATCGATAAGTGGGAATGTACGACCGATGGCTTTCAACGAAATCGCGTAATAACAGTAATTATTTCCAAGATCGAGCCACTTTCCCGAGCCGAGAGCTGCCAGCCACTCGCTTCGGGAAAAATCAATCGGAACTATTTTGTCCTTCCACGGGTCTCGTGATTCGATTCGTGATTTTTGCTCAGGAACGATCCAAGCTCTGCTTTTTAATACAGTCTCAGCGATTCTTTCGATGTTTCGTTGGATACGGTGATTCCTGAAATTATTAAATAATTGTCTTTTGCTTTGAAGAAGATCCTGTTCAAAGTTGTATTTTCCGTTCAAACAAACATCTGTTTCTTGTTTTGAAAAAATTCTCACGGAATAAAATTTTTTAGAATCGGTTTCAAAAATTGTAAAAAGATTCCACAAAACGACGATTTATTTAACAATATAGTACCGCTAAAAGTCAATGTAGATCGACTTTTCAGATCATTCGAATAATCGCAAGAATTAACGTGGATCAATACTTCAACATTTTAGTGTCGCTCTGCTACAAATATACTACTGCCCAGAACTTAACAGTGTCCTCGTGCAACTGAGATTTTAGAAGAGAAATTATTTTCGATTTAACGTTTGAAAAGATTCCACAAAGGGATGAATAATTATTGGAACGATTATAAACGACAACCTAGATCAATTTTGTGGCATTTTAACGTCACTCTACCACCAACGTGCTACCGCCCGACTGTTGGACGCGCAGCTCGCACTTTTCCTCCGAGATAAATCACTGGAGCATTGAATTTGAGTTGCCGCGAAGGATAACAACAACCCACCCGAGCAACTCGATCGTTTAACCAGCTGTTCGCCGAGTCCTAAAACCCTTCCTGCCACGATCTCTCTGAAAAGCGGCTCGGACTCGTGGGCGTCAATTTGTTTTCCACTGGCTCGCAGTCAACCTCCGCGATACCGCGAACAATTCAATTGCAGGGTATCACGTGGAAACGTCTGGTTTCGCCTACCGTACGACAACGTCCACGTAAATACGTCTGTAATAACGGACGACGTTCAAGCTCTGCTCCTGACTTATCGATTAATCGTCGCCGCTCCTCGGCTCCATTGTAATTTCCACGTTGGCTATCCTCAAGGAACGGGGAACGAGACGCACGTGTATATACGTGTGCACGTTGCTACTCGCGGTCAGAGCCATACGCGAGTATATATTTTTTGTAAGTTTTATAGAATCTGTGGAACATTTGTACAGGATCGGCCAAAAGTCACATTTCAAAACTAAAATAAATCCTAAAATAATCTCTCTTGTTACGCGTTTGCAAATTTGCGAACGCTCCGGTGGTCGTAGAAATGGTTTGAAAGAAATGATTCTTAAAACGTAACGAAGAAGTCATCAGTTCGAACTTAAGTTTGATTGAAATTGATAAAATGTACGACTAAATTTCATAGGAAGCGTTACATTTCGAACATTTTTAATACGTTTTACCACTGAAGGTGATTTTAGCGGTGATTTTAACCGAGCCAGAATCGGGCCTCTTCAGGTGCAACGCCGATGCAACGAAAATTAGCGATTGGTTGATTTGCGTCACGTGATTCGCGAGAGGGCGTGGGGTAGACCTCGAGTAGGAGTGGCGTTGTTCGGTGTCTCGATCTGAGCGATCGCGCCTGTAATTCGTTTTCCATCGATTCAAATGTTTGATTCAAAAAAGTCAGAACAGTTGCTTCTGGGCCTTTCAGTGAGACGAATCCTACTGGGGGTACAAGTCGTGCAGTTTCTTTCACATCGTGTGCAATTTTGCACTTTAAAGTTCCCTGTACGAATACATAAAAGTTCTGGCTATCACGTTTGAACGCTCGTGTATTATAGTTTTCATCGCAAAATAAACGAACGAAAGAAAGAGAAAAAGGGCAAAAAAGACCGTAGGTGGTCGCGAGAGAAGGAAAGAGAGGAGCCAGGAGAAGGCGTGTGACAACGACTGCGCTTAACATAACAATATTTACTACTAGAAGACACTTAAAGAGACTTGAATATTCTACGCGCGAGCCAGGCCTCGCCCAGCACTTGCACAACCACCGTGCATACTGGTATAATGTATAATTACGTTGCGCGAGGATGGGACAGGATCGTTGATCGAGAGGGGATCTAACTCGAGGATCGAACGTATTTTACAGTACCGCTGGCAGACGCCGGTGGAAAGGTGGAAAACGTTCGCTGTCGACTTTCGCCAATAGGATTTTAATTGATAGCCCCTATTCAGACGTCAGTCACTCGATGATCATAACCGCGAGATGAGACTACCGATCGAGTCGTACGTACGCCGTGCGAGCACAAGTAGGACGATACTTTAGGCGAGTGTTCATTGATTCTGCCGTCTGGTTATTCAATAACCGGGGAAATTTGAGACGCGGAGGAATCGAGGTCTGCGTGGGTGAATGTGTTTCGTCGAGAGTCGATTCCAGCGAGATGTCAGATAATAAAGCGAGATGCACTCGTGTAAATTTCTCTCTTTGTGAACGGATTTTTGTGCGTGTGTACTTGGTTCATGAAACAAATTTTCACTGATCAATCAGGTCTTTCAGATCACTGAAACTGCATAAAAATCCGCAGTCTAATTATTATTCTAGTCTTGCTTTAACTGGCCACATCAACCTTTCGTTAAGATGAAAGTGATATTGATCAGATACAATTTGACATTTTAATACATCGTGAAACGATTATTGGCATTAAATCAAATTGAAATCCTTCTCGTCTGTTTTTCGTCTTCGCCGTGAATACTGCATTATAAATTTTTGAAACATTTCCTCGACGTAACTGCTTGGAAGCTTGCATCAGTTTCGAAGTTTCAGTTCTTATATAAAAAGTTTATAATTGACGTGTAATCTGTCGTATAAATTTTATAACGGGACATAATAATTAGCATCGAACGTCAAACGTACCGAACTTTGTAAATTTCGATCTTCGAACGAATGTCTGACGAATACCGCTTGGAGTAACATCTTCGACTAGAATTCTAAACGCGCGAAAAGTCGGCTATTTCGCGCGCAGCGATCCAGGGGCAAAATCGAAGCAACGAGGTAAGCTTCGAGGGACTTTGATCGGTGCAACGTTGCGATCAAAACATTCGATCGAGACGTTTCGGGGGACGAAAAATCGCGAGACAAAAGCCACCATTTACTTTCCATGGAGCGTCTCTTATGGAGCACGTAGGTGGATGGATACTTCGTACGCGCGTACGCGAGGATGAAAACGAGCACGAGCTCGCCGCGAGTCGCACGACATTTGCCCGAAAGCAAAGCAGGAAGAGAGACCGAGAGAAGATTCCACGTACAGTCTTCTGCGCGACTATCTCCGATTGCGTAACGGTGAAAATAGGGAGCCAGGTGTCACGACCCCGTGGAGAAACGGGTACGTACGGTGTCGCAGGTGCTCTCGAGCCTCGCCGGTGCCAGATGAATCATCGACACCCAATCGAAACGAGCCATCTAACGCCGCCTAATGAGCGGAATTCTTCGCGAATTCCTCCGGGGGATTGCGAAATATAAGCACTCGTGGTAAGAGTGGGGTATGTTGGTACTTATTAGGAGGAATTATTAGCAATTGTATAGTAGAACGCTATATTTCTATGGTGGAAATTTGAATTTAAATACACGATATTAATATTTCATTATTTTTTACGTACAAAAACCTGTCTGCCAGAACGAATGTTACCGTTTGAATTATTGAAACCAAGAAGAACCCACGATGTCTAAAACATTCCGTAAAAACAGTGCTAGAATAAAATCGAACAGGTGCTGACTTACCGTTTCAAAGAATTCAACGCTTGACTTAAATACGACCGTAAATACGTCCATCTAATACCGATATTAATAATTATCTACAGTTTGCCACTTCAGTCTAGATTTCGGAGGAGGCGTCGGTCGTTTCAGGTTCCCGCTCTCCAAAAGGCAAAAAAGTCTCGCGGACGTGCCAGGTGGAAAACGGATTTCCACGGTGGCGTAACGCGCCACGCCAGTGGCATGATTTCGCTTTTCCGGCGAAACTGTCCGGGCATAGCAGGAAGTCCCGTGCACCTCCTAGAAAGGCGGACCGTGGAATTCCGTTTTCTTACGGCCCCTCCGCTCTTCGCGTCGAAGACGTCAGAGCCTCTCTGCCGAGCATTGTTTTCTAGCGGACGGAGGCAGATCGAGGTTTTTGTTAGACGCTGGAGCAGCATCGTCGGAGGCGAGGTGATTCTCGGGAGAGAGAGAGAGAGAGAGACTGTTAACGACAGGATATGATTACGACACTTTTGCAAACGCGAGATCGGATTTCGTGAGATCGTGCGTGGTTGACCTGTGATTCTGACACTTGTCGGACTCTCGCAACAGAAGCGATAAAAAATGACACGTGCTAGGAATACAAGAAAGATACAAGAAAGTGGTACGGAGAGATAGAAGAAAAATATGTTCTGACTTTTTTGCCAAACGTTTGAATCGATGCAAAACAAGTCACAGGCGCGATCGCTTAGTGCCAGACAACGCCACTCCCCGTCGCGAGTCACGTGACCAATCAAATCAGCCAATCGCTAATTTTCGTTGCATCAGCGTTGCACCCGAAGAGGCCCGATCGTAATCTCCCTTTCATAAGTTACTCGCAGGAATCCAGAACGATTCCGCGACACTTGCCCCTTGGCAAAAAGTCTCGAAACTACTTCAGGTCTTGGAGATGTTTGTTAGAAATTCTAAAACGCGAAACGGCGTAGACTCTGGCTGAAGAAAAGTAGAAGAGGAGCGGAGGGCCGCGCGCGGAACGGACAGGCACGGAGAGATAAGTAGCGCGAACTGCGCAGAAAAGAGTCCAGCAGCGCCGGTCTCCGGGCAAGAAACTAGCGGCAATAATAATTTACAGTACGCCGTTTCCCTCCCCTTCGTTCTCCGTACCACGTGCACTCTCGCCTCTTCTTCGTTTCTTTCCACTCTCTGCTTCCACCTTCGAAGCGCGATGCTCCGTGGCTTCCACCACGGTGGTTGTTGCGTGCAATCCCATATTAGGAGTCCTGCCGCTCGGTCTACCAAGATGCGCGCCGGCCTATTGAGACGTAGTTACCCTCGCTCGTCCTCTCTGTCCTTCTCTCTCTCGGTTCTGGATCATCCCGCTGGGACCAAGAGGAGATGGACGACGATCGAATGGCCGCGCCGCCAGCTTGCGACAAGGAAGAATCGAAAAGGTGAACTTGACGAAGCTTTGTTGCGCGCCAGCCGATTCCCCAACGAGATGGAGAGTGACTCTTTCCCCTGTGACTTGCGTCTCTTTTCCCATGTACGCACATCTTATCGATAAACTTGCGGTTTAAAACACATTTTAAGACACGCATAGTTTACATTTTAAAATGAAGTAATAACAACGTGTTAGAATGCTGTGAAAATCTGAGAAAATTATCTCGTGTATTTTCGACGTGTTTTGTATTGTTACGCTTCCTCTTCGCGAAAAACTCGAGCTACCCTCGCGTGACTTTATTTCAACTGAGAGATTTTTTCGGAACAACGTAATACACGGAACATTGGGTAAAATAATAGACGGAACGGTAGACTTGTCAAATCTTACGAAAAGTAAGTTAGCAATTTTCTCACTCGGAATTTGAAATTTTACACCATTTCGGTGTAGATTTCTAAATCTCTCTTCTGCACGATGACAACGAAACTTGTCGAATTGTCCTCCTCTCCCTGAAAGATTCACTTCCACGCGAAAAGAAACCGAAGAAAACCCATCGCCTGGAAAAAGAGTAACGCGATTTTCAATAAAATTCGTTTCACAAACGCAGAGAGAAGTCGAGCGAGAGGTCTCCAGCCGAAGAGCAGCAAAGCAGCGTCTCTCGTTACTGAAGAGCGCAAAAAGTGCGCGACTCGGGTCGAAACGAGAGCGATGGGGCTCGTTGGTTCAGAAAATTCGTCGGCGGGGAGGTAACGCCGACCGCGATTTATCGAGCACGGCCGCAGCCATCGTGTCTCGGCAACCTGCGTGTCAGTTCGTCTTCGTGTTTTCCCTCGGTAATTTATAGAAACGCCAACTACGTCTACCACGCGGTTGACCGTAGAGTTGCTGCGCGCTTGGTTTCGGACGTCAAGACGTCATGTCGGGGAGACGCGTGTAACGCTCGCTCGAAGGAATAGAGACGGTATACGCGGGGCCCCGTATATCTGAAACATCGATTGTACAGCTACACGACAGCTTGATGCTGATCGAAGTTTGAACGATGCACGGCGCGCGCGCCAGCTCGTCCAGTTGGCGATATACGTGAAAGTGCGACGGAAGTTGAATCACTCTTCCAGTGGAGAGTATCATAATTTATACGGAGAACGTTTTCTTTTTTTCTTTTCGGAATGGAATATTTTCTTTAGAAATTGAATTATTATTATTATTATTTTTTTTTTTTTAACAGAGAGAATTTTAATATAACGTTGAGGCGGACGTAAGGGGATATATTTGTCAAAAGATTAATTGTTCTTTTGATATAAAGGGTCAAAAAATAAATTGTTCTTTAACGTAAAGGATTTCAATGTAATTGAAATATTCCTCTTACGCAGAGAATAGAATTTACACACAGTGTAACAAAGATTGAATTGTTCTTTTAATATAAAGAATTTCAACGTAGACAGAGAAAGTATAGAGGATAATATTCCTAGATCGAGTTGAGATACAAAGTCAAAAAGCTAGACAAGACAGTATGCGAAGATGACGGAGATAGCTGCAATCAATATGGCAAAAAATATCGCTACGTTTACGCTAATCGCCGAATCGCCTTTGTGCAATAACGTTCCTCTCGAAATGATAATAATGATAATGATAATAAAGTCACACAGGCAACACCAACAATTTTAATTTAAAAAGAAGAAAGAAAACCACGCAGACATTAAACTGCGCAGCCGAGAGCTCAGCGAGACCACATCATTCATCAGAACCGGCCTGCGTCAGTATCCGAGAGAAAACACTTGCTCTCGATACCACCAACGTCACTAACTACACGCTGGATAACCAGCGTCCGTCGAAACGCTCGCGATAGTTGCGGTGGCTCGTTAAAAATCGAAGAAAACCAACAACCGGTAGCGTTGGGGGAACGTCGAATTAACGAGTGGCCGGGACGGGAATTGATGATAAACGCGGCAGCCGTGGCTCGCGTTTAAAATCGCATCTAAATACAATCAAAAGTGTATTACACTTGCGATCACCTCCGTTTTCCTCGGGCGGGGTGAGACGAGAGAACAAGTCACCGGTGATCAATCGAACGAAGGGTCGACCGACACGCGATAGGGAGGCTGAAGCTGTCTCGAGTACTGCTCCTAATTTCCATTTGTTTCCGTTCCTGTGTTATTCAGTTATTGCCAATGTATCTTCAATTATTTTCAGTTGTTTCAGTTGTATCGCCTGATAAGCTAGCACCTACGAGCAATGTCTTTTTTTTTCTAATTTAATAAACATGATAATTTAAATGAAATAACATTTTGTACAGTGTCAAAAAACGACATTACTTGACAAGGTACTTGATACTCCTATTACTAATAATCTCTTCGCATGAAGCAATTTGTATTCCATCTATGATAGTATTATGAATTAAGGGTTCAAAGTACACCGTAGATATACAAAATATTTGTACACTATCAAATTTCATACTCAATTATTCCCTATAAAATAAAATAAAATCAAATCAAATCAAATTGTGTATCATTCAAGTGAAACGTAGAATCTAATGAAAAAATGTATGTACCATAAGAAAATGAATGTTACAATTATCCGTAATGAAATCAGCATCGAGTCAATTGCGAAATCACGACAGAAGAAGAAATTGTATTGTTTAAGAATCATTGGAAATTAAAAACTATGCGAGAATCAAACGGCAATGATCGTTTAGAGCGAAGGATACACGCTAAAGTTTTTTGGAGATTGACACAATAAATAATTTTATTGGGACGAGATGGTAAAATATCGTGAAACAATTAGGATGTATTCAATAGCATCGTCCAGGTGTGCTCGACGTTGTACAACCTTTGGTTCAGGATGGAAAACGAGACCACGACGGAAGATGCTGGGAAACAGCGTAAAGTACACGTGATATTTATGGTATTTAACGTTCACATCTGTTTCTTCGGGGTGGAAAAGTACAAGTGTGGCGCAGTAAAGTACGGTGAACTATGGCAACGACGAGCCTGGTTTATAACATTGTGGGCGACTGTGTCACGAGTAAATCTCGATCGTCTAACGGTTAGCTGCCTTTCTTCCCAGTTAGCTGCTTTTTCCGTAAAAAGTAATATTCAGATCGCAAGACGTTTGTGCAAACTGACAGTTCAGAGACTCAACAAGGGAACAAGGAGATGGAATTTTGCCCTTCAATTTTACATTTTTATGCTCTTCTGAGAACCAATTACCTTCAATTAATTTATATTAATCAAAAATTAATTAATTTACATCAAATTTACGTTTTTTAACATTGAAACTGCGAAGGGAAACGAGAAATATTCTGTCAACGTAATTACCTAATAATCGTCTAATAATAATTATAATAAGCAATTGAAACTATTACAAACTGCACGATTGCATCTCGATTAAAGTATTTTGTCCAAGCACTGAAAATTTGAGGATTTTACGAATGTATCATTTACTGAAATTTATAAAACGACAATGACAGTTTATCCTCAACTAGGATTTTGTTCGTTTGAAAGAGAAAAACAATCGCGGCCATTTTCCAAATTACTGACTTGATCGCAGCAATTTGTACCCTCCGTAAACCGGAACGTGAATTTCGTTCCAACTCAAAATCTGACAACTGACAATCGTTTCGATAAAATCCAAAGACTCGAAATTTATCATCAAACATCCTCAACCGAGCATCGAAACGTCGCGAAACAAGATTCTCAAAATACAAGTACGCAACTTCCCAGCCAGATTCGAAGATACCGCCGAGCGCGCCAACCCGCAGACGTTGGCACTTGGAGACGTCTCTATCAGATTCTACGAAGGTAATCTACGGTAAACTGCACGGCCGACCTCCGTGCATCGAGATCTCGCGGTTATTTTTTATCGTTAACAAACGAGATCCGTGTTTCTTTCACTTTTCTGCCTGGTCTCTTTGGCATGCCATCCGAGTCGCGCTCGATTCTTCACGCGTGACCATACGAACGCTGCTCAAACAGTTCGAAGGCTCGTTGTTGCCTGTGGGATTTAGAGAGCGGAGGATCGACTTGGCAATAAATATCCTTTTCGACGTGACACCGTCGTCGTTAAAGCGTCATTAAAGCAATCTCGTCGATTAATACCAGCACGCTGGCGTTGCCAGCTGAATCTTTTGTTTCAGTCGCTGTTTCCCAACGTTCGGGTTCGCTGTGAAAAAAAGTTCCACGATCCTAGTGTGTTACAATCGATTGACTAATACTTGAATTGAATTAATAGCGGCTCGCGTTTGTAAGAACCTTTTACGATTATGTTACGTGCGAAACTGTACGTTAATATCGTCATTAGTTTACTCGTCGTTAGTGTTAACATCGAGTTTAGTATTAAATATAACTGGTGATTGCGTTGGTAAAATTTGAAATCTATCTGAAAATGTATGCACGAGATACATTTTATTTGTTATAAAAAATTTAGAGTAAGTATATGATAGGTCCTACTGTGTCCAACTTCACTTGTCGTATCACAAACTCAGAGAAAGATTGCACCATTTTGTTCTCTTCAATTTTTAATATCGTTTAAATTGGATAAAAGTTATTCCTAAAGAAGACCCCGACTCTTAAAACTCTAAAAAACTAACAACGATCTCCATCTTCACTTGCACTTGAATCGTAAGAGACTAACTTCCAATCTTCGACATCATCGAATCAGATCAAAAATTTTCAAATCTAGAAATTAACAATGATCCCACTGAACTTCACTCGTGAAATCGTAAATTTCTCGTTCGTTTCTCCTACCTTCGACATTTATTGAACTAAAGAACGAAACAAAAGACTAATACCCAATTTCACTCAGAAAATCAATAGACTCAGAAAGAAACATTACACCATTTGTCCTCCTCTTCCAATATCCATCGAAACGAACTATACATACGTCTTCAACATTCTCTGCGTATACTTCACACACACACACATGCATGCAATGACCCCGGATTGATTTCATGAATCTCGCCTCGAGAGGACGTCGGAAACAGCCGTGCGTTCATTTCGACGACCACCCACGACAATCGGAAATGATCCGCGAAGCGATCGAAGGGCTCGGGAAGCCCTGATCTAGGTAAGAACGGATCCACGAGCGGATGAAACGAAAGCGAGCGTAATGCAGAGACGACGGAGAAACGATGAAAACGAACGCGGAGGCAACTGATTACCAAAGCGATCAGCATCGTGCGCCGAGCGTTTCCGATTAATTTCCGTAATGGAGTCGTAGCGGGGGTATCGTTCTTCGCTGGCCGCAGCCAGCCATTAGGTTCTCGATTCTCGATATTGAATTCGCCTCGATATCGAGCGACTCGAGCTCGCGATACGCCCCTGCAATTTGTTAGTTCGCGCTGTCGCGGGTTTTCTGGACTTGGAGATGAGTTTGGGACGAGCATTGTCGAGGTATGTGGGTCTAATTTGGGGGCACCACGAGATAAAGTCGATTTAACGGACGATTTGTGCGAGAGGTATTAATTCCGCTTCGTACCAATTTAGATCTGGCTTTGAGAAACTAAATGTTTCTGTAAACTTGTCCTTCTGGTAGAACTCGGGTGTGTTATTCGGCTCGTGGTATCTCAATTTTGCCTCGTCCTAACTTAGCTTCAGCTTTGAAACTGTCACTTTGGACTAAGATCGATTTAGGGCTGGAATTAACTTTATACGCGGCCCGAGTCACTGATCTGGGATTGTTTTAATTTTACTTTGTCCGAGTTTAGATCTACGTCAGTTCAGGTCTGACTTTGAAACTGTTTCCTCGGATTTGCTTTTTTGGAAGGTTTTTGGTAGAACTTACACGTGCTTCGTCCCAATTTAGACCTAGCTTTGAAACTGTTAGCTTAGATCAAAGACAGCTTAGGCTCGGGATTAATTTAACTCACGATCTAAGATTTGTTTTAATTTTTGCTCCCACTGAGGTCTACATCAGACTTGTTATAGTTTCTTTGAGAAGTTTTCAGTAGAATTTAGGTATGCCATCAGTCAGAGTCAATTTTGCTTTATTCTAATTTAGACCTGGTATTATTTTGGACTACTTTTGACAGTGTTTAGTCTAGACCACGTTTGGCTAAGTTTGGCCACGTATATCTAATTTTCATTCTTGTCCTACTCAAGTCTATTTTCATGACTGTTTTTTTCAACTAGATTCAGATAATTGTAAATTCAACTTTCTCTGGTGTAAAATTAATTTAGCCAAAGGTCATCAAACGTGGATTTCACTCTCTGTATCAATCTGAATCCAGTGAAACCAAATTTATCAAACTTTCCAGCAACGTGGCATCAGCAGAATATTCGACAGAGGCAATCTAGATATGCCGTAGGCTAAGTCGAATTAACCTTATTTCTCATTAGTCGATTTACCCCTAGCCAGTCTACCTCTTTGGCCCAGATTCGCTTTAACTTTCATTCACGTTAGTCTAAAATCAACCGTCAAACCTAACGTCTCGCTCATAGCCCAAAAATGTAAATCTTTTTAAGTCTGTCAATCGGCAATTTGTTTCCCAATTTAAGTAATTCATCTCAACTTCCGTTGGTCAGACCATGTAGATTCAATTCGACCTATTAAACTTTCCATTATATTCGTCAAACCTCCAAAAACCTTGTCTGATTTAATCTAGTCTAAATCTATCTTACCCATGTCTGTGCTTAAAACTAAACTAATTCTCACAGTCTAAACTATTCTCACAAGTCCACGTTTAAAACTAGATTCGCCCAAACTTGCATTTATTCTCAAACATGGTCAAACGATCTCTTAAACGTCCACAGCTGCCCACAGCGAGCTCGTTTGCGCCCGTGGCGCACTCGAACGGTGCGTCCAATCGTCTAATCCAAATCCACGCGCAAGTTCAAACCGATCCAAACGCAACGAAACCAGATATCTATCTGGTACTTTTACCCACCGTCGCTTCTACGAAGCGCGGAACGCCCACTGCAGAAGCGAATCCCCTCGTCGATCCATCAAACGCTCCCCGGTCGATGCTAATTCGTATCGAACTTCGCTTTCATCCGCGGTAATAAGTAACTCCCGGAGAATCGAACGAGAGGAACAACCACCGATGGTTTCTTGCGGGCAAAATACGCCGGGCTGTACAACCCGAAGCGCTTTCCAACTGTATACACCCGATTACCAGGAACAAGACCGGCGTTTCTTGTTTCCACCGCAAGCTAACGAGCGTGTTCCGCTCTGACGGATGATGACGACGGACCATCTCAGCGGGTATCTGTTCCACCTCGATATCCCCTCGTGTTCGTCGAAACGAGGGACGAGCCACCACGCACGTATGTACCCTACGTACGTGTACGAGTCGTTGCTTCTCGCGGCGATCGCGTTCGCGATTATTGAACGGGGAATCGTTGAATCTTGCAATTTCCACGGTGAAGTGAAACTGAAACTGAGATAGTAGAACAGTTGACACGTAACACGCGATTGTAATTCCTAATTGTGTGATTTTTACGTCATTATTTTTATATCACGTACGATTCAAATCGCTTGCATTACGTTTAAAATTAGAAATTAGAAAAATTACGGGAAAATATTGAATCAACTCAATTATTATTATTATTCTTTGCAAATTTAACGCAATCTCACTTCAAAGAGAGACCTGTCGATACAATTTTGACTTTGACTCGCCAAAGAAATTCAACGAATGTTGAAATTATGAAAGTTACGAAAGTATGTTCAGCCGTCGATTTAACGATTAAAACGCTTGCTAAAACTATTTAATTATCATTTGCAATGTCGTTGTTGTTGTCATTACGATATCTAAATATCGAATTATCACGTTTCGAAAGTATCATCTTCACCTTGCAAGCCGCTGTTTTGAAATTCAAATCCGAAGTTCGATTCAAAGTTCACGAAGCAACCGCAGGAAGCCGTACAATTGAATCTGGAATCGAATGAATCTGCTCAGTTCGATAAATGGGATTTTCATAAGTGGAGGTGAAACCGGCGCAGCCTCGTACGCCAAGTACGTTCCCGTTTAATTTAATCTAGATATAACGTAGGCTGGAAACGATAGAGACGAGACATTGCACGGGCTAAGGTGTAACTTGGGTTTACCGTGGTTCAGCGTTAGTAGGACTAGATTTATTTTACCAGTTAAAGAGTACTTGTTTCCGAGGCTCACTTTCACTGCGTCTCATCCATCTTGCTCATCTATCTCGTCTATCAATCTCGGAAATTATAATGATCCTTCTGATGAAGGGGTGCCTGCAAGAGTTCGAGGAGTATAATTCATTAGAACACCTACAACAGAGAGAGAGAGAGAGAGAGAGAGGAGTCCAACGTTCGTGAACAAACAGAGAGGATTCTCTCGCAAATCAACTCGACACTTTGCAATCTCTCGCCGGCGTGCTAACCATTAAAACGAACTTTTATCTACAAGAAGACGTGATACATCGATTCTCTCTCGAAACCAATCTGATTAAATTAGAATTAAACTGATCTAAGTCTACCTCAGAACGTATAGCGTAGTATAGTAGAGTGTAATAAAGTAGATGGTACAGTAAAGTGACTCATAGTTTTGATATCATAGGTTTCTTCTTTTCATTGCACTACTTTTTACAATCCATCGCGTGGTGATATTTGAGATGTAATTTTCAACTTTGAAACGGTGGTGAATATACTCTGAAACATTAACCAAAAAACTGCAGTTCGTTGTTTGAAGTGGGAACTTTCGGATATTTTTCGGATAGTAATTTACGATCTCGAACTATTTTCTGCAAACTATGTTCCACAAACTGATATCGCTCAAAATTCAACGTGCAAACGAGAAACGCGGACAAGTACTCTGAAACATGAACAAAAATAACTCCTTCCCTCCCTAAATCGAAATTCTCAAGATATATACTCCACTAAACGCTATTAATGTTAAAGACACACACGTTGATATATTGAAAAAAAATTTCCAAGCGAAATACACAATATTCACACTTTGAATTGCATTTCTCAACTTTCTTCGAGCTTTCAGCGGAGAACGACCCCTCCACGCTCCTTAATAAAACTTGAGGAGAAACGCGGAAGAAAAAGGTAGAAGGTTCGTCTTGCCGCCGGGCATCGAAAACGTTGGGATATTTGCCTTAAACGGCAACCGGAAGACGCGCAACGGCCGTGCATTTTTCTGGCCGCGTGTCGATACAGCTCGACAAGGTATCGAGGTGAATCGAAGGTGGAGGAGCCAGGGAGATGCGTGAGCATTGTCTCGACGAGACCGTAAATACTTCAACCCCGTCCTCGTCCTCGTCCTCGTCGTCGTCGTCTTCTTCGTCGTCGTCGTCCACCACGTCGTTGTCCAGGAAGGGCCCGTGAAACGCCGTCCGCCAGAATTTTTCGTCCGCCAACGCCGAACACGATTCTGACCACCCAGAAACCGACCGACCGGCGTACGAGAAAATATCGATTTCCAGCCACCGGCTTCCGAGCACGTTAACGCACGATTTACACCGATACCTGCGCCTCGACGCGGTTAATTAATTAACACTCGCGGGGAGGGGGAGACAGTTGGATTTTGCAATTACGACAGAGGCGATTTGGAATTCATGCACGTTCGTGGGTTGTTTAGTTTTCAGCAGTGTTTTAAGAGTGAAACGATAATCAAAATTTAGCGTTGACCGTCGTAAGTTGTTTAATTATTCCAACGTTCAAACTTGAGACACGCATCGTTTCAACACTGAATGCTGCTGATTGCTGTTTAAAAACACCGACTGTGTTTATTTAACTGACTGCTGAATAGTATTCTTGGTCGTCAAATTCTATTACAAGATCGCGAGATGAACAACACGAAAAAGTAAAATCTAGAAGAATATTCCACGATTACTTCAAAAGAATATTGAAACGATTGGAACATCAAAAAGCAACAATGATCAAATCACAGGAGAATTATTTCCCCCGATAAATCACAAATGAAATTAACATTCGTCGATGCAGCACTATCACAGTACCCAATTACCTGGAAATGTATCAACCCTCAAACAGAGGGAGTGAACCAAAAGAACTCTTAGCGTATGCGTGATATTTTGAATCGAGAGGTATTGCCGAAATCTCCTCAACAAACAAACAACGTAGCCCATAATGCATTATTCTCCAACAAATCACCCTGCTCCACCCTCGTTGAGCCAATATGAAATCCCAAACCGACATCAACTGCAGAGCCCGACATCCCCCTCCATCTATTCCGACGGCGAGAGGAGAATCGGAAACACATTACCCAAATTTTGCTGCAAAATATCAAATTATTTTCCAAGTAAATCATACAAGGAATTAACGCAAAACGCAGTATTATTATAGCCGTACAATTACATCGTAAGAAAATGAATCAAAGTGCGTTACATGATGCTGCAAATGTTAACACCAGAACTACCACACTAAAAATTTACAACGTTGCATGTTTAGCGATTTGTATAAATTTTTTCATAAAATGCAGGAACTGAAAAAAAAGAACTGTTTAATAAAATTTGAATCGATAAAATAATAAAAATTTGAACGACACGCACAAAATTATCGAACGAATGAATACACAAACAACAAAAACAGCCAACCGATACGAATAAAATTTTAATGAAAATTTATATAATTTATACCGAGGTGTTAAATGTCGCAACAAACAGCTGTTGCTCCATTTTCGCGAACATTACGCTCGCCAACGTAAAAACCAACAGCAATCCCGACGCAACTCGAAAGCGAATGAACCAAAAAAGAAGAAAGAAAACGGGAGAACTGGCCGGAGCCTAATAGCGAAAGAGGAGGAGAACAGGTCGAGGAGAGCCGCGATAAATCGTTTGGCGGCTGGCGGAACGAACGGGAGCACGGGGTCAAAAAGCACGATACCGTACGTATGTACACGTATGTGCCGAGGCTGCGCGGGCCCTTTGGTCACCGCGCCCAATCACGAAAGCTCGACTGTTCTCGCCGGCGACCTTCTACTTCTCAGGATGCTACATGACCCTCTTAATGAAGTACGACAGATGACCGGTGCGAAGGGATGCACGGTGCCAGACTTGTGAGGCACGCGGTGGTCTTTCGACTCGCAAACGCGCGCGCACGGTAAGAAAGAAAGAGGGAGGGGGGGATCTTGAAAACGAGGTGATAAATCTGACGATTTTTAACTTCCTCTCGCGTCGCGCTCTGTGCGACGGAAATTCTGACTTCGGTGGATTATAATCGAGGATTTTCGAACGATTTTCGGAGAACTCTAAGCGAAGATGGTTTGACACACTCTATATCGTTCGACACACGTAGTTGATTGAGAATTTTTGGAAGTCTTCAAGATGTGCATTTGCGATTTATAAAGTAGATATACATATACGAATCTTTGAAAATAATTAAAAACACGAGCCTTGTGATTCATTTGCGAAGGAACACATGGAATGAATAAAAAACTAAATGATTTTTATGCTGTGTATAATGGGTAGAATAAATGAACTTTCGCGATATATAAAAAAGCTTCTTTTTTCTAGTTATCGAAAGACCTCGACAAATCTCTTTATTTCAAGGTTTTAAAAATCTGTGAAAGTAGATGACATTTTATAACGAACAAAGACTTTCTCTCTTTGGTGTTTGAAGTTAAATATCCAAAACGCATCTTTGGAACGAGTTACATGGCTCGGGGGTGTTGAATGGGAAGAACAAGAAGAGCAAGAAAGTTTGTTAGAAATTCTCATGGAAATTTCTCACTCTCTTTAAAATACTACAATCCCTGTACCGTTATGTACCACGCGCAATTAATCACTTCGTCCGCGATAGAGTGGAGAAACATTAAGACGTACGACCCTTCGCGTGCATCAATCTCTTTGAAGAATTAAACAAAAGAAGTTGGAGTGTTTCCACTCCAACATCCCAGAACTCGAGATACATTCCTCTTCAGTCTTACCAAGTGGAAAACCGACGTTCCAACTCCCACGAAGCGTTTAAAATTCGTGAAAACAAACAACACGAAGAAAGTTACATTCCCAAGAGAGTTAAATTTATCATTAATTTAATTTAGGACAAATCAAAGTGGATTCTGAATTATATTTCGATTTAGAATTAGATTCGAATTAAGCTTCGGTTAGATTTTCACAAGCTGATAAAAAATTATCTGATTAAATTGTGAGAAGTGGTTCGTTCAATTTCACTACTGAAACTTTCTTTCTTCGTCGAAAAAGGTTTTTAAGAACCGTTTTAAACGCGGAATCACAAAGATTTGATTTTCTTCATTAAAGATGGCAAAAGATAATCAAACAAAGTAAATTAATACCAAAACACTACAAGTGGTCAAAACGATCAACTTATAATTTTTCGTAATCGTTAGAAAAGTTAACAAAAACACGTGTGTAATTTATCGTATTACAACATTGCGCTAGTAACTGGTTTGCGGACCATAACGAGTGACCGAACCGTATATACGACAATTCGTCGCTTTCCTTTTCTTTTAAACTCTGATATGATACGGCTGCACAGAAATGATCGAGGAGTGATAAACTTATCATCTGTTTCGTCTGGGTTACATTTAAATTACACTTAAAACTGAGAAAATGTTGCAAAAAATTCTCGGTAGCTCTAACGTCGATAAAGTTTTCGTTTCTCCAGAAAAATTTGCACGCAAACACTATTGGATAGTCGATCTAATGTTAACAGAGCTTTCAATTAACGCCGTCCCCTGCAAACTTGTCTACGTGCTTGGAGCGTGTTCATTCCGTTTTAACCGTGCCGATTAAAAGCGGCAATGGCAATCGAATTCGAGGGCAAGATCCAGGCCAGACCGACCTGCTGCTTATACTCTGATCAACACCGCAGACTACAACAACCAGGTCCTCTAATCTAATTAGATGCAATTAGAGGAACTGGTAACACGACCGACCGCTGATTGGCCATTGCTTACGTCTAATTCGACCGGTAACGATCTCGCGTCGGCTACCAGCAGCTCCTCGGACCTGTCGTTCTCCGGCAGAGTTTTCGAGGGCAACCGTCGTCGATTCGCCACAAGGGCATCGTCGGAGCCCGTTAGGACTCCTGGGACAATGGCTGCGAGTTAACGAAGCCGATTCGGCGAATTCGTTCCCGTTCACCGGGGGCACTGCTTTAATTTGCAGCCTCGGTGATTACGTGTTCAACCAGGGGGGAGGGGGAGGATATGAATGGAACGGCTCGTCCGTTTCTCAACACTTTGGATCGGTCGGTCGTTGAACGATCGTGCAAGCGGCATAAGGTGCTGCTGGATTCTGATGCATTTTTCATCGTCGTTCGGTCTGTTGTTGGAATAACAGCGAGATGATTCTCGTGCCAGCAAGAGGGAAAAGTAAATCTTTCTAGTCTTCGAGTTCTGTAAACTATCACCGCAAAATTGCAAAGGGATCGATTCAACGAAATTTCAAAGTGTCGCAGCGTTTCAAACGTTAAGCGTTTAGTTTTGGTCACGGCTGACGGAAGAAGGAGAAAGGAGAAAGTGTAATTAGTGGAGTAAGAGGAGCTGTTTCCTTGGATATTTGGGGAAAGAGTGCTCCAATTTCGTGCGTTACGCGTTGTGTTGGGTTCCCTTTGTCTTCGAGGATGTAATGGTTGTGCAAGAACGAAGAACAATGAAGGATTCATCTTCAGGTGTATCTTTGGGAATATCGCAGTGAGAACGAAACGCGACGTCCGACAGTGAGTATCAAAAATTAGAGAAGTTGGCAACAACGTAATGAAAAATGTTGCGCAAATTTAATAGCTGAGAAAAACCAGCTGCTAAACTTTCATTCAATGAAAGCCTCCGCCGCCGCAAAATTGGAAACGAAACGGGACAGTTCGACGCGCGTAACATCAGTTACATTTGTGTCTTCATTGTGCGTTCGAGAATAGAAAAATTGTCGAACGAAATAAATTTCAGACTGAAATTTACTTAGAGCGAGTAGCACACGTTTCGTTTCGAAACTTAAAAGGAAAAGTGAATTCGAAAGAGGAGGAGAAGACTTCTTCCTTCTCGATTAGCACAAAAATCTACTTCTCGCAGAAGCAAAGAAGCCAAAACAAGACGACGCGAGCACAAAGCGTGTCCATTATCCGACAAGTTGATAAATAAGCAATTAAATCGGACAGCCAAGGTGAAAGGACCACCAACCTGCTGAAAAAATCCCGAGAGCCAGCGCCGATAAGGCATTCTGTCGGAAATATCGGCTCCCGAGCCGATCGATTCAGCCGGTCGTTTGTTCGATCCGCGTCCTTTCTCCTTTTTTATTTTTCTCTCGGGCTGCGGACATCTTCCCGGAAGTGCGGACCGCGGGACTTGGATTGAGTAGCCTCACGCACGAGCGCGAGGCGGCGCGATTTAAACCGAATTCACCGGCTGCCAGCGAGCGAGTGGCAGCACAAAAGGGCTGCTAATTTGCCGAGCCGCTTCGGCAACGGGGAACGCTTCAGCGCGGGCTCTTTTCAGTTCCGGGCATCAAAAGGAGCTTTGAAAAGAGGACAAAGAGAGCGAGAGAGAGAGAGAGGCAGAGGAGGAGAGGTTATTTTCGTGCAACGCGATGAAAAACCAGCGCTGTCACCCCGACACCCCGAGGAAACGTGACCTCTTTCAGCCTGTTTTCACGCGCGGAGAGACGAGCAATCTCTGCGTGAAGGATCGTTCCTAGATCCGCCCCTCTCTCTCTATCTCTCTCTCTCTCTCTCACTCTCTTCCTATTCTCTCTAAATGACCGTCTTTTTCGACCTCTTTCGAGTTCATTGAACGAGGAAACTTTACAGGATGTACTCGTCGCGTAGAAAATTGCTCGAGGTTAGCTTTTGGAGCTAGCTATCGCATTGGAGGAAGCCGCAAAGTATTAAAACGTACGTTAGAAATTTTGTAATTAAGATCTGAGCTGATTCTATGGAGATTTGATGCAGTCGCGAAAGTGTTCAAACACCTGTATATTAAATTTCACTGTCGCTCCAACGAGATGTGAAACAATTGTATCGGTGTAAATTAGAACCTAATCCGAAGATGTACTGTGCGAATGCACGTAAAGTGTTTCTACAAGTGTTCGAGTACTTTATATATAATTACATAAATGTTTACATTGTGAAAGTTTTGCTAAAAGAAACTACTTTCTGCGCGTGTATGTATATGGAAATATATGGATAAAACTCGCGCGCAATAACGTTGCTCGGATTAATCTTTAAATTGTTTCCTACAGATAGAAGACGTAATATATTATATCTTCAAAATGTTTATCTTCAGTACCCTTGTAAAATGTAAGATCGAATTTTCTTCTGATTAGTTACTTGTATATCGCTTGCAATCACTCGCTGTTTCTTTACACTATACTGTAGCAGAGAATAGAAAACTGAACTTTACAGTTACATCACGAATGAAAGAAATCGTGGAATATGGATATATTAAATATTTCGAATTTACTTTAGAATCTAGCAACACGTAACATCCAAACTCCCGCTAAATCAATTCACCGTCGCGGCAGAGGGGCCCATTCACGACGTCCCGTTCCAACCGAGTCCATTTAACGAATCTGCCGAGTACCTCGACGACCCGTGTAATCCCCTGCGTCTGACCTTCGTCAGTCATCGATCATCCCTTAAACAGCGCGCGTAAGCGAACGTCCGCGCGGCACGGCGGTGGTGGATCATCGTGGATCGTCAGGATGACTGAAAGGATCGCTTTCGTCGGAAAGCCCCCCGGCCAGATAGAATCAAAGAGGATTCTGACCGCGAGGCGGTCCTCTTCAATTCATTCGGGGCCATTCTTCGTGCTGGGCGTATCTGACGTGCGCGAGGAGCATCAGAAGAGAACGTCCCGAGGACGTGCACGTTTCACGCAACGTGGGTCCCAGCCTGAAATTATCCGAAGCAGAGAGAGAGAGAGAGAGAGAGGCTCTCCTCCTTTATCTAGGATGATCTGCAACGGCCCCGGCCAAAGGAGTAGGGAATTCGCACGAAACACCACGGTTCATCCTCGTCAATCTGGACAGCTGGTAAATTGAATTTTTCTTCCACGCCCGTGCCCGTGCCCGTGGTCCGATTCGCCGGATCGTTCGTTCGCGCGATACACGAGCCATCGAAACGGGACGGACGAATATTTTGAAACGCGCGTACGCACCCCACGTGGTGTCTGATTTGGTAGTGGATGATGGTAGATCGTGATGGCATCCGGACAAAGGGTAAAGACACTTTCCTTTCCTAAATAATTTTTGTAATTTTCCTACGTGATTTAATGAAATTTAATTAAATTTAAATTTAACAACGAACGGTCAGATTTTTCTAGGTAGGATCTAAAAAAATTAACCTTTTCTGTGGTTTGAAAGATTCAACGTGTTGTTGTAAACAGAAGCTCTTTCAATATCAATAAATAAAACAGCTATTCTATTCTCACCGTGTATCGATTTAATAATTCTGACAATCGTACTGTGGCGTTGATAAAATTTCAAAATATTCGCAGACAGTATTCCCATAAACGTCCGGACACCAGCCTGAAAATATCCCGTGCAACGAAAGTGAATTGGAATGTTTCGAAGGATGTAAACTAGGCGTGAAGAAATTCCTGCCGCAACTCACGATCCAAGGGTCTCAAGCACGCGTGATCCTAGGATTAACGCTTAATCCCGCAACATAGATGTCTACTCGATAAACAACACCCTTGCAGTTCCCACCGCCGCATAGCAAACGACGTGGAAGAGATCGAGCTTACACCGCGTGCATACAATGAGAGATCGTGGCGAACACTCAAGTCAGTCCCTCCGCGTTCGAGGGAGGGACGGAGGGAGGGAGGGACTATCGAAAAAGAAAAGGGATCGCGAGCACGAGGAATTTATCGCAGCTGGGAGATCCACAACTGTTTTGAACCGTTGTCATCTCCGCTCGTAATTCGTCGCCGCTTCTTCGCTCGTCGTAACTCAACCGATTCCGCGAACGTTCGACCGAACGATCGGGACGCTCGTAGATCCAGCGGAACGCGGGCTTAGATCGGAAATTATGCGACAGGTGGCCGGTGTTTGCAGCGCGTGTCGGCTTTAAACTGAATTACGATGTTGCGTAAAACATCGAACCAACTTCCAACTCTCGGTGGCCAACTCGTTGACCGATTTTTTACGAGTTTCCTGCTCGCTGCTCGGCCGATGCAAACCGGCTGCCAGCGTGTCGGAGCGTTCCGTTTGGTCCAGAGACTTGAAAATAATACGAATGCGCTGCTTCGATCGAGTCATTTGATGGCAGTTGTTCGATTTTGCACGAATAATTTGGTAATTTTCATCGGGGAAAGACGAGGTTCGTTAAGAACTTACAAGAATTTGTTGAAATTGAACAAAATGACCCGACATATCGCTCTCTCTCTCTCTCTCTCTTGCCAAATTTATTTTATTCTTGATTGAATTAGAAACTACTTTTAGAAAACAGAATCAATAGAAGCAAAAATAAAGTTGGCGATTATTAATCAAGTCAAGTTGCAGTAACGTACGATTAATTAATTGGACACTTTTTTGCAACACACAGGTCACATCGAAATTTAGAAGAAAAAAAGAAACAGAGAGCGCCGTACCTTATTTTATATTTTCAAATTAGAATCTCAGCGTGTACCAACGTTTTAAAAATATTAAAATTTCTAAAATTTGCAACCTGCCCGAATAAAAATTCCAAGCATCCTCTAACCAACAACAGTGTGCAACTTACGTTAAAACCCACACACGACCTTTCTCCTAATCGAGAACCTGTTACTCGTTCCGAAACGTTCGAGCAACGTCGTCGAACGGCGGAGAGGCCAGGTCGAGAGGAACCTTGAAGGCGAGAAAAGGAGAAAGAGGTCGAGACTTAGAACGAAGAACTGGACGCGATCAGGTGCGTTTAGGTGCGGGCCCCGTTTTGCATCCTCGCGTGTTTTCGTGCATTCAAATGCCTGACCGATGCAATTTAAAACTCGTTTGGACGAGGCGGTGGGGGCCGGCCGGCTCTCGCCAATGCGAGACACACTTGGCCGATTTCGTGTAGCATCTGGACCAGAAAGGACCAGAAGAAAAAGAAGAAGGAAGAGAGGGAGCGAATAAAAGCCACGGAGTGGCTGAGGGCTGATTCTCAAAAGGAAGACGAGCCAACCTCTGGAGAGGGAAGCAACCTCTCATTGTCCCGGGGAACAGTCCCCTTTTCACCAGGATAAAACCGACGATCCGCCGGAACACCGGATTTCGTTTGCTCAATGAAATGAAAGGGTTCGTTGGAGAGAACTCCCCTACTTTCTGGGGTTCTTCACTTTCGTGATCCTAGAAACCCTCATTTTTTTCGGGCACACAAGAGAGACTTTTAGAAAGAGTATATCCGGTGGGGCTTTGAGAATTTCGTAGGCTACAGAGTTTTCTTTCTGGTACTGTCGGAGTGATCTGCAGTTTCAGAGAATTAGAAAAGTAAAGAGCTGTCTTCTTTGTATTTCGAATCCCATTTTCGACGACTCGAATCAAGTCCAAGTAACTTTTTAGGTCAGAGGAACAAAAAAAGTTTCTCGAAATCACTCGAAAACAATCTGCGGAGGAGACGATCGAGACGATCTTTTATCTTTCGAGAAGAAGGCTTTTGTCGAATTGTCCGTAGACACGACCGGTCAGAGGACCGGTCGACCTCTGATCTTCGCTTTTTTTCTCCCTCCTTTTCTCGCGGGGAACGTCCTGCTGTCGCACTGCTCCCGTCCATTCGCGGCTGGAGCCGGCCACTGCACCAACGCCAAGAAATATACTCGGCGCGGAGCATGGACAGGAGGGATCCTCGGGTGGGACGAGGTGTCAGCCGACCGCAATTATCAGTAATGATAGCCTCGCGAGGGCCCGTTCCAGCGGCGACAGTTACTCGCCGCCATATTGATGACCGGTCGCGCATGAACGAATATACGTGACCCCGCGGGATCATTGAATCATACCAGGATCGCCAGGTTTTCCGTTACCTCTCGTCGAACGCAGAATCACGCGGACGCAGCAATTTCTCCCTCTGCTTCCTCCGTCGGATAAATCAGACAAAAAAAAAAAAGAACGAAAATCTCTCTTTCAAAGTGTAGAAAAATCGTTTTAGCAAAGTGCGTTTCGCGAGCAGAATCTGCATTCCTGTTTCAGAGCTGTTGGTCGATTTTAGAAATTCAGAAAAAAGATTCAGACTGGCAGATTGTTTCCAAAAATATCTGCGACGTCTCAAGGAGTTCCGACTAGGAAATGAAGACGACTTTTTCGACAGAAAACAAATTTCTGGGCGCGATCGCTCGGTACCAGACGACAACGCCACGCCCCCTCGCGAATCACGTGACTCGAATCAACCAATCGTTAATTTTCGTTGCATCAGCGTTGCACCTGAAGAGGCCCGATTTTCTGGCTTACCCCCGCTAAAATCACTTTCAGTGAAAAAAACAAACACGGACACTCCACAAATCTCTCCACAGCGGCGCGTTCAATCTTCCAAACTCTCGATCGCTCCTCCTGTCTCGCAGAAACAGAAAAAATTCGAAGATTCCGCGTGCTCCTGTCCGCGAGAGCACGGTCGCGATTATTCTCGCGGTCGTTGGCAGCGGCTCTCGCTCGCGAGCATCGATGATAATAATTATCGTGTTACGATGAATGACTTTCTCATTCGTCTGCTGCTCGGAGGAGCTTGCCTCTCTCCCGGTTCCCTCGCGTGTGTACGTGTGGTACGAGTGTGTGCCTGTGCGCAGAGAAGATATCGGATCGTTTGTCTCCAACTGTCTACCGTCTGCTTCCGTCACTGGAAATCGCGCGCGCGCACATATATATATATGTGTGTGTGTGTGTGTGTGTGTGTGTGTACGTACGTCGTTACTCGAGCGGATTCCTATCAGTGACATGCAAATCGATCTCCCGGCTCGACCTTTGCTACGAAACAGACGTATCTCTGGTAGACGGTGGTGTATCTGCCAGCCGCGACGTGCATATTTACGCCGGGATATCGTTCACTTGGATCTATACTCTTCGGTGGAAAACGCTGTTTCCACCCTTCGGAGAACATCGATGCCTTGATTTTGGTCTTTCCGCACGACGAATGTGTGACGAACCTGTGTGGATTTGCGTGGAACTTTGTGGCGTTGAATCAGAACAAGACGGTCCATTTTAGGGACGTTAAAACGAACGCGATTGAATCTCTTCAGAGTATATTCGATTTATTTATCGAGAGATCGTCGATCATTTACTTGCTGCACTTTCTTCGCATTGTACGAAATATCTGAATTTCCCTGTGATTTATCCCCGCGAACGATCAAAATAAAATGACACTGGACATGCAAACTGCTGTGAAAAGTATTTCTGAAAACACCGATACGAGGCACCAGGAGGAGAAAACAAAAAAAAAAAAAAAACTGGAAAGGGGAAAGAATTCGAATTAGGACCAGCGACAAGCCGTACCGGATAAAAAGAAATTCGTAATTTATACGTCGCCGTGCCGTCAACGTGGACAATAAATTCGCTGGCGCCTCGGACGGGTCCGGCCGGTTGGACGAAAGATACCCGGGCCGCCTAGGGTGTCCATTATTCCCAGATAATTACATACTTCTCCCTCAGGAATTTTTGAAATGAGTTTCAACGCCAGCACTCCGTGGCTTTCGTCCAATCTACCGTCCCGCTCTCGACGCCGCCGCAGCCAATAAGATTTCCTCCCTTGATGAAAATCCTTGGCTACCATCTTTGAAAATCTCTCCCCGCCGCGGAGAAATTCGATCAGCCGGGCCGATTGTAGTAGAAATTAGAAAGGGAAAGCAGGTCTCTTGTACGCTTTGCAATGGGATCTGCGTCCTTTTGTCCGAAGAAATAAAAGTGTCAAATAATCGGTGAAAAGTCAGAATCTGCAGGGTAAATATTGACTTTAGAATTAATCTTACAAAATCTGACCGGAACAAACAAAAGAAGAAGAGGAAAGAAACTCGGTCAGAGTTGCTTAAAAAGAAACAGCGTAGGAAGCAATTGTTTAAGATACTCTAACACTTTACAGAGTTATTCCTCTAACGACAGAAGGTCTATTCATAAAACGCAATTTGGATAAAGTTTCTGAAAAATTTCTAGCCCAAAAATTCGCAGGCTTTAGCCTGAACTTTTCCTAAACTTCCAAGAATAACACTTTAAACAGAATTCGAACAGAATGCTGTCCCAAAAAAGAAAAATCGATCAAGATTTTGTTTCTGAGAGCGATTAACTTCAAGTCCCGATCAAACTTGCAACGAACCAAACCAAGCGTCGTAAAGATTTTCAAAGCAAAGGAATAAAAATCTCACGACTCCCTTTGTCTGAGATTCCTGTCGTCGAACGGACAGGATCAATCATACAGTTGCAAACCAGCGTGAAAAGCCAGCTTCCGCGTTCCGGTTAACTGTTCGTTCGCACCACCTTCGTCCAGAAAATGAACCGAGGAAAGGGAGCTCGAGTCGAAATCGGGCGAGTGGAGATCGGGAATAGAAGAGCGTGAACGTTAGTGGCCATTAAACGGCGAGCTGCCTTCGTTCGCTCTCGGTCTAGTTGAAAAGGCATCGTCTCTCGAATCTCGCGTGAGTCTGATCGCCGCTCGAACAGGTTGAACAACCCACGTCTCCGCGGTAGCGGTACCAGCTTCTGTTATCTACGCTCCGCTTCGAATCAACTTGGGACGGACAGTTTCTACTAGACGACAACGAGCTGTGTACACGCGAAGTAAGGGAGGAAGATCAAAAGAATGTTCGCGCTTGCTGCTTGTACGATCGAATTTGAACTTGATCGGTATTCCGCGATCGGATTTATTTTGTTGGATCGCGGACTGGTTTTGTCTAATCGTAGCGAGAATTTTGACGATTCTATTAATTATATTATTGTAATTTTGGTTACTTTTTTACTGTGTAAAAAAATGGAGAGTATTGTGGGAATGTTAATAACAAAATAGGAAGATTTAGAGTTTATGGGTTGCAATGGTTTCTGTTTGGGTGATACTGATGAAAGCAAGCAAAGCAAATAGTTTATTAGATTAGAATGGGTACGTGGAGAAATGATAAAATTTTTAGAAATATAGAATATAGAGATCGTGGGATTTTAGGATCATAGAAAATAAAATCGCGAATTCTACAGACACGTAGAATTCTTTCTCTCGTGTCTGATTCTCTGAATTAAAAAAAAAAAAAAAAAGAAAGAAAAAAAAAAAATTCTAACGATCTAAATTCTAGAGATCTCGATGTCTCTCTTCCCATCTTTTCGCTTCAACCAGAATAATCCTCGTCTCACAACGACGAATCGTCGTTTTCATCAAACCGACACGCGCGTCGGATCTTCCATCCTGTTCCGATCTAAACTTATTATTACTTCCCCTCGGCGCGTCACGCTTCATCCCCCAACGCTGTCATCGGGAAGCTCCAATCAGCGAGTATCGCACGGCCGATCTGTTTGCTCGTCTCGTTCCTCCCTTTTGTCCCTAACCCGCTACCGCGCCGATATTAATACCGATACACGCTCAATCCGCGAGCTCTCTCTTACGTAACGCCGGGTTCGGTGTCAACCGAGGCGGAGAGATAACGAGCCTCGCGAGGAAGTTGCCAGGGGGTGCGGGAACTGGCGACGCTTTATCTCACGAGGAAGTGGCCCGCTTAAACCCTCCGGAATGCACGCACGCACGTACAGAGTGTGTTGGTCCATATGGGGGAACGATCTAGGGAGTTAGAGTTAGTGCCGTTGAAGGGTTGACGAAGATTTACAACCTAGCTTGCGAGCGTAAATTTTCAAGCGCGCATATTGTGACGCGCAATGTGCAAGTATGGCGGTCGTCTATGATGCTTGAGCATTTAAAGTACTAAAGTGTGCAAAAATACGTACGACTTTCAATATACTTATTTGATACATTGCAATATGTAGTGCTCCTTAACCCACTGATGAATAGACCAATTGTTTCATTATTAATTATGGAAATAATTAATAATCCAGGGAATTGGAAGTGTTTTCGTGTGTAAGAATGTAATTATTATTAAGTTCTATTTTGAATTATAATTATATACATCTCAGAGAAGGGTGGAAATTGTTGAAAAGAAATTTGTAAAACATCAGAATAGCGTTAAACATTGAACTCAATTTTTGAAAAAAATCTACGTGGATAAAATATAGTTTGATTGTAAGATTTTCACTTCAACGCTGTCTTTAAAAAAAAAAAAAAAGATATTGTAAATTGACATAATAAATATTTTACACCATGGATGATATTAGAGTCGTTCCTCTATGCAATCGCACTAAATCTGTTTCCTATACAACCTGACTCTCCGAAGACGCGTATGAATTATCCGATCATTCGCAACGTAGGAAATTAACGATGCAACTCAAGCTACGTTCGCACCTGCCCCTTCACCTTTTCTCGCCTGACCTTCCAAGAGCGTGGCTCGTTGGGAAAATAAACGGTACCGCTTTCCCAAAAATCCAAAGTTACGGCCACGTTCCAATATATATAGATAACAATCTCCATTCGTTTCTCTAGGCTACACACTAGATACAAGCAAAATTCTCAAAGACAAAAGTTTGATGAAATTTTGTTTCAAAAAATTTACAGGAATTGGTACATTGCGTAAATACTGTTAAGTACGTACGTGATAAATATTTGAAGAATTAATAAAAAATTCAGTTTCTCGAAATATTATCCTCGGAGAAAATTTAAAATCGGTACTCGCGTGTTTGCGCGATTTGTATCGGAAATCTTAATTTTAATTACGTCCTATCTCATCTTTCAAAAATTTCGCTCGTCCGCCGGCGCACGAAGTTCTCGAATCGAGATCCGAGGAGGGACAAAGAGGTATCTGGAAAAAAAAAATCCTAGCCACAGACGGAGATCATCCCGCCGGCGCGGCGTAAAAAGAAGATGATTCCAGAGAGCGGTGGTAGTTTCCTTCCCCGAGGTTTAGGTTCGAAAGCCTCTTCAACCTGAAAAACCACCGCCGTGATACGAAGCGACGCCCCTCTTGCGCTCGACGCGCGTGCTTCGCGAAGGGTGCAGCCGAGCAGGACTTAATGGCGCAAATCGTCGAACAAAAGTCCCATCGAATGGATCGTTTTCACGGCTGTCGTTAACGCGATCGAGCCGTCGAAGGCTGCGGGACTAATAGGAAACGTGGTATCGTCGAATGAGGTAACGTTTCACCACGCCAGAAACGACGACGTCGAGATGACAAGGTGGATAACGACATCGGGCAAACAATGAGAGCCGTCGCTCTTTCTCCTTTTATTATTATTATTATTATTATTATGATGCGACTACAAGGTGCATCCTGCCTGACACTATGATCTCGCTTGATATTAACGTAACGTGGAAAAAAAAGATTGCGAATCTCTGTGTAATTTCACATCATTGAATTGAATGTTACAGCAAGTACTCCGATTTTGATGCAGTTTGTATCTGTGCGCGTTGTATGCGCTTTGAAAAATGTACGACGTAATAACGATGGCGAGAAAAATTACCATGAAAGACGAAGATGTGCAGATTGTAACGATGTCAATGACATCGATCGTATGAAAATCAACTTTGTTTCCTTTCAGAAAGTATCAATTCGTCTGTGTATTTTAATTTTAATTTCGTACACCACGTCGACGAAAATAATACAATACGTTACACTGTATTTCGCAGATAACAAAATTTTTACAGCGCAACTCTCAACACTCGAATATATTTGTTTCAAAATTATTATTAAATTAAATTATTATTAAACGAACGCAGTATCTGTCCCAGAGACTTTCGGCCGAGGGTGTTCACGGATTAACAGTTTCAAGATGCGTTCGAGAGCATAGTTGATCAGAACTCGCATTAGCAGAAATATTTGTACGCGCGTAACGAGACGATTCATCTTCCGTCGAATTGTAACGCAATGACGACAACGACTGAATAAAAAATCGAGACGAGATAGACGAGACACCCTGTACAACTGGCTCGTTTTCCTAAACGGCGAGTCGATCGACTGACCTCGATTAAACGATAGCCATCGTCCAGACAAGGCGAGACGCGATAAATGTTAATGAACCGTTGCGCGTAACAGCGTCAGGAATAATAATCGGTGGAAACGCGGCCATTAACGACGCCTTTGTTCTACCTATAGACTCGCCGTTCGATTATTCCATCGGTCGCGTTAATATCGTAACGGTGCTCCGGCATTAATTAGAGTGCAGTTTTAATTGCGAGTAACCGTAAACCCTGCTGACCAACTTCTTTCGAGGACGAACGAGTACCAACAATCAGAAATGACTCGCAGAAAGTTTTATTCGCGAGGGAACGAAGCATCGACTGTGAGACGTTTCGAGTTTACGTAAACCGGGGGATGGAAGCGAAGAGATGGGGCGATTTGAAGTTTATAATATACAGACGATAGTTATTGGAGGAGAGTAGTAGTCATTATTTGCAGAAAGTTTTATTTACGAGGGAATCAAATATCGAGAGTTGTTAGAGGACTGTAAAATGTTTTGAATTTTTGTAAACCGAGGGATGGAAAGTTGGAATGATTAAAGTTCATAACATAACGATAATTATTGGAGGAGAGTTTACAATATGGTACAAAATTTTTATTCACAATTTCAAGTTTGACAATCGTAATAGAGTCCTTGTTGTTTGTATGATTCAAGTTTACTTAATAATTATTATTATACAATTTGTGTAATATGCCAAAATTGCGACAAAATTTTTATTTGTGAGACAATTTTAAATTGAGAATTATAGGACAAAGAGTGCGTAATGATTCGAGTTTGTGCGCGACACTTAATAATTAATGCAGCTTCTCAAAGAGTCAACCGTAAACACTCGCTAACGCAAATTCCACAGTAAAGAAAAAAGATAGTCTTGCTCAAAAACAACTTGCCACACCCCTCTCGATCGAATCGCACGTTTCGCAATTTCTAAACTTCAACCTCCCCCCGAGATCGAAACGTCCCGCGAAACATCGTAAACGTACGAACGCAAGGAACGGCAAGATCCACTGTTAATTTACGCCGGGTGTCAAGTGGCTAATTCATTTAATTAGGCGCGCGTAAATCAAGCTGAGCGTTGAGCGCGAGCCGGTAATCGGGGCGAGTGATCGGGGCTCGCCTCCATCCTCAACCGCGACGAAAAGAAAGCGAACGAACCAGAGGAAGCAGAACCAGAAGAAGAAGAACAAGAAGAAGAAGAAGAAAGAGAAGCAAAAGTAGAAACGACACACAACAACAGCGGACACACAAAGAAGAAGAACAAGAAGAAGAAGAAGAAGAAGAAGAATCATTCGAGGTGTCGCGGTTTTATCGCGGTGCATACGGCGCCGCGCGGTAATTAATGGCGGATCGACCGATCCAATTTCACCCGATCTTCGGCCGCAAAAATCCTTTCCGCGATAATTGAAAGAACTCGAGCGTCGCCGGCCAGCGAAACGCGGCTAATCGTTTGCAACTCGAGCGATTAATCCGGCGCGTACGCTTTGACGACGTCCTTTTCCAGCGTAAGAGGATTTGCATAATTGGCCACCGGTGGCCATTTCGCGTAGATAGACGCTGCGGCGGCGGCGGTGACCAATCGACCGCTACGGGCCGGTAGCGAGAAGGAGTTCCCTTGAGAAATGCCATTTCCAATTAACTATCGATTATTAGGCCCGCGCCAGCCCTATCGAACGATTACGCCTGTCCCGTTCGCAGAACCTTGATAAATGCTCGCGACGGGACGCCGGCAACCTTCCTCCACGCAACGTTTTCCACCGTCGATGATGATCCCTTCGGCCCCGCGACTCGTCGCGGAGGAGGAAACGATTTTCCACGATGCTCGCATGCTCTTAACGAGAAGGGATTTTTGTATTTTACCTGAATGTGTAATTGAGAAAGAGAGAGAGTTGGTTGATTGAGTGTGGTTGGTTTTGTAAAGATTTTTGTTTGGGAGGGAAGAGGGTACCACTTGGGTACGGTCGGTTTTGTTGATTCTGCTACTCTGCTTCTGGATCTGCGTGTGAGTGTATGTAAGTGGTTTTGTAATTTTACGAGCCTTCGTCGGATAAATTTCATTGCGAGAACCGAAACAATATCTCAAGGGGTAAAACGTGACGAAGAAGATGGAGAAAATGAAAACAGGAGGGTCGATACTGGAATTAATAAAATAGTGGAAATTTCCGTGGACGTTTCGTGGATTTGCAACTGTGTCTAAAGATTCGAGTGATCTTTTTTTGCAAAATGTAGAAACGGAAGCTTGCGTTGTACTTCTCTTTTTGGAGTTTCGCAAAAGATGTTTTATACCACGAATCTCAAGAACAATATTATATTCTCCGTTTATAATTTATCCGTGCTAATTGGAATTTAAATATACAATTTGTATTATATCGTACTATTTTACAATATTACACGTTGTAATTTCACGAGTACAAAGAATTTTATTCTAAATAGTATTTTCGTTCACTAGATGTTGTTCTATTCTGCTCTGTTCTCAAAATTTTACATATTTCTGCACGTTGTACGCGTTTCATAAATCCTCAGACTCGCCAAAAAGCGTACAAACATCCGTCTACTAATTAAAAATTACGAAATTATAAAATTACACTGAAATCTGAAGTCTTCGCCCTTATCATCGACCACCGAATTGTCACATTTCCAATTTTTTTTTTCTCGTTCGTAGATCCTCAACGAACGAACGAGTCACGAACACGAAGTCGAAATTAATTCTTCCGATCGCGCGAAGAGCCAGTCAGCCATTGTTGGCAACAATGTGCGAAACGGCGGCAGCCGTCTGCATGATTTCGACCCGTTAGCCCAATTTCACATTCCACGTCAAGGACGCCCAGAGCGACGACCGGTCGAAGAAGGGTGAGCAAGGAACAAAGAAAGAGAGAGAGAGAGAGAGATATCTCGTCGTACGCACATACATACATACATACATACATACATACATACATACATACATACATACATACATACATACATACATACGCACATACACACAGCTTATTATCTTTTCGCATTTTTCGACCGAGATTATTCTCGAAACGAATGGCCCTCTTAAGGCCTACGACTGGATCATTAATCTAGCTTCGAAGATGGCCAAGTTGTCCATGGCGCGAGCGCAAATCGACCGGGGCCGCGTCCATCGCGAATCCTTTAACGCCGGTATCGCTATCCCCCATCGAATGTCATTATTTTAATTTCGTTTTCGCGTGTCGCGCCGCGATTAATGGCGCGGAGCACGTCCACGGCACATCCGGCTCGAGTTCGATCCTTCACGATTGTCGGAGGAAAGTGACAATCTTCGTCCAACGACGCGTTATTGAATGTATATTACGATACTTGGGCACGACGTTGGGGGATACTTAATGCCGGTTTCGTTGACGAGTTCTTACCGAGGATCGAGATCATACACCGGGAGGGACGATAATTTTGTTTTCGAGTCGGGAGAGCCGAGACTCGCTCGCGTACGCGACGGATGCCGCGATCGAGACCTTGGTCGATTTTTTTTTTTTTTTTGAACTCGATTATTGGCGATTTGGAAATTGTCAACGGATTTTTATTACAAACGTGTACGAAAATCTCATGCAAATATGCAAATGTATCTACGACACAAGTGGTGCAAGTAAAGCAAACTTCAGCCTAGGTTCTTTCTTTTCTTTCAATTATATTCGTACGCAATCCAGTGATTCAAGTTCTCTTTTATCTGTTTCACGTGCGTTCAAATTCTGCCCTACGTATCGCGGGCGAACAATCATGCAAATACACTTTTAGAATTTTCAAGAAAATTTGAAGACTTACAATTAAAAACAAACTCGCGCGACGGTTTTAAACACTAAACCTGACCCAAACCTCGCGAAACCAGCACCCGTTTAAAAACATTTGCCAAAGTAAAATTCCAAACGTGTCTGTCAAACGAGCAACGACGTTTACGACGCCAAAGAAAACACCGCGCAGAGGACGCAGTTTATGGCCTTTAGAGTACCCGACCCGGGCCATCAGCGCGGGTGTAAATCAGTTCTGACAGTTTCCAGCTTACGGCCACCGACGTCGGAGAGGAGGAGAAGCGTCTAGCCGCGATACTCGCGTCTGTTCCGGCGAGAATGCCACGATGTCGATGGTATTGATGGTGCTGACGATGGCCGTGGCTCGGCCGCTAACTACAATTGACTCCGACCTCTGCGCCGCTTCCAGACTCCTCCAGGGAGCCGCTTCAACGGCCAGCTTTTGATTCACTGCCTGCCATAACGTTCCAGGCCTGACAGTTCACGATTCCTCAACGATGATAACCGTCCGGCCGCAGCACGCTCTCGAGTATCGTCCGTTTGCGACAGAGTTTGCTACGGACGGTGCTTCGACTCGCAGTGTCGAGACTTTTCCTTTTCAATTTTCAATCGCGACTTTATCGACGAGCGGCATTCTTTCTTCTTCCGGAGAAGTTCAACTGATCGTCAGTTTCGTGATTTTCTTTCTTCTCTCTTGGTTTCGGAGTTTAACTGATGAATTTGGACTTTGGTGACAGAAGTATTCTCTTCGAAAACTAGAAATTTTCAAGGTATGTGAGAAAGATACTTTTAAGGAACTCAATATAAATACTGTCACAAATTGTTAATACTGATAACATCCAATTATAAATGTATCAATATTAATAACACAATCGAGATGCACGCATCTTTGAATCCACTGAACGAAGCACAGAAAACGAACGAAAACAACATCGAAGCGTACAATGAGGCATCGCCTCCTGTGCAATTTCCAAGAATCATAGAAAGTTAATATCGGGAAGATCGTCTCTGACTTTCACTCTCGAACCGGCTGCACAATGAGAGTTTCCTGTTTTTTTTTTCGTTTTTTAAGTGATACGTATCTTTTGAAATGTACGTCCTTGGAGCACAAAGAGCCATTATGAAAAATCGTCGTGAAGCAAGCAAGTAGCGGAATGAAACGCTCGTTTCAGTATAACTCATACACACGTGCGTGTGCGTGTGTGTATTTCGCGTTGTTAGCGCGTTCGAGTGGCACGCGTTGAACGTTTCGTTGCTGGAACGATCACTTTCGCTGAACGAAACCGTATCGCGGCGTTAAACGGATTTGTCAGTGGCAAAGTGGATTTCGATAACGCATCGATTGGCATTGGCGTGTGCAACGAGCGCATCGGATCGTGAATTAAACGAGTATGATCTCGATATGTACTCACGTGCTCGTCCACCGAGTACGTCAGCTCCCCGTCGTCGTACAGGACGAACCATCTTCTCTGCCATCTCTGGAAAAACAAATTAATTGGGAAAGAACGATTAGTTTTGGCGAAGTAATAATAAAAGTAATAATAAAAGTATTCCATAAAGTGCATAATTTTACAGAGCTATCACATTTATCAAATGATAGAAATAATAAAGACATATATGCGTACGTAGTATAAAACAAACATAAATAAAGAACAAAAACGTTCGTATTCGTTTAAAAACCGTGCAACAAATTCCACAAAATGGCGTTTCGAGACTGACACGCTGCGAATACCCAGATAACTCTGTATTTTCACGAATGTAATTACTCGATTTTAAGTAGACATTTTATACTTTTACTTCAACTTCTACAGACGGACTATCTCGTCGCTTTATCGACGCACGTGGAAACGGATGTGGAGACCTGAGAGGACGATTAGGTTAAAAGGGACGACCGGGGCACAAGGAACGCAAAGAATTCACTTTCGATGACGCCTGGCCGTTTTCACGGAAACATTCATTGCATCGAGTGAAAAGAATTCCGCTGAACCCCAAGGTCGAACCTTTCCTGAACAGAAACGCAGGAGTCTCTGAGGTGTACCCAGGCACAGCAGCTGGCACAATTAGCACGCTGCTGCCGTTAATTAGAAACGAAGCTTAAGAAAAGAAGCCCGTCGCGATTTTTCTTTCGTTGCCAACGGGTTTCAACTTTGTTTCGATTGTTTCAATTTTTGCCTCCAAAGTGACTCAACTGATTTCGAGATTTTCTCTTCCGCTGAATAATTCATTTCGTTTTATCTGAAACGTGACTTTTTCGCAATTTAATCGATTTAATAGAAAAGTATTTGGACGATTGTAATCTGTTATTATTCGTATCGATAAATCTCGATATTCAGTTCGTTCGTGTTTATTATTTATTACATGCGTGAGATGATTATACATGTTTATTTTGTCGCAACTTTTTATTAAATATTTTCAGATTGATCTGTTCCATCAGTATATAATTACGACTGATTATTTATGAAACGCACTGATCAAAGTGTATCTGAAATAAATACACAGATCTCCCAATATCAATGCACACCTCTGATTTCCTCGCGTAGAATATTTTACTATATTACACATAACCGTAGCAATAAATATTAAATGTTAAACGCGAAACACAAATGAAAATATAAAAACTGCGACTACTTCAAAAATCAATTACCGCCTCGATTACCCCCGTCATTGGTCACCCATATCTACCTATGCGTAGTACGTGGAACCAATTTCCACCTCCACGCTCGAGTACACGCTATCTCAACGACATCGAGCCGATAAGCGTGGGCGCATCGAGCGAAACTTAACCACGTACTTAACTGTTTGCCTGCCAGCGACTAGTTCTCGCTGCGAGTCCCTGGAAGCGGTTATAGTTCACGAGGGGTCGATCCTCGTGGGTTGATCATCCGTGAAGGAACGAGACGTCGACGACGACGACGACGTCGTCGTCGAAACAGGCAGCCTAGGTACCGTTGCAAAATCTTCCTTCATCCAAGAGCGAGCAGAAGAAGAAGAAATAAAACGAAAGAGAGAGAGAGAGAGAGAGAAGATGAGATTTCAGCCTACACGAGGCGGCGGTATCTTCATCTGGTAATTATTCAGCGGGGGCCTCGTACGAGAGAGCCACGGCACGTGCGTGGGAAGATCTGTTGGTGGAGGAAGAGGAAGAAGAAGCGGAGGAACAATGCGGCGGGATTGAGACGGCGCGAGAGAAAGCACGGAACCCGGGCCCCGGGTAATCTCTTCCTCGTGGAACGCTGGCGAGCTAGCGAGCTCCGACGCTTCTCTTCTCTTCTCTTCTCTTCTCCTCTCTTCCTCGCGCCGCGTGGTCTTCTCGCTTCGACAGACCTCGCGGGGAACGTGCGAAAATTCGTAGAACCCTCTCACGGTGGCGCGCGCGCTACCGCTACTGTGATACTTCTGAATTTACGGATTAATGTAATAGGTTCATTCGCGAGATCGATTAGATTTCTTTTTTTATCACCGAAAGTGATTTTAGCGGGGGTAACCCGGAAAATCGGGCCTCTTCGGGTGCAACGCTGATGCAACGAAAATTAGCGATTGGTTGATTTAGGTCACGTGATTCGTGAGTAGTAATTTGTTTTGTATCGATTCAAATGTTTGCGTATCGATAAAATTCTATGGCAAAAAAGTCAGAAGAGTTGCTTCTGGACCTTTCTTTCAGTGAGACTAAAATCGTCGTGCAGTTTTTTGTGGATTTTTATACACAAAAATTTAATCTCTTGCGTTTCGTTTCCGGTCTGCTTGTACACTTTTAACGTTAAAAAACCATGTCTCAAGTTTGAACGCGGGAGGCGAACAAGTGATTTCTTAGTTCGATTTTACGACAAAAAGCATCGCAGATCTTCCTCCGTTCCATGAAACGAGAATGAGGATGAAATTGGTGGAAGAAAGTGAAACTTGTAGAGATTGATAAAGTAATTGTATGCTCCCGAGTATATACGTATCGCGCAGTGTCGATCTAATCTGTTGCGAGACACATTCGACTCATTCGTAGCCCGATCGGTAAATCCAACAATCGAAGTCGTGTGATTTTCTGAAACTGCGAGGCACAACTCGTTCGCGATTGTTTTTTATCGCGGAACGTTCGTGGAAGAGTTCGTACGATAAGACGAGCGCAAGTGTTGAAAGAATGGGCTCGGGTGGTTATCTCGGTCGTAACTGTCGGTGCCACGGTGATTCTACTCGTCGATGATCGAAACGACCGGAACGGGTTGAACCAGAAACAGCCTGGCCTGGTGGGCGGTGTTAACGACCGGCTGTTCAAACCAGGAAGATGCGGTAGGTCAGGAATATGCGGGACCCTCGAGTGCACGAAATTACGACGTACGCTCGGGAACGGACCTATTTGCTTTTTTAGCAATTAATTAGTAGCCAGTGTAAACTGTATCTTTTTCCCGATTCTAGGTCGAGCTGTTGGTTGATAACGTTTTATGGACGTCGAAACGATCAGATGATTCGTTGATCAGGGAAATTATAATTTACAGCACGTAGTAACGGTACGTATAAAAATAATAACAATAAATCTTGCAAAACGTGCAGTAATAAATATCTACGTTTTAAGTATTTACAACGCATATACTTTGCACTTGGATGTGCAAAGTAAAATTGCAGTGAGCAAAAATTTATTTCTGTAATAACAGCTTGTATCTAAATACAGGTATGCGCGTAAAATTTATTATGTAAAAACTTTTTAGCAGTTAATAGTAGTAGGTAAGTTTTTAAAATTTTCTTGGACAATTTTTATGAAAAATATCGAATTCAGGTCAATTGATACGAATTTTAACTATGATGATGCGACTGTGAATTTTCACAGTAAGCGATGTAATAATTATGATTGACGATTGCTTAAAAATTTCTGCATTCAGAAATATAGATTTTTCTTTTCAGAAAATATTATGGTAGATACTATTCTTGGTAGCCCCTTAGATGCGCGTTTTTTTTCATTCTAAATTTCCCAGAAACGCACGTACAAAATCCGCGATTCCGGTGGAAACGAAACTCTGGAGAGTGACGATCGACCGAACGGAGGCAACTCCGGAACGCTGACCTACCGCACCTTCTTCCGGGTATAGCGACGATCGTTTTGCATCGCCCACGGATCAAGGACTTCTGGTTTCATCGGCACACGAGCGTCGCGTCGATCATTCGAGACGGGATGCTTCCTCGAGAGGGGAACCTCTCGGTAAAAAAGCTCAACATACCACTTTGTCAGCTTAGTGACACGCGGAATTTCGCGTCGCCACGATCCGAGAGAACGCTTGGACACGAAACGCGTCAATCGGTAAAATCGTTCTCCAAATTCAACCTCCCACCTTCCCAAGTGGTTATTTCGTCGTTTCAGGATCGAATTTTCTCTTCTGCAGCTTATTTTAAAGTTTCTATAGTTTTGAAAATCAACTGTCTTTTTATCACTGAAAGTGATTTTGGCGGGGCAACGCTGACGCAACGGAAATTAGTGATTCGCGAGGGGGCGTGGCGTAGACCTCGAGTAGGAGTGGCGTTGTCTGCTACCGAGCGATCGCGCCTGTAATTTGTCTTCTATCGATTCAAACGTTTGCATATCGATAAAATTTTATGGCAGAAAAGTCAAAACAGTTGCTTCTGGGCCTTTCAATGAGACGAATCGTACTGGGGTTCAAGTCGTGCAGTTTTGTTTTTAATCTCGAAGTAGATTCGAAGTTTTCACGTAAAGATTATTTTACAGTACAACAAATTAGAATTATTTTTATACAATTCCACGCAAGTAGTAGTTTATACGTTAAAAAAAATTCAAAATTATTACACCGCACGGATAAATTACTGCGGACGAATCCTCGGAATATTGAATCGTACTTTTCAATGCAAAAACCCGCGTGTCGAACTTGCGCAACGAGAACGACGGAGTTTTCACGTAATTAGAGTTTTCCGCGTGCTGCACACCGTGTACGATGATGCACAGATAAGAGAGATACGGCAAAGTTGTAGATAGACTTCGAAAAAGGAAAAAAGTTAAAGACACCAGCAAACGAATACAATAGAGCGTTCGAGTATGATTCATGTATCTCGTTACGCCGCTACACGTAAATCGTACGACTAAGGTAAAACCGAGGATACGATTCTCTCGAGAAACCTCACGCCTCGTGTGTATCCTGTCTGCGAACGCTCGCAGTCGAAACATAAATCCGGAATTTCTATTTTCTTATTTACCTTTTTTCCTTTTTCGGAGTTAACTCAACTGCTACACTCTCATTACGCGCACTTGCGTGCCACGTACCATAAATGCGGCTCTACCAACACGCAAGCGTTGTTAAATTCGCTACATCGCATGCCAAAGTTTTTAGCCGTTGAAGTTAACCGTGCAAAACGAACGCAGAGACGTTCGAGCGATTAAACAACATTGAATTTCAGCGGGAATTTTAAAATTCAATCCACACATTTGTGAATATCGTTGGAATTATCTTACTAGTTGATCTTGAAATCAAATATGTTTATCACTCTCTCTCACGTATGTATGAATAATACTGATAAAATTATAAAGATATTCGTAGATTTATCATCTGTTTAAATTTATGACGATAAACAAAATTTGCAACAAATGCAGAAAATTCAAATTTTCCCGTGATTCTCACGATCCCCAGTCAGAGGACTCTGAGGGACTGAAAAGAGAGACTTCTGTACGCTACGTAGAATCAACTAAAAAAACACAAACAAAAAGTATTTAATCGACGAGCAACGAAAGAAGAAAAATAACACTCCAGACGAAATGACAAACTCTCGCACGTTAGACAAAAGTCAGCTAGAAATGAAAGATAAAAATATCGCTCGATTAAAGCGAAATAAAATTTAAAGAAGAAAAAAAAGATACGACAAAATACCCCCCGAAAAAAAGTGTCAGAAATATCTCCTCCCTTCGTCCGAGCGTAAACAAGTTGCACGCGGCGAGTGAAACGACGGCGGCGTCGCGAGCTTATTTAGCATTCGCCGGGAATGTTTCCTCACCGAGCGTTGAAATCGCCGGGTTCCCGGCCGTTATCGCGCCGCGATCGTTCCCTCCGCAGATCCATCGATTACGGAAGTTAGAAAGCGGTCCAGCCCGGCCAGGGGACCGGCCGCGCTTCCAGAACCAACGCCGACGAATTTATTATCGTGCCGGAGCACGCGTTGATGCGCGCTGATGCCTCGGCGCGAGGATGCACGTAACGTCCACGGCGATACCATCGCGATTTAGAGCGGAATGGTTCGCGCGAAACCGACGTACGTGTAACCGAGGTGATCGGCCGGATAACATCGTTAAAACGTATATGCATTCGACGAAATAAATTCCGCGGACGGGGAAGAAGAAAAGTTGAGATTTTAAGTGCCGTCGTGAGAGCAGAAATTTGATTCTCGTCGATTTCACAGGGGGCGGTGTATCGCAATAAATTGGACGCAACGACAATAAACTGCGCGTGTCATTCGACAAATAACATTTTTTCGTTTCGTTCGTGAAAATTTGAATTCGCGCCAAGGATCGACGGTCTAGCGACAGACAACTAGTTACAGTTGTGAATAATTACTGCGCGAATTTCAGACATATATATATGTATATTTTGAAATATAAATATTTCACAGACGCTAATTTATTTGCGAGTCGAAGATGTACAAATTCTTGCACGAACTTACATTACGTTCACTGAAAAACGTAAATAAATCGGAAGACTGAGGCGTTTTCATGAGTCGTAAAAGTTACGACCGTGCACGCGTCCTTTTAAAAGGACGGTGATAAGAAAAGGAATTTCAGTGTTATTTCGTCTCTCTAATTATTACGCAAATGGTATTAAAACGTTACGAGCAAAAAGGAATTCCAATGCGAGTCCGTAATCAAGATCCGGAGAAACGTCCCTTTAATCCTCGTAAAAAAGGTGATCCACTTACGCAATGTGAGCATTTGTACGAGTATTTTAATTTTATATCTATTTTTTAATTCTCCCTTCACCGCGAGATTAAATAATTCCCTTTTCTTTATTGCAAGATCAAGCTCTCTCGCTGTTGAATAAAATTAATTCAATTGCACCTGCGTTTTACGATTGATCACTGAAGTCGCTGAATAATATCATTACACTTTTATTACCGTTACAGCTAGTAAAAAATAAATTGCTCTTGCTGCTGCACAAAACTCGTGTTTTTTTCTGTTTCCACAAATTTTCCACTCGCGGATAGAATTAATCCAATTACTTTCGCTTCCGCTTTCAGTCACTATTGTTATTTTCGCAATAATTGACAACAATTATCAGCTACACCAACGGATGGTTTAATCCAGCCTAAGATGAACAAAGATCGACGATCAAGAAGTGTCGGTCAAGAAGTCGATAATCGCGAAGGAGGAGATCAGAGCAACGGGGAGAGGGAGGAAATGTTCGGGAAGAAGCGTCGAAGGTGTTCGTGACATGGTAACTCGGCACCGAACGTCCCGACTTCCCGTGCGACTTCCTGGTCACCGATCAGCTTGTATCTTCTTCGACTCCGTGTCCGTGTTTACCTCACGATTCTCGCGTGGCGTGGTCATAGCGTGGCGTGCTACCATGCATAGCCAGCCGCTATCACTTAGGCCACCGTGTACACCAGCGAGGAGAATGGGCGAGGTTGCTGAAGGGACCAATCTGACCTCAACGGTAACGTGACCCAACGATACTGCTGGCGATCCCCCCTGATCAAACAGCCACGACTCGCCGCTCGTCCCATCCTCCATTTCCCGCTGGCGATCCCTCGTGGATATTGTCCTCGCGGTGGATTCAGCCTTCCTCTGCACGCGAACCGAGCATCCCTAAATACCTCTCTCTCTCCTCCCCAGGTTAAGTAGCTGCAAGGTATTTCTAATTGCAAGCAGAGCTCCCTCTCTCTCTTCTCATCCTGCTTGAGACGATCTCGTGCGACAATTGGCGATCTCACCAGTTTGACCAGTTTCAGTAAAGTACGATCAATTACTTGTCGCAACAAGTTATCACTCATAAATTACTTTTTATGATCTTATGATCTTTTATATCAGTGTTATGTTTTTCAAAGTATCTCCCGTGACAGTGTGTGTGACAAGCGGATCTAGACTCGTATCTTTTCTGCTGTGGAAACATACGCGCTTTCTTTTGAAACTTTAGGAACGATATTGAGTTTCAGTTTGTTGATTTTAAAATGTTTGCAACGACAAGTGTCAAGAGACAAGTGGTGAAAGAATATACCAGACTTTTCAAAGAAAAAAAAATAGAACTATACTTGTCAAGATTTAAAATAAATGTAAAATATACTTTAGAATAGACAACTTGGCAGAACGTACGTGTAGAAGGAACAATCTGCTACTCAAGTTTCATCGCTTCTTTCGTTACGTTTGCAGTCTATTCGTCATATTCTCACTTTGACGAATTTCATATTACCAGTTTCAGTAATAAACTTTCACAACTCCGATCCGAATTGAATTAAATCGCACGTTGACTCTACAGACAACGTTAAATACTGTAATGAAATATTGTTGAAAAGTGAATTCATTTTCTGAAGGCTATCCCTATCCCAGTGCTTGTGAACAGAGATCAATTTGACATCACAAAAATTGAATTGTTCACTGTACTACACTGTACAAGCGAATACCGTATATACGTGTTATAGGAATGTTCGTATCATACAGATATGCAGAGTATAAAATTCCCGTCTGTTCAATATTGTTAACTTCAATCAGGAAATTAAATACTGCGATATTTCAAATGCCACTCCATATATTTCTCCACGTTCAAATGAAAATCCGCAACGTGCCTATCCACCTCTCCTTCAGAACGACACATGTCAGAGTCATTAATTAATAATTAACATTAATTAACAGTATTTAGAAAGCGCGACGAATTTTCACCAAGTAAATACTACCAACATCGATGCAACGAAGAAAGAAAACGAATCGACGCCGCGCGCATTTCTCACCGACCTTGCAAATCAGACTCATTTATCCAGATCTAGTCAGAGCGACGCGGCGAACGTTCCAATTTCACCCAGGAGATCGTACTTCCTGGTTATCGATTATCTTCGACCACTTAACCGTCCATAACGAGCGGCGGCGGCGGCGGCGGTGCAGCCGAGGCCCCGACGTTTAGTCACGGTGTCTTATCAAGAATGTAGGCTACCGGCATGGTTTTCCTGTTGCGCGAATATATCAATTTACCGTATGTATCGCGCGGATCGATCTGTCCGACCCCATCGATGGCTGGAAACACCCACCGTCATCGTACGCGTCAGAAATCGATCGATCGATTCTGCCGTGTCTCTGCCTCTTCGAACCACCCCCGTCCCATTCCCATCCACCCGCGTAGAACGATCCATTAATTATTAATCGTTACTAGATTTTAGTTCATTTCGCCTTTCCTTCTTCTTTCTTTTCTTTTCTTTTCTTTTTCGGACAAGATACTGGTTTTCGTGCCCGCTGACGTTGTCGATAGGATAATCTGCGATGAAATCGGTCGTTACTTGGGTCTACTTGGACTTCCTAGCGGCTGATTATCTTTCACGCGAGTACGTGGCAACACGACAACGACGCTCTGTCGACTGGCGCTAGTTTCCGAGCTGGTTTTGCTTTTGCATGAATTGCGTTCATGAGAGAGATCGAGGGAGCGTGTGCGAGGTTTCGTTTATCGATGTTTGGACGAGAAACAAATTTAATAAATTTGGCGAATCGTCTTTGCGATAGTCATTTCTGATCGAAAATATTACTTTTGCTGCTTTAAACGGACGCTCAGTAGCGGACAACGCCACTCCCACTCGAGGTCTATCCCACGCCCCCTCGCGAGTCACGCGACCCAAATCAACCAATCGCTAATTTTCGTTGCATCAGTTCGTTGATACAATCTAACACAGTTATATTCGCGCAACGCGTTTAATATCGAGCATTCAAATACATTCCTGAGAGCAGAAATGTATTGTCGTACGAAGAAAGTCGTCAACCAGGTCGATAAATCACCGCTAGCTACCCGATTGTACCGCGCAATTGCAGAATTCATCACGGAAGAATGCCAAGTATCTGGGAGACAAAGATCTGTCCGCCGGTGGAGATGGAATGGCTACCGTTACACGCGCGGCTGTTTACGTGGAATCGATCTCGATCTCGATGTGCTCCACGGTGCACACAGGTGCGAGCGGTCACGATCGACACTCGCAATCGATCCGAAATGCAACGAGCCAATCGAATCGACATTGCTCTCTCTCTTCGAGAGACCGCTTTTAATTAAACCTAGACAGGTGCATCGGAGAAAGCACCAGGGGGGGGGGGACTCCCGTCGAGTGAAAGTCGCCGGCAGAGTCGACGACGAACGCCCAACTGTACGACTTGACTCGGTGAACCGCTTGTGCTTGCTTGTTCAGCCCGTGTCCTGCTAATCGGTTTGCGTTCGCTCGACCAGGCCATTGTAACGCTCCGCAAGGAGTGGTTGGGATAATTTCGAGAGCTTGCAAACTCGCGCCATTTATGGCGTGACGCGAAGAACGAATCGAGAAGTTTGATTTTCTAGGTTCGTTGTCCTCGAATCTTGTAGCGTTCGTCGTTTCTTAATGATTGTAACTCTGCAATGTAATTTAATCCAGCTATTCGATCGATGGATTGTGAGATTAAACATTCTGCGGAGTATCGTTCAATTTTCTTAAATTTATACTTTTGAATTTTATAAAATATCGAGCTAAATTATAAATTAAATTATATTTGAACTTGGAAAGTACGTTGCGAAATTATATTAATCGTAAAAGAACATTTATTGCCCTCTTTTTATACTTTGTTGAATACCAAAGTATAGAGTTTAGAAAAGTGACGAAAGAGAAAATGTCTGACACTTTTTAAACTTCGGTTCTAAACGATTTAAAAGTTTAAAGTAACAGAGAGGAAATTTATCGAAAGAGCGTAACTGAAGCGTTTTAAGAATTTAATCGCTGTTGTTCAAAGGTTCCTCGAGGCATTACAACTTTACATTCACGATGAAAGTCAGATCCAGGCAAGGTGTTCGCTTGCCTGACCTATACTGAACCGATACAAAGTATTACACATTAGAGACCGCCTCCAATATCGGGAAACCTATAATTAGACCGGTTCGTGCCTCTCACCTACGAATGCAACCCTGAAGAAATCTCATAAATATGAGAACAGCAGAGATTAATACCAGTCAATTTCGTGAAACCTGAAACACCGATAGATTCTCCTCCTGGTTCCTGTTGGTCGCGTTCAATTTCCATTTTATTTTTCACTTCGGAGGATAAACACCCTCGTCAATTGCGAGAACGAGAAAATTCATTTCGGCCGCTCGCGATAATAATTATCGACGAGGGAAACTCCATCGTCGATACGTCGGTACGTCGATACGTCGTTCGTAGTACAAGGGAAATTAATTTCGATCGCTCGTAGCACTGACCGACAAAAGGAAAGAAATTTCGTTAACTTTCGCGAGAATCGCGCGAGAGAAAGTAACACTTTCAGTTTTTAAAATAACCCAACGGAGTTATCGCCGAGTACGAAACTTTACATTTCTCCGCTAGTACCGTGAAATAAATTTCCATTCGCGAGCGATTTATCGGTGAATCGACAACCGAAACGAGCGTAAAAATCGGAATTTTTCAATCGTTGATTTTTCTCGGAAAAATTTTTAGGATAACCACTTTCGCGTGCCTAAGATACCTTCGTCGAATTTCGCGATCGCGTGAACAGGTGCAGAGGAAGCTCTCGATATAATGTTCGTCGTCGAGGCCGCACCGAACGCGACGACCTTCTCTACGATGATTTATCGCGTGGTGTTAATTGGCTGGCTCTCTCGCGCGGTGTCCGCGCCCCTCCCGATGCGTTTCGTTCGAACAAACGAATTGTGGATTTTTTCTCGCTGAGAGAAAACGTCCCCTCCTCCTCCAGCTAGCAACGCGTTAAACGAACACGGCAGATATTTTGTAACCAGTTGGTCACCGTGGCTACGCGCCTTGCTTTCATCAAGGCCGAGGATTTCTCTCCCTCCCCGTAGCGTATAACCGCCCGATAACGTCGCGAGTGCACGCGGATTCACCCGCGTTTTCAACCGATCGTTCCTCGATGATTTCTCTTTCCTCTCCGCGAGTTGAAAATACACAGATACGTAGAAATGGAAGTCGAGAAACGGAACGGACGCGTTCGAGGATGAGAGAGGTCTCGAGCGAACGGCAGGAAGTAGACGGAATTCGAATGAACGCGAAAGATGGAAGCCGGGGACCTGGAGCTGAATACAGAGGACGGGTTTGTGCAAATCGGGCGAACCCAGACCTTGAAACGTTGCAACAGAGACGGATTCGTAACATGCGTGTCACGTAGGAGGCGGCACGAAGTTTCTAGAATTCCATCGATTTGCACGAACGTGCCGCAATACGTCTACTTTCAAAATACTATAACGTTGATATATTTTGATTGATCATCGCGTTACAATTATTATTGTCACTGAAAGTGATTTTAGCGGGGGTAACCCGGAAAATCGGGCTTCTTCATCAGGCTTCGTGCAACGCTGATGCAACGAAAATTAGCGGTTGGTCGATTTGGGTCACGTGATTCGTGAGGGGGCGTTGTCCGAGCGATCGCGCCTGTAATTTGTTTTCTATCGATGCAAACGTTTGCGTATCGATAAAATTTTATGGGAAAAAAGTCAGAAAAAATCGTGCAGTTTTTTATAATATTAATAAATTCAAAAATAATTCTCAAATTTCCACATTTCACACGTCTTATTTTTAGTTTTCTCCATATTTCGACAACTGAAAAGAAAACTTGAAAGACGCTGACTTCGATTTTTTAACCAAACAAATTTCCATTTTATTCGTCTGGACAGTGACATTGCCGATCTGAAACGAGAGAAACTAGTATCGAGATCGAATCGTTTAACGAAGGAATGAAATTCAGAAAGCGGGACCGACGATGAAAAGACGGTGAAAAGGAGAAAAGGAAAAGCAGCTCGTCGATCATTGTTCGTTACAGGCGAGCGGTCTCCGAGGTTGTTAGTAATCGTCGCTGGAATTCCCGAGCCGGGAATTACAAACGAGCATTGAAACGATACGGATCTGTGGTTATTCAGAAACGGGCGAGCAAAGTCGCGGGTCACCGCGTTCGCGGCGCTGTTCGCGGCCCGCGGTTGAAAACAGCCCGCGAATTCACCTGAGGCGAGACGATGATCAACGTGTCGACGACTGTGGTTGATTTTTATCTTCACGCTCTGCCGGCCGTGCACCGCCGGTAATTCGTCGCTTCGCGATTATTTAACGGGCCACACCTGCTGGAAGGGTCAAGTGTGCCGTGTCAAGCGTCAAGTACCCGCTTTCAACGATAACTGTACGCGCAATTCTCTTATCAGCCAAACGCCGTTCAACGAAAATTCCGTTCCTGAGTCGTTTGGCGATTATTTTATTTTTCTTGGAAAAAGAACTGTGACGCTCGTCTCTGTTGATTCGTCAGCCGAAGACGGATTAATTGATCGTACTTTTGCTCTCACCATTTGTTCGCATTGAATAATATTTTAAGATAATCTCTTGACCAGAACGAGCTGAATGTAATCACTCGTTCATTCATCGAATTACTTCATTTTCATCCGTATCAACTTGCGCCACATTTATACTCGAAACGTTACACTAATTTTTTAACAGTAAAAAGAAGTACATCTGCAGCAATAACATGCAGTGAAATTCAAACGAATTAAAATTATACATAATCGGAAACTCTGTTTCTCTTCAATTCAACATGAATGAATATAAAGTAGATTGTAAAATTAAACAAAACAATCGCAATAACCCTCAATTTCTTTCAAACTATGTAGCAACTTTACAGTAGTCGCAGTGAATTTCCCATTAAGAAACCAACAGTTTTCACAGTTTTGCAGAAAGTTTCGCTGCTTCCGAACGAACGCGACTCGATAACCTCTCGCCCCGATTTTCCCCGCCGGATGGAAATTCGAGTTTCGCCCACGTGGACTCACCTCGTAATTCATCCGCGCCGGGTTCGCGAGTGCGAGGACGATGACGCCTCGTAATTCCCTCGCGTTGCCACGAGGTCCACACGACCGACACCGGTGTGTACCGTTATCGTCGGACAAGAGAGAGAGAGAGAGAGAGAGAACACGCGACATTGAAAGAGGTCGGGACGAATCGACGATTTTCGCGTTTACGGGGGGAAAAATTTAGAAACTGCGCGGCTTTCGCGCAACAGGGACGCTCCGCCGCGAGGATAAAAAGTAGCGAAGTGGGAACTTTCACTTGTAGGAGCTTCGCGCGGTAAAGCGAAGCGACAGTCCTTTTAATTCTTCGCTCCTTTGTGCCGATTTCTCCAAAGGTCTTCTTCTCTAACGGAGACGACACTCTGGATGGCTCGTTGGATTTATGTACCTCTCGCGAGGTTATGGCAATTAAAACCACAGAGAAGCGGCCATTTTCCAAAATGTCACGCGAGTAAGTGCTACACGTCCCGTAAATTTACGAGTCGACGAGATCGTTGTCGTTTTAATTATCGTTGGAATTATCGACCAGTCGACTGTACCGCGGGAGAAACCAAAGTGGCGGAGACGGTCGGGAAAAGTCGACGACACGATCGAAGAGGAAGCTGCCGAAATCTCTGAAAACGTAACTGAAAACTCTACTGTCAACGTCCAAAAGACATCGACATCGAATCTACCTAATTCACCGGTTGATATCCATTAAATCGTCCATTTTCTGCGATCGATAATTAACTGACAAAATCAACGGTAAATATTTCAAATTGCTGAAAAATAATACAGTGCACTCTGGTGACAACGGACCCGTCGCGAAATCTCGTCGACGACTAAAAATTCGTCTCGTTTCAATCTGTCGTTTCCATCTTTCAATTCTTAACTTTAATTCCCCGATCTTTTTAAGTTTCCTGCACACTATTTGAAAAGTAACGCTGGGACTGTCGACGGTTGAAAGCACGAAATTTCCATCGGAGACGTTAAAGTCCAAACGCAATTATTTAAAAAAGTGATTTAACAAAAATTAGTAACTGGTCAGTTTGACCACTTTGGTAGTCAAATCGAACGAGCAACAACAGCCTTCGCACAGGAGAACGGACGAAGAAATCGCGTCGCAGCTCGACCAATCCTCTACGCGTTTGCACCGCAGAAAAGACGAGTCGGCGCATTTATCCCGCCCGGCGTACGTCTCGGCCGATATTTTCGCACAATCGTCTATGCAGATCGTGGCTGCCACGGACGATGACGAAGGAAGGAAGCCGCGCGATGCGATACCAATTACAGCGGCGGACACGGCCCGGCCGTGGCGTACGGCCGATGATGTTTTATGGGGCCGGAAGCGCGCGGGGAAGATTAGAAATCGAACCGATATATCAAACCGCCAGAGAGCACACGGCCGGCTTGTTCGATTCGGTTTTTACGCTCCCGCGCGTCGCGTCGAATTACAGAAGAATGCGTTTCGATCGATACTGCGACATCGCAGGGCGTAATAAAATTTGAAAACGTTCGAAAAACGTTCGAAAAACGTTCAACGAGAGAAATTGCAAAATACACCACGTCGTGCAATTTGTCGATTGTAACCTTTGACGTTTATCGTTCGAGCGTTTCGAGTGGGGTTTCGCAATTTATTTTCTAAAGTGGAATTTAAAAATTCGAACAAATATTTCCTATACATTCCATTAAATTATACAAACGAATAATAATACAAATAGCACAACGATGCAACAGGTAATTCGAAAAAATTCCTTTCACGAAATCAACCATACCTGTGCCGATAAACATAAAACTCCTTCGGTATTAAAATTCCAATTCAACGAATCGACGACGCGATCGACTGTGAGAAAACCGAACGCTCCCGTTCGTAGAATCGAGGAGGAAACAAAAAGCATTTAAAGCACCCGTTGCCTTCTTTCCGTTTCTGTTCTGGTTCTCCCCGTCTCTTTCGTCTTTCTTTTGTTTCTATTCCGTTGCTAGAGCATTGTCCTCGCGGCGCGAGGAGTAATGTAATGGGGTCCCGTACGAACCGGCTACGCCATTGTATCGGGATTTATTGGACGCGCTCGTGGACAAAGGTTTGTCACTGCAAATTATGATTCGTACGCGTATGTATCCCTTCTCGTTGGTCGCGAGAACATCACCGATCAATTACCACCTTTCCGTTTCTTCTTTTTCCCCCTTTTTTCCTTTTGGATCGTGGAATCGAAAAAAAACATTGGCACGCACGTATTTTCTTGCCTACTATCTCTTAATTTAACTTTTTCTGATGTTTTTGCCGTAAAATTTTATCGATACGCAAACGTTTGAATCGATAGAAAAGAAAATTACAGGCGCGATCGCTCAGTACCAGACAACGCCACTCCTACTCGACGTCTACGCCACGCCCCCTCGCGAGCCACGTGACCCAAATCGACCAATCGCTAAAATCACTTTCAGCGATAACAAAGTGAAATAAATCACGGCATTTGAAACGTGTTTAATTAGATGTACATGTAGTAAATTTCACGAGTGAGTCATTGAAGTCGTTGACCACGACGATGTCAAGTCGTACTAAAATAATTAAAATAATTAAAATAATTGAAATAAATGAAATTGTAGCAATTAAGAAACTCAAGCGAGATGATCCGCTCCGGAGCGGAGAAAACTTTGTGAAATGCATCGGTACAGGCAGCTCGTTCGTGCGGATATCTCCAAGCGGTGTACAACCACCGCTCGTAATCCGCGTTTCGCGAGAAGAACTGTAAACAAGAGTCGCGAGGCACGTTCCACGAGGCGCGAAGCGATGCAGGTACGTCGTGCACGCGCGCGTACAACTCCGGGCCTTGATAAAACGCCACCGATCGGATTACTCTCGCTCGGCTGCTGGCTGTAACTCGCCCAACGTCGCTCGAAACCGAGCCACGTTACGCAACGTGGAATAATATTACGAAAACTCGGACCGAACGTGAATGGAATCCCTGTCGTTCTTTCTCCACCGGAGGGAACGATCTCGCGAGGATCGATCCGTGCAACGACCGGCATTTACCAACGGTTGTAAACGTCTGAAGAAGAATTTTCAAAATCTGATCCGGCTTCTAGTCTCAACTTCATACAGTTCGTGCAAATTCTACCCACTCCCCCCCCAGTTAACACTGGACTTACTATCAAAGTGTAAAGTTCTTTTCTTTGGATGGAAATTTTACGCTTTCTGGTCGTCGATAGTTCCAGCGTTAGGTGTCGTTCCCAACGGGAGGACGATCTTTTTCGTGTATCTCGGGAGAAACGAGGGAACCGAGTGCAACGGAGCCGGTACGTTCGTTCGAGGAATTTCTCGAGTTTCGAGCGAGTAGAAAAACGCGTTCCTTTAATCTGAATCGTTAAGTAGCGCTTTTCCTTGTATCCTCAATTAACGGTAGTAGCGCGATAGCCGCTTCTTCTTTTTCCAAAGTGTCGTTCCTTTATCAACGACTCGCGCGGGTCCCCCGGCTTGTAAACTACGGGGACCCGGTGCGTATCGACCTCCCGTTGTCGACGATACGTCGGCCAATCGATAGTTCGACATGCCTTACACACTTTGCTACTTAGATCGTGTCCTCCCGCGGGACATCCTGCCGCGATAACGACCCGTGGCTCTTCGCCCTGTCCACCTAGGGACAGATAAGGGGCCACTTTTCACCGGGCGGCTCAACGCCCGGCTAGTTTCACCCCTATAAAGAACGCAGGCAATTGCCTGTACCTCGACTTTTTACCACCCGTCGAATTTGCATCTTGCCACCGTTCGCTGCCATTACACGCAACGCAGCAGTGGAACGGTATTTCTTAACCTGTTCGTTGTAACCCGACATGGATCGATCTCTCCTTTGTGAGAAACGATTTTTTGTTTTTTTTTTCTTTCTTTCTTTGTCGTCGCGGATTTACAAGACGCGACGATTCCTTTTTTTTGTTTTTTAAATAATCGACAAAGGTCGTCGATATGGGAATTTTATTTCGAAGCGTAAAGCGCTCCGTTTGAACAATTCTGAGATTGGGAGATCGTCTCGTTTGAGTTATTTGAGAAACTATCGCGCGAATAACGTCCAATTGTTGTTCGAATTAACGTAGCCTCGAAATAGTCGTATTTTTTGCGTCCAAGCGAATCATGTCATTGTTTGATTATTGAAATGAATTTTTGTTTTTTATAATTTGAATTTCACCCTCTGCTAGGGTTAGCTGTTGTTTCACTTCGATGAATTAATTCAAACGAAAGATTGATTCGACTCGGGTCTTTTCCCCAAGAAAAATAACAAATTAGCGTAAATGATTCGCTATTGTGCTCGACTCTACTTTGTACACAGAAACAATGAGATATGTGCGTATACAAATCTCGTAAAAATAGCATTACTCACGGTACGTACACCAGATAAGCACGTCATAAACGTAAACCACTTGGACACTTACCTGAAACAGACAAAGTACAATTGAGATTGGTCAAACAACATTGGGAACGATTTATTGATAATTCAACGATAATTTAAGCGCAATTTAAGTAAAATTTTGAAACTTCATTTTCTTGAAAACGTATAATTAAACGAACAAATTTTACCACCAATTACAAAGACATTCCATGTACATACATACAGTTATCATCACTCTCTGTACTTGCACAATTTTTCCTTTACAGAATTTTACAGAATTTACTCCAACAACAAAAATTTATAGTTACACAGGAACATCTTCCAGCCAATTTTTATTCGCTTGTAAGATAACAAATACACGAATAAAATATCTTTCGATGATAAATGTCATATTTATTTACGAGTCGTCAATAACTCTAATAAACCATTAGAGTTTCAGGGCCGGCCGTCGTAATAATTTCAAGAGGTATAATTCATGTATGTCCGTGTAAACACACACATGACGCAATATTTAGTATCTAATACAAAACTAATATATCTAACTTGCACGAAACCAAGAATACATGCACGCGTGAATAATGACCTGTTCCAGCAAGAGGTGAGAATGCATAATGTGTGCCACGTGATGATGATGATGATGATTGATCGCACGTGGTAAGGATATGTGTTCTGCGCGTGAAATGTTTAAGAGCGAGGTGTAATTGAGAAACGAGAAAGCTGCGAGAGGATCCTCCGATTGTGAGAATCGATCGAATTTGGAATAAAGAGGCAGAGAGAGAGAGAGAGAGATTCAAACAAACGAATGACATTAAGCGATTAAACGATTCATCGAGTAAATTGAAAAGAACAATAAGTAAAAAGTTTTGCGCGTTGGTACATTCAAATCACACAATTTGCATTGTATCAATTGCGACGGTCAAATTAATTATCATAAGTATCGTTGAATTCGAACATGATTCGTAAACGGAATAATAAAAATTTCGAAATTTTTTACACGTAGATTTGCAACAGCGCGTTTTCAAACTTTTGAATGATTTATCAAATTCTTTAACTTTTAGCGAGTATTTTTCGAACAAACTTTTTATCACTTTACGAGTAATAATAATAATAATAATACAACGTAACAATAACATTTCATTTTCTATCCGAAACCCCAGCTTTATAATTTTAGTCTCCTGCTGATGTCAAGTGAAATTTATCCCACACTTTGCGAGCAATCTAAATTTATAAATATTCCCAGCGTTCGAGCAAAAGCATTCCAACGATCGTCTCGGAAATAAATCATCGGAAGGCTCGAAGAGGACACGTCGAAGGTCGAAGTTTACGTGAACGCGACAACAGTTCGTTTAACGGAACGAACGAACGAGCCTCGTACGCGTAATACCCTTCAACGTTAGGAGACGACGCGACGTTAAATGGTCTCCGCGCACTGTGATTTCAATCCAGCCTGATTTGCACGTTGCCCGGACTGACGAGCGACGAGGAGGACGCCTCTTCGCCTCGTGCTGATAGTTACGTAAAAGACAGAGGTTAAAGGACATTACCGAAGATCCCGGACGTAGGAGCGCGAACACGCGAGAAACGTAGTACGTTACGCAACGAACTACACTGCACGGAATATCCTAACGAGGCGACCTTTCCGAGGCTCGACTACCGCGTGGTATCAATCAAAATTGGACATTCCTCGCCGTGTGGCAATAAGTAATTGGAGAAAGCCGTAGTACCGAGAACCGCGCGTTGGAAAACTTGATCCCACGACTCCACTCTCAATTCTGACTGGACGAATTGACACCCCCCAGAGGACACACTCTAAAAGTGATTGGACTTCTTTTCAAATCTTTTAAATCTTCCTTCTAACGTGACATGAATTTTGAAACTTTTTGCAATATATTCTTGTGACGTCAAGAGGGAAATGGAAATATGATAGAAACAAAAGAAACGAATTTGACAATTGTGCGATACTTGGCACGACCTTCCCCCCCCCCCCTCCGCGATACAGTTTTTAAATTCATTGATATTTGCAAATTGTCCCCAACAATTTTTTATAACATTCATGCCCGGAGATTTGATTGGTTATTCATAAATTTTACTGCTTTCACGATGTGCACAGTCGTTATCGTTATCAGGTTGAGAAATATACTCATTTCCAGCAATTCGTGTTAATTTGTTCGTTGATCGTTTCAATATACTTTTTACCGTTTAATTTTATTTCCCTCTTACCTCGATAACCAATACCTCCCTACGGATCGACGACTCGGGGGTAGTTGCTCCTTTGGTAAATCGTGATGATAAACTTGACACTAGAACCACCGAGTACTACCAAGGTATGAAAACTGAGTCAACGATGTCAGAACGCAAGGAATAGGAAAAGACTTGTAATACGACAATGAACGCGAACTTTTTATTCGTACATTTTACAAGAATCGTTCGAATCTCTGAAAAACGCAACGTTGCCAGTCCGAGAAATTGTCACTGTATCTCGCACGAACGTTGCGCTTTCGGTAGCCCCCGTACGACTGACGAGCGTAAATATTCGGAGTCGTTCGATAATCCTGCCTGCCTCGAGTGCCGCGCAGTGTTTACATTCTCGGTTCTGTATTTCCGAGAAATAACCTATTTCTGAGATGTGACATTCAACGCGCTGCACGGCTAAGGACACTGATGTTTACGATTTGGTTTACAACTTTGTCCCGGGGTGTACGTTTTTGCTTAGCAAAGTGTATCCGAGGAAATTGAAAATAATCTGTACGCTTGTACATTTTGGACAATGTAATTATCAAAGTACGATCTTCCAGCACGACTTTATATTTCATTTCCAAAATACTAGAAGTTCGAGCAAATGGTGAAAGTTCTTTAAAAACAGTGTAACAGAGAAATTTATAAATGTTTGTGGAATAGAACGTTTCTTTTCGACAAGGTTTGTACAAGTCGTGATACAATTATAACATTGTAGGAGGTCATTGTGTGTGTCTGTGTGCTTGAAGACTGTCGTGCGAGGAGTGGAGGACAGAACAGCGTAGCGTCGGAAAAAACAAAAGAGCGTGGCGTCATAGCGTAGTCGTGAAAAATAAATTATAGATTTTGATGTAATATCGCAAGTCACGTTGTAGTTGTAACACATTTAGCGCGCGCAAGCTATCTCACGTATCTAATTGTAAGCGTCTTTAAATCTACTTCGTCTCCAAAAGAATTATCCCAGGAACAGAAACGAAAATTCAAATTAAACCAGGATCGAGCAGGTCTGCAAATTTTAATGTCCTTTGCACGACAGTATAAAATAAAACGTACGTGAAATATTGAAATAACTTATCCAATCCAAATAAATACAAATGAACGTAAATGAGAAGTAAATGCAGTAATTAACAAATCTCAATGTTCTCAAAGTTCACAGTATGTGACGACATCGATCACGTCCAAATTTCTTGCTAACTTCGAGCTGTTATCCAATCCAAATAAATTCATTTCGCCGTCAAGCCACAAAGATAGCGACGGATAAATCTCGAGCTGAACCAGGAAACAACGTTCTCGTGATTCGCAGTATGCAGCTACCTCCGATACGCCGAGGGAAACAAGGTGATTCCAGGGGAACGAACGAATTCCCGTGGAATTTGCGGGCGAATACTTTGGCACGGTGCCGAAGCTGGAAGCTTGGCCTGGGCGGAAGGGGACCTGGAATTCTTGGCGCGCTAAATAAGGTCGCGTTGCAGCCTGGAAGCACCCCGCAGCGCCGCGCAGAAACGCGGATGCCTCGCTTGGAAATTGCCTCGGAATTTTCCGCGAAGAGAACGGAGGAATTTCACGCGATTTTTATCATCCGCGAGCGGCGACTAAATTCTACGGTCGTCTGGTCGTCCAACCTGGGACCGCGAAGCTTGGTTTGTCTGGAACTCGGCGTCGTTTTTCACGCAACAGCCCTCCCTTCCTGCGCTGTCGGAGCAATTAAGTCGAAAACCAAGCGATTACTTAACTTACGATTAGCTTAACGATGGCTGAACTAGATAGAAAACTCCAGTGGAACTCGATAAGGTTATAATTCTTCCATGATTTGTACAATTCATACGTGTATATTACAAGGTAAATTTTTTGAATCTCTGAATGATCCAAAGTTACGAAATGTCAATAAAGAATTAGATGTGTAAAGAAGTTTCACATTTTCTGAGAGCCTAGAATAGTACAAAAATTAGTATTATCACTGTACAACTCGTTACTAAAAATCGCTACTGTGCACGTTGCTTTCGTATGTATGCGGTAAACTATTTATAGAAGCTTCAGACTTTGCCAACACAAAGTCATATTATCACTGAAAATGACTCGGGCCTCGTCAGGTGCAACGCTGATGCAACCAAGATTAGCGATTGGTTGATTTGAGTCACGTGACTCGTAAGGAGGCGTGGGGCAGACCTCGAGTAGGAGTGGCGTTGTAATTTGTTTTCTATCGATTCAATTTTGCGTATCGATAAAATTTTATGGCAAAAAAGTCGTCTTCATTTCCTAGTCGGAACAGTTGCTTCTGGGCCTTTCAGTGAGACGAGTCGTACTAAAAAGTTGGACGTGCCAGTACTTGTTCGATTCACTTTATAAATAATTTATTAATCAATTTAATAATAATTTTATTTATATTTGCAAATAACAAAACGTTCGAACGACAGAAACTGAATTCGAACAACGATCGTTCCGCTCCCGCGCCTTGGAGACACCGGAACAAATTTCACGTTATATCGCGTTACGCGTTATCGTCGTTTAGCCGGCTTTGAACGAGGAGATCGCGCGAGGCGAGCAACCTCCCATCCTTCACGGCTCGGATCTTGTCCGCGGGATCCACCTTCCTTCGCGGCTCGTTATGCAACGCGATTCCGTTCGACGCCGAACCGTTAATTTAATTCGCGCTTTCTACTTAATTAATCCCAATTACGCGTGGCGCCGAGCTATGGCAACGAGAAGGTTGGAGGCTCTGCTCGACTCGCGCGCGATCAATCTCTCTCTCTCTCTCTCTCTCTCTTTCTGCTTCGTTCTCTGCCTCGTCCACACCTGAGTGCCCCTTTAATCCGCTCCCCTGGCGATGTCTCACGTCGCAGGCCCGATAAATTAATGACTGACGGCGGTTATTGGCCGTTAAGTCGATTAATAGCTCCGGGTTAACGAGCCGAGCTCGTCTTCTCCCGAAAGCGTGGCGACGATCTCGCGCCTCGTTGCGAAAACGTTTACGTTTTCGCCGTGAAATCGTCGGCTGGACTCATTTGGTCACGTTCGGTAACTGTCAAAGTGGTAGAAACGAGCAACTCGTAATTTTTCAGAGAACAGATTTGCAGAAATGGATTTTCCATCCAACGTGCCGTTACATCTTGGTTGTTTATGTTCAGTAAAAACGTACAAAGTGCAATTTGGAGGAATAATTCATTCTTCACGGTAGAATGCTTTCTTACACGTACCTACGTGCACATAACGAGGTTTCGAACGAAATTTGCAATTTTCGACTTCACTCTCTTCGACGATAAAAGATTTAGTCACCTTCGATCTTCAACGTACAACAATTTTTCTCGCGTGAAGGAACATTCAAGATGATGTGACGTTCGATCATTGGAACGTTCTGTCATTCACTTCGGAGAAATCACCTCGCGCGGGAGACAAATTTACTTCCTTCGAAACACGAGACAAAACCTCGAGAGCAATAAAAATGAAATTCGCATTAATCGGAAGCGGAGTCGTTGGCAGCCGTTCCAGCAACACGTCACGAGACGTGCGTCCAAGGCAAACTTGATCGCCGTCGATGCTTCGAAATTATGCGCACGATACATCCGTCGTGTTCCTCGATGTGTGTACTACAAACATTTTAAGAATCTATTTACATAGTCGTTCGGGAATCGACGTTCTTACGGCGCGCGTCGTTCTCGACGGACCACTCAACTCGTCGTTCCCGGTGATTGAGAACGCGACAACGAGGCTCCACGCGAAAACTCCGTTAGGACAGGCTTGACGAAGAATCCGAAGCTGAGGTTCCATCGTTCCAGGACGGAACTGCGACTTTTCCACGTAGGAGTTAGCGAGAGAGAAAGAGTTGGTAGCCGAGAGTTAACCAGTTTCGTTTTCCACGTTGGAAAACACCGAACACGGGCGCGAGACGAGCCACGGCTGCGCACGTGCTCGTTTTCAATCAATGGCACCCCTCGTGTAAGAGCACTCGACATTCTCCTCGCACGTGCCGATGGCAGTAACCTCGAAGACAATGACATGCCGACGACGAAGCGCGTCGCCGCATGTAAATGTAACCTTTTGTGAGTACCGGGTGGAAGACGACGCGCGCCAAGAGAGAGAATCGCGCCGAGTGAAAGGCGCGCGACGCGTCTCTCGATTCCGATGGACTTGCCCCCCCCCCCCTCCTCCTTCTCTCTCTTTCTAATTCAAAATGCCGGGACATTCGACGAGAGAAAAATTGAAGATATAACGGTGACAGTTTTTCTGTCAATTATCACGCACTAACAATGTAAAAAAATAAAATAAATACGCTATTGAGGGTATTCACGAGTAATCTCGTTTTTCTGATACTGTACAAAATTTTATTTTATTTAAATCATTTTTTCAAATTATTGTCACTAGATGGCAATGTTTATCAAATTTGAAAGAAAAAGACATCATTTGTGGCTATTGTCTCTAATACTAATAATGTACATATATTGATGATGTAAAATATACCTGTACTATAATATACTGCAACATGTTGATAATGTAAAATATTGATATATGTTGATAAAATATTGATAATGTAAAATATTGATATATATTGATAATGTAAAATATTGATACATGTTGATGAAACATTGATAATGTAAAATATTGATATATGTTGATGAAACATTGATAATGTAAAATATTGATATATGTTGATGAAACATTGATAATGTAAAATATTGATACATGTTGATGAAACATTGATAATGTAAAATATTGATATATGTTGATGAAACATTGATAATGTAAAATATTGATACATGTTGATGAAACATTGATAATGTAAAATATTGATATATGTTGATGAAACATTGATAATGTAAAATATTGATATATGTTGATGATGTAAAATATACCTGTGCTATAATATACTGCAATATAGTACTATAATATCATATAACGCTATAATAGAACTATGATACAGTATTATAATAACGTACTATAATATAGTACTATAATGTAGTACTATAATAATGCAAAAATAAAATATACAAAATAAAACAATTTGAAGAGTGAAAACATACAAATCGAATGGTAATGTTCGCAAACGCGGAACAACAGAATTGGGAGATAAGATTTGAGAAATTAGGTAAGCTATTCGAAGAAAAATTTATCGCATCGTACTTCTGCAAGCTTGAATCGAATTTCCTTCAAGAACGTGACAAACGAACCTGAAAGCTACCGTGTTATCAACCAGGACCCTGAAAAATGGCGGACAATCCCTAGCCACGTCTTTCGCGCATTCGCACGTATCCTCAGACCGTATTACGCGCGTCAGGCCGATTATTCATTCATCGATGAATTATTTCCCGCTGCCGAGGAGAGAGGGCCGATGCTCGCGGCGCCCTTTTCCACTTCGCGGCGAAGAATTCCGCGTTCCCGTGGGGTCTGCCCCGCGCGGCCGGTTATTTATCGCGCAATAAATTGTCCGCCAATAAATAAAAGGCTCATTACGGGCAACAGCCCGTGAAATGCGCGGTGCGGTTGGAAGCGGCGAACAGGCGATCGTAATCGACCGTAATTCGACATCGCGCACCCTGCTTCGGGGGTTTCTCTCGCGAACGAGACGGAAACGGAAACGAACAGTTGCGATTTCTACTCGTCGCGCTTCTATACATTCCTCCTCCTCCGCTGCAACAAAATTCGCGCTCGTTTGCTTTCTTTACGTAGAACAGTTCGAGAATTCGTATTCTAAATTTCTGACGCGTGTTTGTAAGGCATGAAGTTCTCGTTTCAATTTGAATTTCGTCAAATGGACGTGTACTTGTATATTTTGATTTATATGCACGAGTGTACCTACTACTCGTGTGCATTAATATATTAATAGCAAGAATATTCTTATTAACATTCTTACGTACAAGCACACACGTATATTATATTATATTGTATATAAATATATGGCAATCATGCACTATATATATATATATCTGCAATATTATTAATGTGCTAATGGAATAAAAATCAGATATATTAACATGTATTAATATACACATTGAATTATATTAATATATATTATTACTCTTCCATTGATACATTCACATTTTATTCACATCGTAATACCAATACATTCACGCGATCATTATATTGCACAACAAAATATCAGAGTATTCAAATACATTCGCTGGTAGCGTGTAATTTCCAAAACAGATGCAACGAAGAAGGAACAAGATTCGAATAACCCGGTCGTGGAAAGACAGGAAAGCCCACCCCTGAATGATAACAATTGTCCGAGAGAGAGAAGATAAAACAGAGAAATGGCGCGGAATTAATTATTTATCAGTAGCGTGTTCGAGGATGGGGGCTCCATTAGACAGAGGATCCGTTGATCACCGGAAAAGGGAATGGCATTTCCTTTTATCGTTCCTACGGCCATCCAATTAATTGCACCGGCCGCCGACAAAAGGGTGCAATCGTGAAAGTATCCTGTCGAAAGCAGCGGCTGAACCGCGTGCCTCGCGGCCTTAGAACGGCCCTAGCCCCTTTCCTCCCCCTCTGCCGGCAATTAAGCTAATTAAGAGCAATAATAGCCACGCGATAATTACGGGATCGCGCGAGTCTCGCGGAGGAGGGATCAACCGTCTAATCATCTCAGGGCCAGGTAAACTGCTGCTGCGATGGAAATTTGTAACGAGTCGGGCGCCAGAGAGAGATTATAGCGATACAGATTCTGGTGCTTGTTTCGTAACAGCGATCGAGAGTTGTTACGTACGTAGATTTGTGACTAAGAAAATGATTGATGTCAAATTATATAGTATTGTAACTGAAACAGATTAATTGTACAACACTGTACAATTGAAACAGATACGGAGGATAGCAGATGTTGAATCGAACTTCAAGTCTATCAAACGCGAATTAATATCAATATCTAGAATTCTACAGTAAAAAACGCAGCAATTGCAACAATTAATTTTCGCAACATTTTAATCGAAAGATATCGATAAAATTCGAGCTCGAAGAAATCCGGATCCGATTCTTCTCGATCGGAATCTGCTAGACAAACGCCTGCGTCCGTCAACGTCTCTCTGTTGAGATTGAAAAAAATGACGCGAGTGAAAGAAGCGAAATGGCGAGGCCGACGATTTAAGAAAGTCGCCTTTCCTGTTTTTTTGCTAGCGGGAAAATCTGGATTCCTCCGGTCGAGCCAGTTCTTTCCCAACCGCTATCATTATCTCGGATTAATTCCGCGGTGGCCTTTCACCGTCAAACGTTTCCCTCTTCTTATTCGCTTCTTATCGACGCCTCTTAACGACGGACGACACACAGGGAGAGAAAGTCGCCTCGTCTCGGTCCTCCTTCCAATTATCCTAACAGTACACATCCTACGATCACGAATAATTCGCCTGTATCTCCCGGAAGCCCGTGTTCCGTGGGCTCGTGGTTATCTCGATTTCTTTCGATGCGCCATCGAATATTTCCAACATCGAGTACTTTACTTTAGTCGCTACTTGCGAAAATCTAACGTACAAGTAGCAACGAGTAAGTAGTCAATTATATTACAACGCCGCGTAATCACGATAATTATTATTAATTGTTATTTATTGCGAAATAAATATATCGGTCGTTGTTTTTGTTCAGTCTGGTAATTCCAGCCGTGAGAAATTACGAAAAGAGTTGAAAGGAAAAACTGTCTGAGAGATGTCGACAAATTCCTTTTTCCTCGTTAGTTCGATGATTTTCACCGAGTGGAAATCGAATCGTCGCGGCGCTTTTCACAGAGAAAGCGTCACGTTCGCGCGGTTTCGACGTTTTCACCGACGTTTTCGAGCAGGCTGCGCCACCGGCTGCCGAGAACTCGGCTAAATCGCTGCAATTAGCCAGACAATCGGTGCAATTAGCGTGGCCTGTACAACCCTCTGGTGTCTGGTTGGCCGCGCAAAGTTTTCGCAGCTGCCACGCTGGAAACTCTGGGGAAACCGACGTGAAACTGACGCGATCGCGTCTGCAATACAAAGAGACGATCGCGTTATCGACGTCTCGAGAAATTTGCGTGATTTAAATTTAAATTTTATTACAATTTTCTTTCTGATAAATATATAGACGAGCATTCAGAGTGATGGCAAGCTCTGTTGATTATTATGATACTCCAAGCTCGTCAGAAATAAGCGACGAATCTCGAAAACTGTCCGCTTTTTAGAGAATTTCAGGGATATTTTGACACATTTTCCGATGTCTCTTGGACTTCCTGTATCGGTTTGCTGTCTTCCACTGTAAAAAAAGGATCTCGATTGAGAAGAGAGAACGGTTGTGAATATTAGCTAATATTTTACAATTGCGACGAAACTTGAAATTTGCCTGAAAATGCCTAGATCGTTCAATCATCTCGAGGAGGCAGAATTTAGAAATATTTCAACGTGCAAAAATTATATCAGTCATTTATTTATAATTTTCTAGTAAAAATTTTTCGGTATAAACTGAAAAGCTTTGAGCTGTCCCACTGAATATAAATATCTGAGTAAGAGCTTCGCGTTCTTACACTTCTTATCCCTCGTTCCAAATTTGAAAGGAGCATTTAATAAAAGCGAAAGAATTACAGATTAGAAACGATCGAGCGTGTTTAGAGCGGGGACATTGGGAATAATGGAACGGCGAACAGTTGGACAGGTGGCCGAACGCAGAAAAACTGGACTTGCGGCTTCATTAGAAGAAACCGCCGACACTTTCGCCGACACGCGGGGAACGCACGACGATCTCTTCGAAGACGACACGCAAGAAAGGTACACACGCCGCCGTGTAGAAAAATGTCGAGAGTTCACGGGGAATAATAACAAAAAAAAAGCGTCTCGAGGAGGAGAAATTCCGCGCGAAACGTGGCTGAAAGCGTTTCTAGCGTTAAAACCCGCGATCGTTCCTAGAAAGTAGACGACGATTTAAGCAATCCTTCTAGTTCCAATTGCAAATCTCTTGACGCGATAACATTCGAGAACGTGGTTGGAACTGAAAATTGCAGCGACTCGACGTGTTTGGTTTTTGCGGAAGTGACAATTTGATTTCCGACGAAAACGTGAAATTTGATTTGGAAAATTAAATCGAAGGGGCACTTTGTCTTGACGTGCAACAAAGGAAAAGTGTTTTAACGTAAATAAGAGTACTCCGAACAGAAATTCGATTAAATGAAATACTCGATGATTCTGCGTTGCTTCGAACGACCCGAAGTTCTCAAATTATCCAATTATTTCAAACTAGATATTCGAAAGACAATAGCAGCCCAATCGTCCTCTGTTGACCATCTTGTACCAGCGCTGAACTATCACGAACGAAAATTCCACTCGAAAAAAGAAGGAGAGGACAGCTAATAATCTAAAAATCAGCGCTCCGTCTTGGCCAAAACGGAGAACAACGGAGGATGCTTTGACAGAGAAGGAGCAAAAGGACGAGGAGGTGTTGTGTCGCGGAGAGCTCTCTCGTCGAAAGGACGAAAGGAAAGGGAAAAGCAAAGGTAAAGGTAAAGGTAAAGGTAAAAGAAACGGAAAGGAAAGGGCAAGGCAGTTCGGACAGTGGCCAAGAGCGAGCAACGTGGCGCGCATGCAGGCGTTCGTCCCGGTTCGTCGACCTCGTGTGGAATGCAAGGCATAACCTACCGTAACACCACCACCAACGGCACCGACGCGTCCATCGTGCTCGTCCACCGGTCCACGCGAGTGAACCACCTGCGAACCAACCCTTCTCGAGAGGTTCCCTCGACAAACATACGGTCCTTCTTCTTCTTCTTCGTCGTCGTCGTCGTCGTCGTCGTCGTCGTCTTCTTCTTGTCTTCGTCCATAGCGAATGACTCATCTCGCGTAACGTGTCCTCCGCTGTTTGCCAGGCGATCTCGAGTACGCGGTTGAGTACAGTCTTAGGAGTCTCTCTGGTCATCGAATGGGGGGCCACCCTTGATTTTCAACGCGCGTCGCGCGTTTCCTGGTAACGTTGAACGATTCGAGCGAAATTTAATCGGAATTTCGTAGCGAAGGACACGTAGAATTGTGGAAAATACGAAGTTCGAAGGAGCACTGAAGTATCGAAGCATCGAATATTTGCAAATTTGGCAGCCAGCGATTTGCGTAAAAGACAGCGAAGATCTCCTTCGGAGTTTTATCTCCTTCGCGTTGTACGTAGATGAAATGATCGAATCCGTTGATTTTCAAAGTTTAAAGGATTCGATCGATTTTGACTGTTGTAAAGCAACGTCATAATTGTCGCGATAAAAATAATTGGCCGATGATTGTTGATAATCCGTGTTACAATTATATTGATAATTCGCATGTCTAATATAAATTTATATTTGTTAGAATTTATTTGCACGTTGCATCTTTACTTCACATTCGCAAAATCTTCAGACTCGCGATAATAAAATTGTTACAGCATGTGAATCGAAGATTCTAAATGTAATGTCGTAGAAAGGATTATTAGACTTGATCTCGATTCGGAGAAAATGATCGGAGAGTTCCAAAGAGTGTTGTGAGACAGGTGTTGCTTCGCTTCGGCCTAAAGCGTGGGCTTTGAGAAACCTTCAAAATTCGAGCTGAAATCTGAATTTTAAATTTCCAATTCGAAGTCGCAAGCCTCGCCACGGTTGTAACGATCGTCGCGCTACGAAATACACCTGCCAATTTCTGATCAATTTCACGAAACACCTTTTCGTCGATTCAATATATCACTTTCGCAGTTCCAAAACATTTTTCATATTCCATACAAAATCGTTTGATCGTAAAGTCAATTATTTCGTAATTCCACTCGTTTTTACGTTCATTCTGGCGTTTGTTTCACCCACTAAATACTACAATGATAATAAGAGTAGAACACTTTGAATATTTTTTAAGTAACGACATAAATGTTTAAAAATATCCAAGAATAATCTAAAATATGTCCAGGAGAATTTCCACGGAGTTAACGAGAACGGCAATTCCGGAGAATGTTCATTCCTCGTCGGAGAGGTCGTCGCGGAGAAAGAGAAAAGTTCGAGAGGCAACGTGGTTGGAGAATTTCCAGAAAATTAACGAAAACGGTAATTCCATTCCTCGAGAGATCGTCGCAGAAAGAGAAAAAAAATCGAGAGGAAAATCTGTTGGAAATGTCCATTCGTCGAGAGAAAAACGGAAAAAGAAAGAGAAAAAGAGAAGACGTCGAGAAAAAGGAGGAAAAATGGTCAATCGAATTACGTGAGATTCCGGTGACGCGCGAACCCGTGCTGCCGCGACAGCGAGATCCTTCGAGGTGGTCTTATCTCTGTATAACTGTACCTGTCCGCGGCAGTCCGCGATTGCTCACCGCAACGACTATTAGCGATTCTCCCGTTAGGATAAATACGTGCCAAGCGCCAGGGGATCGTAACGATTAATGCCCGATTAACCTGCTCGGCCGCGCAGCCGACGTTCCAGAATTTCACGGAAAACTGCAGTTAGAGATTCAAACGGTCCGCTTCCGTACGTATCGTCGATAATCGCGTACGATCGTTCTCCGTTTGCTCGAGAAAGTTGCATATCCTCTTCCTCCGGATGCTTCTTCGCAAGTACAAACACGGCAGTAATCGCGCATTTAGCAAATTTTAGCAAAATTCCCGATTTTCCCAAGCTTTCTGAATTTCTCAAATTTCCAAAATGTGAATCAGGCGAATTTTCTCAAAATTACCCTGAATTATCCCTAGATTTCGAGTTTCTCAAGCTTCTGCCAAATTCCCAAATCTCGCGACATCCCCCCTGGCATCTTGCCAGCTGCAATTACGGATCGATCGAGATCGAGCACGAGTTCCGCGATCGAACGGCGTCCAGGAGCCGCAGATGTACACTCGGGGCACTTTCTTCGCGCGCAACAGTTTCACTGAATGCATAATAAATTTCGCCGGACGTTTAGCATAACGCGGACAGCCAGTTCGCACGCGAAACGTTCGCAGCATAAATTCCCCCGGAGAGCCGATCCACGCGCGTCGTCGCGGGAATTTCGTGGATCGACAATGATCGAAGCCCCGCAATGACGACGGGACTCGCCTGCGAACGAGGTACAGTTACAGAGATAAGACCCACCTCGAAGGATCACGATTACGAGCTGCTGCTCGGCCCCCATCGTTCAACAGGATCTCCAACGGATCCTACGTATCTCGGTTATGCCGATCCACCTAATTCCAGATCCTGTTTACAAACAGCTTCGCGATAACGGGGCATCGCGTAATAAAGTGTTGCGCAACAGCTTCCGAAAAAAAAAAAGAGAGAAATAAATGAGTTTTCAGATCACTGTTTGCGTGAATTACTAAATTTTAAATTTTAACTTTGACCGCAGACAATTTCTAGATTTGCAAATTTGCTGCTCTGCGATGTGTGATTGAAAATATACGCGACTTTTATACTCTTTTGCCTCGCGTTAATCGTAAAATTTCATAAAATTATTAAAGACGTCAGATTCAATCGTAAAGAGACAACGTTTGTACACTGTTGAAACAAACTGGGTTTGAACCTTCTCGAGCGTCTCTCGATGGAAAGAAGGTAACCTGCACCTTGGCAACTGACGATAACCTACTTGTATAACGACTTGCTCGAGTGACTCGCAATCAGTTGCTTCGTTTGAGTATTTAACACTTTTTGACGTGTTGAAATTGAATTTACGCAGCGTGCAACGTTCAAGTTTAAAATTTTTTAATCGCTGTTAAACTTTATTCGTCTTTCGTCGAACCTCGTTGTTCCATATGATACAACAACCTTTTAGCACAACCAGACATCGAGAAGCTTCAATTGAAGCACTCGACTGAGCGACTGAACGGAATTATCTCAGAAATTGAAACAATCAATTTTTCATTCGTCAAAATATAATTCCTTTGAACACGAACTACGTAGTTCGACGATGAAAGCAAGGTTGATCGTTTCACTTTCTAAAAGACTCGATCATTCACCTGAATCTTTCGTCCAAATCGTCTTTGCCAGAGATCGAGCATCGACGTCTTCGAAACTTCAAACTTTCCAGCAGATCACCTTTGAAGCCGTCGTTCTTCAAACGGGATCAAACTATCTCCGACAGTCTCAAACTGAAACACACCGTGTGTTCATCGGCCCCATTGACTCTAGAAGAGAACACAAGCCGAGACGCGTGATTTTTCCAAGCGAATATCTCCCGTTAGGCCCCTGCCTAATTGCAGGATCGAGGAGGCGTGCTTAAAAGTGCAGGGGTCACAATACACCCTAATGACCGCGCCACGAACCAAAAGTCCATCATCAGCTTCTTCAAACGCCTCTCTCTCTCTCTCTCTCTGTTTTTCTCCTCTTCTCTTTGATTTGCTAACCGGAAGTCTTTAGAGTACCGCATTTAAATATGCGCGTGCGCAAGATGCACAATGATCCTCCAAGTCCTCCGGCTAGAGAGAAACATTAATGGAGATTCGCTTTCACCAGTTTCTCGCAGCCGACTAGGTCTCTCCTCGTCGTTGTGTGTTCGTCGTTAACGTTCCTCCTTTTCGTTTCAATCATTCTTCTCCTTGTTCTTCTTCTTCTTCTTCTTCTTCTTCTTCTTGTTGTTCGTCGAAAGAGATCGATGAAACCGACCTTTCATAACCAGCTCCTTGTGACCTTTCCAAGGCAACGTTGTGACGTGTGTTCTCTCTCTCTCTCTCTCTTTGGTTTTCACGTGCTTTCAGATACTTGTCTCCTGTTACACAGAGCTGATATACAGTTTGTTCTTGCATATATATGACACTTTGCATTATTAGGTGTAATATCAAAAATTAAACATGAATAGTATAGTGCAACGTGGTACGCGAGTACAATGTAAAAATTTGCCAATATAGAAATATACCACGCTTGGTATTATTCGACAGCATTGGAATTGTTAGTATTTTTATACAAATTCGTATATTTCTGTATTGATCTTTTTTCTTTTTTATATTAGTTTTGCAACTCGCAATTCTTACGTTCTTCAACTGCATACGTTGTAAGAAAACGTTGATTACGGTAGTCAGCCATAAAGGATCCCCTTCAATGGGTCTCTTCGCAGAACTCTTCGCCAATTTTTCAACTACATTAAACCGCGATCGGTTGTACGAGTTGTAATTTACTAGACGCAGTAAATGAAGCCGAGTTTCGAGCGCTGGCTGTCTGGATGAATCGAGGGTTTCGATAATTGAACGTTTCTTAATGAACGTGATTTCGTACTCCGCGGGGCCAGAAGAAGAGCCTTCTCACCGAGTTATGCAACTGCGAGTGATGGAACGGTGACGAATCCGGCGCGGCACAGCGATTTAAAAAAAAAAAAAGAAAAAACACTCTGAAACCATGACGAAGGTTGACACGTACGAGATAAAAGTTTCAACGTGTCGCGATGAACAAGATACTACCTCGTTGATGATCTTGGTCCAAAAATAAATTTTACCGCGAACGCTGTTAGATACGGCAATAAAAATGTCAACGAGTTTCGTAATTCTTCCATGTTAGATAAACTTTGTAGATTTCTCGAATCTTAAAATTGCTCCTGAAAACAGATAGCATTCGGCTTCTCTGAAGCAACGAGATTCGAGATATCGAGCGTGTTAACATTTCTGATAACACCGGTTACATCGCCACCGATTTCGTTGCGCAATCTTCGTTATTGTTCGCTCGCAGATCTCTGTCCGTCTCGTTCGCAACCGTGCGTCGCGAGTCGATACCCAACGCGGCATCACGCGCGAGAAGCTGCTCGTTCGAGGAGACGACGTGGATCGACCTTCCAGCCCGATTCTTTGTGACGTAACAGCGTGCTGGAATGGTTACGCGGATCGGTTGAGTCATTCATGAAAAGTTTCGCACTGCGGACGCCCATGTAGATGCACGATACAACACCACCGCTGTTGTGTGTCCACAGTGCCAATCGTGACTTTGTTCTTTCTCGCTTCTCGTTCCAGGTCTACGTCTGTTTCTCGCCTCGCGATGCAAGAAAGTCGACCGCGATTTTTGTGAATTTTAATCCGCACGAGTCGAATCTCGTCGGATTTTTCCAGTCCGAAAAAAAACGACACGTTTGCATAATTTTGCAATACGCTCTGCTTGGGAATGAAGGTGTAGTTTTCGATAGCAGCTCGCTGAAAACTCAAAACGATCGAATTTTGTATAAAGACAACTCTTCCTTTCTCTCTTTCCAGAACTTAATTCTCCGGCAAATACGATTTTCTCGCAAATGTTCCTCGATTAAACGGCGGACGTAGATGTTACAGAACAGGAATGAAGGATAGAAACTAAATATCGCACAAGATGTGCGAACGAGATTCTTTCACTTATCAACGTTCGACATTACAGAAATGAAACGACACGCAGAGGCGCGTAAAGAATTCGCGCGAATCTGGTTCGCGGGGTCGACTCTTTTTTCTCGCGAAATCGCGTCGCACGTCTCGAGCGAAGCGGAATGTAGTCCTGGATCGAGCCGTGACTCAGCCTGTCATCCGAATCACCTTGACGAAAGCGATTCGAGAACACGGCTCTCGGAGATTCGCTCTCGCGCGCGCGCGATCCTTCGCATTCCAGGTTAAAACCGCGAGGCGATCACATCGCGGATCACGCCCCGTAAAAACGTGGCCGGCTCGTTAAAGAAATTAGTCGAGCCACGCTGCCCGTGACACGATCGTCCGCCATTTTCCTTTGAAAAAGCAATACCCGATCGGGAGGGACCTCGCTCGCGTTCGCCCGATTCGTGTTTTGCGCCGCGAAACTATCACGTGAAACTCTACCGCTCTACTTCTTTCGACGTTGTTTCTTTCTTGCGATAATTCAGTGTCCAACTGAGTACAGTTTTCGTAATTCTTCGGGGGGAAAAAAATGTCCAAAGTCCTAAATGACTTCTCGTTGCTTCCAACGAAAGTTTAAGAAACGGCGGAGGATATTATTTTTCCAGAGATTGAAACTACTAAAGTATCGTTAACTCTTGTATGTCACGCTTGTTCTAGCAAACTCGCGATACAACACATTGCCGATTGCTTGAAATTTAAACGACATCAGCTACACGGTTAGAAAGATGTAATCACTCCCACTCGAGGTCTACTCCACGCCCTCTCGCGAATCACGCGACCCAAATCAACCAATCGCTAATTTTCGTTGCATCAGCGTTGCACCTGAAGAGGTTACCGATTTTCCGGGTTACCCCCGCTAAAATCACTTTCAAGAGTTAAACGAATTGGAATTGGAATCGTGTCACCTAACCGCTACTTTGTGTGCCTGTACAAAGCTCGGTGACGCTCTAACGTCCCATTCTATTCAGTCCTAGTTTTCCAACTTTTCCAAATTCCAACGCCTACGCGGTATTCCCCTGCGCGTGTTTCCTTTTCCAGACGCAGAGTCCCACCACTATCGCAGCGGAATATCCACGGAACAGCGTCCAGAAAAAGAGAGAGAGAGAGAGAGAGCGTCCACGGATGGGAACAAAGTGGCGCAATGACTCTTCGGAAGCACGAATTGGAGTGGACTCGCGGAACGATGTAATATTGTAAAAGGGTATGGCTCGCGCGCGGCCGCTTTGAGAGAGAGAGCCACAGCCAGGAAGAGTAAGGCAGCCGCGCGAGTGAGATCCTATCGGCTGATATTCAATGCGATATAACTCATTCTAGGTATGGGCTATCCCTCGCGCGCATCGGGCGCTTAGAATTCTTGCGTGTACGTATAGGGGAGGATCGCCCGTGTGTTGGATTCGGTTGCCGCGGTTGTTGCACGATTTAATTCGAAATCGAGGGAAACTTTCGTGTATATCCATGTTGGCGTAAGTAACCGTTCAGCCACTGTGATGGGGAGGCAATTCTCATGTTTTTCTGCGCGGAAATTTCTGTGGGAAAAGGCGGGAGAATTCGAAATGAGCATTCGACGGAGAAATTAATTTAAAAAATTAGAATTCTAAGGCTACGCTGATGATTCATTTCAGACAACTCGAAAGATTTATTCCAGATGGGAAGGTAATAAATTTTCTGCTGTGAAATCCCACACAGTTTTGTCACAAGGAGATTTTTGTTTTTTAATAGGATACAGTATTTACACGTTTGTTTATTAATTCACAACTTGCACTCGATAGGCAGAAACAAATGACTAGATTGATGATTGATTTCCGTGTTGTTTGACGTACGAGTCGAATTTATTCGATCTGTAGAGGCAGATTTTCAATGCAGAAACGAGTAGAACGAACCCTCACTTGTGGCGCAGACCACTTGTCTCTGTCGAGAAAGGAGTCTGAAGTTTTTGGGAAAAGACCAGACGAGATTCCTATCAATTTTTAAAACTCTAGGCTCGCTTTTAATATATATCACACTCCCATTCCGAATGGAAACTTTACAACTTTATAACTTTTACATTTAACGAACAAAGTACGAAACACACTCGATGAAAATTAACCTCGAACAAATACATTGTCTCTAGACAAACAAGACGTCACAAAAGGAGTTATTATTTGCTTCGTGAAAAATTCCGAGGTGTAATTACGCATGCACATCCTCCCCGGTAAAATGTCCGAACCGCCGACTGAAATCTCGAATCGTTCGATCATTTGTACACTGGAAACGTAGTTGAGCAAACGGAGGAGTAACGGTTATCAGTGTTGTCTCGCCTCCTTTTAAGTAACATCCCCCGAGTGTAATCCGTTAGTGGCCCAAATAAATGTCATTCGCGAGGCTCGCGGGCCGATATGAATTAATTAAAACTCGTTAACGTTGCTGGACAAGAGCGGAAGGCGGACGGCACTTTCGAACCGTGTCCGTCTCCACCTCGCTACCGTTACTCGATCCGAATTAATTCCGACCGTTCCAGTTGCCTCTGGCTCAATTAGCCATCGATATTTCAATTATTCGTCCCCTGAGGATCTCGTGTCCTTCTCTTTTTTTCTTCCTCTCTCTCTCTCTCTCTCTCTCTCTCCCTCTCGTTTCGTCGTGTTTGCCGATTTAATTGGACGCCAGCCTCGACCCAATAACGACCCGCTAATATATTTCGTTCTTGCTTTTCCTTCCCGTCGCTCGTTTGCTTATCCTCTCGGCGATGTTAACTCGGGGGTATCGATTCTTTGCACGAAGTGTTTAGGTGTTTAGAGCGGATTGAAAATCCAACATCGATACCCATCTAAGAGTCTGCGAGGAGTTGAGCGTAAAGATCTAATTGAAGAAAAATTAAATAAACGTATAACAGATCTGTATAGTCGCAGATTTAATAATTATCTGCAGCAGTGACTGTCTATAATTATTATCTATCTATAGTTATTAATTCTTCGATTAAATCTAATTTTAACAATTTTCACGCTTTTTACGTGTACTTCTACTTCCCTTTTATTACTTCCCTTCAGGTCTGCAACGCTGGTGCAACGAAAATTAGCGATTGGTCGATTTGGGTCACGTGACTCGCGAGGGGGCGTGGGGTAAACCTCGAGTAGGAGTGGCGTTGTCTACTACTGAGCGATCGCGGCTGTAATTTGTCTTCCATCGATTCAAATGTTTGCACATCGATAAAATTTTGTGGCAAAAAAGTCGTACAAGTTTTTTTATTTATTCTATATTCTATATTCTCTCACGGCACCTCTATCGTATGAAACATTTACATTTGCACTTTCAATTTGCTCGTACCTCGTACCACTTTACAACGCTTTCCAACGATCCCCAACCACACTCGACCAAACTCCTCGCAGTCAGTAAACCAAGCAGTATACGTCGGCACGACAGCTGTTTGAAGGAAAGCATCGACAGAGCCAGCCTGGCTGAAATATCGCGTCGAATGAAGATTCACGAAGCTCCAAAGGAAATCGAGGTCTCGCGTTTGCATTCCACTTCCGGTTGGGACACGCGTGCTCGACGTGGCGACCACCTGTTGGCTCGTCAAACGACACGGCTCGATAAGAACGTTCGATCAGATAGTCGACGCAACTCTCCGCGCATTTACATACACATGTACATACACACGTACGTACGTACATATGTACAAATAAATGTGCGTTCGTGATTAGCAAAAAGTTCAGTTAACGGGCACCGAGAGGAGCACGGTGACTGGGCGAAACGAGAAAGACAGCGAGAAGTCAACTCGAAAAGCAACGCTCGCGGTTTTCTCGAGGCGAGAGACCTCGTGATAAATCGCGAAGGTGCAGCGGTGGCACGTGGCTTGCGAAACAATCCCGCGCCGACTATCCTGTATACTTGCTACTTTGTTTCACGCGGAATGTCGTGAAATGGCGTTTGACGACTAAACGGCCCCCTGGAATCGCAACGCGCCACTCTAAATTGGACACGTGCGTATATCGTTTCCCGTTCGCGCGCTTGAAGAATTTTCATCGACATTCGGATCGTAGAGCACTTTGATTCAACTCAACAGAGTGGGTGAGCGGGAACCTTTACGCGTTCGCGGGAAATTTGAATATTCAGAAAATATGCACGACTGTCGCGATTAGATTAGATTGATAAAGTACGAAACCAATCCGAGAGTGTATGTAAAAGATGTTGGACAAAGTCGTGTGTATTTTTATATTTTCGCAATAATAATAATAATCAAATATCTAAAGCAAAATGTTACAGTGTCGATGAAATTTCAAAATGTACGGTTTCTTTTTTACATTGGTACAAGACCTTTGGTAAGTAAGTATCCTCCGAGTTGCAACGTTCGCATAAATATCCGCAGTGTGATAATCACGGCGTGCAATAAAATTTCAAAATATTCCGCGTAACACGCGTACGTGGCATATGTACGAAAGATATCAAATGTCAAGCCTTTAAATTCGTTCACGAATGTTTTCCAGCTGTTCTAGCTTCGATAAGTAAAAGTCTCCGTAAATAACGACAGCGAGTGAAATTTTAAAACACGCGTTGTATCTGACACGCGTAATTCTCGAAATCCAATAACAAATGTGCGAATTCTTTTATGCAGTAATGTTCAATAAATTGACGGGGGGGGGGGGGATCGTTTCGGCGTATTTCGAGAGATTGTTGTAAAGAGGAGGTTTCGAATCTTCGAATAATAATGTGAATAAATTTAACATTAATTTTGACAAGAGTTCGATTGTTACGATACATTAATAAAAAATTTTAACAACGGTTGAATCAACTGATTGTACAAAAATTGTAACATCGGAAATCTGATCTGGCGATCCGACGAACCAGTGAAAATAGTTCAAAATTTCAAGAGCCTGGTCCGAAACATCCGAACGATTCCGCGAGCGAGGAGGCCGGAACACGAAAGTGAATTTTTCGAATCGAGGTCTCCGGCTCGTGCCGCGCGGAGGACGTCGACCTTAATTCGCTGCTAACGACTCGATTGTTGTCTGCCTACCTTCTGCCATTACAAATGGCAAAACGTTCCCCGCCGAGGGATCCTGGAAACACCGGCGTTCTTTTTTCGCGTTCTCACGGCATTCCGGTCGCTGGCGCTCGCGTAGTCGCGGTTTCTCAAGTGCAAATTATGATCCGCGAAACAACAGCATCACGCCGGCGCGATAGGCAATAGCGCAATAGGTTCGATCCTGTTATCTCGTTGCTCGCGCGATCGTCGTGAGGATATTTTCTTTTCCCTCCCCTTCTCCCTCTCGCGCCGCGACGTGAACTTTTGTCTCCGCTTTCGACGCGCCTTTCGCGGATTATCGATTGCCTCTCGATTGCACGTTGAAACGCTCGATCGTTTCTGATGTTTATCCGATCGCCGAGAGATCGCCGGTGGAATCTCGCAGAGTCTACGAATAATCGTATAACAAAGCACACAGGATCGTTATTTCACAAACCAAGTGTGAAACGTTTGGCGTTTTACGTTGTCTCTCGAATTCGTTAGGAAATAAATTTCAATGGAAATTCAATCGTCACCACGATAAAACCTTCACAAATACACGTACGAACTACGGTTGATCGAAATCGAAGCAACTTGAGGGATTGGTTCGTGACACGACGAGGAACGCTAGCTTGAATATGTTCAAAAATGTATAAAATGTGACAAAGTCCGAGACAAGGTACTCCTTGCGAAACTGAAACTGCACGAACGTCGACGATAATTATATGCCTCTCTGCGTTTACGAACCAAGACGTAAGAACCTAGCAAAAACTGTCTCGATAATGCGTTATGTAAATTAATTGCCACGGTTTCGCAGCGTTTAATTCATCTTGCCTGTGCATTTTCTATGTGTGTGTGTGTGTGTGTGGTCGTGGGACAATGCTCGTATCCACGAAGGATCTGAGAGAGCAAACGGCGTGCTAATTAGATTTCCACCTGCCAGGGGTTTAAGGCGAGTGCGCGAGACACAGAAAAGCACCGTCCGGAACTAGTTTGCTCGATTTCAGCCGATTCAGCGCTTCGAACAGGAACGTTCGACGCTCCACAAATATCGAAACAGGCGAATCGCATTGACAAACGGCGCTCGTACTCAGGAACGCGTTACGCCCGCGTGACGCATATTAATTTCGAACGCGTTCTGATCACCGTTAATTAGAAGGTGCGCGAAAGGAGGGCACTCGCATTCGCGACTTAATCGCGTTGCAAAGTGTAACGAGGTGACTTTGCTCCTTTTCCAACTTTCGAGACTTACTTTAACGTTTAACTCTCTCGGCTTTACGCGCGCGAACACATTTTTTTGCTTTCCTGCGTGATGCGCGGAACGTTCAAAAGTATCGAGAACAACTAATCACGTGCGTAATTATCAATCACTTTATCGATTCTGTACCATTCCAATTTCTATAAAATCTTCGAAATCTACGGCTCCATCCACGACGCAACGCGCAACGAACGCGGAAAGCGACAGATTGTTGCGAGATACGCGTCGCTGATAAAACCCCCGGCGAAAGAAACTAATCCGTCCGAGGACGATAGAAAACGCTAGTTTCAATTACGCGGCTACCATTTTCCAGCCGCGTGATGTATCATTATTGTCATTACGTCGAATGGTCGGAGCGTGGAACTGGAGGACTCTGTACTCTCATCGCGGCAGCTTCATTAATCACGTCACAGATGTAATTTCCATACCCGGTTCAAAGCGTGATTGATTGCCGCCGCGCGAGAAAAATCCGCATTAGCCGCGAGTTCGCCAACGCGAAAAATCAACCGGCTCGTGGCGATCGTCCAGCGAGGGAGGGAAACTTTTAGCAACGCCAGTGCCTCCGCACACTCGCCGCTTTTTGTATAAAAAGGAAAAAAGAAAAAAAGAAATTGGAACGTTATCGACTCCTCGATTGGTGTAATTTTCTCTTTGAGAACTCATCTCGCACGAGCTCGTCGTCTATCGATCCGAAGGATTGCAATTCCCGCTCAGTTTCAGTCTCCAAGTCTTCATACATTGAGGATCGAGATCGATGACGGTTCGATCGGTTTGAAACTTAGCGCAGAGTAAACGTAGAATTGCAAGGAAATGATAATTATATTTGCGATATTTACGTAAATTGTAACGAATTAGAATAAAAAAATTGCACGAGTTACGACCTATCGAGCAGCAGGCAAGAATTTATCGTCACGTTGTAAATACGTGAATTTCTCCACGAAATTGCACAATTAATTTCACAAAATCGTAGAATCGCGTGAAGAAATTCATCTCAAACGAATCTTCGGAATTCTCAGAAGTTATTGAAAACTAAAATTTGAGAATATCGCAGTTGCAACTGTAAACTGTAATTGATGATTTTCGTCCAAATCGAACTCGCGTCTTGATGACAAAACACAGCAATCCAGAGACCGATCGCAGCTCCTTCTTCTCCGAGGAAAAAAAAAAAAAAAAGAAATTTGATCTTAGCGATCGTAGCGAGGTAATTCATTCAGAAAGTTACGCTTGAATGACACTGTGGCGAAAAAGGATTAAGAATTTACCGATCGAGAAAGTAAATTTAGGTTGAGCGCGTTCTAGATGGGTACGAATTTAGGACCGAGTCAATGCCCCTCTGATCGGAGCCCCATTCGAATCTATTTTTCCCGCCTATAATAAGCAAACAGCGCCGCATACCAGTACGCGGCGTGTTCTAGCTAATAATAGTCAGGATTCAACGATGAGGTTGCAACTATCGACATGTCGAGCTGTTTGAACGCTGTTGGATTGTACAGCGCGGAGAAAATCGATTCGCTCGTTGAAATTCGTTACCGATCGTTCGTTATCCTCTCTCGTTCCACTTTTCAACGGAAAGAGAGAGAGAGAGAGAGAGAGAGAGAGACGCATTTTACTGGCAATTCGCAATTATTCGTTAATCGATCTTCCACAGGCATACCTTCACAGGATTTTTTCTTTCATTTCATTTCGTTAATTAAAGTTCGATTTTACTTTGCCGGTGAAATGCAAAATTTAAATGATAATAATAAAACCTAAATGTTAAAAGCGTTATTCGCTTCATCGAGCGATTTGACGAGCGAACGGCTCGTCCGTTCGAGGAATCGTCGCCAAAAAATTTTCCCCCAATTTCCAGCAAGGAGAACAATTCTGGAAACGCCGCGGAGCAGAACCCGAGGCGGAGAAGTCGGCGATGCAACAAAGAGATAACATCGGATCGTACGCCATTCACCGCCGGAGCCGATCCTCCTTTGCCCCGTTGCGAAGGTTTTCTTCAGCGGCGTTCTTCCGGGTCTTCTTTGCCACTTCTCCCGGCTCGAGTTACCGATCGAACTAGTCACCGAGTCCCGGAGACCGACCGGTGCGCGATCGTGTCGCATTAACGACGAGGAGCTTTCTGCCTGTTAACCGCGCGCCCGAGAGAAAACCGACGACCAGCAGTCCCGCAGATCGTGCTACGCGCGATCTCGGGCCTCGCTCGATTGAATACCCGCGCGCGATTTACCAGAAGAGGAGGGAAACACGAGGAGATCCCAGGGACTCGACTGGATCGTTGGACAGAGTCGTCGCTATTTCAGTTTCAGAGGCATCGCCGCGGCTTACGCAATTCCCCGTTCTTCCTCGCTACACACATCGCATTTCCGGCTCGAGGGAAAGGTCACGGGATATTTGAGACAAAGGGGGGGGGCATGAGAATCTCGTCGAGAACTGAATACTGGAACTAGCGGCGACTCGCGTGGCAAACTGGTACCAGAGGTGTTTCGTTACTCGCGTAAACTTGCATCGCGATTCGTTGTCAACTATTTTATCACTGAAAGTGATCGTATAACCCCGGGGGGGGGGAGGTAACCCGGAAAATCGGGCCTCTTCAGGTGCAACGCTCAAATGCAACGAAAATTAGCGATTGGTCGATTGCGTCACGTGACTCGTGAGGGCGTGGCGTGGTCTGGTACCGAGCGATCGTTTTCTATCGATTCAAATGTTTTTTATTGCAGAATTTATATTTTGTAGTACGATTTTATGGTTCTAGAGTTTGTTGTCAACTGTTTTAATCCTTTGCCGCGCGTTTACGTTGCATTTATTTCAAGGTAAATCAAGTAAAATTCAATATCTTTTATTTATTTGCGACGTATGCGATCAAAGGGTTAAATTGATATTTTTATAATCACGCGAGTCAATGAACAGGCAAAACAAGATCTTCGGATAGTTACAACATCTGTCGTTAGAATCGTCAAACTTGCTCAAACTACACGCGTATTTTATAACACGATTATCGACACACACTGATGCCTCGACGATACTTTCAATTTCGAAATAAATAAACGTAAAACGAGCAAACGAAGTGAAGTGAAAATTATCGTACAAAGTTGTCGTTGCGAAACGGAGGAGTTAAATCGACGGTTCCGTTTCAGTGTCGCAACGAGCGCGAAAAATTTTAATATCCAGTCCGCGCGACGAAACGTCGCAGAAAACGATATCAACCTACCGATTCGCAGCTCTCCGCGCCCTTCTTTTCACGATCGAATTACCGCAGATCAGATTCGATCTTCTTTCCTCACGGTAGGTGCCAGGGCTCGCGTGTCACGATATTTCATACGCGTACACTCCGCAACGCAACAGTTCTCTTCGTGCAACCAGAACTTTCATCGCGATAGAGCTGAGTCGAACCGACGACCTTCGTTCAGATTTTCTGGACGGTATCTAAATTTTTGCGTCATATTCGAAAGCTATTGTGGCTAACGTGAAAATTACGAACGAAGATATCGTATCGTTCAGCTCATATTGCCACTTGATACCAGTTAATTTGTCAAAGTACGGTATTTTTTATACTCGACGTTAACTTAAATAAATTCACACTTTCGCAAGTGCAGCCAAGGATTCCAGAGAGTCCACGCATCTAAATACTAATCTTTCGTACATGTTTGTGTTACATTATATCCTCGATCGCGCGTTTCAATTTTTCCACCAGATTTTTCATTGCGAATGAAAATTTTATCAGTCTCCGAGTTCTCACGAACGCCGAATGAAATTTAAGACGTAACGAATCGATCGCGTCAACGCCAAAATAAAAAAAAAAAAAAGGAACGAGAATCGAAGATGAACGAACGATAAATCGAGGAACCCTCGAAGCAAAACGGGATCGATCGGTTCCCCCTTCGAAATAACTCCACCGCAATTTGGCACACTGGCGTGAATCGTGGAAAACGTTGGCCTGGTGAAAGGTGGACGAGAAACTGCGGAAAAGCCGAGAGAGGGAGGGAGAGAGCAAAAAGAGGAGAGATAGGTGAGCTCTATTCATAGAACAATAGGCGGCATCGAGGTACCAGACGATGAAGTCACGACACACTTCGTGTTCCACAACATTGTGGGCATTTTGCCGCGGCCAAATAACGCCGCTTCATGGTTCCGTCAACTGGCCAAAGAACACGCTGTTCCGTGTTCCCATCGACCAGACACGAGCATCGGGAATCGACCCGAACGCGAACGGCAACTCCCCGTGGAAACAGACCGTGTCCCGATAACGTCCCGCGACGCGAAATTATTGAAACGCGCGTCCACGAGCGCGCTCGTTCCCATTTCGCGGGAGAAATTCATAGGAACGATGCGAAAATTAAACAGTCCGCCAGTGTGTTCGTTTCTTTTTCGTAATTAATTCTTCGACAGTGGATTGTTTCACATTTGCATCCATGATTGATTGCAAAGACAGATTTGATTCAACAGTTTTAGATTATTCATAGATATTTCTTCCGTATTGCATTTTTCTCTTGTCTAGAACAGTTTAGCTTTTTGCGAGACATTGCATCGCGTATAGTCATCGAAATTTTCAATAAATCATTACAATTACCTGCAAGCGTGTCAGTGCAGCGTGAAAAGAAAAGAAGAAAAAAATCTATTGCGATATGCTGGAATAATTAAAAAAAGAAAAAAAGGTAAAATGCTCGAAGAAAGGAAATTCAACACATTCAAAGTTTCAACGTAACGACATGTATGATCTAATTTCGATAACTCGAATAATTCCTCCATCGAGGAATCTCAGGGTTATTTTAAAGTCGCAAGTGAAACGAAAGAACGTGTTTGCAAATTTTGAGTTCCAGAGTCTCTCAACCCTTTAAGTTAAGTTCCCGTACCTGGAGACTGGAGACGTCGCAATAATTAAAACGCAGTTCATCCCCGGTTTAAATAAAACGAGCGCAACTCGAACGAAGTAAACCAGCGACAGCGTCGCGGCGGGGTGTAAAAATTTCTGGAAAAAATCCGTGCCAATCAGAGCGGGTTAATTAACGAAGTAACGATGTAGGAACATTTCCTCTGCAAAGTTTGTTACTTCTCTCCCTGCGAAGATCGCTTCAACTCGTTCCGCAACTTATCAGATTCTGACACACTGTCAGGTGTACTCACCAGGAAGTACCCGAAGAGCAGGATTCTCTTAATCACACGAGTTTCATGCAACAAAGCACTCGAGCGCGCGTATCAGCGGTTGAGATCGCACGTTGAGAAGCACGACCGCCTAATTCGGAGAGCAGCGACGTATCAACTCGGACAGTGTCAATCGAAATGATAGTTCATAATTTCACAAAGGATAAACGCGACGTACGAAGAGTACGATTGAACGAGCAACGACCAGATGCTAGATTTCGAAATGAAAGAAACTTTTCAATGTTTTCGGGGACGTTTGGATCTTTACAGTCTTCGAGAAAACTTCTCACTTTTCAAAGGAGAACTCAAACTCAAAGTTTATACCTTCGTATTTGTGTAATTTGTAAATGTAGCTTTGTATCTTAACGTGAGATCAAATGGATCGTTGTGCGATTATCTCTCGCGAAAATTAAACAGTGAGAAAGTTGTTAATTTTCGGCAAACAACGGTAATTATTTTAAACCCCCTTTTCGAGATATAGTTTTCGACGATTTCAAAACACGTTTCAAGAATCGTTCGAGAATAGAAGAGATTCGAACGTAAAACGTGTGGAAAATTTACAGCGCGTTAGGTTATTTTGTACATGTTGCGTCGGGTCGAAGCGATCGATGGGCGAACGAGAGTCAAAGAATCGATGGTCAAGAGTGGTGATCGGTGATCCGAACAATCCCGTCGTCCACGGCGAAGCCGTGCGGATGAATAAAGTCCTCGTAATTGGCTCAAGCGCGGCCCGAGCTCGACATTTTCACTTTCCGGGGATCGTTGCCCCGATAATTACGACTCTTGCCAAGTGTCTGTCGAGATTCGTTCTGGCGACGAGTGAACTCAACGAAAGACACCAGGCACGACGGACGTGATCAGAGAAAACTGGCGAAAATTCAAGTAGAATTGAAAAGATCCTGAGCGTCTAAGAATCTAAAACGAGAGACCCGGGACTTCTCTGTTGGATTTTTGAAATTTTCCGTGCAAAAATAAAATTGAGAGAAACTCTAAAGTTCGAAAATTCCCAGATTTCAAGTTTCCAAACTTCAAAAAAGACCCGAGGTTCCAAGGTTCCAAAGTTTCGAAATTCAAAAATCGCAGCTCTAAAGTCTCGCGACTCGAGGGTTTTAAAACTTGTTCGAGGTTCCGAGATTCTAAAATCTCCCAGTTACGAGTCGCCAAAATTTTAGAATTACCGAATTTCTAAAATCTCCGGCGTGCGAAGCTCCGATTGATTTCTAAATTCAAAGTTTCCAAGATTCTGAAACTCTGAAACTCTGAAAAAAAAAAAATATAATGAAATAGTCTCGAAATTTTCTACGTGATAAATGATACAAAAATCTCTCTCTTTTCGCGTATCCTCTCCTCCCGTTTCAAACTCGAGACGCAAAGGAAACAAGAAGAAATCTGACACGCCTGAATCGCTCGATTTCTAACATTAACACGTGCTAAAGTTGCAACAATCGGATCCGAGTGAACCGCTGAATCTCGAGGACTCGATTGTCTTCGAGAAATGGATCGCGCAGAAACGGTGTCGAGGATCGAACGATACCTCCTCCGTGGTGTTGGTTCGACCAACCTTCGACGCGCGTGCAGTGATCGTGAAATTCATATTTCGAGGAACAGCTATCCCAAGTATTCCGCAATTATCGAACTGCTGTTCGAATGGTTGCAGGTTGCAAGAGCTAATGGATATAAATCTCTCGATTATAGTTCAATTCCCTCTCGCGCTTTTCCTCGCAGTTTTCGAGACAATGGAACACGAGTTTCTCCGGGCTGGCACGCCTCGTAAATCATGCCCGGCTTGCGTTTCCACCCGAACGATCATTAGAAACCTATTATCGTGAAATTTTAATATGTCGGAGGAAATTGGATCGACCCAGTTTCCGAATACAGTTTCTTGCGTTACTCCGACGTGAGAGAGTAATCGATCGTTCGGAGAGCGATCGAATTTTGGATGTCGGGCCGTTGGATGTCAGGTTGATACAACCTGAATTTACTGCGGGGGAAAAGCTCTCTAGCTCGAAACGGGACGAGAATAAACAAGAAACAAGTTGCGTCAAGGAGGAAATATCACGGAGATTTTTTTATTTTTGGAAGAAACTTCGAAAAGTTAACTTTATTGCTTTTGAAAAAATTTCGTTCAAAGATCTCTGACTGATATTTAATATTTTGCGTTGAAAAGAAATAAATTTTCTTTCCGTTTTGGGATCCGAGTTTAAACCGGACCTCGCGGTGAATCGACTTTCAAATGAAGTTCTCTCCAAAAAAGGAAAAGGCTTTGCAACTTTCTCTCTCTCTCTCTCTCAGTAATTTTCTCGACTTTCGTTTCATCTCGAGGCACAAAAGTACGTCGACTTTGCTCGCGCCGTTTAAATCGCAGAGGAGCGAGCATTGAATGAGAATTACAGAATGGAGAATCTTGTTTGGTAGAACGTACAGGGTCCGCGCGAATCGTACGTTACGGCAAAGCTCTGTTAACCCTTCGCTGATTGGATGAAACAATGGCGTGCAGCGTTCGCGGCAGTCGTTTACCTGAAACCCTTGCCTGCTCCATACCCCCGCTATCGAACGCGAAAATATCGAGTTACCCAGGAGACAATGAACCGAAGTTCTCCGCGATTGTCCCGCGCGAAACCCACCCAGCGGAGCGCGTGAATCACTCGACTCCCGATTTCTTTCTAACATCGACGAGCCTCTCGAGCTCGATCGGAGTCGGTAAATTTTTTCGACGATTTTTTCTCTTTCTCGAAAGTGTAAAATGCGACTGTGAAAATTGTTTCTTTTCAAACTTTGCTGGAACAGCGAGCAGAGTAATCAACAGATCGCCAACGATGGATTTACTTGTAACACCTCGATTCTTCCTCTTCAAATTATTTTTTCAAAAGGACAACTAAATAACGTAATCAAGTAATGATCAACTTCCTCCAAAGTAATTTTCTCTACAATAATACGAACGAATATCTAATCAATTCTCGAATGGTTAAACGATCAATTTTCCTCTTTCGAATCCTGTACAATATATCAATCGCCAACTAATAATAATAATAATAATAATTATAATTATAATATTGCTAACATCAATCACATCGCTGAGATCAGGCAACTCAACAAAAGTGCAATTTCTTCAAAACTAATCGCACTGCTCTCTAATTTTACCGATTGAATTATGTTAAATATTTTTAAAAGAAACTCAACGAAAACAATTGGAATTACATATTATCGTTCAATTTCATCATCGTCTATCGTATTATTGATCTAACATTACTTGTAATAACGTAATTAATATTAATTTCATATTTAAATTAAAAATTTTTTGAACTGTCTCTTGGAACATTTGTTTAAAAAATATACAGCTAATCGATCTTTCCACGTGCATACGTATTCCACCGTGGAATTACCATCGAAACAACGACCGAACAACAATTTCAAGTGGCATTTCCTCGAAATCGCGATCGAGTGGGCAAGCAACAGAGGGGAACAACAATTGGAGTTCAAAGTCCCAGTCGAAACTGCTTTCTCTCCGTGGTTGGCCCGGAGGTTGGCATTACCGGAGAGCAACGTGCAACGTTCCCGAGATTGATTGCCTTATCGATAATTAGCTTAGCACGAGCAACCGTGCCGGACCTTTTGTTTTACCGTCTGACCCCAGCAACGCCTTGTTCGGACTGTCTCGCGACTACGAAAAATCCCTCTCGCGTCGAACCACCACCGACGACCTATTCGTTTTAACGAACGATACGAGGTTGAATTTTTTCCCTTTTTTTCTTCTTCAAATCTCCACGAGTTGCTCTTACGCTCTAGCTGTAATTTGGTAATTTTTCCTCCTTTTCTTCTCCGACGCGTTGCCACTTATCAAACGGTGCATTCGCAGCCGGATTTCCAAATTTTCAGATATTTACAATCCTTAAATTCCCAAATTCCGAAATATTTAAATTCCCAAGTCCTTGGGTTTCCAATCTGTAATTTCTCAAATTCCTAAATTCCTAAATTTTTAGGTTACGAAAATTTTAGATACTCAAATGCTTAATAGTAAGTTTTCAAATTCCCAAGTTCCCAAACTCCGAATATTCCGGAATTCTCAAATTTTTTAATTCCTAAATTCCGAAATTTCCAAATTTTTTAAATCCCAAAGCATTTTCAATTCCCAAATTTCTCGAGTGCCAAGTCCTAAAACTTTCAAATTCTCAAACCTCTAAACCTCTAAATTTCAAATTTACGGTGAGTTGCCAACTTCTTCGAGGGAGAGAGAGAGAGAAACAATTTTCCAAGTTTCCATCGATGGAAAACGAAACGCGAACGTTGCTAAATGGGGAACCACGGTTTACTTATTATGGAAAATTCAGCGGAAACAGGTTAGGTTTGCATTAGATTCGATGGCTTTTCTTGGTACGGTCGAAGGCGAACTTGCAAAAACATCCAGATCGATTGAAGTAACACGGATTCTTTGAAGTTGCTACATGGGAATTTTGTAAGGTTAAAATCTTTGCGTTCCCTCAGATCTCGCAATCTCTCTCTGTTTTTCTCTGTGCGCGTGTGTGTGTGTGTGTGTGTGTGTGTGTTGCAAAGCGTAGACTACAGGGTTTCTGGGAATCCTTTGATCAGTCAGTGATCTCGTCTAAATGGAGCCTGGTACTTTCTTCAGGATCTCGCAACGTCGCGCGCAAAGAATAAATTCTTCTGAAAACTGAAAACTCTTCTCGAGATTCTCGTTGTATCTTTGACCAATCAAGCTTCCCTTCGCGACACGTAATGAATGTATCTACGTCGCGATGACTTGTAGTTAGAGTTTCGCATACCTCGAGGAACGTGCAATTATCTGAGCAAATTTTTTTAAAAAAGAGAAACTATTTTTGAAATATTTTCGAAACTCCTTCGTCAAAGCAAACGGATCTGAAGGATCCAACCTATAAAACCTAACCTAAACCTCGTGATCCTCACCGTTTCGTGCAACGATTTCTGCTGGAACCTTTGAATTACGGAGAAGGAGAATTTTCGTGATTAATCGGTCTTTCGCCGAAACAAGAGTGTGACTCTAAAGCTTCATAAAAACGATAAAAAGTGAATCTATCTGGAGATGTCTAGATGACTTTGCGGGTGTGGCAAAGACAAATTCTTGCACGTAGTTAAACTCTCAGGTTCCTAAATTCTTAAATTTCTGAGTTCTCGAACTGAGTACTCCTGAATTTTTAATTTCGCAAGTTCCACAAATGTCCGAATCTTAAGGTTTCTTTTAAACTCGTGGATTCCTAAAATACCGAAATTCTCAAATTTAAAACGAAAAAAGAAGACGCGACAGCTCCGTAAGTAAACGAATCCACCGCGGTGAAATATCGAAACTCCGCCTTTCTCCACCCTCTGGCGACATCCCCCGTTGCCCAGGATTGACCTATAACTAACTCTCTAATTCTCAGAGAATGTCAAGAAACAAAATGTAGATAAAATATTTTTCACGTCGGTTCTCAAATGAAGATAAAACGAAAAGGAACGTCCCGCGTTGCAGATGTTCAAGTTCTAAAGCCAGGGCGAGACCTCCTTTCCTCTCACATCCGAAAACGGCCAATCGACCGTTTCGTCGAGGGAAACGAACGCGACGACGACGAGCAACGAGAGTATCGATTAGCGTAGGTGCAGCCGACGTTGAGTCGCATTTGCACGTGTCGCACGTTCCTCGGGCGCCGAGGCGACGACGTGGAACGCCGAGGATAAAAATACAGGGAGAGAGAGAGAGAGAGAGAAGAACGACGAGAGGAGAGAAACAAAACGATGAAGAAGAAGTAGAAGAAGAGAGAGAGGGAGGGAGGGGGGGAGGAGGGAAAAAAAGAAAAGAGGAGAGAGGACAGCGAAGAAAAGAAGAGAGGGAAGAAAGGAACGACGCGTGCAGGAAGGACCGCCTTCGGGCTTTAAGAGGCAGCTCACAAAGGGCGGAGGAGGGAAAAAGAAGAGAAAAGAAAGAAGAAGGAGAAGAAGCAGCGACGTGCGTACGGGGCATAACTCGCGAATAACGCGCCGTTTTATACGGGCGTACGTGAGCGAGCTGTAAGCAAATGCATTTCGCAGCGGCGAGCCTTAAGCCGCGCTCGCATGTGGGTACGAGAGTCGCAACGAAAATTGACGTTTGTTCGTCAGAGGCACGAGAAGAATAAAATTCAGTTTTTCTTGCGTGAAAAAAAGGAAGAACGAGATTTGTATCGAAAGCGTAACATCTGGAGACTAGAAACTAGTCTCGGCAGATTATTTCCATTTCGTTTCTTTCTTTTCTCTCTTTCTCTCTCTTCTTTTCCTCCCTCAACACATAAAATATATTGTACAATTTCTGCTTGCAATAAAACAAACTATACCTTGTAATAAAAGAAAAATGTGCCTTGTAAATAATAAAATAATAAAAAAACTTTCTTCTTTACCATCCCGCTTCTTCCGACTTGATTTTCTTCCTCTCGTCTACACTTTCAACCCGCGTGTAACACGCATGGGGAGTTCCCTATCGAGAAATTAATTTTCACGTTAATTTCGCTCGAGCATTTGATCGATTAATCGATGCACCGGCGTTATTAAATATTAAAGTTTCGAGCAGGAGAGAAACGATGTCACGAGAAGAAAAAAAGTTCGTGCACACCTCTGAGATATCTCCGAGTTGTAAAAGATCGTTGAACATTTTAAATTGTAATTTCAAATCTCGATTAACGAGTACAGCAGTCGTTCGAATTAAAATTGTAAAATTAACGCAATGAATATTAATACGCGACGCTCGAAGAGAGAAAGACGGTAAACTGTTAATTTGTTTCTAGAAGCAGATTCCATCGCTTCTGAATCAGACCAATTAGATCCTCTGCAAGCCAACGACCCTTTTTTATCGAAGCGTTGAAAATTTTTAAATGTGGCAGACTGGAGTTTGGAATTCTACCGACCAATTTCATCCTGCGGATTAACATAAAACTGTAATTTACCGAGAGATTACTTTTCGAGATGAACATCTTCAAATGCGAAAGTTTTGTTCTTCCAAGCGAATGATCTCGGAATACGCAAACATCGCGCTTCAACGACTCCATGAAAGAAACACACGAATGTCTGAACGTTTTTATCAACGTCATCGTTGCGACTCAAACGGAGGATTCACAACGAATTAAAATTCTAGAGTCAATTGCGTTAGAGCTGAATAGAGCGATATCGTCCATCGTTCGTGGAAATTCGTTGCTCTCGCGGAAAGATTTACGTGGATTAAACAGGTGGAAAGAACAGCGAGAAGAAGAAAAAGGAGTGATAAAAGAGGAAAGAATTTCAAATCTTGAAATTCAGGAACGGAAGGAAAAGAGAAAAGACACTTGCGACTATTTTCCGGGAAAAGAGGCGACACGCGCGTTGAAATTGATTAAATAAAATATCCGCGGTATTTTTATTTAGTGACACTCGCAAGGATTCAATCTGTTCAAAGTCTGTTGGCAACCCTTCAAGTGAAAATTTCCAACGTTCCTCCAGTCGGTTATTAGAATAACTGCGAAGCGAAAGTAGGAATTTAAAATTGTTGAAAAGTTAAGAACTAATAAAAATAATCTTTACCGATGCAATCTTGAACTTTCACGCGATTTTACAGCTGTGTACGCTTCTCTTTCTCCAATTTATAATAAAACACGCCGAGGAATGGAATTAGAAATCACTGCGTTTTTATACATAAAGTTTCAATTCCACGTTATCAAACAGAAAGTTATTAACGCTTACAAAACTCACATTCGGAATAAACTCTTCTGACGCAATGTAACAAACCTACCGATCACATCGATCACTACGATCAACGACTGCACAAATTTAAACGACACGTCGAACATCGACGTCCTCGAATCGCTGGCTCGGAGAAAAACGAAATGCCTCCACGGCATGGATAGCCGATGCTCCGTATTTTCTACAAATTAACGTGATTAGCCACGTACAGCCGCGCTTCTATTGTGGCCGCCGGTTTGCAGCCAGTGAAAGCACGCCATTAGAGACGTGCCACTTGTTTTTCCATCGAAAACGAAAGAAAGAAAAAAACTGCACCGCTTGTACCCCAGTACGATTCGTCTCGCTGAAAGGCCCAGAAGCAACTGTCCCGGCTTTTTTGCCATAAAATTTTATCGATACGCAGACGTTTGAATCGATGGAAAACAAATTACAGGAGCGCGATCGCTCAGTAGCAGACAACGCCACTCCTGCTCGAGGTCTACGCCACGCCCCCTCGCGAGTCACGTGACCCAAATCAACCAGTCGCTAATTTTCGTTGCATCAGCGTTGCACCCGAAGAGACCCGATTTTCCGAGTTACCGCTAAAATCACGTTCAGTGACAAAAAGAAAAAAGGAAAAATTGACTGAAACGGAGAAATGAAATAAATAGAAGAGAGAAAGAGAGACCGGTTACGATCGCATACGATTATGATGCAAATTAACGTTACACGAGGAATTTTACGCTCGGCCTCGATTCTTTTTTTTTTTTTGTTTCTTTCTTTCTTTTTTTCTCCGCGCGTTGCAGGTTCATTAGAGTGTGCCAATTTCTTCTGGCGTTTCTCGCAGAAACCTCGTCTGGGAAAATATCTTTGCGCGCGAATTCCCCGAGCGGTTACGATCCAGGCCAGTCCCGCTCGCGAGAACGAATTAAGTTTAACGGCGTTGCACGCGTTAATTGGCTAATTAAACCGGACCGTGGCGCAACGTGCGACCCCGGGGGCTCTGATTCGAACGAATTCGCCAGTTTCGTTCAGTCGTCTCGATCGATGAATCAATTGAAAAACATCGGCGATGGAACATCGCGAGTTACAGCTCGAGGAGTGAATTTAATGGGAGTGCAGGCCGTTGTAACCCAGATCGGAAATAGCGTGAACCGAAGCGATTGTGGGCTTCGTTTATAATAGATTCGACTCTGCTCGTCTCGCGTCACTTAGCGGCTTAATGGATCCTCCGACGTGACAATTTTGCAAAACCCGAGTGAAATTGGTATCGGACAAAGTTGTAGCACGAAGAGTGTTTCGTCTCGTATTCGCAATTGGAATTGAAAGCTGCGCAGATACAAAGAGTACGTGATATTTTTCGACTCTTGCGCACCGTGTGTACCTGCGATTTATGCATTTTTACAAATAAACGAATAAATGATCCAAAGTATCCGAAACGAAGTATGCTTCCTGTAACATTTAACGGGGCACGTTACACTGCTCGAAATATCACGAAACATTTTGAGGAACGGAAAAGATCGCCGTCTATCTAAACTATTTATTCAACTGCGTACTCAATTCTTTATTTTTTAGTTCTAGTTTGTTTTATAAAATTTTATCGATTATTTTTTTTTCGTTAAAATCGTTGAAACTTGGCTGAACAAAAATTTATCGATGTAAATGAAATGGTAACGAATAACAACGTAATAAACATAAATAATATAAAATTAGAATACAAGCTGGTCAAGATGCAGCCGAGGTCAAACGTAAGTTGAGTAGTTAAGAACTACTGCTGGTCAGGCGTGACGCGACCTAAATACGGACCAATTTGACCAAAGTCCAGCGACGTTAAGCTCGTCGAATTTAACGCAACCCACGCTCATAATGCACAGCAGTATATTCCACTTATTCTTAATAGCATCCTAACGCGCGTACCTTCGCAACCTACGATCGTTCGCCTTAATTCGCCGCGGTCGTCGAGTTTGCCTAATTTTTGAGAGCTCTTTATTTCGGGCATAATTCCGAACAACAGATAAAATTTTCCGCTATTTTTGGAATTCTCTACGCTCTCTACGCGTTAATCCCAAATAAAACACGTTTCAAACAAAAATCCCACGACCCAAAATTACATCCGACGTCATCTCGATCGCTAACTCGCCACTTGCAACTCTGACCGAGGAATCGGTTTCGTCGCCAACGTAACGCGACAGAAAATCATCGTACGCAGCGTGCAACTCCGTTCTAGAATTTGAATGAACGCAGCAGCTCGCGTGGGATGAGGTCAACCGACAAAAGGAAAGTGCTCGTTCTTTCTTCACCTGATAAGAGCCGCGTTTCCTCGGCTACGAACGGCCCACGAGGCTAACAATGAGCCACGCCACGCGAGTTACGCAACGCGATACGCGTCTCTGTATTTGTCTCCGCGTTTGTCGCGCGTGTTTGCGTACTGTTTGACGACGACGACGATTGTGCAACGAAACGACGTGACGGTGTTACACTCGGTATAACGCAACGCTCACGTTGCCCAAAACGAGAAACACGAGCACCGTTCTCGTATCCTGATTGCGGTTATTATTTAAAAGATCGGCGAAACAGACGCGGGAAGAGCCGACTGCAAAATCGGTTGACAAACATCGGCTGACACGTGTCGACGGTTTCGCTACGGCGTTACCGTAGGCATCGATACGATACGCAACGCGTCGACATGCTGATTTAGCAGGTATTGTACTCCGTTTCGACGCACACACGCTGTGTCATTACTGTTATGCAACTGATATCGTTGGTAAACGACGGCTGAAATATACGTGGCGACGGACGAAATTGTCGTTCGTTGCGGCTGGTAGGCAGAGCTAGAGAGCGAAATCAATATTTCCTGTGTTTGTTAAACATATTTGAACGTATTTGCAAGCGTGCATCGTGTAACAGACAAAATAGATATCAGTCAGAGTGTTTTCTGAGACACCTCAGCGTTATTTAATTCATTTAATTTTTTCGAATACTTTGACATTCCAAATTATTTAATGTTTGCTAGTTCCAATTATCACTTAACTACTGTTTAATTTCGTTACTCACTTATTATTACCGAGTTGATTTTAATTTTGTTGTTCGCTTATTATCGCTTATTATTAATTAATCAATTCTTTATCCTTGGACTCTGTAATTTTTTAATTGCAAGATCGAGATTACAAGATCGAAAAGAATCTCTTTTTCGCCTGATGTTAATCAAACGTAATAGCAAATATTACGTAACAATAAATCACATAAATTACACGAAACGATAAACTGTTATCGCTAACGTTTTCTAATTGCCTTGATAATTCTCCCGAAATATTGTTCTTGCGAACGCAACTCGCAAACGAAGAGATGTCGAGAGATTGGAAAAATTACGATTCTTTTTTTGTACGATGGAAGAACGTGGTATTGCGATCGCGTTATCGGTGAACTCGTTGCCTCTTATCATTAATAATGTTACGACGATGTTGGAGGCCACTGCAACTATTGCGCACGCGGTATAATGCGTTCCATGACTTTACAAATTCATTGCCGTGATTAATACACCGTTGTTCCCGCCACAGTGTTTTATATGACTCTGCTTTAAAATACAAAGTGTTTCGTCGATCGATGCTGCATTGAAAGCCATTGAATTCAATTTGAGGAAGACAATTTTTATTTAAATGCAATGTATTTTTTATATTTTTCGAAAAGTAAAAATGACGTAAAGCCGTCACTTTGGAAGAATTACGATTTTCTAATTAAAATCCAATTTATTGTGACTAGAAGTCTTGAAAATTTCTTTCGGAAAAACCGAACGAAATTCTGCATTCAAGTGTCGAATTGCTTCAGAAAATTCCGAGAATCAAATTAAATCTTTCTAAAAGTTCTTGTTGAAAATTTTAAGCAAATCATCGAATCAAAAATACATTTTTAAAATCGTACAACTTATATAGAAAATTCACACAACTCGAATTGCAAGCGAAACGAACAAATTCCACGAAGATTCAGTTCGTCGTGAACATGTACCAGTTACCTTTAATTTTCAAAGATTATCAGCAAAGTCGTCAAAAATTCTACAAACAAACGCAGAATCACTTCGAAAATTATGTAAATTCTCAAAATTACGTAAACGTTACGTTAAACTCGTGTACCAATTATCTTCGTTATTTGAAAGATTCTCGAGGATTCCGAGCAAACAGACAAAAATCTAAAGTAAACCTCGTCGTCCGAAACTGAAATTGCTTCATGAAAATTCCACGTCATTGAACGAATGCATGAATTAACAAGATGCACAATAATTAAGGAGGTCTCGTCACGACGTTGAACCAAGCGAAGAGAGAGAGAGAGAGAGAGAGAGAGAGAGACGGCTGTTACGCACCGTCGTTGGTAGTTTAAGCTTTAAAAGGCCTTTAAAGCCTTAAGGCGCCTTCTAATTATTCACTTTCTCCGACGTCTCTCGCGGTGAAACGAGCGAGATTTACAGGCTCGCGTCCCGCTCGATGTAATTTCGACGATAGTTTCAGCCTATTGAGAACGACAATACACGGTGCCGCCGATTCCCACCGTGCTTCTGGGTCGTTCGTCACCCCATGACGCTCGTTTATCGGCCATTACAACGATCGCTACGCTACGCTTATATTATCCATCTTCATTAAATCATTTTTAGTATCCCGTTCGAAACGCCATTAAGAGGAATAATTGAGTGTCGAGGAAGCAACACTGACGAACAATATGAACGTCTATAACGGTGGGAAATTAGTCGCAAAGTAACGTTAACTTTTGTTTTATTATTACTAAAAAAGTGATTTTAGCGGGGGTAATCGAGAAAATCGGGCCCTTTCAGGTGCAACGCTGATGCAACGAAAATTAGCGATTGGTCGATTTGGGTCACGTGATTCGCAAGGGGGCGTGGCGATCGCGCCTGTAATTTGTTTTCTATCGATTCAAATGTTTGCACATCGATGAAATTTTATGGCAAAAAAGTCGTCTTCGTTTGCTTCTGAGCCTTTCAGCGAGACGAATCGTACTGGGGTACAAGTCGTGCAGTTTTTTATCTTCGTGTCTCTTTCTTCTTTCCTCCTTTTTTTTTTTTTTTTGAACATCTTTACGTACCAGATATTACTATTCGAAACAGCGTACTCTGGATATTTCTACTTATTTGTTTATTTAATTGGTTTTTCAATTGTTTAAGTGTTAGTCCTACGACACAAAGAAGGAAAGAAAGAGAGGAAAAGTAAATACAAAAGTTTCGATAAAATTCAATCAGAGTTAGCCTGATATAATTTTTAGAATTTCGTAATTTTTTATAATTATAATATAATTTTGTAATACGCTTTTTCAACGCGTTATCAACAATTTCCTACAAATCGCGTAAGAATCTTCGATCTACCGAGCAAAACGATTATTCCGCAAAGACGCTTCCTTATTCCGTTCGAGAATGTCCGCAAAGATGAACGACGACCGCAAAACCGGAAGTTTATTTCGCGGAACGGGCGAAAAAAACTGGCGGAAGAGCAGTCACAGCTGTCATAGAAAATCAAGGGAGAGTTTCGTTGATCGAGGCCAAACACGGCCCCGTCCGTGAAACCGCTTTCTACTCGCGCGTTTCTCCGCAACGCGGTACGATTCGATAATCGATCGTTTAAAACTCGCTCTTCACGCATCGACACTGGCGCTGATCGAATCGCAAACGTACGTACGTACGTACGTACAGTGTAATAACCATGTACACGTTTCTAATCGACTTCTATCGAGTTCTACGATCGCCGATTAAACGAGATCCCCCGATCTAACGAGTGTTCCAAAAAGATCGTTAATAATTTACGCCGAATTTCTCTTTTTTTTTAACTTGGTGGTTTAATCAGATACGTGCATTTTTGTTTTTAATTCAATTTTTGTCACTTGATGCTGAGTTATAACTAAACTTCGAGATGCTTTGTAAACAATTTTTGGCAATGAAGTGAGAAATAAACGATGTGATGGATAAAGAGATTAGGGAAGCTGTTAAATATGTCCGTTACAAATAACATTGCGTTAAAATGTTAAAAAGCTATAATTTCTTGTTATTACTCGTTACAGTTGCCAATATAATCGTAATTCATGCCTCAGTAGCGGTATAAATTCAATTGCAATTGTTACGTTTCCTTTCAGTCGTCCGATCGCCGATTTAAATTACTAAATTCTATTTTTAACATTACGCGAAGGAAATTCCAAGAAAATTCCTCTTGATGCCATAATTTTGTGAAATTTCAAGAAATTGATTGAATTGTAATATTCCGGTAAATTACTGCTTGCTGCTTGATAGAGTAAACGTGGTGAAATTAAATGGAGTCTAGGACTATACGAGTCAGACATGACGCGACCCACACAAGTACGAATCAATTCAACTAAAACTCAAATTACACAGATGTCGCAGACAATTTTGTCGCAAAATTCCAACCGCGACGCCTTCGACGAATCAATTGAAAGAACTGATGTCTCGTTGAAAGGGCAGAAACCTCTTCTGCGCCTTTCTACGCGTCGATCTCGCGGTATTTAAGGATAGGCTGCGGAAGCGTGGTGAAACGATCGGAGTTGGAGATCGGAAATACCGCGTCTGGACCATCGATCACTTCCGTTCCGATGCCTCGAGCTACGTGCCGCGTTATCGACAGTCTACGATCGCGAGATCGTGTTACAAGATCGATCGAACCGCACAATTTTCTCATTATCGAGAAAGCGAGGATAACCGTGCAGACCCGCTCCTCGATCTCGTTGCAGATGACGAACGATCCTCATTTTCTTCTCCTCTCCTTTTTTTATCCTCCCGTCTTTCTATTCTCGGTTTCTATTCTCCAGCGATCGAGCTCGTTCGATTTATTGGTTCGTTGTCACAGTCGTCGAATATTTGTTTTTTATACCCTACGCATATTTCTTCTTAACCCCTTCACCTACAAGCTACGTTCCAACAGTCTGGGCCCAAAACGTAAACAGGATCGCGCAGCCTTCGGGCCACTCGACGGCTCGGCACGACTTGCAGAATGTAAATACATGTGTGTAGGATACAACTGGTTTAATTTTGTGGAATATCTGACAAGTAATTACAACCTGATGCAACAATTGTTGTAGATGTACCACCAAAGGTTCATCATCAATCACTAAAATGTAACATTTATCTGCAATTCCTGAATAGATTAGCAGCTCGCGTAATTAGCATAAAAAAAATCAATAACAAGAAACATCTTGCGGGGATTCTTCTCTAATATTTGGCCCGAACGATGTAATACGTTTTGGCCCGAATACACGAGTACGAGTCTCACACGTATCCACAGGTTAAAGGGTTAATTTCTTTCAGTGACCGAATAGGAGAAGTATTTCGGGACAATTATCTTATGGCAATTAATAATAATAAAAATGCTACGAATTTTTTGAACTATTTACAACAGAAATTATAAGCTATTGAATTATGTAAAAATTACAGACATTCGTTGCAAATAAGATTTGCTTAAATACTCAGTGATATTTAATCCCTGATATTTAATGGAATCAGTTTTATATAAATTGTTACGGTATTAATTAATAAAATGTCAAAATGTTTCATGTAACATACACATACACATTTGCAAAGTGCACCAGACCAACAAACAGACATCTTATAATTTCCACGTGCCAAATAATTTCCAAACTGGTTTCGATTAAATTGCAAAGTTAAATTATTGAAACTTGAAGGTGACACTAACGCATGCATACGCGTGCATGTGAATATTTTCCACAGAACCGTAGAAACTGACAGAAGATCGAAAAACAACCAAAAAATTGACAACTTCCTCGCGAGCGGGCAGCTGTTCTCGAAAATCGTGACGCGAGATCGTTCCCTTCCCCCCGTTTCGCGGTAATTTCTCGTCCACGTACGTGACTACGAACCGCAAACACAGTTCTCGATCGGCGTTACAGCGATCGTCCGGTTTTTTCTCCTCCCCCTCGTTTTATATTTACGACCTGTGCGAACTACGGATCGGCCGTTCCTTTCTAAAACTTTCTCCGGCGAGCAGCGCGACGCACGATCCTTAACGCTTCGTACCGAATTTTCCTCCCCGGTTCGCGGATCGATTAATAAGAGCAGCGGCCGATTTCGCCCGCGCCGGGGGATCGATCCCGACCACCAGCGCGAGATTTATGCCGATCTCGCTGAGCTCCCGTTCAACGCACACGACGACGGGTATATTAATTTCCACTCGCCGCGTTATCGCCGCGATTCCCCTTTTCCGCCGCCGACGACGTTGCCGGCGAGCTTGGCGCTAAGAGAGAAATCGGTGTCCTCGAACGTGTCCTCGAATCGCGGACCTGCTGGTTAACTGCGCCTCCACGGCGGCTTCGTCTCGTTCCTTCGTCGAGCGGCAATTGTTCCCTTGCACAATTTAGATTTACATTACCGACGACGACGACGACGACGACGACGACGACGGTTTAATTTAAATTATTATTTGGACCGGAAATAACGGTCAGTTTGATTTAACTTGAAAATTTTTAATTAGTTTGTTGCCAATTCCTTTTCGCGAAGTGGAGAGGACTTTTGGAAACTCGACATTGAAATTTAGCGTTGAAAATTTGCCAAGAAATAAGTACTTGACTATCCTTTAGTACCTTAATATCTTGCAACGACAATGCGTACGCGTTGTGAATGAAACGACCACTTTTCCAATCTCTTTGTCCGTTTTGTCAATTTACTCGATATCGTAGACGAAACGCTATCAACGACGACAACTGTACCAAAGACCGTATGGGAAATTTGCTTCGTTCCTCTCTTACCTTGGTCCGATTCAGCGGGTTCGAGAAGTCCCAGCCCGGGGCGACGAACAGGTACGCGCATTTTGAAATCTTCCTCGTTGCCTGCAACATAAACGTAGATCGCGTTTAATCTCCAAATAATTACCATCGCTCGTCTAATACCTGTTGGTTGTTGCACCGAAATGAACAAAATTCTCTATAAAACAGTCGATATAGTTAACGAGTGTAGTTTATCGATTGCCGTCAAATTAAACACTGTCGTCTGTATTTTAAAGTGTACTAAAATTTTAAAGATCGTGGCATAAAAAGAAATTAACGTTACGACTCCGTCGATAAGGTATAAAGACATCGTAACTATCGTAAACGCGTTTCGAACGCGTTCGCGCATCGAATAAGTCGAATTCTCGCCGCGCGTCGAAGCTAGAAATTTTTATCTCTAGTCCCTCTTTCTGAATATAGACTAGACTGCTCTCTCCGTCTGAATAGCACGGAACAGAGAAAGAAGTAACCGCGTACTTCTCTCGCCTTCGAGTCAATCGCTGGCGAGATCGGAATGAATCCAAAGGAGTCACACTTCGTCGCGTGCATTATGCGTTTCGTCACGTTGCATTGAACTTCTGACGTCGTTATTATTTCTATCGGGTACAAAGACTTTCTACGTAGTTTCACGACCGGCGACGCGCGTACAGAACTGGCCGGCTGTAGGCGGACACCGGAGAAATATGTACTGGCAACCGGAGAAATATGAATATCGATGACACAGATTGAACATTGTACGGCGAGCGGCTCAACCTCGGACGAACGTGTCGTGCAGCGAAAAAATACCTGTACTTTTAAATACGTGTATATATATATATATGTATGTAACTACTATGTCCTTTATGCATCGATCTCATTAACTTGCCAACTTGTTTCCTCTCGTTCGTCGTTCGACGATCTTTAACCTCGTCGGAGTATTTATGAGAATGTACTTTGATCCGCTCTTGGTAAATGAAAACAAAAAATGTGCAGCGAAGCAGAGAACTGATAAACAGAAGATTGAATTTCTTCCTTCTTGTACCTTGTGTCTTATTCATTGTCTAGACGCTGCAATTTGATTTTCTCAGTTGGTGAAATAGAATTAAAGGAATGATGCATTTTCTTCATATTTTTTATCGCTTTGTATCTACGTTGGAGACTTCGTTTCAATGAATGAAGATAAAGGAATGTACACAAGAAGACGAAAATTTAGTAAAAGGTGATTTTATTTCTCTCCACTATATATCAGTTTTATCAACTCGTCGGTTTCTTTCTTCCTCCCGACTTTGTTGCGGTATCCACAATTTAATCCAAGCGAGTGAAACTCAAGTTCAACGAATGAAAGTATTACAGATAAAATCGATTCTTATCGATTTCATTGACCCTTTAATTTATTCGTTCTTCCAATTTAATTTAATAAATTTAATGAAAGAAGATTTCATCTGCTTCACACGTTAACTCACTAGCCTGTACCTTTTCGTTACCCTCTTCAACTTCATTAAAATATCTTCCGACGAGAAGAACTTTGCCTCAACGAATAAAAGTAAAGAGATACTAAATAAAAACGAAAAAATCACTATAAAAAGAAAGATTCACATTCTCTATTCTATGTAACAATTAATTTTCCGACATGTTCCTCCGTGTCTCCGTTCAATTTTCAACTCCATTGTACATCTTTGATCTTCGATGAATAAAAATAAATTAAAAAAAAAAAATATTTCTACTCCCAATTTTGTGTAATAATCCGATTAACTTTCGAACATGTTTTTCCAATTTTCCATTCAATTTCCAACCCCGTTATAATATCCGCACTTCGTTCCTCGACGAGAGGACTTCAACTTCGACGAGTAAAAATAAATTTAAAAAATTAAAAAAAAAACACGTACGTAAAAGCAAAAAAAAAATATCAATAAAAAAGATATTTCTACTCCCAGTTCTGCATAATAATCTCATTAACTCTCTAACATGTTCCTCCAGTTCTCCACCCCCTGAGACCCTCGGACAAAGAGCGACGGAGGGAGGGGGAGGGGGAGACGGAACGAGATAATTATTAAAAAAGTTCCGGCGGCGTCCATCGACGCCGACATTCCAGAGAAAACATAAGCGGAATATCAACCACGAAAAGCAATCTCCCGCGTCGCGTCTCTCTCTCTCGTGGAACGAGATCCTCTCCGTCCGGCCAGCTAATCAAACTTTCCAACAACGCCGCTGCTGCACGCCAGATCCTCTTCAAACTCTATTATTATGTTTAGAGGAAGATTTAGGGGCTACCGTCCACGGACGGGAAAAACGACAGAAAGGGAGTGAAGGTGGGAGAAGAGAGAGAGAGAGGAGGGGGGAGTGAAAAGAGGAACGTGGATCGAAGGGCTGTAGAAAGAGAAAGGGAAACGGACGGTGGCGGCCATTCATGTGGAAAGGAAAGTCACGTGAACCGTGGAGGTACCGTGTATCTCCGAGGAATCTTAAATCGGTCATTCATCAAGAGAGCGAGCGTAAGTGCGTTTCACGTGTTCCACGTATTTCACGTATTTCCTCGGCTTGTTGCGATATGCTTGCGCGACTGAAAAAGAAAAAAAAAACCGATCGAATCGATTTAACTCACTTTCGATTTTCACCGAAACGAGCCAGATGAAGAATTTCCGTTCCAACGCGCGGTCTAGTTACGAGTTATTAATGAAAATAATTATCGCAATATTACTTATAAATAATCGTTTAAGGCTACAGAAACAATGAAATGTACAAGATATCTAAATTAAACCAAGTAATTATCGTAATATTTGGTAGACGAAAGAAAGTTTTCAATTTCACGAATTACGAACTTGCATTGTTATAAAGTTCGATCATCTCGCTAAAATTGCACGAATATCCGTAGTACAGGCGCACTTTCGCAAGTATATATCTCGCCACGCGTTCTAAAACGATAAACGTTCGAGGAAACGAAGCAAGCGCGCTCGCTACTTGAGCACATATTTCTCCGCGTTTCTCCCCCGAAGGAGCACCTTCGACAGATCGTTTTCCTTGGAATTATGGTAATGAGGCGAGCGCCTCTTTCGCGATGCATTATTCCACGGAAATCGCTTCCGTCGATGGACGGAAGCCAGGCGCTTCGACGACGCGCTTTCCAAATATCACGAAAAAAGGAACGACATCTCGAGACGGGTGGCAGGGGGGAGGCAAAACGATCGAGAGCGCGCGTCACTTTCGCTCGTTACGAAAGTTGCATCTTTCGAGAGAAGGGAACGAGCTACGCGCTGCCAGCCGACAGCGATTTTTCCACTCGCTCGAGAACGAACTTGGAACGTCGCGCAGTAACTCACTTCGAGACCGAGATCGTCCAGTCTTCGACAGCCGAAGAAATTTCACCTAGAGTGACGCGCGACGACCCACATTTCCCGCGGTTTAACATCATCAACCGGCACATCCTCGGTTAATTCTGTTTATCAAACGCGCACTTCGACGCGCTGCGATTAAAACGAGGAGGGGTTTGTTCAGTGACAGATAACGAACGAGACGAAGTTTTGCGATACAGTACTGAGAATGGTATAACACTGACGACGATTTTTCTATATTTGTGGGAAATTTGAATATCTCGAGTAGTCACACTCGTACGTATAAGTTGTTCTACATCTTTTCCAAAGATGCTTGTTACAATGTGTGTTATAATTGTAACTTTTACGTACATGTAATAACGAAAATTGCGCGGAAGAAGAATTTTTCTATTACTTGATTTTAAAAATATCTTGTTTAATTACTCCTTGCTAATTATAAAGTAGAATACGTGAGTAAAATCTCCTCTTTCCTTTCGTTTCAATTTCTCCAATCGCAGGTTTCACATTCGTCGATGTTTCCAATCTTTCACCCGCAAGACTCGCGTTTCATATTTCATTCCTTCGATACCTTCAACTTTCCAACGTCTATCCAAGAGCCTCGCCTTTCCACGAGACTCGCAAAACACCGACCAAGCATAAAAATTCGACAAGCAAAACCGAGATAACAAGCGAGGTAGCGAGCGAGCTTTCGCGCGGAGAACAACGACGAAAAGAAAGAAAGGAAAAAAAAAAGTAGAAAAATCAGAAGACCGGTAAGAAGAGCGATACGTCTTCGTTCCTGTTGCTGACGATCATTTTCCAGTGCGTGGCAATCACGAAACGAGGCGATCATCTGGCCAGCAACGCCGGCAAGAACGAGAATTCACTCGGCTTTATGGTGAAATAAAGTCTCTCTCTCTCTCTCTCTCTCTCTCTCTCTCTCTCTTGTTTCTCTTCGAGTTGAAAGAGAGAGAGAGAGAGAGAGAGAGAGAGGAACGCGTGTGTCGGCGTTCTAACCGTGAGCGTGCGTCTTTCTTTGGAGAAAATTATGGTGTACCCTTGTATGGGCTAAACAAAAGATCACGGACACCGACAAAAAGCCACGATGCCTAAACATGCGCGCCACCGTTGCGGAATTCCACGGTGAAACGCGCGGCCTAACAGAAACCTTGTCCACGATGAACTAATTTACGCAGCGAGATCTCCGCGCAGTGAGCGCAATTACGCGAAAGATAAATGAACGTACGTACGTGTATTACGCTACACAGCGACGGTGCAGTCGCGAGAATATCGCGTGGTTTTTTGTTACGTGTCTCGCTCGTGAAAGATTCGAGCAAAATATTATCGCAAATTATTAGATATTTGTTGCAAGTAGATTTTCCAAGTTAAATTTGAGTGTAAATCTTAAATAATGTACAATAATAACGAATACAACTCAATTATAATTCAATTGCAATTGTACAATTTAAACATGTATGTAGTACGTAACGTATTTATGGATGTTTGTACACTTCAAACATCGCAAAAGAAAGCAAAATAGATCTACAGAGGTGAATAAAATATTTTCATATCAACACTGAGAGTGATTTTATCAACGCTGATCGGTGCAACGAAAATTAGCGATTGGTTGATTTGGGTCACGCGATTCGCAAGGGGGCGTGGCGTTGTCTGGTACCGAGCGATCGCGCCTGTAATTTGTTTTCTATCGATTCAAATGCACAAGTAAAATTTTATCGTTTCCTGGTCGGAACAGTTGCTTCTGGACCTTTCAGTGAGACGAATCGTACCGCGGAACGTACGAAGAATTTCGCTGAATTTTGACGCTGTTATTACGCATCGTTAGCCAGGTATGCAGAGGATAATCGTATCGTTAATTAAGGATCAAACGCGAGATGTTGTACCTCTGTTAATTTGTAACAATATTCAATATTCTTGGTGCACGTACGCGGCACACAGCGCGCCTCGCCAAAACGACAGAGCGCACTGGAATTAAGGCCTGTTACAAATTAATGTACGCCACGGTAGATTTAGCATAACATCGTGTTCAATTCTCCCTCGGATGTGATCGACCTGGAACCCGTTTAACCAATTACGTACCAAGGATTTTGCGTTACGTACCCGGCCGAAGGTTGAACACACACTGAATTTAATTACGCCGAGGATACGTGTAATTACCGATCGAAGGAATCGGACAATTTGAAACCTTTCAATATTGCCTTTCTATAATTAACAGGGGATTCGTGGTAACATCGACCGTTATTATCCCTGTTATTATATCATATTTAATACCGATCAACGACGATTAATGTAATTAACGTAATTGGATGATTAAATAATTGTAACCTATGTTCTACTATTTTTGCAAAGTTTTTCTGCAAAACACACGATGAGCAGCGAATATCTCGTAAATTCTACGTTAAGAATCCTACCGACATGTTCATCGACGCGATAGACGTGATTCATCGCTGAACTGAATGTTCATGGATTTATGGGAAATTCGGAGACAGTTAAAGATACGTCCCGCTATATCGAGATTTACTGATATCGTAGCCGCATGTTGTAGCTGTTTAAATATTTTCCCAATATATAACCGTAGTACATATCGAATTAAATATTTAAAATTACATTACAATTATACTTGAAAAGACAGCAGTGACCTTCGTATCTCCCACGCACATTTATTATTAGAGACAGAAAAAAAATGCATTTGAGGTAATTGTAATTTAATTTAAGTAAGTCAAGTTAATTTGTTAATAAATTAAAATTAAGGGGGACACCCTTTCGTGTATACGTACACGAACATCTACAGTTGTATGTTTTTAAATTTGCCTGAAATATCAATGAATCCGTGAAAAGTTGCTACAAATGTTTCAACGAGTATTCCGTGGGCTATTACCACGATATACATTCGGTGTACGTCGAATCGATTTCGGTATCACGAGAGCGAAACGAATGCTGGTGCTTCGCGAGAGAGGAGAGAAGTGTGCATAAATTGTTTGCATCGCTGTTCCGGGAACGAAGTCGGCCCGGATTCACAGTCCAGTTAGCTTATCGAGGACGATTAAAATCGACGCGATCCCGCGCCGATGAACGAAACAAGCCAATAAAATTGTGACTTCCTTGCCTGTGGCTACCTACTGGCAGCACACCTTTATGTACCGATCTGTCCAAGATAATTCGAAACATCTTGCACGCTCTCTGCGGACTCTCTGCGGACTCTTTCTCGTTGGTTTTTGCCTACGATCGGATCGATCGCATCGAATCTACGCTCTGTTTAACCGCTTTCCGTCCGGGAGCCCGCTGATTTCCTGTCGTCCGTCGCGCGTTCACAATTGACTTCCGGCCCGGGCGACTCTCCCCCGCGCGCTGCGATACCTCGATGGACAAAAGCGCGTTGGAAATCTGCCGAAGCTAAACTCGCGTGCGGGTTTTTATTATACTTTGCACGGCGTTTCGTTACACGGAATGGGCGATGAATGGGAATTTATTGTTCGGCGAGGGTGGTCATATTTATATCAATCAATTAATGGTAGAAGATTTTCAAGTCAGTTGACGTTGATACGACTGTAAAAATTATAATATACCGTGCATCATTATACACTATTATACACTATAGTATATAATTATGGTATATTGGTACAAGTTCAATTGTACAAAGTGGATTTAAATTGGAAAATTTCTATGTCTTTCAATTTCTAATTTCTAACAGCGTTATAGCACGTTATAGCACAAGGAGTTTTGAAGAGTTTGGTATTAGAAGCGAAGCGAAGTAAAGATTTTTGAAGAAAATTAATAAAAGTATAAGGTGTAAGTATAAATTATCTCTCATAGAAAAAAATTCGATTATCCAAATGACGCGTGTCTATTTCTAATCGGACCAAGCGTTCGGCAAAAAATGGAACTCGATGTTGCCAAGTCAGATTCGAAGAATTTTCACCAAATGATTGTTATTGGTAATAGCGAACGCAGGAGATTGGAATGTTAAGTCCATTTGCAATAAAGTCGGCAATAAAGCGCGTTATTGAATTTAGAACGTGACTCGTATACTTTACGACCCACTGCGACAAAAACACGATGCAGGAAACCATGAATCGAAAAGCGTTTGATTAACTGCTCCAACGTGTATACAGGCTGTTTCAAAACGTACGTGTGTGTAAGTTCGAAAGTAAATTCGGCGCGAGAATGCGAGGACGGTGTAATTCGTACATTGTAATGAACTGTGATTATTTTTATTAAAGTACTCGTTCCGTTAATTTAATATACAAGTAGACAATGTTAAAAATATATATGTATTTTAATTTTAAATCCAATATTATAGACTGAGCAAGTTTAGGACTTCGGTGAATTTGAACACTAGAGGTTCCAAAGAATTCTAGAATTCTAATGAGCAATTTAGTAATTTAGTGAGGAAATGAAATCACGTATATTGTGTAGCCTTGAAATTGTGTAAATGTAAAAATGTTTTCTAAATAGCACATAATTAGCTAATACCAATGTATAAATAACAAACATCGTTGCGTAACAAATATATGCTCTTGTTGTATTATATAATTGTAGTGTATCACGTTACAACGTGAGTACAGAAACGTTGTGTGCTGAATAGAAAGATCAAGATTTAGCAACATCCCAACGATTACTAAATCATCTTCCCAGAACAATCGCAGACTAACACTGACACTAACACAAACACAACAAATATTGCTAAATAAACAGAACGATTACACCTATCCAGATATCTTTCACGTTCACCACTTACTTCACCCGCTGATCTGACTCGATGCTCCGTGGGATCCCACGAGGAACTTCGCACCGATATTAATTAATATCGTAATTTCCATCGATTTCTCGATAAATCGTTTCAGTCTCCAGGATCCAGGCTCCGAGAAACATTTCCGCAATCTCTGTTACCAAACTTTCCAACATTTGCTTGCGCAATGATGCGTTTAGACCGAATGAACGAGTCTTTGCAAGTTCCTCCATCGCTTCGACAAAATCGTGCTCATTTCGTGTAAACCAGAAATCATGGTTCTAGAGATTACACGTGCAATCGATATCTCTGTGTATTATACGTTAAATGTATTTTAAATGTTTAATTTTGTTTTGCACTTTAAATGCTCTTCGATGGAGACTGATGATAAGATTAGGTCAGAAAATTTCAAAATTTCAAGTAGCCGAAATTGTTACGGCTGCCAATGGTCAATGATATCAGTTAATTCTCGAATTTGTACGATACGATATCTTATATACAAAGATCTGAAGCATGATTCGATATCAAAGCAGACAATCTCTTGATTAAACTTTGTCGAAATTAGAAGACGATCCGAGGAAAGTGATTATAGTCATTAACTTGCCAATTCGAATTTTGTCCAAAGAAACAAGTATTTTTTTTTTTTTTTTGTTAGGTCAGTTTACAAGGATCAACAAACGTGAAATTGCAACAAAAGATCTGGTCCACTCAGACTGAAGATAAATCGGTGTGACGATCGAGGGCAATAATTGGACGACAGGTCGATCAGGTTGGTAGCAAAGAGGTTGGTCCCTCTCTTTCTCTCCTGGCTTTCTCGCGGTCGTCCTTGACACGGTTCGACCGCGAGTCCTTGCCAGTCCTTAAGCTCTAAACGCGACCCAGATGCGGGGCCCACTCGAGAGATCGCGCTAATCTCTAATAAGGTCGGTCGCGGCGAGGTGTAGGTGCACCTCGAACGCCTCTGAACCGCCTGAAAGGACCGACTGCGTACGTGGCATAACGGACAACCATCAACCGAGACAAGTTTTACGAAAGCAATTAAAAGAGATTTACCGTGTTAGCCACCTTGTTAGCCAATCAGACCGTGTCGTGGGCGATACCTGGCCAATAAAAATGTCCCGTTCGTGCGTGTGCGTGGTAATAGTCGCACTCGGTGCATTTGTGACAGCATTCAACGCTCAGTTTTCGAAAAAATATACACATGTGTTACGGGAAGAAGAATACTGTTACTAACAAATTACTCCGTAGTAATTATATACCGAAATTCTTCGTTTTTTCTTCTTTTCCTACGTTTCTGTGTGTTCCTCTAAAAATCGATCGTCGACTATTTTGGATAAAAATGAAAGAAACTACAGGATCGTTTTACATTACCGAAAAATCTCTTTTTCTTTTGGAGGGTAAAGAGAGAAGAAACTATGAGAGAATAAAATATGTCAGCGACGTTGATGCTTCGTGCCAAGCAATCTGTTAACAACTGGAAACAGTACTTTCTAACTGGCTTTTTACGAAGTTAACAGACCACAAATACAAATTACATATTAGAGAACTCACTGTCGCTAATAGGGCATTATTAAAACATAATGCATAAAAGCATAAGATGCGCGATTCATGTAACATGGTCATCTTGAATGATAATTTAACTTGATTAAACGAGATGAGACAAAATGAGAACAAATCAAATAAATACACGAAACATCCAAAATAGAACGAATCTCAATTTAAATTTTATTTCGTAGCCGTACCTATGATAATATTTTGCATAAAAATGAACGTATATATATAATATGATATATTACATTAATTACATTATTCGAAGATACAATAATGGACAACATTAGTGCTGAATCATGAATCGAGTTGTACGGCAAAATTATATTATTACAATTAATCGTTGTAATACCGTGTTATACGAACGTGAATATAACGCAACGATACACGCTTATAACGTAATACAAAATGTCATTCGAGAGTCCCAAAGTATCACTACACATCCGAGCGGCAAAGCAGATACACACAACGTGATCGTGCAGCTAACAGCAAACCGTCGGAATACAAGAAGCCACGGAAGATAGATACCCGTTTAGATTCAGTAACGAGGGGGATGGATCTCTTATTAGAGACGGTTTTCGTTCAAAGGGAGAGTCGAGAGGAGGTACAGCGAATCGTTGACGTTCTATCGCCGCGAATTCATTTCTTCCGCGCTGGTAATCGAGTGTAAATGCGATTCGACGATTCGCCGAACGCGCAACTCGCCCGTGAAATCGTCCGCGGGCAAACCAATTTACATCGTCGAGCGTCTCGCCGGCACAACGTGAATCCTGCCCGTCTTTCAAACGCAACAGGTATTTCTCTCTCTCTCTCTCTCTCTCTCTAGAGGCGCTGGTTTCTAGATTTCTAGATTCCAGATACGGCAATTTGTTTCTTCGGATTTACAATTGATTATTCGTTCACAAAGTCGGGATAGATTTTGAAGAGTGAAAATTATTTTCTCGTGTTGGTAGAATTTCACGAAACGTACGATTCAAAATATTGCGCCCTTTGTTGCAATAAAAGAAATTAACTAAACGATTGATACTTGTAGATAAATCATTTGGTACCGTTTCCAGAGTATGGAAATTTATACAGAAATGTTAGTCCAAAAGACGTGTCGATCCGTTTACATCAAGAAATTAGCAAATGTTTATGTATTATTGCGAAGAGAAGGGTACGAAAGAATTCGTCGTGCCAAATTTCATAAAAATACAATCTGGCAATTGTTTCAGAAATATTTAAATTTCAATCTCTCTCTCTCTCTCTCTCTCGCAAAGAAAACACATACTCGATCTCGATCCATGGCCGTCTAATGAAACACCACTGCGTATATTTACACCGCTGCGATTGCTTTTTAATCGCCGTTTCAATCCCCTCCCCCCTTTCCCCCACTTTGCGCAGACAGCGTACAGATCCCCCATTCCCAAGCGGCGTTTGCGGCACGATGGACGATTTGTCGAGGCAACGTCGCGAGGTTTCTACTACGCGAGAGCAACTGCACGCCGCTGCGAGAAAAGTCTCGTCTCGTTCGAGGCTTCTTCGCCTTCTCTCTCCGCCAGCCTCGGTGAGACGCGGAGAGAAGTGTCCGCGCTCGCGTGCATCGCACGAGGAATCCCACGCGTCTCGTCGTCTGCATATCCCACATCCGGTGTCCACTCTGGCCACCTCGGCCAACCCTCGTTCTTCCATTTCTGTCTTCGAGAAACCTGTCTCCCACTCTGGCTATATCGTCCGATCGGGAGATATTATCGCGACGAGAAATCGATCGACGAAAGGATTAAAGACGCGAGAGAGTTACGCGTCCACACGCGTGCGTTTTCGCCCCCGGCAGAAATATCTATTACCGATCGGCGATGGATTTTTTCTTTTCTTTCTTTTTTTTTTTGTTTGTTTGTTGGTCTTTCAGCGGAGAGTCGAGAGGATCGAGAACGAGGATTGTTTCTTCTCATCTGTGAGATTGCGTAACGGAGAAATTAAATGGTTTTCTTGGTGGTTTCGGGACGCTCTGGCACGTTGATGTCTTCAGCGTGACACTTTAATATTTATTTTATTAAAATTATTAAAATTAAGAATATAAGATTATCAAAAGAATTCATGACTGAACTCAAATACATTATTCATACCATTATTATTAATATTGAACTTAAACGCTCTAATCGATCCCAATAACATATACGATGTCACTGACAGATCTGTACCTGTCAAAAGCAACATTCGCAACGCTTGAAATTGCTAATAAAAATTTTTTTGGACTCATCGCGGCATCTAAATTAGCAACAGAACGATTAACGCGTTCGATTCAAGGTGACGCGTCAATGAAATGCTTTTAACACCTCTACGTCCATTCGACACAGTATAGTAACCTTTTTTTTTATTCTTCAAACTGTACTCGATTCTATCTCCGATATACATCACATTTTGCATCTATACGAGAGCAAGCATTCGCCACGATATATATATATTCGAACTGAGAATCGACGTCGAACGATCGATTCGATCGAGGACGCTACACCCACTGTGAATAAATTCTCCATCCAAGAACACGTCTGACAGACTGATTCTTGATTTCAGTCGACTTTCTACTTCGATACAACTTTGCAACCGTGGAAAACCCACAGAAAGAAAAACTGCACGAAAAAACTTGTACCCCAGTGCGACTGTTTTAACTTTTTTTGCCATAAAATTCCATTGATATGCAAAGATTTGACTCGATACAAAACAAATTACAGGCGCGATCGCTCAGTACCAGACGACGCCACTCCTACTCGCGAATCACGTGACCCAAATCAACCAATCGCTAATTTTCGTTGCATCAGCGTTGCACCCAAAGAGGCCCGATTTTCTGGGTTACCCCCGCTAAAATCGCTTTCAGTGATGAAAAAAGCTGGCTGAATGCTTCGCTCCAAGATCATTGTTTCCTTCCAACGATCGACGTTCCAACGATGGAGCAAAAAGCGAGCTTCGAGTTTGCTCGAAAGGCGCTCGGCTTTCGTTCTCAGGAGAAGTTCCTCTCGTATCTTTCCCACGACCACGGCTACGGTATCATCGTATTGCTTCGTCTCCACGCATAGCCGCAATTAACGAAGCGTTCGTAACGCGAATCCTACAATTAAGTGGTCGTTAAACCTCCGCCCGGGAAAGCCGACTTGGTCGTCTTGACTAAACAGGCCCTGAACCTGACGTTTCTGTTGAGACGTACGCGCGGAAACAAACGCGGGGAAAAACGAGCAGGAAGCGAAAGCGCGGAAAAGAAACGTTTTTTTCTTCTTCGCGATAGACTCGCGTATGTCAGTTCCATCTAAAAGTTCTATCTAAAAGGGCAATTTTTATTCGATATTTTCAAGTTTTCAAATGAATATTTTTCAATTTTAGTATTTAAAGATTTAACCAACCAACATCGTTAACACTTTTGTTCGATTCTCCTCGATCAATTTCCTACCTATTGAGAGAAAAATTTCCAAGGATTCGTTCAATGTTTTCTTCAATCACGCAACTTGGCGCAAATTGCCAAAATTTGGTGAAATTTGGAAAAATCGAAGTAATAAAATTAAATTGTCAATACTTTACGGATTTTTCTTAATTTTCCCAGTTTTGAAAGAGGCGTCTACACTCTCTGTGCTTTTGGACTTTTGAGCGGCATACGTGCGATGGATCAATGAGATAACGTACCAGTTGTTAATGATCGCTCGCCAGCTTCGTCGGGAATATAGACTGAAAGATCGCAGGACCACCTTGCGCGTCTTGTTTTTAAACGACGATTACGTGGATCGAATCGGAGAGGCCCGGAGAAAGTGAAAGCGGTGCTAATCCATCTTTAAACGTCGCCGACATACAACGTTCGCAACGGAGATACTGACAACAAGTGATATTCGATCACGTCTTCGATCAGGAAACAATCCGACATTTTGTGAATTTTCTCAATCCTTCGTAGGTAACGTTTCTCTTTTTCATTCCAAGTTTTTAGGACTTTATAACAATTTCTCAATTATTTCTCGCGAATTTTACAAGATTCTTTTTTATAGACTAGACTTTCTTTCTTAAGATAGACTCTAGATTCTAAAATTTTGCGCTCTCTCTCTCTCTCTCTCTCTCTCTCTTTATTAAGAATCAAACGACTTTCTGCACCAACAGTGCAAGTGCCCTAGCTCGGAGAAAAGAAAACAAATAAATAAATGAAAACGACTTAAAAAAGAAAATCAATCTGGGATCGAATGGTCTCCCACCGGCGGAGCGGTCATTACTTCGCAGTGTCTTCTGCGGAACAGAGAGAAGTGAAAGAGAGAAAGAGAGGGGCTCGGCAGTACGCAGCAGGCAGGCGTAGAATCGTAACGTATCATTATCATTCTGAGGCATTCGTACGATTTACCATCATCGATCATGTGCCGAGAGACACAAGAAATCGAAAAGTGAGCACCGTCAGCAGCAACAAACGAAGCAGCATCGAGAGCAGCCAAGAGGGGATCATTACGTTACGCAAGATTAAACCACCTCCTCCCTTGTCTCTCCTCGCAACCAGTTCCCTCTGCTGACGCGTTACGTGCGATTACATGCTCGCGTGTTTTGCAACAACAATACCGCCGTGCATACAGATGCACGCAGAACAGCCGCGGCCGTTTAACTTTGAAAGAAATTGCCCAAGAGAAGAAAAGAGTCGCGAGAGAGAGAGAGAGAGAGAGAGAGGTCGAAGACGCGGCATCGAACGCAACGATGCGCGTTTCGTCGTTGTTACCTCGTCGTTACCTCGTTGCAGACGGAGGAAGAGGTAACGAGCTGAACCGAAGGAGGAGAAAATGTGCAAATACAGGGTGTACCCAATTTTTGCAATCAATTTTTGCAAGCAGAATAATGCCATTGGTGTAATAAATACAGAGTGTTTTTCAGTGTTTTTGTTAACGAAAATGAGTGACCGAGGGTGCTTCCAATTTTTTTTATAAACAAATCGCGTAAATAATACCGAGTGTTTCCAAATTTTGCAATTAAAGAATCACAGTAAAATCTATAAATAATATAAAAGTTTTACAGTTTTTTACTTACAGTTTTTTTGTAAGTAAACTGCAGAAATAAAATTTACGAATTTTCTATTATTTGTAACATTTCATCAAGTTGCGAACAGTTTTACTTTACTCTGCGAATAAATTTTTCTCGGTGAATCCTGCTCGGTCGATTCGTAACAGCGCCGTGACTGAGCAGAGTCGATTTACTCGAACGAAATTTCAGTTGATGTTGAAAGAAATGAACTTCCGTCGACTGAATCTACTTATCTGAATATGAATTCGCACGTAACGAGCGTAAGAAGCGTGTCTTCTCTATTATATTAATTCTACTGCATGATTTACTACAAAATTATGACCAAATATTCAAGTCTCGCTGGAATACGAATCCACAAAAATTCAAGCGTCTTAAAAACAGCATAAAAGTAGTAAAACATTATTCAAGACGTGTCTGACAAAAATTACAAACCAAAGACGGATCGTTAATCGCGTTAATCGAGATCGTCAATCTCGAGAAAAAAATTGGAAACACCCGGTGTGCACGAAATAATTGCTCGCAAACTCCCGCGAAACATTGTTACCACGCAAATCGCTAACGAACCACACAGAACCACGAGGTGAGAACGCACATCCTCGCTTGTTCGTTCGCTCGCGCGATAAAAATAACGCGAGGAATCGCTCGGGGGGGGAGGGGGGGAGAGGTGGAAAAGAAGAAAGGAAGAGGCACGTTGATCGAGAACGAGGCGCTGTCTACGCGGCTCATTATGTAAAACGCTGTAGCTGTGTCGGTTATTGACATTTCACGGATATTACCGGCCCTCCGCTGCGTTACGTAGCGTTCGCCGGTGAACATTCCACCGTCGCACCGACTTCTTGTTTCTTCGTTTTCGAGCACCGCTCGACAGGTGTTGGCGACATTCGACGTGCAACCGTGGTACGCAGTTGGACTCGTTGAAAATTCGAGAGACGCGCGTGTCTGCGTATACTTACGCGGCAAAGCCTCTTGCACTCTGCTCTAAAGCTAATAGCCAGACAAAAGTGTGTTCGGGAACTTTGAAATAGTGCAACAATACTGACGTTTTTGATACTTTGCAGTGATATGTAATTGAGACATTTTCTTTAGCAACAAATTTTAGAGCGATGGTCACTAATAGTCTGACGTAATTGAGGTATCAGACTACAAAATTTATAGAATAGACATTCCTTGACGAAAACTATATCAGAAATATGCGCAACTAACATTACGAAAAGATTGTAAAACCAACAAGTCGTAAAATCGCGTGTACAAAACACGACTATGAAATTTAAAGAGACAAGCAAATCGCAAGTGAAAATCGCTGGCAGAGAGCTGGGTACAAACTTGCTGGAATTTAAATACGTAGCTTGAATTTAGACGGCTAGTCCAATTGGAGCGAGACTATCCCGTTTCAATCAGTGTAAAATTTATACGACGTCGACGTCATCTTCCACGCCACTCAGAAACGAACGTATATAGTAATTAGACGAGAGTATCTAAACGATTTGTATCGTTCGAAGATGTTTCTAAGGCCGGCTATTTATCTGGAACTACCTTGCCTACAAATTAACGTCCTTCTCGCGGGCTGCTCCCACGAGCTCGAATTAACCTTCTGCGATCTCGTATCGAGGCTAACTCGACGTCGTGCCTTTCCTCGTACACTTTCATTTCCATTTAACCGCCGTTGGCTCTTTAATAAACCTACCAACGTCATTAAGGAGTTTTTTTCAAACGTCGAAACATCAAACGTCGTTGAGCATCTGTACCGCTACGCTCGAGTAAAATTTAAACGCTTGAGAAATATAATTTTATCGAAACATGAACGCTGAGATATTAATAGAAATTTCCTTCGCGAGGTTCTAGCTAATCACGGCTAATTACGAAACCAAAAAGATTGATTTTTAATTTTTCCGATCGTGACGAGCCAATCACAGGCTTGCGTAACACCAATTATCTCTAGCCAGGACGTGTCGATCATCCATCTTACAACGTCACGCCTCGCCTCTAACATGATCTCCAATCATCGGTCCAGGACCCAAAAAAATCGAACGATGCTCCGTCTTCGACCCTTCGATCCCCAGTAAATAATCAACAAGGTGAGGGGCGAAGCCGTTAAAAATGGGGCAGAGCCGCGAAATCGTGTCAAGGTCAGGACGATCCGCGAGAATGCACGATGCGAGCATCGGCCGTGGAAGAATCGTGAGGCGGACGGTTCCCTGACCTGACCCAAACTCACAGCCCCGCGAACGCAACGCCGCGACCTCGCGAGAGGGATCCCGAAAAGCAGACGAAGGTGAATAAGCTCGGGCGAAGGAAAACGTGGGTGGATGTAAGGTAGACCGATGTCGTGATGCGCACTTGTCGAGAATGACTAGTCGAGCCTCCCGCTCGTGGTTGCCCCGGGGGACGATCACACAGGTACAAACGTGCAACTGTTGGAGTCTCGTATGCTTCATCGTGCTCTCTCTTCATCCTTACTGTACTCGGGTCAAACCCTTTTTTCACCCTGGCCTTCGGTACTTTCTTGCTATCGGCACTGCCGATCATTAGGAATCGCCAGCAGCGCGCCGAGTTTCTCCAATTCGCGGCAACGTTGACGAATGCCAGGATGGAACGTCGATCCTCCGATCCTTCGTCGAGTTCGAATGAGCACGGGGATTTTTAAGCCTCGAATCGTTGCAAATGGCAACTTACTGGTGGTGTGAATTGATGGAGAAAATTGAATGAACATTTAAGATGAAAGTCTGCCAGTCCGATTTCTATTTGAAACACTCGTTTATCGAATAATTATCAAATGTGTAAAAATTGTTGTCAATAAAAGACCGTTTGCTTTCTTTTTTGAGAAAAGTTCAATCAATCGTCGCGTATGCTCGTTGTTGATGAAACTTATTTTGGTGTGTTTTAATACGTTGTTAAATTATAATGAAAAAGAAAAATAAATTAATGTAACATGTTACTCTTCGCGAAGATACGAGGGAAAATACGTTTTCACGATCCAGCAAAGATTGTAGCGTCACGGTTGTCCGATAAAATGGCAAGAAATTATTTTTACTCCTTCCCAACGTTTCCCACGTGAAACAACATTTTCGTATCTTGCTTTCGTCCGACGAACCTCGAATACTAATGTAACCACGTTGCTCGATATCAGGTGAAAACAAATCGTCGTTGAACGAACGCGGATTGGCGGCGCTGTCGCACTTTCCTTGACTGGCGGCCAACAGGCAGCCAACTTCGTTTTCACGGTCACCCGGTCGTTGGAATTCTAATAAGAATTTAATCGACGAAACGACGCCAATCCCGGCGTAAGTGGCCTCGGTCCCGCGCACTTTCCACTCGGGGCCCGTTGCTGCCTCGTGTCACTTTCGTTCCCGACACTTCCTGCTACCAATGTTGTCGCTCGTTAAATTTGCACGAAGGGGGATTAGACTTTTAGCTGCTACTTTTGAGGAACAGGTTTCTGATTTTCAGCCATTTAGAACGCTTGGAACTTGGAGCTTTCCGAGAACCTTAACTTTCACTTCTCTTGACAAATATCATCTGGTTGTTTTAATGGTCCTTCTGCCATTCGAAATTAATTTTACACGCAACATGTTACGGACGAGACATAATGGAAAGTTAAAAATGGCGGAAATGAGAAACGAAATATGAAAGCAAAGAGTCACGATGTAAAGCTAAATAGTGTCTTCAACAACGAAAAATACTTATTTTCTGAAACGTAATTTTTAAATATTCCAAAATGTCAAACTGAACTTGAATATTGTCTTTATTGCGTTTGGCAAGAATTTACCAATCCTGCGTGAACAAGAAACTGAAACTGTCAGATGGTATCAATCCACGAGAATTAAAATGATTCAAAAAAAAAAAAAAGATCAATTACACTTGTTACAATTAACAACTGAACCGTTGAACTCAAATTTCGGATCATTAGAAGATTCCTTCCGAGGAATTCGAAAAATCCTCGACAATCACCACCTAGGCGATATCCTGCTAAATCGATCCAAACGCGCCGCTGTTCCACCCGACTCGATGGCGACTTTCGAATCGGCAAACAACAACCTTCCGCGGCAAAGCGTCGGCGATAGAGGCAACGAGGCAGGGAACGGTGTTCGCGGTACAAGCGGAACGAAACAGCGGAATATCTGCGTTCCATCTGCGCGGAAAGGTCGTCGACGTCGATTTTTCGGTGTGTGTTCGTTTATTGTCCCGATCGGCACGATCGGACTCGAAGCTGCTGGCTGCCGGCGCGTAACGAGCCCTAAAATGTCGCAATATAATTCCGGCCGGTGTGTTACGGCCGGTGCCGGGCAATACGTTTCATTGTCATTAGCCTAAGGGTCGCCATAAGAGAGAAATGGAAATCGATACGGAAACAATCGAGCGCGGTAGCTCGGACCTCGGAGTCCCCGGCTTGTACCGTACGATATGCGTGAACCGCCGCGCCGCGGTACCGTTACCAGCGTTACATGCCCGTTCACCCTAACTCGACAGTTGAATTCGTTAGCGGGCCCGGGGATTACGAGTAATGTGACGCCGGAATATTCCCTTTTAGATGCCGGGCAGAGAGAGAGAGAGAGAGAGGAGAGCCACGACACGCACGGAGGAAGCTCGTGGGACCCGGAGGAACGCTGTGTTACTTGTTCTCGCTGTACATGGCGATCGTTAGAACTGCGTTTCGTTGGTCGTCAATATGGAACGTCGGCGATCGGATCGGTACGACCGATTACGATCGACGAACGCGCACGGAGATCTCGCGGTCCTCGGATGCGATGTCGAATCGAAAAATACATCGAATCGCGACAACGATTCGATCGACGACAAAAAGACCCGTCTTCACGAACGAGAGGACAATATTTCATTGAGAACTGCAATCGATCTACAGAAAATCACGAGTCATTGAAACGCAGTACCTCGCGTGTCGTTTCCTTTCCCAAGGTTAACCTAATTCGACCTGCCTAATTACTATTTCTGTCCCCGGTCGACATCGCGGACCCTCCTTTCTCGAGCGTTGCTCGTATCAAACGCGCCACGTGGCGCGTTTGACACGTGACCGTGTGCCCACAACTCGTCCGATCGAACGAGGATCGATATTAATTTGAAGTAACGGGACGGCAGACGTTCCATTCTGCCGGATACAAAAGCGTTCGAGTGTTTTACGACGCGTGTCGCTCGCCTCGGACACGTCGCTATGCCTGACGATCGTGTTCGAGGCAACCGGACACTTTGAACTTTGTCTCTGTTGGGTTATCGTTACGAGCGTGGTAGACGAAATACGCGTCTATGATCCGAATTTATGGCGCCGGAGGCTGACAATGTGAACAGTGTTACGTACACAGTGGCGGATAAAAGGCGGTTTACAATTTAAAATTGCTCGTGCGTTGCTAAACGTATGTATATATAGCTGCTTGCGAAAGTATTCAGACACTCGCAGGGAACTTTTTGTATATGTGAATATGTTGTGCAAAACATTTTGAAATTTCATCGAAGTTATATCGGTCAGGCTCGACTGTGACATTGGTCAAGCCGAGAGAAGTTATAAAATACTCAATGTAATAATATTGTGATGATGAACATTATTGTTTGCTTGAAATGGATATTTACTAAATTTGGGTTTATGATATCACGTATGTACATTCTCAGATTAGTTCTAAACTTTGCGAAAACGTAATATGCAGTTGTCTCCGATGAACAGCGTTGATGAAATTTGAAAATGTTTTACACTCGTATGTAAAAGTTGTTCTACAATAAACATTCAAATACCTTCGCGAGCCACTGTATGTATAAAATACATACATAATTTACATACTTTTTATAATATATGAACGAATAATTCATTCAACGCAACGAATTCTCACATTTTTAACGTGCAACAGATTAGTTCTCGTCAAAACTTGATCCTTTGCCCCTCTTTGTCGAGTGTGACTCAATATCGGTTTTTACCACAGAAACTCTTATGCTGTGTCACGCTATTTTTAAATTGCCAGAAGAAAAAGTAATTGAAAAATAGTTTGGAGTGTTGAGCCTTTCAATCACGGTCGTCAAAAAAAAACGTCGTCGAAGATCTTTGTTTGTTAACTAAGCGAGGAAGAAGAAGAAAAAACAAAATTTGTCGTCCGCGACTCGAGAGATTCCTACAATTCCCACTTCCGTCTCCCCCGAAAACCATTGACACACTTGCGCCCCGTCCGCGAGTCTCTTGGTCGACCCACTGAGCGCGAAAACAACAACGGTGGAAAGCCATCGGCGTCGCGTCGCGTCGCGTCGCGTCGCGTCGACAGGAATAGAATCGTTTAAGCCTTGATACCATAGGCTAGTTAGCGTCGACCGTTAACCGGTTAACAATGTCGCGGCAGGTCGTGACGGTTCGACCCCACGGGTCGACAACAAATCGGGTCGAATTCAATTTTGCTCGCTCGACGAGGCGATTCGAGGCACGAGGAAAGTCTATCGATACCGATATCGATTTTAACGCGGTCGGACGAGCAAACGGGACGAAAGAGACCCGCGCGGGTATTATCGAACGTCCAATTTCTCGCGAGAGTTTCTCGAATTTCAATTTCAGTATCGGTCGAGAGTCAAGTCGGGCAACGGTGGCTCTCCCGCAACCATAGTCTGTCTGTCTGTCCATCTGTTCTCCGTCGAGTGTCTCCCGAGGCCTTTCACTCGGAAGACGTGGACCTCGAAACATGGTCCGCGTACGGATTCCTGTCTAATACCCTCGCGCAGGTACGTACGTACGTAATTTCGCCAAAGTGGCTGGCGAAATTATTTCGGACGATTGTGAAAACTTGTGCTTTAACCGCTTGCGCTGGAACGACGTGCCACGCTCCAAAATTGTAATTAAGTATATTTAAATAAAACAAAATAGACAAAACAAATGATAAATTTATTGCTTCTCAATAATTTCTATCCAGTGATATCATACCGACGAGTTCAAAAAGAAAGCGACGAATTACTTAATTGTGTGCGGTTCGGTCACTCGTTACGGTCCGCAGTCAGTTAATACATACGTTTGCACGAATTGTGCGTAATATTTACAAAAATTTTCCCTCGATCGTTATGTAACGTAAGAAATATACATTATCGAGTCAAAAATCTGACAAATATCTGCAAGTGTAAAATCGCTCGTTGTTTAACGTTTAATTGATACGCGTATTATTCTTGAAATTTTCACTCGTGGTTGTTCGAATACTTTCGTGTATCACTGCACAGCCATTTAAACGTATGAATCGCTACCCGAGGTGTCTCGATGGCAAAATCAATGGCTCCGAGGAAAGAGGCAGAAAGAAAGAAAAAAACGTCCAACTCGCGGAGGTTGGCTCGTTCGGTGAGAAACGGGGAAACCGCGCGAGATTCTAGGATAATTGACACATTTCAAAGGATAGAGAGAAAATTCGCCCGTTAGACGGGAGATTGATAAAGACCAACCGAAATTTCGAAAGCGAACCGTGACTCACGTGGCGCTTTTGCTAGCGATAATAGCGTACACTGGGTTGAACGTTGGAATTTCTTTCGTTTCGTTTCGGTTCTCGGTGAATAAGAGCGTTTGATCTACTGCCTGGTAATTGAGGGTAATTCGTTTGCCCTTTCTGTGTAACGTGTCTTGTACGCTCAAGATGCATGGAGCTGAATAATTTAGTTATCGGAGGTAAAAAACCATCTATCTTCTTTACCAATCAGAAATTTCGATGATTTACCACGTCAATGCTGTCGGTAATTCGAAATTCAAAATTAATATTCCATACTCTGACATTTATTCTCAAACAAAAAATTGTCCAAAGAGAATTCTAATATCTTCCTAAAGTTCTACTGCTCAATGAAAAACACGTTTGTACAATTGCAAACTTTTTAATTAATTACAGAAATATTACTAATTAATTGCCTGTAATATCTCTCTGATTAAAACATTTTTCTACGTTCTGATTAAATTTCTAATCTAGTATCAATACAATACTCCACCCACACTGCAACGATGAATATTACACAGTCCCAAATTTCTGACCTAATGCTAAACCACACGAAAACCTCAAAAACACTATATGACCTGTAACTTGTTGTTAATTAAAGGCTTTGCATCTTATTTCAATTATTGTTACAATTATTACAACATTAGGTTTTACATCTTATTCCAATTATTACAATCTTTACAATATTATTCCTTTAGTTGGTATATGATTTTTTCTCTCTTTTTTATTACATTTTCTCATTTGTTTTCCACCATCAAACCACACACACACACACACTCGTTACTGTTTCTCTTAGGTCTTCTCTCACCTCGTAGCACAATCACAAATGTACCAACATCCTAATACTCGTCAAGACCCTTCCTCCTCGCGAGAAGAGAACTTGGTATCGAAACACGACCTAACCCGTGCCCGTTCGATAGTTGCAGCTTATTAGGCTCTCCTTAATAAGGCGCTGGTTGGGCAGGTGCTTTCGAGGACTGTTTAAAGCTCGTTGCGCGTTAAGAGGTATCGCGTAGAGGGGTCGTGGGTCACGACCTCCGAGGCCGAGCCTCTTTTACGAGGAGTACTGTTACTGACACAGTGGCACGCTTTAAGACCGACCTCTCGGCCGCCTCTCGCTATTCTCGAAAGCACCTGTACCCCGCGAGCTCGTACCACGCCTTCGCCGTGTGGTAGCCCGAGATACGAAACCGGCCCGGTAATGACACCTCGCGAAATGGTAATTGCACGGGCAGAGGGAGGGCAACACGGTTGGAAACGAAAGAAATCTCGTTTTTTCGCGACCGGTCCGCGACGTGACCCGTACGTGTCAACGTACTCGTACGGGCAACCAGACAGGTTGGCAAAGCGTTCGAAAGAGAGGAGGAGAGAAAAAGACGACGTGCCCAGATACATACAGGAAGCATTTTTGCAGCAACTTTGGTCGTACGAGAAAATATTTTGCATAGAATTTTGTATAACGTTGTGCGTAAAATGATAGTTATTTTTTTTTACAAGATGAACGAATTCTGGACAACCAAATGGGCAAAGATTGGCCAAGAACAGAAAGTCCAGAAAACAGACAGAATGAAGAAAGTAGAATTTTTTAACTTTTCCCGCACGAAATGTGAAGATTACGCGTAAAACGATTGTTTAAATCAACGTGACTACGTTGATCGTGAATCTACTCCTATTTTTATGAAAATGGCCCTCCGTGTTCCAATTGTAAGACGTACATTACATTCATTCATTGCTCTCGTTAAGTTAAAATTATTACACTGTTGCAAATTGTACCATAATCACAAATTACAATTTTATCCAACGCACGAACGTGCAAAATTACAATACACGAATTGTATTTTCAATTGAAATTTCAATCACGACGCGCGAGTTATAATTATGACACACTGTTGAAGCAAATGAAGTGTCATCGTGTCGTTACCTTTGGACCTCAGTATCGTAGAACCTTCGCAGAACTCGGTAAGACGTCCTCCGGTAGAGGAGGAGAAGCGGTGACGAAACGACAGCGCGACAAGTCTCGCATTGAGCAACCATTCGCGATTGTTAGACGCTGAGACGCTCGAGAGGAAGGCATTAAACGAAGAGGACCCTTTCAGCGAGTCTTCGCCGACCAAATGAACGATTGCGCAAGAGAGGAGCTTTCTTAACGCGGAATTAGATTCTCGAAATGCTCCGAAGGAAATCTTATTATCTGTGCCGCGCCGTCTTATTAAGCGATCTCCTCTAATTCTCGGACTTAATTCGTTCTTCTCTCTCTTTCTCTCTGTTTCTTGCGTTTCATTTCCAATTTCGTTACGAGAACTGCTTCCAAGTTTCGTTACGAAAGTCTACGTACAGTAAAACGCAAGTTTGTTTGGACAAATAGTTCGTACCACTGGATTTCGTACGTTACACGTTGGCTCTTAAATTGGATTTCATGTATCACACGCTGACCACTGATTTCATTCCGCTGCAGCCCTCAAATTTTCACATTCGAAATGCAAAAGATGATTTTAGAATGATTTTAAAATATCTAAAATTTTTAATTTGTACAAAATAAAAAAGTGTTTAAACTACGTATTGCTAAACACAAGCTCCTATCAATATATTTTAAAGTTATAAATTGGTCCACTCTGTGGTAGTTCCAATGTTAATTAGATTAATCCGAAGCATTAATCTTGCATTGTCGTTTATACAAGAATGGCTCGTGAAAACACATTTCGGTCGTGAAATTAATAAATCAATTGAAATTTCGTCGAAACAAACGCGCAGACTTCGTCTGGAACGAAACACAGGCGTTACGCCACTGGCGTAGATCCATTCCCGATTTTTCCAGCGACGATAGCGAGTAAATTATAGTAGCGAGACACTGGATAACCAGTAGCCGAGATAATTCTTCGAACCTTCGCGTCGATCGAAATAGCTCCGCTCTCGAAATTGCCAGTTAACAACCTCTGTTCACTTCAGTTATCTACGGCGAGCATCTCCGAGCGATTTTGATATCGACGGCTTATCTCGGCGTCGCGCCAGGACCGAGAACGCGTCACGGCGTCACCGCGTTGCATCCTCGAAAATCGTCGAGAGCTTCTTACCGATAACGTTCCTGCCAACACACACGTGGTGGAATTTTGAGAGATTCCAAGGCGTACTGACTTCACTCGAGGGTCGCGCGATAATGTAATAATCGTAGAAGGGCCGCATACCGACGCAGTTTTACGAGACGACAATCACCGCGGCGTGACGAGGAAACAGGCTACCGCGATGCATCGGCAAACGATCCATCCACCAACCCTCAATTTGCTACCGGTTTCGCACGATGACTCTGATAACGCACGCAGCCGTCACACTCTCTCTCTCTCTCTCTTTCTCTTTCTCTCTCGTTATGTCGCGCGTTGCTGGATGAAAAAGTAATTTCCGGTAGCGGATTGGAATCCCCGTATCCCCCAATACCTTCTCTGAGATAACTTCGAGATGTTCCAGAAAAAAATCTCGTATCTTGTCGAACCTTGCGGTATTTTAACATTCGGTATTGCTTTGATACTTTAATGCTCTTCTAGAGCGCATCGCGAACCTTCGTTTTCTTCTGCAGTAAAGTCGGAAATACGTTTTCTGACGAGTGACACTTGGTGTTTGAGAGAGTTTCAGAATGTGTGACAACACGGCCGATATTAATTTCGACGACATTTATGCTTACGGGATGAAGATATTGATTGAAATATTTAAATTTGTCCGACGAAAAGTTTAAAATTCATTTGAAATTTAAAACTGATCTCTTTGACAATTGAAGGTCAATTCTTAAAATTTAAAATCGATCGATCGATTGAAATCGTTTGATTGCATCTCACGTGCATTTCATTTGCACGAAAAATGTACGTCATACGTGTACACATGTAAACGAACTTTCCCGTAAATGACACACAAAAATCCGCAATTTAGTTAGCGTAATAATATTACATTCTCATAAACATCAACGAACTAGTCGCAAGAACCTGTATTACAATGGAAAAAATAATCCCAAACTTCACATACAGCTTCACAACTGCAATCTCCGCGAGATTCTATCGAGTTTACCGGTTCTATCAGAAAGATCTCTCGTAGATTCGATCCAAAGTAACTCCAAACATCCAGCTAACAAGGTGTTTAGCCTTCGTGTTATTTCAACCAAGTATAAAAGAGCTGGTTCGCTGCCTCTTTAACCGGACAAAGTTTCTTCAAAAATCCACATTAACATTTGTGCACCATGTTGGAATATTCTCTCCACTCCAGGGAGAAAAGGAAAACAAAGAAAAAAATCATTGCGCAGCGACGCAATCTCTAATAACGAGTGTTGAGCAACGGCAAACAGTTTCTGTTTAATTGCATCCAGCCAAACACGCTCGCGCCACCTTTGCATCGTCTTGCAACATCTCGCGTGTCCGTGCGTCTAATGACGCAGGGAACGCAGTAGTACAGTTTCCAGGCCCTAGGTATCCCGCAGGTGAAAAACACCCGGAGAAGAAGGGAGTACGGCGAGTACGGTGCCGTTCGCGGGAAGACCCCGTCGTTGCTCGTTAAGGGGGGTAAACCGGCAACGATTACGAAGCCCGTGTGGCACGAAGCGATGACGTAAGAATGCAAAGTTTATTGCACCCGCGACCGTCGGTTTTCACGTCGGACCGCGTGCAGCACCGCGCCACCGTAGCAATTCGCCACGACCCAAATGACGAAACTAAGTATAAACGCAAAGAAACGCCCACGTGCACGGCCCGAAGGGAGGTTGACACGCTGGTTTTCCCCGATGAGCGGCGCCCCGTTCACGTATTCTTGGACCAACACGCCCGAGGAGAAAGAAATCCGTGCCAATTCCCCGAATATTGGTGCCCCGTCGTTGCACGGGTGGCTGAACACGAGCAAAAGTTCGACGACGACGTTGAGAAGTTCTCGAGTTAAAGTTACGAACACCGAGGACGATTGAAGTCCTCGAAAATATTATCTGTATGTTGTGTTGTTTTAGATCTATGTGTTTATATATAGATTCTGTATTGTTTCATCTATGCGTAATGAAAGGAACAGTTGTTATCTACACATTTGTTATCTACAAATTGTCAATGTTCAAGAAATAGACGTAATTACTGTCAGTGTTAGTCAAATAGGTGCGCATATATTTGTATGTCAAAAATTTTAAAACATTGTACAGTATTTTAATGCGTCTAGAGAAAAACGTTTTCGTGGCAGGATTTCAACACTGAAAATTTATATCTTGAATCCATAAAGATCAATAGCTACGACGATTAACTAAGTTAAAAACGAACTCAATCGTACATAAACTGATGCACGTGGCACGCAAAAAAAAAAAATAAATGATGAATTATTGAAACGTAACATTTCGACTGGAACTTACAATAGGATCTTCATTACAAAGATTTGAAAACGCGCGCAAATCCGCGATCGCGCGTGTCTCCAGAACTATCAAGTGTCCGGCGTTAATCTCCAATTCCTTGAGCTTGAGTCACTCTCTCACTCCGCTTGCTACGAAATTTCAATTTAAAAACAGGCGAAGAAACGAGACGGTAGATCCGAGAGGACGACGCAACGACAACGGGCTCCCGAAATATCGAAACTGTTAACGATCGTTGATTCACCGACCCGATCGCTTCCAAATCGGAGCGCGAAAGAGCGTAACGCGGAATTGGACAGGCTCCAAACGATGTTTTTCGCCAGGTTCGTGGCGGACGAAGACGAGGAAACCGCGAGGAAACCGCGCACGAGAGCGGAAATTTGATAACATTGACTCGCGGTCGGACGGCATTAATTAGAGATTTGTCACGTTGGCGCGACACGCTGAGGCCGCGACGAGGCCCAGCAAATATCGAACCGGCTCTCTCCCGAGCGCCGGAGTAACACGCGTAACGCAACAACGGACAAACGCGTGAAATTAGAAACGGAAACGCTGCGTGCCAGCCGAGCACGTGATCGCTCTTTCGCGACAATCGGCCACGTTTTTTTATCGGCTCTCGTGACGCGTTAATTGCGCTTAATTGCGCTCTTCTTGGTTAAGCTCGACACTGTTCGAGGGTTAACGAACCCTTCTTCGCGGACAACCTCGAGACAGACAACGAATCGCGAATCACGTGACCCAAATCAACCAATCGCTAATTTTCGTTGCATCAGCGTTGCACCTGAAGAGGTGAACCGATTTTCTGGTTTACCCCCGCTAAAATCACTTTCAGTGATAAAAAAAAATCAAGTAAAATCAGACAAACTAAATCACGGGAATATTCGACTAGATTGACTCAATCTCGTCGAGATAAACTTTGGAACTCGTGTCACAGAAAAATACGAAGCGTTCAAAGTACGAACGTTTCTGTGACTCGTATTTCGTCGTTGAATTAAAGCTTCTAGAGGTTTGCTTAATTAGGAAATAAGCGATTGATAGGAGTTTCGACTCATTTTATGAACAATACGAATTTCAAAATTCTCTTTAATGATGCATCACGGAACAATCAAGCTTGATTCACGAATTTTGAAATCAATATTGTAAAAAGGTAAAACTTTTCCGGCTCACTGTGTATAGCATATTGAGGCAAGGAATTTTTTTCGAGTAATCTGTGCTGGTCCTCTTACGTGAATAACTGTCGAGATATTTGGGACAAGTGACGTATGTTTATTCTGACATTCTATCTCGAAACGAAAAAAGAAAGCTGTGTGATATTTCTACGATCGATTACCAACGCGTACACATTTTTATTAAAAAGCTGGTTTTGCTGGTTTCTTCCTAATCATTGTTTTACGAAGAATTTTATCAATAACCGGATTATTGATAATCGACATATTAAGCATGATTAATTACGAAGAATCGAACGCCTGATCGATGAATCAAGTGAGATTAATTATTTATACACTTACGAGAAAACAGGTGTGGCAAATTTTAGTTAAAAGATAAATGAATCTGCTTTCTCGAGAAAGGTAAAGTCGATTTTTGATACATTAACGATCGAATATATTAAATCTTTTAACGTGAAATTTAAAATTCAGCACGAAATTAATGAAAATCGCGAATAATTCGACAGAACAATTGTTGCGAATGTTTAGCAAAGAATTACAAATAACAAAAATTCGAGTGTCATTGATACTCACAGTGACAATAAAGTCGTTGATACAATAAGATTACGTAATCAGAAACGGTGATAACAGCGGAGAAAAACAAATATTTTCATACTCTATATCGTATTTTACATAAAAGTCCACGAATATTTATTCAGAGCACAGAAAAAGATTTGAATAATTAGTCTGAATTTTCTCAATCGATGTAAACAGGACAGATCAATTTTCTGAAGAATCAAACGTGTCAAAATCAAGCTGCATTACGATACACCAAACACCATAGAGAAAGTCTAAATAATTTTTTAAAAAGTAACTTCCTCTGTTGATTCTTTCTCTGTAGTTTAAAAATAAAGATACGTGGTATCTATATGTACTTAAAAAAAATATCTGTTTCACGTATAATTTACGAATTTAAAATTTTGATAAAAATGTTAAAGTTTAGACTTATTAAATTGAACGAACTTAGGTTAAAGGGAAAGATGATTTGGTCGTTCATTTAAAATTAAAAGAAAAGACCTGGAAAAACCTACTACTACGTCTCAGTAACCTAAAAGAATTTTAATTTGTTCAAATTTGACGAATTGAAATTAAAGAAACGAATCGTTCCAATTTAAAATTAAAAGAAAAAGACTCGTTACCCGCAAAGTTGAAAAAAGATGACTCGAGACGAACTCGGACGTGTGTAAATGACACGTGTGTGGGTCATCGAGATGTGCTCCCCGAGGGTAGCAGACATCCGCGCGTCCCTCCAACGAGGCCACGTCTGCCCTCTCGCATCGCGTTCGTTCGGGGATTGATTAAATTAGCGTCGCCCTATGCAGGCAAGACGCGGAGGCGCACCTGCAAGCGCGAAGAAGCCAGTCGAGCTAGGGACGAGCCGAGCGAGTGTCATTGCCCTATGCTACGCCGTCTAGTATAGAAGGTACAGGAATAGCAGGCTTGCCCATCGGCTTAGACGTTGCACCGCTTCGTCGTCGTGCCATCTGCACGCGCGCATCGGCCACGCTTCTCCCTCCCCTCCCCTCCCTCTCTCTCTCTCTCTGTCTCTCTCTGCTCGAGCCGACTAGCTGGCTGCAACGTTGTCTCGCGATAGCGTGTCTCCGCTGTGTCGTCGTGGACAAACTAACAAATCAACAGCCCTCCTTATCGTGCCTCCTGTTTTTCACCTCTCGAGTCCGCGATTGAATTTCATTTCGGGACACCGAGTTTCTGATCCGATCCGATGGAAAACGCACGTGTGTACACGGTTTTCGGTTCGAGCTGGTAGGAAATTTGTCGGGCGAACGTGCTTGCGTAATTGGAGTCGGAGCTGAGTCAATTTTCTTAGCTATTACTTTTCACTTGCGTGGTAGGAGCTCGCTTTTGAACGATCGTGTGTTGGAAAATGTTCGCGCAAACAAATGTTAACTAAAACCGTGTACTGAAACGTACGTGTCGTATGAAATTTGTAAATTTTCAAACGTTGTACTTTAAACGTCGTAGAAATATTTTCATCGGGAAAAGGACTCTGTTCTACTCTGTGAAGCCTATACACGCGTACGTTGTATACAATTCTGAATGTTCGACACTTGAGACAACGATCAACAGTACACTGTAAATACATATAGAATACGTGTACCTTTTACAAGATACGTAAGTGTTTTAATATGCAAGGAATCATTACCAAACAAAGTTGGTAATTCCATTCCATTTGTACAATGTTTCACATTCGAAAACACAACTAACAGCGATGTACGTTGAATCAAACGCACGTGGAATGCCTACGTGAGACGCGTAGATATTTTAATACTCCCTCTCTCTCACTCGCTCTTCCTCGTTCAGGAGCTTGAACATCGTACCCAGAGGACCGTTAGCAGAGGCTGTCCTCGCGAACTGTTCGTTGCTGTCGAGGTGAAACGATTTGCTCGAGACGTCGCGCAGCGAACAGGACATATGATCAAACAGCACTTGACAGTCTCGAAGGACAACCGCAAGCGTGTGTACCGTCAGGCTGACACTCCGCGGAGCTCGAGATTAGATATCGACGGTAACAATCAGCGCGGCATGAAAATCGTCGTGTACCGTACCGCACGCGGGGGACCGGTATAAATGAAGGTTTCTCTCGCCGCGCCTATCTTATCCGCCTCTAATACCAGTGTAAACGTCTCGCCACGCTAACGTGTTTCTCTCTTATACCGGCTGCCACAAAATCCGCGAGGAATATTTATATATACATATATACATATATATATATATACACCTTGATCCTTTGACTCCTCTCGCGTGTCAGTCGCTGCGACTGGCTATCACGTTTACTCTTGTATTTCTTTCCTTTTGGCCAACGAATGAATGAAATAGGCGTTTACAATGTGCAGCAAAGGAATAACACAGCCGACATTCTCTTTTTATCACTGAAAGTGATTTTAGCGGGGGTAAGCCAGAAAATCGGGCCTCTTTAGGTGCAACGCCGACGCAACGAAAATTAGCTATTGGTTGGTTTGGGTCACGTGACTCGCGAGGGGGCGTGGGGTAGACCTCGAGTAGAAGTGGCGTTGTCTGGTAATATAATATACAATATATAAAATATAAATGATGCGATTTCACGCACATTATGGTTTTAATCTCACACAATTTCTGTGAAATTTCTCGTGCATGACCCGCGCATGTATATATTACATATATCAACGAACGAGCGCCTTCTTCCGTAATGTATATTTCAAAGCGCTTGGAAGAAACTTGGAATACAAAAAAGAGAAAAAACAAGGAAAGAAAGAAAAAGAGGGAGAGAGTCGAAGGAAAGAGCTGTACACGGACAGAGACTTTTATCGTAGATTACAGAATCGACGTGGAACTGCCTATTAAAACTGTACCGTGGTATAACTGCATTTATATCGGCAAGCTACAGGCTCGGCATCACGTGGAGAGATCTGCTCTTACTGGACGATCGCGAACAGCGGTACACTTTTAACCAACTTTCTTATTGTTGTTCCTGTGATAGACTTTACGTCGAGATCTACGATCTCTTGCGATCGAGGCCTCGTTTCTTGTTTCTTGTTGTTGCCACGTGCGACGAAAATGCGATTGTGGTCGGTTGAACGCTGACAGAAACGAAATTTCAGATACTCTGGATCGTGGCGTTCGAGCGTTCAAGCGTAGTATTGATTAGAATGAACGAATGTAAGCACTTTGTACTCTGGTGATAATTTTAATTCATCAAGTTACAATGTTCCAGTTGTATAATGGACATTTTTGAACAATAAGAATTTCGAAATCTAGACATGTCGAATCTAGAATTCAATTTAATAACAAACAATTAGTGTGTCTCTTGTAATTTGATAAATTTAGCTGTAAGTGTAATATATATCGTGTATCAACCTAAGAAAACGTTTTACTCTGTTGCGAATACAATTTAAAAAATCATACCCAATTAGAAAATTGCTTTACTCGTCAAATGTTGCGACGAACGTTCAAGTACGTTTTACGCAGAAAAATCTACAAATTTAAAGAAAATCCTTCGCAAACCCGTTCGATCGACGGAGAACGAAAGATTTCGAGGAAAACGAGGAGAACGGAATCGCGAAGGAGAATCCAGGTGGAGAAAAAGGAGCTCGGAGGTATTTTTGCTTTCGCCTGGTGGTCTCGACTGATTGCGATTGATGGCGAGATTAAGGCAACGTCGAACGCGATTGGAAATCCTCACGAAACGTTCCGCAACGGCTCTGTTACGCGTTTGAAATCGTGGCCCCGCGATGTTTTTACCCGACCGAACAGTACGAACGATTGCACAAAACTCTTCGGTTTTTTTTTCCACGTGAAAACCGCCAGCGACCGCCGCGATATCCCTCCCGTATTTCGTAGCTGAAAGTGTTTGCAACTCGATTGGGAAAACGATCCAGACGTGCACGAGTATCGGACGGAACCTATCAATTTTCTGTGTTGTTCGTGGAACGCTCGATAATTGCCGGTGCTCGAACGATAAACGAGGGGGGGGGCAGCGATTACTGTGACAGACACGAGCGGAGGGATTTAAAACAATTTAAGTTTGAACGACTCAAATGTAAAATTGAGATTTTTTTAAATCTGGATAAAGCGTTGCGATTGTGCGTTCGTGCGCGATAGAAATCGGCGTTGTGCTATTCAATATTCAGATATTTTCTCTCACTGGTACGAAAACTTTGCAAAAAGTGTTAAAAATTTAGAAATTTTTAAAGAACAGACTCTGAAAATTGTGTTTCAGAATTTAGGATGACATTTTCTTCTTAAGTTTATGAGAAAGATTTGAAAAGAAAATTGTCGGATAAAACGAGCAAAAATACACATTTTAAGTGTAAACTAAAAATCCAGTCTATCCAACATTTATCTTTCTCAACGATAGAAAATTGAGACTAATTTTCAACGCGTCAGAAACTAAAAAGGGACTTCAGCGATCCTTTAGCTCTGGACCGAGATAAATTCAAAGACCCGTTCTCCGCACGGAATCTGCACGCGGCGATCTCGTCTGCAGAAAGTGGAGAACCGCGGTTTATTATCGCGCGAAACGCTCCCGGGATGTCTGACCCATAAAACGTTCCATTCTCAGATGTTTACACTCGATGATTTTCGCACGAGCGGCAGAGAGTTGGGCGAGTTTTTGCGCGACTGAATTGGCGATAAACGGTGGCAAGGAGCCAGCCAGGGAGGCTGATTCGTGAATATCTCTGTCGGTTCTCCTCGCTGACGAGGGGACGGCATTGTCGTAAGCGCGTGTTTTTAATCGTGAACGCGCGTTATCACGCCACGTACGTGTACACGTGCACGTGCACGGCGACGTCGTTTCGAAGCAGATCAAGGTCAGCCCGTAATGTTCTAAACGAGATCAACGCGTTGCAGAGCCTCTTAAACACCTGCCCTCTCCCAACTCCGCGAGTTAGATCGATCAACGAGACTCGCATCAAGCGTCACAGCTTGACCCGCACTCCCGTGTTTCAAGATCCGATCAGGCTCGATCAGCGCGTTTGTAAATCTGATTGTAAGTTTCAGTTCGAGGTGGGATTCGATCGAGTTACGTGCTGGTATATCTTTCCGCGATTATCGGGGAAATTTGACTTTTGCTCTTTCGTTCTTTAGGTATTCGGTTCGTGGGATGTTTAGTATCTTACTCGTGTTTGAAATTACCACTTTCATTTCTCAGAAATATTTACGGAGCATATGTACGAACCTAAATTCACGATATTCCGTTTTTAATTGATTTAAATATTCTGGTTAAATTGATCCCCTCGCGAGATACTCGCGTGCATGTATATGTGAGCATTTACGTAAGTGTAAAGTGCAGAATGTTCAACAGCTTCACTTCGTGAAAGTGTGTACATAACAGAGGTACTTGTATCCATTTCCAGATATTCATAAAATACACATAATGTTTAACACTTCCACTTCGTGCGTTTACCATAAAACCCAGTTACTAAAATACCAAAAACAACAAAAACCACGTCGTCTGTATTAAAAAAAAATAAAAAACCAGTTCGCCATTTCCCCGCAGCAGTTTCAACTGATTTCCATTTCTCGTTTCTAAAACGAAAAATAAAAAAAGGAAAAGAAAGAACTCGGACTAGAGTTTCGATAATAAGAAATCAAGTACTCGACCAGTGACGTGATGTGCGCCGACACGAGCGAAGGAACGATCGAAAGGAGGAGATCCTTCTGATTTTCCATCCCCTTTGCTAGCGACGGAACCTGAGACACTCCGAGTCGCTTCGAGAAGCTTGAAATTCTTGCAAATCCTTGAAATGGAAGCCTCGATTGTCTGGGAAGTTGCAACATTCGAAACATTTAAGAATTTCAAACTTCGAGTCACGTTATTCGACGTGCGTACGAATATTTTTCGCTGTACGAGAGAAACTTCTCTACTTCAATACTGAGAAACGTGTACGAAAGGTACAAACTCTCTCCACGAATACCAGTCAAAGTCGCTGCTTGGGACCAAAATTGTCGTCAATCACTATTATCGCTATTATTAAGCAACGTACGAACTGCAATCTCATCCTACAGTGCCTCGAATTAAGGATAGAAAAATTCAAAACGACACGAGGCGTCTCGAATCCCATCGCGACGAAATCCAGGAATCGATATGTGATCTGCGCTATCGAGCGCGAACTCCTAGGAGAGAAGGACGGATGGAAACGATCTATCGACCGGGGAGATCTACGTGGCCAGAAGCCATCGGATCGCGAGCAAAACGACCAAAATGCCCAACAACGATGGGATAACCATAGGCTTTGGCAGCCGCGAACAGCCGAGTGACATGCTTCTCTGCCGAGTTTCAGATTGCACGATGCCATAGAGGCCGAGAGAGAGAGAGATTATAATCGACCAGGTCCGAACTCTGTGAGCAAGATCCACTCAAGAGTCGCGGTTACTGTTGTCGATCACGATCGATCGATAGAGTTTCACGAGCTTGGAACTTTTGGAATTTAATGCTTTCGGGGCGAGAGCTGCTCGAATTGTTTCGTGTCGTCGGGGGATTCTTTGAAGTCGTAGTTGACAGATTGGATACTTGGGGGTGGATTGGAGTTCCTAGTGTTACGTGAAAGATGTATCTGCGCGTCTGTTCCCTCAAAAGTCTTGGAATATTTTTTATCACTGAAAGTGACTTTAGCGGGGGTAACCCAGAAAATCGGGCCTCTTCAGATGCAACGCCGATGCAACGAAAATTAGCGATTGGTTGATTTCGGTCACGTGACTCGTGAGGGGGCGTGGGGTAGACCTCGAGTAGGAGTGGCGTTGTCTGGTACTGAGCGATCGCGCCTTTGTTCTTAACGCTTAATTGACATCTATCGAGTATTGGAAACTGTAACGATAAAACTAAAAAAATTCAAGATTTCATGTTTCATTTTATTATCAATCTCTCTATTAATGGAAGTACAAAGTCGTCGTGATCTAACATAAATTGACACGATCGTCTACAAACTAAACGATGCTGTTTATGGTTTAATTATTCGACCGATATGCTTTTTATCTCGCGACATTGAAAAATTCTCCGAGTAATATTCATCTGATTCAATGATATCTCCCCGTATCGTCTTACTAATCGTTCCAAAAGAATCAGGTACTGTTTAATGTATCAGTTAACACGTTCATAAAATATTTATGACAGCTATTCGTAATACTCGTAATAACTGAAACGAGCTATCGAGGCGAGACTGGCTTCGAAATGAAATTATCCAGAGGTGCAGAGATTCATAAAAAAAAAAAAAAAAAAAAGAAGAACACGAAATTACACACAGGTATGCGCGCCTCCCTGAGCTTTAATATCCCGCGTACTTGTCAATAACAAGTTTATTACACAGTAAACTTATTAATTGCTCAACTTCAGGTATATCCAGTAAACGGTTCCTGACTCGAAACGCGCGGCGAAGAAAAAAGAAAGGAGAAAGAAAAAGGAAAGAATCGTCTTACTGTATCAGTAATTAACGTCTAACTGTGCACCGCGTTGCGGTTGTCTTTTTTAATTGCTGGTAACGATATCAAACGGATAACCGGAGTGCATCCGAGTCGGAAACACCTAACAAGGAGGAAACGATGCGGGGAACGTGTTTCCGTGTTCGCGCGGCTCGCTACGCCGTCTTTATTCATATTTCTGACGAGCGAATTAATTGCAATCTCTTCGAGGAAGAGGGAGAGACAGTGAATAATTGCGAAGCTAATGCTGATTAATTGCGAAAAATTTATACGAAATGCGATAATTGGATTTTTGTAGAAATTCAAATTTTTATAGACACGGACACAGAGACAGAGAAATCTGTTTCTTACGGATTATCACGCTTTAGAAATTTCGCCCGTCTCCGCGTGTCACGCGTTCCCTGTGATTTCCTGCACATTTCTCAGAAAGTAAAATTTTCACAATTGACAAGCAATGTTGTTCGCGTTACGAGAAATTCCACTCGAAGCGTTATCAGCCGCGCCCAACGATTCGGATCCACATCGATCGATCCTCTGTGTATACCTGCGCTATCATTCACGAGCATTTATTATTATTCCATGGGATTATGTTGTTATATTTATTAGAAAAATCTTTGTTAGATCGATAGATAATTGAAAATCAACTGCCCAACTGGTACATATTTCCCCGCACGTGTAGAAGTAAATTTTCACATTGGAATTTTCCTTTCGTTCCATAACTTTAGCTTTCTGAGTTATCATTGAAACATTTACAGCCGACTTTTCCTGTTAAATGGGAACATTTATTCCGCTTTGAAAAAAGGAAAAAAGAAACTAAAGTTGACAAGCAGATGTCACGGAGTACGTATATATAGATCTCTGAAGTTGAAATCTTGAATCGTTCACGATGAGGTTCTATCAATATTGACAATTCGCACACAAGTTACGATCGTTTAATGCTTCCGAGCGATCTCGATTCCTCTAGCCAACGCTCGATTCAAACGAAAGCGTCGTGGAATCGTCGCGTTTCCTATTTGACGTCTTTCTACGTACATATATTACGTGTACGTGTAAAAGCTGCTTCTATGAATCTGCAACGCGAACCAACCTCGACAAGAACCCGTAATTCCTCCTTGATGATACGTCTTGCGAAACTTAGCTACTCTCTCTCTCTCTCTCTCTCTCTCTCTCTCTCTCTCTCTCTCTTCTCTCTCTAGGCGCTTATAAAACTTACAAAACTCGAGAATCGGAACACGGACGGCGGACGAAAGAAAGTAAGGCTGCGAAAGTAAGAGGGTAATCGCTACGAAAAGCACGGTAATTTTACGAAACGGAATTATAATCTGCGAGAGGCTATGGTTTTCGAAATGGACGACTGTTTCCAACTCCGGTGTAAAAACCGTCCGGTGGAACGGTTATTTATATTTATTACACGCGAGCCTCGAGCCTCTCCCTTTGCACCTAGCTACTGAATTTGTAGCAGAAAAATGGAGACTCATCGTACCGTGAAATATGAAAATTTTAGAGATTCGCTATCACCCTGTGTGATCTTGCAAGGAAAGCTCAAACAGAAAACTCGTGGCTTCGTTTCACCTGCCCCCGCTGATAACAACGTGAAATTATGATTTCAAACATTATCGAATCGTTCGAAAATCTCGTTTCGATCCGAGCGATTGGCAAACTTAATACGCGAAGGTAAATTAATTTCATACGTCGTACGAAACCAACGTGAGATCTCCAACAATGCAACAATTCTCCATAAAATTTTCCCAACGCGAGAGTTCACCCAATTCACCCCAAGTACGCCACGAACTGCGGAAGTGTCCGTCTCTCGATTTCACAGCATCGTCGACCAGATTTAACCCCGTCGTAAACTTACTCGACGCGTGAATTTACGACACGTTAAACCTCGGCACGTCATCTGCACGTCGCCAAACCGTTCAGCTGGCAGGCTAATCCGTTCCAAGTTTCGAGGATCTCGGCGTGCGTGCGTGCGAGACGAGAGTCAGAGTCGGAGTCGTAGAGGAGACGGGACGGGACGGGACGGGACATGGAAACGATGGAAACGGGTGAATCGTTTGATGTCTCTCGGCGAGGAGAGGCTCTCGAGTAACACGGCACGCTGCCCCCGACGCGGCATGGGTGCAAATCGTTGCCCGACACCCCGTACAAGGGGCCGAATGAGATGAGAGAGAAGATTATACGGTATGAAGCAGCAGGCAGGGGCATCCTGTCTATCAAGGACGCCTTCTATATCTCACTGGCTCCTCCTCACCTCCTGTGATCCACCTTCTTTGCTCTCTTCTTCTTCCTCTTTTCCGCGGCACCCTTCTTCTCTCTCTTTCTCTCTTCTTCCCCGTTGCAACTCGTCGTCCCACCCTGCACAGACCACGCAGACACGTCGCAGCAACAGCAGCAGCAGCAGCAGCAGCAGCAGAAGCAGCAGCAGCTACCTCGTGTTACTCAAAGGTTATTTCTCCCGGCCGCTCTGCCCCTCTTCCTTCATTCCCATCGATTCACCAAGGGAGCAAGGAACTGAAAGCTGGCAAGGATGTCTCGAGATCACGAACCACCTGACCGTTTCTTCCCGGGATTCAGGTTCGTCTTGTTGTTGTTGTTGTTGTTCTTGGGGATGTTCAAGGTTTGGTGGCATCGAAGAAATGAAAGTTTCAAATCGATGTCTGAGGATTACACGGAGATTGGACTCGCATGCTGCACTCTGTTTTTTAGAGCTGTTGATGGTGTAATGGTCACGAATATTGAAAAGAAAATCGAGATGTTGGATGTTTGCGTGCTCTGATATTAAAATTCTTGCCTCTTCTGATATTAAAATTCTGAAGGGAATTGAACGTCTGATAGTACCATAGAGATCGAGGAGTATCGAGGAATGATACTAACTGATGTCCAAAAAATGCAAAGATAGTAGTTCGAAATTCTACGGACTTTTATCTTTTTGTCAATTCCTGGTTCCTATTTAAAATCTTGCAACCTTCGATGCTTCAAAATTGCAAAAATGCAATAATTACAGAAGCTCGACTGTACTTAAACTCTGCAAGTTTGCGAGAAAGTCGTCTATACTAGTCTACGTCAAATTTCCCTCGAACGTGACATTCGAAGGCAATCGTCAAAAGGCGACAATTATCAGGAAATGACGAAGGTGGCAACGTGAGTTTGCGATACAAATCAGAGGCTGCAGGCTTTAAAGAGCCGAGAAACGCAATCGTGTTCGACTAAAATGCAGTCACTGGTAGACGCACACGGGGCAAGGCCTATCGATTACCGATCAGATCCCGTATCTATGCCAATATTGTGTTACCGGCAAGGGGACACACACATCGTGCGAGAATTAACTCATAAAAAACACGTTGCTTAAAACTGGTTGTCGCGCCACGCAGATTGCCCGTGCACGATCGCCGCGTTTGTCAATCCGATCATCGACCGACGCCTCGACGAATTCGAAGAAAACAATGTCCTGTAGCAGAATTACAATTCTCGTTGAATCGTAACTAATTGCTTTAAAAATAAGAAAATTCTGTTCTTTTCATATTTATTTTAATATTACGTATATATATATATATATATATTTTTTTATCACACTGATAATCGTACTCCGTTCTGAAGTATACTTTATATCTAAAAACATCGAGAGATACAACGACGTAACGATTATGATTTGAAAGAGTCATAGATCGACGATTTATGTCATTGACAAAATTAAAAAAAATTAAGTCATCTTCATCGGGAAGAAGTCAAAAAGTGTACGAATTTCATCGACAAAATTAAATGAAAAATTGCAAATGTTCATCTCTGGAACATTGTCGAGACTCGCTGAAACGTGACAACAATCGCTCGAGACACGCGCTTCCCGAGTACACGTTCGATTCTGCCCGATTTGACAGAACAAGCTAATGGATTCGTAGATTTCACCAGTTACGAGCAATATACGCGTACGACTCGATGCTCTCGAGTCCTAAACCAACCGATCGTTCAAGAATCTCCTCTCGTCACTCGTTCGCTTCCTCTTTTTTCCTTTTCCAACCCCCCCTCTCCTCTCTGCCGTCTCAGTTCTCTTACTTTCCCATGTATCGGCGATGGTAGATATCAGCCGCGCCGGTTTTACGGACAGGACAGTCGGAATAGTAATCGCGCTTAAGCGAGTTCCGTAAATGCGATTTCCACTGGTAAAGCTGGTAAAAACCAGCCGCGAGTCGAATGTGAAACGCGAGAGTCCCGCGCGTTTATTTACGTTCAGGTGCGTTGCACCGAGGGATTATGAAAGAAACTGAAAAGAAACAGACACGACGGAGCTCGAACGTTTTCCACGGGAAGGAGTGGAAAAATTCGAAAATCGAAATTCTCTCAGGGGAGATCCTTTGCTCTTTGATCCTCCGTTCTTCTCTTCAACGAAGAATCCGTTTGTCCGATGTGTTTTTGATGAAAAAAAGCTTTCAGAAAATTCCCTTCACCTCTTGCAACCTGTTACATTCCAAAGACAGATCTTTCGCAGATAGAGGGACAGTTTGTAGATATTGAGAAATTCAATTTCAGACAGATTTAACTTGTGTCAGCGTGTATTGTTCTTTACGTTTTGCGTGGTAACAAGAGAGCTGTTTGGAGCTGTGAGACACGTTCGTGATTCGAATATCTTTTCATTCGAAGGTTGAGACTGTGAGTGGACAGTGTTGGTAGTGGATCTGTCTAATAGTCACGATTGATTCGTGGAAATCTGCTAAATTACGAGATATTTGATTTTTCAACTGCAAAGGGCATTCGGCATATTTTTATCCAACTGAAGTGATAACACGCGCGAAGCATTCAGTCAATGCTCTTTGTAAACATTTACAGTCTACTAACGTAATAACTTCAACACCGATCAAGAAAATCAAACCCGACCAAAAGTAAAAAACGCTGCGCAAAATTCTCTCCGTCACTCGATGGCCTTCGTCGCTTATCTATTTATCGCCACTGAGATCTTCCCAGAAAGACACTAGTCGCGCCAACTCGAATTTTCGCTCGCTATCATCGCGTCTATTTTAAGCAAAAACCCGAGCCCTTTCCTATCCTCGCCGAACGAACTAAATCATCCTCTGATCGTCCGGTTATTTTCGATTTCGGTTTCTCGAAGAGGGGCGATTGTCACCGGTCAATAATGTGAAACTGCACGGGCCGTGGAGTATTTATCGGATGATTCAGTCGTCGGCATCGAGAAGATCGGAATGTTCGGGGTAGAATTTTCGAGTCGTGACTTGGGAGCGTACAGTCGACAATCGGCGTCGACGGAATACGGAATCCTCGCGTGCTATAAATACGTTTTCCCCTGGGCAACATGGCCAGTCGAAAGGCTTTAAAACGAACGAGTGACGAGGCGTGTCGTAACGAACGAGAGGTTCCTCGCGTCGTTCGATATTTTCATTGAAATTATCGTTATGGACGTTTGGACTCGGTTTCGGATAATCAAGCGTTTACTTTATGCAACACGTTCTTCGAAATATACGGGGTTATTCCGCGTTATTTTCTGCTCTGTAACATACGCCCTCTTTTACGCATCATGTAACAGATGCGTTTCAACGAGAAGCGCAATATCCGTGTCAATTCACGCGTTAATTGAAAATTTCGAATTCTATTCGAATAACGATAGACTGTAAATTAAACTGTTGGATTCCTTTTATTACGAGTCTATGTATAACTCCATTCGTACGAACTTGTCGACAGACAATTGAAGTATCAGAGACTTTCAGAAATTCTCATTCAAATTAAACGATTTGTCAAAACGTCAATCAAATCGATCGTTTGGAAATTAAGGAGTTCGACCAACAAACAAAAATCCAGTTTAAATAAATGGAACTAATTGGTAATCTTTATGAGTAGTCGAGTATCAACCTCTTGCGCTGGCAACTAGTTTGCGGACCATAACGAGTGACCGAACCGTGTACGATAATTCGTCGCTTTCTTCTTCTTTTGTACTCGTTGCTATGATATCACTGGATTTGTTTTGCCTGGATTACATTTAAATGAACTTAACGTCATTCCAGCGCAAGAGGTTAAATAGAAAAAGAAAAAAGATACTCGAATTGAAGAGTTGGTCAAAAATCAATTCGATTAAAATTTCATTCCAAGTGAATGAAAATTTGTTCTACATGCGGTATTCGAACGTTTTCTCGAGGGACTCTGGTATGCCGCCCATCTGCCTCGAACCGAGGAACAAACCATCACCTGCTGATACCGCGTGAGAGAGGCACGCCGCGTCCTCTCGAGCATCCGCGCCTCGGAGAACACCTCAGAGATCGATCGAGGTCTGTGGAACAACGAGAGTGGACGACGGGAACAACGTGAATTGATCGAGGTCTCCACGTCACCGTACCAAGAACGATCCGTCGCTGTCATCGCTAGACCTCACCGAGGGGAAATATAACCGTGGCGAAGCTGGCCGTGGTAAGGAAAGGTGCGATCCACGAGAGACGACGGGCACGATCAAACGCGTGCCGATTCGCCGAGAGTGCGAGCGCCAGAAAATGATCATTAATTTTCGCCAACACTGCACAGCCGTACAGCTGTGGCCAATAATAATGGTAGCTGCGATGATTGCGACCGGTGACGCGTAATGACCGCAATGAAAACGACAAGTGCAATCTCGTGACTTGCCCCGAGAGAAGAAATCTCGATAAAGCGGTAACGAGAGCCAAGTCCAATTTTTCAAGCTTGATACGCAGTCGTAAGAAGCGTCACGGTTAAATGAACTGATCATTTTACGAAGCTTATTTAGAATTTATGCATGCTGTGTAGATGGTCTTTCTTTTTCTGACGATTCTGCGATCGTTTGGGATATTTGAAGTTGTTGTTGTTCTTCGTAGTTGTTATTATTAAAGTATAGTATTCGTTTTTTTATATATAAACGAATATTACGTGTCGATAAATAGAAAGAAAATTGTAAAAATATCGTTTTATCGAAACGGTTTTTCAAAAAACTTAATTCACGATGCATTTCTCAATTGACAAAATTTTACTGATAACACACACAGTACACACATATACACCACTTTCGTAAGCTGCCACGATATATGAAAATAAATTAATATTCACGTTGATGGAAACATAAACGTAGAACGATTGCAGAAAATTGAAAAAACGAAAAGCTACCACAAACTTGCAAATTCAACCGTGAAATTGATCGGTAGGAGAACAGTGGTACGTAGAAATGAAAAGGGAATGCAAACAGAGCGGCGAGCCGTGCTCCGCTTGTAAAACACACCGGCCGATTTCGTGATTGGTTCTGGCTGAATTATCGCGCTCATTGGAACGGCTGGATCTGCACGGAAGTGCAGAGTGCCGTGCTTCTGGCCGCAATTACGGTAAACTACAATTAGGCTACTGTCCAAACAGGGACACGGTGTCGCGGTAAGCGTAAATCGCTCCCGGGAGAGAGAGAGAGAAAGCAGCGCTCGCACCGCAACACCGACGCGTAATAGCCGTGATTTTATTCCGCCGGGATAATTTCCGAGGGATTGTTCACGATTGATGTTGTTGCGTTGTTATTCCCCGTCGGAGGAGAAGAGGAGGCAGGGAAGCTTGAAATTCGCGTTCAAAAGATCCAAACTGCCTACCGTACCACTCGTGTTTGCTGCATTTTCTTTTTTTTTTTAATAGTTATTGCGATTAATGGCGGCAATGTGTTTCCACTAAGTATTTCGAGAATTTAGAACATACTTGAATTTTTGGTACCTTTCGTATGTTTCTGGAGTGTTTTTTTTTTTTTTTTTTGCTTAAGTCTCGATAAAATTGTTAGATCGAATTGTTTGTACTTTTGTATTTTTGTATGATAAATTAGAACGAAATATCAAAAGATATTATTTAAAAAAAAGTACCATGGTTAAACATCCTGAAATTTAATATTCAGACTATATTTTTTATATTTGTGATGTAGACGTAAAAAAAATATCCCAACTAAATAGCTGAAAATAGAGTCGTTGACTCTACCAATTGGTGTAATTAAAATTTCCATCACAAACTTGGTGATTTGCTCTCGTGATCAGTGATCAAACACATTGCTCGATAATCATCCTAACTTAAACATCTCGGAAGAGTAAAAGAACCTAACCAAACATCCTAAACTGAAAGAACTAACCTCGACTGCCACAACCGCTCGCAACACCGGGCAACGATTAGCGTCTCATCATCGTAACTCCCAACTAACAGGGAGCATTTCGCGCGAATCGCGAGAAATTCCTGGAAACACGCGTTAGATGATGTTGAATAAAAGTCAGCGAGTCGCTAATACGTACGTGGTCGTTTCGGCGCGAAACGATTGCGCAATCATCGACGTGATTGTGGTAGAAAGGAAACGCTGCGAGTCGTTACAGCGTCGTTACGATCGTCGTAAATTCATTCGACTCGCGAACGATCCAGGAACTGGTCCCACACCTCCCGGAGGGGAGGAAGGCATTTTTCCCGTATTGGCCGCAAAATGCGTGTATTTTCGACTTAAATTCTCGAAACGAGAACACCGGACGGTAATGATCGAGAGAGATCGTTGCGAAAATTTACTAGCGGCAGGTGCCGGGAAGATTAATAAAACACGCGATGAAAATAGCGCGTGCCTACGAGGGGAATTCGAGATATACTTTCTAACCTGACACTGACTAATTAAGGGCCTCCGGTGTAACGGCGTGCGCACGTGGTGAAGCAGAGTCCTAAATTGAGGCATCAATTAGGCACGACTATTTTTTAACAGGGATCGAGCGCTTCGGTGTTGATTCGTGTCGACGCGAAGTAAGATTTTCGCGGAATCCTCAGAGGCCATCGTTGAAGGAAATCGTGTCAACTCTCTACTGATTGGTAGGAACATTTATTTTGTTTAATCGTGTAATGCTATCGCGTAAAATAGCAACGTTAGATAAAAACGAAGTAAATAGGGTACCAAGTGAAGACAGGATATGTGTGAAAATAGGTATTATTATATTTTCATGCTCGATACGAGGTGAAAATTGAAAAGAACCATTGTGTGTAATAACGATAACATCAATCTTGAGGGATGATTGGCGGATAATTTTACAAAGAAGAAGAAAAATTTATGCATCGATATGTATTAACCCTCGGACGATGATGACACGGTCGTTTAGATATAAAAGAAGAATAATTGTACGAATATAAAATAAGTATAAGTACACGTTCGTAGTTTGATTATTACATACTAAAACAGCATAAGAGGCTAAAATATTCGACGCAAGAGAAAAACCTAAAGTATAAATACCTACTTTCGACCGCAACTACAAAGAAAATTATGCTGTTAAATCAAATCTGACCCGATTATCGACCGTCTCTTTCGCATCAAGGGGAAGTTTAGAAGCCAAAGATAAATGGCGGCAATCTATTTTTCGAAAGAGCGGCTAGCGTTAGGTTCGGTGTCAGTGGTGTGTTATCTGCGATCATGAGTGGCTAAATACACGTCACATTCGATCGAGTATTCCGGTCTTAATAATTTCCAAAGAAATCTCCACGCCTTTCTCTTGTCTCCGTTTAAAGAGAGTGGAGCCGATGAAGTGGAGCAGGAAGTGAACCTCGTCGAAGAACCTGTGTGAGAACCGTTTTGCTCAACAGTTTCCTGCCTGCCGCGAATCATTTTCTCCGCGATCGCGGCGAATCCCGTCAGAGTTCCGATCCTTATCGCTTTGCCGATGTTCCGCGCGTTGACGGTATTAAAAAATTCTCAATGCGGATTTGAGGGAGATCTGAGGAGGAAGAAAATGCACCCGAAGTGTGTTGGAAAGCGTGTTTACAAGATTTTAGAACGCAACGAAACGAAAAGGGAGAAACTTGCTCGTTTTAGTCTTTTTTTTTTTCTTTTTCATTCGTTCATTTATACGTAAAATTTCTCCTTTAAATTGCAGTATCATTTAACGTGATATTATACGTTGGAAAGTTGTTCATTATCTGCACGATACGTGTATTTATTTTAATTAAAAATGTTGCATCGTGTTGCAACGACCTACTATATATGTATTAATAATTTACGAAATTTTTTTAATTACTCAAAAGTTTAAAAAAGTTACTTACCTTTGCGAGACAATAAAAAATTTGTCTCGCGTGTTGCAAGGATCGCTTCTAAGCGAATGCTATACTTTCAACGCGTTAGTACTTTGATTCGAAACATCAAAATATCAATAACTATTCAACTGTTAAATGTAATAACGTTAACATTTCAGTACGAAGTGAAGAGATTCAAACGGTCAGAAGGAAATTATTTGTACACGAAATTAATCGTGACGATGATTCTGAATATCCGTCGGATAATGGCATTCCGTAATTGCACGATTGCATTACGTAACAAAGGTATATGGCGTGCAAAGTACACGCTGGCAATCAGAAAGCCAGGCTCCATTATCGAATATTTGCTACGGTTTTCAACGAATCGTTCATCGTCCGATCGTTTCAATAACCGAACCGATGGATCCAAAGCTCGAACAGCCGACAGTGTCCAAGCAGATGCTAAATATTAAACATATTGCGTTTAATGATTCATATAGCTTCGCTATCCATCGAGATTTAACAGCTAACGGTACACTCGCGCGTCCGTCGAAAGCGTCGTCTTCAAACTCGTTTATGCGTCGAACTTCGACGTCGATATATCTAATCGATGATAATTGCTCATATTTCAGAATCGTTACACGCGTTACATCCACTTGTCAATGGAGAAAATAAAACGTGACCTATTCTGTCTTTAGACAAGTGCTGTACGCTTGTTCTTCGACAAGATGTGACTTAATTGCAAAATTATAAGTAGGAAAGACTGGGCGAACGTTTTCTTCGTTGGTACAGCAGGGAGAAATGTTTGTAAAATCTGTTTGATCGATCGCAAGACCGTAAGACGACCTTTGTACGGTTAATTACCGTTTGCAGCAATCAGTTGGCGTGATCAGCTGAAATTTAGAGTCTTCCGCAGTCGGGAATTTTTTTAAGGGGATTGCCAGAGAAACGATAATGCACTAATGCTATTAGCGAATAACAGTAACACGTGTGTGTGTGTGTGTGTTTGTGTGATTTGTCTTTCAATGGATAAAAAAATACAATCTTATTTTAAAAATTCACTCGCTATCAAGCTATCAAGTTTGTTTCAGTTGTAAAAAAAAGAGAAAAATTTACTTACGAGCCATTCTCGAAACAACCAAAAAAAAAAAAAACACGACAACTTATCGTCGTGTTGCAGATTAGAATAATATTCCTCTTCGACATCGTGCTTCCCTCATGCTTTTACACGTACGACGAACAATCAAACAATGCTCCGGTTCGCGTTACGCAACGTGCGTATGTACGTACTTACGCGCGTATACATACATATGTATGTATATATGTTTCATGTATATATGAAATCACACGTGGGAACGCGTATCGTGGCCGAGGATCGAGAGTGGCTCCCATAGCAAAAGGACGAGAACGCAGAAACTCGTCTAAACCGATCGAGCTGCCTGGGCTCGAGGAATCGTACCCCGGCCTCTTCTCCCCCCTCCCTCGCCGCCCGGCATTCGTTACGATACCATTATGAAATTCTGTAATAACCCCGGACTACGCGGAGATCGTTGCCTAGATTCCGTAAGTTGTCGCTACGTCTTGCTTACGACGGAGCCCTAATGGCTTCCAGACCTGTTCAAGCTCGTGTACGTAACAACAATCGCTTCCTGTGAAAAGCCGTGCCGAGGAACGCGACGTTACTCGCCGCGATGAATCTGGTTTGCGGACGTACCCTCGCGAACGCGCGACCGTGTTACCCGAGAGTCTTACGCTCGTTGGACTTGCTTTTTACTCCTCGGACTTCAACTGCGCGTGCGCGGTATTACGCAGGCTTTTGTAGACTTTTGCATTTCTTCGAAGAACTTTACAGTTGCGTGGGAACCTTTGAGCACTTATCGATCGAGACTCTACTCTGTAGAGAACTGATTCTCTTTTTCACTTTTCAAATTGGCGCATCAGTGCATTCTGTATTTTGTAGAAATATTGAATATTCTATGTTGCGAGGCTCTAAACTTTTTATATTAATTCAATAAATATATATCACATTGATGTACGTCTCCACGACTTCTCAAGTGAAATCACAGTCGTTTTCTTCGTTCTCTAGACTTTTACGATCGCTTTTTAACGAAACACTTTAAACATCGATTTGTTTGTACTTTGAGATTTGTTCTTCACCAGATCGAACGAAGACTGATACGTTGCAAAATTAAATAGCAGTATTTATTATATATAACCATGTCAATGAATCTTAATAAAATTCACCCTTAATTCTTCCACCACTTTCCCGTCGAACGACTCGAAATTAAGCAACTGACCAAACTGAAACAATTTCGTATCAACCCAGACGTTACTTACAAAAATCTCGAAGCAGTACGGAGAGAAAGAGAAAGAGATTCTCGCTTGTCGTTAGCGTAAGAGAGACACGAGTCAAGAGAGAGGTTCCCCCGGTGCATAATCCCTTTATGGTACCTTTATCACGATGACGTGCCTAGCCGGGGGAGCCACGGCCACCGCGAGCGAGGGCCGCTCACTTTCTCCAATTTGTCATTGGCGCACGGACAACGATGCTTGCGATATTAATTAATCTTTCGCGGCGTTGCACGCGTTTGCCCTCCATTCACGCCGCAGGACGTATATACCTCCGTTCATAAACCATTAACACGCTTGCACGGGGGATAAAATACTCTTCCGTGCATTTGAAGCTTAGAACTTTCAAAGACTCTCATCTCCTTTTGGGATTTCAAGCAAAATTACATTTTAAATTCCAAATAAATATTTCTAAATAATTCGAAATAAATTATTTCTTAAGTTTGCGATTCAACAGATTACAGGACAAGATTTTAATATTTCAAAATTATGGGTAGGGAGTCAAATAGCAGAGAGTTGTAAGAACTGAAAAATTTTTAAATCGTGTAAAAATAGTATATATATATATGTTTATCATTTTCCTGATGATCCAGATCAATGATGTCACAAACATATCAGCGAATGTACTAGCACTTAGGAACGGGGGTGTACTTATGAACTGCACGCGCACTCGCGATCCATTCTCTCGCGTTTCATCGTCCGAGATAAGATCCAGAGCAGGTGGAAAGTCTCTCGGTTCAACACCGCGCGTTCCCATCTCACAGACTTCAAACCTGTTGAACCACCAACACTGCGCGCCGAAGGACGACCACGGGTGACAATAATTTGTCATCGCAGAAATCCGTGTGCTACGCCTGCGACCGGTCGTGCCGATCCAGAGAATTTCTTCCTTGAAACGCTGAATTGGACTTTCTCGAAATTTTTTCAGATCGTAAGATCTGAATCTGCGATAACAGATATCTTGATCTGCCGGTTGATTCGTCTCGAGTATCAAACCGAATCGGAAGCAAATGAGAGTTACGAGAGCGAAGTTGTTTCTGTCGTCGACGAGCCATGTAATTTTTTTATATAAAATTTGCATTGGCACTCTATTTCTAATCCTAATTGATTAGGAACAGAAAGATTCTATTCGCGTTCTATTTGTTCGTTGAAACTGTTTCTCCAAACTTTGAGAGAAACGAAGATTAAACAGAGCTTCGAAGATTATTTCACAGTGTTATATATCTTGTTATCTTTGACAAATGTTTGCACAAAAGCGCGCAAGAGTCCGCAGAATTTAAGAGTGAAATTCTAAATTCTATATTATACCATATTATTAAAGAGTAAACTCGGTTTATACTTTTTCTAGTTTCAAACGTTGCACTAAAAGGATCCCTACGCGTCACGATCGATCCCAAATCCCCCGGCTACTCAAATCGATTCAGAACCGAATAAGCGTATCAACGTCGTTGCACTTTCAGGCATGCATCTGGCCATTCATAGCGATGCACGTGCACGGAGAGCTGGGTCCGCGAGTCCCGGCTCAGACTTCACCGACCCCGCAGAGATAAGATCGAGGACAGGTGGAAAGTTCTCCTCGGCTCCCACGCGACTCTCCGCGTTTGACCACGGGCTCGGACAATCAACCGACGAGCGATTGATTCGAAACGCGAGAAAATTCGAAGCTTTATTGCACAGGGCGTTCTCACCTCTGAAACTGTGTTTTTCAACAGGGAGAAAGAAATTGTCTTTGCGTGTAAAATTTCGAATCTTTCCCGAGAATAATAAGTACCAATCCTTGAGTACCAAAACTATCGTTATAGAAATATTTTCATAAATGATCGTACAAGTTTGAATTTAACTGATTTCAGATTTTCGTTTTTCGCAACTGCTTGAAAAAAAAAAAATATTTGTAAAAATAGATACTTGAAAAACACTAAAAATAAATGTCAGTGTAAAGTTATGTTAACAGATACTTCCATTTGTTTACTCACACTCGCATCTTTATCGACCAAAGTCAAGTGTGTGTGAAAGCTAGGAAATTAGGATTCGGAAACGATAGGATTAGAATTCGGAGCGTATCGTTTCGGTCCCGCGGGGGATTGGAACGTAGCCGAGAGAACAGGGACGTGAGAATGACGGTGCCAGCGAGCCAGCGACGAAACTGGGTCGAGAGACCGATGTCAGAAAAATAATCGAGAACCTCCCGTTCGGTATACGAAACGACTCACGAGAGGGAACCAGTTACGGCATTATCTCTTCTTGCTTTCGCTTCACGCAACCGCCACGATTGAAACGAGGAGGAGGAGGAGGAGGAGAAAAGGAAAAAAGAAAGAGAGAAAAAAAAGAGAAGGCGTCTTTACTTCGTTCCACGCCGGTGAAGAATGCAATCAGCGTTTTTACACGTCGTCTACGTGTCCCGTCGTCGGCCTGCCCGCGAGTTTCTGCACGGGGCGTCTGTTTTACATTCGAGAAATTTTATATATATCCGAGAATCTATGTACACTGTGCATTATCGATGGCTCAAAGTTTAATTGGATTATCAATCACACGGCCTATCGCCGGTATCGATCGGACCTCGAGCTTTCGTCACGCCGGCCTAATGACCGCCTTTATTACGCTTCGCGAACTCACGCGCAATTCACGCAGGAACCAAGAATTTCATTTTATATGTGTACACCAATGGTTCCGGACCGCTCGCGTTAATTTGGAATTTGTTGCAAATGTTTCTGCATGGATTTGATTTGACGAGGGAAGGTACGTGCTTCAATACGTGCAACAAGAAAAGTCAAAAATATACCTACGTGCGCTCGATATGTATATTACAATGTTTTATAATTATATTAATAATACAGTAACGTAATATGTACACTGTAATATTTTATACAACACTCGCGACTTTCGGACAACAAGACTACGTTTTATTGTGCGTTTAAAAAAAACTGCAACAATTCCCAAAGTTCAATTCAGAATTTTTATAAATTGTTATGGAAAGAAAAATTTACACTTGTATGGACAGCGTTTCAACATACTGCGTAACGCGACCTCGTCATCGCGGAAGCGATCAGGGTCGAATCAGCGATCCCAGTGGAGGCTTCATTGACGATTTCGATTGGGGTCCGAGCGTCGTAAAGTACTACGGTCCAGGCAAAATCAAACCTGTCTCTTTCTTGCGTGCATTACGGTACCGGGAGAGCACCGGATCGTCGTCCGGATAAGACTCGGACGAGATTCGACTTTTCGCCAACCGGATGAGTCATTACGCCGGGAGGGTAGTAGCAGCAGCAGCAGCAGCAGCTTACATCGAACCGCAAATGACGCGAAAAACCGCGTGCAAAGCTGGGAAGACGTCTTGCTCCGGAACGTCGGACCGTGAACGTTTTTACGCGTAAGAATTGCCCCCGTCTTGGACAATTGGCCAGTCGAAACGCGAATACGAATCGAATCTCTCTTCTCGCGTGAGCGTTAATCGTTGTCCCGATTAATCTTTATCCGACAATTTTTGCTAGACGTTGATTTTTATTCTTACAAAATTTGCAATGGAAAGGAAAATTGTCAATTGAAAATCGTTAAACTTACTTGTTGGTGCAACGCTGATGCAACGAAAATTAGCGATTGGTTGATTTGGGTCACGTGATTCGTGAAGGGGCGTGGGATAGGCCTCCAGTAGGAGTGGCGTTGTGGCAAAAAAGTCGTTTTCGTTTCCTAGTCAGAACAGTAGTTGCCTCTGGGCCTTTCAGTGAGACGAATCGTACAAGTCGTGCAGTTTTTTTATGCAATTATTTTATTTATACGTAGCAGAAATCGAACTATTTTCCTTCCAGATTTTAGAACCCAATACGTTTCTAAAACGCTAATTGTAAACCGTATCTAATTTGTCCAGCCATTCTATTCGAGTCGAGAAAGTGGATTGAAACGCGAAAGACAAATGGATTTGGTTCGACTCTTAACTTTCCTCGCGCGGGAACTTTATGGCCTGTTCCGCGAACGAACGACAAATTTCCTGAAGTGTTGCACGCCCGACGAGTTATGACAAGTTCGTTTCTTCTCGCTGGAAAGCGCGCGCGAGACCGATTGGCAAGACAAGTTTTCCTTTTACTTCCCGTTCTGCTACCGAGACTCTGCAGTCTTCTTCTGTCTCCACCGTGCTTCGTGCCATTCCTTCGAGGCAAAAATGAAACGGAGAGCTTCTACCAGCGCGCTTTCCTTCGTCGTAACGTTCTGCAAAAAGTGTCTCGACGAAAGAAAATTCCTGTCAACCGCAGAACTCGACGTCATCTCACGCAGACACGATATTCGTTCGAAGGACAGTATCGAGTGTTTACCGCTGCTTAAATATTCCGTACTTGCACCGAATTTACAAAATTAAACAAAAATTCAAATCAATTCAAGTATATCTGTAGTAAGATAGTTTTGCGTCTTTGCGGACATGACCTATTTCGTCTCTCTTCCAATAAATTACAACGTTCAAATAACGTTGCAACCTTCCAATTATACTTTCTCCAGAATCCCTGGCAATCGGAAACCACAATTTCCTTCCTCTAAAATTGAGACAGATCCGTTCGTGATTCGTTGATAAATTTTCTTCGTGAATCTCGTGAAAAAATTTAATTTTCATTTCCAGAAAAAAAAAAGGAAGAGAAGATTCCAAGAAGATTCCCCCCCCCCCCATTCTTGGAAGCAAAGACAATTTTCGACCTCGTTCCTAATCACGGGCAACCAGTCAACGGGTCAGCCGGTGTGTATCAGAAGAAGAGAACGTGCCGGCCTGTATTTCTGTTTTCCGCGGGTCTTGGCTCTCTCGTTCGGCCTTGCCGATCGGCGCATAAGCGATTTATAAATAATGTATGTGCGTTTATTTATACGCGCGCGCGTACCGGGGGCCCCCTCGCGTAGTCCTGCGCAAAGTGGGCCGTGGAAGGAGCGTGAGCAGGCAAAAAAGAAGCGCGTACCGGAGCGAACACGGGACCAACGAGGGAAAGGACACACGCGCGATTGCCCGTATTCGTTTTGGTCGAGGCGTGATTCATTCAGATGTTACGTCCGTGCTCCCTTTAAACCGGTCAACCGATACCAGAACGCTTCCGAGGCCGTGCAGTCCCTCGCGACAGGAAGCTGAGAGCCGCTTCCAGCCTCGGAATCTCGAAGAACCTTTTAAACGCCGAGGCCTCGTACTTTCGATTTTTCTGTCTTGCCTTCGATCCGGAGACTCGAACTCAAACTCCAGCCTTTTAAACTTGCTGGAAGAGAGTCGTTCAGCTTCTCGTCGTTTAAATTCAAGAGAAATATTGTCAATTTCTTCGAGAACTGGACCGACTTAATTTCTAAATCGCTCGTTCGTCGCGTGAAAATTTAAAAGTACAATTTCGTCCTCTGTGTCCGCGAGAGACGCAGCAGCAACTTCGAGGCGCCCGATAAACTCCGTAACGGAAAAACCAGAGAGAGAGAGAGAGAGAGAGGGAAAACGAAGCTTCTCGTCTCTGACTGTGAGAATTTCCAAGAACTTTCCTTTCGGCCGGAGCGCCGAAATTAAAACGAGAGACGGCCTCAGAAAACGCGAGGCTTTGCTCGAAGCGATGAAAGAGGTACGTGCGCGGCACAAACACCGGACGTTTACGACGGCGCCGACGAAACGAGGAGAACGGCGAGGAGAAATCACGATGTAGAAATCACGGAGGGTTGCGGTATCGTAAGAGAACGACGATATCTGGCGGTACGTTATGCCCGTTCGATTACGGGTAATCAAGGCTCGAGCAACGATCGAGCTTCGTTCGACCTATAAATCGGCGAAGCGCCTGGGAAGCAGCTACTCTCCGTGGTAGCCGCGATCTCCGCCCGATGAGATATCCAATCGCGCTAGGCGTAAACGTACGATTATTCCCGCGCGGTGCACGTGTTCCGCGGATATGTGAAATTCCGCTGGCGAGCAAGGCGTTAATCGCCCGGCCATTGCCGATATCTCCTATCGACAATGGCTATCTCCAGCGATTCCTCCGTTTCCACGCTTCTTCTCGGCGGAGTTTTTCGAGCGACAGAGGGTTTCGCGATAAGCGCAGACGGATACGCACGGTGGCTCGCCAAGCTGTTTCAACTCGTACTTTGATGAAACGCTTCGAACTTTCTCAACTCGCCAAACGTATCCTCCGTATCTCGCGTTTCATTTCTGGAAATTGTTCAAAAGAAGAAAGAAGACGAACGAACTCTAAACCTTAAGTCTGGAACGCTTCGAAGCACGAAAAAACGGAAAATTCCGTTTCGGTTTACGTTACCCAGTTTGTCTGGCGATCGCATCTGGCGCACGTTTATTCCTGACGTCGTTACTCCCCATCGCTTCTCTCTTCGTTCCACCGTGCCTCTACACCCGATACATCTGTTCGACGCCGTGAATTGAAAAGTGCGTGCGTTCACCGCCGCCGTTGCATCGAGAAATAGAGAAATGAATCCGAATCGCAGAATACAATCCTCTCGCGACAAATCAGCCAATTGCAACTTGAACCAACTCATTCGTCAATCGTATCGAAAGAAGAAAAACCTCCGTTCATTTTTGTACGACGAAATCGAAAGAGATCGATAAAAACTAGAATCAATCGGACTTCTAAAAACTGCTCGTGTACATGTGTATATATAATATCACCTAGGCTAGAAATCTTTAATCACGTCGTGAGCGAGCGATCCAGGCGTTCTAACGCCTCGACGCTTCCCAACGAAGCGGAACGTTAGAGGAAAGGGGGAGAGGAGGGGAGCGCGTAGCGTAATGAATCGACGTTGTTGCGATGAATTCACCGGGAACATTAATCAATAAGTAGAACTCAATCAAGGGCTCGGGTAATGGAGTTTCTAAGGACAAGGCAGAGAGAGAGAGAGAGAGAGAGAGAGAGAGAGAGCTAAAGCCACGCGTGGGCTATAGCCACGGCGTGATCGCCAACGATCACAAATTATCCTGAACGTCACCCTCCCCCTCCCTCTTCTCTCTCTCTCTCTCTCTCTTCGATCATCGAGCAATATCTCATAGAGTAGCCGAGCAGTGTTTAGCCTATCACGAAGTGGATGTCCTTGTCGTGACCGTGAGGCTAATTGCCGGTGGTCAGCGGGAGAAGGAGAAGGAGGACGAACAACGCCCGGCGGAGGATAAATAGCGAGCGACGGTGGTGACGACGCGCAAGAAGAAGGCGAAATATCACGCTGATTCCCTGGCCGTGGACGTGGAAGAAGGTGGAGAAGGATGTCGCCGGAACCGGAGGCGAAACAGACGGGGAGGGGGAGAGAGGTTCCGTGGCTTTATTTTCCTCGCCGTTTCATCATCCATCATCCGAGGGTCCTCCGAAAGGACGTACCGAAGACTGGATCCCCCGGTTGGGGCTCCAGAGCCGACGCTCGCTTATAAGCTCCGCGGTGGATAGAAAAGATGGATGACTCGACTTGTCGAGTTTTTAACTCTAGTTCGCCAGAGGATCTCGAGGTCTGTCTCTTTTCCTTTTTTCCTTTTTTTCTTTCTTTTTTCCGAGGAGGGGGAAACAAATCTTGGAGGCACCGTCCACGGAAATTCGATCGAGATTTAGCCGGTGTTGTCAGAGTGTCGTATTTATCGTTTGTTTATTTTATAAGTTCCAAATGGTAGCTTCTCCGTCGACTGCATCCAAGTACGTTAAATTTGCAGTGTTCTCTCAAATTTGGGACTGATTCGACTTGATGAATTTAAATCAGACGCGGTAGAATTTAGCGTTTCGCTTGCAATTACACTTTTTCCGCGTTCATCGAACATTTTTCTTTTTGTTCCAACACCGGCGCGTAAAATTTTGACGCTACCGATCCGAGGATGCTAGGAGCATTAAAGCGAAGATCGAGCTCGGATAAGAATTCGAAATCACGGGCAGGCAGTCTGGAGAGGTTGCCGAGAGGAGTGTTGGAAGTGGAAATCATAAACGTGAGGTTTATCGGGCGGGAGGGAGAAAAAACGTACGGAGCCGTAGGGACGGGCAGGTAGGCTGCTCCGCTTCGTAACTACGCGGAAACCGCGTTACCAGGAACGAGAGGTTCTCGTTAAGAAGGAACTCCGTAAATGTAAAGCCGACCGGTACAGATCGCTCATTGAACGTGGATCTATCTCGATTTTCTTGGCAACAAACGCGTTCGGCTCGCGCGTTTCGATCGAACGAATCTTCTCCTCCGTTTAGAAAATTTTCCATTGACGGGATAATGACGCTCGTTAGTCTCCCTCGCGGAAGAGAGTGCAATTCGATTCTTCGAGAGGGTTTCTACTAAAGGACTTTAAAAATTGAAAAGTATTTCTTTTTTCAACTCTTTGTTGAATGTCAATGCATATAACGGTGATAGTAATGCGATACTATTGTTACTTGGAAATTTGTCCTTGTGAGAAACAGGAAACGATTCAAATCAGACGGATCTGAATCGGAGTGTTTGACGCGTTAAATGTCATCGTCGGATCGCTAAAAGGACGCACGAAAAATCTAACGTTTTCAAACTCTCTTTCTCGCTATCATTACGAGATATACCAAAACATACCAAAGAGTCGCTTGGATTTTCCAGTGAAATTGAAATTAAATTACACCGATGTCACAACGTACTCGCGTCTACTCGATATCCTAAATATTCCAAGCGCCGCGATCAAACCACCTGACTGTCCGCCTTCGCTCGTCCCCGCTCGACGAGCCATCGCAATCGGCTAACAATACAAACGAGAAAAAGGCAGGACAATACGATACAAATCAGAAAGTATACCGCGACAACCAAGTATACCCGGCAGTCGAAGGTTGGCAGTCAGGCCGGAGGCGAGCGACAGGCGCGTTTTCAATGAAGTCCTTATAAAGGCAAGGAGCGTGCGCGCGAGCGAGCGATCGACGAGACCGGCTTCTACGGCGAAGGTAGAACGAGCGGAGGTTGCGCTCCGTAGGAAAAACCGCGCCGATTCGAAGGAAAAAGGAGGAGAGTGGCCTCACCGGCTTCCCAGATTCGATTAATCGCCGCGGGGCTATGAATCGATCCAGGATGAATGCGCCGCCGAAGGGAGGCCACCGACGGAGGCCACCTCCTCCATTCACTAGCGACGACGACCCGCGCCGCGAGAAGAGCAGAGAGCTTTCGTTTCAGCGTCGTCGCCCGATCGTCTGCTCCGGAGCCACTGCCTCTCTTTCTTCTTTCTTCTTTCTTCTTTCTCTTTCCCCGGGACCCTCTAAGAGCGTGGGGCTCTTACACGTATACCGTATACCGTTACAACTGGATGCCCCCGTGCCTGTCTTTACGATTTTCTGCGGCGATCTTTTTGTCGCGAGCCACCGGCCGCGGCATCGAGATCAACGATCGCGACACGCTCGATTCATAACGACCACGGGACCGCTCCTGCTCCTTCTCTCTCTCTCTCTCTCTCTCTCTCTCTCTCCTTTTCTCTTTCTCATTACTCGAGACGAGACAGCGCCAAGTCTCGCGTCGCGGTACGAACGTGTACGCTGTTTCGATTCGGAAAGGACGAGAGTCACGACCCTCGAGGTGCGAACTGCGTATTCCGTCTGTCTTCTATTGTGTTCCGCGCCGTGCCACTAAGTACTTTCAAGTTTGAATTGCGATGAAATCGTTCGAATAACGATCCAAGGCTCGAGCCACGCGAGAATTGCTAACTGTAGTTGCTGCGGAGCGGTTCGCAACGAATGGTTTCATCGGAGAAATACGTACGTGTATAAAATGAAACGGAGACTGAAAGCGAACGTCTCCTGAGAGATTGAGAACGTCGAAAATCTTCGAAATTAGCTGGAAGAATACGTCAGTCGCGTAATTCTTGATGCTAGAACTACCGACCACTAGAGCACAAAATTTCCGTCGGAGACGTTAAAGCAGAATAAACGAAAGATCTTTACAATACTTACGAATAGGGTGCACTCGCAAGCTTTCATTCGTGTATTTTACGAATCACTAAAATCTCCAAAAATACACTGTTTCGTATCTAACAAAAATATTCAAACCATCGTTTTGACCATCCTTAGTAGTTGTAGCGTTAACTGATATTCAAATAATTTATTACAATTAGTATATTAATTATTCAAATCACTCGAGTCTCCAAAAAAAAACACACTGTTTTAGATCGTACAAAAGATCTGACAAGAATCTTGGCGATTTCGGTTGTAGTTGTAGCGTTAAGAACAAACAAATAAATAATTAAAAACAACTAAGGCCGGAGGAGCAGCCCGAGCTGCGAGAATCTCCTCCTTTCCGAGAGAAACACGCAAATCCTGGAGGAGGTAGCAACGGTATTTCGCGTGTCACGCTGTGTTTCGTTTGGCGAAATAATGGCGAAATAATCGCGGGTACGAGAACTGTCGTGTCGGTTAACCGGTAATTTAACGACGATGAATAACGTCGCCGAAAAGTACCGAGAGCGGGATCGTTGTTTCGCAAGGCGAGAAAGAAATATCAAGATCGGCCCGGGCGATACGTCATACGAGCACCACCGGACATAACAGTACTTCGCTTATGGCCGGCCGTCGCAAGGCAAAGTAAATATATGCGGCTAACAATGGACAGGTTACGCTCGACCGGCCGGTAGAGATTTTGTCCCGCGGGCAACGGGACGCGGGAACGTACGCGGCCGAGACAAAACTTTGCACGTACCCGCGAGCAGCTTGCGCGACGAGCCCAAAATTCTTGCCACCGCGACCTTCTGCATACTGATGCCCTTTAAAGCGTCGCCGTATCGCTGCCGAGCATCATGCGAGTTTCGCGTCCTCGCGCCAGCGCCGTCCTCTTGACGCGATACCTCGTCGTACCTATCGATGATGCCTCGAGATTTTCGACGGCGAATTTCCGAGTCGAGAAGACGGACGGACGTGGTTAACCTACCCCACGCCCCCTCGCGAGTCACGTGACCCAAATCGACCAATCGCTAATTTTCGTTGCATCAGCGTTGCAGCTGAAGAGGCCCGATTTTCTGCGTCAACCCCGCTAAAATCACTTTCAGTGATAGAATCTGACAAAGTCTGTTCGCGAAAGAGATGGGGAAAAAGAGTAAAGCAGCGGTAAATTTTTTGTAGAAATCGTATCAAGTTGAATCGAGTCGATAAACCACGTCATTGCGTACAAATTAAATAAATTTAAACCTCGTAATATTTGTTAATTTAAAGGGAGTAAAAACCTTCGCGAATCTGCGTTTCGAAACGTACGCGCTAGGACGGATGGAAGGTTGAACGCGAAGAGCGGCGACGAGCCGGTGAATCGCAAGAAAAGACCGGGACGGTTCTATCTACCCCGACGGCGAGGGCCATGTCCGCTTGAAAACCGTGGCCATTTCTTCCCGGTGAACACAACGCGAACAGGTATTTGAAGGTTTTTGCGATGTCGTGTTGCACGACACGACCTTTCTGTGAAGCGAGCGCTCGATAACGATCTCTATTGCCTGTCCGTAAGATCATCAATAATTTGTCGTGACTTGGGCGAAAAGACGACGGCCCTTTTCCAACCGATGAAATTTATGCCGGGTTGGCACGCAGAGATCGACGGTGCCAAACGATATCGGCACCGCGCAGCCGTGCTGTATACGTGCTGCTAGCGCAGACAATCATCGAATTATAAATCGTATCAGAAGAGGAGTATTATATCGCGATACAATGCGGAATGAAACCGAGTGAAATTTTCTCTGCGTTTAAACTGGGAAATGTTAATTTTTTCTCAAATTTAAATAACTTTAAGAAAACGCAGAAAACACTCGTTCGGATTAAAAATCCGAATTATCGCGCAATGTCTCGTAAATTTGAAAAAAAAAAGGAAAAGGCAAGTGTAACGAAGATTGAAAAGTGAAAAATTCGCAAAAATTCCCAACAGAAAAAGTCTCGGTTCAGCGAAAAAAATCCGAAAAAGGACGAGATCTGAGAAAAATGTGGCGACGTTAACGAATTCGACACGCCGCGTACGCCGGTATCCCGTTATCAAAGTAACCGCTCTGGAACGATTTCATCGGGAAGGAAATTGTTGCGGCAATAACGCGCCTTAATTAACAGCGAATCGAGGAATCAGGAAATACTCGGCGATCACCGAGCACCGATTAATTAATTGAATCGAACGCCAAACACGCTGATGCGTGCCTATTGAGAGCAACGTGTGTGTATCGCGACAGGATACCCAACGACGAGTATCGTTCTGCTCCCAGATTTGTCTAGCTTCGTGCTCCGACACAATGAGCACGATGTATCGATCCACGGATAAACTTCCGATAAACGCCGTGCTTTCGTCGCTGCGACTATCTCACGGTTGTGCTTCGCATTGTCTTCGAGATTATCTGTTACTCGGGTTTAAGTGCCTTTTGTGACGAAAATTCGCATCGAGCAACTTTCTCCGCGATAGAGGTTTAAACACCCGTTTCTTTCGATACAAAAGATTCGAGGGAGAAACGCAAAAGTGCGAACTCGGACTCGACGAAGTTTCGTTTTCGGAGATCTTCCGTCTTTCAAACTGAGAATTCACGTTACAGCCTTATTTTATCTTGACGCTTTACCGACCGACAGCGTTAATATTTTATTGAAAAGATTTTATCGACCATAATTATCCTGTGATAAAAAGAGCCGGCGTGATAAAAGGGAAAATCTGTGGCTGAGGAGCGGCCGGTCGGACGTGCGTATTCCGTCGAACCGCTAGCGGTCGGTAAAGAGTTAAGATGAAAATATTCAAAGATTTTAATACACAAGATTCACATTTTATGACAGATATTCTTCTTCTGAAACAAAATTATGTATCGAGATCCCTGGGATCGCCCTCTTTCGCGGCGGAAACGTGATCAAAATCGGCGCACGGGCAGGAGAACATCTCGCAACGCGAAACCCCAAATTATCCCGGTCTAAAGTGATTTCTCTTTCAACGCGCGAATTTAAAAGCGAAATCCGCCATTATCCTCCGGTGCCCGCGGTGTAAAAATATTTCGCAAATTAAGACGCACGAGAGAGGGAGCGAATTCTCGGCGCGTGTTTCGCGTGATTTTAACATAATCGATAGCGAAAACACGTACGTACGTGTGAAGGCTCGTGCGGATAACGCGTGCACCGGCAGCGGCGATCCAGCAGCAGGCGGAGGAGAGCGGAAAAGACAGAGAAGCAGAGAAGAGACAGAGAGTGAGAGAGGGGGAGGGGGGCAAAGCGAGTACCGTAAGGCATCTCGAAATCGTTTCACCGGATCAAAATTTCAGGTACTGGAGAGTGGCCACGAAACCCCAGAGGAAATTATTTCTCGAAGGCCACTTACCGAAGGCGCTCACGAAGAAGTAATCGGACAGAAAATACGGAGCCACGGACCGATAATGGCCGGTCGTGAACAACGCGGCCCCCGGGCTCCCTATCCATCTCTCAGTCTCTCTCTCTCTCTCTCTCTCTCTCTTTCTCTTCATCTTTTTCACGTGCAGAAACAACAACAGACCTTTGCGTACGCAACTGCAAAGATCCTTTATCGATCCGGCGGTGCCTGGGTCAGTCTGGTCTCTCTTCTCGATCGCTCGATGCCACGGCTACTTTTTATCACTTTCTCACGTTTACCAACCCGGAACCCCTCGGCCGAGCCGGGAGAAGCCGCTGATTACTGGAATTAAACCGCAAATTCGAGCGTCGAACCGCGCGAGAAATCATAATTAAACGCGATTGAACCCGCGATCTCTGTCGGGCGATTCGATGAAATCCAACATTCGGATCTCTCGAGTCGAGATCCTTTCGGCTGATCGCGGCCAGATATCTCTCGCAGCTTCTTTAAATTTGAGTGACACCGCGTAGAATGAAAACTGAAGAAGATCCACGTACGATTGAAGAACCGAGATATTACGGTTTCACATTGATCCTCGGAGTGGATCCTCAACGATTGCCAACGTCCTCTGAAAAAGAACTCTGAAGAACTCCAAAGTGTCGTGATTATCCAACAAACGTGGATAATCGCGATATTGAAGCTTTGAAAAATATAAAAAGAAGAGTAACGAATTGAAAATTCGTGGAAATGGAGAATTTTCTCAAGCAGCGATGAGACTGACAGTTGATCGTTTGGTACCGCGGATTTGTTGAAAGGGTCCTTCGCTGCATGCTGCTCGTCGTAGTGTAATTAAACGTGAAAGCGAATCGACGACGGGGATGACTTCGAGCATCGACAAAGTTACAACGTCACCGTTAAAGACAACACGGTCAAACACGACGAATTAAAATTGACAATCGGAACAGAACGTCCAAGAAACCAATTAAGCAGAACGAAGCGTGTGCTTTGATATTAACCGCGATCCCTCGCTGTCGACTATCGTGAAAAGTAAATCGTACGGTTCGTGTCTTTTTTTTCGAAGTAATTTTTTTTCTTATCCGTTGAATGCCAAATCGCAAAGGCGAATGTTATCGACAAAACGAAGACGAATCTACAGAGTGCACTCGTGCGTCTTCAAATCTCTCGCAAGTGATAAAAGTTGACTAAACTTCAAAGTTTCAGTCCCACCCCCCCCTCAAAAAAAAAAAAAAAAATTGCTGAATTTGCGTAAACATCCAGAGTCCGCTGAGATGATTTTTAAATTCTCGCTCGCAAAATGAAAATTCGTTTCCTAACAATTACTCAACAGCCCGTATCTCCCCTTCCCTCTGTAACCTTTGGAAACCCGTGGAATCGGCGTGGAACACGCGTTCCGCAGCTATTCACGCAATCAGCCTTCCACTTCCGCGATAGTCGTAACTCGTAGAAACGATCTCGAGAGAGGGCCACCGCGAGAAACGCTGTAAAAGGTCAAATTCCTTCGATTCGACGAGGCTCTCCTCGTCAAATTACGAGCCGCGAGACGAAGAACCGTGCGACCGAGGGGCAAAGAAAGGTTGGATTGCGTATGCATTCGTTATTTGCGGTTTGCACGGGGGACAACGGCGAGAAGAAAGAGAGGGAAGAAGCAAGAGAGGAGGTCCCGTGCCCCGCGCAGATTGGCGAGACGGAGAGGCGCGGAGAGGCGGAGAATAAACCGATACAGAGATACCGCGTCCAGGCGAAAGCCGACGAGCCAACAACTCTCGAAAGGGCCTGTGCCGTTGGGGTGCTGCCGCGAGAAGACGGCTGGAATGCACCGAGAACAGGTCGCAAGGCTGCCGACATTCCGAAATTTGCAACGGCCTCGGCACAGGGGACGCTGTCCCATTGTGCGTGGACGAAATTGCCCCGGTCTCCCGCTAGACCGCTGGTACTTTCCACTTTCTCCCGACGAAGCGAAATCACAGATTCTCCAGAGATTCGATTCGACCCTTTTCTCGGATTCCGCGTTACCTCTTACCGCAAGGAGATTTTTATTCGATCTAGATTTATTTCGAAACTTTTTAAAACGAGCAGTCCCCTTCTTTTTCAACAAACATTATTTTTCGAGAGAAGGAAACAAATTTGTGTTCCAAGACGAATCTTCCTACAGAGGAAGAGCGGTGGAAATTTCAAGGTTGAACACACACGGACCAGATCAAAAATTTGGTGCATGTTAGTATTTCAAAGGGAATAACGATAATCTTCGAGGAAATAAATATTTTTTACTCGTGATACTGATTAATTACTCAGAGAAGCGCGAAAGAAAGTTTATTTTATTCGTACTTTCGAAAGTTTGTTAAATTTGTTTTGTTTACGTGGGAGTGTGCACGTTTCTATTTCCCATATCTCGACGTTCCAAACGGAAACGTTCGAAGGTAAAATCAATACATCCAACGTATTTTACGCGACGTGCAATTTTCCTGGCGTCGTTGGCGGAAACCAGAAACGCCGTTCGTCGTTCGTCGTATCGACTAATACGTTTCTCTAGACCGCAAAAACCGTCTATCTATACCTATTCAAAGTGTTCTTTTTTTCTTCTGGAATCGATTGCTGCGCAAAAAAGCAGAAATACGCAGACGAGAAAAGGGGGGAGAGAGAGAGAGAGAGAGAGAGAGAGAGAGACAATCGTGGAGAATCGAAGGAGAATAGAGAGACAAAAAAGGCAATAAACGTTGTCTTATCGAGCGGACTTTAAACGGAGAATCATTCTCGCGATATTAACATATTTTATTAATATATTGCACGTACCATTTTATTGATATATTATTCATACATACGTGTTCGTAAATATTAGACAGTTGTAATTAAATGTTATATTAAATAAATTTGAAAAATCGTCGGGAGATTACTAAATCCTCTAAGAATTATTATTTCAATTTAAATCGTTGGAATTTTCTTATCCAATCAATCTTAAACTTTTTAATAATTTAAGCTACGAAACTGTGAAATGTATATAGAAATTAGAAATTTGCGAGCAAACGCGAAATTCTGATTTAGATTAATTGTCACGTTTCGCACGAGACCGGTAGGTGTCCTGATATTTATGAACGATATGTACAATGCACAGTGTATATATACGGTGTTTCTATTGTATTGTATTTCAAGCATGATGCCATACGACGCGCGGCGTGAATTGATTTTTAACGCTTTTATTTCGCGGGCCTCTCCGTTCCGCCCCCTCCCTCTCGAAGGGCCCCACCACTTTTACGAGGCAATTTCGCTCATCGACGACCGTATTGAGCCCCGTTGTAAATAAAAACCACGGGCAGAAGGAAGAAAACCGTACTATAAAGATTCCTGTTTTTCTTCTTTTAACGTCCCCTAACTTGTACCGCGTGCCACGTATTTATGTCCCGGTCCCCGTGGCGATGCTACTTTTTCGCGCATTCGTTTGTAAATTACTATTACGATTTAATCGGAACGACGTCGGAAGATCGAAAACAAAAACAGAAGAAGCGAGAGAGAGAGAGAGAGAGAGAGAGATAATCTCTCGGGGATTCGGAAAGTTTTATTATTAGAGGGGAAAAAACGCCAGAGAGGAAAAAAAAGAAAAACGGAGAGACGATCTCGAGGATTCCAAAGAAACTTCGCTTTTTAGTGAAAGATATAAAAGGATCTCGAGATTCTCGAGGGAACCTTCCGTCTATTTAAGAGATACGTTTTGAACGACCTTATCCGACTGATCGGGATTAACCTTGGAAAGCCCTCAACGCCTCCGCCAATAGTAATTTCTTTCAATCTATCTTCGTCAACCTTGAATTCCACTTACGTATATTTCACATTTCGTTTTTAATTCCATTGGCGAATTAAACACGCGGTTGCTGTGTGTCTTTCCATTTGCCAGAAATGGATTTCGATTATGCTGATAATAACTCTAACCGCGATATTCTCGCACCGCAATTATATCACGGCGCCGAATATAGGTTATAATCGCGAAACAACGCACGTGGAATTGGACTGGAAGGAACGTGTACGTGTACGTGTACGTGTAGCGTGATGACTAGACTGAATGTTTACGCAGGTTCATATTTTTACCAACACGGCTCAACACATTTATTTCGTCCATTAAAATTCCATATAACGCGTTATAATGTCTACAACCACCCTGTAGTCTAATTTTTCCTTGTCCGTGTGATTTATCATTTAAATGGATAAACCAACAACTAATGACTATAAATGGACGTGTTATAAATGGACTACTTGGCGAGGAAACAGTGGTTTAATGGTAATAAAGAATAGTGTAATAACACATGTACGATAATACTTGAGAAATGCAGCAGATGGATATATGAAACTCTCAGAAGCCAAACTGATCAAATTCCACTTTGCATTCATTTCGTCGTTTCGTTACATTAACGAGCAATAAATATTCAATTCTCGAGAAACTTTTGCAAGTACCTCTTCGTCGAAGAGAGATGACACAAGTAACGGTAAAATTTAAGATAATTACTTTTCTGCTTCGATCTATAAAATTAATCAATCTCGCAAAGTGCGATGAGTGTCTACATTTTAATAATTACAAAGATCTACAAATCTCGTATGCCTGAACTGTTTAACCTAACCTATACGGTTCGTATAACGCAACTCCTTACAAAACGTCTAACCTACAAAAACACGTCTGCGTACTGCGTAAGGACGCATTGCATTTTCATTTCTATCTAATATTTTTTATTAAATATATGTATCTTTCGTACATTCCTGAAATTTCTGTCAAACGCAAAAACATCCGCAGTCCAATCGTGACGAACGAGCCGCTACATTGGCGCGACGAAAGCCTGAAAAGAGAAACTGCACGGGTGTCCGGGGTTGAAAACCGTTGGTCGTTCCGTGGACTAATCGCGTTCACCGTGCACGCTCATCTTACATAACATCGACGTCCTGACCGTCAGGACCTTCGTCCTTCTCTCTGGTCCCGATCACGGCATGGAATTCGAGGGCGAGCAAGAAAGAGAAAATGCCGGCTCGCGACGAACCGTGTACGCACGCGTGAGACGGAGCGAGACGGCGACACATACGCAAGCGTACGTTAGAAAGAGAGGATAGACTAAAGACGGAGCAGGATAGATCGGATAGAGAGAGACAGCGAGTACGAGAGCGAGCGAGATATACAGACGCACGCAGGGAAGAAGAAAGAGACAGAAAGGGAAAGAGACGGAGAGTCCATCAAGCAAAACTCACCCTGTTGCATTCCAGAGCCTCCGCGCTGTGCTCCTCCTTCTGCTTGAAGCAGCTGCTGCACTTGCTCTTGTTGAATATGTTCGGCGCGAACTTCCTGCACTCGGCGCCGGTGCCACGGACGCCCGCCGTGCCGCCCGACATCGCGACACGTGCGAATTAACCACGACGACCGGACAGCACCATCGTTCGTCTCCCGCCCTCTTTTTTTTTTTTATCCTTCACCCTTTTCGTTCACCGTCGTTCACAGAACGCGACCAAGCAAACACGCCGACCAAGTACGCGCCAACTAAACACCGACTAAATGCGCACAAGCCAACTGCGCATAAATCAAACGTAACGATCCCGAGCGACAAAATCGATTTATACCGATTGCTCGAGAAGCACGAAACTCCCAGACACGGTTCCCCAAAGTCCCCACTTTCTTGTCCCATACATTGACACGAGTTTCATCAAAGAGCAATTTTACTTTGTTATCAATGATATTTTATTTATCGCAACTCGTACAATGTACAATTTCGTTTTTTTTATACAATTACGGCGCTCCACCACCGACGACGAGTCAATCCCCAGCGGCCACTCTCCGCGTGTCCGTTACGCTTAACGGATCGAGTTAACAGGATTCTCGTATTCTCGTTTCGCGTGAAGATCACCACTTACAAAGCAATCGACTGTCAATGATACGTTCTCGATATGTTTCGTCAATTTCGTTCGCTGATATCTCGCGTGCAGTTAGGTCGAGACAGAATCGAGAGAGTCGACTATACATCGAAACGATATACTACTTGCTTAGACGAAGAGAGTAAACTGTGCGCGAATCGGCGCCAATGTACGAATAGTATTACGATCGCTCGCGATGGTTGTACTCCATAACCGGAAGAAACTCTGATACGCTTCTCTGCTCGTTGTTTACATACGGTTCGACAAACAGCACATACGTGTTTGGCTCCGTTTAAATTTCGTAATGTATACAGACGCTTGTATGTTTACAGTGCGTTTACGTCTCACGCAGAACGGATACGATATACAGCGAGATGAGGTATCGATCCTCGCGACCCAATCAACTTGTTGACAATGTCTCCCCTTGAAAACCGTACGCTGTTTAATGCGAGCACGTGGATTATACGCATTACTCCGAATCAGACGAATCTATTATTCGACACAGTGGTACGCACCGCAGTTAACATGTCACAGCACCGATCTATCGATCGTTCGACCAATCGAACTGTCAATCGCACACGATAAAAGTGTGTGATGATATAGCGCACGGTCATTCAATCGAGCGAAAGACTCGACCACTCGTTCTTTTCGTACGATCGAAAATCGCCTATCGGATCGTGTAAGGACGAGGCTGAGATGTAATTATTCGATTGCTCACAGTCCACGATATACGGACAGTAGCACCAGGAGCACCACGATCCTTACGTACGCTTATATTGCATCGACTGTCACTGCGATAATCCAGTGATGCGCGCGCGGACCGAAACGCAACACACGCGACGACTACGGCAACGAGCACGACGACGATACTCGAGCACACTTACGACACATCGCGTTGTGCTCTCCATGACAGAACGCTCCCGCGGACGTCCATCTGCGATCTGGCCCGTTTAACTCGGCCTCTATGCCGTCCGCAGCGCTTACTCTCGCTCGATCGACCGTAGCACGCCCTTTCAGGTACAGGACTACGCCAGCGCCAAACTAGTCCCTCGTTCGCCCGCTGGAACAGAGCGCCACGGCGCGGCGTAAGAATTTACAAGAACTAATCATTTTCGCCGTTTTTCTTTTATCTACTTTCTTTCAATCCCCGCGACCATGATTCATCCGTAGAATAATTTATCAATCATCAATATTAGTAAACTGCGTTTCTTTCGTAATTTTAAGATTTCATTTTCAAATAAAATGATGAAATGACTCGCACAATAACCTGTACAGTTCCATTGCAAAATTTCATTTGACTTGTTATTAAACTTATTTCCGTTACACAAAGCAATTTAATAACACGTGTAATAGTTTCACTAATACTTAGTAGTTGGTAAATTATTCTGCAAGAAGGCTTTAATTTACATAGTTGTTATACATAGAGCTGCTTTAGTTTTGCCAGTTTTAGTTCTACTAGAGTGATTAGAATTGTACGTGTTCTTGCAACTGAAACGACAATACTTTAAATAAATAATATGTTTAAACAATGTGTATAAATATTGTATTTATTTGTCTAAATGTTATATTTAGTTGACAATTAAGTATAAATGTTTGTTTCAAAGAAGAAATTTCAAATGTTGCCGTTGTCAAAGAAATGCACGATGGTGAAAATGTACATGAGACGTTTGAATATGAACTAGAAAGAGCATTAGAAAATTAGGTGATGAAACCTCCAGGTGGATAGCAGTAGGAAATTGTCTTCGTAAGACTGCAGCATTATCTGGTCTTGCTGCTATAACCACAGGTTTTTACGATTTATTTTTCTTTAATTACAACAATAACAGGTTTAATTTGGGGTGATCGGCCATATATTTGTGGCCCATTAGGTTTTATATCCGTTATATCCTGTGGACTTTATACTGTATCTCTCCGACTACGATTGTTCATGGAAATTGTCGTGAACATTCGTAATCTAGTTGGTCGATATTTTTCGTCTTCGTTATTTAGAATCGTTGGTTCAAATTCAAATTTTGACTGAAACGCTGATACTTGAAACGACAACTCTTAGATATAGAAGAGTTTTGTGAGACTTTGTACTAAAATATTTTACGTATCATTGATCGCAATTCATATAAATATATAATTGACGAGGTCGAAAAGCATATTGATATATGACACGTTGTATTTCGTGAAATGTTACTTTGCTAGGAATATTATTCCGATTATTATAAATACCTTTCTAGAAAACGATACTTCTTCTCCTCTTCAAACATAGTCACTACGGTAAATAAAAATATATTTGGCACATTCATGGAGAAATACGTTTGAACAAGTTTAAAAAGCAAGCTACGACTTGACTCATGCGAATGCTTAAATCGGATCAGCTGATTTTCATATCCGATTCGATATTCGAGATTCCTTTTCCGGTTCATTCTGACCAACGTTCCAGTGTTTGGAAGACTGACTGTAAAGATGGTAGATGAAGCTGGTGACAGGTTCGTTGACTAAATTATTTTCGGCTTTTTATATAAAATTTGATACTTCCAATTAGCACTAACACACATATTCTAATATGATACAATAACACGATACTTATTTTGAAATGAAATTAACCTCACCTTCATATCCTGGAATTCAAGAAATTAATCTTTCATAATCTCTGCTAGATGTCCATGAATGTCTCGTTAACCCGTAAATTCAGTTCCATAGCAAAATTAGAGATCATTTCGTTACGAAGATTCGTTATTTTTATATATATCGTGTCCATTCTTTTCATAAATTTCTTGCACCTCCTGTCAATTCTATTATAATTTCTCCTTCAAATATATATTAATGTCTCAAAGACAGACTTCAAAAAAAAAAAAAAAAAAAAAAAAAAGAAAATATTATTTAAACGTACGACATTAAAACTAAGGTTACTGTTTCTGTTACAAAAGTGTTTGTATTCAAACAAATGGAATGTTGATTGGTTACAATCAACATCTTACATAACATACAAAAAAACTTAACTTGTGATAAGGGTCACATTGTTTGATTTAATTTACATAGATGTGCTTTAGTTTTACCGGTTTCAGTTCTACTAGACTGATTAGAATTTGTATATGTTCTTACAACTGAAATGACGATGCTTTAAATAAAAAATATGTTGTGTGTTTAAACAATCTGCATAAATATTGTATTTATTTGTCTAAATATTTATTTGACAATTAAGTGTACGTGTTTTTTTCAGAGAAGAAATTTCAAATGTTGCCATTATCAAAGAAGTATACGATAATGAAAACGCGCATGAGACGTTTGAATATGAACTAGAAAGAGCATTAGAATCTGAATGCAGTTTAATTATTATTGAACCATCTAAATTAGGTGATGAAACCTCCAGATGGATAGCAGTAGGAAATTGTCTTCATAAGACTGCAGCATTATCTGGTCTTGCTGCTATAACCACAGGTTTTTACGATTTATTTTTCTTATAATATATATGTATTAAAATATTGTACTTTGTGTAAAATATATTATTGTGTCACAGGTTTAATTTGGGGTGATCAGCCATATATTTGTGGCCCATTAGGTTTTATATCCGTTATATCCTGTGGACTTTATACTGTTTCTTGGCAGTTTGATCCCTGTTGCCAATATCAAGTAGAGACTGACACAAGCAAATTACCACACGTAGAATTGTTAGCTGTTTTAGGACCATCTTCTCCAACATTTCTTGTGAGAAAAGATGACACAAGAAGAAGAATTCTTCATACAACTATTACATTGATAGCTCTGGGTATCAGTACATGGAGAGTTTATCAAGCATTTAAATGAAATGTTTTATTATCAGGAAAGAAAGAATCGGAGTTGTAAAAAAACAGTAAGGTAGGCCGGATGATGATCGTAATAAGGCCTAGCATAGAAATTTGTGAATTACAATTTCATGTATATTAGTGGGGATTGTTGAGTCACACAAATCTATTTTTGTTTGTATTTCTTTTACGTTTTGACTCTACCTCATCAGGTGAATGCTGATTTTATAATAAAAGGGAAATAATATGTAATAAAACAGACTAAGTGACGCATCTTCTAAAATCTGAAACATGATACTTCCTAAAGCTCCACGTTGTTACTCTATGATCTCCATCTTGTTGATTCTATCACAGTTAATATTAACACAAAAAAGACACAATCATATTCACGCAATTATTTACGTGATACAACTACTGATAAGTGTTGTTAGATTTATGCAGAATTGCAACCATACACCTGGAAAGTTGGACTTAGAACTATATATTTTTAGACTGTAAATAAAGTAGATAGAATACACTGCATATGATATATTAAAGAGAATGTTGCCTAGATTTTCTCACCCAATGATACAGCCCACTACATGAAAAAAAAAACATTTCTTTAAAAACATATAACTTCAATTGTTATTTGGGAAATATCTTAATTAATGTAATATACAGAAATTTTGTTAATTACACAAGACTCATCACATTATCTGGAATATCAAAAATAAACGTCACAAACATTCCTACAAGTAATGATACATATTACAATATAAGAAATTTTTAGAAAAATTTTGAGTTGAATAATGTGTCAAAAGTTCTTGCAACTATTTGTAAATATATCAACATATTGTATAACTGTATGACCATGTAGTAAACCTAACACAAAAGTTGCTATTTACATCATAAGTAAGAAAATCTATACTACTTTAAAAAGTTCTTGATATATTTATTCTTTCTTAACATAAAAAAAAAAAAGATTTATTTCAATCAACGTGTGTTTTTTAATATTTATCTACTTTAATATTTAAAAAGTTTATAATACAGGAAGTAATAAAAGAAATGGAAAAAAGAAATAATAAAATTAGCAGTCCAAAACATTTTATATAGAATCTACGAGTTTAACTACTTTGCATAATGTTTTTTTACCAATAATAATGCAGAATAAAATAGGTATTACATATGGTTTATATTTTATGCACAATACAAACACGTACTTCGCTATATTGATGTGAAAAATATTTGTACCTTTTTTTAATTAAATTAATGTCAATTAGTTTTTATTAACAAAACATCACTGATAAATAACAAAAGCTTAAATAACTGTTAATAATCCTGCCATGACAACAGAGTTCGTATCAACCACTGTACATTATACATCACATTTTAAATGTTTCAGTTATTAGCCAAATATTTGTTATGGTACAATTGATATTTCATAGTTGTAACATACGAGAGAATATGCAATAAATATTTACTATGGATAAAAATATATTTGATGAATGGTGTTAGGTAAATTTATTGTTCTGTGTCATTTATAACTTAAAAGGTTTTGGTTTCTCTGCATTTCCAAGCATTTATTTTCTACTTGAAATTTATGCAAATACTTTTCTGCATGTCTATGTTTTACAACTTCTGTTACATTTATAAAACAAAATTTCAGTAACTTATTATCTTTACATATTCCATAACTTTTTAAGTTTTAGATGACACATATATTTTAATGTGCTTCAATCTAAATTCCATTAAAAAGTTTGTAGTATTAAAATGTATATAATGTAAACATATTCTGCTACTGAGTGACATAATAATAAAATATAATTTGGATATAATTTTGTCTAATGTATTTCATAAAATTATGGCATTGTTTTTAAAAATACCATTAGTCTCGCATAAAATTTAATTTATTACATGCTATAATATATATATATATATAATAATTTATATTTCGTTTTAGTTACAATTACAATTTAACAACAAAAAATAATATAAAGATAAAAACAAAATATTTCACAACAAATAACAAATAATTGGCCATTGTAATTATATTATGATAAATTATTATAATTAAATATTATGATGTCTTTGCCTTTGATTTCTTAAATTGTCTTTGCATTATCCAAAAATATAATGATGGGCATAAAGTGCGTATATGTACCGCAAGTTTTGGAATAAATGGTGCTATTAACACATCTTTTTTTTCTTTCAATACTGCTTTTAAAATACAATCTGCTGCATATCTTGGATCATATCCCTCTTGTGTAGTTTTATCCATTACTGTAATAATAGTATTTATACATTATTTTTATAATTATTTTTTGCTGAAAGTAATCTTTTTATCACAAACCTCCATAAATTTGTCCACTTTCTGTTAGTGCATTCAGTGAAAAAGAAGTTCTTATATAACCAGGACTAATGACTGTAACTTTTATATTTTTTTCATGCAATTCTGCTCTGCAGCAATCACACCAAGCTTGTAATGCATATTTAGAAGCTGCATATGCAGACCTGTCATATTAATGAAAAAAAGTTAAAATTTTTCCAGACATGCTTTAAAAAAAATTTAAATATCAAATATTACAACCTGAATGGAATTGAAATCTTGCCCTGAATGCTACTAACACATACTATGTGACCCGACTGTTGCTGTATCATGTATGGAAGAACAGCTATAAAACAATAAGTTTTTTAATAAAGAATAAATAAATTTCATTACATTGAAATTATCTGATTACCTTTTGCTAAAGCAATTTGAGCGAAGTAATTTGTAAGCATTATTTTTATATTTACATCCATATTAGTATTAATAATTTCACCTCTGTACGCAATGCCAGCATTATTAATCAAAATATCAATTTTTCCATGGATATCTATTATTTTTGCGACTTCAGTTTGTAGAGAATTAATATTAGTTATATCTAATGGTAAAATTACTGGAGGATAAGTTGGTATTGTCTAAAATAAAATCAAATTGCTAATAATGAATTTAAAAGAAAAGTATTTATCAATGGATACATACAACATAAGTATTCATTAAGTCATTTTTCACTCTTTCCAATTCCTCTTTCCTTCTAGAAATCAAAACAAGTTTACAACCAATGTTATAGAAAACATGTGCCAATGCTTCTCCTAACCCAGAACTAGCTCCAGTTATTATCACAACCTAAAATATTAGTTAAAACATAAGCATTGATTACTTTCAATATTTATAAAGTACAAACGTTCCAGTAATTTATTTTTTTTTTTTTACCTTTCCACGTAACATATTTTTTTTTCTTTTTTGTTGCATTATATCAAAGAAATGATATATCAACCATGGAATTGTGATAGGAAATCCAAACAATTTAAATAACCACCATATAAGATGCCAACCTTTTAATGTTTCCTCTTTCATAATTTGAGATATTTTTATTGTATACAAATTAGGAGCATTCAATAAAAAGTGGTTATATTACGTTATAAGTTATACACACATATATATATATATATGTATATATATGAATATGCACGTTATAACATAGAAAATTTAACCTTTAAACTGAAACTTTGGGCGATCATAACCAAGCACATGGCAATCATAATCATACATTATTATGAATTTATGAATTTAACATCACGCCATAGATAAAATATAATATAGATCTAACATCCTTGGTTAAGTACTCGTAGTATCGTTTCAGTGTAACTTTCAACATTATCGACTGACCATATATATAAATAGTTGCAGGTATTTCATTTCTTAATAATTTCTTATTATTTAAATACATAACAATAATTGTAAGATAATATATATATGCTTAGTGAGTATAACGAAATAAAATAAATAGTTATATTAAGGAAATTTAGAAAATCACAAAAATTTTATTCTAAAAAAGTATTGTAAATGACTGAAATTTTGATATCTATTCATTTGTTGTAGCAATATACAATAATTTATACGTTTGTACATGTAATGTTACACTGCTTATTTCTCATAGCGCTCAAAATTGTTCAAATTGTACATTTGTATAAATTAAAGACGATGTTCTATCGTCAAATGATATAATCTAATATATAATTTATTTTAAATTAAGTTTTAATTCCATTGCTTGCAAAAGTATTTTAAATTTAATATATAGCTTCTTAGCTTGGCGTCATCGATTTTCCAAAGAATAATCGATTTGAGAAGTGACATCAAATTATTCAGCCTCGTCATAAGAATATTGATAATTTATTAATGTGATTATCAAAAAATTATTTAATATTACAAGAAGTATAAAATAATTGGTCTGTATTGCTCATTGTGTTTTCTCAATGTTTCTATTTTAATCCGCCAAAAATCCACAGTATCTAATAATATTACTTCATCATCAGTTTATTAAATAAACAGTTCATTATCATTTTAAATAAACAGTAAACATACTTGCAAGAACACGGGGAAAAATACCGCGGAATTTGAAAAGGTGAAAGTAGCAAAAAGGAAACATTGGAATATCTGTTTGAATCCGAAGAAGTGGCGCTACTCTCGACCGCGATCGGTGATTGGCCAGAGCGAGCGCGCCCATGTCAGCTGTGTGGCACAGAATCGCCAGTCGTCCGTCGTAGACGCGGATTCGTGCAAATGGCGTCACTGCCAGTATGAGCGAACGTATGCCGTCTAATAACGCGTACGGGCCTCGTCCGGGCGCGGCGCCGCGCGGCCCAGCCTGACGGCGAGCGTGAATGCGACGATATTGGTCGACATCGGAGGAAAATTAATACAAGGGGATCGTTAAGTTTCGTCGTCAAGTTACAACGGTGTGTACGTATCAGCGACGAGTGGTGACACGCAGTGAGAAGGAGAGGTGAGTGCCAGATAGGAAAAGAGACTCGACAATAAGAATTCTGGTGACCGCTTGCGAGAAGTGCCGTGTTATGCATACGCGTTCGTTATCCGCGAAATAAATACATCTAATCCGATAGAGCATTCTATTCTAGCATATTTTCGATCATCGACTAATCTTTCCCCGTACAAACGACGAGCCTATATCATGCGAATCTTTTAACTCCGAATGTTTTTGTGCAAGTGGATTTTACTTATTGCTAGTCGTTACAAAGTATAAACGCGTCATACGATTTCTACCGCAGTAAGACGGAGATGAGAGTTCGAAGCCGACTTGTAAGCGACTTTTGAAGCAGGATAGACAAATACGACGAAAGGAAAAGAAAATATACGCGCAGTAGTTTCCTCATTCGATTCATGACCATACTACATGGTGACAGATGCCATGCGTGTATCATTGCCAAATCTATCGTGATACTTAAAAATATTGTATAATTCTGTGTATATTTTCACAGGAGCAAAATACGAAAAATCAGTATATCGTTGTTCGCAATGCGATTGATTTTTATCCGTGGTATTATACGATCGTGTACGTTTTCATTGCTTAATGCGTATATTTGCAGTGAGGCATGTAATATCGTATTTATCGTACAACGATTAGGAATATCCTTATCGCGTCTCATGGAAGTTTTTGTAATACTGTTATTCTGACAAGTCGTTTGAATATGCTGTTGTTATCGCATAGTCAGGACAGCCATGTTTCTCTCCCCAGCTAAAAAACACGTTTCCCGTGGCCACGCGCACGTGTGGGCGAAGCAGAATGTTTTTGTTTGCGCCGCGGCGAGTTCCTAAATACAACCGACGGTTGCATAAGAGATCGAGGTATGCCCGTCTGAAAGGAGTTCTGGCGTCTTATAAAAACTCTCAAGCTCATTTGTGTCTTCGATATGTAGCCAACCTTGCGAACGATACACAGATTAGACGAAATAAAAACAACGCAGTTACGTCAATATTGTCTTTCAATGCACACTCAACGGCAAGTGTTCGCACAAAATAGAATTACAACGAAACATCTGATAAGTATGCATGGTATTCCGCGATTACGTCACGGCGTAATGCGTTATCCTCGTGTATATGATCGCGCATTTCTACTCGCCTAATTTATCGATAAAGATAGATTTATCGATGGAGTCTTTCAACCATAGAACACGCGTTTTTCACAGTGACAAAAAAATTTTAGTAGTTACATATATTGGCCGCACTTGCTACATTTCGTTTTCTATAAATACAACAGAATTTTTAACGAGGAAAGGAAAAAACCTCCGTGTACGAGCGGATAAAACGGTTAATCTTACCGATACTGAGTGACTCTGGGGTGAAAGAGCATTAACACTTTTAAGATAATAACGTCGTGGAATATTAAGACCATTTATTAAATAGAATTGTTGCAAAGGGAATCTGCCTTGATAAACGTACTTGCGTAATATTACGGGAAAAAACGTGGTTCTGTGAGTAATGTTAATAAAATGTAACTTTTGATCAATGGCTAACTGATGTTTTACTCGTCGTTAAAAGTATTATTGTTTCATTTTGTTAATTTGTTTCACATACACGCGATAGAAATTATAATTTATTGACAATGAATTTAATCTGTTCTCTTAGATAATATTGATAAATTTCGACGCGTTTCTAAAGATATATCATTAGTGTTAAAAGCTGATCGATAAGAAACATCTATCCTCGTAACCGGTTTTAACAGATCAACCCATAATTTACAATATCGAATACCGACTATTCGATGCCTATTAGAAAAGGACCCGTCAGATTTTTTCGTAACGTGTATCTCTTTTCACGTGCCTTTATTAAAAGTATCTACCTCTATTGCGTAATAAAATCGACGAACGCGTCTAATGTAAACTAACCTTTAACTCGCACGATTCTTTATACGTTAGAGAATTACGGTCGGTACCAGTCGGTAACAGAGTTACGTTTCCTCAAGCATTTGAAAATGTTCTTATTCTGTTTAGATAAATGTAAATTCGGCCAGTTTAATAAATAATTTAAGTTTCTCTAGTTCCTTCACACACGTGTATTTACTTACGTATACATATAGATACATATACATACATATACATACATATGTGTGTGTGTGTCAATTCTTTATGTTACGAAGCAGCATATTAATTCTAATCATTGAAATTTTCTAATGTTCATTGGATTTCGTTTACAAAAAGACATACGAATTAATTATAAAACATGTAATCTTAATCTCCTAAAGGGAATTAACTCGTCATTTAGACTTATTGTTAGATTATCAATTTCTTGATTTAAAAGTTTCACATTTTTTCACGTATCGTTAAAGAAGATAAATTGTATTACATCACCAATTAATTAATTTACAAAATAAAAAAATTGTTGTACCAAATACAGTACAAATACAGTACAAATAATAAAAATAGGAAAATTGGCGTCAAGTATATGAAAATATGCTTTGCATTGAAATTCCTGTTTCTCAAAATTTGAAGCTAAAGTTCGTAATAATATAAAAAAAAAAAAAATGAAATTGAAAGATGATTCGGTTGAACGAGTTGACGTTCGTCCTCGCATGCATATGGCAAATATGCGCGATGTTTAATTTTAGACAACGGAATATCCGCGGTTCTGCCGAAGAAGTCACTGACCATCGAAAATTCTGGCGCGCGGTCATGTTTTCATGGAAACAGAGGCAGTCGAAACGGCGACATTAACGTTCCTCGGTCGTTCAACTGAGCATAAAGGTTGTTTACATGCTTCGAATTCGCGCGTTAGCGAGAAAAGTGTGTTCCAACGGTAGACGTTCTCTTTCGTTATACACGTTTCAATGCTTCATAATAATCGCAATAATAGCGTCATAAAAACTTGACAACTGTTTTAACGAGAAGTGTAATAAGATGTAAGGTTAGCGGAAAATGAAAATAGAAAGAAAGCGCGGAAGCAAAAGTTGTTATTAATAAACGAGAAAGATAGGCAAACGTCGAACAGCGAATCGCGAGCTTATCAATTGTTCGATAAAGATACTTGTTGTGTCTGGCGGTAAGGATTTGTTCTATCGGAATTGAACGTGTAGACTTTGCCTACAGATTTCGTGAAATGGGGTCGACTAACATTACTAAATTCCACATTAGAAACCTCGTTCTACATTCCTTTTACATATGCATCGTTTGATTTGTTAAACATTCAAACTGTCAATAGTTTTTTTTTATTTCTGCTAATTACATTTATTTCCTTGTTGCAAAAATATAGCGATTAGACTGCGGATTGTATGCAAATTTTCGTTTCTATTAATATACCTAAAGGAATAATTAATATTACAATTGATACGTTGCTTTGAATAATTTGCACATCTTTGCATCTTGTACGCATCTTCGCATCCACACTTTTTTACGTTTCTTATCGCAATCAATTTTCACAGTCTGCTTAGTTTTGCATCCTAAAGTTTTCGATGAATGTGCGACGTCGGACGTATTATCGCGTAATTATCGCGACAATTCGGCGTGTTACGATTGTTTGATACGGGGTGTTCTGTAAAGAGAGAATGAATATGCGTGAATATTGATTATGGAATGTTCTGGAGCAATCGGCTTCAATCGGTTTATCGAAATTGATACAGTAATCAACAAACACCATCCTACATTCTTTAAGCACCATGCTATATTCAATAAACACATTCAGTTCCCAAGCGGGTGTAAAATCATGATACACCATCGATGTAACTAATGTTGTAAAAGAGTGGATAAGAGTCAGTTCAGTTCGGTCGGTTCGTCTAGAGAACTTCGGAGACAGGTGGTTTTAAGATCCGCGCAGTTCTTCCATGTCCATAATTATATTAGCTTTCAGTTTTCTGTTTCCACACGTGTCCATATGTATTTAGTACGTAGTGAGCTAGCTTTAAGTCTTGCATACATACTCTTACATAATGTCACCAATTATTATTATTATTATTATTATTTAAACTCTGCTATCTCGTTCGAAGCATCCTAATAGCACCTAATAGTTTCCCCTCAGCCGGGACGTGACTGAATATCTGAATATCATTATATTACAATCGATGGTACGGCTGACAGCAAGGAGACAGTTCCACTTTCCATTAATTCGAGCACACAACCATTTAAAATCAATTTCAATGAATTGTTGGTTAAACACAGAACACAAAATCCAAAAGTTAAATTCCTAGCGATAAATGTTTACACTTCTGAAGGTACGAAGGTACTTGTACCTTTCTTTTTCTCTTTCGACAAATGGAATGTAAATGTCGGAGCTCTCTTCTTATTGCAACAACCTTATTTCCAATAACATTTCGCAGTATTTCTTGACTGATAAATCACCCCGATGATCGAAAACAAATCGAAGGTGTACGATTCGTGTTGAAGAAGGAGCTAAATTGAGAAAGAAATTAAATTTAAAAAAAAAGAAAAAGAAAATGGCAAATGTGGGTGAAAATACGTATCGACGCGACTGTGATCCGCAGAGTGGCACTAGAGGGATGCAGGCCGAACTGATATACAGAAAGCCGTTGACAATGATGACCACGACGCCGAGCCAGAGTTTTCATCGTCCTGGAAGGAAGGAGAATAGCGGCAAGGATTCTCGCGAGACCATACATTCTGGCCACTTTATGGTGTCCGACTTCGAAGCGGAGGCCCAGGACGACGAGGATGAACTCGCTGTCCCAGTTCCCGACGAGGAAGCTGCCAAGATCGCGATTATCGCTTCGACAGGGCTTTTGCAAGAGAGATTCTCCAGCAGCTCCTCGAACGACAAAACGTCGCAGCAGCTTAGCATTGAGACCTCTTTGAACAAGTTGTTCCAGTGCATGTCCCTTGCATACAGGTGAGTTTCTCTTTTCCCTCGGTTTTTCTTGACGAATCTGTTTTCCTTCTTGCTTCTTTCGATAGGTCTATCGGGCATTAGAATCTGACTTTGATTTTTTATTAATTTTAATCGTTCAAGAGGATTCATTTCGAAAGAACTTTATCGCTGCATGGTCTCTCTTCGCAGCGAAAGAGAATTTCAGAGAATGTCCACTCACGATACCGTTCGTAATTTTTATTCCATTTTTTACTTCAGTTTCTCTATTCTTTACCGAAGTAACACTGGTTTCGTTGGAATTAGTATCGGCGCGTTAAAGCAGACTACGATAATTCATATTAAATTGCTGAAATTCAGGATATTCGATCTTGTTTTGTAGCCAACATCTTCCCACGAGCAGAGGGATCAATAACAAAGTTCGCTTAATTCGAAAATTTGGCTACAAATTGATATCAGTTAAGCTCAATGATGCCAATGATATCAGTTAAGAGTTAAAACGAAAATATCCATCCACTCGTAAACGAGTCATCAATCACGAAGATCCGTCGAAGTTGTAAAACACGTTTGAGAGAAAGAATCGAATCGTCCACGCATCGTGGTGAATAGTTAGTTTCGCGATTCCAAAGCGATTCCGGGGATTTTGCAAGAATTGGCAAACGAACGCACGATGGTTCCCTCTCGCAATCGGTACGCAGTGAGATTAGTGGGGCAGCGCGGAGATTCGAGTCGTATTTCCAGCTCGGCAACCGGACAAATGCCGTACCGCCGGCATTCCGGCTGATAACGGACAATTGAATTAATGAAGAAGAGGCCGTAGAACCAAACGACAACATCGCAATTAAGCCACGGCCTCGGCGAAGCCGACAGGCTGCCTCCGCGACAATTTCCGTTTTCCCTGTGTGGGACCACAGGCGAACCCCGCGGAGGAGACTTCCTCGAGATCGTTCCCTACTGACCCCCTCGATCAACGAAGATGAGCTACCTCCTCGTTGTTTGAAAAATGATAGAGCTTCAATTTTCTTTTTCTCTTTTTTTTTTTTTTTTTTTTACCGTAAGTGTGATTTGTCATTGAAAATTCCTTCAGTTCGTTTTTTTAAGTTTTTCACTGGCATCGAACTGTGGGACGTGAATCATAGTTAGTTTGTCGTTTGTTTGAACTGGCGATGTGTAATTACACGTTGATAATTTGGTCGTAATAACTTCTAATTGTATTTTATCATTACTTGGTGTTTCTGCATCTCTGCAATTTTTCTGATTATATCAGACGTTTACATATTCATTGTGTTATTCGGTACACGTGTATGGAAAATAATTAATAATGTTTGTTGATACAAAACACTACTAACAATCATCTGAATCTTAGTTTTTTACCTAACGTTCTTGACGATGATGACAAGTCGGAATGTAATAAAACTGTATCTTTCTGTCAATTTTTTTTTATTAAATACATGTTACAGTAACTACTCGTGTATTATCAGTAAAATACTAACGAATTTAGTATTTTTTTTTTTTCTCGGAATTCATGGTTTCAATGAGAAATATGTACTCTTTCGCAACAAGCTGTTTGCCGCTTTAATCGCGAAATCTTTCCAATTTTATATCTAATCGTTCAGCATTTATCGCTCAGCGAGTAGAGAGAATTAATTGATAATTAATAATCTTGTTTTTTTTAATGGTCGGTTAATGCGTGATTAACCAGCTAATCGAAAGCTTGATTAGTTATCGATCGATTATGAAGGATCAGCATGTCTTTGGAGCGAGTCCAAGCCATTGGATCAGCCTGGCTAACACTCTATCGAGATCGAGAGAAAGAAGCTTCGTTTCTTTCTTTTTTCCCCTATACTTTTTCACCGTTTTAAGTTTGTTCCATTCGAAAACAATCGAAACGCTGCAATCCGGATGCAGCGCAATCGAAAACAAGACTCTCCGTTCGTGTATTTTTAATGCCAGAAATCGGCCAGACGGCGAACATCTCTGCCCCGTGGATATAAATAAATATTTTGATTATTTATCCGCAGTTTAATTGTCAATACCGCGCAATCTCCTCGTTGTATCTTGCTTTTACACAAGTCGAGACAAAACAAGAAAATGAAGAATACGTTCGCTCTGGATGTACGACGTTGTTCGAAAGATTGTTCGAATTATGTAGTTCTACATCTAGCCTGATTACGATACGGACGGTATAGTCATTTGAAAATTCGTAGTAAATTGCAGCTATGGTCATTTTTCTTTTTTCATAATCTCACGTAAAATTTCTTCGCGTAAAAGCTGTGAATCTCAACTGATATCAGGAGTGTAACCCTCGCATCACTTAATTTTGGTATTTTTCATTTGATTTATTTTAACATTTAGCGGTCACAATTATTCTACAATTTTTTCTTCTTTTTTTAATTTTGAGCAGAAAGTTGTGTTGCCAAATTTTTTATATTTACTGCCGCGTTAACAGCGGAATGTCCGCACTGTCAAAGTAATCTCGAGAATCGTCAGTTACGAACGTGTTGAAATTTGTTTTGACGTGTCAGACGCCGAGTAGAGTCGATGTTATCGCTAATTATTAGATTTTGTACACAGTACTTGACGATTATATCACGATCCGATGAATCAAAGAGCACCTTTGCCCTCGGACGGGGGCACGTGCGAAAAACTCCAAAGTTCGTCAAGGCTGTTTAACCGATAACAATATTGAAACAGGCGAGATTCAATAAGTAGTGAGCGTTGGAACGAGAACGTGAATTTAAGATAGAGAGATCGAGGCGAAGGAAGAGTACACGTTCCGAAGAGAAAATGAAAAATCCTACGTTCAATTAACGCGAACCTATAAATTACTCTCGCAACTCTTGTACGTGCAGGAAATCGTGGTTAGTTACATTGTACTTGGTCTCTTGGTTTCTACGATCATCGTGGAGATTGTTACATGGTTACATCCGTGCAATTAAAACGATTAAAAAGGCTTGTAAATTATGGGCAATTATTATAGTACAGCGAATTTTGTTATTTTTTTTTTTTTTTTAAATAATAATTGATTTCACTCGAATAATTTACAGTTGGATTTATCACCGAGTGAAAATTGAAACGATTTTACAGAAGTTGTTTGCGGTTTCAATTATATGTCGTTCTTTTGCAACATGTACAGTTACAAAGTGCTGTGACAAAGTACCTTTTATAATGTTTCAAGAGTTACAACGTTTTCAACAAATCTCGGCTTTAGTTTTCTTTTTTACTTATCTTACTTTAGTTTCGTTAATCCGAAACATTCGCAATCCACTTGTAATTATCTACTTACATACATTTCGGACGAACTATATTTGATGAAATCACGAGGTTACGAACTTTTCTACTTACAAGAATTACGTAATACGATAAATATCGTGTCGAAGAAAAGTTGAGATATACATTAAAGTAGAAATTAGAGGCACCGGAGTGCTCCTTTGGTCTTCTAAAGAAAAAACGGAGAAATCCAATAACGCAGTATGTAAAAATATTGACTTGACGAAGAGAGAAATATCAAATAAATGCTACTCGTTTGTTGAGTAAAAAAATTTCTACCATTGGATTGGATCTAGACAGCATAAGTTTTTTTTATCGCCTTTTTTTTAAATTTTAATAATCCGGAACAAATCATCATAATCAGCCGTGACGCATCGCCGATTGATAATTACATTCACAGGAATTGAATGAACTTGTATAATCTAGTCAATGCAAGCGCTTCTCAATTGAACAGCGTTTGCAGGAAATGTGGCATGCGCGTCAGACAAAATATTTCGGGAAAGAAGAAAAACCACTGAGGATTTTTCATATCTTAGTACTTGTTAATGACTGCTCGCAAAAGGAGAATTTCACTTGTTGTAAATTGCGTGTGACGATACTCTCACATTGGCGCTGAAGAAGAAACGAAATTTTCCAATTTTTGGCACTTGCGGTGTTTTCTGCAAGTATTCTTCAATTGACACCAATAGAGAGCGAGAGAGCCGGACGCAATGAACGTTGTTTTTAACAAAGTTAACAACGTACGAAACAAACGCGTTGCTTTTTTCAGACAGTCAGCCGTTATTTTAGTCTGTCCCGGCGACTGGATGATAAATGAGACTTATATGGTAATTCCGCCGTTGTTGTTGTTCCGTCTTCCCGATGAAGGGGTTAATCGATCGATCGATGATTTATATCGGAACTGCAATTGGACGCGCAAAGTGAAAAAAAGAGAAAAATTGTTACCAGTGGAAGTGCAGTGACGACGCTGTTGTCATAATAACGCAACGTGAAAGAATCTATTCAACAACTGCTGAACAACACGCTCGTAAATTACGTTTACGGCGTTCGTCGTGCCGGAATGAAGAGCAATGAAGGGAATGAGGTGAAAGACACAAACGTGCAACGTGTCTCTGGATTCTCTCTGGATCTCTGTTAGACGAGGGATGTACGTATGTGTTTCTCGCTGTTTGTCTCGTTCTAAGCCGAAATTATGTTTTGCTTTATCGGTGGCAGCGAGATAGGCTTCTGGTTCGGGCAGTGGTATCGGCGGTGTACCATCGGTGGAATAATTCCGTAGACACGCCTCTTGTCCTTTTGTCTGCGTCTACGATGGGCTGATAAGCGCGTTGTATCTTATCGTCGACGTGCTCAACTAACAGTTATATCGACGATTGTTATACATCGTCGCTGATACGTCTGAGAATCGCTCTCGCTCTCTCGGTCCAAATAAACTTTTTGAAACGGGGAAACTTTTATCTGCTCACGATCGGAGCAGATAAAAAACGATTTGCTGAAATGGCCAATATAATGGATTTCTCACGAGAAACTTTGACGAATGTCTTGGAATGGAAGAAATTTGAAGTAAATGTTTCTTTAATTACGCGTTTGGTAAAGTTTCCTTCAGTTATTTAGAAATAATCGCGCCGATCGTCGAGTCGAGTCATAAAAATTGTACAAAGACGGTGACGGTTGCAGCTAATCGCGAAAAGTATAAATTTACAGAGAAACGAGATAAATAAAACTGTTTCCTTACGATTAGATAGATCTTTTTTCTATAAAAATAACACACGTGTTGAAGAAACGGCGATCTGTACAATCTTCTCGCTGTTATCTGTTTCGTCAGTGAAGCTTTTGTTTCAATAAGAATGAAAAGGATCTGTCTAACGCACGGAGAATATGTTTTCCAACGAGAAAAACGAAATTCTCGCGTGTACGTGTGTAAACGAGGAAAACAAGCCGAGAAAAGTCGCAGTGTCAGAAGTCGTCGGTGCTAAACGGCGCACGATGAATCGAAATGTTCATCTCGTCGAGCTCTCTGATCCTCGTCCAGCGTGTTGCCGTTCACGGTTTTGCCTGCAGTGACGTTATTGTTGTCATTGCGTCCTACGAGCGATATTAATTCGAGCGAATTTCGCGTGTTACGACCTTGCCGCCGATTACGTCGTCGAGACCATTATTCGCGATATTATCTCGAAATGCAGTTACACAATTCCACGCGATTCCTGAAAGAGACGAGAAAGCTCTCGAGAAAAAAATCCCTTTCTGAAAAGAGAACTTTAACCATTGCCAACTGCTTGCGTTCTCAGTGAAAAAAACGGAGTATCAAATTGTAGTATCTGTCTACTTAAATGACAATTATCGGTAATGGACGCTGTTCGAAAGTTTCCAGATCTTCTGTGCGATTTGTAATAATAATGACAATAATGATGATGATGATTTTAAAAGTTAACGACGAATCAGCAATTAGCGTCGTTAATCATTAGTTACAGTCGTCACTAGTAATTAAAACCGCGTTAGTAGTTACAGTTTTATCACTGCCTGTTAAGAATCGGTCAAAGTTGCCCTTGTAATGTACGTGTACGTACTTATCATCGAGAATTTCATTTAAAATACATCTCATAGAAAAAAAAAAAAAAAGAAGCGAGTGTCTGCGACATTATTCAGAGTTTCTCGAGCGTCGTTACGGTTTCAGTGAATAACTGCATTTTAGCGTGTGTTACTGGTTGACGCCGTTCTTAGTGTCTCGAACGGTTTCCTATTACGTTCGTGCCTCGTCACGAACTTAATTCACTAGCCGTGAAACGCCAATGGATAAGTTATACGACACGCTCATTGACGGTAGTCTTATAATACCGTCCGACTCTTTGCTCGATAGTAAACCGCATACTCGCGTTATTCACTCAAAGTAGTGTACATACTTATCACCGATTGTTCGACTCGACGCTTGAATGAACGCAATAAATCAATAACATTTTTTTTTTTTTTTTTTTTTTTTTTTTTTGTTTCGTGTAATTAAGTTTGGTCGATTTGTCTAAAGTTGGAAGGTACTTAATTAGAACTTGTCTTCTGTCATTCTGATATAGTTTGTGCTTGTATATTATTTTACTCTTAACGGTATATAATGATAATCTTCTCGAAGCTTACGAAGCGTATGTAGAAAATTTTTACACTATTTCTCTATTTAAGTTGCAACGCTAAATGGTAAAGTATTATCGTGAAACGTGAACGCAACAATTCTTCATTTTGATAAAAGGAAAAATTTATATTTAAATTTACCTTATCTCGGAAATTTGACTAGACTGCGAGTCTTTATGCAGCTTTATGAACAAAATAGAGCGGCCTAAGCAGAAATTTGCTTCCGCAACTATTTTATTTTTGCATCCTTCAGCGTCCCATAAATTCGCTGGAATTCGCAATCTATTTATTATATGTTTCAACCAAACCTGAAATTTTCAATTTTAGTTAATTCGAAATGAGCTAAATATCGACTCGAAGATACATATCGACTCTAGTTCTATTTCCGTCTATTGTCAGTTACACGCGTACAAGTCGTAGTACAGCGACTATATTAATCAGTTTCATAAGTTAAAAAGTGACGACGTTACAAACGCTTTGTATGCTAAATTAACCGCTGGAATTTACGTCGTCCTCTCGCAATAAATAAACTTAACGAAAACGAGTGATCTGCATCTTGAGAATCGATCGCGATGAAATCAAAAAAAATGAAGAAATCGTAATAACGTCGTGTCGTTTGTTTCAAAATTTGTTACAACCTTTTAAAGTCGCGAGACTGCGGTAAAACTTCCGCGATAAAGAGAGACAGAGGAGAGGAAGACGGATAAGAGGCTTCTAAACGTTCTCGCGCGTAAGGGATAACGCTTGGAGCATGCCACGGGGTCTCCGGTTGCACGGCAGCCGCTCTCTCGCGACGCGCGTAACTCGAAAAAGTAAATCGAGCTAAATTACCGTAAAAGCCTGTGTGTCACAACGTGTCTTTTATCACGCAAGGCCACTGCGTCATCGAGCACAGACGCGCCGCTCGCGAGTATACGCGCGAACACGTTCGCCTTTCTATCGCACGAGACCCCGTTTTTCTCCTCTTTATCGCCCAACCATGCTCTCTCTCGCCCTTTTCTCCGCAAATCTCCGATTTTGCTACACTTCTTTCCTTTTGACTTTTAAATTTCCACGTCTCTTTCTACATTTTAACCTGAATCATTGACTTTCATCTCTACGAAATGTTTGAAAATTTTATTGATTTTTGTCAATTTTCTTCTTCTTTTTATTTTATCTGTCGATTATCGAGGCGTCTTTGAATTTTTATCGGTCCTGTATGTTTATTTTAATGAAGTATCTTTTGATTTCAATCTCCGTACCTAACCTAAACTTCACATATATATATATATATATATAACATTTTGCCATTACATTTTCCTTACATAATCGCCCCTTTCAAGAGATTTTTATCAGTTTCTTGCATCGTCGCACGTTCCTTTCAGCGTGATCTTATCGCGAGTGGATCTGACGATGTCAATAATTCAATATACGAACGTCCTTTTATGATCCACAGAAGACTCGTAACGATACGATTCATCTAATTGCAAGATGATTATTCTTGGGAAATTTTTACTCGTTCGATAGCCCCGTTCGGTTTATATATCGCAGATAATGGTGTATCTCTTTCGCGATAATTTGCGCGAGCGGTGAATTTCTCGGTGAAAAAGCACTTCGAAGCTCCTCCACTCGCGCAGAAATTTCACGTCAAAAAGATCACGCGTCCTCGCGTCGAGGTTGAGATTTTCCAAGTTGAGATTTCCCATCGTGCTCATCATTTTCGCACAGCGCGAGTGTTCTTCGGCCACTCAGACATTCAAATTTTACGCCGGGAATCTCGAGCGCACGCGACTCGCACAATTTACACCAGCATCTCTTGTAAACAGTTTTATCAGTTTGTGGCTTCGAGAACCTCCGTGTGTCGATTGCAACAGTTTAATATCGCGCCAAGCGTATTATCAGTTCCACGTTTTCCAGAATTGGAAAGTTCTTGGAGAAGATGCGTCGCGAGAGAGATTCGCTCCGAGTAATTTACTAAATTTGAAATTGGTACACGCAGTACACTATATTTGGAGTATCGACTATCGTAGCAATCTAAATTTAATTCGTTGCTAATTTTCACAAAGCAACATTCTGCGTTTACTATTGCAAAAAGTTAATCACATTTTTTCAAGCTATGAAAATACATCGTGTCAATTGATGGGATTATACGTTTGGAAGTGGAAATACGTAATTAAATTCAAATTACAAGAAATAAGTATTAATAAGTGCGCGTTAAAGTACGAGCGATAAAAATTTAAGATACGAAATTTCTAGCGTTGCAGCTGCTTATAGTTTCGAAACGTTCGAGGAAATTGAAATTTCATTGCTTCGGTCGTCTACGTCATCCACGTTTTTTTCTTCGTTCAATTTATCTACACGGCAGACTCTGCGATATACTTTTGAAAACGTAGGAGATTTCAAATGTCTCGGCTCACTATCTCGAAAAGTGAGAAAATGCTAGAGAAAAAGTTTCAACTAGATAGAGCAGGATATTGAAAATATCTGGTCACTTTGTATTTTTGCTTTGAAAAAGTAAAAAAGTGTCTCAAAAAAAAAAAAAAAAATATCTGATTCTGTATTATAATCTATAAATCCATTCGGTGAATCCAATCGAAGAAATAAAGGGGGAAATTCCGCGACAAGCGACGATAATCGACTTTGCTTCTCCCAGCTCGATGGATCGTGCCATTGGTCGTACGACGAATAAATATCGTTATCTGATAAGGAGATGCTCGTGGCTAATTAATTAATCGCGGTGGTATTCATCGTGCTTAGAAAGAGAAACAGGTTGACTTTATTGATGGAGATGGAGTGACTTTGCGCTCAAGTGCGAGTTGATCCCGCGATCTCTATCGTGAGTTTTCGACGATTCGTTTTGTAAACTCGATTTGCGATAACGATTTAATTGTTTTATTAATGAGGGATGACGAGATTCCTCGACACACCGGGAGTTTAAAGAAATTTAGATGGTAGAAGCAACTGTTCTGACTAGGAAATGAAGACGACTTTTTTGCCATCAAATTTTATGACGTATGGCGTCTACCCCACGCCTCCTCGCGAATCACGTGACCCAAATCAACCAATCGCTAATTTTCGTTGCATCAGTGTTGCACCTGAAGAGACCCGATTTTCTGGGTCGTTATCCCCGCTAAAATCACTTTCAGTGATAATATAATAGCTTTTTATTTGTATCTTTAGCGTATTCTGTAGTCTGATTTAGTTGAAAAGTCTCGAGATAAGTATTACATTTTAAAAATGGGAAACTGATGTGGTATTACAAAGAATCTACGAATCATATAATTATGTATTGCATTAGCATGTTAATTGCAATGCGTTGATGTGTTATGAAATACACGCACGGTTTAGAAATTGTATAATCTATGATAAGTATTAAAAATGAACCATATACAAGTTGGATAATTCGTGTCGATAACGCTTTGAAAAATGCGAGTACGATCAAGTTTGGTAATTCCAGGTTGGAAGCCTCTGACTGATAAATTATCAAGCTAGATCCGAATCTATTATATAATTTTCAACCAGGTATCTCTGTTTCTCGATGAAAAGACAAGCAAGTTGTAAAGATAAAAGGAGAATGAAATCGTCAGTCCCTAGTTTGTCGTAGAAAATCTTTTCTTGCAGATTTTCTTAATTTCACGATGTCGTTGGTCTTTTCTCTTCATCGAGCGCGAGGAGATGATAATTTTCCTGGCAAAACAAGTTCCTAGACACTCGCAGCTATTTTAGAAACGCAGATAGGTACGTTATCTCGACTTTCAGATATTGCGCAATTCTGATTACTGTTATCACCTCAAAAAAAAAAAAAAAAAAAAAAAAAAGAAAAAAGAAAAATCTAGTCGTATTATACAACGTACAAGTTGCACACGTGTAATATTTACAATACCTTTACGTTTAGAAATTACACATACGAGAAATGTCTGGAGTCGAGCGATTCGTTTCGAAAGAGATTGACATGTCGCAAGTTGAATTGCAATACGGCGAATAAAGATTCGAGGCAGCCAGTCGGGCTTCGCCTCTCGCGTTCCGGCTTGTGCCTCCTCTTTTATCTAATCGATCTGATCGATTGTGAAAAAATGAAACTGCTGGCGGTGGTCAGAGTCTAATGCCAAGGAAGGAAGAGGAAACGCAGTGCGCCGCTTTAGTGGAAATCTTCTCACAATCTTCTCGACTGTTGGGTCTTCGACGATGTTACATCGCCGCGATAACGAGAAGTATACAAAGTATACGAATATCGCGCTTCGACAGTAGCAGAGATCCGTAGATCGTCGACGTTCCACAAGTCATGCACGATGTTTCAGAAAAAAGAAAGGGAAGAAATCGAGCAATCGTATTTCTCACCTAATTTAACAGTAACGCGTATCATCTTCGTAATTGAAGAATATCATCGCTTTAAGTGCGAGCGCGAGAAGAGGAGAATTGTCGTCTCTTCTTTTAAACCGAAAAATGATTATACGCGGAATCTCTCTTCACAATGATATCAGCGAATTGACAAGTTACAAATTACCGAGGAACAACGTACTACCATTTTGAAGAAAACAAGAAGAGCTTGCTAATAATACCTAACAAAATTAGCAAATTGACAGATTACAAGTTGCACGCTTTTGTTTTTGCACAGTTTTGCGTCATTACGTTTCTAACGTAGATTACTTCTCGAATATATTCATTTGCTCTCTTGTCAAAGTTATCGTCATTTGTCAATCGATGGAAAAATAAAAATTTCACCTATTTCTAGGTGGTTTCCAATCCACGAAACCCTCGAAAGGCCGTGATATCTCGATTGACTTGCATCTATAGCCTGAACAAACCGATTCTCGCGAATCGGATGTCTTTGGAGCATTGCGTCGTAAAGATAGGACAAGCTACGGAGCTTGGGATCACCACAGTCGTCTTTAGAAGAAAATTATTTTTCCATTTGGAGGAGAGACAACGTTGGATCAGAGGCTCGCTTGAAACGCGCCGTATCGTTTTAATAAAGAAACGACGCTAAAACGTCGCGATAGCGATAAATCAAGGCTTTATTGGGTCTTGGAAATTTATCTGCTCTCTTCAAAGCTCCGTCGATTAGCCGTCAAGTACTTTACAGCGACACTAACTTACCACGTTCGACAACTTCCTCGAACTATATTCCGCACAGCCAGATAAACTCTCTGTTTGCGTTTCGCTCGCCGTCTCTTCGGTTCTCCAGCTGTTTACAGAGAATTAAAATCCGCTCTCGTCCGCAAAGATCTCTCTGCATCCATCGGCTGAGTTTCAGATTGACAAAAGGTTTTCACGTGCGTTCTAGTTTTTCAATTTTCTCTCGAGTATCTCGATCGAGCCTCTCTCGCCCTCTTTTCGACAAAGTTCGATTTTTCTGTCGTTGCAAAATTTCTTCGTGGACAATGAGCATATCGTTCGAATATTAGATAATAGAAAAAGAAAATTTCGGAAATTGAAAAACTTCAGCCACGATCGACAGTGTCCTCTGAAGTAGCTTGAAATTGTTAGACGAAATGAATGACGCGCAATTTAAAATTCTTCCAAAACGTAAAAGATATTTTCCTCGCGGCTGAAAGTCGGGTAACTAGGTAACACGTTGCAACGTGCGAAATTCTTTATTCGTTTACGTACACGCACGTTGATATTTAAAAGCATCAACAGACTGCGGGCATTTGCAAAATCGTACGCGCAAGACGTATATTTAAAATGCACAAACATTTGTCAATCAAACATGTAATATTGATAAATTTCAAATCAAACGTAAGATTGAAATTTCAAACATTCGAGGCATTCGCGATAATTTTTACATAATTTTTCTGCAATTATTGTTTCTGTAATAATAATCGTTCAACTCGCACAAATATCCGCGGCTTGGCGAGTTGACAGTAGGTATGACGTATGGGCATTTGAATTTGTTCCAGACAGAAATTGACATCGCCCAAGTGGAATCGGTTCAAAGGTATCAGGCTGAGATGGAAGGACAAGATCAGACTGAACAACGTGATATGGAGGTGCTGGCACATGCAGTGTAAGGGAACGCGGCATGCACGGTGTGAACGCGGAACCACGACCACGAATAGCAACGACACACGATCGAAATTAATCCTGGAACTGTAGCTGGCAGCGAAAACTCGCCTCGAAGCAAAATTGAAACGTGATTTCTCACTCCGTGGAAAATTCCTGAAATTTTACTTATTTGTTTTGTACTTTATATTTTATATTTCGTCGATTTTGCTGCGAGATCTAGCGATCGCGAAAGTAACGAACGAGTGATTTGATCGAGAGAGAAACGAGAGAGCGTCTCGGTGGTTTCGAAAGAATTTTTTGTCTCAGGGAAAAGAGGTTCCGCCATCCGAGAGTTTCGCAATCTCGCGACTTATCGCGCGTCTCAGATGACGCTATTTTCCGATTTACTCTAGGAAACGCGGCGTGTAAATAAGCGAGTGAGGAGGAGGAAATGATTAATTCGATTTGAGAGAAATAATCTCTCGGTGGTTCTGCGTTTGGAAGTTTGTCAAGTGATATAACACGAGCGTGAACCGAATCGACTAACTGGAAGATTATCTTCGTTTAAATGCTTCGGAGAGTTTTAACAAACTGTCTCTTAAATTCAGAAAAACTTAGATCGAGAAACAAGAAACAAATTCAAAGAAGTGGACTACCGAAGAAAAACATTTGACTTTGAAAAAATTTTAGAATTTAGAGGAATTTAATTTTGTTGTTAGGATAAAGATAAAGGAATGAATACGGGACGTGTTTAATTTCCCGAGAATGCCTTCTCTTTCCAAGTTCACGTGTGCTCTCCGCGATTCCCGGAGGAAGAAGACGAAGTTGTCGCCGCTGACAGAGTACAACCAATAAACCTTCTTATCGCCGCGGGTTATCGCGCGAAACGATTGTTAAAGGTCAGCAAGAATTAAACGTGCCTCGAGCCTTGAGCGTGTTATTTCCGGTTACTCAGTCATTTGCGTTTTTCCAAACAACATAGAGAATTTGCATAGTTCGTGCGATTAGCGTAATTTTCTGTATAATAGTTTTCTGTAGCAAGTTTCTTCTGCGAGAGACTTGAGACCTCAGTCTAGTTTCCCAGTTAAATTATCCCATCTTTCGTTTGTTTTCCACGATCGCTAGATCTTCGGGCGTCCGAAAATGTCGAAAAAGTTCGGAAAGAGCGCGAGAGACAGCCGCCGATTCTCCATCGCGAGTTACGATCGACGAAACACAAAGGTGGCGAGATAAAGCGCAATCTAAAGCCAAGTTAAATTGATTCAAGATATCCTGACGCGAAAATAAAGAAATATCTGACACGTGACGTGCCAGTGACAAAGAATCCCCGCCAGCGGCTACCGAGGGATCTCTCGCCTCTGCGAAACTTCAGTTTCGCGAATGCCGTCGTACCGGGGAATTCAAAATCTCCTCTTCTCCGCGGCGAAGTCACCGGTCGTCTCGTCTCTCCGTTCGGCCTCCAACTTCCAACTTCCAGTTTCCTCTTCGAAAAGGGGAAAAGTCTCGACGGTAGATTCTTTTTCTTCTTCTTCTTCTTCTTCTTCTTCTTCTTCTTCTTCTTCTTCTTTTAAGTTAATCGAGAAAGATAGCAAGTTCTCTCGAGATCGACACGCCAGGAGGAATTAGCTGAGATATAACGTTCATTCAAGGCCAATGCAAAGTAACGTTCTCTCGTTTCTTTTTCGTCTCGAAAGATTTTTATCGCTTGTTGTTGACCATTCGACAAGTTGGCTCTTGGAAAGTTGAAAGGTTTTCGAAATTCTACGAGTCAACGAATATCGAGTCGACGAAGTATTTTCCAATGATGAGACGTTCGTTACGTTGATTCGTCGTCGAATCTTGGTCGAAGGATTAATTTCAACGGAGAGGGGAGATTGATAGACAAGGATAAGGTCGTGTAAGTAAGGAGATGGACGTTTAAATAAATCAATCCGCTCGGAATTGTGCAAGAGACAGAAGCGTATCTCGTTCACTGGCATTTCGACTGACACGAGCGCTATTTTTAAATTCATCACCTCCGCGTTCTCGATTGTCCGCTCGTCAACGCCGCGAGCACGTGTATTTACTCGTTTCTCGTAAAAATTTCGAGTACAAGATTGCACAGAAATTGTTCAAATTCGAAAAACATAAGAGCGACGATATCGACCAAATCGAGAAGCAAGGGAATCCCAAGAACTACGAATGAACTACTCGTAGAAGCTACTACGTCGATCAACTCTGTGAATCAAGAAGCACGGAGAAACGTTGGTCACCTTACATTATCTTAAATTTAAAATGTTTGTTTTCGGATTTCGCACAACGTGTGGTAAAAGTATCTCTGAAAGAACTTCAAAGTAGAGACCAAGTAGATTGTTGGTGTAATTTCTTTTTACGCGAAGTTGGAACGGTTCGGAATGCTGTCAATTTTTCGTCGTTGTTAGTCGAGTTGTGATCTTCGTTGTGCACACGTGCTGTACATTGTACTCCCAGTGCATCCCGTTCAAGTTCCGTTTTATTTTTTCAATAGAAAAAGACAGTCGCCGTTTCCATTAATATCTAAACTGAGGAAAAATTTGCGTCAAGGTATATAGAAAAGGCGACCATAAGCGAAGCATAGGACTCGAAGACGAAGGGAGTGATTGAAGTGTTGGAGGTGTCGAACGGAGGGGACGTCGAATTTAATTCGCAGTTGAGACAGTGTCGCGGGACTTTGTACCTGCTATCGTCAGTGATTGCGAGAATTATTTCGCGAGTACATTACAAAATGCGTCGCCGCAAAGTCGGCATCGGGACGCTTGCGTCTCTTCTCCGATGCAACCAGCATATCGAACATGGCCGTAGGTCGAAGGGCAGCTAACTAATCGGTTCCAACGTTCGCGTGGCCGACTCGAACTCAAAGTTGAACTTTGTTCAACCGAGGAACGCATCGTGGTTCGTATACGAACTTTTTCCCTGTCGAGTCCCAGGCATAATACCTGTTCTTTTCTTCCGGGAGGTTCCTTTTTACAAGCTCAAACTTTTAAGAAGATCAAAAGTAAAAGGATCGATGGTCGATGAACAACCGTTCATCGATCCTTTTGATTTGAGAGTGCGCGATATATCGTGAAAGTGTAAAGTGTAAGAGAAAAATTCTGCAATGAATTGTCAGTCGGTCGTGGTTCCTTTAAATTTTGTGTCAATTTATTTATTTTAGTGAAACAGAGGCTGGAGATGAGAACAGCACTGCTGCGTCCTTTAAGTTATTATCCATTCGTACTTTTTTTTTTCGAATCAGAAAACTTCGTAAAAAGTACGGAGAAATGAATTGTAATTTCAACTTTTTGTATGTCAATGATTTCCTTGAAACGTTGCAGATGCTTTGATCGATTGAAACTAAAAGCAAAGTGATTGGGGCATGAGAAATTGGAGGATCCAGCAGCGTTAGAATGCTCAGTAGTTTTCGTCTTTTTTCTCCCTTTTTCTGGAAAAAGCGGAAAGTTAATAAAAGATGCGAGACAAGATGAACATAAGAATGTTAAAAAAATCATATTTTTTTCTTTTCTTTCTGTATGAAAAAGGGAGGAAATTAATGAACGAGACGAGGTGAATTTGTGCCGTGAAACAAAGATATTCAAAACTTTTCAATTGTTTATTTTTCTTTTCAAAAGAGAATTGCCGGTTAATGAACGATACAGAGTGAAATAAATTTCTATCATTTCAGTTATATTGAAGCAGAACACGCTAGTGTGCCAGTTTGCGTCCCCGTTGGATGTTGATACTCATAATAAACCTGAGGTATGTTTGCTTATCACTTCGTGATAAGCCTTCGATGTTTATTGAGAATCTCTCGATGATAATTTGGTATAGGGCGTACCAACGTGAAATTCAATATTTTATTTCATAAGAGAAATAAATTACGTATTTTATTTCTTGTTTGAGAAATTAAGAAAGTACGACAAGTGTGTACACAAAAATGGAGCATGTGCTGTAAATTGAGTCCCCCGTTTAAATAAACATTATTGAACGATTACGCTTAATTACAATTCAGTCTATAAATCAATGCTTTGTAAATAATAGACTGTTTAAATCATTTTCTGGTTAACAACATTATTTTTGTAACTGTATTAAAAATGTTCTTCCACTTTTTACTCCCTGTATAAGAAAATATGACCGACATTCAGCAACAGTGTAAATTTAAAAGATTTATTTTATCATCACAGGCAGTAGTCTTAGAGGGCAAATACTGGAAGCGAAAACTAGCTGCGGTTACTGCGGAATACAAGAAATGGCGTATGTTCTACCGGAACAAAATCCTTGGTTGGACAAACAAGGATGGCACCGAAATGGTATTCCATCTATCTACGAGTTACAAATGTCTTGCAATTAAATTTTTTGAAACTAGAAACTTGAAAATTAAAAAATTTTCCATATATGGAAATTAGAGATTAAAAATAACATCATCTATGCTATTACATTTCCTTTTTTTCCAATTTTTCTTTTTTTTTTTTTTTTTTTTTTTTTTTTTGGTCACGAAATAAATTTCGACTTTCAAAGTCAAGTATTTGTTTCTTCTTTTTAAAATTTATAATATTTTTCATTTCAGATGGAATCGATGGACGTGTTAGATTGGGGCAGTGGATTGGGAACAACGGGAAATTTTGGAGCAGGTACAGGCAACACACACGGAGGGACCAGTGGGACTCCAGGTGGAGAGAGTATGATGGTTGATGAAGATTACATGGATCTTATGACTGATACGTTATTTTCAACAATCAGTTCAAATCAACCAATATACTTTCCCGATCCCAGAGAAATTGGTAACTCATAAATAAAAGTACACGAGTAAAATCGTTTAAATTATAGAAACGGGAAGCGAGGAAAAAAGTAGAACGCCGATAAAGGAATAACGAAATAATATATGTATCGATAATTGCAATATTGTAACATGGAACGAAAATGAACATGTACATAGTATAGTTAATGTATATCCGTTTATACCTGTGTAAAAGTTTATGCAATTCCTCATCATTATAGCGCGTGGAGCTAGTCTGGCGGATTTTATACAACCCAGCTTGGGACCGCTCCAGCCAAATTTAGATGATTTTATGGACACTCTTGAACCATTACAAGGTATCAAGTCAATATAAAATACATTGTCTAACTGTTGAACGACAAACTATATTACTGATATAATATTCATAATGTTTTAGAATTTTTAAATTCCAAGTTGCCCCCTGTTCCCGAAGAGGACGACATGTTTCGAAACAGTACCTTGAACGCAAACTATCCTGATCTCGACCTGATGACGCCTATCAACCAGATCAACGAGCTAAGCCAAGAATCGGCAGTAAAGAATGAGCAAACCGCACAACAGCCAGCGTTGGCACAGGACGAACAAGGAAGTAGTATACAGAATCTTCAATACACCGCTAAAATATATACTCAACCTCAGCCAGAGCCAACAAATACATTCAGGAATGATATGTGAGCGTCAATCGTGCATTATATAGAACTTTTTTACAATGCAATTCTATTTTAACGTTCGTGCATACGTTATAGAACTCTGAGTGAGAGCTATAGCACTATACAACAGAACTACGAACCTACTTCAACCAGTCAACTTGTTAGGGAAAAGGGTCGGTCAAGTAGAATTTCTTCGAGAACTAGCCGAGTGATTCAGCAACCTCAGCAGCAACGGAACACGTATCAAAGAGCAACGCAACAATCGCAACAAAATTCAGCATATCAACAAACTTCGCAGCAACCATCTTACGCCATGGAAATTCAATCTGTTCAGTTGGCACCAGTTCAAAACCAAGTGCAGATGACAACGTTGAATGAACAGCCTGTTCACGCGAATCAAATCGCGCCTATCGCTGCTGGCCACGTTCAAAGTCTGGTGACGGTGCAGCAAAATTTTGGACAAACAAATTCTACAGTGTCGGCGCAACACAGGAACATCAGGCCTCTGCCACCGGTCGCGCCCATCTCAACAAAACCGTACAAAGTCGTTCAACCGCAACAATGTTACAAGTTCTCCGCACTACCACCGCAAAGCTTTAATGCGCAGCAATGCAAATTCAATGCTAATAATTTCAAGGTATTTTACAAGTACAAGTCCTGTTTTACTGCAACGTGCTGTTGTTTCATTTGCATAGCGCATTAATAAAGCAAAAAAACTGTGATTAACAATAGAATCAGGTTATCGTGATATTTTTCAGACACACCCATCACAACAAGTCGTATCGGTTTCCGCGGAGCAACCGTCGCAATCGTCGATATTGTTGCAATGCAGATCCTCCGGCTTAGATCTCACTACGCCGACTGTACAGACCACAAAATTGTTGCCACAACCTGCTGCGTCAAATTTGGAGAAAGAAGAAGTATTTGCTGTGCCCAAGGTTCATACATAATTCATACATACGATAATATCATTTACTATAAATATGAATGAATTTTTTTTCTTTCTTACGTTCAAGCGTTAGTTAGTTAATTGCAATAAGAAATAATATTTTTTGTTTCAGTATCAGATAAAAGCAAGGAATAGATCTCGAAGTAGCTCGTCGTTAACCACGCCAAGAATGCACCCGCCACCATTAGTATCAGCGGCGAGCGATCCCGCGCTAAATCTAAATAACAATGTTTTGCTCGCACAGTTACTCACGAATAGTATGTATTCCAAGAAACGTAATCTTTGTACGGCTAACTTATTCTATATTTTATAAATCGTTTAATGGCGACATGATGCGCAAATTATTGAGAAATCGATCACACACGGTATTATTATATATTTTGTCGATAAAAAGAATATTATGAGAGCTTCAATATCGTTACATAGACACATCTGGTGTACACACAATGAATATGCCAGCTGATAATATAGCGCCGACAGTGACCCAAACAGCCACTACCATGAAACACATCTTACCTATGCTTCCACCTTCAGCTTCGTCTACGCAGGTAACAACTGCCCACCATATTACCACGCCGGTCACTGTCCAGACGTCTACGGTGCAAGTCCAATCACAACAGCAGGTACTTTTTTCGTATATCATCTTATTTCGAAATTAAAAAGTTACTTGAGTCAACGTTATTCAAGAAATAACAGTACTCTTTAATTTGAATTACGAGGACTTAAGTGACAAATCATATAAACATATTATAGATTACATAACATTGATACAGACAATAATAAACCTTCATCTTGTATAATATGTAATGTGTTTAACTGTGTATTGCATATTAGGTAATGCAACAGACTACTTGCAGCCAACAAATGTTATTAAATACAAATACCCAAGCGTATCAGCCGCAAAATAGTCCCGGGTCACCAAAGGATAGCTCTAACGCGCACAGTCCTCAAGGGTTAAGCCTCAGTCCTTTACATAGTCCGATGAGTATAGGAAGCCCATTGTCACCGAGTCGAAGTTACATAAAAGGTGAAACTGAACGGGGACAATATAAGGAACAAAGAAGAGTCGGGCACATTCACGCGGAACAAAAGCGTAGATATAATATTAAAAATGGATTTGATATGCTGCATAGTTTGATACCGCAGCTTAGCCAAAATCCGAACACAAAGATGAGCAAGGCTGCTATGCTGCAAAAAGGAGCAGATTATATCAGGCAGTTAAGGGCGGAGAGAAATCAGTTGAAAGAGGAAATGGATAGTTTAAGACATCAAATCGAGTGCCTTAATACGTCTATTAGGTAATAAGAAAAAAATGAGACAAAATATACGAATTCTGTTTTTAAAAAATTGTATAGTAATTTATCGAATTTTTTGTTATAGTAATTGTCAATCTATGCTTCCTGCAACGGGTGCTCCAATTTCTAGACACAGAACTAGCAAAATGAAGGAAATGTTCGATGAATATGTACGCACGCGTACACGAGAGAATTGGAAATTTTGGATTGTATCCTTCTTAAAACATTTTTTCTAATTTCTGTTCAATTAAGACCGTGTATGTGGCATTATTTCCTTATAAAACGATTAGTTCAGTATATTGCTCGAGCCTCTGATGATTTCTTTCAATTCCTCGGTATCAACTGCGAGTATTGAAGATCTATACAGAAGTACAATATTGTGGGTTGAGCAACATTGCTCACTCGTTGATCTCAGGCCAGGTTCGTATCTTTTTTAGAGAAATGTTAATGTTAGACTACTGTAGTAAAGGTGTTATAGTATAATGAATTTGGAATTAAACGTAATATTACTAATAATTTCTTGTAGCTGTTCTGAACTCCCTAAGATATCTGTGTACTGCCACTGATATTCTATCAGATCCTGGTCGCCTGCCGGAAGAAGCACTCGCAGCAGTTAATCGTACGGAACGGCGACGATCAACTCAGTGACCAATTATAATATACGAATAAATCGTGATGCGTGATTTGCTTGTATGTTTAAAGGAACGAGCGAAAGAAAAGCAGTTACCGTAGCAGTAAGCCAATTTAGGAAAGAAACTTACGTGAAAATTCTTAGGATGACCCTTTTTTACAGTAGTAGACGTTCAGGTTTCCTTTTACAACGATTACAGTTGAGAATGGAAAGAACTTAAAGTGCAATTTGTCCCTATTTTTCACAAAATTGTGATCATAAAATTTAACAACTAATTATTAAGAATATATGAAGATGTACATGAATTTACTCGCAAACATTTGACAAAATATATATACTATGATATACAGACTGTTACAAATTTGGAACATATTGAGATTTGAATATTCTTTTTTTTTTATAACAGTAGTCGCGATTGTTCATATAAAATATGAATATATGTTCGTATAAAATATTAAAAAGATAAAAAAGATAAATAAGATAAAAAACATTCATATTTATTATACATAATTATGTACGTCACGTTTATGTTCATTCAAAATTGAGAGAAATACGATATATAATTTTACATTTTCACGAATTGCGATAACAAATTTTTACGATAAATTCCTTTCTTTTTTTCTTTTCATTTACTCATTAAATTCATTGTAATATTTGACTACATTTTTTAATGTAATATTCGAAAAAAGGAAGGAAAACAAGGATGGTGTGGAGCAAACCATTCCATTATATTTTTACTATGCTTGTTTTTAACTAAGTATGATATTTATGGCAATGATAAGAAATGAAAATTAGTAATAGTAATTTTTGGAAATTCTGTTTCTTTTTAAATAATTTCTGTTTCTTATTTTTAAGATAATCTTTTTTTCTTCTTAAATATATGTTATTAATTTGATTATATATTGTATTTTTGGCATATTTTTATAATAATCAAAGTATGAATAATTTTTCGTTAAAAGATCGTATAAATTCAGAAATTCTTTTATTAACGAATAAAGAATTATTTATACCATTGATGTTAAATAATTGGTCAAACATTTTCTTCTACATTACGAAAATACATGAGCGTTAATATAATATATAATATATAAAATAGTATACCTACATGAAATCAGTGCCATGAAATTTATAATGAGACACAAATTGTTGAAGTAAAAGAGTGCAAGATGAAAATTGAAAATATTTAATTTTAAATTGTATCTTTCAACAGTTTATGTTGAAAACTACAATTTATAATTAAATATTTGGGAATATTTTCAATTTTCATCTTGCACTCTTTATAATAAATAATATAGCTGTTGATACTTGCATAGTAACTTTGAAAGAATAAAAGGATTATATTGCAGATAATCAAATACATATGAAATAAAAAAAAATGGATTGCTCACAAATTACAAGTTTATTACATACTATTAATGTTATTAAATATGAAGTTTTTAATATGAAATTTCATGTGATAATGTACAAATCATTTATAAAAGAATTCAAATATTAGAGCTTAAGCTATAAAAGACTTCTGCATATTGTAATATTGTTAGCTTTGAATACCAATTTTATATGGCAGACAGTTAAAAGCGATGAATAATCTTTAAGAATTTCTTAAGCTGTTTTAACAATATTGCAAAAATATAAATTTTACAAATAGCTGTTCAGTTAATCTTTACAATATACAGTTGTCTTTTATCTCTAACTTTACATTGTACATGTATAAATGATAAATAATATAAACAAATCAACAAAGGGAAGCTTTTTGTACAATATGTACCATATAATCACATACAAATTCATGTATTGTTATTCAGATGATAATCTCCCCTAAAAATTAGATTTTAGTACTTTTTTTTCTTCTACGAACAAAACATAAAAAATTATCGATTGTTTATTCTTTTTTTTTTTTTTTTTCTTTGTCATTTTATTAAAAAAAGAAACATCTTATTGGACATCAATGTGACATCCAAAGCTAAATTTAATATCAAGATCCTAACAAATACAATATATATTGAAGGATTATTACTAACGATGAAATTGAGAATTAGTAACGTAAAAAAATATAATGCTTCTCAATGACGGCTGATTAATTGAAATTGGAAATATCAAAATTTATATTATTAATGTCCAAGTTGAGCATTTATCACAAATGAGATACAGGGATATCTTGTCGTTCTCAGGAAATGGAAAAAAGCCAGGTGGTTCTTTACACTGAGACGAATGGATATTCACACAGTTATTAATACGATATCCTACTTCCTTGATGCTGACACTGTTGTTCAATATAAAGTCGCAAGATCTACAAGCTACTTTATTTTCTTTTTCTATTAAATTTGATATCTGACATATAGGACAAATAACTTCATCAGCTTGTCCATCCGCAGTAAGAGCTAGCATTTCAATTTCTTCTTGCATCATTCTTTCATATTCTTGAACTATCCATTGCTCTATAAATAACGTAGAAATATTACTAGATGCTGTATACAGTAAAAAAAAGAGCTGTCAATTCACCTTCATTGGCTATTTCATTTTCAAGTTCGAATGCTGCTTCAGGATCAAGTGATTCATTTATAAATGAATTATCCACAAAAGTTGAATGTAGGTCTGTAGTCATAAGATTATCGAATTCTTTACGAACAATTTCGGTTAAAGTCTGCTGTACATCTTTCGAACAGAGTTCTAAACCAAATCTGTGTTTGTTAAATAACTGTCCTCGTTTCTGCTTCATCTTTTCACGACATCTCTAAAATTCAATTTCACGACATTGACAAGTTTTATTAGAATATAACGCAATTGACAACACATTGTATTAAATCATGTATAAACTTTATTTTAAATTTACAAAATTACAAAATCAGAGATGTCACACGGCTAACCTCTCTTAAGACTTCCTGCAATTTTGGAGAGCTGTGTTTAAGTCTATTCACACTGTTCCTATTTCTTAATTTCATATTCATTGTTGTTGGGCTTAGCCTTATGTTTTCCATCTTCTCTCTCTTTTTTTTTTTTTTTTTTTTTTTTGGTAATCAACCACTTGTCAAATTCAAAATTATACAAAAATAGTGATGTTTCAAATTTCAAATAGTAGAAGCACAAACGAGGGACATGAATAGACCTAACGTGGAATCACAGACGAGATATATGACTGAAATTGGCTTGACCAATTTCAATCGTTTTAGTTGATGTAGTTCCTATACTCACCGTTCTTTAAGTCACAGTTTAAGTGTAGAGTGCGCTAAAAGACCATTAATTTTTTTTTACTATATCGGTATTTCAGGTCACGAAATCTCATAAGAGTGTCTATTCATATACATATCTCATCTGTGCTTAAGTTGAAAAATTATTCGAGTATTGCGCATGTGCAGAGGCGGGCAAATTCTATTTAAATTTAAATTTAAATTTGAATCTCGCTTTTAGATTGAATATTTGTACTTGTACGTAAATGTTAAATTGACGAGGAAAATATATTGGGAAAGAGAAATGAGGAGAGATAATTTTTAAACGACAATGATTGATAATTTATTGTAATATCCAATGACGAAAGTGGAATATAATTTTATCAGCCAGACATTCTATCTGAAATTGAGGTCGTTTTTCGTTGAGATTGATTAAAAAAAAATCATGAGCCAACGGTATATGAAATAATTATTACAATCAGAGCAAGTTCGCGTAATATAAAACAGTGAGTCTTGATTAGTTATTACAAGTGTCATTTAAGTTATGCTAAAAAAAATATAATTCTTGTTTGACCAGTGACAATAATTCATTCGTATATAAGTAAAATATCCATTTGCAGTCACTTACACCTAAAACTCTTAAACATTTATATCATCGTATACATATATATAAAGGGCATTTCGCGAATAACTTTACCAATTAGTCAGATACGACTTATATTCTGTTTCTGAAAATAAATAACATTCTTAACATTCGTAAAACAATCTCTAAAATTCGTTCGTATTGAACTAACAATGCAAAAAACGATCGAGATCCATTCAAAGAGATCTGTAATGATCGAGTCTAGGATATATATATATATATATATATATATATATATATATATAGGATGTATATATATATATATATATATATAGATCTTCATAAGATCTCTCTGTAATAACTTCTAACAATTCGTCGACGATCCAGAAAGTTACATACTTCTGAAACACCCTATATACACACATACACAGTTATATATACAGACGTATGTATACATGCACATGATCACTCTGTTTATATATATAAGTATACCTTTTATACCTATATGGTATATTCATGACAGAATTATATATTCGTGCCTCTTTACAAACAGTCGATACTTCAGTTAAATTATTAATTGATTTTCTTCACTTTTATGGTGAAGACAGCACTGAATAATACACATGGATTAATATCAGGACTAGATCAATGGCAGATCTTTGACCAGCTACTAGTATTACTGAAACAGTCAAGGAACAATGATGGTACAACAATGAGTTTAATTTCGTCTAATTTTGTCTCATGTTAAACCATTCGTTAAAAAAAAGAAAAGAATGATTCGTTATCTAATATGATACAAGTTCAGAGAATCGAGCCGCATCACTAGTTCGATCTACGCTTCGTTTTAAACATCATTGCTTATACCAATTCACTGATTTTTCTATTAACTAACTCGCAGCAATTATCGTAACAACATATTAAGCGATACGGTCGTTCGACTCGTTATCGAGTTACAAAATTAAATACATTTCCTCGACCAAAAAACGGACACGATAGTCAATCGTCTAATTACAAATATTTAAGCGCACACTTCGAGAACATATTTGATACAACTAACCTCTACGTTCTTCGTCATCGAGCTGTGCCACCCTCGTCGAAGAAACTACTATATCTTTATTATCATGTACGACAATACTGTCGCTGACGAAGTTCGTAGAATTTCCTATTTGATAAATAAATATTTGCATAAAGTCTAGACATTTTTATCCATGAACATTTTTTGCAGCGATACTTATTTATGTACACTTTGACGTATTTACAAATACCGCTGACTACGTCGACATGGAACTATAGCAATTAAGTGTCTTTTGTACCAACGTTTATCGGAGAATACTATTCGTATTCTCGATTCTTCTCAATAGACAACATACAAAACGTGTGTTTGTGTTTCTGTGTCATTGTTTTTTTTTTTCGTATTTTTTCCTCTCTGTTCTTTTTTTTTAAATATTTTTCGCAATCAATTGCATTTTCCCTTTTCTTTCTGTTCTTACAAATCGATATGAATAGTTGAAAATAACATAGCACCGAAGGAACTTGGGCGCAACATTACGCGTGTATTATTATTATATCTAATAACTCTTGGCAATGATTAAAGTTACTATATATAACAGAGTACTTACGAATTAGGTTATCTCTAACGATCAGTGTTATGATTAATATCGACTTTCCCTCGGTAATAACGAAGAAGATTCTTGATCTGTCCTCTCCTATTTTTTTTTTTTTTTTTTCCATTTTATATCTTACGAACTACGATTAGAGCAATGATATTAATTTCAACTAGATAAAACATGATTGTACATACACACAGTTCGTGGATACATTTCTGAGTATTCGATCGAAGATCGACAAGATTCGCGAAACCGATTGAAACGAAACGGTGAAAAGGAACGTTAAAAAAAGAAAAAAGGACAGCACTTTCTTCTCTAGAAAATCACTTTTCTCTACTCTAAGATGACAACCTACGTTTCTTTTTAGGAACTAGACTCGATTCGTGTCTCAAATTACATTATCAAAAATTTTGATCGTGCTCGATCGCATTTTGCAAACGATGCCGGTATTGTGGTTTCACCGCGGGAAGATCGCTAGAAAAAAGCTCTGGTAGTAAACCGGTAAAAAAATCGCATCGCGCTTTAAAAAATAGTAGATGACACAATAATAATTAAAAGGGATAAAAAGACAAAGTCCTCGTACGTTCAAACCTATATCTTTTTCTCGTTTAGAAAGTTTCTTCTTCGCACCGGATGGGAGGAGTTCTATACAGTTAATACTCGCGCTTTATACAACATGGATATTTATCGTATCGAGTGGCGTTCTCTTTTTTTTTTCTTTTTTTAAATTTACAATAGGTATACAGAGAGGATATAAAAAGGCGGAGTAACAAAGTAGAATTATCTTCTTTAGATTGTTGAGCACGTGTCGGTCGAAATATACGAGGACTTCCTCTCCGAACTATCCTCGTACAGTTTTAAGTGTATATAAACTAATGCCGGGGCTCGAAGAACGACCGGCAGCGTGCGAATCGTCAGAGTTTTTCTGGCGCGGTAGATCTTACGGTTGACGCGGTCTGAGTCTGCTGTGAAATTGGAGGCCCGACGCTCGTTGATCGTTCCAATGGGTATAGCATCTTATTTGGAGTTGGTTGCGATACTGCACGCTTCGCCAGCCTAAAAGAGCTGTTATTTACGTTACGGATTAATAAACGTTGATTAAAACAGAACGTCATAAAGATAAATTTCAGATAAATTTATGGTAATATATCTAGTATTATTTATATCTAAGGCGTTTCTTCAGGCACACTGATCAAACTTCAAAAAGAGAAAATTGAGAAACTTCTTAAGAAGAGAAGACAGAATCAGGCATATCGTAGTAAAGTTATTTTGATCAATGTAATTCTTTCAAATTGTTAATTCGCAATATTAAAAAGAGATGAAAACATCACAAGATAGTTAAAAACAGAATAAGCGTCAAACCAGTTCATTTCGCTATAAGTTGCAGGATTCATGAATCATGCCTAAAGAGCCAACAGTTATTTTTGACTTGTAAAAGTTCCTCAGTAAATTATGTTACACCACAATCAAAAAGTTAATTTGTTAGTTAAGAATCTATAATATTGTGTTAGATCTTTCTATTGACGTTCTTGTCAGTGATTCTAATTACATTCTCTTATCTTACTAATCTCTTTTGTTATTATATGTTACTATTTATATATATAATTAAATTCGCTACCGTCTAACAATAAGAGGCTAAGACTAAATATATATGTATTATACATGTATTATATGTATATAAATGTCATGATGAAAACTCTCTTGAATCGTAGCGTAATCGAGAAACATACTGCACCGATTAAGATCGTCGGTCGTGGAAGCAGATGAGGACATGGATTAGCAGCGTAGTAGAGCTAGCAGTGTATTTAGATATTCATACTGAAAGCGTGATATAAATGTAATAATTCCATGAACAAGAAGCGTTAGTGAGTGATCAAATGACGATGAGGACGAACAGCTGTCCCGTCTGCAATGACAGCGATACAGATAGTGGATTAATCGCTCATTCCTTAAATAAAGAAATAAATATGTGTATACCAAATATATCTTCCGTTGTGGACGCAATTCTCTATTTCAGTCGCAACTGTCTATTGTTATATTGTAATATGCGAGTAACGTAGTATAAATTTCTCAAATCATTAGAAATATTCTTGATTAGTCATTAGAAATGTTCCACAATGGTAGTTCTCTTAATACACAAAGATGGTAGAACAAAAAATTATGAAGTAGAGTCAGCTTAGTTTAATCTTCTAACTGAAGAGGATTAGCAGGATTGAAATCGATTGGCTCCGAGCACGTAAAATCGTTGCAGGTTCTGCATAGCCGCTCCATTTGCGGGGATTAAATACACAGCTAAAAATTGACAATTGAATATATCGTGTCATAAAGCATTTAAAAAACATTTGTAATACGCTGTGATACGCTATTTCGTAATACACTGTATGTCCGTGAATTGTGGTATTTTTTAAAACAGCATTCACATATAATAGTCGTGCATCGTGTCAGAGCTTTTATTCTATCACAGGTTAAATCGTGCTGTTCATCTCTTGTACAAGCAAGATTTTAGCCTGATCGACCAGCAAATGAGAACACACGATTTTAGAAACGTGACTTCAAAAATATAAATGCTATCAAAAAATAATGCACTAAACACGAGATCATTTGTATAAATCGCTAAAGTTAAACAAATAGTTCAACTGTAAAACAATTTTACAAATGCTAAATAGTAGTGGATAGAGTCTACAAAATATAAATTACTTTCAAATAGAAGATACTTGATATTTCGCTGATACTAAAAATTTTGCTGAATAAAAATTAAATATAAATTTCTGTATATGTAGAGTATTTAATATTATAATTCGTGCGCCATTTGCGATGGATCTAGCTTAATATTCATTATAACACAAACATTCACCTAACAGATTTCAAGCGGTAAGGGGCTCTAGTTTACCTTGGTCACTAAAGTGAGATCAGACCATTTTCAGGATGTAACGAAAAAACTTTTTAAGTCTGTGTACATCTAGACATTCATAGTTGATTAACCACAAATTCTGGACATGTGTATGGTTGATAGATAAAACATTAAGTTTGAGCGTTGAGAATGGTGACGGCTCTTGTCGAGAGCACGAGATATCGACTACGTCGCGTAACGTATCTTCATAACAGGTACCTGTAATTAAGACACTAATAAGCTTTAGACGCCGTTCAAATCTTTTAACTAGTAGCTAAAACAGAAATATTGCAGTTGTATCAAAAATTATTTAACAGATAAATTGGCCGTCGCTCCAACATCAAGAAACAAGAATTTTCGTTGCTTTATTAGGTACCAAGTACCTCTAGTATTTAAATTGAAAGTTACAATAAAATTTGTTAAAAGATAATCTTTCCCTTCGCAAGTCACAACACCAATGTAAGAAGAAGAAAAAATACAAAGAAACGGAAAAATGAAAAAATGACAGATATCAGTGAGCAAGTACTGTATAAAAAGTGCAAGAACGTATAGTGTAAATTAGAAAAATATTTTTTGTGCTGAAATTACGTTAAGAGAAAATCGTAAATATGCAGGATAAAGTATTTATGATGATTCCTGTTCATGAACATACGATATAGACTTATTGATGGTGTGAACAAAAGTGAAATTTTTGAAAATTGTTTGTTGGTCTATATCGTTTGTTAAAACTTTTACGGATTATACCGTACCAAGAGACAATTAATTATTCTATTTATGTACCTTGTTTTCGTAGTTATGATTGTTTTATAGAGAAATCTCTCAATATAAACTGGGGTTTTTAGTAAATACTGATGGGTGCGATTTGAATATGAAGATCGCACGCGTCATTGATCACTTCTGAAATAACTACTTTTGCTTAAAACCTTATTACTGATCATAGTATGCAGAGCTATAAAAATACAGCATTATCTATGTACAGACGTTAGAATTCTCTCTATTATTCTGCGAAATGCCTTACGCCCATTCTGCATTCTTCTTTCTAGAGGACAACATTTATCGCATATGCACATTTCCACCATTCTGCAGCAACCAAAACATCTGAACGTCGAGAATAGCAAGGATTGAATGAATTATTACCTTAAAAATTTCCACATTACGACGAAATGTAAGCACTCGGAACACAGTATTCACATCAAATCATATTTATCACGAAATAGATAACTCACCTTCTTCGCCGTAGAGAAGCGTTTTGTCCGGGTAAACCGAACTGACCTCTTGGAATCACCATACGTGCATTACCCTGAGCAGGCCTCGAACCTCCGTGCGCCTGTAGCATACTCAAATGAGCAGCATAACCATCATGAAGGATTGTTGCCAAAGAGTGGTGCTTCTTTGACGTTTTTCCAATGATGAAAATTTGATTTGGCTTAAGATTGATCGCAGTGTAAACACTGATATCTTTACTACTGCCGTATGCGTGATGAATTATTACACCGTGTTCCTAAACAAAACAAAAAAAAAAAAATATCGTTCGAATCGTTCGAATAATATCGAAACATTTGAATATTGTTTTCAATTATTCACCTGTACTAGTTTATGTAAGTACGCAGCTTTATGACCAAGTGGATCCGTTGAAAGACCATCAGCAAAGGACACAAGACCATGAGGAAAATTGTGTTGAGACAACCAAGAAACAACTTTTTGCTGTTGCATGTCAGGTCTTGCAGTAATATATATAATTAAGTATCCTAGCTCTTGCCAATGCCTAATCAAGATCACAATCAGAATAATCATGGAATCAAGAATTGAACGTAAATGAAAATATGTATGGTTTAAAATATACCTGACAACATCGACAGCTCCAGCTCTAACTTTCGGATCTTTCCCGCTCACTGACATACTCGCAGTAAACGAGCCATCTATACTAAACACCACGCATTCTGTTTTTGGTGGAATCACAGCCAAGAAAAAATCTACGGATGTATGATCACCCCTGAAAATCAAAAATTATAAATTTTAAACATAATATGATAATATATATATTTTTTTTTAATCACGCATGAACAATACTACCTAACAATCATTTTAATTGGATAAAGTCCATATCCCAATGCTTTATCATCAGGTATTTTATACGTTATTCTACCATTTTTATCAGTTATTTCAGTTGACAAATGTATCCATTCCCCTGCTGGAGCATCTTTCATAATGTGAATGTCAACTTTCTCGCCTATATAGAAATTGATCATGTTTTTTAAAAATTATTTGAAAAACGTGTATTATGTGTGCATGCTATATTTAACATACCTGTTAGAGCGATAACATCAATTGGACTGTACATAAATCTAGCAACCAGCACTTGTGGTACCCCTTCTTTAACGATAACGTCATTTGCTCTATGATTGGCAGCAACGTTCTAAAATAGAAAATGTAAAGTGAAATATTTATATCAATAATTCCTTCTTCATGCTGGCTTACCTTAAGTTTAACGGAAGTACGTTTCTTATTCCATTTTTCTCTAGGTTGACCTGGACGGAAGCAAGTTGATTCTTTCTCTTCAGTGAGAAGTGGCAAATCAAATCTGCCTAATTGTCGTAAGATAAATGCAATAACATCAAAAGATTCCCAATAGCTAGCATGAAAAACATGAGGTAAAGCGTTTGTGGGGAAGTTTGCTAAACCCTCTGGACAATAGAGAGCATAATCTAATCTCTTAGTGCCCCACCATTTTTGCGTTACTGTAACAAAAATTTTGACAAAATATTGTCAAAAGTGAATATATGTTAATTATATTTACTTAATAAGTATGGTAGATCAATATTCTATGTATTATAATTAATTTTATTCTTTACTTACAATTAGATACTACTTGCAAAGGAACATTTTCAACTATTCCAGACATCGTACTGTGAATCGATATATCAGACAATCGTCTCAAGTGAGACATTTGCATATTTGGAATATTCAATCCATCAGTAAATAATTGTGGATTTGACTGAATAGCTTCCACTGAAGATAGTCAATAATTTATTTTAATTATAAACAAAATAAAAATAAAACGTCTAAAACATATAATACATGTAATACATACACAGATGATAAGGCTGTCCATTTCCTAGTGGATATTTTTGATACCGAGCTATATTCACGGGCGGAAGAAGAGAGAACTTCGCAGAAATCAGTGGTTCTAATCTAGCGGCTACAGGATCAGTAGGATGGAATAAATTATACACCTGGTTTACCAACGGTCTTTTTATATTACTAGTTTTATCTGAGGAAATTTTCCTATATGCCAGTACCAGAGCAAGTGGACTACCGAACATGAAAAATTCTCCTACTTCGAAATCCAATTTACAATGCGAGCCATCACTAAAAAGAAACGTATGTTAATTTCCTAAATTTATATTATCACAAGTTATGTAGACATAAATTCAGTTATAATTTTTCACCTTAAACTAGAAGATTTCCTTCTAGGAGAAGGTGCAGTCAAGTGTTTACCATCTTCGGCGTTCGTACTATTCTCAATGCCCTGATTATCCAATATATTGTTCTCGCTATTATGTCTAGAGTGAGCTGATCTGCACAAAGCGTCATAAGTTAAAATCGCTCCTACTGAATCTCCAATAAAGCAAATTTGTCCCGTAAAACCACGACCCTCTTCGCTTTTAATAAAGTCGTGATAAACTTGATTTGCCCCGATTATAACTCGTGAGACAGCATCTTGATATTCAGAACTAGAACTAGCAAGCAACGGTATAGCGCCAATCGGAATAGTATCGTGCGTCACTTGAGGAGCCTTCATAGACAAAGGCGACACATCGAAACTGTAAGGACTTAGGCTGGAATAAAACAGGTGGAACTTTAATTCGATAAATTGAGATTCTACAAAAAGATGAGAGATTGAGATTCTACAAAAAGGTCTACTATCAAGATAAGATATAGACAAATTTATATCTCTGATTGAATCACGTCGCTTTTACCTCGATAAAATACCCAGACCTTCAGTGCAAATGGATGGGCAAGAAACAAATTTAATTGCAACGTGTCCGACCATACTGGGATAGTGTTGTCTCATAACTGATTCGAAAGCTCCTTTGAAAGTTGTAATATCCGATTTCTTCGCCGTTAGGTCAACGTTCGCATCTAAAACATACTTTTGTAAGTAGTGATTCGCGATCTTCTGAGCTTATTTAAGCAGTAACGACAATCACCTAGTACACTTCCAGCATGCATCACAATAAGAAGGACAGTAGTTTTGCATGGTTGATGAGTTGGCGAATGTTGAGGTGAAGCTGGACACGAGGCATCGATGCTAGCTGATGTAGAGATTTGTAATCTTCTACTGCTACGTTCACTAGCCATACGTTGCAGGTACGAAGGAGAAAAAATCGTATCATCTATGAATAAATATCGAAATAAATTGTATAAATAATAGCTAGGAAAACATAAGGATTTACCTTTACTATTTACCTTCTTTGCTAGTCATGGTAGGCGAAGTGAACGTATTGTCCTCCTCTTCTGCTAGAAGATCCAAAGAACTCCATTTAGATAATGAAGTGTTATCTTCAAAGTTCTCTGTATAATCAGAAATTTTAACATTGCTTATGCATCGTGCCTTTTTAAGCATCCGTGACTCGTGTTAAGGCACAAATAGAGTTATATGAATCAGAGATATTTTCTTTTTTTCAAATATTAAGCATCTCAAGGTACAAAATGATAGTAAAGATATAAAACATTAAAAATATAAAGTTAAAAATGTTTTATTTAGTACTATTTCACAATGTTGATTGTTTAGTATTAACATTTGAAAAAGTTCTTACAGTAAAAAAAAGCAATTATTTTGTAATCTACGTAGCCATGCTTTTTCATGCTATTATAAACTGATAATTTCTTGATAATTTCCATGCTCGATGTTATGTATGAAGATTTGTATGTAATATGTAATTAATCAGATTTTCTTGTAAATGTAAATATCCATAAGCAACAAGTTCATCTTGTTTCGGTCTACAAAGGCATGAATGCAATTACGCAATGTTTCTGAATTTATATCAAGAGTACTAACACTAGTATCAATGTTGCGATCTTTTATCCTTCAACTATGTTTTCCGGGAAACATATTCAAATGTCTGTAGTTCTAAAAATTTAACACTATCTACGTGTCCTACCTTCGCGTATAATAGGTATAATGAACCCAGCTGCAGTGTGGAATGCGACATAAAAAACAGAGAGGGTACACATATAAAAAAAACAGAAAATGTCATTACCAATCACATCATGCTGTATTTTCTACTTTGCAAAATGCGAATTTCTACCTGACACATTCCTGTTTGTTTTTAACAAATTTCTTACAAGTTTATTCAGTTTGTTTTTTTTAAGGAAAGAAAACATACGCACAGTGTCTAAAGAAATTCGCCAAGGCATCTGTTTTATAGTTTAATTACATTAGCCAACTGTTGATATTACGCATATAAATTTTCAGAAAGATTATTTACATGCTGCGTGAAAAGAAATCGATGTTTTACCTTGACAATCAAAAAACTCATCTTCGCTACCAGATTCGGATTCTCTCACGATACTTTCCATGCGCCAATTCACTATTTGCATGTCGAAACTTTTGTTCGAGCACGGCGAATTCATCGCCGCCTTGTTTTTCTTCCACCCTTTTTTCACATCTGCCTTCTCTTCAGTAGGAGCGCTTCTGGAACAAATTTGATCGCATAAAATAAATTATAAACTATAAAAAAGGAAGGAGAGTTACACACAAAAATAAACTAGTTCCTGATTTTACTTCTATTTTTACCTATGCTCAGGTACTTCGGTAGGTGAATCTTCAGGGCTAACTTCACCCTCCGAACTACCAGCTGTATTCGTAGGCATATTAGTCGATTTTCTAGCGCTCGGAGGACTTTGAGGATCTTCGTTTTTTTCGATGCTCCCAAGTGTGGCAGCTAATGTTGTGGCAACGTTCGACTCTTGTGGAGTCGTGTTTGAAGCAGTTCTGTCTTGATTGTCATTCGTGGTTTCTTCACCACCTTCTGCGTTAGCCATTCTCTTTTGCAATGCCAGTTGCGTTTGTCGCTCAATCTCCCGAATATCTTCCATAGTCAAGCCATTCCATTCGTCTTGCCAAGCCCAAGCTTGTCTGTGAGCCCTGACCATAGTTTTCCTCAAGGCTGAAATCATTATATGGTATATAAAATTTCAGAAGTTGAACGTTAAGAAACAACAAGGGAACGGATGTGCCCACATGCGATACTGACCTATATCGTGTATAAACTTTTCTAATTTTGTCTGCACACCCCAATATCGAAACTCCACACGGCACAACTTGTACGCGCACATTAACGATTTTCCGGATGGCGTCGGTTGTTGTTTTCCCTAAGCAGTTTTAATGCATCAATATCAATTACTTTAAAGAGCAATTGGTAGAAAATAGATACGAAAAAATTGGGATTTGTACCTTTACGTCAGACCAGTACTCTTCTAACCATGATTCCGTGAGAGGTCCTCGGCCGGTCTTTTGAGACACATATGTTTTAGGATCCTCGTCTTTCACATAGTCGCATTGATCTTTTACGATGTCAATTACATCTGAAATTTAATTATGTAATCGATTAATTATGGATCCCAATATTGTTGTATCAGAAACGTCAGACCGTGGAAAGCTCTTGGAAATTCATGCAGACGCGAATACACACCTACGATTCTATTTCTCAAGTCGCTACCACTGAGATTGAAAACGTTCTCTTGATAACCATTGTCAGGAAAATAGTGTGTTTCTATTTCAATAGAGAACTTTTCAACAAAGGGACAAGTGTAACGGGTTTTCGTATAGGGGTAAGCGTTCCATGCTTCTTCCTTGGCGATCAATGCAGATCTGGGCAGCAAACTCTTGAACCATTCTGGAAGATGACTGCCCACGTGATAGATCTTGTGGGTATATTGTCCATTTCCACCTGGACCATTACTGTAAGGCTCGTTTGTTATAATTTCTACGCCGCTGCCTGCTCCTTGACTTTCTTCTCTAGATTTTTTCTATAAGGAACGAATAGATTTAAAAATTCAATCACCTATTTATCATTTACTCTTTAATCTTCCAATTTCCATAAGTATATATGCATAAATACTAATTCTTCATTTACAAGATAGTTGAGAAATTATTTTCAAATTTGCTCGAAATTACGCAGTCTCCTTCATGCTTGCACGCTGTTGCAATCGCTCGATCGAGAATGTCGCTCTCTTTTTCTAACTGTTTGAAAATACCTTTTCGTAATCGGAAGAATTGAAGTACATGTTCAAAGTCCTCAGTGATTTAAGAGTTCGGACGAGGCTAACAGCCTCTAGGATCTACAATGTGTTAGATTGTCATGGATTATTCTACAATGTAAGCAAGTCAATAATTTTCAAAGTACAGTTTTCTATTTGTTCCAATATATTTATTTTATCTTATTTTCCAATAAAGTTTTTCATCAAATTCTACATTCTTGCAATCATGTGAAAAATACTAATTACAGCAATGATGTGAAATTTTACATATTTGATTTCACTCATAATTCATAATCGATTAATCTACAAATGTTATAACAAATACTAACACTGTACTTGAAAATAAATTTTTGAAACCGGACAGAGGTCGAAACGGAAAAAATTTGCCCCATTTCATTCAGAATGTGATTTATGGAAATTGAAAGAGATAATTGTGCAAACCGTAATGCAATGTGTCCGTTATAATGTTAAATTAAAAATTATAATGTTAAATTAAATTACCGCTATCATATAAAGCTGAGCAATTCTATATTCCTCGACGGTGAGAGGCAGCGGTATTCGATATTCTTTTATCAACATTTTGCCGTTGTTGCTTATCCTCGATCCGGAGAGACTCTGACGAAAGACACAGATCGTTCGAAGGCTGCTTCCTCTTTATGGTTCAACTTCATGATATCATTAGCGTGAGCCTTCAAAAGAAAAGAAACAAGGAAAAAAACACATTAAATGTTGCAGTTTATTTTAACGTCGTGCTATTTGCAGTCTGAACATTGCAAAAAAGTGGTTCACTGAGTGGTTAATCAAGATTTCCCTTGAGAGTGGCGATCAATATTTCTCGATACGCTTTCCCGCAGATCCGATCAACTTTTATCAGCGTGACGATTCGGATATCGTAGTATATAATCGACTTGTGCCACTTTTTATCAGTCATCTTGATCTATCAGATATGTCTGAGCGAAAAGCGAGAAAACGTGAATGAAAACGCGTAAGTTTATATTTCCATATAAATCTCCAAGGAACATTAAAAAACAGAGACCTTCGTGAACATCGACTACGTTGTTTCTCTCGGCCCATAATTGAAGCACATCAAATGCTGAATCGTTGTGTTTGCACATCGTTTCTTTGCACGTAAATCTGCTCTGGGTCACAAAGTATTTAGCGAAGATTAATAATAATCAATGAATGTTACAAACATGGTAAGATCTCTTTGAAATAATTCTAGATACACCTGTAGTTCGTTCAACATTTATTTTCAAAGTAAAATGAAAGAATGAGATAAAAAAAATAATTATTCTCGATTTTTATTTATTTACAAATTTCTTGTATAATATCGGCATTAATGATTTAAATCGTGTTTCACAGATAACTATGAACTCACGAGTCATCTATGCTGTGGAATAATAATGATTTCCTAAAAAAATTCGTATACCTCGAGATCATAGAGGAACAATAAACAAAATGTTGCGTAAGACGCTTATTTATACCCATCTGTACTACGTTAGTCAAATATCAAATTAAACTTTTCAGCGGGAAAAAAAAGCCATAACACGATTCTATCGTATTGACAAAAAAGATTATTGATACAAAAATAAATACTGATAAAAAAATTATTCACTGAAGTCTGTATTTCATACATTACACAATTATGTACAAACAACATGAGTTATGAACTGAGTGGTAAACTTAAGAGAAGAATTCCTTAAGTTTAAAAAAAGAGAAGCGTGATTTACAGCAGAGGATCTCTAAAGTTGCAAGCACATCGAGAAAAAAATGCCAATAGTGGAATTACAAGTACGTACTTATTTCTAATTTTATCCTTATAATAAGAAAACGTTTAACATTTCGTTCAGAAAACGATAACCTCATTCGATTAATATCTGCGCGCTGTTCGAAGAATATGTAATTTCATTCTCGATAGTTCGTCGCGCAAACTTGCAACCGTGATTAGACTTGCTAACCACGTTCAATTATGTTTAACTAGATCAGATGATAGATTTTTAATTGCAACAGTAGACGTGATTTCTACTTTGCGAGATAACACACTTGAGAAAGCACGCAAACACGTATTCAATGTACGACGTACAGCAATACCTTGCTAGTTGACCGTAGGTAAGATCACGTAATTGATAATTCAGCTAATTATCAAGATAAACTTATCAGACAGTGTCGGTAATATCTTTGTACGAATATAATAAATGTCGTAACTTGAGGCAAGACGTAACGGTGGAGACACGAATGGTCAGCAAGAGGGATTTCTGGTCAGCTAGTAAGGCATTACTGTACTTACGAATAAAGGGTTTCCTTAACCTTGAACAGAGCAGATACGTAAGCGAAACGAAACAATATCGCGGATCTTGCTCTCTCTCATTGGTGCACGGTACTTTTCGCGCCACACCTTCCTGAATGAGATGATAAATCGCGGGAATGTCACTCGATTGACAGAAGACCGGCAGCATCGACCGAGTCAATAAAGCCGTTAACGATCAAAGCAACGTTAGTACCAGTCCCTATCGATATTATTCAACGTTATATATTCTTCTCAAGTGAAATTCATTTTCACCTTTCTTATATTACAAAACGTCAACGAAATCATTTTCGACCAGGCAATTCACTGTCACGTAACTTACATTCCAGAGAGAGCTTGCCTAGAAAGCTCAAGAAGAACGACAAGTACGTGATACACGCGTGCGAAAAAGCACTTATCTCTTCTAACAAGTAAAAAGAGAAGATGTATATTACATGGATATTGAAGTGAAGTAAATGATTATGAAACGTAAGTAAATTCGTTTCGGCAAGATCTTTAAGTACATACACTGGAAAAGATCAAGGCGATCTAGAATTTATCCAAGGATCGTGGAGGATAGACGCGAACCAAAAATGTGACAACGTTACGTGGACAACGCGCGGCCACTGACTGACGGTGAGGAGGGCGCTCCGATTGGCGGGCCACAATGGCACGCGCAATTTCTCGAACCCGCGAAATCGAGCTGGACCAATCGGAGCGCCCCCTACCGCCTCCATGGCCCGGTGATCCGACGCAGTGGTGTAAAATAAAGGCGCTGTATCAGCCAGCACCTCCAGACTCTCTATAAAATCTCTTGATATTCCGTTATGAAAATTATTCAAATGACTACTCATTTAATGTTCCATCCATTCTACTCATTTATAGTCGTGTAACATCATATTATTAATAGTAAAGATTTTAAAAAAGATGTTCCATTTACATAGGAGATGGAAGGAAACAAAACACTTTCCTCGAGGGTTGATGACGAAAGGGAACGCAAGAAATGGTTCGATTCGATGATTTCAAACGATATCCCATCCCTCGATAATAGAGGATTTTGAATTGCAAATTCTTTGATCCATCACTGTCAGAAGAGCCGCCTCCGCCACCTCCCTAGCCTATTGATCGACCCCCGAGCGAGCAAGAAAACGCGAGACCAGATGCGCCATAACACCAACAGGCTCCCATGAAAGAGAGACCGACACGTTCGCCGGCAGGATTGCACGCGTATTGTCGGGGGGTTGAATCGTTGAGCACCATGCCGACCCCCTGCCGGTATTTGCCCTTAAAAAACAACGTAGTACAACGACGATGCCCAGAGAAAGAGAGAGAGAGAGAGAGAGAAAAAGTACATCACTTGCCGGGATAAAATTCTTCCGCGTTATAAATGATTAAAGTCGAAAGCCGCTCTTTCTTCACTGAAAGGGTAAATGAGACGGGGTAAATTTATTTATTCTTGAGCGACACCTCTATCAAGTGCCCTTTCCCGACAATTACTTTTTTTATAGAGCGAAGAAAGGGAGGTCTCGTTAACAGAGAACATGTAGGGGAAATTAAAAATAACGAGTCGGCGCTCGTCAGAGATTATCGATGACAATTAGTTACCAGCGTTTAAAAAGAAATGGATAATCACGATTAGCTTAATCATGATTGTACTGTATCGTGACCACACTAGATAATGGCCATGAGTAATGTATGTATATTGATAGAGGAGCAAAAAATAATTGAAAGAAAAAAGAAAAGAGGAAAGTTAAACAACGAAGTAGAACGTCTCGGTACAATAATGAACGTGGGATTACATCATAACGTGCAAAACAAGATGTGTGTTTTAATGAGCAAAATATTCAAAATGTAATGCACATGTAATTATATCAAAATTCATAGGAGCACTCAGTACGTTGCCATTGAGCGTTCCTGTGCGTGCCTGATGAAGGAAACTGACCTTTGACATTTTAGCCAGGGGAATCAGCTGGATAAAACGCTTTTTCAATATTCCCTAATGCAAATCAATGATAATATCAAACGGATGCGCGTTACGCCAACGAATTCGGCTTATTTGCGAAAGATGAAAGGGAAAGAATGAAATTCGTCTGTCAAAAGAATTGCGAAAGGTTAGTGACGGACTCTCTCTGTGAGTTGGTACAAAAGCGAACGCCAGATCGCTCGATGGACGGTAAAATTCCATTTCTGCGTCTTTTTTTGTGCACCAAAGGATATATAAAAGATATTTTATGAATAGGCAAGCACGATTTAATTCTTCTAAAAGCTTTAAATGCCAAGGAAAAAAAATCTGTTCGGATCGGTGTCATTTTTATCGGCTAAAACGTTCCAACGGATCAGATGATTCTCTGAGGTTAAAGACGATACCCTTTAATTTCAACGAAGAATTTCATTGTGAATATACATGACGTTCTATATAAGATTCTGTCCCCTTCCTCTCCCCCCCAAAAAAAGAAAATCGAATCAAAATTGACCTTGACGCATCCTTGATAGATAACCTGACCTCTACTTTTTTTTCCATAAAACTCTGACGACCTCCGTCGACCTATTTTAATCCTCACTTTCAACGACACGCCTATTCACAAATTAAGAGAGGACGCTCTTATTACTACATTTGAAAGTTTATTTGAAGAGTTTATTTTAGAGCTGTAAAATTTAAAATCTTTTCAAGATATTGCCTCAAAAATTTACGCCTTGTTTGAAAAGAATAATAGATACGGGGTAACAAAGTGTCAAAGTTTTTGATAGTCTGACGAAAATACGTTGTTCTTTATATGTTGGACGATAAATGGAATCGGAATGGTACGCTCTAGTAACAGATGGATCAGGATACACCGCCGATTGACGTCAGAACATGTTGAACGAACCTGCTAGCATGATATGCACATGTATACTATGACGTAAGTAAAAGATTTCCTCAGGCAATGGAAGAATGTGCTCAAGAAAGAACTGTGTGCTTGTCCAACGTTGACCTTCTGTCCGAAGATCCACGTGTTTCGTTCGCTGACCAACTTGGAAAGAAATTGGCGACTTTGCGGTTGTTTTATATATCTGGAACTCTTCTTGAGACGTTATTAGAAAGACGAGAAACAGTGTTAGAAAACAGGCAAGTACTTTTATGGCGTTGTTATGTCCTTAGCCACTGAAGTGTTCCAATTGTGTCTTGGATATTTTTTATTCATTTATTCCAGCCGGTTCAAGGATCTATGATCCTTGAACCGGTTGGAATAAATTTTCCAAAAAAGGTTGCAATAATTATAGTAATATAATATGACGTGGTTTGATTTGGAAAATCTTTATACAATATACTTGGTTGTTAGAATGGCAGAGGTACGTGATATTAAAATGGGAAACGAAGTTACGAGGATCGAGTGCAGTCAGTCAGTAATAATCGCTGCATTATTTTCATTGGTTCACCGGATAAAGCGCATCCGGCCCTTGAATAACGCGTGCGGTCAGGAATACTGTACCAAGCGACTTTCAAGAGGAAACATGTAGAAAATGTAATTATATACATGACTCATTTGAAAAATTGTAATGTAATTTTCAAGGTCTTTTTTTATTCGTTATGATAAACCACGAAATATTTAAATACTCTTATCATAAGCTTGCAAATACACGTTTGTCTTCTGATTTAGATGTAACGTTGCTGGAGTATTTTCGAGCCAATGTGAAGATAATTTTGTGCCTTCTCTCTCTCTCTGCCTTCTAAGTTAAACATTTTCTCTGTTCTTTGGTTTGGCTGGTTTTTTAGCGTTTGGATCTTCTACCTCGTAACCATGTGGAGATATTGGATTTCTCACGGGATTATGGAACAAGGTGTGGCGCCCATCGCCCCATGGAAAAGACTATAGAAGGAAAATATTTATAAGTCGCTTGTACGGACGAAGCGTGAAAGCTCTTGTTAAAAAATTGGTAGAATGACGTAAAATGATCAAATATGAAAGTATACTCGAAAAAAGAAAAAAAGAACAGAGGAGAAAGTATCAAATTCCTGCGGTGAAGGCAAACGATTTGTAAGACTTCATTAATCGATTACGGAGAATACCGCACAACGGATTACCTTTCAGAGATGTATGAAGCAGAAAGCTTCGGTCAGGCTGAAGAATCAGTACAAAGCTTCAACGTTACGCAAAACTAAACGTGCTTCATCGATTAATTAAAATATCGAATTTGGTATATTTAGATAAGCGTAATAAAGTCTGAGTATTTTAAGTCTTAAAAGAGCATTAACATTATTGGGAAAGTATAAATTCATAAATAAGAAAAAGAGGTACCTTAGTTATTCTTCGCATATAAGGAACATCAATGAATTCGGGCCTCGGTTGCTTTCCCGATTCTTTTACCTTGGTGTAAACGTAACATGACATGCCTATCAGCAGGATCAGCCCGATGTTAGTTATCAATTTCAAAAATGTATCTTGATAGGTCACTATATTTATAAAACCACATATTATAGCGTTAAGTAACGTGCGAACAATGCAGCTTTTAAAATTGCTAGCACATCGCTATGCAGTAAAGGTGAAAATTCAACTGTCTAGCTGAAATGAGTCAACTTTTAATAATTTTTATATACCTTTGAGATACACGTGTTACTCAATATGTTGCATCGTGACAGTGTAATAGATAAAAAAAAAAATCTCGAGAACAACATTGCAATTAACGTTTAGAAATATCAGAATTGATTAGAAACATAATATCGTATGACGTGTTCTTTTCGATATCTTTATCTTTTCTGTTTTTTTTTCTTTTTAACTGTTTTTCAAAATCTTGTTTCAGTTGAAAACTTTACCTTTGGGACAATAATCTTCCACGTCCGAGCAAGGAGGAGTATACTCGTCAAAAATATCCTCAACGGGTAGTTGACATTTTCTCGAAGGTTGAGAACATCCTTTCACGTCTTCGTCAAACTTTGAACAGCAATCATTGGTTGTTGTTTTATCGCAGTCGTCTGACTTCAGCTGATTTTTATTGCAAGGAGGTTCTTTGCAAGAGGAATAGTTACGAATGTTCTGGGAGCAAAATATTGTTTTGAACAAATCTTTAGACTTCCGCAAGTTTTTACAGGAAGATGAATTTTCCGTGAAAAAATTTTCCGGAAAAAATGAATTTTCCTTTAACATCGAATTCGACAACTTCTGCATGGATGAACTATGATATTCCGTCGAAGGACAAAATTCCTTGGAGAACTTCCAAGAATGGTAGATTGGCGCCAAAGAGAACTGCAAAGGGATCGACGATCCACTGTTGACCAAGAAAGCACTTCTTTCATTGTGCCTCTTCATTTTACAGCGATACATTTCACAACTGCTCACGTACCTGTTCCTTTCTGAAACGAACTTAACTAAAGAACGTCAAAATCATTAAATTTCTCTTTTAAACGGAAACCATAAATGCTTTTGGTTTCGACATTATTTGTAATATGCAAAATGTTGACCTCGGTTACGTTAAAATGAAAACCTTGCTATTTATGCTAATGCATGCAAGGTCCTGTAACTCAGTCAAAACTGAGATTTCCTACAATCTTGCTACCTATGAATTTTAAACAGATAGCGTTGCTAACTTCCTTGAGAAAGAAATGTTTTCTTGCAGACAGCTGTTTAAACCAAAGGCAGAAGTCAATTCTAAACACGGTGAACGCAAGCTGCATTTTTATGAATTTATTTTGAATCGTTTTGTCATGCAGAATTATTTGGTTCTCTGGATAAAATACAGATAGAAGTCGTTACAAAAAATATTGCAGCTTTAGACAAGATCATTTGCTAGCAGGCATCTCATATGTTACAAACTTGTAATGATAAATTGAAAGTTTGAACGGAATATGCCCAAAGAGAACGTTTATTAGAATTTTTAAACGGAAATTAAATGTCACGTACTGTCGATAACACGAACGTTTTATCAGGATGTCTTTTTAATAATAACAATTCGCTTATATTACGGGAAAGTAAAAACGAGGGAGTTTTATACCTTCATTTATTACGGGCAATTTTCCCTTTGAAAACTCGTATCTTGAAATATTATTGGAACAAACTTTGTCGCTCCGACAGCGATATCCTGTGCTCCAATTTCTTTTTTTCCCGTTACCAGTTACGCTTACGCTCATTGGAAATAGCATTTCAGTATTCGATTTGATTAATGCAGAACACGTTATTTCATTGACAGACATCGGCGACAAGATGTTTAACCTACACAAAAGCGAGAACATCGCGATGTACCTTTTTGCTGTTCTGTGATTTATCCGTGCTTTTTAGGAGGAAGATCACGATTTGGATACATTTTTCTAGATAAAAAATGCATAACCATGTGGAAAAGTGACTTTTAAATCTCGATTACACGCACGAACTCTTTTGTCACTTGAACGCGTCTTCCTTTGTTCCTTCGAGTACATTTTTACGTCTATTAGTGTTTAAAAAATTTGACATTTTTAGTATGAATTCGTTCAGCTAGTCGAAAAGCTTTAGAAGAATGATGGATTTCCATATGAATGTTTTGAATCAAAAAACATCAAAGATATGATCCTTGACATTTTTTATGTTATGACGAGATCATTTTCACACTATTGCTCATGAGAATTATTTTCCAGATTATTCTTCAAGTAAAAAACTCTTTTGCATTACAAAGTAGAATATTTATCGAGTAATGTTTACTCTACATCACCAACTACGGATGACATTGACTAAAACATTTTATATTTGTTCATGTACAATATTACGTACTCTGTCTTCATTATAATCAATTATTAATAGAGAATAGTAAATTACGGATTAATTAATTTAATCAGTCATTTTTTTCTGGTATCTACATTATACGTAGACCTATTGTATGTACAATTTAACTCAAATGAATTACTCTAATTTTGATATCTGATCACATTTCAAACAATTGCATACATTTGGTGAGTATTAATGAAAAATGAAAACATTAGTTCATATGAATTAATATACATAAAAGAACAATAATTGAAGATAAATGAAAATTGATCCTAAAAGAGCTAAATCTAAGTTAAGTGTATATTCAATCTTATTAAAGTTTATAGAGACTTTATAAAGTGTCATTACATCAGGATAAACCTGAGACTCAAGTGACGCAATGTATTCCTTGTTTGAATTTAAATTCGACGAAGTGTTTTGCCTCTTGAGTTATAATAAGAGATAAAGATTATTCAACAATAGTGAAATGTTTCTCAAGTTCAACTTTTTGAAAGTTGCAACAAAATATCAACTTTTTCAATTTAGTTGCATTAAGCGTCCAAATATGTTTACTCATGAGTGATAATCCAAATCTAAAATTTCATTCTCTAGAATGAAGTACAGAACAGACGTATCCTCCGCGCTTATCTTCGTTTCATGACAAGCATCGCGCATCCGGTATACGAGTATTACAGCTCCAGTGACGTTTGCAAATCAACCGTATTTATAGCAGTCCTTCCGCTCTTCTGTTTGTACTCGCTGCGAAGTTTCAATCTCTGTTTCGTGGAAATTCGCGGCACGACTTCACCGATCAACACACGCGATTCAATCAGGTACGTGTGACATGTATAAACATTTTGTATATCAACTCGAATTGCAAACAATATATCTTACCGAGAGATGCGATATTTTTCACCGACAACCATGCTATTTCAAACTGTGTAACGTCATCGAGTCAATAATTCATATTTCCATAAATGTTTCCGCTTGTCGGGTGTTATAAATGTTTAAAGCAATGTTGTTTCATAAGGATTTTCCTTGTACTCTGAAAATACGAAAATATTTGAACACTTGTAAAAATTATTCTGAATATGTTATACATGAATTGTACAAAAAGTTTTCTAGGACATGATATGATAATCACGATATGATAGTCAGAGGTCAGAAATCTGAAATAAATTCAAAAATATGCATAGAATATATAGAACATATTTGAAATTTATTATCGATTGTGTTAATAACCCTTAACATTTACTAGAATCATTAGCATCTTTAGTATTATATATATATACTTCTTGTAACTTTTATATATATATTTCCGGATTACTTTCATACTTTGTCAATATATTTATTGACAATATATTTATTTTTTCTATAGTAGATGTTCAAATACTTTCGTGAATCACTGTATATTTGTTTTTATGAAAAATTAAGCGCTCGAAAAATATTTCTATTCAATCGAAGTTCAACATTAATAAAAGTGCAACATCTCGTACAGATAAATACTCAGAAATGGAACAGAACTCAAAATGTAGTTTATCGAAGCGCCAGAAAGTCTGGGATTGGTAGAAAGCAGTAAACACGTAATGGCCCGTATATCACAATTCATGCTAACGTTGCGATATCAGGAACATTATTTTATCATTAGTTTTTGCCGTGTTTCTGTGCGCATTTCGGCAAGAAACACGCTCGAAATTTCCATGAGCGATAAATTTTTGGAATTTCCTTCATGAAAATGAATCGCTAATTACTGCAAATGTTCCGACATTAATTTTCAAACGTTTGAGAGTGCAACAGAAGAAACTGAAATGAAATTGAAACGCTAAATTTTTAAATAAGAATTTCAAGTATTATCGTGGTGTGTGGCGAGTGTCGAAAGTTAGAAACACAATGCAAAGAAGCGGTGACACAGAAGAACAGATAACAATAATTTAATGTCAAGCACACGAAGGACTCCAGAGATCCATTTCTTTCAATAAATCCATTTCCACAGAAAGCTCGAGATGCCCCAACTTCTTAATGGAAGTTTAAACCTTTGACATTACCAACCAATTTCCAACGAAGCCTCTAAAATTTTTACAGTACCAAGTTGTGAACCAAAAGTTTCGGGAGTACACAGTTTAGATGTGAATAAAAGATCGGAAAACTTGCTCCCCGCTACTCTTATAAAGACAAATAAACAAAAGAAGTAATTGGAAGCGTAGCAGATTATTATAATTACCCTATTGATGGAGCAATATGACTGTGTTTTCATTACCTGTACGTCAGAAGTGTAAATTCAGTAGTAATTTTCAGTAAAAAAATCTGCCTGGGGCAAATTTATTCGTTCGTCACGAATTTAAATGGAAACAAAATAATTGATTCTCCGACAAAAACTTCGTCGCAATCGATTTTATGCGATGACATTGCTCTGGAATGAACTGCTTCGAAAATAAACATTAGTGAACCTTTGTCAACGTTAATATTTTATTAATTTTCAACACTACGAAAATGTTTGTGAAACTATTTCGCTAATTGCAGCGAATAGATACAGTTATGTAAAACAAAAAAATTAGGACAGAGCGTTTTCGTGCCAAAGTGAGAAGTGAAATTACGAAGAAAATTGAGACCGGAACGATAGACTAAAAAGCTGACGACAGACTAAAAGGCCACTTCTACGTCTAAAATCAATTAACATAGAATTTTAACTAAAATTCCATTTAACGGAATATTCCACTGTTATATCAAAGAAATTTTTTCAAACATTCTAGAACAAATGATTCGCGTACGTATAATAATTTCTATTTCTCTCAAATTTGAGATTTCATTAATACGACCGCATCTATTTCTTCTGAGAGGAAAGCGATATAAGTATTCTTTGCCTATCGCGCTTGAAGGAGTGCAATCACGAAATGGCGTAAAATGGAAATGATGATAATTATTGCCCGAACGATAGAACAGAAACAATAGAATCGCGTTCGACTGCCGACTCCTGGAAAACAGGGATACGTCGATGCGCCTTGCGCGGCAACCTTTGACATTTCAAGAGGACGGGTCGAAGTGTTTCCATCCTCCTGGTCTAGGTGTCCGTAGGTACAACGCGTTTTTCGTTGACCCGACATCTGGTCCTGCAAATGTTCGAAAACGAAAGATGAAACGTTCGTGAAAAACACACAGAGAAGAAGAAGAAAAAAAAAGATCGAGGTGTATCACGCGCTGGGAAATACGAACGGCCGAGCGCATTTTTTCATTCAGCTGGCGAGTCGTAATTGGAAAGTTACGCGGAAATCCTTTCGATTTGCGATGAAGGACGTAATGAAAGTAATCCGGGACGAAAGCGAAACTAGGTCGATGGAAACCTTTTTCCTTGCTCCTTTTTCTCCCTTTTCTTTTTTTTCCTTTCTGATGAATGTTTCAATTTACGTATAATTAAGCGACGAATACCGGGGGAATTTCAAATACCATCGATTCTACCGTTCAGTTTTTAATTCGAAACGATGCCCCATGGAGTTTACATGGATTGTAAATGAGATTTGATCCGGGTCCTGATACGATCGTAATTACAAGGCTATAGTGTGACTTCCGCGCTTGGGAATAATAATGGAACCTTCTTTGGCCTCATTTTTTCTTGGAAAAATAATGAACGTGTCGCATGTTGCACCGTGCCTCGCAATATTTGTCTAAATAGTCTAAAAAAGATGTTCAGAAAATTAAATTTATTCTAATAAGAATTAAGTCGATAATTTATATTGTCTGATTATGCTGTACCTACTATTCCACTAAAAATTATTCATGCTTCAAATCCTTCATATCCTTTCTCCTCATCAAACTGTTATTAAATTTATTTATTTGAATAATGCGGACGTACAAACTACTCAGTTGTGGAATTATTATCTTACTTATAACTTTATCATGACACGATAGAAGCGACCATAAAATTCTTAATATCAAGAGAATGCGAAGATGAATATCAAAATAAGTAGAATACCTCTTCATAAAATATTCCCTGGATAAAATAACTGATAACTGAACAATAAGATACACTAATCTTCAAATTATTCCCACGACAACACGCCAAAGTAATAGTTTAATCCCTAAAATCCAGTCGACGCGTGCAAAAGGCCAAATCTCGAAGGACTTAATTAACGCAACAGCTTGAACGATTGTGTAAATTGCATCAGTACAGCGTGAAAACACTGAACTGGCATCTAACAAATGTCAGCCACGAGGTGAACTTTGCCTGTTCCCTTTCATTTGCCATTAATACGCGAAGAGAAGAAACAGGATCTTCCCTAAAGGGTAATTCGATGCTTGGAAACTGAAAAGATTCAATTTCAATATAACAAGAACGAAGAGAGGGCAGACGTAACGATACGTACAGTCAACCACGATCCACAGAGAATTCCTCCGATTCCAAATAACGGTTCGTCGGAAAACTTAATTAACCGCCTTACTTCCTCCTGAATCGAAACGAACTGGAGATATCGAGGAATTATTTTTAGACGCCGATTTTTTTTTCCTGCGATGTAAACGACTAAAACAACCATAAGAGTTCATCGTACTCCCTTAAACATATTGACTTCCAGAAATTCCATAAGAGGATTACATTATCCTCATTATGCGTCATCGTGAGACTGTTTTCCATTAGCTTCCTTCACAGTTCATTATCAGCCAAGTATATTACGCTGACATTGAGGTGCATTCACATGATGCACTTTATACGCAATTAACGAGGACGAATCGAATTAACGCATATTAATCACGCATTGGCGTTTTACGAGGACGTTTTGTGACAAAGGTTGCACGTGAGATTGTAAAAGAGTAAAAGTAAAAAAAAAAATGAGGTATTATTATGTCTTCATTAAAACGGAGATATGTTGGAATAAGTTTGTAAATGTTATAAAAGTTATCGATTATTACATTACACGAGGAACGTGTGTATATGAGTACATATGTAAGTACTATGATCTTAATACCTCTTGGAATTCGTGTATTGGCTAACGCAATCAATTTCGCCTTTCTGTGTAAATGAATGCCACCGCCGCAAACCACGTGTCCACGTTGCTAATTGCAATCCACAATAATTAGGAGTGATGTGCCACAATGAATATGTACAAGCATTTAGAATCGATTTATATAACATTTAGAATCAACTCTTGAATGGAAAACAGCTATTCGAGAAGAATCAAAGACATGGAATTTTTAGAGGATAAATTAAGAAATTAAATTTGAATCAAATTTCAATTTGAATTGAATCGATTGAAAATCTTACATTTAAATTCGAAAATAAAGAGTCGGAATTGAGAAATATCTACGCTGTCGAATTTGTGAAACCGAGTGTTCGAGTTCGATTATTTTCAAACATTCGCGAAAGGGTAAGTTTGAATTCAATCAATCGATCTTTCAGTTTGTTGACGTCACTAGTTACGTCACACAGACGAAGGTGGAAAACACCTAATATAATTTCAACAACCCTAGTCCTTTGTGGATTACTACGATACAGGATAATACGAGATAATGCATGATGAATGCATATGACGTATTGCACAAAATTGTTGTCATCATTCGTATTACACCCTTTTCTATTACTTTCTTCAATAAAGATTAGATTTTGCGTTTTATTGAATTGCATCAAATTAGTAAAGTTTCATGCGTTCCTAAATATACAAATTTTATTGCAAGATAACGATATCTTACAAAATACGTGCCCGTAAAAATTGTTCTTTTATTCACTATAATTTTAATTAATTAAAACGAATTATACGCGGTAGACATATTGATCGAAACATGGATTTTATTAGTTTCTAGTACGGAAATTCAAATTACTATGATGCAAAAAATTACATTACGAGAAAAATCAATCTTTGAATATGTTTCAAAAAGCGCTTATAGAAGTAAACGCTATATGCGTCCCCCATTTTAATTAGATTCTTTGAAAAATATGCTACAATTAAGTAATGTAGAAGCAAGAGTCGATATTTGAAAAATTTGTCGGACATTTAATATACTTACAAGAATTTTCTCTGCAAAATTATCATAACAGTAAAGTTGCTTCGGTATTAATAAAGGATTTACTTCTCATTGTTACATAAAATCGTATTATTTCATGCACTGTACTTTACAACGTTTTCGTATAAGCGGAAATACGTAGTTGGCAATAGATCTGACAGTTAAGTTCTTTGAAATACTAATCGATCATGGTTACGATGTGCCGTGTGTATCATGCACGTACATACATACCAATTCAGCGAGAGATTTCAACTAGCCCTCCTTGTTTCCTCAGTTCACTTGTACGATAGTTGTTCACGTATGCACACATACAAACGAGAGCAATCATAGGCAACTACCGCGATTATCCCATTGCGAGGTGTCTATCGTTTTTGTCTAGTTAATCGCGACAAAGATAGAGGAAAATATGGAGCAGCTCTTCCTCAATCAGTAAAGCAGATTCAACCAGTTCTGATGCGAGTATCGATGCACTTCTTCCCGCGTACAACGATTCAATTTAACAAGGTAACTAGCCATTTCTAGACCTTTCCAACTGCTTGAAACAACGTTCGCGATATGAAACGACGGCGTACAAAGTACGCGTGAATGAAAAGCTGATCCTTTCGATTCGCGTCCCATTCCCATCCATCTGCATATCTAATTTTATATCGTGTGATCTCTCAACATATTTAAACAAGACGGCAGCTGGCTACCTTCCGTTTTGATGCAGTTGCAGCCCTGTTTTCCGATAAAGTTCCGCCAGATCGCCACGAGAGAGCGCCAACTGCGACTCAATAAAATCCAAAGAGCGCCGGACGGGCGGTGTTCCGCGATGCGTGATGAGTTTGACAGCTCCCGCGTACTGAGCGTTGTTTAAAAGTATAAGAAAAAAAGAGAAAGATCGATCGAGAGATGCGGCTAAGAAAAAGTCCTTAACACGTTTCCGTATGCATCCATGGGAGATTGTCTAATATGGGAGAATGGTTGGTCACAGAATTATCACGCTGATACTCTTTCTGGCAGGTAAGTAACGAAATTCGTTCAGGCGTAAGTGCACCTGCGGATCAATGTGATACTATACGTTCGGTCTTCGTGCGCTTGTATACGTACCACCGTGTAAATCTAAGTGTACGATCGTTACGATTCAGGGTCGAGTTATGCAAATTTTACCGTGTATCTCGTTTTCCTGGTCGAGTTGCGTGATTTTTTTTTCTTCTTTTTTTCTTTTCTTCTTTTTTATTCTTGCGTCCTTTGAATGTTTGATCAAAATCGACGACACAACGACGCAACAATTCTCAATTGAATTTTATTTAATTTCTGTTAGAAATATGAAAGTTCAAAAAACGCGTATATGTTTTTATATTTTATTTAAATAAAATTGTACAAAGCATCAAATACATTGAACGAACGCAGCAAAGTGTAATTTCAACTCGATGTCGAGTGTTTTTTTTTTCTTTTAGAAAAAGAGGAATTGTCGATTGTAACATGCTAATTATTTTGATATAATTTTGCAAATCTTATTAATAAATATAAATATACTTTTGTGTCTTATATCATCTTGTTTCATTGTAATTAACTTTTTGAATAATTGTTCAAATTAATTTACATCTTTGTACATATAAAATCATTATTATACCAAATCATACAATGTCATTAACTTTGTAATTTAATAATGTTTTATAATATTTAGCATGGCACAAAGCGGCAACTTTAGTGCCAGTAAGGTCTGTGGCTGTAGATGTAAGTCAGAACTTGACATTAGCATGTGCAGAAGAAGATGCACTGCCACAGGCAGGAGAATCTGTTGGAGTGATGTGGATAAGGGAGGGACGGGAGGATGGACAAATTGAAAGACTAAAAGTTGAGCCTAATGGAGCATTACAACTTATTAATGTTAGTGCTGATGATGCTGGGAATTATTCATGCACCTTAGATGATGATCATGATGCTGTCAAAACTAGAATCAATGTACAAGTTAGAAGTAAGTTACTTAAATTTACATGTAATTCTCAAGCAATTGCGCATCAAAAAATATTCTATTTTTATTGTATTTTCAGCTCCTCCACCAGCTTTACACAATGTATGGGTCAAACCATCAACAATATTGGCAAATATTCTTTGGGAAGTAGCTGGCACAGGTGGTTATCCTATCATAGATTTCACTGCCGAATATCGTCTTAAACCGAATGCAGGTGAAGAACCAGAAGACTGGAAGCCTATTGTTCCAACGCACATTCCTCCAAATTCTGTAAATAGTTTTTTTTTTTTAATCATCTTTATACTATTACTATTTTATTGTTATTAAAACTGATAATTTTATAGAGGCAAATTGATGTGTATCACTTGGTGCCAAACACTACTTATTCATTTCGTGTCTGGGCAACAAACCAACTGGGAAGAGGAGAAATTGTTGAGGTTGAAGGTCATACTCATCACAGTATTGAAGAATTAGGTATATAATTCAAATTTAATAACATTACATGATCCTGCATGTAAACAAATTAATATTTATATAAATTAAATATGACTATTAGCTTATTAATTATAATTGACAATTATTTCAGAACTTGCAAGACATCTCTTAGCAGGTGTAGAAAATTTTGACACTCGTGTCTGGGTGGCAGCAGTAGGCATAGTTATGGGTACACTTATGATTCTTGGTATAGGTACTTGTTACCTCCTCTATCGTGAGTGCAAAGTACCCTGTAAGCATTTCCTGGTAACTTTATCTAAAAGCTTTTGCTTCTACTCTTTCTCTTTCATGCTATTTATTTCTGCTGATGAAACTTATTTCTTCCCTATGCAAATAAATTAAAGTAGAATATGCTAGAGCGTTTAAGTTTGAAAAATATAATATAATTATCTAGAGGACAAGATCTGCAGCAGAAACGATAGCATCACTAACCACTTAACTTATCTATGGCCCTGATCTCTAGCTTTCTTTACGTCAGCTATTTTCCTTTCAATCAATTTAGTGCTATTCTAATACAGTGCCAATTATCTTTCACTAACATTTCCCTACTGCAAGCGCTCTGCAAATTAGCATTTAACGAATTTTCTAGCGTTTAACTTTTAAAATTTACTAGCATTTAATAAATTTTCTTATCAGTATCGATTTAACAATAACACTTTTATAACTTTTGCACAAAACACTTTACAACATAAGGCACTAAAATAATCTGTAACATATTTGTATCTTTCTATACAGTTTGCCTGTCAGTAGCACCTTTCTTACTCCTTATAGGAATGAAACCTATAACTTATGAATGAACTTTATCAACCACCAAACTTACTCTGTCTACATAAAGAAATTTTTATTTTACTTCTTCATATGACTTTGTTGTGTTTCAAATTAATAAATTTTGGTGGTTTGTATAAAATTTGTTATGCAGAATGATTAGTGTCATGAATAGAAAGTATTGTGATAGTAATATAGAGCATTATGGCCTAGATAATATTATGTGCTATTAGTACATATTTGACTGTAAAAAATTTAGGTCAAAGTTAGCACAAATATATTTGCTGGGTAAGCAATGTATTTAACAAGTGAAAGAGATCTTAATATATCTTCATTGATTTATTGTATTTATTGTATATATAAATTTTAAATTGAACATAGAATATTTGATTGTTAATATAATTTGTTAGTTATTTTAAAATATTCATGGCCCAGCAAACACTGGTAAAGGGAGAGGGTAGAAGCTAATATAACTCGTGGCCCAGGCCAATGAAAATTAATCTCCGTTCCCAAATTGCAGCGCAGCTGGAGGAGCAGGAAGTGATTGAACTTGTACCTAATATCATTCTGAATCCAGGATTTTTCGACGAAAGAACAGAACACATTCCACAAGATGAAAATTTCAATAACCAGACCACTACACGCTTAAACAATAATAGCGTTGTGCAACCCATGCGACTTTAGCAATTAACTATTTAGATTTCTGTGGCTAATTTTTTATTAACAAGTGGCTTGAGCACACATTTATGTGTCACCTTAAACGTAAGTAACTGGAATTACAAGAGGCCTCAAATCCGCCAAGTATCGCAATGCGTAGAATCAGATAAGCGATGAAGATTATAATCATCGCGAAAATGGAAATTTATGTTTATAGACAGAAAATTGAGAAATCATACATCATACATTCCGAATATTCTAAGGAAATAAATTTTTCACTTACAATGTAAAGTGTTCAAAGCATATGTAAGACTCTGCTAGGTTTTGTGAAATCGAGTAGCACATTTTTGAGAATATTTACCAGGATGTTCTAACAATTAAAATTCGATGTTGTTGCTCAGTTATCGAGCTTAAAGTCAAGAATCTGTAAGCGGAAAAAGAATATTCTTAGTAAGACTGTAATTCTAAGAACAAAAGACAAAATTTTAAAGAAACTGAAATACGATCATACGACATTATTATTAAGCGGTAAATATTTGTCTTACGTTCTGCATGAACACATGTTTTTTACGCAATTATTTTTAATCATTATCATTGAACAGAAATGAGATTTTAACGGACAATATCATGCAGAAAATAAGACTTTTACCAATAACGTACATCATCAGATTTTGTCAAACACGAGGTATGATAAAGGCTTGCTTACTGCCGTTTTAAGGTGTGCAGAAGTCGTTGGTAAAAAAGTTCCTTTTTTGTGTCTTTATAAAAATTATTGTTTTTTAATTTATTGTTATATAAGAACGCAGCACTTATTTTTTTAGAAAATATTTTGGTAATACTTTCTTCCAAAGAAATTAATGTAATAGGAGTCAATGCACCATATGCTCTTTCTGGAAAAATCCTGTGAATCAGAGAGTGTACAAATTATAGTATTCTAATTATAAAACTGATTCTACTCTGTTAATGTTATTTCTAGTAATATTCTTCATATTTTTAACTTTGCATGTAATCATTCAAATGTGTCTAATGCTTCAACATGCTTTTGCACTACCTTAATAACAAATGCAATATTTACTGCTATTGAATTATAAAAAGCTATGAAATCTGATTTCATCAAAACTAAATATGAAATAGCACAATTTCATGAATAATGAGTTTCCGTACATGAACTTTCTAGAAAAGTAAAAAAATACAAATATTCATTGAATTTTCATAATATTCAGCACATAAGAATTACTCATAATCATCACACACTTGTTTAAATTCATTCCATTTAGATTAGTGGTAAATATAGAACAAGAGTAGAATAAGTTAAAATATTTTGGATATCACCTTTGATAGAATCAAGTTTGATAATCGATCGTTGAAACAGATCTTTTCCAGATATTCATTTTTTATGAGAAGTATCGTCTCAAATTGCATACAAAATTTAACTTAGTCAATCAATAAAGGTTGATGATTTTGATAAAAGTTCTTCCTGTACAAACAAATATATAGTTATTTTCCACAATTTACACGTAGTATCATATCAGAATTTGTCATTATGTAAAATACATTATCAAGATTGTAATAGCGAGCGCTTAGTGTTGAGGCTTTCCTTAGGAAAAAATAAAACGGAACACGTTTATTTTTACATTAACTTTGAATTTTTTGGATGAAACTTTTCTCAGGAAAGAAACCAATATATTCATTTACTTTTATTACATTTTGTTGATTAATTTTGGTTAGGGCACCTTAAGTAATGAATACGGAAATGGTTGTGGAAATTGATTCTCGTGTATTAGTCTTTCATGTGTTACTAGTAAAGCTCATAACGTAAGAAACATAATACCTTAATGATTCTACTTAAAACAATTATATAAGTTAAATACTGCTTTTGTCAATATAAGAATCTGACAAGAAGCAATTTGGTGCACGCAGGTTGTATAAATATTGGTTGTGCGTTGTTACATTGAAGCTTTATGATCTGTTCCTCCCTGCAGTATAATCATATAGGGGTGAACAGATTCAATTCGGCTTCGTACTATGCACTCTGTGTTGTGAATGGTATATATACGCGCTAATGAAAAAATAATGTAATAATAACAATAATGATAACAATATAAATATATATATACATATATATTTATATAGCCGAGGCATCATAATATTTTAGCTATAAGCAAAGACAATTTTTTATATAAATAATAATAATGCTGAATTGCAGTGATGAATATTTATCTACATATTCATATAGATAATTTTGTGCTATAATATCGAGCTTCAAGAGTGATCAAGTAGATATGCTCATTAAGAGTATTTCATGTAGAATATCATGTTCCTCATTCCATTTAAAAGAGTCGTATTTTTTTCATCTTCTCCTCAAAGATTGTATAAAACAACCTTCATTTTTACAAATGTAATACTTTTGGAAACTATTAATAATACATCATAATAACTGCAACCTTTTTCTAAGGATAACGGTTTTTTTCTTTTTTAATAATTCAGCAATAATATATCATATTACTTTAAAATACGACTCTTCATATGTCATGCACATTCAAATAAAACTATAATCACTTGTTTCTGCTGACATATATAACAATAGGTGTATTGTAATTTAAATATGTAACTGTCTCTATCAAAGCTGTCTGGTGAAAGCATAGGTTTTGCATTTAGCGGCATTAATAATATTGTGAAGCCTGATAAAAAAGAAGTATAAATGTTACTTGATATATGAAATGAAAAATTATTCTTATAACTATCAGCTGCTATGAAAACTAATAATAAAACTTAGTCTTCTGGGTTTAGAATTCTGCCATTGTATACCATTAAAAGATTCGCATATCTACCTATGCAATATAGGACATTCATAAAATAACTTCGATTACATTAGGAGTACAATCAATAAAATAATATCATTAGAATCAAGAATAAATAATAAGATAATCATGGTTCATTCTTTTTTCAATAAGATAATCAATATTTTCTTGATATCATGTGAAATACTTGTTTTCTTCAACAAACAGAATATTTTGAATCAATTACAGTACTAATGTTAAAATCAAAATCTCATTGTTAACTTTAATTTTATAAGCTAATGTTTTTATCTTCTTATACCAAGAAATTGTCAGATATTATAATGGTGCAAAATAGATATATTTTTATGAGGTAGAACACAGCATTGTAAACTTAAATCTATGACTACAATGATAATGGCAGATATTTTATGTTCATATCATTCCTATTAATCTGTTAAGTATAATTCAGTTTGCTTTTCCTTCCATCTAATAATTCATTTAATTTTCTCTTACATTGATAATCATACATCATTCAAAAGCTATTAAGCACAACAATGATGTGCATAGCATTTATCATTATACCTTTATAATTAAATGTATTACATTAATATATTTACTTCACATAACACATTCATGTGAAACATATATTAAGTAAAGCACAATACCATAGAATAGTATAATGGTTGCTGGTGGCACCATAAATCGTCCCTAACATACATATTGCTTGCCTATGACATACCAGAAGAGAAAAAAATTTTATGTGGTTTTTACAAAAAGCTTTAAATTGGGACTACTTTTTAAATAAAAGATTGATTTTGCCATATAAAATTTTACATAACATATATATTTACAAATATTTGTAAATATCATACAAATATTTCTAAATTCTTTACTTTTTGTAAAAACTACGTATCTGTCGTGTCATTATCTATTAGATTAATAATATTAGTTCATAACATCCTTACATTAAGTGATGGTGAAAGATTTATAATGATAACTCCATAAATAATATTATAGCAAATAAGTATTAATCTCGCTAAGATATTCAGTTATATATATATATATATATATATATATATATATATATATATATATATATATATATATATATATATATATAATATATATATATATTATGTATTAGCTTTTAGTGATTTCTTTATATAATTATTTATTTTGTAAAAAAAAAAGCGAAAAGCACAAAAATATGTTAGTACCGAAATTTGTATATAGTATATACATTATTGTTTTGTTTCCATATTTTGTATAAATTGTTAAATATGCACGCTTGATTATATTAATTTACTTTATTTATGTTAAATATATCGTATCAGATTAAAAAATCTAATAATACTCCATATGTGTGCATAAAGAATTATTCACGTTGAATCTGCGTTATTTTAGTTTTAATTTATTGTATGAATTCATTTTATTGTACACCGTTATAATGTGTAGAAAAATGTTTTCCTAATATTGATATGTTCATAGTTAATTTTATAGACTATGAACAGTGCACATTCCATCACGTACAAATACTATATTGAAAGAGAAAAAAATATGAAAATGTATCATGCTTCGGTTAAAAATTGTTTAAGTATTTTTGTGGGAAAAATAAAGAAAGTCAAGGTTGTGCTTGAATGGTTGATACTATCATTAACTAGTATTTAGCTTTCATACTACAATCAGAAGACAAACATTAGTTACATATCAAAGAAGATAGAACAAATTAGTTTAGTCACTTTTTTCATATACATACCAATTGCAATCATCAAATATCAACTATTAGCTGCTATATGTATTACATTAAGTTTTATAACAGTTTTTACAGAAACGTAAAAAGATTTTTTACAGAAATATTAAGATGTAAGTTATAAAACTAAGTTCATGAAAAACATTTCATTTTCTCATCTTATTATTTTATCAAACTATGATTTATTCATTGAATGACTGTACATTATTAAATTGCAATCGGAATGATACAAATAGTATGAAAAGTTAAGTACATTCTTTTTAAGAGTATTCATTAATTGTAGTATTTTTATTGTATTTATAAAGCAGTATACACGACCAGCATACTTAATAATGTATGTACTACATATAGTTCTAATTCTACATTTTTATCAAAATGGTTGTCACAATGGTTGTCATTATAATCATCATATTTCATATAAGAAATCATACAGATTTATTTATAAAACTCAATACAGATATTGGTACAATAAATAAAATCATTCATAACATTTGTTATTTTTTTTATTATAATTAATTATTCTACATTACCAGATTGAGTTAAAAGCAAGGTTTTTTCAATATCTGAACATAATTTCTTAATACCACTAAGTGGAGCATATTCTGCTGCCAGAATAGCAGTTGCTATTGCTATTGTTTCTTGGATAGTTCTTGCTTTGACCCAAACTCTACCATTCATACCAGCTGCAACTTCAAATGCTTGACTACGTGCAAGCATATTGAACAAGGGGGAATTGCGATTCAATATCTTTCTGATGAGACTCAAAGAGCAAGTAAAGAGCATGCCATCGGAGCTTAAAATACCTAATTTCTTTTCTTTACCATGAGAATCTACACATACAAGTTCTGGTTCCATATCTTTACTAGCAACTAAAAGCTTGGCAAACACAAGGTCTCCAACTTGAATGTCAGGTCGGTTTTTCTTTGTAGCTCCTTCAAATGCTAGATATGAAAGAGATGCTTGTTCACTGGCACCTATATCCACTTTAAAAATATCACTACTTTTCTGTGTTATTATGCCGACTACATGTTCTCCACGGTTTGGTACATAACTGTAATATTAGAGACTTTATTTAAAAAATGTTAGATTACTTTGAAATAGAACACAATTACCGTTTCTGATAACTATCTACATAATATACAGCTGGTTCTGTTTTCCTTAGTACACCTGCTTTGTACGCATATACTGTATCAGCTTCGCGACGAAGTCCAGGTCCTAAAATGATTGTCTCTTTTTTGGTAATTGTTGTAATATCTTTTACAGTATCACCAGGCATTACTACATCTCCTACGCTAACTTCCATTGCTTCTTAGAAGTAAGTGACCTTCGTTTTTGTGTTGCAATATAAATACAATTATTGTAGGTTATAAACATATCATTTATTGATATCTTTCATTACAGAGTAATTAAGAGTCAATGAAATTATCTACAAACGTACGTATTGAAGTAAAATTTAAGAATTTTTATTCAAGTAATTACAGACATAAAAAATTGTAAATAATACGTTTACATTCTATTATAACACGTGCGTTACTTCATATGACAAGCTTAATGTTTTCTGCTACTCTCGCGCGTTTGTTCGAACGACGAAGCAACTGCGCAATACAATTTACATAAATTGTTGCAATCAGTTATGCAAGAATTGTTATCGATATTGTGAATGTACCGATGTAGAAAATAAATGTTATTTTATCTTTAAATCCGAAGCTGTTCAATTTAATGTTGTAAAAAAAAATACTGTTTAAATCAAATTGCGAAGTGTACAACGCATTTTTCCTGTTTCTGCGCCTATGTCTCCGCAGTGACGCCATCATACGGCATGTTGCAAGGCTGCCGCGTGAAACGGAACGCCACAGAAATCACGATACTAGTTGTGTTTTTTTCCGAATTGGTTTCATTTTGAGACGAGTTTAAAAATCGAGAATTACGTGGATGGCACAACAAGATCGTCGGTGGTATCACTAATGTAAAGGTAATGTTGCCCGACAACGCGAAGTAAATGTTCGTGAAATTTGCGCAACGTTCACCGGATCGATAATTGATTTACGTGCGTTCTATTCTAACCTACCTTCCCGTTCTTTCCAAAGTTATTAGTTTAATCATGTCATATTGTCGATCGATTCGCCGCGATTTGATTAAGATTTCATGCTGAACACTTGGAAGAATTCCATTAATATATTCTGCTCTTCCACTAAAGATGATCTTTAGTCAGGTTTCTAAATTCTTAACCAGTATGCTTATTGGTACATTTACTGTCATTCATTATTAAGATACACATTAATCTGTATTAAGTATAGAAATATTCTTATGATCCTAGAAGTTAATAAGAATATATATACGTATAATGTCATTCCTTTGAGATCTTTTTTTATGAAGTTTCGCTTTAAAAATTTTAGTTTAATATAACAAATATGAATGAACATATTTAATTATCCAAATGCAATTATTATATCACTTATATGATATTTTTAACAATTTGTTTATATAAATTAATTTCAAAATCAAATATGGACTTGCTTTTTAATGTTTGCATATATTAATAAATTATACTTTAGAATCTTTTGATATTTTGTGGTTGTAGGTATGCAAAATGTACAATGGAATTGGATTACAAACACCGCGGGGTTCTGGAACTAACGGTCATGTCCAAAGAAATTGGGCAATTGTACGCAAAACAAAAGACAAAGTTACTTACAAAACAGATGAAGGAAAATTAGATCAACTAAACAAGCAACCTAACAAGGATATTCTTGACCATGTTAGAAAGAGGAAAGTTGAAGTCAAATGTGCAGAATTAGCAGATATTTTAGAGGAACAAGGGTAAGTATATATATATTTATCCCAATATCATCCTTATAATAATGTTATACATAAATCTGTCTATTATATATAATATATATAATATATATAATGTCATAATTAACAGTTAAATGAATATTTGTTAAAAATAAATTAAAAAATCACATACACATTGTGTACGAAAGAAATATGAAGCTTCATTGATCCATTGAACCCAATACCAAATGAGATTCTGAACTTCAATTGGATTTGGCTTATCGTTGGCTTCAACATATTCTTTCTATGCAGTGCATTTCTTGACTAGCCCGCTAACTATAATTGCATAAATGCTAGTATTCTTTATTTGCTTTTTTACTGTGCTTTATAGATTTACATCCGAGGAAGTAACAAAGAAAGTAGAATCATACAGATCCATGTTAATGGGAACTGATAGCAAACCAGTAATATCTAGAGATGAATTTGGCCGTGTAAAGTAAGTATATTTTCTTTCATTTATTTATTTCCTACATCCTGATATAACTGTACCATATCAAAAGTAATTAAAACTCTAAAATAAATAAACAGAGAAAATGTGCTGTATTTCTTAAACAATATTCTAGGAGCAATTTTATATTATAAAATTAAAATAATATTACATGGTAAATGACAAGCAACATCAGATTTTCTTTATTTCAAGGATATATCCTTTATTATCCTTTATTTACAAAATTATAAATATAATTCAAAATTACAAACGCAATTGCAATCCAAATTTCCGTGTAACTAGCGTTTATTTCAAATTCATTTCAAAACACGCGGACTGCAAAATTCGAAGATTTTAATAAACCTCGAGGCAAGAATCTAATAGCTACGGCATCTGGAATTCGTGTAAACGTAATGTTGAAGCTGCAGCGGCTTCTGATCGGTAGCTCAAGTTCCCGCTAAACCCAATATTATTGGAGGGTGGAGACGTAGCCGCGTTCTCTCTCCCGAGACGGCTTTCAGGGATATTACGCGACCGATATCGACGTATCCTATAGCGCCGGCGCCACCCACGAAAAGAGGGAGATACAGAGGTGCACAGAAAGAGAAACAGAGATACGCAAAGGGTCGAGCCAGAGAGAGGGAGAGTTGTTCCAGCATCTCTCATACTCGACTCTTTCCACCTCAGTGCGAGGATGGACCGGCGTTGCGACGCTACGCGTCGTCGACTCTTGTCGAGTACACGGATTGTCGGTCAATAATCAGAAGAAAAAAATTAAAAAAAAAAAGAAAAAAAAAGACCAAAAAAACAGGAGGGAACATGTAACGGTTTCGTGATACACTCGCAACAAGCAAATCACAAAAGTCTTCCATTAGCGTGTAGATTATTATATACATACATATATATTATATATTACATGTTTTAATTTAATCGTAAGTGATCAGTCGGCGTGTAATGTGTAATTTAAGGTACGTAAATTGAATTCGAAAAAAAGAAGAGAAATCTCCTGTGCTCGTGTATTAATTCAATCTCAATAATGAAATTTGAAAACGCACATGTTTCGCATGAATACGCACATCTATTATAAAATTTGCTAAATCAAGAAACGTATTGAAAAGAATAAAAGGATAAAAGGAAATTCGAAAATTCCAACGCAGAGGGCTGGCACGCGAGAGAATTTAACAGAAGAGCATAAAATCTCCACGTGTCTCGAATCGATTATGAGAGAAGAAAAATTAGAAAATTTAGATGGGATCCGAAATTTTTCTATAATAAAAAATCCATGTGTCTCCAGGTCGATAAATCGACAATAATTAATTAAGGCGTCTTGCTTCCCTAACGCACTCGGTGTGCATGAGTCGAAGTGTGGCGACTATAGTGTGCCTGATACGAAGTCTTCCTTAGTGTGTAAGCTAGAATAAAATTACGATATATTCCTATATTCTTACACGAGTCGCTAAGATATATCTATATCTATACAATATACATACGTATTACTAATTATAACTTACAAAAGTTTCGAAGAAACAGTTTTAAGAGAAAATACTTAGAAAAAGTTTTTAGAGAAATCAACGCTAAGCAGATTAATTTCTCAGATAATAAGCAAAAGGTTGGTTTCAACGACGATTACTGTTGAAAGAAACAATCGATCAAGCAACGAGAAATTTTCCTCGAAGGAAAGATAGGAACAGAGTGAAAAAAGGCAAAAAAAAGAAGAAAAGAATCCAGAGACGAAAAGTGACGTTTTCATCATCGCCGCCGGATGATTGTTCTCGGTAGGATAGCAGAATCTGTGAATACGGTGCTGGTGTAATCGGGGGAGGAAGCCATTACCTTCGCCTCCAGCCCTCATCCCCCTTCCGGCCGCCTAAACTATCAAAGCCTGGCTCGAGAAAGGGATTAAGCTGCATCGGAACTGCTCGCACGCCCGTCGCCCGACCGGCAGAGCTCCTTAGCGTAAATTAGCGGCCGATCGTGCTTAATGCTCATCTAATTACCCGACCGTAAATTATTCAAGCCCATAGTTTGTCCTCCAGGGTTGCCACTGGCTGGCCAAGCAAATTACTCGATAAATGAGATGAAATTTATTGGCAAACGTATTGAGAAACGCGTAACACGTCATTATAAATCTTCTCAGAAATCTTATAATTAAAAAAAGAAGAAATCTTATGATATGTTACGTCTGGTAATTTGGAAACATTTATGCATTATACAGAACATGAAGGAAACTTGGAACAATTATCAAGATGTATTTTAATAAAGGGATCAAAAAAAAAAAATTGATTACAATAGAAGAGAGAATTAAAGTTGAAATTTCAATTATATATATATATACATATATATATTATTCGTTGAAAAAATCGAGAAGAAAGGGAAACTTTTCTATTAAGGATTTCGAAACGAGGAATGACTATGTCTGTGACGGTAGCTCCTTTGAAACCAGCTCGTGGACGAGGTCCGGCTGATGGCCGAGCATTTTTCGAAACACTCTGGAGAGGGAATTTCTTCTTGGATAGACAGAAGGTGATGAAACGATCGCGAAAACGAAAATTGCAAGCGGCAAATGGAAAAAAGCGCGCACAGCTGCAGATGCGACAGCATTGTTGCTGCTGTCAGCGCATACAACTCCACCTCCTCGCCGGACGGCGAAGCAACATGCGCTCCGTTGTTAGGTGAATTTGTCATAAACAGTATTTCAATCCTTTCTTTCGTGTATTAAGCATTTAGTTTTTCCCTACGTTTTTATAGTCGACTTTTCACTTGTGTTTCTTTAAGATACAATCTTCTTATTTTGATAATTTAATAATTAGCTTTTTATTACGATGAATGATGTATTTTAAAATCTTTTCCGACTTACTTTCCATTTTGAGATAGAGTTTCTTTAATTTATGAATTTCTTAATTTATGAATGAAATTTTCATGGAAAATGATGAAGTATTGGAGGAATTTTTTAAACACGAATCTTTTATTGAAAATAAAAATTAGTTTCTAGATCTTTTCTTTAAATTTCAAGAAATATCTTTACTAGATAACAATTTTCATAAAAGCTTAGAATGATTTCATTGAAAAATCTGAATTAATTTCCCCCCAATGTCCGTGGGAAAGTAGAAGGGATAAGTAAAGAAACTAGATTTCTCTGACCACAGATTATCGTCTCTACTTGTATACGGACATTCGATACCTCATATTCACAGTTTGATAGAATCTAAGAAAGTATATCTTTATTATGTTTTTCAAAGATTGAAATAAGTATGTTTGTTCATTTTACAATCTTTAATTAGAAAGTTAATAATTCGAAAAATTGTCTACAAAAATTCTAAATAATAATAATTTTAAAATATTAGTAGAAATACGACCAACGAAAGATCAAAAAGGCGAATGCTCTCTTTGAGTTCTGTTTAGGAATGACTCATATTGTTGACCCCCAATTCCTTATGAAAGGGAAACATTTCCCTGTAAACAACTGTCACCCTTTAACACGCTATGAACGTCAAAAGTAACAACCACCTTTACTACGTACGTACAACAAAGAGGAAAAAAAAGATAAAATATTTTATTCAATAATCAAAAAATGAATTCTATTTTCTATCTTGGAAAAAAAAAGAAAATGTTTATAAAATACTTAATCTTCGAAACGATTATCCAAATATCTATATTATTCAATTTCATTATGCATAAAGAGAAAAATGACGTAAAAAAAAAAAATTATTAAATATCTAATTTTGTAAAAACTATTACCAAAAATTTACATTGTTACAAATAAAATCAGCCATCAAATTTCTGAATCTGAATCAGCCTGCTAAAGCGTGACAAAAATAGGATAAAACGCGGAGGAAAAAGAGTAAAAATTATTTGGCCGTTTGATCTTCGTTTAGTGGTACTTCGCGAGTGGTTGGCTGCTGAATTCGAGCGTGTAGCAAGCGAATAGTGGCGCGAAAGGGATAGCAGAAAAGAGAACAGCTGGATTGTATTGATCCGCGCTCGAGCGTTGGCGTAGGGGTGGCTCGGCCGACCCCGGCCTCGCTTGCTGCTTTTCACTCGCGGGGTAGAAGAGGGGCCGCCTCGATTTCTCCTCGGTATAGTCTCTCTCTTTGGTGTTATGTCACTGCCTCGCCGCATTGTCCGGACGGTTCCATCGACGTTCGCCAAGGCTACACCGGGGAACACGCCGTCCACCACCTCCACCGTCCATCTCGCTACACGTTCAATGGATCGTCGCGAAATTCCGCAGAATTAAAACTGGCCCATCAAGCGCGACCGTTGACCGCGCGACGATGACGGTGAAAATTTCAACGCGGTACGAATTTTCCTCATTTCATCCCTTCTCGCCGCGCGATCAGATTCGATTGGAATATCGAAATAGGTCATGTTACCTGTTTTCGTCCCTTCCTCCTCGACGTGTTTATTTTTATTCACAGCGCAGTTTCCTCATCGGATTTTCCTTATCTCGCGTGAAAACGATATCTCGGCGAAAGGAGAACGTTCTTCACATTGGAAATATTTCTGTGTGATTTTTGGAAGGGTAGATATGATGGCCACGTGTTTCTAGGTTTACGTACGAACTTTGGTGGTATGCGTTCGATGCACCGGGTCAACGTGTTCGCATATGGTTTGGTAGACAAAGTTCTCAGTGTCTCTAAGTGATTACCGAGTGATTGTTAACATCTGACAAAAGTTCTACTTCTCAGTTAAGGGATTTTTCACTAGATTCTTAAAATCGATCACCGATCGATAACTTTTATTATCGTTGTGATTATTCATTGCTTGGATCGCGAATAATTTATGTGGTACAAAATAACTTTGTTGTTGATTTACTATTTATTATTTGTCTGGGACAATTTACATGATAGGAAGTGACAATGCAACGTGTCCGTTTTCTTGCAGTGTAAGAGAGACGCACCAGATCGCCGAAGCGCAGCAAGAGAAAAATGCAAAGCTACGCGAGGCATTTGGGATATCGGAGTTCTTCGTAGAGGGAAGTAGCCTAGATCCGGAGAGGCACGCACGCGAAGCGGAGGCAAGAGCGGCGGCGAGCAAAGTGTATGAATTAGTACGGACTCCGAGTCCAGCACCGGACACCACGTCCGTCCCGGAGAAGAAAAAACGAAAACGATCCGGTAGTGCAATTAAAAAGAAAAAGGGAAAGAAGCATAAGAAGGAAAGGTAAAAGACAACGTAATGGTGCACGGGTCAATGGAGGCTGGATTCGATGTTTTGATTTATCTGCCAATATAAAGATAGATGAGATAATGTAAGTGCAGAAGAAGAAAATTATCGTAGTTATATCTACTACATTGTACTATAGTATATTAAAAAATTGAATATATATATATATATATATATACTGTATACTATAGCGTAGCAGTAGTACTATAACAGTATACTACAGCATACTATAGTATGGTAGTAATAAGATAGCGGTATCATTTTGTTTGTTATATTATAGTGCAATGTAATGATATATATGTTATGTGTGGCTTGATTTATTTAAGCAGAGAATTCGTATCGTTGTATGTGAGAGAAAATGTACACGAATCCAGGCTCCAAGACCGAACGAACATCCCCCCGTAGTGGCTCCTCTCCTGACCCTCGGTTAATTATTCATTTACCGCAAGTTCCACACTCGTTCATTTGCTTACTACACACCTCTTGTCAGATACTGACTCATGACTCACCTACTATTTCATGTCCCATACACCTTTCTCTGTTTCAAACAGAACTGAGGAGGACTGAGTGCCTACCCAGTAGGCTCAGTAGGTAAGTGTGGTCGTCGCGTCTACTTTCCAAAAAAAAAAAAAAAAAAAAGAATAATAAAAAAGAATTCTTAAAATTTTTAAAAATCGAAAAAATAAGAAACGATGTAAAATATCTGTATTGAGAAAAGAAAAGACTAATGAAGACTAATATAATTAGGTATTTGTTTTAATAGGCATAATAGAGGGTAAATGTTTGCTATATTGCTGGAATTCCTGTAACATTGACAATTAGCAATTAGCAAGATTTTCATTGGATATAATATAATGATATCAGACACAGTGGGCAAACATTTACTTGCTTTGATATTATACAAAATATACGGGTTAAAAAAAAAAGTAACGTTATACGTTATCTGACGCGTAAATCATGCATTTCTATCTTTGTTGTTGTTATCGATAAAGCTTGTTGTTAATGTCATCTCTCTATTTTTTTCTGACAAGTCCGTCCCTATCGATGGTTATCAAGGTAATGCTAATCCCATATTATATCAATACTCCTCATATTTTGTATACTCGTCTTTTGTAACTTTGAAAGATTTGGTTTTACAATGTCCGGTGATCAATTAAAAAAAAAAGAAATCTTGCAAAACGTATGAAAAACTAAATCTTTCAAATGAGTGATTATGTAGTTTGTTAGCTATAGCCCGATATTGTGACTTTCACCTGTATATGTATCGTTGTACTTATATTTTTTATTACTTAATTCACTTGGGATTGCAGTGAAAAATTAAAAAGAATATATTTACATATATATATATATCATTTTTCGTTTCTTTTTCTTTTTTTTTTTTCCCTATATCGATATGTAATATATCGATATGTAATAAAATGTTTACACACTGCATTTCCTATACATATATATATATTATATATATATGTATATATCAGCATATGTTAGTTTCCAGTTTTTAAATTGAATACCTTATCCAGATGCAATGAGATAGATCAGTGCAAAAATTTCGTCGGAATTATGCGTTCTTAACTGCTAATTTTTCCGAGTTTCTTACTTTTTAATCGAATACGTTGACAGCAGCAGGTAGCTTGTATCATTAGACTAAAATATTTGTTTCACACACGGATACATTGTACTACAGCTTTCTTTATTGTCAGCACAAGGTATGCACTTGTCGACAGGAAGACGCCCACTGCAAGAATTAAAAAAAAAAATAAATATTATTAACGAAAAAAAAATCAATTATAGTTGTCCATAATGAAACCTTTATAATAATTGTGAACGAATTTCCTAGGTCGGAATCACCGAAGGCTAGCAAGAAGAAAGAAAAATCTAAAAAAAAGAAAAAGGAAAAGAAACATAAGAAGACTGAGGCTAGTTCCTCTGACAGTGATTCTAGTGAAGCTTCAGATGATAGCAGGTAATATAAATTTTTGAAATTTGTATTTTTTTATCTTATTTAATGTATTAACATGATTGCATATATTTTCAGTTCTTCCGAAACTGAGTCAAAGAAGAAAAAGAAAAAGAAGAAGAAGAAATCAAAGGCAGAGGCAAAAGAAAAACATGAGGTAGGAAAAAATGATGCAAAGGAAATACAAAATTTCTATCTTCCTCTCTTTCTATACATAATTATAATTATATATATATACATACTATATATACTATATATACTATATATACCTTAGCACGTGAAACAGGAGCATGTGACATATATTTTTACGTTTTATTTTTTCTCCAATTAGTTGTTAATTGACCATTGGATTTTATAAGATATTTTTGTGTTGTCGCCTAACTTTGAATAAGCATGATTCATTGCTTGTTTCTGTAAAGATTTTTATCTGATTTCAAGTTAACAGTCATTATTTCAAAAGTGTAAATCTCAGTATTGTTTGTAATTATCAGCGCCATTTGACAGGATATATTCCCTAAGTGAGTACCAGATATGCCGCTACTCAATGTAATAATAATTTTGTAATTTTTCTATTACGAAATTTTTGCGATTGTTGTTGCCTTTTCACTCGTTTTGTGTCAAGCACCATCACATTTACAAGAGAATAAACGAATAGGAGACTGCTTGTTCTCTGATCTAGGTGCAATGCAAACAGAATAATAATTAAAACTTTACATAACGTTCACATATAAACTTCTCCGATTTTTTTTATTTCCTCGACTATGTTACTTTTGCCGATATATTTTAATCTTTAGCCGAAACAACACTTTTTTGATACACTGAATATTTGTACTAGAGCGAATGAGCAGACTCCAAAGAAATCTTTGAACAATTACGATCTCTTTTTTTATCCTATTGACAAGTATAATACATATGCATGATCGGTGTTCATTAGATAACCCTGTCTAACATAATAATCCGTACTGTTCTTCTTCTAGAAGAAAAAAATAGCCGTCAAGAGGAAGCATCAGTCATCCGAGAGCTCGTCAGATAGGTAAGCTTCAAAGTGGAAAATTTTTCTGATAAATTTGAGAAAATCGGATAATTCAATAATTTGTTAATTTTATGTCACATGAAAATTTGTTGAATTTTCAGTTCTCCGGAAAGGCCGAAAAAGTCTATAAAACATGACAAAGTTGTAGAAAAAACTAAGAACGACGAGGCGGAGAATATAACTAAAGAACCTCGATCAAATCGCTCACCAAAGAAGCAAGAGAAAGGTCGGAATGAAACTCCTCCTGTTAAAAGGAAAGATTCTCCTATCAAAAAACCTGCGCCAGAGAAAAAGGACAAATCACCAGTTGTGCACAAGAGTCCTCCGCCAAGGCGACATAGATCTCCGTCAAGAAGTAAAGTTGATAGAGGAAGGTCTCCTAGAAGGTATTCAAGATCACGTCGAATCAGTCCTTCTCCAAGAAGGAGAAGGATTTCGAGATCTCCGAGAAGATACAATAGATATTCCATATCTAGAAGCAGAAGCCGATCGAGGTATGATCGTTATGGATCACGACGTCGATTATCACCACTTCCTAGACGTAGAAGATCTGATTCTCGAAGGAGGTCGAGGTCGCCCAGGAGACAAAGAGATAGACGAGAAAGATCTAGAGATCGTCGTAAGAGTCGCAGCAAGACCAGAAGTAGGTCTAGACGATCTACCTTAAGTTATTCTCCCGTGAGGAAAAATCCGGAACGCTACAAGCATATATTAGAGGAGAAAAAGAAACGAGATCAAAAGAAGAATCACGACACCAAAAGGAAATCTCGGTCAAGCTCCAAAGCGAGAAAAATGAGAACAATTACACCGAGAGTCAGACTACGTTCCTCGAGCGAGGATGAAACAGACTTAGCAGACGATGAACCAAAAGCAGAAGACGAAGAAAAAATGAAGGAAATGCATACATTGAAGCGATTGCAGAGTGGATTAGCAGCGAAGGCTAGAGAGACTCTTGGCAAGAAGGTAATAAGTCCAGTAAAGATCAAAGTTGAGAAGAAAGAAGATAACGTGTTGGATATAGCTTTACCAAATGACCCGCCCAAAATAGTACAAAATACTGTTGGTCCTGTGCAAGAAAAGTCTAAGTCAACATCACCTATAACTCACCTACCTGCTATTCAGTCTCCAGTATCCAGCAGATCACCCTCACCAGCTTTGCCTTTAACTAGAGAAGAGGCAGCTATAAAAATACGATCTCCCAGTGAGTCACCTCCTCCGTTACCACCAGTCTTAAATAAGGTAGATTCAAGGTCACCAAGCGTGACAGCTAAGACAAATCATTGTTCTAAATCTCCGACGATTACCAAGAAAAATTCGCCAGTTGCATCAAGGAAGCACTCGTTACAGAGCAAATCGTCCTCGCACTCGCCGCCCTTATCTGTCTCTCACAAGGATACTACTATAAAATTGCGTTCTCCGAGTGAATCTCCGCCTCCGATTCCGACTAACAAGTTAAAACAAAGATCCGTGTCACCAGTTACCTCCAAAAAGAGTTCTCCTGTATCTAGAAAGCACTCTCCAAGGGATAAGTCTTACTCCAGATCACCTTCCAGGTCATATACGAGATCTGTATCGTTGGAGAAGAGGTCTTCCAGATCGCCTCGACGTCGTTCTAGATCGGTCTCTAGAGACAAAAAATCTCGTTCTGCATCGAGGAGTAAGAAATCGGCATCTCCTAGACACAGGTCTTCAACATCGCCGTCAAGATCGAAAAAGTCACCCAAATCCCCGGCGAGGTTGAAGAGATTGAGCAGATCAAGGTCTTCTTCGGGATCGAAACGATCAGTATCTAGATCTCCGTCACGTTCGAAAAAATCTCCGTCTCATTCTCCAGAAAAATCGAGGTCTAGAAGTAGGACCAGATCATTGTCAAAAGGATCTAGGAGCCGATCTCTATCGAAGAAATCTCGAAGCAGATCTTTGTCAAAGAAATCACGCAGTCGATCATTATCGAAAAAATCCAGAAGTCGGTCGCTGTCGAAGAAGTCGAGAAGCCGTTCACGCTCGTTGTCCAGGGTATCGCGAGATAAAGATAAGAGAAGCCACAGCAGGAGCAGTTCACGTTCTTCTTTAAGGTGAATAACTATCTTTTTTCGATATCGTTTCTTTATTCCACTTATGTAGGAAATATTTCTAATCTAATCTCATTTTATGTTCAGTTCAAGGCATAGTCGTAGAAGTTTCTCTAGCTCGTCACGGTCATCAAGCAGCGTTTCTAGTAGATCTTCTCGTTCAACATCCAGCAGTTCAGTTTCTAGCAGATCTCGGTCTCCGTCGATACCTCGACGTCATGGCTCACCTAGTTTTCTCGATAGACGTCGTATCACAAGGTAGGTATTTTACAGAAGCGTAGTTTCGATATCGTAGCAGCAGGTTTTACAGCGCACCACGCCAAATTTTATAAGCCCACGTCGTTGCATCGATCGTAGAAATGTTCATCTTCTTTTAGTTTTTATTTTTATTTTTTATTTTTATTGTTTTAATTTTACTTGCTCGTCATTGATGTGCCCTTCTCACAATTGAAATGCTCACTTGTATAAGAAGTTTCAACGGATAACAAGCGATTTACAAAGCAACGATATCGATAAGTTTACGATGAATTCACTCTTGAACGTTCTTTTCTAAACTAATGCCATTTTATGTTATGTCCTACAGGGACAGATCGAGGGACAGACATAGAAGATAAAGTTACGGCTTCGCACAGATGTTTTTATTACTTTCCTATGATTATAATGTAGTAATAAACATGTGATGCATACCGAATTTCATTTTCGTAATAAATAATTAAAACAAAAAGAGAGAGAAACGAAGCAGATAGCTGCAATCGTGAAGATTAGTTTAGTATAACTATTAATGAGTATGTTTAGTGACTATTATAATTATTCGTGAATGTGTCACATTACAACTTTATCAGTATCACTTCAATAATTTTTTAAGGGACTACTTTTAACACTATTCTACACTTATATGCAATATGTTTGATCAGTGAACTTCATTATCCTTGTAGAGTGAAAGTATACTTTATCGCACTGGTACCAATTTTATTTCAAGTATACTCAGACAAGTATATTTATGTTTGTATGATTTTTCTTTTTCCCTTTTTTCGTTTATATCTAATCGCTTATAAAATGACCTAAAAATGTCATAAACGTAGCATGCGTGTATTTTCCATATAAATTATTGTAAATTAAACATTTGCAGTAGAGATTCTCTTTTATTTTATGTCAGTCACAAATAAAATGTATTTACTGCTATAAAAGCAAGCCTTTTTCTTTAGTTGTTGATATACAGTTTTGTTCATTGTATTCTGTGAATCATTTTCAATCCACACTGCCTTCCTTTATCAAAGACATGGCAAGGTAAGTGACACATTTTTATTTTTGCATGGTTTTTGATGCATGATTTATTTTGCATGTTCTTTTTTTCAGTATTCATCATCAATAACAATACATATATTAAATATTTATTTACATTATACTAATTTATGCAATAAAGTTGTTGGGGATTAACGTATATTTATCTGATTTTTAACTAACATTCTTTTATTTTGTTAGATATAACTGTTACGATTATCATAATATCGACAGTCGTTAATTTTAGCGCCAGGAAACGACCAATTCCATATCATCGACCTACTCCAACACCACCTTCGTCACCGAGTAGTTCAGATAGCAGCAGACATAGTAATTGGTCAAGTCCAAGTCATCGATCAAGTTGTTCTCCGAGTCGAAGTCCATCATACACGCGTTGAAGCGATCAAGCGGATCCCTAAAGACTAGACGTTCCTTTTATGTATCAGATTTGGAATGGTGCGGATCATGGAGATCCTTCGATGCTTTTTTCTTACGGTCTTACGTCATGTTAAATGGTGTTTATAATGTTGGAAATTGGCGCAATTGTAAAGAAAGGTTTCACTGTATTTTTTCGTATCAGAAAGGTACAAAGATAATACACCATTCTGAGTTTGGTGCATGATCTTTAGATCTTTGTAAATTCTTAATATGCATTCACATGTCTGATCTTGTAACTTAATAATACTCATTGGTGATGGTTCGCCATAATGCCATCAGCTTCAGTATTAGTAACACTAACGTTATTTCTATTGCTCCATTTTTATTTTAGTTAGATAGGTAAGAATTATTTTAGGTAAGAATGATTTTAATGTACTTACAGCATGATATTCATATGGATATATGATTTATTACTAGCGAAACATATTCTCAAAAAAATGAGAGATTTAAATTTGAAATTTAAATTATTCATTATTTAATTTTGTTAATTGAAACAAGATTTGGAAGCTAAAAGTGCAAGAGCAATCAGAAGAGATATTTTAATAGTAGGATCAATATATGGCAAAATTTTATAACAGTCATTTTTGGAAGTACATTATCTTCATTAATTATGTTGTCTCACGATCTCGTGAATTTTATGTCTTCATAAAATAATGTTTTTCTAAGTACTTAAGCAATAAGAAGGCAATGATAATTATGTATAAGCATCATGAACTGTGTTGATTCCAGCTTCTTAAGATCTCGCATTATTATTCAATAATAATTTTATTATTTGAAGATTTATTTAAAACTACTCTAGTAGTTCAACGTCCGCGTGATAATTTAATTATATTGTTTGTTATACAAACACCAGCTAGTCAAATTTTAGTCATTCCATTAGTAATTAATGTACTTTACTGAAACATCCTTCGAATTGATCTATTCATTTTTCAAGGAAGTAATAATTAATATTTTAGTGCAATGTTCTACATCTGTTCCTTTTGTATATAGATATTACTGTGCTTAGCACTGTGCTCATTTGCTATATTGATTTATTTATTTTCTGACTTGTATATTTGTTTATTTATTTATTTATTTATATCACGAATAGCTAGTCATTTATCAATTTCAAAGACAAGAAAGTGTATAAAAGTGATGTTAAACTTTTAAACTTTCATTTACTGGCAATACTCAATTTATCTGAATGCTAGTTAGAAAGTTTTCATTTGGCTGTAAGGCCAGGCAGCGTACCAAAAGACATAATTAGATTAGTCTTGATTATTCAAAGTTAAGTCTTGAAAATGTATGTATAGGGTTAACAAATCATATTTGAAAAGTCTACATTGTTTATAATTAGGAAGAAGAACTGTAGAATTAGCTCTTGCATTATGACTGACTCAGTTTTATTGGGGGAAAAAAAAATGTCAATTGCTATGGTGTTGCAATATTAATTCTCCTCTGATGCATATCTATAAAACTGACAAAAACAAAAATACTTATCACGAAACACTTGTTTTATAGGATTATTATAAAATCTGAAAAATTCAATTTATTCTTTGATTAGTGCGATTTACAATATTATAAAACTCTAATAAATATAAAGTGGAAGTTGTTTATACAAACGTGCAAAAGAGAAACTATGTTATACTTTGCACACCATGGCTTTTGATTTTAATATTTATTATTCATAATTTACAGCCATCGAATGTTACCATCGTTGAAATGAAAGAAATTCTGATTATATCTGTAATATACTCTGTATTGTTGTTGTGTGATTAAATTAAAAAGCTTAAAATATTTGTTTCTTCTTTCATAAAGTGCATATAAAATTTATTTATACCATAATCATTCTTATACTATAACTTACAAACTATTAAAGAATAGTGTATAAACGCACTGTATATAATATAGAATAATACAACAAAACAGATTAAATTGTTTAACATTGGAATAAGAAATTATTTACATAATTTACATACAAAAAAAAATATAGTGCTCAACAAATATAGATTTCATAAATTCATAAAAACTAAATTTCTATTATATCCATATATTAGTTTCTTGTTATATTTATGTTATTTTGTGGCTTTTGACTGTTTAGAACGTTGTTGCGCAAGATATATAGTCCAAACAAGACCAGTAAGATTTACCATAAGGACATGCAACTAAAAAGAAATTGTTAAATGTATATTAATTTTCAATCACTAAAAAGGCAGTTTGAATTATTAAGAACTCAGGCAATAGAACTTACTATTGGTGGTACATATTTTAAATTAATAAATTGAAGCAACGTCAAATATTTTAAATTTGCAGTAACTACTGGCCAATATAATTTTTTCATTTGCTTCCAAGCATTATCGTGTGAATTGCCCTGCACGAAGTGAATTTAAGTTTGAATGACTAGAAAAGAACAATAAATGACAGAAACAAATTGACATAAATAAATCATACCTCAAATATAGACAACATGTACAATGCTAGTGCCTGATAACATGGTGTATATAAACACCTTTCTATCAACAAAAGTAATAAAGGATTTCTTACAAATAGATGTATATATGTATAAAAATAATGTGGAAGTGGGCCTCCAAAAAATAGCCTGTAAAAGAATATTTTATTAAAACAAAGAATTTTCAGATGAAAAATTATACTAACTGTACTTGACTACTTGATATTTAAACTTACCCAAAGAAAGCAAATGCAAGAAAACTATCTTCATTGAAACGTTTTACACCAGAAATTTTTTGTGAGATAAAATTCCCAAAAGCTGCGATGACACAGCTGAGGAACGAATGCTTTATTTTTAAAATACCATTTAAAAATTTGTGTTCGCTATAACGTACCTTGTGATCGCTTTAGTCTTCAGTGGACTCGTATAAAGACTTTGAAAGTAAGCAGCAGCAAGTTGATATATAAAATTTGTAGGCTTAGAAAGAGCCATCTTGATTGCTTTATTCCTCTGTATTAAATAAATGATAAAAAAGGGACGAGAGTCAAACGTGATATTTCGTAAAACACGAACCGAACTGTCTGATAACAGTAAATTATAGTGGATAATACAAACAGTTAAATACAACACGTACAAGTTTCGTATAACCTTCGCATAACGTAATTAAAAAAAATTAAAATTATATTGCAATAAATCGAATATGTAAAACATTTCATTATTTATGCAATATTATAATTTGACAAATGTTACAATTTTGTGGTCATAGTACATATAGCATAGTACATATAGCATATTAATTGTGATACAAGATAAAATATAAAATAAATAAAACTAATAAAAACTGAACAGTTACGTTGTTTTTATGTACGTACTGAATGTTTCATAATACTTTTTATATACTCAGTAACACATGTTTAATGTATACGTACTATCTATATATATATACGTATTTCCTTGGTAAAGTTCAAGTTAGGTTAAAGAGGTTAAGTTGAGCATGATAAGCATGATGAGCATGATGTACTTAATATAATTATGTATAAAGTGTTTGTTAAATATTTAGAACATGGCTCAAGGAAAATTAAAAGTGAAAGCTAACGTACCATCAACGATAAAGGGGAAGAATAAAAATAAAAATACTCGTGCTATTCAACGGCGAAATAGTAAGTATTTTTTTTATAAAACAATGTTGTAAGTAAATTATATATTACTTTATTTACAAAAAAATATTTGAATTCTCTTATTTATAGATGCACCTATTCAGCATAAAAAAAGGAAGTTTGAAGAAATACATAAGTTAAAACAAATGATTACAAAAACAGTTAACAAAGCAATGGAAAATGAATTAAGAGAAAAAGCTTTGGAAGGAAAAATGTCACTTACTAAGAAGGAATCAGCTATTTCGAAAAAGAAGTAGTTTATTTAAAAGTTGATAATAAAAGTATTTTTCATTTTTACTGAGGTGATAAATGTAATGTGAATAAAATGTTATATTATAAACTACACTATAAAGTTTTTTATGTAATACTACACTTTACCACATTTGTGAAGAATAGAAATAAATAAGCAAACTATCTTGTTATATAAAATTTATTGTAAAAGGAAATGATGAGAAAAAGAATGAAGTCATTCATTTCTTAAGATTTAAGATTATTATTTTAATTTAATTTTATATTGTTATTTCAGAGGATAATTCTGAACATGAAATCAATGGCACAGTGACTTATAGAATATAAATATAGAAAAAGAAAATATTAACTTTCAATGCATTTGTAAAGCATCCCACAATAAATTACTCTTTTTGTGCGATTATTTGACAAGAGTTTCATAGAAGGCACATAAGTTTCATTCTTAATTGATTTACATTAGTTCGTTGATAATGCGCTAATTACAAAAATAAACATTATTTCACAAGATATTTTACATAACTCATATAACAACATACAAAATTGTGAGTTTCATTTGATAAATGTACTAAATTTTAATATATTATCTCTTCTTAATAACATTCCACTCTAGATCACATCAATTAAGGTTACGCATCATATTTTATATGTGTTGAACAAATATATATCTTTCTAAGTAAGTACAAGATCGTTTGAAATATTGTTCGAACATTACGGAGAAGCTACCTGCAATATTAAATATAAATTATAAATTAAACAGCATATTTTATTTTTATATATTTCTAGCAAACGTTCTATTTACCACTAGCAAATGTCCACTTTGTCTGTTTTTACTAATGGTTGGAGTTGTACCAGTTCTAAATTCAATCACACCTTCTTTCCCACTGACTAGCTTATGTGAAACTCTGAAAGACAATTTTAGTTAAACATTTAGCATATTTGTCACTATTAGAATAAACTAAATTTCATTTTGTACTTACGATTCTGTATTAACAATTTTGAGAATATTCGGATTATTAGTGATGTCAATTGCTTTTGTTAATGCTTCTATGATATGTGGTACCTCCAAAATTAAGTCACCCTAAACAAAAGGTAAATAAAAATCAAGAAATAGTAATAGTTTATTTATATTTTTTTAATAATGGCAAACCTTGTCTTTTTTTAATTCGGGTGGTATCCTAACAATTAATAAATTATCCGATTCTCCTGTAACTACCAACTCTTCAATGGATTTATAAGGAAGTCGATGTTTCAGTTTGAATGTTTTTAAGGTATCTAAAATATACACGGCATATTCTGTTAAAATTAGTACCCTTTCACGCGGTTTGTAACCATGCCGATCATATTTAATAACAGGAGTCGCATACTAAAAAATAATATAAATAAAAATTATTATCGGGACTAAAATTTCAAAAACATAAGTTTCAAACATGAAAAACTTATTACTTTTATAGTTTCATTTCTAGGAAGATGATTAACTGTGAAGCTTTCTCTCAGCGCATTGTATTCGGGACCAAGTCGATCATTTTGGAATCTTGGTCCGAAGCTCTTTGCATACGATTTCTTTTTGCCTTTAAAAAGAGATTCAGCTAATATTTTTAATTCAAACTGTTTTTTATTTTCTTTTGACAAAGCCAGTCTATATTCCCGAGCTTTCCATTTTTTGTATATGACGCGCAAATGTTCTGAGGCCTACATTGATTATTATTCATTAACATGGTTATTATTCTTTAAAAAAAATATTCATTTACAACAATTAAATAATCGTTTATCTTACTTCTCGACAAGAGTATGGACATGGAGGCCAATAATTGTTCAAAACGCCAACTGGAAGTGACTTAGAGAGCTTGATTAACCATTGAGACTTTGCTAGCTCGATAAAAGCAGTGTTAATCTCTGTTGGTGGCCCATTTCGTGTAATAAATCCTTCGATAAATCTATACAAAGTTATTCTGATTTATTGTATTTTGTTTAGAATGTGGAAAATATTAGATAAAATAATAGAATTGATTCATAATACCGTCGAATAGTAATGACTGCTTTTCGTCTTCTTTCAGCTTCTTGTTTTGCCAACCATCTTCGAATATATTTTTGAAAAACTACTGCCGCTTTTTTCATGTTTAGATATTTTCGCCTTGTTAGTATGCATTTCCATTTGCTTTGAATAATAGCAGCTATTTCGTGTTTCTTCATCTGGAAGGCATCTTCCGTATCGAACAATGTCTTAGGGAATCGAATGAACAATTTTGTGCTATGGAATGGATTTTATCCAGTGTTAGATGCATTAAAAAAATGGTTTATATAACTTTTTATTTGTCTATCAGTTCTTACTTGCCCATCCTATATTCATCTTGTTCGTAGCCAAGATGACAAACGAGCAGCTGAACACCTTCTTTAGCGGAACCGTAATAGTTTGGCCATGTTTGTGGACATAGAGATTTATAACGTTGTAAGAATTGTTCGTACGGTCTTCTATAGGCAAAACCAGCTCGTCTTACTCTTAAATTTTCCATAAGACCTAAATACTTTACTTGATGCAGTATAATTTGCTCATTGAATTGATCTAAAATAATATTTAAGATAAGATTTGAAATATACGAAATATCCTTTTAATTAAGCAGAAATTATTGAAACTTACTGGCCATTTTATAGTCATTGGGTTTGATACAACGGATATAAGAAGGTTCTTTGCCCATAAGAATTTCCACCAGATTATTTAAACTGTTTTTAAATTGCGTAATGGCAGTGTCTGGTCGTTTTTTGCTAGTTAAATCTTTCACATCAAACACGTTCTACAAAATTATAAATTTTAATATACAGAACCGAAAAAATACTATACATAAATCTCTCTCAGCGAATGTACCTTAATAATTGAATTCGTTGTGTGCGACATTACTTCACGTAAATCTCTATACAGTAAATCATTATTCTTTTCAAGAAATCCACGAACGTTGTACGTTACCTCGCCAGCATAATGTACTAATCTAAACTCCTAAAATATGCAATTACGTCAGAAAAAATTATTAGAAGATTACATAGCAGATCAAAAAGTTGATATCTTACATCACGTCCCATAACTTTTTGTGTTTGCAAGTCTGCTTTCATATGACTTATGTAATGAGGATGATTATTCAAATTGACATTTAATTTTTCCAGGAAGCTCAAATCTGTTGGTTCTCCTGGACGGAGACATTCCTCATCCATCAAAGATATTATACCTTGAATAAAAAAATATCATAAAACAATATATTTACTATCTTCATTTTCTAAGATTTTAAATTACTACCTTTATACTTTTCTTCAATTAAATCGCAAATGACTTTGTTATTAAAATAATGAACATTTTCCCACGTTATTCCTTCTTTCAGATACTCCTCTTGCTCCGACTTCAACGTCAATTGTATAAAAAGTTGTTGCAACTTCTCATTACAGTAATTTATACAAAATTGTTCAAAGCTATGAAACGATATCTTTAATCAATCACCGCCAATGAAAGAGATTATTTTTGCTAATAAATATTATTTAATTTCATGGAGCGTTTACCTGTTTTTCTGAAAGATTTCAAAACCGTAGATGTCCAAAATTCCTATGACCATCTTGCTACGTGGATTGTTAACGGGCTGCAAGGATTTATTCAATCTGGTCACGAGCCACGTGAACAGTCTGTCATACACAGCTTTCGCCAACGCATCCCGTGCATAAATTGCGAATTCTCTGTTCAATGGGGAAACGACCACGTCGCCGTGGGCGTCTATGGTGCGATTTGTAAAGGCTTCCGCCAATTGCCTTATGTTGCAACCCAATAACTGCGAATTGAAAAATTGCAAATAACTGGTCAATCAATATCCACCAAGCAAATCGTAAAAGATTCAAAAGTAAGTTCATTATTTATTTTACTATTTTATGCGTTGTGTGAATGTTACAGACTTACAGCGGCAACTGCCTCTACGGAAGCTGGTTTTAAAATTTGCGCGACACCATCTTCCTCAGTAAAACCAACGTTTCCCATGTGCAATACGGATGCAACTATTGCGAATAAATCATCTTGTTCCTGCTGAGTCATTTCCATGGTCTTCATCGCTTTTATTACTTCATTATACTGAACAGCATCGTCTATAGTGTCTATGGTGCCTTTCGTCTAAAAATCATATGTGTTTTACAGTGTGTTTTACAATGTGTACATTATAATAGTCGGTCGATTAGAAAGCTTACCCCGTTGCTCATATAATAGTACGTATCTAAATTTCTCTTGAGGTACAATTTTCGTAATGTTTCTTCGCTTGCTCCGGCTAGTAATTGATAGAATATGTGGAAATTACGCTCTCCTGAAAATTGATGCACCACTCGCGACTTCTCGAGTAGATAATTCAAAATGTTCCCACCGATTGGATCTCCCTGAAAACGTGTTTGATTTTATTTACTCATTTTATTTTTCTCATATACAAATAGATATATATATATGTGTGTGTTCATATCGTTCATAAGTATCTGAATATTTTAGTTGATTCGCAACAATTCTTAAATTTAATTGAAGTATTAATATTAAGGTAAACAAATAAAGACAATGAAACAATTCTTTCATTTGTACCTGGAAGTTAAATTGGATATCCATGTACTTGCCGAAACGGGACGAATTATCATTGCGATTAGTTTTTGCGTTTCCGAAAGCTTCGAGCACCGGATTGCTACCGATTAATTTATCATTTACTTCTTCCACTTGTTTCTTGTGTCCGGTGGCGGCAGCAATGAACTCTAACACCTTTTTCGAAGCTTCGGTTTTTCCTGAACCGGATTCGCCTACACAATTTCAGTTCCAAAAGTATTTAATTTATACCCAATAGATGAGCATTTGTATTTTTTTAAGAAAGTTCCCTCTTAGAAAAATTTTAAATCACGAGTTGAATGAAAATTTTAAGTTTCATAATTTAGACTGCATCTTAAAATTTTTATAAAGATAATTAAATTAAAAAATGAAACTCATATGGAAATTTGTTTTATCTATTAAATATTAATAAATACTTCGGATATCATATATTTTTAGATATTATGTAGATTTTACATATTTCTGTTTATTACAACAGTTAGACTCAACCTTGGAATTGCAATTAATTTGCTTCCTACCAGAGATGAGAATACATTGATCCCGATTCTCCTTCAACAAAGATTGATAAGCGGTATCAGCGAGTGCAAAGCTGAAATGAAACAAAAAATTTCGAATTATTAATCATTTAGACTGGGAGATAAAACACGTTATAATTCAGTATCTTACATGTGTGGTGGAGCTTCGAAGAAATTTCTTCCATGATAGTATTGAATGACTTCCGAGGTGTAAATCGGTAATTTCTTATAGGGATTCACTGATACCAGCACTTGACCAATATACGTCTGAAAAAATAGTAAAACTTCGTTACTTAGTTTGAACAGATTAAACTCTTTGTGAACGCGAAGGTAGCTCGATTTGTTAATGAAATTATCACGGAAATTAACACCTGTTTGAAGCACAGCTAATTGAATTAGTAAATTTTCAGTAAACGTATAACCGCTTCACAAATCGAAGAAAGAACTGTGTCTTTTTTAATCTATAGAATGTCAAATAAATATAATCTCGTATTTTTAAATCTTGACATTTAAAGTCATTTCTTTTGGCAATGCTTTGTCATATACTTGTGACAATGACTTTGAATCAACAATTTCAATCCAAATCTGTTGTTGTCTGTACGATAATAATAATCTAACTAGAAGTTCAAATATTTATCGAAAAGACTTAAAAATTTCTAAACTTTCTATAAATAAATTCGAGCTCCATTTTTCTCATCATATACATCTCCATAAGTGATTTTAAGTAAAGTAACTTTGATCAATTGCAAGCATTGTTCGCAACTAAACTGAATATAGAAAGAAACTGAACCCAGACTTCTGGGTAATTGGCCTGAGAATTTCTTGGAAAAAGAACGTCTTTGTGGAAGATCTTCTACTCACATAGATCAGATTCTCATTGAAGCGCTTTCGCAAATTGTCGATAAACGCGTCCTCGCTCTCAAAGTTCTCAAGGAGAACGAAGTCCTGGACACCGACGCGATCACGCTCGTGCAGACCACGTTCCATGTTCTTGCGTAACTCGTGGTGAGTCTTGGGCACTTCCGGTGCCTTGCGTTTGCCGGAACTTGTAACACCACCTCCAGTGTCGGATACCGGCTCTGACGCGCTATAATAAGTCAGGATGCAAGTCAGTTTAGTAGACACATATGACATTTTTCAATTTCTCAGCGCATCATCCTTTTTCAATGTAGTGGTAACAGTTTTTACCAAAGACCGGCGAGTTCCATTAAAAATTTACAAAGTCTGATTTTTGTTTCGTATGAAGAAAGTCGTCAGTAACTATGAATCCATAAAAAAGATAGAAGTATCAGATATAAAGGAACTTATTTAGAAAATATATTTAATATTAAATATTTAATATTTATATTTACAGAGGAATATATTTAAACTTATCAATAAATATTAAAAGTCACACGACGTTACAATAATGGCCATTATAGTGTTAGAGTACTGATCATGTATATTGTTTTTTTTCAATTCATTTATTGTTCACAAAGTTTCTCCAGAGTAGATAGCTGTTGTCTGTTCGCATGTAATGATCGATAGGCACTGAGATTTGTGAAATTGGTTACGACCGAGACGTACGTCGATTTCTCGCGAATGTTACACGGCACCGAACACGAGAAAGTGCAAACTGCAAGTATTGTTCGATCGCCGGAAACGAAATCAACACCCTGAACTTCGACAGCGATTCACGCGATCGGTGTCGATTTCCTGCGTGCGCGTGCGGTCACATCGGCCAACGACACGGATACGCGCCCATAGAAAAATAGTAAAACAGGATAGATCATCTCGCCTCTCTCCTCGTGCTATCAAAATATTTCGATCTCTATATTCTACATAGTTATTATTACCATGTTCAAACTTTCTTGCAACTTGAAAAACTAAAAAAGTAAAAGACATTCTGGTGTTTTAACGGACTGATCTAATTTTTACAATGAAAGTTTGTTACGTCAAAAGGAAAATTCCAATTTAGTTAATTTTTGTTGTATATATTTTATAATATTTCTTTGTAATGTTAAAATAGATAATATTGTCAATTAAAATATATTATTATTAGGTATTATATAATTCTGCAATGTGATCAAAATTGCATTCATAATTACAGAAATTTCTTTCAAATAAGAATCGTAAGAATCAATGTATTAATTACGTAAGAGCTGCGCTATCCTCTGTAGTATCAACAGAATAACGAGTGATAAAGTTGCTGATTAGATACCGAAACAATGTTGATAAACGGCAAGAGATCGATAAAGAGTTTTAACACAGAAAACAATGTAATTTTGTAATGTATGTTCGAGTCTTTCAATTAGGTACAACAACCAATTAGGCTAACTTTACTTTGGTCGCAAATATGAATAGTCTGCTTTGAAAATTATTGCGTAGGCAATAAACAAATAAAGATAACAACAATTCTGTGACTGTAACTCTCGTGGAGCTATGCACTATAAGATAATGACTTACAATAATAATGATACACTTAGCAATACATTTAATTCACAATTGGTTCTAGCGACTCGGCGTTATAGCTCTTCACTTTTAAACCTCCAGCGACAGACTAAAACGCCCGACTACTGAAAAATCCAGGTAGAAGACTGTCAATCAGATACAAAGAAGCAGCATGGGCTACTTTTACCCCACCTTCACGACCCCGGGGTTAAATCAAACTTCGTTCCTTCGTATTGTGCAAAGTAGGGTGTGTTCCTCCCTTTCATAACCCTGCCTCACCACTATGATATAGTTTATACATCTATCTATATGGAACACGAAATTTGATGAACCTTTATCGTATCACACATCCAAGTATAACATTATAAACTACCGCAGTCAACATCAATCACAAATTGCAGTTGCAGCGTTAGAAATTATCATAATGAACATAAATTATAATTGCAACATTACAAGCTAATGTAATTTACTTGACAATAAATTTTCTAATACAAAAAAAAAAAAAAATAAATTGAGCTTAAGAATCAATAAATTAGTTCATTAAGGATATTATGAACTATAAATTTCTTGAAATTACGGAATTTGGATTAAATATTAATTCACGATCTCGATATTAGAAAATAGAATTTGATAAGATAAATTGATTGGAAAGAATGATAAATCTTCCTTAATAGCTCAATATCTTTGCTCAAGTGTACGAATTTTGTTGTTAGAATTAAATGTCATAAAAATAAAAAAGAAGATAAATTTCTATAATTCCTGTAAAAGAAGATAACACGGAACATGAAAGATTAATTTTATTACTAAGACAGAGTTTATCGCAGACACTTTTTTTTTTTTGTAAGAACGACAGAGGAATTTCGTGGAACTTACCCCATGTTTCAGCAGTGTCCTTACACCCTGTGCAACCAACAGATTAATGAACTAAGCGCTCAAGAGTTATTGTTATCGCGTGAGTATAGAACCAGAGCTGGTGCTCTCGCAACTGATTGCTCGTTGTACTTCCCTGCGAAATCTAGCGATAGATCATGTTTACGATAAGATACGCAGCCTACGTGGAAAGTCGATCTCAATTTCGTTCGATAATCTTCCGTGATCGACTGGTTTTTCATTCAAGTTCCGATTTTTTCATTTAATTCTCAACTGCCCTCAACGATAGCGGAAGAAATCAAATATTATATAGTACGTATACTGATAAATCTTGATACAACATTTATTCCAATGATACTTCCAGTCATCGTTTTATGCAAACGAAAGGATTGCACCAATTTCTCGAATCGTATTCAATTTTTTCTTTCACTTCGAGTGTGTATCTAAAAGTAGTAAATTCTGCAGATATTTTAAGATAAACATACTTTTCTTATATTCTTGTTTTGTTCCTTTTCGTGATTACATTTAAACATTTTGGTCAATTTCAAGAGTATATAAATATAATATAACAAATAACAAATTTATTATATTATACGAGTCATATCAAACTCAAGTTCTACGTTTATTAAATCTAATTCCTGCTCCAAGGTGCAATTAAAAATTGGCCAATTCTAAGCAAATTTTAATTCCGAACAAATATTACTTTACGCAGGCGAATTTTATTATAAAATTATATTCGAATGTGTTCTAATTCGTATTGTATCATTATTGTATATTGCATTCAATCCTTTCGCATGAAAACGCGATAAAACGAAACGTCAGCCAAGATATCACGAATAATCTGACGTAAGATTTTTATATACATCGTCTTGATTAGATTCTCCGCTTTATTAAAGTTTAAATCTGTTTTCCTGGCGTGTTTAACGTAATACATTACTTGTATTTTACTTAATATGATATATCAAACAATTCTTTCAAAGGTGTTCTTTCACCTGTATAAAACGAAAGGTTACGCAAGCGTCGCAACTTGCGATTTTGTGTTCCAATTAATCTCACGATCCAATTAAAGCGCGACGCTGAGAGGAGTAGCTAATTGCTTCGAATCCCCTTGCGACACGTTTTCACGCGTATCCTTTCGTAACGTGTTTCACATTTTTCATCTGTTTCTTTGTAAAAGAGAAACTAACGATCGAGTGATTGCATCGAGTGATTGCAAGCGAAATATTGTGAATACTTTGAAATGTATCGAAGAAAAGAAAAATTTCCAATTAACAACGAAAATATTCCTTTCGAGATTATCAAATTCCAAAGTATCATTAATGATTTCTTTCTATTTAAACAGAAATAAGAAAAAAGATATTGCGCGATTAAAAATATCTTTCTCCGACAAGGGATTTATTTCCAAAGTTACATCTTACATCTTTTTTTTTTTTAGAAAACAAATTAATTCAGATGAAAATGTTAAATTAATTAAAATAAAACAAAGTGACAATGAGTCTGTTGGGCATTCGAAGACCCTACACTGCTATATTGCTTTCTTATCGATGATTAGCTTTTATCAAAGAATCGTAACGTTTTAATTAAAAACGAAGAAGATATACTCGAACGACTCGTGCATTCTATATCTACGTTCCTCTATCTCTCGACACCGAGAGACTTTTCAACTTGCAACTATTTTTTCTCCACTTCGTTGCACAATCGAAAGCCATTAAAAAAATAATAATAAAGTTTCGATAAATCGCACGAGAAGTAATCACGAAATAATTTAACTGCAGAGAGGGATTTTTGTGCGTGAGACCGTCTCGTGTGTCTCGATCGGTCGAGATCCATTTCTTCGTTCACGATTATTTTTAGTTTCCTCGAGCTTCCCTTCGTGAAAAAATACTCGACGGCTGTGACTAAAGTACTGGAAAGCGTCTCGTAGCCTCGATTTTTTTAAAACACGTCATTCTGCGTTCTTCGTTCCTTATCGAGTCATGAATTGGTAATTGGACGTTACGTATTACATATCGACTTTTACCGGTACGTTTCACTCTTAAAACTGAACGTTCCTGCTTTAAATACTACGACAACACGATCTCACACTGCCTTTAGGAACTCCTTCGATTCCGTATTCACGATCCACAATTTAGAAATTTCGTTTCTTTATCGGTAATCGTAAAAAAATTCGTTTCTTCCTACGGGTGATTTTAATTCTTCGTTACGAAAATGTTTCTTCCTGAGAAGAAATCTCTCCAAAATTATTGTTACATTTTAATTTGAACACGCCAATTATCAAACGATGCACATTTATAAAAAAAAAAAAATTCTTCCTTCGTAAAAGATATTTTCCTAAAACAACAGATTCAACTTTTTTAATTTTAAACATGCACCAATCGTTAAATCATTATTTTCTTGCAAAGGAACCTCATTTAAAGATGTGTTCCTGGAACGATCGAGGCTGTCGTTTCGCTTAATCGTCACGATCGATAAATTATTGACTCTAATCGTCACTAATCAACGAGCCACCAGATGTTGGAGCAAATTAAAAGCGTCACTTCTGATTCCGTTAATTCGGTTTTAAACGATCGTACGTAGAATTTGCCACACCGAGTTCGAGCCGCGATTGACGCGTTTCACCGGGAAGATCGAGACACGCCGGAGGATCGGTTCACCAACGGCCGTTACTCAACAACGACTTAACAGTGTCCACCTTCGGTTTATCACCTGCTATACGCAACTTCTCCTACCTCCTCTCTGCCGCTGCTTCATCCGTCACTGATACGCCAATAAATCTAGGCGAAAAATGTATCCGACACAGCTGTTCAGTTCTTTTTCATTTTTTTCTTTTTTTAAAGAACATTTCTCTCTCCTCTTTTACGTTTGGTATATAGGTCTTTGTGAAAGTGTCGACTGAGGTTTACATTTGAGACTCGTTTAAAAGTGGAACTTTTGTAAAATTCTTTTTTTCCTCTTTTTTCAATTTTCTCTCAATTTTCTAAGTCTTTTGAGAGATGATTCATAAATGATTTGAGTTTGAGACTGTTTGAGACTGTTTGAGAGATGATTCATATTTTTTATTTTAAAGTTATTTGTTGTACGATACGAAGAAATTATTGTTAATTATACGTTAATATCATAATTTAGTAGAAAATCTTTTAAAAGCAGCCAGTGATATTTGATTTTGGAATTTAATATTTGCGAATTGTGGAAAATTTTACTCCGAGAATTGGATATTTTTTTTGCCCTTCTAGAATAGAAAATCAGAAAGTAATTTATAAAAGCACTAGAACTTTGAGGCTCGTTTAAAAGTGGAGTTTTAACACTTGCGAGTGATGGAAAATTTTACCTCTTATCCTGAAGTTATTTACAGGAAATAGATTTTTCGCTGTTCTTTTTGATACGAAGAAACTTGTGCGTTAACGCCATTTGTAATATAAATTACTTTCAATATCAATTGAATTACTTTTACAGCACCAAAAGAAGAAAAAAAATGAAGAGAAAACAGAAAAATGCATTCTGTGTAATGCCAAAAAATAAATAATAGGCATCGGGAAAGCAGTATGCGTATAATCTAATCTAATCTGTTCACATTTTTCGTCCAGATCTGTTCAGACGGCGTGTGCAATTGTAACGACAGTATTTGCAGCGGCACAAATACATTATCATTCCTTTCGACTCGTTATCATCGCATTTGTCCGTGTATAACCTGCGTTTGTGTTAATTTAAAGGGACGTTGCGTTACCGTGAGGAATTTCCAAGATATCTCGCAACGAAGAAGAAAACAAAATTCTTTTTTTTATTTGCAATATTATTTTATTTGCAAATCTCGATTCGATATATTTCGAAGTGAAGTTTTACCGATTTCTGAATTATTATCGACAGTCGGAGTAACTTCAGAAGAAAACGAAAAGAAGGAATCGTCACCGACGGATAAAATAACAATGGCCATTTAAGAACAATCGCGGCGAACGCTACGCGAATACTGGGAAAAACAAGCCACCAGAAAATACAGATGAAATACACGGAGCTTCTGGCAAATGCGTTTCGTGACCTCGTTCTTATCGATACGAGGAGTCAATCGATGACGACTCGAAGTTCCCCGACTGCATTATGCAAATTCCGATTCTTTCCCTCGCGTCAACAAACATTTATTCCAATCAAATATCACTTTTTGGATGATCGATCACTTTGACGTTGAATGATAAGATACAGGTACGCTCACGTTTACAAGTTAGAACCGTTTTTTTCATTTTTGTGGTGATTTTAAATTCTTTCGCAGATCTTTCCAAGAAGTAGTAATAATATTTATATTATTATTAATAGAGACATGTTGTGATGTACAATTTATACAGACTGTTGCCATATATATTCAAAAATGAAATTTGTATGAACATCGTAGTTATAAATTTCACTTCTAAATATAATTAATAATTAAATTTTGAAAATTCGTTTAAACCTTCATACAATTTTTTTCTATGAATTGATAAGTTATTACAAAAATAAAGACCATAAAATTATGAGATTAGTGCTGCTCTTAATTAATTTTTTATCAGTTTAAGAGTCGATAGCTTTCTAAGTAACTTAGCTCGATTAATATAAGTTTCACTTTGAAAGATTGATCTCCTTCCTTCCAAAGATCACAAGAAACAAACAATCTAACAAACACATCTTATCAATTAGTTCTTTTTTCTCAACGTTCGAGCCGATTTTCGCATCGAAATGTTTTATCCGCAGATAAAAATAGCGTCCAGTTAATTCGTAGATAAAAGTCAGTTGAAAGAGGGATTGATTTGTTGCTCGTATCCAATCAATCCTTTTTGCCAACGGGTCAACGACTCGGGGCCGAGCACAATAACTCGTACTCGATAACATCCGTCACAATAACTCTATAAATCTCGGGACACTTTCCGCGAATCGGAAGTCATAATGCTGTCGCTTCCACTTCTGATACTTGATGGAACGTGTACACGTATGTATGTAAGTGCACACGAGTTGTTCTTTCGCTGCATCGGAAATGAGATGATCATCTACATGGCATAGAAACATCTTGATGAAACTTCTGCTCGGCTCTTTGTCGAGAAGATCGTTCCTTTTCTTCGTGTGAGATCTTTTCTTCGAGCGGGTGAATAGAGAAAATGTAGCTGGGGTACATAAATAACTTGTAAATGAAGGAAAAACAGTGGTATTTTAATTGGTTTCATTATTACGGCAGGAAGCATTGAATATATTAAAATTTCGTTTTCCACTTTTATGTTGTCTGAGATTATTTCTTCGGAACAGAAGAAAACAAACTGGACTGAGTGTTTTTCGAAGAATTTTATTTTCCCTTATAATTCTCTTTGCAATTACTGAATATATCGAATAATAAATAAATAAATAAATATTAAAATTGTATGAATAAATGAATAAACGAATAACAGTTTGAATGAAAAATAATTTTTATCTTAATGATCATTATTATCTCAATCATCAATTTGTGTTTAAGATTTTAGTAAATAAATAAATATGAAAATCCCCACTCGAACCTATTTATTAAAATAAAGTTATTAACCCCTTAACCTATGGATACGTGTGAGACTCGTACTCTTGTACTCGTACGGCCCGTAGTACATCGTTCCAAATGTAAATATTACGGGCATGGCCCCCGGTACAATGATCGGACCAAATGTAAATATCACGAGTCGTGCGACGGTCGCGCTCGTGTTAGATTCTTATTATCTCTTTGTATCGTAATCAGTTACATGTTATTCTCGGTCACGTTCGCACGTTGAAATATATTTTCTTAGATATTAGAGAAGAATCCCCACAAGATGTTTTCAAAAAGAAGATTTTGTGAGAGTTATGTTGATACTTTTGCTACCGAAAGTAACAATAGTGACATTACACGTTCTGTGCGAAAAAAATGCAAGCGATTAGTTATCGATGATATCTCTGACGAAGATCAACTACCAGAGCCCTGGATTTGGAAAGAAATAAGAAATAGTCGAAAAATCTGGAACTATACGATGACTCCTGACGTAAAAATTTTCGTACGGATATACCAGAGAGACTGCACGCGAAACATTGGGCTCATTTTCCTAAACATATTTCCTAAACAATAGCATCAAAATTAAGGCCATCAAGACCTTGTAAAGTTTGTACGAAAAATAAAAAACGTAGTGAAACAACGTGGGAGTGCAAGAGATGCAAAGTTCCATTACATGTACTAGTATATTTCGAACGATATCATACCATTGAAGATTATTAATTTTTTGTTATTGATTTTTTTATGCTAATTTATTCAGGAATTGCAGATAAATGTTATTGATTTATGTTATATTTTAGTGACTGATGATAAACCTTTTGTGGTATATCTACCACAATTATTACATGTTGTAATTACTTATCAAATATTCCACAAAATTAAACCAGTTGTATCCTACACACATGTATTTACATTCCGTAAGTCGTGCGCATTTAGTGCCGAGCCGTCAAGTGGCCCGAAGGCTGCTCGATCCTGTTTACGTTTTGGGCCCAGACTATTGGAACGTAGCTTATAGGTTAAGAGGTTAATTTTTAGAAACAGAGAAATTGAAATATTAAATTCTTAAGAATATGTGATAGATTATGCAGAAATTTTGTTTTAATACCAAAGAATAGATAAGAATTGAAATATATACAACAAATATTTAATATCTCTAAATCCCCATAAAAATCAACAAAATCAAAATTATATATGAACATTCTCTCATCTCATTTCCTCAGCAACTCGAAGATAAATCGAGGCAACGTTCGATCAGGCTCGATAAAAATTGCTTCTCCCCGGAGTGGTGAATCGATCTGAGTCACTGTCTCGGTCATAACCTTTCGCTCGATGACTAATTTCTCGGTTAATCTTATGCTAAATCACCGCAGATCCACTGACACTGGTACGAACAATCGCGTTGTGAAGGCGGTTTTCATTGTTCCATCTAGTCATGCACGATGCCGTCATACTTGAAGAAATCCTAAAAGAGCAACACGAGCCATCTTTGGCTATTCTCCTTTGTCTGACAATGAGAAAAATTATCCTCTTCCTCCTTAAATGCGCAGCCTACAGTTTCATAGCGTGTCGGTTATTTTTAATTGATTAATTTTTTCATAAGATTTTCGAATCTTTCCTACGTCCCGAATTCAATTTAAACAAATAAATTACGTAATGAGATTCAATCCACAGAAATATACATACATCTTTTAAATTTCAAACGCTGTTTATTTTAAGTGAATTAGTTGTATAATTAATGAATTTCTGTTAGAATGTGAATGTACCTATATAGATATATTCCACTGGTAGAGACAATTAGAATTAACCTGCGATTTCTCGATTATCTACTGTTTCGTTACGCAAACACCAACATGATGAAAAAAAAAAAAAAAAAATAATGCAATACCACTCGCGAGTAGCCAAATACGTTCTGCAAATGTCGGTCTTTCCAGCTGTACTAATGTGTCGCTCCATTCTTTTTGCACAGCACTTGCGAAACATCTACACAAATCTGTTGGTTTATCAAGGAGAATGTGGTGATGAGTTAAAGTATCAGCATAGATCAATTTTCATAATAAAAATTTATGTAAATTAACAAATAATATCATTCAATCATTTGAAAAATAAACCTACGATCTGGAGATTAATACACTAGAACTATTCATTGAAGTATTATTAATTGTACTAAGAAAGTTAAAGTACAAAAAAAATTTCTAGTAAAGAATACAGGCTTCCATTTATGTATTTTAGAATTTAATTTTCTGAAAACATTCTATTACATTAATACTCTTAAATTTACAGAATTTCTTTGAATCATTTCGATTACTTTTCCAGAAATGTTTAATATTGTATTATTTTCCAGTTGAAATGTTAAATATTATATTATTATTTGTTTCAAAAATATAAATTCGCAATCTGAAGTTTAAACACATCACATCCAACTCATTATTTTCATTCGATGAAGATAAATTTAAAATTTTAAATCTCTAAATTAAGAAAGATAATTTATAATTCTAAAGCCAATCAACTCTTATTCCTTTTACATATTTTTTCTATAAATGTAAAAAAAAAAAAACATACAATGTTTCACAAATTTATACAATATATTAGCAGAACAACTAATCTACGCAGACCTGAACCATGTCGAAATAAATTTTTTTTAATTGGATGTCTCGTGGAGCTTGAAAATGATTCTCTAAGAGCAGAGAATTAAAAGCGAAAGCGAGCCACGATTTTGCCCAACGGCGACTGTTAATTCGAATTACAAAACTGTTGAAACCTGTTTCATTCAAGTCGAACAATTTCTGTTTCTTCTAGCTGAAAGTTAAAGAACATCCATGTTCTTCTTTCACGATCTAGTTTCAATGTACGTATAGGGAGAATTAAAAACAAAAGCTGGTTTCGGACATGCTTGCAGGCAACTTTCCGCTGTACCCGATCGGATTGCCAGAGTTGGGCAAAATGTTTGATTGATTGATTAATGATCGAAGATGGTGATTAACGCGATATCTATTAATAAGCTATTAATCGTGATTACTGATCATAATAATAAGTATATAATGGATTTTCAAGACAACATTTTAGCTTAATAATTTTTCAAATGTTTTTAGAAACTAGATCATGAAACTAAGAATATTTTTATTCTGGCGAATTGTCAAAATTCAAACATCTCTAAAGCTATGAAGAAATTTTTTTCATGACTAGATCCAATGTGATTGAAGATTGAAATTTTGTTTCTACAACAATTCCTTAAAATTTACTATATGACTTTTTTTCACCTTTTTACTGAGAAAATATTGAGATTTCTTGAATTTTTGTTGTTCAATAAACTGCTGATCCAATCACGAAAAACAATTTTAAAGAATGTTTGAATGTTTTACAATCTTTGAGATTAAAAAGGAAACTGTGTCAAATTGGCACAAGGAACGAATGAGATTTAATAATGGTTAACTGATTAATGATTCCAATGATCGATGGGCAGGAATGACTAACAGGAAATCGTTGCTGTCCAACTCTGAAAATCTTCTGACGTGTTTGACAACACTCATAATCAGATTCGTAAAAGAGCAATTTATTGCCATGTTTTTCATCCGGAGAAACGGGGTCGCGTTCGTTGATCGGGAAACCGCGTCATCTTCGCGATGAGTCAATGGAAAAAGGGCCTTCGAGGCCTCGAGATGTTGGTCCATGCCATGTTCACCTTCGCGCGATTCGCTGTGGAAAGCATGCCTCGCTGCTTTAACGAGAGGTCGGCTATCATCTTCTGACGCATCTACCAAAAATATTCTCCGCACGAAACGGCGCTTCGTTTAATTCTTTGCTGCTGCAGGCTAATGCAAAAATGAAGATCTCAGAAAGAGAGGAAGAAAAAAATGAAACGTTGCACATTGATAAATTCAGCAGTGAAAAATTTAACACCATCATGATTATGAGCCTTCCTATTTATCAAATTAATTACGATCCCTGCGGAATTAATTAAATCTATTTTGAAGCAATCTAATCTCTCATCTCATTGAATTTCTCAGAATGTTCTCACACAACTTGAAACATGTATGTACAAAAAAGTGGGATCTAGCGAAGGAAGTTCGGTGAACGAAGAGCAAAGGGCATGCAAATTCTTGACCTTGCTTGCTTTATTCTGGAATGGTAGTTATACCGCCGCGGGGTCATGCACAGAAAAGGATCGCGCGCGCACTGATGGGTATAATAAAGAAATTACCCATTTCCGGAAACCGGTTGGCCTTTTGTCGGCTGCCTGGTTTGGCGAAGAAGAAATACGAGTTTTCACTGAATCGCCTGAAATCATTGGTTCGTTCTTTTCATTTTCTAGAGCGTACACAGTAGCGTACGTCGTAAATATACCCCACCGTCTGGTCATTTTTACAACTTTCCTCTGACGCAGAAGTCTCTCGGCCTTGTAGAATGAACGAAATTTTCACAAATGAATATGAAAATTTACATTATCGCAAATAGAGATGAAAATACTGTTAGAAAGTTCATGTATACATATTCTCGAGTGTTTTTAAATTGAATTAAATTGAACTGACTCGAACACCTTGCACTTTCGATCCACTGCAGAAATGAATCATACTTTACTGCGCTTTCCTACGTCAGAAATACGCTTTCTACTCTTACAAATATTTTAGAATGATTAAAATAAAATGAACGACATTGATAATAAAACAATTCGAAAGAACACAGACAATTTATAATACCAATACTAACACCATAAAACTGTTCAAATCATCAGCAGACTCATTATCCCGAAGTTTAATTTGTAAAATACGAAACGGACAATCAATCTACTTACTATCAATCGCGAAACAGAACCTCTTTATATTCAAATGTAACTTTCGCATTCGGAATGACGCGTGGCACGTTTTCGATCGTGCCCATACGAACTTCCGGCTCGCGTCCCATTACCGCGCCCGCAACGCATAGTAAACGGTGTAACTTCTTATCGCGCGATAAAAGGAAGGCACGAGTCCCGCATCGTGGCCGACGCGCGCGACACTTCCGGTCCCTGTTCCTTTTCCTTTCCATCTCGAGTACTGTTAGCGGGACACATGAGAAGTTTCACGCGGCTGCACACATGCAAGCAAGTCCGAGACGAAATCGTTTACGACTTTCACGCTTGAGGAACAATCGGCGGGGATCAGAAACGGTAAAAGTTGCACTGGGTTTTGGTCTCGCGAGCTATTTAATTGCACGCGAGAACATCTCCAATTAGAAGGTTTAATTGGAACCCTTTTGGCGGAGCAATCGACCTCGTTTGGCGCCAATAATGACTTTTTCACACATGCTAATCTCGTATTATTTTGTAATCATAATGCGTATTAACGTGGTCTTTACTAATTAATAAAAAGTAGTTCACGCATTACTATAATTTTGCAATTTCTTTTGCAATTATGGCAACATAGCTTTTAATGTCTTTTTTGTGGTCGTATCAGTGCAGGTACATGCATATTAATTAACACAATTTAATAAATTCTTATTAATCAATAAATCGTTCATTTTCATTATTAAAACACATTACATTTTTATTTTCAAAATTAATTTTCCAGAAATTCGAGGTATGTAAGTATATCCAATTTTTTAATGTAGAACACAATCATAATTGGTCACGTAATATGCACTGTACCATTCACACTATAAAACTTAAATAGCAATTGACATTAAGGATTGATCGAAGTGAACATACTTTAACGTTCCTTCAGGCGATTCGAAGAACCTTTTATTTTTAAAAAGGCAACGTGGTATGAAAGTTAAGAGGAAGCTAAAGAAGGTCTAGCGTAATTTACATGCCGCGAATGATGACCGGGGAACCCCCTTTCACGGTATCTACGCTTGCATCAGCTGAAACTTGTTCTTCATTGTCATTACGTCATTGGAGACGCATGAATGTATGACAGTTTATTATAGGAATGAATAACTACGTTTCACGGCGGGAACAGAGCCGGCCAAAATGTATAAGCGCCCCGGGCAAATTGATGATTTGGTGCCTCTGTAAGCCGAAGAGTAGAGAATCGTCTGCAGAAAGCTGTGTTAACGCGATATTTATGGTTTGTTTGGTAGGGTCGTTTTGTTCTTTGTATGAAATTTGCATTTAACTTTACCTTTGGTATGTACGGTCCGCCGAGTTCAAGGTATTGGGACTATTTTTGTCATTAATCGTCATTCTTTCTACACTTTCGTACTTTATAAGTACAAATGAAATTTTTAAATTAAGGAAAAGATTGTTGGAAAATACATACAATCTTGTATAAAATAGTATTATATAATATTAATAGAATTACAATATATTATAATTTAATTATATTATAATTATAATTAATTATAATATTATTAATATTAGAATCACTTATAATATTCTATCAATAATTAATTTTAATTATTAATAAAATAATTTACTGTTATTATATTACATATTATTTTATAATATTGTATTTGTATAAGTATTAGATATCGTAATTCTTTTTTTAAATTTACAGTTTCATTTGATTGTATAAAAGAAGAGATAATCGAAGAAATCACAAAAATGTCTAAATATCTTTGCCATTAATAAGATGACAAAAATATCATGATAGCTGAATGACCTTGATTTACACCATCCATAATTCGTAAACGAAACATTAATATTTGCAAATTTATTCAGTCGTAAATTCATTTGGCCGTAAGTGGCCAAAAATAACGAAGTATCTACTGCATACATAGTAGTACATATCATGTTATTCAACGTAAGCAAGACTACGATTTTATACTCTTTTCACAAAATGGTAAGAAGTCAACGACTTGAGTTACAAACTGCCAAGACGACCACGCTTTATACGATACACACTGGGTGTCCATTAAGAACATTACAACTACACCTTACATAGATCAAGCACAAAGAAACGTGTCATTCAGTAGGTTGATGGGAAGAGTTTCATTGTTAGCAATTGACTGTAATAAATGTTCCACGTTCTAAGAATCATATAAAGTACTTGACGAAAAAAGAAAGTTCGCAGTTTCTCCTGAGTGCACCAGAGAAACTTATCTCCATTCGATAGTGGCTCGAACATGTGAACCTCATTAGACCAAGACTCCCAGCTACTCAACCTCTTGGTAGTCAAACTCGCTGCCATTCAAGCCTGTGCAACTATACATGTGCATTTGCTCATCTCTAACGCTAGACGGTGACTCAACCATGGTCTAAACCTTAGTCTAAACGTTACACTTCAATATCAACAGCTTGAAGAGCGTTATAAAGTTTTGTTATCAGATGTTCTTTGATCGTTAATTCCATATTTTTAGGGGCACTGTTGGGAATGATCGTATTTGCAAATGACTGAAAAAAAAACGGAGACAATACTCGAGTCTACTAATTTTTTGACTTACTTGACTTTGTAGAAACTCGAAAGCGTTTAAGGACATTCAGAAACTCCAAAATGTTTCAATATTACTATTGCAAATTTTTTCAATAAAATAAAGAAAGAACAATAAAAATTTGTTTACTCGAATCTCGAAAAACTAACTAAAAAATCACTAACACTTTTTTTACCAATAAAATTAATTGAAATAGTCATAATAGACATTATGATAACATATATAATGTTATAAAAAGTTTCCATAACGTTGCATTCTAAAAAAATTTCACGCTCCACCGTATCATTTTCACGTGCATTCTGCAAGCATATTTCTACCGTTACGAAAAATTTCTACAAACGTTCACGCTCCAATGTACCATTCTCACCTCTATCTCCTCTATCATTTTAAACTCCATTCGACCAAGCAAGTACGTATCAAAAATAAATATATAGGCTGTTTTTTCCAGTGAAAGTGATTTAATTCGCAAGGAGCGCGGACGCTTGGCGAAGTAGATTTAAAGCTTTGCACGAGTCGGAGCCCGCGGAGGCGTAATCTTACATTTCTTCTCCGAATCTTCTCCGAAAAACCGGTTGGCCGGTTCTGATTCAGGCCGACCTTGAGTCAGTCAGCTTCAGGCCTGAAGTTCAGGGCTTTCAAGGTGCTCTCTCTGTCGCGAGCCTTTAATAAGCCCCGCGAGGACGCGGCGCAGAGACGAAACGACAGAAAGAGAAGGAACGAATATGACGTCCGGGGGACGTGAGAATACCATGTGTAATAATAAACCGAACTGCGGCTGCACGACGCTCGCTCGGAAGCGACCAGCGAAACGCGGTGGACGAACGAACACAATGAACAAAAAAAAAAGAAAGAGCAAAAAATAACGATTCGAGGGGAGGCGAATGGTCGACCGAAAATAAGCGACGATCTATTTTCGAAGCGACTCTCCTAAGTGTACGTGCGATGCGCGTCCGTAGGAAAAACACTGGATGTCGATCCATAAATCGATCGCTTGAAATCTCCTGAAGCTGTCATAGAATTGGATAAGGTGAAAAACTACGAAAGAGGAAAAGATATCACAATTTTTATTAATCTCCATTTTTTTTATCTTTTGAGGAAATTTATGGTATTATTGAAGCAACGAATTTTGACATCTCTTCGAATTGTATGGAATCAGTCAAATTAGGAAATTTTAACTAGAATTTCGTTACAAGAGAAAAGCTCCAACTTGAAGTAAATTAGTAATAATTGTAGATAATTTATTCGGTGAAAAATAAATGATAAATAGACAAAATAAAATTTTTAAATTATACAGTATTGTGGATTATAGAGATTTAATAGAAAAAAAATGAGAATATGCAGTCTGAAGGTCGATTGTAAACTTCTTCCAGTTATTACAGAATCGGAAAATTGGAAGGAAGAGATATAAATTTTTATTGAATCGAATTTTGAATCAATTCTCTTCATATCTATATCTTAACGTATTAAACCAATTAAATTAAATAAAACACATGTAGATAGTATTCAAAATGCAGTGATTCCAGGTGAAACAAATATGTTTAGAACCTATTCTTTTAATTTATAAAAGTGAGAATTTGCATAAATATTCATTGCCCGTAATATAAAACGACGATTCTATACTTAGAATGTAGTGTAAATCAAACTATTAATCATAATATCATCATATAATCAAATTTTCAAGGGATCAGATACGAAATGTTCCTCTTTCACGATTTCTATCATTGCTATTAGAGCTCAAGGATTCCAACAATTATCAGCGCAAATATATCTGGTCTAGTGATTCGCCTGGCCTAGAACATAAATTTATTGTTTTCATTGCATGGCAAACACTATTGGACTTTTACAACCAGTCACAATTGCTTCTAATACTTTCTATGAGTTTCGAAGGTACGGATACGTTTCCATCCAATTTAGAATTTCAATTTGAAATCCCACTTCCATTATTCTCAATGTCTGTTCAGAACAATAGTATCTAACAATAGTTGTACTACAAAGAAAACTTGCATCATTTACGAGGCAAGAAAAGAGAAAAAGATAGCTCGCGAGGCAACATATCCGGTATTTGCATAAAGTAACCGAACTGGATTACGCGGAATTTAGAAAGTGCGCCGGAAACGTGGAACACCAATTATCTTCCACGTCCTGGGATATTCGGATAAACGTTTCAAGTTTCTAACTACTCTGGACATGTAACAATTAAGGTTGCAAACCAGAAAAACATTAACCTTTACATACTACAAGCCTTTAATTATAGCTTAATTTGTATCTATCAATCCATATAGATATATTTTAGGTATTAGGACATTAATTAATGCTCGGAGATCGTACGACAAAAATATAATAAGTAAACTATGAATTTTTGCGCAAATTCATGTTTTCGTTTCTTTTCTTTTCCTCTTCCATTTAGAATCAATTAAATATTTTTCAGCATTTTTATTTTATTTAGAAGTAAAGTAAAATTATTCAAGTCTATTAATAAATGTGACTACATAGAAAGTGTCCTAATACTTACAGAACTGACAGGACAGGTGCAAACAGGTACCTAATCGCAGATTTGGTTAACATGAAACAAACCTGGTAGCAATTTCTACACCACTGACGTCATCAACTTTTTATACACAGTTCGTGGAACTGGTTTTACGTCGAAGCGGAAGAAAAAGAAGGAAAACAGGGCTGATAGATAACGAAAAGTGGTTTGAAAAATACAAAATGCGTACATACATGGTTACGTGGAGTTCGCGATAAAAATCGTTTTTAAAGAACTTCATCGTTATGTAACTTTATAATCGCTAAAAGTTCTCGAACTTGCAGTCCGGCTGGACATTCACAAACCGTAAAATATCGCATTCGCTCTGTCAGTTGAAAAATTTCATTATCTAGTCACACGAGTGCCATTTAAACGTTAATAAATGTCAAATTTATGATTCCAAAATAACTCTCCAACTATATTATATGTTCGGATATTTTTAAAAATTTATTGAGTTTTTATATACTTATGATGGAAAAATAGCACTCAAGGTTAGAGAAAATGATAAATTATACAGGTGCATGACTAATCTGGGAAGAAATTACAAGTACAAACTGTTCTGTAAGGAAAATATCCAATGGCTTTTGAGTCAGCTGAATATAGTAATTGGAATGCGCTAAAATTGTGATTCTTCAGCGCCACGATCGACAATCGTGGTCGATGCGGAGAAACATTTGACATATTATAGACATATTAAATTAATACTGTGTTGAATTAAATCGGATATTCCTAAATTTTTTTGATAATTTCGTAAAATAGTATCATTTTCAAGATTTATAATATTTTTTACAAAACTCAACTCATGATTTCAATTGAACATCTCAGAAACCAAACTGACTTTTTATTAAATTACACATGATTAATATTTAATTTTCAAAGAATAAGTGACTTATTTTTGTAAGTTTGTTCACTGTGTGAAACTGGCATAAGTAATGATAAATTCTAAAAAGTAATTTATGATATCATCATTTTTCTATGTTTTTCAGTTTATGATATTAATCAATATGGATTCTGCATGGCTCAACTCATTGTAATAATTAATGTAATGTAAATTATAATCAATTAATTAAAAAGACTATATTTTTTGAATTAAATGTATTAAATAAATTTTTGGTTATTATTATTATTATTTAATTATCATTTTCTACAAAATGGTTGCAATCATTCTTTTGTAAAAGAATCACTGACATATCTAAACATTTTTTTAACTTCTAAGGGAAAAAATTTATTATGTAAATTGTATCTGGGAAAATTTTTAAGTCAATAAACTTCTTTTATCTTCCTGTTAATTGAATAAATCATTGATAAATTATTTGCAATAAAACGTCCAACATCTCATTAACAAAATTGTAATCAAAAAGTTTTCATAGTATCTTCCTTTTATCTCGAATAATCATTCTTTATTCAGTATGTGTTGCCTTTGAGAAAGCTTCTAATTTTTTTGTTAGCAAATTAATGTGATGGTAAAAAGCTTCCATAGTATATATTTCCTTTCTATCGCGATGAATATAAATAATTTTTTTTCTTTTTTTCTATATCAAATGTTCCATAGCAACTGTTAAACATATTGCAAGTACCGAACAAGTTGTTCGAGGAAAAAAGGTACGTCCAGACATAACTAATAGACCTGGCCGAGTCGCGTATGTTGCCCTCATAAAAAAGACTACGCAACCTTTATCGTGACTCATCGTATTTAATTGTCTTATCTTGTCTCTGTTGACCTGTGCCAAGTAACAAACACACGTTTTCAAGAACAAACGGACAAGGTGAAATTTTCCTCTTATAATCATTTGTCTTTTTCTATAATAGCTTATACCGTGTTCTATGATGCTCTATCTGAAATCTTATGACAGTCTTTCTATTTGGTATTTAAAGTACTTAATTTCAAGGTTCACAGTGACAAGAGGATACGTATCTACTTAAATTAATAGATGAATCAAAGATTTTCATTTTACTAGTTAGAAGATCAACTTGCTGGAAACTAGTGAGAAACGAGAAATATGTAAAAATTACGTAATTGCAATATTAATATATATATAATTTAGTATATATGAAATATAATTTGTAAATTATTATTTTGTAAGATATAAAAAATGTTACTTATTTATATATTATTTATATAATGATAGATGAGATTTAAAATAAATTAATAAAATAATAATTAATTTAAATTAGATTAAATAAATTCTTTGAAGAAACCAACACGTATTAGAAGAGCAAAGAATTCTTTTATAATTTAAAAAGAAATAATTTATCACAGTGCTATAAAATACTTCAATTTCTTCAAATTTTATAAATTTTTGAGATTCTTTTTCATAGTCACAATATGAATTAAATAAAAATCAACAACATGAAATAACTAAAAGGAAAACCAGAAATGAGTTGTTTCTCTAATGGATTAAGTATCAACACTGCACTTCTCAGCTACTTATACCTGTTCCAGATGTTTGAAGTCAAGAATCTTTGTTTACAATACCTATAATCCTTATTGCTTGTATACTCTTAAACGACGCTAAAAAAAACGTGGAAGAACAAACCTGGGACAGAGGAACAATGCGTCGTTTTTTCCTTTCGGTTTCTCCAATGTTTCTTAGAAAGATAGTTGATTGGCACGTTCGTGGAATCACGAAGATATCTTAAAATCTTTTACCATTCGTTCCAAATTTTCAACCTACACGAATCAACAAAGGATTTGCTATCTGATTACGTATATTCACTCCAAGATACGAATGGGATTTTCGAAAGTGATATGAAATTTCAGAACAGAACTTAGTTTTAAAGAGAGGCTGCTGACATCATAATTCGTCCAGAATCGATCTTCAAATTTATCACGAATTTTTTTATTTCAGCACGATTTTTGAAAATAATAAGTTGGGAGACATTGACACGATGATTTATCGATAATAATCATTTGTCGAAGAAATTTGACTTGACGATATTGGATAAGTATTATCTCGATGGGTACAATAGCTTGACGTCACTATCGATATACTGTAACAAACAAGTAGCACAGCATCGAATGCTATCAATATCCGATCATACCGACAGATCATAAAATACCATTATAAATTCTAACCTCTTCATTTTTCCTTCAATTCAAGTTTTATTTAATCAACAATTTCAATTATTTGACTAGTATCACGATATTAATGACAAATCCAAAAAAATTATTTGGATAAATGACAAGACTGATAAAAAAAAATGCTGGTAATTTATTGTCGCGATTAAAATTTTATTTTTGACGAAATTTTTTTTTTTTTTTTGTTAATCTAAAGTACGAAGTTTAAAACCAACCTTGGTTGACCAATGATAACTTTATCAAACCAGTTAAACCGTTAATTATACGTCAAACAAAACGATTCAGCGGGTTCTTCGAACGTTGCCTTAATAAATTCGCTTGACTCTTTTGCCGAACTCCCATTTGCATGTGGTCAATTATAGTTCTCTATAAATCCTGTTCTAAATATATATCAATACTTAAACTTTTGGCTTCGAAAACGTTACAGAAGTCACGCGTCACTTGAAATGTACTAACTAGTTTGATACAAGTTAAAATAAAATTTTGCTACACATGAAGAATAAAAAGTAGTAAATGGTAACAATGCAACAGGTATTTGGAGTGCTATACATGTTCTACGCTATAAATGCATGTATCATGAGTATAGATATAGTAAAATATAATAGTAATCATTGACCAATCAAAATTACAAAACTTTTAACATAAAACAACTATTTGCTGTATTACATGAGGTATTAGAAGATTAACTTATAAGAACATATAAAAAACATTATCCATATAAGAAATGTCAGACGTAATTTCCAACTGAAATTACTTCGTTTTGCAACATAATCATCTACAGAATGTTGTGAGCACAGATTGCCATAAATCACACGCGAAAGCCACGCCGCATACCTGATTTATGAGAAATATAATTACGATACAATTTTGAAGACCATCTGCAGCAATCCGTGCTTCACCTAATAAAAGCACGAGATGTTCGCGATTTCGTTTCAGTGACTCACGTTCCAGATGTCAATGACATAAAGCGTAGCTTGCGCGTCTCCTGCTTTGTATGTATTTTCAACTAAACTAAACGAATAAGAGCAATTTTGTACTTTCTCTTCGCTAAACTTGCAGTCAAATAAAAAAGAAGTCTCACGTAAAATAGCATTGACGATGAAAGACAAATTTTAATGCATTTTATGCATTACCTTTGCATCTATTCAAAATCATGTGACAACTAAAAGCGTTTTTCGTGTATAAAAGAAATGGAAGAAAAGTTAACTTTAGAACAAATAATTGTATTTTCCGCTCATTTTTGAATTATTTCGAAAGAAAAGATAAATCTTTGTTACTTATCTGTTAATTTAACACGCAATAAGTGTTATTCATTGACAAATTCAGAATTTAGAATTGGTAGCGGTTGTTATGTTCATAACCAACCTATGAAATTCTATGACTTATTTTTACGATTAAGTACAGTCAGTACTACTAGATTTAATATCGAAAAATTAAATTAAACTTACGTCCCAGCTGATCAGCCTGTCACAAATGTCACACAGCGTTCACCCACGAAATTTATCACATCACAGTCGCGATCACGCAAGAAGCGCCAACGGTCGGAACAAAGACGTCTTCTTTCGAAACTATGGGTTCGCGCGGTTCGATGCGTTTAAAGCGATTTCACGGGACTTTTACTTTTATTTATCATGGACGAGAGTGTATATACACGAGACTCTGGACTATCGGCTCGTGCACCTGGATGACACCTGGAAAACTTGTTCTTCCGAAGAAAGCCACGATCGATCTTTCAGGGTACCTTTTGTGCCCGTCCTGAACATAAAACTTATGTGGAAGTTGTGTGCACACGCCACGGTGTAACACACGAAACTGCCGGCTTAAAGGAACTCTCTGTGCCGTAGAAAGAAGGTGGTGGAGGAACAGAGGAAGACGTCTGTAAGCACAACAGAGATAGAGAAACAGCCCATTCCCTCCGTGTGTTCCGCGTGGTCGTATTTGTGTGTGTGTGTGTGCCGATGCGTACGTATACATACGAATGTATATTTACGTGTGTGTACGTTCGAGCATTCGACTGACAATACACAAAACGTCAGTGCATGAGAAAACACGAAATTTTGGGGGGGAAATTTGTTAGATTGTAAAGAAATCGAGGATTTGCTGCGTTAAACCAGAGGACACTAGTGGGGGTACTTTTGGGCCAGTTTCGAAAGTGTGGTGGAGTTAGAAACGTCTCGAAAGAGTCTATATGAGATTGTTTGTATGTCACGCGCGTTCGAGGTTATGTATATAGGCAATCATGATCGTAAGGTCCTCTTAAGACTGTCCACTGTCGTGGTCTATTCACGTCTTAAAATTCTCGAACTTTAAAAATCATTATTTGATAAAGTTTTGTCGAGATATTTTATCAAGATTATCGTCGGTACGCATACAATTTTATCTCTAATATTAATTTTATATTAAAATTGGAATTATTAACTTCGTTGCAACTAAAAAGAAAGAAAGATTTTCATGGTTTCATAAAATGGACAATTATTACGTGGATTGTTAGCCTCGGTGACTTTTACAATTGGTTTGAATTACTATCTATGCGTTTTCAAATCACTAATCAATATCTAGCGTTTGACGGAAAAGAGAGAGACATAAACGTCACATAGTATTGTAATACAGAAGGAAGCGTTTCATGGGGTAATCTAAATGAATGGAAAGGCGCGCGCGCATTTCCTTTCGTCTCAAATAAAACGTTATTCCCTAACGACCTAAGTGCACTTCCTGTGTAATTAAGTGTACTCAACTTTGTTACGCTTCCGCAAATTCGTTGAACTCGGCAAATTCAATACTAGATAAATTGCTGCTTCCATCGAAACTAATCACAAACACAAACAGCAGAATGAGCTGTAAACGAAAAATATTAGAAAAAGGATTAACTCGTTTCTAATTGCAGGGAACATCAACAAGAATGATTCTAGCTGAGAAGCACGTGCAACCGAAGCAATTACAAGCTGCTATTTTAAGCCGCAAGCGTCTGCACAGTTGGTGTCTAATTACAATTAAACGGGATCAAGCGTAGTACGAGAGTTGCAAGGGTTTGCAACCCTTAAATGATGACTGTAACGGTGATCGACCGGAAAACTACAACTTTACATTAGGAAGCCAAAATGTGCGTCGCCCTTTCACGCTATAATTTACTTATAGCCTACTCTTCCGCGTCTATATACATATCTGGATATAGGATCTGTATTTTTATAACAATTTGAATATTGCTAAACATTGTATTTGTTTGGCTATAAAAAATATTGAAAATTGTATTATATAAAGGTCGCAGGGAAACAGATTTTCACTTTTACAGAAGTAAAATTTAAATTTTGACTATATTATCAATCAATTCACAAAACTGGTTTTTTATTTGCTTTTAGGGTTAAATCTTTTTCTACAGTTTTGAACATTTCAAAGATACTGAGATTAGAAAGTTGGATTTATAGTATTATAAAAGTACTTTTATTATATATTTAATTATATATTAAGATCAGAATATTAACAAAAATCATATTTTTTTCGAGATCTCCATAAAATGATAAAAATGGAATAGCTTATAACGTATAAGGATATAATATTAATTTAAAAAAACCAGAGTTTAATTAAAACTAATAAATTTGTATAAGCTTAAGTTACATTTATATTAGTAAGAGGTGTCATGTAACGGATTTATTCGAATGTTTATAGGAAGTACCAATTAAGGATTAATGATCAATCAAATCTCCGTTAAATGATAATTATATTTTTAAATAATTATTTATAAAGAATGTGTGACTAGCGCCGCGACCCCTCGCACTAAACCGGTATTAAGGCTGCACGCGTGCAAGCATCGTCTGTACTCGGCTTAATGTCAGCCAAGCAAGTTGGCACGAAGTACGATAAATGCCACTTTCGCCCTGGAATAACCTATAGCTCTTGGGTATCCCCTACTTTGCAATGATAATTCGCACCTTTGAATGATAAATCCTATCTTTTACTCTGGATTGTTTCTGAGGAGATACATCTTCTTTGCATGTAAATACTTTTTTCCTCAATTAAGGACAATCATCTTGTCAAGTTGTACCTATTATTTTGTTTCCTAATAATGGGAGAAATAATTATTCTTTTAGCATAATAATTTTAAAAACTGCTTGTATTTATTTATTTACATCGTAATTTATTTATATATTAAAATCTAACATTACAAGATGCTTACTTATGAGAATTAAACAACTATTTCTTGCTCGTTTGAAATTGTCAATGACTCTCAAGCCCGAAGGTACGCAGGTAAAAAGTACTTCCCAGATACTTTCCATCATTAATCTCGTGACAAGCGTGACCATCAGGAATTCCGCGACGCGACAAAATAATATCAGTATCCGCGTTTCTCTACTTTCCTCAGAAACTTACACGGTAATATTTTCAGAACAATTTAAACTAGATCTTGTGGCATACTCAAAATTGATTAGTATTACACCGATGAATCATACTTGTCTGCAGACAGCCTCAAAGAACATCATAGTTCCCGTTGTAGCGAATCTAAATGCAAAGAACAGGACAATTATCATTCCACGTGTGTTTCACCTGGTCTTACGATACATACCGCTATGCTAGTTTCGTAACCGTTATCCAGTGTTCGATTGACTATGATTGACACAATTATTAATCACACTCTGCGTGAAAAAAAGAAAAGAATACTTCTAACTAAGCGTTTTCCATTTTTTTTCTGATTTTTCTCTTTTTTTATTTGAAGGTTGCGAGGCACGAGGTAACGAGCTGAGTAGACGAACGACGATTCAGAGCCGACGGCACAGTAAAATCTGCGAAAAACAGGCTACGTGCCCAAGGATGAAGCTGTCCGATGCAAAAATACCAGCGAAGAAACGAGGGTTGCTGCAGCCGCGAGAATTTTTCGAGAGCGTTTTCTTCTTTTTCTTCTTCTTCCTCTTCTTCGTGGGTAGCCCACCACGGAAAACAAGCCGCAATAAAATTTACAGCGTGGCCCCACTGATTCTCGTATATTTATAGCCGATCATTTCCATTGCGATCCTCTCGTAATTTTTAAGTCGAACGACTCTACGCATCCATGATTCCTCTTTCGCTTTTTTCTCGCCTTCACTCGTCAGGAAGCTGATGCTTACAATTAGAGAACCCAAGGACCACGAATATCGTACTGCTTCCAGAAAACATGTTGCATCTATTTAAAATAGGATAATGTTTGCTAAGGTAAGCGCTTAATATCCCTTAAGTACTTTTCTGCTAAGGTAAGCCCTTAATAGCCCTTACGTACTTTTCTTAAACTTTTTATACCCATTTTAAAACTATGGTATCTCTTCCTTTACAATCTATCGAAAAATAGAGTAAAAAAAAATCAGTATCATCATACTAAATTAAACTAAGAATTATGCAAATTTGATTCCTAATATGAGACTGTTATTTTTTTTTTTCAATATTCATTGTTTTACAACCAGTAAATCTTAGGCTTCGCTGTCTGCACTATATGATAATATTTAAAAAAATAATTAAACATTTATTATGTTGGAGATATTTATAATTGAGTAAGAATCTTCCAAAAACTTCTTATGATGTAAAAAAGATATTTTAAATAACACAAATAGCTGGATATAATACTATAAAATGAAAAATGCACTTTCATTGCACTTTCATCGTAGATGAACACTTCTCAAAGACAAAATGTAAAATTTTGCGTTGCAATCAACGCGTTAAATTCTATATTTAACATATAACGTTATTAAGGGTGCAAGACGCGAAAGAGACAATTATGTGACAAACGTTTATCGTCAAAAAATCGTAAAACGTTTTCCTCTCACTTCATATTTCATAGGGCTCAAGGTCTTGGTCAAATATGAATCTTTCAGTAATCGAAGTTACTTAAATATTTAAGCGACTTATGTCGTTTTGCATTTATAGTGACTGTCAATACGTACGACTGGGCTAGTTTATTTCCATGATACAATTTGCATCAGAAGTCGAAAGCAGCCTACTGGCCCAACGTGTGTCAAGTTCATTCTGACGTTATATCGAGACCCACGTGGACGATGACCGCGGCCAGGAACGAAAGAGAAACTCGATGCGCTTCAACAACGACGTGTTAGATACCGAGTTCGATCGGTGTCCACTGAACGTTCGCTGTAGGAAAAACCACCACGCTGCGAAACCATCCCTGCTAAGTGTCAGTAGCGTGTCGTCTGTTGTTCCTGTTACACGAGTTTCCGTTTATCCTTAGAACGTTTATATTAATCGACAAATACTTATGTTAAATTTTTAAAGATTACTGGAAACTGGACTTAAGCTTTGAAGTGATAAGAAGGTTCACAAAAGACTGAAGGCGAAATCGGTGAAGAAGTTTGGATGATGGGATAATTTTGAACAATCCATGAAATTTCGAATGTAAGTGAAAGTGACTGACGAATTAAGGGAAGGATTTAAATATAATATATAGTAAAGTATGGAACTCATATTGTGGAACTTATTATATAAGTTTATGATACGTTTTTTGATATTATAGAACTTCACTTTTGAATATTTGAATATTTGAATATTTGAATCATTCTTCGTGGGATTGTTGAAGCATAAAGCGTGAATTTTTTGGAATTTGAAATATTTTACTATACATTATAGGAAATATAACAAATGAAAGTTCATTAGTTCTGCTAATTTGTTTAATACTTTAATTTTAAGGAAATATAAGTAAATCAAAATTGAGTGAAAGAATTCTTCTAATTATTGTACAAAATTGTTTGAAAGATTAAAATCAAAGAATATTAATCAACAGCATTATCGTTTGCACCATAATCATTAAAATTTATATACATTACATTCTTTATAAAAATTATAACATTCGCCCTTTGGCCGATTTCATTCGGATGGACTGTTATGGCTTTCACTTTCAAAATTACAATAAATCGTCACGTTTACGTTAATTGTTCTAAAAAGAAAAGGTGCGAAATGAAAGGTGTAAAGCGAACCGAGCGGAACGAAGTCACGAAACAGCCGGATCTCATGATCTACATAATTTTTTTCAAATTTCTTAACCCAACAGAAACAAGTAACGCGCATTAATCGATACCATCGTATTTTGCACTTTTATTTCGTCAGCGTTTTATTTATTTAAATATTCCTGTGAAAACGAATATTTCAAAAAAAATGTAAATTTATGTTTAATTCACAAACACGATTCGCTTATCGATGACAGATGACTGGAGAATTTCTACGGCAGAATTGCAATTAGCAGCGAAACTTTCGCTTCAATTGCAGCAACGTGTGTAATTACCATCTCATATGTAAGCGAATACGGGTAATTAACCAGTTCGTTGTTGTATAAATTTTCGTTGCTCTCGTCGGACAGAGTTGAATTCGTTCGAAATGGCTTTCCCTATTGTAAATTGCGGAAAATGCAGCATTTCACTTCTTGATGCACCTTCGAACGAGTCCGATTGTTCTTGATGGTTCGTGATATCTCGTGAGAACCACACCGATCGCACAATTGAAGATTAATTTAAATGAAATTACCTCTTGTTTGGTCTGAATCTACGTCGAGATTAATTTCTCTTTCTCAATTTATATTATTTTTATAAATTCTATTATTATTAATTTTATTAATTCTGTTAATCTTTTCAGTGTTTAGTCTGTACTAGAATATTGTACAAATAATCCAAAAAGGATAACATATTATATATATATATATATATATATATATATATATTTATATTGTATTATATATAATAAATAAGTATTACATAAAAGTTACATGATTAAAATATTATAAAAATATAATAAATATTAAATTTTATTAAATCTCTATTACTTATAGATTTTTCGTAATTTTAATTTCAAAGGGTTAACATGTTGATTACTACGATGGATTCACATTTTTATTCCAACAGATATTTTGGATCATAAAAATAAGACGATGCAACAAAAAAATGTTAAATATACAAATAAATAGATAATATCATAAAATACAAGACGTGCCTATATTGCATATAATATTTCATAAAAACGTACAAATTCCATGTGGTAATCAAGAGTTAGTGATTTTATATTTTTATTATATTTATCAAGCATATTTATCATTTTAAAGGTTGACGAATGGTGCTTGTGAAAAATCCATCGCCTTCCCGAGGCGAGAATGCGAAGAAGGATAAGAGGAAAATTCGCGCGTCACGCGGCAATAGCCCGGCTGATCAGGCCACTTCCAGGGGAAATAGTCCAGGAAAAAGCAATAATTCCGGTGTTAAAGTTGTCACGAAAAGTAGCCTCCAACCGTCTCGTGGAAGCGAGTGAGTATTTGTTCATGTTTTAATCTGATGTTTTTATTTTATCGTTATTTCTTATCGTTATTAGATCAGCTCTAATCGATTGCTTCGTGATGACGAATGTTATTAACAGTTTAGTTCTTTTTTCTTGTCACACTCTTTCCTATTGTTATATATAATAATAATTATGCTCTTATTTTATCATTATTAAGCGATTTTAATTTTAATTTTCTAATAATATTCCAATTATTATATTATAATATTGGAATCTTTCTTTATAATTTTCTAGTTTTATTATTACTGAGAAATTACTCCTTGAAGATCATATAATTAAAAAAAATTAATGATTTTTAGTAGAGAGTATAGGCTTTTCGTCACATTTACAGTACTATCGTGTATTATCGTACATCATTATACGTATGTCATTATGAAATTTATGAGATTTTGTGATTATATCATAGAGATCTTATCTTGTTAAGGAAAAATACTAATGATTCTAAAAAAAATAGCTAATTTCTTTCTTCATATCGCACATTATTTAGTAATGATTTCCCAAGTAAAAGTAGATAAGTAATTTTTATACCTTCGACCAATGAAACTCTCGCGTAACTCGTTGTTAACATTATCTGGAAGCATCAACGCTTCTACAGCAATTTTATGTAAGTGGATAGTGTAAGCAAACGTTTACATAGAAACTATCGATCTAGTTGAATGTTTCCGCGAGGAACTAACCGGCCATACAAAGCAATCGATGAGGAAATTATTTTCATTCTCTTTTTTTCTTTCTCTTCACTTTACATCGATGTTTCTTAATGATTTTATTATCGATCAATTAATAACCAACCAGTCTAATAACCAATCAGTTTTATTAATTATTATACAACGGTACAATCAAGTAATAATTGTTGTGTAATAATTCTGCGTGAAGAATTTTCTCATTTTTATTTTATTTGTTTTCAAGAAAGAAATCATATAAAAAAAGTTCACATGGATGAAAAAATTTTAAAAAGTTAGCATTTTAAGAATCATCTTTTTCCTGATTGTACCATGAAAATTGAAACACTTATATGTTATTGTGAAACACAATATCGTTTATCTATAGAATAGAATTCTTTTATTTATCGATTTTTGAGACAACATTCGTAAGTATTACATATTAAAATGTTAAAATAAATAAATGTTCTTCCAATTTACTCGAATGGTAAGAAAAACGAAACTTAAAATAAGTCGCGCGAGAAAATGGAGAAATCACAAGTAGACTATGGAGTTTTATGTAAAATTTCGAAAACACGAAATCCATATAGTATAATACAAGAATGTAATTATTCATGAAAATATTTGAATACTTAATATGTAATATACATATTCATGTGCATGTTGTATAAAATATTTTGACATTTATTAATACTATAGTAGAAATCGATTATTGTAATTATATTCGTCAAGCCTAAAATAAATCAAGTAGGATACGTTTCGTATATTTCAAAAGTATTATATTAATAAGCCTTAATATTCAACGGAACTATTTTCTTATTATTTTATTATTTTATTTATTTTATTATAATAGAGCTTTCCTATTTATTATTCTACAATTACAACTTATAAATTTGTATAAAATATCATTTTCTCAAGAAGAACTTCTACTTTCATATCTACGAGAAATTTTCCACAGGTAAAATTTATTGCTTTGCGCAAAGTTGCAGATTGGAATTAATTGTGTGCTCATAAAAATTTTCATTTCATTTTATAATAATCCACAATCTAATTGTAGAAGTTGTGAATAATTTTTATTCGAAACGAAAAGGAAAACCAGAGAGAAAAACTGTTGACCGATGGAAAACTACCAGCAAGAAATTATCGCGAGCGATGCTCGACGACATTGGAATACGGAATTGACTCCCAATCTAGTGAAAAGTTCTCGAGAATTAAATTGACCGACGCGTCGAATGACTTCAGAGGGAAAACTCATAAATAAATTGTCAAGTAAATTCTGACAATAGAACTAATGACTCGAATCGTTTCTTGGTGAATCGTCTTCGAGATCCAGGCCAGAGATAGATCGATGTGACTCGTCGAAGAAATTTTTCAACTGGACACATTCGATTTAATTTTCCAGCTCTTGTAAACTCACCTTAATCGGTTATAACGTACCAACGGACATTGATAGACGCGTACGTCGCAATTGCGACACATTTCGATGCCGTGTATCGATTGCGAGACCTTGCTTGACTGTCTCTTTCTGACGGTCAATATCGCGACGATCGCGAAACATGCTTTCATGGAAAGAGATCTCGGTGGTCAAACACATAAAACGGGCATTTTTCCTGAAAGAGGGTGGTTAGTGTGCTATTTTATGACGTAAAGTTGATAATAATGCAGAGGAATCGAAGTTGAACAAAGCAGAGAAAAGCAGTTTTACATTTTTAGTTCTTTTTATTTTTATTTTATTTTATTTTTGTTTCTTTTTATATAATCCTCTGTGGTCACAGAAGACTGAGTACCTTAATTTTGTAAGATATAAAATAAAATCAAGAATTAAGAATAGGCATATTCCATAAAATTTGATAATTTTTCATTATCTCAAAGACACTGATATACACATTGCATATTTATGAAGTGATATTATATCATATTATATATTATATTATATGCATTTCCTGTTCGAATAAAAATATTGGGTGTGTGAGATAGGGCATAATAAAAATATAAAAAATAACAATTTGAAGTAACGAATCATTTCCACTAATGTAGTATTTTTATTTTGGAAATAATATAGAAAAAATAACTTTATCTTGTATATGATATTATCAAACGATTTTATTAACAATCGATGCAACTCAGATCGTAAATCAAAGTATAATCGCATAAATTTTCTGCCATCACTGGCTGACTTATGGAAGTTTCTCTATTCCGAAAATCGTTACGCTTAGTGCAACACTTCAATCAATACTTATTCACGAGATTAGAGAAAAAAATCGCGTGATCAAAGGAATAAAGTGCATGAAACACTAAATAATGAAATAATGAAAGTGCGTTAACAAACGTGATGAATCGAAAGTACTTTTGTTGGCAACTTTCATTGCAAATTTTCACGAGGCTTGTTAAAATGTTTGAAGCGCGAAACACAGCAATTTGAAGAAGCATATCGATCTTGGCAGATCAATGTCACATGTGAACGTCCGAGTGCTTGATTCTATACATCATGCTTTTAACGTAATTGTAATTTCTGAATGTATATCAGTAGTTACTTCTTCCTATGTCTTCGAATTGTTTGACGTCATGTATGCTACTATACCACGCAATAATGTCGTCGTTGCAATTGACACGAAATGAAAGCTGTGTATTGGAATTCTCAAGGAATTATGAAATAATACGATGCTATAGCAAAATTGATGAACAAGAAGTTGTTCCTCCCCATAGTGCATCAACCTTCTTTATGTGAAAAATTTCAGCGAGATATCCGTGCCTTGTGCAATAAGCATCAATTAGACGAACGCCAAATTAATATCAGGCATAATTTGAAGTTTAAAGCTTTCATGTTATCAGCACCGATGTTGGTAGAAAGATATTACGTTTATAATTCAAAACATGGTAGTAATAATTGAATTTAAAATGGTTTTTGAAACTGTTGAATTTTAAAATAACATTTACGGAAGTTTAGAATGACCTATGAAAGTCGCAAATCTTTGTGTACTTTGAAATCATTGAAAATTCTAAATTTTTACAGTTGGTATGATCTTTGAAAACATCTTTACAATTTGAAAGGTTAAAATATTAAGTAAACTAGGATATGTATGAACTATAGATATTAGAAGTTGCAACAATCTATGTCATCAAAGTCCGAAGAAATTAAATTTCTTCTACAAGAATCCTAAAAATTATCCCGTACTCGATGGAGGAAAAATTTTGACCTTGGTATTCGTTCAATGTTAAATCGATAGCAAATAATATTCGAGATAGATTACACCAATTTTTCTCTGGAAATTTATTCAATGGCCACTTAGGATTAATAAAGAGCAATATATCATCATCGTACGTTATTCCATGTAAGTACGATGAGCAACAGTCGAAAAGTATTGTTTATCCGGGCAATCAATCGAGTCCATCGAGTTCAGTAATCAAGCCATCGTGAATCATTGATTGAGGTCGAAACGATTTTTCAATACTGTGATTAGCTCCATGGTGCAGAAGGAAGAAAGACGAAATCATAAACGAGCCTGGTCAATCACGCGATTTTTCCCTGACAGTTTCAGTTAGCCCCGATTGATTGAACTTCCTCAATTATTTAGTCGCCGTGATAGGAGGTCAATCATGAAGCTGCTAGATACGTAGGTTACTCTTGTTAAAACGCTCAACTATGATAAAGAACGATGTTACGCGCGCGCAGGAAACTAATAGCCTTCTTAATCGTTATCACTCGTCTAATACTTGTTTTAATTTTAGGACTGGTAGCATCGAAAGATTGGTAGACGGTGATAAAAGGGTGATTGCCACCAAGCATTTACTTCCAGAGAATAACATAAATGTTGTCGTCAGGTAAATGAAACTACGTACATGTAAGCCGCTAGATAGATTAACTTCAAACAAGAAATAGAGAAACAACATTAATTAAGATTATTACTCAAAGACTATGGCAACAATTTTCGTTGTGAATCATTCATTTCACAGAGTTCGTCCACTTAGTAGAAAGGAAATTAAAGCCGGCGACGATATGGCCGTGCAATTTCCCGGAGACGGACAGATATATGTAAGTCTGTTTCCTTGTCTTTTCTAATACGAATTAATTTAACCCTTTAGATGGAAAATTATCAAGAGATCAAATACACATCAACAATGAGAATATACACATCAACATTAATAATATACTTTTTTTTGTAGATTTTTGATATATTTACATTTAAACCTTCAATAATTTTAAAAATTTTCAATTTTTCGTACAATCTTCACAAACGAACTATTAAACTCTCAAGGGATTAAAGTAAAATTCAAATAATTATTCGTCGAAGTACCATTTTCGTATTCCATCTTTGAAACCTTCTCGCGTTTAATTAAAAGTAAATGAAATCGTCTTAAATCACCGTTGACTTTTATCGTTGAATCTTGCACAGTGCGAAGGATTTCCAAGCAGCGTGGAGAAGAAGGGTAAATTATTTTCGTACAACGTGGTATTCGAGCCCACAGCCACTCAGGAGGACATCTTACAATTCTCTGGTGTGAAGAAGCTCATTGAAATGGCAGTAGAAGGATTCAGTTGTACTGCGTTTTGTTATGGACAAACAGGAAGCGGGAAAACTCACACCCTCACGGGGCCTCCGGAAATGGTTAGTGAAGAAGCTTCTTTTGTTAACTTACTGCATACTATTCATCGGTCTTACACTGGTTCCTTCGATAAAAACCGCTTCCAGAAATATTCACCAGGAAGTGTAACAATAGGCATTACGAATAATGCATCGAATTGAAGGCCGCGTATAAACGTAACAGAAAGGTTAATGCTGTTCGACATGCGTAGATAAGATAATGAGTATAGACAATATTCGTTTATCCCTCAAATATATACCATATAGCCACAAAAACAAACAAAACTGTAATAGCATTCGAATAATTAAACGTAGCGCTTTACATTAGTTTTAGCATAAATTTTTTTTTTTTTAATTTTTATGGTACAAAAATTTTTATTTCACAAATTAATTTAGTATGTATTATATATAAAAATTGAATTAGAAGATGTAGTATTTTTTTAATTAATGGTAATTATTTAGATTTTGTCGCTGTTAATCAATTAGATTTTATGACAATGATTTCACTCATACAAAAATTTCATCAATGAATGTTTTTTGTTTTTTCATTAGTTCGAAAGGATGAACCCTTATTCGGAGCAACACGGCCTGGTCTTCCGGTCTTTCGTCTATTTGTTTAAGTTGTTGCAAGAACGACAAGAATGTAACTTCGTGTTGAAAGCCTCCTTCCTAGAGATCTACAATGAAAAGGTCAGTACATCGCGTGAAATTAGAGAAAAGCCTCTGGTCACCGTTTTACAGGGCAACCTTTTAACTTCGAACCGCAGGTAATAGATCTGTTAAATCCTGGCACGTCGAGGAAACCCTTAATGGTTCGGTGGAGCAAAAAGATACGAGGTTTCTTCGTTGAGAATCTTTTTACTGTCGAGTGCGAGGAACTCGATGATCTTCTGGCGGTTCTCGAAGAAGGTAGTTGTTTTGATCTTCATCTTTACACCTTTGACAAATGAATTTTAATCCCTTCTTAAATTCAAAATATATCATAAATGCAATTCTGTATCTATAAATTATAAATGTATAAAAATCTACATAATTTATGTAACGCTAACAGCAAATAATTTTATTTGTAGCTAATAATATAAATTTATATTTTAACTAATATTATACATATTCTAATTACATTCAAATATATATAGTTAATAATATAAAATTATATCATATAATCGACATATTTAATCTAAATCTCAAGTTAGAGAAAAATGAAATATGAAAATATCTAAGAAGAAAAAAGATTAAGAAACAATAGTAAAATTTAATAAATATTTATCTTGTATCTTGTAAAACTTTAAATGGTTGATATTATTTCAAAAAATGTATCTAATAACGATTCTTCAGGGATGAGAAATAGAAAAGTTGGTTCGCACAACATGAACGACCATTCCAGTAGAAGTCACAGTATCCTCACCGTCAGTATCACATCTGAGCAGCAGGTAAGCATACTAATTATCATGTAAAGATACAAATTTATACAGATATTCATATTGGTAGATGGATAACAGCGTATTTATATCGAAGCAAGGAAAGATTAACTTCGTCGATCTGGCAGGAAGTGAAATGACGAAGAAAACGCAGAGCGAAGGGAAAACACTGGAGGAAGCGAATAATATTAATAAAAGTCTCATGGTTCTAGGTATAATTATCAAAAAGTTACAACCACAAAGTACAATGCAAATTAATCACTAAAGTATTGAAACGTCCAATCTTTCAAAGTCTGTTCTCGAGTCAGAATCTCGTCGGAAATTCAATACCAAATTAATCGAACCGCAGTTAATATTACCACTTGGAAACTTCGCGTTGTCAATTATGCACAAGGATCGATTTCGGAAGAGTGCCAACTTTATTCGTAACATCAACTTCTGCAGGAAAGTTTCTTCAACTTCTTTTCAGATAGACACTTTTTACTTTGAAGGTTACTGCATAGCCTCTTTGAGTGATGGAAAACGCAAGGGTGGTCACATTCCGTATCGAGACAGCAAACTAACCAAGCTTCTGGCCGATAGTTTAGCAGGAAATGGTGTTACATTAATGGTAAATCAAGTTATTTTAATTATTTTAATTAGAAAAACTTAATAACTATATACTCAATAAGTATAACTAATTGAATGATTTTACTGAATCTTAGATCGCTTGTATTTCGCCAGCTAAATCGAATGCGAGCGAAACGTTAAATACTTTGAGATATGCAGCGAGAGTGAAGAAGATTCGAACGAAACCTATCGTAGTAATGGTGAGTGTTGTAGTTGTCAATTATATAAGAAACATGGGATATAAATAAATAGAATATAATAAAATTTTATAGGATCCTCGAGATGCTCTAATTCTCAGCTTAAAACGAGAAGTTGTAGCTCTTCAGACGGAAAACGAACATCTGCGAGCAGCTCTTCATTTAAACGAAAATGCTTCGAACGCACATCGTAGTGAATCCAAAAGTAAATGTTAAATGTCAATTAATAAGAATGATTTAATTAACTCGAGAATTAAATACGAAAATTTTTATTAAAAATTTAGTAAGAAAAATTGAACAATTACATTTCATAAAAGTTATTCAGGTCGAAAGCACGAAGAAAAAATATTTAAATAATGTTTCAACTTTTACGATATAAATTGATTGAAAAGAATTGTAAATGAAATATTGCGCCAAAGTAACGTCAAATATAAAATTTTGCTGGAAAATATTTTTAAGCACATAATTCAATGAAGTAAATTTTTATAGCTGAAAGAAGAGTACCATTGACACCTCCAGTGGTAAATTTGGATAAATTATCCGAAATGGAACAGCCGGAATTAAGTCAACTTATTCACGCGTACATTACCGAGAATGAAGCTCTCCGTCGAGAAAATGCGGAACTATATGCTACAAGGGAGCAAGTGATACGGGATCAGGAACTTGTCTGCAGAGAGAACGAGAGATTACTGAAGAAACTCGAAGATGTTAACTCGTAAGTATAAGCAAGATTTAAGACGATCTCGATATCCAATTAATCCGATAGGTTTTATTATTGCAGAGTGTGTTGTCGGTCGCCAATCATACCTGCCAGACCAACCTATTCGGCGGAAATGCTGAACGATAACGAGGATACACCTGGCGCGACCAACGTTTGGACCAATCCTAACGTGGAACCGACGCCTCTTTCGAGTGTATGTAGAAAGTTGTAAAATACTAACGTATGCTGAGCACGACAATACACAATAGATATAAAAGAGAGTATAGATTTGAAATACTCTCTAGAATATCTTTCTATTAAGCATTTTCATAGTTTGACATTAAATTATTATTACACGCTATATTATTTTTTAAACTTTCTTCTGTTTATCACTGTATCTACTTAAATACAGTTTAGTACTTTATATGGCAAAATAATGTTTAAAAGATGTATCAAATATTAAAATTTAAATTTGTAGGATATGATCAGGCGTGGATTATACAGATCTGCGAGTAGTATGCCAGAGAAGATCCAAAAGGAATTGGATAGACGTAGGATTGTGGGAAGTTATAATAACATAGCAGAAACATACAAAGACAAGAGTCATCACCGCCGACATAATTCATGGGACAATGGAAACGGGATGACGAGAATGAGTCCGGATCAGCCTATATCACCGATAGACGTTAATCAGTAAGTGGCACTCAACAAATCATCATAATGCTATATCTAATATAATATTCAAATCAGTGAATCTTAATCTTCTATTGAAACCAATTGCGATGCAAATTAACAACGTAATTCATTGTAAATGCATTAATTATAATTTCTTTAAATGAATTAAGAGACAATTACTCACATTGTAGACTAGAAGTTTTATTCTAAACTTGACTTCTTTGAAACAAAATAATTGATCCATATTTTGCAACCAAATCTATTTCACAGATATGACAAGTAAAATAACATAATGAAATTAAATATTTATATATCAATATAAATTAATATTAGTTTAATAGTGATTGGACTATGGATATGATGCAGTTAAAAGAGTAAAAATTTGCTGAAAATATCCAAGTTCCATTTGTTAAATTCTACTTATAAAAATATGAGTCCAATAATTACTTTTAGTAGTCATAAAGTTAAAAAATTTAAAACGTGTTATTTTGACCAAACATTAATCAATGTAGAATAATCCAACCTGATTTTTGAAATATTGGTTAAGTTTACCAAGGCTTTAGTCTACAGTGTGTCGTAATGTCTGATCTAATCAGAACCATTCTATCTATTAATTGGAGGAATGTATGGTAACAGACACAAAAAGGCGAGCATACGTCGAACCTCAACAGTCCCTGAAGAACGAAGACCGTCGGAGACGAACGATCCTCTGGGCGAACCGGTTCAACCGACCGACCATTCGTACAACGAATCCCCAGACTCGATTCTCAGCGGTCCTCTGGAGATAGTGAACTCAACGCCGGACACAGCTGAGTCAGACGCGCCAACAGCGGTATCGCACATCTCGTCGCCGTTCGGTACTCCGGAATCCGAAGACCATACGACGAGGACACCAAGAAAACCGAAAGAGAAAGAGGACGAGACTACTCAAAGAGCTTTTGGAAGTCCGATTCCTGACGACGAGGATAAACCACTTTGAACACTCGAACCAATAAGCACGATAGTCTGATGTATTTTCATTGCGATGACCCTTGTCTAGGTCAAAGGCATGGATTGACTGTAATGATGAAAAACTGAATTAGGAAAGGTGTATGGTTGGGAAAATAACAGAGGGGAAGTTTTTGAATAGATGATTAAAAAGGATTATTTCGAATGGATGATTAAAGTTTGATAGCGAAAATATGCATTGATGCTAGGTAGATTTGAAAAGGAGAGCAAGACGAGTTTTTTGAAATGGCAACACAGCAATATCGTATTTTCAAAATAAGGAAAACGTGTAGTACACGTAGTATTATTTCTATGTAAAAATATATAATTATGTGTGAGCTTAAACAGCTTGAATATCTAAATATTAGTTTTTTTTTTTGCGATGGAGAGAAAATGACTCAGGTTATCGATATTATTGAATTCTACCTCTGAATAGTATAAAATCAGATTTTCTGTAATGGCAAAGGCATGGATAAAATTACGTACAATAAACTATTTGTTTTACGAAACTTTGTTTTTTATTATCTAACTATTCATTGAATATGGCAGTTTCATTGGAACATACTGTCTTGTTTTAGAACTTGACCATTGGACGATCGTCCAAAATAATACGTTCAACAGAAAAAAAAAGTGTTGTCGTCAGTGACTAAAAAGTAGAACGAACGTTAAGAAAACAATGTCTCATTCTCCAATAAGAAAAATCTATAGAAAGACACGTGACCTAATATGTCCGCTATCGACGCAAACAAAGCGATTCTACAGTTGCGTGCCAATAATTCACTAGTAATGCATATATATGTAATTTATTAGATAAGCATCATGCCACGTCAGATAAGCAAAAACATAAAATTAGCAGATTAGAGACGATAGTCGCCAACGATAATGCGTACACAGATGGCGTTTATCTGATTTCACAGTCAAGTTATTTATTGGTCCAAGTCATTTCAATTGAAATAGTGTACAACATTTTGGACCAATCAGCTCCGACTATCCACTCGATCTACCCTCTCATTCGTTTGTTTCGTGCTCCAATCACCGAGTGCCATTCAAACGCAAAATTCACGATGTAATGTTAACCAACGATGTCGCAACGAGAAAATAAAGAGGCGGTAGCGAGCAAAATTTCATCCTGGAAATGATCAATCTGTGTTCCATCTTCGTCGTCTTCCGTCGCATGTCGTCATCAGAAATCGCCGAAAGTATTCGACAAAGCAGAAAAGGGAACGGCTTTGTTTCACGGGGAAGGCGGTATTGCTGTTTTACCGACCGGGCGAATCCTCATCCTCACCTTATCGAGAAAGCATCGACATCACGATTGCTAGTGGTGCGACTGCGAGCGAGCAGTAACAGAGCGGATGAAAGAACGAGAATCATTGTTGGATGAACAGTGGTATCGTGGTAGAGTTCGGGCACAGTTTCGAAAGGATAAACTGGAAACTAGAGGAAGAACGAAAAACGGGAGAAGAGAGGTGCAGTGCGAGAGAGAGACAGAGAGAGTGAACGAGAGAGTAGGAGGGAGGAGAGGAAGACAGAGAGAGAAAGAGAGCGAGAGCGGGCGCGTGTGGCAAGGTCGGTGCGTGCGTGCGTGCGGTGAAGTTACGGGCTTTATTAAAGTGCAGTCGGCCGGGTTGAAAAACAATCGACGGACATAATACGGCGCCCCGTGAAGTCCGATGTCTAGTGCTGAGGTGGTGGAGAGCTCCGTTGACCCCCCAGCTAAGAAGCGACGCGTTGCTGCCACCACGGGAGGAGCCGACGATTCGACGACGATTGCAGACATGGCGAAAAACGGTTCGACGTCCCGAGCTTCCGCCGAAATCGACGAAGGTTTATATTCGAGGCAGCTTTATGTTCTCGGCCATGACGCCATGCGTCGCATGGCATCCTCCGACGTCTTAATATCCGGTCTCGGCGGACTCGGCGTCGAAATCGCCAAGAACGTCATCCTCGGCGGCGTTAAGTCTGTTACGTTGCACGATGACGCGCTGTGCCAGATTTCAGATCTTGGTTCGCAGTTCTATCTTACCGAAGCGGACATAGGTGAGCAGCCTTACCCGCGAAACATATGAACGCCCTCCCGCAGGAATAATTATTTCTCAATGTTATTTTGGATCGATTCAGCGTTTATTGTGAATTCGATCCATTATTATGAGATCTCACCAATCGTCTCGTTCATGAAAGTGTTATTATAAAAATGTTTCTTTAAATAGATGTACGTTGTGCGTCGCGTGCGTTTTAGGCGTAAACGCTAGAAACTGTGTGGAAATTTTTATGACTAATCTATGTATCTACGCATACGTCTGTATAAATTGAATTTTTTATCGTGCTAGAACTAAACTGAGAGTCAAATTTTACTCTTTAAACATTTCTTTTTCTTTAATATCAGGAGATATAATTGTTGTCCAATTTGTAAAAAACTGAAAAGTAAAGAATTTTTCTGTGGCGTATTTAAGTATTGTCTAATTAAACACGATACTGACACAATTGGAATGATAAAACTATATCGTTGTAATTTTATTTTTAGGTAAAAATCGTGCTGTTGCCTGCTGCCAACGCTTGTCTGAACTGAACAATTATGTCCCCACACGTCATTATTCAGGGCCTTTAACTGATTCTTATATCAAAAAGTTCAAGGTTGTGGTTTTGACTGAAACTTCATTGAAAGAACAATTACGTATCTCTGAGATTACTCATGCCAATGATATTGCGCTTATCATAGCAGACACCAGAGGCCTATTTTCTCAAGTCTTCTGTGACTTTGGAGAAAAGTTTACAGTAGTCGACATAAATGGTGAACCGCCTGTAAGTGCAATGGTTGCCAGTATTTCGCAAGATGCCGAAGGTGTTGTTACTTGTTTAGATGACACACGCCATGGTATGGAGGATGGTGACTATGTCACTTTTTCTGAAGTACAGGGTATGACAGAACTGAATGGTTGTGACCCGATAAAGATAAAAGTTCTTGGCCCATATACTTTCAGTATTGGGGATACATCTAAATACTGTGAATATATTCGTGGTGGTATAGTAACACAAGTAAAGATGCCAAAGATCCTACAGTTTGCTTCTCTGAAAGATGCTTTGAAGACACCAAAGTTTCAAATTACTGATTTTGGGAAGTTTGATTATCCAGAACAATTGCATTTGGCTTTCACTGTATTGCATAGTTACATGGAAGAAAATGGAAAATTACCTAAACCATGGAATCAAGAGGATGCAGATGGATTCTTAAATCTAGCTAAAACTGTAAAAGAGAAAGTGGGCAGTGAAATTGAAATAAATGCAGAACTGTTTGAAATATTTGCAAAAATATCCTCTGGAAATTTAAATCCAATGAATGCTACCATCGGAGGAATTGTAGCCCAAGAAGTGATGAAAGCTTGTTCTGGAAAGTTCCATCCTATATTCCAATGGTTGTACTTTGATGCTATTGAGTGCTTACCTTCAGATCGTTCTGAACTTTCAGAAGAAGATTGCCACCCTATTGGGTCGCGTTATGATTCACAGATTGCCGTTTTCGGCCGCAAATTCCAATCGAAAATTGGAAGCTTGAAATATTTTGTAGTTGGAGCTGGAGCCATTGGATGTGAATTGCTCAAGAACTTTGCAATGTTAGGTGTTGGTGCTGAGAACGGTAGTGTGATAGTCACTGATATGGATTTGATAGAAAAATCTAACTTGAACAGACAATTCTTGTTTAGACCGTCTGACGTTCAACAGTCCAAATCATCAACAGCAGCTAAAGTCATAAAGAGTATGAATCCAGATATGAAGGTGATTGCTCATGAAAACAGAGTGTGCCCCGAAACAGAAAAGATATATAACGACGACTTTTTCGAGGTTTTAGACGGGGTTGCAAACGCGTTAGATAATGTGAACGCCCGTATTTATATGGATCGTCGTTGTGTATATTATAGAAAACCTCTCTTGGAATCTGGTACATTAGGTACAAAGGGCAATACCCAAGTTGTTGTTCCATTCTTAACCGAATCATACAGCTCCTCTCAAGATCCTCCAGAGAAGAGTATACCAATTTGTACACTAAAGAATTTTCCCAATGCTATAGAACACACTTTACAATGGGCCAGAGACAATTTCGAAGGTCTGTTTCGCCAAGCTGCGGAGAACGCCGCCCAATATATATCTGATTCACAGTTTGTAGAGAGAACGTTAAAACTACCAGGAGTTCAACCACTAGAAGTACTAGAGTCCGTTAAGACAGCCTTGGTCGATGAAAGACCAAAAACATTTGCCGATTGCGTCGCATGGGCTCGTTGCCACTGGCAAGAACAGTATAGCAATCAGATCAGACAACTTCTATTCAACTTTCCTCCTGATCAAGTAACGTCTAGCGGTCAGCCATTTTGGTCTGGACCAAAAAGATGTCCTGAGCCACTAACGTTTAATGTTAATGATCCACTACATTTAGATTATATTGTAGCTGCTGCTAATTTAAAGGCAAAAGTCTACGGTATTCCTATTAACAAAAATCGAGATGAAATCGCTAGGATTGTCAGCACTGTTGAAGTTCCGGACTTCACGCCGAAATCTGGAGTGAAAATTGCGGAGACAGATTCACAAGTACAGGTGTCTAATGGCAGTGGAAATATCGATCACGAAAGGCTCAGTCAATTACAAGAAGAATTACCAAGGGTTGAAGATCTCAACGGCCTGGTAATATACCCACAAGAATTCGAGAAAGATGACGATACCAACTTTCACATAGACTTCATCGTAGCAGCTTCAAATCTCCGTGCTACCAACTACAAAATTCCGCCAGCTGACAGACACAAGAGCAAACTAATTGCTGGTAAAATAATTCCAGCTATCGCCACTACTACTTCGGTCGTGGCAGGTTTAGTTTGCCTCGAGCTTATTAAATTGACTCGTGGTGTAAAGGATTTGTCTGTTTACAAGAATGGTTTTGTCAACTTGGCTCTACCATTCTTTGGATTCTCGGAGCCTGTTGCTGCGCCGAAACTGAAATACTACGATACAGAATGGACGCTATGGGACCGATTCGAAGTGAAGGGAGAATTGACACTGAAAGACTTCTTGGATTACTTCAAAGAGCATCACAATTTGGAGGTCACCATGCTCTCTCAAGGTGTTTGCATGCTTTATTCGTTCTTTATGGCGAAACCCAAATGCCAGGAACGCATGGGCCTTTTGATGTCCGAAGTGGTAAAGAAGGTATCAAAGAAAAAATTGGAAAATCATGTACGTGCGTTGGTATTCGAACTCTGCTGTAACGATACTGATGGCAATGATGTGGAAGTTCCATATGTTCGCTACACCTTGCCGTGAGATACATTGATATCGCCAGGATAACGAGAAATGTCTACTTAACTGACTTAGCCGTAGTAATTTCCACAAATTTCTATTTTACAATACAACACAGGAGAATATTACTCTTACTGTACGTAAGGTTCTTAAAGTTTAAAGAAAGAAAAAAAAATTCATTTTTATTGTCGATGCTTTGTAGCATTTATAATTAGCAAAGGATCGTGAGATCCGTGGAGTTCATCTTACTATGATCTCTCTTTTTATTGAATATCGATTTCAGGGCTCGAACTATTCGTTTTTGTTTTCAGTCATCACCTCTTGTTATTTTTATCCGAAATGATTTAACTATAATTGTAATTCTTATTTCTTGTCTGAACTATATCTTCAAAGAAAAAAACAATCTAGCTATAAGATAATTCGAACTATTGATAAAAGAAATATATGGAGACAAAAATTTGTACAAGAAAACCTATAATCTTATGTTGTTTATAAAATGATTGAAAGAAAAAAAAAAGAGAGAAAAAGAAGTCATGAAAAAGTTGCAAAAAGTTTAGTCCATATTGGATCATAAAGGGAATTGTCATGATAAGAATTTTCTTTAATAATCGTACATTTCACTTAATGAATAGGATCGCAATGTAAATTACTGAATGATAAACTCGATGATCCGTATACAAATAATGCTAATATATTTAATATAGATCACAATAAAAAAAAAAAATTGAACGCAAATGTATCTTGCCTTTATGGTATTAATTTTCTATTTGCTATTACTACTTTAACAAGGGGCGCGCATGAAATTGGAGAAAATATGTTTATTATGTTTATTATATCATAAATGTTCCCCCTTTTTTGTTATTGCCCTTAACGTGTTCTTGCTATCGAATTCGATATTTTAAGACTTTATATAATCTATACGTTATTAATGATTTTTCATTTTGTCCGCTTTAAGTTTTTTAAACACCGAATACACTATTGGCTAAGGCTGTTTGTTGTTATAAGGGATACTGCATTTAAATTTGTAAGAACAAACGTTTGGGAAGAAGCTTCAAAAAAAAAAAAAAAAGAATTGCACACTTTAGACCAAGGAATACAAGAGGATAAAAAAAGGAAGATATTTTGTTAATTTTAGGATAACGCGGATATTTATTGTATTATTTTATCAATAGATAATAAATAGATGTGTTTGGATTTCAAGAAACGTGAGAAAAATATAGTAATGAAAATAAAATGGTGTTTTTCTTTTCTCCTACATTTTCTTTTATCTTTCTGACGATTAATTAAAATTTGAGAAACCGTAAGTAATCATGTATACTAAATTGAATTTTAATTTTGTTTGTTACAAGCAAATATCTAAATTTTTATTTTTCAATTTTGTGTTCATAATTTTATATGACATGACTTATAGGTATAACTACATCGAGTGTTACTACACCACTTACTATATCGGTTCGACTGACTTCAAATACGTAACTAGATACTTAATTAGAATACGGTGCATCTTAAAACTTACATCAATTTTGTCGAAAATAAGCTCTAGAATGAAAAAAAAATCTTTTTTTTTTCATTTTACGTTGGCGTATAAATTAAATTTTTAACCATCATTCATCCGTTTTACACTAAATTTCAGTAAATACATTGTGCGGACCCTAGACTCGCAAAATATGCGCGGGAACAGTACATTGAGATAACCATAAAAAGCTATAAAATGGCACAACGTAGTATAACGTATGTAATTTAATAGAACAAGTTATTAATTGTTTTTAATCTGCTTGTAACATTTTTCTTTTATTTGATAGATTATTTTTCCCAAAAGTCAGTTCGAAAGATAAAACTGAATCTAATGATGTAAGGTACGTGGATTATTTTGTCGAAGTATGATTATTTCAGTGAAGTTTATTCGTTTTGCATTCAATTTAAAATCGAATTTATTTAATAATACTTATACTGTGATATTTTTAAATAAACAATCTCGATTCAATAATGCTTTTTTTCCAATTGTAAACGATGTTGTTAATCGGATGTTCGCCAACAGCAAAATAGCAAAGAATGAAGAACAAAATAATCCTGGAAATACTAAGCGAAAAAGAGATAGTAGTGAAGATAACACAGAAACCAGGTAATTAAATTACAATTTTTAAAAAAATTGCATTAATTAGTATTAAACTTGAAAATTTTGTAAATAATTATTAATAATATGTTTGTAGTGACACTGACATAAAATGTTACCTATGTTACTAATGTAAGGTATTCACTATTTTTGTCTAGTTCTCCATCTATCAGAAATTCTTCAAAGAAGAAATCAGTTTCAAAATCTCCTTCGTTATTGGGAAAAGCAAATGGTAAATTGGATATATAGTTAAATAAATGTAATTTACATTTTATATGTAATTTTTTTGATGTAATGTTGTATTTACTTTTGAGGAACACGAAAACATAAGCTATCGCCCATTACAACAACTGGAGAAAATGAAAAGAGGAAAGCTAAAACTTCACTCAGCGCTTCTAAAAAGAAACTTGATGAAACTAAAAATACTCCTAAAAAAAGCAGTGCAAAGAAGAAACTGAAAGAAAAGTTAAATAATGAAGAGCAGAAAGAAAATGAGTTGATTGTAGAAAAGAAGACAGACTCAAATCCTGAACTTGAAGCGCCAAAATCTTCATCCGAAAGTAAAAAAGATATTAAAGATAATAAAAAGAAGGTTGTAAAAAAAAGATTGAGAATAATAGCACCTGTTGACTCTAGTGACGAAGAAGAAACTATTCAAGTACGTATAAGTTTTGTGTGTGTGCACGTACGCGTGTGCATGTAATTATTACATATATTACTTAATAGTTAACAGAGAGTCCTAAAAAAGCAAATGTCGAGGAGGGTAAAGAAAATCCAGTTGGTAGTGAAAAAGAAATGTCTGATAAGGATGTTTCAGATAATGAAAAGAATAGTGAAGAAGAAAAGAAGGAAGAAGACAATATAGAAAGACCTGTAAAAAAGATGCATAATTTTTTTGGTATGGAATGTCAATCTATCAGTAAATAAATAAATAACCATCCTAACATAATTTATATCTTTAGCTCCAAAGGAGAAAGAAGACATAAAGGATACTGATAAAGATAAGAAAAAATCCTCCAGTCATTCTTATAATCCAAGTGTTTCAAAATATGATCCAATAAATGACGCATTTTGGAAACAGGGTGAACGGTATGTCCTCGTTTTAATAATTTTAATACTGTTATTGCAATGATAAAATATTTGCTTTCATAATCTTTCATAGGGTTCCATATATTGCATTAACACGTACATTGGAACTAATTGAAGAAACAAGTGCTCGATTAAAAATAATAGAAATTTTATCGAATTATTACCGATCTGTTATAGTTTTAAGTCCAGATGACTTACTTCCTAGCATATATTTATGTCTGAATCAATTAGCGCCTGCTTATGAAGGTACGCGTATTATATACTACGTATATCATTTTCTTTTATTTTTCAATTGTTTAAATGTCATCATTATTTTCCAGGTATCGAATTAGGAGTGGCAGAAACAAATTTAATGAAAGCTATAGCACAATGCACTGGCAGAACTCTAGCTCAGATTAAAGCAGATGTCCAGACAGTTGGTGATTTGGGTATTGTGGCAGAAGGAAGTCGTTCCAATCAAAGAACTATGTTTCAACCTGCTCCACTAACAGTATCAAATGTATATACTAAACTGAAAGAGATTGCGCAAATGACTGGCTCCGCGGTATGACGTCCACTAATATAAAACAGTGCTGTCCTAAACCTTTTCTGTTTTGTTTATCAGATGATAATTTATTATTAGATAAATGATTAGATTTGTCTCTTTTTGATTAATAACTTTCTTAAAACTAATAATAATGACACAAGCACACAAATAAAAGCATGTAAAAGTTTTCGTTCATGGACGGCACTGATACATTTGTTATAATTACATTATACCGCTATTATAGTCATACAACTTTTAGGATATTTTTATTGTAATTATATAATTTATTTTTACAGTCTTTAACTAGAAAGTTGGATAAAATTCAGTCACTTTTTGTAGCGTGTCGTTTTACCGAAGCCAGATATTTGATTCGGTCCTTGGCCGGTAAACTTCGAATTGGTTTAGCAGAACAATCTGTGTTGCAAGTAAGTACAAAAATTAGTCCAACAGTGTTACAAAAAATATAATAAAAAAATGTTTACAGGCTATAGCATTAGCGTGTACTATGACACCGCCAAAGCAAAGCTATCCACCGGAAATTTTAGATATGAGTAAGAAAATGTCAAGCGATGCTTTTAAGCAAAAGTACGACGAAACTGCGCTTACTCTTAAAACAACTTATTGGTAAAAATTTGTTTATACGTTAGATATCTGAATTTTTAGTTCATACCTCCATATGTAAGAGACATATTTATTTCAGCGAATGTCCGAATTATGATAAGATAATTCCCGTTCTACTAAAAGAGGGAATTGAAGAATTACCAAAAAAATGTAAAATTACACCGGGAATACCTATGAAACCAATGTTAGCGCATCCTACTAAAGGTGTGCAAGAAGTATTAACGCGTTTCGATGGACTGAAGTTCACTTGCGAGTGGAAATACGATGGAGAAAGAGCACAGGTTTATTTTCCGTAATGTAAAAAAAATGACATGACGAAAGAGCGTATGGAATTTCTATAAATACTTTGCAGATTCATTTTGCTGAGGATGGCAAAATTAGTATTTATAGTAGGAATCAAGAAAATAATACCAGCAAATACCCTGATATCATAGGACGATTTAAAAATACCAAAAGTGAAGAAGTTGAGAGTTGTATTCTCGATTGCGAAGCAGTCGCTTGGGACAACGAGAACGAAAAAATTCTACCTTTCCAAGTACTTAGTACAAGAAAACGCAAGGTAATGCAAAATGCACAAAAGATTGCTTTTTAAATTTTACATCTATCTTCGTCTCACAGGATGCGGATGAAACAAATATTAAAGTTCAAGTGTGTGTGTTCATGTTTGATTTACTATATTTGAATGAAGAATCACTGGTGCAACAACCTTTTATAAAACGTCGTGAGTTATTGAGAAAAAATTTTAAGGAAGTAATTGGAGAATGGAAATTTGCGACTAATTTAGATACTTCGACTATGGAACAAGTTCAAGATTTCTTAGATGAATCGGTCAAAGGTTGATCTTTGATTTATTCTATAATAAATTTATAAGTTTCAACAAATATATATTATTATATTTAACAGGCAATTGCGAGGGTCTTATGGTGAAAACCTTAGAACAAGATGCAACATACGAGATTGCTAAACGCTCTCGGAATTGGTTAAAATTAAAGAAAGATTATTTAGATGGTGTAGGTGACACGTTAGACGTAGTTGTCATCGGTGGTTATATAGGAAAAGGAAAAAGAACTGGAACTTATGGAGGATTTCTTTTGGCTTGTTATGATCAAGAGAATGAAGAATATCAGAGTGTTTGTAAAGTAAATATCATTAACTTGCTATAACAAGTTTGGAACCCTTTTATATTAGCAGAGTAAATTTTGTATTTGGCAATTTTTGGAATTTCATCTCATTCTTTTTATTTTATGTTTATTTAGATTGGTACTGGATTCAGTGAAGAAGACCTTCAAAAGCATACCGAGTTCTTTAAAGAACACGTAATATCACAAACCAAGTCCTACTATCGTTATGACTCATCTTTAGAACCTGATCACTGGTTTGAACCAATTCAAGTCTGGGAAATCAAATGTGCAGATCTCTCTTTGTCACCTGTTCATAAAGCAGCTGTTGGTATTGTTGATCCAGAGAAAGGGATATCATTGCGATTTCCACGGTTTATTCGTATTCGTGATGATAAAAACAGCGAGGATGCTACATCAGCACAACAAGTTGCAAATATGTACAATAGTCAAGAGCAGATAAAAAATCAAGCATCATCGACGAAAGTAGCTGAAGAAGACTTTTACTAAATTTAATGCTTTGTCGTAGTACTTACCAGGAGATGGATTGTTTTATACTATAATGTATCGAAACTCAATTGAAATATTTTGAATGTTAATGGACGATATTCTCTTTTCACAATATATATTTTATTACTCATACATCATGTTTTATTATTACTTATGTCAAACTTAGATATTACATTCAATAAAACCAATTTGTTACGCCAATAGTTTTTAAGTTTCCAATACAAAATTTTCAACTGCGTAGAAGATTAGGAGATTAGGAGATTTTGTAGACTATTGTGTTGAAATTTCTTTTGACATGTATCGTGTCGCAGGTATACCTCGTAGTCCCTTCTTCGGAGAAGACATTATAAAACACTTCTGATTGGTCCGCTCATATTTTGTGAAAGTATAAATAGTCTGCACTTGCAGGTAGTCAAAGGTAGTAGAGAAAACGCAGTCGCGCTGTAAAGTTGCCACGCCCTTATTCAGTTTGTCACACCGTTACTCTATCATTTAGATGTTTAATGTAAAAAGAGTTTTAATAGTATTTAATAGTATATTTTAATAGTATTTACGATAACATCTATATCAGGTGAAATCCTTTTTATTCATTTCGATTCTACTAAATTGCATTTTTAATCTTCAAAAATCTATCAAAGATGTTTTCGGAATCGATGCGTCGAAAATTATTTTACAATACAATAATGTCGCAATGCTTCTCATCGGACGGTAGTTGCTTGCTAGCCGGAAGTCTTTACGGAAATGTTGCAATTTACGAGTAAGTAGACATAAATAATCAGTGTAGTACACAAATATAGGTTATGTTGGCATCGTGTAAACAACTTCTGCTTAATATTTGGATGTCTTCAATAATGCCGAAGTTAACGTCCAATCTAGGATATATTTTTTTAATTAATAGAATTTCTTTTTGCAGAATATCGAAAATATTAAGACCGCTGAGATCTGAAAATGAATTACGACGCCCTAGTTATCACATTGAAGCTCATCCAGACTCTCACGTAGATAGTATGGTATCTACAGAGAATTTTTTAGTAACAGGATCAATAGGAGAAATATGTGGATGGGATTGGAAGTTAGTTACCGCGGGCAAAGCTGAAAGAAATAAAGTTTCATGGACTATAAGAATACCAGCCGAAAAGTAAGACTATAACAAACTCTTGAACGAATGATGTTGAAGTTATTACAGTACAGTTTAAGACACAATCTATTTAAACATTTAAAAAACAATCTATTTTTAGCGACAGCTATGAGGGAGCGAGTGTATTTTCCCTTGCGTACTGCAAGGTAAATAACCTCTTATACGCTGGTTGTAATGATAGCAAGATTTATGTATTTAACCTAGAAGATGGTAAAATAGTAACCACTCTGGAAGGACATACCAGATTCATTCATGATTTATCACTGTTGTATGTATTATATAATTGTTGTATATATTGTATAATTAATCATAAATGATATGTAACGTAGTCTTTATACAAATCAATCTTTTTTCCACAGGGATTGTGGAACTCAGTTAGCTTCATGCAGTGAAGATGGAACAGTAAGACTATGGGATCTAAGGAAGAAAGAGAACACCAATGTATTAACCCCTCATTTGGTAGACAATCTTCATAGACCAAGCTTAGGAGAATGGATAGGCGCGGTGGATTTTACTGAGGATTGGCTGGTATTTATTTTTTTGTATCTTTTTGCAACGCAGAATATACAAAATTATATTTATTTTAATGTAATAGTTGAAAAAAATCTAATGTATAATAATTATCCAGTTGTGCGGCGGTGGATCAAAGTTATCATTGTGGCATATGCGTACAATGCAACCAGCTACTATATTTGATCTCCCGGATCACGGTATTCACGTGGCAAAGATCTACGAAGAACGTATTATAGCCGCAGGACTTGCGCCCCATGTTTATCATCTCACATATCAAGGAGAGATGTTATCTAGTATACCAACGTCCAGCGATACTACATACACTGTTGTTTATCAAGAAACTCCACAAAAGCTGTTCAGCATAGGTGGTGCATCGAACTTCCTTGATATTTGCACGAATTGTAATTACCGCGAATTAACGTTGCAATTTGCGTAAAATGATAGTAAATGACAATTAGTAATAATCATAAATATTTTTATATATTTATGTATCTTTTTATTTTATATATGCATTTGTGTATATTTTTAATAAATATATTAACATAATGTGCATTTTATAAAATATGATGTAAAACTTTTTACAAATGTACAGATAGGTGTTTGAATATTGAAAACCAAATTCTCGTTACGAAGAGCAGTCTCGTTTTTGTTTGGAAAAGCTAGTGGGAAAAATTAAACGAAGATAAAAAGTTAAATGACAAATTAATACAACAATGATTTATTCCCGAACAGTCTCGAACGAGCAACTAATTTTAGACAATAGCAACGCAATAGTCATAGGAATCCGTGACCTGCTATCACCGCAGGTATGAATCCTTCCCGGCCGTCTCGCGAACGAACCCAGAACCAATCGCTAACGTGATCGCTAAGCAGTGCAACAACGTCGCCCTTGGAGACGCTTAGAGCATTGCCACCTTGACCTTCGTAGTCGCTGCGTATGACGAGCAAAGTGTGCCGAGATCCTTTGGTTCGAGCGTTCGCCGCGGCCCTCAGGTACAATCTGTCGACGCTGCGTTCCCCACAGGCCGACACTGCGTCCCTAGAACCTCGTCTTACCCTTGGATTTCTGCCTCGAGCTCCGCACTCTGATCTCGTGTCTCTGAGCTTCTCCGCATCAGTCATATTGCCTGGAAGAATCAATTAATCAATGAAATGAAAGAATAAAACTGGGAAACGAATCGTTCCATTACCTAAGGGACGAGGAAATACGTCTGTAGAGTCCTCCCAACATGGTCCTCTGGTTGGTTGTGGTAATATTCCTAATGGTAGACAAGCTGCGTAGCCGACATATCCTTCCTGGCCGTGTGGAGTTTGAACGTACAACCAGGTTTGATTCTTGAACACCGCATTTACAACTGTTCCAAGAGGAAGGGCCATCTCATCTTGAGTACCGCCTTGAGTCTGGTACAGGACGGATGGAAACGAGAGGACCACAGGAATGTTGGCAGGCTTTTCTATCGAGGCCTGTAAATATCAACCAATATATTCTCGAGGCCATGTCGAATCATCACCGTTACAACTAAAGTGTCGTTTATTTCCAAGAGAAAAAGATTGCTATTTGTTTCTATAAAACATTTGAGAACTAATAATTGTTATAAGTGATTCAACATCAACAGTCCCATCTTCCATCCATCGCAACAACTCGAAGACGAATAACACATAATCAATATTCTAAATATATTTGCAAAATATTCATAAAATTAACGAAGGATGCAACTTACCAACAAAAATCATTTTCAATAACATACATAACTTTGCTTAAAAATTCTATTCACGTTGATTGAGATATTAAAAAAATCGTTTGTTTCTAATAAATTATTTTAAACTTTACCCTTATTCCAGTAAATAAATACTTTATTCATATTCTTACTTTCTCATGCTAAAGTATTTCTTCTCGTACTGAAAGTACTTGAGTAATCATAACGTTCCTGTCTCCCTTTCTCAAAAAGAAAAGAAAAAGATGTAGTTTTCAGAAAGCAAAGAATACTCCAAACTTTTAAACGAGATAAGTTTAAGATAGTAAACTACAACTTCTTCCTATCCGAATAGACCAAGTGCATCTTTCGTGCAATCAGATACTAGACGATCGTGCAAAAGAGTTAATCAACGAGAAAGAGTACTTTGGTGAGGTACGCATCGAGATCCGCTATTTCGTAGCCAAATCTGCTCGGAGGTCTGGGCTTGTGGGATCGTTTAGTCCTTCGATGCCTGTGTTTCTCCCGGCCGCTAGGCGTGGACGTTGACTCACGAGATACGAGAGATGGTTCGGACACTGCCCTCTTAACTTTCTCCTTCTCCTTCGTCTCCTTCAGCCCTGAAAATTCCTTTTCGGACTGCTTCTCCAGGGGACTGTCCAACGACCTTTCGTCGACCAGTATCTCTTTATCGACAGACTGAAAAAAGAAAAAGAAGGACAATTAGTACGAATTTTTTATTTGTTGTTCTTTATATTAAAAAAATACCAAAAGAACCTTTTCTTGCGCCTCCACTTTTTCTGTCCTCTCGATCTTCTCTATTCTATGCAGGATCTTCTTCTCACGTTTCTCCGCGTCGACGTTTTCTTTACCGCTATCTTTTTCCTTCACACTTTTCACGCTCCTCTTCGAGGACCTTTCCTTGCTGTCTCGCGACAAGGCCTCTCGATCGCCGTTTCCACCTATTAACATTAAGATAGCATTCAAGTTTCTTAGAATTAACGATAATTTATGGTGTTTATTCTCTTTGAATACAAGGAGACACTGTCATTTGTCCTTATTAGGAATTAAGCGTGCAACGTACATACAAGATTTAATTTGATCAATTGGCACGATTGCTCGGCTTCAATTTTCCGTATTTGGAATATTGCCTGATACAACATTTTCGTTGCGTAATTCAACTTTCATCTGCTTGATTAATTCAATTTTCATCGAAAGGCAAGAAGGATTCATTGTGATTGTACGAAAAACTCGAATTTAAATGGTAATTTTTTTAATTCTTTAGATTGAAAATTCAGTTGGGTGGAAATTATACATAATGAATTGGAAATTGATTTCAGAGGAACTTTTGTCCTTTCCGATTCGATCGGTTTTGCAGTGATCGCCGAATGATCAAATTTTTGGTCGTTGACCAAATTCTTTCTTTGTTACAGCGTCTACGAAGACGAGGTAAAAGCTGATTTCGGTCCGGTTGAAAATTAGAGAACCTGAATAGCGACGGGCTATTTGCTTTCAAACAATCTGTCGTGTCTCAGGTAACAAACGTTGACGCGTGCAATAAATCATAGCTAATGTTTACCAAAAGAAGAAAAGAAAAAGGGACTCTTAACTCAAAGGATACTCAATCCCTCATAGGATTTCCGAAACTTGTACCGTTTCAGGTACCGAAAAGGTACATGTCGTTCAAAGTTGGCAATTCTCCGTATTCTGTACAGTGAAAGTGAACAATGCTATTGGCCGTAATTCCGAGAAACGTAGATTTTATCTTTTCACGCTTGGACACTCTTATTCTTCACGGACCTGCGTTTCCATTGGCGGCAGAGTGATTGTTGTTGGACGCAGGTTGCTGTTGCCCGCGTAAGACCCAGGTCAAAGAGATTTTGGGGCGCAGCAGGGTGCTTGGCCGTTGACCCATGCTCCTCGGCGGTGCGAGGGGCGTCGAGGGCGTCGCGGGCGTCGGCGATCTGGGTGGTGACGGCGACCTCGACGAGGGTGTCACTACCTGCAAAGGACAGTCCGCCACCAGGTCCACCGTCTGCACCGAACAGCCATGTTCCTTCAATCCAAAGAAACGAATTTTAGACTGGCTTAGAACTTGAGAACTTCTTTATTTGATTCTTAAAAACCAACTCTCTGACTGTTTCCGACGACGCTTCGCGGCTCGTTTAAACCTCCTTTTGTCAAAGTTTTTGTCACTGACAAAGTGATTTTAGCGGGGATAAGTCAGAAAATCGGCTGCAACGCTGATGCAACGAAAATTAGCGATTGGTTGATTTGGGTCACGTGACTCGCGAAGGGGCGTGGCGTTGTCTGGCACTGAGCGATCGCGTCTGTAATTTGTTTTCTATCGATTCAAATGTTTGCGTATCGATAAAATTTGATGGCAAAAACATCAGAACAGCGCTGCTTCTGGGCCTTTCAGTGAGACGAATCGTACTGTCGAATTTAAGATTATGCTTCAGTTATATTATCTGCACGATAAACACGGAAATTCTATTTATATTTTTCTTTTTGCGGTTCGGCAGTCGAATAAACCTTCGAATTTTATAAACTGTTACCTCGCTTTACGCGAAATTCAACAATCCACAGCGCTGTTCAATTCGTTCGTTCGAGGTACGTACCTCGTCTATGGTATTGATACCAACTAATATACGCGCGCGTTCGGTAGAAACGTACCCTTAATTTCCTTCGACGCTCCAAAGGAAAGTTCTTGACGTTTAATTTTTACACTTGTACCTTTCAATATTTTTTTCTTCTCTACCGTTGAAGAGGAAAACACGTCGTGTTAACTGGTTGGTACAAGTAGCTCGAAACGAGCGTCACGTGTGCTTCTAACACGAATGTAAACAGACGTGGATGCACAGGAAACGAGCACCATTCAAGGGGCTAGTTTGCGTTACAGAAGTACACTTCCCTTGTACAAGAGATAAATAGAATGACTGGCTCAATGTGAATAATCAAAGGACGTCTCGGGAGCGGATTTACACGCGCCAACTATTCAGAAATTGAAATAGGAGGCTCGTTAAAGCCGTTGTTCGCGTAATTTCGTGCGTTGGCAAAACCAGCACGATTGTTAACTCGATTGCAGCAATTTGCAGTTCGCGCGATTTCATCGATTGAAGTTTACTATCTCGTTCGTTTGGCTGTTAGAAAACAATTTGTGCACCTCGCGAACGAACCACTTCGGTCTGAGATTTATCGAAAGAACATCAAATGGCAATCGTTAAATCGTTAAATCGTTGATCGAACACTTTAAGAATTAAAAGAATTAAAGTGTTCATCGCCTTTCAGATTTAGATTTCCCTCTGGATCAGCCTCTCACATAAATGGCCGTGTCGCGCGCCAATTTATTAAACGACGAACGCGTTAATAACGAGTCGACAAAATCCGCGGGATTCGTCCGGCTCGTTCGCGCCGCAATAGATAGAATTATACATCGCGCTTCCGCGAACCGCTTGATCACCGGTACGTTGGGTCGCGGTAAATCTCACGGTTGCGCAGCTCTTTCCACAAAGTCGATTATTAATTCGTCTCATAGGCGTTCAATTAGCCCGCGGGCCGGAGCTCGCGCGAATGAATTATTCGCCGACGCACGCGTGTGTCCACGGCGTGCTTCACCGCGTCGCGGAAATTTACAGCCGTCGCCTCGCATAAATACACCGCGAGCCACCATAGGCCACCGTAAAATTTACGAACGAACGGCGCCTCGTAAAATTTCCACACCGTGGCCACCTCTTTCCGGCTCTTCGGCCACCATGTTGGTTTTTCTAGGAAACAACGAAACCCGGAAGTGGAGGACTCGTTCGGTCGCGGCCCCTCGAGGATTCATCGCGGTTACGGTGGTTAGGTTAGGTTAGAAGTATTTTTTAACGAGGTTCTAGATTACAGATTACAGATTCTGCGTTTAACTCTTTTCTTAACTCTGTCCTTTGTGATATTCGGATATTATAAAATTACGGACCGAGTAAATCGTTCATCAATTTTTATTCTCCAGTTTTATTTTCAAACTGCGAGATCATAACCGGTGGGTTGCTGAAAAGCACAATTTTTCAGTCGAAGCGGAGTGTTCACGGTTCAGAAGTGTTTTTTCTCAGATGAAATCCATCGTGCTTACGAGTTCCATTGCTAGTAACTAAATTACTAGTGTTTCATTGTTTAAAAATATTATTATTATGGAAAATATCATTGAAAATTCATTGAAAAATGGCTCTTTTTTCCTTATAACTCTATCCCATGAAATTAAAAATCCACATCGGTCTTACAGCCGAGAACCGCTTCGATCTCGTCAGGAAAGTTCATCTGGAAGAACCCGAGCTAGTCCCGTTTCATTTTCTGTTGAGAGAGAAACTCGGCCACGACTCCCGGCCGAGTTTCCATTTAAAACGGATCGAAGGGGCTCGCGCGAATCTTTCAACGAGCCTTTTCTCTCCATCCTCTCGCGTGGACCCGAGATCTTCGAAGACATTCCGCGGGCCTCTCGGTTGGGGGACCCGTTCTGCAAACGCGTTCCTATGAATTATTGCCACCATTAACGTGAATAATCGCGCCGCCGGGAAAATTATATAGTAATTTGTTCACGGCTGATCGAATACGTCGGGGGATTTTTATATTCTCTCTTTTGCGCGCCGGTGTAATGAAGAGCGAGGCCAGCCCCGGGGGAAAAGCGCGGCGTCGCAACCCCGGGCGTAACTCCCCGTTGGCCATGAAAAATGAAGACGTTTCCGACCCGGGCCGGGGCTTTCGATTTTACGCGGTGAATGGGCCGGCTAAGTAGCCATTCCGATGCCCCCGGAATGCCGTTATAATTTATACCGGGGGCCCTTTGTGTTGTTGTTACGATGTTCTTCCGGTGATCCCTCCGCCGGGCGATCACCGTCGACGACTGCTTTCACTCTGCTTCTTTTCCTTTCTTTCGACCGGGTGATGTTCGTTTGACAAGTCGTTCGGAAGTCGTTGGAGGAACGAAAAGTATCGTTTCGTGAGTGATACAGTCCGTAGATACTCGTGAGAGTATTTGGACACTTTAGCGCTTCTTATTAATATTTTCGGGATGTTGCTCCGTGTGTAATGACAGATACACACAGTTGGTATCTATCAGGTATTTCAACACTCTGTAACATATGTTACGTACATTTTGACATTTTACCGACAAACGAGGCTTGACTATCGTGATTGACGTGAAAAAGGTAGGTATACATACGTAGAAATTGCATGTGCAGAGTTTTTGTCAATCGAGATAAGCTAAATTATATGTTAAAACCTGACGATCTATTTGGGATCTCGAAATAAAATACTGAATTCTCTCGTCTCTCTATCTCCAGTACACTCAAACTAATTTTTACGATGGATTTCATCTAAGGAAAAACACTCTAAATTAACGCAAGACTATAACAAGACTTGCACGACACGACACCAAGTAGATACACACCAGAATATCCAACAAATCCCACCGGAAGATCCCCCGGAAGATCAACACCAGCCAAGCCACCGTGTGTTGTCCTCGTTAACTTCGATTTCAATAAACGCCGAACGAGACGTAAAAATTCTCTCTCTCTCTCAAGAGAGATAATTAGGGATCTACTCGGGCTGGTGAACTAATCAAGCGACCCTGGCAAAAGAAACAAGTCCGCAGGAGGTGGAGGGGGAAGAGGGAGGGTGTGGTTGTAAGTGACAGAAAGGGCCGGTCCGTGGCGTGAACGAACACGCGAGGTAGCCCCGGGGTGACAAGTTAAAAAGGTAGAGGAGGTCGGCGGTGCGAGACCAAGCGCGCGCGCAGCCTCCTTCTTCCTCGCGGATCATGCTAATGAAATTCTCAAGATATCTATCTCGCGCGCCACCGTGCGCCGGGCATTAGTTTAGCGTCTGGCTCGCGGCCACCTCGATCTTATCTGTCCACCTTCGGACGCACGGTATCAATTTCCCTGGAACGTGAAACAGACGGACCACGGTGGCTCGTCACCCGATTCGCGTTTAACCGATTCAAGCTACTGCTTGTTGTTCTCTCTCTCTCTCTCTCTCTCTCTCTCTCTCTCTCTCTTTCTCTGTGGAGATTGAACGAATGAACGTATTGACGACTTTATGGCTAGAGACAGTACGTTTTCTTGCGCATAATGGGTTCTTGCGTCTGTCAGAGATGGCTCTTTGGTTTGTCAGGGATGAAGATCTTTGCAAAGGCGTGCAAGGGGTGAATACACTCATCTTTGACGTATCTACTCAATATGTTGGAACCTCTAACCTAATAAATCAATTATTTTACTATTGGTTGCTACAAATTTATCCGTATAACACTCCAGTACACTCAAACGGTAAACTTCTAGAGGACTCTCAGACTCTTTGACATCCCACATGTTCTTTTTAACAATGAGAATACAAGTTGTCAGATATGAATCCAAGTCCGTTACAATCAGATTTGTTTCAAGATTATGGTCACGAGTTTGTTGTTACATACTACAATCGCGTTGAATAACTGCGGGCAGAGAAGTACAAGAATAAGATAAATGGTACTTTTAGTCTTTACTTTACTTTCTCTAGTTGACGATCGTACGAGAAGCGACATCAATCGGCTCCTTGGCACGGAAAAAAGAACAGAATGCTCATTCAACGGTACAGCTCAGTCGATGATCTTCGAGTAACAAACGTGCCGCGGCATTCCCACAATAAACGAAGATGCCGAAGACGCAGAAAATGGAATCGGCGAGTCACGACGTGAAAGATGAATATGAAGACGTAGCCACTGACTCGTGCACTTTCTATTGCCATTGAGACCCTTTGATCCTGCCGAATCACTCTCTGGGATACGTCGTCAAAGCGCATGAGATATTACGCGAATTTTTCCATTTCACCTTTCATTAGGAATTTTAATTTCTAACGATGAAACGTAGGAAATGTTCAATAATGAAGAGTGGAAGGCCTTTGGCAATTCTTAGCAAGTATCTGAGTGTAAGTACATGACTCTTCGACTTTTCTACACGTATAAATTAACTAACTGCCAATTGCAGTTTATCAAAAAATCAGATTGGTATGTTTTTATAAAGATATATATCAAAGTTGTAAAATTTGTTATTTTGTTGGACACACAGATCGTTCAACAACTTTTTCATCTCTGCCTAACTAAAAATGCAAAATTTCTTCCCTTTGCTAAAAACAAAAAAAATTATTAAAAGATCACGAAATTTGTGAATCTCCTTCAGAATCGCGATTCTGAAAGCTAAACAAAGCGAAACCGAATAAAACTTTTAAAATTCCTGAGAGTTACACAAAAATTCTTATCTCTCTCAAAAAAGAAATTTCTCGGCAAATCCAAGAATCCACTCGCGAAGTTCGTTCAAACTTTGAAACTGTTTATACGACTCGAACCTCTAATTAAAAAATTCTCTCCCCACGAAAATTTCAATTTCCCCAAAATTTCCCTCCCTCTTCTTAAGAACGTTCCTCCGCAAGTAAAAAAATTCAGCGATCCAACTGCGGCGAGAGAGATTTCTGCGCAGAGGTCCGCGCAACTTTCCCCGCAACCTCAAATTTTCCCTCGAAATCGCGATCGGCGCAGAGGTCGGTCATTCGCACCGCGCCGACGGAGGGGAAAAGAAGTTAAAGTTGAGCGGTTGAAATTGCAAGTTACCGAAGCCGAACACCCCGGCGTCTTCCGTGCGTCTCGCGCTCCGGCTCGCAGCATCGCACGAGAGAGGAGAACGGGAGAAGAAAGAAATAGAACGAATCGAATGGAACTCTCCCCGGCGAGCGTGAGAAATAAAGTCGGTGCCGGCGCGGCTCCAAACCCGTGATTGATTTAAAGGTCACGCGTTTCCACGTTTTTACTCTGCGTGTTCGCAAGGTTCGTCGCTGGTTCCCTTCCTCCGGAATATTTAACCTCTCGCGACCTCTCCTGGCCGAGAGAGTTTCTCTCTCGTAGCCCCGTTCCCTGTCCGAGAGAGGAGCTCGGCCCTCCGCTTTCCTGTTCCCTTTCGTTTCGCGTCCGCCTTTCTCCGTCGACTGGCGCGATGTTAATTACTACCTCTTAGCTCGAATTACCGTGCACGCCACCACTTTTGCCATCCCCATCGGCCTTTCCCGATCGTCTCGCGTTTTCGCACTGTTCCTTATTTTTTTCTCTTGGATGGTTTTCTCTTTTCGGACGGTGGAAAGAATGGTTTTTCTATTTTTTTTTTCTTAAGTGTGCTTGTTCAACTTCGACCCTCGTTGGAGGACTGTTATTTTAGGTTGTGGATATTTGTGCGATTTTTTTCCTTTCTCGGCATTCGCAGTGGTTCGTGTTTGTGCAGCTTGGAAAATAAAACGTAGGTTCTGGGAACGATTGCTTTTTTACTATTTTTTTTACTGCCTACTATTTTTGGATATTTTAAATCTATCTAGATCTAGTAATTATTTAACAATATAATTTAGATATTTTAAATATTTTATTCATGTATATTCTGGAATTTCAAAACACGAAGGAAATGATTGAAACCAAGCTCGTAAGAATATGTACGTTAGAGCGGAAATTCAATGAAACTAAATTCGGAAATGTCAATTTCGAGAAAATTCAAATTAACCGCTTAACCTATGGATACGTGTGAGACTCTCTGTATTCGGGCCAAATGTAAAACGTATTACTACGGGCCTGGCCCGTAGTACATCGTTCGGGCCAAATGTAAATATTACGGGCATGACCGCCCCGGTACAATGATCAGGCCAAATGTAAATATCACGGGTCGTGCAACGGTCGCGCTCGTGTCAGATTCTTATTATCTCTTTGCATCGTAATCAGTTACATGTTATTCTCGGTCGCGTTCGCACGTTGAAATATATTCTCTCAAATATTAGAGAAGAATCCCCACAAGATGTTTTTCGTTATTGATTTTTTTACGCTAATTACGCGAACTGCTAATTTATTGAGGAATTGCAGATAAATGTTATTGATTTATGTTACATTTTAGTGATTGATGATGAACCTTTGGTGGTACATCTACAACAATTATTACATCGGGTTGTAATTACTTGTCAAATTAATTACACAAAATTAAACCAGTTGTATCCTACACGTGTATTTACATTCCGTAAGTCGTGCGCGTTTAGTGCAACTTGGGACCGACTTGCCGAGCCGTCGAGTGGCTGCGCGATCCTGTTTACGTTTTGGGCCCAGACTGTTGGAACGTAGCTTGTAGGTTAAGGGGTTAAACTGATGTTAATGCTCGATCCTCACAGAAGACGGGTTCCTTAGTTGAGGAAAAGAAGTCGCATCTACAGAAGTTGTAAGGCGCGCGGATTTAATTCATTATTCCTGTTGGAATGGTTGGAAATTTCTTCTGTTATCCAAGAACAATGTCGAGAGCAGCATTAGCGAAAAATGTTGCGAACACGGCTGGTTCTATCTGCGCGATCGAGAAACGCTGTAATCGATACGGAAAGGAATTCTTCGTGCTTTACTAGCGCTATCCGCCGATAGTCTCCGGTGAATTACAATTTCCATTTCCTCGGCAACGATGTTGGAATTGCTTGCAACGCAACTACAATTTAAGAGAACCAGTTCACTGTTGAATGCCTGGATCGAAATTTAACATCCATTTCGGATCCCTACAGACATAAAACATCCAAGAGAGAAGGTTTTAAAGAGAAAGATTTTATTGCTACCGTCAATAAATTTCGACATCGTCTGAACTGAATGAAGTAAGGTTTTGCTCGAAAATGAGATTGCAAATTTATATTAAAACGTAAAACATAAGAAAACTGAAGAACCAAATATACATTGAAATCAAAATAGAAAATTCATTGCAACTAATTTTCATCGTCAATTTCACTCTCCTCCCATCGTCGTCACCTGAATGAAAACCTCGGACCAAGGATCTACGTTTTGCATTTAGAAATAAAGTGTTCTAATAAATTTCATGTAAACATAAAATAAAATATATAAAAAGAAAGGAGAATTCCAAGTGTTTGAAACTTAGGGAGACAAGGCTAAGATATCTCGAAACACGTGACGTCATCCTCTCGAAGCACACAACTCTGCCAAATTTTCACGACAACGAAATCCTGAATTCCTCGAGAGCTATTGACCAAGAGAGAGAGAGAGAGAGAGAGCGTAGGTGAGCAGAAGGAAGGTGGTCCACGGGCTCGTAAAATTCGCGGTTCGCGCAAAGACTATTCGCGGAAGACTATTCGCGCGCGTTGGCCGACCGGATTATTATCAGCCGTTTACACGTTTATGCTCTTTGCCGTGCCACGCAGATGGCCGCTAACGGGACCGTGCCTGATTTTCCACCGCAATAAAGTCCCTTCGGTGGACGAGACGCGTACTCTCTAGCAATTAACGCTCGCAAGTCCTAACACTCCCGCGCCGTTTGATTTAAGTCGCCTGCCATTCGTGTAATTCCAGAGCTAACTCGCAGAGTTGCTATGCTTTACCGCCGTGCATTTATTACGTCATATTTAACGGGCCGTGTTTTGTATTCTGCTTTTCAGAGCTGACGTTTAATAGAACACGCGTGGGTAGGATTGATAGCTTTGACGTTCCATCGATAAAGATGGTTCCTGTTTTGGATTCGCAAGGATTTATCGTATCCTTTGATCCCCGATTTATGGGGGAATTTATGGCGCGCGTTGATTGTAAATTGACTGGACTTTTCACTGATTCGTCCGAAACTCGCGCTACTGCGAAAGCATTCGTGTTATTATTTTTGATAGTCACACTCTGGAATGAAACTGAACTGAACTGAACTGAACTGCGATGTTGATTGAAAAATCTATCGGGGAGAAAGAGTGACAAATCTGATCCCACTTTGGCTCGAAAACTAAACTAGGGATTTCGAAGTAAATATGCCCGAATCTGCAAATACGTTTCACTTTAAGCTGGCAATTTAACGATAACTGATTCATGACGAGCGATCGAGTAACAGATTACTGAATCGCGTACACGTGTATTTTCAATAGACATTCTAAAATACCACGATCTCCACGTCCATCGCAGCTAAACAGAAACGACTTTCCACGTACAAAGAATCGGAAATCGTGTTGGAATTCGCTCAACGCTACAAAGGAACAACCTGGCGTGCCGAAAAATTCTCTTTTAAACAAAGAGTGTCGAGTCATTGCATGCATAGAGCAGCACAGTTTTTCGACGCCGTCCTTCACTTCACGGCTACTGAAAGACAAAGCGCCTCGTTACAAAGAAAACCTGGAAGGAAGAGGAACGGCTCGACGAGTGCCTCGTGCTCCTCTAAAAATATCGCTGCGAAATAGCCTCGAGTTCGAACTTCCGACTCCGCGCCATCTTCTTTTACGCCTGAGTTTAAATTTTGAAACTTTATCTTCAGAGTTTTCAAGAGTTTTTAGAAGAGGATTTTTCGAATTTGATAAAGCTACGATATTAAATTCTAAATTTGTGGATTTTAAAAGTTTCATTTGCGTCAGAGCTCTCGAATTCTGTAGCTTTGTATTTTTAAATTTCTACATTTTGAGACTGGAGATTCGAAGCTCTCAAATTACAAAATTCTCCGAGTCCCAAGACTGAATGTTCAAAGCTTCAAAATTCTAAATTTTGGAGTTCTAAAACACTCTAAATTTATAGATCCTTGTAGCTCTCAAATTGCAAAACTTTAGCATCTCAAAGTTATTGATTTAAAGCCTCCAGCAGTTTCCAAATCTCTGTGTTTTAAAATTGCAAGTGGACCTAAATTCCCGAATTCGAAATTTCAACGTTCAAAAATTTGCACGTTGTCACACATTGTGTGTAAAAGTGCAGTTTCTCTATTCAAATGTCACCGCGAAATAATTTTCTTCGTAAATCGATCCTCTTTCTCATTTTCTTCTCGCGTGTTTCGCAACTGAAGGTGCGAGATGCACTTCTAAGAAAATGGCGAGGTATCTCACGCACGAAATATGGCTAGACGCACGAAGGTTTACGCAGACACTTTGTCGGTACGATTTACCTTCTTGGAACTACATCGACAGCCACAGCAGGAGGATTGATCGGTGATTGACTGATTGTCTCACGAAGGCTGATTTTAAGGGTGCTGGCTGATTGTAGCGTGGAGCAGACTCTGGACTTTTTACTGTGAAATCTTTAGAAAGAGAGGGATAATTTTATGTTTTATGTTTGTGAGTTTCTTGAACTAGTAAACCACTAGTAGTCAAGAGAAAGAGTTTCTTAGAAAGTTCTCTATGGATCTTTGTTCGTAAAATTCAACTTATTGTATCGTTTTGCGCATGGCATCGTTGATCTTTAATTTTAATTGATAATTGGAACGATTTTTGGCGCGAATTTTCATGGGAGATGAAGAATAACTTACGAGATTACAGAATGAAGAAGGTGTTGAGAAGAAGCAGAGTCGGATAAATTAAAAATATGTCCAATGTTTAAGGAAACTTTAACCCTCCAAATATAGATAACGCTAAGATTGCGTTTTATTGTTGTTAATAGTAATTTGTTGATATTTGTTGATCTATATAAATTGAAATATAAAACTAAACAAGTAAACAGCCGGATACTGGAAGGAACTAAGTCCAACATCTTCCCAACCCCGTAATTTAAGGTTTCAAGGGTTTCGGTAAAAATAAACATTCGATTTTACGGACTCGAGAGTCTGTTTGTCCAAGAAAAATTCTTACGATCGCGAGAGAGAGAGAGAGAGAGATGGTCGATCGTGTGTTAAAATAATTAAAATCCGACTCTCGGCTAAAAGATCGCTAATTCGATTCGCGTATCGAAAGCCGCGTAAAAGCCAATTATCGGCGGTCCCGTTTCAATCTGCCGATTCTCCTTGCCAGTCGTTGCAAAAATTCCACGGAAGAGAAGGAGAAGAAGAAGAAAAAAAAAAGAAAACAGGGGCAATACCATTTGAAGCAAGTACACGCCTTTCAAGTTGCTTAATTACTCGGCGAAACGGGACCGGGGGAATCGTGATTTCGTGAAACAAAGGGTACATTGTGTTTTACCGGCTGTGCACGGAATTAAGGCGTCTGAGGAGCACACGTGTTTCACGAGCAGATTTTCACGGTCGCGATTAGAAAGATCGTGCGGCTTACCTTGTACGAGGCTCTGTCCTCTTCGTCCGAGGATGCGCCAGCGGGATCACCTCCCGGTGTCGCTACGGCTTCCGTTTCCGCCGGTTGGTTGTCGACCTCGCTGCTCCAAGAGTGTCGCCTCTTCAGGTCCCCTGCGATCGTAGCGAACGGTATGTTAACTTTGAGTAGTATACAGTTAATGCTTTTGATTTTCGATGGCAAAATTATTGAATTTGTGTGTTTAAACGAGACGAAATGTTGAATTTTAAGTCAAGAATTTCCCGATAAGAGGTTCTTGGAAATTGTTGAATTTAGAATTTAGAAATCAATAATGCACATATTTTTATGTTAGAATTCACTTTTGTTTTCCATGTGACAAAAATGTTACATTTGTGTATTCATTTCGAGTATTTCGAGTATTTCGAGTATTTTTGTCGAGTATGAGAATGTTTCGGTTTCTGATAAAAACATTGTCGAACTTGTGTATTTTGAGAGTTTGGTGAGTTCAAGTTTGGATCTTGTGTTTCGTGATTCGAAATTTCGAAATGTACAGTCTTAGAAATTTATAAGTCAAAATCTAAATACTCGAAGGCTCCAAGTCACCAATTTTTAATCTCTAAATTTCTGAGCGTCGAAGATTTCTAAGATTTTTAATTTTAAAATTCTGTTGCTCTGAAGCTTTCCTAGAAGTGTTCCCAAAACTCTGATGTATCGCAAATTATAGAATTCGATTCGTAGTTTTTGATCCCCCTTTAGAATTCTCTAAAGTTTCAAAGTAGTCCAATCAGATCAAACAAGCTGCAAGAATCCAAGTCAAACCCAAAATTTCGAAATCTTCAGAATCCTAGGGCCCGGACGCAAACGTGAACGCTGGCCGTTAGATAATCTGACGGTGACGCAGGCGAAGCGCGGGGTGTTCAAAAAGAGATCAAAAGGGGGTGGCACGCGTAGTCGGTAGCACGTGCCAGGAGGCCCGTCGGTAATTAATACGGACTGACTCAATCGGGTAGCCGCTTAATTAGAATTGTCACTATCATTCATCTCGGCGGCGGCTGTTTAACGTCAACTTGCCAATTGAAGCGTAGCTAACAAAACTGGCCGCTACCACTTTTTGCCCATGGCTGCGGGGCCGTTCGACTCGCCGTCCGACAACCGTGTTCCCGACTGATACTCCACTCCTTTTACGGACTTTTCCTATCTAACGGCCAGCGAGGATCACCTCCGGAATCCCGCTCGAACTGACGATTATTAATTTTCTAGATCGTACGGAGTCAGCCGTGGAACTCTACGTATTTATGAAACTTCGAATATTTAAAAACAGAGAAAGGAGAATCTTTGAATTAAAATCGTAGAATTTTTTACACGTATCAAATCGTTATAATTTAAACGATGATAATTAATTAAAATAGACGAGTTACGTACAATTATGTTTCTAAATAGAAGTAACGTTAATAGTTGTCAGTTTAGGTTTAGGATTAATAAAATCTGAAAATTTCCTCCTGTTGACGAATTTGGTTTAGGTTGTTCCAATCTTAATTGGTTAGTTAGTTAAAACGAGACATTTTCTTTTTAACATTGTCGTTTAATGTACGTTCTATTAATACTGAAATTTCAAACGTTAATTAAACGAATAGACCAGTATTTTTTATGTTTGAAATTTGACGCATTCAAAAATTTTTGATTTGTGAAGTGACTTGATAAACAAATTATAAACGGACTTTCGTGGCTGACTGTACAAACAGTACGGAAATTGCATTACGCGGTCAAGACCAGTCAGGACAAGGATCTTGAAACAGTTTTAACGAAGGTATCTGATCGATGACGATCGGGGACGACTCGACCTAGACGAGCTAGAAAATCGCTCAGCGTGTCGTAGCTCCGCTAACTAGTACCGTTTCTAACATTCCATGAATATCTAGAGCAATTACTATCTAAACTCATTTGCATATCTGCCAAAGAATTTTCTCAATGCTCGTCTCAAACTTGAATAACATAAATTCGATGAATCCTTGGAGATATGATTTTCTTTATAATTTCTTTATAGTTTGTTTACTTATCAAACGGAAATCTTGCAAAGTCGTAAAAATTTAAGAGCTTTCCATAAAAATTCTAAATCATAGAATTCGAGAGCTCTAATTTTTTAAATTTAAAATATTAAAACCTGCAAATATAGAGCTTTACAAAGTTGTAATTTTGAAACTATAAATCTTAGAATTCGAGGGCTTGGAATACCTAATTTTGGAACATCAGGCCTCGAAATTTGAAAGCTCTAAAATTTTAAATAATCAACTATAATTTTAATTCTGAATAATTCGCCTTGTTCAGTTTTAATCGAAAACGTAAATCAAAAACTATTACAACTAATCGTTAAAAGTCAATTATTATTACCACAAGAGCAACGAGACTTAGTATTTTTCTAGTAGCAAGTACTGCTTATACGAACGTGAACACGTAAATTGTACGGCGAGTCTAGGAAATTCGAAGAATTTAAAAGGAATATGATTAGAAAAAATGAAATCACTGAATCTTCTTATTTCAATTATCCTATAATCACCGGAAATATTGAACATAATGATGGTTGATATTATCCATGGATCTTGTTATGTCTCATAATTGAAACAGTTTGTCAGAGCTGAAGTACAGGTTGTTCAATATATCTTGTAAATTGATTTCAAAAAGTTGCTTCGATCATAAAAAATATAAAAAAATTCGATACAGCGTATGGGATAATTTTATAGGTCCCATTAAGTAATCTCGAGTTTTTTTCCTCTTACATCAATCATATCTTCATAGTTAGCTACGTTCAAACGCAATATATTTCAATGGTAACCCTAAGAATCTCTATATATTCGATAGAACTTAATCGCTACGTACACGACGTAGAAATATACAACGTTTAAAAATTTTACACTTTTCTACTTCAGTCGTCCAGGGAAATCAGCGGTCCCCAAAGATCATCGAGTGACATGTACTATAAATACTATTTATCTATAAATAATTAACATGATATTAAACACTAACATTTAAAAGATTTGTAATGATTAATTTCGTGCGCTGGTATTACAGAAAAGCCAACGAATCGTCTGAGAAAAGATGTTCTCGTTCTAAAAACCACAGAGGCAAGGAAGGGTTAAAATGGGCAAGCGTACACGCATGCGCGTACACTCGTACTAGAGGTGGAACCAGGGATAACGATCGGCGATAAGCTCTCGCGGGTTAAACACTGTATTCGAGACGTGACTTATGGGACTCGATCCGGGTCCAGGGAGATTCTACCTACAAATTTACTCGTTTACTCGCTTCGTGAAATGCCACGGGCTCCCACGAGAAGGGAAGAAGCGAGCGCGCGCACGATCACGAGCACCAGGATATTTATCGGTTCGACGGTCAAAGTGTGAATTACGTCGATTCGTGCGTGTGAGCCGCAATAAAATATTTCCCAAAGCTTCATCGCATTGTGCCGCCGTGCCGCTTCGTACTCGGTTATTTGCATCGCTCGTATCTCACGCGCGTTTCGCGCGCATTTTGAATGCCGCGCAGGCGCGCCGCCATTTATTAACGACCGCCCGCGAACCGGCAACGATTACAAATCGTTCCGTAACGTTCTCGTGACGTGCCGAAAGACCTCTTTCGTGAGAAATCGTTCTCCCCCCGGTCTTTTGAGAGGAACGATACGTAACCTGCTAATGTTTGTGAATATCACGAGATCTGCAAATGTGTAAAAATTCGGAAACTGCGTTATTCGTAACGTTTGAGTAGACGAGTCGGTTTAATTATTTCCTCAGTGAACTTTGTGAAATTTGCATTGTTCTGAAAATACAATTTAACGAGTACAATTTAAAGTTTCAATTCACAGTCTACTAAACGATCTAGTAGCCTGATGACAAATTAGTAATCTATCGGTCAATTTACTAATAGATTGTCGCACGCACCACACACAAGAGAGATCACAAAACCGTCATTTCCCTCGGAAAAACGCAGAATTATCTCACCACGCGTAACGCAATCAGGCGTCGTTTCTGTACTCGGCACCGCCATAAGACGTAACGAACATCAATTTAACAGAAAGAAAAAGGGGGAAAGAGAGGGAGAGAAGTTACGAGCGCGAACTGCATAAACCTCCTATCGTTTTGCGGGGTGGTGGAGAACACGAGCACGCACACGCTGGCCGCGGCCGTGAATTTATAAGCACGTGTACAGTGGCGCGCGTGCACGTGGCTTCCGGGGACCACGGACGCGCGTAATCTCTCGTTCTTTACCTCGTCGGTGCTCGGCCACGATCTATGATCATTGCGCTTTGTACACTTCGCTCGCATTCCACGGTGAATCTGCGCGAAGCCGAAGAAACCGGAAAAGGAAAGCAACATGCGATGCAATTAGCCGTTGCGGTGAACGACTCGAAGAAATCCAACTCGTAAGATCCTCTTTTACGCGAAGAAGAACGAAATTTAAATGGGCCAGGCTAATCGTTAGATATCGAGTTTGCGAGCTGAGATTCGGTCTGTTGGATAGTCAAGTTGCATTCCAACGAACGCGCAGATGAGTCGGACTACTTTATTCAGACTCCAAATGTTTTTTTGAAGTTTATTTTTATTTCTTTTTTATTTTTTCTTAGTTTTAGAAATAAGAATCTTATATACGTGTATTGAAGAGATATTGGATTTTGGGTTCTCTGGGTTTCAAAAATCTTACATGTGTGTGTGTGTGTGTACTGAAGAGATTTCATCGTGCGTAAATTATAAAGTGCGTACATAGAAATAGTAATGAAGCAATTAAAATTTTTATTTGTAAAAGATGTAAGATGAAATTGGACAGATTTGGACGTTCTGTTCCTGTTAAACACGTGACGAACAAACGTCAGTATTTTTCCAGAAATCTATGTGTGCCTATGAATGATTGCAACTGACATCATTGAATCAATTTTCACGTATCAAGAACTGCTCAACATTTGGACCGTTATTTACGCAACTTGCATTTCCAAATATAATCAGTTAAAGTTGAAAATAATATTTAGAAACACTCTACTCTCACCGAGCCAAACAACAATCTCAAAGCAAAAATATAACGATCGGTATATCGTATTGCGAGAATTTATAAACAAACAAACGATCATAAACAGATGGGTGCATAGGCACGATAGATAGATGGAAAGTCGTTTCTTGTCGATGATCTCATGGCGTGGAATCCTATCTCGGCAAAACGAAATAGCTAAAGCGTCGCTGTTACTCCATCGTCTGTTGCCGATTTCTTACATCGGTGGCTGACGGACGACCGCGACGTCTCAATCGTCGACACGAAAAGAACGTTACCTGTCTCCGGTTCTTTCGATCGATGATCGATGGCGACCCGTTCGCGACGATCTCGCGGAAACTCATTAACATTTAACCGGTAATCAGAGCATTTGATTAACGAGGCGGATTGTCCCAGCTGGCTCGATAACAGCACGCGGAATCGTACGATTTTATCATCGACCGATCTCACGGTCGGACGTTGTTAACAGTCGCCGGGGATCGACGAACGCGGACCGTCACGATCCATTGACGGTGATCCATGCCGTTCGGTGCGTGTCATCGTTTCTTGCTTACGTTCGCGTCCAGCTAAGCATCCGGCTTCTTTACATTTCCATTTTATTTATATGGTTATCGAGGGTAACTCTAGCGTGGCGATGCTACAGATTCATCCACGATTTTCTCTGTTGAACTTGTTAGCTCAGCGCGTGCACTCTCTTCCAGTCTTTCCATTGCGTTCCTTAAAGGTGGGATTTTCCACAAGCGTCAGACGTATTTACGTCGATGCAATGGAGAAGCACGTTCCTGTTTTTCCATACGCGATTTTCAAGTGTTTCACTCTCGTTGGACGGGCAAAACATAAATTCATTCGAAAACTTTGTCGCAAATCGACGAAAAACTGGTTGCCAACGACGCTCGGGGATTCGCTGAATCGAAAGACGTAATTGTTTTTCAGCATTATCTTCTTTATCAATGCTGCAACGACGAGTTTGTTGATTTTCAACGCTGATGATAATGGCGTGTACATATTCTATAAATGAAACGATATATTTACATTTGACACTTTTTGTCTTTTTACTTTTTCACGGACTCGTTATTGCCAATTGTTTCTTTTTATACGTAACAAAAATCAGATTTTGTCAATTTTTAACGGAATTTGCTAGTTACTGAAAGTAACCGACCGTTATAGTGTCAATTGTTAGGTTAAGTTCCAGTACGAGTTTGAAGCTTATTTTAGTAGAATAGAGGATAAAAAGGAGAAAAGAACAATAGAAGAACGAAAATTTGCAACATTTTATTATAAACAAGTTAGATTAGCATCTTGGAAAACAAAAGCGTATAAATGTATCGCACAAGCATCGTTAATGTAAAGATAAAATTTTCCATGAACATTAGACGCATGCGCGTTAGACACATGCACGTCAGACGCATGCGCACACGGTTAGGCGGGCCTATCTTGCGCGAACGCAATATTTAAAAATGAGTACTTCCTTTGTTAATTTGTATCAAAGTGCAGTCTCTGTTACGTGAAAAATCGTCCATCCGTGTAACATTCGGGAATTACCTGAATTAACTAAAAAACAATTTTATTATCAACTGTTTTTTAGCATTTTCTTCTTTATTTATAGATTAGTTAGATTAAGTTCGCAGTGCACGTGCAAAGTAAAATTTCAGCAAAATAGAAGACAGAAAAAGCAGAGAGAACACACAGAAATATAAAAACTTCTAATCACCGAACATGTGCAGAAATAAAGCCTCGCGTTGCGAATATTTTAAGCCGACTGACGTTTGTAGAAAATCCCACCTTAGGACAGGTTCAATCGCGACCACGTTTCTTCACGTGGTTGAAGAGGGCGAGCGTGCATGTCACCAAGTGACAGTGAACGTCAACGGTTCCCCACCTGATCGAGGCTATTAAAAGCTCGGGCACTCGACAGGATGCAGGGCCCGGTCGATTCTTCCTGCGCACGGAAAGACCACCAAAGAGACCGTGTTACTGTTCATTGAACTCGTTGGTATCGCGCACTCGATCAATCCTCGTGGCCTGACAAAACATCCTCCTCCGACACTCATGCTCTTTATATTCACTGACACGTGACTACGATCACCGAACCGACGTGCCACGATATCTCACCGAGTCATTATTACACGTACTATGATATTCTCTCTGAGAACTCGTACCGTTTCGAGGAACTTTCTCTTCTATTCTATTATGCACACGTGTATTACCAGATGATTGAAGGGTGGATCGAAGTGTAATTTACGGGAGATCCATCGAGGATCACGACTGTCCGATTTACGGAGGAGCGGCTAGATTTTCGGGCGGCAGGTGCACGCTACAGGTTCACTCACAGATGCAGCTCTCTGACTAGACTAAAGGCGGGAGCGTGCTCGTTGCCAGCAAGTACTCTAGGAGAACAGAGAAAGAGAGAAAGAAAGAGGAGAGAGGCACACCGGCGCTTCGATTGGTCCATACTTCCCGCGAAAACCACCCAGCCAATCGCCGACACCGCGCCGCGTAATTGCCGGGTATCACGATTCACAAAAACGGGGGAGGGATTCCCGTTTCGAAATTCCCCCCCGAGGTAACGTCCTCTCCTCGTCCCTGCTTCTTTTTTACTACGCCGGTCGGCGTAATATTTGTCCCACGAACGATTTTTGAAGTCTATATCGATCGTCCTGTTGTTCTAGGATTGATCTCTATTTTTTTTTTTTTTTTTTTTGCAAGAGAATTGATCTCAACTTTGCTTCTGTGTAAAAAATAACGGATGAAATTGACTTCTTCTTGTGGAGAATAACTACGATTGAGCAAGATCGAAATAAATGGCCGATAACAATTCGACTGAGAAACCACGACACACATTCCCTTTGTAATTCAATTCCAACTAATAAAAACTTTTACAATCACGAAGAAAGAAAATCAGTGTCTATATAAAGCAGATACAATCTTCGAGGAGTCATTAACGTACGATTCGATACGGATCGAAAATCACTGTATGGTACGTGATCGCTCGCTCGATGAAGAGGAGATACAACCAGCGAAGGCGAAAAGTTATCTTGATCAGTCACGGGACGTTTAACGAAATGAATTGAACAGTGATTAATTCGTGCTGAATATCAGGGATATTCAACAATCGCTGTGCAGAATGGGAAATAAAATATTAAACGGAACGTTAAATGCAAATATCGTATCGTGATAATTTTATTTACGATCTAAATTTTTCACACGAACGACTGTATTAATTCTACGATTTTATCGATCTTTCGAATTATCAAAAAGTTTTATATCGAACGAGGAAGAATCTTCAAACACGTATCTTTTGTCATATTTATTCAATATTCGTATTACACGTAGAAGAAAACTAATTGTTTCAAGCATCTTGGATCATCTACGCAAACTAAACGTTCCAAGCGAGTTCGTGCTTTCTTTTAATCCAGCGATAAAGTTAAATTCAGCCTTCGAACAGTCTCACGGGCTTGCGAAAATATTTCCTTCGAGAGCAACGATTTAACTTTATAAAGAGACAAAGCCCAATTATTAGTCGGTGGACAAATCAATTCGCGATCGATATGTATATATTATCGAACACACGATAATACGAAACGATTCTAGGTCGCCGATTCTCGAGGCGGCGGCAGCTCTCGTGGAAGTATTTCGGCCGGGTGGGTCCGCTGGATTCCCGAGCTTCTCGAACAGTCCCTCGAGGGCCTGGTGGTTCCCAGGGAGGTCAGAGGTCGCTGGGCCCTCCTCCGCCTTATTCCTTCTCGCCCCCAACCCAACCGAGCGCCCTCGACCCTTCGCTTATGAACGTCCGCCCAATACGGCCGAGTCTCTTTTACCTCTCTTTCTCTTTTCTCCTTCCCGTTCGTTTTTTTTCCCCGCTGAAAATGTTATTTATTTGTTCACGCGTTTCACCTTAACGAGATTTTTGGCCCCGGTGCCATTTGCCGGCGGAGGAAATTAAAAAGCTTTCAAGCTTTCGCGTTGCACCAAGCTCGTTTTAGCTGCGAGTTGGTTTCTGAGATAGAGCGAGGTTCGTGAAATTACAGCTGGAATTGTAGAAACGGACTACAAGTTTGAATTCATTCCACAGAACACGGAGAGATACGAAGCGCAAGACACTTTGAAATTAAAACTTACTCGAAGAAGATTAGGAGCGTCGAAAAAATTACACCTTACTCTCTACTTATTTCTCTCTCTAAAATACATCAATTACAGCTACCAAGTTTAACAAATTCTCCTCTCAGTACGGGCATTGCGCGCTCATTTTATAAATTCCTCTCGATACCTAATCGAGCTAATAGGCCACAAAGAAAAGGAAAAAAAAGAAAGAAAAAAAAAAACGGAAAACTTGAAACAGAGCCGGTTAACGATCGCGAATGGTACTGGAAAGCACGTTCCCTGCGTCCCTTTCTACTTTGCATCATTATGGAAGATTGATGTAGTAACGGTATATGGATGTTCGTCTCGCGGTTAAAGTGTCTCGTCTTTTTTCGCGGCCGATATTCCTTGAAAGCCAGTCGACCAGGTTCGTCGAGCAAACACCGAACGAAAGGGGCGCCCTAATGGTTAGCACGCAGCACTACAAAGGAAAATTACTCGATAATATGGCACATTCGACGTGGGGGATCCGAAATTTACGATAAGTGTGAATGTCACACGGTGGTACCTTCGATGGTCCACGTTGGAAAAAATCTGCTTTGCAATTAATAATGTAATTGAGGATATAAACGAAATACCTGTGTGACAATTTGAATATTTTAATCTCGAAAGGATATCGACGAAAGAAGAAGTAATTGAAGGTTCTGTCTTGCAGAGAAGTGACTTTAAATATGTACATCTGTTCCATGTTATGTACTGGAATACTGCAGCGAATTACAAATTAATATTAAAACTACCGACTTCTGATATATATTTTACGTACAAATCACTGCAGTTTAAATGGTAATAATTAAAATAAATGATCAAAACAAATAATAATTTTATCATTAAAGAATCGTCGCATCATTTTGACAAAAGTATCCGTATCTTTTCAGCAGTTGCAAAAAAAAAAAAAAAAAAAAGAAACAAAAGAAAATCCAAAGTTTACTTTGGTAATTCCATTATACTCTTAGGAATGTAAAGCCAGGGTTTTCCAAATGCGGACCATTGCGCACGTCGTTTCCATCGGCGATGTACGACGCTTTTTCGGCACGGCGACAACGCGGACCGAAGGATAAATCCTCCTTACGGTGAAACTTTCCAGCCGAACCATCATTTAGGCGGGATCACACGGACCCCTCTTCCGCCTCGTAATTTCTGCGCACGCAGCGAAGAATCGCGCGTGTAAATGCGCCGTTGGATTCCGGCGTGCCTCACCCGCCTTCTCGATGACCGTGTCCAGTCGAGATTTTTCGGGAAACCACCGACGAGAACCTCTTCGGGTTCTCTACACCCTTCGCGACGGAGAATTTTGGCGAACGTTTGGATTTTACTTTTCGTCGCGTACGATCGCGTGGCATTAGTAGAACCGACCTCTGACAATTAACTCGTATTTTTCAAGTGATTTTCATTTATTTTTGGTATAAAATAACGCACTTAAACAAACTGTTGCTGTTTAGAAGATTTGGAAATATCACGCGAATCGTTTCAAACATTTTTATCCGTCCATTATCCGTTTATATTCATTATCAAACGAAGTTTATATTTTTAGCGAGACATTCCAAGAAGAATAATTAATTAATTAAGAACTTACTGATCTTTTCATAAATTTTAGATATTACAAGAATAAGGACATCATCGTAGCGTGGTAAAATTCTGTATAATTCTACACTTTCTTCAAATTCAATGGTACCATAATGGTGCCACAATACGTTACAAAACCCAAAATCAACATCCAAATTTCGTAATCAAACATAATCGACAAAATCTTACCAACTTTTGTCGAGATAAAGAAATCACGTCGAGAGGTCTATCAAATGTTATCAATTTTATCAGTAATAAACGATCACGCCAGAGTTGCTTCAATATTTACAATCAATCCAACTCGCATTCGATAAAATTACATCAACAGTTTACAGTTGGATAATAATAGATCACCGGGGCTGATAATCTCATCCTTGCAACCTCGTCCATAATCGAACGAAGAATCGTACCGACAGACTGTAATTTTCCCCGCGAGACGTGACGATTTCGTCGATAGCGAATCCAAAGTTCGACGTTCGGAAGTATTCGAACGAGAATTGGATCGCCGACCGTAAGAGCGCTTTCTCGTGGTAGCGGAGGAGGGAGGGCTCGTTCTTTGGGATTTTACGCGCGGCTGTTTACCACCCGGTAAATGTTATGCTCAAATCATAACGTACATCTTGGAGGGCCGTGAGCCCCGTACGGGACGACCATTAGCCGCATTCAATCACCATTACACGCTCGCGCGCTTTCTGCGCCTGCTCGCCCCTTAAATCCTGGCCAGCGCCGACAAAAATATCGCCGAGGACGAGCCACATGTACGACAAAGAGCCTACGATCGGCTGACACACCACGTGCCTCAACTCGAAAATTCTCGCTCGCTTCCTTGAACCGCGCGCTGGCTTGAAGACCGAGGAGAATACGCGAGAAATACGTCCGTCTTTCGTGACTTGCGATTGTAATTAAGTACGAGTATCGAGATGCCAAAGACAATGACGTTCGAAAATAGGGGATAAGCTCGAGTTAGACCTCCGGTCAAAATTAATTACGCTTGATCAAACACTCGCACGCGCCTCACCGCCAAAGATCAAAATCACGCGCGCTCGAATCGTTAATCCTCGCCGGTACCACCCACGGTTCCACCCGAGGAAAAAGAACACTCGAGGAACACGCGAGGGGGGTATCGTCGCTGTCTCGTTCGCTCCAAGCAGTCGCTTCGGCGCTCGGTGGAAGCGGGACAAGGAAGACGTCAGAAACCGGCAATTTGCCATCGATTTCCGCGCGCGAATCGATTGCGAGCGCGATCAAGCGTGATATACAGCGGGCTTTCGAGTCGCGAAGCTTGTCGCGGTGCGCCGGGACAAGCTGCCTCGATGATACCGCCGTGACAAATCGTTCTAAGCAGCGTAACGCCATAAATCAAAGCTCGCCACTCGAAACGCTCCTCCACCCCGTGAAGAACGATCCGGAGAGACGAGGCGAGAGACGAAAGAGAGAGGGAGATCGAGCAGCGGTACCAGCCGAAGCACGATTAAATCGTAGTCGATAAAGCTCTGGCCGGGCATTAATAATAATTAGACACGGCGTAGCTACGAAATTAGCGACGCGAGTCGGTGCACCGTGGATAATAAACTTGAAAGCGAACGCTGCTCGAGTGTTGTTGCGCGCAGCTGAAGGAAGAATAACGCAAGTGCGAGAAAGTTTTAATTTTAAGCCACGAATTATCATGGTATTAATTGTGGGAGGGAGGGGGTGTCGTAAATTCTATGGGAAAAAATGGTAATTGAATGCGGCTGGCCCCGCGAAAAAGAACATTTTACGAGGCGATTAACCGCTCCGAGGCTGCCCGGCCACGAGGCGTTTCATGACTTTCTCCTCCCTGCAATTCTTGCGCAATTAGCCAAGGGGCCAACGTGGTATCGGGGCGAGGAGCGAAAGGGTGAGGGTCAAGACAGTTTATAGTTCGTTAAACACACACACACACACACACACACAAACACATTTCAAATATGTTTATTCGAATGAATGTTTATTGATACATATGTGTGTGCGCGATGTAACGTACCATTCGAAAAGTTGTTAAAATAAGTTGACTGTATCGTAGACTGTCAAAGCATCGACGAGTGTTACTCACTCAAGAATTTCGAGAGCCAAGATTCAAAGTTTCGAAAGTTTGAGCTTACAGCTTGGAAACTCTCGCGAGTCTTCCAGAAGCTTAGGATTCGAATCTGGAAAGCACTCTAATCGCGGCGCCTGCGGCCCCCTTCGCCGAGGGTGCCCTTAATAAACCAAAAGAGGGACCACACGCGTCGTGACGTCATGCGGCACGTCACGCCATGACGATTCGGTTGACGTGCATTACGCCCGCCAAGGTAGATTGAAATTTAGCGAATCCACCCACGCGCGCGACTGCATATTATTATATGCGATTCGCGAGCGGCATAATTATTTCCCGCTCAAGGAGTCTCGTCCCTCTGACCAGGAATCTCCTTTAACGCTTGAACGCTCCAACGTCCGCGCATCAACACGCGCGGATTCATTTTTCTGAGACTGCCTCTCGGTGGGATAAGTTGTTCTTCTTGTAGCCGCGTGAAAGCGGTTCGTAACAGGAAGTCAACGTGGTTCGAGTCGAACTTGTCTCATCGTGTCAAGAGTTTATTTTGCGAGTTGCAATGTAACGGTAGTGTTGCGAATTATAACGCGACAGCGAGATCGATTTCGCTCCGTTTTTTATTTTATTTTGTCACGAGTAGTACGGGTGGAAGAAAGTTAATAATTTAAATACTTTTTGAGAAACTAGCGACAGTTTCGTAGGAAGGTGGTACGAATAGTGACAAAGTCTAAAAGTTTGTAACATTCGTTGTTCTTTTGCATTTTTTAATATTTAACATTCAATATTTTCATAGAGTCGACTGCACTGTTATTAAAAATAATATTCGTCAGAGTCACGTTAGTTCACTCGCGAGACTTTTGATAGAATACAGACGGGAAATCCAGATTAAATTTGAATTTCATCTTCGTGGGAACTTTGAACAAACACGTTCGCGGTTGCAGAATCTGAAGAAAGCTAAAGAATGAAGAAAGATTAATGTAATAAAGGAAGGCGAACGTCCGATGTTTCTCACGATAATCGCAATTACGTCGCAGTAATCATTCGATTCTCGGTAACCTCGAGCCGCTCGTTCCACCGTATCACGGCAACGCGATGGACCACTGTCTGAGAGGACCAAGGGAAAAGAATCACCGGGAGATCGATTCGTCGGTAGATTTTCGAAGATAGCTCGCCGCATGGACACGAGAGAGGGACGCAGGAGGGGGCGGGGGGAGGGCAAAGATTGACCCATGACCCGAGAGTTATGACGCGAGTCTGATTCCTGAAATGCTCGCGCACACCCTGTAATCAGGAATGGCGAAGTCCGGGCACCCCGCCCCAGCACGCCACGCTGGATATCTATAATTTAAATCTCGCTCGGCCGTAAGTGGCAGGAAATCATTGTAATTAATATGGCGTGCATCCACGCGCTTCGTGCATGTGCGCGACTCTCTTGCAGGCTCGGGGCTTGTGTGTCCCGATTTCCCCCTTCCCCCTTTTACACGACTGCGCTGGCCCGTCTGCCCTCTTAAGAGGATGTAAGCCGATCATGCATGCGCGGATACGGAAGCTTACGTTAGAATCAGCGGAATCGGTTTACTCGTTGTTTGCCAGTACACCGTCGTGCAAAAGTTTCGTCGTCAATCCGTATTTCTTGCGGAATGTCGGAGAAGAACAAGACGAACATTTCAGGTAAATAAACGTGATGTTGATGCAGTGTAAATTGGTTTAGGTTAGGTTAGGTTGTATTATTTCAGATATAATTGAAATCGAATTTTGTTTCGATGTTTCTATTGATGTTTATTTAACATTTACGTAACTTTGCATTTCCGATCGTTCATTCGTTGTTTGCTGGTAAAATTTTCAGTCATTTCTTTCTTTAATACTCGTTTGATAAGTTGTTGTTTCCGAACTTCCGTGAGCGAGTTGACAATCGATTTCCTTTAATTTAATTTGGACGTAAATTTAAGAAATTGGAAAAAGGAGTTAAAACTGGCATAATAAATATCGAACCAGCCACTCTTTCCCAAACTTTTGCGCGTTATTGTACACCAGTTACCAGGACAATCGACCGATTTTCTAATGTCCACGGTGCCAAGATATTTAAGAACACGACGATCGTAAACCGGTCAGCGGAATCCAGATTAATGTCTCGAGCCACCTATGCCAGCCTGCACGCCGCGTGAAATTTTCTACCGTAGTATTTATGTATATTTCTCTAACAAAGTGGAACATTTTTTTGTCGACTGGCGATTCGTTTCCCAGGCACGTGATTTCGATTACGCGTTACGGATGCTGGATTAGGCGTTACGGCCGTAACGCACGTTAACCCAAGCGCGTCAGCATCACGTCAACATCACGTCAGCGTTACGTCGGTGCCGTGTCGGTGTCACATTGCGACGCAAATATTCGCTGAAGGCTAGTAGGATTTTTCGTTTTGCCAGGCTCGATGTTGCGAGCGACAGTTGGGTTAATCGTATCCTCTTATCTTGAATTATTGGCTCGATCCCTTTGAGTCTTTGTAACTCTGTTTCGGAGATTAAACGAACGCGACGGCGTGCAGAAAGGGACGAAACTACTTAAAGGGGTCTTATCCCCGTGGATGCCGACTCATCGGAATACATTCTTTGTTGAAAATATTACTTCTTGTTGTACTTTTTTCTTGTTGTTGGGTTTTACATTGAGCGCGTTTTCTTTTCTTTTTTTTTTTTAAACATTTTGAGATAAATTACTGAATACAATGATCAAAAAAAAGTTTACAATATTATACATACACGCAAGTAACGCTACATGTGTTTCTTACTACATTAGCGATAGTCGCTTATTCGAAAATATATATATTCGTTGCTCATATTAAACGTAATTCTGTTTCCCAAAAATGTAGTATATTTTTTAAACTTTTTCTCGTTCGTCGTTGCAAGTAATAACGTGTAATGTACAAGCATCTAGAAAATTCTACTAGGAATTTCCGAATCTTACCATTACGTACAAATTACAACGTTTGATCATGAAATTCGAGGTAAAGCTCCAAGATACTAAAGTTTCACTTTTATCGTCTACAAAGTTCAAACTTTCAAAATTTTAAGATACTGAAATTCACAATTACTGCCTTGAAGAAAAGAAGAAAAGAATTACGCTTCCGACGCTGGTTTCGGAAACCCCCCCATATATAGAATCGTGTAAAATTGTGAATCCACAGAGGTAGAACCCTCGGACGGACGTAACAGTTTCTCTACGGTATCTCTACGGACAACACAGCCGTCTGGGACGGTTAAATGAATCGAAGAAATGTTTCAATTATCCCGACAAATGTCACTCGGTGGCCGGTGATCTTGATAAGCGATCCCGTCCGCCGGCGATATTTTGCTCGGCGCAAGAAATTGTTGCTAGGACTTGCACGAAGTTACCACGTGGCGAGGGGGGGCCGCGTCAACGCACCGCGGGCCCCCATGAATTATGCATGAGGAATTTGCAACCGTCCCGTCAATGTTACTGTCATTTCTTTCTTCGTATCGATTTCTGACCGTCTCAACATCCTGCCCCGCCGTTATTGAACCACGTGGACCGTCGTAAACTCTCCAAGTCGAAACCCGCCCCGTTCCTTCGATAAGAAGAGACATCGCTCGAGAGCTTGTAGCCTCTTTGAACGAAGTTTTATCTTTCTTTTCCTTTCTTGTTCAATTTTTGACGACGCGACAATGAATGACATACACGTGCGAGCAGAGAATTCTGAATGATTTCACGTGAGCGCGATTGAACGTGATCCGAAGTTTCGAATGAGGAGTTTGGTTCTAGAAGATGTAGAAATGCAGGCGTTTTTATGACGTGATAAATATAGCGGAATTATCACGTCTTTTATTATCAAGTGCATGGAAGTTTACTGGGTACTAAAATCTCGCTGTTGTAAAATCTTTCCTCGTTCGTTTCAAATTCCTCGGCTTAATTTTACGAAACGCTGTTTATTTCAATAACAAATGAAGCTTTCGTACGCACAAGTTGCTTAGTTCTTGTCTTAAGAGTTGTTATTTCTTAATCCTTATTGCAGATTTTTAGTTTTGTCGTCGAAAAATACATGCACAGAGCTTCGTCTCGCGCGTTACGAAATAATTCGGTAGAACGAACTCCATTCGTTTCCGAGTTTAAAGTTTAAATCCTGAATTAAACACGAGCAGAAAATCACTAGTAGGGTAGCAAAGAATCCGTGGACTCGTATTGCGCACACTGTTCGTCTACAAGTGGTCATTCAAACGGATTTTTACCGTACCATATTATAGTTTGCAGAGGAATTGACGCGAGGGACAAACGAGGATTAATCAGCGATATTTCCTACATCCGTAGTCCTCGCGCGCGCTATCGCGAACGACGCAACGCCATTACACGTTCCTGATAAATCAGATTTGCAAGTGGTGTAACCGCGAAGAGCGAGGTTCGGACGAACACGGTTATTCGAAGTTAAGAGGCTCGTATCTCAGCTGAAACGCGGGGAAATTCGCGGCAGGAGTGGCCCCGACGAATAGCCAGGCGTAAATCCTCGTATCCGGACGAGGCATCATCCGGCAACGAGTTTTAAAAGAAGCATTATCGCCACGCGCTTTATGCGTCGTGGTAAAACGACACGAATTCGAGTCGTTTCTTTCGTGCCAACTAATTTTACGACGTTCCGCGTGTATGCACGCGAATAGCTTGATCCCGCGATGGCCTCTCTTTCAGCCTCCATTAAACTGCTCGACCAATCTCTATCCCCACCGCCATCTCTCTCTCTCTCTCTCTCTCTCTTCCTCTGTCTGAAATTGAAATGAAAATTCGTCTTTTTTAGAATATTTTTTGAAAGCGGAACACACGTCAATCCTTTCAATAGACTGAAATTAGGTCCAAGTATCGTTTCTTTCCCGTTTTTTACAGTCTAACACTTTTATTCTCGCGCACGCACATATCTGAATGAATTATACGATTAATACTCTGTTATTAATGATACCGAACTGCATTAGTACGTTTCGTAAGGATCAGTACACTTTCGAGGCGAATTTCTTCAAAGTATCAATCGTTTTCGATCCACTTGCATCTCTCCAAAATTAAAAGACACATCTCAAATTTAAACAAAGTGCCAAAAAGTGTTCTCGCAAGTGTGCGCGTGTACATTTCAGTAAAGATTTATTCAGTTTTCCGGCAACGTCGCAGTTCATTTTTCGTTCGTTAAACTGACGGTGTCGATATAAGAACATGAAAGTTTGAAGATAATCGTTCAGTGAATTTCCACTCTGTATTAGAAAGGGAACGGGTTTTTAATGAGTCTATTAGCGAGAGAGATCTATTACAATCTGTGGCTCCCCTCGAGGAAAGCATAGAACCGACTAATCGAATTGATAGATCGAGGAAACGAGTTCATTCGGACCCGAGCGTTTTACTCTCGTTTCGACGATCTGTTAATGGAAGATAGTGGTAAAGGGATAGGTAATAACTTCACTGTGTTTAATTATACTTTGCTCCTTGGAACTGATCGCTTTACTTTTAGCTTCTCTTGCGCGAGTGTTGCGAGAGACGCGTTATTCAAAGACAGGAAACACGCTTCAGCAATGGGCTGAAGTGGAGAACCAGGCTGAACGACGACGATGCATCCGGTGCAAATCGAACATTTGCATGAGGAGCACTCTGCCTCCTTCGGCAGACGTTGAAACACTTATCCGACATGCGTAGGACGACGCGATAAATTCAAGATGGACGCGTTCGTTGCTTCCAAAAAACCGAGAGCCAGAAGGTCTTCTCCAGATTTGACAAATATAATTTTCTTAATTTGTGTTTAAGCGTACTCGAACTATCTACAAACGTATTACCTGTATTATATAAAATATTTTATTACATCTCCCTAACATTATTTAGAGAGATTCGAACGTCACGACTGTATTGATCAAGTTTGAAACAAATTTAGAAATATATACAGAAATTGTATAAAATAGAGGAATATGTTTTTCTGTGACAAGCGTTTGAGTATTTTCATGAGCCACCGTGTACGATATTTTATTTCGTAAATATTTCGTCATAAAATATTCACGTTGTGGAAAAATACGTAAATAAGCAAGTCTCAAGTGTTTAACTTTCGCTTGGCAGTGTTAATACTGTTAATAATTCGTCGATATAACGAATTTTAAGTGTCTTTCACTTACAATTACTAAAAAAAAGAAAAAAAAACGAATATTTTTGTCAAAATTAATACTTGGATTCCTGTTTAAAGAGAAAATTTGTTACGTGTTACAGAGAAACCTGTAGTTCTGGCCTGAAAAAAAGAAAGAGGTTGCACGTGCACCAGCCTGATAGTATTAAATTTCGAATACGCGTTCCACCTGAACCGTATTTATGTGTGTACGTAACTACTTCTCTATCCAGTCGAGTGTTTCGTCGATCTCGAACAAGCATGCTCGTTGAATACCACACCGTCTGGCTGCGTTTTATTGCTCGAGTAATGCACGGTACCGTTTCGCCTTTGTTTTCCCGTGGGAGTGAAATTGAGTCCCTGTCGCGGTGTCCGTTGTCGAAGAAGTACGATTCGTACGAATGCAACACGCATTCTCTCTCCGGACTTCTGTGTCTGCGCGTACGAGCGTTCGCGAAACTTATGCGTATTATGTGGGTCGCGGGGGAGGAGTGTCCTCCATTTTGGCGAACACTCGCTCACTTTGAATTACACAGTTTAGATTTTATTGTCTGGACTGACGTTCGTACCTTTCATTGTCAAACTACAAGGTACAGGAAGCGAGTTCTTACAATCGTACAACATCCAAAATAACCTGCTATAATTGTTAGATTGGCGCATACAAAATTTCTTCCAAGTTTGGATTATCGGCCATATCAGGGACCAACGTTGACGCAACATTTCATTTTTGATTGTTTCCTAAAATCACATCGTATTATATCAAATTTAATTAAAACTATTTTTTATAAGGTATAACGATTAACGAATTAACACAACAACAACTTTCATCAATGTGATAATAACTCTCAGGTCTTTTACTTCAATTCAGCATGGAACGAATTACAGCTCTTTCTCGAATTATACACAACTACAGCAATATACTGCAAGATTGATTTCTCCAGACGAAAAAAAGATTAAGAATCGATTAAGAAAAATTCTGACTCAAGTTTGATTTAAACTCACCTCGAACGCGGCTCTCCCGATTTTTGCATTAGTTGGAAGATTACCGCAACGAACGCTCGTTCCACGGCGGTTTCACGCCGCTGCACGATCTTTCGTTCGTAACTCGCGCGGACCGCGAACGCGGTTTCGAGTAAGAGCTGCCTCTGCCTGTGATTTACCGCGGACTCGCTGGAATACTAAATAGCGAATGGCAATCTGCGTGGATTTTTCGTGTTTTCAAGTCGCTCAGGGGCGAGGATCGAGAACTCGGAATTAATTATTTCGCACAAAGAAGTCACGAATTAACATCGAACTCGTGATATTGTTAATTCGTTATATTAGTTATTAAGAGTTACACTGTTTTATCCAGTTTAAATTAATACTGATTCAAAGTTAAAATTTCAACTTTTACACGGATTGAATTTTGATTGAAAATTAAATTCGAAAGAAAATGAACCTAATGCCGCAAAATAAGACCGCCAATTGACGTGTATGTCAATTTTCATTATGTTACTTTAATTACAATGAACACATTTACTTTGTTAAAAGTTCCAAATTTTAGAAGAAAATTCACTGAAATCCAACGATCATTCGCGACTCGTTTCGATGCACAATCTATCCCTTTACAACGAAAGAACTGACAAGATACGATAATTAACTAATTTGACAAACAGTTGATTAAACAATGCGCAAATACGTAACTTTCGAGTCATAAAAGTGTAAATCAACACGTGTTAAATGACAGCACTTCCAATTCATCACCAAACTCCGAATTACACTTTACCAATCCGTGAAATTCGCCGTTTCACGCGCAACAAATGTCTAATGTCGCCGGTGCACGAAACTTTAATTGCCCGGAAGTTTATCCAGCCGGTGATAGATCATCTCCCCACGTCGATAGAAACCCTCCACGCGAGATTACATCCACGTATCTTTTTACTACTTAATTAACTCTATCTGGAAATGTTAGCCACGCTCGGAGAATAAATTAGTTGCGTGTAGTCCCCATGCGCGACTACGCGTATAAAGATTTTAACCACGGTGCCAGAGAAACGTTCATCGAGGGATCATCGAAGCCTTCCCCAATGCAAAACCAATAATCCCTCGGAGCCTGATGAGAGGATAATTCATTACGAACGCGAGGAAACGCGTCAGGCGAAAGAGGACGGGGGGGGGGACGTGCCTTTGACAAACTGGCATGGTAAACAAATTACGGAGATCGAGGATAGAGTCGGCGGTAAATCATACTTTCGACGTTAAGAGGCCGTCTGGTCGTCGTCGTCGTCGGTCGGTTCGTGGGGATTGCGTGAGAGAGTTGCCTCGGGCAAACTGCACTCGCCGAACGAAAATGCGTTTCGCCATGGGAGCTCGCCAAGTTCCCATAACGAACCTTCGGGGCTCTTTCAACCATCGATCCGCACCATGGTTCGTCGATCGTTTGAATATTTCACGTGGAAATGGAAACTGATCGAGTTAATTGGTATTTTTATTTCTTTCAGATTGATCTGTTCTTGAGTGAGACTTTAGCCGTAGCTTTTTGTTAAATTTTTCAGTGTCGTTGGAGAAGAGTATATTTTGCGATTAATATTCTGCAATAACTTTTGGAGCAAAGATTTTCATTTTCAATTTCCACGAATAGTTGCAATTTGGTGGCTTCTCAATTGGGTTGAAAGAAAAGTTCAAAATCACACGCAGAACGCATACTTGCTCAGAGTCCTGTATATTATATAGAGTCAAATACGTTAAAATGTACGGTTTTTAAAGATTCACGGACCGGACAAAGACAAAGAAGAGAATTTGTTTCTGAAAATTCACGGATTAGAGAGAAAAGAAAAGGAGGAAGGAAGAGGGAAATTGGGTCGTAGCAAGATGGTTTAAAAGAAGGACATGGGAATCTGTCGGTGCGTGCGGCGCACCGCGAGATGCGTTTCACGTGGTATAGAAGTACAAAATAATTTTTCTGCGGGGCCCGTTGCCTCGAGAGGTTGCTTTACGAGCGGCATAAATCACGGCCGTGCACGTGAGTGTGAGTGGGCGGAACCGCACGGTACCACAACCGTACACCATAAATTTGATACATGTTCATTGTGGTGGCTGGGTCGGTGAACAGCCGGGATATTCCTCGCGATCGGTGGCCCGCGAAACTTTTCATTCGCGAGACCCACGAGAATCTCCATATTATTTAAATGCCGCTGTGAAAAACCGGCTTGCGATTAGAAAATTTCTTTCTGGTTGATACTGTGACTTTTACTGTCGAAGATGCTTAACCTTTTCCACTCGATATCGTTAACCTACTTTTATAATTATTTGTAATTGACATTGCGAGTCCTGCAGTGTGTGCATCAAATGTGGTGTAAAATCAGGACAAAGGTTGAACAATTCTCAGTATATCATTCTTGTTGTAATTCAATCATATTTTACACTCTTGTAAGGGTTATAAATTTTAATAATAAATCTTAAAATTGTAATAGTAAAAGCTTTGAAATTTAGAAATAATCTGATTATTCTACTTGATATGAAATTAGGACCAACTATTTACATTACATGAACATTATTTCAAATACTTTCTTCTTTATTAGTTTATTATACTATATACGATAGCTTACTATAGACAGTGATAGACCAATGGAGAACATGAATCGTTGAGAAGCCATAAATGGAAATGTAGATTACAAACATCACTTTTTAAAATATATCTACTCACAAATATCCTAATGAATAAATTTGGAAAACAAATCCTTTGCGAATCACGGTTAACCGAGGATCCACTGTATCTCTATACACGGTGTTCAGATCAATCTACCCCTGTATCAACTTGCCTAAGTCTCCCCTACTGAAAAAAAGGGTGCAACACAATACCCTTCTCCTTCACGAGGAAATATCAGTCCAAATCTTCTTCGCGAGGAGGAACATCACGCGGGCTGCGAAACAAAAGAAAAGAACGAGCCAACGAAAGCTTTCTCTATCCCCTACCAACTGTGTTACCGTGTACTACGCACATATGTGTATATATACAGGGTGTCCATAAAGTCCCTTTACAATTTCAAAAATTTATTACAAAGGCAAACGAAAAGACAGATAAGTGGAAATTATTGCAAAATGAGAGGTATATATTTAAGTTTTTTCTGCCTTATTTAACGCACCTCTATATGGGCAAGATTAGTTGCACGAAGCACATCAAGATGTTCCTCAGACATTCTTGGTCGTCCACTCCTCTCTTTATCGAACACTGTACCTGTCTCCATGAATTTCTTGTGCCATGCACGAATTGACGGACGTGACAGGATCTCTTCCATACTTGGTTCTAAAGTTTCGCTGAGTCTGCAGATCCGATTTGGTTTCAAATGAATGATACGTAAGGGGTTCATTTAACAGTATCTTACTCATCAACAGAGTACCTGAAATGAACTGTAAATAAAAACCTTGATGTAACTACTGAGAACAAATCTGACGAAGATATCTGATCAATTGCCTCTGTGATAAATTTTTGAAATTGTAAAGAGACTTTACGGACACCCACACGGGGTTATATCAAAAATGCCATTGCCACCACTGACACAGCGAACGTGGCAAGAAATCGAGTACCGTCTTGATGTGCTTCGTGCGACTAACAGCGCCCATACAGAGGTGTATTAAACGAGGCAGAAAAAACTTAAATACACACGTCTCATTCTGCAATAATTTCCACTCGTCTGTCTTTTCGTTTGCCTTCGTAATAAATTTCCGAAATTGTAAAGAGACTTTATGGACACCCTGTATATCGAGCATTTTCGAGAGAACGGGTCAAGATTGGCTTCGTGCCTGAAAAGTAATTGCGAGATGCGAGATACCACGGCGCGGCTCTGGCTACGCAATTTGCCCCTACACCTGGCCTCGTTGCTCCCTCGTCCTTCGTCCTTCGTGGTCCGCCCGTTTTCGTGAACTGTTCCCTCTCTCTCTCTCTCTCTCTCTCAAAAAAAAAAAAAAAAAAATGAAATTGTTCACATCGTTGTCAAGATTAAACCGCGCACTTTTGAAATTATACGCGCGGCGTACACGCGGTTCGCATGCCAATTAAATCGTATAAACGAAATTGCCGGAGGTGTATAATTGGACGGGGGATATACCGGACGAAAATCGAAAAAACATCCAGCCGGGTATTAACGGTGGAAAAACGTTACAAACGTTTTCGTTACGGGGAGGCGATCGAGCTCGTGTTCCACCGTTTTAAGTGGAAGCACACTTCGAGAGTTGTTTGACCGGATTAGCGGTAAGGCAACAGGCTTGCGAAATATTTTTGAAATATTTCCGGGGCATGTGTCTTTGGAGCTGGAATTCCCCTCTCGAGTGGATTTTTATCTTACAATTAGTTTCCGGAGGAAAGACGTTTCACTCGATCGATGATCAAGTGTGTCGGTACAGAGAAAGTTTCTTCTATTTTTATTTCATTCCTCGAGGAATGAATGCGTCATCTTATTCGAATTAAACAAGCGTGAAAATACGAGTGTGTTTGAGTATTTTTAGTTACAATTACAAACGAGGAGGATAATCGTACTTTAGTGTAACAGTGTAAGTGTATAATCAGCGTAAGAATCGAGTCTGTAAGAAGATATCTCGATGAACCAAAAAGTATAAAACCACGACAATTCAACATGTCTATATTTTTAGTCACAATTATAGCCACGAATTACATACCTGCTTCGCTGAAAGAAGCGCAACTAATAACAACGTCACTTTGGAATTGACTACTTCCACCACTGTACCTCTTTCGAATCGATAAACTGTCGATTAACCAAGCACAGATTAGTACTCTGTAGCTTTTAGTTACAATTACAGCTTCCCCGCGATGCAAAAAGATGGTAACGCATCTCTAAAACCGCCATTTTGGAATTCAACGCGACGACTTCTCGAGGACAAACGAAAGGCACCGTTTCCGTGGCGCTACGCACGCGGAAAACTGAAAGAAAAAAGAACCCACGTGCCCAGCCATATTTTTAGCTGCGATTACAGGGATATTTCCCCGTAAAAAAATCATTACGATCGTGCGATCGACAATGTCGAGTTAATCACAGCCTCCCCGCCAACAAATCACGAATAACGTCCGTGCTCCACGATCATCAGCATGTTCCATTAAAACGCGCCGCGTCTCCGCCGACAAATCTGCTCGCGAGTGTTCACCGATCCTCGGCCAACAGGTTCCCCGTGGCCAGGGTCGCGAGTTAATCTATCAAGCGGGGAGAAACACGCTCGTTCGGGACGAACGCCAGCCAGCGCCAGCCAGCGCCAGCCAGCGAAAGAAATTTTCCACAGTTCTATTCCAGGCATCCAACATCCTTTCCCCGAGTTAATTTGTCAGCCGCGTAATAAGCACGCACGCGCGCGTACGCGACGAGGCGGTGCAAGCGGAGCACGACGAAGAAGAATAGCGAAGAGAGAAAATCCAGAGAGCAAAGTTTTGATTGGTTGTTAAGGGGGGAGTTTCATTTTTATCGCGTTCCGCGCGGTTCTTAATTAGAGATCGCCGCTTCGAAGTGCTCGCGCACGGTTGGCACGTGAAACGTGCATTAAGGAATTAAGGATCCGCGGCTCTTAATACGGGGGATCCTGTTTTTAACGCGCTTCTCTCAATTCGGGCGATCCTGCAACGTGTCACGGATGGACGATTCCTCGCGAGTGTGTCTCAACGATTTTTACGGTTGCCCAGTTACATGCGCTCGCGTGCAGAGAAACGCGCGTTTAGATTCTACCGCGAGCGAGAGAAATTCTGACTACGAGTGATTAATTGCAGCTGTTTACTTCGGTTGAAAGTCGATCGTTGTAAATCATCCTTTTGCTGTTTCTGTGACGTTACGTCGATGAGATGCAACTGCGAGTGCACGAAGATGTATGACTTTCGAGTCGGAGTAAATCCTGAAAACGTTCGCATTTTCAGTGTTTTCAGGACTCTAGACAAGTTGGACGGACTTGGGAGTCTTTGATAGTCTCGCAGTCTTGATACTCTTGATTAATCACACACGCACACACACAACTGTGTGTGTCACAGAGTGTTGCAACGGCGACGAAACTTTCCGACTCTGCACCTCGTGCGTCGATACAACGTCAAGTTCGCTCGGTTTCGTGCTCTCGCACGCAGAGCGCAAAGGAGTGAGTCAACGTCAACGCGCGTCGGCGCTCTTTCCGGCAAACTCAGTGACGGCAAACCCAGTATTAGCGAATGGGAGCGGCGATTAAAATTTCTGTCGGCGGCAGAAGAGGCCGATGAACGTTGCTCAACGCACCAGGGAACGCAGGCTTGTTGGCTTTACGTGATTGTCGGTTCATGGAGCCGGTGGCCTGCGTACAGAGTACACGAAGCACCCAGCCGACTTTCCGCGTAATCTTCGACTCACGTGTACAGCCTCACGGGAATTCACCAGAGAGAGACAGAGAGAGAGACAGAGAGAGAGAGAGAGGTGTCCAATTATGCAATAGATCACAGACGAAGCGCGTTCTCCACCACTTGCGAATTGTCTCACCACACCGATGCGAATAGGCCGAGACGTTTGTTCTTTTCGTTTCTTTATTTAACCTTCTCTTCTCTTCTTCTCGATGGAATTCGCGAATAAATCCTTAGCGCTGACCTTGGATCGTGGACCGCTCGTAAATTTCATCGTCAAGGGAACGGTCTTGCGGCCCGCGGAGCGTAAATTAATCGATCGCAGATAACTCGGAACAGGGGCCCCCGTGTGTTGCTCTACATTCAGAAATTTTCGACGCGCGGTTAATTTATCAATCGGCTCGGTACGCCGCTCCATCGTTCCTACAGATCGCTCCTTCTCGTTCACCGTGCGCATGAGAGTGTGCACCTATGTACACTCTTGTTGGAAAGTTTGGGATCTTTTTTTTAGGATACATCATCCTCGAGTAACGAGCGAACGTTTGCTACAGAGTTGGCTACGAAGTTCTTTCGCGTCAAATTTATTAATTCCGTAATTTGGCAATCGTTTCGAAATCGTCGTCAAAGTAAATCGATCTCGTTCTTTTACCGATAATCACTGAGATGCCCAATTGATTTCTGATTTCAGCGATGCTCGAAAGTATTTGTTACATCCATTGTGTTCGACGCGAGTGCACGGCAATCAATAATGAGAATGAGCGATACACGTTTGAATGTCTCCACAGTTGTATCGTTGGACGCTCCAATGATGAGATTTTTCGTATCGTGATAAACTTTGTTTGCACCGAAGAAGATAAAGAATTCTTTGACATATTGTCATATTCTCTGTTACTAAATTAAACAAAGTTTGTTAATAATAAATTTAATTGCGTTACACTCGATGAAAAGCTATTTACCATATTTTTTCTCTCAGTTTCTGCTCTTGCTGCCACAGTAGAAATGTCATTTCTCCTATTTGAATTTCAAAGTACTCCAAAATTTTTGAGCGAGAGTGTATCTGTGTGTATGTGCGCACCTATCGAAGAGAGAGGAGAGAGAGAGACAGGTTGATAGAACCGAACGGATCCGCTCACGGAAAGAGAGGGCAACTGTAATCCATACTTCACGTGCGCGCACGATATTTCTCCGTCAGGGTACAAGTAACACGGTTCCTTTGATCGCAAACACAAATACCACGGTGTAGTTATTACGATACAAATCGAGCGTTGTTATACAAACGAGGCCCGGCCGATTTATTTATCATGCTTTTGCACGTTCAGTCGCGTTACACGTTCCGCGCGTCCCGCTCTTTTCGCCGAGCCAGTCGTTTCTTGCTTCGCAACGCTCGCAAACGAAACGCAACCGTCAAACTACGAGAGTTTAATGGCCGGTGTGTCTCGGGGCATCGTCGGCCTTCTCGGCCTTCTGGGTGGCAAAGACAAAGGTGGCAGAGTCACGCGGAGAAACTCGGAAGATCTACCGACGCATCGAGAGATTCCACGCGATCTGATCTGGCTCTTGCACGTTGGACAGCGTTTGTGCGTGTTCGCTAATCAGTCGACCAGTGTCGAGGATACGCACGAATCGAAGAATTGGATTGATGATTATAATTTTCACGCGTGTGATCGTGCGTAGGAGATTCTCAACGACATCGTCGCTGATGAACTGTTTGAAACAATTGTTCCTTCTGGAAGAAAATAATCCGTCTTACGTTTACGGAGAGTAGAGTCGATCATCAATAATTGCAAAGTAGGGGAACTGAGTCTCAAAGTTGTTTGGTTTAATCTTAAACGTTAGTCAGAAAGGTATCGTAAAAATACTCCTTTTCACATTCTGAAGTGTTAAGGGGATAAAAGTGACGAGCGTGTGTTCTCATTGGTTTATCGAGAATAATCGAGAAGGAGCATGAACGATCCCTTCATGTTCACAATTTGGAAAATCAAACACCCTCAACTCTCTCCAATATTGCGCAAACGGCACACGCGCGATCAACAGGCACGAGTGAAAAAGTACGAAGCGGAGAGAGCAAGTCCACGCGGTGCTGTCGCGTGGCTTCGCGACAAAGCCCAGGGTCACGAGTCGTCCAGTTACGCCGCGAGGAAAAGGAAATCCGTGGCCGTGGCGTTCGGCTTCGGACACCGCGGGTCGCCTTGCACCGGGTGAGACAAAACATTGTCCGCTCAGCGGGACACGATGTTCACAGGGGCGGCGGGGTCGGGGTGGGGCGAGGTGTGCTTCAAATTGATTTGTTGTAAGTGATACGCCACCCTCGGTGAACGAATGGTACAATAATTGGGTACATAAACAATGACCGATGAAACAATTTCTCATGTCGGTGCGCCGGGCGGTTGCGAGCCTATCTCTACGTACGTGTGCGTGCGTGTGTGTGTGTAACGTGCCTCCGTCCGTAATCTGTACGCCTTATCCGTTATAATTGAACCGCCTTGCTGGAAGATCGCCGTTCAATGAGATTCGACGTGCGAGCGTTCTAGCGTATATTTTATCGGGGGGGACACGTGGAATCGGAGTGCGTGCTGAGAATCAAGCGCGCGTTTATGAATGTAATGCAAGTGATTTTCTTTTTTTTTCTTTTGATTACTTTACTGGAATCTATATCCCTTAAATCTGACCGATCGACTGACTTTTTCGTGTTGCATTGCGAGGTGTTGCATTACTCTCACGGGTATTTCGATTTTTGGATATGAGAAATAAAAAGCTGAGCCGTGACTCAACTGCACTGAAATTTGATTTTTTGAAACAGACTTTTCAAAAGAATTCGATACGAAAATGACACGAAAAAACACGCGGCGCACGGTCGATGGAATTTTCGGATAATAGAACGAGCATCTTTCTCAACTTGCTACTTACCAGCCAGATTCTCGAAATCTAACTCTACAAATGAAAACTTGAAAATTAAAGATTCCTCTAACGAAACTCGAGAACCGGCGGAGAGCCGGCAAAGCGAACCGGCAACGAAAATTGACCGTAGAATAATCGAGCAACATTCCACGGATGCAGACATCGCATTTCATTACGATAACATCGAATCGAGATCTGGCTAGCGAGATCCGACAATTAAACGTTGTTCCCGCGAAGAGGCAGGAAACTTTTCGTATCGGGTAGTCGAAGATACGAAGCTGGCTTAATCGCCAGGCAATTAAATTTCATTAGCCGGGGAACATTCCACGGTCCAATCAACGCCACTTTCCAACGCTCGAATAATCACCGGCTGTGATAGAGGTAGAAAGGTTCCTTCGCTTCGATCGTAAAACACCTTATTTTCTTCTTGGATGCGTATTCGAACGAACGCAGTATTCGTCGCCTTCGGTCGAAGAGATTGGTCACACTGAACGTATAATTTTTCGTCTGACGCACATTGTACGAGACGAGCGTTGAAATCGCACTTTCCTGATCCAAAAGTTCTCAAAATTTTATTAAAGTTTTATTCTGCAAAGTGAAGTTCAAAGAGAGATGTAAAAGAAGTAAAATTCTACGCCGTTTAAAAATGTTTTCCCCCAAAAATTCTATTACACTCTTCCTTGATCGATGCGTCAGCTTTATCACGCACGAAACAGGTTTCGATATTTCCTATAACGTGCATTATTTAGTGGACTGTAGTAACAGCACGGTTTCTTATTTCATTGTTAATCGCATTGGAAGCGTCGGAGGCTTGAATCTCTGGCCAGCCTAGCAACGGTACTCCAGGCTGTATAAAGTTCATTAACGAACCACTCACCGGGTTTGTTAATGAGCCAACACCTATGTCATGCTCCGGTCAAGCACAGATTAGAAGACTGTTAGATGGCGCGTGGTTGTGCAATCGGCTAACAAGCGAACCGACGAACGTCATCTGACGAGAACTTAACCTTCCATTAATTTTCGAGATGCACAGTGACCCTTGGGCGAACGTGGTCGCTGATCTCTTGCCGTTAGAGCGCATTTAGACTGTTCGAGAAAGTTGAGGTCTGTACGAGTTAAACGAGTTGAGTTTACAGTCCTTTCCAAGCGAGCAAAGTCACTCGAATTCGCATAAATTCGCTCAGCAACGTGCGTTAAAAATGAATTTCTTTTGCTCGAAATGTTTTCCAAGCTTTTCACGTTTAGTAAATAGTAATAGAAAGCGCGATAAAGACTGTGTCTGTTGGAATTACTCACAACTGTCTATGAGAATTGATTTGAAAGTAAAATAAAAGAAACAAACTGCGACTAGACTTTAAACCAGAATTTCGATGACATAATCTAAATGAGAAACAAAAAAAGAGTTTCGACAAACAACCGAAAACAGAAAATCGAAAATTTACTCAAAACGAGAGTTGATCCGAACTGAGAATAAACAGAAATGTCTAATTGTCTAACATAAAACTATATAAATTAAAAATTATCTAAACTTTTTCACTCGAAAAAGACGATTGTATTAATGAATTCAAGTGAAAATTAATCTAAAAAAAAAAAAAGGTTCCAAAAGAAAATTGACAGAATCTCCGACGATCGAGCACCGATCGCGAGACTTTCGCTCTTCTACCAAGGCGTTTGTATTTTCCAGTCGATTTCTCGGAAACTAGCGCGTTAAGGTTAGCCGCAATTAGAGGATAGGTTAATAAGTTTCATAGTCCACATTTGGTGGACTCGGGGACGGGGCAGGTTATTTCTCTCGACGACTGGACCACGTTCGTCCACGCCTGCTTCTTGTCGGGGCAACGCGTGTAAATACGTACACTTACGCGGATCCTCCGCGTTTCCGCCTGGGTTCTCGCGCCACGCCAGGCGTTAAAGCCTGTATTTAAGTAGCGTCTCCCTCGCGGAGATAAGGCTTAATGGCCTTAATGATCATGCGTGCGCAAGGACGAGCCGTGACTTTCCTTCTTTACGATGAACCGACAGCTCTTTCAGGATGCTCGTCCCTTCCCACTGTTCGTTCGCGAGTCCCCGCTCTTTGTCGACTTATGCGACTGTTCCGGCGCAATTCCCTCCAATCGCGCGTCGAATCTCCCTTTATGCAAACGACGGCTCGCGAACTTTTTTATCGAATGTTAAACGAAAATTAATTTCGCGGTTCGTTCTCTTCGGATTCTTAATACGCGTATTTTATTGCTTGCACGACCGAGGTCGCGAGTGCGTATATTAAATTATTAGCGGATGATGGAGCACTGCAGTCTTTTCTTGGGTTTTAGAATTCGTAGGATTAAAGATGAGTAATGTTTATTCTTCTTTTCTTTCTCACCGTCATTTATCAGAAAAAAAAAAAAAAATGATAATTATTCGTAATTTTCAGTGTAACGTTTCTAGTTATATTATTACTTTACTTTACAATTAAGGTAAATATATAAATATGCATTAGCGCGTTAATACACGCACGACGCTGAAACAGAAACATTATTCACTTATTTTACACGTTACACGAACATCGTTATGCCCGCATTTTCTACAGTACCATCTCTGACAGGAAACAACACATTTCAATTTCCTCGAGTACAAAAATAAACATTCCGCTGCCGCGTAAAAATTTCCAACAGCAAGATTTAAACGACCCGACTACACCTTTTTCGATATCAATGGCGACTCAGCAACGATGATGAAGTGAGTGGTGATTTAATCGAAAGATCTGTTATCGCCAAGGGGTGAAGAGACGGTGGAATGAATCGAACGCTCGTCCCTCGTCTTCAACGACTGTTTATTACGTCCTAGCCCGGGGCACCGACAATAAAATAATTAAGGAGAATCGCGTTGTGAGGTTTCGCGAATCGATCACGGAACACTGGAACACAAAGGGTGACCCCCGTGTTTTTCGTCGTTCACGCCGTTGGGCTCGCTACGACTAATTAGCATGATAATTAAACGCCGCCGACGGTTTTTAAGGATCGACAGATTCTTTCTCGCTTGCCCTTTCTCCTCGCTCCGAGGTCAGCTTCCAATTGCTCCGCGGCCTTCCGGAACACGATTCCCTTTGCAACTAGAGATAAAAATTATCCGCGTCGTCGTTAAGAATGGCCGTTCAATTTCATTATTTTAATTGCCCGTTTTAAAGAGGAAATCGAATTTCATCGAATTTACTCAAATAGAGTTTGCAATTTTTTTATTCTTTAGATCACAAAATGAGTAAAATTTATAAGAATTTTTCTCAGAGTGTTGAATATTGGTTTCTTAACTTCTACATCTAATTACAAGTACTGGAACCGTATTTTACTTAATCAGTGATGTTAACTGCAATCGTTAAAAAATACGTAAACTTAATGTATTGTCGAACAAAATTTATATAAAAATTTACGAGAATTGCTTTACACCGTTGAATTTTCATCTCCTAATTTCCGTCATAATTTCTAATTGTAAAATAGACACTGAAACCAACAATCGGAGAAACAGATTACGTTTTATTCAATAGGGTAATTAGTATAATTCCATTATTGACGGATGTGACGTGCATCGAACAAAGAATTTAACATTCACTGTCGCTCAAAAGTTTGGAGAAGTTTCTTTCAAACGAGACAACATATTTTTCTGACAGGTATGAATATCGTGATTATAAGTTTCATCAATACAAATATAATCGATTACAGTTTCTGCGTTAATATCATCAAGATCAAGTACTTTTTTTCAAGCATCTAAGGGATTATTTTCTATGAAATTAAATGCTCTAAACTCGAGAGTGGACGTTCTGAAATTTAACAATAACAACTTTCCTTTATCTGTCATTGTGTGATTTTTCAAAATTTTGCGTACTAATATTAACTATCCTAAACTATATATAAAAATATATATGGTTTCCACTTGGTGATAAAAGAAAGATACACGCACAATTGATTGGATAATCAATCCAAACGCATTAAGATGGAAACACGGAAGTAGAGGATCGCAATTTATCAAACCAAGGTGTTAACTCACTTTAACGACACACGAACACTCGCTTCCCCGTTATCAAATTTCAAATTGAATCCAACCACATTCCCATCGTCTCCATTCGTTCTCCGCCATTAACTTCTCTTTTCCTCGAATCGGACGCGATACATTTCGCGGCATTAAAAAAACGGATAAGCGATTCCTCGAAAAATCTTTCTTCACCAGTCCCCCAAAAACTATTCGTATCTCCGTACGATTAATTTTTTTCGGCGAATCTCGATTCTTCTTCGTTGCTCACAAACGTACATATTTTTCTCTCAGAAGGTACAAACGATAATTACAATTTGATAAATTTTCAATTACTCGTACTTCTTTTTCTATTTGTTGCGAGTCAAATTATCCAAAAACTTTTAATTTAGAAATTTATTCATTTATTTATTTATTCTTCTCACTTTCGTTTAAAAAGAATTGGCTGTACAATCTTTCGAGTTATCAGAATAAACCAAAGTGATATTAAATCACCATCTGAAGAAAGAAATTAATTTCTCTTGAAATTGATACAAGTTAAAATTCCAAGTCCACCAGATTAATACGACTCCTGCTACATACACATTAGGTTATATCTGGCAAATAGTTGCATTAATTTTTGCAATAATTAAATTCAGGGAATTATTTACGGACAGAACGCCCGTGGTTCACAAACGTACACTGCGTAGCGTTTGCAACGCGCGTGCCAGAAACCCGTGGAAACAACGTCATAATTTCCGGTACGTTGGATCGGCCACGACGATGAAGCCATTAATTGGCACATTAATTCAGAAATCGCGAGGCAGCGAGCTACCACGCGCGCAAAAAACCCACGGAATTAAGTGTCAAACATCTCGCGAACCCACTGTGCCCCGCGATTAAAGGGACAATGTCTCGCTTAACGAACCGCATCAATTAAAAATATCGAGACTCGCCTCTCTTTTCAACGCACGTTCGCCGGCTACTCCGCGCAATTTGTCCACATCAGACGGCCTTTTTTCTTCCGTTTCAACGCGATCGTCGTCGCGTGTGTTTCGCCCTTTCTCTCGGCGCACGTCCCACACGTGCCCGTCGTGTTCAGTGATTTTTCGCTCGTTCTTTGAACAGGGAATAGATTGCCGGAGAAAAACGGGACTGATTTCACTGTATTGAAAGTATCGAACTTTCTCCGGAGAGAAAGCTTTCGTCAATTTGGCGTAAATTTGCGAAGGGGGAAAAACATTGATTTATTTGTTGTTTGTTAAATGCGAGACTGTCGGACTTGTCGAAAATAATCGACGATTGCAAAAAAAAACTTTTGTGACTGGTACGTTTTTCGTAGATCTTTCGATTTTGAGATTAGTCGTGAAAAATTCATGTTGGCGTGAATGCTCGAATTTCTTGAGATTTCACAAAATTATTTTAAAAATAGTGAGTCCTTGAATTCTTTTTTCACAAAACAAAATTGCTAATGTGAACTGGATGAAAAAGAATTGCAAATGAAATCCTTGATATATTAATTTTCTACATTTTATCACTGAAAGTGATTTTAGCGGGATAACGCAGAAAATCGGGCATCTTCAGGTGCAACGCTGATGCAACGAAAATTGGCGATTGGTTGATTTGGGTCGCGTGATTCGTGAGAGGGCGTGGCGTAGACCTCGAGTAGGAGTGGCATCGTCTGGTACTGAGCGATCGCGCCTGTAATTTGTTTTGCATCGATTCAAATGTTTGCATATCGATAAACAGAGAACTATCGTCAGATACAAAATTAAAAGTCCATCCTCCAAAAACACGATGCTCTCTCTTAAGCAAAAGGTAGACGCTCGAAGGAATGAAAACCGCTGAGCCTCTCGTAATCCTTAATTACCACCTCCTCCGTCGAAAAAGAAAAAGAACTCCTCTTTCACCTCTCGCGTACCGCTCGCATTTTGCACCAGCAACTCGAAACTCGATAATGCTTTCACACGTGTGGGTACGAGTCGAAGAGCGGGAAGAAAGCAGCCAGCGGAGTGACCGAGGTCTCTCGTCGTGACGAGAGAATGGCGGTGAAGGGTACAGAGCATCGGGCTGTTACTGCGTCGAAATTCTACTTCACGGCGGGAAACAAAAAGGAGTTAATTCGAGCCTTTAAAACTTCGGCGACGTTCCCATTCCCACGCCTCCCGGCTGGACCACGATCCCGGCACGCGAACCCAACGCCAGCAAGAGAGAGAGAGAGAGAGAGAATCATAATCGCTTCCTCATATCGCCGCGTGCACCGACCAAAATCGTCGGAGAGCAACCGATCAATCGTTCCATTGTAATTTGCCGATTACTGGAACGATAACGGAGATATCCGGACCGGAACCGATCGCACACGCCCATCGTTCCAGCGGATCTCATCGACAGACGTTGCACGCAGGCATCTTGGCTGGACTTTGAATCGTTTCGATCGAGAATTTTATGTATTTTTACGAATTCCTCAGTCAGAGGATTTTTATCTATTCGCGATCTATTTTATTTGTTTTACGTATTTTCGTGAATTCCGAAGACTGCAGGAAATTTTTTCACCTTTACGTTTACATTTGATGGTGAAATTTTCAAAAAAAAATATCGGAGGAACAAGATCATCTCGCAATGTTTCGTTAGATTAAAATTTCGATTTATTTTAGAGACTAACGAATACTCCGTGATTTATGGACGTAAGTGTACGCGCATTTTCAATATGACAGAAAAAGATGAATAGATAAATTCGATGCTGCTAAGAGAGAATCGATCACATTCGAGAGAGACAGTAAAGCGTAGAAAATCTTGAGAAGAGTTTCGCAAGCTGATAAGAAGGTAGTCTACTTACTCTGGTATGTAGACATCATTTAGGAAATGTTTGCACGAAGCGTGTTTATATTTCAATTACTAATTACGTTGTATTCGTTCGACTATCTTACATATATTACATTTTCTAAAAATAATTAAACATTTTCGTGGTAATAACAACGCTCGTTAACGGCGGCTTGACGTGTGAATTAACGAGGTCTGCGCGAGGACAACGCCAAAGAAACATACGTAGAAGTAAACGACGAAGAAACGTCTCTCTCACCCTTTCACTTCTTTATATTCTAGCGTGATGTTCGGTAGAGGAACGTCTAGTTATGAAATAAAACAGCGTGGCATTACATGGGTACCCGTATTACAGCGGCGCAAGGTGGCGCAATAACTCTGGCGACTTTTGCGTCGGGGACTCTTGATTTACAGCGGCTTCGCGACCTGCCTTAATAGAAGAACAGCCAACCTACAAGCGTGCGCGGCCACCTTTACCTTCTTTAACAGCCCGTGAATCTCCCCTTCCGTCGACAACATTCTCCGCAATTGTTTCCCTCGAAGCAAATCGGCGCGGCAGATTTCCTCGTGTTATTCTTAAGGTTTTCTGTCTAATTATCTATTAGAGAATATTTGAAGGCAAAGTGTCTCGTCAGTGTTGTTACGTTTCAGCGTTCTTTGAATCGATATCTTTATTGAAATATTGAACATTTAGTCTTCCTATTCGGACGTAAAATGAGGAATCATTTCAAACGAGTCAAATTGAATCTAGTTGAAAAATTCAATTCAAAGAGTACTCGTTCTAATAATTTTGATTTGATTTCTTTGGTTACGTTCGTATGAAAAAACTGCACGACTTGTACCCCAGTACGATTCGTCTCACTGAAAGACCCAGAAGCAACTGTTCTGACTAGGAAATGAAGACGACTACCCCACGCCCCCTCACGAATCACGTGACCCAAATTAACCAATCGCTAATTTTCGTTGCATCAGCGTTACCCTCGCTAAAATCACTTTCAGTGATAAAATGTAAATATACGTGAACATTCACAAAAGTTAATTAATAAAATTACAATGCAATTACAATCAATGTAAACAATACAGTTGCTCAGAAAATTGTTAAAATTTCGTGGAAAAGAAATCATGCATCTTAGCCTCTAGTTTGGTAATTCAATTTTATTATCACGTAGCGGGTGGAGAAGCAAGTATACTTCTATTCGTCGTAACATCTTTAAAGTCACTCAAAATCCACCATGATCTCCAAGATTGAAATTTTAAAAACTTTTTCCATCACTTTATCGAATACTTTGAGCGAATACTTAAGACATTAAACAAAAATTCAAGAAATCCTGAGCAATCGACAAATTTCCATATACGAATAATTTTGTGAACGACTCTAATCGATCATTTCATTGACAAAGAGGTATCAGCAGGTGACAAGTTTAATTTTAATACTGATCGATTTCTAAGCTCTAAAGTCCAACGCATGTAGCGTGACAAGCTAATTTTTAATACAACTCACTGTCAGTAGAACAAGCATGTCTACAACGCGACGTTGCAGTGAAAACTGATGTCATTATCCTAGACCGTTACTACTAACAGTCGAGGCTATTTCTAATCGATGAATCTATCAGCAGAATCGTTCCACGCCAGTTGGTGTTCGTGGTTTATCGAGTCTTCGACGTTTCGTAGAAATGTCAGAACCCATCCTCCCGATCGCTTCTTCCTTTCATTGCGTTCATTCTTCTCTCATCTGCAATATGTGCAATGACTCCATTACCAGTCCGAGACTCTGTCGTTTTAACGTCTCATTTTCATCTCTCGAGATACTGTTTCTTAACCCTGGTGTCCGGGTTATCACCACGGTCACGAAAGCGTCGTTCCTTGTCGCTTCTTTCCAAAATCAGTTCGAGGAACCCTCCGCGTGTTACGCGTCTCGAGATGTTAAAATTCGGAGTCGCTCTTCTTTGGTGAATTCGAGAGACGATACGAGGAAAGTTCGGGGAATCGAGTGTTAACCAATGTTGGATGGTCGAACGTTGCGATATTGGGAATGAATGATGTTCTTGGTGAGAACGAACTGTGATGTCGGTACAATATAACTATATTGAATTATTTGACACTCTGTACCGCCACTAGGACGATAAATCCGATAGTCGATGTTCATTTGCGTGTTTTATGAATCATATTTTTAGGAAATATCACGTGCGTTATCTACTTGTGAAAATTTACGATGAAATATTTATTTATTGATATATGTATATATTATTTAAAATTTATTATAGAGCACATTGTAGAAAATATATCTGCAAGCTATTATTTAATTAATTATTTATTATATACGTCAAAAATTCCTCGTACAAACAACGAATCTTTCCACGTGAAACAAAAAATTTCTTGCTGAATTAAAAAAAAACATATATATAAATCACACGGAATATGCGACCACGTTTGGAAAGGAAACACCAGACACGTACTAATCAAACTGTTGGTAGAGGAGATTCGACTGTTCGTTGAGATTCATGAGGATGCAGGCTGCTCGGCGCTGCAACGAGGATGCCTTATGCAGATTCCTCTTCATTCGTATTAATAACCAGCGAGTCTGGCTAGACCAGGCCGCAAAGCCAAGGTCGCGGAGGTTAAGGCGTGTTCAACAAGCTGTTCATGGCTGCTACCTAAAGGACCTAGCCACTCTACCCGGAAGCACAGCTACCCTGTAGCGTTGTGTAACTCAAGATCGTGTTGCTTTTCCAGGACGTTCTTTCCGACTGAGGAATTCCTGATCGTTCCTCATTGTGCACGCGTTCCAGGACGTGCCAACTCGAATCAAGTGGCACGTTAATTCTAGGAAGGCCCGAGAGGGAAAACGAAAGGGAACAGCCGTGCTTAGTCACCTCCACGTGGTGGGTCTTGGTAATTGGTATTGTTTTCCAAATATCAAAAAAACATCGTACGACCAAATTTCGATTTCTCCGAATATCACTATATTTCTGTCAAAAGACGTCAAATTAAGAACTGCGCAACCCACAGTCCGGTCTAAACCTTGCGAATTTCTTTCCCTTTTCCATCTCAACGTGGGACGACGTGGGCTGCGCGTGTTTTAACATTAAACAGCGTGCTGGTAGTTTCAGTTAATCATAAAATTTATGGGGGAACGTAGGACGACGAGGAACCTCCGTGGGACCTCGCAAGGACATCGTGGGACGATCGCGCATGTTTTAACATTAAGTTTCGTGCGTCTAGTTTTCGGTTAATCTTGGTAAGATAGTTAATCCTTGTAAATTTATGGGGAGTATCGCAGGACGACGTGGGACGACGAGGAACGAAATAATATATTTCGTTCGTGATACACCGAAACAACTGCTTTGACGTTTTATCGTTACATCGTGGTTCATCCACTTGTGTCTCGAGAAATTAATTCGCGTCTATTAAATTATTCGAAATTTCCACTCACCATTTGGAGCCTGTCTGCAGAGCCTGGCGAACATTCTCTAGTTTATCGCTGAACGTCTACCTGTAACCAAAAATTCGCTCCGGTGATTACCACGCAATCCTCCCCGCATCTGACGGAAGTAAATCGACTCTAAATTAATCTCGGCCGGCTACCGACACGCCATCGAGCAATAAACAAGCACGAATTTCCATGATTTTCTTCCATCCTTGATGAAACAACTATCTTCAAACCGCGATCGTTAATATCTACCATCTACAAGAAGAAGAGGGTATCAAAATTCACGACAACCAGTGATTCAACACCGAAGAAAGTATCGCGCTCGAGGCGAATGCGAGCGCGCCAGCAGGATATTTCCTTAACGTTAATGGCTAGCAGTCGTTCTGCAATAATTACGAGCTTTCCTTGACTAATAGGCAACGACAGGTGATCCTCCTCCTATCGTGTTCCAAGCCCGTCTCCCACTGATTTTACGCAGCTGTCCCTCGCGGGCTTGTCAGCCGTCATTTGTCGATTCTAAATCATATTGACGCGCGAAATCGTAACTTCCAATTCCAAACGACGTACTCAGTCACCTTCCAGCAGGAAGGATCTCGTTCGCGGGAAATGTATCTCGCCTCTTCGCGTCTCGTGTATCATCACGCGCGACTGTGAAATATGATACGCAAACATCCGCTCGAGATCTGCCCGGCGAGCATTTGGGTCATTAGGATCGTAGAAACGATTCGCGATCTGGAATCGAATTCTTCTTGGAGTTTCACTTCATAGTTGACAGACAGAAGAGATAAATGACAATGATAGAAAATAAATTAATAAGTAATTAATATAAAAAGTAGAGTTGACGGTGAGGAATCGATTTTCAGTTTATTCGAGTTCAACGTGCAAAAGTTTTTCAAGCAAGATTTCTTAAGCGCTGCGAAAAGTTATTTGTGTTTGATGAATTTCAAGAATCGTGCGAAACACTGACGCAAGACACTGCGTCTTTCGATGAAGAGAAATAAATACACGAGATTCAGATCAAGATCGATCAAGATCTTCTAAGAAGAGAACTGCAAGAGTTCATCGTCCTACATAAATTATCTCTCTTTTTAATATTAAACGCTTGGACGGAATCCACAAATAGAGGGATGGAGAGAAAAGAAGAAGGCCGCGTTCGACGATTTGTCTAAGCCTTTCCGAGCGGCGGAACGCTCCGATAAATTTTCATCGGTCGCGTCATCTGAAATTCTGATGGAACAGGCCCGTCGGGAGATACCCGTCAGGTTCGATGTTCGATTCGAGAGGAAATGATCGTTCAGGGCCTCCCAATGCGTCTCTCGGCGACGTTTAGGATCGAAAACACGCGAGGAATGCTTTCTCCTCGATCTACCACTCCCCTTGCCGTCAGTGGATAACTATCTGCCTGTTTCAACGAGAAAATTCTTCACGATGGAACGAGACGACTAAACAAAAATATTGAATTAGAGAAGCTTCTCAACCACTGGACTCTTTGGAATTCTAAATTTGGGAATTTCGAATTACTATCAAATAATACTAAGGACGAACTTTTTCTTGTTTCTCGATACAAGTTAACAATCCAACTCAAACCTAGTCCATACCAATCCAGCCTTTCTGACCATAAAATTGAAATTTATATTATATTTCTATTTAAAATTTAATTATATTTCGATATTAAATGAAAATATAACTTTCCTCTCGACAAAGTAACGACAGTTATTCGTTAGTTTCTCAAAATTTGCCAAAGAAAATAGCTGGGTAATCAAGTCGAACAGTCAAAGTATTGGGAAATACGGCTAAATTATGAAAAATAAATCTCGTTACGTTCAAGCTTGTTCGAGTATGAGTTATTTTCGAAATACGCATCGATAGCACTTTGCCGACACGCAAAAGGGAGAAGAACTCAGGTAGCTGGACGCCGGCAGAAATTGTGAAACTATCATTTACAATGATTATTACCATACGACAAGCGACAAGAGGGGAGAAAGAGATGAGAAAGTCGTCGTGCCTCCAACATAATTGCACAACTCACTGAACACGTGCATACGAACGGGGAAACACGATCTGTTCGCTGGTACCATTTGTACCACGCGTTGTTGCGCATAAATGCGCAAAAATGATTTACATCCGTTGCGCTCCGTAGATAACATTCTTTCTCTATTTCACTTGGCACGAGAACCATCCGTTCCAGTTACGCGCTCCGGTTCATTAACTTTTTCAATTTCTCAGACGCCAAGATAGTAATCGCCGTTGTGATTAACCAAACGACAATTCACTTCGCGGAAGATTGATTTCACCTCTGTAAGTGATAAACGAGAGGAAAACAGGCACGTTCTGAGGAAATTGTTTCACTCGCCCGATCTCGGGCGATAGCTCGCAGTAGCAAGATATTCGCGACTCTTACGTTGGATCCCGTTTCATCCCGTTTCCCCGATCGCCATGAAAAATAATAATCGACCATAATTCTCTCGAGAATTGAAGGAAGAATATTCAATCGATAATTAACCGCAATGCTTTCCCATCGTAGTGAAGGTTCAATTGGCAAGAGCCAAAGGAAGGAAACTCAGCGATCTATCGAAGCGATAATTAACCATAATTCTTTTCCACCTTCGCGTCGAAGAGAGAAATCTAATTATAAATTCAAGAATTGAAGGAAATGATAATTAACCGTGAGCCAAAGAACCGTTGAGCTTCCGCACGAATTTATATCTTGTACGATTTAAAAAGTGCTGTACGACTTGTACCGCAGTACGATTTGTCTCACTGAAAGGCCCAGAAGCAACTGTGCTGACGTTTTTGCCATAAAATTTTATCGATATGCAAACATTTGAATCGATGCAAAATAAATTACAGTCGCGATCGCTCAGTACCAGGCAACGCCACTGCCTCGCGAATCACGTGACCCAAATCAACCAATTGCTAATTTTCGTTGCATCAGCGTTGCCCTGTGCCCGTTGACGAGAAGACGATGTCGGCGTTCAATTCACGCGCGGTTGGTAACCGTGGATCGCGTACGTGCACGGGGCCAGCCGCGTTTTGTTCGGCATAATTATCTCGGATACAGCCATTAATTAGTATCGCTAATTATGTGGAACAGCGACAGCGAATGCGCGCGCGCACCAGAAGGCCAGAACGTTCCGGCGGTGTTGCGCAGCCAACGTTCGTTCGGTTTATCCTATTTGTCGCGCATAAATAACAGATTAACGTCGAGATACGGTAGCTTATGCAAATGCGGCGGGTTCAAAGTTTATGGCGTCTAATTAACCGTATTGGAGGGGCCCCGAAACTTTTAATAATAATAATAAACCCCGGTCGGTTTCCGTGTTTCGTCAATCGACCAAAACACGGCCCAGCGTGGATGATTCAACGATTCACCGATTCGAAGGTTCGCGTAATGACGGGTCGCGAGGTATTGTCAGGACGACGGTCAAGGCGCGATAAATTATTCAGCACGCTCTCGAGCAATAAAGCGAGCGCGTGCTGCCCATTCGGGCGTTTCGCCATTCATCGACTCGTAGATGGAACACGTCATCGATGCTCGCTGAGAACGATTTGGTTCTCAAGTAAAGAATAAGAAACCAACTTTGGGTTTTTTATTTGAAATTATTTTTTGTTTTCGAAGAATGAACAACGAGAATAATTAACAGGATCCATTGAACTACGTTTAAGGCTTCCGAGCCTTACGTTTCCTTGAATTCGAGAATCAGTTTGATACTTGTAGCTGGTAAATTTCATTCCCCTGAGTGTGTTACGGAAAGATTTTACGCTTTGCTTAAGCTTCCATTCTAAAACATTTTTGACTCTGAAACTGATAATCCCTATAAAATGATCGTATTAAAAAAAAAAAACACGATGTGATTAAATTCTACTGTTATCATATCATTACGATGTGTAGAAATTATTTCGATTACGCGTACCATGTTAAACTGGCTAAATTTCCACTGGTGAATCTTAATTATCAGAACTTCGATCGCACCTAACAGAATCGAATAAACACGATCCGCTCGCAATCAACGACAAATGACACGTTGTAACGCATTCCTCGTAAGCAAATCCACGATCGGGCTGTACGAGGGACCTTGAAGGACGATCCCTCCCCCCTCCCTCTCTCCTCCCAGGGAGAGGTTCGTCCAATGGGGGCAAAAAACGGGGGCAGAGGACGACGGGACGACACAGCGTGGAGACGTAATGCGACGCCTTGATGGACGACTCGATCGAGAGAAGCCGGAAGTGGGCGGCTGAAAAACTGGCATTTAGAGAGACGAGTCACCCTGCCAGCTCCGTGTCCAACGTGGATATGGGAGGGCTGAAAGCAGGTTAGGCCAACACATCGACCGACTGTTTGACATAACCAGTTCGGAGCTGCGGGCAAGGACGCCACGCTGCCTCTCGCGTCGTCTTCCTCCAACGTTCGCGGCGAGCAATCTTCGTCGCTATTGATTTCTCTCTCTCTCTCTCTCTCTCTCTCTGTCTCTCCTGAGACACAATCGTTCCTGACCAACGCAATACGTCATGATCGATCGCCGCCACTCAGAGATCGAGCGATCTTCTTTCAATCCCGCGAGCGAAAGAGAGGAGGAACCAAAATGACGGATTTAATTTCGTCAAGTTTTAATTTTGCGTACAAGGTTAAATTGGAAATTACGGATAAATGGGTGTCTTTCCAAGTTTCTAGTAGATTGAATTAGGTTGACTGCTTTTTTTTGACATCGAGTCGAATCCGAAAATATGCAAGTGTCGGAGTCCGCTGATTCAAAAATTATGCCTATGTGAAAGCGATTGCAGTAGCAAGTTGACTCCTCATCTGGTAATTTCGGACGATTTGAGTCTAAAAATATAAATTTCAGGAATTACCACTGATTCAAGAATGACGCGAAAGCGAGCGTTTTTGGTATACTTTGTAATAAATTTGTCTACAAGTTCTTAACAAAAACTCTTCGTTTATGAGAAGAATTTTTGACAATTCAAACACTCGCTATTCGTAGCGGTTCCTATAATTTAAGACACTTGTATTCCTCGATTCAACTCGAAAAAGTGAAAAACTTTAACCAGATGATTGAAAAGAGTCAATAATTGTCGGTCTCCAACCAATTGCTCATTTTGCCACGCAGTAGTAGAAGTTACAACTTAAATCAGACAAGGGAATCGGAAAATTCCAAATTCGTACGCAGCGTCAGGATCAGCAATCATCGTAGCAATTAAGCGAACAAGCGTGGCGAAGGAGTAATCCAAAGCCAGATACGCGTAAGCTGCGCGACGAAACTGTCTGCCGCGTTCCTCCAAGAATCCTCAATCTTTTCTTCTTGTATCTATTACAATCGCCGTGACACGTGTTCGAGCCGCAGAAGTGCCTCGGTGCCTGAGAAATGATGGATGACAGGAAATCGAGGGACTCGACGCAGGCCCCGAGAGAAGAAGTTCAACCTATCAGACTATCGGAAGAACGCTCCTCGCCGATATTAATTCGCAGAACGCGAAGCACGACGACGTTCGTCCGTGCTGATTCTCGCGATTTTTGCCACGATCAAGCCCGATGAATCGAAAGCTCGCTTCTACAATCTCGCCAGAGCCGCTGCAACAATAACGAACGAACGGGAGGGAGCCGAGTCGAGTTGCGTTTCTTTCGTCTCAGCGGCGTGTTAGCCGAGAGAAAACGAGGATCTTCAATTTTCCAGAACATTAAGTAACGACGGGGGGAAAACGGCACGGAGCGTCGGCCGTGCACGAGCATTTTTGCAGACGTCGATCGCAAATCTCCACCAATTATTTTCCGGACGAAATTCAAATAAAGCGAGTAAAACCGCGCGCGAGTCGAGAAAACCTTTTACAGGCGAGCGTTTTTGCCGGCTGTCAGATCTGCCTGAGCGATCGCTAGAGATGGGATCGAGCGCCTCGCGAATAGCTTCGGTTTCGAATCCTTCGTTGCCTGTCATTCGTCTCATTTTTTCCGAGATTGCTTCGCGATGCGAAATTTAACTGCCAAATTGATCGAAATGGCCAATCTACGATCTCTTGTCAGATATTTCGCAGATGTAAAACAGCATACTCTTAAAGATGTACATAATTTTTCGTAAAACATACAGTTCTCGTAAGCGTAAATCTTATAGTTTCTCTATTTTTTTGACTGCAACGTCTCCGATGGAAATTTTACGCCTTGATCGTCGGTAGCAGTTCTAGTGTTAAAATTAGTATTTGGTTGCAAGTACTATGTTTGTTCGGATTTGTTTAAAGGTTGTTATTGATATTATTTATATTAATATTACATTATTATAATATTATTATATTATAATTAGTAATTTTAATATTTTTATAATTTGCAATATTATCATATTATAATATTAATATTATTTCAGATTAGATTTCACGGATTATTATATTCTTGGACTCACGCTTGCTATAAATCTATAAATACGCATTTTATTTTGTCCCATCATTCGATTAACTTCTGCTCTATTAATCGACAAAGTTCTCGTCCTTTGATCAAAAAGTTCTAACACGTTGTTAATGATAAATTTCAGTATATTCCACGCTCTTCAAGAATATAGTACAGGGTCAAAAATCACTTCCAATTGTTATTATTATATTAAAAAAAATAGGTGGGAAGAAACTTTTGGCCCACTAGTTCATATACTAGGAATCCACCGATTTTTCGTTCACGTTAGAATCGCGATAAGAATTCAGGCATTCGGATAGATAACCAGATATTATTGACTTAAATAATAGAAACTCCTGACAAACAAAGTTCTACCTACCAAAGTTCTATCACAGTCTGATACATATCGAGCTTGATGCTGTCCCTAGCAATCATCTTGCTGAGCATGTTTGCAACCGAGGAAAACGCATCTTCGCCGAGAGGCAGCCGCGTTTTTCCGTTCTCCGGCGCGTCACACACGCGTACACGCGTACACGCGCGCGGAAGATCAGCGGACTCTCGTTCCCTGCACATACGACGCGCACCACCGTCCGATCGTTAAACCGCGATGGAGGTTAAGTTCCACGAAAAACTGGATCCGTGGCGTAACAGGGCCCTCTCGCAGTTGATCGTCGTTCAGTAAACCGAGTTTGTCGAGTTGGCCTGGCTTTTCAATGAGAAAACAACCGTTCACGATACGTATGTACGTACACGCGAGCTTGCAAAAAAGCGCGCCGCTTCTTTCGCCAGGCGATATCGTTCGACGAACTTTCGCGGAAAAATTGGGGCTGATGCATCGAGCGTAAGAAAGAGACGAGCGGGACGAGAAGCGCCGAGGAGCGTCGCGGAAGCCTTTCTCGCAATTTTATATTTTTGTGCGAGTGACGTCGCTTTTTGTAGCATTTCGTGCATTTTTTCGCGTTATAATTTCGATGGTGTTTCTATGGCGGAGCGTGACACACTGTCGAGCATTTAATTTCCGTAGAATGATTTATTTAGAATGACTTGTGACAAGGAAATAGATACCTGTTTTTATGGTCATTTTTATACCTTGAAATTTTCAAGAAATGTTTGCACACGGTATTACGTTAACAACAAACGTTGACATTCTCTCTGCTTCAAAAATTTTTAAAAATCTCGAATCGACGCTGACCAATGGAATTTTAAACGCGTACGGTACAATTGAAAATGAACCTGGAAGAAAATGCTTTGACAAATTGTTTGAAACGCTCCGAGCAGAGTGATAAATTTAATACGAAGATTATTAAATTCACACGCGTTAACTTGGATCTTTGGTTCTTTGCTCCAAAATGATGCCATTTCGTGCAAGATTTAAATTAAATGAAATCCTGTCGCAGGGAAACGGAGAAACTTGAAGCCCGACTTAACCAACGTCTTTTAAGCAAATTACGTGTAACAACAGGTTAGGATCGAGCGTTTTCATACTCATTAATAAAAGCACGATCTCCCTGACAGATAGTCGCAGACTTTCCCAGGACGTTGTAATCTATAATGACCATCGAAAAAAAATTTTCGGGAAACTACGAGCGAAGCGGGGTCTTCATCTTCTAATCAGATCGTTCAGGAGTATGTTAACCGAAGCGTGGCTGGACGTTCGCGTGTAATTATAGTCCGCGAGCGCGATTAACAGCGATAATGAAATTACACGATCGAACGATCGATAATTTTGAGCCGCGAACGCGCGTACACGAAAATATCCAGAGTAAACCTGTTATCTGCAGTTTGTAATGGGATCCAAGACCATTGTCAAATAAGTGTATCTCGCCTTTGATATATTCACCTTTCTCCGCTCTAAATAACGATCATTTGAAACAATTTATCCTCCAATCTCGCGTAATAAGAGGGAGAGTTAACACTCTAGTCTTCAGACGGTTACGTATAATTTAGCCTACAAATGTGAAAATCTAACAAGAAAAAGAAGAAGAAAAGAAAATCCCCTAGCTGCGAGAAGCATTCAGAGAATATCGATCAAGCGACGAGCTTCGAAAATGAATGCAAAAAGCAACTTGATAACTGGTTAAGAAAACACATTCCTACGCTCGTGAGATGACTGTCATTAGCATGGAAGAATTTTCCATCGCAAGGATGATGAAGGTTCGCCGTTGTTTTTTCCTCTCAAGACCAGGAGCTTCGCTGCTGAAATTACGGGCAGCGTAATGCCTCGACTCGGCTGGCCTCCTCCTCTCAGATGAAAATTACTTTTCCACGAGTGAAATACTACTGTGCAAATAGCAGATTAAAAACTCGAGAGTTGAAAGCTCGCTGTGTTTCGTAACGCTTGATCGTAGACGAGCTCGATTATTCAGCGCAAAGTTCAAGATCGAAGTTCAAAAAGAGTAGTCTGTAACGCGTTCGAGATCAGAATTTTTTCTTTTTTCTTTTTTGTTTCTCTTTTCACTTCCTTTCCCTTCTGGCCTACAAAAATGATGATTACGGATAATACGGCGGAACGGGCGTTGTTTAATTAAAACGATTTACCCGCGTTAAAATTCACTTCTGCCGCCATCGAACGGCCATCAGGCGTTAAGAAGCATGACCGACGCATTCGCGATGCTACGGCAAAGATTGCAAGAGGAACAGATAGACAGGCTACAACCGGTGTCCGTGTTCTCTCCGCGCCTCTTATAGACGGAGGACGATTTAACACGAAACAATCAGAAACGACACGGCCGACCGCATTATGACCGCCATTACTCCACGGCCAAGCACCGTAAATCCGGATTCACGCCACATCTCTGTTCCTCTGATCGATTCGGTGCTCCCCCCGTTTCGTCCTTTGCTCGATGAACCGTGCACCTTTCAGAATCTAGAACTCTTCTTGCTCTGTTTTCCGAGGCGTGATATCCGAGTGAAACAATCTCACTCGGTCGAACGAAATATCGAGAAAGTGTAAAAAAAAAAAACTGCACGACAAGGCCCAGAAGCAACTGATCTGTAAAATTTTATTGACACGCAAACATTTGAATCGATACAAAACAAATTGCAGGCGCGATTGCTCAGTACCGGTCTACGCCACGCCCCCTCACGAGTCACGTGGCCCAAATCGACCAATCGCTAATTTTCGTTGCATCGAAGAGGCCCGATTTTCTGGTACTCCCGCTGAAATCACTTTCAGTGATAATATTAAACAAGATAGAGAAAATAATTTAGAGTTTCGAAGAGCTACTTGGAGCGAAGAAGTGACTACTTATTTATGTAAATTCACGATATAAGCGCACGATGAGAATTCTCGTTCGTCAAAGATTTCCAAAATGACAGATCACAATCGGAATTAGTACGTTGAAAGGCAAATTTTCGTCAGCGGATCGTTTAAAAATTGGCGAGTTGCTTCTCTATCTACTTTTCTATCGTGCAAGAAAGTGGATCACTCAAGGATGATTTATCGTTAGAAAGCAGAGAACTCGCTCCGAGAAAAAAAGAAAGAGTTGCGATGGATAGAATATATTGAAGCATCTCTGGCTCAAGTTCAACGACTTGTTACAAATGGTCTTCGAAACCATTTTTCATTCGAGACGTCACAAATGAAGTTTAAACATTCGTGTTTGAAAAGTTCACTGATCGTCCAATTGGAAAATAGAACACAATCCTCCATTCAATTCAAAGCACCTACTTTAGAAACATTCTCGACACCTCCGCCTCTCATCAACTGTACCAGCCATTTATTCCCGAGTTTGACGAAACTATTCATTAGAGGCTGAGAAAGGGACGTTCGCCGTTCAGAGTGGTATAATAAATCTCGGTAACTAGATATACAAGACAGAAAAAGGCAATTCAATTGTCTACCGCGAAATGGATCCGCGAAGCTTTTAACGAAAAAGAACGAGAATTTATTACGAGACATTGAAACTGTTCTTCTAACGGGATATCACGACGAACAAAGTGGCGGTCAAGAGTAGTCGAAATATCCTTCGTTTTTCATGGCGCCAGATTGAGATCTAAATGTTCCCAAACAGAGTCGAATCGACAGCCGAAGAACGAAGGAACAAATATCGAAGAGGCGTCTCACTTTGATCTTCGATTTTAGTGCTCACGAAACGAGAATATACGATGATTACAAGCGGGGGAGGGAGCACTGCAAGGAAAGTTTTGTGGCTTGTTGGTAAATAACTTTGTGAAGAAAATTATGTCAAAAGTATAGTAATTACATTATAATCTAGTAAATGTCACGACAGGTGCTCTATTTTGAATATTTCGTACGCCACTGTATTATAACATACATTCTCTGCATATGTGGAATTTTAAATAAATATTCATATAAAAATACTGAAATACAGAAAGATCCCAAAATAATCCCAGCATAAGGTGAAGTTTGCACAGTCAGAATCGAAAGCAAAATTATTTCACGTGACTAAAATCATTCGTTTCTTCAAAAATAAACTAACGCAATATTATTTCAAAGTAACATCTAACGAGACATTATTGTAGTAATGTCTAACAAGATGTATTGCACGAATAATTACTTTTCAAATATTTTATTCAAGCAAGCCTGCTTCCCTCTGTAGTATTCATACGTAAAACGTATTGTTTACCATGGGAAAAAATATGGTGAACCAACTGATGGTTCGCGTGACTAAATCGTTCTCATCGAATAATACTCGCGGTTCTTTCAGTTAAATCAAACTTACAGTTTCGTTAGAAAGTAAGAGAAGAAAAGAAAGAAAGAATGTAATACGAAATCGCTAGTGTCCACGTAGAAACTTCCGCAATGATAATGATAATTAATAGGCTGACATTATAATTTATTGGGGAACGTCGTCTTCGTTCATTATGCCGCGATACTTACGGCTAGGCCCGCGCGTATAACTCAATGGCAGAATTTATTGCGTCATTAAGGTAATGCATGCGATACACAGCGATGAAGATAACATAATCATTTCATGCGTAGAGTCACGTTTTATCGAATGATGATCGCGATGCGAGCGAGCGCGCGCCATGCCGAGCTACCCAATATCTGCTTCTATCTATACTCGACGAGAATAGTTACAAGACGTGATCGGGGCCACAAGAAGAGATCTACATCGTATGAAATCGATACTGAAGACGATACTCCCATGTCCAATCGTCCATTACTTTTTGTCAGGTTGAAAGAAATTCAGTAATTCTCGAATTCGATGTTCTTGTATCTGTACCGTAGGTTGTTCGTATTTAACAAATTCATACGTACGATACGTGTTCTATTCTATTATTTTCAAGTTTCAAGCTGGTTTTTAATAAACAGCTGATACTTTCTCATTATTTCTTTCAATTTTTTTCTTGCACATTCGACGAAGGAATTGTTCTGACTAGGAAATAAACACGACTTTTTTACCATCAAAAATTTTATTGATATGCAAACATTTGAATCGATAGAAAACAAATTACAGGCGCGATCGCTCAGTAGATCTGACTAGACAACGCCACTCCTACTCGAGGTCTACGCCACGCCCCCTCACGAGTCACGCGACCCAAATCAACCAATCGCTAATTTTCGTTGCATTAGCGTTGCATTAGCTTCTTGAACCACTTTCAGTGACAAAAAAGGGAAAAAAGGGAAAAAATATTCTCAGTCTCACGATCAGTGATCGAAACCGTGTCACGTCTCTCGGATGGCGACCATTTCCTGGACCGTGTCCAAAGAGAATCGTTCTCCTGCCAGAAAACGATATTTCGAACGTAGGTTCTTACACGGATCGGAGCAGGCGAGCACGTTGCACGAAAGCGTGGATACGCAACGAACTGGCCACCCTCCGTGTTCACCCGGTAAACGGATACGGGCACGTCTGGACACCGGATATCGCGGTTCGTTAGCCGCGCGTCTCAGGGACCGGAAATCATTCTTTGCTCCCGAGGCAAACCGCGCGTCGCGAACTTTCCGCAGCCTGGCACCGTTAATGATGCGATCGTCGCAGGACGAACGACTCTCTTCGAGAGAGGCCATTTCTGATTCGATCGTCGGAGTCATTCTCCTTCTCCTTCGCTTTGACGACCCTCCTTGGGGACAAACGACCGCAGCGCGTACGCGTACCGGGCGGAAAAACTAGATTTAAGCTCGCCGATTCGTTTCCTGCACTTTAATAAGCTGCCTCGGCCTTAATGGGTTTAATCGTAATAAATGGTGACGGGATCGTTTGAGCAGAAGGAAATGATCGTGTAGTGACAAAACGAAAGGACATGAATAAATAACAAACACGTGTAATAAAGTAATATAAAATAAATAAATTAGTATTTGCAAGTATGCTCTTTCTTTGAAGTGTTACAAATATACCTGTGTAATAAAGTGGCTTAAGAAGTTAAACTATTATAATCTTTTAATGATTATAATATTATAATATAATATAAAATATTATATAAATATATAATTTAAAAAAATTAAAATATTATATAAATTACACAGAGAAAGGAAATTACCATTTTCACTTGTTACTTTGAAAAGAATTTTTACTGAAATTCAAGTTGAAACTTTATGGTTCAACTTTTTAGATTCGTTTGAAATGAAGAAAGTTCGAACGAATAACGAAATATCGATTTTACGCACTCTGGGAAATTTATAAATGTACAACAACTCTCAGAGTGCATCCAATACGCTCCTTGCGATAATTCTACTTCCTCGATTATACTCGTAAAAGCATGAAATCTCATTTATTATTATCACATCTACCGTTCCGTATTTTAATATAAACCGGACAAACTCGTTCGCATGTAGAGTAGGTTACGAAGTTTTCTGTTTCCGCGTAGAAAAACCCTATCAGGGGAAACTTGAATAACTCGAAAGTCAGTCTCCTTTCCACCTTGCAATTAAGATGGAAATTTAGTTTAATTCGGGGGAACGACGCGTGATACCGGGCGGACCAGTAGCGAAACGAGTTTTCAACGAACGTTTTAAAAAGAATACGCTCGGAGAGAAATGTTAATTAGCCCGATTGCTATCTGCGTCTGGATATTAGATGTCCTAATTAAGGGAAGTCCGAGTGCGATATGCTGGAAGCCCAAACGACACCTCGTCGAATCTCTTCCATCTCCTTTCAAGAAACCGCCTCCTGAATATCTATATCTTAACCAAGAAGAGAGAGAGAGAGAGAGAGAGAAAATTAACGAAACTAAGGACACCGAGTACACAAAGAGAAAGAAAAGAAAAAATACGAAGCTGTCGCAGTAAAATCTGGCCAGCTCGGTAGACGTCGTAAATCTCGCGGTTGACGCCTTTCGGGAGAAAAACGACGCTGGCCAATTTACGATCGCCCAACAGAGAGAGAGAGAGACGTGGGAAGAGCGGAGGTGTTCGATGGAACATCGAAGAGGAAACATCGTCCTTGCTAGAGGTGGGATCGAGTACCTCGCAAGTAGGATTCGAATCCTCAGCCACTGGATTCGAATCCTTTCTCCAACGGTACTTGCAACTATGCTCACAACTCAAAACTGAGCAGGACAGTTTCGAATGTTTCGTGAGTTCTTCCGAAAAAGCAGTATATTTGATAAGGGTAGAATTTCAGGAAAAATTTAAGAAGAACATTTTGTCATCCAACACTAATATTTGAGGTTCGACTATACTGAATCTAATCGGGGAAAAGATTTTTCAACGTTTGAATTTTTACAATTTTAGAGAACAATTACGTGATAGGAACTCACGTAAGTAGAATTAATTATCAAAGTAATTATTTCATGCTTTAAACAATTTTTCATCGTTTTGACTCACAATCAGTTCCTCACTGCAATATCCTGCGTGTTCTCAAAGGATCAGCCCAGGAAAAGGTAGTACCCGCGAGCGATCTATTATTACTCTCTCTGAAAAAGCATATAGATCATCGAGCGTTTCCTCTCCTCTATTCATCCTCTTCACGAAAGAAAAGCACCGATAAGTCGAAGAAGACAACGATCTCCAGCCAGCCTTCAACAACCTCTGAAGAGAATTCCAAAAAAGAAACAAAAGAAGAAGAAAACGAAATGTTTCAGAAGAAGATTCTCGAGTGCAATTGAGCACAAGGGGTGATTCTACGTGTAGAAGTACCGAACAGGAGTTTATTCCATCTGCGAAGATGAGTCAAAACTGTAGAACACAATTTTTCCCATAAGACACTTCCTAACAAATTAAATTTGAGACTACAATATATTTTTTGATACAATCTTTTACCCAAGTTCTATCTTTTCAATTATCCTCGTAGAAAACAAAATATACGCCTGGAACTTGTATCTACAAGTTACGTGTCGTTTCGTTCGAAAGCAACGTGCATTTTATCAAGAATCTGTTTACCGAGAGAAAAGAGAGAGAGAGAGAGAGACGAAGCTAGGGTTGAACGAAAAGGATTGCGCCTCCACTTCTGGAAGAGGGACTGCCCTTCAGGTTCGATGGATGCGAAACGTGGACCGATCAGAAGCGGGGATCTTTTTCGAGGATGTGCCTTCGCACCTAAGGCGACGCACGGCTGACGTGCAACTGATTGAAAACGGTCAACGCTTAACAAGCAAACGCCACACTGTGAACACACCGGCTGACTATTATCGACGTTTCGTATCCGATACGGTTGACAGTTCTAAGTACGTACACACCGGTCGACTATTCACCGCTCTTCGTCGCTATACTGTTCTGCGCACACTTACGTGTCCCGAGTCCGAGGCCATAGAACGGCTAACAAACGACTCGGGAGGGAAAACGAACAGAGTGGAAGAAAGTTAATCGGAGGACCTGCCGCGAATTCCGCTGGTACCGTTTGTCAGTAACAACCAGAGGTCGGATCGAGTCCAACGAAAGCAGGCGAAAGTTCTCCCTAGACCAGAAGAGGAAAATAATTCCTTTTGAAATCGGAATCGCGTTGTTAGTTTTCAGCAGAGATGTTTCAATACCGCTGAATTGAAATTCAAAGGACAAAAAGGATATCTTTAAAACAGTACCAAAGTTATTTTTTATAAGTTAATAATTTTATCGTCTCTATCTTTCAATATTTTAGAGAAAAATTTGCATTAAAAAATACACTTACATACTGTTGAAAAAATAAAAATAACTTGGATGAATTTTACAACGCATCAAGAAAATTTTAACATCAGAAATGATCAATCCATGTTGCTGCCTTTAATTGATGAAATAGCCCTTTAGGTTAGGTTTAGGTTAGGTTTAAGTTAAGTGTTTCAAGAACATACATTATACATTTCTAGCTAAGAAACGATTGAGAATTGAATATTACGGGTACGCCGTTCGGGCGTCGTCGAGATCGTTTAATTGTGATGTCGCGAGGTTCGCGCACCGTACAGGGTGGGAAACAAACAAACAAGCCGTCGATGTCTCTCTATAAATCACCATTAGTCGCTTAAGAGCACGCAGCGCCTAGTCGTGTCGTTGAGACCACCTTCTCTTCCGCGTCTGTAGTTCCCTTTGACAGGTACTTAACTTTGACGCGAGTACGATGATCTGCAATCCCCCCCCCCTCTACCCCGAGACGTACAAGTCATTGAGATATTTCTAATCAAACACCAATAAGCCAACTAACGTCCGACAACGCGGAGATATCGTTATCGTCGACATCGAGGACATCGAATAAATTTCCAATGGCATCCCGAGCTTCCAACAATCACGTCCCTTCATTAATAACCATTAATAACAGACTGGTGTCGTCAAATTTTTCTACCTGATCGTAAATCATCGCGGACATTTCGTTTGTCAAACAGATTCGAAGACGTCGAATCGAAGCTCTTCGAGGATCGTCGAATTTTAATATTTGTCCGTGCTGGAACACATAAATATTATTTATGGACAATATAGATAATTTTTAATATAAATATAAATCAGCGAATGTTGAAAATTATTCTTGAATATAGATAAAAATTTGTTGAATTTCACTCGTCTCTGTTGAAATAACGGTAATATATTGCAAATGTTGAAACGTGCTTGCGAAAAGCAATATAATTCTTGAATTGAATTTTATATTTAAGAATTATATCATACTTGGATTTTATGTTTAGATTATTAGATAGCAATGTAATTAAAAATATACATATAGACAACGTGCTAAATTTAAGAATTTTAAGAAAGAACAAACAAGAATCGCCGTAGGGAGAGGTTTAAAGTTTAAAATTTTCTACTTCCCTTTATAGGAAAATTGTCATCGGATCGCGTTACACGCGTTCAATAAGGAAGCAAATATCGTCGAGGAATAAAGCTCTCTGATGATAGAAGAAAAGGGCAGGCCGCAATCTACGACACAGGGCACGGTCGCAATTTATACTTGTACGGTATCGCGTTGAACATAAAGGTTGATCGTTAAACTAAGTAACGCGTGTCCCGAGCCTTGCGTAGCCAACGTTTTCGCGTCGCGTGAATACGTTCGCATGCTCGTAAATCCAGCCACGTAACCGCGGTGTGAGTTAGTGCTCCAGGTTGTCTGGCTACTCCGCAGTTTAACACGCTACATGAGAATTCGAGCAAATAGGGGCTCCGTTGAATTTTTTTCTTACAATCGTTTAAAGAACGAAACAATTCGCGGCAAGAGGCGCGTTAGTGAAACGAAAAAGACACGAGTTACGCGTAAAGTAAAACGTGTATGCACAGGCTGTTTCACTAATTAAATACTACAACGAGGATTATGCTGTAGATTATTTTATACATTCTTTTATACCATTTTTGGTAAGTTTTAAATTTCCCGTAAACATACGAGTACAAAAGTCCGCGATGTAACCGTGATTATATCAATAAAATTATAATAGAAACAAATTTGAAAATATACAGATATAGAATACATTTCGCGGATTAAGAAAGTCCAACAGTCGATTATATCGATAAACTTCAATATTCTGCAGAATCTAGTTTCTCGAAAGTTCAATACACGTAATGTCCTTTCCCCCACTCGCATATTTCAGTAGCACGAACCGTGCACATACATCACAACAACAGTTTCCTCTCAGCGATATCTCCGCCAAACGCTCGCCACAATCGTCATTGACGAAAGGCACAATAAACTCTAATCTCTTATCTATCACTTACCCGGTTCCTCCTCCTGACCATTCTACAGAATAATTACAGCCAGCTCATTAACGCCCTTGACGAAGGCCAAAGCGATGAAGAAGTATGGTTCGCGCGTTCCATCCATTGGACCCAGCGGGCAATAACGATATTGCGGCGGGTCAGTACACCTTGTAAACACGGAACGCACTCACCGAGGGCCCCCTCTAAGCTGGCAAGAAGTGAGTGGCAGGATGAATGCGGCTGATTACATTCAAGAGGCTTTTTCAGCCGTGGCCGTAGCAGCACGCCGGTATAATAACCCACCGGGGCTCACGGCCATGGTCCACGGGACGTTGCGTATCCTTGCCATTGTACGGCTTTTATTCCGCCGCGTTTTCATTGCGCGACACGGCGCGTGCACGCGAGCTCCGAGTACCGGTGTTATATGACCGGGTCTCCGCCTCGTCCGCGGAGACACGAACGCGGGATTACAAGCAGGCTGCGGATTTTATCACTGAAAGTGATTTTAGCGGGGGTAACCCGGACCTCTTCAGGTGCAACGCTGATGCAACGAAAATTAGCGATTGGTTGATTTGGGTCAAGTGATTCGCGAGGGGGCGTGGGTTAGATTTCGAGTAGGAGTGGCGTTATCTGGTACCGAGCGATCGCGCCTGTAATTTGTTTTTCTATCGATTCAAATGTTTGCATATCGATAAAATTTTATGGCAAAAAAGTGAAACGAATCGTACTGGGGTTCCATGCATGGAACTTTATAAATACTTTTCCTATAAATGCTTGGGATTTTTATTTGGGAATAAAATAATTATTCGAGTAACATGTCATCTTAAAATTAGGTAACAAGTTATCTTGGTTTGTTCGAACAAATAAAATTTTTTCCAAATTATTTCATTATTTGACCATCAAAGAGAATAATTTTTCATTTCATTTCGTATTTTGCGCTTGTTTCTACAAATAGTTTCTCACTCTAGTCTTCGGCTTCTGCTAAAATTATTTGTTATCTCATTTTATTTATAAACAGAAAATTAGTTGCAAGTGATTTGTTTCGTGATTGAAATAAAAATAATAAATCAGTAGAAATGATTTCAAATTGTTACTTTTGATCTTTGATTTCTAATAAAAGCCTAAACCTACACATAATCGCCTCAGCCTGTTCTAATTGCATCCACTGTCTGCTCACAGACACTTGTATTCACTTGTATTGTTCCTCAGACTGAGGAACAATATTCTCAATCGGTTCAAAGTGTGAATTCATAGTGTTAACGAGCCATCTGTTCTTCTCTCTATTTCCGTTGAAGAAGATACTGGATTTTCTTCTGTGATTCTCGTTTTAGGTGAAAGGATTAACGAGGTACTTGTTGTACAACTAGCTTCTGCAGAGAGAGACAGAGAGAGAGAAGGAGAGAGTGGTAATCTTTAATGACTCTGTCTAACGGTTGTCCAGTGAAACCTTGTTCTACGGTTAAGTTTTGCTAGTTTTGTATTCTTCACCGTGAATCTCTGTGTTTGACGTTTCAGGTGGTCTGTTATGTTTTAGCAGCTAACCAATAAAATGACCCAGAATTCGAACGAACGTTCTATTGGATGGATGCTGTTTTATTAAGATTTCTTGCGTTTACGACGTCAGAAGTGGATATCAGTTCCGAGTCGTTGCACACGCACGCCATTACTCATCATTAGAATTTGTAGAACACTTGGTGTATAAATGAATGTTGCAATCATGTAGTTGATGGAAATCTAAATTATACTTTGAATCTCCGAATATTACACATCTATGCACGTTGTTATATACAATTAATAAATACACTGTCAAAATTTTGAAAAAGCTCTGTTTCGTCAGAAAATTTAACGAAACAAAGAAAATTCTCGTCGTTGTATGAACATCGAAATTAATCCAACTACGACTCCAAAAAAAAAAAGTGGTTCCAAATTTCTTTTAGCTTCTCTCAACAGCAACAAGTTGTAACAGTTGCATCGTATTGCAAAAACGACTCCAAATTTCTCATTTTTCACTTCCAATGAGCAACAAGTCGTAGTAATTGTATACTGACCAACTGTCTTACATTTCGAGAAACTCACAAATTTCCAATCACGGCAAGTCTCTCCGATTCACCCGTGAAATTCATCCAAAGGCGGAAACACCGTGACTCGTCCGGAACCATCGGCACCCGTTACCACATTTTCCTTTTCAAACGTGATTATCAACGGTTATACAGAAGCGTGTACACGCGCGCGAGAGAAGCGAGCGTATCGTTGCATTCATTATTCAACGCCTAAGTCGGATGAAGAAGCATTGTCGACGGTGTCGATCAGCGTCGCCATCAATCACCGCATCAAACAACCGATCGGAAGATCGTTATTACAGATTAACGCCGATGATGAGTGTACAGGTGAACAGGCCCCATTCTTTCTTTCTTTCTTTCTTTCTTTCTCTCCTCTCCTTTCTCCTTCGCTTCTTTGTCGTTAATTGGCTTTTAGTTGTGGCGAAATTTCGCAAGCATCCTCCGTGATGAGGGCGAGGGCGAGAGGGCGAGAGGGGAGAGGGGGGGAGGAGGGGAAGAAGATGGGAGGGTGAGCAGTCTTATTAAGCGGGGCCGGGGTTGTTAAAAAATGAAATGGCCCCCACCCTTTCCGCGATATTTCTGCCCGGTCACGCTTAGCATTAGGCCTTTCATTCCGGCTCGGCAAGAGGAACTCTCGAGCCAGTCGCGCTTGTCATCGCGCTTAATGGCAGCTTTGTAATGGCCGGTGTTGAACGCGCGAACCACCGCTGCCTTCGGCCGACGCGCGAGCCGATTATTTGCGTGAAGCGCCGTTACGCGACGCTGATTATTTGCGTAACGCGTAGCGCGAAAATCAGAATAAGCCGACTATTAATCGTGTGTGCGCGCGCACCGATCGCGCGTGACGTTGTAACGCATGCGCGATGAATGGAACGACGTACCTAATAGCGGCGAGTTTAACCGTGAGTTTCCCTTTGTCAGTTCGACGTCGCGTCGCGATTATATCGCAATTACTCCGCGGAAATCGTCATTAATCGTCCGGCGGAGGGAAAATAAGAGGAGGAGAGAGAGAGAGAGAGAAACGACAAAAATCAAACTCTTTCTCCCTCGTTCGTGCTTGTTTGTTATACGCGAACAGAAAAATACTTACTACCGATAAGTATCGATGCTTGGTACCGTTAGGAAATTCTAATTTCAATCTATTTTGAAAATATTTCCTGTCGGGTGGGAAACGTGTACAGTAACGCGCAAAAGTCCCGTCTGAGCGAGTTGAAGCGAAAAGACGTTCCGCCTTTTCTTTTCATTTCAGCGTTACGATCCGTTATGATCCGTTAGTCGAGCCGTCGCTTAGCTAGAAGCTTTTGAAACAAGTCGTTTCGAAAGTGATCAATTTCAGTGGGATTGATTTTAGTACAATTTTGGTTCAAAATCCGATTAAATAAACTCCCGAGTCTAAAATTCTGTCACATGAACGAAAAATTGGTAACAGAGAGGGTAATCGGTGGAATTTTATTATATGAATTACTTGCTCTGCGAGTTTATATAAATGTTGTTCTATTGATAATTAATAGTTAATTTTATCCATTACACTCGTAAAGAATATAATTTTATAAAATTATATCTCATCTTAAAAATACAAAAATAAAAAAATATGGAAAAATATGTAAAATAAGCATAATACTGCTTATAATATTCAATAGATAAATTCTATCCAAGTTCCACTTTTTTTTCACTAATATCTTCATAAAACTATGAAACTGCACAAATATCCATAGTTTACTTATTCCAGATAATTTATCGGCTTATTAACAGATTGCGAATATTTATGCAATTTTACGGAGATATTTTAAAAAGGTGGAATCCTAGTAGAAAATTAATACCGACAGTTTCAAGAATTTTACATTCTTCTGTCCGTACTGTTTCACGTTTCAATTACTATTCTTGTACATCCTCCCATTAACTCTTAATCCTAGACGCTGCTATTACGTTGCAGAGCTCTAAATGTAGAAACGCGCTTTAAAAGTACCACATCTAATCGCATCGTTACGATACCATTAACGCAACCGGTCCGAGACTTTTGCAGAGCACTGTATATCGAGGACGAGTGGAGAGGTATGATTACGCGTTGCCATTGTACGAGAAAATATACCGGCGGAAAAGTGGAAGAGTGGTAATCAAGTTTTAGTCTTGGCCTTATCACTAGCCAACGGTATATCGTTATCTCATCTCAAAGTGGCGGGCATTACACAGGAAATCGTTACAATTCCTTCGATCCGCGCTGTGTGTACAGCGTGTGTACTTGTCCATGTGCCATCGCATACATAGTCGTGTGATACGTTCGTTCTGGCTCCCTCCCTCTCTCTCCGCGTGTACTTAAGGGTTATTATTAAGATAGCAGAAAACATATCCGCGCTGTAATTAACCCCGGCCAATATCAGAGAAGCGTAATTACGCTTCGGTCGGTTCCACGTCCAGCCATTGGACAGGCCTGTTTAAGAAGTCATTTATTTCAAGCAAATATCGAACCGCGCGGATCGTGCAAGACGTTACACGGACGAAAGTTCATCACTTTTGGCTTTCCGGGATTCTTAAAATAGAACGGGCGCTCTCGCATCTCGAGTACACATCGGAGATACGCTAATGGCCGTAGGGAATCGCTAAGGGAAACTAATGGTCAATTTCGAGTTCTCATAAAAATTAACGATTTGATCTACATAATCTGTATGATCAAAAGTAATTATACATTGGAGTTTAATAGGGAAGATGTTGTTGATATAAGACGCAATGTTTATATAATATTCCATAAATTACTGTAAAGATTAATACTTTGTTAACGTTGTATGTTAATACAGGGAATAGGGTGAATTTAACAAGTTTTTCTTATTACATCGTTTTGTAGCACGTATGTAGAGGTACGGAAGCAAGGCTTTGCGACATGTATATATAGTATATCGTCAGAGTTACAAATAATATCTATTTGCCTTTAAAATTAATCATCTTGACCATTTCAGCAATTTTAGTGTCAAGGTTTCGTATTCTTTGTGGCAAGTACATTTCATATGATTTCAAGTATCATCATCAAGTTGTAAGTGTTATAAGTGGGCAAAATATAATATTGAAATTTGACATTTGACGAGAATTACTAATAAACGAATACTCTGTAATAAATGGTAACGACTGATAAATAAATGCTCCATAAATTCAATATTCTAATCGTCTGAAATCCTCGTGCATAAATTACGCGAGAGATGAATGAAATGAACATATTTACTGACACTAGAATTACTGAACAATTTTGTTGACATCAGAATAATCATTCCGCCATTTCTCACATATTTCAAGATATCATATCTTTCACCCTTCTCTTCGAGTGTCATCCTCTCGTCGCCTATAATCTTAATTGTGAATAATTAAAGAGCAACATCGTAGAACTTGCAGTCAATAATTGAAGGCCAAGATCGTTAAATCGTTTTATTAAACAACCGTTGCCACGAGACTGATAATACGACCGACGTATTAAATATTTTATCTGCAGCCCTCGGACGAACGGCTCAGTGTCACTGCTAGCTGGGATTACTAATTGGATCACTAGATTCTATCCAGGAAACGATAACTCGTTCTAAAAGAAAGTAGCAAGCCAAAAGTTGTTGACCGATGCTCACAAGCAGGCCAGCCGTACGCCTCATCTCTTGCTGCTTTTTACGAAATTACGTTAATTTATTCTGTTGGTTTTTATTCGTGATTCGCGGCTCGATATTCTTTGCATAAATTGCTGATTAACGAGCGGAAACGTTGCAGCGTCTCTTGAAATCACTCGGCGAACTCGACGCGGATAAATTGATCGTACGAGCACGACGAGAACGGGTAAAAAGAAAGCGAAAAAGAGGAGGAATTTTTATCCTGGCAATTGGTGTCGCTCGTTGGTATCACTGCGTTTTCAATAATATTTAATAATATAATGTTATAACATTTTTCGAGAATCTGCTTGTACTTATTCGAAGAGCAACAAATTTTAGTTTTTTTGGTAATTCTTTATAATACGAGGTGCATATCGTTCGCATTGAAAAACGCGAGTTGGAAATTCGACGATCTTCACAACGTGAATATTTGACCATCCAAGAGTATCAGTATCACTTTGGAGGCTTCAATCAAAATTCTCTTTCGGATTTATACAGATCTTTCAATTTTGCGCAATATGCCAGTCAGAGAAGTCCACGTGCATTCGCAAAATCTTACATTTGTTTAGAATATACAATATTCGAAGACCTTTCAAACTCTAAATTCAAGTCTGAAATACTGAAATGAAATACACGTTTTGAAGAAAACGAGTAGAACACGATATAATTTCATTTTTATATCAAACGCTTTGTTCTTCTAGAAACTCCTAATTCTAGTCTCAACAGAAATTCCCACTTCCAACACCTTTAATTCTTCCTAGACGCAGACCGTTCAATTCTGTTTGCGAGAGCAACCACAGGTTACTTACTTCTTGGAACGGGCGAGGAAATAAATATTCGAGTGGAAAGTTCGACGGAAGAGTGGAGGAGCAACGATGAAGATTCTATCGGGCGTTTCTCCGTCCGCGATACGTGGCCTCGTCGGAGCACGTCCGCAGAATGGCGAGACGAGAGGAGAGGCATTATATTCTAGAATCAGAGACTTCGTTTCGGAGTCAATGCACGGTCGCGTGGCACGTGTGCGCGTATGGTATCGCGGCGAGTATGTCGACGATCGAAGAGAAGAGAAGAGAAGAGAAGAGGAGAGGAGAGGAGAGGAGCGTTTGTCGAACGTCCGCTCCTCCGATAGAAGAGAGTGGGGTGAACAATCTCGCTAATTGTCGGCAGAGGATTTTCAAGTTCGAGCATCGCATCTCATTAGGACCACCAGCCAGGGGACACCGAGTCAATCAATCCGAAGAGAGCTCTGCCCTCGTCCGCGTAACAAAGAACCGGATTCGCCCGCTCGAGAAAGGGAAGAGCACTCTCTCTTTCTCTTTCTGTCTCCTTCTCTCCTCCCCCGCAACCAGCCTCTGCATTTGCATGCGAAAAAGCATCGCTGCGGAGGACTGATTCACTCGTGCTGAGAGAATTCTCGTTATTTCAGCTGCCGGTCGATCGACTTTTTGTTTGTTCAGTGGTTCGGGAGAATTTGTTACTTTTACTTTGGTGAACTTTAGAACAAACAAGTTCAAATTATTCAAATCCTACGATTATTTGCAATTATTTGAGAACAACTCATTTTAATTGACACGTCGTGGAACATTATAATAATGTAAATAAATTCACTCAAACCGCTACAGACAAATAATCTTAAAATTTGATCCAATGAATTTGATCCGTACCTACAATTTAAGCTGTCTGTTGAAGGAACCTAATAAATTCGACAAATCCGTCGCCAAACACATCCAAAGATCTGAACAGCAGAAAAAGAACAAAGTTCAATGAAATTAAATCAAGCGAGCGAGAGAACCTCGAGGAAGGAGCACACGGGGACGTGTCAATGGACGGGAGGTCGGTGCGTACGCTCAGGCTTTCTCGTCCGAAGAAGAAAGAAAGGAGAAAGAGAGAAAGAGGAAGCGAGTCATGCTCACGTCATCACGAATGCTGCTGGCATTCACGACCCCCGTCACCTCGCCCCTTCGTCCAGTACCCCGCTTCGTCTAACCACGACCGTCGCGTTGCCTTCCTCCTTTTCTCTGTCCACCGAACTCCATCGCCGGCCCTCTCCGCCACGGATAGTATGTACACGTGCTAAACGCGGACCAACCACGAAGCGGAGAACACAGAACGTTCCCTCGGCCTACGTTCAGGTTTCACGGACGATACATACCGAGCAATGTCAGAGGGAACTCGGAAGCATACCGCTGAAAAACCGAGACGCTGCGCCGAGTCACGGATGTCTAAACCTCGTTGTCTCATTCCACTCGAGCCGGAGGACACGCCGCGTGGAAAATCAATCGATCGTTTGTGATCGGTTGCCCGGTGGAGGAGGTTATCGCGTCGCGTAAATCAATTATTTCGTCGTTTATCGACGTGATTCTTCTACTGTGAATAATTTCCATTTTTGTATAATACGATTGACATATATCGTAACATACTGATTCGTTTTTTTTATTTTGGAAATGGATAATTATTCCACAGATATAACGTAATATTTTATAATTATTTTTAACCTTCTTTCGTTTGTGAAGCTCAAATAATAATTGTACTCCTACTTCACATCAGCTCATTATTAATAATGATAAACGTAGTCTTTCAGTGAAGCAGACTCAACTATTACCAGCTCCAAATCAATCTCTAAATATCACATCGTGATATGGTCGACAACCACAGTCTATCAATTTACTATGGTAAAGGGAAAAATTTCAACAGTTCTTAAGCCCACATCTTCAGATCACGTCTAAATTAATACCAAAAAAATCTTCAACTGAAGATCAAGAAAGTGTTTTATAAACGTGATAATTTGTCATGTTAAAATTCAATGCGAATTCGTTTCTGATACAAAGAGGGAGCAGAAGTCAGGCAATGGGATCGCGTTTCTGAAGTGAACGATATGAAAGAAGAGAAGGCGCCAGTCAAGATCTGGCAACGACGGTCTGACCATGGGGGCAAGAGCGCGCGATGAAACGAAGCGGATCCCCGCGGATGATTCCTCGTAGGTTCGTTCTTCGAGGCCTTAGCTCCGGTCGATCTCCCTCATTAACATTCGGCTCTTTGTCTCTGTCGTTGTCCCGGTCGTCCTACTCCGTAAGGTCGTCCCGGTCGGTACTCAAGATCCTCTCTTGCGAGAAAGAGAGAGAGAGTTCTTCGTCTGCTCGCAGCCTCTCTGGCCCAACTCCTTCTTCTTCTTCTTCTTCTTCTTCTTCTTCTTCTTCTTCTTCTTCTTCTTCTTCTTCTTCTTCTTATTTCTTCTTCTTCTTATTTCTCCAACCGGTCGACTTTTAGCAGCCCTCTGCTCGCCTCTCTTCTCTACAACTCTTTTTCCCCCGTCTCTGGCTCCTCTTCTTCTTCTTCCTCTGCTGCTGCTGCTTCTGCACGCTTCGGACCGACTTTTTTTTCGCTGCGAAACTCGGTGGATGGCGCAACACCGAGGCGAACTATCACTGCAGGGTATTATTTGTTTGCGTTTGCTTTCTGTACGTTGCGAGGATGACGTTTGAGGACACGCGCGAGCTGGAGGCGTGCTGCTACCATCTTAATCAATTTTCCTCTCCGCTTTAATCCAGTTCGAGCTGACGGACGTAATCCGTGGATAATCTACGAACGATATCACTTAAGTGAAATTCGTCGTCTAATCCTTATGTTCGACGTTCGACAAAACGGTGAACTTTCGAAAGAAAAGATTATGACTCACTTGGTCAAGAACAAAAATTCTTCCACATTTTTGGAGACAATTCTAATTTCTAAGATCTTATTTTACCCACTGCGTGACTATAAAAATATCTTTAAAAAATAAATCGGCGCTCTAGATTTTATCTATATTTAAAATGAGCTCGGATAGACCTTTTTTTCTACGAAATTATAACAGTTTAAAATATTACTTGTCTAAAAAACTGCACGACTTGTGCCCCAATACGATTCGTCTCACTAAAAGGCTCAGAAGCAACTGTTTTGACCTTTTTGCCATAAAATTTATTGATACGCAAACATTTGAATCGATACAAAACAAATTACAGGCGCGATCGCTCAGTGCCAGACAATGCCACTCCTACTCGAGGTCTACCCCACACCCCCTCACGAGTCACGTGACCCAAATCAACCAATCGCCAATTTTCATTGCATTAGCGTTGCACCTGAAGAGGCCCGAAAATCACTTTCAGTGATAAAATGTAGCCACTGAATAAGAGCATGGAACGTTTTCTTGCAAGTTTGCTGGTCGTCGATAGAAACGATTTCCGCGATGGATCGAAAACTGGTCCTGGTTCCTCGTGAGACCGAAACGAAACGAAACGAAACGCGACTACTCTTTTTCTGAACGCAGGTCGATAAATCGGTCGCAGTTAAAAAGCAACAAAGCCGATACGATTTAGAAGCGGCGGCTACTCGGTATCGGCTCGGCCATTCACTTTAATGCCATCGATTTTCGGGCATTTACAGTTAGTAGGTTTTTTTGGCGGCCGGCTTTCACCCCGGCCTCTTCACCGGAGCAGTCCGGCCGTTTTCTGAGTCACTCGCCAAAATTCTTGTCAGACGTTCAATTTACGTTACGAGCTCTTACCAAGAAGTTATCAACATAATCATAAGATAAACGTTGCTCGTAAAATTAAAAAACTCGCACTCCGCGCGCGGCCTGTCGCCGCCACTTCTTCCTCTCTCCCTCTCTCTCTCTCTCTTTCTTTTTCTCTTTACCCTGCTTCCAGGCTACCTTTCAAATCCCTGGGACTCCATCGACGTGGCTCGCCGTTCAAACCGTAACTATATATATGAAAATCGACCTTACAGGAACGAGATAAAACGACGAGGAAGATAATCGACGTCGTGGATGGAACATTGTGGAACACCGCGTGATTTGCGTCGAACCTATGAAGGTTCAACGTCGAGCTACTCGTGACGAAGTAAAGAAGTTACGCGCTGTATTTAATTTCCTCTTCGTTTTGGTCCTATGGAAATTCCTGAAGCTGACGATGACCTAGCAGTGACGATTCGACACTTTGAAATTGGAGATCACGGTTCTGAACGTATGCTAAAATTAAAAAACTTAATACCTGTTCGTAATACCTTTAAATACCATACACACGTCTTTTTTATCTATTATAATCAAATACATTGTACATATCTTTTACATAGTATAGTCTTTGACATAGTCTTTTAGTTCAGGGAATTCCCAAATATAGTGCAAATATTATATTCGTTTTAACTTTTAATTTCAATAAATTAAGTGTCAAATTTAGAGAAGGAACGTTTATACTTTACGGACGATTTTCACTGTTTCACGACGGAGATTTTATCGACTGAACGAAGTACATTCCTGCTCTACACGTCGCGTTCAGTAATATTTCTATATTTTACCTCGATCCAAACATTCCTTTCATTTTCCTTTCTTTCGCGAGAGAAACTTGTAAAAGGCCACGGATCTCGCATAACCTCGCCAAGGCCTAACTTCGATTGTTTCGTCCAACCAGTGGAGATTTTCAAAGTTTTCGATTCGAATCTCAGTGAAAACGGAGGAGACGCACGCGCGTCATAGAGAATCGCTTCTCTCTCGTCCTACGCCGGTCGTTCGCGAGATTCTTTGGCTCGCCGGCCGCGGTACCGCGTGTATAACTTGATAAACAAGTTTACTTGGAGAAGCCGGTATCTTATATATGTACGCTCGCTTACACTGGGTGTCCCGAGCGGACTGAATGCTAATTGCTGAACCATGCCGTCCGAAATAAAACTGTCCAAACTGTCTTCGATCCGAGATCTCAGCTCTCGCATATCGGTATCCTTCAACTTGATAAGGTCAAGCAACGTACGTGTCAAAGGAATTTCCGTATGCGTGTTACTAGAGCGAACTAGATCTAGATCGAAGACTGGTTCGGTTCTCTTACAACTGGGAGACCATTTATAATGCGTGAATCTATGAGCTGTCGTCGCGATATTGATATAGAAAATTATGTGTTATTTGATACAGAAAATTAGAATACTGATATGGAAAATGATATATTCAGTTGATTGGAATGCTTTCTTTGATTTAGAGTGATTTTTATAAACAACGAATAATTTAAGCGTATGTGGAGCTAGTGTGACATTATTGGAAAGATTAAATTACTGAAATTATTGAAACTAATTTTGCTTGTGCGTTTTATTTAAGTAATAAAATGTACGTATATTTTAATTAACGAAGTGTAAGATACGCAGTGATGGTGTAGTATCATTGAAAAAATTAAACCACGGAGATAATAAATCAATCGAGTAATCTATTAAAAAGAAACAAACATTGAAGATAAACTCGTCACGAGTAGCGGAGCTGAATCTCTCCACAATACAAAACCACTACTAAAAGAATCGTTCAAATATGATACATAGTATGAAACGGCGAGATAATCATTTTCAAATTTCTGCGAAAACATGGAACTGTTCACTTCCTGACGATTACAGTCGCTAAAAGTCGCCAAGACGAACACCCGGTAGATCAGTCGAATCTCGTTGATTCGGGTTTATTAGCATCCCCCGGGAGATTTAATTTTCCCCGAACATCCCGAATCAACGTTCCATTCCGTTCCGTTAACGTTTTAAAAACCATCCAGACAGCCTTGACACGTTCTCACAGTGTTGGTTTACGATGGATTTCCAACTGAAATTCTCTCTCTCTCTGTCTCCAACTTCTTCCCCTCCCTTTCGTTCGGTTCTGCGTTCGGTTCTGCGTTCGGTATTACAGATTCAAAGGCCAGTAGTCGAGCGTGATAGGGAGGTGGCGAGACTCGTGCAAAGAAATAACGCGGGACAGGACGCACGCCAGTCGAGATAGCAAGGGAGAACGCGTGTGGATCTACGGATCTGCTCGTTCTACATCGGGGATTAAGCTCCCTCTTCGACTCCTCGCGCGCGAGCCTCGACGATCTCCTCCCTAATATCCCAGTCGCGAGACAACTTCGTTCAACTCCTCTGTCTCCCCGTAGTTCGTTTCAGACTCGGACTAAAGTCAAATCTACGTTTCTAACGCCACGAGCCAGCCGAACGGTCCCCGCATTCGCGGCGAAGATCGCACCGAGCCGTCGTAACTTTCGCGAAATTACCATAATTCCTACCCACCGCGTGGAAATTATGCTTGGATATGTTATTTTGCACTGTCGAGTTTGCCAAAGTTCGAACAGCTTCGGCGCGAAACGTCGTTGGAGTTTACGTGATTTCTATCGCCGTTTGGAAAGCAACGAAGTTAAGCGCATGTTTATCGATCGTACGATTGCAACTCGTAACCTTTGCACGTTATCAGATTAGTTTCAACGCGTATGAAACGTCGTTTCTCCGAGATTCATTGCACGTCGTGCATTCGTTGCTAAAAAGATTTGCAACGAAACTGTCGAAATGACGAATTATTATTGCAATCGTATGAATTTATATTTAGAAATTTTTTGGAACGTACATTTCGCATCTGTGGATCTCTTCATTACGTGAATTAACGTCCGAAGAATTTCGGAATTTTGAAATTAATAATTCCTACAGAAAGAACTTTCGAGGAGAAGTTTTGAAAGAGCTGCGCGCAGTATTTGAAAAACGACATTTCGTACGTACGAATCTAACAATTGAATATAAATACGTCTCACTGCTAACGATAAGACACGCACGATGCATCTCGTAAATGTTCAAACACTTTTGCAAAGCATCATCGCACACCTATGCTTTGTAATAAATTTCAAACGTACGAAAAGAAAAATAAATTACCAAACCGGTTCTCAAAATTAATCAACGTTAAGTATCACGTATAGCTTCTCAGCAACGAAACGCGCGGTTTTTTACGAATCTCTCCCGGTTTCTCGGTCGCCTGGCGCTCGATAACATCGAGAGACGCGATTATTCGTTTCCATTCGTCACTTGGCTGGCCGACGACCAGGGGATCGACGCGTCCCCGTAACAGTAAATAACACGTGGCTGGAAATTAAGAGGCGAGATACCCGGTTTCCCTCGGAAACGCTATCTAGATAGAACCCGATGGAACCCGAACCCGGGGTAGAAGAACCCCGGAGTAATTTTGCTAATGTCCCGGTCACGATTCGACTTCTGAATCCCTCTGAAAACGGGTTTCCAATCTGATCCTCGGATCCTCCTGGCTGCGGCTACGTCCCAGATTCGCGTCGCCTAAGCGACGAACCAACGAACGAACGAACAAACGAACGAACGAAACACAGCCGCCTATTACATTAACAACGTCTTACTCGCGCGTCGCGATGAAAAATCAGATAGCACAGATCTCTGAACGCTAGAGCCCCGCGTTCGCGGTTAAGGGAATTTCGTTTCGCAAGCCAAGCGAAGACAAACAACAAGACAAGAGGTCTCTCCTTTTACAGGGGGATTCGCTGTTCTCTTGCTTGCTCCGCGTCGTCGTATCGTGAACTTTGAACTCGGCTGTCGACCACGCGAGTCCTCTCTCTCTCTCTCTCTCTCTCTCTCTCGAGCCCCGCGCACGCGGTGAAAGTTCGTGGCCGTTCCGTGGTATATCCGTTTCGGATCAGCGAAACACACCGATGCGATACCTCGCCCGTAAATCCTCCACGGGCTGATGACTTACTGCTTTTATCTGGCGACCATCCACCCACACTCGGCAGCCGACTTTTAAACAATATCTCACTTCTCCGTGCACCTTGTCCCGCGTAAATGTTCCGCTTGTACGTACACGCACCGCCGGAATTTAGGGGTATGTAAAGCAGGGCCTCCGCTGGGTCCGGCCTCTTAAAAATGTCTTACTCCCTGGTTCCGGTGCGCGAGCAGCCCTCGCGATCAATTCCGTCCTACGTCGTCGGCTACAGCGCTGCGAGATCGTAACCGTTCTCTTCTATATTTCTCTTACTTTGTTCGTTTCCTCTTCTTTTTTTCTCAAGATCTTTCGGTTATTTATTGGATTATTTGGCACTTATCGGAAGTGTGATTTACGATCTTGAACGGAGAAAGGAATTGGCGTGTATTATGCGCGTGCGTGTGCGTGGAAGAATTGCACTTTGCCGTACCTATATTTTTCGTTCGTTTCGTTTCTTTTTGATCACCGAACGAACGATCTGTGGATTTTTATGGAATTTCGCACATTGTACCTGCATCGCGTGCATTTTAGATTTCCGGAGAACGCATAAATTTCTTCTTTTACCTATATTTATTGGAAAACAGTTTAGAATCTCGTCATCTTGAATCTTCAGTATGATAGCAGTTGTCCTTCTTCTTGTTTTTTCATTATTCGATAATTCGATATTTTCTCGACGAGTCAATCAACTTGACTGTTGTGTGAAAAAAATGAGTCTTATGTCCTTATATCCTTCGTTATATCTCTTTTTTTTCCTTTTTTAATTATTGAATAAACAATTCACGGTATTCGGTAAATTATATGGAAAAGTTATTGCTCGTTGGATTTCTTCCTTTTTTTTCGTCAGGTAATTTATCAGACTTCTTATGAAATAATTGAAGAAGCAATATTTATCTCTCCTTTTTTTTCGAAATCATTAATCGAACGATATAGCTATACGGAGAAAAGAATCAACGTGCTGAGAAATTATTTCTCGCAAACAGTCGCAGAGACGAGTAAGTAACTCTCTCAGCCTCGGTTCGGCAATTGAAAGTATTTGTACCTTCAGCTAATCTAAACGAAGATCTAACGAGAAGTCGATGATTGTACTCGTTCGTGGAAAAGGTCAGTTGAAAGTGATCAATGATCCTGCACGTGCGTGACTGTGTGCATTTTCTACTCGCTATACCTGTCCAATTTTACCGTCGTTTTCTCTCGTTTCTTTTTTTCTTTCAATTTCAAACGCAGCTTTTTCTTGCGTGCGATTGCCTGAAATGTTGTACAAATGTCCGGCCGACCGCTTAGAAATTGCACGGTTAAACGCCTGGTATAGAGAGATCGAATAAATGGCAAGACCCGCGTGTTCATTTATCTTTAATCGCATGGTTCATCTCGTCCTGACACGACGCGGAGATGTATGCAGCGTTATCGCGCGACTCCTTTCTTGCGCTGGCCGACTTCTTGCCTCTCTTAAACCTCTTCTCGCGTTTTCTCGTGTTATTCCTCCCAACGTGCCACCTACGTCGCTCGAGCACATCCGAGCAGGCCCGTTTTACTACGCTCGCAGAAATTAATGCCAACTTCTCTTCGACCCGTGACGCGCGTCGGAAATCACGCGCGTTGGAAATTAAGAAGGTTTGAAGTTTGAGAAAGTTTGGAACCATTTCCAAGCTCGAAATTTTCACTAATGTCGTAAAAAATGTTGTCGTTGGAAAGTTTCAAAAAGGATTTGACTCCGATAGAATCTCTTTTGAAATTAAAATTTAATAATTTTAATTTCAAAAGAGATCCCCCCCCCAGGAAAATGGCAAGCATCGACGACATGAAGAGATTAATGAAAGATCCACTCTGAAGATAATTACAAAGGTTCTCTGCTCGACGCGATTAAAAAGTTGATTTTTCCACGTTTAGGACGGACACGTCCGTCGAAAACATCGGGTAAAAGTTGACGATGGTATCGGGGCCGTTTCGAACGCCCACGGTCTGTCTGTTGGGCGGGTCGTCGATCTGGCACATCTTTAACACGTAGCGGCGAGAAACGCGGCGTTATCGTCTTATTTATACCGGCGTTGCGGCTTTCACGTAACGCGTGCATCGCTTTCCTTTCCTTCCTTTTTCTCCCCCGCCCCCCTCCCTTCGATTTAATCTCGTCTATTACGGTACACGCTGGATTTAAACAAGTTCCTTTATTATTATCGGCCTTGTTTAACAGACTTCTCCTCAACTTTGCGCCCCGTTACACGCCCAGATTTCAACATCAACTCGGCTTGCCGAGAGAAGAAAAAACAACCCTATCTCGCATTTTCTTGTAGATCGCCGAGACTTCGATTGAAAGACTTTATCTAACTTGCGCCTAAGGTGGTGTTCTTCGGTATAAACTCAGTACTTCGCGTGTAAAGTTCACGTGTAAAGTGTACGGATTTTATTCTCGATTATTGCAGACACTAATAACGATGGCGTGAGTTTAATAAAATTCGAAATTGTTTTCATTCCACTTCGATATAATTTGTACGTTTTTAATTATATTGTTGTGGAGCACAAAGTGGTCAAATTGGTAACACTCGCGGTTCATTTCTATAGAAAATCCACCTCTCTGCAATGAAATAACCATCAAAATCTGTTGCGTCTTACTAGCTTACGAGCTTCAATTCGACACTCGACAAATATTACTTAAATAATAGTACTTTTAATCGTCAAATTCTAACTCTGACTTTACTCATTTCGTATTGAACGATCGATCAATTTTAATTTGATACTTCCTCGGAGTAATTCAAAAATGAATACACGAAAAGAAATCACGCAATTGTCTGACCCAACGTCTCCGACATACTGTTAACCTAACACGCAATACAATGTCTATCATTACTCCCGACGAGAGATTGAAAGATTTTCAGAAATACTCGCGACAATAATACGGAGTGTGGTTTTTTTCGCGAGGCATCCGCCTAATGGATCGAAAGGCAGGTATCTCAAGGTGGTGATTTCGACGGCGGTCTACAGTCTGCTGGTAATTTTCCGCGCATTATACCTCTCGTTACACCCACGCGAGCAGATCAACGATTCAGCTCGACGCGTCTTTAGCTCACGACGTGACTGCGCATTATCGCTTCTATATTACGTCCTATATTACGTGGGTTCTTCCCCCGTTCAACTAGCGCCCCGCGTTCCTTTTTTTTATTTCGTCGAATACTGGCCCCCTCGTTGCACGTCGCATATGCAAACGATCGACCGATTTACGATCCAGTCCTCGACTTTTGCTCGTTAGTTTCGCCAGTAATGCGAACGATAGTCCGATTGACGGAAATTAAGTGAATTTCATAGTTTCTCGCAGCCAGCTTCTCCGATCTAGGCGAAGGAGAAACATTTTTGGGACGCTAAGTATTTGACTTTTTCCAATAATAATCTAACTCGCTTATTCGTTGTGACAGATTTTGAGAAACTGACTGGCGAATATTTTATATAATGACGAAATAAATAAACGTTATTTCGCGATTTTTCGGAAATCCAAAATTATTCAGTTGTTCAACCCTTTTTAGAACTAAGTTTCTTTTAAAACGTAAAAGTAGTAGAAGTAAAATTTACTTGATACTTTTATGGTATTTTATTTTATACATACTCAAAGATATAACGTGTTAAAATTGAAAATATTGAATTCAAACGCAAGTTTATTGCTCAGTCAATTAATAACTTGCTTCTTTATTACGAACATGATAATAAATACTAACACCGCGAATTCATTTTTTTTTTTTTTTTACTTTTTTACAACGAGCTGTGAATAATTCGACCAGCTTACTGCTCAAATTGTAAAAATATAGGAGAGCAATTCTTTTTATTTTTTCCCCTCATTTCATTGCACAAAACTATTACTAGCTGTTGCTAATATAAATTTCACGCAAATTTTGTAAATTCACTTTTTGATTTATTGTTTACTGCCACAACGTGCAAGTTTGCATAAACGGACGAAAATTCGCGGCTGCGACAACTGGGATAGGCGCAAGATCTGAAGTATTGAATTAACGACAAAATCGGTATAGCTACAACCGCCAAATACTGATCAATAACTTGCCATACGCGTACATATGTGCGTGATACAGCCTATTATTACAGTCTCATAATTATCCCTTATATTTCTCTCGTAATTACCCCAAATGACAAGAACCAATAATTTTCCTTCTGCAACGCGCATGCAGATAATACATACATAGCATAGGGGAAGAGGAAAAAGGAAACGAGTGACGCATGGAAATGGTGGGACGTGGGATTTTTAAATACAATAATCTCGAACGGCGACAAGCAACGGGCAAAGATTTATGCGCGTCCCCTCGCTGATGGAGCAATCATTTATTCTCCTTATTAATTGATTATTCTGTTCCGATCGGGTACGAGAGATGATATACGACCTCGGTACGATACTCCGTTAAGAACAGGAATCTACTAGTCGCGCGTGCATAAATTACCGACGTTGATAACGAAACCCACGCATTTTCTCGACATCTTGTTTTTCTTCGACTGCACGGTGTCGCGTAGCCGACGCCGATACCTGGAACGGCTAAATAAAGTCGGGAGAAAAGTGTTTCTTCACACCTTCGGTCGAACAAAGAAAAAAAAGAAAAGAAAGAAAGAAGAGATAAAAGAAAGTGCCCAGACGATAAATCCGATAACGAAATGAATCATATTCACGAATAGTTCCCATTCCATGAACAAGTTAGAAGTAGGAACGGAACGGGCATCGCGAGAAATTCTCGATTTCGAACTCGTTTCTATACATCTCGTGGCCGCGGAACCGAACGATGGCAAAGAGAAATTGATTTCTGTCGGACTGAATTGGCATTGAAACGATCTAATTTGCATAAAGACGAAGAGAGGATGAGATTGGCAATCCCAATAATTAATTATTGGAAAACTAACAAATTAATTTATTTAGCTCTTCAAGTGAAAGATGGAAAAGTTGGAATTCCAAGTTCCTAAACTTCGTACAACACCAATCGCACAGATTAACTTTTTTCTTTCCAAAAATCTATTTCGAGAACACGTTCTCTGTCCGCAAGCAGAGACATCCGGCCAAAGTGATCAACGTGGCGCGACCCAGAGTCTCCAGAACTTTCCGCAGACAGGGATCCCCTTCGCCGTTGAAATTCGTATCCCGGCAGGGCGGAGAAGGGAAAAGGAGAGATATGCCTGAAAATTCAGGTGGTCAGGTTATCCAGAAAGACGGTGGGGAAAGAATGCGGCTGCATGGAGGAGGTGCAGGTTCCACCGTTGCATCGAGCGGTGAAGAATTAGATGAAGATAGAGGAACGTGATGCATGATCACGATTAGGCGCAATAGGCGGGGACCCATTACAGATAAAGGTTTACGAGGGTAGGTACCGATACGGTGATACGTGTGCTACAGATAATAAGTATATTACGTGCATTGCAATCGATTTGTGAAGCCCCGGTCGAGATTGATCCGCGATCGCAATTAGGCGCACGAAAATATTATATTTCATGGCGAGAAAAACGTGCCAGATTTTCGTTTGTCGGGATAGTACGTAGAGGTTCGTTTTAGAAAATAAATGAATATAATATTATAATTATACGTACGATGCGATATTTTTACAGCATATATGATATTTGCACGCGATGCGATATTCAGTAAGTGAAACGATTTTCTCCCTTATTTCCATAGCAAATATTTTAATTGTTACTTTGATTAAACTCTATTAATACTCTATATATTTTTTCAGATTTGTTTCAAAATGCGCAAATATAATCGTATTGTTCCAATTAAATTAGATAACACTCCTGATATATTCGTAAATGTTTGCTTAAGCGTCCGAACTTTCATAAAGCACTGTATACGTTCCTTACGTTTCCTGTTTTCTCTAAGACATGATATAATTGGAAATATTATTTGGATTGTACGAGCGTGAACGTAAGTGATATAAATCGTTTTGTTTCGGATCGTTTTCAGTGGGGAAAATTTTTTAATCAAGAGCCTGAGATCGGGGAACAACTGACATGCGCGGAAATACAGCGCCATTTTTGAACATCGAGTAGCAGTGACTAACATTTTCTAAATTGACACTCCATTTTTACTGGAGATACTATTTTCACACTTGACAAAACGAACGACTTTAAAAAAATTTATTCGACTAAATGAAATTTCCTCTAAGGTTTGACGACGCGTCAAACGTAAATTACTGTATATGGCTCGTGTCGCGACGAGTTGCGTGTTTCCAGTTACATCAACCTCCCCTTCCCCTTCCCCCTTCTCCGTCTAGAATGCTAATGTTTGTTTACTTTTTATCCGACATGTCGTTGGAATATTCGAAAAGGCTAATCGAATGTAAGGAACACTCCGCGAGTTCTCGAGAAACAGTCACGATCGATGTTTGTACATAGCCTCGTAATTCAGTGTATCGAACTTCATTCAAAAAGAGCGCTGCTGTTGATCAGGGGAAAAAAATGGCGGGAAGAGGTTATAAGCGTAAGGTGAAAAAAATATTTGGACACTTACTTGCGAACCACCCGTTACATCCAGGAACGTCGATGTTCATAGCGTACCGAATGTACGTGAAAACGTGTAATTTTGCGAATACACCGCTTCTTCTCTCAAAGAAACTCCCGTCTGTACGCACAGTCTATACGCGTTAACTCGAATCGACACTTCTATCAATTTATCTGGACGCACGAACTCGACCGTACGAATATTCGAAAGAACGAGTTCGCCGTAACGTGTTTTCGATCCCGGTCGACAGTCAGCTGGCGAAACGAAACTGGTGGATTCGGTCAGGGTTCGTCGAGAACAGAGTGGTCACAGTGTAGCTCGTGCGCCGGCAACATCAGCTTCGCCACTATTCCCTGGTTGCACATGTTCCTCGCTATTAAGCAGTCTTCACACTGACCACGTTCCCGTACGTTACTACGTTCGCGTCAACATGATCGAAAGTGTTAAACGAAATAGCGCACGATTGATTCGACGCGGCGGCCTGTCGCACGTAATTGACAAGTGATCGGATATCGATTAACAACATCGATCGATCTTGATCGATCACCAGTGACATCTAACTCTCCAATTTCCGTGCTACCTGAATGGTGCGTGCCATCTTTTATTTATTCGACGAGCAAATCGATAGCTATGTTAGAGATCAATATCAGTTTCGACAAAACTAACGTAACGGTTTTTTTCATACGATTGATATTTCGTGAAATTTTTGCAAGTCCTTTTTTACGAGTTACGAATTAACAATAATCAATTGGCACATTTTATAAATTCTCTAATTATTACATTTCCGGTTATTATCTCAAAAAATTATGAAATTATAAAACAAAAAATTTATAGGTTATGACTCATCGACTTTATCAGTTACTTTAAATTATATCGTTATAATTTATCGATTTGTCAATTACTATCGGTTCAACTGCTAATGAAAATGAAAAATCTATATTGTATTTATATCTTACAATTTGCTATTTTTCATCAATAAAGAAAGAAATCGAGAAAATTTCCTACGTAATATCACGGTCTAATTTGGAGAGTGATCGTTAAGCGTGTGTTTGCATGGAGGCTGGAGGTTAACCATTGTGTTTTCGTCAAATTCATCGCGACCCGATGTTTTCATCATCCTCGAATGACCGAGCCACTTTTCACGACGTAATACAATTGATCATCTACGTGGGTTTTGCCAACAAATACAAATACCGGCTGTTTTAAACGATCAAAATACAAGATGAATTCGTGACACGCGATAATCGTGACAGTTCGGTATGCGCAGATGCGAATTCTTGGCGCGCGACAAACAACGTAATGACCGCCCGATGTTAACAGCGACGTGCTTCTACTACCAAGAAAACGAAACTAATTGACGCCACGGCGAATAGAACGTCTTTGTCCTCTTCTATTTTTTTTCACACGAAACTCGCGACATACGTTCCTTCGCGTGTTGCGCGAGACAACTGACATTCCAGGTCAAGTGCGTCTGTCGAATTTTGATTCGTCAATTTGAAGCGCCGCAGGAGGGGGAAGACGTCGTCACACTTTTCGAATAGAACATACGAATTTCGCGCCTTAACCTAAAACTTGTAATTTTGCTGAAAGTTTAAAATTTGTTTACTAATAATTTTATACACGTTTATTATGCATGAACGTATATTTCACGGCTATCAACTGAATTACACATGTGGTACCGCGATGAAATGCCAAAATTACACTTTCAAGAAGGAAGGATGAGAACAGAAAGAAAAAGAAACAAGTACTCGGCTCCGCAATATCTCCATGCAGAAACACGCTTTATCGGTACAGCGAATCGAATAAAGAAACGTTCTAAAGTTACCTCTGACCAGGCAGCAGGTCCTCGCCGGCCGAACGAACTCGAAGGTTCCTCGCCGGCAACTCGATTCGTTAACTGATTTCGACGATCGTTGCCGACGATTCGAAAATGCTAGCCGCCGCTGTGACCGAACCGTTCAATCGTACGTACAAAAGGCAATGTTATATCTTTCCAGTACGCGGAAGATTCATGATTTTCAGAGAGCGGAGAACAACGAGCAACGTTCAACGTCGACCCCGAATTTACGCGTTAAGCCAAGTACCGCGATTGTTATTCGATGTGTGGCCGACCTAAGAAGAGTACTTAGTTCGCGTAGTTGAGTGCGGGCGTAATAAGACTGCCTGCTGACGGCGGTAGCGCGGTTCGTGCCCGCAAGCGGCAGCAGCCAGGGAAGCCCCTCTACCATGGCACTCTCCTGCAACTCCTCCAAGCAAGCCAGCCAGCCATCCGTGCCGACTTGCCTACCTACCAGGCCTCAGAGTAGGCCCCGGCACACCACAGTTCCATCCTGAATCGAAATGGTCGCTTTGCTTTCCGTGCTTTGCGCGAATCACGCAAGGCCCCTTGGGCACGCTTCGCTTCGGGGGACCGAAAGGGGTCCCCACGTGCTGGATTTCGCCTCTGGCTGCACGGCCGATAAAGAAGTCTAAAATATCATATATGTCCGCCGTAACGATCTGGCTAACAGTCAAGGTCTACGGGATAAGCATGGAGGGGATTGTAACCATCACGCCGCCGGCAGGTTATTGAAAATCAAATGTACGGTAATCCGAATCCTCGTTTCACGATGCGCAATATCGCGTAATATCGCGTGATATCGCGTATGCACATAATCGTACGAACCGTTCAAAAGTCAGACCGAACAACTCCGATGATTCATTGAAATATTCAATAGAATAAAATGAAAGAAATAAAAGTAAAGAAGCCGACTGGTAAGTTGGGAGATACAAAGTTCTGTAATTAAGAAAATATAGCGTATCAGACAGTGTCATGAGTGAAATGATGTTACAAACAATACTTCTTTAAATTTACTTTGAGCTGTATTCATGATGTGTTCACGAAACATATTCTTTCGATAAATAAATTTATAGAAGCATTTGTTTTTTGAAAATTATAATTATAATGTCATACCTGTGTAATAAAATTGAAAACGGTGGTAAGAAGTCTAGTCTCTGAGTTTGGCTTCTGAAAAAGTCACAACTGGCTTAGAACAACGTAATTCGATTCTAGTTTCTTCGATGCTGTTGTCAAGAGAACGGTGATCCAAGTTTCTTTAAATTCTTTAGAAGTATTGGTTTCGTAATTAAAGCTTTCTCGATCGAGTCTACTAACACCTGTTGCTGATTGTACGGTGGAAACGGCATTCCTTCGAGATTATACACATATACAACACCTTTGACATCCGCTGCCACAAGCTGATTACCATTCGCCGTAAAATCAACCATAACAAACCTATCGCTGTTAGGTGAAATTGTCACCGACGCGGGCTTGTATGTCTTCCGTCTGACATCCCATATACAAATCTCGTTGTTGACGATGCTTACTATGATTGTAGAATGGATGGGAGACCAGGCTGCGTATCGAACGCACGCCATGGTCGTAGACAATGTAATTAGTGGCTCTGTCAGATTTTCAGCCCAGATTCGAATGCACCAGTCGGCGCCACACGTTAAGAAAATTTTTGGACAGAATGGAGAAAACATCATCGAGTAAACTGGTCCATCGTGCGCCAGAAAACTGTCTATATGCTGATATAAATAATTCGTGGAGCACTTGTAAATACAACCTTCGTCCGTACCAACGAAATAAATGGTGCTTAAAGTAGGGTGTTTTCGTAGCACCAATGCTCCGGGACTTCGATTAATTGATGTATGCTGGTTACACGGGACCGTCCTGGTGACACCCGGCAGCGTTCCCTCTATCCTGTAAATCTTCATTATCGTCGACGAAGTGAAATCTTCGACGTATCGGTAGCAGAACACGCAACCATCCTGATTGCACGTATAAATCTGTTCTTGGTATTCGTATTGCTCGTCACCTGGCCACCACTGAACTTGCCAATGCGGAGAAGTCGAGGAAGACGTGGCCTTTTCGCTCCGTCGTACAACGTTGAGATCTGGATTGCTCACGTCGATCACCTTGATCTCGCCGTTGTAGTAACCGATAGCAAGTAAATTCGGTCGTTCACGACTCCAATCGAGATCCGAGACCGGACTGTTGAAAGTGTACCAACGAGCCGGTACACCAGGGTTCTTCGCAGACCAGAGTAACACCAGACCGTCTTTAATATCTGAATTAACTCGTGCTCCGTATCCAACGGCTACGATATTTCGGTTAACGTAGTTCCAGCAGAAGGAGGACACCGGTCTTCTCGAAGCTTCTTCACAATCGTGGATCCAAAGGAGATCTGGGCTATACGTGAATTCCAAGTCAAGGCTGCACAGATCTTGTTTAATCAGGCCAGTGAAACGCTTTTGAGCGTCGATGAAAATGTTGTTTGATATTATACGCTCCATTATTTGCACGGCATTCCGGAAATTGATGTGTTGGAATATATATATCTGCTCCTCTAGGTCGGTCTTCTTCACATACGTCTCTGGCTTTGGTAGTTTAGTTTTCAAAGCCTGCAAAAAGAAAATTGAACTTAATTATCGAATATGTCTACAAAACTTTTATGAAGAAAGTTAAAAATTGTCCGAACCACTGCGTCCAACATTTCTTGTATAGATTCTTTTCTATGCACGACGAGCAGACCATTTCTTTCAAGCATTAATTCAGGAGCATGGTAAGTGTCGTACATCTCCCAGTTATTCACGAACATGCCCCGATTTCGACGTGACTTTCTCGCTAGGTATGTTCCTCGAGATCTCATGAGCACTTGTATGGTTTGAGTTTCGGCATCTACTAATTTCCTAGTCGAGCCAGGTCCAATCGTTTTGTATTCATAGTTCTCGTTCTCTTGTTTAACCGCTATACCCTCCGACGTGAGTAAATCTGCAGTGCGAGGTTGCATCTCAAAGATAAAGAACGTCTCCGTTTCTCTTAAAGTGAGCGTCACGGTATCAGGTCGAGTTGGAAAAATATTTGGATCTTCTCTGAATAAACGAATCAAATTTAGAAGCTGTCATTTCTCTTCACTAACTCGAAACAATTATTATAACAAAATGCATTAACTCTTTGTGAACTCAATATGTACGAATTGTTTACATCATATACGTAAGTCATATGCGCAAGCGTTCATGTGTATTCTTACTAACATTTTTAAATTATAGACATATTATAAATCTGTTTATAATTTAGTTGTCTATAATTATAGACATATTATAAATTATAGACATAACTCTTACTAACATTTTTAAATTACAGACATATTTTCAAAGAGTTACTATGTATAGTAATACGAATTGCACTCTCACAAAATTTTAAAAATACCTAATATTTTAAATTAGATATTTCAAATATCTAATTATCTAATTATAATTATAATAGGACAATATCTAATTAAAAATACTTGTCCTCAAAATTACCTAGGCAAATAAAATTGAGGAGGAGCTGTATCTTCGTCTTCAAAGACAAACTCATCTGTCTGAGTGGATAATAAGCTTTCGAACAACGTATCATCGGTCACTGTTGAATCGGAAAGAACCGACGAGGTTCTCACGATCACAGAGGAACTTATTTTTACAAAACTCAAACCGGAGATGAGGGACAGTGTACCAACACTGCTGATCTGTGATAAGCCCATTGTTTCGAATGCAGTTATCTGTTTCTCGTCGATTGAACTGTAAGTTGGATGGGTCAGTAATTTCGGGGTGACGTCAACGTCACCCTCCATCACACGGAGTGCCTGACGTTGTTGCAAAACAGCCGAGGCTATGTTTTTCCCTGGAAACTTGCGCGTTCTCCCTGAGCTGAGTTTAAACCTCGACGAAGCTGGACTTTCGAATCTGCTACTTTGAATCCTGTGTGGAGACTCTGTTTCGTCCGCTTTCATTCTAATAAATAAGTTTTTCCTCGTATCACTTTTCATCATACATTTACAATGCCTGTAGCCAATTATCCGCAAGCAAGTAAAATATTTACGTGATATTTATCGAGAAATATTTGGAGATTATATCATTGCACTGAGAACCAGTTTCGTTAATTAATTACACTTTTTTCATTTTCAATGTCTTTACTTGATATTTCTACTACTTCGTTACGTTGCAAAGGAGAACGTATGTACAGTTGTCTTTAATTCCATGGTGATGTAAAAATCAATTTTAAGCACTGTTTTGTCGATATTTCGAAATATTCATAAAAATTATATATTTAGTTGCATAACGCAGTTGTATAAATACATGTACGTATAAATATACGTGAATGTTTGAGTAATTTGTCTTTGTATTACCTGTGATTTTGAAAATTATTAGTCCGACTAAAAATGACCGATTCAATATACCCATTCGTCAGTTTAACACTAATATTTCGATTTCAATCAACAATCAGGCAATTAATGTGAAACGAGCTTGAATTATAAATATTTATATCGCTTCTTCGTCAGATTTATTCAAGTTTTTACTTGAATTGCATTGATCGCGTACTCTGTTAGTGCGGAAAAGAACCTAGAGAAAAAGAACCTTATCACACGCGCAGTCGATAAAACGTAACCTCGCAATTGAGGTACGGCGTTAATCAAGTGTTGGATTTAAACGAACGTATTAAAATTACGATAAAGTTACTGCAACGATAGTCGGAGTCGTGATTGAAAAAAATAAAATGTAAATCGTTCATACGAGCAATTGTCAGCGCCAGCAATACCACAAATAAACGCGTGTCCATCGCTCACAAATCTCTTACGTGTTATTTCGAACATCCGTTTCGAGAAAATCATGAAAATCATCTGATGGCACTTGCGCAATTGCGACTGCGGCGTACGTAATACATCAGATCAGTTTGGAAACAGAGTTAAGTTTGCGGGAGGATATATCGCTGACGGGGGCAATAGGCTAAAGTAAGTGACATGAATTGTGTCGGCAATGGCAGATACAAACTTTATTAATATTTTGACCAGATCTTATCCTTGATTGCCAAATACCACTTAACGAACTTTAATTGCCGTTCAATATTTAGCTGATATTTTCGACGAATGTTATCACGTATGTGACAGCTCGCAGCAGCAGAAAGAAACTCTACGAGATACGATTAATCTTATTTGTATTTTATTAACTTTTACGTTCCTCTTTTGGACATATGACTTCAGATTTTTGTGTTCATGGATACAGAATACTACGTCAGATAATGGCAGTGGATTCAGAAAAACACATGAGATTAAAACAACTATGTATGGAAATTCTATATTTGTACAAGCTGGTTAACATTCTGTACTTTACGAAATTTATGTCGAGTGTCTAATGTCACTAGAATGTCTATAATTACAAAGATTGTCAGCCTGATGTTTTTTTTTTCCATGCGATAGTACTATCAATGTTAAGTGATAAAAGAATATACATTGTCCAAATTCCGTTTTTCTTTACGTTACTACACGTCAGCACGAATCAATACGACACGGTTTTTATTGTTACTTATTAAATTACACGTACGAATTTTTTTTATATTAAAGAAACTTGCAAATTTTTGTACAACTCTTTTTGACATCAATTATATTTCCGTCAAAAGTTCTCCAATATGAGCACTACAAGGGAACAAGCAGGACCATCCAAACCATGGGATTCGACTGCTGACGAAAAGGAAAAGGATAATCGAACATTTGAATGTAATATTTGTCTTGATACTGCAAAGAATGCAGTTATCAGTATGTGTGGTCATTTGTTTTGGTAAGATTACTGTCAATATGAATTACATATTTTACGTTTAATATTATGATATTAATCTTTGTAATGAATGATAAATACTGTAACATCCATTTCAAGTTTTTATTTGGATATTTAGTTGGCCTTGTTTGCATCAATGGTTAGAAACACGTCCAACAAGACAAATGTGCCCTGTTTGTAAATCTGCAATCAGCAAAGATAAAGTCATTCCATTGTATGGACGTGGAGATACAAGGCATGAAGATCCAAGGTGGCTTGCATTTTTATTTTTATAATTTCCTATATATATGACTAGTTTACAACATATATTAAAAAATTATACTTTGTATTGTTTTAGAAATAACGTTCCACCACGCCCAGCTGGTCAGAGGACAGAACCTGAAAATAACGTTGGATTTTCTAGTTTTGGGTTTGGAGATGGATCTTACATGTCATTTGGTATTGGAACATTTCCATTTGCATTTTTCACATCTACTTTTAATTTTGGAGAAACACGACCAAGTGCAGGTAAAATATTCTTCACAAACTCACTGACTTTATATACAACTACTGTCTAATAAAATTGAATTGAAACATGCATTTTTATATAGCTGTTAGAGGAACACAACAGTTTGAAGAAGAACAATTCCTTTCGAAAGTATTTCTATGGGTGGCTCTGATATTTATTTGTTGGCTCTTGATGGCGTAACATTTTGTTAAATCATATTACTTGCTTCGTATCTTGTAATCCTATATCTCTTGCTGAATTGATTCATTACATTTTTATTAATACATCGATCTTTCCTCGTTTGTGCAATCGTTGTTACTTGCTACAGTAACTATACCTGCTTGAATAAACAAACGACTTTTATTATAGCTTAACATTTTTATTTGTACGTATAGACACATGTATTTTATTTGTACATAAACACGTACGCATTCAAGCAGATAATTTTCTTGGTTTTAGGATTTATGAATCTTATTCTTATGATATTTATGTATATATTACTTTTAGACACGTAAGATATTTACTCTACGCAAAACATACATGATTGGTTTAAAAAAGAACCTAGTAATTATTAGTTTATTATATCAACGTCGACCTATCCGGTTTTTACTAACTATTAATATAAATAGTGTATATAATCTATAGTTAATAAAACAGGTTGGTAACAGATGCAAATTAAATGAAATAAGAACAAATATATCGCATAATATTGTAATTTATCATTATTATCAATGAAAGTACATGTAAGATCATAAATTTAGCTTATTTATATTTCTGCTTTTATTTGTATCATGGTTATGGAAATAGAAGAGGAAAAGAGGAGCAATTACAAAATCGGAAAATGATCATATAATTAAGGAAAGTAAAGTTCGTTTTGTATTTTTATTTGACAAGTTAGGATTATATTGAATGAAAATTGACATTCCACATATGATAATATTGATACTGTAAATTGATTTAAAAGTGAAAAGTTTGTAATTTAATGCATACATAAAATAAACTAGCGGCGTTATTCATGAAATAACTTGATTCGTAATTTGATTAAAAATCAAATAACATAATGATGTAAATTGTCTTACACGTTTATTTAATATATTACTGTTAGAATAAATTAGAAGCGAACAAGTGTAACTAATGTCCTTTTAATAAGATCTCTTATCCTTCTGTAGTTACTGATATTATTAGAAGATAATAAGTACACATATTTAGTAACATAAACAATTCAATTGCAAGTGCATTGTAATATTTTAAACATAGATAAATACATCACGTAAATAAAAATCTTAAATTATTCTATTTAAGTTACTTATACTTGTATATTAATTAACTTCATTATAATATTATGCAAATTTTCTATGACCTCAAATTTTTGTTTGTCCTTTGTGTACATAACTGTGCTTACATAAGTAAATCAATGTTACAATAAAAAAAGAAATAACATTGTGTAGGACATGAATAAAATAAATATGCACAGGATACCCTACTACAGAAGTTTCAGTCGTATCAAGAGCTATCACGAATAAAATTATTTTATTTTTATTTGTAATAAAATAAATAATTAATATGAAATCTTGGTTAAATTTCAGTTTCTTTTAATATACTGAAATACATTAATCATATTCATCATTATTTACTAAAATTTTAGTTTTGTTTATAAAATAATAAAATTTAACCAAGCTCGACAACTAAAACTTTTGAGTAAAGAAGCCCAAGCATTCCATAATGATCAATTTTGTCACATTATGGATCTAGTAGTTGTATCACAGATTGCAGCTCCAAAGGGAGTTAATATAACGCTCCCTCATCTATGTGAAAATGAGGTACTCAAAGACAGCAACATGTGCATCAAAAGGTCCCTACTACATTGGCTACTTTGTGCTCTAATTATATTTCCACTATAAACTATTTAATAGAGTGCAATATATATATACATGTGTATATATATATATATAATGCTTCCTTTTCAATATTTTACATATACCAACTTTGGGCCTGGATTATATTTACTATCTTTACTGTAATCACTATTTATTAAAGGGTTTTTTTAATTTGATTTAGAAGAGTACCTATTTCTATTTACAAATAAACAAAAACATGCTACATCAACAAAAGAGACATGATTACATTGATAACAGAAATACGATTATCAGACTAACTTATTTTATAACAGATATTGTAAAATTATTTCTCAAATTTACAGACATTACATTCATACACACTTCATTTGTTTTTATATTTCATCTTTTGATGTCTTTTTCATAAAGCCTTTAGAAATTAAAAGATTATTGCATTCTTCCCGTGTCAAGCTTGACAGAGGTAATCTTTCCACTTCCTGAAAAGTAAAAAAAACATTCAATTATCTTACATAACAGTTATTTATTAGGCTCATTGTACCTCTTCATTCTCATTAAAGAGAAGAAGTTCTGGAACTGCACCTGGAATATGTTTAAATTCAACGTTATTACTAGAAAAACATTTAAGGATTTATATAATTAATTCTTATTCTTCAAAAGAAGTTTTAATTAGATATAATTAAATAAAGATAATTTTCTAACATTATAAAATTGTTATCTCTCTCTCTCATATGCATACACATACAGATGAATATTATATCATAATTTATGTAAATAAAGTTACACGTGATGAGAAAATAATGGCTTAAAGAAATCAAACATTTCAGGTTTAAAAATGTTATAAATTAATAAATATAAACGAAATATTAGTGAAGAAATAAAATCAAGAAGCTGATTAATAAAAAAAAATGTTTATTGCAATTATGTAATTTATGAATGCACGTATGATAGTTTAATAATTTTTAATTAAGGATACTAGTTAGGTAAATCTTCAAAGATAAATTGTTTAACATCTGGAAGCCGGCTTAAACGACAACCACTGCAACTCTGGAAGAAATTTTTGGCGTTTTAAACTATTTTAATTTGACTTAAATTCATGACATGTTAATGTAATAAAATCTGTATCAATAAAAATAAATATATTTATTACCTCAACTCTTGCAGATGCATAATAATATTCCTTGCACTCAGAAGTTGCAAAGGCAGCAAAGAATAAGATGACAGCTACTGTAGGAGCCATGTTTACTTCACTAAAACGGAAGTCATACTGAGCACACTAGCATTTGCTTTTTTAATAGAAGAGACACTAAAAAGGTTTTTAAAAATTTTTAATATCGTTTAATTTCCAAATGAGATCATAAAATTATTTGTACACAACAATTTTGTTTTCAAAATTTATTTTTTGTTAAAATTATTTTATTTGTATCCTATATTTATATGTTACATATATATTATTGTCAAGTGATTTGAATATCTTGTTATATAGAAATTTGTATTATAATTCATATATACATCGTTATAATTGCGTAAAATAAACTGCATAAAAATATTATATTTAAATTTATATGGAAACTAGTAACAGCAAATTGCAGTTTACATGTCATGCGTAGTAAACGCGTCTCGTATGTATAAAAATGGCGCTTTCTTGTGCGAGTAAGTTCTTTCTTCTTCATATATAAATATTTTTAATCGACAATAAAAATATTTATATTAATTTTATATTTTTGACATTAAATAATAATAATAGAAATCAATCGGTCATTTCTGTTATAATGTTTGTAATTCGATAAGAATTGAACATAACCTAAAATATTTTTCATCACCACTGGTTTCTTGATTAAGTAAATAAAAAAAATAAATTATTTTCAGTTTCTAACGAAGTTCCGGAGCATCCGGTCGTATCTCCAGTATCTGGCTCCATATTTGAAAAACGTTTAATTGAAAAATATCTAGCTGAAAATGGAGTAGATCCTATAACTGGAAAGGAATTGACTGCAGATCAACTTATCGATATCAAAAGTATATTACTTCTATTTTTTTATATATTTGTCACATTGTACATTAAAAAATCATATAAAATTGTCAATAATATTCTTGTTATTTTGCAGCTACTGCAATAGTTAAACCTAAACCGCCAAGTGCAACATCAATTCCAGCTATATTGAAAATTTTACAAGATGAATGGGATGCTGTTATGTTACATTCATTTACACTTAGACAACAACTTCAAACAGCTAGACAAGAATTGTCCCATTCCTTGTATCAACATGATGCAGCATGCCGTGTCATTGCTAGATTGACAAAAGAAGTAACAGCAGCTAGAGAAGCTTTAGCTACTTTGAAACCCCAAGCTGGAATTGTTCAAGCTACAACTATTCCGCAACCTGTATGGATAATGATATCACATTAATTTTATCTACATTTTATATCGGGAATGTTTATTGATAAACTGTATCTTATCGCAGGCACTTGCAGTAGAAGCTGGTGGTACAGCTGCTCAACCTATGGAACAAGCTGGTATTACTGAAGATGTAATACAGAAGCTTCAAGAGAGAGCAACAGTTCTCACACAAGAAAGGAAACGTCGCGGGCGTTCGGTTCCTGAAGATCTATTGCCACAAGATAGCATTCGCGCATTTCAAACACTTGCGTCACACCCTGTAATAATATTGCGTTCTTTTATTCATACAACAAATTTTTTATACACTATTGTTATTTACTATTATTATTTATTTTCAAGGGTCTTCATTCAGCTAGCGTTCCTGGTATTCTCGCGCTTGATATACACAGTGCAGACACCAGTAAAATCTTAACTGGTGGTGCTGACAAAAATGCCACAGTATTTAATAAAGACACAGAGCAAGTTGTTGCAATATTGAAAGGACACACGAAAAAGGTATAAAATTTTTAGCTATTCTATTTTCAATATTTTTGGATGTTTGATCATTATATATTACTTAGGTTACCAGAGTAATTTATCATCCAGAAGAAGATATTGTAATGACTGCATCACCTGATACTACAATACGCGTATGGAATGTAGGAACCAGTCAAACAACTTTATTATTGAAAGGTCATGATGCACCTGTAACTGGATTGTCCTTACATCCAACAGGCGATTATTTATTGAGTTCATCTTTGGATCAACATTGGGCATTCTCGGATATACGTACTGGTAGATTACTGACCAAGGTATTATATATTTACAAACAAATAAATAGATTCCAGTCATATATTAATATGTGTTATACAATATGTTACAATGTAGGTAGCTGGACAAGTCAGTCAACCTTTGACCACTGCTCAGTTTCATCCTGATGGATTGATCTTTGGCACGGGCACACAAGATTCTCAAGTGAAAATTTGGGATTTGAAAGAACAATCAAATGTAGCCAACTTCCCAGGTCATTCAGGTCCAATTACGGCAATTAGTTTTTCTGAAAATGGTTATTACTTAGCTACAGCTGCAGAAGATTCATGCGTGAAACTTTGGGATTTGCGTAAATTGAAGAACTTTAAAACTCTCCAATTAGAAGAAGCGTACGAAGTTAGAGATATTTGTTTTGATCAAAGTGGAACATATTTGGCAGTAGCTGGAACAGACGTAAGGTAATTACTAAGTCACATATGTAATATATGTTCAATTACGTCGCACATCATTTTTTATTCATTGTTATCTTCGTTCTTGTTTTCAGAGTGTATTTGTGTAAACAATGGCAAGAATTAAAAGTGCTTAATGATCATACTGCAGCTGCAACTGGTGTTCGTTTCGGAAAACATGCGCAGTATATAGCGTCGACCAGTATGGACAGAACTTTAAAACTTTATGGTCTACCTTGAACATTTAGTGACAAAATTAATTTAAGAACGGTTTAAATTAGAGTTTATAGTATATGTTAGCGATCATTGTTGATGTTTGAAGACATGTGACGACTGTAATATTTTGAAGACACTTGACAATTTGAAGGAAGCTTTAAATTTATTCTCCTTGACTTCGAATATTGCATAACTGATTGTCATCTATACTTAAAGGACCATCTAATTTGATAGAATTAGGATTGTAAATGATTCCTATAAATTTGCTAATTCAGATTTTGAACATAACGATAAGTTTTGGGGTCATTGATACTTTTTATTTTTTAACTTGATATTTTCACGAGTCTTGAATATTAGTAACTGATGCCAATTGAGACCCTAATTTATAGCATGGCTGTGTCAGCAATGAAAGATTTTAAGCTTTCTAAAGCTGAAAGATATGTACATATATACAATTAACTCCTTCCTCCAAAATATCAGAATCGCGACAAAAATATAAATTATAGTTGATGGTGATCGCTAACATGGTATTATAAAATTAATATTATTTTTATGGAGAAACTGTAAAACAAATTTTGTTATCTGTCGTGTATTAACTACTCAGGATCGTTTAAACTGATGAATGAAATATAATCTATTAGAGTATACGAAATAAAATGCCTTCTTTTGTACAAGTGCCTTCTTCTTTACTTCGAGAAGTTAAATGAATAGTGGAACGATGTGGTTAACGCGGGCACAGTTCGATAATTTATTTGGACGATTTTATGGCGCCACCAGTCACGTGCTTTTTAACCTAACTTAATATCCTTTGTCCTCAATATTCAGTCTCGAATCAAATTAATAACAATGGCCGTCGCAGTTGTCTGTCATTCTGATGTATACCCGGGTTATGTGATGGTGAGAAACGTGCAGCGAGTGGCAATCTCTGTCGATCGGTCAGAGTGATTACGACGCGAATGAAATCGACGTGACGTGTGCTGCTGCAAAGGATGATTTTCTAGTGTGCGGTTACAATCGCGGTCTCGACTACAGTGACCACACGGATGACCAGCTGACAATGTTTTGTCATTAGCATAATTTAGTGCTTAGCGGGCGGTCGCGGTAAATCAAGGATGTTCAAAGCTGAGGAGCCGTCCAAAGACAGCTTCCTTCAGCAAATGAAGGCCGCTAGGGAAGAACGAGCCCATGAGAAAGACAGAGAGGCTGCTGTCATTTTAATTCAGGCTTACGTTAGGGGATGGTTGACCCGTAAAAGAATATTGTGAGTTTTCTAATATCGTTCTATATATCAGCACATCTGTTTATGATAATTATACATTTTTAAATGGCGTTTAAATCGTCTTCTACCGTAAATGAAATTATAGTTTTTTAGTTGGTTATGAATATTTATTTACACTCGGTAATTTTCCATTGGTTGCTCGTTTATCGGATCGGACATACGTATATTTCCTTACCAAAAAAAAAAAAAAAAAAGAAAAAAAGTAAACTGTAGAATATTCATGTTTATATACTTATTTTGTTAAATTTTTTATTACACTATCTATGTATTGCAAGAAGAAATAGCAAAGTAAAAAATATGATTTTCAGAGAAGAGTTTGATACTAATTTTCTGAATGATGGTGGCACAGAAACAAATATAAAGTTGAAGCCTGCTTTGGATGTGTATAAGATTATTTTCAAATTTTTGTATATATATAAAAAAGAAAAGGTTCAAGAAAGAATAGAAAAATTATGTAGGTATGTATGTGAATAAAAGATAGTTGTATAAAATGCAGATGCAGTATATATGAATAATAAATAAGAAGAAGAAAGATAAAAAGTTATAAAAAAAAAGAACGATGAGAAAATTGACAAGAGCAAATATTTCAGATATTTAGTATTGACTTTAGATTCTGAGTCTCCAGAAATTTCTTACGTAGGACTTGTATTGAATAAAGATCGTTACATATCATGGATATCACAGATGAAAACAATATTACTTTATTGTTTGACTGGTTTGGATAATCTCAAGCCAGAGAGAGTGTCTGATCATAAGTCCATCCATTTAAGATTACACACGTTAGTTAGCTTTACATCGCCAGGAACATGGGCAATTCAGAAAGTAGAAGGAATGGAGAAACTCAAAGCTGGTATGAATCAGCTTTGTGCAAACATAATGGGCCACCTAGTCAACAATGGGTTTTATCCCATTATGCAAGTGATTATCCTATTAATCTATCTTAAATAGTTGCGTTATTCAGTATGCTTACTTTTATGAAATGGTTCATTCTTTCATGATATTTGATTTTATTTTAGGCATTTCTAGTAAAAGGATTGGGTAGAGTGGATATTGTTTTAAAACCAATTGCACTTTCAGCAGCAGTTACATTGGCACTAAGACCATTGATCTCCTCCCAAATGTCAGATAAATTGGTTTCATTGTTTTTAATTAATATTTTTAGCGTACCTGCATTGGTTTATCACTTGAATAATATATCATCAGTAGTATGTAAACAATAATATATTACTTTAAATATCATTTTACTGCATATCGTATTTTTTATAATATATATTTTTAGTGTACTTCTTCCTTTATTACAAACAATTTATTTGCAAGGAGTCTGGAATTGTTGAATTCAGAGCAAAATTTACGAATAGTTTTCAATGCTTTGGAAGGCAGCTACGCACTGTGTTTGTTAGCTAATTTAATACAGTTAGCTAATATTGAAAGAGATGAGGTGTTAAAAGAGTTGTACTTTCCATCCTTTACGGTACCGATTATTGCATAAAATGTAATCTTTATCTATATAGTAAACCGTGCTTCATTTTTAAATAAATTTTATAGTTTGTTGTAACGAAAATGTTGGAGGCATGTCAACAATACGTAGTTGCAAAACAAAGCAATTTAACTCATTGGCATCCTATTCTTGGTTGGCTTGCACAAAAAGTTGATACATCTTTGCAAGAACCTATTCCAAATGTGAAATCACAATTAGCCAGTTTATGGACCGGAAGAATAGTTTCACAATTGATTGGTAATGAGAGAAATTTGTTTTCATATGTATGTCTTTGTTAAAATTATTGTTGAAAAATATAATGAAACTTTTTTAGGTCTACCTTTAACAGAACTTATTGAAAAAGAGATACCTTCATCGGTAGAACAACAAAGCACATCTGTTGGTACCAACATTTTTAGAAGAGCATTTTTAGAAGCACGTACAAATAGGAATAATAACACCAAAAATTATAGAAAATTGGGAAGTGCAGAAACTACTAGAATAGCTTTAATTTGTTCCCTTTATCAAATTGCTCTACATACACTTACACAAATGAAAATGGAAATATTGACTGGTAAGTATTGGTAAATATATATATATATATAAATAATGTATCAATGATATATTGATAATTATATTTATATCTATCATGTAATAGGTCTATGTTATCAAGATAAAATTTTATACCATATGTATTTATTTTTGGGAACACTGGGTCCACATTGTGGCTTAAAGGCATTTTTGGACCATTTAGCTGCTAATACAAAATGTACAGCACCTGAATTTCAAATGTTAATATTATTTTCTGACTGTATGACACATTATGTTACGTAAGTGTATGCTGCATACGAAAATAATAATATAGAATCGTTTTCGCAGCGTCGACTTATCCGTGTATTTGATTAGAATTTTAGATGATATGGAAATGTACGAGCAACAAGATCCGTTCAAACTTGGCGACTTTGTAACAATATCATACTTTTTAAATCAATTTTTATATAAAGCTGTGCTTAACAATCTGTTTGGTGCGTATTACAACTTTTTCATTATATCTTTTTGTAACGTATTTGACATCGTTTTCTTCTAATGATACATAATAACTATAAGAGATAAGCGGTTTAGCTATGTACTGAAGTTTTAGATGTTCCAGACGTGAAATCAGTTCCTAATAATCCTCTCTTCACCTCTCTTCACACACTTTTAATGGCCATTTATCGGAGGGATTGTCGACGGACTTTTTGTCCGGATGGTCATTGGTTGGCAAAGTTAAGTATTTTAAATTAAATTATTTTCATGTTATATCGTAAGATTTTGAAACGAATACATTTTCAAAACAGGAAGTTCGAGTGTCTGGTTTTCTGGCAGACTTGGAAAAAGGGAGGCGAGGTGCTGCTCTTCTCCTTTCTAAAATGCCGCATGTTATTCCTCATTCAGAGCGTGTTGTGCTGTTTCGCAAACACGTTGCCAACGAAAAAGCAGTTTTGGGTTTAACTGAAAGTGCTTGCAACAGCACGCCGACAACGCTTATTGTTGTTCACAGGTAGTGGAAGATGTTTTTTTCGCGTTGAATATGTTACACCAGAAATAAATTAAAAATTTTTGTAGAACTCGCATAGTGGAAGATGGATATCGTCAATTGGCGATGTTACCCTCTCAGGCACTTAAAGGCGTAATTAGAGTTCGTTTTGTAAACGAGCAAGGTCTAGCGGAAGCTGGTATTGACCAAGATGGAGTCTTCAAAGAATTCTTAGAGGAAACAATAAAAAGAGTTTTCGATCCATCTTTAAATTTATTCAGAGTTACTAGCGAAAATCGACTTTATCCATCTCCGACGTCATCCATGCAAGATAATCATTTGCAACTCTTTGAATTTGTTGGTCGTATGCTGGGTAAAGCGGTGTACGAAGTAAGTACGAGAAGAAAGAAAAATAAAATTGTAAGATTTAGAATATCAATATAATATCAATCATGTTTTGTAAATCTTATCTAAGATATTGATATATCTTATCTTGTACCAATTTTTTCAATAAATGAATATCTTTTATAGGGTATTGTAGTAGACGTACCTTTCGCATCGTTTTTTGTTTCCCAATTTTCTGGGCAAACTGGAGGTGCATTGTACAGTTGGTTGGACGAGTTGGCTTCTTTAGATCGAGACTTATATCGAAGTCTTACTCTTGTGAAACATTATAAAGGTGATGTTAGACAGTTAGAATTAACTTTCTCTCTTGACGAAGACGTTTTAGGCAAATTAGTTACGCACGAATTGGTTCCTGGAGGGCGAGCGGTGCCAGTCACCAATGAAAATAAAATCAATTATATACACCTAATGGCCCATTTCAGAATGCACATGCAAATAAAAGATCAAACAGCAGCTTTTATCAAAGGATTCCGTTCCATAATCAATCCTGAATGGTTGGCCTTGTTTTCAACTCCAGAAGTAAGATAAACACACACATAATGACCATTTTTTAAAGAAATAAATCTCTTTACAATATCTTTGTTTTTAGTTACAGAGATTAATTTCGGGTGATAACGTTCCGTTAGATTTGCGAGATTTGCGAAGACATACGCAATATTATGGTGGCTTCCACGATAGTCATCGCGTGGTATGCTGGTTATGGGATATCTTAGAAAAAGATTTTTCTGAAGAAGAAAGAGGCTTATTTTTGAAGGTATACTGTGCGGTATAACAATTGTAAGTAACGTTTGTTTCGTTTGTTTTAACATTTCTGTTCGTCTCATAGTTTGTCACAAGCTGCTCAAAATCACCATTGTTGGGTTTCGCACATTTAGAACCACCATTTTCGATTCGTTGCGTTGAAGTTGGCGACGACGAGGATACGGGTGATACAATCGGTATGAAACTAATAGACACCATATATATTTTACGTACTTTCTATTTATTCTATTAATTCTTTGTAAATTAGGTAGCGTAATAAGGGGATTTTTCACGATTCGTAAGAAAGATCCGCAGAATCGTTTACCTACATCGTCTACTTGTTTCAATCTCCTTAAATTACCGAATTATCAAAAGAAAAGTACCTTACGGGAAAAGTTACGTTACGCTGTCACTAGTAATACGGGCTTCGAACTTTCATAATTTTCAACTGATCTGAGGAAATTTCAATGCATACCGCGTCGCTCAAATTACCTAACGAAAATTTCTACATAGTGATTGAGTGGTGCCTGACGGGTCGTCGCGATCTGGCGAGATGTTTCTAATAATTATATCATAGATTTTAAATCAAACGAGATGATAATTCGCATATGTATTATCTGTAGAAGAAAAATTAAAAAAAGTGAAGCTATTGAAATGAAATCGAAGACTCGCACAAATTTTATGAGATATTATATGTATATATATGTGTGTGTATAAAGCGACGAAGTTTTTACTTCTGACATCATTTTGTTATCTTGTTTTTATATCAAGAAGTGGTCGAACGTTTTGACTTGAGATTAATTTATAGTTATGACAAAAAGCGAGCTGTCTTTTTGCACTTTCTAAAGTTATTTTATGCCTTATTTCGTACGCAGTCTACCGTGTGTTGGACTCATCTTGTTTTCATAGCACATATTCAAGCTTCGAAGTTTTGTTCAATAAAACTTCTCGCCAAATGGTAGATTACTTATGGTGTAAATCATATTATACCTCATGAGCTTAATATCGCTAATACTGTGCGCTTGTTAGTTTATAGTGTTGTGAATTAATGTTAGTGTATTAAAACGGTAAGTGCATGAGGTGAGTGTTGACGTCCGAGTCCACTTGGTGCTCGGTGAATAATCAAAGAAAGAGAGAGGGAGAGAGAGAGAGAATGAGAAAAAAGATAAAAAGAAAATAAAAAAAAAAAAAAAAGAAGAAGAAGGGATCCGTAAATTTCTAAAATTTTCAAGTTATTCGAAAGTCGAGGTTCCATTTTGAGGAAAGCTATTTTCGCAAGATTTTGTACAAATTTTTGACACGATGTATAAAAAGATTTATATGATCCGTTTGGAGATATATACATGTATATATTGTGTACACGGGCGCTCATGGGTTGAAAATCCATAATCGTTCGACTGTTTAAGATCGGTTTATTCAGGTCGAACGAAATTGTGATGTTTCTTCTCCTATTTGAGCGTTTCGAGTTGAATTTCTCGTAAGTGTAGTTTGTCCGTGGTCTTCGACGAGCCCGAACGAACCCGTGCGAAAGTGGAAAACGAGGGAGCATCAGAACTGTGTTATTCGTGATGTAGCGAGGAGTACGATATTACAGCGAAATTTATTTTTCTCGTAATTCACGCGTAATTTCAGCGAACGACTCGTGATATTGTCGATGGAAATTCGGTCAGACCAAAGATAGAAGCCTATTTAGTATGAAGAAGGTAATTCGAGATGTTATCCTTTCATATTTTCCTATACAATCATACGTAAGTTTTCAGGCTTGTATTCACTGATTGTACCCGTTCTATGAAAGAGGAATAAAGAACAAAACGTTTTTTAAGAGATAGATCGAAATGTTTGCAAATGAAATTGAGATTTAATCGAGTACCAAATAGTTTAGTTTATTATTAACGTTTTTACAACAATTAATTATTTTGATTATGTATAGAGACAAGAAAACGTGGGACATAACTACTTTCCATGGGAATCGACAAAACAGTTTGTTCTCTTGTGATGTTCATTGTGAATACATGCCTTGCAAAATATATGTACAATTAAACAAAGTAATAGATAATACTCTTCTTTATGGGTATATTTATCGTTGAGTGATATGACGAATATGGATATCGATACAAACGTGGAGTAAAAAAATATGAAATAAAATTGTTACGGTTGTAAGATAAAACCGGTGACTTCTTTTTCGATATCTGTTCGTGTTAGCACGGATCATTTTTCTATTTTAAACGTTACGCGAACAGACGTGCTATGTATAAATACGATACAAACGAGTTTTCCTTACAATCGTATCAATAGCAGAAAACGCGCTTTGTATAATATCGCTTGCTCGAGTTACTCGTACTTCTGTAACATTTTTTATAAAAGTGTGTACACGTTGCGACGCAGTTGAGAGAATAACGGTGAATTTGTTAATTTAATACATTCGATAATGATTCACAAAGGTAATGTAAATATACACACTGAATTATACCATGGCTTTTAATTTTACTATCCTCCAGCAATCGCCGCTTTTAACACCTCGATATTAAAATTTAAAGAGAGACGATTCCGTTCGAAGTGCTCAAAACCTTACACTTACAATTACATTTGAAGTAAAATCTAAATAATTACTCGACAGTTTATATAAGAAACGTGTCTATATCGTTTTTGTAACAAAACAAACGAATAACATAGCATAAAAGCGTAGGTATATAGAGTTGACACGATTTTACAATCGTATTTGCAAAGATCGCTGGGACGACTGCGCGTTGGTTTAGTGCGCAGGTCACGTGACCTTCTTTGTGAGCAGCTGGCGCTGTCGACGGCGTAGCTTGCCTTCCCCCTCGACCAGTGGCCAGCAAGCCTTGGCTGCGTGAAGACGTGCGTTTAGTTCGTACCGCGACGATCCCTCTATCGCGGCTACGCGAGAGACTCCTTTTTCTCTTTCTCTCCCTCTCTCGCTTGTGTGTGCGCGGGCGCGTGTTTCCGTGTTTGTGTGTGCGTGCCTGATTTGTACGAGAAGTGACAGTGTTTCTGGCTCGGCCGTAGAACCCGGACAGTGAGGAATCGTTCGTCAATTCGGAAAAACCGCCGAACAAATTCGGCCCCCCTCCCCCTCTATAGCCGGAATCGCTGTGGCCATCGAGGACTCGACCGAGCCTTTCAGTGTTCTCTCATTCCTATCTCTGTTTCGCGCTACTACCGTGTTTCTTACGAACAAGCACCGCCCCCTTTCTACCTCCGTCCCTCCGATCGTAATGTTATGAGGCCAGCTGAGCGTAGCTAACGGAGAAGAGGGAGAACAGGCGTGTGTCAAACATAACCTAACAATGTCGTTACCGTGGATGTAACGAGAGTAAACCCGACGAAGAAACGTGGCACGCGATTTAATTTCGACGATTCTGCGTTTGTGACATTTACGCATTCGGCAGTTCTTCTCGTCTGAAAAGCGCATCGAGCGTCAACTCGGATTCGGGGGGAACCGAACAGAGAGTAGTGCTGTTCTTTCTTACTCTCTCTCTATACTTTCGAACACCCCGCAACGCCCCGTTTGTTACCCTTCGACACAGTGCCGAGGAAGAATCAACATCGACTTTGTCTCTGTCGCGAAGGTTATCCTTCGTATGTTGTCGCTTTTGCCTTGGGGTCGCGATAAAAGGACGCGACCATAGCCGCTGCGTCGAGCGTGGTGTCACGAGCCCCCTTCTCCCCTCGTGGCCCTCAAGCTTAAACCCTTCCCGCCGTACCTTGAGAGCGCGCTACGTTCGAAAACTAAACTACGCATCGTTCTTACCTGCCTCCGAGTGATCGACAATCGAATCGCTCGATTCAAGCGGAAAGATCGCGCGCTCATCGATATATCATGGAACCGAGAGCAATATCGAGACCTATCGACTTGTAATCGAACCGACAACGACACGTCCATTAGCCGGTCGTTCGAATAACAGTGATTTTGCAAGTCTAATATACCGTTTAATTGTACGACGAAAAACGTCGTCATCGTCATCATCATCGTCGTCGTCGTCGTCGTCGTCGTCGTCGTCGTCGTGGTGGTGGTGGTGGTGAGACGTAAACGAAGTAAAATTCCACGAGGAGTAGTTGTGTCAGTGTCACGTGTGTCCCGCTACTGGGACAGAGATAACCAGATACATCCATTACATATATATATATATATATACATATATATAAGAAAAAAGAAGTGTGTTCGATTGGATTCGAAGTGAAAAAAAAAGTGAGAGCTGGATAAAATCGAAACAGGGAAGAGTCGACAGAGCAGGAGAGGCGTGTCCCGGGTTCCCCCCTGAAGCAACCAGGGGCCTTGGCGGTGGCGCGGTGGCGGTGAATCGGGAAAAGGTTGAGGAGGGTGGCCCGTAGGGAGAGAGGAGAGAGTTTTGATGGCAGTAGTTGGGCCCAGCCGGCACTCGCGGGTGTCCATGAGCGTGTCTATGTCGTTGATGCAGGGGGGTGGGGCGGGGGCGACAGGCGGCGGCGGGACAACGGGGGCCCACCCGGGGCAAGCGGTCCTCGCGGCAGCGGCGGCCCAGGCACCCCCCACCTACTACCACCCTGCCGCTCCTGCGCCCCCGCCACCGCCGCCAGCCCAGGATCTCGTTCAGCCCGACAGACCCATCGGATATGGTGCCTTCGGCGTTGTCTGGTGAGTCAATTATATCTACGACTATTCCCTTCTTTTCTCTCTCTCTCTCTCTCTCTCTCTCTCTGTTTCTTTTTCATTTTACCTCACGCTCCTTTTATTTATATCGGCGCTTTTTTTCGCAACGTCCGGACGAACCGGCGGGCCTTCTCGCCGTATTGTAAAAAGAAAATGACGTGGTTCAAACGTAGATGGCACTGTTCTTACCGTATTTTTTTAAATTTCATGCGTAAACTTCCAGATACAGCGTTGTAGATTTATACGATGGCGTGAAATTTTAATCGTACAAGCACGTTTCCAAAACGAACGTACATTGTCGTTGCATGTGAACATTACATCTCGTACGAAACGATATCAGTATACTATATATGTATTTGAGTAACTTTTGTCTGTTATGCGTCTGAAATTCGTCGTATTCGTATAATTTTGTGTTTTGTCCACGTTCTCGATGTTGACAAAGAAAATAAGAAAAAAAAAAAGAGGATGGAAAAGGCAAAGAGACTGATACTAATTCGAATTGAAAATTCTGTCAGCAAATTTCACTGTACGCAGCAATTCGCGTGCCACGTTGGAGCAATGTGCGATTAAGTTGTGAAGTTTCGGCGCGCATGCGCGGCCGCGCTCGACGAATTTTCTAAACATTTTAATGCCGGGAAACGGAACGTTCGGTTAATTAGCGCCACTTTCCACGTTCGTTACGCGTCGAACGAGAGTACTCCGGCGATCGCTAGAGAGAGAGAGAGAGAGCGAGTAAACGCACTTTCCTTCTTAGCGTGAGCATAAATCGTTGCCTCTTTCCGGTTCTGTGTATATTTCTCTCCTTCTCGCGTCCGCTGTTCGGCAACTGCGGACGATCATCTACCAAAAATCCCGCGTTTCTGGATACTCAGAGTTGACACTTTCTTTCCACGGATCCATACATGTACGTGTATTCTTTTGAATCGTACACGTTCGTAGGTTGTAAAAATGGGATAATCGAAGGAAAGAACATTCTCCGAGATCTAAACTTGCGATCTAAAATGTCTCTTGACGACACGGCCGCGAGTTCAACGACGCTTTATCGCCGACGCTTGCTCGTTTGATTTATCTCCCTTTAAGCGACACGTGGCGCTCCGTTAAATTTTATTTCCGGACACGTCTATCGGTATCGCCGCTCTCCGAGGCTTCTTCGCGTCTCCACGGGTCGTGCTTGTGTACCTAATCGGACACGTTATCGATAATCCCGGCCCGACAAATTGCCCACGGTGCCCTCGGTTTCGGGGGAATTTTTAAAAAACGCTCACGCGCGTAAAGAATTATTGGCCACGCGTTCCGGCTCGTTTGCTATTGACCGGTTATCGACGCCGGGAAGATTTCAATTCGTACCGAACGGGATTACACGCTTCGGGATTTTTATTTTTGCACATCGATTGTATCGATCACAACGGGTACAATTTTTAGTAATTGTACAATACAAGCGGGAGAAAACATTTGGTGTCAGAATTAGCATCTGACAATTTGTCAATTTATCCGCTAATTCCGAACTAGGCGAGAATTTACGTGCAAATAAACGAGAATTGGAAACACTTCAGTTTAACGTTCTGATAATGACTCGTTATCCATCGGAATGTATGGTTTACCATACATTCTTCGATCGTGCCAAGAGTACGATACAATTTTCACGAAAAAAATGTCCGAGAACGGGATAAGAATGCAGCGTTTTTCATCTGGCAAGTTAATTTACTTTACGACGCTGGAGCTGCCCGACCACTTGGACTTATTTTTCTTTTAATCGGCATGCGGTCAACGTGCGTTTGGGTAAACGCGTGTTTCGGCGCGGTTAATTCTTCGGCAAATAATGGCGGCACCGGGGAACCTCTGTTTACGCGGCAGGAGTTTGCTTTTCGCTGTCAAGGGTATTCGCTGGTAACACAGTCGACTCTAAACGTTTTAATGGGCAGTTATCGGAGCGTCTCCAATTTTTTCCACTTGCCGGGAAATTGCTCTCGCTCTCTCCCAAATACGCGTTAAAATCGCACCGCGTCTCGCCGCTTCGAGCAACTATCTGTCTCCTTCAGTTTGAAATTCGATCGTCATTTGCTCGCACGTCGTTCGCCTTGAATCGTAAATGGTTTTATTTCTAAAATAAACGGCCGTAGAATCCAAGCGTTGTCTCTCAGAAATGTCGACGATAAAACGCAAGCTGTAAATCGAAGGATTCTTCTTTGACTCGAAAGAAGAAGTTCGGCAAATGCCGAATTTTTTTTGGGTTCCGCGCGAAAATCGAAAAAACTTGAAAGTCCGCAGGACGTTCGCGTGGCGGTTGATTTCTTCGTTTTACCGATAAGAGGCGCGAGCAAGCAGGAAGCGTGTCTCGCGTGCAAATGTTGCGCGGCGTAAATCTAAATCCCCGATTTTCAACGAGAGAGCGAGAGAGCGGTGTAACGGGAAGAGAAAGAGGAAATCGGCGAGAGAGAAATTACGAGTTCACTGAGGTGTCCAATAAATTACCGGCGAGCGTAAACAAACCGGTAAAGTTAACCCGGAGTCGTAAGATAAAGCCCGGGATTGCCAACGGTGAGAAATACATACGTACGTGCATCGTTGCGACAGTCGGACGTGTCATCGTTTCATTTACATACGGGGAATTTAAAGTGACAGAGAGATCGCGCCTGGCTTGTCGTTACGTGTGTTGGGAATTGTTCAAAAGAAAGAAAGAAAAAAAACACTGCACGACTTGTACCCCAGTGCGATTCGTCTCGCTGAAAGGCCCAGGAAACGAAGACGACTTTTTTGCCACAAAATTTCATCGATACGCGAAAAAACATTTGAATCGATAGAAAACAAATTACAGGCGCGATCGCTCAGTGCCAGACAACGCCACGCCCCTTCGCGAGTCACGTGACCCAAGTCAACCAATCGCTAATTTTCGTTGCATTAGCGTTGCACCCGAAGAGGCTCGATTTTCAGTGATAAAATTCCCTAAATCGCGAGAGAAAGAGAAAGAAAAAGAGAGAGAGAGAGAGAGAGCGTTGGTTTAAAAAAGCACTCGGTCAGGAAATATTTTCCATGCCGCCTTTTGTCAAGAAAGGGAAAATGAACAAGAGGGATTCGGTATAATAGAAAACTGCTCTTTTTCCTTTGTTTTCTCTCTCACCGGTTTACCTGGCTGGCGATGAAACACTGCGCTACCTGGATGGCAAAGGGGGGATTTCGGGCGAATGTGGAACGTGAAAGGGAACCAAGTGTAATTTAAAAATACCAGGCGATAATTTCGTCGTGACCTGGGGTCGCTGTAATTACCGTTAGTCTACCTGTGCCGGACGTACGATTTTGTCGCTGCATTTGGTTTATCGTCGATTTATGGATACCTGTTCGGGCGTCATAAGGTCCCTCCTCCTCCCCGGTACTCACCGTTTTATGGCTGCTATTTTACGGGCTCAGAAATTGGCGTACCGTGTCCTTAATATTCGTGTCGGTGGAATAACTGTTTCATTGGGATAATGAGTTCGAACGTCGTAAACAGATTTTTGTCGTTGGAAATTTACACGATATTTACCTGGGCGACGATCTTCAAAACGTCCGAGGAAAGGATTTTCTGCTTAAACGAGCTTAAATGAGCTGGCTACCTTTCAAAATGTAATTGTAAACGTTATGCTGCCACAAATTTCAAAACAATCGCTGTACAAAACTAAGTTGACACTGAAAAGTCAACTCTCGTCAAACGGCGATGGAGATACAAAAGGCAGCTTTTAAAACAGATAGATAGTCATTTTTTAATAAAACCAATTCAAACCAGTGGTGTCTTTTGATTTGGAAAAAAAAAAAAAAAAAAAGAAACAAAAAACGTTGAATCGGCATCCATCGATATCCATTCTCCTCGTTGATAAAATCAATTGCTCGTTAAACTTAGCCGACGCTGCCTCTCCATTCAAATATCGTTTTGCACGCGTGATGAAAGCCCGTCTAAATCGACGGGAATTTTTCAAATTTGAAATTTTAACCTTTTAATTCCTCGATTCAGACCTCTCTCTCGGTTATATTTTCGTTTCAGGGGCGGACAATTTGTTATTTCAGTGCTCTGAAATAACGAAATTTCCCGAAAGAAAAGAAAAAAATCTAACCTAAACGGACTCGATCTAAATGAAGTCGTTTCGTTTTTACGGGCTGTTGAAAAGTATCAGTGTGTTTCAGAGAGTGGAATTTATTTCACTTAAGAGAGACTCGTAATTTCGAAGCGATACGCCGGGCACGTAGAAGCTGTGGGAATTTCGTGGGAAGAAAGCGCGGGAAATTTATATATCGAGTCGCCATGACAACCGCGGCGTTCCGAGATAAGGAGAAATCGTGACCAGATTGCGTGTACGGGCTCGGGTGTTTAAGTGAAAAATGCGTACGGTGGCTCGCATATAACGCAATACGTTCGGTTTTTAAATCAACTGACGTATCAACTGACCACCGAGATCAGTTTAAAGATCCAATAGGTTTGGATTAGAACGATTTGAATCTCGTTCAGTTTCGTGGACGGCGAGGTTCAAATCTCGATCTGCGATTGCTCGAGTTCTCGTCTCTACAAGCATCTGTGTCGTGATTCTCGTTTATCTCGACGCGTAATCAGACGTTAGACGCACTCGAGACGAGAACATAGTTTTGTTCCCGCAATTTGCTCGCACGAGATTTCGTCCAGATAGGTTTACGAAAGTGGAAAATTTTCGTAATTGTTTTGAAATTGATTTCATTCACGATGTGACCGTTACAACTAGATTTTGGCAGAGTTGTGAGAAATTTGAAGGTGTAAATGTATAAAATATTCAAAATATTCTTCTTCTTCTTCTTCTAGTATCTGGTAGCAAAATGTAGCAAAATTCCATTAATTGTATTGACAAAGTTTGAAAACAATTCGAAAACATGTGCAGTAACACAGTTAATATGTAATATGATAGTCGTCTTAAATGTATAAATTATTTTGATAGTGTCTCTTTGCTGATAAAATTTCAAAATGTCTCGCACAACGAACATGATATTTCTCTAACCAGCGGTATGTCTTAACAACAAAACAGAGAGAGAGGAAAAAAAAACACGTAAATAACGATCGAAACAGACCAGGGAAGAAAACAAGGTTTGAACATTCGAATGAAGTATCTTTTTAAAAACGTATTTCCGTGTTTTTCTGTTTGTTTCTCTTAGCGCGCCAAGTGACTCTTGTCGTTAACGCGCGCGCGTAACACGCACACATGTTCCTCGTTCTCGTTCGACTCCATTGTTCTCAGAAAATCGCCCTTTCGATCGTTTGTTTTCACGTTGACTCTTCGTTTCCATATCTTTAAAAAGAAAGAAAAAAAAAAAAAAAAAATACACGTGCTCCTCTTTGAATAGCAAGCATCGAGTAACCGCGTTTAAACGAGAAAGATGAAAAACAGGCCACTAAATGCGACAGAAAGAGAGAAAGAGAGAGCGGGGAGGGGTGGCTGGCCATCCATAGGGAAAAATGTGAAAGCCACATTTTCACCCATTGTCGCGCGAAACCGCCTTTTAGCCTTGCAACGATCGCGAGGATAAGTGTTGTTCGGATTTCATTCCCGACCCGGGCTTTTCACGGTCGTCCGCGAAGGATTATTATTTCTGCGCGCAGCGCGCAATAGGTATTGTTAACGTTAGACGCTCGAGTACGTGAAAGGTTTCGATAGGAAGAGCATTGTCGCATTGTCGCGACTCTCTGTGCGGTCCGATGGTACATGCGCGTCCACTTTGTTCGCGCTGGGGTGGTTTCAACTGTTTCAAAGCGGACCTCCATTTAGTTGGTTGTCATTCAAGGATCGCGTTAATCCTTCGGCCTTTTCATTTGTACCGCTTGTACCGTTTGTCCTTTCCTTTTCTACCTCAGTCAAGCAAAACTGCCGACTAAGGAAGCAGACCGTGTTTAAATTTTAAAGTACAGCGAAATATTTGAATCGGGTTGACTCTAAACCAGGAAGATTAGCCTGCGTGCGGAAATGTCGATTTATCTGAGAAACTCTTTCCTCTAATTTCCTAAATTTCGTTGAGACTCGAAAGCAGTCTCAAATGGAAAAAAAAAAAATGTTATTGCATTCAATCGCTCGTTTTTCATAGAACGTTTTTTTCCGCATTTGATTTTGCATTTTGCAAATTTTGTATTTTACTCCCTAAACTGCTCTCCGTTACAAAGTAACGATGCTCCGCTTTGCGTCGGTTAACCTTTTAAAGTCAATCGCGGCGAACTGCAACAACGCAACGACACGGGAAACGCAATCGTTCATTCGTCGACGCGATAATTTTTCCTCGCGATTCCGCAATTAAATAAGCTTGCTTTCAGCGCGACACTTCTTTGTGTCCGTTCCGAGGGAGATTACACACAGGGAGACAAATTAAATTACGAGCGGCAAAAAGTATACTCGGAGCCGATACCTCGAACGTACTTTACGTACTGATACACCTATCTCGCATCATTTGTGATCGAGAGCATTACTCGCGGACGATTCGAAGGATATAAACCGCGTCTCCTGCACACGTTCCGCTTAATTGCACATCGCGGGGTTGTACACACGTTTATCATCCGGTGGGGGAGGGGGGAAGTATAATCCGTAAAGGAGCTGCTTACTCGTTACGTTCGAATTAATAAAAGCTGCTCTAAATTATACCGGTTCCAGCGACTGTCGATTTGCTCGATTTGATCGTGCGAGCAACGAAAAGAAAAATAAAAGAAACATTGAGCCGAGCGTGTTTTAAACAAGAATAAAGTGGAGGGTGGAGGTTTGTTTTCCATCGATGTTTCCATCGGTGTTGTGTCTGTACAAACACTCGTCTCTCCGGATTGTTGCGTCGTTGGAAATCGCTTTAAGCGGATTACACCGCGGACTCAAGCATTCGCGTTAATTTAACAATCGTCCAGGGACGAACCGCGAACCCTGCCGCGACCGCTCATGATTTATTTTTTCATTTTTCTGCGTTTTTGTGTATTCGGTTCGTAACGTGAAATCTTTCCTCCTGTTCGTAATGATCAGCTGGAAATTTTGTTAGCGAACATTTAACGTGTTAAATTAAAAATTAAAAATTTTTATTGGCGAAATTGAGTTCCTGATATAACAGAGAAATTACGAAACTCAATAAAAAGAGAGTTTTGCATTGATAACATTGTATTCAGTCATAAAACTGTTTCCCTTCTACAATGTGTCCAGTGTAACGAACGAATTCTACTTTTTGTCCAACCAAATACTAGAGAAAACATTATGTAAATTCTCCACAAGAATAAAAAAATCTCGACGCGACGAATTAGACATCCATAGACACAATCGAAAGAAAGAGAAAAAACTCACTCAAAGCAACTGTTCTGACTTTTTTGCCACAAAATTTTATCGATACGCAAACATTTGAATCAATGCAACCAGGTCAGTACCAGACAACGCCACTCCTACTCGAGGTCTACCCCACGCCCCCTCGCGAATCACGTGACCCAAATCAACCAATCGCTAATTTTCGTTGCACCTGAAGAGGTCTAATTTTCTGGGTTACCCCCGCTAAAATCACTTTGAGTGATAAAAAGAGACAGAGAATAAAGTCTCTGGAGTATAAATTTCGTAATTGGACGATTTTAATCGCCGATCGGCCTCCGATGGGAGAAACGACCCGAGCCGTTCTTACAAACTAGCGATCGGCAGCGAAACTTTGACTACTCTATCCTCGGTGTGTCGTTGAACTTTGGGCCAAGTCCAAAAACTTTTGGATCGTTGGCGTGCAAATAAATTGAATTTACGCTCTATTGGCAATCTCTCTCGCGCCCGTAATCCGTCGTTAACGCGAACACGGGCTCAGCCGTTTCTTGAATTCTTCCTCAGTTGGCTCTCCCCCTCGAAATTTGATTTCCCCGAGATTAATATTTATCACTCGTAGTAAGCGTTACGAATTTTCGCTACGTCGCAGTCACTGTGATAGAGCAAACTTTTAGGATTTACCATACCAACTTTGTTTCAATCCGAAAATTGGCGATAGACACTCGTACCGTTGTGTGTTTTCTTTCTTTTTTCGGTGAAATTCGATCTTGCGCAATTTCGAATTACTCCGCGGGTAGATAAAAACACGAGGCAGCAGTTTGTTAGTTCATCGAGCGAGACCGCGGTAGCTCGAGGGGAAAAGGAATGTTTCTCGATCTGGCGAACGAGGAAGCGCATCGGGGTCTATCGCTGCCCTCAATTAACGCGTTATCCACCTCAATATCGAGAAAGTTCGTTGACCTCGGAGTCACAGCTCGCGCACGTTGAACGATATCTGCGAGTGTGTCGTGCATCGACCATTGCCATTTTTCGTAGTTGCCAATTTGACATAGGAAGACGAAGATGTCAATATTTATCTCGAGCTTTTTATGAATCCACGAAATACGCGAAATGTTGAAATTAAAGTATTTACGCAACAATACAAAATTCCATAAAAATCGACGTACAGTTCACGACGTGCGCTCGCAAAATCTTCGTAACGTTTCACCCTCGAGCGAGTCGCGAGGGGTGCGCAACATCGATTAGAATCGTTTCAACGAGAAGAGTCACCCCCTAGCTGCGACGATACGGTTCTGAACAAAGAGCCTCGCCGATCTCGCATTCACATGGCACGCGTGCGCTCGCATAAAGTGGTGGCTCCCTTCTCGCGGCGAAGGACATCGACGTTGCTCGTGTAAAGGGAATAACTTACGTCGAGAGAACTCCAGTCACGAGGGCCAATGTTCTTTCCCTCTTTTACCACCCTGAATCGCTAATAGAGGCGAGATCATCGTGGGATGGCGCCGTCCGTCCAATTTTTCCGATGGTCTTCTTGGGAGGCTGACTCGAGACATGGTTCAGGAATACGCATTTTACTCTTTCGAGTGACGGTTCTTGATCAGGAAGATAATGGATGTGGGACTTTCTCAGTGATCAAACGACGAACTGAGATCGGATATTTGTGGTGTTATGTGGGAGGATTTTTAGCACTAGAAACTAAGATATAAAATTGTTACTATAGTACGTACAGTTGTATAATGCAACAAAAGACTCAAGTATTATGCATTTTACGAAAAATCATTCGAACCGAATTGGTTCGACTGAGTTAAGAATATGTTTATATGATATTATCACTGAAAGTGATTTTCAGGTGCAACGCTAATGCAACGAAAATTAGCGATTGGTTGATTTGGGTCACGTGATCCGTGAGAGGGCGTGGGGTAGATTTTATTCTAGCTGTCTTTTGGTCTAATCTGGAATGTACTAACTTTCCACTGAAATTTAAAACTCTTGTTCGAAAAAAACAGAAAAATATTTTTATAAAACTACGTACTACGTAACTCATTGTACTTTTCACAAACGTACATCCGAGTCTTGGTTCAAACATCGAATTTCTATATCAAACCGCCTTGAAATGAATCTCGCTAAGGATCATTAAGCAGCTCGCCAACTTTCGTTTCATTCCACTCGATCGATTGTTAAGAAAAAAGAGAGGAAAAGAAACGAAAAATCTTGCCAACCACCGAAGCGTAACGTTTTAATTGCACCGTTAGATTCGTTGGAGTGGTCCGACGAGTCGAAAAATTTCTTTGCCCCGTTTCCGGACGAACGAACGGAAGGTTAAACGAAATTCCGCGCGGTCACCGCGAACAAGTGGATTCTCTCTTCCCTCTTTGCGCGTATGCAGAGAACTTGGCACGTGGATTCGCGTTCCGTTCGAACGGAAACGATTCAACCGATGCCAAAACGAGTCGTGCACGTGCGCGTGCACGTTTCCGATCCAACGTTTCCGCGTGTCGCAGCGAAAACCAGTGCCACGTGTAAACCCGCTCGGTGATTTATCCTTCGCAGTTGAAATTTTAATACCACTTCGAGGTTACTGATTTCCGTTTAACGTTTCCGGCTTGTCTTTTACTCTTGCGAAATTTTATTCTTAATCGTTCGAGTAGCGTCATGCAGCGCGATCGCTCTGTTCAGATTCGCGCGTTCGTCTTTCGATTATAACGCCGATCACCTTTTTTTCACTCGCAAACCATGTGCGTAAATAGGCACTTTTACTTTATCTACTCTTGAAAAACGGTGAAATCGGAACGGGAATTTTGCTAATTTAGCCAACAAGCGTCAAGTAACGTCCAAATCCATTTTAGATTCGAGTTAGTTGCTAGTTTGAAGTGCCGAGGTTAGACGTCTGTGTCTAACGTACAATTTCTGTCTCGAAGGCAAGAGGTCTTGAGTTATTTGTGAACACGTCTGTAGCTGGTGTATCGCTCGTGATACGTTGCCGGTGCTCGATGTAAAAGCAAGACGTGGGTCCATTCAGTCCTCCGACGATGGGAGATCTGAGGATCGTTGGTCACACACAAGCGACTCGACAAAGCGAAGTCAAACAGCTCGACGACAGCTTCGTTTCGCGAGGAGAAGCGTTCAGAACACGAATGCTCGTCCGTAGGTAGGATCGACGATAACATCGTCCGTGTCATCGGACGTCTTGAACCTTTCAGAACGCGAAGCCCGATACGCCGAACCAACCGAAGCGTTGGAACACTCGGCACCGAAAACTTTTACGTGTGTGCGCGGTACGCGTTGAAATTTCATTTACAAAGTATCATTGTCACACTAGCTTGTAACTTGTTGCAAATTCTTATTACTATAGGATGGGCCAAAAGTTTCTTCCCTTCTTGTTCCTTTTTTTAAACATCGGAATGTGAGAGAAAACCAATTTCATTTGTTTTAAATATCTTTGGCCCACCTTCGACCCTATTATATGGATTGCGAGTTTTTATACATTCGTGGGAAATTCGCAGACGCAAAGTACAGCAGGATGTGCAGAAATATGGATCTACAACAATCGTTGAAAAGATCACAAGTTCCGTTCGTGAAACGCAAAGTTGTGCAAAAATCCACAGACTACCAACGAAATTTTGAAAATTGTCCCATACAACACACACGGTATTATTGCACATTCGCAAAAGACTGATTGGAATAATTCCCTCGCAAACTACTGCACATTTGAAACGAACAATCGATAACCAAATGTCCGAGCTGTCCCCGAAGGTGCTGTAAAAATCGGAGAGTACAAGTTTCGATAGTCGTTCAACGACAAAAGAGTCAGGCGATTTAATAACTCGGGCTCGCGCGAGTGATAGAACTGGGCGATTTCACAAACGCGAGAAGCGAGCGCGTTAATGATTAAGCTCGATTAACACCGGTTTATGATAGGCCAGCTAGGTGAAATTGGACTTTCAGAACGGTTGAACGCGCAATAGAGAGAGAGAGAGAGAGAGAGAGAGAGCTGCGTAACGATCCCTCCTGTTCTTCGCCTGAGAGAGATAACGCCGACTATCTTGAACCGCGTCCGCTTTTCCAGTCCAGTCTCTCTTTTGTCTCTCCTCTTCTCCCTTGTCCTTTCTCTCCCTCCCTCTCTCTCTCTCTCTCTCTCTCTCAGCTTGTTTTCCCCGCTCTTCTTTAGCAATTAGCGCCCGATCCTTTTCTCCGGCTCGTTTCCCCGCTTATTTTCCACGGCGAATCTTTCCCCGGGAATCACTTTGTCCTCTGCTTTTATTTTCTAAATTGTCCCGTTGTCGCTTTTTTTTTTTTTTTTTGTCTCGCGTATTTAGGATCACACGATCGTACGCAGAGTCGTGTTTTTTTTTTTTTTTTATTTAAATAATTAAAGAGATTCGTTTCATCCATCAAGCGATTTATATAATACAAATGAAACTTTATATAATATTTACGTGCGTCACGCGCTTTATACTCATTTCTGCACAAATTTCCAAATTTCCAAATTTTAAATGAGTGAAATTCGAAAATTAAAAATTAGATACTGTTTCGTAAAAAATTTAAATTTAATATTATAAACGGGACCAATTTGCTCGGGACCAAGTCCTCTCTATGCAAGGAGCATAATTGAAAAATATAACTTTTAATGAAATAGGGTATGTAACCGAAAAGCGTATAAAAAGTAGAGCTGCCTCTTTCTTGCTGCAAATGGAGCTTCGTAAGCTCCTAAATATCCTAAACTTCGAAATTCCCAATTTTTGTTATTTGACATACTTGTGTTATCACTTGTGTCGTATAATACGTCGTGCAAAGTTATCGGATATGTTAGAGAGTCGCTTACAATTAGTTTTCCCGATGAATTTATATCGCGAATAAATCATGACTTGCTTTTTCTTTCAAACGTCGTCCTTCTGACGTAGTTTTCTAATTATGATAATTTGGGGAAATTATCTGTTAATGTTAATTTCTGTTTTTAATCGCGTTTAATCGTATTATTTGTCGCCCAGCAGAGTACTGTAATTGAAGTGTTATTACGTATAATAGTATTAAGTATAATTTGCAAAACTACCTTTTCATCTTTTCAATTGCACATATGAATTTTGTAACGTGCCTGCGAAGGTAACAAAATCGCTGTTACATGTATGTACGATTTGATATTCAATCAGTTTCTTCTTATCGCAAAACAACTTTGTTTCAAGCTTAAAGATCGATTGACTTTTCTTCCAATGCCGATCATTTTCCACACTCGCTCGAGTTTTTTTTCTCGTTTCGAACGAGCTCATTTTCTCCCACTTTTCTGAGTACATACACATCTACGCGCGGAATTGAGATCGAGCAATCGCGAGACGTAGGTATCGCGTATTTGTCAAACGTGCAGGTAGAGCACAGAATAAACTCACCTACTGTGTGAGTTTGAATTAAATTAGGAATAGGAAAATGGCAAATACGAGGTAGTTTATTTTCTTCGCGTAACTCGTCATTACTCGGAGAGTAATAATTTCCTGGTAACGACTGGTTCACGAAAGTATTTAAAACTTGAACGATATTTACTTGCAACGGAGATGGACGCAGGATGTCCGTTGAGAGAATTGGTCGTTCGTAATCCTCATATACCCCACGTATCATACGTATTTAAAGAAATTTAAAATATCCATTACCCTGGAAACATTCTGTGTTCGTTTCCACTGCGAGCGTGTCGTGTTTTAAATACTTTCGTGCACTCAGTTAACGCTAGAACCATCGACGGAAAAGTATAATATTTGTATCGAAGAAATAAAGTGCAAGGTACGAGGAAAAGTCAAGAATACTCGTATAAGCTTCTAATCCCCCGGTCTGCCGTCCAGGGGATTTTCTTTCCTCCCGGTTTCTCGTGCTCTACTCTCCCCGGGTCGCTCGGTCTCGTTCGTTAGCCCCGCTGTTGGCCGTTTATGACATGCACGTGCACGCACGCGCGTGCACGCCGAGTGCAAGGTCCTAGCATTGACTCCGGACACACGCGCCGGTTCGAGTAAATTGCACAAGCGGCGCTCTCTCGTTCGCCGGCCCCGCTTCTGGCCGCGGATCCGCTCTCGTTTCGATGCGTGCCCACGCGCCAGCCCGTGTTCCGCGGACGATTAATCGCGCATCGGAACTCATCGACGTGTAACATCGGCACGGAGTTTGACCGAGCCGTGAAATATCGCGTTGACCGTGCGATATTTCGAACGCTGTTTCCTCCTCCTTTCTCAATATACTTGAGAATTTCTTCTCTGATAGTTGAAATTTTCTCTCAATCTCTTCACGATTTTGGCCGCATTAACTCGTGGACAGTTAATTTAAAGAGTCCTATAAAAAAACTACTTCCGTTATACTTTGCTAAATTTGCTAACCAGAAAATACATCCCAAATGTCACAACGCGAGTAAAAGGTACAACTAAAATTAAAGATTCGTTAACCTCTTGCCACGCACGTTGAGAATTTTTTGTCCGAAATTGCAACATTTTCTCAGTTTTAAGTAACCCAGGCAGCAAAACAAACGATGAGTTTGTCACTGCTTAATCATTTCTATCCAGTGATGTCATACCGACGAGTTCAAAAGAAAAAGAAAACGGCGAATTATTGTATGCGATTTGGTCACTCGTTATGGTCCGCGAATCAGTCGCCAGCGCAACGGGTTAATCGACTCACTTTCGAGACAGCAAAGTATCGCCTAAAAACGCAAAATTTTTTTATTTCTCCCTTGTCACAGTCGCGATTGTCAAGTTTTATTTTTGTTCTCAGAATCTTTGCGTGGATTATCATTTTTAATACAGTACAGACTATTGATTAGAACGTTCCGAATGCTTTTCGATCGTACGCAGTGATTCTACAGCAGACCTTTTTCTTTCTTCGCTTTGCGATCGAGGACGACTTACATCGAGCAATGCGATGGTAACGAAAGTTGATTTGTACGAGGAGAGCAGTCGAGAACGCGTCAACGCGTTGACGTCTGACAACGAGGAATTCTTCAGCGTCGTGTTAGCGTCACCTAACAGTCATATGGAAGTGCTGTCTTTAGGCTAGCTCGTGATTAACATTTACACCGCGTAATTAATTCATTCGAGTTCTCTTTGGAAGTTTCAATCCCAACTTCGAACAGGATCCTCTTCTTACGTCTTTTGGATCTTTTAATTCTAAAAGTTTCGAATTTCTTTGCGTCTTTTTGTGTCTTTAAAGACACGTTCTCGGTTCTTTTTATATTTTATTTCAATTTCAAATGCTCAATGGATTGTTACTTCTCTCGAAACCTCACGGACAATGTAAATTTCAATTGGAACAGTTTGACGCGCTCCTCTGTTAAAGTATTAATAAGCGTTCTTACATTTTGTATTCTATTTCTCAACATTCTTAAACTGCGTCTATCACACGCATAGAATGAGTTCAACGTTTCGTCGGGCTTTAGGTAAAAATAAACGCACCGAGGTATTGACGTTGAACTAGGCACGACACGGGATCGCAAAGGGTTAATAATATTCCGCTCCTCAACTACAAAGAAACGTCTGTCTTTGGCAAATACCGTCCCAGTGACGGTATTTAATATTTTCATGCAATCGTAGTATTTTATATAAGAAAACAATAATCATGTCTCGAAGTTTTTTATTATATTAATAAATTTTTTTAGATTATTTCCTTATATTTTTCCTTCGACAAAAAGACATCTTTTGTTTAATTTATCTTTATCTTTATGATTAAGATTTTTATTTTATTTAACTTTTTAAATCAAAGAGAAATTACCGTAAAAATTTATCTCGCGATTATATTTCGTATTCGGAGTGTTCCAGGAACTCTATCACGCGATCATTGTATTTTTACAGTAACGCAGTAAGTCACGAAAGTATATCATCTTCCCGTAATCGCTCCGAACGATTCATATCTTTCCACGATGAAAAATTCCAAAATTCGTGTCAACGAGAGTATCGATCTCTCAGAGATCATTTCTCCGTGATATTACCGCGACACGTGATATTAACAGCATTGAAACAACCTGTCACATTTAAAAAACAACCATCTAGAAAAAGATAAATAACTGTCACGTATATTTTGATAATCGTCAGATAAATCGTTCCGAATCAACGTCGAGCGTTCGATCGAGTTGTCGGGACGAGAAAGAAGTCAGTCTGGCTTGCAAAGTCGGAGGATCGCAGTCGTTTCGAGATTCTGATCCGGTGGAAAGGAGAGATTCGCAGGTTAATTAATAAAAAGCAGCCGGAGACGAGTCGTCTGTTTCGCCGATAAACACTGGAACGAATCATTTCGTTCCGATCCTTCTCGGTGAGTCAATCCTCGGGAAAGCCACTGCCCTCGCCTTTAAATCATCTCGCGAGGGAACTCGCGTTGCGTTTCCTCGTTTCGATTGAAAATCTTCACCGTGCCGATTGGTTCTGGGAAATGGGAAAAACGACCGAGTATCGATCGAGTGATTTTTATCGCTATTGTTGACGCATGTATTCCTCTTTTCCTTCTTCGAGCCAGGAAAACGTGGACTAATCAATTTTCGTTATAATTGAGTCGCCTCACTTTGTTGTACTTTCGTTGGTTTCATATCGATCAGATTGCAGATTTTCGATTTCAAAATTCGACAATGATTCAATTTGAAACTGTTACAATTTGAATCACGTCCGTTAATTTCGAAAATGTTTACACAAATTGTCAACTATGTTCTTTCATTGATATATTAACATATAATATATAATACATAATATCACGACTGTACGTAATCGTAAATTTCTATCAATCGCGTCGATTTTACGTATTAAACGGAATAGAAATTGCAACGAATCATTAATCACGATTGTAAATTTACGTTGGTCATCAATCTCTTTTTCTTCAAAGTCCAATCGTACGCGATTTATCGTAATCTTCCGTTAAACTTTCTCGAAACGACGTCTCCAGACACGCACCGATCTCTGATACTCACGTAGTAGTCGCACGTAGAGTGTCTGTTGTTGGGTTAATATAAACGTTTGCAAAGTAAAAGTAGTGCTGTTCTTTCTTTTTTCTTTTTTTCCTTTTTTTTCTTTCTCTCTTTCTTGCGAGAAGTTCTTTATTTTTCTCCTGGAACGAGATCGAATCGCTGTTTACTAGTAATTTCTGTAATTGATCGTCCGTTTATTATGCGACGAGGACGGCGATTAAGCGCAACAAAGTAGGCCCCGAATAATTTATAATCGATAATAGCAACCTGTTCGCGAACCTGTTTTTCTCGGCGTGCGTGTGCTCGACGCACGGTGTGTCACGCTGTAACCGGCGAACGTTTAACCGGCCGATTATATTTTAATTACGCCGGACTTTTACATTCTGTCGCGTTTAATAGCTTCCACGTAAAATCCAGTTGCATATTGAATCGTAACAGGCCGCGTCGCTCGGTAACGAGCGACAAAGAGAGGAGGCGCTTCAGCCGAAAATAAGCCCCGCGGGATCTTCGAGAGAGTTGAATCGCGCGACGATTTCTGTCGATTCCCGGGAAACGGAAGCTTGTCGAGAACGCTATATTGAAACGATCGAAGGATTTTACGCTTTTGCTGAACTTTCTCGGTCAGTTGGTGGATCCAAGTTTTATCTTCTTTCATCCGACAGTTATCAACATTCCCCCCCTTTTTTTTTTCTCCATATTGAATTTCTCGTTGCGTTTCGTTCCGACACGATGCACTGGCCCTCCTATGGTGTACCACTTCGAGAAACTCGAAGTCGAAAAATACGCCGGTCGATAGTTCCGCTCTCGGGAGCGGTTTTCGAGCGTGGTCTCTGGTGCCTTTCGAGAGAGGAGCCCCGGCATCGATCCCGGACGCGAGACTGGTCCAGCGGCGAGAGGGGAGAGATCGCCGATGAGAGACGGCTACCGAGACCCGAGTGAGGACGTGCACTCTCGCAGGCAGCTGCACCATCACCTGCCTGGCAGCTGGTTCACCCGGCCAGACTCTCTGCCCGCGGCCTCTGCCTCCGCTCCGCCGAGCGAATTTCGACCAGACGGTCGCAACCTTCGCTGCGAAAAACTGCCAACAACCACGACGATCGAAACTCTCGATCGACGCGCGATCGCACGTTCTCACGAAGTCGAACGAGTGCTCCGAGCATTCTCATTAACGTTACATTGACGTAGTTTCTTTTTTCTCTCTCTCTCTCTCTCTCTCTCTCTCTCTCTCCTAATCGTCACCCGAGTGTATTTTAATATTCATTCACGTTGGAACGCATGCTGAGTCATGCGATACCACTGACTAGTTAAAACTGCAAGATCACTCTTTGTACGTCAAGAAATAAAGTATCGAAAGGAAAAATTCGTTTGACGCGTGCCGAGACAACTTCTATCAACGTAGTTAGTCTATTTTCTGTGCAAAAAATGTAAGCTGCAGGTGAAATAATTTTCTACATTTTTTATTTAATTTTGAACGTAGGATATTCTTCTGTTAATTACTCTTTTCTGGAATTAGTTGGATTCGAGTATTCAGTCTGGGATCAACAAATTTTCAAACTCGATCTTCTCGAGAACGAAGCCTTAAATCAAAAAAAGTTTTTTTTTTCTTTTCTTTCGACGTGGAATTATTTCTTGTGGAATCGCCTCTTGACACGATTTCAAAAACACCCTGTATGTATATATATATATATACACATTTATATATATAATGATGGACAGAAGAAGGTTTAATATCTGTATTCGTTCATATGACGTTTAAGAATCAATAACCTTCGTATACATTTTTTATTCGTTTATGCGCGTTTTACAATATCACTTGCTTTTTTCTGCTCGTACGCAATCGGACCAACTTACGTCAGAAGATCGACTCTCGCAGTTCGAAGGCTTTCGGAATCGCCAGACAAACGGGATCCAATTCATCGCTCTCAATCTCTGTCTGAGGATTCCAGAAATTAATTCGAGAAAAATCTCCTATTGTCCGCGGTGGGATCGCGCTCTACCCGGAACCTCTCTGATCGATCGATTCTACCTGGAGAACGATAGAAAATGCGTGTCTTCTCGTATCGAGAGGCTGAAGCTCAGAGCTGGATGACTTCGCTCTCGATGTCTCTGTTTGATATTTCCGATTTTCGTTCGACAGCAAACAGACGTAATCGTTAATTCGTCACTTCGTTGCGAACAAATTGGCCGAACTTTAGACAGAGGACCTCGTGCGATGAAATCTATAAATCATCGTCAAGGTGATCGTTACTCGTCCCGAGGTTTTTACTTATGGATTTTATTCCGTTCTTCCCGGGCACGTTGATAACGCTCGTTCGCGTTACGTTTTTGCGAGCGTAATTTAGAAAGTGGGACGTAGAAACGTTCTGGGGAAACGGGAGTGGAAGAATTTCGAGCAGTCGCTCGCTGGTTGCTTCGCGCGGCGTAGATAAGATAAATTACGATCGATGTTTCCTATTCTGCGTTGCAGAATCTGCCGCAATGTGCTCGCACATAACACAATACGTCGTGTGCACACGTGTACTTCACGTCTGCTCAGTTCGATATTTGCTCGCGACTTTGTGCTAGGCTCGATGGAGGGGAAAAATATCCCCGTTTATTAACGCTTATTACATGTCTAAGATGATTCGCCGCATTGTACACCGATATTGCAGCAAGCATCTTGCAATTTCTACGCGCGTGTATTCTCAGATTGCCTTTTAAATGCTAACAACAGTCGTTCGTCGTCACGGTGTCCTCGTTGCAACGAAATTTCAAAATGTTTTACGTAACGCGAACACTTTCGCGAGCTATACAGCGATGTTGTAAAATTAAATCAGTCCCAACGCGCTTCATTGTATTCGAAGTACTAACGAAGAGAAGCTGCGAATCAGTCCAATTAATCGAGTCGAAACGGGCGAAGTCGAAGAATTAACGAAGAACGGAGTGGATCGGTCCGCAGGTGGTCCGCCGGCGTTAACCAGGAAAAAGAGACCGTTTCGTCCGACGAAGTGAGCGAGATCGATCGGTTTTCGTCGGACGTCGCTCCACGTGACGCGATATCGATTGAAAATTGAAGAAAGGAAAGGAAAAATGAAAGAAACACCCTGTATACCGGGTTGGAATATGTGCCACGGACGTATAATCTTTTAATTTACGAGAAAGTCTGCCAGATGGACAGGTGATACCGCAGCTGCTGCTGCTGTTGCTGCTGTGGCCAAGCACGCGACTCCTTATCGTCGTCTCACATGGTGCCGTTCCGAAACTCGCGCCGTCATCTCCTCCCTTCGCCGCCTTTTTCTCTCTCTCTCTCTCTCGTTTCTCGCGAAAAAAGAAGGCGGCGGAGCCTCCGTTCTCCGTCAAGTGCGTAGAAAAGCAACGGCCAGAGCGGCCAACGTTTTTGCATACATACGCGTACGCACACAATCTGGAAACTTGTCACGCTCCAGATACGCGCGCTCCTTCATCCTACTAAACTGGATATTCCGACTGGATGAAAGCAATATCGTGGCGTACGGCTCCTCGGCCCGACACTGGAAACTGCGGCTCGATCCCGACCGGACCGAAGTTCCTTCGCGAAAAACGGTTACGCTCGCTCGTCTCGTGTGAAACAAACTCGAACGAGGAGTCTCGAAGATCTGGTTTGGGAGAGGATAGCGGCGAAACGGCGGCACAGTCTTCTACGCGCGGGGAAACGAGTTTCGCGAATCGGAGAGTCGCGCGCGTGTGCATTTTTATCAACTGACGCGTGAAACTGACGCGTCGGAGAAACTTGTTTTTCACTTGAGGGGAAATGTTCGAGTCGATCTAAAAGTTGCGACGATCGTGTTGATTAGGGGCGGAAGGGTGCTTTGATGGAACTTAATGATGGAAAATTGCTCGAGCTGGAATATTCTCGACTCGCGCAGGAGCAAAGAAAGAGTTTCTTTCTCCCTCGCGTGGAAATAATTTGTCTCCTCGGTGAAGACTTCCAATCGTAAATAGAAGCTTCTAATCCAAGGGCCATTTTTTCCTTCGCGTGAAAAGGAGATCGTTGACCAGTCCTCCGTTTCCAGTCATAAATGGAAACGCTTTTCGAACGCTGCGAACTTTCCCCTCGAGCAGAGGCCGAAATGTTTCGAAACGACCGCGCTTTCAAATCGGAACGATCGTTTCATTTTTTCCACGCGTGAAAACGGATCGAATGGCAGCGCGGCGAGAGTTTCCTGCGTGCAGCCTGGAAATTATATTTTATCGTCACCCCGCGCGGTCGGAGTTAAACCACCTACATGACAGGAAGCCGGCGGAGCATGTGTTGCGGGTATTTCCGGTGCGACGTCTCCCCTGCGTGCGCCCCACCCCTCGTGACTTTTCACTCGTGTTTGCACGCTCGCGGTTGCAGCTGCTCCGGAGAAAAATGTTGCTCGATGCCTCGCGTCTATACTTTTTTCTCTCTTTCTCTCTTTCTCTCTTTGTGTGTGTGTGCTTCTCTCCGTAGATCGTCCCTGCACGCGTGAAAATAAACTTTTGACGACCGACAGGAACTGGCGAGATCCTCTTTTTCGCTTTTTCTTCTTTCTTCCCCTCGGAATTTCTCCCCGTTTTTTAAATTTAATTTAATTCAGATCAATTCAGAGCTTTGATTTCGAGGGGGGAGGGGTGACGGATATCGTTCCGCTCGATAAAAGTTCTCTCTCCTTTGTAAGAGAAGTTATCTTTGGCGAAGAATTTCTCAACAATCCACTTTGAAACTTGAATTCCTCGCGAATGTTGTTTCCTCGAACGTGGAAACGTTTTCTATTTAGAGAAAGATGGCCGATCAAACGATCGTTTGCACCTTCCTTCAAGATTTCGGTCCGCGGAAGGAATTCCTTTCCTCGAAAGTCCCTCTATCGCGCTGCGACTTGGAAAAAGAAATTTTTCGAGAGTGATTAATTTGGAACAGAACCGGACAGTCTTAGAAAAAATAACGCAGACAGCCGGGGGAGGAAGAATTTTTCATTAACCGACTTCGAAACTATTGTTGTTTAAACAACGTGGTAGCTCGCAGCAGATACGCCGAGTTTCGCCAGCGAAATTTATCAACTAATTGGGGGAGTAAACCGTTCCCTTCCTGCAACGAGTGAAAAACCAGAGCAGAAAGAATATAAACGGGGGAAAAAAATACAACAAAGTACGCAACAGAGTCGAAATAAAAGTTAAAAGAGAGAGCAAAAAAAAAAAAAGGAAAAATTGGGTGTAATAATTTAACTGGCAAATATTTGAAGGATCATTGGCATTAGGTATCGCGTGGCGTGCGGTTATCGATGTAAAAGATAAATATTGCTCTTTGCACTTTTTCATTCCGGCCAGCGAGCTGCAACGAAAACTGCCCGGTTTATACACGGAAATACAATTTCGACAAATTCCTCTCTGCCGTGTAGCCACTTACACGCGTGAGAGCGTGTGTGCGTGCGCGCACGGTACATTCCGCATTGGTGGAAAAACTGAAAAACTGTCGCGTGCCTGTGCGACCGCCTCTATTAAAACCAACGATTTAACCGTGTTCGATGAGAGGGCGGAAAAAAAAGGCGAAACTGGTGAAATTGCGTTTTTCCCGATCATGAGAGATTAAAACACCGCGCGCGCCAACACTCGTCGCGTTATTTCGTTCATAGATTCGATTGAAAAAAAGAAAAAAAAAGGCGAAACTTCCGATCGCGAGTTCGAGTTGATTCTTTTTGATGAATTTTGGAGGTGTATGCAGTGGTGTGTGATTCCTGGTAGAATTATGCTTCGAATTACGTCGAAGTTGGGTGAATTTGGAGGGAGTTTAAATTCCCGTTTGACGGGAGGAAAGGAGCAGCATCTCACAAACTGCGACAAGCGAGACAATGAAAAGATTTTTTAAAAAGAAATCTTCCTGATAGGACTCGATTGAGTAATTCGAGAATTACTCTGAATTATTGTGGTCTTCAGTAGGTCAAGAGTTATTAATCAGTCTAGTTTAGCTAGTTACACGGCTCTGCGGTCGTTCTCGTTTCTTCAAATTTCCCACGAATCCCGAGAAACAAAACCTAGCGTTTTTACCCAGAAGCAATTGTTCTGACTAGGAAATGAAGACGACTTTCTTGCCACAGAATTTTATCGATATGCAATCATTTGAATCGACAGAAAACAAATTGCAGGCGCGATCGCTCAGTACCAGACAACGCCACTCCTACTCGACGTCTATCTCACGCCCCCTCGCGAATCACGCGACCCAAATCAACCAATCGCTAATTTTCGTTGCATCAGCGTTGCACCTGAAGAGGCCCGATTTTCTGGGTCGTACCCCCGCTAAAATCACTGTCAGTGATAGTACCCAATCTACTCATTCACTTATTCACAGCGACAGCGATTAAAATTCGAAAAATATTTCCCACGCAACACGCAACACGCGGCGATGTCTGCGCGAAAAAAATGTTCGACGATAAGCTGTATATAGCTGTAGCTAAAGCCACTGCACCTTGCCCAGGAGGACCAGCTCGTCGGTTTATCTCGACAAAGAGGGAGGGGGAGGGAGAGACGTTGAATTCGGAGGTTTGCTCGAGGAGGGTTGAAATCGGCTTTAGAGTGCGTGTAGTGTTTGCACGTGTTACCGACTGCATCCCTCTGCACACACTGTTCCACCCCTATCTAGAACCGGGAGAGAGAGTCAAGAGTGAGTAGTAGTGGTGAGAGAGAACGAAAGAGAAGGGGAAATACGTGTTTCTCGTTCGAATAAATTTCCGCGACCACGCTCGATATCCGTCGATCGAAAGTCGAAGCTGGTCGAGTATTGAGAAAAAAACCTCTAGTGCCTTGGAAAATACGTTTCTGTTGCTCTTTCTCTCTTTTCCTGTGTATGTTTTTTTCTCTTTCCTTTTTCTTTTTTTTGTAACAGGATATACGTTTCGGAGGAAAATAGGATCGAGAGGGAATTTTATGGTATGCTTCCGGTTTTTTTTTTTTTACGCGGTTAGAAGCGATTAGGGGAGTTTTCGATGCACGCACATGGCGTGAGAGAGATTCGACGTTTCGGAGGAAAGTGAGATCGGTGAGAGCGAGTTGGAAACACGTTTTACACGTGCGATAAGATTGTGTGTGTGTGTGTGTGTGTGTTTGTACGTTCATTTGTTTATCTTCGTTTATTTATTGATCGATCGATTGATTAGAAACACGTCGATGTCACTTTTCTGTTTCTAATTACGTTTCGTTTGGTCGCTGCTAGTAACGAGTATCATCGAGCAGCACTCTTTAATTACAACTCTGGACGATTTTACAGCAGATTTGCGGACAGCACGTTATCAATTCATCGCAAGTTCTAACGATTAATTTTACGTAATTAATTTCGTTTACTTAATTAATCGAAAACGTGCAGAATGTTGAATATTTCGAGCGTTCGTAATTTAACGGCCAACAACGGCGCATCGAAACGATATACGAATCAATAAGTGTTGCATTCGATCACCAAGTCGGTTCCAGTTGAAATTTTCAGGTTTCACTCAACAGGAAGGAGGGAGAAAGAAGCTTTTTCCATTTCTCCGCGGTTCTGCAGCTAGCAACGCGCGCGGATTTTCGGCGATTTTCTCTGGAGACGTGGGCCAAGAGTCCCGGTTTGCCGGTAGATCCGCCGGATAAGTGGTGATTTAGGAAGGAGCCACGGGAAAAATGCAAAGTGTTTCGGGGGCAAGGTGCCTGGCCCGGCCTGTGCCGGAGAGTTTAAAATAGAAACCACCCTTTGGAAAATCGCGTCAAGGGCATCGTGATAGCCGAGAGAGAGAGACTCCGTGGCAACCTGGGAAATAATGGTCCAATTATGCCCGAAGAATATCATCGGTCGATTTCTTCAGCCGGAAACTTCGTCATTGAAAGTTCGACTGCGAAAGTTTGAAGAAAATACCGTCGTTCGGTGGCGGCGACGTGCTCTCAGTCGTGAAATAAGCTTCGAGGTGTTTCTTTTTCTTTTTCTATCAAGTATAAACTGCTCGATGTAAGTTTTATCTACCAAGAAATTCGATGTTCCTTTAGTTCTAATTCTAGTTGGAATTATCGCTATTTTATTCGTTCGTTTTGTTCTTTGTAAAGTATAGAAATTGTAAATTATTCGATGCACCAAGAAGTGCTGTCTGTGATATTAAAAACTTGACAATAAGTTTGTTCGCTATCGTGAAACCAAGAAAATGACTCGCGCTATCGTTTAATGGAAGACACGAGGGAAGTAATTGAATAATTTACATACATATTAGGTTGAATGTATTTAAAAGTAAGAGTCAGTTGGTCGACATTGGCCCGTTATTATTATTACTCGTTGCAACTTTGTTAATTTTAAAAAAATTACGTATTACACGATGAAGAAATAGACATGAAGGTACGTGTGAAATCCATTGAAAGTCCGATGGGGACTGACATTGATTTTTCTCCTCCATCCAGCAACGCAATGACGTTACAAATCCACCGTCCTCCAAACTCGTGTCACATTTGTTTCAACAAAGTTTCAACAGAAACTCTTGCTCTTTCTTTCTCCTCCGCTATCGTCGCGTCGATTCAAAATTGAAAGCTCGGACGACTGAGAAATAACCCTCCCTCCACCAAGAGTTGCTCTCCGCAACTCCGTCGTTTCCCAATCGAAACGCAGAAGGCCGGTTGCGTTTCGCCTAGCCTTCTAACGCCTAGCTCTCGGCGTTCGACAGCCGATTGACTGTTACCCGGCGACCTACCTGCCGGCGCGCAACCTTGACGTATTTCAATGGACAAGCCGGCCGCTGTGTAACCAGTTTCTGCGATAATGCTCTCCACGGACTCCATAATCTCGGCCGTAAAAGGAACAAAGCAATGGTGTCAAGTCTGTCGGCGACAGATCGTGCACATACACACGCTCGTGCTTCGCGCGCTCTCGTCTCTCGGCAGGTGCTCCACTGGTCGGGCGGAGCGATGCTGGAGCGTTGCGTTTTCCGTTCGCGGTTTACCGGCTTCTTTTCACATCCACCAGTGTGTGTGTGTGTGTGTCACGTTCCCCGGTGTGGTTCATCCGCAGGTGCAACTGCACGACCTGGTGCAAGCCGTCATCTCGCGCAGATGCGCCCTCGTCGATGGCAATTTTCTCCCCTGAAATCGGTTTCTGGTACTGAGCGACGCGCCCTGAAACGATTCGTCTCACTGAAAGGCCCAGAAGCAACTGTACTGACTTTTTTGCCACAAAATTCTATCGACATGCAAACATTTGAATCGACAGAAAACAAATTACAGGCGCTATCGCTCAGTACCAGACAACGCCACTCCTACTCGACGTCTATCTCACGCCCCCTCGCGAATCACGTGACCCAAATCAACCAATCGCTAATTTTCGTTGCATCAGCGTTGCACCTGAAGAGGCCCGATTTTCTGGGTTACCCCCGAGAAAATTAAAATCACTTTCAGTGATAAAACGTACGTACGTACGTACATCCTTCTCGACGTCAAATAAATTCTCTGTAGTTGATAACTGTAGTCGGAACTTGCGGAAAGGCAGCATAGGAATATCGACTTTCTTAAACCCGGCGCGCGTCGTTCTAATTCTTGCCAGAGAGAGAGAGAGGAACCCGGGGCAATTTGCGCGGCTCAGTTGAATATTTATTTCGTGGGATTTGAAGGAAAGTTTGGCACGGCGGTGGTAGTTAGCGGTGCACGCGGCCCCGTGAACGTTGAGCAATCTCTCCGGAGAGCGCAGCCGTGCTCGCGAAAGTAATTAAAATCGCATAGGACACCGGGTTTCGCTTCTCGCGGCAAACAACGTAAACGGGGAGTCGACAACCATGGAGGGAATCCTTCGACTTCCAACGACGTCGTTCCAACGCCACGGCTCTCCGATCGTGACTTGAACTCGTCGACTTTTATACGCGTTTGTTCGACTTTTAATCGCGTGGAATGTGATTTCCATCGAATGAAATATGAAATTTTCTCTTCAATTTCGAAAATTGAAAATTTAAATTCACGTTTCGTATAGTTTGTTACAATTTCCTTTTCCTTTCAGATATCGAAAATATTTAATTTTCTACCACGGAAATGAACCTCGATAGTGTAACTCAAAGGGTTAACGAGATGTAACTACAGTGATCGTGCTAGTAAAATTCGAAGTAAACTTGAAAATTGTAGGAAAATTGCAAGATGATGTACAAAACAAGCATATATTTCGCAGCATATATATGTGACAGAAATATAATACAATACAATCAGTATTGGTAATACCACTAACATCAGTGTTACTAATCACTTAATTGTACAAATTCTTTTTTCAACTTGCATCATACATATGTATTTTTTGAAAATATTCAAACAAATATATCTGTTCATCGTGCTTCTTTTCTGCTTGACAAGTTCAAATTCCAATTCAATTCAACGAGCTCGGCCAATTTCAATATTTTTCTTCTCGTATTTGTTTCAAACTAAATACTTCTTGTTATAAATTACGCGCAAGTTGTTATATTATTATATTATCGTATTAGCATAACTCGTACATATATTTATATACAGTTATTACAAGTTATTACACACAAGTCATACATTTTTCAACTCATTTGCATTTTTATCGACCCACTGCCAAACACCTTTCATTCGATTTCCGCGACTTTCGCATTATGCGTCGGCGTGACTGCGTCAATGAATTATTTTCGAGACTTTTCGAGTCTCAAAGAGCTACGTACGTACGTCTGACTCGCCGTGCCGTCGTAATAAAGTCAAATAGCTTTCGGTCCGGCACTTGCGCGATCACCGAGGTTATTTGCGGACAGTGAGAGTACAACAGAGCGAAATGGCTCTGGGCTGAAACGCTACTACCAACTCTGAGCATTTCCCACTGTACACAGGGTGCAGCGTGAATCATTCGATCGCTTCGCTCATCTAAAACGAACAAAGTTTCACGAAGTTTACGAAATGTCGAAATATCGTCGATTGGAATTAAAATTTTCTGGAGAAACTGTAGAAAAATGTAGCACGATACTCACAAAATTCACAAAGTTCTTTCTATTTCGATCGAAAAATTTCACATTCTCGAGGAATCCTCTTACCTGTTGAACAATTTACTAGCAAAACGTCCGAACACCTTCGACTTTGCTAAAAGAAACAAGGGGATGAAATATTTCGTTTCTCCTCGTTGAAAGAATTAAAATTCCAGTACGTCACATCCTCGTCGATTCATTGACAGGATTGTAATCCATCTCGTACGTATAGTCACTCGGAAGGATCCCATAAGAAGTGGTAGAAAGCATTCCCGTAAAATAAGTTTCATTCACCCTCTGGCTGGGTTTATAAAAAAAAAAAAAAAAAAAAAAGAGACGAGGAAAAGATCGCTCGAACCGTGAAGCGTACAGGGACAGGGATATTTTTTTCCAAGAATCCTCCGGTTTCCACAATGATTTCCACCGTGGCTGGCGTACACGCGGAGCGACGGTGCACGAAGCAGAAGAAAAGCGAGGAGAGCCGCATTGGGAGAGCAATACCGTGACGGCCACTGGCCTTCTTCGTCGTTCTTTATTCCTCCTCGGCGACTCGCTTCGTCTTCTCGATCCCTTTTGCCGACCCCCCCCTCTCTGTGCCTACATTCTCTCTCCACATGTTAAACTGAAACTTCAGTAACCAGACGCGCGATAATGTTTTCGAAGAAGTGTATCGCACAATTTAAAACTGCATTTCTCATATCTTCTCATATCATTCTTTATGACCGCTCTTTCGTTTCACGTCCTTTTGTTTAATCGTTCGGAATAGAGTTTGATTAAAACGGAGTGTTTCAAATGTTCCAAACGTAGTGTTCGAACGAAAAACTTTGAACATAAAATTCAGTTCGAATTTGTCCATATGAAACTTGGCCCAACTCGTCGAAACCAACCTTTTTTCTTCCGTCCCATTGTTCCAATCCCAGTTTGGAAACCCCCTGGAGCTTTTCTCCCTCGTCTCCTTCGTACCCACCTTTCACTTTCTATTTCTCTCTTATTGCAAACATCGAAGATTGTTCTACGGTTTAGTTACTCCTTCGTGGCTGTTTATCGCGAGCTATCGCCGGGATCTCACGTCCGCGGACTTGTACTTTATTTCCCCAGGGCGAGACGGTGGGGTGATGGCGCCCCTCCCTTCTCCATCGTTGCAGGGGAGGCTTTATTAAAGGAATCGAGCAGCACTTTGTCGAACGGCTGCACGCTATCTCGCGCACCTTCTCTAGGATGGATATAAATCCGCGGTGAATTGGCTACTCGGTGCCCGCTCGCGTTCCTAAAGGATCCCTTCGAGGTATTTCCATCGAACGCTCGTAGTTTATGGGAGAGAGGTCGTCCATTTAGGTCGGAACGAGATCGAACTCGTGCATCGGCTATTGCGCGATAACCAAGGTGTTGCGATGAGGGATTGCATTTTTCTTTGATGAATCAGTTGGCTGGTGTTTGATCTCGCAACACTGCGTTTCGCTTAGTTTTATTTTAAAACGTAGTAATTATTTCTATAAAAACTCGGTAGTAGATCAATAGTGTAGCGTTTAACGAGAGAGATCTTGGAGTAAAAGCTAGGTTTGATTTGATAAATTCACGAAGGTAAGTTGGTTAGTGTTTGATTGGATAGTCTATGAATCAGTTGGCTAGTGTTTGATCTCGCAACACTGCGTTTCGCTTAGTTTTATTTTAAAAGATAGCAATTATTTTCATAAACAGTAGATCAGTAGCATTTAACGAGAGAGATCTTGGAGTAAAAGCTAGGTTTGGTTTGATAATTTGAGAGCAAGTTGGTTAATGTTTGGATTGGATCTTTCTTTGATAATGTATGTATGTTGCTTAATGTTTAATATTGCAATACTCTATTTCATTTAGTTTCATTTTAAAAGATAACAACAATAGATAGTATTTCTATGAAAACTCGTAGATCAGGTGTAACATTCAGTAAAAGAGATCTCGAGGGTAAGTTGCTTGGTGTTTGTGTGTTGGATTTCTCTTCGATAATGGATCAGTTGATTAACGTTTAATTTTGCAACGCTGTATTTCATTTAGTTTTATTTCAAAAGATAATTGATTAAGTTTTATAAAAACTCATGGAGTGAAATCTAGATTTATTTGATAATCTGAGGATAAGTTGGTTAACGTTTGATCGACACGAAACGCGGTGTATTCGACAAATAGAACTACGAACGTTGAATTATTGGATTCTATTTCGATCTTTGGTTTAGATTCTCACTGAATGGTACAAATTTCTTCGTTGATCGTCAGAATTTAAGTAATTGCAGCGACGAAAAATACACGTTCCTTGTATAAATTTCACGACACAGGAAAGCTTCATTTAGTACACGTTGCGGGGAAACTTTTTTCTTTTTTTCTTTTTGTTTTTGTTTTGAGAGTTCATCCACACGGATCGCGTTCCTCTCGGTTAAAAATATTGTAACCTCGACACGATTCAATTGTACGCAATTCGGCGCAAATTGTAATCCGTTTCGCAATTTTCACGCTCGTTCAAATGGCTGTAATTCCATTTCTACGTGAATTTATTCCTATTACCACCGGTTTTTGTCTTCGGGTTTTTCAACCGCGTCTCGTTCAACGCGCGCAGATTGGATCACGAATGCAAATACTTTATTCGCAAATGAAATTTGTAATTTTTATTCGAAAAGGGAAGAGACATAATATTCGTCAAGTGTAAATGAACAGTTGTTTGAACAGTTGATGGAACTATCTTTCACTCTTACACGTTTTTCTCTTCATTTGTTGCAATTTCCGGTGTGATGTAAAAGTCGTCACTGTCGGCAAAAAATAAAACGACAAAGTCGCAGGCTTTTACAGAACTTTTTTTATCTTCGAAGTAGAATTTTTTCATTTTTTTACATTACGTTACGATTAACACGAATTGTTATTACAACACGAATCAACTCGCAGTCTATTTCTGACTTGTATTTTCGATATGCGGTCAAACTCGAAAACATCAAAAGAGAATTCAGAAAAAGAGCAAAACGAGAAAAGAGACGCGTCGTGACTTTGCAAACTGAAACTGAACGAAGCTTCGATCAATTAAGGTGACGGAAGAACGCAAAGGGGAGAGCAACGAACGATATTTGCGCAAGGAACGCGTGACACTTATTGGATTAAGATTTCCATTATTTCGGATTTGTTAAATCCGTTCAGGCACGGGCTTGGCCGCTTCTTTCAGAATTCAGAATTCAGCGAGCGCGTTGGCCGCGCTGGCGTAGAAAGCGTTTCCGGAGGAAGAAAAGCACGCGGAAAAATCGACTAACCGGATTAAGGAAATAGTAATAGAAGCTGCGGGAGCGCCGCTCGTAATTTTCATTCGATTTTCTTTTTTTTTCTTTCTTCTTTTTTCCTTTTTTCTCTCTCTCTCTCTCTAGGCGAGCTCTCCGCCGTCCTGACGAATGGAAAAGAAGGTCGACGGGCGATTGCGAGCCTGCTTTCCCTTTCTCTCTTTTCCCTCGTTTCAGCTCGTCACGTACTTCTCCTGCCGATTCGTTCCGCCTTCGATTTTTCTTCCTCCCACCGTCCTTTCTCTATTTTGCACAGGCTCTGTACAGCCTCCAAACCGTGAGAGAGAGAGAGAGAGAGAGAAAGGCATCGAAACCTCGTCGTTCTTCTTGCTTCCAGCTGATTTTCATCTGGACCGAGGATCCAGGGCGTTTTCGTGACGTGTAATACGGTTCAAATGCAGGCTCTTTGTAGTTCTCTTTTTTTTTTTTTTTGGTGATTTTTAGGGTTTATTTCACACAAGTCAAATTATTACCGCCAATTATTATTGAAATACGTTAAATCATATTTTTAGACTTTAATTGCTGATTTCTCTATACCACCATGGACTTTTTTATAATTTTATATTCTTGTAGTTTGATATCTTTAGATACGCGAATAGATTCGTATTTCAGATTTCATATTTCTACAAATGGATTTATTTAACAGATGGCAATGGCAGGTTTCTTTTCCCACGTACTTGGAAACAAATTTTATCACCGAAAGTAACTTTAGCTCTTCAGGTGCAACGCTGATGCAACGAAAATTAGCGATTGGTTGATTTGGGTTACGTGACTCGCGAGGGGGCGTGGCGTAGACCTCGAGTGGGAGTGGCGTTGTCTGGTACTGAGCGTCATACTTACAAACACTAAGTATTATTACGTAGCTTTAAACTTTTTTTTATCATAACTTGGGTTAAATCCAGTAAAAATTAAAAACTAAAAATAGAATTTATATCATAAATAAAAAAGAAAACTTAGCGAAAGAAAGAAAATTGCTTTCCTTGTCGGTATCGTTACTTCCTTTGAGAAAGAAGTTTGAAAAAATCGTAGGAAAGATTGTGTCAGTAATACTTCTAGTCGCTACACGTGTGTCAATTTCATAGGTATGGATATTGTCAATTTTTCATGCGTCACGTTTCTTTATTTATACGTCACAAATCGTCGAACCAGCAGTTTGCTCTGTTTCACGTATTTACGTTAGTGGGTGCGCAGATAGTAGAGACTCGTCTATATTAAAGTTCAAAGTTGAGTCTTGGATCTACACAGTTCTTAATATAGCTCTTGTTACATACAAAATGTATTGTTTTACTTGAGTAGAAACGTGTCGACTATCAAAGTCCTAGGTTTCTTTATTTATGGATGTCAACACTGGAATTATCAGTGTCCGATGTATTTTTAAATATTTCAAACAGCTGAGTGAGTTCGTTAGAATTGGTATTGCTACAGTTTCAGAGCTTTCAATTTGTTCGAATATTATTACGATAATGTATAATATATATATAATTTTAATAATAGGAATTGCTTTTGAAAGGAGTCGAAAGTGAAATTTTCAAGTCAACGACGACGTGTTTCGGGATGGTTTCGGACGAGGGTTTCGACGGCAAGTCTCGATATTGAAAACTCGGCGATAAACGCAACGATAAAACGTGTAAAACTTTCGTACGAAGTTCGTACTGTTCGCCGTAATTGTCCGGCTTTTTAAATACGCGAGGGCAGGCAGAAAAACCGGTACTTCCAGTATAGCTCACGAAAACACGTAGTACTACGTGTTTGGCTCGCCGATCGTACGGATCTTTCGTCGCACCGCGTCGAGGAATTTCTTCAACTCGACGATCCTACGACGACGTCACCGACGCGACCAGCGGAGAGAGGATCGAAACGATCCTACGAACCGTGAAACGCGTTATCGCCGCCATAGATTTCGAGCTTCTTGCTTCGAGGGACTGCTTTGGGTAATTCGAACTTTCTCGAATAAACACCTCCAAGTTTTCCGACCATTAACTAGGTTTTGAACTTTTGTCGAAACGAGGAGTGCCAAGTAGGAGAACTTTTATCTGTGTATTTTGCGATTTCATAAACACCGAAGCAACAGCAGAGGGCTCGCCGTCGCTAACTTTGTTCCCTGATTCTGAATTTGAAATTTAAACGAATTGATACAACAAATTTCCCGCTAGAAGCATATATCTCCGTAATCTCCGCGTTGGTTTGGTGATTTCGAATTTTCGAACAGAGTAATCACAATCGCGACGCACGCGATAGGAAGAAACGAAAAATTTCGCGAATTAAAGTTAAAATTGCCGAGAGTTGTTAACGTCGACGAGCGAAGAAAGGGAATTATTAAGTGCAAATAGGAGAATCTGATACGTCGAAAGATCGAAGAGGGTCGATACGTTTCGATCTCTGTGCACGTACTGAGAACTATAATTCAAGACTATCGACTCGGATCTGCGATACAGTTGAACCTTTCAACCTGCATAAATCAAAATGATCCAGGGGAACGATCTCTGCGGTCAATGTTGAAATATAAATGGAAGAAAAGGAAAAGTCTAGTTTATCACCTGTTTATTTACAACATTTACAAACAAAGAAAATTAATCGGTGAAAACAATTAGTGATTATTATGAATCGCTAATATATAAAAGTATAAAAGTATATTCATCAATCAGTATTCTTTGGCGACTTTAATTCGTCAAAGGACCGAGTTCCACCGCCGTCGATCGCGGCATTGAAGTTTTAAAAATGATTAACAAGTTAGTAACGTCGTTGCGAAATCCAGGTTCGAAACGCCCACTTTTCTTTCCCATTCGACGCCTCTTCTCGTCTCTGTTTGTCGATAATTGTTCAGCGCGAGCGTAGCAATTTGCCTAAAGACGACGCGAGAAACAACGTTTCGCGTTTGATTTTTGCCGGTTGTATCTACTAGTTTATTCGCCGAAGTGTATCGGGAGCCTGATTGCGCCTGATTTCTGAGTCGAGGCTAAATCGATTTCTCTCGGAGACTAAACTGATTCCAAAGTTGAGAGTTTTCGAGTCGACCGAGTCTGAAGTCCGACTGGGATGTCCCGATGATTAAATATTTGATTCTGACGTTGGCTGCTCGGGGCGTTTTTCTACGTGTCTTTTTCCCAAAGGAGCCGGGAAATACGGAAGGTGGTTTCTGAAATTTCACGAGGCTCCACTCGTGAAGCGGAATGGAAAGTATGACGAGCTCATCTTTCGGAAACGATCGCACTGTGGACTAGAAATTAGCTCTTCGTGGTATACACTCGTGAGGACACTTAAAAATCCCGAAATATTGTTCATTTTAGACGATTTTGCGGTCATGTGCCGAAATTCTGAAATTCGGAGTAAAATGGAGTTTTTATAAATATAATATAATATATATAACATGTAATATTACATATAATTGAATATAATATCATAAATTGAAAAATACTTAAAAAATATAACATTATATATAAACATATGATACATCGTAGCACATCAAATAACAGCTTTCTGCACGTTAATGCGTCGAGTATGAGGAGTATGGCGAAATATTTATAACAATATAAACTTTGCGAAGGTCTTTCTAAAAGAAAGGAAATACATAACTTTTAGGTGCTTCCTGTCATTTTCATTTTTACATAGATTTTAACAAATCGGGAAACGTGCCTGGAAACCATTTCGTCGTCCGTGCTATATTTCTTGATTATGGCAGTTGCTAAATTGTGCGAAAATTCTTCACGCTCGAAGCTAACTGAAATTTATGAAAAATCCAGTTGTGAATTATCTGATATTTTTAGACATTGTATTTTATATTTCTATTTTTTGGCTATTTGTTATTTATCTTTCTTGTCGAGGTTTTAGTTGCATTTATACCAATTACATTTTTGTCGGAAAAGGATCGACGCAAAGGTCTTTTTAATTGGCAATTGCCATTGCGCGGCGAGAAAGCTCGTCGCGTTCGAAAACCGATTGAAATCTGCCGGGAGAAAAATCCGATTATAAATCATCTGGCCTTGACGAAAGATGCGCGCAAATGTCTAACTTGAGGAACTGGCTCTACTGAAGTACTGTTCGTGTTGCAGATTAATACGCATCGTCGGTCTTTACAATAACAACATCGATCAGACTGTTTTCGTGCCCCATGTGCATGCATACTCGAGGAATTTAGTAGGAAAAGCGATACGTTTTCCCGCGGTGTATACTCAAAGTCATTCATCGTGCCGGGAAAGGCTTCTTCTATATATGTGTATATATTACCATACTTACTTTACACGTATCTCTAAAATTGAAAAGCACTGTTTTAGTTAGAAAAGTTGGAAAAAGTTAATTTCCCCAAATTTACAATTTAGTTCACCTCTATTCTTTTCATTTTGGAAATAACGCTGCCACTGTGTTCGATTTCTTCTTTCCGTTTCTAAGAAAGTATTACGCACAGTGGGTCTACGGAAAAATATTCGTATTCGCTCGATTACGAATGACATTATCGTGATCGTCAAACATTCGACGCGGGAATTCGAACTTCATCGATCTTCGCGGAACGTAATCGCGGAACGACCTGTTTAACGACGGATTTTCAACGGTCGTTGGTCGACGACGGCGAAGAGCTTGCGAGAAGACAGAGAAAGAGAAAAAGGAAGAGAGAGAGAGAGAGAGAGGAAACACAGGCGTTCGAGGCGTTCGAGGGAGGAGCAAGAGAGAAGGAGAATAGAAGAGAGGAGTAGAGAGTAGCCGAGGTTGCACCGACAGAGTAGCTATCGTGGGACTCGTGACGAGGGAAGCGTGCACCGGGTACTTTTGAGAAGTCAATGGCCCTGATTACCAAGTGCCCGCGCAGGTACTTAGGTCGGTTACTAGTCGCTGTTATTCGCGACCGTGAGTCGTCGACTCGAGCTTTTCCTTTTTCGTTTCACCAAGGGGAGGATTCGTCAGCTTTCCGATATTTCCTGCTCCTCCTGTTGCGAGAACACGTTCGAAGACGCGAGTGTCCCTTCTTTTGCCAGATATCCACGAAATACGGCGCGTATTTCGTGAGTAATTCATCGGAGGGGAATCTCAGGTTGTTTCAAGCGAGCTTGCGCAACGAGTTTGTAATTTGGAAACAATTTGCGCGATTGTTTAGGAGACCTCGGCAAGTTTGTATCTTTGTCGTTCGTTTTGTTCGTTTATCGACGTTGTTTCTTAATTCTTAATATTATCACTGAAAGTGATGTTAGCGGGGGTACGACCCAGAAAATCGGACCTCTTCAGGTGCAACGCTGATGCAACGAAAATTAGCGATTGGTTGATTTGGGTCACGTGATTCGGGAGGGGGCGTGGAGTAGACCTCGAGTAGGAGTGGCGTTGTCTGCTACTGAACGATCGCGCCTGTAATTTGTTTTCTGTCGATTCAAATGTTTGCATATCGATAGAATTTTGTGGCAAAAAAGTCAGTACAGTTGCTTCTGGACCTTTCAGTGAGACGAATCGTACCTCGGTACAAGTCGTGCAGTTTTTTTTAAACAGTCTCGATAGGTATTGTTGAAAATAAAAAATTAATAGATTCTCCATGTAACAAGAAACTTTATCGCGAAATTGCTCGAATAACAATATTACTCGAGACTAATTTCAGTAATACAAAGTTTTGAATTTCCATTTCTCTAAACATTTGACAGGAATTCTCCCTTTAAGAAGAATTTTTAAGATATTTCTTGCAAAATACTAAAATATATAAAATTATATATGTTGAAATTGTATTTTTAAATTATCATGACAATGAAAATTATTGATAATTACAGTGTTTCTTTTTCTTTGTTTCAGGTAAGCATTGCGAACCTTCTTTCCATATTCCAGGATTTGGGTAAGAAGTTTTATTATCCATTGTCTTTATGCAATTTCGCACTTTTACAAACAACAGAAATGTTACTAGATATTGTAACAAACATTGTGTGCACATCTCCTTGTCTTTTCTCAGTCGCAGTTGGTCATGTGTGTTTTGGAAAAAAAGTGTGGAATATTTTAGTGGCAGATAAGTATTAAATTCTGTTTAGCCAAAGTTCTTGTGATATGCCTTAACGTGAAGTTTCTTTGAAATGTGTACGAACCGCACAATCTGGGTTGTTATAATCAGCTCTTTCAGTTCCAGTGGGACACGTACGACCCAGATAAAGTTTTAAAGTGACGTTCTAAATAAATACGTTGATCGCGTTTAGTCAAAATCCCAGTGGCATGTCGATGTTAACTAACATCTAAACTACTTGCTAAATTGTTTTCACTGATCCATTTAATAAAAAAAAAAATCGGAGAATAGAATTTCTCAAATCTGTCTAGTTGACAAATTTACTATTTTTTCCAATGAAAATATAAGAGAGCTTCTCTTATTTGAACGAACAGAATATTTTCTCTCGTATCTCCTTTTTTTTAGTATTAAACTTTTCTTCTGTCAAACTAATTTTCGTATATTATTATGTCACGTTTTATGTCTCTTTCACAATTGCGTAAACAACGCAATTACTAAAAAGTAAGATAAATACGAGATGTAGCGGCCCTACGATTCCTCGACTACGAGTTTCGAACACTCGACTTGCACAAGCCGCAAGTGGCTGCGCGCCTAGCGTCGAGGTCCTACCGATCTCCGATGTTAAGCAAGCAGCATGCGGAACCCCGCTAGGAGGGTGACTAGCGGGGATAGTTATAACAACAAGCGTCTGGGGTAAGGAGTCGCCTGCCATCAGCAGCCCCACTGGATGATGAGTCTAGGCAGTGACTCCGAGACGAAACGCCGCAATCGCCTTTCTTCTCACTTTTTCTCTCTCACTCCTTCAGTCCTTCCAGCAGCATCCTGGGTCTTAAAATTCTTTACAGATCCCTTCAGAGATTTTACTGAAAAAATTACGCGTATTACCTTTAGTTTCGTTTATAAATCAATTTACAAGTGACAAAGATCATTTCTCCACACATATCTTCAGTTATTTCTTTTTTTTATTTTTATTAATCAGTATTACCTACCGTTTTTACCAATACCTTGGAATCTATCACTGAGATATTTCAATTAACATGTTTCCTACTTGAGATATATGGTCGCTTGGAATGAAATCAGATATTTCGAGTATATTCTACATACTCGACTCAAATATCATTTTGATGCAATGTCGGGAAAGCAGTTAATCGCTCCAGTGTCTTGAAATTCCGTCTCTGTACTAGTTCGCAAAGAGAAGCTTTGGCTGCCTGTTGTAAAGATTATGAAAGATTAGCCGCGCGAATACCGGGGGCTGCGTATTAATCGGAAAGTGCTTCTGTAACCTCGATGAAGCGTGAATCCCGATGGTTACGCCTGGAACAAGAAGGGAAACGAAAATGAATTCCCGTTGGCGAGTTAATCGGCTCTCGCTACGAAAGGTACACCAGCTCGGCCCGTTATCGGCCGACCATAACTCAATTTATGTTAATGCGTAGTTAATTGCTCGCTATTTGCAACGAGGCTGGTGCACGTCCGTTTTCGATATCCGCCATTGAAGATACCAGCCGTACCATCCGCGAAATTACCGATTCCCCCGGACACATTGACGAGAGCTGGCGCGATTAAAACTTACGCGATTCGCCGTTGTTGCACGTACTCGTAACGAGGCAAATCGATTAACGAAGATTTACCCGCGAAGATATTCCACAGGTCAGGCTTGTTTCCATCTCTCTGTTTCAACGCCGTGATCCGCCGATTTCGGCAAATATCTCGAATCGTTTCGAAGGTGTCTTTGCGAGACTAAGTTAGTCCAATGATTTGTCAGTAATAACTTGTTAGGAAATTCGAAGTATTTTAGCATTTTCGTTTAACATTTATATCTTGAAATGGTGTTTAAAATTTAAAACCGTTCTTTGTAAGAACACTTGTGTTAGTAACCATTTAATTTTGGAGACAACGATTCTTCGTGGTCCTCAAGAAGAGACGTGGGTTAAAGCGTTGGGGTGTGAGAATGTTTAAATGTTTTTTATTAAACTGAAAGTGATGTTAACGGGGGTAACCCAGAAAATCGGGCCTCTTTAGGTGCAACGCTGATGCAACGAAAATTAGCGATTGGTTGATTTGGATCACGTGATTCGCGAGGGGGCGTAGACCTCGAGTAGGAGTGTAAATTAAAATTTAGATGAAATTTGAATCAGAGAGGTAGAAGTAGAAGTACACAAAGCTCCGGTTTTAAAATATATGTTTCGTAAATCTAGTGGAAAATTTCAATTAAAATGATCGTCTCGATCGTCATTTTGATAGTTCCATCAGTTAAATTTCAAATATTTCAAATATCCCAACGTCCATATTGAAATTGTCAACGTTTTAAATATGTCTATATGAATTTCTGAAATCTAGTTTCAATATAATTTGGATGTCTAAAGTTACCAAAAATTACCAAAAATGTACCAAATTAATATAATTTTTTTTAACGTAGCTTTCGATACATTCATTTAATATATTACATTAAACAATTTATTTAATACGTTATGATAATCTAATAGATTATTATCAATAATAAATTCGTAAAAATTCCAGTAGGTAAAATCATCATCGATCGTAAAAATATTCGTACTCCAATACGAACTGAACACCTGAAAGATCGAAATTAATCGTTCGTTCATTTCATCCTGGCTCGATCGAAGTGCAACTAATTTCGTTTCGAATTTTCGAGAACGAACCGAGAAGAGGAGGCACTCGTTTCTACGCGGACCAACGGAGTTTCTCTATCGATCCGGAGTTGTTGACTCTTTCTGGTTTGCTCATCGCGGTGCCTCGTAGACGGCCGAATAATATTCGTAATATATCGACGGGGGAAACTACTTGGCCAGTTCCGTCGCCGCCAGTTAATTAATGTACCCGCGGAGACACCTTATTGCGAGCCACCGCTGGCAAGTTGTCACGATGACAAGTGCGTCTGGTTGTCCCGCGAATTAAACGCGTTCACTGTGACCGAGCCTCGGTCCTGCTCGAAAATTTCATTCTCCACAGAGAACGCCAGGAGAAGCCGAATTGATCAACTCTGGCAACACCCTTTGAGCGTTCTACAGAAACATCCGGGTAGATAATCTCGATTGCTTCGAAGATGTACCAGAGTGATTCACCTAAAAAAAAGAATTTTAAATTGTGCGTCTGATGAAAAATTATTAAATTATTATTCTGATGAAAAAGTTGTATGGTTTTAAGGGTTTGAATTTTTTTTTTTTTTTGTGGATTTATAAATTTTCTTTTCTTTATTGAACTATATATTTTTTTCATTGTGATCGAAAGAATATATACCTAATAGTTGAGGAGATATTTTGCGATAATTTGTCTCGAAGATAAAAACTGCATGCCATATTTTGCCTCCCTTGAAACCATACAACTTTTGTGTTAAACAATTTTTGATTAGATGATTCAAAAGTTATTTCAAGTGTACAAGTCATGTGTACAAAATTTTCAAGTCCTGACTAAACGTCGAAACGTTTGCGAGTGCACGTTTCCTCTGATTATCAGATTTTAATATTATTTTGTAATTAAACAAGATTCTCATGAACGAGTAAAGAAATGCATTTAAGAAACGTGAGATATTAATTAAAATATACGAATTAATTTAACGACAATAATACACAGGAATGAAATATATTTCTATATTTGAGAATTATCCAAGAACAAAACATTGACAGGAACAATAATATAGTGCAGAAGTCATAAATTGTCATACAGAAAAATACCAGATTTTACGTTCTCCTCTGTGCATAAAATTCCACGTAAATGCATAAACTTCGCAAAAGGAAGCAAATAAAACCCTTCGGAGTTTTTTAAAACCGACGTACCTTCTTAATAAAATTGCTCGGAGATTAAGTGCGAGTCTGACCAGGATACGGCCACAGATTTTTAAGCCGCTCCAATGTATCTATAAAATCTCTGTCATCTCGAGCGGATCACATGCGCGGCCGTTCGGGTAGCGTTGCCGATTTTCGAACATTAGCGCCGCACAATCCCATTTAACGAGCCGATAAAATACCGGCGGGGTTCGTAACAATGACATTTATCGCAACGTTGATTATCCGCGATAATTTATTACCGGTCGATATAGGGTGCAACTGCGCGTCGTCGATATTTTATTTCCCCGAGAGCGAGAGATTGCGATCGACGGAGGGATGCTGAGATTAACCAAAGAAGGGAAGAGAATATAATATAATATATTCATTCACTGGTTCCCGAAAACTATAAAAATTTACATGTATATTTATATACGGGCCGTTCAATGCAAAAGCGACGCATGCCAACGCGCAAGTGGTTTATCATCGCGTTTCGAAATCTTCATTCTGCTTTGCACGGGAGATATAATTTTGCAATGGTTCTGGAATGGATCGCATAAAAGAGACGCGACGTTCTTTGGTATTATTTTAGATCGTTCCTTTTATCACTGCGAGTGATTTTAGCGGGGGTAACCCAGAAAATCGCGGGCCTCTTCAGGTGCAACGCTGATGCAACGAAAATTAGCGATTGGTTGATTTGAGTCACGTGACTCGCCGAGCGATTGCATGTCGATAAAATTTTGCGGCAAAAAAGTCAGAACAGTTGCTTCTGGGCCTTTTTTTTTGAAAATCGCGAGTTGTTGAGAATTCGATATTTGGAACGAGATAACATTTCTATCATTTAACCAGAAAATTACTGTTTGAAGTAACATTTCTTGAAATAACAAATGAAAGTGACAAAGTAGTTTCCAAGTTTCTTTCATACTCTTTAAGCGTATCGGAACGCTATCGTACGAACCCATCAGACTCCAAAAAAAGAGAAGAGAAGAATAAAAATATTTCACTCTCATTTACATATGACTTTGCTATGAATTCGAACAGCATGGGGCGGGAGGGGAGGAGGGGTGGGTTTGCGCGGAAGGTTACCGAGGGGCGGGTAGAAAACGAGTTAAATCAAGCGGAGCACGAACCGGCAGAGGATGCGCCGATTGTTACGGTAATCCAGCTTCTGGAATACGCATTATGATGCGGGTAACAGTGTAACGCAATACTGTTACAACGTCGTTCCAATTTGCAATTCATCGTTGGCCGCCTCTCCGCGGTATAACAATGCGAGACCGCGAGCGCATAAGCGTCGACGCCTTTTCAGCCGATCGTCGGTGTCCGGTCGTCTCTTTTCTAGGTCGTGTTCGGATTGCCCGTCGTTTTCATTCTCTTCTCCCTTTCCTCTGTGTGTCTAGCCATTCGTAACCACCTCTTTCATCCCCCTTTTTCTTTTCTTTTAATTTTTCATTTTAACCCTTTACTCTGCTTTACGAACTTCTCGTTTGGCAAAATTGAGTTTCGTTGCTCGATTGGGAGCTGGTTGGAAAGAAGATGTTGCATAAACGCGATCGGGAAGTTGGACCGTCTCAGGGGTCGAGGGAGATCCGAGTTTGCGACCGGTTTCGATTACTCGCGGATGTAACATCTGGTCCGTAGTTAATGATAAAGTGACGTGGCTCGTGGTAAGGGCCGAGTTCTGGCAAAGGTGTTGTTCAGGGAATTTCGGGTGGGATCGGGTCGAGACGATGTTGTTTCGGACACGGAGGCTACGAAGTCGCAAAACAAGTAGACTTTTGCGCATTCGCGAGAGAGTGTGTTTCCTAGAAAAATCTACGAAGGGAAATTTGTAGTGAAATTTGTAGGAAATTTCAAAGTACGACATTGATGACTATGACAGTTTTGTTTGGTCGCAGTGTCGATAAAATTTTCCAAAAAATGTTCGAGTATTTTGCGTCGTGTCTAATGCCGTTATGCGACCAGATTTGATTTAATTTCGCTCAATAAAAAGTACCGGAAAAGTAATTCGTCTGCCACGGGTGATTCAACGCTCCAGCACAACAGCCATCGTCCGCGTCAAAATCACCGCGGTAACAAAGGGTTACCATCGTTTTTGACGCGTTACGTCAAAACATCGTGGCGCAGGCTCCGAACAGAGGTAATCGGCGTCGAGATCGATTCTCCGCTGCTCATTAGGCTTAATCACTCTGCTTCGATGCTGCCAACTGTTGGTCGAGTTGACACGGTTCTATCGTCCTGTAACTGTAACCCGCGCGACTGAACCTCCGAACTGTTTCTCTCTCTCTCTCTCTCTCTCTCTCTCATCTCACGTCCCATCAAATAACACGTATACAGGTACCAAACACACGGTCACTCGCCTTGAACCTGCTTTACCGACCGACAGATTATTAAGCATATGCATTGTCCATTAGCCAGGCCCGTAGCATCGCTGGCCATCAGCCATGCATCACGGCTGGTTGGCATTATGGGCATACGCGACGCATTGTCAGGATTGCACCGCCGCCGCCGCTCCCTCCCCCTCTCGATGAAAAACGAACGGGATCATGCGGCGCATGGCCGAATTCGAGACACCCCCCCCTGGACACCGGATGCCCTCGTACGCTGGATTTATGACGTTCCCCAGTGTTACGTGACTGTCGTACAGCGGCCTCTCTCCCTCTCTCTCTCTCTCTCCCTCTGTGGAGATGGCTCGATTTGATTTTAAAATCGGTCTTGCTTGCACTGGGGGGCTGAGTGATTTTTGGGAGTATGATTAGGCTTTCGAGAGAAAATTGCTTTTGAAGAGAGCAACGAGCAACTGTATACGTAAACTTAATTTGTCCCTTTGGCGTCAAATTGACACAGTGGTAGAAAATTAATATTCAGCAATCAGTATATAATCCAATTGCACGTAATAATCTACTCTCGAGTATAAATGTCTAATTTAAATATATGTCATTACATCTTACACATTTTGTAAAGTTTAAGAAAGTTTAAGTTGTGTCAGATTGATACAAGGGTTGACACGTGACTTTCTTTTTGAGTCAGAATTTTCTTCTTTCGATGCTCCATCAATACACACAGTTGGAACGCGATGTCCATAGTCTAATAGGTTCGATTTTTGTTGCATGCTAGGGAGTAAATGACAGTTTTCCACATTCAAACGTGCAGTGTGTATTTAGATTAATTTCCATGCCTGTTAGACGTCGATAAGCACGACTCCTTAAGTTTCGAGTTGAAACAGCCCCCGGTGTTCGAAATTTCGGAACGCAGTTCGCGTTTTAACTCGTTGTGCGCTTCGATGTGTTGACTCGCAGAGGCCACTTCGGGAATCGCCGGGCATTCACGCACACGGTTCAGCCGTGAGTCTCGCTTCGGAGAACCCGGGGGTACCGCGTAGTTTCAACTTTAGTGCATTGTAACCTTAGTTTAGATTGAGCGTAGCCCGGGTTTAATACACTCGTAAGCACGGACTCTCGGCGTAAGACTCGCCGACTCGCGCCGATGTATTTCGTATACAAAGCGCCAGGACCAAGCTCTGAAATTCCTGAACTCCAACGCGGAGAGCAGCCTACTCTTAATATATTTTATCTCATCCTAGTTCCGCGAGTCCTTTAGACGGCATTACACGAGTCTCGCGCGTTACAGTCGCCCGTAAACCGACTGTAACGCTGTTTATTTCTAACACGGCGCGAGTCGCGCGTATCTTGAAATAAACCGTGTACTTAATTTAAATATAAAACGACTTGCACGCACTCCCGTTAGAGTTTCCGAACGAAATAATAACGTCTGAGCGAGGAGGAAGAGACAGCGACGTCTCTCGCTCGTGATAGAAAATTACAATTAGGTTCGTTTTCGCTATTTTGCTGATTCCGAGTCAACCTTGTACGTTAAATTTCCTAAGAGAAGAAAACAGAGTAAGAGCTATTAATTCAAGACGGACGCGAACCGGAGTTCGCGTGTTTTAAAAATTCAGTTGCAAGCTCCTTTCTATTTTTCCGAAACTGAGGCAACGATCGAGTAGAAAATAGTATTAATTTAGTAACTTGGTAATATATTTGGAAAATAGTATCAGTTTAACTCCATCTGTTTGAAAAGAAAATTTCAAGTAATGCCCAATTTTTTGCACAATAACTTTAATTGCACAATATAATATAACGCACAATACGTATAATTGTATGATGTAACAAGGAAATTCTACTGCACGTCCATCGATGAAAAGAGAAATTTTGGAAAATTGTCGTTTTAGCGCCGCTTTCGCTCGTGTCGCGCGCGAGTGGTTGCCTTCGTTCACGCCACACCGTACACCGTCCTTATCTACTGCGCTTTCAGCGCAATAAGACCTTCGGCGAGCGGCGTAGGTGCGAGCAACCGTGTTAATTAAAAATAACGCGGTACTCGTTGCATTTCTAGAAACGAACAAACGTTGCCTGCGTGGGCAGACAGTGTACGTGACTCTGAATGGAACGTTCTGACAGGACGTACATACGCTCCTCTCTCTCTCTCTCTCTCTCTCTCTCTCTTTCTCACGGGAAATGGACAAGGCTTTCCGCGTTTTGACAGTGGGACTCGTTCCCTACGTAGAGGGATCAGGTTTCTACCCTCGATTCCCCTGGATTTTTAGTTTCTTCAAAGTCGAGTTAAAGCGATCGCGGCATTTGTGTACGGTAATTTAGCGCGCGTATCTGCTTTCATACACGGAACGTAGACTCGAGGTTTGCACGTATATTTGTACAAGGTGGAAATAGATTAGAAGCGTGTGTCGCTTCTCTGAGAAGCGAAATGCGAATTCTGAAGCGATCGAGAAGTAGTAGATCGATGGAAAATTTGGTAACGGTAAAGAATCGCATTGTTTGCGAACGGATACTACAAACGCTACAGCTACAGATATCCCGCAACGAATTAATTTATTTCACTGCCTCGTTCATCGTAGCGTTTATTCCCACGCGTATTCGCATCGTACACACGTATTTAAGAACAGTACCGTTCGTTCTTTACACGAAATGTAAATACGCGCGTTACAGATCCGATTCGTTACGTTTAATTTTTACATCGCACTTTGCGCGTGTAAATTTGTATAAATACAATTTGCACGCGCGTTCTATTCTCATCGTTGTACGTTGATTATATATTATTTATCGGGTATCGAGCGGAATATTTTCGTTTTTCGCGGAGTCGTACGATCGGTACACGCGTTCGCTGTGTCTCCAGTTATTGTTATTCACCTAAATACACGTGCTCGCAAAAATTAGGGGATATTTCGAAATAACGAATACGAAGCGGTGAGAAAATTTTTTTTTTATTAAACAAGAAGCCAAAGAAAGTTGTTCTTGTGTAATAAAAAAAAAAAAAAAAAAAAAAAAAAAAATCAAATGCTCATTATTTTTGAAATATCCCCCAATTTTTGCGAGCAGTATATTCGCCAAAGGAAAAACTGACGCAGAGAGATCGAGGGAAACTTGTTGTTGGGTAGTCTCGGGGGTGGGAGAGGGGTGGTGAGTCGCGTCGGGGTGCCGTGGCTCCAGTGACGTCACTGGAACGTCCGCGGACGGGGCGGGGCCCCTCGAATCGATGAGCGTCGCGACGCCGGGGGCGGCGACGTCGACGACGAGTGTAACGAGCCGCCGCTGCCGACGCCGACGTCGACGTCGACGTCGGGGGACGGGGATTTCCAGGCTCGGATCCACGTCGTCGCGGCGGAAACGCGGAACTCCGCGAGCCCCGCAGGCTCTCTCTCTCTCTCTCCCCCCCCTCTCTCTTTTTCCCTCTCTCCGACGCCACGAAATTCGATTTACGCCTTCTCGTCGATGAGCGCATTCATCGACTTTCTCTCATTTTCCCTGGGAAATTTTCTGTTTTTTTCCTCTCTTTCCTTTTCTTTCCGAGACTCTCCCCCTTCTCTCCTTTTTCTTCTCTTTTTCTCTCTGTTCTTATTTTCACTCTCCCCGTTTGTTATTCCGCTCGCGTTGTCTTCCCGTTGATGGAAAGAAGATTGTGATTTATGGTTACGGATTTTTATGCATTTTCACGGGCATAATCAACTCCCTGCGACAGCGTGTTCCAGCTTGGAAGGTAGACGCTGGTGTTTTTCCGAGTCGCTCGCAACGAAGACGCGTTCTCGTCGTCTGTTGTCTCTCCTTCGTAACCCAAGGGGGTTGTTTGCCGATTTTTCAATTCGTACTTTTCCCACAATACAATTTTTGAGTAAACTCATTGTCACTTTGTGCATATCTGTGTTAAACAGGATTATAGAGGATAATTGTTCTATATAAAAATCTTGCTTAGGTATTTTTCTAATTTTTCTTCTCTTTCGTACCTTGGACTGGAATCGGAAAAAAAATCCCAACTCGCCCGTAGAAAGATTGTAGATTAGATCACGTCATAGTATCAATTGCAACGATGAATTGAACGATGCATTCTGTGTGAATCAACCTTAACTATTATCATTTTTCTTCGCGTGATAACTGCTACAAATTTCGTAGAGCGTTGCATATATTGGTCTTTGGGATGAAAATAGGGTCTGTGCTTCCTCGATCATTAAAGGTTCACTGGCTTGTACACGGCGAAATCGCGTTAAAACACGATAAAACGAAATTAAAGAGAGAGAGAGAGAGAGAGAGGCTGATTAATTGAACGATGGATATAATTGATCGTAATTGCAGCAGTGGACGCGTGCTTCAAACGATTCGGAAGTTTTCCAAGGCGAGTCGAGCGTTCTGCCCGCCGATTTTGAGTTCACCTGTACTTTTACTCGCTGCCTCGAGAGATTTAATCGAGTGACGGAGAGTACGCGCGCCTGATTCAATTAACGGCGCAAGCACTTGTTACCATACGTATCGCGCGTCAAAGGAAGAAAGGAGAAACACTGGAAAAAACAACGCGCGATAGGAAAATATTGGAAAATCTGTTCTGTTCTCCGCTCTCTGTATCTTTGTCGATAGAGATCTCGTGTCGAGAATCGCTTCTGGTTTATCATTATTGCACGTTTTGTGCAATACGAAGTAGTTTGAGTGGATAAAAAGTTTCGTTATCTACAATTATCTCGTTAACGTGTGTTGATATTTCGTTGAACTTTCTTCTCGTTATTTTAATAACGGCAGTAAATGCTAAAAAAAAAACTGCACGACCTCAGTATGATTCGTCTCACTGAAAGACACAGAAACAACTGTTCTGACTAGGAAATAAAGACGACTTTTTTACCATACAATTTTATCGATATGCAAACGTTTGAATGGATAGAAAACAAATTACAGGCGCGATCGCTCAGTACCAGACAACGTCACTCCTACTCGAGGTCTACCCCACGCTCCCTCGCGAATCACGTGACTTAAATCAACCAATCGCTAATTTTCGTTGCATCAGCGTTGCATTAGCCTCCTGAAGAGGCCCGATTTTCTGGGTTTCCCCTGCTAAAATCGCTTTCAGTGATAAAATAATAAAATACATTGGCATAACGTCAAAAATTATTCTCGCCCATTACCATTCAAGTTCATTAATTCTCAATTCAAATTTAAAAAAAAAGGAAAAAAAAATGTCACAAACCCCAATTAAACTCTACTCTATTTGAAACGTGTAAAGTGAGTCTCTAGTTGATTAACCGACAGTTAATTAATAAGCATCTGACAGTCATCATTCTCGTCACCTCCAATTACTTAGACGCAAACGTCTTGCACGAAGGGACGAAGTGAACTCCAGCAGGAGCCAGTGTTCGAAACAAAGGCGCGCAAAGGGTGGAGGACTCCTCCGGAGCCGGTCAGTTGATTATCGGCGAATTAGAGGGTTAATGTTGCCGGTGAACGGACCCATTCAATGTTTGTTACCGCATTACAAGACAATTTCCTTCCGACAGGCCATACACGGTGCCTTGGTATCCGGTAGCCCGATAATCACAGGTGCATAATGCGCCTAATTGGTAATTAAAGGTCCCGCCAGTGGCGTATACACCGTGTACTCCCCCACCCCCTTTCTCCTCTCCCTCATCTTGTGTGTCACACTGAGAAGATCATGAAGCGTCACGCGAACCTAATATCGATATTACGCGACAGACGTGGTCTGAATCGGGCCCCGTGACTCAGACCCACGTTGCACGTACGTACATACGTGGTCGATCGTCCATGAGAGAAGAAGGGAGACGAGTCGCGAGAACGGCAATTAAATTGCTGGCGGTCTACCAGTCCAGTTCGCTGGAAATCTGTAATTAGCAATGTCCGTGTATAATGACAAAACGGGGATGGGAGAAGACTGTGCACGTGTCCGTTCGTGCACGTTCTTTCTCGCGTGGGTTTAAATTAAGCATTGGCAAGATCTTACTCGCGTTTGCACGTTTGGAATTTTGTCACGTTCGACGATTTGATTTAAAAATTCAACGGTTTTGGAATTTTTACGGCACAAGAAAAGAACGGTGAGTTTTGTTCATAGGATTGTTTCAGTTGTCGGACGCGTAAAATGATAATAGGTACAAGTTGTTTTCACTCTGACGAACGATTGAAATTGGAAATTTCGTGCAATTTTGCTCGATCGACAAATATTTCTCTGCGTTTTCTAGTTTCGCGTTTATTTTCAATAAATAAATAACCGATGCCTCCAGTAACAATTGTAATGTCGTTCGGAACATGTGTTTTGATTAATCTAAAACACACTTGGTACGCATTTATTCTTATGACTATCATCTGTCAACCGTGTAATTAAATTAAATGAAAAAGAAATGTATTTTATATTTTACATTACAATTTAGAAGAAGAACGAACTTAAATTTCAAAAGTTCGTGCTTATAGATCATCGCGCGACATAGCGCGCGCGTGTCCAAATGTTAGTCTTCTCACTAATGGCTAACAATTAACTCATAACATTTCGTCACTTGCTGTTTCGTCGTTAATTCGAATTTAATTAGCCCGTTCCACTCTCTCGAACGATAGTTTCCAGTTAATTATAGAATCGTAGAATTAGCAAATCAGCTTAGCTGCTTTCAGTCGAATGTCAGCCGCGCGATACGGTCGTCGTCGTCGTCGTCGTCGTCGTCGTCGCGACGTAACCGCGCTGGCGTACGAGCGATGTGGCTGGCCGCGTTCCAAAAATCGGCGATACACGCGCGTAGCAAGCAACTGCTACTCGAGGTCGAAGTACAGGGGTGTCCTGTTGGCTCGTTGGGACGGGCATAAATTCCCAGGCCCTCTCGTTTGCTGCGTGTTGTACGCTGCGTTTGCACGGTCCTCTTCCCTTTTCTCTCTTCTCTCGTCTGTCTCTCTCGATGGTTAATTCCTGTTCGAGGCGTGTATCGACTGTATCGAATATTGTTCCAGCTATTATCGCAATGAATACGCCAGCGAGCGGAAGTGCAAACGACTCACCGCGATCGTCGTCGTCGTCGTCGTCCTGGCTTCGTTTTTCGTCTCGACGTGTTCGACGTGCAAAAATTAAAATCCGATCTGGATCTTTGCGAAAGTTTATACCTTTATATTTTTGCATTGGTCAGTTCGCATCTGTGAAAGTGATAAATGTTTTAAGCTGTACGTTCCTCTTGTAACTGCGAGTTTCGAAGAATTTTTCTTGTCCTTTGTACAATAATTGTAGACATTTAGTCTAGTTTTAATTAAGAATTAAAATCAAAATCCTGTTTTATCTTTAAGCTATTACGATTAGAGGAATTGAATTTTTCCAAATTTATATTTTCGCGAACTTGATTAATGATGCAACGGGCGTTGTTGTACTTTGAATATTTTATTCGCAGTGACAAAAGAAAGTTCAAAAGGTAAATGTACAAGGTACGAGGTAATTTACAATTTCACAAAATGAACTTATAATTTAACAACAATCGTGAATAGATGATGACAGACAGAAGAAAGTTGAATCAAAAATATGAAGAAAAATAGAACAAACTGCACGACTTGTACCCTAGTACGATTCCAGAAGCAACTGTTCTGACGTTTTTGCCATAAAATTTTATCGATACGCAAACATTTGAATCGATAGAAAACAAATTACAGGCGCGATCGCTCAGTCAACGCCCCCTCGCGAATCACGTGACTCAAATCAACCAATCGCTAATTTTCGTTGCATTAGCGTTGCACCTGAAGAATTTACCGCCGCTAAAATCACTCTCAGTGATGAAAAAACAAGATTACATTCGCCAATTTCGTCGATAAACACAAACGTGAGTACGACGTTGAGCTTCAAATCCAACGGTCTAACGATCGTTTTCAAAGATCGACCGAAGCATTTCCTTCGTTAATTGAATTTAATCAAACACTCTCAATTTCGCTTGATTACCGCGATACGTCTGCTTAAACGACGCCGGGTGCACGAGCAACGGTCTTGCTTGTTTTCGAGAAAAAGCGGAACTTAATTAAGAGCATTTAGCCAGTTTTAATCCGGTCGGCAGTCGGTGCATAATACTCCTCCAGCCCGCCACGGAAGGGTTAATCTTTTATTAGCCGGGAAGTGACGTTTTCTCTCTCTCTCTCTCTCTCTCTCTCATCGTGGCGAGGAGCAGCTTGCAACTTTTCGACGTCGTTCGAAAGACGAATACATCTACGAATCGCTCTTTGCCACGACGTTGTACCACGTTTGTCGTGTCTTGGCGGCAAACTCGAGTCACTTCAAGAAGCTTAAAACTCTCGAAAGTCCTGGCGAGTCTCGAGTCCTGGCGAGATCCTTGGAGGAAAATCTCGATCTTAAAACCCTCCTCGAAGTTTGATAAATTTCAAAGACGCGTTTAATGTGCAGAAACGTATGAAACGTTCGAGATACGAACGTAATCCGCTCGTTGAGATTTTTGGTGGTTGAAATTAAGTAATTTATGTTCGAGTTCCTTTTCCTTTAACCGCTTTTCTTCAGAAAAGGAACGTGAAATAAAATTTGAATAAAAAGCCACGAGTCGACTGTCCAGCATCTTACGAGATGATGCAAAATTGTAACTAAACGTGAATGTCGAAAAAAATTCTCAAATTAATCAAACTCTCGAGATTCTCGAGTTCACTATTCAAACTTTGCCAAAGTGTGTTCTGTCAACTTTATCGAATTTCTTTATACGCAGTTTTGATTCTCGCAATCAATTCGTTTCGCGAATTTAAAGATGAATCAAAGGAAATTCGTCACTCTGTATTTTTACTACAACTAGACTGCGCATTCGTAGGAAATTTCACGGGATGAACGTTGTACAAAATATTCGAGCTAAGTACAAAGCTTTTTTTATTATTGCACGATACGCAATACATCTCTCTACTAACACATTCCGTTTTCGATCGATTTTAAAAATATCGATTTTTAGTCGAGGGCTGTTTAGCCCTGTCTTATTTCTACTCGTCGAAATTTCGAACAGCGAAGAAGTTGGCAACTCGAGGTGCCTTAGGTCCCCATCGGCGAACAAGGTGGGGTTTCTATTCCCCTAATTTCGACCATCGGTGCCGTCCCTTTGTTCGCTCGTGGTTCGCAGCCTGTTAATTCGCTATTTACAGGCGCGTGTCCGTTAATTCAGTCGCCGCTAGGGGTTTAATAATCGCGGCGGAGGTAATCCGCGAGAGGTTATTAAAAAAGCAGAGCGAAACTTCAATTCAGCCGTTAAAAAACGGAACCGCGCGGCTGCCGCACACTCGCTCTCGCCCCCTTTCTCTCTCTCTCTCTCTCTCTCTCTCTTCGAAATAAAATCCACCGAATAAAGAGCGTTCATTTGCATGTACGTGCCGGCGAATAAACAGCCAAGATCTTCCATGCGTGCGTGTGTCTGTGCGCCTGTGTGTATTTTTTTGCGCGCAGCGCAAAGTATTCGGGACAAGCTTGCGTAAATTGGTGGCCGAGATTTGTCTCGTTGCTCGTCGGAAATTAATTCTTCGGACGTTTTAGGACAATTGCTTACACTTTGCGGAAGTGTTTTCGAACGCCTGTTGAAAGTTTCTCTTCCTTTTTCTTTTTTTTCTTTTTTTTTTTTTGAAATATGTTACGCGCGTTGCGCGTGAAATATCGCGTTGCTTCGTTAACGCGGTACGCAACGAATGAGGTGCAAAACAGCGTGATTATGGCGGGTGAAACTCGAAACAAGGGTAAAAATTTCAGCGGAGGTTACGAGATATTTAATACAAGTTTACACGTGAGATGCGAACGGCGTGATTACGCGGGTAAAACTTGAAACAAACGTATATAATTTCGGTGGAAATTTAACGTCGGTATGTACATGTGTTTTTCGCAGGTATCGTAAAAGCATTTAAACAACTAATTATATTCGTGAAAAATATCTGTGGAAAGTTTCTGTTAACGCTCAATGTATAACACGATATTACGTGACAATGATGTAACAATATTCAACACTTTAACGTGATATAAATATTTGCATACGTCCGCGAGAAACTGGATATTAGAAATTTTGTTTTATTTTGTTATTCAGCATTTTTCAGATTTTTCAGCATTTCGAGCACTGAGAGTGGTAGAAAGCTAGAGAAAGAAGAAAAAGAACACGACGGAATAACCATGCTTGGATAGAACTTTCTCGTTTCAATTTTACGCTAAGCATCTCGAATTAAAAGTCTGTTTGCATATTAAACTTGAGGAGCGAGACGCAAGGACGCACTCCATTGCCTCGCGATATGAATATTTATACCGTTAATGACTAAACTGCAAATTTTCGTGCACTTTTTTACGTTTCTAGATATATGACTGAGAAAGAAAAAAAGAAGAGTAGAAATTCATCCATTGTGTGCTACGATTGATGACCGTGTTTTGTGTATTTTATATGTTTTGCCATAAAAATCCGAAATCTACTGTCCATTCAACGAGACGTGGCAATAAATTCAACATTGGAAGTATCAGAGTGGTCAAAATGACCATTTTCGTCATTAGATATAAAATAGTGTATTTTTGGACGCTTGAATGGTTCTTCGTAAAACACATAAATAAAAGCGTCTTTCGCTTCAACATCCCTGATGAAAATTTTACATTTTAGTCGTCGGTAGTTCTAACGTTGAACAAGACAAAAATACGTGTCCAGCACAGGGCCAACTTCACGGCTACCAAAGTCCTGCGAATTAGAACTTTTGTCACTCCAGGATCCGTCTCACAATCAGTAACGGCACAATAGAAACAAGAGCTGTAAAGTATTTTTCAGAATTTTCAACTCCGATCGGATGGCTCTTCAGTTCACTTTCGAAAGAGGGCAATAAATCAAGGATTTGGGCGTTAAGACGAACAGACTCGGATTTTTCACAGAAACACTTGAAGCTGTTTGCTGTTTTAGGTCTGTCATATCTGAAGACAGCCGAGAAGATTTACATTTCAATGCGTGTAGTCTGGTCTACTCGAGAGAGACGCCCTCCTCCTCTGCGTTTGACGGGATTTGTCACTGTGCTTTGTCAGCTTTCGGGACCCGTCACTTTCCTCCAGCCTTCCTAAATTGACTGCCTAGCCTCATAATAGCTCAATTGCCACTCCTGCCTCTCTGTCTCATACAAACCTCGTAAACCGGAATTCTAAACAGCCTTAAGAACGTCCCACTCGAGAGAAGCCGTATTTTGGCAATCGTCGGATGAAGAAGAATGGTGAAATAGGAATTTGAAGCGTCTCGTTTGTGTTTATTAGAGTTTCAGCTGTGCGCAGCAGAAACTTTTGATAGTTAATTTAATTGGTAGTTCACGATAAGATACACAGGCTCTCGCGATAATTGAATAATTCGTATAATGTTGTCGAGTTACAAGTGAACGAAGGATTTAATTGATCGTGAGTTAAATCAAAATGTATTTAAAAATTTTACTATAATTGTAATTAATTTCACTGTGATCTGTAATTAATTTTAAATCGAAGAGAGAATCGATCAAACTGAATTTGCTATCAGCGAGTGTCCCGATCTCGTTCGTGGGGTAGAACCTTTCAAATGCGCGGCAAATTTACGAGTTTACCACATTCAAAATTATTAATTACGCAACACGGAACGCAGAACCTGTAAAGTTCACTTGACTCCTTGACATATAACGACGTCGTACATTTCCCAAGTTGAAGTCGACAATGACGCTTCTGGAACGTATAAAAAGATATTTTTCCACATGTTTGATACTCTTTTCAACGCTTATATATAATACTTCCAAGTTACCCACTTCGTTTAATTTAATTTAATTTGATTAATTTCATTTGATGAAATTCCTGTATCGAGGGATTAACGTTCAAAGTATGAATGTACATATCATCCAAATCCAACAATCCCCCCCCCCCCCAACAATCGCGAGAGAAAGAGGGAAGAAGCCATTGTCCGTTGTCGTCCGTCGTTCGATAATTCCCAGCGTGTTGACGTTTTTCGAGCAAAGGGTATTCACCGAGAGACCTCGAGGTTGCCGTAATAACGACGCGGGTCACGACGCGGCAGTCCAGTCTGGATGGTAATGCGTGTATAAATCAGAGCGATATCAGAGCGGCGGCTTGTTTCACGTGCGGCAACCGAGATGCATTGCACCCACGGTGGGTGGGGGGTGGGTGGCGCAGGGTTGCGGCCGCGGCTGTTTATGGTCGTTGAAGTGAGGAGAAACCGTGGCCTGGTCAAGCCCGGGACTTCGACCACCGGCGCGGAGTTGGACCTTAATTGAAACCTACGTTCAATTAGACCCGTCTTAACGATCGTCCGCCGCCGCCGCCGCCGCCGCCGCCGCCGCCTTGTCTCCGCAGATTGTACATACAGTTGAATTTTACCGCGTTTTCCCTCCTCGCGTGTACGCTTCGTTCGAGGAATGTTTGCTTCTACGAGTGACAGTTGGTTCGTCTAATTTTCACGCGTTTGGGATTGTTGTTGACCTCAAAACTCTGGCTACCTTCGCGCGCAAGAACACTCGGATTTGTCTAGTGTGCGTGTGAGTAGGTTGGTGAAAAGAAAGTCAAACGAAGAGCGTGGGCGAATTTCTTCAGTCTGTTGATTCTTTTGTCGAGGAAATTAGTTCAATAGCTAATCCTGAAGAGATCGCTCTACCGGTCACGACCGGCCCGCGGGTCGCCAGTTCGCCAGCCCCGGTTTAGATGGTTCTTGGAAGGTCTTCTTCCTGTTTGGAGAAGATTTTATCGGCGATTATTATTACGGTAGTCTTTATATATCAGTTTAATATGTTCAATATGTAAATTTATTGTATCGATTATAATATAATTTATATAAATTTAATATATTTGTTAAATTGTATTAGAGCGATAAATGTATGGGGAGGTTAAGTTAGGTTTAGGTTAGGTTAGGTTTAGATGATTTTTGAAAGGTCCTGCTGTTCGGACAAAATTTTATTGATTTTTATTGCAGTGTTTTATATTTATTGTACATTAGAGCGATAAATATACGAGGAGATTAAGTTAGGTTTAGGTTAGCTATAATCATACATAGAAAATATAGATTATACGATGCAACACTTGTTCGATGAATTTATAATGGTAGGCAAAGATAGACTATCGTATTGGTTTCAGTAGAACTCGTTCGTGATGGCTGTTACAATAAATTGAAATTGATACTACATTTTAACAACTATGTTCGATAATTCTACTTAACGTTACGTTAACAATATAAAAGCGATTTAAACAATTTTATTTCTCAACACGATTTTCTCAACAAAGTAAAAATGTACAAGGTACGGAAAACGTGCCAGTAAAATTCGCATTAAAGACGAAAAAAAGAAAAGTAAAAGTATGCAAATTCTCGCTGGAGCAAAGAAAATTTTCCGAATTCCGTTGGCCACGTTTTCAACGGGGCACCTGTTCAAGTCGAGTTATTTAAGATCAAATTGGCCTGACACGGATAACACACAGAATTCCGGTGGCCTGTTATCGCCTGCTTGCGCAAATAAGACGGCGGTTTCTATCTGCCGCGATTACCGTTTCAATATATTTCGCGTTATCTATTCGGAAACCTTCGGCGTTCGTTTTATATTTTTCACCTCGAGTCGCGTCGCTGTAACACGCTGCTCGTTGCTCGAGTAAATCGTAAATTCCGTGTAAAGTGCTTGCCGTTTTCTCGCCGATTTAATCTCCTCCTCGAGGTTAGGAAAAGATGGAATTATTTTTTCATTTTTCGTTTATTCATTCCGCCGTTTACGGATTTCATGAATTGCATTTCGTGGATTTTATGCGAAACTGCGACGATATCTTGGAATTATTATTATTAGAAACGTGTGGCCAGAATTTTTCGTTCGAATTACACGCGGAATTGTTTCATGAAGAAAGATCGAAGAACGATGAATTTGAGTTGTTGACGAGTGAAGAAAATCTTGCCTGTGACTGTGTTTTAAATTATAGTGTGTTATATATATATATATATATATAAATATTGCTAAACTCGGATCTTTTATTGTACTTAACGAACTAGAGATAATATCGTTTACAAGCTCAAGATACGAAAGATCAATCTCAAAAAAAAAAAATAACTCCTATTTTTAACTCATTAAATACTAACATCGAGAATGATGGAGCGGATAATACGTTGCACGAAATTGTAACATTTGCTCACCTGTTTCTTTCAAACGAGACGTTAATATTCCAACAAGATGAAAAGATTTTAAAAAACTAGTTTTGCCCAAATGGGCCATTTATTTCGAAAGTGCGAAAATCGAGATTTATAGTACAAAATCTTTAAATGTTTGTTTCGTTGCTAAATGGAATCGCGCGATCGCAAGCGCTTCTTCGAAATATCACAAAGTGAAACGGAAGAGAATGGAACTTGCATCGCTTTCAAAATGAATGGCCCGGGTACGTCCTCGCGATAAATATTTTCGTTAAACTCTTCCAAAACACTTTCGGGACCGATGTTGAATCTTACAAGCGACAACCTCCGACGTCTCATTACCGGTGCTGATAAAATTTCAAAATGCCTCACGTACGAAACACGCTGTGCACGATGGCGCGCAGAGCACTTCCCGCGCGATGACTGTTCAAATTTCTTCTTTCAACACCGGAGGCGCCGTTAATCGTTAAAGTTTCAAAAGGAAACTTGGTTTAACCTCTTGCGCTGGAATGACGTCGCTGCCACGCACGTCGAGAATTTTTTGTTCCAAAATTGTAATTTTCCCAGTTTTAAGTACATCTGGTACAACTATTAAGTACAGTTCGGTCACTCGTTACGGTCCGCAATCAGTTGTCACTCGTTACGGTCCGCAATCAGTTGCCAGCGCGAAGGTGGAATTTTGTGGAAACGAAGAAAAAAGTGTTTCGCGGAACACGCCCGTGGTTCTTGCCCGCGAGAGCGCAGTACGCGATATCTGCGTGACGTAAGCGCGCGAGGTCACGAAATGCAGTGGAGTATACGCTAGTATACTCTACGACCGAGCCACGGGTTTTGATAGCCTGTTTCACTCGGTTCCTGAGAAACTGACTTTTTCGGGCGTCGCGTCCCGGGTGGTGACGGTTCCCCGGACGACCTTTCCGAGCGTTCTGGGAAAAATTGCGGCTCCTCTCTCGTCTTGCGCAAACGTTTACGACGTTTCGTAACGTTGGAACCTTCGCGTCTTCGTTCCTTTCCGGTTATCAGCTTGCCGGTGGTTCTCGGAATTTTATGCCGAATGTAACCGTACTTTTTATTTTATCGTATAAAGCCTCTTGGCGAAGGTAAAATTCATTTCTCAAGCTGTTCCGTTTTTATATTTCCTGTGAGATAAGTGTGCAAATGATGCAGCTGGTTTTTGCGACGCGAGAGTAACCGATGTTATTCGTGTATTAAAATTTAATATGCTGAATTGATTGTCCTTTCTGTAATTAAAAATTAAATTTCCACAAGTTCTAGTGAATTTCCATTTGCATTTTTATTAGCCAGAAGACGTCTTGGAAGACGGAACATTAATGATTAGAATGTCGGAAACGAGTGTTACGTCGTGTCGAAAATACTCACGCTCTCCCTTGAAATTTACGTGTGAAAATTGTATTAAATTATCACGATATTCTATTATGATAATGTATAATGTATATAATAACGTACAATTACCACGATATTACTGTACGATTGTATAATAACGTTATAACGTTACATCACAGACCTAATAATCAAACCGCGAATTTTCACGCAAATTCACATTTCCCTAAATAAAGCGTAGAAAAGAGGGACGAGATGGAATATTTAATTCCAGTCAATTGTTAATTAATTGTTAATTATTGTTTATCCCCCCAATGGGATTATGGGGGTAGGCCCAACATAATCCTTGTCTTTAAGAAGATGAAAGACTCGACATTTCTTCACACCTTACGCATTACACGTTCCGCTTCTGCATCTTCAAGTTTCAAGTTTTTTGAAACAAATGCATCGAAATTCGTTGATAACAAAAATTAAACCAAATTGATTGAGCGAACCAAAAGAACACATCCACGCGGCATCGTAAATCGATCGTTGGCTTTCGACATTGGCTTTCGAAACCTTCGACTAGAAAAAAAAAAGAAAAGAAAAAAAAGAAATATGTCCCGAGGAAAATCATATTTCGGAATTTTCGTCGCGCGTGTCGATCGCGCGGGCAAAGTCGAGAGCGCGCCCTGGCCGGCAACCATTGTCCCAAGCCCTAATTGAAGCGTACGTTCAATTAGACGCGCCTTAACGACCGACGACACACCTGTAGAGCATGCATTCACCTCGCTCTACGCCCGTTATCAATCACGATCGCAATCAGGCGTCCGTTTTTGCATTCGCGGAACACGCGCACGCGTCGCCGGACGAACGCGATTATCGTAAATCATACTTATCCCGATTTTTTCCTGCCTGTTTCGCGAGCCTACAGTAAGGGAAATTACGAGCCCTGAGCGCGGCTCTGAGGGAGGTCGAACGAATCTCATCTTAACTCGTTCGGGAAACGTGTTTTTCCTTTTTTCTTTTTTTTTCTACGATCCTCGTCGTAATTTACCATCAACGGGACGAAAATTCTTGCCTAACACTCGGCAAAGCTTGTTAACTTGTCATTTGTCGGTTTTTTAAACGTGGCAATTTCCTTGTTTACGGAAATGTAACTCTGTAATATCTCCGTGGTTTTTATATCATATAAATTATGTCGATAATTAAGTTGTAATCTCAAGGGGGGCTGCCACGAAATTCGCCCGAACGAAGAAGGAAAGGACTCCGAGGAACGAGCGCACTTGGAGAAAAAGTTATTTCGGTCGGTGTGTTAGCAACTTTTACAGCGGACTGGCGTTCGATCGATTTTGCTTGTCGGGGGGAGTTTCGTTCGGGGTTGGATAGAAACGTGGCGAGTCGTGGAAGATTGTTTCGGGGCAGTGATATTAGATTTCGCGTCTCGGAAAGTTTTCGGCCACCGTTCGATTGCTTTTTCTTTGGAACGTGCACGGCAAACGCGAACGTCATCAAACTGGGGGGTAGTTTGCATTCCTCGAGTTTCGTGTGCGAGATTGTTTTTGAAACAGCGTGGCTTAACGCGGCGACGTGTTTTTCTCTCCGTAATAATTGTTTTTACTTTTTTCTGTAAGCATACGCGTGAAACTTCGCATCGTACGGTAGTAGTAGTAGTAGTAATTCTGTATCTTCAAATATTCGGAATAACATTCAACGAAAGAAGGAGTCTTTTCGCGCTTTAAGTTTGTGAGACTAAAAGTCTTCTAAACTAAACTTCTCCACGTTCTGTTTTAATTTCTTTTCAATTTTTTTTTTTTGTATTTCGAAAGGGGACAGGACAGAGAAAGAAAAATTCTTCATTGAGAAACAGAAGAATTTCTCCAGTCTAGAAATCATTGATTTAATTCTCTTCCTTTTCTACCAGAGAAAAGAAAAAAAGAAAAGATTATTTCAAAACATCGAGGTTCTTCATTCCAAATTTTACTCGAGAATCGCAAGAAACAAGACAGATGTCAAGGGTTGAAAATGGAGGACGAAAGCAACTCTCCCACAAATGCAAGTTACTTACACACGTCGCGTTATTAACATTTCTCGGGCATCTGCATAACCGTTCGTTACACGGGAACAGGTTTCACGCTAATTCGCGTTAAAGATACGTTATCGGAATCGGTTCGATTGACGATCGGTACGTGCGGCTAAAGTGGCGGTTTTGCGCCGCCGGACACTTTCCGCGGCCCTCGTTCCGCTCGCTACTTACGCCAAACAAACTGGCCTGCTCGAATTAATTTAATCGACGATCGAGATTACGCGAAACAGCCCCGGGTGAGGAAGATACCGAAGAGGGCAAATTGCATCTCGTTGCTCACCTGGCGGGAGCTCTGCGCTCGGAGAAGAAACTCGATGATTTTCCACCGTTTCTTCTCCTCGAAAACTGCGAAAATTCGAGCTCTGGAGTTTTGGAATCTCAGATGAGGGCTTTTGAACGTCTCTCGTTTCAGGATCTCAAAATTGTGTAATTTTAATTAAACGTAGAAATATTGCTGAATAATACGAAACTTGATATATCAGCTTGTACAAATATATTATATTGTAACATGTACGCAATGTACTTTTATATATATATTTTTATTAATACATTTATATAGCATAAATATATTAGTAATAAATACAATAATTTTCCACACACTGTGTATACTGTGTATATTTTTTTCTTAGAGACAGTGCGTGACTCTCTTGTATTATTCTCAAGATTCGAACCCTGATCGACAGTCTGAAATGTAAAAATGTTCTCTACCAGTTGCTCGATCCCGACCGTACGATCCAAATAATAGCAGATAGAGAATCGTCGAACAATGAAAACGGAGATAGAGAGAACGATCCCCATCCTTCTCGTGGAAGATCGGTTATCCGGGATTTCCGGCACGGAGAACGTAACGACGGAAACGAGACATTAGTTTCGACGAAAACGAACGAACGTGCGTCGTACATCCCGTGCGGTGGTTCGCGAGCCGGTGCAGGATGCAAATAATAATAACGCGAGAAGATAAAAGGTGTCCCTCCTCCCGAAAGAGCTGGCCGATCCTGAAACCTCGGGAACCGGGTCAACAGCCGGAAGTACAACCGCGGCGAACGTCTCTCGAAGAAAGCACGCCCTCTTTCTTTCTCTCTTTGTCTCGCTCTTTTCTCCTGTACTCTTCTTCCTGTTGCCCGACTCTGCGGCACCGCGCCGCAGCCTCGTTTCTTACTCTTTCATACCGGTGCACGTGCGTGCGATCTTACCTGGCCCTCTGATGGTATTTCGTGGATCTCGGCTTCACCAAATCGGTATCGTGATGTTAGGCAGCGAACTGCGATCTTTTTTTTCTCTTTTTCTTTTTTTTGGAAAATTTTTCGGGTATTTAGCGTTGATTGTAATATTATGTTACAATACTATGCTATAATATACTATACTGATACTATTATCATACCATACTAATATTATAATACTATGTTACGATATACTTACTTACTATTACATACTACAGCATTGTACTACTGTTATATGTTAGTGTATGTATATACTACGACATTAACTATATAACATAAACTTACTAAACATGTACAACTGAATACAAACTATAGTATTATGTCGCAGTGTAGTACCACATACTGCTACATAATGTAATATTATATACATTACAATACTACAATACTGTACACTAGGCATACAATATCATATGCTAGTATATATCACAATACTACACTATAACGCATACTATAATACTATATTACAGCATATATTATACATTTTACTACATAGTATAATACTATAATGTAATTGCATATTACAGTACTAGACTACAATATTATGTACTATTACGTGATATAATATTACATACTATGACAGTACAACATACTAGTATGTAGTATAGTATTACAATGCCACATATTGTATAATACAATACTATTACATACTACAGAGTACTGGGCTACAATACTACACACTATAATACTAGTTACATGATACTACTATAATACATACTCTAATACTACTATAATACAACTGTTACATATTATGAAACTGTACTACAATACTACATATTATCATATACTACTACGACACTGTACTATAGTACTACAGTACTATTACATATTTACAATAACATATATTCAATACTACATTGTAGTATTATATACTACAATATTATACTGCAATGGTATACAATACTTAATAACATGCGCGTATAATGCAAATGATCAATTCGTAATTCATAACTCATAATTCATCGTGGAAAAACTTGATGATAAATACACCCTCGCAACATCGACAACATGCTAATAATCATCGATTTTCCCCGAAGACAACGCCGACCTCAATTTTCCCGTCGCGAAACCACTCCATCGACTATCGCGCATCATCGTTCACGAATTTTCCATTGAAGTTCAGGCGCGCGTGGGGATTTTGCTGCTGAGAGCGGGCATGTTCACCGCTGGATGGTTTTACTGGCTCGAGACTCGAGACCAGATTACAATCTTCTGCATCTCATGGAAATTTATTCGATGATTTTAATAAAATATTTCGGGTCACCGGAGGGTCGGGTGTCGAGCCCCTCTCTCTCTCTCTTGCCGTTTGAAAAATTGTCGTGTACCCGGTTCAACTTTTCAACATCCAAGCCCCCCCCTCCCTCGCTTTTCTTTCGTTAAACCACGAATAATTGGCCACCAGAGAGATTCTACCCGAACTCCGTAGAGTCGATGTGCTCGAAAAAAGTATAATTCGCGGCCAACTATTGTTTTATGGATACTTTGGAAACTTCCGGTTGGAAAATTGTGAAACGCTGTAACGTGGAGAGCTTCGAAAGTTGGGGGCAGCGCAACGTGGTGAAATTCGACGGACGGAGGGGAGGTGAATTAACTCGGAGTGGCCTGGAGGAAATTTGAGTGTACATATTTCGCAGTTTGGGCGTGGGCGTTTTGTTGTAATTGGCGGTTAATTGAGGAAGAGGTAATTTTGCGAAATCAAGGGTGAAATTTTCACAAACTTACACGGATCAGGGTATAATTTTAACGACAGGAAAGATCATTCCTTACAGAATTCTGTTGCAGCTAATTGACGTTGCACTTACGGTCCCTCTATTTTTTCAAATTTCTTCAAAAGCTACCGATAATCATCAGAATTAAGTAACTCGTATCGAATTTATACTTCAACCTAATTCTCAGTGTCTCTGTACTTTTATTACGAATCATCCAACCATTTCGATTAATATTCCCAAATTTGCAACTCTCGAATCTGGTCGTACAAATGGCTGCTGACTTCGAAGGCAACGCCATCGATACGTCCATCAAAACCACCCCTCGTAAATAATTCAGCTTACTCGCCCGTGAAACAACTTCGTGACCAGAATTATTTTCACCAACGAGAGTTACAAAATGGCCCAGATTCGCGTCGCAGCTTTCCGCTCTCCTTTCCAAATATAAAATTTACATCCGACGCGGCTCTCTCTGTGCTCTGTGCAACCAGTATAAGAAAAAAAAAAATAAAAAAATAAAAAAAGAGGGAGAGAGAGAGAGAGAGAATAAAAAACATATATATAAAAAGAGACAAGGGGAGAGCGTTGAACGCACAATCGTGAAGCCTTATGTCGTTGCATAGAAAAGGCAAAGAGAAAGAGAAAGAGAAAGAGAGAGAGAAAGAGAGAGGGAGGGGGGAGCTGGTTCCTCGTCGTTGGGTGCCTCTCGAAATTACCCCCTCGAATTCTGGCCGTGGACAAAAGCCTCGCCGTGGACCGAGGCTGCTGCGCCAACAGCCGAATATCCGATCTCACACCAGCGAGAAACTCTTTGTACACGGAGGTCAGAGGCCCGTCTGCGCGTACGCACGCGTGCACGCGTATTTACACGCGAGGAATAAGGGAGAGAAACGAACAGGAGGCCTGGGCTGTTCTGTTCGTTTCTCTCTCTTAGATGAGTTATGGCGACGGCGGGAGGGAACTCTCTCGGATCATCGGGGTGTGGAACCGCGCCGAAGGGAGCAACTGTTACCCCTCGTTGCAACGTTTAATTTCGAAGGGCTCGGGACCGATGCTTTTGCCGATCGATTTTGCCAGCTCGCGAGTTTGGTTGGTATGTTTTCTTGCAAGTTTTCCGGAAATACGTAGTCTCTGTAAAAGTTGCCTCTGCATTTTTCTTGAAAGTGAAGGTACTTTCTCCTGTTCCTTTCTCTTTTATTCTCCTGCAAAATGTGCAGCGCGGTTTCAGGAAACGATTGTTTTTTCGTAAATTTTAATTTTCTAAAAGAGAAAGTGTGTTGAAAGGGTCGAGGAATCTGGGGATTTTAATCCGAGTGAAATTAACACGAGTTATATTGTCGTCGGTTTTTTCAGAGTGTGATTAAGAAAATAGAATCTCGATAGAGGAAATGTTATAAAAGACGTGATTTTGGATATTTTACATATTTTTTCGCACTTTCGAATTGAGCAGTCCCACAGATACGTCAAAATCCGTAGTCTTCCAATGTTACAGATGTTAAATATCGCGATCGAATTAAATACCAGACAGTGTGAAATTACGTTATTAAGCTTCTAAATCGAACTAAATACGATTACAAACCAAGTAAATCGCCGATCAATTTAGAATCTTTCGCAGGGGTTATTGCAAACATTAAACATCATAAATCAACATTAAAACTTTTGATCAACGTTAAACGAACGTTTTCAATATTCAACGCAAGAAATAACACACAACAAAAGTTATTCGATATTTCAGATATCATCATTTATTCGTTCGTGTTTGTTCGCAAGAACAAAACTGCAACAGCTCCAAACTGAAAACCATTTCAAATGCATCACTCGAACGTTACTTCACTCCCCCCCTCCAAAAAATAAAGAAGAGAAAGTAGAAAATCATTCGGATGAACGAAATACTCTCGTCTCCTCAGATAGATTTCCAGCGTCATCCCCATCGAAGCGCGTTCGCACCATGGCTAGAGATAAGTGTCTCGAGAGAGAGAGAGAGAGAGGGAGGGAGGGTGCGCAAGTTTCGCGCAGGATTTTCTCACGGAGCGGTTTCAGGATAAAGAGCCTGGCGAAAGAGAGACGAATAGGATCCGCATCGATTCAACTGGATGCACGCGTCACGCAAAGTGTTTTCATCGAATGAACCGCTCGCAAATACACTACGCTCTTTCTCTCTGTCTGCTCTGGTAGAAAGTGCAGGTTGACAGCGATAAACAGCTTTCGCTGTTTCCTCGATAATCGAGGAACCTTTAACAGGGAGCATTGTAGCACGCCATCGCTTGTCGCTCCAGCGACTCTACTTTGATCTCCTCGCGGCTTTTATACAGCCGTGCCACTTGGAAAAACCGTTTCCCTTTCGAATGAGCAAACACTTTCGCCGTCGAGGGAGCTCGCCCGGGCGGCTCTTCCTGAACGGACACTTTCGATGGGGGACTCATTTGCCAGCCACCTTTTTCTTTGCTGATTTTCTTCTTGCTCCTTGATGAGCAGTCTTTGATTTCGTTTCGTTCGAGACAGACAGAGAGAGAGAGAGAGAGAGAGAGAGAGAGAGATTTGATACGAGTATGGGAAGAATGGGCTTTTGGAGATTTATTAATTTTCTGGATCATCAAGCGTGACTTTTGTTTTCTATTATATTCTGCAACCAAATTTTTCTTCTTTTTTAAACGTATAATAGAATTGTTGTTATGTTGTACATGTTTTTTCGAACATGTACAAAATTTGTGTTTTTAACGCCTTTTGCACAATAATGCTTTTGCATAATAATGTTATAACATACGTGATTGATAATATATTTTGATATATAACGACAGAAATATTATATTGTTTGTGATGATAAATAATCATTGGAATTAAAGTTAAATTGTAACTGTGATTGCTCAAATATAAGAAGATTTATATTTTTAACGCATAATTACATTACGTACAACGTAAGAAATATTATTACATACAAATTAGTGTAAAACGTACGCTCGCTTTTTCCTCCCAAGCAAACGCGACTGTAAATCCAGATCTCGCGACGGAATTAATCTTTGCAATAAATGTACAAAAGAACGCGAGCTGCGAGTTGCGATGTGTATCGCGTTCGGATTCAAAAAAATGTTAGAATTTTTATTTCGTCGTGGGGAAGATCGCCAGTTAGTTGACGTTGAAACACGGTTTCGTTCGAAAGAGGAGGCGCGCGCCACTGGTTCTGGCCGCGATGCTTTTGAAGTGCAATGCTATTTATATCTGGCACGCGCAATTCCTTAGTGAGATATTACATTGAATTTCCTGCCCCGCAGCTGCGATGCCACGCGGGTGTAGCCCGTTTATCCACGTGACACACGGCCCCTTTTTTCCACGGTGACGGCGTTCCGCGCAAAGAATCGCCGCTCTCGTTCGTTGAACCCTCTCGCAATCAACGTTTTGGAAGTTCTTTCTTGGAATTGGCCAGTATCCGTGATCGGACTTGGAATTTTATGCACTGCAGCGCGAAGAAATTTATATACGAAACAAAAAACGATTGAAATAAGTTTTCTCGATTATTTCACTTTCATTTCGAACTCGCGGAGTGAAAATGAATGCAACATTCTTGGTGTCACTTCGAAACACGAACGCGACACACCACAGGGTGGAGCAGATGTGTTTCACATAGAGAGTTTCAAAGGAGTAACAAACTCTTCGTGTCAATGAACATTTGGTGTGCGATATTGTCATCCCAAAGCGTTGAAACTGATTGATGGTATTTAGAATTATTGTTATATTGTATTTTTATCACTGATGATAAAGTGATCGGGCCTCTTCAAGTGCAACGCTAATGCAACGAAAATTAGCGATTGGTTGATTCGTGAGGGGGCGTGGCGTAGACCTCGAGTAGGAGTGGCGTATCGATAAAATTTTATGGCAAAAAAGTCGGAACAGTTGCTTCTGTGAGTGACTTTTCAGTGAGACGAATCGTACAAGTCGTGCAGTTTTTTAACACGATATAATTCCGTTTACACGGACCAAAGTTTGCAATTGTACAAATCCCTATAAACAAAGATTCTACCATATCGATATAATTTAAGTTGGAATTGAAATTTTCAGTTGCGATAGTCTCGTCGCGCGAAGAAACCACCCTTCGCGCGGATTTCAAAACATCCATCGGACCCCTAAAAACAACGTAGTAGTCCGAACCAAGTTCCAAACCGAATCGACAGCATTTCCCTCGTACAAAGCCCTCCCCTCTCCCCTCTGAATCGCAAGAACGGCTCGCCGTTTGCCTCTGCCCGCACAATCGCAGCAGAGAATCAACACTCGATTAGCCCCGGATCCAATTCATCCGTCGATAACCATTCGCCGAAAGGCTTCTGAATTATTCGAAAAAGCAGATCCGGCGGAACGTACGCAGCCAAGGACAGACGTTTCACCCTGAAAACGTCGGAGAGGGGTGGAATTCCCGCTCAGCTCGGCGGGATGAATGTTGCAAACCTCCCTTCATAATGCACCGCGAGCGTCGCTGAGTTTCCGTGCGCGTGCGAGTGCGATCTCTCCCTTAGCCGCGAGCTTTCAACGATCGTACAAAAGCTTGGGACTTGAGATCTCAGCGTTGAGATCCCAACCTCCCGTCCCCCCGCCCGTGTTTCGCTGCGAATTGTATCGAGAGACCGACTCTCTCGATTCCTCGCCGCCCGACCACGGCTCTTCACGGCGTTGTCGTCGTGCGCTTTTCGTTCGACGCCGACGACAGGGATTATTTTCATTCGCGCGCGTCGGAAATTTCGTTGATTGATCGAGGACGCGACTCGGAGAAATTTCGCTCGGAGGTTTCATCGATTTCAAGGCTCTCTGAAATCTGGCGATTGAAATGTTTCGCGCAGAGGGAGGGTTGGTTTTTCGTATCGTTTTTTAATCTTTGTTGAATAGACAAATTTTTTGCTAAATAGTGTTCTTCTTTTACATTTGTGTATGTATTGTGTGTATATTTATTTTAAATTTGTATATATATTGTATGTATATGTATATATATATATATATGTTTATATAGATTTATATAGATTTACACAGAATAAAAAGTCTTTCTCTAAAAAGAATGGTTGCCGATTAAAAGTGAAAAATGGTAATGGAAAATATTCTCACAGGCGGTGAGAAATATTTCGATTTTATATGTATTTTGAAAATGACTTTCAAAAATGAATCCTCCGTTGGATATGTGACAAATAAAAGGACCTCTGACAAATAAAAATTGCTTCGTTATTTTGAACGATGCGAATTTTTTTACAGTAACGTTTGTTATAGTTACATTGTATATAGTCATAGAGATCTACGAGTGATTTACAAGTGATCCCTCTTTTTCTTTGTTTCAGGTAAGCGTCACGAACTTTATTCTTCATTCGAGAATTTACGAGCTCACTGGTAACGTATCAATCATAATTGTCAGGAAACACTTTGTCTTTCATACAAATGCTCAAATATTGCTCAAATGCTTTTTAACATTGAGAAACATATTCGTTTCCGATGCTTCGTGTTTTTGGTGTCTAATTAAAAATTGGAAGATTCATTTAATTCCCATCGACAAGACGAGTCTTGGATTTTCTCTTATTAAAAGATACAAATTTTTATTGATTTCTATTCAAATATAAGTCTATTTCTGTCAATTACTATCATTTACAGTTTACAATAATTTATATGTGGAATATTCTGATGAAGTGTCGAAGACCGGTTGTTTCAGTGTTAAAATGAAATAATATTTATTAATCGTGTATGAAAAAGGGAATATTTTTTTATTTCCTGAATTCTGAAGCAGTTATAAAATCATTTTATGGACTAGAATCAAAGGTTAAATTTGATCTCCGCGATCAAATATTCTATTAAAACCTGTTAATTAGCTCGTTCGTTAATCAGAAATTTCTCTGATAATGGAATTAAAAATTATTGGATGAATTTTAAATAACATCGATTGAAACGATAGATTTCGACAGATTTCAATTTTTAGAAACATAAAAATACGCGATGTAACTCACTTTTTACCAAAAGAACTGAATCATAAAGCAGTGAAATTGATGTCTGTCAATGACGCGAAACTGCGAAAGGTTATTTTTTTAACAACATGTCCGACAGATTAACACGTACGTAACATTAACAACTTCAATTTTATGAGAAATCAATTTGTAACCGGCGAAAGAGCAAACTGCGAGTGTAACGGAGTTGTTTCATCGCCTTTATCGGAACGATGCGCCTGAAATTGAGAATCATTTCGCGACGGAGGTTGGATCGACTTCACGCCATTACGAACGCGTTCGGCGTGAATGAAACCCGCTGGGAAAATCGGGAGGGATCCCCCGGTCGGATTCATTTCAATAATCCACGAAATATCGTCGAATTCCTTCCGATCGGGACTTTTATCGCGTTATCGACATTTACCCGCGGAATTAAAGGATTTGCACGCTCTCTTTGCTCGTCGCTTCTCCTCTCTCTTCTCTAATTTTTCCACTATTTCGCTGTTCGTTCAGTGTATTCCGAGAATCCGCTCTTTCTCGCCAAAGGGTAGAACATTTTTACACGATTTTCAGTCTCGTAAACGCGGGGATCAATTTGAACCAAGTTTGGAATTTTCTTCTTTTTTCTGAAAAAGTATTACTTTCTGGAGTGTCGAGATTTTCTTTCTTTTTTTTAAATGCAATTTCTGTGACAATCACAATTACGATTGTACCTCTGTCTGTGCTATTGCAGTGGAGTTGCGTTTCATAGAAAATTTCGATAAATTTCGATTAATAGTAACGTATTTGATCATAAAAATTCTCGATCTTTATGTTAAGTTACTTGTGACAGAATTATTTCAAGCTCAAGTTGACACGGAATTAAAAACGGAACGAGAAATTGTCCGTGAAATGTCGCGTATTTGACTCGAGGTTAGATATTTCGAACGCTCTCAACATCCCATCTCCTCGGGCTTTTCCTCTCTGAATCAACCCTGACGAGGGATAATCTGACGAAAGGAAAATTAGTCGTTCCCAGTGAAATCGCGAACAAACGCAATCAAGTTGCTCCTTTACCATTTTTCTTTTTTTTTTTTCTTTTTCGCCCCTAATGAGACTCCTCCTTGTAGCTGGCAAGGAGAACGCGAACGAAGAGTGGAGAAAGAAAGAGGGAATTTTCGGAAGGAGGTGCCGATTCGAGCGGGGTTTCGAGTGGCAATTAGAGCAATGCCGGATTATTATTTACTGGCATTCGCACTCTCCTCTCTCTTCCTTTCTTCAGCCCTTCTTCTCGTTGAGTTGATCCTTCCTCCTTCTTTTCTTTCGTTTCACCGGCCTTTCCGCCTGTTCGTTAGAAATCACATCGAGTCCTCCGCTTGAGCAAGGTGCTCTCGTTTATTAAGGGGCACCCTATTCGCGCTCGGACCGAGTGGCTGTCGGTGGGGAAGAAGAAACGCTGAAAAATCGAAGAGAGAACGCACCGACGCTACGTTTTGTGATTACAAAAAATATCAGATGCATTGATTAAATTTCGTCTACTTTGTCAATTTTAAGACTCGAAGCATCCAAGTATTAGAAGCCTTGCAATTTCATCGAAGTTTCAGGATTCGAGGTTTGACTGAAAAATGGAAAAAAGTGAAACAGAACATGATGGACGCGTGTAGATATAAAAATACGGAAATAAATAAATAGAAGATCAAAAAGTAGAAAAATTGAAGATCAGTTCGAGCCGCGTATTTGAATCGATACAAAACAAATTACAGGCGCGATCGCTCAGTACCAGACAACGCCACACCTACTCAAAGTCTACGCCACGCCCCCTCGCGAATCACGTGACCCGAATCAACCAATCGCTAATTTTCGTTGCATCAGCGTTGCACCTAAAGAGCCCCGATTTTCTAAAATTACTTTCAGTGATAAAAAAAAAAAAAATCCGGCCTCGTTTGCCAACGTGTCAACGAAAGAACAAAACAAGTCAGAAAAATCTCCCCTCCCTCTCCCTGTCATTGAGACCTGCTGTTTCTCGGATAACAGCAGGTTGGACGATCTTTTTATTGTCACGGAATTCCTCGTCGGTGCATTGTCCCCCCGAGAATATACGGCGTTGTTTCAGCAAAATCGTAACTCAAGGTTATCCTTTTGTACGTGGCACAATTGCGCCAGAGCTTCTCCATAGGATATCTCTCTCTCTCTCTCTCTCTCTTCTCTCTGCCGCACCTTGCACACCGTGAACCTATCATTACTCCGTCCGTTTCGAAGACGCGCAACACGTGCGCGTTTTTTCACACCGACGTCAACCACCGCGGCCACTTAGAACTTTCGTTCTGTCCCGCCATATGTTTCGAAATTCAACGATTCGGGCGTCGATTTCTGCGTTTCGAAATTCGGCCGATCAAAAGCCGAAGGAAATTTTCTGTTCTTCTTCTTGCCTGTTCTCGAGGAACCACCTTCTCTCCCGAGGTGACGAGACGTGTTCTCGCAACGAGCGCGACAAAGAGCCTACGCGGCGATGATAAGTCGCTTGTTTTCTGCGACTTAGCGAAAAAAGCCTGTTACAAAGGCTCGGAGAGGACGCTTAGACGGCGGTGGGATCGTGTTTGAAGTTCCATCGCACGTTCGTTCTTCGGAGAACAGTTTCGTTCTGCCAGACGCGTAACAATTAGACGTCGAATCGTTTGCAATTCGAATTTTTATTCTTGTTTGAATTTTATCAGATTGATACGAATACTTCGTGCGTACACAGAGCGGAGTGAATATTTCCATTAGAGACACTGAAGTAAAGGAATTGAAATAACTTTATGATATAATGGAGTACGCGAGCTTTTTCGCGAAAAATTATTTGAATCACTAAAAATACGCTGCTTCGCGTTTGTAAAATTTCCAACAAAAGTCATCAATTGGTCGTCGATCAAAAATCATACATTTTGTCCATTTTCGCTTTTATTATTATATTATATTATTATATTTATATTTTATCATATTAGATGCAAAAATAAAATCAACCAAGAGCGCGTTTCTCCGCCACTCGAAACATTAAAAAGATGTTTAAAACACGCAAAGAGCAGAGAGAGAGAGAGAGGGAGAGGGGCAGGAATCACATAGACTCGAATTACCGTCAGCGTATCAGCATAGGCTACACCCTGGTCCCCGTTTCGTCTGAGAAGCGTTGCCACGAAACTGGTCCCCCGTTGTAAACGGAGGAAACAGCAGAGGGGTCCGGAGGGGGTGGAGAAGAGGAGCACCTGGCAGCCGTGCACAGGTAGCAGACTGGCCTTTTGTCATCCTCGAAGCCCTCCCACGTTCCACCAGCCACGGAAACTTCTTCCTTTCGAACCTTTCGATCGTCTTCTTTGTGCCCCGGACGCACAAACACAGGAGGATGAACATCTGGTGAAAGCAGAACCTTTCCAGCCGACGACGACCAGCTGCTGGCTGGTCGCCGCCATCCCTCTTTGATGACGCCCCTGTCCACCTTTCATTGTCCGTCAAATACCCTCTGCGTTCTGTTTGAGGAGTAACCGGAGCATAATGCTATTTGTTTCGACAAGTAATATCGATAATAGCGGGACGGGGAGCTTTGTTGCTCGAGGGAGCTTTTTTTAGGTTAGGATCAGGCGGAATCCTGGAGGGATGATTTTGGCAGAAAAATTAAAGTGCAAGGAGATAGAAAAAAAAAGATTTGTAATGCAATCAGGAACGTTAGTTTCTATTTATACGTTTTATTTATTTAAATTTAGATGTTACAAATATTATTGTAATTTCTATAGTATATGTACATTTCAAATCTATTTCAAACTTGAACAGTGTAATTATGGTTACTCAGTTTTGGTGCAATTTTACAACTTATGCGTAACTTAACATTCGGTACAATGTATATCGTTGAATTATAACCAATTCGAAAAGTACCAATGTCAGAATTTAACCAAATTTGGTTTCAATTTAACATTTTTTAAGGTACAATTTTTAAGTTGGTTTAAAATATAATACACGCTATATACGTAACAATTGTAATTTGTACAATTTTACTTTCGTCATTTTATATTGATTGATCGTATCACACGAAATTCCACATTTTACAAAAATTATTATACTTTCAAACTTTTATCGGTGCACAAAGGTTCTTTCACGACAAGTGCTCCGAATACTTTCGCGATCCATCTCAGAGGATTAATTCGACAAACGTGTCATTCACTATGATCGCGGTATAATCGATCTCGTTACACGTACATGTGCGCAATACACGGAGCGTATCTTTCCTCGCGCGTGAATTCCTTTCACGCTTCGCAATCGTTGCGTCACGGAGTCGACGGCACCCTGTCACCTTGAAGCTCGTGTCGCCGATCTTTCTTCCGTCTAATTGGACAGTGGTTGCGCAAATGTCCGTGATCGGTATCTCGCTAGAATTCTTCCTAGGTGGAATGGAACGGAATACGTCCAGGCGACCTCACCTACGTCGAGGCCTCCAGTCGCCGTCAATCTTGCCGGCAGCAATTAAAAATGTTGCTCTCGCGAGTCGTTCGACCTCTCCTCCAAGAGGCGCGACTTTTCACCGCGAGGATAATGAAATCGCGGGAAGGGGAGGCGGAAGGAACGCGATTTCCATCGTCACCGCTCGACGATTAACGCGTCACTCGTTATTCTGTCTCGTTAGACGGGACTTTGCACTGGGCTTTATATGGAATTCGTGGACAAATAAACACGCGTCGAGTCGCTTTGATCGTTTTATTTTATATATTTGCTGCTTCGTTGTGGTATTTCAATAATATATCATTACAAAAAAAAAAGAATACAATAAAATACGATGTTTAATAGTTATATCGAGTTGTACATTCCAGCAAATATTTTTGCTACAGTTTTTTTTGACTGAGATCGATTCAGAACGACGATCTTTGCATTACAATGAAAAAATAACAAATTGCTCCGGTTTCGTGAATATTTTCCAACTGCCAACTTTTAACATCGGTCAAATGATCGATTCTGAAATAAAGGTCTTGTTTACGAAAAAAGAAAAAGATACAGGTAATTGTCAATTTAGGAAATACAGGAAAACTGCACGACTTGTACCCCAGTACGATTCGTCTCACTGAAAGGCTCAGAAGCAATTGTTCTAACTTTTTTTGTCATAAAATTTCATCGATATGCAAACATTTGAATCGATAGAAAACAAATTACAGGCGCGATCGCTCAGTGCCAGACAACGCCACTCCTACTCGAAGTCTACGCCACGCCCCCTGACGAATCACGCGACCCAAATCAACCAATCGCTAATTTTCGTTGCATCAGCGTTGCAGCTGAAGAGGCCCGATTTTCTGCGTTATCCCCGCTAAAATCACTTTCAGTGATAATACCTTTCAGACGATACGAGTTAAACGAACGAAAGGAATAGCAATGAATTTCAAGTAGAGTCTCAAATCAAATTGTTAAAAACCTGTTCGTTTCGACGTTCGGCGAAAAATTTCAATCAAACGAATCGACGAATTAAAATTTCGATTTCGTCACCAGCGTGGAACATCTCGGATTAACTTCTGAGGTTTCTTCGTGATCTTGGGCTCCCCTGGCGTTAGTCAGAGCTGACGAACGTATATATTCAGACCCCCGTGGAGACTGTTCCTTTACGCGACGTACATTACGGTATGGAAATGAAAGCTGCTGGCAACCCTCGGAAAATGGCGATACCCGACCCTCGTTTCGCCTCGCAGCGCGCCTCGTGCCACCCTCCAACCCGGGGCAGACGTGGCTGAAATTAGTTATCGACGCGAGACCAGCTTTCTTAGTAGCTTCTGCTACGTGGATACGAGACAGCTGCGCGGTCCTTCGAATTCAGTCTCTCCGTATAAATACGTCGAAGTGGTCAAAGTATCACTGTGTCAGTTCAAATTCGTCTTGAAGCTTTCTCTGAAAATTTTCCTTCTAGGAAACTGGCACGCAATTTTATAGATAATGCCGTACTTTTTTTTTCTTTCAAGTCAAAACTTAAATGGTGGTAATAAAGTACGACAGTGATGGTGCAAAAGTTTCTCGAAATAAATTCATCTCGAAGCTTTTGCTTTGACTACTTTCTGTAGGCAGTGTCATTTTTTAAAGTCAGAAGTCATTGATAAATTGACATTGGTTAATAGGTACGAAGACCAGTGATGGTGTAAAAAAAAAGTAATTCACTTTCAACTTTTTCTAAATTATCGTGTAGGTTTTTTTTTTTTTTTTGAGACTAATAGAAATGGGATTGAGATTGGGGTTGGTTTCCCCATTGGATACACTTTTGCTATTTCAATTTCTGCGTACTCGTCGATACTATACTATATACAACGACAGACACGTTCATTTATATATATATATCGTACTAAAATAAATTGTCCGTTGATATCAGAAATCTATTAAAAGATCTCGGTATCTCAACACTGTGTATTCAATTTTTAAATGGTGATATAGGAAATCGAAATCAACCTGCAAAGTGATATCTACAACGACCAACTGATACGCTTAATCCCTCGTGGATCCCAAATTTGCTGAACACGGATCAACGCTAGACAGAATTCGCTGTCCCAATTTCGTGATATGCTAAGCTAGCTTATATCAGTCTTTCTAGGAAACGCAGGTTTACCTTTAATTATTATTCCTAACCTTTGATAGTTTATCTCGGATGAAACACGCAAGTGTTTTTTAATATTATATTTCCAAGCTCTCAGTAGATTGATAAAAATTATTATTATCTCAAATTGATAAAAATTAAACGAGAAAAAAAAAAAATCGTAATTTGAAATCTCTGAATCGTTCTCGAATTACAAGGATTGTTTGTTTTACGTTTCATTAATTGCCAGCGGCAGTAATGTATTTTTCATATAATTTTCTAGAGAAGACGAGAGACTAGCTTTATTTTTAACACTTTATTTTTGATTAATATTGTCAGCTAAAACGTGAAATAAAGGAAAAATATTCTTTCGAGAGAATATTCGTAACTAGTTTCTTGCACCTACTTAGAATGTTAATCAGTGCGAGTTATTTTCCATTGAAAATTATTATGTTTGCACGGTACGAAATTGCAACTTCTCTTGTCAAAACTTTCAATCATTGAAACAGTTTATTGGTCGTAATAATCGTAATAATTATGTTCTAATGATCGTTAGAGTGACTAACCGTCCACTCCGCTAATGGTTTTAACGCGCATAAAATACACGTATGCTTGGCATAAATTGCTTTTAACGAGCAGTGTCTTACGCTGATTGACTCTACTTCTGCGCTCTCCAATTACTTTTAAAATACTAATTGCTTAAAACTGCTGCACGGTAAGTGAAAAAGGCGATGTATCGGCGATATCTTTACGAAAGCGACGTGTTAGCCGTTTCCAATAATGAGTTGAGTAATAAAATGATACGAGAGATGCGATTAATAATAATACGAGAAATATAAAAATTCGATTATCGATGGATATTGGCGCACCTAGATATCTTTATGAGAGATGTGTTAGCATTTCCAATAATGTGTCGTGCAATAATAATAACACGAGAAGTATAAAAAAATTCGAGAGTCAAAAAAGTATCAAAAAATGTGATTGGAAAATTTACAAAATATATTCTTTCAGCAAGCACGTTGATCGAATGACGTTTTGCCAATGTTAGCACAGTTGTCTTTAAACCACTAAAAGTTCATATTCTGTTCAAATTTCGTGGTATCAATGTCTTTCTGATTCTCGAATTATTATTATTATTGTACAAATCATTATTGGATTATTCTTGCCAGTGTGCGTGTCACTTTTGTGCCTGGTGAACTGTGGAAGCAGGTTTTGTTCTCAAAAAAATATAAAAATATACGAGCAAACCATCGATCGACAATCTGGAAATCGTCAACTTCGAAACGGTCCACTTATTCACTCCATTCTAGACTCTGTCCTTCTCTCTTTCTTTCTGTTTCAAAGTTTCAAACTTACGGCCGGTGTCAGTGTCCGTAACAGAGAGAAGTTTCGCGAGAAATTTGTATCGTCGATCGGCTCGTCAGTGTGTTTCCACTGGCGGAAAGAGAGAAACGCAGACTCGAAGGACACGGATCGAGGAGAATGAAGTTCCGCGATGGTCAAAGAAGGCGTGTCTGACTCATCGATGGGCATACGTGGCTGCAGCTTATCGCTGATAAGCCTCGAACACGGGCCGACTCGCCGAGATAAACGGCCTTTCGACGCGTTGTCCTCGGAGATAACCGTGGAAATTTCTTTCCGCGATCCCACCGAACCGGCCGCGCGAAAGAAAAATTTCCCTCCAATCACTTCCGGCCGATCGTTTCGTTTCGAAAACTTCCTCAACTTGGAAGTTACATGTCCATGATGATTTTTTAAACACTTGTAGCTTGACTTTTACCGAATTTATAACAATCGTTGGTTGTGATAATAGCAGCAAATTGGTAATTTTTCTGTTATAAATAATGTAGAGATTCTAGTTAAGTTGAACTGTTACGATAAAAATATGTAGAAAGCAGATTTCTTTTTTGAGAATCACATCGGGTATTATAAATTTGGAAGCGTGAGACGAGCAATCCCAAAAGTTTGAGGCTTCAGTGACTTTATTTACCCTTTTATCCTCTTCGCAAAGAAAAGTATGAGAAAAGAAAAAAGATTTAAAGTGAAAGAAAATCAGTCTTTTTCAAGATTATAATTATAATTTACCACAGAGTAATGCAATTTCTACATTCTGGAATCTGTCGAAGAAATATCAATTTCAAACTTTCCTTTATTCTCTCTACTTTAGTAATTACTAAAAAAAAAAAAAAGAGAAAAACTGCACGACTTGCACCCCAGTACGACTCGTCTCACGAAGACGCCTTTTTTGCCATAAAATTTTATCGATATGCAAACGTTTGAATCGATGCGAAACAAATTACAGGCGCGATCGCTCAGTAGCAGACAACGCCACTCCTACCCCACGAGGTCTACCCCACGCCCCTTCGCGAATCACGTGACCCAAATCAACCAATCGCTAATTTTCGTTGCATCAGCGTTGCATCAGCCTCCTGAAGAGGCCCGATTTTCTGGATTACCCCCGCTAAAATCACTTTCAGCGATAAAAATAATTTTTCACAACAACGTTAGTATTTATAAAGATCTTCGTGGGTGTGAGCCACCCATTCGAAAGAATTAAAAAAGATAAATCTCGCGCGAGTAGAGTCCCGCTGCTTTCGAAACAAAGCCCGCCGAAAGAGAGACAGAGACAGACAGACAGAGAGAGGGAGAGAGAGGGAGAGAATGTATTGGCTGGAAATGGTGGTTGGATTTATTATCGATGAACTACCCTGGACATCAATTATTCGAAGATCCACTAAACGCAACTTCCATCCATGCATTACGCGCAGGATCCGTTTTGCATAGGCTAAACGCTATATGCCCTACACTAGCATCTGTTAGGTGTGAGTTATTTTAGACACGGAATTCCCTATGCATAGATTATACTAGCTATAAATTATTCCTCCCGTAGGATTCTCCGTGCACAAGCCATGCTAAGCGTAGCTTAATCCTGTTTCTCTCTCTCTCTCTCTCCCCCCTCCCCCTATTTTCTCTGTGCTACTTGTATGTACACTAGAATAGCATTAGAAGTATACCAAAATCAGTTAAGGTGTAACGCGAGAGAGCAATTACAGGGAGGGACACCTTTTATTGTCAGTGTTCCACTTTCGTCAGACACGGCTGATCGACACTCGTTAACAGAGTGTGGATATTTACGCAAATTTTTGTCACTTCAATGGGACTGGATAGAAATCTGCTCTCTGTACTTTTCCTGCCGATTTTTATTGGCATTTGTGGGAAACTCGAGGATAACGTAACGTGCAGAAAATCGTTCGTATATCGATGTTGGTATATTTCGAGTAGTATATCTCGAGTGGAATATTGACGAGATATCGGGCCATTTGTAGAATACTTACGGGCGAAAGAAATTTCCATTTAGATTTCGTTTCTTGAATTCTCTCTTTCACAGAAGTTTAAAAATTCATGAAAATCCGTAATCTGGCAATTGCTGCAGAGAACAGGGTATCAAAAGGTATCGCGAGCGAGAAATTCTCGGAAGACAAAATCACATTTTTATCTGAGAAATTCCAATGCATAATAGAAAAAAATCCACAGAAAATTTCTACAAATCGATCATTTTGATCACTTTGTTAATTCGCCAACTGTTGACTGAAAATTTGCTGAAAAATTGAAAACTTTTTACATCCAGTGTAAAGATCAAGCACGTAGCTCTTTGGAAATTCTTTTAACGAGTCAACGTCGTAGCAGCTTTCAGGTCGGGGAAAAAGGGAAAAACCAGCTGCGCGCAGGCAACGACGAGATCGAGGGAAACGGGGATTGATCGCAACTGTTTTCGGCAACAGTATCGTCGAAGGCGGTCATTAGCAGGATCGTTGAAGAGAGGATCTAGAGGGTCTAGAGGTAGGAGTATCAAGGAGAATGATCCCGAGAACGAGCCCCACCCAGGGCTAATATCTTCCGGAACGGTGATATTAGCTGAAACAAGCCTCATCCTGTTCAGACGTTCGCCAGCGCGGCGTGATTCCGCGTCTCGGCGAGAGAGCGTAGCTCACGCGAACATTGTCCAGTAATTGACCCTGAACCTCGTACCGTTACGATCAGCTGCCAGCTACACACCTGCTCCGCTCGTGATTAGCCACGATCTATCGATTTTCCGCTCGTGAAATTCCCACGTGGCTCGATCGTCCGCTCGAGGAAAAGACCACGTTGATTCGTTTGATTCCTTTGCGAGAGTGAATCAGTTTCTCGATTTCCGGCAGAGTAGAATGCGCAATACTCGGTAGGAAAATATATTTTTTGATACTTTTTTTATCATGTACTTTTTGACTTTGGTTTACGCGAGTAAATGACGGATCGATCCTTCGATTTGTGGAAGAATGTGTCTGATGCGGAAATGATATTTATCGTGGGAAATTATAACGACAATGTTTATTTAGACTTGTAACCGGAACGTGGAATCAAAATTGTACAATTTATCGATTTTCTCGTGAGATTTCAGGGAATGATTTGTTTATGAGAGTGAATCCTCCGATTCGTAGGAGAATGCACAATATATAACAGGGAAATGCATTTTTACACTTGGTAGATTCTTCTATACTTGTCCAAGATTAATTTTTTTTTTGAATTTTTAGAAATTTTAATGACACTGCAGGATGCGTTTTCACGAGTTTCTGGAAAGATGCGAAAGACACAAAAATTTTTCAAACAGAGTACACTTAACTTCTTTCCAATTAATTTATATTATTAAGATTAAATCCTATTTTTTAATATTGACTAAGAAAAAAAGCCCAAAGATTTGAGCGGTATTCTTTCATCTCATTTAAATATTTCTCATCTGGATTCCAAGAAACTGGGATCAACCTCGAGTGGATCTTTGAAATTTAAAATTCATATTCCACGTTCGTATCATTATTTGAAAATACCCGAAAAACACCATGCTTTTGTTTCTTTCTTCTTTTTTTTCTTTAATTAAATTAAATACGAATATCAAGAATAAAATATTTTAACCTCTCACGAACCGCGATATTCAATTCTCCAAGTGTTAACTAAAGATCAAGATTGTTAACCATGTTATTTTTACGAGTAAAGCGAACGTTGCATTAATCCTTGAATCGTGCGCCCGAACGTGTTCACCAAGCGTTGGGGTCATTCGGCGCGATTTCCATCGAGTCTCTTATCGGCACTTCTGGTGCGTGCGTGGTCAACCGAGAAATATTGCACCGACGATCCTCGAACGCGGAGCGGAGCTTTCCATATTTGTGTTACACCGTCGAAACTGTCAGAAGAATTACGCTCGCGATGAAATTTATTAGAGCTCGCGTGAGCCAACTTTCGTCGTGACGCCCGGCGCAAAAGGAAACAGTAACGATTTAGATGGAGTTTGGTGCAGAGTTCGTTTTAATAAGATTCACGTTAATGACACGCAAAGCGTTTTCATTACTGTTTTGTCAAATTAGCGAATTAAAGTATTTTTTTATTACTATCGTTATATTTTTAGGTTTCATCAAACAGTGATGCTTGTTTTGAAACTTTCCTGTAGAAAATAGGAACACGTGCGTGTTGCATTTAATTGCAACTTAATTTGAGAATCAATTATTTCATTTAATTATTTGCTTGAAACAGATCTTGGAGGAGTTTTGTAATTAATCGTACCAGGAAGATAATTAATTTAAACGTAGCATTTGCATTCATATATTATAGTATATTTAATTATTTACAATCTCATCATTTTATCACTTAAAACTGATTTCTGTTTGTACAAAAACAGAATTTTTCATACCAATTAAAAAATTATAATTATTTTAATGATCAAAATAAACAGACGTTACATCGTGTTACAGTGTAATCGATATAATTATTACAACCAGAATAAAATATAGTGGCAAATTACCCGAATACTCCAAGATCGAGAAAGAAACGTGTCACCTTGAAAATAACAATCTCGGTAGTACGCAACAAGTGACACGCGCAACCGATCGGCCAAAAATCGGATGGACCTCGGCTCTCCCTCGCGGAATTCGTTGGCCAGAAGGGAAGGCAGAAGTCGGAGACCGTGTGTGGTGACCTGGACATAGGTTGAATGAGCCAAACCAGTACTCGGTGGGCTCCGATTGGCGGCTATTTCGGAACTTTCGGGCCGCTCAAGTGTGCCGTGGTTACCTCGCGCGGCTACCTCGCTGCCCACATTCCCGCTCTTGTTCCCCCGTAGCTCGTTTCCAGCTACGATATCGCGCTGGAGAACGTGCTCCGTGCCCCTCTCTCTCTCTCTCTCCCTCCGCGAGAGAAACTTCACTTCCAACGTCTTCTCGCTCTCCAGAGCCGGTGGACGATCGGCGTCGATTTATTTTCGCGTCACCTGCTCTCGAGACCCACCACGAACCTAGGTTTTTTAGGTTTTTCTAGGTTATGTCGAACTCCGGCGGGACATTCGGCTTCCATCTTGGAAATTGTGGATCACGGTGGAAAATTTGGAACGAAATATTCTTTACTCGGTTAGTGTGGATGATGTGGACTTTGCTCGATGGAATTGTAATTGAAAAAACGTGCGGGAAACAGACAGGTTGGAGACAGGATATAAATAGGTTTTTTTTAAAAATAAAGAGAGATAAATAATTTAGATAAATAGTTTGGGGGAGAACAGAGTTGATACGACAAAGTACGATTAGGGTTTAGAAGAATTAGAATTTCTAAACGATTTTATTTTAAATTTCAATATCAGCTTTCTTTTTTTTTGTATTCGAACATTTGTAAGAGTTTTAAAACACGAACGTGGAAAAATTTGGTGCGCGTTATACGAAACATTTAAAAATTTCGTTAACACGATCACGAGGCTAACGAGAGATTTTTTTTTTCCACCGTTCCGGCAAAGATGTGGCAAATTCCTCGCAGCACACGCAAATCTACAGCGTAATTATCATAGCTGATTATTTGGCAAAATCGTCGGCAAAATTTCTAATTAAAATTTTGCGCAGTGTCGTGAAAGTCACGTTACACGTTTTATGCCGCGTATTTCCTTTCAACAGAATTTCATCAATTACGTATTACACATAAATGCGGAATTATTCACGTAAAAATTCTGTTCTGTTCCAACGACATTCAATCGAGAAGATTAAAGAAGGTGCAACACTAATTTACAGATCTCTTTTTTAGTTTCACCGGACGAAAAATTCGCAAAATTGTTCATTCATAAATAAATACGATAATCGAGCGTCGACGTTGCATTTACATTTCTTCGCTCTTCTACCTGAAAATTTCGAAGGCGGAGCAAAAAAGAGTCGTGGTATTAAGAGGTCAGAGATCAGAGCAGAGAGTTAATGATATCGATCAGTCAGACGCGGCTACGTACGTACGTAGCCTTCGATGTCACAGATGTAGATATCGGGAGTAATTTCGCGTGTCAGACGTAAGAGTCTGCCTTGTAGCGAGGGTAGATTACGTTGTTGTAGATCAACTTGTCGAGTTTGCTGATTTTGCAGCACTTACCACGCTTCTGCTAACGCTGTTGCGTTGCGTACTTTGCGAGTCTGTTTGAACCAACGAATTTAGTTACTTCAGACACGCGCGAAAGATTCCTACCCTGGCATCGATCAATTTAAAAAGGTACTCGCAGAGAACTATTTTCACTTGGGTATACACGCGACTAACACAGATCTCGCTTTCACTGACAAAGGCATGTTGTAAAAGTACCTTGCTTCGTTACGTTAAATTTTCTCTTTTTAATGACTGTTTTTTTTTTTTCTTACAATTACAATTATTGATTTGAGTGTCGAGGTAGTTGCAGGCGTTTTATATTTGCACGTGGAATTTCCAAAGGTGAAGGATAAATTATTAATTCATTTAAGAACTCGAATTCTCTATTGATATAATTTCTGACCTTTCGTGGCATTTGTTCACGATTTATTTAAGGGAAACGAAGTTGAATTTTTACAATATTATAGTGAATAGTCGATCAGTTTTTGTCATAAAGAATCCAAAAAAAAAAAATCTCTCAGTATTCATCTTCCTGCGCGAAAAATTTCGCGGAAATTGCTTCAAACATACCTATCATCTGCTTTATTATACGCTATTGATAATTGAAAATTGAAAATCTACCATTACCAAAATTTCAAAAGAACTTCTTCTAATAATGAAACGTTGTATTCGCGATACTATCTCCCACGCTGCTGAAACTTTTATTAATTGTCGATCAAAGTTACAATCATAATTTCCTTGCTCCCGAAAGAGTTTTTGTTTCCTTCAAAGAGTAAGAGGCACTCCAAACTTTGAGCAGCAGCGTACGTTCCACTAATCTGTGATACATTATGTATCGTCGCAATATTTATTTAACGCATATTTGTGTACAATGTGTAACATTCGCGTTATACACTCGAAAGACGACGTCGTAGCTCAACTTCACCTTAATCCAAAGATCAACCGAGGAACGTATCTATCGATCACGTTCGTATCCACGCGCGTACGTTATAGGCGTACGCGTTAACTGGTTAAACGCAGGAGCTTATACACATAAATCGTCATTACCGATAGATTTTATTTTGCGCGGGGGCTGCAAGGCAGTCGTGATTAGAGAAGCAGCTATCGGAGTTATCGCTGCTGCTACACCTCCAGTCGTACAGAGGTAGCCGCGAGCTTTCGCATTGGAAGTAGACTATTTTAAGGCACAGCCGGCTGTTATAAGCGTTGGTTATGCTGGACGTAGGTCACTTTAAGCCCAACCCCCTTGATAAACGATATATTTTGCTAATCTGCAGCTATAGCCTGGCGTAAGTCATGCCTCGCGTAAAGTTACGTTGAACGTAGATGGGGGTTCCGATACGTTTCGCGTCACTCGTACCCTGTCGCTTATCTGAAATGAACTTTCCCCCGCGGATTTTAATCGTCCACTTTCTTTCTCTATTTTCTCTCCTCTCTTTTTAATACATATACTCATTTTAATATATATAAAATGAAAGTGGAAATTTCAAGTTTAGTGGAAGATCTTTTCAAGTCGTTCGACTTTGTTATCTGACGAGAAGTTTCTCTGCGCAGAGTTTGATTTATCAAGATCTTCATGTTGTTAATTCAGAATTTACATCTTTTATCACTGAAAGTGATTTTAGCGGGGCCTCTTCAGGTGCAACGAAAATTAGCGATTGGTTGATTTGGGTCACGTGATTCGCGAGGGGGCGTGGCGTTGTCTGGTACTGTGCGATCGCGCCTGTAATTTGTTTTCTATCGATTCAAATGTTTGCATATCAATAAAATTTTACAGAACAGTTGCTTCTGGGCCTTTCAGTGAGACGAATCGTGCTGGGGTACAAGTCGTGCAGTTTTTTATTATTATTTGTGGATCATCTAAATCGAACGTTGCTCCAACGAGTTTACCAAATATTACAATCGACAATAATGATAATAATATTTTCAAAATAATAAAGGGTGAAGGAAAATAAATTATGTCAAACTTGTTTCAAGTGTAAGAAAAAATTCTTCATTCAGGAAGAAAATTTGACATTGAAAATCTCTGAAGAGTTGACTGATATCACTGGACATTAGAAAACAAAAATTTAGATTTCACATTGCTTGATACTAGAACCACCGACGACTAAAGTATAATATTCGTAGGAAAGAAGTTAAAGCGCAAGCTTCAAAAAAAAGTTAATGACACAATAAGCCAATAACACCAACTTCCATTAATATATTTTATTAAAAATCACTCGAGTACTTAAAAATACACATACGTAAAATTTCACACATAGAAAATTACAAATTGGTCATTTCGGTAACTCTGGCGTTAAATTTATTTCGTTATTTAATTTTTGCAGTGCAATACGAATTACTATGCCGTTAGTGTGACCTCGCGACACCGACACTCGAGGGTCGAAAGAATTAATCGACCGACCACTGCTCTTCCTCTGTTTTCTTTGGCGAGTACTCCCTTTTCTTCCTCTTCCTCTTTTGCTGTTTTTTTTTCCATCCAACTTCGTTCTGCTTTCAACGATCGGAGCCGAGAAATCAGAACGACGACCTCGAACGAATTCACGCGGCCGCTAGTCGCGTTGCTCTTAAGGAATTTCATTAAATGTTCGTGTTCGGGCTTCCCGGCGACTGGATTAAAAGAACGCGCGGGCATCGCGAAAGCGACTGTTGGACGACGGCGATGAAAGTTCTTGATTCAACACGACGCTCTTTTCGCATTTTACGAACGATCCACGTGTTTCTTGCGAAATTTTAGATTGCGTGTTACCAATACCGCGAGATTGGGGTTGAGATTGTTGTTTGAACATTCAGTAAAAACATACGAAAGAATAAAATTTCGTTACGAGTTCGAGTTCGAGTCGAATTTCAACGCGAACTTTCTTTGGTGTTGTAGATATTTTTCAAAAAATTCGAGAGAACATTTGAACGACTGGTATTGCAAAAATCTTGGAATGTAATAAACGATAAATTAAAATTACGTTATAGATGGAAATAAAAATAATATCTGACGATGAATGATAATTTCCTCGTTTCTCGTTCGTTTTGTCCAGATTGAAATTCAAACAGTAACTCCAGCAAGCATCAGTTCGTGTAATTATTTAATTTTCATAAAAATCGATCGAACAATCCTCGAGAGGGGAGAGAGAGAGAGAGAGAGAGAAAAGAAAAAAACGACGATCATATTCGAGCAACAAAGCACTCAAAAAAGATCGGACTACCCATTCGACCATTCTATTTTTTTCATCAATATCCCCGGAACTATTGACAGGCTTCCCCCCCCCTCCTTCTTTTGTCTTTTTTACGTGCCGCTGTATTTAAATTTCCGCGGATTTTTTCAAAGGGACTAACAGCTCGTGCGCGGGTCCACGCAGCTGACTGACTGAAAAATGGTCACACGTTAGAAACGGCTGCCTGTTTCGATTAAAAAAAAGGAGGAGAGAAAGTGAGAGAAATAAACAGCAAAGAAGAAAAACAGACAAAATCGAGAGAAATCGAGCTCATTTTTCTAGTTTCTAAAACTGCCATCTACACTCGCGTTCGAATGAAATTTCCAAAATACACGTGCCAATATATGGTATTTGGAGCTTACATCAACACAGTCATTGTTAATGAATCCCGATATTCAGTGGGGCCATATTTAATTATTCAAAGTATAATTTCACGTCGTTGAAGTGCGGATTTCTTTTCTTTTCTTTTTCTTTTTTTTTTTGAATTTACATTTTTATGGACACAGCCGAAGAAACGCGAATCGAAGAGAGGCTCGTTTACATTTGATAAAAATTCTGAACACACGTGCAACACACAAGTTTTTTTATATATTGCGAATTTCTGTACATTTTATACGTTCTGTATAAATCTCCCTGTATCTTTCAATCTCAGTCTTCGCGTAAATGCACAAGAATATCACTCGTCGCGCTCGTTAATGAAACTTTTTCAAACACTTTACCCGGATTATTTTCACGATAGCAGAAGGGAGAGAGAGAGAGAGAGCAAATCTGTACAAACATAAAAATACCGAGGCTCGCGTTATCCGAAGTAAAAATTTCGCTGAATCGAGGACTCGCGCGGTAATCGTGCCATTTATCTCGCGTGTCTCCGTCGCAAACGGCGCGAGCGAAATACCACAGCATCCTCTGTAATTAGGCGCGCAGTTGCGAAAGAATTTCACGGGAAAATTCATCGAGACAGGCCGGCGAACAATGTTGAATCGAATTGATTTTCATTTTCATTTTCATTTTCATTTTCAGTGACCTTGGTAGAGTTCTAAATTGTCTATTTGAAACGCTTTTTCTATTGCAATTTTTAAACAAAATGGAATACTAAATTAACTACGTGTATGTGTTAATGTCAATACCGATTTCCTAGTATTTTACTACGTTATTTATAGAAAATGAACTGTTGTTTTACAGCATAGCCAAAAGTGCGAGAATTAAATCAACGAAGACAAATTGTTAAACAAACTAAATGCTAAATTAACAGGTGTCGAGAAATAAAATTAAATCGTCAATGTTTAAAATATTGAAAATGCTGAACCGAAGAATGCAGCAGAGGTATATCCAGACTAATTGACGATGTTGCCAATTGCTCACTGTTACATTGTTATTTGTGTCATCATATCCAAAAGTATCAGTCAATTCATGTTTGTGTCGCGCGTAGATTGAGCGAACGAATGTCCAAATTTTGCAAGATAGAAAAATAGAATTTGCAAGTGGAAATGGGAACGACGGTCGTTGTAAAAGATTCACGAAGCCCTAATTGAAATCAGAAGGCTTACTTGGTCCAATTGAGATAAATTCCCGAGGAATTTATGGTTAACCACGCGGCGATCCTTCGCGAGAGATAGATTCTTGATTTACCGTCAAGGTATTTTCCAACGTGGTTCAGCGGGGATTCAAGGATTCCCAGGTCAGTAGGACAGTTTTACGAGACTTCAGGTAACCTTGATGTACTAAGAAGCTTCCCCGGGAATCCAAGGATCGCTGGTTCAGCTGGACGATTATTTCAATCTCCTTTGGATCCAATGCTCTTCGATGATCCGCGTAGAATTCGGAAAATTCACTTCCAACTGGACAACTGATTAAAATGATAACCACGTAATTTTGTGACATTTACGATTCTGCGGTACTTTATAATTTTTCATAGAAACTTTGAGTTTTCAGATGTATTTAATCTGTCGCAAAACGTCCATTTTATACAGTGTCTTCTTATCGCTCGCACTTTCGTTCCTCTGACATGAAATTTATATTTTGGTCGCTTTTTTCTTTTTTTAGACTTCATCATCTGACTTATTCACCATGCATTTTAAATTATAAAATAAATATATATATTATATGGGTCTGGAATTCACGGAGTTCAGAACCCGTTTCCGTGGTTGAAAAGCAAATTCGAAGCGAAAGAAGCTGATCGCGCGCGTCGATATCGATTTGCGAGAGCACCGAAAGACAAGCGGAGATGTTTGATCGTCGTTGAATATTCGGATGAATATTCATGTTATAGAATATTGTTGATAGAAGAACACGAGTAACATCAGAGAGAGAGAAAGAGAGCTCAGGGGAACTCGAAGAATGACCTCGATGCATCAATGTTTAACAACGCGTGGATAGTGTCGAGCTTCTCTCTAAATTTAGAAGATGCTGCGAGAATATTTTTCCAAATCTTCTTTTCCCCAGAAAAAAGATTTTCCACAGATTTGACGTCAATTCTTAATAAATTCTTTAGGTAAAATAAACCTTAGGGATTTAAATATCGTTCAGCTTTAGAGGTTCTTTCTTCTTTTTGATAAAATTCGAAAAGAAAGACGAACTTGCGTTTTAGGAAGATCATTTTATTCGAGAGAAAAGAATATTTGACGAATTCTTGATTTTCTTTTTTAGTACGTGATTACTTTAAAAAAATGAAAAAAATACGATTATCGATTGCAATTTAATGAGAGGAAGAATGCAAAGACCACGTGCTGATTAAAAAAATACTTGATCGTGAAACATAGTCCACGTTAATTTTTAACAATTCCTTTTTAATGAAATTACGATTTCGTGAAACGAAGAATAATCGCGATCAAGTGTTGAGCAGTCGGATGTGGCATTAGAACGGGACGACAAACACGCAAACGAGGCGAACGCGCAAACTCAGAATTCAAAAGGACTGATAAAAAAAAAAAAAAAAAAAAAAAAAAATTGAAAACGCATTAGCCCAAGAATTTCGCTCTTATCGGAATTTCTGCCCTAGTTGGCGCGAACAAACTTCGAAATTCGAACGCGGTGGAACGCGTGTCTGCACTGTACACGCTCGATCTCCTCGCGCCAGCGTCGACTCTCAGAATTGAAAATTTCCCAAAGCTTGCATTTCGGTCAATTTCCAAATTTCGATCGATCCTGCGAGACTGCGTTACTTTTTCTTAATTATTCTACAACCGTTGAACTTGAATTCAACTTAAATTAACTAACCGTGACGCGAATCAATCAACGATCGACAATTTTATTTATATCAGTTGATTAATCAAAGTTGTTACCTCGATGTAAATTTTACAAAGTCAAAGCAAAGTATCTCAAACTTTATTCTTTAGATATAGTCCGTTCAGCGTTTGATGAATAATATTGAAAATTTTTTTACGTATAAAAGGACTTGATGCTTTTAAGCTTCTGAAAATCGAAGTCCATATTCTGAATTCCAAGCTACGTATTTCCAAATCTTTCACCTCTAGACTCCCTAGATAACAACCCTCGTTATACATAATCACGTAATTTTTTTATGGCAAATTTTTCGTGACAAAATATAGCGTAAAGTATATTCTGCTTTGTACGCTCGCTGACTTGCTCTCGAGACTAATCTAATTTCAAATGATTCCAAACCAATCGGATTTTAGTTACAAGTCGAATCTGCACGACATTGTCAAACCTTTCGTCCACATTTCACGCGGTATCAACCTTTCTAATCAACTTTCACTTCCCGGTTAAAAACCGTACCTTCGATCCCACCGGTTCTCCAATCAATAACGATCAGACTGGAAATTTGACGATGTACGCAACACGAAACTTGCCCATTTCTTTCAATCACACTCTCAAAACTATTAATTTGGATAAAAGTTCACAGTCTGGCTAGTTCTCTGTTATAAAGAGGTACCCGCGAGTAATGTCGTTTCTTGATACTGTATTTTATTATTTTATTAAATACAAATTGTTTGATTTAAATTACTGTATTTTATTTCACTTAAATCATCTTTTTTAAATTGTTGTCGCTAGATGGCAATGTTTATTAAAAAGAAAGGACATTGCTTGATATTTGTATGTATAATGTACTGATTATTACTATATAATGTACGCATAAACAATAAATATAAATATACCAATATAACATACGCATAATTATTTTCGACAACGAAGCATACGCCCTTCAAACCTGAATATTTTCGCCACGCGTGGTTCCCGTCGCGATCGATGGTGATAAGAAAAGTACCGATCCGTGGGGGATGATGCTTGCGACGCAAAGGAAGACAGAGAGAGACAGAGAGAGAGAGAGAGAGAGAGAGAGAGAGAAGTAGGGCCGTGAGTCGCGGACGATCGAAGAGAGGAGAAAGGCAGACGAGAGAAGAAAACGAGAGAAACGGACCCTTTCACCGGGGCAAAATGGCCGAGAAGCTCGGCGAGTTTCAGTTTCATTTCGAGAGGACGCCGCCCCATCGACCCGTCTGGACTCTCGCCGGCCTTTCGTTTGTCGCTGCCGCGAGGGTGAAACGAGGGAACGGGGGAGCGATTGTTATGGGGGTGTTGCACGTTTCCGCGTTGGTTTCTTTCTTTCTTTTTTTTTTCTTTCCCTTCCTTTTTTTCATTTAGCTTGCAACAGATTCATATGGATTCTTGTGAATCTTTGATCGTTTCGATTGTTCTGCCTTTCCTTTTTTTTTTATTTTTTTTCACTTGGTTATTTGATATTGGTTTGTCACAGTCGTCGTGAATGGAATTCACGGGATTCTTTTTTACGCGTGCAGTCTCGTTGGGATGAAAATATATTTAAGACGGGGGTTGCGGATGAGAATCGTGATATACGATTGATTTACGTGGATTTATAGTGGCTCGTGCGGTATACGGCTCGAACGTACTATGCGCGTTGTGTCAAATATTTTGGGATTTTACTAATTCTTTTACTAAATACGTATTTACATTGGTTTCAGATGTCGATGATCGTAATACTCACATCGTCAATAAAATTTCGAAATGTATACGTAACAGTTCTTTTATGTTATAAATTTGAATACCACACTCTGTGTAAAATATATATAAAAACATATAAATTTCCACCGTATACACTGTTATACAATATTAGACTTTTACTCTCGCAATTTGCTCGAGATTCTGTAAATACAAAATTTATCACGAATCTACTTTTGGATAATTGAAACTTTGCGACAAGTGTTGAACTTTGTTAAAGGATAAGAATAAATCTCAGAAATATTATCAATATTCGATGAATTTTTTCTATAGACTCATTATTCTAAATACAGTTTTTCATACAATTCTGCACTCTGTGTATTCTGATACTCTAACGACAAAGTGTTTCAATGTAAATCAATATAATTCCAATTTTTTTAACGATTTGAAGAACTCGTTAAGAAAAAACGTTTCACGAGAACACATTGAAGCAGCAGGAGAATTCAAAACGTACGCTGCCCAATTACGGCAGACACGCAACTTTTTCACTACTGAAAATCCCCCTACGCTGACCGTTCGAACACTCTCGCAAGCCACCGTGTAACAAAGTGATAATTTATGCAACGCGGACAGAGTTTCGTCCGGGGCAACGCACGAAAATTTGATCACTCTGACGTCGGAGTAATGCCAAATTATTTCCGGCTTCTTTCTGAAAGTGTTTGTGTGTACTTAGCTCGCCTGGCTAATACTCTTAATATTGCACACTATTTGACGCCCGTGGCAGACGAAAGCAATTTCGTAGCGGAACTTTGCCTTCCGAACAGTCGGCAACTTCGCCAATCTTTTCGTTTTAATACTCGCGCGTTGAACCTCGATCTTCTACCTCGCGAGAACGATTGCTGTCCGTTTGCTGGTACATTTGTTTAATACGTTTCCCAGTAGAACGTATTGGCCTTCCAGCAAACGCAAACGGAGGTCTGGATTCGAGCTGTTCTTTACTGCTCGTTTTCATTAAAATTTTGCGCGATGTAAAATGGGATTTTTTAAGCATTTGGAGATTTCGAGGACAATTTTTAGTCGCTTTTTTTTCCTGGTAAAATAAAAGTCTGAATTTTAATAATTTTGATAATTGTCGAAACGTAAGAATATGTACATATTAATGTTTCGTCGTTTCAATTTTTCTTTTTAAAGATCTAAATAGATCCTCCGAAGGCCAGTATGAAACATTCACTTGGTCGTTGATTAACATAATGGCTCATTATGCGCAATAATTCCATCACTCTCGTCACTAATCAGTAATAAATAACAAGATATTACGCGTAGTAACGTTTTAATCATTAAATTATCAAAGTATATACTTTAACAATTAATGAACTATAAAACAGACAAAGCATCGAAAATTCACTAAATGGCCATTGAATAAAAAATTTAATTTAATTTGGATTAACCGAGTTGTGCGATGAAAGTTTGAACGCTCTGTGTACGACCAAATCGTAACACCACGATCAATGATCAAGAGTTAAAGACTGTTCGTTCATCAAGCTGTAATTAATGAGCAATTACCGTAATGTTCGCCAACATGATAATTGAAATATTGACACTTGCTTTACCGTATTAATGTAATCTTTGATCTACGTTAATTAAATACAACACTTAATTACGTCTGGAGCAGATCAATTCAATTCTTAGTTTAATTCGAAAGTTGCCTGACAATAAAATTTCTTCGTATCGTAACTTTTTTTTTTTTTGCATTGAATAAATTTTCAGAACCCGCAACTGTTTAAATTACTTCTTACGGAGAACCGGGATTCGAATTGTTCATTACTCGGTGTCATGCGAATTTTCGCTGACGTCGTCTGTACACGAAATCGTGGATCGCGAAGGAAGGGAGGGAGTGATTCGCGACTCGTTATAATAATTTCTCGCTGGCGGGAGAAAGAATTCGGTCGCATTGCGGCGGCGATGGAATGCGAATTTAATAGTTGAAACACGGTGACGTGGTTGGTGATAAAGGTTAACGAACAGCGAAATATTTCAGTTTCAGATTGCACAACGACCGGTCCATCCGTGCTGTTCCTTATTCGAACAGGCTGGAATCGAGTTTGCCTCTCCGCCGGGCGAAATTTATTCGTTTGTTCGTTTATTAAACTGCTGGATACTCGAGCGAGATCGCCGAGAGGGAGGAAGAAATACGGGATCGGGAGGAATCTTCGGTTCTAGCGATTGGTCTCGGATGAAATCGATTGGACCTCCTACGTTCTTACTTTGCCGGAATTCTATCGGAACACAAGCACGTTTCCCCTTAACTCGTCGATTGTTTCTAAAGTAGTATGACAATTGAAAGCCAAACGAATTTCGACATTTGTAAATTCTAATATCATCGCTGAAAGTGATTTTCTGAAAGGGCCTCTCTTCAAGTGCAACGAAACGCTAATGCAACGAAAATTAGCGATTGGTTGATTCGCGTGGGGGCGTGGGGTAGACCTCGAGTAGGCGTGGCATTGTTTAGTACTGAGCGATCCCTCCTGTAATTTCTTTTCTATCGATTCAAATGTTTAATATTTAAAAAGTCGTCTTTATTTTCTAGTCAGAACAGTTGCTTCTGAGGTACAGAAGTCGCGCAGTTTTTTCTATTTTCCTCTCCATTGTGTTAAAACGTTTTTCAGTTCTTGAAGTATTAAATAATAATAACAAACTAATAATAATATTGCAATAGCAAATCAAATACTTAATTTAATTCTCGAAGCAATGAATAATAATAAATGTTAGAAATATAATAGAATACAGTTATCAGAATTGTTAATTCTCGAAATTTTCCCCTCTTTCAAGGACTACCAAGTTTGGCGAGTTAAAATCGTTTTCTAAAGACGGAGAAAATTTCAGGGGCACCCGTGAGAGAGACGGGTCGGATTCACCGGGGCTTTGCCCAGGTTTCATCGTGGGATTTGCCGTCGCCGGTGCTCCCAAGATTTATGCAAATTTCTCTCGAAGGCTTTCTCTCTGCAGAAATTTCTAACCAGTCGGTTGTCTCCTCGAGCATCTTTGAGCCCCGATTCCCATCTATATTGCGTTTCCACGCGCCTTGAATCCACGTCAACGTGTTAACTTCTTCGCGTCGAACGTCCAAGCTTGAACTTGCAAAACGATGTCGAATCTCTGCACTCTTTTGCAATTTCTCTTATGCAATTCGAACAGAGAAATTGAATCTGAAGTCGAAGTTCGAACTGTATAAATGAAGGAGTAGATGGAATACTAATTTGCAGTGTGGAATTTGGGCGCGTTGTAAATGCTTTTTTTTTTTAAATAATGTGCATTGGAATTTCTGGTACTAGGTCGTTTGCTTGTAAATTTGTAGAAGAAACAAGTTTTCGAAGAAGTTGTTAAAAGAAATTGGGGAGAAATTTGAAATTCTCAATCCCGCCTTGCAATCCAATTTCAATATTTTGGGAATTTTAAATTCCCAATTGCAACATGGAATTTTTAACTTTTTACAAATTTTCTCTGCAGTTTCGTGCGTCGCGCATTCAAAATTCCCAAACTCGTGAATTTCTGATGAAACTTTCCCAAGGATGCGTTGTGACAGGTGGCAATGAAATAAATATTTAAAATAAAAACCAAACGCTCTCGTTTGAAAAGAGGCAACTGATAACACGAGCCTGATAGTACGAACTCGCAGCGCACAGTCATCGACTACGCGCTCGAGATATTAAAATGACTCACACTGGGTCATTGGTCTCGAGAATCAGCTCGTGAAAAAAATCAACAAGAGCGAGAACGAATAGCAACTTCTCTTCGTTCGAGGAGGAAAAAAAGCTGCAAGTGCAAATTGAAAATTGAACGGTGATGGATCGTGCGAACCGTTTCGTTTTGATCGATTCGCACGTGGCAAGTGATTCTCGAGATTTACGACGCAATTACTCGCGCCGATTCTTTCAATTATTTAAATCGCCGATGTGTTTTACGGCGACGAGTTTCACGAGTGTCATCGTGCTTGCGAGCAATACTGAAAGTGATTTTAGGGCCTCTTCAGATGCAACGCTGATGCAACGAAAATTAGCGATTGGTTGATTTGGGTCACGTGATTCGTAAGGGGGCGTGGCGTAGACCTCAAGTATATGAGAAAGATTCTGTACCATTTGTTTAGTAAGAAGAAATTTAATAACTTTTGGAGTGTCCCGGGATCGTGAAAGTATTTACGAGAACATGTCGCGTTCATAAAAATGTTTCAAATTCTTGAAACAAATATACCATTTGCTTTTTAAATTATTATTTTATAAACAAATGTATGATGGATCGTGAAAGTATTTGAATATTTATGGAATAGCTTTCAATTTCTGAAACAAACGTACATAGTATACAGTGGATCGTGAGTGTTTAAAATGTTTGTAAAAACTTTTTACGAATACATCGTGTGCGTTTGTGATTTTTTAAATTTCTAAAACGAACGTGTTATTTTTTTTTTTTTTTTTTTTTTGAAACAAATATATGTGACGGATCGTGGAAGTGTTTAAACATTTATGAGAGCTTCCAATGTTCCGTAAAACACTTCGAGATTTCATTAATGCCAAAGTGCAGCTCATTCTATTATCCGACTGTAACATCGACGAATATCTGTCGTTGATGGAAGAGAGCGATACACTTTCGACGAGTGCCGCGGCATAGAAAGTGAAAGGACAATGGATCAATTTGTCTTTAGACCTCTCTGTCGATCGATTTTCCACCGGCGAAAACCGTTTTCCTGCCCTCGTTGTTATTTTATTAGCGTTATTACCACGGGATTGCCTGAGTTCTTGTTAAACCTGGCACGATTCCCTTTTATCGTATAATCTCTTTATTTCCAGATCTAATCGTGGCACGTATCAATCCGTTTGAAATTTTGTTTCTAACGCAATGGACGTAGTGTGTAATGCGATATCGGAGATTAGAGCGCAATGTGTTTTTAAAAATATTCAATTATTGTATTCTTGAAAGGAGGCGTGTAATTTCATTTTTTATCGGATCGAATCAGTTTTCAATGGCGACGAAAGTATTTTTTTCAAGTATTACTTTTCGTTACTATCTTCCGTGACGTTACTTCACTTTTATTTAAAGAATGTGATATTAATTCTTCATCTTTTTAAACGTGATATTAAAATTAAAATTGAAACTATGAAATGACAGAGGATTTAATTAAAGAAAGACGTGTCCATCTAATATATGTCGCATTAAAGAAACAGTCTAAACGAAAATTTGTTTCATTTGCTAAATATCGTAACAAGTATTAATAATATTAATAATATTTCACGCACTCTGCGGACATTCGTAATCTCAAAATTCGCAGTCTGCTTATTAAAAAATATCTTGCTTTCTTCTTACTTTGTCACGAGATCAGTTTACCTGAAAAAAGTAAGCTGCTCTTTGTCGTTTCTGTAATTAATATTTATACAAAATTTTAATTAAAAACGTCTAACTCTTAGCTTTCGATCGACATTTATGCGAAACGAGAAAATTCAAAATTTCAACTTCGACCCAAGAACCGCGAGAAAAATTGAAAAATATAGTTTAACAGCACGTTAATTTTTTTTTCACAGAACAAAGAACAAAGTTTCGAACGTTGCGAATAATCGATCTCGTAATAACAAATTAGAGAAAAATCGAATTAAAAGTTTTTGAATTTAGTCACACGGTCGCATAAAAAATATTGTTAACGTACTCTGAAATATTTATTATATTATTCATTTATTAACGTTAACGTAATATATTTATTTGTTACAATATTAATTACGCGATATATCGACGTATTACAACCACTTTCCTGCGACACAATCCCAAACGATTGAAACGACGAATTATCAGTCTTGCACGGTCGGCGGTCTCCGTTTCTCGATGATTGTCGATAATTAATTAGAATAATGATTAGCGTGTCGATACGCGTTAGATTTGCCGAGAGTTTACATATTTATACGTAACGCACGGGCGTATCGAAAGCTTTGATTTTAAATCGACCACAATTAAATGACGCGGACCCCTCCTCCTCCTCGTCCTCCTCTTCCCTCCGCGGCCCTGATCCAATATTATCCGCGCACGCCCAAACAATCGATACACCGCGACAATTAACTATTTCGAACGTTGCATTCACCGCATTAACTATTTGACGGAGGTATTTCGCGAAATTCTGCTCCCTCCGAGTCCGAAGCACAGCGATGTTCCGCGCCCGATAAAGGTTAATTTCAATTTGGATTTTTACTGCAATTTGCACGCTGCGAGTATTTTAATATCACGACGTGTTGCCTCGTTAATGCACGATAGGCCAGAAATTTATATACGTACTTTTTTTTCTTTTTTTATCGAAATTTAATTATTAACGCGAGTTTTCGAACGCGCGAGTTATTATTTTTATTGAATTTCGTCGAACGAAGACGGGTTCGTCGCGCGCGAGGATCGAAAAGAGCGAATTAATGATCTCTGCGTAGTTTGTTCCAATCGCAGCTTTAATTAATATTCACGAAGTGGAAAAATTACAGCTGATTTTTTTTTTTTTCTTAATTGACGTACCATTCGAACGTCGCCTTTGGCGATCTTCACAGTGTTTTTTGAATCACTACTTCTCATGTCTAACTACTGATCACTCAAACTAAACCAAATCGTCACAGTTTGAATATAACACAAGGAGAAATTGTATTTGAATTTCTGAAAAATACAATCAATTGTTATTGGCGATTTTAATTATCCTTCGAATTTCTCATCGTCAACAGAGTGGATAAAATAATTATTCGTTCTGTCCACTGTTCCACCACTAATTCCTCGAAATAAGCCGAATGATCCAGTGAAGACCCTCCGACTTTCGGGAAATGTTCACGCCGATAGGAGACTTTACTAGGCCAGAGTAAATGTGGTGCGGTGGCCACTCTAAGCCAGGAAATTTGGCAAACGTACAAACGAATCGGATACGTTAGATAGCCGAAGACGATGCACGGTTAATTGGTTTTCCCTGTATCGCTTCAAGACCGACCGCGTCTCTTTCGCGGAATTTTCCTATTCGTTTCCGAACGTGAGCGGAATAGGTTTTTCTGCGGGCACGCGGCTGTAAATCCTCGCGTCGGAACGTCGGAATTAATGAAATCGCCAGGCTTGCTTCCGCGATCCGCGGTCGTCGCGGTGGGCTCTTTTCCAACCGACGACGACGACGACGACAACGAAAATCGATCGCGCTTGCAAAGACCGTGGAAGTGGAGATCTTCGACGAGAGATCCTCCAGCGGGATAAAAATATAACGGCCGGGCGATTTCATCGCGCGGCTAAACAGCGTGTATCGAGTGATCGATCGGCCGACCGAGTGCCACGGACCACCCTTCTGAACCGACCTGCCCAAGGGGGAGAAAGACGTATTTTGCGGACGCGGAAATCGATTTCGGGAGAAGGTTTGGACCGAATAGGTTGAAAGAATTTGGAGGTTAAGGAATAAGAATATCATAGTTGTTATAGTTTGGAATGAACATTATATAGTTACCGTTGTAGAAAGAATATCATAGTTTGGAATGTCCATGTTTCAGATAATTTTTTTTCTTTTTTTTTTTACTACGACATATTTGCACACGTGTATCGTTGGATCTTTAAAGTAACCTATTCACAAGTAATATTTATGGATTTTTAAAGCAAGTAGTTTTTTTCTGGCAGAAATCAAAATTACACGAGTCGTAGTTGATTTAACAAAAAAAAAAAAAAAGAACAATTCAGCTGACATGAGATGAAACTTTAAATGCCGTTTCTGGTTTCATTCGCGACCGAATGAAACCAGAGTGCACGATCGATAGAAATTTATGAACGGACGCAGCCGAGGAATTAAACGTCGAATAGTCGTAAAAAGTTGGCGCAAGACGGGCTGAAAAATATAATAGAAAAAAAAAAGGCTTTTGTCGAGTCTGCGCATTAATTCGCAGACAGTTATCGCCGTAGTTTATGATAGATGTTGTCTCGCGGCCGCGTGGAATTTATATTAATCCAATGTGACGTACCTGTTGAACGCGATATTGATAAGAATTAAGCGTACGGTTATTTTCACACGGATTTCGATGACTGATATTTCTCTCCTTCCCTTTCTACGAAACGTTTCGCGTAATTAATCAAAGTACATACTGCAAAGCAAAGCACGTGCAAAATTTCTAAATGAACAAAAACTCGCGGAGTCGTTGAACCGCCCTTGCGAAGTCGTTGTATACCACCCTTGGGGTTGTTTCACACTGGACCTGCGAAAGTGGTCGAGAAATACAAACACCGATTTGCAGTTTTTATTGGAAATTTTGCAGGTGTAAAGTCGAAACAGTTCAGATACATTGTGCGCTATAAAAGTCATGCGCAACGTGCAATACCCAACTCAGCAGTCTCGATCACCCTCTGTTCTTCTGTTCAAGAATTGATCGAGAGAAAAAAGGGAAAAAATGCCCCCGGTCATCGCGTTATCTCCTAATTCCGTATCGCGCAATTTCCCCGGCGGTAGTCGATCGCGTGGCGGCAAACGAGGCGGGAAAAAGAATCGAGATAAATCGAGGGGTGGCGCGATCGAACCCGGGGCTTCTTTCAGCCGCGCATGTCGTCTCTGCCTAAACGGGGGTGTCCTTGTCGCCATGGTAACCTTTATGGGGGTGGGAGAGCCGCTGCGCGATCTCGAGGCCCGGTGCTCGTGCGAACGAGCCAAGATAGAAAGGGATGAAGACAAACATAGAGGGGGGGGGGGAATGGGAGGAAGGGCATATGGGACGAGAAACCCATCGTAAGCCCGTCGTCATCATCATTTGTCATCGTGGTTGGAAAACGAAATTTCGGGTCCCTCTTCCTTCACCCTGCGTCTGTCGTTTCGCCACCCGTGGTATTTTTCATCGTCCAAACTCGCTTTTTTCTCCCCCCCCCTGTCCCTTCGTCCCTGTTTCTTCTTCTCGTTTTATCTCGTGGATTGTGGGTTGCTTTGAAGAGGACTGATTCGTTTCTTTTTTTTTTTTTTTGTTCGTTTGACGAAAAGGCGAGAGGATGAGATTTTGTGTAAGAAAAACAAAGAAAGAAAAAAAAGTAGTTGACCTTCTTGACTGATCAATTATTATTAGTTTTGGTAGAACGAAACGAGTCTTTAAGTTAAGTTCTGTTAAATTCCATCTAGTTCTACTTGGTGCTCGTAAAGAGTGCCATTCTTTTACACAAATAACACAAATGTATACACGTGGACATTTTTATTATTTTCGCCTATATACACAGATATGGAGATAGACATTTGGAAATATTGACCTTGCTCCAGAGAATCGGAGAGAAAATATTCATAGTGTTCGAATTGGCCGTCCCACGCGTGTGCTGACTACGTTAGTCTAATTTTTTTAAAACGATATCCACGCAATCCAAGTCCAACTTTTTCCCTCTGTTTTTCGCGTTTGTTTCTTCCTCTCGTCGTCGCTTTATCGCTGATCGAGCACTGCTTCGAAGAGAACGATTCGTTTGAGAGGAGATTTGGCGTGAGAAGCAATTCAATCCATTAACGAGTAGACTTTCGTTCGTAATCAACAATTTTCAATATCTCCGTGTAATTTTTTTTTCAATCTTCCGTTCTTCATTAAGAATCGAAATTTAAAATTCTGCAGAGCTAATCAAGCTAATTACCATTCTCGAGTTCTATTTGTACAATTACAGCTAACTGCAATTGTGAAAATTCTACTTATTAACAAAGTCCGCTCAAGTTGATTAACTTTTCGCACGGCGGAACAAAGTCAATTATTTTTTCATATTTTTCGTAGAATGTTATCAGTTAATAGGGAAAGAGGTTGGCACGATATTCAATTGTCTTGTATTTTAAATATCTACAAAGTGATCAGACTAATTCTTGGAATTACTTTTCTCAGTCACAATTTAAAAAAAGAAGAATTAAATTCGATAATGTAAATTGACCGACAATGAGAAAAATTGCAAGTGAAATGTTACGTTTGCTCTTGATGGGTTAATGGCAAAAAGAGGATAAATGGGGTATTTGCTTCGGTTGATTTCTCGACGTGGTCTGACACGGTGTGTTTTCTTGAGCAATGCTTGAGGATGAAATGAAGATTTCTTTGAACATTGGATCCTTAATATTTCTCTTTAATAAATTTCTAAAGATACAGATTATTTTGTATCAAATAGTCGGATTCCTCGAAAGTCGAGTCTGAAACAACGAGTCTGAAGACGAGAAATCGAAAAGTCAAAGTTGCAAAGAACGTCTTACCATTCGTTGCGTTGATATTAATTTCAACATTCGTCGAAGCAAAATTGCACGCTCTCTCACTTTCCTTTCGACGAAAATCCACCAGACGCCAGAGATCGATCTCGGAAACTCTTCAACTCTGGAACGATTGACCAACACGGCGAGAGCCCCGCCGGTTAAAATCCTCAAATAATCCCCCTTTCGTTCGAACGACGTCGGTTCCAAACAGTTTCCAACGACGATCGATCGAGTAATTAGCGAGCACGCGGTAAACAAACTTTTCATTTCCGCTTGGTGGCCCGTCAATGGAGTCGAAACTCGCGGAGAATCCGGGCCAAATGCCGCACCGACATTTTCCACGTGCCTGTTTTTCCGCGACCCCTTTTTTTCCCCCCCTCTCTCTCTCTTGATACGTTCCTTTTGTCTCGTCCCGTGTCGATGTCGAGGCACTCTGGATTTTGCGTGGAACTCTTACGCCTTCGGCGAGCGTAAAAACGTCCACGGTTCGTTGCGTTTCGAGGTTCCTCCGCGGCCGATCAGTCGCAACAGGTGCAAAAATTTCGACGAATCCTCCGCACCGGTCAGTTTCAGCTCTCGAGCGTGATGGTCCAAGTTTAATCCTTTGCACTCGGCTGTTCTTTCGTACTTCACCTCTTGCGTTCGAATTTTCTTCCAAATTGCAACATTTTTACAGTTTTAAGTATATTTAAATGTAACCCAGGCAAAACAAATGATCAGTTTATTACTTTTCCGTTATTTCTATCCAGTGATGTCATACCGACATCAAGTTCAAAAGAAAAAGAAAGCGACGAATTGTCGTATAGGGTTCGGTCACTCGTTACGGTCCGCGAGTTAGTTGCCAGCGCAAGGGGTTAAATCTAGCCAAAAGCTTGGACTCCCCCTTCGTTAGAACGAAAGCATTTCAGAGAGAAGAAATTTCTGAAGGCAGTCCTTGAGTCAGTTGACACACTCGCAATAATTTACATAATTCACATAAACTAGACTTCTCATTGCTTGTTACGAATATTGAAAAAATGGCGGAGGATATTATTTTTCCAGAGAAAAACATTTTACACAGCAAATACTATTATTCGATGTTAGTTGGTTATCTGCGTACGAAAGAATTTTGCGTAGAAAAAGAATATTCATATCTATAAATGTCCTTTACAAGCAATGAAAATAATCCAAGATTGTAAATATGTTTATAGGTGTTCATTTGTTCATCTCCTATTTGCAATTTTTGGCGAGGATATGATCTATGTAAATTTGATAAGAACATCTATAAATCCACGCGTTTGTATTTGATTTTTATAAATTTTATCCGTACTGATATTCGTCCTATTTCTCCAATTAAATAAATGAGATAATCTTCAAGAGATAAAACGATAAATTCACGTCGAAAGTAGAAACCGCTCGAGTTATATTCGCAAAAAGTCCACCTCTGAGTACACCTCGTAGCTGTAAATCAAATCCAAAAAATATTTGCAGTCGCGCAAATCAACGACAGATAAACCGCTCTTCACTCTCCACCATTAGCAAAAAAAAAAAAAAAAAAAAAAAGGAAAAGAAGAGAAAAACCAAAGGAAGAGAGCACGGATCGATGGGGGGAGACGTCGGAACAACGAGTTTTCCGTGGCAGTAAGTCGTAATTCACGGGTCCCTCCCACGGTTTCGTCGTCGATAAATCAGCCGTTTCGATTTCGTCGTCAATTTCTCGCGAGCGTGTCTCCGAGGAACGACAGACGATCGCGCGCGATATCTGCCGCCGTAAATAGAGCGCGTTCAGAAATAGGTTCGAAACTGTGGTCGTCGAATTTAGGAATTCCAGCCCTCTTTGTCAGTATTTACGACTGGCTTTTAACAAATATCAGGTGAAAGCTATCAGCAGGTAAACAGGTATGTCGTTATAATTATAATCGTTACTAACGCCACATTTTATCACTGAAAGTGATTTTAGCGGGGGTAACCCAGAAAATCGGGCCTCTTCAGGTGCAACGCTGATGCAACGAAAATTAGCGATTGGTTGATTTGGGTCACGTGGTTCGTGAGGGGGCGTTATCTGGTACCGAGCGATCGCGCCTGTAATTTGTTTTCTGTCGATAAAATTTTATGACAAAAACGTCGGAACAGTTGCTTCTGGGCCTTTCGGCGAGACGAATCGTACTGGTCGTGCAGCTTTTTAATACCAGTTGTTATAATTTAATTGAAAATACTTCAAACAACTATGTATACATCTACATTCGAGATTCTTCAAATTCTATTCATGCTTGTGTCTTTTAGACAGAAATGATCGATATTAATTTTTGACGGAGCGTCAACGTCTCTCATACTAAAATCAGACAAACGTGAACGAGAGGAAATGAAAATCGTCCAGTTGTTGAGGAAAAAATTGGAAATTTTGAGCGAAGCTGCTGCGTGTAGTGAAATAAACGTCGAGGCATTTTTACTTTCGAAATACATGGACGTGTGGTTTCGAAATTATTGAACTTGACTCGGATAACGTGAGCGCGTGTTGGACTTGATCTCGTTCGCACAGCTACAGATATCGACCGGTGGACACACACACACACACACAAAGAGAAAGACAGAGACAGAGAGGGAGAGAGAGAGAGAGAGAGCCGTTGATATATCTGGAATTCGGCTAGTCCGCCACTTGGAGCGTAGACAATCGATAACCGAAGCCGACGTTAATCTTGCCCCGATAATTAGGTGCCGCGGCGTTTCTCGGATATTGACTTGCAGACGCCTCGATAGTTCACACGCGTTTACGGACGGTCTCGCAACGTCGTCGCCGACACGCTCTCCAAATCGATTTTCTCTTGTTCCCTCTCTCTCTCTCTCTCTCTCTTTCTCTGTTTAGCTATAATCTCGACGACAGAACAATTTCGCCAGCCTTTTGGCCCGACGTGACTCTCTTTCCTTGACTTAACACCGTTCGACACCGGTCGTCATGAGAAAGACGAGGTGTTTTGAGATCGCGGAGGAGGATTTCGTATATTTTCTCTGTTCTGTTTTTTTTTTTTCTCAAATCGATACGAACGAGATCGAGAAATTGGACGATTCGCGTAGTATCTCGCCTTTCTTCGTATTTTTCTATTTTTGTACAATTTAAAAGTTTTGTAGTCTTGCGACATAAAATGGAGTTTGCATTCGTCGATCGCCTCATTTGGATTTGGAATTATTCGATGAAGCGATTTTCATCACGGAGTTCCGTACGACGATTATTTAGAAAAGTTTGTACATTGTAATTTAAAAATTTACGAATTTACAAATTTGCAAGTTTGTCCGTCATTCGGGTAGACAAGTGAATGTTCTTTTCTTGCTAAATATTTGATTTCGGAGATTGAAACGGAGCCAAATACTATAGTTACGTTATACGCGAATCAATCTACGAGAAAAGTTTACACGCGTTTGAATTTCTCGCCCATGGCATCTTAAAATGAAAAAAGAAAAGCAAATGAACTCGTTTCATGATTTGAAATGAAACTTCTTTTGCGTTTGCAAGTTGCGTCACTCTAATAACTGTCGGCAATTTTTCATTGTCATTTGTACAGCTCTTCTAATTAACTGTTCTCTTCCGATTAATAAATATCCTCCTCTATTAATGAATCGAAATTAATAACAAGATTACTAACAAGAAATTTAAAAGTGCACGTGGTACGAAAACAATTTTCTATCCAGCTTCTCTGTGATTCAATTGCACTTGGACCAAAACCCAAAAATATTATTATTATTACTTCGCGCAAAAATCGACAGTCTGTCGTTGAATGATTAGAAACAAACGATCAAACGCTGTTCATTCCGCTCGTCGATGGAAGAAACGGCGCGAAAGTCAAAACGGTCGCGATCGATGGATCGGAAACGGAGAAAATAAAAAAGAAAAGAAAAGAAAAGACGAGAAAAACCAGTCGAGTGAACCGAGTGGATGGGAACAGAGAGAGAGAGAGAGAGAGAGAGAGGAAAGTAGCGGCGATTCCACGTTGTATGCAAAGTGGGTCGACTAATTACGAGGCGAGGATCGAAGCGTGGCTTTGTCGCGAGGGCAGCGGGAAAGAGAGCTCGGAACGGAAAGGGGACAGAGACGAGAAAAGGAAGAGAGAGCTGTTCATCCGGCGCGAAAAAGCTGCAAGCTGCTGACGCGCTCTTGCGTCTTTCCACCTTTTTGCCGTGGAAAGTGTTCTCCGAAGGAACGTTCGAAGGCCTGTCTGTCGTTCCTCCTCCTCCGAGGAAGTTTCTCGTAAAAATTGACTGAACGTCGCGAAAATATTCGAACGTTACACGTGTTGCACGAAACGTGTTGTTCCGGTTCGAAAGTTTCTGCTTCGAATTTCATCAACGCGCGTGTGTAACAACTACGAGTCTCTCTACTAGTTATCTCTACGACTAGAATCTCACAATGTTCATGAAATCGTGATTGTTACGTGCTGACGAAATTTGAAACGGATGTAAAAATTACGTACGCTGCGAGTATTTTGTCGGAGAACTGTTAACTCTGTTCTGCGGATTTTCACGCAGTTTCGTGATTCGAAATTATAGAAAAAGTATGTACACGCTTTATATACAGATTTTCAAGTTTTGTATAAACTGTTTTTGTCATATAGTGGTGTTATTATAATTTATTGCAGTTCCTTTACGTTTGCGATGGTCGAAATTATTACATAAATTCCTTCAGTATACAGAAAATTTCTCCCACGAATAATCATCGAACAATCATAGATATTGAAATTTTCTGGTAAAAGCAAATAGCAGAGACAGATTAAACGAAATGAATAACAATGATTAAAAAAACGAGTTTAAGATTTTTATTCGTAGGACTGGAAAGAAACGAGGAGTAAACAGAATTATTCTCATAGCTCGAAAGAGACGAACGGGATGGTAAATTTCTGCCCGGGAACGAAAGAGAGAGTTGTTTTCTTAGACATCTTTCGGTTTGTTAATCTCGGAGAGTTTTAGTTGAACTTGTTGTCCGCCGACCGTTTTAATCTCGACCGGCCAACAACTCTCTCCGCAAAAAGTCATCCCCTTTTTTGCAGTTCGAGATATCCACTTTTTATCCGTGCCAATTTTCCAGTCTTCTTCTCCAGGCCAGGTAATTCTTTCTTTCTTCTTTCACGCGTCTTACAAAATTTCGTACTCTGTTCCGAACTTCAATCGTCGAACTTCCTTCGAAAGACTTTCGCAGAGTCTCGAAAAGTTCTCCGATCTCTTCTCCTTCGAAAGGAAATTCTTCTCGGCTCAAATTTCTTGAAAATCAATTGTCCAAACCAGACGTGGCTAACTGGCGGGCAGCGGGCCCTTGCCCCTACTCTTCTGGTCGCTGATCCGCTATCCCCTCCACCGGGCGATCGATGCAGTGGAGGGGAGACCGCCAGTTTGCCGGCTCTGATCCAAACCACGATTTTCGCATTTCATTTTGATTCAAAGAGAAAATTATCAGCTTGAAATGCATTAAACAGTCGTTTGTTTTAAACGTATTTATTCGCAGAAATAATTTGATTTACAAATTGGCGTGTGTGTTACAGAGAGAAAAAAAAAAAAGGAAAAGAGAAAGAATATTAACGAGGCACTTGGCATTGCAGATTTTCAACTTATTTCAAGCCGGCACGCAGTTAGAATTGGAATAATTTTTAGATAAGAATCCAATATAAACGAGAATGAACACTTGATCGCGATCGATATTTCATATTTGAGAAGAGAGATTCACGTAATTTCGAAAACATTTCGAGAAGAATGTTTTTTATCAATATTTCTAATTTCTAACTCGATCATTGCACGTCTAACACGAGGTCCGAGTTAATGCTTCATCGTTTCGGTCATCGTAAGATTATCTCGTTAAATATTTTTGTTTCTTTTTTTTTCTTCTAAAGAACGATTAAACTTGAAAAATTTATCGTTCTTTCAATTACGACGAATTCGCAGTTTCTCACGATCGCGCATGGTGGCATATGGTGTCTGCGCTGCACGAGCTTTCTCCCCCATGCTCGATTCGATCGAGCGACGCATTACGCACCGTGCACACCCGCAGGATATGCTAATTGCACGCTGGTTAACAATATGCCGTGGATGCGTGTCGGTGGACCGCTGGTTTTCAGGCCAACAGCGCCGATACATATCGTTTCGCGAGTCGCGCGATTCGTCGATCGCCTGCGCGAGCCTGTTGCGTCGTGGACACGCCGGGGATTGTTTGATTTCTGAACGAGGACGATCCGACGGTCCCGTGTTGATTTTATCAATCCCCCGCGTTATTTTACATCGTTCATTTCCTTTTTCTGGCGAAAAGTTCTGCGCACGCGGGCTTCTCGTTCGTTATTTTTAGGGATTACACATCGGTCCCGGATATTTTCGCCTGTGTAAAAAAGCTCGAAGCACTGGAAAACATCAGATTTATCAAATTACGCGTTACGACGATGACTCTGCTAATTTTCGAATTTTATTGGCCTTTATGTTACTTCGAAATAAAATTTCGACGATTAGATTCGTCATTGCGATAATAATATTCTGGTAATTATAATAGGATTTCGTTATTTAGAATTACTACAAAACATTATATAATATCGTCTTTATTGAAATTCAAAGAATCAGAAATCAATTACAAAGAAATTACAAAGAATCAGAATTCGTTAATTTCAAAATTGAAGTAATTCTAAAATTAAGATAAAATTAGGCTGAAACACTGTCTTGTCATCGTAAATCACTGGGAAATTTCTCCGACAATTTTCATTATCTCAAAAATCGTGCCATAGCAAAAAAGATTTACCTTAAAAGGTAAAACAAGTCGGAAATCTCACCCATCTCCGATTTTCTATATTTTTCGATCGATCGATCGTCGTCCAGAAAATGCCGGAAATGAAATTTACATGAAGGACAAACAGTGGTAGAAAAAGAGAGAAAGAGAAAAAGTCCAGCGTTTCCCAGTTCGCTCGACGTACCATAACTGATTTATACTGCGTAACACAGTTTCGCCGGTATCGTGCGTTTTATTCACTCTTAGCGGTGCTGAAACGGAACACCGAGCGATCTTGTTGGTTTAGCAACGGTTGTTGCAGCGCGCGGTTCGTTAACAATATCGTTTTCCGTTTTTCCCGTGGCGAACGAGTTTTCGTTGCTGCGCCATTCAGTGATTCTTACGTTCCTTCGGTCATCGAGCACCGTTCCGTGTAAAATCGTTTCAGGATCGAAGGATCGACAAATGCAAAATTTTCTTTCTTTACGGTTGTCTGAAAGATGCTGGTGTTTTCGTCAGAATCAACATTGATTTCTATTTGCACAAATTTATTTATTTTGATCATTATCGTTTGAATTGTAACGATCTATATTTTGTAGAATATTTCAAGGCCGACTTTTTTTTTTTTTCTTTTTTAAATGGTTTAGGAAAGTAATCGAAGATTTTTTTATGAATATACATTTGGAATTTTGTTAGTATTCTAATGAGACTGCGAAGGTGAAGTTTGAAACAGATTTTGAACATTTCGAAGATTATAACATAGAAGCTACGAGAAAATTCGGCGAAAGTTTGTGTTTTGTAGAAAAAGTGAGAATATTTAGTTAATAGTCAGTTGAATTGTAAAAATGAATTGTGTACTAAATTGTATCAGTAAATCTCAGTATTTACTCGGAGTCTTTAACACTCGTCGCATACTTTCGAATTTCCACATTTTACCACATGTAATCGCAACAGTTGCTATTAAAATTTCAAAAAACGCAAATTTCCTACGTGATTCTACGATATTTTCCAAGTCGAAAAACACGGAACAAAGTTTGGTCTAAAACGAGGAGTAAAACGTTCGGAGTAAAACGAGGTCTGATCAATATGCACTTATCTACTTACGCGCGGACGTCTGTCGTGTACTACTGTTTCTACTCAGCACGTACAATTATGCAAAAAGGAAAAACGATAAGAGCAATTAATTCGTCTTAATCAAAATTAAGAAAAGAAAAAAAGTTCAAAATTCTCAAAAATTAAATCCACATCTTCTTTTCGTGGCTTAAAAATACTCATCAATAAGTTTCACATCTGATATGTACAATATGACGAAAAATTCTCAGCATCGTAGTCTTCGACTTGATTTCTATTTTCTCGCAGGATTTTGAGATATTGAGAATTTTGCAGAATTTCGAGTCGAAGGATAAACTGAAAAATGGTACAACGACGAATAAAAAAGAAAAAAATTGTGTTTTTCGACCCAAGTACACACGTCCTCGCAGAAATTCGAAGAAAAATTCCGAATCGATAAATCGGAAAAAATAAAAGAAGGGTTGCCGCGTAACCGTATTAATCTCTGCTCTGGGTTCCCACCGAGCTTCGGATTTGCGTTTGCGTCACTATATCGATGCTCCGGTTACGTCGACCGATTCGCAGCCGGCGTGACAACGTGACCTTAAAGTCCGTTTCCCGTCGCGGAAAGTGGGTCCTCCGGTCTCTGGGCGCGGAAAAATGGATCCGAAGCTTCGATTATCGTCGAATAATTCACCAAGTACCTTTCGAAGCTACGAATCGTTCGAGTTCGAGCGGAGAATTAATCATTTCTATATAGAAACAATTCAATAATTATTTGCATCTCGAGATCAAAATCTCCTTCTCTCTCTTAAATATATTTACGACACAAGATATTGTTACGTTTACAATGTACGCTATAACGCTACACGTTGTGTAACACCGTGTATCGCCGTGTAATACGCGATATTTATTAATTTATTGAATATTCGGTTGATAGAATTCGACGAGCTCCGGCCGAACGTCGGGAAAGGAGAAGACTGATTACAGCTCGTTAAAGCGGAATGGACTAATTAAGAAAGACACGAGATGCGGGCGGCGAGCAAAGCGCAATGTTGTAGTAATTATTTATAACGGCCTAGATATCCTCGCCGTCTGTTTCTGGGGCACAGGAACGGCCCGTTCTTTTTTCTTCGTTCGCTCTTTTCCCCGCGCGTTCGTTTCAACTCGCGCCATTCGCGATCGCTCGCCCGGCACCAATTTTCATTTATTCCCGATTATAATTATCCATTTATCGGAATCGCTTTGGAACCCGAAAATTCCGGACTCTCGTCGTCGTTACACTCTCGTTTCCACTCCGGACGTTTCCACTTCGAAGCCCGGAAAGTTCACGCGTCGAAATGGAAACCGCGGGTTCCTCTGTAGACGTCGGAGCGAAAATTAGACTTCTAGGTGACGAAGGTTATTTCGATCGTACGTCTTACTTTACTGGCACGTCTCGTTTCGCCTGCCGGGTCATTTCTCTGAAAAGAAACAGCATTTAAATCAGTAGATCGTGGATTGACTAATCGATCTTGCGCGGCTATCGGTTTATTTATAAATTTTGGCAAATTGTGGCGAGTTTTGCCTCGCAAACTCGAAACTGAGTTGTCGAGATGGATTCTCGGCAAAATATATTGCATCGTATCATATTAGTATGACAAAGTTTAATACAAAGTATAAGAAAATTAACATAATTATTGCAATATAAAATAATTAACTTTCAACTTAAATTAATTAAATATCATATAAAGTGTTGAAATGTCAAAAAAATTAACATTATCAAAATAATTAGATCAAAAATACTTTTTTGGAAGACAATTAGCTGCGAAAAAAGGTAAACTCTGAGTCATTTCCATTTTGAATCAAACAGAAAATTTAATTGAGAAAGGCTCGTCGTTGTGAGAAAAAGAAGGATCACGATAATAATTCTGAACGTCTTTCCGCGCGCATAAACGCGAAATTTAAAAAGCGACGCGAAGCATCTCGAATGGAACGATGCGTTTCAAATGTTTCAATCACCTGCAAACCGTAATAAACTGGAAAATCAATCGTCTCGATGGCCGGGGACGATTCCCCGTCGGCTTGCAAAACGAACGCGATGCAACAATTCCCGAAAACAAAAGGCGAAACATCGATTCACGAACGAACGCTTGAAATCGCGACTTTCGAAGCGAGGCTTCGAAACGCGCGGATCCGAGACTAGAGCGTGGCGAAATTCGGAAATCCGGTTAATTTCCAGCCGCTATCTGCTCGTTTCATTTTGCTCTCGCGACTCGTCGTTAAATAATACAAACCATAGACAGCGCTGTGTGTGAAATTTGTGAATTGTTGGAATTTTCGACGAGTTTTGGTGATTTTTATCTATTTCGGATTGGTTGGTAATTAACAGTTACGCGGCTGTATTAACTGTGAGAGTCGTTGGGTTTGCATTTACTTTGCACGATGATTTTTGTGAAACTTTTAATTTTAAAAATTTTTTTAAAATTTTCGACTCGTTTTGATCCTTTTCGTACGTTGCATCTTACGGTAGCCAAAAGCTGCGAAACGAGCGTGGAAATGACAAACACTGTGAGAAATTAATCGATCCACGAAATGTGGATGATGTTTAATTTGTCGAATATTGCATCAATACACATTTACGGTTCAATAACTTCGAAATGTTTGACGAAAGGAAAGTCTAGGATCAAGCACAAACCGAACTTTCACTCTGTTAAATGAAATTCTATTCCTCATTTTTCTTTTTCTTCGTTTTAGAAGAAAAGAGCCACGGAAGTATTCGTATACTTTCCCGATTTTCGATTTCGAACGATAGAATTCTATAAAAGAATGCGAGTCTTCGAAAAATAGTCAGTCGCAACAACTCGATACGTGTTTGTCATTCGCGTTGCAAATGACTCGGAATTTTCGAGCAAATTTCCCGATCCAATTCATCGATCGTGGTGTATCGCAACTCTCAGAAAAACAGAGAGAAGAATTTGGGGCGCCGATAACGGAGTTAAAAAATTTTCGAACGAGCCGCGTCGATTTATTTCCGATTCGGCGATTTCGTTTCTCGTGGTTTTTCGAAAAATCGACGCCGGCGCGCACAGAGGCGACGTTATTAATAGGAATATCGTTTCCCAGCCGGTCATCCATCGTCGGTTACAACACACATCACCGCCATACGTGGTGGCCTGTGCACGTCCGACGATAATGGCGCGCGACCGCTCGAAAAAACACCCCTTCGAGCGTCCGCGAATCGTTTTCGCCTACGGTCTGCCACGTGTTTTCCCTCTGTCGACGAGCCAGTTCAATCTGCGATCATTCGCGAAAGTCCGCAAATGGTTCCCATTAACATTCTGACACTGCATATTGAAATTTATATAATTTATATATAATTCTTCAAAAAAAAAAATTGCACTTAAATATCTCGAAGCTCGAAGCTTCTACTTTCAAAACTTTCGTTCACTTTGTTCGAATATTGCTTTTAGACTATGTGGCAGATGATAAAGTGAAAACTTTTCTTTTTCAAAAGTATCATATTTATGAAAATTTTATATATATATTATAAAATTATGTGTATATGAGCTTACAACATTGCCGGTAATTTAAAAGTAGTCCATCAAAATTTTTTCCCCCATATATTTCGATCTAGTTGTCTGTATTTGAAGAGTGGTTTAATTTTAATTTTAATAAACCAATCAAGACGTGTTGGAACACTTTTTATTTTTGATACTTGGTATTTGTCGTAGATAACGGAACATCCGTATTTTATCATTGTTGCAAAAATATTTAATTTTCGACAACGTTGAAACAAACAGCAGTATATTTTGAGTAGCTCGCGAAGAGCTTGCCGCACGATTGTTTCCGAAATCGAAATGTTTTATCATCGATGCCAGGAAACGGTAGTCGGTGATATTTGATTTGATTCGATTCGATTCTTTTTTTCTTCCTTTCTCTCGTTTGTTTTGTAACTTTTGATTTTTCACCTTCGACCGGGGATAGCTTGGGTTTGGCGGAGGGTGAATTTCGAATTGAATCGAGAGATTTCCATGGTAATCGAATTTGGGATTCTACGGCGAGTGGTTTTTCGGTTTGCCCGCCGATATTTGTTTCGTCGTTTGCGAGCTTTTGACACGTTGATAGATACGGCGTGTGTAATTGTATCGCGGCACTGCGTTTATTTGAATTCGTGGAGGGAATGTGGAGGGGGGTGAAACAGTTGAAATGACTGTAGTCGATGTAATGGCGTGCGATGATCCTATTCTGCAGTCTTTTTCTTTTTACATAATATTATTTCACGTTCGTGAAATTAAAAATTTAGACGAGACAGGGCTGTGGTAATTGTGTTGGTAAAGTTTGAAGTCAATTTGAAGGGGTCGCAAAATAAATATTGAGATTTATCGATGTAACGAACGTTTTTTAATTTTAATTTTCTTCAATTCAGTTCGTCGATGTAATTAATTAAATTGTTCGCAACCAGCTTACTTGCGTTAAACATCTTCACATCTTCGGCTCCGTTTAATTCTCTTTGTCAGTGCGACGAACAATTCAAATACCTGTAAAATACCTCGCAGTTTCCACGTTTCCGCGGAAATGTACCTTCGAAACTCGACTAACGCGATCGTAATAATCCCGCCGTCGTCCAAATATTTTCCACGACACGCATAATGTACTTTCACGGGGGAAGTACTTTCGCGAGCAACTGCATAACCGGCGGAGTGCCTCGAAACTAAACCTGAAAACTCTTCCATTATCACCCTCGCAAGAACCCTCGAATTATAATCTCTCTCTCTCTCCAGAGTCGGTGTACCATCCCCCCCCCCTCCCTTTGGTGGTATTGTTTCAGTACTTTCCATCCGTCCAAGCGTAAAACTACGTTTAATCAATGGGTGGTGTTGTTGAAATCTCGACAGGGGGCGAGAACCACCCCAGTGGACGCTCAGCGAAGGGGTCCGTGGAGTCGCGTTGTCCCCGACGTTTTCGAGCGTCCTGATTACAGGATGAGAGAGGGGTGTTTACGTGGTCAAGCGGCGGGGGTCCTGGAAGACGGGAGGATATTGGACGAAGGGCGAGGGTGGCGAACAAAGGAAAGAGCAGCCACTGGCAGCTATAACTTGGCCGATTCTTCCTCGTTCTACTCGCGACGTAATAAGTTTGTTGCGAGCTCTGGAGGGGTAGGAGTGACGATGCTGCTGCTGCTGCTGCAGAGTCGATCGATCGGCTTGTAAGGGGTGGGCCCTGCCACTCGGTTAATTCTTGCGTTTCGTTTGCTTTTTGGTTTGTTTTTAAATACGTGTTTTGCGTACGTGTAAATTTTTCGTCTTTGAGACTACAGACGCGCGAGAGTTGTTTCCTTTTTCAAAGAGAGAGAGAGAGTGTGTGTGTGTGTGTGTGTGTGTGTGTGTGTGTGTGTGTGTGTGTGTGTGTGTGTGTGTGTGTGAGGGCGAGACAAAGGGTAGAATGCCGCGTGGAAAAGCGCAACGTTGAGAAACTGCGGCAGAAGGTGGCCTGGCAAGAAACCGGCGCGAGACCGGCCGCAAAGCGGCTTATCATCGCGTTATCGATTTTGGCGGAGACGCTGCCAGCTGGAGTTCCACTGGCTCAACTTGTTTTTTTTTTTTTTTATTGTGAAACTTACCTTATCTCTCTCTTTTTCATTCTTTTTTTTTTCTTCTTCTTTTGGTGATAAATAGCTGGGACGTGCACGGGTGAACGAACTAGCTTCGAACTTTGATTTTCGACGCTCCGTTATTGTCCGCGACGATACATATCTCCTCGAAATTTTTGGAACTTTCGTTTCACTCTGGAGACGAAACGTTGTTGTCGTTGTGCTAAATGAGATGGGACCAAGTCTTTAGCTCGTATTTTGTTTTCGGGAGAATGTTTTCAATCTTGGAATTCTTGTTTCCCATTCTGAAGATAAAATGTGATCTGCTGGAAAATATTTGGAAAGGAATCGAGTCTTTAAACGTTCCTTTCTTCCCTTTTCCTCTTTTCAAGCGAGATTTGAATAAATTTTCAACTACAGTGTGTACTGCGAAATCTTTAAGAAAGTATATTTTTCATATTTTTCGTGCTTGGTAGCAAGAACACTCGAAATTACGTTTGATTTTCTAGCGTCAGAAATGATCTTTTAACTTTTCTGTAAAGAAAATTCAATCTCTATTCCATAAAAGAGAAATTAAAATTCAGTCGTGCGTGTAAAGAAGATTCATTACCAGATTTTGTTAAAAACACGAATAATTCAAGCGAATAATCTACCAAACAAACATAATTTCAGCAGTTCAAAAATTTTGAACGAATATCTGGAATAAATTTCCAGTACCGAAGATAAAAACTGAGCCAGCGTTATATTTTTCTCTTACGTATAACGAAAAATAAAAGTTCCAAATATTTCTGTCCGGCGAATCCACGATCACTTGTCGCAATAAATTTCACACCGGAGGAAATCTTCCCAGAACTTTCAGTGCAGATACTATCAGTGCTTCCATCAATTACATTAAATCCAGTACAAAGTGTCACACTCCTAATCTAATCTTTCTCCTCTGCGTCACAGACAAGTCCCTCTTCAATTCCGAGAATATTCCAACAGAAACAGAGCGCGTTCAATTTATCGATTCAATCACCATCGATTACGCCGTGTATATATAGTGGCTCGTGAAAGTATTTCAACACTCGCCATAAGAGAGTGTTTAGGTACACGTGTGTTGTAATGAAATGAAGTTTTTCGAATTTCATTGATACATTAATGAATTTGAAACCAATCTGAATAATCGTAATTTGTAAGTGCAACAATTACGATACGATATAAAAGTGTCCAAATGCGATAGAATTAAGATTCTTCGAACAAAATAATTGTCAGAGCACTTGCAAGTATCGACGATTCTCTTCGTCATATTCGAATGTATTTTCTTTCTCATTGTAAATCTGTTCCATCTTCCTTCCTCAACAACGTACGACAAACTACAAAAAGCAATTTTTGTAAAACAGAAACGTCGAATACATACACATAAAGTATCGACAAAATATCAAACCTTACCAAAGATTCTCAAATCTTACCAAACAAAATATCCCAAATCTTCTTCGATGCTATGAAATATCGGACAATGACACGTACAATAAAGTATGTAAAATTATAAATATATAATACAAGTAGAATATCGACAACAGAAAGAGAAAGAATAGCAATCAACTTTTCGACGAAACGAAAAATTTGCAGAGACAGAGGAGATGTAACTATCACACGCGCGAGAAGTATCGACGAAACGAGCGTGAACGTTGCCAGAATACGATCGAAGGCAATTGTCTCCGGCTATATCGGCGGTAATAGGATTTTAGCGATCAAACACATCGGGACACGTCCAAGCTGGATCGAGCATCTTGTCACCACTGTCCCTCCCTTGAACGCTCCGTAGTCGAATGTTATCGACAGCTCGAAGGGACGACGCGGGGGCATGCTTGATCGTTGGATGACCTTGCTTGCAGTCTCCGACCTGTCGGATTCGTCCTAACGGGGAGGAACCACTTCAACGACGATGAAAGACTCGTCAACCACCATCTTTTGTCGTCTGACGTCCATCTTCCTTCCCGCTTTGCACTTTGTGTTTCTCTGTTCTGTACTCGCGGTTCTCGAAGAAATTTCGGTAGTTTAAGCATTCACCTGTAGAAATAACAAACATATCATGTTGATTTTTTATATATTTTATATTTTTGCTTTGTGTTTTCTTTTAAGTATTCCTTCTAAAGTTTAGAAAATTTCAGTTCCGTACATTTCACGAAGAATCGAACCTAAACCTAACCCACAGAGTGGTCAAGTTCCTGTTTTGTATCAAAATTATTGTTATTGAAGAGAACCACCAATGTCAAGAATAGTCAAACTATGAATTGCAAAACTCGAATCCAGAAGGAAAAGCCCACTTCGTATAAAAAACTGCACGACTTGTACCCCAATACGATTCATCTTACTGAAAGGCCCAGAAGCAACTGTTCTGACTAGAAAATGAAGACAACTTTTTTTACCATACAATTTTATCGATATGCAAACGTTTGAATGGATAGAAAACAAATTACAGGTGCGATCGCTCAGTACCAGACAACGCCACTCCTACTCGAGGTCTACGCCACGCCCCCTCGCGAATCACGTGACCCAACCGCTAATTTTCGTTGCATTAGCGTTGCACCTGAAGAGGCTCGATTTTTCCCTCGCTAAAATCGCTTTCGGTGATAATAAAAATTGTATTCCGAGTCGTCTGTTCAAATTCTCGAAATTACTGAAAGAATTCCACTTTACTTTCCGCTTTATCTCCACCGTTGAAACATATTTCTACAATACTACCTTCTTCGAATACCCAAACAAACGCCTGCCGATCCAATCACCAGCCGCCAAAATCGTTATTCAAAATCTCCATTTACAACTCCCCCTCCTCTACAAATCATATTCGACTTCCAAACATCACCTATTATACCATTTCCCTAGTTCTCCGCTGCGTACCAACTCGCCATTGTTCCGTCGCACGAATCTTTCACAATCGGCGCTGACGATTAACATCGACCTATTCTCTCCTTCGTGGATAGCAAAACGATATCGTCGCGTGATCACGTTGTAGCGTAGAATTCGACGACTCCTTTTCGCGAAAGTCCGCTCATAAATCATCGTCAACCTCGCGCTGACAAGTTTGTACAAGCCTTATACGCGAAACCTGAGGGGAGGTTGGGACCGACCGGTTGTTTATCGTCTGTGTATGCCCAGTGCAAACTCCCCTTTGGACGAAGCTTGGACTGTGCCGCATTCACTGGAAACCGACGCACGAACAACTACCCTTGCGCGCCCACACCCCCTCCCTTATCCTTCTCCTCCTCCTCCTCCTCCTCCTCCGCCGCCGCCGCCGCCGCCGCCGCCGCCAGGTTCGTCGTTACGCTGCCTAATGGCGACGCTGTCCCCGCCGTTGTCGCCGACGCGTATCGCGTGTGTAACCGTTAATTGGAACCTTTATACCGGTTACTGATACGCGATATACCGGCTGGCCTACGCGCGCGCGCCCGCGAGAGAGAGAGAGCCCGATCCGTTTTCTCTCTGTCGTCGTTCTACCTCACCGCGCTTATGATCCACCGATTACCGCTTGCTTCCGTTTGCGTAATTGGACAGCCGAGGGTTCCTTCCGTGCCTCGATCTCGATTTTCGTGCACGCACATTTCCAATTGCGCGCCATTTCCAATCGGTTCTGATTTCGAGTTGCGTTGCTTTTCGGGATGGTGGGGATGGGCGCGACGCTGTTGGGCGTCGGGTGTTTTTCAATTGATTTGGGTAATCGAGAGTTTTGGTTTTTAATTGGTAGCTGGAAGTTACAGACTGTCACTGATATCGATTTTTTTTTTTTTTTTTTTTTTCGGAGTATGATGGGATGGTCAGTTCAATATATTTTTAGGTTTCAGGGTGATTTCGCGCGACGGTTTTCAATCGAACGATTGATCTTTTTTATTTGATCGATCGAATAATTGCTCGAAAATCCCGGTTGATTTTCTAGGGTATTATTGACAGTGTTTAGTTTTCTGTGTCCTTTCGAATGATTCACGGCGACACGTGTTATTCGGTTTCAAACAAATTTAATCCAACGCTAACAATCGACAAATAAAAAAATCACCTTTCACGTGACAAGCTTCAGTTCAACGAACCAGTTGCCATCAATCATCCGATCAAGCTGAAAGACAAAAACTTCCAACGTCAAAACCCCCCTTTTCCGATATCTCAATTCCTCGTCGATTCAACCGATCGACTTACCAATCGTCCAACTTGTCGCAACGTGACACGCCGTGTAATATTAACAACGTTTGTAACGTCCGCCCACACGCAAATTTATCAAATTGAACATGCTGAATATTTACTCGCGCCCCGATCTCGGGTTCCACATCTCAGTTCCGCGTGCTCCACTTCCATCAGGCCGGTCTGACGGCGAACGAAACGGGCACGTTTAGAACAATGTTTCCTTTGAAACACCTTGGCGAATCTTCTCGGTGACGAGAGACAGAGATCCGGTGTCTGGAAAGAAGAGAGAGAGAGAGAAGTTCTACCAAGGAAACCGGCAGACCTTCGTTCTTCCAGCCTGCTGGCTCCGCGAGTTACGAGCCAGCCAGACTGCGCTGGCACACGAGCTTGAAATTCCCCTAGCGGGGGATAAAGACTCGTGCAACACCGCTTCTGAACGCTTCGGCTGCTTCCACGACGGGTTTCTCTCTGTCTCTGTCTCTGTCTCTGTTCCCCTCTACCACCGAATTTCCGTTCCTAATAAGTGGAATTGGCTGGTGGAATTTTGAAATTGTTCCCTCTTCTTGACGATAGTTTCTGGTTTGTTCGTCGCGGTTTTTGTGCAACGATTAGTTTTATATTATCGTAGTTGATTTTAGCGGAGGTAACCCAGAAAATTGGGCCTCTTCGGGTGCAACGCTGATGCAACGAAAATTAGCGATTGGTTGATTTGGGTCACGTGACTCGTGAGGGGGCGTGGGCCAAACGATAGTGTCCATGAATGCTCACCAATGGCACGTACAATTTTCAATAGCGAATAATCAGATAATTTTCTTCGTTCGAAAATTGTTTACATCAGAAATGGAGGAAAGTCGTTTCGTTAAAAATTAGTATCGACGATCGATTTCAAAGTGAATCGATACTGCGGCGACAAGGTATGTATCGTGACGATTCTCTCTGAGACGTCAGCCATAATTTCCAGTTAATGATCTGTCTTATGCAACGCTGATACACCGTTGCTTTGTCATCGAATCTGCGACAAAGCTGATCGAAATACCGGCAAACCTCGGGAAACATCGGCATGTGTACGTACGTACGTATATATCTACAGACGATATCTACGTAGCGCGAAGAGCAGAGAGTGCTATCAACCGTTGTTGCGTAGGCTACAATAATCTGTGCGTTACACGCTAAATTGATCTCGTGTATGTGTGTTTTGTGTGTGTGTGTGTGTGTTCGTTCGTTCGTTTGTTTGTTTGTTTGTGTATGTGTGTGGTACATTGGGCGTGTCCAGGTGGGTTTCCAAGCTAATTACATCAAGGTATAACATGTTGCAATCACCGTTGCTCCTGTAAACTGATTAATTTACAACTTTGTCCGGTTCTCTGATTAACGAGATCTCCCTTTATTTCTCTCTCTCTCACACACACACACACATACACACTGTTTCTCTGTCTCTCTTCCGTTGCGAGTTAATCAGTCGTCCATTCAGATGAAAACACCTACGACTGTGCAGAAAATTTAGGGGTTTAGGGAGAATCAGAATCAATGAGTATGACGTGTCGCTTATTTGCGAATGCAGGAACGACGTGACTGAAAAATCACGATTTTGAGCTGTGCTCTAGAGTCTCACAATAATTTTTCAAAACGTGCCTTTCCTTTTTCTTTTTCTTTTTTCGCACCAACAACTGAAAAATGGGATTCTCATTTTTAACTTTCACATATTTTCAAAACACTCGCGCGTTTGTAACATTTAAAAGTCTGATCCAAGCGATTGTTATTGCGAAACCTTGAAAACGCAGCGAGGACGAAAAAGTTACTCGAAAGAGAAGTTTCAAAACTTCATTACAGCGCGGAACTTTTGAATGTTGCAATGCGCGAGAGATACAAAAGTGCGGGCTCTGAAACAGAGAGTTTTACCAATTAAACCGCCGAGTTTTCTAAACGCGGGACAGAAAGAAAGGAGAAACCAAAATAAACAAAAAAAAAAAAAAAAAAAGGAAAAGTGAAAGAGGAAACTGAAGATGCGAGTCGCGGAAAAGCCGCGGCCCGCGGGCGAACTCTCGAAAGCACTAAAAATCCACGCAACAGGTCGTTCTGTTTAGCGGAGGATCGCGACTGTGCGTGTGTCTTCGCCACGCGTGTGTGTCTCTCTCTCTCTCTCTCTCCCCGTGTTCCTTCGTACGCACGTGGACGCGCGCGTGTGTCCTCCCACGCAAGACGTCACCCGCTCGTTCTCGCGAGATTTCGATCGCTTTAGTAAGTATCTGAAATCGCAAATTTCACTTGGTTTCATCCGTTTACTTACTATCAATTATAAAATTATAAATTCATTTGATCTTTGCACGAAAGATTTTGTGACATATACTTCGACTTTTGTGATTTTGTTGGATTTATACTTTGAGTAGATACTCGAGTAACGACGATGGTGAAGATTTTTATACGGTCATTGTTAGAAGGTTTTCATTAACACGTTTAACAGAATGTCACGTTTCACGCGAAGAGAAATATTTTGCGGAACAAAACTGTCAAATCGTTGTATACAAAACAATTATAAAATAAGATGAAAGATTGTTAGTTTGAAAATTTTCCTAATTATCACGTGTGTATAAATAAACCTGTTAAAATGAAATCATTCTGAAAATTGAACATTAATCGTGCGCTTGCAATTAAAATTGAGAATTTTTATGAGTCTCGATTACCAACAGGCAACACCAAATCTTTTTCCATCGTCGAAATCTCTCTTCTCTTTCTTACAAAAGAAAAAAAGATAGAGAGAAACAACAAAAGAAAATTCCCTCAGCCTTTCTCGAGAGGGCTGAAGGGATCGTTTCATCGGCGAAGCATCGGCGTTTCGTTTTCGAGAAACTGGCGGGGGCAGAGCCGAAGGGAAAATTGGCGGGAGGTCGAGGCGAGGAAGACCGTAAAAGCGAGCCACTTTTGTGTCGAAGCGCACCGTAGGAATCTCGCTCGCTTCCATAAAACGAGTTCTAAGGCCCGCTTTTCGAATACCAGGTATCCCTCTCTTTCTCCTCGTGATCGTAACTTGAAAAGGAAGGATGTTTTCGACTGCGACTAATGAACTTCATCCCCTTCCCGAGTTCAAAGACCGAGCGACTCCCCCACGGAGAAATCGTGCGGCGAATTTCCCTCCCTTTTTGCTCTCGTTAAAGTTCAGTTTTATGGAATTGTTGCAGTCGATTGTAATTTTCTTTTTTTCTTTTTTTTTTTGTGACGGATTTATTCGGTGATGATTCACATACGTGGAGTATCTCCAATTTTGGAGAGGAATGTGTTCTCTTTTTGGAACAGTGATTCTTTCTTTGAAACTTCCCATTAGAATGGAAAAACAAATAGCTCTTTGCTGTTGTTAAGTCAGTATTTTCTTTTCAACAACTTGCAACAAAATCATCGGTAAATAAAGTCCCAAAAGATTTGTTTCTACGAACTTTTAATTTATTTTTCTTCAATTCGAGCGCGTTGCAAAATCTCCAAATGGTCCATAAAGATTGGGAACTCAAGCTGCTCTAGAAAGACTAACACTAGAAATTGGTATCAACTTTCGTATGGATTTCTGGAATTGTTTTTCTAAAAATGAACGAACGTGCGCAGCATGATAATAGTCAGAAGCAGTCGGTACATTTGACGCTCTTGGATTTCTATCGAGATGAAAATTTTTCGAACGAAAATTCAGAGAGGGCGAGAGAATGTTTACGAGAGAATTTCGTTGCAAAAGAAACGTAGTCTGTTTGTATTACGAGCTGCTACTCGGGAGAAGTCTGGCGGTTATTTTTGGAGAATCGTTCGCCGCTTTTTATTCGGGCTGGTGAAAGATGCGCGTGGGTGAGCACTCGTTTTACAGCGTTTCAGACTTGGAACTTTCGTACGCGGCTGCCTTAAAACTCGAGATAAACGTTCCTTATCCCCGTACAGTTGGTCTACTATCCGTTAACTATGGTTTAAAAAGATTGAGCTGCGTAAAATTATGCTTTACGTTGTACGAAAGTACAGAGGAAATTGTACGTTATCGATCCTAAATGTACCATTGATCCTTTTTGATCAAATGATCCAATTTCGAACACGTTGAAGAATCCTAGTTTTACAGTGTATCGTAACGTTTGGTTCCAAAGAAGTAAAAAGTAAAAGTTCTTTTTTAGAAAACACTCGAGTAAAGTGACAATCGTTTGACAAGGATGTCACAGTGTCATTGCAATTGCATTGTCATCTCCTGTAATTTTATTATCAAAAGTTCTACTTAAAATTCTGCTACGTCAAACTACGTCAAACTACGTCAAACATTCTCGAGAAACCTCGAAAAAAAGAATGAAATATCTTTTCGTTCGAGCTGTTCGCAAGACGAAAGGGGATGAAAGTTTAATTACTGGGAAAAAAATGAATTTTCGAACGCGTGGCATTAACCCTTTGATCGTTGATACATTCGACGAGAGGAGAGCCACTCGGTGTTCCTTGTTCTTCGGCGCAACTTTGCGAGTCTACTTTGATCGGGTGGAGGGCCCATGGATGCACTTCAAATGTTCTCTCTCTCTCTCTCCCTCTCTCTGTCTATCTTTGGCGGCTCTCGTTATTTCTGCATCGTTTCAACGATTTCCAACGGCGTGTGCCCTCGAGTTTGAAAAAGAACCAGCCGTCCAACCAAGACGGTGCCGCGATCTAATTAAGACAACCCTCGCGGTTTCGAGATCGCTCGTTAATTCTCGCTTTCGAAACCGGCTACTTTAAAGCTGGGGCTTCGGAACGTTTTACTCCTTTTATTTTCGTTTTCCTTTTTTTCTTCCATTCTTCTTTCTCTTTTTTTTCGTTTGACGAGCGATTTAGCGAGATAGATGTGGATCGAGCACAATAAAACTTTACTGTGCATTTCCATTCGAATGTTTGCAAAGACACTCTTACTAGTGATTCGTGGTCTCGAATTTTCGATATTTTTGACATTCTGTTCAGGAAACAATATTACAATATTCATTCACTCGTTGAATTGTTAACGTTTTTTAATTCAGTACATACTACGTCGAAATTTGACAAGTTCTAATACTTGGTCAAATTTTCTTAATTACGAAATAACGGAAAAACCTTGGATTCTCAAAACCATGGTGAATTTAGTCATGACAAAAAAAAAATTTTTTTTCACTTTTTCTACAGACATTCGTACAATTTTCAAGCGCCTCTACTTTTCCATTCGTTGCATAATGTTAAACTATCTTTCAAAAAAAGAAAAAAAAAGAAACGAAGGACTTTCTTTTCCTTCTTCACGTTTCAACGACAGACTTTCATCCGAACACTTTCGTGGATCAGCGCAGGTTTCTCGAGGAAGCGATTTGTATTTGCGTAGAAGAGGTTCGGATTAGATCGTTTTAATATTGTTAGGTATCATTCGAGAGTCTGTCGGGGCCAGGACCTCGGTTAGGCTTAGGCGAAACTTTATGGGGTCGTATCCTGGCGTGGCTGTAAAACGTAGATAAGGTTCAGCGTGGTTTAGTTTTACGCTGGCTTAGGATTACGTTGCTCCGAGAATTTAGACACCTAAAGCGTGCTCTGCTCGTCCGATGGTTTACACTCGCCCCCGAGTTTAAAGCGACGAGTTACTGTTAAGCAGCGCGTTTCCCTAATCTTTCAATTCCCGATCTCTCGATAATGCGCGCAATTTCTTTTTCCCTCCTTTGGTGTAACATACTTTCTTTTATATTTTCTGGATATTATATAGTATTATATTGTATAGTATTACACATAGTATTACATAGTATTGTTATATTTATGCGTTGTATTATAATAGCGTTAAGATGGTCTTTTAGGTACGAGGATGTGCAATTTGTGCAATAGTTTAATAAAATATTATTATCATTGAAAGTGATATTAGCTGGAGTAACCCAAGAAATCGGGCCTCTTCAGGAGGCTACGCTGATGCAACGAAAATTAGCGATTGGTCGATTTGGGTCACGTGATTCGCGAGGGGGCGTGGGCTAGATCTCGAGTAGGAGTGGCGTTGTCTGCTACTGAGCGATTGCCCCTGTAATTTGTTTTGTATCGATAAAATTTTATGGCAAAAAAGTCGTCTTCATTTCCTAGTCAGAGTCCGTACTGAGATCCAATTAATGATTATTAAACTAAGAAAATTTTCATGCACATCCAAAAATCTTACAAAAATATATTTGATAGGTTACAGGCAGTTGTATAGAAATTCAGTTTATTTATTAAATACTTTTCACCGTAGGTATTAATTTTTTTTCATCTCACTCTTTTTTTTTCATTTTCACACCAAGAAACGAATTGAATTGGGAAGAAATGTACGAAAAACGCTTAGAACGATTTGAAACACAGTGTCGTGGTAACGATACCGTTTCTTAAAATACATCCTTGAAAAAAAAAAAATATGAATTCGCGTGGAAATCGAAATCGCAACGTAGAAAATCCATCCGACGCGAAACCCACGGCAGGAATTTATCCACCAGGCTTGTCTAATATCCTCAGCCTCCAGTGGAAACGTTAAATATTTCCGCGTAGAAGATCGCGCGCGCAAAGCGGGAGAGTGCTGCACGTGGAAACCGCGGCGAGATTAAACTTGGGAAACCATCGAGCGTCCGTTCGACTACTCTTCGGCTTTTCTGAACCGTGTGTGTTTCCATTGTCTCTCTCTCTCTCTCTCTCTCTGTCTCCCTGTCTCTCACGCACACGCATACGTATACATAGCTGTGTCGCGTACCGGGGTAATATCGGGTGTGCGTGCCAGCCCGCGGTTATTGTGCGTACGTGCGCCCGTATTGCGTGCTAAAGCTTCCTGTCGTGGCGTTGCCGCAGCACCGGACGTTCCAGACTTTATATATTTTACGCGAGATACCACGGACACGCGAGCCGCACCGCGGCGATAAAAGAGGAAGAGGAAAAATGAGCAAGGGCGATAAACGCGGGGCCCAGGCTCGTAGAAATGCCTCGAGCGCGGGCAGCTTCGGGCTTTGGAAGTGTTTCAAAGTCCAAGTTCACGCTTTGAAGCTCGTGACTTTGCCACGGCGAGTCGAATTTCGGTCTTGTCGAAGTTTCGAGTTTGCCCGGTTTTGCAATTTTCAGTCGACGAGTTATAGTCTTGTTGAAACTTAGAGTTTTTCAGCGATGGACAATGCGTGGAATTATGATTATGGAAAACGCGAGCGTTGGAGCAACGTATAAATTTCTAAATTTTTTCGTCTCGTTGAAATTTAGAGTCAGTAGATGAAATTACAATGAAAACGCGGGAGTTGAAAAGGTACGATAAATTTTGGAAATCTTGTTGAAATTTAGAATTGTTGAAAATTTTCGATAGCAGTAGCTGTAGGCTGCAACAGAAACGTAGAAATGAAGAGTTTGAGTTTAAATGCATGTAAATTTAAGTTTCCTTAAATTTTGAATTTATCGATTCGCGCGTTTCAACGAAATCGATCAGTTTAATGAGAAGAATGTGGACATTTCGGTTCAAACTGCAACGAAAGTCTCGATAATAGAACCGTGGCAAATTTAGGATTTGTCGAGTTTCGGGTTTCGTGCGGAAATTATCGGATTTGTTCGAAATTGTCGAGCATTCTCACGCGTATTTTCATTTTGTCCTCATTGTTTTAACAACGCTGTGGACCGAATTAAATCATTACTGTAGAATCGCAACGAATTTAGAATTTGTTAAATTTTGGAAATTATCCGAAATTATTAGAATTAATCGAAATTAATTATCATCGAGCGCAGACGATGGGTTTCATCGATATTGTTCAAACAGTAGCAACACTGCAAATAGAATCGACAGATATTACAATAGAAGCTTGGCAATCAAAGTAACGAACGTAGGATTTGTTAAAATTTGGAATTATTTGAAATTACTCGTCGGATTGCTCGGAATTATTACGTTGTATTTTCGGTCGTATATTGTTATTCTGACGATCCGCGGACAAAGTGAAAGCCAACGGACGGAAACGCGAATGTCAGGACGGCGTAGAGTCGTGATAAATTTCGGATCTGCTGAATCTCGGAATTGTTTGAAATTATTTCGCATTTTCGGCGATACTGACCAATTTTATATATATATATATATATAATATAAACTGATATATTTACAAATTTATCACCTGACTTGGCAATATTTTTCGATCAAAATCTTTCGATAGAAGACAGCCAAAATATCATAAACTTAATTATCTGTACTAATAGTTGACATAAGCAATTTTATTTTATTCTATTTTACTCTATAAACTGATATATTTACAAATTTATTATCTACAGGAAATTAAAAACCAGCGTGCGTTAAATAATAGCAATGAGGCTGTCGCAAGTATTTTTGAATGCTGTACAAAATTTGTTATCGTCGCTAGATGGCAATGTTTGTTAAATTTGAAAATACCGTCGATATTATATTACTTACTCGGTATTAGTCGCACTAACGCAAGTATCGGTTTCGAGAAAAGTTCGAGTTGTTTAACATTTTCAGTGACGTACGGTGAGACGTACGTACTTCTGTACAAAATTACGTTCTATCAGCCCGTTGAGGATCGACGCAACGCTTGTATGTACGGTAATTTCCTCGAGAGGGGGGTGGTTTGTTCGCGCAATTATCCCGTGGCACGTTTAAATTCGTAACGACGCGTTCGAAAGGGGGACACGGGCGTCCTTTGTGCGTTGTCAATGCGATACAACATCGTATCGTGCGCGAATTGACAAAGGAGAAGACGCGGTTCTTGGCCAGACAAAGGCCAGTCTGGACGAGCGACGCGGGATTAAAGCCGAGCCGCGGCGCGCTCTCTTTTTCTCCTTCTTCCGCGCGCGGAGGTTCAAACGATTTCTGGACCTCCGCGAGCAAGGAGGTCCGAGTTATTAAATCGCGTGTTTTCTCTCTCTCTGCGTTTCTCTTTAATCCGATCTTTCGCAGAACGCGGTGTGAAACTGTGAGCTTGGTTATTAACCGCCAGTTGCTATATTTTTTTTTCATGTTTGTAGAAAATCATAACGGACGCGATAAAAGTATTGAAATAATTTTGGATTTTTTGGATGTAGGAAGGAAGCAGTAACAAATAACGCGTAACAAATTGTCAGAGTAGATTTAAATACGTGCGTTTTCATATTTAAAAAGTAGAAGTTTGGATAGAAAAAAATAAGAACACGATCGACAATCGTTATTCTTATCTTTATGACGACGAATTGGCGATAAATTATTGAAATCATAATATATTAATCACTTTAATTATTATATTAGCATTATATTGATAACGGTAAATTATCAAATACTGCTTTAACGGATATTTAAACATTTTCGTATTTTCGAAAGTGCGATTGAACGAAATTTGGGGAAAAGGTGGAAAATCGATTTCTGTTTCTTCTCTGTCCGTGTGCGACAAATGAAAAAAATTGCAAGAGACAGCGACAAGTCGCGTGACGTTTCCTCGAAAAGGAGGAAAATGAAGGGAAGAAATTGCGGCGGGGCTCGCGAATAAATTTATCCGAGGAGTTCGACGCGACGGTGCACTTTCGTGCAGTCCGTTTATCGCTCCCGTAAATAGAAATATCGCGGCTCGAAAATTAACAAGCCGAGCAAGGCGACGCCTTCGAACGCCTTGAAGAATTACCGATTCGTCGAAGACCGGTTCTCTTCGACAATGCGCGAGAAATATCCCCTGTCAGTTGCATTTGTCGATTTGATCGGTGACGACTCGACGTGGCTTTGAGGGGAACTGTTTCAAATTATTCCGATTTATTCGTCGGTTCCGGCAGTGCCCGATGAAATTCAGTGTATTTAAATTTCTACTCGGAGGCACGAGTAATCACACTTTTGTATAACCTTCCTTTTTCTTCCTTTTTTCTCTTTTTTTTTTTTTTATTAGCGTTGGCGAGATTCCTCGAACGACGACGGAGTACTGGTACTGTTCCTCGCCAGGAATTTGCTCCACGTCAGCAAACACGTTTATCGAAACACTCTTTGCCCAATCAATATTTTATCGTTTCTGCAACGCCCGTATTTTATTTGCTCGTCACCTTATTGTTCCGTGCATTATTGCGGTGCAATTCGCTTCGATGTTTGATCAATTTCGCAAGTTCGACGTTTCTGTCTGTTTCGTTTTAATTTTGTTTGGCCAGTCCTAGTTGGTACACAGTTCGGTTGGTACACACGGCCTCGCGTTATTATTATTCAGTTGAATTTCATTTATCCAAATTTCGCGCTCTATTAGTACGTATTTCACAATCTGTGTTGCGTTATCGTCCAGTGGAATCAACACCGTTATAGAGCCGATTATTCCCGGAAACACTTTGCGTTCTCGATTTCAAACTCTCCGCTCGATCACCAAACTCTTTCTCTGTTTATCGAAATGGATTTATCGTCTCTCGTCTACCTATTTTTTAGTTTTATTTTATTTGCGTGACACGTCACCGTACGTCGCTATATAGTCCAATGCGATTCACGTCTGACCGTTTCTCTTCGTTTTTTTTTAATTTCGTTTAAACATTTTCCCGCGAGAGCACGCTCGAACGCCCGATTAATTAACCTCGTCACGCGCGTTTATTCGTCGGGATCGCGCACTATCCGTGCCAGTGATTGCCAATTTTCGCGGAAATTAACGAACGAACTTTCGTTTTACGTTCGGTCGAGTGGCTCGATTACACCGTCGAATTCCTCCGCGAAGCGAAAAGAAGGAAAGGAAGAAGAGAGGTTAGAGTCGCGCGGTTGAGTTTCGATCGTTCCGATGAAATATGGATTTCGTGGCCGCGAGTCGTTGACCCCTTCCCACGACACACGTAGCCGGATCGTGATTGACGTGTCGGCAGCTCGACGACGACCATGCGCGACCAAGAGAGAGAGAGAGAGAGAGAGAGAGAGAGGGAAGGATTCCATTAGCAAAGGTTATCAGGTCGACCTCGAATCGTATCGATTGGCTCGCTTTAAAACGTCCTCGAACGTCGCTAGCGCCAGCAACAGGCGTCCTTCTTTTTCGGCGCGTCACGCATCACCGCCCCCCTCCCCCCTCCCGCCGAAGGGGTTGGAATCACAACTGGCGACTGTGTTCGGGGGAGGGTGAAAGGACGTTGACCTCCGCGGAAGGACTGCGGAGACAATTTCGTCGCTCGATCGAGGATGGTTATTCCCAGGGAACACGCTGGCGTCGTACTTCTTTTCTACCCCGCTTTGGCAAAGCGTGCGGGGTATTTTCCCTTTTCAAGTCTCAAAAATGGAGCCAGCAGCGAGGATTTGAACTTTGGGAAAAATATTCCAGCATTTGGTTTTTTCGATTTTTGTTGAATCTTTGTGGACGTAAAGTTGGAGAAATCGAACTCTGAATGGGAATTTGTTTTTCATCGTATCGTATCATGTTATGTACAATTAATAATGATTAATTATTATATTATATCGTAACACAATATCGTACAACGATGACTAATTCTCGTTTCTCTTTGTTTCTTCCAGGTAAGCGAAATACCACCCGCGACGCACTTAATCGGTAAGAAATTTCCGACCGCGATTTACAACAGTTGGTTCCGAAATGCTTTGTACTTTCACGAGTGTCATCCTCCGGTATCGAAAGCAAAGATCGATCGTCGCTGCCTCCAATTTCCAAGAGCAACAGTTTTTTCCGTATGCTCGTGTGCAGAGATACGAAGAGAGAGAGAGAGGAGAGAGAGAGAGAGAGAGAAAACACACGTCGATTCGTGCCCGTTGATATGGATTTCGTTTTGTCGTTATTGATTCCTCGTTAAACTCAATCGGCGCTGTTGATACAACGTTCGGTTTCGACGCGTATGCACTCGTCCAACGCGGTATTGTCGAACAATTCTCCTACCAACCGCGCGTTCTCTGTTCTGTGTCGAAAGTGTGCGTGCGTGTGTGTGTGTCTCGAAGCGTCCCTTTCATATTGAAAAATTGGCTCGCGACGATTGAAAGAATATTGCATTTTTTCTTCTTCTTCTTCTTCTTCTTCTTCTTCTTTTTTAAACGACAGAGACACTCTTTGCGTGTGTGTGTACTTTTAAATTACTTGCAAACGCATAAAAATTTGCAGCCTTTTGCAGAATTTCTGCATTTGTTGCGATTCGTAATTTGCGAGAATAGAAATTACAGACTGCGAAATGATTCAAGCGCGTTGATTTGTGATGTTTAAAAGTCCGACACTGTTTGTTACTTTATGCGAGAAATTTGTTTAAATGGGATGATTCGTTCGATTTTCAGAATTGGAGTAACAAAGTACAGAACGTTATTTTGTTTATTTATTTTTGGTGTTTGTCCAGTTTCGTTTAAAAGAAAATTCATTTCAACATTTTGGAATCTTAGAATTCTAGAATTTATTCAAACCTTTTCTATTTAGAAGAAAATAGAAATATAGTATTTATACGTTATTAAATTAATTTTGAATTACTTTTTATTGAATATCAGTAATTACTACAATGTTATACGACATTATAATTGTATTTAATATTTTCACTCGTAACAACGTGTCGCAGTCTCGAAACATTTACGAAGAACGTGACACAGTTCCTCTATAAATACTTTGTTAAGAAGAAATTGAGGCTAGAAATTCTCTCGTTTCGCTGGAAAATAATTTTCTACTCGGAAACTACGAAGCAATTCACAATTTCTCGCCGAAAATTTTCCACGCATACAGACTCAATGACTTCCCCGTAAAACGAAAGCTTCTGCTGCTCTTCATTGTGTTATAAATTTCTCCCTGTTCCTTGCACTTTCATTTCTTCCTCCAAAATCTTTTTCTCAATTTGCGTTCAGTCCACCTTCTGAACTCTGTTAAATTCTTTTCACTGCGAACTTTTAAATTTTATACTCCTCCAACTGCTACTTAATTTCTATTAAAATTTCTTAAATTAAAAACTCTATGCTTCACTCGAGTTTCGACAAAAATTGAAGCATCAAGAGGATAGGATGTCCATCACGAAAAATTTCTATAAAAGTACCATAAAAGTACCATAACGTGCGTATCCTAGCCCACAGATGGGGAAGAATCCCTTAATTTTCCATCGAATTTAACTCGAAACTTAACGTCACGGGGGAAAACGTCTTGCCACGGTGGAAAGCTTCTTTTCACGGGGAGAGTTTCACGCGAGACGAGCTACGTCGTGGGTCCCCGCGGTCGATCGCGATGAATTCCCCTCTCGAAGCTTGTTACGCGTCTCCATAGTCGCGTTCGTAACGGTTCGCGGCTCGCGAAAGCGGATTTCGCAGCGACGTGAAAGCTCGCCTGCCCCCGGACGCCTTGTTAAAAAGTTCGACGCCACGCGACGAAAAAACGGAGAACGCGAATTTGTCGGAGTTCGACGAAGACCGTGACTCTCGCGGACTCTCTGGTGGACTCTCCTCTTCCTTCCTGGACGAGGAGAGTTTAGGGGAAGAGGGCTCCTCGAGTCCGAGGAGTTTGTAAATCCGTGGAATCCCAGAGGGGTAATTCGAAGTCTCGTTTGCGTTCGATGAAGCGTGCCACCTGAGACGAAGATGTCTTGAAATTAAATTTCTCGCACGAGTATAGGCTACTTTGCGAGCTAGTGACTGGCTATCGATTAATTGCGTTTTGGAGTTAATTTTTTTATTTTATTTCGATTTTACTTCGAGTCGAGAAGGATTGTGAAAAGGGACGAGAGGTTGCAAGTGTAGTGTGAAGTTTCGTTTGAATTTTACTTCTAGCAGACTTTGTCTACTAAATTTATATTTTTCAAACTTTATTAGGCATCGATAGGCAACTGTCGTGTTAATCGTGTTTCAGAGGAAATTAATTTTTAATTAATTTTAGTTGATTTCATTTCGAGTCGAAAAAGGTTGTGAACAGGAAGAAAGGGTTGCGAGTTTGATTTGAATTTTAATCGACGAAGCACTGTTTATTTCCGTGTTTTAAAAATTAAATTTACGACACGGATGAACAGACCACGTTGTTCTCGAGAATTTCACGAGCTAGCAATAGGTAGCTGTCGAATTATATTTTGGAAACATAGATTCTGTCGATTAATTATATCTCACGCTACAAAAATTGTTCGGAGAACATTTTCCCCAGTACGATTCGTCTCACTGAAAGGCCCAGAAGCAACTGTTGTGACTCTTTTGCTAGAAAACAAATTACAGGCGCGATCGCTCAGTACCGGACAACGCCACGCCCCCTCGCGAGTCACGTGACCCAAATCAACCAATCTCTAATTTTCGTTGCATCATCGTTGCATCTGAAGGGGCCTGATTTTCTGATTTAAAATCCCCCGCTAAAATCACTTTCAATGATAAAACGAAAATTTTTATGTCGGTAGAATAGATTACACTCGCAATTAAAATTCATCCACAGGTGCTAATATTTCCCGAACAAAAAATGCATTGCAAAACTATGCGAGATAAAACGAACGACGGTTGGATCCTGACGCGTTGGATCGATCGTGCAAACAGCTCAAAACGAAAATCGTCGTAACGTCAGAACCGCAGCGCAGACACACACAGACTCTGCAGTCTCTGGGGTTAGCCAACTCCAGGGTGTAGTTTCAAAACGTAGTGGATCTAATCTCCGATAGTTTTCGGATATTCTAGCTGCTGGGTCATGAGAGACCAGCGAAATCCTAGAACCAGGAACGTGTGTGGCTCGTTTTATCTCAAGTAGTAGTTGGAAGTGTAAACTGGCGGAATCTGTTTGAGAAATGGCGAGCGTTGAATGTTGCGAAGTCGAAAGTAATTGGGTCCTGGTCTAACGCCACGGTGTATCAGAGATTGTGTGTTTTGGCAAATGGATTCCATATCGGAACGTTTCGTTTGATATTCGTCGATCGCTCGCGAAATGAAATTGCAACGTGCATTGTAACTTCCTGGGCGTGCAAGGAAGGCCTTCGTTTCGAAAAATCAATCAACTTATTTTAATCGGTAAGAGGAAATTTTTTTTTTTCTTTTCGAGAAAAAATAAAAACTATTGTTCTGAATCAGTATTTAATGTTATGTACGTATAATTCGTTCGAATGTAACACGTGAAACAAAATTATTGTCAAATTACACAGGACGAAATTTTAAAAGTTAAATGGAAATTTCAAAAATTTTGCTTCTGAAATTCTAAAATGAAGTTTCCCAGAAGTACGAGAAATGTTGAAAAGCGGCAACTAATTTTGTCGACCAATACAAAATTACTTGTATATTTTTGAACTCGTTTCAAACTTCGTCAAACCTGATGCTACGGCATCGATAAAATTTCAGGGTATTTTATAACACGAGAGAAAGATCCCTATAAATTTTCAAACACTTTCGGCGAATTATGTATTCAATGTAATTTGATATTTGCACATATATCATATCAGAATAAAATGAGCATCGATGAACGTTTTATCGAATGTGTAATTTCTGGCTTAAATCTTTCAGCTTCGAATTCTATTAAAGCTGGAATCTTTTAAATTTTGAACGACTTCTTTTCTAGTTTCTTGATTAATTTATACCGATCTGCTATCAAGTTTCACCCTCTTACAATCGACAATGTCCCTGGTATTTATATCTCCTCGGATCATTTTGAATATTGAATCTTTCGAAATTGAATATTAGCTTGCATTAGTCAATAATAAATCAATGCTGTGTCACAGCAGACGTTCATTTGCACTTTACATTTGAAAATGAAGGTTATAAGCGATTACTCGATTGTTTTGATTTTTCGGAAAATTTCGAAAGTTTTTATTCAGACTAGCATCAAGCTGATGTAAAATCGAAAGAAAATGCAAAAAGTTCGATTTTATTCCATGTCCAAGACGAGATCGAGATTTACTTCGAGGCGCGAGTAATTCGAATTTACCGCCAAAATTCATTGCACCGCAATTTCAGTAGAGAGAGAGAGAGAGAGAGAGAGAGCACCGATCGTGCTCGTCCAAAAAAAACACACCTGACGATGTCACTGACTGATAGCACGGTTATCTAGAGCTGATATCTCCAGCGGAAACACGTCTCTCTAATTAATATTCATCCATATTATTCTAGTACACGATCTAGCCGGCTCGTCACCGTCGATTATTAATCTCTATCTCTCGTGTAATCGACGTGCGCGCGAGTAGGGTCGTTGGATCGCGAAAATACAAGATTTCATTTCGAAGTCGATCGATCGATCGACTAATCGGAAAGAGGGGAAGGGGACAGCTTGATCCGCTGGCGAATGAATTACCGCAGCTGGCACGTCCTCTTATGGGACACAGAGATAGCGAGAGAGAGAGAGAGAGAGAGAGAGAGAGAGAGGATCGATTTCAGAACTTTATTATCGCTTCGTCGTTATCGCCGCCTCTAATTGCGCTCATAATTAATCAGTGGATTTTTTTACGCGGCCATCGCGCGGTAATTAAATTGAGAGCGCGTCGCTGATCCTATCGCGGTAATAACGTCGCGGAAAATACCCGGTGCGATCACAAGGCACAGAAGACCGGCCGTTTTAACGCTTGTTTTACGAGAAAAGGGAGCAACTCGGGAAGAAAAAGCAAACACCAAAGTCTGTTCTTCGTCTCGCCTTTCTTTCGGCTATCGTTTGTCAGATTTCGTCAGAGTCTGTCGGGGCTTTCGGTTGCTCACGCAGAGGAGCCACCTACGATTTCGAAAATTTTCTTTTTTTTAACGATAGTACATAGTTCTGATGAAAGTAGCGAGATTCGAAGGTTTTAGACTTTGGGGGATTCGTTCGTTCGTTTGTAGATATCTACGAATTTGGAAAAATTGGAATTATGGAAAGAAAAATTTTCTTGCTCGAGTTGAAGTTCGATTTAACTTTGAATGTTCATTTAAAGCGAAAGGGACGTTATCGCGAGTTTCAAAAACATTAGGATACGAAATTGTTGGATCGTTGGATGAAGGTACAAATATAAAGAATTAGAATATGAAAATAAAATTAAATTTGATGTTAAGTTTGTCAAGGTAATTTAATATAAACAATAGCGATCATATCTATAATGACTGATAGATCACTAAACTCTCAAAAACTTTTAATTTGGATATCAAGAAGCAACGATACCTGCAGAAATCTGCGAAAATCTGCAAACGGGGGAAAATTCTGCAAAGTAGAAATTTGAAATACAAATTCTGCGAAGTGGATTTACAATTTCTCAAAATGAAAGGGATTTTGTAGAGTCAGTCTGGTTATCGACCGCGTTGGGGGATTAACGTCGGTGTAAGTGGCGGGTGTATTTACACGAGTAAGCTGCCGCTTAACTTTCCTCTAACTAGTTTGAACTTAACGCGCGGAGGAACTGCGGTTGCGGAGGAGTTGCCGCGACTTTTGGTCAGAAGGCGAGTCGAGCTTCTTGAAATGGTTACAGCGATAATAGAGCTGTAAGCGTCGTGTCTCGGTGAAAGAGAAAGAAAGGAGAAAGTGAGGCGTTCTGCTTGGGGAAAAACCTCTTTATCGCTATTGATAACGTGCCGTGTTTTTTTTTTTTTTTTTTTTTTTTTGAAGTAAATTTTTCTTTCTTTGAAAAACCTTCTACAAATTTGAACTCGAAATTTAAACTAAATACATCGAACAATTTGAAATTTTTTTACATTTTTGTGGAAAGGCTGAAACAGACTCAGAGTCTGTATATCAATGCGTCGAACGATAATGTTTTTTTTATCATTTCGCTAGTTTTTACTGCGGAGCGGTTCTGCTTCATAATTTTTAACGCGAACAGGCAGCTCTGACTAATTAATCGTTTCGCTGATATTGCGATGAATTTATTATCATAATCTGCGCAAGTGTGGAAGAGTATTTTATTATTTAACGAGCAAATTTGCTGCAATATTTTTTTTTTTTTTTTTTTTCATAAAAGGATACTAGGCGTTTTTTGTCAAAATTAACATTGCACGATCTACTCTTACTTTGATTATCGTTCAAATTACAATGGCTTACGTGTAGGTCGACAATTGTGCGAGATTGATGTTGATTTCTGTCACGTGACGCAATCGCGGAAAATCCATTTGAATTGGAATTTCGATGATTAAAAAATATTTTAAATGACACGTGATACGTCAACGATATTGATAAAAATTCGTCGATTTTTTCACTGTTGAAATTTGAATAGCAACGTCAAACCGTCAAACCGTTTTAATCGCTGCGTTTGGTAACTTTGGTTCGTCCCTTCTCTCTCTCATTGTCTTCATCGATCGATGCGTGGAATGAAACGGTCGATGAACTAGTCTAATCGTCCCTCCGTGCTCGTAGAACACAGTGGGCTACGTTCCTCCTGTTTCCCCCATGGTGGGAAGAAAATGTGTGCCAACCGGATCGCGTGGACGAGTCAGGTTTTGTCCGCCGGCGGAAAGAGCGGTTCTGAAAAGTGAATCGCCTCGAGAATCACCGTGACACCGCTGGACGTTCTCCAGGATAATTCTCCTCCACGGTCGTCGTCGCACGCGGAAGCACGCGCAGGAAAAAGTTAATCGAATGGGAATCTGAACGAGTCATTCCGCTCGATCATCCGAGATTCATTTCGTTCGAACGAATCTCGCAGAGAGAAATCTTTGCATTTTATCGACCCCCGTAGTGGACGCAACGACTATAATTACGATAGTAATTTGAGGGTGAATTTAAATAAAATCGATTCTCTTTCTTTTTTAGCTTCACAGCAATCTGTAATAATTTTGATAAAAAAAGTTTCAATAATTTTAATTATCTCGATGAAATAATTTTTAGTAAAAAAAATGAAAAAGGTAATAGAGTAACACTAGTATACTTTACGACACTATGTACAACGTGACGAACAACTATACTTTATGAAGCGAATATGATCAGTCTGTGTAAAGAAGATTCGCGATTGGGTCGTTTCAATTTCTTTTGAGTTGCAAATACAGTTACAGCGTGTGTGTTTAGTCTAGTCTGTTTTCTATGATGGAGATTCTGTTTTTTCACAACACACAGACACAGCGTCTGTGTATACGCGGAAAAAGCTTGTACGCTGTTGTCGCCGCGTGTGTTTAAAATTGCCCCGAAATTTTGAAGAGTAACCAAATTTCCACGTGGCGTCGTTGGGATCTTATTGTTAGTCGATCTACGCATTCCTCAACCTCAGCGGAGTTCTATCTTCTACTACCAATCGTAGAACAAACACGCAGTACAAACACGTTCAAACAACCTGAATCAATCACCGCGTTCCACGGTAGCAGTTTTGATTCTGTTCTCGAAACTTGAGCTCAAACAGAGCGAGTTTAATAAAACAAACGAACGTCAGTTTCGTTCAAATTCCCGCGATATTGTCGTAGGTGGGAGAAAAATACCGGTGAATTATACTCCACGAATTTCCTCGATTCGCCGTTTCAATCGTTCAATGGTTGTTCCAGCGTTCGACGTTTGTTCGACGTTTTTGCAACGTGAATCGGTTCTTTTTTTCCCGTGACGAGCTTTTCCCTCTGATATTTAATGATCATTATTAAAAATATTACGATCATTAAAAGAACATAATAACACAATAATCATCGTGCTCGGCAGTGTCAATTTCTCCAACCAAAATGGCGAGTAAATCGAGCAAACGAAGAGAAAACGAGCGAAAAGGGGAGAAGCGTGACCTCGACGAAGTTGAATATTTTATCGGCGACGAGGATTACGTGGCAATGTTACGTGTTGACTCTCTCTCTCTCTGCCTCTCTCGCCTGTCCAGGTTGTCCAGAACCAGTCGAAAAAGTTGCAACGACCGCGGAGAACGATTCTCTAAAAACACCGCGCCACTGATTGCAAGATATAACAGGTCAGCGCATCTCTGAGAGAACCGTTCCACCGCTTCGAGGCAGCAAACACGAATCTGCCGGTTTCTTGTACGCAGGATCGAATCTTCCCACTTCTTATCGTCCTCTGCCGGACTGTCACGATTTTTCTGGCGGGTTACCGATCCTACCACACTGGCTATTATTTGTTTTTATAACACTTTTGCAATAGTAATAGTAATGACAGCATTCTTGTTACCGTCGTTGCTATTTTAACAATATCGCCATTTATTTACTTCAACAACCATGCCATTTTGCTATTCGTAGTCGTTTATAATTTTTATTCGTCGCGGTTACGATCGCGTTGCCTGCGTATCCTTTTTTCTACAAAGAGGAGAATTTTGGATATTAATGTTTCTTTTAATTAATTAATACGACATGTCGATTATTATTAATAATTGACCGTTTACTTTTCTCTTCACGCGTTGTTTGCCATTTTTATTATTTTCTAGTCGCTCTTTCTCATCCAAATATTCGTTTGGATGATTTCCAAACTACAATTGGGAGAGTAGGTCGAAATGTCCGGAACTCTCTGTCGTTTAATTTAAATATTTTTTTTTTTTTTTATAAATAAATCTTCGAATGCCGATCGCTCGGAGCAACGGGAGACTTGAATTCGGTCAGGCGTTGAAAGGTTGACGACCGCCGAGACGTTTTTTTTATAGCAAAGGTATAACTAGCTATACCATTTATTAACACTAGAACCACCGATGCTCGTACTATAGAACTTGCGCCATGGCATAATCGAGATCACGGATGCACGAAAAAGTAGAAAATGTATTTGCAATGAATTTCCATGAAAAATTGCGAGTTAGCCATAATTCTTTGATCGAACGATAATTACAATGTCTAAAGTACCTAAAACACTATAATTTAACTTGTCACTGTGTAAACGAATTTTTCCATGATAATCTTGCAATTTTAGTACAAACTATATAGTCCGAACGAGAGAGACACAACCGAACCGTGAATTTTTCTCTATTTTAGAGTTTTTCTAAAAAAAAAAAGTAGGACTCGAACAGAAATTTGTTTGAACGAATACTCCGCTCCGAACATTTTACATACTTTCGTACATAGTCTACGGATTTTTGCATATTTCCTCGGTCTCTCAGTTGCAATTTGTGGTCCCCCAAAGTTATCGACTACGATTCAGATTTTAACTAAATTTTTTTTTCCGAACACTTGAATATTTCCTCACCAACGCCTCATTTTCACAAAATGTGTTTCCATTTGAGCACATTCCGTTCTAAACGATATACGCGCAGAAAAATTGCAAAAAAAGGAAGGTATCGAGAGAATTGAGAATTAGGGGCGATCTAACAGCCCCTGCGAATTGCGCGCGATTTGCGAGCTGAATTGGCGAGGAGTTGGTCCACGCACGGGATTGGCCAGACCGGCCGAAAGCCCTGCGCCGGCCTCCCACCATTCCGCACAGCAATGCGGAAGCCGTACCCGTTAGCCTCAAGGTCACTGGTGCACCTCAAGGTCACGAGCTTTTTGCTCCCGTGCCAATCCATCTCCGAACCTTGCCAATTTCCGCGCTGCGACGCATTGATCGTCGTAATTGCGCCAGGCCTGCGGGCTTTGCTTTTTTCCCTTTCTTTCTTTCAACCCTTCTGCACGGTCCTCGAGATTTTCTATTCCCGGGAATTTTTTCTTACATCTTTTTTACGTTCAGTCGTAGAGAACATTTGAAAAGATCGAAACAACTCACTCGTCGGTAGTTTTTATTTTTGGTCACTTGTATTCTTTCCTCGTTTGTTTTCAATTTCCTTCTTTTTCGCGGAGCGAAGAGAAAGTGCTCGACGCTTCGAATTATTTTCAGCAGCGCAAGCGATAGATGGACGTTACCTTTTAAAAAAGTGAAAGAGAATATCCATCCAGTGGTTGGTTTTCGAGGGAAAGGAGTATATTTATCTTTGAAGAAGTGAAAAGAAAATGTTGCGATATAATACTCTTGCCTTCTCAACAATAAAAAGAAAGCAAAATATTTACTCTCTGAACAGTGAGATAAGGATATTCGATATCCGATGGTCAAGGGAAATATTTTTTTATCCTCTGCAGAAAGATATTCAACGTATTTCGTAATCTCGAAAAACAATTTCAAAGCTTGAAATATTAAATATTTCTACTCTCTGCAAGAGGAAATTACGCAATTAAATTACTCGAAGTTTAAATCGAAAAAAGAGGAAATTTAGTCGAAAAATTTAGAGACGAATGCAATGTTTGTATTGGATCGTTCGTCAAAACTCTGATGCTTCAATGGTTCTGAAAAAACTTTCTGTTAATTAATCTTCCGGTTTAACACGTTGGCGCGTGGATATTTGATTTTATTTTGACATTATACGATGTTTTTTCTTCTTTTTTTGCAACGGCTGGTCAGGGACCCGGTCGCGTGTAGACAGTGACTGGCATGCGTGCGAGAGATCGATAACTTTTTCCCCACCTTCCGCCATTCCTGCTGGCAACACGCGCCGCTCTTTCCACGTTTCGACAATTACGAGCCCGTTAACGGGCAAATTAAACGCGAAACGAATAAATCTATCTGTTAACGACGAAATCATTTGAATAATAAAGTCGTGCATCTTCGTTCTTGGACTAATCGTTCTGTGATTTTAATATTCACACATCTCTTGTACGTTTTCAAAAAATATCTTCCATCGCGAGTCGCGAGAAATTAGAAGTTCCTTCCACTTTGATCGGTCAAGCTTCTTCCTAAATTTCACTCGTGAAAATTATTACAAATATTTTTAATGTTTTAAATATTATAAAAATCTTTCAAAAATATATTAAATCAGAAACCTTTTTTCGACCTACCGAACAATCGACAATCGTCCCCCTTGTCCGGTGTTTCGAGTAACTGAACGATCAAACTTCCACCTCAGCTTGCGAGTCGACGCAGAAGCGGAAGCGGAAGTCGCGTTGGACGAAACTGTCCAGTGAATCAGGAGAGCCTCGGAGTCGGCACTCGGCGACTAATTTTCCATCGTTTTCGTCATTTACTGATACGTCGTAGCCAGTAAACTGCGTCGCCGAAACGATGCCGATCGGCAGCCTCCCTCGGTAGTTTCCCAGCGTTTAACAATTCATCGGCCCGTTCGAAATTTACGCGTGTCTGGGCGAGAGAGGGCACGATGCTCGTCCACGTGGCACGGACGATAATGCTTCTCCCTCGCCCTCGCCAATAGTTCCTCCGCAATAACGCACCACCCTGGGGCGTCTTGTTTCATCGGAAGAGAGGAACGAAAATTATTTCGCTCCACGAAAAATGCTGCTTCGCAAAGAATTGTTTTCCGAATGAGCGGAATCTCGGAGACTTTCGGAATCGATCTATCGCGCCGGTTCAAACCCGTGTCGTCGGGTCGAGAATGACTCAGTCGCGAAATCCCGATCTTTGAATCGAGTATCTCAGTTCGTTTCGACGTAGCCGCAAACGTTTCTCTCCTTTCGAAAATAATTCAACACGCAACGAAACGAGAAATTTCACAAGCGTTTGAATTTTGAATTAAATACATCAATTGTACGCGTTGATAACTGTACGTAACCGTTGCGAGAGTACACGATCAAACCTTTGCGTTCCGTGTATCAATTACGTGGAAATTAATCCAACAAACTCGCCACCTATTGGAATTATCAACCCTCGCAGTCATCCTGAATGGAAAATCGTTTCTCAAAATTTGCATGTTTCGTTCGGGTTCTCAGAGAATTTTTCTCAAACATTTCTCAAACGTTTGCGTCTCGATGAGTGAAAAATTGTTCATTCAGAAAAACGAACGTATCGTACTTCTTGTACTTTAAAATTCGTTATAAAAGTACCAAATTAATTTCCAATTGATTCAGTTTAATTTAGAAGATTTAAAGCTGATTTAAAGATGAACGTTTGTTCGTTCACCGTGTATAATTCCCCGCGATCGACTCGTATTTTCGTCTATTATTAACAGAATTTATCGCGACTCGCGATATCAGATCGCCCGTTTAAAAATTCACGAGCAAATTCACACACACACATCCCGAGCGAAATCGTTTCGTTCCCAAACTGAATGAATCATTGACCAGTGATACTCGTGATATATTCAACGAAACAATACAATCTCGTTTGTTCGGGAGATTATCGCGACAGCGTCTGGATAAACAGATAAAACTGTAAGTCATCGTGCAACGAATTAACATCACTGGGTACGTTTAATTAATTAATTAAACCGTACGACTCGCGATGACACGTACGTCCTTTCATCTTTTACTTTCGTAATAACTAGAGCACGTTTCGACTAATTTATTATTGTTGATTATCACTTTAGAATCATTCCCAGATAATTTCGATTTGATGACACGTTGATGTAACGATTAGAATATGTTTGAGCAGAAATTTATTCAGGTACAGAATAAAAGATCCGTTTGATAAGAAATGCCATTTTCGTGTTCAAGCGCAGTTCGGTACTTCAAATACAATTCATTCAGTGTGCTTTAGAATCAGTCAGATCAAGGTCAATAATAATTCCAAATAACAACTCTAGATAAGTAAGATAGTACGTTACACAATTCATTATCCTTGAAATGTAACAACTCTTAACATTACATTAAACAAATCAGATTTATACTTCTGCGAATATAATTTATAAATATCGTTACTTTAATAGTCTAATTAGTACGCATTATATAAAACACGTGATAATATAAATAACAGAACGATACAGTCGTTATCGTCAGAATAATAATTAGAACTGTACGACTTGCACCCCAGTACGATTCGTCTCACTGAAAGGCCCAGCAACAACTGTTTTGACTTTTTTGCCATAAAATTTTATCGATATGCAAACGTTTGAATGGATAGAAAACAAATTACAGACGCGATCGCTCGGTACCAGACAACGCCACTCCTACTCGAGGTCTACGCCACTTCCCCTCGCGAATCACGTGACCCAAATCAACCAGTCGCTAATTTTCGTTGCATCAGCGTTGCATTAGCCTGCTGAAGAGGTCCGATTTTCTGGGTTACCCCCGCTAAAATTAATTCAACGACACCGTTATTAATAAATATGTTCAATATAATCTTCTGAATAAACTTCTAAAAGTTAATATACATCGTTTGATGACAGCCCAAGCCCAAGCCCAAGCTAGTAAGGCAGGAAACCACCCCATCGCGTTCTCGTTGTTGATTTTTCTTTGTTGGCCGGTAACCGATGGGAACCTTTATCGAGCGCGACGTTTAATTAGACGGTAATTAAACGCAACTGGACGCGATAACGTTTACAAATTATGTCTATTTCTATTTCGTTTCGCCGGGTGGGGATTATTTTGTTACGCGGGGTGTATCTCGGCGTGTAATTGCGGCCAGGATTATTCGTTTCATTCGGCTTTCCGAGTTAATTGAATCGAACTGGGCGTGGTTTAATTACTTTATTTTATTGTTCCCGCGCTTTTTGTGTAAATGGCCGATTATTGTTGAATAGCCGCTACATGGTTAAGTGGATTGAACTGCATGCTATTGCGTTTATTACATTCTTCTCTTTCTCTCTTTCTCTCCTTTCTCTCCTTTCTCTCTTTTTTTTTCATATCGTTCGGAGCTTTGCTCCAAGAACGTTTTTGTAAAATGATACGAAACTGTGTAACTGAAGCGATTGTGCTGGGAATTAGAATTGAAATTGTATGGTGTGAGTTAGTTTTCATGTGAATTTTCACTTTGTCACGTTTAAGGGTTGTTTTGGAAATATTTGGGAATTTTATTTGTAAAGAAACAGATAGGTGGAACGAAGGAATGATGAAGGTAATATGGTGTAAACAAAATCTTATTTCACTTAAAAATCAATACAGTTTTAATCTGTGATACAAAACTTTCTGTTCCCTTTTTGCAAAACGATGGTGAATAAAAAAATAAAATTTAAATTTGGAAAAAAGCGACCTACAATAAATGTCGGAAACGGTATAAACCACGTCAGAAAAATATAATGATAGAAGATCACACGTTGAAGACGCCCATCAGTGTCATAATTTCTCGCTGTGGACGAGAATCACGGCTTTCAAGAACATGATCAGACACCGTTGAACGTTCCAGCCGCCACCGGCGAGCAGCATGGTTGCTCGCTGAACTATTTAACGCTCGTCGTCGTCATACTTTCGACGCGACAAAATCGTGCTCGGTTCTCCTTTCACCTACACGAGCGACGAGAACGACGACGACGACGCGCAAAAAAGGAACGAGGACCGAGGAAGCCACGAGGAAACGAGTTTTTCCCCCAGCGTGCGCTCGAATTATTGTTATTTTCGGGCTTTGCAAAAGTGTGGCGAAACAGCGAATGATATTTCAACGCGGAGATGAGTACTTTGGTTGATTGAGGGTGATTCGTAAGGAAATTGGGATTGAAACGGTCTGACGAGAAATTGGGAATTTGAGAAAGGGGACGCGAAGATTGGGAAATTTGGAAATTTGAAAAATCTGAAAAATTTGGTAATTCAGGGATCTGGGACAGCGCGAAGAAACCTCGAGAACCTGAGGATTGGCGAATTTGGAAATTTGGAATCGTGCAAAAATTTGAGAACTCGGCTTTGAAACTCTGAAGATTTCATAATTTCGAAATTAAATTCGGAGACTCTGAAGGCTTGAAATCTCGAGAATTTTCAAATTTTCCGAACTCGAAACCGCGAGAGCTCGAAATTCTGACGCTTGAAAAACGAATCAAAAGTCAAATCGTCGAACTTTGCTCGATTGATGTGGCTGAAGTCTGTTCTTCACTGTCGCGTTTGTTTCACTTTCTGCTGCACCGATCAACGCCAATTTGCACCTGGTTAAAATCTAAAAAAAAAAAGAGAAAACGCGCGGACAAAATAAACGGACAAATTCCCCTGCGGCGCGTATCGAGTAGAATAGAAAATATCGATAACAGCGTAGGTAACCGGCGTTGATTCCCCGATTGATTTCTTCTCTGTTTCTCTGTTGAAACGTATCACGGCGGGTGGGGAAATTAATTCGGCAGTTTCCCCCGCATAAAGAAAATCGATAGCAAAATAGAGACGAAACGAGTTCCATTGGCGGTGCAGTGTTCGGTTTTAATGAATTATTCCGCGACGATCGTGTTAGAACGATGAATTTCGAATCGCGAAAAGAAATCCTCGACGAGATAAAATAAACTGGGGGTGAAATGACACACACACACACATATATATATTTCGCGGCACGTTTACTCGGCTTTGTTCGCCGAAATTACCGATTAATTAGATACTCCGCGCGATAATGACTCTAATTCTATTCGAAAATCCATTACAATAGCCGCGATAACAAAATACAGAGATGAAATGGATTTTCCACCTAACGGCGTCGGAATCGTTCGATACGCGCCGGGGGTTGCGCGTTATCGAACTCTCTTTGATTGCAATTAGCGCGACGACGAAACGCTCGGAGGCCGATATAATCAAATTGAAAAATCGTCGCGAGGATTTGGAGGGACGTTGAAAGCTGAGTCAGAGAAATTGGAATGCAAGAAATGGCAAAAAAACTTTACAAATTGACAATGAACGAAAATTTACAAGAGTCGTTCGAATCTCGAAAAAAGGATCGCAAGTCCGCGAAATTACTCCGGAAAATTATAAATTTCGAGAGTTTTTATAATCTTCTCTTTTTTTAATTTAATTTTGGTCGTTTCGACCACTTTGGTGTTAATTTCACGTGCTAGCGAGAGCCGGAATTGAAGCAAGGCCACGCGAACTCGCGGTGTTCTGCTTTGAGCGCGGACGAGCGGCGCGAAACGCGCGCGGAAACGGTAATGGGCATTGTTCGTCGTCAAACGACCGGCTAAACGATCCCTATAAATACCGCGCGCGTTGCTTACGTTCAGTTTTCAAATTTTCCTACTAAATATAGCGGTTCGAGTGGCTGCAGCTCGGTCCATTGTTCTCCCGCCTGTCAATCGTGTCTTTGTTGCAATTTTTTCCCCCTCCCCCCTTCTTCTCGAAATTGCCGCGTCCGTTCCGCGTTATTTCGGGATAAATGGGAAATTTAAATAAGTGCTGGCACGCGAGGAGAAGATGAAAGGGGGGACTTGTTCGGAATAAATAGAATTACACGTCGCCGATTCGTTTTAACGAGGCCTCGATAAGACCAAGCGGGTTCTTCCGTTCCGTTTGAAGATGAATGACGCTGTTTGAGGATAATACCGCTTGTTTTTTCCGCGCAATGTGCGCATTGTTCGACGAACATTGCGAACGTTTTGTTGGGAGAACGATGGTCATGGTGATATTTTCGTGTTCGGGATAGTTTGATTGTGTTTGAAGAGACACGAGCAGTGTTGCATCGCGAATAGAGTAGAATAGAGAATGGAGTAGATTGCGATTGTTGGCGATGAATGAATAGTTAACGATGAAATTAAATAATTAACCGTTGCAATAATTGGTCGATATCGTGGTAATAACGTTGAATGCGAAATACATTCGAAACGCACGCTGAATCTTGAAACAGTGTGATCGTATTAGTGTCGATCAAAATATCGAACACTTGTTTCGTACGTATTGAAACAATGACAATTCTCCACTGGTCACCAGACAATTTCAATCGGTACAGTTTCTAAAGAAAAAGAAAGAAATGTTAACAAATTCCCATAAATTGAAAAACTCAGTAAATTAACCTAAACTTAAAAACAAAAAAAAGAAATGAAACAACCACGGAGAAAATTACTTAACATCCATTCCACCGCAAAAACCCTCATCTCTCTCGTTTGACCTCAAGGCTCAACCCCCCCATTCATGCAGTGACATAAATTATCAGCTCTATCTGGACGCGGTTACACACTCCCCTGGAAACCCCGACGTGCATTTTCCACGGGAGGTGGAAAACCCCCCTCTCCCTCCTGGTCAGCGACTAGAGAGAATCTCGATTTAAAAATCCTTCCTCTGAAAACAAATCCCGCGCGGCCGAGCAGAAACGAACCCGAAAGCTTTATCGGGGCGAAAGAGTTAGGCAAAAAGCGGAATGGAGAAAGAGAAAGTCGTAACTTTTGCGGGAAAATTGCGATTGCCCGGTTAAATTGCGCGTCCTTTATTCGCTTTATTTCTCCGCCACTGTTTTTTTTTTTCATTTCCTTTTTCTTGCTTTTTCAGCATGGTCGCGCGTCAGAATTCATGCGCGCCACCATGCTTGATAACAGCGTCGCGGTGTATAGTCCTAGTATCCGAGGGTGTACGTAGTTGAATGGAAATTCACGTTCGTGGAATTCAACGGGATCGAGTCATCCGTACAGAGTTCGCGTGATAATTATACGTAGGGTTGGAATTAATCTTTTGCAGGGGAAAGAAAGGGATATACTCGTTGCTTTGAGGAGCAAGTTTTGTTTCTAGTGGCGGAGAATAGAGGGTTGCTTAAGAGATCTCTCACGACCGATCGTTTCCTCTGGGAATAATTTTTCCGGAGACTCGCGAGATTGCAATTAAATTTTGCTCGAAAGATCGAAAAATTGAAGAACCTTGGGTTTCGTTGGATGTCAAAAATTCACGAATTTCGAGAGTCTTACAATTTTAATTTTCAAACGTTTAATTTAAATTTTCGAATGTCTAGCATTCAAAAGTTTCCAATTTCTGGGTCTTTGTACCTCTGAAACTTCAAATACTTCCAAATACATAAATCTGAATTTTCAAATTGTTCAATTCTTTATTTTCTCGAACTTTAAATTTTTTAACTCTTGAATCTTCGACTTTTGGCTTTCGTAAATCTTCAAATTTCTCCCTCTCTCAAAAAAAAGAAGAGTAAACAGTAAAAAGAAGAAAACTGCACTTGCTCAGTATCAGACAACGCCACTCCTACTCGAAGTCTACCCCACGCCCCCTCACGAGTCACGTGACCCAAATCAACCAATCGCTAATTTTCGTTGCATCAGCGTTCAGCACCTGAAGAGGCCCGATTTTCTGGGTTACCCCCGCTAAAATCACTTTCAGTGATTAAAAAAAAAGAAATGTAGAAACAACGAAAGATACAGACAGGAAACTTTTCTTCCTCGATTAAATTCAGAAGCGGTGAATTATCTTATCGAGAGTGGTAAGAGCTCCCCTGCCTGTTTTAAAACAGGGCACATAGTCACGGGCTCGAGGTTGAGCTCTCGATTCGCAGAGGCGAGTCACGAAGGAGGAAAGGGTACGACGACCTTCGAAAAAGGTCATCGCACTCGGCCTGCCAAGCATAACGGAAGTGAGGCCGCTGATTTCGAGTAGAACGACCCTGAAAGAGCGCGGGCGACTCGCATCGCGGACTTGCCTCGACTAATTTGCTTTTCGACGTTAACGTTAAGCGATTTGCCGCGACTTTTTATCAACCTTTACTTCCTTCTTATAATTTTCTTCCTCCATTTTTTTTTTACATTGTATTCTTCCTCGTTTCGTATGAATTCTTCTACCATGTTTCATCGTACGAATCATGAAAAGTTGGAATTTGTCGGATCGCGTTTCTCATCTTTCTAATTTTGTTTTGTACGTATAATTTTAACAGTTACGTGCTTTTTTTTTCATTCGTGTATTAACTTTTAAATAAACTTAAACACCGTGTTTAAATTTGTTCCGTCACTTGTCGCATGGTTTTCAATTACTGTATCGTGTTACGCTAAATTGCAATAGTCTCTTTTTTTTTTTATTTAAAAATTGTAAAATTGTAATCAGTAGGACCTCCACATTTTATTATAATTAGGTAGATTGTCGTTACGCGTTGAAACTAAAATTTGAAATCAATCTATATAGAAAAATATCAATTCAACATCTTGCAATTTCTCTGGAGTTCACTGTCCAAATGTTTTTCTCGCCAACTAATGTCGAAATTAAGAAAAAAAAAAAAAAAGAAGAAAACATTGATCAAAGACAGTAGGAAGTGAAGCAACGTCAGTCCATTTTACAGCCACGATCTCTGTCTGCAAAACAGAGATAAAACAATAAAAAAAAAAAAAAAAAAGAAGGCGGAAAAATCGGTTTATCGCGGCGCGTCGGGACGCGTATGGCGTCGTCCGTCGCCGGTTCTGGGGGAACAGAGTTCCGAGTCGCGTCCGTCGGGCGAGATTGACTGTCGAATGAAAACGAGGGATTGGAATCGTCGGTTTGCGGTGCCGTCCGGCTGACAATGAAATCGAGCCACCGTAAACGAACTAATTGCAGGCACAATAATTATTCCACGGATCCTGTGGACCCTGTGCGGCCTCGTCGTCTGCTCGCGGATTACGAATCGATCGTGCCCGCCGCCGCCGACGCCGCTCTCTCTGTTATTAACCCTCCCACCCTCTGTATTCCCCGGTACTCGTGTTCGCGGATCGACGGCCAACGCCGAAATTTATCGTCCCGTCCGCTCTCTCTCTCTCTCTCTCTCTCTCTATCTCGATATTGACTCTTTGGGGACTTCGATTGTTCCGCGCTCTCTCGGTACCGTGAATTTTGATTCCGCCGGATTTTTCGGCCAAGGGTGATTTATGTCGATTCGTTTTTGAAGGAGAGGTTTCGTTGATTCGTTTGACTCGTGTTTTGTTTTTTCTCGTAGCATTTACAGGGGGAGGAAATATTATTTTTTATGAACTCTTTAGTGAACATTTGGTTGTGGCAAATCATATTTGGTATATTTTTGATGTCAATGAATTTGATCGTTGTGAAATATTTCTAAGCGAGTTTCGATTTCAGTAGATTTCTCTAGGCGAGTAGTCGTGTCAATTATTGATGAACTTGACTCGTGCTTTAGATGGAATTTTAACGATTTACAGAGTGGAAATGTTATTTCAAACGCGAATGAGTTTCGATTCCGTACATTCGTAGATTTTTAGGGAAATGACGACATCCATTTTCAGAATATTCGTTTGACCAAGTTTGACCGTGTTTGAAATATAATAACCAAGTTTGACTGTCTTTTAAATACATAATCGGGCGTGTTCAGATTCTTAGATCTCTAGGGAAGTGACGATATCCATTTTCAGAATATTTGCTTGGCTAAGTTTGGCCGTGTTTGAAATATAATTAAACTAAGTTTGATTGCGTTTGAAATACATAATAGGACGTAAATTTAACGCGTAAATTCGCAGGAGGGAAATTAACGAGGCAAAATTACTGAAAATTGACACGAAAATTTCCCTTTAATCAATAAATAAATTCAAATAAATGGACTTTTATTGTGCCTATTATAAAAAAAACTACAAGCTTCTCTACCAAATCTAATTCCTCTGGTTTCAACTGATTTATTGTTAGATATTATACATTTTTACGTAATCATTTTAATTCCGATTTCGAGCCTGTTGATAATCTTCTTTTCTTTTTACGCTTGACAGGGCGGTGACGGATCCGAGGGACGGTAGAAGAGTGGCCTTGAAAAAACTGCCGAACGTCTTTCAGAGCCTCGTGAGTAGCAAACGGGTCTTCAGGGAGCTGAAGATGCTCTGCTTCTTCAAACACGAAAACGTAAGTAATATCTAATTTTATTGCACGCTGGCCGCCTCTTTGGAAATTGAAGTGTTCTAGTAGCTATAAAACACAGCCGTTGAGTGTTGAAGCTCATTTTTTGATGGAACGACCGATAAATAAATAAATAACTTAATAATAAATATAAATAAATTGGAAGATTTCTGTGCTCGGGAGATCGACCCTTGAACGACAGTGTGTTTATTATTATGGCTCGTAAAACAAAATGCCGGAAAAATGAAAAATCCAAAAAGAGGCATTTCGAATCGAAGAGTAGATTAAATTTTATTAATCTCTGTAAAATTTAAGCCCGGAAGAAAATCGAAACAGTAGCGAAACTTCGCTTGTACCATTTATTTTAATCGATACCCGAATTAAGCGAACCCCTGCCGATCTCGAATCCACTTATTCGAACTTTACGCTCCCGTTATGTGAACTATTCGTTCGTTACGAACTATTAAATTATTATTACTATTACCTACGGTTTGAACTATTTGCTCAATAATAAACTACTTATCCTTCGACAAGTTCGTACAAGCGAAGTTCTACCGTTATTGTAAGCATCGTACCGATACTCGATGACGAAGTTTCAGATTAAAGATAACAAATCCTTGCAACGAGCTCGTTTCGACCAGGTTCCAAATTGAAACGCTCGGTAATGAAACTTTGTTTCTGACTTGAAAGGAACGACTCTTTCAATGTTCAACGCTAGAAATTCTGGGAATTAGTGGGTTAATGATCGCAACGGGATTTAAAAATTTAATACCGAGTGTGTCATGCTTGGTAACTACGTTCATTTCGTTCCTTTTATTTTGTCACAAAGAAAGTGTGAGGATATATAATTTTCCCCCCCTCATTATCTAATTGTAAAACGGAGCCGGTTAACTGGCGGCCTTGCCCCCCTACTCCCTTGATCTCCAGCGCTATCCCCTTCACTGGAGGATCGATGCAGTGGAGGGGATAGCGCTAACGATCAGGAAGGTAGGGGCAAGGGCCGCCAGTTAGCCGACTCTGATCGAAAACTCGTTTCGTGCATTGTGTTCCATGTTTTCCTAAAAGTTTGATTTCACAACCGGTTACGAAATTAGAAACTTATCAAGAGTGTTTAAATTTAATCAGTTCTAAACCTGACAGGGAAGATTATTCTAAAAATATACGCAAAAAAGGCAGAATAAAATTTGTCCATTCGCAGCTTCATTTTTAAATATTATACACTTGACAAATTCTCAAACTCGACTCTCTCGAGAGCGTGAATACATTTGTTTTTCATTTATCATATTTTAGCGTCATACTTTATATTTTACTTTTTCTTTTCGACTTACTTTTGCACGATTTCGCAACGCCTTGTGTAAAGTATCGATGAAAAAAAAAGAAGTGTTAAAGAAAGAAAACGAAGAAATTCCCTCGTTTTTGCGACCGATTCTAAATTCATCGTGTAATCCGTGTTTTTTCAGGTCCTCTCGGCCCTGGACATCCTTCAGCCACCGCACCTGGATTTCTTCCAAGAAATGTATCCTTTTCTATAGTCGTCGAGACAACGCGGCCGAAACTGGTTTTGCCTTTCGGGGAAGTCCGAAAACGCTGATTCTTTCACGGCGACCCGCGTTTCCGGGACGTTGTACCGCTTCCCTCTGGCGAGTAAGTTTCAACATTGAAATACCCCGAGGAATTCCTCTCCGCGCGGAGGAGCCGCGATTTTGTTCGACCTCGCCATTTGCCTTCCTTTCACTTTTTTTCCACTTTTTTCTGTCATTTTTTTTTCTGAAATTCAGAGATCTGAGTCGTACGAAAAGTTTGGAGAAATTTGCGATTTTACCTTTGGGAAGGTAAAAAGAATTTGCGACGATATGTATAGAGGAATTGCGAGGCGTACGCGGATGGGTAAGATTTCTACTTTCTTTCTTTCTGTTTGCTATCTGTCTGAAAGCGTGTGAAAGCGTATCGTCCGTCCCAAGGATGAATTTACAAATTGTCGCAAGTAAGCTGAGTGTATCCTTCCTTTTTTTATTTTTATCTCTAACTGAACGTCAAATGTCTAAGAAGTGACAAAGTATGGTTGCAAAATGTCTGCAGAATCGTCCGATTATTTTATACTCGATCGTGGGAAACATTTACGAGGTCAGTGTAAACACGCTCGTTATCGCGCTGAATTTATTTATGCGAGCTGCAGCAACGGATGCCAGTTTCATTTAAAATAGCGCCAGGTTTAGGTTAGAGATACGTACGTATTCCTTTTCGAAAATTTTTCGTCAGAATGTTCTTCGAGTTTTTTGATCGTTTGAAAATAAAAGATACAAAATGTTACGTGATTGAACAGATTGAAAATGTTGGGAAAGGTAGGAAGAACGACACAGTTTAAAATTCAACTGTCGAGATCTGTACTTTCACCGTGCTTGATCCTCTATTAACCATCTGAATAATTTTCGCATTTACACGCGAAAGGGAAAAATTATTAGCCAATTTAATTTACGGTAACGAGGAATCGTTTCTTCGAACATTGACAAATCACTCGTGGACAGATTTTTGTACATTTCGAAATTCTAAAAAAAAAAAAAGGATGTACAGATATTTTCTAACAGAACAGAAACTTTAACTCCGGTTAGACTCGCACTTCGTATCAATGTCATTATCCACTAATAATAAACTACGAACGTGCAAACGTGGAAAAATAAAATTTTCAAAGTAGAAAATCTAGATGATAGATGATAGAAAGGGAAGAAAACGAGTGAGAAATTCAAAGTGGAGTACAAAGAGCAAGTTGGCGAGTAGAATCGCGCAAAGTCGGGAGGGGGGATCCATTGAACGCTTATCCAGGGATCTTCGACCACTTAACCCGTGTTGCTCGTCGATTTTTCAATCGGCCCGGAAGCCAAGCGCACGCAACGCTCGTCCGAAGCGACGCGGAAACTTTTAATCGGGCCAGCCGTGTCCGTGTCAGCCGGCAATTAAAGCGTAGGAGAAAGGATTCACCTTTGATCGGGAAGGCGAGGATCCTTTGTGTCCGACCGTCTCGCGAACGATCGTCGTTTATCCTTCTCCCAAGCTTCTTCTTCTTCTTCTTCTTCGTGCTCTTCTTATCGTTTGATCCTTTCGAGACTGTTGGCACGACATTTCCCCGAATGCAACATTTTCTAAAGTGTAAATTTCGATTCACAAACGTACGTCCAGTTTCAATTCATTCGTAAAATGAAATGAAAAATTCGTTCCGTTTCGCGTGATGATAAATTTGTCTAGGGTCACACCTGCCGTATATATACTTCCTCGACGTAGCAGCAGGATAAATTTTACTTTATCAGACGATGAATTATTGTATGTATACAATTTTGAGACTCATTGTTATATTGTGAAAAATTCACTTTCAAGAACTTGGTTCTTTCTTCACAGTATTATACTCAGCAATATTGTACGTACAAAGATTGCGTGCAATTGTATTGTCACGCAATGTATTGACAGTAGCGTATTATTGTGCAAAGAATGTAACGCATTCAAGCAGGCATTGTTATACAATTTTCGTTTTCAGAGTCCGGCTCGAAAGGAGAACGCCGACGTCAGCGGATTTTAATTTAGAAACGAAGGTGAAAAAAATTTCCACAGGATCCCGAAGCAGAGTCTCAGTTTCTGAGATATCGCGTAACAGCAATAGGAACGTGTCGCCGCGTTCGTGACCTCCGCGGTTTCGTAACGATCTCGTAACGAAAAGTGACGCGCTCAGAGCCGAGAACAAACGATGTCCCCGACGTAACACACAGCGAGAGCAATCTGCACGTAACCGACTGGTCGCTTATGCAACACTCACTTACGTTGGCCCACCGGAGGAAGTCTCTTCTCTTCTCTTCTGCCGGGAAAAAGATTTGAAACGCGGACGTGCCGGAGACTCGTTCATTCGGTTTGAGAGATCGATGCGGTTGCATCTCGCGCAAAATTCTCTTACTTAGTTTGCGTTAGATTTGTGTTATTTGCCGGATTTGTCCATCGACACTTGCTAAACTTTAGACGTAGGGTGGTCGCCGAAAGACCCAACGGTAATATAAAAATAACTTTTACAAAGGCAATTTTTTATTATTTTATTTGAAACAAGTTGCAAAAGTTGCAAAAAAAGGATCGAACAAACGAACAAGTTACGACTTTTTCAAGCCCTTCAGTTCTTCAGTGGTCGCCCTGCGTTCATTCGACGTTACGTTTGTTAAAATAAGATGTTTATTTCAAGTCACATTTTTAAAAATAAGATATTTGTTTGAAGATTTGTTAGATTTGTCGAAGTAAGATTGAAAGATCGCCACTCCTCCTCGAGATCTACCCCAATCAACCAATCGCTAATTTTCGTTGCATCAGCGTTGCACCTGAAGGGCCCGATTTTCTGGGTTACCCCCGCTAAAACTCACTTTCAGTGATAAAAAAAAATCTAGATCCCGATCGAGGATCACTCAGAAAACCACGAGTTAGTCACGAGCGGGACTGGATGGTAGGAAGGTCGTCTCGGCTCTTTCGAAAACGAAATTAAGCTGGAAGTTGCGTCCGCGCGTAGCCGATGTGGGACGGACACGTGTAGACGGAAGAAGGTAACCCAATAAATCTCGAGGCTCCGTTCTCGCGTTACGAACGCCCGGAAGATCAATAACGGCGTGGCGTGCTCCGTCACGTTCCACGCCGGGCAAGAAGCTTAATTTCAAGGTGAAAACCCACCTCCGTCTGGCTCCACCCCGAGAGTTCGATCGACCCCACGTGTGCAAACATCGCGGCAACGCCGCTTCGAGATCCCAATTTCCAGAGATACCGAGATGTTTCGTCGTCTTTCGACTTTCGAAAGTTGAAGAGGAAATTTCCAAGATCTAAATTTAAAATTCTCGTGAAAAAAGAAACGAACAATTCTTTTAACGTTTGAATTTCATTTAAGAAACAAGTGATTCTGTCACGAGGTTCCATCACTTGATATTTTATTCGCAATTTTTCATCGTCATTGGTTCAGCTGTTTGATTGGCTGAATTACGCGTTGTGTCGCAAGTGGTCGAAAGTCGGAACGCAGCAATTTTCGCGAAACTCGTCGAGCCGACCGGTATCCTCCGGAGTCTGGCGCCATTGAAAGCGATCGAATGATCGATCGATCGATTAACGCGAAAGCGATAGTCGATGGCCTCTTGAGTGAACGGGATCGTAGCACGAATGAGCTACGAGAGTTAATCTCGACGAAGACAGCTCAATAAATCTTCTCTCCCCCTCTCTGTCTCTCTCTCTCTCTTTTCCATTCAATTTACCATTTGTGATAAATTTAAAAATATAAAAATATACTGTTCAAAAATTATTTTCGTTTCGTCGTCTGAGATTGTATTATTACTATTAAAACAAGTACACTGATATTCTAATATTATAAAATATTATTAAATAACATCGACGATTTAAATTCCACACAAGATTTAATTTAATTTTTTTCTGTTTAATTTATGCTCTAAATCTTAACGTAAAATACACTCGTCATTTTATTTTATATCACCAACGATACTGACATTCATTTACAAATTATTACTCACATTCACGATTTACATGTCCGTTTATCTTTCGAAATCGACGAGTGCCCCAAATTTCAATATTCAAATAGAATACTCGTCGCTCTATCATATTCACATTTCGCGTTTTACACGGCACAGGATTTATTTATACGTACCTGTTTGTTGTTCGAAACAGAGTTACTCGTTACTTTATCCCATTAAAGTTATTGACAGTCATTTGTTACCTGTCTAGGAGTTGAGCTCTTCGGTACTGCTTCAAGTTTTAATATAAAATAGAATATTCTCTAGTTTCTCTTCTTCAGCTTCATTTTCGTTTCAATTCCACTCGCGCAAGGATCGTCGTCTTCTCGGGGAATTACGTCGCGCGGTGCGTTGCGCCGCTCCGAGGCTGATGAGACGAGACGCGATGGCACGATTTACTGCCTACCAAGCTCGGTGAATCCTCGTCTCGACACGGACCACCTGTTTCACGCTGGCCGCGCCCGATCGATTCGCGCGCGGATTACGTTTTTATCGGCGGAGTCTTTCCTTCTCGTTCGCTTGTTACGCGCCACTCCCCCCTCCCTTCTCTTTTTTTTTTTTTTTTTTTTTGGAGATTTTCGTTGGGAATTTAGCGAGGTGCGCACGTGTCTCGAAAAGAGACGTACACACGTTCGTCGATGTCGGACGTTTCGAGGGACGCTGGTAGGGGATGAAGAGCGATGCACAGTCGCTCTAACTCTTCGCGAAAGGTGAACACGTTTTCGAGTTTTTCGATCGCGAGTCCATTCTCGTTCGAAACGAGGCTGCTAGTTTTGGCACGGGGGAGAATATTTATCGGTAGTTTCTGAAAATTTACAGAAATCGTATTTTTATTCTTTTTGCGTGAATTTCGCTTTCTAAATTGTCAATCACAAGAATATTGCACTTATAATATATATTATATTTTAATAATAATATATTCGTAACACGCAGTTGTGAAAGTCGATATATAACAGATTATTTCTGTTTTACGAAAAACTTATTGTCAAAATTTCATTTTTCTCCGAAAATTATCACGTTATTTCGTTTCCTAAATTCTACTCACAGGGATGTTGCATTTACAACACTACGTGGTCGTAGAAATCAGTATGGACAGATTATTCACTTTGTGCCAATATTGAAAGAAATTTCATTCGCTCCGCAAGTCAGTAAACACTCGATGCCGATCGATTAAGTGTTTATGACGAGCCGGAGGGGCCATAAACACGGTCAGATCGGTTGGGGGAGGCCGCTTGCGTGAAATCGTTAATTCATATTTGTCTTTCGCAAACGACGGTCTCCCCCGATATGTATTCATCCAATCAGGCCCGTTCTTAATCAGAAATTAGGCGGCGTCTTCGTGGAGCGGAGTTACGTCCCTGGCGAGCGGCGCGCTATCGAATTTTCGATTTATGCAAATGGGATCGAGCCGCGCCGCAATAAGGCGATCTGGACCGCGATTACTCTCAACTACCGCCGTCGTCAAATCGTTTCTCTAATTTACCGTCCGCACTGCACGAGCGTTTCTCTGCTTTAGTATATCTCGCGCATCATAATTTCCGCACTGAAAACAATCAGAGCGTCTCCTTTATCGATAGAATTTTAGAAATAGAAATTCGCTGTTACTTTCTTTAAACTTTTAAATGTTTGTATATTTATTTAGTCTGACTTTTATCTATTTTAATTAATAGGAATTGGATTTTTAAAATTTATTGTTCAAGCTCATCGCGTATTACATCGGCAACAACAATTATTGCAGTTCCTACAGGAATGGAATTTTTTAAATTATCATGGATCAAAATTAATTTTTGATATTTCGCTTTTATGATCGATTGAATGTACTTTAATAGATTTTTAGATTTGATGGATTAACTGGAATTGTATTGTCAATTTCATTACGATTGATATTATTTTACGCGATATGTATTGCGTTGTAGGTCGTTTTCATTCGTGTATTATCTGTATTTTCAATTATCGCAAGATTTATTCGTTCCTCTAATTTCACGATTCTTAATAAATCAAATATGATTGAAATTTCAATTTTTTTCAATATTTATTGGTGTAAATTTAATAGCAATGCCGCTTATTTAGAATTTTTGTTGAAATTTTTCATCGTCCCTATCGATAATTTCAATGAACATTATTAAAATCCTCTCGATCGAAATTCGGTGAAAGGATTCGGCGGCTGTCTAATTTCTAATTATAGAGTCCGACTAACCACTCTGTCGGCGCACCGTCTCTCTCCGCATCGGTTGATACGGTGGCTCGACTGCTGTCGAAATTCTTCGTCGCTTCAATCAACATCGGCGCGGTATAGTTTAGCTGCAAACGTCGTTAGCTTCGCTTTAACGCCCTGCGAAGCCTTTGACGCTCGTTGCTTGAGAAAATGGGCGATCATTCGCGACGGATGCCAATTCCGACTCGGACAATATCGCCGAAAATTCGAAACGATTCCACTCGACTGTTTTGTTTTAGCGTTCGATCGCGTTTTGAGAAATGTGCAAAGATGACAATAATAATAAGTACACGAAACGTCACATCTCAGCGGAAAATTCAGTTTCAAACGGTGTCTGTGGTGATTGTACAAAATATCGTCAAGTGTCTTCAGCTTCATCCAGATCTTTCGTCTAACAGAAACTTCGTCTGTGGTTATTCCAAAAGTCATCGCGTTTCTGAGAATTTCCATCGCGTTGAGACATCTCACAGAATTGATCTTTATTTATCGACGAATCGATCAGACATTATCACGCTCGATCATCTCCAGTGAAATTCTAGACATCGGCGTTTGTCGTTCGACGAAGCACGACGTCTTTAGAAATTTTCGAAAAGAACGTACAATCGCGTGCAATAATTTTATACAATTATCGTCACTCTAAAAATCGTCGTATTCTTCAAAAGAATTATTACATCGCGTGGGAAATTTATTTTTATTCCACTGGACCACTGTCCTGGATCGGTCTCGCGATGTTACGCAAAGCTGACGCAAGGGACGGACGAGGGTTAAAAGCGGCAAACGATCTAAATCCGACTCGTGGATCCTTGGAAACCTGAAAAACCGTCCCGTAACCTCGGATCCGCCCGATCAAAATGCCAATCCCACCCTCGGCCCCTTCAATTACCGAAACGTCATCACGGTTCTTCGCCCGTCCACCAACCTCGATACCAACCTCGACGGTTCCCTCGCGAGGGCAGTGTCGGGGGTGTCGCGATTCCGCTGCAAACCGCCGTCTAATTCCTAATTAAGGATTCCGCTCGATTAGCTCGCTTTCACCGGCGTTGCCCTGCGGCAACGTTGTCCCACCGCCACCCCCTCCTGGCCTGGCCAGACGTCCTGCGGACGGGGGACCCTTGGCTCGCCATGAATACAGCATGGCGGCCGGGGCCGCAGCTCCAGTTGCTCGATGGCAATCATGGATTATTAATGCGCGCACCGCGCCGCTATTGATAGCTCGATAGCGTGCCATTACGATCCTCTGCCAACCCTCTCTCTCTCTCTCTCCCTCTCTCTATCAACCAGCTCTGGTTTGCTCGAGTCCGTTTACACTGTTGCACGGCTGATAATATAACTTCCTCTTCGGGGAGAGAGAGAGAGAGAGAGAGAGAGAGAGAGAGAGATGTCGGATCGATAGATCGATTTTCCACGGAGGATTCGCTGGTCACGAGGGGGTGAATTCGAGCTGATGGTTGATACAGGTCTGATCATAACCCCAATCTAGGGTGGTTGGGTTTGGTTTTTAGAAAAATTTCTGGCGTATTTGGTCTGTTGGTAATTGAGGATTATTCTTTCTGTTCGATCCTGTCGATTGTTTTTGATGAATCGAGCGTGGATTTGAGGGTGATTGTAGAGACAAGTGGCCATATAAAATGCAAATTGAATTTTGAGACTTTATACCAAGTATTTGGAAAAATTTCGTGTATTTGGTTAGGTTAGGTGAATGGCGTTGATAGTTGAGGATTATTGTTTCTCTCTGACTGATTGTCGATTGTTCCTTCTGTGTCACATAAAATATAAATTATAAATTTATTTGAAAACTTTCGGATTTTATCTTTCCACCGCATTCACCATTCGTCAGTTTGATGCCAAGAGGCAAATTAGGTTGAAGTTGTATTCTACTATTATACTATGTATAGTGTTTCCACTATAGAAACACAAATTTATCATCAAAGGAAAAATCCACAGTTTGCAATTTGGTATTTTCTTCTCTTGCAAATTTCCACTTTCTCGCAAATGTTCAATTTATCAATAAACAATCAAACTGAATAGCTCTTCTGTTACGATTGTCCAATCCAAATTTATCCAGCTCGAGCTTTCACAGAGATTTTATAGATGGAATAAGTTTTTTCGACTGTTCTCTTCAGCGGATACAAGATTCGAGTGGTTGTCCGATGTTGTCTGATGTTTTGTGTAATTGAGACACAGGATACGGGGGATCTTTCTTTGGGTGGTGGTATTGGATAGCTTCTCGAGGAACCCGCATATGGGAGTTGCGTTGCGTCTGCCTCTATCATCGGGGGATATTGATGTCCATTAGAGAAGTGGTTTTGCTCTATTTTCTCGTTGTTGTTTAAGGGTTGTGCGATAGGTTTATGGGGTAAGTGCACTTTGTACGAGCCAAGATCGTGCGTTCTTCGAAGATGGCACGTCGAGATCGTCTCAAATATAATTCACGTCGTCCTCAACGTGAATACCCTCTTTCAGTATCACTTCCAAAAACCATTAGTACGTTAAAATCGTTCACGTCATCTCTAACTTTATTTTTACTTTTGCAATTTTTGAGGATAACACTTATGACCGATGATTTGAAATTGATCAAATTAAATTAAACGCGTCGAATCCATTTACAAAAATTCTTCTTGCTAATTTGTCAAGAAATTTAGTCAACAAACTATCCCTCTACGGAATACTGTTTGCATCATCTTCCACTCCAAAAAAAACGATAAAAATATAAAAAAATCCAACCCAGAGATGTCACGCGTTTCGACTATTGAATTATTTGCGAGAACGATCTTCGTTAGGTTCGCGCAACCGTTGAAACGAAATTTTTCGGTCACGTCGAATCTCACTTGATTCGTTCGCGAAGGGGTTGAGGATTGTCCATTTTTCTGATCCCGCGGAATAGAAAATATCGCGCGGAACGCGGCCAGAGACGGAGAATCCAGCGCACGCGGAAACTCGTCGCGTCGCGAAACAGCCTCTCTATAAATAAATCCGGATCGATGATGACAGAGAGAATGACGAGCGAGCGAGCGAGCGAGCGCGCGGGGCGGAGACACGCGCCGATACATCGAGGCATCTCGAGCCGACCACGGACAAAGATAGAAACTGATTTTCCGTCGCTCTTTCGAGAGTCTCGTCCGCTCGCTCGCTCGTTGCCGAGATATTATAATTGGAACACGGAAATCGCGCGTATCTGGCCCGGTGTATTAGGCGTCGCTTGGGCATCGCACGCCCACGAGTTTCGCGCGTCTGTGCCCCATTGTTTCGCTCTTCCCTTGGCGATTTCCAGCGATTTAACAGTTCGAGGCGTCTTGCTCTCTGCGGCTGGTTTGCTCTTGCGTTACATTACGTTTCGCCGGAGGCGAAATCCACGGAGTGAGAGAGAGAGAGATTTGAACGGTTTCGAGACAAAGTCCAGGTCAGCCAGGTGGAAAGCGTTTCGTTGGATTCGACTCGGTGGGAACGAATATAGGGGAAACGCTGTACGATCGTGTTCGATTAGTCACGATAGATCCTCTATCTATGGGAGAAAAGGGCGAGGGACAATCCCTGTCGAGAGAGTCGTGGCTCGTTGCAATTTTTAGCAATCTCCTCCTGCGGGACGGAAGAGAAAACTTGCTCTCCGAAATGTGTAATATGTATAGTGCGTGTGTTTCGGCAGAAAGTAGAAAGTATTTAATTGAATTTAATTGAAAAACTTAAAATTTAAATTTGATGATTGAAAAATCATCTATGTTTGCTTCCCGGGATGGAAGCTGTTCTTTAAATTATTTTTCTAGAAGATTATACTGATCGAGAGGAATGTAAAGTTTCTCGAAGGTTTGTCACGATGAATTTTCTAGGGACAGTTATGTAAGAAAAACAGAACGAAATAAATTTTCTTCCAGAAAAATAAACACGCAGTTCTCCGAGGGTTCGAGCATTTGTCGAAATTTATACATTTTGGGATCTCAAATATTTTTCAAAGAGAAATTTAAAAAGAAGTTCTTGCGTATCGGACGATTCCCTTAAAATGGAAAGTAAATTATTTTTCCGAAGGAATACGCATTTCCCAGTCTGTCAGTCCACTGCTGCAAATTTGGAATCGTACAGCCGAGAAAATAGGCCTCCCTTTCTCTTTACTTTTTCCCAACCTTCTTTCTCGTAATTGTGCTAGGTTGCGTCACTTCGCGTCATCGGTTGACACCCACACGTGCCGCGTTGCCACGATTGCGTTAATAGATAGTCTCGAAACGAATTCGAAAATGCACGAAATTTTAGAAAACTCAATTACACATTTGTCGAAAATTAATAACAGCGTGAATTAAACTCAAACTCAAATGTTCGAGGACCTTTCCTTTCTTTTAATAAAATATCGTCACAAATCTCGCTCTTATTTTATAATATAATATTTATTAACGTATCACGGAGTTGTTTCTTTTTTTCCAATTTTAGAACATAGTGCTTATCTCTGATATGATTAGAACAGAAGTATCTCTTTTCAGTTATGTTTTAACAATTTGTCGTAACTGATTGTTTTTTTTTTTTTTTTATTCATCGCGTTAAATCAAATCGAATGAAACAGTTATCTGTTTTTCCGACAAAATAATTAATTCTTTCTTCACGTGTACGTTTGTAAGTTGAACGAAATTTTTTAAACGATTTCGCGAGTAACTTGTATAGTAACAAAATAATTACAGTACAATTATAGTTATATCAATATAATATTGACGTGATTATTCAAATCCAGTCACGGTGAACAAACGCGAACCAACGAAGACAAACGTGAATCGCGCGTCAGTCTCCGCAAATTTCTCCTCGCCACGATTTTCGCCGATGAGCTCATCGTTCATCGATGAGCCGGAAGAATTTTAATTGCCATTGTTAACGCGCGATCGTAATTTGTTCATCGCCGCTCGCATCGAAAACGGACCGTTCCGTGCATTGTTTTTCGTTTCTCGACGCTTTGGACTTTAATGATAATAATAATAATAATAATCGCGGGCGTTTGGAACAGCGTTAATTAATACCTCCTGTTGATTGCTAATATCGCGTCTGAGGTGTTGCGTTAAACGCGCAGCCGATCCTCGCGACCGCATTTAATTTTAATTGATATCGATTTTGCAACGACGCGCGCGCCTCCCTCTCTTCCTTCTTCGATCCCCCGATCATTTTCATCAATTTTCCACGCCGGCATTATCGCAATCGATGCGTCATCCGGCCGTCCCACGTTTACAAATTTCTACCACGGCCGGATCCATAAAATGCGATTCGCTCAACTTTGCAGATTTGTATTGCACTTACCTCCGGAGAGCAGAACACTGCGGATTTTCACGCGGTTGTAGAAAATTTTGAGAAATTTGAAATTTAAAAATTTCGTAACGTATGAAGAAATGTGTAACAAAATATCCAAATAGCTTTTTACAGGCGTTTGAGTGTAAATCCTCCGAAATCCACTGAATCGATGGATATTCCAACTTTAATTCTTCTTGAAAAATCCGTCGTACGACGGCAAGTAGACGTGACTTTATGTTGTTCTTAACTATTGGACGTTCGGGTGACCTATTTCGGATACCTCACCCCGTATATATATAGATGATTGTGACGGGAATAATTGCGCAGCGACGGATGAGAGATAATTTCAACAGACAAGTGGCTCGAAGAGATAGGATTGATTTATTAAGAATAACGAAGGAGGATTTGAGGATTTTTGTATATTTATGGAAAAACCGCAGAAAATGCGTGACATCGTGTATTGTTTCTTTCATCTCAATATTTCTATATTTCTACAATCTTTTACACACTTTTTTGAATTCTATATTTTTTTATATTATTTCATTGTTTCTGTAAGAAACTCGAGACTTTAATTGCGTTGTTGAAAATTTTGCAAACGTGCGCGAGTAATCCGCAGTCTGGTAATTAATTGACATTTTTAACCTTCCTGCGAAATCCTTCTTCGTAATATCAAATTAAGCGGGGTACGTTCGAGTCACGTGATATTCCAGGCATATTCTACTTCTCGTGCGATTCTCTCCAATCTCAACGGACAAGGTATTTCAAAAATTCCGAGATACGTTTCGTTAGACGGATCCTGCACGTTTCACAGATTATTAGCAGAATGAATTTCAAATGTGGCGTTGGATCTGCAAGATCGTTTGATGAAATTTATTCAACGGTGCATAAATGGTCGAGTCATCATAAACCGTGCAACTAACGAATGAACACGAATGAATCTCGAATTTTTGCGTAAAAATTTAAGAGAATGCAAGAAGCATACAGTTTTTTTTTTTTTTTTTTTTGGTAATAAAATAACTAAAATACCCAAAGTGAAGTTCCCTGTCTAAAAAGAAAATATCAGTTCAACGGACGAAATAAAAAATAAAAGTTCAAACTCTCTGTTCAAATTTTTCTCGAATTGTTTTGCCGAGGGAGACAAAAGAGAGAAGAGGATCGAAAGACTCGAGGGGAAAGGGCAAGAAGATTCTGGTTGGTATCGCGTAGGTGACCACGGTGGGGTTCCCACGCGGCCGAGCAAAACCGGTGCTTACGAAAGACGAGACGCCTTGTCGTATTCTCGGATTGCGGATTAGCCAGCAAGTTTCCACGCTGGTAAATGCAGGCGCAGGTGGCCACGTTAAATGCAGCGGCGTCCAGCACCGGTTTCCGGTCAGAATCGTATTTGTTCGATCAATGACGAATGTTGGGAGGGGGGGAGGGAAATTTGAGAAAGAAAATTCTCCGAACGTTCAAAAGTTAGATACGCACTTGTATGCTTCTTACAAGAAACGAAATTGTTTGCAAGGATGTGTAGTTTTTTATTCTGGGTAGTAAACCCTTATCACGTGGAATTGATACAGCGAAAAATGATTGGCTCCGAAATACGTACATTCTTAATTATTAATTTATTAATTTCTTTGTGAAAAATTGGCGAAGGTTAACGTTGATTCTTTTAAATTAAATGTACATTGAATGTACGTGTCATTGATTCCTCTATATTTATTATACTATTGCTTTAAATTTGGACGATAGAAAAATATATAGTCGACAGAATTTTATGCCAATCCCACGTCATTTTACTTGAAGTGGTGTTTGGCTCACTACTAACTTCTGAAAAAAAAAAAAAAGAAAGAAAATTCCAGAGAGGAAAGGATTAAATTCTACTCAAATTCTAAAAGGTCGTTACTCTGCTTAAAGTTCGATCGTCCTAGAAGTAAGTCTCTTCTCGCATCCCCAACAAAATTAATAGCTAGAGTCATCGTCACCTGCGCGCGAGATCGTGGCTTCGTTTTTACTCGTCACGGTTGAAAATCAAAGGATCGAGGGTTTGTGCGGGTTGCGAAATGTTTGAACGCGGTGAACGCGATTCACCGGTGTGCAGAAGCTCTCTGCCCGACACGGACGACGAAACGCAAACGAGAGGAAAGGAGGACGCGCGCGCGCGCGATAGAGCCGCTCGTTACGGGGCCTAAGCACGCGAGCGAGCGGAGCGCGTATCGGTCTGCCGCGTGCGTGCACACGCCTATCGATAATCGCATAATAAGCTCGGCGAGAACGGGCCCGGGGAACGCGGACGCACGAGATGTTGTGCTCCTCTCGTCGTTTAACGAGTGCCCTAATGAACACGCGCTCCATCGTACTGCCGATGTCGCCGATCAATTAATAGACCGCTAACGGTTATCGCGAATTTACCGACGGATATTCCTCTCGATCGCTGCCTCGCCCGATCATCGCCTCTTTCGCTGTAATCGCCCTTTCTCACGCGAACGCACACACACACACACACACTTCGTGTGTCCTTTTTTCTTTTTCTTATTTGGTTCTTCCAGCGGCGAGACTGGAAATTTATGGGGAGACGTTTTTTCGTTATGAAAATCGTCGATATCTGTATCTTGCGATTTCGCGAGAAAGTACTTTTGTTTTCTTGAGTTCATTTTCCCTTTTCCTTTTAACACTGAAAGTGATTTTAGCGGGGGTAACCCTCTTCAAGTGCAACGCTAATGCAACGAAAATTAGCGATTGGTTGAGTCGGGTCACGTGATTCGCGAGGGGGCGTGGGGTAGACCTCGAGTAGGAGTGGGGTTGTCCGGTACTGAGCGTACTAGAGTACAAGTCGTGCAGTTCTTTTTCTTTTTTCTTTGCAACGCAGTGAGTGCGAGTAAAGATACTTCTATTCTGAATAATTGTAGGATAATTTAGAAACGTCGAGAACATTTTTTCCGCGATTAAATTCATTAGATTTCTTGAAATTCGATTGCGCTGAAATTTTTTTTTTTCAATTTTGAAGATTGGGTTTGAACGAGAAAAATTCAAGGAACCTTCAACATTTCGTCGTGGGGATCATTGTGTCTGTCTCGCGAAATATTCACATTCTCTTTTAGCGGGTGTAAAAATTAGAGGAGTAAAAATACGAAGTAACGGCGGTCGACAACCCTGCAGTAATTACTCTAAAACTTCTTTCCCATCTTCTTCCCGAAACGCTGATCCAGGCGGACAGACAGAACGTTATCAAACGGACAGACGGGAAATCTGTTTATTCCGTTCGAAGCGTCGATAAAATCGCGTTATGTCGTTCACCATCCCGAAGATTAATTCGACGACCCCGAAACGAGCGTTTTCGCGCGAAGAGAGGGGAACGGGAGAACAATCGAACGATCGGAACGAAACACCGTGGCTGCGTGTATCGGTGGCAGCTCGCTGACAGCCAAAGTTTCGCCCCCCGCCCGGAAAATTAATTTAGTCACTGATGAATTTCTATTACGGCCGTTACTGGCCTGATTCCGCCGGGAGAAAATTCGATTTGTCACGCAAGCATCCACGCGCACCTGCTCGCAGCTGTTTCCCCCCGGCCGTGTGCTGCGATTGGAAGGTAGGAACTGGAAACTCTATAAATAATTTGGGGAACGGGAAGACTCGCGCGGGATAGCGGATTGGAAGTGTCACAGCTACCAGTTTCGGTGTACAGGCGTCGAATTTAATCCTTCGCACTTCTCGAGGGGACATCGTCGAGACTTAAATCCTTTTTATAATTTGCTGACGAACGTGTGTACATTTGGTTGTTGTACGACGCGATGTACAATAGTGTAACTGAAATTTTCGAACGAAGATGAAAAAAACAACAACCCTTTCAAGAATCTATGAAATTCAGAGGTACACCTTCGACCGTCGTTGTTCTCCACGAAATGATTTCAATTTCTTCGCGGAGGGGATGTAAAGAACGACCGAGGGCAAAAAATGACGGGCAGAAAAGCGCGGTTCGAGGTTTATTGGCCACGTGCATGCCGAAACGAAGATTTAATCGGCGAACGCGCCCCGGCCGGAAACCGCGAAGCTTTATTTGGCGAAATTTCAATTCATCCGGCCCGGACCGGCGGTCATTTTTTCGCGGGACGTTGATTTTTCGCCGCTCTCGATGGACACGTCCCGTCAAATTGTCCTCGGTCATTCGGCTTCTATCTTTCGCTCCTTTCAACGAACGATAAAACGATCGTGAATAATCGACCTCGTACTTTCGACGTTCTCTCATTTTTAGGAGAAAATTTCTTGTTAGAAGGTGTTGAATTAAATTGGGCAAATTGGACTATTTGGAATATTTTTTACATATTTATTTTTTTTTTTTTTTTTTGTTTTTAATAGTAATTATTTGCGAGATAACGATGATCGAAACTTTTGTTCTACAGTTAACTTTTACGTATTTTCTAATGCAATTGTTGATATATTGACACTATATCTACTTTTATTGTGCTTTTATATTAATAATACACGATGAATGTATTTAATTATTTCACTTTTGAAACATACATTTTAACATTATTACTCGAAACTTAAATACTAAATCTTCTATTAAAGAGAGTAAAAAAATACGAGAGAATTAAACTTTTAATTATAAAAAAAAAAAAAAAAAAGACAGGAATATTTTACAACAAAAGCATCTCCGCGTCGTTCCTCTTTTCTCGCAAATATTTCACAAATATTTCGCCGAGTCTTGACAATTCAATCTTCAAATTTTTCTTTTTGGGGAAGAAAACGCGAAAACGTGAAAAGTAAAAAAGAAGGAGCGTCGATTATTCATGGCCAGTCGAACGACGCCTGGATCACGTTTTAAGAATTCCTCGGATAGTCTGGAAGCGTCGTGAATCCCGTGGGAGACGCCTGCTTCTTAATAAAGCCTCGGATGACGTCACGCGACGCCGTGGAAGAAAGTCGATTGGGAATTCTGTCTTAATAAGGTGCGCGTCGAACGAGTCCTCCGCTCGATCCCTTGAACTTTGCGGTCCAGTTCACCGGAGACGAAGCTGATCGATTCTACAACTCGAACTTGAAGAATATCGCGATAATTATCCTCATTTGCCTTCAAAGTGAAATTGTTGCGGAGAATCGAGTCTCTCTCGCCAGTTTTTCTTATTGCACTTAATTTTATCCACTCTCTCTCTCTCTCTCTCTCTCTGTTGCACACTCTACACTTTTTGTTGCAAAGTCTGTTCCGTTTTGGCAAAAATATGCGAAATTATGTGTATTTCGTAATTGAGAGATGCTTCTTTTTTTACAAAATTTAAGCAGGGAATTTCTTTTGTCTGCAAGTATTTTTATGATATTTGTACGATATTTTGTTTGTATTGCATTATGTTTGCTGTACGTTTGCTCCACCTGCGAAGCACACGTGAAACGTGTAAAAGTATACGCCCCTCTCATAGTTACGAAACCCACTTAGTTTTCTTCCGTTAATAAAATTTAAGTAGGGATTTTTTCTCTCCCGTAGTACTTTTGTTATATTTATAAACTTTCGCGGCGGGTATAAATATGCAGGAGTGCAAAAATATGCAGAACACGCGAAAGTATGCAGTTCTCGCAATTATTCGAAATTATTTCCCGCATTTTATATGCGTTACTTTATTTTCTTTCAGTTATAAAATTGTAAATTCTAAACACCCTGTGATTTGTACAAAATACTCGCCGGCATTTTTTTATTGCGAATATTCGTACGAATTGTTATAAATATAATTACAAATCCATTTGTAGTTCTAATTACGAACAAAATTATAAATACGATCATAATTGATCGATTAAATCGTACAAATTTAAATGGCAACAGTGCAAAAGCAAAGGCAAAAACGTACGAAAATGTACAATTCCCACGATTATTTGGAATTATCATTTCTAATTTATTCTGCTTCTGCTGTATTTTGAAAATTATTCCTTTATTTTATATTTCCATATTTTATTGCTGTTTTCGACACACACACATACGCGCGCGCGCGCGCACGAATCTTGTTGCAATTTACACGCAAACATTGTCAATCAGAAATTTTGTTCACACGTTCTCTCAAGATTAAATTATTCACGCGATGTCCATTCAGCGTTTACGTCATTTGAATAATTACGAGCGGCGAGCCACGCTGCTATATTTAGAAAATAAGACAACCTTTTATTCGGGAAATGAATTTCTTATCATCGCGCGTCGAGACAAAGGACGAATTTACACGACTGTCCGCAGCTTCGTTTCCAACGTCACCCCTTTTCGTCAGTTGCTAATTCCGCTGTTCTCGAATAAAATTCGACAAGGGAGCAAAACTCTGAGACAATATAACGTCTTACGTTGTCTCAGAAATTCTGTTAGTTGTTTCTAACGAATTAAGTTCGATGATCTGTTTTACGGTGACAAACACGCTCTCGCGGTGCTCGATCCTCGATTCCTCGCGCAATGGTCGCGAAGCTACGTCGATTCGAGCCTCGGCGTTCAAACAACGACACTTTGTCCCCTCGATGCTTCTCGTCGACGAGTGTCGCGACAAGAATAATAATTGAAACAGTTACTTCGGCTATATAAATACAATTGCTATTGAATTGAAGCACGAAGCTCGCGGCCACGGTGTGTACAACGTCCGTCTTTTTATCGGTTGTTAATATAAACGACGCAAACAGAAACTCTTGGATTCCTCGAAGGGCTTTCTCAAACCCTTGTGTCTTGTTGCAACATCGCGTCACGTTCGTCGCGTGGATCGTGGCTGCGAGTCGACAAAGGTAAATTGCACTTGCAACTTACGAAACTTCAATTTTGGCCCCCCCGAGAACGCAAACGATCTATTTACCATTTTACGTTTTACGTTTCGTTTCGAAAATTTGATTTCCTCCGCCTTTTAACACCGAAAGTCAGGCCTCTTCAGGTGCAACGCTGATGCAACGAAAATCAGCGATTGGTTGATTTGGGTCGCGTGATTCGTGAGGGGGCGTGGCGTAGACCCCGAGTAGGAGTGGCGTTGTGTGGCACTGAGCGATCGCGCCTGTAAAAATTTGTTTTCTATCGAAAAGAAGTCGTGCAGTTTCTTTTGGAAAAATTAATTAGGTAGATTTTCTTTTTATTCTAAGAAAGTCGCAGAGTTGCGACAAGAATTTTGAGAATTTTCACATCGTCTCGATGCTTGAAATTGTTTCCACATTTCTGTTAAAAGAAATTGAATGTTCGCGACGTTAATTTCTTTTCCGAGTTTTCGCAAATATTTTTTACTCGGCATACTTCAACGGGTGAAACTTTGTTTCGAGGTTTCTCTGTTTAAATGTGTATTTAAATAATATTTATCAACGTAACGTTTCACTGTTTATCGTCAGATCGTATCATAGAGGGTAGTTAAACGAAAACACGCAAAGTAAGGTGAAAAAAAAAACTGCAGAGCTACGCGAATTGATAAAAATTCCATCATCGGGACCGAAAATTGGATCGCAATAACCGAATGACAGCAGAAACGACGCCTCGTTCGCTTTATTCTAACAGGGGAAACGATGTTCTCAACGTGTACGTGCCTCGAACCGGAAACATCGATTGTAACTTCCTCCCCAGCAGCTTCTCCGCAATATATCGAGTATCGTGCCGCGTATCGATCGCTCTCTCGCAGTTTTTGGTCCGTGAGTCCATTCTTTGTCCCCCTTCTCTCTCTGTGTGTCTTTTCTCTTACTCCACTCTCTAGTACTATTAAAAAAAGAAAAAAGAACGCATTGCCGTGCCCGCTGTAACGGGATTTAGCGATCCATTTTTTCTTCCTTTTTTTTTTTTTCTAATTTTATTTTCAGTCGAGTTTTGATTCTTTCATGCGTGGCTCGTCGCGCTCGGTTGATTGCCGCTGCATTTTTCAGAGAACTCTTTAACTATTTCATCGATCGCGCGTTGTGTCCCTTCGATGTTCTGTTTGGATTTTTGCATCGAGAGACGCGGAGTTTTCGAGCTCTCTTCGAGTTTTGAAAAAACTACTGTAATGTCTGACAACAAGTGTTCGACGTCTATCGAGGGTATCAGATTTTAGACTTTTTGTAGTTTTTTGTAACTCTTCTGATTATTTTGAGAATCTGTTGAATATCGAACAATCGCAATTTTCGTGTTTCTGTTACGTGACAGTTTCTTACGTATATTTTCATCCAATTTGTGTCCCAACGTTACATTTTTTCACTGTGCGCCCTAATTCAAATCTTCATGTTGTACCTTCGCTGTCAGTCCTTACATTTACATGTAAATACCTTCATGTTTATCATTCCGTTTCACTTTCACTCGTCGTTTTCTCGTTATTTATCAGTACTAATGAATATTGTTCGCTTTTCTAAAAGTAAAACAATTTTCGAAAGGGCGAAAAACGTTCGTTCAGAAACACCGGTTATATTTCAAGAAACTATTAACTATTCATTATTTGATCATACGAAATATCGATTAATTTTCAAGAAATTAAATATAAGTTAAATATAAAAATTGCTTAAAACTTCTTATCCTTAAATTGAATCCAGAACAGAGGCGTTCCGTTGTTAACAAAATCGTCGAATAGAAGCTTTCAACTTCTTTAAATTGTCATTTTCCAGTTACTTAATTATCATTTATTCCACGTAAAAATTAACGTTATTGACAAACACGGATTGATAAAATTGGCAGTGCGTCACGTGTTCGTAATTGGCCTAAATAAAAAAGAAGCCACCACACCCCCAAATTTCGCCGAAAAACTGTCAGGGTCGCCCAAGGAGGACCGAGCGTGTAAAATCCTCTGGATCCTCAGAGTCTCACTGTCAGTATCGAGAGATAGATGCGCGGTTGCTCGAATAGCTAGAATTTGCATTCGCGTAGATCGGCGATTTTTTTCGGCAGGACGACAGTAATCGGCCGCTGAAGAATCCCCGAGATCTCCGCCGGGTTCTCGTGGCTGCTTGCCAGCCGAGTTCGAACTCGGTTGACCGGTCGGACGAGCCGGATTGGCCTTGCTCGAACACCTCGCGCTCTAAGCCTTCATCATCGTCCTTAACTTTCCTCCTCCTCCTCCTCCTCCTCCTCCCCCTTTTTCATCTTCTTTCTCTTCTTTGTTATCCTGCATCCGCGTGACACATCGACGACTTTGACACGCTGACGAACGCGAAGATTTTTTTTGGAAAGGGAGGAAGGAAATTGAGGGAATGTTGATTTATAGGAAATTTAAGTGTACAAAATACACAATTTCCGTGATACGAATTTTCTACTCCGAGGGAGGGAAATTAATTCAAATTTTTAATTACATTTTCGGTAGTTAGGATTCGCATGAACATCCGCGGTCGAATGATTATCGTGGGATATTTGGAAGGGAAACATTGGCTGGGTGCTTTTTCTAGGTGCTCGGAGCCGCGATCGTAATCGGTGTCGAATCAGAGATCGCAGACGATAAACCGAAGCTTCGTTCACTGATCGTCACTCTTCTCCGTCGACAGATCTTCCAGTATAATAATAACGTCCCCCATAATCGAAAATCAATCTTCATTCAGTTCATCAAAATCACTCGACGCCCAAAGAAGCTTCGAAATTGAAAAATTGTAACTTGAAAGAAACATCGCTGAACCGCGATGCTCGATCGCTCTTCACCATCGAGAGATTTTCGTACACGAATATCGATATCCCAAATCGATCTTCCAGTTTGTCAAAATGATTGGAAGAAAAGCTTCAGTTGGAGAGGGCTCGAAGGAGCGTGACGGGCGAAATTGAAACGAAGAGTCCGAACTCCTCCGGGTTCTCCCTCCCCGGACCGGTATCGGGGCGAAGAGAGGCGCGGAGACAGGAGAACCGGCAGGATATATACTCGATTCCCCTTTCGCGCTGCGAGATGCTAGGGGCAAAGTCGCTTTGTCCAGGAACCGGTCGACGTGCCTACCAGGAGGTAGACACGCATCGATCCGCCAATAGCTGCGCACGGGAGCGCGCCAACGCGACCGCCGAACCTTCCTCGAGGAATCGTTTCCCTCAGGTGGCGGAGAAATCGCGAGGAAAATTGCGAACGCGGAAGTGGAAATTCGCCATCGACACTCTCTCTCTCTCTCTCTTTCGTGTTTCGTCAGAGTCGAAGATTTTGTGGTTTCCTTTTTGGCTCTTCTGGACTATTAGACTTGATTTTTAGATTTTTGGGATTTTTCTTTCAAATTCTACGTTGTTCTTGGTTCCTTCAGGGTTTTCGTTTGCTCTTTGGAAATTCGCGATCGACGAGTTATTGACTCTTCAGGTGCAACGCTGATGCAACGAAAATTAGCGATTGGTTGATTCGGGTCACGTGATTCGCGAGGGGGCGTGGGGTAGACCTCGAGTAGGAGTGGCGTTGTCCGGTACTGAGCGATCGCGCCTGTAATTTGTTTTCTATCGATTCGAATGTTTGCGTATCGATAAAATTTTATGGCAAAAAAGTCGTCTTCGAGCGCTCACTTTAAAAAAAAACACCCTTGCGACGATCAAAGTCACAAGCACCAAATTAAAAAGGAAAATATTGCGCCGGTGTCGATTGCAATTTACAAAACGGCTGTTTCCTTCTCGAAATAAAGTGAACTCGCACACACCTCTGCTCTAACCTCCTGACGTTCCGCTAAATTAAAACGAGACTTTCCAACGAATCCGGTTGAAAAGAGCGACTCGACCCGCGACCAAAGACTCTTTTCTCCAACTGACGTGCGCGACACTTTTGTGTCGGGGGGAACTCTTAAAATTCCGGGGAACGCAGTTCCGATATCTGGGAAGCATTAATCGGAAGCGAAGCGAAGTCAAAGGTTCTTTTTTTCCAGGGATCGGCGAGAGAGACGTTGCTCGAAACGATAACCGGAGCTTTGATACACGGCGCGCTTCAGGCCTCTCGGTGAGAACTCTTTGACGAGCTGACCTTTTCAGAGCCGATACACACACACACACACACACACACACTCCCCGAGGGTTGATCCCTTAACTCGGAACCGTGGCGATTCAGCCGCGTTTCGCGCGAATTTCTTTTCCAACGCGCGTGCCGGCCCCCCGAATTTGTTCGACAAAATCTCAAATTCCGCATGTGTGTGTGTGATCACCGTTTCCATTAGTCCGATGCTCCCTCGAGTTTAGGTTGGGAGATGCTGGATGATGAAAATGAGGAATTGAACTTAAAGTTTTCCTTCGTTCGAGTCTGAGAAGCGTAATTTTGGGGGAGGACTTGGCGGAGAAGTTCTTGAAAATTTCAGGAAGAAAATAGAGAGTTTCTATTCCATCTATTCTTTCCTTTTTCTTTCTTTATGAAATTTTACTTTCAATTTTTTTTTCTTTCAGCGAAATTTTAATAAAATATTGTCAGGAAAAGACTAATTTTATTAACTTTGAATTAAATTTGAATTCAGACGCGATTCTTTCGCTGTGTTTTGAAAATTATTTCTTTCAAATGTGGACTGTCTGAGAGTTACGCAGAAAAGAAAATTGTTTTAAAATCAAAACGAATGTTTACTTTGCTAGAGACAAAGAAGAAGAAAAATCTCTCTGTCTCTTTCTGACGTTCGACGTCGTTTCAAGAAGACGACTGCGAGATTCTCACTTTCTCGAAAAAAAAAAACGTTGAGATTTCAAACGACCAAATTCCTCGTCGGCGCGCGGCTGCGAAATAACCTCGCCAGGTGGAAAACGAACGTGAAAATACGTGAAGTATATATGAAATAAATAAATGTCGTAAATAAGCTTTATTCCTGATGGCGTTGATGAAGGCCTGCGTGAACGAAAGGCAGAGATGAAAAGACGGAAAAGAAACACAGCTGGAAAAGTCAGCGTGAGGGGGTGATGGAGAAACGAGGTGAAAAGAGCGAAAACTTTGATTGAAAGTTGCGAAATCAAAGGTCGGCGAGGAAAATCGGGATTGCGTGTGTGTGTGTGTGTGTGTGTGTACGCGCGCGTTGGTTTTAGACAACGTGATTCAGAGAAATTCGTTTCATTGAGAGATACGCGGAGGGGAGAGATGGAACAAAGATGAAAGAGGGAATGGAACTTAATTGGTAATTATCAGAAATTACCGGAAGACGCGTTACGTCTGTGTGAAAAGAGGTATACTGCTTTCTACGCGAATAAGGGAATTGAGGAATGGAGAAAAGGAAATGTTCGTTTTATATTTTTGCGCATCTGTTGCAAGAAATTTTTAATCTACTTTTTGAAAGGAGAAACATTTCGGTCGAATTTCCCAATAGTTTTCGTTTCTCGAAACAAAAGAGCGAGCCTCTTATTACTCATAGATATTTTAGCCAAATTTTCCAATTATTTTTATTTTTCAAAATAAAACAGATAGCGAGCAAATAGTTCAGTCAGCTTTTCCAATGCTTTTCATTTTTCGAAACAAGATGAGCATTTTCCGAAGCAGGATTGACAAATTTCCCAATTTTCCGAGAGCAAGAGTCACGGGAGAAGACGGAAAACGCGAAATGTCTAGACCGTAGCCACACAGCGAGTCGTACTGTTGCTTCGGATAATTATCTCATCTCGCGGTGCGATCTCTTGATAACGCAAATATTTGTCTAGTCCGATAATATTGATAATATATGCTAATTGGACAACACCAGCAGCCTCGTTGGGTTCGCGCTAATTCATCGATTAACTAGAGTCCCGCCTGTGTTATTAGAATAACGTGGATACTCCGCGACGTCCTTGAGAACATCGACGCTCGCAGAGCAAAGATTCGAAATTTATAAAAACGAATAAAAATCCGTGCCGATTACCGTACTAATTAATCAGATTCGAGTTGACTCGATATTACGACGATCACGATGAGAATGAAGGTTCTGTATTTTAAATTTTAAATTTGAAGTTGGAAATTCAGAATATTTGAAAATTGGCTTAAATATAAAACTTGGAATTTGAAGACCACTAAAATTATTAAATCCAAAGGCATTAAATTTCGCGAGTAGCGATAATCTCGCGCGACAAAAATTCAACGGTCGGAAGAATCTCTGAAACCTGCAAGAATTGCTTGTCAATTTTTACTGCGGTTGTAATTCCCGAAACTTACGATTTTCTTAAAAGGCCTGCACTTCGAAATTCCAGAGTTCTCAGTTCAAAATTTAGAATTTTAAAACTATCGAATCTCTCGAGGCTTGGAATTCCAAGACCACGAAAATTATCAAATCCAATGACGTGAAATTTCGCGAGCAGCGATAATCTCGCGCGACAAAAATGCAATAATCTCTAAGACCTGTCGAGAGTTGCGCGTCAATTTTTATTACAATTGTTTAACGATTTAAATTTAAAATTTAAAATTCGCAACGAGAGCCGCTCGGCACCTCGGCGAAGCTTAAATCGTAGAAAGTTGAAATTGCTGCGGTAGCGCAGGGAATTAACCGGTTTATGCGTAAAGTTTACTCGACGAGAATTGATATAGCGAGTTTTCGTTTCGCCAGCTAAAAGCTATCCTGGTTTACAGTCTTGGTTAATGTTTTTGCCGATTCTGTGATTTCTCATTGGCCGCGAATACAGGATTAGTCGAGAGCAACGGGGACGTTGACAAGTTTCTCAGTTTTTTCGTGGTAGTTTGGAATTTTAAATATCAATCTTCCATGTTTTTTCACTAACGTGGTCCGCTTTGTGGATTTTCCTTTCTCCTCGTCTGATTTCTTATTGTTCGTTGAAAAAAATTCTTGCAGTCTCTGATTTAAGATAACAAGTCGAACTCTATTTTTAACACTAGAACTACCGACTATCAAAAAAAGCATCGAATCTCCAACGAAATTACATTAAAGTAAAAAATGGAAAAACTTTATAAAATTTAGAAGCCTCTGTTTGTACATTTTATGAAAAAAAAAAAATAAAAAAAACTGCACGACTTTTGACTTTTTTGTCATAAAATTTTATCGATATGCAAACATTTGAATCAATACAAAACAAATTACACTACTGCGCCACTCCTACTCGAGGTCTACGCCACGCCCCCTCGCGAATCACCAATCGCTAATTTTCGTTGCATCAGCGTTGCACCCGAAGAGGCCCGATTTTCTGGGTTACCCCCGCTAAAATCATAAGTTACAAACAAAAGTCATTCCGTTCGGTTCGTTAGCGTTGAAAGACCACAAAAGAAGAAGAGAAGAAGATGGATTTTTTCTTTTTTTTCTTCAAACGACTCGACACAATCGACGAGTGACGTTAATAGTCGCGTCGATCTCTACCGATCGTTCGACGTCGGTCCATCGATTACAATCTCACCGTAGAGAGAATCTCGACAAAGTATTAACGCGTCACTGTCGATGCAAAAGATAGAAAGATTATCGGTCCCGCTACGATCGAGTTTGCTTTATCACAGTTAATAAAGCGATCCACCTGGTAATCATCCCCCTGGAAGAGAAACGCCCACGTAATAAATTGTTCGAACCGGGGCCAAAGTAAAAGGCTGTGGCAATGATCGATCACCCGTGGATCTCGATGGGTTTTAACGCGTTCGACGGATATCTTTGGTGAAAGGTTCAGTCTCTCTCTCTCTCTCTCTCTCTCTCTCTCACTGTGGTTACGAAGAATTTAAGAAGCACACTGCTCTGTACGTAGGGGGGAGGATTTGATCCGGATAAAAAGATTCTATTGTTCCAGTGGAAATAATGAATTGCACGTTCGCTTGGTGTTCGTTGTACGATCGACAGTGTCTAATGGGTGACACGTGTCGTGGAATTCTTGGGTCGTTGACAAAGCGTGTTCGTCGAACGGTTCGCTCGACTCGATTTGAGAAAGTTATTGATTGACGGTGATTCGATTTCAAACTCTTAAATATTAGAGAAGAATCTCCACAAGATGTTTTCTGTTATTGATTTTTTTATGCTAATTAATTCAGGAACTGCTAATTTATTCAGGAACTGCAGATAAATGTTATTGATTTGTGTTACATTTTAGTGATTGATGATAAACCTTCAGTGGTATATCTACAGGTATGTCAAGATTCAGTGAGACGTCAAGAAGGTTTAGGCGTAGAACGATGAGTGAAAATGATTTTTCGGCGCGCGGTGGCAGTGAAAATCCGTGGAAACGAAACAGAATTCCGTGGAGCTTTCATCGATCGCGGTCGAAGGACCGGACGGACGCTTTCAGCGTATTATTTAGAATTCGCGCCGAGATTTAATCGCGTTTGTGGCTCCATCCGTGATTTCCCTGGCTCGCTTTTCACCGACGGCCGCGCGTCGATCGAGTGCCATCGAAACACTTTTAACCGCGTCGCTATCAATCTCTTCCGCGAACGATTCGAAATAAAAAAAAAAAAGAGAGAGAGAAAGAGGGGAAAAAAGACGCACGAAAAATAATCGTCATTTCTCTCCGAACAATCGGTCGGATCTCGATGGGCCTAACAATTTTCTCAACGAACCTCGATTATCGATGAAACGCGCGCGCTGCTTTTAAGAGTAATATCTCGTCGAAGCAGTCGAAATTCTACGAAAAGTATATACAATTAAAAATTACAGTCGAATCTACGAGTTGAAGAATAAAATTCCGTTCCGAGAAACGGAATATAAATGTATTTTTAGAAATATGTAATAATATATACAGAGAAATATTTAGTATTTAGAATATAGAATGTATAATATGTAAAAGATATTTAATATTTAGAAATATATAAAAAAAAAGACAGGATTAATATCAACAGCAAATTACGTAAATTACTGATAGTGATAAAATGAAAGAAATTACTGATAATAAAAAGTCAGTTGTGCCCAAATTGTACGCTCGGAAAATGTATTCCATCGATATGAAATTGTCCTCAAAAACAACGATCGAGGAAGCAGACAGAGATAAAAGGGATGGTGACTGAAATCAATAGAAGGATTGTTTAGAAGCGAAGGGCGAGGAGAAAAAAAGGACGTTTGGTAATTGGAGGTAGGTCTGACGCGCGATTAGCTGCAGTCGGCGTGTTCGATCGCTTTTCTCTCTTGGTCGACATTCGTTGACCGATGAAACGGAGTGAAAAGCGTCGAACGATCCCAGGGTCGTGCAGTTTATTTTCACCTTTTGTCTCCCGTTTTATTTGCTGTTTCTTTCTTTTTCCTTTTAAGCAACAGCGAGAGCGCAGACTGATTCAATTCCTCGCGATCGCGTTTGACCAAGTATCGCGTTGTTGATAGAACGTTGGAGAGAGAGAGAGAGAGTCCTCTGTCCTCTCTGTCAAAATTCAAACGCCTGAAAGTAATTGGTCTGCGGATTATCGCTGATATTTCTTCTGCCGATTTTTATCAATTTTTATCAATACTCATTTATAATATTTCAATAATAGTCTTATAAAGAGAAAAATTGTTCTGTATATAGATTTAATTTGTGTAATTATATAATTAAAATTTAATTTTTTGTTAGTTTCTTTAGGCCTAAAATAGCTCGAAATTCTGATTTCGTGCCACTGAACTGTGTTTTAGGTCAGAAATTTACTGTTTTTACGTTCGAATGAATTCGAAGGACCGTTGCTCTTGCAAAATCTGGGAATTCTAACATTCTAACATTCTTAATGGAACTCCGTGTCACGCTTGGTTGAGAAACTAAGCTCGAGGAGACTCCAACTATACAACAATAATCGTCTCGGCAACGACAAGTTCTATTTCAACGAAAAATTTAAATCAACGAAGAAAAATCGCGCGCTCAATTTTTCTGTCCGAGTTTCAATTCTCACGATCGATCGATCCCGCGGCGCGCGATCTCGCTCGGCTCTCGCGAACGCGGGAACGTCGAAAAAGCTGGCTGGCTGGCTGGCTGGCGAAGAACCGCGGGCTCGGTAATATCGCGCAGGAAACGGGCCATCGATCGTATTTCAAAAGAGAGGAGGCCAGGCCGGGCACTCGAAAGCTGGTGGAACGCCGGCAAAGGTTGAACGCCGCGCTTAGGCGCTGCTCCAGGCCCGAAGCCAGCCGGACCAGTCGACTTGCATACCACGCCGCGGGTTCGCAGCCAAGCAGCCTCTACCTGCATTCCAACCTACCAGTCGACCTCATTCCGCCATTACACTATTTCACTCTCCCTCGACCTTCTTCGTCGAGGCTCTCTCTCTCTCCTCTCTCTATCTCGCGTCCCTTGGCGTTTCGCGCCCGGGTAAAAATGAATTTTCGAAGGACGCGCCCGGTTCACCGGGGGGGTAGATGGATAGATCGCGCGCGCTTTCGCGAAAGGTCGACGGCGGAGTCGACCACGGGTCGGCTCTCAACGCTGTTTTAACGCGGAGAAGCGAAGAAAAATGTCGGGTATTATTTTTGCTTCGTTTGGATTGTTTCGTGATAAACGGGGGAATTTGTCGGTTGATCAATTGGAATTGATTGTTAGAACATGTCAGATTAGATTGATTATGGTTGAAGAGTTTTTGTGTGCATTTTGAAATTGACTTGCTTCGTATGAATTACATGAATTTCAAACTCGTCGAGTTAAGTTCCGTCTTGATATTTTTTAAAGAACTCTTCTTTAGAAAACAACGCATTCATTGTACATTTAATAGATAAAATATATTCTCGCAAAGATATAAATTTGCACAGAGATATGATGTTATCGCGTCGATTCAAAAAAAAAAAAAAAAAAAAAGGGAATTAATTTTGCAGTGACGCATAATTTTCAGCTCGATACGTACGTTTTAATACAACGGTATATATTTGACATAATATGCACGTATAAACATACACGTGAGACATTTAATGGAAAAGTCTCGTCTTCTTCGGTCAGAGACCTCGAACGGGTCAAACAAATGGAAAGAATAAAATAATTGGCTTCTTGAAATGGAATAATGGAAGGACCAAACCGTATCCGATGTCTTTTGATTAGACGCGCTTTATACGTGAAAGGAATTTTAATACGTCGTACGAAACGACGAGGAAATAATACATAACTGGAGAGGGATTACGCTGTCGTTAAATGGCACCGTATAATATCCAATTATAAAATTGTATGAAATACCGTAGAAAGGAGGAATAGATGAACGATCCATAAGACATTATGCTTACATCTCTCTGGCTCGCTTTCTTATTCGTACACGTGCACGTTTATTCGTACTTTATTCTCGTGCCTTTCTATCGGGTTAATTCAGTTCCCCTCTTTTAATTTTTCTCTTTTTCGAAGTGGAGGTAAACTTTGGTAGCTGCGTATTCAATGAAGTACCACGAACGGATCTACCGCGGTTTTTAAGGAGCTGTGCAATTACGGAGAATCGAATAATTTCGAGAAACAAGGAGCTTATTTTTTCGACGATAGGCAAGTCTTCTTCTCCGTGCGAAGTTTTTGTGATTGATTGATCGCTAATCGTAGTGTAGGCAGTTTGTAGACTGGAGATTGTTGTGCAGTTTTCCCGTTGATGATTTGGAAAATGCAACGCAGACAGAAAATTATTTAACGGAGAGCCTAACTGGCGGCCAGCGGGCTCTTGTCCCTACTTTTCTGATCGTTAGCGCTACCCCCTCCACTGGGGCATCGATGCAGTGGAGGGGATAGCGCTAGCGAATCGCCAGTTAGCCAGCTCTGATTTATCAAATGTCGAGTATTTTATACATTTCCACACGCTACGCGTTCAATTATTCAAATTTTTGTGAATAAGAAGAAAGAGAAACTTTCACAAATCGCTGAATTTTTATACGTGCACGAACCTGCGTAACGCTAAAATATAATCATTTTTGTGTTATCTTGCCCAAGATGGAAGACAAGAAGCCAAAAAGATGAAATCGAATCGTGCATGTCGTCGTTGTAGGATTTCGATTTTGCAACGGAAGCGAAGAAGCGCGCCAGCCAAGTCCGGTCCATTTACTTCCCGCGTACGCTCTGCCATCGTTCGGCTCGCGCAAGAAACTTCTCTCTCGAGTGCTTTTTATCTCAAAACTTGCCCTCCCCCTCTGCTTCTGCCCTTTCTTCGCGTCGTGGCTTCTCGATCGCGCGGCCTTTTCTTTCTCCTTCCATCGTGAAGTTACCGCGGAGAGGAGTTAGCGGGAGGGGCAAGAGGTCGATAAGTTTCTTGCGAACGAGGGGTTGCTCGCGATTACCGTGGCTCTGCTACAATCGTCCGACTTCTTATCGGGGACCCGTGTTTTTTCATCTGGAAATCTCGAGATTCCGCATTCTTCTTTTTATCACTGAAAGTGATTTTAGCGGGGGTAACCCAAAAAATCGAGCCTCTTCAGGTGATGCAACGCTGATGCAACGAAAATTAGCGATTGGTTGATTTGGGTCACGTGATTCGTGAGGGCGCGTGGGCTAAACCTCGAGTAGAAGTGGCGTTGTCTGGTACTGAGCGATCGCGCCTGCAATTTGTTTTGTATCGATTCAAATTTTTTTTTTTTTGGGGGGGGCGATTATACGATCGATTTTGGAAAAATCTCCGTCGCGACATAAAAGCAAAGTCTCTTTCTCCACTCTCTCCCCTCCTGGAAAGATATTCCACAAATACGATATTAATCGAATTACCAAACGTCTAAACGAGACCGAAGCGCGGTCGGCCGCTTTTATCCACAGTTCCATTAACAAAAGTGGATACTCTTGGTAACGCGAGCTTCCGTTCGCCATTGTCCGCGGACGGTTGCGGCTTAACTTTCTGAAGAAGTTTCACCCCCGTCGAGCCGGGGCCAAGCGCTGTAAATTACCCCGGCAGGTTTATTAAGGCCAGCTACTTTCGTCACGGCTCCACGTCATCGGGCTCGATTCTTTCTCCCTTTCTCTCTCCCTCTATTTCGCTTCTTTTCTCCTCCTTGCAGCCCGTTTCCCTCCTTTTTTCCCCTTCATTTCGACGGATTAACTTGTTCGAGGCCGACGAAGGAATCCATTAAGTCGACAGATCGGCAACGAGGATCGCCTGATTGCCAAGGTTCCCGTCCTCTCGCAGACATTCTCGTCGATTCCGTAATCCCGATCGACGTTGATGTCACTGTTTTTTTGAATAATGATCGGCCCTCGGTCTCCTCCCTTTCTCTCGGCGGTTGTGTTTCAGAGAGTATCTCCGAGGGATGATTTCGCGGATCGTTTCATCCACCAAAAAACGATTTTTCTTTCGTTGAACATTTTCAGCTTTATCTTCTTCCGTGTTCTTACTCGGGTGTTGTTGAGACTGGTTTTTGAGGAAAGTTCGTAACACGGAATTATTGAATGTAAGAAACATTTGAATTAAGAGTGGCTAAAGATACTGACTATTGCTAAAATAATATCGCTCAATTGCACGAAGATATAAAAATATAAACATAAAAAATATAATTTCGTCTACACAAAAACACGTAATTTTTGAGTTCCATAAAAGTACAATTTTTATATTCCCGTGACAATTAAAATGGACAAAAGACGTATTTTTCTTTGATTCGAAAGACACATCGGTTCAAAAAAAAAAAAAAAACAGACATTGCTGAATTTCATTCGCAATTCAGAAACTGATGCTCGAAACAACGGAATGAAATTTAGCTCGACGAGATTTTATTCATCTGTCCGATGAAATAAAAATATCTTTCGCGAGATCAGTTTTCAGACGACGGAATATCCCTGCTAGGAGAAATACTCTACCGCCCGAGAAATTCCAATCCCCCGGTTCCAAATATTTTTCTCTCATTCTCGCCGATCTCTGTCTGCAAATTTCGTAACAATCCATTCCCCGAGCGATCCACCTGCGTAATCCGCTCTTAACGTTAATTCTCTCGCATTCCGTTCCGCGCCGTTATCAGCTCATCTTCCTTCCAACAAGTGCGCAACGGGGATTTCTCCTTCGAAAGAAGAGGAAGGCGAGGCATCCGATCGCGCGATCAGCCCGATAGTTTCGAGCCTGGTTTTATCGGGCCCGCGTAATATAGAGGAGTTAATATTCGCGTTAATTCACTCGGGGGTTAGGGCTTATACGCACGTGAAGGTATACAACGACGCCGCGCGAGAATCAGCGCGAGGGTAATCGGGAAGCTCGTTCGGTTCGTCCGTTCGATACGAATTTAATTTCAGTGAAGATTCGACTTGTTCATAAATTCCTTAACGAGCACCGATCGGAACAGATACGTGATCACGGAACTGCTTCAGAGCGACCTGCACAAGATCATCGTCAGCCCTCAGCATCTCAGCCCCGACCACATCAAGGTCTTCCTGTACCAGATCCTCCGAGGTGAGTTCACTTTTTCTTTTACCTTGTTCGCAGTTGCATTTCTTTTATAGAAGTTGCATTTGATAAGATTTGTTTTTGTCGTTTTTTCGTGTTTTCGTGCGCGAACGTCTCGGAAAGTTTTGCGAATTTTTAACTTGAAAATTCGAGATTTTCGCAAATTTCGAGTTTTTATATTTCGTGGATTTCGATTATGGTAGCTGTTCTATGTTTCCTTGTCCAATTGCACGGATATTAAACAGCGCGTTTGTCACTTGTACTTTGACGAGTCAAATTCTGCCCAAATCGGAATTGGTCGTGAGTTGAAAGACAATCGAAGAGAAACTTTTTAATAAAGAAAAATATTGTAAATTATATTATATCGTATTACATATTCTACATAAATGTTGTAAATTGCATTTAACGATATTTCCTTTCGTCCAATCAACCGTGAATCACTGGACTCGAGACTCAAACTGGATTCTTAATTGAAAGAGTTTGGCCAATTTTGCAAATCGTTTCTTTTGTCTTGTTACAAGAAAAAACATCCGTAAATTGACAGAATTTGATGCAAAAATGCACTTTTTCTTTTTGATCGTTTTGATCTCTCGAGTGCGATCTACGCAAGTTCGTCCGGTCCGTTGTTGCGCGAAAAATCGACGGGAATTTCGCGATACGCATGCGGCGCGGCATGCAGATCCGTTCGGGTTCGGACGTGTGTGTAGAGCTGCAGTCTCGCAGGAAATTGACTCGTGACTAACGAACCGAGAAGGTTCGCGGAGTCCCGACAAAATGGCCTCCACGCGCAACGCTCCCCTCTGCTACCTGTTTCTGTCGATTAGAGCGTTCGAACAGCAGGCTGGACGTGACGCGCGCTCGTAAAAATCGCGAAACGAAACGAAAAACTGCGTCTGTTCGTTCTACAGACGATACGACTTCCTGTTTCGATATCGTGAAACTCAGCTGTCCGATCGAAACAACCGTACTGAGTTTTGTGTAGCTTTGTCAATTTCGTGCGTATTTTGTATAGTTTGAGTTGCAAAGTATATAGATAAGTTCGTGAAAATTGTTCGTGAGTAGTTGCAAGTAGATAATTAATGATTAATGATTGATAGCACGGTAGATAATTAATGATTAATAATTGATAGTATAGTAGATAATTAATGATCAATAATTGATAGTATAGTAGATCATTAATGACTAATAATTGACAATATAGTAAATAATTGATGATTAATAATTGATAATATAGTAGATGATCAATGACTAATAATTGATACTATAGTAGATGATCAATGACTAATAATTGATAGTATAGTAGATGATTAATGACTAATAATTGATAGTATAGTAGACGATTAATGACTAATAATTGATAGTATAGTAGATGATTAATGACTAATAATTGATAGTATAGTAGATGATTAATGACTAATAATTAATTGATAGTAGATAATTGATGACTAATAATTGATGACTAATAAGTGACAGCATAGTAGATAATTTATGATTAATAATTGATAGTATAATATATAATTAATGATCAATAATTGATAGTATAGTAGATGATCAATGACTAATATTTGATAATATAGTAAATAATTAATGACTAATAATTGATAAATATAGTAGATAATCAATAATTGATAGTATAGTAAATAATTGATAATTTATAATTAATAGTATGGTAGATAATTAATGATCAATAATTGATAGTCATTGAGAAACGGAAATATGACAGGTGAAGTATAATAATATGTAGATGATAATTTCAACGTTATTTAAACGTACCGATAATAATCGAAAATATGGAATGTATCGTATTATACAATAATAATGCGAAAGAGTTGTATTCATAACGAAATTAAAAAATACGAAAAGGAAAATTCAGTTATACTCAATATGAAAATTCTTGGAAACGTTTGTTGATCGATTGATTAAACGAAACTCAGCTCGGTTGACGGTAGTTGGCTGTTGAAATCCACGGTCTGTGTGCTCTCCCGTTAGCGAAAATTCGAACGACACGCGGTTCGATTCACGCGAACTTTGACTGATCCAATTACACTATTCGGTTCAACGAGACAGGACTCTCTCTTTGAATCATCCTGGAATCAAAGCTGAAGTTCGTGTAGAGCCGAAACAATTCCATGCAGGGAATGATAGGCGCTTTGATGACGGAGAACGATGGTTGTTATTCTCAGGTACAACTAGCCCTCGAGTTCTAAGTTCTTCGAGCGTTAAAACAATCATCCCCCGTGTGTTATCGAGAAGAATGTTCGAGATTGTTTTCTACGAAACAAAATTGCTCGTCTCAAAAGATTTTGTGCTGTCTGTATAAATTGGCACGTGTGTTGAAATGTTCCTCGTTTTTTAATTTAACCAGCGTTATTTCCATTTGAGAAGAAGAAAGTTGTTGTGAAATAAATATCTGTAGTGGCTAAAGTATTCGAACATTTGTATGCATGTATGTAGTATATTATATATATATATTAAAGAAGAAGCAATTTGTTGTAAATTACACGTGAATTAGTGATTCACGAAAGAGCACGTTGAATAACATGAGCTTTAACGAGTTTCTCAAAAGCCAAACTGACCAGCTACATTTTTAACAAAGTGGCCAATTTTATTGTACAAATAATAATTGACATCAAGAAACGAAGGATATTTAATTTCGCCTCAATTTAATTATTCCTTACGTATCAAGGTATAAAGTTTATGAATTACAACAGTCATTGAATTCCTGATGCACTCCGATGTGCTTATATTATATTTGTAATATATTTTGCAGCAACTACATTTTTCATTTTCGTTTAAAAATCACTTGCATCTCAACACGCACTCTCAGAATTGAACGATCGTTCTTTCCAAAGAATTAGCCGACAACGAGACAAGTGTGCTCTGTTTAATCGATCGAAATGACCATTCTTTCTCCGAGATTTCTTCGAAATCCTTCTTCTTCTTCTTCTTCTTCTTCTTCTTATTCGAATAACAAACCCTCGACGAGCAAGAGGCGAGGAAAATCCGCGAAAGACAATCGAAAGTTGTCGAAGGATCAGAGCAATATCGAGTATATATCCTAAAGAGTTAATTAAGCCGCCATCGCCTCGCCGATCGTTGCTCTTGAAAAGCAACCGAGTTCCACGCGAACTTGTTCGCGGCAGAAAACTCCGAAACTGCGAAAACGATATCGATTCTCTCTCGCTGGAACTCGAACGGAGATATCCATTGTCGGGGATGAGCTTTATTCGAGCGTGGATTTCACAAGCGATCGTTCAAGAACAACAAGAAACTCTCGAGGAACCGGAGCAGGGGGTGAGGTGGCGCAGAGCGGCAAGTTTCTTTTCGCCGTGTTGTTCAAAGAGAATGGCGAAACAAAAGAAAACGGGAGGAGAAGTAAATCCGAATGATTCACTGAATCACGCAGCGTGGAAAAATCGAAGGAGAAAACTCCGTGGATAAAACTTCTTGTGAAAATCTACATTGTATTGCTCGGGGCGTTTCGAATCGGGGAGGAAGAGTAAACAGGATCGTTTCTATTCATCCCTTGGGATCATCTCTGGGATATCCTACGTGAGGTTACCAACCGGTGGTTCTGTCTCTCCCGTCCCGACGCGTCGAATTACTCGGCCATCTTTCACTGTGACCTGTCTGTCGAGTCACTGTCTCCCTCTACTTTCCCTCGCTCGCCGTCAGCGCTCAAGATTTCACTGCGCTCGCCTGTGGATAAAAGAACCACCCGTCTCTCCGGATAGTGTTACCTTTTATTAAAAATTTGCCGATAATGATAATTTACTATGCAGATGGTGACAAAATGGAACTTGCAAGTGGAAAAATTAGAATGGTTACGTTTGTTGGTTTTCTGACTTTATCACTGAAAGTGATCTTAGCGGGGGTTGCCCAGAAAATCGGGCCTCTTCAGGTGCAACGCCGATGCAACGAAAATTAGCGATTGGTTGATTCGGGTCACGTGATTCGCGAGGGGGCGTGGCGCAGACCTCGAGTGGGAAGGGCGTTGTCTGGTACAAGTCGTGCAGTTTTTTTTATATTATTTGACGATATATTAAGGTGACTTATGTTGAGAGAAGTTGGAATTTTAACGAAGAGTTATAAACATTCGAAAATAGTATTAAACATTCTATAGACGATGATAAATTGCGTAGGTTTTGGAGAAATCGGTGATAAATCGGTTACTCCGTAAACTTTCTTTCAAGCATCACAATAATGAGTTGCGATAAATATATATTTTGATTTTGATATGTAGACTTTTTGACGAAAAATTAAAATATATATTTTTTTTGCAACGCAAAATATGATATGATTTAGTACGTATGTGTCTTTATTTTCTCGATATCAAAAATCTCGTGATTTTTCCACGCATTTTCCTTGGTCGTTGGTGTACGAGACGATAATAATTGTTATCAAGAGCTCGGCGAGTCGTCAACTCTCTTCCACGCTATATATTGCAGTCGACCAGGCCACGATATATTCTCTCATTTGTTTCTGCTTCATTGTTAACGCTAAATCCACTTCTCATTTGAAAGTCCAACTACCGCCGGAGCTTTCCAAGGCGTTTCTTGCGGCCTCGCCGAGCTAAACGATCCATCTCACTTTCTGTCCGCCTCACTCTTTCACCAATTTTTTCTCGCTTCTTTTTATCCTGTTTTTTCATTTTTTTTTTTTTCTCCGTTCTCGACTGAATTATGATTTTCACTCGTTCCTGTCCGCGATTTTATCGTGGTTTATTCCGTGGTTTATCCGTCTTGATTGTTTCGCCAAATTTGTAAACTACAAGGTTGTTTCGTTACCAGAGTTGAGTAAATTCTTTTTACTTTTATTCGAAAGAAACGGATAGCTGTTTGGAACGATGGATCGTTTCTACTAACTCGTCATTTGTAACTTTAATTCTTAACCTTATGTTGCTCTTGCTCTTGCAAATCAGTCGAGAGAACAAGTATAGAATATTTAAAATATTTAACGCAAAATAATAATGAGACGGTTGCTCGTTCGAATGAACTGACACGTGACTGTTTCAAGATAATATCGGTCCAGAATAAGACGATATATTATTCAGATATTAATTCAATTGAGATCTTTCAAAGTGTTGAAAAGAGGAAATAAATTGCGTTCCTCGCCCCGATGAAACGATATTGAATGAGGAGCATCGAGTTTTAAAGTTTCAGTCAGAAATTAATTCTGCGTATTGAAATCGCAAGAGAAACGACACTGTGTCCCCGTTCATTCGTTCCGGTTCTACGCCTTTGTGTATTATTTCAGCCAATGAAACGAAATGTCGGAACCGGGGATGTAATGCGGAAATAAAGTTCGATAAAAAAATTCATTCGGTCCGTAAGAGTGTCCGTGAAGATGAAACGCAGAAGAGATAAAATCGAGTGAAACAACGCAACAATAATTATTAACCATCTCACTGATAAAAGAGATCTCAAGAGTTTCTCAAGATATTCAAGAACTTGGAAAACTTGAATCAAGGTTTTTTAAATATATTTAAAAACAAAAAGTTTCTTTACAAAACGGTATACACCACTAAATTCATCGTTAGAGAATACTGATTTCGTCGATTTACACAAAAACGGGGTATATCTTCGTTAATTTCTGAGATATTTGGCAAAATATGTTTCGCATCCCCAACTTTGAGGGTAATTTTCACCCCTTCAACATCGACTATTAAAAAAAAACTACACGACTTGTACGATTCGTCTCACTGAAAGGTTCAATCAGAATCAAGTGTTCTGACTAGGAAATGAACATTTGAATCGATAGAAAACAAATTACAGGCGCGAACGCTCGGTACCAGACAATGCCACTCCTACTAGAGGTTTACGCCATGCCTCCTCGCGAATCACGTGACCCGAATCAACCAATCGCTAATTTTCGTTGCATCAGCGTTGCACCTGAAGAAACCCGATTTTCTTTTAGTGATTAAAAAAAAAAAAAAAAATACGTTTAAAAACTACAAATTTTATCAAAATGGGCGATTCCGACTTGGGTATATTTCCTTGTCAGTGGAGAGTTTCCATCCACTCGAGAAAGAAAAGGAGAGAGGAGCCGGGCTCTCGCTCGTTTCCACGAATTCGCAGTGTTCCTCTCATTTTCCTTCGGCGCTCTATCTGTCAGGGACACGGTGCTCGACTTTTCACGGCGGCGGGACTTGTGACAGGTGAAATTTTCAGCAGAAATGGAAACGCGTAACAAAAGTCGAATTCTTTCGTTCGTTTTCCCAGCGGGAACGGCGTTTCCGTGTAATTAAATCGAACCGGATGTATCGGCGCGCGAACAGCGAGCGTAGAGGCGAGGGCAAGAATCGCTTTAAATCAATCAGATCGTTCGCGCAATCGGAAGTGAAATAGTCCGTATCAAACGTATTAATTTCTCTCTATCTTTCTCTCTTCGTTTCTCTTTCGTCGTCTTTTTCTTCCTCTATCGCTGTCTTTGTCTTTTTCTTTCGTTTTTGTGTTTGCTTTTCGCTGGCGTCTCGTTCGGTTCGATCGATGTGGCGAAAATAAACGGACAAAAACCGGAACAATTCCGGATCAAAGAGGGAATCGCGGGAACGATATTGAATAATGGAAACTTTCAGTGTGATTTTTACACAGGCGTTGCGATAAATAGTTATGTTATAATCTAAAGATTTGAATGTTTTTTTTTTGGCTTGACAGGAAGTTTTAGAATTTTATTAATTTTCTTAAATTCCGACGTACAAAAAGAGGAATTTCTGAGGGATTGAGTTGAAGTTGATTCGAGAGAATTGTTCAAATTCTTAAAGTTAAATAATTTTGGTCGCGAATTGACAGAAAACACTTGGAAAATTGATATTTCCAGTGGTCTTTCATTTAACGTAAACTCCTTCCCAGCGTCTTTCTTTTTCCAAAAATTTTGAAACAGACTGCAATTTTCGAACAATTAAATTACTTAAATTAATAAACGATTAAATCATGTAAATTGACAGCTGTCAATCTCCGCAGGTCGTCGTGTAAGATAAATTTAAACCTTTCATGCTCCGTATTCCTTATTTAAATTCAAGTATCGTTAAAAATCTAACCTTCGTGGCGTCGTGGTTATTGATAACAGTCGATTGATAACGCGAGGAGAAACAGCCGAAAAACGCGAGACTCGGAAATTAAATCCACGTCGGACAATTAAACGCGGTATTCGCGAATACATTTTCGCGAACGAGCTCCACCAGAGACGAAACGATGGCGCGCCGATCAACCCCCTTTTCAAACGGAAATTCCACGGAGGGACGGCGGAGCTTGCCGCGGAAAGGGAGTAACGACACCACTCGTGTCTGTCCTTCGACAGAGAACCCTTTTATCCCGCTGAGAGAATCAAAGTCGCGTCTCAGCGTGGATCAAAACCAGGAAATTTCCTTCTCACCGCCCTTCGATATGTTTGCGACGCGTCTTTCGCCACCCTTAACCACCACCACCACCCTCTTCTTTCTTCCATCCCCTGCGAATTATTCCTCGAGGTTTTTTTTCTTCCCTTTTATCGAAGCATTCTTCTGAAATTTGTCGTTCATCTCCGAGACAAGGGTAAAATATCCGAAACGAGTTTTCTGTAGGTACGTATCCTGACGTTTGATCGATGAAACAAATTTCCACGTAGTCTCTGGTTTTTTAATTACGATCGCAAAGACGTTGATCCAATTGAAATTGAAATATCGTAATTAGAGTTATCTTTTCGCGCAAGTGGATCGACATTTTGAAATTAATCAACGAGACATTGTACGATTCCGTTTGAAAGGACTGAAAATTTTCAATCGTGTCTCGTTTTGTGTTATTTGTCATTTTGCAATGTTGTTTTTTTTTTGCGATATTGTCGATTATTTGTGCTCGGTTGTCGAGCCATTTAAATGTCGAGCCATTTTTTGCAACTAGAATAATTAATTGTAGAATATCGATCGTCTCGAACAGAAGAAAATATTTGAATTGTCGAGGAAGTGTGAAGGGAAAATTCGAAGAAAGAATAAAGTACAGGTCGAGTAACTGTTCAATTCTTTGAACTCTATCGGAGTTGTGCATGAATTTGACATGATGTCAAATTGACAACTTGAAAGAATACTAAAAAATAAAGTACAAATTTCGTACAAATTTGTAGAAAAATTTCCAGTCGTAACAATGTTCGAGCAATTTGTACAAAAATTCGCGCGGTTATTTCACAAATATTAGGTGCCGAATTGTTTGAACAAATGCCAGAATAAATTACATCGATATACACCTTTTGTCCCTTTATCTCTCGTATTTCCCTGATAAGTGGACCATCCGAGGCACAATAGCGCGCGTTTAACGCCTCGGAACGTCAAGAACAATGGTGGTAAATGATACAACCCCTAAACGTGTTCCACGAAATTATGATATTCATTTACTCGTTCAAAAAAAAAAAATCTGACGAAAAGCAGCGCGACTCTTCTCCACGATTCCTCGAGAAAATCGATCGACGAAAAAGAAGAGAAAAGGAGACGCGTGTCTTCCCTCCCCCGCGTTCTCTTCAAACAGAGAGAATCGTCGTGTAATTATTTTGAAAAAGTGCAACTTTGTCCATCCTCCTCCCTCCCCCTTTCGTCGTTCTTCGGTCGTTGAAGAATCCCGAGTTAATTAAACTCGCGGCCCGGCTCTCTTTTCTCAAAGCGGCCGCTGCTCGAAAGCATCGCTCGGGAAAAAAAAGATCTTACTCTTTTAAAACTGTCGCGCGCGATTTCTCTCTCTCTCTTCCACGCGCCTCCTCTTCAGCAACCCCCGGCGACGCGACGCGCCACGCGTGTCTACATCATCCCCTCTTTCATCGGGTTCGCGGTTTCCCTCCTTCTCTTTCGCTTCTGTCTTCTTCGCCGCGGCGTCGCGCGGAGATATGCAAATAACGGGGGACACGCGTGGAAGGCGGAATTTTCGTGGATGGAACGCAGCCACCGTAGCGAGTAATAATTATTATCGACCCTGCGGCGGGGCCACGTTCTCCGCTGGCACGCGGGGAGGACAGTCGTTGGGCGAGATGACGATGACTTTGTGGATGTTGTTCGCGTTTCGTAATTTTCTAGTAACCGTGCCCAATGCACGAGTGATTACGTAATGATGTAACATTACGTGATATTACTGTTGTAATATAATTGTAGCACGTAAATAATTTGCATAGTCAAATAATTTAATGTTTTTTCAATCAGAGGACGGAAGCTTGAGATGGTGTTGTTTTGTATTCTTTGCTGGTTTCACTTTAGCGAGCAAATTGTTACGTAATAGTATAATGTAATTATATGTTACTATTATTGTTGCAATATTATCATCTGTATGGTAATTTTCTAATCAGTGATATCGAAAAAGTGAGATAATTTGATAGTCTTTGATGATTTTTGTAAGTTTCTCAATCTTCCTGGACGACGTTCCAATACTCGACGATATTAGTGAATAGATGGAAAAATGAAGTATATTTTTCTTTGTAACAAGAGATTTTCTATATTGAATAGATATAAATGCTGAAGTAATTTGTTTTAACATTTTTCTGGTTATAACCAAATCTTCGGTGTACTTCTTACTATTTGTCTTCTTCTTTACGTAAAGATGATGAATATTAAAGTTCTATCAAAATTTTGCCAACGTGTTGATAGTATTTTCATAATTGCAACACATTTCAACTCTAAATTACAATCAGCAGGTAATAATTATTACAATATGAATTGATCATGTTATATCGTTATATTATACACGAGGGAATTTGTTGAACTTCTCACCACTAAATTGCTCAGAAACACAAACAGATTTACGCAGATTATTTCAATGTTGTTACATATTATTTGTTCTCTTTTCCCGCGTTTAAAACGTCGCTTTAAATTGTAAATTTCTGCAGGATTTTTCTTTCCTTTTTCTCATGAGAGATCGTCGAGTGAGTAGGTTAATGGCGCGGTGTGAAATACCGTTGGACACGCCAAGTCTAGGCTGCCAAGATTCCTGTTTCTCAAATTTCGTGTGTCACGACGATGCTGACTCAGAGTCACGATTTTTTCTTTTTTTTTTTTTTTTTTTTTTTTTTTTTTTTTTTTTTTTTGAGAACGGAGTCACGCTTTCTGAACAAAGAGCAGGGGAAAAGGAGAACTGGGTCGCGTAGATTTAATGCGCCGTTTAACGGGCACGTTTAACAAAGAGCAACTAAGAATTTGTCTGACGAGTATGGAGCGAAATTAGATTGTCCGATAGTTCTCTCGGTACTCTGGGACTACCTTCGCCTTGCTCGAGGAATTCCTCGAGACGAGTTAAATTAAATGTGCCTCCCAGCCTCGGATCAAGTGCATCACGTACTTGGTTGATTAAACTTTATAGCCAGCCAAATGTATACGCGTGTAATCTCCAAATGATTGAACCAAATCTCTCTATTTTCTTTTTTTTTTTTGAAAGTGACTTTAGCGGGGGTAACCCAGAAAATCGGATCTCTTCAGATGCAACGAAAATTAGCGATTGGTTGATTTGGGTCACGTGATTCGCAAGGGGGCGTGGCGTAGACCTCGAGAGTGGCGTTATCTAGTACAGTTTTTTCGTTTTATATTTGCTGTAATTCTTCTTAGCTAGCTAGTAGGGTAAACAAGTAAGAAATGAAATTTAAAATATTTTTAAAAGTTCTTTCGGTGTCGATATTTTTGAACGTTCGTAAAAATTATAGTTCCCCCAACGTGATGAAAAAAAAAAAAAGAAATTTCAGAACAATTCCAATGATATCGCATTAATCACGTTGCAATGTTTTAAATTTTAATTTTTCGCCGTGTAATTTAGCTACGATTGATTATTCTCTCGTGCCACTTCAATTTTGCAATCATAATTACATGGTCGCAAATTTAAATTCTTATACGATACAAATAATGTAATAATACGTATCGTACGAGTGGAACATATTCCATCCAATTCCGAGAAAAACGAGATTGCTGAACCTCGACGTTTCGTTCTCGAGCGATTCAATCTTCAACTATGCTTCTTTCAACCGAGTCAGCCGAGTCAACTGAGTAATTTCAGTGTCAACCCCGTAGATCTCGAGGAGAACGAGTTCCCTTTCACCGAGAGAGCCCGAATAATTTCTCGTGGAGAACGCGACACGTCGATTTTTTTCGAGGGAAGCCGTGTTTCGCCCGTGGAAAACATCAGGAACAGCCACATACGGAATAGAACTGCGATAAATTAACGCGCCGGTATCTGGCGTTGGTTCCTTCTCCCTTTCGCGACCCTCCTGCTGCTCGACGACGATTTCGTTTCACCCCGAGTGCCACGGACAGCTCTCGTAAAGAGGATCGATCGCGCAAAACCCCTCCTCTCCTTCTCTCTCTCTACTTCTGCCTCTCCCTCTCCCTCTCCCTCTCTCTCTCTCTCTCTCTCTCTTGGTATTTCCACCCTTCGGTGGAAATGCTCGATCGATGAACGGAGTTTAGCCGTCGTCGATTGCCATCGAGATGGGGAGGAGGAGCATAACCGAATATTTTCAACGTTCTGCACTTTTGCTCGAGTCGATCGAGATGCCACGGATGATGAAACTCGATCGTTAATGTTGCAAGCGAGGCCTTTAATTTGGCCGGAATTAACGCGATCCCTAATCGTCGATAGGGAAATGGAAAGTATTACGCGTCATCGCGATTTACAGTCATCGCGTGAGCTGGATTTTTGCACACTTTGAAATTTTTGTTGCAAACCGTGGACTTTGTACGTATTATGTAATATTACGGATCGACGCAACCAACAACATATTAAGTCGTTTTCTTCAAATTTAATAAACATCTAGTGACAATAACTTAAGTTATTGTAACATTAATTATATTGCACATGATATAGTAGATTATATCATTTGAATTAAAACTGTATCAACTTTTAAATAAAATAATATTTCCACGGTATCGAAAAACGAAATTACCCCTAATCGCCGTCGAAATTAATTCGCAACAAAGAGGAGAAGCGAAAGCAACGACGCGAACTAAAAACCCTAGCTGTCTCCGCCCCCTTTCCACCCGCTTGCCGAAAGTACGCAAGTCGACGCGTTAATACATCATCCCGGTTGTCCATAGTTTTGTTTCTCTTTCGACCGGTAGTTTTCGAGGGTAATTTGTCACCGTGGTGGTCCCGTTGTTGGCGCGTGTCGCGCCAGGATGCGCCCAGGAATCGGGATACAAGGGAGGAGGAGACGCGACGCGGTGAACGATACCGACTTTCGCCGCCCTCCCCCGCGAGAGGCATCGCCGCTCGGCGAATAATTACACGCGCTCGGACGAAGATGCTTCTCCGAATAATAATCCCGTGGCGTTCCTTTCACTCCTGTCGTTTTGATGAACAGCCCCCTTTATCCAGATCGGTGCGTGAATTTTCCTCTGAGTCGAAGAAGAATCGTCGTGTCGCGATTATTTGGAATCGGAGAATTCTTTAGGCTCGTAAACCTTGCGCGACCTTTTTCCTTTTGAAATTTCGCGGGAGCCCTCGTTGTGAACAAAATTCCGTGCGAAAACGCGAAGTGATTTCCAACGAAGGAAGAGAATATTGATGGAAAGAGAATTTGATTGCTGCTGAAAATACACATCGTGTCCCACCGAGATGTACATTCCATATGCATTAGGATGCATAATACTAAATATGTATAAGTTTAATAATAACTAACAATGCTAGATATACATAATTATATATAAACGCAGCTAAATATGCTAGAATATATACCAAAAGTGTACTAAAATACGTATTAGTATATAATACGCGTATATTTGTGATACGTATGTAAACATGAAGTATTACATAATGTGCAGTATATAATAATATATATAAAATACCACGTATGCAATATATACACATCTGTAAATTAATTATTATTACACGATGAAATTCACAGTGAAACGAGATAAAATGAATAGATCGTGACAAATCAACAACAAAGAAAAGAAAAAAGGCGATGGATTCTGAAGGAAGGAGCGAGAATTGGGAGCAGTTTCGAGGTTGACGGAAAATTGGCAAGTCGGTTGCGAGCAGGTGGCGGCGCGGAAAAGCGCGTGTCGCGCGTCAGATGGATCTGGGACTCGGTGAAGCCCCAGAGTCGGGTTAATTCGAGACACGGGGAACGAGAAGAAAACACGGAGACTGGAGACACGGCTAGACGCTGGTAGCGCGAGAGTAGATCGCACGGATAATAAACTCTGAAACGCAGGAACATTTCTCGACTTGTTAACTACGCTCTTATAAGATTTGCATTAATTTTCGCTTCTAACGCGATCGCCAACACGTTAAGCCCTCTGCCTTGCCTGCTAGCTGTTTGCCCGCGAGAGCGAGCTTGCGCCATTAATTCCTGGATAAAACGAAACGAAACGAAACAAGAGTTGTCGAAGATTTGAACGTTCGTCGATATATATATATATATATTTAATATAAACAATTGTTGGAACGCGAGGTTGAAGAAAGAAATCCCGAATGAGAAAAACTGTTACTTAAAAATTCAGAATTCTTTTCCCAAGGCAAAAGAATTTCCACGCATACGTGTACAATTTTTTACACCGTGCTTACGAATGAAATTTCTTTCTGTCTAAATTTTTAATCTTGGCTGTCATTTACTCTATTATCAATTAACAGCACCGATCAAATTTTTTAAATTCATTTATTCGCTCGTAGTCTTCGTTCAACTTTATCTTCGTCGTGCATTAAACGACGCGCGTTTGCGCGGCAGTTAAAATTCTGCCAAGCAGAAAACGACTTTAACCAGCTGTTAAAGTGACTCTAGTCGCAGTTTCCCCGACATCGATCTGGAAAAGTACAGGGGTGAGAAAACCGTAGGCGGATATCTTCAATCACCCTCGATTGAAACTTCCGCGAAATCGAGCAGCTGTCGCGTCAAATGCGAGGGAAGATCCCCCGACGATCTTCACTTCCGTCAACTTCCGTTTGTTTTTCTCTCGACTGTGAAGGGGTTGGAAAGAAATCGCGGAGGAAACTAACATCCTCTAGCTTGGAACTTTCCTTCCTTCGGCGATTCTACGAGGAAAATTAGCAATCTCTGAAACGAAAGCACTGTTCATTTTCAAGACCTCCGTCAGGAAAAGTTGATTCTATTCTCTCGAGGAGAACTTGAACAATTACGAAATTGGAGCGGCGATACATTTGAGAATTAAAGTATATACGCGCGACTGAAATGTCGATTTCTCGAAATGTCGCGCGACTCTTCAGTCTGCTGTTTGTCCCCTGAATTCGACGCTGATTGATTATCCCTTGATTGCTCGTTGGAATTACAAAGGATCCAAAATTCCGATAAAAGAACAGGTCAAGAATAAAGTTAACGGTGGAACAATGTGACTTCAGATTTTCTTAAAAGATATTTTCTTTGAATTACCGTCATTTAAATTTTCCTTTGCCTTTCTCACCTCGAACTTGCGTCGAGAACCTAACCCAACAGAAGAAATCGACGACGGCGGTTTCGGACCGATCCCTCCGCTCGATATCGAGAACGTTCTCACGGGAGGACAGCGTCGCGTCGTTTCGGCACGTTCGAACGTTCCCACCCGGTAGAAGGTTGCGCGTGAAGAGCCCCGGACAGATAGAGCAGCGTGGTCGCTGTTCGCCTCATGACTGGTCCGAAACCAGTCCTGCCACCGCCCATCCGTGACCCCAGACCCCGTCATCCGGTCGGTTTGCTCGCCGTGGCTTCTCCTCCCCGCCTCGACTCGCTTTAACTAACCTCTTCTTCTTCGCTGCTTCCTCTCCTATCGCGCGCGCCTCCACGCTCCCTCGGCTGGCTGTCCTCCTCCATCGATGTTTTAATTAAGCCGATCCTTGTCCGATAGGACAGACTGTCGCCCTGTCTTTTCTCTCTCTCTCTCTCGCTCGCTCTTGTTTACTCTGCGTGTTCTTTCCTTTCGAAACCGGAAGTCTGAAAGTTATTTCGTTTGGAGACTCGTGTCTTCGGAGGACGTGGTGGTTTCGCTTCCTCTTCTCTTTCGTGGGTTAGCGTCGGTGGTTTTCGAAAACAAAACACGCTCGTTGGACGTTGCAGATTTTTGATTCTCGTCACGAACGATTCCTTCTTCGTTTTGCTCTTTCAAATAATTTCTTTGTTGAGCGATGTTTGATGATCGTGAAAGAAAAGGACGTTAGAGTTGCAAAATCGTGACGTTTTTTGTTCCTCGGAAAATGAAGGACTTTGTCTCGTCGGAAAAGTTGCAAAATTCTTGCAAATTTCTATAGTAACGATCACTAATAATTTTTTTACCGACTAATTATTATAATTTATTCTGTTCTGTTCCTTCAACTACAGAAGCTTTAAATGCACATCTTCTTCCACTTATTAAACACAAAAGAAGTTACGAAAAGTCGATCCCCGAAAAAAAAAAAAAGAACAAAATGATATTACACAGGGTTGAAGAAAAAGATCTCGCAAATTCGAGCAGTCTCGCGTCTAACAGTTCCTCGCGTTTTAATTAAAGGGCCGGGCGGATGCCTCGACTTCTCTCGCGAGAATCGCGAGATCGCGATGTTCGAATGCTCGCGATGCTCGCCGCGTTAACGTTTCAGGCCCCGGCTAGTTTCCCTTTTTGATTCTCCGCCGCGCGGCGAAAGGGAGAGGAGGGAGAGAAAAACTGGCGACAAAACTTCGCAATGGTAACGCGGCCTTTCAGCGGCCGCCAGCCGCGAAGCGCGAAATAATGCGGCGGGTTTCGCTCGTGGCCTCTCGGTTCCTTCGTTTTCTCTCGTCTGGACTCGTTATGTTCTTAGCGCGTCGATTTAATTAAAGAAATATCCCTTCGTCGAGAGCAGCGAGAACCCGGTCGATCGCGTAGCTTTCACTGGGAGAGAATTTTGAAAAAATTACCTTTGTCAAAATTAATGTTAAAACAAAATCGACGAGAAAGAGAAAGAAGAGGATTTCAAAGTTATTCCGAGATTTGTCACGTTATTAACATTAATTGATGCGAATTCGTCTCTATTTAATCAGAGTCTGCAGATTAAGAGAAGCAACGCGGAATCGCAGACCTGTCTGGCTGTCTGACCCGTGACAGGGACACTCCACTTGCTAGTGATTCGAATCAACGAACGCGCGAAGGAATCTCCGCGAGGACGAATAACTCAAAGTGTTTTGGATCCGTAAAAGAGATTTGCTTTGCGTATTGTTCCAACTTAATATACAGCGTGCGTATATATTACGATACGCTAATAACATACTAGAAAACTGAATCGACACTTTGGTCGTAAAAATAAGTAAAAGTAGACTTTGGTCGATTGAACTAGTTTGAAAATTATTAAATAAGAATGTGCAAAATTTTGACGAGCTTGAACAATTCTGTTGAAATTATTTACGTATTGATTTAATAAGTTTGAGAAATTCGGGATTCCAGATTTAAAACTAGAATTTGCAAATTCTTACTTGAAATTGTAATGAAAATGAAAGCGAAATGTTGCTCAAAGTTCAAGTTATCGACGTAATTTCGAGAAAAAGTAACTCAGAAAATATCACTCGCCATCGACGAATGCTACGAACAATTTATTTACTGTCAGAAATATTTTCGCGGGCAATGAAACGGGGAAAATTTGAGTTTCATCGGCGAGCGATCAATCGAACAGACATTCGGAATTACGAAGGCGAAACAACGGCCACGTAGTCACGTGAACTCGTTAACATCGAATTATACGTCGTTGTTCACACGTCCTTCTACGGATCGACCAGATTTTATTTTTATTGGCGTTTTTCTCTCTTTTCCTTCTATTTTCTCCCTCCCCTCTCCTTTCTTTTTCCTCTGTTTTTCCATCGCGTCCCACGTGCCTCGACACGTTCTCCGCTGCGATTACTCTTTATTCCGCTCTGCTCGACCACTTGATACGCGTGCACTCGTATTCGGCAAATGATACAGCCGTTTCGTTCGACACTCGATAACACGCGCGAATCAACCTTCGATTATTTCCTTTCTTCCTTTTGCATCTACTTTTTAACTTTCTCTCGTTGTTCAATTAAACTGCGCGTGCAACGGGAAAGAGAAAGCTCGACAAACGTTGCGCCTCAGAGGCAATTCGACGATGAAGAAAGGAAAAAAGAAATCGTGGATTATTCGTCGATACGGTAATTTAAATTTGTTTTTATTAATCGTTGAACTCCAGTTGAACGTTAATAGAACGAGAGCCTCATGTTTTTTTCTTCCCGCGTGTAACGTGAATTTAACGTATTTTTATCGTATTTTTATTAAATTTCATCAATTCGTCTCGTTAACGAATGGCTGACACTTATTTATTTATCGGTCGTTCGTTAGTTTCGCCATCGAGCGAAAAGAGTACTCGCGGAGGAGTATTTACCAGGGACAATGAAACAAAAGTTACCTCGCTGTTTCGTCTCTCCGAATGTAAAAGTAATTCCCAATGAGAATTATCAAAATAATAATAATAATAATAATAACAGTACAAAATTTAGGACCGCGCCAATCCACGAACGTAGAATCTTGGAATCTCCAGGAGTTCAAAATATATCAATTACAAGCTGAAAATCGTTGAACTACAAATCTGTGATTGAATAACTCAAAGGGGGGGGATTTCAGTGATTCGAAAATTTCGATTCGAAGGAGTTCCAATCTCGCCGAAAGCGAATTAGACGCGAATTCCCCCGCGAGGGAGAATCTTACGCGTGTCATCGATACCGTACCCGCGGGACATTTGAAAATTGAATTTCCCCTGAAAAGGGAGGAGGGGGGATGTAGGAGGATGGAAACGTTCGACGTCTCCGACCTTTACATCTCGGGCATTGTGCTCCTCCGCATCGACAGCTGCGACGAGAGAAAAAGAGAGAGAGAGAGAGAGAGAGAGACGCTATTTATGGTTTCTGGCCTACATCTCTTTCCAACGTGTCCAATATATAACGATCCGCGGTGAAGTTCGCGCGGTCGATTAAATATCGTTGCCTGGCAAGAATGTAATTAACGTGCCGGTTAAAAAGAAGCTGCGTCAACGATGGTGGAAACCTTTCAACGTCGACGTCGAGCTAACGAGCTTCCAACATCGTCCATTCTGTCGAGCGCGTGATCGCGATTTTTGCATCTTTTGCTCGTGCTTTGCACGTAAAATGTTCGAGGTGCGGCTTACATCACTGTCAATGCGCGGTGTATCGAAATTATTTTATTATTGGAGCGCTGCGACGTTTCTTCTTGTCGATTTTTTTGGACTTTTCGTTGACTCGCGATAGTGATAAAATGGGTAGTTTATTGCAACGTTAAAACGTTGATTATTATTATTGAAATGTTAATTATTAGCGTTATACGAAACTTTATTGCATTTCAGTGTATGTAGTTATTTAATTTGTTAGAAAACTTAACTTAATTTGACTTGCGTCCTCGCGATATTACGCAATAGTCTTCAGTCACGATGGAAAGTAATTTTCCGTGCTGTTCTGCGTTTTAAAAATTATTAAAATAATTGAATTCTACTTGTTCGTTCATTTTCAAGAGACAGAAATTGGAGAGATCATTTTTTTTTAATTTTGATAAAAATAATAATTTCATTTCCTTCTGCGACGGAGAAATAATTTGGAGAGAATGTCGACTCGAGACACGATGGATGAACCTGTTTCTATTCGTTTATATTTGTTTAATTTAGGACGATCGCCACGATACGGAACTTCGCGCAACAGAACAGTCGTAGTTGAGGTTTTTCGTGCGGCGCACGTGGAAGTGGATCAACGAGTTAATAATATATAATACGCTCGATTCCAAACACTTAACCTGAATTATTGAAACGCTCCGCGGCAATTTCGCTAATGCTTCTCATTAATGGATATCCATCATCTCTATTATCCCTTCCATGTTCACCTGCGCACGTAGAAACTCAAAACTATTTCTGACTAATATTCAGTGTTGATTCAGCAATTCAGTTGTCGCGCGCTCTCGCGAAACAGCGCGTCCCCGATCAATATCGAACAAGCGGACAAACCGCGGTTTGGCGACAACTCTCGAAATTAATTGGCGATAAAAATGTTGCGATAATCGGACTCTGTTGATCGTTTTCCAGACTCGAGTGTTTTTACGTATTTATAGCGAACGCGAAAATTTCAAATTTATCGAGTCTTTTTCAGATTTCTTACTCTTTGCGTTGACAATCTGGAAAACGAACCCGTCTAACCAAAAACTGACGTTCGACTCGAACCTTAATTGGTACTTGCTCCGCGGAAAATTAAATGGAAATCGATCGATCGAGATCGGGTCTGAATGTAGATAAAAGAAAGCTGTAAATTATTTCATCGCAACAAAATTCTCCGAACAAACGCAAAAGATAATCCTCTCGATTTCTGTGTCGACGACCCCCAAATCTCGAAATCGATCGATCGAGAAGAAAGATGGGAGAGGATGTCGAGTCTAATAATGTGGATGAAAATAAATTCAAAACTCTACAAGGTCCTCCCAATGGAGAAAGATAATCTTCTCCGTCCTTCTCTGTGTCAACGACCCGTACGTCTCAAAATTAAAAAAAGGAAAAAATCCACAGAAGTCTGACCGCCAGTCGCCTGTGAACGATCAAATAGAGATCGATCGATGGCGAGGGAAGATGGCGGAGAGGGGGACGGAGGAGGTGGACAACAGGTGCGACACCGAGGACGCGATCGAGCGCGGAGGAGACACAGCGGTGGCCGCGAGTAGGAGGAACGATCGAAGATACCGATAACCTTGGAGTTAATACACCAGCCGGCCGGTCGGTCGGTCCTTCGTCCTTGACTTTCGGCGCGTGATCGTTGCGTTAGCCTGTGGTAGCCACGATAGGCGACCCGAAGCGATCACGTGCCTGAAGAGGAGGAGAGAAATGAGGAATCGAGCAGCGGGAAACGCAGCACGCACGCGTTGCCAGCCGACTGGCTTCTTCTCCTCGGGTGCGATGAACCCGATAACACGAAGATCGTCCTGCCGTGACTTACTCCGTTGTCGCTGGTGTTCTCACAGTCGGAACATCGCCTCGTCTCGATTTCGTCCTCTTCCTCGTCGTTAACGGCGACCGAGAAATTGTTCCGACAAAAAAGGAAGAAACTGAAGCAGCTGAACTACTTGCGGCATGCGTGATTGTCACGGCCGTGGTCGCGATCGTGTTTTGATCTTCGGAGACCGAGAGATGCGTTTACGATCGCGGATTGAAAGGGTTACCGGTTGGAATTGGAATTGCGGTTTCGTCGTCTCGATGGGCTCGAGAATGCGTTTTGTTATTGAGGAACTGGTTTCCTTTTGGTTGTCGTGGATCGAGCGGAGAGATGACGGAGAAATTCGATCGAGAATTTGGATTGGGTATTAACGAGTTACTCAAGCAAGGATTTTTGTTTTCGGCATCGTTTCATCTACACGCACTTTTAAAACAATCCAAGGAAGAGATTAAAAGGTATCATTGTTCAGGTTTTTGTCTTGAAATCATCATTCTTTTTATAGAGACGGTATAGATAGATTATAGAGATAAACGTATACAAATTAGAATGTATCTTAGCTTGTTTTATAATTAAACAACGACTTGTATATGAATTAACGTTATTGTACTTAAACTTCGAACGACACAATTCGTTGCATTCAATGCATGTTATTCTACCAATGATATATGTACGTGCGCATAATTCGAATTATAAAATTTATTTGTTTAAAGACATATTAACGACAATATAAAATAGATTTATATTATCACCGAAAGTGATTTTAGTGGGGGTAACCCAGAAAATCGGGTTTCTTCAGGTGCAACGCTAGTGCAACGAAAATTAGCGATTGGTCGATTTGGGTCACGTGGGTAGACCTCGAGTAGGAGTGGCGTTTTCTGGTACTGAGTAATCGCGCCTGTAATTTGTTTTGTATCGATTCAAATGTTTGCATATCAATGAAATTTTATGGCAAAAGAATAATCTATCTAATAAACGCACAAAACAGAAATATCGAAACCTACTGTGAATACTTGTTACGATGTTTAATATAACATATGAAAGTAACCTTTACCTAGACACCGCCTTTGAAATGATTTTCACAATGATACGAATCTGCATGAAAATTTGCAGTCCATTTCGTGCATTAATTACCCCAAAACTCGATCGAGAAAAATCGCCCAAGCTTAAAAAAATTTGAAGCTTCGAAGAAGAGTTGGATCGAAATCTGTCCCGGAGGTTAGCCTCGTCAGTGTCGCGCCGGAGAAATCGCCGATTCCGTTGACCTTGCGGTTAATTTTGAAACTCGCGCGCAATCCCGCGTCGTCGCGAGAATTACGTCGTAAACAAAGAAGCTTAGCGCCGCGTGGTTTATTTTCAGCGCGAGCGAGCTTCTTTCCCTCCCCCTCGAAACCACCTGAAACTCCCATTTTTCCCCTCTTCGTCTCTTCGTCCATCGCAGTAGATAGTAACAGAATTTTTATTAATTAATATACTTTGGCGAGCTTAGAAAGAGAAAATGGATTTCAGAGAGAGAAAGACAAGGAAATTTGTTGAAAAGTTGAAAACTATTTACTCAAAAATTATTCCAGTAAGTGGATTTTTATTCCAAATAAATTTCATTGTTTCGTTTGTATTTGTAGCAAAATTATCTTCACTTACGCTGTACGTCAAAATCTCCAGATCGAAATTTTTAGAGCCACTTTTGACGTGATAGCGTCTGAGTATTTATACTATTCCGTCTTCGCCAGATGCTTCACAATGTTTTATACTGTTTTTGCGGCTATAGTTTGCCTCCGAAGCTCGTAAAACTCGCGTTCTTCACTCGTCAGTAGTTATTTTTGACGATGAAAGAACAGAAAATGAAATTTATAATTGTGACGAGAAATGGAAGAATAATTAAATTTCTGAAAGAGCAGAAAAAGAACTATAAAGGCTACGAATTTTCTTCAACCTGTTTATTATTTATATTCGCACTTTGAAAAGAATTTAAAATGCGCGGAAAGAACTGCTGATTTGAATTTTGGAAAGATTCCTCCCGTTTTGCGACAAAGACCGCGTGAATTCGAATTTTCGAACAAGTGAAACTCTACAAAAGAGAAAAATCAAACGGAGAAATTAAATGTCCCATCTAAAGTTTGGAAAGTTTCACGATAAAAGTCGTGTTAACTTTAATAATGTTTCAGTGAATTTTAAAAAGAAGAAGATTCCTATAAAAAAAAAAAAGAAAGAAATCCTGCATTTTCGCGATGAGAATTTCAACGAATTTTTAATGTTAAATTCACGTACCGAGAGAACAGTGAAAATTTTACAAAAATTCAAAGACCGATCGACGGATCGAACGTCAGCGACTTTTGACTTTGGAAAAAAGAAAACGCAAGAACCGCCGTGAATCTTCTCACGTTGGCCGTTCAATTGTCGACAAATCTCGCGCGTTTGTTTTCCGAGAGACGGTTTCTTTCCGCTTGATTGACTCGCGATTAACCGAGACTGTTTTACGAGACTGCTCGAGAGGAAGCGTCGTTAAAAGTGGGAAAATCGGGAGCAAATGGGTCGACGACCTTCCCACAGGCTGCTATTTTCACGCGTGTAGAAATATCGCTCTATAAATACGGTACGCGCGGGCTGGAGGGTCGACAAATTTTTCAACACGCGTTTCTTAAAACCGCATAAGTGAGACGTGTTCTCTCTCGCGGAAAGGGACCGAGTTAAAAAAAAGAAGAAGAAATTCACCGCACGAGAACTTTTTTAATAATTTACGGGGGAGAGAGAAATCGCTGCGATTTTCGAATTTTTACGCAAGCAATTTCAGTCTTGTTTAAATAAGCGAGTAGAGTTCTGACGTTTAGAGAAACATTCGAAACGAATTTTTTCTCATATTTTCTTCGAGCGGGAGGAAAGAGATAGTTCGTTGAATTTCATTGTTACAATTTGATGGAAAGTTGATTAAAACTTCACTTTCATCAGAGGAGACGACGTGTACACTTTGGCTGTAGTTGTTTGGTTTCTTCGACCAAATTCCTTATTCCTATCGGTATCAATTTTCGAAAGCAAGCGGAATCCGTTTCCCGGATAAGCGTGGAGTTTGAGCGTCTAGCCAACAACACGGTTTCATCCACGGTTTAGTCCGTCAGGGATTGGGAAATTTCCGTGTAGCCATTAGAACTGGTTTCATCGCGCTCGCCCGGTGATCCAGGGGCTGTCGAGCTCACTCCCCGGGCACACGGCGAAGTTTCGCCTGGCGTAAAACGCTCTCTAATCCAGCGTCGAGCACGTGCTCGCCTCCGACGCGAGCACGCGCGATTAATCACTCTATTACATTAATCCGTCGCTGGTATTTATCTCGCGGGACGTGGCGTCCGCTCGCGCCGATAATTAAAACGTAACTGGATGATTCGAAACGGTTCGGAGAGGCTCGAGAGGTATGAATATGTGCGTTCACGCTCGAAGTGTGGTATTCTTTTCTCAGGATTCGGAGAAAATTCTCTTCTCTGTTTGAAACTGCAGACTGTAGAAACCTTCTTTTAACCCCTTGCGCCGGCAACTGGTGCGCGGACCATAACGAGTGACCGAACCGTAATGCAATAATTCGTCTTTTTCTTTTTCTTTTGAACTCGTCGATACGATATCCATTCACTGGATAGAAATAATTAAGTAATAAACTTATCATTTGTTTTGCCTGGGTTACATTTAAATCTAATTAAACTTAAAATTGCGAGAAAATACTGCAATTTTGGGATAAAAGATTCTCGACTTGCTGGTGGATGATTGCAAAAAATGTTTTCTTCTTTTTTTTTTTTTTTCTTTGAAAATGGAAGATAATTTTCTATTTCACAAATATTCTTCTACGATACAGAAACGTATACACAAACGACTCAGTTTTCACCGAATCAATTCAATTTTGATCAAATTCATCGAACAAATCCTACTGTTTGTACCGTTTCCAACAGCACGCGGTCGACTTTCAACAAGTCTGTTCGATCCACGTACGAAATCGTACGAAATTACCAGAAAAAAAAAAAAAAAAGGTACAAAATGCGAGATTCGTGATGTCGCGAGAAAAGACACAGACGGGGACGAAAATTTGCCAAGATCGTAAAGCGGACGGGATCCTTGACGATTCTCGTGTAATTCAAATCGTCTTTTGCATTATGTAACGTGTCGGCTGTCTTCCTTCCACCGGCCGCATTCATCGCGCGCGTCTACGAAAATAAAACGTTTCAGGGTTTTCTACGAGTATATACAGGGTGTCACCTGTCAGGCGACCGACGCGGCCTTACCTTTGCGGCTCGAGGACGCGTGGAACTATTGTTCGTTGTATATGAAGGGAAGAAGAGAAGAAAAGAAAAAAACAGAGAGACTTCGATTCAAAAGGGAGAGACGCTTCGCTCTTCCGAGATGAATTGTTCCGCAAATGCAGGTGTTACGGAGGGAATTTTAAGATTGACCCCGCCTCTCTCCCTTTCTTGTTGGAACATGAAAGTCGACGTATCCTTTTTGTTCCATCTTTGTCGTCAGTTTCGAGATTGCAATACCAACTTCTATATTTCTTTTTTTTTTTTTTTTGTTTCTTGCACGATCGGATCTCTCTTTTAATGTCTTTCTTTCCTCTTTCTTCTTCCCGTCTGTTATCACTGGAACCACCAAAATTTATAATTTTTCAAACGTACAGCACTTTGCTGCGGATTTACAAGTTGCAGTTGTTTTTAGTGATTTGAATCATTCGTGTGACGTTTACTGTTCACTTTGCACTCTGATTTTTTCGATACAATCTTTATCTTTCAGTCGTCGTTTCAGTGTTCAGGATATTCTCTTTCTGTGGATTTTACAACAGTTTATTTTGTAATTTGAGAGTAAAGATTTACGGAACATTTAATGTGTGACGTACGAAATATTATTCTAGCGTTAACGATGCGAGGATCGTTGCGTAACTTCGACACTAAACGCTAGAGTGTCTGTTTGTCATTTAACACTGCTGTTGATCTCATTTTCGTCTACAGAATTGAAATTATTCTTTTATTCCCGTTGTTGCATTAGAAAACAAAAAATAATTAACTATATTTGAACACGTACTGGATCATACATATACGTATAAATCCAGTAAAACGTCTCTTCTATAAAATAAAAAATAATACACACATGCAGCGTGCATATACTCTTAGATGCAGAATCCAATGATACAATCATCGCAATTAAATTAAATTTTGTTAAACAAGCTCATTATCAAGCCTTCAACGTCGTACTTCCCAGAGTTCCAAAGTACAGTGTTTGCTTCATTCCCACTCAAATATTACGTTTCACCACGAATAACTTTTCTTGACCATTTCTCCAAATCCCATTTAATTCCCGTGTCGTTTCATACGTGTTGAAACAATTCCACGACAGAGTCTAGAGTTTCCAAGCCTTGGCACAATTCTCTGAAATTTGCTCCTTCCACTATCGGCAAACGTTTGTCACTGAACAAATTTTGTAACATTTAGTGACGATTGTGACGATTGTGTCGCTGAACCGCGAAATTAACTTGAAAATTTATGATCTTTGAAACATATGTATTATTTCTGTATACATGCCTTCATCGTCTTCACTTTGTAATTCCGTGTAATCGTCAATCGATCGATTAGAATCACTAAAAAATTCTTTTCAAAGTCACAAAGTCTTTCGTTAAAACTTTCATAAAAGGGGCACTCTGTCACGAACAAAGTTCACCGAAATACCGGAACTGCTTCTTCCGTTGCAACTGAAAACTGCTCTCAAATGAACAGCGAACAATGTTTCAATTCGAGTGACGAGTTAGGCTCGTCATCTTGCACTTAAAAAATCATCAGGCAAAACAAGTGCCTGGATGGCAAGTGTCAGCCGTCGAGTATATCCAAGGGGTTAACTTTTATAATTTAATAATTTATAGTCGTAACAGCGGTGTCTCGTTATAATGCTAATGAAATTTCACCACACGCGATAGTGAAAGTCTCCCACACACACACACGTGTATAAAAATTGAAATATTTTCGCGAGCCGCACAAAAGCGCGGAGAAAGAAAGGGGAAAGATGGAGGGTGGAAGAGAAGCAGGAGTGACACGAGTCGGCGAGGGAGCGAGAGGGACTAGGGGCTGCAATAAGAGCAGAAACATCGGCGTGCCAGATGAGTGTGCCGTGAGTCATGCGGCATTCAGACCTCGACTTTTCTCTCCCCGCAATAAAACTCGGTAATATCACCGGGGTAATCTGCCCCGTGGGTGCGTCCGGTTGCGAATTCACCCGCCGGTAATTAAAGTCTCGCACTCTTGCTCCCGTTCTCTCCTTCTGCCCAACGTTCCTCGTACGTTCCTTCGCGTCTGATAACTCGAGGGCTGGTTGATCGTACGATGCTCGTGGAAACTCGACTCGTTGAAAAATTCAATCTTCAACGTCGCGCCGAATCGTCCAACTTCGTCGTGCGAAAAACATTAGGAACGTCAGCTGTATTTCCTCGAGCGCTTACATTCAGTGAAAATGTCAAGATTCAAATTTGTCATTTCTCGCTAAAATAATAATTTCGAGGCAAAATTTATTAAGATATCACGCGGTATCAAAATCATCCAGACGTTGCTCGTACGTTTGTTTGATTTATTGATCGAACACGCGTGGGAATGAATTTCTTTCTTCATGGCGGTTAACCCTCGGAGGGTGAATCGAATTTGCGCTTCGCGTGACTCGCGCGGATTTATTGGGTATTCGCCGCTTTTGAATCTCTTTTATACGTAGTAATTTTTAGATAGCTTTTTTTTTTGCTGTCGGTGGAACTTTTTTAGGCGGCAAGGATACGGCGGATTTTCACCGATTTTTGTTCCTTTCGTTGTTTTTCGTTTTATTTGGTTGTTTCGACGGAACATAAATATGTACAAATACTTTCAGCTGGAGTATTTCTCGTTGTTTTTACTAAAAGGAAATCCGTAGCGTTTGCTGCTCCAGTTGGTGATATTTTTAGTGTGAAACACTTGCGGAATATTCAATGATGTTTAAAAATGTCATTGACATCGTAATAAAAGAGCAATGATATTGGAACAAATTTAAAATTTAAAATGTCAGATGCAAGCTTTCTAACAAGAATACTAAATTCTTATCTCAGTGAGCCTCGATATTTAACATATTATAAGTATTATACTAACACACGCTCTGTACTAATTTTCAATCAGGAAATTTGGAAATGTTGTACAAGATGATATACAACGTACAAAAAAAAATTTCCTCTTCTCATTATTATCATTCTTCATTAACGAGCGTTGAACTCGTAATAATACGGACAATGATTTGAGAAAAAAGGAAAAGAAAATTCTTCCACGCTAAGTGTTCGAATACTTACGTACGCCACTCTCCATTCTTCAAAAAACCACCCTCGTTTCTCCCTCTGTCTCTCGACGAAACCCACCCCTAACCGTTATCCTTCTGCTCGTCGCTCTTTTCCATCCGTTCTTTTTTTTTTCAGGTCTCCCCTTCGTTTCACCTCGGTCGTTCCTTCGCCCTTTCTCTTTCCACCCCCTAGCATCGGTCAGGCAGTTCCCCCTTTCTCCATCTCTCTCTTTTTTCTTTTTCTCCCCATGGATGCTCCCTCTTTCTCCGCTCGTCAGCCCAGCCCAGCCCAGCCCAGCGAAAATGAAAAGGCTCTCGCGTTTTTCACGTGCTTGTCGACGACGAAGACGACTCTGCTGCCCGCTCGATCGGTGTCCCCGTGGCAGCGAGGGGGAGGGGACGTGCAAACGTCACGATGCCTCGCGAAGGGAAGAAAGAGGGACGCGCGCGACGAAATAATTACGCGGAAAGGCAGCCACGGCCGTTTTGTACCAATACCGATGCGCGGTAATGCGCGTTACACGGCGGATAACATTCCGCGGAATGCATTTAACGCGCCTACGCGGATGGTACGAGGATGCGATGGCACACGGTTTAACGACGACTCGCGCGTGTTATTAACCCTGCCGCGGTCCTCGAATTTTTACATTTCAATCTTATCGTCGCGTTTCGCGAGACGAGCAAGAGTTCATTACGTCTGGAGCGAACGGAGGAAAATTTAACTGACATCGCGCGTTTTAATGGCACTGCGCGTAATATTCGAATAGACGTAAATGATTAATACGTAGAGTAATAAATGTGATTGTATTACAATGTGTTACGTGTAATTATATCACTATCAATTCTTCGTATAAAATGAATAAATGAATTTATATGCCTTGAAGGAAAAATCCAACTCGATTATAATAATAATACTGTGTATTATAGCAACAATAGTACCAAATATAGCTTTTTAATCAAATACTGTTACTGCTGTAATACTGTGTATAATATCAATTATAATCAAATGACTAGTGTACAGTACAAGAAATATAGTTACATTATAATTCGTATAATAATTATTATATTATTATATTATCGTCCATCACTAATAATCGATATATTTATCAATCCTTCGTTTATACATCTTCAAGAAAAGTCCAAAAACAAGAGATATAATTTCAGCTCTAGCTGAACAAATTGAAAACTAAAATTCCCTCCCCCGTTAAGGAGATTACTCGAAATTAGCGTAGTTGGAACGAACAATAATTTCAATGCCAATTGGAATTACAGCGCGACGCAGAATCACTTCCACCAAGGTCTCTATCCCCTTACCTGGGAACTCACAAAGTAATACATACCCTACGCTCGCGAGATTTAATAATATTCCACGAAACAACGATGAAATAATTATCACGCCTGTGTTATTCAAGGTGAAATGTTTGGCAAGCGGCGCGTATGTCCATTTGGAGGGGATTACACGAGCGTTTATCCAGAGCCGCGCGACAACCGTCGTCCGTTAGTCAAGCTGCCACCCCATTTTCGCAAAGCCGAATCGCGCGGCTCCGCAGGGGTGGCCCGGTAATCTGTCCTGCATTCAACTCACGCCCGCACTACCCTCTTCGTATCCTCCCGCCACCTTCCTCTTCCCTCTACCGCCTTGAATACGTATCGTTTCGCTCCGCGGTTTTGCGTACCAGGGGGTGAACTAAGAAGGGGTGAACCAGCCTTCTGGAGGATCTGGCTTCGAACAACGCTGCTTTCAACGTGTCGGGCCGTGCTCGGTGTGTTCTGCGAATTATTCTTTCAGGGAGGGGGAAAATTTTGAGGTTGAATTTAAAATTTCGTTTCGCGACTGTGGCATTTGTCTTGGTTTAAGGTACAATTTGTACTACTTGAACTTTGGTTTTGATTTCTGTAGGAACATGCGCAGGTGATAATTGTTCACTCGTACAATCTTTGTGTATACTATCACTGAAAGTGATTTTAGCGAGGGTAACCTAGGAAATCGGACCTCTTCAGGTGCAACGCTGGTGCAACGAAAATTAGCGATTGGCTGATTTGGGTCACGTGATTCGCGAGTAGGAGTGGCGTTGTCTGGTACTGAGCGATCGCGCCTGTAATTTGCTTCTGGGGTACAAGTGTAGTCTTGCTTGATCTCTTATTTACTTATTTCTGCTGATCGTGTATTTTGAAATATTCGGTATCACCCCGAAAAGTCGGGGTCGTTAGCTCCGATATCACAATCGAGAGAACTTTGATTACCTCGAAAGGTTAATTTCACTTGCACAGTCGTGTAAAAATCATCTTCCGCAACAGGGAGAGAATTGATTTCGGAAATTAATTGAAAGTAAGTACGAAAGAGGGAAGAAATGGAGGAGGAGGAGGAGGGTTCTTTCTCTCTTTTCCTCGTTTCTCTAGCTGATAATAGGGACAGGTTTCTTGTTCGATTCGGATTTCAATTTAAAACAGGTTTTCGGCGCGCGCTCACCGTGCGAAATTACCGTCGACGAAGGACGTTTCGCGATCCGATGCAATTTGTCGTCGATGACGAGCACTTAGGGGAGATCCGTCGTCCCACTTGTTCCGTTCAATAAAACGTTCGTAATCTCGTTCTCCGTGAACTATCAACCGCGAATATCTCGCGTTTGTAACTCGTTGTTGCTTACTCGGGAGAAATTAAAAGTTACAAACGACCTGATAATGATTAATTAAATGAAATTGAATGAAATAGAAAAAATAATCGAATCAAATGATCAAATGATGAAATAAATAATTGAATAACGAAACATAATTAAATGAAGGGCTGAGAATCACAGTGGTATATAGCAAAGCTATTGTCAAAATTTCATTTATTGTTAAAAAATGACAGTATTTTATTTTGTCAGTTAACCAATCGAATGAAATATAAATAATCGAATAGTCGAACGATTAAACATAGAAAGCTGAGAATTACAGTCGTGCGAGTCCAAATTTTGAAGGCTCTATAGGTCAATTATTGTTAAAACTTCATTTTTCATGTTACAAAATTTTATTTTACCCCATCAGTTAACTAAGGAAGCAACGATACTAAACGCAAGAGAGGTCCTTCGAATCCTGACCTTCACCCTTTCAAATGTATTCAAACGTAAATGTGTGACGATGGATTCGAGAAACAAACGATATATATGTATTTCTGGTGTAAAATAAGAAAGTGCGTTCAATCGTGTGAGTTAAGTGGGAAATAGTTTGATCGCGTGTGAATTGGTACGTCACGAGGATATAATCCGTGGTCGAGTCGAGCGAAGAGTCAGTCGCCTAACGCCAGTGGAATTTCGCGGAGAACGAGGTCGCGCGTTTTCGCCTCCTCGACGACAAAACGTCCGTGTCTCTTCAGGTTTTCGAACCTGATAATAATGGCTGATTTGGAAAGTTTGATTGTCTTGGAACGTGGCTTGGTTACCGCCGCGAGGAGTCCACACTGCGCAAGATTGAAAATATCGGGAAAGGTAAAGTGTGTGTGTGAATTCGCAAAGTTCGCGGAACTGGGCGTTTGAAAATGTCAGCTCGTTGCCCGAGAGCAATCGGGAATTCGGAGTGTTGAAAGTTGCACAAGGGGAAGCAACTGGAAATTGCGGAATTCGGAAATCTTAATATCGAGAAATGCAGAAATTCGGGAATATGAAAATCTTGGAACGTAGAAGTCGGGAAACTTTGCGAGTTCGGGAATCTAGGAGTATAGGAATCTCAGAGACTTTAGAAACTCAAGTATTGTCGAATATAGGAATCTCGAGTTTCCAGGTGTTTAATTTAGTAATTTGATTTGGATGTTCCGGAGAATTTTGGAAACTTAGAGTCCTCGGAATTTAGGAAACTGGATATCCAGAAGTTCCAGCGAATTTGAGGACTGCTTGGAATTTTAGAAACTTGGAAAATTTCGGAACTTCTAGTTCCAAGTAACTCAATTAGTTCGGAATTTCTAAATGCAAACATAACGTCGAAATTTAGAAAATTGGAAATCTGCAAATTGGAAGTCGTTGAACTAAAAAATCTCGCGATCCGCGAATTGCGCTTGAGAATTCAAGAAATTTAGACGTTTCCAGAATTTTTTTAATTCTGAACGCGTAAAAGTTCGAAAACTCGAGCAATTTTTTGCTCAGAAATTTCCCGACTTTTCCATCAATCGAAATCTCTTCTCTCGTTCCAGGCCTCAAATACCTCCACTCAGCCAGAATCCTGCACAGGGACATAAAACCAGGGAACTTGCTCGTGAACAGCAACTGCGTGCTGAAGGTAAATTTATCCAAATCTTGCAAAACCTCTTGCCGCCAAAATTGCCAAACAAATTCTAACCAATCTGCTTGTAAAAAAAAAAAGGAGCGGCAGAGAAAACAAGAGAAAAAGGAAACTCTGTTATAAATGTTAATAATAATTCAAAATAACAGCTTAAACAACAACGAATCATAATCAATCTTCTTGCAAAAAAAAAAAAAAAAAAAAAAAAGAAGAAGAAGAAAAGGAGCGACAAAATCAAAAGAAAAAGGAAACTTTGTGAATTTCTCTGTTACAAATGTTAATAATAATTCGAAATTACCCGCGAACAGATCTGCGACTTCGGTTTGGCCCGAGTGGAAGAACCGGATCAGAACAAGCACATGACTCAGGAAGTGGTGACGCAGTATTATCGCGCGCCGGAAATCCTGATGGGGGCGCGACACTACACAGCAGCTGTGGACGTTTGGAGCGTTGGTTGCATTTTTGGCGAGCTCCTTCGTCGACGGATCCTCTTCCAGGCACAGAGTCCCGTGCAACAGGTTAGTCCTTCTTTCCTCGCCTTTTTTTTTTCGTACACCGAGTATTTTTTTTTTTTTTTTTTTTTTGAAATTGACAGATATTTTCATCATGTAACGTATATTTCGGTGGTGCGACGCTTCAGAAATCCTTATCCAAAGAGAAGTTTCTTTCTCATCTTTTGACTCGTTTGGTGAACTCTGTTCCTCCTTGACCCGATTTAGGATATATTTAATTCGGATATTTGTCGTTGTGAATATCCATCGAAGTGGTAGAATTCAAAAATTAGTACAATTTAGATAAAAAATAAATAAAGTTTTTGAATGGCGCGACAAATGCCTCAACCTTCGAAATTAATGAGATATACAGAACGTTGTTGTAACTCGATGATAAATGGCGAGATACACTTTTACGAAATTGTTCTTAATTCGTTTGTTATTTCTTTGACTCTCGTTGAATTGTAAAATTCACTTATATATATATATATAAGAATTGATTTGAATAATTAATCGAACAAATGAAATCGAATTAATTAAAATATATGTGCATCGAGGAATCAATTTTGCACGTTTCTTCGTTGTCCGTGTGTTATCACAGGTACTTTATACAAATATAAATTCTTGCACGTTTCAGTTTTTCGTAATCCCACAAGCATCCACGGGTCTAACGACAACTAACAATCTTCGACACCTCCGTAATTAATAATTGTAATTAATTCACATTGAGTTCGTTCCGTAGCTCTAACTCGTCGCCATTCATTCGAACTCCCAACACACGGTTCATCGTTGCAATTTCCTCGAACTTTCGTTAAACATCCGTCCCTCTCCCTCCTCCCCAAGTATACGTGTACGAAAGTGGAATCTTCCATCAGGTAAAAGTATGCGATTCTACGACGACAAGTGGAGGATCTCCCTCTTCTCTGCAGAAACGAAGAGAGGGAAGGAGAGAGAAGAAGAGCAGACCAGAAAGCGTTCTAAAGTCGAGAACATTTCCATTCGATTTTCAGCTGGAACTGATCACAGAATTGCTGGGCACGCCGACCCTCGAGGACATGAGGTTCGCGTGCGAGGGTGCGAGATCGCACATGCTGAGGCGCGCGCCGAAACCACCCTCGTTGACGGCCCTCTACACCCTTAGCAGCCAGGCGACGCACGAGGCCGTCCATTTGCTCTGTCAGATGCTAGTCTTCGATCCTGTAAGTTTCACCACTCCCGACGGTCGAGCCAACGTACGAATCGATAACGAAAACTGCAAAATTTCGTCGACGCTCGAGACGCCGTTAGGCGTACAATTTCGTTGAGAATGAGACTCGACTGTAGGATCTTACCGTCGCTGTTCTGGCACGCAAACCACGTTTCCGTCGAGTCGATTTTAGAAAAATTATCGGCACCTCAAATTTTTGATAGTTTTCGGAAAATTAAACTTTGCAAAAAGAAGTCGTACAACGAGATTTTTCTTGGTGCTTGGCCTCGTTTTAAAGCTGCTGAACTATTATTTGACTACACTGAATTAAGATATTTTAACATTAGCAAATGGAAACGTCTTCTTTGAAAAGGATTGTAATAAATTCATTTTATGTACGTAAAGACGTACGACTTTTTCCATTTTTGTCATTTTAAACGATCAAAAATTCAAACAACATTTCGTCATCTAACTTTGGTGTTCAATGTTCAATAAAATGGCAGAAGAAAAAAAAACAGAAAAAGGAAGTCGTGCAGCGAGATTTAAGGAGTCATAAAGAGAAAATTTCAATTTCCAAGACCATGGTGGATCGAGTCGCGAGAGAAAAGTTTCAATATTTCTAGAAATAGTTTGAATCTTCATCAAAGATATAAAAAACTTTGAGAAAAATGAACTTAAGACAGTCTTAAGAAGGTAGCCTTGTGCTTTGAAACGAAACGAAGGTGGTTTCTTTTTCTTTTTTTACAAAGTTGCAACAGTTATCGACAATTTTTTATTATTGTTATTAATTTTTGTATCGCTCTATTACCATTGGTGCTCTTCACGTTGCACGTTAGAAACAAGGACGGATAAAGCTAAAAAATCTCACTTTCCTCTCCAACAGAACGCTACGTTTTCTTGATCTAAAATCGGCGATAACAATCGTGCGACGCGTTTTCGTACTCGAAACGCTCGGTTTTTTCCCATCTCTCGGGATGGTTCACGCGGTTAACGCGGTCCTCGTAAATAGTCGGAGTCGGTAGTCGGAGATCGATCGGGTTTTCGAGAGGCGGCGAGCCTCGCGTCTCGTTCGTATCGATCGTTCGTTGACCCGGTTCACGAACCTGCCGCAGGACAAGAGGATCACCGTGGTGGATGCACTGGCGCATCCTTATCTGGACGAGGGGAGACTGAGATATCATTCGTGCATGTGCACGTGTTGTTACACGACCAGCGGCGGCCTCAGACAGTACACGGGGGACTTCGAGCCGGCCACTTCCCATCCGTTCGACGATCTCTGGGAACGGAAACTGACCACCGTGCAGCAGGTGAAAGGTAAGAACCGACCCGACGAAATTTTGAACGGCAACGTGGCTCAGACCGGGTCGAAGCGCGGCTCGAAATCCGCGGAAACGAGACGGACTTCAGATTTCTTGCTGCAAATTACGAAAACTGTCTCCGACAGCGAAATACTCTACGAACTATTGTTAACTTTGCTAATTGTCAAAAGTAAAATAAACTAAATTTGAAATCTCGTACCGACGCGGGTTCGACTTATAGTTTCGACTGTTTTCCACAAAGTTTCCATTTTGTTTCAAAGTTCTGTACACAGGGTGTTTCTTACTTTTTTTTGGAAAAAAGTATTGTGGAATGGACAAGTCACAAGGTAGGTGAAAAAATAAGGGAAAAAAGGAATGTTACGTGAAGTTTGTTCGTTAGAAAGTTGCAGGCAAATATCGAACATTGATCGCTCAGATTCGAAGAGTTCGACCATCCCTTGGTTTTTACTTGCGGGAAACTCGTAAGGTGTGCAGTGTTAGTTTAGTTTAATGAGACTTTCTTGAGAAATTCTCAAGAAATTTCATTTTAAAGTTATTAACGCAGAAACTGGTGATTTTGAAATGAGAATTTAACGCTAGAACTCTACCAGCGACTAAAGTGTAAACTTTGTAACAAAGAAGTTAATAAGTGCGAGAAACAAGAAAAAATACGATAAATAGCACAAGCTTCTAGTTAAATTTCTCAAAAAATCGTTACAGATACATAAAAAATTATGATAAATAATAAACGAAAAGATCAACTGATTATTTCGGAAAGTTTCACGTATTAAGAAATATAATGATATTCGTCAGATTTATCAGGCTACTTTCTAACAAAGCGTTTACGAACAAACTCCGTGTAACGTTCTTTTCTCCCACAAATTTTCCAGGAAAGCAGGAAACACCACGTATATACGATATTTCAAACAAACTACACGCAGTCAAACTTTATCCAAAAAAAGGAAGCAAAATTTCTTATGTGCCAACCTAATAATGACCACTAGACGTAATTGTGTAGAAAACAAAGAAATTCGTTTCTGGGAATATCTCGATCGGTGAATGACGATTTCCCGACGATTCAGCGCGTGCTTGCATCTAAGAAAATAAATGCGCGACCTAGATATGGGGTTTGTTGTATCGAATTTACGAGACGGAGTGTCTGAGGGATGTAGTTGAAAGGCTGCCACGCGAAAAAGAATCGGTAGACAGAAAGTTGTCCGATTTTGGCGGAGAAGATAAATGAAAGTAGATTTTGATGCTCGTATATATAGCGTTCTATGGAGAATCGAGAAGACAGTTCGTTCTTTCCCTTTTTGACGAAGCAATATACACAACAAATTTATTTTGTACTGGATGTTTTTCCAACGTTGGTAACAGTAATTCGTTCCAAGATATGTACTACATATTTTTCGACAGGTTAATTTTGTTCTTCTTAGTTAATCAGTTAATTGAAGATAATAAATAATTTAACATTTATACGAAACGAGTAAATTATTCGATCGAAAGAATTTTTTAACGTCGAGTTCGGAAGATTCCTTTTAAACTTTCTTTTGTCTGAGGAAATTTCCCGAAATTCAATTCAATTCAATTCAAGTCAACTGAGACCCCCTCCACCTCGTTTTATCGGCGAGGTGAACCAGGAAATCGAAACGAATACTCAGCTGATGCTTTCAATCTCGGCCTCCCCGCATGAAATAAGAAAGAAACAAATTTATTTTCCCGCTCTTGCGGCAACCCGAAACCCAGCATCCGGCGTGGAAATTTCTCGTCGCGGGGGTAGCAGAGATTCAGTCGATCGATTTCTCGAAATTTGGCCTGTCCGAAATGATACAAAAATAAATTAAAATATCTGTCTGCAATAACGAAAAGCTTCGCGTTATTATTCGTATAATTAATATGTAGCATTAAAAATATTTTCATGTTCACTTATATATATATATATAAAATTTCGATACTTTCTATATAAATAACATTGGGATCCTAAAGCTAATATTCCAACACTTGCGGGAGCGTTGATACTAACAATTTACATTAGAAAAATTTCCCAACAGTGTATATTAATTCGATCACGCACGCGAGAGAGCTCGGCGCCCCCATTCGCGATTCAACGAAGAGTCGACTTTCAGCGAATGCTAATGAAACGGGCGGAAACGAGCGGAGAATTATTAGAGAAAGGGTGCGTTTGCCAAGCAGAGTTCGCGCGACACGACGTCCGCATTAATCGCGGGTTTTCAGCTCGCGAGGGGAAAAAAAAAAAAGATTATGCATTCGCCATCGAGTGACTCACGCTCGATTATTAATAGCGAGACGTCTTGGACACACGTGGCTTGGAAACAACGTACGCGGAACAACGATGCGATAGACTGTTGCGTGCGCTCCGCGAATACGACCGCGATAAATCATCGTTTATCACTCGGGGGGGTCCGTGGCCAGTTATCGTAGCAAACTTTCTTCTCGGAGCAGTCGTCGGAGAAACTGGGTCTAATATCGTGGTTGAAAAATTGCACGCCATTCGTTCGTTAGAGCGGCTGAAGAGGGGGGGGGGAGTGGATTGCACCCCCTTCGAGAGAAAGACGAACTTACCCCCGAGACGGTTCGAGACTCTGACACTCACACCCCAGGGACAGTGTTTAAATTAGTGTTTTAATTCCCATTTGATACACCGCGGTTTATGCGCATTTCTGTCGTACTGGGTGAAAAAAAACGTTTGTCGATTATATTATCGATTATATTATCGATCACAGGATATTCCAGGGTTAATACATTTGAACAGTCGTGAAATAATTAATTCATGCATGTAGGGGGAAATTATTTCGCAGATTTTCAATTTTTCTGACTCGAGTAGAGAAATTTTTGCGAACAACTCGTACCGAAATCTCTTTAGAGGAGATATAACCTGTGTTCGGTATATTCGTGCGGACGTAAAACGAATCAATTTCGAATCGATAATTTACCATCAATGCAAGTTCAATTGCCCACGACGTGAGCGAAACAAACAAATTGGCACGTTAAACTTACGTAACTTTTTAAACTTTGACGCCAATTAGTATTGCTTTTAAAATACCAACGTTACCACGTTCGATCCACGAACGTCAACAAAAGTCACGAATTCGCATAAATTACGCCTATCGAGCCCCGCGCTGCGTAATAAAGTCGATTACTATAGACAGCGCGTCCAACGCTAACGTTTAATTCTGCACTCGAGATTTGTCATACGACAGGCACGCGACGTTCGTAATAAGTAATCGCGTGGTGTGCGTTCGAGTTGTCCTGACTGGATCCGTCGTGGACGGTTGCACGTGCGTCCAAGAAAGGTGTCGCAAGACGAAACGGTCGTGTCGTTGCGAACAAAGAGGTTCTTCGATGCCAGAAACGCTTTCTACGAGGTCGGAAAACTCTCGCAGCCAAACTTTTACACCCAATTTTTCCTCGAGCGAGCTACGATCTTGTTCTTTCTGACGCGCAGATCACTCGCAATTTGAGCGAAAAATATTGGATTTAACATAAATTTAATATTTAATAAATGTATACTAAAATTTAAATCTTCCTTCGAAGTCGGCACGAACTTTCCGGACAACCCGGAATAGATTTGCGCAATTCGAGATGTTCGTTTGTCACATTTTCAGCAATTTCAAGAAAGAAATTTGAAATTTATCGTGTCGACGTTAAAGATCAGACTTTGTCGATCGAGCCAACTTTAACTTTAAAATCGGTTAAACTGACTAGATTAATCAAGGCGAAGTAAGTAATTAAAGATCGTTTCATATATTGGAGAAGCATTTCCCAATAACGAATTGATTCAGCGCGGAACTTTCAAGATTACAGACTTTGTCGACCAAGTTGACTTTTGAAGCAGACTAAATTAACCGAATTAACTTTCGAAATCGTTTTACGCGCTGGGAATCTTCCTCTGGCGAGTTTTTCAACTGAAACTCGTTGTTTCTGACTGAAGAGTTGATTACGGTCATTCCTTTGGAGGGAATATTCGCGAATAATTCCGATTGGCGAAGAATATTTTGAAATCATTGGATTGTAAATGTAAATTTGAAAATTCCAAAATCAGTATGAAGCATTTTCGGAACTGTTTCCATCCAAATTTCAATTTCGCTTTGTCTTTCTTCCTCGAATTCAGGAGTTGAAATAGTAAATGATTCGAATGAATGCTGGAACAAGAGGCAGTAAAGAACAACGTATCTTTGTTTATTTGCGCCATTTGTCTCTTGAAATATGGGTTTGCATTTTGCCATTTTTCTCTCTTTCCAGATTTAGAGCGAGAACGAATGGCACGAAACGTTAAAGTCATAATTTCGTCCTTTCGTAGTTCCAAAAGTTGAAATGAATTTTATTGTTGTATATATACGATATTGCAATGCAATGTAAAAAGAAAATCTTGGGAGAAAATTCATATGGCAAACTGTGGAACAAGTAGACGAGGCAAAATTTTAAAACAATTCCAAAGGATGTAGTACGATTTGAACTTGTCGAATCGAGATGGAACGAACTTTTGATTAATTTAAGTATTTAATCTGTAATCGCTTCTACCTTCCTACGTAGAAAATTATCTTCTCCCTATTGAGAAATATCTTTCGTCACGTTTCCGCCGCTTTCGTCGTTGACAATTTCAAACTCGTCGGTTCGTCGATTCCCCAACGTGATATTCCCAGGCACGTGGCGGCAGCGTGAGCACGCTTTGCGTGTGACAACGCACGATAAAGCGCAAACAATCGACTCATCGTCCCCCGTTCGATTGTGCACGCGAAGAGATTCCGCCGGGGACACGAGCCAATATACCGATTCTTCGATTCACCTTCGCACGCTCGTCGTCATAACTATCGCAGGCATTCTCACTCGACTATATTCGTTGTCTGTTTCAGAGGAAATGCACAAATTTATAGCGGAACAGCTGAACACGTCGCGCGTGCCGCTCTGCATAAATCCGCAGTCCGCGGCGTTCAAGAGCTTCGCAAGGTAAGCCGTAGGTGACCGATCATTCCGATTAATATACATACGTATATATGTAAAACCGTCGACCGTAATCGTAAAAGGATTGCATTAAAGGGAAGGAAATCAGGATACGACGGTGTGTCGGTTAGGATGTAAGGGGGAAAACGATACACCCCAGGTTGTTGCAGTCTTGGTTAATAGGGGAGAAATTAACCCTCTTAGTGTCGAGGGGGAAGAGAATCATCCCGAGCGAAAAATACCGAGCCCGAATGAGAGACGAACTTTTTTTCTTTTTTTTTGTCTGTTATTTGATCCCATTTGGATTTTGAAAGTGCCATCGGTTGAAAAACGAGACGCTAAATGATGGATGGATCAAAGAGCGATCGAAAGATCAGACGTTTTTACGCCTGATTTTTTTTTGGTTCCTCGAGTCTTGAGTTTACAGTAAGAAATATTAATTCTAGATGATAATTTAAAGAATTAATCGGTTGCATCAAGGGATCGGAAACAACGAATTCAACCTTCGATTTTCCAAAATGGCGATTGGTGTTGCCATTCCATCGTCGATTTTTTTTTTTTTCGGTCAATCTTCGCCTTTAAATTGAAAAAAGAGACGCGACCTTCGTCTGACCTTCATTCGCGTAGAACGTGACACCCATCGTCCTTGGTATTTTTCGCAAGTTTCACCCGACGACGACGACTATATCGTCGTTCGACACACTGAAAGGGTTAAGATCACAAACCGGGGAGATGGGGTCCTCGGGAGAATCGAAGAGTCTTCCTTTCACCTCGCCCCGTGAATTTTTCCCTCGCTCCCCACGAACATCACCATCGTCCGCCGGATCCTTTCTTCTTCCAACGACCAATTGTATATATTTGCAAAAAAAAGAAAAGATAAAAAAAAATTCGAATCTCGAAATTCCACCAGACTTCAGGAATGGAAAAACAAAGGAAAACGAAATTTTGTTCGAAGGAAGAGCGAAAAAAAGAAGGGACAATGGAAAAGCGAGAAAAGTGGATCTGGAGGATGTCGAAAGAGAAAGAGAGGGGGAGAGGGGGAGGGCATACGCGCGCACGTGACACGCAGCTTGGTGCTTTTTTCCCCCTCCGAAATCGATACGCGGTAAGAACAAGCCGGATTGAAATGAAAGAGGCAAAAGGCAGGAAAAGGGGGAGAGAGGGCGCATCGCAGACGCGGAAATTAAAAACTGTGTGGAGAGTGAGAAGAAGAAGGAGAAAGGAGGGGAGGAGGAGTTATGGCGGAGAGGAGACCCGGTGGAGAGACGGGTCGAAACGATCGAAACGAGCCAGGAGAGAACGATCTTTTGTCCCTCGGCGAACCCTCCCCGCGTCGACGTCCTTTCGCCGTTTTTGGCCCTCGAAAACCGAGCGAAAACTCCGGCCAGTTCTTCCGCTTTTGGTTCTTCTTCACCGGTACCGGGGGAAACGACGAAGAACCTCATCGAATCACAGCGCGTGTTGCGTCGCGTCGTGCTGTCTTTTCATCGTACGTTTCTTACACTCTGTGCACACGCAACTGCAAAACGAAACGCGAAAGTGTCCGAACGTTTAAAACAAAAACAGTTTTTTTACCTGTACGTTGTGTGAAACATTTTGAAATTTCATTGGCACGATCGAGATTATCTTGGAAAAGTTTGCAAATGTATATAGGAGTTACGACATACTTAATACAAATATATATATATATATATATCACGAAATTATAAATTTAAACAGCCAATTATTAACGTTCAATGAGATTATGTCTTACGTGTACTTTCTTGGATTGATTTTAAATTTAAAATACAATTAGTTGTATCGCGTTACAGTGAAATTACAAAATGTTTCGTGTGTACTCACGAGAGATCATAGTTTCGAGCTTGTATTAAAAACTGCACCGATTAATACACGAACGTATGTATTGAATATACATATAACAGAGACACAAAATATCACACGATCGCGCCTTTCGTCTCGATGCATAGAAAAAATAAAAAATTGAAAAAAAAAGACACGAGAGAAAAGAGTGAAATCCACCCCTCTACATCCACGAAAGCTCTCGCTCTCGCTCTAAAGAAAAAACAAAGAACGTAAGATTCCGAAGCAAGAAAAACTGCCACGAGAGAAAAGAAGTCACCAAGGTCGAATAGAGAAAAATAATAAAAAAGAAATGGGTCGAAGTCACGTCACAGATGACGCGTGTACATCTCTCCCCTTATGAAAAGTCCCTTATGAAAAAAAAAAAAAAAAAAAAATTCATTCTTTCTTTTCATATGTGATCTTGAAAGTGTGTAACATTGTTTCTCGTGTTGCTTACTGCCGTCAAGTTAGAGCAAGCCGATCGCCGACCCAGCGCCCTTCGCCGCGTATACGTACACGTTACTACCACTACCAGTACCGAATCAGCTATCTACCACTACTGTCAGCTACTATCGACTACTACCGCTATCGTCTACCACTACTACTACTACCGCTACTACCACTACTACTACCACTACTACTACTACTACTACCAATCGTGTTACGTCTCCTCCTGAACGAACCGAACGAACAGAGAGTCAGCTCTAGCCGGCGTGACCTCGCTCGCTGAGGTACTTGAACAAACCATTTTACCAAGCATATCTTTTTTACACTTTCTGTTGTTTCTTTCTTTTTGTTCTTTTTTTTTTTTTTTTTTTTCTTTTTAACTTGTTCTCTCTATTACTCGTGCATCACATTTGTCCGTGTTCACAATTTCCCGTTGAAAACTCGCTGTTTCAACCACAATCTAGTCTTTTTCTCTCGTCTGTCTTTGTTGTTTCGTTCACGTTTTTTTTTTTTTTTTTTTGATCAAAATGTTGTTACATTGGTGTACACAATGTTACATAATGTTACTGTTCCTCTCTCCATTTTTCTTTGTTCTATATTTGTTTCTTCCTTCTCTCTCTCTTTCTGTTTTCTTATAGAATTATTATATTCGTCGTTTAACTGTTTAACTCTCGCCTTGCTTCTCACCCTTTTCTGTTTCTCTCTCTCTCTCTCTCTCTCTTTTTGTTTTCTGTCTTTTGATTACATAGAGATTTCTCTGTATGAAATTAATACTGTGTACATAAAAATATATAGATGTATATACACACGCAAAGTGAGAGTCCAAGTGATAGAGTAGTCAAGTAGCTGATTTATACACTTCCGCTCGAAAATTCCCAAAGAAGAAACAACGTTATACAACGTGTACTTTCGGCAAAGTGGACATTCCATTCACATTGAGAACGTGTGAAATTCTTGTTTCTCGGAAGAACCGAGTCTGACTTTTCGCCAGAGAGGCGCTCAAAGGGCGGTCGGAACTTTTGAGCAGGGGTGTATCACGTGTGTGTATTACGTGTGTGTATGTATATATATATGTATGTACGTATGGTGGATCCCCGTGAGATAGACGTTCGCCGGATACGCGCCAGCGACCAGCTCGCACGACCGACTTCCGACTCGCGGCTGACACGATTCGAGAAGGCTTCCCCCCAGCTACTTGGAATCGTAAATCTCCTGTAATTCAGTTTGCCCGCTCCTCGAGGAGATTTGCCAATTTCGTCCCCGATCGATTCGCCCCTCTGCCAATTGCCAAACGCGTTTAAATCCCCGGCTCGCGTTTGCGTTTCCGAGAAATTGGATTATCAACCCTTTTTGTCGCGCGCGCGCGCGGCCAGAATTATTTTTCGCGGTAATTAAAGTCGCGCGTAGCGGGGAGAGGGTTCGTCGGACTTTTATCGGATACTAATTTTACCGTTTTAAGTATTTTCGACATAGCTGGGCACTCGCTGTATATGGAGGGGAATATGGAGGAATATTAAAAAAAAAGGAGCAAATTCATTTCGCACGAACGTAATTATGCTTCATTCGATAAACTTCGGACTTTTCGCGGAAATTCGGGGCCGGCGGTCATAGTGATCGATTTTGTTTAATGCTGCAGTCGACTGCGTTAAAACGATCGATTCTGTGTAATTTTTTTCTTTTACAGAGATTTCATTTAGCTTCATTTAGAGTGAATTTTTGTGACAACACGCGCTTTTCTACCAGCTTTAAGAAATGTAAATATTTCAATTCGTCGAGTATGTTCCCGTGAAAGGAGTCGTCAAGAAAATGAGAAAGAAAGTGACAAGTAGACCGTGGATTTTTTGTACGTTTTCACACTTTCACGAGACTTTCTTGGAAAATATCATTGCCGTCATATTGAAGATGAAATAAAATCTAAGTCAATATTACGTAATGATAAACCTTATTTGTAATCGGTATATCAACGTCAAACTGGAAGATGCAAAACTCATGGACGCAATGAAGTAGATAAGAATAACGCTCTGTATTTATTCCGCGCACAGAGATCCACGGTCCACCGATAAGAAACGGGCAAAAAGAGAGGGGGGGGGGGCGTCTTTCGCCTCTTCGAGAGGGAATTCCTCAAGTTCCCTCGGTGCATGCGAACGCAAGACACTTTTCTCTTTTTTTTCGACACTCGACGCCTTTGCCTCCGAATGCCGCGATAAAGATAAAGAAACGCGGAGGACGCGTCTCCCTCTCCCACCCCTCCCGAGGAGGAATTCAACGACGTTTCGCTAATTAGCAGCAGTTTCGCGCACGAGCAATTAACGAAACCTTTAAGCCGGATTAGAGGCGAGACACGACGGTATTTCGGTGAAATCGTTCTCGGATATCAACCGACGAGATTAAACGTTTCGTTTAATCGCCAGTGTTGACCCGGCGAACCCTTCGCGGGGGAACAGGTGGTTTCTTGATAATTTGGACGCGCAGAGTTATCGAAGACAACGAGAGTCTAGAGTCAGCCGCGAACGTTCGAAGAGAAGCGGGCATTTCGAATGTTCCTCGCGCGTTGAATCCCTTGATCGAAATTGAAAAGCGACCACATTCCGTTATTTATTTTTTTTCGAGATTTGACTTTTTTAGGGATCGACGCTTCTGTGACTGACTGATGAAAACTGAACAACGATCGAGGGCTTGCAATTGTCCAAAAGTGTCGATTGATCGTGGAAGAACGTGCGTCGAAGCTAGACTTGACTGGCTGGTCGCTGGTGCGTCTTCTTTTTTGATCGTTGAGTCGCTGTGAAAGTGGTACCTTGTAAATAATGCTGAGAGAGAGAACGGTTGGAAAGAGCGTTTTTGTTGGAGACGAGAGGAGTGCGAGAAGGCCTGATCAACCATGCAGCGTTCAGTTGAAAGAGAACGGGCCCGAAGAGAGGAAAAGAATTAAAAAGTAATTAAATAGATCGATTGGACAGATTCGGGTTCTGATTCGTTGAGAATCGAATAAACGGAACAGAGAGAAACGACACACACGGGACAAACGAAATTCTCCTTCATAGATGCACCTGGGTAGATCGAGATCCTCCGTCGTCGTCCTCTCCTCCGATCAACCTCCCGAGTGTGTTCGATTTGTCCTAGAAAAATCATCCCGAAGACACATTTCCAACTGACTTCTTCACTGTGAAATCATCCTGCTCCTGGTCTAAAAATGATCCTTGATGTCCTCGAAATCGACACTAGAACTACTGGATTTCCAACGATTCAAGTAATTTTAATTATTTAAAAAAATCGTGGTAATTAAGTAATTTTGTATCGAGAGTACATAACTCTAGTGACTTACTTTTGCATGAGACTTTCTATAAATGAAAGTTCGTATTCTTTGTCACATTGCAAATCTTTAACCAAATTTAATGTTGTCTTTAATCGTTGGTAGTTCTAGTGTTGTTAACGAGCAACTTTCGGCTGGAAGTCCTGCCGTGATCTGGCTGTTGGCACAATGACCGTAATCTTCGAAACGAAAGCACACGGTTTCTTTTTCTTTTTTTTTTTTTTTGTTCCCCTCTTTCGAAAAATATTTGCACAGAAAGAAAGAAAGGTAGCAGAAAGGGAGGAAAAACGGATTTTTTGAAACGTCAATGCCAGTCGCGGATTTTTCTTTTTACGATTAAACTCTCTTTGAAAAAAAAAAAAAAAAAAAAAAAAGATTATCTCATAGTGACAAATTGTCAAATTGAAATCGATTAAATTTTCATATATTCTTTCCTTCAGTTTCGAAGGAAACATATTTATGCGCTGTGTGTGATCCTTTTTGACCATTTTTTTCTTTTTTCTTCTCTTTTTCCATTTTTTGAGAAGATTGTACGGTACAATGGTAGACGTCGAAAGAGAGAATTTTTCGTGTATTATCGAGAGGCACACGGATCGCGCGTGGCACGTGCTGAAGCGGAGTATTTAATAACAAAGCGAAGCCATTACTGTCATTTCGCCAAGTCCGGGACGCGGCACGAGTTTCGGCGAAAAGTCTTCCGTCGACCATCGGATTTGCCTTGCCAAGAGGGAGAGATCTGCCTCGCTACGTGTCGCCGGTTCCAATTAACCGAGGAAACTTCGCTAATTCGTCCCCCCCCCCTTTTTTTTTCGAAAGTTTGCACAACGAGTCGTCTCGAGCGTCGCTGTCTCGCGAGAGAATGGATTCGTCGTTGGAATTTTATTGCCGTCTCTATTGGAACTTCTAATCTCTAATCTCTGTTGCAATATTGTAATTTCACCATTTGCGGTGTGCGCAAATAATCTTGGAACGTTTCAATGAATTTTTCTAATAATTTCTCTGCAAAGTCAAATGATACAGTAACAGCAATTATACAGTAAAAAAATAGAAAGTACTTGATATTCCAAACTATCAAATGCCCAAATTTTCTTCGAAAGTGACTTCGAAAGAACCGAAGAAGTCAAAGTTCCGAAAAGTCGAAGAGCGAAGTTCCCTCGATCTTGCGTCAGACCGCGTTTCCCAAATGTAAAAGAACGCGAGAAACGGGAACTTTTGACGTTGCTTTTATTCCTCGTTGCGCGCGGAGAAACGGGACGATTTTTCGCGGCGTTGCCACTTTTTCGAAGACGAGGAATAAATTTCAACGCCGCGCGGAGAGGTTCAAAGTCCGTTCGCCGATCTCTCGAAACGAGAAAGGCGAAGAAATTATGGCGGGGCGAACGCGCCATTCCCTTTTCGACTGCTTTTTGCTATTCGTGCTATTTTTCCGCGGCGACTTTTTCCGCGCGAGCCTGGCAAAGCAAAGCGAAACGGTAGCAGAACGACGTAGCGCGCGCAAGCGTCGAGAGGGCGAAAGTTGTAGGCCGGCTTAAAGGGTGGCTAGGGAAACGCGCGGAGACGCGAAGGGGAGACGCTGCAAAGAACGGACGAGACAAACGAGGCAAAAAGAGACACGTTGAGGCGAAAAAAAAGAGAAGGAAAAAGAAATACCTGCGAAAGCACAATTGGAATTTACCAGCCGTTTGAGAAGCCACGTTGATCAACTTCACGTATCAACAAATACGTGCAAAAGTGGTGCGACTCAATATTTTGCTTAGTCGAAAGTAATCGTTGCGTTACTCCATTTTATATAGAAACGACGTAAGTAGGACTTTACAGTGCTTTACACAAAAGACAAACATTCTTTCAAAAATTGTACGTTTCACGTCTCGTATTTGGACTTACGCCACTGCACAATGTATATATAGATTGTATATAAATCGAGAAATAGAAGATGATGCTTTACTGTTATATTTTATATAGACTCGTAATTTTATAATTGAAAAAAAAAAAAATAGAATACAAATAGCAATTTGTCTGCTCATTGCGCGCTATAGAGAAGAATATATATTTGATAACTTTGGAAATATGCTACGTACGTTAAAATTTTTCATAAACAAAATTGCGATGAGTAAATTTGTGCAAGTACATCGTTTCGTTTTAGAGAATACTGCCACGAGACTGAGAAATTTTCAAAGGATGGAGTTGATTAGTTTGGCTTCTGAGAGGCTCGTGCGTGGTGTACCGAGGAAGAAAAAGTAAAATGACGTAGAATCGTGATTAATGGCCGGCTGTCACACATGCTGACAGCTGCATGGAAATCAGATGAAGCGTTTTTGTTCTTTTGTTCAGCTCCAGACCTGTCGGTCGCACCCTCTCCTTTTTTTCGTTGTCTTCCCGGCAACGTAGAATTTGAAGAGTCGGGCCTCGCGATCTGTGCTCAAATCGCAGGTTTCAACACCTTGTCCAAGGGTTGAAGCAAGTTTCGAAAGTAACAGAAAGTGCAACTAATCGTTGCGTAAACTTTCAGTCTGAACAGACAGAAATTTTCTAGAAATGATTTGATAAAATTTCAAAATGAGAATTGATTCCATTCGATTATTCTCAATCCTGATGTGTGAAACATATATTTCTTGTATTACAAATGAAGCAATTTTATATCTTTATAAAAAAGAATTAATTTAAATTCTAACGTCGCCAAAGTGTCTCTAGTAAATAGAAAGTGTTCCAATCCCTGTGATCACTTCGAGTCTGACGGTTTCAAACGTTCGCGCGCTACGACGACAAAGACAGACGCAAGGGAACGATCACTCGCGACTCTTCGAATCGATCGTCACGAGAACGCAGAGCGTTTCCCCGCTCGAGAGACCATCGTGAGAGAAGTCGACGCGGTCTTCTGCCGTTACTTAGCTTTGGAGGAAATCTATCTCGCCTGTGTTCACACTTGTTCCGTTCATTCGTCAGTTGCTACACGTAAAGTACGTAAACAAACGATATCAATAAGTAATTCGTAGAGGTGAACGCTGTACGATCCAGACTTACGGTAGAAATATAAAAATATAGGGTGCCAGTCAGTGAAGAACTGTTGGTTGGAATAACTCTGTTGGTTTTTTATTGGTTCGAATTATATTGTACTCTAACGTATCGAGATGATCTCCATGATACGTATAGTGTAATTTTCTTACACGTTCGCGTATTGGTATTGAATATTTTGTTAAATAGTTGCTTTTGTTTCGTTACGGGGCTGACTGGCGGCTCGTGAGCCCTTGCCCCCACTTTCCCGATCGTTAGCGCTACCCCCTCCACTGCAGAGATTGATACAGTGGAGGGGATAGCGCTAGCGATCAGAGTCGCCAGTTAGCCAACTCCGCAAACGTAGAAATTAAACGAGTCAACGAATGCAATTACCAATTGCTCATAGAAATGTTTAAACACTCGCAGAAACTTTTTGTAAAAGTACATACGTACGTTAGATGTCAAAAAGTGATGTAAATGTCATTGAGTGAGAACTAAAAGAATTATTTTAAATAACAGTTCTTATCGACTCACCCTATGAGCTTCGTAGTTGTTTCATTTTCTAGAAAACCCACGATTATTCAAAAGATTTCCTTTCGCAGTCGATTTTTTGCCTTTTTCTTTTTTTGTTTTGTTACGAAAATCCTCTCTTTTTCGAACCAGTCACTGCGGAATGTTATTTTATTTGGCATTTTATTTTTGCTCTCTCTGCTTCTCTCTCTCTCTCTCTCTTTATTTTTTGGTATTTTTCTTTCTCATGCCACGATACGGTCTACCATAACTCTAGTTGAGTTGTTACGTTACATCCTCTCACCGATTGTATTTCGACACTTTCGAGACGCACTGCTGCCACTCGTTGACGATATGTTGACCTCCTCCCTTTTTACCACCATATATATACATATATATATATATATATATGTACATATCATTCCTTTTTCCCGATTGTTTAGCCGACGAAACTCGAAGTGCCGTCCGAACGAATGCTTTCAACGATTGTCGAAAAATTCACACGTAAAAAGAAATTGTCGCGTAAAGAAAAAAGAAAAAGGAAAAGAAAGATCTGTTTCTGATAACGTGGAGCACTTTGCACTTTCGTCGTGTACAGTTCTTATTAGTGTTCAAATCTCTGCGTGAGGGGAGTATCGTCGAGCCATCGATACACGTAGACGGTTCTTCACTTACCCCAATAATGAATTGATAATTTAACGGAACAGAATGATACGACAATTTATAATCTATAAACAGGCGGTTGTTCATTTACGATATGAAAATTCGCTACGATGATAACGAACAAAAGAATTGAATTTTTAGTAAATATATTACACTAATGTAATAATGGCCGAAAAGTTTGTAGCTGTTAGGATTTCGAATTTCTTCCCCGAGCGAATGTAAATTTTTATCCTCTTTTAACATTTATACCTGAAAGTATTATCGAAACTATTGATTAATTTCTGTTGTACAAAATTTGTAATTACGATATTCATGTCTTTCAGAGAGATATACGAAAGAAATTGATTTCGTCTGAAGACGAACTTCCGAGAGCGAGGGGTTGTATAAAAAAAAAAAGTTACAAGAGAGAAAATGAATTCGCGGACACGTCTCGTTGATCTTGGCTCGAAGATACATCTCGACTGTGGGGCTTAGTAAAGCTGCTCGGAAACGTGCGAAAAGGACGAAGAACTACCCTAACATGTGATGTAAAAAAAAAAAACAAAAACATACGTACAAAGAGAACATTCTCGTGATTTTACCAAGTCCCTAGTCCCAGTGTGTTTCGTTCGAAACACGGCACAGTGACCCGGAGATTTGACGACCAAAAAAAAAAAGTAGCTAACATTTCTCTGTTTCTACTCCCGCAAGTCTCACCCTCGAGTAACAAACGAAAATTCAAAGAAAAGAACAGACCGCTGACGAGAAGAGGAGGAAAAAGAACGTAAAAGAAAAAAAAAACGAAACGAAAAAAAAAAAAAAAAGAATCATATTAAAAAAAAAAAAAAAACAAAGACTTGTTTTTCTCTAAAACGACAAGCACTAATGCTCTGTTTGTACGACTTGCAGCTCCACGGTGGCTCATCCCTCGGAACTGCCACCATCTCCTCACCAGTGGGAATAAAAATCGTCTCCGAAATCGCGAACGCTGATGATGACGATCGCGCGGCCGAGTATTCGCTTCGCACGAAGACGCACGCTGAAGAATTCCCGACAGCCTGAAGAAGAAAGAGAAGAAGAGAGTGAAAGAGAGGGACTTGGAATGTAAATGGACGAACGTGTGAGGCGAGAAGAGAGAGGGCACGGAGAGAGAAAGAGAGAAATAGTTACGTATACAGGCCGGAGAAAGAGGCAAAGAGGGAAGAAGAGCGAATTTCGGAGAAGAGAAAGAAAACGAAAAACGGTAGAAGACGACGAAGAAAAAGAAGAAGAAGAAGAGCCAAGAGAGACAATAGACTGCCGAGCACTGAAGCTTCAATTTTCGACTAGCTGATATATATATACATAGACGCGTATATGTATATAGATATCTATAAATATATATATTATATATACCGCTGTATACATAAGAGAGGGAGCCTAGGGAGAAAAGTGTAGATCGACACGTGAAAAAAAGAGAGAAAAAAAAAGAAAAGGCACACGATACGAAGAGCACAGTCGAGGAATGTGTGGCTACGCGGAGCGCATGAGCGACAGATTTGGAGGAAGATGAATCAGTTTCGAGGGATTGAAATTTCAACAGTTTGTCGAGGGTTGAAAGAGGAGGAGGAGACAAAGAAGAGACACGGACGACGTGCACGTAGTTTATATAAGAGAGGGTCGAAAAGACGGGCCAGTCTTCTTTTGATTTCCGTTTGCTTTGCAGACTTTGCACGCTTCTGTTCGTCGACGGTTCGTACGTGTACATACAATGCGTGAATCGAAGCGCGCCAAGGCTAGAAAGCGGGCTTGTAATTACCGTCGCGTCCGAGGATTCGACAGCGAGGAGGAACTGCACGCGAAACGAACACAGAACAAGGAACAGAGTCGCGAGAGTAGAGCCGTAGATACACAGAGGTGGCGATCATCTTCGAAGCTCTCCGGTGCTGCGAAATCCCGATTCCAAGTGGGGGGAGATGATCTGTTTCGAGGAAAAGTCAGAGTCGAGTCTCGAAGGATGATGTGCGACAGCTGGAAGCCTCGGAGAGAAGAGGACATTTTAACAAATTGTTTCAACAACTCCGAACCTGGGGAGAAAATTGGAATTACGACTTCGAGGAAGCTTCGAGGAAGAGGATACGCAGTTCTCTGTCGCGGGACTGTTTGTTTCAAGAACCTGACTGTCTCGAGAGGAATTGGAATCGGAGATCGAGGAGACGATTCTCTACCGACGCCAAGGACATCCTTCATTTGGGCAGAATGTTTTAAGACCTCGGACGTGCGTCGTTTTTAATAAACGGACCAGTTTGAGGACGGAAGTAGCGGAATTCGACGTGCTCGAGTGGAAGGTAGGACCAGTTGTAAATAGCGAAGAGAATCTGAATCGAACCGCGTCCATGGACTCTACGCTGACCCGTCAGCCTGATCTGCGGAAGCGTCGACGATACTTTTGAAGAAGATGCAGCGCCGTTTACGCTCGCGACGGGGAAGGAACTTTCTTCGTTTCCCAAAAAGGTGCAGTGGACACGCGAAAGCTGGACTCTAGCTTCCGTGTCGCGTCGCCGCGGATATTTAGTTTGTTTACAGCCGAGAGATCCACCTGATGGACTCTCTAGAACTCTCGCTTACGCGAGAGAAACCTAGATTTCCACCGTTTCTAGGGAGGTTTTCCCGCGACGTGTCGTTCCCGATCAACAGCTATCCTCACTGAGACATTAGCTGGTTGTTTGTACAAAGAGAAGAAAACGGGACGACGTTTAAATTTTCTCTCGACAAGATTCGAGAAGATTCGTTAGGAATCGCGCGGATTCCTATAGAACAACGCGACGACGACGACGACGACGACAACGACAACGACGACGACGACGACGACGACGACGACGACGACGACGGACTCAATTTTAATTCCAATAAATCAACGCACTGCCGACGATTCACGTGGCAAGCTCCAAGCGAACTTGGTGCTCTTGGTGGACTTGAGAAGAAGGAGCTTAAAAAGGAGACAGGAAGAGACGTCATCGTGGCTTGGACTGTGAGAAGAGAGAGAAGAGTTCATCCCCCATGAAGAATGGAAGATTGAGATTTGCTCGATATCGTCCAGAGATAGAAGAGTCGTCTTTGATGTATAGATATTGAATAGACGTTCTAGTTTAATTTACCGCGAATTTTATATACATATATATATATATATATACACACACACATATATATACATATATATATATATATATATACATATATATATAAGAGCGCTTCCGTGCGAGATCTCGCTTTGATTATTACTTTCTCACCGTTCTTCTGTTCAAACTTGAACGATCGCGCTCGAATTGTGGCCTCTGAAGGAATCAGAACCTTCTACTTTCTGATTACGTTGTTTCGCGAACCTGAAAACGCGTCGGAAACGTGATTTACGTTTGAACCCTTACGATTAGTTATTTTTTATGTGTAACGACGTTGTTCACGCGTGACGGCCGCCTACTGCAATTGTCCTAACGAGAGGGCATTTCACGCCCTCGCGATGAAGACAGCATAACAGTTAATGCTAGAACTACGCACTAGGGTATATAAAATGTGAATCTGAAAGAAACCACAAACGTACGAACTTTCATTCCAAACGCTGTTATTATCATCATCATCGTCGTTCACGTTGTTTATCGAGAAACAGCAATGTAGCTTTAAAAATCCACAGTCGCGCAGCTTCTCGATTAATCACTCGTTTGAAAAAGAAAAGTAAGAAAGATCAATTTCAGACTCGAATGTCGCAAAAATTAAATTTTAGTAAGCCAAGAAACACGCGCAAAAATGACGAATCTTTTTTTTTTGCCACAGAGAGAAATTAACAAGTCATCCGAAACGTCGACAGTTCTAGCGTTAACGATCACTGTACGAGGAATTCAGACGCACTGCGAGGCCGAACGAGAGCACGCGACTAATCCATAATTACGTTCTGAGTGTGATTTTAGTTTAAGGGGGAAAAAAAAAAAGAAACTTAGATAGCCAGTAGATGTTCACCGAGAGAATTTACCGTCTAGGTAATACCTTTAGATAGCGATTTAGCGTTAGTAGCGAAAGGGGGAAAAACTCGTTTTTTATCATTACCGGGCGGCAGAAACGTGGAAATAACGCATGTGTTCTCTTTTTTACGCAGACTCGACACTAATTTCTACACAAACAAGCTTTCTTTCGCGTACCTTTTGTCTTTTTTTTCTCTTTCGTTGCCCGACAGAAGAAGCCCCCTCTCTCTCTCTCTCTTTCTCTCTCAAAAATTCAATCGTGTTCCCTCGTATTTTCTTTTCTTTCCACGACGAAGTGTTAATTTTCACTCGTATCAATTCGTACTATCTCGCTCGTTGAACGAGCATGATAATAAGGAACGATTGTCCAACCGGTTTGACCGACTGGTTATCGCTGAATCATTTCAACAGTTATCGAAAAACAACCTGGGTTGATGTCTTTTTCAATCACGACGAAAAGGGAATCAACGCAGGCGAAGAAAATACCGAGAGAATGATCGAAGAGAGTTTGGAAAGAGAGTTTTGTCGCGAGGACGAAAGGAGAGAAGTCTTCTTCGCCGAGAGACGAAAAGTTGAAAAAGACAACGAAAAAAAGAACGCGAATTTTTCTTCGAAATCGATCGATCGAAACCGTCGTTTTCTTTAACACTATAACGACCGGCTACTACCTTTCGGTGGTAAATTTTCACGAGAGGTCGAAAACTCTTCGTGGACATTTCGAAATTTCCAAGCACGCGAGATCACCGTTGCAATTATATATCGTATTGATACGTGTAAATATTCGCGTCTATAGAACGACGCAACAATGCTCGCGGCAACTCAATTTTCCGACCGTGTACATTCGAGGAGAAAGTGGAAACTCTCTCATCGCCGACGAGCCGAGGTTTTTCCGTTCGAGCAAGTGACCGAGGAAAAAAGGAAAAAAGTAGAAACGACGATCGCCGTCTTGTTCGCGAAAGTATCGAGTACAGAGTGCGATTTTTCCTGTGTAAAACGATACGTCGATGGCCGCGGACCCGGAGGAAGTACCAAGGAGGTACTCGAGGTACCGAGCGTGTAAATAAACAAGAACAAACGAACGCGCGTGTATTTCATTTTCAGTCGCTAAACTAATTGAGAATCACGTGACGCCACACGCGAGTGCGTATCACCGGTTGTTATAGTGTTATCAGACACAACGGTGCGCGCGAAGCGTCGTTTCTCCGAACGAAAGGAAAAATTCCGATACGTTCTCTCCCGTGCTAGGATCGTTTTTTTTTTACCCGATCGATCGCCCAATGTGTGATCCCAATCCCAAACGCGTATATTCAACAGTACATAGTTTCATTGCTCTAGTCAGTTGTCAATTTTAGAATTGAAACAGCCCCGTTAAATTCAACGAACGTCAAGTTTCCCGAATAATTCACGTTGCCCGGATCGAACGATTCGTTCTGTAAATACGCGCGTGCGGCAATTTTTCAGACTCAAGCTCGGTGTAAAGCAACAATCACGCAGCCAGCGCGCTGGTTATTCGTGACGACCGTTGAGAAGGCCTTGATATTTTTACGATAAACCTTCTGGACGTTGAACGTACGCGATTCGAAGCAAACTTTTTCCTCTGCGGTGCGATCGACGACGGGAGGGCATAGTTCAGTCGATGGCGTCAGCTTCCAAATTCAGATCGATAGCGTCAGCTCTCAACTCAAGTTCGAAGGAGAAACGACGTTTCGCGCGCGCTGATTCTAGATCTAACAACCAACATTCGAGGGAAGTGACGTGTACATGCTTGATCGAGGACCTCTTCCTTCGAACGTTGCTGTTGGGCTTGGGTCACGCGTAATCGTTTCCACGTGCAGTGCAGAAACGATTACGCGTCTGCCCGATTAGAAACAATAAAAATTTACGAAAATTCCCCCGTGCCCGGGAATATTTGGGCGAACAGTGGTGTTCCTCCTTTTTTTTTTTTTTTTTTTTTTTTTTTTTAGAATTTTCCACCCAATTTTACTCTTTGTACCTTAGTGCTACAACGACGTGTTGGCAACGTGAAAATTGTACTTTGAAAGAAAATTGTACCTTCACTGAGATGAGAAATAGAGGAAGGAACGTACAAATTCGTGCATTTAGTATATTGTATCAGCGAGTTACTCTTTTCCGAAGATGGATCTTTGATTTCAAACTAACGCCAATAGCAGTACTGATGTCTGAGTGAAAATTGTGCTTTTTATTGATGAGAGATGGAGAAAGAGAGAAATGCTACTTATTAATAAAACATAATTATCCATACGTTGGATAAACTACTTCTAAATTTAGTTCTGATTTTCTTGATATCTGCTGTTTGTTTGCTTTCCATGTCAATCAACAATTGCAGAAAAAAAGACTGTAACAGCTTCGTTCGAAGAGTTTTTTTGATCCTTTTTTTAAGCTTTGAAACTTGGAAATTTTTAGGATTTGGAATTTGTCAGTTGGAAAAACATTGTGTCTCGTGTAACGTAACGATTGATTCGATCAACAGTGTCATTGAGTTACAAATGTCTGTAGTGATTTGTATTTAAGTTACTATATATCACACGCTAAAGTTCTGTCGTTTCTTTTAGAACAAAGAAGAAGAAAGAACAACTTATTCTCCAAAATAGTTACTCTTGTTAGAGTGATTTCTTCAAAACACATCTATCTGCTATAATATCTGCATATATCTGTATCTGATATAATAATACGTGTTTCTATTTTGCAAAGTAATCGAGAAAGTTCTCCAGCTTTTTTTATGACTTTCTCGATTACTGAATATTTTGGGACAACTACGTGCACTCGAAATCACTATTACTCGAAGAACGGCATTTAATGATTCTCAAAAATTTTCTCGAGTTACCTTTCTCTTGCGTATATCGATGCAAAGGAGTCATACACTCGATTCGAGATTTCTTCTTTTTTTTTTTTTAATCTTTTGACAATCTTTCACACTTGCACGAGCCATTTTTTTACGTCGAGTGAATGGTAACGCTTTCGAGCGACTGATCGGAACCTACGAGGAGAAAGAATAGGAATTTATCTAGCGCCACTTACCGATAACTCGCGAAAGAGGAACGCCACGGTTCCGTCCAACTTCTCCGCAACGACTCTGATTCGCGATTTGATTGATCACGCGTGAGGTGAATCGAACTCTCCCTTCGCGTCGCGAAAGAAAATGAACGAGGGCGAAGATGGCGAACGAAGGAAAGGCTCGACCAGCTCCACGCGACGATTCGTTCAGTCGCGAATCGGCGCGTAACTGAGCGAACGGAAGGAAGAAGTCCTCGATTTCCGGCTGTTCTTTCTTCCTTGTCCGCCCAGTTGCGATCGAACGCGAGTTGCACGTGTATATTCGTACAATGAAACGAGAGGAAGGGGATGGTAGCACGTAGCACGTAGATTACTTAAACGAACGATTTGTAAATACGTAGCTCACTGTAGCTGGTCAGTTGGGCATTTAACAGTACACGTTTCTCTCGAGACGAGAAATAGGGAGTATGAAGCGAGGGGGAGGGTGAAAAATCGAGGGGGAGGGGAGGAAAACGAAAATAAGGAGAACGAGGAACGAGATACACATTCTCCTCGCAGGCCCCTCGGTTTCTCGTCCCTTTCGAAATCTTCGTTTACTTGTCTCCGTTTCTTTGTCTGACACGCGAGGAGAGTGTGTATCTCGGCGCGTATCTACGTAAAGAAAGAGATTTTTTTTCGGGGGGGGGAAGGGGGCAGAGTTGAAGGAAACAGTTCTCGATCGTCACGTGGAGAACCGTGGAACGATAAACGAATAATAATAATAACTCGGAGGCTAGGTGATACTGTACGTAAGTCGTGTACCTACGTTATTAGATAATGACTTAATTAAGCGACGAGAGGAAAGCTCCACGTATACTCCGCGAATACACTAGCGAATATGCCTTCATTGTGGAAAGTGGCTGGCAAAGTGATGCACGATAAAACTGCGGATTTAGAAAAAGAAAGGGCAGAAAGAAAGAAGAAGAAGAAGAAAAAAAATAGAAAAATGATTGCAAAACTGACGGTTCTCTTGTCTCCGATTCTCGTCTTGGCGCCTGATTGCTCGCTTTCTTTCGTTTCGTTTCACCTTGTCTTTGCATTTTCCCTTTCTCCGTCTTCCGTTCCGCTTTACTTTTCAGTTACTCCGCTTCTACTTTTGCCCTCGTCGATCGGTTTGCCCACGGCTTTCGTTCCGTTTCTGTTTTCGCCCTCGGACACTCTCGTTTCTACCCGGAGAGGCCGAGCCAGTCGATGTCACTAACCTGTTGTCGAGTTTCGCGACGACAGTGGGTGTCACGTGTAGTTCAAATAAATAATAAAAGTAAGGATCGTAATCAAAACGCGAGGAGCGTTTAACTTTAGTTAAATTGACCCATTGAACTCGCGAAATTTTTGCACCGTAAAAGTCACGCTTGCACGTTATTCGCGTTTTCACGAGTGTAATTTAAAAAATGAAAAAACCCGAAATGACACTACATGTTTAGATACTACATTTTTGTCGATTATGCACTTTCTATGCATTTTTGCACCTTGCAATTGGAAAACAAGACAAGATTACCCACAAATTATGTAAGAATGCGGATCATCGTTAGCCTGTTGTGAAATTTCAATAATCGTAGAATTGATGATTCGTAGGTAAAAGCGAATTCTGGTCGAACAAAATGTCTAAAGAGAGTGATACTGAAGATTAGATACTGAAGAGTTGCACTCGTCCGGTGAAAACCACTGCATGGTAAAGTAGACAATTATCTCTTGATAAATCGACTGGCGTGTCTCTCTGAGATCCCTGCATTTGTTTAAACCACGGTCGCACGCGCACCAGATATTTCTGCCTTTTTTAGCCAAGCGACGAGGCAAGAGCGACGCAGGTTTCGCGTCCTTTCTTCCTCAAACGAATCTTCACTGTCGAATGAAACGTCATGAAAAATCAAGAGAAGCCAAGCACTTTTCGACTTTTGCGTGTACAGTGGATAGCCGAGCGTTTTTTTCTTTTTTTTTTTTCTGAGAAACCACATAGGAGAACGAACGTGTCGGCATCTTCGTATCGTCGTAGCGTCGTAGGGGGATGATAAAACCTGGTGACGACCTGTTGTTAGTAACTAAGAGGCCTTAATATATTGCGTTTACGATATATAACACAAAAATAACACTCGCAGGTACACACGTCGGTTCAACTTTAGGCATTAAAACGAGGAAAACACGAGAGAGAGTAGCGTTAGACGGGAACACGAGACACACACATACACACGTTTGCAAGTTAGGTGCAAGTAATCGATAGTGTACAGGGCACGAAAACGTGAGAAGTAATTTATTTAGCGGAGGAACGCTGGGAAACCCTGCGACCGCTGGCGATTTTTCGAGTAGACTCATCGTGGTCTGCAAAGTCGGGAGAAAAGTACGATATATCGTTTCTCTCCTACGTTGGCGTCGTCGATGTGCGATTTGAGCAAGATGTTGTTTGGAAATGATTTACACGCTTGGTATAATTATTAAGAAATTCGCTGAACTGATTTCGCGGGAATCGGGTCATTAATTCGCTGTTTTGAAAGTTTGACGCAAAGTATAAATCTATTTATACGCGTTTGACAGTACAAGAAATATCAATAGCAGGACGATAATCCTGAGATTATTCGAATTGCTAAAAATTTCACCCAGAGTTACACGACTAATTAACATTCATCTGGAGGAAATGACGAAATTATCAACGTACAAGTGTCAAAAAAAATGAATTGAAATTTTCAAACAGCATATCGCAAAGTACGTATTAGAGAAATTTCCAATTAAATGTACATAAAACGATCAGTTTAAAGTATAAATATAAAATAATGAATTTCAAAGAACGTAAGAAGATTAACGCAAATTTGGGGCTTCCGTCCCAGTAAGGAAGCCCCAAATTTGATCAAAGAACAAAGAGCATCGAGCACGATTCGCAGATCGAGCAGTCGCGCGGGGTCCCAGTAAACGAATTTAAGCGCGATTTCCCTCGCCCTGTTCTGCGCCGATCTCTCGAGACGCCGCGTCGAAGAGATCGTTTCACGGATGCAAATGATTTATTTACGACTTTGCAACCTGTTCTCGTTCTTTCTTAAACGTTTTGAACTTTACCGAACAACCTTTTACGAACATCTAACGTAAAAATGAAAATTCCAAGTTTCCATGCGCGACGAATCGTTCCAAACATTCGTCCAAACGTCTCCAAACGATAAAAATCGCCGTGTGCCAATGTTTGAGAAATTTCAAAGTCTTCAAACGTTCGTCGTGAAACTCTCGTTTTCTCCAAACGCGCGTGTTTCGGAGGACAAACATACCCGCACGCTGTTTGACGTCCAAATGTTTGTAGACCGCGCGAGAAGAATCCCAAGGCTCGCGTAGAGATGCAATTATCGACGAGGAGGCCGAGAGAACGACTGCAGAACGGAGCGAGACGAGTCGATTTGTACAGCGACGCCGGTTTTTTCCAGACGCGCGTCTGGTTTCAGGTAGCCGATAGCCGAGGTGAATTATCATTCGCACGTGCCACATATTTACAACGTGTATATCTCACAATTCTAAAAAAAAAAAAAAAAAATGAGGACTCTACCGATCCGTAGTTCTTCCCTACAGAGAGTACAGTTTTTCGCATCAGCACTGCCAGTTTACCATTTGTTGAACGGACGAAAACGCCGCCATCGGCCCCATCGCTTTGTTCGCGTTATTCAACTCCGGTCTCGTTCTAGATATTCGAAGTGTGGACGTTCGAAGGATTCTCCCTCGAGACGCAGCTCGTACCTCGTTGACGATCGTTCCTTTCTAGAAAGTTGATTCGCTGCAACAATTTCTATCTTACAACCGAGCTCGATTCTCGGCAATTTCGTCAAATTTCGCGGGTGAAAAATCACTCGTTTCGAGAAAAGTTGGTGGCGATTGCTTTTCAAAGTGATTAAAAAGAATCGTCGATACGAACTACGTTGATCAGGGAAAAGTATACATTAGAATTGAAGTTGAACACGGAATTTCTTCTTTTCTCTTTTTAATAATAACGACTGAATGAGACGCGGACCAGCGCAAAAGTACAAAAATCTCACTCAATTGATTTAAATTGATCGAAAAGAAATATCGCTTCAACACAAGGACGTTAGATCCCTGATAAGTCGATTCGCGAAGAAAAGGAACGAAATTCGTCACTCGAGGAATTCTTCGAACGTCTCCCGTAGTTCCGAACTCTGTAGACAGCGTGGCAGGGCAGAGGAAAAGGAAAGAAGAAGAAGAAGAAGAAGAAGAAAAAAAAAGAGAGATTCGACGGAGGAGAAATTATATAAAATAGTTCGTCACGTGCGTGTAATATCTATAAGAAAAAAAGAAAAAAAACGGCAGCCGTCGAGCGAGAACCGTGTGTATCAGAGAACTCGACGGCGAGCACACCACACACACACACTGTTAGCACTCGTAAGCGTGTAAATATTAGCGTGTAACCTCGAGAATTCGCGTACCTTGAAAGTAGCCCGAAGCCTTTTCACAATTAGCGATAACGAAAGAAGAAGAAGAAGAGGAGAGCAAAGAGAAAAAAAAACGGTGGAAGAGAAGACGAGAAGAGAGAATTTTCGATGCACCCCCTCGCGACGACGAGGAGGAGCGTCGAAGAAGACAGACAGGCAGGCACAAACGAGAAAAGAAGAGAGAAGAAAATGAAAAAAAGACCTCAACCCGTGTTGTTGTACATAGTAGAATAGAGCTCGATCTAAGATTTAATAAAGCAACAGAAAAAAAAAAAGAAAACGTTAAGGTTTTAAGGTTCTAAGGATTTTAATCGTGTAGGGTACGTACTTAAAGATTACGAACGAGGAAGAAACTTGATTTTCCTCCGCCGATGGGGACGGACACGTATTTCTTAGGATTAGTGGAATCGCGTGGATGTTGAGACGAGCCTCGAGCCGCGTGGAAGTTGCAAAACTCTTTTCTTTTCTTTTCTCTTTTTTTTCAATCACTTTGTATTCCTATCCCCTCGCTAATCTTCCATTCTCGAGTTAGACTGTAAGACGATAGAAAAAGAAGAAAGAAAGAAAGGAAGAAAAATCTCTACAATCTCGGAAAACTCTTGACACCGGAAACAAAAGAAAAGAAAAGAAAAGAAAGAAACAAAAAGGCAAAAGGAAAAGGAGCTCTCGCCTGTCGCCAATTTTCACTTTCCTTTCTCGCGTCGTTCCGTTGCCGTTGCGTTCGTACTCCGCGCAAGACGGGCGAGGCTCGTTTTTTACTCTTTTTCTCTCTCTATACACACACGTATAAATTATACGTACGTATTAACAAAGAAGAAGAAGAAAAGAAAACAGAAAAATGGAAAAAAATAGCTGGTAACATTTAGCTGAAAACTAGGCTCAACGATCCGGCACTTCTCGAATTTAGGAAGAACGATCCTAGCCTCTTCGGACGCATCGCGCGAGGATATATTTTTTTTAAGATATAACAAACGAAAAAAAAAAGAGAAAAAAAAGACACCTCTCTCGGATCGCACACGATTTTACTCGCAGAACTCTCGCTCGTTCGATACACACACACACACGTTTTCCTCTTTGTCGCTGTTCGTTCGTCGAACAGCGAGTCCCGTGATCACCCGTGTAGTTGACACCCGAAAAGTACTTTTCCCGCTTCGTACGTGGAAAAAGGATCTCTCGAATTCTTCACACACACACACACACACACACAAAACGGGACGATCTAATGGTTTTCTAGATCTGGGATAGAACGAAAGACACAAGTGCAACAAAAGGAAAGAAGATTAAAATTAAAGAAAAAAAAAAAAAAGAAAGTAAGAATACAAAATGCGAGTGCTCGATCGTTGATCGATTTATGATCGTCTATTTGATGTTTCTGCGTGTCCCTTGTTCTTGGTGTACTTGTACTTGTAAATAACGTACCGTGATGAATAACCTAGGAAACGGAGTCCTGTCGTTCGCGAGAGGCCATCGACTGAAAGGAAAAATGAAGAAAGAAAAAAAATTCCTCTGTGATAGCTTTAAAATAGAAAGAGAGAGAGAGAGAGAGAGAGAGAGAGAGAGAAGAAGAAGAAAACTACCACGTGAAACATTTTCGTAATAAAATAAGATAAGAAATCGTTCGCTCTTTAGTGAAAATTGTAATCGACTCGAATTGTTGTAGAACACACGTTATGTAAATTCTTCACACACACACACACACACATACAGACACAAATATACACACAGGTTTTGCACAGGTAGTTGACTAACGAATTACGTAATCGATAAGACGGACGTCAGGACTCCTCGAGCGTGGCCCTGCGAGGGTGGTTCACGTGGCGGGTGAATCTTGACCTCCTCGTGGACTCGTGCGTTTAATTGACCTTGAATTAAAGCCAACGCGGTTAGCCTCTGGCCTCTGTATATATATATATATATATACATGGAGTGAAACTTTGTCGGCGATACGTGTACGTAAAGCGATATAAGCGTGTGAAACTCTTTTAGAAGGTGTACAGGGTGTTTCATTTCGGGTCGGGCGCTCCGTTAAAAAACGCTTTATTCTCATCAACTGTGACGACGGGAGAAGGAAAAGGAACAACGTTTGTACGAAAGATCATTTACTCCCGATGGAAAGTGTTGGAAGGTGGCGAGGATCAGTGAAACAGCCTGTACACGCACGATTACTCTGCGGATAGTGTGTAATGTAACAAATTCTTTCGTGTCGATGCTATTACGCGTAGTAGGATCGTTTCTATCGTATGTGTACTTTCTTCTGAGAGGAAAACGGGCGACCAGCCCGAGTTTCACCTCGAAAATCACTCTAAATTCACGGCCAAAATAATGTTTAGGGACGCTCGTATGCCTTCTACACATACACCTGAACACACACGACGAACACTTGTAAGATTTATACATTAGCTGGAATGCCGTGGGGTGTCGATTCGATTGTCGGAACCCCCTCCCATTTCCCGTACACGAAACGGAAGAAGGAAGTGGAAGATAATAAAGAATAAAAGTTCTTATAAAAATTGGCTCTGAACTCTGAATGCTTGATTGGCTGAATCGTTCAACACGTTGACTGCCACGCGACGCTTTATTTTACACGTTTCGCTGTATTTTTTTTCGTCAATGAAATTACATTAGAAAATTTTCACGCATCGGACTATGTACTTTTTAAACTATATATTCTGAAAAATCCGAAAAAGTCTGACTGTTATGATTCATCAATTGCGAAAATAACTTTGTCAACTTTCGGATTATTATATTCTCGTTTCAACGATTGATCAATAATTAACTTCTTTTCTCTTCTAAATAAATTCTTATATCGAAGTTAGTTGGTTCCTCGTCTCTTCGCCAATTTTCAGTTTTCTTCGTCGAGGGAGCGAAATTATCGGGCAACAAATATACGGAGCAGCTACTTTGTCGATCGTCACGGCAGTCAACGTGTCATCACCCACCTTTGCTCTTTTGAAAATAGAAAAGATAATTCAAAGAACATTTTCTCCGAGGGAAATTAATTCGATCAATCATTCCTCGACTTTCCGTCGTGTAGTTGCTGATTACTTGTAAATATACATATATATATATATATATTATACACGATAGTATTTGCAGCCAAAGTTCGGAACAAACTACGTTTGCGAGCTGGAAAGATGACAGTCTTTGCTTAGACTGGCTCTAACTCGTTAGATCAACGAACGTGCAAGATAAAAGATAAAAGACGTTATTGGCCGTGTTTGCTAGTTAAAATTGCGCAGACAACGCAGAGCCAGCCCGAGGAAGCTCTTTCCAGCTCCCAACTGTCCGATATACTCGGCAATTGTACCCCGAAGATCCGAATCGATCTCGCCCCACGCGCACAAGCGTTAACCTAACGTTTTCCTCCCCTCTTCCTCTTCCTGGCAACTTCCTCCGAACATTTTCACCGCGACGATACTCGCGACGATAATCCGCCAGGAGAGACCGCCGATCTGCAAAAGACCACGGAGCGTCCGTCTGATGAAAGAAAAACAAAAGAGGACGGACCTCGTCTATGATATGTTATCACGTCGCAACGGTAGGTGGCAAGAGTTAATCAATACTCTTCTAGATATCGAAACAAATAGAAGGGGCGGAGGGGGGGCAAATCAGTAGAGTTACGCTGATCTCCGACGCGTAATTTTTGTATTTTCTCTCCGGAGCAGCGAGGCTCCGAGCCGCGTCGCGATTAAACAAACGGTATTTATATTAACAATTGTAAAGACAAGTACAACTTCGCGTCGCGTTTTATCGAGATATGCAGTTGTAGCGGAGTTGTTAGCGATCGACGAATAACGTCCTTGCAACGTGTACATAGCGAGAGAAGAGGGGTAGGTGTGGATCGACGATTTCCTGGCGAGATTCGATTCTCGAAGGGCAGATCATCGGAGAAAGAAGAAAAAGAGAGAGAGAGAGAAAGAGAGATATTTTTGACAGAAACTTTTCTCGGATGAAAATATTTTGCGCGAAATTCAATACGGGTGGTAAAAAACGGGAGAAAAAGAGAAGAGGGGCGGGGCGGGGAAATTTAAGAACGATCGGAGCGAGATTTTAAACGTCTCGCGCGTGTCGTACCGCGTGAAACTCGGGGACGTTCTCGTCTAGAAAACGCGCGACGGAGGCAGTTTATTACGTCAGGTGTAAATAGCGAAAGAAGGAAGAAAGGGGGGAAAGAAGGGAAGAGAAGAGAGAGAGAGAGAGAGAGAGACGAAATTGTAAAGAAGCAACGCGAGTGCGGATAAACAAAGATAACGCTAAGGTAACAATTACGTGTCTACGATGCCTATATCTGTTTAATCTAACGATGTAAGACGACGAAGAAAAGAAAAAAGAGAAAAGAGAAAAGAGAAAAGAGAAAAAAGAAAAAAAAACCGAGATGGAAGCAATTAATTGCTGATCACTATTAAACTAGTAACTAAACGACAGTTTATTCTATCTGTGTGTGTCGGTTTCGATTGGAACATAGATTTTGTATCACCCTTTTTCTCCGTGTATGATGTGTAGCCGGAGGGTCGATTTCGAGGGGCGCCGGCGCGAAATTCCATCGAAATCGTTTAAAAAAAAAGAAAATGAAACGCGAACGAATACGAATACGCTCGATTGAGTACACCGCGCGCACTTTTATGCAAATCTCTATTTTTACGAACACGAGCGTTTCACGAACGGGGGCAAGTGGGGGTAAGGTATTTGATTTGCCGATCCAAATCAAAAATTACAACGAATATCGTTGTTTGCTTTACGCGTATTTGCATGTTGCGCGAGCGCACGCCCCGGTTTGAATTTTACGCATAAATGCATAAAAGCCCCGGGTGTAATCGCGGACGTACAAACGAGAGAGGATGAAATAAAGTTCTCCCGAACTTTTGTGCAAACCCGTGGAAAAATTCTCTGCCGCGAGATGCGAAATAGTGGAAACTCTCGCGCTGAACGAATTGCACTTGCACTGTACTCGCGCGAAGGAGTGGGATAACTCAGGACAACACACTTTTGGAGAAATTTTACGCTCTATCGAGAAAAAGTATATTTATATTTATTTTCCTTAGTTAGATCGGTGAATGACAGAGGTGAAAGAAATCTCGACTCTTTTCCCCCCGTCTCCCATCGAAATCGACCTTTCGAGTTGTAGATTCAATCGTGTCTTTCACAACTAAGTAGTAACTTTGTAAATCGATTTGCGATAGACGGAGTCGCGTTTCCTCGAAACTAGCTCGTAATTTACTACGTATAAGCGGTAAGCAGCCGACCATGACGCCACATCGATGTATCGCGACGGTCCTTCATCAAGGAATTCGGAGCGACGGATCGTTCGATCTACGCCGTTCGATCAACGCGCAGTCGATGTATTTCAAGATTTATCGTGCACATGTCGTAGATGTGTCTACGCACCGGGTGCTTCGAGACCAGTTTTGACGAATCGTTGTCGGAAGTCAAAATTCGAAACGTCGAAAACTTGAGTTTGATCAATCGTCATCGAACGCTTCATCAACGCCAAATTTCCGTTTGACGTTATTCCGTATTGTACTCGACCCTCCGGTGGACTTTCAATTTCAGTTTCAACGAGAACTTGGTTTTCGTTAATTCGCACCAAAATTCGGCAAGCGAAGATAAATTTTCAATTGCAAATAATACAGAGTGGCAGAGTTGCTTTAAAATTGGATTCGCTCGAGGGTTGAACGTGAAAAATTCCGGTCACGTTTCTTTAAGCGCATCGAGTAAGTTAAATTTGTTGAAATTGTTGTTCTGAATGCTTTGTCAACGACGAAAAATGAGAAGAAGTAAAAAATTGTTCTCGTCCGAAGGATCTTTGGTGGAAGAAGAAAAGGAACGAAATTGGTCTTAAGCCCTTATTTTCTCTGGTAACTAGCTGTAAAAACTTCGTGAATTATAATTAAGACCGCGTCGAGGATTTTTCGACGAAGCGTCCAAAGAGAAGAGAAGAGCGTTTTATTTATACATTTTCCCTCTTCCCTTTGAATTCTTCGCGAAAACGGAGCGTCTCGCGTGAGCGATCCATCTCTCGATACTTCTCGATATATGCACATTTATCGTCGTAGAATGGAACTTTTCACGGGGAAGGAAAAAGGAGAAAAAAGAAAAAAAAAAGAAAAAATTATCGTAGTCGATTCCAGCCTTTCTCAACTCCAAGCTCGACGAAATAAAATAATCAAACACCTACGAGAAACTATGAATCAAAAAAAAAAGCGCGACGAGAAGAAAAAAAAAGAAATACGCAGCACGTGAAAAACACACACGGGTGAAAAAAGAAAGAAGCAACGCGTCGTGCATGAATACACGCATATACACACGTACACACATTCACACACGTTGAATTATCATCACAGCGAAAGGAAAAAAAAAAAAAAATCAACGGCGAGGCGATTAAACTTTCCCGATACAATTTGCATTCACGCAGAATCGTTATAATTTTCTCGCGACTACGTAGGATCGATTGCGTAAATTAAGTTTTTGTAAGATTCTCTCCGACTGGTAGATAGTAAGAAACGAGTCGGGCGCGGCGAGAGATCGAAGAGAGGCTGAAATCTTCGTCCACCTTCGGCTCAAGGATCAAAGAGAGATTTGAAATGGAAAGTTACAGAGGAAAAGAGGTTCTTTCGGTCTCTCGTTGCGCGCGATCGAAGACAAATTTCTAGTTTGTACGCGTAATAAACATAGACAGCAACGTTTTGTATAGCGCGAGCACCGTTCTCACGGATCCGAAAGTTTAATCGGGATGATTTCCTTTTTCGAAAATTCGGCCGAAAACTCAGGACAGATCAGGACAGAACTGCAGAGTTCTGAGGAATGAAAAACGAAACGAAAAACGAAAGCAAAAAAAACCGTGGGGAGGGGGGAGAAAAATAATAGAAAATAAAAATACCAGAGCATTGAAGACTGGCAATCAAAACTAACGTAGGCAGATTAAAAAAAAAAAACAAAAAAAAAAAACACAAACAGATTCATTCTGGTGTCTAGCACGATCGTGCGCGCGGCCTTGGCAGCCGGTGAGCGCGACTCGAATACAAAGATTATTTTCAATATTTGTCGTCTGATCGTTGAATGCAAGTGCGATCGTTTCGTTTGCCTTACCCGTTGAGATAAATTCATCGACAATACGAAGCGGAGATCGTTCTCGAAAAAAAAAAAAAAAAAAATAAATAAATAAAGATTGCATTTTATAGAGTTTCAAGATCTTCCCGAAAAATCTTGACTTGCTCTTTTCTTGAATATAGCGGGACAAAAAAAAAGAGAGAAAAATAAATTCGATGAAAGACGATCGAGAATATATTTTGGTGGAATTGAACGAAACTCTTGGAACGTTCTTAGAAGTCGTTCGATCCGAGAACCGCGTTCGCGACGATCGTGCTAAGCAGGAATAAATCGGCGAAAGGATAAACTAAATGCGATTCTATGCGACTTTCCTTCGAGAAATTAAAGAAAAGAAAAAAAAAAAAAAAAAAAAGTAAAACGAAAATAGATCGTACAGTTTTGCGAGTAAAATGCGCGTCTAATGTAACGCTAGTGAGTAGATAGGTAGGTACCTGCATTTCATGAAATTTAACATGCTTGAATAGCTCCTCAATAAATCGTTATACATGTTTTGATAAATCGTCGTCGTTCTTTCCTTCCCATCATCTTTTTGCGAATCACGAATCACGAATCATCGTTGGAGTTTCAAAGGAAAAATTCCAACTGAATAATACACGTTCCCTCCGACACGTGTCCCATTTGCAAAGTATCGAGTAAAATAATAATTAACATTTTTATTGGACGAAATAGAATATTGACGAGGATACCATGAATATTTCAAGTATTTCCAGTGTGTATTTGCGATGAAAGATAATTATTAGCGGCACAGTATATATTCAAGAATCGATGAATCTCTTTTCTATGTTCTTCGAGAAACTAACTAGAGACTTTAATTATTCGTCTTCACAAAATTAATTTCTCGTTTCTGGAAATCTATTCTAACTATCCTTCCCAGATCAATTTTCGTATTTTCATCGTCCCTGTACGTAAACGCTAGAATCGAAAAATGGTACGTCCACGCCAAGAAAAAAAAGAAAAAAAAAGATTGAATTATCAGTGCAATAATGGCTTCCCTTCTGTCGACGCGACGTCCGGGGAATTAAGAAAGTTAAAAATGCCAACGACGAACACGGAGCTTCTGCGAGGAGTCTACGTGAACGAGACACGCCGATTGGCAGTTGGGACATTGACGATAAATGGCAACCGACCAGGCGAAGGAATTACCAGCCAGGGAGATTCTAATCGGGCTGTCGGACGCCATAAGTTACGCTGTTAAAGGAGGTACCGCGGATAACAGCCGAGAAAGTAATACGGCCTAATGAAACTGTTTGCAATGCTGATTAATGATAAAGGGAAGCGAGGCTTAGATTACACGTGGGCAGCCCTTCGGGCTTTTTCTTTTCTCTCTTTACAGCTCATATCGTTAACCGCCACGGAACGTCGACGCGGTTTCCATTCGTTTTGCACGCTGCCCGCTGCTGAACCGACGGCAACCGATTTCGTCCGATCGCCGAGATTTATCGACGGAGATCGCTGATACTCTGCGATCGACGAGACTCTACCACAGACGAGGTATATGAATAGACCAAGCAACTTACGGGGTGTCGTAGTAAAAAACTGCACGACTTGTACCCCAGTACGATTCGTCTCACTGAAAGGCCCAGAAGCAACTGTTCCGACTAGGAAATGAAGACGACTTTTTTTGCCACAAAATTTTATCGATACGCAAACATTCGAATCGATAGAAAACAAATTACAGGCGTGAGCGCTCAGTACTAGACAACGCCACTCCTACTCGAGGTCTACGCCGCGCCCCCTCGCGAATCACGTGACTCAAATCAACCAATCGTTGCACCTGAAGAGTGCAAAATCACTGGTTTTTTAGCGCCCTCTGCGTTCAAACAACGGTGAACTGAAGAATTAACGTTGGCGTCCTGGACCAGACATGAAAAATCTGCGTTAATAGTTTAATTAACGATGAAACGCCGAAAGTTAATGGCAATGTCTATTCATATACGTACGTACCTCGTCACCGACGAGATACGTATGATACTCGGATCGGAGAACAGACGTATGGCACTGGAGGTAAGTTTTAATCTACATCTCAAGGAGCAAAAAGATAAGACACTCTGTATTTTCTTATGTTGTTGAACCAGAGAGAGAATTAAATAGAAATTAACGGTACAACAAATTGATAGGACACTTTATGTTTTCCTATGTTGTGTATTGTTAAACTATCACATCGGTATCCTTGGGCGTGGATTACACGTGTAGTATGTCGAATGTCGTGTCTCAGAGATACGCAATTTCGCAGAAATGCAAAAACGAAAATGTAAATACTCGCGCAGCACTCGAGTAATACTCGAGGCAGCACAAGAGTATCGAACAAGTCGAACATTTATTATGGTCGTCGATCGTGCTAAGAAGCGTAACGAAAGCGCGACATTCGTGTGAAATACGGTCGGTTGAGTGCGTAGTTGAAGTTTATAAAGAGTGAAAGTTTATCTAAAGTCCACGGGCGACACTGAAATTAAACGAAGAACGTTGTTCCGTGACAAAAATGGCCGAGACAGTTGACAGAAGTCGCGAAGTGACAATGAATTTATCGAGAGAGCCGGATAATTATGGGAAAAGGAAAAGTTGTGGACGACAGCTCGGCGTAAACGTGCTCTGACGTACGATATAGCGTCGAATTTAAACAATTTAAATAAATTCATCTCGACAATCTCTGCGAGACAAATTGCGGGAAAAGCTGTGGAGTTGTGACGAATTTCGGGCATGCTCGACGTCTTTCGAGGAACTGTGAAACCGTGTCGTTCGCAATTTGCGGAGAAACGTGTTTGTACGAAGAAGAAATGGCGAAGAGGAGTCGTATTTACCGAGGAAAAGAGGTTCTGATGGCCTCCACTATTATTATCGCGATTTACAAAAGGAGCAACAACTCGTGAAACGTGGGAGGCAGCGGTACTGGTTACTAAGGTAAGGACGGAAACAAAATTTATCGCGGGACAATTAAATAGCAGAAAGTGTATCGAAACGATCTCCAGCTATTTTTATGTCTGCTCGAGAAATTAATGCAATTGATCTATCTTGTTGCTTTTGGTCGTGTTTTGGTCATTTTACATCGTTTGTACGACTTGTTGTTAAAATAGGTATAAAAATATCTGTGAATCTTCAGAGAAAAGCTACAATCACACGGACAACTCTAACCAGCTCTCATCTAAACCAAGAAACTACTCTGTCCACGAGAGTGAGAAATTGAGACTCGAATTTCGAGCCGGTGACCTCGTTTCCCTCTCTCTAGCGATTCTTCCTTCCGGTCGAAGAGAGTATCGTTTCGAAACCGGAAGCCGGGATCGCCATCAGTTTGATCCAACGGTTCGACGACGGCGCAATGACGATGACGATGACGATAATGTGAGCAATATGGCTCGCGAAAAAGGAGAGCCTCGAAGCAAGCCGGCTTTCTTCAGTCCTCTTCTGGCTCTCTTTCGATTACGTGCTCACCGAGTTTTTAACCTCGCTCCGGTGGAATCGCGCGCCACGATGTTCTTAATCTGTCGCTTTCATCGAAGTGTGCTCGACCGTTTCTAACTATAGAGGCTAGAGTATCGTTGGAAAATATTATCGAGTGGTTGTTAAATGCGCCGACGCGACAACACGTGCCTGTGTAGCTAGCTGTCCGTTTCGGTCTGTTTCCAGACACAGAAAGTTAGTACAAAGTGTAGAATGTGACCTTGATTTTTTTTTTGTTTTTTTTTCTTTTTGTTTTTTGGAGGAAAAAACAGCCGAGAGGATTTCTCGTTTCTGTCCAATCGGAAGTTCGATATCTTTTTAAATTGATCTTTGATATTTAGTTTGTGCGTCGCTGTTGCTGACGTAATTATGTCACGGAAGAAATCTACGAGTGCGTAGAATAGTTAAAATTTATCGTTATAAATTTTTTTTTTTTTTGAAATGATGGAATACTTTTACAAACAGCGAGTCAGTTTGAAGCATCGATGTGTTCCTTTTCCATCGTTGCAGTGAATTTCGTCAATGTAGGTCATTGTTCAAGAAATGAAAACTTGCGTATCTTGTTAATAGAGGTATAAAAATAGTTATAGCCACTCGACAGGAATAACTCCAGCGAAAAATAGCTTTGACAAGAGTCGAAGGTGAAACTCGATGATCTCCGTACCAAAGTATTACACGCTAGCTAAACGTTTAGAAACAAGAGTCAGAAAAAGGGTCAACATTCTGTCAAAACCTCAAAAGACTCTTTCGCCTACAAAAATCTACTAAAATTAATTATCAATTTCCAAAAATTGCGTTATCATCTACAAAAAAAGGAAAAAGAGAAAAGAAAATTTAACAAACGGTGAAACGAACGAAACGGTGTCAGCGTTTCGCAGATGCAGCGAAAGAACGCGGCTCGAGGTGAAACTTAGCCTCCGCGTGCGATCGAACAGCCGCGAGAAACGAGTTTCGTTACATCACGATGTCGCGCGAAAATTCCATCGATCGGACGTCGGTGACTGATTACTGGGACAACAGGATCAGTCGATCGAAATTGTCTCGTGTTTCAGGAGCAACGAGACGCAATCAGGTTTAATTTTCTCTTCGTTGACAACGTCACTTTTCACGCTTCGTTAACGTTCGTCAGCTTCATTGACAAGGCGAGTTTCCGCGGGTCGCGCGCTGACGCAAGTGACTTTTACGATCAACACGTGCCGCGCAAGAATGAAACGCACGAAACGCTCTGCTGCCAGTTATGCGCCGAACACCGCTTCGCGATCCGTTCGTCCTCGCGTTCTCCGTCACTCGCGAAGGGCGCGAAATCCATTTCGAACCGATGATCTAACGAGTCGTTTGTTCGTCGATCGCTCGCGAGTCTCAGTCTCCTGAGGATCGGACGATCTTGTCGGGAATTTATCACGTGGACGGAGATTCTTTGAGCGTTGGAAACGTGTTCGAAGTGTACGAAGCTGTCGAGCTTCCTTGAATCGACGATCCGAGAAAGTGTGTCTCGTATATTAAAATTTATAATTTATATACTAAGAATTTGAAATCGCTCCGTTTATCGTTACAAAACCACGAGAATGACGTATGTTTCAAACATATCAAAGGAAATTCAACCAAGACGAACTGTAACGTAACACTTGTAGAATCGATCGTTTGCAAGTGCAAAGTCTGTGGTGCGAAATCAACTATCAACGCGTCCGACCTTCCCGACGAGAGCGAAGAGGAGTTCTTCTCCCGCGTTTGAAGCGCGATTCACGAAACGGTGAAAACGAAGAACGCGCGCGCGAGTTGCGACACAGCCTCGAACAGAAAGAGCCGACGATCGCGTCGGGAAAGCGAGCGGCGGCCGACGCGGACAGGAAAGGATCGCGTGGATCGTTGTTTTTCGCGCGCTATCGTCGCGGCAGTGAAACGCTGACGACAGTGATGTAACGGTGGAAAATAAAGCGGTGACTCGCGTGGATATTGGTACCGTGTGCTGGCGCACGCGTAAACACATGGAGGCGGACTTTCCTCGAATTTCGGTGGCAGTTTTTCAAACACGTCGATCCGGTGATCAACTCTTTCTCTATCGGCCGATCCTACCCGATCCGGGGCCACGAATTTCGATCGCGGATATCAATCGCGGATCGCCTCGAGGACGTAAAACAGCAGTTTCGCGGCGACGCTTGAACTCGCGTTACTCCGTAGTTCTTTGTCTCGACTTGGCACGTTTGAGTAATTGACGTTTCAGTCTTCAAGTGCAGTACTGCTCGAATTTTCGATACATTTCCATCGATTTTAATTGGGATTTTTAACTATTCGGTTTTGAGTCATTAACGAGGAATACAAAAGTACAAAATACAATTCTCGCGATCTGTTTCTTCAAGAACTTTAATTGGCTCGACTTTGTCACCCATCGAGAATCTACGTGAATTGTAAATTTTACCTTCCATTTCGTAATAAAATAAAATACCGAGGATGCGAGATCGAGAGGTAAATTCGCAGTTGAAAAATGAGAAGGTATCGACACGCTGAAAGGATTCGAAGAAAGTGTCGACGATTTGAAATAAATTCACGATTCGGATTCGCAAAATCATTGAAACGTAATTCGTTCACGTTTGAACTTTGAACTTGAATTTTAAATGTCGCGATCGACTTCATTCGTGCACGCTCGCGTACGTACGAATTACTGTCAAAACTAAGATTCCGTGTGACGCTGGAACTGTTCTCGAACCTCGGAAAAGCAGAGTGCAACGATCGACGCGCGAACGATCCGCTCAGATATTAAAAAGAAAAAACAAAGAAAAAGAAGAAACGCATTCTCGCGGAGTACGTCAGACTCTATTTTCGACTTGGCCAACCTCTTGATACTCATTAGCGTTTCCAAGTTCCCCGCATCGAGAGGTCAAAAACTGGAAATCTTATCGCTCGACTCTGCAACCTCTTCGTTCCACAGTTCGCGCCAAAAAGCACGCGGAATTTTTCCTTCGAGAGATCGAAAGCTATTCGCTACTTTCCTACCGAGTGATTCCTCGCGGAGTAGTAACTTCCGAAAAAAAAAAAAGGAAAGAGGACGAACGAAATCGATTTTTGTCGGAAAATATGCCTCAGTTTCTCGTTTCTCGACTCACCGAGCCGGTTCCAGCCGATTCCAGCGAGATGTTGCGCCGACGGAACTTTACATTTCCGCGAGCCGAGCACAGCTGACACGATAATCCACATTACCGGAGCATTACTGTCAGTGATCATCCGTTCCTCTCGATTGCTAGGGCTTCTTCTTCGTTTCACCGGTAGTCTTCCAGCTCCCTTGGCCTCTGCGAGATTGGAGAATCGTTGGATGTTGCGAATTCGAAGAGAAGGATAAAATCGATAAAATTGACCTTGTGGTAAAAGTTACTACTGGTCAATGTACTATGTAACAATTTAAGAAGGAGAGAAAAGGAAGACAGAGGTTGAAAAAGATCGACGAATGTCTAGAGAAAGGTGAAGAATGGAAGATGGAACGACTCGAAATCCTTCGATACTGCGATTCTCCGAAGAGAATGACGAGAAGGGGAGAGAAATTTCGAGAAGGCACGTTGAATCAAAGAAGAAGATCCGCTCAAAAATCATGGTGTTGGTCATAACGCAATGAACTCGAAGAAAAAGACGAATTGACAAAAAACTGACAAAATTGACGGACAAAGTGTAGAAAAGAATTCCTCGAAGTCTTCTTCGACGTGACGAGAAATTCCGAGAGAAGGGCACAATAATTTTAATTCGACGAAAGACAATGAGTTTGAACGTCATCTTCGAGGGTGAGGGCGACGAGACGAGTTTTCGCCAAACGAACGATCAAATTTGCTAGAATGCGTTAACAGAGGAGCGACTGAACTTTCGATGGACCGGCTGGCTTAAATACCAACGCGATAATAAACGGCAACTTTCTCGAAGCAGGTTCTCGGTGTAACGATGACGAACAGAGGAGCCGATTGTGCGACAAAAATTCAGAAAGGCGACCGGCGCGTCGAAGCGTCAACCGGTGCGTGGCTTGGTTCTTTCGCTGCTTGAGAGGTCCCGGGAACCATGGGAAATGGATCGTCCTGCTGTCCGCATCGCAAAAAGGTGAGTGAATTTCTCCAATATTTTCGAATATTTCTGTCATTTCCGTCGTGTCTGTTTATTCTGGTTCTTTTTTTCTGCTTTTGTTACAAAACGGACAATTGAACTCTCGTTCAAAACATTTGTTTAAAAACTATAAAAATAAACTTGTGAATATTTTACGCAATTTGTTTGAGTTTTCGATGAGTTCACGAATGAATCCATATTTTGTTGCAATTTTCGAGTACACGAAATACACGTTTGTTTGTACATTTTGCGTGAAAATATTAGGAAACGTTGATACAACGGGTGGTTTGATTGTACAAATTAGAACAATTATATAAAAGGTGAGTGAATTTAAATTTTCGAATCTTTGGTGATACGAGTTGATAAGAAAGCAGAAGATATTGGGAGCTTGGTGCGTGACCATTCTGCAAGATGGCAGCACGCTTCGATTGAGATACTATTTTGAATGATAAAAAAAAAATATACGGTCATCTTTAACTTTAACTTTAGAATTTGTAATTCTGTCAAAATTAATTAGAGGAATATGAAACGTGAAATATGAAGGTGTAATAGAGAAAGGTGCTAGCAATATATTTTAAATCGGAAATTTTTCAAGTTCCAAAATCTTACGTAAGTAGTACTCGAAGAAAATCAAACCACAAGTAAGAAATTTCGTGATCTCTGATCTGATTTTGATTAGATTCTCACGATCTGATAAACTCGTAAATACGAAACGCTCGAAAAGAGTTACACAAAAAGAGTTTCTCAAAAAATATTGAGAAATACTGCCCTGAATTTTTACCAATTAAAAACCCACTGAATATTTCGCACTTTTTCAAAAGAAAACTCGTACCTTTTCCAGAATGCCGTTTTCAAGATAATTTATAAATATCAATTTTCGTTGCTTTCCAACTAATAGTTCTACGTAGGATTCCACTGTCAAACAATTCTCTTCGCCCCTTTCATTTTTCTTTCAAACAACGTCAAACGCGCGAAGAAATTTCTCGCAAAGTCTGTTGAACCGATCGGTTGCGCAAGTAACGGAGCGGCGTCGTTAGATCCTAACGAGTCGCATTGCGGGGAAGAGAAAAAGCATCGCGGCCAAGTGACGATATCCACGGGAAAAATGGCTGGACGGGGGTGCGGACGGGTGAAAGGGGGCTGCCTGCCAGCTGATAGATATCGGACAGATTCGCAACTGTGCAATTGTGCCACACGGAACGGGCACGCGGCCTTCGGAGTCGAGAATAACTCCGGCACCGAGTTATTTTCTGAGACCAATCTTGCCGCCGATACGCGACTTTAAAAAAAAAAGGAGACGAACTGATTACGATCGGCTCGCAAAGCAACCTGCCCGACTGTTCTTTTTCCTTCGACAAGTTCGTCGTGGGTCGTCCGATCGTGAGATTCAAGCTTCGAGAGCAATGGGTCTTTTCGAGTTTTCCTTTTCTTTTGGATTTGGCAAGATGGAGAAAGAAGTTGGATAAAGTGGAGCGATTTAATAGGGAAACTTTGCGAAAACGGTTTCTGAACTTTCCTCCGAGGAAGGAGTATTGGAGTATCGGAGAATCTAAAGTTTAACCTCGCGTTTCTTAAAATTTTCTTTAAAAAAAAAGGACAACTCCACTTTTTAATTTAAATACTTTGCAGCCAGTTTACGACTCTCGCAGAATCATCAGAATTCTGTAAATATGAAAAGCGAAGGGGAAACAAAGAAAATTAAAAAGAGGAGACTCTTCCGAATTAATTCTTAATCGTAGCACAGACATTAAATGGGCTTGCCAAAATATTACAGTTATGACAACGGTAATAATTATAGGCTACGTTTGATTTTTATCGAGGTACGTTTAAACCGGAAATTATTGAAAATTAAAGGTTATAAGACGATCGCATTACGGTGTAACTAAAATAACGAACGCAAAGATTCAAATTTGTAACATTTACCAGACGGTATTTTGAGCTTTCTGACACGAAGAACGAGGTACATCGTAAATGAAAATAAAAAGACGATCGTAACGATAGCGTCGTCGGCCTTCTTCCTACAATGTTTATCATAATTGCTCGGGCAGTTCGATTTCGTGTAAGTTGAATGTAAATTATACGTTCGGACTCGTGTCCATAAATTTTTACGAGCAGATTACCCGAAAAAATCACGTCGTTCATTTGCAATCGGTAATTTAATATTGCGATCGGTCAGATCAAGAATCGAAATCTTGGAAATTTATATCCGTAACTATAGCCTAAGAATGTCCAAGTTACCATTAAATACCCAATGCTGATGCATTTATCAGTAATTCTCCCAAGTCCGAATTACGAAAAATCTATCAACAATAATTTGAGAGTAATTCGAATTAAAAAATTAGTGGCAATTTAGTGACACGATCCGATCAAAAAGAATTGCAAATACATTTATAATCTTTAACCAAGCTGCTTTTCTACTAATTCTTTGGGAGCACGCCGTAAATTTCCTTTCAAATATCTGCAAGAACTTTTCGTCCTTCGCGGTTGATGTCTTTACGACTTCCAAAGAATCGTAAATCGCTCGAGCTTGCGTCCTTGCCCTGACAGTTTTCCGAACGAGATATATTCCGCTCCTTGTTTTTTTACGCACTTTCAACGAGAAAATACGGGAAAGAAAAGTCGTCCGTAAAAATGCAAATATCCTGCAAATCAATCGGCACAGAGACTGCAGAAGGTGAAGAATCTCTTCTGTTCGATTTATATTATTCTGTTATTACATTTAATGAGAAAAGATTCGACCTTGTTCAATTTTAACTTTATCAACTGCTTGCGAAAATTTAATCGACCAAAGATCATTTTCCAGCCAAAATCTTTCGCAACGCGACTTAAAGTAAACCGGAATTAAGTTCCTTTTATCCTCGTTTATAATCTTAAAAGGATTAAATTTTAAACAATTTTGGTCAAGAAGTGGCTGGAAAATTAACTGACAATTCCGCAAAACGAGAACAACAAACTCCGCCAAAAATCGTACGAAGGAACGAAGCAATGAAAACGTCCGACGCGGTTTGCAAATTGCGTTGATTATTTCGATGCGTTTGTTAGCCGCGTGTAACGTGAGAATAGGATGAAAGGGGCCGACGCGAAAAAAACGATGGCGATCGCGGTGCGCGCGATCCGCGTAACCCAATTAAGGATGACAAGGGTAATTACGAGGTATCAGGTGTTGTCGGAAAGCTGCGGCTACTTTGTCACCGTGTTATCTCGTGTAACAAGCCGGCGAACTTTCTCGCGAGTCTTTTGTTGGGCTTCGCGGGTCGCTGAACCAACCTGAGCCATGTGAGCGTATTGTCACCGCGGCGACCGGAGAATTTCTTACGATTAACCACCGGCTCGATCGAAGGGCTCGTACAAAGACAAAACGAGGGAACCTCATTTTTGACTTGCAACTTTGTGAGAAACCTCAAGATAACTCGGGGATAACGAGTGATGAAATTTTATGTGAAACGAGGATGATTTGCGCAAGGGCAAAACTTGAGGACAGATCGCAACGCAGCTGAGAGAGAGCAAAGTTTTTGAAAAGTGCTATCCACGTGTCGAGATTGCGAGACGTCAGCGAGACGTCAGCGTTAAAACAAGAGAGAAAAATGTTAATGTTCCGCTTGCATTCCGTTAACGTCGGTCATGGCCTGCAACCTTCTCGCGGCGCTTTATTAAGATTTTCATCGAAGTCGTTAATCAATACACCGAGTATCGAGTAATTTATCAACGTAAAATTATCACAGTGTCATAAATACTTTGATTTCTTGAAATATCGTAAAATTGTGAAATCCAAGTGAAGACATTGCAAGACGAAAAAGAATGTTGAACACTGTTCGCACTCACGATGAAATTACTGAGTTCATACTCGCTAACTATTACGGATCAACTGTAAAGTTGTTCATTTGATTTTCATTCGTCTCTATTTCCCATTATTCTGCGTTTTTATTTCACGTTTCTCAATACATTTGCTGTATTTCAGTTCTTTATTATTAATATTAATATCAATGTTATCAATATACAAAACAGTTCAATGTAATTTTTATAACTGACTGATACAAGTTCCATTAAGATGTCTTGACGAGTTTCAACAAAGAATTTGATTCGATAACTGGATCTCTGTGTTACAATTAATATTCTTGATGTAAGATCCGTGATCTTTCTATTAATATATTACCTTGGCAGGACAACTGCAACTCGTTGCGGCGTTGACTTGAAAGACCAGCGAACACGCTGGTCGATTGTTAATTATCAACGAATATCGTTGTCCAGACGTTTATCCTTCCCGCGATTTTGCAACGCAACACATTGAATAAATATCGTATTTACACAATCATTTCTCTTGACGATTTTTCTCCTCGAACGGTACAGTCGCGCAAACACTGGAATATCAGAAACTCCCACGCGGTGCAAAATCGGCGTTATCGATGAAAACGAAACGATCGCCTCGAGGCTCGTGACATTTTAATAAGCAGGTGATAGACGGGAAGTAAGGTCGATTGTTCGAATGAAAAATCGACGAATAGGATTATTTTCTCACGACACTTTCGCCTTCTGACACGGATCATTATCATTCTCGTATCTCTGTAACTTGACGTTCTTCGTCACTTCTTTATCACACTAACGTGAATCATGAATCGTGAGGCCTGGGATTTTTAAAAATTAAGACTCAACTCCAAAATTAATCAAAATAATCTCTACGCGATTCAATTTTTCTTGTTCCTAAATAGTTTCGCGGTTTCTGGAATTGAATTCCAGAAAAAGTACTCGGAACGAAATTCTGCAGTTCTTTTCTTTCAAATAATTCACGCAGTAAAAAATTACCATTAAAACGGAATAAAGGATATCCTTAATGTTCTTAAAACGCAATTTATGTATCCAATAATATTCGTGCCAAATTTAAATTCACTCAAAAAATTATTACGGACGTTCATGATGAAATTTCGACACTTTCGTCATAAATCTTCTTAACGATCTGTAGAGACCAGTATTTCCGAATTTTATCACTGTATATGTTACCACTCGACTGTCATAGTTATACCCAATATTATAACAATATTTAGTGTCACTGGAAATGTGTATAAAAATTAAATGCAAATATAGATTTAATCGAAAATTTCATGTACAGCTTATTAATATAATACAGTGGATAATTGACTGTTTCAATACTTTTATCATCTTTGTGAAGATATCAAAATAACGTGCAACTAATTGTATAATAATTACATTTTATTATATTATATATTTAATATTATATTTAACATAACAGCGTTAATAAAATTTCATTAAATTATTCGAATATATTCGTATATACGTATCATACACAGCACGAATATTTATCGTAGCCAATATACAAGATTTATGGCAACTTTTATCTCGCTTGAAACCGCCGATGAAGCAAAATTTAATCGCTTATTTTCGAAAAAAACATCTCACATCCGCATCAATTTATGAAGCAAGTGGCACTCTGTCGTCTGTCGAGTATTATTCACGGCAACCAAGTGAATTTACAGACCAGGTGGAATTTTTAGAAGTCAACAGGATGCTTTTGAGAGGTAAAAGAGAAGAAAGGAGGCGGCAGGTGCGAAGGACGGGTTAATCGAGTTAATCACCGAGATAATTAAGTGGCTATCGCTCGAGGCGATAGGTCTCCTCGTTGAGGAATGATCGGCAAAGGTTACTGCACAACCGCGATCGAGAATCTCCCTGGCTATTTTTTTTCTTTTTTTTTTTTTCTTTTTTTTTTTTTTTGCCCGAGTTGATTAATCAAGTCAATTGAAATGATTGGTTCATTTCAATAAGTGGGACGCCTTGAACCGAGAGACTCTCCATCATAGAGGGTAATTATCGTGTAACGAGATTGGAGAAAACTGGCCTACCGATTTGTCCGATACGTTGACACAGCCGACATAACGATTAATTGAACGTGTCATTAGAGAATAATAGCTTTCTATTAGCGCGTTCATTATATTTATTATATGGTAACTGGCACTTCGCCTTTTGCATTATATTTTATGACTTTTATTCCTTCAGCAGGCAAGTGACCACGTATGTAATGCTAATTATACGTATTAAGATTTAAAAACAGCTCTGTTTCGATTAGAGTGCTATTAGAATAACTGTAGGCTTCTGAGATTAATCGTGCCTCTTTACAGTAATGGCGTGTAATTTCTGAGTTGTGAAATAGCTTTTATCGTATAATGATACGTCTTTCTATTTCCCACTCTTTTCCATTTTAAGAAAAAAAAAAAACCTCAAGAGAAGGATACAAAGAATCGATAAACATTCTTTTCTCAGAAAGGTATCGTGTATATAGATCACGGATCTTCCTATTATAGAAAGTCAGAGCCTAAATGACGAGTATACTCGTCACGAAGAAATACCAATTTCTACTCAAATTGAATGTTTCGTGGAAAACGAAATACATTTATAAATTTTAGACATTTTAGAATATTTTGGGACTAAAGCTAACTGGTTCTTTTTACGTCATTTCTAAATATTCTCTTGCTATTAATATTAATTACCTTTATTATTAATTAATATTAATTAAGTTAAACAATAAAGTTATTGATTTGAAAAAAAAAATGAACATTATTTCCTTGTAATTTAATTCAATTTGACGAGTATAATCGTCATCGCGGCACACTTTTAAAAGCGACACCATAGCCGAGAGATTAAGAAGAGAAGGAAAGCCACCGGTTTCCTAAGAGACGTGCTGCCCGATCACCGGTACGATTTCCAACGAGATAATGACAGATTTGCAACGCGAGTTCGGCTAGGTAACACGTGTACGTACACGCAATTACAGACACGAAGAGAAAGAGTTGCGTCGCAAGGTAGCTCGCGGAGTGTCACTGTCGAGATCCCGCGACTCGATCGCGGCCCAAACGCCTGGACCGTGATTAACGAGACTACGGGTCGCTTGCTTCGCGATAACTTTGTTGATTGTGATCTCGCGAGTCAATACAATGTGTCCTAGAGAGAACCACGGTCTCTCAAACAGGAGTCAGCTAAAAGTTAATTGCCCTCGACTTCGTTGTCGCGAACCATTTATCTTGTATCTTCACGAAAGCGTTCGGTCTGCACGCGACTATCTTACAAAGTCCCATTAAACGAAGCGTCTAATCAATTTTCAGTTTATTTTCTCTTTGAGATTTCACGTGAAATTTGAGAAATTGCAAAATGTGCAATTTTAACAAAAAATTAGTACATGTGTTAGCGTATGGTGATTTTTATCTTGGAATTCCACAAGATGCAATTAACGCGACCAGGCGGTGAAATTTTGTAATTTATAAAACAATTTTCTATCAAGGTTCTATATTTTTGTAACAATAATATTCTCGAAAGTCTAAGTTTGCACAAAGATCGACAAGAACCAGTGATTTTGCACTCTTCAGGTGCAACGCTGATGCAACGAAAATTAGCGATTGGTTGATTTGGGTCACGTGACTCACGAGGGAGCGTGGGGTAGGAGTGGCGTTGTCTGCTACTGAGCGATAATTTGTTTTCTATCGATTCAAATGTTTGCGTATCAATAAAATTTAAAAAAAAAAAGTCGTCTTCATTTCCTAGTCGGAACAGTTGCTTCTGGGCCTTTCAGTGAGACGAATCGTACTAGGGTACACGTCGTGCCCCAAGTTTTTCTTATATTGTGCATTCTCTGTATCTTGAAATTTCTCACAAGTGCATGACGCTTAGAATGTAGAATGTCCTACTTTTAACATGAATTTACCAGGGACTAATAAAAGGTTGAATGTTAATGCGTCCGTCATATCGTCATATCCATTTACATTTATATTGCACGTATGCTACTTTATCGCTTCTGCATTGACTATCGCGTCGATATCTCATCGTTTGTTTAATCACGGACGGTTAGATAATTCACGGCAGGACGATTCTGTGCGACGATCTGAGAAAATCATTGACAGGCGAGACAAATTTATGCGGCTGACTCGAAGGTACTCTCCGATCGACATTTTCTCGGCACGCAGGCAACGTCGAGGCGGTTTAGGTCAAGGCGTTCATCAAGCTGCGTATTGTTTTTCACCGTAGCGAAAGTACGCATACGATTATCATCCATTTATCCCCGACGATCGTTTAGAATGATGCATACGCGCCTGCACGCTCGCCAGATACGAACCTGACGATCGTTCCCTCGCGAATGGAATCGCTGGAATCTGCAAGAAATTCTACCGACCCGATACGCTCAGCGGCGGTCTAACAGCGTAACGCGATAAAACTTTTGATATCGCCCGTTCGGAACGAATCATTTTTCAGATTAACGACCACTTCTTTGCTCCCGATGGAATGCCCGACCAATCCCGACGAGGATATTCCGCTGTACCGAGGAATTTCAGCGAAGAATCCCGGATCCCGGAGTCGAACGACTTCCTTACTACTAGAACCACGTTTGAGGCTTAAGGAGCAGTACATGTAGAAACCAAGTTCATGACCGATATATATAGTCGTTTGCATCCCCTCCCTCACCACCCCCAAAGTAATCTCGTCCGTAATAACTGCGTTTACGACGACGCTAATCATCCTCTATTTCCGCGAAATATTCCCGAGGAATCTTTTACTTTCAAAGTTGGCATTCGAAAAGATTCGAGGGGATCGGTGAGAATCGGCGCGAAAGGACGATCGATCTCTCGGTCAGAACCGACGTTAAGCGTCGCTCGGTCTACGCCAGGCAATCAGACGTCGATGCTTGGGCTGAATTCAGTTATTTCAGCTAGCATTCGAGGCACGCAGATCCGAGACTGCTTGGTGATCAATCAAGCTCAGGATTACGTATCTAAACGACAATCGCGATTGTAACGGAGACATATTGCATAATGCTCGGCCGCGTGATTCATTTTGTTTATGTTAAATGCATCTACCGGCAGAGAACGAATTTCATTTTTTGATCTGATGCGAACGAGGTTTTAAACTTGTGACAACGTAATTGAGAAATTTTGAAAGTTTGTTAAAAAAAATAGTGGTCTCGTGCAAAAACTTTATGTTTCTATGAAAGTGTAAAGTCACATGTATAATTGGAAGCTGAAAAAATGGCAACGGAGACGTTTCAAAAGCAAGAATATTCGTCTAGCTCTTCATCATTTTATCCTTCCAGTATCTTCCGTACTTATGTATGAGTTACTCAGAAGTCTACTCTTTGAAATATCACCTGGAATTTATAATTATTTATTGTAAATTTGTTTTCTAGAATATCGGATAATAATTATATACTTGGATATCACAAAGTTGAGAATTTTGTAAAAAGTGAAGCTGAAGATCAGTTGGACTATTGATTCAATGAACTAGTGATAGCCACAGTTAACTGCCATCTTTTCAGCTTCCAACAGTTCACACGTGTGAGGCTGAAGCAAAGAAAACTAGACAGGAGATGGTTATCTCGTACAAGTATCAACTTCGACAAGGTTCAACCGGTTCTGCGGAGAAACGAGTCAATGCGCAGGATCGGATCAAAGGGAACGACATTGAAAATTGCTTTTAATCTAAGACGCGCAACAAATCGCGAATGATGACTGAATCGATTACGCGGCATAAAAGAACGAGACAGCTGCGTAACAAGGCAAGGCGAGTCCCGATATAAATCGCTTACTGTCAAACGCGTTATATTGCGTACGCGTTCACAAATCGAGCGGGGATATCTAATTTGTTAGGAAATAAGAACGCAGATAAACGTCATGGGAACGAGGTGAATGAAGCCTTTACACGAGAATCTGGTATTATCATAATCAGAGAGGCAGAAAATCATGTATCTATCGACGAAGATTACTGATCTAAAATAAAACTGCAGCGGCTCGTGAAAGTATTCGAAGACTTTGAAAATGTGTATATGCATATTGTATGTGTTATGCAAAATATTTTGAAATTTCATTAGCACCATAATAAGTAGATTTTTATTGAAATGAAAAAGAAAATAGCCCCAGTAGAAAATTATTTTACATATTATGTAAATACCTATGTATGTTTTCATATTATACACATTATATCTAATTATGCATTTATATCCAATGCACATTATGTTCAATTATGCAATTATATCCAAAATTTTCTACGTGTTATACATTTTCATATTTTTGTTTTATTATGATAGTCTAAAATTTCAAAATACTTTGCATAAGATACTATATATGTATCATTATGATATAATATAACATATATATAATATATATTTGTAAAGGACAATTGAATACTTCCGTGAACCACTGTATTCATCTTTTACCTTGCTCGTTCTGCAACAGAGTTTAAAATGTGATATTACATCGAAAATAAAAATGGAATTCAAAAAAGTTCAAATAGTAGAGATTGTTACGACCTTTATAGACCACACGCATCGTTCCATTACTCTGGAAAATGCCTAATACCAGTATAATTTTGCTGGAGACTCGTATAACAACCCGTTAACTCTATCATTATGCCAAGAATGTATGGATGGAATTATTTGCTCGTTTCCGCGTAAAAGTGGAATCGACGATGGAATTACAAGACCATCGTGTAATACGCGTAACCAACGATTTCAAAAAAATATATGTGCTACCTACAAAATACATAATGCTACCTCTAAATTATGAATTATGAATTCTTCGAACGTTTGCATCAGTCATCTACGTGGCACATTTATCATATAATGTTTGTACGAACATACTTTGCACTATTAAGGAGTTTCTTTCTGAGAAGAAAGAAACTGATGTTTTAAAGATTCTATACGAGTAGGTTTTTGTATTTGGTTTGGATTACCAACAATTTGGTAAGTTTTCTAAATTAATAAATGGGTGTTAAGTGTTGCGACAGTATTTAGAATCAAATATGTAACTATTTTACAAGGTAAGACACTTAACATCGTTGATATTGCGAAAGTACAAATTCCAAAGACCATTTTACTGAAACCGTACTTTTCAACTTACCAGAGGTAACATAAATACATTTTTAGACATTTATCATTAAATGAATAACATGTTACAATAGCACCTAACAATTTCATCTCAAAACATCAAAATATAAGCACATTATTTTTCAGTAAAATTCATTATTAAAAGAAATCATGTACTGCTCGTTTTGGCAATTTAGATACGGTAGACGCTTCGTCCCGTATCTAAATAACAATAATTACGAGGATTCACTGAAAATACCTGCTGATAATATCCTTGGCATTAATCGTCCGCAGTGTGAAACTCACAGTGCACGGGAACCTCTTTCCTAGGTGCTTGAAAAATTGTCTCATGCGCCATTAAATGTACCGGTAGCTCTGTAAACGCACGGCGAAAGCCACGGGGAGCCACGTCCACCATTTCCGACGCTACGCTGCTGGCTTGCATTAAATTTCTGCATGGCGCGGTGGCAGCGCGGCATCTACGAGAGTTGCGGAGAAAAATACTGTATGAAGCCTCCCGGCATTTCCTGTACACTCCTTAGTGTATGCTAATGCGGGGGCCAACACATGGCCGGCGGCGTCTCGTACATGTACAGCCGTGTTAACTACGTGATCGCGTGGGCGTACATGCCGCGTAACAGAATACAACGTCGATCAGCATTTCTAACGAAAATAAAGCCATTCGCGTGCCGGCGTACGATCCCGTCGGGCGAACGTCTCCACGGATATTAATGCCTAGTTTCTAGGAAAGGACCGCTAACGACTAAACTGTCTCCGTGTAAATGTGATTCGATACGAATCAACCCAGACAGAAATATGATAATGGCGTACGCGATATTACGCAGCTAGCTCGAAACGTGTCTTTCCGTGGCGCCATAACGGTCACGATTTCTCGACGAGCGAGGGAAGGAGGGGGATGGATGTTAACCTGCGATACTTTGTTGATATTTTTGCAGTTATGTCCCGTTAATAGCTCTTCTCGATGATACATGGAATATCATCGAGAAGAGGCTCAATGGCCGTACTTTGTTTGATTCTGTGATCAAACATCTAAGAACGTTATTTATTTTATTTAAAGCTCCGTTAAAATATCGTAGTAAAAGTACAAAATGCAAAAGAAAAAAAGAAAAAAATATGATACATCCTAATTTCACGCTAATTTGAAGTTTTAAGTGTTTGGATAATGTCAGAAATGAAAGTGCACATACGTGCACTGAATTGACGCCAGATTTGTTGAGACAAGACAGATTCAAAATGTGCTGGTCCGTTGCCGTTGGCCATTACTGTTGACATTTGTATGACAAACCTTTGAATATGGTGAGATACTTGAATTGTAGTTGAACCTTGCGTAAGAGGGACGAATTATGGAATGGTCTTTCGTTCCTTACCTGTTCGTTTCCTGCAAAATTCGAGCAGAAACAAGCAGCGGCCGATTCATTTCTTAATTCACTTGCGCGGCACGTACGTACTTGAAAGACACGCCAGCAGATGGCGACCGCAACGCCGACGCGAATTCTCTCGTCCGTATGTTTAAAAACATTGTGTTAGTCGAGGTCGTCGTTACGGAGCAACGTATCTCGATTCAGCGAGTAATTCGAATCACCATGGAAATCTAATACGAAAGGATGACTTCTCTTCGACGAGCAACGAAGATCTTCTCCCCGCTACGCGGCACGTTTCACGACTCGTATTCACGCGCCGCCATGTCGGATTTGTTGCTAGTGCAATATTTTACCCAGACGCCACTGCGCCTCGTCTAGCCGGTAAGATTTCAAACGACCAGTAAACGTGGGCGCGTGTATTTGAAATCGCACTGGAGACGCTTCGAGAAATCGAGAACGTCGAGTGTGGACAGTGCGACAACGTATAGCGCAGCCGCGATACTTTCGTCGGTCGTGTCGTGTCCTCAGTGACTGTTGGCCAGTTATCGTCGTATATTTACGAGAACGGCCGCAATAATTACCGCCTTATTATCTGTCACGGCCGAAATCGCTCGCCGTTGAAAGTGTAAAAAGCCTAACGAACTGCCATTGAGCGGCAGAAGTGAACGTCAACAGCTGTTCGCGCGTGCACATTCGTCGTAGAGTATGTATCGCTTCGTTAACCAACCGTCGCTGTTCCTATCAATTTTTGAGAATCTCTGGCGTCTGTAAGAGAGAATCTGTAAGACGTGTAATGCAACAAATATCGAGGTACAATTTGAGAGATTATCGAATCAGGAACCAATTAAATAATAATAATTAAACATATTATAAATATGTAAAATATTTTCTATTGTAGCGCCATATTGTATCAAACGTTGGCAATCGTAACTTTTATTTAGCAATTTTATCGCAGACATAAAGTGTTATCTATCGAAGTAATCAGTAATTGATGTAGGTGTCAAACTACTGGTAACAATCAACGATTGCAACTATCGATATTCCTCGTTAGTTCCAATTCCAGTTATCGAAGCGCTATTGTGCACGTAGCACGTACTAGTCGTTTTCGACTGTGCGTTATTACAATCTGACAGATATTCGATTTTGTCGCGAAGAATTTACGTGGGTGAATCGTAATAAACGTGGCGATCCGACCAGTGACCTTTTAGATATGATGTAATTCCCTCGCGGTGAAAGACTCGAATCTGTTCGTAATCTGTACTGAGCGCGTGCGCGCTCTGTCATTTCTGGCGGGACAACTTTTCAAAGCGCGTCGCGGAAAAGTCATTCGATTATTCGCATGACTGGCATACGAACACTGCGCGTATTGTTGCTGTCACGTATGCACGCAATACGCTCGTTAACTCGTGAAGGTTTCTGAGCGGTTGTACGGTAGTCATTTGTGTGGCTTCGCGTACGATTCGTCGTGAGTTTAATGATGAGTTAACTATAAACCAGAGAGAAGTGAGGTTAAGTGGAAAATGCGCACTGCGGCGCCACCGAGAGGCATCAAGCAGCTTCGTCGAACTGGGGGGCACGATGTTTCCTTGGACTACAGAAAACGATTGGTACGTCAGCTTCTGTGTCAGTTTTTTCATTTGCACGCATTAATTTTTGTTCGTTATTGCACTCTTTATCCTTACGTTAACGATGCAGTCTTTGCATGCATTTGCAGCTTTACTTTACCTTTTGCAAATACTTCTATCATAAATTATTGGTTAATAATACGAGATGTTTCAAAGTAACACGAAATATTTTAATATCATCTTAGTATTATAACGAGACTTGACTGCAGCAGTTATATTGACAAAATTTGAAACAATTACTCATCACATTAACGAACCTCAATGTTTTACTGATGTTGAAACTTGCTCGTATTGTATACTAATTTCTCCTTTGACTGTTATAATAATGATAATCGTGTTTTACTATAATGCTAATGAAATTTGAAAACCTTATATAAAACGTTGTATAAAACGTACAATGTTATATAATTATATTAAAAATTTTCAACGACAAATGTTCAAATATTCTCGCGATGTAGATGTAGGAAATAATTGAACGTAAGAGAAAAATAGTTCCATTTATCGCTCCATTGAACAATAAAACTTCTCTGTTACTAGAAATCAGCCAAGTTTTACAATTTCCAAACGTTTATCGTAAAATGGAGAACTGAAATGATCAACGAAATAATCCGAATGCGAAAACAAAACGAAACATTCCAACTCCATCAGCCAAATATTCCCCCGTGACCATCATCGTATACCTTTTCTGTTTCTAATTACGTTATCCGCGAGAGATTCGCCAGATGCTAGAATCTCGCGGATTCCACGCTAGATTTTCCATTCGACCAGACGCAGGAAAACGCTTCTTTCTCGTGGTTCGTGCATTGAAACCGGTTTCATTCCGTATATGCTTAAATCCAGTTTCCTTTCACCTTTACTCGAGAACTATCGGTGTCGTTCGCCGGTATCGTGGCTTATCAGGGTGTTTCGCGTTTGTTGGCCGAGCATAATGCTTATACGCGTTCCTCGTTTCGCTTCAGTCTCGTAATCGAACTTTCGTGTGGTCTTTATCGAGATCGCGACTCCATTAACGAAACACGCGTGCCTCGGGTATTCGCTCTCGAATAAAGCGTTGCCGATTGGAAACGGTTGTCTACCATTTTTATCTGGTCCACTCTTCTTAATCTCATCGATTTGTTCGTATACGTTAACACAATGCTTCGAGATCGGCCCCGAAGATACTGTCAAGGTATTGTCGAGTTTCGTTCACGCTTTGCCTCTCGATCTTGCCGGACTTTGTCGCGAGTCCATGTTCAAACGTAGCGACATTTCTTTCGCTGTTTTTTTTTTTTTTTTTTTCTTTCCCCACTGCACGGTCTTTTTTACGAGCTGATTTTTCGCGAATATCTCAAAGCCTATTTCTTTTTTTCTTTCCTTTTCTCATGAGATAATCGTTCCATTAACGCGACTTCAGTGCGTGAAAGCAGTTGCGTCCGAAGTTCCTCGAAACATTTTCGAAAACACGACCGTGTAATATTTTGTTGCGCAGATAAATGCCTTCCGATAAAACTAAATATGAACACTTAAAGAAACATTCGGTGGCTACGAAAAGTATCTGCCTCAGTTATTTACATTTTATTTTCCAGTGATGCGCTCCCTTATCAAATTTTACGTTTCGTAATACCATATTTCCTCCATATTTCGTATGAAAGTACCATTAAATGATATGAAATTTAACACGCTTGATGCTAATTAGTTGGCATGTAAATGTTGCAATGTGTTTTGTATGAATATAATACGTGGCGTGCAAAGCTAGAAAGTTCTTTGGAAAGAGTTTGCAAAGAAATTTGCTTTGAGCACAAAGAATATTGGCAAGTGTGGGACTTTCCAAACTATGCTACTAACTTGTAACAATGAGTAGCCCCGTAAAGAACGCGAGAGCTCTTACGAAGCGTCCTTGACGCTTTCACCTCTTTCTATTTGATATTCTAATGCGCCTTCGGTCTTCCTTAACCCTTGAACGTTCCAACTTAGCTCCATCCCAGCGTAAGTGTATTGGAATTCGAAAAATGCGTAGGTGGTGACTTCAAGGACGCCTCAAGGTCGCCGATATTTTTATGAGTAGCATTCGAATTAGGTTCAAAGCGGACGTGCGTGCGCCGGTGTGTGGAGTGTTTGTTTGTAGAGACATAACTGACCTTGAAACCTCTTTGGCGCCTCCAACATTTCTTTAGTCGCTGGAGATTCCAAATTCTCGTGTCTTTCAAAATTTTTTAATTAGTCGAGATCTCAATTCTATTTGCTTCTGTGATTTTGATATTTTAAGAAATAGTTGGATACCGAATGAATTGCGGTATCCGAGTTTGTGACTTGAACAGGAAATGGTTCTCCACGCTTTACGCGACGTAAATGTAATCACATAATTATAATCACGTAAAATGACAAAGGAATGCGCATTTCCGGTGATTACGCCTCGATGAAACAGCAATTCGTTGATTGCTGATAAATTGTCAATATCATGCAAATTTAAAAATTAGCCGTCGGCTAAAATAAAATTTCACAAAAACGATCGACTTCACACATTTGACATAATTCGGCCATATATCGGAAATCTTAATCCACCAGTATAAGATCAGCTCAAACCATCACCTTGCAAAATTTAATGACGGGTATTTAAATTTTCATAAGAATAGCGAAGAAGAACCAATCGCGCTTGAAATAACAATTTTCCCGAGTAGTCAGAAAATAATTCGTGTCAATTCAAACAACTTAAAATCCCTGTGTTTATTTGACTGGCAAATATTTTTGTTTGACTCGAAATACTCTTTTCTACGACAACTTCAAATAATTATAGTTTGAAAGATAATTCGGTAATTTGAAAAGACCGGCAAGACCTTGCCACGTTGCGTAATGTTATTTCCAAATTCTCATTTTTCCACATCTACCTCCCGTATTAAATCCAAACTAGTTACTCCGTATGCATAATTTTATGTTCGTAATTATGCACTTTTCTGGAATAACACTCTCGTTAGATATCCATTATTCAAATTATTATTTGTTGTATCCTTGAATATCATTCCCATTAAATATCCATTAAATATCCGAATTGAAAAAAAAAGAAGCGAGATTTACGTAAACGCGACTCGGAAACATCAAACGATCGCAACGGCTGGAACTGAAAGAGGAAAATCTGATACGACAGTTAGCATCCGCTAGGAAGAATCGTAGACGCGACCCGGCGACGCGGCGCCGCGATATTCTGCATACTGTTGAATAACATCGCTAACGACGACGCGCGTTGAATTGGAGTACGCGCGCACCTTGTACGCGGCACGGTCGAGCGAGTCGACTGGAATGATCGATGCGACGTCGATCGATCGTTGGACGATCGCGGAACGCTCGAAAATCGTAAAAACATCGGACATCGCGGTCGATGGGACGATCGAGTTCGTGCGCGCGCCTACGCGTGTACCAGTTGCAGCCTTGGCCGACTGACGAGACCACGATTCTGTTTTTCACCTCGCAGAAAGAAAACAGCTGTCTCGCGCGCAAAGTAAAATTTCCGCCGTGCGTAATGGCGCAACGGTGACCAATTAAAAATTCCGCCGACAGCGATAGCTATCGATGATCGAAAATAACGTTCATCGCTGGTAAAGTAAGTAACCGAAAGTGATAACGATCGCTCGTGAGCAAAGGAACGTGCGTACGTGCGTACGTGATGAATAATTGATCCGACGATGATCTTCAATATGGATGGATGAGCCGAGGAAGAAATAATCGGCACCTAATTACGTTAAGTTGGTAATTAGCGACATGTTTACGTGTCGTCGTTGAAACGAGCTTTTGAAACAGTACAAGATCCGCGCTCGTGCACGCGCGACGCCACGTTGAATTATTTATAAGAATCGAGGCTGACCACTCACGATGGATGCCTTCTCGACACAATATCCGGGCATTAAACGCCTAATAATAGAATTCTGCTGTTTTCCTCGTCTCTGAGGAAGACACCGTCTTCCGATTTGCCTAGCAAGCCCAGGCGGAGGCCAGCTGTCGCGTAATTGCTCGATTGCACCCGCGTTCCAACGGGCTTTCGTTAATTCCGACGGGGACGTCGTGCCCGTCGATTTCACGTCGATGGAATCTTCGACGCGATACCATCGTCCGGAAATTCTTCACCTTGATGATTTTCATCCGTCACTGTTGCAAATCATGCCGTTTATGCCGCGACGTCGCGGAGGAGACATTTATTACGCGACAGTAATAGTGAGATTTCTCGATCGTATTCGCATGACACATTTCTCAGTCTCTTTTAGACTGACTTTTGAAAAGTCATTTTAGACTTTTGTCGGAGGAGGCTCAAGTCTTACAACGCGTCACAGAGTTGTGGAGCACGAGTGTCCAATCTTTTAGATCTTCTGGGTCTGTTGGGCCAACAAATTTGTCGAGAGTTTGCATATTTTTTTACCAATGTAATCCGTGTTATTTATGAGGATATTAAAACGATTTTGTCAATCGATTAGGACGATACAGATATATTATATTTTTAACGAGAACACCGAGTTGTTTGTCTTCTTTTAGATATCAAACTCATCAATATCTGATTTGATACAGGTAGTAGCAATACGAATGTTTTGTGTGCTTCACATGGGAAAAAAATATAAGTACTCCGTTAAAAAGGGGGACGTTCGTGAACATTCGTGGTTACAATCATTCGAGTAATAAAGTTCTTATTCAATCGTTTCAATTTTGGTTATGCAGCGCGGGCTGCGCGCTGGACACACCTGTTCAGAAAAAAAAGTTTTTAATATTCTCGACGGTAGCATGTGTTTGTGCGAGACGTTTACACATAGAATCGTCGCTGGTTCCTCGAATTCTGAAAGGTGCGAATTGCACAATTCGCACAGTTGTTGCGATCGTGTCGAGCTTTTCGCGACCATTGGTCATCATTCGACGCCACGAACCTTAAATCTCGTTACCTGGCTGCAAATGGATAACTTTGATCTCCGCGAAATTTCGCGATCATTTGACGATCACTTTGTACGTTTCATACTTGAAATTAACGAAAACAAGTTGATCGTGAGAGTGTCATACGTATCATATAGTTAGATTGTAATCGTACGGTGGGCCTAGACTCTGGCAATGCGCACTTGGATGATCGGTAGCGCACTTTGTTCCGATCGTATCGAAATTTATTGCGCACAGAATCGACGTGGCATTAATCGTAAGCTGCTTAGACGGTTCATTGACGAACCGATCGAAAGAAAGCCGATTATCGCTGCCACCCACGACCTTCTCTACGGATTACACGCGATCTGTTAGATCTCGCTTGTTACCTAGTATTTCGCGACATTGGCGGCCAAAGTTCGGGATTCAAGATCGCAAGAAGGATAAATAGCGAAGCTGAAACGAATAAATAAAACTCTCCGACAAAGATAAATTAAAATAATAATAATAAAACGAAACACGAAGGAGACGATTAGGCAGGGCAGACGCGGCCGATCTCGGCCAAGTCTGGGACCAGAGTTAATTAAAAGCAATCGGGCTAACTAAGGAGTTACTCTCGTCTGTTCACCTAAACCTAAGCGATTCGTCGTTATCGTCGCGCGAAGCGTAGCTCGTTCAAAGGAGACGATGGCAATTAGAGCGTCGCAGCTGTGACGAAAGGTCACCGATAAAGCTTTCGGAGGGCTGTTTACAGTGCTCTTATCGTCACGATAGATGTTGTCGCGGCGGCACGTCTTTGATGAGTTTTCCCCCCTCCGCAACGGTCCGCTGCGCGAGACTCATCATCATCATCCTCCTCCTCCTCCTCCTCCTCCTCCTCCTCCTCTCTTCTTCCTCTCGTTTGTCTTCTTTCTGTTTTCCAAGGCATGCCTCAGCCTCGTCCGCAGCCGCGGGTTAAGTGAAATCTAATTGTTAAGTGAAGCGCTCGTTAATTATCGCCGAGATAAATCATCTCGTGCTTGATTTTGCATATTCGGAGGAGATACGTTGCGTGCTGCCCCCGGATTGTGGAAAGATCGGTGATTAACTTTGAGATATATGCGGCACGTGCATGCGTAACCTGTCGGGTGTATTGGTGTATAATTTGATCGTTGTCAGTCTCGTTGATTAATCGAAGTAGTCGCGCTTGTGTTGGTCTTGGGCAATTTCATTTTGCGATTTCTAGTGTCGGCGTTTCTAGTGTTGCAAAACGATGACAATGGTTTTCTTAGAATTAGATAACAGTTGCGGAGTCGAAATTTGTTATTTCATCGTAGTATTTTGTTACGTTATTATTATGCTTGTTATTGTGTATAATTTAGACAGTTCCTCTTTTAGTCTTTTATTTCTTTGCCCCTTGCACCGTATTTCCATTAAAGTCCATTATTTTCTTTATCGTTATTTCTTCAAGAGATACAAAGAATTAATCGATCGATTAATCAACTTTATCCGTATCGTAATGGAATTAGATTCGATTGCCATTGGCTCTGATAACAGAGGAGCAATTCATCCTCTCAATGTAGCCTCAATTAATCCATCAATAAAGAAATCGAATGGTTCGCCGTTTGGTGGAATTATTACATTACGTTACAAGATCGTTCGAGTATCGAATTCGAAGATGTGTAGGGTAGCAGTAATTGATTAACTCAATGAGAAAATGAAGATATCGCTGTTAATTTATCGAGTGTTTCCCAATCTTGAGAAATTTTTCTCAATTTAAAACATTTGAGAAACATCTTTTCGAAATTAGCCTATAAAAATCAAACTGATAGGTTATCTTCCAATTTTTGTCCATTTATTTTTCGAAAATAGCGAATAATAAAATAATAAAAGTTTCTATACTTTTGTGCGTTCGTATCAAAACACTTCCACGACGTGGATATAATTTTGTAGAAATGATTTGAAAATTTCTGAGCATCATTCCATTGTATAATTTATTGGCGAATAAATGTCAAACGACGCAAATTTTCGTTTCATTCGGTGAAATGTGTCTTAAAATGCTTTGTCCTTGTCTCATTTGTCTCATTTGTCTCATTTGATAACCGATCAAAGTCGACGTTGCACTCTTCGTAACCTTTCGGTGCTGGAGAACGCGCCTGTTCAATTTTCAATTGCATATCGCAATAAACGAGGTTTTCATCTGCGGTTTCCCTTCGAGTTGCCCGCTCGATTGGAGAACCTTCGGTCGCATTAGCAATGCAAATTGCGATACGTCTGTCAGGAAATTAATTGCACAGAAATTGGACGTCCGTTAGCGACGCAGGATTGACGATAACGCGAATGTTTCAGCGAACGTTTTGCGAAATAAGGACGAACGAATTGCGAAACGAAGAGAAATAGAAGGGAAGTTTCTCTTTGCTTTTTCGATGGAAAACCAATCGTCTGTTTTTTTTTTTTTTTTTTGACCGATCGAACGCAACTGAACTGTGAATCAGCCAGGCTGAAAACTTGGATGGAGTCCTCGATCCTTGAAATGTCTCAGATACGCGTGGATAGCGGAAAATTACGACGAAATAGATATTAGAACGATCGCGTATTTCAACACGAGCCAGCCGACTCGCGGGAAATCGCGAACGCTGACGCAAAAGATTCGAAACGGGAGAATCGCTTACAGTGTTACGAAAGAATTAAATCGCTTTAAAAAAATTTATCCGCTCGAATTCGCTGCGCCGTGGCGCCGCGTTGCACTGTAAAGGAAAGCGCGTGCGTGCACCTTCCGTAGAATGGCACTTTGAACGCTGCTTTATTTATTTATAACTCAGGTCGCGCTTAATTTCAAATAAAGCCAATGACGCGAACGTTCGGATAAAAATCGTAATCTGTTGCAAGAGAATCGAATCGTTCGATTGCTTCGATAAGGAAAAACATGTTATGTACTTCCACGTACGTGTTTTCTACGCGCATTGCCATTTTTATCTTCCCACACGTGCGTCTGACAAAACCACGGAAGATTCGGAATAAAAGCTTTCGTTGTTAGGATGTTGTTAAATCTGGCAGAAATTAAAAAACCGAACTAAATGTTTTAGTAAATGGTTCTAGAACTACGATTGAGGCATAAAATTTACATCAGGGACATTGAAGTAAAAAAAAAAAAAGGCACAGAAGCAACTGTTCTGACTAGGAAATGAAAACGACTTGCACTGCACGACTCAGTACCAGACAACGCCACTCCTACTCGAGGTCTACGCCACGCCCCCTCGCGAATCACGTGACCCAAATCAACCAATCGCTAATTTTCGTTGCATCAGCGTTGCACCTCAAGAGGCCCGATTTTCTGGGTTACCCCCGCTAAAATCACTCTCAATGATAAAAAAAAGAAAAAAATAGAGAAACGTTATGATACAAATTACATTTTACGAAAAAATCTTATTTAAATCTTTAAAAATACGTTACGTCTATAAAATATCCAACAAAAATTATAAACTGACCATTTCGACCACTTTGGTAGTTTCAGTGTTAAAAAATTGTTTGAAGACATTTCAGTGGTTACGTATTCTTGTTCGTCCGACGTTCAGAATGTGACAATTAATCCAGATAATCAACGAGGGATAAGGTTGGAATTTTTGCACGTTCAACAGTTCACTGCACAAACGACTTGCAAATTCAACGCAGAAAGGAAGAAAAGACGCGACACGATTACATCAGCTCTGTCATCATCGAGAGCGAAGGAAAAACGAAATGTTCCCCGGTACGTCTTCATTTCTCGCGATCCTTGGTTCGTTAACGGCGAGTTGAAGAAGCTACTCCGAAAGAAGACCGTACCCGCTGCCTCTGTTACATCATCGTAATCTGTTCGATCGGTCTCGATACCGTCTGATTTATCGAGAATCACGCGAGCCTGGTGTTTTAACGAAGCCTCTGGGGAAACCGTGTTCGCGGATCTTCCACAGGTCGGTTTCACAATCAGGAAATACCTGGCATTCCACGGATCGATCGTATCGTGTCGGATGCAGTAGCGTAGAAATTCGAGAGGCGCGACCTGCCAGGAGGTATGCTACGTATTCTGTCGCATTGCACGATGCGAAATTAACAGATTCATTCGCGCGTTTGGGATGTGTATAGTCAGCTAGCTGCAAGAAAGAATACGAATGTTGCTTGAATTGGAAGTATCTATCACAACAGAGACGTCAACTTCAGTCGTTAGTGACGTGTTTGAATGTTAATTAGTGTAAGAGCAAATTTGTAGATGTTTTTTGTTTTTAAAATTGTTAGATTCTCTCGTTTGTTGTTTGCTTTCTTGTTCTCTAGTTAGTTAAATACGAGAGTAAATGTAAACACGAAATATTTTGATTAACTATATTAAAAAATGTGCATCAGACTTTTGACGTACAGGGAGAACATGTGATTGGCTCTCTTTAATTACAAAGAAAGTGAATTTCGTAGGATTCAAAGTAAAAAAATCGCTCGTGTACATACCTCCTCGAGAGATTCGCAGTTGAAACAAATATCGAACCTAATTTTGTCGCGTTTCGTTCGATAAAACGAGAGAACGGGAGTAGGAGATACAGAGTAAATTATTCGAGCTTCGCGGATCGACGTATCGACTCGGCCTGCCACGCTGTACCAATAAACAACGCTGGCTATCTGTACTCCATTCTAGAATATTGTTGCATTGCGCTATCAGCAACCGGTTGTTTGGTAACAAGACACGGTGCACGTTGCACGATATTAAGCCATTTCTGCTGGCTTATCTGCACGCTGGCACGTCGTACGTCGAGTCAGCTCCGGCTCGCGACCCGAGAAATCGATATATTAGCAATTTCTCGTCGTGCGTTCGCGAATTTCGCGCGTGGCCCCGTGCACGAGCGTGCAAATTATTTCACGTGTCAGGTACTTTTCTTTTTTTCTTTTTTGAAGAACGGTGAACCTTGAGCTACATTTCTTCCGCGAGTTGCACAAGGTTGGGACAAGCGAAATTCGAGGAGGAGAATGCTTAGATTCGGAGAAATTTAAATATCGTATTTTTGACTTTAAGTAGTTCAATAGTAAAATTTCTATTTTGCAACAGCAGAATGAAGATCTACTTTCTGTAAATGAGATAGCGACGTTGATTGGTCGATGATTTGAATAGAGATAGAATTGTTTAGACTTTCCTCCGAATTCTTATTTTTATAGAAAAACATTTCCATTATTAACCAACAATTTTGCAATACAATAGAAAGAAATAGAAATTTGTTTTATCCATCGTAATAAACATTCTAATTTGGATATTTTGTACATCTTCCACTGACAAATGTTCTGAAATTTATTCTCGTAACAATAAAAAAAATTATACTTCAAGTATAACACACCAAGTAACAATTTCGACGTCGTAAAAGTTCACTTTCAGTGAAGTGTGGAGACTTGAAATTCGACACGCTGAATGTAATAAATTCAGTTCAGTGAAAAAAAAATTCTGTCCAAAGTTACTTCCGTCGATCGAGAAAGAAAAAGCTGGTCCGGCCTTGGAGCTAGTCGTAAACTGCTACATTTTTATATATTTATTTATTAAAGACGCAGAGTGCGCAGAACGTGAATGTACGTTATTAATTTTGATCAGGTAAAACGAGTTTCCACGTAGCTCGCAGTTTTAAAACTTCCTTAAAATACCTTAAAATACAAAATTGCACAAAAATCGGCAGCCTGGTCGTAAAATAGAAATCATTCGTTATTTTAGAAAGTAAATAAAAATTTTTCTTCCATCATCTATAAGGCATCGAATTCGTTTCTTATCGGCCGTACGAGCGCGACCAGTCACGTCAATTTTATTCATTCATGAAAATTAATCGAGCAGCGATTGCGTCGATCGCGTTTTTCCACTGGTGTCTCGTAAAATACGCATCGACAGCGAGAGCTCGACTGGCGACAGGTTCCGAATAGTAGTAGCAGTCTGTAGAGAGAAAGGCGGTGTTACCAAACGTTTGCCACGAAGCCGATCGTTGAATGAAATTTAAGTGGGTCACGCGTGAATGAAATCGTGCGCCATTCTTTCTTGCACTGTCTTCTACTCCGTCGTATTTTTTCTTTCTTTTTATCCTTCACGCTCTCTATTGATCTTTGTCGACCTCTTGCCGATCGCCTCGCTCGCTCGTGCTGAACGTGGGCGACCGGATGAAGTTTTATACGATTTTACACGATCGGCTCGGACTTCCCGTGTGGCGCGATAGATTCTCGTTTCTCTATCTCTGATTTCGATCCCCCCCCGTTTTTTTAGAATGGATAGATTTTTCTGAACGGTTGGAAAGTTGAAGCGTCGCTCTGTGTTGTATTTTCTGTCGTAACTTTTCTCAACGAGGCTTCGAACAATGCATTATGCGTGTTTTTAATATTTTTAATATTTATGTCATTTACGAAAATATTGCTCCTTTTGAATAGAAAATAATACAAAACATACCAAGTGGAGTATTTATTGCATTCGAGAGATGAAATAAATAAATTTCTATTTAGTTTCCATTTTCTTATATATAATTATGTAATGATAATTTTTACGTTTATTATTCAGTATTTGGAGTCTGAAACGCAAAACAATAGTAAATAGTGTCCAGTAGGTATTTAAATTTCCTCTCCTCGAGTTATCGTTTTCGCGTTTTCTAACGCGTTTCGTCAAAGATTTGGAGATGGAAAAAGGACAGAACAGATTCGTTATCGTTCGTTTCAGAAAGTAGGCTACAATCCACGACCACGGTAACCGCGTATAAATGCAGATTAGAGGCGAGACCGATACAATCGGTGCAACGTAATTAAATGCCAGCCGTACGTCTATCATTTTTCGAGAATTCTAACCGGTTCCCGTTGGCTTTTCCCTTTCTTCAGCTCGGAAACTTATTATTATTTCCTTTCCACGAGCGTCGCATTAATATCGATGCTTACGAGAATATACAAACGTTAAATTCACTGTTAATCGAGCTGAGATGCACGTAATGACCGAGGAAAGTATTCCAACAGTTGTTGAAATCTTTTATGATCGCGTGTCTCGCGAGTGATAAGTCGAACGCTCATTTTATTGGCACTAATAAAATTGAAATTTTACCGGCGTTGCGTCGGCTAATAATTTTTCTTTTTTCTTTCTTTCTTTCTTTTTTACTATACTCATTCGTTGAAGATGTAAGTATAGCACTATTCTGCAATATTCTGAAACGAATAAAATAAACATTGCACCAACTTCGCGTGTTACTTTTGGGAATTTGCCTCTCGTTAATTTTTCAAATTTCTGGATTTTCAAGTTCCCGAGCTTTGATTCGCCAAGTTTCTAGTTTCAAATTTTTCAGCCAACTATCAAAAATAACTTTTTAACGATAAAACTTTGTTGTACGAGTTTTAATAAGTTGAATCTAAATTTATATCCTTGGAATTTTTTACAACTTTTAGATCCATCTTGGATGTTTCTATATTGTTAGAGGTTCGTTGGAACAAAAGGTAGTAACTTTCATGTTGCAACGAGGATTTACTCGACGTATAATTTCATGCATTTTTTCCAAACAACTTCAGCTTTGATTCCAATGAAAGACTCGACGTGAGTCTTTTTGTTTTACGACGTTGATCGCGTCGACAGAAACATCAGTTCGAAAGGCTTAATCCGACGGTGAAGGAAAGAACACGGTCGATGTAGCTGCTCGATATTTCTGATCGTCGCGGCATTAATTAAACACTGAATCAGACAGAAGTAGATTGGTTTCAGATAGTTTTAAATCTTCCTTCGGAACCTGATTACCGATCGGGTTTATTTATTAAGGCGAGAAACACTCGCTCGCGTCGATACGATACGCTATCACGCGCACGCGAGGCACCTGCACGCGCGTACGAACCGGACACGAGGTTCATTTGAATAATTGTTATCAGCTGGAGGCTGTGGTCAGCGTGGGCGTATCTAAGATTTACTTCGCATTGGTGAAAAATCAACGGACTTGATCGACGGGCGATGGTCTTTTCGTAGAGAAATTGAATTTATAGAGAATAAATAGTTCGATGTGGATCTTGGAGATCGATTTCGTTCATTTTTGAAAGAAGGACGAAAGAGAGAAAGAAAATGATTGATAGTTGCTATCAGATACGTAACATACCAGCTATTAAACGTATGATACTTATTACTTGTCAAATGTGCAATATTTGATAAATAAAATTGCGTATGAAGATACTATAACATTGATAATTGACGATATTTAACATTCAACTACTCGTCACTTTTTATATTATTACGAATGTAACTTCAGAAATGCAACCTAAACCTTCGTCTCTATCTGAATAGGTTTCGTAAATTTTTACACTCTTACAAATTGCAAAATAAACTGTTGTGAAATATATCGAAAAAAAATTGCGTTTCTTCTTAATCATCAGTGTGTTCTACTTTTAACTACTAAACGATTAAAATACAAAGATTGTCATCGAAGAAATTAGAGTGAATAAAATGAATAGCAAAGTTTATAATACAGAGTAGTTTATAATATTTGCAGAGTTGTACTTTGAAAAATTACGATAAATTGGTCGTCTTAACACCGCTATTAGTAGCTCTGGTGTTAAGTAGAATATACCTCGTCGCACTAGTCAGACACAGGTTCGTCTGACCGCGGGAGATGCCTTAACTAGCACTCTGGTCTAGCTAGGTTCCTTATTGTCTGGTGAGAACACGTGAGCACGGCTGCGTAACCAAGAATCGTATATTGTTGCTGAGACCACCTACGCCAAACAAAGGGATATGAGTCACGGATTTTATTTCGAGGTAGCAAGTAGTCCTGAAATAGACAGCGTCCCACGACGAGAAAAGGCGATCCGTCTATTTAAAGGGTAGCTCGACGACCGGCTTCTCTTTCGATTCGCCATTGCGAGAACTTTGATCGAGTACGAGTGGCTTCCGGTTTGATCGCTCGTTTCGTTTAGAACTAGATATTATTGACACACAGAGAGAGAATATAGCGTGCTATTGATAATTTATTGTAAAATGGATACTATATATTGTAAAAGAAATGTAATTGTTGAATTTTGGATCGTTCGGACTTTTAGTTTTACGATGTGTGTACTGTTAACGATGAAATGCATAACTGCCAGATTTTTGTTAATTTTAGAATTGATAATTCTTAACTGGTCGTCGAAAAAATGGATAAAATTGTGTGAAAATTATTTTTATCAAATACCGGGATGTTTTGAAGAAATTATTATTATTATTATGGTCGTTTTCTGGTACTGCACAAAATTTTATCATCACCGAAAGTGATTTTAGCTAATGCAACGAAAATTAACGATTGGTTGATTTGGGCCACGTGATTCGCGAGGGGGCGTGGGCTAGACCTCGAGTAGGAGTGGCGTTGTCTGCTACTGAGCTCTGTTAGAGTTTTATTTGAAGACACGACATTTTACGCGCACTGATTTATAACAAAAAGATACCAACGATCATTAATAAGAATTAGATTTCATGACAAAGTTGATCGTGACACGCGACCTCGATTTTCTCTTGTCCGCCGAGAAACTATCGAGAGTCACAGTTGCAACCGCGCCAGAAGCGTCCCTTGATTATTTGAATTCAGCTCGAGCGAGACGGCCGGGCCAGACTGAGTTCTCTTAACCGGCAAGAAGATACCGGAAGCGCATACTACGCCACTCGTGGAAAAGCTTCCAGCCTCGGTGATCGTGGAGTTCAAAGAGACCGTCGCGTCGCCGAGATAAAATCGATTCTCCGCGAAATATGAAGAAACTCTCCAGCGCGATGGAAGCTTTTAGGTTTGTTAATTATTCGTCTGCTCGCGCAAAAAGTCGTCTAGGAAGTACCGCGAAGTATATACTCGGAGCACTTTGAGACGTCATACTTTTTAATCGTTCTCTTGAAATATTCTTCTAAAATGTTTTTCTTATAGAATTATAAATAATAAGATTCTACTATTAAGTATATAGGATTATAAAAGTTCTGAAATTTTATAGTCTCAAATTTTCCTCATCTTGATGAAAGTATCGTCTTGTAATCTCAAGTATACGAATAAAATACCTCTAATTGTAAGTGTAGATTTCAGTCACCATTTAATTTTGTATTTCATATTCTTCCATTATATTATATTAATATGGTGTCTCAAAGTGATTAAAGCAAAGTTAATCATGGATATAATTGCATTCACTCGATGTTTTACGCAATATGGGCAACTTTGCTAATTTTTACTTCTGTTAATATAAAATCATTAATGATCGTATGTCAAACTAGTCACTAGAAGCAAAAATTTACCTATCATTATTTACATATTCTCGCATTTGGTGCACGTTTTTTACATTCCAAAAATCCGCAGTCTACTTGTCAAAAGTTATAAGAAAAAATGACAACTCTTACTTGATCGTTTTTATTTTTTTCACTCTTAAACGAACGATACATTGTGCAATCGAGTGAAATATAAATTTTCAATCAAAAATAAAAAAAAAAAAATAAACTTGCAGTCGGACAAAAGTATTCGGTAATATAGAATCGAGTGAGACGCAAGACTTTCGCGAACCTTGAAACAATTCACTGAACTGCCGAGCTCTTTCGAGAAAGATAAGGAAAAAGGATTCAATTGGTCATCACATCGGCAAAACCAGACGAATGAGAAACGATCCATTCGCGATTCTTCCCACGATTCGCGACTAAACGCGCGATGCCCGGTTCGAGGGTTTCGTCACCCCATAATTAAATCTCGTCTCCGAATCGTAAAAGCTTACCAAGCTTAATAAATTCCTCCGAGAGTCGTACAGCCGAGCCTCGTTGCGATTGTCGCTAAAGTTCCATGGTGTACCATTAGCGAGTCGACAAATTAATATCAGCGAATTAAGGATTCAAATAGTTGCGCGAGCTTTGCTTAATAACGTCGCTGTACGCTGTTTTACAAATTTTACGCATTGCTACGTTCTTAATGGGTCAACGGAAAGCGTGTGTGCAAAGCATCGCCGCTCTTCGCGTGAGAAAATCGTGCAACGGAAACCAGTCGACCAAGCGTCTGAACGGTCTCGCACGTGCAAGAATGCGCAATCGGTAACGTAAGAGGCTGAGCGACTTACACGATCGATTCCCCGATACTTTCTTACGACTGCGGGAACAATCGTTTGACTCTGCTCCGCGACCGGTTTCGCTTTCCTTGTTCCTTTTTCCCGTTCAATTTTTCACAGACGTAGAATTCCCAACTTAACATTTTGTCTCGAGCCGAGTAAAATCGTGTCATGTTTACGTGTCTGCAATATTTACGTTTTTCTTTTTTTTCTTTTAGTTTTCACTGTTGCCGCTATTGTTATAAATAGATGAGCGAATAACCAAGTTTCATTTATACGTTATTCAGTTTCTGTAATTTCACGAATAGTCACGAGCTAAATTAATGTCATCGTTGCAACAAGAATTTATAGGAGGAATCAATTCAGAAGTTTAGTATTTAGAAAGACTCGTTGTTGAACGAGTTCTTATCGAAGTAAAGAACGTTGTTATTAATACCTGTAAAATTACATTTCATCCTATATTATTCCCCATGACGGAAATTCGAATTAAAATTAACTCACTAATCCCGATTTCGAATTAATAATAAAACAAACAAAATGCAGATAGATGCAATTAGAAAAGTTTTTGTCCATTTGATATTATCTTTCGTTTAATTTATTAGCACTGAAAGTGATTTTAGCGGAAATAACCCAAAAAGTCGGGCCTCTTCGGATGCAACGCTAATGCAACGAAAATTCGCGAGGGGGCGTGGGGTAGACCCCAAGTAGGAGTGGCGTAGCAGTGTAATTTGTTTTGTATCGATTCAAATGTTTCATACTGGGGTGCAGTTTTTTCATTAAATTCTTAGTTCATTTATTTAGCCAAGTGGAACAGATTTTTATAAAATCTCGCGCATCAATTTTTCGACTCAATCGTGCAGTGACAAACTTTAACCTCGCAAGGCAGTTAAAATCCTCAATTTCACGATGGAAAATTAACAGGAAGTGCGAGCAGTAGAAAGTTACCGTTTCTTATAAATATGCAAGAGAAAAACGAAGAAACAGAGGAGCGCGGTACTCCATTACACTGCATAAAATACGAAGGAAGTATCTGTTACACAACCAATTCGTTAACATAAACTTTTACAGCCGCAGCCGTTAACCTTCTAGACGATCATATTCCGAGCAACAGAAAACGCTAAATATTTTACCTCCGAGTGCTAAACAAAGACGCCAAATGTTTGCGACTACTCGCAAGTGCAAACTGTACCGTCTAACTTCTCCCGAGTCATCGAGAAGCGATCGCTTGTCTGAGAAACTTCATACCCTGCACGCACCAGCGCTCTTGGCTTAAAGCGATATTGGATTATTTATCGAGACCCGCGAAGTTTAAGTTTCTTTACAAATCCGACAAACAGCTCGAGTGTTTCCTCGGAAGAGGGGAGAGGGGAGAGGACAGGGACTCGGCTTCGTGGAACAACAAGTTTAACACGCGTCGGGATTATTTTGATCGCGTTCCCCCGGCCGAGGCAGCAGCAGCAGCAGCTCTCTTCTGTTTGGTCGTTGCGTATCGTTGCGCCGGATCGTTAAGACGCGAAGCCGATGCAAATAAACGAAACGATTTTCCGCGATGCCGGGAGTACGGCCGTGGCTCTCGATTCTGAAATCTGACTTGCTAATACCGGCACGGTGCACACGCACCCAGTCGTCCCCGACTGGTCGCGGGCATGCTGGTGCTTTGCAAGTCTAATTTCAAGAAGCGCGCACCACCTTCTCCTCTCCGTCTATTAATTGCGATCCTGTCTTCACTCTCGCTCGTTTGTCTCCGTCCCTCCCTCCCTCCTTTCTCTTTCCTCCTCTCTCCTTTCTTCGCGCTCTTCTTCCACGAGAGGTATCGAAAGTGTTACAGAAATCGCGAATCGACCAGTTGTACTGGGTGTCGCGGCGATTTCGCTTGGGATACGTATAATCGTCGACACTTTGAACTTGTACGTGTTACAACTTCGTAAAAGAAAGAAAGTGGTACAACTTACGAACAATAAAATTCTATATCGAAAACATGTCAAAGAAAAATCCGAGGAAGTTTTTAATTCGTGGGTCGCAGAAATTAAAAATGTAGCATGAACATTTAGTCTTGATTTTCTCTTTGATGTACAATAAAATTATATCAAGAATTCTTTTAAATTTTCTTTGTGATTTACTGTCAGCAAATGTTTCAATTCGCGTTCCCAGTTTGTATACACCTCTGTACCAGGACTTCTTCCGGGACTTCTCAATTAGACAATAACATGAGATTTACAGGAATTGCGATCAATGCGTTAAAGCAACGATCCAGGAATTTCCATCGACCAAATGCCGTCGCCACGTGCAGATATTCTCGCGTATCAAAATTACCACCTTACGGAGAGAGGGCAAACGCTCTGAGGACAACGTTCTTCCCGTTGGAGGCAGATGTCTGGCCTGGCTAACGTGTTAAATTCTTCAGCCCCTCTCTCTCTCTCTCTCTCTCTCTCTCTCTCTGTGTCTGTGTCTTCTTTAGGAGAACAAAGTCTCCTGGTCGCCGCATACCTTTCCAACGTGTAGAGACATCTGGTCCCCGTAAAATCGTCACGAGAGACGATGCAGAGTGCCCGTACGTGACCACGATGCTTCCAGCCTCGAAAGAGACCACCGTTCGATCGTTCCACTTCTTTTCTTCCCGTTTTTCCCCCCTCGCCAATATACACCGTGACGCGTATTTTCTCGTCAACGAGTCTCTCATCGGTACGAAATCTTCTTCGATTCGAGTTTTAACCCTTCCTTGCGCTTGACAAACTCTTCATCCGTCGTGAAATTTTAGATATGACAGAGTCTGTTGAGTAGTTGGATTCATCTAACCGTAAATTTCGGGTTTGACGGACGATTGATCGTTCGTGAAGAGCGAACATATTCCAACCAATACTTGACTATTTCAGTTCCTTTCGCGTTATTATTAGAGCGCAGTATATCCAACTATCTCTCCCGTGTTGTTGCTACAAAAGAGTTCGATTGTTGAAGAAACATTGAGTCGTTACAAAGAAACGAATTTCCAGCCGATTTATCTACGGCGCAAGAGTCGCGTGCATTGAACTTAATTTTCGTTCTTACGTTTTACTTTTTCTTCTTCTTCTGAGGCGACCCGAATTTCTCCTTTGGCGGTCGTGTCACGGTGACACGACCCCGTTTCGCGCCATCTCGACCAATTAACCGGTGCACGCTGCGACGATACTCGCTCGCAGCGAGATTCCAGATTCGTCGTCGCTCATCGTTTTCAGTTTTACGAGCCGCGCGAGACATCACAGACGCGCCGCCTAAAAAATGGCAATTCCCGGTGACGAGGAAAACCGACCGCGACGCCCACCATCGGCCGATCCGCACTTCCCCGTGTTTGCGATTGTCCCTCGACCGTGACTGTTGCACCGCGTCGACGATTCATTGGAATTCCGGTGGAATCCGCCCGAAAATGCTCGTCTTCGTTCCCTCCGACGAGATTGCGGAGAAATGCGAGTGATCTCTTTCGAGCGAATCAATATTCAATTAAATGTAATAAAATTGAAAACCGGAGACTTGGAAATGCGGAAAGAAGAATTTGAATGTTTGAACGTTTGGATTGTCGGAAGCTTGGAAATGCTTGGAAAGTAGAGTCATTGAAGTTTAAAGATTTTAGAATTTGGAAGCCTAGGAATTTGAATGTTTGAACGTTTGGAATGTTGAAAGTTTGAAACTTGGAAAGTTGAATCGTTGAAGTTTAGAGATTTGAGAATTTGAATGTTTGGAAGCTTGGAAAGTTGAATCACTGAAGTTTAAAGATTTTAGAGTTTGGAGTCCTGGATATTTGAATGTTTGAACGCTTGGAATGTTGAATGTTTGAAGCTTGAAAATTGAAGATTTGGAAATGTTGGAATATCGAATTATTGAAGTTTAAAAATTTCAGAATTTGGAAGCCTGGGAATTTGAATGTTTGGAAGCTTGGAAATTGAAGATTTGGAAATGCTTGGAAAGTTGAATCATTAAAGTTTGGTAATTTGAACGTTTAAACGTTTGGAACGTTAAAAGCTCAGAAGTTTGGAAAAATTGAAAATTTTGCAATTTTAACGTTTGGAACGTTTCCGAATGCTTGAAAGCCTGGAAATTGGAAAGTTGAGATACTTCGAAATACTCAAAATTAAAAAGTTTCATCTTGAAATCTGCAACCAGCCAGTTTATATCTGAAATAAATCCGCCACGATTACATTAAATATTCCAAGCTCTGACTCTCGTTCTTACATCCTCCTGTCCCACTTTCAAACGTCGTTTCAAACGTCAAATCTCGAGCGTCACCTACTAATGAAGTGGAACGTTCAATCTACGCAAGAACATTGAGTTCTCACCCAAGACTGCGACTCAGCCAGCTCGATTTGCAGTTAATAAATGACTGAGAGTCGACTTTGTATCGAGGACACGGAGCCGTAGATTCAATTACCGGCAAATACGCGACGAAATTTTCAATTCGACGTCTCGGATATTGGCCAGGCGCGGATCATACGGGCCGCCGGGGAAAAAAATGTTAATTCCTCGAGATGAAGACGGACATCTCGTCACGATTGCTCTGAAACACGACCGCCATTATTTTGCCCTCCCCTTTCTTCCTCGACGTCGTTGCGTTGCGTAACGTTTCGTTTCAATTTACAACGATTTACAACGAAATTTCAATTCGAGGCAGCGATCCAATTAAGGAACATGATTGCAGAAAAATGACTCTCTTCAAACACGTTTGGTGCAATTTATATGAAGATAAACCGGCCTCGATGCAGACTTCGATGGTTTTTCTTCGACGGTTATTTAGGATAATTATCGCGCTGAGATAATTGCTCTGGCTACCGTGCAGGAATGCGCTTTGTCGATCCAAAGAGGATATATTTTTCTATTCCATGCCCGTCTCGCGGTTTTGCATAATAAACTGTTTGCAGATCGTGAGACTTTGGATGCTCGTGCAATTAATGATTCGAAACATTTGCGACAAGTTCAAGCTGTCCTGCGAGTCAATTTTCCACAGAGTAAGATGATCGATTCAAACACGAGGATAGAAAGCAGATAGGTACGCGATATACACCTCCAGAAGCTTGGAGCACCATTTTCTTTTCTAGATAAAATAAATTTCTCCGTTCTTGGAGAAACAAAGTTGTTCATCGCTAGTTACCATCGAAAATTGGCAAATACGCGTATTTCCAGTATCGTATTTAGATTCTTCATGCATCTTCTTATTTTCCAAGTTTCACCTTTGTTTTCGTACATTGAAAAATATGAAATTGTCGCGTTACATATTGAGGAATAAATTTTCGTTTTCTAAAAAATGTCAAAACTTGACGTTCTCTCTTTTTAGACTGTTTTATTTCTAATAACCACTGAAACTGGTAACAACTGGTATTCAGTATTTGTATGTCTCCTCAAGGATGCACCCCAAACCATCGTGAATTGTAGAAGCATACCGCTGTGTGGCCATAATTACAAAGTACAATGATTCATCTAATTCCGTATACGAAATCTGTATAGCCAAAAAATTAAACTCTGCAAGTGCGAAGTTTTTTGCACACTCAAACTTGCTCTGTTTTTTAGAATTGGCTCGAACAATTTGGGGAGACTGAAGCCAGACGCGAGTCCCTCTAAAATCTGCAATAACGTTTCCGAAGGGGATCGTCGTGAATCTCCCTTCTGCGAAAGCAAAACTCAAACGTCTGTGTTTCAAAACTCATTCCGCGCCGAGACGGCGAAATCATGGCGTAGCAGCACCGTTTCGTAGACAATGCAAAGAGGCACGTTTGTCTGGCGTGCATTCTCTGCCCACACGTCCTCGAATACCGTATTACGTGCGTAATACCTAATGGACGTTTACGACGTTTAAAGGTGGCACAAAGTGGGCTAATACGAGGTGCCATTTAGTCAGTTAAAGGTCTTTGAAGCCACGACGTATCGGTGCTCCCGCTTATGCAATAAATACATAATTTTATAGTTATTAAGTAGTTGTCACTTAGACGCCTGTCGGTGTTTCTGCCAACGTCGAGAAGTTACTCTTCTCTCGTCACGTTATTGTCATCTCGTTATTCGACTCCATTCGAAATTAGTGAAATAGCGTACCTTCCGTGATAAAAAGTAATTTTTCTTTTTTTTTTTGCTAAGCTCGATAGTGTTGAATTTGCCCCGAGTTTGCAAAGGCAGGAAATTTAAGAGCTACTTAAAAAGAACCGTGTTCTACGAAACGAAAGGAGGAAATTTCGTAAAAATAAGCGTTACCTTGGTGAATTTCAGAAATCTCGAAGGAATATCTTGATCGAGAGAACCTCGAGCTTAACGCCGGAGGGTGTTACGTGACGTGACGAGAGAAACCTGGAGCCAGTACGTTCCTAATTACAGTGGAAGAACACACACAATAACTGGCCGTCTCTAGTTAGCTCGATTGACACGGCCAGCGGGAGACGTGACGAGATTTCTTGTACGCGGTGTCGGTACACATAAAAGCGGCGACTTTTCTCGTTTCTGACCCCATTCCGGGGATGCTTCTGTCGCGAGCGCGCGCGCAGGATGAGTCGCACGTGCGGACGTGGAATGCGCCGAAGAACAAAGGGTGCAGCCGCTGCGAACTAACGTTAATTCGATTGCCAGTGAATCAAACGGATTGATAGAATCACCGAAGGCTCCTCTGACAGTCGCATAAGTCTTGTACGCTGATATTGATTTCTTGCTATTTAATGCAGTCGATGCGTCGCATACAATGCAACTGCCCGACGTTAAGCCCGACAGAACTCTTATGGAGTACAACTGCAACAAATGTTAGCAGTCTTTGACAAACCGCTGCAACAGTTGCAGGATCGAGTGTTTCAACATCTATTCATGATCTAACTTGTTGATTAAAATATTATTTAACCCTCTTTCGGTGGGTCACGTCTCTTTGTGTGTCAATCTGACACATATTTTTTTTGTGTTGTTAATTATCGAACATTTTGAGTCTCTTAGCAACAAGATGTGTCGCCAAATTTGAAAATAAGTATTCGTTTTCAAAATGTTTGAGAGGCAATACGCGAGGATCCGCAAAATAATTGAGAAAATAATATCACAATGTGAAATTGAGAAGTGAGATGAGCGTACGCGATTTTAGAAATTTGGTCTGTCTATCGGCAACGAAAGAACTTCAAATTCGACAATTTATTAGTCGTTCGTTACTGTGCCGAGATCGAGAGGCAAATTCAGTTTGTCTATTATTCACTAAATCGTCTACAAATTAACAAAACTTGGTATCCTGGTAACATTAGCATTAGTAAAAACATTATATAGTAGAGTTCCACAAAATTAGCATCTGTCATTTGCTAAATTATTTACATTACAGATTGGCAAAAATTAGTACCTAAAAAAAAATTATTAGTATCGATAAAAATATTAAAAAAGTAGAGTTGTGGTATTTACAAAATTAGCAAAAATTGTGCAAAAATTGCGCGGTATTTGGATCTAACCACGAATAAAAATATTCTTTCATAGACTTCGATTAATCGATATAATTACGACTGGGTGCACTCGTTCGACGCGTATCCGTGTCGTTTTAAACGGCTCGTTTAAACGCGTCTGGATAATGCGAATCGTTTCGTACGCGTCGAACAATGTTGACGCCGCAAATTAGTATACGCGTTCCATAGAAACGGGACAAAAGGCTCGGTGCCTTGAGTGGGGGAGATAGGCCGGAAACGACCGTCTGAACCCCGCGTGTCCGCTTTGTTCTCGCTTTGTGCCTAACGAGCGTCGCCGCAAAAGCGTAACAGTGGCGCTCGCTGGTGACCTTGACGCGTTGCGTTATGCAATAACGGCTCGTACGTGAAACGCAAAAGATGGCACCTCGTCGGTTTTTCTTTCCACGCGCGGCGCAGTCCCGCGTATTTTTGGAACCAAGTTCGAATTAACCCAACACAGCACGAACAGATATCGTATCCACGTTCAGTGGTCGGATTATTTGCACTCCGAGGGTTCCTCTCTGCGAATAAACAGCGAGAACGGGGATAGATGCTGTTCGGTTTTTGGATTTTAAATAAAGAGAGATCAATGAATAACGCAGCTGTTTTGGTTGAGAACGTGTTGAAGCGGAATTTGTTTTGCGACGCTTTGGAATTATCATATTCGTACGAACAAAATAAAATAAAATATGGCTTCGCGATACGTATTTTCTGGGTCTATACGTCGGCTAATCGTTTCGCCGACGTACGGTGATTTGGAATTTCGAGTGATAAGGATAAAAACTTTTTTGCACGCGTCCCAGAGACAAATTGGTAAAATCAATCGGCGAGTAATGCGGTTGTTATGGTTTGAAACGTGTTGAAGTTGGAATTTGTTTCCGACGCTCTGGATATTTCACTGTAGGAATAAAATAAAATAAAATAAAATATTTGAATTTCTCGTGAAAAGGATAAAAATCTTTTCGTACACCTCCCAGAGATGAGTTTAGGATCGTTTAGGATCGTAGATCTAGAGTCTCTGGAAAATTTCAAGCTTCGCTCGGTTGTACTTGTTAACGCGTCGCTCTTGAACGTTTTGAAATTGATTTTGAGCGAAGATGAGGATCCTTTCCAGAGAAATTCAATTTTTGACGATTCTGAACAACCGATCAATCGGTTTGAGAAAATTGGGAATGATGCGAAAGATTCGCCCAACTGTGAATAGTATCCCGGTATCGCTTCTTATCCAAGATTGAGACAACACGAGCCCGGAATATGAGACAGTATGAATATGAATCACTACTCAGCTCAATAATTGGAGAATGAGCGATGATAAGAACGAAGATGTCTCTTGTATCAGTCTTGTATAATAATTGGGTCATCGGGTGGGTGTACGAAAGCTCGTGATTAAGGTTAATGCCGTTAAATCCCGGCTATTTGCTTTTCCTTTTTGGCACGTGTCACGTGCTGATTCACACTGGCGAGTGCGAACCACGATCGACCAAATACTCCGTCTCGAGCTTAATAACGCGAGAATCGTTTCTATCAATCATGCAACTCGCGTCATCCTCAGATTTGATTTGCCACATGCGACGTTTTAGTGCTTGATAAAAAAAAAAAAAAAAGAAGAAGAAGAAGAAAAAGGAAAAATCACCGTAACGAGTTTATTCTTCTTCGTTTCGAGTCCGTTTCAATATGTACAATGCGTTTAAGAAAGATTACAGAATAGCGTTTGCTGTGAACATGGGAGGTAAACTTAAAAAATTGTAGAAAAAAAGGAGTAATCTGTTTATACTTTTAAATGTGTCTGCAAATGTGTACAATTTGTCTTTGCATATGAAAATCTTTTTAAATTCTTTTGATTCCATTGTCACTTAATAGTCAAAGGCTATTTACGTAGGTGATTATTTTAAATAACGCGACATAGTCGACAAGAGAGAAAATCTGTCGGCTTCAAAAGTATAAATCTTTCAAAAATAAATGTCAAATCGATAAAGCGATCGTATGGCAAAATTTACATGTGGACTCGAGGAGAAAGATATTTTATTTCCGTAGTATCTTCGAGCTCCCTGCAAATTCATTTCTACGATCGCCGTAGATTTTTATGTATTTGTAAAAACTTCCCAACTACAGAAATATCGAAAATGCCGTGCAAAAATATTCGAAACTTTCCATTAGCAAATCTTCGTTTCCTCGTATTTTATGTTAAACGAGAATGTGAAAAATGCACGTGATCATCACGCGGCAAAAATGTCAGAATACGAGAACTTCTTTTGGCCCTTTGAATTCGATCGGATCGTCCGCGAGAGTCTGAAAAAGGAAACGATTTGAGCAGACGCAACTCGTTCCCGTAATTAGGTCAGCTTTGTGGGTGGTTGAAAGCTCGTTATTAAGGTTAACACTTCCCGTGGCGAGTCCCGGTGTACGTACTTCTTTTTTTCTTTTCTTCTTTTTTTTCGTTTGGCTCGCACGATGCAAGGACAGCATTGTCGCTGCAACAATGAACGCGCCGATCTTTGTGGTTTTGCCATTGCTGGCCCGTACACCTACAAGCAGCATCTGCTGGCAAGGTCGTAAATAATCCGTTTCACAATTGGAGAACGGGACGGACGAGAAACGTGGAACTCGGTTGTCCATCGTGTGACACACTTCTTCCAGGAATTCAACGCTTCTTTTAAGGAACTCCTTCTTTCGATCCATTTCTCTCATCTCTCCCATTTTGTATACATTTTATACACGGCCTTTTTCCATCGACGACGACGTTTATTGTATCATTCGTAAATATCCAAATGTCTGATCCTCAAGTGAAACGAATCGCTAGCGTAAACTGTTATTTATTCTATAATTATTCCAACTCAAATTTAGTTACTTGTTCTAAATGAAATTTAATCGTCACTCTCGTTGTCAAATGTTACTTTTTTTTTCGAAGAACATAATTTTCTTATCTTTTAAAGCAGTTTGGTGAAATCGAAAACGTAAAGGCTTCGTTAAGATTTCTTCATCGTCGCCATTAATCATCCACACCTTCGCCTTCCACTTTCCTCCGCGATCTCCAAAATTGATTCGACCGATTCGACAAATGCAACAAAGTCCAGTGCGTCGAAAATTGTTGAACGTTCAAAGAGGTTTCACCTCTTTTGGTAGCACCGGGCTACGATCGCCACAGGTTGTTTGTTTCGTTTTCCCCGTTCGGGTACGGAACGAATCGGCGAATACGAGGGAGCAACAATGGTCGCCCGAGCGCGCGTTTGTCTCGCAATTAGAACGCGTTCTACGAACACGAAATTGATGGCTGGCCTCGATTTGAACCGAACGTGAACTTACTGAAATTGGCCGCAACGTTGTTGTCACAATTCACCATCTCGTTCAATTGTCGAGCTGCATTGCGCAATATGCTGGCGTCGTTTGCGAAAAAGTTTGCGAATTCAGCGAGGAAAGTGTAAAGTTTGATCCGTGATTTATCGACTTGGGAGTATCTCGACTCGTCATTGTTTGGAAGTTCGATTTTGAAACCCTCGTCGTTTCGTTTAAAAACGTGACACAACTTTGGACAACTCGCGTTTGACAGTGTGGTCTGTTGCTTTATTCGGTCGTAAATCGTTCGGAGTTCGTTTCGGTAGGAATAAGATTAAATAATAAATCTACAGTCGATTAATTATTATTACGGTCGTAAAAAGCGATGTTACAAGCGTTACATCAAAATGTAAAACGTGATATTTATTGGCTAATACAACAATATACGATCATTGATTTAAAGCTTTGGCATTCGTTTCGCTAGAAATGCATAAAAATCTGCAGTCAATTATTACGAAAATCCTGTAATGATTATTAGACTGTAAATTTTCATGCATCTCCGGTGAAACGAATCTCAAATATTTAAATCAATCGATTTTTAAACATACGTACAAAAGATACATAAATTGGAAAGATCGAAACGTGTTGGTTGTGCAGGTTCAAGGACCGACGTTGTCCTTCAACCGTGACAGGGTGGCTAGTCGATTTTTGGCGACGAGAAATTCGAAAGGAATTCTTTCAGAGGGTTTCTAACGAGATTTAACACCGTAAATAAGCGTCGTCGCACGGTCGTTGAAGACTAACAAGACACGCCGCTATTTGTAATAGTCCGATTCTCCAATCCACCGCGAAGATTTACGAAGGTGGCATGATTTATTTACCGAATATCTCGTTGCTACTTGCCCGAGAGTTCTTCTTCCTCGGTTCTCCTTTCGCCGCACTTGTCAGCAATATCCTTCCGAACCACGCCACTGGCAAGATTTCTTCGCAATTTTATCTTTCATTTCACGACGTGTCTCGAATTCCTTTCTATTCCGGACTCGGAGTAAAACAATGAATATATCAAACGTGTCACCTTTTAGAAACTGTTTAGAAAAGTTTGGTACATCGGTAGAAATATTTAGCACAATGTGCAACTTTCAGTTTCGTCGTGAGATTTGAAATTATATTTTGAAGTTTTTCTTTTCAAAGAAAACAAAGACAAACATCTAACATTTAAAATTGCCCATATGATATACGTGCAATCACTTTTCATTGTCTCCGTTAAATACAATACCATTTTGCAAAATCACAGCTTACAATCTCGCGTCGTTTCATTGTTAAAACGTGATGTAACCATGTAACAACACAGCGATTGCCAGATTCTTTTTGATGTTGCAGAAATCTAAAAAATGCGTACAATACGTACAAATGTAATAACATTGATGCTTATATACGTGCACGAACTATTATTAACGTGATATTAATATATAATATATTTGATGAACTATAGATTACGAGATATTGTGAAATATTCTTACATTTATCTTCGTTCCATTTTTTCAGTTGCACAAACTAGCAACAAACATCCACAGTTAATTTATTTATTAATCACATTGACACGCGCGCATAAACACGCGAAACTCACTGCTCCCCAAAGTCAAAAGAACAGAGGAGGGGAGTGATTAAAAGAAAGACGGAAAGCAAGCAGCAGCGCGAGAACTGGCCGTAAAATTCCGCGTCGAGTCGACTGTCTCATTAAAACCCCAAACCTTCGTCCACGGGGCACGGTCGATCGCGTTTGTTTGCAACAATTAAGACACGTTCGCGCATAAATTATCAACCGCTTCCGTCAGTCGAAACGACGACGTTTACGGCAGGAATGTTTATGCGGGACATAAAGCTCGTGCCGTTCGTTTGGCCGTTTGGCCGTTTGTCCCTTTCTTTCTTTATTTCTTTCTCTCGGACAACCCCCTTCGAGAGAAATTACGTCTCCGAAACGACGCGAGAGGGAACAGAGAAAAGGCGCGGAAACTCATCTTCCGGTGAGTTACGATTTTCGATAAAGCACTCGCCTCTCGAGAGATCTCGAGATTTCATCTTGCTTTCGTCGTCGAAAGTTGAGTTCTTTTTTGGGGGGGCGGGGAGTGAAAATGACGTCGTCATGATGTTTAATGAGAGTGCACTACTGCAGGATGCAAAGTGCATTACCGAGCGAGTAATAACGGTAAAGAATTGTTAATTGTTTTGTACAGTTACGAGTAAAACCATCTTGGTCTCGGTTTTGAAGTGGTATTTTTGTATCATTTAACGGACGAGATGGTAAATTTGTTTCTCTATTTTTCAGTTTTTTTCCTATTTCTCTATTTTCGAAAATCAGAACATTGAGAAATTTTGTTCATCAATTTGGTCCAAGATTTTCTCCTTACAATTCATTTTTATTAAACTATTTTATTAAACTCTGAAAATTTGGATTCAAACGACGAAAATTCAAGTTACTTATATTTTCAAGAATATAAATTTGCATAATAATCAGTGATTTAGTAATGACAGTAATAACTTCTTCTGGCGGAAATCACGCACGATAAAACTGATAAATTATCAAGTACCTAGGAGAATCGTGGAATCCGATAAGAGAATCGTAAACGTTGCTGCCCGAAGGAAATTACCTGGTCGTAGAAATCGAAGATGACCAATCCAATAATTGTTCTTTCATTTATATTCTAGCCGCTGATTTTCCGCGCGTGTTATTACGCAGCGATTAGTAAATTATTTATCGAGGTTTACTCGAGTGGTGTGACAAGTTCAACTGGTAATCCGCTCGTATATACTCGACCGAGGGGATTACCATTGAAATGCTAATAAATTAGCCGCGTTACTTCGCAGGCGCCACGCCTCGCTGTCCTTTGAAAAGGCTCGCGGCGATTCGATTCCTCCTCGTGGGAATCGGTGAGGAATCGGTCCCCCCCCCTCAACAATGAAATCAATCTCCTACTCGATTCAGATTCTAATGTATGCTAATATAGGATGTTAGAATCTTTGGTCGTAAAAAAGATTGTAACTTCATGCATAAATTCTTGCATTGTACGTTCATCAGACGTGGCTAAAGAGATGAATCTTGAATAAGATTCGTTTTATCTGTTGAAGAAATTGTAAAAGTGTATACCGTTACGCGCATCTTTAAATTTTGCACGAATTTATTTTGCAAGGGTCTGCAATCTAGTCGCGATGAAAATAGATGTTAATGGATATTCAGAAGATGAAATTTAATTGTTTATGCAAGAGCACAGATAGATAGGTACCAAATATTCAATTTGATTACAATTATTAAGAGCTTCCACGCCATCAACTTTCAGTTGAAATTTACTTAACAATTTCACACGAAAATTTATTAAATTTGACATGTAAATAGCTAATTTTGAAATATTATAGATTTTTGGATAATTATTCGATATTTTAACAAAAGTCACTAATTTTCGTCGAGACACCGCGAAGGTAAATCCCAAATTAAAAGATGGAAATAAATATCAACTTGAGTACTAATTAGACTTAATGCTTAATAATTAGACTTTAAAAAAAATTAGATTACTTAAAAAAATAGGTTACTAATTAGACTTCTAAGAAGTAGATTACTAATTACATTTATGGCTAAGACTGCTAATTGCACTTAATACTTGATAATCCAAGAGTACTTACTGCTGAAACTACTAGTTACTAGATTACTGATTATACTTGATAATCTAAAACTATTAATACCTATTACTAAGACTAATTGCACTTAACACTTAATAATCTAACGAGACTACCTAATCAAAAAAATTTGGCAGTCCAATTAGCAATCTGAATAACCACGAGAAATGAAATAATCAAGTCACTCAATTTCATTCCAATTTAATCCCTTTATCCGTTTCCAAACACGCTGCTTGCGTTCGAGTCGTTAGAGAAGGAAGAAGGAAGGAGAAAAGGAAAAAACGTGATTCGAGTATAATGAAAGGAAATGGCGGGGCACGTGTCAAGCGAGCGTGTCAGGGGCGTACCGCGATTCACGTTGCACCCTGACCTTACGCACACCTTCTCAGACAACAATATCGCGGCAGACGACCAAGACGGAACGGAACGGTGTCTTCTGGTGGGTGTTGGTATGCGTCTCCTACGCCTCGACGGGAATTGATGTTTCCGACGATTACGCGTTTAAACACCCCTCTTCCTCGCTGGAAGACGGAAATCGCCGTGGTCACGCCGTGCTCGCCGGATCGTATCGATTCTCGGACTCGAAGCTCGATTCTCAAGGCGATTCCGATCGCGGATTTGTTCGGTTCCTGGTGAATTTGGCGAAGACGGAACTCGTGGATGTTCCACGCGAGCTGACGTAAACGAAGGAAATTTAGAGAATTTAACAGTTCGGAGGTACCTCGATCGTTCGGATTTAATTTGCATCCGATTAGATTCAAGCTTCGTAGAGGTGATCGTTTGACCATTGATTCGATTCGTTATCACTTAGGCGTGGGAATTTTATTTGCACAACGCGCAATGTCTTTATTATCAATCGCACGAAGCAGGAAAGAAAAGCGATACGAGTATCAATAACAAACAGAAATTGAAGAAAAGAGAAATGTAAGATGAAGCAAGGATAAAAAAAAAAGAGTATTTTCTACGCTTTCTCTACGTTCTCTTCGTGACTGATCTGAATAAGGCTCGAATGGTGAAATTTGTTTCATTCGCTGCTGAAATGTGTGCGCAGTTTAATGAATGAACGTAGAATCGACGGAGACCTTGGAATTTGGAACACCCGGTTAATGCAGTGTCCTTGGATTTTGAAGTGTCGATGATGAAAATAATCGAGCAACGTGTCTGTTTGAGCTGGCCGAGTCCGGGAACTGTTTGCACAGAAAATATAGACGGTCGGGATCGATGAATGAATTTCGAGAGATCCGAGAAGATCCACCGATATTTTATTTAACGCTGTCTGAATCAATAACGCGTTCGTTTCCTAAACTTTTTCCTTTTCATTGGCGAAATTCATACTTTCAAGTATGTTCGTATGATTCATTGTCGTTGATAAATATACTTTCGCGTAAATGTACGATTTTCAACTTTAAATTTTAAAGTTACAAATAACAACGCACGTGTCTCGATGGCGCCTGTTTCCTCGAAGATCGACAATTTCGTCTTGCGATTAAACAAATGGAAAGTTCTCCGTTTGAAATTAAAAGAGGATAAGATCGAATAACGTCGAGAGGAGGAAATGCAAGGGGGGAAACGTTCGAATTCCAGACGCAGAGCGAGTCGGTCTCGGTGAAATTAAAATTAGCATAAGTTATGGGAAGGCGTATTCCCCGTGACAGTTTAGAGCGAAGTTTTAACGCGACCCACGCGACCGCGATATTTATAAAACCTGGAAGTATCATTGCGATTAACCGGGAGATTTAAGGTATATCGCGGGTTGCATCGGGTCGTTCGTCTCGATCGAATATTCATGAGCGCGAAATGCAGCGCGAGGATGACAAATAGGCGGCTAATTTCACGCCGCATGCCGAAAAACCCACACGAACGTACGGGTTATCAAACGTGTCGAACGTTTTCGCCGTGGCTCGTATCAGCTCATTCCACGCCTCTCGTTCGTCCGAATGGAATGAGGTTTCGACTCGGAATGGACAGTCTTAACAAGTAGACTGGCCTTGTAATTTTCTCTCATCGTCGTCGAGAGCCGTGATTTTTCTCACTTGCTCGAGAGCCGTGCGGCTATCGATTGAAAATTCAAAATGTAAAGCGTAATGTGACTCTAATTGGACTAGTATACCAAGATATGTGGTATAAATATATAGGTTTAAAATATATAGTTGGTCACAGAGCTTGGACAGTTATATTTGAAATGGATTGTAAAATAATATGACACGACGCGATACAATATAGTCGTATAAGAATATAACTGAATATATTTTAATGCAATTTCAAATTTTCCATTTCTGTCAGAATTTACTACAATACAATAAAATTAAATCGCTGTGCTAAAACAGCTATTAAAAACTTTAAAAGCACTTTTAATTTAAACGATTTCATTGCTTTTATCCATCACGGTTCCATTAAGGTACGCTCACAAACAAATATAAGGGCTAGAGATTCCAACGTCCTCTGTTGGCGATAGACAATCAATTGCTGCGCGGTTGCTAAGGCAAAGATCAGAGAAAACACGTGTAATATTCGCCGAGTAATTTCAATCGAGGAGCTCGCGTTCGATTCGCGAGCGATTCATGATTCGCGCATCAGCGTACGGTAATAGGCTAGCGAGAAACGATACGATACGATAAAGACGCGGGATTACGGATAATTAATTTCCGTGGCTGGCAACGTCTGGATTGGATGACAAATTACTTCTGGATTCCATCACTGTGCAGGCTGGTACCGACGCGAGAACAATTCGTGATCTCAAGCGAGATTAATCACCGAAACGACGACGGAGCGCGACAACAATAGGAGCCAAGAGAATTCTGCCAGCCTCTCTAAAAACTGCCTCTCTCTCTCTCTCTCTCTATTGTTCGATCGATTTTTTCGTCGATTCGATTACGCGGTTCTTCACGAATGAAAAGAATGTCTGCTCTCGCGCGGATTGAAAAGTTCGTTTGGATAGTCGAAACGTTTCTTCTTCAAGAGACGCTTCGATTTATCGTTTGGCAAGATCGCGGTGAAACGAAAAAGTTTAGTAACACGTGCACGATCCATTAATTGATCGTAGCATCGTAGCATCGTAGTTGTTATATTTTTCATTGCGTTTAATCACGTAGCGGTGTAGTGTTTTTGGAAAAAGAAGAGAGTTGAAAACAGAGTCGATTGCTAAAAAAGAGACTATCTTGTTATCTAACTTGTTAATCCGTGTTCTTTGTCTTGTATATTGAATATCATTCATATTTTATCTCTACAACTGGAAGTTTTTGTTCAGAATCGTCCTAGATTCTGTTCAGTCCGGTACCAGAAGATTCTCATCTTCGAAAGGTGGAAAACTAACAGAGCTGTCGTTTCCTGGATTCCCTGGTCGCCGGAGGGACAGTTGCTCGAAAAAACACAGTAGTTAATCAAGGGGGAAGAGCGCGTGTTTAGGTGCCTTCTGAAACCAGCTGATCCGTATCCATCATCCTTTTGTCGAATTAATCGACCGTTGGTGGAACAACGTTTCGTACCACTCGGCCTCACTCGGCTCGTTGTTCCTCTTACGCGGCCAGATATATCACGGCAGTTAATTACGAACCCCGTGAAGGTAAAACGCGAGCCAACCCTTGGAGCAGATGGAGAACTTCTGGCTGTAATTTCATTTATCGACGCCAATAATTTCCAGTCGTCAGCATCTAACGACTCGCTTTTGCGTCAATTTTCCAAGACAGCTGTCCAACTGTCTGTGACAGTAAAATCGAAACGTGTCGGATGTCTACGCAATTTCACATTTCTGCGAATGTCTAACTGAGCAGAAATTTGCATCCTCGAGGAATACTCGTGGTTCTAAATATTTTCCGCCGGCTTTGGATTAATTTTCCAAGACGACTGTCCGGATCAGCGACGGTGAAATTGAAACGTATGGAATGTCTAATGTCTCTTCCTCGCGATTTAATTTGGGAATTAAATTAGGTTGTCACTAGACTGTGGATTTCACGTTTTCGCGAATGTCTAAACAGAATAGTCTGCATCCTCGAGGAATATTTATATTCTGGATATTTTGGGTAGTCGCGTGCACTTCGTCCTTCGGCTCTTCACGAACGTGCCTAAACGAACCACCACGATGATTTGATTCTTTTGTCTAAATTTTCTAAGAATCCCAAGAAAGTGAAGAGAAATAAAACGAGCTAGACAGTGACGTTTCAGAGTTGAAGAGAAAATCACAAAATCGGCGTGTTTGCGTCCGACTGCTGTAACAGTTGACCGATCGAAAAATCGAGATCCGCTAGTCTCCTCGTGATCGGCTCATTTCCTCCTCTCTCTTCGTAACGAGCTACCGGCGGCGTCGTTCAGGCGGTACGCGTGGGCTCCTGCGATCGATCCCATCGGTGATTCAGGTTAATCGTAATTGCGCGAGGAAAAACTCCTCGCGACGGAGAAAGAAAATCCCTGAAGGTCGACTGCGATTTTCCTCGAGCTTTCCCGGTTTTCCTGGGCTGGGAGGAATGAAGTCAAGGTTCCTCCGTTGCTGCGTTACGACGATTCTATCTGTTGATAAGGTGGTTGATAGGCTGCGAATATTTTGTTCACGCGTGTCGTCATTCCTCTGATGCTAAACGATATGAAAGAATGTATATCACGAGGGGAAGAAAGTGTTTAATTACCGAGTAAAAGTATTCTTGATTGATATTACTGTACAAATAATTTTCGTTTACACAAACGCGTATAATTGACGAGTTGTGGATTAATATAGAATTGCGCGAAAAACGAAGGGAAACGACTGCCACTGAAAATTGGAGAAACATTCAAACAGATTCAAACAGTGGCGCGTCGTCCCGATGCTGACAAGTGATTTTCCTTTGACAACAATTAACAATAACGCGATAACTCTTTTATGCGAGCGTCCTGGGTGACGAGGCGCATTAATAATCGCGGTGCAACGTCGCTGGTCTAATCGAAAGCGCGCGTATGACTCACGGGCGGCGATTGTCGTGCGACGCACGCTTGACACGATTCGCTGGACTTACTTGGAGAAACGAGGAAAGCCCCGGTCCTCGTTACTTGGAATCCCCCGGCTGACTGTTCGCGGACGTGTCACGGAGAAATTGTACGAATTTGGTCGACAGAGGCGGGGAAGAAGACCGACTGGAACTCTTGTCGCTCTCCGATAAAAATCGGCAGTAATGTATCGCGGTAAATTATTGAATTATTGAAAACCCCTGTTACTTTCAACGCGTCTCGACAAAAATTAACCAAAACTGCTAAAGTTCTTATTAAAATAATACATCGAGAGATGTGAAATACGCGAAAAGCATATGTAAAGGAAGGTAATTTAAATTTATGACAAAATACGTTTCGATAGACAAAATACATTAGACGCCAGTAGAATCAGACTAAAATATAAAGTTAATGACAAAGAACTCAACACTGGATGTTATAAAAAAGAATGTATAATTATACAAAGATGGGGAAAATTGAAAAAGAGAGAAAAATTATTCAAATATAAAAAAGTAAAGATTAATCGTTCAACAGAGAAATAATTCCTTCGTGTTTTCTTCAAATTTCTTCAACAGGATGGTACTTTTATCATCGAGAAATTTATTTTTTACTTGAGAAAATATCAACGAACAGACTTGAAGGAACGAAATTGGCCGATTTCACAGGTGTTTTGAACATGTCCGCTTTCGCAGTTCTTAGAACCGGGCTCGTTCCACTTACACCGCTGCCAGAGATCGCTGATTGCGAGACGAGATGTTTTGGTACGTTTGACACTTTACAATCGCGTTACGAGTCGCAATTTCGTCGGGAAGATAGGACAGAACTCGCGTGCGAAGATTTACGCAACTGACCGGATCAAAAGACGTCCAACGTGTTTTCCTTTCGACCTGTCTCTTTCTGCGCGACTTGATCACCAGCCTGTCAGGTTAAACGGGTTAAAGATCAAAACCGCGGATATATCTTTGTGTTTTCGACCACAACGCCACATCACGAAGTCGAAAAATCTGGAGCACGAGATTTAGCGAGTAAAATTTTTGTTACCAGCTCGATGCACAGAAATTTGAACGTGATCGACATTCCATTCCAGAAATGATCTAAGAAAGTGTCGCGACATTTGAACGTACAAACTTTTGGAGAATTGCACGTTAATGCTAAGAACTACGTTGTACGAAGCGTTTCAAAATTTCACGACTACGTTGATTAAGTTTAGATATAGAAATTACAAATTTCTGGCCGGTACAAATTTCATTTCTGCGACAGTGTTAACGAAAAATTCCGAATGTATTCTGTCTGACATGCCTTCACACACACACACACATATTTGTAAAATGTTTAAGTGTTCGAACACTTCCCTGAGTCACTCTAATTATGAAACATCCCTTTCATTAAATCCATAGAAAATTCAGAAAAAATTAAAACTGAATTATTCAACCTAAGAAAAGAGACAATGTTCTTCAGCCACGAGGAGACGTGACAAACAGCGCGATAATTTTCCAATAATTAAAAATTTTACGATTACACTCCTGAGAAAGAAGAAACAAAGTTCTTCAAACACGTCTGAAAATTGAGCAACGTATTCGCACGCGATTTATTCGAGTAGGAAGCAGGCGATGTCCAGGTGAACGACGCTTCTCAGAGCTGTATCTCTTTCGATTCTGTTCCGGAATAGGCGGATCGTTTCCCAGAAACTCGTCATCGCGAAGATAAATGCTCAGACGAGCGGCTGCACCATCCCTGCAGACCTCAGTTTAAATAACGACATTAATAATGAATCAACTTTTGCTGAAGTTTGCACGATTGGTGCGTGCCGCGCTCGATCCAGGTGGGCGGTCGTCGAAGGTCTGCCTACCTCGCGACGTCGCCGATCGATTCCGCGACGATTTTTCCGTCGCCGACGGAGTTACTGATGCATCCGAGAGCGGCGTTTCCAGGAACGTGACACTAATTGCACAGGACGATCGAAAGAATGGTGGCACGCGTGTTACTGCTTTGTGGAGAATTGTAACAACCGCGATTGATTTTTTGCTCGTTAAAGGCGAAGAAGAGAGGATTTTGCACGATTTATTCAGACGGAGAGAATATTCTATTAATCAACAAAAGTGTCAGTTGCCGCTTGGACAAATTTGTCAAGCGAGTATATGAATTATATTGGATCGTGCGTTCTGAAATTTTGACGCTCTTCCCTTTGTCCAACTATTCTCATCTAGAAATGACAATTTCTCGGTGAAAATTCCAAAGTTCGCAGAAATTGAAACAAAGCAACTCGGTAACGACACACATTCACTCGACCGTTCGTAACCCCGCTGTAAATTTCTTTATAGTCTTCCTTAAAAACTAATTTACACCGTTTCGTCATACCTATTTCCAGTATTCTCTCTAAGCGAACAATAAGATCGCCATTAAACCATGTCGTCGTCTTCGTCGTAAACGAGGCTCTCTAAAACAACCATTCCGACAGCGGGGAGTTCATCTAGACTCGCGGGAAAACCCATCAAACCGGCGCGACGCGACGCGGAGACACGAGAAAAGAAATCACTCGAGGCTGTTGTGGCCCAGGACTCATGGTGATAACGTATGCAAAGGGGACACGAGAGCGGCGATGCGGCACGCTATAAAGACAAATAGTAGCGAAACGAGCCCAACGAGGCCTAACGACGCGTATTTGCATCGGTCATTAAGAACCGGCCGAGAAACCGCGGGCTCAGGACACACGCCGCTAAAGTAACGCTTATCGTTACGTGCCGCCTCGTGAAAGCGCATTTTCTTGCGTAACCGACTCGCTCTCCGACCTCCTCCGCCTCTGTTCTCCCTTTTCTCAGTTCCCGTCCGTTCCCATGATCGTGATTCGCAAAGTGGAAACTGTGGCTGAACGATGTGGTTCGCGCTTGGTGGGTCGAAGGTGTTTAGACGTAGATAGAGAAATTTGTCTGGGAAATTTGATTAGGTTAAAGTTTTAAATTACCGCGTGGCTATGAATCTCTGTTCCATCGATGCGTTTTCACGAACGAAAAGAAAAAAGAAAAGATATTTGGCAGGGTGCAAAATTAAATTTTCGCTATTATATCGAATCAAATACCATTCAATTAAATCCCTAAAATTGCCACGTATCTGTGGAATCCCTCTCTCGCTCTTGAATAACAGCGAGATATATCTAGAATGAATCTTATTAAACTGACGATCACGTACAGGTTGATTCACGTAGCGTACACACCCGTCTGATCTTTCAACTTTACGCGTCTAATGAGAAATCATTTGATACAAAAGTCGTATGGTTTTAAGGGAGGCAAAACACATACACGTCAAAATTTCCAACGTCGTCCTTTTTTTGATTAGACCGTGTACTTCTCAGGATAAAAGTGCGAGGCGACGTTTGTTTGACCAGAGATTGAAACAAAGCGAAGCAACGGCAGAGTTGTCCGTTTCAATTCAAGGAGTTAACGAGGTACGTGCACGCGAGCTAATTAGGATGTCGCCTAGACCGTTTATTTTCGTCGGTGCCAGGACGTATCAGAGTCGAAAGGGCGGTTCGAAATGTCGCCACGACGTTGCCTTCCCGTCTCGTTTCATAGAGGGCAACGACGAGTGAAACGCATCCAATCTGTTGCAATTTCTTCTCATTAGCGTTGTCACAGACACCGGCGAATTTTTAATGATCTACTCTTGATCTTCAATTGATCACCTCCTTTGAGGTGACACATTCTCCTCCCTTTTAAAACCAGATGTCGTTGTTGTTTTGATTCGTTGTTATTTATAATGGAGACAAAGAGATATTCCAAGTTCAAAGACGGCCAACTGGCGGTTCGCGAGCTCTTGCCCCTACTTTCCTGATCGTTTGCGCATGCGGCGAGGAAATTTCAACGTAGTGGGGAGATCGACGGCAGTGGAGGGGGTAGCGCTAGCGATTAGAAAAGTAGGGGCAAGGGCCGCCAGTTAACTATCTGTATTCTAGTTGATGAAATCAGATCTTTTGGATCGAAACGTAGATTTATGATTGATTCAATTTAATACGCATTGAGATATTGAAGTTTATAGGAATGAACCCTTGGTTGGAACTAGAAAGAATTATGGATTTCTCGTTTTAAAATTTATCGTACAAAGAGTATGATAAATTTATTACTGACATATTAAGGAACGAGGTTTTTAAAATAATAAATTATTTAATTACATATAAAGTATTAAAATATAATTGCACAAATAAATAAATTAGAGTATTAATTATTGCAAAGTGTTAAGTGTCATATTCTGTAAACTGCAATAGACACGATGTTATAACGATAATGATTACAAATTGAGGTGAATTTGCTTTATTGAAGATTTCTGATAAACTTAACTGTTAATCGAGTTTTCTCTCTGCTTCGTGACTACGGATCTGTTATCTGACATAACTACGTCTAAATATGTATAATAATAGATTTCGCGGAGAACACATTGTGTATTATACGTAGTTCAAAATGAATCATTCGTCAATTTCCATTTAATGGTATGAATAATTGATATTACATACATCAGCTATTCCAGTTAACAAACTACTCCAGTCAGGAAGCAAAGTTTTAAAACAACACTCCCAGATGGAGTGTCTGAAACAACTTGAGGAAGGTGTTGGGAAGAATCGTATATTTTACTTGCGTAAAACAAAAAAACAAAGAAAAAAAGAAAATAGATGACAGAGGGGATTTCGATCCGTCGGCTGAGTAGACGAAAGTGCTTGGAATTTGCACGCGTCGTGCAAACTTTTCACAAGTTCGAACGAGTTCAAGCGAGTTCGTCTGATCGAAGCGAAATCTGAGAAACGTTGTCGTTATGAAATGTCGGGCACTGAACTTTCTATTTTCGTAAGGAGAACAACAAATCCTTTGCGAAACGCTATGATCATTTCTACAGTAACGTATAGAATAATAATACAACAAATTCCTAGTAATTTTTGTTACACGTTATTATAAAGTCAATGATTATTATTAATAATGAAAGTATTTCGCCCTTTTGTTGTACTTTGTAAGAATCGAAGAACTTTTCTTCTCTCTAAACTCAGTTGAGTTTATCTAGATTTTAGTTTATAAAATCTGGTATTTTAGCTGTTTATAATATTGTGGTACAGTAGTCATTGTTATTGTTATTTTAGTACTTTATCGTTAGCGAAATAGTAAAATGATAAATTACTGAAGCACTAAAGTTGCCCCTAAAAATCTTAATTCTTCAATTCCAATAAAATAATTTTCACTTCCCATTTTTTTCTCAATTTCCCGCAAAACTCGGCAGTTTCGTTGAAAATTCGTCTCCGTTGCAATAAATCCTTTTATTAAGACGTCACGTTTGAAAATCGTTCCGCGACATTTGCATTTAATAACAGACAGCGCAAGAAAGAAAACATTAAAGAAAATCGCGCGCATAAACGATTGCATAATCATCACCGAGAGGAGATAACATTTATCGCTCGCATATCCGTTTCTTTGATTTCTGCGACTCGAATTGTTCGATTTGGAGAAAACGTGACAACAACGGTGCGAATAATTCTTTCGATCAATCATCCTTTGAAGCTAATACAAATGTGTAGCACTCTGTAATAAACCGAGCTAAAAGTGTTAGATCACCAGAGTGTTTATCGATCGTTGCAATTAGGCTCGTCGTTTGATTGGAAAATAACATAAATGCCCCGATGATTGACGTGTTTTTCCTGTAATTTTGAAATTGGACTTTGAATTGGAGTCGTCGCAACGAGTCGAGTTCGGAGATAAATATTGTGAAATATTATCACTAAAAGTGATTTTAGTGAGGATAACCCAGAAAATCGGGCCTCTTCTGGCAACGCCGATGCAATGAAAATTAGCGATTGGTTGATTTGGGTCACGTGATTCGCAAGGAGGCGTGGCGTAGACCTCGAGTAGGAGTGGCGTTGTCTGGTACTGAGCGATCGCGCCTGTAATTTGTTTTCTGTTTGCGTATTAATAACATTTTATGGCAAAAAAGTAGTCTTCATTTCCTGACGAATCATACTGGGGTAAAAGTCATGCAGCTTTTTATATCGGTACCGTGCGAAACCGGTACGATGAACGTGGAATTATTAAGAAATTAATTCTTGAAAATATTGGGTGAAAGATATGAAAGATAATTGATCGAACGTTTGATTAAAATTAACTACTTGATTCGGAACGAGTGTTCAATGAAAATGAATTGATTCTATTAAAAGCGACAACATGTTTCGACAGTTGCACATATCAATTCATTTTGATTACTTCTCTCATTTTAATTCTTCGAAAATCACACGACACACGTAACAATTCTCCAACGTTTCTACGATTTATCAGATTTGTCGTACGAATAGCAGAAGCTCTCAGTTGTCTCTAACTTTCGTCAAGAAAATCGTTCAAACAGAAACGATGGATCAAAGACGAAGGTCTCGATTAATCATAGTTTCCGTCGTCGACGACGGAGTTGACGCGTTGTTTCAACAACGTGAAACCCTCTCTCGGATCCTGCGGACGCGAAGGGGCGGAGGGGAGGGGAGGAGAGATCGAGGCCGACGATAACGCGCGGAGACGCGTCTCATCTTCGCTCGTCGTCGCCTCTCGTTTAGTCTTGCGCCCCTAATTCGCGGTCTAGCCGCGATAATTAGTACGTTCGCGATCCTACGTACGCTGTCCATCGCCGTGTGCGACTTCACACGCCTCTCCTCTCCCGTTTTTCTTCCGCCGGCAATTTGCGCCGGGACGAGTGACGTTCGAGACGCGCGCGTGGTGGAAAGACTACGGAGGAGAGAAGACCGAGCCAGTTTCTTGCGATTTCAGCGTAGGTCTTTCTCGGCGAGGCTTTCACGAGAGAAGAGGTGTTTGCTCGGTTAGCCCATTAATTCGTGGCAACTCGTTATAAATACTCGAATTTCTTGAGATTTCGTAAAGTCACGGAGTCTAAATGCGGTGAATGTTCAGCGAATTCCGGCAACTCGGAGAATTCGCTGAATCGCTTCTCTTTCACTTGCGACATCGTCCTTCTTCCTCTAACTTCTATTCTAAATTTAAAAATTGTTTTCAAAGTCGTAACCTTGGCTAAAATTGTAACTTTGGTCAAAATTCTCGAATGCGTTGACATTTTACGGGATGGTGCTCTGGAGCACTCGAGAGAAGAAAGAGAAAAAAATTGAAACATGGAGAATGTATTTCCTTCGAGTTCGAATTCGTCACATTTTTTGATTACGCGTCTGCCAAGGCACTCGATACTCAATACTGTAATACGTATTATCAGAATGTAGTTAGAATATACTTACACGTTTGCTGAATTTCAAGACCCACAATAGTGTTTTTAATGACAATACATACGATATGTAGATGTAATCACAATAAAAAAAAAATAAAATAAAAATGAAACAAAAATATATGTACTTACCAACGATCTATATAATGACATAACCCTTGTAATACAATATTACAATAACCACGATTAGTCGTGGTTATTGAAACTAGCTGCAAATAACTCTAGAGGCTAACCTAACTGCAAACGATTCCAAACACTAACCTCACGCACAGTTTCGTACAATTTACTAAAGATTATACCAAACGCGATACGATTTGCAATCTCCGATCGTACGGACAGATACGTCGATTCGTCGAAACGTCAGGTCGATTTTTGGGAAGAAGGATGGCGAGAAGGAAAGAGCAAATTCAGCTCCAAGTGGAGACCGAGGAGGAGTGGCAGCAGTTGCTGAGCCGAAAGGGTCTGATCCTCGCGGACGTTTACTCCGAGTGGTGCGGCCCGTGCATCGCGATGGTGAGCACCCTGCGAAACGTGAAACTGGAGGTCGGCGAGGCGATCAACTACGCAGTCGTGAGGAACAACTACATCGCCGATCTCGAGCGATTTCGCGACAGAAGCGAGCCCGTCTGGATGTTCCTGCAGAACGGCAAAATGGTGAACCTTCTGTTCGGTGCCAACTGCCCGCAGATTCGAAAGTTGCTCATGAGCGAGATCAAGAGGGTGTCGAACGACGAGGAGCCGGAAATGATGTTGGACGTGAGCTCCAGGACACCGGAGGAGGAGGTCGAGTGGCAGAAAGAGGAAGCCATCAGGTATCACTTGTTCGAGTAATTCGTTTGAGGCAAAGGGCAAATTTCACTTGCATCCAACTTTATATTGAACACGCTCGATGGATAATTGGTTTTGGCAAAATTGTCTCTTGCAAATAAGAAAAGCGATCGAGGAATTCGAACGTGCGAAGGCGGAGGCTGAACAGAGAGAGAAGTACGAGGCGTTCCTGGCGCAGATGATATTCGAGCTGAGCGAGCTGACCGCCCTGGTTTTCTATCCTTGGGTGTTCAAGGACGAGGAGGGTCGCCACCGGGACAAGTACCAGAGTCCTCCGTACCTCGAACTGATCAACACGCTGTTCAAGCAGAACTACGACGTGCTCGAGGAGCTACGGGTGCAGCTCAACGAGGAAATGATCGAGAGCATGTTCGTCGAGAGTAACGTCGAGATTACGAAAGAACTGGTAGCAGGTGTCTTCCCAAAGTAGTCGATACGCTCCTCGAAACTTTCGCCTTTTTCGTTACCTTTCCATCCGTCGAAATTCATCGTCAACAACTGTGCCTCACTTCCGCGATGTATTTAGTTTTGCGCTTCGGTCGTCACGAAAGAAGAAAAAGTCAAAGTGTTTTAGATGCAAAAACAAAAAAAAAAAAAAAAATAGAAGAAAAGATTCGAATTCGAATCGCTCGTTGTTTCAATTGATTTCACGTAATCGTAATCGTTACGTTTATTCCACGTCAGGGTTAACGGATGGCAGAACGATAGCGATGAGATTGAAGGGCAGACGCCCCCATCCAAACTGGCTCGTGCCGTATCCCTTCGAGTGTCCCAAAGGGACTAAAAGGTGTCCGACGCGAGCGATCAACGACGTCGAGGATTATCTGATACATTTGTTAACCAGCACGACGCCGCTGCTTCAGGCTAACGCCGTTCCTTTCTCTCCCAACGAGTCTTACGTGGACAGGCACGTGTACGTTCACGAACCCGATCCCGAAGACGAGGAGGACTCCCGTCGCGTCTACCCCGCCGTCTGGGTACCCCCTCAGGTATTTTCCAACTTTCGAGCTTTGACCCTCGAGCCACCGCAAAGTGGTCAAAACGACACTTTGAATATTTTTGTTTCGACATCTTACGGATAGGACAAGAGTGTACGTATTTTTGGAGATTTGAACGATTCTTCGTTTAGAAGATTCTTTGTTTCTTTTACTTTGGAAATTTTATACTTTAGTCGTTGATAGTTCTAGCGTTGAATTCGAAAAGGAATTCGTCTTTTAGGAGTTTCTCGCGTGTTGATCTAGATGTTAACCTAATTTCTTTCTAACAATTTACCGTCCGAATCAGCTCAGATCCCAAAATTTTAATAAATTTCGAGAAACTGAGGTTACCTCTGGATTATAACATGGTCACGAAGCGATTCTGCAGGCGAGAAGCAAAGTGCACGTGTACACGACCCTTTTCTCCGGTTACATGGAGCTGGTGCACCCCTACGAGGAACCGGTACCACCGCCCCCTTTCTGCGCCTTCAAGTTCCAGTATTCGAAATTCCCGGTTGTTCGCGACACGTGCGCGATGCACCCCGACGCGGTCGAATATTTCGGCGCGTTCGAGTTCGACAATCCGCCAATCGCCAGGCGAATGGCATCCAGCCCTGAGGACTTTGAAAGAAAGGTGACTTCTTCAGCCCTTTTATGACAATATCGGCGCAAGTTCCATTTTCTTAAATTACGTCGGCCAATTCATGTACGGACAATCCAGCACGCGACAAATCTGAACGAAGCAAAATCGAGCCTTTAATTTCTGAGCGTTTTGTTTCGACTCGTGTTTTTTGTAAATTGACATTTTAGATTTTAGATCACTCGCCACTTTGAAATTTGGAGCTAAAAAGTAGAATTAAACGTGCCGCTACAGTCATCGATTCGTTTCAGAAATTAACATTTGACACTGAAATTGAATTCCAAACGTCCCAAAATTTAAATGCGATTCCAAGCTAAAGAGGCTAAAGATTACGTTCTCTTCTTCTTTAACGCAAAGGCGAGGTTTCAAACGGGCGCCGAGATATTCGTGATAATCATCCGGAGGATCAGCGAGGGTGCTTTCCTGTCGTTCGCCAGCATCGAGCCGTATTTCATCACCGAGGACGACGAAAAGGCCCAAGCGATGATAGACGAGTACTTCCCCGAGGGCGCTGAAGACGTCAGTCTCGAAATGTTAGAAGAAGAAGAAGAGGAGGAGGGGGAGGAGGAGGAGGAGGAGGAGGAGGAGGAGGAGGAGGAAGAGAAAATGGAAGACTATTACGAGGAAGACGATATCGAAATTAAGGACGAGAATAGAGAAGAAGTTCCAACCTACTCCTTCGTGTGAAATCAACCTACTCATTCTTCAACTTTTTACTCTTGCTGAGTCGTGAACTTGTCTATTCTAAATGAAGAGACTCTTTCAATTGTGCGATGAAATATGAAATGAATAAAAAATTCGAATACACTATTCGAGTACACTGAAATTTTAGAATTTTTAGAATCACGAAATAATGGAGTGAATTTCTGACATTCGAGATTTCCAAGTTTCACTGTGAGCTGTTTAATTCTTTCGTGATCTTCGAGTGAAGTTTTCAACGTTTCGGAAAAATATTCCATTCGTCGCGAGTAGTGCAAAAAGTAGTGCTTTGCGAGCATGCGATATATTCATCATTGTAAAAATTATAAAATTGAGTCGAGAGTGGCTGAAAAGTAAATAGACTTTGACGAGTCGTTTATTGATCTCTGATCTTTCAAAAGATAACAACCGAAGATCTCGAAACATTTTTTAAATTTCGCTCTAAAAATGACAAAAATCATAAAAATCGTAACATCTGGTTTCTCGATAGCTGGATAAAAAATTAGGCAAACTTAGGAAGATCCACGTGTTAAATTTACGACAAATTTAAAGACGAGACGATCCTCCTTTTCCTCTTCATCTTCCTTGTTGTTTCGACGATCGTTTGGCGACCGTTCTCCGTTTTTGCGGGTCGCGATGAGAAAATTGGCAGCGAAACAGGTGCGCAGCGTAACCTCCGGAGCCCGCCGGTTCGGCTGGAATTTTGCCAAACTTACGCAAACGCGTTGCCAACGACAGCGAATATTCAAGTATGATCCGACTCTGCCAAAACGCGCGAGGAATGGAATCCAAGGGATCGGCCAGGAGACACAGGCCTCGAGCGTTTGAATTATTCGGGACACGAACGATAAACGTTCAATCGCGGTTCGGGTTCTCCAAAGAAAGAGATATCAAACATTTAGCAAGAGATCTTCAGGAATTGTAGCTCGTTGATGTTCCACTTTGCAGATCATTTGGCAACCTGTTCCACGTGTACACGTACATTCAGCGTATATACTGTACGTGGGTTTTCTGTGATAAACGTTTCATTATGTATTTCATTTAAATTTCATTGACAGCGTAGTGAGAGAGGAACGTTTTGATTTCAAGTCTATTTAAATTAGTTCGATACGTCTACGAGTAGTCAGTTTGTAATTTTACAAGTGTAAATTTCTCGGAGATTTCTAAACGATTTCTCGCAAAATACGCGAAATAAACAAAAGTTCACTTTAATGCCTCTGAACGTAATGGAAAATTCCACTAGGTAGTTAATCAAAGAATTCCGGCTGGTACGTGTGTAAACGCTGGAAGCGATCGATCGATTATCGGGCCCGTACGTCCGTGGCGCGATGGACGTTTTCGCGCGCGTCCGAGAGAAACGATCTTGATCGGCCGACTCCTCGACCGAGAGGAAGCGAGGAGGAAGCTCGACAGCGGATAACGCGCAACTCTAATTTGCGCCTCTTTTTCCTTCGCTCCTCTTCCCTCTGCCACGAATGTTTAGTTACGTAACATGCTTGTGCAATAATTACCGATGTTTGAGCAATTGATCGCCGCCGGCGCTACCGGTGCGTGTCGCGCCGTGAAAATGAAAAAAGGCAACGAGCCGGCTGGATCGATCCACGGAAATGGTGATAACCGCGTTAACTTGGTCGTCGATGATCGACACATCAAAGAATCGACGCGGGTCTGTCCGTCGAGCAAATTTGATTATACCAGTCTGATCGCCGAGTTGAATGTCAATTTTTTTCATTTCGGGTCTCTTTTGCTGCGTTTCTGTTTGACGAAGTTTAAATTTGTCGATTATCAATTGTCAAGCAGATTGTATTTTCCCAATTTTTTAATTGATAATTCTTGATAAAATTCATATTTCGAAGAAGATTGTATTTGAAGAACAAAATTCTACGTGCGCCACCACTAAAAACTCGGAAAGAAGAAGACGCTGCGGCTTCGCGTTTAAGTGCGACAGTTGAAGTCACGATGTTTCTTTTAAGTTGGCGAGGATGCACGGAACCAAAAGAGAAAAAAGAAAAAACAAAATATGTGTGAAAACGGTCGATTTAGCTGTGAAGATCCAACACTCAGCTGGAGAGTGACTAACGTCTCTTCGGTTAATGGTTCAATTGTCCGGCTCGCTTGGCGAAATTTAGCGAGGACACGCGCCGAAGGGACTGCCGGGCGTTCGCGTGCCGTTTCGCGCGTGAATTTCTCGCATCGGTCGCGTGACAAATTGCCTCGTTAATTCGATCAGCGCGATTCAATTTATTCGCGACTGATTTTCCGCTAATCTTTCGCTCGTTTGCCACGTGCGAACGTCGAAATGCCGTTCTCTGTTAACTGCCCGACTCGATATCATCGTTAACTGGAGACTCGGGTTTTCTATGAAAAATCGTGAAATTTAATTGACTTACAATTGATTTCTCGATACGAAACGCAAGAAAAGTAAAAAATGATTCTTCGGTATAAAAATAAAATATGTCGTTTAATTCTGTTATTTAATCTAATTATAATCTAATTAATAATATCTTCAAGAATATGATAAATGTCGGATGTTTTATTAAGAATTTATCAGTCGTTTCAATCGACAATCTGTCGCAGAAGCTAAACTGATTAATTCTGTTTTTTATTCATTCCTCGATTTCATCGCCTGAATGAATGATCAATATTTCAAGGAATGATTTACTTCTATTTAAATTTCCTTATTGTTGTATTAAAAAGTAGTATAAACAAGAGTAAATTCTAAGATAGAAATCAGGAATTCGATCTTTAAAAGCATCACTTTTTTTTTCTATTCTACTGTGATTCCACGTTCAAAAAAGTTCGGAAAAGGTCTTTTCTGACACTGTCGTAGTTTCCTTACGCTCCGTAATCAAAATAATCTTTTCTGAAACAAGCTCGAACATTGTAGTCAGCTATCGGAGGATTACAGAATAAATTTGCGGCTCAGAATGAAGAAATTAGCTACGTTTTTGAGACACACACATGTATCGATTAGAAAAAAAAAAAAAAAGAAAAATGGAATTTCGACTAAAGACGTAACTCGTGGCAACGAACTCGGGAGGGGGGAGGGAGGTGTAGGGAAAAGTCGAAACTCGCGAAAGGTCGGTGGAATCGACAGAAAGTTCGGCGTACGAAGAAAGGCCCGCGTACGACTCGCTTGAAGATAAATTTACACGCGACTCCTCGACGCCGATGCCTGGTTCACTGGTACCCTCGTTTCTTTTCCCTTTTGCGATCCCTCTGAGGCGTTCGGGTCGTTTTCTTTGCACGTGGTCGCAAATAGGAACGTCCCCCACCTCCAGGCTCCGTCATCGTGCACGCGAGGCAAAATTAATGGCGTCGGGACGCGGCCGAGCGCGATTCGCCGACGCCTGCTCCTGATTTACCGTGTCAAAGTTCACGGCGAACCGATGGAACGGCGCCCCCGCTTTGTCGCTGTGTGTGTCTAGCTGTCGTCGAACGACTTCGACCAGGATCGTTTCCGATCCTTCTGTCTCTCGTCCGTCGTCTCAAGAGTCGGTGTATTTATGAAAACTATGAAGGAGGATGATAGATTGGTTACAGATTTAATTTCACCGTAATTTAATTTTGTTAAAATTATTTAGGTAGCTTGGAAATTTTTTATAATTTTTAGTTTTCACAATTCGGCAGTCTTTTATTTTTCTTTCTTTTTCAACGTTAGAATCAGAAAACGGGAAATTTAAATAGTTTAGAGGTTTCAACCAGTGATTTGTGAGTCTTTAACTGGTCGGAACTGGTTAAAGGAATTTATTAGAATTGTTAAAGGGATGATTTCATAAATTTTGGACTTTGTGTCTGAAAGAAAATATGGACTCGTCGGATTTCGACGAACCCTCCGTAAAAACAGTGCCAAGAATCGGTTATAATGAAAACCACGATTGTCACTTTCGTCGTAAAAATCTGGGAAAAGTATTCCGGAAAGAAATCGTAAAAATAGAGCAACCACGATTCCAGAGAAATGATGATTCGAGATTTTAAATTTAAATTCAAATTTTGTCGTATCGTCGCTGTAATATTATGTTACACCATCTTTGAGAAATTTGTTAGACTTTGAAATTTTAACCTGAAATTTTGTCGCAATTTTCAAAGAGACTTCAAAAATTTTACTCAAACCTGGACTCTCGTCGCATTGCCGAAAACGTGGTATTGTTTCTCAAAAATTTCACGCGCCAAAATCAAAAATTTAATCGTCCCGGTCAGCAAACAAGGCAGATGTCGAACACATAGCCGGAACGTTTAATAATAAACTGGAGGAGGGAAAGAAATTCGCGCTGTTTATTCCTTGCGAACGTGATCGTGGAACACGTCGCACGGTGTTTCTTTTCATAGTAACGCCCAAAGTTGACTCATGATCAGTGGGTCATGCAAAACCGGAAGCAAACGATCGATCCATTAGACGAAAAACGGAGAGAACCGCGTACGAAATTAACTTCGTTTCCTTGAATCGAAGTCGTTCGGTGCCTGGCTTTTCTTCCAGAATCCGACGTCCAAAGATCGTCAGATCTTTCGTTTCTATACTGACAACGTGTATGTATAATAAAAATTTGTCCTTTCCGCTACATTTCTAACTTTTAATATCTTTATAAATTTTGTACCTTCAGAAGATCACAATCTTAACACGTTCCATTCTCGGCAACGAAAATTGTTTCAATCCTTTTCCGTTGGTTGTTCAATAATACACATTTCAAAATTTCATACTATTAATCCGAGAAATAATCAAAAAAGCAACAGTATCGGATACTCTCAACCTTCAGCTTAACCAGCTGTAGAAACGAATCGAGCATATTTTTAATTGCAAGTAGGAAAAGCGTTGTTCGATTCTTCGTCGCCAAGTGGAGTGGAGCAGTCGAGCACATTTGGTTGCAAATGGGAGGACCTCGGAGGGAGATTCTCGTGTTATTCCCGGGCGGTAGTGTTCGTTTGCATACCGCACGCACAACTTGCCACAGAAAATTACAGGCTTGAGTACATACCCTGCTCGACGGTGGAAATCGCGGCTAATCATCGCATCGGGGAGAATCAACAGCTAGCGTATCGCTGTTGGCAAGGTTGACGGTTCTGCTCGACGCGCATCTATCCATTACGCGATCCGTAACGAGATGGAAATTCATGGATGCAGTCTCTTTTCTTTCTCTTTTCCTTTTCCGCTCCATTCGTCGTCCACTTGGCAGTTTTTATGTAAATTTTTGTAATTGCACCTTGTGGCGGTCAAGCGTCAGTCGCGCACTTCTGCGTCCAGTAACCGAAGCTTCCGGCTTTTTCTCCTAGAAACGCATTATTTTGCTGTTAGCTCGGCCAGGCGCACTTTGCAACTTGTTTCGACAACGTTGGGTGATTCGTTCTTCCTAAATTATTTAAAAGTGTTTATTCAGCGTGAGAAAGCTAGATGTTGTTTCTTTGAACTTGGAAGATCAAGTAATTTCTTTTTTCACATTTAAACTTGTTGTAGTCTTTCTTTGTAATCCTTTTCTTTATTCACGGTTTACATTGAACCTACTAATTATCTTTTTGTATCACCGTTTGTATTACTCAGAAATTTTTCGAGAAATAGTCCATTACTCTGACGAGATACGAAATTTGTAAGATATACAAGAATGCAATAAAATTAGTTAAAGAACGGTAGACTTAATTTTTAAAGTCAAAGATAAATTTTAAATTCAAATTTGGAGACTTGTTCGATATAAGGAACGATTTATTTTCGCTGGGGTAAGATATTGTGATATTCGACCGAGGTTTGAAAATTTATTAGAAATATATATATAAAGAAACTTGTCTCGTACAAAAATAAGACGCGCGCTAACAACTTTGTCTCGGGTTCAGAGTGACATAATACGATGAAACAATGACACACTTCCAAATAAAATACGGCAAGAAATGTTGAAACCGAAATCTGCTGCGTATTTATTACCCTGTGTGTGCGGTAATACGGTCGAATTTATACTTCCGCCACGATTTATGCATCTGCGAAATGTGCCAAAACCCGCACTGACGCACAGATCAGCCCGCGAGCCATTCAAAATCAAATATTGAATCTGTTCAAGATATTCGTTTTAAACGAATTAACACGTTTTTTGATCAAAAAAAAAAAAAAAAAAAAAAACAAGGTAGAGTTTCGATAAGAAGATTGAGAAACTTATCGAAAACTCGTTTTAGAGTCCAAAATACGTCACATTATACAGCATCGCGTTGTTTAATTAACGCTTTTTTCTTCGATTATAAAAATAAAAATATTTTTCACGATGTTGGCGAATTTTTACGATCGTGCGATCACGTTATACATAAATTATCACAGCTTATTGAAATTTAAAATCTAATTTAGTTACTGAAATTTCATTTCGTACTTGGCGTTCGCTGCTCTATATTAGAGATCGATAATAGAGAATTAAAAACGAGGAAATTTTCGTGGTTGTAATAAAAATGGCCGATACACTCCTACGAGAAATATGACAATTCGAAATCTCCTGGAAACCGAGGGATCCACGGAGGCAGTTGCTTGGTCGATCGAACTTCTCGTTCGCCTGTATCCCAGCCTTAGCTGCCCTACCACCAGCCTCTCCACGTCGTTTCCATCGAATAGCCTCCAATGATCGGCACTCTATCCCTTCTCGTAGCTACTTTGTGTCGCGCTAGACACAGCCCTCAAAGTTCGAAGGTCACGGCGAGATCGCCGCTCGTCCAGATACGCCGCCACCGTTCGTATCTACGCGCCAGGCTGGCATGCGCCCCGGCCGCTGTTTCATTGGTCGCGTCAATCGGTGGTGGGAAGACTATATAACTCGCTGCGCCGCGCGCAGCCGTCAGTGTCGCGCGTACCTCCCTTTTCTCGCGTTCTTGCTCTCGGTTTCTGCTTCTCTGATATTTCGTGTTTCTCGCGACATTTACTCGTTGCGGATTAAATCACGTATGTCTGGTGTACCGAGTGCTAGAAACAGATACTTTTACCATATTTCCGACGAGTGGATTTTATCGAAGTCATTCAGACCGGGCATCGTTGAAGCATGACAGAGAAGCACGTCGGATGAGCGCGTTTTTTTCGTTCATGTTGCTCGATTGTGTGAGAGAAAGAAGAAGACAGTGGTTGTTCGCAATTGGTACATGGACACACGGAGACGCGTGGACTGTTCGAATGAGCGAGGGAGCGTCGAGGCTGGCACGGAACGAGGAGTCGCGTGCCAATTGAAAAAGTGCCCGAGATAACGAAAGAAATCGATCGAACGGGGGAACACGTTTTCGTGCTGCCATGACAATGGTCGTCAACAAGATCAACATGTCGTCGTACTCCGCTCCACGACGCACTTTCTTCTCGGGTCTGCATACCAAGGTAAATACACGAGGCACTTCCACGAATTTTGTGTATACAAGTTCGGTGGCCTTGGTGATTTGACTTCAGCAGAAGGTGCTCAATGATGCTCAATTACTTCGCGATCTTTTTTCTGAGCGTAGCAACATCCATCCGTGATATTCGCGTTTCAAAATAATCATTCGTCACTTACGTGTCGTATTTTAATATTTTCTCAGTTTTAAGTATATTTAAATACAAACCCAGGCAAAATAAATAATAAATTTATTCTTAATAAGCTTCTTAATCATTTCTGGCCAGTGGTACGCCGACCAGTTGAAAAAGAAAGCGACGAATTATTGTACACGGTTTGGTCACTCGTTATGGTCCGTGAAACCAGTTACCAGCGCAAGAGGTTAATTTAGCAAATACGTAATATATATAATACGTATGTAATTTATATAATATATATTATTATTATTAATACATATGTATATAATAATACATACATAATTTAGTAAATTACAAACGGGATTTAGTTTATATAAATTGCATTTTTGTCGGTTCTAAACCTCTTATTCTGATTTGGTACATTTTGTGATAGAGATCCATTCTGTCAGCTGAATTCATTATAATCTGTCATCGAAATTCATTCTATCATAAAAATTCGTTCATTTAGAGATTTTGTCATCAAATTCCACTGTATCCTATCGGTAGAATTTATCGATTAAAATGTGCTATCACCAAATTGATTGATAGCGTATTGTTATAATTCTTCGAATTCTATCTTTAAAATATCAAATTATTTTCTTCACCAAAGTTCACTGTATTCTGTCACCAAAATAATTCACTGTTGCCAAAAATTGAATAGGTATCCCAAACATGAAACTGATCTACCTTTGCGAGGTTCGCAGTGTCAGGAACATTATATCTATGTGTGATACATTGCTATTCCGTTTTGTTTGTAAGTCATTCTAAAATAAATTCTTGGAACGTAAAAATAAATAGCGATAAATAACATTAAATGAGCTAACTACTCTCTTAAATATTCTATTCTATCTCTGTTCATTCTGTAAAATACTCTGTAAATTATTACAGTCCCATATAACCCAAAAATACTGTTTGGTTGCTACAGTATTATTCAGCGTACTTCTGACAGCGTTATAAATTAAAAATCACGTTACAAACATACATATTAACACTCTTCGATCAATGAGTAAATGAATTTTAACACGACCGTAAACCAAGTATATGTTCCCTGAACAAACAACCTAACCGGTGAAACCGTTAATCCGACGAGCAGGCCAACCAACTGAAGGATCAAGGACACTGCATACTTATCGTTAATTCAAGGAAACATCGCAAAAAATGACCAACAACACTCGAACACCGTTGTTGAAGAATTCACGATTAGGACAATTACGCAGTCACGCAGTTACGCATTTATTTATCTCGTGCGTTTACTGCGCAATAGAATTCCATTTATATGCGAATCTGTCGAGAGCCGAAGACGTGTAACTGAAGATCGGCGTGATTCACAATTTTTCATTCAAGTCGTACAAGTTTACACTCTATAAATCGAAGGAAAGACACAGATGGCGACTTCTGTATAGGAAAATTTCGAAAATATATTTTCCTATTTGCGATTAATTTATATTGGTAAATTATTTGTTTTGTACATCGTAAATGATCGATGAAGATACATTACGATACGCGAAATTTTTACACGAGAGCTACACTCACGATGTATGTACCTGAAAAAAAATTAAACACGATTACTCGCTAAATCAAGCGACTTTTATCCCCCAATTACCAAATTAAAAGTATATTTACCCTTTGCTAAGAATTGTCGTCACTTTGCTAATTAATAGAGGAAGATTCGAGTTATCGAGTTTCCAAAATTATACCGCAGGCTACGTCGAGATATTGCGCATAACTCGCGTGAAAAGGGATTTAAACTCGTAAGCTATCTGGTTTGGGAAAGCATTGAGACTCGATGGGAGAAAAATTGATTTGATACGGCCGGACGTGGTCGTACGTCAGACGCTTTCTAAGGCTACCTTAGTGAAAACAGTATCGACATGGGCTTGCTTCGTATAAACGCCTTCGTGCCTCTACGTCAGAACGTCTCTAAAGTTAGTGCTACGTCAAAAGTTTCGCGGAACAAGATTACGAAGACGTGCAGCAGATTAAAATCCTTTCAGGTTCAATGTACAAAGACACGCGGTAGGATTCAGATTGTTTGGAGCTCGATTTTGCGAACAAGTGATGATTCATCCCTTATGACACAACTCCTTTTATTAATTAAAACTAGCCTAGTTGGATGGATTTTAAACTTGTTTTCGCAATAGAAACGTACGTGTGACTTTGAAACAATTAATCTTCAGTTTTTCATTTTTAATTTCACTTGCACAGATGTATAAAAATACAACGGCTGGTGTAAAATTTTCCATTTAGGAAATGGAAATTTATTTGTGATATAATAATAATATGAATTTACGTGAAAGTACGCGTATAGCATATTTATATTATTTCATTGCACGCCACAAATCAATTTCTATCTCTCGTATTTTATATCAGCAAATAGTTGAGGAAAAACGGAATTCTAGTCTCAGCGATATTTGTAAATGTATCATACAATTCGAATGTTAGTTTAATGGCATTCTAGCACATATTTTGTTAACTTAATAACATTCCAACGTGACGGTTTGCGAAAATACGTATTTACTTGGTACGACGTAAGAATTTTCGAAGTAAAATATTCCAAATCGCGTCAGATCAGGCATGAAAATACCTCAAACGTTCGCTAACAAAGAAATTTACATCCAGTCAGTCTGAACATATTATCAATCGGTTACCATAATTTTTCATTGTTTTTCTTAATTTCAAACTCGATATTTAACGCTACACTTGTTCACATTTTTTTATTTATCGAAATGTGCCAACGTTTATCCGCGTATAAACGCGTTTGGGCAAAGGTTGGCCGAGTACACGTACACTTGGCCGAATTTCAAAATTCCGATTTTCTCGAAAACGACGCGACTTGCTACAACCAGAGAAAATGCTATTCTTTTTTTTCTTATTTTTGCATGTAGAATCGCTCCACGTCTGCTTGGATATATCGTATAGAAATAGAACGGCACTATAAAATTCTTTATTTTATTGAACATTTTCATTGCCATTGTTTAATTTATTAAATTTATACAGTGGATTGAATTTTTATATTTTAGAAATGTTAAATTTTATACGTGTATGAGTAATTTTAAATTTTTAAAAATTCCAGTGTATATAATTCATGGATGATTTATTAATATATAAAAGAACGTCGTGTCGTTTAGGAAGTTTGCGGACACCCGCCCATATTCAATGGTCACGCACGACCGTGAACGTGACCGTGTTTCGTCGCGAGGTAAGGACGGACATGGTTGAAACGGTGTGGATGGACACGCGCGAAACAATCGTCCAGCCGATATTTCTTTTTCTTTTTTCGCTGGCTACTGGCCAAAGTTATTTCGACCGGCCTTTGCGTCTGGTAAAATCTTTTCAGCGGGACTCGCGGACTCCCGATGGCTTACGTAACTTGAAACCGGACCGAGTTTGTTAAACCCAGAACCGCGATCTGTTCGCCCAAAAAAAGGTTCCTTCCTCGTGATCCAGCTCGTAATCGCGTTTAATATCGTTTCCGTGATCGCCATCGCGAATATTCTTCGAGCCAGAATCAATTTTTATTTGGCAGTTGGACAAACGCGATGCGAGTTTATGTTTGCATTGCAAGGTGTTTTTAACCTCTTGCGCCGCGCACGTCGAGACTCTTTTATCCCCAAATTGCAATATTTTCTCAGTTTTAAGTATATTTAAATGTAACCCAGGCAAAACAAATGATAAATTTATTACTTCTTAGTAATTTTTATACAGTGATATATCGACGAGTTCAAAAAGAAAGCGACGAATTATTGTATACGGTTCGGTCACTCGTTATGGTCCGCAATTAGTTGCCAGCGCAAGTGATTAAGTAAAACTACTCGCAATTTGCTGCGAACCACGAACCTATATTATTTGCGTGACGAAAACGAAGTGCTTTTGAGTACGAAGAGCTTGGTATACGTGGTCAGTGATATTGCGAAATATTGTAACGTAGTTAACGGAGTTGGAAAATTATTTTTTTATAGTAATATTTTTTAGTACTTTGTTTTATTGTAATTTCATAGTAGTTGACTTCGTATTTGTATTGCAAGATGTTTTTAAGTAGAGTTATGCCATTTTTTGCAACACAGTACTCCAACAAAAAATTAAAGTCACCAAATTTCTTCATCATCAGCATCCGAAATGAAATATCTTCAAAAATTGGAGTCGTTTGGGACGTGATTACAAGTTTAAAGGGAAGACATGAAACATGGCCTCGTGAAACACGTGTCACGACCAACGTCCAATTTTTCTGACGTCGGCAGAGTGAGCCTGGCCGGTTGCATTCGACTCGTTGTCTCGTTTTAAATGCGTCGGATTTAGGTCCCGTTTAAATTTAGCAACGTTTCCCGAGTGTAGCAGGAAAACATTCGTGCGAAATATTCTTCTACTGCTGTTCTCGTTAGTCTTCCCCTTAGTTTGCGAATCGCATTTTATCGAGAGTGTCGTGCGGCTCGTTCGCGTTTCTTCGCACGTGGTAATTTGTCTTTGGCGCGACCGATTCGAAAACCTTGCTTTAAAAACGAGACCCGTCTCGCGGAGAAATAAATGGCGAGAAGATATTTGACGAAGAAAACACGACATTGGCGCTCGATTTAACGATGCAATTTATTAATACTTCGAACATTACGAATTAGCTCGAGTGAGAATTAACTTCAACATTTCGTTGATAATTTCTTTTTGATATTAATTTTACTTCGACGAGTTCGTTCGAAACAAATTTCAAGAGTTATATTATGATCTCCAGTATTTCTAGAAATGATACAACAATTAATAGTAAATGACAAAATCAATTTAATCGCTACAGGCGAATGACACGCGTGTTTAACAAATGATCGTTTGACATGACTCTAATTTTGTTATACGCAACACGAATACGTCGACTGTAAGTGGCGGGATCGAAAGCCGACGGTGCCGGTATTAAATTGAATAACAGGGTGGCTCGTGGCACGCGACGATCGCGTTCATTAAACGGATCCTTCGTGGATCGTTAAAGCGGTATTAATATCAATGTCCTCCTACTAAAAGGAGGATGCCCGCCTTTCATATTTTGCCCCTGCCTTTAAACTGAATTTTGCTTTCACTTGTATGTGTGTGTGTGTGTATCAAAGAAATTCAGGACTGTTTGTGTCAAGAAAATTCACAACTTTAAGAATAGTACGTATTTTTTTTTTTTTTTATCTTTCAATGCGTGGAAGTTTTAATTTCAAAGGTACAATAAATTAATTAATTTTGTAAATCGGAAGATTAATTAAAGAATCACTGGAAAGATCGATATTTTCGAATGAAGCCAATGTAAAATTACGAATCGGTAACCAAAGAGTTTATTTATTAATTTATTCCGTTTTTCTTTCGTAATCTATTTCATAGTTCGCATTACTGTTATTACTTATTTCGTTGTGAAGAAAGAAATCCATTGAGAAAAAATCACTGAAAAAATCTACCTTGTAAATTACACTTACAAGAAGTACGAATTTGCACAAAAGTCCAAGAATCTGTTCATAAATGTCTCATCGTACTATTTGTGCGATTTTATATTTTTACAACGACGATTCGAAAAATGGAACCTGGGTAGAACATTAATTTGCCTGATTCGTGCAATTTTTTTCATAAATACATAAAAATCCGCATTCGATTATCGTATATTACATATATTAACAAGTTATTACGCACCACTTACTAAAATTGCTGCATAAAAATCCAAGTTCGTTCGTTGTACCGTATTAATCACTACCCCTATACCAGAAACGTAACATCTTTTGTAAAAAAATGCAAACTTTATGCACTCTGGCGTAAATAAAAGCGGCCAGAGCTGAACGGTCACCGTCTGGTCCACTCTCCAAACGAAACTGCAAGAGAGAGAGAGAGAGAGAGAGAGAGAGAGCTGTTCGTTCTCGAGGACGTCGTAAAAGCGAGCGCGCGAGGCATAAAAGATTCATTTTGTCGGAGAGGTGACCCTGTCGACCCAACATCCGTTCCCTGTGGGCGGTTCGCTCTCTCTTTCTCCCTCTTTCTTTTCCTCCCTCTCCTTTCTCTTTTCTCCTTCCTTTCGTCGCTCGCCACGAGGAGGATCTTCTTGCTCGTTCCCATTACCACCAGTCGTGGTTTTCTTTTTCTGTTCTACCGTATGGTTTCTTCGTCTGCCTCTTTCGAGGTGGTGAGCACTCCGAGGGGGCGGAGGGGGGAGGGAGGGAAAGGGTGGAGGAGCCGCCTCGTTGAGACAATCAAGCGACAGGCGTTGCTCGTTAAGTGTAACTGCTACTAAATTACCGAGAGTTGCAAGTTCGGGGATCCTCTCGAAGCGTGTTCCACCGTTGTGTCAGGATCTTTGAGGTATTCGAGCATTTTTCCAAGATTCTCTAAAATATTCCAATTTCCAATGCTCCAATATCGTTGGTTATGCAAACGTTTAAATCGATAGAAAACAAATTACAGCCGCGATCGCTCAGTACCAGACAACGCCACTCCTACTCGAGGTCTACGCCACGCCCCCTCACGAGTCACGTGACCCAAATCAACCAATCGCTAATTTTCGTTGCATCAACGTTGCACCTGAAGAGACCCGATTTTCCAGGTTACTCCCGCTAAAATCACTTTCAGTGATAAAAAGAAACAAAGTTAATAGAACTGAACACACGAAGGAAACCACCGTCTTGGAATTTCCTAGACTTCCGTGGCGAAGCGTGGCTCGCGCGACAAGAGACTCGCCGTTCACCAAGGCGCCGTTATTTCCGGTTAGCGTTCAACGTCCGGAAGAGCCCGTACAACACGCCGGCTAAAGCTGAAGCTCGGAACAATTCGTGGAACGTTGTGCACAGTACAGTGTACGTGTGTGTGTATCTCGACGCTTTCGCAAAAGCGGCTTGCGCGTGAAAACGGTGAACCGGATGCGTTTAATCTGGTCACGGAGAAACTGGCTCTCTCTCTCTCTCTCTCTCTTTCTCTCAAGAGACGTGACGTAACAGTAATTACGAACGAGCAGACGAGAGAAGGAAGCGACGTGCTCTGGGATAGATGAATGAATCGGCGAGAATGAAAGAATTATTTACGCGGCTGGTGATCCCATTAATCCACTTTGCCAAGCGTCTCGAAGTTCGTCCGTGGAATTGTTAAATCGAATCGGTCGTCTGTCGAGAACCCATTGAAAAGTCTCTCTCGCGCGAGATTTCATTTTATTTACGATTCTGCGAAGAAGAGGAGGAAAGTTTCTACAAAGTTTGTTATTACCAGATTGGGCGATAAATCCATTCGATCTTTAACGCGTAACCATTTCGAAGATTTCGTCCTTTCAGCAGAAAAAAATTACTTGGAAATTATTTATCGAAACTGTGAATTTTAGTAATTTAATAAATTATTCCTAATGTGCATAATCTGTTTAGTAAAATAGTAAAAAATAATTTTTTTATTGAATATTCGTTGCGATTTGTGCAAGTAACATTCTCCAAAATGTACCATTGACACCGTTTCAACAAGAAACTCAGAGTATCAATTGCAACGATATGTTGCGTGTTTCGTTTCATTTAATCGATAAGCGATTTGTTAATCTTAATTCTTCAATAACTCCACGAACGATTTTTGAAATCGGCACGAATCTCACTTTCGCACTCGCGAGTGTGCAAATATTTTCGCACGTCTATACGACACGTAGCAGTACGTGCTTCGACGATTTCAAACAACGTAGTACTACGTTTTCCTACGTTATCTTACAACTTGAAACACTGCGCTTTCTTTGGTTTTTGAATTGACGTTCCACAACACACGTGCGCCTTTCTTTCCTTCCTGAACCACAGATCATCAAGCAAGTAAGAAACGGTACTGCTACGTTTGTAAACGTTTCATTTTCTTTTCAACGTAATAACACGACAGTTCTCACATTCTCGCTTAAACTCTTTCACATCGATTGCATTTTACTTTCAAACAGCGTAACAATCGTTTGTCGTTCCATTATATCATTACAGAGATATTTTCACTCGAGTTTCCAAGCTCCAAATTCTAAAAGAATCACTTTGATTGATGATAGTGTTTTCGACTCGATTCAGTTAGAAATTTACATAATTCCGACAGCACAAACAAATCTGAGGAAATGAAGATGGAAGTTCTCTCGTCAAACTCGTTCCAATCTTTTCAACAACGTTGCATTCAATCATTGAAGAATTTACGTCATTCGAATTCCGCGAAAATCCCGAAGAATAGAAATGCCGAGTAGATTTCCAAGTAGATTTCAAATTTCTTTGGAAAATGGAACATTAATAAAATTGTAATAAAACGAAATTGGAACAAAGGAATCTAGATAGAAGATCGACTCGTCTGCCAATTAATTAAATAAATGTCTTTGTAAATAATGTTTAAACAAAGGAACAATCGATAGAAAAGAAATTACAAGCGCGATCGCTCAGTACCAGACAACGCCACTCCTACTCGAGGTCCACGCCACGCCCCCTCGCGAGTCGCGTGACCCAAATCAACCAATCGCTAATTTTCGTTGCATCAGCGTTGCACCTGAAGAGGCCCGATTTTCTAAAATCACTTTCAGCGATAAAATCCGCGAAAAATGAAAAACTAGGAACAGAATGTCACTTGTCTCCAATCTTTCGGCGCTCTAAAGTCTCCAGCCGACTCTCGAGTCGTACAATATTGTTTCTCGCGACGAACGATAGGCGAGTAGAAGCGACAGAGTTCGCGCGACCGGTTTCCTCTTCGGCGTCGGATGTCCAGCTGTCTCTCTGTCCCCCCTGTCGGTTGAATCGTATTTCTGTTGTCGCAGAAATGTCACGCAGGCCGCGGCCTGCCTTTATCCGCGTAAGCAGAAGCGAAAATGTCACGGCGTTGACGCATCGCTCTCTCGCCGGCTAATTGTGAGATTGCACGTTCGCGAGACAATGGGGAATCACGCGCCTGAGATTACGACGTGTACTCTGGAGAGTGCACGTGTGATCGATGCTTCTGCTCGACGGAATGCTCGATAAACGAGCGCGCAGGGACGTTGCTCGTTCACGGATGTTTCCTCGCGTTTATTGGGGAGTTTTTCCTTTGGAAATAGAGAATCTCCGAACGCAGGGTGAAAAGTGGGTGTAATTTTGTATTTGAAAGTGAGCATATCTTCTTCTTCTGTTCGCGATTGGAGAAATGAGAGATGAAAGATGAACGAAATGAAAATTTAATTGGACGAGGTTTTACGTATCAAACACCATGGGTATGTTTATTGAAATTATTCAAATTCGAAGACAGAAGAATTTAATTTAATTCAGGAAAGTTGATGTTAATATTGTCTCACGAGAATGTAACGATACATGTAAAACTATACAAATAATTTGAATGCTAATTGGAGTGAGCGAAGAGTAGAACAAACGTGGAATATTTTTGCCTGCGAGAAACTGCAGGTGAAAGGTGCAAGGAATACCTGTGTTAGACACAGTGTCGAGATAAAATAACCCTCGATGAATATAACATGAGCGACGCGACACGCGTAATTCAGTTTATGAGGTATTCGATGCCGTGAAATCAAAAATTTTTGTCTTACCGAAACGCTACTTACCAGCTGAACATGAATATTTATTGTACAACCTCTGAAACCGCAAGAAACTTTGCTGTAATTCAAGCTCTCGAATTCCGAAAGTGACAGTGACAGTGGCACCGTGCAAAACGTTGCACAACTAAAGCAGAAATTGCAACGATAGAGATTCTCTTCTCGAAGAAATAGCATTTCGTGTGAACAAATTTGCAAACGTGTAAAATAAGCAAAAAGCTGCAGCGAGAAGTATAACTGAAAGCACCAACGATGGAAAATTGTACCTCGAAGTGTTCTAACTTTGTAAAAGAAAATTTCCCGCTTGATTTTGATTTTAAGACGTAAAGCTAAGTTCTTCGTTTCTTTTCAAAATTTTTCCAAAGTCGAAACATCCCAACGCGAATGTTGCTCTTTCTTCCCCGCGTGGTTTTCTAAGATCCCCCTTCCAAAGTTCGATAAACTTGAGATCCCTCTTTCGAGTTTAAAAACAACTTTGCTCGATCTGCTCGAATCAAGTATCGTTTATATCGATCGAGCTATATCGATATAATTAGAATTTTTAAATGATTCTTTTTTGAGTAACACCCGTGGTTTTCCCGTGTTTCCGAGGGATTCATTCCGCAAAATTGTTCCACTCGAGGGCAATTAATTGCAGAGTGCAATTAACACCGGTTTCCTTGGCGTTTATCGCCGCATCTGCAACTAACTTTGTAGCAACCAGCTTTGTATCCTGTCGACTTATTATTAGCATCTCGACTGTCCAATTATCCAGTTCTTTTTTTCTTTCTCCCCGTCATCTGTCCATACCGTTGTACGCAACTATTAATCCCCGCTATTGCTCTTGCGCTTCTTTACGTTGCTTTCTTTTCTCCCCGTGTTTCCCGTCAATCTGCTTTTTACGCAGTTTTTAATCGACGTCGGTGTTGCGGAAATTTTCTAACAAATTTCTATGCAACGCTCATCGTACTTTGCTCTTTTTTTCTTTCCTTTTAATTCGATTAATTTGCACAGGTACGCGTAGAATCGATCGAACTGCTCAATCGAGGATTTCGAGGCCGATCGATTAAAAATCTTGGAATAATGAAGAGAAGAGAATGAGTGAGAGTTTTTTTAGAAAATTCAAATTTTAAGTTGTTGGAGGTTTCTGTGGTTTTGTGTTGGTACTTTATCTTAATGTAATTGTCGTTTCGCTTTTTTTTTTTTGTTCGTTTTAACAACGTGATTGATAATGTGGAGTTGATGATGAATCAATTTCACGCTAGAATTTTCCGATAGTATAGTACGCGTTCTTGGTATCAGTTTCCTGTGATTAGTTTCTTGCAACTTGATTGGTAAATTAGATTCTACTTAAATTAAATTAATGTCCAGTCAGATTATTGAATTAAACTAAAGATTTATGTTCTCTTCTAGTTAAATTATTAAATTATAATCAGAGGATCTAGTACGATAGATCTTGATAGATTGCTATTTTCTTTTTTTCTTTCTTGTGACTAGAAATCATCATCGTTTATATCTATAATGCTCACGTTTGGTCGTTTTCTTTTATCCGTTTCATCGTTGTAAGATACTTGTAAAATTGGTAATCAATTTTCTATTATATTTCTTCAATGAGATTGCGTTTTCGCGGTTAGATCTCCACGTTTTTTCCCCTCTATTTTTGAAAATGTTCTCGAGAGCCGGTAAAAATTTATAGATTGTAGTACACGGCGGATGATAATTAAGATTGCCCATAACCGTTACTAACATTCTCGTAACTGATTTACGGCCGTAACTCGCATAATCGTAGAGACTACGTGCAAGCTGTTTGATGATGCAATTGCAAGGGAATGAAAATCCAATGAAAACGTGTTTCTCGTCTGCCGTGGCAAATTGGATATTTCCCAATTTTGTAATTTTCCAACTCATAATTTTTCTAACCAACTGCGTGACAATGTAACAATATAAATACAAAGTACAATAATAAATCATGATTTGTACGATATTCACGAATACTCAGCAATATGCAGCAAAATGTAATTCGAAGTGTCTTTGGGATCGAGATTTAAAGTATTTAAAATTCTTAAATTATTTGAAATACAGTCGAAGTTTATGAAATATCGAGAATATCTTGGAAAAATGCCAGACAAAGATTCCAATAAAATTTAGAGACGTGCGTGCAGTTTAATTCACTGTCAACAGTTTGTCACAGTATTCTCTCATGTCTCGAGTCCCTCAAAATTTCAAAACGAAACATCAAAATCCAATTAAAACGAAGCCAAACGAAATGTCGAAGTTTGCGGTCCGAATTTGGTAGAAATTTCACGAGCAAAGCGTTGCCTTCTCGAAGAGGTTCGTCCCTCGTCCCGAATTCGAGATACGTATTTCCCCGTTTCGCAATTCAGGCCACGCTGCCGCAAATGTATCATAAGCGAGACAACGTGAGAGCAAAAGATTGAAAAGGATAAGGAAAAAATAAAACGTTGAGCTCGGTTAGATCGCGTAATTGCGGACAGAAATAGAAAGAGATAATGGTGGAATCGATTAACTCTTTTAAGGACACACTCCTGTCGCGTTTCTCTCTCTCTCTCCCCCTTTTTTTTCTCCCCTGATCGAGCGCGACCACGTACGTACGTGACACACACTATTGACCGTCGCGGTGCCTTTTCGAGCAACGAGGACGTTCTCCGAGACGTTCTCGAGCGATTTATGGAGAGGATTTATGGAGGAAATCTCTAATTGAACGGCTCTGTAAACCCGTTACGAAACCGAAACCGTAACCGTGCGTTCCCAGCGTGGCCAATTGTTCTGCCTCGTAAAAACCACCGCTCGTCTTTGCGCAGTTTATTAATAAAGAGGCGTTTCGTTAGCCGCTCGACCTTGCCAAAATTCGCTTGAGAACGCGCCGCCTCTCATTTTTCTGCACTCGCTTTTATTACTTTAATTTTATTTTCGGACAGAACCAGCCGCAGGAAAGAGAAAAAAACTGCACGACTTGTACCCCAGTACGATTCGTCTCTCACTGAAAAGCCCAGAAGCAACTGTTTTGACTTTTTTGCCATAAAATTTTATCGATACGCAAACGTTTGAATCGATAGAAAACAAATTACAGGCGCGATCGCTCAGTACCAGACAACGCCCCCTCACGAATCACGTGACCCAAATCAACCAATCGCTAATTTTCGTTGCATCTGAAGAGACCCGATTTTCTGGGTTACTCCCCCAAAATCACACGGTGTTTCCTTGCAACCTGATCGTTCGAAGTTGTTATTTTCGTTTAAAGAAAGAAAAAAAAAAAAAAATGTTTAAAGACACGGATGGATGTTTAATTCATTAAGTAACAGGTGATCATAATTAGACTGTTGATTTTTATCTGACAGAACACGGTACTTTTTACAATACTTGGCGCGTTAAATATACTCGTTGTTCAATTTATTTATTTATTTGAAAATCTGCGTAAAAATCGTAACGTTCAGTTTCTCTTGAAATTTCGTAAAATTATAAAATCTCGATGAGATAAAGAAAATGTTACACGAATCCTTGGAATTTCCCTTTTTTGCTTAATGTATCAAAAAATAGAAGAATAGAAGTGTGAATTTTGAAATTGATCTTAGAATGAAAAATTTGCTTCTTCGTGCGTACAATCGAGATTTGTGTTATTTCACAGAGAGAGAGAGAGAGAGAGAGAGAGAGAGAGAGAGAGAGAAATGAATTCCTGCGCTTCGTGCAATGGATGAAAATTCTCCTTTCAGTCCGAAGATCTTCGCTCTTTGCGCTTTAATCACAGAGTAACCACGCAATTGATTGTGTTGGAGTCAAACGTTGATTACACAGGGCATTAAGGTGTCACGAGATTTGCTTTGATCAAAGGGCCTGGAATCGACCCGCCATAAAATCTGTCTGTCGCTTCGCTTGAACACCGATTGCCGGCTTTCTTTCATTTTCGAACAGTCGAGAGGTCTGTCTGCCTGTCGGCGACTGATAAATCGACGCCTTCGTGGAGTCTGATTCGATTCTTTTCAGTAGACTGCGCGCGTTTGTACTTTGCAATTTCATATTTTTGCCAAAAAAATTTTATATATTTATATTTTATGAAAAATTTTATATTTTTCTATTTTAAGAAATGTTGCAAATATCTAAGTGTTTCATATTTCAGTCTATTTATAAAATAATCAAACTTTCGGATTTCTCAAATTTTTGTCACTCAACTTTCAATATTCAAATCTCAATAAAATTTTGCAAAGAAAGAACATCATGCAACGAGATTTTCTTTAAATACAGTAATTTTTGCTCCATTATTCAACCAATGTTAATGGTTTGTTTTATACGGTGAATCCTCAGTTGTAAATGTGATACCACTTCGTTATTTTGCTATAGTTACATTATGCGTTACTTTTGGAATTACGTTACGTTACATATATAGAACTCTATAGAAAATATTATTTTTGCAATAGGATACTAAGATGTATGTAATAAATAATATTAATGTATGCATATTAATATAAATATTAATAGTAGTATTAATATTTTATAATAATACTAATGTGTAATAACGAGGTACATAATATTAATGTACGTGAAATATACAGTACAGTCAAAATACTCGATTTTCTCCTAAATATGGTACACTTCACTATTTACCACTCGCAACAAAACCATCCAACACGTCTTCAATTTCCTCGCAACGCACAATAGCCCCGAACACTCACTTTTCGCACAAGGCACACTTTGGTGCCGCGAATCATACGAACCTCTTCTTATCAAGCGACACTCCCTTTCCAATCTCACCACGAAACGAGAAAACCCACGATGGGAGTCCATCGGTGGCTCGTAAATAAACTCGAATTCCGGTTCTCCGGATCAGTGCGGTGTAAGTCAACTCAGTTCAGCCCAGTCTCGCGGCCGAGAGGTCGCGAAAAAAAACGAAGAGAAAAGGAAAAAGAAGGAAAGGGCGCGACTTTCTGTCGCCGATGTAATCTAGTTTCGTCGTTTTCTGACTGTCGCGTGTCACGCCTCCGCGAAAGCTCAGAAAAACGTGGGCGTCGAAGAAACGATAGACCGAGTCTGTACGTCGTTGCGTTGCAATTAAAAATCCCTTTCACGTTGTAATTTCCAAATTTTCTTTTTTTCTTTTTCTTTTCTTTCTTTTTAATCGAACTCGAGTCAACTTTCCAATCTCGAGTCGCAACCTTAATGCCTACCTTTCTCTTTGTTCGTTTCAGGTGAGTCCATTTCAATGTTTTCGCCAACCAGACAAAGACCAGCCGTCGAAGCGAGAAACAGGTAAAAGCGTTTGTTCGTGAAAGCTGCTTGCCTTCGAAACTGCAGGTAAAAATTTATCGTTGGAACTTACAATTAATGGGGGATAGTTGAACGAGGATTTTTCTCGACTTGCCGAAATTATCGACGACTAGAGACAATTATGAAAATTGTATCAGAGAGATGACAAGGAAGGAAAGAAGTTTATAATTCGGATCTTTAAAAATATGTAATATGATATGTAAATTTGCAAAATTAGAAATTGGTCGTTTCGACCATTTTGGTAGTTGTGGTTCCTCCTGTATAAAATATTGGTTCGTGTCAAACTTTTCGTAATGTAATTGTTAATCGAGGTCTTTATCGATGTGTTTTAGCGAGAATTATTAAAAAAAAATCTTCAAAATTATACAATTCTAAAAAGTCAATGTCTATGAATCGACAGAATTTCCGTGAAAGTTGTCTACAGCCTGTGAAATCTGTAATTTATACGGTTTGTGTCTGTAATTTATTTATAATGAAATTCGTATAAAATTCATAAAATTTTAAGGCCTGTGAAATTTCTACAAAATCTCGGTCAACGAAACAATTCCCGAGATGTAAAATATTTCTCTAAAATATCAATACTGCAATTCTGTGCAAAATTTACACGCTGACAAAATTCTACTTCCGAATTAGCGATTGAATGAATCAGTATTTCTGCTGAATCCGACAATTTCAGCTTTCCACCTTTCGTCTCGCCTGATTCGGCGAGATGAAAGGAATTATTGAAATCGAGTGCTTCCCGCTTCGTGGAGACGAAAGTTCGCCAGCGAGCTTCCTCGTTGGGAATTCTGGGACTCGCGCGCGAACGGGGAAGTTGCAGGACAAAGTTCGCGTTGTCTGGTGGTCGTAACGGTGCATCGATCGTCGAGAGTCCGCTCGCGGTGTACCTACGATCGCCGTGTACGATACGCGCACGGGACGAGCGTTCGACTTTCACAGTCGCTGACTCACGTGTTACGCCCGTCGACGCGAAACTCGACCGACGCGTACGTTTTTCCTCCGCGCTGTTTTTCCATCCACCGGCGAGACCAGAATAGACGACGATCTTGAAACGTTCGCGCGGACCGAGTGAACGGGGTGAATGCACACGCAGGGGGGAATGTGAATTTCAAAAACGGACAATTCGAACCGACGAACAACTTGAAATTCTTGCGGGATAATTAATACGAATGACGCGGAAATTAAATAATTAATTGCTCGCAATGCGCGATAGTCGCGGAATTAGATTAGATATTTCTTTTGCGAAGGTTAGATAATAATAAAAAACAAACGGGGTCGCGACACGAAATTATTGAATCGCGTGCCCGCGAGCGTGTTTGTTCCTACGTCGCGAAAGAAATTGATACGAATAATGCGAAAATTAAGCAATCGATACTTTTGAACGGATTTTATTTATCTTTATTTAATCAATTACAAGAATTATATTTTGTTAATATTAATAAAAAGCGGATACCGTGTCGTGATAGTGTCCTGCGACAGGAAATTATTGAAACGCGTGTCCGTTTCATCTGTCGAATAGAGGAATTCTTGCAAGATAATGATAACGGTGACGAGTTCTTCCTTTTTTTAGGAGATTCAAAGTTACAGATTTCGTTCGTACTTTTTAAAATTTTTGTAACAATCGTAGGATCGTTCGCAATTTCTCCGAGGGGAAATATTTATTTTTGTTGAAAGACGATATTTGGTGAAATTTTCACAGATTTCGCAAATTTCATTACCGTGTGAAAATGATTATATCGCAAGATTGATGCAAAGAATGAACTTGAACAAAATTAAATTTCTTAAATTCGACCAGAGTAATCGCGGTTATCGCGATTAATCGACGTGATATTAATAAAACACCAAAAATATATTCTTAAAAGGTATAAATACTCGAATATTATATTATAATAATAAATATTGTGTTATATTTTCCATAAAAAAAAATTCTGGATGTCGTCCAACAATCGGTTAGTTCAAAGTGGTGAGCCGACGGAGTGTCGTGCAATGTCGAGCGAGCCAGAGGTGAGAAAAAGGAAAGGGGGTCTTCTTCTTGTGCACGCGTTTCGCATTCCTTCGTGACTCACCGGCATTCGCCAAGAGGGCCCGGTATGGGAATTCGCGTCCTCCCTTCGCGGTGCCCTTCGCGTTTCCACCCGACAGAGAGAGTGACTCAACCGAAATTTCTTGTTGCTCCCATCCCATTTCTCGTGGATCTTCAATCTCCAGATCAACCGTCCGATCGACGTACGAATCACTTTGCCGAAGGAGGTTCGAGAAATTTGCAAATAGGCCTGGCGAGTTTTTGGCGCGTTGTAAGGTCATTTTAAACTGGTGTGTAGGCGAATATGAAAGTTTGATAAACACCAAATTGCCACTGTAAAAGTGTGACAACATCAACGTACAATTAAATAAATTTAACAACATAAGTTAAATACTAGTATAACACTAAACTTCGTATCGTCTTTATTACTTTTTATTTGTCTAATTTTACAATTAACATTGGTGGTTAATTCCTCGTGGTTAAATTTGAATTTGGAGTGCATGGAGACGATCTGGCAAATTTATTTAATTTTCTGATATTGAACTTTTGGAGGGCAATTCGATCAATTTATCAAAGTTATTAAATTTGGAGTGATAATATCAAGCGAATTTGCGAAATTCTTGTGATTACTACTAATTATGATTATATTTATTCATCGATATTTATGAAAATACAGATTTACGGTGTCTGACGATTATTTCTCGTTAAACTCGATTGTGTTAAAAAGTGACAGAGCTAAAAGATAAATTAATCAATTTAATTTCAAACGAACAATCGTAATATGACGTATCATGATATAATATAATATAAATTAATGTATAAATTGACATGATTTTCTGGGCAAATGTATTTATCACGCAAGACAGTTGAATCATTGACATTGCAGAGTGTTCGAAATTCTGCTTCTGATAGTTAAACGATTAACAAAGAATCGTCGACCCCTTCGAGGGAAAGAGACGCGGTTAACGAAGAAAGAATGTCGAATGACCGTGCGTATTGTGCGTTCGTGATAACACGTACAGTACGATACAGAAGCACGTGGCTCGGTATCGTAACGTACGACCTTGAACTTCCTCCACGAATGATTCACAGCCTCAGTCCATTCATCCGGCCGGTTCGTTCATGCCGTGCGTGCTCGTGGCCGCGCTTACGCGGAAAAATACCGGCCGGAATCGGAATTACTCGCTGAATATCTCGCGAATTTATTTTGCACGCACGTACACGCACGCTTTGAGAGTGTTGCGAGAGGACCGTGTCAGTCTGATACTTGACTGCATTCTTCGTTCTTTTTTTTTAAGAAGAACATTCACTCTTTCTTCCTCGAGTTTGTTCTTTTCTTGAAAGTTTCTTTGAATTTTCGTTTTTCAATGGGTTTCATTAGGTTTGATTATTTAATTACGCGATGTACAGTTTGGTAATTATATTGGTAAAACTCGACTCACAAATTACCGATTCAGATTTAAGAGTCCAGACTTTAAAGGTCAATTAAAAGTCTATTTAATAATTCTCGTTATCAATATTATCCCCCCGATTTTATTTGTAATTTACGATGCGTGTTGGATTTTTCGAAAATGTGGAATAGTCATTCCTCTTTGTATTTCAGTGCGTGTTTGACGAACGTTTGACGAAGTTTCCTTGTTATTATGCAAGAAGACGTCGCTAATATTATAATCGAAAAAGTTACGTGTCACGCTTCTAATTTGCGTACGAAATGAAACGTTTCTGTTCTAAAAAAAAGTCTGATTAAATCGAAACCAACATGGCCTCGATATTAACGTTAAAAATTTCGATGAAATGAAAATAAAAGTGGAGATTTAAATATGAAACAAGTTAAATTCGAAATTTGGAGATCTTAAAGCGCATAGAATACAAAAATATATAAAACTGCACGACTTGTATCCCAGTACGATTCGTCTCGCTGAAAGGCCCAGAAGCAACTGTTCCAACTAGGAAATGAAGACGACTCTTTTCCCATAAAATTTTGTCGAGATGCAACTCCTACTCGAGGTCTACGCCACGCCCCCTCGCGAATCACGTGACCCAAATCAACCAATCGCTAATTTTCGTTGCATCAGCGTTGCACCTGAAGAGACCCGATTTTCTGGGTTACCAAGACAGTGCATATACTCGTACATAACGCGCAGTAAATAAAACGAATTTCTGTTTACGATTCTTTTCTCTTGCCAAATCATTCATTCTCCCAATAATCACTTACGTAACGAGACTCGTAAACTGATTGAAAAAAAAAAAACAACTTTGATCGATACAAGTCTTCCCAGATCAGTGACTCAGCCTCGTATAATCTTTGTTCTCCGCTGAATCATTTCTTCATATGCTCTCCAACATTCTTCCAACACTCGATCCTTCCATGTCACACGCGGGTGATTACGTAAACGCGATAACGCCTCAAAGAATCTCCTATCAGTCTCGAAAATTCGATGACTAACGCCGTCGAAAATTTCTTCTCCCTCTCGATGGCGATAACGCTTTCTTCTCTGGAAGTGTTTCGATCGAGCGGAACCGGACGACGATTGCACGTTTCTAATGAATTGTCAGAGACGATGAGCGCGACAGAGCCCGCCGGCGGGAGGTGAATCACCGATCTCTTCGTGGTTTTTACTCCCGCGAGCGTATCGCGCGTGGTAACACGCGTGCCGCCGTGAGTCACCGATCCGGATCGTGCTACGATCTCACCTGCCCCTCTTGTTAGAACGCCGTTCCCCAACGCGGTGACTCGTCATTTTGTTTGGTCAGGCCAATTTGCGCGCGGATCGTGGAGAGAAGAGGAGAGAGTTTTACGACGAAAGACGCGAGGGTGCATCTAATAATTTGACTACGAGTCTGGAGACGAGTTTGAAATACGATCCCTCGGCCAAGAAGTTAAAAGTCACTCGCACTATTTTGACACTCGTCGTACTTTTAACGAATTTCAAAATTTCGAATAGGATTTAAATTGCACGGAGTGCAATTACTTGATAATTTCATTTTTATTTTTTATTGTTGATAATTACAAACGCGAGACTCGTTAAATTTAGTGTTAGGTTTGGTAATTGAAGTTTGGAAAAGAATATTGTTGTTAGTTAAAATATTGTGTAATAACGTTAATATTCCATATATCAATAACATTCGCTTGATCATCTCGTCGAAACTCCATTCTTCAACATGAGACTTGTCGTTATTTTGTTTGCCAAGTCAATTTATACGTGTATCCTCCAATAAATTAAAGATCTGCGATGTAAATATTTAATGAAAATTATCTTCAATTTCAGGGTTTAATAATTATATTTAATTTAATCAGAGGTTGTTACGATTAATTAAAATATTCCATCCACGATAACATTCACTTGTACTTTTCGTTTCTAAAATTCGATTCCAGCACCAAGTGAAGCGAGATTTGTCTTTTGTTTGCCAAACTATTTGTACGCGAGTTCAAAGAAATCTTACAAGATTTAAAAGTAGATAGAAAATGAACGTGCACTTAGTGACTTGATACTTAGAAATTGAAAAATCTTCTTCTTTTTAACTTTCGACTCGATTTTGTAAAAGTCTTCTCTGAGATTGGGAATCCTTGAGATGAATGAAACGCTTCCATGTTGCATATTATACAATTCTCGTAAACGCTGCGATCGTTTTATCAAACTGTCAACATCCTGCTCGTCTATATCTAGAACCACTTTCAAATCAACTGAATCACTTGCCCAAGAAGCGTCTGCTTCCATACTTTCCAGAAACTGACGCGGATAATTCGTGGAATCGCGAATGGAGCGCCACGCTATTTCCGATTGTTACGTCACGATTGACACGCGTCTAACAACTACATAACACGCCGTGAGGCATCGTTTGACGAGCAAATCCATTTCCGCGTAGAGATGATACCACAAATAGCGGAGGAACGATAAAAAAGCGTTACTTCCTTCCGTTCGCGTTTCGCGATCTCGTTATCGTCGTCGGGGAACGCCGAAGTGCGTTCGAGCGTTACAGCTCGATAAAAGGCGTGAATCATCTGTTGTCGCGTCGTGTCGTGAGAAAGAATTCGACGAGACACGTACGTACGTATGTATGTATGCGCACGTACGGTCGCGGCCCTCGTTTCATCGATGCGAATCGTGTCGCGAATGGAAGTAAGTTCATGCTCGCGATGATTTCATGTCGTTGGAGATACTCCAAGAACGACGTCGCGGTTGGTCCGAGACGTCTGATTGAAACGGTCGAGCAAACGGTTCGGAATAATTCACGCGGTTCGGAAACGTGAGATCATTGATAACAACGAAGGTTCTGATCGTCCTTAGGGTCGTGTGAGATATGAATGAACGAAGTGTACACTGAAGAGTTCGACTTTTCTTTATGTGTACTGCTAATATTTCCTCTTGCAGGTTTGCTGATCGATCGAAAGAAAGTTCTGCTGTTCGTATTTGTATTTTGTATGTTGTTCATTGATATTTAATGCAGGAGTGCGTATAGTTTTTGATTAATACTCGTTAGTGTTATTGCATACGCGCTAATTGATTTATACTTATTTTTTTTAGTGCAAACAAATTTTATCGTTCGAATATTTATTTGTTCGTTTATTTCAGTAATAAACTTAAATGCGAATGAACGATAAAGTTCAAATATAGATGTTTCGCGTATATTCGATTATTTCATTTTTCTTTCTTTCAAAGATACTTTCTTCTTAAATTAATCGATGAATCATACACGAGGAGTCTAGGTTACAGATAATGGATATTTTTCTATCAGAAAGCTCGTCACTTTGCGCGTCTCGTAAATTTTACTGTCGTTCTTCCTGTTTCGCGAAACCACGATGCGTCACGACTTTCTAATTTCCCCGCGATACACGCTGTTTCGGCGAACTTTGTTCGCACGTCGCTTTCTAAACTCATCTGAGAATTCATATCGTTAACTTGCGAGTCACTTTTGTTAATTTGCAAAAAAAAAAAAAATGAAAAATTTGAGAAGTAATCAAACGAAATCAAAAACGTTTCGTTAAAACTTTCATCTTACAAATTCCAGTTGATTTAAAATTCAAAGGTAATAAAGGACGATAAAAGCGGCAATGAAATTAATTGTCTCAGAAATCGATTTCCACCTTTGCGATTTATAACCTTTTACGGTCATCGTTCTGAAATAAAATTTTCAGCGAATCGATAAAACTGTCAACTTTGAGAATCCTGCTTAATTGAGTTGAAAATCGTTAATTAGTCTGGGAGCAGGCAGTTAACGCGAAGGCACGTTACGTTCATTAAGTTTAAGTATAGTTGCAGCGGCTGCTCGCGTTGAAGTGCATCTCGATTTAGACCACGGCGAGGGCAACGTGCATCTAGGAACATGTAGAGCCCGCCATGACGCGTGTGCTGCTTAATTTGATCGTTTAAGTGGCCCTCGATGATCCTAATTGCGCCGAATCTATCACGTCTCTCGGATAATAATTAATTACTCGGCTGGACAAACACGTAAATTTACGTAAAATATATCGTCAGTGAATTTTTTAACGAGCAGAAATGATATTTCATTTTTGTCGAGGTATTTTCAATTTGTTCTCTTCTCTCTTTTTTATTTATTTATTTTTTTTTCTTTAATAACGAGTTTCAGATCATTTCATCTCTATGTGGATATACCAAGAACAATTATTGTTAATTGCTTCGAAAATTGAAAAATTTGCAGAATCGTTTTCCAAAGATCACCGTTGTTTAAAAATTTCCTTCGCACGGAAGCCTCTCGCGTTAACCCCTTGCGCTGGCAACTGGTTCGCGGACCGTAACGAGTGACCAAACCGTATACCGCAAATAATTCGTCGCTTTCTTTTTGACCTCGTCGATATGATATCGCTGGATTATAACTGGAAATTACTAAGAAGTAATAAATTTATTATTTGTTTTGTCTGGGTTGTGTTTAAATATACTTAAAACTGAGAAAATATTGCAATTTTGAGGTAAAAAATTCTCGACGTTCGCGTCATTCCAGCGCAAGAGGTTAAATCGTTGATCTTTCGATTGTTTAAATTTCGGAATTTCTATCCGATTTCATTTCATCATCGATAGTATAAAATTCACGACTTAATAAAATTGAAGAAAACTGAAATTAAATTATAAACTTAAGTAAAACTACGAATAATCAAAGTTAAACTACGAATACTGTACGCGATGTACAGTTCGGATCGATGGAAGAAAGAGAATTCCTCGAGAATTTATCGAGCTCTATAAGCAGAAAAGAAAAAGGCATCGTATCTTCTTATAGATCGTTCGAAGGAATGGTTGGCATCCTAATAGAGTAGGGCTGCGATCTTCGGAACGGTTGGCAAGGTTCGACGCACTTGCCTTCTCTCTCTCTCTCTCTCTCTCTCTCTGCGAAAAGTTTGACCCAATCGAACCCGAACATATTCTAATCTCGAGCCTTTTAATCTTTGCTCACTCTCGCATGTTATTTATGAGACCATCAGCAGCGTGGCACGCACGATCGAGAACTTCGCGCTTTCATCGTTGTGGCTGTGCAAGCACAGCTCCCCTTTGACAAATCGCGCCATCTTTTCCACCAAACGGCAGATTTGTCACCATCGTTGCGCGCGCTTTTCTTGTAACTATGTTGCCAAGTGCAACGATAATTTATTTGCTCAGTGGCGAGCGAGTAGTGCTCGAGTCAGTGGAAATATTTGAGTACATTTAGACGTGAGAGTAAATTTAATAAGAGCGTGGTTCAGTTAGAAATTCGATGCGTTTGATGTCAATAATTAAATTTAGAGATCGATCGATCAAAATTATTTGACAAAATACGTTTGAGTAGCATTGTTGTCAGAGCAAAGAGTTCTCTTATTTTGTTTAAAAGTTACGTGTATTCGAAGGCAATGGAAATTAATTAATTGAAATTATTGAAATATATGTTTAAATTTGAACGGAATGGAAATTTATTTAGTTGGAATTCCTTCGAACATTTTGAGAATATTTCTCGACAACGTCAGGATTCAGATGCGAACAATTCTTTTAATTTCTTCGTAAATTAGATACTAATAACTAAACAGGGAGTGTTCAATAAACTACACATTACGATATCAATCGGATCAAAAATGCGACGTCGACATCTCTGTAAGTAACGATAACAACACTGGCAATTAGGGTAAATTTGAAGAACTCCAAGAATTGTTATCATTACATCGATATTTTAACGCAGTGCACGTCAACTCTCGCTTTAATCGAACGTGATTCTTTCATTCTCGAAACGATTCGTTGAAAAACGGGTTAAACGAGAACACGAGCTCTTGGACATCCTTGACTCGAAAGTGAGTCACCCATGGCGCGAGTTACGCCACTCGTGACACCTAATCGTCATTCTCGAGTCCAAGTTGAAGGTCTTCCGCCGCGTTTTTTAAAATATGGTTCCTCCGTTCGTAGAACTTGGCGAGCTATTTTTAGAAAAAACACCAGAAATGACGAGAAACTGACATAACAGTTCCCAAGTGGAAAACCTAACGGAGAGTCGCGGAATCTCGTCTGTTCTGTTACGTGCATTTTTAGCGGTGATTCGCACGAATCATCACAAATACGAGCAAATCAGTTAATTGCTCGCATAATCGTAAAACGTGAGAATAAATTCTCATTGCTTCTCGGTATTAATATCTACGATGCTCGAGATTTTGTGTTTCTGTATTAAAATATCAATTCATGAAATCATATGAACGTACATACCGTAACCGAGTCTTAGTTCTTCGTTGTTCTTTTAATTTATAATTTCGTAAGATTCGTTTTAGTACAGTTCAGCTGTTGTTATTTTCGCGTTAACTGGCGGAAGTGCCCACCGTTTGGCGCGTGAAAATATCGGCAAGTCATTCGTAATCTGGCTAAATTGCGATTATCGGTGACAGCTATGACTAACAGCGTAATTTACACAAAGTTATTAGCATACCGATAATATCATGATACAACCTTCCTTTGGTTTTTCAGTCGCTTGCAAACACTTATATGGTGCTCCACTATAATTTACACTATACACCAAAAGATTCCGGAAAAATATTCTTTCGGTCCCCGATTTTCCTTCCTCGCCAATCACAAACGCGTAAAATAAAATAATACACGCAAACGTTCAGACGAGAATTTACCAAATTCGCCACTTCCAACAAATCGGACGCAGCGATTTCGCGAAACTCGCGCGTCGAAAGAGCAAAGGAGGACGAGAAAAACGGCGGGCTCGTAAATAAGTTTGACCGTCGAGTTTCGCGGTAAGGATGTCAATTAGATTCCACGGCGGGAACGTTGCACGTCGTGCACATCCCTCGTGCATCGTATCCCGCTCAATTCACGCCGATAGTACTCGCTCGGCGATTACGTCACCGCCCGATGAATGGACCGACGACAACTACGCTCCGCAGTCCCTCCGATCGCGCGAGTTAGCCTGTTGAATGGCCGAGCGTTTGAACGGCGCCGATTAGTCGATATCCATTCATTCGTTCCCATCGATTCTCCACTCTGTGGATTCGCAGGTCTCGAAGAAGTTGCAAGATCCTTCGAACGGAGATACTCGGATCATCCTGGACTTTAAAAGATTGGAATTCTCGAGAGTCTCGAGTCTGCAAGATTTTTATTATAACGTGCTTTGAATGTAACAAAGGTAACGATCTTATGGATGGCGGAAAATATGAAAATATGAATCTTTAGAATTTTGGTACGTCTTGAAAATATGTTCGTTAGTGTGAAAATTTTTATTTAAACTATAAAAGTGAAATAATACAGAGGACAGAAATAGGAGAAGTACTGACAGAGATAATTCGCAGCGAATTATATGCAGTAATTGAGACAAAGTACAGAAATTACGAAGATCTTGAATTTTGATACGTCTTGAAAGTCTTAGGTTCCTCAAAATTTAAAACGCATCTTGTGAATCTCGTTTCTTGAAAATTTCCATCTGCCTTGGGAATTTTATGAACGTTAGCTTGAATTCATCGGTGTGCTCGTATCGGTTTATGGATTCGTGGAAGAATTAATTAACTCACGTTTGAATAGTTCAACGAGAACAATGGTTAATTATTCATCAGCGATCGTGGGTGGAAAGGACGTGCCGAGGTTGCACAGAAAACGTGATTCTGTTCGATCCTCTTTCTTTTGAAGAAGAAGTTCCTTAGATAGAAATTAGGAAAACTGACTTGTTCTCAAAAGTTTTTTTCAGAAGAATATCTCTTTCTAAAAATGTTTTCAACTACTGTTCAGTTTCAAGTATTGAAAAAAAAATTTTTTTAAACCAGCAGAAATAGACTCATTTTAACTCTGTCTTGCTCTCTACACGTACGTCTGTCAACCAAAAATTAAATCTCCCAATAAATCAGCCAGCTCTTTCAAAAAATTCCTCGTTATCGTTCCTCGTCCAACTCCTCCTCCACTCGAACATATTCAGGGCGCGGTGTCGTTCGAGAAAATTCGTGGAAGGAACATCCTCTTGCGAACTACCTTTCCGGAGAACGACAAACTCCCTCCTCCGAGAACCTATAATCTTGTCCACCTCCTCGATCCATCGATGAATCATCGATTTCTCGGAAGCGAACGTAGCCCCTCCACCTGTTGAAGACCTCTTCTTCGCTCGATCAGGCCAACTGCTCGTCTGGAGACCAGCTGATTCCCGCTCGTGAAAGTATTTCATCTGCGTGTTATACGAAATGGAAAATTGAAAATTTCGATGGTATTGCAAAATTCATACCTTCGAGGATATGTAGAACTTTGGTGAAAAAAGAAGTATCATAGAGAGCATTGTTGAAATTTTATATAAAATTCATAGTCGTAATTAACGAGACACGATTATTGTCGTCGATATATTGGAGATTTGAGTGAAAGCAACAAATAAAATTGAACATTTACTCTTGATTATTATTATTAATTCTAATGTCATTGCTTAATTATTAATTCTAGTATTATTATCATTGTTATTAATTTCTGTGCACACACGTACCTGAATCAGTTCATATTTTACCAACGTAATCGTCATGCCAGTCTTATAATCCCAATATTTATCTCGTGCAACGAGCATAATGTAGTCCACACACACACATATATATATATATACACAAGTGTTTGAATTCTTTCGTCTGATTGTGAGCCAGTTTCATACTCTCTCTCTCTCTCTCTCTACGATCACTCGTTCGCCGATTCTCGTGCCTGCTGATAACGCGCCGCCGCCATTGATAACGGGGTATTTGTAGCGATGGGGGCACGAGCGTGGCAGTAGTCTCGCGTCGCGGCTCGCGCCGATCGAATGCCAGTCTCCGCCGATCTACCGAGGGATCTAAACTCCAAACCGACTCGCGTACCGCGCTGGTGAACGGCTCTTCGCGATCGGTCGATCGATCTAGCCCGATCACCTTTCGCTGTGCCTGCCTACGCATCGATCGATCACCAATCGGTCGACTGACCGGCTGATCACGCCGCCGATTCCTACGATCGTTCGTCGATTTAAGTTCGTTTGAGGTTTAATCGAGATTAGCGAATCGATCGCTGCTGATCGTGAATCGTGACTCGTGACTCGCGATCGTGAGTGGATCGTGAGGAGTTCGTTGATTGTGAAAACTGTTCGAGAGGCGTGAAGGTGAAGATCGAATCTTCTTCTTATCTGTCGCAATCAGTTTCTGTGTTCAACATCGGCGATCTTTCGCTGTCGGCGAGGTGTCGCGACCGAAATGGCGGCTTGCGTTTATGTTACACGTTACACGTTCACCTGCTGGTTACATTCGTGACGTGGTGCGTTGAATGAGAATGCGATTGCTGTTAACGAAAGAAAGTAATCGTTAAGTAATCGTTAATGAGAGTAAGTAGAAACTTGGCTGCGAAACGAGCAATTTATTCCAGTTGATTCGCGAGTTGATCGTAGATCAATTGAAAATAGTTTCAAAATCTTTTTTTGCGCAAATTCTTCTTTTAAGCCGCGATTCTTCTTTTTTAAGACATTTATCGTAAAACGAAAAACAAAAGATTTTTCATTATCGTGCAATTAATCTCAATTTTTGATCTTGCTGTACTTTTCACTTTTTTTCCATTTTCTTGTGTATTACACGTATTCCGTACATAAATATTGAATTCTAAATATCAGATAACTATATTGATAAAGATAAATTATGAATATGAGAATAACCCAGGGAAAACAGCAAGATTAACCCTTATAACCGAATAACTATAATTAACAAAAATATACAGAAGATACACATTTGAAGATGAATGCCGCTTCTGAACTTGTCCGCTCCTCGTTTGGCGTTGACCTCACAAGATTTTGATCGTTTCAACGAGCTCAACTGAACGACAGATCGATTAAACGAATTCTCTCTGATTCTTCGAGCAAACCTCTCCTCGAACTTATTCTCGTTCAGAGTTGCAAAACGGAGTGCGAAAGCTCTTCCGAAAGCGTCTGGTCGCCGGCACGTGAGCGTCAATCGAGCCAGGTTTTCGGTCACGGCGCGACCGCGGTTGCGTAACGCGACGTGCGTGAGCCACTTCCGCATGATCGGCGGCTGCATTAGTTTCGAGACCGCGACCAGGACAAAAGACGTACACACACGTGCATTCCTAGCCAGGCGCGCGAACTCGAAGAGACTCGATGGCGCGCTGAATGCGTACGTGACTTCCTCCAACCGGAAACCGGACGTCTTCCATTCTCTTGGCACGCACTCGGCCAAAATCGAAGCGGACGAGTATCGAAAATAATAACCGATCGTTCCTTATCTGCAATCTTTTAGTCTCTTACGGCGAATATTATCGGCGCTGATAAGGTTCTCTCACTGATAAAAACATCTCGAGTGTCTTTCTGTTCCTCGCGTTTCTTTTCCTTCTATGGAAATACGATTCAGGTGGGTTTCTTCAGCTTTACCACTTTCCCGGTGGGATCTTTCAAGTGACAGTCGCGCGTAGAAAATATTGTTTTATCACTGAAAGTGATTTTAGCGGGGGTAAAAAAATCGAGCCCCTTCAGATGCAACGCTGGTGCAACGAAAATTAGCGATTGGTTGATTTGAGTCACGTGATTCGTGAGAGGGCGTGAGGACCTCGAGTAGGAGTGACGTTGTCTGACGTGGTACTGAGCGATCGCGCCTGTAATTTGTTTCGTATCGATTCAAATGTTTGCGTATCGATAAAATTTTATAGCAAAAAAGTCAGAATCGTACTGGGGTACAAGTCGTGCCATATTGATTTAACTATTGTAATTTTATCGATGCGACTGATTTCAGACCATCAGGTTTGAATTGCTTAAAAGATACGGCTGTTCTTGTCAAAATTAATTATTCATTTCTGTTTGGACACGAGTGTATAATAAATCTACTTGTTTCAGTTGTCGTTTAAATTCTAGTGATCTGTATGTGGAATATTTTGACACGGTTGTATTTGTGTGTGACACCCGCCGTGAAAGTGTTAAGAGGTACACTCGAGTGTAAATTTTAGTATTGCGGTAAGTTTTATATGTTTGGTTATAGTTGTGTGGGATCCTTTAAATTGTTTGAAACAACAGAGAATCAAGATCGCATTGTCAACGGAGTTTCTTTGCGTTTAAAAAACATCAGCTGATCGACTTTGTGGTTGTTCTTCTGAAACAATGTTCTTGATTCGAATGATACTCTCCGATCTTATATCTCTCGAGTGTTAAAAATAGTGTTGAGTTTCGTTTAGAATTTCTTTTAACGCGACTGTGAAGCTTCAGAACCATGATTATCACGTATATATATATAGAGAGAGAGAGAGAGAATTTTACTCGAGTTTTTATCCAACGTTCTTCAAACAGAGACATATTGATTTCGCGGCCTTGGCTCGAAATTCATTCAAACTTCCGATAAAATCCAACGTCGAATTTCAAGGTCGATGCCTTCACCCGTTAATATTCCCGAGCGTCTATTTCAGTCAAGAAACCTTGACCAACACAAATCCAAGATTCACTGTAAAATATTCCGCGCATGTCTATATATGTGTCTTTCAAAATAAAACACACTCCTCGGTTATTCAAGCTCAAAGAGACTTGGTCGGAATTCCTTCGCGAGGAAAACAGCGTCTCTATTTGAACAGCTGTTCGACAAAGGAATGCCTGTGTACCAGCCATGTGGATCCATTGATCGGTATCGATCCGTTTGCCTCGGTCCTTCCATCGTCCTGCAATTTCCAGTCGTGATCAAAACCATTGTACGTTCTCCCGCGTACACATTGCTCTCGATAATGCTTTCGAATTTTCGAGCTCCCTGCCATTCTATTTTCGTCAGCCGCGAACCGCTCCTTCGTTCAAATTCACACCGAAAGCGCAGCGAAAGATCGTCTCCGCCAGTCGTCGAGTCTACGAAATGTTTTCAACTCGCGAATCATATCACGATATGATAAAAATGAACGAATAAATAATTTTAATGTTCGTCGTCGCGTTGTCGTTTGATAGATCGTACAACTGGGAAATAACCAGGCTGTTGGGTAACTAGAGTGCCACTTGTAAAAATATCCTCGAGTCGAGCTTTCCATCGTTGAGGGTGATAAGGTGCAAAGAGTGTAAAAGCAACTGCGCGACGATCGATTATCGAATCGGCTGGAATTGCTTCTGCTGGCAGTGGGTCAAAGCAGATTTATGAATGAGCGTCGACAGGGGACTGAACATGCTGCACAAGCATGGGAGCAGCAGGTCTCACAGCAGCCTGCTGTACAAGGGCAGGGGCGCCTTTCTCAAATCGGTAAGTCAACACCCCGATGCCTGTGTTTACACGCAGTCTCATTGATAACATTGAGAAATCTAAACCGTGAAAACAGACGAATGATTTTGTCATGATCGCGTTTTATTCTTCGTGATTTGAAACTAAGATTTGTTAAAATGATGATTTCAGTTGTAGTTTAAATGGTTAAACTGTAAGACTTTGTTAACAAAACTTGTTTGATCTCTCGATATCAGGCAATTATTATTAGGAATATTTAAATTATTAAAAAAATAGATGAAATCAGGAGGTGTAATGGTCTAATGGAAAAATTAATGTCAAGAATTAATAATATAAGCAGAAGTAAATTGCACGTTACTTCTAGTTCGTTTCAAATACTTCCAAGTAGTGTGATTAATCATTGTTGTTATTATTATTCATTATATTTTATCATCTATTTTGTTAAACTCAAAGTTCCATCGTATGAAATACAAAAATATTCTGCAATATTCAGAAGTGTTTTGTAAATAAGAGTATGAAATGAAATGTAAATACTATAATATAATATACTAAATATACTAAAATGTAAATCCTATACTAAAGTTAATATGATACACAAGAGTTCCACAAGTTTTAATTTATCGCTTATTATTACTTAATTGTGTCATTCAACTTTTTAATTCTTCGAATCCCCAAAATACAAAGCACAATATTCTTCTGTACTCAACAATGATCCTTTCCTACCAGTTATGACAAACCAACGTTGTATATAATATATAAAAACTTCCACAAGCTTTAATTTATTACTTGTCACTACTTAATCGTATCGTTCGACTTCTTAATTTTTCGAATGTTAGAAATACAAAATATAATAGTTCTCCAAATGATCAAAAGATCAACAACGATCCTTTCCTTCCAACTATTTCAAACCAACTATGACATACAGCGGTGTAAGAACATCCGCGAGTGCAGAGGAAAAGTCAGATAGCAATTAGGCAGGTCTCTGAAGACGTCGCTGTCTCGTTATCAGGATCGCAAGTGACACGAGTTCCCTCGTCCGCGTAATTACGCATATTTTCGCAATGAGTGTTTCGGTTTGCGGAACGCGCCGAGTGACATCACGCTCTATTTGCGTAGGTGTCGAGGGAACTCGAAATTTTGCAAATTAATCTCTGCGCGGCGTCGCACGAGTGACTCATCGATTTCCCAGTTCTTTAATCTCTCTTCCTCGTTCTCTTCTCTCTCCTCGGAGGAAGCTCAGTGCCTCGGTCGGTGTCGTTCATTCGCTGCGTTTGCTCGTAGCTTGAAACTTACAAATTGGATCCCATAGTAACAGAGAAGAGATAGAATATATTATCTCGACGTGGGAGTAATTCTTTCGTTTGGTTTAAATTGAAATACAGAGTATAGATCGTCGACAGATCGTTCGTTAATTTTAATTTCTTTTCGTTGGATCTTTGGATCTGCCCCTCTACTTTTCAAACTCCCTGTCGAGAATAAAGAAAACGAAGAAGCGAGAGCGTGTCAAAAGCAGAAAGTTCTCAGAAGAAATCTAATTTCTAAGCATCACGAGCAATATGATAAAAAGTTGGACTTTAAAACCTTGATTCAGAGAATTCTCTGAAAGAAGATGCACTGCACGTGTGATGCACGGTCTGGCGACAACACTGTTACGTTGTAAGAGTATAGATAAAAGCTCGTTTCACTTATACTTTAGAATTACACGGAATATTAAATGAAATTTTCACTTGGAATCCCGCGTCGAGCTGACTTCTCGACGTAAAGAAAAATCTTCTTATCCGTGTTTAGGTTAGGTTTAGGTTAGGTTTGCTATATAGGAAAACTGTGTCATCAGAGTACCGTGTATTATACAGGGTGGTCACTGAAAGACTGAACGATACAAAACTTTTTAAATGAAATAACTTTTACAGACACATGTTTTTTTAATTTTTTATTATTTTATTTGGAAATATAATTAATGGATTTTTTCAGCATTATAACAACTGTGAGTGAAAAACAACTTCCCTCGAATGTACGTTTTTCTGTTCACAAATACGGTCCATCCAATTTTTCCACCATATGTACGGAAACCACATTTTCAGATCGTCGTTTGTAAAACCGTACATTTTTGCGACAATAGTCCAAAAGACTTTGGATCCTTGACCTTAGTTGTCTCAACGCAACTAGGGTAACCGACTCGTTACGCATTCCCAACAACGTCACGGTCTCTCGTCGTCGTCGTCGTCGTCGTTCGAGTCACAAACGAGATTCGCAACCGTCCATCGAGCAATCAAACTATGCGCTACGTCACGACCCGTTACGTTACATGGTGACGGCGTGACATCATTGCGCTAAAACCATCGCGCGCGCAATGTCACAATGTCGCAGATATTCGCATTCACTCTAGACGTATGTATCTCAACTCCCCTCGCTGTCTGGCAATCGATGTCGAACGGGTACGGTTATACGTTTCTGCGAACGTGTTCCTCTAGATTGCACAGTGTACGTATACGCGTAGAGGAGTCGTTGCATGCACGTTGCAACGAGGAGAGGTCGGCTTCTCTAACCAACCTCGTCAGATGAGTAATCGGTGTTTACTGTTGTGACGACTTCTATTTAGTTCGCGCTCGTGATCGGAATGGCGAAGCGATCGATCGCGAGGACAGGTTGTCACGATTGCTTTCGATCGTTGTCGCAAAGGTGAACAGTGTCGAGGGTACGTACTTTCTTGATTGCATTGCCAAAAATATTAATTCGTTTCTTGACGTCAGATCAAATACGGCAATATTACATATCGCATTGAAGAAAGTTGTCCTCTTAAGCCTCTTAAAGTTGAATATCAAAAAAAATATTAAATACCAAAATAGATTTTTAAGAACGCGCAGCGAAGCTCGTCTAACGTAACCGCGACAATATATCAAAATCAATGAATCACAACACGGACTCTCAGCAACACGTACGATACACTACCACGTGCATCGTATCAAGTAATCCGACATCGAGTACTTTGATGTTGATTCAGAACGTTGAGAAACTTCAATGTGACCGTGCGTCGTGTCATTCTCGCCGTCTCGAGACAAAAGCGTGTTCACAGTTTACGTCGAAGAATGAATGAACGGGCCATTGTAAAAGTGAAAGCGCGGGCGACTGTGGGTGCTTTAATCGAGCTGTTGCAAGTTTCGATGGAAATATGTATCGACCACCGGCGCTCGAATTCTCAAGTGTGAAAGAAGGGGACGTTTCTGTTATTCCAACTTTTGCGCGTTGATGAAAGCCAATAGAAGGGATTCTGATTCTAGCGAGTGTCTCGCGTGTCAAGGAAAAAAAATAATCGATATATATATTATACATACGTCGAAGTAAGTACGTGAAAAGAAATATTGAAAAATAGTGAAGTATATTATAATAATATAATATAAAATTACGGAAAAAAGGACGTTGTAAAAATGAATAGAAAATTCGTGAAATAGAGTAAAATTCTTTGCATGTCACGATTACGAGTTATAACATTACTACAATTGCAAATTAAAATACAAAAACTCGCATGTGTAAGTTACTTGCGTACATATGTAGAGGTGCGTACGTGTATAGGTTCGCAAAAATATTCGGTCACTTGTATCATGCATATTTCATGAGTTACATTATACGAAAGATTTCGGGACCGTTCCGTCATTAAACACAATCAACTCGGATGTTATTCCAAATGTCGTTTCCAACGATCCTCTCGAGGAACGTGCGAAAGAAGCGAAGACTTCCTCTTCGAGTACGTTGAGCACGCTGCCTCTCTTCTCTTCTCTTCTCTTCTTCATCGTGCGCATTCCATGCCAGTATTCCGACACGGTGGTGACGCAAATCGTATCCAAGCGGTCGCAAACGGGTTAACAGTCCGCTTCTCGGTAGCGATTCGTCTCGTGCCGGTTCTTTGGCTACCGTGTCGTTGCTTCTTGGAACCATTTCCCTCCGCTCACGCGCTCTCTCCCTCCTCGAATTCGTAATTGCCCGAATAAAACTCGAGGCTCGAGACTGCGAGGCTCTTGCGTAACCGGGAATGTTGATTGAACGGCGATTAAGCGGGGAAAACGGGCGGTTTAATTGCCTGGTGGATGGTCAAAGGTATGGTCGAAGAAGTTGCCAGGAGGGAGGGAACGAGGATCGAGAAGTTTGCGCAAGGTTTCCACGTGCTTTTCGGGATCTTTTCTTCAGACATCGATCGCTGCTGGCGCGAATTTTCTTTTATCTTGATGGATTTTTAAATGACAGTGCTTGGAACGTCGGTGAGTCAGTAGACTCAAAGGTGTTTAGAATGTCGGTAATTTAGTGTTTTAGTATTTTAATTTTTAGTATTTAGTATTTTAATATTTACTAATTTGGGATTTTTTGACAATTCAGTTCGTATATTTGTTCGAAGAAGATCCTTTGATAATTCTTTGACATTTTAGTAGTTCCTTTGTTCGTCCTCCAGATTTTCGTGCGCGTTATAAATTTCGTAGAGGCAGATCATTATCAAAAATATGATTTTTACTGCTTACTTATTTATGGTTTTTATGGGAACAGTATTCAGTTAACATACTTAGAAAACACAAAACAGATGTAATAAATAATTAACGAATCGTATTAAATTTAAAATTTAACAATGACATCAATATCTCTTCTTTTTCTTTTGAACGAAAATTGTATCATTTAAAGTTCTATATTTTTTAACGCGAGAGCAAGGATGTAGTCGTGAACTTGTATCTACCAGGGAATGTTTGTTGTTACACACGAGAGAGTTTACACAAGAGTTTGTTCTTCATTCTTCCTTCCACTGTAATCAGCGTCTATTAAATAAACAGCTACCGATTATTCAGTATGCGATTGTGTCACCGTGATTCATCCTACAGCCTCTGCTGTAATCGATACTTATCATCCCCTTTATCAGATTCATATTTAATGAATCATCTCAATTACTGTTGATTAACACAATTGACTGTACGTGTATCATCCAACAACGAGATAAAAATCATTCTTCAAAATCGAGAAAATTCAATCTAAAAAAACAAAAAATTCTGAAAATATTACGCGTTGCTCTTTTCATGAGTGCTCAAATTATTGTTAACGTTCAAGATCATAGCACAACGAAGAAAATCCAAGTTAAACAAGAAACTAAAAGGATTATTGATCATTCTATAATCTTTTCAATTATTTTTCAATCAAGTAAAATTGATTGAAACCAACAAATTAAAAAAAAAAAACATGTAATTTTATGACGTGTCCTTCAAAATCAAGCGAATCGTTCTACTAATTTCCCAAGGACAAATTAGCGGAATCCACCAAAGGGAAGATCGGCCGATTAATATTCAGGGATTAGCATCTCGACCTTGGAGGAGCGATTCGCGCGTCTAATTAATTTGGGCAACCTTCGAATCCGGCTGAAACGGCTGCCAAATCGAGAGTCGTCGATTTGCATCGCGCGACTCGCCTAATGAGATTTTTTTTTACGATCGCCTCCCTCTTATATAAGGCGGCAGAATGCGCTGGCCGAGTATCACAAGCCCGATATAAGTGCACCATGGCCGATAATCGTCGAACGCGCGATTTTTTTGCGCAATCGCCGATGTCTTAATCGGAACGATTGACTTTTTGCCCATATCGACTAGCGACGAGAGTCGAAAAAGTACACTTTTCTCTCTCTCTCTCTCTTTCTTTCTCTAGCGAAGGCTAAACAGACACGGATAAATCTACTTGTCGCGAGCGGAGTTTAGTGGCCCCTCGAGTTTGAGTTTGTCGTTGTTGGAATCTTTTCGAGTTTTTTCACGCGTTTTCCAAATGCTCGACACACTGAATTTTTTAAACGTTCGAGTCGTTGAATTTTTAAAGACTCGTCATTTTCGATTTTTGAATCTTCAAGCGTTTGGATCTTCGAGTCACGGAGCATTTCCGAATTTTTTCTGATTTTTCTTCGAACACCTAAATCTTCGATCTCTGAATATCTAAATACTCGAATCTTTGACTCTCGAAATTAGTTCTGAGGATTTTTAAAACTTTTGAATTTTGACTCTTCGAATTTTGGATTCTTAAATCATTGAACTTTAGAACTTTCCTCTGAATCGTTTAATTTTTCGATTATTCAATTTCTTAATCTTTTTTGGATCTCTGAATCGTCGAGTCGTTCGTACTTTTAAATTCTAAATTTCAATCTTTTTGACCTTCAAACTTTTTAAATTCTTTCATCTTCGGATCTTCGTGAATTTGTAATCTCTAAATTTTTGAATTCTTCGATTGGAATTTCATATTTCATTCGTCTGAAACTCGAAAGAGTCTTAATCCCTTCTGCAGAACTTTTTTTACGCATTCGACTGTGTCTTGATCGTTTCCATTGACTTTTTACTCATTTCACTTCTATCGTACGCTACGTAGTTTATGGCCTACCGATGAAACGGACCGTGAATTATTTCGATCACTTTTTTTCTCCATTAGAGTAGTCAATTTGAAGGAGAGCTCGATTATTGTAATTAGCGTGCCAACGATGGTGAATGTTGTACGTTGTACTTAGAGTCTTGGAATACAAACGTTGATTATATTTCTTAATGTTAATTTATGCGAAGTGGGCAGAAGGAGTTCCAGGGAAACGGTTGTTAAAATTCTTTCGCAGATTAAATTCGTTCAATTATCTCAAAACAGATTAAAGCTAAAGAAAAAATAAACGATACAAAACGCTTTGAAATTTAGAATTTTTGCCTCTTTGAATTTCTAGAGATTAAGGAATTTAGAATTTTGCTAAGGAATTTTCATTCTTCAAAATCTAGAAATTTAGAGACTCAAACGCACAATTTTCAGATTTAAAGAACTTTAAAATTCAATGTTGCAAAATTCAGACAAACTTTTTGAAAATCATATATGTACGAACACACGGATATCTCTCTCGAAATAAATGATTAATAAAATGAATTAATCGTCGATAGATTTTATCGAATTACACTTTGATGAAATATTTTTAAATGGTCATTTTTAAGAAGTGATTAAATTAATCGTAACAACAGTGGAATTTGCCCGTCTCTGTTTACTAAATAAACGTTCGTCGAATATTTCAACTGCATCACCTGTAAGGTCTCGTACAGCGTCGGCGATATCAAAGCTGATAAAAAAAAAAAGTTATCAAACGAGATTAAAGATAACAAGGATTTATCCAGTTCTTTTCCTGAAACTTCGTTCGAAACACTGTCGTCCGTTTCCTTTGCAAAATTCGATGTCAGAATCTCCGGAGTAGATACAACTGTGTTTTTCTTTCACTCGTTGATACTCGTTAAATACACGACTCTTGCAATCTGACGTTAATTAAATCAGATTAGAACTGTGCTCTTTGCTCATTTCGGTGTGAAACCGTGAGATATTGATTGTGACAGATTAGTCATATTTTCGATTAATCTCTATATCCAGCAATTAAGATTTTTATATTTCTGCTGCACTGTGTTACGCTATAATCTGCCTGATTACATACTCGTCGTTAAAATATTTCGCGAGATAAGGAGAGTCCGCTTTGTAAATCGCTCGCTCGCAAGGAACGATCTTTAGCGCAATTACCGAGCTAAACGTCAAAGAAGAAAACCTTGATAGCCAGTACCTCTAATCAGACGCGTTGATAAAGCTCAATCGAGACAATTAAATACTCTGGCCGTTTAACAATAAAACGTATGCCTGTTTCGCGAGTGGAACAATGGAACATCTCAAGGTTTCCAGCTGGGATTGTTTTCCGTGGCGCTTCCGCGGCGGTTTCGAGCGGGCAAGAACAGTTCCAGCTCGTCGAGAGAGCATTGGCTCAGACAGCTGTAGGCGTGTTGGCTCTCTCGCCAGACACAAAGAGCCGATTCGAAAACGTCTCCTCGCGACTCGCGCCGTTGTATCGAGAGGATCGTCTGTGTACGAACGTACGGGCTCGTGCAAGCTCGTGTTCATAATCCTTGACGAAGAACGCCGCGCGCGTTCAAGCCGGACTTCCAACGATACACAAAGACTCCAATTTCCAGTTTCCTCCCACTGGCACTGCGATCCTCTTCGTCCTCACCTTTATTCCTTGGAAACTTCTCGTTTTAATTGTTCTCTTTTTTTGTTATTTAAACTGTTACAAACTGTTATTCTTTGTCCTTTCACTAATCATAGTTTGCTTTGTCTTTTTTTTTTTTTTTTTACATTTGACTAATTTTGCAAACAGATCAATAATCTCGGTGATTAATATATTTCGTCAGTGCGAGCACGATCGAACTTCGTTACAGTTCCTCCGAAATCAAAATTCATAGAGGATTTTTACTTGTACGAGATATTTACGAGACGATCTACTGCCCTCCGTTTCTCGAATAAATTGACATCCTCGCTGGTTTCCCGAACCTTGTTACTCGTTTATCTGATCGAACGTGTGACGCAGAACGACGCGAATTTTTTTCTCATCTGGTGCAATTTCGTTGGTAAAACCGAGCTGCGAGTGGAAGGTGTCTACGGCGCGGCGCGACACGCTGCTGCCAGCTCAAACAAAGAAGTCCTCTGTGAGCACCGAAGGAAACACGTTCCTCCGGTTCTACGCTTATAAAGGAACTCTCTCTCTCGCTCTCTCTCTCTCTCCTCGCCTAGTCGAGAGAGCAGGAATTCCTTGACGGACTCGTCGTGGCATTGAGATACCAGAGATAAGAAACGGGGAGGAATTTCGCGCCAAGAAAACTCATCGCGCCGATTCCGCGACAATGAGCTTCGAATTCCGAAACGAGGGTATATTTTAACCTTTGAAAATTGGGCGGAGAATTGAAGAAGGTGCAAGATCGGAAATTTTTGAGACAACAAGTGTAGTAATACGTTCTAGTTACTGAGAGATAATTACGTGTTGTTAGAAGATTAATTAAAATTCAAAAATTTGAGTTAAGAAGATAAAATTTGAATTTTGAAATAGGATTATACGTTTTGTTGGATAAGAGGAGGGAAATTAGCCAAAGCCAAGGGAAAGAGAAATATTTCCGTATGGCAAAAATTAGTTAGAAAATCCCGTCGACAACCGTACGCCATTCATTCCGATTGTTAACTGTTAATAACAATTATATAGACAACTCCAAAACACTTTTAATCTTGTGCAAACACAATGGTACACGAATCGTTCAGAAAGCTTCCAAGAAAATCCCGTTATCTGCACTTGGACAATAAAAAACGAGCGAAATTGAAGTCCGTGCAATCATCGATCGAGACAATCTTCATTGTCGATCTCGTCCTTATCTCGGAACATGTGTGTCTTCGTAATCAAGAAACGACGCGACCAACAGTACCTGTACGAATCGTGCCAAGAAAAAGTAATCGTTGAGGGAAATCAACGAACCAAGGCCATTTATGAGTGTGTAAATCAAATGGCGCCAATGGTCGGCGTTTATCGGTTCTATTCTCGTTAACGGACTAGCTGGAAAGAAATTATTTGGTCGCTGACCTATCAATGCGGCCTGCCACACCTAACCTCTTATCCGTGCTCTGTTGTTTTCTTTTCTCTTTGACTTTGTACTTTTACATTATTATCTTCGCGAAAGTTAGTTAAACTTTCGCTTGCTTTTTTTTTCTTTTTTTTTTCTTTTTTTTTTATAAGGGAAAGGGAATCAAAATGTTACGAAATGACAAACATCCACTTTTCGTTTTGTCTTCGTTCTGCTGGTTAAACTTTCAATTGCTTTTTCAAGGAGGACAAAGTACACTGTTCTAGAAATTTTCTAGATAAATTAATTACGAGTTAATCTCGACAAATACAAATACTAACACGTCACACAAGTGAAATATTTATATTTACTTTAAAGATTTTCGTTACTTCTTTTGAAATGCTCTAAACTTCTCAGCAAACGTGTATATATACTTGCAATAAAATATAATATAACTTGAAGAAAAATTACAATTTTCCTCAAAAATGGTTATTATTTGTACAAGACAAATTTTCAGTTTTCTAGTTTCCCCTTTTAATGACCTTCGACCTTTCGATCGAACTTCCAGTCGTTTCCCTTTATCGTCGATCTCTCGCAAGTGAAATTGCCCGGTCGTTCCGGCGACACGCGTGTCGAGGACACCCGGTATACTCTCGCCAAAATTCCACGACATTCGACGTTCTGAACTGCTTGTCGCAGTTTTCTTACGTTCACCTCGTTAGACCGCATTCCAGTCTTTGTGTCCCTCTTTTCCATCGTGCAACTGCTTACTTTTTTTCTTCCCTCCCCTCCTTTGCCTCTTTCTTCGTCGCCGCTGATTCCTTATACAGCGGATCGAAGATGACTTACGGGATTGGGCTCTCTGGTTGCCGAGCTTGAGAGAGGTAATGACGATAATACCGCTCGTGAAGAGCGTTCGTTGTCCAGCGTTTTGATACCGTTTGGTTCTTGTCTTCTTCTCTTGACTCTCTGCTCTCTGCTCTCTGCTTTCTGGGATCAATATTGTAATTGGTTTATATGCTTGAAAGCAACTTCGCGTATCAAAGTCATTTTTTCTTTTTTTACTGTGCTGTAATTGCGGTTACTAGAGTCGATGGTTAATCATATCTACTCTCTTGTGTTACAAAGTGCTTGACGTTAAATGTTAACCATTTAATACGATTGCTTCAGTCGTTGATTTCTCTGTATTTTATAGAATAGAGATACAGACCCGATATTCTAAATCCTCTTTCACTGTCACAGAAATTGTTTTTTTTTTCTTTCAAGTCAAAGTCACGATCTTGTCTGCCAAAAATATGGTTGTATACCCAAAATTGACAGAGTATTCCAGACGTTTTTAACATCAGTGTACGTACGCAAATCAGTTCTTTAAAACGTACCATATTCGTCTTTGTTTCCCTGAAACTTGAAAAGTGTCGAATCACTTTCGCTGCAGCACCTCCAAATTTCTTTCTCTAGAGAGGCCAAATCTTGGTAGAGCTCCGTGCACCATAACCCTTGCCCTGAACAATGATTGGCGTATTTCCACGATTTCGTTCAGTAGCTCCGTTCAGTATCACGATAGCCGAAAATTCTGACCTGAATTCTTAGACATTGCCTCCGCTCCGAGTCGAGAACGGCAGATAAGAGGGAACCAACGTTCCTTCCAAACATAAATCAGTCAAGGGCTGTCACGAGTCGCCTCTAGGCACGTTTGTTTTATAGACAAACTGAAAATAGATCGGTGATGGATACACACCGAGTTGCGTTGTGCAAAAGGAAACTTCACGCAGTTTGGCAAATAATCCGAAGCTTTACTAGACTGTGGTGTAATTTTTGCAATTTTTCTTTCAGGTTGTGATGCATAAGTACGCGACGCATGTTCAATCTTTCTCCAACAATTAGGCGAAACAGTGATTCCTATTAATAGAAAAGCAATTATCTTCGTTATCAAATTTTCAGAATATAAATATAATTCGTTGTTGTAGATGATAAATAAATTGTTTATGAGTTATGCAAGTGCAAATTTCCATAAATATCATCTGATTCTCCAAATAAGAATTCTGTTAGTGCTTTAATTTAAATATCTTTGTATTTTATGTAGACATTTTCACATTGAAATTTCCCAATGTCCGGTGAAATTAATTAAAATTTCTATCCTTTTTAAAGTTCAGCTGTCGTTTAATGCTTTCGAATCTCGTTCATTTATGAGACACCCAGTGTAGACGACAATTTCTATGCGGCTATTCTTATTCATTGAGGAACCTATTACGCTCGGTATAAACAAGCAAGCAAGTTCATGAATTGAATTTTACCCTTCAGTTGGAGATTCAATCGACATCGAGATTCATAGAACTCGACCCATGAAACCGATTGATTTTTCGATCCCATTAAACGGTGTTGCTCCGCTACCCCTCCCCCCCCCCGATGAAACGGGGGGGCGAATGTAAAACTGGGACGACGATAACTCGATTCTCGGAACAACGCGATACTTTTTGTCTCGTGTCGTTTTAGCATGACGAAAAGCTTTCGGTCTTCGCATTATGCACGGCCTTTTATCTCCAGTAAAAAGGAAACTGAAACATGATGAATAAGATAAATACGTCGTTACGATCTTTTCTTTTTCGTTCTTTGGTCCATTCAAAAAATGGTAATTCAAGTTGGAAGTTTCGAATATTGACGTTTATTGTTATTGGCAGTGTTTGATGTCGTGTAATGATTTTTAAATTTCAGTATATTGGAAACGAAAGTATTTAAATCTACGAAGCTTTAGAATTATTAAAGATTCGCCAAAAATGAAATCAAAATAATATTGATAACGAAACGATCGCAAGAGAATTATTATAGTTCAAATATCCAAAAACGTGCTGCAGCAAATTTATAGAACTTCGGTGGAAGCCTCTACCAAAAAAAAAAAGAAAAGTCAAGAATTGTCTTTCACGAAATGAGTTACACAAATTTCCAAAAATGTGTCATTCGCCAAATTACGAATCTATACTATTTTCCATTCAAGTTTAATTCCAATTCTAAATTGTATACGAAAAAAAAAACGCGACATCGTCAAGAGGAAGGATTGTTGCCTCTCCTAGGGACCAAACAGCAATTACCAAAAAAAAAACCAACGGGTTCGTTCATTTCGCTCGCCGCGTAATAGTAAACGTAACGTCTTCGTTAATCGTTCGTATTTAGTTCACCGCTTTTTCCTAGAATGCCGACGTACGACCTGGTTTTCGTTCTTAATTCGAGGCTTTTCTCACGTGCGTGCCTCGCTATGCGGAATTCGTAAGTTCGCGGGGTCGCCACGGCGGGGTGGGGGGCGCTGCAGTCGTGGCCGCGTCATCAGCGCGACACGATCGCTCAGTACGAGTGCGACCATCGCGCGATACTCGTTCGTTCGGTTGCGTGTACGTGCCCCTTTCAGCCGGTGCACATCATCTTACCCTAAAAAGACCTAACCTAAATCCAATCCCCTCTTTTCGTGTCATCGAAATCACGATCGTCGTTCGAGAAGTGACGGATCGAATGAAAAAGAAAAAAAATCATCGTTGCGTAACCTCGTGATGAAAGGGCATCGTTTGCGAGTACCGGTCCGAAACAGCGACTAACGATGACACGTGACAATCGCGCGAGCATTGTTTCGTGCGAAGCTAGTGTCTTCTCGTCGGGGAATCGCATCGGGATGCTCCGAATGCGTGTCGGTCGAGGTTGTCGGAACGATAAAAACGCGATGATAAGCAGAGGAGAAGATAGCGAAGAGGAGTAGGTTGCAAGAGGAAGTGTGCGTGCCCTCGTTGAACTGTCAAACGGTTAGTCAGTCTCTCTGGCCACTCACGCTCTTTAAATTGCACCCTTTCTTTTTCTTTAACCCCCCCTTGCGCTGGCAACTGGTTCGCGGACCATAACGAGCGACCGAACCGTATACGATAATTCGTCGCTTTCTTTCTCTTTTGAACTCGTCGGTATATCAGTGGATAGAAATGATTAAAAAGTAATAAACTTATCATTTGTTTTGCTTGAGTTACATTTAAATATACTTAAAATTGTGAGAAAATATTGCAATTTTGGAATGAAAGATTCTCTGGTCACTCGTTGATTAGCTCATCAATGCTAGTTTTTCACGATAACTTTCTTCAGATAGTGAACTCGTCTATTATCTTTACTAATTTGTACACTCTCCGTTAGTCTTCGGAGTTAAAGTTACGCTGACCTTGGCAGTTTCAGACTTCACGTATTACCGTACTGACGTTGAATTAATATCCAATCACTCTCTCACTCGTGTGACCGCGTGTCGATATATAGGGTACGCGTGTACTTTCAGTTTGCTCGCGCACTAAACACGAGTACACACTGTTTACATTGCCATAAGAGTTTTTTTAAACGAGCCACTCTCGGCTCGTGTATGCCAGCGTGTTGACACACGAGCGCGAGACGGTATGCGAACGTGTTTCCTTCGGTTCTGTTGACCACAAGGTTCCATTTACGTAACAGACGTGTTGCGAGACCCGCATATCGCGCGTCTTTTTCCCCAGAAGCGTCCAAGTGTGCTTGTGCGTCTTCGATTATTTTTCTTATTCTTCTCTCTCTCTCTCTCTCTCTCTCTCTTTCTCTCTCTTTTCAACTCCGGTTCTGCATTTCTCCGGTCGCATCATCCAGCTCTGAATTCTAAAAAAAAGAACGATATTTGCATCTTGTTTATCGGACTTTCTGTAATCTTCTCTTCTTGCAGAGAAGAAACGCAAGCCTCCGTAATAGTTTTTCAGCGTGTTAGTTCGTCAACACGCGCTGCTTTCGAAACGCGCGCCAATTATTGAAGCGAGAAAGGTCGACCGCTTTTCAACGAATTTTCAAGATCCGGGATCAGCTGGTGGATCGACTGGGTACAATTATGAACGAACACGTGGGTGGTAGCGGTTCGCCTTACTTACAGTCGCCTTATGAGCCTCGCTGGTCGATCATTTCTACACCGCTTGACGCGCAGTGAATGATACTTGCGCATGACAAATTGAAATGAAAATTAATTAGAATACCGCTTTGTTCGATAGAAATGTGAAAATTCGCGTTTAAAAATTCACAGCTATACATTTACTACAGACTGTCTAGTAATAGTAAATTTGTCACTGTCGCTCTTGATGGATTCTTATATTACCGAAAATTTATGTCTAAGCAATGATCATCACACGTTCAAAAACCACAGTCAATCAATTTTTAATACCGCATATTTACGACTGTTATAAGAGAAAAAAAAGTGATGATACTGCAGACACAATCTTTGGAAATTTATTCTGGAATTTGCTATCGAATCATCTACTTGTAGCAAATAAACAGATGTGAATAGATAGTTTTCTGAAAATTGAACATTGTACGCATTAAAATAGGGAGGCTCGTATTGTTGTAGATCATTGACAGAACTTTCGAGTTGATGTCAAATTGGAGAGTAGGATAAAATAAACGTGTCGAAAATGATACACGAACCTCGGGTGAAAGTTAAGATGAATTAACCAGCTGGTTTATCGTTGCAGATGTCGGAGTTTCCAGTGGAGGGAACGGAAAACGGTGACATGCACACGGTCATGGAGAATTTCCACAAGAAGAACAACATGGTGACCGGGAGGAGTCATGTCACCCAGCATCCACAGGTCACTTCGTCGTCGCAGGTAAATTTTTGATAAAATTATTACGCATCTTTACATCGTGAGATGTAAGGAAATGGTTCTCACACAAAACAAGAGTTACATATAACATAAATAATGAAAAATGAAACATAAATACTTGAAGATATATATAGTACTATCATTAATAGACACTACAACGTAAAAAAATAGTTATCTAAATATTACAAATAAACTGCAAATGTCTGTGTCCGTTACATTTTATTATTAAACACTCATCTGATAAGAAGCAGTTTGTAACAAATTATCTTGCAAACATTTGATATGTTTTTACATAAATTTCCCATAAACGCTGAAACGGTCAATTTGGTCGTCGAGCGAATCCAATTTTTCACTTAAGATTATTAAATGTAAGAGATTGAACGAAATGCTGGCTGTTCAAAGCAAGTTTCAAACTCACCTGACTATCGGTTAATTACCGGCACTCAAAATGTCTAAATATAACCGTATAACTTTCCACTGCTCAGATCAAACCGATTAGTGCTCCTCTGCCAAGAGCTGGCAAAACTCTGATCCAACGGCGAGTTTCGATCGCTGCAGCTCCGTCTTTCAGGAGGGCAGGGGCAAGGGAACTTGCTCCAAAATCGAGCCTCCCGAGAATGACTTAACAAACTGCCGTCAAATTCTCTATTTCGAGATTGTGACGAAGAACGACCTCTAATTCGGCGCTAGAGCGTCCCACGCTCGCGCCGAATTTCTCGAATTTCCCGAAAAACTGCTCGACCGATAGGAGAACACCTCGCAGAGCGAGTTTCCAAAATTAAGTCGACGTCACTTTTCACCAAACGCTGTCCGCCACGTGGCCAGAACGACTCTTTGCTGAAATTCTGGGAAATCATTTTTGGGAATCGCGATAGGTTGAGAGATAACGAGAAGCATTTTTAGAAAACATAGAATTCTTCGGAACCGAGGTGTCGTACGAGCTTCACGCGGCGAAAATTCAGATCATCAGAAATGGTTTTTTTTAATTGTAATTGATTCTGTCCAAGTTAACGCAAACTGCAACATTAATGTCAGCAGTATTGGTGAACGTAGTCGATACGATTGTTATTTTGTAACGTAGACAACGTGTTCAGAAAGTTGAAAAAAAAAGTCGAAAAACAAAAGAGACGGTATTTCACGGATGGTGAAAATATACATCGATAATAGCAAATTTTTATGCGTTCGTGGAAAATTGTACGAAAATGCACGCGATAACGCGCAAAGTTCCGTTTCTTTGAATTCTCGTAAACATCCTCGGTCTACTCAAAGTCCGCTTTTCATTTGTTCAAACTACACGTCAGTCTTTTCTCGCGATTTTCTGTTTACTTAATAGACACCCGATCGAGTATATGTTCGTCCGAAAAGAGACCGCACGACATTCCCCGAATTAGCCAGTTCGTCACAGCTGATAGAAAACCGAATTATTCACGTTTTCGTCGCGACTTATTTATAATTTCGTTCTTTATGAAACTAGGGCTAAAATTGCACGCAAATTTTACTAAAATAAATATAAGCGGTTCTTGGCAGCGGATGGTACGCGCAGAAAACGTTGAACCCTCGTAAAATTTTGGTACTTCTTCAAGCTTAAGAAAAAAAAAAAAAAAAAAAGTGAAATTCTATAAAACGTTGACGTAGAGGAAAGTTCGATCGATCCTTATCGTCGAAACGTTCGAAACATCTTTTAATTATGCCTCGATTCATTTTTCACGGATTTGTCTGTCCGTCTAGTTTCGACGTTTATCACTGTGTCTTTGTTTCGTGGTTGAATCGATTAGTCGGTCGCGGTGAAGTCAGAATTAGGCTGCATTTTGTTGAATTAGGTAATTATTTAAAAATTGTTTTGGAAGTTTTAATTTAATTAATTTGAAAATTTTCACTTTTTCACAAATCGAGCGATTCAGTTTGTCGTCTGACTAGAAAAAACTGCTCGTCGCTCAAAAGAATTCAGAGGAATTGATCTCGAAATGGAATTTCAGATTCAAGCTCAAGCACTCAAGTTTCAATTCGTGCGTTCAATTATTCAATCTTCAGTGGAAAAATTCACATTAAGCAATCGATTTTAAATTCATCGATTCATCGACACATCAGTAATCGATTCAAATTTGAATCTAAACTCTATCCTTCCATACTATTTCCACCGTTACCATAGCTGTCGCTATGATAATGTATTTTCTAAAATCTAAATCTACGGAAATTATTAGTCACAACCATTTCAAACTTTCACATTAAAGACCAGTCCTCCTGATTATTCCTCGCTAAAAATCCTTTGTCTCTGTAAAAATATTCGCGTCTGTACGTACACTTTCGACCTTGCGCAATTGTCGCCCACGTGAATTTTTTCAATCTAGACCAAACACGTACTTCCAGGTCCGGAAACGTCAAGGTTATCATTCTCAAGGCTTCCACCCTTTCAGAATTTCTTTCCTTCTTCAGACGTTGCCTCTGTGAGATTTTCACTGTGTTTTGGCACAGACGTCTTGCGTCATTTTTTGGATATTTACCAAATCGTTTTACCAAGTTTTAATTGGACAGTGATCTTGGGAAATTTTGCCGCCTTTTTTTACTCAATTGTAAGTTGAATTGTTCTGGGTGAATCGAATTGTACATATTTTTCTAAAGTTTCTTTGGTTTAAAAAGAAGTTCTTTTACACGCGCGATTTTACTTTTCGTAATTTTGCTATTATAACCGTTATCTATTCTTCAAAATATCGAAGTTTGATGGTTATTTTAATTAACTTGTTCTTTCGTCGAGATTGGAATAGCTGAAACTCTTTTAAAAATTCAAAAAAAATTGCAGCAGAATGAAAGCTTGTTTTCTTCGTTCAATCTCCTTCTTGTTCAGCTCAATCTCGAGGATGTTGGCTTACATTACATAATTTGTTTTCAAGCGAGCATTGATAGAATTCTTGCAAGTCGTCACAACCAAATCGTTTTCTTTTTTCTCCTCTCGCATTCCTCTGGAACGCAACGCAAGGTTGAACTCCGTAGATTTCGTCACGGACAGCTTTTTCAATTATTTCATAAAAATTATCTCCGTGTAAGATAGTGAAATGAAGAAAACATGAAATTTTCTCTAAAAATTCAGAGTACAGAAACCAAACTTAAATCCCTCGAAACAAAATTACACGATCATCGAGAACTCTTCGAGAAAACATCGCGAGTCGTTCCAAAATTCGTACAACACAGACCATGAAAATGTCCATGAAAATTAGGTGACTAGAAGGAACGATTCGCGCGAAAAACCAAAAGCAAAAGAGCAAAAGAGCAAAAGAGAGAGAAAGAGAGAGACTGATTTAGGCAAGAGTGAGTCACCTCACGTGGATTTTAAATAGAACGTAAACGGCTTTTGACTCGGCAGATGCTGACGACGAACCAGAGCCAGAGCAGCAGCAGCAGTTCGAGCAGGGTGGCCAAATCCTCGCAGAGGATTCTCACGTCGTCCTCGTCGAGTGAGATGAAAGCAAGCTCCATGAAGAGCGATCTGAGAGAACTACAGCGTGGCATATCCGAAATGAAGAACAACATCTCTACGAATTTTTCGCAACGATTGCGTAGCAGCATGGAGAACCTCGTGGACAGGTTGGTCTGCCAGATTCATTCTCGCTCTGTGTTTGTTTGTTTTAGATTCGCATCGCGTACTTTTTGCAAACTTTTTTTTTTTTTCGGTACACGTGCAAGTGATCGAACTCTACGTTTATCGTGAAAGTTATTCGTGAAATTTTGTCATCTGTTTTATTCGTGTTTGACAATTGGGAAAATCAAGGGTTGCGACTGTTGTGAACGTTGAACTTTCTTTTTTATTTTATCTTTATTTCTCTCGACATCTTCGAAAGATCGAAGGTTGACGAGTGTTGAAATATCTTAAAAGAGACGCGTTGTGACAAATTGTGCGAAACATTTGGAAAGTTAAAAATTTGCAGTTTTAAATTAAAAAAAAAAAAGAAAAAGAAACTATGAAATATTAATCCGGAATGTTTCCGACATAAATTTGAAAACATCAGTTTCTCGTATTCTGTGAAGCAAGAAACGCTTCAACTGGTAGCCTACCAAGAACACCCAACTGTCTGTCAAGACTCTTAAAATAATTTACAAATTTACAAAAATACCATTTTCTCATACTGTACAGCTGGCAAAGAACAGTCTGACCAAATTTTCATTTCTCCAACTCGCTAATTAACAACGCGTTCTGTTAAATTTCAAATCAAAGTTAAAGTGAAAACTAAATCTTCACGCAAACTACAGAAAAAGGGACCAAATCTAACAACCAAAATTTCACGAATCGAATCGAAGCAGCTAGACACGATTTTTCGCTCAATCTTCTTCTTTCAATCAGCGAAGCCACGTCCACCGCGTTATTTATAAATTCCCGTTTTAGCCGCGTGCAACGCGATTATTTTCAAAGCTTCTCTCTCGCTGTCCTCGTGCTCGCGCAAGTACGAAAGATCCTCGCTGAATCGAAACTTCGTGGCTGCTCGCAGGGATGGAAACGGAACGGAAGAGGGTGACCTGACCGAGCCGTTGGTGACGTTTCCGGATCCGGACACACCGCCACCTGCCACGGGAACGGTCACGTTGACTGGTGGATCACCTTCGCAGTTGAGCTCTCTCAATTCGTTGAACAATCTTCACGGCATGAGCCCGCCGATCAGCATGTCGAACATCTCGAACATACCGAACCTACCTGCTGGACAGGAAACGATGAAATTCGAGCAAAAGAAAATGACGAGCGCTTCCAAGACCAAGGTAAGGCGTTTGACGATCTTCCGTTTTGCAAATTCGACTGACGAAAGGTTTTCTCGTGTTGACGAATGTTGATTATCCGGATCGCAAGTTACGAACTTCTTGTCGTTGAGTCGTAACGTTTGTACGTGTAGTTGTCGTCGAGATCATTGTGACAGCTTGTAACTTGTGACCTGTGAAATTTCGTTATTAGAAATTGGAAATTTTAGAAAGGAAAACAGAGAGAGTAATTTGGGTGGAAATGGGTTTGTTCGAGGCTGACAATAAAAAAATTAGAACGTACATGTTTGAAACAAATGGAATAGTTTGATTTTTGCACGTGTATAATAAATTATACAGTGACAATTAAAAAGAGCGAAAGTATTCCAACGTGACAAATGTTGAAAAGACAATTTCGTGGAAATATGGAGGTCTTACTTTGAATTGTCGGTTAAACTTACTTTAAATTATACCAGTTTATCAGTTAAAAAAATATTGCAAAATCACAATACAACGTACGTAATGCGTTTTAAATCCTTCGAAGTCTCACGATCAATTTGTTGTAAGCCTCTTCGAAGGCCTTCGAAGTTTCCGACTCGCGAGTTTAATTGCCACGATTTATTGACGGAAGATTAGATTAGATATTTGGAATCGAATCGTTTCCCGTTCGAAATTACACGCGAAATAATCAATGTCTCTTCGGAGTTCGCGAAGCTGCGCAACGTTTGGCCGGAGGTGCGGTTTCCTCTAGGTCAAGGACTTTGAGTCCTCTGTCTCTAGGTAACTCCTCTAGCCAAGCTGTCGTATCCATTCGCTACCTATGTCTTGGGAAACTCGTTCATTATCATCCGAGATCTTTTCTCTTATCTTTATGGAAATTTTCAAAGGTCTCTCGTTTCACGTCAAGAAGAATTGTTTTCCTTTCCTTTCCTTTTGCAACGTGAAGTTTATAGCACGGAGTTTCGCGTTGGTTATTTTTAATCTCGCTGTCTCGACAGCTGACTTCTTTCCACTTTCTATCTTTAACTTCACTTCACTTCCGTCGTGGCAAGGTCAGTGTTTCCACCCTTTTTCCTAAACTTGGAGCAACGGCGAGCGAGATACCGAGGGCCAACGTTTAGCGCAGTATTCATTTTGTAAAACTCCGTTTTGGTCAATTTTTTCGTTTTTCAACGTTATTGAAATCGTGAAAGAAAATTACAAAATTTGCTCGTCGTTCTCTTCTCTATTTGGATTATACAATTTCACAGAATTTGAAGAAATTGAAGTATTTACAACACGACAAACTGTTACTTGGTTCTTTTGTTTCATTTCCTCTTGTGTCATTTATGCATCTTGAACGAAATTTCACTCAACCTTCGCGACTCAACGTTTGAAAAATGGACTGTGATTAATGGCGTGACAAAAAGTAAAAAGCTATAATTTCCTACGAGAAATACACGCGAAAGACGCTTGTTATCTCGCGTTAATTATCATAATTTCAGTTGCTAACTAACTAGACTGCAAATTCGTGTTGTGCAATTTTACCGTTTCCAAGGTTAAATAACTCAAACAACTATCCCGAGATGTGCGAACATTTCCTAATCTCCGATTTGGAAATGAATTTCAGGTTGTCACGGACGGTTTCAGCGCTGAAAAGGCGACGGCGAATAGCGCCGAGATGAGAGCTTTGCAAGCTGGCGACGTCTCGTACAAAGAGCAAAGCGCCGCGACGGCGGCCAGGGCGCGTGTCGAACTCGACGGCGTCTCCGCTGAGAAAAGCGTCGCCGCAGCAAGGGTGAGTTTGACCACACAAAAACCTCCTCTCACACTCGCGCGACTCCGTGTATGTAACTGGAACCCCTTCAACTTTGCGCGAAGGTCGCGATAAATCATTCCAACGGAGGGTGTGGTTTAGTTGAGAACCAAAATAACGAGATAGCGGCGAGGAATTCGTAATGACTTGTCGCGGACGTGGAATTTATTCGTTAAATGCGAGCTTTCGAACGCAACGAAGCTTCTCGAGGTTCAGCGTCGCGTCTTTTCATTCTTAATCATTTCGCTGATTAAGCGAATCTTGTGGTTTTTTATTCGCTGTGTAAGGTTTAGAACGATTTGCAATAAGGATTTTAGAATTTGTAATCTTACGTGTAATTTCGTTAACATTGTATCGTATTGGGAAATTTTATACCGAAAATGAGAAAGAGCATGGTTACTTTAGTTACGAGTTCGAATCTTGAATTCTTTTTTGCGCAATCGAAGTATAATAATAATAGCAGTCGCGGATTTAAATTCTGAAATATAATTTTACAGATTGTTTTACTGTTTTGTGTAAACGTGTAAAAATAGAAAAGAGAAATCTATCTATGGGAAATTTGAAATTGTAGAACTGCGCGAGATGGAAGAAACATCCAAAGTAGAAGATTTACTACAGTATTCAGCGGATTGAAAGAAATTTTCGTTTTTTAATTACATTCGCAGAAATAGAAAAATCGTACAAGTGTGAGAAGCGCACATCTATGAAACGTCGTGATTCTAGAGTCAAAAAAGAAAAGATCCATTCGCGCCAATTTCCATGAACAGCAACAGAGCAGTGTCGTCTCTGTCTGGTAAAATCTAGAATTTAATTTTCGTCGCGAGTGTCGCTGAAAGAAGCAAGTATCGGCCGGTTCCGGCGACAAAAGGTTCGCACCGGAAGGCGGTGCTCTGGGTGCGGCCTAAACTCGACTCGTATGGAACAGTTCGGCGTGAAACTGGCCGTGCTAGGCAGAGGAACTTGCCTCCACTCTCGGTCGTTGACACGATCTCGCTTCTCTCCTCGCTGACGATCTCTCGCGTTCGAAGCGCGATTGTCGCGTAAACATTCTCTCGAACCTCTCCGACGTGACATTCGGGGAAACCGATTTCGGCGCACATGGTGCCACGTGCGAAACTGGGACTACAGGGACTTAAATGTGGAAATTAATTTCTTCTCGATTTCAAACGATTTTAAACGATTTTAAACGAGTCGTTCGATCAAGAGATTAAATTGGAATTTTTTAGAGGGTTGGGAATTTGGACATGTTACGAATTATAATTTTGCTTAGAATCATCCTAGCAGGTACATACAGCGATCTATAACAATAAATCATTCTGCATCACGCTCACAACAGATTTCTAAATTAATCTTCGAACATCGTGCAACATCGTGTTCTTCTGTGATCCGAAAGCAAGAGCAATGGCGTATCAAAGTGAATTATTAATAGACAGCAGAGTTATATTTTTGTAGCTGCAATTAATCGAGTAGAACTTGAATGAAGATTCAGCTTTACATCAAACGTTGCAATAAATTCTTTGCAATAATATCATTGCAATTGATATGTACTCTTAAGATCCGAAATTTAATTAAACGACGTCAGACGTCGTTCAACTTTTTACTTCGTAAATAATCAAAAAACTGCAATACTACTTCGTGTACGATATAAAATGAAATAAAAATTGCAACTGTCCAACTACAGTATAACGTTTTATCGGAAATAAAGAGAGATATCGTTCTCGTAATCAGTCAATACTGTATGATCGATTTTCGATCAGAAACACTGATAATTTGTCAGCAGACAGTGTCGAGAGAGACACGTTTTGAGAACGCGTGAAATGGGGTTATTTGCCCGGTGAAAATCTATGAACACGTGATTCACAGAGATTCACGTCGATTTCGCGAACAACGTTGCTAGTTTTCAGTGGTTACCCGTATATTTACGCGACGTACACGCGCTAAATTTAACCACTTTTTCACCGAGCCATGAAGCGTTCGACTCACCAAGGGAATTTTTGTCAGACAGCCAATGACTGCCAAAAACCACCACGACGCACAATGTTGTTCCCTTGCTTCCCTGCCGATCTGTCGATCTATCGATGCAACTTCTATTATAAGTCTCTTTCTGACTTCTTCGTGTTGTCTTCTCTTCTCTTTTTTAAACGTTTCGAATTAGACCTTTGCAACGCACGGCAGATCAATATTTCATTAAGGTAAATTAATCTTTATAATAATTAAACAATATTTAAATAATTAGTTTACTCGTTGGAGGTATTCATTCTCAACAATCTGTTGTATGTTTCTCACTCTCTGTTGCGTTAAATTTTTAAACCTCTAAGCATTTAAAGAATTAATCTCTTCCCTTTTCTTTTGCAATTTTTCTAAAAATAATTCTGTTACTTGCAATTTCTATCTGTCTAAACTTCCAAATGTAAATTCGCACGCCAGTCTACTCGACATTTAAATACGTTCGAATAAAATCTCGCACGAAACGATGCTAAGGTAAACAGTTGCCACGAAACGCGAACGGGAGCAACATAATCGAAATAGCCAGATAGAAGCTCCTTCTAGTTTAATGGAACGTTCGCGTGTCTCAAGCGAACCCTCAGAGCAATGGATTTTCCCTCAAAATCGCCTGTTTTTACGCGAACCTTGACCAGCTCAAGGTTTTTCCCCTTGTAAATTTTTAACTTAAACTACTGATAACTTGCCAACTTTTACCAGAGTGCATCGTTATTCAAAAAGTCAAAAGATATTGGCAATAATTATATGTAACATAACATATTAAATTTAAAATATTATGTATAAAACATGTTAAAGATTTTACACGTTATAAATACATACAATATTATAATATCATGATCCACATTTTTGCTCATACATTGTCGTCGAACGAAAATTATACAGTTTCGCAGAAGCAATATTTATCAAAGTTTCGCAATTTAATTAAACGCAACTGTTTTGTCATACAATTACAGTTGTATGATAATTTTAATGAATATCTCGTTAAAAGGGAAAGATTGCGAACCAAAGTTAAAGATGCTGGATTCTCTGACAAACAGAAATAATTGGGAATTAAAAATGACAGATGCACTTTCAGCAAGATCGAACGTAAATGAAATTCACTATTCTAGAAAATTTTTGTTGCAAATCGAAGCAACATTTAAAATAGAGAGATGCACAGCTTCGGAGCTCGAGACTGTTTCCCAGAAGCTCGTTTTACAAGTGTGTTACGTAACTTCTTGAAACTCGATTATTCAGACCGTTTGATATAGGAAAGTTTGATCACCGATGATCAACCGATGAATGGTGCCAAAAATTGTGCCTAATAAAAGTAATCGTAGACGTTGGCAAACATATTCACGGTTGCATTTCGAAGTGAATCATTGGAGCGCACGTGTTTGCCCGTGTTTCGCATATGGTTTCGATACAATGAGTCAGAACAAACCGGCCGAGAGAGTTGAAAGATTTGGAGATTGTTAAACGATTGAATAATACACATCTTCGTTAATACGTACGCGGATGCTTGCAAGTATCAAAAGTATTAAAAGTTTCAACGCGTGGGATTTTCATACAACAAACATAAAATTCCATTAACCGAAGAGAACTTCAAAATACAAAGATTTATAAGATGTAACGATAAGAGAAGTATCGATAAGAGAAATAGTAATTTTCGAATTTTTAGAGATATATATGTATATAGTTTTAAGTGAGAGTAAAAAGTTTCAAATCGAGTCAAGTAGAATCGAGAAAAAAAGTTCTAAATTCGGTAAATAAAAGTGAAGGTAAAATTTTAACTGTTTAAACATAAATGGGACAAAAATGAAATTTTTAATCCGCGACAATGCTGATATTAATGACAGAGAGATCTCTGTGCTTCTAAACGTCTTAGAAATTACTAAGAAACTTCAGTTTATTTATATTTTTGGACACTCGGTAGAAAAATAGACTAGATAAAATTTATCTCTTATCTAAGAAAAGAATTTGGTCCTCCGAAGAAGGCAGACTTCTCCTACGCGCGATGTTTCCATGGGGATGAAATATCCTCGGGAGTGACGAGGGCGGACTCGGATCGAACGAAAAGCCGGAACGGAACGATCGATCGTTTGTTCCCCAGAGGGCAAGGCAGTTAGTTCCTGGCGCAGTCAGTCGTCGGTTCGCATGCGTCGATGGGGCAACAGTTCTCGAGCTTGTCGCGGAGATTTTTCCCCGTTTTGAAGTCGAGAAGCGGCGCGAAACGGCGAGATATCATGGCGAACGAGGATTTCGACGCCAACAGACCCTCGGAAACTTTGGTACGATCAAAGTGTCTCGATTCGGTTCGTGCAACGTAATGCTTTAACATCGAGTGGAGTACCATGTCGTGAGAATTGATTGTTTCTTCAGCTGTTGAATTTCGTTGCAGAAGCTTTCTCTCTTTGAAATTTGAAAGGTTCGGGGAATTTTTGTAATTTTTAATGGGTAAAACGAGAAATTCTTCTCAGGTCGTGTTTGTTAGAAATCCGCAGTGTATTAATAGTTACGCGATGATTATTGAATGAATATTGATTGAGTGCTCTTTGAGATCTGTTTGTACGAATACGTTACGCTGAGGTTACGCAGCAATGCCAGTAGTATGTCTTCTTCATAAGTGAAACAGGTTTTCTGACATTTATGATTTGGCAAGATTATTACCAAGCAACATATTCGCATAGCAATTAGTGAAGTTTACGAAGTGTCGTCTAGTAAACTGATAGATGTGCGTGTCGTTGTCATTGACAGCCTTCCTCAAAAGTGAATTGACAGTCTCATTGACAGCCTTCCACCATCTCCGACTCGAAGACTCTCCGTATAATTCTTGAGTATCAACTTACGAGACAAACTATTTTTTTTTCATACGTATTTATTAAAACTACTCGAGAGATCCAGTATTAAATTTTCCTAAATATTTGCACGACAAAATTGATCTTTTCGAATCATTATTAAGTTTCTCAGATATTTAGTTAAATTCGAACTAAAAGTACGTCAGAGTATTATATAATCATCGTACTTACAATCTGTAATCGGACTTTGCATGCGATAATTATCGTAAATAAATTCACACACTGCGTCGTAATTACAGAGCAACCGATTGACCAGCTTGCGAAGAAAGTCAAAGCAATCGCTATAATTGTAATAATTGAACTCTAAATTATTGCACCGTTGACAATTTCTCAATTTTATGATTGTTGAAAGAAATGATATTCCAAACGTTGACGCATTGCGAGTCGACCTTCTTTCCTACGATCGATCGTTTGTTTCTAATTTATTACTCTCGCAAGAAACGATCGATGCGGCTGGTTTAGTAAGTAAACGTATTTTTTATCGCCTCGCGATGCCAGTTTTACGAGTGGAAACAATGATTCAGTGGATTTTCAGAAGTAAGGCTAGGTTGTGGAAGGTTTAAAGGATGGCGCTAAGGTTCTTGCGTGAATCAAAGAAATTTCGTCAACATTGAACAAAATTCGTCAAAATTGTGATCGTGGATTGTGATTTCGAAATCTATGGAATTTAAACGATGATTCGTTTCTCTCTTGAAGGTACATTTTGTCCTTTATTTCTTTTCTCGTAGTCTTTAATGATAGTAAATTGAACATTTTAAATATCGTAATTCATAAACTAAGTGTGCGTACAAAGTTTAATTTTAATTGGAAAAGTATCCCATAAATGCAATGTCTGCAACAAAAATATCAAAATTCCAAAAATTCTTTAATCGATCGACGGTTGACAATTTAGACTCACCTAAATACACGGTATTTTAAATAAAAATCGCTGCATTCGTTCAGTTTCTCTAAATCGCTAAATTTCAAAATTTTTCCAAAGCAAAGATAGAGAGATGCGCACGGAACAAAATCGTTCAAACACCGGAAGTAGCGTCACGTTTTGTCTCCGAGTCGTGCCAAGCGTTTCGCGAGAGCTCATCTACTTTGTTGCACATTGTCTCTTTGTGTACGCTTGTTCTCCGCCGTGCGTGGTTCATTCAGTGACGAACGCTCGGTGAGATCAGACCCCGAAATTTTCGGTCAGATTTTCGGGAATCGGTGCCAACGTGAAAACGTGGTTGTCACCGATATCTTCGCGGAACCGAAATAGAGCCGGACCGCGAAACTTGTCTCGGGTAGATTGCCAGCTTCTTCTCCGATATTTCTCAAGGGCACGTTCAAGGTCTCCAGAGAGACCGCAGAAATCGCTATTAGCTGGAAGCCTCGGTCTTTTGTGCCCAAAGTTATTTATACGTTCATTGATATCTTGTTGATACTCGTGTATTTATTAATATCATAACACATATTTTACGAATGCAATTTTAATGAGTATAATTTGTGGATTTGGTTGAACGAATTTATGAATGTATAAATGTGAATTATAGATAACTCACGTTTTGTATAGAAAAGTAAGAATTATTACAGACTTGTTTCACTTGTATGTAAAAACCACAGGTGAATTTAAAATAAGTGTATTTTCAATCTTTATGGATTTATGAAAATATAAGGATTTATTTTAATTGTTAGTTACGCAAGCTAATGTTAATTATGTTAATCTGACACAACAACCAATATTAATATTCTTTACTTATTTTCTTCTTTATCTATTTCAACCACCAAGTGACACAAACATCAGAAAATCAAAACTACACTCATCGTATTTTTCATACTTGTTTTTTATACAAACTCTATACATTTTCATATTTCTTCAAATTTTCCATAAATAGATAAAACCCGCAGTGCAGATCAAATATTTCGAAAGCTAATCGCAAGAAATATATTGGTAATAATAAGAATCTGGGAAAAAGAACGGAAAAAGCAAAAAGATCAAAATGATTATGGGGAAGTTCTCATTCGAGATATTAAAACATCGTTGACACTGTCACGATAATTATCGTCATCCGTCTAATCGAGTGCAGTTTTATTTATAGAAGAGATTGATAGCATTATCGCGTACTCGGCCGATAATGATTCATGAAAGCAATTTTTATTAACTTTTCTCGATTTTTAGGGCACGTCGCTTCTCTATTCACGATTTGATTTTATTTTATTTGTTTTTTCTGAATAGAAAAAAAAGATCGATAGCATTATCAGACAGCATTATCTCTTAGAAAAATCTTCTTAGTTTCTTTCAAGTAAAGTTTGTAACATTCCTCGGGAAAAATAATTTAACAAATACGGCGCAAATAGTTGCGTTTGATTGTATTTAAAAATTCCATCGTTGCGATATTTAAAAAAAAAAATAAATAAATAAATGAAAATTGTATTTTCGCAACGTCAACGAGAAACTCTGATGTTCGAGAGTTGTATTAAACCGTGGCAGAAACGTTGCACGATGATAATGTCGTACGTAGGATTAGATTATTTATAACTGCATCTGTCGAAACGGCAGCATGCTAATGAGCTCTTGTTGAACGAAGAAAACTGTCGTATCATTGGCACGTGAGATAGCATGCCACTGGGTCTTTGTTGTTTTCTGTCACATTCCGATGCGCTTCAGTGCCGAAATACTGTATACTCCAGTTATTTATTTATAAAACGTGAAACTGTTTCATTTATTAATTTTCATTGACGATTTCTCCTTTCATTGTCATTATATATATGTATATATATATATGTTTGCAGTGTGAAAAGAGTGTATAAAAGAGGTAAAACATAAATTCTGAAATATTAAGTTGTATCGTCGAGCATCGGAGACTGTGTTGATTCAATTTAAAAGTTTCTAGTTTGATTCGAGTCGATCTCAAATTAAAACTAGACTACAAAACTATAACCGTGATTAATTTACGCAAGAATATCAGAAATAACACTTCAAAACTATTTGCTATTGCTACCCGACCTAGTCTAACCCAGAAAAGAAACAGGTCCAACGAAAACAATCAGGAACAATTCCAAAACTCACTCGACAAAATACCTTCCGCTGTTCGCGCCTCAGGCACTAAATTCAAAGAGTGACACCCGTTTGGCTTCCCTCGTCGTCAACCTCTGTAGTTGCTCGTCAACATATTACTAACTACGTTCCTTCCTCGCGTCACGGAAGCAGCGTTACGCAACGTTGGCCGTGCGGGTATCCGAAAATTCGCGACAATCCTCCCTGCACACCCATACGAGGGTGATACAACCGCTATTTCTAGTGGCGGAGAAATAGAAACAGCGAGATCCCGAATGAAAAATACACGAATCGCGAAGACTCGGATACTTGCGAACAGTTTAGTCTGGTCTCTGTCGTCGCGACGCTTCTATCGATCCGTCGAATCGGTGACTCCGGGTCGCCTTGCCCTTTGGCGAAACCAAAGTAATTTCGTACAAAGTTCGTACTTTCGAAACGCAACGAGTCAACGAGTCTGCTAAATATTGCGCCGTACTTTGGATATCTTTGATACGCTCGCGTCGCAATTTTTTGACGCAACCGTTTTTTGAATTTTTTGAGCTTCCCGCGCTCTCGAACTTCCTACGAACGCCCATAAAAATCCGCGTGATAAACGATATAGATGTTATGGAATATGTGGAAAGCGGTTTAGGTTAGGTTTATCTTATCGATTCCGATGTAGTTGGTAACGTGTTGTGTAGCTCGCAGTCGACGAGCGGAGATCGTCGAGGTGAGTCAGAAGGGATAAAAGAATCGCGTTATCGCGGTGAATGACATGCGCCCCGGCAGAGATGAGCGCACCGTGGCCAGTTCATCGCGGCGTGATGCGTCGCAAAGTGTTCGATCGCGCGCACGTGGTAAGTGATTTGCGTGCTTTGTTATTGATGGAATTATTTGCGTGCGAAATGATCGTTGTTGGTGAGTTGGTCTTTATAAACGAGAGTGAACGTGCAAATGTGAATCACACGGGACGAAAATGAAGAATTAATTCGTATTCGGGATTGAATTTGAGAATTAATCTTTTGCAATAGTGTCGTGTGAAGTAATGTCAACTGATGAATTTTGATATTAATGCAATGATAAACGTAAATTTTAACGTTTCACTTACTTGAATCTCTCGTCGGATTAAAATCGCAATTGCGTCTAATTTCACAGCACGCGTTGCATTCGACAATAAAAACAGCAACGAGTGATCCGACAATAAAAATAATTGGAGATCGGATTGTAAATCTCGTCAAAGAATATCGTAAGAGAAAAGATTGATAATCCGAGAAAATTAAATTAACGAGAGTTGGAAATCTTGAAGTTAAAAGATTAGAAATTGTGAGCGATAAAAGAGGCGAAGACGGAAAGATTGAGAATTCGGGAAGATTAATGATCGAAATTGGAGAATCTGCGTGGATAAAATGTGAAAATCGAAAGTTCGAGGAAACGGAGGAACATGAATAATCTTTCGGAGATTTACATAAACTTTGGGAATTTAACAAGTAAATCAAGCTGCAACTAGAAAAAGAAAGTGAAAAAGTTATTTTGTATCGTCGTTTGTGATTGATATTTGAAATTTACGATTCGCACTTGCAGAGAAGGCTGCATGATTTATTGGCACAATCTGAGAAAATCTTTCGTGGCGTGCCGAAGTAAGCAAACAGATTTCGATCGAAATTCGTAAGAAATTCTTTCTTTGGAATTCATCGATAGATGATATTCTTTCGATAACGTAATATTACGCATTATTTCTGATAAGATTCGTTATCTCGCTGGAAATTATTTCTACGTACGATTTAGGTATCTCTAAAATCAGAATAAAAAATATCAAACTTTTCGATGAAAAGAATTTGCACGAAGCGACAGACACTTTCGTTAGAAATATTTCCAACGTCTTCATCGAACGCGAAACCACGATTTCTTCTTCCAACGATTCACACGTCACAATCAACAAAAGCCCAAATGCGTTTAATTTCGATGACAAAGTGATAAAAAATATTTCATAAAAAGTCTTTTCCTTTGAGAATAAAATCACCATACATTATTTCCTCGCGTCGTAACTCGCTCCATCACTGTCAATACATACTTGCAAGATCAACATGCACATCCTCTTCTTTCCTTTCGTATTTACACGTGCAGTTTAATTTCAACTACGAAGCGAGCCAATTCAATTTAGTCTCAGCTACAAAGTAATTCAGTTCAATTTAATGTTTCAGCCAGAAAAGATTTCAACAACGTGTGAGACAATTTTTTTCGAATAAAGTTCGAATTCGCGTATTTATTTTTTCCTCTCACGCGTATGTCTTCCTCCGTCGTGGTTAACATTTGCAATTAACACAGAACTCTCTCAACTTTCGACTTGATCTCGCAGGTTTAATGTTCGTCGACGAATGCTTTCGGCAATTTGTTTCCACCCGAGCCAGCTGTTCGAAAACCAACCGCGCGTCCGCTGACGTAAACGAATCGTAGAAATATCTGGAAACGGCGAAGATTTAAATTTGTCGTTAGAAACAGGTCGAATTTTCTACCAAGCGCATGGCTGTTCCAAATCGGCGGGCTCCCCCGCTTCTGCGACTTTCAGCACGTCGCGATTTTTCAACGAGGCGAGAAAAATTAACGATTCGAACGACCAGCTTCGACAAAGTTCAACAATTCAAGAGAAGACGCGCAAATTTTTTGAGCACACGGTGAGATTTGCTTCAGATGACGATACGTTCCGCTTCACTCCAGTTTTATCCAGCGTTTCATATTCGCCATTCTATCCTGAAAACGTATTTTTGTTTGTAGAAGGATTTATCCGAAATTTCAGGAAATGTTTAAACTTAAGATGTCTTAACTTAACTTCCCTCTTTTTACGGAAGGTTGAGACTTTGCTAAATCAATATCACATAGAACAGTTCTGTCAAAGCTTAAAAAGAAATTTTCTCGTTCCTTGATCAATCTATAGATCGTGTCATCCGTTCAAGATAATATAAAATTCATACAAATCTAAAAGTTCAGATTGAAAATATAAAAATATAAAGAACAGTTACGTCGTGTTGAAAAGGAACTCGCTGACTAAGAGTTTATGATACATTTAATAAATAAGCGAACACGTTTATCGGCATTGAGAATCGTAATATTAATTGCCAAAATTCTTCCGTTCGTTCGATCCAAAAATCATTGTTATATCGCTTCGATGCAATCCTTTGAAGAGCCTTCCACGCGATTCACAATAACAGCGCAATTATTCCCTCTGCGTCAATTCAGTCATTCTCAGTCGTTCTTCTAACTGGCATCGTTCTCCGTTGAATTTTCATCTCTCATTGAATTGGTTTTAGAATTTCTCGTTCGATCGAGAAATCGTGCCACTGTACTCAACGACGCTTGCACGATTGAGAGATGAAGAACTCGATAAGTGCCCTTTAGCGAAGAACCGCAAAGAAGAAAGAGATCTTGCATAAAGTTGCAAAGAGCCGGAATTTTCAGCGATACCGACGATTATTGCCGCGATTATTCGCGGTCTTCTATTTTCCGTCGAGAGGAAAAAAGAAGGAACGATAGGACGATGGCGACACGTGGGAGACACGCGTAGAGGGAATCGCAAGGTGGCAGGGACGAGCGAGACACGCCGCTGGCGAACACCGCCGTGACGACACGCTCAGATTATATTTAGAGAAATACGTCAGAAGCCGGATCGCGAGGAGAGATCGAGCCGCGGCCGATGAGCTTTCGACGGACCAGAATGTTATGGAGCTACGTCGCGGCAGCTCCGTCACCGAGGTTTCCCGCGTCGATCCTCTCTCTTTCACGCTCTGTCGTCGTCTCGGTTTCGCACTTATTGGTACCCGAGCAGTTTTCTAATCCTTTTCGTGCTCAAATCAGTCAGTTAAGTGTCTGGTTATTGTTGGTGACGAATTCTTTTTTTTTTTTTTTTTTTTTGTTTTTTGTTTCAACAACATTGCACACTTGACGAGCAGGGGAAAATTGAAAGTGTTATGTTAATCGTGATGCTTCTGGATTTTTTTTTTTTTTTTTTTTTGCAGTGGACGATTGTTGCTGTTACTATTAATGTGTGATTCAAACTAAAGGTTTGTGTCGATCGTTGTGTCTGTCGGAAATGGAATTTTTTTGAAAATTTCGTCGCGAGGATAATCGTCACGTGCTTCTTTTTCGACTGGTGAAAAGATTTTCCTGTTTTTATTCTTCCTTGCAACGATGAAGATTTGGAGACTCAAGTTGAAAGTTTATGTTGATTACATTAAATAAAAAATCTTGTTTCTCTTCTTTGATGTCTCTACGTTAGTTTGTGTGCAATTCGTGTATTGTTGACTGGAGAGTTTTTCAATGATTTTTGTGCGGTTAAAAAAATGTTGATTGAATTTCTAAGAAATATCTTCAAGTTGATATATTAGTCGAACAAAGTTTTGTATTGATTTTCCCCGATGAAAGTGTGATTAATAAATCCAGACAGAAGATAACAAATGTCACTGGGATCAAGAGGAAATATTTACAGAATGCTTGTACGTCTCGTCAATATTTGATCTCGAAGAGATGGAACGAAAAACAATAAATTTTCTTAAGGCTCCACTGTCAAATAAAATACTAATCTTTTCACGCGTGAATTTATTAAAATTAAAAATATCTACGTATTAAAAAGAAATTTTTATCTTTCTTTCTAAAAAAAGAATAATAATTACAACAATCTATGAAAATTATGATTAATTAATCTGTTTCATTCGTTCAGAATTTATTCGACCAGAGTTATTCGCATTTGTAAAAAATTTAGTGCGCAAAAATGCACAGAGTGGATTAAACAGACGAAATTATAGATGCTCGTTGTAATTAGACCACGAACTTGTTCATATTTTTTAAAATACCTACAAAAAGTAGAATCTTGATAGAAAATTAGTTCTAAGAAATCCCCCATTTTATTTCATATAGGATACATTTATTGTGCATTATTAAGAGCAATAATTTACTCTCAGCCTGAAATCACATTGCAACGGCAATCACGCTCGAAGGAAAACTCGGAAGCTCAATTAATAAAAGTTCTCCCGTTAGCGCGAAACGAAACGATGGAAATCAGCCACTGATGGAAGTTGCACAGTGGCGCAATTGTGGCTCGCGATTTTATCGAGCCTCGTCCGGGAATTAGCGTCGTCATTAGCCAACTCGATAAGTAAGCGGACCTTCGATGATGCGCTAATTCACTGCAACGCGCGTTTCGATATTAAATATCCGTCTCCGGGTGTTCGTTCAAACTGTTCTCGACCGACGGTGTACGTTTGTTCAAACGATCCTCCAAACTTCCTTTGAAGTTCACGAACGTTTGCTCGTTCCCGCAACTTTACTCGGAATGTATTTTCGAATTTTACCGGCGACGACTTCTGCGTTTTCAAATATTGAAATTTCGCGATGTTTGAAGTCGCTGAAGTTCGATTCGAAACACTTGGCACCGCGGATTCCTCGGAGTGTCGAGGTGTTGAGGCAGAATTTCCTGGAAGTATTTTTAAGCATCGATTTCCTGCCCGTACACGCTCCACATTTACGTAGATGTTGCTATTTCTGGCTGGATTTCATTTGGTTATGAAGTTGCGGACGCGAACGCTAAAATTTGATTCTTTGTTGTAGCTGTGCTCCAAAGATAATACGTGAGAAGTTCCCTGCTCGAAGATCCTCGTGCAATGTAAATTTGAAGCTGCAAATAAATAGCAAATAATATTGATGAAAAGATCGTGTTATTTAAACATCAACACATTCGTAGATGTGTCTACATTTAATTTCAATAGAACATTTTTAACTCAGGATTTGTTGACTATTAATGGACTGCGGATGTTTCGCGTAAAAATATGCATACGAGAAACGTATGCGCAAAAAGTATCGATCGATGTAGTCAGATGTGACCGTAAACAACATCACACTTTTACTTTTATTTTTCTTGACAAAACGTTCTCTCCACGTTCCTCCTACTCTTCGAAACATTCCCAAAGTAAAATGAAAAATACCAGAGATGTTTCTAAGCGTTCGTGCGTGCGTGTGTGTGTGTGTGTTCATGCGACTCGCGGGGTTATTGCTCGTAAAAGTATGAATAAAGTTTATGCCTTTGTGTGTTGCAGGAACAAAGAAGCCTGAAAGCTGGTGACCTGTCGCATCAGGAAAGCAACAACATGGCCGCGTCCACGATGAAGCTCCAGAGCGACTCCTTTAGCTCAGAGAAAGTAAGAAATCAAAAACAGAAAAAAAACAATAACAACGCTAAAAATTCTCCAACTCGCTAATTTGCCAATGAAATCTTTAGAACTAGCGCTGAAAATTTTCCAATACATTACATCGACTTAGGTAGTTTAAAAACGAATTGAAAAGTAATATAATCCTTTGAAATTCTTATACTATCTAAAAAAAAAATTTTTTTTAAAGAACACCATTTACTCCTTCAAGTAATTAATCAAAAATCCTTTAAAATAAATCAAGATGGATTAACACTCGTCTTGTAGAAATATAATTAATATAATATTAATATATGTTATTCGCAAAACCTCTTCCAAAAACTTGGTAATCCAAGCTACATAACACGAAAAAGAAAGAGAAAAAGAAAAGAATGGCACGGAGTAAACATGCCACGGTTTTCCGCGAAAGTCCACGATACTGAGAAACGTGGAAACGTTCGACGGCCACCATCAAGTAGAACCGTTCGTGTTTGGCCAGCCACCAAGCAAACATTCGTAAGCACGAGTACCCCGTGCCGTTCAACCGGCCCTGTACATTCGTCCGGCGTTATATTATTTGGCACACGTGTAGGCCACGATCGCGTTTCCGAGACACCTCGCAAATTTATACGAGCGATCCCCACTGGGGAAAAGTAGGATCTACGAATTTAAACGGTGACCAGTTCACCGGCGGCGTTCAGTCTTTGTCGATTTTCTCAACCGATAGCGCCGACGCTTCTAGTGCCCTGAAACGCGATGAAACCGGATATGCCGCGGAAGTGCAGCCTCGACTCGAGAATGGTACCTGTTGTTTTTCGTGTTTGTCGTTCTTCGAATGTTTTTAACTTCGTGTTATCGAATTGACTCCTTTGAAGAAAAAGCGAAGAAAAGTTTAGAAATTTTAAAATAATTTCATGCTTTGGAAGAATTTGAGCTGCTGTTTTCAATTTTGTCACAATTCTTCTCTTCGAATAGTTTCGATTTTGTGTTTTTGGATTGGTACGTTCTTCGAAGGAAAAACCTAACCTAAAACACTTGTTTTAGAAGAATTTGGAAGTTTGTATATATGGACCTATTACGACCGTCTGCATTCGGTGGAGGCGCTGCGTGTGTATAGAGCGTCCTCTGTGATCGTCTGCGTGCCATGTGCGACTCTGTCCTCGATGTTGCAGCTTGTTTGTGTGTGTGTGTGTGTGTCCCTTCCTTATAGTTGATGTGGACTCCTGGTTTCCTATGGTTGCGTGTTCATTTCATGTCGGTTAATCACCAATGAAGGGTTTCTTTATGCATAATGGAAAGACGAATAGATTTGAGGTAGATGAGAAAGAGAAAGTTGCGTTTTAGAATCACTGCCTAGACTCATCAGTGGTGCTGATGGCAGCGACCCCTTACCCCAGACGCTTGTTGTTGTAACTACCCGCTAAGGCTGGCGCGGTCACTACCCATCCTAGCGGGGAGTTCCGCAAACTTTGCTTGCTTAACATCGAAGATCGGTAGGACCTCGACGCTAGTCAGTGTTCGGAACTCGTAGTCGAGGAATCACGAACCACGATATTTATTATTAATATTAGTAATGTTAGTTTCATCTATTGCTTGTTTTTTAATAGAGTAAAATAAGAATTGTAAAAGAAACAAAAAGAATTGTCTTTCCCCATTTCAGAAGGCCATGGCAGCGCAACAACAACGACAAACAGTTACGTCGACCGGTATCTTTAACCACGAGAAGCACATCTCCACAGCTAGTTCACAATCGAGCATCACAATCGCCAAAGGGATTTCGAAATCTTCAATGATCAGCGCGGCGAGTGCTGTGAATCAACTGATGAATGGCATGAGGCCAGCCGAAGATGAACTCCTCTCCCTGCCTCTCGACGATCTGGATCTTCTGTGCGCGAAATCAAACCCCCAGGACGTCGATCGTGCCATCGCCAAATACTCCAATTTTCTGGACAGTTTCGTGGAACGTCTGAAAGCGAACGACTACAAAAATGGCAAGGCGCCGTTGTTGTTAAACAGAGTGAACGAAATAATCAGAAAAGCGTGGGCAGTGCCGACTCATGGCCACGAATTAGGGTACAGTCTGTGTAACACCCTTCGAACAAGAGGCGGTCTTGATTTATTAATGTCCAACTGCGTGGCCAGCGACAAAGAACTGCAGTTTTCCTCGGCCAGATTACTGGAACAATGTTTAACCACGGAGAACAGGGCACACGTGGTGGAACACGGTTTGGAGAAAGTTGTGAACGTTGCCTGTGTATGCACAAAGAATGCCAACTCCGTCGACCACTCCAGAGTGGGCACGGGAATCTTGGAACACCTGTTCAAGCACAGCGAGGGGACTTGCAGCGATGTGATCAGATTAGGCGGTTTGGATGCTGTCCTATTTGAATGCAGAAAGAATGACGTTGAAACGTTAAGACACTGTGCCGGTGCCTTAGCCAATCTGTCTCTGTATGGTGGTGCAGAGAATCAGGAAGCAATGATCAAAAGGAAAGTGCCTATGTGGCTGTTTCCATTAGCTTTTCACAATGACGATAACATTAAGTACTACGCCTGCCTGGCGATCGCTGTATTAGTAGCCAATAAGGAAATAGAAGCAGCAGTGTTGAAGTCTGGTACGCTGGATCTGGTCGAGCCATTTGTGACCTCACACAATCCTTATGAATTCGCCAAGTCGAACCTAGCTCATGCACATGGTCAGAGTAAAAATTGGCTCGAGAGGTTGGTGCCAGTATTAAGTTCAAAGAGAGAGGAAGCAAGAAACTTGGCGGCTTTCCATTTTTGTATGGAGGCTGGTATCAAAAAACAGCAGGGCAACACTGAGATCTTCCGTGAGATAGGTGCCATCGAACCGTTAAAGAAAGTAGCTAGTTGCCCGAACGCGATTGCATCTAAATACGCGGCGCAGGCGTTGCGATTGATCGGAGAGGAGATCCCTCATAAACTCAGCCAACAGGTGCCACTCTGGTCTACAGAGGATGTCAGGGAGTGGGTGAAGCAAATTGGATTCGCGGAATGCGCGCAAAATTTCGTGGAAAGTAGAGTAGACGGTGATCTGTTGTTACAACTGACGGAAGAGAATCTCAAGGAAGATATTGGTCTGACAAATGGTATCAGACGGCGAAGGTTTACTAGAGAGTTGCAGAATTTGAAGAAGATGGCTGACTATAGTAGTAGAGACACGGGAAACTTGAATAGTTTTTTGCAATCTATCGGCCAGGAGTTCTCAATCTACACGTACAGTATGCTCAACGCTGGCGTTGACAAAGACTCTATCAGGAATCTGTCTGAGGATCAATTATTGACAGAGTGTGGTATCGCGAATAGTATCCATAGGCTGAGGATATTGGACGCTATTAAGAACATGCAGCACAATCAGTTGGGTTCTTCGGAGAATGAGTCACCAGACAAATCCTTGGATGTATTTGTTAGTTACAGAAGATCAAATGGATCCCAATTGGCCAGTTTGTTGAAAGTCCATTTACAACTAAGAGGTTTTTCCGTATTCATTGACGTCGAAAGGTTAGAAGCTGGTAAATTTGACAATAATCTGCTTCAAAGCATCAGACAGGCGAAACACTTCCTCCTTGTGTTAACGCCCAAGGCTTTGGAAAGGTGTATACAAGACAGTGAATGCAAAGACTGGGTTCATAGGGTAAGTTGTTGATTCAGCTTATAAGATGGAATATCTGTGGGTATTGTTAGAAAAAAAAAAAATCTAATGTGACGTTAATGGTGTTTACAGGAGATTGTAGCAGCTCTACAGTCGCAGTGTAATATAATTCCCATCATAGACAACTTCCAGTGGCCAGAGCCTGAGGAACTTCCTGAAGACATGCGAGCAGTTTGCCATTTCAATGGTGTACGATGGATCCACGATTATCAAGACGCCTGCGTAGACAAACTAGAAAGGTAAACGTGAAAGTTTATGGTGACTCATAAAAGTTTAAAAAAACACATCTATTTTACTGACGCCTCCAAAATAAAATTCTTCACTTTTAAAATAATAAATCGTTACATTTTAGAAATAACAAACTTCCTTTACTGTAAATAACTTGCTTCCTTTTTTATTATTGCGTCGTTTGCAATTTCCATCCTGAACGCGTGCTGAAGATTTTTTTCAAATAAAAATTTGATTTTCAGGTTTATGCGAGGTGAAATACCAGTCAGATCAGACATCCCGAGAAGCATCGCGCCCAAGGACGTGACGCAACCAAACACACCGAGCAATACGAACATTCGACAACCACCGAGTTATCAGCGCATGCACAGCAATGAAAGTAGAGGCAGTGATAAAGATTCGACAGGAGGGCGAGATTGACTAGAAGGCCCGCCCACAGCCATACCGAGCAGGTATCTATCCCTTTCACAGAAATGAGATTCACCCAGAGAATTAAACTCTTACTAGAATCTATACTGCAACAATTCTAACACAATTTTTTTTTTTTTTATTTCTATGCAGCCAGGATTAACAATTGCGCTAAAGACAATATCAGTCATATCTAGGTCAGTCGAGGAGATTTCATTTTTTTACGTTTATGTTTTAATCGGTGTCTCATCGGCTTGTTTCCCACGTAGTCTGCTTTTATGTTATCATTGTGTATTTTAATTTTTATTATTTACATAGCCATGAAGTGTATTTCACGTTTAAATGTATTCCATCTTAGAACGATTTCCTTGCAATACATCATTAAAATTATATTCGTATGAGTATATATTCATATCATATGAGTATTGATAATGTTAAGAAAATCATTTTAAGATATATTTAGTGATATGTGTCCAATGAAAAAACGGAGCGATGTTTGATATATGTCAACCTTCTATCTTGAAATGATAAAACTATAGGCTGCATGATTGTTGTACTCGTGACTGTATTCAAATTGTATTTATTTGACGAGTCACAAAACTAGAATCCACTACTATTTTTATTCATATTGCAGGCTTAGAAAATCGTCAAGTCCGTCCCGTTGGTTAATGGGTTTACCGCCTACGTCTCCGCGATTGAAATTCACCCATGCACAGTCTGGAGGGAGTCCAATGCCACGAAGACCTCCGCGACATCCTCCTTCTCCATCCAGCAGATCTCGTTCGTTGGAACTCCTCGATCAAGATGAAGAAAAATCGATCTCTCCTGTTAAAGAGCCAGAAGTACAGGCGAGACCAAGGTCGAGAAGCTTGGACGGCTTGTTAGATGAAGATGATATAGTGCCAGAAATGAAGACTGAAGAATTACTGAAGCCGGACAACGAGAGTAAAATTGACTCGAGGATGTTCTTGGAAACTTTAGATAAACTTTCCGACACTAAAGTAAAGGACAGTCTTTCTCAAGTTGTACCGGAAAAGGCAGAAAGTAAGGTAGAAGAAGGAACAATTGTTAAACTTCATTCTGACAAGTCTGACAATCAAAAGGCAAAGTCGAACGAGAATCAAAGTCCAATACCAGTTCCTAGACAGCGATTGAAAACAGCTGCAGAAATGAAATTGGAGCCGGTTGATATTGTAGAGCGAGAAGATGTGCAAAAGTTGTCGAGCCACGAGGTGAACAGCGACAAAGAGGGACAAAATCTACCAACTCGACCGCCCAAACCAAATCGATTCGTAAGTGTAGATACAGCGTTGTCATCTGTGATTCCGAGCCTAGAAAACGAAAAGAACTCCCAGGCTAGTTCAGAGAATATTGATCCCTGTGATAGTAACACAGAATTAAAGGAACGATTGGTGGTAACGGGAAGCGATAAGTTGACACTGCTCAAAGCAAAGAGTTGTGGCGCGGGTTTAGATTCTGACGAAAGCATTTCGTCAAACGAATACAAGTCACGGGAGCAAGGTTCCTTGCTCTCGCTTCCGACAGGAGCCGAACCGAAGCGAAAAAAGAACTTTATGGATAAATGTGTGAACAAAATGCGATCTTTCATGAGGAAATGACTTTTGTCAAGTTACGACGATACGCAAAGACTTGTTATTTAATTTAACGACAATTAATTGTAATATATATAAACATATTGGTGATCGAGCTTGATTCTAGCTGCACGACGTTTCACAACCAAATGTCATATGTACTCGCTCGTTCAAACTCTTTTCCTATTCTGTATTACAGAATCGCCTCGGTATTTCAGTATTTCCTTTTCCTTATCTTTTTTTTATCTCACAATGATGTATCGTGTAATGGATGTACATATTTAGAATGTTGGTAAAAAAGAAGGAAACGAGAAAAAAAATAATGTAAAGTTCTTCGGAAGTCAAATCATTATTAGCGTAAGTGTATACGAGTATATACGATACTTAAAAAATGTACAGCAAATAACGGAATGATCATGGAGCGTCGTCATGATAAAGTTACGGATTATTGTAGCTTTGCCTTTGTACAATGACAGGCAGCATAAAAATGTAATTAATGTTGTGCCTATTACAAAGTGTCTTCTTAGATATTCAAGATTAGAAGATATGAAATTTTTCTCAAGTATACACACACAAAAATATAAAAGGGTAGCCTGTTCTTTTCAGGTGTCTCTTATATTTCCTTATCAAATTGTATTATAGATATACATATATTATAAATACGTAAATAGGTAGTATTGTTATTTGTAATACAATATTTTTTAGTCGGTTTTTTTTAGTATACCGTAATATAATGTTCCACTTGTAACATATGTTGCGAGTGACGGCAGCTAACCCGTACGAAGTAACAGAAGAAATTTTAACGTAACTACCGGTTATATTATATTTTATTGTTTAATAAGCGTTTTTACTGTATCACGTTTAATTGATGTTATTTTACATACATATATAGAAAGTTCGAACAAAATCCGTACGAAGTGAACCTTACGAAGCTTCGATATGCACTATTCTAAGATCCTGCCTAAGAATCGAGAAATGTATATTTTACCAAAGTTTCGTAAAGTAAACATAAGAGTTTTATCAAAAGTTCTGTTTTCCATGTAATAAATTTTATTGAACAAACTATTAAAGTATAATTTTTTTATATTCTATAGTTAAATAATTATTCAATGATGTATTATCAATATATGTACAATTAATATGTATATTATTATTATTATACAACAAGAGAAAGATATTAACATTTATTAAAAATGAAAAATTATTAAATCATAATACAAATGGAACATTTGTTGTCCTTTAGTTTAAAACAATTAAAATATCTTAAATGCATTAGGGTAAAATTACTTCATCTATTTATAATATCGTCTCTTCCTCTGAGTCGTCTCATTAAAATCATATCCCGAACTTGAAGAGTCACACGATTTGCATGTTGTGTCAATAGTATACAATCCTCAAAGAACTGAACTATATAGGCTTCGGTAGCCTCTTGCAATGCTTGGAGTGCAGAGACTTGTATTCTATTGTAAAATTATATGAACTGTATATGTGCTTGTTTTCAAGATTCAAATATTTGAAACTTTACCTGTTTATTCCACTTCTAGGAAACAAGTCTACCATGATATCCTTAACTAAACGAGCGAACGGTAATTTCGGTATAAGCAAGTTTATACTTTTTCTGTAACGTCGAATTTCGCGCAAAACATGCGACTTTCTTCGAAATATGCGTTTGTCCACTAAAACGTGAGTCTAAAAAAAAAATGTAATTAATAACAACATTTTGTACGGACAACAACTAATTTATTTAAGTCGTACTGAGATTAAAAACGTTTAACATTTTTAAAACGTACTTCGGATTTCTGGCTCTGTGATGCTCGCGAATTGTTAAGTGAGCTAAAATAATAATTTCATAAGTATTTTTCACGAATATGTACTATTAAATGTTTAAAAAAACAATAGTAACGTTGACATTTCACATACAAATCTGATTATAATAACATCAGATATATTACGTGAGTAATAAAGTCTTACGCGTTTGAAAATGACAGATTCAAATTAACATTCAATATAATAATTTTCTCGAGGATTAAATTTATAAAGATTATCGTAAATGATTTCAGTTAAAATATCATTATTTAATATATTATACTCGAATTTCAGTTAAAATATCATTATTTAATATATTAATTCACGTATAATGTCATTAATCATGTAATATATATGCAAACTAACCTCATTTCACGTTTCCGGCGTACCATTTTTAATACTTAATTCTATCTAAATTGTAATGCATATATGTTTTGAATACTACTTATTATCACTTTTTACACATAGTTTACACATAATTTAAATAAAATGTTAAGTTATAAAAAACAAAAAACACAATTAGAAACAATCTCGGTTAGTGGCTCCAAAATATGATACACATATGTACATATATTTGGCGGGAATCTGAAGCAATATTCAATAGCTCATAATTAAATGAGTTTGAAGTAATAAACCAATCCAATTTGTTTGTAATACTCTATAAAATATATAAATGTATATTTTTGTTATTAACTTATGTGTTTAATAATAACATAAAAAATAGAAACAACGTATGCAGCTCCATGCGTAAATAGAAGGCAAGAACACAAATATGCAACAGGTAGTATATTTATATAAAGATAAATCAATGAAACTAAAAAATATTCAATTTCGCATAAGAAAAGTAATATTTTATCAGACTTAACAAGTATATATTTTATTATTAAAATATAATGTGATTGTATTTTATTTTTTTGTATATTAAACAAAAATATTAACAATTAATATTTTTTTATGACTTAACAGGTATTTTTTTCAAATGCGCCTTTTTTACATATTTATCTATAAATTTTATTTTACTCTTTTTCTCTATTGATTCTGTGGATGTGCTCAATAGATCTAGATCTTCAATAGATGGTAAACTAATTGTCTCTGTGATTGCTACATCTTCTTTTTTGTTATTTTCTCCTTTTATGGACAGCTTCTTTTTCGTCCATTGTAAAAATTGATTGTACTTTTTGTTATCTTTGTACATATTGTTAAATTCAGGAGGGTTTGAATTCTTTATATTAAATGTTTCTTTATTATTTTGTAATTCAAGCGTTTGTACTTCTAAAGACTCTACATGTTTTATACTTTCTTTATCTGCTTCAATTTCGTTATTCATATCTTTTTCAAGAAAAGCATTAGCATTTTCTCTTACTTTATTGGCAACTTGTACAGAGTCTTTTAATTTTTCCCAGAAATCATACAAACCAATTCTATTATAATTTAATACAAACATGTATCTTAGCTGTGGTGGTAATTTGCATGTTTCGTACAAACATGGTATGATCTTCCTTTGTTGTTTGTCTAATTAAAACAAACATTACAATATAAGATTCAAATTATATAATTTATATTATTTAATAAGTTGATATTAATGCTTACCGATACCCAATGCTTGAGCATAATTCAAAAAGAATTTATTTGCTGGACTTTTTAGAAAATTGGATGATATTATAACAATTAATCTGTTGCAACGTTCTGATATTAGAGTCATTATAGCTTCATGTTCAAATGTGACTCCAGCAATTAAGTCACGATCTTTTACACAAAGCTGAAAGATATATTTCATTTATCATTTTTTTTATACAAAATATTAGTTTTACTGTTTCACCTTCAAGTTATATTTATTTTCCAATTTGTTCAACATTTCAGTGGCCCAACTAACATCTTCATCAGCGTACAATAAAAAGGCATCATAATACTGATTTTCCAAGCCTTGTCTTAATCTATGAAGATCATCTGTTAAAAAATAATATTCTTAATAATTTTTGACTTCTTATTATACAACATACAACAGTCACTATATCTTATTACTTGCCTACAGTAAGAACTTTTTCATCAATGCCATTTGAAATTATTTCAGCTGATGTCTGAGACTTTTGCAATTGTTCTAAATATTTTTCACCATCTCCCTCTGTGATATAAAAGAAAATAATTTAGACTTAAAATAAAATATATTTAATTACGTGTTATGGTTAGTACAAACCAAGAAGTTTTAATGTATCATCTAAGATATCCCATCTTTCGATTTCTTCCAAAGCAATTTGCAAATCTTTAAGTGTAACATCTTTCTCTTTCTGCTGCCAAGTTGTTAAAATGTAAGTAGTTGGATCTGGATGTGATGTTAATAATGGCATTATTTCTCCGCCTAATTTGCAAAAATGTGCAAGACCTCGCCAATCCCTAAAAGTTAAAAAATTAATGAGCATTGTTAACTACTAGAGATCACATAGAAAAAAATGAAAGAAGTTTGTCGGATTGATAAAATGTAAATTACCTAGGTAATCCATTTTCAGAAGGTAAAATTTTCAGAGGATTTAATAATGACGAAATAGCATATTTACTTTCGATGGACAAAGCAACAAGTGGTACTGTCGATAGATCAACTGTCATTTTTTGTCATAACCTAACCTCAAATTATATGTACCAAAATTATTTTATTGGTACTATCAAGTACCTGTTTTATTCCACACACGTTAAATTCTGATAATAAAGGAAATCCGAGAACGTATTAAGAAATAAATCGAACTATTTAACATTACATTAATGTTTCTCATCACGCTGTCACTTACGACAAATAAAAACATTTTGACATATGAACCATTTATGATATATTTATCAAATAATACTTTTCATTCTGCGTATTTCACTATTTAATGTTCCATTTAATTTTTCTCGTAACTGTTAACGCAATTTTAATATAAAATATATTGCCCGTATGTTTATTTCGAAATGAATTTCTAAGAATCCACGAAACTTGGATAATTAACGAAAGTTTGACCTTCAAATAAATACTATGAAAGAAATTTATCTACATAGCAGACATTCTGTCACGTGGAATTTTATAAAAATTAAATAACTATGTGAGAATCTTTGAAAAACATTTACATATTTATTTAATGTGAAAATAGACGGAATTCAGTGTTTTGGAGAACGCAAACAGCAACAATGCAATAGTGAAACTGTGTTGTGTCTAAAGAAAAAAACATAATGAAAAATTAATAATCAATCGTTGAAACATGAAATATTTATGAGAAATAAATGATAATAATACATGTATTAATTATGTAAAAAGTTCAAACAATATATGTCAAAAAGATATATCAGTACATAAATAAGTAATAAAAAATTGAGAGTTACAAATTAATTCGTAAGTAGACCGTGACGGCGCTTCTGGCGCTAGTAATTGTCACTTTTCCATTGACCGCCGTGTGAATTTGAGCGAATATTTCGCGGTGCTTATTCGTGAATATAATGATGTTCTAATTGTTGCTCGTAAAATATGTCAATTGATTGTACACGAAAATATCACGTCATATTTAAATAAGGTATGATATCTCTATATTCTTTTTTTCTTTTTTCTTTTTTCTTTAACAACTGACATCCATCTCGAAGAGGTTAACTTTCCATTTGTCATTTTTTTGACGTCGTGATATCCGTTTACACATAAAATTCATGTTTTAACGAGTCTCATTTTTATGTATAAAAATAATAGATCATACTTTTATGTTTGTTAACGAATGTCAGACATTCATCATAATTATTGCGTATTTCGCTTAAGTGCATGCGCAATTCAAGTTTCGATTTCGAGTTAACTTCTCGATTATGGTCTTTGAATTTTGAATGCAATTACGAATGTACCTTGTTTATGCGAGAATTATTCTAAAACTAAATACTTACTATAAATATGTAAAAATTGAGAAATAATTGTTTAAAATTGATTTAAAATTAGAATAATGTTGATAGCTATTATGCAATGTATTATGAATTCTGTATTTTATAAAAAAATTTTGTCTGCGATGTTTCGTGTATGATTATTCATGTGCTGTTACCATTGTACTAATATTTTATTAAAACATATCAATGCATAGTTACATTTTTAAATTTTTATTTTCTTACATCTGTCAGAGAGTTTCCACCGAATTTTATTAACTCATCATTTTCATGTTTCAGTGTTATATAACAGTGAGTGCATATATGAAAGATGACCGAACCAAAACCATCAGGAATAAGACCACCCTCAAAAATTGGTCGACCATGCAGTAATTTACCACCAAGACCAGCAGTTCCACCATCACCTCCAAGATTGTCAATGAGTGAGTCTTTGAACTTATCTATTACACTATATATGCATGTTTTGATAAGATTATTATTTTATCCATCGTTTTCTTAGTTTAAATGTCCAATGTACTGTGTCACTTATATGTAAGACATTATTTAATTTGAAGAAAATTTTTAAATATTACAAAAACATTATAATTTGATTGTACACAAATGACTCTGTGAGCAGATTACAGGAAGTTACTTGATAAGGTATAATATAATATTTAAGTATAATTATACTTAATAAAGATAATATTATCACATGAGATAACATCTGATTGCAAAAGTCTCTTGAACTTTATATCATTATAATGTGATATAATTTATCTATATCACTCAAAATACAAACGTCATTCTAATCTTGTCAATATTCTTTGTAAATAGGAGAAGAGAAATCAATGTAAATATTTGTATTTATAGTTTATATTAGAAATATAATAAACTGTAAAATTGAAGTATGAATAACAAAACGTCGAATGTGGTTCATATACAGCATGCGTATATATCAATTGAAGAAACGATATAAATAAAGGGTTATAACAGTATGAAACTCAACGAGCCCCCGTTAATTCCCCACGCCACGTAAACGAGTACGCCCACAAGACCCTGAGACGAACGTGAACGAATACTTTTACAAGCCCGAGCTCGCGAACTTCTCACAAGTCGTTCTTCCACCTCTGAACGCAACGCATCTCGTCCGAGCGATCTGGTAAATATACCGATTTCTCATTAACAAATGCTATAATCATTATCGAATATTATGATATTATGAACGCTTTGTCTTATCGGAAAGATCAGTTGAAACAACAATAAGTGAATTCAATTTCATTTGGTATTATTAACTGAACAATGGACCATTCGTTAATTTGCTTCTCTCAATTAATTTAATTGTGTTTTGATAAATGTTTTCTTTAAATTTTTAATGGATTCTTTGTTAAGATTTGTTAAGATTTCGTTTGTTGTTTTTCACTTATTTCAGAAGCTTTTTAAATTTTCTTCTGAAAATTGTAGAGAATACTTAAGAAATATTTTATTTCATATTTTAAAGTCATATTTGAATCAATTAGCTATTGAAGTGCAAAATGCTTTATCTTTGTAGATAGTGTAGATCACCAAGTGTTCATTTTCTCAATCAATCTATTAAATATCATACATCTTCAATTTTATACATGTTTCTTATTTACATGTAAATTATTATACTCATAGATCTACTTTAGAACTTGTAGATCTTTCAATCTTTATATTGTCAAGTAATTTCTTCAAGACTCAGCTTCTCCAACTATGAATCTATTTCAAACATCATCATAATCTTTACAACCCTTTAATATCTTATGCAACACCCCATTCGTGCAAGTACAAATTCCTTTAAAGAGACTGTCAAAATCTTTCTTACAAGGGCATCTATTGATCATCAAAGATTAAACCTTGATCTTTTTCTAGAATTAGCATTACGAGATGCAAGATCCAGATAGTGTATTTGATTATTCACGATGCGCAGAGCGGAAAGAGACGTTAGCCGCGTACAAAAGCGCTTGGTCTCGCATCGAGGGCAGCTATCTTGCCTTATTGGTTCATCTAGTGGCTCCAGTTGTATCACGGTTAGGAAGGGACTCACGGCGCGTGCAGTCGGTGCAATCATTGTCGCATGACGCATATTGCGTTATGCAATTCCCATGTATTTATTGTACGCTCAATTTCCAGTCGTGTGTTTCATCTTTCCTCCCACGTGCTCGCCACGCTTTCCATTTCGGACAGGAATTTTCACGGCGTCCACCTTGCACCCATGATCGGTCGTGCGCGTAGCGCCCCTCTGGGCTCGGGTTTCGCAATGCGATAGGAAAGCTGAAGGTAACAATGTCAATTTTCAAATTGATATGGAAATATAGACGTGGATATGATTTCCCGATATTTGATATTCGTCATTAGGAAAATTCTTCATAAGGAGGAGGTAGAAAAAGTAATGGAGATATAGAACGGCTGATTTCTCTTTATATTAAGAACTTAAGGAAGTGAAATTAGTTCAGTGAGAATTACTTTAGAGAAAAAAAATTGATTTCTGGATATTAAAATATATAGTGATTGATTTCTCTTTATTGGAAACCCAGAGAACCGAATTTGGATAGAAGAACAATTTTTTAAATACTAGAATTTTAGAAACTGTATTTTCTGTATATTATCTTAAATTATTTTTCGTCACTTTTCAATTTCGTAGTACTGCAATTTATTTTAAATTAATTTTATTATTTAAAGATATTGGTAGTTCAAATGTTAACAGTTGATCCTTCCATCGATAATCGTATCAAAACTTCATTATCTTTAATGTAAATCATCCAGAATAATGCATATATCCGTTACTTAATGTCTCTTTCTATTTATGGTTTACACTGATGAATATTCATAAAATTCTAGAGTTGCAAACATATCATACAAATGTTTACACGTGTTTCATCAATCCTTTCATGGGTCATTCTAAATAGGTGACGATCTTTCGTTCTGACGTAATCATGATTTCATAGTGTTCAACTACATTGTGTGACACTGTCAACTAAATATGGTAGAAGGGACTAAGAATGTTTGTTTTTTAGGTTTCTTTGATATTTACATCGTCAATGACAACCGGTTTTGAGATTGATCCACAAATTTCACTTATTGACTTGCTGGCGCCACTGACGTAATACAATGACTCGCGTGTGTGTACATTATCTTCTTTAATGGCTAGACATTATTTAATTGTTAATTGAATCTAAAATATTATTTTCTTCATTTGGCCCAATGTTTTCTTAAATAATTTGAATATATTTAAAATTTAGATGAATCTTATTGAATAGAATTGGATTTTTGAGTTGAAAATTCAAACTTTTAGAAAAATTTCAAATTTTTTAAATTCCCAACCAGAGTAATTGATATATTCAATAGAGTATACGAGAAAAATTTGATACATCAGCGAGTGACTCGTTGAGCGTGATTGAAAATCGAATCTGTCACAGAGATTGCCAAGATCGCGTTACATATGATGTTCATTAGATTAGATTCCAGGAACAAATTGCTACCTATCGATCGTAGTAGTAATTGAATCAGTACTACTATTAACCTTGTTTACATATGGATCGTCCACATTCGTGCGGAACGGAAGTATCTTGTATTGTATGACTACTGCTTGTACGGGTTTGATTACAAGACGTACCACGTGTCAGGCGTTAAGGTGTTTGACACTATACGAAGTTTATTTTGGTAACTATATCTACCATATTTGTCTTTAAAAATAGATTAGAGTAAGACCACAGCTTTATATAGCAAAGTTTCATTATGCAAGATTTATTTGAACTGAATTGGTTGTTGGACTTACATCGTTTCTTTTCTGCACTTTTTTTATCTTAATGACTCACGTGTGACGACTCAAAGCGTTAGATAATGATGCATAGATCTTTATAAATATTTGGAAAGTAGAACTGCGTTGTAGTTTCTGTGATCTTTTTTTTTCAAGGATTGGTCAGTTTCTGATATAATGGTTTGAATTTGAGTTATCATTTGCAACACAATAACGTTACAACTATGCAATAATTCTAATTATCTATCAATTGTTGGTGACTATGAATCATTTATTCGTATTATTTTTTTCTGAGTTCCATAATATTTCCGACAAATTATTTACAACGGAAAAGATTCAATTATTTACAATTCAAAAGATCTCTACAAATCTTACACTTCCATTTTTTATTATTATTTATTTATTTCATTAATTGCAAAATTATTTTTTTCATATTTTTTTATCACACAGAAAATGATATTATTCTTTTATATTGCTAATTACAAATTTTCAAATATTTTGTTCGAAACATCTCATATGGAGAATCATCTTTAATCACTGTCGCGTATGCACAACCCAACGTTCGATCATTTTGTTCTAATCGCAAATCGATCTCGTCGAACAGAGACTTCTACCCACGCGATCGACCTACTACCATCGGCTCGCCCACAGTTTGCTCATGAATATTTAATTAAATCAGGAATCGCGATATTTTTCTTTGGTTTTTTTACTGGAAGAAACCGCATGCTTCGAGATAATACGCTCGACTTACGCTGTAATTAAATTACTGTCGAAAGAGTTATGACATTTCTTATTTCGTCCTTTCTTCTGTTATTGATTAAATAATTTAAATTGAATCAAAAAGTAAAACTGCTTCTTCAAAAAATAGGAAAAGAAGAATATTTTGTAAATTTTCAGATATCAAAACGAGATTGAGACAGCAAGTACTGCTCTAGAATCTGTAATACGTTATTATAATGAAAGAATAATATTCAAGCACTTAACATATCTTAAATACAATGTTTATAGCATTATTATTGATCGATTTGATTCGAATGTATGTTGATCCCTCTTTTATGTAACTCTGCGCTTAATAACTTTGCCCATGAGGAAATGAACTTCCTCTCTTACGTATCAGCCAGTTGCAATTAAAAATCATATTACGATTTGTATGTGATGCGTAACGCATGATTACAAGATAAGAATCTTAATCTTCCACCACAGTATGTAATGTCGTCCACTATGTGTCCATTTAGTATTCTTCCTTTTTTTTTTAAATTGTGTCTTCAATCGCGGCGTTCGACTGTTCAGCAAGGTTGAAGACGAAACTCAGTTAAGTTTGTTTGTCCTGGAAGAGCATGCTTTTTATTTCGTTTGATTTGCATTGTTTTGCGTTGTTTTGCATGACCACAGATCAGATGGATCATCTCTGGGAAACGCACGGCCGTCGATTAAGCGAGGCTGGCCTGCGCAGAGGATCAGGTAGGTGCTTTCTCTCTTTTCTTTCTTTTTAGTTCTTTATGTTTCCCCTTTTTCTTTTGTTATAGAGGATGCAAAAGTAATCGCCCAAATTTTTGAAGATTTAAATGATAAGGTGTTATTATTATGCTGCATTCTTTCGATCAAATCGTACTTATCGTAACTCTTATTGTTTAAGTTTCAAGAGAGGGTAATTATTTTAAAAAATCATTGCTTAAACTATTTAATTATTGATATAATCATTGAGCTTTTGTTAAAGTATTCAGTTTTGTTAAAACAAAAACATCATTCAGCTATGAAAATTCGAGAAACGTAGCAGAATTAATAAGTATTGAAATTATATTTTTTATTTTATTATTTTTTTATATTACCATAGACATGTAATCTCTGATCGTTTGATCATTAATTTTTATTACAAAGTATTGTAGGTTTTCGTTATGGTATTAGTACGAAGAATACGAGAAAAAATTATCGATCGCATTGCAGAAAAAAATGCAGTGAATTCCCTACAACTTGATCCCTGCAATAGAATTTCTGTTATCTTGGCGTTCATTCAGAAACTGTGATCTTCACAGTATTTTAATCAACACCTGAAATTCTTTTAAATCTATTTATAGCTACAAATTGGGTGATTACCCTGGCATCTCTCTATGATTGTACTTTTTCTGTATATTGTTTCGTGATATTCATTTCTTGTAGTTCGTAGCTTTTGCTGCACGTATGCCTGTAATGTTGCCTGATTAACTTAATGAATAAAGCAGTCAGTATCGACATACACATTTAGAAAAAGAATATTTCATTAACAGGAATTTTAATTTCGAACACTCACTTATTAAAATGCAGCAGTTTATTTTTTTCCAGAATAGTATCTTTCTTCCTGAAAAAATTGAAAATAAAACAAAGAATTCCACAAAGAAGATAAATTCGACGAGGTTTCCTTTCTTTCTATGATAATAAGGAAAAGCTCGAGATTATCCTCTCAACGAGATTATCCTCTCTTTTAAAATAGGAAATTTGAAGAAAAATGAAAGAGCGAAAAACTTAAATTAGAAGATCCCGAAAACAACCAATTAGAAGTTCGAACCAAAAATTCCAACAAAGCAGAAAACTTAGTAGCGCAATTAAACACGTTTATATGTAATTCCATTCCGATTAGATAACAGCGTGGTCCTGACGGAGGACACGGACAGTTTCATAATAGGAGATCGAGTATGGGTCGGTGGTACAAAACCAGGCGCTATTGCCTATATCGGCGAAACTAAATTTGCCCCTGGAGATTGGGCTGGCGTAGTGCTGGACGAACCCATTGGTAAGCCCTAATCTTCGAAGAGGAAATGGTTTACGAACGAAATTTAACGACTAAGTGGACACTTCAGGCAAGAACGATGGATCTGTAGCTGGGTCTCGATACTTCCAATGCGAGCCAAAGCGAGGGATCTTTTCTCGATTGACCAGACTGACCAGAGAACCGTTGATTGATGTCACTGAAACGTCGCCAATACAAAAGACACCTACGTCACCACCTGAAAGCCTCAGCAAATCCATGTCCCCGTCTCTGAGTAAGGATCGTTGCAAGAGATACTACCCTCGTTCGTAGTGTGCTTGAACTTTCTGTCTAAGAACGTCAAGAATGGGAGTTGCGCAAGAGGAATTTGAACGAATTTGTTCTTTTCGTTTTATTTTCTTCTCCCCTTCTTTAGGTCTCTCCTTTTGACAGAGTAGTAGAATAGAAAGCTGTTGTTTGCTGTTCGAGAATTTTGTAGGTTTAAGATGTATATTGTAGAGTATTGTATAAACTATAGATTAGATAAACTGCACAAGTTCTGACTACTAAATTAAATTTAAAATTTCGATTTACAAAATCAAACGTGCATGTGGATCTTTTAGTTGGTATATTTCTTTTACAAAAATCTTGAGCTTACCCACTACATTTAAAATTATTTAACTGTTAACTATGTAGCTGTGCCATTTCTTGACGTCAGATTTATTATTATAAAATCCTTTTTTATTACCTGATCATTAAGTACCAAAATATGAAATAATTTAAATGTAAAGTAAGTTGCATAATTAACGAAACATAACTAAAGTATAAATTGTTATTTTGGCAAGATAGTTTATCATAACGCTGTAAGGCATGTTAATTTTTTCTTTCATAAAATTTATATTAAATTTTTGGACAGACATGAAGCAAAGGATGGGCAAAATTTGTGCAGCAATATTTCATCATCCTTGATTCAGGATAGTTTATGTAAAGTTTAAGTTCCTGCAAAATTCTCTGTAAAATTGTTTTTGCTTTTCTGAATGGAACATTCAGTTGCATGCTGTGTAGCTTAAAGTCACATTATGTAGACTGTTTTATTGTTGTACCTAACATGTAGCACGTTGTGTAATATTTGGTTTGTAGCGTCACAACCTAGACAGTTTAAATTTCTCTGAAAGAGATATTGTATATATTGTTTCATTATGCATCGTAGTGTAGTCTACGTTTTCTAAATGTTTGTTTATTTATCCACACTTCGTGTTTCCTGCGTTTAATAAATAAATTTGGATACTGCTTCCTCACTTTCTTATCATCGATCAAACTATAAATATTGTAAACATTTGTAGCACATTCTTGTGTTAAATTAACCCTCAAAATTAACTCTGAAATTCTCATTTATTATTTCTTTAAAAAACTTCTCAATATTTTTAATTAAATTTCCAGTAGAATTAATCTTGAATTTCTTTTTTTTTTTTTTAATTATTGACTCTTTGTCCTTTAGAGTCTTTGAATTGAAACACGAATATATTATATTTTAATAACAATATCCAAATTATTAATCACGGTAAAATTAAAAATATTTTATGTTTAAAAATTTCCATTAGCGTAAATTTTTATAAATCTCCTTTTTAACGAAGTTATTTTGCGTAATCTTATCTCAATGTTTCACGCACGTACCTGCTCCGAAAAAATTAATTTACTATAAAAAAAAAACTTATTGTAACTCGTCACGCAGACGCATCAACGACGAGTATATCGTCCATGGTGTCGCAGAAGGATCTCAGGATAGGTGACAGGGTGATAGTATCATCCAGTCAAGGCAGCAAAACCGGTGTCCTGAGATACATCGGTACCACAGAATTTGCACTCGGCGAATGGTGTGGCGTGGAATTGGATGAGCCGGTTGGAAAGAACGACGGCTCCGTCAACGATAAGAGGTCTGCATCAATTATCAAAATTTATAGTCCGGATCAAAGATCTCGATCGCTCAAGATCTCTTCCTCCGCCGTTCGCTCCTCCCCACAGAAGAACTTTAGACTTCTCAGGTCCTTTCATTACGTTTGAGATTTTTTCAAGTTTTTATTATTTCTTTTTCTATATTCTTGTTACTTTGTCATTACGTAAAACAAAGGAACAGTCTCTAATTCAGTTCACAATAGAACACAGATATCTGCAACGTGGGAATATTGTTTTGTTCGATTCCGCAACGTCGAATTAATTAACGTGACTCGATCACAACCAGTAGCTGTATTTATAACCTTGATCTCATACAGAAGATGTAAACGGATAACGATGACAGCCTTGAGACTTCTTACCAGTGTTCTTTCTTACTCTAAAAAAAAAATTGAAAAAAGATCAAGCTAAGTTTTCATTAATCTCATTAATTATATAACAAAATAATGAGTCATATTAACAACGTTGCTTGGGAAATTAATTCGAACTGTTTAAGAAAAAAAAAAAAAATGTAAAGACATCAATTAGCTTCTACTTTTCTCTGCTTTGCTAACCAGTTTAGCGTTCATTCAGGTACTTCGAGTGTCGACCTAAATACGGGCTGTTCGCACCCGCGCACAAGGTCAGCCGGTCGCCGTCCAGCAAAAGGTCATCATGCATAGTGCACAAGCCAACTGGCGCCGCCCTGAACATGTCCCTGAGGAAGACTGGTTCCAGAGAATCATTGGCCTCGGTGTCGAGCATCATCAGCACTACCCCGAGCACAGTGAGCAGGGCTAGTGTCAGCGCCGCGAGGGTAAGATTCACCGTGCCAGAGTGAGGAGGATCGCCTACAGCTTGTATCTTCTCTCCAGAACGCAGATTCCTGACTGTCCAATCTGTTTGACACTTCGTTTGAACAATCAGAGAAAGATAGATTAGTCATTTGTGAAATTGGAAGACTGCAGATTTTTATGCATTTAAAGGCATGAAATAAGCAGATAACATATTAGTCTGTATGTTAGTAATGCACTAAAGTTACTAACTTACTAAACTTAGGGTCATACGTCGTTTTGTATGTATTTGTTAAAATCATTAGTAATGTTTATTTTGGTACCAAATCTGTATCTTGAGATCTAAAATATTTGGAAAATAAATGATTCTCTGATTGTTCTAAGGAATACAACAAACGCGTTTCTCTTAATTTATATGAATAAAGCATCACCTCTTCTGTTAGACTGCTTTAAAACGCGTTTGCGAGTGAAACTGCGCGTTGTTAGCTTGTTAGTCCAATAGTAACGTTGTTACATAGATTGACATAGATATACACATATATGTGTGCGTGCGCGTGTGTGATTAAAGTGCAAATGAATTAAAGTTGTTATCGATGTTGCTGTTCTTGTTAATAACATTATCCATTGTTAGATATTAGTTTAAATCAAACTTAATTCATGATCCAAAGAGATGTTCAGTATTCCTAATGTTTGGATGGATTTAATTTTTATCGACTGCTTTAAAAAGTCATGTGATCGTACAGTATTCTTTTCACAAAATCTTTATATACTTTTCTTTTATCAAGAAAAAATAATATATATTTATTTATTGGAAGAGGAAGTAAGTAAGAATTGTGCAGTTTAACTGTATGGCTGTTGCATGATATACTTTTATTTTTTTGTTGCATCCAAAATTCTAGCGGCCTGGTTTGCGCATCTCGACACCTGCACGAATCACCCTGCAGGTGAGATTATGATCTAACATTTATTTGACCATTAATTACCATTCCCTTGTTTAATTAGGAATGTAATAAATGATATTCTTCAAACACTCTACACAACAGCAAGAGATTAACAAACATATTGTATTTGCATAAATTCAAAAATAATCTGTATGATTTGAAAGCCAAGGTTTGCCATATTAATTCACTTAGAATATCATTACGGATGTTAAAAATTCGTTAGTGCGTTATCGCTAGTTGTACAGTAGATAATAAGTAGAAAAGTACTCTGATATGTAATGTCAATAAAATCATCCGTCCATTCCTCTTAATCTCCTTACACCTATCTAAATATGTACCTAGATGGGTATCTCTTTTGTAAATTAATTTTTTTTTTTATTTATTTATTTAACTGGACGAAAATAATTTATGTTAACAGTATTGTAAAATTTATTTGCCTGCCATTTATTATGCAAGTCGTATTTATTTAATTAAATGTCATCAGAGCAAATGTGTAATAAATAATTCAACCAATTCAATTTACACGCTTTTGAAATTCGTGCTGAGAATAAAGTATTCAATGTATTTATTGTTGATGATGTAGAGATGAATATATGTATTTAAGTTGCAAATTTTGCACTAGGATAACACTACGCGGCTCGCATATTTATCGAGCAAACTTAGTTTGTATGCTTTTCTTGCATTTATTAAAAACCGGTTCTTCTGTAACATAAGAACGACAAAAATCTAACATAAAGAACGTAGTATGAATAGAACAAACATGGTCTTTGTATAAGTATATATAGACGCATGTTTTGATGGCAATAATTAAATATTTACTTTCATTAAGATCAATGTAGGAAGTAGTATTATGATATAAATTCATATAATGTTGTTCGTTTGTTCTTGAACAATGTGTATTGTAATGCTGCAATGAGAAATCCTTACAATAGAACATTCCGAATAAATATTCAAACAATATTTGCAATTTTTTCTTACACATTCTTACGCATTTTTCATCTCCATCATTTTTAGGAAACATTAAAGGAGAAACAGCAAGAAATCGAGATTCTGCGGAAAGAACGAGATTTAGAACGTGAACGAATTACGAAAGCCGCAAATCAAGCAGATCAAGCAGAACAGTCGCTTATTTCAATAACAAAAGAATATGAGCAGGTTGTGATATTATCACGCATCATTTATACAGTCGTTTAATTTTATGATGATATTCAAAGAGTAATTTTAATTTTAGTATCGAGAGAAAATGCAAAAAACTGTTACTGAAGTGGAGGTTGCGTTTTCAAAATTACTCGAGGAGAAAAATGCACTTGCTCTGCAACTGGAGGAAGAGAAAAGGAAGTGCGAAGATCTTCTGTTTCGTTTTGAAGAAGAGTCGGTTAACAAGGATGATATTCAGGTACACATCATAATTGTATAACTTTTATTCCAGATATGTTAAGAGACATATCAATTTGATATAAAATATGTTGTAAGGTAAGTGTGAACATTTATAAGAAGAATTTGAAAAATAAGAGTTTTTTTAAACAATAAAACAGGAAGTAAAATAAAAGAATATATACATGGTTTTTATATTTTTTCTTACTTCACTTTGTTTTGTCAAGTTTCTAATTCTGTTGCAAGATTAATTATAGATCAATTGTTCACAAAAATTACAAAGAATTATAGAATATTAAAATTAGGGACTAGATGCTTGCCCTACAATTGAAAGCTTATATGCAAAATGGTGATGGGTAAAGCTATAGCATATGTAACTTAATTTAAAAGACATAAAATTCTCCAAAATAATCATTCATAAGCAATAGTTACAACTGCATTTTAAAAAGATAATTAACCAAAAATAAAAGATTTTATACGGTATATGACAGTATCTAGGCTGTGGGTTAACGTAAAAACCTTATCGTTTCTTTTCAGAAAGAGAGAAGTGAGCAATGTGTGAGTATCCGATGGCAGCCATATGGGATAGAGGAAGGGTTCATGATGCTGTATTTCTGCACCGCTTCTCTTATCGTCACTATAGTCATGTCGTTTAGTATTTCATTGCAAATTTGTGCAAAAAACTAAATGATGTCATAGTATCTCTTCAATGCTTTCTCGATCAATTAATTCATAATTTTGATTAACATTAAATATTAGAATAATTACAGTAATTGTACTATCTATTGGTGCTCATGAATTAATTAGAATATATAAAACTAAAAAGAAACATAAAAAAGAATGAAAATATTACCAATTGAAGAAATTGAATTTGTGTTATATAAAGAATATATTTAATTGTTACGTATTTGTAACAAATGTAATAGTTGTTACATGTAATTTGTTAGAGAGGTGCGGGATTAACAAGCTTTACAGTGCACTGCAAACATAATTGCTGTCTATTTCCAATATCGCTTTTTTCACACTAAAGTGCTTTATATATGAATCAATTATTAATATATAATATATAATCAAGTCGTCGTATGAAAAATTTAAAAATCTATTTATTTATTTATTTTTTTGTTTATTTATTTTGTTAATTTATTTATTTATTACTTTATTGTTTATTTATTATTTATTTATTTTACATTTTTATTTATCTCATTACGTCAAATTTGTATATTTTTGATTTGGTTATATTACACACAGTTGTATATTATACACATATATTTATTATATACATAATTGTTTATACACATAGTTGTATATTAAAAAAATGATATTCTTGTATTTTATTGCATTTTCGCCTAATTCAATTTCGTCGGTAAAAAACTTATATTGTTAATTAATGTATGTATTTAAACTGATTTATAATAATATTAAACAAGTACATTTGTGGTTAGGTGATAAATACTGTAAATGAAACTAAGATCAAAGATCTCGAGAAGCAATTGCTGGAAGAAAGAGAACGTGTTGCTCAACTTGAACATGATAGCATCAAATTATTCGAAACGGAAGAAGAATTGGCACGTCTTCGCAATGAAGCTTCTAATGCTGCTGCTCAAGAAAAACGTCAACTGGAAGGTACTTTAGGAAAAAATATTTTATCACATATTACTTTACAGTTCAATCACAGCTTATTTTAATCATCACACACATTAATCACAGATTAATCACACATTAATTTAGACTTACAGAATCGTAATAAAATTTTGGAAGAAAGTAGAAATAATCTTGAGAATGAGGTGCAAGAGAAAAGAATACTTATGGAGCAATACGCAACTCGAATAGAAGAATTGGAGTCAAAATTGAATGAAAATCAGCATGAAACTGCAACTCATAAAGAATCAGAAACTAGTTTACGAACAGAAATAGAACGTGCAACGAAAGATTTGCAAAAAAAGAATACGTTGATAGAAAATATGAAAAAAGAATTCGAACAGAGTACAAATACTTTGAAAGAACAGTTACAAAAAGCTACAGAAACGATAGAAAATATTAAAAAAGAAAGTACGAGCGAAAAGGAATTGTTGATGTCTAAGTATGAAAAGATAGTTGAAGAGAAAGAAAGTCTTCTGAAAGCAAAAACGCAAGAATTAGAGCTACAATCAAAGAAACAATTAGAAGTACAAAATGTTGCGTTGGAGAATCTTAAGACTGAGAATATGAAACAAATTAATAAACTTTCAGAATCTTTCAATGAACAGTTGAACATGAAAGATTCGAAAATTAAAGAAGTTTTTAATCAACTCGATCAGAAAATATCTGAGACTGAAAAACTGATGGCTGAATTATCTGTGCAAATAAATATAAGTAAGAAAAAAGATGAAGAATTATCCGCCGCTTTAAAGCAACTCGAAGGTATGTTAACAATACGAGACATTCAAATATTAATTTAAAACATTTGTAATTTATTAATTTACAGAGTTAAATGAAAAGCTCAAGTTAATGGAAGAAAGGAATAGTTTGCTTTCTAAGCAAATTCAGGAGTATCAAACAATGACTGAAGATAATTTTAAAGTAGTCCAGGAAAAGCAGAAATTGGTAAGTACTTTTCTTTATAAGTATTACGTTCTTAATAATAATAAATGTTTTGCTACTTTAGGAGCATGATATCGCTTCTTTAATTGCTACCGAGGCTGATTCTTCAGCACAATTAAAAAAATTAAGCGAAGAATTAAAAGTAAAAGAAAAAGAATTATCAGAACTTCGTTCAACAACTGCGGCTGAAATAGAAGAATTAACTAAACGTTATCAGGATCAAATTGAAAAGAAAGCAAAATGTATAGAAGAAGCAAATGCTTATATATCTCAAAAATCTCTATTACTCGATAAATTAGAAAATGATGTCCGAGAATTGAAATCGATTCTTGCCAATAAAGATGAAGAAATAAAAAATCTCACGCAAAAGACTTTAGGTAATATATAAATATTAAATTTAATTGTAATAATTATATCATTGAATTAAGTTTATTATTCTATCTATATTTCAGAACTGCAAAACGCACTAACTTTGTCAGAACAAGCTAAAACGAATCTGGAGACTGAATTCTGTGGACTTCAAAGTAATATAGAACAATTAAATCAACAAATTGCTGGTACAGAAAATAAATTATCCCAAATCACTTCCCAAAAGGAAAAATTGGTTAGTATTACTCTAATAGAGTTTAAAAGATATAATTATTAGATATAAAATATGTAGTTATTCAATTTATGTTTAGGAAGCTGATATTACAAATTTAATAAGCACTTCTACTAATTCATCGGAGCAACTTATGAAATATAATGAGGATTTACGAGTGAAAGAAAAAGAACTTGCTGAATTTAAGGATAAAATATTCAAAAATGAAACTATGCTCAAATTATTAGAATCAAAGTTGAATAACACAGAGACAGAATTAAATAAAGCTAACACACAAATTCAAGAGCAACATACAGAATTAGAAAATAGAAAATCTGAATTAGAAAAGGAGAAGAAATTGAATACTGAGTTATCTGGTAAAATAAAGGGATTTGAAACAGAAAATATAGAACTTCAAAAACAAATAAAAGAAAATGATCATATTAAAGAAGAACTTAAAGAAAAAAACCAGGAATCATTGAATCTTTCAAGTGAATTAAACAATAATAAAGAAGAAATTCTTAATCTACAATATCAATGTGAAGCTTTAAAAAATTCACATAAAGAAGAGATATCTTCTCTTCAGAAAATGATAAATAATTTAAAAACAGAACTAACTACTTCTCAAGAGGAAACAAAGGTTTTGCAAAAGATAAAATCCAAGTTAGAAGCAGATCAAAGTGCTAATCGTTGGTCAATTGAAGAATTGACAGAAAAGCTGGAAGCTGAAGCAACAATTCGTACGAAATTAGAATCATTAATAACAGAAAAAGATTCCAGTCTGAAAAAATTACAAGAGAAATATGAAAATTTACAAAGAACGAACGAAACTTTGATAACTAGTAAAGAAGCTACTGACAAAAATCTTATAACGTCATTAGACAGTATGTCCAATGAAGTACAAGAATTAAAAAATAAATTAGATGTTACTATGAACACGATTAAAATCAAAGAATATGTTCTTACTCAAATGAAAAAAGAAGCTGAAGAAACTGAAGCACAAATTTTAAAACTTAATAACACTGTTTCTTCTATGCAAAAAGAACAAACAAATAAAGTGGTCGAAATGAAAAAATTACAAGAGATAATATCAGAAAAGGAAAAAGAAATATCTAACAATACGAAAACAAAAATTTCTTTAGAAAATAATCTAAAATCTCTAGAATTGAAATTAGAGGAAAATGTAAAAACTTTAGAATCACATTTAAAGACTGTACAAAATGAATTGGATGTAAAAAATGATATACTTCGAGAATCAGAACATATTATAAAAGAATTAAAAAGCTCCAAAGAAGAATCTGTAATGAAATTACAAAGTACTTTAGAATGTGAAATGAAAGCTAAGCAAACTGAACTTGAATCTGCAATGCAGAAAAATACTGAATTACAAAAACAGCAACAATTGCTCCAAGATACTGTAGAGAAACAAATTAATGATTTGAATAACAAAGAAATAACGATCAATAAATTAACAGCACAAATTAAAGCTTTAGAAGATGCACAAATGGAAAAGTTAAATAATGAGCAGATGCAAAATAAGGAAGTTAAACTCATTCAAAGTAAACTAAATGAAGTGATTAAAGAAAATAGAAATTTACTTGAGAATAAGGAATCTTTTGAAAGATTGCTTACAGAACAAGAACAGAAAACTGAAATGTTGACAAATACCATAAAAATGAAAGAAAAAGAAACTGAAAAAAATATTCAAAATTTGGTAGAAAAATTGAACATTATGTCCACGGAATCTGCACAATTAAAAGAAGCACAAAATAATTTGTAAGTATAAAAAATATAATTTTAAACTTTTTCTAATACTACTATGTACTACTTTGCACATTTATATCGACTAAATATTTTAGGGAAAGAGAAAATAAACAAATTACTGCTAAATTGGCGGAAGCAACAAATCAATTAAAACTAACTCGTGAAAACATAAAGAATAATTACGATGTAAGTTTTTAACTTTGAATTTAATATAAGTTCTCTACAAATGAGTATATATATATATATGTATATATATATAAACTGTAATTTATTACAGACAGTTGGAGATGATATAAAACAACATATAGGTAAAATTTGTTTTAAATTAATTAATTTTCGTTATAATTCTTATATTATGAAATTAAATTATTAATTTTAGTTGATAAAGATATTGACATCTTAAAATTAAAAGAGGAATATGAAACAGCGAAGAGTCAAATAGATTTCTTAAATTCTGTAATAGTGGACATGCAACGTAAAAATGAAGCTTTACTATGCAAAGTTGAAGTTCTTGAAATGGGAGTACCCGCCAACGAAGCTGATGACTATACAAAGTTCGTAGAATTGAACTTTTAGATGAAGTTTTAAATGAAGATATGTTACAACAATTATGTAATATTTATTAATTATCTCTAGAACCACATTAGAAAAACGAATGGCTGCGCCACGTATGTTCTGTGATATTTGTGATCAATTCGATTTGCACGAAACCGAGGATTGTCCACGACAAGCTCAAGATTTTCTAGATACAGAAAAGGTTGTAAAACCTCCGAAAAAAACGCCGGTGGAAAGACCATACTGCGAAAACTGTGAAAGTAAGAATTTATTTTTCAAAGTTTTGCGAATTGTAATTTTCTTTACATTTGTTTGTAATATTATCTCTCCTAGGAAGAAAACCAACCGTTTAAAGTTCTCTTCTAAAGTTTTTAAATGAACAAATATTTTAATATTGACTAATACAATGTTTTTATTTTAAGTAATCCTGTTGAACATTTCATACTAATCCGTTTAACAATTTCTCGCATTTCTATTCGATTCCAATTTTACAATTGTTTTACCTGTTTTGCAGTGTTTGGACACGATACTCGTGATTGCGATGATGCTGAAACCTTTTAATGGCGTGTTGTCATTTGTTGACCTATATTATTGCTTTTTAAAGATACAAAAGAAAAGACCTGTTAAGATTTTTGCAGAGTATATTTTTATATGAAAGAATTTAAATGCTACAGTTATGTGCATGTCTTCCTGCATAGGGATATGCGTGTCCATCCAAAATACATCGATAATTCGATGAGAAATTTGTGCTCCTTGTGTTAAATTCATGGTTTAAAAGTTATATATGTTCATCAAAATGTTTTTGTGTGTATATTTGTTGTGCTTCCATATCATTGTTAAAGTACAAGGCCATATATCAGTTCTATTACAAAAGTTATGACTTAAGTACATTGCTAAATTATATTGTAGAATGGCATATTCTATTTGCATAATGACAGTTTAACGCGTACGAGACTTTGAATGAAGTCAAATGTAATTATGTATATACTAGTTATTTATGTCAACTTCTAAATGTATTTAATAATTTATTTAGTGTTTAAAAATGTCATACATTTAATGATAGTTCCTTTAATGAATGAATTCAATGAATGAGCCATTAGGATTAGTCCAAGGAATTTCTTACACAATTTCTCAAAACTTATATTGACATGATTGGTAGTACACTTTTTCTGAAAAAATATTCATATTTCCTGCATAATGAAAGTAAGTATTTATTGTTTTGTGTATATGTTTTGTTTTTGTTGTACAAAAACCTTTGTACAAAATGTTTCAGCAGAATTGTACTACTATAACTTACCTTTGTCTTGCCTTATAACTTATGCTATAATACAGGGTTGATATCTTGTCTCGAGTTTGAATCTTGTCTCAAACTGTATATTTAATAAAATAGAACTAAGCTTTGTAGTTAAAAATGAATAAAATTGTAAGAGACTGATTTTAGTATTTTGCATAAACTTATTTAAATGAAATAACAGCAATTCATTTTGAAACAATAAAAATGATTTTTTATTGTTTCCTATTTTTTGAGAGAAAAGTTAATTTAAAATAAAGAATAAAATTCTTTTTCAAATTTTTATTTACTTATTCCTGCGTACAAATGCAAGTAACTTTTGATGTAATAAATCAGGTATCTTAGTAATCCAAAAAGTTGACAATATATATCTTATTTACATATTTTCTTAATATCTAAAATCAATATCAAAAATAACTTATAATTTAATCTAATCCTTCCTTCTTCTCTTTAATAGCTTCCTAAAATATTATATATACAATATTATAAGCGGATAACAATTTGTAATACATATATATATTAAATCTTTACCTTGAAACGTTCTTCAAATAATGAAAGTTCTGCTATGAGATCTGTAATAGCATGCATAAATGCTTCGTGTGGCGTATAGTCCGACGTAGTTTGAATTCTAATCACAAATTTGTGTTCTAACGGATGTGGAACTTTGTATCCAGCGAACAAAACTTGAGGATCCTTCAGTAACTGACTATTAAATAATAGTACAGATCACTATAATGTACTATGGTATATTCTAAAAATTGCATTTATTTTCATAAGATTGCAAAAAACTGCACTTACTTGCGGATCATGTTTCCTAGGGTATGATCTTCCTTATTAACAGTAAAAATTGCAGCATTGGGAACTTTAGTGTCTTGTTCTTTAATTATTCTATAAATAAAACAAAAATCATACATATCTCATTTTGACGAAATTAGATAACTAGTTTACAATACATACTTTTTCTCTCCTTCGTATAAAAGGAATGATTCAAATGTCGGAGGCGCATTCATATTGCAATCTGATTATATTTAGCGTCAAACTGTTGTCGAAGATCTTTTCTTCTTTTTTTTTTTTACAAAATTTAATTATTAATACAAAATTACGGCAATAATATAAGTACAATTCACAAACTAAAAGCTAATAACCATTGCTATGTTATAGATGGGATTATAATTACATCTAAAGTTACATTGTAACTGCAGCGCTCTCTACATTGGCAACGTCATTTTGTATATCTTTAATTCAACAGGAACAATTCTCAATACAAAAAGAAAAAAATGTAATGACAATAAGTAGTGCTTTCTTGCTTTGATTGAAATTTTTGTATTTCAAAAAAATTTCAAGTATTTCTCTTTAATGTGAATGAGACGCAAAATGTCGACAGTTAGCGCCCCTGCGAGCCTCCATCTGATTGTCATGTCGTTCATGATCAGTCGGCTAAGAAGCAGGTCTCGTTCTGCCTTCGCCGGAGCCGCAAAATAGTTGTCAAAATGGCGGGCGAAGGTTCTGCAAGTGCTAATCCAAATTGTGAAGTCGTGCGTGGACAAACGTTTGAGGTTGGTCCACGATACACGAATTTATCCTACATGGGCGAGGGTGCCTACGGGATGGTTGTGTAAGTGTCTTCGAGTCAATTTCTCCTGTTATTTCCGAGAACATTTGGCCGTGTATTGACTAGCTGACAGGCCGAAAGATAAACAATGAGAAACATAGTCACCGAGTGAATTACCGATTTCACGGCGAGATTTCGTTCCGCAATGTGTACGAAAGATTTTGATTTTATCCGGACACCGTGTGCAGCTGCTACTAAGTGTTATTCATCGTAATGTATCATTGCCTTTTGGCGCCAGTTTTAAACACGGTTGTCACACCCTTTCAAACCCTTGTCCACTTGCGTGTTAATGTTGCGACTTCCTTGTTCCCGTCGCTTATCTCTCGCTTATCGGTCTTATCATTGTACCGTTAGCAAAATCACAATCACATCCAACATTTTCGCAGAAATGGCCAATTTCTGTGTGGAAAAATCTCGAAATTTTTTTTTTCTTGAGAATTTTTCTAATTTATTTTTTCAAGTCGTTTCAAGCTAGTTCTCACTTTTTTTCATTTTGTTTCATTACTTGCTTAATTGAAGTCATATTTTATTTTCATACCTTGGAGTTGCAAGTTGTAATTTTGTAACTTGTAATTGAATTTAAGCATATGTTGTAAATTTTCAAAAAGCAGGAGACTTTCTAATATTGTAAAATTATTTCTTGTAATTTGGTTTCGAATTAGAAGATGCAAGTATTATGTATATACGTATATTAAAGTGTGCTGGTTTCCTTTGTTAATGATGTCACTGTTTTATATACATGATGTGATAAATTTTTAATGAAGAAAATAAAAATTTTAAATAACTTTTTAAATACCTTGGAACTTTTTTTTACAGATCTGCTTATGATAATGTAACAAAAACAAAGGTAGCCATTAAAAAAATTTCACCCTTTGAGCATCAGACATATAGTCAAAGAACATTAAGAGAAATAAAAATTTTGACTAGGTTTAAGCATGAAAATGTGAGTAATTTGTTACACAAAACTGTTCTACGTATATATTCATTTTACATTTTCTTTTTGTAGATAATAGATATAAGGGATATATTAAGGGCACCTACTATAGAACAAATGAAAGATGTATATATTGTTCAGTGTCTAATGGAAACTGATCTCTATAAACTTCTCAAAACACAGGTCAGCACAGCTAATGATTACGATTGAAATTATTTCAAGAAACATTAATGTATTTAAATTTTATATATTAATTTCAGGCTATTAGTAATGATCACATATGCTATTTTCTTTACCAAATATTAAGAGGATTAAAGTACATTCACTCTGCAAATGTATTACACAGAGACTTGAAACCAAGCAACTTGCTATTAAATACCACATGTGACCTTAAAATCTGTGATTTTGGTTTAGCCAGAGTTGCTGATCCAGAGCATAATCACGCTGGTTTTCTTACTGAATATGTAGCAACAAGATGGTATAGAGCTCCAGAAATAATGCTTAATTCCAAGGTAATTAAGTAATGAAATATTTACTGTAAAGAGAATGTAACAGAATGTTAAATCTCATTTAATTCTCTTTTTTGCAGGGTTATACAAAGTCTATAGATATTTGGTCAGTTGGTTGCATTCTTGCAGAAATGCTTTCAAGAAGAGCAATATTTCCTGGCAAACACTACTTAGATCAACTGAACCATATATTGGGAGTTCTTGGATCGCCATCCCCTGAAGATCTTGAATGCATCATAAATGAAAAAGTACTAAAACTAAAGTTTCTTTATATATTCTTCAATGCTTTATTTTATTCACTGAAGAAGTAAGTATTAACATTGTTAAATAATTGTGAAATGTTATTTTAGGCACGAAATTATCTTCAATCATTACCATATAAACCAAAGGTTCCATGGACAAGTTTATTCCCAAATGCTGATCTCCGAGCTTTGGATTTATTAGATAAAATGTTAACATTTAATCCTAACAAACGAATTGTTGTGGAGGATGCACTTGCACATCCTTATTTAGAGCAATATTATGATCCAGCTGACGAAGTACATATCTTTTACTATTGGACATATACAATATACAAATAACAAAGATAAATTTCATAATATACCAATTTTTAGCCGGTTGCAGAAGAACCTTTTAAATTTGACATGGAGTTAGATGATCTTCCAAAAGAAGTATTAAAACAATATATCTTTGAAGAAACTCTGTTATTCCAAAGGAATCGTCAAGAGAACGCTATGTAGTCTACTGGTATTTATCTTTTTCTTTTTTAATTATTAATTTTGAATATTATAAGAAACAGTAAATGATCAATATCTTATGTTAAAACGAGCAATAATGTTTCAGCTGCGATGAGCCTGTAGAGCGGCCAAGAAAAGGGCGAAGATGTGACGTCAGAGAAGTGTACTTCTTTTACAGTTTATGATTCAAGTAAAAAAGAAAAAAAAAGATAGAAAAAACAGAATAAAACAAAACTTTTATGAAGATGTTTTACCGAAGCATGGATTAAAAGTCGAATTACATACAGAGATGAGTTTGAAAAAACGAGCAAAGGGAGCGGTAAATGAGGTAAAAAAATAAACAGACCGCAATGTCCGTGCGTATACTTGTACATTCGCATGTCTTTACCGGAGAAACAAAAAAAACAAAAATACAGTTTTTTTTTTTGTTACAATTGAATGCATAATATTAATTTGTACAATAACTTTTATTTATCCCGAATTATATATAGGTAATGCTAGTTGACGATTTATTGTTAATCACCGTATCATACACATTGTCTGTGATTTAATTGCCGAACGAGTGACGTGGTCGATGTAATGTACGAGATACTCTGAGCCACGTAATACGGCGACCGATAAAATGAATGTAGAGAGAAAAAGAGGGGGAAAGGGGAGAGTGAGAATGAGAGAAAATGAGATGAGAATAAGAGAGAACTTGTAATTGTGTGCCTGTTCGTAACTAACGTGCAAACACATACGTATGCATCACGTGTGTATATAAACACACAATTTCGAATAGCAATTAAATTCACTGAAGTATTTATCGATAGCTTATTAATATTATCTTTTTTCCATTCTCACGTATGATCTTATATATATTAAGATCATATATATATAATAGGTTTTTATTTATCAGACCATATGTTCTTCTGTTATAGTGTATCCATGATTGCTACTGTTGTTGATATTACTGATTTTTGTATGTTTGAATGAATGTGCATTTATGCATAGTGATTTAAGAACTTTTGTTGTAATACCTGTGACAGATATGATTACTGTTACTATTTTGTTTCTAGAGCTGTTTTATTTGTATTGCTAATAGATTTCTTACATATTTTCTTTTATTATAATTTTTTTCTCATCGATAAGTCTTTGTTACATCTTACAGCTGTGGGTACTTTTGCTCTTGTTTCTAATTTTGTTGCTATATAGTAATATTGCATGAGGGTTTTATTTATTTGATTTGTTCACATCATATATTGCCTCGATTATTCAACCTCAGTGATTGACAGTTATTCTATCAGAGCACTTACTGCTGAATTAAAGTATCTTGCATTTCATTATATTCTGATTTCTACTATTCTATTTGGATATTCCAATAGATATTCTGCTATTTACTAATTTATTAGTATGAGCAATAGTACCAATTTGCTCCAATTGGTCACTTCCAATGGTAACTGTAGAAATCCTCAGCGGCACTTTCTCAAAACATTTTTTTTATTCTTAAATATATTTTCCTTTTGGTCTCCTTCTGTGACATGCAGGAATTACATAGAATATACTTTTCTTTTGGGTTCACAGGAGGGTATTAAACACATATTAGGCTTCATTCAGAGACTTGAGAGTCCAGAAATTAAACTGAAAAGAATTTAAGTATAATGATGATTATAAACTGAGCCAACTTAAACTTGTTATGTATTTTCTATCAAATATCTAATTGATTACAAAAGTTTGAATGAATTGGAATTCCTATTATCTCAGTAAGGATATTGATCTAGACTTCAATGGCTGTATCAAAAAGTTTATTGTGAATATCATTTATGAAGTCAAATACTCCTCTTCTTTTCTGCTTCTGAAATATTTTCTATATAGATTACTTTATACATCCAAAAATCTTTTAGATCAATTTATTCCAAATTTTTCCATTTTAAAACTTCAATAAGATAGAGATATGATAGAATCGAATGACTGATCCCTACGTCAAATATATCACTCATGAATCATTGTATTTAATAAGGAATTCTCGTTGTGTCGTCTGTCTTATTATTATTTTCTATACTTTCCTCTTAGAGTGACCAAGACATAAACTAGTTTTAAAGCATTTAATAGTTTATTTGGCATACTACACACACATGTGTATTGTTTTATATTATTTTTTATATTGTGTGTTGTATTGCGGTTTTATTTTATTAATGAATATATATGGTTAATATGGTGTTACATCAATGACCGATATTATGAATGTTGTGTTTCCATATCGCTTTTATTTCTACAGCTGATGATGATGATGATTATTATTATTATTAGTAGTAGTAGTAGTAGTATTAATATTATATAATTTTCAGTGTCATTATTATAGTAGTTACCTCGCAGAAATTCTCTTCTGCCTCTACTAAATTTGGTTTGTAAATGAGCAAGAAAAAGCGAGAAAGACAAAAACGAGAGGAAACGAATGAAACAATGAATGAATGCATGCATACATGAGAAAGAGCAAATGAAAGAGTGAAAAAGAGAGTGCAATGCTGAAGAAAAAGTTTGATTCATAATTAATTGTATTCGATGCAGCTTCCAGTTCTTCTAAGCGGTTTAATTGCAGCTTGTTTCACGATCTACAGGTATTATTACACTGATACTGCCATTTTTGCGACGGAGCGTCTGTTTGAATGTGGAACTTTTCCATTTTTTACATTTCCAATCTTTTTACACTTTGTAACGTATCGTTGGTTTCTCTTTTGATTTCTTTTATTATTAACAATTTATCTTGAGGAAGAGTCGCATGTCGTTCACAAATAACTTAAATTACGCCTCGCTTTTTTTGTACGTTCTTCTTTAATTTAAAAAGCAGTACATTATCCGTTGAATTCATTTTTCTGGATTCCTCCGGTTTCGATTCGCGTTTCTCTTTTCGCTCTAAATGCATATATTTATTCGCATATATAGATTTTTGTTATATGTGATATATATTTTTAGTTAAAATATCTTCCCTAAAGACGCGACGAAGAAGCAAAATTGTGGTGTGATGACTAGATTGCAGATTTTTATGCATTTAAGGTAATTTAAATATGTATGCACATAATAAAATGAGTACAATGCTCAAATTGTAATATTTAGCAGGTGAGACGAATTCCTGCTTAGATTCCAGTTTCTTTTTTAGTTAGTTATACTCGTAAAATATCATTTTATTGCATAAATATCCGCAGTCAATGACAACATAAAAACAAATTCGAGCGATGTCGAGATGTAAGTAAGATACGAACAATTCACTTCGTCGTTTAGTTTCCTTTCTCTCAAAAAATTAGAAGATCAAAGAGAACTCGTGTTCTATGAGACGAGTATGTTTCATCGTTTTCCAATGACAATCAGATGATTTTCAAGGTGGCGAGGACACGCTTGGAATACTTATTTAAAAAAAGAAAAAAAAAGAAGAACGAATGCTATTCTTGTCTTCGAAATCAAAGACGAAATCAAAGACGAGAAAGTAAACGGAATGGTTAAAGTCTTGTTAAGTAAATGGAAGAAAGAGAGAATGCAAGCGAGAATGAGACACGAAGAAGGCGATAGAAAAGTTGAATATAAAAATAGGGCGCAAAACGAACGATCCAGAGTGTGAAACGCTATTTACCTCCCTCGACTATCAGATCTCACGTTCTTCGATATAATCTAATAAAATAATTCTCCATTAATAAACACGTGTCGATAGTATGTTGTATATTCGTAAAAAATAATTCATTCGAGAGAAAGAGAGAGAGAGAAAGTAAGAGAGAAAGGCGTCGATGCGTTTGCTTCCCTTAAATTAAGAAAAGTTATATCTGTGGAAAAATAACATGAACGCTTCGCTGCCTTCAGTTTCGGGTATCCTTTTCACGATTCAACTATACTCGAAAAGAAAAAAAAAAAGAGAGGAAGAATGTTGTATTACTCCCTACGAGTGTCCTTTTCCATTTCTCAGCTTACTTTGTGCTTAACAGAACTTATGAAGGATTTATCGGATTATCGATTCAGCCTTGTCGCTGCTTATATCCGGAACGTTGTGAAAAATAACAATCCATCGAGGAAGAATTTAACATTGCATCGCAATCAAATTTTTCGAACTGTCCGTTTATTTTTAATACTTGTAACTCGGAATTCTCAAACAGACTTGAAATTCTTCGCATAAAAACGAATAATGAATAATCTGAATTGGAAGCTTCAATGAATAATTAATGGAGTAATAACAAGAATGACTGTTTCCTGTAACTGCTTCTCCTTTTTTTCTTAATAACTATATCTTGGAATCCAACAGGTTGCTTTCATTTATATTTATATCAGTAGCAAGATGCTATCCTCCTGTTTAATTATAAAGTGACATTAAAATCAGAAAACCAGCAGAAAATGTATTTACTATCTTATTCTCCTGCGATCTTCATATTCAGTGTTCAAAAGTGTTCAATGTTCAATGTTGAATGTTTGGTGAGTCATTGTACGTTTCAAACAAGGATTTAATGCGATATCTCTTTACAACCTCGCGACCTTGTGACTGCAATTACGACGTCGTTGACGTCGTATGAATTTTTAAACGGTGATTTCACCGATGTAAATTGGCAATCAGTCGATTACATGTCCCTTTCCACGCTGTGAAAATTCCTTTCATGCGTTGCTATTGCGCACGAACGAGAAATCTCGAAGAGGACACTCGTTCATTGAAACATGTATGCCGTTCTTATCAAATCCTCAGTAGTGAACTACTTTACTTCGTGCTCGCGACACGCCCGACGATACTGGGAATTTATTTAATTTCACTCTCCGATGAATTCGCTATGTGTCGAACACACGAGTTTCTCTAGAATTGCCAATATAATTCATTAAAGGTATCTCCGCGTGTTTCGAGCACGAGTTCATTCACTCAAGGGCGATACAGAAAAGAAATCGTCTGAGCGATGTCTGCGAAAAACTAAACTTCTTGTTCACGTTTTCATATTCTGCCTCCCTTAATGAATTGTGCAATAAATTTCTAAAAAACAAAACATCGTTTATCGACATTTCTAAAAAGGTGACAAAAGGAAGAAATCGGCACGGAAAAAAATATAACGTTCCCTTGAAGTTTCATTAATTTCTTATAAAAGAAAAAAAAAGGATACAAATTAAAGAATGATTCATATACATATAATCTTTCCTCCCTCGTATACATTTCGATTTTATCTTTGAAGCTTAAATATTAAAAAAAGCGAAAAAAAAGAGAAAAAAAAATACCTTTGAATATTATACGCGTGAAGCTGAATTTTGAACGACGTTTATATATGTCTGAATCTTTCTGCGTCTACAGTTGCTATGTGTCCGAATTTCGTAACCTAATCTATGTATGTATTTAAGACATTAATTCAAAGTCTCCAAAAAGTAGTTGCGACCGTCGAACGATTAGCAAACCGCGAGATGTTTGTCGAATAATTTTCACGAGCTGCCTCGAGAGACCGAGGGGACATTGTAACGAGTTGGCTGGTTGACCATGACGATATCGGTGTTCCAAATTCTTTTTCACTTGAGAATTGATTTAAAAAAAAAAAAGAAAATTACAAAAAAAAAGTAGAAAAAACTTGCAAGTCAGAATTTGAGAAATTATCGACGTCGAGAAGTTGACTTGTAAGTTCTCTCAAGTTTTCAATACGAGATAAGACGAATCTTCTAAAATCTCTCCGTTTGTTTGTAAAACTAAGAAGAATGAGATCAGTATCAATGTCAAGTATTAAAAAATATATTAAAGAAGGAAAGTTGCAAGACACTTAAGTTTCATACAGCTTTGAGTTCGTGTTCGTTCTCTTCTCGATATATACATATATGAAATTCGATATTTAATTAAAACGACCGATGAACGCAAGAAATATTGTACATTTGCTGTAACCGTGTGTCAAGTATTGTACAAAACCTTGTACAAACGTACAAATTTCACGGAATTAATTAGAGCTATTGATAAGGATCTTCCATCAAACGTACAACGTTGTTGTTGTCGAATATTCTTAAGAGTCAAGAATTCATGTCATGATGACTGCTGATGTAATCGAAAAGATATTATTAAAAATGAAAAAAAAAAAAAGAAGAAAAAGAAATTTAGTAACATTGGAACACCATTATCGCGAAGAAAGAGGCACAGAGGATGCAAGTGGAATGCGAGCAACGATAGATTGTAGCGTTTAATATACATTGATAGAATTATTATCAATATCATCAGGCCTAATATACTTAAACGTTGCGTGTATTTGTTGTTGTTGCCGATTCATATCTTATATATCTGAATATTAAAAAAATATTTCGTCTATGGATTTTAAATGTTATACGTCATTTATGAGAAAACAAAAAGAACAAAAAAAGAAAAAGAAAAAAGAAAAGTGAAGCAAAAGACGAAGAAAAATTAAAAAAAGAGTACGTAAAGGAATACAAAGAAAGCGAAAATGGCGTTTATCGATTGGCTTATAACAAAAGAGAAAGCATTAATTAAAAAATACATCAACAGTTTTTATGTAGGATAGAAGAAAGAGATCCTCGATATCTTGCACGATCGTCTTTTAGCAAACGAGATTGATATTTCTGATTCTGAAGTAAACAGGGAGAAACGAATAATTACATTAGTTGGGGAAAAAAACCTAGTTCACAAGTCTAGTAGATCTTATACTTGATGAAACATATAAAAATGTAAATATAATCTTAGATAAATTCAAATCACGATTAGTAAATGTAGTTATATCAAATGGTTTTCACGTGATTTCAGATGAATAAGTTAGAAGAAGTTTAAAAAGCGCGTATTATTGGCGTCAAAAATATCGCATCTCGTTTGTTAATGCATTAAATTACCTCGTGCCTCCAAGTTGCATTCATAGAATCTATCATTCTCAATTTAGTCATTTATAAGATATTTAACTTTTATTTTCTTTTATATTTTTTATTTAATACATTAAGTGCCATGTCGATCAATAAAAATATCAATAAAAAGTGCTAGGTGCTTAATGTGTTAATAAATGACAGTAGAATATTCTTTGAAACATTAAACAGTACAAAAAGTCAGATTAAATTAATGTAGAGAATCAAAGTGACGGGTAAAAATCTATGAATGCAGCTAAAAGAATATTCCGATAATCCACTGTGTTCTTCGAACGATAAATCTTTTTTTTTTTTTCTTATTTTTCTTTCTCGAATTACTTCAGCCGAATATTTCTCCGAATAATTGTTATTTGTGTAAATGATAAATATATATGTACTGAAATCATAATTACCGATTATTGTATTTTAAAATGACTATTCAAAGTATTATTGTGCTAATATAAAGGCGGCTTTATTGGTCAATTATTCGGAATCGATGTCACAATTATTCTTATCCCTATTTCTTCCAAATTCAAATAGAATTTATATCGTTCTGTTTATTTTATATATTTTTTACATCTCGTTGAAAAATTGCAGATAAGGGCCATTTTTCACAACTATCGTTATCGAAATTGCATTTTCTTTTCCTTTAATGTTCACATCTAAAAAATCACAGATCTCGAAATATTTCATTAATTATTACATATGTAAGGAAAATACATATTTTAAATGCTCCGCGTGTATACAATATTAGTCTCGTACAATTTTATTTTTATTTACAACCGTATTGAGTATTTTCCTTCATTCGTCACTGGCTTTCTCAATTCATAATTACCAAAGTTTCAAAACAAAAACAATCGTGAAACATTACTCTATATCGCTTCGATGTATAATTTATTAAATATTAAATATTCGTTTGCAGAATTTTCTTTTTTGTACAATAAGGTATAAATTTATTTTTCTCTTAATTATGAAGTATCCGAAAATATCTTTTTTTTCCAATTATAATTACAAAATACAAAAGTCTCAATTGTGCGAACGAATATTTAAAAATACGTTCTATTTTTCTGAGTACTGATTGTATTAATGAAAAAACTGTGTTTTTTATTATTATCTATACTAGATAATATTTATATACAATTCAGGAAGCACCCATTACCCGTTCATTTGTATTTTGTCTCATTTTAAGAATAGGAAGATGATACTACATTACCAACATGTACAAAATGCTAACATTAATCGTGTTAAAAGATCAATGTTCATATTTATAATTGAGTAATATGAGTAAAAAATATGGGAGATTTTATACTTATAAATATATATATATATATATATATATATATAGCATATATTCTCTTAGAACATTTATACTTAAACATAAAAGTTTAAACTCTTACACTTTCAGATGCCTGAGCTTTTCTGGCAGTGCAAGACATATAGCCAATTAAGATTAAAAATATATATTATTTCGAATTTATTATCCCATGATTCAACTATTTACGAATGGAGTCTTTTATAAATGAATATTTTTGTGATAAAAATTCAATTTTTATATATTATAAGTTAAACGAAATTGTAACAGATTCGGCGTAATGAGCGCGTTTTCGATTCTTTTATATATCAATTATCAAATTTACACCATGTTATACTCTTTCCCCGAAGCCCAACAGTACAATCGTAGAACACCAAAAACATTTCACATTTTTATGACAATTCATTCGACCATTATTCTGTTTCACTACCTTCTGCATATTTGTCATTTTTTACTTCTATCCTTAAAGGAGAGCGACCTCTTGTATGATTTCCGATTCGAGATCGAAGATCGCCTTTTAATGTACTCCTGAGGTCTCGTATTCTTGATTGCCTTTAAAATATTACATGTTACTTTCAAGTGTTATTCATATAAATAGAATATAAAATTTTTTCAATTCTTACCTGTCCTTGATAGAATTATCAATAACTTCGCTTTTTACATTGTTTAGTCTCGCCCACACTGTAGAAGCAACACGAGGTTTATGTTGAACTACTTTTATCACACTGCCCTTAGGTCCTTGAACTTCTTTCGCTGATTTGTCACTATCCTCATCGCTATAGTCTTCATCTTCATCTTCCTCTTCTCGTTCCTCTTCATCAGACGCTTGCCATTTACCCTCTTCCTTTTCCTGGCTTTCATTATCTTCAATTATTTCACCATCTTCTTCCTGTACAACATAAAACTCAAACTATTTTAAGATTTTTGTTACAACACTTAAGTATAATATGATATTAAATTTTTGATAACTACCTCTGAATCGTTAAGCTTTAATGAATTTGATTTCGTTGCATTTGTATTTGTTACAACTACTTGAATTGCGTCACGGAACTGCGTTCCTTTCTTCGATATACCGAGTCTGGATCGTAAATCATTACCTCTAGTTAGGTTGTTTAACATCGTCTGCAAATGTATTGTAATGACTAAATAAATTCTATCATTGTAGGGGTTTCAGTTAGCAGAATTTACTGACTTGTCGAAGTTTCGCGCGTCGTTTGTGTATTTTTTCTTCTTCATCGTCTGCATGCATTCGCATCCGTAACACTTTACTTCTTTTACACCATTCGTCTTCGCTATCACTGCTCGAACTACTCCGTTGTTTTTCAGTGTACGTAGTTTCTTTTGGAGGATATTTTATCCCTAATCTTTCCTTCACACTGCGACCGTGATCTTTAGGTTCATTTTTAGTGCCAAACTCACTTTCTATAGCATCATTAAGTCCCCAACTTTCTGACAATGCACCCCAAGGGTTCTTTGCGTGTTTTCTATCTTTAACATCATCTTGCGGTTCTTCTTTGAATTTTCTTTTATTTTGTCTAATTTGTTTATACATTCGTTTTCGAGACTCGGTCAGAATTCCTTTAATACCTATAAAAAAAAATTTAATATTATTTAGTTATTCAGTATTTGGATAAAACATATAATATTTTTATAATGTTTATTTGTAGCAGTTTGTAATAATACCTCCGAAATTTGGATTTCCATATTTTTTATAATATTCGCTCATTTTCTCTGCATTAGGCTGCTTTTTATCAGTTCTAGTAGCAAATCTAAGAAATATTGCTTTAGATTTAGGATAATCTATCCCCTTCCTCCACAAACCAGGAGGTAATGGGCAATTAATATCCTTGATACTTATATAATCTTCATCTGTTTCCTTTGTGATTTCATTATCTTCATCCATTTCAATAGTACAATCGTCATTAGTTACATTATTCTCTTCATCAGGATTATCGTCAAGTGACTTTGTAATTTTCTGCTTTTCTAAACTCACTATTTTTTTCGATAATCCCAACATAGCTCTAGCTGCTGATACATTGTCTAACCAGACAACATTACCTATATTGTAAATAAAGAATAAGAAATCATAAATAATTTAATGTTTTTTTTTTAATTTGTATAATTCATGAATTAAACTTATTCCTACATGAAACATCATTGATCCATTCGATAGACGCTGGGGCATAATCTTCAAAATATTTAAAAACATCTTTGGTACTCATCTCTTCTGTTCCTCTCATATGTATTACATTCAGTCTGATATTTTTCGTATTTTCACTATCTTCCACAATGCCCATACTAAAAATTAAAATAATTTATATTATACATATATATCTAGATTATTGAATTATTTTACATTGTTCGCCAAGCTAATATTTATTATTATTTTTACCTAGAATATAAATCTTGCTCTTGGTTTGATAAACTATTTTTTAATTTTTCTGTTAGCCCAAAGCGTTTGGCTCTCTCTTCCATTTTCAATTTTTCTTCTTTACTGAAGATATCTATACCAGTCATAAAAGTACCGCCACGATTTTCATAACGACTATCTAACTGTACCTGATTGGATAAAATATAATATATTAATTTCCAATTTCATGATTTATCATATGCATAATATTCTTGTAGCTCAATATTATAAAATGATTCTCTAGTTAAAGCAAGAAAACAACGAACTAAATACATATATAAATATACATATTATGTATGTTCATGCCTTATTTATTATGAAAATTGAAATCACAATAACAATGAGAAAATTCATAAAACTTGCACATCGATCACGTAAATTGATCATTTTTAATGTTTCTTTACCTCTGGTACTTGCATATTATTTGAATTAAATGTTTTTACATCGGTCTGTTCAGAATCAACATTCTTTACATCATCAGTAACTGGGATCATTTCCACCTCCATAAGTTCACCTCCTAGCTCATCCATTTTAAATAGTGATCCAATATCTTTTCAAAAAATCCAAAGCATTCATGAAATATGGATTATCAAAGTATCTATTTATGACATACAACACCAAGAAGAAATAACACGATAGGTTATGATACACAGCTCTGACTACATAAATATTGAGGTTACATATCCTATAGTTTTCAATGACGCAGGCGCTGCCATTATTCTAGCGGGAAAATCAAATTATCAACATTAGAATCTTAAATACTAGTAACCCTAAGATATACTAATCCTTTTATCGCGGAGTCCAATAAAATGGTGAAGTAAGAACATTTGTAATCTAGTTTATTATTGTACTTTATCGAATCCATATCTATATCTCTACAAACAGTATTAATGTCATAAGTTTATTCTTATGCTTGCACGTGTATCGCTAATTTACATTGTGAAAGATGATCACAGAAAAAATAACAACACAAACTGTTATTTAACAGGTAGAAATTGCGCGTCAATATCGGAAAATATCTGATAATACACACAGTGTTAAATTTAAATTTAAACAAGATCTCTAACCGCTAAATATAATCTCTAATCGATCGAACGTCGATCAATGATCCATTTAACTTCACCAGTATTTTTTCTTCTAAATTCCGGACTGGCCTGTAGACAGTATTATTTTTATCAATGCAAAGTTATACGCACAAGATTTCTTGGCAAGTAGTTGAGATGTGTGTTTCTAAATAATTTAATTTTACAATCTACGCACACAGCAATCTATGACATAATATACGATAAATTAAAATTAATTAAGATTAATTAAGATTAATAGGCTTATTTAGATCAGTTGGATTAGTAGAGTAGATTTAGAATAGGCTTTTTAAGATTAATAAGCTTATTAATTAAGATTAATAGTGTTAAAATGATTTAATCTAAAACTATATTATTTGAAAATTCTTTAATTTTCAGTTAAAACGCTATCTTGACATGTTCTATTCAATCTTTCCTTCGATATATACTTTAATTGTCTCCAATTATTTGAGTCTGTAGTTGTAAATTTTGAATGAAATTTCATTGATGATTTTTATTGTCATGAAAAGACTCCGAAACTACCTAATATTTGGTTTCGAAGAACTTATATATACTAGTGATAAATTAAGAAGCAATCGCTTCTATTGACACAGTTTGTTACTAACGTCGGTTTAACGCGGACGCATGATCGCGTCGAGCGAAGAACTTTTACTCTTCTTCCGTGATTCCAGGAGAATCGTTTGAATCTTCATATAATTGTGGATCATTGACATCAGTGATTTTTATTATAGTTTTATTATTTTAGGAAATTAACTTTCTTCTGTGAAGAGAATTCAATATGCCTGAAAATGGAATGCAGATGACCGAGGTGGTAAGTGATTAAAAAAACGGAGTTTGATGATTATTCTTTTTTTTTTTTATAACTGATTGTTTGAAACTTTTATAATAAAAAAACTTCTATTAACTCGAGCGTCAATTGTATAAAAAATTTAATGTGGTATGTGTATTAGTTTCTGGAATATCCAATTAGACAATTCCAAACTTTAATGATGGATTAAAAGTGTGCAACACAACTTTACATTTTTAATACTTTGTATTCCAATTTAGAATTAGTATTAAATATTCTTATATAAAAAAGCTTAAAATAAAACATAATATATTAATTAATTTAAATTATACTAACATTATGATAGTTGCTTTCGTAAAGACATTTTCAAAAATTAAAAATATTTTCAATTGGTAAAAGTACACCCTATGATTTCTATTTTCCGGAGAATGCTTATATGATCAGAATAACATCAATGTTTCTCATTGTCTGAACATATTAACACTATCATATTGTGTAATACAATTTAAAATACAATATTATTACACTTTTTACATCTAATGGTGATAATTGAAATACCGCTAGATATATGTAGATTACAAAAATTTTCTGTATAAATGTATTTTTCTCTTTTATATAGATGATTGAGAAACACTGCGTGTAATATTAAACGTAAACTTGATAGTGAACTTCAATGGTCGTGTTATTGAAAAAGGACAGTATTGATATATATATATGTATATTTAGATTCTAATGGAGCCTTAAGAACACTGGTTATGTCTTGGATCTACTAAACCGTGATTACAAATTCAAGATTGCGAGATACATTTCATTTTGCCAGTGAAAAATGTAAATCTCTGAAATTGCGTTATATTACATTTTCTGGAAAATAATTGAAGTAATTAATTATTGATAATCAACAGTAATTAAAATAATTAAAATAGTTAAAATAATTAAAAAATTTAAATAGCGATAGAATATCTAAACGGCAAAATAAAAAATTAATTAAAAAATATTTAAAATATTTACATGAAAAAGTTCTTTTCCTTTAATTTAATTATCTTCTTCTTAATTAATCCTCTTAACGAGCACGATGATACAATTATTCCTGTCCAGTTGGTTTTCCAACATAATTACGTTCCCGAGTTTTTTTATTATTACACAAATACACTACGTACTTAATGCGACCATGCTGGTCGTACGTTCCAAGTTTTACTTATTTTTTACAAAAAACAAAAATTATGATTTCATTAAAAATTCCTTGTTAGAAAGAAAAGAAAAAGAAGATAAATCATAATAGCATTGCAAAATCTAAAAAAGTTTAAGAACAATCTGTCAGAATTAATAATCTATGCGATTTCAAATATTTTCTAAAATAAAGTAATTGTTATTATGTACTGTCTATTTTTATTATTTCAGAATATAGAGAATTTCACACCGTCGAATACTAAAAGTCGATCAGAGAACGAAAGAAATACGAATCTCACTTATGGCATCGACGACATCCCGCCATGGTACCTTTGCTTATTTATGGCTTTACAGGTACTTTTATAAATTAATCATGGAATATTTCTTATAGGAAAAGAACTATTTATATACTTTGTTCAATCTCAAAGAAATTTGCAATTAATTTAATCTCTATCTATTTGGTTTACAACATAAATAAAAAGAAATTTTTTTTTCTTTCAAAAAATTCCACGAAATACAAATCCTTTTTCTGGGTTATAGAACAATGTAGGTATAAATCAAAGCTACTCATATTTCTCGCAAATATTTGAGATAAGTATGACAAAATTTCATCATCTTGATATGATATCATAATCTCTTCTAAGTTTGGTTTAGTCTAAATTTATTATTCTTTTTATCATTCATATTATCTATAAAAGGAATAATATATTTTTCAGCACTATTTGACCATGATAGGTGCAATAGTCTCGATTCCCTTCATCCTTACTCCTGCATTATGCATGGCAGAAGACGATCCATCGAGAAGTTACATAATCTCCACTATGATCTTTGTCACAGGACTCGTCACCTTCATTCAAACTACCGTAGGATGCAGGTAATTTAGTTCCCGAAAAGTATCAGTCTGAAAAGTATAAATTTTTAAATGAATTATATAATTTATTTTTAATTTTATTTATATTTGAGTTAAATTTATTTCAAAATTTAATTTACATTTCATTTAAATTTATTTCAAAAGCCTTACATAGATTATTCAACTTACCAAGAGCATTTGACTCATACTTTACTGCGGATCGTTTTAGAGCGTTTTAGAGCAATTAAATTGATAAGTGACGCTTAATAGGTGCTATAGAGCAGATACAAGATTGCTTTTGTAACTATAAAACAATTATATAGATATTGAGCAATTTGTTACGAATAGCTTTATAAATTCTATCATTTCTATAAATTTTTTCTTTAAAATTTAAATTACAAAATTCCATCAATTCTTGCAACTATTGCAAACGATAAGAAGTTAATAATTATAAATTAAAGTTCGTACAATGAAATATTTATTAATAGGTTTTTCACTGTAAACTAAAAATCACTATTTTTGAAGAGGATTTTTCTAACTTTATAATTTTCATTTTAGATTTCATTATTTATGAAATGCTTATTTTCTTTTTTGATATTTATCTTTTACTAAATAAAATCGCCGTCTTTTTTTATTTTATGATTCTTTCATTTTATAATGATCTTATTGTATCTTATTGTATCAATATCTTAATATTATTATAATTATCACGTATTAATGAAAGACGAATATTTATATATAACTATTCACAATATTTATACTATGATTAGAAATGCCATCGTTACGAATGTAATTTATAAATGTATATGAATTTGAGCATCAAGGCTGAATTATTGCAGTCGATATTTATGCATGCTTTCATGCCTTGATAATTCGAGTCTGTATCTCGTTCTAATGCTAATCTTCCTGACTTCATTACTGTTGGATTATTTTGTACTCTTGTTTAAGATTTACAGATCGTTAGCAATATCCAACAACTTCCGGGAAGAAGTAACACTTACTTCAAATTTTACTAATTTAAAATTATTGCGAAATTCCATAATTGTGGAAAATGTTCCAAAATCATTATTTTAGAAACGTATCTTAGAAATGTATTTTTATAATCGTAAATTACGTCACTTCTTCAATTTGACTTTTAAATTGTGTTGATATATATTTCTTAGATGTTATATTTTGTATGTTATATTTCAATGCATGATATACATAAATGTTATATTTTAAATATGTGATATTTCAATATTTTAATAGCCTATAATATAAAAATTCAATAATATGAATATGAATATGTTTTCGTCGAATGGGTTTTTCAAATTTTGTAATTTTATAGACTCGATTTCATATTGTTTTAACTAAGTATTATTCTTACCGATTTAAATATACCATGATTTGTCGATAATTACTAATGACTAATTACTCAATTTAATTGCTCATGAAACTGATTCTTAATTCTTAAAATATTCTGTTTCCAATATTTATATTTTACCGTAGATTGCCTTTAGTTCAAGGAGGAACCATCTCCTTTTTAGTTCCAACTTTAGCCATACTAAGTTTACCGCAATGGAAATGTCCACCGCCGGAGATTTTGGACCAAATGTCTCCTGAAAATCGCACTGAATTGTGGCAAGTTAGGATGAGGGAACTTTCAGGAGCCATTGCTGTATCCTCTTTATTTCAAGTGATCGTTGGATTTGGAGGTATTGCAATCATATTTAAGCTATTCTTTAAATATTAAATTTTTCTTGTTTAATAGGCATTATCGGATATTTATTGAAATTTATTACGCCACTGACTATTGTGCCAACTGTGTCTCTTGTTGGAATATCTCTCTTTGAAAATGCAGCTGATGCTGCGTCTCAGCATTGGGGTATAGCAGCTGGGTAAGCTTACCTTCTTTATCTTTATAAAGTAATGATATTGCAGCTTATTTTACTTCGATAATATTGTTCAAATAATTTAATCAATGAACTAATTAAAATTAGTGTTCTCGACGAGGAAAGTATACATAATTTCTTATTTATCGATCTTGCAGAACAATATTGATGTTAACGTTGTATTCACAAATACTTGTTAATGTACCATTTCCAATATTGGTATATCGTAAAGGTCAGGGAATAGGAGTCCGGTGGTTCGAACTATTTAAACTATTCCCAGTAATTATTTCATATATTTATATTTTGCATCTTTCACAGTTTTTTTCATTTAAGTTTTTATCATTTTTATCTTTATTTTTTTTTTATGTTAGGTACTCTTAACAATAATAGTTATGTGGATAATTTGCGCAATTTTAACCGTGACCGATGCTTTACCAGACGGTCATCCAGCCAGAGCAGATAGTAAATTAAAGATTATCTATGATTCTCCGTGGTTCCGAATTCCATATCCTGGTCAATGGGGTACACCGACTGTAACCCTGTCTGGTGTGCTTGGTATGTTAGCTGGTGTATTAGCGTGTACAGTGGAATCTATCAGTTATTATCCAACAACATCCAAGATGTGCGGTAAGATCTGCAGATCTACAGATACATTGTTTAAATTAATAATATTTATAAATATCTTCGAAAAATATTCATTTAAAATAAAAATATTTATATTTCTTTATGTATATTTAATTTACGTAACTACGATTATTAGTTTTCGAGATATCCAAAATGAACAGGTTCTATTTCATTCCAATTTCAAAGTAGTTGAAAATATAAATGTTTAAAAATCTGAAGATTAAAAGGATTAAAGGATTTGAAGATTACCAGATTTTTAAATTAATACATTTGACAATTTAAATTTTCTAGCTAAAATTTTTTCAAATTTGACTTTTAGGCGCTCCACCTCCTCCAGTTCATGCCATTAATCGAGGTATCGGTATTGAAGGACTTGGGACAATGTTAGCTGGTCTCTGGGGCAGCGGGAACGGTACAAACACATTCGGAGAAAATGTTGGAACTATTGGTAAATCGTTTAATATTCCTAGAAAAAAATATCAAAGATTATGAATCACATTTTTCTTTTTTTTTTTTTTTTTTGTTGACTTGTAAGTTTGATGTTCTTAAATTCACTGTTTGAACGAAACATTATCAGGTGTTACGAAAGTGGGTAGCCGCAGAGTTATTCAATGGGCATGTGTCTTGATGATACTCCAAGGATTGATTAGTAAATTTGGCGCCGTTTTTATCATCATTCCCGAACCAATAGTTGGTGGAATATTTTGCGTGATGTTTGGAATGATTAGTGCCTTTGGTATATCGAAATCTATTTTTTTAAATACAATTATTTTACAGTAGAAATAAGAAAAAGATAAGAGATATGATATTTTCAGGTCTCTCTGCCTTACAGTACATAAATTTAAACTCAGCAAGGAATTTGTACATTCTTGGGTTCTCCATTTTCTTTCCACTGGTAAAATAATTCTCAATTAAATATATTCACTAATTGTATTTTCTTATTAATGTTTAAATTAATAAATAATTGATTATATATCAGTTGCACAACTGTTTAAAGTTGTGCTTGAATTGCGAGAGTAATTGAAATCTAAACTGTCCTCATGAATTTTCAGGTTTTATCTAAGTGGATGATCAATCACTCAGGTGTAATACAAACCGGAAACGAAATAGTCGATGGAGTAATTACCGTATTACTTAGCACAACTATCTTGGTAGGGGGTGTAGTAGGATGTGTACTAGATAATATTATACCAGGTGAAATTTATATAAAAAATATTATTTTTAATTAATCTTTTGGAGATCAATGACGCAAATGACGTGCGTCGTGATACGCCTAGACAAAGTTGTATGTTATATTAAATGTCAATTCTAAATAGTTTTCTGGTTAGATGAAAAAATTAAAACAAGTTTCTTTTTCTAAAACAATAAAATATGCAGTTTATGCATTCATGACCACTACTAATTTTTTTAAGGTACACTTGAGGAACGTGGACTGATCGCTTGGTCAAAAGAAATGCAATTAGATACCGGAATAGATGAAAAAAAGGACCAAGAATACGTACCTAATACGTTCGATTTTCCGTTCGGAATGGATGTTTTACGAAGGTAATTTTCTTTCCAAAAAATATCTTTTTTCAAATTTGTACATCTTTCAAATGACTTCAAATTTACATCATTTTCTTCTTGCAGATGGAAATGGACACAATACGTACCATTTTTACCGACATACAAACCTGGAATTTACTCATGTAGTCAGAGGAAACAATGAGTACTTTTTTGATTTTACGTTACCTGATAATTCATTAATAATAACCCATAATCGAGAAAATCGCGATTTATGATACATTAGTGTATACATATATATATATACGATAAATATTGAATGAGTCATTTTGCGAATGATGAATTGTTAATTGAGCGCAAAAGAAGATTGTATCGAAATGAAAATAACAGAATTTTTATGTAAAAACAATGAATTTTTTATTGTCTTTATCTGTAATCTACATTGAAAGTACAAAATTCATAAAAATTTAGGAAATTCTAGGGAAATTATTTCTCAGCAGCGATGTAAGCACTGTACAAGAATAGCTCAAATTGTATATATGGCGCGAAATAGTCGTAAATAGTCTCAGTTAACGTTGTTTAAATGTTATTTCTAACAATTCGCGCAAAAACGAATAAATACAATCATGGCTGCATCCTCAGACGTTGCTACGGTATTGCATACGTGTATTATATTTTTATTAATATTTAATTTACAAATTTAATTGTAACAACATAACCTATACCTAACTCAAGATGTTTCGACCGGTTTGTTTAAAACAACTCGACAAAATGTCTATTTACCAAAATAATACAACTTATCTTGTAATATATAACATGTATCACTTTTTATAAATAAATTTGTATATAAAATATCACGTAAGATGTTTTATATGTGTGTAACTGGAATCTACGAATATATCGCGCATTCTAAATGAAACATTGGTTTTATATGTATAACATTCTCGTAAAACTTCTGTTTATATTTAAATTTGGTTCAAATATATAAGTCCATTCTAGAAAGTATATATGATTATCTAACTTGGTTTATTAATTAACATACAGATCAAATTACAAAGATACTTGAACATGCCATTGGTTCAAAGATGCAAGGAAATAGCGACACTAATAGACGAATCGAGCACAACAGAATTGCAACATGTGTTTTCAATATTAATAGACTCATTATTTGGAATAACTGATAATATTGGTTGGGGGTTACACAGCATCACTTTTAAGAAATGTGCACATGAGTATGAAACACTTTGTAACTTCCTTAATCCACAAGGACCAGTTTTTTCTTTATGTTATAAATTATTGCCAGACTGTTACTTGAAATACAATTTTCCAGTTTCATTTTTACCAGTATGTAAAAACGTCTATGTATTATTGGTAATTATAAAATGAATAAAGATTAATTTTTGTATTTTTTGTTTACTTTAGATAAAGGTACGTTCAATGTTAGAAGAAGGAGTAATACCACCATTTTATTTAGACAAAATCAGAGACGATCAGGGTACACGTGGTGTATCTGCATTAAATATGAGTATCCTTTTGATATATTAGCTTAAAATAATTTAATAAAATTTTTTTTTTAAACTTACGCAAGATAAGTCCTTAATAGTTATACATATCCTTTTGAATATTACATCTTCCATTTTGCATATCATCTAACAAACCCATGGTTGCAAGTGCAACAGCAAGAAAATGTCTGGGTTAATTGGGAAACTGTTTATGTTCAATTAGCACATTGTTATTTATACCATTTTCTACCAAGAGATAATTCTTCAGTTTTGCCAATAATTAGCCCATACATTAGAAAAACACCTCAACGAAAATTGGTACAGTCACCTGAATCTAAGAGGTATTTTTGGAGCATAATAAAAGATATATTAAGAAGAGATGAATGAATAAAACTACATCCTTAGTATTAGACAATAAGTCAATTTTCAATCAAAAATTATTACAGAATGCAAACACCACGACTATTGAGAACGTCAATATTATCACCAGGATCTCCGAATTCTTCCTCGAGCGTTCCACAACAACAATGTTTGCCAGAAGTTTGGAGAAGTGAGACTGTAGTTCAAGTATTTCTCGATTTTTGGGTAGAATATGTAGAGGATCATCAATTAAATCCACGATTAAGTACATCGTATTCTGCATCCATTCCGCGTCGAGTAAGTTTACATTTGAAATTTTTTTATAATTATATATATATATATATTTATTTATTTATTTATTTATTTATTTATTTATTTATTCATTCATTCATTCATTAATTACAGCATAGCATTCATTCCGGAGAGCATATACGTCTAGTGCGGGCATTTATAAAAACTTTACATGAATTTGCAAATAGCGCAACGGGCGACAAAAGTGCGATGGATGAACTTAAACGGTATATAAATATTCAGAAAGATATTAAACAGCAACTTAATAATATACTAGCTCCATGAAATATTTTTTATATTTTATTTGCAGAATTATTTTACCATCTGTTCAAGGCAAAATCTACACATTCCTTCGAAAAGCCATACATCATTGGCCATTAGATAGCTCTTTTAGATTAATTCTTGAAGCTTGGTTAAGCTTCATTCAGCCATGGAGATACTTTTCTGGTATAACATTTAGTAAGGAAGGGTAAATAATAAAACTTTTATTAACTTATTATTATAATGTGTTATTATCATAACGTATTATTAGAAGTTAATTTTATCTTTCTATAGTAAAGCCGAAGAAGAGGAAAGAGGGAAGATACACGATGCATATAGATGGATGCCTTTCATCGCTCATAACTTGTTAGCCTACACGGCAATATTTCAACAACTACTTCCGCGATTTATGAGAACAGATCTTATAGCTCCAAAGAATGCATTGATGTTATTCAGAGTTACGAAAGTATGTTAAGCTCTTTTAGACATCTGAATTGTACGTTAACATATATTTATTACGCTTATTCTTTTTAGGTTTTCTCGCAACCATATTTAGCAAAGATAATATGTGAAATAGAAAGTCACATGGACGATGTTGGATTAAGCAGGAGTCGAGTATCTACAAATCAATGGGCTTCAACTGTACGACAGCAAATTTTAGAGCTCGAAGGACCGACATACCAATATGTTCTAATGTTTTCTATGGCTACTATTTCACAGGTACACAACATGAAGTGTATATTTCAGAAACGTTTATTTTCGAATTCCTATTTCAGGTCGTATGTTTATTAAGCACAGTTAAACAAGCACATTTGACAGCAACTAGTTTGATCGATGCATTAGAAACGAAGAGAAAAAGCAGGCCATTTTTATTAGCGTTATGGGAATTCCTTAATGGTGAAGATTATTCTTCAGATGATATTAGTATAGAGGAAAGACGTCGCGTACCTGTTTATCTAGCGAATGCACAGCAACAATTAATTGAAATCTTCGAGGTATAACATAACTAACAAATCCTTCAATCTTGTGTAATTTCAAATATTGTGTAATTTGTAATATAATGTTTATAGATTAAAGTAGAAGACATTCCTCAAGTAGCTATTGAAGCTGATCAAGAATACCATGAAAGCATTCTATCAACATCCTTTTGTCACCAGTCACAAGTATAAATTTGATTGTCTGTCTAAAAATCCTCATTAATAGAAAAGTTTCTAACTCATTAATCTTTCAGATGGATTCCAGTTTAGATACAAGTAGACCAGGTATTTTTGTACCTGATCAAAAAGATAGACAAACGTGTAAATATATTGAGTACATGGGAGATCCGGAATTACAACCAGTTCGAAGTAACGAATGTGCATTTCTTGTTAGAAATTTATATAAACTCTGTACATACATAAATGTCAAGGTAAATATGTCTTTAAGAATTATTCAGAATAGAATCATAGAGTTTCGTTATCTTCATCTCAACTGTTTTTGTAATTATATAAATATCTATCGTGAACAGTACCGATACAAGATAACTAAAATGTACCATCGAAGTGGTTTTTTTGGTAGTATTTCTCGACAAATACTACAATCACCGACGAAAGTCGTGAAGCTACCAAAGCGAACACAGAATGGATTTTCCAGCGGGTATGAAGAACGCATTCCAGCTCGATTGAGTTTACGGCCTTTAGCTAATTACAGGCTACTTGTAATCATAAGCTTTGGAACATTTATTGCTTGGTTTACAAAGTACGAAACATTCTTAATTTAAGCTACGATTACTTTTAGTAACCAAGAATAGCAGTAATATAACGCCGATTTATTTGTAGCTATGGAGTCTTTATGTTTCTTGGATTTGTCTTTATTCTATGGTTCGTATACATAATAATACGAGCAACGTTGGAGCCGTGGACACGATTGACCACATTCAGGGCCAATACATTTTCTGTAAATTGATCAGTCATAAAATTGATATATTGTATATTGTATGAAAATTGATGATATTCCATATAATTTCAAATGTTTGGAATATCGAACAATATTCAATGAACAAATTTTAATGATTAAAATGCTGAATGTAAATTAAAATTAATTTAAAACAATTATACATTTTTTTAAAAATATATAAAATCGTCATTCTTTAATTTTTTCTTTTTAAATGTTATATACATGATTAATCGTATATAAGATTAGTTACAATTTACAGAAGTACGATATTTTTTCTTTAAACTTAATATATTAGTTAAAAAACTGTAAAATAAAAGTTTATTGTTATTAATTACGTATAATTTTTTAAAAATTTCTTAAAACTCACAAACAATAGAAAATCTATAAATTGATATTTCATTTATTTATCACCATAGAGATGTTTGATAAACGTATATATAGCTGACATCAAACATATTAATTCATTCTTCTTCTTTCTTTATTCTTTGGTTATCAGATATTTTGTTATCAGTTATTTTATCATTTGTTATTAAATATAGTATTTTATAAAAATAATACGGAGTAAATTATTTGTAGTACGTTGGTTGAATTAATTATCATCATCGTACCTACATTCCGCCAGATACTTCTGACACTCCCCGATAGATGGCAGTACCTATTTCATTCGTGTGACGGCGCGCGTATTTTTAAAAGCGAGTTTAAAGTGACGACGCTGATTTAAAATGAAGAAAAAAGAAAAAATAAGATAGCAGAAAATATTTTTATTCTCAGCTGTTAATAATTAAACAAAACAAACGGTCGTTATATAAATCTTATACATTATACATTAATATTTATAATATTTATTTAATAATAAATTAATAAATAATTATTGTTATAGTTTCTCTAAATCTCGTGATATATTTATTTAAAGGAGCAAACCTCCATATTTGTGAACAAAGAGTGCATTTTTTAAGTTGAATAACGAGACTTGTATGAATGGGATTAGAGCCTACGTAGTCACCTTCTCCTGGTGAGACCTGCTAATTAATATTGTTTTCCAAACATTAATCTTTGCAAAACGACGTTAAGCTAAGAACCAAGCAACCGACAGTTCAGTTTAGGTTGTGCAAAATTTTCATGTGATTGAGTAAACTGAACTGTAGGAATAATTAATTGACAAGTAAATTATTAGTAGAAAAAAATATGAATTTTCAAGGAGGAATACCTCCTAGATCTCGAGATATTTCCACTCAAAAATTTTTCGAACCCATTTTTCGAACCTCCTCTGTGATACAATTTCTCCAGTTCACTGTTATGCGTAGAGTAAAAACAAACGAGATGTACGATTAGACTTTTAAAATATGAACTTGCATAAAAACTCGCATTATTATATCAAACTTCTTATCAAATTTCAACTCGGTCTGATTTTCTTGAATTATTAAATTCCGTGTGATACCACGTAGCGTCGTATTGTTGGTCAATTATATCAACGTGATAAATTAGCTTTTGAAATCTTGTTGCTGCGAGTACTGCTAGAGTGGTTATTATTTAATCAATACCACAGATAACTGATCATTTCTGTCGATCTATATGGACCATATACGTATTGCGTCGCGTAAGTACGACAAGGTTCGTTATCGTTGATATTGTGAATCGGAAAATTGATATTGAACAGCAGCAGAGAAGTTCCAGATGAAAGGTACAGATAGGAGAAAATCGAAAGAGGAAACTGACAATTTTCTTTCGTTCTATATTAGCCTTTTCCTTTTTAATCTCTCCTGTATAAGTATAATTTTCTTTCTTGAATATATTTGGTACGAAGTATCCTCGCGTGTACAAAGTAATTGTTCTTTTAATTGGGTCCCTGGCCTGTCGTCAGTAGATTTTAGCAATTTCTGTTTCTCATGTTTTCCTAGTAGCACCTGAATTATCACACCAAGTTAACTACTCTACCTATCAAGTTAATTATATAGAGCATAATAAAACATGCCACACAACGAAGCCAATTGAGCCTTGTTAACCAAGTTAATTATAATTCCGTTGTAATTTCTCGAGACACTGAAATGTTTCCAGTTTCTTTTATCATTTATCAATCACTTGTAATTTCATCGAATGAAACTTAATCACACCTGTGAATAAAAAAAAACAATTAAAAAAGCTATTAGGAAAATAAAAAGATATAAAAATATTTTTATTTGAGGAAAGGAAAATGAAATATTTTGGTCTTATTAGTTTTTTTCATATCCTGTTACCCGATCAGGAAGTCCTTCTCCACTTCCAATCACATTAGTCGCATTAAAAGTCAGACAGTTTAATGGCACGGGTGTGTTTATGTGTCGTGTAGAACATGACCTGTTTTCGATTCAGATCAACGCAAACTTGCATACTTAAGGTCGGTCGTCTAGCCACGATCGTCTAGTCATTCAACTTCGCGTCACAATTAAGGATCCTTTTGTGCCATGTCAAACGACCTGTTATGCGCCTGTTACATACAATAAGCACGTTTAAATTTATTGAGAATGAACTCGTTCACTATTCGTTAAGACATCTCCGTTTTGAGGAGGTGTCTTTGAGTAATTGAAATCAAACGTTTTCAGTTACTTGATTGAAGAGATGACTGATCTGTCAGAATGTGCTAAAAAAAACATAGATTATTCAAAAGATTCTTTCCTTTAGAATATTATTTCAATAGGAATTTATTTAACTCTTTTGCTGAATTTGAATGAATTGCAATTCATTTCATTAAAAACTACTCTAATGAATCATCAGTCAATTTTAAGTTACGTGAAATCACGTTCCTACATATGCATATGTTGCATTATTTTTTTGATTTAAGCGTTATTTTGGGATGTTTTTAATATCGACAGCAACAGCAACAAATTTCGTAAGACGTATACACACACAGTCAGCCATAAAACTTGCAAATTCATTAACTATTAAGTCATCTCATAAGTAATACGGTCATTGGTTTTCTTATATTAAACGAATGAAAATTTCTTTAAACAAATGTAAGAAACATCGACAATATTTCAAAAATCGAATTTTAATTAATGAATTAACGATTCATAAAATATCTAAAACCTTTTTTTTATACAGAAAATAATTATTTGTGACCCTTTCATTGTATCCTTTCACAACAAAAAGTCAAAAATCTATTACATAACGTTCGACAGAGAAATGCTTTCAAACTAGGACACAAGTCGCGCAAGAAAAAGCTAAGTTTCCGTTCCATTTGAGAATTACTTTGCAAGCTGGCGCGAAAAATAATTCCATAAACCATTTGCTTAATCAGATTAGAATCTGCATAAACAGGAAATAATTGATTACGAGAATTAAAATTAAAATTCGATGTTGTTGAGTCAACATGTGTGCTTTCCATTAATTTGCAAAGAATTTTCATGAAAATTAATTTACATTAGCGTTACTAATTAAGTTGTAATAAATTGTATCAACTTTGAAAGCATCGCTTCGTCCTTGTAGATAAAAATATTGATTCTAACACGAGGGAATAACATGACCGACCTTGAGATGTCCATGACCCTCCGCCCACTATATTTTCTTAACACATCGAAAAAGAAACGCGTCCCAACGATCGAGCTGTACATTTCCTTTTCAAAAATTCATCGATTTAACAATATGCGGTTATGAAATTCATAAAAGCCGGTGAGTCGGACTAATTACATAATTGCCAGAACAATGTAATAACTGGCGAAGGTCGAAGACACGCTTAAGATCATCCTGACAATTAAAATTCATCGTTAATTCTATCACACCCTATAATTTTTTTCAATCCTCGATTGCCTACGGCAATCTTTAGAATGGAATAATTCGGAAGAAGATTGACAAATACGCAATATCGTGAGAAAGTTACATGGTCTTATTTTAAATATAGAAGAAAATCGATCATCACGGAAGATATATCTTGCAAAATTGGATCCCTAGGAACCAGCTCAGAACTCGATTTCTCACTTCAAACGAATTCCCATGCGTAGACCGTGCATACACAGATCGCATATAAAAAGCATCTTCTGCGAAAGAGAAAACGAAAAAATGCGCAGACCCATTTATCTGGTTAACCTTGGCAGCAATCCGACTCTGTCCAATGTTGAATGGAATAACAAATACCCGCTTGTTTGCAAGATGATCTGATTTGATTAATAATACATTGAACAGTCTATTCCTGTTGCTTTCATGAATTATCCGAATTAGTTAAATTTTCAGAATTGTTGTCCAGCAACGACTGAAATAAAACATATGCGTTGACATAAATGTCGGTTAATTGAAAAAAGAAATAGAAATTTCTGTTTTCGCGGTTAATGTTAAATGCGCAATTAATTACGATTGCCTTTTCGAATTTCACGAAACGACAAAAATACCTCGATATTGACGAAAGGCACATTTGATATATCCAGTTCGATTATGCGAACGTGTAGAATTAAATTTGAAAATTTGTCCGGCTTAATTAGTACGTTCGTAACTTTCTTCAATGTTGGTGCACACTTTTTCCATTGAGAGATTCGATTCATTAAGAAAACATTGTCCTCCAACAACATCTCGTAGTTCCCAACATTTATTGCCATACTTCCTAAGAAAAAGAGATCTTCTTAAATTGAAACTCACCTAAGGAATCGTAATCGAACAACTTGGTCAGTTAATAAAGTTCGTAAAAGGAGGAAAAGTTCACCGCGTCGAGCATCGGTTTATAAAATATATAAAGAGAAGCTCCGCAGAAGGAATAGAACTTTTAATTTTGCCGAAAGAATACTAAATTGCTACTCACTCTTACGAGCGTACTCTTCTCGTGTTCACCAATTTCACACACATGGACGTGTCGTTTCCTATCACCCATACGTACAGACGTGTCACTGATCCTCACTTGCGGTACGCTTATCCAATTACAAATCTCGCAAGATGCTGTTGCAGAAATGCTACCGAAAGTATGTTCACGGATGTTTCCAACTGATCGTTATTTTCTGAAAAACATTGAAAAAGAAATTATACGACAAGTAATTAATTCTACATCTATTAATACTTCGAACAAAAATAATCTTGTGATAAAAACATTTAAAATTCAATGATCAATTTAATATCTATTACAATCGAGGAATTTTTATGGTCTCAAATTTTTGTTTCGAAGTTATATTTAATTTTTGGACAGTGAATATATTTATACACCCAATGACCAGGGTCAGATTTGATTCGACACAGTCCTTTTTTTACGAACCCTGGGGCAAGTTCTATTTTTATAAAATATTTTAACTCTCTGAAGTAGTATATCATCTCTAGTATATGATAATCGAAGGGAAAAAAATATTATCATTTACCAACTAATTATTTTATACCATTATTTTTCTCCTAAGTTCAAGTGACTCTGCTAGCACCTCCCAAGGATTATTAAATTATAATTAAACAAAACACTAAAATCATGAGTATATAACGTTGATGCCGATTATTTTCTTCGGTTTACCACTACCACCATAACTTACAGCCGCGTCTATCCCACCTCCACCGTCGCGGTATCCCCGTGTGTCACGAAAAGGAACTCAGTTACGCGCCACGGGGTTGAGAAGTCGGACGTGTTCCCTGGACGCGTATTCTATTCACGCCTAATTTTCGATTTAACCCGACAGTTTCAAAGAGACTGTGACAGCTTGCGTTGATCGCTAACCAATTAGTGACTGTTTGAAAAAGAAAAAAAAGGCGCGCGGTGTCATTGATTGACGTTGATTGGTTAAATAAAGATCCGTGTCGCTCTGATTAGTTGCTGAACGAATTTGAATCGATTTTTCCGTCGAGCGGATTCGATTAATTGAAATTGAAAATTAAATAAGTTTAAACTTGAATCGGGTACGTGGTCACTTGACACCCTTTCGCGAAAATAAGACAAAAATATTGTGCTCGAAATTTTGAAGCAATATGTCAAAAGAAAATTTTAGATAATGATGATGGGCAAGTGACACGCTAAGTCTCTATAAATAAAGATGTACGTAAAAGCTGAGATTAGTGTGTAGGCGTACATGATATTAAAATACGATTGCTACTATTTATGACGACTTTTATTGCTTCTAATTCTATTTTAGACATCCTAAGCTGTATCTCAATTTTTCAACATCTTCCTCAGATGTTGTTCCAAAATAGAGACAAATTTTGGACGGAGCTTAAGAATCAGAATGAAAATACGAAGATGTTGATACAATTTAGTAGAGACCGTTTCAGTATTTTAAAATAAATATCTAGGAAGTTTTTCCATCCAGTTTAGTTGAAATTAAAAATGTTTGAAATTGTGTCGCGATCGAAATGATCGATGTTCCTTTCCTCGTTAATGTTTAACTTTCCCGAAGGGAAAGACCGCCGTCACATCGCAGTGAAATTAAAAGTTTAATCTATTTTTCTTGTCGAAGGCAAGCAGCTTTTTAATTGCGCTACCGTGAGAGGCAATAAAGGACAGTCTGCGAATACTGCGTCAAGTCAAATGTTTAAAAAAAAATGGAGAAGTTTCTTCGCGAAAGGGCTGAATGTAATGCTTATTCGAAAACTTATGAGTAACTGAATGAAACTGCTGTGAAAAATCAAGGCAGAACAAAGGTAAAAATTAAGCGAAAAATCAAACAGCTGCTAAAATAAATTTTTTAAATAAATATAAAAGAAAAATTAAAGGGAGATTAAATCGTATACAGAAAAAGAAGAAATAAAGCAAAATTCAATCTATAATATTCTGTTCGATAATCCATTAAAGAGAAAAGTTAAAAAGAATCTAATCGATTAAACTCTACGAACCACCGTTCTTTTCGCGTGATTTTGCTCGAAGTGAGAAAAGAATTCGTCGAGTTTTGCAAAGAAGAATGGGGGTATCTGAAAAGCCGATAAAAAGGAGTCTTTCTAATTGCTCAATACCAAAGTTTGGTAAGAAACAGTTTTTAAACTTGCGGTAGAAACTCGTGTATGAGTCGAATAAAGAGGTAATCAAAGGCACGTGCGTTGCCGAACGTTAGAATTACCTTCCGATGAACATCTGCTGGAAGATAGTGTCCTGTAATAAGTTTCGCAAGTGCGATATCAAGACCTGGCTGTTTTCGGAACGTTCTCTAAATGAATTTGCTCACAACCTGTGACTTCCGGTCGTACTGTTTCTGAATGGACGATTGATTATTTCTTAAGAAGATGTAAATCTTCGGAAATATCTTAAATTGCCTGAGAACATATAATTACATACATTATTCATTTGTGGCCATTTTGAAAGAAGATTGAGAAACAGAATTGTCGATGTAATGATAATTTTCGATCTATACTCTCCAGTCAGATATTTTGAGCTAGTCAGAAATAACCAAACTTGGCATTTTATTCAATTAATTTTCTTTATCCTTGAGGAGGAAATTCTTTATCCATGGATCATATATTCATTATATACATTAGAAAATTTCGAGTGAATTAATACCATTAAATACATATCACACAGCGGAGACAAAGCTGATTACGTGAAAAGTGGCACAAATATCATTAGTTGTCGCGGCACGTTCGCACAAATAAAACAACCATGCCTCTTTCCGGTACGTGTTAACGTCTTTTTCTTAAAATAAAATCGATTGGTTACCAACAAGCGTGACATGGTCATTGAACGATATTTAACAGTGGCTTGGAAAAATTCTCAAAATAGATAAAGGACAGAAGATGTCGACGACCGACTTCGTTTTTCGTTTCGCTGATATATTATCTGTCAGTTATTCCTTCTCTACATTAAAAGAGCAAGATCCATCCAAGGCTATTAAGTTCGCATGACACACTGAACATTACAGATATTCTGTGTAGAGAAATTAAAGGAATTCATTGAAAACGCTGAAAAAATCGCTGATCACGCGACGCCTTGGATTTTCCATTTGCTAATCTCGTTCTCGTATAAATCTGTGGTAAAGAACAAAGGAATTATATAAAAATACCAAAGTAAAATCTCTGTGATCTCGACAGCCCCTAATCATCAGGATTAGATCGGCGAAAGGTAGATGACGATTGCGTTAAAAATATCAGCGTTTATCGTGATGGAATTTTCATCAAATGCCAGCGAATTGGCCGATAATTTGACTGTGACAGCGGTAAACGCGTCGACCCATTCAGAACTTAATCTACCGTACACAGTTTGTGAGATTTTGGTGGCGGTATGCGCGGTGTTTGGTAATGGTCTGGTAATCATAGTCTTCAGCAAAGAGAGGAAACTTCGTCGGCGAACCAATTATTACATCATCTCTTTAGCCACGGCTGATTTGCTCGTCGGATTATTCGCCATACCTTTTGCTATTTTGGCCAGCATCGGTTTACCGACGAATCTACACGCCTGTCTGTTTACCGTCTCCGTGCTGATCGTCCTCTGCACGATCAGTATTTTCTGTTTGGTGGCGGTGTCCGTAGATCGTTACTGGGCGATACTTCATCCCATGGGATACTCACGCACCGTGCGCACTAAAACTGCCATAGGTAAGAATTAAGATAAGGGCGATGGCTTGAATAACTTAAAATCAGTTTAGTAAAAGAGAAGAAAATGATAAAAATGTAATTTTAAATTGAAAGATGAGCAAATAATAATAAACGTTTCAAAAGATGAAAAAATAGTAATTTGATAACAGACAGTATCTAACAAATGAAAATATACACGATACAGTGGAAAAATATATTTTTCGCAAACATAAAACGAGTTAAACTCGTAAGAATTCTTTTGTTTAGTAATTTCAGGTCATCAAACTTTCTGAGATAAAAATGATTTCTTAAGTGATCTTAATAAACGAGTTTTCAAGTCGAGGTTTACCTCAGTTTACAAGTTTTGTAATTTAAGTTGGTAACACTGGGTAATGCGATAGATTTCTTAAAACGTTCAATTATTAAAGTCAAGAAATTAATACGCGTTTTCGCGAGTATTGAATTCTACTTCTGTAAATTTATTTATTTATTACGAATATTGTTAAATGTTTGATACGTTGAACGAAGATAATTTGTAAGGATAGAGACGGAAGAGAACGATGCATGAACGGAATCGTCGACACGCAAGTAGTACGAGTCGATAATTGAGCAAGTCCGCGAAAAGTTCGGAGAAACGCGTGGATAAATCGAGTAATTGTTATTCACGTCGATGCCGTTGTGCAATCCGATGATCCAATTAAAATTGCCTCTTCTTAGAAATGTTTTGCATGGCACGAACCAACCATTTAATCGAGCTGCGATAAAACAACACCGAGACGGACCGTGTAATTATATTTTGTGGAATTGTTTGCTCGAGTGCACCTGTTACTCAATTTTCCATACATCTCGAATCTTGTTATAGGGGCACGATGTGCTTACATCGAGTGTTTTATCCGTATTAAGTGTTTTGCAAAATGTGCATAATTATGCATTTGTGGAAGGAATGTATGATTAATAATTGAAGTGCTTTGATGTTCATAACGTTTTGAATAATAAATTACAAGTAGAGTCTCAAGTACACTCAATTGGCTTACTTGCTATTTAAACACATTCCAATTTGAATTATAAAATAATTTAAGCTACTTGTAAATTTTTATTCGCTTTTATGTTTACTCAAACATAATTAAAAAAATAGAATTTAAATAGAAATTTGTTTCATCTATTTTATATTCAATATTTACAAATATTCTATTTTTGATAGTTTATACATATCTGTATTTTCTATACACTTTGTTTAGCATCTTTGCATAAAACCAAAACCAAATATGAGAAGATATATGAAATTTTGTAAATAACTGTTTCTCTATTGTAACGGCAAATGATAATGAATGTTGATCACGTTCCGTTGCATGAGAATCAAAATGTCAATTCGAGACAGTACTGATTAGACAATATTGTGCAGAGATATCCCATTGTTATCAAGTTTTGATCCTAATTTAATTGTAATGCTACAAAAAATACAGACAAACCTTTTGTTTTGCATTAAAGTGGTTTGCATTCGCGTCATCTATGGTGCTTTTTCTTAAAGAAGTTGTATCATGTTTCTTCACGGAAAGGTAATAGAATGCATCCCAGACGGCAACAGGTGGTGTCTGTTCCTTGCGCATAAGACAATAATGTACATGATGGTTTATTATATGTATTCCCAAGAAATTGAACTTGAAGTTAATGAATTCATCAAGTATTGAATTTCTTACTCGCAGTCGTAATGAATTCCCTAGGAAAACTTTAATATCAGTATACATATTCTTCATAGATATTATTTTCTTTGTAATTATGCTTTATAACTTCAACTAATAATTTATAATAAATAGCAATGTTTTTTCAAAAGAAAATTTGTTTTTCTTTAAAGTAAAATATATTTTCTTTTGTAATAGTCTTTTAGACAACTCATATTCATAATAATCTTTATGCATACGACTCACTTGTAAAAATAACGTAATAAATTTTGTAATCAGTAATCCTCACGATAATTTATTTTATGTAATTAGTAAAGGAATTCGAAAAAAATTCTGTCTGCTTTTGACGATGCATAGAATGAAATACATATGATATAGCCATCTGTTTGATTTCCCAAAGGATTTTCTTTTTTCTTCATGATAAAATTGATTCGCGTTCGCTGAGAAAGAGGACAGATATCTGAAGAGAAAAAGAAAAGAAGACGAAACTATAAAAAATACTCTATGTTAAAGTATCAAAAAGTATAGGGATTCATTAAAATCAAACGTTGATAAAAAAAGGCATTATTAAAGTTTGTGTTTTCAACTATAATTCATGTGAAAGAGCTCGATATTCTATTGGAAAATCGAAGACAGTTGTAAACAATTTAATGGCACGGTTAGACGTTTCTCATTTCATTAACGAGCTGCCTGACCATGATTAATTTAAGCGTTTCGCCTGTTTATGGTACGAGTGATTTTAATTACAAACACGCTGACTGATACCATTTCTCCAACGAGGGAAAAGGTGCGTTTATTGCTATACTCTCTAATCGATAACGTTCACGTGCACCTCTATCATCGGCTCCTTTGACCGACTTTTCATTCTCCTCTTCTATATCTGAATCTCTATAAATCCTTCCATCTCTTTCCGACGCATTCATAGAATTATTTTTCGCCAAAAACTGTGAACGTAAAAACAGTTTCATTTAAGTTTTTATCCAATGGTAATTTATCTGGAACAATTGACAATAACGAAGATATAATTTAAAAGTTTCGTTGTTCCAGGTATAATCTGCGTGTGTTGGATCGCTGGCACACTGGTCGGCTTCCTACCGCTTTTAGGTTGGAACGCGGGCAAGAAATCTAACGAAAAATGCCTCTTCACCGAAGTAATGGATTACGATTACTTGGTGTTCCTGTATTTCGCCACGATCATCTTTCCCGCGCTATTAATTGCAGCCTTCTACACCCATATATACCGAGTGGTCGTAAAGCAGGTCAGATACTTTTACTGTAAATATACGTACACACAACGTACGTATTGATGTACGTACGTGAACGATGTGCAAACACAGCAATGAATTAACGAAATTAACCTTCTTTAATTAATCAAATAACCATGGAGAATTTGTCTTCCGTATAATAAATTCCGTTCAATGAATTCTCATGAAATAAATATACTGGATATTCAGTTATCGTTACACGTTATCACACCAAAGAAATATTCTTGCAGCTACAACAAATTGTAACAATGAATCCATGCCGCCGTACCGGAAACCAGACATGCATGCTGCGCTTGCTCGGGGCAGCTAGGAAGCGTGAAGTGAAGGCAACGCAGAATCTATCGCGCATCGTGCTCTTTTTCATTATCTGCTGGTTTCCACTTTACACAATCAACTGTGTGATGGCGTTCTGTCCAAGATGTAGGGTTCACGATGTCCTGATGAATTTTTGCATAATCCTGTCGCACTTGAACTCAGCTGGCAATCCGTTGTTATACGCTTATCATTTGAAAGACTTCCGTGCGGCACTTAAGAATTTCATGTGGAACCTTTTATTTCCGCACAGCGACGTGAAATCCAGCGTAGTCAGCGTGATTCACGATCGTGGGTCTTTGGTTGGTTCTCAGAGACAATTCCAGAGGCAAGCAGGGGAACTGCCATCTTCGAGGGTAGCCAGATCGAATTTATTGCGGCAGGTAATGTTTCATCGATTACCATTTACTAGATTGCAGATTTTTACGCATTTGTAAGAAATTTGAAAAATATACAAAATGAAATACTGTACAAAAATATATAAAACTATAATGCTCATTATAATATTAAATATGTAAAACGATGTTTTACCTAGATTCCATTTTTTTTTTTTTTTAATTATGACCTTAAAATTATGAATTTGCATAGATATCTATAGTCTACCAATTGTGTAATCGACGAAGATAAAAGTTTTTAAACAAATGTAAGGGATAAAATGACATTTAGTAATCCTCGTTACCAATGCTTTATAGCTGTAGTCTATCATTTTCTCGAGGAACGAGATTGTCATTTTATCGCGAAAATTATTAGTGTATATCTTATCTTATCGATTGATCTTTTGATCACAGGTAACCGATATGAAATCAAGAGTGTCATTCTCTATTCCTCGAAACGTTTCAGTTCGAGAGCAAAAAGTTGAGAACGTATCAAGCTCTTCGAGCGATAAACAGGAAAATGACAATGCGAGCCAAAACAGCAACGAACTGCAACAAAATGAAAGTGACAATTTCGGAAATGTTAGGATCGACTCGAGTGTCTCGAGATCGTCTCACATTACGTCGATGGAATTACAGACTTACAAGCCTTTAATACCGCTTCTTCCAGCAGAGGTAGATCACGTCGAGGAGACTCCACCGGCATCCATCTTTGTTATCGAAGTAGATGTAAATCACGTGGAGTCCGTTCATGAAAAACTTGGCGAGGAATTAACGGAAAATAAGGACAAAGGTTGATGAATCTTCCACACTTCTGATCTTGAACAAATTCATTAAAATTGAATCTTGATTCAATTTACTCTAAAAATTGGTGAATATTAATTTCACTATTGATAATAAACTACTAATAACGATATATATGGTAATTACTTTTTGCCATAAATTATTGAAATAAAGTTTCCCAGATGTGACGTATCTTTGATGTTTGTGTATTATAGTTCGATCTATGATATTTTGAATCCTGATGTTAATACTTCACGGTACTTCAAAGTACGAAAAAGCTATATTGCATTGACTTTTAGTAAAATAATGAATATTTGATTAAATGTATTTTGAGGTTACATCTTAATCGTAATGGTAAACAATGATGATTACAAAGAATGTATTTTGAAAAATTTAACTTTACAACAGCCATTTTTCTTATGAATAATGAATAATTTCAAAAATAATATACGTATATTCTTGAAACAATAAATTCATTGTTAATGGTAATTAATCATTAATAGATACATAATATATCTGCACGTACATATCTATAATGGGAAACAACGATCTCATATAAGTTACATTTTATGAATATGTAATTTGCATGGAAATTATGTGAAACGTACATTAAGACTAAAAATGTCAATTTCCTATAAATAAATTATGTAGATGAACAAGTCAATATTAGAATTTTAAAACAGTAAGAAGTAATAATAAAAACAATCTGTATGTAAATGTTCATTCCACATTCTGTATCACGCGACAACCGAAATAAATGTTACGAAAATATCATCCACTAAATCATATTACTTTTTAATAACTTAATACTATCTGACAATTCCAGCACAGAGATCTTTACTACTTTATCACGTTTTATTTTTTTTTCTTTCAAACGAATTTTGTACAAATAGATTGCTAAATTAATTCGAATACGTTGAATCAATAATACGCATGCGCTGTAAGTACATTTGAGGTTGCTATAACGTGCAATAGGTAGCGTTTCAAACATGGGATATAGGCAAGTTTCCCGCCAAAAGTTAGTCGATTCTCAACGTTGCATCGTGTGATTGTTGATCGTGCTTGGAAAATGTTTTTGCCGTAAAATATCAGATGCTAAACAATGGATCCATGTGAGGTCGAATTTCTCAGTGAAAAAGAGCTAGTCAGTATCATACCGAATTTTAGTTTCGACATGATCCATTTAATCTCGGGATCAGTCGGCCCTTTTCGAGCCGGTCTACCTGTCAAAGTTCCGATATGGTTGGCAGTGAACTTGAAACAACAACAAAAGTGTCGCATTATTAATCAAGATTGGATGGACGCTGATTCTTTGAACGAGGCAAAGGAAGAAGAGAAATTATCCAAGTGAGAAAATTTCCTTCTGAGGAGATACATATTTCTTTTCTTGTATAAAAAAAATGTATGATTTTAGATTATTTACAAAAATGCCCAGTAACCATTACATGGAGGAAGCACAGCTTTTACTGAATGTTGCAAGCGATGATATATCTGATGCCGACAGAATAAAGACAGCTATAAAGGTATTAAGTATAGTAACTATATTTTTTAATACTACTGTGTTAATTAATTTTTTAGGATATATGGGACATAAGAATGTCAAAGCTTCGTACATCAATAGATGCATTTCTCAAAAGTGAAGGTTTACATGCAAAATTAGACCACTTAACTGCCATGGAAATCAATAGCGTTCGTCCATTATTGCCACATGCTCTGGATCAAATGCTGAGAATTCAAACTGTATGTGTATTCTATAAAATAAGTAAATAAGAAACAGTATAGAGTGAATTTTATTTTTTCAGGGTGGAAGAGCGACACAATCTCATTATTCAGGAACATCGCAATAAGTTGATCATTGATAATTTTTAGTTTGTAAATATTTATAATTTAGTTTGTATATATTTATGAAATTTTCATAATGATCTTATATGAAGAAATAAAAGGGATTGGATGTAATAGAATAATGTGTTCATAAAATATAATATACAAATGCGATATAATAGTTTTATTTCTTATTTTTAGGTTCATTACATACAGTCACTAGCATCTCAATCACAATTTCTCGTTATTACTAACATGTAGTAAACTTATATTTACATCGATAAATTTGTTGCTTTGACTAATGAACTCGCAACTCGTTTATCGCTATATTTCTTTTTTTTCACAATATTTACATACCTTAAGCTTATAATACACAGTCCTTTAATAATCTTTGATTTGAATTCTTAAGGTAGATTTCGTTATAATAAACTTAACCAGTTAAGTTGAAGAAGTTGATCTGTTCAAATGTCAGTCAGAATTTCAATCCTATATGAAGTTTGTAAATCGAATTGTCTAGTGTAGAACATATGGAAATGTATGTTACAAAATAAAAGATGAAAATAATTGGGAACTGCAGTAGAACATAAACGAGTTTGATGCTAAAACTTCCGATGGTTGATATACACATGTACATCTTGTTCCCAACTGAGAAATATATTCCTTTAAATAATTAGAGAATCGCCTGTTCATATTAAAGTATCCTAATCTCCAATGTTATATATAAAGATAATTAACATAAATAGTATCAATGTAATGTAAAGAAACAATTCCGATCGTAATTAGTATATAGTTTTCCGAATTCAGATCCCCTAAATGTTATGTAGAACGATAGGGGAAATTGCTTCTTATTTTGAATTACTTTCGCTTAGTATACTTTTAGTACAACGACGTGATCTATATGTCAAGTACTTCGGCCTATCACACAAAGTATACAATTAATAAATATCAAGTACCATTAATCGTTTACTGGTTTGACGATACGTGTAAAAGTAAGAAATGTGTATGTGTGTATGTTTGTTTGTTTGTGAGTGTGGTGTAACAATATCGAAAATGTTACGCGAAACGATAGTGATTGAGTTAGTATGATACAATGTATTTAGAAATACGATTCGACGTTATCATTGCTCTCAGACAGCAACTATTTTGCTAGGATCGACCTTTACCCGGATGAACATAGTATTGTCTTTAACAAAATGCCGTTTTTTCACCATTTCATGAGAAAGAAATCGGGGGAAACCAAAACCGAGAGAATCAGGCTCGCGGCTAGGCCTCTGGAAGTTTTTCCATGTTGGATCTGGTATAAAACTTTCCACGATATTGCACGCCTTCTCTGCGACAACAGTCTGGTCAAATATAGTAAAGGACACGCTGTGAGAAAATGGCCATCGCAACAGAGCATCGTATTCTCCAGGAAGAATCTTTATGTATATTGAGATATGACTTCCTTCGCCAGTACCATTTCCATTTAAGAAAAGTGATGCCTGAAATATTTAACATTTCTCAGTATAATTATGTACTACATTCGAATTTTCAAAGCAGTAATTCAACTTTATTTGATGAGAGAGTCTATTTCTGAAGAGTCTTAATATTAGAACTTTAGAGTCTTTAACATGTATTTAAATATATATAATTAAATGGATTAATATACCAAAGATATTTATGTATTAAAATATGGTTATTTCCAGTGATTACAAAAGCAAGAAATTTGATACTAGTTATCTTAATTAATTTGATAGTTGCTAGAGAAGACCAACTTAGAATTAATGTTAACTATTGTTTACCTGTAGCTTGTAACCATATTGACTAGTGTAAAAAGGAGGGCTAACAAGTTCCATTCCCTCCTTGGCCTTTGCCTCAGACATTTTGGCACTGTAATCCGTAATCTTCCATATTAGCGTGCCTGTGTAATTTAATGATAGTTTGCTAATAGCGGATTTCAGACTGGTTATCTGGTGCTGCTGTTTTGTTACTACACTGCACATCAAACTTAAATGCATCTTTGCTGATTCTTCCAAATGTTTATCCAACGAAAATCGATTTCCCTGCAACAAAAAATAATATTTTAATATCAATCGTCACAAACGAAGGTAAGAATATATAAATATATAAATAATTTAATAAATTGATGTACCTTAAAACGACAGCCGGCATCCTTGAAAGTACAAGATAAGAGGTGTGTAGTGCAATGATCTTTCAAGTGGACTTCGAGATCTTCTCTTGGTAAGACGGCAGTTTCACAACGATGTGGACAGGCGACTGGGAAGCGGCCGCACTTGGCGTGATGAGCACCGAGCGTGTCAAAAACGAACTCTTTGTTGCAGTAACGACAGGCTACCAGTCTTTTCGCGCACTCACCCAACTTATGTTGACTGAGGTGCCTTCGCTGTACTTTCATGCCACACTTATTCTCGCAGTAGAGTGGTTCATAACCACATGTCCCTGTGTGCTTCTATAGGAAAAATGATAAAAACAAAAATATTAGTTTAAATAATTAATCAACAGTAAAAAAAGTAAGTTGTTGGTTTTCGCACAGTGGTTCAGGAAGTAACTTTAATTGGAACATCCAACATCCATTCCAGTTCACAAATTTGCAGCACCCTTCGCGTTTTTAAAATAAACTCTTATTTAGTATTTAAATAAGTATAAATATTGTAATTATGTTTCAACTCTGAATATAATTAATTACAATTTCAATACATAAATATGCTCCAAAGTTTCAAGTAGGAATGCATATTTAGCAAAAAATTAATGTAGAACATACAATATGTTGTGATATAATATGAATATATTCATTTATATGTTTATTCATTGTTTCACATTCATATAGTCATTCCATGTATTCATAAACAGTTTTCATATGTGTTTAAATTCTTTCGTGAATCACTGTGAGCATCCATCCGCGATTAAAATATGGAAATGATGGAAAAAGAATTCGAAAAATTTCGCTCGAACTTATGATGCTTTCGCTTCCATCCGTTCCCACTACAGTAAACAGTTAACGGTTGGCACTCGAACGCGATTCTTCTAATTAATGCAGGCGGCGGTTACCTCGAGCGTGTGACCGGTGAATTCTTTGGCACAGAAGTCGCAGCGTGCTCGCCGCTGGGCGCAAGTGTACTTTAAATGGTCCTCCATCAGCACACGGGGGATCATCGCGCCGCACTTATTGCTGCAGGGGACCGCGTCGTGCTTGCAGGTATTTAGGTGAGCCTAAACAGGATATAATGCGATTTTTACATCGGTCAGACTTGAACGACGCATTCCTTTTACTCCGATCAGATTGGTTCTCCTCAGATCTACTTCATCGTGCGTTGCGACAATCGGGTGAATGAACCGCATACCGGAGATCGGAGGAATAGTAATACGTAGTGTCTACAATGGCGTGCAGAAACATTGGATTGAAATGTTTCTTCTGTGAGAATGTGAGGAAATTTTTTACATTTTACTAATTTACTGATTCCTTAACAGAATTCTTTAACGAAATCGTATAATAAAAAAAAGAAATTTTTTTAGAGTAGATTTTATTCGATGACTTTTAAAACTATAAAACATAATTTGAAGAAGTGTGTTAATTTTAATTCTTATTTTAATTATTAATCCCAACTATTACTCACGTAAATAATAATTGTTTAGAAACACGTAGATATAACGTCGAATTTGGAAAATAATAAAATTTTGGCAATAAATGAAATTTGTTGTGACAACTGATTGCAATCCAACATTTTTATACGTCATTGTATATTTAATTATATATGGCGAAATCATTAAATATTACTGCATGTGTAGAATTATTTAAAAAGATTACAATACATTTATTCCCAGGTTTTTATAATTTTTCCTGATAATGGGATTTTCTCAGTGCTGATTACAATAGATAGAAACATGAAGCCATTAATAGCAGATATTTGTAACTTGTAACGCGATGAGAGGTCATGTAAGTCTCGATATATTAATAACGGTGAAGAAGAATTGATAATTATTCTTATAATTGATTGGGAGGCCAGCACAAGTTATCCATAAGCCGTGTGGGAGTTAACAGTGCCGGGATCAGTTCAACGACCTATCAACGCAAGGTCGCCCAAGATCAGAAATGCATAATGAAACGATCTTAAAAGTGTATACTTTTACAACTTCAATGAATTGAGGTACTTGCTGAAGTAAGGATACACAAAATTTTTAGTGCGTAATTAATATTTAAGAAACTAGAAAACTTTGATTTTTAAAGAACTTTGTTCTTTACATATTCACAAAATGAGTAAAAGTCTCATAATAATTTAACAATGGATTTCGCCTTTGTTCACAAAGCCTTTCAATTATTTTAACAATCACTAGTCTCACTATATAAAAATGGAACATTGGGACTAATTGAAACTAATAATAAGAAAAAAAAAAATATATAATATTACCTTTAACTTTCGAAGTTCGTCAGACCACTTGCAGCCATCCTTATGATGTATGCAATATACAATGGAGCCCATTATTGCCTTCTCTGCTTCCAGGTCCTGGAAATTCTGTAACACAAAAAAAGGAAGATGAGAAAAAAAATTCGTATCTATCGTCCTATTCAAAAAACCAAACCTATCAAATTGCTTTAGGTTAACAAAAGAAACCAGATCGATGAATACAAAATTGGACAATGCCACGGGAATTCAGCAAACAATGGGTAGTCGAATAATAATTGTGTTCGATCCATTGGAACTCGAACGAATAGGTTCCTGAATTGTTCGGTTTCTATCGAACGGTACGGTCGAGTGGAACGGAACTTCTTAGAACAGAACGTGGGTAGCGATTAATTGGACAACAGGTAGTTGTTACTAGGCGATCCTGTTCGTAAGAAGACGAGTATGCATTGGGTCTTATGCCCAATAAAAGAGCCGTTTGACATTCTAAATATCGTCACGATGAAATATGATAATCAATTTCCAAAGATTCTGTCGCTCAGTTTTCCATTTTACATAAGTAGGAATGTTTCAAACGTCTTAGAGTCTTCTTCTTGAAGACTGTTTTATAATCGAGAGATGATAAAATCAGATAAAGATCGAGATAGTAGACTTTACATGGAGAATTGTCGAGATTGTCGTGTTTTTTGAAAGAAGAGTTGTAAATTTTGATTTAGACTAGATTGAAATATTATATTAAGTGTAACATTGTACTACATATATTTTTGGTTTTAAATATTGATCTATTGTGTGTTTCTCTTCCTTCAGTAGAATAGAGAATTACAACGCATTATATTACGACGCAGTATGTATTAGTAAATTATCAGAAATGTGATAAAATTAATCCTGAAATCATTAAAGTAATATAAACTGCAAATAAAATGGTACAGTGTAATATTCTTAAAGCTCTTGACATTGATTATTCATTTTTCCATTTGTTATATATTTTCAGATATTTAATAAAGTTAATTCTTTCTGAAACTTTGGAATTTATATGAACTACTACTAATATTTTTAAATCTCTCAATAACAAATAATTTCTTATTCTATTGTTGAGATAAAATAATTCAAAATTCATTTGATCACAATCCGAAGGCTGCGAAATACGTAACTCATTTTAAACAGAGAATTAATAATGCAAACTCCGCACGTATATGAAAAGCTATTTGCTCTTGATAACGCTGGAATAGTTGGAATTACAAAGTCATAAAATCTCGACTTTTCTTACATGATAATAATGAAATCGTTGATACTGAACTTTCAGAAAGAATTTTTACAAGTACAAAAATTTTTATGGTAATTTTGATAGCCCCTGACATTATAGTGAAATTCTATAAAATGATTATTATAAATGTAAATTCGATAATAAATCAAATAAAATTTTATAAGTAAACTTTACGAATTACAAATCATTTGATTTATTTGATTACAAATGACTATTAAATTATAAATTTATTACAACATAATTTGTAACATAAAAATTTTTACTAATATTATTAGTTAATAAATTATTGTGACACGATCTAGATATCAATTGATAAAGTTCACTGAAATTAATTAAAGTTCGTTAAGATTAACATTTTCCGAAAACATATGCCACGAGATAAACGTATTGATAATTCAGAACGATTATGAGAACGATATAGCTAATCCTGCATTATCGAGTAGCTGTTGGTAATTTCATAGTGATTCTCATGATGCCGCTTAAATGATAGATAGACTCTATCGACAAATACACGCTTTCATTGTTTGTATGCTAAATGGGACCTCATTAGCGTCTAAATGGTACTTGATTGTTAGAACAACTACTGTGTTCCATTTTTGCTCTCAAAATTACGCTCTAGCGAATCTAATTTTGCTACCATCCACGTAATACGTGATATTATATCTACAGTTTCTTTATGTAATTTTTTCTGCCAAGATTATCATTTGTTCTCTACGTCGATTGTCGATATTGTGATATCGCTTAGTGAACTACTGTTAAGAGTTTCTGCTAACGTTGCCTTTTTCTTTTTATTTAGATTCCAGCAGTGCTAATTTAATTTCAGTACAACGTACAAAGAAAATGATACAAGAAATAGAGTAATACTTTGCAATTCTTTATTTTGGTTTTATAATTACGAAGTTGAACTAATTTGCAACTAAATTGAGATCTGAAGAACTGAATTGGAATCGTAAACCAATGGCTGCTTAGTCGATGCGTGTAACGTAGATATGCAATAAAACAGTCGGAAATACATGTGAAAATAAACGATGGACAGTGTGTAACAACACTGTCTAATAAATCTAAATCCGTCCGTGGAGAAGACTTTCCCCAAGCACAAAAGTGACATGGGAGACAGCATTCCTTTTAGAATTTTCATGCCGTGTTGTTTCTTCCAGGAAAAGAACTGTCGACCAAGGCAATTGTCGACGAAGGAGTAGTCGTGACGGTTTTCGGAAATAGCGAGGTTCAATAATAACCCTGATGCAGGAGGTGAACCCGTACCGAGAACCATGCGGGAGGCGAGAGAACCAGAATAAATTTAACACGTTACGTCGTGCATGGAAATAATTATTACCTCTATTAATACGTGTTTCGAATTCCGATATGCTCGGATAACATCGACGGCGCCATCTACTGATCCTATTTTTATTTCTGATTGTTTCTTTGAAAGAAACTATTTAACATTCTGGACAATATTATTATTTATACATTATACAATTTTGTTAGTATGAATTCAAATGTTAATTAATGTTTAATACTTTAGACAATATTTTCAGCTTATTTCTTAACAGGTCACTGCGATGGCACCATCCGTTAGTTTTCACTCCTGAATGATTGGTAGGATTTTAATTCACTCGTTAGAAGTGAGATTTGATTGGATGATTTGATAATCTGACGAACTTGAATTATATGAGTAAGGAATGTGTAAGATAGTAAGATTGATGCACGTAAGAGAAGACTACTGACTATCTTGCTGGATTGTTGTAGACTACTGCTTGAACTGCTTTGTAAATGGTCTTATATAATGGTAGTTCCAATGTGTTTTTCCGGGCACTGGATTAGGCAGACAGTTAATTGAGCAGAGATGTGTTTATGGGGAGGACAGTTGCGATAAAGAAACTTATCATTGGAATTGGAAGTCAGATATGACTACACCAATGAAATAGAACGTAAAGATACATGAAGGTACGGTCAAGAGAAATCCCTGCCGTGGAGAAAATAATAAATTTGAAAGATATTATCCCTGGCTCGATGAATTTGTTTTTCGCATTACTGTTTAGCCCTCGCTGTGTTCGGTGAGACCGAATAATGATATATTTAAAATTCTTTTTCTAAATTGTCATAAATTTCTCTCTGAAAAATATAAGTTCTTGCAATACTAGAAAATTGACAAACACAATTTCCTGCAAAGCAAGTATTCATTTAATTTCCAGACATTTCCATACAGGTACACCCGGTATAGATGTGATACCTGCGAGTTGAAACCTGCACGACCGGCAAGGTCGAAGAATCTAACCAGCCACCGTCGAGAATGGAAGAGAAAGACTTATTTTTTCAGCTTCGAGATTGTAAAAAAAAGGAGCGAATACGAAGAAATAAGAACATCGACTGCATAATGATATCCATAATAAATAAATATTGCACTAATCGCGATAAAGACTTCATTTTATTTTAGTCTACTCCATTACAATGTTTCGTTCGTCGATCACTTTGTACTCCAAAAGCTAGAGCAAAGAAAAGAGAAGAAAGTGAATATAACAATAAAACAAATTTGGAATTATTAATATTTAAAACAAGTGCTTCAAACAAGAAAAATTGCTTTCCGACATGAATCTAAATGCAGGGTTGATAAATTGGCTTTCTGGCAGTAAACTTGGTGAATTACGTTTAATTGGCACGATAATAATTTCGTGACACGGCTACGTAAATTAGTGAGACGTGCGCCATTAGGAGGAATTTCAAACAATCGAAAGGAAGACGGACGACGAATTAATTAAAACAAAGAGGGGCCAATTAAGACCCCGCGGCGGGCAACGATCTCGTGTTACGCAAGTTCCGTAATATCGTCAAAATGAAACGAAGCTTTCTCTCGGGAAACTGAACAACGCAACAGCGATGGAAAATGATATTACCGAAAGCATCGGTTATGTAAAAGTCGAAAGTTCGATGATACTATCGATCGATGTAATGATTTAAATAAATTTCGAATTTTGAAGTAGAGAAAAAGATCGGAAATTGAAATATTTAAATCCAACGCGTTGGCGTATTTAATTTTTGAATTAAGGCATTGAAATTTAAATATTCTGGTGATTTACATTTAAACGTTTAGTTTGTTACTTAACAACTTTGAACGACTAAAGTCAATTGAGCTCTATTGCGTAAATAAACTATATCGCTAACTTCTTATATTCGAACGTGTACAAGCAAAAATTCCCAAGTTTATATTTCACTTCGAAACACGTAGCAAAATCTGAAAGAAATTAGTCGATTTCAAATGATATGAATCATGTCCAACAAAACAAACAAGAAATTCTGAATTCGAATGATAAAAACACGTCTCGTAAAATACTGATCATCCAATTGAAAATCAGAACCTATTATTCTATTAATAGCCACTTACAAATCAAGCAAGCATCAATAAAATTAAAAATTAATTTCGATTAATTGTAATTTTCGCAGATGTTTAACAAGATTGAAACAACGTATAGAAAGATATATAGATTACTATATCTAAGAAAGTTATATTTCCAGATAATCGTTCAATTGCTTGAATAATAAATGAAGATTCTCTGACTGCATGAGTGGCGACGAACAGGCAAATGGAAATGGATTCGAGCGTCTGGCTGATGTCCTTTATTCCAAGAAACACCATAAATGCTTGAATTAGAATACCGACATGGAGCATCGCGAAGCTGACATCACTTGGTGGTCTCTCGCCATGGCGCTGTTACAGCGGTTACAAGTCGATGTGACGTCACGGCGAAATAACGGACACGATCTTCGCGTACGTTCCACTTACTCCCGAGGACGACTATCATCCTCGCGTTGCACGGCCCTGCAAAGAATTTTCTAACCCGGTCCCGTCGTGTGAAGATTCTCTAGAAACGAGCAGAATAAAAAGATCGTCGTTTTAATGCTGGGGATTGAAAAATGAAATTGGATCCCTCCGATATGAATTCCTTCACTTGATTCATGTATCTTCATGTTGTTAATTATTTCAATAGCTTTTAATAAATCTTTTGTATATCCTTACAATTCTGGAAACTCATGATCTGCAATCAGCATTTTGAATTATTTTAATAGTTCTCTATGAAACTTTATACTTGTTGTGGTTGTTGTCTTCTCGTTTTAAGGGAATTTAGAAAAACAGATATGTATAAGTATCTGAAAAGAAACTTGGCAAGAGTAACTATTGCAGATATTTTTCAAAATGCGAGGAGATTTTAAACAGTCGAAAATACCGTGGAAGTCGAGAATAATGATTTTACTTCTTGGAAGAAAAATATCAAAGAACCAATCACATCGGACAAAAAACTTGCAGTATTTTGCTGAAACAGAAAGCAGTTTGACGAGAATGTCCAGTATTAAAAAGAAATCCTCTGATATTAGTGATGCACGAATGCGATGGTTCGAATCCAACAGGCGAATCTCATTTATTTTGTCAGCATGAAACCACACGACCTTGACAATCTGAGATAATCTCCTAAATTTCTGCACTCACTGCTCCGTTCTGAAACCGCGAAGAATTTTGTCTACTTTTTTTCTACAAAAAAAATTCTTTTCAATAAAAAAAAAGTTAAATTTGTAATAAATTAATTTCTTTAACTTAAAGAGATGAAATTTCTCTTGAAGGAAAGGAAACATCTCAGAAACTCTAATAGAGAATGTGCATAAGTTCAACAATTACGGGTCATCCGATTGATTTCAAGTTTCCCGTTGCTATTTGCAGGTCAATCAAGCGGACCAAAGGAAGACAGGCTAATCGCGTGCGAAAGGAAAACTTCCTGTCGGTCTGGGCTCGACCGTACACCGAGAACACTTCGAATCCCATAAATTAACGGTCGTGGGATGGCATTCTACGATTTCCGAGTAATCCTCGTGACCCGTGAATTTCACATGAAGTCATGCTCCGTTTTTCAGAAACGTCCTTCGTTCTAGTTACCATTCTCTTGGATTTAACTTGCTTCACACACCTCTTTTCACGGATACGAGATGTGCCTCTTTGTGCAATTGAGTTCAATAAAACTTGTTGTTTGTAGAAACTATTATTAAGATTGTTAGCTCACTCTTATTGGCCATTATTGATTAATTTCTGAATTTTTAATTTTTAAATCACAATAGTATTAGATGATAAATTGTTACAAACTAATACGAATTCTTACGAAGAAAATATAGATAAGATAATGTAAAGACCATTTACAAAATCAAATACCGTTTCCGTTTTATTGAAACAAAATTTTTGTTCTTAATTTTAATAAATTATTAAAATAATTTTAATAATTTAATAAAAAATCACACAATCTTCGTCATTTTACTGTAGGACAGAAAAATAAAATATTCAGATTACTGAGCAACTTGAGCAAAAGCGAATTACCATTTATTTCCACGATGTTTTAGCATGAATCAGATACACAATGGATAGCTACAATTAAGATCAAACTCAATGCTTTCTTAGCTGAAACGAGAAAAGAGGAAAGTTTCATTTCTCCTGCTAGATACTTTTCTTGGCGCTAGAAAAATAGAACATTTGTCTCTTTGTTTCCATAGCTTTCTGAACAGATGTCGAGTTGTAACGTAGGATTTAAGAACTCCACGAGTTCACGACCCACGAACGAACACAACTAGAATTTTAATGAGGCCATTTCAATTTCAAACGGAGAGGTCCCAATAGTTGCACCCTTCCTTTAGTATAATTCACTAGAAAAAAAACATAATTCTATTCAAATCATCAAAATGATTTTCCTTACAGAAAACAATAACGTTTGAATATAATACTGTAATAAAGAAACAAATCAAACTCATGATAGTTTCCGGAATTTCTTTCAAGATTATCGTTTGACTATAAATTAATAATTGTTTTTGACATTATCAAACCAATTCTATTTTTGTCAATTTCTTAACTTTTAAATATTGTAAATTTTCATTAATTTATCAATAGCAATTTCTTTTTATTTTACATTTTAATATTTTACAACGCCATGTTTTTCCGTGTGTTTTATCAAACATAATTCTCTGTAATAAAATACGATAAAGATAACCGCAATTCATATTTCAATACTGTATATAGGTCAATGTACACAACTGACATTTTGCCACAGTATGATGAATTCGTTTGTCTTGGGGTTTAATCTTATCAGTCATTCTTGTTGCAAGCTTGTCAAATATTCTATACAGTGTAAACTTTTAGCAAACTTCCTTCCAACGAACTAATAAACACAAAGTTTCCTATATGTGCTCCAAAACTATACTTCAACCATTACATTTGAGATTGTTGATGTTATTTTTAAGAATGTTCAAATGATAGGATTCCAAGTAAAAAATGCTACCGATAGCCTTTTATATCTCGAGCACGCCTTCCTCGTATCTTATCGGGTCACAGAAATCTACGAATTTTTAAATTCCAAATGTTATGTGATTCATCCTAGCTCTGCAATTTCACTTCAGAGATCACTTCATTTTTCCAAATAATCTCGATAACTGAAACAAACATATCTAGATATGTATTCTTTGCATTGGAATGTAGTCTCGTTGGAGATATCAAAGGTCGTTTCAATCGTTACGTCAATAAGCTAACAAAATAACTAGTTGCTGTTAGTCTATTGGCTACTGGCAATTATTTATCATCGAGTTTTCATTATCAATGTCTGGAAGAACCACAGATCATTGAAGAGAGCTTAAGGATTTCCTTTATCTAAATATTCTAATTTTCTAATTTTATGCCATTTTTAGTTATATAGAAGTTTTTGTCTTGTTTTAAGATACTTTGTATAATGTTTTAATCTTCTATGTATTTTTTAATCCATATCTTTTTAAAGATTCCAAATCACAGTTCAAATAACTAGTATATACTTCAATTTCAATTTTTAACCACAGGTGTAATTATACCCTTTCACAATATACTAATCTACAATCTATATTTTCATAATATGTACTAACGATCCTCAACAGTAACTGCTTTACAAGGCTGTCTTCGCCTTGTATAACGGTGAAAGATCATTGCGCGGTTATATTTAAAAAGGTGCATTCATTGTGCCCAATTAGAGAGATAAAAACATTACGGAACACCTTGGTAACAATACGAAGGAGATGGTTGAAAAGTACCCGGAAAGAACGCAATAGTCGCACTCGAAGAGCCCTTGTTAAACATAATTTCCATCACGATCCGCCAACTGTCTCGTACGCTTATTTTCTGTAGGCACGTAGAATCGCACAGAGAGAGAGAGAGAGAGAAAGAAGAACGTTCATTACAATGGAATGCGAGGGAACAATACTTGAAGGAACAAACACCATAGCAACTTCCGGCCGTGACGAAGGCGGTGGCCTCCATGGGAAGAAAGGCGGAGGCCTGGCTTTTAAATTAACACGCGGTAATTACAGCGACTTGTAAGCATCCGCGTTATCTCGCATTCCTGAACAAGAGCCAGGAGTAGTCTCCACGCGTAGCTTAATAAAAGCTGATTGGAAGAAACTTCTTAACTCACATGAGACTTTGGTAATATTTTAAGGAATTAAGGAATCAAGACCAATTATTTCAACAGAAGAAACAAAAGACCAATCAATATCGTTAGTAACTTTTTGGACAATTGTTAAATTTTATAAAAGTAATCTTCTGTTTTTTTTATATCTTTTTTTTTTAAAGAAATATGAATAATAATCTTCTAAATCTAATAGAAAATTCTATTAAGCTTAATAACAAATAAATAAAATTTCTAAACTCTAATTTCTTCATTTATATCTAATCAAAGTAAAAAACGATGCTTTGAATTGCTCCAATTTGGTATACAAATTGTAAAGCAATTACATTTGTAATTAATTAAACAGTTGAGTAAATATAGAGTGACGGTAGTTCCCACAATCGGTTCTTTCTTTTGAATACTCCCCTTGAAATTTCCTCACATTCTAAAACAAGAGTTGATAATTATCCCTAGCAGAAAGTGGACATAAAAACAACAGAGAAATTCTTGTAACGTTCATATATATTACGGTAACGAGCTTCGTTAATCTGTTTCAATGATCCATGGGTCAGAGAACGAGAGATAAGTGAAATGATCTGACACAATTGTCTCTACTGTGTGTGCGTACTATTTCCTGAAGATTGTTCATTCGCGACACTTCCTGCCACGATTTCCTGTATTGTCATCATTTTCTAATTCTCGGAATTTCACAATAGTTTGATTAAGTTCATTGGCACGTAGATTATCACTAAAAATAATTTGGTTGTTAGTGTCTCTCATATTATTTCAATTTCATTGAATTTTCTTTGCTAAATGAATTTTAAAAACGTAATTTCTAGTATTAAGGTTTTGACTCTATAAATTTATATCATTTATAATCTTGAAATCATTTAAACCAATTACTAAATTGTAATCTAATTGTTATGTATGAAGTATAATTTAATTTTTAATATTTGCGACATATATTTGACTATTACTTACATGTGGACCGAACACGATTACATTGGAAATATGTTAATACATGTCTGGATATTTCCCGAGGCCTTATGGATGCATCGGGTTAAGTGCTAAGGTTGCCAGCTAGTGCACGCGTACGTATAGTCGTACATATATCTTCTATTGAACTTTTTGTTTTACATCATTACCCTCTTAACCTATTTCCAATTCTCAATCGAATGGCATATGCTTCATAAGTAAATTATGTGTAACCTTATTTTGTCTGATATCATTTAGCTTTTTATATGAAGTGACGATAAAGTCAGAAGTGTTACAATTCGTAATTCAATTAAATCCTTTATCTTACCTAAAAAATTAAAAACTAAGAATATATCAATTTCGTCAATCTTTTAAAATTGTAATTTTGATTCGACAGTCCTTCAAAATCTACGAAATACTAAACTTATAAACTTAATATGGCAGAATAATGATAAATGGTTAATATTGACACGTCCTGTTTCAATTGTTAATGGATCAAAATAATCGAACTGATTTTTCCAGCGTTAAGAATAACGATCCAGGAGCGGATTAACGAATCAAGTTGCATCGATACATAGAGCGCGAGAACGGAAAGCGGAGCCGATGCCACGGAGGTGCACGAAGGAGGCCGAGCGGGTTCGGAAGCAGCCGAGGCCATCTGTTACGCTCGGTTCCCACGCTTCCGCCGTCGCCTTTCCCCGCCTTTGGACCAGTCTTCATCGGTCCTTTTCTTGTCCCCACCTTCACCAGCACTGCCGGCTCTCTCGCCGACGCTTTATTTTATATAGCTGGAGAATGCCTGGACGTCTTTAACCGCGACTCCGCATTTTCTGTTACGAGCTGAACTTTTGTCCATTACCGGAAGATTTTGCTTGTTGCCAATTTCCGTTCGGCTCGATCTCGGTGACGTTAAGTAAAAGTTACACGAGAGTCGGTTTTCTAAGAATCGGACGGTTCAAAGTTTTTTTTATCTCTTTCGGTTCCACTTTGTACGTGTCATAACAAAAAAAAATGTTTCGAGATGTTTCCTCGCATATTTCAGTGCCTCTCATTCGTTTGGAATGAATTGATTTTTCACAGTAAAAAGTTCTCTCAGTCTTGACCTTATTTCTTTAACAGTTACTCAAATAAGCGTCACCTGTTCGATTAGCTGTACTTATTAGGAGCATACCTCGATATTATAAGGAAAGGATTAAGTACGTTATGTTACTTCAGATTTCCTTGAATGTACATGTTTCCATGAAAGCAGTTGGATAAATTCAGTCGGGCGGCTTCGCTTTCTCCGGTTTGTTCAAGTCATCTGCGAAACTGGTCCATGTACAAGCACCTAGCTAGTAAAACCCGGAAAGGGGTCGTTTTTCTACTAGAAGAAAACCAAGTACACATCTTCCTTTCTAATCTAATTCCGCCGTTAGCAAACTTCCCACGATAAATGCAAACCTTTTGATAAATATTACACTAATATTTTGATAAACAATACAGCCGATATGGCTACATACGTGCCAGTGGCACGAATTATCTTGCTAAAGAAAAGAAAAGTCGCTTTCAACGTGGGGCACGTGCCGTCTGCAGTCGCGCCGCCATTGTCATCTTCCCAGAGGCTGTGTTTACACAAACGAATTCCCCCAATCGCCCCCCCCCCCCCTCTGCCCCATGGAAAGTTGGCACTCTCAACTACCAGCCGCTGCGTACAGAATGATTTTGTACAAAGGGAGTCGTAAACGGCGCGCACGTGTGTTGGCATCGTCGAGGGGGCTGGAACGATTAAACCAACCGCAAAAAGAGACGGATTCGATTCCTTAAATACATGATCGATACGGTAGGGGGAGCAACCACGTTGACAATGTAGAGTGACCTCCAACGACCCCTTGTTTACCCATGAATAAATTCCACTTATTTCGTCACACAAAAACAGAAAGGCAAAAGGCCAAGAACACAGCCAATACATCAAATACTTGAACAAAAATGATTCTGAATTGCTCGCGAAAATATTTGAACAATTAAATAAACCTATTATACGAAACATTTTAGTTCCTGGTAATTTTAAACTGACTCATCCAATAATCTAAAGAACGTAAGGGTGACAATCATAATTGTCGCGGTATGCAATCGATAATAAAGGGCCGACCGACCCTGTGAACGAAACCACGTCTGGAAAGGCTGCACGATGAACAATTTGAAAGCATGTTGCTAGCTGTCGTGGCATAAATCAGCCGCTCTGTCGGCATGATTAGAAACTCTTTGAAAAATATGCGGCGAGCAGTCAAGAGAACGGCGTGGTTTCGGTTCTGTTGAAACATCTATAGCTACGGCTCATGGCAATGCGACCTTTTCTTTAGGTTATGCGACTATTCCAACCAGGAACATTGTATTATTATAGAATGATGTTACGTAATTTGAATCAATTTTTACAATGTGTTCATAATATAATCACGTGGCAATATGGTAACTTGCTATACACAGTATATCGTTCAGTATATTTTGTATGTTAATTCATGTAAAAAATATTACTTTCTCAACTCCAACCACATATTATAATGTTATATAGTTTTTTTAAAATCCTTATGTATATTTAATATAATTAAATTCTTGTATATTATGCACAGTATAATTTAAAAAAAGAGTATTGGATCGCATAGAAATTACACCAAAGAACTTATGTGCGGTTTCATTTAAAAGACATTTCAATTAAATAGAGCATATTTCTAGAAAATATTCAAGGTACCCATAAAGGCGTCGTTTTACTTTAGAATTAATTGTACAAATGCATTCGAGAAACGAGTACGAAAGTCCCCCCCCTCGGTATTCAAGATTTAATGTGTTTTGTTCTGTGGCAAGAGTGCTCATGGTTCGATGGCCACGAACGCGTGTATTTACTTCGATAAGGGAACTAACATGCAACATGGGCGCGTATGCAGAAAACGGAGCCGTGCCAACAACGTTGGCAACGATATAAAATCATGAATGGTGCTGTTGTAAACGATATCGAAACGCAACCCTCTGTTTCCGTTTTATCCAATAATAGATTTCCCCCATTCTGCGGTTTCCCTTTATTCGCATGAAGATTATGTTACATGGCTGTTCGACACGGTTATGAAGTTGAACGTAACAAAGATAAACTTAATCTAAACCGAGTGGAAAAATTATTAGACTACTTTCTCAAACAATCGAAGAATACATATTTTTACGGTAATGCCTATTTCCACAAATCGAAGACAAATTTTAATTAAGGAATGTTTACATTATCCATATAATTATTTAGAATTTCTTTGTAATAAAGTGCCAAACAGGCAGTAAAAGTAAATAATCATGCGGGCCACTAGTTGCAAATACAAATGCATGGGGAACTGAAATGCATAGCCAGCGATTAACCGTGCTTGCTCGAAGCGTATAGCAACAGACCGTTATCTGAAACACGTATGACGATAAACTTGAAACTCTGATCCAGTATATTCGAGGAATGGCCTGCGTAGAAGCATGTCTTGGATAGTTTGCAAATTAAACGACATACGAAAACACAGTTATACGTTCCCTCGAGAAGATTTTTTAAATTACTCTACAAAAATTGTCACTGAATCACATAGCATGTTTACATACACAATTACTCACGAAATTGTTCGAACAATTATGAACGTGAATTTTTATTGCATATGTTGTACAAAACGTTTCATCGAGACTCGATTATATTAATAAAAGTGAAAAGAATAATTAAACAGTCAGAGGAATTTTCGAATTCATTTTTAATACTGTTAAATACAACTTTAACGACTGTTATTTCATGCGAAATTCCAAAATGTTTTACATAATGTGAGTACAAGGACCTATAGTTTCACGAGCCATTATGTGTAAAATACAAAAATACAACATGATGCACCTGCTATTTTTCACCTGTCTTGCGAGCTTTTCGATTACAATTGTTACAAGGTTAAGCTCCCAAAGCGTTATTAACCGCGGTAAGCAATGTTAGAAACAAAAAAAAAAAGAAATGTGATCTAACCTCGTCGGTAATAATCGGCGCCTTGTCCATGTTGTCGTTGATCGGGCTGGGTGGCGACGTGGGGCTAGCACTGGGGCTCACATGAAACCCCTTCGACTCCTTGGCAGGCCTCTGGGGGGACACCCTCGCGGGGAAGCTCAAGGTTTTCGTCCACTGCGGCAGACCACGCACCATCTTTTTCTCTTTGTTTTTTTCTTTCGTCCAAAATTTCACCGATACAATAATACTGCTATATATGTATCCTTAACTGAGTGAGTTCAATGCGTGACTGTTTTAAAAAACAGGTGAAACGCACGAAATAACAACGCGGGAAATCGATAATTTTAAATAATTTTGCACCAACGCGAATCTCAGTCCTCGCGATCGTCGATGAAAAGTTCACCTCGAAGTGTTGACCGATCGCTTGTAAATATTAATAACTGTATCGAGAGATCGGCTGGCGTGTATCCGTGTCGTGACACGCACGGAAACGGTCTGCTAGCACGCGCGCCAGCCAACGCACGCCACGAAGTTTACTGACAGACTGTCGAGCACCGTCCGATCGGTCGGTTCTCTCTGCAGAACGGTCGCGTCATGCCCGCTGGACCAAGCGCGCTGATTGGTAGATCCGATGGAGAGCGACAAACGACGCGCACAGGACGAGGACGGGCACAGTGGAAAACGGCCAATGGGGTGGTTCGTAACGCGAGATGGAACAAGACGAAATCAGCGAGATTCGCGCGAGATGAACCGCGACCGCGATATAATTTTCAAAGGATACGAACTCTCCTCCGTCGAGGGAGTCCGTTGCCTTCTTGTCTCTTTCTTCGTTCCAGTAAACGAAGGGAAGGCAGAGAACGAGAGAAGCCTGACAAGTATTCAGTGAGACAAGGAGAGAGACTGAGAAGAGATGGTGAATGAAAGAACGTGTGAAAGAGATTATCGGATATGTGGCACAAGTACAGTCGCCGTTGACTTCACAGGTCGCGGTTTAGAAATCGTTTAATGTTACCTGGAACGTCGTGGTTCGCGTCGGCTCGATAAAATGGCCAATAAAAATTATTCTTACATCAGAATATCATGTACATGTAAGTGCACATATGTACGATAAAATATTGTATTTTTTAATCATCTTTAAATGTTCGTCTTTCCGTAAGAAATTTTGGAGAAACAAGAAGAATTTTCTTAAAAAATTTGTATAGAATATCAAAAAATATTCTATACATTGTAAGAATGTATACTATTGGTAAGATAAGTTATGTGTTCTTACAAAAAAACAAATTACCTGCGTTACAGCACGCAATTTAATAACTAATCAAAATTATATCGATGTAGGGTTTAGTAATGTGAAATCAAATAGCCGAGGTTTCTATCAAAGCGGTACTTTTACTGGTATCCTTTCAAGAGACAAAGAATTTGTCCGCAGCGATAGCGACCTGTGATCAGTAAAGACACTCGTGTTGCCAACTGCAGATCCGCCAGGATGGTGGGGAGGGAAACGACACTGTAAGGCCCGACTGGCAAGGCATGTTTCTTACATTCAGCCGCGTTCAGTTGTATGTACGCGGACAGGATCTAGCCAGCTGCGGCCTTCTTCGACCTTCCCCCCACCAGGTTGGAATCGAGCCTTCTGGCCAGCTACACGACCGGTACTTCAACGTTCTAACAAGGAATATCCGCGAAGACTCCACCTTCGATCTTCGTGAAGCACTATCTCGCCAAAACAGTCAAAAACAGGTTACTTTTGGGATATCTTGTCCGTTTGCGCTTTTGTAGACTACTGAGTAAAAAACGAACGATTAATTTTGTTACGTAGAGTGAAATTCAAGAATAGAAAAAAAAGTAAATTGTGAAAAAGATAATGTATACAGTTAGTAAGATCTTTTTGGGATATAATAATACTAGTGAGATTACTAGTGAATTACTATTTACTATGTGAAAGTAATTAAGAAAGAGTAAAAATGTATAATATGTGATTTGTAGATTGCCATGTATTGAGAAAACGTGAAACGTAATTTTGAATAATTTTTGTAGTTTTTGAAAATGCATCTCATAATTTCATTTGATTATTATTATTATTATAATCTAATCTTTCTGTTTCAAATTTTTAACATAAAATTAATTAAAAGTGAAGGAATCGTACAGTTCTAAAAAAGAAAATTCCTTTGATCTCAACCGATAAATATCATCGATATCATGAATTTGTTTCCGAATTCCTAACACATTAGTCAGTCATTCTATTCGTCATCGTTTCATGTCTAAGCGACGCAACTTTGAACAGTGACTTTACACTTTTAGTTTGTCACCCGTTATAGTTATTCAAAGAATTCGAGGAACAGACGATTTGAATTTTTCATTCATCGCAAGTTCAAAGTTCATACCATCTGTTCCCATTTTCTCTGAAAAATTCCAGCTGACCATCAGATAAACTGTGAGTCTCCTATCCCTCCTCTGCAGGGTGTGTACATTAGGGGAGCGATTCCTGTAGAATTCGAAGCACGTTCTGCTTGAATAGCTTTCAGTCGATGTTAATTAATTGTGACATATGTTCTCGTGAATATTTCGATTTGGTGCTATCGTAAATCCTAACTTTAAGCAATCATTGTGCTGGGGATTTGTCCAAATGAATCGTGATTAATTATTAGTAATTATTAGTAAAATTTTATGCATCCATTTTAAAATCCACAACAAAATTATATTAATGACATAATTTTATGGTACTTCTCTTTTTGTGATTAATGATTCGCTCATTAATAAATTAAATTTATCTTTCAATTTTCTACGAACCTAGTTTCTAGGAATAATTGAAGTGAATTACAAGAATTGCGACTTAAAACCGTCAGATGGACTAGCCCATAAATAGCATTCACCTTAGCTGGAAGACAACGTATTATCGTGAAAACTTTTGTTCATTTATTGTTCTATTAGATATACTATCTTACTTTTACCTAAAATTTTTATTTCTAAAGGAAACAAAGTAAGCTAAATACGGTAGAGAACGTTAAATTCTTGGTGGCTTGAAATTCGTGTGCCAGAAGATTCTTTTATTTAAAATTTGCAACAGGTGTGCCATGTCAGGTCGCATTAATTCTCTGGAGACGTACTGTAATTTTACAGGCATGATATTTCTGACCCTTCTTGTTCACCAGGCAGGTGTCTCTCCCCTCTTCTCTCTCTAGATCAAAATCTTTCTTTCTTCGTGCAAGTTTCGACGGTTCTCTCTTCAAATTTTCCTTTTACAGATTTTTGTTTGTATTTCTAAAACCCTGTCAACTTGAATCCGGTTTTTCTCCCTTTAAAATTCTTAAGGGTAGAATTATTTTGTAGATCCGTTTCTGAGGAATTTAATAAAACGTTTCCTTTACTTAAGCCGTTCATAAATCGTTCAAGTTTGGAGACATTTTTAAGATATGTGCAAAAATTATCAAATATTCATAAGATATTACTCTACTACTATTTGGGAGATGCATGTTTCCAATAAAGAAAATTATAAAAAATAGAGCACGAATAAGGAAGTTTGTAAAAAAGCAAAATATGCTAAGTCAAACAGATTTCATCGCGTTAAAAGTAAAAAAAATCATCATTCGAAAATCACAAAATGCGAAATGTAACATCGTGATCGCAAACACCATTGCATTTTCCAACAGCATAATTCAGGCCACTTTTGCGATAGAATATCGCTCACTAATTGGTGCATAACGTTTCTCGTGTCAAGGGATCCGATATCCTTAATAACCAGTTTCTTCGATTTCCAAACAGGTCCCCAGATGTTGACTTATTAGAAACGTATGTATGTACCAGTGTGTTGAATCCTAATGGAACCGGAACCTTCAAAAGAAAATTACCCTCTCATCAACAATCCTCTATCGTCCAATGAAATTAATTGCATCAAAGGAATTAACTCAATTAAATCAATATAATATCAAAATCAACTAAAATTTAATTGATACAATGTATTTCTAAAATTTAGAATCCTATTGATTAACAATTACATTTTCATAAATATTATTAAAGAAATTGACAAGTGTAAGCCTCTTATTGTTTACTATCACCCAGATACAAACGCATAAACATTCAACAGTATACAATTATCGAATAGAAAATTGTGAAAATTACTAAATAAAAAATTGTAAAATTACAAAAATTACGGAATAGAAAATTCAGTTTGTTCTAAATATTCTATAGATAAATGTTTCACATATTTCTGCATACGCTATGTATTTTGTAAATTTTCACACTTTCAAATCACCATGTAAATGCATAGACATTCATAGTCTATCAACGTCGACGTCGGTCATCACCTTTCAAAGCGACGAGCAAAATAGAAAGTTGTGAAGCACGACGATGCAACAAACGTCCAGGCCACGATACACCTTCTTATCGTGGATAAGTTTGAAACTGACAGTCCCATGATTTCTCCATGGACTTCCGTCTATATTGTACGAATATCCTGCAACTGCGATTACATTCGTATATAGCACATACACGTAATACCGACACGCGTTCCCCTGACGTTTTAGTCCAGTTTTGCATCCGGCACAGGTAGATACTGGGGAAAGGTCGAGCGGCTGACCTGAATAAGTTGATGGTTACGCAATAATCGTGGTGCACCAGCAGGCTTTTTGTACTAGAAGACTGATTACCGTGCAGTGAGAATAGGTATACGCTCGAGTCCTGTATAAATTGATCGAAAGATAATCGAGAATGAAAACTAGTTTGTATGAGACGTGAATAATCCTATTTATTTTTATTTATAGAATGAGAAAAAGTTCTAGATATAGATGAGTGTTCACTGTCTCAAGACGTGGAGTATTTCATACATGTATATGTGGAACAAGAAAAGATTAAGAATATTTAAAAGGATGTTGGGTTTCTCTTTCAGAGATATAGTAAAATAAATATCTTTTGTATTAGAAAATGAGGAATCAATAAAATGATATTAATGCAACAAAAGAATTTTTAATAGAAGCACTGATTAATTAAAAATCCTAAAATACAAACGTTGAATGATTCCAGAATACAAGTTCTAGAATATAAGCATTGATTAATAAAAAATTCTAGATATCTATAAATATCTTCAGAGAGGTATAAATTTCACTATTTCTACGTGTAATAATACTCCTCTAGTAATCATAAAACAAATCATTTATACATTGATCGATATTTCATTCGCGAATTTAATGCATTCGTATATAAGAAAGAAAAAAGAAAAATTGTCCTTATCCGATGACACTGATTCTCTTTTACCGTCATTTTCAACCATCAAATAATGGAAAACCCTTAATACAAATACTTGAAATCGAATATTTCTTCAGAAAATCAGTCGTACATTAGACACGCTTTTGAAATAAATTTTTCTTCCGTGTCACGAGAAGAAAGTGAAATCAATGAATGTCACAGTCGATCGATATTATACGCGACAGATCGCGCATAAGATAGATCCAACTCGCTACGAAGAGGGAACAAAGAAGGATTTTTCGAGGCGCCGATGCCTAGCAGCACCTGGAGAGTCGATGTGAAGGACCATTCGGAAGATAGGAACGGGCTGACGAATAATATTGGGAAGTGTGCAGCTGTCACAGCAGCTGCAACCCTCCTCCCTTTTGCTCACAATCTGACCGCCAGCTTTTCTGCCGCCTTCTCCTCATCCTCCTTTGCCACCTTCTCCTCTCGCTTGCCATCATTTCGTTCTCATGGCCTAACTTCTGCCTCGTGTTCTCATTCCGATTCTTTTCGAAAACTATCGTTCTTAATAATCCTTTGAATCGTGAATTTTCTGGAGGAAATTTCAATAGAAAATTTTTTTCATTCTTGGTTTGGTTATGAGTTGCAGATTGATAAATAGTACAGTTTTTCACTCGTAAAATGTAAACTCTGTCTTTAATTGATAACTTTTTTTTTGGTAAAGCTTTTTCGTCTTACTATCTTAAAATTATTCTGTATTATTCTACTCTGTTAGTTAAGTATTACTTTTGAGAGTACTCAAGTAACTTAATAAAGATGAATTAAGAAATTATCCAATAAAATAACAAATCAGACACTGCTTCTAAACATCAAAACCTTAATCTTTTATTTGTTGTAAATTAACGAAGGAAAGTTAAAAAAATCACTTTACTTAGCAAACCCTCGCAGAACCAAAGAATATTTTCACAATCAACAACAGACGGAAAAATGAAAAATAAAATGAATCACAACACTTCGATGATAAACTGTCACGATGTTCTCACAAATGATTCCTTGAGAAAGGAAGAAAACTAAAAATAGGGAGAGCTGCTCGTTCCCCGTGTCGAATAATCATCCCTTGAAAACATGAAATGAGAGCGTGCATCGAGAAAATGAATGTGCCCTCAGCACAGTTAATAGACTGGTTGTTCAAAGGGGGCCCCCTTTCATTTCCGCGCGAACATGTGGGTGTGTATCTAGGCCAAGCTAGCTCCTCGCGCAAGGATCAACCCCTTAGTTTTCAAAGCCAACCACCGAGACCATCCTTCTCGAGGAGGAATGCGTAGCGTAGATCAGCTGCTCCTTCTGTAAAGCTAAACTTCCTGCGCCACGTGCACATCTGCTGGTTTTCCGGCACCTGGTAGGGGAAATTTCGTGATTCTGGATGAGTACAACGTAGTCACGTACTGTGTGTAGGGCTCATCGAGACTTCGTGTATAATGGACGACACATAACGTACATATTCTCGTGGTTAATTACAGGTGTACGGAGATTTATCTTTTGTTTCGTGCTCTTGGGTATCTACTTGGGGAATGGTATTGTTACGTCATTGAAAGAAAATGTGTGAGAAAGTTCCACTGAGATGTATGTACTCAATATTGTTTTTCGTGTGTTGTGATTTATGGGTACCTGTGAATGAGGAATAGATGATTTTGAATAAGATGTCACGTAGACGTGTGTTTGAGTGGAGTTTTTAATTATTATTGGAGAACGAAGCTGGATGGTGATAGTTTTATGTTGATGATAGAGTAGGGTTTTAATAGACTGGAAGTTTTTGTGCATTTACATGAATGCAAAGATATATACATATGTAGAATACTTAAATTTTAATTCTGTTTAAATCTCTCTACTTAAATTTTAATTCTGCAATAAAGTTTAATACGAAAAATACGAATTTGCATAAACGTTAGATATAGATATGAGATGGATTTATTGTTCATTAACTGAACGAAACAATTGATAGAAATCTGAAGTAATTTTTCTTTAGAAAGGATGTTGAGAGAATTAATACCTAGAGCCATGAGATTTATTTTCCTTCGAGTCTCAAACAATTACATTGAATTTCCTTCTTAACTGGTTCTAATTAACTTAAGTACTTTGTATAGTAGTTACAGAGGTTAAGCACGTAATCGTATTGGACAACAGCCAACAATTGTTTCAAGTGAATACTAAGCTCAATATGGTAACAATGAAATTATATAATTCGTGAAATAAAAAAGAAGGTACGTATTTAACATCAAGTTATATTACTAATAATTTGCAGACAATCATCAGCGTTTCATTAGCTTAACTATCACTTCTCTTAAGCAGTTGATAATTATTAATTATGGAACATGTCATAATAAATGTTAACAGGTTTCATAACACTTTTTAATTTTATCTAGAAATAAACTACCTTGAATTCATTAAATACACTGAAATGAGTGTTACTTTGAGTTGCTTTCAAATAGATCGTCTCCAACTTATCTTTCAAAATTTTCTCCAAAACGAATTATAAATTCTTAAACATAAGAAAGTTCTCACATAATTTAATTTGGAATTATTAACTGAAGTACAAAATTAAAAGCTGTTCTATATTTATAATATTCGAGAGTGCAAGTGCAGATCTGTCTATTCACTGAACATTCTAAATTTATTATTCCTAAAAGTCATAATTATACCACTCAAGAAAAAAAAAAAAAGAAGAATAATTTCTCACCATTCTGACAAATTACTAACACTTATAATCCAGCGTATTCAAGACGTAGTTTTTAATTAACCCAGCCTTTTCATTCATCGAGAAAAGACTGTGGCTACCCCACAGTTATTTCACTGGAGGACCGGAAGTCGGAACTATTATGATCGGTTTCGAGAGGTTGGTCGGTTATCCGGTACAATTATATTGTGCTCGGCTCATCGCACGGTAGTCGTTACGAAACTCGAATCTTTCCACCATATGCTACACTTACAGCAACATAACTGAACCAATAACGATGAAACATTGTCGATATTTTAAACTGTTATAATTGCGTAAAAAATAACAGTCGTGTAACAGTCAATTTTAACAATAATTTTAAAGCATGATAAAGTCTCCATGATACTTTTACAGTTCTGAAAATTGTAGAAATTTGAAACATTGAAAAAATGTTTTGACTAGATTTAACGTGGCTTTGAAGATTAAAATTTTCTCTTTAAATTTACTGTACGATCTCTTTCGAACCATTTTATCGAACTTTATATTAGGATCAAACGACGAGATGTTAGGATTTCTTGAATTTTTGAAATGAAACCAAGTGGACTGTTGCAAAAAGTTATTATAAGTCGAATAGTTGAGAATATCGATGATTTTTCGTTGTCACTACTAAGTCAGTTATATTTTTCGCTGTATTTCGTCAACTTGTGAAATTCTTTGATTTCTCACTCCTAGTTTGATCCATCGATAAATCTCACGAGTTTTAGCACTTACCAAGAATTCAAGAGTTTGTCCGTAGAATCTACGCATTCCATTTGAGTCAGGTAATTAACACGAAAGCGGGACTGACAACGTTCGAGTGAATTCTCAACAAATTGCCTTAACTGCACCTTCTCGTCTTTTAGTAACTTGGGAAAGTTGTTAGCTCGTACAGCTATTATAATCGTTCTCTGCTATCTTGAAACGTCTCCAGGAATTTCCGTTGCCTCAATTTGTCCAGGGATGTTTGTTCCTAGGCAAATTGCTAACTTAAGTTCGGCTGTTTGTTCGACGATGTTGCATTCGAGTGAATATTTTGTTGAAGAGAATGATGAAAGTTGTTGTGGGTTTAATGAACTTTGAAAGCTAACTTATATACAGGGTGGCTCGAGTATCTTGTTCGTGACGAATTTTCACACGATTGGAGAAATAGAATCTAAGCGGAAATACAATTGAAAAAGACACAGAATATAAGCAGAAATAAGTATGTATCTTACTTTTGATATTTCATGCATTCTTTCATGCATTATGCGTCTTGTGGATGTTTCAATTCTTAAATTTCTCAGAAATGCATAAAAATTCGCAGTGATCTTATATTAGAAAATACGAATATAATACTCAAGATAAAAATATTTTAACTTCATACAAAAGATATATTCTTTATATTTAATAAATTCTTAATGCAAATCACAGATCTCTGCTCGCGAAATAACCAAACATTCAGATCAAATAATTCTAATAAAATGAAAGATTAAATTATCGATTTCTAACGAAAAAGGAAAAGCGTGGGAAATGATAGAGGCTGGTTCGCAAAATTCGCCGGGATTCCTGGCAAACGGGACACCCTATATTCGCGTGGTTGTGTAATCGGCCTTAAGGATAAACGGGCACACACACGCTAGCACACGCTCGCGAGTAGGGAGGCTCGTATCACAAAACGGCGAAGTGAAAGGATAGGCACCAGTTCATCTTGTGTCTCAACCTCCAGCCAACCTTCTCGAATATATCCTTTCGTACTGCAAGTGCGTCAGCTATCCGCGGTTCATTCGAATTCGTTCGATGTCGTTCGCCGAGTTACCATTAACTTCTGACTTGATTTTTCCCAACAAAGACCCAATTCTGGCTATTCACTGCTAATTTCACGAGACTAATTTCAAGACTCCTCGTTTCAAATTGCAGCCTTTTCATCGTACAAATAGAAAAATTCAAAGCGATGTAAAAATAGCGACATACGTAACTTTAGGTGTTCACGGGCAATAAATAATCTGAGTAATTGCATCGAGTATATATATGGCGAAATTTAAAAAAAAAAAATGCTAATTATACATATCATTCTAATCTTGTGTCTATTATTTCAATTTTGTATTTTATAAACTTCTTTCTTTCTTTCGTTATGTTGTTGTAAATGAAAATTAGGTTGTTCAATGATGCCAAATGAAAAAATACATTACAGTGGAAAAAAGATGTATATTGAAAATTAAAAAAACAAACTGTAAGTTACTTTACTGTAAGAATTACACTATTTTAAAAATTTTAAAATTTATACTATTTTTTCGAATCATTCATCTATTGATTGTACTTTATGTGTATTTTTAAAGAGCTGTTTCTTTCAGAAAGAAAGCTATTGTTTAAAATATTTTCGAAAAAATAACGCGCAAAGAAACATTTAAATATTTCAATAAAAATGTTAAAAAATTCCGTGTTTCTCGCTCAGTGCTTACCAACGATTTTCAAACGATAGTCTTTGCGCGCATTTTCTTCGTTAACCCCAACACACCATGAAAGAACTATCAAAATCAGCTCATCATCGTACACATTTTCCTCTTATTTTAATCTCTCTTCTCATCTTTCTTACACGCCGTGCAATTAAGAGTTTGCTCTCTTGGTACTTATGCATATGTTCGATCACTGTTACAACCTTTCCATCCTCTTTTCCCCTACGTCTTGATCCAATCAATAGATGGAATCTGAGCTCAGGAGAGTGTATCATTTCCTCGAGCGATGCGATTTCACGGAGAAAGAAAGCGGATAGTTACGCAACGGTGTGCCAGCGTGTTCGTGGATCAACGATGTTCCAGACGTGGAACATCTTCGGAAGCGTGTAGAACATCTGTTTGCCGCAACTGCGAAATCACTCCCCGACTGGCAACCAAGGATAAGAAACCTTTCCAACTCACGACTGGCCGAAATAGCGGCGAAATCACGGACCGTTTGCCGCTTACACGGATCGAGCATGCACCTGCAACGGGTGCATCTTTGCCTGGATCACCGGCCAGATGTCCCTCATACTTGGGTCAGGATCCAGCGCACGTTTCTGGCTGCTGTTCGGGTGTCCCGATTCGATCATTTTTCGTTTGGAACGAATTTCTAAACTCTTTGGAAATATACGTGGATTTTTAGATATCCTGAGCACTGAAACACTAATATCTATATGATACTAAAGCTATAACTCGTGTTACACTTTTTGAAAATAGACTTTCAAGCTTTTCTTTTTTGCGAAAGTAAAAATTTGTTTCATTCTGTAAATGTTACAAGAAGTAATTTGATCTTTTGGATATTTTGTAATGTGACGATTATAAATATAATATTTTGGATACTTCGTGGTATGACGGTGAATCGCGTACGTTTTATGAGAATGATTGTACAGTGGATGGTTTGGAAAGAAGATCTTGGACACTGTTGGATGCCACATGTTGTACGTTAATGGTGATTATAATGGTGCACTCGACTTGAATGAATTATTCAATTTGGGATTTCCGCGTAAGTTTATTAAATTTAACGCGTTAATAAATAACACGTCGTGCAACAAGATGGTACCTCGTCCGAGATTGAACGAGCTCGCGAATTTGAGATCGAAGAATTAATTTCTCATTAAGCGGAATTGTTTGATTATAAAAAAGTAGGAACGACAGAGTACAAATTATTGGAGGATGTTGATTTTAATGAAACTTAATGGAACATCGTGAATATTCGGTTCAGATAATCGAGAGACAAAATTACGACAAAGTATCTCAAGACACACTTTTCTTCGATAAGTATCAAACGAACTGAGACCTTTATCTTTCAGTTTCGGCCAATTTGCAACAAGCAAGCCACAGAATACGAGGACACGTACTCCACCGCGAGAGCTGAGACTGAAACATTAAGTACTTTTATCGAAAAATACTTGGTTTCAAGGACTACGAGTCCAAGCAACGTGGAATTAATTACGATACATTCTCGCATTATTATCATCGACAAACTCCGCAAGCACCATATTACCGACAGGAAATGCCGCCTAAAAATTTATTTACAAAAACTGCACATCGTGAAACACGTAGACGTAAATTACATGTATATTACCCTTAAAAAGTACCCAAACAATTGCTTATTTTTTGCAGAATATTAATTCAATTACTGGGTCGCAAATAAAAATTACACGTTGATAGACGACGATTACGATAATTTATGCAGTTATTATTTGAAAAAAAATTGATTTGAAATAATTAATAATGCAAAGTGAGACAAATTACGACTCAGTTGAAAAAAAAAAAATTCACAAATTGACTCTACAAGAAGGTAAGATAGGCAACTATAAAATCTTTATTGCTTTATACGTTTTACCAAAAAATTATTTATTGTCTCCATACAAGAAGCTGATAAGTATATCATTTGTTATTAGATTGCAATAATTAAATATAACAATAAGTGCCTACTCACGTGACATTTTATCCATTCATCCGTTTTCTTATTCCAATCAAATTTTCATTAGTATCATATATCTGACTGACATTGATATATTATTATCATAAACGTGTGTGGATACTTGTTAGAGCTAGTATACATGCGCAAATTTACTTCGACTTTCGAGTAAGAGCAAATTTCACTCGAATAATCTGAAGATCTATGCGTTGTTATTTCACGTGTAATGGGATATCACAAACGCCGAAGTCGTTTCCCTCTCTTTTTCCACGATCTTTTTATCGGACAGTGGCGTGCGACCGGCACGATCGTACCGTGTCTGACGTCTTCCGCACATGGAAACCAGAGTAACCAGTGCAGTGAGTAAAAAGCTGCAGCTGTCACAGCGCGGCAGCTGCAGCGACGATGCATCGGGGCCTAGCGATCGGAGTAACACGTTTCCAAGCAGTTTTCGTATTCACGGTAGTTTCCAATTTTGCATGAAGGTCTTTGCTCTCGGGCGTACAACGTTGCAGAAACACCTTGAAAGACTAAAATGAGCGGACTTTCGTCAATGTTTCTGTTATTTTCGTTCTTTTTCTTGAGATGTTTTTAATTGAAACTCGGAAAGATTAATTATTTTAATCATTTAATTTCTTTCGAATGTTTGATAATTTGGGAGAAATTATACTTCAGTTCAGTAGGTACAATTTTAATTCCACGTGAAAAATTAATCGCTTAATTCTAGCCGCTCCTTCCGTTTTGTAAATTTAGAGTCGAAATATGATTGAAATTATCTTAAATTAATTGATTTTAATTTTATCTTAAATTTAGTGAAATTAATTAATAATTACTTAATTAAATATCAACGCGGTGTAATTAGTAATTTAGAATTTGTTCCGCGATAAGAACGCGTTTGTTAACTTTTTGAACAAACGTGTTTTCCAAATTCTAAAGAATCGAATGATAATTATAGAGTATATTGAGATGAAAAAAAGAAAGTAAACGGTTTAAAATTTACTGAATTCTTAATTGGAACAACTAGTATCGCAAAACATCATTCTATTTGCGTATGCACGACTGTCGGAGCTTGCTGTTCCCTTCCCCATACTAATTTGTTCCTTTAAGTTGACGTCAGAAAACATGACTAACATACCCGTAAATCTAACGCGGAAAGTTTCCAGAAAATTTAAATTCGTAAAACAATCCATTAAATTTCAGGAAAAGTGCAGATATTATTAAAACAATCCAAAGAACTGTATTATTATTCATCCTTCGAAATTTCCTATGCGAAATTCCATTTTCTGTCTCATCAAATTAATTTCAAAAGATACGAATGATGTATTATAATATTATAATAAAAATATAAATTATTAAATGAGTAAATTTAAATTTAAATTTAAATTTATTATGATAAATTTAATTATTATAATAAATTATCATAATAAAAGTGTAAATTATTAAACGAATAAATTTAAATTTAAATTTAAATAAAATTATAATAATAAGAATTATATAAATATATAATAAATATTTACGAATCTTTGAAACTCGCACGAAATTCCATAAATTACAAATAAATTACAAATTTCTACTTCAATTAGTTAAATGCCCTTAAAAGTCACAGTTGTTTTTCTTTCATTCCTACAAAATATTCCATTCTCTATCCTGTCATCTACAAATCGCCAAAATTCTCAAAATCTCAAATCTCTTAGTTAGTATCCTCACTCCGAGAAGATTAAACTGATACGCACGAATCGATGGTACCAATGCGAGAGAACACGAAAACAAGTCTCGGTAATCGGTCAGCCCCGATCGTTTTAATCGCCACGGGTGTTTATCGGTCAGCGGCTGCATTCCGTGCATATGCAACCGCACACCTAAGATGGATGCGCGGAGATGAGAGAAAGTCGGAGATTCTGGCCTCGAGGTTACCTTCGGGAACGTAACGAAGCGTTTGTAACACGTACGTATGCACACGCGCGATCGTTGCTAACAGATAGGCGTGAACGTGCCGCGAAGAAAATGTCATCGGATGCACTCTTGCCATCCCACTCGTTCAATTTTATTCTCACTGTTTTTTCCTGCTTACGTTTTTCTATCCCGTTGAAATCAGTCGCAATTTCTTGCGATCAATTCGCTCGACTGCGAATTTTTTCTTTTGTTGCGGTCTTTGATTTTTCAATGACCAAGTTGCACGGAGAAAAGTTTCGAAATTATTACATAGATGGGCCGACTCGATTATTAACTATTTCTTGATTTGAAAGTAGTAAATACGGTGAGTAAGTATTTGTATAAATGAGTTCATTCTCATTGAGCTAATATTCATACGCAAAAACTGTAAATAGAAAGTTCTAGCATTATCACTTCCGTATCATTCATGAATCTATTTCTGGATTATAAAACTGTTGTAATGGCACTATGGAACTATATTGTTGTTATTATTAGATCACTATACATTTTGTACAAATTTTTCTTCCTCCTAATGTAACTGATAAATGAAAACTGCAAAGAAAGAACATCATAATTTTGTTCAAAGTTATCTTTTTATTTGATTATTGGAGTAAATATTTCTGCATCCCGTCTGTAATATTTCAAAAATAAAAAATACACTTGTTACATTTCTCTAGTTTATTTTCCGAAGAAAAAGTTGTGCTAAATGATCATAACTAACTTAAATGGATAGCTCAAAAATTGTATAAAATAAACAAAGTTAAAGCCTATCCGGAAAACTAAACTTATGAATCAAAATTTTATAACACAATCAGCAGTAAAAGACTTTCGTGAAAAGTTGGAAGCATCGGCACAGTTGAATTTATTAATAGTCAATGATCAACAGCAAAGTTGAAAGAACGAATAAATTTGTGAATCGTAACTTCAAGAGTAAAGCCTTCGTGAAAGACGGAAAGAGTGGATGTACGATTGAGCTTATTAGTGACTCATTTTCCATTGAAACAAGCCACTTAGCACGTAGTAGACGAGAAACGGTGGTAGATACAAGTTTCTTTGTAACAGGCTGCCGCAGCAGCACACGCGGCAATAGATAAACAGTCCGGAGAATGCTTGATGCACGCGGCCCCATTATTCTCCCTCGTCAATTGGATTGTTTCGAATTAATAATTCGCGGTTTATACATCACTCGTCACGTTACGGAGGCGATAAGTTTTATGGTCGATGCAATTTAACAATTGTTATAGGTAGCAATTAACGCGATCAAATACTAGTTTTCGAATTGTTTTTATCGTGCACGTTAAACTTGGTAATTGCAATGAGAAAAATTAGATGGTTTCCAGCGAGAATTAGCTGCCGGTTAATTATCTGAGATTGCAGTCAAAAAACGGAGTTCGTTTGTTTTAATAACCAAGATAATAATAAGCTTAACATAAGAAGAATTTTAACTCCTTTCACATTGTGTTGAATAGTTTATTTCATGGTTTTCTAAAATATAAAATATCTTTTTTACATAAGATACCTATATCCCTTTTAACTTGATCGTTATAAATTTATAAAATAAATAACATAGTTATCAGCATTCTTATGAATGTTACAGTCTAGTCAGTATGTAATTATAAAAACATAAAATACAATCAAATTATAAAAATGTTTGAAAGATTCTATTGATAATAAATCACGGAAATAAAAAGAAGACAAATTTATTCAGGAAGAAATTGTCTAATTGAAATAAAGAAGAAGAAGCTCAAACTAAGAATAATCGAATCTTCTCTGCGGTTACTTTACGCGAATAAAGTTTCACCAAGAAAATTATTGTGGGAAAGCTAGCATGGAAGAATCGAAATTGCCCGATCTTGGAACGCGGCCGGAACACGTGCGTATTCACGCTGAGAGGGACGCCATTACAATCTCCTATGAGAAGATACGCACGAGGCCATTGTTTCAATAAGATTTTCTACCTGCCCTGACTACCAATGTCCGAAATTTGTTTTTCAAATCGTGGTCCCTGGGATTTTCCCTCGGCTATCATTTCTATCGATTGCGAATACTTCATAGTACTTTCCAATACAATTTTCAGATCATACTTCTAACAATAAGTATGTGTTTACTTACTTCAACAATAATATTTATAGTGTTTCTAACTGCTCTTAATGATAATATTTTTTTAAATAAAAAACAAGAAAAGTAATTAGAAGAGAAAATCAGAAGTATCGACTTTTGATTCGCTACTCTGACAGAGAAAGTTATCAAAAAATTTAACTTTTAACTTGAATCTACTATCGTATAATAGTAAGAGTAGTAGGATACTGTTGGTTTTATTAAGAAACATGTGTTGAAAGATTTACTCACCGACTATGAAATCCAGATGACATTCTAGAGCACTAAAACCGGCGATAAGAAATCAGCTCTACGTGCCAGCAATTCAACAGTCACTTTACAATAAGGATTCACCTTTCAAGCTTGGAGAAACGCGTTATTACACCAAACAATTCTTCACTGTGGCAAGAACTCACGAATATCGAGCCGAGTCCTATGCTCGTAAAACGGAAGATCGTTCAACCTCCTTCAAACCAGCAATTTCTATGCCATCCTTATTGAAACGTTCCACAGATTATTCTTTCTTCTTCTCGATTAAAACATGAAAAACAAAAACGTCGGCTATTGAATATTGTCAATTCCAGTGGAAACTATCTAAGCAAAAACCGCCCCGTAACTAATTTCTAATACCTGATACTGAAGATTTGATTAGAAAAATCTCAGTGCAAAGTACCAGGTATCAAAGAATATCAAAGAAGAAATAGAAAAAAAAATAGAAGTAAGAGAAGAATTATAAATGAATTTGACTTTTGAATTCGAACCTCTCGATCCAAATGGTAGTTGCAGAGAAGTGAAACCAGTTGTGGTCGCGGAGGACACTAATGGTCGATCGCAGGTTCGCCGGTTCGAGGCGTGACTGTTATCAGCGGGAGAAGAAAAGCTCGATAGTTCAGCCGTGGTGAACGACAGCGTAACATCGACTGCGTGTAGCGCACTCGACGTGTTTCCAAGTGGATTGCGCCAGTAGGCACAAGCCGGAGAGCACAGCGTAGCCGATGAAACGAGCGGGGAAACTAAAGTCCCATAGGATACGCGGTCGCCTCCATACGTTGTGTACACCTAGATACTTATGAAGGCAGGTGCTGGCAGTCAGGTGAACGTGGCGGAACACAGGAAGTGCCAGAGACAGGGAGGCATTACAAAAGTGTAGAATAGTAGGGAGAGGAAAGAAAGAAAAGACGACAGAGGAAAGAAAGAAAAAGAGAAGAATACCGTGTGACTTGGCAAGTCGCGTGCCCCGTGCCGGCGATAATAATTATCCTTTATAAGTTCACTGTTTCATAGTTTTCACGTTTCAAGTCCCTTGGAGACTTCTGGCAGCCTTGCCAGGTATTCAGAAAAATTCCACGAATTCCTTTTAGTATTTACGCACATTCTAGATGCTTGTGTAGATAAATTACAGACGTTCAACTCCTAGCCTTGCAATACAAATCTTTATATTTTATTCAGCGTAAACTCCAGATACAAATACCATAGAAACACGTGTTCGCTCAGTTACCTGGTCAAAATTTAAAAAGGGAAATCCTTAATCCTTTACTTTCCCATTTACGCCATAAACAGGCAATAATGGTGGATTCGTAGAATAATGACGAAACGAGCAACTAACGTGACATGAAACGCAACTCGAAAAATCCCTTTCTCTCTTTAACTCATTAGAGCCATCGACGATCAATGAAAACGGATATGGAAACTGGTGAACGGTTCTAGGAGCTGGACCCTGCTAATTGTAAGTGAAAAAGTAGAATGAGCAATTCCAAGATGTCGTTGCGTTATCAATCCACCAGCCCATGCTCTTGGTCGCGACGAAACAGTACACAATGTCGAATAGGATCGTGTTGTTATGCTACTTGCTACTCCAAAGTGTATAGTGTACAGGAATAGCTTGCAAGGCACAGCCCCACCTTCGCATCCCACGTGCGTGTATGCAGCACGCCATATTTCCCGCATGCAACAGTGCACGTAAGTGCAACACCATCCAACGAAGTCGTTGACTGGAAAACGAGTAAGGGGGCTTAGGAAGAGGCACGGGGAACGGCGACGGCACGTTCTTCGTACGCTCGTTTATTCGCACTTTTACCCGGTTCGCTTAAGTGCGCCCGGTTTGTTTATCGGACGCTTTTTGTTTTCAGAATCGAGCCTCTGCTATTCTCCTGATACCGTGATACACTTTGTGAAGCTTTGAACTGGCAGATGTTCCATCCGGTTACGATTCTCCAATTTTTATAACATTTTCTGTTTTGACGAGCAAAAATATTATTAATGTTTTAAAGAGAATTTTAGCATAAAACTAAGAGAAGAAATTAAATGTATTAACAATGATTCTTCCTCTTTTAAATTAAAGATCAATTGCATAGGATTTAAAATTAATTATTGCTTGATACTTCAAATTGGAAGATATCTTATCTCGCTACGGTTCTTCAATTTTCATATTTAGTTTCAACATTTAGTTATAACTAATAATAGTTAGTATTTAGTTAGATAAATAACTTTCTGTCTAAATCAAAAATATTAAATAATGAAATGATGCTTCTTTCGATTAGAAATAGATTGTTCGTTTTTCAGTGTACAGAAATATCTATGATGCTTGCACTTCTGTCTGAAAACACATTTTTTTTCCTATGAAAAACCGTTAGACGCATTACCAGTGCTGATTGTTCATCGCCCCGAACAAAAATGTAATATGTGCAAGTCAGAGTTCCACTTTTTATATCACAGAAAATCACGTTACGAGCACAGCTTTCCTGCGAAATCTCTGAGGGTCCGTTTAAAAAAAAGAAAAAAGAGTTGCAAATTAAATTAAGGAAAACATTAAGAGCGGAAACGGAAATACTAAGTTGTGAATATTAAATGTTATTAAATAATTAAAACCTTGATAATTAAGGTTTAGATTTTCTTCTATTTTATGCAAATCGGTTCATTGAGGATTACGTTAAGCATAATCGAAGGATTTACTCGTGATCGTAATGTTACGTTTCAACCTCCGTGACTTCCGGTGGAACCCGCCTTTCCGGTACTCCCATCTGCCAGCCCACACACTCTAAAGGCTTCTTTCAAACATTTCCGTTCCTTTCCATTGGCCGCTTCGAGTATTGCAATGTTCATTCTCCAGTTACGTTCAGATGGCAGTACAGTGCAGTAATGCTGCAGACAAAGTACAGAATAGTCCAAGCATTCAATGTCTTTTTATGTCTCACCATTGACTAATAGCACTAACTAAAAATAGGATCAATGATTACAACGTTAACAGTTAGTCAATGGTCTCACATTTCAGGAGTTACCTGAGCCTCTTATTATCTTCTTCTAACATATGATGATATCGATTCGTAATGGTTTCGATTCAAGCTGATTTTTCCTATAAAATTATACATAGGATGATGTAGATAGATAGATAATTCCGTGCAATTATATTCTTAATGTTTTCCTATACTTTATTTTACAATGTAGAGAGATGACTATTACATTGATAAAATATGATTGCATATAATTCCTTAGAACAATTATTTTAATTGTGTAAGTTATTACGATTATATATTACTTTGAAACGTAGATTTCACAATCGCCGACAAGGGATTCGATCAGTGCGAATGCTGGGAAATCGTGAATTCCCAGAACATCTTTAAATTTTCAGTATAATCAGTATAATCATGACAATTGTGTGTTGTTACATATTAATAAAATTTTGATGATAGTGATTTAATAATAGTAATAATAGTGATTGTAGTTTACATGAAAATTTATAAGTGATCCTTCTTCTTCTTTAGGCTTCCTGCTTAAAACTAACGTTACATTCCGATATTTTAGATCGATTGAGAGAAATTATATCGATTATGATTGTATATTTCACCGTTTGGCGCTGACATCACTGCGCATGTATTCGTATAAAGATGTATTTTTCTAACCTGGAATAATTCTTATCGTTCATTGAATAATTGATTTAATAAAATATCCATAACTTTACTTTTTAAACTTTAGAGTAAGTCAACCAAGCGTGTCTCAATTCTAAATCTTAGTTTTCAGTTTTATTAATGTAAAGAATGTAACTTATTTAATTTAATACGTAACGAAATAATGCTTTTTCATAACTAAGTGATTTTACTCAAAATAATTGCTAATTTTATTCAACAAAATTTTTCTATTATCGAAATTCTATCATGCAATTAAAATTATTATGGTAATAAAAATATTTCTGTTAATCGAGGTTGACTTCATCACAGACGAGGTATATGAATAGATCTTGCACCTTACGGGGTTTCGTGGCCAGGGATCTGAAATACCGACATAATAAAAAATCACTGTAGCAAATCGCAGAGGGCGTAAAAAGCACTCTGATTTTTCCAGGTCGGTATTTCAGAACGTGACAATGAGACATGAAACTTCATACAACTGTCGTTTATATAATGATGCCTTTAATTAATGGTGCAAAACATTCGAAATGGTGGGAAATTTTAGACAAGTAAAAATATTAGTTTATGGAAATCCATGTTTTTATTAATATAATTAGCGGAAAAAAATTTAAATAGAAATTTCTTTCATTTACTTTGGATATTTTATTTTGTATATGTTTGTTTCGTAATTTATGCTTTTCAATCGTTTAATGAAGATCATTTCTTGTTGTCTCCTATTGAAATTCTTCTTACGGATGAAACGATTTTTAATGTTTCAATTTTTTCATCCGGAATGATTGACGTTTTATGCACTTTATGCGGTTCATCTTTACCTAAACCATGATCGTGTAACGATACTATATTTTTATTTATAAAGGTAGAATCACGAAAGTAACCAAAATATTTTAGTAACCGTTCTGGTAGATCTTGCAATATGGACCTTCTTTTCTCAAAAAGATGATTGACTTTTGGTTGAGGAATTGCAGAAGAAATTTTTTTTTCTGAAATGTTGCTTGCTAAATCATCATTCGACACTTGAGAAGCTCTGTTTACTAGAAATTGTAACAATGAATCAGGCATATCTATTATTTATTAAATAATTAATTAATATCAAATATTCCATGTACATGTTTAATGTTTAGTATTAAGTAAAAAATTTAATTGTTTTTTACCCAATACAATGTCGGATTCGGTCAGTAAATAGTTTTTGAAACTTTTCCATTTATTATTAGAATGATTTTTAAACATTTTAAGATATTTCATAGGTTTTGTATTTGGATCGTATAACTTTTTTATTTTCGCTGTTAAATCTTTAGACATATTTCTTATAATTTCTGAATTCCGACAAAAATTGATAGGTTTTTGTTCTAGATAATTCTTTTTACTTTCGTTTTTCATATCTCTCCATTCATGGTCTTTTACGCGTGGCACCAAACTGCGCAACTTCGCGTGCAGTTTCTCAATTTCTTCCAGCTTCTCTAAAATTTCTTTCACGTATTTCTCGGACATACTACACTTCATAAAACATGTAGCATGTTTATCATTTCCAAAAATATTTATTTATTTTAATTAGATACAAGAACAGATGAATCACGTGCGAATCTGAATTTACTTCATGATAATGTTGCATATTTTGATTGAATAAACATATAATGTAACACAGAAGAAAAATTATTTTACTGCTTTATACAAGATTATAGTTTTAGAGATTTTATTTTGAACATACATATAATATGCTGTTAAATAAAAGTAGCAATAAAAATGTTAACAAACGCAAAATAAGTTACTCCAAATCGTAAAGTTAAAGTTAGGTTGTTATTGTCAGGTTCAAAATGAAGAAGACAATTTAAATAAGATTGCAAAAATTGTAATTATTACAAATTTTGAAGTTCAACAATTGCGAGACGAGGTCAGTGCTGTTCAAAATGTATCTCTGATTCTTGCAGATTTAAAAAAAAATAATTCTATAAATAATTAGAAAACTGAATATAAGATTGATGATGAAAGAACTATTTATTTAACAGATTTAAACAACGTTTCTTTGGATGAAAAAAATTACCAGTAACGGATTTAGAGCAAACCTGGAATGGAGCAAACTTGGTTTGCAAGAAAGAAAAAAGAAGAAAATTTCTGACGGAATTCTGCGACTCAACAATGGAGTGTAAAAAGAAACGAACTTTTTTAAATTGTTTCAAAAGAAAATCGTATATTAAGGAGTATAATTCCAGACCGAATAAAAAGATGAAATTTTCATCAAAGACTAATATTCACATAAATTTTAATCCTGATACAGAAGAAGCAAAATTAACAAATAGAAAGAAGCAGAATAATGATCAAATTTTCCAATTGGATACTTATGTACACGATGAAGACAATGTAGATCAAGAAAAGATTAATCGGATATGTAAATCAATTAAACACGAACTTAAAAAAGAAAAATTACAAGAAACTAAAACGGTAACTGAATTGGCTGAGTACAAAGTGGATTTACCAAAGGATCAGGAAGAAAAACAAGAATCATTTAAATATTCGAGTCGAATGGGTGGTGGCGCCGAAATTTGTGGGAGTCACTTAATTTCCGACTTCCATAATAAAATGCAAAAGATTAATTTATATAAAAATATAAAATTTGACGCAAAGAAGGTAAAAAGAAGATTGGATGCCTGCATAAACGAACTGAATGGAATAATTGAAGACGTTTCTTTAATTCTCCCAAATATGGACGTTACGAAAAGCTTGCAGAAGTAAAATACAAAAAATGTTTGAATATAATCAAACAGAAAATTTTTCATTTTAATAAGATTTCTAAATTGAAGTAAAATATTGATTAGTAAAAAAAACAGAAAACTGTATTTTTGGCTGTCTTTTTCGTATATTTTTACATGTTACGGAAACTTTTTCTGAAAAAATTTGATTATGAAATTTTTTTGAGCAAAATATTAGGGAATTTTGTTGCATTCATAGTGGAGGTACATAATCGCGCGTAGATGTAACAGCGACTATGATCGTTAATAAAAGTGCATATGTTTCCACACGGTATATTCAAATCAAAACAACGTAATCTCGGTGCACTTCAACATGCATGAGCGATTACTATTCACCGAAGCCTACGGGAGTGAGAAAGACAGGTTTTTCGTCAAATCAAAAGGTAACTGTATTCTGACATGCCAAATGTCACTGTTAGTTTACCTAACCTATCATTCGTCTTGGTCTACAGACGAGCAATCGATAACCGAACTGTTATCAGACACAACTAGAACGAAGTCTTTTTATTCTGGTTTCATATCGATTGTAAAAGAGGTATTTTTACCTCAAGGATATCCTGACAGCGTTCACCCTGACTATACACCTTATCAAATATGGGATACAGTTCAGGTTAGTTTATATTGGAAGTTACAAAAATTATTTAGAAAATTATAAGTGAAACTATTATTCATCAATGTAATTATGTCATTGATATTTGTTATAGGCATTTGCAAGTACCATAATGGGTACACTCACAACACATTCCATTATGCAAGGGGTAGGTGTAGGTGAAGCTGCAGCAACTCCACTAGCAGCAGCTATAACATGGATATTAAAAGATGGAACTGGGATGGTTGGTCGTATTGTATTTGCTTGGTGGAATGGGTAAATAAAATTATATATGAGAATATAATATTTCTAATTAGTCTCTACAAAAGTAGTGATTGTCTTTCATTCATTAGGACAAATTTAGATGGACAATGTAAAAAATGGAGACTCTTTGCTGACATTCTTAATGATTTAGCAATGGGATTAGAATTACTTTTACCTTATTTTTCCTCCTATTCACTTGGAATATTGTGCATTTCAACAGCAATGAAATCAATTGTTGGCGTTGCCGGTGGAGCAACAAGGGCAGCACTTACACAGCATCAGGTACGATAGATTTAAAACAGATTTGGTTTTGTTAATTATAACACATTAATTTGCATTACAGGCATTACAAAATAATTTGGCAGATGTATCAGCTAAAGATGGAAGTCAGGAAACGTGTGTAAATTTAATAGCATCTTTTGTTGGTATTTTAATACTTTCAATTTTTCACAATGAGCGGTAAATATACTGATATTTATTATTTTTTAATAAATGAATTTAATTTTGTTAAGTACAGTATAACATATATAATCTGCACTTAGATATATAATGGAACTCTATCTCTTTCTTGTGATAATACATCTGTATGCAAATTATTCTGCGGTAAGGGCATTATGCTTAAATTCTTTGAACGAAGATCGTTTAGTTTTAATAATAAAAAGTTATATTTCGAACGAAGTTATTCCGAAACCGGAAGAAATTAACAAAAAGGAATCAGTGTTACTATTAACAAAACCTAGTAAGAATATTTAATTTTAATTTTAAACGTTAAACCAATACAAATTGCTGCTCCTATTAATTATTTCTTTGCAGCAATGAATATATGTGGATTCAATATAAAAATAGGTGTTTCTCTTGCGGCTCTTATAAAACAGGATATAATTTTGACAAGTGATACCGAGCTTGCATTGAAACTCTTTCTAGATAGAAAATATTTGATTTCTATTGATGTACAAAACAAAACTATTTTTATATGTCTTAAAAAAGACGCGCAACCTTATGATGTCCTGGAAGCATATTTCCACGCTTGCCTTTGCAGCTTCTTTATTTGTATGTCTTTGAAAGTGCCACTTGTAAGTAAATCATGTCAAAGAACTTTAATACTTATGTATTGAGATATTACGTTTTTTTCAGGATGTTTTTGTAAAACCCGAAGTAAGTGATCTGTCGTATCCTTTAATGCGACTTTATGTACTTAATAAAAGGTACTCTAATACAAATAATGGCATGCAATCGTCAAAAGCCATAGAGAGTATTTACGCTACGAATTTATTGATCTCTAGCGAATACAAAGCCTTCATTAGTGATCTTGAAAGTAAAGGTAATTTTATTTCTATATGATAAAAGTTAATATTTTTTTATTTTAATATGATAAAAGTTAAAATTTAATATTTTTTTATTCATAAAAATATTACCTTTTAGGATGGATAACAGAAACAAATCTATTACCAGTAGCAGGCTGGAGATTTTTATAAGAAAATTATAAATGGTACAAGGCATGAACATTGGAAATTAAAATATCATTGTTCCTTCCATATTATTTATCTCGATCAAATTTTATAATTGTTAATTATTTAAGTAATTTTATTTGCATATCTTGTAACTATCTGTTGGCAATGAGATAAAATTATTTATAAATATTTTTTTACAAATTTTTATCACAGGTGATTATAATTTATAATATATTAGTAAAACTGATATGAGAACCAGTTTATTTTCAATAATTTATAAAAATATAATACGCCTTTAACCTGTACAAATATTTCAATGAAGTTAAGACTCTTGTTTAGGGCCAGTCTGTGATAAATGTTTTACTATGTCCACCCAGTTCCATCCTCGTGGTTTCTCTCCCTTTCCATCTGCTTTATTCCATTGTCTACGTTTTTGAGCTTTAGTCAGATGTTCCTTTTTTGGCTTTTTTGTTGTTGTTTCTTCCAACTTTGCATAACAAATTAATTCTCTTTCATATATATCAAATAAATTTATATTTCAATATAATCGATTCTTACCTGTTGTTGATGTTCATCTGTTATCTTCAGCTGATTGGTTCGAGAGTTTAAATCAACTACAGAATCTGGTTGCGCCGAGACCAATTCAGTATAATGTTCTTGTACAGATTGAAATAATGTATAAGTCATAGCACTTCCTAGCCATTGATCAATCTCTGCTTCCACATGTTGCACCACTTTGTCTTTTACTTCTTGCACACTGTATTCCAATCATTCCCCTTTAATAAAAGCAACAGAATGCAAGAATAGTCAGTGGATAAGATGATTGGACTTACATATGCTTGTTGTAAAAAGTGTTCATATTAATGATAGGCCTTTCTGATGGATATGTTGTTCCCCATGAAATTTCCAATAGAAATGATTTCATGTCGTTGTCCTCTCCATACTGTATATAAAATTAATGTTAAAAAAATAAAATAAAATAAAAATTATCAGTCGAAAGTCATAAAATTTGAATAAACATGATTATGATCCATTCGCCATTCATAACGATCCTTTTTAAAATTTTGAAATCACGTTTCGTAATTTTTATAGACAGCAAACCTTATATTGAAATGTTGTGGGTGTCAACTGTTTAAAAGCTGAATCTCCATCATATATCGAAAGAAGTACTTCTCTTTCCTCTTCCTGAAGTTCCGCATCACTCATTTCCTTTCTCCCGTATTCGAATTCAATAATTTAATTTTTTTCGTACGCGCACAGCTCATACGTTATTTCGAGGTTAGGAAAACTTCAAGTCGAAGAAGTCCTTAAATCGATTGTGCTGCTTCGACCATGCTATGTATGCAATATCTCGAATGCTTGCATATTACTGTGCTACTTTATGGGACTCGGCATGTTCTGAAGTTATTCGAGTGTATAAGAAATTTGAAATATCGATGCGACCTCTATAACTTAAAACGTTTAGTTTCAAAGAGTTGATTCAAGAATATCAAGTTTTGTTGCTCGAAACAGCTTTTCAAAAGTTTTTCTTTTGTTACATTGTTAGAATATATACATATATGCAAATTAACTTAAAACTTAAATTTAACGTGTGCATTTTATTTATTAACAACGTAGATTGAAAGCGCTCGAATACTTTCGTGAGTTACTGTATATGGTGAGATTCTCTATATTCCTTTTTAACATAAAGTAAGGTTAATTATAATTTTTTCGGATAGAAAAAATATCTCAATTTATATCATAAATTATATTAAAAATTAATATAATATATTATTACTATGTATATTATATATATATATATATATATATTTATGTAATATATTATTATATTAAATTATATAATGAAATAATTTTATTTCAATTTAGGTAACAATTTAGTAAAATAATTTTAGTTATTCACGTTAAATTAAAGTATTAGGGAAGTTATCTTTGTATCAAGGCAGTCGTATTTAATATTTACAGAAAATATTTCTTGGAAACATCCTTTTTTTTATTTATTGCGTAGTATTACTATATATCTGTATTACTATTCTTTCACCATTTATGCTCTAATATTATCTTTGTCTAATCAATATGCATTTATATAATAATCTATTGAATCAAACTTTAATCATCATTTAAAAACAAATTATTATAATATTCTACATTCTGTTACAGATTGCTCACATTCTCCATGTCTTATTCCCTGAGAAGTGTTCAGTGGTATTTTCAAAAATTAAGAATGTAAGTATTTTCGCGTTTTGTATCTCAGTTTTATTTTTCACATTTTATTTTAATGATTATTATCCAATTAATTCAAGTCTGATTGAGAATTCGGAAACTTAACATTTATTCTTTTATTAAAACAAAATTTAGAATTAATTGAAACTTTAAATTTTTAATATATTGTTATAAAGCTGTACACTTCTTATCTCGTGGTCTTTATTAAAATTTTACATTTAATAGAATTCAATTTTTTATTATTTGAAGCTCTTCTATATAAGCAATTGTATTTTTATGACTAATATATAATATTCCACGTTTTGTTTCAGATTTTGTACAACTTTCTTCAATGATGATGTTCTCCTGTGATGACGGTCTCGCTGATTCTTCTAGTCTATTGCAGCATTGTCGACCACGTTCTTCGCATCTAATTGTGAGTCGTAATTGCATTTTGTTTCCTCTGGTCACTTAATCATATCTTAAGATGGAAGGTCCAAATCGATAAGAGTGACTGGTTGTATTACGTAGAATTTTTTATGATCACGGGTGTTCATTATACCCGTGAGTAGTAACATCTTTTGTATTTTATTTGTTAATTTAGGCTAAGCTTTTATACACATCGCGTGTTTCAATACTGTTAATAATTTATCAGCAATAGATGTCATGAATAGAATATTGAATAGAATATGAATAGAATGTCATTAGAATATAATACTAATGATTAGTATCGATGATGTAATTGATAATTAGTTTGAATATTGCGGTAATAGTAATTTATACAATTTATACATTCAATATGGCTATTCACAAAAATTAAATATTCATGAAGATATGAATAAATAAAATATGAATATTCAAACAAATAATGAATATTATAATGATCACATTTGAGTATTCTATAATGAAGAAGTCAGATAGCCTTCGATTTCGTTATTTTGAGCATACACGAGATGTATGAATAGATATTGCATCTTACGGATTTTCGTGGCCTGTGACTTGAAATACTAATGATCTTCCTAACAATTTAACTTATAATTCTGTTGACATGTATAAAATGCTAATTTATAAGTCTGTGACATATAATACTAATTTACGTTGGAAATATTTACAATATTACAATTAAAATTGCATCAACAGCTGTGAATTTACATATTTGTAAATAAAACAGCATTATATCTAATTATATCATTCATAAAAATATCATAATTAGAACAGTTTTTTCTAATGCTTTCAAATGGACGTGTAGTCGAATATATGCTAAATTTTTCATCCCAATTTTCATCGATTTTTGTTTTAAATCGTTATATTTAATCGTGGCCGAAAAAATACATTGTATGCAATGTCTATTCATATACCTCGTTTGTGCAGCGGGATTAAAGTCGAGTTATGGTAAGGTCAACGGTCGGCACGGCAGGAGATTGCACAGACAAGTTTTGTCTGCGGGCAATACGGGCATAAATATACGCGACGGCTGGCAAAATACGTACTTACTTACTAAACAAATCGAAGCTCGAAACTAACGTTAATTTTAATGATAATTTGTGAATTATTTGCTGACATGAAAATAAAATTTATGACGACATAGGTATAATAGGTATAATAGGTATAATGAAATTTGTTTTTGAAAGTATTACATAAGTTGTAGAAGCTTATATATTATGATATAATATAATATAAATTTTTTGTTCTTTATTCATAAAAGATTTTATATTAAACTATAATAAAAATAGTAGGAAAAGGAAAAAATTCAAGTATAAAAATACAGATATGCAAAAATTTTTAATCATTTAAATCTATATAGATGCACAGGAATAATAATTCACATAGTTTATTTAATTCAATTTCAAACAGTAATAATCTTATTTTATACTGACTCGGTAACAATGGAAATGATACTAAATTATTAAGGAAGAACTAAGATAAATAATAAAAACATAGGCAGAATAATACAGTGGATGATGCATCTGCACATGGTTGGTCCATTCTGGTAATAAATAAAAATTATTTATTATCTGGTGCACACGTGCATTAGTTTAATTATAAAATCCATTAAGATACTTCAACGTTAAATTTAAAGATAAAAATGACAACAATCTCAGTAACGAAATTAAATGATTTTATCTCTCTGTATACTAGATTTTAACTTTGCATTATAATTAAATCCACGGTATACAAAGAGTTATTGCAACATTAAAATTTAGGAATGTCCCATTTGCTTCGCAAAATTTTAGTAACAAGTAATCGAAATTTCTCGATCCAAACTCCTCAAAATTCTAATATTAAAAAATTCCATCGATAACAAGCAATGAAATAAAATACAATTTACGAGGATTGTATCCGTACATCGCAACATCAAAATTTCACACGCTGAACTTCACGAAATTCTAATACAGATAAGACTCTATCGATAACAAGCAGTAGATGCGATTCAGAAAAATTGAAAAATACAATTCGCCGGAAGAAAGGAAAAGACACGACAAATTATTCGAATAATTTCGAAGCTGTCGCTCAGCCAGACACATAGATTTCTCGGGGTATCAGTCGAATTGTGGAGCAGTTTGTTTAGTCGTGCCGCGCGCCGTCACCGTGGCAGGATGTTCGAAAGAGAAATGAAGCGAAAAGCGGATAGTGAAAAAGCAACGCGGGGGAAAACGCGATTCCGGGGAAGAGAGAGAAAAAACGTAGTACATATCAAGTGAGTAGCGAGCCATGGATTAATGCGAGTTTCCACTTGGGGAACCCCAACCCTACGTTTACACGAGCATCAGTTCCTGACCCCGTTCCATGTTTCGTTTAAATTTCTCTCATCGCGGTACGTTGTATCGGGAATCGAAGAATATGCCAGCGGTAACAACGCATCATCGGCTTCCTGTCAGACGAATTTTTCATTCTCGCTTCGCGCGGTGCGATAGGTACCGCCGATATTCGCCCCAATCTTTTCCCCCCTCGAAACTTAAATGATACGCTCGAAGAAAATTGATATTTTTTTTGCATTTACGCGTTTGCATTAATTTTTTTTTAAACACTGGTGTTTCAAACTGTACTTTACTGTTTACACCAGGAGTTTTCTTTCCTTTCAAAATTTAGGAATATTTAGGAATATTTAGGAAGAATTGATATAGATATAAGTAAAAAATTGCACGACTTGTACCCCAGTATTCGTCTCACTGAAAGGCAACCCAGAAGCAACTTTTCTGACTAGGAAACGAAGACGATTCAGATTACTAGACAACGCCACTCCTACTCGAGGTCTACCCCACGCCCCCTCACGAATCACGTGACCCAAATCAATCAATCGCTAATTTTCGTTGCATCTGAAGAGGCCCGATTTTCTGGGTCTATCCCCGCTAAAATCACTTTCAGTGATAATAAATAAATTCGAACAAATAAATATCCTATTTATAATGTTATCTTTTTGTAATACCGAGACTTTAATTAATTATATTTAAAATAACATACAAATACATTTCAACCTTCTTACGAGAGAACTGAAAGAAGACTCCAGACAGTCCAGACAGAATTTTTTCCCCTTAAATTACGCTGGTACACACAGCTGGTGTCATAAAGAAAATTGAAAAATCTCAAGTAATTTCATTTCGATTACCAAGAACTCAGTGGGTGATAATAAGAAATGTATTTTAAGCCGTTCGATCGGTCGATCGGTCAAGATGAACAAGCTGAAATTAGTGGTCGTTTTGCAAACACATGTTCGAGACACGTGACGTACGTAAGTCACGCACACCCTCTCACCATCCACCGCAAAAGGAGACTTCGTCGAATTCGTGGACGATTCGCCGAAATCTTCGGGGATTATTGCTGGTACGCACCTGTATTTCGCAGTAGACGCGTGCACGGGACGGTCCTCTTCTACGAATTCAGCCTGCACGACATCTCCGACGAAATGTTCCGCCTGTCCATTATTCATCGCGGCCACTGCAACCGTGCACGCACGTTTCGTGCGCGAATTTTTCTTTTAAACCCGGGTGCCTGGGGCCTGTGCCCGATCCCGGTTCTCTTCCCTTTGTCGGCTCGGGGAAAAGAGAAAATGCTTTGGTGAAAATGAAATGACGCTCCTCGGAGCGACATTATAAAATACAAAGTGGGTTGGCTCACGTGTCTCCTTTCTTTTTCTTCTTCTTTTCTTTTTTCATCTTCCTTCCGACTGTCTTTAGACTGTGTTCGTATCATAGACGTCGTCGATTCTTAGGAAAATTTTCTGTAAATTTTCTTTCGCAGAATCAGCCATTGAATTTTCGAGTCCCTTGATCGCGAGATCCTCTTTATACTTCCCTTATTGGCTTGTTAATGCCGCAAATGAAGCGAGCAATTTCGATGGAACTGGCTGGTAACGAGTTTCCTCACTCTCGGTGGATAAAGACAATAATAATCGCGAGAAGAAAAAGGCAAGGGCGGCGCCGTGGTGTCGCGAGTGCATCGATCACAAAGAATCGCCTAGGTGCCCGTGATTCAGAACATCGGCCTACCTCCCTCGGCTTGTAAGTGCCTGTACGTAGCCGGCCCTCTCTCTAGTTCGAGCACGAGGAGCCTCATGAAACATGGATCGAGAGTCGCCCTGGAAGAAGCTGCGGAAAAGAAGCCGACCGCCTGCCGTGCGCGCTTGCCGATCATCGCCGATAGTGATGGGACCAATACTCTCGCGCGTCATGCTGACCAAAACACCCCTCGTTTCGCTGGCTATTGTTGAAATCGCGCGTAAATCGGTTGACACTGATGCCTGAATTGGTACTTGACGAGGTATCTATGTGAATTATATTTACAGAAATGCCAAAAAATACCTTTCTTTTTCTTTTGTTTCTTCTTGATAAAGTTTCATACAATACAATAAATCAAATATTTTTTAAATATTTTCGCTGACTGTTTGGTATCTGGAAGTCAATTGCTTTCTAGTTTCTTTTTCTTGTAAAAATACTTGATTTATTTGAGTAAGATACTTCAAGTCACGTTGGATATAAAATGGTAATTATTTTGGAGATTAATTCCTGTTAATTTCTCTTTCTTACTGAAAACTGAATTAACTGTAACTGATTATCTTTGAGTACGAAGTAAAACAACTCCCAAATTAGATCCAAGCTGATTTTTTTACCCACTTGTATAAAAGTTCTTGAATCAGTCTGAATGATCAACTATCTACAAGAACGAAATTTTAAATTACATCGCTACGAAGTAGCAGAGAAAGTTCGAAAGATCTGTTCCACATAAAGTGAGGTTATTTTCTGGTATTCCTGTTACAATAAAGAGGAGACGCGTGCAACGATCGTTGTTGCGCACGAAGCTTCCGAGCTGGTAGAAATTATGAGATTAGAGGTATACTCAGGTAGACGTATGTAATGTAGGAGGTGCATGTAGAATTACACAGAAGATAGGAATATAGAAATGGAGGGATTCCAGAAGGTGAATGCTGAAGAACGTATGAATTTTGTTACGTACGGATACCTACCACCGTAGAAATCTACGGAGAAGTTTCTGAAAAATGAGAAACGGAAATTTGGAAATCTCAGAAACGAAGATGGAAGCCGAAGCACGGATAAATCCGTGCAGATGTAGATATCTGAAAAAGCATGGGTTTGGAAAAGGGAAATTTCAAACTCTCAGAAATGAAAATGGAAGCTAAAACGCGGATGAGTTTGTGTGAGTGTAGAAACTCAAAGGGTACTTTTAAAAACAGGAAGACTAAATGGACGTTCGGAGATTTCGAAGGTGAAGATAAACGTCGAAGGATGAAGATTTGAAGAAAAGTTTTGAAAAATCGAGTTTGGAAATCTCAGATGTAAAGATTCAAAGGCAGGAGCAGAAGTGGAAGCTCAAAGAATAATTTAAAAGGGAAAAAGCAAAAGTAAATGGAAGTTTGGAAACCTCGAAGATAAAAACCAAGGAAGCCAAGAAAAGGGAGAATATAGATACGTAGAAATAGAAATTTTAAGAGAATATACAAAAATATAAGTTTAAATATCTCAGAAGTAAAAATTTAATATACAAGAAATTAACGACGCGAAAGTACGAGGATGGAAAAATTTTTGGTGACGCAAGTGGCGTCGACAAAGGATGATTCGACGAATGATTGAGACGTTGGATGATCCATGATCGGTCCCATCACTAATCACCGATGTGACTGCGCGGCTACCTCTCCTTGAGTGGTCGTGCAAGAAAAGCTTCCTGGCGCTGTTGATTCACGGAAATTAGTGCCACCGCGGTGCGTACTCTGTGTCTCGATATGCATTATGTAAAACCGTCGACTACCGCGTCGTAATTGTATCGTTTTGATAAGTAAGCTCGCACGCTTCCTCATCTCTCCTGCCTTCTCTGTGACTTTTCTGCGTTTCTTGCGTTCATCCCCTCTTCCACAGGTCTGTCTCCTCGACCCCATGTGGAACTTAATTTCGATCGATAGAATTGCCCGTCGGGACTTTGCTTCAATCGAGAAGCTTGAAATTTGATGAAAGATCTCTATTAAATTTTGTAATATTTAGTTGAGAGAATTTTATTTCGTTCGATACTTACGGTGAGATGATGTGATATTAGAGTTCAAATAAGTCCTAAAGATCATTAATTTTATATAAATTAAACTTTTCCAAATTATATATATATATATATATGTATAATACAGTAATATAATATATATTATAATATAATATAATGTTACTGTATTATATATATATTATTACTGTGCAGAAATAGATCTTGAATGAAAAATTGATATTCCACTGCTCTGATTTGTTTCAAAAGAACAAGTAATTAATTTTGACTTATCAAAAATTGGAAGAAATCAACAAGTGATATAATAAAAACATAAAGGGAGGGTTTTGTAGAACCGTAGAATTTAGAATTCGCAGTTCACAAATTTGGACAACTATGTCCATTGGTGGACGCTGGGGCATTTAGAGAGCATTAGGGTCGAATGGTGCGAAAGGTTTAACGCAATTTATAACGAGAACGATGGTGTAGTAATCGCGGCAGTATTTAGTGCTTTCCAGTATTAGGAAACTCGTTTTCGAACAAACACGATGAAGATTAGTGTAATCGTAGCATGATTATTTTGTCAGATTAACTCTCGCGCTCAATAGTTGAAATATACTGTCAGCACGAATCTGCAGGTATATCTGAGACTAATTTAAAGCTCCTATAATTTATGTTTCGAAAACAGTGTAAGGAAACTACGAGGAAACGCATGGTGTTTATTGAAATGAAAATACGAAATTTATTTCGTAATTAATTTTAATGGAACTCTCAAGAAAATTGTGTCGAGAGTTTCAGTCAATCGATATCTTTTCATCGATCACTTTAAAATTCGTGTTTCTTTTAGTAATATCTTTAGAATTTTCCGATTCTTAATAATACTCTTGGAATTAACAGAGTTGACTCCTTCCGCCTTCGATGAAAATATTAGGAAAAGATTTTCACTAAATTATCCATTTTTAAGGATATTAGTTTATCAAATCGTCCACCAATCGATCCTTAATTATCCAATTACCGAAGATTCTTATTTTCCCGATTATTGTATATAGTGTATCATTGTATAAATTAATTCATATCACCCACTAAAGATTCTTATTAAATTTCTCAACGATCGTTATGCACATCTGGTGTATTAACACCAAACATTCTGAGAATACGAGAACGGTAAGATAAAGATGGGGAAGCAGAGATTCTACCAATGTCAAGAGGAGATATTTGTCACGGATGATATATGTGGTTGACGTTCGAAATCGGTGAAGATCGCGGAGGTTCGCCGTTTCAAAGGGGCAAATAGAAAAGGCGGCATCTCTCTGCTTGATTGCGCGTCTCGTCTCGGAGATATTTGTCCCGGGGATGAAATATGTGCGGTGCAATTAGAACAGAATGCCGGGAACAAGCTTCACGAAGGAGCGAATTGGAGAATGTTTTAAGAAATTCGCGTAATCGGATGAAATGCGCGAAGCGGATTTCTATTGTACGAACAGAAACAGATATAAATTATTTATGCGAGATAACGAAGGGAAAATGTTGGAAGTTTACTTAACGTGTGATACAATTGTAATGATACAAATAACGAATGTATGAATATGAATGACGTAATTACAAGAGAAATTTGGCAAACGTAATTCCGGTGGGATAAATTTCGGTAAAATGCTCATGTGTGATATATACATATGTACAGGCTGCGGATGTTCGTGAGAATTTATATTTCTATGATAGTGACTGAAGAAATTAAATTTATTAGAACTGCTACTGCCTCGAACTTCTCACGAATGTGTTAAAATTCTCATAAAGTTCATTTATCAGGAGTATCTTCGAGTATTATACTTTAAAATTGTACTTTAAATCATACTTTATACTAACAATACTTTTACTTTATTGATGATACTTTACTTTAGATGTTTTTTTACATTTTTACACATGTTCTTTTTATTTCTTCACACCTCTTCGTCCTAAAATTCCGGAGTTCCCGTTTTTCAAGTATTTTCTGCATTTTTATACGCGTGTTAATATCCACGGTCTGTTTATGAAAAAAAGCAGAGAAGATACTTTTCTGGCACATCGTCGCAATAATTTTCTCATCCTCCGCGACGTTATGTACAACCCCCCCGAGATCTCCGAGTTCTCACGGGAAGCCTTAAACCACGATCCACGGCTCCTTAAACCTGCGCTCTCGGTCGCGTTAATTCTCCGGCATTATCAATTCAAGGGATAGCAAAGCTCCAGAGAGGCGCTCGATGCGCGTCATCAATAAACGATCGCCCCCAGTTTCGTCTAGTTGATCCCCGTCTCGCGTTGATCGTGGATCGCGCGCCTCGACGCTCATCGATCATCTCTTCATCGTGGCGTGTGTCTCTCGCGCGAGTCGAAGTCGAACGACCGTACATGCCGGTGCAACAGAAGGAAGGTAGACGCACGCGAGTAAAAGAAAGAAGAAGAGGATGAAATTGATCTCGCGGTAGATTCTAGTAGATTCTACCGACCGCGGTGGCAAATAGTAAGTAGAAGTACTCGATACTCGCCGGAGGTGAGTGTTTTCGTTCGAAAATCGGCTCTATCTTCATGCGAAACGGCGAGGGAAGCAGGTGGCCACGCGGCCATATATGGGTGATGGACGACGTAACGATCTCCTCACTCTCTTTCTCATGGACGTCACAATTAGCCGTCTACGTAGACACGGCTATGAACGAACAAACGGACCGAACAAACTCTGCCTCTTTCCCCTCCCGTCTCTCTGTCTATGTCCGTTGTTTGTCCGCGCGGCGGAGGGGCCGTGTCTGGCTGGCGCCAACCAGGAGGAATTGCGTCCGTTCGATTAACAGACTCGATTAACTGTATCCCCTCTGGTGGCTAGCGCGAATATAAATTAGCGACTTGGAATCGATTGTTTCGTCCGAGGTCCGGGGGAGGGGGGAGGGAAATCGCGCCAAGTGGTCACCGATCGCCCGCTCTACGATCCTCGGGCTCTTGCGTTTCAATCTGGCTCTCGTTTCAGGAAATGAAATTCGCGACGAAAGAGAGTTCGCAACGTTTAATAAAAAATTCAATCGGGGAATTGCTAATAAGGAATTTTTCCTGGTCTGTTTAAACCTTGACGTTGGAAAATTGCGGCAGAGTTCAGTTTAATAGGGGAGGGGAAAATTTTAAATAAAGAAACGAACGGTTCTACGAAGACGACGTTCCCTTTAAATCTTCCTTAACTTAACTGTCGCCGCGAATTTTCCAAATAACCCGATATCCGAGGATGCGAGTCACGTTTCCTCGTTTGAATTCTACGATCAGTTCGACGATCGACTCCACCGGTAAGGGGAGCACGCAACTTCTTAACGCGAATGGTCAAGAACCTAATTGCCCGCGATTTCGCGAGAAGCTTCAAAATCGAACTTCCTCGCCGCTGAGTTATCGTCGATTTGCGAAACTTATTCTTACCGCGAAAGCCTTTCCTTCCTTTTCGAGTCGCTAATCGTTGACCAACTTCGAACAAATTGAAAAACTAGAAAAACAACTGGAGGTGGAGTCGCTCGGGGAGCGGTTCGAGAAAAAACGAAAGAAAAAAATAATCGAAATCGAATCGGGAATGTTTATAATTGAACGAACGAAATAAAAGAGACGCAGTAAAGGAGAAGACACAATAAAAAACAAAAAAAAAAAAAAAAGAAAAAAGGAAGAAAGGAAAAAAAATGGAATAAAACGGAATAAAATCCATTCGCGTTTGACGAACCGAAATTTCGAGTAACGTCGCGCTTTCGGTTCCGCACTTTTGACATTTCACGAGCTTTTCAGCCGGTAGACAGCGATTTTCAATGGGATTGTCCTGCGGGAAGAGAGACTTCAAAGGGAGCGGTATTCGCAAATTGAGCGGAGTCAGTTGGAATGCCTTTTTAGCTTGGCAAATGCAAAATTCGAACCGCGACCAACAACGCCGGACAAAAAGAGACGCGGAGGGGGGGAAAAATGGGAAATCCGAGATTTTTTTTTAACGCTGTGCCGCTTGCATCGCTATCGAAACTCGTAATTGCCATTGAAAACTATACTCTGTTATCTGATTCCTGTCGAATTTAATATTTATTCTCTTCGTTGGAGGACACCTCGAGTGAAATCGTGAATTTCATGAGGGTGGATGATGAATCTCGTGATAAAGATGAATTGTGCTTCTCCGGGGGGCGAGATAAAGCAAAAGCGTATTTATATACGCTCTGAAGAAGTTATTGGAATAGGAAATCTTGAATTCTGAAATAAATTATGACTATGTATATAACGCAGTTTATTCCAAAGAAGTTACAATTATCCAAAAAAAGTCTCAAATTCTAAATTAGAGAACCATCCGTAATAATATTCAATAAATAAAAATGAACTGTGCTTCGACCAACAGAGGAATATCCAACAATCGATATATCAAAAAAAAAAAAAAATTTAATAAACGAAACACAAACAACTGTGTTTCACACAGTCCGGTTAGCAACAAAAATATTTACGAGTTCTCAAAAAACTTCGAGCTATAGTCTCAAATCGCAAATTCCAGAGCAGTTGTCATTGCGTGAGCAATGATTCAAATGAAATGAAGACGAAGACGTACATCTTCCGGAAGAATCCATGGCAATCGAATTTCCTGAGCGTCGATATTCGAGGGGCTGCGTTCTCGAAGAGAATTGCGCCAATAAAATCCACGTGTTCCGTAAAAGTCGCCTACTCGCTTTGAGTCTGCTCTCGCGATCGAGAGGGCTCGATCCATCCGCGGTTCGACTGGGAATAAAAATGAATTGGGATTGTTCCGCGATGTCATTTGATCGTCTGCGTCTAGCGCGCGTTTTTTATCTTCCTCGAGAGTCTCGAGAGTGTGCAAGAGTCTCCAGATCTCCAGGTTCTACGAAGGAAGATGGATAGACTTGTTCGTGACACGCTTTTCTTCGTGTTCCACGTCTGCAAGTAATCGTTGATTCAGTTTTCTTGCTGGTCGAGTTACATAGTTTTTCTGTCGATCGACGGGGGACTTAGGGCTCCATCGAAGCCCCTCTATCGGGGGGCCAATCCTTGCTTGAATCGAATTTCAATAAATTTCATTCACTTTTAACTTCGCTCAAATTTTAATTTAAAAAGAAGTATATTTCTTTATTTTCGGTTTTTGTTTTACCAAGTCTTTTAATGGTTTGTTTAAATTTTCTATGCGGAATTATGACTTGGCAGATGACTCAGAGTTGAGTAAATTTAGTTTGGAAATTTAAATTTAAAAAAACGAACTTATTTGTTTCTGTCGAATATATTTTACTTCACCCTTTCGTTTTACAATGTATTCAACAGTGAGTAAATTTTTTAATATAATTTTTGTGGATTGACATCATTCAACAATGTAACATTCAAAGTCAAATTTACGTCTCGGCAGTTTTGAAGATTGTGCAGTACCACGCATACGAGAATTCAATAATTAAGTCAGAAAATTTTTCTAAAACAAAGATCATAAAATTGTGAGACGTTCGATTAATTTTTTGTCATTTTGAGGGTTGACAGATTTCTGCATAACTTGGTTCAATTGAAACTGCAAGCTGATTCAGCTTCGTTCCCCCCCCTTTTTTTTTTTTTTTCTTTTTGATGAACGAGCCACGAGCAAGTTTTTCACGCCGGTTCGTAGAAGAGAGCGTGCTGCAGATTCTAGCCCGAGAGTAGTTGATGATTGAATTATTTATAGGTTTGATCGCTTTGCTCTCCTGCCACCCGGGAGAAGTTCAGTTTCACTTTAGTAGCGAAGACGAGACGAGGTTGACGAGGCTCGTGAAACAGTAATTTTTAGGACGATTTAGGATCTTGTTTGTAGCTGACGATAAATTTCGTTGCTCTCGCTGTCGACTAGCGAGTTTACCTAAAAGAGAAATATTATTACACACAGAGAAGCGCGACTCTGTGTGAAACGAGAGAACAAAACTGAAGCGAAACAACGTGAAACAGAATGAATATTTCCAATAATAATTTCGAAATAATTAACCGAGCACTATTGTTATGAACGATTCTATTCAATAAAAGCAACAGGAACGAGGAAATCTCGTTCTGACAGACTGAATCTGATGCATCAATATCATTGTTTATACGTATAGCAGCGTGGGAGATGGAACGCGTTCAAACATAAAAATACAATCCTGAATGAAAGAGAATAGAATAGAAGCGAAGCAACCCAAAGCAGAACAATATGAATTTACGTATTTCCTACTAAATTCTAGACTATTTATAGTTAATAACGTTTATGGTAGCTAGAATCGAATCTATCGCGTGAGAGTTGTCGAAGTGAATTCCCAAAATTGTTCAGAGAGAACAAGGAGTTACGTTACGTGGGAAGGTTTAGCGCACGGATTTTCCAGGCGTGGTGGTAGATTCCGCAAGGACACGCTGCATAGATCAAGAATATTTTCATTTTTCATCAACCACCAGTTGCCTGAGTTCGCGGTCTCCCGGTTTTCGGCAAGCTGTACATTTCGCTGCGTGACTTAAAAGCTGGTCAGAGGTTGTTCCAGCCTCGACGCTTTCGCCTTAATAATGGTAATATTTCCGGAGGGGCGCGACGCGCGAAGCGAGACTTTCATTCAAAAGTTATACATTCAAAAATTAAAAGTGGCCCTTCTGGTTGGAACTTTAAATACAGTTTATCGTAATCGTAATATAGTTCTACGTAGCTATGTAGCTTTTTTCCGCCGTTTTATTGGAATTTTATCTAATGTCCTCAAGAGTCGAATAAAGTAGATAATGACTACGTCGAAAGTTGAAAATTTTTCAATTTTTTCAGTTTTTAGAAATGTTTGAATTTTTGCGAATCAAAGTATCTTTACTTTTTCATCCACTGTGCTTTGAAACGAGATTAAGTAGATTTTTTGTTTATAACGTTGCAAGAATTTAAAATATCGACGATATTTCAATTTCAACATTATTTGTTCATCTATAGTTCTCGTTGTAGTTCATAATATCGATGATATCGATCTCTTTATTCAAAAAATTGATTTACTGGGTTGTCCGGAAAGTTCGTGCCGATTTAATACAAGTTAAATTTAATATTTGATAAATGTATACTAAAATTTAAATCTTCTGCGTTTCAATTTTCCTTCAAAATCGGCACGAACTTTCCGGACGACCCAATAAAATGACTCTGAATCGATTGTTGATGACTCTACGTATTGACTGCCACGTGTTGGGATTATCTCTACAAATTTCTACAGATCGATAGTTTCAATTAAATTTCTGTGTCGCAATTAACAAAGAACTGTTAATTCTCATTTTCACAGATCAGTGTAATCGCACTCTAATCAAGTTATAGTTAATCTTTGACTTTATGAACGTTAAAACATAATGTACGAAATTAAAATATAAAAGATTACGTAATTGTCTGAATCAGTAGGTGTACTTCGACTCGCGAGGTCGAAGGCTGTTAGTTTCATTATCGTTTTAATTGAAATTTAGTATGCACTCGTGCACGTTTTAACTAATCGTTCGAGAATAATTTCTGTGACGCTTATAAATAGCAAACGTATCCGAATTAATTATCCGACGGCAACTTTTTATAATATAACCTCTGAAAGAAAGGATGTACGAAAGAGGAAGGCTGCGAGATACGCTCGCTGGGAGCATGAAATTTCATGCGCAATTTCATACGCGAAAGAAAACAGAGTAAATAGAAAATCGTATTACCAAGTAAAATGATTTCGAAACGGAATAACGTTCTCCATTGAGATGCGGAAATACCGTACAAATAACCGGGATGTTTGCATAGGATGGGGACACCGGGCGAAACTCATCTTTTCAGATGTTTCCCAGTACAGCGATAGTCGCGGTCGAGAGGAATGAATTAAAAAAGAAGCGAAACCAGAGAGAGAGAGAGAGAGAGAGAGAGAGGAGCCAGTAGAAAAGAGACAACGAATATATCTATTCGCATCTCGAAGCAATGAATCAAGTGTAAGAGGTTGTAATAAAATAATGAAGATGTTTGTTTGTTTCACCAATTAAAAACAAGACAGTGAAAAAGCATTGTACAATCGTCGCGCGATATTTTATCTCGTGATGTAAATCTAGTGTATGCGCATACATTGCGGCCAGAGCTCTTTCTCGCAATCCTGAAAGAGCTTCGTATCGTGTTTCATCGCTATGAATAAATTAGCGGAAATTGCTAATTTAAAAATTGTAAAAATTTATACTTCTCCTGAATGCGAATGCAAATGTATCTATAAATATACGCTGCGTCAGAATGATTTTTTGTAATCGAAGAATATCAAAGGATTTCATATTGTATTATACGTCGCTATGAATTGACAGATATATTTTGTTTGTTTTAAAAAATATAAAGATAACTACATGTGACTCATTACAAATATTTTGTTAAATTCGATAGTCGGAAGCTCAGAATTGAATGGCCACAATTGTGCTCTAAGATATTTAAAATTAATAATTCAAAAAAATAATTCAAGCTACAGAACAGAACTTACTGAAGATCGAACAAAATAACAAAAATCTGATTTCTGAATCTTAACGAATTTCCGAGATTTAAAAGCTTTCTGAAATTCAGAAAAGCCAATTTCATTCACACGTCGAATTGTCGGTCGCCGATTTCCATGAAATTCGGCATAAATATAAATATAAATATAAATATAAAACATTTGACGTGTATTATTTTTCTTAGAATTCCTGAAAAAATTTGGAACTTTAGGAAGAACTTAATTTCTTTCGAAGAAATCTGGATGTCTTCTTAACGAATTTCCAAATTCAATTTCTTTCGCTCAGTCGCAGAGCGAACTCGTGGGAGCACGCATCGTTGGCACTTAGAAGTGCGTATCTCTTCGCAAAGGGAAGAGATCATCGTACGCGGAGGTGGATACGCGGATAAGAAGAGAAGGGACACAGGTCGGGCAAGAAGAGGCGGGGGAGGGCAGAGAAACGAAAAAAAGCAGGAAGAAGAGGCGAGGGTACCGTAGTGAGAGGCGGTGGATGCTTGATCGTGCGGAGGAGGACGGAGTGCGGTTGACCGTCCGCTGGACGAGGAGGAAGGGAGCCAAGGATGATAAGAAAAAGAAAAGGCTCGGAGGTGAACAAAAGAGATGAGCAAGCGCATCATATCCGGGAGAGAAGGAACGAAATAAATTCGGCAACGATGCTCGCTTATCGACGAAGAAAATTGAGCGGGGTATATCGAGAATCGGTGCTTAATTGAAATTTGGTTTCTTCGAAATTGATATTATTACGCTGCAGTTGCGTCAATTATACTAGAAAGGATATTTTCGTATGCTAAATGTTAAAAAGATACATAATGCCGTTATTATATTGTATCATTATCAAGGACACAATATAATGATTAATCTATATAGCGTCAATTATTGATTATGATAATTAGAATGTTCGTATGAATTTATTGGGAAGAATGATCTTTTAATTGTGAACTCTTTCAGAAATGTATAACACAAGCGAAGAAATTATGAACGTAATCAGCGATTTTTGTGTTCTGGAAAATGACGATTCTTGCAAATGTGCAATAAGGAAACTACGGAGGAAGCATTTAATTAAATGTACAATGTTCTGAAGAAACGTAACTGGTCAATCCATGATACATAAGATAATTTCCATGTTGAAATATTTCACGGAACTTAAATAATCGGATAACAAAGCAATCAATTTCGATTCCCAAATTAGATCGATGCGAGAAAAATTGTGAATGAAGAAACCATCCACTAATAAGGAATGATTTCCATGACTGAAGTGCAAGAAATTCGAGAGCTCTCGATTAATATCTCGGTTTAATGTATTTTGTAAAGAAGGAGGAAATATTTTATCGGAACTTGTGGATCTAGGTAGGGAAGTAGCTAGGTTGGAGTAGTTAATTAGGGAAAAACGGCGACTTACCTCGCATTAAATTCCTAGACTCGTCTAATAAAATTGCAACGATAGTTACGATACGATAGTTACGACACGATAGTTACGACACACACACACTCTCTCTTTGTTTCGTTAATTTTATTTTTCAAATACTGCTCGATGAAAAATTACAATTTTCTCCTAATAAACTCAAGGACGTGCACAGATTGATCAAACTCCAGGATGAGTGTGTAGTTGAAAACGAGGTGCAAAGTTGATCTAAAATGAAGCCTGATGAAGAAGAGGGAGCAAAACGAGTTAACTACATCCTGAATTACGTATCAAAGAGAATGAAGCGCAATAAAGCACTACGTTCCGAGTAACACGTTCGCCATTAACGTCATATTATCTTCCAATAAAGATACAGTTGTCAGTCACGGAGGTCTACGTACATTTGAAATGGAAAAAGAAGGTTTTTCGTGGATCTTAATTAATCCGTTAATAAAAATTAAGAGGACGTGTATGTGATAAATTGAAAATACAATCTCACAAAAATTAATAATCATTCATGATGTGCTTGATTAAAAAGATTAGCGAGTTTTGCGACAATTATTGTTTCAAAGTGACAAAAATATTTTGGATTACTAAACATATCGTATCAAAGCAATTTGTGGTGGACGTCTTGCTCTCTAATCCACTGTGATAGCGAGCATATTGATCAAGCTGTCTAGATACAAGCAATTTGAAGGCAATTTACCGGTGAACCTGTTGTTCGCTAGACTTGTGTGAAGTATCGTTTCCATCGTTCAATTCCAAGTAGCTCGAATCTCAAGTCACACGAGATTTAAGAAACACCGGATAAGAGGAAGAGAACTTGATGGAAGAATTATAAAAAAGTATAGGAAACTTTGTTGTTAGTTAGTTATCAAGATACTCGCTTACGGAATGGCCATAGTGATTCAAAAAATTCCTGGCAATGAATCACAAACGATTGGAAAACAACGTAACAATAAATTTTAAAATACAATTTTAATTTATATCCATATATAAATTATCCTATGCAGTAACATAAGCACGCGTGTTAATTTAACTGCACTTAACAATTAAATTTCTATCGAACCCTTCGAATTTTGCCAAATGCGCGAGAGACGCGAGAAGGATTCATTAGTGGTCCTAGTTCGATATGTTGTCTGCGCTCGGGCAAAAAACCGACCGGCGTACTCGCAGAAGTGGCCAACGGGAAGAAGAGAGAAAAGGGTCAAGGAGGCGGAGAGGAGATGAGAAACGAAGAAACGGCGAATCGTTGGTCGGGATATATGTGCGACTGGGATAAAGGAGAAGAGAAGAGAGACCAGCGTGGTCCGAGAGGAGCATTCTCGGCAAAGATGGAAGAAGAAGAAGAAAATGAAGAAGTTGAAGAGGAAGAAGAAGTGTGGAGGAAAGAAGAGAGCCAGAAGGTAAAAGGGAGATGCGTGCGAGAGAGGAGGCGAGGGGACGAGGTCTCGGTTGGGTAAGGTGAGGGCTCCTACGGGTGAGTACCACTCACTTCATTGACTCGTGCGTACGCCCGCACGCCTGTCAGTCCATCCTCACTCACTCGATCCTCGCCTGGTCTCGTAGCCGCTCTACGGAGGCCGCAGTTCTCTCTCCTCCTTGCGAAAGTTGCACGCTTATCCCTCCGTTCACGTCCACGTCCTCGTCCTCGTCGTGGTGCACGACCTCGGGTGAACCTCGAGGTCGATCAGTGAAGTCCAGTCGATAACGTGTTTCCCTATACACACAGCCATATATATATATATATATATATTTTTTTCAACGCGGCTTTGACTTTCGATCGATCGATAATTGGGAAAACGGGTGAAGTATCATCAGTGAAATCGTTGGAGAACTGTCGTCTGTCGCGGGTGAATGTCGGCTAGTAGGAAGAACAGGATGTCTCTGGGTAGCCTGGGAAGAATCCTCGTTGTCTTGCTGCTCGTAACGCTCGATATCTCGTGGATCGGGGCGAAACCTCAGCAGATTAAACCTGGTGAGTGGTGTTTTCTTTGGGATTTGTTTTATTTGACGTTCCGAAATGAACTGTGGATGATAAATCTGAGCTTCCGTTGATGTGAAATATGAGACGCAAGTGAAGATTCTTTTGAAGTATTAAATATTGTTTAGTAGTGTGCATTTAGGCACGCGTTTAGCCAGTGAGGGTGTTTGAGGGCCAAATTTTACAAGTTGCAAGTTGCTTTTTAACTTATAAGAGAGAAATTTATCCAGAACTTATTCGAACAATTCTAAATTGATAATTACGTCTGGAGTTACGTTCAGGATTGAAAAGTGTTCAAAATTTTTAATTCGTTAATTACACGAGTAAAAAGACATAAATAAAAAAGAAAGAGTGCATCGAACTTTGATAATGGTGGTTATTTTCCAGTAAAGTCTGATTCGAAATTAAATATTTTTCAACGATGAAGCAACCGTAATAGGTTGACTACATTATCGGTATAATTTACAAAAATTAACTTTCTTTCGTATCTTACATTCTTCGATACGCGATAGAAATTCAACAAAATAAAAAATTCTGAAACTCAGTTAAAAGTTACTTAAAGTATCACAACAATATGTTCTTGATAAACCCTAATAAAACCGGGATATCTCTGTCCCAAGTTTAAATGAGATCCATCAGATTCGTCAGATTCGGATCAAGTAACGCAAAAATCGCGAAAGATTCGGGCGTGCCCGAGTCGACGTACGAACGCCAAGAATACATCAAGAAGATTTCTCTTTGGTACCACCTTCGTTCCGTTCTGGCGAACCGTTCTCCGTTCTGGCGCGTCGAAGGATTAATTAAAACGCGGCGGATCTGTAACGAGGGAAGTAATACTTCCTCGTTCGCGTAGCCCGTTCATTACGGTTCGGAGTTTATCGCTGGCGATCAGACGCTGGCGGAGAAACGAGAGAAAAAGAACAACAAGGCGGAGGAAAAAGGACAAAGAAACGAAACGGCGCATTGTCGGCCGCTACATCGATCGACTCTCGAAGAAGAAAGTCCCTGGTAGACCATCGGCAGATGTCAGAAACGAAAGCACGCGTGTACACGCGTGTTTCCCACATCGTCTTCGTGGGAGTGATTCGAAACGTGGCATTGTTTCGATCGTTGATTGGATCGTTCGTTGCGCAATTCCACCGAATTAGGGTTAACGTACCCGACGTGCGATTACGTTAACCGAAATTTATTCGCCGAACGATCGATCCGTCACATACAGATTGATCGATCGTGTTTTAAGTTTTTTCAAGGCTCGAACACGGTTCGTTTGTCTTTTACGAGCATCTGACTACCTGACTAGGTAGGGTGGTCCTTTCTTGGAGAACGGAGATCCTTTGATGGTTGAGATTAGGCGTTTGGAACTGGCAGATTAGGATCGCCAATTCATTTCTCTTTTTTCGTTCCTTGACGTATCTTTGAATTTTTGTAATGCATATTTATAACTGTTTTCTCAGAACTTTGTTAAATCATATATCGGTATTAGAAGAATTAAACATTCAGAATCTTCTATAAATATTTTTATATTCTTACATTATATCTTCTATAAATATTTTTATATTCTTACATTACGGATAGTACTTTTGCAAAAATCTTCTGTGTTTATTTGAACAAAGTAGCAAGTATCTTATTAAACCATATTGGCTCGTCGGAGGAATTAAACACTTCAGTGTAATTTCTCACATCGGCATGTGAGTGAAGTTAATCTTCTATAAATATTTCATTGTTTCGTTACTTTCGAGATGATCCTTTCGAAATCTCCCATATTTATTTGAACAAAGTAACGAGTAGTTATCTAGATAATGTGATTACCGATTAAACTAGATATATCTACGCGCGAAAATTCTTTCACCATCAACCCGAGCTAATGAATGGAAATGTATCTGAACGTAACTCGCGCGGCGAATACAAATTACGATTAGCGATTTTGTTCGTCTTGTTCCCCGTCGGCCGATCGTCACGATCGTTTTTTCTCGTTTCACCTCTCGAACTTTCGATCGACGGTTAACGATCCGGCGGAATCGTCGTTTGAATGTTCAACTAAGGACACCGTGTGCGGCTAAGCGTCGCGAGCGTCCAAGAATAGTTGGCTCCAACGATAGGGCCAAGCAGCAACGGGGGAGTTTACGTACCTTAGTAGACCGCACGCTTTCGGCGTTATACGGCCGCTGTAAATGTCTTAAGAACTTTAGCTGTTTCGCTGGGGTCGCGTTTGTCCCCCTTCCGGCACGCGGAATTATTGTCTTGAGCTCGCGCTCGCGCGTCTCAAACTTCTGGAAATGTATTTCAGAGCCACGTTGTGCGCGTTATATCTTCTGGCGCGTTCACAGTTTTGTTCGTTGTAATTGAATATGTGTATATATCGCGGGAACAACGGGGGCATTTTGTGAATTATCGGGGCCAAGTTGTTCCTAGATGTATCTTTAAAATGAAAATTTTCAAAATTCTCTTCGCTGTGTTTTGCAGTGTTTTCCACAAGCTCAAAGCTAAATAAATTAAATTCGTGTTCAACGTGCACAAAAATACAGATTTGTTGCAGAAATAAGTTAAAAGGATTTGAAGAAATCGAAGAAGAATTTCTGAAAATTCCTTTTATAGTTTTGACAAAATCCAAAAATTTGCTTGTTGTTTGCTTGAAATTTTCATTGCTTGATCTTAATTTTTATTACTATCATTGATTGTCACAACGATAATATAACAAAAGAACCTGCGTTCATATATCTAACGAAGCAATCGAAGTTTCAGTCTAAATACTCCACGTTCCATCGTCTCTAAACCGATGCATATCCATTCCTCGAACACTGAAACGTCTATCAACAGCCGTCTATCCTGTCCCATTATCCCACAGATCTATGTATACCATCGCAAGAACTCACAAATATCGCAAGACATTTCGTTTCACTAATTCCTTGAAAATATTCTTCCAGCAACATTTTTTGCCTACTGCCACTCCTTTTTCATCCCCTTGATTCTCGTTTAATTTTCGGATTACGAACAGTTACGGAAATATATTGATTGCCAGTATTTGTTTAAAAATAAGTAATACTCATTAGTGTTCAGTGTATGAATGTATTGTACAATATTTTATCACTGAAAGTGATTTTAGCGGGAGTAACCCAGAAAATTGGGCCTCTTCAGATGCAACGCTAATGCAACGAAAATTAGCGATTGGTTGATTTGGGTCATGTGATTTGCGAGAGGTAGGTTGATTTCATTTTCATTTGATCGTTACTGCTTCTAGATCTTACAGTTTTACGAGACTTGATTCCTTTTGATTCGCGATTTTCTCTAGTTTCGTTTAGCCTTCATGATTCTCATAAAGTCACCAATTACAGTGTGGTATTTAGATTCTTCTAAATTTTAATTTTCTTTCCAATCCCCTCTACTATGTTCATGCTCTTTTGTTTTGTATCCTTAACGTTGATACAACTAGATACTTTGAAACATTCAAAAAAGTCAGTTTCTAAACTGTCAAATGTTCATTCGGAACCATTACGAATCGTTTCAAAAATATCTAACACTCACTACACCGCGATGGTTAACAAATTCAAAGACACGTCTCCTCCATCCGACTCTCAGCCATTTTTTTCTTTCTTTTTCCCAGCCGTCACCCGTCACGCATGAAATCCACGCGTCGTTCACGGTACTCGTCCATTCGTTCTTTCGCGAGATTCCATTGGTTTTTCTCCGATGTCCATTATCTCTCGCGACGTCGACCCACTCCTATCTCTCTCTCTCTCTCTCTCTCTCTCTCTCTCTCTCTCTCCCTCGCGAATTCGCCCTTGCTCGAATTCGATCTCGCATGTGTCCGCTCCCTCGACGATCGGTTAAGTGATTCTTTTCTCCTCGGTGTCCGAACTATCGGTTGATTCGTAGCAAATGAATCTTACATGGTACGTCCGAGCCAGGGTCTCTGCATCTATATATCATTCTCGCTAGGAGAACTGTACCGAGTCTCCTTGGGCCCTCTCCTCTTATTTTCGAACGATTCCGTGCCAACTGCCCCTCTCGTGCCACGCCGAGCGTTCCACCGATATGGAACTATTCCGGTTTATTGAAGGTGGCGTATGCAGCCAAACATCTGGCTCCCGGCGAGACATATCGGCGGATCCGGAGGAGATTCCGCCGGATGTTTCACACCGGTTAGTTTTTAACTTGGTTGGGGATTCGCGATTGCTTCTCAAATTGAGATCTTATACACGCGGAGTGTGCACCGCACACGTATGCGTTATATCACTGCTCAAAATTTAGGTTACTTCGTTTTTCATATTCAACGTTTATCGTAGACGATACAATTTTTTTATAATCTAAATGAGATTGACTCGTTTATTGTTATATAAGGAAATGCAAATTGTATATATTAGGCATTAGGCATTAGGTATTAGAATTTAATATCCGTGTCTTATATTTATTCTTCGTAAATCTGTCTTTTTATTTGTTCGTACGTTTCTTTTTTTTTTTTAGGTTTGTCGTTTCCTTTGCTCATCCCTTTTATATCTGTCTTTTTTTTTCTTTTATATATTTCATCATTTATATATGATTTATGTGTATGTCTGTTTATGTGCTCATATCTTGTCTCCTTTTTCGTTCATATTTATCCTTTTTATATATTATTTGTTCACACATTTCTTTTTTTATGTTCATCTCTTTATTTGTTCGTGCACTTGTTTCTTTTATGTATCGCTTTTTATATATCGACTTTTTCATTCTCCTTGTACGTGTTTCCTTATTTGTTGACACATCTATTTTTCAAATTTATCCTTTTATTCGTTCATAGTCAGTTATCCTTCGTACATCCATCCTCTTGCATCTATCATGATTGTATCAGCGTACCAATTAATCAACAATTACGAAGATACGTTTTCTTTTTCGATGAATATTTCATCAGAGCACGTAAATCTACGCGCGATCGATGATTTGCACCCCCTGAAAATCGAGTCTCTTCACCCGGAATCATCTCGGTTCAGCAGTTTTCCTCATCTGCTGACACCCTTCATACAAGAGGCCAAAGTTTTAATGGAAAAGACGTCGTCTAGATAAATTATGTCGACCTACGTTTAGGGTAATTAGAAAGGTCGTGTATCGTGGCTCGCGTTCGTCTCCTTTATCCATCGATCTCGGCTTTTCCATCAATCTTCCCTAGTTCGATTTGTATGCCCCATTTAACCTTCATAGTTCTTGCAACGTTGCCGCCCAGGCTCCACTCTGTAAAAAAGTCAAATTGAAATTCTCCTCGCGTTTCTGTTAACCCTCTGTAAACCAGAATTTCGTTCACTTAAGCACAAGGCAAAAGGATTATCGATAAATTGCCGATATTTTTGCATTTTTTTATTTTTACAAACGTGACTAAAAAATTAGAGCCCAGACAGAAATTCACCTCGTCCATTAAATATTGTAAAAAGTGTTCTGTGCTCTAGTTTATCTTTATGTTCCTTCAATCTTGAAATTTATCTCGAAATTTTCAAAAATTCGTTATCTACTAATAGCTATTTGATATTTTTGTAGCTTTCGAATAAATGAATACAAAATATACTCAAAGTAGAATGCTTGTTACAGGATTTAGGGAATGAAATGGAATTATATAATATTATATAATATATAATATAATTATATAAATTATGTAAGAATGATCTACGTATTGACGAAATAAATGAAAAACAACAATTGAAGAACAGAAATCCGTCTTTAACGGATCATTCTAATCAACTCGATCGTCCCGACGTGCCTCGAGAGAAAGTGATTACTTAGAGGAAAAGTAAACGTCCGACAAATAACAGAAATATCCTCGAATAAAATTCCTCTTCTCAGATGACGGCGGACAGAGAATTTTCGAGTTGGCCAGGCCCGGGCAGACAACGTCGAAAACGAGCTTTCTAGCTTAATTAACGTTCCCGCGGGTCTCTCCTTGTTACGGTTCTTCGTTTTGATAGAGCCACTTCTGGCTCACCCGTAATGCAGCGAGGCCGGACGACGCCGCTTCTTCTTGCGTCCCGATGGCCACTTCGCAAAGTCTGTCGCATAATATAACGCGGTTCCAGCGAAGTTTCGCGGGTCGTTTCGATCCCCTCGACCCGGTTTTTCTACCCTCGAATCGGCACTCGACCTCGATGAACTGAGCTCCTCTTCGCATGGGGTGAGGGGGAACGGGGGGTCAAGAGCGTGCTGGAAATGGTTTGATCGAGCTTTCGCGCGTAAATATCGTCTCGATGACGACAAGAAACGCAGTTGTCGGACTAACTTGGTCTGCTCGATCTGAGAGTGATTTCGGTCAAAGAGAGGGAGGGGGCCCGGTTTAGGAAATTAGGGTCGGGTGAAGAAGATAATGTAACGGGTGTAAGAAAGGTGTTTCGTTGAATTTAAAGTTCACTTCGTTAGGAAGTTTATTCTCGATTGCTTTACATTTACGTATCTTTCCCATAGGGTTAACTTCCTCGATTTTAATTGCTCCTTTAATTCGCAGAGATTTGTACGTATCTTTTATTCTTCGCGTCTCAGGTTCATTTCTGCTAGTAAACAATTTTCTCGATTTTGCAAAAATCCAAGATTCTTCTCTCTCTCTTCTTACGCCAGTACGTTTCAAACGTACAGACAGGAAGATGATAAGTATTCACTCCACAAATATTAATTACTGTGCCCGTTACAACCGCCATAAAGTGAGAAAATCAACTCGATTTTAAAATTGCACGACTTTGTTCGTCGGCCAATTCTTAATTCTCAATTCTCGACGTCCTTTTCGTTCGTGTTCCAAGGGAGCGCAGGAAATGGAATAAACGACGTCCTTGGGTCTTTCCCTCCCCGCGTAAACGACCAATTAATACACTTTCGAACGGGTTTTTAACCAGCGGTTAACCAGCCGGAAAGATTCAGCTCTTTTCACTTTCGTCTTTGACGGGGAGGCGAAGATGGAATGGAAATGTTTCATTTTCATGTAAGAAGAAATGTGGCGCGGCCGGTTCTGCAGGTGCACGCGGGGGCAAATATTGAATCGCGGCCGAAGGCTTCTGATCTTTTCCCTTCTCCGCCATCGTCGATTCCATTCATGCCAGATTAAGTTTTAATCGAACACACTGGCCTCTTACGCCATCCCGATTCTGTCGTCTTGCCAGCTTTTGGCGAGTTTCCACGCTGCTAACCGGAACGAATCTTCCCGGGAGTTGGTAATTGAAACGAAGCGGGTCGTCTATTAATTGAAATATGCGTCGCGGAGCACGCCGTTTTCGACGATTCGACAGTTTTAAATCAAAGATGACGTCAAAGAGATGTATCAATCGCTAGAACCTGATGTCAGTATACAACTTTTGCTATTTGTTTATCATTTGACGTTCTCAGAAGCGACGCAAGAAATAAATAGAGCGATGGAAGTAGGTTCCAGTGTATGCCGTCTTTTACGTACAACTTTCAGAAACTTGTAACGAGCTTAGCTAACAAAAGTTTTTATCAATCGGCCGATCAAAAGTTTGTTAACGATAAATTTGTATTAACTTAAAAATTTTAATTATATACTATTAAATTATATATAATAAAAATTTTAAAATTAAAGTTATATATATACTATTAAAATTTATATACTGAATATATAATAAATTATATACTGTTAAAATTTTAATTTCAACTATTATATAATTTCAAGGAGCCGCAGAAAGTAATTTGATAATTTTTAGCAATATATTGCTGACGAATCTCTAGCAATGAATTGGCAAAGTAGTTTCACAATTGATCGAAAAGCAAGAACTTTGAGATACGTCATCTCATGCTAACGTCATTAACCTCACTAAAAGTCATTGAAAGCAAAGGAAATTTCAATTCAAACTTTAATTCAAATTTAAATATTCTATTAACGCTGATTGTAACGAAATGTCAGATTGCAGAGCGTAACATGCGACATATGCAATAAATATGACGTTACTCGCAGAATATTTCGCATGGCGACGCAAACGAGTTAAGTCCTGGCGAATTAAAGATTTAAAGATTCATTTATTCGCACGCGTGTGAATGAACAGACACTTCTTTTAGTCGCGATTTGTCAGGTTTCAACGATGCGTTCAAATTTTTATCGACACGTCGTAGCTTTCGACATTTATATTTAAGTTCGATTAATATATCCGAGCATCGATCGATATTTACGCGACAGGAATTCAGTTCTGCGTCGTGCAGTTGTGTTTTCTCTCTCTTTCTCATCGTTTGTACTGCTACATCCATCAAGTTGATTCGTGAAATTTAATTGTTGCATTTTATTTTCTGAAATTCAGCTTCAATTAAGTATCGACGAGTGTCTGTGATTTTTTTTTTCTTTTTTTAATTCTTCAATTCTTGAAATTTAAATCGGGATCAATGCAATTTTACAGTTCCCTCCTAATTAAAATTTTCGATATGTCCACTTGGTATGCTCGATTTTACTCGTTGAGAAAGGGAAACATCAATTTCCAGCAGTCACGAACGTATTATCCTTTCACTACACTTTTGTTCCCTTTAACGAATTGTCCTTCGAGTGTCTTTTGTTAATTATTCCAAATTTTCATAATTCCATCTCCTCCGTGCAAATAAAATTTCGCTTTCCTGTAACAAACAGAAATTGTGTAACGTGTTCTTACTTTGATTTAAGATCTAGAAACTAGAAACTGATTTATCGAACTGCTAAAATTATAATTTATTAAAGTTGTTTGTTAATATCACTCGACATTTCGCAGTACTAAAATTTGAAAACCGTGACACGGCACTTCTTTTAATTGCACTATTGATTAAAGAAGAAAAACAAATACAAGTTATACGTAACGTTAGTTTAGCAAATTACCTAAGAAGATGAGAAAAAAAAATCGTAGGGCAACTGAAATTGGCGAGCATAGAATATCCACGCACCATTATCCTCTGAGTGTTCAAAATATAATTTATCATTGTCACGTGAATTGTCAAGTTTCGAAATCACTTACGATAATCTTCACGCGTTGAAACATCGAATGAAATAACCCGTGGCAAGCAGATGGCAAGTGCCATTACAACGACGTCTGTATCAAGCGTAGAGAACAACCAGCATCCAACTCAAAAAACAACGGGAAAGAAAAAGAGGCAAAAGCGTAACGACGAACAACCATAACAAAAGTAATCTCCAAACGTACGATCGCGTTGGCGAAAAATTCTCAAACGTCATTACCTCAAGTACAAATGCTCGACTCTTCAATTAAAAATACGATCCACGCGATTGTGTGAGTCTCGAAAATAAGTTGAATTAACCTTCAGAAATCAGAAGGCAAACACGGACGGACTGTATCAAACCGTGCAGCAAATGGACAGCCAGCATTCAACGTAAAACAAAGAAAGAAAAAACAAGAAAAGACAAAGAGAAAGAAAGGGAAGAAGAAACGAAAGTAAGCGAGAGAGAGAGAGAGAGAGAGAGAGAGAGAGAAGTAAAGGAAGCGTGGAAATCGTGGGGAGCGTGTTGCAGCGGTAGGTCGACGATTTCCTGGTGCCCCATGGTCACCCGGTATGCGCTCGCAGCATCCGGGCTAATTACCTGTACCAAGAACACATAATAATGCCAGGTAGTGAAGGGCCGGCCTGGAAAAACTAGTACAAAGTATCTCTCTGTATCCACTGCTGAAGCTCCTCGTCGTAGACGTGAATGAGCTTGGTTCTTGTCTCCTCCTCTGACTAAATGCCAGCTGATGGTCGGATGGCAAAGGCGTCGATCCCCTCGCATAGTTTACCTCCGCGATCGGCTGAGAAACTCGGTCTGGTTCTTCTTGCGTGCATGTGGTACACTCATCCTTTCCTTCGAGGTATGTCTCCTTGGTCTTTTCATCGGCAGACCTGCGAGAGATGGATCTGAGCGGTTGAAGGTTACAGGGTAGGTTTGATCGATGGCGGACTAAATTAGAGAAAATTGGGGGCAAATATTGCGATAGTAGGGTGACGTTAATGGGAAATTTTAATAATGAAAATAGAAATTACTGCCTGTTGCGTAATATTCTACTTTACTCATATATATATATCTTTTTTAAAATTGCATTAAATGTGTTAATGCGTTAATATGCTGGTTAAAATGGATGAAATATATTTTTGTAATTTTGTTAAGAATATGAATTTGCACGAACATCCGGAGTCTACTGATTCGATGGCTGAAAAAAGACTAGCTTTCAAAGAAACAAGTTTTGAACAGATTGGATAATAAAGACAAGCTTGTTAGCTGATTGGATCGCTAATAAGACTCGCTGGAGATAGTTACAGGGAGAAATGAATTTTGAATAGATGGAATAGCAAGGGCAAGGAGGTAAGCGGTTAAAGTGAGAATTGGCTATAAAATCCAGTTTCTTTAGAACGTGAGATACAACTCAATGTCAATAATTTTTAAAAGACGTTCAAATAACTACCTTAAGAAATGACGTGATATTTTTTATCGAATTTATTAATAAAATATCAAAGCACCATCCATTTCGTGTATTAAATTTTCACAGATACAGGAAAATGATCAAAAGAAATGGTGCGTTAATATTTCTGAAAATATATTTTTTTTTGTATTTTCTCAAAAAACTAATGACGTTTCATCGCATTCCGATAAGAGGAACCGTGTGTTACTATTTTTAAGGATATAATTCCCTGTTTCTTTTTTTAAAGAAATTAACGAGAAAATCCCGAAGCACATCATCCAATTATAAATTACAACTGTTTACCTTCGTACCTACGTATGTTAATAAAGACACATCCGTGAAATTCAGCCGATTAAAATTTGTCAACGATTTTAATCCCAATGTACGCGTTTCCCCTCTCTCGAACGTCGAAACTTCTGCTCCCCCTCGGACTCTCTGCGAATCAGCCGATTTCAATGAAAATATTTTTTCCTTCTCTGCCCCCCCGTGATAAATCTGCATAAAGATTCGCGCCGGCGAAGCGAAACTCCGACACCGTTTCATTTTTATCTGGGGATCTCGAATTTATTAAGTAGACACTTTATTATTATATTTCACGGCGATCCGTCGATTCGTCGATTCGTCGAAGCGATTTCCTATCGCCGGCTTATTCCCCGGTAATTCTCGCGTGGAAATTTAGATTTATAGAAACGAGATCGATCGGCCGCACGGATAAGCGTACGCGAGCACGTTGGTGAAAACGTTGGTGGACCAGTCTCGTTTAATGATTCATAAAGCTTTGATCACGTTAATTGCGTGCGATCGGATGGCCGTGGACCGGAGGCCGTTTACGTGACGTTAGGTGTTTCGACGTTGGAAATTAATTCGGAACGGGGAGGTGGGAGGGAGTGGGAGGGGGCGGGGTTGGTTCGATCGCGCTCTCGGCCAGAATACATTTAATTATTAATTTGCCGGCGCGTGTGACGACCGTCCCGATATATCGATAATTAATATAATAATTAATACCGGCGAAACATGTTACAAATTTAGCGAGACGCATAATCGGACGCGTAGTCGCGAAACGTTCTACGACGATTTTGTCTATTGTTACGGACAATTTTGGTCGTGTTACTTCGTTGGTAGGTTCATTGCTTTGTCGGTTGTTTTTCATTTTATTTATTCAGTAGTACGAAGGAAATAATAACGATAATCATAATTTTCGACAAGACATGGCATTTTCTTGTACTAACTAGGATTTACTTCTACGATATTGTAATTGTTATTTCAATTCATTAAAGATTGATTTAACTCGTTAAGGATCATTTTTACGCGCAATCCTTTTCGATCGATTCCCATTTTTCAGTGTCGGAGTTTATTAACAATTCCAAGAATTTGCTTAATATTTTCTTATCATCACTCTTATCATCATCTGAATTTCACGATAAATGAAATTGAGGTATTTACAATATCGTGATAAATTATTATTTAGCCCCCAACGAATTGATAAAGTTCATCGTCGATTACAGCGGCACGAGATGATATTATTTTATATTTAGTAAGCTACTTAGAAAAGAAGAATATAAATCTGAAGCATCGAATTCTCGAAACAAAATTCTTTTGCAATTCGTTTTTTAACAAACTGACAAAATCATTCGCGACAGATCAGTGCAGATCTTTCGCGACAAGTACCGATCTACAGTCGATACGTACTAGAAATATAGAAATACTAGAAATAGCCGATACCACACTATTTAATTCATTAATTTGGATATTTCTGAAGAACGAAAGAAAAAAAATATATATGTATAAGCAGAAAGAGAGGACTCGAAGTGAAATCGGGACGTGTTCTATGAAAATTGGCGGGGCGAGCGCTTGTCCGAGTACTCGATCGGACTTTCGATCGATGGGGATGGTGAAACGGGGGAGACCGTTTTCCCGCTCGTTTCCGCGTGAATCCCGCTCGTTCGCCGGAATATGGAGTTCAGCCAGCAGGTCCAATTAGTCTAGATGTATACCAAAGGCGGCCGGCTTCTTTAAATTCGCTCGGAGAACGTGAAAACGCAGACGGACTATTTATAAATCAGTCGGGTTCCGACGGCCATGATTAAAATTCCGTCGTGCTTGCCGACAAATCGGTCGGCGAATCAATTAAATCGGTGTCGTGTGACAATGATCGCGCAGCACCGAGTTTGACGATTGTTCTTCTTCGTTTCTTCATCAGTTGGAAATTTATCGTTTGAAAAGGGATTTAAAGAAATCGGAGGAGGGAATGTGATCAAATGACTTTTAGTTGTCAAGGATCAGGTGATTCAGAATTATCTCTCGCTCTTTTTGAATTTCATATAAAGGTGTTATCTGCAAAATTAATTTTGATTTTCATCAAGGCTGAAAATTAATATTGACCTTTACGTTTGCATGTTTGTTTGTTTTATTTTTATTTTATTTTATTTATCAGGCACGCGATTTTTTGGTACGAATTCACTTTACTTTCGTTATTTTATAAATTCACTGCCGATAAATGCAATTTAATAACAGGAATATGCATACAAAATTAATATTTAACGCAGAAAAATATAAGTAGTTTTTTTACAAATTCTTTGCAAGCGTAAAATTTTATAATAAATATATAAATATATAAATTAATACCAGGAAATTGTAAATATAACATTTACGATACACAAAGTTGTGTTAAAGGCAATTTATAAATTGTACAAACATAATTTTATGCGTCGTTCGTCGTTTACAATTTTAGAAATGTTCAAATCAATCCCTGACGACACGAAAGAATCCTCGTTGATACGTTTTACGTCACAGTTTAAGGCGGATAGCGAGTTAATTATCCACTCTTTCCAGCCAATAAAGGCCAATACGAAAAGATCAAATAAGAAAGCGTTCTTATTTATCGTCCATTGAATTTCCATCTCGCCGAAAGGCGGAACGATGTTTCGTTCGACCGGTCAAAGAAGTCGAGCTAGCTAGCTAAGGTGATTTAAAAATTGGGACAGCGTAATTGTTATATCGACCCGTTCCCTTTAGTTGTTCTTGTCTGGTCGGCGAAGAGCAGCTCCTTCGCAGACTCTACTACAGAGTTATCCTCGCTCCGTGAAGACGGAGCGAAACGCCAAGACGTTTGGGAGAAGATTTGCATTGCGTTTAATTGCGAGTCACTCTTATGGTCGTCAAAGGACCGATTCCACTCGGCGGATTCCTTGAAAATTAGTTGCTCGCGGAGGCGGCCTTTGTTTCACTCGAGAGTTCGCTATTTAGACAAGCACTTAACTCACTGACACGGTTTTCAATGTCTCCTCCTCACTGAGAGCTAAGGAAAAAACTGCAAGTATCGGTGATCTTGATTTTATTTGCACGCCTCGAACGATCGTGCCGTGTCTTTCGCGAAAGAGTTTGAAAAAGAAAATCTCAGAGCCGGTCTTTTGGGAAGGATTCAAAATTTGAAGCTTCGAGAAATATATAGGCACGTTTAAATATTGAAAATTGCAGAATTTCCATCTTCTTTTTCGGACGTATTTGTGATTAACTCAGATTATACACTGGAGGTTTCTCAATAAAATATTTAATTTACCAAGAATTTGGAATTTCTTTTGGAACGAAGTTGAAAATTAAAAACTCAGAGTAAAATTGGAAATACCATAAGCAATGACGCTCTGTCTAAAAACTTCAAAACTAAAAATCTCAATTTCTTTCCGAAAATTTAATAATTGAAAACTTTAGAAACTTTACGGTTTTCTCCGCAAACACGGGAAATGACTATGGTTTCGTTAGAAACGTCAGTGTTCTTAAAAAAATGCAAAAATATCGGAAGCATTGAAAATCCTTCGCCTTTGCGCAACGTTAAAAGCGATTGTTTCGTTAAAAATTAAAAAAACGAAAGATCGAAAACTTTCGTGAATTTTTGTACACGCCAGACATTTCGTTAAAAATTCGAACATAGAAAATTAAAGCAGCAGAGATTGAAAAGTTTCTTTTTGCACACTAAAAATGATTATTTCAATTAAAATATTGATCGGCATTTGTATAATACATATGCAGATTTAAAAGAAATTATTATATTGTTACATTCTCTTAAAATAAAATATAACGTTGACATTGTTCAAAGTTTCGTCATTGAGGTATTTAATTAGCGAATATAGAGACATTGTCGAATTTCAAAATCAAGATTCAGGGGCTGGAACGAAGTCATAACCGTTGTTGGCCAGCATGAAATTGCACGCACGTGAGAGGGTAGTCCGTGTGCAACATGCAAACGACTTTCTTCGTCGGAAGATAACTAGGTGTTAATTTGGTATTCACGAAACGTGGTTCGGCGAACACGCCTCGGTATGAAGGATCTGCCTGCACTGGGTCACCCTTACCCTTCTTCTTAGTTTTCTAATCTCACCAAATCAGGAGATTGCTCGATATAAAATATTTTGCAATTTTTGTTTGATTTCTGATTTCAGTGCCAATTTACGAAGATTGTAAAATACGAGATAAAATTAAATGTAATCACAAAATTTTAGTAATTGATTTAGAAATTAGTGCATAATTACAAACCCAGTGATGCTGTTTTTTAAGGGTTGAAGATAAGGTTCGAATAAAATAGATCTTCAATGATACATAAATTTAAACAAACGCGTGACTTGGGTACAATAATAATATCTCGAAACGTCTTTAGAGGATGTAAGCAAACCCTTTGGTTGGCAATGTAAAGTTTAGAGACATTCGACAGGAACGTATAGAAATCATATAACATGTATCGTACGTTTGTGACAATTTTGAATGCGTTATAAAAATATAACAATTGAATAAGATTTTCATAATTGATCGAAAAGCTGTTCTCATTTTTCTTTAAACTACTTTTGGTCGATATTAATCTTTTTTACAAGCGTCAACTTCATTCCATAATCTCAATATCCGCTTATGTCCGACTCACGGCAAGTCCGATAATAACAACTGTTAAACCCACACTTTCGGAGAATATAAAGAAAACTGGCGAAGTTTGAAGTTTGTACAACGTACACGCGTAATTTCCTCTGCAGAAAGTGTCAACTTCATTTCGTAATCTCAACTATGCCGTAACTGTGACTGTAAAGTGTAAACTTTTACGTCCGATGATAACTCGGAACTTCTTTAGAGGATATAAACAAGTCTGTAGAGAATATGCAAAAAGGAGAAGAGGAAGAGGAAAAAAGAAAGAAACTCGCCAAGTTTAAAGATATTCAGGAGGAAACACGATCAGTCGGACTGTTAACCAAACGTGAAACGCGAAAGTCGTGGGACCAGTTTCGTCGAAAGCGACGCCGCCTGGCATACACTCGACGAAGAGAAGAGAGGAGAAGAGGATCCCGGCGTCCGGCCGGGAATATTACGTAACATTTCTGCCGATCAAACGATTCAACTGTCCGTCCGTGAGCGGAATTCTTGCTTGCTCGGCGGCGAGGTGGTTACACACTTGGTGAATAGTCACGAGATGTTCGCCGTATGGCGGTCGTATAATTTCAAAGACCTTAAGGCTGACCTGAGTCAACAAGAACAAGGGGGGAGGGGGGCAACGTGGGGAACGCGGGGAACGTGGGAAGCGGAGTGTGGACAGAGAAACTGGCGAACACACGCTTGAGATATTTCGCGATGATGATCCACCGCACCGGCTCGTTTTTGTCGTTTTTGTCGTGAAGTTTTCGCTCCGGTCAATCGCCGTTTGAGAGTGATATGTTTGCTACATGTACGAAACGATGCTTTTGATAATAAAGGGGATTGTTATTATGTAGTAATCGTCTGTGCATCAATGTTGGCACAAGATTAGGTTTTACTGCACAATTTCTATAGAGAATATTCACCCTTAAGTATTATAGATATCGAGGTTTGCTAGAATTGTATTATATTAAAGAGTACATTACGTAGAAAATTATTTCCATTGAGCGTCGCAAAACTATTTTTCAGATTTTTCCAGATTTTTCATAAATCTACAAAAATTCACGTGTAATTACCAAGTAATAATTAAAAATCAAGTTCAATTATTCTGTTTCATGTATTGACAGTAAAGAATTCCAAACATAGTTGAAAAATAACAAATAATACTGAGAAATAGAAATGTGTGAAAATTGGAAGTAGTTTCACAAATGATCCATGATATACTTGAGGATTGATATTAATTGTACCAATGGTCCAGCGCGAAATTAAATTACAAATACTCACAAAAGGGAAATACCAATTTGAAATCCTCAATTGTTAAATCTTTTCGAAAATGATTGAATTCACGTTTCGAAGGGGTCGATTCTTAATCTCTGCAACATTCTCTACGTATTAATTACGTTTCCCGATACAATTGCAGCATTTCATTTCTCCTTTTCTCACTTTTGTTCCGTCGGCATATAATATTCCGCAGCCGCGTGTACACACATGCGTGTGCAATGGCCCCTGCAAAATAATTCGAGAAAGCACGGTTTGCATAAAGGATCGGCCCGATCGTGTTTGGCCCGCAAACACTTAGCGAAATACTTCATTTCCCTGCGCCTTTTAAACAAACCCCCTCCGCCCTTCCGTTATTCTGATTTCTCATTCGTGCTGAATCTTTCGCAAACGGGCGGGCGAGAGGGGGTGGGAGTGGAAAATCAAACGCGAGACGAGCCGCAGAAACAACAACGACGAAGAAATCTGATCGATATTCGATAAAACGCGAGATTCGCTCTCGGCCGGTTATGCCCTGGGTTGTACGAACGATCGTACGAACGCCTCGACCATCCCTCCGTCCCTCTCTTTTTTTCGCTTTCGATTCTTCTGACGGGGAAGAATATTTACTCGCGTCGGAGGGAAACGCCTCCGAACCATTTCCCCCTCGCATCCGTCTCGTGTAATCTCCTCCTTCAGTCAGCGATTCCGCGGGTTACCTTAAGGATTTCACGGCTCGTTTTAGCCGACTTCCCGTTTCGGAAACTTGGCGAAACCGTGATACCAAGATGAAATTGGACGCCTGTTTTATGAATATCGGGAGAGGTAATTGGATGTATTTCGAAGCAATTAAGCCTCGGAGGAAGAGAGGAGGGAAGAATTTTAATATGGAGATTGAGTTACGAGAGGAAATGAAAGTGCAAAGATGTAGTATAATTTTGCAATTTTACTGTTCGTACGTGTCGCGAGTAACTTTAAGTTTCAAGTTTTACAAAAAATACATTCGAGTGATAATGTCACACATGACTCATTTTGACATATAATTCACTTTTTTTTACGATTACGATAAAGTAATCGGCGAAATGTGATTATTTCAATTACGTTAGCACCATCTGTGACATCGTGGATAATTTTCTAGATCGAGCTCTTAATTGAATAAATAGGAAAATAATGAACGAAATTTTATGATTAATTTATAGCAATATATTTACTATTTAAAATAGACAAGTGAATTTCACACGTCACAAGGGAAATGATATTAATTATTCAGACAGTTTGTAGTATTTTTCTAATAAACGTGATATTTATCAATTTTTTGCGTTTGCTAAACTCGAAAGATACAAATGTTTTCTGCAGAGCTGCTTGTTAAACTATACGTTGTCTTCGCTCTTTATCTCGCGTTACGCGCGATTTACGCGCCATAATCCCAGAAAATTCGAAACGTGACCATAATAACACAAGTTGATCTCCGGCTGCCAGCCAAAGTTTTTAATCTGAAATTGAACAGGCGGAACGTGCCTTTAAAAACTTGGTTAACTTTAATTCCCTCTTCTCAGAAAGAAAATATTTTTCGTCTAATTATCCGTTAACGAACGTATCTACGTTCGCTTGCGTCAACGAAACGCGCCTGATCGAGCCACTTAACTTTCTTCGCTGAATATCGAACTAAAAAAATTATTTGATAAAGTCGGAATTAAAGTTGAAATTAAACAGAAATAAACTCGACATCCGAAAAGAAATTTCTTCGCTAATTAACAATTTTGTTATTCGTTAAACGAAAAAATATACTAAATTCGCTAGGATTAATTAACTACAGAATGGCACGACATAATCGTCAGCAGAATTTTTAAAATAACTTGTTATAATATAATTTTTAAAATAACTAACTAAAATTCTTATTAAAATAACGACGAGCAAACATGTTCTTCGCTGTTCTTGAACAAAGTGTTCTAGTGAATTTTTGCAGAGTTTGACACGCGTAGCAGTTTGAAAAGAACAACGTGTCAACGCTGGGTTAAAATTGATATCGAAATTAAGCGGACATTGAGAAAGAAAATTTTCCTCTCTGAATATATCTAATACCCCCCTTTATTCAATGTCAAGAAGAAAAAGAAATTCATTTGCTAAATATTGAACAACATTATACTTATTCAATACGAACGAAAATAAAAATTAATTCGACACGGGAGGAGAAGAGAGAACAAAAGTTCACGCGTGTACGGTACAAGGTGTAAAAGAGGGAGGTACGAGAAGCTGTTTCCGAGCCGTTGGACGCTTTGTTCAGCCCCCTTGAAAGCCGTCAGTGGAAACTGGACGCTTTAATTCCTGCCGGCAGCGGGACCACGCTGTAAATTAAGTTCGAGCGCAACGATTTCTCTTCAACAACAAATCACCACCATCTTTTGAATGATCACAATGGAAGGTGGCCATAATTTTCAGGCTGCTGGATGGGACTCGCGAGGCCAAAGTTCCTTCCGTTCTAACTTTATCTCGCCTCTACCCTTTGGCACACATACACGCATGCACATACACAGAGGTTACGATAAGGAACGATCGCCGATCGAAACTGTTGCCCTCGAGCTCTCAAGTTTCTTCCTACGAGCATATCTGCGCCACGCTTGCACCAAGTTTTTATCACGTCACGTTTCTTTATCTGTTAACGCTGATTGATCTTGAGACAAAAGCATCGAAAAATACGATAGTTTCGAACTGTTCTTTTCCTCCTTTTTGGTTGTAAATGTTGCATTTTCATTGCTAGAGATAGAAAATTTCTAGTACATCGTTGAATTCTGTTCCTTTTTTCAACAATTATCGTCATAAAAAGCAATTCCAATTTATCTGTGTGTCATAATTGTACGAAGTTTGAAGCATTACGGTAAATTGTTGCGATTCTTAAAGGGCTGAGGCGTAGTTCCCGCTCTAAGGAGGATTTAATTGTATGTCGAGTTTGAAGATCGTTACAGGATCGGTATCATTAGCGGATTGGACAGAATTTCGTATGGAAAAGTTTGATTGTTAGGGGAGTTTACGTAGAAAGGATAATGAGTTACTGGTGCAGTGTCGTGTAGCTGGAAAGGTAATTGGACACTTAACAAAGATTGCAGTTTCGATATCGGCCGCTTTCGTGGGAGAATGTACGTGGGCTTCTCTTCCTTTTCGAACGAGTTGATGGTATTAGAAAAACGTGACATATTATTCCTATTTATATTTACGTAAAAAATTCCAGCAAATCTTGACAAACAGTCTGTGCTGCTTTTTAAATAAATCTCCCCCTCAAATGATTTTACATATTTTTACATCTTTTGTATAAAATGTTTTCATTCAATTATTTTCTGAGTCCCATTTTGAAGTAACATTTGAAACTGGTGCTACTCGCAACAGTGCTTTTCTACTTCATCTTTTTCTTTCAGTTTTCAACATCATTCGACTTCAAAAATTAGTGGAATATTTGTAAAATATTTTCAAACTTTTTGTCAGTTTTAAGAATGAAAGTGACGCAGAAATTGTTAAAAATTCGGAACAAGAATATTCTTGGACGACAATATTAGGAACACTGAATGGCGAGTATGTTGACTTCGGCGTAACAGTACTTCCATTAACCCTTTGTGCACGCATTGGCGCCGTCACAGCCAGCGTTCATTGTTTTTCCCGAAATAAAAAAACCCCTTTGAAAAATTCCATTGTAGAAGTGTATGTACCTAGCTGTTGTGTCGTGCGGATATAATAAAAATTTTCGAAGCGCAAAGGGGTCGTAAAACCTACTCCAGTGGAGAACAACAGCATATTGTATTTGTTTCGAGCAAATGAAATGGATACGCGTATTTCATACTTGTACCTTGTTCCTTCCGTCGCGTGGTTTGTCATTTTATTAAATGTAATTTAATAAATTACATTATTGGAAATTTCCCAAGAAAGTGGTCTTGCTGGTTGACGGAGGAAACGGAAATTAAATTAAAGACAAGGGGACAAAATTTAGAAATACACTGCCGTCCATAAATTTGGAGAATCCATCAATTCTGTGTTAAAAAATTTAAAGAGACACACAAACTGTCTGTTTTTCTCAGAAAAAAATTGACCATTTTATCCAAAATTGACAGAGTCGAGTCTCTTGGAGTTTAGCAAAGGATTAGATTTTATTATATAAATTGAGAAACACATAGAAATGTCGTAGATTTTTCTTTTCGAAACCTGGTTTCCAAGGAGCAAGAATTTTCGATATATTCTTCGAATATAAATTGATTTACCTTCTCGCTTGGACTCTTAACCGAAAGGTTCACCGACCTTGCTCCTGGGTGCAGCCTCGAAGGGAAACCGTTGTGCCCGCTCGCGAAGCGATAACCACGCGAATTGAATGGCGTTAGTGGCCGCGGCAGGCATAAAACGCCTAATTATTCGCGCCATGAATTATTCAGTTTACAAATCAGTCAACTGTCTAGCACGGGTCGAAGGTAGCGACGAGTTCAACGCGCCACCAGTCACGTCCGTTTGAAATTCGGAGTGTAGGCGGACGTTTCCGAAATATCGAATAACCGATCCCCTTTGATTGATGGTGCAAAAAACGCTCTATTTCGTCGGCTGTGTGTATATATATTTTCATAGAGCTTGAAAGTATTATAGAGAACGAAAATATTATTGTTTTAAAAATCATATGATAGATTTAATAATTGAAATGCTTGTTACGTTTTTACGAAGGGAAATGGGGTGTTCGAGATATAGAAATTTAAATATTTGTTGGTACAGAATCACGTTATTCTTAGTACTGTGGAGTTTAAAGGATTCTAAGTAGATACTGAAAGTTTGAGAATTTTTTGAGATAGTTCGTTTGATATATTTTTGACACAGATTTTATTAAATTATATTTAATATTTCCACGCTCGATACATCTCAGTCAGTTTTCTAAAATTTCCAAGACCTTTTCAAATTTCACCTTTCTCTGACACCTTCACCTTTCTCAACAACCTCTCGCTAAAATCCTTCGAATCGTTGGAGAACCAAACGAATTCCACCGAGTCGTTTGCTCGAAAGTCGCGAGATCGAGAAACTTTTAAACGACTAGTCGAGCTTTCAAACGACTAGTCAAAGGCTATCCAGCTGAAATCAAAATTGACATTGCTCACTGCTTGTTACGTCAACTTTGCCAAGAAGCATGAGTTTTCCACGCAGTTTCGCTCTCTTTCTCTTTCTTTTTTCTAACGATCTAAACACGTTTCCGCGGACGAGACACGTCGTAAAATCATTGATATTAAAAATATATCCGCGTTGGACAGCCAGACGACAGTGACACGTAGCCCCGTGGCGTAAAGATGAAAATATTGGGCAAAGCTTTATTGACACGCCAGACAGGAGAAGGTACGAGCGCGTTGATGCCCGTTGCTGCACAGCTTCCGGTGTGCGCTTCCATTGATACGGAGAACGCACTTTGTTTCCGGCCCGGTTTTCAACCGGGCTTTTTTTCCATCGGCAAAGCGTTCGCGCGATACCTTTAATAGGTAACTGCTCGCCTGCCCGCCTGCCCGTGAAATGTTCCGTTCGCCGATGGGATTATCGCCGATCTTTTTGTCCCTCCCTTTTGTTCCTGTATTGAATCCTCTCTCTTTCTCTATCTATCTCTTTGTCTTTTGCTCCTCTCTTTCTCTCGTTTCTCGAAATAAGCGCGACGTCGCGAAATAAACGGCGAAAATAGAAATAGAAGGCTTTTAATAGCCTTGGATTCGGGGATGTGAAATTATATATGGGGTATGTGTTCTTTTCCTTTTCTCTCGTTTCGCGTAGCGTGAAAAGGATTTTTAGAAAGTAGGTCTGAAAGTTAGAAAGAAGCTAAGACGGATTGCATAAATATTATTATGCACAAATAAATTATAAATTAATTATTTTTTGTCCTTAAGGACACTGTGCTTTTCGTAGAATTTTCGAGCACAAAATTTCCCATCCCTTGCGTGACGATAGAAAAAAGAAAAAAATGAACGTGGAAGCTTCAAAATTCGATTCATCGATTCTTTCAGACAAGTTACAACAATTCCAATACGGGTAATTTTTTTCGAAAATTAAGTTATCCTCTTATTTATATATTATAGAGGGTTTCTTTTGAAAGGAATTGTCTTGAGCCGAATGAAAGAAAATTTTTACAAATTTCACCAATGAACGCTCGTGCAAATGTTGTTCTGGCAAAAGAGCTTCGAGTAAGTTCGAAGAACGAAAGTACCGAAATTTTCGAGGGGATTCTACGCCAATGAAGCGCACACGCAGCTATACCATTCGCAGGCCCGTCCCACGAGTCACTTTCGAAGGTATATACGAGCAACCGAGCGATGAATGGACCGGAACAGGTTCTGAATCTTATGCAATGATAAATGAGTGACCCTGCGGCATCTCGGCTTCACCTGCACACCTGGACCCTCGCCCTCTCGAGCGAGAAATGCACGCCTGTACGTGTGTGTGCGTGTGTGTGTGTGTGTGTGTATGTCGACGCCAACGCGCCTCTCAATGGGTCCTCGCCGAACCATGTGAATTAATCGATCAAATAATTGTTTCCGGGAATCGCCGCGAAACTTGTGCCAGACGTTGTGGGAACTCATGGCTCGCTCTGGCTGCCCGTGGAATTTAATCCTCCATTTCCGGTTGTCCGCCGAAGATATGCAACTGCACTTATTACTTTCGAGAAATTGCTTTTTCTTTCAGAAAAATTAACTGTAGCCCATTTGGGAAGTCTCATTATTGTTTGATACTAATATTGTTACAAATATTTTGAAATTATTAGCTCTTTAAATGATTGAAATTAAAAAATAAAGCTTTAAAGGTTTAACACCGAATGACGAAGGTATAACAAATTGAAAATGTACTCATTTTTAAAGACATGCAATCTTGATATATTTAATCATCAATATAATGTAATATAATCAGTAAATCAGTTATTTTAGTATTGATTATGAGATTATTTGTACATAAAATAAAATGAATGTCATCGACAAAGGTATTTTAACCTCTTGCGCTGGAATGACGTGCCACGCACGTCGAGAATTTTTTGTTCCAAAATTGTAATATTTTCTCAGTTTTAAGTATATTTAAGTAAAAGAAAATAGCCAAAGCAAATAATAAATTTATTACTTTTCAATAATTTCTATCCAGTGATATCATACCGACGAGTTAAGAAAGAAAGCAACGAATTATTGTATACGGTTTGGTCACTCGTTATGGTCCGCAATCAGTTGCCAACGCAAGTAACAAATAATTAGATAAAACTGTGTAAAATGAAAAAGTATTTTCGTAGGACTTGGCGGGTTGTATTATAACATTTTATAAAAATTAATTCGAGATTGAAATGTAACATGTTAAAAAGTAAAACAGTCAAGTATATGGTTTATCTAAATTTTTAGCTCAAGCGTCATTCTGTGAATGTAACAAAGAAAATTTATTATTTTTCGTTCCTTTTGCGTTTAAAATTCTCTTTCCTCGCAGTTAGAGATAAATTTTCGAGAAATATTCACTTTTGTCGCGTGTCAATTTTTAACTTTGAAAGGTTTCCTCCATCACTTCGTATCGTACCTTCTATCCAAAATATACTATTTTTCTCAATCGCGGTCCGATTTTTATTTCTCAAACATCAAAGTTTTCAACTTTATAGACACTTGCTATCAATCATCTACACCCCCGTATCTGTTCTACTTCTATTTCGTATTACCAACTATTTTTTCCTACCATCGGACATCATTTTTTATATATCCGAAAGTTTTGCTTCAACGCCTACACCAATTTTCCACCTAGAACAGCATTTTTCTCTATCACATAACCATTTTCAGCATTAGAAACTTTCTTCATCATTTCTTCTTTCATCACACGTGACTTTTCAGTGAGCTTCCTCTCACAGTTTATATCAATTTTCTCACCTAAACTTCTTTCCTATCTTTTCTCCTAGCCTGTATCTTTCAATTTAAGAATTTTCTTTTTCTTTACATTTGTGTACCTAATTTTTAATCCAGAGTCATTTTCACTCGTTCACGCATTAACCTTTCGAGTTTATAAACTTTCCTTCTCCTGTCACGTGCAATCAAATCGATTTTCAATTTCAGAAACTTTCACGCTCAACGAGTCCATTAATTTTCGAATCGCTTTCTTCTACGCGTCATATCAATTTTCCATTCTAAATTACTTTTTCCCGCCATTATCTTTCGACCTCGGAACATTTTCTGGGACGATTTATTTTTGAACGATCGGTCATCATTTGACCACGAGACGAATTAAATTAGAAACTTTGTTGAGACGAATTCTTATTGGATATTCTTTGTTTAAAACGTGAAATCACGAATATTACTTTTAAACAGAGAAAATTTATAATTTATAGTTGAAAATATTGGATATTCTGTGTTTTAAACGAAATTTAGAATTAATATAGATATTTGATTTCTTCATATATAAAGAGTTTTAAAATTAAGATTAAGTACTCTAGTAAATACTGTAATAACGAATGTTTAAAATTTATGATTAAAATTGAGTTAAAGTTAAAATCAATTTTATCAAAGAGATTTGTTGTTTAATTTAGTAGTAATTCACGACAAAACATACATATTTAATTACTTGTATTTTAGATACATAATGCTTGCAAGTATTATTTTACAGTCTACGAACGAAAAGCGTAAATTAAGAGCTTATCGATTGTGATAAATTTCACAGCGTGTCACCAGTTTCAATCGGGGAAAATTGAGAGTAATGTTTCCCATTTTCTTCAGTCGTAAAAAATAAAAAAATATCCCTGTATATTCAACTCTATAAAAAGTTCGGTTCGGTCACAAATCATCCGAAACCACGAATCAACCATGTTTCCAAGCCAAGTCGTAATTCAACATCCTCCGTCATTTACAATTTTCACCTTCTCGAATAAAAAAAAAAAGAAAAAAACACCTGCGAAACGCACACACACTCGCAGACATTCCGTTGCAGCAACAGTTGCCGATATTTTCGAGCAAGGGAACAAAACAAAAACACAAAATTTGCATTTGGAAAATACGTGGCACGCGCGAATATTACGCAATAATAAACGAACATTGACAAACAAACGCGTTTCACCGAGTGATCGATCGATTATCGAGTGCGGCCTGGGCCGATTTTCCAGCGGGTTTCGCTCCAGCGTGAATTTAGGAATCTTGGTCGGCGAGCACGCGTTAATTCGAGCCGATCGCCGGCCACGGATCGTTGCCCATCTAAAAGCGTCGGTTTCGCGGTTTCGGAGGCCGCGCGTGTAATTGCCGCTCAAGCAGGGATCACCGCGATTACCATAGTTTTCCCATAAACTAATACACGGTCGCGTATTACGAATTATTTTCCGCGGTCGGACAGTGCGGTCGCGATAAGCGCGAACAACGCTAACGAGCCCTCCCCGCGATCGATACCGATAACGATATCGATGCGTTAGGAGGGGGGGGGAGAAACTGGAGGACGAGACATTAGCTGGAAATCGTTGATCGATGATAGAACCGTGGGAAAAGAAGAGAAATTCGAGATAAGTTTAACTGTGTCGGACAGAATGACAAATTATGTCGATATAATTGATTAAAAATAAAAAAAATAACTGACGATTGAGAAAGGATCATACGACGATCTACTTGGTGTCGCGATAAAGCGCGAAGCTTCTGCTTTGACGATTGTGAATTCGTTCTTCTCGAAAGTTGCAAACATTCGAACATTTTCGCGCGTGTGAAAACGCGAAAGGAAATTTTCTGGAAGCAAGAACACGTCTTTTTGAGTGTACTAGTTTCACTTTCAAGTAGAACGTACTATGCATGGAAATTTGATTGGTTGTACTGTACAGTATTGTATTCAACGGGCGATTAACGTAAATTGTACGTCACTTTTCGTGTGATTAACATTCCATTTAATTACTCCAATTAATTAAGCCGTTGATCAAATCGTTAAATTATCTGGAATTTAACGATGAATTTATTGAACTTTATTTGTGTGCGTTATTAAAGAATTCATGTTTCTAGAATAAATATGGCCCGCGAAATGAAAATTAAACGTCTGCGATAAGTTGCTAACTGTGAGTGAAATCATCGATACGTTTACGTGCGATATTAGTCGCGTACGTGTCGCACAAAAGTGTCTTTAATTGCGAATTTCCAATCTGTGTCTGGAATATTTCGACGTTGAAAATTATATCCAGGATATCTCTCAGCTCAGTGAATGGGAACTTGTTGTGATTGGAACAGTTTCTATTTGTGAACGATCGTGTGATTAAACGTGATCAAGCGGTTTGCCGATGCGATATTCCATGAAAAGAGGGGGAGGGGAATTGGAATTTTTCTTGGGCCGCGCGCGATCGCGAGAATGTATTTTATTTTTATGCCGTGTAAGTGACTATCTAAAGACTTTTGATTTATTAAGAATCACATCCACCAGTCTTTCCATATTTATACCAAGGATTTACTAATGATTAACGCACGTTTGTCATAAAAATTCATAAGCACAAGATTATCATCTCGAATCAATTTCGAAGCATTCCCCTTACAGTTAGTTGTTTACACTTAACGAGCTTCTTTCATACGATATATAAATAATGCATAAAACATGATACAAGTGTTAATAAGTGATGATACAGTATAATGCAATACAATATTAAAATATCCAATAATAATATTTAATACTATACCAATTATAATGTTGCAATATTAATAATATAACGATACTGTGTTACAATGTTGCAACGATTGTTTCATTGAATTCAACTTCTAATATTATAATATTCAGCAAATTCTAAAATCTTTTCCCTTTCAAAATCAAGATGTTTTGTAGAATGTTTCTGCGATTTCCTACAGGGAATTAAGTTATAAATTATCGAGGGGGGTAAAAGGTTAAAGACGCGTTATAAAGTTTCCAGGAGAAATTGTCGGACAGTACGTCTGGGACTTGCGCGCCTTTTAATTCGATATTAGCGATGGGCCGTTCGTTCTCTAATTAGAATTTCATCGTTGCTAATTGAGCCTCGTGAAGCGTCGACTGTATAATAATTGAAATTTCCATTGTCTCAGGTATTACAACGGGCGGAACAGTTAACCGATCTTCCAGGTTAAGAAATTGCTCTTTAAGCGCGACGAACTGTTATTTGCCAACCATGTTTCAATTTTAGAAATGGGCAAATATATACACGAAAGTGGGCTGTGGAATTTTTAAATTTTTGCGAATAGAACGAAAGAGGTGGAACCTGAAAGGAAATTTGTAAATATTACGTATCACGTTTCGTTTACGAGATATTAAGTATTATGATACAATATTAAATTAATCGGCAAATTTCATTTAATAAATGTTACGATATTGTTGGATAGTTTACGTATTATTTTATTTTATATTACATATATTATTTGCGTGTTTTTCATACAGCCACGTAAAAATCCGTAATCTGTTAATGACTTACGGAAAATCTTGATCATTTTGATTGATTAATTAGGAATGTAGTACTCTGCGATAATAGTGATTTAATTTACTATAATTAATTAATTAACTGCTATTTTAGTTGAAGGAATGAAAATTGTACGTCCATAAATTTCTTTTTTAATAAACAAAAACTAATCGTTTGATTGTATTAAAAAAGCAAAAAGAATGAAACGATGCTTGCATCAGATAACGGTTGATATCGTTGTTCTCGCTAGCATTTCGATTTTTTCACCAAAGCCAGAAAACTACTAGGAAAATAATTTAAAACCGTACAATTTTGAATTAATTCCAACTTTCCCGCACGAAGTTGCCGAAAAGCAGGGACGAATATCCTCTTTTTCGACGCGTGTCGAAATGTTCCAATCAAAAGTTCAAATAACCACTGGAGAAAGAATCCTAAAAAAAAAAAAAGAGAGAGGAAATACATCTACGAACCAGTTTCAATTTTTACCTTGTCAAAAACCGAAAGTAAATCTGAACCTTTTGAAATTCGAGGCACGAGAGCTACACGTCTGAAAATCAATTTTTGCAAAAATTGAAAATTTCAATTCCCGTGCTAATTCGCCCTTTTAAACATCAGAAGTTAATATTTTTTCAAAGGACAAACGTTGCCCCTTCAAAGAATCGAACGGCCACTTTAGAACCTTAAAAATTGCAAGGTTAAAAACGAAATCCTCTTTTTTAACCGATTGTAATTTTCTCGCGCGAATCACCTTACGAAGAAGCTAAGAAACATTATCATCATACGCGGCGACCGCCTGCGGAGGAGGTGATATTTTCGGCGTCCCTTTCTCTCCCTGCTGTTCTCCGGGCAGGAAGCGGTCCCGTTATCCCCAAAGCGCGCGTCTCGTATTTATCCGGCTTGATTAAGGACGCGTCATCGTCGGCGCAACAACGAACGATTTGTCAGTGTCCGACTCGCGACTTTTACCTCGCCGCGTATATCGCCTTCGAATCGCCCCTCCTGCGTACCGATTCCCTTTTTATCTCTCCTGTCAAGCCTCCTAACAGCCCTTTCTTACGTCGCGTAAGAAGTGTCGTCGATGGTGTTTCTCCGCGATTTTTTTTTTTCGAATATTGCTCGCGGCGATAATGGTAAACGTTTAGATAGTAACAGTCAGAAGAAAGAGGGTTCACTATTACGGGCAGAAGATGTCACTTGTTAAAATTTTATTGAGAAAATCGACAAAGCCAAATTATTCTATGAAGGTAGTAAAATAAGTCTTATTATCAGAAAATTAACGAAAACGTTCCTTATTCTTCTCCCCCTTCATCCCTCACTTTTAGATCTTTTAGACAATTAACTGAATTTTATCAGCCTCCAATTTATTGCGGTGAATGTGAAATACGAGACAAGATTTGAGTATCCCAAAGCTCCTCTACTCTAAAAAAAATATAATATCTTAGAATCTATAAATGAATTGATCCTCAGTTATGTCAAATTATTCTCCCATCGTTTCCGATATCTTCTACGATCAGTCTTATCGCGCATAAACTATTTCAGATACTCGTTTAAAAATTAAGAAACGATTTGTCAATTTTCTCCTGAAAAACACATAAACAGTACACGCTATCATAAATCTTCTGGCAGCAATTTAGTATCGTAACGATTTCTGCCTCTATCGGCAAGAAACGCGGTATTAATATTAAGCGAACGGTAATTACAATTACCGTTACCAAGTCCGACAAACAGAGGTACTAGCGTTAACGTCGAATTAACGCGAATAATTTTCTCTCTCGGTGATATTGACATCGATACGTTTTGATCAAAGTTAATAGTTTAATCACTCTGTATTAGAACTCGCGGCTACGCCACAGGGGTCCACGGTGTGTATCTCTGTTTTCCAGTTCTCGATATTATTGCTAAATTTCATACCGGTGCCGATATCTGTCCGATATTATCTCCTCTCTCTCTCTCTCTCTCTATCAACTAGTGAAAATTTACGTTATAATTGCCGCAAACTCTGATCGCGAACGTTTATGATCAGTTGGACAAATTATCTGTTGGGTCGAGTTTCACTAAAAATATTCTTGAGTTACCGGGTGATCATTCGGCCGCAGATTTTTATGAAACCAGGAGAGATTTGGGGATGCAAAAAGTGCAAGAATGTGCACACACAACGTGCAAAAATATATAAAATATCGAAGATAAAGTTTAGTTAATTGAAACAAATTTCTCCATTTCTGCAATCTTCTGCTTCAGGATCAATTTCTTCAGTCTTGGTAAAACTGAAAAAAAAACTACAGTCTAGCGATCATTATTTAGATTAATTGCAATTAAGTTTATTATTAGATTGGCGATTTTTGTAGAAAATTTTGAAATATAGAAATATATAAAATATTCAAAGTATAGTATTTTTTATAATATTCTGAGATTCTATCTTTAATAATAGTTAAAAACAGGAAAATAAGAATTTACATATAAATCACAATTACAATAACCAATCTTCATCTGAAAGATTGAAAGGAAAATTTAGGGGTTGAACTTTCTCTCTCTCTCACTTAAAAACGAATTTATCTTTTTATTTTACACTCACAGCTGAATAATTGAAACGCGACATTTGATATTTTAATGAGACGAAATAACGATGCTGCATTGTTCAACGTCACGCGATGAAGCATCGCTAAGCACTTCCGGGAGCTTACGTTGCACCGCTAATTTATGGATCAATGTCGAATACAATATCTCTCTTTAGCCTGTGCATATTGTACAGAGGTTCCGTCGTGACAATAATTACAGAATATATTTCAACGTCGAATTTGATGCCTCATGCGTGTAATAGTAATAATAATAATTGTTTTTTCAACTTCGAAACGATTCCTCGTATTTTGTGTTAGATGTATGTATGTTTCTACCCCTCAAAAACCAGCCATTAGATCGATCACCTGTTGCTTTGAATATTGCAGAATACACAAACATCTATCAAACATATGTGAGAATGAAAAAAAAAAAAAACAGAAAAATCATTTCTGGTGGAAGAAACTTTCATCTGCTAGTTTGCTATGTAGTAAATCACTTTGATTCCAACAGTTTTTTTTTTAGTCGATTGATTGATTCATCCGCAGAAATTGAGATGTTTATTTCATCGTTGTAAAGTTGTAATATTGTTACGAATTACTGTAGTAGAAATTTTGTTAATTAAATACGTTCTACTTTATATTATGTTAATTCGAAGCTTGATATTTGAATTGAGTAATCAAATAATGCCGACAGATGAATGTTAAATAATCAACAGTTACTTTAATTATGCATAGTTAATGTCTTAATAACTAAATATATGTGATTATTAAACATATCTAAATTTAACTGTTAAATATATACAATCTAATCTATTATTAATAATTCATAATTTATTAAATTATGAATGGATTTTAATAAATGGATTTAAATTACTATTGTATCCACAAATTAATTCAATGTTCTCCATCTTTGTTTTAAATTAAATAACCTTCAACAAAATTTTCTTTACAAAAATTTGTTAAATATATAATCTTCAATAGAACCTTTTCATCAATTATTTTTCGAACTTTTTAACATTTCTATTTTAGATTAATTTCTTCTGCTATTTGAAGCTCGATGTGAAAATGGCGAGTTAATTTCACTTCAATCAAACAAATCTTTTTGAGATTAAAATCATTCGCTCAAGCAGAATCATTTATCAAAATATGATATTTTATTTATACGTATGTACACATTTTTTCGATCTTGATTACGATTCTCTTTCGAATTTTTTTTCACAATTTCGCACGATTTTCTGCGGTATTTTAGATTTCACACGATTGGACATTCAAACATTTTCGATTAACTTTTTCCAGAGAAATATTCATTCGCGAGAATGGAACACGAGTTTGTTAAATCGCAGCGGAGACTGAAAGTAACAGGTCCCTCCTGTTAATGTACATTTCATAACCAGATTTGAAAGTAACAAGGCAATATTCGGGTACTTTGCATTTAATAGTCTAACAGGAAACGTGTGGAAAACCAAGACCACTATTCGAATTCCATTAAAATAATGGTTTCATTTTACTCTATGCTCGTTCCCACACAAATGCACCCGTCTAATAATTGCACGGGGACATGAACTCTATAAAACCATTTCAACCATCGGGTTTCGCGCTTTTTATATCTCCGATATTAGTGGCTTTCAGAGCACAATATTTAATTTGTTTCTTCAAGTAACATTGAACAACCACATTCTAGAATTTCATTGCGAGTATTTATAGTTTAAATTTCCATCGAACAAATTCTTCGCAATCGTTTCAACAGATGTTTGTTTTATCAATTTTATGTTACGTCATCGGCTAAACTAATTTTATAGCATGATTTAAGCGTCGATATGTTTGATGAACGCATTAAATGAAATTGAATATTTTACTTAAGAAACAATTCCTCTTTCCTTATTGTCAATTTTTATATTTAAATTTCTTGTTTAGGTTAGGTTTAGGTTAGGTTAGGTGCAGTTTTTTTTTATGCAACACGTGTATTTTCGAAGATATTTGAATGGACTGTAACTTGGTAGTTTTGACAATCGTTCCACGGGTAAAATTAGTTAGTTTTTTTGCAAAACAAAGATCAGCAAATTAATGTTTAGTGTTCAATTGATTCCTCGTTATTGGGGATCGATAGATTTCTGTTATTGTACATTAGTACGGCCTTCAATTAATAAAGCGTGCCGACGTGTCAGAAACATTAATAAATGAAATTAAAGCGCCAGTCAATCTTTTCATCTCGTTTGAAATCGTTTCTTCAACAAAGGAAAAAAGAAAACAAAAAATAAATAAAAAATAAACGATTTTTAATAACCGTTTCGAACGTTGGCGAAAAGAAAAAAAGGAAAAAAGAAAACAAAGGAGCCGTCGATGAAATTACAAAGCTTTGTGTACAGTATTGAAAATTCGTCGGGAATTTCGATAAATCACCGACTTTCTACGCTCGGATAAATCATCGCAGTGTGAAATTACATCACTTCCGAGGTCCCGAACGAATTAGCCAACCGGCAACGAAAAACTTTAATAAATAACAACGGCGAAGGCTGGTTAAACATTTCTGTTGGATTATCCGCCGTCTCTTTTTCCCTCCTCCAACAATGAAAAACACGGTTTTCACCGCGGCGCGGAAATGTTTTCACGTGTGCATACAGTGTGCATACGGTTATAATCGATGAAAATAAAATTAGAAGTGGACGTAGCGTGTGAAATAAAAGAGGGAGAGGGAGAGACAGAGAAAGGAAGGAAAAATAAATACTTTGTTTTCATTTCGTTTCATCGCGCGTTTTTCACTTCGATCGGTTAATAATTTGTATGGAAGGTATGGAAGAACATTAATCGAATACAAAACTCGCCCGAGCGAAACTGATTATGACAGGGACGTTCCGTTTTGATTTATCACTATTCTCGTTGCGATCGTGACGCGCGCGAAATTTAATTCCTTCTCTCGAGCGTTTTGGAGCAAGATTCAAACCCGTCTCAAGTGGGAAATTCTCGAAAATTCAGATACAAAAATACGCGCGGAAGTAAAACGAACGCGAACTCTGATTCGGCAACAAATCAGAACGCTCTCAATCTCAAAAGTGTCAGAGCATGGCGGGGGACCAGTCCTCTGTGTGTTCCTAACAAGATGGAAAAATACAGAGAGCGAGAGACGGATGAAACGTAGGAAAAGGAAGAAAAAAAAAAGGAAAACGAGAGAGGAAGGTGAAAATAAAGAGAAAAAGAGGAAAGAGAGAAAGAGCGGATCGACCGTCGCGGTGCATCGAGCAGATTGACCAATCCGCGTCTGGATCGCGAGGATCTCGAGCGGCTGCGTCGCGCTGATAAATCGGATTCCGGCTGATAAATCAGCCGTGGCGCGACGATAAATTCGTGCCGGCTGGCGGACGTATCGCGAGGAAATATCGCGTGATCGTGTCCGATTAATAACAGGGTTGGAGGGAGGGGGGCGATCGGCCCTTCTTCCAGCGCCATGTTTTAATTAAAAGCGCGCACTCCGCGAGACATCTTCGCGATTTCGCCCTCTCCTTTAGCCGAACGTTTCAACGAGCGATCTTCACGGTGATCTCGCTCCTTAAATTATCTCTTCCTCGCGAGTTGCTCCGTTACTTTTTTCTTTCTTTCTTTTTAAGGACGAGGATGGTTATTGGAAGATTTTCGGAGAATATCCTTTGGGATATTGATTTGAGTATTCGAGGGAGGAAATTATCGGACGTTGCTTCGTTTTTCGAGGAGGTGCTTATTATTTTGACGTCGAGTGGCTCGGGATATTGAATTTGGATGAGAGGGTTTTCGAAGGATGAATTTTGGGTTTTCTCTTGAGGGAGGTATTATCGGATTTCGAATTATTTCTCTTTCGTGAGTAATTATTGGACTGGATTTCTTTTTCAAGAGGCGGTTATTGTTACAGAATTTTTAATACTTGAATGGTTTGGCGCGTTGAATTTGGATTAGATAGAAGGATTTTAAAGAACGTGCTTTGGCTTTTTTTTTCGGTAGAATTATCAGGTTTTGAATTATCTCTTGTTTATGAATCGTTGGAGTGTTCTTTTCTCGAAGAAATTTTTATCGCAAGATTCTCGCGTTGGATGTCGAATTTCATTCAGTGAAAGGAGTATCGAAAGACGAATTTTATCAGTGATGGTAAGAATAGCGAGTTTCGAAGCACGATGTTTGATTTGGCAGTCCATCAAATGATCTAGGAAATTGAATTGTATCACGAGAGTTTAAAAGGTTCGCGAGATTTTGAAAAATAAACTTTGGAGATTTTAATATTAGTGATTGAGTAATTTGATGGCTGAAGCATTGGAGAAAATTGAATTGGACTGGATTAAAGAGCTTTTAAATATTTAAAACTGCTCTAAGCTGTAAGTTTCCTGTTCTTCGTCAAAGCTGACATGAAGCATTCTTAATCATTTTATATATACCGTCGCATTATCCAAGAATGTAATATTTTAAATTCCTTGTTTCGAGTTGATTCTTTTAAATAAATTCAATGCTTCGATATGATTGAAAATGATTGACTGATTCTTTCAAAAAAGGTAAAAAACACTGTCAGTGTTCTGTCCCAAAAATAACGTGCTAATTCCTTCAACATCCCGAAAACTGAGTTTCACATCAGAGAGAAAACTATCGTGTAAGAAATTTAAATTATTCAAAGCAATAGCGATGAAATTCTGATTACACTGTGTTAACCTTGTTGAACCGCGCATAGCAAGTAACCGTGTGTTAGTGGCGTCTGATAGTGGCGTCGGTTATGCAAATGGCTCGATATCCCAGCAGCAAAGAGTGGCCTCTTTAAATTTAATGTAATAAAGGTTTGCCGTCGAGTTTACCAATATCCTCTTCTTTGATGGCGTTGCTCAAAGGAGTCGAGTCTATAAGGATTGCCCTCGAGGAAAGAAAGCAGCTTTCCTTGCGAGAAAGAAAGTACCATTTTAAAAAAAGATGAACCCTTCTGAAGACAGAGAGAGAGAGAGAGAGAGAGCAATTTCTATTTGACAGCTATGAATTAGCACGAGGCTAGAGTCAGCCCTTGAAATGAAAATTGAGATTCAAATGTAATTCATAACGCTTAAGAAGACTGTTGATTAATTGCAGTTGTATATACTTTTTTAATTATTATTATCATTATTATTAACGAAAGTGCAAAATTTGTCATTATTTTTAATTAAAGTGCAAAATATATAAAATATTCGAAGCTCAGTGCTCTGAAAGCAATGAAATTTTCTACCGAGTGGTTTCATTCCTTCGATTGTGCTCTTCGAAAATTTATCAATTCGCAGAAATTTGCTAACGATTATTTACTAGCGAGTCATTTATTATTGCATGATATCTCGAGATGTAACGACGAATTTCGTAACTTTCGACAATTATATATCGACGTTGCAGAGGACTGACCAAGAAAAAGGAAGGGAATGAATCGTTCGGTTATTCGATCGGTATTACTTTCTATAGCCGGTGAATAATAATTTCGTTCGAGACAAAGGCACAGATTCTCCATTATCCGTTCAATCATAATCTTTGTATTCTCGTAGTTTAGTTCCCGATACACTCGTACTCTCGATCGAGAGCACGAAATTCTCGAAGATAAGGATAAATTATGCGAAGCAAGAGAACGGTGGAGGAGAATAGTAGCAATAAGCTACCGGTGCAAAGTCCATGAAAATTCCTGTTATCCTTTGTCTTCTGTGAAAGTAACTAGTTAGTTGCACAAACTATCGACCATCTTGATTGCTGATTGTGAACATCGAAATCGAATTTGTAATAAATCGGATAAGGATCGAGGGTAATTCATGAAAGAGACTCCACCAATATCAGCTGTATCAGCAACTGTGCTTCCGCGAAGATATCGCGAACTCTGATAACATTCAATCCATGTATTTAATCTATGTGGTCCCACGAGGGCGCTGCACAATTAGGAATTTATCACGGGGACATTACAATAACAAAATAGCGCGTCGTGATCAGTTGTGTGCGTCTCTCTTTCCAAAGAGATTTCGTTGTTAGGAAATTATCCGGGAATCTAAAATTTAGGTCTCTGGTCGAACGTGAAGGTAAAAAAATTTCTTTCCATATTTCGTAGATACTTGTGACACGTATGACGTGTAAAAAAATACATAAAAGATCCAAAGCAGAGTTTTTGTTGCAATATTCAATATTTGGCGTATTGTTATAATATTATAATTTTGTTATAATATTCAATAGGTATAAATATTGATATTTATTAAATAAGGTATAAATTTATAATTAAGGCACAAATATAAATATTCGATCGAAATTCCATTTTTCAATCGTATTCATAAAACGCTACAACGCTGAAAACTAAAAATGAAATCTCGTGATCGTCTCCAGTCGTCAATCGAGTCCCAAGATTCGAAAACCAAGCGGACACCCTCGAGTCTCGAAGAGACTCTCGACGCGGTGTCGAGGATCGCGAAAATCCACGGGGATCGAAAGGAGAAACCTTGACTCGGCCAATTAGAGAGGCGGTGCCCGGGCCTCGGGAGAGCTCGGCCTTGAGAGTCACTGGCCGAGGATCGCGAATGCATCTCCGCCAAGTGCAACGGTGCAAGCGTGCATTCGAGCGCGGTGCACAGTGCGCATACGAAGCTATGAATGGAGCGAACTTGTGCCCTGGTCTACCCTTGCTGCGGCGCCTTCGGTACACCGGTATTGTTGCCGCTCCTTTCTCTCGTTACCTTCGCCATCTCCCTTCCCCGCTTCATTTCGTTCAGTCTTTTTCCTTCCACCGGGTATAGAGAGGGCGGGGGGATGGAGGAGGAGGAGACCACCCGTGTCTCTCCCATCTGAGAGATTCTGGCGTTTCAAGCCCGCAGGCACAAGCAGCATAACGCGTGTAACGCGACGTTTCGCACACGCGGGAACTTTGTGCACCCAAGGTCGTCGGTCATGCTCGATGACCTTTCTCTGCCAGCGGATGATCGTTCGCGGCCGTTTTGTCGGTGAAGCCTCATTTACATCCGGGTAACCAGTCACGAGTAGTTGGAATCTGAACGACCTGCGCGCGCACACGTTCGGACAAATTCGAGCAGTTGATTCGTTCGTCTGCATCTGTTTGATCAATAATATCAATTAATGGGCAGCCTTGGACTGAGAGATTAATACTTTCGTTTCTCTGCTGTTGATTTATTTATTTATTTCTTGCGCCAACTGTCTACAGGATTAATTTCAATTAATAGTCGTTGATATTAATAATTTCATTAGTAGATTCATTTTAGAATAAAATTAACGACACATTTCGAAGGTAGAGCTGTCCTTACAAGCCCAAGTTCATCGTTCTACGATTATTTTTTCTTTCTCGCAAAATTATGACAGTTTCGATATTTAATGTCCGAATGTTAATCAAAAATACATCACAATTAACCTCGAACGTGCAATTTATTGAAAATAGGAAGAAACCTGCCTCTATCTCGTTCACTTTGGATGTTCATTAAAGCTTCGTTTACTAATTAGACAACTGAGGTTCCAACGGCCACGTGACAAACATTCGCTTCCATCTTGCGGCATCTCTCGCCTTTAAATCCTATTATACTCATTGGCGGGATCCTTTGTCTTGGGACCGCAGTCGCGCTAGAAATTCAACGCGTCATACCTTCAGCGGCTTGAAAATTAATTTATCGCGGGGCCTCTCTGCGTTGCGTTTTAAGCCGCTCTGACGGTTCCACGCTTTCTCTCTCTCTCTCTCTCTATTTTTTTTCATTTTATTCCCCTTTTTTTTTTTTTTTTTTTTTCTTTTTCTTCTTCCTTTCGTTGAATCCCGCGCGTCGAACAAAGGCCGGCAGAAAAATTTTTCAAACGAAAAAAAATCGTTACGATTCAGTCAGGGGTTATTTCGCGATCGCGTTATTCCAGGGTGTACAGCTCCATTACAAATTGTTCGGCGGTGATCCCGCCGTAATCCTATTCATTTGGTGGAATAGGTTTTGAAAGAGAGATCGGGCCGCGTTTCCGGCACGATCGCCGCGAAAATTCACGGAGAAATTTTCGGACGAAATGAGTCATTCATCATCGAATCGCGCTAGAGAGAAATGAAACGGCGGAGGTCCGAATTATTTTGCATTTTGAATGCCTGATTTTTCTTTCAATTCTTTTCCCCCCTTTTTTCTTCTTTTTAATTGGTTGGTTTCACGTTCGTTATTTTCGTGATTTTTATTTATTTTTTTTCTATGACATATCAAGTATAATGTATTTACGTGTAATATTATGTAATTTTTGTACTTACATGGTTACATATTTGCGAATTGCAAATTTCTCTTTTTACACTTGGGAATATTGAATTTTCGTTTCTACTCCTTTATAATTGCTTGATTTTTTTCTTTCAATCAATTTCCCTGTTTGTATGTAATTTTAACCAGGTTTGTGTTCAAAATGTTAATTTAGGTTCAGTTTTGTGCTTGAAACATCAATTTTATATATATTTAAAATACAATGACTGTTTTCCCTTTTAATTTTTTTTCTTAATTTTTGGAAAAGACAGATCATCGTATGATGACAATTCAGTAAATTTGACAAACAATCTAATAAAACTCAACAAATTTAATAATTGATAAAATTAATTAAAAGATGTAACGAACGATCCAGTAAAAACTAACACATTTAATAATTTACTAAAAATTCATTTAATAAATAATCTAAATTTTCTTCGGTTTTCGTCAATGCAAATTGATGGTATCGACATATCGATTCGAAAAACGCTCGTTTATGTAAACGTTCGTTGTCGTTTTCTTTTTTTTTTTATATCGAATCAAAGACTGTCGTCCGTATTTTAAAATGATTTTTCACGTCTGTCCTCGCAAATGTATCCGTTAATATCGAACGTTATTATTTATTTCCGCGCGCATTGAATGAAATTCGAAATTTCGAAATCAAATAAGGTGAAAAATATCGCGTTTTGACGACATGAAATTAAGTTGGAACAGACGTTCGTTTACCTTTCGTTTGTTATTCGCTCGTTTCGCGGTATGCTTCATCAAACAGCATGTGTCATTGTTATTTCTGCTCGTTCGTGTGCTCGCGTAGAGCCAACTAATTAGGGAGCCAAGGGTCATTTTCGTGCGCGCAGACTTACGAAAATATTTCAAGTATTTTGAAGTATTTCGAAATATCAGAACTGTCGCGATTGTATTGATAAGTTTAATGGGCGAAACTTGAGATATATATCGTGATTATAAGTTTAAAATCTATTTAAAAGTATACAGTGAAGTGAAAAAGAATTCGAGAGATAAGTGGCAAGAGGATCATATTTTAGGTTATGTCATGTTTTTGGAAAATAGAATTGTACTTGACAAGAGCAACGAATAAATGTAAAATATATTTTAATGTAATATTTAGTTTCACACTTGTGGCTCTTCTCTTGTAAACTTTCTTTCATATATAGATATTTATTGCAAGAGAGCATAAATTACAAAGGTATTTAATCTTTGGTCTTTCAGTTCTAATTTAATAGTTGGGATTTATGTTCAATTTATACGAAATTGGTAATGGAAGTAGAAATGGAAGTAAAATTTAACAATTACGTGAATCTTCAAACAATCAACGTGTGATATAACTATTAATTTAAAATTAAACATGGCTGCAACGATTTTAATGATCTGTTTAAGAGTTAAACAGTCATTAACCTTCTTTTATATGTATAAATTAATTCTACAAATTCACATTTATCCTAAATAAACGTTAAATGACAACTGAATATTACCGTTTGCTAATACCACGGATAACTGACTGTTTAAATAAATTCATATTTGTAGAATTAAATTTGTATAAATAATGAAATTCAACATATAATCGGTCACGGAAATTTGTTTCCTTTTACATCACAAATAACACATTTATTAACGAATAAAAGGGACGGATAAAAATCGTTATTAAAAGAAAAAAAAAGTCATTATTTCTCTCGAAACCTTAATGTGCTCCAAAGTTTTGAACGGCAGTGTAAATAAATTGACTTTACGAAAATCCATAAAGCGAGTGAAACATTTTGTACATTTTAATGTACATTGCATCGTAATTATGGTAAATTTATATCGATATATTAAATGTAGTACATTCTATATTAAATATAAATTTGATGATTTTTAAGAAACATCCATAAAAAAAAATTACCTAGTATAATAACATCCACAAGATATTTCGAATTTTCTTGAAATATTTGAATTTTGCAAGCGTATTTACGTAAATTTTCGTGACTAATCGTGAATATTTATTTTTGCGTAACGTATCATGTACGTTTTGCTACACGGTTTTCGAACGGTGTGGTCATTGAAAACGGAACGATCTGTTGCAGGGTGCAGGTACGAGGGTCGCAGATACCAAGAGGGCACGTCGGTGGTCACGTCCGAGCCCTGTTTGCAGTGCAGGTGTAGCGACGGTGCGCTCAGATGTCGTCTTCGAGTTTGTCCACGGCTACCAAACCCACCACCCGCTGGATGTCGCGTTCATTCGCCAGGGGAGAACGTCTGTTGTCCGGAATTAGTTTGCGACGAGACACGTTAGTACGATTATTTTACGAGAAAAGTATCCTCTTGCGAAACTATTTTATTTCGAATTGAAATTATTTTAGAGCAATAACATGGCAAGAAAAATAATTATTGGACTAATGTGATTAACTTCGTATATTTAGAAATATACGTATGTTAAGGTATTTAAATAATTCATTGAAATTCATGTAGAAAATCAGAGATCATCGAAGATTGGATACGTTAAAATGTAAAATTGGAATTCGAGTGTTGGAAACTTAATGAATCGGATTGTAAAATTGTTGTTTGCGCAGACAAACAAAATTCAGAATGTAAGGAACTGAAGATAATCAAAAGTTAGAACTCGGAGTTAAAATCTCAATGATAAAAGATAGAAATTGAAATTAAAAATGGAGATCAAGAGTGAAAATTAAAACTGGAAATAAATTTTAAAATTATTAAAAATCAATTAAAAAAATCAGAAACTCAAAAAAATTAAATTACAAAAGTTTCCCTCTCACGAAGAAACGAAATTCAAGGCAAATTCAATGTTGAATGAACATTTTCAGGTGACGCGATGAACATGCTACGAAGGTCTAATGTTCGCGTGGAAGAAGGGGAGAAGATCGAGGCACTTCAGAACTCTCGTTTTCAAGGTAATTATCGCACAACTGTGGAGAATTAAATACAAGTGAATTTACAGACGCTCGAAACTCGATAAGTAACGATTCCATTGTTGCGGTGTCAAACGATAGTAAGTGAAAACGGCGTTGAGATGTCATTATCACGACGTAGTTGATAACCTTCCCATTAAGTTCTGAATTTTTAGCAAACGTATAAAACAGAGATTGATAGTTGTGCTTTGCGACACGTGGAGAACTGTAGTTTGCACCTTCGTCGTTATCATAATCTACGATAAGCTACTGCGGCCTACAATTTGAGGGCTAGCGCTGTTATTACCCTCCACTTCGTTCATGTTATGGTATACGACTCGAAAATCATCGCTTCTACAACGTACGATTTAGAATTTGCCCCGCAATTTAACCAAGGTTGCCATTAAGTCTCGTAGGATTTCAATTTTTCTGAAAGTTTCACTGCCCCTTTCTGTTATTTCTCCACCCTTGCAATTTTCCAGAGATTCTATCTTCTTGAAATTAAACAAGCCCATTGAGCTTTGAAATTCTTCATTCTAGATCTTTGTTGATCGTTTTCTCGACAATTATAAATTGCGAGCGTGAGTTACGTTTAATGAATTAGCAAATTACGGATGACCCGTTGATTTAAGCGAAATGATAACGTGACGTTTCAATAATTATGATCTTCGATTATGATCTTCGAAATTCTTGAAATTCAGTTCAGACCTTAAGCGCGAAGATCTTTTTTAATTGCAGAATTAATCATTTCTTAAGAATTTCAGAAAAATTTATTTAAATGAAATGACTCTGTCTGTAGTAAAGTTAACACGTCAATGTTACTAATTTTAATTTAACACACGAAGTTTGTGTTCAGTTGCGTTGAATTCATATCATGTTCATTTGTACTAAATTGTTTAATAAATCTTCATTTGCAGCATGAGAAATACAAAATACAGGACAATAGAAAGTCGCACAGATCTTCAATTTAACACTAGATGATTTATTTAACTGTCGAGATATCGTTTCAACGTGAATAAGTAAAGTATTCTCTCAACATATCGACATGTGGTTACCACCGCCGTAACGTAGTTTAAGAAAGTTACCCGAGGAAAAAGTACAGCTAGGAGGTGTAATGGTAACTCTGTCAAAGAAAACTACGTTCGAGAGTGGTTGCAGTTAAAAGATTCAACACGGTGGCTGATGGTCGTTGGTGTTAACAATCAGGTTGCTTGCACGAGGGCGTGAGATACGGGCCTGGCTCGGCGATGATGGGATCACGTAGATGCGAGTACTGCTACTGCATCTCTGGCACGAGAAGATGCATCAGGCCGAGGTGCCTTCTGCCCCTGCCAGGATGCACTCCGTTATATGCTCCGCAGTCTTGTTGCCCGGTTGCCTACAATTGCACACGTAAGTGTCTTATCGTTCACTTGTAAATACAAGTCACACTGTCGGCTGTAAGCCATTCTCTCCTTTGCTTTCTGTTGTTGTTTCAGATATCCATTTTTCGACGATGGCACCGGTCACGGGAAACGGTGAGCGAAACGCTTCATTTATAACGCTCCTCTTCCTTGCGTTAGAAGAGATCTCAGAGACTTTTAATCTAGGAATTGTGTGAAGCTTTACCGATTTCAGCGAAATGATATATTATCGTTCTGACTTTTATAATTTTAGGAATTATTCCTTTCTCTTTTTTTTTCTTCATTATCCTCAATTTATTGATTTAAGAGATGTTGTGCGACTCTTCTTTTCTTTCTTCCGTTCTAACGTAGATTGTACGTTAGAATTTTTGCATTTAACAGTTACAATTGCGAACTATTTGTTGATTTAAATGGAATGATATATGACTACGATTCTGGCATTTGCAATTTTAGAAAGAGATTTTGGTCTTAGAAGGTGCTCTCTGAATGATGGAAAAATAAAATTAATTAAATAATATATAGAGAACGAGAGGAGCAAAGTCCTGAAAGTTTCTTAGGAAGTAACATACTTAAAGTACTTTATGTTCTGCAACTTATAAAGATCGGTAAAGAGAAGAATACGAAAAGAAATACAAATAGGAAGATTCATTTATTAATACATCTCTAATGTAAAATTCACATCAGTGTACAAAATTAATTATTCGTATTATAAGAAGAAATCATACAAGGAACTACAAGAAACGTCCATCGCCCCCTGTTTGTCTATTTCATTTATTAACGAATTGGTTGAATTATTCGTATTTTAAAAAAAGAGAGAAAAAAAACGAATCTCGTATTGCCGACGAACTTTCTCTAAAATTTACATCACGTAATAAATATCGTTCATTTTCGTTTCAACGGTCCGCAGACAGTTAATGCATATGTAGTACTTCAAAAGTGAAAAACTTTTATCTTCTACAAAGGGAAGGGGCTATTATAACTAAGAGAAGGAACGAAAAAGTGGTATCTCGCAGCAGCGAGAAGGGAAAGAGGAATTCTTAAAAAGTCCTTCGTAAGGATAATTAGATGGTACTCGGCACGCGATAAAACCCGAAGCAATTTAAAGGGATTAAAGTTCGCCATGCAGCGTCCCGCTGATTTTGTGCTGCGATGCGATTTTTCCTCATAAGCTGAGCTTAAATTTAAACTCGGCCAGCAAGTCGAACGTAGAGCGAGCGAGCGAGCGAGAGCGAGAGAGAGAGAGAGAAAAGAGAAAAAGAGAGAGAGAGAGAGAGGGAGGGGAGGGAAGAGAGTCAGCTTGCAGAGAGCTAGCCAGCTTCTTCCAGGGCGGGCTGATACAGCGACCGAGGCAAACTTTCCTTTTTATCGCGTTAAACTTTTCGTCGCAACTTTCACTGGATAGAGGGACCGCGGTATGCTCTGTCTGAACGGTTTTTTTAGAAAAGACGGAACCAAACTGACTGTCTCTGCTTGCCAGACGATCATTAACCCATACGTGGCAGAAGACACACCGTTCTTCGAAAGTATCTTCTTACATCGTTGCGCAAATGTGTAAAATCATTCGGAATGTTAATATTTGTTGGACGAATAAATTATTACAAATAATATAAGATAATAAATAAAAATAATAATAAAAATATAAATAATAAATTATTTATTGGATTTTTAGTTGATTTGGAGCTTGAAACTCGTTGAACTTAATGATGACTGATCGTTTGTCAATTATTTTATCACGAAAAAGGATTATCTATCGAATTATTAGTGAATTTTTTTTAAAAACTTGAAGCTTGAAAAAGTTATAATTAATACAGATCTTCGAAAGAGGAAAGACCTACGTTAAGAGAACGAACGATCTGCTGCTCGTAGAGAAATATTCAGATTGGAAAACACAAACGCGAATAGAAGCAAAAAACATAAGTTAGAAAAAGAGGGAGGAGTAAATTTTGAAATTTGAATGTTAATCCGAGGGAGATACCTTGCAATTTGAAAGTTACACAATCTGAAAACATCGGAGCTCGGGGTAACCGAGAGCCGAAAATGAAAAAAATGAATTTAAAAAACAATCTCTGCGGGCAAATTGAAAAATGGTCTAGAAATGGTAAACAGAAAAAGTCGATCGCACGAAACCAATCAAAATAATTCCTGAAACAAAAAAACAAAAGAAAAACAAACAAACACGCACAACGGTAAATTTAAAAAAGTCGACAGATACCGTGAAACAAATGTCAAACAAACAAAAAAAAAAAAAAAAAAAAAAAGGGGAGAAAAATTACAAAGTAAATAGTCGTCGAAATTTCCAAATGAAAATACGCGGAAAGGATTTTTAAAATAAAACGGTAATGCTAGTTGGGAGAAGCCAGCGGATAAACGTCTGAGTAATTCCGGAGGGGTGGAGAAGGCCGCGAAAACAAAAATTCGCGCAAGTGAAACAAACGTTGCACGTATTCGTTCAGTGCGTCAGATTTCCTGGCGAGCATGATTCCTCATTTCCACGGGAAGAAAGGAGCGGCCGCCATCGTAGAATTGAGTGAAACTGGGCGTTAAGTGAACGAGCAGAGGAAACGACACGGCCGCTGTCGTCGTGGAAATCTTTTCGAGGCAGAGACGTGTCACGGGAGAACGTAACGTCGACGAGCAAGGTCCGTGCTTTTATTGCGTTAAAACGTTTCCTTTCGAAATTTTCGTAAATTTCACAATTTCATTGTTCAGCTCCGTGACTAAGTAGTAGTGTTTAATCCTCGTGCAACGAAGGATGAGATCATTCATCTTCGTAAGTTCGTTCATCGCAGGAGTGATAGTAAATTTCGAGATAAATCTAGAAAAAAAAAAAAACAGTGCTTGTGATATTGTCATTCTTTTTTTATTTTTACTTTCCAATTTTGGACTTGATGATTTGGTTAAATGAAGATCGACAAATGGCGATGCACAAGTATTTAACAGCTGTTTTGATGAAAGGTGTAGTGACTGAAGAAATTGATAACATGCATTCAGATTCTAAACAAAGTTATAAATTAAATCGTATTAAATGACGCAATACGTTATTATTATCTTCATACGACGAAACGTATACGACAAAATGATTTCAAGAATGTTGAAAAGTTCAGTTGTATTACTCGCTTATTATGAAAATACCGGAGGAATATTTAATTCACTCGCACCGGTAAAGAGAGAGAATCGCTCGTAAATCGTTGGCGACTGATCGAGCTTCTACACCGCCGTGTCCCTTTACTTTTCCACCGTCTGGAAACCACACACCTCCTTTCATCGTTTACCAAAAGACCAACACTCTCAGATGCCGTTGCTTGTCCATTTAACGGCCAGTTACACGCCGGCCACTTGAAACTTAAACCTCCCTCCAAAGCCTCGTTTCCACCCCATTAGAAGTCCACTCGAACCGCCGACTTAATCCCGCACAGTTTCCCAGGGAACTATCCTCGAAACCCAGCCTGCTGTTGCTCGCAGGTCGTTCCAAAGTCCCGTCCACCGGAAGTCCGTCGTGAAAACACTGAATAACGATCGAACACCAGCTTCTATTGTTCGCCTCTCGTCGTCAATCGACAGGAAGACGTTGTAATTGTCTGATAAAGTCTCCGGATCTCGGAACTTAGCTTGATCTGATCGTCGATATTCACTTCCTCTGTGTATGTGTGCGTGATTTTTTACTTGTCGTTAGTCGCTATGTTGGCCATAGCGCGAGCAGATGTTCGCTGATTTATCAGAGGTTTCGAAGTAAGAGGTTCCGATACGTACTTTGAAACTGTTTCGTTCTCGAATTGGAGGATAAACGATTTGAAAGTTAAATAAGGGGATTATTGAGCGCGATGGAGTTTCGATTTTTGAGAATGGGCGGGGGTGTAATGGATTGACGAAGGAGTTTAGAAAAGTATTCTTCTAGCTCTCAATTGGTATTGTTGAGTTGTGAGTACAATAGTTCAGATTGATCTCAAATTTCTATAATTTTAAAACGCTTCAGATCTTTAAGGTTGGTCTTTCAAGTTAAAATTAAGTAGCTCTAATTTGAATGTAATTATTTATGATCCAATAATATCAATCATTACTATTTTTACTGTGAGAGTTTCATAAAATATTATTTCACTTTTCTAATTTTAGATCAAACATAGTACTTTAAGATTCTCGAGTAGCTTACAGTTTTGGACATCAAATATTTTTGGTTTAAATAATTTTTATAACAAGGATTTTTAAAGAATAATGAAATAATTGAATAAGTAACAGTTGATGAAACAAATTAACCAGAATATTTTATCGACACTTATTATCAACAAATGTAATATTAATATATTCACAGAATATACGTCGTAAATAAATGAGTAAAAAGAAAAAAATTATATTGCACACAGTAGTTTGAAAATTTACACAGACTCCGAAAAAGAGACTAATTAAATTCTTCAGCTAACCTAAATATGCTCGGTTCACAGGGTGCCGCGTGGGTTCGAGAATATACGAGGAGGGTGAAATGGTCCGGGACATCGAGTGGAAAGCTGCCTGCGACAATTGTTTCTGCGCGATGGGCGCAGTACGGTGCGTGCCCCTTGCTTGTGCGCCTCCTCTTCAAGGCTGCAGCCCGATCGTACGCGAAGGACACTGTTGTCCATCCACCTACAACTGCAGTGAGTCGCAATGCCTTCGCATCAGGGTTGCCGCGATTTCGCCCCGCCCGACTGGCCCGCCCGGATTGTGTTTTCCGGTTCCGTGGCCGATTACTCTTATCGTGAAACCTGTTCCTTGATCAATTATGCTAATCAACTTACTGATTTCGTCGTCGATAACGATTCGCACACGCGACATAAATCTTGAATTATTTGGGCATTAATGAAGTTGAAATCTATTATTTTGAAAATAATATGATTTGCTTAGTAATGTTACAATTTTATTTATTAATTTTTTTAATTCGTGCGTAGGTTTTCTTTTTCTACATGTTTAAAAAAATTAATTTATCTCGGAGAGTGTACTGAGACAAAGTGTAAAGAGTATGTTTGAGAATTTTTTTTTTATTTGAAGGGATGACACGGTGAAAAGATGTACCACCAAAGCTCCTATTTATAAAGCTTATTGAATTTTATGGTAACTCAATTTTGGAATAAAATCTTTTATCTTGAATTTGCACGAAATCAAAATTATAAGATTGTTGATGGCGATACGCGACGTTCAGGACATTGAACTTTCGCGGTTCTATTTGAGAAATCTTGCTAATTTTTTAAAAATTAAAACTACCGAAAGGATAATCTCACTGGTCAAAACATTATCGATTTTAAACGAGAAATTAAAACGATCGAAAAGGTTTACAAGATGTAATAAAATGTAAAATAAATAATGATCGATTGGGGAGAGGAGAGGAGGGGGGTTAGTTATTGAAATTGGTACTAGAGAATTCATGCGGTGAAGTTAGTTTTCGTAGGATGCGAAGATGGGGCATGAAATCGATGGTTTGTTACCACGAAGATATTGAAGTCGAAGTTGGAGAATTTCTCCGGAGGCGTTGAATGAATTTTTTAGCAGGAAACCTAGGCTACGGACGAATAAGTTTCGAATCGAGTTACTGAATGAGAATGCGGAACGGGCTAACAGGTCACTGAATGGGAATATGAAAAGCTTTAAACTTTTCCCAGCTTTTCGTATTGCTTTCACGTCCAATCGAATTGATCAGAAATTGAATAAATTCGGATGCGGGGTTTTTATTTTTTTATTTTTTTATTTTTTCTTTCCCCGAAAGGCGACATATTTTAATAATTTTTCGCTTTTTCTTCAAACGGCAAATCGTGTTATCATAATTTTAGCATTTTTCACAGAATCCCGGTCGAAATTAATCTCGTAAGCTCGAAAACGTCGCGAAATGGCGAAAGTAGGATTGAATTAGGAAATTCGCGGAGGAAACGTTGGAATATCGCGCGGAAAATCATTAAATTTGAATGCTCGGTTGAGTATCCGGATTCGGTGAAAAGGATAATATCCTCGGTGATTTCGGCGCTTCCCGGGAAGATTGGAATTTTTACCTCGATTTTAATTTTTCATCTCGACATAGAAAAATCGCGATAATAATGCTCCTCGAAATTTGATTACCGAACCGTGGGGATCCTCGTTGTAGAGAATTTGGGTCGAACCCATGGAAATGGAATTTTATCAAAATTCCACTTCCACGAAAATAACTTTCGAACGGTGATATTCCTTCAAAATTCAATCGTAGACACTAATTGGACTCGTTTCAAAATATTATTTCAAATAATATTGCTAGAATCATCAAATACCATCAACGTCGATGTTAATTTATTAAAATAAAATTGTTAAAAAGTTTTATTTAGAGTCCATTTTCTAACAAATTGAAAAAAAAAGACGATGGTAACATTGTTCAAAATTTAACAATTTTACTGCAAAAATTATTTATCGCGAGAACCTAACGGGATAAGATTTCGCTCGACCGAAAGTTAAAACACATTCTTGATGAAATTAAAAAGAGAGTAAATGTTTGTCGTCGATAAACTGCAGAAGAAGGCAGGAAAAGATCTCATTACCGGGGGAGGGGAAAGAAAATCTCGTAACTTCGTGAACGACTTGACTTTAGGCAGCAACTTCCGTGGGCGAGGGAGGCGAACGATCGTTCCAATTTCCTTCCGTGCTACTTGTTAGAGGAGTCGGGAAAGAAAAGACGGAAACACACAAGCCGGGTGGGGCGCCTAGCAAAAACCCTGTGCTCTTTCACAACCCTGATTACCACCTAGGTGTTCTAGCCCGAATGCCATAAGAAACTGACAGATTAAACGTTCAAGGCGGTAGCATCGAGGTTAAGGCCACCCAGAACTACGCCTCGTACGCGTTCATCAGCAAGGACTACGCCAAGTTTCGCAAGGAGACCAATTTCTTCGTACGTTCTTTTTTCTTTTTATCTTCCTAAGAATTTAATCCCATCTTTTATCTACGTGTTTAATTCTATTTATAATTTGATCTTTCTAAGAATTTAATTTCCGCGTACGTGTCGCATCCTTGCGAAGAAAGTTGCCAAGGCAACTCAAAGAAGAAATACATACTTCGAAGAAGAAACGAATTACTGATTTCTTACGGAATTAGATATTATTTTGTTAATTAAGAAAACAGTGCAACTTTTCACGTTATCAGTATGCATTTGAAAGATTATGAAATACAGCACAAGTAACATAATTCCTTTCTATTGGTTAAATCATGTAGACCAATGAATGAGATTTTAGCAACTAGTTAAGAACGAATTGATCAACTTTGTAACATTTTTACAATCATAACTTCGAAAATTATTTTCCTCGCAAAGATACGATATCGACTAATGAATTTTATATTTCCAATGGACACAATTGAAAAAATAGCGATCTATCTTATTTGCTCGTACATTCATATATACATTCATATATCGCGGATGAAATTATAGAATTATAGAACAGAATTAAGAATCAAACTGCGGATTTTTATACATTAAATAAGTGGAATTTGTTCCGTCTGTTAAATATTATAACAAATACTCTGACGTTATGATAAATACTTTCGAATATTTCACACGTATTTTGTCCAATTCTGCAAGTCCAAACTTCCCAAGTCTAAATGCATAAAAATCCGCAGTCTGTTGACCATGATGATCAATTAATTAAAAATACTGCGTTCGCAAAATTTTAAACAATCTTAAACAATCACCAACATATACTTATCCTATTCTAGAAATGATTGTTCCAAGAACGAATTGTAAACATCGTCACCCAACGTGAAACGAACCATTTCCTCGAACAATTTCCTTCTTTCCGTCATCCGACCATCCGAGATATTTCAACGCGCGTTTTAATATCCTTGCCGCCGTGATATCCTTTTAATTACGAACGCTTTAATTACGAGACGCTAATCCATCTTCCGTTTCGCGGGCAGTACCCAAACCGTCGAACGTTTAAAGCGACAAAATCGCCGAGACAAATGATCGTATAATTGTTTCGAAGAGGCGGGAGGGGGGAGGGGTTAACAAATACGCGAACAGGGCCGGAAGCCCTGAAGCCGCTGAAGAGTGGTGGATACTATGGGATCTCCCCGACGAGGAATGCATCGCGTTGAGTTCCTCGACTAACTAAGTTAAATATCTAACTGACGCGGCGTCCATTCACCGCGGGATTGCATTAATTAAATTCCATCCGACTTGTAAATCACGAGCCGAGCCGGAGCCACGTACTTTTATGACGATGGATGACAGATGAAATCGGGATCTCAGTCAGACAACGTCCGGTCAAGATAAACTGCACATATTGATCGCGCCCATTGTTGTTATTTCCCATATTTTCGATGCTCCGATGCTGCAGTCACTCGTCTCTATGCTTGTTAATTTTGATGAGCAGACTGGACGTGGTATTTTTATGGAATTTTGGAAATCTCTTTTTCATATCTCGAGACATATAAACATTCTGGTATCGTTTATTGCGTATTTTATTATTAGAAGGATATTAATTACTAATAATTAATAATAAGGAAGTTACACAGGATTGTATATTTTTACAAACATTTTCTAAATTATTCGTTTCACTCTTCATATATTTATGGTATGTTTCGTCTATTAGAGCTAATAACGAAATTATAAAGGGTTAATAAGTAGATTGTAGATGTTTATATGTCTAATCATTTTTTAGTATTTTATCGCTTCGTATATTATTATATACTCTATTTAAATTTCCCATAAATGCATAGACATTCATAGTCTATTAACATTTAATGTAACAATTCTTCATTTTAATTTTTAATTCGTAGTCTAATATTAATTCTAACTCTCATCAAACGTAACTCTCTTCATCAAAATGATCCATGATTCATCAATAGGTTGGATGATACAATGTTCATATAACACGATCCATACAGTTCAATGACTCTCAATATCTCAATATCTCAATAACTCATAAACTCGAGGATTTAATCACTTAATAACTCATTCACTCACTCATCGAATAATTCGATGGCTCAATAACTCTATCACCGACCGTTTCCAATTAATTCGTCATTCATATCAAACACTCGTATTCGTTACTTGTCATCAATGATCACGATCGTGTACCATGTATCGTGTATTAATAACATTTAACTTGCTCTCAATTTTATTTCATATTTTCTCCGATAAAGAATAAAATTATGTCAAATCAAAAATTCCAGAATTAAGCAACATTAAGGAATAAATTTTATTTTTACTTTGAATATCCAGCGATGAAAAACTGTTTTCGTATACACGTAAGATAGGAAATATTCTTTCTCTCTAGTTTTCTTAATTATTATCCACTTATATATATATATATGTATATATGAATGATAGTAACAGTGACGAATAATATTTCACGCAGCCGGCAGTCGATCAAATAACAAATCCTCCGGTTGAGGGACGGGGTCACCGAGTGGTCGAGGAACGAATCGATTCAAGTACGAAGGAACTCGTGGAGGAATCTTCTTCCATCGTGACTGATTCCACATCCTGGCCCGCTACCTTCGAGACCGATATTATGGACAACGAGATACTCGAGACCGTCGACTACGTGAAGTCCAGCCCGGAAATCGCCACCACTACTTCTGCCACTGTCGAAGAGGTATTTTCAATTTCTGTGTCCACGTAGAAATGTTTCTCTTTTAGATAAAATTTTTCTTTTTTTTTACATTATGTATCAATAGCAGACATCAAGTTTTTAAATTATACGGAATGTACAAATATTTGAGTTCTCTCGTTTTCTCATTTCGTACTTGTTACATAATTTTTTCATCATCTTCTTACTTCTGCGGTGAACACATTCACTGAATACGTCATTTTTATATATTTATTTTAACTTTTCAGAACCAACAATTTTTATCAAAAAAGAATTCTGTTGTAAATGTATGATATTTCTCTGCATCAATTAATTACTCATTTCAATTACTTGTTTCTATTGTCGACGTTAAATCTTCTAAGAATTTCTAACCACCCAGAATTTTACTTTACAAAATACTTTAAATTTTCTCAAAATGAGCTTTGCAGTGGAAAATGTTTCTATTAAAAATATCTAAGTATATTTATTTTTGAATTATTCTCTGTATATTTCTACATTAAAAAAGGTTCAATTGTTTATTTAATTAACAGTGTTACAATTGAACAAATGACGTCAACGATTGATCGTGATATTAAACGAATAAATAGTATCTCCAACGTTAAACAAATGAAATTAGATGAACATCAAACGTTAAATAAATCCAACTGGCATGTCAAACGTTAAATCCTCTAAGAATCGATAATGCATCATTTTGCAGTCAACGACGAGCGTCGACTCGTTCACAGTGGAATCGACTCTGTCCATCAGAGACGACGATCTCTCGAACGACTCGTCGACAATCTTCTCAACGAACAGCGTCGGTGAGTCGACGACGATCAACGTTATCGAGGATCTGTCGTCGATGGACGATACGACGAGCACCACGACTACGACTACCACGACGACGACGACGACGACGACGACGACGACGACGACGACTACGGAATCAACGACCCTGTTACCGGAACCGAGCGGAAACGATACAGTGATGGAGCTGCAGCAGCCAGAGGAGGAGAAGATGCACAACGTGACCGTGAGGAACAAGAATGCGACCTCGTCGACGAGCGGAGAGCTCGAACAGGATTTCGAGCACGCCAACTCGACGGTTAGTGTGCAAACAAATCGTTCGAGGATAACAAATAAATCGAGGATCCTCCAGTGGATACAAGCGAATCCCCCCTTGGCACGATCTCTCTTGGAAAATATTGCCCGAACTACCGATAGTTTGTAGCCAATCGACGAGAAACAGAGCGATTTTGATTAATAGCTGGGTAATCGGGAGAAGTTGAAAACGGGTATCTCTTTTCGCTTTAAGATCTTGTCGAAATATTTAGGGAGGATCTAGTTGATTGCTTCTTCTTGTGACAAACTCGTCGATATCCGCGCAATCGAAAATGTAGATGGGTATTTTTGAGTTCGCATTGGAATTTTTGTCAAAAGTTTATTAGTTGGAACGCGATATTAAAAACGAATGAGGCAGACAGCTGAACTTTTGTAGAATAAAACGAAGAAAAGATATGTATTCTCCGTGAAAGAATGATTATTATTATTCTGAATATTCTTAAAAAGTAATTTTTCTATATGAAAAAGAGAGGTTTCGACCTTAAACACTTGCTGACTTGTCACTCTTTAACCTTGTCGATCAATTAACGTCCAGTTTGGCGTGCAGTCAACATCAATCCTCAAGTTAGAACTACATAACCTGTTGCCATTAGGTGAAACCGATGGAGACCACGGAGTCGATGAGCAAAGGGTCCGTAACCAGAACGTCATCCAGCGTGGTAATGCCGGACGACATCCTGGTGATGAACGTGACTGTGAAAACAAACGTCTCGGTGGGTCACATACAGGGTGTGACGATCAATCCGATTAGATCGATCCCGCCGGACGTCGAGGCCATTCTGAACATCACTCACCGGGAAAAGGGCGAGGATTACGATTATGATTACAGCGAACCGACGTTGCCGCCGTCGTTACCCAATGTCAGGTAAGGTAAATACTACTGGCTCGTCACGTTACCGAGAGAAATTCAGACAGGTCAGTTCAGGTTGCTAGAAATTAGAAATTAGGAAGGAGTGAGTTGTTGAGTGAAATTGGAGCGTTTGCGAGAAATCGAGGGGGAAATATTTGAATTGGCAATTAGAAATGAATAGAATATCAAAATTGAAATGTTACCGATTTTAATGAATTTGGATAGATTGCTTAAATTAGAGAAATATCAAATGTTTCTAAATTATCAGTCAGTTACTAGAGGAACTTAAAATGTTATTAAAATGGATATTAATCCATTTGTTATAAATTAATAATATTAATTTGTAAAAGGTACCAAAGCATTGGGATATTCTACGTAATACGTCAGAATTAAATTATTCTATAAAATATTTTAATTATTTAATTAATTTAATACATCAGGATTAAATTATTCTACGGAATATTTAATGTAGTTTGTTGAAATGTTTAAACAGTTCAAACGGTTATCAATAACTTGTAAATAAAACTACATAAAAGACGGTATAACTCATAATATCTCAGCCCCCGTCTTCAAGATTTTATTTCAAAATTTAAAATACGCTCGAGGTTCAACGAACTACGTAACAAATATACATGGAACGAACGCTCGAAGGAAATGAGAAAAGGGTTGATTTATGCGTTTCCATGCAGGATAATTCCGTTCGTGGCAGCGGACGCGTTAGTGAAAGACAAGACGGTCCCGTCGCCGGTCACCGGATATCCTTCCGGTTCGGTGGTAGTGCCTCCGGAACTCCGGCCCACCGACACCTCCGGATTTTACGACATCGCCACTCAGGAAAACAGATTCAGCCCGCCAGTGGAGACCGAAGGTGAGTCGTATTTTAAACTCGTATCCGCGGATACGTTCAACCACCTTCGTTCGCGTTTTACGTCTCGCCCCCACGTAAACCACGATTTCTCTCGCGCCGACACTTTCGTAGTTTTTACGCGTCTTTTCTTTTCTTTTTTTTCTTTTTATCTTTTCTTCATCCTCGATCGGTTCTTAACAGCCTCTTGGTTCTGTGAATACAGGATCACAGAAGGTTTCGTTCTTTTTTCTTATTTGAGTGCTTCGTGGAATTTTTAATTTACTTTTCTTTCTGTGGTTTTTGACGGATTGATGGAATTACAGACTTGTTTTAGAATATTACATTATTCTTTTTTTTTCTTTTATTAGAAAATAAATCGTAAAATCGCAAATTCCGGTTTCTGAAAAGCATTAATCTTTAAGATATTTTTCATTTTTATTGACACATATAATCGATCACAGAAGTCTACATGTATAAAGCTGTGAAATTTCGATAATTTAAAATGGAAAAGGAGTTTTGGATATTTTGTAAATCAAAATTAACTTGTTAAAAATTGCACCATAATTTGCATATAAAATTACAATAATAATACAAACATATTTTGTACATTCGTGGTTACGTAACAGACTCCATTATTTCTCTAAATTTGTACAACTTTATAAATACCAAATGTACCAAATAAATCAGTGCCTCTGAAATGTTTAAAATAGTATTTGAATATTGAGCTAAATGCACGTTTACATCGTTTGTTTGTGTTCAAATTAATTTTTCATAGCGCCCGTGAATATTTTTAGCAGTTTCTTCTTTGAACTCGATTTATTTTGCACAAGGTGGATTCGTTCCAAGAGAACCGCCTTATTTCGACGCGCCTTACCATTCCACTGATCTGAATCTCGAAATCGGGACAGGCGTCACCGTGGTTCCGGCTCCAATCACCAATCCTCATCGTAAAAGCGATGGTAACGAACATCTTTTTTTAAATCTATTCCTTCCTTCAAATTCAATTTTTCCGTAGTTTTTACTTTGTTACTGGCATCAGGCATTAATTATCTGTAATACTAAATTTGAATATGCACTATCACGTGTAAATAATTCAATGAAATTCCATTAAAATTGGTATTTCTCGATTATGTTTCGACAATTTCACTGTTACATTTCTTGCAATTTTAAATTTCATATTTATAGCAAAGAGTCGATGCTTCATAAAATATGTACAGTACAAACCTTCTCAAACATATATTTCAGTCTAAAATTTCAACGATAAATAGACATGCTCAGTCATCTAATAATTAAAAATCCAATTTTTACAATTAATCGTACACGGAAATAATTTAGAAGTGTCCAATCAGGGTAGTGCATATCAAAGTTAATTTTCTATAATTAATATGTTTGATGTGAAACTTACGCAGATATAGTTAAACATGTGCTGCGTCGATTTTCGTTGAAGAAATTCGAAAGAAAAAGAATCTCTCAATATATTTCCAGAAAAGTAGATTTACAAAATGCACGGTTGCAGCAAAAACAATTTCCAATTTTCGATCCAAATATTATACGCAAGTTTCCAATCCACCTTCAGTCAGTGACTATTTTTACTTATTACAGAATAAAGAAAATTGCAATTGCAGACAACTGTTTTCGTTCATTTCGCAATTTTAAAGTAAAATTTTGAAAGTATTCCCGATCGGTCGGGAGAGTTCGAATTTGGCGAGCTGCACGAAAAATCTACGCTTTTGTTTCATAAATCTCAGCCAGCAACTGTCTCTTCGAGAATATGGAGTACCGTCACGGGGAGATTCTGCCGAGCAGCGGTATCTGCGTGATTTGCATGTGCTACTACGGCGAGGTGGTATGCTCCTCGGAAAAATGTCCGCCTCTGAAGATCGGATGCAGAAGGATCAACACCGAGGAGACGTGTTGCGGGAAAATCGTCTGTGGTATGAGAAATTTTTCACGATTTACTTTAGAGAGATCCCTCTTTGATAAAAGAACACAATTTTTCTCGTAGCTTTTAGTTAGTGTCTGGCAATTTTCTGGTTTTGAAATGAGATTCTCCGAGAGAATCAATTATTGATTTAACAAAGAAGACACGGGATTTTTATTTAATTTTCTTAAAGTGATTTCTATTTTGCACTAACAAACTTTAGTAAATTTTTCTCATTATTTCAATCAACAAAAGAATTTTATAAATGTCTAAACAATTTTGGAGTAATCGTTATAAATTTCATTTATTGCTTTGTTTTTACACAGACAATGTTTTAATAAATTTAATAAGTAAACGAAAGTCTAATATATGCATTCTCTCACAAATTAAATTTCCTTTGCAATTCAAAGTAAATCCAGAGAACATATACATATATTTTACGAAAATTTATCTACGAATATTCATCTTCTCCATTCATTAAAATTATTGAGATTCTCTGAAATATTAACCAACAACGTAGTAAAATTAACAAAATAAATATTTCTATTACATCTTTTTCAGCCTACATTCACTTGACTACTAAAAGTAAAAAAATTCCCTTAAATATAATTTATTAACCAATTCTTTGTTCCAAAAAGTACAATTTCATCCCAACGAATCAGTCGAAAATCAAAAATTAAAGTTTCCACAACAATGAATTTTAATACTCTGTTACATCTTTCCCATTTCACATTAATCACTCGACTGTATCAAGAGCATAAAAACTTCCTCAAACATCATTCAACTAACTTCAATATTCCAATTCTAACGTCGCGAATATTTTCAGTGGAAGCGGAGGAATCGCCAACGCTAGTGTTAGATCGTGCAGACGCAACAGCGCCGTCCCTTCATCAACCGATCGTATCTCCAGACCCATTTCGCGACGTGATCAAGACAGAACCAGCCCCTGATCTGCCTTCTCTGATCGAGGACATGATCCCTTACCTGGTAGAACACGGGATCACCACTCCGAGGCCATCGACCACCAGCACTTTGAAACCTCTGAAAGCAAACTTCGATTTCGTAGATAAATTAGCTCTCCTTCGTCCGCCTTACAGGCCAGACGAGGACCCGACCAGGCTAATCTCCAAGAATAAATACAATCTGAATCAAGATGAACATCCGGAGGAAGCGATCTCCCCGAGTTACAATTCCAAAGGAACTGAACAAACGCCAAACCACGTTTCTGAGACGATCCCTGAGAAAACTGGCCCACCAATAACGGATCATACCACTAAGAAACAGGAGGAGCAAACCGTCCCCTCTCTCCTCGATGCAACGAACTCTAATTTTATCAAATCGAACACATCGAACGTCAACACTTCGACGAACGTTTCATCGGAGTCGAAGCTCGATGAATTGAAATTGAATAATTCAAAGTTGAACAATTCGAAGTATCATTTCGCCACGAATAAACCATCTTCCACAGAGTTGGATCCTATATTTAGCCTAGACAGTGTTCTAGATTTGTTGTTCTCTTCGGATATGAATAACAATCAGAATGATAAAGATACGAAGGCAACCGAGACGTCGACCACGAGTAGATCAACCACCGATGTTAGTCGCGAGTCAGAGGATGAGAGGATGTCTTCTAGAGCGAGCGAGAAGACGGAAGAACACGTGACGGAGGCTGGAACGTCTTCGAAGGTTCTAGAGAACGAGATACCCGTGTCGGTGGCTAGTTTGTTAAAATTGGCCGGATGCAACATCTACGGGAGGATGTATCGCGTTGGTAGGATCATCACCGAGCTGTCTGGACCTTGTCTGGAGTGCAGGTGCACGGAGATCGGTGTGCAGTGCAAGCAGCTTAAGTGTTGATCGAAGTTGGCTGTGCCAAGCTGGGCCAAGCTGTTTTCCTTGCAATTAGGTTCGTTCGAGTTAATGGATTCACTGCTGTGTCTGGACGCATTCCCCCGAGGGGATGTTTTTGGACAGTTGGACAAAAGGAAAGAACGAAAAAGTGTATTGGTACGTTGTTGAAGGAAATTTGTTGCGGCGAGACAGGTAAAAGAGTGGCGGATGTGAGAAGGTAAGAATATGTTTGAATTATTTCTTTTTATTACTGACGAGTTGAAGCGGTAAGTTATGAGCTAGGCGTCAAGGATTTTAGTAGAAGCAGAAAATATGTTGTTTTTAGATTCGTGTATTATGAGAATTGGCTGATTTTTATATATCTATAGAAAATTTTAAATTGCACGTAATATGGAAAATATATAAAACGTTCAAAAGTGCAGTACTTTTTATAATATGATAATATTTAGTAAAACAATTTTCTACTTCTAAAGGTCCTACTTTTTTTAAATTATCATATTATAAATACGAATTTGCATAAGAGCCTAGGTCAACAATTAAACGAATTATAGAATTTATTAAAATTTTTCTCTTTTCATGAAAATTAGTTTTTGATTTCATGGCACTCGTAACATTTACCATTTAAAATTCTACAAGTGTACACTCTTATTAATCCTTTGCATCGTGACGATATTGGTTTTCAGATCTAACACATTTTAATGATTGAAAATAATTCTTTTTAGCGTTTAAAGACACTCCCGTTCAAAAATTTAGAGCATGTCAACATTTCAAAAGAAACAATGCGAATAAATATTTCATTCATAATATTATACTTATATACAGTATAATTTTAATTAATCACACTTAAAAATGATAATTTCCTATGTAAATGAAAAATTATATTCGGTTAATTGTGTTTAAAAGTTACAATTATAACACTCTTGTTAGAAGATCCTTTGAGCGGGAGCGTACATAAAATTTCATTTCTTCTTTTCTTTTAAATCTCTTCCTATTTTATTTCCTAATTATGTTCTGATGATCGAGCGTGTTTCTCGAGCGGTGAATGTATTAATTCTTCGAATCGGAATCATTGCTCTTGCGTTTCGTTCAACGATTAGCGTTGTCGGAGGGCGATGCCACGAAGGAAATTCCGAGCAATTGACAAAATTTCAGGCACGTTCCGAGATTCGAGGTTTCCTCTTATGTATCGTTATAATTTCCATCTATGATCCGCGTTAGAATTCTCGAATCTTGAGCTCAGATCTTCAGCTTAGAAATTTCATCCTGCACACACGGACGTGTGGAATGGTACTGCAACGTTCTATTATCCTTGCCAGCTAATTGTCGAACGTTATCGCAGAATCGTAGGCATTTAAATTTCCAAAAGAACTAACTTTCAGACATTATTTCACTTGCGTAGATTTTTATTAATTCTAGCATCTCTCGATGTCTATATACTACCTTTTAATTTGTAAAAATAAAGCTAAAACAATAAATAGTAATCTGAATTATGAAAATTCTATTTGGGCTTTAATATTACTAGATCCTTTTTGCACTGGATTATCTTCAATTTTGACGATAGATTTTCTTCATCATGCATCTAAATTAATTGCTGTTTAACTTGTCCATTTTTCAGAAAATTATTTTCAACTTTTCGTTTAAAAGGATTTTAATATCCCGTTTTGTAGACGGAATAATTGAACTTCAACCTGCAATTACAATTGACTTTCTGTTCAGAAATTACATCTCGATTCAAGTTATTTAACGATCGGCGACAAAACTTATTTAACGTTCTAAATTTCCATCGTATTAAAGCTTTATGATACAACAGAGTGCACGAGCTCTATACATTATTTTACGTCTATAAAATTTCGAACAAATTTCTGACCACTTTGATAGTCCAAGTATTAATTAATCAATTAGATCAAAACCTGTACTCGATTTACTCGATTAATTAAATTTTCCAAATCTACCTAAAATTAATTAAAATTGCCTTTCGCGTTAGAAACAAATGCCTCTAATCAAGCCGTGTAAAATTCACCAACCATCTAGGGCCAAGCAACGTTCTCTACTTTTGTAAAATTCCACCAGTCTTCAACTTCCTTTTAAGGTCAATTCCACCGACGTGTAACGAGCTTTAATTCTACCCCCCTCCCCCCTCCTCCTAATTTAACCAACCATTTACGATCACTCGAAAATCGTACCTTTCAATTATATTTTCTCCGCTCGTTTATCCGGATAGAAATCCCTCCCAAATGAAAGAGGTTCGGAAACTTCTCGACGCTCATCATCCCCCTTGACCAGCCTACGAGCGTTGCTTGGCTTGAAAAGGATCCAGGGCTTTGCAAAGGATCGATCAGGATGTAATTGTGAGGGATAGTGGTTCCATGCTCTGCAAGGATAAGTGGATAAAGACGGAAGTTGCTGTCTCCAACCCCCTTTTCCTCTGTTTCCAGGTTGCTAAAGGGATGGCTCGTGCACCCGTTTTGATTTATTTGCGCGATTCCCTCGAATTGGCCAGCTTTAAGCGCAGCTTTTGAGATAGAGGTGAATAATGATGGAAATTATCGAGGTGTTTGTGGGCTTTTGAGACAACTCGATGGGGAAATTTCTTGCGTTGATTACTGGGACGTGTAATTTTTGATTGCTGTGTTAAAAAAATGTAAAATAAATAATTTTATAACAAAAAAATTAAAATTTTTGTCAAATTTAAAAATATACGCAGAATAGAATATTCAAATAATTTAATCAAAAGAATATCGAGATCCTCTGTGACCGATTAAGATATTGTTCCAATTTTACCAAGCATGAGCGTTTAGACTCCAAATTCTCTCAACTTGCAGGATGTCAAGAGGTTATTAAATTATTGTCTGGACTGCAATTTCACAAAGATTTCCATCACTTTTTTCCTTCAGTGTTCAATTATTATATTTTGCAACCAATAACACGAAACCTCAGTAATAATAATACCTTCTTATGCGAAATATGGAGATCGCATGTTGTTCGACTGTAAGAAATACTTGACGTGACTAAAAAAAACCTTAAGAAGTACTATTACACATACAGATAAAAGTTTAATATTAGAATTCTTTCTTAAAAATCTAAAGGATAGTTTAACGAATTTTAAAAATTGAAAATTTTAAGAGCAAACAAATTTTTTTCTATGTTAACAAGTAGACTGCGGATGTTTGCGCAATTTTATATTTTTACAAGCATGAAAAACAAAACATCAGTTCCCAAAAAGGTTATTTTTAACATTCAAAAAGAGCCGTACATCATAAATAATTTAAACGTTAGTACACAAACTCTTCGAGGACCACTTAACTTAAATGAATACCGAACTTGAATGAATTGTCTACATATTTACAATGACCCTAATAAATTTCCCCCAAATTTTCCTAAATAAGAAATGAACAAACATCCGTAATCTACTACTATTGATAATAATCGATGCGACTGTGAAGCAATTGAAGTAAAAATTGGGAAAATCGAATCTCGAAACGGTTCGCCGAACGATTCTATTTATTTCAAGCAATGATTCGTGATGTTGCCAGTGGCGTCGCGACCATCATAGGTACATTTAATCCCGTATGTTATTTTCTATCCAACTAGATATAATTAATTAATCATCTATTGTGATTCGTACGATGCGGTGCTATGGTACGATCGATCCACGACCGGTTCACGCCGATTTGATTTCGTCCGTTCATCCGCGTCGTTGATCGATTTGTAAATGTGTCGACTCATTGTCAACGTGCTATCATTTAGATCGTAAACGTAGAAATTAATTAATCGAACCTAATCAACGGGGGCACTGTAATCGAATTTTAATAGAACGATTTCGAGAACGAACCTTTCTTTCTTTCTTTCTTTCTTTTCTTTCATGTTCTCTCGTCTCATCTTTTCTCATTTCTCTCTTTCGTTTCCGTTTGTTCTGTTTCTACGTTTCGTTTCATTCGTTCTTTGGAATTTCCGTTTTATAAGCAATAAGAATCACCGTGCCGTGAATGGATCACGAGAAAAGCGTAATCGTTTCTGTATCGCGTTAGCAAGGCCGTAAATTCGCGCCGAATGCCGCACAGAGGCTTGTACTATTATGTTTTTACTGTACGATTGTCGTAATAAACGTTTGCGGAACACACGTTTGTCGTTCTTTCGTTGAATACCTCACGCCGCTTCAGAGAAAAGTGCAAGGTTTTTGCGAGAGAAAGAGAGATCTCAGATCTCTCATATCTGGCTCGGATTAATCCGTTAAAGAAATAAGAAATAGCATGTCGCAGTGTTACGAGCAGTTAATTGCTTCGTGTTTCATGAAATTGTGGTATCTCTCGTAAGTGGTTCGAGAAATTAGAAAAACTTTCCAAGCGATTAGAAAAATCCTCGAATACTTCGAATTAGAGTAATCCAGAGGTGGCTAACTGGCGGCCCGCGAGACCTTGCCCCTACTTTTCTCGTCGCTAGCTCTACCCCCTCCACTGCATCGATGCCTCAGTGGATCAGGAAAGTAGGGGCAAGGGCCGCCAGTTAGCCAGCTCTGGAGTAATTCATGCATTTATTTAGATCCAACGTTGCAGCATTTAATTCGCGACTTTTTCTCTTCTCAGTTGATTTATTTATTATTGTTGAATTCCTTTTTTTAAATACCGTGGCTAGGAAAAAAGAATTCGTTTAACATCTTTCTCGTCACTTTCGACAGTTTCGTGAAGCTTGAAGCAGAAGATTCATTTTTTAGATAAAAGTTCTTCGAATCCTTAGAGTACGGTGGTTGGTACAGTGATGGATAAAAGAGACATAAGAGAATACAGTAGATTTCCACGAAACGAAATTATATTTAACAGGAGCAACGAAGAAATGTAAAACAGAATAGACTGTCAGTGATATGGTAAAAGATACATTAGAATATCAAAAATATATTATCATTACGATGACCTAGCTCTATATATATTATGTTCATATATATATATCAACGATTATTATATACTACTGCGACGTAATTAGTAATTGTTATTATGATTATTTTAAACATTCTTTTCTCCACCACTGTATCAAAACGTTTACACAAAAATTATCTCACCTTCTCGTCGAGCCACAAAAGCAATCTTCTTCTAATCGTCTAATCACTGAACAAATTGAATCGATCGTTTGGATATCAATTGTCAGAGGAAATTATTCGTGAAATTGGACTGGAGAGGATAGATAGAGCTGGCGTGCGTTTGTCGAAGATAAAAGGCAGCAGGATTACGGGAACCGTGGAACGATTTCGACTTTATTGCAGGCAATCGATTGTTTCGATACACAGTGGGAGAAGTGACGACTCTCCGTTAAATATGCCCGTGATTAAATCACAGCGTGTATATAATCGTATTTGTATTTATATATCCAATTAGTCGGTTGTATTTACAGATATATTACTATTATCATCGTTTATTACTATTATTACTATTATTATTATTATTATTATTATTATTAGTAGTAGTAGTAGTAGTAGTAGTATTAGTATTAGTATTATTATTATTATTATTATTATTATTGTTGCTTGTTATTAAGTGTGTAGACGTAGGTTTCGTAATACTAACATAATCACAGCCAGTTCGCCTCGCGTGTGTATGTATGTGTATGTGTGTGTGTGTGTGTGTGTCGCGTATATCTGTGAGTGTAGTAAATGTATAATAATACTATAATATCGACAAACAAATAGGTACAATGATCGACTAAATTGCCGGTGAGAACACATCTTCCTCCATTCGGATTTCCCACAAATCGCCATTGCAAATTACCGAAAATTTCCCAAGTTCCAAACGTTTTCGAGTTTTCTTCGAATTGTCAAATATTTTAATTCCCCAAATAATTCTTTAATCATTTTTCATTGATGAAAAGAGAAACAATTTCATTGTCTGATATTGGGAAACTGAAACTTTTAACTTTTAAGCTTTTTTCAATCTTTCTTCAATTTTTTTTCTCTCTCTTTAAATTATCGTTTTTGACGAATGAAAGAAGAATTTCAACCTTGTTGTGTTTAAAGTAAACACGTTTCATTTTTTATTCAATTCTATCTTTTAATTTTATTCGTGAGAAGAAATTTGAAATTTCAACCACCGGATCAATCGAAATGAGCACTTCATAATTTTTCATAGACTTGCAATTTTTCATAGGCGTGTCTTCAGATATTTCAATTATTCTCCGATGCAAGTCGTCGATAAAATCAATGCAATTTCGAATTTAAAGAGATCAAAGTCTCGACGATGAATCATCGTTTGGTCCTCAATGAGTCGACAGATAAATTATCAATCGACGCAAATATCTTCTACAATTATTCGATCAACCTTTTATTGCGTTATTAACTGCACGTTTGAATGTAAAAGAAAATTCTCGGAAATTTGTGGGTAATCTGAACACGATTCGGCGCTACTTTCCTATCCTAGTAATTCCTACAATACAATTATAAATGTATTCCCTTCTGAAGTTTCGGCAGCATCGCGACTTAACCAAAGGAAACGCGAGTCAACATGTTGACTGCCACGGTTGGTGTCTCTGTTCTTGTACAAGTATTTGGAAATAACTCACAAATTAGACGCGATAGATTTAAAGTGACGAAATAATGCTGTAAAGAGAGAAAATATATATTTTATTGCGCTTTTATCGCAATATTTATAACGAAGATTAAACGTCAATTTTGCGTGGCAGTCAATGTGGTACATTAATTGTTAGAATATTCTCTTCCAATTACCCGAAAGCTTGGATTCTTTTCCTTCCTCTTTTTCTTCATCTCGTTCGCTTTGCAAGATCGATTCGATTTACCTTTCTCTCGATTAAAATTCTCAACGAGACTTCCCAACAAAATTAATTAGACGTCTCGTCGAAAACTTTCCCATTTAAATTCACATGATTTTCCAGTTTTCTCTATTTCTTCCCCCCCCCCCCTCTCTTGACTTTTCTTCTTCTCTGCCAGAGTCAAGTCAAGATTCTTTGCTGTTCCTCGGCTTCTTTCTCGCTGGACAGGTTGGAAATCGGGATTCTTGAAAGTCTGCGGTACGAATTTCTCGAGCTCGATGAAAAGAATCCAAGGGAGAGCGTTCTGACAACACTTCTCAGCCCCTAACAACGTACGGAGGTCGATTTCTCCTCTCTGTCCATTTTTCTATTGCACAATAATTGGTCTACGATCGATTCGTCGCTGGGAGATTCAATCGCGAGATTCAGCCGTTCTCTCGGCTGCCGGCGTCGATTTGTTTTCTTTCATCTTTACGAAAATATCCGCGGGTTTTCATTTTCATCACGCGCGCACTTTGATTAATCAGCCAATTCCTCGAACAAACCCTCGATTACTGATCACAGTAACAGCAACGATTCCTCAATTGCACAATTCCATCGCCAGAAATTCCATCGTCAAACGTAACAATTACATTCTTACAGACAACACTAATTCTACAAGTTTCTCCAACCCTCTGTAACACCGATAATCGAATTTGGGTTTCAATGTTGCTTCACTTTGTTCAATATCGAACGATTTATATTGTATTATTGTATAACAATCCTTTCATTATGCATTATTACATAATAATTCTTTGTTGAAAAAATGTCGTTGTTAAATAATTTATCAAATGATTTTCGTATAATAATTCAAACGACATCTTTCGCAGCAAACAATTTTTCGCAACGGGTCGAACGTCGAGCGATTATTAAATATTAAACATTATACGATTCATTCGTAACGATTCTCAGTTTTTAGTTTCTAGATTAGAATGAAACATCAACTGGATCGACCAGGGCGAATTTATGTCTTTTATCGGGCATAAAAGAGAAAGAAAATGAAGCGCGATGTTATAGAGGGTTTCGACAACCAATTAAAGTGCAATCGCTCTCATTTAACTCTTTGCCTTACGATCACTCGTATTGGAGAAAACGTTGAACCACTTGTATTTAATTCACCTGCTTACTTACAAAAGTAGCATTACGCGAATATTATAAAATTCGCTAATTTCAATAACTCGAGACAAGATCGTCGATAACAATCACAAGTGAGAGAAATTAAAACATCGTTTCTTTCCTTTTTTCCTTTCCTTCGTTTTACAAAGGTTGTTTAGGAAATATTCCGAGCCATTTTGCACCACCTTATTATTAATTTTTAATCACAAATTGTTATTTAGTAAAAATTACTAGCAGTTGTTAAGTAATCTCTCGTTTCCAAGTTTCAGACGAAAGAAGAAAGAATTTCAGAACGTCGCATCACGTGCTATTAATAACACATCAACAATTTGTATTTATCGGTATAAATAATCTTTCATCTCCAAGTCGCAAACAAACTTATCGTACTGCAACTACTAACATTATATCAACAATAGGTTTGTTAAAAACTATCAACGTAAATAATCTCCAAGTTTCAAACAGAAGTTACAACTTCCATCCCAAATACAACACCATATCGGAGATCTATTGTTCCAAACGTGTCCGTAATCCTCGCTGGTGGCTCGACAATTAAGAAACAACGTCTCGAGAATTCCCATTCATTCGCAGAAAAGACACTTTTCGCCTCGGAATCTAAAGAGGGCGCACGCCGGGGGAGTTTTAATTCCTCTCCTTCTCGACGAGTGGGAGAACGAAAAAAAAAAGGAAAGAAAAGAAAAAGAAAAAATACAAAGAGAAAAGGGACTGCACGATGGAAACACGGAGAGAAGGTACCGAGGTCGCGATCGAAAATTCCGGCCACGTACGCGCCTCGTGTACTTACGCGCGAACACCCTCTCCAGCGTAGTTTTCTGCCTCGGAGAATTTCCTGCGCGCGAATTTACCCCGTCTCAATTCCCCTCCCAACGTTGCTCCTCTCCCCTCCTTCCACCCGTAGCTGCGAATGATACACGCGCCAACCGAACGATTTTCCGGGGATAGAATTACTCTGACTGATTTCTGGCTGCGGGAGAAGTCGAGAGGTGAGAGCGAGGGTGAACGGGGGCGGCGAACCCCTTTGCGTTCTCTCGACCTTTGTCAATCGCATCGCGGCTGCGTCTCTCCCGCTTCGGTTTTGCGGCGCGCGAGCCGAGGGTGCGTAGTTTCGTAATTGCGAGTTCTCGAAAATTAGGGGGTTTGCGTCGATCAGCGTGAACTGGGAGAAAGGGAGGAGGGGATATTTTTTGGAAGATGACTCGTGTCAGTTATTAATTCCGTGTAACGTAATTTTTTAGAATTTGTTAATTAGGATTACTATAAATCAAGGTTTTTAATTAAGATTATTATAAATTAAGGTATTCAGTACGAGTGACTGTTAGTTGATTTCAACATAAGTTTTAGTTCCAATTAAAAATCTGGGAATCAGCGACTGTTGCGAATGTGAGTGATCTTTTCAACGGTGTTCAATCGAAGAAATAAAATTCTAATTTTCAAGCTACGCAATGTTGTTGATTTGTTGAAGTAAGATTTTATTTGAATCCAATTATTATATATAGAACATGGTAGAAACATATGTATGTTTCTTCTTTCTCGATTGACTCTTCTCTATTTGACTACGAGAACAATATTCTGTTAACAAACTAAACTAACGTTACTAAAAAAATCATTGGCAGTGAAAAGGATCAGTCTGTCACTTGAACTCTTCTTTTTTTCTCTTCGATTTTATTTAGGTTAGGCTCAAATCGGAGACCGACACGAATTTAGGGTGAAATAATAGTAGGCGAAGTAATAATCCATCTGTGATTTTACGTACTTCTAACTCAATTTATAGTCAAGTGTTAAGATAAATTTTAATGTAAAGAAACGAAAGAATCAGAGCGCAAAAGGATGAATTGTAAAAGGTGACTAGAAAAATGAAACCTCGAGAAATATTCAAAGAACTTTCCAGACGATTGAAAATTGTATTTGCATTCAAAATTGCAAAATTCGAAATTAAAAGTAAAGAAGACCGCTGTTGGGTAAGAGGAAATTGCAAATTAAAAGCAAAGAAACTGTTAGACGAGGGGAAATTAATTTTTGAGCATGATACGGAGTTCGAAATTAAAAGCAAAGTAATAGATCGCCCTTCGATAAGGGGAAATAAATTTTTGAGCATTCTCCGACAATATTAGAATTAATATTGAAATTCGTAATTAATTTCAAAGAATACGTTCAATATTAATTTAATATCAAATTCAAAATTAATTTCGGTGAATACGCATGAATGTTTAAATTCAAAATTAATTTCAAAAAAAAAAAAAGAAAATGTACATCGATATTAAAATTCAAAATTAATCTCGGGAAATTTATACTAAAATTCGAAATTAATTTTAAAGAGTGTACATTGAAATTGACGTTGAAATTGAATCCGGAATTGAAAGCGAGGGAGGTTGCTGTTAAATGGCAAGAAGCGAAGAGTACCGTCCGTAATATACGATTCGAACGCAAAGAATTACGGAAGATCGAGATACACATAACTCTCGAATGATAGTCGTACGATTTTTCAGAGGGAAATCAGGTCGTTCCGCGACGCGTCATCTTCGACGACAACGACGTTCTCGACTCGACGACCATCCACCTTAACGGGAAAACGCATCGTCGCAGCGGCGAATCGAGGGATCGTGAAAAATGCATTTCTCGACTCGCGCAATTTTCTATCCCTTTTCTATTCATCGGTTTTGGGCGAGAGGAACTCACGTTGTTCGTAGCCGCGAAGTCTCAACTTATCGCTATTTTAATCGATACTTTATAGCGGAGAATTATCTTACAGAACATCCTTATCGGCTAATTATCATTATTTATTCCTGGAATCGCGTGAAAATCGACGAAAATTTTCCTTCTTCTTTTTTTTTTTATGTTGTAATAACTTTTGAATTGCAGAGATGGTGGGATTTTTGAGCGAGAAACGCTTTTAATTCTACTTGCAATTAACGAGCAATGCTCGAGTAATTACAAGTTGATGTAAAATATAAAACTAAAATTTCGGTCAAATTAAATTACCTGAAAATACAATTAATTAATTAGATATTTTTATTTCAAGTATTTTTCTTCTTCTAATGTTCAATGCCCATACCGTGTCTAGTATTCTTGAATGAAATTCCTTTAAAGATTTTCGTATGATTATGTATATGTACAGTTCCTGATGAAAAGGAAGGAAGATCAACTCTCAAGCATTTCGACCATAAGAAGGAATTTTCAAAACAGCGGAATCTCATTCCAACAGAAATTTCTTCGCAGTTTGTCCGAAACGAAAGTCACTCGAATTATTCTCACAAAGAAGAGGGGGCAGAACCGAGAAAGGAGCAGCTTCTGTCAAAGGATATAAAGCGCGACGTCTCTTTTGTTCGTCGATTTTCACGCGACAGTCTACCAATACGTTACCAATCAACGGATTTCAGGCTTACTGCTAGTCGATTGTACACTCGTCGACCCCGACAACTATCTGTCGATCGACATCATTCGCCACAGTCCTCGCCATTGTCCCGAACGCTTCGATTCGACAAAATCATCTTAAACGCTTATTGAACACTCTGTGCTTCCTCCCCTCCCCTTGACCTTCGAACTTCACCACGGGTCTTTTCACTCGTCGTTCGAGTCGATCGAAACGACAACAGAAAAAACAGATTCACACCCTTCCCCCCCCCTCGCAATTTCTCTCTCTCTCGAGTCCCCCGTATATCGAGTACAGTCGAAAGTTCGAGAGGTCCAACTTCCTTAATTCCTCCGACCTTTAACCTTTCTTTCATCCAAGAACGATTGAACTTTCATCTTTTCCTCATCTCCTAAATGTACGGCGAAAGTACTACAGAGAAGTGCTAAACTGTGCTGCTTTCAACTCTTTCTTTATCTTGCGAGAGCTGGATAGTCCTTTTTTTTTTTTTTTTTTTTTTTTTTTTTGAAAATTTCTATTTTCTATTTTCTGTTTCTTCGTTATCTTCGTTATCTGCATCTGAGAAGTGACATCGAGATAATCGATCAGACAGTGATCATCTTCGGGCAGTGTGTTTCGTTCAATTTCTTCCTTTTTTTTCTTTTGTTTTGGTTTCTATCTGTTCTTCATTCCTCGTACAACAACGATATTATTATAAACGAATCGCAGGTTATTATTTTTCTTTTATTCGTTTGTTTTTGAACACGTTAGTCTCCAACGAAGAATGTTAATCGTCGTTTGTTTTTCATGCACTAAAAATTGAAGTGGATTAAACACTTGGTTCTCTATAGGAATGTTCTTCAACTAAAATTGCTCTTCGCGAAATAAAAATTAAAATGAATCGAAACTGTTCTTTCAAGTTTATCTTTGAACGAACAATTTATGGCGTAAGAGCGATTGTTCACTGTTCTTCGTCCATGAAACAAATTGAAATCATATCAGAATCGTTAAACGGAAATTTTTATCCATCGTGGCACCTCAACGTCGACGATTGCGATAAAGAATCACGGTTCAAGCGATTTAAACGATGCACAAGTATCCATTCATTGTCGGAACGACGTCGATTCGTCAGTCGTTGGATAAAAAAAGAACGTTGGCCACGAGCAACGAACTCTCCTAATCTCACGATTAGACACAGCTTGGCCAACGTAAATTTTCCAGTGTTCTTTCCCCATTTTTTTTTTTCTCTGTTAATTCAAGAGATCGGTCAGGTAGAAACTTCGGTCATCCTAGAAACGTAGGATACTATACTATGCAGGATACTATAGTTCTCTCGAAAAGGAGACCCTCGATCATTCCTGTCGATGGAAAGTCGAAGAAACTTGAATCGAGTTGGAATTTCAGGCAATTTTCTTTCTTCTTTCTTTCCGAAAGATCTCTCTTATGTATATATATCTTTTCAATCTAATTTTGTTCTTCACTTTTTGGCTGATCGATTGATCTTGTTTCTCTTTTTCTTTTTTCTCTTGACTTTTATTTTTACTTGAGGCGAGTGAGTGTTTTTTTTTTTCTGGCAGTTTTTGATAAAGATAAATATCACTTTGGCAATTGGTAAATATTTCTTCTCTCGTGGAGAGTCCTCGTTCTTTCGTCAACCAATCGACGATTTCTCTGCTAGATAAATTCTATGTTTAACCTAAGATCTTAATAAGGTTACATTTCGTCGTAATATATTTCTGTCTTCCTTTCTCTCCTCTCGTCTCGGTACTTTTCTTCTTTTTTAATATTTTCCTCGTTCTTACATCCAAAAATCTATTTTCCTTTACGCACTCGAACACGCTTCGAAAAGTCTCTTCTTCCAATGCGTATCGCAACAACCATGTGCAAACAGTCTTCGCATCACGTCCAACCGGTCCGAACCACAAAATCCCACTCCCTTCTTTCGAATTATTTCTTTCGTCTATTTATTTATTTATTTCTTTTCTCACAGTTTGAAAAATTTGTTCTTCCAACGCGTATCGCAACAACGATCTGCAAACAGCCTTCACACCACGTCCAACCAATCTACACGCAAAACCTCTTTCTCTTCTTTCTAATTATTTTTTCCCCTCTCTCTCTCTCGTCTAACTTTCACAGTTCGAAAAATTTCTTCTTTTACGATCTGCAACTGATTCACTCGCCACCATAAATACATCCACCAAATTTCAACAGTCGAGAGCTATATTTTTCTACCTCGTATCTTTATTTGTAAATTCCAAATTTTCCTCTTCGACCAAAGTCCCTCTCTCTCTCTCTCTCTCTGTCTTTCGATTCTCTTCTTTCCATTTCACACTTCTTTCCATTCCAACTTCCTTCCGGTGCGAGCGACGTGGCAAAAAAATTCCCATTGCGAAAATTGTCAGCGGACTCTACTCGAAAACGCTCTCGGCGGCCTCCCTGATCTTGACGATGAGGAAGGATCGTCTGCAGAGCTTGACGAGCAGCTCAATCCTCTGTCAGGATGGTTTCCTCAGCTGTGGCAACGCGATCAGGTAGATGTTGCCCAGGATGGCACCGACCACCAGGAGCATCACGCTGATTGCCGACAGAAGACGAACGAACCTGACGAATCTCCGTCCTCTGGCGTCCTTCTTGCTCTGATTTGGGAAGACTGCCAGGCCTAGGAGTGGTCCTGCCAACGCGCCAGCCACGTGAGCTGCCCAGCCGACTCGGCCACAACCGAGCAACGCTGGAATCGGAAGTGACGCCACGTCCGCGCTTGCCAGGAGTAACACGGCGCCTAGACGCCAGCCGGCGTATCGCAGTTCTCCGTGACACTGGAAACGATAGACATTGGGAGAAGGTGAGCTAACAATTGATCGCAAAAGGATCGTAGAAGTTACGTTAGGTATACAGAGCTAGGTGTACAGAGTAATTTGGAACTTTGACGTTTTATACAAATTGATTGGTAATTAGTTTGGTGGTAGAAGTTTTGTGTTTGACAATGTCGGAGAATGTTGATTACTAAAAAGTAATATTCGGATTAATTTGGAATTCAGTCATTTCACAAGGAAAGACAATGTAACGTCAGGTATGAGAAGCAGATGATAATTAATGAACAATTATGTAGAAAGATTACGTTGAATGACGTTGGAGGAAGTTGGACGTCGAAATTTAGGTGTACAGAGTAATTTGGAACTTTGACGTTTTATACTCATTTTGGATCTCGATTTTTTTATCAGACAGTGATTTACAAGGAACAAGAATATTTATCGCAATTAGATGAGTGAATGATTAATAATTGGCTTCTTAGAAAAAAATTCTGTGCTTAGAAAGAAACTTTGGCAAATAAAAAACAAAGAACACACGATTGCGTAGCGTAATGTTATTAATTTTTAAATAAACAAGACAATTGTTGAGAGAAGAATAGTAGAATTATTTCGGCGGCATAAGTGATTAGCAGTTGACTGGTTGGAAAATTGAAATATACGTGAGTATTCAGGTTAATTTGCGAAGGAGGTTGGAAGATTCTCTTCTAAAGGAGTTCTCATTATATCGAAAATGAGAAACGAGAAATAGACACGAAAAGGGAAAAGGTCGTACTTAGAAATGAAATTACTAACTTCTAGGAGATCGTCGTGATTGCAAGCGACGTGGTGGGTCTTCTTTTAATTGCGTAGAAGGTATGTTGGTGACATTACAAATAACGAAGGAGAAATAGATAGAAGAATAAAACTAGATTGAATTTGCCAAGTTTGGAGAAGTTGCAGTTACTACGAAACAAATTAAAACTGTTGAGAAAGAAGCAAGAAACAAGTTGTACGATCGTCGTTCGATTATACACAGAAAGAATTTTCTTCTTTCTATAAAAGTAAATTGTACAAAGTAATTATTAAAATATTTCATAAGATAATAAGATAATCCAAGTAGCAAATTTTATACATATACATATGTGTCAATGTGACTGGTCAATTTGAGTGTTGTTCGCTGGTATAATCACCACGATAACGTAATTTGTAACTTACCAAGTAAAGATGCGCGAGATGGCTGGTAAGTAAAGCATAAACACCCGCAGAAGCGCCGACCAGGAAGAGGCTCGGTTGAAGAAGAGACGCTCCGAGGGCTCCGCAAACACCACCTCCTAAGTAGATTGTTGCCACCCCTATTCGACCCTGTTCCACCTATGATCATCCACAATTTCTTTCGTTCGATATTCGGTTCTCTTTCTCTCATACTTTACGAATCGTCACGAATATCTCTTTCAAAATTGAAAAAATCTGGATGGTAACAATTTTGAAAAATTCTTAGCAATTCTGGCCAGTGTAAAATTTCTCATTGATTTCTCAACGCTATATAATAGAATTATCTGACTGAAACGACGCATTCGTAATTTTTCAGAAATTTTTTTTGATTCACACGGTGGTGAAAACAATCAATTCGTCAGTTTTCGTAGAGAATTTATGGATTCGTGTCGAAATAATAAATTCGTAGAATTTTTCTAGATTTACGCTGGCTGGGGTGACCAATTTGTTACCAGAAATTTTATAGATTGCGCAGCGGTCGAGATAAGCGATCCGTAATTTTTCAATTCGTTGAAGCTTTTTTTTTTGGATTTAAATGGATTTACAGGTGTGTGTCACACCAGGATGATCAATTTTTATTCGTTGTTGCAAATACTTGGAAAAGTACGATAGATGGGAGAAAATATTTGTAAAAAAAATTACAGGAGATCAAGAACATCAATCGTTGAATATTCAATTTTATTGTCGCGAAGAATGTAAAAATAGAAAGTGAAATTAAATACAGAATATATTGTAAATTACGATTTAAAAATAAATTTTCACTGCGACAATGCAATAAATTAATACTATTCGTGAGTTACGTATAGCAATTAATCGAACTCTCAATAGAGTATAAAAGACGTGAATAAAACGTATATTTACTTGAAGAACTCCTCCTTTCCTTGACTTGAAAAAAATAGCGAAAAAGTCATTCAAAATTTTAACAACGTTTCAACGAGCAAAATTTGAACGCTCCCCCCGCGCTTCTTTCATACAAGCTTCGCCGATCCATAATGTCCGCGGCATTAAATTCCTTTTCTGCGTGCCTCTGCATTCACTCGATAATTTCCACTCGATACGCAGTCCCTTTGAACAGTACGCAGATCGATCGCACACAGGGGGTGTATACTTTGTCGAGCCGCGAATGGAGAAAAAAGAAAAGAGGGTGGCGGACGAACAGTCGGCTTGCCGGCAATTAGTCTGATTAACTCACCTCGAGCGGAGTGGCGAGCACCAGCTGGATGACCACGTTCAACGCAAGGTGAAGCGCGTTCGAGTGTAGCAACATGTACGAGACGAACCTCCAACCCTGCACCCTCTGACGGGGGTCGTAGACCAGCCACCTGCGCAACGTTGCCTCGTCTCCCAGACAGTGAACGGCTATCTGTCGTCATTCAGAGTGCGTTTCAATCCTTGGTATCGTGATACTTGGCGCATGGAATGTGCCAAGACCAACAACACGTGCTATTCATCACATGGACTTTAAAAGATTAGAGATTTTTTACAATTACTGCTTATCGCTAGAACTACGAGAATGATCGAAATGGCCAATTTCCTATAATTTTTGTTACAATACTTTACAGACGTATTTTTTAGAAATTTAGTGCTTATGTATTTCATGTGTATTATAAAGTCTTTCTATTTTGTTAACGTCTCTGATGGAAATTTTATGTTTTAATCGCCGGTAGTTCTAGTGTTAAATTGGCGAGAAATTCTGGGAACCTTCCCCATATTTTCCCACTCATCGCCGGTATTTAAATAATAAAAAAACTTTAGTCGTATAACTTAATATTATTGCTGAAAGTTATTTTAGCGAGGGTAATCGAGCCTCTTCGGGTGCAACGCTGATGCAACGAAAATTAGCGATTGGTTGATTTGGGTCACGTGATTCCTCGAGGGGGCGAATTTGTGGAAAAATTGTTATCACACATTAAATGCAGTTCAGTTACTTCAATTCAAACTCCAGAAACTAACGACTGCTGCGGACATACTTTTCAAATTAAATTCAAAAAGTAACGAAACTAAAAAGAAAATAACAAACTACGAAGATACGCGTGTCACTTATGTTAAGTGGAATGTGACGTCAGAACTCTGGAGTCTTTGAACACTTGAACGAAATGAAGAACAAGCGAAAGTTACGGAAATCTTAATCCTTAACCTAAATTCACGACGAGAGACGGTACCGGTGCACGAGACCGTTTTACCGGCTGACAATGAACAAATTATACGGCTGGTTTTGCGATAATACACCGTCTTTTCTCGCAGCTAACGCAGTGTGCAAGCGGCGTCAATTATCATTCATAACAACGAACGGGAATATTCTGATCGTTCGATTATTTAAAGGCTGACAACAACGGCGGTTTATTCGGCATTAAACAAGCAGTTTTGATTAATTACCATTTTGCCCGGTCGAATTTCCATACGCGAATGGAATTAATTATTCGACGGGGGTTGTTCGTCGATAATGCGTATATTCGGAGTTTTTGTCTCCTTTGGTCCAGTCAATGAACAAAACGTGGGGAAATTTTCCGTTTATGCGGAAATTTTGTTGAACGTTCCTGCTTTTTCTGGCGACGTTGACAATTGCAAGCAATTACTACACTACACTGTGATATACTTATGTCTATGCATATGCATACAAGTACGTAAACGTGTGCAAATTAACTAAACGTAATTTGAAGCACAGTGAATGTTTAAATTAAATTGCCCGATTTTCAATCCTTAAACACTGAAATTTCCAAATTTTCTTTTCTAAACTTACGAATATTCGAGTCTTTAAATTTTCAAATTTTTAAACATTTCGAAACAAACTATTATATAAACAAACCGTAAACTTCCAAATTCCCCAATACTTCAAACTCTCGATCTTCAAATCCAGAAATTTCAAAAACTCTCAAGTTTACGAATTTCCAAAATTTCGAGTTTCCAAACCTACGAACGCTCGAATCTCCTCAGAGATCTCTTCAAATTTTCAAAAATTTGTAAAATACCCCGTAAACCCAAATTGTTAAATATTTCAAAAATTCTCTGAAATTCCAAATTCCCCGATTCTCAAACATTCGATTTCAAAACCCCACGTTTTCACGCCACGATAACAACAATATTCGCTCTCTAATAGTTTAACGCTGTTAGCATAAAATTTCCATAAAAAAGAAAAAAGGAAAAAAAAATAGAGGAACTTTATAATACAACGGAGCTTGTACAAACTTCCATACACGTACATTTTACATTTTAAAAAATTATTCAAATCTTTAAAAAAATACGCCGTCTCACGTCTGATAAATAAAATATCTAACAAAAATTAAAACCTGGTTAATTCAAAGTTATGAATTATATATTAATTAATTCAATTTCAATTTCTATTTATGTACAATTAAAATCATATATTTAAAATAAAAGATAGTTATTTCGGTAGTTAAGCAGCACTTCTGGCAAAAGACACGAAGCGGTCGTAAAATCCGCGGAAGTAAAAATGGATAATCGTAAAAAGCGGACGTTTCGCCCTCCCCTCCTGCCTCTCCCACTCCGGAAGGCAGCGTGTATCCGCGTTGCTGGATGATTTACACCTCGGAGGAACCTCGGTGTCGCGATTCGGGACGCGAACAACACCGGGTCGGGGGTGTCAAACGTACAGGAACGTAAGAAACGTTTCTCTGCGGGAGAAGATTGCAGCGGAGGAGCGGAAAGAGAGAGAGAGAGAGAGAGAGAGAGAGAGAGAGAGAGAGAGAGGGAGATACGGGAGAATTTCGTGCGATTTGCGGGCGCGACGATGTCGGCGGCTGTGTCGTAAGTCTCGGCTAAACTGCCGGGTAAATATGCCGGTATGAAAATTGCCGGCGGAAACTTTGACGCATGGGTTTGTACGCTCGAATTTCCAGTTTCGTCGGACGGTACGATAAGGGAAGGAAGAAGTTTCTGAATAATGCGTGGGTGGAGTCGTTTTACGATAGACCGTGAGAGGATGAATAGCCTCGTTTGAGATGTCATGGGTGCACCTGTGTGTGTCTCTGCGCATATATGCATGTGTGTGTGTGTGTGTGTTTGAGTGATTAAGTGGACGTTTGGGTGAATTCTTAAATTGAGGGTTGAGAAGTAGTATGTACTTTTTCTTTTTCTTTTTTTTTTATGTTGTGTAGGATGTGTGTATGGTATAATTTGAGAGTGATCAAGTGGCAAATTGAGATACGTGTATAATATAATTAGAGTGTGATTACGCAATTACATTACGAGGAATAAAACAGTATTATTTTTCGCGGTATGTCATCTGGATATAACATAATCTTGTTTCTCCGTCGTTTATTGGTAGATTATAAATGTTTGTGCCTGTATGAAAAATTTAAATATAATGAATAATACGTATAATATTCCAGGTATAAAAATATCATTACAACGACTAATATACTTATACAAAATAATACCATTAATAATAACTAAGTAACAATGCATCATATTGTACAAATATTAGTATTAGTATCAATTTATTAAGTATTCGACATTTTATAATATTTTACTCGTACGACAATAATTCAAGTAAATTCTTAGTTTCATTTCTGATTATTAAAATGCATCGTCTATCTACGTCTTTTAAAAAACTGCACGACTTGTACCCCGGTACGATTCGTCTCACTGAAAGGCCCAGAAGCAACTGTTCTGACTAGGAAACGAAGACGACTCAGATTATTAGACAACGCCACTCCTACTCGAGGTCTACTCCACGCCCCCTCAACCAATCGCTAATTTTCGTTGCATCAGCGTTGCACTTAAAGAGGCCCGATTTTCTGGGTTACCCCCCGCTAAAACTTTCAGTGATAAAAATTCCTCGTTGATGATCTGAAATTTCTCCTTTATCTATCTCTCTATAGTCTTTGTTCGATTTCAGACCATTGTTTCTTAGTTCAAAGAGATATTTGTCAAAGTGAAGTCGTTTGGATTGGTTTTTCAGCTCAGTCTGCAGTTTCGTTTGCGCGTGATTTCCAGTGCAAGTGCGTTAGCCTTAGTTCAGAATTGTTTTCCTTTAAATTTGGATTGTACGCCAAGGAATCACAGTTTCTGCGAATAATTTCGATCGATAAGGACCGTTTCGTTTGTTCTTCTTTAAATTCCGAGAACTTTTGTCGGAAATATTTTATTTCTAATAAAAATCCAGACAATTAATTACAATACGTTAATCAATCTTTCGGGTTCTTTTAAATTTATCGCCACTTTGATTACTTTTTCAAGGATTTTTGTGCGAAGAACACTTCTGTAGATTTTTACGTACAATTAGCCTTTTAATTGGGTCATTCCCTTGAGTAGAAACTTTTATAATCAGGAGTTTACTTAATTCCTTGCTTTATTTTAAAAGTAAGTATAATGTAATTCAACTTTGACGTAAAATGGAATAAGAATTTTCAGAATTTCAGTTTCAAAATATACGAATCGCCAAACTGTTGACTTTTTGGACTCCTCAAATCTTTGGCACGGAAACTTTCCAATTTTCGAATAGCTTCAAACGTTTAAATGTTTCAATTGTTGCCATTTGCGAATTTTCACGTTACAAATTACCAAAGTTTCTCAAACTCTGGTAATCTCTCAAATTCTCGTGTCTTCAAAGTTCCTAATTTTTTGAATTTTCAACTTTCGAAATTCTGAAACCTCGAAATAACCAAACTTTGTGAATTTTCCAAGCTTTCTTTTTCACTTTCAACTTTCGGATGATTTATTTACAAAATTGCCAAATTTCTGAATTCTCAGACTCCCATTTTATTTTTATTATTCGAGCCTTCGGATTTCCAAATCGTCCAGCTTCCAAATTACGAGGTTCGTTGACGTAAATCTCTATTTTTTTTTTTTTAATTATTTCTTCTTTCATTACAAACTTATCTCTCTTGGTTGCACTTTCGTTTCTCTGATACAAGTCACGCAATTCAATCGTAATCTCAATGTCGATGACTCTAGTCACTAATTAGTATTACTAACGTTTCTCAAAAATGAACACGACAAGCACGAAGGTCGATAATTATTATACCGATGCTGGAGCCAGTCCATTCAAACGAAATTATTGACAAAACGAATTTCTCCGCCGTTTATCGAGATGGTAAACGAATTTTCCGACAGGACTACGTGCCACGTCAAAACATCCACGAGGACGTCAATTCTTCTTCTTTTTTCCTCCCCCTCTCCCTCCTATATTTTCTCTCTTTTCTTTTTTCGTTGCCGAAATTGGATGGTTGTCAGGGGCATATAGTTGTCAGTCTGGAAACACCTGTCGTCATCGTACGATTTCTCTCGATTTGACCGGATCCTGATTATACAGCGGACTGGCGGGGATTATTGGGACCCGGGTCCCGATCAATCCCGAAGTAATAAATCTGGAAATTCCTGCGTGCAGGAAGCGTCCGAGGTGGATTTGATTAAAAATTATCGGACATTACGGCTGAGAAATTACGAATAAAGAAGTCCCTCTGTTTCATAGAATTTCCATTATCGGCCGATTTAATTTGCCCCTCGAATGAAATGATCCGCGCGAAATTTGTGAAAATTTATTTCTGATGTTTCTTTTTCTGTTTTTTTTTTTTTCAGAGAAATTAGTTTAGGATTTTCTGTATTTCTTTTGTATTTTATATAATAGTCAAAAACGTCTGGTAAAAAGAAAGATATCTCGAAATTTTCAATATTTGACGCAAAGTTCCAGAGCAATGTTCGCGATTCTACACGTAACAACGAATGTATTTCCAAAAATAACAAATAAAAGTAGTAACGAAAGAAAATAAAAATTGCTCAAAATTTTCTAAAAATTCATATTCCAATTTTCATCTTAAAATTCATATTATCGGTGTCTAGAGATTAAGAAGAATTATAACGTTAATGTAAAACAATAGTAATTCTATCATCTGTATGAAATAATATAACTGAACAAAGAAAACAATTATAAAAATTCCAAAATATATCTTTGACAAACAGTAATAAGCGATAATAATAATCAGTCGCGACAACAAAAATCTCCGCTTTCGACGTTTCACTTCTGTTTCCAATTTTGATCAATAAAATTTTATTTTCTAACAAGGAAGGTTTGAGCTAAAAAAAAAAAAAAACAGCACTTGCGCAGGATCTATGGCCAGTGTTTATCGATAGATACAGCCATCGGTCGAGAGAGCGATAAAGTTGGCGGATCGGTCGCGTAGCAGTTTCGTTTCGGTTTCTTCCATTAAATAAATCATAAACTGTCGAACACCCGCGGAAACAAACGTTATAAAAACTTTACATCCGCTTCGTATTTAAAAACTGAGAAAAGCTTTTATTAGCAATTTCAGGCGAGTACGCTCGTAATAAAACGTTGTTATTTACGGCGGAAATAAATAAATCGAATTTTCTCGTGTTAGTGTAACAACGAAATTGGAAATTGAAAATTCCGATTAGAATAAAAAATTGTATTTCAGGCGAAATTTCGAATTTTCCTGCTACTTAAGTCAATGATTGAATAACGATTAAACAATTTAATTCGTTTAATAATTTTAACACGCGCTTCAACGCGAAGCTTTCGTTCGTGAACAATTAAAAATCCAAATCTCAAAATATTCGTTTGTTTTGATCAGTTGGAATTGCGTCGCGAACGCAAATACTTGTTTTCATCAATTGAAATTTCGCTGTCGATGCAGACGCGCAAACACTTCAATATCTAAAAGGCGAAGCGAATAAACGCTTCAAATATGTTTAAACGACTCAAGTATTCAGCATTACCTTGTTGTCCTATATATTTTCTACGTCGTTCATTTCTTTTAATTTTTCAATGTCATTCATAAATGATAAATTATTGTAAATTATTGCGCGTCGATGTGTCAACGTTATAAACACACCGAAGGGGATGATATGTGTAATAATATCGCGTCGCAATTGTATCGCAATTTCAATACAATGCCAAACTATTATTTTTTTGGTCATTCTTCGATTTGTAACGAACATCAGGAAGCAATTTTACGGAGTATTTCACTACCGCTACTCCCTTCCTTGATTCGAAGCGAACAAGATGGTTTCCGCAGAATGATCATTGCAAGAGGGTGAAACGATCGACGTTGTATCATTCCGTCGCATCTAACTGAACCTTTCATTAACCCCCGGGAACGTTCATTGCGCCTTTACTATCCACGTTACGTTTCCCCGCGGTTTTAAGTTCGGCTGTTTTAAATTAAACGCGTTTTCTCTCCGCAACGATGCGGATCCTCCGACTTATCGTTATTATTATTATTATTATTATTATTATTATCATCATCCTCTGCAACGGTTGACCGATTCTGTACTCGATTCATCGGATTTTTACATCATTATTACGATCTCTACATCAATATACGGGCCAATTGAACGTGTAAATGCAATCAGCGTTGTGACGAAACTTTTATTCCAGGTTATTAAAGAATAATGATTAAAAAAATGATTAAAGATTGATATATTGAAATTGATTGATTTGGTAGTAATGCCTTTTATAATTGGCGACGTATCATATTTAGATCAATTTATATTTTACATAGAAAAATTCATAAATTCTTTGAAAATCTTTTTAATTCGCCAGTTGTATATTTCGATTCTACATTCCACTGACTGAGATATATATATATATATATATATATATTTTTCAGTGTATCAAGGTACTCAAGTAATGCATAAATTTGTCAGACGTAGACCTATGTTAAATTATACGAGTTAAAAGAAATAAGTTTCGAGTATTTTTAAAGTCTTAAAGTCAGTCCTTCATCTTCTACACAGAAACCTTCTCGTTTTCTCACGTAAATCTAGCGATTTATCAGAACGAGCTACATCTAGTTGAAATATTCTCACTGGCATGTGGAATATTTTTCAGTAAAGAAACGAAATTTTCTTGCTCGGTACATGCTTTATTTTACACTCTTTAATTTTCAGTTTTTTCAATGGAAAACTTGAAATTTGAAAAGGAATTATCAGAGCTGACCCTACAAATTCATCTGCATTCAGATTCAATTCTCATTACTTTGTACTTATTTATTACTCGTTGTCGTTACTTTGCATTCACACAGCACCCTCGCTGGCACAGAAAACATTTTTCGATAAAATTTCCCAATTTTGCTACTCGCCACTCCGTTCCCTGCAAACAGTCATCAATCCCGCCCTTTGACGGAAAGTTTCTGTCGATTTATCAAAACTCTCTCAAACGAGCTCTATTTACAGATCCGTGCTTTTACTCGTGATTTATCGCGTTCGTTATTCCATCTCCCCCGAGAATACACTCGAGGAGTACGAACCCTGAACAAACGCGTCCTGTGTGGCGCGATTATTACCGAAACGGAAGTGGACTTCTCGCCGCGCGTTTCAACCCGGATATCGCCGTTTCCGCTATCTCAGCGTTTTCATTAAAGAGTCGCACGGCCGTGGAAACGTTATCGTTCGTTCCATCGCGCGAAACACACGTACATACGAGCCGATTAGATTTCTCTCTGTTTCAACGGATCGGGTCTGATTTTATCGGTGGAGCTTGTTGCCCGCTGGTTTGAGTACAGATAGCTCAACGATCAACCTTTCTTTTTTTTATTGCCGAAAGGAATTTTTCATTGGGAACGGCGCGTTTCGTAGAAGAAGAGAAGAATTGGGTTTAGCGATGAAAAGTTTATGGGCGGGTCGATTGATCGAATGGAAAATTTAAATTCAAGGCATTTGCAATGTCTGTTCGAAATATTCCCCTATTAATAACAAGGAATAAGAAGAAATTTTTTTTATCGTTCGTTCCAAGATTTTCATTTTCTCAACACCCAAATGAGTTCCTTCCCTAGTAACGATAATTCGTAAAATTTTGCTTCAATCAACCCCCGTTAATTATCGAAATTGTAACAAGGTAAATCAAATGGAGACGCTCCCAATATATTGATTTGAGAACGACAATAATTCCTAAAATTTCCAATATCTGTTAAAAAACCACTTGAACAAAGAACAGTTATTTATTCTAAAATCACCTAATTTTCTCAACATCCAAATCAAAATCTCTCTTCCACTGACAACAATTCCTAAAACTCGAAACTTTCAACATCTATTGAAAAACCACCCTTTACGAAAAACAAGAAGCTGGTCTCTCTAAAATCTCCCAACATCTAAATTAACCTCTTCCCCGCTAGACGGTGAATCCCTAAAACTCGAAACTTTAAATTCAGAACATCCCCCCAAGAATAATCGCTTCGTCGCGAATATCCGCTCTCGATTATCGCGTGGAAAATCGGATCCCGCCATTCTTCTCAGACCCCCTCTCCCCCGATTCTCACGCCGTTTCATTAACTCCGTCGACAGTGTTAACTTCTGTTTTATTGCGCGAAACTATGGCGCGGGAAGAGGGGCGGCATTTAACTTGGTGGCTTTAACTCGACGCGAGTTTTATCCGCCACGTTCGTTGCTCCTACCGGACGGAGCTTCTACCGGAAGTGCGCGAATAAGCTCTCTGGAATTATTATCGAGCCCGGGGAGAAAGAATTCAACGGGGTGGAGCGGGGAGGGGGGACGCGAAAACAGACGAGAGAGAAAGACAGAGAACAGACGTCTCTCGCCCGAATTTTTTCCTCTTTTTCTTCTCCGAGTCTTTTCTTTTTCCTCTTTCCTTTCTTCCTCCTCCCTTTCTTCGTTCGAGTCGAGCTGCAGTTTCTTGAAATACCAGTATTCGATATTCCTTCGTGAACTCGTGCGAATAATTGAGAGAGAGAGAGAGAGAGAGAGAGAGACTCTTCCTTGTCACAGAACAGACTCGACGACGCATTAGCTTGGTTAATGGAAAATTTTTCGAGCTCGAGAGAATCGACGTGCACGGTGTGTACGTACGACTCGCATTTTTCACTTTTTGGCATTTTTTTTTTTCTTCTTTCTCTTGCAGACGCGGAGTCTTGATATTACGCGCGCGGAGGAATTTCCCGTTCTTCCGGAGAGCTCGGAGGGAATCTCTTGCGTAATTGTTGATAGAGAACGTGAGTTCTCCCTTCGTGATTTTTCGCTTCTTGGAAATTGTTGTTCCTGAGATTTAGATTTAATAGCGGAAGTATCGACGTGTAACTTTGGAGAAACTGAAGACGCAAGACGCAGGGGAAAAGAAATTGTAGCACAATTTACAATCGAGTGCGATGTCGGTCGTAAGAAACGCGAGTTTTTATTTCACGCGTAGTGTATTCATAGGTGAAAGTTGTTGAAATTTGTTAAATTGCGCTTGTACGGTTATTCAATTTTATTAAAATTGCGAAAAACTGAGAGCGATTCCGATTTGACGGCTAGGCCTCGTGCAACTTTTCCATGTTCGAACAAAATAACATAATAATTGGTACGCAACGTAGTACAATAATCGTGTAATTTAATGCAGTAAAGTTTCTTTTTTTAAGAAAATTATAAATTGGCGCGTAAGAAGCAAAACATTCTTGCGATTCCAATTTTCCAATTGGACGGCTCGAAGCAACTACTAATTAATTTCCAGCTCCATTTGTAAATTGCGCTTCGCTCAAACGGCTAACACCCTATGGAAAAACATCCCATTAATCAGTCTCCAATTATAAATCACGACCAAGTCTCGCGGACCATTCAAGAACGCGTCCACTCCCAAATCAAATTACTCGAATCGCGAGTTTCGTTCGAACTTTGTTCATTTTTCGAAGCAACCTTACTGTCACTCGATCTCCCTGCTTTTACGAGCGATTTTTCTTCGATCTAAATTTAATTCAAGCTTTGTTTGTACTTTCGAGCGGAGAATTTAGATTTACGAACTTGCACAGCGATTTTTCTTCTTTTAGAAAATAAAGGAATACGAGTTAAAACATTTGATAATCACAAATCACAAAGAAAATTTACTCGAAGACAATTCTTCGACGACAAAATGGTTTTGAATTAATTTCCAGTCGTTGGAAATGTTCAGTTTTGCCAAAATTCCATCGATTCCCAAATTTAGTTTACTTTGAGAAGCCTTTGGTTTGAACTGAAGTTAGTTGCGTTTCAGAGGTACATAAACCAGAAATACGAGTTAAAACGTTTGATAACAACAGATCACAAAGAAAATTTACTCGAAGACAATTCTTCGACGACAAAATGGTTTTGAATTAATTTCCAGTCGTTGGAAATGTTCAGTTTTGCCAAAATTCCTGCAATTGCCAAATTAAGCCTTTGGTTTAAACTGAAGTTGGTTGCGTTTTCGAATGTACACGTACGTCCATCTATCAGAGAGAAACGCAATTACTTGTGTTTACCAAACCGAACCTTGTTATTCGACGACGAACGGAGAGAAGTTCTTCGACGACGAGAACGAACAAATTTATCGGAGTTACCTCTACGATGCTGATGCAGATCATGAGATAAGGCGGTCGTATCCGGAAGTTGGGCTTCCGGGGCGGTAGCGGGTGCCTGGGTGTCGGTCTAGGCGTGACCTCGTCGTCCTTTGTCTTCTTGTACGAGGAGGTGACGATGATCGGCGATTCCGGGGAATAGGGCGAGCCTGGGCCGGAATATGCGGTGTCGGTGCAGTCCGACGAGATCGTCGACAGTGTCGGAGAGTTTTCCAGCAGCGCTGCCTCAACGTCCATGATGGCCTGTCTGTAAAAACAGATCGCCAACACCTGTTAATCATCGCGTCGGAGAGATCTCTTCTTGGATGATTGAACTGGATTCGAGACGAATCGGGTGGAATCGGAACGAGTTAATATCCCTCTGGTGTTCAAAGGATGATATTTTCAATTTGACAAATGAACGGTTCTCTCATTGCGAGTGGCTAGATATTTCAGGTATTGGCAGAGTGCGTCCGGTTTGTAAATGGATCGTGATTTAGTTTCGGATTTGATTTTGAAGTGTCGGAGACACTAAAAATTGTAAAACTGCTTGGAAATATTCCTTACTTCGAGATACGAATTTATCATTTTTTGACGATTAAAACACGAAGCTAGCGATTGTAAAATAAATACTGTGCAATTACAAATCGTTAGAGAAGTTTCTTTAAAATTGATAGAATTTGATCAGCGTAATTTGATCTTGCAGCAAGAACGCGAGGTTCTTAATTTTAACGCGGTTGTTCGAGTTTAACTTTCCTAGGACGAAATTACTTTATTGTCAAATTCTAAAAACAGAGTTTCCCGACTTTCTTGACTACCCCGGAATATGGAGGGAATCGAATTTTTCTGACTTTGATCTTTTCAGGTCAGGAGGCGTCTATTCTAGGCTTTCTAACTTTCTAACTTTGAACCTTCCGGAGTGGATTCCTCTTTATTTTTAGCTTCCAGAAACGGACGAGGTTTTTAGCTTCCAAAATTACAACCCCCATTCGTTATAATTCCACGTTCCCAGAGACGCGAATCCTTATTTCTTTCACGCGAACAAAGTTTCACTTGCAACTTTGGCTTCGACTGCAATTTCAATCAACGCAATGCGATCGTTTTCGATCCGTCTCAGTCGTTCGATTACATTTAGTAATTCCAAATTTTCCGCAACAATTGAAATTTTGAAAAATACGCGCGCTATCGTCGCTTTCAAATCAATGAGAATTATTTTACACTTTCAATTGGATATTAAACTTCGTCGTGCTAAAAAAAAAAAAAAAAAATTGAAAAACAAAGCTCGAAGCCGCAGAAAAAAAGAAGAATAAGAATTCGAAAGATTTCATTGATCACACTGAACAGTGGAAGCCTACAGACTGTCAAAGTCAAACCCCCGTTTTCCGAAGAGGAAGAGGCGTCGAAAAATTAAGAAAGGAATTGAAAAATCACACCGGAGAGCGAGGCGCTGGTATAACGGAGAACTGTCGGCACTTCGCCAGGCTGAAACGCCGTTCGATCATTGTCCAATTATCGCGATTAATCTCGCTACGGGCCCGACTGTTCCTAATTCGCGAATCATCGCCCCTTTTCAGACTCTTTCTTTCTCTCTCTCTTTATTCTGTCTCTTTTCACTCGCGATACGATTCGGTGAAAATCGAGGGGGGAGAAAAGGAGGAAGAAAGAGGCAAGTCGAGAGTAAAGTAAGCGGAGTCTTCTCCGAGGAATCGAGAATATATTTCTGAGGGACGAGATAAGTCTGAGGAGGGGAATATTAATTAAAGCTGGTTTCGAAGCGATACGATTTAAAAAAAGGAAAAAAAAAGAAAAAAAAAGACAGGACAGGTGGAAGCCACGGAAGGGAATATATAATTAGCGTATAGCGTATAGTAGGTCAGGTACTAAATGGTTACAGGCGTACGTGGTTTCCTAAACTTGGTTTAAGCCGCAGTTTATTGCTCGCCAACTGCTAGGCATTAATTCGCGTGCGGTTTTAAGCACAGCGTTCTCTGCTCCTCTGAAAGTCTGAAGACGTTCTTCGATTTTCTCGTTGAAACGATCTTTGATAAACTCGATAATTCGCCGCCGCTGTTGGTCAAAATGGCCAATTTTATCATTTTCCTTGGATATTTTATTATTGATGTGCAAACAGTCGAATGATTCTTTGTAAAATACACGAATAAAAGCTTCTGTATCCTCCTGTATTCTGTACTGTAAAGATTTTCCCTGATTGTGGAAATTTTATGCTTTGGTCGTCGGTAGTTCTAGCGTTAAACCGAGTAGATACTTTGTCCATTTCGTGTCCATTTATATCTGTGCACAAGTGCACAAGTGCAAGAGTGTGTATAAAATGCTCAAGGTCTATCTACGTATATATACGTACACGTAGATATTTAGATTTTTACACGATGATTTTTAATAATGACGATATAACGATCTTTACGATAATACAATGATACGATGTAACATAGCTAAATGTAAATTTGTCCCTTTCCTCTGAATATTTTTAAGTTCTCTTTTCTTGTAATAATAAATTTTTACAGTTGATGCGACATAAAATATAAATTTGAGCATGTTTGAGCAGAAATTATCTGGAGACTATAAAAGTAGGAATAATTGAATTTCGTGGTGAGAAATATATTTTCACAGAGTAGCGAAATGAATAATTCTCGAAAGTTCTCTTTGAAAGTGATTAAAAAGTCAAATTGGATTTCGGATGAAACTCGAGCAAATTTCCAGACGAAATCAATGTATTGTGGGATATTCGAGAAATTTAATAAAAAAAAAAAAAAACAACAGTCGGCGAAGGGACGTTCTCTGAAAATTTTCCAAACGTGAGAATTTCCAGCGGATGGCCAGAGGATGCAAACCAAAGAAATTCTAAATGCCACAATGGCAAATTCACCAAAAAAGGAGAGAGGGGAATAGCCATCCAACGGTATTTCCAACCGTCAAAGGCATTTTCCACGATTTCACCTCTCGCCAAGGACCTTCGCGCCATTTCAACCCCCCTGCAGTAGTTCGCTCGAGTCGCGTCGTTCACTCTTTAATCCAACCGCACAGCTGCAACGCGTTCATTTATCCACAGGTACTCGCAAAGTACAGGGATGCAGTTGCACAGGACAGAGGTTCGTTTCGTGGAGAACGAAACTAAAGAGACAGAGGAATAGGGAGGGAGGGAGAGAGAGAGAGAGAATAGGTAGAGAGCCACACACAAGCCAGTGCGGACTGAGGAAGGAGCAAAGAGGGAAGAGCGGCGAGAACAGGAGACAGAGACGAGAACTTTCGCCGGGGTCAATCCTGGTAACCCCTTTGTCCCTTCCAGCAACGGTCTTTGTTCGGCCAGTGTTGTCGGGGGCCACCATAGAATTTGCCTCTGAATTATTGGGGCTCGCAGCCGAGTTTGCCGACCGATCTCGCCCTCTCTCCTACCTGCGAAACCAGACGACTTCGCTCGTTTCGCAGCCGTTTCGCAGCTCGGTCTGATGGTACGCTCGTGCCTTCCACTCGGGCCGAGTCGATCTTTGACGAAGAAGATTACATGGAGATTTCGTCAGACGTTGCATGCCGAAAGAGTCGTGATCTCGTGAATTTTCGTGAATTTGTGGGAAATTTTTTAAGCAATTGGAGAAAAAAGAGGAAACAGGCATGGAGGATATTAGGCATGAAACGTCTGGTAGGATAGACGTGGAATTATACGTCACATTAGCGACGCGGGACGTAGGATGGAAATGTTAAGTGGAAATTGGGACATTGGACGTGGGATGCGCGATGTGAGAATATATTCAAATTGGTACTTGCTAAATACCAGTAGCTCGAGTAGTATAGCCAAGCGTTAAGCACGGTTTCATCGAATGTCGAGGTTCCTTGTTACGATACGATATCCAAGCAGAAAATTATTTTATCGAAGGAGTGTTGAATGTTTGAATATTTTACATGTTTCAATATAGCATTTAATCGACGAAATAATTTTACATCGAACATCATCTTCAATATTTCATCTTTAACACTTGGCTTATTCGTACTAATTTTTTTCTCTACACGTTATAAAAATATTCACACGAAATACATATATGTACACCATAAATGCAAATGCAAAATCCACAGTGATTGTATATAAAAACGGCACGACTCGTACCCCAGTAGGATTCGTCTCACTGAAAGATTCAGAAGCAACTGGTCTGACTTTTTTGCCATAAAATCGAGGTCTATCCCACGCCCCCTCACGAATCACGTGACCCAAACCAACCAATCGCTAATTTTCGTTGCATTAGCGTTGCACCTGAAGAGGCCCGATTTTTTGGGCTACCCCCGCTAAAGTCACTTTCAGTGATAAAAAGAGAAGAAATTCTTCAGCCCTCTTAACGTAGAAACTGAAACTTCAATCTCAGATTTTGAACGTTTGAATCGTCCTTTCTCACCGCCCCCATTTTTTTCACAACCCGACCACGAACCAACCTGGCACACCGCGTTATTGCACGGCCGATTAGTCTCGTTTCGTTGATAAATGATCTAACAGCGTTGATGTACCACAATTCTACTCCCTTCTCCGTTTTCACCCTCTCTGACCTTCGCAAATAAATTCTACGCGAGAACAGAGGGAGAAAATACGCAGCACCGCAGGCTGTGCCCTTTTCTCTCTCTCTCTCTCTCTCTCTCTCTCTCTCTCTCTCTTTAATCGCGCAGCTTTCATTTTGTTCGACCGCTCGATGGGGAAACGCAGTTTTTTAACATTTAGTAGCCTTGAATTTTAATTCCACGTTATTTCACGGTACACCTGCTTCCCTTATTTCTTTCGTCTCGCTTCTTCCCTCCGCTTTTTTCCCTCCACGTTCTCGTTCTCTCTCCTTTCGTTCTCTGTCTCTGCGTTTTCGGAACTCGGCGGTGGAGCGTTACAGCGATGTTAATACGCGTGATTACGAGACACCATGCCGAGTAATATGGAGTAAATTAAAATGTTTAATGAATTGTTTTATTACGTGGTGTTTTGCGGATGTTTTGCGTAGGTGGCGAGTTATTTCCGTTGGATGAAACGTGTGAATTATTTCACGTGGCTTTGTCGTTACCGCTGGAAATGATGGTTCTTTGAATTTCCTTTTGTTTGAAGCTTTTAGCGACTCTGATTACACGTATCTCGTTATTTGAAAAATAATTAAAAATAATTGTGTAATAATGGTCGAGAAAAGTCCGAGCTAGTCTCAACTAAAATAACTAAAAGTTCTACTCTGCCAAAGAAAAAAAAAAAAAAAAAAAAAGGAAACCAAGAGCAAGAGTTCTTTCGATCATCTCAACTAAAACCTCGTTCGAAAACTACTCTACTAAAAAAAGAGAAAATTAAAGAAACGAATTAAAAGGATTGTTAGATTAAGAAAGAAAAAATTGAAGAAAAAGAAAAAAAGGACTGAAGGACAAAGTCTTGAGATGAAAGCTAAAGAGGATCGAAGGTTCGACGGACAAAATCGGCGCGTAATCAACGCCGAGCGGCCGGGTTTGGCCGCGCAAATCGAACGCGCGTACACGAGGAGCGGCGTAATTAAGGCCTCTCCCAGGCGAAGAACAATGGCGACCCCGCCCCGGCGTACGTATCACGCGTCGATGACCGCGACGTGCTTGGCCGCCGATAATCGGCCACGTCCAAGTCGATCCAGCTGCCTTTTCACGCGTGACGAACCGACCGACCGGCCTCTTCTCTCTTTCATTGCTACAACCGTGCAACGCGACGGTCTTCCTTTCATCAAACGCTGCGCTCTCCGTTGTCCTTTGTTCTTTGATGTTCGATGGTTCTTTGAACGAAGTGATGAACAACAGCGGAGAATATTCCTTTTTTTTTTTTTTTTTGTAGATTCTTTTTCTCTTTTTTGTTCTTTAATAGCAGTGGAGGTTTCTAGGTAATACACCCACGCGGTGGTTTTTTTTTTTTTAATTATTGGATGATTGATTCTTTTGATCATTGGTGGTTTCAGATTGTGTTCAGTGTCGCGTGGGTTCATTCTTGGGGAATATTTCCGTTTGTTGTTTTTTTCTTTTCTTTTTAATGATGATAAAGTATTAATACGTGTAGAGGTGTTTTGTGATTGGATGATTTTTTTTTAGCAATTTTAAGGATAAAATTTTGGGCTTTGTAACTGTGATCAATACGTTATTGGGTAGATTTGTGTAGAGGTGACTGAATGATTTTTAATGATGGAATTGGTTAATATTATATCAAGTTTATTTTAGACATCCGTTTGTATTAGTATATAATTTACAGATAATAATTTCTAATTAGTTAGACATTTTTCATCGACAGATTCTTTGTTTTTCAATAATTTTGTTGTCAACAACACGACGCGACAATTTTTGACACAATTTTTGTCTCATAGATATTGTAATAAATACCTGCATATTATTATTTCGCATACTCACGAGCGTAATAAATATTCTCGCAATATATTTCGCTGTCGCAAAATTCTGTGAAATTTACCTCAATTCCTATCTTTTAGATAACGCGGGATCCCACACGGGCGCATAATTTCAATTCAACAAAGGCGCATTATGTTTATTTCGAGACAACAATTCGCACGTTTTCAAATTGTATTTTATGCATTATAAATTTCTCCAATAATATCGCGGACAAGGACCAACAATAACCTATAAATAATATATTATAACGATATAGTATAAATAATAAATAACATAAAATAAATAACAAATAATTAACTTAAATAGCCAAATTTTTACAAAGAAGCAACAAATTACCAAAGTGCGAATGAATTATATTGTATTTCACACCGGACCTATCAACGATTGCTAAAACACAAAAGTTTTAGCAAGGAACGAGAAAAAAATTGGCGAGCCTCTGTTTATACATTTATACCAAAAATTACTCGAGTGTGATAATATGAACATTATATAAAAATCATATAAAATCATAAATTGGCCACTTTGGTCATTTTCATGAGCCGATGAAATTCTAGCCTTGAAATGCATCCGGAAATCGGAAAACGAACCGAGGGCTCGTAGGCCAAACTGGTGAAAACTTTTCAGCCGCTGGGAGGCTTGAGAAACAAACGAAAGAATTTTTCGAGCAGCTCTCCCCTGCTTTCAAAGTCTGCAGACGTTAGGATTTTGCTCGATGGGTTTTAATATAGAGGGTGCGCGAGTACGATGAATAATACTCGGTGAAAGTAATCGCGTAGAGCAAAGTTACCTTAAACCCGAAGTTTCGAGCCAAGTTTAGCAATTCATGAGGGACAAAAGGGCAAACCGATCCGCGGTCGTTTTCCAAGGCGAACGTTTTTTTTAAAACCGCCGGCATAAATCTGCCATCGCGCCAGGGCGCTAATTTCAAACCTCGAACGAATTAAACCTATCGCGAAACTTGTCGCTTCGCCGTCCGCAAACTCGCGGCAAGTTTGAAGATTTGAGTTAATTGAGAAGTCTCGTTGTCAGATTTCGCTTTGTACGGCTCACAACTTCGCGATTTGTCCGGTGATTTATACTCGTACTTGTTTGCATCTTGGAACTTTACGAGATGAGATACGGTTGTAAGAGTGAGTAATTTTTATGTATGCGTGTGTGTGAAATTTCGTCTGTTCCTAATGAGAAATGGCTATAGTAATATTTAATATTATGCAATTTAATAGTAATATCTGAAACAATAAAAAGTGCAAGGAACTCACTGTAAGGAGCACGGAGTTTTTGTTTGGATATCTCGTCTCATTTAAAATGCACCTACGAAAAAAATTACGAATTTGCCATTTTAATAATTTTGACAGTCGTAGTAAATGTTAAAGATAGATATTGAACGTAATACTGTTACGATCCCTATGAAATGTAAATTTAAATTTACTAAATATTGCCTATCATTATTTTGTTATTATCAGTTACTATGACACGTTATAACATGTAAAGCATTGCGTGTAAATCGTCAGTTTTCACATTCCACGGGACTGGAATTTGCTTTTTCTTTCAAGACCATATCAGAACCATGATAGTTCGACGAGTTCGATTTTACATTAATATTTACAAAGTAGGTGAATTTACAAATCTAGCAACTGAACATTTTCGGCTGTCGAATTTCTCGTTTCGCGCGGAGATCCGTCAGGATCCACCCGGAAGGGGGGAAGGGGTTCAATGAGAACCGAAGAAACTACAAATAACGGGATCATTAATTATGCCCGGCAAGTCGAGCGGCATGGGGATACACACGATTGGCTCATTAATTTTCAGCCACGTTCCTATCGACTTTCTGTCACGAGGCCTTTGCCGCCGCACCGAAATCCCTCTCTGGTTCGAAACGACGACGACGACGACCGCAAATCAAAATCGTGATCGTGCACAAAGCCCAAATAATTCGCAACTTCGAACCGAGACTCTTTTTTTTCTCTCGTCGTCCTCGTCATTGCCGAGCGAACATCGCCGACAATTGGAATGAACGCGCAACAACGCTCGAACTACGGTTATTCTTTTTACTTGAGAATCTCTCGTTTCGAAGAACAATTATCCCGTAACGTTCGAATTATTTCGTGCGTGTCCGAAGAGAGAAATTATCATCGCGTAAATATCTGACATATTTTGGATTTGTAGATTTTAAATATTTTGATATTATTATTACCGTGAGAAAATGTGTGTTAAACTTACAGTGGCCGGTGAAAAGCTGAAAGGTTGGAAAAAGTCATAACTTGTTCGTTTTTAATCTTTTTTATTTGTATTAATTATGTTTCCAAATAAAATAACAGAAAATTGAAAAAACACGTGTTTGTAAAAGTTATTTTTGTTTTATATAATATTTGACTCAGTCTTTCAGTCTACATCCTGTGGAAGTATAATATTTTCTAATGATATCGCAATGTATATGCGTAAACAATGTAATAAATGAAATATTTGTTGGTTATTGATCGAAGAGAACGTAGGAAATTTACACAAGTGAAATTGTAACATGTTTGTTGCAAGGAAATATACATCGAAAACTGTATTGTAGGATTATATGTTGAGAATCAATCAAATTTGGAGGAATTAAAAACGATCGAAAATAGGATTAAAAAGAATTACCAGGAAGAATTCTGGAATCATTACAGACAGAATAAATTAGAAACTCTTAGAATTACGATATAATTTTCAATAATTTTTACTAAAATTGAAGGTTATCGAAATTGAAAAGATCGAAAGGTATTGGAAATTGTTAGAATCAGGAAGGATGGAAGATCACGTTAAACGTTCAGCGTCATGTCACGTAGAAATATGGATGAAACGTTTATGAATATTACAGTTGAAGAGAGGCCCACGAAAAGAAGTTTCGTCCAACTTTTTCCTTTACACGTACATTGTTTCCTGTCTTTTGAAGCTTCTCAAAGCGTTTCGAATGATTTATAGGAAGCATAAATTGATGCTTTGCGAAACCGCCGATCACCCATCGGAATTGGAAGGCTGACGGATTGGAAGTTGGACGCGACCCGGTTTTGGAGCTTGTTTGATTTACAAATTTCTCAGCTATTGGAGATTTTGACGATGCCGCCTGTCCAGATACACCCGATCGCACGGAGTTTCTGAAACCCGTTCACGAACTCCTCGATTCTTTCATTTTCTGTTCGGTGAACGTCATTCCTTTGCAGATTTCTTTGTCTATAAAATATTATTATTATCCTGCCAGTTTTATTCTCTATTTTCATTAATTTTTTCATATCAATGTCATTATTAAATCATTATCAAAGCCTGAAGATTTAATGAGAAATCAAGAAATTTTAATTGTAAATTTTAGGTCACGAGAGGTCCTCGATCGGAAACCTGAATGTTCGACGACGGGGTTTTAATTTAATTTCGATTTTCGGTTTCCTTGCTGTTGCGCAATTTCAAGAAAAACCCGGCGTACGTATCTGGTCGGTGTATTTTAAAAGAAATTAAGTGGAACGTGGCGCGAGCAAGCTGCTGACACACGATATCCCGTGACGCCGTGATTTTTCCCGTCCGGTTGATCTCGCCCGCGCGCAAATTTCAAACACTCGCGAAGTGGAACACCGGGTCCAGTTCATGCTCCACTTCAGCCCACTCGCTAATCGAGTTCAGCTCAGTCTATCGTGATCGAAACCGCGTTTCGTAATTCGAACAATTTTCACCAATTTCAGCTTGTCTCTAGCCCGAAGCAAGAACAGTCACTTCCATCCCCATTTGTCTTTTTCTTTTTTTCGTTTCACACGTGCAGGGAAAAAAGGGTTCGCTCATTATTATCGGAGTAGGGAAATGTACGTATGTATAGAGGGTGTCCCGAATTTAAGTGTCAAAAATTCAGAAGCATAGATAGTTCATAGGTGACTGACGAAGAAGAAGAAAAAAAGTCCTTTTTAGAGAAAATCGCGAAAAAAGAAAAATAATAAAATTTTTGTTTCCCCACTTATTAGTATCATTCTCTGTTTCATCACATCATCTGTTCAACCGACTTTTGCAGGAGCGATCGCTCAGTACCAGACAACGCCACTCCTACTCGAGGTCTACCCCACGCCCTCTCGCGAATCACGTGACCGAAATCAACCAATCGCTAATTTTCGTTGCATCTCAAGAGGCCCGATTTTCTGGGTTACCCCCGTTAAAATCACTTTTAGTGATAATAATTGAAATAAATAGTTTTGTACAGTTATATATTTTTTCCAAGTAGAAATTATTTACAAAAGTTCTAAATAAATAATATTTCTAGCAAGCAACGCTCATTTCAAACATGTTGTCAATTAGGATACTGTTGAAACTTGCTGACTTTTGCAAGCGTTGCATCCAATATTCACTCTGATTACAACCAAATATCGTCTTTAACGATGTCTGATGTATCAAACCTAGCGAGTGAGCGAGAAAATGAAAAGATTTTTTCTTTCTCCTTTCTCTGAATTCATCTGCACAGATTTTCTACAGATTCCTGAAACTTTTCACATTTAAAATGTGAAAACACTCTGCATACAAAACATCCAACAGAATTTTCAATTTTCCGCTTTCGAGTGATCGCGCTTTTTCCACCAGTTCTGTCGTTTTTCTCTCGCAAGGACGCGACAGTATTTTGATCGGACATTTCTTTGCCAGGGATAGTAAGGGGTGCACGATGCAAACGCACGCGCGTCACATCACGTCATAGTTTACCAATTTTGGCCTATTTCTACCTGCCGGGCACAAATGTTACTTCGGCTCTGATTGTCAAGCACAAATACCAAGAGAAACGCACATATCCGGCGTGCATGTATGTACGACAAACATCGATTGATCAGTGTTGACCGCGTCCCTCTATGTAGCGCAACTTTGCGGGCTCGATTTTAAGCTGTTTCACCTGGTTAGCACAGCCCAGGTCCGTTGAGTTTAGTTCTAATTGTCGGGGCACAAATATAACTCGCGGGGAATTCGCGCGTGTGTATATATATCGCGAGATTCTGACAAACATCGTTAGATTCCACGTTAATTGACGTGTATACGTGGCACGCGTGTGCACGCGTGTTGCGTTACAGCTCCGCGCGGCGTTATGGTCAATTATATACCCCGCGGAGACAAAACGGCGCTAACGGATTTCGTCTATTATACACCCGGTGTTGTTCGAATTTTCGGTGGCGTTCGTAAATTGAAATTACCTGTTGAGTTGAAACGAACTGAATTTACAGGGAGTCCGTCTCGACTCGAAAGATTTACGTTCTCACGGTTAATTTTAGCAATTGAAAGAGAAACGTCCATCGATCTGATGGACTGAGTGCCATTCTCGATACATTTTTCGTTCACTTTTGGGCCTCGTTTCGTTCTATATATCTTGCACGTCGAATTACAGCGAGAAAAAGTAATAAAGATTTCTTTCATTCGTTAAAAATAACGATTTTATGTATTATTCTAAATGCATAAAAATTCAAAGGTCTAGTAACAAAGTAATTGAAACATCTTATAACTCTCCATCACGGTACACTCGTCGATTAATAAAGAAATTTATCAGTTCCATAGAGTCTAATTGCAACTGTGTTGATTAAAATTAATTTAGAAACAAATTTGACAGTTATAATAATAAAACAATGAAATAATAGTAAAGTTTAGTGATAGTAGTGTTAGCGCGCTCTCGTTGGCGTGACGAGATTTTGTTGGATGAGTTAGTGGACTGTATTTTTTTGTTTTGACGCGCTAGTGTCAAGGTGGGGCGTTAGCCCTCGTTATTAGTTTGTCAGAGGTGATCGTGATTGCTTGGAATCCTCGCTGGATTCGGATTCGCGTATTGATAAGGCTCGTTGGATTGACACTTGTTAGCTCTTCGAAGGTTCAGACGCTTCTTTTGTCCTGGAGCCGAGGAACGTGTATAAATCATCTAGGCCCCCCTATTCTAAGATAGTCACGTGGCTCGAAATGGAACAAAGGATCGCGTGTGGTGTCGTACGACGTGCCCATATTTGGACACGAAGAGACAGTTATGCTTAGTCCTTTGTTTCTCTATTTCGGGCCACGAAGTCGCTGGGCAAAAACCTTTGTGCATGACACAACGCCGGTTCCGGAAAGTTCCTCACGCCGTGACCCAGGTAGAGGGGGTCGGAGGCGGAAAGATGGAACTCTCGCGAACAAGTATTGTTAGTTTTAATCGACATTAGTCAGTTACAGTAATTACGAGCATTTAGTAAAAATATTTCAGCGGTTAGCACACACGGATTCGTTGTACGATGTTTAAATTTTATTAATTCAATTACAAGAGCCAAAGCTAATTCGACAAAATTCATAAATTTCACATCTCCCAATTACGGTCATACAATTGAATAAAAACGTCTACGTAGCTCGCAACCAGAATTAATTACACCGACCGAAATTAATGAAAACATCACAAATTCCACATACGGCAATTACAGTTGTAATTGCCAGACTGCGGATTTTTTATTTTTACTTTTAAACACTTAGAAACATAATTGAAATTAGTTTGTACGTAATATATTAAATTATGCAGTGGAGATATAATTAAGTTTGTTTCTTCTATTAAATATTATAATGAATACACTCTATTCTGTACAGTAAAATTTTAAAATTTTTAAATTCTTTACTAAAATTTCTGAATTCCACAATTCGAATAATCTGGTAATTTAAAACAACTTTAATAATCAAAAAATTAAGAAATTAAAAAGAAAAATTCAAAAGCGTTCCGCGAAACGCACCTGCCAATTGAGCGATCGAGTTGCTCGTATCTAATTTTCACTAAAATCAATAAAGATATTTGAGCGATTGACTCTCCTTTTATATTAGAAAAAGAATTCGCAATTAAAATTAATTATTAAAGTCAAATTAACAATTGGAAGCAAAACTACGAATTTCTATGGTAAACTAGTGTATTAAAATTAGTACATTAGTATATGAAAGTTAGTACATTAAAAAAAATGACTGATTTAAAATTACTTACAAAATTATTATACCACACGAGATCAAGCACTCGGTTAACAATCGTACCAATAGTTTTCTGATTTCTCAAAATTTCTCCGCTTCTCTTGAAACACTGACCGATCAAAATTAGTATCCGAGGACTAATCCAAACTTTTCCAGCTCTCCAAATTCCCAATTTCTTGATTCAGGGAAGAAACCGATGAAAAAGTGTTCGCAATTGTCCGGGGAAACGCGACCACTAATTAAACACTTCGACCACACGTCTCGCATCCAATTTCCGGACTCGATCACTTTCACACCCCGCGAGAACTCCATCGATACCGTCCCCCTCCCCAAGCCTCTTCCCGCGCCATCGATAGCACACTCCCATTCTTCGACAGCCGGCCACAAACACGGACCATCGACTACTAACCTGAAACTAACGCACGTTAGTCTCGGCCAGCGGGATCGACCTCTAATACCGAAGACAGAACTGGCACGGGATTACGTAAACCGGAAGTGGACGATGAACGACTGCCTGATCGACCGTCGATCGAATCAACTGGTGAACGCTTCCTCGAATCGCTTCTATTCGTTCAGCAGCTTCTGCTCGCAAAGCTTGCAACGCGTTTAACGATCGCAGGAAAGATCCGAAAGCCCGTCGACGATCGCTCGGTCTCTTGCGTAAATTATGTAACGACGCGACTCAAGGTCGTTGCGGGGAAATAGCGAGCTTCTGACGCGATCAATCGGGCTTCAACTTGACCGGGTTGTCGCGAAATTGCCTCTAGGTCGTCGTCGAATTGAGGACGGCTCTCTCGTCGTCCGAGGGGAAATCAAGCGGGACCGGAAGTGCATGTACGAGAGAGTCAACCTTGGTTGCAAGGCTGATCATTTTTCGGGGATATTCCTGGACGTTCGAACGTTGAATTTTTGTTCGCATTTCGATCGACGATGATTTCTTGTTCTCGTAGAATTTGATTTGGTTTTCGATGGAATTTATGTTCAATTCGTGTAACACGGATAAACTTATAGTCGATAATTGGAAGTTTGGTGAGGACGATACGTTGCGATACGTCGGTCAATACGTTCTTGGTTTGCTACGGTTAGGGTTATTAAACTTTTAGATTTTTGGCGTTTAACGTGTGTTTTTCGAAAGAACCGTGGCATTTTCATCACAGAGAACGTACCTTGAAAAAAATTTGACGATTTTAGAGTGTAATAATGCGCAAAGAACGCGAGGAATTTTAATATTTTCAGAGCAGTCTTTTTTAATGAATTTTAAAAGTTCAGTAGGAAGGGTTGGCTGAGAAATTGGATGGATAGTTAGCCACGGGAACATGAAAGTTCCCGTACTCGGTTTCAGTTCATCACTCAGCGATGGGAAATTTATGAAAAATTCTTCCGTTTTCAATTTTACGTTCTTTTAAAGAATTTCAGAAGCGTAACGCGTAACGGAGAAATACACGAAGAATTTTGGGATTTTAAAATATTACAACGTGCTTCTAAAGAAATTTTGTTCGGCGTGTTTGACTTTAAAAATAAATCGAACGCGTTGAACTTCAACTTCAATTTCAGACTCGAGGGATTTTTAATATACGTTTCTACGAGTTCATTCGAAGAGTTAGTTTCGAAAAACAGCGGGGCGCATAAATTAACGAAGTAAACAAATAATTTAAACAATTCCAATTAAATAAGTTCACTACGGTCACATTTTCCCCTTTATAATAAAAAGTTACAAGTCATAAAAAATATTATTAAAATTTTTTTATCAGAAGTTGGTTCAACGTAGCTCCACGACAAAAGTCGTAGTTTTTAATTGGGGTATAAAAATGAACTGTAAAAAGCAAACAGGCGGAACAATTCACTGAATTTTATATTCTACTTTATGCCCGGCAACAATAATAGGATTGAAATGCTTATTAACTGGACGTCAAGAATATTAAACAGGGGAAATCATTCCTCGAAACTTCATTATGCTCAGCAATTCAATCAACATATCTAATTAATTTCACAGCCAAATATTTTCTCATTTATCGTGTTCACTACAACCTATTTATACCTACATTGCACGCTCGTGAATGCATTCAAACGCTAGCTAGAGGAAAATACTTATTGAGTACATTACGTGTATAATATTATGAAATTTCATTAACGTTGCAATGTACGAGACTGTTGTGGACAAGATTGATCTTTCGACTTGACTTTTAAATGCGTGTAGAAGTTTCAGTGTATTTGGTGTAGTTAACATATGTTAACTAAAAAATTAATAAACAGGCATCGTACATGTATATTAATAAATTAATGATAGAAATAATTATTTCAAGCATAACGAGTACATGAAAAAAATGTAAAAACACTGCACTTGTACCCCAGTACGATTCGTCTCACTGAAAGGCCCAGAAGCAACTGGTCTGACTTTTTTGCCATAAAATTTTATTGACATGCAAACATTTGAATCGATAGAAGACAAATTACAGGCGCGATCGCTCAGTACTAGACAACGCCACTCCTACTCGAGGTCTATCCCACGCCCCCTCGCGAATCACGTGACCTAAATCAACCAATCGCTAATTTTCGTTGCATTTCAAGAGGCCCGATTTTCTGGTTACCCCCGCTAAAATCACTTTCAGTGATAAAATCTCATCCTTTTCGAAGATGACGCAACGTCACATGACATAATGCAAAGTGAAGATATTTTTCCCTCGAAAATTGTAAAAATTCAAACGCGTGCAAAAACATTGGAAAATTCTTTTCGCGACTGAATCCGCTAGAGCCCTCGAAACATGTTGTACAAAATTTACAATTTCTTTTTTAACCATTTTATGGAATCTGGAACGAACGTTAGGATTTCTCGAATTTTTGTTGTTTGATCCTGATATTTAAATGCCGACAAAGAAAATCGTTCAAGTTTTAATGGTTCGTTGCAAGAGGTAAGACGTTCCCGTCTTCGAAATTATGATGAGACGCGGTGTCTCGATCGTTCAACTTTAGAAAAAAACGAAGCAAGCGAAAGCACACGTCTTTTCCGTACAAAAGAAGCCCAGAAAGACGTTTCTGCGCGCAGCTATTTACACAACGTCATTTATCTCGCTATTTTTCCAACTTCCAGCCCGGTCGAATGTTTGATTTGTAAATATTTGTCGCGCAAATATCGCGTCCGTTAATATATCTCGTGGCGCTCGTCCCGTCGAAAATAGCAGTTTTCCAACTGTCGAGAGCTATAAATCACTGGCCAATAAACCTAAGTCTGGCTAGATAGCCGAGCCTCGACGATCGGACCATTTATTACACCGGAGGATTATAGCCTCGGTGACTGTGGACGGAGGAAAATCAAAAGCTCCGGCTGCATTGCGAATACACAGTTCGACACGGTCGAAACTTTCGTTCCTGCGTGTAATGAAAAAATAAAACCAATGAAAAGGCTGAGCAAGCAGTTTCCATTAAACAGAGGTCAGTTAATTAGAACCAAAGTTCTCTCAACGTTGAATCAGTTAATATTCGTAGATTCGTTCGAGATTGTTAATATCAGATGCCAGTAGATTCTTTCCAGATTCAGAATATTTCAAGAAGATATGTGACGTATATTAAAAAGAAAAGAATTATTTAATTATTTTATTTAAGAAAAGTATCATTTCTCGTCACAAACTGATGAAAAAAAATTAGTGACTACTAGTGACTTTATAACTTCACCTGTCGTTGCAGCGTTAATTTATACGACACTATAACAATATACGTCCGATAAAAATAACTACTGAAAATTACACGACTATCATGACAACTTATCATTGATTTAAACAACGTTAAAACAACGTCACCAGTTAACATTGACCACTGAAAATCATATTCATTAATTATTGAAAATCACACGACGTTACGCCAACATCGCCATCAGACACAAACTAACGAAAGAATCAGCTTATCATTAATTCAAACAATGCTAGAACAACGCTTGTTAACCACTGGAAATCATATTCATTAATTATTGAAAACCACACCAAGTTATACCGTGTCATCAGTTACAAACTACGGAAAGGAAGAAATTACACGGCGTTACACCAAACAGTATTAATTTACATGACGCTGCAACAACGTCACTGAAGATCATTAATTTTCGCGGTGCACACACCAGGTCAGTCACATCAGGAATTATGTCAATAATTGACAATTTCTGACAAAGAGTTTGACAACAGTGGTCTCGTTAATTTTTAATTAAAAGGGGGACCTCGACACGTTGCGTCGCATCGTGCGATTTTAAGCAGCACATTAATAAATGGGATCTCACGTCGCGGCACGATCGCAAAAAGTACAGATGGGTGAAACGTGTGCGCGCGTAGACGAGCCTGCGGGCTTTCTCGCTCAACCGAGCCACGCCTGGAGGATCCACGCGCGTCTGTAAATCGTGATTGTGCGGGATTAGAGCGACATTACGTTTATTAAATTATTCCGACTCGGTTGTAATCAAGGGAAGGCCGCGTCCCACGCCGCGAAACATTGTTTCATCAAAGTAATGAAAGGTTTAATGAATATTTCAAAGCGGCGGACCCTGTCCCGTGTTTCAGTTTCCACGACACCGCCGCCGCCGCCGCCGCCGCCGCCACGGGTTATATTCTTCCGCGGATTACTTCCGCTCGTTTATCTTTAAATTGAATTTTATTTCTTTCGGATAGGCGAGGCCTCTTCGTTTCGACGAGTGGTTTGCCCCAGATTCGTCGAATATCAATTTCGTTGCTTCGTTTCGAAATTCCCGCTTCGATATTCTTAGATAAATTGTAGCAACGTATTGTGATATAATATTATAGTATTCAATTTCAATGTAACAATTAATAGAATTGCACATTCAATCTAACACTATGATGCGATTTGTACAATTGTACTATAAATGTATACTATTATACAATTAATATCAATATAATTGTATTGTATAATTGTATAAATATATTGCTTGAACGCCTATTGTGCTATTTTAATACTTTACGCCGTTCAAACAGCATACTTTTTTCGTTATTTCGACGTGAAATTGATTCTTGGTATTATTTATTGTTGCATACATACAATAAGTAGATACGTTAGATCATGTTTGTTGTTGTAAAATATTTTGAAACTTTTTCCAACACCGTAGTGAAATACGACTGTTACGATTATATTGATCAAGTTTGAAATAAATCTAAATATGTACATGTATATATGTAACTTTACAAAGTGACCACTTGCGCTGACAACTGATTGCGGACCATAACGAGTGACCAAACTATATACGATAATTCGTCGCCTTCTTTTTGAACTCGTCGGTACATCACTGGATAGAAATCATTGAGAAGTAATAAATTTATTATTTGTTTTGCCTGGGTCATACTTAAAACAGAAAATATTGCGACAAAAAATTCTCGACGTGTGTGACACATCGTTCCAGCGCAAGAGGTTAATGTATATAATGTCATATATATTTTGAAAGTGCTTCAACAGTCATAAACTGTTGTAGATAATAAGCTTTGATATTCAGTAAAAGCATCGATAACATTTATTGTATGCTTAGAATGTTTATTATTATCATATGCAAGCATTTTATCGCAATAAATTGTCTCGTAGCTTCCACGTATATTTCCAGATTAATCTTAAATTTTAGCAATATATACAATGTTACATGCAAGACTCTTATTGCAATAACTCTTCTACCTACGTATGTTTCCAGATTAATTTTAAATTTCATCAATGTAATTACGCATAACAGTCGCCTCTGGTACTAACAAAATTTCCAAATATTTTACACAACACGTACAATATTATGCAATACTCGAAAGTTTTTTCTACGATAGCTCTGCTTCATCTTTCAAAAATAGAAATCGCAACAGCCACGCGGAAGCCACGACACCGTATTACGAGTGGAATTTCATCGTCCATTGAGTAGAGAACTTTCCGAAAAGCGAGACGCGAAGGCTCGTTCGAGCGTAATTGCGTCGCGGGCAAGCCGCGCGTGTTTCTCCAGAAATTTTTCGCGGCGGCCAGCGACTTCCTCGCGGCAGTTAAGATGACAGATCGAACAGGGAATCGGGTTTTCCCCCGGTGTGCAACGGGCGAGCCAGAAAACAAGTAGAGTGGAAAGCGGGCGGCAATTGCAGCCGTGCCACCCCTTCCGGTCGTGATTTAATGCAACGCGACTGGCAACGATCTTACCCCGGCCGAAAAGTCGTTCGATCCCAGGGGAAGAACCTTCTACCGTCGATTGCGACTCGAGAGAACCTGGGAACTCGGACGATGAATTATTCCGTCGTCAACTTTCGTTCGTTCTACTTCGTAATCGCTCGTAATCGCACGAATAACTAGACGTTAGAACCACCGGAATGGTCAAAGTGATCGCTCACTTCTTTCTTTTTTTTTTTTCTTACAAAGTTCTTGATCATTCATTTGTTTTAGAAATTTTTTAAATTTTTTCACTTCGATGGGTGGATTTTTAGGGATGTAGTGAGCGAGTTCTTGCAAAATAAAATAAAATCGAATAAAAGCTTTCGTGTCTTTTCCTTTTCTCATCCCTCAAATAATTGTGTTAATTTCGTAGGTATTATAGACTGGTTTAGGCGTGTTAAGAATATTTCGTCTTTCGTATTATTCTTTGACGTAGAGATTTTATAGTTTTTTGGAACACTGAAAGAATTTGTTGAACTAGGACTGGTGATAGTTTTAATTGGAAGTTTATACTTGACAAGAAGTTCTAAGGAGATTGAAAATTACACTGCAAAAGAAAGTGACGAGGGAGAGAATTGCAACATATGATTATGAGAAGAACTGTTTCGATCGAGGAACATTTGAGTAATTTAGAAATTTGGAGAAGCGAAGTATTTTCAAAGAGTTCAAAATTCAGTAAATCTTTGTAAAATTAACGGAGATTGTGACGCAATATCGCAGGAAAATTTAACGAAAGATACAATAGAATTTTAATTAATATATTTATTTTTTAGTTATATTTAAATTCTAAGAACTGAATAAGTTTTGGGTGCGTATTTTATAAAATTCAAAAATTCAGAGATTTGGTATAATTAATTAAAAATTTATGATATATTTGGGAAAAATTTCAAAACCGATCCAAATTAAAAAGATATATATATATGTGTGTGTGTATGTTTGTGTGTGTGTGTGTGTGTACTCATTATTATTATTACAGATAATACATTGTTAAAGTACTGAATTACACAGTCTAATTTCCATTTCACGTGCGTTAAGTACGTTATAACGAAAGCAGAATTTTCAGCATCCCTGTGGCTGTACTCGAAGACCCTAATGCTACACCACAAACCACTTCGACCTTCCACTTACTCCCACGCCGCGTCCTGGGATACACGAATTTACGACGGTTTTATGTTATACTTTCCATTCACTATGCTTATTCATCAAGGATTAAAGCGAGATTTTTTTCAGCTCTCAGGCCACGCCCTGCACATTATTCACAATAATTCCCCGGCTTGCACGTTGCACACGCCCTGTGCAACCCCAATGAAACGAAAGTTCTCTCTCGACACAGAGAGCTTTGACTAAAAATTTCTCAGTTTGAAACAAGTTTACGTTTGCTCCGATCAGGGCAAATTTAATCTGTCCCTACCCTCCGAATTCAATTTCGTATCAACCTATATACTTTTATATTTTTAATCATTTCGATCTAAGAAATTTCCAATTTCAACCTTCCAGTTTTATTTTTACATTCTTCCAACTCTGCTTCTCCTTCTTTCTCTCCTTTCTCCTTTTTTCTTTTTTCTATCGAAAGGAACTGTGCGCGCGTTTCTCGAACAGAAATTAATTGGAAAGTTTCGCGATCGATCGTCGGAGGAGGCGCGACGCCTCTTGTCGCGTTCACCCAATTTTCCCCGTGGCATTACGTCACGAAATAAGGGAAACAGGGGACCGTTTACTCAACTGGTACGATCGTCCAAACGGTAATGGACCCGGCCAGCGAGACACAGAACCACTCGTTAACTTTCGAACGTTTTATCGCGAATATATACCGCGTCCCCTACCCGCCCATCCACCCCCTGCGCCAACTTTCCAGCGCCACGTAACTCTGCGACGGTTTCAAAGCTCTTCACGACCTCGTACGTAACGTATAGCCACATCGAAACTTGATCCTACGTCCTCTAACTAGTTTTACGTTGCGATTTTTCCTTGTAACTAACTGGTCACTTTGGCTTTCTCGTTTTACGTTGAGACGTAATCAGACTGTCGCGTAAATTCGTCGAGAAACTCGATATTTTATTTTTTAAATAGCTTTACGTTGCATATTTCTTTTTATGTAATTAATTGTTCAGGTAGTTATGAAGTTTCTTATTTTACGTTGAAGCCTTGTGTCGTTGATTATTTGGATGTAGCGTGCGTATATTAAGCTCGCCTTGATCCTCAAAGTAGTTTTATATTACGATTTCTCCATGTAATTAATTGCTCAGTTTCGTTTTTTTATTTTACGTTGAAGTACGTTGTTGGTCATTTAGGCGTAGCACACACATTCGTCTTGAAACGATATTTTGTTTTCCAAATAATTTTATGTTACGATTTTTTCGTGTGTTTTATCTTGAAACTTACTATTTAGAAATTATTTATATATATATCTTGAAACTCCATCTTCCAAGCAGTTTCATGTTACGATTTTTGCACGTATAATAATTAACTGTATTTGTCTTGAAACTTGATCCTTCAAGTAATTTTATGTTATGATTGTTCCATGTAATTAATTCAGTTTCTTTTTTTTTATCTTATGTTTTATGTCGTTTTATGTCAGATTACTTTGTTTCGATTTTACGTTGATCTACGTTGGTTCTATTATTTAGATATATTCATCTTGAAACTTGGCTCTTCGTCCTTCTAGTGGTTCCGTGTTGCGGTTCTTTATTTATAAAACTAAATCTCCAGTTTTATTTCTTATTTTATATTGAAGCACATCGCTCATTATTTAAACACATCCGTGTCACAGATTTTAGTTTTAACTAACCACTCAATTTTTTTCGTCATTTTATTTTAAAGTTTTGCCTGTGCATATACACACACACACACACATATATATATATATATATATTTATCTCGAAACACGATTCTTGTTTATCGAAGCTCCATTCTCGTTTCTGCACGCACACGTGCATATTTACCTCGAAGCTCCATGTTTTTCTCTTATTTGACACCAAAGTGTGTCACTGATTGTTTCGCTTCACGTTGAGATGTCTATTAATTATACATCTGGCGTTAATTAAATATACGTGCAAAACTTCTACGACAAACAGTACTTTCGCGAGCCACTGCGAACAATCACCAGAGAACAATCCGAATTCCCTTTAATTCACTCTTAAACAGAGGATCGCCGTGTGCGAACGTGCAATCCTCGCGAGCGCTGCAATTGCCAAACGAAACAACGGAATCCCCCGATACGCGAATTACGCCAGCCTCTCCTCCTCCGTGCACTTTTCCTCCCCTGCGGTGCCCTCCCGTGCACCTACGTACAACCCAACGACCGCATAAATCCGTTGTGCTCGATTCTTCTCGTTACATTAACGCGACTCGTGGAACACGAGTTGCGCGACCGACTCGTAAATAAATAAAGGGAGGATGCGCAGTCCCTTTTTCCGGGTATTAAAAATGCACTTTACCCGATGAATCTTCCGGAAATCCTCGTGCAAACTCTTAAAGCACACGTACGTACGTGTGTAGCACGCGTTCGTGCGAGACACATGAACATACGCATGGACAGGGTTCGCGCGCGAGAAGGGTTGTGCACCCGGTGCACGCAACTACCGTTTGAACGTTAGGCAAACAAATCCAGCCAGACACCGATCCCGTAAACGTTCTGAGAAAACATTGATGCAGTGCTGCAAACTTCTCGGTGGAATTCCCTCTGGCTGGGTGGGAACAACGCCGCAAACATGTAAATCACGCGGCGATGCTTTTACAGAGGGTGGCAGAATTTTTCTGCGTTTTTTCTTTTTTTTCCGTTTTGTTGTTGTTTTCTTTTTTCTTCTTCTTCTTCTTCTTATTTTTATTTTCGGTGGTGGTGGGTGGAAGGAATTTTCGGAGGTAGAGCAAAGCCTGCTCGAGGTACGGTGACCTGGATCCTTCTTCTAGGCGAGATAGACTCAGTCAGTGGGGATATTTCAGGGATTTGATATTTTTGATTCTGGAGGAAATTTGTCTGGATTCTTCTTTTCGGGTAGAGCGGTTTTTCTTTTTGAAGAGTCTTTTAAGGCCGAGGCGATGAAAATTCGGAGGTGGAAATATCTTCCATCTGGGATCTGACATTCGGGCCTTCGTTAAAAGAATTTCGCGTCGAGATAGTGACTTGGATTCTTCGGAGAAATTTAATGGAAATGTTTTGGAAATGTAATACTTTCTTCTTCCCTTGGACGCTGAAGGAATTTTTTGGAGGTAGAGCAAAAGCTAATGCAGCAACTTGCGTTCTTTTGGGACGAGAAATTCAACGGAGGTACCTTAAAAATTTAATAGATCTCTCTCCCCTTTGGGATCGAAGGGATTTCCGGAGAACGTTCGATCTATTCTCTGTTTAGTTTATCCTTCAATTTCGTAAAATTACAGACTTCAAATAACGAAAAAGAACGACGAACGAATTCCCAGAATATTACTCTTAATATTTTCATTTCAATTTCCTTAACGTTGCAGTGTTTAAAAAATTTGACAACTGCACGACTTGTACCACAGTACGATTCGTCTCACTGAAAGGCACAGAAGCAACTGTTGTGACTAGGAAATGTTGTAAAATTTTATTGATATGCAAACATTTGAAAACAAATTACAGGCGCCACTCCTACTCGAAGTCTATCCCCGCCCTTTCACGAATCACGTGACCCAAATCAACCAATCGCTAATTTTCGTTGCATCAGCGTTGCCCCTGAAGAGGTCCGATTTTCTGGATTACCCCCGCTAAAATCACTTTCAGTGATAAAAAAAAAAAAAAAAAAAAGAGAATTGCGAAACATTTCCTTTACGCAACGTTAATCTCCAATGGGTTAAGATCGAGCAAGAGTGAAGGACAGAATAGCCCGGATTCTTTTGCGGTAAGATTTAGTAGAAATATCTTGAGAATTTAATCCTTTTGTTTGGACTCCTCGTTTTTGGCCGGTGGAATGTTCAAAGGGTATTTACGTCTCGAAGGAGAGCGGGGTCGTTGCGCAGTGATCTAAATTCTTTCGCGAAGGGATCATTCCCGGAGAAATTTGTTTTTTTTTTCTTTCTTCCATTGTTTTTCTTCTCGAAAAATTATGCTCCAAGGAATGGAGGAATTGAAGGAATTCGTCCGAGGATGCTCGAAGGGCAGATTCGACGACACAGTGACCTAGATTCTTTGTCAAGAATTTATCGGAAATCTTTTTTCGGCCGGGAATGTTTCAAATTGCCTTGGAAATGAAAAGGAGGAGCGACACGGAGACCAGTATCGGCGGTGGAAAATCTTGCGAGAGGAGGAGAGGAGAGGAAATAACGGACCCGCGGAGGAACATCTTTTGAATACCTTTGGAAATAGAGTTTAAAAGTAGAAGGGAGAAAAAAGAGCGAATGAAAGTTACAGAGAGCAACAATTGACATTGTAACGGAAAGCTAGCGAAGGCAGAAAAATTGCTTTGTGACAAAAGTAAAATGGACTTTCCTTTTTTTTTTGTTTGTCCCTCGCGAAAAGATTTTTCGAAAAAAAAGAAATTGCTGCGAGCTTCTCAACAAGGATCGCTGAATTTCATTTCCTCGCGGACGATTTTTCGGGGAGGGAGGCTCCGAGAGTTTAATAACGAGAACGAAGTGCGAGTTTGCTTTCGTTTTCTGTTACAGAAACGGTATATTGTGGGAAAATTGAAATCTCCGAAGCGCACGAACCTGCAGGTTAGTGTAATCCGCAAGTGTATTTTGTAACTTCGCATCTGACATACCTGGCAAATAATCGAAAAAAAATAGTATCGTTAGAAATAAATAATCCGTATATCGTATACCGTTAAACGAATAAATAACAAATAGATTGGTCGATGAACGTGTCCATCCGAAGAAAAATACAAAAGTTTTTTCTCACCTATTTCTTTTTCTTTTTTCTTTTTAATAAAACATCAAAATATAAGAAGAAACTAAATGTTTCATTTAAGAAAGCAAAGGTTACCCTCTCGAAACAAAGTAAGTTTCAATTTTTTTGAGATACATTTCTTTCCTCTAACGAATAGTTTAGGAGATAATTGCGCGGGACGCTTTGAACGGGACACCCTGTATAAGGCCTGTGTATGTCTCATTATGCCAAATTACAATTGTTCCTTGCGTTCAGCCTCTGAAAAGTCGTTCGTTCGGCGTTGAATTCCAATTTCAACGACCGGAACGACAGATTCTTCCGAATATTAATCTCCGCGTCCCGACTGAAATTAGGATGATGCTGTGCCGTGTGTTATCGCGTAGCTAGTATCAACCATTCAGCGGCTTAGATCCGGGACTAGTGGCCCGATTCAATCCAAAGTTTCAATGAGTTGCGGCTTTTGATTAAGAACTCGGGAAAGGGTAAAAGAGAAGGAGGGAGAGAGAGAGAGAGAGAGAGATGCTGCTCAATTTCAGCTATTCCGCGACCATTGTCTGACCAGGATACAAAAATTAATAAAACATAGTCTACACTCGTGAACAATTAATTAATTTAAAGTACGAGAATTATTTTATAATAATAATTTTAAGAGAAAATAAAAATTTTTTCTGGAGTGTTTGTTCGCACAATTTCGGTAGTGATGTATTAGAGACACGCGTGTAAATTATATTTATGGTACATCTATGGTAGATTTAACTTTAGCTGTTAATAATTACTAATTAATTATAAGCGTGAGAATTTTTTTATAGTTTTTTGAAGCGTAGAATTTTCTTTGGAGTGTTTGAACGAATTTGTTTGTACAATTTCGGTAGTGACGTATTGGAGACACGCGTGTAAATTATATTTTATGATATACTTTGGTATATTTGACTTTATTCGATTTTCTCGAAATGCTATCGAATAAATTAATAATTTCAAAATATACAATTCCGTCAACTTGATATTAATTCGTGAATCGGTTGATCCTTGAAATCTTTCACTGTCGAGTATGTATAATTTAAAATACAAAAAAAACCAAATTTTTAAATCTCTAAAATTTCTTCTTCTTAAAGACAGTATATTTTTCAAGTATGTCAAGAAAATCTGTTTATTCAAATATTCTTACACACTCCAATCATACCCAAGTCCACAAAACCGAACGTAAAGCACATTCTCGTTGGTCCTCGCCGAAAAGTATGATCCTTCAATCCCTCTACCATTTCAGATCTACAATTTTAGTGTATCTTCGACATTAAGATGTCACAGCATCAAATTCGACTCAACAACAAACTTCAGCTTGATCGTTTAAATTTCTTGCTGGAAATGGCCACGTCTATTATCCGAAAATAAACTAGAAGGGGACTATCTGCCCGATGCAAACCAGTTCCATCAACCGAAATCCATGGAAACAACGCCATTTGCACGGCACTCGACACATAAGTACACCGACACAGACTCTGTTCTACGGGACGCAACAACGCGATTACAATAAATCGAATCGTTCTCGAACACGCGATTCCAACGAATTCAATTCCCCATCGACCTCGGTTACACGTACTGCACGGCGAGGCATAACCTCGCAGGCACAGCCAGCCACCATTACGGTCCCCCGTTAATCCCATTATCTCGCCTTCGCCGCGAATATTCCGGGCGCATCCTTGACGAACGTCGTTAGCATGCAAATATCGCGCGATTCCCTCCGTTTTGCGTCTTTTCGCGTCGTTTCGCGCCGTCGAAACATTGACCCCGTCAATGTCCGAGCCGCAGAAACGATCCGCACTTGATTCAATCAAATCATCATCGAATCGTTAACAACATTGATATTCGGACATTAAATGTTCGAGCTGTTACATAAATTTCGTGAAAATTATATGACCATGAACCCCAAGTGGGCTTGTTTTAAAAAAATCTATTTTTGAAATCGTTTATTTTGTTCTAAGATGTCTTATACTCTTCCTTCTCGAGATCCGAGCGCGATCGCTCAGTTCCAGACAACGCCACTCCTACTCGAGGTCTGCCCCACGCCTCCTCGCGAATCACGTGACCCAAATCAACCAGTCGCTAATTTTCGTTGCATCAACGTTGCACCTGAAGAGGCCCGATTTTCTGGGTTACCCCCGCTAAAGTCACTTTCAGTGATAAAATACCCGAAGAAACGAAACGCGACGAAGAAATGAACAAAAATTACTTGCACTCTTGTGAACTGCAATCAAAATATCTACACAAAAGTCACGGAAATACCAAATAAATCACTCCCTTCAAATTATAATAAATCGTGAACTACCGCTGTGAACTCAGCTTAAAATTAACTATCGCTGACGCCTTAACAAACAGAACCAGTGACAGAGTGGAAACGCTGACCCATAGATTAAGCGGGCACCGAGTGAATTACAAATCTGTCAAGGGGGTTGGCGAGGGAGACGCGCGTAATTCACGACAGCCGCCGCGCGCGAACTTTCCACGATCGCTTAGAAAGTGGTTGCAAGGTTGATGGAATTGTCTAATTGCGCGGCGTGGAAGTTTCGCCTGGTTTGGACTGCAGCGTGGAAAAATGAGTGGATTGTTGCACTGGTCGGTCTGAGGCGGGACCAAGTTGCACGCGTGGAACACGCTGCAAGCCGCTGGAGAGTAGAATTTGAAAGTTGCTCACGCTAGAAACCGACGTTCGTACCAAGACATCGGTCTCTGTGATGGAATTTCGTGAACTGGTTAGTTTATTCGTCGTGAGAGATTTTCGAGAATCTTCCTTATCCGAAATTTTTATTCATCACCTTGTCTTGTAACATCGAGCTTGCGGACTTTCGACACGAAAGACGGTGAAATTTTAAATTTCAATCGAAGAAGATCGAAGAAGAATTATTTTCCAAATATTTTATATATTTCTTGTAATTTATTTGTTTATTTATTTATTTATTTTTTCAATTGCTTTCGTAAAAAGATACATTCGAATATATTTGAAACACTGCGAACGAGCTTATTACGACTCTGTGGAATTTGATTTATCAATTGTTGCTAATTCTCTCTGCAATTTGTAATATATCTATACATAATTGCAGTATACTGTGGGAGTTATAGTTACTTAAGGGTTGGATTTATAGTGACTTCAACTTTGAAACTATCTCAATTAACTTACGATCCTATTTTGCCAGTCACCTTCAAACTTCTGTGAAGGATACCTGTGCTAATGAGACTCGTTTAAGCTGTAAGCTCGTGCAATATCAATCAATTTCAACGAGGCTCTGGTATAATACATCTGACAATAAGTATCTTGCAATTTGATACGTGTAATGAATGTTTCTTGTATAAGAAAATTTTTGATATTAATAAATTGGTTAATTAATTCGACAGTGCGTCAAAACGACCGACGAATTTAGAAAACAGTTAATTCCTTGCCAGTGAGAGTATTTCTTAACAAATAGAATAAATAAATATTCCGATATTCTTATAAGCTTGCATGAGTTTCTTTTCATTCTCTTTTATTACGAAGTTTTATTTTATTTCATACTGTGGTTCGACTTTTTAATTTTTCCATTACTTAAATTTTTTAGGTTTCACTAATTTCTTGAATTATTTTTTTATTACGTGCCTCTTTTACGTCTAAAATTCCCACGTTTTATTTCAAGCATGGCTCTAGAAAAAGCTCAACTTTTTCACTCGTTATTGGCCGTCAAAAAATATATCAAACGTATCGAAATTTCGAGAGAGATTGGCCACGTGATCTGTTTCTCGAACATTGGCCGTTAATTTAGCGATAAATTTTTCGATCTTTTCGAGGACGAATGATGCACAGCTCGGAATATAGGCGATATTTCAAAGCTGTGCAACGTGTTTCAAAAACTGGCTTGCGGCAAGTGGCTTGCTCGAGATTTAATGCACAGTGGCCAAAGTATGGCGAGAAAGATGTATACCAGGAAACTTTGGAAATTTAAAGTTCTTCTTTTTTAATATCGGGCTACGTTGGCCGAAGGAATCTTTTAAAAATTCACCGTTTACGTAACCCAGTGTCTGTTACGTAAATACGACTAATTAATTCGTTCAAACATTGCCCAGCTGTAACAGTTCGTGTAATCGTTACGTGTAAAATTACTGATAACGTATTAACATTTTTTCAATCATTGAAAGATTGAGATATCATTGAATATATTAAAAAAGAAGATTCAAGAAAATTAGAACGTTCGATTAATTTCTTCTTTCTAATTCTATTTCAACTTCTTTATTCTTTATCTTAAACTTTGAATTATTTTAATACTATCGAATTAAATTCTTAATAGATCAAATATGCCTAAATATTTCAGTCCCATTTTTTTTTCATTAACATTTTTTTTAACCATTTTTAAGTAAATAATAATAAACACACAAATTTTAATATATTCTTCTAATATTTTTAAACAGAAGTTACATCCATAAATGGTGTATTATGGATTCCTTCTTTCCAGTCTTATATTCCAGCATCATAATTCTACTTTTAATTACCCTAGTTTTGTCAATCTTTGTTACTCGTTACTATTTATCTTACTTCTTTCTCTCATTAATTACTATTGATTCTACTCTTTATAATTATAACATAGAAATTGCTTCTTCTCAATTAGTTTTATAGTTATATTTTTTATATTATTATATTACAGTTATATTTTTCTAATATTTCGATCATTTCATTTTTACAATTATAATAATTCTATAATAATTTGATTATCTTACCTTTACAGTTACAATTCTACGTTTGATCATTCCATGTTTATTAATCTTTGTCATTACACCTACGATCTGTTCAATTTTTATAATTCTTGCGTTTGTCTTCGCATTCCTCCTCGTTAATAAAAAGATCGTTGTAATTTTACAATAAATTATTTCACCATTCACCAATTTCCACAAATCAGCACCTCTCGCGCTCTAATCTTCTCTCGCCAATTGAATTCCAAAAGCAACCCCTGCTCTGACCACCAGTTGGCAAAAATCTCGCCGCGGTAGGCTGGCTGGCGCCTTCTCGCGCGTTCTGCTCGTTGCTCGTTGCATGTTAACGCGGTTGAAGCGTTAAAATGGACAATCAAGAGCGGACAGACAGTGGCGGAGGACATTTCGGTCGAAGGCATTTAATGGGGGAGGGCCGCGTTCGCGGGCTAACCGCGACAGTTAGCGAAAATAATCACCGTGGCCTGGGCAGCGACGTTGCTCGGGACCAGCCTCGCCTATGGGACGACTCTTGGATCTGGCCGTTTTTAACGCAAGGCGCCGTGGCCGAAACCACGAACGTCCACGTCGTCCGCGAAAGCGCTCGAATAAAAGCGAACGCGCGGCGAGAACCTTCGCCGGTAATCGCGTGGAAAAGCTTGAATTTCACCCGTGTTAAAAATAAGGAGATCTCGGGGTGTTTTCACAAGTGGAAGATTAAACCATCCGCGAAACACGAAAGCGTTCAAACACTCACCACGGGGGAATTTTTACTGCATATATTTTATTTATTATATTTTATTAATTTTTCAATTGCGTGTTGCGACAAAACAAACATTTTGAAGTTTCGTCAAAGCTGTGACAAGAGACGACTATCATGGTTACATTGTTAAATTGTTGATTTCAAACTATTATGGATGATCGTGTTTCACTGGTATTTGAATATTGCAGACAATCTTGCAACGTAATAAATTATGCATTAGTAATGAAATAATTTATTTATCGACGATTCAGAGAGGATAACATATCGCGGTATAACTATTGAATAAACACGTTTAAAGATGAACGCACTCTTAATTTATTGTGCAATATTTTAATATATTCATATTATTAATGAATCCTGCTATCAACGCACGTTTATTCAACGAATTAAAAATCATTTTTCTCTCGATCGAAACTAGAACCCAGGTACATCCTGAGGGGGGAGGAAATAACAGTTAAAGGGTTGAGGAAAAGCAACGCCAATTAATTTCCGCAGTTTCGCGCTTCTCTTGCTAAAAAAAAAAAAAGAAAGAAAAAGAACGAGAGGAAAAAATCGTTGCACGCAGTGGATACAAAGGCCGCGAAACAGCGGTTTAATTGCCAAAGCGGGAGATTATTTCTCGAAATTCGCCCTCGTGCGAATTATCCTCCTTGAACGACTCTCTAATTACGGCTTCTTCGCGGCGTACCTTCGTCCACCTGTTCGTTCGGGGCTCGAGAAACTTTTCGACTTATCGGTACTTTCATCCTCCCTCCTCCTGCAGATTCATTGAAAACGTCAATTGGAGCTTCAACCAGTGAATACTTTTTCGTTTTTTCCTCCGTGGAAGTTCGTTTCGTTTCGTTTCGTTTTTTTTTTATACGAATTTTTAGGCATGCTGTTGGCCACCGGAGTGGCGAAATTTGAATGTGAAAGGTGTCACGAGATGAAAAAACAATAACGGCGACAGTTGATACGGGAGCGGAGAAATTGTATCGTTGCCTTCTTTTTCTGCCTTTTTCGAAATGGGTCGGTTTGATTGTTCGTGGAATTTGGTCGGTTAGCAACTGTGCGGAAGCTTCCACAACTCAATTTTCGTCTTTGTTTCTTGAAGGGGGTTGTTTGACAACAAATTTTTACAATAAATTGTAGTATTACATGTGTGACTCGAACGACGAAATTTTGATGGAAAAATTGAGAAGAATTAACTCGAATCAATCTCAAATTTTGACCAAGCGGAACATCGAAGAATTTTCAAATTCGAACAAGTTTCAGTCGTTGGCAAGAATTTCGTAAAAAAAAAAAAAATGGACAAATCTCGCGTTATGTTATTTGCATCGAAATTCACCGTTCGCCAATCAAATGCACATTATCATTTTCGAAAGTACGAAGCTGATCATTACGCAATTGTCGAGTTGTACTACTTCCACGTGCTAATATGATCGACCTCTCTTTGTCAAGCGTGAAGATTCAATACTTTATAGCCATTAATGCGAACAAGTGTTATAACAATGTTGCAATCAAGTGGTCCATTTATCGACACAAAGGCGACAATTTTATTTCGGTATGATATATATTATAGTGAACTCCACATGGTATAGTGCATCACACACATTTTCTCCATATGCTGTGATTTTCTTTCACGCGACGTGAAATAAATCTTTTACAATAAATCTCTTTTACAACAAATGATATTTATTTAAAAAATAATAATTAAAACGATCGATTTATATTTTAATTTTTTATCAGACGCGATTTCCCAAAATATACCCAATGTGGTATGGAAGAAAAATTATGAAAAATTGACGTTAAATTGTGACACCCTCTGACACCAAGCAATTTTAAAAATATTTTTATACAATAAGTTATATGTAATATATTACACATTAATTATAAGTTATATATAATATTTCCAACACTTTCGCGAGCACGTTTCTTGCCCCCCCCCCTTTTTCTGAGAATTTCGCAATAATATTCGCAAAACGATCGAATTAATTAAGCGATTGGTTCACTAACTGACGAGTCACCGGACAGAGTATCGAGTAATTTAATATCCATCGAAGTTTATTAAATTTTAATAATATCAACGAAATATGCTCGTTTCCCGTGTTTCGCGACTGGAATGTACACGGATGAAATTGATCAATTTCGCCAAACAGATAGTGCGATGATCAGTTAAACACGTAGTATCGAATTACAGTTCGTAATTATCACGTTGCGCGACGGACGTGTGAAATATTCTTTGACGAAGAAAATGTGATTTCAATACGAACTCGTTAATTAGGAAACTCACGTGTGCTTCAATTTGTTCAAAATGTTCCCCCTACTTTCAAATGAAGTGCTCGTTAAAGGACAATTCAACGATCTGCTGTTGGTGGTTAATGCAGTTCCTTCTCTGCGATTAATTTGTTTCATCGAATGCTATTTTCAAGATTAAAAATTGGACATTTTCAAGAGCATTGGAAAGTTTATGCATGTGATTGAGATTTATTAACGTAATGGATTATTGGTAATGGTTCGATATAATCACGCTGTTTGAGCGTCACTACGTTAATAAAATTTCAAGATATTTTACACAACGTGTATAACATATTCGATAAATGATTGAAAATATGTTAGCGATATACTATAATATATTTTTCAAGTGTCAATACAAGAAATGATGATATTATATCACGACAGACGATATTTTGTGAAATTTCAAACAAATATTTTAATACGACACACACGTTGCAATCTCATCTAATGCAATCGCGACGACCAAGCCTCGTCATACTCAATAAATTTCCTACAAACTAATAAATGCACGATAAAAACTATTGATAATAAAAGAAAATTGCACCGATATAAATATCACGTTAAAAAGAACATTCTCAAAAAATTGCATCAAAGATATCAATAAACATTTCCAATACAGATTGACACAAAATACTAAGTAATTTGACATTTTATACTTAATATAAAATGTCAGTTAATTCATTAGATTATCAGATAATTCGCTCCTCCGCAGCGACCGCGCAACAAACAACGTTTCAACCTCCTTATCGCGTGCGAAAGAAATGGTAGCGGGCCGCCGATGGTGAAAAGGAACGATGACATCCGCCTTAACGACGCAAAGACGAGCTTATGGAAACGACGTTAGAAGAGACGTTGAACACGGGGGCTTTAAAGCTTCCTAGCAACGATTGCACACGTTATATAGATCTTTTCCTTCCCTTCTTCTTTTTTCTCTCTCTCTCACTCTCATTCTTTTCCAGCAGAGGCCGCAGCAGAGGAGGCCGCGGTAAAAGCGCTCCTTGGCGCGACCGGTGAAAGCGCTTAAACTCGATTCTCTTCCGTCAGCAGGACGCCGGAGACGCCGGGCGTCGAGCTCGTAAACGGGCCTCGACGCGACCGTTTTCTTCGTAGACCCACCTTAGAACCGCCCTTAATGGCACTCGTAATTCCGATATTCGCTGGCTGGCTTCGCCTGTCTCGTCGATAAACGCCGCACGGGCCATCCCGGCGAACCGGAAGTGAATGGCGGTTGTACGCTGCAGAAGTATCTGAATAATTGCAAATAAAGGGAAAATCTGGGGTGTTGCGCACACACGTGACACGTGGAATTTTAAACTGTCAAAAAGAAACGCGATCGTTAAAATTTTTAACCGTTTAAATCTGCCTAGTAGAATTTGTATCTAATAATTTGGTGCAAGTATGCAAGTGTAACACAAATGTGACTGTATTTGTGGCGATTTTGTTGAAATATACGACATATTATAAATTTACACAAATACATCGTGATGTAATATATTTTACACAAATATATTGCAACAATGAAATTTTAATTTTCACGATAAATACCTGTACTCATTTCCACAAAATCTCAAATTTAGCAAATCTGGCAAACCGTTTGGCAAACTTTGGTAATTTTGCAAACCTTTGTAAATTTTGTGATATTTTCATAAACCTAACCTAAGATTTGTTCGAACTCCCCGAACCGAAAGAGAAATTTCTAACGCAGCAATTATTGCTTTTTTGAACAACTTCGAGCAAACGACAGTTATTTCGAAGCAAAACGCTCGAACACGTTCTGAAAGTTCAACGCTTCGACGCGATATCACGGGATTCCGCAGCAGACTCGGTAGGTTTATATTTCTAATGATGGAACGTAGACGCGCGTGGAATTACACGTTATCACGTGCTCGTGTTCGTTTCGTTATTAGAAATATAAACCCGCCGAACAGCACAATTACGAGACTACGATTTAGCCGGCGATTTAACTAAGAATCAAGTCGTTCGTTTGACAAACCAATTCTTCGTTGGTGTTTGTTTTAATAGTAACGAACGAACAAACGTCGATCCTTATAGGTTTCTTATAGATTTTCCATTGAAAATCGTTCGGTTGATGGCAAGAGTTTACATATGCCTGATAATACGAACGACGCGCTTTTGTCCTTTTACATTTTTGTATTTCTGTGCTTTCAATTTTAATTGCAATTCAGAGGCAACGGACGCTGCTTATTTTCGATTATTCGAACCTCGGTTTGCAGATTTGATGCGTGTCATTTAAATTGATACGAGCTCGAAAAAGCGTGGCGATCCGATATTCTAACTCGATAAAACAATGAAAAAAGAAGGGTGCATCTCTTGCTTTATACATCGTTTTTATTCTACAGAAAAAAGGAAAAAGACGATTGAACACTTGTTGTCGAACATCTGTCATTATTTACTCGTCTGAAAATTAAGAGAAAATTGAACGAAAATCTGAATTTCGTTTAATTTTAGTCGGTGCACGAAGATATTTATTTTTTTTTTATAGTTTCCCCTCTTAATCCATCTTTTCGAGCTTTTTGAGATTCTTTCAAAATGTTCTCCAGCGATTCTATCATAATTTCACTCCATGTCCATCCATAATTCAATTTCAATCAATCGTGTAATCATTTAAAGCGACGTATTGTAATATTATATTTCGTCACGAGTCACGACGAAAGGGTTCTAGATCGAATCAATTATCTTTTGCAACACGTCAACGAGAATAAATTTCGGTTTGGATTTTCTAGATCTTCCCGAATCCAAAATTCGAGATTTTCGTAAATTGCTAAAGCTGTTACACACAGATTGAATCACTATGGATCACTTTTGAGAATGTATCGGGTATTATTCATCTTTTACAATATACCGAGTGTCAGAGATGTTCTCAATTTGTAGATTAGCTAGTTTTTTTTTAATATCATTTGCAAATACACGTACGTGTTACATAAAATATCAAAAAACGTAGCAGTTATCAGGATATTCAGATTAAACCGGGATAATAACATTAACATTACAGGTAACAGAAATTTCTGCGTAAATCCCATCCTCTCAGAGAGGATAAATCCCGCTCCAGTTCAATACCTCTTGAACAAATATCTCTCGAAGCCCGTTAATTCAGAAATTTATTCGTCGCGCATGATTTTAAACAACATTAACGATAACAAAGTCTCTCTAGAAAAAAAAAAAAGAAAAAAAATAGAAAAAAAAACATACGAAATTCCATTGCTCTCTAGTTCAAAGCGCGCGATAATAAAAAACAAAGAGAGAAAAAATAAAAAACCCACCCTCGGCTCATTTGTCCCAACGTTTATCTATTAGACAAATTTCGCATCGAAACTAAATTAGCAACGATAAACTAAAACTGATGAAAATTGAAGGCACGACGAAATAATTCTCACACGGAGAACATCATCCCTCTTTTAATCTTTATTCATGCCAGTTGTTAGTTGACTTGCTGTTCCCTCCTCTCCCCCTTCGTGTTTCCGGCCAGCCGAACACGAAACTCGACAACCTGTACAACCGAATCGATCGTGAATATTCAAAAACCGTGCGTTTCGTCGAAGCGAATTAATCGAAATGAGTGTCAGAGGAGGAAAAAAGAGAGAGAGAGAGAGAGAGAAACTGCACAACTTGTACCCCAATACCATTCGTCTCGCTGAAAGGTCCAAAAGCAACTGTTCCGACTGAAGTGAAGGAAATGAAGACGACTTTTATGCCATAAAATTTCATTGACAACGCCACTCCTACTCGAGGTCTACCCCACGCCTCACTCACGAATCACGTGACCCAAATCAACCAATCGCTAATTTTCGTTGCATCAGCGTTGCACATAAAGTGGTCCGACTTTCTGGGTTATCCTCGCTAAAATCACTTTCAGTGATAAAACGGTGCGGTTTAACACCGGTGTCGTAGTTTCCGACATTCGACGAGGATATAGGAAAATGGCGGGAGAGACGCGCGATTAATTTATCGAGCTTGGCGGCTTAATATCGCCGAGAAACAGGTCGGAAAACAGGTTATCGACACGTCATAAACACTTATTGAAGTCGCAGAGGGGTATTTGTCGAACACAGGTCCGCCAGCAAAATCACCGGGCACTTGTACTGTTTTCCAACGTCCGAACGTGTGTACTCGTCCCCGCAGAGCCCGTAAATCAACAACGCCGCGACTATGATAATCGCATTCGTCGCGGATCGACACAGAAACTTTTCGAGATCAGCCGTGTCGACCGTGACGGATGGAATTACCCCTGTGTTTCTGTTTTCGTTGCGAGTTTGCTCGGCTTTTACGATTTTTGAAGAGTTTGTCTTTTTTTTTTGGTTTCTCGTCAGTGGGAATTTCCTCTCCTCCTTTTTTTGGCACTGGCTGCCAATAAATTTCGTATAGACACGTGATGTCGAGCATAATTGTATTTCGAATTGATCTTCTTCATCGCTTTGATGACAACCTAGGTTCTAGTTAAAAAGTAGAAAAACGAATGTTCGCAATGATTTCTGTCTATCTAGTAAAAAGGTCACTGAAAAATTACGCATTAAAATGGGAAAAAATCTTACAATACGATAAAAATCATCAATTTAAAAAAAAAGAAAACTATTCAAACGGCTGAAATTCAAGGTGACCATTGAACATGAATAAAATGGCCGTTGTTAACGAATTAACTTTTCACCTGTATACGGTCTATAATTTCCAACGTCGAAGCAAATAAATCGTGCGCGTTTGAAGAAGATTGCACGTCTGGTTGCGTGTTCGAGGGTGGAATAAACGTATCGAGCGGGTCTCGGTCGGCCCATAAACGAATAAATAGCGTCTTAATGGGTGGTCGTAAATCGACGGGATCGACCTCGTCTCGCGGCGCCTCTCGTCGAATTTACGATGCCTGACAAATTCGTCGGGGGTGAGGCTGGAAAAAGAGAGAGGTTTCAGCTCTGCGAACAATGTGCTCGATCCACTTCTTCCTGTTCTCCTCCACCGCTCTCTCTCTCTCTCTCTCCCTTTATCGTAAGTTTCACGAATCGAGAAAAGAAAAAAAAACGGGACAGTTTGTTACAAATCGTGCTCTCTGGGCTGTAGGAGGATTCTTATCGCCGTGCTCGGCCCTGTCGGGAAAGCGGGTCAAATTTTTCGGTAAACAATTTCTACCAGATCTCCTTGGCGTTCCTTTCTCCGGCGTGATCGAAGCGTAAGAATGGTTTTTTAATCGAAGGCGATCGAATCGATCTGCTGCGAGCGATGCTCCTTTGTAATCGCTCGCTTCACAGTTTTCTGATTGAACGTAGCCAGAATTTTTGGTCTGTCAATTATCTATCAAATTCATTGATGAAAGTTTACTCAATTTCCACTCAAGCGACAAAGTCTCTGGTTTATTTTTATAAAATAAAATGTACATTTTCAATCCTCCAGGTTGACTAAAATTTACAATTTCATAAGTATACAGTCACTTTTAAAACTTTCAAACTTCTGACGTATAACTTTACCGAGGCAACGTTACTTGATTTTACGTTAGGGTAAAGTTTGGTACTAAAACTAGATTTTATACACTATACAGTTGTGGAAATAGTTTTCGTTTACTTCATTTTTAATTAAAAATTTGTACACGAATTTTATATTTCCACACATTATATTTTTATATATATATGACATTGAATACCATTTTTTTTCAACACAAAAATAGATTATTTTTTTTTTTTTAGAATTCCTTTCATGACCGTGCACACAATGAGAGAACTTTGTTTCGCACAATTCGTTGCTCTATTTCAATTTAAAGTCAAAACGTCACGAACGTTTGCAACGTTAGAAAGTTCCTTCCGCGTTCTTCGAAAAGACCACCGTTCCGCAAAACAAGCTCCGAAACGCCATTGAAACAGGCAAACAACCGAAAAACAACGAGACCGACCGTGTAACGGTGGAAGCAAAGAAACGACAGTATCATCCTTTTCCTCGGCTGCAACGAAGAAGAGCAAAGCAACTTGGACGAAGTTACGAGCGAAACAAGAGGAAAACAACACGTTGACACATGGTGGAGAATGTGCTTCAGCATATTGAAGTAAGCCTTAAACTACAAAATACCGACCTTTGATCTGCGTACAATGAAGAATACGATTGTACCAATGACGATGAAAAATTGTCGATAATTTAAACTTATTATTATGTAGCTTCATAAACTTTTTAGATTTATTTAGAATCATTCTTTAGATTTATAAATTCTCAGTGATCTGAAGTTGAACGGATTGAAGTTGACTAGTTTAAGAAAAAAAGGAACTTTTTTTTCCTTTGAGCACATCTTATTTCTCGCTTCTTTTCCGTTTTATATTGCTTTAAATGGCTTATTTAACAGTGACTATATTATGATATGGTGTAGTATGATAGTGTATCATACTATATCATATTATGTCATACTGCATCATACTATATAGTATAGAAAATCGGGCCTCTTCAGGTGCAACGCTGATGCAACGAAAATTAGCAATTGGTTGATTTGAATCACGTGATTCGCGAGGGGGCGTGGCGTAGACCTCGAGTAGCAGTGGCGTTGTCCGGTACTGAGCGATTGCCCCTGTAATTGTTTTGTATCAATAAAATTTTATGGCAAAAAAGTCGTCTTCATTTCCTAGTCAGAATAATTGCTTTCAGCGAGTACTGAATTAATCGCACTGGGGTACAAGTCGCGCAGTTTTTACATCATAATATGTATTGTGTATATATTCTTTACCGAAGTAAAATTCAAATCTTCCTTTTCTCCTCACGCTTTATATCCAAGAGAACGTTTCCCATCGCCATCAACCGTGGAAAATTCGTGTCGTATCGTCGGCTCGGGGTAAATTCCATCGTTGAACGCTTATCGTTCGTTCGTTCGTTCGTCGCCGCGGCACGTCCCGAATTGCCACGGTCGTTCCCGAAGTTCCCGATCCACGGGCGACAAAGCGACTCGTCGCTTAAATTCTCTCTCTCTCCCCGCTCTCGTCGCGGATGGAAAAAGCTTTTTCCATCTATCGGCGCGTGACACTCGCGTTCCATCGGTTATCTCGCTGTATTGGACGTTGGCCAGGACTTGTTAATTTACTCGAGGAACTTGGATGTTTCTTTTTCTTGAACTCGTTCATTTTCTACCGTCGAGCTTCATTTTGCGTTGAGACTTAAATTTTAAGCATCGATGTTTCATCAATGATGACGAAAAATTGTCGATGTAACTAATTAAAACTGAAAGATCACACGACGATCTGACATTTTTTCTTTAAAACTTTGACAGTTTCTTTTATTTTAAATTTGTAGAAATTCAAACACTAAAATTTGTATACTTGTAAAAACACTAAGAGAATTTTTTTCTTGCTGGCTGAATCTACTATGGTCTCGAAGATTGAAATCGATCTTACAAACGAGTCCTTGAAACTCCCTCTATGATTTTTACTAAATTTTGCCAATATACCGTCATTAAGTTATACTTGGCACAATACTTGGCACACGCAGTCACAACATGTATCATACGTATAATGATATTTAACAATTTAAAGAAACGAATCTCCGAAATTTGAACAGTCTAACGACAGTTTATCCCAACAACTGGCAAACAAAGGAGACGAAATCTGACGATGATGATATTATCAGGTTCAGTACGCTTTCAGCGCGATAGTTAGGCGACTTGGCGGTTTCGCGTGACCGTCTTCCCCGAATTCAACAGCTACAGAGAGCATTCTCGTTCCGAAACATTTCGGTTCATCATCAGGTTCCATCGAGCCCTCTCATGCAACTCGAGGAAAGTAACAAGTGTGTTGTTCAGAACTATTCCCTCTCGCTCTGTCTCACCACCACCCCCCACCCCCTCGTAGAATTTACACTTCTCTACGGTGACGTTGGCACAGAGAAGACATTCTCCGGAACAATGTTCTCCAAATGTCCCCGTTCATCACCGGCTTCATCGATCTTGCTCGCGAGACACCCTCGAGAGATAACAAGTGTATCAGAATCCGGAATTCCTCCAGTGGAATTTGTGTTTTCCAAGGAACCTGTCGCCCTGACATCCCCATTTGTTCGATTGTCTCGTTCATTCTCGCAGCCCGAGATGGAAGGAAACGTCCCGAAAGTAAGAAGAATCAATCGTTTGTCGAATTGATCAACTCCCGTATTCGTAATGCGAAAGATTTTATAAATATCCTGTGTTTGTTCGACCATCTCGTTCATTTTCGAAGAAAATCGAATATCGAATCATTCCCTGGATCGATCAATTTTCGTATTTACAATATAAAATATTCCAAAAATATCCTACTCGTTCGAATTCCATATTTATATCGAAATAGAAAAATATTTCCTTTTTTAATTAATACAATTCTGATTTTTACAAAGCCACATGAATTTTAATCTCACATTTACGTACATTTTACATTATTTATTTTCTCGAACTTGCAGCTGTATCCAGAATTATATTTTTACATAACTTTCCGATATCAAATTAAATCCCACGTCGAATGTTCGAACTCGTGTCTAAAGAAAACCGCGAAGAAAAGAAAAAGGAAACACGCGATCAGGTAATTTCTCTGGGAAATATTTCAAACTTCGTCAACCCATCCCGCTCGGTCTGTTCAACCTTCGCGTCGTCGCGAGCAACTTGGCGAAATTTTAACGTTTGAGTTGCAGTGTTGTAATAAATTAAAGTTACACAAGACGGAGACCGAGACCTGTTGTCCGGAGGTCTCGCGATACGAAATCCTCCCGTAGAAGATAGAACGCTGTCTTTTAAACAATATTATCCGAATGTGGCGCTTTAGTTTATCTTCGGGAAACTCGAAGAGAAACGCCAAGTGTATCTTTCACCCCTTACTTCCTACTTCGCAGAACGTACACTTCCATTACACCGTTTTTCTATTACCGAGCCGAGAAACATCCCGTTAAACAATGTTATCTGAGAATCAACTGCACCGTACCGAGAGTAACAGGCAGAGAAAATGTCTTAAAGTGTGCGTTAAGTAAGGGAGTATCTTTCCCAGGGCCGTTACTTTCCGCGGAATTTACTGTTTTTAGGGTGGTCCTCGCTCCGGGATATCTCTCTCTTCTCGCGAACTACTTTCCAGAGATCGATGTTTGCGGACCGCGGTATTGTTTTTTTCGGAACGCCGCGATGCTCTGACTCGCGAAGATCCGAACTTCTCGAAGATATTGTATTTTCAAACTCTCCCATTTTTCACTTCTGCCATTTTTATGATTTTCCTACACTGTCGAGACTTTGGGAATTTAGATCGCGCCGAAACTCCGAGATGCTTTGATTTTGAAACTTTTACACTTTCAAGTATTAAAACGTCGAATGTTTGAAGTCGCTGCTTGCGAGTTTTCCAAGCTTCAAAATTTTGGAGCCTTACACAGCCAGGGAATATCAATTCCAGAATTTTAAGATTCTCTAATTGTCGGGACTTTGGAAATTTAGAACGCGCCGAAACTCCGAGATGAGATGCTTCAATTTCGAAATTGTCGAACTTCGCAGTTTTAATTAAAATATCGAATTTTTAAAGCCACTGGATCTACCAAATTTGCGAGCAGCAGAATTTCTAAGGTTCCACGCAGTGTGAGTCCTCCGAGCTTCAAAGTTTTAGAGCTTTATAGCCAGGAAATATTAATTCCGAAATTTTAAGATCTTCTAACTTGTCGAGACTTTAGAAACTTAGATCGCGTAAATCGAGGACCGATGTATTTCTAGAGATTTATTATAAATAATATAAAGTTTCTTTATTCGTTTTCTGCGTATTCCTTCAATCGTCGACAGTTAGCGTCGAGTCTCGCACATGCGCAAGCTCCACAAGTGATCAACTTTACCGTCCAAACACTGGACAGAACACTGTTAGAGCTCTAGCGTCTGTCATCCGAGCTTCTCGGCGGTTTAAACGATTTTATTCCCCCCCGGCGATCCGTAAATTTCCGCAACAGCTTTCCCTTCCCTAGAGAAGGAAGGAAATTTCCAAAAATCCACGTCTCGCGACGCGAGACAGGAGTCGGCGATCGACTGGAAACTCGAAAATCGCAATAACGCCGAGCGTCCTTTCATTTCGGCGATCCTCGAAAAAAAGGAAAAAAAAGAAACCAGGGGGGGGGCGTTATAACCAGTGCGACTTTACAACCCTCGTCGGAGTCATCGTCCAATTTCGCGCGGCCGTTTGAAAGGCAGCCTGCGAAAAATCGCTCTCGGACCACCCCCTCGGACGCTGAGTTTATACCCTCCTCTTGCAAACAGTCGATAAATTCCAGAAATCCCGCTCGGGAAAATCTCGGCGTTGGAAATCTGCGGCCGGCGTTTCACCCTCTCGAAGAGCCAAGGGGGATGCATGCGCGCGCGAGAGACAGAGATAGATAGATACATAGAGGGAGAGAGAGAGAGAGAGTTAGAAAGGGCGAATCGAGGCAGAAAGAGGGTGCTAATGGGCGAGTCCCTCTGTGAGGTTGTTCATCGGTCGGTGAAACGCGACGACGACGACGACGACGACCACCACCACCACCACCACCACCACCGGCATGTGGTCATTAATGCGCACGACTGCCCCGAAATCTATGCCCGGTTTGCGTTTCGTCCACTCTGCCTGCTCGAGGACTCTCCCTCCTCCGCGCAATGTCCGTTAATTAGCCGCCTCGAACCGCTTCTTTCGCTTCGTCCGGCTGGGTTTTATCTTCTTCCGCTTCGCCGTGGCAATTAGGGGGAAAGGGTTTCTCCGTGATCTCCGTAATTTCTCCGTGGATTCAGGGAACATCGCGAACATCGCGAGTACGACGGATCATTTTTCCGCGACGAATAAATTGGTAGGTGGCTTTCGAAAAACGAAGCATGAAAATATTTGCCAGACCCGATTATTTTTCGGAAAGGAGTAGGAAAGGGGTAAGTTGATGCTGTTCTCTCTTTCTCTGCCGAGTTTCATCGATTCAACGTGATCCCACTTGAAAGAAAAGCAGATCGTCGGCATTGTTGCATTTGCGAGAAGCAGATCCTCTTATGCTGATCAATTTTCTTATCTTCGCAATGTCTTTTTCCTCTTTTTTCTTGGCCATTATTCTTGCAATCAGACTGTGAAAGACTCACGTCAATTCACGTCTGCGACGCGAGAAACGTCGAGAACTGATCGAGAAATTTACGAAAGACCCGGTTTATAAATTATCCAAACCATCCAAACGTGACGAAGAATGCATAAAAATCACTAATCTAACGAACTAGTTCCGAATCACGTTCGTATCGCAAATTAACACGCTGTCTAAACACGGCGAACGATACGTAAAAATCTCTAATCCAACAAACTAATTCCGAGTCACGTTCGTGTCGCAAATTAACACGCAGTTAGCGTATTTCCCGAAATCGTGGTACAACCGGGCAGGTTTTTGCGATTCGATAGAAAAGAGAAGAACGAAGTATTTTGTATTTTGCATTTCGAACATCAACTCACTTTCGACTCGATCGTCTCTGCCAATCGTCGTCGCGTTCAGAACTCACCTTCGAATCTTCAATCCCTTCAAGAATCACACCGGTTGTACCTGTGTACACCTTCGAGATATTTCACTCGAGCGTTTCAATTTCACCCAATCGACGAAAACAGAGGCACGCGAGCGACGACGAATCACGAATCGGGGAGCACTAGCGCGTGTTCGAAAGCTGGCAAGGGACTAAACCCAGACTATCGTCGCGGGCATCGTGGAGAGATGATGCATCGCGTCAGAAGCTAGCTGGTGCGACGAAGGAACGAGAGGACGGTATCCAGCCCCGAACGCAAACGCTTTGGCCCACCCGATCGAGGGGGGCCTTCTCACCTCGGCTATAATCATGTTAATTAATTGGCTGCCGGGTTCACCTTGCCGCTGGCTGAGGCTCGCGAGGGATATATACGCTGCGGTTTGGCCACCCGTTGGGTTGGCAAGCGTCTCTCTGGCTCTCTCGTAGACCAGACGCTACACAGCCGGAGGACTCGGCCGATTGTTACTCCCCCGTCGCCGATCGTCTGCGGCCACGATGCGCGAAAGAGAAATGAATTACGCGTGTCATTGCGCTCTGATTGTCCCGTAATTTGCCCCGGCCAAACCGGGGGACACAACCGAGAGAGAGTGGCCATTCGAGCATCGCGAAACACCGTCCGCAGGTCGGGGGTTATCGATCGGCCGCGATTAGCGAAATATCGCGAATGCTACGCTAACACGGCCGACACCGTCGACTGCAATTGGATCTGCGGAATTCTCCGGTCTAATCGAGGGTTTGCGATTAGAGGGTGGATTTTTAGCCGCTTGCGGGATATTAGCGGTGGAAGTCTAGTTTCTGATCTGACGTGATAAAGTAGAAGTTGCTAGTTTCTAATATAATATGATAAAAGAGGGATGATTTCTAAGGTTTGTGGTTACGAGTGGTGTAATTTAGTTGTACAAGTTCCTAGTTTCTAATCTAATACAGTAAAAAAAGGGGGATGATTTCGAGGGTTTGCGATTAGAGGGTCGACTTTCGCGTTGAACTGGAGGACACGAGTGGTGTAATTTAGTGGCAGAAGTCTAGTTTATAATCTAACGGGGGGGACTTTTGAGAATTGAATATTACAAATTAAGAGATACGATGATGGAGTTTGAATAAAAAATATTTAAAGTGCAGTGTGTTTTACAGTATTTGGTAATGATACTTTTTACCATTTTCTAAAGAAATTCTACACTGTTCCAGTCACGTTTTCAACACTATAAATTAACATAGAAATTAGTAACTTAGAAATTTGCGAGTTGAAATTGAAAAATGATTACTAACACGATAACGCGAAAGTTGGAAAATTTGAGAATTTAAACAAAAAAATCTGACGATTTGAGGATTAAGAAACTTGACGTTTTGGAGGAACTTTTTTAAAAATTCGTAGCGAGAAAGTTAAAAAATCTGAAACATCGGAGATTCAGAGGTTTGACTTTCGAAGTTATGTTAGTTGTTCGAGCATTCGAGAGTCCGAAACTTCAATAATTTGCAAATTTGACAATACGAAACATTGGAGATTATATAAACTTGTCAAATTAAACGCTGAAAAATTTAAATTTCTAATTTCAAAGCGCTGAAAGTTTCTAGGTTTGACAACGTGAAACGTTAGAAAACTCGAAGGATATGGAAATATATCGCTTGATGTATAAGTTCCACGATGAACGTTGTCATACGTAAATCAATTTTTCAATACAGTTTATTGAAACTTTTGTCTAGCGCCTCGGTTCGACCATAACCGTTTGAGGAATAGTTTGCTTTAAAATCATATTTACTCCGCCGAAGTAAAGTAAGATTTACTTTCTGGGAAGAAAGATCTCAAAGATATTTTACTTCGAGTTGAACGTCGAAACTGATCTTTTGCTTTAAAAATGTTTGTTGAGTTTGTACCTTTAGAGACGATTCTTCGACTGGCGAAGAAGGTATAGCTTTTGCAATTCTTTATTTGTTGTTTCGTTTTTAACGATTCAAAAATAAATCAATTTGTGCGATATATTGTATTTTAAAATAATTTGTATTATTTATTTATTTATTTATTTACAAATGAATACAGTTACGTTATATATATAATCATGCGAATTACATTTATATCATGTATTTACAGACAGTCACATTAATTATTATATTCGTTGTTACTTTATGTTGTATCATATCAATACTGTTGTAACAATTTTTGTCACATTTATATCTTCCAGGATTAAAATCACGTATCTGAAGAGAAATAAGTATCGTATTATTCACTCACTGGATATTCCGTGCTAATCCCGCTTGTATTTTTATACGTAACGCGTGCGGTTTTTGCGACAAAGCCGCTGGGACGTGGTGTAATTTATTATGTTGTTCTAGAACTTCGCGTCGTTTTTAAAGTTAATGTCCGAGGCAAAGGAAATACTTGCCTCGTGCCGGGGAATATAATATAATCCTCATTGAAGTGATATACGAGTAACGCTAACAGAACCCTCTCAATATCGTGCAAAATTACGTTTGAAATAATTTTTTCTTGCAGCAAATGAATTTCGAACGTGATTCGATCCTGCGAGGATCCTCGAACTTCTATGCGTATTTCAAACGAAAAGGATTTATAATATTCCAAGAATATTCTAAGAAAGAATAGTTTTCAAAAGTAGAACTATATTATTATTATTTTTCATAGAAAATATTCAAAAGGTGCTTGACGACGTTTCTGCTTATTTCGTTCCGTCATAAATCTGTACGATCTTGTTGTTCCAAGAAATTTCGCAACACAAAACTGAACTCGACGTAAAACGATTTCGATCGAGAAATCACTGTGTGGACACCGACGAGGATATCTTTTTAACTCTAAACGTGAATGGATCTTACTTACTTCGCTCTTGGATTTTCTTACTTCTTACACTGGAGAGTGTACTTTGGTACTGATCGACTGTGTCAAAGATCGGAGAAGTGTGATTTTTCTTCTCGCGATAAGCAACGAATAACCAACAAAGGGAGTATCGACGACACTCGACTGATTATATATAGCCAAGAGGACACGATAAAGTCGAGGGTCAGAGGCAGGAAAGCCCCGTCCCCGCGTCGGAACGCGAAACGGCGAGAGAATAGAATAATCGACTGACAATTAGTCGGCACTTGGAGCAAGTTCACGGTGTTTTGCGTGTCGGTGTCGGTTGATCGCCGTATTATCACGTGGCTCTCGGAGAGTCCTCTGTTGACCGTCGGAGGTGACTCTCTCGTCGTCGATCGAGGTTCTCCCGTTTGGCTCGAAGGTGTCTCTTCGGCCTCCGGCGCATCGATCCACGGGATCGGCAACGGACGATCGAGCGATAACAGCGAAATTAGGAATCTCAATTGGCCGTTTCGGTTGCAGCGACCGGCTGTACCGAGTAAATTAAATGCCGTGCTTTTAATGAAGCGAGCTCGCGCTGCCGGGTAATTAAACCGCTTAAACGGGAAACCGTCGCTTCTTTCTCGCTCTTTGATCTGCCAATCTGCCCTTCTCCTCCTTCCGTCTTCTACTTTTATTTCCGTGTTAACATTCTTAGGAGCGCTGTGTCTTCCATGTTGTTCCTTCCACTTTCGAAACTGTAAATCTACGGGGTGGTCTCTTTCGAACTCGTCACCGAGAAAGAATAGTTTTAATTTCGATCGTCTTCGAATCATGAAACTTGCACACGTGGTTTCTCGCGATGGTTTCTAATTTATTGTACATGCGTCGTTATATTCTTCGTAAGAAAGTTCTGTGTTCTTCGTGTGACAATGTGTTCTTCATTTCAATAAACCTAACAAACAATTGTACCAAAACAAGGAAAATTGCAAATTGTTTCACTCGTTCTTTTAGTTTCACAATTAAAATTCAATTTTAGTGAAAAAAATAAACAATCATCTTCCTCAAGGAGAACTGTCAGACAACGATCGACATCGTGTCCGAAGAAAAAAGAAAAAAGAAAAAAGAAAAAAGAAAAAAGAAAACGAAACATCGCAGGGATGAACGATTATTCCGTCCGTGCACGTCCATTACAGGAAAGTACGGTTGTTATCTCACGGCTTTTCAATCGAGGCCTCGTACCCTTTTGACCCTCTTCCGGGAACGGGGGCCGTCGTCGGTCCATCGATTCGATAAAAAGTTCTCCACCGGCAGGACACGTCCGGCCGTCGCGTTTATTTTGAACTTTCCAACGCTTGAGACAGGGCTTTCAGAAACTTCCCCGATCCCCGAGAGTTCGAGCGTTTCCAGGTGACGACGGGCCGTCACGCGGGGGCGGGGGCGGGGGAGAAGTCGGTGTACACGCTGCCGGATGTTGTCTTTACGGCTGAGAGTCGTCTCGGCGACACGTACAGATCGCGTTATCGAACGCTGTCCTGTCGAATCATTCGACGAATAACCCGGCCGTGTTTTTGGATTCGGAGGACGCGACCAGTCTGACACGACGAGTCAAGCTCGCTCGATGGGTTTGGAACAAGTGGAATTTGTTCTGAACCGAAGTTGGAAGGACGATACGATTTTCCACTTTGTGAAAAGGGGAAAGTGTGTAGTATTTCATATAAGAATTATAGTATTTTGTGCAAGAGTCTGCAATTCTAAAAAGAAGAATCTGTAAAGTACAGCAGTGTATTAATCATTACATATATTAATAATTGCGATAAATATCGAATGTTGAAAAAATAAGATTTTTGAACAGAAGTGAATAAAAATGTGTATACCAACTTTTCATCGAATCTGTTAAATTTACCAGCTAGTTTCAATCAAGACAATACTACAACACAGATATTTTCTTAATCGTGTTCAGAAAGGAATAAATTTGCATAAAAATTCGCAGTGTGGACATCACTGTAATTGCGCGATTCTCATTTCACACCGAAACACCACGTCTTCAGTTTCAAAAGCACAGACGTTGCTCAAAGCAATGCATGAACATCTGTGAAATTGATGCTCCTTTCTGCAAGACTATAACGTTACAGTAACTTGTCACAAAGTAAGGAGTACAGGTCTGTGTTGGTCAGACGCGGATGGCGGATCACTGAAAGATCAATCTTCCAATTTACACACGTTTATTTGTTATTCACAGCACAAACAAATTGGCATACTATGGGTATATAATTTGAGAATTCAAATATTTTTTGAAAACGCGTACAAATAACAATGAAATTAAGAATACGAATTATTAATGCATTAATATTACTTTCATACAACAATTTCACTTATAATTTTTACTTTTGCAAATGTCTAATGTTTAAATATTCGCAATATTATTAACAATATTTTGCATAATAATAATACGTAGCTAGATTTCGAAACGACGTAAATATGTCGGCTGTGAATGTGCTGATATCAGTTCATTGGAACTTTCAGTAGTACGAACGTTAATAACTCCGACCAATCGTCGCGTGAACGAGTCGGCGAGAAGTTTGACCAATGTGTACACTTTATGGTCACATATCTGTCAACATTCCCCTTATCGGGTCATTTGAGCGAATTTTTCGTGCGATTCAAACAGTTTTTTTCTTTTTGTCTAAATCTACAGTCTCAATTAGATGTAAAAAAATGAGATCTTGAAACTAACTGAGTAATTCCCCTATTTTTTAATATTTGAACATTAAGAAATATTGGGTAGGTAGTGATATACGTAGGTTGAAGAAAAAAGAAAGAAAGTATGTGAAGGTATATTTCTTAATATTCAAATACAGAGTTCAAAATCGCACTGATGCACCTTTAAAAGAAAACGTCACAATAATTATCAACGAACCTTTGTCCATCTCTGAGCAATCCAGAGTGTTTTAACAAACTACAGATCGCGAAACAATCGGAGGCCTGAAAGTCAATCACAAACCATGAATTGGAGTCAATCACGACTAACTGCTATTTCCTCGGCTCGCGGCACCAACCACCGTCACGCGAGAAACAACGAGTGAGGGGTTTAAACGAGAGTCGAAGGGTTCCAGCGTCGATCAAATCGAAGAGAATCGAAGGGGAGGCGTGACGCGTCAATCGGTTCCCGACTGATCACGATGTCGAGCAGGGAAAGAACAACGTGGAACAACGTAGAAGTTCGACTCGAGTTTCAGGGTATGCCGGGTGTCGTAATTCAAAGCGTCCGCAGGCTCTGTTAAATCAATACCTCGTATCCACCACCGCTATCCGTGCAATCGGATGCCAGCGGCCGACACTCGACGCCGTTATCGCGCGGCAAACAAAGTGACAAGAACAACGGATGATCCTCATTAATTCGTCGATTCAATCGAGAATCGAAAGCTGAATCGTTCTTCGGCTTTCCGTCTCAAAATGGTGGCGCGCCCGACTGCACGGAACGAACGGATCGATCGAGAGACGCCGTTGAAGGTGGAGCAAACCGGACATTAAATGGGACTTGTCTCGGAGTCTGAAATTGGGCTGTCCGACCTGATTCTTTACAACGCAAAAAGCTGTATCTTCGATCATTTCCGAGATATTCGACAAAAATTCGGGGATTTTTCAGAATGAATGTGAAGCGATAAAAAAAAGAAAGACAAGAACAACTTTCTTTGACTTGTCGTTTGCTTTTCTGATGTTTTCTTGTTTGATAAAAGAAAAATCAAATGCTTCTTCTTTTTGTCGCTTTATATTCATTTTGAGATTCTCCCGCAACTTTTGTGAGCAGTGTATATTCTGTAAATTATCCCCAATTTTGAGGATAGTTTACATCCTTTCAACGTGGACGATAAAAAAAGAAAGACAAAAACAAGTCGAATATTTCTTCAAAAAATTACATTTATGCCAAGTTTCGTCAAAATCGGCGATTGACACTTTCGGTGTATTCCTTTGTGAACGAAATGGAATTGTATGTCAAATTGTATATCGAAACACGAAATTAGTATCTAAAATTGTTTCGTGTATCTACGCATGTGTTAGAAAATTTTGAATTTCAATGTACATTTCAAATACATGGTCTTAAAATTACGTTGTTTGATTCTTAAATAATTAAATTTTATTGATGAAATTAGAAGGGTATTGCGAGAGGTGTGAAAACACTCCAAAGATGTAAAATCTTTCAATTAGTCTACTTTGCGCGGACATTCGTAAGCACGAGTCAACGTATGGTCAAACAGAAGCAAATATTACATATAGTCAGGCGCAAACAAGTAGTACAAGTCAACTTGTGATCAGACTAAAGCAAATATAGTACGAGTCAACGCGTGGTCGAAAAGAGGCAAGTAGTACAAATCAACGTATGGTCAAAGAGAGAGTGATAAAGTAATATAGATCAGCGTATGGGCAGACACGGTCAAATAGTACAAATCAACGCATTCTCACAAATAAGTAAGTAGTACAAGGCGAACAAGTGATGCGGCTCAACGTGTTGTCACAGATGTGATACAACTCAATATATGGTCAAATATTAGCAAGTAGTACAAATCAATCTACGGCCAAACAGAGTCAAGTAACTTCTCAGACAGAGGCGAAGTAGTATAGGTTAGTATGTAAATGTTATGTTAATTTAATGTAAATGTTATCATAAATCATGTAAATGTTAATTTAAGGTAGTTACGTTAGAAGGTAATTACATTTAGAAGGTAATTACATTTAGAAGGCAATTACATTACAAAAATTAGACCAAAACATTGACAGTCAGTCATTGTTGAAAAAAATCACGCAAATGCGAAAGCGTTTCGCTCTCGATTCAACTGATAATTTTCGAGGCAGACGTAACAACATTGTTCGTACTCTTTTTTTTTATTTTAATTCCCGTTGCTGTGGTGCAAAACCTGTCCAAATACGGTTGGATGCAGAACTCTACTCTAGCAGAATTCGATCCTAGACTAGAGTCAATGAATGACGGTGAGGGCCGCAGTTCGATCGTCGATGAATTACCAGCGACAGCATGGACACACATGGCCAAGCTAATTAACGTCCGACATTCTGTGCGATTAATTTTCAATTAACGTCCCATGGGAACACGTTACAGTCCGCCGAGTGGAACGAAACGTTTTGTGGATTTCTGTTGCGGGGACGGTTGTTATTATTTATACGGGTCAGGTGTAAATCAATTGTTATGACGCGACGCCTCGCAATGGTGATCGTAGTATATTAATTATGCTCGTGCAATGAACATCTATTTTTTATGAATTTGCTTGGTTCCTAGGTGGTAACAGATGTTGATACTCTTGCGAATCTCGAGTTTATAAACGGACGGGTAACTTGTGTAGAATTTTTATGCGTCGTTATTGTGTAATTAAGAATTATCTGAAAACGTGTTGAAACTTTTGAAACTTGTTTAACTTAAATATGTAAAATCACTATAGCGATTCGTGTTAATTGCGTGTATTCGCGAAAATATTGGAACCACTTGCTGTGGAAGAATCTTTACACACGTGTGTCGTGCAAAACATTTTGGAATTTCATTGACATTATGACGACTATATTCGTTAATGTACATTAATATCTTTCACTAATATATATTTACAATAAATAAACGCTACGTAATAAACGCTGCAGCAACTTTTACCAACCACGCAGTTTATTGGTTAGTTTTAACCGAACGCAGCGAGTTTCTAATTAATTCTGAAAATCCAGGGTGAACACCCAGATCAAATCGTATCCGTGTAATCCTCGTCAATGGCGCGCTATCGGTCAGCGTGTTCGGTTCGTGGTTCGTTTCACCGTCGAAATCCACCGAACGCTTTGTGGGATCAAGTAGACTGATTTCGGGATAAGACACGCTTTCGTCGGACCTCGCGTTCTCTTAACCTCGATCGCCGGAGCTCGAGAGAGAGTTCGATGGGAACGCGAGGCCCTCGTGTGACCCTCGACACCGTCCAATCGAATCGCGTTTCCGTGATTAACCTACCACCGCGAACTTCGTTTCGAGCGACGCTCATTTGCGCCGTGTTTGCGACGAGAATTCTTTCGACGTTGATTTCCGTCGTTTTTGGAAATTTTCGAACGAATTATTATCTAATTATTACCTAATTGTTATTGCGCAATTGCTACATTTTATTTTGTATCATTTGCAATACGAGTAGAGTGTACTTTTGTAAATACAAGTAACAGGGCAAATTCATTTTTATATAAAATTTGAGAATATATTTTTTAACACAAAGATTACGCAAATCAGCTCGTATTTTTATGAATTTGACGTTGAAACTATATGTTTCGCAAGTTATTGCGTTGTTTCGTGCGCATGCAAGTGCCAATCAAGTGAAAATCAAACTCTCTGTATATTAATAACAAAGAGTTTCAAGTGCAATTAAGCAACGATAAAATATAAAGCTACGAAGGGGAAGAAATTAAACGAACGTGGTCATAGAAAATCTATACATAGGAGATGAATGTGTTTTTTTTATCTCACTATACATGTTTTAATATATTTAACATTAACGTTGGATCTCATAGATGTATTATTTATTGTTATTTACTATTATTAATGGTAATATATGTATATTGCTATTATCCTATATATATATATATATAGTAATAACACAATATAAATATTACTATATTATAGCAAGTATATAATAATGATTTATGATCACTAATCTATTATTGCTGTTTGTTTACATCACCGTTTGTTGCAACATCGTTCAGAATTACCAACGCCAGTGTCAACAGTTCCAGTGACAAACGAACCTTTCCTCAAATTTCCAATAATCATCTCCGCTCTCTACGCGTTCTCTATTTACTGCATGTTACGTTGCCAGATCACTAAACCCATTACGCTCCGCAAAAAGTCCCGCCATGAAATTCCACCTCCTCCTCCTCCTCCCCCCCTCCGAAAGAGAAAAATTCCGTCCACGTATCCTTACTCGGTGAGCCCGCCGGAGCTCGAAGAAGGGCAACGTTTCCGGTTTGAAAACGTATCGATCCGTCGTCCTCCCCCCCCCCGGATGCATCCCATTACGTGTTTTCGTTTCGTTTTACATCAGTCTCGCGTCGCCTTTTGCGCCCCCGCAAGAGACGAATACCCTTTTCACGGCGACTGAATACCCGTGTCTCGTTCTATCCCGTTCTATCGCGAGCACGAGCGGAAAAGAGATCAGAAAAAGGAGAGAGAAAGAGAGACGTTGGAACGCGGTATTTATCGGGCGACGATATAGCGATCGCTTGTCAATCACGGCGAGTACAGCGAGGAGTTTACGATTCCATCGAGTAGAGTGGCTTCGCCCGTGTCCATTTTCATTAGCAACTAAGGCTTCGGTGCTATTGGAAAATGCTATTGGCCGCGTTTGGAAGGAAAAAAAAAAAAAAAGAAAAAGAGAAGAAGAAAGATGGCCGCGAGCTCGCGCGAATACCGTTAACGATCGAGCGTCGAGAATTTGCGGCTCGGTTCGGTTCCTCCCGGGTAAACAACGGAGAAATGCGAGAGTTTTCGCGGTAGGTGTGGCCGATCGGGTTGCCCGTCGGGAAGTTTGCGAAGGGGTTGATAAAAGGATGTTTAGAAAGATTTCCCTCGTTCTAGATGGTTCTCGGCAGTTTATGAACTCGTGGAAATTCACGTTTACTTCTTCTTGACTCTGTCGTTCGTTCGTGTCCTCCACCCACCGCCCTCCATTTTAATACCTCAGACATTTTTAACAACGCTCTCCGTTGTCGAGTTACGTTTGGGATTCTTGGATAAATTTACAAATGTTTTGTGTAAAATTTCTGTAAAAGATACACAAGATACATTTTTAATCTTTATAATGAAAAAGTAACTTTCGCGTTAAATATTCTACACAAACTTGACAAATTTATAAATATTCTACTTACAAAAAATAAGTTTTTAGTTTTCGTAATTAAAAAGTAACTTTTGCATTAAATATCGTACACAAACTTGATATACGTTTAATAATCATAGAAATGATCAGGACTTCTTCGAGCCAAAAATTCCGTATCGAAATGCACGAGTGGAGTTTCTCTTCGTAAAGGGAACTTCAAAACGGGGATTTTAAACGTACTGCGTAATGGCCTCGATCGTACGTACGTAAACAGGATTTATATCGTGGAGATCGTCGATTACGGAAAATCCGAAATTGGTAATTTAGAATTTCTGGAAGCCAGACGATGATCCACGGACACGTGGCGATGAATTTTCGTTCGTGACGCCTGATGTTTCTAGGCCTCGCTTTAGCGCGGAGGGTGGTTCGAGAGGAGGGGCGGGGGGGGGGTGAAATAAGCCGCGGTAAGCCAAACGACGCTGGCAGAATACTTTTCGATAACGAGAGCAATTTAGGCTGATAAAGGAAATCGACGGTGCCGTGCTTTATCTCGACGCTTTCTCGGTTTCTCAGTAATCAGTGTTTGTCAAGCTGTCGCCGGGGATAAAGGCCGGCCGTCTCCCGGGGAATTTACCAAACGATCATCGCCGTGGAATACGAGATTCCGCGAAAAATATCGTCGGAGAGGAGAATATTTCCTGGTGCGAGCAGAGGAGAGAATCGACTCTCGTATTTGCGTTTTCCTCTCATTTAATTGACATCGGATGTTAATGTTATTAACACAATTCGCGAAAATACTCAAACTTTTTGCGTGTACTAATTAATATCAATAAACACGACTGTTGTACGTGGAATTTAGGTTTTCGTAGCGATTGAATTTTATATTCTTGAATTGTCAACGATATCACTAATTGTAATTAAATATTGTGACATTTTCTTCTCCTTTTTCTTCTACGTTTACGAACAATAATAATTGGATAAATATAAAAAATGGATCTTCATATCAACTTGTGTTTCTGTCTTGAATGCTTGAATAAAGTAAAAGTATTTAAATATTCAAGATGTGATTAAAAAAGAAAGTTTTTCTCACAAAAAAAAAAAAGAAAAATTAATTTTCATATTAATTTGTATTTTCATTTGAATGTTAAAGGGGAATCTTTGAAGAAAAACTTTGTCAATTGCGATGACAAAAATTGAAACGTCGAATTTTATCATCAGATTTCACGATCTGCGCTTGCGTTACATTAATTTGTATTTTTGTTTTAAATATCTGAATGTGAACGGGTAAACAAACCTCAAAGAAGAGCTTCAAAAAAAAAAAAAAAAAGGATTTCACTGCTGAATTTCGTCAGATTTAATTCACGTGCTCGTGCGGGATATACTGCGTTTATTACGAACGATTCAAATTTTAACGAAATATCGCGAGCTATTTAGAATTATTTGAAGTATCATTTGCGGCTGTTCGTTATCATTAACTCGGGGAAGTGTAAACGCGAAACTGTTCCGGAAATTATTCAACGAATATTAAGTTCAATTACGTTGCCGGAGTTTCGGAAAACTCCTCGCGATGATGTTGCGTTCATACGTGGGCTGGTTTTTCGAACGTTGCGCAGCAGTAAACGTTTATCGGCACAGCGAACGTATTAAAAAACGTAGTCGGCCGATTACTTACGTTGTATTTAATCTCTCGCGTCCAAATCACTTTAAAAAATTAAAAATACACTATTTTACGTTTGTAAAATTTCTAACAAAAATCATTAAAAAAATGCGAAAAAATTTCTTTAACAATTCTAACGTCAATTTCACTAGTTTTGAATTCCAAAATTTATTCTTCTTCATCTGTTTTATTTACTTTCCTACCTCCTCCGCGAATCGAAGAGTATCACTGAAAGGCCCGGAAGCAACTGTTCCGACTAGGAAACAAAGACGACCTTTTTGCCATAAAATTTTATCGATGCGCAAACATTTGAATCGATACAAAACAAATTACAGGCGCGATCGCTCAGTACCAGACAACGCCACGCCTACTCGCGAGTCACGTGATCCAAATCAACCAATCGCTAATTTTCGTTGCATCAGCGTTGCACCTGAAGAGGCCCGATTTTCTGGGTTACTTTTTTAGTGATAAAATTTGTCTCCGCGAAAAGTACTCTGCTCTTTTGGAATTTTCGAAATTTCTTTCTCTTCGACAAAAATTTACTTCCACCGCCAATTATTGGAAAAAAAGCGCTCTGTTTCACATAAATTTGCATGTTCTGTATTCTCCGCGCCTTTAAATGCATAAAAATCCACGATTGAACCGCCTTCTTTTCTGGCGATGCAGAAATTTAACGAAACGTTCGTGGGTAACTGGCAATTCCAAGGGAGAACAAGTGTTTCTCGCTTTGTTGCACGGTTTTCGCCGCTAAAAAGCGTAATTGGACACGTTCTCCCCCGCGGAGAGGGGAATTGGAACGATGCTTCCAAGTATCGGGAAAGAGTTACCCCGATGAAAGAACTTCTCTGCCGGAATTAAGGACAGGAAGCCAAGGCAGGGTTGGTTCGCTCGACCCAACTTTTCGGAAGCGGGGACACGATGATTTAATTTCGACTTGTTGTCCGGAGTTTTGACAAATCACCGCTGGCTCGACCGATGTTTCGCGATACTTTGTTTACAGATATCGCGCACTAATTTTCTGTCAAGTTCTGGCAAGAGCGAGAAACGTGAGTGAGGCTTTATCATGTCGGCATCCTTAATTCAATGTATCAGGTTGTGGCGTAAACTTGTTTCGCTTATATTGCGTATTCGTTACATTAAATTTTATCACAGTAATATATACAACAATTATCACATAATGTAACATAATTGGGAATAATGCTACAAAATGTCATTATATAACATTACGTAAAGAATCGATTATCCATACATCGCTGTAATAGACACACAAAGAAAATTTTGTTAGGTTACGATCCAATATTATCTTAACGATCAATGTCTTCAATTGTCATGATCGACGGTGGACGTAAAATATGCACGAAGCACATAAAATCCGTACTCGTAATAAAATAGTATTTAAATATCCACGAAATTTCAGATTTGAGATATCGATGTCGTGCAATTCCATTTAACGACGAAATTCGGAAACGAACCGAACGCCTTGAGGTTTCAATTATAAATGTTATCACAAATGTTACGAACGAAACATTTACATCAAACTGTTTGTCGCATACAAACGACAGTCGCGTACTCAATAATTTTATTTTAACGAACAGTGCATCCACAGTGATTTATTTACAATCTTTTCGCTTTTCCCTTCACTTTCGTTGCCTCAATTCTAGACCGAAGATCTCATTTCTCATTACGTAATATGTAATATATACACGGTGTTGGTCGCCACATCATCTCACCCGAATTCCATCTATTCTCCCGAAAGAACACGAACGGACAACAACAATCTATTAATAAGCTCGAAGCATTAATGACTCGCGAAACGCCCGAACGAGTTCATCCGACCATTCCTTCATCGTTTCACGCTCGAGAGACGCTTCCTTAAATCCCGAGCATCGTCCCGAGCAACGAAAACAAGCAATTTTTCATCGAGAACGACGGCAGCTCGGGAGGGGGGAGGGGGTTGCTAATTGAACGCGGGCGAGTCGGTCGATTAGCCCGCGTCGAGGGTGTAATTGCGAACGAGAACTCGCGGCCGGTTGAACGTTAATTTAATTAAACACCCTCTGGCGCACCGTGGGAACACGGCTCTTCGCCAGAAGAATATTCCCGGCGAACGATTAATCAAATTAAAGCGTCCGATTTCCGGCTAACGAGCCCCCGGGCCCGGTCGAAGAAACGCCATCGCTTTGTTTCAACTTTCATCGAATGCTCGGCTCGTGGATTTTTCCCGCGTTTGTGGATTTGGGAGATTTTTAAAATGCACATACAGCGTCTGGAATGGCGCGCGACGTGAAAATATGTACGCGTAAAATGTCGGAAATAACATCGGTTGCGGGAAGTCACCGCGCTGAGAAAATTTATGGCAGATCTCTTATGGTGAGAAGATTTCAGTTGTTTTCGGTAAGAGAGGTAACGCACAGTTTCGCTGCTGTACGAGATAACCATCAAAGTGATCGAAATGATAATCCCTTGGCGTAATTTTGTAGACTTGTATTGTCGCTATTTTTAAAAAATTCGAGCGATTTTTGTAAAATATATGAATAAAAGTTTGTGTTCGTTCATCGCTCGTTTCCTGTTCCTTGCATTCTAATTTCTCAGTCCTCCCCGCTTAAGCATCTGATCCTAACATCCTGACGCCCCACTCTTACGACGCACAACTTTTATTATTCAAAAAGTGAGGTTTTGACTTTTGAAGTGGCAAGAAGTCCCAAAAGGCCATTAACTTTGTCCAAAGAACATAACATCCGTGAAAGAAAAGAACAAAAGAATGAAAGGACAGTTAAAGTACCTTCTAGAAATCACTAAGAAATTGTTAAAAAAAAAAGATAATAAAATGAAGAGATACGATAAACGGCAAACAAAGCAATAAAACATGTTACAAAGAGAGCTGAAATGCGAAAATATAAAATAATTTTAATGGAAGCTTTTACTGATACTTCGATCATTGAAACTGTTATAAAATAAAACAAAGGCGCCTAACAAAATTCAGAACATAATCAGAGCCCATTTCAAGGCGAAATGTCAAAACTTCACTTCGTTAATAATTAATTCCCCAATTGGGAAACTTGCCCGCGTGGATTTCAGAGTAAAAAAATCGATCGACTTCATTCGCCTCAAACGTCCGAAGTGTACGGTGGTAATTGCTGGGTTTCCAGGGAATAAAGTGGTCGCGAGACGGAGGGGAAAAACTTGGAAGAACGCGCCGCGAGGCAAATCCGTGGAAAAAGGTCTCGCGGATGCAAAGTTCCCGACGACACGCTCGGCGATAAAACATCGCCAGGGAAAATAAGCTTTCTTGAAGGGGGAGGGGGAGGGAGGGGCGGTGGAAAGCGGCGGCGGTTCAATTTCGAGAGAAACGAGGACGATCGTCGTTAATAAACTTTTTACCGCGGCCGTTCCTCCCCTTTCTTTCTGGTCGACCTTCGAAACTCCGCCGAGCCGAGTCCTCGAGTTCTCGACGCTGGCGACGAAAACTTTTGTTCGAATCGTTCATCGACGAACGAGTAGTATACGATTGAATCCTCGTGCAATCTCGCATTTTTACGAACGCGTTGCTCGTTGAGAATGAAACATTTTTCGCGCAAGTTTGAGACGACTGGCTTTTAGTAGTGCAAAATTTTATCGATACGCAAACATTTGAATCGATGCAAAACAAATTACAGGCGCGATCGCTAAGTACCAGACAACGCCACTCCCACTCGAGGTTTACGCCACGCCCCCTCGCGTGACCCAAATCAACCAATCGCTAATTTTCGTTGCGTCAGCGTTGCACCTGAAGTTGCAAAAAGAAAAATGGAGATATTATTCAGTTGCAAATTTTTAGCCCATACTATTTCATTTTACACGCATTACTGTTACTATTGCTGTTACCATTTGTTTTTATTAAAAATGTATTTTCAACGTTCAAAAGGCACTGCAATATTTAAGTTGATAATTGAAACAATTCTGTTGAAAGTTGAAAAGGAATGGAATTATTATTTAATTGCAATTACTACTACCGCAGCAGTTACTATATTTTGTACAAGTTTATTAACCCGTGTAACAATGGAACGATAATGAGAGAACGAGAAACTGTGTTTCGTGCCGGCTCGCGGGAGAGATATATTAATTAAATGTAACGGCGTATTTTCAAGAAGAAAAATGCCGTTTGTTCAAATCGTTTTTCTCAATTTCTACACGTCAAACATTCACCGGCTATCGTCTAATTGTTAATTTGCGTATTTGTTCGCGCGTATCCAGTTTCCCTTTAAAAAATGCAGAACGTTTTTAACGTTACGTGTAACGCGAATCGCATTGCTCCCACCTTGAACTTGTTTATAAATATTGCAGAACGCCGTGCACGCCTCCAATTGAATTCGTTACGTAACGTCGTTTCCATCGTGCAATTTTATTACACCATCCGTTAACGATTCAACTTTGGCGAAAAATGTGAAAAATCGCGAGAAAACTTTCACGAGTTTAGCTTCGTTGCGTGTCCTATCCCTTTTTTTCTTTTTTTAACTCTCATGCGATCAAACTAAAGGTTTTCGATCATTTATGTCAAAAGGTATTATATATTTTCGAAAAAAGATCCTCGTGTCACCTGTTGTAAATCATGTTGCACTGTCCATATTTTTTAATTTTTATATTTATAACTGGCATCGCTGAATGTAAAAATTTCGACTCAACATTGTTCAATTCCTTTCAATTTTATTCTAATTTGTGCTAATCTTCGTCAAGGGGAATATAAAATACAAAACAGAATCAAATTTTTGTAATACAGTCCATCAGGATCTTACAGATTTTCTACGTTTTCGCAATTTTGAGAAACGTTTGCGTAACAAACTTTCAGAAGAAAAGCATGTAATTCAATTTCAAACGAAATAATTCTCAAGTACTTGGAATTAGCGTAGCTGTACCAAACGAAAAACAAACTGGAGAAATGAACTAGAAGATCGTAAGAAGGTCAAATAATCCACCTAATTCGACTCTGTTAATATTCGTGCGGGGCTCGTTGCTTTAATTAAACAGCGTTTGCTATTGATAAATGGGGGAAAGCGGTGGAAAAATGGAGCGTGCAGCGTTCGCCCGCGCCAACTGGAACATCCGAGAGGATAATTATTACTTGAACCTCGTCAAACCGGCCATGTTTCCGGGGAAGTTAATTACCAGCCTCTTCGAGAGGCGAAAGAAAGCTGGAAGGAACGATGGAAAAAATCGCAATTATTGGCCTTCCGCTTGCGAAGAAGAGACTCGCTGAACAGGCTGACTTTTACAATCGTAACTTCCTCTTCTTTGGCGCGCGGCGAACGAAATTTTTCCGACTTCTCTCTAATTTCATATCCACCGTAAACAGCGTTCCCTGGAAGGAAATGACGAAGAAAGAGCGAACCCTCGCGTTTCTTTCGGTTTAGAGAACGAATGGCAATTTCGAATTAGCTTTCAGTTTTGTTGGCTTAGGCACGGCGGTGTTTGAAGATATTCTGTTTCCTCAAAGAGATTCGAACGCATTGGTGTATTTAAATATATTGCAAAGTAGTCTTGGTGTTGGCGTTATTAATTATCGTAACGCTGCTCTACTTCAAGCACGATTTCTTTTCCAAGTTGGAAAGATATTTCGTTTTATCGAGAAATTCAAATTAAATGTTTAAACCGTACTTAAATGTAAATTCAAGCTAAATATTTAAAACGATGTGTTTAAAACTATTTTGATATTTACGCGATTTAATGCGCATGTTCGCACGCATTTAAAAAAGTATCAATGTCTAAAGTCGACAGGATATCCCTCTAATTCGTTTTCAATTTTTCAATCAGCAGAATCTGTCGAAAAATACCAATCGATTAAACCTCCATTTCAAAAAGCAATTACTCCATTCAAACAGCTGTCATTACCTCCACTTTCTCGCCCTTCTGCCCCGACCGTCAATTTAAACGATTCCCAAAAACCGAGGCAAACAACCCTCGTTCGGTATCAATTAACAATTACCATATACAACAATAGGAACAGGTGGACAACTCGTTAAAGCTTTTATTTCGTAAATTACTCTGGAACGGAGTGTATAACATTGATGAATTTATTTATCTCGACACACAAATTATAATTTCTCTCGTTATTTCTTAATAACATTGAACGAAAATGCAACATTAATGATTATCTCCGTGAATTTGTCTTGATACGCAAATTACAATTTCCCTCAATTTTCAACAATTTTATTACATCACACGGTGATAATATAATAAATGTAAGAGAAAGGGATAAAATTAAGTAAAACTGCACGACTTGTCTTCAGTACGATTCGTCTCACTGAAAGGCCCGGAAGCAACTGTTCTGACTAGGAAATGATTAATAATTAATGTTTCAAAGAAACATTTGAATCGATAGAAAACAAATTACAGGATGCGCGATCGCTCAGTACCAAACAACGCCACTCCTACTCGAGGTCTACCCACGTGACTCAAATCAACCAATCGCTAATTTTCGTTGCATCAGCGTTGCGCCTGAAGAGGCCCGATTTTTCTTGGTTACCCCCGCTAAGATCACTTTCAGTGATAAAATGTAAGAATAAAATTTGAACGTTATTTAACATTTCCAATCCACTTATGTTTCCCTAAAATTGAAGAACATCTCAAGTTCGAACATGTTCTTGCTAACAAAAATTAACGACTCCTCGATGAATACCTTTTTAAAAATATCGTGAATCTTACTGTTAATTATTAATTAAAATTCCTGTTTGTTAGACTCGCGGCAGGGTTAATTCAGCATACTTAGCTTGGCACTTGATGAAATGTCAAACGCAATTGATCGTCTTGATGACAAAACAAGCACGGGCTTTAGAAATATTAATCAGTAATAATCTCGACAGACGAAATATTATTAATTGAATTTCTAAAGCCACGAAAGCGATCGGAGTATGTTTGCCTTATCGATACTTCGAACACCAGAAAACGTCGCGCGTCGATTGGAAAAGAATCGGAAAGAAAAAAAATATAAAGCTTCGCTCGACGGTACGCAATTCTATAATTAAAAATCTGCAAACGAACAAAACTTCACGTGCCCAGTCGAGTTTCACAACCACGAACGTGCTCGCGCTCGACGGGAAAATACGCTCGTCGAATTAAAAATATATATATATATATACCTCATAATAAATCTTCATCCTGCGTGCCGGTAATTGAAAAATCCAGCACGTTGCACGCGTGCAAAGAACGAAAGAAGTCCGATCGAGAGTTTCGTTTCAAACGAACGCGCACGCAACGAGAGAAAAGTGAAGAGCGGCGTTGTAAGGTCACGGAAATTTTCCAGCGAAGGTGAGGACAAGGTGGAGAACGGAGAATGATAACAGAGAGCGGGGACACGAGCAGAGGTCAAAGAGAAAAGTCCAAAGGGTGGATTCGCAGATAGTATCGGCATCCAATAAACGAAGGGGAGCAGCACGAAGAAGAGCAGCTGGAATTGGCCCGATGGTTTATATTTATAGATCGAAATCCTCTTTCCTCGTGTCCCGCATTCTTTCGCCTTCCCCTTCCTCTTTCCCTCCTCGCGGAGTCTACGCCCAAGTTCAAAAGTTCGCGAGAAACCAGACTTCGCAGCGAGGAAAATTGGGCCGCGCGAATTCTCACGGGGAGCGTGGTTCGTGTGCGTCATTCGGCGAAGAATTCGGAATTCTAACGAGTTTCGAGTTTTTCCAGGTTTTTTCAAATATTTCCTCATTTTTTTTTCTGGTCTTTTTTTTTTTACCGTGATTTTGTTTTTCGACGGCGTAGATATGTTTCATCGCGATATATTTATAAATATGAATTTTTTTTTTTTTTTTTTTTTGTATGATTCCTCTTCTTTCTTTTTTGTTTTCCGGATAGGTGAATTTTGTATAATGGCTCGTTTCCACCGTATGAATATTCTGCGACTTTTGGCGTTTGTGTGTTTTGTATAATGACTCGTTGCAGCGACGTTCTACGGTTTTCTATCTTTTTCTATTTTTCTGTTTTTCTGGATACGTGGTAATTGATATGACTCTGTGATTTTATGATTTCTTAGATTTCGTAAAATATAACAAAATTACGTATTACGCAATACGAATAATTTGTTTTAGATATGCTATGGACTCGTTTCCAAATGTTATAATTTTCCACGATTTTTTACAACGATTTCAGAATTTATTTTGCATTCATTTATACATTTTTATAATAAATACATGGACAATTTTATCTCACAGCGACGAAGAATCGTTTAAACTAATTCTGCAGTTACATTATATCAATTCGCATCAAATAAATACATGTAACATATTTTCAGATAAAAGTTGTTCAATCAAATTGATCCGACTGCCAGAAAATAATTTTCCACAATCTTCCTTTTAATTTTCCAATGATATTAGGTTCTGACTCGAAGCTCCAGAACGAACGTTACCGAAACAAATACAATTTGTTTCAAATAAAAGTTTCTGAATCAAAGTTCAATCGTTCACCGTTCAAATCGATATTAATATACCTTTTTTCTCCCTCTGGTATCGAAGTTTGTCGATTCCAGTTTCGTCCAAAAAAGTGGTCCCAAAAAAAGACTCGCGCACGCTGCGAGTTTAAAAGAAACGGAATACAATTACTTCAGATTTGATTTCCCGGTAAATTGAAGTCATCTTCAAACGAAGTTTAATTCTTTTACTTTCGGCTCTTTTAGAAACAAGATTTGGTCAGCGATATATTTATCGCATGCGACAAAATTAAATTATCTAATCTAAATTTTTTTAAATTTTTCTCCAATTTTCCTAATACGTACGTTTCTTCTGTATTTATCTTCTATTCGCATGCTACGTTGATTTTGTTATTTCCGTTCGTTGTTGACGTCTGGTCGTTATTCGAAAATATTTTTGCCAGAGGTAGGGAGAACATTTTTAAGCTTCCCCCGGAGCTCGCCGAGGGTCCTTTGACAAAATATTTTTCCCGTATTTAAATTGAATTTGCATCTGTTTGAAGGTTTACCATTTGTTCGATTATAATCACTCGCAGTAGCTTGTTACGCTTTCTTCGTAACAAAATATTTACCACGTTTTCCAATTACTTTAACTTTTTGATAAAACACTTCAGCTACGTTGAATTTCCATTTCTAAATAAATCGTATGCAACGTATCTGTTGAATTAAATTTGTCAAACGAAATCTCTTCTGCTGATAAATTACTAATTGAAAATGTTTATCGTGTTCTTTAACTCTATGACAAAATACTTGTTTAACATCGTGTCTGTATTTAACTTTCATTCCAAGTGAATTTATCTGTCGAATTAAATTTATTTATTTAACGGAAATCCCCCGCTGATAAATTAGTGAAACTTGAAAATGTTTGCTGCATTCTTTTGCATCAAAGATTTTTATAATAAAATACCTGTATTTAACTGCCGTTTTATCAATAAATTTAACTGCGAGATGATTCAATTTGTCGAAATAAAAAATTCAACACTCGTTGTTACGTGAAAGCAATTTTTGTTACTTCGGAAAGAATCTCTTCGATCCTTCGACAAAAATATCTACGTTCAAATTTTGTTTTATTTATTAAACATGTAGATAATTATACCATTACCAATTTTAACCAATTCTTTGATTCTGTAGCAAAATATTTTTCTGAATATCCGTGTTATAATTTCAAATTCCAAGTACGTAGAAATCATTGCCAGTAATAATCTGTCACCTCGAAAGTAGTTGCCATCGCAAGAACTAACTATTTCCCGCAAAAAAAAGAAACATCCAAATTCAATTTCCCGTTTCTAAATAAATTCGCCGCCGGCTTAACCGGAAGCCGGTTGAATTAAACGGTTATTCGGAAATTGTTTTCCCCCTCGTTCTTATTGCGTCTCCCAATTTTATAGGAATCAAGATAGCACGGCGCGGCGCGCTTTATATTAATTCCCAGGATGCAACGTGGCGAGCTTCCAGTCGATACTGTATTTTCCTTTGTCCGAGCGTCTTCCTTTTTGCTTTTTCCGCTCCCCTTGGTTCCTCGATGGCTCCTTCGCTCAGGCCCAAGTGACGGACACTTGATTCGCCCCATTATTTGTTTTCGAGTGTCTGGCAATTCACGAAATATCGAAACCAGTCGCTGGCCGGCGACTTTCATGGCCGAGCGCCGCGTTAAATTCATATCGAAGCTTGCTTTCTTCCCTTTCTTCGCCGCTCGGAGAGACACATTCGAGAGGCTCCTCTCGACTTTTCAATATACTCGTTATTAATACACTCGTTAAGGGTTTCTCGTTGCCACGTGTTGTTCGAGAGATTATTAAAATTGTTCCGCGAGGATTTCAGTTCTCTTTCGAGAAGCAGAAGAGCAAATTAGAATAAAAGGTTTCGAATTTTAGGTTTCGTTTCTTGAAATAATGCAACGAAAATTAGCAATTGGTGATTCGCGAGGGGGCGTGGCGTAGACCTCGAGCAGGAGGACGAATAATCGTCCTGGAGTACAAGTCGTGCAGTTTTTTCTTTTTCTCTCTTTTTATAAGAGACTCGCGAAACCAGTGGTTTGTTAATTCTGTGAGAGAGGATGATAATAAATGCTAACAAATGATGATAATTAATTGTACGAGAGAAGTTGATGTAATAAAATTGAACAGTTTCAACGAATGCCTCCAGAATTCATCAGGAAATATCTCTCGAATTATTCCAAATAGTTAAATTCCTCGCGACATTTTTATAAATTAATTAACTTCAAAAATTGCTGCCAAAATTCGCGGAGAATGGTTCAAAACTCTCTCGATTGCAATCCTTCTCCAACGTTCACCTCCAAATTAACTTTACAAGTTACATCCAACAAATGTTTCCTAAATTCACGGAGAATGTTTCTAAAATTATTTCAAAACTCTCGCACTACAATCCCTGACAATACCTCTCTGAATTAACTTTGAAAGTTAGTGATATTTCCAAAATCCACGGAGAATGTTTCAAAAACTCGCCTAAAACTCTCTTACCACAATTTCGAACAATCTTTCTCCAACGTTCATCTACAAATTAGTCTCGAAAACTGCTTCAAACATTCGCAGAAACTATTTCTAAAATTATATTTCGAAACATTTTCACCATAATTCCTCTTCAACGTTCGTTTCCACTTTGAAAGTTAACGAGTAATCTACGGGAATTAACTTCAAAAATTGCTTCTAAAATTCACAAAAAAAATTTCTGAAATTATTCCAACTGCAATTCCTAACAATTCCTTTTTCTAACATTCGTTTCCATTAACGTCGAAAGTGAACGAGTATTTCCAAAATCTACCGGGAACATTTCGAAAACTCGTCTGAAACTACAATCTCGAACGATCTCCCTCCGATATTCATCTGCTCCAAAATTAATCTCAAAAGTGGCTTCCGAAATTCACAAAAATCATATCTCGAAACGTTCTCACTACCGATCCTCGTCCAAGTTGAAAGTTACAGCTAATTTTAAAAGTATCTCGAAAAAAGAAACTTACCTTTCGGAAACTCTCTCACCGCAAATTCCGACGATCCTTCGACCAACTTCCATCCGCACGCAGGATCCCTCGCAATTCACACATTCGAAATTCTTCCATGCTCTAACAACATCCTTTCGAAACGGCGAAACGTCTTGAACCAAGCGATTCAACCCCTCTCTCTGCCTCTTTCACTCAACGCTTCGCCGTTCCCGCTTTCTCATTTCATCCTCACCCTCGACGCTGTACACACAAACACACGCGTGAGAGCTGCACTTCTCGTACATATCTATCTCCGCCATCTGGCCAATGGACGGGACGGGAGAGGGATAGGCGAGTAGTCGTGCCATCCATTTCGTTTGATCTGGCGACCGTGATATTTTTCCAGATTCCTCGCTTTCTATCTCGGCCTCCATCATCCATCCGAGTGGAACAAAAAAGGAGGGTCGCGCGTGCATGCCTTCGCCAGCGATCGTCAAACGCGATACGGATCTTCGCATCGTATCGAAGAAATTGGCGGGAATTTGATTTTCAAAGAACGAATCTTTAAATCACTCGTCGAGCACGATTTTCGGTGATTTCGCGTTTCTATTTTTCAACGGACTGAAATCACCGCGGGGAACGTTCGTTTGAGCGATGGCGAAGATGGCATCGCAGAGTTTTCAAGAGTTTTAATTCTATTTTTGGGAAATCTTCGTGCTCCGAATCTTTTTGATCATTCTGACAGCGTTTAGCGTGGAAAGAATTTTATTTTGGGGAAATTTTCGTACTTAAAATTTCTGGGATAATTTGTAGACAATTATCATTATTATCATTATTATTAATTGTGTTATTTTGTGATTTGTCGACGAGAATTTGTCTATTTGCGTCTGTTTCGAACTGACGACTTTGTCACTGCAATCTTTATTAATCTATGTCAAATATGCGTAAGTAATACGTAGCATTACAGTGTCAATATTTATTATTGACGCACTGCCATTACTCACATACTAATTCTTGTAATATCGGTTGAATTACGAATCCACGCATTGAATTTATAATGTTCAGTAGATGAGAAACGAATGTTCGATCGAGCTCGAGTCACGCGCGCGAAAATACTCCGGGCTTGCCTGAATATTCAGAGCCTACTGTATTTCCTGCATATCGACAGCACGACCTAGATCACGATCGGTCGAACGTTGCAAGACGACGAAGAGAGAGAGAGAGAGAGCTGCAAATAGAAGTGGAGGATCCAAAGGTCAAGACTGAAACTGCAGAATTGTAGAGGGAACAGAAATAGAACGATAACAGCAATAAGAGACGAAATAGAGGCGGAATAAATTGGAACGAACACCACCCAGATGTGCGAACTTTATACAAAACACGAGTATTTTAGGAACAAAGCGAGTCCCGAAAGGGGAGAACAGCAGCGCAAATATTCCTGCGTGTTTATGCTACTTAAAACCCGCACGAAGAAGACGAAGAAGAAAAGATGAAAAAACTGGAAAATTAACTTTGAAAAGAAAGAAGGAAACGAGGATGATCGCCGAAGAGGCGATGAAAATGAGGATGTGACGCAGGCAAGATTAACGATAACAATGTCCGAGCGTTTCTCGCGAAACAGAGATGTCAGAGATAAAGCCGGGAAAGAGGGAGAAAATTTGAACGAAAGAAAGAGAAAGGGGGGGGGGACGGACGGATACGGCGGGAAATTCAAAGGATAATGACTCGTGTATAGCGCACGGCGAGCCCAGTAGAATGAAACAACGATCCTTTATTTTATAGTCGTAATTACGCGTTTCAATGTTAAACGTGGATAAAGAAGTATTTATTTTTCAGTAATAATTACCAGCTTTGAGAGAGAAGGGGGGAAGAAGGAGGAGGAGGAGGAGGAGGAGCTGCAGAATAAAATCCGAGGGATCGGCTTCCACTTTATTCGTTCGCCTCGCCTCTACCTACGAACAATGAGTGACGAATAAATAAATGACGAATGCCAGACGAAAAACGAGGGCGTGACGAGGAGAGGGGGGAGGGGAGCGCGGTGGCAGTTTTTGTTCCGCACGGCAATTTCGCGTTCATTAAGCGACAAACAAACAAGAGCTGCCCGGTTGAAAGGAAAACGAATAAGCTCTCTGATAAAAGAGAAAAGAAAAAAATGGAGGAAGAAAGAAAAAACTGGACGGGGATAAACTGTAGAAGTAGAAAGCACGTATGATTACGTACAGTGACTTTGTCATGAAAGTGTTGCGAATAATTACAAGTATGTGTTTATGTGTATATTCTGTGACACTGTCAATGGTTATGTTGGTCAAATTTGAAACTGTATAAATTTTTCATCACGTAACGTAATTGTGTGGTCAATTATGTAATCAATTGTTTACAGTGTATGATATTTTAATGATATAATATATAATAGTTATATCAATGAATCGTATTATATGTATTATATACATATATATATTTGGTAGGCAACAGAAAGGATATGATTTTCTTACAAAAGTAGTTATTTCATTTTCACGACTACGCTACGACACCACGCTGTTTACTCGACGCTGTACCTTTGTTTTCTGACCTCTGCTCTTCGCTCGACGCTACGCTGTTCTGTCCCCCACTCCTCGCACGCACGCCTCCCGCGACAGTCTTCGAGACGCGACACACACAGCACACTATCAGTTGCCCAAATTTCCCCATGCATTCTACCATCCGTACCCGCCCAGAGGATACTGTCATCTAGACAATGACCTCCTACATATATATATATATATGAATCATAATGATACATATAATTAATTGCAAAATGTAAAAATATGTACATTGGAATTGAACAATATATGTATGTATTAAAAATTATTTTACAAAACAACACCAGACAAAATTAAAAAGTAAATGTATACCTATATTTTTGCATTGTGCTACATACCTCCAATAAAATTCGTTCCGTTATTATCCGATTGTATATAGACTATTATATCACTTTGCTGGTTGAAAAATAAACCAAATTCCCTTCGTTCTCCCTCGCGATTCCAATCCCTGATCGAAATAATATGTTTCCCAAGAATTGCGCTCGTACAAGAGTAAACGAAGGGGGGCAACCCTTTTCCGAGCAACGTACGTACGTACAATTGGAACGGTTTCGCGGAACGAAATAAAAAGGGGGACGGGGTTGCACGGCGAAAAGCTCTTTTTTAATCTGTCGATATTCACTCGGCGACAAATTGCTACGATAGAGGGCAACGCCAGTGAAACAGCTCTCTCCTTCTACGTTCCGTACGTTCTGTAAAAGTACAGTGAGCATCGTTTGTCATCGATGATCGCAACAGCTGCGTCTTTTCAGTTGCATACCAGTTGCGACGATATAATTCGAGTTAATTGCCACGCGGTGTTTATCGGATGGATGTGAGAATTTTTGTTTACTTTCTCATGTGAGAATTTGTATACTTTGACTTTACGACTTAAACAGGACGGTATCGTTGAGATTATCATAAATAATCGTAGAATCGTTGTAGTAAAGCTCGAGTGAGTTAGTTTTTAATTTTTGGACATCTTCCAGTGTATCTTGTAATAACGTCCAATCATCGTTAAATATTTTGCTAATGTTTGTCCAAACTTTCTGGAACTCGAAAGATGACAAGTTTCCCGAATTTTCTAAACAACTGCGTATGAACATTGCTAACACGGTTTCTGATAAATTTATTTCATTTCAAATTGGTTTAAAATTGATTCACTCTTTCTTCTCTATTTCTGAACACATTTTTGAATTCTGAACATAATTAAAATTTTCTAACTTTACAATCGGTTACGTTAAATAAATAATTACACAGACCAATATCTTAACCAAAGTAGCTGTTCAATATAATCTGGCTAGAAACTCGATCCTTAAACTTTCAAATTTTAATAATCACCCAAACATGTCCATTTAACTTCTTTTTAACACCAAAACAGTATAACGAATTTCAAATTTTCGTATTTTTTGATCATAGTTATTTAGACAGATCCATTTATTTTAATCGTCATCATTCAAATCACTTTAAATGACCTGCACGTAGAATATTTTGAACTACTAAAAAGTTGCTCTAGCGACAAAATCCGGTATTTCAGCCAAAAGAACTGTACGTCCGGTTATAAACGTTCGTTTCTACTCGCCAGAAACGTTCTTGCCCCTTCCCCCAAAACGGGAATTCTGTTTCACTGTCAAAGAAAAACGTGCCTCCATGCGCGGAAACGCGAAACGGTGAACGATAAAAATTGTGGGTCACGGGAGCACGTTCTCGAACGTCAATAAAATTTAGTAATCGCATTTATCATTGGCCCCGGCGGCACCAGGGGTGGCTGACTCTCCTTTTCGATATCAACAAAAACGCTGGAACGAAAGCGTTCAGTGAACCAGTTATCGCGAACTTCGTACTATTTTCTCCTCTCCATCCCGTCTCGGTATTTATTCCACCATCCTCTCCTTTTCTCGTGATCGTTTTTTAACCTCCTTATTGCTTTCACGAACGCGACCCATACTCCTCTGCGATAGTAAAGAGAGAGAGAGAGAGAAAAGAAGAAGATTCGTTCCTGTGTGCCGCGTATTATTCGTCGGAGATTCTTTGTGCCGTTTGCTGCCGTAATTTCACTTCGAATTATAGAGACCGGACAATTCGACGTTTTTCGATTCAAAGAATGAAGATATCGGGACCGAGTTACTCCCGAGAATCGAGTTAATGACGAAAGTTTATTCAACGAACATTCGAGCGGAGTTTCGAGCGAATTGAGTGAGTTTTCCTTTTTTATCGCTGAAAATGATTTTAACGGGGGGTAACCAGAAAATTGGGCCTCTTCAGGTGCAACGAAAATTAGCGATTGGTTGATTTGGGTCACGTGATTCGTGAGGGGGCGTTGTCTGGTACTGAGCGATCGCGCCTGTAATTTGTTTTGTATCGATTCAAATGTTTGCGTACAAGTCGTGCAGTTTTTTTTTTTCGGAAATCAGGTTCGAAGGTTTCGCTCTGTTTTATATAAAAATGGTATAAATGCAAGAACGAATTTGCCTCGTGTAGAAGGTATGTAACATTCTTTGACAGAAACTTTCATACTTCGTGCTTCATCACTATGCCTCGTGTTTTCATTTACTTTCACGTGCTTTTTGCATTATTCTTTCACGTGAAAATATTTTCGCGTGGCGGAATTTCGCTGGATTTTAGTTGAATAACAAGAAGAATTGCATAATTCTTGGTTAATGCCGTGTTTCTGCAAAATACTCTGGTCCTGCATTTTAAATTATTAGTGAAATTTTAATTCTTGAATTTTAAAATTCACAAATTTCAACAATATTGTACATTTCTTTCTCTTTTGTTGAACACTTCAGCTTTTTAAATTGCTTTCGCTTGTAATATCTCGAATCTTTGCGACGGATTAATTTTTAATTGATTATTTCAGATTGTTCTAAGTTTTTTGCCATATCCTGATTAAAATTTTACTCGTGCTAAATATTTGAATTTTCTGTCTCATTCTAATGCAATAGTATTCATTAGAAATTTCATAGTAGACTCCTGTTTTACTGAATATTCTATCTCTCCAACTCCAAATGGATAATAATGAAAATTCTTCATTCAATGTTATACTCTTTTAACATTAATAGTATCATATATTTCTAACAGAAAAATTAAAGTGCAGGAAATATAGTAAAAAAAAATTCTTCCAACAAAAAACACACATTTGCGATTTCTTTAAAAATACAGTCTCGCAAATTTGTGTACAAAAATTTCAAACGTAGAAAATTAAACATTGGTCGTTCTGATTATTCTTGGCCGTTGAATCGAGATGTCCGATTGTTATTATTAGTTTGTCATTAGTTATTATTACATTTTCTCCTTCTAGACTCGAAAATATCCTCATTCTCCACTTTCTCAACCCCCATTCAACGTCCCCATTCGAAAGCCATTAACAACCCTTCCAACTGTCTCTTTCTTCCTATTCCAACGTCCCTTATCTCTGCCCCATCCCCCATCGCGCGACATCAAACCACCATTTCTAACATCTGCAGCAAATATCCCATCTCAACGAAGATACCTGCGCGGTCTTTCTCCCCTAACCTCAAACGCCAAAACATGAATACACTGTTTATCAACGATTCACAGGGACAAAGGGGACCCCTCCATCTACGCGCACGTCTGACCAGGGTAACCATCCATCTCGCGCAATATCCATTCACCGAGGCCAATTGTTTCGACTTTCGCGGAAATTACACGGCTCAGGGAACAACGGGTTCCATCGGATACCAGCCAGAAATTGGGCCACCGCCTCAGCGATGGCATCAAGTTCATTATGCATTCGCGAAATTTGCGCAAGTCAAATTTCACAAAGAGTTCGCCTCTTGCTAAACACACGACGTTTAAACAATTGTTTGTACAGCTACTCGGACGACAAGGCAGATTTGTACCGACCTCTGTATTTCTGTCAGTATAGCTCTGACACTTTGAGGAATAAAATTGATCCTCTTGACAAAGTCGAATTCGTAGGAAACAAATCACACGGCATAAATGATTTTCGAAAGAAAAGAAAGAAAATTTTGAACTGGGTTATACTATGACGGTTCATCAGTTTTAATTTTTGCTAAATTGTTTTTCGAGAATTATTGTTTTCTTTATAGAGAATGTCGAGTATGCATAAAAGTATATACGTATGATTCCATTTAGAAAATTAAGATCTAGGAAACAACTTCCTAAACAATAAATAAATATCCTCCTTGAAACAGAACATAACCTAAATTCACCTAGGTATTCAGTGTTCACACCAAAACTGCCAAAATGACTAATTTATAATTTCCCATGTTCGAGCGATTTTCAATGAAATATATTAACGGGAGCCTATATCCTTTATCGTTTATTACCAACTTTTCCTTGTACCTTGCAATTTAATTTCTCTGCTGCAAATACAGAGTGGGCCAAAAATCACATCCTACCAAAATAAATCTGTAACTTTCCTATTATATGTATTTAAAGAAATTATTTTTTACAGAGTTTTGGAAACACGATGGAAAAACTCACGTTTAAACTTGAATTTAATTTAAAATTACTAAAATTAATTTTTCCTTATATTACGATGTTTTATTAATGGGAAGAAACTTTTGGCCCATCCTGTACTATACTTTAGTCGTCGGTAATTCTAACGTTAATGCGTCGTCTCGAATTTTCTCCAGTTACCTGGAGATTTGCCTCCCTTGCTCGCGCGCGACTCGATCCCATCGCTAGACACGGCGGAGTGGAAACAGGCTGTTGCGAGAGAAAAGAGCGACGGGGAGAGGAGAGGAATGTTGGAACCGAGGTTGGAAATCTGGAAAACGGGCCACCAGGGAGGTATCGCCGATCATATCCTCGCGCCGCTAATTTGCATTCGATCATTCGCTGTAATCAAATCGATTCTCCGCGCCACGGTACGAGCGGCGGTAGCTTCTATCGGGGCAAGCTGTCGCTACGCACAACGCTGCTCCATTATTTCTGATGGTTTGTATTACGAACAGAGAGAGCGAGAGAGAGAAAGCGAGGAGGGAGGGAATGATTTTCGCGGAACGTGATTTCATCGGAAAGTGTTTCGCGCGAATTCCCCTCGCTGTTTCTCTCTCGCGCCCGCTCTGTTTTGATGCTGCGCGAAGATAAAGGCGAAATGAATATCTGTCGCATTGTAAATAGAATGATATTGAATTGAAATTGATGAGCGATTGCGTTTGTCGCGCCTCGTACGCTGTGGTGAATAGATCGCGTTTTCAGGGTGTTAATTGGAAGAAATTGGCAACTAGACTTTCGTCTGCAATGAGTTTGATTTTTTAATGTAACTCTTCTAATCCTACGTATGACTCTGTGATTCCATGTTTTAATCTCAGTTAACAAGTTTGTGACTTGCATTGGTAATCATCTATCGTTGCCCGGCCTGAAATAATATTCGTAGGTATCGATTGTATTTTATTTCTACATATTTCTATATGTTTATTTTCTATATATACTTTTATGTATAATATTATTTAATGTATTTTTCTACATCATTTATATATTTAATTACATGTTTCTATGGATTTTCCTTCTGTAATGTACGATTTAAAAATTTATTTTTTCATACCTTAAAATATAAACTTCTTCCATTTATATGGTGATTATTATACGTTTCGAGAGTATGATTGTGACGAGTTTTTAAGAAACAGATCGCAACGAAGCAGCATAAAACACGAGGAAATATTTGCTTCGGCGAAGCGCTGCGCGTCAGACCATACCACTTAGCACTGGAATATTATATTATATTGTATTATATGTTATTATAATATGTATTATTTATAAAATACGTGTTATATTTTATTACTATTACCTTCTTTATTATTGTTACACATGAAGTATATTATATTACATTATATTTGTTTTTATTAATCATATAAATATATACAGTAAAATAAAATTTCAAAACGATTAAAATATTAAAATATTTGACTCTTTTGGATTAGAAAATTTGGATATACTTATGCACGGTAATATGCGACCTAGATCGTCGCCGGGAATTGGGTAATGGAACATCCCGCGCGGCCCCTGTGCATAAATCAATCAGACGACCAGTTCTGGGCCACCTTCGCAAATTACTTTCGTATTAGAGCGTATATTGTGCGGCGGACTTATCGATAAAGTCAATTTCGACGGGACGTCGATCGTGGAAGTTCGTAATTTCTCGGCCGGCGGTGTACGGCCAGAGTTTGGAGAATAATGCTTCGTGAAAAGGGGTATCGAATATACGAAGACTGCGGGTATAAATATGGCGACCGGTTGAACGATACGTTGCTCGATCATTATTATATTCTATATATTCCATTGTATTCTCGATATATTTATTGGGTTGTCGGGAAAGTTCGTGCCGATTTTGAAACGCAAAAGATTTAAATTTTAGTAAATTATAGTACATTTATTAAATACTAAATTTAATTTATATTACAAATCGGCACGAACTTTTTAGAAAGATGTAACGTAAAAATGTACGTCTCTCAGGTTTTTAGATTGTTAGTTGTACGTTAGTGTTGTCGAATTTTTGGGGAATTTTGAAACTGAGGAGAGTAGTGAAGAAGAATGTAAAATATTTTATATCTTGAGACCTTGAGAAGCGACTTTTCATAAAATGAAAGCTCGTCGAAAGACTCTATTCGAGGAATCTTCGTAGAAGACAAACGCCACAAATTCTCAGTGTCGTTACTACAATTTAACACGCACGTTCTAGTTGAAAATAAAAATGATATATTACCAAAAATGTACAATAACAAACAGAAGCAGCACTCGCAGCGTACGAAAATTTAAACGATTTGGTAACTCTCCTCTTTTTTCCCGAAAAATTTCACGAAATTTCACTTGACAGTTGCGACGTCTTCCGCAAAGAGCTCGCCGATTTCCGTGTTTAATTCGGGGGGGGGATCAGACACGTCGATGAATAATCGGACGAGCATCGAATGACGTCAGTCGCAAGATTAAGAACTCGCTCACTCTCGTCTTCAGGGGAAAGAGGGTAGAAAGACGTGTACGTCGAGGATAGCCATTCGGAGAAATAGATTTCCGGTTGATGTGTTGCAGAGACCTAATGGTAGGTTGGTATCACGGAAAATGGACACGGTCCATTTTCGCGGCGTAAGAGCTACTGTGGAAGATTAATGGCGCCTCGGTATCATTGGAAATGGGTATGGACGACTTGTAAAATTAATCTTCGCGAGTAACTGTAAGGACGGAAATAAATTTTAAAAGCCAACATCTCCTCGGGGAGGATCGATGACAGCTTGTTCACAGAAATTCAGAGTACTTTCGATGAGTAAAAACATATTGTGCGTCACACTGAGCAGAGTTGTTACATTTATTTATTTGCGTGCATTTTTGTGCAATGAAACATTCCTTTTTCGCTTTTACGTTTCGATATATTATGTAGAATTTCAACATTTTATCAATATTCCGTCTTCCGAGATGTGCGTTGTAAAATTCTGTAAAATTATGCTTTTACATTTTCTTCTGTTCGACACGATACTTTTTATAATACTATATATATGCAATGCATTCTATATTGTCTCGTATTTTAGTCACATTTTAAAAATTACCATGTGCACATATTTTGGCAATTTAATGATAGAGAATATACGTGAAGAATATTTATGAGATTAAACAAGCAAAAATACGTACGTTACGGATAAAAATGTTCGGGATTATGATATACAGGGATGTAAAGAGAAATTAGAACAGCATTCTTTTAATTTCGAGATTAAAACGCGCTTTTAAAACACGTCACCGTTGCAAAAATTCGTAAAATACGTCCAAATTAAAATTTACGATGCTACCACTTTCATTTAAACAACGAGTCCAAGGAAAGTGATTTGAGATTCGACTGGACCTCATCGAATCTCATTAGTGACGAAAATAAGACAGAACGCTGTAAATTTTGATTGAAGTAACCAAAGTCGTCTTTTCCTACAGTCGCCTTTGACCCGTGCTGCTCGAAGATCAAGTGAAAAAAAAAAAAACCAGACCACGTCGACAGAAGTAACGAATCAAAGAAAAAAAAAAATGATCAAACCTGATGTCTCGCCCGAGAAGTGGCCATTAAATATTAACAACCGTCTCGAAAACACGCTCGAGGCGGGGACTCGGGGATTTCCACGATTTAAAGCAACGACCTGGCTAGTCCGGAACCGGGATCTAGAGATAAATAGAACCGGATGTTTCTCCGATTACGGGAAATCCGAAGGTATCTCCTTTCTTCTGTCAGACAGATGAAAACTTCATAACCTAATCTGAGCTTCGTATAAAAGACAAATATTAGGAGAAACCTCGACTGTACATGTAACGGTGGAGAATTGGCTGTACCGTTATCCACGTATGTACGTACCGGAGAATAACACGAGGGGAAAAAAAGGACGAGAAAATAGCATCGTAAATCTAGAGAGGGACAAATAAGAGAGGAACGCGGATACGCGTGTGTATATATATATATATATATATATATATCCAACGTCGCGATGTCATCTTCTTCGCCGAAAATTTCTACCGAAGAAAATTGACGATATACGCTGGATTTACGCTTGGCTGAACTCGGGACATTTTCGAGGAGAGACTGTTCGATCTTTAAAAAGAAGATAATAAAGAACGACGTATTCGTCGAATCACCGTTCTGCGAGCTATGCTGCTTGCCGTGCGAGTAAATACGCGACGCACGTTTGGTCCACGTTTCGTTGTTGCTGTTGGATTTTCCAGTGGGTTCGCTTTATTCTGTTTTTCGATTGCAATTCTCTCTTCTTGTTAATGTTTATTATTTTATATGTATTTTTTACACCGAGTTATTTACTTTTACTTTTACTTATAACTTGTATTGTCGGTATTATTACCATTCTCGTTGCTTCCTCTTATTCTCTTACATTTCTAATTTTACTCCTTCATATTTGTATGTTAGGTTTCCATTTTTATCCTCTCCATCTGCTCATCTGCACCGGTCGCTTCGTTTTCATTTCCAATTAAAATTATTACTTCCCTTTCGAAATTATTTGCTCGACCCAGGCTCGTATGTTTTACGTTCCTCGCGTTGCCTTCGTTTCTTTTCCCGACTTCTCTCGTTGCCCCTCTTTCACTCTCACCAGTTCTGAGAAGTCTCTCCATCTCGGGTTCCCCTTCTCTTCGCTCCTCTTTCCCTTTTGATTCCTTTTCTCAATTTGCAATCCCCCCTCTCCCCCGCGACCTCCCAGTTGCCAGATTTGTATCTCTGTTTCTTTAATTACGTCGCTGCTATTTGTTCTTCGCTTTGCAATTACTCTCTTCTCGCGCTTCCGGCGAAATCCTCCGCCACTCTTTTCAGGGTATGTTTTCTATCGCCGTTTTCCATTCGCTCCGCTTCACTGCGCTCACGATTCCCTGCCACTCCCCCCTCTTCGCCCTCGCCAATTTTTTACTTTTCACTATTTCGCGCTCCCCCACGTTTCCCCCAGGACCAGTTTTTCGTTACTTTGCCTCTCCCCCCTCCCTCTCGTTTTGTTTCTCGATTTTCTCGCAAATTCCCGCGGCTCCCACGAGCTCCTCTATTTTTATTTTTCACTATCGCGATGTTTCACTCTTTCCTTTTTCCCTTTGCACCCCCTCCCCCTCCCCTACTCCTCTTCCCTCTTTCCTCTTTCCTCTCCGCCTTTTAATATTCTATCAAGACCCCACTAACTCCGGCACTCTCCCTCTCTGCCGTTCCTTTCATTATTTCATCTCCCCTCTCGCCATCTGTGTTCCCACCAAATCCACGATTCACCGTAATTTCCTCTGTCCTCTCCGTTTCTTCTCACCCCATTAACTTTACATCTTTTCCGTTCGATCTTTCACCTCGTTACGGCCTTTTGTTTCTCAAAGATTCACGTTGAACTTCAACAAGTTGACATTCCACCGCGGTGGAACGAAAATCTTCGAACGATATTGACTTTCCTTGCGATCCTAACCGAAAATTGCAATTGTTCTTCTTCGAACTGGCTGACTAAAATTAATTCTCGCGAGCGAGAAGTTATTTGGTCAATTTAATCTTTAATTCTTAGGCTCTCGTCGAACTCGACTTGCTTCGTTTAATTTTCGTTTGAGGAACGGGATCTGACGCAGTTGATTTTCAAGTTTGATAAGATTTCGAAATTTTCAATCTCGAATCATGAGTCGACAGTACTTGGTTTTCACCGATTGAATTTGATTTTCTTTCGATTTTCCTCAATTTCGACAATCTTGACGCACGAACGCAAATTTTGCGAAAATTTAACACCTCGATTTCGAAATTTTCAATCTCCAAGAATCGACCTGCTTTATACCCGCTTTCCGCCGATTAAACTTCATTTTCTTTCGACTCGATCTCACGTTGCTTCCAATCTTGACAATCTCCGTACGCAAATTTGGCGAAACCGCGGGTTAGAAAACTAGCCGATCAATTATCGTCGCAAACTTTCGGGAATTTGCCTTCCCTTTCTCCGAAACGAGAGGGCAAATAAAAAGGGCGGATGAAGTCTCGCGGACACGGACACCGGAGGAGCCGGATTTAAGATCCGAAAGGTATTTCATTACGCCTCAGGTTTGGTCCATTGATCGATGGATTCGAAGTCGTCCTTCCCCCCCTCCCGCTTATTGAATTCGGATTGCAGATGTAAGTAGACGACGTCACGGAAGCCGACTCCGCCTGAAATGGAAACTCGTGATGTCTGTCTGCGTCGGTGGAAATGAGACGAAGGGAGGGTGGATATTGTCTTTGCGAAGACACGAGATCGTTAGAGAGAGGAGACGGAGAGATTGCGAATTGATTGGCTGGCAAATCGCCGATGAAATGGATTCTGTTGATTAAATTATTGCAACAAGCAATCTCGTATATTGTCCATCGTAAATGAAACCAGCGGAAATTGGAATCCAAGGACCCCTGAATTTGAAAGAATAATTACACTGACGATACAACGAGCCTTACTTCCCGATAAATTTGCAATACTTTTACTAGAAAATTTTAAAACGAAAAAGATATTTTTCCGCGTTCTTACAATCTCCTCGGTTTCGAGTCCATTTTTCGAAATTCTGTGACTTTGTGAAATTCATACAAATTTCTAGCAAACTATAGGTATAAATTTCGTCAGAAGTTATTCTCTTCGCCTCAAAAAATTGATTCTTTTCCTCTTTAGTCCAAGTTATCGTCGACATTATCGTTTTCTGAAAGTATCTTTATGTTCACGTAACTCTGTTGCGCTTTTACTTCAGCAAGTTTTACGAAAAAAGTCATTGAAGATATTGGGTGTACAATATGATTCGTTGAAACTGTGTCGTCACTCTTGTATCGGACAAGATATCTTCGTTTTACATTCGAATTTAATAACTGATCTTGATAAATATTTATAAAAACGAAGCCATCCGCGTAATTTGAAATCGGAGAGCTGTTAATATTTCAACGTATGTTAATAATTGAATGACACATTTCGGAAGCAAAATTCAATTTAACGCGCTGACTTTTTGATGAAAATTACAGGTTAATCGTTCTCGTTTATGGTTCCCTCTTGGTCCGCAGAGTTCACGAAACATTCGTACCAGTTAATTCGTTCTGGTTAGAACCGAAAATTGGAAAAATTTCGAGCCAATGGCGCAGAATTTATGAAACACTCTCCCTGGAGGATTTGTAAATTACTGCTATACTGTTTAGTAGCAACCGGTTACGACAGAACTGATAAAACGACGAAAAATAACGTGCTACCAAAAAAGAAGAGAAAAAAAAAAAACAATGCAAACCAATCGTACGTAGGATTCGCGAAATATTCGCACCCGTTAACGATAAAAATAAAATTGACAGAGAAAACTGTATTATTCGCCAATTAAAATCGAGAAGAAAAATTCAAATGAGTCCAGCGAGAAATCCCAGCCAATTGCAACAATTTGCAGAATTTACAAAATATTCGTATCGTTAACGAGCTAAAACTACAATAGAACAGACGAAAGGACAAAGTGCACTCTGTTATGCGAGCCGATTAGAACGAGAGAAAAAAAAACCAAAAAACAAAAACCAGTAAAAAATCTCAACCGATTGTACAAAGAATCGTACGGAAATATCGCTGCCGATAAAATTTACAAAATATTCGTACGGTTAACAAACTGCGTTGAAATTGTCGAAACCGCGAAACGCGCTATGTTATTCGTCCCAATTAAAAAGAAGGAATCAAAATCAAAGCTACAAAATTCACGAATTCCCTCTTGGTGCAGAAAAAAAAAATTACTACAACATTTCCTGTTTTACCTTCCACCGATAAAAAAAAAAAAAAAAAAACAAATGGAGAAGAAAAATTCATTCTCGAGAGAAAACTAATCAAACGATTTAAAAAAAAAAAGAAAAGAAGAGGAAGAAAGAGAGTGATAGGGAAAATTGTGTCGTTGGCAAAAAAATGTATGATGTGCGAAGTTAGGGTGGCCGGTAGCGGCGATTGCCAAATCTTATAAATGAATCAACAAGTTGCGAATCCGATAGAAATTCGAGCGTCGAAATCGCGCAATCAGCAATACGCTACGAACCAGATAAAAATAAACGATCGCCGGGTTGGGATCGCGCGATCGATAGGGAATTTAAATTCAACTCGGCTACAGCCACGGCCCGAAACACTACACCCACCACCTACCCGAAAGCTTTCTCGCTGATGTCGCTGTCTAAAATGTACGTACGTTCGCCACTTGGTACATTTAATCACTGGAACGTAATTCTACCCGATTCTACCATTTCCTCGATATACTTTCATTCTCTTCTTCCCCTCCCCCCCCATCTCATTTTATTATCACTGAAAGTGATTATTCTAGCGGGGGTAACCCAGAAAATCGGACCTCTTCAGGTGCAACGCTGATGCAACGAAAATTAGCGATTGGTTGATTTGGGTCACGTGATTTGCGAGGGGGCGTGGCGTTGTCTGGAACTGAGCGATCACGCCTGTAATTTGTTTTCTATCTATTCAAATGTCTGCGTATCGATAAAATTTTACGGCAAAAATGTCGTGCAGTTTTTTCTTTCTGTGTTTTATTTTTATTTTCGACGATCGGAGAGCAATCTTTTGGTTTTGAAGATTCGTCCACTGTCAATTGTTTTATAGAGTGGGCCAAAAATCACTTTCTACTAAAATCCGTAATCTGTTTGGTACATATCTTTTTTCTTTCTTTAGAAATGAAAGCATCAGTAATTAAAAGTTTTTCCTCTTTTAGAAATTAAAGTACACCAAAAATTTAAAATCCATAAACTTAAATTTAATTTGGAATCGACAAAATTATTTTTTTCTTACACTTTGATGTTTCATTGAGAAAAATAGGTGGAGAGAAACTCACTTTGACTCACTCTATATATATAAATGGAGTTCTCTTGATAAATACCATTTACAGGGATCGTGAAACATACTCGGAGACAGTGAAATTCTTGCCCGAGAGGGTTAATGAAATTCCTGTCGAGAAAATGTAGAGGATGGATCATCCTCGGCCATTCAAAAATGAGCAAACTTCGGGAATTGTTTCCGTGGGTTTTAAATTTCCGAAAAAAAAAAAAAATTGTACGTTGCATTCCAGATCGATTTTCATCAAAAATTTATGAACGTGTATACTTGAAAAGAGCTGAGTAAAATAGAATTTTAATTACTTGGGTTAAGTTTGTTCTTACGAAAGGAAATGATAACACGTCTCGTACTGTCTTAGAAATATCGAAGCATTAAAAAGACCCGTACGAAAATTTGAACAATTTTCTCCAATTTCTCTCGGAATCCGTTTCTTGCAATTCAAGGCAATCCTCTTTGCTTCCAGCAAATTTTCCAACCGATGCACCGATAATCGATCGTCCAGTTAAACGGCATTCTGATAATCGAGGTTCTGCCGTATGTAAATTAAAACGATGAATATTGCATGACGAATGCAGGGTGCAACGAGGATTGTTGCATCCTAAGCTTGCTCCTCGTCTGAATTCTCTGCGCAGTTCTACCGATTATAACAGACAAGCTATTCCAATGATTCAGATAACACTGAAAGATCTATAATTATACGTCGCAAAAGCAAAAATTCTGTGCCTCGTGTGTGGATAATTGCAATAATTGGAAACTCCCCAAGATTGACCACTGTTGCTACTATCCTATACTTTAGTTTCTCCAGCTGTTGGAAAAATGTAAATATCTTGCGAGTAGACGAGGAAAATAAAAGAAAAGATCTTATCGCGTATAATAAAACAGAATACGTTCTCATCTTTCGGGTAACAGAATTTTGTGCGACAGATTTCCAAGAGACTCTCGAAGAAACGAAATTTTGTTAATTATTGTAACAATTATACTCAATATGTATAATTATACATAATATTGTAACAATTATCGTATCATGTGTCGTACATGTCAATTGTAGAGTACGTGTACATATATAGCAATTAGGTTAATTACAGATCACAGTCTACGTAACTGTAGATTAAATTATCGATCGTAAGTGAGTAACAATAAATCACGCACACATATCTTATTGAAGATTACACATTCATGCGCATACGTTGCAAGAAACAAAAAAAAATTCAGCATCTTGCATTGCGTACAGAGATCATCGGAAATGAAATACACGATTTCTGAGGACAGCGCATTTCCAAAAGCTGAACGGCAGAAAAGAAACTGAACTGAGACGAAACACGTGGCACATAAAAAATCGTGTTAAAACGTCACGCCCTTTCAATTTCCCTGCGCCTCGCGCGCCGCTGGAATCGCGAATTTCGCGCGAACGATCAAGCCCGACGGGGTCGGGGAGGGCTCAGACCTCGTAATTTCCGCGGGATCGCAATTTTCCCTCGCGCCGGAAACGTTTAAATCCCTCTGTCCCGCCCGTTAATGCCGTACGTACGTTCTTTCAGGCCTCGTTATGAATATTCTCACCTGCGCGCACGTGCCGCCGCCGCGTTCGCGAGTTTCGGAACAGGTGGACGGGAGAAACGTAACCATTAAAAAAGGAAAAGGGAAGAGATTAGGGGTGGATGAAAGAAAGAGCGAGGGAAAAGAAGGAGGAAACACGATTTACCTGGACGTCGCGAATTTTAACGCGCGCCGCTCCTATTTGTCGCGTGCTTCCGCGTTTCTCGCGGACGCGTTCATTTCCTTCGTGAAATCTGCCTCGTTTCTCTCCCTTCTTTCGTTTCGCGTTGTTGCTCCATTCGCTTCGATTAATTTCTTTCGTGTTCGATGGAATGTGTCTCATTTACTAAATTCTGATACATTTTTCTTCGACTGTATCATATAATATATTAGGGGTACCCATAAATAATGCCGTTCTGTTTTTTAAATTAATAAAAATTGCCATCTAGCGAACATGATTCGAAACACGACATTAGTAGACCAGTGACGATGACAAATTGTCGATAATTTAAACTGACGTAACTTCGTTAAAAAAAGATTCTTTTAAATTTTCTTTCGTGTCATGTAGGTGAGACTATATGTTTGTTTTCAAAAGTTCTAAAAATTCGCGCAAGTATTTTTCATCGAGGGTGTTTAAAAGTGCATCGAAAACAACGAGATCCTTTGTACTGACGAACGAAATTGAACATTTTCCCGCGTGCTCCAAACAGAATGTAATGGTATTTTGTATCTCAAAAGTACGAAAAGTTTTCAAATATCGCTTTCGATTACATATCGAATACACATCGGTTGCAGTTTGATCGAACATTTTTTCTTCTACCGGAACTAGCGTTTCAGCTTTCCGTACTACGCCAGAAAATCAACTTCTCCCTTTTCTTTTTAACTTCGTGCGAAGCATAATACGAGTTTCGTTGTAGTTGACACGAACGTACATGTGCAACGTGTGTTCCTATTTATGCCAATTGCCCGAGGCAAACCACCGGCAAATTATCACTACGAAAGCGTTAATATTCTCTTTTGCTCCGTTGTGTCCTTCGCCTTCCATGCTGAATAATTAGCATGATTACGCGACTTTGATCGGAATACCAAAAGAAGAAAAGAAGAGGATGAAACAGAATGTGTGATTACTTTCCACGTTCTTTGTGACGAGGGAGTATCGCAGGCACGTGTTATTAGCAAGTTAATGGACTGCAATCGCCGTTGCAATCTTTTTAGAATTCATTATCCCGCTTATTAATAATCAAAGAGTTTCTGTGGAAAAACACCGGTGCAGGTGCCCTTAACTTAAATACATCAAATGCTTCTTTTTTTCGGGGGGAAGAAGGAGGTTTTGCTTAAGCTTGTAAATACCGCGGGTGTTAATCCGCATGTAGAAAAGCAAAATTAAATTTTTCGATATGACACGTTATATTAAAATGATATATTATTTTTATTTTTGAGTAGAAGGTATATATTAATATATAGTGATGACCAGACTGCGATCACTACCAGACAACGCCACTCCTACTCGAAGTCTACTCTACGCCCCCTCACGAATCACGTGACCCAAATCAACCAATCGCTAATTTTCGTTGCATTGGCGTTGCACCTGAAGAGGCCTGATTTCCTGCGTTACCCCCGCTAAAATCACCTTCAGTGATAAAATGTAGAAACAAAAGGGTCGTTTCACTCAATTCAAGTATTACATTAAGTTAAGAAGATATCTAAATTTATATTAATTTTACACATTAAATCATCCGGTCGAAAGAAAGATACAGCGACGTGAAACAACATAGAAAAAAATATTGTTGTACAAATCGCGCAACGTTTATCCTCAAATTTCGAGATTCTTAAATTTCGAACGAATGCAGAATTCTGAATTTTGTTGCCAGGCTTCTGGTAATTTCCAACGCTCAACGGGCGTTACGTTGTTTTCCATTTCAGCGTTCGAAAGTGTCCGAACACTTACGAAAGGGGATGTACGCATCGGGGGAGCGTGTGGGTGTTGGTAATGGCGCGCAGGTGGGTGAGCGGAAGACGGTGTAGCCGCGTAGACTGAGAACACAGGCTGCAGACGATATTTTATCAGAGGAGAGCCAGTGGTCGAACGGTTTTATTAAAAAGCGCTAGTTGTAAAAAAAAAAAGAAGGGGAAAAAAAGAAAAACACCACCGGTGGATTTATGCTCGAGAAAATCGGGGAAAATTCGCGATCGCAGTCGCCGCTCCGCGAGGAACGGAGCTCTGCTCCTCCCCCGCCCCCTTTTCTTCCATCTGTCGCGACTTCTCGTCGGGGAAACGAAAGGCACGAAACGAGTCGCTTCTTCTTTTTGTCACGCTTCTCTTTGTTCCAAACTGAGGATATTCAGATTTTCTATGTTTCTTCCCCTTTTTGCTTTTATTTTTAATAAAACATCAAAATATACGAAAAAAACGAATTTTATTTTTAATTTCAAATTAAACTCGAGTTCGAACGTGATTTTTCTCATTGTGTTTTGCAAAGTATTTGTTTCGAGAATTAAAGAAAGTGTGTAGTAAAAAAATTACGGATTTATTTCAGTAGGAAGCGGTTTTTGGTCCACCCTGTACATAATATGCAAGGTGTTTTTTTTTCTGTTCTTAGTAGAATATAAAAAGTATCGTTAGTAGTAGTAAAAAAAATGAACTTCAATCCAGAATGATGTTTCCGAAAAGAAAAAATATTTTTACTTTACTCAAATATATCACGTAAAGTAAAATTGTCTTTAAAGAGTCGAAGCCGTTGCAAATTAAATTGAATTTTGCATTAAGGGCACGATGACTTTTAACGTGTTAGCCCCGTATTACGTTGGGTACGATTTATGGTAGGGACTTGGGCAAGTTTGTTCCATAAACTATACATTTTTGATTGGCTGGAATTTACGTTATGCACACTGTAACATATGGGCAACACTGGCTTACAGCACGTGTAACATGTACTATAATACATACCACCGTAATAACGTATAAAATATTTGTACATATTTCCTTTCTGTCGAAATTGTTGTAAATCAACTACATTGTGTATCGTTTAATCTAACAAAGTAAATAGATTCTATTCTATTCCTAAATACACTAATTTATTTCATAATTTTTTGAAAACCAGCTGCATTCTTGAAGAAGGCTTGATCTAATCAAAATTTCATACGCAAATCATCAGATGGACAGAGACTTCTCTCTAAAAATCAATGTCAAGCAGCAAGATTCGAGTTTAAAAACGAAAGACGAAGCCCGGGTTTTACGCGAAAGTCACTTGTATCGTAAAAACTCTGTACACTGAATATTACTTTGAGCTATCGACTTCTCAAAAAAAAGTTGTCCCACTTTCAAAGCCAAAAGAACGGAACGTAAATTCCAAATGGAAAGTCACTCCCGTTGTGCACGTAAGAACCCAGCCCCTTCTGCAAACTCACCCCGGCTCATAAATCAAAACAACAGCCTAAACTACCCTCGCGCAGACGCGTGTTTCCCGGAAAAATTCACCGAGAGCGAATAAATCACCGGAGGATAAATGAATTTCGCGAGGAGACAGAACGTTGAAACGATCGTCGAATCCATCTGTATCTTGGTGACGCGGAGGAACGGCCGACTTCCGGTGAACGGAGCACGGGGTCAACGACGATCCGCGTTAAAAAGTAATGGAACATGGTGTTTCACATATTTCCAACGTCGGCGAGAGTCGTGGAGGGAGAACGAGAAACAGAATGGGAAGGGTTGGTTTGCGAGCACCCCTGTCAATAACTCATCCTTTCAATTTTCCGCGTTATCCTGTTAACGCGGCTCATCCGTCTCGCCTCGTGTTTCGCTCGAGTGTGTGTGTGTGCTGCCACAGTCGAGCAAACCCGTCCAATAATTGTCGAACCCTCTGATCTACCACCGTTGCTAAGGTGATACTAATTTTCGATGGATTCTCTTTCCCTTCTCTTTTCCTCTTTTTGTCTCTTGTTTCTTTTCTCTTCCATTTCTCTGAGAGGGGAGGCAATGTTATTTATCATTTCAACGTTATTATTAATATTTTTTATTTATTATTATTATTTTTCTATTTGACAAGACAAGTCGAAGAAATTGCTTTCAGAATTTGAAAATTAAAATCTTCGGGACACGACGTCACAGTCAATTATTTTCTACAAAATGATTCGATCGTTTTTGAAGGCAATTTTGTTGACGACAAATTTGAAAGAATTAATGGATCGATAGGACGATTTACTCGAACAATTGTTTTCGAAGTACTTCTTACGAGAATCTCGACGGATGGAATTTCTGCCCTGTCGAGGAAATCTCTCTCCTTTCGATATTTGCAAGCATGTCGCGAATCTTTGCGAGAATTTACATTCGACGAAGTCGGCACGGTTGAATTTAAATTTAAATTGGAAACGTTTGTCCATCTGGAGGGTTGTAACGAATATTCCGCTTTAATATTAAAACTTAAAACCAACGAATAGTTGGACGGAATATGAAACTCGCGTCAAAGAGCAACCAGGTGACGTTTCGCGATTATTCCACCTTCTTTCGAGTTATTTCTATAATTCTGGGCGAAATCTGCGGCATTTTTAATCGGTTTTTGCGATAAAGTCGAATTAAAAGTCCAAATTAAAAATCGACGAAATATCGACCTTCAAATAACGACGAGTTGCTTACAGCAATTCTCCTGCTTTGTTCCACGCTTGGGCTCGCGAAGGACTTGCTTTTCGATTCCACGTACCTGGAACAAAAAAGGAAATTAACTTTTCCAAATTTGTCGTATCGATTTCAAGCAAAGATGGACGAGTTCGAAGTTGCTACGGGAAATCCGTACGGGATCGATTTTCCCGTGCTTCTCCGCGAAACAGCAACCGGCGGCAGGAATTTCCCGCAAAAATCACGCGCGATACCCACGGAAACCAATACGGTAAACCAAATACGAGCGGTGCGTTCCTGCCAAGAAGAATTTACCGCAAAAATCATGGAAGATACAGTGGAAACCAATAAAGTAAACTCGGCGCAACCGAAAGGACGGCCGAAAAACTCGCCGAGAAACACCGATAAAGCGGAAGTTTAAATACGATCGGAACGTTGTGAAAAAAAGGAAAATAACGGGGAGAGAAATAGACTGTGATTTAAAATTATATTAAAATGTAAACGAGCACCGTGAAAAACGAGACTTTGAAAAGTCTCTGTCAAATTGTCGCTTTGGAAGCTTTGATATTTTCAATTTGAACAAAGTACCAATTTACGTTTGCAGTGATTCGATGATACTTTCTGTTATGATTTAGTGAATTTTAATTTCAACGCGCGAAAATTTGATTTCTCGGGCGACTGTGCGCGAAAGATATTATTATCGAAACGAAGCAAAGTCCTTCTGTTGAAAGGAATTTTCACTCGAAGTTACAAGGGGGATAACAAAGCGAATTGAAAGGGTCATATATTTTTTGCCAAAAAGAGGTTGGAACGGAAAATTTCGCGCGAAACGGATGAAATAAATTCTGTGTGCGAAAATTGAGGTGATTATTGCGAAAAGGAATTCATTAAAAATATCGAGATGTTAATAAAATAAAAGAATTTGCTGAAGATTATTTATTACCACGAACGTCGCGCAAAATTTTCATGAAACGAACGAGACAAGTTATTAACATATTTACCTTTATTAGGCAATTCCAATCAAAATGATATATTTTTATTAAAAAGAATTTGACACGGGGTGAGTTATCAATCTATCAAAAATTACAAAATGAATTATAATGTGAGGAACGTTATAAAAGTAATTAAAAAGTAATTATTCTAAAATTTGAAACGAAACGATCGTTCGAACAAATTGTTGTACTTTGCAATTCACATTTTTTAGAATTTCGTGAAACATTGAAAAACAAAAGGAAGATTGTTCTACGTATTAAACGTTGCAGATAAAAATCCTAGTAGTCTAATCATTAAAATGCAAATATTGGCGAAACGAAGCGAAACGGAATTCGATGTAAAACCAAAAAAAAAAAAAAAAAAAAGAAAAAATGGAGAATTTTTGCTAAAACAGAAAGAAAAAAGAAATAGATTCGATCAAACTTCCGTAATAAGGGATCGACGAGCAATTTCAAATTGGACGAAATCGTAGAAACGAGAGGGACACTAATTGGCATATCCGCGGCGCGCGCGCGTGAACTCGATCGGTTAATTAATTAAGAGTGCCAACTCTGCCGGCTCGAGCACGCGCGTGTGCCCGATAAATGGAACATAAGCTCACACCCTCTGGCTGCACGCGATTCCGATTATCCTCTCGTTAATTCCTCAACCCCAATCCTCCCCCCCCCTCCCCGCCAAAAAAAAATTACAACCAACGCACCTAAATAACATTCGCAAATTACACGATACACTCACACAAAATACACGTATAATTATAATTTCGAAACGATCAAGTTTTGAAACTAGACATCGAGTCCATCCATGTATATGTTCGAGCACGAAAAATACATATCGTTCGAATAAACGAACCAAAGCTAAAATCCGCGAGAATGTTGTTTCATCCTTTTTTTTTTTCCTCTGAATCGATCGGCGCAGGGGCGACACGGATGACGGTAATTTGCAACGACGGGATTAAGGTACTTTGCAATTTTATCTGCTACCGGCTGACGCTGTTAATTTATGCTCGAACCCCCCACCCACCACCCCCCTACGCTCTCCACCCTCCCGCGCGACTTTATCAATAATATCGCGCCGCCAACATTTATTCGCCGATTAATCCGATTATGTTATAAATATCACGCGGCCCGTGGACATCGTCGATCGTTTTAATCGATAATCGTCGTGCCGAGCCCCGACACCTCGTAAATCACCGGAAGTCGATACTGTGTCCGTCGCTACTGCGAGCTTCGCACGGACTGTGACTCGATGCAATCAATTTGACACCGGGCTCTGACACGGGTTGTTTATTCGTTTATTTTTTGATACTCCGCGCGTGACGCAGAGACGATCTTCGCAGGGAGTTTACTTGACTTTTAAGAAATTTAATTTACTTTGTTTTCACTGGGGATTCTTTTCTCTTCTCCTTTTTCTTCGATACTTCGATTCGATTTATTTTATCACTGAAAGTGATTTTAGCGGGGGCAACCCAGAAAACATTTTCGGGCCACTTCAGGTGCAACGCTGATGCACCGAAAATTAGCGATTGGTTGATTTGGGTCACGTGATTCGCGAGGGGGCGTGGCGTAGACCTCGAGTGGGAGTGGCGTCGTCCGGTACTGAGATAAAATAAAATTTTATGCCAGAAAAGTCGTCTTCATTTCCCAGTCAGAATAGTTGCTTTCTCTTTTTATTGAGAAGTTTGATTCATCCTCCAGCAGATTGATTTCTTCACTTGTTTGCAAGTGAATTGTTTGTTCATCTTACAGGAGAATTTTTTTAAGGGAAGACGATTTATGACTTAATTTTATTCTCAAAAATACGACTCGTGACGATGATCCTTTCTGAACTACGACGGCTGTTTCTATTTGTTTAAACAATTTAAATCAATATTTATTTTACTTAGATACGCGATACGAGAATGTCCATTGATCTCGCGCGATTGTTAGTCGCAGGGTGACGTCTTTATTACGGATTTGTTGGCGCATATTGCTTCGGTTGTTCGAAAGATCAACAAGGAAGGAGGTTGATGCATTCCCCTGTTTGCAACAAGAAGAAACTGTAAAGTTTACAGAGGTTGGAGTTCGTGTTTACGAGACAACTTGTGTCTAATCTTGCCATCGAGCCGGCTTGTTTGAGCTTCGCGGAAAATCGTCAAATCGAATCAATTCGTGACCCGAATGATTATTTAGTAATTATAATCCTACGTGAACTTGAAATTTTATTACAACCTGCTCTAAAATGTCAATAACAATTTCTACACGCAAACATAATGCGAAACAATGATTTTTTTTATCAAAAGATCTAACTCCGTCAACAATAATTTTTACAGCATGATACATGCTAATTTCTATCGAAAAAAAAAATCTCACTCACGATTTACGATTAAGGGAACGTGAAAATTCGCATATGGGAATAATGGCGGATTATCACGGTTGACAACGTTTCGCCATAATAAAGCGTTACAAGTTGCTCGAACGCGAAAGGGGATTATCAAATATCATTGGGTGGCGCATTAATGGCCATTTATCGTTGCTAATTTTGTGTAATTAAATAACGGACAATACGCGACTGGTAACAATAGAAAATCGCATTTACGCAAAGCGTGCCGCGGACAATACCCGGTACACGGCCGTTCGATGGATGGATTTTCCCTCGATTATCCTTGCTAAATGTCACCCGGCGATCCTCCTCTGTGACGTGACGTCGCTCTTATCCACGTGGATCATAGCTGACTCACCGTGATCCATTTTGTATCATAAAAATGAAACTGGAACAATGCGTTCGCGGTAATGAGCGCAGAGGGTAACGTTATACTATCTGCAACGACAACAAGCCAAGAAAAGCTAAATTAATTTGAATAGATCGATTCCCAAATTGCAATTGTTCCGTGAATTATATCAAACACAGATCGATCGACAATTAGAAATCGTGATCGAAAAATTCGTACGAACTTGAAAACTGAATCAAAATTTCGCCAAGCTACTTTGTAATATGATGTTACTGCTCTGAGAAGAACCAAAAGAACCAAAAAGAAACATGATTAAAAATCTTTAAACGTTATTAAACAAAATAATGAACGAAACTCAAAACTTTTCGGGAAATTAAAACTACGTCAACGAGTTTAATTTATTTAAACTTTGAAAGAAGAATTGTCCAAAAAGAGAAAAGAAGAAAAGGAAGGAAGAAAGATTTTCTTTAAATCGCGTTTTCTCGACAATTCTCAATACAAAACGACGTCTGTGGTCTGTCGCACGCGCGTCGTACAAACGAGTCCGACTGCACAGGCTCGAGACTCGTTGTTCATTCGTAGTTTCGCGTCTCATTCAGCATTTATGCGATCCCTGGTCGGGTTGTATTTTTCCTTGGACGCTCAGACACCAGTAATTCAAGGAAACGCGGCCACTCCACCACTCTGGGGGAGCTTTACTTCTCTACGAATTTCTCCCCAGAGAACTTGATCGCCTGTATGCACGCTTCCCTCTGTCCCTTTGTTTTCCTCTCTCCCCCTGAGCTCGCTCGCCGCTGCCGCCGCCGCCAGCGAAACTCATCGCGAATTTCGGAGCACGAGGCTTAAGAGTGTTGTCTGCACCAGAAGAAGATCGATGGGACGTGCATTTTTTTCCTTTTTTTCTTTTACCTCCCTCGTTCAAATGTTGCTATTTTGGAGATTTATTAATTGATTTTTTTGGATTTAAATATTAGTTTATCACGTTGAAAAGAAAATGCTACGATTCTTATACACATATATGAAAAGAAAAAGAAAAAAGGAAATCTTCCGCGGCTGCAACGATCCGCGAAACGCTCTCGAATCTGCGACACAGATACTGCGAGACAGGGAATAATAGAGGGAGGTCTACACAGGGTGGAATTCTCTTGGAAAATTCTTGATACTCCAATTTGTTATCCGGGGAAAACGAAATCGGCGGAACTCCCGTCGCGTCGCTCCTGGCCGCTCGTTACATCCGGCTATCGACGTCCGTGACCCAACTTCCGTGATCCAGAAACGTCGCGCGAAGTGGCGTCGTTATGATGACTGGTATAATAAAGGAAACACTCCATCGACGTATCATCTTTCACGGTATCGGACGTCGCTCTTGAATTTATCGTCGTAAACAGATGTTTTTTTCATCACTGAAAGTGATTTTAGCGGGGGTAACCTAGAAAATCGGGCTTCTTCAATGCAACGAAAATTAGCGATTGGTTGGTTTGGGTCACGTGATTCGTGAGGGGGCGTGGGGTAGACCTCGAGTGGAAGTGGCGTTGTCTTGTACCGAGCGATCGCGCTTGTAACTTGTTCTGTATCAATTCGAATGTTTGCATATTAATAAAATTTTATGTCAAAAAAGTCGTCTTCATTTCCCAGTCAGAACAGTTACTTCTGGGCCTTTCAGTGAGAGGAATCGTATTATGGTACAAGTCGGGCAGTTTTTTTCTCTTCTTGAATCGAAATCGATCGCGAAACTCTCTTCGTATTTCGATTCTTTTGAATCTCTGGTTAAGCTCGAGATTGTGCAAAAAAGCGGGAAAAGCATTTTTAATGTTTAATTAATACTGTATAATTACTTGAAATAAATAAATAATGTATTAATAATTTTTAATAATGTGTTATATTATTCTAACGACATTAATAGCAATAAAAAGAGGGAGAGAACTTTGAATTTATATTAATAATAATTATATCTTTTAGCACTTGATTGACATTTTACTTTACTTTTGATGCTTGATATAAGTTTTCTGTTGTATCATGTATACGAAATGGCAAAAAAATTAACTTGTTTGTTTATAATTACATCAAATTCACTGACTTTGTAGTTTTTACACATAGGTAGCGCTTCGTTTGTGCAAAATTTGGGCATTTTAATATAAACGGAGGAAGTAGAACAACTTGGATATTATTTAGAGTTTCCGTGGGGCCGGATTAGGTTTTAGTTGGATACGTGTGACCCGAACTGGATTAGAGTGGGTTAGCTCTGGATCAGGTGTGGATTAGAACTCGACTAAGTTAGATCTTATGTAAGATTTCGCGAGGATTAGCCAGGACCAGATTTTAGTCAGATCATGCGCCGGATTCGACTGACGTTCAAGTTACTGTGTACTTGGTTGCGAATCGTATCTCCGAATTTAAATTCCCCGTTAAATCTTTAGCGTTTCTCATAAAGTTTTCGACACGTACAAAAATCTCAGTTCCGTATAAAGTGTCTGTATAAATTTCAAAGATTAACCTCTTGCGCTGGAATGACGTGCAACATTTTTTCAGTTTTAAGTATATTTAAATATAATCCAGGCAAAACAAACGGTCAGTTTATTACTTCTTAATAATTTCTATCCAGTGATATCATACCGACAAGTTCAAAAGAAAAAGAAATTATTGTATATAATTCGGTCACTCGTTAAGGTCCGCGAACCAGTTGTCAGCGCAAGGAGTTGAAACATTTTATGACACACATATTAGACGTAAATTTGTATTAATTTATAGATGTTGAGAAAGAATATTATGATGAAGTGAGATATGTAGTATAGAAAAAGAAATACAACAATGAATTCATGTATTGATTTTCGCGCAAATTTTTAACGGGGAATTTGAATTCCATTGATATTGGAAATTTGAATATTTAAACTTGAAAACTGTTTCATCGTCATCGATGAGTAGCGCGACTCGATTTAAATTCTCGAACAAATTTTTAACAGAAAAATTCAAAAATCCAAACTACGTTAAGCGTTTCCAAGCGAATTTGAGAAATTTGCTCGCTTTCAGGAAAACAAAATTACAATTAATTCATCGATCTAAATTTCTAAGTAATAAATCTCGACATAAATCTGAAATAATTATTGGTTAAAATTTCAAATAATCTTTGACAGGGAAATCCAATTTTTATCAAAATCTCCAGAACGTAAAAGCTGAAAAATAAATTGTTCGCTTCTACGAAGACAAGATTGCAACATGTCAAATAATTAAATATTTAATAATTGATAGTTTTGTCAGATAAATAATTTTGATCAAAGATTTCTCCAACGAAACGTCTGATATATTGACTCACTTTCGAGTTGTACCATATTAACGAAATGTTAACACTTTTGAACGAAATGTATAGTTAACATTAACTCCGACTCTCTTGAGAGTTCGAGCCCTCCTCCACCGAGATCCCGAGAAACTCCGCGAGGAATCAAACGTCCGAGTGTATTATAGTCATTTGTTCGAAATCTCGAAGTTCGAGGAGAAGACTCTCGCGTCAGCCGAAGCGAATTTCGCGCGATGAAGGCAGAAATTTTAAGCTGTTCGACTCTCCGTTTTTCCAGCGGACAATTTCCAACACAATTTCCACCGGCGTATTGTGCTCCAGTTTTCGACGATGCGAGGCGAAATTCACGATACTGGTTTCGCAGCTCGACGCGCCGCGGCAGTTCCAAAAATATCGCGAAACACCGCCGTGTTTTCTGGCAATTTTCTGCTCGTTAGCCGCGGCTCGCGGTAATGTCGCGAATTTTCAAACAGGCCCTGCGATATCGCACCGCGTTACGATCTGTCCAATCGTTATTCCCTCGGATCATACGTTTCCCAACGATTCATAAGTAATTCCGGCATTTCTGAAAGTCTAATATTTCGTCTCTCTCTCTCTCATCGAGATGCCGGGGAATTTATAGAATAAATCATTATTTCGCGGATAACTCAGTAACATCGAAAGTATAATTATATATAATTTGGAAAATAAACTAAAATAACACTTGGAAAATAAAAATATTAGCATTTCCGGTTCGGGAAATATAAATTTGGTGATTTTTTAACTTCCAATGTCACACATTTTTCTTACGAAATACTGTTACTTCGTAACGTACTATCGTAAGTGTAGCGTGCTAACAATAAGTGTATTCTTGATAATTGTAGGATGCATTTTTTATGAGACGTAGATAATGTTCGTTTTCAGTTGCATAAAGTATAGCAATAATGTCGAACGAAACTAAAAAGAATATGTAATCGATATGAAATTAAGAACGTATTTAATTATTATCCAAATTATATTTTATCCAATTACATTTTCCAAACTATATTTTAATTACAATTCTTCAAACTCTCTTGGATACCAGATAGAAAAACAATTGTTACTCCACATGCTCCTATGAAAAATATGTACTCCTGTACTAAATATGAAAAATATAAAAATAAAAATATAAATATAAAAGTATGAAAATATAAAAATACTCAATGTTTTATGATTATTGCTCTCGTCCATCCCTTGACACGTGCAGGACCACGATATAAAAAAAAAACTGAGTATCTATACTTGATCTGTATCTAAATTTAATCCGTTCAATATTGATGGAAGAATTCGCGAATTTATCTCTTCGTTTCAGCGGATATCAATTTTTTAACTGCGTCAATCCCATGCAAATTAATAAAATCGCAAGTTCCGTACTGAATTCAACATTCAGAGGGGTGGAAAAGGGCGCAGTTTGTCGAATCGCGTGTATGCAGATTCGTATAATACCATACGACCTCTTCGATCCCCCGCTCGGCGTCGCGAAACTCCGCGAATCCGTGTGTTGTCGTCGCACGACCGCGCGGCGGGAAAATTCAAATTGCCCCCGGGGGCCACGAACGACGCGTGCTGTGCGCCGCGTGCAATTTCGCCTCCAAGCCGGGGAGGCTTTATTTATTCCGTATACATAATTCAATGGCGCGCCGGCGGCGGGTGGAAAGGCCCGCGGAAAAATCCTCGGGAATAAAAGCGAAGAAACCCGAAGTGGATGCAGCCGAAGAAACGACCGGGTAAGGGAGGGACAAAGGGAGGGAGGAAGTTCGTTTCTGCTCTTAACGCCTGGCAACGCTACCTGCAGCGGCGAGAAACACGAGCGTTGGACACGAGCGAGATGTAAAATTTAATTTCCATCCAAGAGGGCGGAGGGTTAAAACCGGGGAGAAGGTAAAGAAACGAGAGAACGCTCCCCCCGGCGGGTGGCTTTTGTTTCGCGTTGGGTGAAGGTGTTCCAGTAAATGTGGAGACTTCTCAGCTCTTTCTTCCTCCCTTTTCCTTTTTTTCATGCCTCTCGTCGAGGAATTTTTTTTTTTTTTTTTTTTTTCGTTCTCGACGAGGGTTCGATTGTTCAGAGTGAAATTGGACGGTAGATTTTAAATTAGTCTCGCCAAGTTACTGGAGTTACAGTTGCGTCGAGCTCGGAGGTGGGAGTATAGATTGGTTTACGGATGATAAAGATCGGTTTGCACGATCGGTGCGTGTGAAATTTAATCTTTGTTCCTCCGAAGGTAAATTTATTTGTCAATCGATTGTTTTGACAATTCTGATAATTTTTAATCATCAAGCGCATTGTAGGAGAAGAAATGTGTAAGAATGTAAGAAGAAATATAAAAAAAGGTATAATTCAAGAATATCAGAAATGAAGACGACCTTTTTGCCATAAAATTTTATCGATATGCAAACGTTTGAATCGGTAGAAAACAAATTACAGGCGCGATCGCTCAGTACCAGACAACGTCTCACACCTACTCGAGATCTACTCCAAATTAACCAATCGCTAATTTTCGTTGCATCAGCGTTTCGTTGCATCCGAAGAGGCCCGATTTTCTGGGTTACCCCCGCTAAAATCACTTTCAGCGATATAAACCGATCGTCCACCCGTTTATCGATTGTTTATTCCCAGACAATTCCCGCCGGAAAACAGTTTGATTGCCGAATCCCGCTAATTGCCGCAACAGCGGTGGGAAGATCGGGCGGTGGGTGGCATTAATGAAACAGTCGCTCTGGTTTCGCTGATTTTCCAATATTTCCAGACGCGAAGCCTGGTAAAAATCATGTAATTTTTCCAGTCCGAGGTTAAAAAAAAATTCCGCAACCGAAAGTAGGTCTTCGAATCGAGACGCCTTTTCCTCCCCCTTCTAACCTTTCTTCAGCCACGTTTCAACGAGCATCGACTCGTTCGACTAATAAACGATTTATTGCCGGTCAATTATCATAATTGATTTAGAGGCAAATCGACGGACGATGGCGAGGGATTTTGGCATCGTTCTGGCTGCCTCGTTAATGCGCCGTTAATGTAAAAGCTAAATCACTCTCTCGTGGGGGCATCGGGGGTGCTTGTTAAGGGACTCGATTCGTTAACGATGGAAAAGGATTTTCTAATGGGACGGCATTAGCTTCGATAAAATCGACGCTTCATCTTTCCTTCAATTTATAATCGGATATAATCGGATAGTTCTCCGTAGTATCATATTAGCTTCTGATTTATTATTACCATCGGGGAATTTTCGTTTTAATTTATTCCACTTAATTCCTCTTTCTCAGTACGATTTATTCTGCAAGATTCTCATTATTATCTGCATTATTATCTGATTTACTATCCTAATTATTACTAATTAGTTTGATTTAATTCAAAGTTCATATGTCAGACTTGTACGAAAAATGATGTTCTTTTTTAATTTACAATTTACATTATGTAAATCATGTTTTTTGTATTTTTATAATTATAATTGATTTATTAATATTTGGGCTTTTGCGTGACAATACCTTTATCTTTTATAGAATTTTTAATTCCATATTATTTCATCCAATTTCAGTGTAATTCATCATGTATCAGCGAAGCAGATTGATCGTTAATGAATTATCGAACCGGTCAACGCAGCGGGAAAGATTGATATTACGTTCGGTAAATTATCGTCATTTTTATTTATACAAAAATTGGCAATATTCAAATTATTGGAAATATTTACTCGCAATTTTACAAAATCCTGCAAAATAATTATCAAACTGACGGAAAGTAAGTTCCATTTAACTTTATCGATTCGTTCATTTATTTCACACGCGAACAATACATTCTTATGCATTCTTAAATCCCAGTTTCATTCAACAGACACTCTCGAACGTTTTCCTAGAATTTAACAAAAATTCTCCAACGTCCAAAAATTCCCGATAGTCACGTTCAACGAAACACTTGGGTCTCACGGACCCAATATCGTCGGCGTCGTCTCGCCTCGCTAGAATTTCAATGATAACAGCCCCGTCGAGTTGCATTGACGAAAGTGCCGGCGAGGATGGCTCTAATCTTCGGCGTTGCTTCGGCTCGCGGAGGAACAAGGAAAGGATACGTGCTGAATCCGCGAGCGGATCGCCCCTTCCCCCGAGATGATACCTTCTTACAATCCCTCGCCCATCGTCGCGTTTACGATGCATCGTTACACCGTTCTCGCCAACCGGCGGATTATTAAATTTCCCTCTCGTTCCAGAAACGCTCTGTAACTCCCATTCGATGCACTGGTGGATACGGTTTTTACGATTGAAAGGGATGGCACAGCCCTGTATCGGGTCAGAAGTGTCAATCACCGATTTTGATGAAATTTGGCAAAAATGTAATTTTCGAAAAAATATTTGGCACGCACTTTTTCTTTGTCGACAGTCGTCAAAACTATCCTCAAAGTTTGGTGATGTTTCGTCAAGTATCTCGAAAATTATTGAAGATACAGTTTCCGACATATTGACAAAATTTATAAGTTTCTCCAAGTAAAAGTGTTGATATTTGTTTGTGAAAATGCTACGTATTTAAACACGAATTACGGATAAATTAAAATTTTGATTTTCAAGCAAAAAAATTCATTATTTTCAAGTATTTCTCTTCCTTGTTCAGTGCGTGCGTGAGCATAAATGGAACGAAGGACGGCAATCTTGGCAATGTAGGATGGGCTATTAAATTTTTTAATTATCTCTCGTGCTCTTTTCAAATTTCTAACTCGGAATTCTCGCATGAATTTATCAAAAAAAATCCGCCCGAAGGAAAATCTCCCGTGGAAGAACTTACAGTTCAAATTGAACAACATTTCAATTTGATTATCTCGCAGTATTAATTTAACTCGATTAATTAAAAAATAACTGTCGTGGATTAGATTAATTCCCGGTAGCTTCAGTGGAAATTAAAATTCGAGGATTTCCGAGAAAGGTATACCGTGTACTTAGGTTTCTCGCAAACAGTTCATTCATTAGTAAACTCGAAACAGAACCCAGTATGGTTTCTCTCGTCAAAGACTTGGCGAGAACACGATGAAAAGCAGACACATTACACCGGGGAAACTCGATAACCCGAAGCTTTTCAAAGTTCAGAATCACTCAATTTACCAATTAAGCTCCCGATTACGTAAATTCGATCTACTGTTTTAGGTTGCCTGGGTTAATTAATTATCGCAAGCTATATATTTATACTGCCTTTTCCGCGAATGGAAACGAAACCTACCTACGTCTGAGAAGCAAAAACTGACGTCCAATTCTCGATAAGATTGAAATTAACTCGAATTCATTTGCCTCGTTCTAATATAAATATTTACAAAGCGAAATCATGTTAAATGATTATTCTAAATTTATAGTTATAGTTATACAATAATTATTCACAATTACCTTGCAACACTGTACTTAATAAAATATAATGGAAAATATGAAAAATTTGATTTCTATTTTACGATATTCGATGTAACAACAGTTTTCAAATTATTCGAAATTAAGTTTCATTTTAAATAATGTGAAATAAATAAGAATGTAACGTAGCAACATAGTAATATAGAAATATAATGATATGATAAAATAACTCGTAGTACAAATTCTACATTTTGAATTGATAGAAATACACAACCACTTGGAAATTTCTCTTCCGAGCGAATTGTTGAACCGTTGCGAAGGAAGGCGAATTAACTCGAAACTGAATATTTATGCGAGTTTTGTGTTTAATAGTTTTCGAGGAATGGATTGTAACAAAGCAAGTTGAGAGACGCAGAGAAACGTTTGGTTTAGCGAAGCGCCGAGCGTCTGACCATACACGGTCTAATACTACTTGCATGGATTTACTTAAGCGTCAGTTGCTGCGTGGGTAAATCGTTTCATGGTTCTTGTTTGTTCTGCTATTTAGAAGATTACAACCAACGAATAACACGTGTCCAAACGACAAACGTTGAATAATAATCTCCGAATAATCTTGTCTTATTGCATTTATCTCGAGGTTAACAAGTATCTCGATTTAGATCTTTGTATTATATAAAGGATGAAACGAGAAATTAAAGTTTTACGGTCGATGATCGCTAGGTGACGCGCACGATGATTTTAATCTGTGTAACAAACCGTGGTATGAAGAGTTAACGGAACTTCAGCAACTGAAAATTAAATACGAGAACCGCGGCAGAGACTGGTTGAAATTGTTTGAACCTCCAAATAGCATCATTGAGATCATTTAAACGCTTGTGTCAGGTTGCTAAAATTTTGGATATTTAATCTCGTTTTGCGATTCTCTTTGACAGACGACAATAAACAAAAAATAGCAACGTACCAATGAAAATGTGATACCGACAAAGAGATGAGAATACATACGTTTCCATTAACATGCTACAAATTTAATTTTAACAATAATTCTTTAGAAATTCAATTTATTAATTTCACAGTCGAGACAATTTGATTCCATGATTTATATTTATCTGTTGAAAATTTTCAAATTAATCGTATGAAAATATTCCAAATTCAAGTAACCTAAGATTACCACAAATTACCACATCATCGCCAACGACACCGGTTAAAAATAAATGTATCCAATTTGGTTTCGAAAACGATTTCATACACCTTCTGTTCTTCCTTATGAAGATACCGCGCGGCAACCAATTACGTAAGAACCGAGACTCATCAGGCGCAATCTCTCCGGTACTGCAAGCTCGAGCAACGAAGAATATGACTGGTCATTGGATTGATAAATGAAGACCATTTAAGGGATCTTTGCGTGTACTTTGCATCTACATTCTCCGGATCTTTTCCGTAACTTGTTCTCAAATAGCCAGTTGTCGTTATGCTCGACAACCCATGGAATCACCTCATAAAACAAACACCCTCTCCTCGAAAGCGTTGTTGCGACTCTTTATATTCTCTCGAATAACAGCTCAAAGATAGCAAAGATAGCAGAATGTTTGACAACGTTTGCGCGAGATTTAACGGTTCGATCTACGACAAACGCTTTGTCAAAACTTGTCAGCTTCTGGAAATGTCACGTGCGTATTTGTATTTGTATATTTCACGTGTGAATTTCGTATATATACAAGTTTCATGTATCTCATGAATTTCTTCTGTACCAAATGAACGAACAAAATATAAACATTTTACATACTGCGATATGTTTTGTAACTTATCCTCGTCGATCCTTATCGAATTGATTTTCTAACATTAACCAACTAGAATTAAATTCGGGCTATCTTATGTGCATAACTATTCCCAAGAGACGACCAACCTAATTCTTGACTACAAGAGAGATAAATTTTTCAAAATAAAAGTACTTAAAACTAACTAACTAAAACACACTAGGCTTCACTAGTTGTAATTGTTTAAATTTCAATTTAAATTTCACGTTGTATTTCAAATGTATTTCAGCATGTTGCGCTTTAGTTTACTTTGCTTCCCTTTTGCACGATGATAAAAAATTGCAAACATTTTCTCCAAAGCGAAATCAATAATAATCGACATATCGTATATATATAATGAACGAACGAAAGGCTCGTAGACGGTGTGGTGCTGCACGAGAGCATTTAAATACAGAGAAAATTCGCGTCACGAACCCCTTAACTTTCCCATTTAACAACGAGAAAAAGGAAAGCGAAAGAAAGAGGGAGGAAAGAAGCAGGAGGGAAGGCTCGAGCAAACGTTTTAAAAACACCTTGTACAGAGGCTTCTGAGGGGGTAGTAAGCAAATAATCCAATCAGGTCCCATCGTCCAGTCTCCATGGACTCGCGCAGCCCTTCTCGAGGATTCTTTTATCGGCTAAAAGGGGAGTGGAAAGGAGGGAGAGAGGGAACGACGAGCCGGGGCGAACACGCGGAAGCGAGAGAAGCTCATGTTTTTCCTCTATTCCGGCTTTCTATGGACTTCTTCGCGAGTCCTTCTGTGTATACACCCCGATGCCTTTCTTCCTTCCATTTCCGCCGTTTTCTTTTCCAATTTTTCTCTTTTCTCTCTCTCTCTCTCTTTCCTTTTTCCACCATCTTCTTTTCACCATCCGATCGTTTGTTCCTCCGTTCAGAGGAACAACTTTCGTCCTCCATTTTCTGTTCGTAAATTCACCGGAGCGTAATTTCCGGTGATTAATAATCCCCCTTTCGGTTTTGCCTCGAAGGGATCGCTCGATGACTATCGATGTACGTTCGATCGTCCGTGCTATCACTAGCGTGCCTTTTCTCTCTCCCTCTCTCTCCTCGCAACGTGATTTTCCAACTTGTCTCTTTCACTCGGCGGAAGGAGGTTCGAATATTTAGAGAACAGAGGAAATTTTATGCACAAGTTATCTTTCTCTCTCGCATTGGAATATCTGAAATCTGTCTGAAACTAGAAGTGATTTATTGAAAAGATAAGATACTCAGATACATAGAAATATTTATTGCCACGCACGTCGAGAATCTTTTGTCCCAAATTGCAGCATTTTCTCGGTTTTAAGTGTATTCAAATGTAACTCGGGCAAAACAAATGAGAAGTTTATTACTTCTTAATCATTTCTATCGAGCAGTGCCATACCGACGAGTTCGAAAGAAAAAGAAAGCGACGAATTATTGTATACGATTCGGTCACTCGTTACGGTCCGCGTTATCAGTTGCCAGCGCAAGGGGTTAATATATTAAAAGTTATTTATTGAAAAGATACTTGGAGGATATATTTATTGAAAATATACACTCGATAGCAACTAGTGTCGTCGTAATCACGTATTAAACGTTACCAATGCTCAGTAATGTAGCGGATTATGATTTCATTTCAAACACTCTGTTTCAATCAATTCGCAGCGGTATTAACGAAATTTCACGCAAGTGTTTCATTCAAAAACGACTGTACGCTGCAATGCAACGAATGAACAAAAGTGTAGGTTTCACGCGTACACGATCGATATGGTCGTGACACATAACTCTAACCGTGTAAAATCAATCGAAACACGCGCGATATGTTAATAAGAGTAGAAAGTTCAAATAGAAGAAAAGAAAAAGAAAGATTCATCGTGCCTGCATCGCAGTAAAAGATCCCCAGAAATAAAATCCGCATCACAGAAGCGGAAGCGATATGGAGCGAAAGACGCGATACCAGACGATTCACAGAACAACGTCAAACCCGATGCGATGATTCATAAATATCCAATCTCGTGGCACGAGAAGCGTGGTTCTTTCTTCGCCGTCAACTTCGAGGAAAGCAAGGAAAGCGACTGAGAAGCACGAAATCCCATGGATCCAAGTTCCGGAAGCAAGCAGGATGGTGGGAGGGGATTATTCAAAGCAGAGGGCAAGAAACAACAGAAAACAAAGAGCAAGCGAGAGAGAGAGAGAGAGAAGATATTTACATCTTCTTCGCTGTTCTTCCAGTGATTAACTCGACTTGCCGCGCGGTTAAGTGACGTAATTTTCAAGAGAACTGCGACACCGGCTAATTACACCGGTTGAATTAACAAAATCTTTCGTCCGATACTAATCGTTAAACTGCGGACCTTTGTGCATTTTTGTGCATTTTTGGAAGTCTCTTCCGTTCGCTCGTTCCATCTTTACATTTTCGTAAAAAGAATTGCTTCAACCAGACGTGCAACTTCTAGCCTAACTAAACTATTCCAAACTAAAAACAACCGCAAATGAAATAACGAGAAATATTCATTCGAGTTCAGTGTCAATTCGCAATTCATCGAGCTGCTTTCCGCAATACACTCAGCGACCTGATAACAGACGATGAAAGTCGCAGTAAGACGACAAAGCCACGTCTTAAAACTTCATCGCCTTGACTCGCTCGCTTTTTCATTCTTTGTCCAACAAAGTCCACGTATATTTTTCCTTTTCTTTTTCGTTCCAGCATCTCGCTTTATATATCTATAATTCGCTGGAAAGACATTCCAGCAGCCAGCGTCGCGGTCGTATTTCCGAGAAATGCATCGTAATTGAACTGTCTTAGCTCTTTACAGCGACTGTCTCTCGTTTTCTATTCTCCGGTGAGCGAGCTTCTCCTCTTCTGTTCATTTAAACCGAGTACATGTTTCGCAACCGAGAAACGAAGGAATTTCTTCGGGTTGTTTCTCTCCCCTTTCCTTCTTCTTCTTTTTTCTTTTATTCTCTTCGTCGCGGAACGTCGATGAGAATTCATACTTCTACTTTTGGAATGTTTTAAACTATGAAACCATTTCACTTTTTTTTTTTTTTTTTTTTAACGATAGGACAATGAATCGCCAAGTATTTGTCGATGATATTTACAGCACTATCAACGTTTATGTGTAACAAATATTACACTGTATTGATATTTTTGTATAAAAGATTTATATAAATTTTATTTCAAATTATTAATTTCAATTTATATAAATTTTTATATAAAGATACGCAATATTGTATTATTCAGGTTGAAACGAATTTCATCGAAGAATTTAACAAGTCTCTCGCGAACCTGTGAAATGTAATTTCTGCGTACTTTCCGCGTGCTTCGCGCGGACAACATCCACGATTTAATTCAATTTGAATTCCATTTAAATGGCCTATTTTCCTGATTTTCTTTTAAATGCAGATCCAGTATCAGATTGAATGTAAATTCATTCAACGAATGTACAATATTCCTTCAAATTATTAATCCTTTCAATTTCCTCTACATTCGAAGCTCGTTCAATTCGTATTCTCCACTCTCTGGTTTTGAAAACGTTCTTCACAGAGTTTTATACTTTAACCCTGATTAAAGTCAACGCGAACAACGCGAATAATTGTACAATATGTATTCCATATCCTCGCACAAAAAAATATTTTTGAGATCAACAGGATTCGAACTTTTCTACTTTCTGTGCAACGTCTGACCATTCGCGTTACTACTACTAGTGGCCTGTGTTTGCCTAGTTTCAATTTCGACTACTTACGTGATGTATTTCCACATTGGTATCTCTCTTTACACTGATATAAACGGTTGAATTAAAGTTTTTCAACCCTTGTACTTTTGTTTTCAAACAGTTATGTTAAAATTTGGTTATTTTTTTATCTGTCTAAATTAAATGCTTTTACATTTTCTCTCATTTAGGATACTTTCTACATATGCAGAACCATTCAAATGATTCGTCAACTGATCTTTTATCGATTTATATTCTATAATTAGTACAATGGGAACCAAAACCGATTCCAACAAACAAACTCGACACGACAAACTGAAACTCGTCAAATCTCATTTCTTCAGAGAACTAATCTTTCATTTGCCCGAGTCGATTCAAATTCAAGCAATTCCTAAAATTTGAACGCGTAGGAAATATTCCACGCGAAGAAATTCAACATCCCGCAGTGTCTAACACCAATAAATTCGCGTACACCCCTTAACTTTAACAAAAGTATCAACCAATTAGCATCGACAGAGCTAAGTGAAAGGAGTTACACCGACAAAATCAGAGTCGTTTCCACCTCGATTTACAATTTTAAAAACTTCTCGCCGAGCGCGAAACCTTGGAAATCCCTCGAGCATCCCGAATTCAACTCCCGAACCGAAGCTTCAAAAGCTCGACCCCGAACGTGGACCATGGCGCGCGAACGTCACACACGTTCAAATTCAACGCTCGCGAGGGAAGAAGCCAAAGAGAGAGAGAGAGAGAGAGAGAGCCGCGATTCCTCCACATCGCTAATTCCGATTCCTCGCACAACCTCCCTCGATTCTATCGGCTTTAAACGGCGGCCCATAACAATTACCCGCGGATCCACTGGCGCGGAACGTCTCCACGGACTCCAACCCTGTCTTTTGTGCCCGGGCACGTTCTTCGCGTTTTACGGTTTCGCCCCGGACCATTCTTCCACGACATAGCGAGCGTTCCGTGTAAATTTTTGGATCACGTAACGCGATATAATACGTGCCAGAAATATCGATATCTCCCACCGGGGTCGGGGGGGAGGCCGTGACTACACGTCATTAAAGGATTTCAGGGGGTGGGGGAAGTGATTGAACCGCGAGCGCTATCAGTTTTCAACGTTCGGACGATTATGCAAATGCGATAATTATTCGGAATTAAATGGAATTCTTAATCGTGACTGGAATTCTGGGGCCGACACCCGCAGACTTTGCGAATCGATGACACGGAAGCTGGGGAAGTGAGATTTTTCAAACGCGCAATTGAGCTTCTAGGCTTAGGTTAAAATTAATATTTCGTTTTACGAGAAGTAAGAGTCTTATTCGGATAACGACAGATCATGATTGAAGATTTTCATAGCGCGACACTGAGTTTGACCAATTCGTTGAGTAAGATCGAAAGAGATTCGTTGAATATCGACGATGGACTCTACAAATCGACAAAGCTGAAGCTTCGAATGAAACTTTGTAGTATTGAGAGGCCAGAAGTTCAATCGCTGTGTAAACGAAACTACCAAGGAGCTAAAACTTCGATTTCTGTGATCTAATCATATCGCGGAAATTTCTCTCACTAGAAACAATGAATTTCAACCACTGTGTACTGAAAAGTCTTTGAAATATTTGAAAAAAAGTGAAACAAAAATCCAACATTAACAAAGATTAGCTTCTAACAAAAAGAAAAATCGAGTCGAGTGAAATTTGATCCATGTCGCAGATAATAAAACAATCTGTTAGCCACCCAAGTGTTAATGAACGAGTCAGTGGCGGCAACGTTGAACGCATCGTCGCGACGTGCAATACGTGCAAACGTGTCTGATTTAACCGACTTTGGGAGGTGGTAACAGTCAAACTTCCTGTCGAAAGTATTACCGCGTTGGTATGGCGGACGCGCGAGCATCGCCTCGCGTATCCACTCACTGACGAGACCATTGTTGCATTGTTTCCGAGTGGCGAACAATACGAGCCCCGACTAGTAATCGTTAGCCTGCCCGCGTGCGTTTATTAGCGCGAGAACGCGCGCCTATGGGGCAACTCGCGCGCGCATAATCCACGCATCATCCCCCTTCGCAACGGTCGTATACTCGATCATGGCGTCGCGTTATATATACTGTGTTACCGTCGCTGTTACTCGTAACAGGCCGGCGTTATTACCGCGAATACGGTTCCCGGTTACGCGGAGAATCGTTTCGACGTGGCTATGAAGAATTTACGAGGCTCGTACAGTGCTCGCAAATCGTCGGAGAAGAACGAAAACTTAATTGCGAATTTTTTGAAAAAATATATTTCGTTCCTGGCAGAGTGTTTGTAAGCCACTGAAACGATTACATTACGTCGCGATAATTGATTTTGACATAAAAAAAAAAGGTGTGTTTCAGTTACTCAGAAATGGAATATAGTACAATTTGTTAATTATTATACCACGATTATAGTGTAGTGTATAATTTGTTTTAATTACTACTTTGAAGTGGTAGTGAAGGAGTGCAGTGATTGCAAATTGTTGACACAAAAGTGGAAATTTAATTGTGAATTTAAAAAAAAAAACAGAATATTTTGTTTCTACCAGCAGTTGGTAGATGTGTTTATTCTATTATAATAGCCAATTTTGGGATAAAAGAACGTAATTTGTTGAATTTATTGAACTATGTTATAACTTACATAGTTTTAACTGCTGCAATTCGATACGACTATGAAAAATTTACAAAGAATACCGTGCTTTCGTAAATCGTCAATGGAAAAATGAAAATTTAATCGCGAATTTTTTAATCTCTTTTCTTCATAGTAGTTTGATTTGACTGGCGCGATTATCACGAACAACAAACGCTTGACAAATTATCGAATGATCGTAATAATTGAGTCTGACGTAAAAAATTTGTTTCGATATATGTTCTATAATTATAACGTAATATAAACTTCGTTCCACTACTATAATTCGACTGCGAATAACGAAGAATTCGAAATTATTTATAATTAATTGTCCGTCAGCCTAATTTCCGTGTACTTTCGTTCAAATCAAAATTTTCAAACACCCGAAGATCCTCGGTACGAAACGAGAAATCGTTCATCTGAAAAATCTTTCGCGCGAATCGCGTAATTTACTCTCGAAAACGAGCGAAACACGCTCGATTCCTCGGATATGTACGTCCATAAAAAGAATAGGAGTTTATGTTCATCCGCGATGCGAAACGACACAGCGATTCGTCGTTCTTTTTTTTTTTCTTTGCAAAGTGGATTGTAGACTAAAGGCTCTCGACAGTAGGTATGAAAGAACGGCATTTGAACGAAAATTGAAAAATATATACGTACGTACGTACGTCGCGCGAATTGCAGGATTAAATTTGTCACGCGGACGATTCGCTGAAATCTAGAAACAACGACAATATTGACAGATATTGTTGGAAACGTTACACGTGCCTCTGTTGCAATCGGAATTAATCGTGTTTTCTTTTTTTTTCTCCCTTCCCCCTCCCCCCCCCTCGTATATTATCGAATGCGAAACATGGCCGAAGAGCACGAGATTAAATTCTATCAAACACTGTCACGTTCGATTACGTCGATTGCCACGAGTTATGATATTATTTGAAAATCCTGAATTGATACGTTTTTCTTTCATTCTCTCTCTCTCTCTCTCTCTCTTTTTTTTGGGGGAGGGGGGGGTTTTACAGCCTATTCAGAAATAAAATTTCTGGATGAAGCTGTCCTCGTTTGATCACCACGCAGAGATATATTCCGATTGATTCCGAGGGCGAGACTGATTTTATTAATCCGTAGAATTCCAAGCGACAAGTATCGTAAACGTTGAGTCATTTACACAATTTTCGGTCAAATCGCTTGGCCTCGGGATCTTTATCGTTTGAATTTAAATTTACTAATCTCCGTCTGTGGGAGAACGTAAATCTTCAAATGCCATAAATTTCATTTGTCTAACATAAAATTGCGCGTGTGCGATTGCTAATAAAAATGAACGAGCCTAGATACATCTCATTTGAGACAGATGAAGATTTTAAGGAAGACTACTGTCATAGTTTTAAAAACTAAACCAGAGATCTATTTAAATTACTCTCTTTCTCTCTCTCTCTTAAATTTCAAATGTCTCGAGCCTCGCTTCTCTGGACTAACCAACTGCAAACGAAACAATATCAGCGGAGTCGAAATCGAAGTCTGAAACACCGGAGGCGATGCAAACCTATGCAGAGCTATCGAAACAATCTATGTAACAATTCACGCCAACCATCTCTCCTCTCCACACGCACGCACACACAGCTACCAAAAATTCTCTCCAGCATGATTTCTCGTAGAAGCTTAGAAATTCAACGGGCAACCTCTCTCGATAATTTCAATTACACCCGCCGCAACAATGCGCTGCACAAACTTACAAACAATAATGTATACGAACCCTGGCAACATATATCGGTGCACGATGCATGCACACACACATACTGTCCTTCTCTCTCTCTCTCTCTCTCTCTCTCCCTGCTTATTATTCCTCTACCCTTTGCATCAAAGAACACGCAATGCAAAACAAGCAGCCGCACGATGGATCCCATCATCCTTTATGACAACAATGTGCAATATTTTGATGCACCAGAGATAAAAATGATTTTATCAAACAATTATTCGCGCCACTGTTTCTTCTCGTGTAATCTCGACTTTCGACGATTAACCCCTTGCGCTGGCAACTAGTTCGCGGACCATAACGAGTGACCAAACCGTACACACAAATAATTCGTCGCTTTCTTTTCGACCTCGTCGATATCACTGAACAGAAATCACTAACAAGTAACAAATTTATTATTTGTTGTTGGCTGGGTTATATTTAAATATATTTAAAACTGAGAAAATATGGCGATATTGGGATAAATAGTTTTCGATCGTGCGCCAATCCAGCGCAAGAGGTTAAAGCGTGAAATCTCCGTTTAAATCTTTAAAAACGCTCAATAAAATGTCTAGCAAAAATTAGAAATGGGTCATTTCATTCGATAAATTCCTAAATTATTGCTGCCATTGTCTTCGATACTTTAGTTTCTTTGAATTTTACAAAATTATGGAATTCAGGCGAAAAAAAAATGTTAAACGAATTTCTCTTGGAAGTTTGCAGCTCCAATGTTAAGAGCGAGAATTTTGATAACGTCGATTAATCGCAAATTAAATATTGCGATCTTTGATGCGTCAAAAGTCGATTGTATCAGATAGGTAGAATAAGACCGACAGATTCAGCAAGTAGTAGTCTGAGCTTCGTTTCATACCGCTGCGGCTTATCTAGGCTATACTACTGTGTCTTATCCTCGCGAATAAAACGAACTGTGTTTCCTATCCGCATACATGCACTCTCCTCCGTCTCAAAAAACAAGAAAGAATTCGTTTTAATCTATTCGTCGTGCGTAGAAGAGAAGAACACTAGTGAAAGTAGCTCTTTCTCTTATTTTGTTCATTTAACAGAACAAATGATATTAATGCAATAACTGATGACGTACCTTCCATACATTCAGTCAATTGACAATTAACGTTTCAGATATTGATTACAATTTAAAATTGCTACGATAAAGCTCCACTTACACGAACATGCTATAGTTTACATACAACAATCGAAGCTCGTTTAACAGAATGATCCAATGATCCTCTTTCCTCTGCTAATGATTTTTCATTTGTGCGATAGAAATTCAGGTTCGGACAAGTGGCTTCAATCGGCAAGTGTTCGTTTAATGTTCAGGCACTGGCTAAAATTTGGGTCGGATAAATGGATTTTCAATAAATGTATTTATAACAGTATTTAAAATAGCAAGCTGGAATGGATAATTTGCAATAATTGCAAAATAAGAAAAAGAGTTAAAAAACTAGCGAAATTAATTGTTTTCTATAATAATAAAAATAGAAAGAAAATGATCCAGTGAAACCAACTGTCTTCTCCTATAATACTTATGACACTAAAATAGCAAAATATCTTATACCTTGTAATATCAAAAATGGATGATGGATGATTAAATAATATTAAAATAGCAAAATAAGAATGGATAACGGACAATTAAAAATGAGATATATAAAATAACGAACAGCAATAGTGGATAATGCGAAAAAGAAAATAGGAAGATAAAAATAGAAACAACAGGAGACAAACTAGCGGAATCAATTGTTTTCTATTGGCAGATAGAAGTTAACAGAACTTCCCGTATTGCAACGTACTCTGAGGTATGGGAATCGGAGGGATAAGCTGCGTATCTAGTAGTCGAGCAGAATGCTCGCGAAACGTGAGCCACCTATGCGATTAGTGGATGAGCGGCTTAGTTCATTCGAAGGGTGCGTCATGCGTTGTTGAATATAACGGAGAATGCACCTTCTGTATCTTACGGTATTGAATACAGTGGAATATGTTTCGCGCATGTTTCGCGTAATAATATCGGATGTAATTAATCCCAGAACGACATTTTCCGTTTTGTACCACACTGGACAACTTGTAGCAACGAATAGTAACATCTAAGAGCGAACTAAAATTCTGTCTCTATTAATTTCTAGACATCTTGGGAAAAAGATTATTTCTCCAAGTTGTGCGAAAGATTTTCATTCGGTATGAGATTCTGAATAAAAGAAAAGTAGTTCGTTCAAGTATTTTAATCGCGTGATCAAGATTCGCTTTTTTTTTTAATTAGGCCATTATTCGATTTAAGAAGTAATACTTTGAAACAGAGAGAAACAGCGTACATTTTACGAAAAGTCGTTAAAATCTTCAGAAATACCCGATTCACTTTGCAGAAAATTTAACTGTGCCAAGCACAGCTTGGACAGTGCAACCGAGAAAGACTAGGAACACCCTGTATATATATATTCCAATGATACATGTCCAAATTTTCTATACGTACGTCCAAATCTCGATATACCACAGACCTACCTCTGTAATCACTGAAGAAAAAGTAGAAACACCCTGTATATATATTCTAACGACACATGTCCGAGTCCTCTATATATACAAATCTTGATATATTCTAGTGATACGACCAAATCTTCAAAAGCGAACGCGTCCATTCACAGGCCTACCTCTGCAGCCACCGAAACCACCGAGGGAGTCCTCGCGAACAGAGTATCGACGCGAAGCGGGTGACAGTCGTGTAATAATTGGCCCGGTCGTTTCGTCGTTCGTACCCTCCCCTCCCCCCGCTGCATTTATGTAAATTTCACGATCATACGCCGCGGTACAGCGGAATTAACGCGAACACGCGCGCCTGAGCAGCCGGCCGATGTAATGGCTTAAGCCGTTTACACGTCGTTGCGCCGTACGGAACCCCTATACGGGACGCCGATGGTGTCCATCTCGGTCGTGTCCGACCTATATACGTGTGTTTAACCTGCACGTGTGTAAACTTGTACAGCCGCGCACGCGCGCGCGCGGATATTTCGCAAGGTGTATATACACGCGACGTGTGTATGCGCGAGTGGGATGTGCGGGGCGCGGGAACGAGCCATCGAGGAAGCTCATGGCTCCCCGCCATTTGCATTTTAGGGACCGGGCATTGTGGCCGTACGTATGAGTTAAGGTGGTTTTTCGCAATTGAGTGGCCTGTTACGGAATTGTCGTGTCCCCCCCCCGCGGCGAATGGATCTTTAAACGATCGACGCCCACGAACCAGTTGAATCGAGCATCGAGTTTTAACACGCAGACAGATTAATCGCGCGATTATTATTACAGTGGAGTTTATTATATATAATTGCGCTTGATTGGTTTCATTGCGCTACATGTTTATTTATTTAGTACGACAGAAAAGTTTTTACAAAGACGATTAAAAAAATGGTGGATATTCCAAGGAGTGTTATTTCATTAAATGTAGTAAATGGATTTTCAAAGGATCGACGTTCGATGGACTTTTTAACCATTTCAATCGTTGACGTGCCATTTTAATATGGAGACAGAACGATTGCGCAGTTATTGAGCGGACTGGGTTTTATTATTATACTACATGTTTATGTAGTGCGATACGATAGTTTTATATTTTCACGAAGACGATTAAAAAAAATGGAAAATTTAACTATTGAATATTCTAAAGAGTGTTATTTTATCATAATTGAACTGGGTTATATAACTGTGATGAATATTTTGTAAGAAGATATTTTTTGTATTACGCGAATTGTATCATTACACCTCAAAATTTTCCATGAATACGTAAACGTTCGCATGTTTGATTACGAAATAAATGGACGTTGGCGAACATACAGCTGCAAATATAGTTTTGAGTAATTGCTACCAGCTTCTAATCTCATAACACACTAGATATAATATAGCAGAGTAACTTAAAAAAATAAATATTAATGAATTTAATGAAAGAAGAGTCAACACAAAAATTGCAATAATAACTGAATCGTAATTGACAAGAGTATGTCCCAGAGTAGGGGACGTACATCAATTTCAAAATTCTTTCTTCAAAATGCAAAATTTCAAGAATTTCAAGAACACTATATACGACAATATTAAAAAAAAATTCAAAAAGAAGTCTAACGTAAACTGTAATATTGACATAATTGGCAAATTACCATGCAAAAGGAGACGTTTAATGACAGAGAGAGAGAAAAAAGAATCGCATTCCGAAGCGATACTCGCGAGTTTTACGTCCGTGGGGATGTTACTCCACCGCTCACGATGGTATCTAGCTACCGGCGAGGAAAACTGGCGTAGAAACGAGCAATCAAGGACATTCAGCGGTGCAGTCTGAAGCCCGCATGCATACAGAAGTTGTCACGAAATCCAGCAGGAAGACGAAGATCTAAGTTTCGTCAGGCTCGCCGACGACGAGTTTCCAGATAATATTCTCATCAGAGTATATAATTACCACGATTCCTACGTGTCGCGTTACCTAAATATTGCTATTAACACAACTAATCTGGCCCACCCTCTCTCTCGCTGGCAGCTCTTGAATTAACATCGAGTTTAGATACAAAAGTGAGCGTACATCTCGGATGAGAAAGTTGAAATCTATCCAACAGTTGTCTCTTTTTAATTTTTTCAATTCAAACATAGGCTCGTAAAAATATTCGAATGTCATTCACGACGAAGAATTTTCAGCACTTTTATCAGTTTAATCTTTTACTATCCTCCGATCATTTCCTGAAAAAAAAAAAAAATTTTTAAAGAGCGACAAGTCAAATGTTCCATTGGTGGAAGTTAAGTTAAGATTAAGGAGAGAATTTTTCCAATTTAGAAAAGTCGACGAGTCTGATGTGAAAGTTTCAACGATCATGCGCTGCGACAACGTGTAAAAGTATGCAGGTTAATATCGCGAATTTTTATTTTAGTTTATCTTTCTTTGTGCGCCAATAGAAAACTCGAAAAAACTCTCGACGTTTAACACTCAAAAATTGCAGAAAGAAACCCACATCGCAGTCTGTCCCGGCAAATCCTAATCACGACTGTACCGTTCACACAGCTGAGATCGATCCGAAACTGCACGTACAAGTTGCAAGATATTAATTGCAAACGTGTGGAAACTGCCTGTGTTAAACGCAACAAATCCAAAGATTATCCCCCGCGACTGACCGAAAGATAATCCTGTTGAATATTGCAGCTTATTAAAACAACGGGCAATTGTCTGTTCAAATAATTTTGAGATCTCCATAAATTATTGCTAATTGATTAATTATTTAATTAGCTTTCGCTTCCAGGATTTTCAGATTTGTCTCGAACGTTGCCAACGCGGTCGTCTTTCAGAGATTTTAATAAAATCGTTAAAATTAATTTTAGGCAATATGCGTACATGTACGTGCATAAAGATATTTTCATGGTGGATGTTTGAATATTTTCTTGAGCCATTGTACATCGATTTGCAATTTTGATTATCGCCCGCGCATTGCAGTTAATCATTTAAATTACGCAAAAAGTGTAATCAAAGAGAAAGCCAAGGGAAACGATCGTGGAACAGCAGTTACAACTTCATAACGAAAAAACAGAAGGAAACGACCAGAACCGCGAAAAAAGAATCCGGCAGGAAATTAGGAGGACCAACGAAAAACAACGAAAAAATTAACCGCGTGGTTTTCACGAAAGTATTACGTAGACGCAGGAGCGAGGGAGAGTGAAACTTGAAAAAATAAAGAAAGGAGCTTAATTAAATAACCGAAAACAAAAAGTAAGGTAAAACAACCGTGAAACAACAGTTCTAGTTTTCATTTCAGAAAGGAACGAACGCCAAGAGAAGAGGAGAGGAAAATGTAAAAAGAATTTCGTTGCTAAACTACACGGCTCTTCCGCCAGAGTCCCGTCTCCGTCCTTGAATATACACTTTGATTTATTTAAGAAGAACTATCAAAACGAAGAGATTGAAGTTTACCTCTATTTTTCTACCTTTTCGGTATTAATACTTTTTTTTTTTTTTTTTTAATGAAAATATTAATATTTGTCAAAGAGGCCATTGCTAAAGTTTCGCTTTTATTTTTCTATACTCTCTTTTGTTGATATTTTCTACGCTCTTTCTATGAGAAAATATTTCCTGTAATGATTCTGCTCTCTATAAAAATATCTTAACAATATTTTCCATAATTATTCTTCCCTCGATAAAAGTACTTTCTGTAATAGAAGCGTTTCATCTGTTTTCTTTATAAAAATTGTTATTTCGCAATTAAACACCATGTTATTAAAATTCCCCCGTGCAATTAAAGCTAACATTCTTCAATTATAACTCCTTCTGTTTCAGAAAATGGAAAACAATCAAATTTCCTTTGTCATTTAGATTTTAGACTACATTTGAATATTTTACACGCGCGTTTGTGGAAAAACCGAATATTCTATAAGATGTAATTTGCACGCAATGCAAATTACATGCAAAAATATCCAAAACATTGTACGACGGGTAAAACGAACTTTTATTTAAATTCCAATTTCCTTCGAAATTTTACAACGTACAGAAGTCTAATCGCTTTTAACTGAGAATAAAATTTAATTAACTTAATTGGCTGATCGACGTGTACGTGATAATAATAACAGCAACAGTTACTGTTAATCTCACAACGGATGACAGAGAAAACATTCCATCAGTTGACAGTTGGAAAAAGAAAAAAAAAGATCCCAACCTTCTTTTTTCTTGGCCTTTTTTTTTAATCTGCTAGAGAAACACCATTCATTTCGGTCGTAATGGCGTGCTAAACGATAAGCAAATAAAATAAAAGTTGAAAAATGTCCGCGTCACGCGGCATTATGGGAGATAAACGCCGTTGCAGAAACCTGTAGTTCAGATTTAAAGCCTGACACGTGGCTTCCTGCACGCCGGAAGTCCCGCGGTTTCACGTGTATGTTCACGAGCGTCCGAAACGACAAAAGAATACTCGATAGCTCGCCCTGTTACACACACACACACACACACACACGCACACACAAAAGGGCACGTACAATTCTGTTCTGAAATTCCGCGCAGAGATAGGGGTAGCTTTCATCAAAACTATAGATACAAGTAACTACGCGAGAGCGAAACGAAAGAAAGTTTCAAAACGAGCTTGGCAACCGTGGTGCCTTGGCAATCGTGATTTCTGTTGTTCTTCAACCTCGTTTAGCTTTTGGTTCACGCGGACTGATATTAATATCAATCGCGTGTTCAACTTTTGATTTCAATACTCTTAAAACGTTACACGTTATGTGAATAAATGTTATCATCATTGAAAGTGATTTTAACGAGGGTAAGCCAGAAAATCGGGCCTCTTCAGGTGCAACGAAAATTAGCGATTGGTTGATTTGGGTCACGTGATTCGCGAGGGGGCGTGGAGTAGACCTCGAGTAGGAGTGAAGTTGTCTGGTTTCTATCGATTCAAATGTTTGCATATCGATAAAATTTTATGGCAAAAAAAGTCAGAACAGTTGCTTCTGGGCCTTTCAGTGAGACGAATCGTACTGGGGTACAAGTCGTGCAGTTTTTTAATGTCGTGCGTGTTTCAACGTTCAAAATTTGGTCAAATTTGCGTAGATTAAATGAGATTTGAGTACTTAACTTGGCGTTCTCTCTCGACGGAGAGATTAGTGACAAAATTAAATTAAATCGAATCGAGTTAAGACCTTGGAGATTTGCGTGTCGTAAAAATTCACAATGACCAAGAGTGTTAATTTTAACGATGTATAACGTGCAAAATATAGAGACTCCAAATGCTTTTAGAGTATGTGCGCAAAACCTTGAATGATTGAATATATTAATCTAAAACAACTTGGAAAGCTAAAATATTCGAAAAGATCAGTGAAACATTAGATTGATCTAAACAAGCGAGACACTTGAACGTTGAAAAATTCGGAACGAGAAAAATAAAAAAAGAAAGGAAAGAGAATCTAAAATTTTTCTTCTAAAATCTCTCGCAAAATCCGTGCTCAAAATGTTCAGGAAGAATTAAGATCAACTGTAATTAAGTCACAGGATACGAGGAATAACCACCCTTTGTCACCGAAACTCGCGATCTCGCGAGAACGAAGCGAAAGTACGCGGTGGTGGTTTCACCGTGGAAACTAGGACCAGACACGGCTCGATGAAGATCTATACGAAAACACGTGCGGTCGCGCGCGTAGGAAAGAAAGACCGAACGCGCGGGTGAAGAGGGGAGGAAGGAGGAAACTCGTTTCGTGGGCTGAAATTGCAGCCGAACCCCCTGGAAAGTTCTTGACAGAAAAAGATCGAGTTTCCAACTGTCTACGCGGCTCGGTCCTCGATGCACGCCCCGCGTGCAACGTACATAATCAGCCGCCGGAAGATAAGACGAATCTCTGCGTCACCGACGACGACGACGACGCGGCGAAACTTTTTCCCCCAACAGGCCCACTGCTGATTACCGGCAGCCGCGGACTCGACTCGAGCCAGCCCTCCATTGTTCTGCTTTTTCGTCGGCAGGCGAAAGGAAACGGCAGCTGGCTTCTTCCGGTCAGGTTTCTTTTGAACGACGACGGATCAAATGATTCGTCTTCGTTGGGGGGTAAATTGATTCTGAACAGGGAGGGGGGTGAACGGACGATTGTCTCGGTGGTTGGAGAGCCTCGTCGCGAGGCTTTTCGGTTGTTCGAGAGGAAATTGTGTTGTAGTTCTCCTACAATCTTTAAGGGTCTGCGACATCTTTAAGTGTTTAGAAACATATATCTGGAAATGGAGGGTTGATAAAAAATTTTCCAAGTTTTGTCTATTACGGATTGTAACACACGAAATATAATTATAAAGTATCTATTATGCACCATTGTGTTACAAAATGTCGTTGTTTGCTGGAAGCAGAAAAGGTCAGTTTGAAACACTATAAATGTAATTTTATCAATACGCATAATTAACGATGCAATGTAATTATATATAATGTAATAACACTCTATAACAATATCACGTGTAACGATACTGTACACACTAGATTGAAAAAACTGCACGACTTGTACCCCAGTACGATTCGTCTCACTGAAAGGCCCAATAGCTAACTGTCCCGACTAGGAAATAAAGACGACTTTTGAATCGATACAAAACAAACAGACGCGATCTCTCAGTACCAGACAACGCCACTCCTACTCGAGGTCTACTCCACGCCCCTTCGCGAATCACGTGACCCAAATCAACCAATCGCTAATTTTCGTTGCATCAGCGTTTCGTTACATCCGAAGAGGCCCGATTTTCTGGCTTACCCCCGGTAAAATCACTTTCAGTGATAGTAAAATATTTCACGAAGAGCAAAAAGAAGCTGCAATACTTGCAACAGACTGGCCCGCCCTCTTCCACTCCAACAATTATTTACGCCGAAGACGAAAACGACGAGAAGGGGAAACGAGAGGAGAAAGATAGCCGACATCGATCACCAGAGGACGATTTCAATCATTTCGAACATCCTCCGCGGAACATCCATTTTCGTGGAGTCATTTCGTACGATTTCAGGAGCAAACCTAAACCCTCCACATAGGCATGTCTCGACGAATGGCGTCGATAGATCGAGACCCGCGTCTCGAGAGGAATCGACGAATTCCACGAGGCTGCGAGACGAATTTCCGAATCCCGGCTGGAGAAATAAAGAAAGAAAAAAAGAGAGAGAGAGAGAGAGAGAGAGAACGAATGAAAGAATCAAAGAAGGAGAAGAGGAGAGGCGAGCGACGAGAGGTTGCAGCGAAAAGTCGAGCTGTCGATCCGACGAATGGGACAGCTTTGCCTGCTGCAAATTCCGTATCTAAGAAATAAATGGGAACGGTAGCATAATCTCGTTCGCTCACGGACGGGCCAACAGTGCACAGACATCCACGTCAGATGTATTGAACATTTTTTTTTGCTCCTCTTTTTTTTTCTTGCTCGCAGCCAGAGCCAGAGGCTTTGTTTGGCAAGTGAGAGATTTCAGATGTGACAGAGAGGGATGTTTTGTCAGCGTTACGAGGGGATAAATTTGTTTAACGGTGTCACGTTGATCCATACATTCCCAGCGTTCCAATTTCTGTAAGTCTCGCAGAAGGGGGTTGCGTTTGTCGTTCTCCAAAAGTGGAACGTACGCGACGATGACAAATAACTGTGCAAACGAAAAAAAATCCTTGCATAATTACAATACCGGTTAGCACTGTTACATGGTACAGAGGCTCCGAGAAATTTCTAAGAAACTGTACCGTGTATGTATTTCCACTTCTTTGTGTATAAAAAGTACGTTCGTGCTTTGCTTTTCATTTCGTTGTTTCTTTCTTTCGGGATTGGGAAGAAATAAAAGTGTCGCTAAAAAGATCTTTCACGGCGTTTGTTATCAACCGCAACTCGTATTGTACATTGAGAAATAAAAATTTCACAATGTGAGATGACTTCCTTCGAGTAAGTAAATATTTTATATTTATATCTGTGTAGCATCGAAAACTTTAGTTAATCAATTACATCTAAAGACGAAGCTGATTAGCTTCGTCTGAATTTTTAAATGTACTTTAGAATATCAATAGTATTAATAATATTTGGAACATTGACAGATTTTGACTAACTGACAATTTGGACAGAATGGACTTTTAACCGACTAACAATTTCTTCTCTCGTGTAATTTCAACGAAATTCTGGTTACAGAGAGTTCAAAGGGCAACTCTGTGAAAATTTTGTTACCGAGTCGGTTGTTACTGAGAAACGATCAACGAAAGCTGACAAAATGGCGGGGATCGATGAAGTTAGTAATACCTGGCCACTATCAAAGTAACATCAAAGGGATGATAATCCCTCCGAGGGGATGATTCGAAACTTACGCTTACAGTTAGAGCCACGGGACAGAACTTTCCTCAGGAATTTGCCAAAGACATCGTGAAGGATTCATGGCAGCCCATGGATCAAAGTCAGTTCCAGGATTTACTAATCGTCGTTGAACATTTACACGTTGAACGCGTGTAAACGCTATCGCGACGTCCACTCACCTGAAAAAGATTTTTCAAAAGTTTACAATTAAAATTTGCAACTGCGAGGGATTCGTAAATTGAAATGACGTATTTATAACGTAGAAACATGTTACGCGGCTGTGCAATTACACTGTGCGCAATAATATAACAACTAATATAATATATCACGCAACACGTACAACAATATATTATAATATACACCGATAATATTTAATTATTATGTACCATGTTGTACGCAATTATTACAATATCATTACAATTACATTAAATGTACGTATGTGTATATAATATATTACACACGATATTATATTATGTTACATCGTTGTTGTGTTAAATTATTAAATTATTAAGTCAATACATATTGAACACAATTGTGTGCAATATACATTGTATATTAAAATTTCAAGTGTAAAAGAACGTGTGAAAGAAGGGAAAAGAATTTACAGCGTATATCGTCCAAAGTCCGCTAATGGATTCATGAGCAATGCCTCTTAGACGTTCTGACAGTAGTAGGGGTTAGGTCAAAGGACGTTAGTGTCATGCTCGAGCAAAGGTCTCATGAATATATCTCATGTATGTATACTCAGGCGATTAGCTTCTACCTCAAAAACCGGTATGCTATCCCTCAATTTCCAAGTACGAAGTAACACAAAACGAAAGAGACTCGTGGTACAAACGGAGAGAGATTGTGTAATTTCCTGGTGCAACGAACGAACGCGTATGAAAACAGTTTGAACGTTACGAGTAAAATTTATTCAATTTTACAATTGTACAAATCATTCGTGCATATATATAAAAATACGTAATGAAATTTTCGAATTTTGATTCTCTTGAGTATTAACATTTGTGGAACTACCGGGACGCTCTTTATATCTTTCTCCTTTGATTAAATTAAATAATTTATTTTTCAAGAAATATGAACTTGTCAAGGAGCAAACAGTTTATATAACTAGTTGATAGGATTCAAAGAGCCAGTGAAAGTCATTCAATCTGTTACTGATTTGAAAATTTGATTCAAAATTCGTACAAGGTTTGGTTCAAATTCGTATAAACACTTTAATGCACCTTAATCTTTAATTTGTACTCGAACATCACACAACTTTATAATCGACAATGGAATAACTGTTTCACTTGTTATATTTTATTTTTTGACTGTAACGTATATTTCAATATTAAAAAACAAAATATTTTGATACTCGATATTAAAATTGATCTACAACGTATGGATCAAATTCATTTCACTGTAACGTATACTTTAACGTAACATATATTTCACTACAGTACATGGATCAAACACATCAAAAAACGAATGCATTCCTAATTGGCAACACGCTCATGTTCAGATGTGATTTCAAGCGCCCGAACGATCAAATAAAATGCAAGACACGCCAATTCGTCTAACGTTCAACCATCACTGTGCGTCGATTCTCTCTCCGCCAGGAATTTCCCTCGGCCAGCAATAACACTCGACGTTCCAAACATCAGCTATATCAATTGGCGAAGAGCTTTTCCAAGCGAATACCGTTCATAACGTTGCATCCGCTTGGTTGCGACTGCAACTGAAAGAAAAAGGAAATAGGAGGACGAAGAAATAGCGGTTCCTCCGCGCGACGCCGATAAAAACTCCGGCGGGCCGCGAAATCGCGAATGAAGTGGCTCGTTTCCCCCTCCCCTCCCTCCCCTTCTCGATGAGAGAATCGCCGGGGAGCTGGGTCAACAAGCAACCCCGGAGATACAAGGTGAACGAAAGAGAACCGGCAGAATGAAATCCGGACGTGGGTCTGCTTCTGCGATCCGCGCTCTTCCGTTCTCGCGAACCTATACATATGTGTGTGTGTGTGTGTGTGTCGAAAGCCGCTTTAGAAAAGAAAAAATGAACTGAAAACGCTACGCGAGACTTCCTTCAAGTTTTCCCAATGAAAGGAGATTGTCGATCGTGGGTACTTCTTCGAGGGGAAAATTTCCTCCCGACATCGAGCGAAATCGAGGACGTTTAGAATCGACGATTAAAGCAGATCGAGTTGAGTTTGCCGCGGATTTCAAGTGGAATTTAATTCGGTCGATGATTGATGGATTTTTAATTAACATCGGGCGATTTTTATTGGAGTTTCCTTTGAGGTTCGAGGTTCGAGGTTCGAGATCGTTGGTTGAAGATCGTTGATTCTCGGTTTCTTTCTGGCGATTTTATTCCGATTTTGTAGCGCGAGGAAGGAGATTTAAATAGTAATTAATAAAGTAAATAATAACATTTGCATGTATATTAATATATGTTATATTGTTCTGTTCTGAGAAACCAGTTTTAATTGAGATAATCACGAACAATTATGGTAGGTATAATTGACATATATACATGTATAATAATAATAATTGCATAAGAACTCTGAAAGTTTAGCGTTGAACTTGCATGCAACAAATTTAGAATGCATTCATTTTTAAACACGCAGCTTCCAATTTATTATTTCAGTATTGGTTTTAATATTATTTTAAAAAGTTAAATTAACCAACTTTCGACAGACTAATTAAATAAAAAATTGAATAAAAACGAAAACTAATTTTAATTAAAAACGAACAGTTACGATAAACACACACACATATATATATATATAATCCTAAAGAAATTTTCAGCAACAAAAATCTTCTTTCATTACCAGGTCCAAAGAATACAAAAAAGAAAAGAAAAGAAAAGAAAAGAAAAGCATCGCCTCACTAATCTAGAATACCAGGCCAAGAAAGTCAGATCTCACGACCAACGATCCTCTGTGCTTGCAACCTTTTTTTTCTCCCGACTGAAGCGTTTCCAACGTTACTTTCGGTTCAAGACAGCGAAAAATCGGCGAACAGCGGCAAACACCGAGCGAAAAGGAGCACGAAGAGAGCGTAGCGGGGTTTTCGACGCGCGATTGCGGCGTGCCGAGTCGAAAATTAACTGGAAAATACCACGGAATCGGTTGAATCTCGCGGCAACCTTTGTTTGGAGGCAACCGACTCGAACGAGGGTCAACGAGGTATTGAGCCTCCTACGAGTGAAATGAAATTAAATCACGGTTACCTTTCAGGGGAAATGAAGAGAGAGAGAGAGAGATCTAAATGAGATACTTCTTGGATTCTAGGTGAAAAGCAGCAGATCTTGAGACGAGGCGAATTGTAACGAGTGAAAACGCGGTGAAAAGTAAGACTCGAGGCTGAATTTGTGAATTCGTTGAGATGAAAGTGTGAAAAAAGTTGAATATTCACGCGCGCGTGTGTGAGAGATAAATTTAAACGCATGTAAAACGTATGGGCAACTGCGAGTAATTTTAATTTTACGATTCGATGAATAATTATGTTTAATTGATAAATGACGCTCTATGTACAGTGATGAAGTAGAATCCAATAGACTTGCGTTGTCATAAAAATTTCAATGATTCACACATGTTTTAGAAAGCTTTCGTAACAATTCGTAACAATCGTAGAGGACTCCTCAGGGCTGTTAAAAATTTCTGACCGTCCCTGGAAATACGTGGAAACTTCTGAACTGATTCTTAAAAATTCCAGACTCTTTCCAACGTTTCTGGAAGCTCGTAAATAGTTTCTGAGAATTATGGATGGTTCCAAGACAGTTTTAAAAAATTCCTAATAAATCTTGCAAACAATTGCGTGTTCGAAAACATTCCAACAAATTCTGTAAACTGACAAACAAAATCCGAACGAAAAGGAAAAATTCGGCGAGAAATTCCCAGCTGTGGCAAAGAATTAAATTTCTATGGTAAGAAAAGAAATTGGCAATTTTCGAACTGTTTCTAAAGAATCCCGCTTCTAAAAAGTCCCAAATTCTAAATAATTTCCGATACCATCTCCAAAAATTCCGCGAAATTTCGTCGAATTTCCGACGAAGCTTGTCGCTGCTGTCGTTCGAAAAAAAAAAGCTGCAAGAAGTTGCCGCAACGACCGAGTAAATTGAGAACACGCGAACGAGAGCGGCAACCGGTTAGACGACGATCTATGAAACGAACGGAACGTGACTAGCCGAACTGGGTCGAAGACGCTAAAGAAAAAAAATGGCGCGGAGGTGATAAGAAAAAGGAACGGCTTCGAGAAGTGGCGAGAAGTAGCGAGAAGTCAAAAAAAGAAAAGAAAAAAGATAAACTAGAAAGCGAGCCACACGAGGGCTGGTGCCTCGTGGAATGAGGGAAAACCAGGAGGAGAGAGACGAAGAACGTAACGACGAAAAGGGAGGAAGAAAAGGGAGGCCAAGTGGGCTAGCCGAGTTTCACGCGGCGTCTTCTTCTCGTGTACCTTTCTGGGACGAGGAGACCGCTGATAAGATATTGAGGTTCCACGAGTGGCTTCCGGTGCTGGCTCATCTGCGACCGGGAACATCACCGAGTCGGGGAGTCACCGTTGAAAAGGTAGGTACGCGAGCCAAAGGAGCGGATGAAGGGATTCGGCCTTCGTGCAAGCCACTTTTGTCGAATGGGAAAGCTAACTGAAGGCCTGGAAGAACGACGAAAGATGCTAGAGGAGAGTAGACCGCACGTTGGCAAAGAATCTAATGGATTTGGAGGTAGTTTGGTACAGTTTGCGGCTGATATTTTGAGCAAACAGATACAAACATAGCGGAAATTGTATCGTGGTTCAAGTGAGAAAATAAATTATAGCTATGCGATGACATTTTGCGAGGGGGAAAAAGAAACGTTTAGAAATTGAATTGCAGTTTGTGTATCACGTAGTTTGAGGTGGTTTTCAAGTGTTTGTGAAAGAGTGTTTTAAAATACGAAAAATCAATTACGAGTTCTTGAATGCAGCTAAAATTTTGTTGAATCGTCGTTTGATGATTTGTGCGAATCAATTTGTTGTATGCAGTCGAGAATCGGATGGATTTGGTTTGAACAGAAATTGCGTTCAGAGTAGAAAATAAATTACAATTCAGCAACAATGATCAAAGTACACACTCCTCGATCGAAATTATCTTATATCGTTACTCGCAACCTAACCCAAAAATAAATATATTGATAATTATAAGTTCGAGTAAATATACTTAAACAATCGTTCGAGACAGAAAACCTGAATATCTATGATACACGGTGTATCTACAATATTTCAACGTCCACACATCCATATAAATTACGAACGACTAAATAAACATCCGAAATCGAGATCGCTACACGAACTCGCTCGGAAAGAAAAATAGTCATAAAATAACAGAACGTTGCGTTCGTCTCTTTCATTCTCCGTTCGTTTGCCCGACGAACGATAAAAAGAAAAAACCAAAAAACGAGGGAAAGGAGGTCCAGCCTTGTGGGGGTCCAAGCCAAGTACAAAGTCAGGCGAAAAGTGTTTCGCGTGCAGCTCGGCCACGGTTCCCAGTTCATTTTCAATTCGGGTGCACGCCGGCCCCGAGTGTTCTTTCGGCCCTGGCCCTTGTCTGTCTCGCGCTTCCGCGTCTTCAACCCGCTCGCTCCCTTCCAGCCGCATTCCGGAAATACGTGGCCACGCAGAGCGTCTTCCCTCGCCGCGAGACGCGCAGGAATTCCCAGCCCAGGGCGAGCCGAAACGAAATTACTCGCCGCGGCTCCCGCTTCAGAGAGACGCAGCAGGCCGGTTTTCTTTTCCCTCCCACCGCCGACACCGTGGGTCGAGGCTTTTTGTTAATAGCCACGAAACGAAGGCGGTCTTATTACAACATTCCTACGGCCGTGTGAAAATTAAGAATTTCACCGCGCTGTTTGTTCTCCTTTCGCCTCCCGGCGAGGCGTTCTTTCTCGGCGAGTGTCGAAGAATTTTCTTGGAATTTTTATTTAGGTTAGGTTTATTAGGCGCGGGCAGGTCGTCGTTTCGAGATTTTCGCGTGTGAGAAAGGCCCAGAGGCAACTGTTCCGACTAGGAAATGAAGACGACTTTTTTGCCAGAAAATTTTATCGATGTGCAACAAACATTTGAATCGATAGAAAACAGAAATTAGAGGCGCGATTCACGAATCACGTGACCCAAATCAACCAATCGCTAATTTTCGTTGCGTCAGCGTTGCACCTGAAGAGACCCGATTTTCTGGGTTATCCCCGCTAAAATCACCTTTAGTGATAAAAAAGTGCTGTTAAACGTGGGTCGAGAAATTGTTTCAAAGTTATGAACGATTTCTTCTTTTTTTTGGTTTTTTTGGTTTCGACCTAGGAATGTTTGAAACAGTACGCGATTCTTTGATATCAGGCGTGCGTAGAAATAGAAAGAGGCCACGTGGAAAACCTTCTGTATTCGGAGAAAGAAGAAATTACAAGGTAAACCACTACTTACATACAGTACGAAGCGAAGAAATTCGAAACAAAAAATCGTTTGTAACTTTGAAATTAAAATTTTCATTAGAAATTTTTCGTGTTACTACTTACCCTACAAGTCACAAACCCTTTTTTCTATTCACCCTGTATATTCAATGTAGCTATTTCGTTTCAATGTTGCAAATTGAGCATTTTATTAATTTTAATTTTAATTTAACGAAGCAGTGAGATGAAAATTATATTTTATAATCAAAATGTGTATCCGTATTTAGTAAGAAATTAAAAATTCCAATTGAGCAATGAATTCTGGCTATTTAAATACTTTCGTGATGCTTGAAAAATGTATATATACCAGTAGCTCTGTTCAAACTATTTCAAACCAGACCGACGTGGAACGTCAAACTCGCAGCAAATACAAAATACATTCCTAAACATTTCCAATAAATGTTCGAGCACTTTCGCGCGAGGAACTTCATATGTACGTGCACGCGGAATGATTTCTAAAATTTTCCAAAAATTCTTCCCCTTTGCGAACGTTTGAAACACGATATTCACACAACCCCGGTGTGTTGAACTTTAAAAATTTCAAACGTCAAAAGAAGAGAGGAAAAAAATAGGAAGGCACGGCTGCAGAAAGCAAATGAAATATCCAACAACCATCGTTTCGAGTTAGGTTTCGCCTCCCGCGTTCCAGCTCAAACGTTCGAATTAATCAAAGCACCGCAGGTGTGCTTTGCACTTTTCTAGTAACCCCCTCCCCCTCCACCTCTCCCCAGTCGCAGCTTCTTCCGAGCGAGCCTCCTTCATTATAGTTTCTGATCTACCTTTATCCGTTGTCTCTCCCCCGCCCCGTCCGCCGACCCCGCGCGACCCCGCCGGGTTTTAATTACTTTAATGAGTCCGGGGAATTAATTTCTGAGCGCGGACCAACTCCGAGGCGGCCTTTATTTCCAAGGGATTTTCGTTGATTCGCCGCGATGCGCTCTTCACCCAGATTTCTTTCAATTCCTCCGTGCGCCCTCCCTATTCCTCTTGTTTCCTCTCCTCTTTCCTCTCCGCGATTAATCGGGGCCAAATCGGACTTTGGTAAAATTGATTAAAGAATCGTACGACGAAAATATTTTCCATTACGAGAGGGAAAGAGAGACTCGTAGTCTTATCTCGTCGCGTGATGCAGATTTTTCCTTCGTTTGCTAACTAAGTGATTTCTACGTTCGGGGGAGAATTACGGAGCAAGGAGCACTGTGCACTTGATTTTTAAATGCACAATAATTTATAATATTATTCTACAACGTAATGTTTAATTAATGTGTAATAAATTGTATAATAGTTGAATCAATACTTGATAGGTAATAGATTTCATCTACTAACATCTTTGATCTACTAATCTTGATAATAATGATAATACGAATTTTCACTCGTTCTTATTTCTCACCGAGTATTATTTTGCATTACCGTGCAATTAACGTCGTTATACATATTTGTGCAATTTTAATTATTTTAATTAAAATTATTTTTCATTAACGTTACACAGTCCACTATGTACGTTGTATTATTTGATATTTTTCGATACGTTTGTTACTGTCCAATTACCCGCGAAATCTTTTTTATTATTCACGTACAAGGCAAAAGCAATTGAATTTGATCATTATTCGACGTTTAAACTGCGTTTTTTATGCATTTATAGATTTTGTAAAATGTAAACTTGCATGGAGCGTTCGCAATATGAAAGAATAAATCTGTGAAAAGCATGAAAATTTACAGCGCAGTAATAACGTAATGAATATTAGCAGCCCGTGAAAGCTTCTATAATAATGTTGTAAATTTCAACGTGTATAGTATTCGGTGATTAAAGAGAAGCATGGTAGAAGAAAATTAATTATAATCGCTGCTTCCTTGCGTTCCTTTCTTTATATCTTGATACTTTTATGACGTTGCAAAATTTACCGCTGCAGTCAGAGTTGGCAGATTTCAGTTTTTCACTATACATTTCCTTTATCAACGTTCTATTCTGAGCTGAGCGTTACATCGATTCATCAGCCTCGTTAGATGTAATCTTATTTTATAAAGTTATGGATACTAGCCATAACCTTGGCCGGGAATAAACTTCAATCAACTTGCCCCCTGACGATAATAAATCATTTTATAAAAGTTTAGTGGAAAATCCAAAATGTACAAAATAAAGTGCTCATTATGAAACTTCTCCTTTAGTTAAAAAAGTGTAAAAATTCATAAAGACATAAGCAGACACTATGCCCAAAGATCTCAAACACCCTCCGAATCACACGTCAAATTCCAATTTGATCGGATGTCAATTACGTTGCCAGTCAAAATCGACCAAAATAATACCAACGTTTGTTTAAAAAAAAAAGCACGCAAATAAATCATGATATTTTCAACAACCACTTCGCAATCAATCGCCAAAGTCACTAGAGTGAAAATGACGAGCCATCCCCAAGGAAAACAAGCTGCGCGAGCTTGAAAAAAATCTCGAAAAGACCAGTCTCGCTAAGAACTAAACTTCGAAGCAACAACAAGACTCGGAAACTCAACGAGCCGATGATAGCGAGTTGCCTTGCCGAAATTCGGGAGTATGCCGAAAGACAGGGGATGGTGGCTGCCTTGTGGCGTATCGAAGGCCAAACGGTGGATGTAACGGCCCAAGGGCCGGCGTCTTAACAACCCCCCTTTGGTTCCTTTTGTTCGAGACGAGGCTGAGAGAAACGGGGTCGCGGACGTTAGGCGGATGAAGCGTGGCAGAGGAATGGTTGGCACAGTGGGAGGATCTTTGGCACTCGATAGGCCACGAACTTTGATTTTTCGCTGCTTGACGAATTCCCTTTGTTTGTTTATTTGGTCTCGGAAGTTAAAATGTACGACCAATTCTATTCCACGCGACTGTTTGGAAATTTCAATTCTTCAATTTTTCAAGTGTACGAGCAATTCGAGGGATTTTCGTTCATAAAAGAGTCTTGATGTGATCTGTTTTGTCTCATGATTTTTAGCCAAAGCTCTGAGAACAAGTGGATATTAAATATCCGTCGATGTTGTTCGATATGGTGTAAATCTTTATTTTTCGAAAGAAATACGCGATGAGATAAAATTTTGTCCGATACAGTTCAATTTGCTGTTTTATTTCGTGAGTTTTAATCAAATATCCAAAGATAGTTGATAGAGCTGTGCGATACTTCATAGGTGAACAAAATAATTCTTCCAGAAGACCTACACGACAAGATAAGGTAAATTAAAAAAGAACAGCGCTGTAATCTTCTTGACTTGTAGAATTTGTTAGCAGTTCGATTCGATTAATGAAAATTTGATTGCTAGCTCTCTCGACAGAGAGAGTATAAAATGTAATCGACAATCAAACGCGCACGAATGGAATTTCGCGCACGAGGTCCTTTGCTTACAGAGAAAGACTGGTTTGCGCTGCGATGTCTTTGCTGGTTGATAGAGTTTGATTAAGTTTGATCATCTACGCGACGAGCATAGTTCACGATTACTACATCACGGAGGGACGAATCGGTGCTGGATATTACACTTGCCGTGATGTCTTAAATCTTTCGCGGATCAATGTTAATAAAATAAAATTGCTATCATCAATAACATGTATAATACACGGTCCAATTTGAAAAAAATTAACATAAACTCGGAAATTTCGACGCAACTTTTGTATCAAAACGATAGTTTCGTTACACGCGTAATTTAAAAGTTATTTCACCCTGTATATATAATCAATAATAACTGCCACGATCGCCAATGAAATTCGCCAATCGTGTACCGTGCTGTTTTTCTCAAGCGGCCACGTAAAGAACACAAATTGAAAACTCACGCAAACAGGAAGACATGGAAACAAAAGCTCTTGGAAAACGCGGATAGCGCGGAAGAACGCGGGACATTCTCGTAGACGCGGCGCTAATATATCGCAGTCATCTCCCGCGCGCTTGGCAAAAGATACCAGACGCAGCTCCTCCACGACAATTCCTCCGGCAACCAGAATTACCATACACTCCCGTGCCGTACCGCACTGGCTCTGTACACCGCCGCCCATTATCCACCGCTGTCCATTTTTCTCTTTCTGGACTGGCTTTATCACTCGCGAAACCTCTCGCTGAGAAAGCAACGATGAATTACGTCGTCGTTCCTGGCATAACGTTCGCTCGCTACGTTGTGAAACGTAAACGTAGGGCGAGCAAACGAGGGCGAAATTTACTTGTACGGAAGATTCGGCGATTTTTTCCCTTGGCTTTGGCGGGTTTGGTGGTTTGTGTGTAACGAGGGGGATGAGGTTTATAGAACGCGGAGGAAGTTTACGGGGGAGGAAGCCAGGAGAAATTAGTTTGCGGCCATGTTAGGGAAGGAAATTGCGATGAAATATGTTTTTTTTTTTTTTCCTTTTCTTGGAACTCTGGCCTCTGAGTTAGAGGCTTATTTGGATTGGGATTCCTTGGGAAACGAGGGTAAATAATTTCGAGGGAAATGATCAAATTCAAGAATACAAATGTGACGAGGGAAGTTAGTACAAGTTAGAGGGAGAGATTTCTTGGGTTAAAATAATTCATCCGTGCGTGTTTATTAATTAAAACACGTCAACGTGTATCAACGAAATGAAAGTGCTGAACACTTTGTGAAAACGATATTTAAATAATCTCGGTAAATATTAATAACGGAGGAACGTCGAGTAATTTCTAGAGTTAATATCAAAGAAAGAAACGTACTTTCGTTTATTCGTGTATTCGTCTAATATTTGAATGTTATTTGAATATTTTAAACGTTATTAAATTACACGTTCTTAAATATTTATACTCTTTAGTGGTACGTTTAGTAGACACGATCATTTGAATAATTTAACTTGAGTTATGGAAAAAGGGGAACATATCGCCGTTAGAATTTAGCCGAGGGAGTTTGCCGATTTTTCCCAGTTTAGTGGCTGAGGTTTATGGCCTGTAGCGAAGAGCTTCGTGCAGAGAGAGAGAGAGAAATTGCTGGATGGAAATTCAGATGGAAAATTTCCTAGGCTTGCTACGACGCCGAGTTACATGGAACGTCATAGAATTAACTCGATTTGATCGACTTGTACCGCGACTTGTAATTATTCCACGTACGTACTTTTTCCGTGTAAATCGTAAAATTCGTAACACGAATGAACAATTCGACGCATGTAATATCAATGGATTTCGCTAGAACAATTTGTAAAGCGTTATAATCAGGTGCAAATTAAAGGAACTGTAATAGATTTTAAAGGAGGCTCTGGAAGTAGAGAGGGAAAGCGAGATTTGCGTTTCGTCTCGGAGTCACTGCCTAAGACTCATCAGTGAGTGGGAGGGGCTGATGGCAGCCGACTCCTTACCCCAGACGCTTGTGTTGTAACTACCCCGCTAGGCTGGCCCGATCCACCCTTCCTAGCGGGGTTCCGCATGCTGCTCTGCTTAACATCGGAGATCGGTAGGACCTCGACGCTAAGCGCGCAGCCACTTGCGGCTTGTGCTAGTCGAGTGTTCGAAACTCGTAGTTGAGGAATCGTAGGACCGCTACACAAATTATTATTATTATTATTATCAACACGATTGAAATATTACTTCTGTTTTCTTACATAAAAAGAAAGATTTAAACAAATGAGAGAAAAGCTTCAACGTCTCTCAAAACATTAGATATCACGTGTTATCGCATAATTAAATGGATTGTCGCAAGGGAGGGAGATTTAGAGACGGTATACGGTCGTTATTTAATTAATAACCCGTCGTATTATCTCGTCGCGCGTTGTCCCACTTGCTGAAAAGTTCGCGCGCAACTGGACTCGACTGTTTGCCCCCGATAAATTTGACCAACACCGGTTATAAATAAATCTACGTTTCACTTCGCGGCAATATTTGTCCGGCGTTATCGTTAATTAGAAGCGGCGCGTCGCGATTCGCCCTCTCCCCCGTTTCCTTGCCCCGCGAGAATTAATTGCGAGCAATTTGACAAACGAGAGGACATTGTTACGAAGCTCGGGCGCGTGATAATTTTTAAATTTCGAGTCCAGGATCCTCGGGCCCGAAAGAGTTAAACGAGATCCACGCTCCACAGGGGGAGGGGGGGACAACTCGAATATTTTTTTTAAACGAAAATTTAATTTTCGTTCGTTTCGTTAATTTTATCGATTTAATTCAACTTTCGCGCAATTTCTCTCTTTCGCGGATGTCACGTTCTTTGGAAGCTTCGAAGTTCAGGTCAGGTTAGACCTTGAAGTTGATGGTTTTTATCATCGTGAGAATTTTTCAGGCGAGGCGCGGCTAAGAAAAAAGCATTGGGAACCACAGGAAAGAGGAGGCCATCTGGTTGAACGGACTTTGGCGCAAAACCGGCTATTAATTGAGACATTTTATGTTTCTGATATCTGAGCCAGTCGCGCGCTATTCAATCCGCCGTTGAATGGGAACAAGACGAGTCGCGGAAACTCTGATTAAAGTTTCGGCTTCTTGAGACTGCCGGGTATAAGTTTCTTCGAGCGTGCGAAGCCTCGTGTCACTCTCGGGTGACGATCAAACTCCCGGGCTACTCTACTTTCCGGTAACGGATGGAACGTTAGAACGGAGAAATTTGGACAGTCGCTGTTTTAGTCGACGCTATGTACGTAAAACTAACCGATTTATCGATCGTTGCAATTCAAATGACAACAATCGAAATAAATCCACGTGAAGCGGAAATATCGATACAATACTGGCTGTGACAAAAGTTTTTTTCGTTGTAAGAAGGAAAATCATATTGCTGAATTGAGATAAATATCTTCCACGATGAACGTGAGAATATGAGAAGAGAAAGTAAAATATTTAAACAAGCACGGTATTTCTCGTAACAGATTGATTTTTTACAATTTGCTGCGTTGCAAATTTTCAACAAAACATCGATCTAATAATAATAACGATTTTATCACTTTCGGTTCTTTTCAGTTTCGGGAAATTCCGGGACAGCGCGGTCGAGATTCTACGCCCCTCCCTCGCTGGATATTATGGAATTCGTTTCAATCTCTGTCGTTCGTCAAATTATATCAATAATTCCGAATTGAAGCCAAGCGATGGGTTTTATATTTGAACAATCGCTCGAAAATTTACTGAATTACAGCGGTTTATTCTTTCCGCGCGATCGAGCACTTTAAAATCCCCCCCTCGACCGACAAATGCTGGCTATATCGCTGCGAACAAACATTTTCTATGTGAACAATTGATAAACTAATCCTAAATGTTCTCCAAATTATGAATACGTACAACTATATGTACGATGAAACGTATTAAATTACATAAATATATGCAATTGTGCATTTATACGCATCTATGTACATACATAATAATTTGTAATGTATTTTTAATATATATTTATATGCACAATAACATGTACGAAAAATATAACAATATTTAAATACAGCATATTTAAATACAATAATTTCAAAAATGTTTATAGTTGCTTATTAAGTATATATTATTTATTATATTTTTCATATATGTTATTACGCATATAAATATACATTAAAAATATATTATAAATGAATAAAAATACGTATTTAATTATTACGCCTAACAATCATTACGAGACCACCGTCGTAAAAGTGTACTTTGACTGTAACGACCATAAATCGCCGGTGACCGATCTATTATTTTTCAACAGCGTCTTGCCTTCGTTCTCGAAGAAGATCCTAGGCGATTCTTTATCGGTCGAAATTGTCTCGTGGGTACGTGGATCCTTTATCAGAGTATCTAGCCGCGGGTATTTCTCTCTCTCTCTGCCGTGGAGATCGGCGGTGGAAGCGGAGGAAGCTTTGGCAACCGATTCCCACGGTAAACGAGGTTTGGAAAACGAGCGGCTTCGACGTCGGAAATTCGTGGCGGAGAGTAACCGTCGCCGTGCCAACGGGAAATCGTTCCTCTGCTCGGCCGGAAATCTTTCTCGTTATCGACCACGGGCCATCCAATGAGCCGAAAACGTGACAAGAACGCGCCATCGGGATCCACCCCGCTTTTTTCCTACGCCGTGCCTCCGTCGATCGATTATTTCGCACACAACACGGAATTCCACTGCTCGGAATTTAACACCAGAACTGCCGAAACTCTAAATACGACCATTTCGATATTTTATATTCCAGACACTTTGAAAATTCGAATATTCTCCTTAGGTTGAATATCTTTGTTAAACGTTTTATAAATATGAAACTGTGTATTTTTAGAGAAGTTTGCAGTGTCTATTTTCGATTCTTCGTAAAAGCTTGTGTACCCCATTTGCAACTATTACAAAGATTTTCTGTTAGCGTTAAACGAGCAAATAACAAACTTACGTTATGTACAAAGATTGAGAAAACTGCACGAGGTTTACCCCACGCCCCCTCGCGAATCACGTGACCCAAATCAACCAATCGTTAATTTTCGCTGCATTAGCGTTGCATCTGAAGAGTTGCATCTCAATTTTCTGGATTAGCCCTGCTAAAATCACTTTCAGTGATAAAAAAATATAACACGCAATAATGAAGAAGGAAGGATTTCTGTTATCGATTCTCAAATTTTTTTACGAATATATTATGTACTAAATAGTTTGAACATTCGAAAATTCTGTGACCAAAGAAATCTGAAAAAAAAAAAAAAAAGAAACGAGAAACAGGGCTTCGAGCGAACGACACCAGACGCAGAAATTCTTGATACGCGTCTCTATCTGCGCGGTTCCATCGAGCTATCTATCTTCGGAAACTGCCGAACCTCGGCAATCTAAAGTGCCGAAGGCCAGCGATAAACGCGACCGTTCCACGTCGAAAATGCGAAACCTGCTGCCGAGCCTTGGCCTCCTGATAGCAATTTTTCCACACGTGCGCCGACACACACACACACACACACACACATATACGCAAATCGTGTTTGCCGTCCGTTGTGTCTCGACTCCCGATTCTCTTCAACCTTTAAGGCTGAATTACGTTGTTCGACGGGTTACTTGCCGATCTTTCTGTTGAAAATTCCAATTTTTGGATTGTGACGAATATTGGAAACATTTGGCGAAAAATGACGGAAAGCAGCAACACGTAAAAATAGGAAAATTCCGTTGTCAGGATAAATATCAGTATCGAAGAAATCGATCTCCAATTCGTACAAAATTTATACGAGATCTCACGAGCGTTCAAACATTTTTTTTCGTGATTTGCAATTTCAATCATTCGACCTCAAAATTTATAAATCACCATTGTCCAAACTTCCAAAGCGTCGAACGTTCAACTCCCTCCGTCGCTCGTTCCAGACAACTGGGAATTCCCAACTCACGGAAGCATCGCGCGTGCGATATCGCGTAACTCGTCGTTGCCTCCAGTCAGAAACCGAAACGTCTTTTTCCGCGTAAATTGATCTGTTCGCGTTGCAGCTGCAGACAACTTTACCTCGCCGTTCTACCCCTCGAGCTTGTTATTCTCAGACTCTGGGGGGAGATCGTGAATCCTTTTAACGACGTATGTATTTCGAGGGGGCGCACCTGGAAGACCGCCAACGCCCCGATTCTACGGAATCACGCGAGACGCTCGACCTCCTGACGAGCGGAACTCGCGTACACGCCATTAAATTCGCCGTTAAAGGAGGAAAAAATCCTCATCAATTTACACTTTACGGAAACTGCGTATCCTCGGTCATTTCCGAGATGTTCGACAAGATACAAATTCACACAGAAAATTATTACCTTTGTTTGACCTACAACCTTTTAAACTACAAATTACTCGGTACAAAAGTTGCGTCGTCGTACAATTTTTGTGTGCATCGAAATTTTCAATTTTCAGCCTTATTTCTTCATGTATCCCAAGCTCGCAACTTTGAGGGTAGTTTTCAACCCCTTCGAAGAGAAAGAAATACGCGTCAAATATTTTTCTCGAGTTACGTTTACCTTTGCGGCAAAAAAATTTCGACAAAAATCGAAAATCGACAGCTGGGTGTGGTTCCCTCGTCGGTGAAAGGTCGAAAGGATTTGGCGAGAAGCGGTCCTGTAACAGAGAAGAACGCGCTTCCTCTCCGTGTTTGGTATCGACCACGTCCGCTGGGAATCGCCTTTGTCAACGTTATGAACAACGTGCGCCCAGATAAATAAGAGACGTTTGCTTTCGCTCTGCGAAAGTGCCCTCTGCCTTTTGTCCTGCCCTCTGTCACGTCTTTCGAAAATTTCCTCCGGTTTTACGATCGAGAGGTTCCGAGGCCCGCTAAATAATTAACGAGACTACCGTCTTTCTCTGTCCTTCGGGGTTTTAACAATGCAAGAATTTTCTTGCGGTGATCGTGAAAGGAGGACGAAAACTGTTTCAACGTTGAGAATTCCAACATAACGTGTCGTTACTGCGTGTAGACACGTAATATGTACACGTGGAGATCAAAGTAATATTATTAATATTATTAATATAATAATAATATTGTATATATTATCGCGATATAATATAGTAAGATAACGTGTCACGTTAACATGACACGCAACGTACGTTGTAACAGCATTCGAAAGATAGTCTTGAAACAGAAATTATTGCTCTCGCGTTCTGAGATTAGGTCATTAATTTGAAAGTTGAAGACAAACGAGGTTATCGTTACAACGTGACAAACGATAAAATACAGTACGATCAATTTCATCGCACAAACATTAATTCAGATATTCAATGGCTGAGGAAACAAAGAACTTGTTGCAAAATAAATTGATTCGCGATGAGTTACAAATCCTCCGCGTTCGAACTTACGTCGATCGGCACGATAGCTGCCGAATCGAAGACGAAAAATAGAAAAGGAAAACTGCTGTACTTCGTGCTCTGCGAATGGTCTTTCACAGCTCTCCGCAGCGATCCACGGAGCTCAGTGACAACTTTCACAAATTCACGGGGCGAATTTGGTGGCGATTTCCGCAAATGACGAGCACAATGACTTCGTATCAGCAATGACTATTTCGATTCGTCTCGCGTCGAACCCCTATTTTTTTCCACGCTTATTGGCTCTCTCGATTATCGCCGTGAATTCAATTAATCCGTGAACTCGCTGTAAAGTGATTCGTCACGGTAACGTTGCTCGCGAGAGTCATCGCAATCCCGCCGATAACAATCGAACGAATTAATTAAATCACTTCCCTTCTCTCTCCTTCTTTAAAATTTCTTCCCCGGCGGGGGCGGAGCCGGCCGCCGTGCTTGAATCGCAATAATTGCTTCCGCCTCCGGAGTTGCACGTCCAACGCCCCTCCTTTGACAAAGTAACGATTTTATTGTGTTTACTTTACCTCGAACTGATTGCGCTCGTATTAATTATTTAATTCGTTGCTACGTTGTTTCGGCCGATTTGCATCGATGCTCGCGCGAGAATGGAATTTCCGACTGAAAATTAGCTCGCGTTGCACAAAGAATTTATGTTCAATGGCAAATGTATCGGTGGATGTTAGACACGAACGAATGAATTCGATTTTCATTGGAAATTCGACGCCTCGTCGAACCGCGACTCTTTTTCGTGCGTTCGCGCGTGAAAGTTAAGAGTGCAAAGAGCGTTTTAAGATTATAACGGTTGCAACTTTTATTTAAATTCCACTTGTCTATTGTGTATCGTGCATTACGATCTGCTTGCGAGGTATTTCAAAATAAATCGAAATTAGTCGGGATTTCTTAATCACACCATAGACGTCTCGATACGTGTGATCATTCGTTCGTACTTTTGCCTTTTTTTTCGTACTTTTATTTCGTTGATACTCGTCAATGACAACTGTACAAAATACAAAAATCGATCGTCCGTTAAAAGCTTAGAAATTCGCGAAAATCGTCAAAGATCAAATTGCTGAATATTTTCCAAGCTGCTACTGGGATTATCGACAGCTAAAATAAAAATAGAAAGACCAAGGATAGTTAATGCACGATAATTATTTCACTTTTCGTTACATTTAAATTTTTTTTCACTCTTGGTAACGAATTAATAACGCTGGCTGCATTTTATTAACGCGAGAGCAACAATTAGATGAGATAAGATTCGAAGCCGTTTCAAAAAAAAAAAAAAAAATATTCTCCCCTGATAGAAAGATATCTCCACGAGAAAGGTCCATTCGAAATAATAAATACAGGGCACGGTAAATACTATTGGCAAGATAAGCGGAAGCAAAGAGCATCAATGGCGTATCGTTGCCGCGAAATCTCAATGGAACGGGAGCCAAAACGAACGGGACGGCAGCGAGGATACGATAAGAAGCTCGAATACAATTTTCCATGAACAGCAGATGAGCTCCAGAAAACTTTCGGAATCTTGTTCTTGCGTCCGTTGAAGAAGAATTCCGTTCGCCTCCGTTCGCCCGTTTCTTTCTTTCTGTTATACTTGCACGCGCACGTACAATAGACGTACACCGCGTCTATTGGAAAATATTCCACTGGAAAAATAAACCTAATAAGCGACGAATAAAAATTATCGTTGCTGTTTATAATTTTCATACAATTGCGAGAAGTGTAATGATACAAAGTATTTTCTTTAATTTCATCTCAAGCGTGTTGTTCCGACCTCATTGAAAAATGGACGATTGTTATTAATTTTGCACTTTCGTCGTCGTTCATTTTATCACTGATTTCAAGTGATTTTCGAGCCTCCTCGGGTGCAACGCTGATGCAACGAAAATTAGCGATTGGTTGATTTGGGTCACGTGATTCGCGAGGGGGCGTGGGGTAGACCTCGAATAGAAGTGGCGTTGTCTGGTCGCGCCTGTAATTTGCGTATCGATAAAATTTCTTTAAAATTTCCTAGTCGGAACAGTTGCTTCTGGGCTTTTAGTGAGACGAAACTATGACTTTTATTTTGTGCTCTCAGATTGCAATACAACGTTCGTACCATACGATTGTCACGTTTGTAAAGACTGAATGCTATATCAAATTGATATTAACGATATCAAATTTGTAAAAATCGAGTACGTGTCAACATTATACACCGTTACGTGTTATATCATTATAATTATATTGTCACTCGTTACCATACATTTATACGTTTCCCGAATAATAAAAATTGAACCCCCGTCAGTATCATTTTTACTTCAAATCGTCTTTTAATCTTCTGGTGATTTACAAACGAACATGCGCGCATATGCACGTACACCTGCACGTGCACACGAAAGAGAGAAAGATCCTGCGAGCAACGAAGCTGTTGGCGAATTTTCGGAGGAGAGAATGAAGGGTTGGCGACATGCCAGACATATTTTATCTGGGTGCACTCCAGTCGAGAGTCTCGGCAGAAGATTCTGAACGTACCGGCAATTACTAAGGAAGGAAGAGAAGGGAGGAAGGAACGAATCCCAATCTGGGAGGAAGCTTTGACGTAGGCGTCTTCTCGTGAGAATAATATTGTTATTATTATTCGATTTTTAAACAACAAATCGTCGTTATGATTGCAATTATCGAATTTACACAGCAGATACACGTGACTCTGACTATATAAAATTTGATTTCAAATGATCGAATTAAAACAATATTCGACGAAATATTCTAAACAATCGTCAAACTGAAAGGCTTTCAAAGAGTGCCTCTTCGAAGCAATTCCACGATTTTCCCGAATTTTCGAAACCGCAAAAGGGGAACCAATCGGAGGTATAGAGCGAGATGAAAGAAGGTCTGAAAGTCGCGGCCGAGTCTCGGACAAGATTTTCGAGGAGATCCGCGGAAAATCCCGGCAATTACGAGTTCGAAGAGGATCACGAGGTGCAGGTGCCAACTTTCGAAGGGAAGGAGAGACTCGCTCTCGCACGTCGAGTGACTTCGATGAAGCCAGATTAGTTCCTTTCTCGGTCGGTGGAACGAGAATACCCAGACGTCGCCTTTGCGTGACGACGGATATTCTCGTTCGAAGAAGCACGAAACGAGGAAGAACGTCCCAGACAATGTTGGTGCTTCTCGTCTACGAGAACGATCCTCTTTCAACGATCCTAGTTGCCGCACCGTGCGACGTCCACGACGAGAGAAGCGAATCCAATCGTCGCGGAGAAATTTAGAAAAATACAACGGCTTTGCGTTGCAAGAAAATAAATTTACACCGCGAGTATTCATTGACAAACATTGTTGATTGACCTTGGATCATTTATATTTATAAATGCATCGTTTGCTAAAAAAAAAAAAAAAAGAAATGAACGGTGAGAAAGAGATCATTACGTACGAAAGGGATCTAAATAAAACTAATGAAAATTTTAATTGTGATACGATGGAACAACTCGACGACATGTTACAACGTAATGTGGAAATTTCATTTGCTGCGTGCTAGATTAACTCACGATCAGAGAGCTTAAATGTTCGATGAATCGAGATGAGTCTACCATAAATATCCCAATTGTAAATGTCGACGAACGCGTAGAATTTTGTAATAACGCATCGATCACTTCATCAATCGGGTAAAATGTAATAAATTTCAATCGCGAATATATCGGAACAATTTAAAGACATAGATGTTTGTGTAAAAATTTCATTTAAAAAGCTTTCAACTGTTCGACGAATAACGACGAATAAACCGAGTTGAATATTTTTTATTAAATTCAAATGTAGTTATTTTTTTAAATTCAAAGTGCAAAAAATGAATTCTTGAATGACTCGAGAAAGTAAAAATCGGATGGTATCGGATATCTGCTTCGGAGGAAGAAACGAGATAAAACTCACCGCCGACTCGCTGTTCCGCTACGCGAAAGCCAACTAATCATCCGCAAAGCTGCTTGGAAACTGGAACAGTATCCAGGGTGAAAGCTACGCGTCCCGTCGTTTCGGCTGCCGAAAAAATTCCGCAAAGTGGCGTAAATCTCGCGGAGGGCGCCATTAAAAATTTAGATGCACCGCTGAGGGACAGAGTTCCGCGACAGCCGGGAAACTGCAACTGATTCGGCTGATTTATGCGGCTAATATAGCCACTGCGGGGGGTGTGATACATCGCTTCGAAAGAGGCCCGCCAGCCGAAACGTATTAATATTTACGTTTCCAGGCGACGACGATCGCATCTAATGCCGCGTTCGCCGCTGCCGTTTCGCGAACTGCCAACAGGTTATGGCTGCGTTCACGCCGACTGGAAGCTGTTGGTCGATTATTCGCGACGGTTCGTTCCGACAAACACGCGCTCGTTTGTTACACCGACGTTCGTTTAATGAACACGACAATGCGAATAATCTGGACAAATTTGGTCGAGATAGAACGAGCATTTGCTCGTTTGGTCCGGACACACGCACACCAGCTGTTTGCAAACGAGCGATCGCTGCTTACGTACACGCGAAGAATTTGAAACTTAAATTGCGATTCGATTTAAACTTTGAATTTGAAATCGTGGTCCTTTCGCGCGAACAATTTAAACATTTTTATAGATGGAAAGCAATCTGACTTGCGTCGATTTCTTAAATTTCTACAGTTAAAATTTATCTAAACTCGACATCGAAGTCGCAATCACTAACTTTTTCCTAAAGATCTGTAAAAAGATATAAAAATGTCCGAAGAACAGAACTTGTTGTTTACGTCGCCTGTGTATTTAGTAATAATTATCAGTATTATTCTATGAAATTCACGTATCCTACGAGCAGGGGTGTAGTGAACGTCACGTTACAAATTACATCTCATTCTTCGAATTGCCAGCACACGAATTCTGTTCGAACAAGTAGTTAAATTACAATCGCGAGAGGCTGCAACGACCCCACTCAAGGGGTCGAAAAGAAAAAAAAGAGAAACAAGAGACTGAAGATTGGTAAATTTGTTGCAACGCGTCACAAAATAACAGAATCGCGGTAACAATATTAACAAATATAATATTTGTGGGAGTTTTATCAAAGTTGAACAACCATTTACAGCGCTGTGCGCACCACGCGCACGCTCTTGACTTAACCTAACAGTTACCTAACTAAATACGTAATAGTCAGCTACACCAACCATCTCTAAATCTGCTCGCTATATTTTTCTTTTTCTTCTTTTTCTTCTTTTTTTTTTCGGGATTCTAACTCGCTCGCAACGGACTCAAGCGCAAACATGGCCGACAACACGCGGCGCAAATGCACGCGGGGTCAAGTGGGTGAAAACGAAGGGCGGAAACAGACGGAGACAGAGAGAGAGAGAGAGAGAGAGAGAGAGAGAGAGAGAGAGAGTTGATTTGAAAGGTAAGGAAAATAAACGAACGGCCGTGGAAAAAGGAGGACAGAGAGAGAAGTGGTGGCCTGCGGCTACGTGCGCTTTTTGCTTGCTGTCCTTTCGTCCGCCGTCGAAAGGGAAAGTGCGGGTAAAGGAAGAGAGAGAGAGAGAGAGAGAGAGAGAAGGGAGGATCATCCCCTTTGTGTCCTGCGGGGATAAAGAAGCGACGCTTTCAGCGATCGTTAATTCGCTGGCTTCTTTCCCCGTCGTTCATCGAGAAACCGCTGTGTTTCCACGGGAATTACACTTTGACCTGGCTATCATCTCTCACACGCAGCGGTGGGCTGCGTAGAAGGTGTTTGCATATTGTGGGAAATTTGTGTGCATCCCCGCTCGGACAATTTTATGTAATAACAAAAATAGCACGGTGAGTATAAACTGTAAATTGCGTGCAACAAGTACGGTATAATATATTGCTGTGTTTGCAAATATAATACATAATACACGGTATAATAATACATATAATTGACAACAAAGACTCTGTTAATACATTAATGTATTGCGTTGTTATGTTGTTATATATTATATTATACCAATTTACAATGAATTTCAATCGTCAAACTAGAACTAGAAAATCCACCCAAGGGTTGACGTAGAGGCTTCACGTTTCACAAAACGAGACCAAAGTAGATCGTCGTGAGATCTCCCTTTGCCAATCGTACAAACTGCTCGTTTCCGCGCTCTTTGAAAATTCTCGCCAAAATCCGCGTAATCTCTGATTTTAATTAAAAGAAAAAGATCCGTCGTAATGAGTGCTCTGCGCGACAGGCGTGAAACGAGCGTATAATAAATACCGAGACAACACGGAGCAAAGCAATCGAGAGAGTATCGCTGACCGCGGGTTCATTAACGAGAGAGGGGAAGAGCGGGAAAGAGAGGGCTCATTTAAATCTGAAAACATCGAACATCCGGATGAAAATTAATGAACGCCTCTTTCCGCCGACTGCGATCCGACGTTCGCAAAAGAGGTGGAAAAAAAGAGAAGCGAAAACGCGGTAAAAATGAAAACTAGAGAGAAACGGGTGGGGCTGCTGGCCAGCCAGCTAGGCCGATTCAATCGAGTCTGGTTGATTGCGATGGAATCGACACTCGTGAAAGTTGCGCACTTGGAGAGAGACTCGATGCTTCAAGATCGACCCTGCGAACTCGATAAACCTGAAAAATTCGCGCGTTGGCATACACGCGGCATTCACGATACCGATGAATTTCGCCCGCCGAGTCGAGTTATTTCGAGATATATCGCGCGCTTCGAAACGAATTTTAAAATATTTTTGAAGATTTGCCGTCCGGATTTTTTTTTTTTTCTCCTTTTCTTTTAGGTCGGATAGGCGAACAACACTCATTGAACCGGTACAGCGCACATTTGTACGTATTAATGTTATTGTACATTTATACGTTTATCGTGTGTTACATATTATATTGTAAATTATAATAAATTATTTAGAAAAAAATATTACAAGTGAATAAGTGGATTCGATCTTGTACAATAGTTGGAATTTAAAACGAATGGCACGAAATTACACTGTAAATTGCGCAATTGTGAAGTGTATGTGCATATTTATTTGTCATTTGGTGAAATTAATAATAATAATCGAAGACGAGCAAATACTTAAGTTTTGAAAATATTTCAAAGTGTACAGTACGAAATGTTGCAAATGATAGTTATAGAAACTATCTGTAACATCTATCTATTCTAACAATATAGAATTATTAATATAGAATATTTATATCGCGATAGATTCTTCTTGGTAATGTAACAAACAAACTCCGTGAAACAAGTTAGCGATAACAAATGAAAAATCCATTCGGACGGTCTTTCAAACACACTCAATTTCCCTTTTAATACTATTACCCGCGGCCAGCATCGATAAAGAGGATTCGACGATCCCTAAAGCACTCTCTTGAACTCGCACTTTCCAAACCAATTTTCAACACAAATGGTCTCAGTTACTCGGTGTACCTTGCCGGCGCGGTGTTTAATTCAGGTTATTTGAATTTCATTTCGAGTTTCAATTAAGGAAAACCACCGGCCGGTAAGGTATCGATTTATCCGTGCTGCGAGCCACGCGGAAATTAAAACGGCATTAAAGATTCGCCGACGAAAGTGCGAGGGAAAACAGATCGCTGAAATAAAAATCGCGCGCTGGTGAAGAAAGAGCAGTCATCCTCTCTCGTTCTTTCGCGTTTGCTCCCGCGTTTGTTCGTGTTTGTACGCACGATCGAAAGCCATTTTTAAGCTGCGTTATACCCTGGGCAACCACTTTCTTCGCAATCGCTCGTCAAGTGGAAACAATTTTTTTTTTTGAAAGATCAATGATCGGTATGCCCCTTATCACCGACTAGATCGCGAATGAAAGTTTCCCGACACGCGAGGAAATACGTACCGTCAACCAAAGGTAAATCTTCATCCTTTGAGAAATGCTGGAAATTCGACGCGCGAGAAAATATACTGAACAGTAAATTTTCATCTTTTGAGAAACGCTGACGTTTCGACGCTGCACCTTTTTCCGGTGGACCCTGTCACTTCCTGATTTATCGTTCGAGTTGTCACGTTCGCCGGGACGTTCGCACGTTTCGAATTTTCACGGAGTTGCGGCGCGTAATTACGTTCGAGTCTTGTTTTGTCGGGCTCTGAATTTTTGGTAGTTACAATAGTTTGTAAAATGACCGGCGACCTCGAGCGAGGGTCTACGCGACGTTCCGAAATCGAGTTAACGATGTAGCGCGATCCTACAGTCTCTGGAGATCGTGCGATAGCGCGCACGGTGAAGTGTGATTACATCGATATTTCGTGAAGTGTGACGGGACAAAAAGTGCGCTCTGCGCGTTTGAAACTTGTGAAAAAATATGTTGGATGATACCAGGGAACTCATTCCATAGACAAATAGTCTAGCTGGTCATTTATGCTCTTTTCGATTTCCCAAACAAAACGACCTGAAACAAAAACAGAGCAGACCAACTGGCGGCGAGTCATTACCCCTCCACTGCGTCGATCTTTCCACTCGCTTAGTGGGGAAATCAACAGATTGCGAGGCGAGGGAATTTCAGTGGAGGGGGTAGCGCTGGCGACCAGGAAAGTAGGGGCAAGGGCTCGCGGGCCGCCAGTTAGCCGACTCTGAACGAAAAAATGTAGAAAAACGTGCTGAGAAGAGAAGCAGATGTTACTCTTTACGCGGAATCCAACAAATATAATTTCAAACTACGTTATTTTCTAAATGTGATAAACGTGAAACACAGGCCCCTTTCGATGTCACTGTTCACACAATTAAGTACAACGCAATATACAACAAGTATCATAATCAAGTGCAGTGAAGTATTGACCTTCCAACTAACAAATTCCAGAGAGAACTATCAATTGAAAAATTCGAAAATTTATAAAACAGCGTTGTTAGACGTCGTGTCTTTCACTTGCAAATTGCAACAATTTGTACATAATTGGTAGATTGGGATAAATTTAAATTTCTTCTCAGTTTCTCTCGTGTTGTTCGTCGACGCGTGTTATTTGACTCGATCGTGCGATTTCTCCCCTCTTTTTACGGTACGAAAAATAAATTAAACACGTCGTATATTTGAGGATATTTTTTTTTTTTTTTTTTTTTTTTGGAAATTGCAACGACTTTTAATTGATGGATCGGCGAAAATTTGTTTGGTTTTGACTATTGGTGAAACACGCACGCTGCTAACAATGTTATTTGAGAACTATGCGATCGTATTAATTGATGACGGGTCTCGCTGAATGGCGATATTTGCTGTTGATAATTAATGAATTATTGGGATTAGTAGTGGCCTGTGAATATCGTCAATCGAACGTTTGGAATTTTGAATCCTTTTAATCGTTCGAACAATCGCACGATTTCTGTTTGATTAGGTATTTGATTGATTCTTTTTTCAACAATTATTTTACATGTTATTGGACGTACAGATTAATTCGATGCCTCTTTTGGGTTTTATCATTTATCTATCGGTAAATTGGCAATGAAAGCAATCCAAATAATTGGTGAAGAGTCAAGATCTCGAAATAACAATGTAACATTCGATATTTAGAAATACATTATAATCGATTCCAATATAATACAAAAGAATGAAATTAATTTTTATATTTAATATACTAACACACTAACATACTAACTTTCGAAAGTTCAAGATAGACCTTACCTGTAATTTAATCAATTTCATATCTAACAAGATTGCAAGGTATTTTTAATTAACATTAGAGAAAACAAATATTTAATTACAAATGAATATATGTATATACAACGTTTTGTTATATTTATTCAAATTTCAATCTGCAACCAAATTTACACTTGAATAAAATCAAGAAATCACAAAGAATTGTTAGATGTCTCCGCGTAACAAACTTTCGTCTTTAAATGTATCTCGCGGAAGAACAGTTTGATTACTTTGCACGCCGACATCAGACGTAAATGCACTGTTCGTTCCCTAAGACGATTCGATTATGCGTGTCACGCGTCTCAGACGTTCGGAGAATGGTTCCCGGAGAAATTTGATCGACCTCCTGGCAAACAATTAGAGGAGCCCGGCTCGCGAATTATCGACGATCGGGGGTAAATATTTCATCAGGGCACGAAAATCGCTCCTGTTGGGAATTACGGCGCAGTTCCAGGAATTCTTAATTACGAGAATCCGCGTCGAAAGTTTCCGTGGAGTAGACGAATTTCCATGAACTCTGACCAATCGCACGATAACGTCTTCTGATAACTGCTCGTTCATATGTATATACATACATTTTTTTGTGAGATTCACTTTTAATTTTTAATTTCAATTTGGCAAGTCCTATTTTGTCCACCATTTTTGTAAAAATACATTATATATATTTAATTTCTACATTTTATATTTTCTTATCAACTTTAATTCGATATCGAAAAAGATGTACAAGTAGGTATATCGCTCCGAGTTAATTAATTAAAAATTAATTAATCCTAAAGGTAGTCATCTTTTTTCTTCTGGCTATTAAATTCTTCATTTAATCTCCGTTATCAAAAGCACGAAGTATCAAGCGAACTGAAATTTTAACGATCCAACATGGATCGCTCGAAGAACATTTCACGGGATATGCATCGACGCATTGAATTTATTTCTTAGAAACAAACTAGGAAAGAAAAAAGAAGCGAGGGATGAAGTGCGTGCTTGCGAATCACACTGCCAAGCTAACGATCATATACCAAAGAAACAAAGAGAGGAAGAGAAAAAGAGGAGCGGAGTCCGAGCGACAAGAGAAAGGCATCGTCGATTAATTATTTAAGCTGCAGCTTCGACGCCAACGAACCCCCCCCCCTCCCCCATCCGCCACCCTCTATCCAAGCCTTTATCTCGACTGACAGTGCACCGACGTTCCCCGTGATTCGTTTAATTAGGTTAATTTAATTAAATTTCATCCCACTCTAATTAGTTGCGCAACATCCTCGACCAACGGTGCAGAGCTAAAGGGACTCTGCTGGCCCCTCCCCCTCCCCCTCCCCCTCCCTCCCTCCTCGCCCCCTGTTGCGTACCGTATAACAGAGTCTCTTTCTCTTTCACCTTTCGCCGAGATGGATAACAAAACAAAGGACGGAAGAAAAAATAAAAAGGAATGATTTTGCAGGCACGTACGTACATACTTGTTCGTACGGTTGATCAAACGTTTCTAATCAATACTGTATATTTGCTGTGGTTGGGGAAAAGTATAGTACGTGTATAGTGTCAAATAGTAATATCAAGTTGTAAGAGAAATAAGTGATCAATCAAGATCAGATAAATATATAACAATGCAATGAGCGATGTTACAATACATTCTGGAAGAAAAATATCTCAAATATTATTCGACAATATTATGTTATTTATTGTCAAATTGGACAAATTATCACACGATGTCTGAGACATTTCTTCTTCAGATGTTACGAAATTAATATCACACGTTATATCGTCAGATATCTGTCTAGTAAGTAATAAAATATTAAGAAATGGTGAGAAATTGTACGCGCACTTTATGATACAATTTTTAATAAGACACGAGCGTAAATAATAAGACGGATATTAACATGTCAATGTAAACATAGTAAGAATAAATAATTGAAAGAAAAAAACGGGCACGCGAAAGTACCAAAAGTAAAGAAACATCAGAGACCGATGAGAAAGGGGTTGGATTTTTCGTTTTTGGTTGCCGGTTGAGTGACGTGTGGCCCGATTATTCGCGGTGAAACGCGCGCCACGAGGGATTACGACGGAAGTGAAAGATACGTCGGACTCGGATAGGGGTAGAGGTAGGAGTAGGCTGTCTGGAAGGCGAATGGAAGACTTAGTTATCGAGGAAAGGGGTCGCAGAACGGGATTCTCTGGTTTCCAGCCAGCACTCAGACGCGCTTACCTTTCCTGCCACCCTTTTGTCGTCATTCTCGATGAAAGGGATGCTTCACTGGCTGCCACCGGCTTTTTAATCGACCACGGATATTTTGCACCAACACCACGATGGATGCTCTTCCTTTTCCCCAGACACGGGAGAAATTCGTGGACACACAGTTTCGTGAAATTTGATTAATACAATCTACTGGTGACTGTCAATAAACATTATTTATTGGGAAGATATCTGATCTTTAACAGCGGCGATCCATGATGTCAATGACCTTTGATGTTTGATTAAACCATCTTTGATATTCATTGACTTTTTTTAATAAATACGTGTGTTTGCAATAAACATTTTCTAACTTCAAGTTTCAAGTTTTAAAAATATAATTCTAACAATGTCCTCGCTATAGTGTTAATAAAATTGCAGAATGTTCCGCGTAATATAATACAGCACGACAAAAAACTGCACCCTAGTACGATTCGTCTCACTGAAAGGCCCAGAAGCAACTGTTCTGACTCTTTTGCCATAAAATTTTATCGATATGCAAACAGTTGAATCGATACGAAACAAATTACGCCCCTTCACGAATCACGTGACCCAAATCAACCAATCGCTAATTTTCGTTGCATCAGCGTTGCTCCTGAAGAGGCCCGATTTTCTCGGTTACCTCACTGAAACCTTAATAATTCCAAATTCCGTCAATTCGACTCGCTATCTCCGAAAAACGCGAGAGGTTAATCGATATCGTTCGTTCGCGTTGGAACCACCGGAAGACGTCTCGAATCTCAAACGGGGGAAGCGCAAGAACACGACCGGCTTGCTTCCGGACTTGTTATTTACTCGTGCACGACGCAGGGAATTAGAATCGTAAGGCAGCGTTTTTATTAGCCCGAGTTTTCCGGGGCGCGTCGCGATGCGAGAACGTAGCGGGGGCCTCGAGCCGGAAGCAACCCCCCCCCCCCCAGCTGGCTGAACTGTAAAATTCACCAAGCATTCTACCTACCCATCTCGCGGAGGGAAGCTTTGCTGGCTCGTAAAGAGCGCGACTGCTTCTTAAAAATTCTGCGAACGATCCGTCGCGTAAAAATAAAATTCTCATTTTCCTATTTTTTTTTTTTTTTTTTCTTTTCCACCTCTTCAGGGAAGGAACAGACGAGCGTCTGAGGAATCGAAACTTTCGATCATTGCGACTCGCGCGCGCTGCTCTTTCGTCTGGTAAAATATTTATTTCTCGTTGTTTCGACTCTTCTCCTCAGGTATGATTGTCGTTGGAGTTTCTACGCATTTACACAAAGAGAAATTAAGAAGCAGCGAAAATGCACATTACGTAGAGAATTTCGTGAAATGTCTGATAAATGAAACGAATTTCTACTTGAGTTTCTTAGATTTCTTTAAACTATTACACGTTCGTGAAAATTTAAACCCGTGCAATAATTTATATTTGTTAGTTTCATGATGTAATAATGAATATACACTATAGAATGTAGTGTATAGAATATTGTACGTATATGTACAATATATTTATATATATGATATTCAGCAGAAATTTTAAAATATAACTTTATATCGTTGTATTACAAAATATAATGTTATTATTGATGTCAAACGTTGAATATTGAGACTTTTGAGCTACCGTCTATTAACTTGACATTCTTGGTAATTTATTATTCGTGCCATGGCGTTTAAAATTCGATTAGTATCGTTCTTTCAATCATTATTATTCATTACTAATCTCTCAATTACCAATCAATTCCCGCTTTAATGAAAATTGTTAAATATTCCGTTCCATCGGTCGTTTGATGCTCTTAAACCAATCAATTCGTACTACCAGTAGTAGCCAAAAAAATTTCTTTTGTGATTTATTATTCCTTTGCATTTGAAGACCAATCCAATATGTCGTTTGAAACCTTCTTCAATAATTTCGTATTATCAAATTCTGTTGCGACTGCGAAAGCGAATTTCAAAAATTTCCCAATTCCCTTGGATTCTAAAATTCTTTGAAATTTCAAGAAACTGAGAACGCTAAAAAAATTTGTCCCTTGTCGAGGCATCGCAATGGCAAAAAATGAAGCAAGTTAAACTTTTGCAAATATACTACAATTTTATTCAATCGCGTATAACCTACTCTCAACTACAATTTATTGTATCCTACTCGAGCGTGTAACGTTTAATTTTATATCGTGACTTTACACATTTTATAAAAAAAACAGAAGAATGCGTCAAACTGATACAAACGCGTTCAATCACGATCACCCTTATGCTCAATTATTACCAGTTAATCTCGCTCTTAATCAAAATGATCGAATGAATCAATCTTTAAACCCGCGCGATCAATCTTCAACTTACGGAATATAAGAGTATAACGGTCCATCGAATCGTGACTGTTTCCAACCCTCTTCCCCGGCTGAGAAAGAGAATAATGAATTACTCGCGCGGGGAGAGCACCGAGTGGAAGCATCCTTGAGGCTTTTCCGGTTCGGTCTCATTAATACCGGTGCAATATTTATTTCTACCTTACTTAGTCTCGTTAATGATTTTAATGGAACGGTTAAGTACCGGCGGACCCGACGGATGAAAAAGTACCGAACCCTCCTCTCATCGTTGAAAAATCTGACGAGTAAACGAGCAGCGAAGAAAGGAAACGAAGAAGAGAAGAGTCGTGAAAGTTGAACGATTCAATCCGTTCAACTCTTTCAGTCGTTGCACGGTGAAGCATTATTGCAAAAAACTGCACGACTTGTACCCCGGAAAGGCCCAGAAGCTAGAAAAATGAAGACGACTTTTTTGCCATAAAATTTTATCGATATGCAAAAGTTTGTTCGATACAAAACAAATTACAGGTACCAGACAACGTCGCTCCCACTCGACGCCTAGTCTACGCCACGCCCCCTCACGAGTCACGTGACCCAAATCAACCAATCGCTAATTTTCGTTGCATCAGCGATTTTCTGGGTTACACCCGCTAAAATCACTCTCTACTGAATGAAATTTAAAATTGATATTTTGATGTTTTTATTAAAAAAAAACAAATATTCTGGCCCACCCTGTATCATGGGCTTCAAATATGTCTCAGGCAACACGGATTTATATTTTTATTCCATTATTACGTTTTGTTCAATGTTACATATTTCACCACAGTGTTTTGTCTAATACTATACAGATTTATAAAAGTGCAAGATTATCAACGCGAATGTTTCCAAATATGTCTTGAAATTTGTTTCGTATAAATTCGATTTATTCGCTTTTATTTCGATTGAATCAATTCGGTTTGTCAGTCGATTTTGTTGTTTCATTATCGTTCGTTGAATTTCGAAGAAATTGACGAGCGATTTTTGTTATTTGTGGAAATGTGAAATGGGAAATTCCCCTGTCCGAGGGAACAGAAACACTTTTTTGTTTCGAAAAATATCAAACTTGTTCCTTTGCGACTGTTAAAAATGTAGAGAAAAAAACAGGTTCTGTTATTTTTTCACCAGCAGCGTTGAAATGTTTTTTTCGCCTCTTTGATTGAAAGAGTTGAATGGAAGTATAATGGATATTTATAAATGAAAAGCAAACAGACAATAGACACTCACTCCACGAAGAACAGAGTGCAATGTTTGAAACTACGCGTTCTTCATTTTCGCGTAGTTGTCCTCGAAACAAAAAGTATCCTACCCACCGGATATTACGCAAACGTGTTCCCGTGTATCTGTAATACATACAGCGGGCGACGAAATTACTCAATCGCGTAAATATTTTATACCGAATTCTCAACGTTTAACTTTCCACTGTGTAACCATGCATTATTTTATCGCGTCAAATCGGATTCTCACTGCGAAACACAGAGTAACAAATTCTCAAATTTTAGATTATTCGTTGTTTCGTCACAAATGTATTTTACGTTCAATTGGTTGAATCGAATTTATTTGTTCCAACGATTATGGAAAGAAATCATTTTTAAAACACAGTGAAGAAAAATCAGGTTTGAACTTTTAAAAGTTTGCTTCGAAGTTAATAAAATTAGTTTTTTCTTACGTGCCAGAATAAATAAATATTTGCCGGAAATGGAAAATTTTTAACAAAACGCGACGCTCCAATTTTCAAAGTCCGAATTACTTCAAAATCGTTCCGTCATGCGTTTTACTCTGTCTCGTTCGATCCACCCAGAGCGGAATGACGAAAATAAATATTTCTGTTTCAGCCACGCCGAAATTCAAAATACGCTAAAATACGTACACCTAACCTGTGTGTGTCCGGAGAAAGATTCGACGCGCGCAAACATTTATTCCTACAGAGAAAACACAGGGTGCTCGCCCGATAAACCAACAGCAACTCTTACTGAAACGATATTGGATCCGTTCCTCATTTCGACTGGAATACCATGTAAATCATTTTGTAATTACTGCCGCGATTCGTTCGTTCCGACGATTTGTCTCTTTTTTTTTTTTTTTCCTTTCACTTCGATCTGGCATAATGACGGTAATTTTCAATTGCTTCCGGAGGATTTGCGCGGATAAAGCACGTACAGTTACGGTTGAAATTAATGGATACAAGGGGCGGTATGTAACTCTGTTTGGAAAATCAATTCTCCATTTTTCTTTTTTTTTTTTTCGAATAAGATCCAACGGCGGAGAGAAACGGAGAATTGAATTCTCTGGTCCATTGTGCGCGGAGGAACGTAAAGATAACAAAGAGAAACAAACTTCCGAACGTTTTGCAGAAGAGAGAAGCAACTAGTTTTAGTATTGTTTTGTTACGCGAGACGAACTCCAACGAATTCCAATAGAGTTGAAAATAAGATTCGATTGCATCAATTATCGTATTTCCCACGAGGTTCATTGATAAGCTTTCTTCTCGATAAAATTCATACAATAAATGACGAAAGCGACGAGACAACTGGACAATGACTGAAAAGGGGAAACGACTTTTGAAATTTCGAGCCATTATTTCAATCCACGCGCATATACGCGGCAAATCTGTTGTATCTGTCAATATTTCAATATTCGAACGCGTAGATGCATTTTAAATATTTAACGAGCACAAAAATCCATTATTCATATTTTCAACGAAATCACGTCGCGGATGGTCGCTTTCTCGAACAGAGAAAGAAAGGGAAAAATTCTATCTATAGTACGATGAAACTATATTTTTGAAAACTGGCTGTTCGAAAATTCTGAAACCTTTAACCGCTGTTATCCACTTTGACACCCTTTCGGACACGCCTCAAAAATAACAAACGGAAAGCTCGATCACTTTCGACAAGATCGCGGTTCGTCGAAACGGAAAAAAGAAGAATTGTCAAATTATTCTTTGACCTATATATTTGTTCCAAAACTCAGCTATCGTCCACTTAAAATCGAGACAACCTAAATCAAATTGTTAAATTACATTTCGTGTGGACTACTATCGTCCGTCAAAGTTCAACAATCGCCACATCCACGCCCACTTCGCGACACTACCCTTCCAAGCACGCGTCAAAGAAACAAAAGAAACAAACAGGAAAATCCATTATTCGTATTATTTCGACGAGAACGCATCTCGTCGAAAAACCGAAAAAGCCAGGGAGAAAAAAGAGCAGAAAGCTCCATCCACCGAAGCGAAGAGGAAGGCAGAAATTCAACGATTTTCACAGTTTTTTTTCCTTTTTCTTTTTTAAAGTCGCATCCCCCAATTCGCGTCCGCCGCGAGTGTATAAATCGACCGCGCGTTGGCCAAGTGCCTGCGTGGAAATTTTCCCGGGGAAATTTCGATCTCGCAAGCCCATCGGGGGGGAGGAGGTGTCGTTAAAAATTAACGGCATTTCCCAGGAGAACGTAAATGAAAAAAAAAAAAAAAAAACTACCCCTGACGCTAGAAGGGGGTTGGGGGCTGGCGTATAATCGTGCCGGTGATTTCACCCCCGCGTGAGAAGAGAAATCGCAAGAATATCGCGTCCCGACGAGGCCATTATTCAAACCCTATCCCCAAACGGCCGCTCGTTCTACGTGACAAACGTGCGTGTACGCGTGTTTACCGATCGAATAAAATTAACGATTAAATATTAACGACTCGGACGGGCGCGCGTTTGCGGTCGCGGGAGTGGAAGAATCAATGAGAAAGCGTTTTCCAATGGGAGAAGGGGTGGGAGGCTAACTCTGATCAGCGGCGCGAAACGGGCGTAACGAGGGGAGGGGGAGATCGCGCGTGAAATTAACGACACGCGAAGATGAGAATGACGATTAGATGGTTGGTAACGATCGATGGTCGAGATGAATAGTTTCACGCCCCGTAGAGGGTTGAGATGTTCGATCGAAGGGGCGGAGAATTATGTGGAGTTTATTATGCAGCCCGCGTTATAGAGAAGTCGACCGATTCTCAAAATGGCAATATATTAGTCGTGAATTTCGCGAATGTGTTTTGCGAGGCTATTCGCAGAACTCGTACGCTACACAGTTATATCGTAGTACAGTTTCATTCCACTTGCTGTGGAAACCATTGAAAAACGGCGCAAAATTCGAAGAAAGAAACGAAACGAAGCACCTTTCTTTAATTTAAATTTAAATTTTCAAAAGTTTTCGGATTTATTCGGTTTCTGCATGGCCTATTTGCGAACAAGGGTTGAAAGATTAAAGTCGAAATCAAAGATATCTGCACGCATTGAATCCATAATTGTGGTAATAATCGTACGATGTACTGACTATCAAATACTCTAAAACCAAATATTATTTATTAAAAAATATACGCAGAAAATGTACGTTAGAAAAATTAATGTCACAGACTCATCTCTGCACTTTCATCCTGCAAAAAATAATATAACATTCTGCAAGAAAAACGTGTCAAAATTATACACAACGGACAGACGAGGGTTAAAACTATTTTCCAAAATTATTAGGGGATATAGATTGAGAAGTGAAAGGAAATGGACTCAAAAAAAAAAAAAAAAAGTTGCACGACTTGTACCCCAGTACGATTCGTCTCACTGAAGGGCCCAGAAGCAACTGTTCTGACTAGATAGAAAACAAATTACAGGCGCAATCGCTCAGTACCAGACAACGCCACTCTTACCCGAGGTCTACGACACGCCCCTTCACGAATCACGTGACCCAAATCAACCAATCGCTAATTTTCGTTGCATCAGCGTTGCACCTGAAGGGGCCCGATTTTCTGGGTTACCCCCGCTAAAATCACTGAAATCAGTGATAAAAAAAAATGGTCAATCCAGAGATTGACAAACTTTTGCATGGATACAGAATTTCGCCGATGTTGAACTGTTGCAATATACGCAGCGTGTTTCGAGCGTATCTATGGAGCTTTACAGATTGCTCTGCATATGGAAAAGGGTGGAAATAATCGGAAAGTTGTCCGGTTCGTGACCGGAACCGCGGCTTCTTGCAATTTTTATCTGTTTCATCACTTCCGTTACGAGCTGCAATTTAAAACGTGCGCCTGCATCATTAAGCTCCCCTTCTCGAGGATAACGATGTATCGCGCGGTAAAAACGGGTACGAAAAATATCGCTCAACCCGGAAATTGCTCAAACCCGCGTCGATCTTTCAACTTTTGACCTTTCAAGGGAATACTGTCGGAAGTGGATACCGTTGGAATTTTCTTTTTTAGTTCTTTAGATTTAGAATAGGAATTTCTGGCATGAATGATCTAATCGAAGTCACTCTTCGAGAGATTTCCGTTTGAAAATTGATTCTCTATTTGACGCACATCGAACTGAAAAACTTGACAAAGCTGAACGTTCAAATGTATAAATTCATCTGGAAAAATATTGTTAAAATATTAATTAAGTAAAAAGAAGAATCTACTTTTCGCAAGATAGAAAGACAATCCTTCCTAGATAGAATGCATCGTGATTTAAAAACCCCCGTTACAATAATTGTTTCGAATTATTTCGATCGACGAATAAAGTAAAATCAAACCAAATTCTCGCAGAATTAAGAGACAACGTAATAACTCAAACAGCAAACTGTAAATCGATCGAAAGATCATCTTAAAGGAACCAATCAACGTTGCCATGCAATTATTCCAATCGTCACGTCGCTAATTCGAGCAAATCACTCCCGTTCCGTTCCCGATTTTTTAACCAATGCAAGGGGAAAGGGAGAAGAAAGAACGAAAGAAACGAGCAGGAAAGGGGTGAAAAGAAAAAAAAAGAAGAAGAAGTAGCGGTTACACGATTTCTCCTCCGTGGCAATTGTGGCACGAGCCCCGAGGGCGGAGCGCCGCTCGTATTTTCGCACGCAACAGGAAGAGGAAGAGTGAAACTGCTGAAGTCACCAGGTTCCCGCAAAAATGCTCGTTTCCGGGGTGGTGACTTATCGCCATTAGCTGACACTTCAAGCGACCGTGCACGCTTTTTCATCCAGGCCCCCCCAGGTCTTGCTCGCGATATTTCGCCAAAGGTTTAGGTTCGCGCGAGACCTCCTTAATTCTGCGAGAGCCGAGAGCCTCTCTCGCCGTGTGACTCGAAAAAAATGCGATTAGTAACAGGTCGTTTAAAAACAGGTCGAAATGTAGTTCATCGCGTGCTTGGGAATTTTTTTTTTATCACTGAAAGTGCAACGCTGATGCAACGAAAATTAGCGATTGGTTGATTTGGGTCACGTGATTCGTGAGGGGGCGTTGTCTGGTACTGAGCAATCGCGCTTGTAACTTTCTATCAATTCAAATGTTTACATATCAATAAAATTTCTTCATTTCCTAGTGGGAATAGTTGCTTCTGGGCCTTTCGATACAAGTCGTGCAGTTTTTTCTTTTAATTTGATGCTTTTACGGTGTTGCTTTTGTGGGAAGAAGTTGGCCAAAGCTCGGATTTTTTTTCCATTTGTTTCCTTCTTTCTTTATACGTCCTGTATCGTGTAATTCATATTTCGTAAATTTGTGTAATATTTCTTTCTTTGAAATTCACAGATCGAGAAATCTTTATCGTGTTTCAAAAGTGTGATAAAAATACGTATAAATTGTTGCAAAATTAATCTTTGCAAGAGTTAAATTGAATGTTTGGATTTAGAAAAATGCACGTTCTGTTGCATACAGTAAACGAAACGGAAGAAATAACTAAAAATATTTACGTCAATAATCTTTTACTTTAATTTTAATTCTCAAACTTGTTTTCACTTTCAAACTTTCCAAAATTCATCGATACGTGAAACGGAGAACAAGTTGAAACAACTGTCCATCTGTTTCATTACCTCGTCTTTGTCCACTCGCGCATCTGTATTTGCAACTCGCGAAACGTGAGACAACAAACGCGAAAATACCGCGATCGCAACTTTCCGCGTCCTCGAGGAAGCAAGACGAGCGTAATATTTCAGACAGCTCGTGGCAAAGGCTCAAAGCGAGTCTCCGCGATTTTTTTAATTATAAGTTTTTAAGCGTTCACTCGCGAAAATGAGGGTTTCCTTTTGGAGCAGAGCAGAGGAAAGTAGCAAGTAAAAGGCCCCGAGTCTTCTTTAGTTACCGCGAATGTGCATCCCCCGGCTATATACTACTCCTCACTACCCCTTTCCCGTAACATTATTTTCTTCGATTTCGTCCTTCTCCTGTTTTCTCGAACGCCTTCCTTCCATTTTAGAATTATCAAAATGATTCATCGAGACGAGCGAAGATTTACGTATTATTTTGTTTCAACGTCGATTTAACGAACACCTCGTCTTGCAATTTTCTTCCCGACATTCTTAGACAAGTGTCACACTCGTTCTAATCCTAACATTATTTTAGACATTGAACATTGAAACTTATTCACAATTTAGAGATCAGACTTGAACTTTGACTCACAATTTTATAGAATTGCAAGTTACTTTTTCTTCTAAATCGAGTGTAGCATATTATAAGACTACGGGTTAATAAAATTTCCAACTACAAATCGAAAAAAAGAAAAAAGAAATTACGCTATTACGGATGAACTATATCGACTAACAGGAAGAAATTGTCAAATAATCTCCGTAAGAACGACAAACAGATTAGATTGGACTGGACAAGTATAAATTTCTCAAGGGCTGTAGCGGAACCACTTGCTACTTCAACGACGAGAGAAAACGAAGGGGGGGGGGCAAAGTAGCTTCCAGTGGGAACAGTTCTAACGCAAGTAACTCGTAATTCTTGATTAGTCTGAAACGCAGATTCAAGAGTAAGAAGCAGGCACTTCGTCGTCGTTCGTTGGTGGTGGATGGGGGAGGTGCAACGCCACCCTTGGGACGGCGAAAGTTGCCAAGCAGCAACTACTACTGAAAAGGTACGGTCCAAGAAAGTTGCTGGTGAACTTGAGAATATTTCACGAATGAAAGATTGCTCGATGTTTCTCACCTAGTTTCTCCCCCCCCTCCCCTCCCCCTCCCCTCTCGCCGTAACAATTAATTTCTCTTGAAATTCAAGAGAACGAACGTTCCCACCTGACTCTCACCCGCGCTAATTACGTTGGAAAAAATTTTTCGAAATATTTGAGAATCAAGGATCTGCCATGCCGGAAGTTCTCGTGGAGTTGATAATTTTTGGAAAACGGAAAACCCAAGACCAAGTTGATTCTAATGCTACGTTGAGGAATGCTTTATGAGATTTTAAAGTGCAAAATTTCGGACAATTCCGAGAAAAAAGCAAACAAACAAGCAAATCTAAACTCGATCTTAATTCTAAATTCGAATTTCTAGAGGATGGTACAAAATACGTGAAAAATATCAAATATCTTGTAAATACACTTCTGACGAAATATCATAGTAATTAAATGCTACGATACTTGGAAGTAAAACTTTAACGTTGAAATTAATCTCTCTGACCCTCGTCGCCAAGCAAAGAATCGTACTCGGTTAATTAAAAGTAACGAAAACAACAAAAGTTGGCAACATAGTCACTGAAACTTCTCTCTATTGGGAATAAAAAAAAAATACTTTGCTCGATGCACGTGTCCATCTCTTCTGGTCTAGTGAAAAACAACAATCACCAGACTGACCAAAACGGCGGGACATTTGAATCGAGTGACGACTCGTTCGACGCACCTGCGTGCTCATCTTCGAGAAGAGACACGACAAAGTCGTTCGAAATTTACGAAACAAATCAAAGACGACACAAGAAACAAACCAAAAAAGAAGAAGAAGAAGAAGAAGAAACGACAAGGCTAATGAGATTTACGCGACGCACATAAAACCGTCTGACGACAGGGGAGAAGCGGAAACGAGGTTGGGGCGGGTCGTTCGAATAGTATCGCAAACGAGCTGACGACGCTAATGACGTAACGACGTAGCTCTCTCGGGCGAGAGCTTCGAGTCCAGGCCCGGGGTTTTCCCTGAATTTCCTCTGCCGGAACCCCGTGAAACTGTTGGTGCGTGGCGAGCAGGAAACGAGCAAAAGTAAGCGATACCGGCGAGTGGAAAACCGGCTGACGTTTATGCCAGCGTCACACGCCGTTTCCAGTCGCGCATTTGACAAATAAAATTTGCGTCTCGCCTGCGAACGGCAATTGTGAACGAACTGCCAGCAAACCGTGACACGTTTCGTTTACGCGTATTCATGCAGCCCACCCCTCCCCCACGAAAGGGGTATAAAATTACTCTCGGGGTTCCAACCAGCACGCGACGTCGCTTTATCGGCGGCTCGCGTTTGAATGCTGCACACTCTTTCTCTCTCGCCCGCTATCGTGCCTACCCCGTTTCCCTTGATAAAGCGTTCCTAAGATTTTCTTCCTATATTTGTGTGTTTCATACTTCATATATATATATATATTATACTGTTTACATATACATACATATCATTTTTTGATATTTTTTCAAATATTCTTTTTAAATATTAGCATCTTTTATATTAAATATTTAAAAATATCATCATCACTCTTTCTTTCTAATCTATTTTTGTGTGGCTGATTGTACTGTGATTCCAAGAACACCATATACATGTATATAATTGCGGTACGTAATAATATTCCTCTTTTTATTTAAGACTTTTAAGAGTTAAAAGGAGTCGCCAAAAGTATTTGACTGATTTTGGAATGGACGAAAGCGAATACCCAATTGGTCTGAAATAAAAAAAAAAAAATGTAGTTTGAACACGTGATTGACAGGCTAAGAAAGAAGGAAACCCAAGCAGAAGTTTGTTTCATCCGTCGAATGTATTTTAACAAGTGCCGCGAAATTTCTAATGCAAAATTTGACGACGTTGACGTTAGTTCAATAACGATGTATTGCGCTATATAACAAAGTCTCGAACCGTAGCACGAAATAAATGCATACTTGTTCGAGCAAAATGAATTTTGCGCGTGACACTTTATCGACTCTGAAATATCACGTTAGCTACAAAATGAACGTGATTAACGCGAGTAATAAGGATGACATATAAATTGACAATTAATCTATGCTCCGGCCAAGTTTCCCGAGCTCTCGTCAACTGCTCCGCAAATATCTCGAATTCCCACTAGCATCCACTCCACCGCCTCTCCTTCAATTCTCCTCCATTACCATGCGAAGAGGCTGCTTAATATTTACCATCAATTATAAAACATCCTCTCTCCGCCAACTAAAAGCATCACCTTTCCTTACCGGCTCTCAACTCTCCGTCATCGCATCGTCATCGAGTACCGAGCTTTTAAAAGAGGAATCATCCTCCCTCCAGCCCGATGCGCAACACAACGTGCTGTTGCGCACAGTGTGTCCATGTAATAGATAACAATGGAATTATCAAGTAATTATCAGAAAATACAAAGCGCACGTATTTTCAAATTCGTTTACGATATGATGAAATATTTTAATCAGATTGTGGAAGGGTCGATTTTTATATTCTGTCATAGAAAAAGATCTGTTGTATGGATTGTAGGGGTAATTTCGATATTCTCCTGTACAAAATCAAAGGCGAAATTTATATCTTAACTTATCCTAAGAATATTCTACGTAATAAGCAAAAATAAGTAAAAGACGACTGAACTGAAAAAGAGATCAAGAAAGAAGAAGAAACGAAACGAAACGAAAAGATTAATTATTACAAAAAAAAAAAAAAAGAAAAGAAGAAGAAAACAAGTGAACTCTGCAAACGATCCCAAGATCAAGAGACTCTAAGAAAGTGCATCGCACAAATCAATCCCAAAGAGAGGTAAACACTTCGATGAATGGAAATCCAACGACTGAAATGAATTTCTACCCAGAGCTTAGTCGGATTCATAAAAGTACCAATTCAAGGTCCATCGATCTCTCAAATACGTACGTAAGCAAGTATCTACGTCTCTTCGTTAACTTAACAACTCGACTCTCTCGTCGACAAAGAAAGAAAACACCAGCGCGAGAGGAACTCCCTTCCACTTCCGCTTTGGCGACACTTTTTCTCCGTCGCGTGAAACCACCCTTCCGCGGGGGATGCGGGTGCGTTCACACTGGAACGACGCGTAGGTGCACTGCGGTTGATGGAACCTGCTCCCTCCTCCCCCTTCCACCACAGGTAAAGGGGCAATCGCGGTAAATTTCGGGAAAATCCGGAGGACGCCCGGTGCCCGAGCATCGAGGCATCGTCGTCGATTCTCTCGTTACGTCATTAACGTCGCCGACACAATGTGCCCCGAGTTCGTTACCGCGAGTGCGATCACTCGCGACACTCTCCAACCCTCTCCTACGACCTCGTTACGCCGCTGCACTCCCATTAGGAGAAAATTGATAGTGACTGTGCCTCTCTCTGTCTCTCTCTCTCTCTCTCTCTCTCTCTCTCTCTCTCTCTCTCCACCCTTCTCTTTCGCACGCGTTGCACCTCTCTGCGACTAAGTTCTACCCTACATCCCCTCCCCCGAACAACGTCAACCAGACCCTTTCCTCCACCCCCGTACTGTCTCTCCATTTCTCTTCCTATCTCTCGTCGTTCTCTCCTCCTCCGGGTCGCTACCGCCCCTCCCGCTCTGTCCTTATTGCTTCGCTCGGGGTCGTCCCCGTCGAGCGTACATATATCTCGTTTCTTTGTTTCTGAATCCCTTACCGTGACCCACCTATCACGACTGCTTATCGCCACGCTCTTTATCTGTCGCTACGTATTTCTCGTTCCTCTGTCTGTCTGTCTGTCTGTCTGTCTCGCTTTCTTTTTCTCTTTCCGTCCGCGTTTCTCCAATGCTTTTATCGCCAAAATTTTGAACGAGCGTTTGCAGCAGTTCCTTTTTCGTTCCATCGTCGTACATTTTCCTTTTAATTTTTCAGCACCAAAATATTTTAATTTAACCAAGTAATTTAATCAACTAATTAAATTTGAACCCTTGATTTGATTCAACCTCCTTCCTGTCTTTTGCACAGTTTCGTAAATAATTGAGAAAATCGATACACATGTCCTCCCTCGACTGCTCGCAAAGGAATAATTGCATCGGCGTCGTTACGCAGAGTTGCAAATTTTCTTGAATTCTCTCAGTTATATCGAACTTTATCCCCTCTTCGTTCTTCTTCCCGACATTTTCCATCGGTTTTTATCGCGAACGTTAACGTTTCTCTCTATCTGGTTTCTTTCTTTCTTTCTGTTCTTCTTGTTCGACGAAAGTTTCCAAATGCTTCCTCCTTTCTCTCTCTCTCTCTCTCTCTCTTCCTTTTTTTTCTCCCTTTTTGCGAACGAACTTTGCGTCTGCTCCGCCTTTAAGTAGCATCGCCGCGTTGCTTTTCCTCTTTTTTTTTTTTCCTTTCGCCTCGCGCAATCTTATCGTACTTGGGTCTCTAATTTTCCATCCGCTGCGAATTCTCCCGTGTCTGACGTTTGTTCGACGTTTTTGCAGGGCTGGTGAGAGTCGGTTCATCTGTTTACGCGGTTCCGCTTTATTCTCCTTTTTGCCGTCTCAAGTTCTCGCTCCTCGTCCCTTATATCATCGATTTGTACTACTTTGCTATCTTTCGATTCGAAAGTTCCGCACTTTTTACTCGCTTCCTCCGGTCGATCTCCTTCTCTCGGCCCTATCTTTTTTTCGCTCGTTTCATCGTTGTTTCGTTTCCTGTACACTCTAGCCACATTCTGCGTTAATCGATACTCTCGAAAGATTCCAGAGAACATTCGATGTGAAATTAATCGGAATTTAAAATTATTAAGTCATCGACTTCAAAGACGTCAGATAAACAATAACTACCGTGTCCTAATTAATTCTAATTCCATCTCGACGATCTACTGCATAAAAAGTGTGTCAGTCGACCAATTATTAAAAATCACACGACCATGAGTGAAAATTGATTTTAAAGAACCACCTGCAATTTTGTTATCTTGTTATGTATATATATCGTTGAAGAAATTTTTCGTGCTTTCGAGAAGCACGTGGAAGAAACTAGTCACCAGAGTTAACGAAATTTTTCATACAAGTTTCATTTCGAATTTGTGTCATTTCTCGCAAAGTATACGAATTCAAGTTTAATTATTGTATTGTAAATTATTCCTTAGACTTTCATCGTGCGAGTTTCAGGTTTCGGTTAGGTTAAGTTAGGTTTATGTTTCACCCGTCGATAGTTCCAGCGTTGACTATGAAAGAAAAAATTCAATTTCACGATAGGTCTTCTCGACGGAACCTCAAACGCCTTTATCTCGATTGAAACATAAAAAATTCAATTTTATATACGCCTTACGTCCATCTTTACGATACAGAATAAATTTTCTGTCCCTTACAACTTTCCTCTGTTTCTCCCGGAGCCAAGTCGCTCAAAACGATCTACTACCTTCGAATACTATCTTCCTGAATAATAAATTTTCCTAAAAAACAAAATTCCCCTCCCCTTTAAAGGAGAAATCCTTCAAGTGTAAAACATTCGATCCGCGTGCGTCAAACGTCCCATCCGTTCCCTCCGTCTTGTCCCAATTTCCTCTCCCGTGATTCCTCGCTATTTCCACTATTTTCCAGTAAATTTTTCATTACTCCTACACCTCCGGTAATTCCTCCGGTAATTCCCTTCTCCATCTCTACCTCGATCGCACCGAGAAACAGAGAAAGAGACAGACAGACAGAGAGAAAGTTCCAGAGAGGGAAATTAATGAAACCACAGCGGCGGAACATTAACGATCATTCGCAGTGAATTATGCCCCGAATGATCGGAACGCCGAGTGACCCGATAGGCGACAGCAAGGAAATGGAGGCTCTTTCACCGCGGCCCGGGGCACGTAGTTAAGGAATTTCGACGGTCGCCTCTGATAAATCGTCGAACCGGTAATTTATGAGAGGCGAGGAGTTATCGCGCCGAACGAGAGTAGGAGGATGGGGAGGGGGGAGGGGCACCTTTTGCGGCAGTGTTTACCCCGTTGGGGTAGCAGGCGGCGCGTTTGCTAAATCTTCCGCGATCAATTGCCCCTTTTTTTGCCCCGGGACGCCGGTGAATTACACCACGTGAGCTCTGCACTTCCTAAGTAATTTATTTCTCGTGTCGAACGTTTCTTTCCCCGGAACCCCTTGATACGCAAGAGCGGCCCTTTCATCCGGCCGCCCCACCCTGATGAAGTTTTAATGACCTCGTTTTTGCCCTGTCCTGTCGCTCGCTCGTCCAACGTTATCCGACGGGATTGAAAAAATCTTGGATTGAGAAAATACGCCAAGTGGAGGAGAGCCTGCGGGGGAAATTGACGACGAATGGGGAATAAGGATGTAGCAACGAGTGATTCGTTGTATCGAATGAAATTCAAACGCGCTAATTTTTGAAAGATCAAGAATCAAACGATCTTCTTTCTTAATTTAACTCGGTCGAGAATCAAGAACTCAAGCACGTGCAGAACAAAATTAAGCCTTCGAGGAGTTTTAGGAAATTAAAAAAAGTGTCACTGACACGTTTTGCGAATGACAACGCAACCAAGATTTCTGCACTTTTCAACTCAGAGCCGGCCCGCGAGAGAAATATGCCAGCTTTGTTTTAATCGATACAATACAATAATTTGTCACGACGATACAAACACTCCAATGTTTTTTAAATTCGCACATTGGAGATAGGATACAAGATACGATGGGAAAAACTGCACTACTTGTACCCCAGTACGATTCGTCTCACTGAAAGGCCCAGAAGCAACTGTTCCGACTAGATAGAAAACAAATTACAGACGCGACCGCTCAATACCAGACAACGCCACTCTTACCCGAAGTCTACGCCCCCTCGCGAATCACGTGACCCAAATCAACCAATCGCTAATTTTCGTTGCATCAGCGTTGCACCTGAAGGGGCCCGATTTTCTGGGTTACCCCCGCTAAAATCACCTTCAGTGATAAAATGTTAAATTTCTGGGCTCCGATAAACAAAGTACATTCACGTGTGATCTCGATATTGATTGATTGATTTAATAGTTCAAACAAAAACTCCAAAATGAAAGAAAAGAGTGTACCGACACAACGTTGGTCTTGGACTGGAATTCAATAAAAGTGTCATTCGAGCTTGCAACGTACGAAATATAGTTATGATCTCACTCGCACTTGTTTTCACGCTTCCATTACACGTGATCGATCGGAGGGATGCGCGGAGTCTCGGGCTGGTGAATTAACGGGATCGAAGGAACGACATATTAACGATCCGGACGATTATTGGAACTGAATTATGTCGGAGGCGATTTAAGTGCCATTAGGGCCTCCCCTCTATCCCCGGGCGTGTAACGTAAACCTTGGGGAAGAGGGAAGAACGCGGAATGGCACTCGAAAGGGCTCGATTTGCCTGAGAAAATTCATGAATAAAGTCCCAGTTTTCACCGGTGGCGGTGCTGTTACACCGAACTAGATTAATTTTACTTTCATGCCCGGTAATTTTATTCCAGTGAAATTGCGCAGCGAAAGAATGGACGATGATGTTACAGACGGATGTATTATTGTCGTAAATGACGAGGGGCGTCGCACGAAACCCCTGGATATTCAAACCGGTCGGCTGCACTTTATGCAAATTTCTCAATTTCAATACACACACACACACACACACACACATATATATAATATATGCGCTCTCAATTTCGACGCGGGGGTTTACGATTAATTTCCCACATTCGAGGAACGAACGATTTAATTTCGCTTATCTAAATTAATGCTAGTAAGCTCGGAGATTTTTAAATTAAAATTTTAAAACGGTGACACGTCTGCCACTTTGTCGGTTTTCTTTAACTTTCTATTCTCAAAGTCGATCAAATTTGGTTTCTGATCATCTTTGGTCACGCAGTGCAGACCGAATCGTATCATTTGAAATTACTCGAAATTCGTTTGTTGTATCTTGTTTGGAAAAATAAAAGTTTCAAATAAAAGTTTTGCAATCGCGACGTATTTTGTATTTTGTATTCCATTTTTGAATATACAGGCGAATTTTAACGACTCGCTCAATATTTTTTCGTATCCAAATTCCGCAATTCTAATTTCACGAAATTTAAAGATACTGAAGTGCTTGTAATGTTAAGATGTGCAATGTAACAATCAATACAAAAATCTTCTGCTCGAGATATTTTTTCTCGCAACAAACGTTTTACGAATAATTCCAAAATTGTTAATGTATTGTTCGAGTAAAAGAAAATCTGAAATTCGTCATGTTGACGAGTTTGAGTTGTTTTGGCGTTAAAAGATGATCCAAAAATTAAGGAACACTGATTTGTAAAATGCAAATTTTTGAAGATAATTAAAGCTTTGACTGATCCATTCAATATTACAACAAGCAAGTATTGTTTTGTACATTCTTGAATCTTCAAATTTTCTAAATTTTAATTAATATCCCACGCGCCTGAAAGGGCAAGTGGCTCGTTTTGCATACGAAGAATTAACTCGCGTAATTTCGATCGTGCCCGTCACAGAAAGACGATCGTGAAGAGCGAACTTCTCGAGCGTGGAGGGGGGGGGGGCGGAAATTAATACCTCATCTAACGTTTTGCAGTGTCGATGACAAAGAGGTCTAGAAAAAGAAACCGGGTCTCGCGTCGAAAATTTACGCGCGAGGACGTCGTAACTTATGACGCTGCTTCTGATTAAAACCTAAATATTCCATCCCTCCGATGTAGAATAAATCTCTAGACCTATGTATAACATATACAGAGAAAAATTAGCGTGGTGAGAACATTACGATCAGACTGCGGGAATTTACGTAGGTTTTACACGATTCGGCAATTCGACACTGAAAATTTCAATGAAAATTTAAAAGAATTACGACTCTCTCGTCAGATATTTACTTTTGCAGCGATCGACTATGAATAGTTGATGATATTACAAATTGAAATACCAAGCGAAAATGTTATCTATAATATTTTTCATAATTTTATGTTCACACAGAATCTAAGTTTTTAATATTCAATGAATTACAAGTTTCTCTGTGAGGGAGCTCTTCAAGTAAGATTAAAATTAATAAAATTTAATCAATTAAGACTGACTAAATAAAATTAAAAAATTCCTCCGTAGGGAAGCTCTTTGAGTATATAAAAAAAAAAAAAATTACCGAATCCAAACGAGGTGTATATCCGTGTTGCGCGGTCGATTCGACCGAAAGGAATCAGCCTATTGCCGATTTAAGCTACGCGGCCATCAAGTGCTGCCCGTTTATTCGCGCGAAAGACGACGTCTTTATAGTCGAGGATTTGCATAATCCCACATAGTCGTATTCCCTTTGGCAAAGTAAAACCGCGTTAATTGTCATTCAAATTGCAGGATCCTTTTCGCAGCCCCGGGGAGGGCCTCGATCGAAATGAAAAATACACTCCCTTTGTATCCCATCTTTCACTTCTCCTTCCCCCTCCACTCTCTCAGAAGGCACAATTGAAAATTTCTGCTCGAAATATTATACAGGTCGCCGCGACACACGGAACGTTTGATCCGTTTTGAAATAAAATTTCCATCTTGTTTCAATTTTTCAAAACGTCGCGTCGTTTGCGTTCTAAAATTCTCAATATTCATGGATAGATAATATCTTTTCTTCTGTCTCGCGGAATTGAATGGATTTCCTCGGTGGCCGACCATGGTTTAATCATTTCTAAGATCTTTGACGAACTGTTTTCATTGATATTATTATGCAGGCGCGTACTTTTGTAAGTGAAGAACCTTGTTTTGTCTATTGAATGTCGCAACGAACATTACACTTTGGATATTTCGCGAATATAAATAATAAATAGACTCTGAAAAATAACGATATAAATTTACGCATCTTAAAAATAATCGTAAATTATCTTAAAGACGATCGATTCGGGAAACAATTTCTTGAATTTTCGTCACGCAAGCGTCGTGACACTCAAAGTTTAATAAAATGATCATACATCAAGTTTCCCGGGACCGTTGTAAAGAAAAGTGGGCTTCAAACCCACGACTCAACCGTGAAAGAAATTTTTCAAAGCTTCTGTCTGCCGTGACTACCCACTCGCTAGTGTCTTTTAACGAATAATAAATAAAATAAACGACGTGTTTTGAAAACAGAAACCTCGAGCCTTGAAACGAATCCAGGTTGTACGAAATTTACAAAATTACTGTGTCGCTGTAATTCAGACGCGATCTCAAAAAGTTCAAAAATAAAAGAGATTAAACAGGCCACGAAGGATCCACGATATTATTTTTCCAGAGATGTAAACTACGTGTCATTGACTCTTAACTATATTATGCTTGCTCTAGCAAACGATATCGCACGTTGGAAAATTTCACTCGAATGGCATATTTGCAACGCTACATCGTTTCATTCGAGGTGATGACGCTTCGTAAATAAATTGCTGACACAGGTTTGTCGGGGGCAAAGGGTTAATATTTTGGCGAAAGTTCTGCTTAAAGAAGAGAGCAAACCACCCTCTCTCGGTGTCTCTTCCTATTCCCGTCAACGAAAACTCGATTTGATCCACTTGATCTCTGAGAACAGTCAACCGCGATCATTGTCTCACTTTTGCCTCCTCTGTCGCGAACGCCAGGCTTAATCACGTTGACTCTCGTCCTAATGGCCGAAAGGTTGACGAAAACTGGCGATGAAATTGAAATCGCGCGTACACGCGCCAAATTTAGATAGAGCGTTTCTCGCGGTTCCAGCGAGCCGAGACACGATTGAAATTATCAGCTTGTAAAATTGGTTTCGCAAAGTTACAATCGTAATTTTAACGGTGTACAAGAGAGGCGATGCACAGACTCGGAACGACTCAAAGGTGGCGTCTTAAAATAGAGCTTTGGCGTTCAAAGGTTCGTGGCTTCTTCGTCGGAGATAGTTAATCTCTTCGTCGGAGTAAGTTACTACGAAACTGAAGGGAAGAGAGAGCGAGAGAGAGAGAGGGGGGAGGGAGAGAGAGATACACGCACAACTTTGCGAGAACAGACTTGTATCTGCTTGAAAGGGAAATTTAAAATCTTTCTTCTCGAAATCTGTTTAGAGCGTAAAAGTGTCAAAGTGATTGTTGTTCGGCAGAAAATATTCTAAAAAAATTGCGATACAAATTCCTTTACATTTGAATTTTAAACAAAACCTCTAACTCGTCGAAACGTGGGATAGTAATAGTACATATTACATATATATATTATATACGAAAGATGTACAAAGAAAGAAAAGATAAGATATTCTTTGACACACCTCTTTCTAGAAAATGATCGAATAATCTGACTGATTAAATCTGAGGGATGCGAGCGTCACATCGCGAGGCTGAAGCTCGACGATCAATTACGCGAGACAAAGCAAGAGGAAACGGAGACGGAGAATAAATTGGGAGTTGCCGGTAGCTTCCGGCAGCTTCCAGCTGACCGGTTAATTTGCAAGTTGACTTTCCAGGCGGCGGAGTCCCTTCGTGACTCGACGGCGATGCCCAGCTCGACAAGCCCGAAGTTTCGAAAGTTGTCTCTCATCAGTGGGGAATTTATGTTTTCGAAACGTTTCACGACGGCGAAACGTTGAATGACGAATAGTTTGGCCGGTGTTTGCAAAGACCCGGTCTGAAAGACAAAGTGAGCCAGCGGAAGTGGAAAATGTGGGACGGAATGGTTAAAGACGGAGAACGGAAATTAAGGGAGGGGGGAGAGGGGCGCGCAGTGAACGACGACGACGAGGACGAGGACGAGGACAGGGACGAGGACAGGGACGAGGCCTTTGTCAACTTTCAGAAGCGAACAGAAAAGCGCGCACCGGCGCTTGTGGAAATATTAAAATTATTATCAATAGAAAAGTGACCGAGTGACGGGAGTTTGGACTTTGGGCTTGAACTTCGAACTTGGGGGAAAAATGGAGGAGCGTGCAGTTGCAGAGCGTGTAGCGGGAATATTGAAATTATTATCGAGCCGAGTAACTTTGAATTTAAAAGTAAGGCGAACGCGGGAGACACTTCAATTGTTATTAAAGCGAAAAATGACTCTAAGGCGTGATCTTAATTTAAAATTGAGATAAATGGAGTGAAAGATAAAGGGAGAAAAGAATAAATAGGATAAACGTGAGTATCGCGGAGGTAATAAAATTATCGAGGGCTCGATTTAAAGTGACAAATGGAACGAAAGATGTATAATAAAAAGGCAGAGAGGTGTGGGAAACTCGTAGAAATATTCAAAACAAATGATTGAACGAGAAAGTGGTCTCGATTTAAAATTCATCGAAAATTGAGATAAATGGAATGAAAAATTTCTGTCAACTAACACTGAACAAATGATAGAAATTTGTGAATATCGGGGAAGTGTATAAATTGAAATGATCACCGACGCAAAACGTTATCGGATAAAATTATTCGTACAACAAAATCATTTGTAGCGACTGATTCACGGAAGTATCAAAATTACTTTCGGCTCGAGAATATTTATTGAAAAGGAACGACCTCGTCTGATCTCTCCGTAATTTTTCTTTCTCGATCTTTCGAATGTTATTAAAAAATATATTACACGTGTTCGTTGAATATTAATATTAATACAAACAGAAATACGTATTACTACGGGCCGTAGTACATCGTTCGGGCCAAATGTAAATATTACGGGCACGGCCGCCGGTACAATGATCGGGCCAAAGTGTAAATATCACGGGTCGTGCGACGGTCGCGCTCGTGTTTAGATTCTTATTATCGATTTGTGATCAGTTACGTGTTATTCTCGGTCGCGTTCGCACGTTGAAATATATTCTCTTAAATATTACAGAAGAATCGCCACGAGATGTTTCTTGTTATTGATTTTTTTATGCTAATTACGCGAACTGCTAATTTATTCAGGAATTGCAGATAAATAAATGTTATTGATTTACGTTATATTTTAGTGATTGATGATAAACCTTTAGTGGTATATCTACAACAATTGTTACATCAGGTTGTAATTACTTGTCAAATATTCCACAAAATTGAACCAGTTGTATCCTACACGTGTATTTACGTTCTGTAAGTCGTTTCTGTGCGCGTTTAGTGCGCGATCCTGTTTTACGTTTTGAGCCCAGACTGTTGGAACGTAGCTTGTAGGTTAAGGGGTTAAAAGCATCGTCAGTTTCCGAATGATTAAAACCTCTTTAAAATGATACCAGATTCGCAAAACACTCTACTTTTATCAAACAAAAACATCGATATTGATAGTTGAAGAATCAAACGCGCTTTGTTTAGTCACGAGAGCGTTTAATTGAAGGCAAAGAATGAATGAAAACAACGTGAGAATAATCAACCGCGAATGTCGCTCGAAACAAACCAACCAAAAATTCTCCTTGTCCCCGAAAAAAAAAAAAATTGCGTCCGTCTTCTGCTCGCCACTCGCGAACGTCGAAGCGCGAGTCTTCAAATTAAAAAATATACGCGCGAGAAGTAGCGGAGAAAATCTACCGTCCAATTAACCACTCGCTGTCTCTCGCGTTCTCAACCTACCGATCCAAAATTCAGAGCGTCGACACCCTGCATCCGATGGCCGGTATAAATCCCGGCATCGCGTCGCGACGCAACGTCGTGTCGCAAAATCGAGCACGGTGAAACGAACGCACGAGCGAGCAAAAGGAAGTGAGAAACAGAGAGCAAGGAGAGGAAAAATCGGTGAAACAAAAAAAGGTAGGACGAACCGAAGCGGGGTAGCGTAGAGGATATATAGGGGAGGGATAAGTGAAAAAAGGAAACAGGGAAAATTCCCCGGTGAAAGATAAAGTATAGAAGAGATCCCGTTAAAAGTTCCGACGATTAATTAACACTGTTCGGTCTTTTTCTCTTTCTCTGATTTTCACCCCATTTTTTTCTGTCATTTTTTGTCTTTTGGTAAATTCATGATTTTCGTAACGATTTCGTAATTACGTTTAATTGATCGAAATGTTCAGATTTTTCGAAGAAAATTGAAACAAATTCTTCGTATCATCGTTTGAAATATTTAGTCGTTGTTTCCTGACAATTCACTCACGTATGTACAAAACACACGTCCGTTTTGAAAATTTTATTTTATCTCTCGCTATTAAAATATAAAATACCAAATTACGTGATAATTTACGTGATCACATAATTGTTCCCAAATCCAAATAATTATATCGCTGAAAATTGAAAGGTAAATTCCAATTGAAAATATCAGACTTTAAATACACTTTATAACTTTCGAATCAATCGATCTCTAATAACTACGAATAATACAAAAAAATCTTTTTCAAAATTCTTCTACCAAGACAGATACCAAGAAACATTGGGTATTGCCAGGAATCTTAACCCGAAGAATCTTAACGCAAAAAGACTCGCATCTTGGCTATAAATCCGGCGTGGAATTAATTATTACGAACCCGCTCTGCCATGAGAGATATATATTCGCCGCTCAAATGGTTCATTCAAATTTTCCCGCCAGACCGAAAAGAAAGAGGCAAGTCGCGGCAAGACGGACGTTTCGGCCCCTCCCCCCCGTCCTCCCTCGTTCATTTACTTGCAAATTTCGCGGTTTGCCGACGAATACAAATCGACCAGAGTGGAAGAAGGCTAGAAGAGGGCGAACAAAGTTTCGTTCGGGGGTTGAAACGACGAAATTGCTTGTTTCGTAACATTTATCGCGGACGATGGGACGAAGCGAAATGGGCAAAATTTATGCAGGCCAAGATTTGACAAGTTTTCGAGAAACGAGATTCACCGACCCTCATCGTCATCGTCATCTTCTTCTTCTACAATACTTCGTCTCCTCGCAAGTTCTCGGGAAACAGGCGGCACTCGTTTAGCAAAAATTATCTCGTATTTTCTCAAAGACCGACGAGGAGGGGCGAAATTTGGACTTTATTCAGCCACTACGCTACGAGTTACTCAATCCGAGTGTTCTCCCTTTGACCTTAAACACCCTTGCTGGGGGTAGAAAACTCTTTGCAAAGGATTATCTTGTAATTAGAGCGGTTCGCGCAAGTTGAAACAGAAAATTGTATGGTCTGTCTGGTAAGTTCCTAATAATATTAAGATGCTCGTTGATTTTGAATTAAATTGATCAGATTCGCGGAAGAAAAAAGAGGTTGTCATACATAGTGACTGCACGTCAGTCACGAAGGTCTACGTACGTTTGAAAATGTTCGATGGTTAAAGTTACATAGATTCTGGAAAAATAATTAAGAACGTAAATAAATTAAGGAAATTAAGGAAATCGCAATGTCAGAATAGATAGATTGTGCTTTTTCCTTTAACCACTTGCGCTGGAAACTGATTGCGGACCATAACGAGTGACCAAACCGTATAATTCGTTGCTTTCTTTTTCAACTCGTCGGTACGATATCACTGAATAGAAATTATTGAAAAGTAATAAATTTATTACTTGTTTTGCCTGGGAATAATCGAAAAAAGAGACAAAGCTTGACTCGAAATCTAGCCTAGGAAAATTTTAATTAATATAATTGGCAAAACCAACAAAGCTCTTGCTCTTACATCCACCCTATTAACGAGAAACTTTTATACACCACTGAAACGTGCAACATTTTATAAAACGTTTTTATAAAACAATTGTTGCAATTATTTGATTTACTTCCCTAAAAATTTCGATGAAAGCACACACGTACGATACAATACGATAAAACTCGACAAATAAATTGATTAAACAATAACAATACAACAATAAGCTTTCAACCATATTTCGAATCGACGATCACGTTATTCCTTTCGGCTACTGTAATGGCAATTTTTAATATTTCTAATTTTCTTAATACGATACTTGCACGAAAGCGCTCAACGAGATCAAACAAAACTTGCAAACGGCTTCCCGGAATGTACTCACGAATCGATCGATTGTTACATCTTTGGCTTTATATCCGTAGCTGCTATACCTCGATCGGTCTATATTAGCAATATAGACTCGCTCAACGGAATTTGTTTGCCGATACTCCGAGCGATGGCGGATCGATGATGATCGGGCGCGGCCCCAAATGAAACAACGGGGACCGATACCGGACGATCTTGTTGCATTAACTTGGAAACAAATACACATTTTGCTAATTAATCGACGCCGGATCGTTCGTGCTCGAATCAATGCAAATATTGAAGCTGATCGCAACACGATACATAAACGGTGAAATTCGGTCAACGTGTGTAATAGGACCATGCGAATCGTTGCTAACAATATTAGACTGTTTATTATTGGTCCGCTGCTAAATGGGAGAATGAAATTCGAACCCCGCGAATAGTAATAGGCAAACAGCTCGTTTTACCAACAGCAGCTTATTATTCATCAACGTTCCTTTTCATTGATACTAAGTTTTTTTTTATTTGTTCATTATAAAACATCGTTGTTAGAAGAATTCGATATGTCGAATGTTTCGAACTCGATGCGCTCACTGAACAGATGATTTTATTGTCTCTTATAAATTACTGTTTCAGTAATCTAGAATTACGATGGTTCTGTTTCAAATTTTCTTAATTTTTTCATTTTCCTTTTTTTTTTCTTTTTTTTGTAAAAGCTAGGTTTTTTTATTTCAAAGAAAGATCATCAGGTCAAACGTCATCGGATACGGAAAAATTTATTGGAATAAAAATGTTGCGCTATTTATTTAGATACTATTTATTTAGATAATAAATATTGCTGTAAAAGCAGTATTAAATTCATTTCGCGATACTTTCGAAGCAACAATACGCTCTTTTTTCGTGGAACGAGTTTATTTGAATCCGTACACTATTTACGAACGATACACGACGATTGCATCGATATCGAATTCATAAAATATATTAACAATCCCTTTGAAGCGACAAATAAAAATCAAAGCCTTCGTTAGTTGTACGATATAACATTTCAATCGTCCAACGATATTCAATCCGTTCGATCGTACCTAAATGTCCGATCACGCCATACGTACATATAACGATATAAGATACAAAAACATAACGGGAAAAAAGGGAGACACGTTACGAATGCAAGAAACGTGATGTAGGATTATGTACTGACCCATGTTTCGAATTGTAATCAGATCTTGTATCAGATTATTAGGTGTATTACGAAATAAAGCTTAAAGTTACCGTGAAATTTTTACTATGTGCACTAACAATTCAATACAAAATACGAACGAATTTAATGTAGTGTTTCGCAATTCAGTGTTTCCATTACTTCAATATACTTTCTGAGAAATGCACGCTAAAGAAAAATTTCGGTGTAGGTCAAAGCCTGCCGTAGCCAAGAAGTTAACTGCTAACTAAGTAAGAAATTATCGAAATAGTAGTTCCTGAGTCTAGGCTCAACTCTAGGAATGGAGTAAAGATGAAAGTTTGAGGGCTAGATACTTTTATTTTTTTGGGTCACATTCTCGTACGAGTCTCTATCGCAGTTTTCGAGGAATTTTGGAATGTAGTGGAACTTTGTCGCTCTTGCTCGTAAGGAGTATGACAACAGTCTCGTAGGTACCAAAATCCTAACGGCAGCCTAACCTTTTTCACAACTTGTCAAACAGAAAGAGAGAGAGAGAGAGAGAATGCTCGTCCAACTAAAGAAGAAAAACTCGCAAGAAGAATCTCTCTGTTTCCGCCATTTCTGCTATTTTCTATCGCTTTCAGAGGAGGAGCAGATACATATACACACACGTCGAATTTCCGGCCATCTTAAGAAGCCAGCTCGTCCTTGGCACGACGTCATAACGGACGGAAAATGGCTGCGACAGCACCGCAGCTTTTCAGATAAAAGATTCTGCATGACCGACGTTATGGCATTCGAGATTAGCGAATCGGTCGATTTTCGAGAGAAGGAACAGAGGGAGAAACGTTTCGTCCCGCGTTCCTTCTGTCCTTTCTTCGGGCAAAACTTCAATTTCTACAGGACGCAGCTGGATGCCTCGAATATGAAGTTTCGATAATCTTTATTAACACCCCCGCGTATAAAAACGAGACTGCGACTGTTGAGCTTTCTTGAGTCAGGAGCCTGCTTTTATTCAAACATACGTTCACGATTGTGACTACGAATGTGAACATCTATACAGTAATATAGTAATTGTGATCTGAATTTACAGCATTCGCATATTAAAAATCATTAAAAATTAATCTACTGATATGCAAACATTTGAATCGATAGAAAACAAATTACAGGCGCGATCGCTCAGTACCCACGCCCCCTCGCGAGTCACGTGACGCAAATCAACCAATCGCTAATTTTCGTTGCAACAGCGTTGCACCTGAAGAGGCCCGATTTTCTGGGCCACCTCCGCTAAAATCACTTTCGGTGATGATAAAATAACATCGATTGGTCACCATTTCAGCGAAATTTTTGTACCGTTCCTTACCTCGATGGTATTTTATTAAAACTTTACTATACTATTCTTCTACGTCTTGATATTGATTATTTAAAATTTCTGAGCAAACTTTATCTCTAGCTACTATAATTAATAGATTGTAAATTGACACTAAAAATGCAAAAATACAAATACGTATAAATATTCGATAATCGAGTAAGAACTATATAAAAATCCACGAAACAACATACAACAAGTAAAGTGTAATACTTATATAAATATCCATCTGAATTAACTTCAAACCTTGCCCCTTGCCCAGCGCATAACGTTGAAAGGCATAATTTTTCATCGATCGCAAAAATCGCGAGGCACAGTTGCCAATTAACGGATAAAGCCCCTCGATTCTCCGCCCGTTCTTGCGATCTCACGGTCGTGATTGCAAAAATAAAATTTCGCCAGTTGCTCGATACCTCAGCCGCGAAATTGCTGCTGCTCGATTGTCGTTGAAAACTACGGCCACGGTTGTACGCGGGATTCGTCGGGATTTATCGTTTTCGATTATGCGCCGCGCTGCGCCCCGGGAGCAGAAATTGAAACGGCGGTTAATTAAACGGTTCGAAATTAACCAACGTGTCCGCTGGATGCTTTCCCCTTTTATTCCTGCTGCACGAGTTTGCGTTGAAGAGTTGAGGGCGAGAGTCATCTCGATCGAGAGACACTGCGCCCGAGAATTACCATTTTCGTCTTTGACCAACCCATCAACAATTTCATCAACTTGCATCGTAAACGAAGAGTACCTCGGTGGTAATTCAAAAGAGAATTTAAAATCCAACGTATAACCTCGATATCGTACTTGTATCTCGCTGATAATTTAAAATGGAATTTGAAATTCAACGTTTCGAGTAACTTTTTGAGCAACATATAACCTCAATTTGGATTATCGAAGAAATCGTAAGTTATTGTAAGTTGACCATCGAGTCACAGGTTTATTTATTTTTATATTGACCATCGTCAGGAAAGAAAAATCATTGAGTTATAAATTAACATTCTTCTTTCTACAGCACAAACTGACGGAGCTGATGGCAGAAAGTGTAATAGCTTTTTCTATTTCGAATATATAAAATCTGTAAAAATGCCCTTTTCAAAAGGGTTTTTAATACTTGTTGCAAATTGTTCCATTCCCCCCGAAAATGTGCTTGAAAATGTGGACCGATTTCCTTCTTGAACTATGGTATATGCAATTCTTAAACTTTATAAAATTCCGATGGAAGTAAACAGGGAAAAATCGACTAACAGCGTAAAAAGGTAGAACGAATTACGTAGCTCGCGAAACTCATCTGTCTGTTTAACAACCTCTTACAGGGAATTTCGTTAAAAAACTTCTTCGCGGGAGTTTGCTCCTCTCCGTATAAATAAATAAGCATATCTTTTCGCGAAAGAACAAAAAAGGAAGAAGAAAAAAAAACAAAGAAAAAGAAGGAAAAACCTACGTAACAAGAGTTACGCTCCGCGGAGAAAAACTTTTTCTGAAACTCGCGTTTCGTATTGAAGAAAATCTGGAACAATCAACGCTGAAGAACACCCAGCGTTGATTGTTCCAAGTCTTCGAAGACTTCGAATCGTACTCTTCTTCTAATTAGGTTCCTGCAAGTTCGCGTAAACGAAGTTTTGCCGGAAATAAAACCTGTTGATCAGCTTGACTCTCAATTCGTCAGTTTTCTAATGTCGGATAATTTCGAGAGAGCTAACGAGAGGCTTGCAATAATCCAAACCGGTTTGAACGGTGAAGTTAAAAGTCGTTTGAGTCCTCCGTCGGTCCTCCGGGTCCTGCCGGAACCATTTGGTTAACGAATCGCGTAGTTCCCCATTGAAACGCTTTTGTTTTCCGTCTTCGACGTTCACCACACATCGACGAATAAACTTCCACGATCGTTCCACTACTTCCCTTTCGAAACGATTCTCGAAAAATACTCTCTCTCTCTCTCTCTCTCTCTCGACCAAACCTCGACCTTCGACAAACTTTCCCCCGACTGGCGCAACTTTCCTCGCCAACTTCACTGCCTCCTCCCTCCCTCTGCTTCTTCTCCTTCTTCATCACGCTAGTTCGCAAGATCGAGAACGAGCCTGAACACTCAATGTTCTTAACAAGTTCCCCGGGCTTTTATTTCACGTACGACTCAGACCCGCTCCTCCATTCGTCCCGCTCTTTTCTTCACTTTACCACTCTTTTTCACTTCTGTTTGCTTCCTGTTCGTTAGTCTATACTTAGGCGATCGATCGACTATTTGTAAGACGGAGAATAAAAGAACTAGGGAAGAATCTTTCTCTTTCTTCCCTTGCCAAACGAAATCGACGTTTCGTTCATCTTTCGAAAGGAAAATTCATAGTTTGTTGTTTGATATCGACGGAAGTACGTTCTTTTAAGAAAGAAAATTAGAGGCGAATTTTCTCCCTTTGGATTAGCATTTCTCTACGATGTTGCATTTATCGTTTATTTAAATTAATCATAAAATACGTAGCTGAAATGAAAACAAATAGAGGGTATTTATATATATATATATATATATTGGAATTATTACATCCCCTATTTGTTTTTATTTCAGCTACACGAATATAATATTTTCACATATATATATATTAAAGTTATTTAATTATCCCCCATTTGTTTTTATTTCAGCTACGTACTTTTAAGATATATGTGTATGATCAAATAAGAGAGAACTGAATAATCGAAACATTCATTTGCCGCAATAATCATTTTCCCTCGGAACAAACAAATAAACAAAATTCCGAATCTAAAAATGAACACACGAAATTCCGACGCTAAAATATTGTTATATGTGAGAAACTTGTACAAAAAAACTGCATGTATACAAAGCTCCGAGCTGATAACTTTTTAATTAACGAAATAAATTGTGTAATCAAAATTACACTCGTTAAATGTCCTCCGTAATAAGCGCAAGAAGCATCAGAGGAAGTATTCCGAGAACTTCGTGCTTCCACTCTCTTTATATTTCATCGGTAGCTTTGAAACGAAGCACCAGAGATATTAACTTTTCAGCCGCTCCTTCCTTTTGAACTTCTTCCGTATCAAAAGAACGTACATACACCTCTACGTGTTTCAAATCGCATCGTCTTTTAAAAAAATCATTCGACGTTTCTCTCGACCGCCTTCGATCTCGCGAAGGGAAGTTATCTCTCAGAAAATCTCTTCTCTGCTCATCGCGAGCACGTAACTTGCGAAGATATTCGAACGCTGGTGTAGAAAGAATACCTTTACTGGTACTGTCGAATGTGATTTCAAAAAATGAAACCTGACGGATATTATACCGAACAACGCGTTCTCAGATTTCTACATGCATCCTATCTCCACGAAATCTCCCACACAACTGCACGAAAATTCGCTGTTTAATTGCGAATTTTATTCGCGCGAAATGTTTTGAAATTTCATTAGCGCTGAAATCCGAGATCTGATCGTTGCAATTACTACATTTTGAAGTGAACTGGAGTGAATCCGAAATTAAAAATATATTGCTTTAAGGAAATCCGAATTGTAATCTAACTGTAGTGTATTTAATTTGTTGTTAAAAATGATTATCGTACATTTATTTATCTATCCAAGCTAATAAAAATTTATTAAATTAAATTTTTAGAGTTTGATCGATCAATTATTTAATCTGGTAAATGAGAGCTGGCTAACTGGCGGCCCCTGCCCCTACTCTCCTCGTCGCTAGCGCTACCCCCTCCACTCATCGATCTCCCCGCTACATTGCTACCACTACTCTATGGTAAATTAATATTTTTCTAAATATTAACTAAACAGAGAGTTAAATCTTTTACTTATATTTTCAGATCAGTTCAGAAACTTTCAAATATTTCACATGGCACGTATAATGTAAACATAATAATATCGTACAGTACAATATCCAAATATTTTCGTGACTCGCGGTCGTCTCGAGATCGCTATCGAATCCCAACTTTTCCTTCATCAACGTTCCCGAACGATTTCCAATAATCATCAGACGAGGAGTTTCACCGTCGGAGGGGTCGAAACGAGAAGTCCTCGTCGGAAAACAATCCCAGGAGTAAGTTTTAATAGAAAGGCGGATCCTCCAAGTTTCGCGCCAGTGACACGTCATTAAAGAAAGAACATTTTTCTCCGCTCGGAAGGTGAGGAGCGTCGCTTTCGCGAAAATTATGCTCACTGGGTATCGACTAACGTGAATCTTTCGTTTTTCTGCGTGAATGGGAGGAAATTTAGGTGACAAAATGGTTCGTGGTTAGGGAGAAAGAAATGCAACGCAATAGGGAGAGTGAATCGAAACGTGGTAAACTTTACTCGAAAACCTTTGGTTTTAAAAGGGATGAAGGAAGCGTTTAGAATGTTTATAATTTCAAACAAACACACGGTGAGCCAAAAATCACTTCCTACTACAATAAATCTGTAATTTTATTATATGTATTATTTAATTACTTTTTTTTTATTTTTTACACATTAAAGTACGCTAATTAAAGTTCATGTTTTAATTTAAATTTAATACAATTAATTTTTTTTTATATTTTGATGTTTCACTAAAGGAATATTTGGTCTACCCTATGTTTGTTCGAAAATTGTAAACATTTTAAACGATACATTGTGTGACAAACAATTAGCAAATGTTAAAAAATCATTGATTAATTAATTAGTATAAATCCATGTGCTTACGTGTAATTGTTTGCTATAGAAAATGTTCGTTATTTTTAGTGAACGACTGAACGCAAAAATAAATAATTTCTAATAAATATTTTTATATCGAAAATATTGATCAATCAAAAATATAAAAAGTGTTTACTGGCAAACAACATTTTTATATTTCGAAATATCGATTGAATTGTAAACTTGAGTCTCGTTCACTATTCCTGATTTTATACTAAACATAAATTCGAACATAACTTGTAAACAATTTCATAAATCAAGTGGCGGTCCAATAATCCAAAAATCTGGACGAGTTGTACAATAAAATTTTATTGATATGCAAACATTTGAATCGATAGAAAACAAATTACAGGCGCGATCGCTCAGTACCGGACAACGCCACTCCCACTCGAAGTCTACGCCACGCCCCCTCGCGAGTCACGTGACCCAAATCAACCAATCGCTAATTTTCGTTGCATCTAGAAGAGGCCCGATTTTCTGGGTTACCCCCGCTAAAATCACTTTCACTAATAATATACATAATCGATGAGGTTTCCTGCTCGACAGATCAAAATCTATCTCTATCCTAATCTGGAGACCCGGATTACTAGCAATTCGTCTCGCGTCTGCGTTTAATCTTCACAACTGATAGACTGAGCAGAGAGGGAGGAAAGGGGCTGAGAGTTTCTAGCCAGGCCAACATCCTCGAAGGGTCACGAATAGCTGGCCAAAAGGGGACGAACACGAAGGGTGGAAGGGGGGAGGGCAAGGAAAGAAGTAGAACGGATGAAAGTGGCGCCGAGATAAAAAGGGGATTAAGATGCGGATTCCTCCCTCCCGTCTCCCGTCCTCGTTCTTCCGTGTAATTGTAAACTTGTAGTCGCGCCGGCCATAAATTCCGCGGCCTGCCGGGGCTTACTTTTAAAATTTAGTATTCACGTGTACCGTTCGCTGGCAGGCCCTATTGTGCGCGCAAGAGAGGGTAAAAGAAAAGTCGAAAAAGTCGTTGCACGCGCGAGTACGGGGAAGTGGGGGGGGGGTAATTCTATCGCCGGGGCCAACCGCTTGATGCATTGATAAGGAAAGTTGCTGAAGGCTTTCTTTGTCTCGTTGCCTTGGACCGGGCTCTCTGTTTTTGTCGCGTTCGCGCGCCTCGAGAGCAACTCTCTCCACGACAGAAGAGAGAAACTTCTCGACTTTCGAGAGCGAACTCGCTCCTCCGTTAACGAATATTCCGTGCCCTCTTCAAGTTTTTCCTCTTTTTTTTTGTTTTGTTTTTTGTTTCTTTCGTTATTGTTACCGCCAAAAGAGCCAGAGGAACGTTGGCCGAAACGACCAATTCGTCGCCTTTCAAGGAAATTTGATGCTTTGTTTTCTTCTGTGTTGCACTGTAGAGAATGCAATTTGTAGTACAATACACAATAAAATATCGTAAGTAGTTTCATGGTAAACTAGTATTAATACCATGTGATCGATGTCTTTGAAAAGAGATTCAAAAAACGAGGATCAAAGATCAATTTCGCTTGAGTGATTCTGTTTTTCTTTTTTTTTTTTTTTCAAATATTTGGACTGTTAAAGGAAATTGGAAGGTCTAATCAATGGTTTTCAATCTAGATTTTGTAATTACATGGAATTTTAGAAAATCCCATAAATGATAAGTAATAAAGACTGTACGTCACTCTTGTGTCATATGATCGTATAAATTTATATTTTTCTCTCGTGATATTCGATTTTCTACAAAATAGAAAATCCTCGAAAGAATACTATAAATGTACTCACAAGTTTTTTCGAGTAAAATAAATCTTTTTGCTCATTTCTTTCAGAAATATGAGAAATAATATATTTAAAAAATTGGCTAAAAAGAAAGATCGATATAACAAAGTCGAACGATTAATTAAATTAAACGTTTTGTATCACGACCGATAGATTCTTACGCGCAATATTTCCCATAAGATTGGAAACTCACCTTATATCCCCATCTCCCAAAACAATTTACGTCCAGAATTATCAAGGCTCGTGTACAATCGTGGCATCAAAGCGTAATAGCGATTCGTAACCCCAGAATTAATTCCAACCCCCACAGCGTGCATATACGTACATATCCCAAGTGGGTATTTCGTGTATGTAAATCATCTCTTGGAAACGTTCCTTCCGAACGTAAGGAAACGGTCGATCGAAATTGTAAGACGTAAAACGGCCGGGACGAGCCGTTTCTCTCTCCGACGAGGAATCGAGTTTTTCGACGTAAATGGAAACAAGATCACCTTGAAGAATAGCATAATTCTCTCTCTCTCTCAAACGATTCGGAAGAATTTAACTAAACCAACGTTGTAAACAGTAGTGGACAAGAGAACGCTTTGTAATTGATAAATAAAAAGTTGCATGAAAGAAATAAATTCGTAACGGAGGAAATTAAATTTACAGGAATTTAATTTTCTTCGCTTTCTTTCTTACGCAACAGTTACGATCTGTAATTAATTTTCTTCCTTGACGTGGACAATTACAACCTGTAATTTATGACTTATCAATATTGTTCGTTATTAATTTACTTTACGCAGTAAAGTTCAGGAACGAAAGTTTCGCAATAAAATCTCGTAATTAGTCAAACTGTGTAATAAACAGAAAGTGCACCTGAACTCTGTGAATTTTATCATTGAAAGTGATTTCTGCGGGAGCCCAGAAAATCGGGCTTCTTCAGGTGCAACGAATTAATGCAACGAATATTAGCGATTGGTTGATTTGGGTCACGTGATTCGTGAGGTAGACGTCGAGTGGGAGTGGCGTTGTCTGGTACTGAGCGATCGCGCCTCTGTTTGTTTTCTATCGATTCAAATGTTTGCGTATCAATCAAATTTTACGGCAAAAAAGTCGTCTTCATTTCCTAGTCGGAACAGTTGCTTCCGGGCCTTTCAGTGAGACGAATCTGGGGCACGAGTCGTGCAGTGTTCAACTATTTATAACTATCTTTAAAAGTAACTATCTAACTTTAACTATGTTTAACAGAGTAACTAAAATAGACTAACTATTTTTAAGAGTAATTTACAAATTTGACTGATTACATGTTTTATTATAACTGTAGAAGAACAGCGTAACAGACTGAATCGAATATGAAATTTTATTTTTCCAGAGTTATTATGCTAATCTATCTCGACGAACGGAATAGCTTTTATCGAGACACTGAAGTGGATGCTATTTAAACGTTGTTTGAAGACGAAGCGTATAAAGAAGAGTAACGGTGTAAACGGATCGCAGAGTTCCAGAACGGTTTCAGAAACATCATAAAAAAAACTAGTCTGTTTAAGCAGATTCAACTGAACAGAAATATCGCTGCTTCTTTTCATTCGACGGGAGTAAATTCCGAGCTAATTCAAACACCGGCTTAAGAATAATGTTCATACATAAACTGAGTTGTGTGACGTAATCAAGTGCGCAGGAAATACCATACCATGGAAAAAGATATACAAGAAAGACTGAAAGGCTACACGAAACGTCAAATATCTAAGAGTATATCGCGGAAATATTTAAACGATGAACATCTAAAAAATGAAATTCCATAAAATGAAATGCGGTTCAAAAGTGCCGAAACATTAAAAATTGAATCTAATATCTAAATTGAACAACAATCGATACAAATCTATTTAAAAAATAAAAAAAAAAAACACTCGCGATATCCAATATCAAAAATAAACAGAGGAAAAAATAAATAAACTGGCAACTTACCTAATGCATGAAGTATTAAAAAAAATTGAACAAAACTACCGTCTTGTGATATTTGTGGTAGAGCAATATATTTAAAAAGCTGAGAAAATTAGTCTCACTCGAAGAAACGAACATCCAATAAAAATAAAGCACTGTCCAACGTCTAAAATGTACAAAAAACGTGAAAAAAAAAAACAAAAATACTCGCTGCTTAATACTCACTGTTGTGTACTATATTACATACATTCATATATATATATATACTTGTACATACTCGTGTTACACGGTATAATCGAATGATGAAGTTTGCGAAACATCTGCGAAAGAAGGGCCAACACACACACACACACACACACACAATATGTTTGAAGCGATTTATAGAGCAATCAATTTCCCAGTAACGGAAACACGACGGATTTACGTACTAACAGAAATACGTAACTCCCGGATTGGATGGGTATACGGTTGCGCAGCGATGATACCGTAGGCAACTATTGCAAGCTCTTGATACCCGTCTACCAATTCCCAGACTGTTTCCATCATACTCTAAATTCCAAGTTTATATGTGTCGTCATTCGAGCAACATCTGCGCGGACGCACGTGCTCGTCCAAATTTACTCGGCGTCTAGCATCCTTCGAATTACGCTGTTCTACACCGCCGTCGGATAACCTTATTACAATTGGAATTAGCGCTAGAGTTGCCGGGGCGAATTCACTCGCCGCTGCCGGAGTCAACCATAAATAACAAACGAGGACCTTTGCACGTCGCTGCGTGTTCCACAAGGGTGGGAAAGGAAAAGAACTGCTCGACACGATTGCTCCGATTTCTTTACGTTAAATTAAATCTCCTATTCGAACCTTCTATTCCGATCTTCTCTATTAAAATTGGGGTGGACTGTGGCGAGGACGGGGCGAATTTGGAATTGATTTTTGGCGACTGCAGTGGTGGTTGGAGAAATTGGAGAATTTTTCGATTCACTGGGAAATTGGAGAGAATTGTGATTTCATGATGTTCGCGATTGACTTTTGGTCAACAATATTTGGCTATCGGAGAATCTTTCATTCACAATTCTCCACCGTTTTATAGGATAATTGAGGAACATCGATGCGATTGACCGACGAAGATTATTGAAACGATTATTATTGGAAGAACAACGCAAATATCACGTTTTTGACAAGGAGTAGTTATATATATTATAAATTGCGAATTTTTGTGCATTCGTGGGAGAATACTATTTAGAAGGTCTAAGCCTCACTCTTCTAATTGCATATGAAAATGCAATAACGAACTTGCATAAATATCCACCGTCTAGTAATAACAAAGTATCGAAATTGTACAAACATTTGAATCGATAGAAAACAAATTACAGACGACGCCATTCCTACTCTACCCCACGCGAATCACGTGACCCAAATCAACCAATCGCTAATTTTCGTTGCATCAGCGTTGCACCTGAAGAGGCTCGATTTTCTGGGTTACCCCCGCTAAAATCACTTTCAGTGATAAAATGTACGTGCAAATTAAATTAAACTTATCGTTGACATTACATCCAAATACGTAACTCGCACAATCTTCTAGAAGAATTACCCAAATTAACTTCAAAAAATTGATAAAAATCCCCTCTTCCATTATAGAATTTTTAACTCGAAGATTATTCAACAGGACGGCTAAAAGAAAAACAGGAAACCTCGGCACGATATATAAAAAGACGTTTCAACGCAACCACTCTTGCACTGATAAAGGGCAGAAATTAACGCGGAATGGAAAACTTTAAGGCGGTTTAATTATGTTTCGCGAAGTTAAGCCGGTCCTTGGTGGTTACGCGACGCGAAATCTCCCCGTCTTAAGGGGATTCTCAGGGAACCCCTTCGGCACCGGCGACTAATTGCGGTCACAGAAAAGCCGGGATCACGACATCCCCCGCCAGAGATAGCGATCCATTATGCTTCGACCTTTCGACCCACCTCCCTTCCCTCTTTGTCCTTTCTCCTTCTTCTTTTCCCTTTCGCGTCGAACCGATTTATAAAATTAATTCATTATCGACGCTTCCTGTCATCGTTGATTGATTCAAGATCGACGATTTATAGACATTTCTCTTTATGATTTACGAAAGATTTTCTTCGAATTTGATTTATTCGATTGGTCATTACATGTTAATTCGGAATTTGGAATTGATTTTTTCAGCTTTGAACTCGGAAGGAAGAAAGTAAAAGTTGAGAGGCGAAATGTTATTTCTGAAAGAAAACGAACTTTCCCCCCGTTCGGAGAAGTTGGAAACAAGATAGATCGATCTACACGTAGAACGTTAATTCGAGGAAAATTCGCGAAGATTCGCGAAAGTTTCCTTCCCACCACAAATCCATTTCTACAAAATTCACGTTCCAATTTCCAGCAAATTCCACTCAGAATTCAAAACACGGTCCTTGCTCTCGCATATTAACGTGCTAGCTGTATTAAAATTTATCAAATCAGCGCAAATGCCCTTCTTAGCCACGAAAATCCGAAACGCTCCTGGTGTCCCGTTTTACGAACGAAGTCATTCCACGAACTACCGATAACGCGAGCAAAACGCGAAACTCGCAAAAAAAAATCGTTATCGGAGAAGTGTAAACCCCGGCGAGTTCATTCTTCGCGCAAGAACGTGACGCAAATAACAACAATCTGTACGATTTTGAAAAGAAAAAAAAAGTCTCTCGCAACGTCGTCACGTTCCGGCGCTGGTCGATTTATGAAATCGTGCGAGTAACATTATCGCAGGATATTGCTCGTTACGACTACGCTCTTGTAATCCCGCTCTATCTAATTAAAGGAAAATTCAATTCCCTTTTCTTTCATAGAGAAACTTGGTTATTTCTTCGGCGAATCTCGCGGAAATGACATTAACAGGGCGAAATTGGCGGGCAAATCGAAACTCGGCCCACTCTGTTCAAAGGAAATTCGGAAGATCTCTCTTCTCTGTGATAGGGAAACTTGTTATTATTTTTTCGGCAAACCTCGATAAACGGGGCGAAATCGGCGGGTAAATCAAAACCGGTCGAAAAACTCGGTATCAGTTTAATAAAGCGCCCCTGGACATTCCGCGTACTGATTACACGCCAATGGGGTTATTCACGAGCTTCCTTTTTTCTCTCTCTCTCTCCCTCTCTCCCTCTCTCTCTTTTCTTTTTTCTCGGTCGTCCCGCCCGCAGAGCGCGGTCGGCAACGGTGAAACGTGTACGGGGTCGCGATCGACACGAAATTGGTCCGATGCCAGATCGAGCTTAAAGCTTTTCCACTATCCGCTGCAAATAGTACGTCGGAACATCGCGCGCGCCGGATAGTTGGTCAGATGTATATTTGAAAAATCGTCGTCGCGATCCCCCGCGTTTGAGAAAATATTTGCAGTTATTTCGCCCACCGGTGGAGATACCGTGGGATGCGCCGAGAACCGGGGAGGGTGGAAAAGAATACGTGCACACGTATGCACGTACCTGTTGTTAATAAAACGCACCGCTGCGTCTGATTCTTCCATTTTCCCACGACGACGAGTATCTTCGAACGTTACGAACGTATTGAAGCACGTACGTTACACGTATCACGAGTACCCACAAGTAACGTCGTTTTTCTCGATACGAAAATTTTATTCCGTTTAAGAGTTGTTATACTATACATAGTTTTCATCTGTGATGTGATTTAACGATAAACACACTAAATACATTCAACAAATTTCAACGTTGTAATAAGTTAAATCATTGTCACTGAATGGCAATGTTTGTTAAATTTGTTTGAAAATTACCCTTTTTTACTTCGTAAAACTCGTAGAAACCTAGAAACAATCGGTTTATTTATTTAGGACAACGGGCGCGACTAGAGTTGTTCAAATTTCTGTACTTAATAATAAATCGCATTGCAATGTTACAAAGAGTAATTATTTTACGAAAAATAATATTTACGAGGCAGAAGCTTCGTAAATCTAATATAAAGCTAACAAATAAAAAGAAGTTGAAGAAACAATAAACGTCCAATATATATATTTTGAAATTATTACGAGTTCGTTCTCCTACAAATTTTATGAAGAACAACGACACGGAACGTAGCTCGACTGTAGGAAAAATGAAAGAAATTTCGGTGGAATAATAGATCGTTCGTCGATGGAACGAAAGATAAACGCTCGCTCATTAGAGGAAAGTCGCGTTTTCGTTTTGGATTCGTTCGTCGTCGATTCGTGGAACTGCACGACCTCGTAATTTCACGTAGGTTGACTTGAAAAAAAGAAAAGAAAAGAGACAAAATAATTTCACGGTTTCCTATCTGGCATCGATGGAGTGGGGGGGAGCAAGCCAGTTTACTCGAATTGGAACCGATCCAGATCCTCCTATAAATATTACCGTTCTGTTGATCATATCTTGAAACGTTAATTCATTCAAGAAGGAGGAATCGAATTTGTCGATCCCGTTTTTCCTATAGATGCACGAACACGTAAGATTCACTCCGCAACTGATAACGGAATTTCCACGACACTTGATAGGTAAATTTTACTGTGAAACTGACGGCTACCTTGTATTTTGACGAGAAAATTTAGAACAATACTGTAAGTTATATTCCGTGTAATTTTGCACGTTGCAATATCCCTTAAATTTTATTTTATTCGTCGTTTTATTGACTTTTTTACCGCAATTTCCAAAATTATTCACTTCTCTCAGTTCCCAACGTCTTTCTCTCATAAACGAGCGAAAAATTATCGTCACGTACAGAGGATTAAGATGAAAGATCAAATAGAGAAACGAAGAAGAATTGATTCGGTAAACAATGCTAAATAGAATTTATTAACATAACATGACGTAATATAAATTTATAATGAATCTTCATAAATTTCATTGCATCATTTCCAAGATTATATAGATCCTCGAGCACCGATAAGAGTAATAAAAATTTCTCAGCTTGATTGACAAAAAAAAAAAAAAAGATTGCACAGCGCACAAGACGGCGTAGTAAGTACACAAGAGAGATACGCCGCGCGAGAATGAGAATTTCTTAGCAGTGGAAGATGACTTCGAAATACGAACGAGTTCTCCACTTGGTCAAACAGAGCAATATATTTCTCGTTCGCGGCGGAGGCGGGGGCGGGGGCTTTTCAACCAATCGTAACGATATACGAAAAGTCAGGAGGGCAGACGTTAGGAGTCCTTTGTCGGGAAATTCCAGAAACGCGGAAACTTTGTACACGAAAGGTGTTTGAAATGTGCTCCGCGATTATGTTTAACCGTCGGCGTTCTTTCGATATCAAAGGTTAGAAGGCAAGGCAAACACAGTATACAGTTCTGCGTGGTATTCGAGATTTTCTGCGGGTTAAAACGTTCGGGAAATGGTAAAGCGAGAATATTTATTGACGACGAAAGCGATTTGACTAAAAAGCGAAGATGAAAGAATAAGTTTTTTGGGGGAAGAAGAATTTAAATTGCCGAGCATAGATAATATACTGAAACGAAACTGCGACGGCTACGAATGTCAATTGCCTTTTCACATCAAAATTAATATCAACGAAAAATCAGTATCAGGTTCTCTGAAAATTTCCATAACAGAAAGAGGAAAAACTAAGAAGCAACCCTAAGAGAGACGTCAAAATATAATAAATAAAAGTAAAAAGAAACAAACGTAACATCTCGAGAACCAAAGAGAACACCGTTTTAATAAATGCGAGCTCGTGCACCTTGACATTACAAATTTGACGTTCCCATTTTCCGTAATAATTTCCTTACGTTAATTAGCCGCTGCTAAAAGTGACGTCGGCAATATGAAGCCAGTGACATAAACACGAGCGTTCATTCGCGTTTCAATCCTCTTAGGCAAAAGTTCTCTTCTTAATTAGAATTCACTTGCATTCGTCGTCTCATACTTTGCATACCGATTACCCAACGCCAGCTTCTCATTTGCGAAACCTGTTCTACGACTCGCATACTTCGTCTATAAATCATCGCTCTTACTTTCGCGTCGCTCTTCGAACCACGTTCGAATAGTATTTATTGCGAGGAAGTCGGCACGTCTTACTTAACAATCGTTTCATTATGCGCTGTTCAATGGACACCTATTGTGTCGTAACAGCGTCGCGTTACATTGAATTGCACGTAATGCGACAATAACTATTAATCGAGAGATACTCCAAAACGAATATCGATAATAATACGATGTTCGAAGCGCGACGATTTGAGAACGAAGCGTGCAGTTGTTATTATTACTTATTATACAAATATTTCTGTTACTGTTATTTATTTGTGTTGCATTGAACTTGTAGCGGCCCTACGATTCCTCGACTACGAGTTTCGAACACTCGACTTGCACAAGCCGCAAGTGGCTGCGCGCCTAGCGTCGAGGTCCTACCGATCTCCGATGTTAAGCAAGCAGCATGCGGAACCCCGCTAGGAAGGTGAATCCGGGCCCAGCCTAGCGGGTAGTTATAACAACAAACGTCTGGGGTAAGGAGTCGCTGCCATCAGCCCCACTGATGAGAGTCTAGGCAGTGACTCCGAGACGAAACGCAAAATCGCCTTTCTTCTCACTTCTCTCTCTCACTCCTTCAGTCCTTCCAGCAGCATCCTGGGTCTTAAAATAGCTTTACAGATTCCTAAAAACTTAAGCGGGAAGATGAAGGTGTTTGGTCAATGGAATTTTTAAACGTCGGAACAACCACCGCTAAAAGTTACAATTAACGGCCTACTTTGAATATTTTCTTCTTTTTGTTTTCTTGTTTTTGTTTAGACATTACGTGTAACGCAGTCGAATAGTTCACTAACGTCTGAGGATACAATCCTTATTTCTTCTCACATTTCAATCTTATTTTCGTTTACAAGATTACAAATGGAATTTATAATGTTTGAAAAGAAGATGTTCACTGATAAGAACTCTTCTTCCACATTTTGCTGAAATTGATTTTACCGATTATTACAAGGATAAGTTGACAGACTATCGAGTGAATGAATGATTGAAAAGAATCGTTGGTTAGAATATCGCGTTGATAATAATAAATCGTGTCAATGAAACGATCAGGACAGAGATATTGTATTGGAGTACAATGCAGAGGCTGACTAGATATATGCAATTATTAATTGCCGGTAATACAACAGGTAAATATCGATCGTAGTTTACCGAACGTAGTTACTGAATAATAATAAACTGAATGGCGACAAGTCTGAATGACAGAAGAAGACTCGAGATGTTTCTTAAAAACGACCGATTGATTCCTTTTTTCAATTCGAGACATTACACAGCCATCCTAGAGTTCACCATTCTCTGTACTCGGCACCAACTAGAGTATACGAGTCGCGAGCGCAGCGAAAGAAATACCGTCCCAATAATAGCAGCGTGCGACGTCTAAATAAACGCAGTTGATTCGGGCTGCGATCGAAGCGACGATCGTCGTCGAGACGACAGCGAGCGCCGCGAGTTTTCGCGACAAATCGCATTTCCGCCCCCTCGGCGTACCCCGCGCTGCTTGCTTTCTCTCTCTCTCTCTCTCTCTCCTTTCGGCCGTCGGTTGACAATGAACGCGGAATAAAAAGCAACCGGGACAAAAGATCGGAGAGGAGGGGGAAAGAAAAAAAAAGGACGCAGTTGTTCGCCGACTCTCGCGTTAACGAGACGACGAGACTCTCCGTCCTTTTGATTCCGGAGACGAGGAAACAACTTTCGCGCCGATTGCGAATCGATGAAAGCGCATCCCCTTTCGTTTCTCTAATTTCAATCGAATTCCGGCGCGAAAGAACGGACTTCGAAGGCAAGGGGGAGGGGAACGAGTTTAGCGCTTCCTCCCGGGGGTACGATTACTCGCTGACTTCCAGCATGGACGAAGAAATTAGAACTGCAGAGGCTAGTTTGCTCGATCGTTAAATTCGAGCCGGAAATTTAATTGGGACGAGCACCTTTATGATTCTTTCACGCACTGCGGGTGGAATAATTTAATTGTTTTCGGTTTCGGGAATTTCTGATCTCTGTTTGGCGTGTCAGTGAGTTGTTTAACTGGTGCACGAAAGAGAGGAGGAGCGGAAGCAGAGCGGAAAGTTTAAAAATTATAAGATTGAATTGAAGCTTAGACAAGGGAAGTAGAAACGAGGGAAAAATATTGCGAAGCCTCGTTTCATTTAATTCGATGTAAGCAGTAATAGGTGCAAAAATATTTTTATCACATATCGAGTCCTTCACGCGTATTTTATTTATCTATCTTCGCAACGTTTTCGTAAAATTGCCGCAATACCTCAAAATCGAAATAACAAATTCAATCGAGATCGAGATAATCTCTTCCAGATGATTCAACGAAATACAAACTTCTATCTACTTAGGCAGAAAAATTCCTGCTTCTCTCTTTCCCCCTTTGAATTATCATCATCAAATTTCAACCATTTCAAACAAGAAAATATCCGGGCCATTACACCGTTATGGAAAAGAAGTTTTTCCATCGACCCATGAATGTAAACGTTTACTTTCGAAATTAACAGAGCTGATGGATTCCGTTAGATACCGACGGCAAGAGCAAATTTTCACGAACCGCAAAGTCCATCGAAATCAACGAAATTTGTATTCGTACATATATATGTACATATATATATGTATATATGTAGATACATGGTCCGTACGGATATTATAAAATCGCGACGAAGCCCGGTCCAGCGTGAAATCGTTTAATAAACGACGTCGACCCTCCGGTGTATCGATGAATTTCGAGGGGAAGCCGCGCGCAATTTTTCACCATGACGAGGGAGCAACAAGCCGAAGTTTCGCGCGTTGCAAATTCCTCGCTCCGTTTCGTAAACATTCGAAATTTATCGGCGCGAGACTTCCTCCCCCCGCCTCGCCCCCCAACCGCGTTTTCGGCAAACGCCAAGTCGCGCTCACCAACCCCATCAACCCCTCTGGCTTTTCTCCGCTCTCTGGCTAAATATTTTCTCCCACCGAGGCAAATATTTTCGGCTGCCGACCTCGTCTCGTTTTAACCCTTTTGCGATCCCGTCAACCGACCGAAACCGACAGTACCTCGTTCCTCTTCGTCTTACCTTCGAAACCATCTCTTTGCGATCGATTTTTCTGGAACGTTTTGTTCACGGCAAAACGTCGAATTTTATTCGAGAAAAGAATTGGGAGAGACGTTGCTGGACTTGTTGCAATTAGTAAAATTCGTAACGGAGGAAAAACTAAATCGACCAAACAAACAAAAAATAAAAGCACACGTTATTTCGGAACATACATGTTTGTGTATGTTTTCAGTTTTAGTTAAAGTTAACGCTTCCTCCGGGAGAAGGAGTAAATTTTTTCTTTCGCCGAGAAAAAATACGCATTTGTTGCGCAGAACTGAGAACCAAAATTAGCGTGTGCGTGTAACTTGACCGAAAGAAGATGAAGAGAAGGAAGAACGCGTTCGACAGGACGGACTTGGATTTTGAGGTCGAGGCTATTGTTTGCCGTAATGCGGACATTTTCAATAGGTTGAATCGTTCGTGAATTTCCCCTTCTTTCCCTCCGATTGGAAAGGTTATGCGGAGCAACGGCGTGCAAGAGAATCGAAATTAAGGGTAACTGAGAATCATATTAAGAGCAGGTTAGAAACCGGGGGGGAGGGGGGAGGGGGTGAGTTTCGCTGAACGTGGTCGGGGAAAGAAAAAAGAAGAAAGAGTCGGCTCGAATTAGAGCACTTTGTTCGTTCGTGGTAGGTTGTTTTATTAATTGAGATATCCGGGTCACCGGCGATCCCTTTCTTCTGGCTCTAATTGAATCGAAAGTGCCTCCCATCTGCGGAGAAAGAATCTTGGTCATCTTTGACTTAACTCCGCTAAACTCCCAGCCTCGTACAATGGAAAAATCGGAGAAGCGAATCGGCCAATCGTATCTAAATTTCGACTTTTAACTCTCAATTACTAATTCATTACTGGATTTTTGCGAAATCGAAAGATGAAGAAACTTGTCGCAATTTCTCAATTTTTCATTCAACTGTTTAAAAAATAATTTCAAAAGCTCAATATTTGAAAGAAACGATTCAGATCGCGATGAAACTTTTCTCGTGTTCAAAAACGACGCACTTACTTCACTGACAAATTGCTGCATTTCGTACCTAGCTAGGAGCGATATTTGTTTGTACGGTAAATACGCAGGATGTTATAAAATAAATTTGATTTATATTTAATAAAGGTATTGCAGGATATTACTAAAGATAAATTAATTTCAGATATATTAGTTTCAGTCCGTGCAACGTAAATACAACGTAGCTTATTTTTAGCAAAAATAACACGTGGAAAGATACGAAAGATCTCTGAATAAATCGTTACGTCAAAAAGGGCGAACAATTATCTCGATTTTCCCGGTTAACAGCAAATAATGTATAATATATATATATATTGTGACTTTACATCGCTTTTATTTAAATTCGACTGCAATTTAGGTTACTAAATAATAGAAACAAATTGTTGATTACAAATTGAATATAAATTCATTGAATTCTTAATTAGTAATTTAACTGGGTAAAACGACTACTCTCGTATAAAATATTCGCCACTATTTCCAAACGTTACGAGACCGCGTTTCGCAAACAGGGCACGTCGAAGTACCCTTGCTAATTACCGTATCGCAACCGATATTAATTCTGACCTAATTACTTTAACATAAACAAATGCGTACGAACTGAAGCTCGATAAATAGTGTTCGAAACTGGTGAAGAAAATTGTGAGTTTCGACATAAAAAAAAAATATCAAGCGAGAAATGAAAATTTTTTAATTTGTACGTGCAACAAGGTATTTGTTAAACGTATTTTTTAATTTTTACCTGTCTTCTTACCTAAAAATTATAGCAACCGATACTTCCCTTCGTGCGAGGAATGTTCAATATCACAAGTATAACGTTTAATCGTAAAATTAAATTATAATTACATGACGTCAAAAGAAAGAATTATATGAAATTATACTTGATTACGAAAATCTAGAAATTACAACAATACCAAATACACGGCGATTATTAAACAAGATAAAATATAAACAAACTTCAAAACTATACGTGAGATCTTTCGCATCTCTGAAATCTATAATCGTACTTTATTTGTTACTACCGTTCATTCATCACCGTCGAACATTAGCTATGCATTACACGAGCAATCCGCTTATTCCAATTATTAGTTTCTACTTTGCCCGTGACGCATGCATCCTCGCTATTAGAGGAATTTACACTGACACAGAATTTTCGCAAAATACTCCTCTTAATTATCTTGTTCGTGCAAACGTGTGTTCCAACGTGTCTAAAGAGAGCGTGATGCCACTGCCAACAGCCCCACGTCTACGACACGTCTACGACACGTGCGTGCTGATAAATCGTACTAATAAATCTGCCGCCAGTGCCTTCCCTCAACTTTCCCTTCAATCCTCCTGCTGTTCTCGCTCTCTTCCGTCACGACAACGGAAGATTGTACAATTCTCTTTCTTTTTCGTCAATGAGCAAAGCAAAATACAATTTGAAGAGTCAATCGCATTCTACCTCCGTGGAGTAGCTTCAATTGATTCATCAAGGATGATATTACAAATATTAATTAATTAGATTTGACAAAGAGAACAACAAGTCCCAACAGTGAACTCATTATCCTTTCCTTTCCTTTCCTTTCCTTTCCTTTTTCCATGTTTCTTCTATTTTCTTACTCTTGTCTCCTTTTCGTTGCGTTAATAATTACGCAGCACGAAATCAAAAACAGTATTACATTGCACGTGTTAAAGAAAGATTCGTAATCGCGCATCTCGAGTTAATCTCGCACTGGTGTCTATGGATCAGGCCTAATTTTTCAAGGTATCCCGCCCATAATGGATACAAAACGTTTCACTCGAGCAAACCATCGAAGTATCTCGAAATATCACCAAACATAAACATCGAACGTAAACACTGTCGCCGAACAACACTCCTCGCATCGAATACGCAGTTGAGAATAAACAGAAGAAGAAACAATCGTATTCCAAAATTGCTCCGTCTTCTCGAGTTTTCCCCGTTTCGTCAAAATCTCGCTAAGAAACCGGCTCTCCCCCGAACAAAACTCTATACAGACGCTATCGTCTTCTTCACTCTTGCTCTTCCCATTCTGCTCCGATGCTACTCCAATAAAATACTTGCAGCCCTCAAACCTTCTCCATCGAACCTCTCTACAGAGAAGAAACGCTAATTCCTTCTCTTTGGCCAAAAGGGCAAAATAAAACGAAAGGAACGTTGGAGAAACAGTGACTTCCATTAGGATTGCGTTCGGAATTCATTTAGCACGCTGGGAAAAGACGGGTGTAGTCTTGTTTCGCGTTTGCCGAGTCGCGTAAATGGACAAACGACACCGGGTCGGATGCAAATGCGAACGCGAGGAGCCGTGCGCGGAATACTGCCGGTGCTTCTTCCCGTCTTGAGCAGCCGCGGATCCCTTTGAACGCCAGGGTGGAATGAAAACAAAGGCGGCAGGGACGAACGAGAGGCGAGGAAATATCGTTCGGAAAGGAAATATTTGGACTGGAACGCGTCTTCGCAGCGGTAACCTTGAAAACGCCGGGCTAAAGCGGAAGTCTGCAGCCGTCCGTCTACGGCTAGAATTTGACCGGAGGAACTCTTTTAAACGAAAAGCCACATGGCTCGTCCCGACAGACGCCATTTTGCGCGCACCGCTCCCGCAATCTATCTTGCACTATCGTCGGGTTACACCGTTTGAAATAGTAGACGCTTCTGAACCGATTTCGTGAACTTCCTCTGAGCAACTTCCGGTTCACTCGCTACCACCGTTTCGAGCCTTCTACAGACGCTGAATGCGAAATACGGTATTTATCCAGCGTAAATATGTTTGGAAAATGAGATTTGGTTTGCGATTAGGACTTTGGCTACGAGGCGGCTTAATTTCCGAATTTCATTACGCGATTAATGTTCAATTCTCTTTCGAGGAACGTAATTTTTTGACGAGTTGATTTATTTGCTCCCACTTAAAATATATATATTCTGTCACTTAATAACGCAATCTTCTTCCGACGTAACTTATTATTTTATTTTCGCAACCCTTGCATATCAAATATAAATATTTAAATCTAAACTATTTAGAAGTAATTCCCTACAATATTCACCGTAAATATTCTCTGTAGAAGCAATTGTCAAGTTTCGTGAGAATTAAACGTGAAAATTAATCGTGTACTTACGATTAAAGAGAAATCAAATCACTTGTGAAAGAAGCTGAAACCAATCTCATCGTTCTAAGCACGAAATCACATATTTAATTACTTCGTCTTCATGTGCCTTTTCATTTATAAAGTTTATTAATGTAACTTGTTGAAAACTCATGTTACGAAGAAATTGTTTTTGAAACAAGTAGAGACGGCTGGAAGTTTTACGAATAATGTAATTGTAACTGATTTACGAACTTATCGACGAATATGCATAGTATTTATATTGATATAATATATTTGAAGGACGTGATTTAATGCTTGAATATTGAGATAGAAATTTGCATTAAAATCGGTCGAAAGGTGTTAAGAAGGAGATCAACGAAAACGAAGAACACTTCAATTTGTAGTCAATTCACAAAGAAATGTATAACTCTATACAAATAATATAATAAAAATTTTACAATTTTAAAAATACTTTACCACCTAGTTTGCCAGTCTATTATCCAGTCAAAATTCTTCCGTCGTGCTCAATTTGGAAAGAAGAGAAGAAAAAATCAACTATGAAGCATCCTCGACACGATCAAGTTCCAAAAATCTCAACAGAGATTTGTTGGAGTTGCATTCCGGAAAAAAGCGTCGACAATTTTCTGAGAGTCGCCGAAATGCCGAACGAAAAAGGGAAAAGAAGAGAAAAAAGAACGGCTACGTCTACGCGAACAACGCGAGGTTTAAAAGGGTCGATGGTCCCGGCGAAAAGCTTTTTTATCCCCGACCAAAATCGAAACGACGAGGAAAAAAATCACGAAAGTGCATTCGGCCCGGAGGATAACGCCGCTTTCATCGTAACCTGATAAACGGCGCACTCGCTCCTAACCCGATCTTCAAAAACTAAAAGCAGAACGAACCACTCGACCGATGGTTGACAGAGACTGTACCACTTGAGAAACATTCGTTTCCATTAACGTGTCCCGGCGCATCACCGTGTCACCCCAAAGACGACAGTTTTCATATTTTCAGGCACTAAAACATAAACGCGTGCATCGTCGCGAATTCTCGTCCCGTTTCACGTGAAAATCGCTAGATCAGCCTTTTCGCGTCTAAATTTGAATAGATTTGAATAAATTTGGCCAATCTGATCCTTTTTTCGTAAGTCTTTCTTCGCATCATAATTTAATTTCAACAATATTAGTGACTCGATAAGTTGCAAGTAAGATAGATAAACGTTTTTGTAAATGTTACGATTTTCCAGGAGTAGAATTGGAGCGGAAGTGAATAGCGTTGAGTGATTTACTTCTTTAAATTAAAAAATCTCCATAAGAAATAATTGCCTGACGATAACGCGTAATTCGAAAAATTTCATTAATAAATCATTGGGCCATTTTGCGCAAGAAAACCTTCGATCGAACTGTCCTGTCGAACGTAATATCGATGCGATATCGGTTGCTGAATCCATACCTAAGCCAGCCACTTCTGGTTCTTTTTACAACGAGCTCTTGCCATGTTCCGCGAAAGTAACGCTTTCAATAACCTGTCGATTTTATCGTTTTAATTTTACCGCCCGACAACTTAGTCGATGACCTATGCTCGTAACGATGTCAACGCGCGAACATCCTTTAACACTCGAGCAACTTCCAATTTTCCATCGGAATTTTCCATCTAAATTTACAACAGAGTAGTTTTTGCGATAACCTCTAAACGGTTACTCGCAAAATACACGACTGCATATCTTTCATTTGAAATTTCTTGTTAAAAGAGTTGTACGTTACTTATCGACGGCTCTTAACTGTGCCACGACCGTCTCGTTCAGTGACATTTTCGGTTCGATAAAAAAGAAACGCCGGTGCGTATCTGCAAAAGTACGAATTACTATTTGACGCACACGCATACATACCTTATTTGCAGGATCGACAAACAGTCACTCCATGATCTGCCCAATAGCGACGAAAACCGGCCTTAAGGATTCCCCCTTCCTCTCGTCCAGTGATGGAGAAAGCACAAGCACTAAAAACCGGCGGTACGAACGACGCGGACAAAGTCAAACGTCACTGCGATTTCGTACCGAGAGAACATGAACATACGGCTTGACGTCCGCGCGTGCACTGACTTCTGTTCGGTCGCGCCAGGCCGCAGTCCATCCACCTTGGACGAGTGTAGACTCGTCGCACGGTTGCCATGACGATGGGTCAACAGCACGCGTTGCGCGCGCAACGAGGACAGTTTCACGCGGCGCTGTACGCTCGCGACAAGGACCGACGCGTCGTTTCATCCTATGCGTATCGTGCTTAAGCCCAAAATTGTAACACGCGCGCGTGGCAAATTAATAACGATTCCGTTAAACCGCGGTATACGCGAGATCGTGTCCGAAGCGCACCGTCGCCGTACAAGTAGCGATCGGAGACAATCGACGCGCGCGAACAAATGTGAAACGCGATATCTGGAACACGGGAATTAATAACAAGTAGCGAAGCACGTACGTGCTACGTCATTCGAACGACTATACGGAAAAGCGACACACACGATCGATGATTATATTAACGCGTTGGATATCGATTTCGCGGTGAACTTTCATCGTAACGAGGAACAGTCTCTCGATAGAACAGTCAAAACACGATGAAAAAATCTCGCGCAATGATCGACAATTAATAGTTAATATCAAGAGTGACAGTTGACGAATGTCGAGCGTCAATAGGACGCGTATGACAGAATGGTAATATTGACCGAAACATGATCGAAATCGAACGTTTTAGACAGGCATTTGTGATATTGGCGCGAAGAATGCTTGGATTTTGAAACACTCGCGATAAATATTCGACAATGTTCCAACTGTTTCTTGAAAACACTTTCTTGGCAACGAGAAAATTCGTCACACTCGTCAAGGGAACGAACGTCTTGCACTATTGCAAAGGAACGATCAAATCGACCAATTAGAGGACACAAACGCAATCGACCAATCACAGATCACGTTAATGATGACGTACCAGCTATTTTCATATTTTCGATGTCTCCTATTGGTCAGTTTGAATATTGATCGTACGCAGTCGTGAAAAATATCGAAGCAGTTGAAAATTCGTTACCAGATCGCATTGATCGATGTTGTTGTTCGTGAGCTCTTAAAAAGTCATAATATGCTAGAATAAATAGAGGTTACGCGTTGCGTGCGAACGTCGTGTTTATATTTCAATCGTAACTCGTGAGTGCCGAAAATAACTGTGTATACAGCGCGGTCGGTGTCGCGAGTGTGTGTAACAGAAATGGAGGGATCTAATCGTTCCCTCGCGGTTTGCCTCGACAATTTCCGAACAGAGTGACATGATTACCGTACACGTGTAAAGAGTTAATAACGATCGTGGTGAAAAGGAGCCCTCGAACCCTGGTAGGATCAAGTCGAACAAGCTGATGCTGCAAGAAACGTATACGTACGGTTTCCAGCGAACGCGACTGGTTTTCTGTAATCAGCGTGTTCTGACGACGACTCCCTAACCTCCTATTCGCATACGCCGTCAAGTTCGCAAGTAACGCAAATACGTGGAGGGATGAATTATAAGGTAAGAGGCAGAGTTGCCACGTTAGAAATTTAACCTTAATACGAATGAGATTTCTCACCACGCCGCTGTGAAATGACTTTCTGTGTTGCATGCCTCGCTTTTTCCTTTCTCGAACTTAATCTAAAAGAAATACTCTGTGACTCGAAAGTACTTTGGTTAAAAGTGGGCGGATTTTTCTAAATTAGTTTACAAACTTTATCTCACTGGAAGCTTGTATATTCAACAATGTTGACACTTTACCGACCGATAGCCTATTAATTGGCTGCTACTTACCACTACCAGTCGGTAAAGTATTGAGAAATTACTTTTGTTTCTGTTGCATTCGTTTTTCAAATTTTTAAACTAAAAGTCGGAAAATATCTTCCTAAATTTTCATCTTCATTTTACATTTGTAAATGATTTGCGTTAAATACCGATGATTAACGACAAAGCGTTTCGTTCGTGTGTACATGTACATACACATAGAACAACGCAAAAGCCATTTTGAGCATCGCAATTAACCGATGATGAAGTAACTTCACCCATGGACATACACATTTATATTTATTATCCCCTTGAGAGGGATTAAGGTTCCATGCAAGGTTCCATGCAAGGTTCCGTGCTATGTCTGCTCTTTATATTGACCCTTCCTCGTCTGAAGTTAACATTTCTACGAGCACATGGTATCTTCCAGGTGCACATGGGCCCGAGATATTATATTAATTAAATCTTGTTATTAGTATTTATGGACACGATCCATGGCTGGGTATAAAGTTAAATTTCCTGCTGATCAAATGTTACAAAAATTTTGAAAACGTTACAGAAATGTTACAGATGGCTTTAGTTAAAATTTAGTTAAAAAAAAAAGGTTCCTTTCGAAACCGAAATATTTGGTTTGTTTAAGATGCAAGCATTACATGCTTCTTTTCGTTTCTAATATACGTTAAATATTTTTAAGCGTAGCATGTATTAACGTTAATATTAATTAACGGCGAGCTCAAATACACGAGCTTTGATATTTATTAGACCTGAATGTGCATTAACGTTAATGCATGTAATCGCAGTGCAGCTGACGCGTCACAGGTGCTTTGACAATATTTGAAATTCCCGCCTCTTTTATCATTACGTCGTAAATTACACGTTCTTCGAGACAACCATTAACAACATTCCCAGACATCGTGCATTCTCATTCAACGTTTAAATCGGTATTCCATCTTGATTAACCCTAAAATATACGATTAATTTAGATTCTCGCTGTAACAAAACATCGAAAAAGAGAACGAAATACCCTGAAATTTAGCAGGCCGACACAAGTATAATCGAATACGGGGCGAACAATGGGTTGGAGAGGGCGCAAAGAGCGCATATTTTACGAGCCTGTCGAAAAATGCACTCGGACCACGGTGCATCATGGACGACGAGAAAAGTGGCCGAAGCATTTTACTGATTTTCACGGGCTACATAGTGCTCGCATGTCGTTACGTAGCACCGATTCCAGAATTTTTTTTTCCCACCTTTTCTTCTCTGTTTTTTTTTCTCTCTCCCTCTCTCTCTCTCTCTCTCTCTCGTTTCGTCCGTTCAAAACGCGAGCATCTATACATACCAGTATACGCAAACGCGAGATTGTGTCACACAGGTGCAAAGAAATGGTAAATTTGAAGCACGCGTAGCCAGACACCAGTCAATGAATATCTCGAGCCATAGAGGAGGAGGGGTGGGGCTTGAAAAGTATTCCAGTAAAAGGAAGAATTATTTTTAATCGTTTAGCAACGTGTAATCCGTTTCGCTGCGTAAAATTCGCCGCTATTAACGATTACGCGGCTCAGGAATTATACGGCGGCTACGTATCACCGGGCATTAAGTTTTAATTGCGCCGTTGAATCGCGAATTTTCCCCCGACTTGGTCGCGCTCGTTCGTTCGTTCGTTCGAAATTCAAAGAAAAATCGTAAAAAGAAAGCGGCACGGAGGGGCGATGCTGCAGACTCGTCGTCAGAGGGGAAGGGAAGGGAAGTGGTTGGAGGAAGACAAAGAGGAGGGAATAAAAAGAGTAACCGGGATAGGAAAGCTCATAGGTAGCTGGCGAGGGAAATTTACATTTTTAAATTGCATTTATTGCTAGTCCCGGGATATACCGGCGGGTCGGAGTGCTTCGAGAGCGCTTACCGTGAATTAAAGCTGACTGATTCATCGATGGCTCACCGCTCTTTTGAATAAACTACGTTTTACGTGCTGGCCGAGCTTTGCATTCGGATTTACCTGTTATCCGTTTAATTGATTATTTCCACGGGAGTTTTTGTAATGGAATTCCGTGTACCAAGATGATCACTTGGGATGATGCGATTCGCGAGAAATTAAAGTACCGTCGCTACATTTTGATCCCTGTTGGACGTTTAATTATAAACTTGGAATGGGATCGGTGGATCCCAGTTTCTGACTTGCCTCGAGCAATTTTTCTTCAATTTTTATGTCACATCGTATATTAACTTTATCGGGTTAGGAAAGGGATTTAGTGGATGCTGGAAGGACATATGGATTTTGGGTCGTGAGAAAGAAAGAGAGAATTGCGTCTCGGAGTCACTGCCTAGACTCATCAGCGAGGCTGATGGCAGCGACCCCAGACGCTTGTTGCAACTACCAGCTAGGCTGGACGGTCCCATCCATCCTAGCGGTGTTGCCGCACTTTGCTTTGTTTAAACGTCGGAGATCGGCAGGACCTCGACGCTAGGCGCGCAGCCACTTGCGGCTTGCGCTAGTCAGTGTTCGAAACTCGTAGTTGAGGAATCCTAGGCCGCTACACAATTTCATCGGGCACGATTATCGATGTTTTGTTTTTCTCGTGTCACTTTTAAACGACGATTAATTAGTTTTGCTCTTTATCGCGCAAGACGAATGAAAAAATATTAATCAAAAGTGTTTGTCAAGACTTTTCTATAGGTTTTCTACGTTATTAATGTATATATTATAAGAGACTCGTAGTAAAAGATATCTATGTAGATATGAAGCAAAGAAAAGTTATTCAGAATTACCGTGCAACATTCAAAGAGTGCATAATATACAGTTACATTTGCATACATATTGAATAAATAGAAAACACTTCCCTTCCAAATTACTTTTACGCGCCAGCCATAGAACCGAAGAAGAAGTTCTTTCATGTTGCGTTTTTCCAAAATGCCTTTTCACTCGTAATTCGCGATATTTCGCCATTCCACGGGTATTAAAGTAACCGCAGATGACTCTAATATGCTCTCCTTTCGTTTCCTCGCCAAGGAGGCTGGATTTCGCGCGGATAATATCTGGGAAAGGTCGAAGGTGTAGCAGAGGCGTATGCAAATGACGTGCGAAGCAGTACATAAAAGCCGGCTCGGAATGGGTTTTGTGTTACTTTTGTCATACTCGTATTTCGATAAACCAGCCACCTCGCGCGAACGTGCTTCCGTTGCGCGCAAATATGTGTTTCCATAGCTCGCGATACGTTTTCTCTCCTGATTTAACTGGATTTATAAGCCCTCGTTCCCTCGTATATCACATTGATACACGGTAGGAAAGTGTGCTTATATATATATATATATATATATATATAACACATATATATATATAAGCACACTTTCGCAAAAATAGAAAAGAACCGCGGTCCGCCCGGAAATATTTATTATTATTTCGAAATAATTTATCGCGTGTCGCCGTACAACGCCGTTCGTCATTATTTCTGAAACCGAGCGCGATACACACTCGCCGGATGATACACTCCGTGCCAGGATGAAATTAAATTTCCCGTTAATTGTTATCAATAATGAAAATGATATAAACGATTACGTAATCGCGCGCGACGCGATATTAAATTCGCGTAAATATTACAATCGCCAATCGTTTTTCCCGAATTTTACACTCGATGAATTACGAATTACTTAATATCTCCGCAGACCGTCGATTATTGGCTAGATCGGTGAATATTTTTCGCTGCCGGAAATATTCCAATATTTGTAGATATCTCTTCCGAATGTGCGTGTTTTGTGCGAAATATTTTAAAAATTTCATTAGCTGCGTTCTGACGTTCGATCGACGTGATTTTATTAGCTTGGAACAAATCTGACAATACGTGCGGAGATTACAACTATTTCCCAGATATTAATTAAAGCAGAAATTATAGCAATCAAAGGAAGGAGAAGTCGCGATTGATATCTCGATTTGAACCTCGGTTTGATTTTGATCAAGAATGTTCCGAATCAAAATTCCGAATAATCGAAATTCTTTTGGTCACTGGTAATTTTCGCGTAAACGTGGTAAAAATTTTTTTATGATATCCGAAACATCTAGCTGGGATTTTTCATTCGACGATCTGCAATTCAACCTCTGGAAACGAGTCTCGAATTAATTACGTCCCTCACGGGAGGGAGAGGTATATCACACGTGTTTACACCGTGCCTCTTATTAATTTCAACCGCCGCGTGTAATCCAGTCGCGAATTCTGTTTCGCATTATTCTTCCACGCCGCGAGCGTGTTTTTAAAACATTCCACCTTGCCCGCTCGGCAAGGGCACCTCTCTCGCAGGGCAGAAAAATACTTAGCAGCGCAAAACAAAAACGAGCAAACGGCGAAAAGAAAAATATTCACGGACAATTCCCTCGTTTACCGCGCTTGTTACTTCTTGCCGTTTCTTTCCCCCCTCGCCGCCGTGTAAGTCGTACAACTCCATCGCGAAATTAATTATCGCAATACCATTAGCGGTGTTTGCGTCGCGACGAAAATAAAATTGGACGTTCTCGTTAGTTAGAACGCTGGTTAGAGTTTTTCTCGCAAATTGGAAAATTGGAAAGGGAGGATTTCTTAATTAAACAACGCACGGACGTGTTACACAGACGCGGAGATCTTAATCTCGATCGTTGCGTCAACTTTGAGCCACCTTTCTACTCGCCAATCGAATCAAACGCGTCTAATTTCTCTGGCAAATTCTATTGCAAACACAGTTTCCAACCCGCCCTTCCATCATTCCCCCTGCAACGCCGAGTAAAAGCACCACTACAGTTGCCGAAGGCGAACGAGGCAATCTCTAGAGTAAAGAAGATTTCCCTAGAAATAAAGTTCTCGATAACTTAGCGAGCGCGGCACTATCGACAGTTGACGCAAATCCGCTCGACAGACGGAAGCTTCCTCGCGCGTATACACGTCGAATCGACGCTTCGTTCGACGCCCTCACGTCGTTGTAACCATTAACGAGACACGCCGCGACTTGACGTGCTCGTCCCCTGACGATCGGTCTCCCTTTCATCGGTTCCCAACAACCACCCACCCTCGCTCGCTCGCTCGCTCGCGTCACGTTTGCCAGATGAATCATAATTTACGCGTCGTCGTTCGCGAGGATAGTTACTCTCACCCCTTCTTCCGCTTCCTTTCCACTTCTCCCTCCCCCCTCTCTCTCTATATATATATATATATATCTCTCTCTCTCTGCTCCCCACACGAATCGATCGACAAAGGATTTGTTGCGGCGCAATTTCGTAAAAACGATCCATCTGATCCCTGCGAAAATGCGATCCGCTTGATGGATCGTCGCTTTTTCGACGCCCAACCTCCTTCCTCCACGCATCGATCCACGGTTCTCCTCCCGCTTTCTTTCTCTCCGACTTTCTGTTGCGACGACCGTGCGATTAGACCGATGCTAAGGAATAGATTCCGCGACTGCTGCGTTGCAGGGGGGCCGAGATTAAATTATTGGACAGAGTTACTCTCCTCTGAGTTAGCCACTTTTGTCGGTCGATTGAGGTTGATCGATCGAAACGTAACGAAATTAGAGAAAGTCGAGTGATTTTTGACGGTGGTTCGGACAAAGGCGAGATCCAAATTTATGCACGAAGTAAATTTTTACTGATATTCTGGTCATCTGTCGTTTCTTTTATGGTGGCAAAGAACGACGCAGTCACGATTGATTTTTATTACGATTTTTTACACTTTTCTTTTCCTTCGTACAAAAGCCACGGACCATTCTTGATTACTTTGTAAAGTGAGACAGTGACGAGCGTGTATAATGAATTATAACAAATGTTACATATAACGAAAGAATTTCTTTGCTTTCTTAATGTCAGACCAATCGTGTAAATCGTATAAATCATCCATGATGTATAATTGATCTGCCACAAATCTGTCACGTGTCCCCCATCGTCATACTTGCACGAAACTCGCTCGCTCGGATGATCCCCGATATTAAGACGGCAGGCAACACAGCAGAAAGCTCGAAAAACCAGTTCGTATCGGTAAGGAAGGCACGTCGCGAATTTCCTCGTGGATTTCTTCGGCAATCGGGGGCGGAGGATTTCCTCCTGGCAAAGACAGAGGCAAGTCGCTAGACAAATCACGACCGAGACATCTGCATCTTTCACCCGTCTCTCCATCGGCCGAAAATCGATTCTTGCGATGCCAGCGTGTAACCCAGCACGGGAAATACGCATACACGTGTTCGCCCGGATGCGAAAGTTTCATCCCTGCCTCGTCCGAGTAACGCGTAATTTTATTTGCAACTTTAATATCGCGCGTGTCGCGCCGCGATCCTCTGGAATCGGTGTCGGAGCCACCGGGTCAACCAGGCTCGCGATGTAAACGCGAAAATTTTCGCATCGCTGTCGCGTTAGGTATCAATCAGCGCCGTGTTTGCGCCGCGTGATCTCTCTCTCTCCAGCCCCCGTGGATTATTGCACGGCCGTGTAATTTTATTCCCCATCCGGCGAGATCGAATCGTTAAAATTAATGGCGCGGCGGGGATTTGCGCGAGTTTTCAAACGAGAAATCGGCTCCGCGCGTAGAGTACGTGGAAATTCAACGATTCATTTTTTTTCTCCCCCCCCCCCCTCTCTCTCTCTCTCTCTCTTTTTTAATCCACGTCGCTTCGTCAATTTGTATCATGGCTCGTCGAGCCGATCGATTTTTCCGATGTTATTAACCCTCCGATTGGCAGATCGTCGACGACGATGCTCCGGATTGTTTCTAACTCGCGTGTTCTCTGGCTTGGGCTACGCTTCTGCCAACATTTTGTCGAGTTACGTGTCGCTGTTATCGCGTTTTCGTTGTAATTCAGCTTCGTGAAAGCCGTGGAAATTACGAGAGAAGGAGGAACATCACGCGAAATATTGCGTTTTATCTTGTTACTTTATTACGAGCAAATTGTTTAGGATTCTCCGTTGTTAACGCTTTACTTCTTTACGAGCACCATTTTTCTTAGATATTCCCACATTTTGTACGTCATACAAGTACAATATATTCATCATTTATAATACCGATGACACGACATTTAGAATTATACGTGAAATAGTAACTTTTAACTTCTTGTTCTTTAAACGAATTTCCCGTAAATAAATTATCAACGTAATATTTTTGAGATATCACGGCGTTCTTTCGTTTATTTAATTCGTGTCAGAAACGATATCCGTAGTCACCGTGGGATTAACTGGAAATGACTTGTAACGCACGTCCACGGTTTTGATAAATGGAACGTTGAGAAGCAAAGGAGAGATTGTCTCCTGCGCCATGAAAAATGCCCGCGGGGTTTTAGAATATTCGATGGAAGGACAGGTGGCATTGTGTTATTGAAAATTCGATGGGAAATCGGGGACAACTTTTTCTATCCATTTCCCTTATCTGCCTAAGGAAATCAAGATTTATGGTTTTGTATCGGGTGACTCGGTAGGTGTGGAGCCATTAGCCCTCACGGAGTCGATATTTTCTTTGTCAAGTTGGGGGGGGGGGCGGCGGCGGCAAATTCTCCCGTTGAAATGAAAATGAATCGATGTATCTTCACAATTTTCCACGCTGTTAGATTGCGTCGTAAATTCCACGCTGAAAATATAAAGACCGCAGAGTCATAAAATACGTAATATCTTCGACCACGTGTGCTCTTGCACACATGACATGTGTGTAAGAACTCAAACAGAAGATCGTAATATGGATCACGCCGGAGTTCCTCGAAGATCAGTCGACTGGAAGTTATTCGAAGATCGTCTCGATTAAACCGGTGTACGATCAATATTGAATTAAATTACACGTTCACCTCGAAAATCAAGAATCTCCTTCTTTCTCAGAATCGATCTATTTATTTATATCGTACACTGATTCTGATTTTATTTGCAGGGAGGGGGGGTATTTTATTACTCTAGTAAATCTGTCTTATTTAACAATTCAGGAAAAATTGCTTCATTAATTATTCTCTACAAATTCAAATTCCTTCTTTCTCCTCAGAAAAAATCTTTTATTCCAGGATTTCTCTCTACGTGACACGTCGAGTCGTCGCGATTATATCGATATACGCCTCTTCAGCTCGTTATTGGAAATTTAAACAAATTTCCAATTTCTCACTCCTGTAAACGCCGCTTTTAATCGTTGAATTTTGAACGATTTTGCGATGCATGCTCGATCGTGCGAAATTGCCAATCATTTCTAACAATTCTCAGAAATTTGCGTGACGAGCATTCGAGCATCGCAACGAAACTCTCTCTCTCTCTCGCTGGAATACAAGAGGGAGGGTGAAAACGGTGAAGAGACGACGCTGGGAAGACAAAAAGGCACGACACGAGACGCGCAAGGGAAAGGACGAATAGAGTATAGGAGGCGGCGTCGCGCTATTTAATCACGCGCACATTATGCAAGATTAGACGCGTCTCGAAAATTAATATCCAAGCGGAGCCAACGCCCCTAGTTAATGCCCGGTGATACCCCTATCTCGTATAAACAGCCGCGAAGAACTCGCAGAATCTCGGCTTCAGCCTAGCCGTGCATTTCCATCGAACAGCCCAACTCTGAATTCTGAAGCCTAGCCTGCGTGTCGCGATATTTCTCCCGGTTCTTCCAGTTTCGTATCGGACAGGGAGATAAATTATCGTTGGAGCAGCTGTGATTCTGGCTAGACTTTGCGCAAAAACTGTTTTTCACGTCGTTTTCATGGTAGTTCACTTCTCAAGATCTAACGAATGTGAAAGACACGCTGGATAGTTGGTACATTGACTAGTTGGTTATATCTTTTTCGCTGAATTAATTTATTTACACGCGACGCATTCAACTCAAACACGAATTAAGAAGCAACTGAATGACACTCAAGATCAGTAGACAAGCTCGGTAGACTTGGGTCACGTGACCCAAATCAACCAATCGCTAATTTTCGTTGCATCAGCGTTGCACCTGAAGGGGCCAGATTTTCCGGGTTACCCCTGCTAAAATCACTTTCAGTGATAATATATACTGAACAATTACTATCTATACGCACTGATTATCGATCATATCTTTAATATGTAATATAACGTACCTATGTATTACGTGCAATGAAAATATTCGTAACATTTACCACAGAAGAATCGAATGTGTATATTCGACACAAATTGATAAAACGAGTTGTACAAAGTTGTATATCGAAATTTCAATAATACATTCATTTAATCTGATTTAAAAATAGAACCAGAAGAAGAAATAAAGTTCACTTTGTTTTTGCAGAAATGACATAGATATATCGCTCGTGTTCAAACGCTTGTTCTTCCGAGGATCGTTCGATCGAGGATTGTTAGGCTGAATAGAGGAGATTAATTGAGAGGGTGGATAAGGAGCAGCGATGTTGAGCGATGGTTGATGTTAGATTCTGGAATGCATTTGTCTGGGGGTGTATTCGGTGTTGGTGCTGAATGAAGAGAATTGAATGCACTTGCACGATGTAAATGACGACGTGAATGCTGTTTCTGTTTTGCAGAAAACTGTTGTTTGAAAAAATACATTCGCTGTCTATTTTACCGTTCGTTTATTATAATTCGTATCGTTGCAGTTCTCACAATTATACATCATGGGTTTTTTTAAAGACGTAAAATTAAGCTTCGATCGTAAGGTTAGTTTCCTATCGTAAGGGCGATTTAAGGAAAATTGAAGGTAACTGTTCCGATTTCAATTTCTAAAGAATTCGAACGATGTCACGGTTAACTACACGATTGGTATAACTGCACGAAATTAAATATTTGTTACGCACAACTGTTACGAGATGTATTAATTACGAGGGAAGACTTTTTCAGGGCAGCCCGCGATTAATTAGTCGAGGATCTGCGAATTAAAAACGAAAGTTGCCCGGGCAACTTAAAATGCTCGAATAAAGTAGGAGAAGATCCCGCGAGTTTCGAGTTTAAAGAAAGATGCTGCTACGAATTTTCAGGGATCTCTTAATGAGACTCCTGATAATACACAAGACTCCGAGATCCCCTTGTAATTCTTCCAACTTTTCTTCGAGTTTATCTGTTTCCACGAACGAGCCATTTGTTACTCCTAGATATCGTCGTTCGTACGGACGGTTCCTAAGTTAATGTACCAAGAGAAATGTGCATTGCGAGAGAAAGAAATTGGTTCTATCTTATCTTCGATCCTGTTGTTACGTCGTCTGTCTGGATATTTGACAAACGTCAAACAATTTTTCTCCCTTTATTTTTCTGACCAAATCTATCGTGGTCTCGAAAGTTGGAAAATTCAAACGTAAATCCGCCAAATTTTCGAACATTCAAAGTTCAACGAAACGGCGAGAAAAAATTACATCATAAACAAGCAAGTTTCAAGAGGTTGTTCTAAAGAGAAAATTTCAACCTTCAAGACTGCGATAGTCGCGAAAATAATGCTTTTCCAACAAATTTTAGACGTCTGAATTTTCATAATTTTTCAAGAATGAAAATATCATCCTCACCTCCTTTGTAAAATTCTCACAATTTCTCATCGATTATTGTACTCTGCTCTACACTCTGCAGTGTCGAGCAAAATTGTCAAAGTTTCGGACGTTCTTCCGAATCCTCATTTTTCTTCGCCGCCAATCTTTCCGTTTAATTAACTGCGGAGAAAAGCAACGCGGTAACGCGATACACGCGGTCATCGCGAGGCGCGTACGCACACTTGCAAACGTATCAAACCACGCGTCAATAAAGTTTCGTTTTACACGATAGAGTGGCCTGCCATAAAGCTAGGTTTTCACTGGCTCTCGCGTTTCGCATCTCCTACCTTCGACGCGCTCGCGCCTATGCGTCAATGTCGATCGCGAAACCTTGGAATGATCCCGTTCGTTCGTTCGTTCGTTCGTTCGTTATCATCCGGCAACGACATTCCAGATCCCCATCTGTTTTAATTACAAACCAACTCTACCAACGCTCGAATTTTATCAAATTTCCCTCGCTCGCTCTGAGCTTCGTCTGAGTTTGTCGAATTCCTCGCGACTGTCGAAAGTTCAGAAATATTAAAATACACGATCCGAACGATCGAAGAGAGACATTTGTTTCAAAATCAACACTGGATTCAATCAGAAACAATTCTAAATTTTCGCTTGCCAAGTTGTGCGAAGAGTGATCGACTGAGATTCGACCTGTTCAGTTCGAAGATTTTAATTGAAGAGAAGAAAACAGCTTCGCCTCTCTGCTCGGTACGTTTCGCTTCTTGCTCGATGGCTTGTGACTAATGCGGACGCTGTTAGCGAACAGGCAAGTCTGGAATGGAACTAACAGCCTCGTAGTTTCGACAACTGTACAACGCCGCATAAGATCTTTGGCGAAATAAAAATGACGAAATTATGGGACAAGTACTTATTCCTCCGTGTAATTAACTTTTTGTCGTTTCGGGGGTTTCTGCGTTCAACTTGGCCCGTTTGCTTCTTGCTTGTGTCGCTCTTCGGAACGTCGCGTACCGCATTCGCGATTCGTCTTCAACGAACGAAAATCGGACGTGTCTGAGATCTGTGTATATATATGTGTGTGTGTGTGCACAACGAGATTTCCATAGAAAAGAAAAGAAAAGAAAGTGGCTCGTAATTCTCCGAGACAAACGGGCGACAGGAATTAATTGGAAAGGCCATTTGGCCTTGGTTGATCGCGGGAATTGGAGTACATTTGCGTATGGATTTCTGGCTGGAGATTCGCTCCCTGGAGCACCGAACGCGGGCACGAAACAGAGTAATCGGGGATGAAACTGAGTAAGAGGGAATCTGGGAAGGTCGGTTATCAGCTTCTCGCTGGAGATTTCTTGCAAACGGTTTCGTTCCTTGGTTACTTGGTTTAATTTTCCACCACCGATATTCGGATGCTCGGCCCCCCGGCTTTAACGCCCGCCTTAATGTGTTTCACTCATTACTGCTCGCCGTTCAACGTTGGATTAAAACCAAGGCTGAATGGCTTTGTAGCCGTTTCCAACCGAGCCGGAGACCTAATTCTAATATTCAATATTTTTCTCGTTCTCGTAATCTTCCGTTCGGATTAATTGCTCGATGAGAAAACGTACTTGGAGCGTGTAGAATATAAATTGGAAAGCGTACAGGGTTCGTTGGAAAGAAAAATTTGTTCCGTAGTTGCCGCAAGTGAATTCTACACCTTCGATTTGATGGAAATGTGCGTTTCAAGGTCAAAATTTTTTGCGTTTTTTGCGTTGTATTTTACTCACTGTGAATTTTCCAAGGAATCGCAAACAGGTCGCAAATAACAGTGGGAAAAAAGTTCTTTGATCATTTAACACTGTGAAAGCGTGCCAACAGCGACTTTGTGGTTCTGGACGTGTAGATGTACGTGTAGATCTACTCTGCATACGTACATATTTGATGAGATTGAAATATTTTGACGCGAGTACTGCAATATAGCGATTGATGTAATTCTAACAAGAAAATTAGTTCAGGCGGGACATAAATAAAATGCTTTCTAACGTAAAGTGGAACGAGATAAATAAATAAGATGAGTACGACGTGGTATGAAGAATATTTGATACAAAGAAAAGATAAACAACTGGAGAGATCTGGTGGAAGTGAATGGCAAAGTTAAAGGGAAAAATTGCAGAGAATGGGAAAAGAGAAGAGAAGATTAGAAAGGATGGTTGCTCTGCAACAACATTATACTTAATCACCAGGAACAAAGAAAGGAACGAAGGAGACGCAGGTGCATCTAGGAAAATGGATAAGCAGAAAGTATCTTCCAGATAACATCGTGCTAAAACAGTGGTAACTCGATTTAAACAAACCGTACTCGATATTAGACGGCACTCCGAATGAAACACGCCAACTCCGAGGTACTAGGATACACACTTGCAAACGAGATGCGACCGAAAGGCGAGAAAGTCTGTTCGAAGACAAAGAGAAAGAAACGTCGGAGAGAAAATGGGAGACAAAACGTCAGTAAAAAGTTACGAACGAAGCTGAACGTTAAAGGGTACTCTTGGTTCCCTCGTTTAAGAAGAAGGAGAGGAGGAGGAGGAGGAGGAGGAGGAATCTTCCGCCAGCCAGCGGACGAAAAATTGCGCGAATTTAACAAAACGGCCGGCTTTCTTCGAGGAAATAATTACCGAAACAAAGCCCTCAGTTCTCAACTGAGAGCTGCCCTGCTTGAACGCGTTCTCCTTTTTTCTCCTTTTTTCTTTTTAATTTTTAGTCCGAGCTTCGTTGAATTCGGCTGGCGACTTTTCGATCGACCGGGTCAACGGCTCCGACTGATTGACTGACTAGCCAGAAGAGTTTTTCGATTGGAAATCATTCGGAAGGGCGGAAAAGAGGGAAAGAGAGAGAGAGGGAGAAAAGAGAGAGGAAATCTCGTTGCAGCCTTTCGTTCGAAAAGCTGTCGTTCGTACGACGAAACTACCAATTTCACGCGTTCCACGCCGACGGTGCTCCACTCTTGTCGGCGTTCTAACGAGAGAACAACCGCCGAACGATCGGTGGACGAATCCGTTGCCACCAATTTCCTTACCACGTTCTGTTAATGCTCGTAGAGGCACGTTGAGTGTCTCTCGTTTTGAAGCTCGAGTATTGAGGTTCAGCTGGATTTACGAGTTCCCCGAGCGATGATACCGGTGATGTCTTTTTAAGGATCTTTTTACGATTTTTTACGATTCACTTGGTTGAGGAGAATGTAAATATATCGTACAGTTGCTCGCGGAAGCGTTTGAATGTTTGTAGAAACTTCTTTACGAATATGTTTAATGATGAAATTTAGCTGTCACGAGTGTATTGGTGGAGTTTGAAACAGTTTGAAGCTTGAAAATTGAATATATAGAAATTAATAAAAATATTGAATGCAAGTATATAAATTACTTTGTAGATAGCACGAAGGTACTTAGAAAATCCCAATTGTACGTTTAAGATGGCTATTCAGATTTTTTTCTATATCGATTTTTTATTAAATTTTGTTTTGTATTAAATGTGCGTACATTTTCAGATTGGTGTTTGTCGAATTCCAAAATATTTTATGTAAATACAAACTCCATTCGTGAGATGTACAAATCTGAATGTTTTGATACGTAATTCATAAACTATGATAAAAAAAATGTCGAAACATTTCAAAATTACTACAATCTTGTGTCATGAAACTAATCTTATATTCACTAAAGTATCTCATGTAAAATGTTAAACGTTTTATACAATTGTCTGTTGCGCTAATATCTCTCGTTCAACCCTGTTACATTTTTTTTTTTTTTTTTTTCAAAACTCGTCACACAGGCATAGAACAACGCAAATATAGAGCAGGAATGAATTCGAATTTCAGTGACATACATTCCAATTATAAACACAATCTTCTATTCAACTGGGCCTGAGCAAACATTCATTTGAAATGTCATCAGAGTTTCTTTGGTTGGTCCACACGTTGATAATTAAATCGTATCATTTCGCCGGGGACAGCGTTCCCGGCGAAACGTTATTTGATAATATCTCATAAATCCACGATCCTCTCTCGCGGAGGAAAAGCGGTTAAAGAAAGTTTGGTCGAAAATCGTGGAATTTCCTTTGGGACGGGGGTCAGCGCGTCGTCTGGCCGCGAAACACCGGGAATGAAAGTCGCAATGAAAATAGAAACTGCTTCGGGCGCTCGTATATCGGTGATAAATTCTTCAACAGTCGTCACCGTCTCCACGTTAATTTCCTTTTAAACAACGTCGTCGTCGTCGTCGTGTAATCCCGAAAAGGTCGACCTATGATTCAAAAAACCGATTGTCAATGTTAATCAAGCTGTCACGATTATTCACGAACAAATTCATTTCACCGATCTTCACCTGTGTTATTACTGAAAGTGATTTTAGCGGGCCTCTTCAGGTGCAACGCTATCAGTGCAACGAAAATTAGCGATTGGTTGATTTGGGTCACGTGATTCACGAGGGGGCGTGGCGTAGACCTCGATTTCGACCTAATAGTGACGAAATAGAGGTGGAACGAGAAAAAGTGAGAGACACAGATCGGGAGACAAAGTATAGAGCATGATTTAGAAGGTGGGGACGACGATGGTCAGAATGGCCAAGGGACGAACAGGGGGAACGATTACACAGGTGGATGAAAACGGTCGGCGCTGCGTGCACCCCCCGAGCTCCGGGTTAGTCACATATTTGCCGACGTACGAAGGACTAAAAGCTTTTCGCCAGTGCCTCTATTTTCCACCCGTAAATCGTGTTCCGTTACCGTTCTCACGCGAAACACACGCTTAAAAAGGTTTCCAACCCCCGCGGCCAGTGGTCGATCTCTATCCCTTACGAGGCGTTGGACAACGAATTCCTACATTTCTCCCTTTTTCTTTCCTCTTTTCTTCTTCTCTTTTCTTCCCTCGCGACTGATTCTATTTATTTTCGACCAGCGAGAAGTGGTTCGTTATACTTTGATGATTTTTATTGAAATGTACGTAGAAAAGTGAGAGGGTTGTTACGTAGGTGTAGAATAATCGTATAGCATCGATTTACATTGATTTATGCAATGAAAGATGAATGGGTTCAGAGCGTGCATATTTTTTGCGAATGAATGTACAAAGGATTCGTGAAGATTTCGTCTTTGATTTTTTAAATAGAACGGAGTATATATTTCGATACATTGATCTTGATCGATTAAGTTTCTCTATAAAAAGAAGAAAATGTACGTATGTCGAAAAATTATTAATTGTTTTATTAGTTTAATTTTGTACAACACATCATATGAAGATCTTTGAACATTGCTCAGTTAATTTAACAAAATTTCATCGAAATCTTTCTTCACCAACTGAGACCATGAGAAATTCCTCTCAAATGATAAACCAACGGAAACGATATACCGATTCTCGAAAAAACTGCACGATTTGTATCGATACAAAACAAATAGGCGCAATCTCTCAGTACCAGACAATGCCACTTCTACTCGAGGTCTACTCCACGCCTCCTCACGAATCACGTGACCCAAATCAACCAATCGCTAATTTTCGTTGCATCAGCGTTGCACCTGAAGAGGCCCGATTTTCTGGGTTACTCCCGCTAAAATCACTTTTAGCACTTCTACAATTTCCACCGACTATCACCAAGCACACAAAGACTGAAATTAATTGGAGGCTCGGTTCGTAGAATTTCGCTCTCGGCTCATCCCCCTTTCGAGATCAATCCCTTCTTTCCTTCGATTCCCTTTTTTATCTCTCTCTCTCTCTCTCTCTCTCGTTCCCTGTAACCAACGAGACTGAATTTAAATTACCGTGGAAGGTAATGAACCGAACTCTCGCGACCGAATTCGTCCATTGGCAATTAGATCGGCGGGCGATACGCGTTCGGCAGCCCATTCGGAATGCCTTTCCTTTCATTTTCGTACGGCCGTAACTTCCAATTTCTCGATAATATCGTTCCGTTCAGCTGAATGCGGAGCTGCTGCGTCCAAATACCAGCAGAGGGGCGGGAGGGAGAGGAGAGCGCTTCCCCTTTTACCGCTTCCGAGATTAATATTTGTCAGGTGAAATACGGGTAACTGGATCGCGATGCAAAACGAGGAGCGAGCTAGACGGCCCAAAAGGGATTTTATTATTTTCCCGGGGGACAATGTCTGTCGCGTGGGTCTGGCGCAGCAGCAGGGACACAGAGACAGAGACAGAGACAGAGACAGAGACAGAGAGGCCGAAACAATGGGAAACGCTTTCCCTTATGATTCATAAAGTGCGTCGGATAAAGGAGAGCTTTCTTCCGTGCTATAATTTCAGCCCTGTTGTTTCAGCCTCGCGGTCTACGAACGTCTGAAATTGTACGCGCCGCCCGCTCGCCAAACACGAGAGTTTGGTAGTTTTTGGAAAAGAAAGGAAAGTACGTTTCTGCGTGTACGGAGGAGCGTGGACGATTGTTTTTGAAAATAATCGCAAAGTCGTTTCATCTCGTTCGCGACGAGCACCGAAATAAAGAATTTCTAATCTCACACAGAGACGTATCGTAGAAGAAGAACAAATTATTTCAAAAACACCAATTTGTGAAATTGTGTGTTATATGTGCTCAGTGTTGGATCACGATAGACAGTTATTATCGACGTTGTTTGTCGACGAAACGTTCACATTTTTTAAATTTAAAAGAATCTTTCATAATTGTTACGTCGTATTATATCGCGCATATTTTACACTTTATAGAGCATAGCTTCGCAACGAAGCTATCGACGATGGTTCTTTATGAATTTCGACCTCGTACTTCCATCGTTTTTTACACTCGCAGATCCCGTCTATTTGCCCCCCTCTTCGTAGTATTTTACAACTTGGACGAAGCGAAAGAATCGTGGACCAACATCGAACAAACGCAAAGTACAAAGAATTATATATATATATATATATATATATATATAAAAAGAAGACCTTTGTAAAATAGTAGGTAATAAAAATCACGATACAAGAGAAAGCAAATAGAACTCGCCAGGTTCGGTGCTCTCTCGAACAAACAAGATGTACAGCGTTTAATCCTGTTTAAAAAAAAAAAAGAAAAACCGCGTCGAGATCCTTTTAATCTCTCCCATTTCCCTCCACATTCTTTCCTCCCCTTCAACTTCCTCCCAAACGAGACCGCCGCTCTTCCCTCTTTGAAAACTCCACACTTCGTCCCGAGCCAACGGAAGAATTAATTAATACGAGAACGAGCGATTTTAATATCAGAAAGGGATCTCTCCCCCTCTGTTTAAATACCGGCTTTATTTACATCCGAGGAGTCGTTAGCCGAGGAGTTTCTTTCGTTGGATAAACAGAAACTTCTCCGCGGATCCCGCCGCGCCGCGTAGAAAAATATCGCGGCAAAGTTTCTCGCGAGCAGTCGAGAAGATATTCGAAACTTGCGCCGTTTACCGGATACCACCGACGTTCCGATATTCTCGCCAATTTCAGTATGCACGTTGTTCGAATCTCGATCGAGAGGGGTCCGAGCGCGGCAGACCCTTTATCGCGGCTCGCGGGATCGGAAAGTGGAATCGGATTTATCGACCCACGCGTCGAACGCTGTTTCACTCGCCGAACGAGCGTTCATCTTCGAATATTTTATTGGAACAGAAACGTGTTCCGCGACGTTTATCCCGAGGACTTTCCCGAGATCCACGATACAGAAATGCGTTTGTCGAACGGATTTCACGCTCGTTCGTCAGAATTGAGGTGTTTGTTCGTAATTGGGCCAAAGTTCCTTCCCACTTTTTTTTTTTTTTTTTTTTTTTTAGCGAAATATCAGAATATAAGGAAAAACTAATTTTGCTAATTTTGAACTAAATTTGAGTTCAAACTTGATTTTTAAGTATTATGAGTTGAATGTTGCGTTTGTAAATTTGTGCTCTTTTTTTTAGTAGACTCGCTCTGAATGAAGAATCTCGTTTCGGCGTTTTGTTCGAGATATCTAGAATTTTATCAATTAACGTCCACGCGTGATGATTATTTCAGGCGTACGAATACGCGCCTGCGAAACGAATTAGTACACAAGATCGTTATCTTTTTGTATTGTCATGATTTTTCTGGAAATCAACGTTCAAACGCAGAATATGCACGGTTGCTGTAAAATTGAACTGTAAGGAAACTGATTATATTTCTTGTTTAACCTGATTAATATTAATGTCAAGAAAATATTTAAAAATATTCTAAAATGTCTGAAATTTTCGCAAAAAATTGTCGTTTCTTCTTATACTCGTCATTCATAGTTAAGAGATTAATTATGACAGAAAATTATGATTCTGAACGTCCAAAAACAACACACGTACGTACGTACTTTCTAAAAACAACAAACGACATTTTGAGTACAAGCACACACCACAGTTCAGGAGTGGAACGAAATTTATTTACAATTCTATCGCAGATCAGTCACGCATTTGCAGAAAGTTCAACGGTGTAACGTCGCACGGTGTCGCACAATAATGTGCAAAATACGTCACGCAAAATATCCAGAACACACGGTTATCCTGTTATCAAAATCTGACAGGCGAAGCAAATCCGTTTTTTCATTTATTTTTTTTTCTTTTTTGAAAAAAAAAGAAAAAGGAAAAAAAAACGTAAATTCCCGCAAACATGTCGAACGAATTCACCGGAATATTCTTCCATCCCGTTTGTCAATCAGTCGCCAGCACTTTTTCCCTCGACGAGCATTAATCTTTCAAATCCGCACCGACCGCGAAGAAAGATAAGATTTATCTGGACTCCTCGCAGATCGCAGATCGCACGGTCATTTCCCGGATAGCACGTCCACTCTGTTGGTCGGTTTCCGCGAGACGATAGAACGCGACAGGACCGACGCGTTTCGAATCGAATTTATTAATTGATTCGTTTCAATCTGCCTTCCCGACCCGCTTCGCTATCTCTCTCTCCCTGTCAGTCTCTGTTTCGTTTCATCCCGGTTACAACCGAGATTCGCCCTCGTTCGTGGGGCCTTTGAATCGGGACTCGTTTCGATGCCCGATTTCGTCGAATCGCGTGGATCGCTTCGCGAACGAACGGAAGGCAGGAAGGGGAAAGATAAAGATAGAGCGAGTCAGAAAAAAAAGAAAGGAAGAAAGGAGCGGAGAAAAATTGGGCAAAAATGAAAGGAGGAAACAAGGGACGCAGACAGAACGGGGGAGAGGGAAAAAGAAAATAACGAAGTACACCGCGGCCAAGCAGGAACCGGACAGAAAAGTGGAAAAAAATAGAGGTCGGGCTGGAGAGGTTGCAAGGAATCCTGCTGGAAAGCTAGAGGGAAATTTCAAAGAAGCTGGCAGAAACGGATGAAAAATGCGAACGAAGGAAGGAGCCGGCGTGTGGCGAAACATAGGGGGATGGTTAAAAACCTTGAGAAAGTTGAGTTCAAACAGAGAGGGGAAAAAATGAGAGAGAAGTGTCTGACTTGCGCGTGTCTCTACTTTTTCTACTTCTTGATCCGTTTCGTGAAAGTTAAAAGATTTGCAAGCACAGAAACAGCTTTCATATAATTCACGGATATAATTCACAAGCGGACTGTTGCTTGAACAATCTTCGTGCGCTCAAATACTATTTAATCATGTATAGATTGTTAATCCAGCGTACGTGCGGAGATGACCGATTCGACAATTAGATCATAATTTGTTCAAATTGTGAACATTTGCAGTTTTTATCATACTGTATATCGTTGCACGTTACATACTATATGTCTTACTATAGTCGTACTCGCAGAATTCAAATTTTAAGCTACTCGACGTGTACACAGTCTTAGATCATTTAAATTTTAAAGATTGATCAGGTGGTCGCAACCTAATTGAGTCTCTGGTCGCACTGTACGTTGCTATAATGTTCATAATAATCGTAATCGTGAAATTCAAACTTTAATCGGTTTTAAATTCGAGGAGATTCGGAACAAATTCTGCACCAGTTGGGTAATTCAGTAATTTTACACTTATCTACCGACTGGTCTCGCAGTCTAGACAGTCTCTCTGATCTCATAGTCGCAGTTAAAATCCTATGTCTCGAATGTAAGACGAACGAGGATACGCTCTATAATTCTGATTGTTCAGCTTACTCTCTTATCCGTAACCGCCCTAACATCAATCCACAATCGGCTTTCCGAAAGCTAACGACGAGAAGCTAACATAGCACTCGAAATGCTAATGCTCGGTGGAATCTGATGCGTAGATTATCCAGCTCGTTCCATTTCGAGATATAAACAATATAACCGATTAAGCAACGTGCTATTATTTCGTTAACTCGGCAGCGTGAAAGAAAATAGAACAATAATTTATCGATTACGGTGTATCGATACCTCTGTGTATTTTGTGTTTTTTGAACTAAAACAACAGCAATGTAATACATACATACGTGTATTAGGTTGGCGTTCCTTTTCTTTTCTTCCTTTTTTTTCATGAAAGATGAATTTTTCACGAGAGACGAAAGCTTTGTTAGACAATATATTGTCCGTTTTGTTCGATTCCTTTATTTATTTATTTATTTTTTTTTTTATTTTCATTATTTATAATCGCATCAACCACTTGTGTGGATTATTAGCGACTTGAAATTAAATTTTACAATTTATTACAAAGGTTAGACTGTCTTAAAAAGTCTATTAATTTTAGATTGTCAGGGAAGGATTTATTATTTGGTTGTATTTTACACTAGACAGTGACGAGCGAATACTCGTGGACGAGTCTTTTGTGGCTCGTTGTGATCCTTGTGAGATTGCAACTTGGTCGTGTCTTGGAATTGTCTTCTTGAAAAATTCATTTTTTTATTGCCGTTTTAGTGCCACTTTTCTTTGATTTTCTGTTTTAAACTTAAAAAGTGTAGATCCCTATAGAGGGTCGATTTTGCTCGATTACCATTCTTGCCATCGTACGTGATCCCCCCACTGCTTCGATATTCTCGTCTCGAGAACATCAGTTTGTAAAATCAGGTTGTGAAATCTCGAATTTTGTGGTAAAACTAATCGATTTATCTTTAAAATTCGAATTACCTGAAACTACGCGTTAATCTTAGATGCGACGCTTATGTATTATGCATATATATTGAGATCGATTCTCCTCGTAGAATTCCGTTTGAATCAGTTTGAGAAGCACGAAACTTTAATTAGTCTAGAGAGACTAGAGGTTAGGCACGGGGCTTATTTGTGTCAAGGTCGTTAGCCTGGCAGTAAAATCTCGAGTTCTACGCGATCCAACTTGTACGAATACTTGTGAATGTAGTGAGTCGCTTAATATCACCCCATAGAGACGAGATATATCGAACGCTTCGGCCAACTAGACTTAGGATACGTTCAGGCCACTCGTGGGACATGGAATTTCGAAATCCCGAATCTCTGAGATTAGAACGTGCTTAAGACCATCTATTCCCGACTCGCGACTCGTGGAATTTTCACCTTCGTCAACCCGAGAAACGTAGGAACTTTGCGCGAGATCGTGAAATTATGCAACGATCGCTTCGAAATTCGCTTTGTGAGATGTCGAGGTTCGCGTAACGGAATATCGTGCGGTCGCGTGGTCACAGTGTCGAAGTTCAAGGTTCTACTTGGACATTTAAAGATTCACGAATTCTACGTCGGGTCTCTCTGTGATTAGGATATAAGACAATTCGAGGCCCAATGAGTATTTTGCTTCGGACGTTTTGTGCATCTTCGTGTATTATCATTCGAATTATTATTGAATTTATTGTCAGTGTTTTACTTAATTAAGAATTAATTAGATTTAAATTCTTTCCTACGATTGTTCATTCATTAATAATAAAATAATATTGGTTCGCGTAAGTAGTAAAACTGCACGACTTGTACTTAAAGTACGATTCGTCTCACTGAAAAGTTCAGAACCAACTGTTCCGACTAGGAAACGAAGACGACCATTTTTGCCATAAAATTTTATTGACACGCAAACGTCTGAATCGATACAAAACAAATTACAGGAGCGATCGCTCAGATTACTAGACAACGCCACTCCTACTCGAGGTCTACCCCTCGCGAATCACGTGACCCAAATCAACCAATCGCTAATATTCGTTGCACTAACTCGTTGCACCTGAAGAGGCTCGATTTTCTGGGTTAAAATCACTTTCAGTGATAAAATCAAATATTTATTTAAGATCGAAGGTGGCAAAGGAGAGAAATTCAATTTTAATTATAAAGTACAGGGATATTCGTGACACTCCGTAACGCTTTAATTTCAAATTAAGTTTCTTAGAAACGAACGCACATACGCATAAATCGGACAAAGTAAATTCCATCGAAATAAAACCATCGTTTCGAAATAAATGCTGAAATCGCGAGAAATAGTTTCGCGGAATACCTCTCTTGCGCGATACCACTCCGGCTGGTAAGAACCTCGCACAGAGTTTATCAACTCGGCCGCTAAATCTTTGCAAAGCTATCTCGACGTCGCGACATCGTCACTTCTCCACTTCTTCGCAGCATCCAGAGCTGAACCGAGAGAAGTTCACCGCCATTCACCGGAAGAATCTGAAAAGCTCTCCTCCGGCTAAGGGAACTTTTTCGACGTCCGCTTTCGAAACGCCCTCTCCCCCTCTCTTCGGATTAGCTTGTTTTTCCAACGGAAAATAGGAAAATAATGAGAACGAGATACAAGAGAGGAGGACAGAGACAACGAACGACGAAACTTTCGAGGAAAATTATAACGTCTGGCCTTCTTATCGTGAGAGAGAGAGAGAGAGAGAGAGAGAGAGAGTTTGGTTTGCCAGCGTCCTTTTGTCACTGCCTATTGTGCCCATTCTTTCTCGCTCTTTCTCGACACGATCGGTTGATCACCTCCTGTCGTCTCTCCTCTCTCTCTCTCTCTCTCTCTCTTCTCGCTTTCCTCGAGATAATCGTGTCCGACGACAAGTCGCGAGAGTTTTTTGACGACCATTGGGGGGAGGGAGAGTGGAACCGCGATCTCGAGAGTGGAAGTCGTTCGATCAGCCGCATTATCTTTCTTATGGTTCGTTTCTCCTGCCGACGATCTGCCGCTTCGTCGTCGGGGTCTTCTTCAAAACTAACTCAGGACCTCGGCGAGCGAGAAAAATATTTGGCTTCTTTGGATCTGAATCGATTTCAATTTCGCGGTTGGCTTCGATGATTGGCGATGCACGGGCGAGGCGTCTCGAGTTCTTTTATTTTATCACTGAAAGTGATTTTAGCGGCAGTAACCCAGAAAATAAACATAAATATAAATTTCTGTATGTCAAAATTATCTTTACTTGTATTTTGTTGTATATTCAATTGCTATGTTTAATTATAATTTCACTTGGTGTATCGAAACTATTTTTCTCTCTTTTACGTTTTCAAAGAAAACGTAGTAACAATTTCTGCATTAATTCCGCGGTAAAAATTCCTACAGTTACAGTTACAGTTGTAAATTACAACCGCAATTATTCAAAATAACTTTAGCCAAGCTTTAAAAGCGGCACGTTACAAAGAACGGTAATTTAGCACGCCACTTTGTATCCGAATTTTATTTCCCGAGCACTTTACGAATTATGCATATTTACAGGTGAAACCACCATCCTCCAATTTGTTTATTAACAAGTTGGCCGCATTAACGAACATTTTCCATTAACAATTGCAAATTTATTTCCATTAACAGTGAAACAACCACTCTCAAAATGTACACGTTAATTAATTTCACCTAAAACAACCTGGTCGTTTCCCCAATTTGCGAATTATCTACATCGATAATAGTAAATCCACTATCCAGTTCACAAGTTGTTTATAATTACAGTAAAATAACTATTCTGATTAAATTTCTTAGAGCGATGCTCATTCGTCAATTTACAAATTACTTACGTTGAAAAGTGAAGTATCAGTCATTTCCTAGTTTACGAATTATTTACAATTTTGGTAAAATGACCGATTTGTCCGATTTGCAAACTGCATTGAATTGCTCAAAGCGATGTTCATTCGTCGGTTTACAAATGATTTACGTTAAAAGCAAAACATCGGTCATTTTCCAGCTTACGAATTATTTATCCACGGTAAAATGATTGCTCTAATGTACAAATTACATGAAATTATTTAATTATTCAAAGAGAAATATCGATCGTTCTTTAATTTACAAGTCATGTTCTCGCGTAACAGTGGAATAACGTTCATTTTCAAATTAATTGATCTCGCCTAAAACGACGATCATCCGCCCCCCTACCCCCTCCCGATTCGCAAATTGTATTTACATTTATAACAAAATACACAGCCCGCCGTTCGCCGATTCGCCGAATTATTTACAATTATCATGTATTGCGAATAATCACTCCGAATTATATTGAATTAGTCGGGGATAACGATCGCCGGTGAGCAAATTATTTACGTTGGTAAATAAAATAAAACGACGCTGCGAAGGGGAAGGGGAAGGGGAAGGGGAAGGGAAAGGGGAAGGAAAGGAAGCTGTAACGCATTAACGAGCGCGATTATCCGTGGAGAATTACACGCGGTCCATGCATTTCCCTCTGTCCCTTTATATCCCGGTAATCGTTTTCAGATAACAGGCCGAATGCCTGTAAGAGTTTCGCCGTGTGGTATTTGCATGGCCCTTGGGATCGAGCCCTCTGTCGTATAAACATGCCCGCCCTCGTCTCCTTTTCTTTCGATTCCGGGTAAATACCTCCACGTGAATTGCTGCCCCCTTTCCCCCCGGCGGAAGTGGGAGACCGCGGAACTCATCCTAAATAGCTGATCCTTAATTCCTTCGTTAATCCTTCATCTTCCTCGACGGTAGACAGACCTCTCGATGGATAAAAGTGTAAGTCGCTGCTGGATTATCGGGATTCTCGATATAACTCGGTGATATATCGTTTCGTAGATAAAATATCATATTTTATTTTAGGACAGAGAATTGTCTGAATTGAAAACTGGAAACACAGATCGATTTGTTTCTCTCTATATTTAGGAATTTTATTTGTTTTTTTATTATCAGTTTAGTGTTGTCAAAAAAGTTGAATAACGAATCAAGGACGCGTTCGTTTTTAAACGAACACGTATTTTAATTTTTTTTTGCTTTTTCATCACTGAAAGTGATTTTAGCAGGGGTAACCCGCTAAAATCGGGCCTCTTCAGGTGCAACGCTGATGCAACGAAAATTAGCGATTGGTTGATTTGGGTCACGTGATTCGCGAGGGGGCGTGGCGTAGAGTGGCGTTGTCTAGTAATCTGAGCGATCGCGCCTGTAATTTGTTTTCTATCGATTCAAATGTTTGCGTATCAATAAAATTTCTTCATTTCCTAGTCAGAACAGTTTCAGTGAGACGAATCGTACTGAGGTACAATTATGTATTTTAAGGCACTATACTGTTTTAAGGTTGATGCAAATTTCCGTTTTTGAATAAGCATAATTTATTTTTATCTGATGCTAAAATAGAAGTAGAAGAACGCGTTATTACACGTTTCATGAAAAAGAGCAATTGAAATAATTGACAGATGATTTATTTTTCCACTTAATTTTCAATTTCTAGTGAATCGTCAGTTTTGAGTAAGTATTTTCGTACAAGTAACACTCACTTGAATTCTATACGTAAAGGATTCGGTATAGTAAATTGTAAAATTGCAATTAGACCAGAAAACCAGAAAAGATAAATTGAAAGAAATATTTTCACATATCCACATTAGTACGGTGATAATTGAAACCTTCCGACCGATTCTCTAGATCGAACATTCAATTTGAATTCTTGAATCCGCGATCGTTTACAAAATCTACAAAAGTATCAGAAATGTTCTTGAATCAAAATATTCGTTCAAGGTACGAAACAAATCTCTATAAAAATACACGCACTCGCCAGCAGACGTAAATATCCGTCCGTCGATTTCAATTCCACAGCATTTCGAAAAAAAGGAAAAAAGACTCGACGAACTTGCATTTTTCCATCGGTTCGTTCCGGTTTTTTTCGGCACAGTTGGGCCCGTCTTGAGTCTTTCGCGCGAGATCAGGGTCGCTTGTCGCATTTCCGGCTGCCTCCTCCGAGAGATTGAAAGCTGCTCTCTTTACGCGTCTTCTCGGGCGAGCACGGGCCAGAGTAATGGCATGGAAAAAAAAACAATCGATGGAGATAGCAGGGAAAAACGGAGGGAGAAAATGAAAGAAGAAGGAAAATCAGGCAGCGAGAAAGAAGGGAAGGGATCGTGATACACGTTCGATAGAATCCGTCATGAGATTAAAAGTCGGATGAGAGGAACCTCGTCTGCGAAATTCATCTTCTCTGCTCTGTCTGTTTTCTTATTAATTGCAAGTTTGTTCTTATTGCTTCATCTTTCTTCTTTCTCTTTCGAGTTTCTTCTTTTCCTTTTTGTAACTGTTGAGAGAGTCGTCGATACTCTTTCGTATAGCGTGTTGTAACATACACACGTGTATGTAGTATAGGATGTTACAGTATGCTTATATTGTAAAATATAACGAGTACAATTAGCAGGATAGTAAGAAAGTATAGTTTAATTGATTTTTTAAATCGAGATCTTAAATTTTAGAAAAATGCTTTAGAAAGTAGAAGCAAATACCTCTGCTTTCCTATTGATTATTAAAAACGTTTTTCAGTTTCCTAGAAAACACGTGACAAACAACAATATTCCATAAAGCTTCGTTATTAAATTTTCCAATTAATTAAGTTTCTCGAAAATCGCCGAAAATCGATTCGCTTCTCGTTTGAAATTCGACGTCGATAATACCTCGCGAAGAATAATATCATCGAAAATAATAACACGATAATTCGCTATAATGAACGTCGTCGCCCCGAAAGAGCGAAGGTATCCCTTTGGAAATCGCTTTGTTTAATACAATTCGTCCGCGTGGCGGGGCTCGTAAAAGCCCGTGGAAAACTGTCGAAACGAACGAGTCCGAGCAGTTACTTCGAAGAGGTTTAATGGCCACTTGAATCCAGTTTGCAGCCCCTTCGCTCTTCTCCGCCATTTCTTTGGAGAAAAAGGAGGGGAAAAAAGGAAGGAGAGGAGGAAAAGAAGGAAGAGAAGAGAAGAAAAGAAAAGAAAGGAAAGGAAACGAGAACGCTATAGCGGCGGTGAGTGAAAGGGGGGGTGGAGAGAAAAGGAAGCGAAAGAATGGCGAAACGAAAGATCCAATTTACTCGTAATCGCGTCACCGCTTTCGGCTCGATTAATCTCTCGTTTCTCCTTTTTATCCCCCTTATCTCTGGCCCACCGAGACGATATCGTGTTATGCTTTTCCTTTTCACGTAACTAAGGGGATCTCAGCCAAGTTTTTGTCCCCCGATTACTATTGAGGATCGACCCGACTCTGTGGCGGCCAAACACACCGCGAAACGCCCACCGTCGTTATTATTATTGTTAACGCGCGATCGTCTCTGTACTTCTGGGACGAAGCGAATCTACAGGGTGGGCCAAAAGTTCCTCCCCCCTTTTTTCTGAATAAAATAAAATTTTGTACAGTGTCAAAAAATGACATTATCTATAGATAGTATATAAACACTTTCCAATAAATGTCTCCAGCATCGCTGGATCAATGATGATCAAGCCGTGGCGCGTGTATTTGAATTTGGTTTTATCTCGTCTGTTTCGTGAGGGTGGGCCATGGTGATTGCTGTGAAAATTTATATATCGCAATCTTTTGTAACTTTTTGTAAAGAACGAAATTTCAAAATTTTTAGTTTTTTTTTTTTTTAACTAAAGAGGAAAATTTGGAGCAAGAGACTTTTATTGGGTATATTTTTCTTCTTTTCGTTTTTGTGAAAAAAAGCTGGACTGGGATTTTCCTTGCGTAGCGTCGATTTGAACAACCATCGTGGTTCGGTTTCAAAGAAAGAAAATCATACGATTTCAGTGTCTATACTGCCATATTTTTGCATATAAATCGCTACAATTACAAAAAAGTAAAAAGTACAATTGTAAAAAAGGAAGAGAGAGAGAAAATCCGAAATCTATATTGACAGGTTTGGTCGTTGAAAAATATTTATTTTCGTGGAAAGTGCACGATATCGTGAAATTCCACGCTCTTGTTTCTCACACTTTGCGAGAAAGTCCATCGTCAAGAGTATCCGAGGCAGAAAAAAGTTTCGACTGAAATTAATTTTGTCAAAAAAGGAGTACGGGATTTCACCGCTTTTCCCTACCGTGGGACTTGGTTATTTAACCCGCCGGGATTGAAGCTTCTTTGATCGTTTTCAAGCGACTCCAATGGATCGGAGAAAATCTTATACGCGGTTTTCTTCCTCAGTCCACCGCTTCATCCCCGTGAAAGTAACCTTGTCGTCCTTGTAGAGTCAAACTCTACGTCGTGGCGGATTATTCGACCTACCTAGTCGCGTCTTTCTTTAACATTTTTCTACGTTCCTCGACGACTCTCGATTATAACTTCCCAACCAAAATTTTGTAGATACAAGGAAGAGTATTTAAGTGTAAAAATTAACGTTCGAGCGTAATTTTTGTCAGAGAACGGAAAATTAGGAATTTACGAAATGTAAAATCGTTTGACGTCGTGGTATCGTTACAGTGATTCTGAAAATTATTATTGTCGTCTCTAGACTGGGGATTTTCACGAAAATTCACTTTGAACATTTTACACGTGAATTCTCGTCGCATCGTCTAATAATACAAAATATATACAAATATAAATGAAATATTAATGTAAAATAGAAATATCGTCGACACTTCGAACTGACAGCGAGAAATTCTCGAGTATTTAAAACTTAGAGAGTCGCTTCCGTGAAATTTCCTCGCGCGATCCATTAACCTCGAAACATCATTTCCGTCCGTCAAAGTGCCCGAAGGAACCTAAATAAACCAAAGATTACCACGCCATAAAAATAAAAGTAACAATCGAGACGAACGAGCGTCGGCCGGGCTGGGGAAACGCAGAATTGAGAAATAAAGTATAGGATAATGAGAGACTGAAGAGTGAGATGGATGAGCAACGAGCGAACACGGCAGACAGCGTGTACCAGTAATTTCGTAGCTCGACGTCTGTTTTGAAAAGAAAAGGAGGAAAGAACCCCGAAAAGAACCAAAAGAGGAGAGAAATCGCTCGGTTTGTTTCCCCTCGTTGTTGCCAGCGAGCCTCGCCGCGGAGCATCGAAGCAAACCGTTTGCTCTTCCTGCCGTTCGATTCTTCTTTTTCCCTCGGCCAGACCGTATCCTCCTCCGGTGTGATACGGTCGAATTAACAGCCAGCCAACGTTGATCGATAGCATTATCACCGGTATTTCTCGACCTTTCGGCGTCCACGAGAGGTTGGAAAACTCGAAATTTCTCGCACGAAAGAGAATTCAAAGTTTGTAGCGTTTGTGTAATATTTTCAAAGCTCTTTGCGTTTTTTAATTGCGGATCGCAAGTCTATTCTCACTGAAAATATTGAAGAAAATGAAATAATACAATACAAAAGGTTCCTAAATTAAAAACCACAAATTTTCCTCCACGAATTTTACAAGAAAAAATTCACTCGAGACGTGCTCTTCCGAGTCTCTACAATTTCCCTGAAAAATTACAAACGATCGTTTGGTACAACTGTCCAAGTCCTACGAGCTACTGTCCACCATCACTCACGTTTCCGTTCACCAAACCTCGCGTCTTCGAATTCCTGCTCGCGTCGGGAAATTATTCCTTCCCCGACCTATTCGTTTCTCCTCCATTGCAATATCGACTCAATTTTATCACGGGGATGGCAACATTGGGTAGGAAACGTGGTCGAATTCTCGGGATAGTTGTTGACTCGGTCCGGGCCGCGGGTGGAAAAAAATTCAATCAATTCCGCGGCAACTCAATCAACTTTCATGACAGAAGGTGAAGCCACTAAATGGGTCGATATGCGCGCACATGTATATTCGCGTATTGCGCGTACACGTACGTGCATGAGAAATACGTGTACAGGTTCTAAAAGTCGAGGTAGCGGCGGAAATAACGCCGTGGAATAGATTTAAACAGCCAGTAACAGCCGACCAGTTACAGAACCGAAACGTATTTCACGGTAATTTCGGGAGAAAAACTGCGAACAAAGGCTTGGCCGTGGAACGGTGAAGCGGTGAAAAGCGGCCGTTATCAGCGTACAACCGCCGAAACAATAGGAAATCCAGCCGAAAATCTTTATTATCCAAGCTGCATCGCCCTGGGAATCGACTCTATATATATATATATATATATATATATATATATATATATATATATATAGGATGAGAAACAGAGAGAGAGAGAGAGAGAGGAAGAGAGAGGAAAAGAGAGAGAAACGTAATGGATTCGTCGTTTAAAGTTACACGACCGCTCGCCGGAAGGCGAAACAAATCGTTTCTACTGTTTACGTATCGACGTGTTCTATAGTGTAACTTGTACCTCGGACTCGGAGGTTCGTTCTGTTGAAATTTGGAATTCGTTGAAGCGGTTCTTTCTTTCTTCTTTTCGTTCTTTTTCTCCAGCGGGGAGGATATAGATCACGGTTGAACGTGCAGAGTTGTGTCCATGAGTATCGGAACATAGCCGAGAGAATTTTTATATTGAACCTGTGGCGATTGTAGAGCAACCAATATGTATCTACCAAATATAGAGACACGGTTGGTACATCAACCGACGCAACCGATGTATACCTACGATATTTATGACTGAATGCTATACTTGTAACTAATGTTTGTAACTGACAACGAACGGGGAAAAATGTTAGAAGTTCTTGAAAAAGTCAGAGTCGTATTTTTTTAAATAATTATTCCGAATAATACAGTGTCTATAATATATTGTTATTATTATTATTTCACTTCTATTGTTACAGTATCCTAACGATGTCTTAAATACAGAAATTTGAACGTTAAGACGTCTTGCCACTTTTCAAAAGAACTGTCACACAATCCCATGGTTTTATCTTCGTAATGAGTGCAAAAAAAAGAAAAACGGATTTTTGATCTCGACATTCAAAGTCAAAGTCGAGTTCTTTGCACGTATTTCCATCAAATCGAAAGTATCGTAGAACTGATACCTTCTTCGATATACGACAGCCACGGATAAACTTTTCTTTCCACTTTCCTGTACAGCTTGATCGGTAGATTCGGTCGTTGCTCCGTGAATTATTTTCCACCGTAGCGTAGCCCCGGCTTAATTTCTACGGAAATTTCCCGCGATTATAGCAGCTGCCGTCCGGCTCTCCTCTGTTGGAAATCGCGGCACGATTTCACACCTCGGCAATCAACTGGCCACGCATCTACCCGTACGTAACTGTCCGGTACGTCTTTCAGCAACCGGCCCAATCCCCCGATCCGCTCCAACTAGTTGGAAACTAGTTCGAGCTGACGTCGTTATTCCGGCGTTCGTTCGTTCGTTCGTTCGTTCGTTCGTTCGTTCGTTCGTTAGTTCGTTCGTTCGCCGTACGCCGCCACCAGGCTTTTACCCGGTCCCTTTTTCGTTAGCCTCTGATGGTCCTACGGAGTTGATAAGTTTCGCGACTCGAATCACCTGCACACTGATTACCTACCCTTTCCGACCGTTCGTTTCGCAGTGTCACGGGTCTCGGAAGTAATTTGCTTGGCGATGGCGATCGAGAGACTCCGTTTCGTAGACGGTGAATTTCTGTGCGTGTGCGTGTGCGTGTGTGTGTGTGTTGCTGGTGGATGATTCCAGTAGAAGAAAAGAGGCTTTTCTTCCCCTTTTTACCACTGATTTGAAAGTGGTTTTAGCGGGGCTCTTCAGGTGCAACGCTGATGCAACGAAAATTAGCGATTGGTTGATTTGGGTCACGTGATTCGCGAGGAGGCGTGGCGTAGACCTCGAGTGGGAGTGGCGTTGTCTGGCACTGAGCAATCGCGCCTGTAATTTGTTTTTAATTTGTGGCTTTCATTTAAAGTCTCTTCGACGAAATTCTGGGAGAAACTGGGATAATAGATTTCAAGTGAGCGTTGATGGTTTAATAATATTTTGGAAGAACGGTCGTGGTACGGTGATTTTTGGAAATTTCCCATGTAATAACAGCAATTTTTGGGAGCTTCTTATTTGGTGTTGAAACAGGTGTTAATTTGTGGAAGAAAGAAAGTTTCTCAAATATCAAAATTCAGTCAAGCAAATATCGTTATCCGATTCTTTAAAATTTCAACGCAATTAACACTTAATTTCTGACTCTGGGAGCTTAGACTGTAAATTCATTTTTCAGACGCGCGTTACAAGTTTCAAATTTACAGAGGGAAGGAACGGATTTTAATCCATTGGAAGTTCGAGAGGAAAAAGGGGGGAGATTCGATTTGTTTTGAAGATGTGTTTCTAAAGGAAGCCGGAAGCCTCGGAAAGCCAGTCGAAAAATTGCGGGGGTTGGGAGCGTCGGAAACTGCTTTGAAACGGAATGCGACACAAAGGCTTCGTCCACCTTGTTTCGAGGTGAAGTTCTTTTAATGAAGAGAAACCTAATTAAAACGTCCGTGATGAGACAAGGTTGACCGTGTGCGTCATAAACAAAAGTTTCCTTTTGTCTGCTAGAGAACAAAGGGGAGGCAAAGTCGTCCCTTGGCGAGAGGGGATGTTGTTTTTCGCTGCGGTGAAACATTGAATTACAATATTACCACAATGCCCCTTTTAATGCCCTTAATTTTCCGTGACAAATATCATCAACCATCTTGCTCAAAGTCTTCCGTATCAGAACATCAAACGGTAACAACAGCACCTGTAACAATTTATCACTGTAACGTAATAATAATATTGGATCGTAGCAAATTTCCAGTCGAGTTTTGCTGTATCAGTGTTTCAAACGGTTAACGTTGCTTTCATTTCATCTTTCTTTCTTTTCAAACATTTAAACCAGACAGAAAACACTTGCGAATAAAGAGACACCGTTGAAAATATCTTTCAGGAATTTAATCTTGACGCCAAGCTCGAAGATCCAAATTTTTCTGTTGTGTCGAGAAAGTTATAATTATAATGAATCGAACGACTTAAATTAAGAAAGATGAAACTTGATATTAAAAAACGACGCAATGCTTGTAACAGTAATAATTAACAAATAGTAATTCGTAAATATTTGTCAATCTATCAGCCAGTGATTTGTCGATGTTACGATCGAAATTTTTCAACGTTTCGATGATACGTTTCACAAAACGGAATTTTACTCGGATTTTTCGAGATTTATTTTTGACATGATTGCTAGGTTTGCCTTTTGTTAGAGGAGGGAAAATTTATTTGATCGGTGAGTTTATTGAGCCGGACCGGTCAGATTAATTGGCAAGTGAAATATGAAGGTGTAGCCCAGACGCTTTGTGCCGGCAATATCTTCTCTCCCATAAAGGAAGACTGTATCTTAATCGCTGTGTACCTTTAATTGCGCTCGCCCCGACGTTTAATATTTCCAAATATTCCTTCGGCAGGAATTTTCTCCTTCCGTGTTTTGCACAAACAAATATTCGATTCCCCTTCTCTCTTAACAAGAAACAACTTAAAATTTTTGTCAATTTTTTAACAACGATAAAATTATCAACTTTTTTCTCAGAACAATATATATCGTTTCAAAAAATTTAGTTCAATTTTATTACGTAACATGCGCATGATGGTAAATTTTTGTCCATCTTGATTCATAAGGTTGCTTTATCGTTGGATATTTTTTTCGGAATGACCAATTTATAATTTTTTAGTTGCGTTTTTTCAGAGATTCGAATGAATTATATTTTGTAAAATATACGAGTAAAAGTTCGTATTTTCCTATTCCCTGTGTTCCAACTATTTTTTACTCAATTTTTGTACTTTAGTCCTCGGTAGGTCTGGCATCGATTAAAGGTGACATTTGAAAATGAATTTTCCTGAAAGTTTCTCTTGAAAATCAATGTTCTCACACGTCCTTGCTTTACTCGCAAGTCGAACTGTCACGGAATTTACTTCGCGAAAGATAAAATAAACTTGATACTCGCGTCGAGCGAGCAAGTCAACGCGAGACACACGCGATTAGCTCGTTCTCCGTTCTCCGGGAAGCTCGAACGAAAGCTGAAAGGAGCTCGCGAAACAGAGAAAACGAGAAAGAGGCGGAAGGCAGAGACTTGGAAAAAGAAACGAAAAGAAAAAGAAAGAAAGGGAAAAAGTTGGGAAAGAAACGCGAGAGGGATTGGAAAAGGGGATTGCGTCTCGTTATGAATGGCGCGGGGGAGGGGCTGGGGGTGGAATCTGGGTCAGCCGGCGGGCGGAAAATCGCCGGTTACGGCTCGGTTGCCGACCGACAGATATTAAAGGGCCGACGAGCAGCGTCGTCCCAGAGTCTCTTAATGCCTCTTAATTAACGTCGACGAGAGGTTCGCTCGTGTGCATCCCTTTACCACCTTCCGCCGCCTTACCCACATTGCCACCTTGCTAACAGCCTGTGGAAATTGCCGTGGTTACGCGTCGTCAGCGAAAGAACTACGACCAGTCGAGTACGTTTTCTGAGAGAGAGAGAGAGAGAGAGAGAGGAAAAAAAAGAACAAAAAAGAAAAAAAAAGAAAAGAAAAGAAAAGTCGCCGTTATCCGCGAGTTCGCCATTTTGGTTCCATTTTGGTTTAGAGTCCGTGAAGAATTCGTGGACCCGCGAATTTTTCCACTCTTCAGCGAGGAGTCTTGGGATCAAACAGCACGTGTACGGGCGCTCGCTCGCGAGATAATTGTTTGCGCGTTACACGCTTCGATGGAAAATTGCAACTTGCGAAAAGAGAATTGTAAATTCTCCGAAGAGAGAAGCGAAGAGAGAATCGCACGACACGTACACGAAGATACTTTTATTTCGTTTTGGTTAAAACACGGACGATTCTTCGATTATACGAACAACTTTGTGAGCGATGCATCCAAGAATCTTCAATTCCGCGTAAAATTCAAACTCTACTAATTGCCGAATTTCTCAAAAGCAAAACTGAACTTTCGGATTATCAATCTCGGAAAGTATATATTCTGAGAAATTCCGCTCTTCCTAATTAGATCGAGCAGAGATTTTAAACATTCCCGAAAAGTCCAGATGCGCGTTCAGCTCGACAGAATTCGAAAGCCCGAAGTTTTACCCGAACGATTTCGCGTTAATTTCTCCGGAGATCAAAATTAATCCGAGATCCGACGCTCGACCCGGGGCGGGGAGGGGGGGGAGGAAAAAACAAGAGGAAAAAGGAGAAAAAGAAAAAATTGCAGGAAAAGAAACGATCGAGGAGTGGAAGGAACGTTTGAGAAGGAGGGGGGTGAAAAAAGAATCGCGCGAAGAAACGCGAGGAACAAAGGTGGGAAAATGGAGAAGCAGAGGAGGGCGGGAGGGGATGGGGAATAAAGCGGAAAAACGCGGCCGTTCGCCGCAAGCTCAATTTCTACGGAATGCGAGCGGCGCACGATCCACTTTTCTACTTTATCGTTCAAGAGAGACTCGGCCGTTTAAGCTCCGCGCGGCTCGATCGACAAGGAAATTTCTGCACGAGTTCCCTGGGATTATGTTGTTCCCGTACTCGTAAATTCGCCGGCTGTACTTTAATAAATTCCTAGGGACCATTCACCGCCTCCACCCGATACTCGCGTTGCGCTTCCGACCGACCGCGTGTATGCACCTTTACGTCGTAAACGATTCCTCGAATGGACATTCCCCTGTTCGTCTGGTAAAACGGAGACCTGTGAATATGAATTTGCCGGGTGATGTTTTCGAGGGAGGGGAAAGTTGCTTTGTGTTAAAGGAGGGGAAAAAGTGGCGGAACAGTTTTTGGAGCTGTTGGTATTCGGTCGGATCGTGAATTTTAATTTGTTGGGCAATCTTCATCCGCACACGTGTGAAATTTTTGATAAAGAAAAGTTTTTTGGTTTTCCTTATCAAAGGAATAAATATATATGACGGAATAAAAGGAATAATTTTTGCAATTGATTGTATAGATGATATTCTAGGTACAGAATGATAATCGATCTTCTAAAGACGTAGAAAGATGGGAACAATTTTTATCAAAAGAAAACAGATTCAATTCTTTTTTTAAAGAAATACATGGCATACAAAATAAAGAGAACACGTGGTAGAATAATTTCTGAAATTGTTGGTATGAGTATTAACTAGAACTAGCTAGTTTTTCTTATTACGAGTATCGAGTGACACTCTAGTATTTAATCGATCAAGTCTCTCACGACATATTCACGATGCGCGTTTCACGAATATTCCAATATTCGCGTCCATTTAATCGAACCCCTCTCCGCTATCAAGGAGAACCTCCAAACCAAGTGAGAAACTGCGCGAACGTAGAGATGCAGGTTGGCCTGTAATTTACCGGTCGTCAGACGAAGCGGCAACGTTTCAAGCAACGCCGCGAAAGTGTATCGGGGATCGATTCGTGGCGTGTGGCCGTGTAATACAGGAACGTCGTGCATCTACCGTGGACCTAGAATTCGCCGCGAGTATCGTGAAATCCTGTTACAGGCGACCTCGGCTGGATGGCCATTTAGCGAGACAGACGTTCCGCCCACGGATTAGAGACCTGGAACGACAGGACGTTTGACTCGGAGACAATCTATATTCGTCGGATAAAGGCGAAAGATAGGTGGAGAGAGGGGTGGTGGGGGCGAAAGACATCTCCCCTCGTCGGAATCCACTTTGCAAACGGATGCCGGGGAATTTTGAACGTCCCGTGCAAGAAGCAAGGGATCCGGCTCGTATCGACAGCTCCGACGACTGTATTTATGGCTACACACTGACCGATACCGGTCTTCGACTACCGAACGCGTGCAGGACTGGCTGGGATACTTGCATTTGTACTCTTTCGATCTATCTTTTGGTGATAGCAACAGCTAGTTTTGCAGGCAGCAAGTGGATCGTATCGATGTCTACTATCCTTCCGAAAGTTAATGTTTCGCTCGTTTCTCCCAATACGAAGATATGATCAACTTTGTCGTTAGTTTCGTGTTTCTTGGATAAACGGACGGAATAGTGTTCGTTGAATAATATCGAAGGATTTAAAGGTTCGGGATGCATGATAGAAGAACGAATGGAATTTGAGATAGACGAGAAAGAGAAGAAAGGTGCGTTTCGTCTCAGAGTCCACAGTGCAGCTGATGGCAGCGACTCTTTGTCCCAGACGCTTGTTTTTGTAACTACCCCCGCCGCTAGGGTAGGTTAGAACTGTCGGTCACCCATCCTAGCTGGATTCCGCACACTGCTTTGCTTAAAACATCGGAGATCGGCAGGACTTCGATGCTAGGCGCGCAGCCACTTGCGGCTTGTGCTAGTCAGTGTTCGAAACTCGTAGTTGAGGAATCCTACGATACAATATTGGAAGAACGTGTACGTTATGGTGTGGAATTCTTTTTACTCTAGTTTCAACGATCAATTTTTCTAATTTACGTCAACAGTCCAAGATTTTAGAAAGGAACGTTGCATTTAGAAATTGCCGCTTCGTCTACTCACCGATAACGTAATCGTTGAATAATGTCGTCGAATTTGAAAAACAGATTGTTCCTTCCCACACTTCAATCTTGCCGACAGATCTCCTGATGAAAGAAAGCACGTTTGAATCAACTCCTCCTCGACGACAGCCGTTCGTAATGAAACAGAGGAATACCTGCAAACAGCGGTGTAAATAATCCATCAGCCGGAAACGCTTCACCGGCTCGATGAAGCCAGCGAAACGGCCAAAACAGCCGCGTCTCTGTCAAATTCGATCTAGCAGTCGCGAATGATTCGCCATTTCGCTGGGATTTAATTACTCCTAAATTCGATTGGACGAGTATTTAACACCAGAAACCGGTGAAAACGACGGCCGCAGATGGTGCACGCCGGTTTGCGATGGGGTAGGGAAGGGGGCGGCTGCGCCAGAACATTTTTGAACGGAGTGTCGCGCGATTAAGCTCGCAATACGGCGCTGCCGGGGGTGAGTCGTTAACGTCGAGCATTCGTAAACTTCTACCCCGCCCGGGGATTTCACGGGATTTAGAGGGAACTTGCTCGCTTAAAGTCCGCCCGTGAACGGATGGACAATTGTGTCGGCGTCGAATGTTAAGACGCCCGTTGAAACTCCCTTTTTTTCTTTCTTTCTTTCTTTCTTTCTTTCTTTCTTCTTCCTCTTCAGTTGGCTATAGAAGAGGAATTTCTCGAGAAATTTAGAGACACCAAAGTGTCCATCGATGAACGTTGTAGCGTCTCATCTGAAAGATTTATTTCGTTTGGTAAGAATAATTTATTTATAATTTATCTATCGTAGTTTATTTTATAGTAAGAATAACTGGTGTATACTGTTTTTTAAAAAAACATACGATTCGTGTAAGTTGATGTTTTTTTGATAGAAAACGATGATGTTACGTGTCTTTACAAAATTGTTGAATTATTGAATTAATAGATTGTTATTATTATTATCATTATTGTCAAATGGGAAAAAATTTTTCAAAAAATCAGAATTATTCAGGAGAGTTTACAGACGTTTAATCGTCTTTGTTACAAATAATTTTATTTGATACAAAAAGAGATTATATTCAAGATTTATCAATCATAATTTTGTCCAACATAAATTATTAAACAGCAAAGTAATGATCTGTAACTGAAGCAAACAACGTTCCTCCCTCGGTCTCCCCCCAAAATCACGTTGCACAAGGAACATCGTCCGCTGTTTCCCTATTCCCAATTTAAATTCAAATTTTCCCGCCACTTCTTCACGAGACGACTACACACAGTCAATTTCCCCCGTCTTCGGAAACTCGATTCTCGGCGTGGCTGGGCGAATCTACATAAAGCTATTTAATCAACGAGATATATCGACTCGGCGAAGATCCATCTATGGATCGCGCGCAATACAATGCGCAATTAACTGCAGTAACTCGCGGAAAATTGGTCGGCCAAGTTCGAGCACCGTTTAGTTACGTGATGGAAATCGGTAAGACGGAGCAGGAGGTTGCGCGACCGGCAGAGGCGAATTGGGATGAATTTTGGCCCAGGGCCAAAATTCCACCGTCAAAATCGCTCGAACCAAGTCACGCTGCGACAACGCTGATAACGATATTCGTGACGCACGCCTGCCTCCAGTTTATATTTCATTCGACCGCGACTTTTCAAACGAACGTCATGGACAAACTTTTCTTTCCACCCTGTACATCTTTTTAGCCTATTCGTAGAAACGTTATATAAAAGTCGTGTCTTGTTCGTTTAATCTTTCGTGAGATCATTATCCGTTGTTATTCATGTATAGTACGCGTGTTGTAAAGAAACATCTTCATTGGTTTCATTGGTAGAAAAATTATGTGGAAAAGAGCAGTCGTCGGAACGTTCATAGAAATCTTTATATACGTGTATATAAAGATATATCTAACACTGTTGAAAATCTTTTGTTGAAATTCGTTTCCTTCTGAAAGTTTCAGAACGCTTGTTGTTTGTAACAACAACGTCACGAGTTACATGTACGCGTGTGTTATTTATCGTGTGAGATTTATTATCAAACAATTACATAACAAAGCGATAGTATTTAACGATAATCGCCAGATCAAATTCACAATTTAATTGATCAAGCCGCGAACAACAGGGGGATTTGATCAATTAACGCGCGAAGAAAATGTAGGCAACCGCTCGAAACGTGGATCATATTTCTAGATAATTCCGGATAATGAGCTAAATATTGGAAAACCAGGCACAGTCTATTTAATATGGTAATATTTGTGCTGAATGTTTAATCGACTCGCGGCCCGGTCGAGGCTTCTAAAATATTATACTAGCGCATATCAATGTTATTTGAACAAACAACCATAATATGTTATAATTAATAATCCTCTGTTTCGTGGCAAATAACATGTGCGCACGCTGAATTTCAATTCCGTGTCTAATTAAAATTCGCGCGCGTGTCGTCCTATGCAATATTCACCTGATTTCGTATCGTTTAGCGTACCGCTCAGTTCATCGAATGAAATCGTTCGCGCAGACAGCCCCGTCGCGTTTTAAACGATATCTCTCGAAATTTCACTCTACTTCGTTTCATTTTATTTTACATTCTAGTTAACCAGTTGGTCAAACTTGTCGCGAACGGTTATTTCGCGTCGTGTTTGCGACGCGCGTCGCGCAACATCCGGAAAAATATCGCGGAAGAATATTTTTCTGAACGTCACCGGTTGTTTGCTCGCCTCGTTTTTACCCGGCAAAATCTGGTCGGACGCCGTGCCAAATTCGCGCCGAGCTTCAAGATTTTCAACCCTGTTGATCCGCGAATTTTTTTAATTCCCAGCGCTGTAAAAACTTTTTCTCAATTTTCGAGCGTTAAACTTGTCCGATAAGATGAATTTCGGAATTCGGTGGTCGTTGAATTTTTAACGGCAGCGAAAATTCCAAATTTTCGGAATCCAGCTATCCAACTTCCAAATTCCATCGTTTATTGTAATTGTGTCCAAATTATCGAGCTCCAAAATTTCGGAATCTGCAAATTTTCAAGTTTGCAAATCTCCAAACCATTTTTCAATTTTCAAGATTTCGGAACATTGTTCGTACAGCTTACGACGAAACTCACAAGTTATATGTAATTTTCCGCAATTTCTGAAACTTCAATTAAGGTCGACCGAATGTCCAAAAAAATTAGCGGTTCTTTCGAGAGGATACCAAACAGCGTATACGTATCCGCGATAAATCTAAAAGCTGTTTGCGTCGTCGTGCCGGGAAAAACTGAAAATTTCCCCAAGCCAGAGGGGAATATCGTTCGAATTTTATTTCGTTTGGGAAGATAAAATGCGGGGAAAGGGACGTGTCGTGTCGCGAAAGAAACACAATAATGCCAGTGCCGAGGGAGAAATTCCACATTCGAGGGAGAAATTTATCGACGATGAAAGGCGATGGGACATGTTTCTTCTGTTTTTTTTTCCCCCTTTTTGTTTGTACGTGTATTTAAGGCGGCTCGAAAGAGATGTAATTTCTCAAGTTTTCAAATGCTTAAAATATTTGCAATATATGAAATTTCCAGATGTGTCAAACATTTTTCTAATCTGAAATTGAAAGTTCACGATCAATTGAACGAAATTAGACTTTTGAACTTCTGTGCTTGAAATTACTATATCAAATACTCAATTTTCAAATGTCCAAGCAATCGAATTTCCATATCGCGGATTATCGATAGTTTATGTTAAATCATCAATATAAGATAAGTAGAATCATTTTTATTTCGTATTTTCTGCGAGAGAGAGAGAGAGAGAGAGAGAGAGAGAGGCATCAGTAATAAAATCACCAGCGAATTGGAAATTTCATTGGACTTCTCGATCGTTGAAGTTCCGAACGCGAGGCTCGAGTTGGGAAGGAAGCGCAAGCACCGAAAACTCGCGGGAAATTGCAGAAAAATTGCAACGTAACGGGGACTATGGAACGAACGTTTCGCCGGAAGGAAGGAATGAAATTAAAGTCGCAACCAGTTACAAGCAGCATCCTCTCTCCCGGACACTTTTGCATTTAGATGACCATGCTAACGAGCGTATTACGAATTTCTTCTCTGACGTTCGCCTCCGCTTTGGCCAAGGCTCGGTTTCCGGCCTTGGCCACGGCGGCGCAAGTCGTGGGAAAAATTCGCAACTAGGACGACGTCCAACCTGAAAACGGTCAATTCTCTCGTCGTCCCTTCCCTTTCTCTCCTCCCCTCCGCGTTCTCTTTCTGCCCCTTTGACACGGGGTACGCGCTTACGTAATTGCGCCCGGGACAAACGAATACGCAACGCTACACAACCCACCGGCCAAGGGTAATTAAGCCGGAAGACACGGGGCTAAATTACTCGTTCGAGGACACCGAAGCTTATTTCTCTCCCTCTCCCCCAGCCAGCCTCCTTTGAAACGTCGAAACCAATGCTCACCGGGTTCGATCCGGGCCCTCCGTGATGAAAGTTGGACTCTTTCTTCCCCGAATCATTTCTAAGAAGCTTTCTCGTTTGAAGCTTGACAGACTCGATCGCGACCGGCAATTCGAAATTTCTAAACTCGACTTGTTACATTTTCCGACTCGAACTACTAAATTTTCGAGAATTTTCGAGCTTTCAAACTTTCAAATCTTTGGATTACTCGGTTATTATTCGATTACTTTATAATTTGCGTTTATAACCCTGTTATAGTTGCAGGTTTGAATAATTTTGCGTTGTATCACTGGGATTCAGAATCATTGATATTTGAATCGCTAGGGTTTTTTGTATTTTCTGAAACTGAAATTTTTCGTTCAAAGTTCAAACAGTTATAATAATTCACGTTAATTTAATTAACTAACGAATTCCATTTTGAAAGTGAAGTGAAAACTTTAGAAATTTACTTCGAGAAGAAAGAAAACTAAAAAACTGCACGACTTGTACCCGAGTACGGTTCGTTTCACTGAAAGGCTCAGAAGTAACTGTTCTGATTATTTTTATTAACATTTGAATCGATAGAAAACAAATTACAAGCGCGATCGCTCAGTACCAGACAACGCCACTCCTACTCGAGGTCTACACTACGCCCCCTCACGAATCACGTGACCCAAATCAACCAATCGCTAATTTTCGTTGCATCAGCGTCACATCTGAAGCGGGTTATCCCCACTATAATCACTTTCAGTGATAAAATCAGTCAAAGTTGTTCGAGAAGAGACCTAATAATAGATGAATAATTAAACGCAATTATATTAACTAGAAAAATTAACGTCGAAAAGGGACACTCACTTTGAAAAAATGAATTTCTTCTCTGAAGAACTCTGAAGAAAATTTCTTCGTTTTGAAGAGAAACGACCCGAAGGAAAATGAAATGATACCTTTTACAGGGAGGTTTTACATAGTTGATCACACTGTTCGTTTGTCGGACCGGGTCTTTTGTTATTTATCAGTAGGAAATTATACGAGAGATTCATTATTGAACGCAGGCCGGAATTGTATGATCGCGCGGAATCCCGTTTGATCTACATACATTACGCGCGAATATCAGCCCCTGTAACCAAATGAGCATCGATAATTGCTCCAGTCGCATTAATTACTAAGTCGATATTCAAATTCCGCCGCTATATTATAATAGGTTTTTGTTTAGCGTCACACGCGCGCGACACGCCCGATAATTACACAAATCATTTTCATTACCCGCTTAATTGATCCATCCATTTGAACCGTGTCCAGCATCCAAGAGAAAAATGATCGTCCACCGCAGCGACGATAAAAAGCAAATCTCTCTATGAAGTCTGAAGCGAATTTCTTAATTAAATTATCATTGCCAACCAGTCGTTGAACGATCGTTTGATTAGCTGTGAATATAATTTTTCAAAGATCGATTGATCATTATCACTGTTTCACTGGCAAATTTTACTACGTCTCCTCGATTCAATTGTCGAAGTAACTTTAAATGTTTGCAAAGTGAAATAACACAATTATATAGTATGTAATTATATAATTCGGTTCTAGCTTCACATTTCGTTTAATAGATTTCAAAAATCATGTTTCTGACGTATTCACTGCTTGATCAACTTCGATCATTCGCGTACACGCGCAACATTCACGTACAGTTGTCTGGCTACAGACAAACCTCGTTCTACTGAACATCTCCATTTCTCAAATTCGTTCGTAAATTTCTTTCTACATCTCGTGGTTTTCACTGTTTTGATTTTCCGCGACATATCGGAACTTGACTATCGGTATAAAAAACAAAATAAACAAATAAACTCTGAGAAAAGATGAATCTCGTTTCATCTCTTCTTCTCTTTTATACTCTCCTTTTCCCCTTAGCGAAGAGAGCAAATCTTCGAGAGCACTTCAACTCCAATCGAAAGTGGACGTCGTCCACCGGTTAAAAAATTGAAGTCCCCTCTCGGTTTTCGCGGCTGACGAAACGGGACAAAAGGATTTTTCCCACTGCAGTGGCTGGACCCAACCGTGGACTCTTGGCGATAATTATTGTCTACGAGCGAGAGTGGCTCTAATTAGCGTTATCTCGTTCGCGAACCACCGAACAGTGTCCTTCTTGGCTCTTTGACGTTGAGTTGCCGAAGAAGATGACGGTTTCTGGGATGCAGCTCGAGAGAGTCGTAAACGCGACTGAAATCGAGTTGCAACGCGCAGAAACGTGTTTTAATAGGAGAGAGTTGTTTGGAAGACGAGGAAAGATTGAATTGAATTCGTTTTTAATTTTGGGATTGGTAGACCGCAGATCTTTATAAATATTCATATTTAATCAAACAAATAGATAGTTTTTAAAAACTACTTTAATTTGTTTTATTTATTTTAACTATTTTAAAAATATTGAACTTATTTTTATACAGTTTATGCTCTTTTATATAGTTTTTTTTTATTTTGCGCGAATTCTGCGTATCTTGCACTTTGATCAGTTTATATTGTCAAATTCTATTTTTCAATGTTATGACTGTGACGGGAGATTCCAAGAACTTGGCAGTGTTTTAAGATTTCAGAGAATCGAGGTATTTGTATTGTGATAAATTATCGTTTCCCGGTGAGATAAATAAATCGTTATATCAATAAATATAAAATAAACGAGCGAATAAATGAATTATCGAAATAAATAGTTAAAATAAATGCGCAGTTATCAGTAAATGTTTACTCGTTTCTCGATCGATCGCCATCAACAGAGAAAATAAAGAAATAAAGAAAAGAAGGAACTTACTCGTTGCTCGATCATTAGTCGTCTAAAGAAATTCAATTCTTGCAATTAGTATCGTACAAATGAGTCGAATCTTGGTCACACTTGCGTATTAGCATCGTTTTTCGCAAATAACGAAATCAATTTACGGAAGTAGTAAGTTTTAATTGCAAACTCGGTTGAAAAGAACCAATTGGAGCGTGTATCGGTATTGAAACGCGACAATTAGCGACATCAGAAAGAAAATAGGGAATACCCGTATCGCGGTGTTTTTGCACCGATGCGTTCGAACGGCTATCGAATATCTACGCGGTATTATATTAAATCGTGGCTTATTTTATTGCTAATAATAATCTGATTTCATAATTTATTGGGGAAAATGGAAAATGCCGGCGCGACCCGGCTTATACAGGCGAAATGAACGAATATCACGTGACATCGCGTTCTTTTGTAAAGTATTAACTAAACTGCGGTAATTCATTCATTTCATTTTTTTCTCTTAAATTCATATTTTAAAAAATCTAATAATCACCATACTTCTCCATAATTCTACCTTTCAATAAACTGTCACTTTTCAGAAGAAAACCCACGGAAAATCCACTGAGAGAATTACTTATTATAGTATTGTGTTTGGTAAATGTAGCACATTCTGTTTCGCCAGTTATGTTACAATACAAAGTAATCAAAGTAATCAAAGAATTTTTATTACAATATTTAGTAAACGAAAAAATAAAAAATCTACCATTTTGCATCCCAAACAAACAAACAAACAAACAAACTTTCACTAAAAGGAAACCCAAAGCAAAGTACCTCGTGTCGACTTATAACCTCTCACGCTGGCAACTGGTTCGCGGACCATAACGAGTGACCGAACCGTATATGATAATTCGTCGCTTTCTTTTTCTTTTGAACTGGATAGAAATGATTAAGAAGTAATAAACTCATCGTTTGTTTTGCTTGGGTTACATTTAAATACACTTAAAACTGAAAAAATGTTGCAATTTGGGACAAAGAATTCTCGACGTGCGTGGCAAGAGGTTAAACTCGAGAAGACACGACGGTCTCTCCGCGTCTACGTAGGCAACCGAGGAAACGCAATAATAGACAGCGAGGGGTAAAGTTTCTCGAACGGTTAATTGCCGTAGGGAAACGAGCGACCGGGATACGTTAGGACACGTCGATTAGCTTAGAGGACAATGACGAGGATGCAGCTGGTCCGGCACGGTTTAACGAGAGAGAGCCGGTCCAGTTTCGCGGGAGGGTGGCACGCTTGCGAAAGTTAACGGGGGTAGGTTTCGGCGGGCGACTGCGTGGCCGATTGCCTGGAAAATGAGAAACGTCGGACTGCCGTCGGGCTGCTAATTAGGATCTCGACCTTCGAACCGGAGGGCCCGGCCCCGGTATACACGATAATTATTGAGAGTAGGAATTAACCGTTTAACAGCGCGGAATCTGAAAACGTATGCAACCGTCGGCCATTAATAAAGGGGTTCGCGAACCCGCTGTGCTGTTATTTACGAGCATAATCTCTCTCTCTCTATCGGTCGCGCGTGCCGATCGGTGTACTTTTTTGTTTGGTTTATTATCGCGACACCGGTTACAGGGCCGGGAGAAGGAGAAATTTTCGACGTCGCCAGGAGTGAAAACGAAGAGATTAATTCGTTTTTTTTTTCTCCTTCTCTCCGTCTTGATCCAGTTTTTGTGTTGCTCGAAGTAAATCGAAAATGGTGCGCCCAAAATTGATACAATAATTATGTTAACTGCATTAACGCGAGTCAATCGTCAGTGAACTCTAATCTTGTTTGAACTCTAATAATTTAATCCTTCGTTGCAACGCAGTGTAAAAAGTTTCATGTTTTATCGTAGCGCAAAAAGGTTTCATTTTCATAATACGAAAAAAACTTTTTTTCCCGAGCCGCGTTGATTGTTAATTAAAGACAGTGGAGAGTTGGCGGGTAGGCAGACGCTATTATCCGGGTTGTCGATCGTCGCTGGTTATTGCAGGAACGAGTCGAGCGGACGGCGGTGAAGTTTTAACGAACCGGCCGCTTTAAAAACCGGAATCGATGTAACACACCGTGTACGATTGTCGACGAGGAGAATACGCGAGAGCTCGCGTGTCCGACGCGCCCCCTAATTAACGTCCTCCAGTGTTCCCTCATTTGCGAGCCAATTCGACCCACCGGGATCAAACTTTAGAATTACTTCTTTGAGCACGCGATAAACTGACTGCGGGGAATTTCCCTCTCCAAAGGAGGGGGTAAATCCGAACTCTCCGAGCAGCTAGCTAGCAGCTCTCTTGTGAAATTCTCTCCGCGTGAACGGTTCTCGTGTAATTCGATGCCTTTGGATTACTATCCCCCTCTCACGTTCTAACGAAATATTCGGGTAATTATTTCTCCTTTAAGTATTGTTACTCGTTGCGCAAGATTAAGAAGCTACGTTCCTCGACTGTGAAAATTGAATGTGCAGCTGCGTACGAAAGAATGCATGAAATTATTTGTGGATCGTGCCTTTCGTATGTTGCATTTGTATATTATAACGTTGTAATTAGACTAGGAGTTTTTACGCATCTACCGGGAAACGTGCACGCGGCGCGTGAAAAATTACAAAACACAGCACTTGTTTTTAATTTAACATGTAGTTAAAATTTCAGGGTTTCTTTCTAGGTTCCACTTTCGCAGAAATACGAATTTGCATAAAGTCCGAATACAGCGTTTTATAATTTTTATAATCCTCGTCGTCGTCTTTCTTTCCATTTCCAACCGAAGATACAGTCCAATTAACTCGCATACGTCTCCTCTGTTTTTATTTTCTTCGTCAGAATCGTCAGAATCCTCGAATTTTCTTCAAAATCACTGACTCACGCTTACATTTAAATTTTACCCTCTTTCCCTACTCTTCATTTTTGTACAAACCTGTCGATTATTTCCACGTTGGCTCGAAGGAGAGGGAGTGGATTTTCAAACAGCTTGCCCAAAAGCGTGGCTCGTGTAGCCGACAAAATATTCTCCTTGTACAGAGAGTTCTTTTTTTTTTCATTCGTTTTTTTTTTTTCTCTCCTCTTTCTGTCTCTTTTTTCGTGACCAACCAACGACGAGTTAAAGCCAGCCAGACGATAGGTCATTAAAATGCAAAGCGAGGATCAAAGGATGGGATTGGATCTACCGTTAGGGGTGCATGGTTGGCTGCTGCTGCCGCCACTGCCGCCGCCGCCGCCGCCGCTGCCGATATGCCGTCTCGGAACTTTTTCTATACTCACTCGCGAAATCGAAATCGAACGTGCAAAGGTGACACGCCGGTTTAACTACCAGCGAACTACTGTCCTTTATTTCATTTTCGGGGAAACGAGACAATCGGAGACGATAGGCAGCTCTACTTTATCCGCTGTAGTTTCACAATATTGTTTCCTGCAGTCACGGGTACAACTTGTCGGAGAACAAATAGTTTGTGTAATTGGAGTTTGTACAGCGAGTTTGTCTGCTGATTCACTTCTCTTTCTAGTTTTTTTTTTTTTTTTTTTTTTTTGTTTAGTTATTATATGTACAACAAAAGTTTATTTAAATCGAGTATCGACCAAAATTTGGTTAATAAGTGGAGTTCTATTCTAATAATTGCTGTTGAATCGAGACTGCAAATGTAGAAAATACATTTCTACCATCTTTTTGTTTTAATTTTCTATTTTCTTTTATTTCTACATTTTTTACCTTATTTTTCTTCGTATTACTTTTTACGATTTAAGATAACAAGCACACGAAGGAATCGTCAGTCATCCCTTCGTGTTTATTCTGCTGTTTTTTCTATTTTTCCAGACCGTTTGTCCATCTCTGTTTTTTCCCCTCTTTTTTTTTTTTTTTTTTGATTTTTCAAATTGTGCCTCTTGTCATAGTACACAGCGACCAGTTGCGCGAGAGATTATTTCAATTTTTTTGAAACGTCGCGTGTAACTGATTGTCAGCGTGAGAGTCGAGGCGAATAAAAATTCGAACGTTTCAAGCGGAAGCAATACGAAATCGTCCAGAGTGAGAGCAAGGAAACAAAAGAAACTAGTTTAGTGAAGCTTGTGTTTCTCTCTAGCGTAAAGATGAAGTACTAGATCTGTATCTTCTTTCTCTAGACAATACTCGTGTATCTTCTATGATTTGTAAAACGTGTTTCATGAAACGTACGACTGTGATTCATAAAACGGAGAATTTTCATTTAAGAACGCAGACAATGCGCACGATATGTTAAAATATCCCATCGTACCCCAGTACGATTCGTCTCACTGAAAGGCCCAGAAGCAACTGTTCTGACTAGGAAACGAAGACGACTCAGATTACTAGACAACTCCTACTCGAGGTTTACCCCACGCCCCCTCACGTGACTCAAATCAACCAATCGCTAATTTTCGTTGCATCAGCGTTGCACCTGAAGAGGCCCGATTTTCTAAATTAACCCCGCTAAAATCACTCTCAGTAGATAATATTCAGAGCACTCGTTGTAACGTTAATTTTTCCATAGTATTCGTTTCAACAATATCACTGCACTGCTATTCCTACATTAATAAAATTGTTCATTTTTACAAACGAACAAGTCCCACTCTCTTCCCTTGTTGAACTATCTCGTTAACAGTTTCAAGTCAATTCAAAACGAGGTAACCAAGGATTTTCTCAGCAGCGTTAATCGCCCAAAAAAAGACACGAAATCGCAGAAACATCCGCGGTCCAGTAATTATCCATCTCGCGTCTCTGTTCGGATCTCTTCCCGTCGTTTACCCTGTCGTCGTCCCTCCCTCCAAGAAAGGCGAAGAACATCGGTCGTCGGAGGGCTGCAGTTAGGTTAGGAAGGAAAGGGAAGGGAAATGGCCAGAGGGAATTTTCGTTCGGCTCGCAAAAGCGGCGACATTCTTTTTCCACGTGGTGGTAGTCCCTCGAATACTCCCGCGGGAGCGACGGTCGTGCACAAACGTGCAGAAACACGTCGGTGTGCTCGCTCGCTCGCTCGCCCGCCTCGCGCGACCCTCGAACGGAATAGACACAGCGGGACGAAGTGACAGGAAGTGGAAGGATATTAGCCTGGATGTCACTCGAGGTAATAGGAAGAGGTGAGCAACCCCTCCGTTCCCTTTCTTCCTCTTCTCTTCCCCCCCCCCCCCGCCCACCCTCTTTCTTTTTCTATACGTCCCGAGGGTGGCGAGACAGCGCGGAACAGGGAAGAGGTCTCCCCCACGTGCCGTTTCTACACTTTCACCGATGGATTTTCCAGCCGATATCGATACCTTCTTTCTCCCCCTATCTTTCGCACGTGCCTCGCTAAGACTTTATTTCGTCCTTTTAATACGCTTTCTCGACTCATCATGATCCTCGAAGATCGAAGCTTGCTTTGTAATTTATTTATTTCTTTCTTTTCTTTTGTCGATCGACTTTCTTTTACCGATCTTTGAACATTAGGATTGAAATTCAAGAAGCCTTAACGTTTCGTCAACGTTCGAAGCTCAATAAAATAATCATATAAAACAATAAGAAAAAGATTTTACGGCAAGTTTTAAAAGGTCGTTGCAAAGAGAATACTTCAGTCTTCGATACCACGGTGGATCTGGTTGCGAGAAAGAATTTTTCAATGCTTTTAAGAACGTTTGAACCTCAACGAGCCAGCGGTCGAGTCTTCGAAAGATTTCGAACAAGAAACAGATCCCTCTGGAATCTTTAACAAATTCAAACATACTAGATACGATATGTATATGTCTGAAAAATTCTATCACAACTCGATCGTACGCACGATCTCTACAATTATTCCAGTTACAATTTTTTTCTCTTACTCTGGCAACTCATTTCAACCGAATCGACATGGTTTCTCAACGATACCGGCGAAATAATTCCAGGCACAGCGGCACGAAACGAAAAAAAAAAAAAGAGGGAAACTCGGCGATTCGCGTCTTTTCAATTACGAATTTACCAACGGAGCAGCGGGGAGGAGGATGGAGGGGGGGGGGGTATATCAGCAAAACAAGCCTCCGCATTCAAATGTAAAATACCGGCCGCTGGTCGGTTGAAATTCGCGCGGAACAGAGATAACGTAAAAATACCTTGGCAAATGCCCGATCAATATATCCGGATTTACGTGCCTGGGAGAAGTTTCGTCGGGGAAAAAATCACCGATGAAACGGAAAAAAAGAAAAAACAAAAATAAAAGAAGAAGGACGGAAAATAACCGTCGGCGAATTTTCATCGGGGAATTCGTTGGCGGCAAGCGGATCGATTTATTAATAAATCTCGCAAATTGCACGTTTAGACAGTTCTTTCAACTTTGTTAAAGGCAGGCTCGATTCGTACGAACGCGTTTCGTTTGTTGCAGAATGATCGACTGTAAACTATTGGTTTTGCTTTCCGTTTGATTTCTCTCTTTTTTTTTTTTTTTTTTGTGTGTGTGTGTGTGTGTGTGAAAGAAGATTACGGTATAAATGAAAACTTTGGTTTCACTATTTGATAGTGGTAGATTAATTTTTGGTATCTCGGATTAAACATTTTTTGCGTTTGAAAAGTGATCAATCTGTGTAAAAATTCTTCGAAATATATTGTTAATTAACTTTTGTTGCACTCGATGTTCGCGTTCCAAGGTAATCTGGAGTGGAAAGGAAAATTCTGAGAAATACACCTGGCGCGTGGAAATGGTGGTGTCTGAGATTAATTTTCACGGTTGGAGAAAAAAAGAAACACACAAGAGGGAGTCGATAACGATGTAATTAACTTGACTCGTTGCCTGGTAGGATACCCCGGCCAAAATTAAGTTGGCGTTAATGCCGCGGATAGAGATTGGATTTACGATACGGACGTGACTGCAACGCTATTTTTGAGATTAAGAACTTCCGCGCGTTTCCTGCGTCAATATGCCCGCCCCTTTATGCCGAGGAAAAAGTCCGAAATTTTAATTAAGAGCGCAGAGAAACGTAGAACCACTTGGTGGAGTCTTGGCACTTCCTCCAGCTTTCTCGTTAAGTCTTGGAAACTTAATACCTGCTGTTTGTGTCATGACACAGTTGTTATTAGTTGCTTGGACCTTAACGTTATAATTAATCTTTGCATTTTTTTTTTTTTTTTTTGTCAATATCAATTTTTGTAGTATTTTTTGCAATTGACTGATACCAACAGAATTTTGAATTCGATTTCGTGTACAGTCGATCATCTTTTACCAAATTTCAGTGACAATGCAGGTTACATTGTGTAACAAAAAATATTAAATATAATGGAAAGAAGTGAAACGTTCCAAGTATGGCACGTGAAACAATTTTCTGTCAAGGTTCTACTTTTTTTCAATTAGATTCTTAGAAGTATTATCGCGGTTCTAACTAAATCCGTAGAATTATCACCAATCGTCTGAAACACAATCTCGACGCGAAACTTCGAAAAACAAATTTCCCCCTTATCTCGGCTGATGGTAATGATCGTGCAAAGCTGGATCAAAAACACCGTGGAAATTACATCGAGTTTCCCCGCAAACTTCCGGAGCGCGCGGCAACCGACGGCAATAATTATAATTGACATCCGGCCGCGCGTGGCGCCGCGAGTACGAAAACGACCGGGATGCCAATTACGAAACGCAACGTCGATAATCCGTTAATACATCATTCGACCAGAAATCTCATTTTACAGCGGAGGATGAAAGATCAAAGTGAAAAAGGGACAGATAGAACGAACGACGCAGAACGTACACTCTCGTGAGTAATGGAAGATACTTTGAGAAAACGCGGGAAATTTGAACTTTTTAGAATATATTCTTCAAGTACAAACGTATTCATTATATACGTATACAGTTTAAACACTTGTTGGCACTCTTTGTACGAATATATTACGTGCGTTATGCAAAATAATTTGAAATTTCATTAGCGTTGTGATATGAAATTCGACGAATCCAAGTCTAAAAGTGTAAGTACATGTACATAGAAATTGTGCTGGAATATGTAGGTATATTCATTTAATTCTACAATAAATAACTTCAATTTTAGGATATTTAAATCCGTCAAATTTCATCGTCGTTCAATTCTAGTCGTCATTTTCCTCCCTTCGCTGCATCAAAGTTAGTTCCAACGTTAATTCAAGTCTGAAACGAATCTAAAAATATACGTACATACATAGAAATTGTGGTCGAATATTTTCTTCACACAGATGTGTTCATTGAATTCTATAATATCTAACAAAATATTTTCAAATATTCTGGAGATATTTTAGCCGATCAAATTTCATCATCGTTCAATCCAGTCGCCATTTTTCCTACAGTATGCACGAAATATCCTATCATAATATCATCTGCGATATTATGTTTCCCCGCTAATTCGTCAAACGTCTCGATACTTATTAACCGAGGTATGTTGGTTCGTCGAGTCGAACTCGCGTTAATTCGCAAAACGTCGACGGTTTCTGATTTCTCTCTCTCTCTCTCTCTCTCTCTCTCCTAAACTACCTCTCTTTCTCGCAAACTACCGCGAATATTCGCCGGCGCTGCCGCGCTTCCGGTCTCTTGCCGGAAGTTTGAACGTGTCCCGGCACCGCCCCGAAAACTTCGCGACTAACGAGATAATAATTTTGACACGCGCGGAACAGCGCGAGATAGACAAAGTTACCGCGCCGAGTTACACGCATTCGTATATTGTACGCGGAGGTACGCGTACACGCGCGTCTACACGTGCACTCTATATATATATATATATATATATGTATATATGTATATACATTGGACACACGTGTGCGTGGATGAAATTTCGCCGGTAATTGCAGCTGCAGCGTAGAAAAGAGCGACGCGCAGAAACGCGTTAATTAGCTGCCTAGACGAAAACTTGCGCGTCGCAGGTAGATAACGGAGACAGTATAAGCAGTATTTGTCGTTGTTTTCGCGAGAACGACGAAAGTCACGCGTGCCGCGGCCGTAGCTCTCGGCGGGGGAAGATGGAGTAATGGCGGCGTTGTTGCAGCCAGAAGAGCAACAGACGCACGCTAAGCGAAGACTTTATTCCGCTGATGTATGCGCGTAACGCATTTAGAGAGAGAGAGAGAGAGAGAGAGAGAGAGAGGCGAGGCAGGCGCGTGTACACAAACTTTTGAAGTGTTTTAATTGATGTTGTTTTAGCGGACTTGCACTTTGGATCTAAAAGTCCAAAGTGTCTCGATTTTCTACCAGAAGTGCTTGCAACTGTTAAGAACGAACATCGAGAATGTTCAATTTCCTCTTGGAAATATTTAAAAGTCAAACGTCTAAAATGTTGGATTCTCTATCGGAAATGTGAAAGGTTGTTAGGAGATTAGATTTGAAGGATTAGGGGAAAAGTTAGGTTTGTAAAGTTTGTAAAGATGTTCACTTTTCTATGAGAAATATTTAAGAGTATTACGAGGTTGAGTGTACAGGAAATGTTGGATTTTTTTATCAGAAATAGTTAGAGAGTAGAATGTGAAGCGTCGTGGGAAATTATATCAGAATTAGAGGGGGGGAGTTAGATATTAACTTTTCTAGAGATTAGAAATACTCAAGGGTTGCGGGAGATTATAGTTTACAGGACCGAAATGTTAGATTTTCTGTTAAAAATGTAAAGAATTGAATGTAGGAGATATTCTTTAAAATGTGACAGGAAAGATCTAAAAACGAAAATCTTGTCAGAATGGTTACAAAAAATATATAGCATATAAAACATACGAAGAGTATCCATAAGTAACGTCGATTTTTGATACTGTGTAAAATTTTATTTTTGCAGTTTTGATCTGTAATATAATTTAACAACCAAGGCACACTAAGTGTCAATGTATTTAACTAGAAGTATAGTGCATATATGTTATGATTAGTTAAATTATTGTCACTAGTGTTTGTTAAATTGGAAGAAAACGATATTACATATATCGTTTAAGTATAAAATAATATACGTACAAAATATAGGATATAAAAAATAGTTGTACAAAACTTAGCAATTACAAACACCAACTTCATGATTCTTTCGTATCTAAGATCGTAACAATTACCACAAACAACAAAGTATCGCGCATTGATTCGTCCGTGATTGATCTCGCAATTTCGAATCCCCAAATTTCGTAGTTTGCTCCTGAAACGCGGCGCGCGCTCTCATTACAACGCAAATTCATCGCGGACTCGGCGACGCGTTCCTGGATAACGGCGGTGTCTGGTTGCCTTTGTGCGAGAATCAACACGTCGCATCAGGTATATTCGCCTTTTTCGAAAGACCCCGATGACAACGTTCGTCACGGCAGACAGTCTGGTTGAAAAATGACTCGCAGCCGTGGCGAGGTTCTTTTGAATCAGCGAACGTCCTACGGTAAATTGGAAAGCAGTATTCACTGCTTTGAGTCTCCCTTGCTCGCGGATCAAAGTCTAACGAGAGAGAGGGAGAGGGAGAGAGAGAGAGAGAGTTACGAGTTCCTGCGCGACGTATTCCTGAAGTCTGCCGCTATCTTTTTTTTCCTTTGCTCGACTCGCGCGGAATCGAAAAGTACGTGTGACTCGTTTAATGGACTTTTTCTTTCTAAGCGCGGTAGCGTGACTCTCAGTCAGAACGTCTGGGATTTTTGAATCTACGAAGAAAATATTTGATAATTAATGTAATTATACTTTGATTTCAGAATTTATGATGTATTCAAATTTTGCAATACTCTCTCATCACGTTGTCAATAAAATTCCCGAACGTTTCATACAACGCGTATAATACGTTGTGAAATTTGAAATCAATTTGGAAATAGTGGAACAGTGTGGAAGTATGCAACCGTTGCAAAAGAAAAACAAAACGCGTAACCATCGGATTTCCTTAAAATTCGATCGACCATAAAATTCGTAAAAACCATAATCGAGATGAAACGGAACTTCAAAGCAAAAGATCCAGTTTTTATAGAACCTTTGCAGATTTAATTTACAAAAGCGATAACTATCGAATTGAATAAAAATCTCGGAGGAAAAAATTCAGAATCGGCGATCAGCCGGCGAGGCGAACGAGACGTCGTGCCGGCGGAGTTTGATCGACCAGCTATACCCACGTATTTCTCCGAGAGGCAGACGAAAAGGGAAGAAGAAAATAAGAAAAGGTAAGGAGATCAAGAACTGGCGCGTTCGTAGGAACTTTCACCCTCCCGCGGAGAACAAACTGTTGGAAGAGAGAGAAATAGGAAATCGATGGGGATTATTGGCGTCGGGTCTCGGTATTCGGTCTTTCGTTGCCGTTTAGAGTTCCTTGCGCCTCGATCAGCTTCGTTTCGCGTCTGCCTCGAGAAGGGAGGGAATCGGTGTGATCCTCGGTCGCTCGTTGTCTTCTACCTGGAAAAGTTTCCAACCTCGAGAATCTTTCGCAATCTTTTGGCTTACGTCGCAACAAAGACTCCAGCTCTCGTTCGAGAACCCGAGAATCGCGGGAGTTTCGCGACGATCGACTCGAAAGCAGGTGCACCATGGAACGAAATTTCACTCGTTGGCCAAATTTTAGAGAGATTCGTTCGTCGATTAGTGGACTCTGGATGAATTTTTGAAACACAGGATTTTGCCATAAATATCAGATTGACACGCGTGTTAAATGATTGTGCAAAAATTTACGATCGAACTTTAATCCAATTTTGTGCAGTTTTCTATTCGACTATTTTTTGTTTAGAGTTGGAAAAATGCAAGTTTTCTCGAAATAATTAATGGCGAATGAAAAGAAAATTGGTGAAATTTTACGTTCTTGTCAGGCATTTCTTCCAATTTCTTCTAATTGCTACGCTACGACGGAATTCAATTTTAAAGAAACGACGTTTTATACGCGCTTTCAATGGATTCACGTGCGTTTCTTGCATCTTCAAACTTATCCAACTTCAAACGTATGAAAAGAAATCGGAAGCGAAGAAAAGATGGGACAGGTGAGATAGCCGGACAGATCGACTATTTGGCTATTCGGTCAAACAAATTCCAGATGCTCGAGGCCGTTAACGTTACTCCCATCGAGCAGGAAATTGTCACGAGGAAGCATTTTGCCACGGTCCCTTGAGTAGCCGAAACCGATTTTCACGCTCCGCGAGGCAATCAGCTAACGATTCGCGACCAAGCCGAGAGCTAATTCCAGCGAACGTTCCAACAGCTGTCCGGCTATTTATACGATACGATATGGAGCCCCAAAAGCACGTGTTCGTCCTCGTAATTAGTCGCTTTTTCGCGTTTCCTCGGCCATGTCTGACCAGTGCTTCGCTCAATCTACTTGTCTCTACGTCTCTACTGTATTACGCGTATCGTTCATTCGTCGCAGGAAGCTTTCGTAAATGAGTTTTTCAATTTGAAAACCATTTCGAAATTTTTAAACATGCTCAGAGATTAATATCACAGTCGCTATATATATATATATATATATAGAGTAGACTGCGAACTTTTGTAGAAAAGTTTAAAGCGCAGAGTAAAGCGTACGGAGTGAAAGCAAACAGAATGAAAAAAAATTGTATGAAACGTACAAAGCGTGTAGTAGTTTTATTTATCTTTAATAGTTTTATAATTTTCTGCAGAGATGGAAAATTATAATTCTTTAAAGTAGGATGAGAAACGCTTTGATCCAAAGTTCAGGAACTTTGAGAATTCGAAAACATTCAAAGCCTTCAAAAATTGGTCGCTTCGTGGCTGGACACCTTGGAAATTTTGAAAATTTGCAAGTACTTGCAAGCTGTGGGACTCTGAGATCTTCAAACTTGCAAACTCGATATTTTGGAAAATTCGCGACTCCGAACACTGCTTCTCAAATTTCCCGTTTACTTGAAAATTTGAAGTCACGGTGAAATTTCGAAAATTTACACAGCCAAGAAGGTTTAATGTTATTAAAAATTAAAAATTTTGCAAGCTCTAAAAACCTTGGAAAACTTGACACTCTCCTCTTCGATTGTCCCGAAGAAGAAGAAATTCAAGAGTAAAACTGAAAGATTTGTCAATCTCGGTACTCTGGAGCCTTGGAACTTTCCAAAGATCTGACGAAGATTCACTTCGGACCAGAAATTTTGCGTCGTCAGAATGCGTTCAAGCCGTGAAACCCGCCATATCGTGACAATTACCAGCGAACAACCAGCCAACTGCCACCAAGCCTGGAACTGTTATAACAAAATTACCGTCTCTACCACTTCATCCGGCCCGAGCCCATCAAAGAAACATCCTCTGTCTGTGGGCGAGAGCCTCCTGCCGATGGAAAAGCCACGATGGAAAAGCCACGATGGAACGGTTGGCGACGAAACGGTTTTGCGGGGGGTTGGTCGATTTCCAGCGAGGCTCCAACGTGACAAAGGTGTCCAGTGCCGGTTCGATAGTGTTCGACGGGACGATCGATAATCGAGAGTACAAAGCACACACGGGGCGATCTTCGCCCCGTCTACAGGTACGTGGCACACGTACGTAGGCACGTTACGTATTCATTGTACGCGGACGCGCGTGCAACCGTACGCGTGTCTCCGCTACGTGGTGTGTGTTTGTCCACGTGCTTCGATACGCGCACGATATTTGCCATAGGAAACCGCACAATGGCCCGTCACACCGCAACTCGAGCATGGCCGACGTGACGTAGCTACGTGCCAATGCGAAATACGCAGCAACTGGCTGCGATTCCAGTGTCGATACCTGCTGCACAAAGCCCTCCTCCTCCTTCTCCTCCTCCTTCTCCCTTCTTCTTCTTCTTCTTCTTCTTCTTCTTCTTCTTCTTCTTCTCTTCCGCTTCCTAATACAGGGTAGCCACTGATGAAAGACTGAAAAAATCACTTCATTTTCCGTATTTATTTGCTTTGCTTGCACATAACACTGAAAACAATATTTCCAAATGAAACAACAAAAAATCTAAAAAACGTGCGTTTGTAAAAATTATTTTTCTATTTTATATCATTCAGTCTTTCAGTGACCACGAATTTCGAAAGAAACAGATGAGCGGTGTCTTTTCAGAGTCTCTCTGGCACGAGAATAATCACTTTTTGAAGGATCAGGTTTGACGATGAGAGTAGAAAGATCGAGTTGAATTTTATTCTCTTTCTCTTTCGAGTTATTAATCCGTGTATCCTTCTTTTCTTTTCGTAGATTGCAAAATTAATTTTTGGAAAAAATCGGTTTCTGCGAGAGTCTCGTCCGAAGGAACTAGAGGAGTGGAAACGATGAAATGGAAAAATTTAATCGAATTCCATTCTCCTTCTCTTTCCAATTGTTAATCCATATATCTTCTTCATTTTTCTTTTTTTTTTTTGTAGATTGTGTAATTAGTTTGGAAAAGATCGGTTTCTCATTCTTCCCAACGTAAGACAAGCGTCGGTAATATAATAACAATTGAGAATGATCTCGAATGTCGTATATTTGATGAGGATGATATTAACCCATTGATATCACCAAGCACTGAATTTTGAGATTCTGAAACTTTTGTGAAACTGCTAAACTTGTCGATACTACTTGCCAATATTATTTACATATTTTACAAACTACGACACGAGTCAATTTCGATACGAAGTGACAGAATTTTACAAAAATAATTCAACCTTCAACATATCGGTGAATTTGTGCACCAGCGATGTCAGATTAAAATTATTAAATTCCAAATATAAAAATTCGAAAATTTGTGAAAATATGCCAGTGTCCTCGGATATAAATTACGACGCAAGAGGGTCGAATCGCAAAGAATCACAGGAGACAAAGAACTCCGTTGCAGCTGGTCGTGCGTGCGTTCGATCGAGAGAATCGAGAGCGTCCGATTGATTTTGTTGACGTTACGAGGGCCGCGATTTACTCTTTGAAACAGCCTCGGGGAGTATACAGAGAGAGAGAGAGAGAGAGAGAAAGAGGCAGAAGAGGATTTTATTAATGCTCTCCTCTCGTCGTACAATCGCGCGGAACCTATGCCGGACACTCGTGCCACCGCCACCGCGAGGATGTAAATTAATTTTCTGATCTCGACGTGTGTACCCGCCGGCCTGGATGGCTTTTGTGTCCCCCCCGTTGCATCTCGCCGTTTAAACTCCTCATCGATCGCGTCGGCCTCTGTCGACGGATCGTCCCGATGGTTATTAAAACAATTGTTTAACACGCGTAACTGCGCAACGCGCGTTAAATAAATGACCACCCTTTCTCGTCCCTCCGAACCGATCGTCCATCCTTGCGTGGATACTCCGGGCAAAAATCATCCCGGGCACGGTGTGTGTACGTCCCGTCGATTTTCGTTGGATATTCGCTGCTGCGTTTGGGCTTCGGTGAGCGGGTTACGAGATAAAAACCCTCGCACTGTGGAAAGAAAGAAATATTTTTTTTTTTTTTTTTTTTTTTTTTTTTTTTTTGAGATTTTATCGAAGATTCGTCGGGTGGTTGGGATTTTTTTAATTAAATCGGGAGAGTTGCTTGATTTTTGGTAACAGTATCGTGATACCGTTAATGAAAGGGCTGCATAGTTGGAATTATTGTACATAAAATACCTCTTTTGTCAGATTTTATTGGAGATTCTCCGAACGTCCAGGATTTTCCCAACCGATCTGATTTTTGGTAATATGTTATCGATGAAACGATTGTTTCACGAAGATATTTTTTTTTTTTTTTTTTTTTTTTGGACTGTTTGAATAATTTCTAATCGAAGAATTAGATCTTGGAGTGGATTCGAGAAATATTTCTCTCCTTTTCTCTTCTTTTAGATTTCATCCAAGATTTTGCAAGCGCCCGAGAGCTTTTTAATTGTATCAAGAACAAGTCGTTTGACGTTTTCATCGACGATAGGAAAATTGAAGTAACTTTCAAACGGGTTCTGATCGTAATATTTTGCTCGGAGAAATCGAATCGACGAGCAAGAGACTTGAAACAATCTCGCAATCTTGATATTTTGTAAATTAAAAGAAATACCAAAGTCGCGAATGCATTAATGCTGTTTAATTATACTAATTCAATCCACGCAAGAGGATTCTCATAATTGAAACGAACCTGACGATGGCGTTCAATAAAAAAATTACGTTTTACTTTCGAAGAAAAGAAACTTTACGACGATGAAATTTTGCCTGTTACTCGTCATTGTGAAAAATTCCGAAAAATTGCGAATAATTTAATTAAATAATCGCAGAGCAGTTGTTTAACTTTCATTTCTCGGGCGTTCGATTTCATTTTATTGAACACAGTCGGGCGTTTCGAAGCCCAGCATGACTTATTTATTCCGTATGGATGTTTCATACGGGAAAGTTGGGTGTATCGCTGGAATTCGTCCAGGCTCCGTATTTCATCCGAAATCGAACTTCGTATCCTAAACTGCCACTGAATTTCTCCTCTAAACAAGTGCCTCTTTCGGTTAATACAGAGGGTGTGTATTCGCGCCCGTCGTTCTAGAAATTCATCCACGCGTGAAATGTATTTAAATGACAACGCGCGTGTTCACGCTCCCGCGTAAAACAAATAGAATGGAAAACTCGACTCGTTTGAAAGTGATTCGAGAGCCTCTTTGTCCATTAAAAACGGAGAAGGAGAACTAACTTTCCTGCCGCGGATCGATCGATCGATCGATCGATCGTTCGATTTTCGAAGCTAGGCTGAAAATATAGAAGCAAGGTCAGGTCGTATCTTCCGCTCGTTCGATTTTTAAGATCAAAAATCAAGTGACGCGAGATTTCGAGAAAAAATTTCCCTTCTACGTGGAGATGAATCGAAGACGTCATTAAAGATATCATTAAAAGCGAGTCTTTCAAATTAAAAATGGCAAAATTCCTCTTGTTTGTTACTTGAAATTTCTTTTGTCAAAAATACATTCTTTTTGTTAAGATAAAGTAACGTAACGATTGAGTTCGACGAACTCAACGATGAAACAACGAATTCGCGAAACACGAGTCAGACTTGTTCCCTAAATTGCTAACGTTAACGCTAACGAAAGGGAGGATGGAGAGCTAACCCATTTTTCCCAAAGGCTCGAGGTTTCACGCTCGGCCGAGGAGGCAGAACGAATCGCCCAACGAATCGCAAACGATCGAACGATTTCTCTCTAATTAAACGGAGAAACATCGCGGTACGCGCGCCGCTTACGCACGTTGAATCGACTCTTTTGAAAAGCAATCAGCTTCGCGTCTTTCGTCAGCTCGAAAACACCCCCTTTGAAGAGAGCGGCGCGGAACGATGTTGAAATGAACACGGCGAAAAGGGCGGGAGGGGGGGGGCTGCTGCTGCCGGTCTTTTGTAATTTAAATAAAGCGCGACACAGCGCGATTTAACATTCTAATTGCACGGCCCAGGTAAACCAACGAAACAGAATGTCGACCGTTTCGCCATTCGAAACACGAGATCGAGTGTCCTGGCGCTATACAGGATATATACGCCAAGCGTGTAAAACAATATTTGTTTGCTTTCTCTCTCTCTCTCTCTTTTTTCTTTTATGCCGTCTCTAATCCCTTCAAAGTGCTTACAAGAGCTTGCAGGGCGCAGAGCGCGGGAAAATCGATCGATCCCCCCGTCCCCCGTCGTTTCAAATCGTTTCACGAGACTGACGCCACGGATCAGACGATCGTCCGACAATATTTTCGAACAAACGGATTCCCGGTAGCCCGGGCCGATAACTTTCCACGCGTAATCCCGATTTCCATTACCTGCTCCCTCCGCGGAGACGAGGAGAAACCGGGAAGGAGGATTCGTCCGTTTCTCGCTCGGTCTCTTCAACGTCGATTTGCAATCGCTGCTATTTTTAGTTAATCGACATGAATTTGAAATTCTTACCAATTTGCAATTCTTAAGATATGTATCTATGTAAACGAACACTCTGTGATATTATAAAATTACTTCGTACAATATTTCCCAATAGAAAGAAATATAAAAAAAAATACGTCACTTTTAAACTCAAAAAACACAGCATCTTTAAATCATCCCCATCACCTCTCCACAATTAATTCCCAACTAACTATTTATTTATGACAACGTGATGTCTCCTTCCGATCCAGGGGGCCTGCACTCCGACATAGGCTTCGAAAGAGCCAGAGAGAGAGAGAGAGAGAGAGAACGATGCCGAGAATCGATTGATCTCTTGTCTTTGAACACGGGGGAGACAGACACTATTTGCCTGTCGCGCTGTGTATATACTACGTATGTAGTTACCCGAAGCTTTGGCGGGTCAATGCGTCGAATTGCGCTGTCGGGTTTCGGGTGTAACGCGCCGCTGCAACTACCACGCTTCCCACTACGTACGTATATTACTCGGCCCTTGTAGAACGTGGTATCATAAACTAAGGACCGTGGATAGGTATTTGCGGGCAACAGTTCCATTTCCTAACGCGTAGGAGGGGACGTTCGGTCAGGAGATCCTGGCCCCGTTCCGTGTCCACGGAAACTTTGGATTTCGTATCGACCGCGGCCCCCTGTGGCCACGTCGAAAATATCCGGAATCGGGATAACCACCCTTCCCCCACTCGTTTCTCTTGCCTCCCGACGCTTGTGACACCGTTTCGAATTCTGTTGCGTTTGGATTCCAACAAACAGCCAGTGGCTGTTCCAGCAGCAAGCACGCGCTATAATAGAGCGGTATCGTAGCTGGGCACTTGTACTTGGTCCGACGTTTCTTTCACCGATTTTCGACAGATGCCACGTAATTTTCTTCTCTGCGAGATTTACAAACGCAGTGGTTTCTCGAAAGTTTCACGAAAATTTCACGAAAATTTCACCCACCAAATTTCGTCTTTGAATTTCAAGTAAAACGAGCACACGTGACTTCTTTCCAATCAAGTATTACGAACGATTCGAGTATTCGAGTTTTTTTTATGACTCGTGAAATTTAGAAACAGGACGCTTCAATTTCCGTAAGTTTCGCGAAATTTTGGGAAAGGAGAGTGGAAGAAATAGCTGTTGTTTCGATCTTCTCCATCGAAGTGCGTTGCAAGATCAATTTCTGAAGCTGTTTGCTTCGATTAAAAATTTTAATTGTTGGAAATAATTCGTTTGAACGCGCGATAGCGGGGCAAGTTAAGACAAAATTAAGAAATGAGTTAAACTCGAAGCAAATTTGAGCATTCGATTCTTCACGTTTCTTCATCAAATATTTATCGATCATCAGTATCGATCGACAAGTTCGATGTCGATGAAAGGCGACGAGTCGAAAGGAAAGGGTTGACGAGAAATTTACGAGGGGAAAATAAAGACATTACTGACATTCGGCTCCGCTGACTAATTAACGTTAGTTATTCATCGAGTTCGACGCTCGGTTGCGTCGAATAGACTGCATCGTGGCTTTCGACATAACGTTCGACTCTCGTGGCTTCGTCTTCCACGTGAAAACAGATTCCTAGATTATCTACGTTTTCCAAAAGCTAAAAACCACCGCGTCGATCGATTCATCGATTAGCCAACACTTGGAAAATCTCATTAATTCGTTAGGTTGTTTTTGTTGAAATTGTTACAGTATTTTTGAGCTCTCGAGGTTTTTGCTTTATTTTTAATCTTTACGTATAACTATTGCGCACTCGCAGCGATAAATATGAAATGATCGTTGTTTTCCCTGGATCACAGAACTTTGAGAGAAGCTGTAAAAGTACCTGTAGTCGGACTAAAACTAAAATTAAATCTATCGAATCTGATCAAAATCTTTCCAAAATTGAGTACAATGTACGAGCTAAGAAATAATTTCAAATTTAATAAACATTGCCACCTAGATACTGTCAAAAAAAAAACAACGATATTTCGTAGAGATTATTCGGAACGGGGATGCGTGTCTCACCTAGTCCACGATATTCCGGAAACTAGGAATTTTCCGGATGATCCGTATTTCTCCAAAGTTTTATTTAGCCAAACACAGAACGAGAGGGGGGAAAACACGCCTCATCCCTCGTCCTTCGTCCTTCGTCCTTCGTCCCAGTTACTCGAAATGCCGCTCGGCGTTCAGATTAAACTTCGAATTGAACTGGAAGTACTTGCCGCGAATCGGTTTGAATTGGGGTTAATTAAGGATTAAGAGCAAGGAGGCTTTCGTGCCGCGGTACAGCGACGAAGCGCTGTGTACAATCGAAAGTCACCGTCGGATAATAGGAAACCGCGTCGTCGTGGCAAACGTCGGAAATATCACGCACAATCCCCGAAGAAGCTAACAGCCGCCGAACAAGACCCTCCGACTTTACGAGTTCACTTCAATTTACAATTAGCCGATACTCCGCCAACTTCCTCGTTGCAAATGGCGCCGTGTGTCACGTGGCGCTGGAGGGGAATGGTTTCTTCCCGATTGTTGGTTAACTTGTCTCGCCTTGAACTCTGTTCGTGTAATTGTCGAATTCCTGGAATTTTTTGTCGCAGTCAAAGTTTCATAAAGTCCACGCCGAGTGGATGGGAGGATTCGTCAGCGTCGAGTGTAAAATTAGGGGGGGGGAGGGTAGAAAGTTATCGATTTGTCATTCGAATATAAACCGCGAGAGAAGCATATCGAATTTCTTTCTTTAAATTATTACCCGACTGTAAAACAAAGTGGAAATTTATAGAATTTCTCTAAATTATTTCCCTGTCTAGGTCATGATTGATAAATTCATATCTTGTAACCGCATATACCGTAACGTTATTATTATTGTAATGTAATAATAAATTAATCAACACCATAATTACTATATTAATCTATATTATTAATTAATTAAATTATTATTATTTAATTATGTAATAATATAATTAATCCTGATAGATTTAATTCTTACATCAAGAGAAAATTCTTCTTGATGGAAGCTCCATTTTGAATCCACCAAACAGAGGAAACTAGAAAATTCTCCCTACAAATTATCCTTCGCGCAACAATCCCATCATGCGAAATCTATGCGTCCCTCTCATTCGACGAAACAATATCTTCGCCGAGCTTTCAAGAATTCGCAATCGGTAAAAACCAGCCTTTTCTTCCAGGTTTTCCATACGAACTCCTTCATACGAATTCCAGCGAATTCAAATACGTGACACCGCCTCACGGCTCGCCAGATATCCTATTCTCGTCGCGTAATCAAACTGTCCTGACGTTTGCATTAAGAGGAAGCCCCGGTTCTTCGCGAGGAACAATGCATGCTAATTACCGGGCGGCAATTATGGCTCGCCCTTGCAGCAAACCTACCGGCTTATACAGGGTGTAAATAATGTACGACATAACTAAGGCGCGAGATGAAAAAAAAAATACGAAAAGAAGGAAATCAATAAATAGAACAGAGGTTCTCTCGTTTTCGAAAATTCGTCGTTCAAGCACTTGAACTTTGGTCCATTCTGGAATTAGGAAAGAAACTTCGTCTCAATGAAGAAAATTTGAAAGACCTTGAACCGGTTCAATTAAGAATTGGCTCGCTCCGAAAGTTTCGAAATTATTGAAATTTCGAAAACTTGACAATTCGAAACTTCGAAGCTTCCCAGAGGAGGTTGTTTGGAAATGGTGTGGAAACTCGGAAGCTTGAAATTACGAAAGCTCGCGCGAATACTCGCTGATTTCAGGCGAAACAAAATTTTATATTATTATATTATTTTTATTACATTGTATTATGTGTATATTATTTTTCTTTTCTCCTTATTGTTTTCGCGAGGAATCACCCGGTACGTAAAACACGGAAATCGAGGACGAGAGGACCTGTTCGAGTCCGGGCAATTTTTTGAAAAAAGAGACGAGAGGGAAGGAAGTCGTAAAGATCGCGGCAACTTCCGCTCGGGTTTGTTGGCTCGATGAAAGAATTACTGGGATGTAAGAGGACGAGGATAGGGGTTGGAAGCTCCGCTGGTGTCGTTTGAGAAATTGGAAAGAGCCAGAATGGCGAATGGCGATGCAGTTAAAGCCGCTGCTTCGAATTTATTCGCTCACCTTTCGACCGTTGTTCGATAATTCCAACCTCGTTTATAGCTTCGGCTACCGAACCTTGCTTAAAAGAAAAAATAGAAATAACGACCGACGACCGTGCTTCCATGAAAACGAGCCTTCGAAGAACCAGTCGTGTCTCGAATCTTCTTTCTTAAGCTTTTAGAATCCAAAAGAAATTGACTGATGTTCTTCTACGTTGACAGAGATAGCAAATTTTTTTCGGTTTCAATAACTTTTGCTTTACTTAAATTTATAATTTATTTATTATTTAAATCTGTTGCCTGAGAATTCAGTCGAGAATCACCTAAATTTCTAGGTCCGTTTTATTTACTCGTGAATACAATAAACAACTGAAGTGGAAGATCGTTGAGTCTCTAGATTTTCGGACTTTTCACATTTTATAAGAATTTGCAAGAAACTAGAATGTGTAACAACGAATTCGTACAATAAAAAAAAAAAAAAAAACATCGAAAAGAGAGAAATAAATTTCACAAAAGTAACGAATTGCGCAAAGATTCGCGATCTAGTAACGACTATCTTGAGAAATTAAAGAATCTTCGCTTCGAGAGTCTGCGATGAACAAGACGAGGAATCGTCCGACAATGGAGATACGCCTAGCTGGACTCCAAAGAGGAGACAGGAAGAATTTCTAAGCTGAGAGACGTCGCAATAGCAACGGTGCTTGAATCAAGAGGCAATAGCAGCGATATCCGAATTGAGAGATCGGATAGTGACGATATTCGAAGTGGAAGCACACAGGGGGAAGTGCCTGTGAACTTGGCAAGGTTTGGCAACGGCGAGTCGATAGCGATCTCGCGAACTTTGTAAATTTCGGGTGGCTCAGATTTCTCGAATTTAGAGAACTGCCATTGTTACCTATCGCGGATGTTCAAAGCCCAAACGGCCGGGAGGAGGGAGGAGGGGGGGGGGGAGATCTCAATAGCGATCACTTTCAATTTAGAATATTCCAATGCATTCGATTATCGGCTTTGCAGTTCTAGCTGCTGGCCAACAGAAGGTTCGAGGTTCTGGTTTTACAGATAGGTTTGGCAATCGTGTGGAACTGCGAGATAGAATAGCAACAGATGTCTGCAATTTTTAATCCCCTGGATGATATCTTGTCAAATACACTGGTATTTTTTTGATACTTTGTGTATTATCGTGTTTTTAAGTTTGTCGACAATTTCCAAATCTAGTCTAATTTTAATACGCTGAAACTACCAAAGTGGAAAAACTAATTTTATGCATGTGAAACGGTGTATTTTTAACAATAAATGACTCTTCCCAAAAAGTAAAAAGCTTGTGTAACTAAAAAGCTACTTTGTATTATAACGTTCTGGCTCTGTTTCTTTTCTCTAATGGAAATGCAATTCTCGATAGTTCCAGTATTAATTTCGAGTTACGAGTTCAAATCAAACCGCGTTTCATTTCGAATTCCAAATTTCTAAAACATTCACAACCCTTGGCGCGATCGCTCAGTACCAGACAACGCCACTCCTACTCGAGGTCTACCCCACGCCCCCTCACGAATCACGTGACCCAAATCAACCAATCGCTAATTTTCGTTGCATTAGCGTTGCACGAACTTGAAGAGGTCCGCTAAAATCACTTTCAGTCGGCATGGACGTGTTAGATTCGAAATCGGCGACCAAAAATCGCCGGTCATTATATCCGCTACGTAACCATCGTGTCTTTCCCGTCTCGCGCGGTTTATTTCACCTGGTACTTTGCTCCATCTTCCTCGCAGCAACTACTCGCAGCAACTAGTCACCACATACACACGCACACACATATACACACACGTGCACGTACGATTTCGCCGAGAAGAATAGACATCGCAAACAAATAGTCACAGACAAGAGAGAGAGAGAGAGAGAGCAAATCCGTGTATGTGTGCGCGAGTCGCGGAGAGAATAGCAGAAGGGATTTAGCAAAGTCTGGCCATAAAGAGTAAATTACAATGTCGAGGTCTCCCTTCACAGTTTTACGCGGTGCTGCACCCTCTGTTGTTCTCCCTGCAATCTCTCTCGCTCTTTTTCTCTCGCTTCTTTGCCATTGTGCACGCCTCCGTAAGTTTCTGACGACGATTGTCCGCGGATCGAACGAGCTGGAACAGTCGCTCGAGATTTGAATCCGTTTCCTTTTGCCGATTCGTCGCGAGCAAGATGAATTTTTCTAGTCTGACGTGCGAAGTTAGTTTGGCTTCCGAGAGACTCGCCGAATCGGAGCCGAAGGGAGACGATCGACCAATAGTGTGTACCATTTGTATCAGTTCGTCATTAAACTGTAGCAAATCGGCCTAATAATAAATTTCTATCGATCATTTATCTAACTATACGATCGCCGACTTCAATTCTCGAGAAACGAACGACTTGGTTCTCTCTTCAGTTCATTTATTCGAAGAGAATGATAACTAATTTGCGTTTAGCAAATAATATTTGTCAACGTCTTTTAAAAAATCTTGGTTCAAACGCAATTTCACATTAGCCAAAGGTTTTAGTAATATTATAAATAATGAAAGAACGTACAATCTTACTCTCTTCAATCAATCTCTAAAATTTATTTATTTACAAAGTAAATTTATTTAAAAATAGTGTCTGTCTTTACTTCGACCAGTGTAGCTTCTAAACAGCTATTAATTGCCACATTTTTATTCAAATTCTATCGCAAGGGATAAAAACCATTCAAACTGTACTGTAAAAGTCAATGCTATGATTTCCATAATTAACAATGATCTTCCTAAAATGCAATGAGAAATTATACGTATATCGATGTGTGAGTTAGGTAATAATTCACTTTTTACAGGCATGTAAAAGCCTCGTACGCAAAATACGACGAGGTGGATTGCGAGGTGCATTGTGTGTAAAAAATGGCGATTCGTGAAGGATCACTCGAAAATCCCGCGAATACTTTTAGCGGTAATTTCCCGGACGCCAATTAGGTTTCACGTTAAATGACGTAGCGCGTGCCTATTCAGCGGGAACGAAGTGGACAAGGCCGGGCACATTGTGCAGAAATGACAGACATCCGCGAACAAACCGCGGATGTATAGGGAGGATGTATAGGCGCGTGTAACAAAAGAGTTAACGATTATAATATCAGCGTTGTAAATAATGAACACGCGGGGCAAACGCAAATCCTACCATTGTTCGGCTCGCGTATAACGCGTTTAATCACCCCCCAGGAATATTCGAGTGAAACGAAACATACCGGCAAACGATCGTCTCCGTCCATTTTGTTCGCCCCCGAATGTATGAAACAGAGTTGCGAACAAATCAGAAGACGATAAAGTCGATGCATTTTCGAAATGTGAGTCACCTAAAATTTCGTTGTCGAACGAAAGAATCAATTTTAGAATTTGCAATGAATTCTGAATTCTGTGAATATTCGTCGTAACTGAGGATCAGAATTTTTAAATTTAGTTATTCGACGGAATTAGTTGGAGAACATGTAATTGAATAATTTCAACAAATTTTCATTTTCGTTAAAATTAATATCCGTGCGATATACATGTATTGTCGATCGTTCGTTTGGAATCAATTAATTTATGCGTTCGAAAGATGCAGGTACTGATTGCATTATTTTACAAATTTCAATCTCTATAAACGTCGTAATTTATTGCGTGCAATACGTGCGCGATAAACAGATGGTTCGTCTATTTTATCTGCGTTTTGCTCTAATAAATTATAAAACGTAGCGAGGGAATTCTGATTAGTAAAAATTGAAAGAAACGATCGTTTTTATCGCAAGAATAGATTATTGCGAATGTTACGTTATTGCGATTCGCGGTAATTAAATTCGTAATATTTTACAAATTCGCTCAGAATTACAAGTTCTACATATATTATGAATTATCGGACGATGAAATTAAAAAGCACGAATAAACGATGAACACAGAATTACGATTAAATGCCGAAATTCCCTCGGAAAGGACACGATCCCTCCGATTTTAATTTATCTTTTTTAATTCGCAACTATAAACTCGCAGACATAACGAGTTCCTCTCAAAAATTAATACTTTTTACGTCTATTATCAATCGCCGGTTTCAAATTACCGTATTTTTCAATTTTTTTCCCGCGCTAAAATTTTTATAAAAATAAAGTAAATTAGAATCATATTGCTTTCGAAATTTCGTCGAAATAAAGGGAAATAGTGTTCGTATTTGTTCCGGGTCGATAAAATTCAAATAAAATTTCGGTACACGGCCCGAAACAGACTCCGAAACCTTCGTTAAATATTTGCATGTTAATAACGCGTTATCGTCTTACGGTTATTTTTTAACTGTCGTCTCCATTAGCTTTTGGTGAAGCCAAAAAAATTTTCAACGTTGATTAAACAGTCGACGATGAAATTTTGACAGGAAAATTCGAGATAGATTTCAAATTTTCGTTAAATATTTGCATGTTGATAATACATCGATTATATTAGCTCGTCATTAGTCCGTGGATATTTATGCAAATTAAAATTCTGATTACGGCCATAATTAAAGAATTAAAAATAAATTAAATTCATTAAATCTTATAACAAGTTATATTTCGCACGTTTTATAAAACTTGACGTATCCTATGAATTTTATATGAATGACCACTTTGTATAAATGTCCGCAATCTATTTCCCCGCCACTATTTTCACCGAAATAAAAAATTAATACCTCCAGAATTAATTTGAAATAGATGATAAAATTTCAGTTTAAATAGCTCGAAATAAAATACAAAATGTCGGCTAAATGTCGGCTAAATTAAATTTATCTTGCACGTTAATAACCTTTGTTGTCACTTTATTATTACCGTTTCTTTACTTTGTCGTCTTCGTCAATTTCGCAAAACCAAAAAAATGCAGTTTCTTCCGCCAATTTCCCCTAAGAATTATCTCAACGCGCGATTTTATCTGTCAGCACGGAAGATAAAATCGAACGATAAAATTGATACTGAAAATGAATTTTCCCCGGGTATAACCCATCTTTCGGTAGAACGGTTTTTAATTAAGGGCCAGGGAACAAAGCAAACGAAGAAGCAACGTTCTGCATAAAGTTTCTGAAGGGGAAACGCGGAACGTACGGAGTTGTCAAAGAGAATAAACGCTTCGATCATCCCGTGAACGTAATTAAGTCGTAATTTACAATTTCCAGATGTGAATCATTCCATACCGTTTCACACAATCTCTTGACATTGTTCTTGCGGGATCTTGAAATTTTATTCTTACAAACGATCATTCATCTATCGATGGTATATCTCGCATTTAGCAATTAAAGTTTCACATAAATCACTTGAAACTACAGCAACGTACTAATTTTGAAAGAATTGATTCAGTCGCGAATATCGCGCTCATCGTTTCTTCGTATTCTTAGCTTTGCCATCAATTACTTACAATTAAGATTTATCATTTCAAAAGAAACAAATTCGCGAAACGAATTTCTCAGCCAAGAGATTCGATTATTTCTTTGTTTCGTTTTCTCGGCTGCTTTCGCAATGTCAACATGTGCGAATTCAAACATATCATCTAGCTTGATCCCAAGTGAGTAGTTACCTCCGTCCTCTTTGTACACTGTAACGCGTTGCGCCACCAGCGACAAGAAAAGAAAAAAAAGCTGCCGCATTTGCATAGGTACGCAGCTAGCAGCAGCGAGGCCAATCGTGTGTGACCTACATTTTCTAAACGACACTTCGCTATAACGCAGAGAATCTTCCCCTTTGCTTCCTGATATTGGCCACCGGAACGTGCTTCCAAGATGATCGTGCTGCCTCGATCGATCGAGATTCGCTGTACGCAAAGTTTTACGATTTACATTTTCACGGTTGACCGGAATTCTTTATTTTCTGATTCAATTCGTCCATCGAGTCGCGCTTTCAAGATTGATTTTACAACAATTACAATTATATCGTATGAAAACATCCGCACGTGTACGACCAATCGTGAAACCAGAAAAACAACTAATCCCCAAACAGCGTGAAAATAAATTACGCCATTGCTAATTTTTAAAAGCTAAAAGCGTTTTTCTGTTTTATTAAAAACTCAACGCGATCGAATATATCGAAATAATGGAAATCGCTCGATTATCAAGGAAAGAACAATTAAAGGGAACAAATACGACGATCATTCTGATGAACCAGCCAATTATAATTTAAACCCGAATAGTAGAGAAACGTTTAATTTATCTCTCAGACTGGTGATCGTTGGTAGAAAATTTTATAACGCACGAATAAATGAGGAATAACAACAAGAGAAAACTTGCAGGAAACCGCATTTTGAGCCTGCGAGGTACGCAAAATGAATTAGCAGAAAGCGGTGTGTGTGTGTGTGTGCGTGCGCGCGCCGCGACGACACATTTGCATATCTGCTACGATTTACGTGCCGTGATCCAGAAGAAGACGTGGCTTCCGGCTGACGCTTCCACCGGGCCGGGCTTATCTTGCTCGACCGGCAGTGAAAGAATTTTCTAAAAGGGGAAGAGACCCGTTCTACGGGCGAGATGCGGGAATTTTGCCTCGCGCAAGTATCGGAGGAGAGTCATATTCCATTCCTTAGATCGAATTTCTCTTCCGTATGTGAGGAGTAGCTGGCTTTGAAGTAATTCTCTTCTCTTCTCCTTTTCTCTCTCTCTCTCTCTCTTTTTTCTTCTTTTTGCTCTTCGAACGTAGGAGCTCTTGAAATCTTTAGTAGTATCGAGAGAATATTTCCTTTCAGCGATATTTACGCGATGTAATTGGAAGAATATTGGAAGTGGATTTTTATGTTCCTTCGAGGAATGGTTTCAGATTTGTACGGTTTCATACTTCACATTTGATTACATATATATACGCGTAATATTTCATTCCTATTGTGTTGTAAATTGACTCTTTTTTTTTTTTTTTGCAAATTTTGGTACAGTGTTTTTTCTTTGTAAAGCCATCCATCTTCGTATTTATACCATGATCCGTGTGATAGAAATATAAGTATTCAAATACTATTGTAAATAATTATACGTTGTTATAATTCGATTTTTCCATGAGAAAATCGGCCAAAAATCCTTCGTAATGATCGTTCCTAACGATACACGTCGATACACGTCGATTTCAAAAAACTGCACGATTTGTACCCCAGTACGATTCGTCTCATTGAAAAACCCAGAAGCAACTGTTCTGACTAGGAAACGAAAACGACTTTTTTGCCATAAAATTTTATCGATACGCAAACATTTGAATCGATAGAAAACAAATTACAGGCGCGATCGCTCAGTACCAGACAACGCCACGCCCCCTTATGAATCACGTGACCCAAATCAATCAATCGCTAATTTTCGTTGCGTTACGCGTTGCACCTGAAGAAGCCCGATTTTCTGAGTTACCCCCGCTAAAATCACTTTCAGTGATAAAATGTCGAGTCGATATTGAGAAACCTGTCGTTCTCTACAATTGCATTCTCCCCTCCCCGTTTCTTCGTTCAAATACAGAAAGAAACGATTTTTGTGATATGTTATTCTTCTTGTCAGACCATGGAACATATTTCACAAGAAAAAGCAACTTTAAAGAAAACAATCTGTCCGTCGTAACATATGTAAATTGAACTAAACTCATAAAATCTCCATCCACCCTCCTTCCCTTCCCCAAAAGAACATTCGTATTTTCAGAAAAAAGAAAACTCTCGCTTTCCTGGCGGTTTTTTTAAAATTGGTTTTTACATTAATCATTGAATTAATTCTGTACGTAAAGCATCCACTGGCCGGTATCGTTTGCCAAACAAACGAACGTTGAGTTGTTTAAACAAACGTTCCTTCGGTTACAGAATCGCGAACGCGGTATTTTCATAAAGTATTCCGAGGCACGGCAGCGAGCACATTTACTTCGCTCGTTGTATATCATGCCGGGATAAAAGTTTCCGTTGTTTATTGCTGAAAAATACGGCTGGTTCTCGTAGGTCCCGACGCTAGGAAGGAAGGGAAACGAAAACGACGAGGAGAAAGAAAAAAAGAAAAGAAAAGGACGAAGGAAAAATTAGTAAAATTAGCGGTTATGGTTTAGGGATTTTTTCACGATACGCGCGAAATTTCGTTGCTTGTGCTCGATTCCTTACGCGATATCGTTTGTAAGTATCGGCGCATTTTTCGATCGTTAAATTTATACAAAAATGCTCAGAATATACATAATGTGCAAGTAATGCGAAATGTATAAAGTACAATGTTCAGTATATAGCATTTAGAAGAAGGATTTTATTTTTTGAATTATATTCATTACGTAAATATCCACAAATTACATAAAGTGTTACAAAGTATGTAGATTTTTCTTTTTTTTAAATTAATATTAATCTTTATTGATTGTGCATGAAAATCACAGAAGAACAATTTAAAATTATTAGTACACCGTCATTTAATTTTAACACTATTAATTTATCACATTTTTATTTAGTATCTCAGATTGAATATTTAGTTAATCATAATGCAATATTCACATCTTTGGTTTCATATCTCGTGTCTTTTCTAATTATATTATATTAATTATTTCTTTTCAAATACAAAGTAGCATAAATGGCAGAAAATCAACAAATAATATTTATACTTGTCATATTTTTCCATGAGATCTTCATATCTCTACCCCTAACCACTACACACACACACACACACAAGCACAGATATACACACATTAATTAATCTTGTAATTGCCTTGCAATAAAATTCAATTTTAAAATTATTAATTTTCGGTAAATAAGAATCGGAGTTCTCTTCTCGCGCGATATTTAGATTTGATCAAACCCGATTGAATTTCAAAATATTGGTACAATTTTACTCAACAGAGTCATCTCAGATACGAAAATATTAATTTTTTCACTGGACGGATTTCCTAAAGGATGGATTTCTTGGACGTTCGGACGGAGACGCTGGCTTTCCAATTAAACTTGCGTAAAACGCGGCCGAAATAAACGAATGGCGGCGGGGGCCGATCGATAAAATGCATATTTGATTATTTATTTTGAATATGATTGGAATTTTAAACCCCGGCACGTCTCGTTGCCGATGGATTCATGAATTTCAGATATTTTCGCATTGGCGTGGCGACGCCCCCGCCGAGCAGGAGTCGGAGATAGAAGAGCAATTTCCAAGTTGCCGCGGCAAGTCACCGTGAATCTGAAATCAGCCGATCCACCTCCCCTCGACACTCTTCCGCCGGAGGAAATTAACAACAGGCGTGTCTGAATGTCTCGATAATCAGCTCTCGATAATCATATCCGCGCTCGCGTAACGTCGTTCGAGTTTCTGCCGTTCTCGCGGCCGCGCGGACGCCTATGCGGCTGAATTATTTACGAAGGCTGGCTGGCAAACAGTAGGAAGAAAAACAGAAGCGGAGGATGTTTCCAGATTCTGGCCTTGTTGCGGCATTTGAATTATTGACTGGATGGTAAATGCGATGCAAGAACAGCAATTTGCATCGGCGAACGAGCTATTAGCGGCACCTTGCGCGCTCGTTCGATCGCTCCGACGAATGTTCGATTGCGTCGCGTGTGTCTGTGTGTGTTGGAGATTCGTGCGCGACGAGATTCTCGATTCCTGATCACAAGTTCCTTTGCAAAACGATTGAACACCGATTCGAAAATTTCGCACGTCACAGAGTAAAAAGTGAGTAGAAAGTGTTTCTTTTTTTTTGACGATTTTGATGTACGCGTGTACGTAGTGGACGAAGAAGAGTTGGTTTTACGAAGTTTGTTTTTCTTCAAATGCCAGTTGAAATTTAAACATGAATCGAAATACAAGTTTTTTGAATTCAAATTGAAATTCAGAGATTATATATTATATATATTATATATTGGTCCAAGTACCTTACTTTGTATCATGATTTTTCAACCAAAAGTTTTGGAATGTACGTTATAATATATAATACAGGTCTACTAATCTCATATTTATAACACACGTTTGTCGTTTGATAGTGTAACTAAAAAATATCTATAGTAATAATAAAAAAAATATAGTAAGTGTACCTCAACTTTCGTACGATCGGTACAACTACAATTCCGCTCTGTGTTATTCTAAAACTATATCTGGAACATATGTAACCCATTGTTGAGAGAGTTATATTATAAAAAGCCAGGTCAAATACATTTCGAGAGAATTTCTTAATAATCAAAATAACAACTTGTCTAAATAGAATACAATAATTTACCTCCCAATGATATTTACATTTTCTCTGAGACCGTACACCACCGTTCAAAAATCTTAAGACAAATATTCAATTTCTTTCAAAATTAAAACTAAAATATTGAATGGTATTTTATTGCAATGAACACCTCTTCTTCTATTTCCGTTCAATACTGAATCAACAGCAAACACCAGAACTACTGAACTGTCACGTCTAAAAACAAGAAGCTTTTGTCTTCAAGCTTCTGAAGTCAGGGCGCATGCGATCCATGGTGTAACCCATGTAATAAAGGATTAAACCCTCGTCCTCCTCATTCTCTGCCAAATCATACATTCCGTAACCCCGAAAGCAGAACGCCCGACGCCCGACAGATTTTACAAACCGCGCCTCGCGCCGCTGAATACCCAAATGCGCGAGACTACCCCCTGGCACGATCAAAGCAGGCAAGCAACCGCGAACGAACAATACCTTGTCATCAACGCAAGCGCGAAAAAGCACGACGCAGTCCCCAAGCATGATGCGGTGGCTCGTTAAGCATCAGAATTATCAGATAATTAATATGCGACTACCTCTCTCCCTACCGTCTCTCCCCCATCACTCCCCCCCCCCCCTACCACCACCACCACCGCCCCTTTCTCTACCCTCTCTACGCGTCGACGTCCCTTACGCGAGAGAACCTTCCTCTATCCGCTCCGGTAAACCGAGTCAATACATAACGCAATTACCCGACAAGTGGATGGAGAATGCCTCTGGCGGTGCATCAACGCGCTCCTACGCACGTGTGCGTGCGTATGTACGTCACCTCGCAGCCACCGTGCACGCGTGCACGCACACCTGCCGTTCCTCGGTATCCTCGATTGTCCCTGAACAAGGACAAGGAGTATAACGTCGATGAATGACGATGCTGGAGAGAGTCGAGAGTTTGAGCCGAGGTTTGCTGGACGAAGAGATATTTCGAAAGAGATTCTTTGGTTAGTGGAAATTATTTGAGGAAGAAAAAGTTGATTTGGATATGGGTGGATTATTTTTGAAAATTGTTCGAAACTGTTCGGTACTGGATATCGACCATCTTGAAAATGAATTGTTTTAGGATTTAAAGGGTGCGTTGGAAAACTGATGGTTTCTTATTTTTTTCCGTGTAATTAAGTCATCGTGAACGATCCAGTGATCTTGGCAACTGCTGGATAACAGCGTTCAACCAAAATTTATGCTGAAATGATCGACGTAAAATCCAATACTGAGGAAAGAAAAATTCAATCGAGTCTCTCTCGACGAACCGAGCCTCACCGTCTTCGACAAACGAGAAATTATAAAGCCTCGGTTTGTCAAAAGCTCGCTCAATAAATCGAATTTATTTGGCGATAAACAAGGATCGACAGCGATAAACAAATCTACAAATAATTCTCATCGCCAACTTCGACGCGACCGTGAGAAATAGTACTCGAAGCATAATACCATCGATCATCCGCGGAATCGTTATTCGTTCAACATCCATCCTTTCGTCACTTCCTCTTCCCATTTTCCAGAACCAAACCCCCAACCTCTCCGCCCCAAGCTGTGGCAACCCGGGACCATTCAGCGAACAATCGAACGCGAGTAGAAAACGCGACTGGTGGCGTGTATTTTTTTTTTTTTTTTTTTTGCAGAAACGTAGTCGGTTCGCAAACAGAGAAGCGTGGAATGCGTGATTTAACCCCGCCGCGGGAACCACCCCCTTGGCCATTTTATCCGCGGCAACCCCCGTAAATCCGTTTTTATGGACTTTCGATACTGTATCTCCCCCCTCCTCCGGGAAATCAATAATCGTCCATAAAACGGTATCTTACTCTCCGGCGGCATACGCTTCCGTTTGTATTCTTATATTCTTTCGTTTAAACATCCAAATGTACATCTATCATCTGGAGACACGTATTGGTAGTCTCTTCTTGTGTTCTCGCGTGGAAGCGACGCGAAGTAAATACAATGTTGTAACATATGCGTTTGATGAGTAGACTGACAATATTGGCAAATAATTTGAATTTTAATAAATTTTAATAGAGATTAAATAATTTACCAAGTTTTTAAAATTTACCAAGTTTTAAAAAGTAGTTTAACTTATTAGGTGGGTTTAAAATTGTACCACATTTTTTTTCTTTTTTTTTTTTAACAGTTACGATGGGATATTTTTTAACCCACCTAAGAAAATTGAAATTACTAATAACTGAATTACGTTAGTTGCACGGTGGGATTACTTATCTGTAACTTATCCCACTCTGTAACAAAGAATTTATTTAAATATTACTTTTCTTTCATCTTAAGAAATATTTTATGTCTGATAATTGAAATAAACGTTTCTTTCCTTTTCTTATATTAAAAAAAATTCCGCGCAGCCTTTTTTTTCTTCAAATTCTTGCGTTCAAATCCTAAGGCTGATGATTTGATGAAATTTAAGTATTACAAGGAGTGAGTCTATTTTGGATATTTTCGTAACATGTAGTTCGTACATAACGAGTTAATTCAAGTAAATTCATAAGTATATTTACGAATATAATTAAAAAACGAAACCTGTCGACAATTGTTTTAGTTGTTAACTATTATAAGACAATATACGTGTTTACACGTCCTGGCTGATGATGTTATTACCAAACAGCATTGTTAAATAATACTGTCGAGCGATACTGTCAAAAGATACGTCAAACGATACGTTCTATATTAATAATTTACAAGGCGTGCTGCAAAATTCATGAAGTCATTAAGCAGTATCATTATTAAACAATTTAAATTACTACAACAATATTATTATTAATACTATTAAAAGCGACAATATTAAACAATCTATTGTCCGACAATATCGTTCAGTAACACCGTTTAATGATATCGTTTAATATCGATTATTGTCAATGCACGTCGGTGATTTTTCAAATGTGTCATTTAACGTGCAATCATTGACGACACTGTTGAGCTGTTTTGCTCAAGTATAATTTCGTCGGTGCAATGATATTTTGTACAGGAAGGAAAAAGAAAAGAAGAAAAGAAAAACAGAAATGCGAACAGAGATCGTCGAACGAATACACTCTGGTCGAGGATTTAATGAAGAATCATTCAGAGTTCGGTCGTTGTTCGAGTTGGTTTTTTCAAGCACGCAATTAGAGTAATTGAGAGGTCTCGTTGTTGTTTCCGTTCCACGGGACTCCGGATATATATACCTCCCCATGAAAATGTTTGCTTTAACCGGGATCCAAAGAGAGTGGAGAGGGTGTCGCGGGACTCCCACAATTTTGCCCGCTCGCGCAAAACTTTCGACGTCTCGTCGAACCGTGAGAAATAATCCTTTCGAGATTTTCCGTTTCACGATGTTCGATTCGAGAACCGACAGTACTTCCGTCGGATTTACGACAGGCAGTGTAGCTTTGTTTTACGTTTCACGGATGTGACGAAATCTTCGTGCGAATGAACGAAACCGCGTAACTGAAGGAAACGTAATTAAAGATTACACGAGAATTTATTTTAAAATCAAAAACTCTTTGTTCTTCTCTCATTTTCTTTTTATATATTATATTTTTTATTATTACATTATATTATTTCAATCTCGAATCTTTCAATCGATAAAGTCAATCATACTCCCGAAGGATATGATATATTCCAGTAGTTCTAGCTAATCAAATTACCTTCAAATCGCTGACCATCCTATAACGATATCCCAAAACCAACCATTAGCTTAATTATTACTTGATTAACCGTTAAATGCTTCCTGTAGTCCACGGTAAACTGGACATTCTTTTTAATTACAACGCCGCGACAAATAAACAATTTTTATTAATCCCGAATAATGAGAATAATTTATTAATTATTTATCAAATAATAGCATTAAACGGTACACGATTGTTAACATTAATTTCATTAAAAGACAAAGACAAATGAAACACGCTTCGTTTCTTCTCCGTCTGGAAATGAAATATTTTTCCGCGCGATATCTCAAATATAATATCGAAATATAAATATTTCGTAATTATTTTGTGCTATACAGGTTCGTTCACAACTTCACAAACTTTCCTCCGTAATAATAAAATCAATTATAATCATCGGTTGTTAAATTACTTTCCAATTTCCCTTGAAGATTCTCAATTTTCAATTTGCTCTGGTTCTTAACTTCTTAACTCGAGACTTAATATCACACCGGTGTAATGTCCTTCTAATAACTATAACGGTCTTAAATAACCATTCTCTACCCAACTCTCTCTCTCTCTCTCTCTCTCTCTCTCTCTCACATCGTGGCGCCATGAATTATCAAGTTCCTTAGGCCATTCATTGACCACGTTACCTCGTCAACGAGAAAGCCAGTGGCCCGAAGTGGAAACACAAGTTGATTATGTATTCAGGATACTCTTCCATTCCTGCGCCCGCGTTTTCCACGTAGACTCGCTTCTAATTAAACGAACTTTCTCTCTCCTTCTCTCCCCTCTTCGTTTCACCCCCCTCTCCCATTTGTTTATCGCGTTATTTTTCCTGGCTGCAACACGTTCCTTTTCCACCAACTTTCAACTTTGCGATGGAAAAATCCCCGGTTTCGTTTAACTGTAGCTTTGCCCAAAGTTTGCACTTTCGCGGCGGTGCAAGTCGGCGATTGTTCAGACAATTTTTTCATTAATTCGACGCGTATTCACGAGCTCGGTTTCGTGCGTTTTCTGAATGTTGATTCGTTAAACGACGTGATGTGACACGTTGTGATCGAACGATTCGACAATTCGTTTACCTCCGCATTTTTGGAGAATGTTGTCCTTTTTCTTTTCAGTAGTGCGAGTCCACGATTGTTCGGATAATTTTTATCCTACGCCGTAGAAAATTTTGTACTTAACTTTTATATTTAGAATTGATACATATTCCCTTATGCATTATCATCGATTCAGTGTGCGATTGTACCGACTGGGAATTCAACATTTCGTTCAATTTCGTTTATTTGAATGTTTCATTTCTCATAGCGTAGAGTAAATTGCTGATTGTTCGAGCCATTTTTCAGTATATTCACAATTGATACGCATTCCCTGCGTGAATCATTGATTCATTGTGTAAGCATTTTGATCGAAAAATTTAATTTCATTTTTTTAATGAAATTTATACCTTTACGATATATAAATCAGCGATTGTTGAGGCAGATTTTCGCCAATAAACTTGTATTCACGATTGCATCGCACGCTTTTTACGACTGACACACTGTACGGCCGTTTTAATTTCATTTAATTTCATTCGTGATTTTATTTTTAAAGAAATTTGTGCTCCTGCAGTAGTGTAAATCAACGATTGTTCAGACAAATTTTCATTGAATCGTACATCCAATAATTGATCGTAGGTTTTCTGAATCGCTCGTCCATTGTACGATCGTTTCGATAAAAAAAAAAAAATTTTGATAATAGTAAATAGTAAATTTATTCACCGCGATAGTAATCGTTAGACACATTATTCAACGTGCACGTCCTTTTTACAAAAATGTCAAACTTGATTTCAATTCTTTTTAAAAAAAAAAAAAAAAAAAGAAAAGAAAAAAGAATAAATTTCTCGCAACTCATCCCCTTGGAAGAAGATTAAAAGGAATACGTCAAAGTCAATGAAACTTCAATATTTGTCGTACGAGAAACTCCCGAATGCAATAACGTGTATCGAGACGACAACTCTCCAAAGTAATACAATTTTCATACGATCCGTAACGAGTTGTTCGATCATTCTCTATGGGAATTACCCCAGAAACCGTGGGACAATATTGGAAGGCATCGATGTCGGAGTAACTAACGCGTAACCCGATTGGAGGATTAACGAAAAGAAACAACTGGAAATACTGTCGAGACAGGATCCCCATAAGCCGAGGCGCGATCATGCGTAAACGTCATCCGAGGTATGGGCCGAGGAGCGTGTTTAACTCCATTCAGCCGTGTAATCGGATTGACTCGATGCACGTGCGATACATTATGAATCCGAGGAGTCGATAGCTTCGCCCTCTCGAACGTCTTCGAACGTTAGTGAACGTCCAACAGCGAGATATTCGGCCAAAAGTCGCGCAGATTCGAAGGCATCCTTTTGCATTCCCAATCAAAATTTTATAATCGTTGCACAGAGGAGGATCTTAGCTTCGATGCCGTACAAAAATCACCTTCGAACGGATTGTATATGTTTGCGGAACAACGTGTGTGTCATTGAGAGAAATTTTTTTTGAACATTCTGGTGAAATTCTTACGATTTTCTTTTCAATTTCAAGGAGCAAGCGTCCTTTGTTTTTACAAACTGTGAAATTAATTTAGGATATTCAAAGTAACGTTATATGTCATTTTTATCAATGTTCGGTTCAATGAAATTAAATTTAAAGTCTGACTTGAAATTTCACATTCAGATTTACAATTTACTTTTAAATTTTTCTTTTAAATCGAGATCTTAACTTGTACCACAGTTACGGTTAAAGGTTGAAATTTTCCACCGTCGAAGTTTCTCTCAGACATCTGAAATATAGTTTTAGCTTTATTATATGTCTGTTCTGACGTATGCATAGTATTTTAATTTTTATACTTTATACTTTGTACTAGATAGAAACGAGACAATTGAACAACGAGGGGACAGAAAAGTTAAATGATATGATTTAATGCACTGACTCGATTATTTTAATGAAATTCATCAGTCTACAGTTTATAGCTTTCACATTACCGTGTATATTAATTATAATAAAATACGATGAATATATATATGTTGATTCGATGTAACAACACCACGAAAACGGAGGAAAATTAAATAATTGCCATCGAAATGAATTTATTCCATAAAAATGGACTTCTAATTAAACTTTTTAAATTTATTTCCAAACCGTCGTTTGTTCGCCGGTTGCAGCTGAACATTTGGCAGGAAAGAACTTTCGATAACGTGATTATATGTATCAAAAGGCAGGGAGGGATGGGGGAAAAATTTCGATAACGAAAGGAATGTTTTTAATGAAAGAGCCGATCGTTTCATGGAAAACGCAAAAGTTCGACGCATCGCGTCAATCATTCATGCGCCGCCAGAAAATCTCGTTTCGACCAAAAATTTGTTATTAATCAAGTAAATTTCCCGGTGAAATTCTTTGAATAACAAATTGGATTTTCTGGTGAAAAATACAAAAGAGGGAAGTAACACGATATAACCATGGGTACACGTTGAATTGACAAAGACTGTCTGGACAAACATTGAGTTGCATTACTTTTTTCTTTTTAAGATTGAAACTATACCAAGTCTCAAATTTTTCCATCGAAATTAACGATATACATGCACGTGTCAGTAATAAATATACGTAGAATTATAAAATAATGAAATTGTCTGAACAGTCGCCGACTTATACTACTGTAAAAGTAGAGAAATTTGTCTAAAAATGAAATTAAAGCAAAGTCTGAAATTATTTTAGTCGAAACGAAGAATGAAAATAAACGCGGTGAAAAGCACACATCAATCATAGATACATGTCGAATTAATAAAAATAATTACAATACAAAGAAGTCTAATTGACAAATATTGTCCGATTCAAATTTTCAGTCAAGAATCGAAAAATCGGGTTCTCTTTGCTAAAGGGTAAGATTCGACTATCTTAAACGACATTTGAACAATCGACAAAGAAGAATTTTAAAGAATCAACAAAGAGTTCTAAAATCCTCAGTTTAACTTCGATTTCAACCGAAAGCAATCTTTCAAACGATCAGTGGAGAACAGAGAAGAAACGAGAAAGTGTGCATGAAAGATTTAAGAGACAAACAACCCCGTGAAAGGAGACTCGACATCCGCGTATACGTCTAAATCAGAATCATCAAACAGGTAAGAGGAGAACATCTTGGCGAGTATTATCCTCCGGAAAAAGGGAAGGCAGACATTGTTGCACGGTTGCTTCGTCATCCTGGACTCACGCGGATACAATATAACGCAACATGCTTGAAACGTTTGTTGCGAAAACTTAGGGAAGTCTCTGCTGTTCTCTCCCTTTCTCTCTCTCTCTCTCTCTCTCTCTCTCTCTCTCTCTCTCTCTCTCTCTTCTGCTTTCTTTCTCTCTTGTAAAACACAATGCACAGGGATCTTCGCCCTGGTGTACAAAACCGTTGAAGCCTGAAAGCCTCCGCGAGCTTCCGCCGAGCGAGACAAGAAAATAGAAATCCTGCAACCGCGGCGCACGGATCAAATATCAAAATGGTAACCCGCGCTCGTACTTTATCCTGAGAAACTGTGAATCTTGGCTTGTTGATGGCTGGCTGCCTCGATCCGTATCCGAACTACGTTGAATCATTGATGATTCCGATTCATGTGATAAAACGATGAACGACGTTCGCAACGTTCATTTGTAAAATAGCACGTACAGAAACTATTCGAACATTTGCAAAAACTCTTACGGATATATAACGTGTGTTTTGATCGTGAGGTTAGCGATGCACTGTGACGAATAGAATTATCAAAATTCTAAAAAAGAAACGTAGAATTATCAAACAGGTCGTTACTTTACTGCAAAGATGCAATTTATCTATATATCGCGTATTATTAATTATTTAAGTAAAATAATCAAATATCGTGTAACAAATAATTATTCGCACAATATTTAATTAATAACTTGTATAACAATTAGTAATTAATAATTATCGTTTGAAATAAAATATTTCATACGATTGAGAAATAGAAATAGAAATTTTGATAATACAAACGAGCGTGCGCAAGTAACACGGCGTGTTACGTACAAAGAGTCGCACGTCGCACGCGTTGCGGGTGCGTCGCGATTCAACCGCCGCCATTACGTTTAATTATCGCCCTTACGGCCGCCCGGGTTCAACCATTACCGGGGTCTCCTCGGGATCGCGGCGTGGCAACGCGTGCTAAAAACACGGCTCGCCGTTTCCACGATTTTCGCGACGCGGCAATCGCTTTAATGATCTCGCGGTGCGCCATTAACAAAGCTTTCTGAAGGGCCAAGCATCCTAGACGCACCTCAACGTCCCCCGATGGCACCCCGTGACACGAGCTACGAGCCCTTTTCAACCCTCCGATCCTCCACGAAGGTTCTCCTCCGGTCCTGTGTGCACGCACACGTGCACACGTGCACACGCGTGGAATAATCGATCACTGTGCGGCGTACAAAGTGCGAAGTACGAACCGTTGATCCGTCTGGAAACTTTAACTTTAACTTTGCTAATGCGCAAGTATCTGTTCAATTGGGAACGTAATTTTCAACGTTTCAACGTGTGTGATGCAGTGCAATACGAGATGAAATGTCAAATGCATCAATCATGCACGAACATTTGGAATTACTGGAGAAGTGTCTGAACAGTCAGTGACTTTCTCTACTGTGAAGATTCACATATATGTTTAAAGGCATATATATTGATATATTCTACTACAATTGTATGTATGTATATACAATTGTATATACGTATTGATACATTCGCATATATGCATATACATATATGTTTATCAATAGAATAATACAATACACAACAATAATGTAATTATTACAATTATTTACTTCAATACGTACTACATATATATTGATACAAGTACATAAATGATTCTAACGATCATATTCTAAACTACGGATTTTCATGCGAAATCCTATTTTTGAAAGTTTAATCTAAAAAACCCGAAAATTGTTTTGCATACCGAATGTTCGCGCGCTGAATATCAGGAGGTTGTTCCCTCGTGGTAACCTTGTGTCGCGAGAGAGTGAACTTTATTACTCGAAAGTCGAAGTGACTCTCAGCCGAAGGAAAGCCCGAACGCTTTCTCGGTTCCCCTTTTTTCGGCTTCGGAAAATCGCGGGTCCAGGGTGGGACACGAAAGGCCGGATACTCGTTGCCGTTTTGGGTGATCTCGCTGGCCCGTGTTCGGGAAAGTTGGTGTCATGCTTCAATCCAAGAGGTCGAGAACAAAGTCCAACCAGGGTTTTCTGGCGACACAGGCCTGCTAAGGGCACTTAAAAACCAATAAATTTTCCCCGACGTGCCTGCACCCAGACCGTGGGTATTGTAGCATGGAAACTCTCCCGAATAACGAACGTTACATTACTTTGAACGTTTCGTATATTTTTTTTCACATCAATTACGCATTCTGCGCAAATGCATGAAAATCCGCAGCTTTATTGTTACAACACACATTATACATTATATCGATATATTTAAAAGTCAAACCAACGAAAGAAACGATAAACGCGATTTAATCGTTTTAATCGATTTAAGCTTGGTCGATCAATTCCCCCCGCGTCCACGGGAAAATAAGTACACGCGTTCGAAACACGGTCTACACGGCGACTATTTATGAAAGAGCACGAACACGTTCGTACGTACAGCGTCCATAACGAGTCGAGAAATTTTACGAGAAGGCAGAGCGTCGTAAAAACCTGATGGAATCGTTCGCGACGCGGTAGCAACGCGGCCCTGACTAATGTAGAACGCGCGTCACGCTTTGGTACACGTAGCTTAGGCGATGCGTCGTTGCAGCGTACAACGACGTCGAACATTAAACTGCAGCGTGCCACGAGCCGGTTCATCCTGCCGGTAGTTTATCGCTGCAGGATTTCCTCCTTTCGTCGTTTGCTCGCCGCAGCCTAATGGGAACATTTACTCCGAAGGACTAAACCGCCTCTGAATCATGGCTCGGCCATTTTAAGTGTTATACTACGATATAGCACTGCATTTAGTACTGTACGGTTTCGCAGCGGTATTTCGTTTACAGTTGATATTACACGTTATTACACGTTATTACAATATTTTATAAAGTAATATTTACTATTATTTAATTATATTAAATTATATAATTATAAGTAATGGTAATTATATTAAATAATATAGCAATTATATTAACCCCTTGCGCTGACGACTGGTTCGCGGACCATAACGAGTGACCGAACCGTATACAATGATTCGCCGCTTTCTTTTCCTTTTCAACTTGTCGGTATGACCACTGGAGATAGAAATAATTAAGAAGTAATAAACTTATCATTTGTTTTGTCTGGTACATTTAAATATACTTAAAACTGAGAAAATGTTGCAATTTGAGACAAAACATTTCTCGACATGCGTGGTATATCACTACAGCGCAAGAAACCCATTATATTAATGTAGTAATTATATTAAATAATGTAATAATAAAATAATATTTATTAAATAACAATGATTATATAATAGATGATTAATCAAGGTACATGAACACAGATTAACGACGCAGTCACAACTCGAATAAATTCTTTTTTTAACAGCACAATCGACTCTGTCTTTTAACCTGATTTTAGCTCGATTCTCTTTTTTTTTGAAAAAAGAAAAACGCTTTCCGCCAACGTCGCGCTTCTCCACATTCGTATTTTTGCTCTTTCTCGCGCATTTCTTCATACTACCATCTGTTATAACTAAGATATAATAGCTTTTTCTTTTTATCAATGTAAATGTAGGTGTGCAATTTGCCACGTGAGCATTTGGTACATATTAAATGTTGTAGACTTTCGCTTCACTTGTCTGTGTTGTCTGTGTCGTCGGCACGAGTATTTTTCCAGTGAAAATTATTGTGAAATATAACTACAACTACAAGTTACGACTTAACAACGAGATACGATACTACAATATTATACAGTATTTACAACTAGTAGTATTACACTTAGTACTATATTTAGTAGTATTATAGTTGATAGTGTTACATTTAGTATTATTATACAGTTACTCGTGAAAGCATCCGAACATTTAGTATTGTAATATTTAGTAATACCTAGTAACATGTAGTATCATACCGTTTGACAATAATATTACATTCACAGTTGTACATTGATATTATATTTTATTAATTCAACATAAATAAAGACGATGCAGTGTAATAACATAATACAATACATTCAAATATATAATACATTTATAACAATTATTAGTCGTCAGATTCTAAATTAAAATAAGCCACAGTTAAAATAACATCAAAAATAGCAATCTTTTTCTCTCATAAATAAACGAAATTCCGAATTACAGACGATTGAAAATATCAACTCGTGCGCGAACGGCCTTAGGATAACTTCAAAGTTGCAAAACAAAGTACGTCGAACTCTGGAATTCAGAACGATCTTCCAGATCTTTGTAAATCTGTAAATTTAACAAAGCTTGTTTAGCTTATTTATTTCGAAGTTCTGATTCTTCCGACAATACGAAGAAGAACGACATGTACAAATACAGAACGTGAGGACACACGACGAAAAAGTTCGATACGTGTCTGCGTTTGCCCGTGGTCGAGACGATCGTTCGGGCCGGAAATATCGCATGAAAATTCAAGCGCAAACGCGCGACTTTTCTCGTTTAGACCACGGTAACCACCGTAGGGAACGGTACGCTGCGTTCGAAGTGAATCTTTTAACTTGTCGAATGCGAAATCGTCGCCAGACAGCTGCCCCTGGAGCCCCTCGCGATATATTTCATCCTTATCTATACTTCATCGTCCGGGTCGTTTCTCCTCCGGCCTCTTAACCCTTTCGAAGCTATTCAATTCACCGCCGCGTTACGAATTTCAAATTAAAATCGTTTCTTTTTATTGGATGCGATTAACTCGCAGTTACTCTTGTTGTTCTTCTTCAGCTTTCATTCAAAGATGAAGAGACACTTTATCTTTATCCTTACATTGATCTATGCCGAAGTTTAGTGTTTATTCGTTGCTCTTAGTACGATTTTTTATTTGGCACGCATTTAGATTTATTAAGTTTATTTTAGGTAAATAAGGAAATAAGGAAATACGACGGTGTATTAATAATATTAATAATAATTTTTGTCACCATTTCCAATTTAAAAGGAAGAAAAAGAACAAGTCGACAACAATTTCTAGGACGATCCACAGCGACGAAACAAAAGCAAGACTGGCGTCCACGGCAGACTAGATGAAAAATTAAGCGACCGAAACGTTCTCGCGTTTTCAACACTTGTTTTTCACACCGTGCTGAAATCTGAAAAGGTTTGGACTTTTGATCAGCGACGTGTGCACGCGAGCGATAGCCACCGCACGCGTCGCGAGAGGACGTGTAAATGGAAACGTTGAAGCCTCTGAATTTTATAGAGCCACCACACAGGGGAAAGGGGCGCGGCAGGGAAGAAAGGGAGAGAGTGACTCCGGGAGGAAAAACGCTCGGGGGCTTCCAAGCGACCCTGGGATTATAATAATTCGCATCACTGCGTCCAATTTCAATTTACCTCTGGCCAGGCAGAGTTGCTTCGTTAACAGGACGCTCGGTGTCCCTGGGATCAGCGTTTTTCCGGTGTTATAAGTAGCCGATCGAGTTTCGCCACGAAAGTTGCCGTAAGGGAATACGGACTTTGAATTATCCCGTCCATTCTTCGTATCGCTTCTCCTTTTACTCGTCGCTGCCTTTTCTTTTTTTTTGTTTTTTCTTTTTTTTTTAGATAAATACATAAAGGTATCGTTACTGGAGCTCGGAGAGAAAAGCGTTTGAAATGACTTTTCGTTCGTTTTAGAAACTCTCGTCTCGTAAATATTTTGGTAACTAGCTTAAAAACTAAAAATTAATATGTTTTGTACAATAAAATGTTTCAGAGGGGACGAAACAATTGTGCAAAATATAAATTTCTTTTTAGCCGTCCTTCTGGAATATCTTCTTTGAAATATCTTTGTTGAACCTCGTAGCTGCGTGAAGGAAGACGTTCAAAAATATTTGACTTTGTTCGCTCTAGAAGCTCCTCTTAAATATAACAATAAATACGACAGATATTTAGATAATTATATTTATCTACCTATTTGGTGCAATAGAATATTTAGAAGATGAAACACGCTTTTTATTTAACAACAACATCATCATCATCTTTTTAGATACTTTAATATGAAATAGAAATATTCATAAAGGATAATATTTAAAAATTTAAATAAACATAAAGGATGATATTTAAAATAAACGATTAAACTGTTTAATTTTATACGACACATTGTTTCTCTCATTACACAATACATTAACATGTAATAATGTGTACACTCTGATTCGACGCTCAGTATACGAAAAGTCAGAGAAGAACGCATAATAAAGAAAAAGATCATAAAAAAAAAAGCAATCGGAGAAACAAGGGTAGCCCAACTTTTATCCTTCGCCCATTGTTATTATCAGAAGAATTCCGCAGGTTTATCGTTCGATGGCAGGATAGTATCCTTCCATTTTCGGTGCCCGCCCGAACCGTGTCCCCGGCATCGAATCGCGGCACGTACCCGGGGCATAAATCTGACAGCCGGTAGGAATCTATGAACAAAAGTGGAGCCACTTACATTCGCGTAAAGTAAAATTTATGGAGGGTGTGGGCATATAAATGCGCGACGTTCCATAAATTTCGCTGTTGGACATGGCGGTGGCGCTGAGACAGCCGAGAGAGAGAGAGAGGGGGGGGGGAGAGAAAAAAGAAGAGGGAGACGGTATATAATAGGAGCGGTAAGAGACGAGAAGTGAGATTTCACGGAGTTCTCGATAGTACTAACGATATTGTTTGGGGCATTCGCGGCCACCAGGTTCGTCCCTCTCGAATCCTCCGGAGGAAACAACAATTTATTTTGACGGGGCCACGGAAATACCTCGGGGGACCAGTCGCAAATCACTGGCCGCGAGCGTTCCTCCACGATGGAATTTCTTTCGTTCGTTCCCTTTCCCAGCGATCGATCGAACGCTTATTTCATCCTTGTTTTCGTTTGTTGCTAGTATTGGCTTAACCATCGTGAACAGTTAATTTAAGTCGAAAATTTTTTTTTGTCCCAAATTGCGCAACATTTTCTCAGTTTTAAGTATATTGAAATGTAACCCAGGCAAAACAAATGATAAGTTCATTACTTCTTAATCATTTCTTCCAGTGATATCATACCGACGAGTTCAAAAGGAAAAGAAAGCGGCGAATTATTGTATACGGTTCGGTCACTCGTTATGGTCCGCGAACCAGTTGCCGCGCGAGGGGTTGAAGAAAAACAAAAATCGATGTCTCTTGTAATCGTGCTTGCACGAAGATATCGATACTCTCTTTGATTAGTAACTCTACTCTTCTGTCGAAGTGTCGCTCTATTAATGCAATTAAAGAATCTTAATAAATAGAAAATTTAATTAATTTACGTGTCAAGTATATTTCAACCCAATGAAAGATGTAACATATAGAGTGGACCAGCTAAATGGAACCACCTAAATATGTTCGCCGTACTTTTCGTCGTACAAAAGAACTTCTGAAGACAAAGACTTCAGTTTGTAATACTGAAAATATCTTTTTCAATGATATTATTTATTTACAGGATCTCAATGTCATCGTTATTTTTTCTTTTTTGGACTTAATCTATATTTATTTCTGAATGTTCTTGTACATTCAGACGCAAATATTTCAATAAATATTTCAATAAATGATTGGAATGATCTATATGTCGTTTTATATATCGTTGAATTCATTACATTCGTCTCTTAAAACGCGTCTTTTTTTTTTTTTTAAATTAGCGGAGATATTTAGATGATCCCAGTTATTCCTGTATGTACTTCATACATCGCATATACGTATGTATGTGCTTCGATAATAACAAACATACATACAAATGTGTGACAATTGTCGAAAATATACGTGTGATCTATTCTCAGGTTTATCATGTGGTTTCTTCCTATCTTTATCAAATCGAGGTCGAATATTATCCCGGGCTATTAATCGACCTCTCGTGCAGCTGGAATTGAGGGGACATGAAAATGACTCTTTTAATATTTCCTCCAGCGGATATTGTGTCGTTCTCGTGTCGATCCTGCTATTTAAACTGACGAGTAAACCGTGGGATTAAAAAGATCCGTGATCGACGCTTCGACAGTGTGTTTCTTCCGCAGTAGAATGCTTCCTTTGTTGTCGTTTATTACACCACGATCTCTTTTGGTTAACGGTATAGTTTTTTTTTTTTTTTTTTTTTTTTCGAGAAGAAAGAAGAAAACATTGCAATGTGGTCGACAATCGATCGAGTTAAAACGTATTCCGCCTTGAATTTTAATATGAAGCATTTGAAATATATAAAATTCTTAAGTTGATATTTAGTTCAAATATAAAATAGTTGGCATCATATATGTAAATTGGTTTGTTTTGTCTGGTAAAATGTTTAAAGGATAAAATACTTTTCATTCAGTAACCATGAATTTCGTCATCTACGATACGACGATATAATAAACGTCTGACAAAGTATAAAATACTTGATATTTAATATAAGATACTTGACATTCGAATCGACGATTTTCATTCGGATCATTATCAAAAATATTAACATCCAAGTTAATGTTTCTTCTTTTTTTTCAGTATTGACAAATTCATTTATCGCGTAGTAAATAAAGAGACACAGTAACTGCTTGTTCCACTTTAATATCTGAACACTAGCGATAGTTGAATAATTAAATGTAGAAGTATGCGATTAGTACGAACAATATAAATAGTTTAATATCTGATAGTTGTTATATGAATCATTCACTCGATATTTATCGATTGTAACTTATTAGTGAGATAAGTACGCAGCAGTGAAGCACAAACGGACGAGGCAAAATTTCTCGAAATGTTCGCGACGCATTGAATTCGAAATTACAGGCGCAAGATGTGAAATTAAAGATTACAAAATTTAGAAAGGCTTGAGTTTCAGAAGTCACGAAAAAATATAAAATATCAATTTAAAAAGATTAAACGAAGATAAACTTAAAATGAAACAAACACGAGTCGTGTGATAAACACACGTACTCGCGCGAAATACGAATTGATTCGAAATACGAAAAAAAAATTCTCAAAAAATCGAGCACACGTATGCGCGTGTAACATTCGATGTTACACTCGTTCCCGCGACGATAAGATCAATTTCAATCTCTTCGTTTCTCCTCTTCGCAGAAGAAACTTCCAAAAAAGGAAAGGCACTGAGTAAGAAGGAGGAAGAGATCGATTTCGTCGATGAAGTATGGATCAAGCCCGACCCCGAGTCCCGTGGAAAAATGTTTCTCGCCCAGAGAAATCCGTTACCCTATATTACATCGACGGGGGGTTTAAAAGGAAATCGTCGGGCTCTCTCTCGTCGCCCGGGACGCTTATCCTTCGTAAAAAGATGAGAACCAATCCCGAAACGTAACGGACAACTCTACGTGGCTGGTGGCGGCTATCTGCTTAAGAGGAACCTAAACCTCCACCGAGTTCTTTTTTTTTCCCACTCCCGAGATGCTCCGGGGTCGTTTCTCGATCGCCCTATTATTAAAAGCCGCACACGCCCTGAATTTCTATAGTCATCAGATAACAGGATGAGATGGTGCTTGATCTAGAATCGAGCTCGATAATCCGAGATTTTTTTTTTTATCACTGAAAGTGATTTAGCGGGGGTAACCCAGAAAATCAGTCCTCTTCAGGTTTGTGCAACGCTAATGCAACGAAAATTAGCGATTGGTTGATTTGGGTCACGTGATTCGTGAGGGGGCGTCGGGTAGACCTCGAGTGGGAGTGGCGTTGTCTGGTACTGAGCGATCGCGCCTGTAATTTGTTTTCTATCGATTCAAATGTTTGCATATCGATAAAATTTTATGGCAAAAAAGTCGTCTTCATTTCCTAGTCGGAACAGTTGCTTCTGGGCCTTTCAGTGAAACGAATCGTACTGGCGTACAAGTCGTGCAGTTTTTTGGTATAGCACTTTTAGTAAGAAACTGGTCTTTACTGATTGTAAAGAGATGGAGAATCTTAATGGGAAGTTAGAGGAAACAGAGTTTCTTCGTTTAGAAAGTGGACATGGTTCGAGAAAACGTAGACCGTGTTATTATTTATGATTATAGAATACGTGCGCACGTGTATCTTTCATACACGGACATAAGTCTGTCCTTGTTTGCCACTGTTGCGCTTCTTGTCTACGACAGTACTGCAACCTACTTACTTCTCATCTTCGGCTGGAACTAAAAGGTTAAAAATGAAAAATCCGATAGATGGCAGCACAATGCCTCTCCCGCCTCATCCTCGACAGATGGTAACACCTGGCTCGTTCGTGTAGTGACCATCGTCGACACGGCGAGAACAACGCCATCTACTTTAGTACAACCACCGCGCCGGCAGGTGCGCTTTTGCTAGACCACGAATCATAAAGTGTACAGATGGCTAAGTCTATAAATACAGCGCCGACTACGCGAGAGCCACTTGTTCACCTGTGCCTTATCACCAGTTATCTGTCGCTTATCGCTTATTATCAGTAGTTAACCGAGAGTCATTCAAGCCAGTCGTACATCCGCATAACCGTTGCCACGTGGCCGATCCGAATAGCGAACCGTATCCGGAATCCGTTATCATCGACTATAAAGAACACGCAAAATATTTGTAGGAAATTGTAATCGTATAAAATAAATTATTACCAACAACAAGCACCTACGATCCCTCGACTACGAGTTTCGAACACTCGACTAGCACAAGCCGCAAGTAGCTGTGCGCCTAGCGTCGAAGTCCTACCGATCTCCGACGTTATTAAGCAGCAGAGTGTGCGGAACTCTGCTAGGATGAGTGTCAGACACCAGCCTTAGTAGGTTTAGTTACAATAAACAGGCGTCTGGGGTAGGAGTCGCTGCCGTTAACCTCCACTGGATGAGTCTAGGCGCCAGTGACTCCGAGACGAAACGCATCATCCGACCATTCACTTTCCTATCTTCACTACTCCTTACTTCATTACCCCAGTTCCATCTCCTTCCATACATCCTTCCATTTCTTTCCATCCTCTTATCTGTATACCTACATTCGTGACGAAGAACGCTTCAATGCGTGACAAAGACAGACTTATGGTGCATGACCGACAAGAAACGCGCTAATGTGCAACAAGGACAACAATAAATTTTAGTTCCGCCATTTCAGTGTTACGTGGCGCTAGAATTTCAGTGCCTGCAGCGACTGTTACTTCAACTGGAGGGAATTTAGCGCCGTCTACGTTCGTTCAATCGTTCCGCCGAGAGGTGCGTTTCCGAGAAATCGACAGCGCCAACTTTGTTAGAACTCATAAACAGTAAAAAGATTGTGAACTATTTTATTTGTTTCGTTACCATGGAGAGTTTGGTTGTTTATGCTGATGTATATATAGCAATTAGAAAACCAATTGGTGAGCATTAATTAGTTGACATTCAACAAGAACAGTTTGATATTTATATTTGTAATTTATTAAAATATTTAATATATTGTATTTACTTGTAATTCGGAGTTATTGTTATTATTATTATAATTATTTGTAGTACGTTGATTGAATTAATTATCATCATCGTACCTACATGCCCATAAATTGACTAAATTTTTATTTAATAAAAAAGTTAATTAAGAGGATTAATCTGCGAACTTTTGCAATTACATCTTTCTAATTAGACCTCAAGCTTTCTTCTTATATCTTATTTGATCTGTAAAATGTATGAATAAAGATTTTCAAATTTTATCCAATAAATTGAAATATTGGCGCGAATTTCTCGATCTGTTTGAATTTTATAAGGTCGACGTTTATTGACTAAAATATGAAATGTAATCTTTTATTTATTGTTTCATTAAAGAATCAGAATAATTAGATATATTATGCTATTAAATTATCATAAATACACATTCCATTCTTCTTCATTTTTTATTTTTAACTGTAATTTTCAAGTAACAATGCTTGCAATAATTACATCTCCATTTATTATTATGTGTCAAATTTCAAAAGTAATTGACCATTTTTGCAAAGACAAAACAATAATTAATAAAAAAGTGCAATTCAAATGTCACTACAAATGTCACAATAAATTAATTTCTAGGGAAATATAGAAATGAAATGTGTTCTTATTCACCTATTTCCATAATCTTGCATGAGTATGATAAGCTATATATATAATACATGTAATGTAATAAAAATATATAATATAATTCATAATATCATGGTTCTGCATCATTTTGATGATTTCTCTAACGAACACATTGTTTCAAACTGACACTCCTCTTCTCGATCAGGATAGAGCGCTTTCATTGTAGACAACGCACATGGCATGTTCATGGGACAACCTGGAAGATGTAATGGTCTTTCCTGATGCATAAAAAGAACACTGGGAACTCCAGAACAACTAAAATAAAAAAAAGCATTATTACATTACATTAGTATAGTTAAACTATATGTAAAATATATGAATATTTTACTTGTACAAAACGAATGCAATATTAGATGCGAAAGTATCGATAATCCCAGTTCTCCAGGCTCTATTCTCCCCATACAACGAAAATAAATCATGCGTTAAATGTTGGTTCTCCTTAGCGACTCCTAAGAGAGCTAACAATTTCAAAATGGTCCCCGAATGAGTAAAATATGTCGATACCACTGGTCCTTCATCTGTTCTACAAATTAAAAATAAAATTTTGGCAACATAATATTCGGTTTAAATAAATTTTCAAAGGAAACAATATACTCCCACGCGAAAAAATCAAAGACATCTCTTAAAGCTGGACACGCTTGTTCGTAAGTTAACTTGTAGCCGTACCCATCGTTCCAATAATATTCTAAATCATTTGCAAACTCGAGTACCTAAAAATAATATCGATAAATTTAACGAACAATTACATAATAAATAAATAAATTTTAAAATTTACTTTGAAATCATCTAATGAAAATATTCTACACCATGGCGATTCATAATTTTTATGCCATGCGGTTTCAAATCCACACGCCACGTACATCAAATGTGCATTTTCTGAAACATAAATATTTCTGTAATACATATATATATCTTCTTAGTGTTTCAAAATTAGTTGTCGTGCATACTGCATACCGTGATCAACCTGATAACCAATACGCTTAGAAACGTCTTCCAACATCTTCTTATAAACATTGCCCCTCAAGAACTTGTCTTTTTCTATTTGCGAATCTGGATTTTTGTCCACTTCGGAATGCCAACGTTCACAACGTTTATAAAACTAAAAACGTAAAATGATTAAATAATGGAAAATTGCACAATTATTGAGTTACACGGTTGTAAATTACTCTTAACACAGGATCTTTGTGTTCTGCCTCTGGATACTGAACTCGATAACTATTGTGTCTTCCAAATAAGCCAGTGGCAAAGTTCTTAGCACTTTCCTCTGTGCGTTGAGTGGCAGTATACTTAAACTAAAAATGAATATTTTTATTTAATGGATATAATAGGAAAATGTTCAAAGGTCAAAGGTCAAAAGTGAAAAATGATATTCCTTTACTTTATAAGTTTGAGTATCATAGATTTCTGGCATAAGAGTAGGAAATCTAGATTGATATCTTTCTCCAATGTCGATCATTTCATCTTCTCCTTCTTCTGTTAATTTCATAACATCATCTTTGGTAAAAGTGATTTTCCACTTTTTGAATAAATCTATATCTTCTTCTATAAATTCTGTTTTGCTCTCTTTATAGTTTTCTAGGATAATTTCTTGTAACTTTGGCAGTTTTTCAATCATGGGCGTTATATACTTCTTACCAGGATATCTTGTACCATGTCTTAAAATTAACCATATCTTTCTTGGAACACAACCTATGATTGATAAAAAAAATTTTTATATTTATGCTGAATAGAAAAATAAAGGATACTTCGTAATTAAATTAGATATTACCTGAGTATTCAAGAGGAGAATCATCATTGTTTGATATAAATCTATATGGTGTTTTAGTTCCTAGTCTACATTTATAATCTTTATTGTTTAGAACACAATTATGAGCGAGGACGAATATTGTACTTATTGTATTAATAATTAAAAATACTTCGATATTTAACAGCCGCATTTTTTAATATCTGAAATATTGAAAACTCAATACATTGAGTTGTCAACTGAAATTACATGAAGCTTAAAACATTATTGAAATATTATTTGCATAAAAGTATTCAAAACAATTTAACTTTTGTAGCGCACAATTTCTTAATATGTACATACACACATTCCTTAATGAGCTTCTAATACAGTAAAATCATACAACATTTAGCACTTAATATTGGTTAAAATGTAATTTAATAAACCTTTAAATACAGTCGATTAAATTAACAAGAAGATCAGATTGCAAAAACATAAAAAAGTTAAGACCTACCGATAAAAATATTTAAAATTGAACATAATCTAATAATAAACTATATTGTCCCGAAGAAGAAGAAAAGAAGAAGAAGAGGAAGAAGAAGATACCCACGCCCATAACTTTCATTATATCACTAAAGACTGTTTGTTTGACTTGTGTCATAATAATCGTTTGTTACTCAACTAACGTAACATAACATTTATTTAACAAATTAAAAATTAAACGAAAATATAATTCGAAATTAATTCGTACTCATTTATTGTGAATTTCAATTGTATTTCGTATCCTAACCTCATACTTTAACAAATATATGAATATCTTACCTTTACAATAATATCTATATACAATTTTTGTCTGCCAGAAAGAATTGTAATCTATTTAATTCATCGTGCAAATGAATTAATCTTAGTTGGAAGGTATGCTTGTAATAAATTATTATTATTATTATAGTAATTGAAAGAGCTATTGTAAATGTTTATATGAAATAATGCATTTTTGTAATTTAGATGGGGAAAAAAAGAAATATTCAACCACCACCTGTATCAGTGCCTAGTCGTGTGAAGGTGGAAATAAAAGATGAATTAGGTAATAGAAAATATCATTTATATTTAATTATTAAATCAATCTATATGAAGTAATTGATATTAAAATATATTGTTTTAGGAGACAGTGATGTACTTGTTGCAAGAGATCGTTTAAAAGGTGCTCTTAGAGAATTATTACAACATAGTGATACAGGATCCTCGGCAGATTCAAGTGAAGAAAGTTCTGCACAAGATTATAGACATTCAATGAAGAAAATGTAATTTCTCTTAAAATGCTTCTCCTTATAATAAAATAATATATTTTTTTCTTTTTTTACAGAGATAACATGTATAGAACAAAATCAATGGGTTTTCAACAACCACGTAAAGTAAGACGTCGTAGACAAATACAGATGGATACTGCATTTCATCATACTTATGTTATGAAGTTATTTGACAGAAGTGTTGATTTAGCACAATTTCAAGAAGATACACCACTTTATCCCATATGTAGAGCTTGGATGGCAAATCAACCAAGAAATCCTAATCTTGTACCAAAGTAAGTAAATAGAAGACAGTTGCAAAACTGTAAATATTGAAATATTATTTGTCCATTTTGATTTCTATGTATAACAGTCTTATAATATTTGATTATTTCTAATACAATTTCATACATGTAGATACTAACTTTAATGTAATTATAACTAACATTATTTATAAAATATTGTGGGAGGGACCACTTAATTATCTTATTACGCATTATTTTAAATTTCAAAAAGTATTAGGAAAAGATGATTTGTATATTGTTTTTATATTCAGAATACGCAGTCCAAGTCCAGAAATAGTAAATGAAGTTAATATAAGTAACAATATATTGGACAGTAATGGAGAAGTGCGTGATGTTTATTATTTACCACCTCCATTACCTTGTGAAGAAGCTATACCTAGAAACCGTATACCTTCACCGATACCTAGAGAAAAAGAAGAGTTGAACTTGGATTATGTGAGATATCTATCTTGATAGATCTTAATTTATCAATCTAGTACAATATCATAATCACGTAATAAATACATTTTATACATAATACATTATAGGACGGACAAACCCTAAAATCACGAGAAATGTTGTTAAGAGAACACAGAGTACATTGGAATGCTGTACGCAAAAAATGGCATCAACAAGCACACAAGAATGAACAACGTTTTACGGAAAGTGCAAGTATATTAAACACTATATTTAAGAGGTATATATTTAAGATGAAATTATGCAGAGAAACAAATAGAATTATATAAAGATATTGCTCAGATTATACTTTATAATGCGAAATGTAATTTTATTATAAAAACATTATTTCTATTTCAGGGCACAATCAGAATTTGAATAATCCTTTACCTGGCAGATTGATCACTGTCACTGATTGGTAATAAATATAATTTCTGCTCTTCATTGTAATATAAATATTTTTTTTCGTATTTTTCTACACACATTTTATTTTATACACGTAATTATGTCTATTATATACCACTTGTAGAAATATACCTTTTTATTACAATATAATTGTAATTATATTTTGTTAAAATTAACAAATTCATTTATAAAAGAAATATTATAACAAACAATAATTCATCTTTGGAATAAAAATTTTTACAGAACAATGATATGTAACACAGTTGCGTTTGTTTCTCGATAAATTGCTGGTATACTGATAACAAGATAATTAATAATTTTTTCTTTTATTTTACGCTTAATTTGTACTAAACATCTCAACGAAATTATTCATCTGCAATGAATAAACTATAAAAAATAAATAATACACTTTCGTTACACCGTTGCTATTCTCAACTAATTGAAACGCTACTTACAGTTATATCACGGGTATAAAAAGGAACTTGGAATAGTTTTAATTGCCTGAATGTTACGAGAGGCAATTTTTTTAAATAGGTTATTATATAGGATAGTAATTAAAATATTAATCCGATATATGTATTCCTAAATTTTTATGCTAGAAATTTTTGAAGATTCGAATCTAATTACTAGGAGAAAGGACAAAACGAATAATCGTCGAAGGCTTGAGAATTACAAGCTTTTTATTCGAAATATTGACAGTCATAACTTACAGCACTTTCAACGAGATGTTACCTTATTTATTTAATATTATTCGACTTGAATGTGAATTGGATATTCTGATCTTTCTATCAGAGCAATTGTAATTTTCAAGACTTCTGAGTATTATATATATGTACCATGTTCCTCCATACTACTCAATCTTTTCATTTATATAAAATGTAGCTAAGAAATAAATAACATAATTTAAATCGTTTACTTTCATAGTTAATGTTATATTATCTCCATCGTATTTCGTAACTATATATATATATATATATATATATATATATATAGTATATATACACACATATATATAGTTATACATATTGTAACTATATATTATAATATAACAAGTATCTGTTGTAAACAACAGGTTTACTTATTTAATGTTTTTTGTGAACTGTAGGAAATGATTTCGCGCTACATGATGCTTGCGCAGCTGGAAGATTTCACATAATCATGGAAGTATAATTTGATCAAATTTCTTAATGACTATTGCACGTTCACTTGTCTGTAAGAGATAACTCCAACACTTGTCGAAATGTTTCTTCCTCTAACAATCGACGCTGTTCTTCTTCCAACTGTTGTAATTCTGACAGTCTTAGCGCCAGTCTTAATTGTTCTGCTGTATCTTCGAGCGAGTCAGCATTTTCTATGTCATTTGTCTTATCCGAATTACTTCGACCGCTCGCACAGCCAACGTTGCTATCTTGACACAGCGCCAGGCTTGCTTGAATAGCTCTGCATAAAAGATGAAGGTAAAAATTTATAATTAGTTATCAAACAAATTTCTTAATATTATATAATTATATGTCTAATATTAATCATATTGCTACACTACAAAAAATTCGTAATAATATTATTAACATATACAAAAAATTAAGTATCAAAATTAATTATATATATTTTTTTTAACATTTGCTGCAATTCCTTGAATTTTCTGCAAGAACATTTACATATGTTAATTTCAATATTTACTATGCATCTAATACTGATAGCAATCCGTCACCCACCTTTCTGAATTTGAATTGTCGCATAAGAATACATGCAAAATAAAATATTTAGAACTTTTAAAATAAAAACAAAATATTTGAAATGCCACATGCGTTCCTATAAATAATATATTTTCATACCTCTGCAACTGCCTCTCTTCCTCAGTTGTCATATTGGGCGTCGTGGGTCGTGATGGTTTTTGCGCTCGTAAGGCCTCCCATATATCAATCTTAATAAATTGAATTACGCTGTTAGAATTTATTTTTATATATAAATCTTTTTGAAGAGATATAAGAAACTTTAGATATCTGTACCTCATCGCGTTCACTTCCAACTTCCAACAAACTTTGTTGGATAGCAAATTGCAACAGATCGTCTTCTTCTTCCATACTAAATTGTGTCCGAACTTCAGCACCTGCTGAATTATATATAAACAGACAATTATATAATACATATTTTTCTAATAGTATTTAATGTATATATGTATAATTCATATAATGTATATATGTAATTATCTATTTATATATCATTCATTTATATATATTAAATTTACCTAGTTTTACGTATCCCACTGGTGCTTCAAAACAAATATCATCAACTAAACAAGTCATTCTGTTAGTTTCTTGTAAATGTCCTACATGCGGCACCTCTTGATCCATGCCGAAAATATTTCCAAACGTTATCCTTGCATTTAATATATGAAACAGAGGAATTTCTACAAAAAGAAGGGAATTAATTCTATCATTTATCAAAGAATACCAATTCATTCAAAAAAGAATATAATACGAAGTTTACCAATTTTAACAGGGAATCCAGCAGGTAATTGCATTTGAATAAAATCCTTTAATTTTGCAAAATGTGAACTAGATATTGCCATAAGATCGACAATTGGCATAATTTGTTCTTGAAGACTTAATGGATACTGTTCACTAAGCCATAAAGTTGCCTGCAATGTTAGACTTAATTATATTCATTTCATAGAGATATTACCTTAATATTCATAATGTTTTATTACAATACCTTAAACTTTTGAATTTTCGTATTAACTTCTTTTGGTCTACCTATATCCCTTCCATTCAAATCAACATCCGGGTCAAAATATTCCTCAGCTGTTATATTAGAAGGATTTCCGACATTGTTATATTCTTCCTAAAACGAATAATAAATTAGTTTCAATGTGATCACATAATATATTACAAAAATGTTCAAAAAAAGAAAATTACACTAGTAGTTGCGTTATTACTGTTCTCCTGCTGTTGTTCCGCCATACCAAGAAATGACTGAAGAGGTGTACGAGGAGCACGAGCTCGTGCCTTATCAGGTTCAGATAAATGTTCTAATCGAGTTTTCGTTATTAATTCTACATTGCATGCACTAAACACTTTACACTCATGTCCGTTAACTATTTCACTTTTATCAGAACGCCAGCCCCACAAACCAGCTTTATTACTAGTAACAAAAATAATTGTTAATAAAAACGTATGTAATAATATTAATAAAGTAGCAACAGTAAAAGAGAACAATTACCGTTCGAAACTAATTTTATCCGTATCTATATACGTAGTAACGATCGGATTTGTAAGCCGAGCTAATACGCCTTCTTCAGAGGGTTCCATTAATTGCATATCGTCAATATCTACGAGTTTAATATGCTCAACATATACTTTTCTTGTTTTGTGATCCACCTCCATCATTGTTGCCCCATCATCTGTATAAATAAATTTTGTTATTATTAAAAAACGTATTAAAAGATATTTATTAAAATAAAATTCTCACATTGTTCTACTTAAATTTATAATTTCGTACTACTGATTACATTAACACTAATTCATTTTAAATATTTTTTCTTAATTTTAATATAATTAACTACTTGAAAGAATATATAATACATTAGTAGTAATTATTTTTAGAATATTTAGATTACACTTACCATCTATTTCAATTTATTATATTAGCTTTTTAAGAGTAATAAAATTCCAAGAAAGTGATAATAAATAAAAATATATAGATAATATACAGATAAGAAAAGAAATATACAGATAAGAAAAATTTTTTCTACTTCACAGTGTTAGTAATATACTCTACCATTCTGCACACCGCATTAATTTTAAAAATAATTCTGTCACCTGACTCTCGTCCCACCATACTGAACACATAACTCCGTTCACATCTAATTGCCACAGGTACATGTGATGCAGCTTGCATTTAATATACACAATTAAAAAACAAATAAAAGACTCTACTATTAATATAAAAGAAAAAAACCCAAAAAAAACCTGATAATTGAAATAAACTTAAGAAATATTAATGTGTTCATGCAAAGAACCACATTTAAATACTCACTTTGTCCCTTGAAAACGTAACTACGATTTCCACGTTGCCATTTTGTATGATCAAATCCTAATAAAGTTGTATCGATTCGTACATTGCTGCCCTGTTTGTATACCTTGTAAGTATCACTAGGGCATATTCTAGAGGCAAGAGGAACTAATAATGAAAAAAAGAAATCGTTGGTTTAACATTTTTAATTGAAAAAAAATAAGAAAATTTATAATTTATCAATTAGTAAATTTATAATTACCCCAACTAGTAAATTCCCATTTCATTTCTACATAAAAATCAGGAGCCTGAAAATATCATTCAATCTCAGATTATACAAATCAAAATTTCCACCACATAAGAGAAAGCATCCTTGATATTGTCTAGCAAAAATAATTGATAAATTTTTACTACAAACATTGGATAAAATCTTCAAATACCTATAAACTTTTTCAAATATTATGCACGATTAGTAGATACATGACTTAACTAAACTCACTTGTTTAAGTTTATGAAGTAGTTCTGGAATACCTGCTACCCGATTACAATATCTTTGATAATCCCTATGTGCTAGCACCATTTGTATTAGCTCAGGATTTCCTGTACCAACTGCCTCTTGAACCACTGCAATGTAAAATTAAAATTTTAATACCAGTAAATTTGACAATTTAATAGATACAATCCCATAGTTATTACCAGTCCATCCTTGAGTATTTTCTGTATTAACATTAGCTTCATGTTGCAACAATACTCCAACAGATTCAATATGACCTAAAGTCACAGCTAACATCAATGGGGTTCTTCCTCGGTTATCAAGTTTTTCAACATCATGCTATAAAAAAATATCGTATTATTATCTACATTAACATAGAACAAGATGTTTGAAATATATTTTTGAATTATCTGAATCTTAATAAAAACATATATATGAACAAATATTAAATGACTTTTTTTTATTACAAATGATATTAAGTACTGTCAACATTAATAACTAGCACAATACTCTTTCCATTAAGCTTCATCAAATCCATCGTGATATATTGGATACATAATATCAGAAGTTAGAAATTAAGGAACATTTAGGGTTTCTAACTCGTGCATGGCTTCTTCCATCAACCTCTCTGATAATGTATCAAATGATCTTAGACCAATATCATAATACTTAATCAATTATAATAATATCAATCATTCATCTGACACAATAAAACATAACTGACGAGAAAGACATCATTTTGTAACTAAATAATATATATCCAATATCTTAATATTAATAAAAACATTTCTATCATATATATTTTTTGTTTCATAGTAATTACAAAGTGAGTGTCTAACACGAAATAAAAACTGTTATCTGTCATATATATTCGTTTCGTAGAAAGGGAAGAAAAAAACAATTGATGAATATAGTTGCATCGCGTGTCTCTATTGTCACCATCTGTTTAATCACAGGTGCTACCTACGACTGAACACGATTAATGACTAAATAACAGTTCCCTTTTTATCTTTTTATCTCTTTATTGCTTTACCAACCAGCTTTGTAGATAATTCCTCCTCGAGTTCTACATAATTATTATTCCACACAAGCCAATGCAGCGGATAATTTTTTTGTATCGTGTCTATTTTCACCATTTCTCTAAAGTCTTGTTAACGCTAACATACAACACCAACAATTATAAATCTCACGACTAGGATAAACAACACAAAATTTCGCCTAGCAAATACATGACACCAAAACGAAGAGGCAACGAATAAATTTTGATCATTCATCGACCGGGCAAGGCAGCTAGATAAGAAACTTCGAATATCATATTGAATGCACCAAAATCAACGAAAGAAATGTTGCAAGTGGTGCTTATATACGGTGCTATCAGCTTTCTAACGTTCCCAAACCAATGCAATTGAAGCCAAATGCACTTCATTTGAAACAGCCTTAATTCCTACTGGCAACTTTAAACAAATTTATGTTTTATTCATTGAGATAAAAGTTATTTATCGTACATGTATATTACATGTGACTGTATATTACATTGTACCATTTCATTATTTTATCGTTTCAAAGTTTAAACTTGTTTAAATGAAGTTAACTAGCCGATTTAATGAGGTACTTGATGAGACGAAACAATTTTTAAATTTTACGTCTCATGATGTATAATTACGTGTAATTACAAACACATAAATTGAAAGATCAGCGTTACAAAATATTTAAAATTTGCGCCAAACTGATTGAGGCAGGTTCAATGCATAGAGTATCAGGCCAGATACGCGCCGGTTATCTTCTGCTCGATAACGATTGTCAATTAACCTACAATTACAATTCGAAGTTCTTAAGTTCTTCAACTTAAAAACCTATCAAATTACATACTTTGACGTTTGGAACACAAGTTCTCGCTGTTTTTTTTACGATCATGCTAATTACCTGTAACATAAATTCGTTTTAATTTTTCGTATTTGTCATTCGTATCGGTCAGAGTGAGAAGCACGAAGTATGATCGAAATAAAAGGTCAGAAAGTTTGTCAGTCAATAGATCGATAGCGGCATGTTTCTAACATAAAATAAAATTGCTTGTAACTCGAAAGATGACTTTCTTTTTTTTCTTTTTTTTTTGTTACCTAGAATCTATAAATAATTCCCCGTATACATCGCAACACTGTGGAGAAACGATCGAGAAATGCAACTTTAGGAACGCTCGGATGTCGTTCGAATGAACGCACTGAGATCCCGGATTGTTGGGCACCGATTGACGTCACCGATAGGCGGCCAAGATGGTTGTCAATGTTGATAAGTGGTTTGGTTACACGGAGAGTCAGTAATAAAGCTGCGACCGATAGGAGCTCCGCGCGAGACGAAATTATGCCTGTGAAATAGGAAACCGGCCTCGCGTTCAACGAGACACCCAGAGCCGTCACCGTGCCACGGGATGGCGGACGGCGAAGATGCGGAACAAGAAATCCGTCGAGCCTTAGACGTCGTTCAATCCATGATTGACATCTCCGCTGAACGACTCGAAGGCTTGAGGACCCAATGTTCCATCAGCGCGGAGCTAACTCAACAGGAAATCCGAACGCTCGAGGTACCTCAAAGAGCGCGCGATCCCCTCGATACTTCCCTAATTTTTCCTTTAATTGCGTTCAACACGATCGCCTTGACCTCGTAAATGGGGTTCGTTTTTGCTTGTCAACAAGTTGCAAATACATTTCTTTATCAGCTTGGCATTTGCATTTATACATCTGCTAACAATTTATCATCGATGTTTTTATATCTTTTTTTCTTTTTCTCCTAGAAACAAACTTGTCTGATATTCTTTTTTTACTGTGTATTCTTTACTCGTAATGATTTCAATAAAAATTAAGTAATTACACCTTGTATCTTTTGACATAGAATGTTCTTCGTGTTATTGAAAAGATTTGTTTGACTTTTGAACAAGATCTCCCTTCTCAATCTCCCTTCAATGAAAAGGATTTCTAAGTGACGTGTAATTTAAAAATCAATGACTAAACACATTTTTGATAGCTACAAAGTTGTACAAAAGTTGAGCTGCAGTTAGTTCAAATAACGTTAAAAGAGATATAAATCCTATGTTATTTATATAAACGAAATATGTTTTAGGGAAAACTTATCAAATTATATTCAAAGCAACTTGTAACCAAAGCCAAATTGGCTTTAGAAGAGTCATTGCCTCCAGAAATGAAACAATATCCATCTTTGCAACAGTGGTTAAGAGTAGTGGGTCTTACTCAAGAATCTATTCAGGTAATAAATAAATTTTTAAACACAAAATTTTTTACTCTCATTTAAGTAATTACTGAAATTTTCGATTTTTATTAATAAATTTTAGATGATTTGTTCTAAAGCCGCTTCACTTGAAGCTCTTAAAGAAAAATCTGAACATGAGTTAAGTAGTATGTTGGGGGAAAATAATGTAAAACACGAGGAAGAATTACGTAGATTGTGCAGGGCATTACACAATCTTCGTCGATATATGGGTAATGATTTATTTGACTTTGCAATATTTCACACTATTATAAAAAGTACACATTGAGATATATGTTTTACATAATATTTTATTTAGATGTTCTACTAAAAGGTGATATGGATAATAGTGATATGAATTTATATTGGGATTCTTGGGATAGACATCATTTACGTACTGGAACATCTCCCAGACCAGCAAGATCACGTACAACAAGATGCTCTGTTCCTTCAGAAGACAGCATTCCATATCATAATAATAACAATAATCTTAACAGTGATGTATTAGCACAAGCTTCTTCTGTTACATCCTTATCTTCAACTAGTCCTCCTTCCACTCCTCTTTTACAAAGGCCAGGACGTGGTAAGTGTTGCATTTTTATTATTTATTTCAAAAAACCAATTACATAAAATTTTATTTTTTTTCGAAATAGGAATTAAATTTCCAACGACTCCTCCTCCTTATAAAAAACATCAAATAGGTTTACAAAATACAATATCACAACCAGAAGTGTTTCCTTTAACTAAGTCAAAGTCTCATGAATCACAATTAGCAAACCGTCTTGAAAATGGAGATACAACTTTAAGGTAATAATTTAATTTTTGATTGTTGTTTTCTTTTTTTGTGCTTTTTTTTAAAGAAAAGTTAGTATTAAAATGTGTTTGTATTATTTTTATAGTTGTGGAAATGATCTTGTTGGTTCTGTTGGGAGAAGAAATCGTTTGCCTACAGAATCAGGATCTTGCAGTAGTAATGCAGACATTACAGGGGAAAGTCTCTTGCTGAATAGTAATAGTCCTGTTAAATCTCCACCTTATTCTAGTGCAGAAAGCGATGACAACAGTTTTAAGGGAACAGGTAAATCTAACATAAATATAAATAAATCATCCATTTTGGAAATTTTATGTTTTTAAATAAATATATAAAAAATTGTTGTCATTTGTATTGTCATAGTAACAAGTCTTCAAGTGCCAAAGTCACCGCGTACTCCGACCGTAACCCGGGGAATGGGCCATATAATTGCTCACCGCTTTACCAAAACGTTTAAAATGATGACAACCTGCGACTATTGCGATAAGCAGATGTTTATAGGCACTGGTTTGAAATGCAAAGAATGTAAATACAAGTGTCATCGAGATTGCGAATCCAAAGTACCACCTTCTTGTGGCCTACCTCAGGAACTCTTTGATGAGTTTAAAAGAACTGTACAAGGTGACGGTATGTATATAATATCTTTTTTAAATCTAATTTCATCGATTTTTACATTTTTTTTTTTTAAGAATTTTTAAAAAATTTAAATTTTTAGGTATGGTGAGTGTTTCTCCAATATTAAGTAAGCCTGGTATAACATCTCCCAATCACCATAATTCAAATTTATTAAGCTCTTTAAATCGAAAACGATCGCATCCACATTCTTCTATGAATATACCTTTTCAGGTATATAATTATGTATTTTGAATCTTTTTATTTTCTTTTTGTCTTTTAAGTTAATAACTATAAATATTAACTTACAAGCTTATATTTTTTAGGGCGCAGATTCTAGTTCAAATACCTCAAGCTGTAACAGCTCAACGCCTTCTAGTCCAGCTTTGGTACCTGCCAATACTAACCAAACCCCACAGGCACCTACCAAACAGTTCCATTTTCCAGGTAACTATTTCATAATGATTCCAATGAATAACAAATTTATGATACTTTACTTTCAGATGTTGTGCTCAATGAAAAAGGAGGTGTCACATTAGAAACTCATCGACTCGAAGGTACAACTATGTCAAGTGATAGTGAAAGAACTGTGAGCGTTTCAGGATCTGGTAGTGTCAGCACAGATTCGGAACGAACACCTGTTAGAGTTGATTCACAAGATTCTCAAGTTTCTGATGGAGAGCCAGGAGACAGCCGCTGGCCACGACAAAATAGTGTATGTAATATCAATGTCTCTTTTAATATATTATTATATACAAATAAATTTGATATTACAGTTATCTATGCGAGAATGGGACATTCCTTTCGATGAATTAAAAATTGGGGAACGTATAGGTACTGGAAGATTTGGTACAGTGTATAGGGGTTACTGGCATGGTAATGTTGCAATTAAAGTTCTAAATATGGACTATTATTCAGACGATGACAAAACATTGGAAGCGTTCAAATTGGAGGTAAATAAATATTATAATAAAAGAAAATATAATTCTAGTGCTTCTATAATATATAACATAATGTATAATTAGCTGATATAATATAGTATAATTTCGGTAATTGTAAAATTTCATATATACTTACAAGATATCTTATGGAAAAGACAATCTGTATAGTTGCTTATATGTAATACGAATTAATTGATTAATCATGGTATATAACTATACATATAATAAACTATTATTTCTAATTACATTCTTTTTTACGTACAAATAATTTAATTTTATCAGTTATATTTATTATTAATATGAATATTGAAAAATCCAGCATGAAATTATAATTTAGTACTATCTACTGAAGTTTTAATTGATGTTTATTGTTGAAATTATGTATATCTTTCACATTTATAGGTATCTACATTCCGAAAAACTAGACACGAAAATCTAGTTTTATTTATGGGAGCTTGCATGAAGCCTCCGCGCTTGGCGATAGTGACTAGTATGAGCAAAGGCATGACTCTTTACACTCACATTCATTTACGTAAAGATAAATTTAATATGAATAAAACCACTATCATCGCTCAACAGATTTCTCAGGTACGCCATATAAGTCATATAAATCTCACTACCTTAATAAGTTTTAACATGTCTTTTATCATTTAGGGAATGGGATATCTTCACGCTCGTGGTATAATTCACAAAGATCTCAAAAGTAAAAACATATTTTTAGAAAATGGAAAAGTTGTAATTACCGATTTTGGTTTGTTTAGTGTTACGAAACTTTGTTACGGAAACAGGTAAATTTTTTATTTAAATCCATGACATGAGATATGATTTTATATTTATTGATTTTTCTTTTTATAAACAGAAAAGGAAATGTATTGAGTATATCACCTGGCTGGTTATGTTATTTAGCTCCTGAAATTGTTCGACGATTGAGACCGCAACAAAATTGGGATCAAGAAGAATTACCCTTTACTGAAGCTTCTGATGTTTATGCATTTGGGTTAGTGGAAGAAGATAATACAAACAAAATATAATTTTAAAATATCATCCTTTTTTCCAAACTCGTTTAAAATTATTGTAGGACTGTATGGTATGAGCTTCTATGCGGAGAATGGCCATTTAAAGGTCAACCTCCAGAAGCTATCATTTGGCAAGTTGGCAAAGGAATGAAGCAAACTTTAGCTAATTTGCAAGCTTCTCGTGATGTAAAGGTACAACATTATTTTATAAAATTTTAATTAAATTTATCTTCAAGCTTTCATTAAAATTTGTAAATTTCCACAATTGCTTTTTTACTGATTTATTTATATATTTCATAGGATATCCTAATGCTTTGCTGGTCATATCATGCAGAAAATCGGCCGGACTTTGCAAAATTGTTAACTACTTTGGAAAAGCTGCCTCGCAAAAGGTTAGCACGTAGTCCTTCTCATCCTATACATCTTTCTCGTTCTGCAGAATCCGTGTTTTGAATACATTTAAGTCTATTTAAATACACTGTTGTTCTCGTAGTGTAAATATAGAACTGTGCAAGTATTGCCAGATCTTTGTTCGTGAAAGGTAAAATAAAAATAATCACTGAAAGATTCATTCGTTTATCCTTCATTTAGGTTACAAAGACATCATTAAAATAAGCACGAGGAAAAATTAATGATGTTTTATTTCTTACACGATGCTACAGTTTGTATACAGAACATAATTTTATCTTTCATAACAATAAATAGTGCGAATATTAAGCGAAGATTTATTGTCATAGAATAAAAAAATACTGAAATTAATATACTTATATAACACATTAAAACAAAAAATGAAGAATCACAACAAAAATTTTCATCAATTATACACTTCTTGTAATTCTTGTAGTTGTCTTTGAAGATATGCAGCGCGTAATTTATTTAAAGCTATTCTTTTCTTAAACATCAGTACCAAAGGCTTAGTAATTATATCTGTTATATGAACTAATGTTCGAGTTCTCACTGTAATTAATAATTCGATTAATTTATTGTTTATAATAAATAAACCGCTTTAACATTATGAAATAAATAAACTAACCAGCATTATTGTGTATGCTGGCAAGAATATCCTGGCAATCTTCGAATGTTTCTGCCGTTTCTTCTTCTTCTTGTATCAAAAGTTTTAACAAATCTGTCATTGTCTAAAAATGTACGAAGATTAAATTTAGTAATAGACTGAAAGTAACTAGATATGTATTATTTGAAAACTTACTTTTAAACATATATTTGATATTATTGGTGTATGAACAATTTCTAATGGAATTTCTACTACTTTGTCATTGTGAGATTGAAAACAAATTAAAGAAATCTCTTGTTCCTATAAAATATTTCATTTAGAAAAATGAAAATGTGACACTATTGAGATCATTTATTTATTGTTTACCTTAGATTCTTTACTTTCTGAAAATACTGAAAATATTAAACCCACAAAACCATCATCCATTGTTTGATAATTTGTTTGGGTTCTAATATCTATAAAAATATTCTTTTACATTAAGATGATACTTAATTATAATTTGCTTTTTTAATAATATATAATTTCTGTACTGACCAAGATGTGATGGATAAACTGTGATGTGAGGATGAGAATGATACCATCCAAGAACATGCACAGGACGTTGTAATTCTTCACTCAAACGGTCTGCTTCACTGACAGCTTTTAACAGTTGTTCAACTGAAATTTCTACTCTGTCTTTCTTTTTGTCCAAACGTCTCAAAATAATGACTGACACGATGTTTGCAACATTACATACTGTCTAATATAAATCATTAATGAAGTAATACATATTTTTTCACATATATAAAAAGTTATATAAAATAGCAAATACAATAATGAACATACATCCCCAATTAGTAGACCCATTACTTCAAATTTTTCTGTCGACAAGGCATGCTGCAAGCATACCATGTATACATCAGTCTGTAATTTTACTTTTGACAATGTAAATCCAGCCATTGTGTAAATCTTAAACTTAACTATAATTCTTAATGTTTGTTAGACAAACACAGAATCTGTAATTACATTAAACATTAAATTTGAAAAATTTTACATTAAACAAGCAAGAAGTAAAGACTATAATTAATTTTTCACACGCGAAAATAAAAATTCATGCACAAAACAAGAATGAAATAACCTTTGATATCATTTGAAATAAATTTAGAATAAACTTAAAATCGATTATTGTTTAAATTGTTATTCTTACATTTTTATTTTAATTCAATTATTTTTTTAACAAACTTATGAAATAATTATTGTTTTATTAACGCTAACATCGCTAAAAAAAAATTGCATACAAATTAAGTGCATATATGTATATATTATATATATGCGATAATTATATGCACAAATCTCCCAAGTGGTAATAACGATATTGTTTAAATTCTCATACGTTTTTTAATTTTTATGTATTAATATACAAATTATATCTCATGAAACATTACAAATATTCAAAAACTAAAATTCGTCACTAGTTGTATATCGATGTGCACTTGTTATCCTAGGCGGAATCCCTTTTTACATTTAGAAAATATTCTAGTCAAGACAGATGGCGTTAAAAGAGTTTTCTTTTTTTTCCTTTAATAAACATATTATCACAGATGAGAGAAATGTATGATCATATATCTGTGGAGTTATGGAAAAATTTTATTTTCAAAATATTATATAATATTGTAACAGGAATTATAACGTGACAGTAATAATTATTTCTTCGTAAGTAGAGGATTTTTGGAGATTTTTTTCTTATGTAATAGTCGATGTATTTTTTCATTCTCTAAAAAGCATTATAAGAGTACTTCAAAAAAAAGCATTATAAGAGTACTTGTACCAAAATATAATTAATTTGAAAGACGAAAGACTAATTTTAATTTTGCGAAACTTATTATACGATATGTAGAAGGATAGCATAAATATAAGAGCATTGTTTCTCAACCTTTTCTTGTCTTTTAAATTTTGCAAAAATTATTTTTTAAATCGAACTACGTTTTCGAACTATCTTAATACGTTTTCATAAGAAATAAAATAAAATGTTACAAAATGTACATAGTTCAATTGGAAAAAGTAGAGATTTTTAAATTTAAAAAAAATAATCTTGTGAACAATCTTGAGTTATTATAGTTCTCATCCTATTGAAACAAATAATTTATGAAATATCTTTGAATCATCAAAAAAGTCAAATATCTAAAATACTTTAATTAAAGTAGAACATTCTCTATATTTTGGCTACTTTTTCTTAAAAATGGTAAAGTCTTGAAAATTTATTGAAATTTTAACAGAGAAACCACGATTTATCCTCAAGAGAAGAACACAGTAGATATGTAACTCTCTGCGTCCTTGCAGTTTGTTTTTTGCAATTATTTTACAAAATTGAATTGTAAAAAAGCATTTAACAAAACATATTGAAACTCGGAAATAAATGGAATTAACGGGATTAAATATTTCCAGCACTGCATGCCATAGATTACTCTACTTCATGGCGAATAACGATTCATAACAATAACGAATTATTCTCGACAAATTTTTAAAAGTACTTGGAAAGCAGTTTGTGTATGTTTGACGAATTAATAACTAACAATGATTAATAATGAGCACAATTCGCAGGAATAACGTTTCATCAAATCGGTTATACAATTGAACGAATACAGGTTTTCAAGATGAAATGTCGGAGATGTGCCTAACTGACTTTCAGAGCTATACATGTAACGATCAATAACACCTGATTAATTTTTTACTAATAAATGACTTATAGAATGGCTAGTAGAGAAACATCAATTAATTCGAAAAACTCGGATGACCACAGTGTCGAGGTTCGTAAATTTATAATATAACGTTGTAAATTTTCATAATTGTTCTCAACAATATGCACCGTAAATACATCGCTTTTATTATCCTATCATACGTCTAATAATATTAGAGCAATAAAATCATGTTTTAATTCACGAGGATTTCATATTTTAATTTGTATACTTAAAATAGGTCATTCTTATATATCTGAAAATCTTAAATGTATGATGATTATTCTATTAATGACTTGCGTCGTGCAAATATCCTTTTGCTGTCAAATTTTTGTCAAACCTTTGATGTTTAGTTATAATACTCTAATGATTATATTATAATGATTAAACTTTTCCACCGACTAAAAATTTTGACAAAGAAAGAATATTTATATAGTATTAATTATTTTTAATGAATTATTTACAATGATTGGTTTCTCCGTATATCTATTACATTAAATATATCTATTACGTTATTGCAATTAGGTTTAGATTTGAATTTATATTTTAGACATTGGCAGAAGTCTTCAGATGTTTTATTTGTATGGAAAAATTGACAGATGCACATCTTTGTCCTCACTGCAGTAAATTGTGTTGCTATACATGTATAAGGAGATGGTTGACAGAACAACGTTCACAATGTCCTCATTGTAGAGCTTCTTTGCTTTTACATGAGTTAGTTAATTGTAGATGGGTTGAAGAAGTAACGCAACAACTGGATACACTTCAAGCTGTTGGTATTTCAAATTCCAGGCATGACGATTCCAATAGAGACAGGTATTTATAACTTTAAGCTTATAATAATTTATTAATAATTTATTTGCAACTTTCAATGACTGTGTGTGTGTTTTTTTTCTAACAGGTGTACCGTGCACTGTGAGAAGTTGTCTGTTTATTGTTGGACTTGTCGTAGATGTATATGTCATCAATGTGCTCTTTGGGGTGGCACTCATTCGGGACATACTTTTAAACCATTAGAAGAAGTTTATGAACAACATGTTACACAAATAAGAGCTGAAATAGGTCAAATACAAAGAAGATTAGTGGAATTAATAAGTCTTGTTCAAGAAGTGGTACGTGTAAATTTCATTCGATATTTTGAGTATTATAAAATCAAAATGTTACTTCATATTTAATTTTTTGTCAGGAACGAAATGTTGAATCTGTAAGGGCTGCAAAAGATGAAAGAGTCAGAGAAATTAGAAACGCAGTTGAATTGATGATAGCGCGTTTAGATTCTCAGTTAAAAGCTAAACTGTTAACATTAATGGGTCAAAAAAATTCTTTGACACTAGAGACAGAACAATTGGAGGCTTTGTTGCAAGAAGTAGAACATCAATTGCACACTTGTACTCGTTCTGAACTTATAATTAAAAGTGCGGACCTTTCGAGAATGATACATCAAGTACGAAAGAAACCGATGACGAGTTTTGTTACTGCTCCTGTTCCAGCAGATTTTCACAGGTTTAATATTGATTATTTTTATTTTCATGCAATATGAGATTACTATTAAGAAAATCTCTGATCTCTGATAATAATCTGTTATTTTAGCGAAATCGTTCCAGGCTACGATAGCGCTACGTTCGCAATGCAAAACTTTACACAATTGCAATTAAAAGCAGATCCAGTATATTCTGCACCATTACATGTTAACGGGTTATGCTGGAGGTTAAAGGTGTATCCTGATGGAAACGGTGTTGTACGCGGAAATTATTTATCTGTTTTTCTAGAACTAAGCGCGGGTTTACCAGAAACATCGAAGTACGTAAAAACAATCTTATTTTCAATTACATTTTAGTTAAAAATCATTTTTTCAGGTATGAATATCGAGTTGAAATGATTCATCAGGGATCTCGCGATACAAGTAAAAATATCGTTCGAGAATTTGCTTCTGATTTCGAAATTGGTGAATGCTGGGGTTACAATAGATTTTTTAGATTAGATTTGCTCGCAACTGAAGGGTATTTAAATACCGAATTGGATACTCTTATATTGCGGTATGTTAAATATGCGTTATTTTTTTTTCATTGCTATACTGTATAATTATAATGTATGAACAGATTTCAAGTACGTCCACCAACGTTCTATCAGCGTTGCAGAGATCAACAATGGTATATCAGTCAATTACTTACAGTCCAGAATCAATATGCCACTCAAATTAATGAATTAAAAGAGGTACTATACAAATTTGAAATATTCAATTATATATTCGTACATACGTCGTTACATGCATCTTTGTGCAGAGATTGGCAATTGAAATATCCCGAAATGCTATGGCTGCAACCAGAGTACCTAGTGGTGCAACATCAAATGTAACATCCATGATAATGCAGCAACAAGCTGCTGGTGATACATTACTTAATACCAATTCTACACGTTCAGCTGAAACATATCAGAATGGCACATCTACAAGGTAAATGAATTTCTTTTTTTAAATTAATATTTTCAGAAACTCACGAGCAATGACATTTTAAGAACAATCTTTTCTTGTTTATATAACAGATCAGTACAAAATGTTCTTCCTGGTGGAACTAATGGTGGTGTTCTGTCAGATCAATTAATGCCGATGTGCGAATTAGGAGAACCTTCAAATATGCGTCCTCTTGGTTCTTCTTCAACATTATCTTCTATTTCGTCCAAAACAAGCTTGAAACAACATAGAATAAATAATCTAAGCGTTGTTGAAGCTGAACCGCCCAGTATACATAGTACAAACGATAGTTCTGTAGGAGATTGCCCAGCTATAAGTCACTCTCCCTCATATTCTTCACCGACAGTACTTAATCAACAACAATTAAATCTTCTGTCTAGTAGCAGCAGCAGTGATAGTGGAGTAAGATATTTAAACTAGTGAATTTCTTAACTATATTATTTAATTTTTATTGAATTTGGATATTGTTTAAGTGATAGTCTATATTTGTTATAGGAGTTAAGTGAACACGATATATATTTAGACGAATGCGAACATAACGAACCACATCTGACTCTTCTGGATGACAACTCTAATGATGAAAATGATGTAGATGATGAAACAATGTCAGGTATACATTAATATACACTGATTGTACGGTATACACTGATTTGTTATATTAGATTACTCGAGCAAGCTCAATTTCTCATACAACTTAGTCGTCTAAAATTATAATATAACGTAGTAATATGCTGAATAGGTACAAGTTCAAACAAAGGTTCTATAGACGATGTGCAGAGACATAGGCGAGAAAGCAAATTAGATAAAGGTGTCGAAAGTGAAAAACCCACAAATGAGAAACCAGATGAAGATTTTGTGAAAGAAAATCCTACCTCTCATACTCCTAATCACTTTCAAGCAGTATCATAAAAAAAATCTCTGTCTTTTTTCGAATTATTCTCTGTCCTTTTACACTTCATTTTACAACGAGAAATAAATATTCCTGTATATGTATAATAGTTCAAGTTACAGAAACTTGATCTTAGTTTATTTATATTGTTCATTCGAAATCGATCATTATAAATTTAACACAGTTTATTCTATCTCTTACGATATTTCTTATCAATTGCAATACATAATTATGTATGTTTCAATATTTATTTATTTATTAATAAAAATATATCTTTAATATGATTATGTTCACAGGAGAAAACGATGTAGAAGTTGCAGAATCATTATCACCATGGATTCAGAATAAGCAACGTACAAAACAACAGAGTAACCGAGACGGTACAGGTGATACTCGAAGGTATGTTATTGATACTTAAAAATAACTATAATTATACTTAGGAAATAATTTTTAATAGTAAAATTTGTTATTATAGATTAGGCGGCAACGATAGTTTGGAAGATGAGATTATGTTACATTTATTCAAAATGCAAGATCGAAATTCTGCTTGGACTTCATTGTGCTTTAATCAACGTGTAGATGATACTTGTGATTTAAGAACGACTTTAACAACTTTACAACGTCATAATTCCAATCCTTTGCAACCAGAACATGACTCAACATGTAACGAACAATTTGCTGAAAAACGTTCTACGTGCCCTTCGCATCTTTGCCAGCCTCAAATAATATGTAACAATAGACTAAAATTAAGTCAATTACCTAGTATCTATAAGCAAGAAGTTTCTGGATTAATTGCTTGCGGAAGTCAGACACGATCTGAACCCGCAACTCGCTCAAATTCGATAGACTGTGAGAAAGAACTTCCAAAGATATCTATGGTTAATAAAATTAATCACGAGGTAGAAACATCCAGATCTGATTTGATAGTGCCAAATGGTAAGTATAATATATTACAAAATTTATATTCAGCTTCTTTATATGTGTATACATATACAATCATATGAAGTGTATACTTTTTCAGTAGCATTGGATAGCAATAAAATTGTATCGAAGCATTTATTATCGCGACGACAATCTTCACCATCATCGTCCACTAACGTTAGTATTATAAATAACGAAAATAACAAACTATTTGAATTCGAACAATTGCTGGAGACTATTCAATTGTCTCCGATATTTCAAAAGGACACTGCCAGTTGTTTCAATAAATTAAGGTATCGATTATTTCTAATTACTAAAATAAAATTGTATTTGTAAAAAATGCATTTTTAATGCCTTTAAACCATTCATAGGAAAAATATTTCATTAGAGGGAAAATCGAATGGTTGTGCCACTGCCACTATTAAATCTACTACACTTTCATTAGTACACGATGTTCCATTATCATCCACAAGCAATACAGCTACAGATGCTATACCGAGTCCCAACAGTTATAGCTGGGCACCAGTGTTATATCAACATAAACACGGCAAGTACACTTATTTTTACAATAAATATCACATAATTAAGATGATTTTGCTTTAGGTCAAAAAAATGGTTTAGAGGCTACCATGCAAGCATCTTCTAATGATACCAACAAATGCACTGCGGAAAAGTAAATACAGTTTTCTATCTTGTTATTGATATATTACTTATACTTTATAATTTTATATATATAAGATATTTAAAAGTATAAAATTACATTATCTTTGCAGATCGTTAGAAGACGCTAACTCGTGAAATTCACTCTCAATTGCATCTGTTATTTAATGTTACAAATGTTCTGTGATTTTTTTTATTTATCTAAATGTAATGTTAATTAATATTATTAAAAGTGATAAAAAAAAATAGTAAGAATTGGAGACGTAATATTCCATTGTTTTGACATGATAAATAATACTTTATTAAAATTAATGTTTTGCAACAGGTACTGTATTAAAAAATGTAAAATATTGCAATTACGATTATGTAATGGTATATAATTCAGTACGCGCTTTGAGATAATTTCTTTAAATCTTACTCGGGTTACTAGTAATATAAAACCAATTTTTTCAGCTTAAAAAGTATATATAAAAAGGAGGTATATTATGTATAAAATATATTCGAATTTAAGTAAACTTAGACTCGAACATTAATATATCATGTAGTATCAAAATACTCAATACGTTTATTTCTGATGGTTATGGTTTTACAAGTATGAGAACAAATTTTGTATTATTTTTATGTGATTGCTTGTGAATATACATAAAGAGCACAGCCCATGACAGTAAAATAAAATAAAGAGTATAATTAAATACATATTCTTTGTTATTTTACCTATTATGTACTTAAATCTTACTATAAGTACATAAATTAATTTTAAATGAATTACATGGTGTCCAAATGTAAAGACTTATATATGTACTTTACAAAAACTACAATTACTGTTTGGAGTTCAGGTTTTAACGTTTATTACATTTGCGTTTAATATCATTAAAACATGAATCACTTCTTACTCTTATTACGCAAAACAACAAATACATTCGTACACATCTATATCACATCTGAATGAGATTAAGAGTCAGAAGTAATTCTATGTTTTGAATACTTATATATCATTATATATCATTATTACGTTTATAATAAACGTTATCTGACCTGTCAACAATGTATATATATAGTGAAAATACATAATAGTTTGTACAAATTTTACGCGTCACTAAATGAACTTTTACATATATATATATATAAACCTAACTATTCTTTGCATTTCTCTATTTGCAATAAGTATTTAGAAATTTAATTTAAAAATTATTTAAAGCAAAGAAATTTAATAGTGAACGGCATGGCAAATAAAATATTATTGTTTTTTTCATTTAAATTTCTTTTTATGAAAACTGACTTTTTTTAATATGATGCGCTGGATATACACTAAGGAATAAAAATAATTGTTTTGCTTACTATCATCTTGTATTCGAGCTAAAAAACATAAATGGTTAAGTAGTATTATATGCCATTCTATTTTGCATATACGTAACAAGTAATTCGTTGCAGAATCTTTCATCTTCTGGATATTCTCTTGCTTTTTCTTCGTTTGGTATATAATGAGCACCACTAAACTTGTAGAAATGCCTACCAATTGCGTGATGATTTATCCCTTGTGAATTAGGAGATAGTACCAAATTTTCTAATAATAAAACAATATATTAAAAATATTGTTTTTTTTCTTTCATTTTATAAGTCCGTAATAAATAATATATTACCTTGTGCCACGTAATGACAAGATCCATCATCTAAAAGTATATTATAAAATGGTTGATTTGCACCCTGATCCAATTGATCTACATTCATTTCATTCATCCATTCTGTCGATGCCATACAACGTGGATCCCATCCTGTTATTACACAGAAGTATCCATGTATTCTATGTATCATAATCAATCCTATCGCATATTTTACGCTTGGAACTCTCCTCTTTAGTTTTACTTCTTCCTGCATAAAATACATGTAAATTATAAATTTTTCCAACAAATTGTTATTTAGGAATTTTTATAAATATTATTGTAAATCTAACCTCAGGCTGTAATTTCTTCTGATATCTTTGGAGTGTTTGAAACGATTGCAATATGATATTCGCCTGCCCTCTTGATATCAACTCTAAATTCTAAAAATTTCGATAATTTTATAACATATAAATGTAAATTTAATTTTTTATGACATATCGATTTCATAAAATACCTGCTGCATATTCTCTAATGTTTTCACTAATTCAGTTAAATCCATATATTGTGAAATATATATTCGACCTAATTGTAAAATTATGTTTGCATCAGGTTGTATCAAACATCGAAGTTCAAGAACAGAACGTAATCTCGCAGTCCTATCATTTATTTGAATATGCTGTCTAGCAGCAACTTCTAAATTGTTTGCTATTCTTGTTACTACCTGTAAAACAACGTTAGTATATTACTCATTCAAAGAACAACAAAAAACAAAGATTTTTAGTTCAAAGAAAAATTATAAACCTCTATAGCAGTTGCTGCTTCATGAACATTATATTTTTCTATTGGACATCTTGAAACACCACCAACTCTGGGACAACTTTCCTTAGTTACAAAATGACCATGATTAAAAACATCAATATAAAAACTTTCTGTATCCTTAAATCCTGGCCCACTAAAATGAAATACGTAATATTAATATCCAATAAAATGAAACTTAAAATTAAATAATTATTACACTAAAATTATCAAAAATTCATATATTTCATGCAAACTTCTAATATGTAAGCATGAATTATTAATCGTATCTGACATCAATTAGAAACTTACTATCTTTCCTTCCATCGTAATAAGAAATGAGATGGAAAATTAACAGGTTCACAGTGTACACCAAGTCTTCGAGCTATACTTTCAAATACTATTGCTAAAGTTATAGGAATTCCAGATCCAGTTTCTAAAACCTATGGAAAAATTATAAATATTAGAAATCTATCTTATGATATGGAATTGTATTTTTATTTTTTATCCACAACTCACATGATCTATAAATGATTTTTCCAACCAATAATACATTTTACTATTTCCATAGAATTTTAACTTTACAAATAATACTTCACATAATGCATCTGTTATTTGTCTTGTCTCTGTAACATTCCACTGATTGTCATCAATAATATTATTTTTCCAAAAGTTAAATCTCTCATTTGGAACTGAAAATATAGAATGACCTGGATATTGTTCTCTCAGAAATTCTTTAGTTTGTTCTGCAATATTATCTAATATTGATGATATTGCACGATATGACACATTCTTTTCTGGCTGACACCATTGAGCTACAAAAGTTGCACCACGTTCTAAAGTCTGTTGTTTCAGTGGCAAAGAAATAAATTTTTGCCATTCATCTTTCAAATGGGTTTGTTTCAAATATCGAATAATTTTGAGACCATAATATCTATGCGTTAAATTGCTGAAAGAATTTATAATAATATTATTATCTGAAGTTCTAAAATAAAAATATTTTACTTTAATATACTTACGTAGCAGGATATTTAATTAAGCTATCAAGTTCATCTAACAGAAAATAATAAGCTAAAGGATGAGAACCTTCTTTTGGACAAAACAAAGGTTCTAAATCTTTAAATTCTGAATTAGGTAAGTCTTGCTTCCTGTGATGTTTACTAGACATAGAAAATAAATAACAAAGCAATTTTGTTCTGCTAGTAACACTAACTTTCACTTCTTCTTTCCAATTTATCATTCGATGCTCCAGTTTTTTAGTTTCATATACTTCTTTCAAAAGCGGCCATCTATCATTGCATAAGAAAAAAAATAATAACGATAATAAGAATGATATTAAATATTCTAACAGAAGTAGTTATAAAAATGTACATATAATGATCAAATAAAATAATATTTTCTGAGATATTCTCTATTCATAGTGTTAATAAGCAAACATATATAGTGTATAAATTGAATTTATATCTCAAGCTCTAAAATAGGAATTTACGTTTCATTTGTTAGTAGAATTAGATAGAAAGAATTCATTTGTAAATTTACTGTAAATTTCAACATTTAAATGTTCAAAGTAAATAAGACAATCATAACCATTCAAAGTAAACAACGAGTGTACAATTCATATGATTCTTTATTTTAACAATAATTTATTAAGTTTTAAGATAGCGATTGATATACCTTTTGAAAAATTTTGTTTTCCAAAGTTTATTACTTTCGTTAACAATTTTGTAGAGACTTTTGCAAGCCAAACTGAAATGAACGATATCCGCAAGGCTGAGTCGTTTATCTTCCAAAATGTACACAATTATTTCTCCAGGTAATACAATTATTGTATCACTTGCCATTTTTTGTAATTTCGTCTTACAACATGCGATTAAACAGAATCCCTTATGCGTAAAATAATATTGTAAAATTGAACGGAATAGACTCCCAACGTGTATCTGCCATTAGACTGGCTCTACGTCAGAATCAGAGTCAGAAATTTTTTCACGAACACTCAAATTGACACTTTTGCGAAAAAACGCAGACGGGGAGGAAAATCCGCTACTTCTAGATAAAGTACTACCACAACAGGAATGACAATAGTTAGCTAGTTAGTATTGCACTAGTCACAAGTATTAACCAATGAGGATATTCTTTTTTAAACCAAAACAAGAACTTCCAATAACAACTCTTTATTGAAACACATGATCTATAGATTAATTAATAAACAGACTGCAGATATTTATTTTATTAGACTCCACCTTTTTAGTTATATCTGCAAAAGCATGAATTTGCTTGAACATCCGCAATCTACTAATAAAAGATATATCTGTGATGTGCGTTATGTTATGTTGTGCAAACTTTAAACGTAATTTAATTATATTTTTTGTGATATATATAATTAAAACTTTCTATATATGAAAATTTAGATACAATTTCAACAATGTCATTAATTTAGATAAATATGTTGCAAACATTTATGCAAATTAATTTTATGAATAGAATTAAAAAAAAATAGAATATATTATATTTTTGCATGTACTTTGTATATATTTGCATGTATCCTATTTTTGTATTTTAAAAATTTTTATAAATGTATAAAACTCCGCAGTGCATTTATAAGGGTAAGCATTACTGTTTTCTGTAATGTATTTTAAAAGTTTTAATAGAATTATTTGATGCTTGAATTAATTCAATATGCGTGATAATTCAGGCTTTGATGAAGAGTCATGCAGTCAACTTCATCGATTTTTAACGTGTTTGTTTTAACGTTGATATCTTCTTCGATTTGAATTTGTGTTTTGAGTAAATAACGTAATGATGCCTGAGCCTAAAGCAATGTGTATTATTATTGATAAATTAATTAAACAACGAAATAATAACTTGTATGAAATGTAGAACATAAACCTCGAACATAGTTGCTTGCAGTTTCGATACGATTTCACGTAAATTATATACTTCCTTTACAAGATTAGTTTCCACTAGATCTCGTGTAAGTTCTAGTCCTGGTCTTTGACAACGATTGCCAAGTCTTGTATGCGCCAAAGCCAAAAAATTTTCCTTTTCTACAATTGATTTTTCTATGCGTGTAATATTGTCCTTCATTTTCTCAGCTTGTCGCATTATCTATTATATATACTTGTAATTATAATCTTTTATTAATTTTGTTTGTTACGTTATTATTATTCTAATAAATTCAACGATCTGCGGTTAAATTAGCATGAACGAATATTTAAATATAATTAGCAAATTACATAATGTTTATGCACAGGTTGTTTGAACACGTTGAACGTTGTACAGAAATCACCAGTTCATTAATAGTTTTTTTGTATTTTATATATTTTTCTTTTTATAACTTTTTAATAAAACTTCAAATGTTTAAATGACAGAATTAAAACTTGCAATACTCTGTACAACGCTAATAATTTTTATACTTTTTAAATTAAACGTTAATGGTTATTCCACGCACCTCAGCGTGTTGTAATTCTAATTTAATTTTTGCTTCTCTCGTTTCTTCGATGCGTCGTCTGAAGGCATTGTCAGTAGCATTTTTCTGGTCATTTAAATCATCGATCGCTTGTTTTATAATGGTATCAATATAACAGCGCAATGGTATAGCGCTATTCACCTCTTTCGAAGCATTAATAATATTGTTGTTAGTTTGCATTTCCCATTCATTCAACTCTACAGTTCTTAATGTACAAAAATAAATTTTAGAAATTGGATTTAGAAAAAAAACATTAGAAGTAAAAAAAATGAAACAGCAAAAATGATACCAACGATGGATCAAGGCGTGAGGTACCGTGATAAGTACTTAAATTTAAACTAGTTTCCTTCAAAGTTAAATTGTACTTGTCGATACGTAAATTATTTTCTTTATCCTCAAGTTCGTGATCCATGTAGTAAAGCGTCGCTTTAAGACGACGAATTTGCTCCTGAGTTTGTTCTAAAGTCCGAACTAGCAAATTCTCAACACCTTTGATCACCTCACACTCTTTCAATAATTCTTTCTCAACGTCATCGTGGACTAAATCAATTCCTAATCTATGCTCTCTGTAATTGAAATAATAATACAATTTAATAGGTATTTCTCTAAAAAAAAAAAAAAAATTAACACCATACGATAGTCATGGCTTTCTTTTTTATTTTGTACGTCAAACCTAAAACTAAGGCATTTCTCGCAAATGACAAAAGCATTTCTCCGCACGGACGATAAAACATCCATGATGCGCTCTTTGTATATCGATAGAGCATCGATTTCAAGGAGAACTTCCTTTCTTATACGCAGCAATTCTTTTTTACGAAATTCGATGTCCTCGACTTTTTCTTTTAATCTGTAGTCCGTTTCTTCTTTATTGTTTCGTACCCTCTCAGAACTTAATTCGCAAATACGCTGAGATTCATTAAGTAGACGATCTGCTAATTCTTGCTGAGCCTCTGAACATCGATACCTAGTTAATAATATTTCACAGATAATTTTCAGATATAATTATTTTTAATTTTATAATTACAATTATATAATTTCTTATTTCTTTATCTCTTATCATTATATAATTTTTTTGTTATAGTTTTGATAACTTCGTTATAGAATTTTGATAATTTTCAAATATAATTATTTTTAATTTTATTTATACAATTATATAACTTCTTATCTCTTTATCATTATATAATTTTTTGATAAGTTGTCGGTTATAGTTTCTCTAATTGATATGTTTAATATTTTAATAGAGTATCGTATGAATATAAACTGTGCAAGTTTGAATTTACAGAATTAAAATTGTTATACTCATACCTGTGACGATTATTTAGATGCCATTGGTGCAAAGTAAATTTTAACGGAGGTGGAGGAACTATTTCAAGCGCGCGATTGTTCAGCATTTTATTTTTCGAATTTGAAAAATGCTATTGCACTTTTAAAAGGACAGCGTTCTTTCAAAGAGGTAGTTTGATCTATATATGAATGAATTAGTGGAAGGACGGTTTCTATAGAAACGTTTAACCTATTAGAGAATTTTAATCCATTTGCAGCGAGGAAATTATATATTAAGTATTATTAAGTATTACCTCTGAGAAAATTAATCATACACTTTGTATTAATAATTAAATGTATCATTTCTGAAAAAGAAAAAAATGATTTAAATAGAAAATTAGATCTCGTGCATATTGATTCATAAAATACATTACATTACGATTCATTTCTCGTTTGAATTTACTAATGAATTTACACTATTTCACAGTTAATATGATAGAAATTCAAAGTAGCTGACATCTAATGATAAAATGGAGAAACCTACTAAATTCAAATTGATTTAAGAAATCTACTCTATACGTATATTTTTATTAAAAACAAATTATCATTTATTCTGTACTTTAAATAGTTTAATATTAAAATGTTTGAACGAATAGATAGACAGTTATAAACGAACCAAGACAGTTATAAACTGTAATTTAGATTATAAATTTAAGTTACAACTAGATATAAAAATATATATTTGGAATGACATATATTTAGAATGTTTATGCATTTAAGGGAAATTTAAGCACATAACGTACAAAATGTACGTAATATTCGAAGCAGACGAAATAAATTTTGTCATAATTTTTCAATCGTTTTCATAAAAATATCAAATGCATATCAATTTGCATTTTAAAATTTGCTAATAAAATGTTATCTATCCTCTTAGTTTCTTTGCTTTACACCAGATGGACCTATGGTACATTTAATTCGATGGACCTATGATCCTTGTCTAGTTGAACTGTATAGTCACAGAGAATGTCGATGTTTTTGCCTTATTTTTTGATTTGCCGCGTATGCAACGCCGTGATACAATAGCGCCTTCCGTTATAAGCACGTATTTTTTGTCGACCATTTTCATTAAAATGTAAAGATCTGTCGAAAGATCAGCTTTTTTCGACAGGTTTTAGACGTCTAAAGATGACATAGTAACATCGGAACTGTTGGATTGCTGGATGTGCTAGTACACGTTACACCGAGGTACGGATTACTTTTGATCAATAACAAAATTATCAGAAACTGTGAATGATAAATCAGTTACGAGGTGTTTGCCTTGTTCGTTTGAAAATACACTTCTCATGTTTTGACTTTTCAGAAAGAAGAAAACGCTCGCGATAAAATGTCAAAGCGAGCTGCGGATGGCGGGGATTCGGGTTCCCAACCACCTATTAAGAAAGTTCAATTCGAGCCGATTTTTATCGGTTCTATTTCAACCCTTGAAGAAATGGACATGAAAGTTTTACAGTTTCAAAATAAAAAATTGGCCCAAGTTAGTATTCAAAACGGACAGAAACATCTAACAATTTTCAATCTTCAGAGAAATATATTACCTACAAAATGTCGCATTTTGACCTGATTAATTTATTCATAATTAATAAAATATATTTTTAACTATTTTGAATAGTACATCATATTTATTCAAACATCTTATGATATTTTAACGTCCTGTTGTTATTTGTTAATTGAAATTGATTTCTTTCACTTTTTTAAATATCCTTTAAGTAAAATACAAATTCTTTTATACTATGTTGCTTTGATCATATAGAGATTGGAGCAACGTCACAGAGTAGAAGCTGAATTAAGGCAACGAATTGAACAGTTGGAAAAGCGACAAATGCAAGATGATGCAGTGCTTAATGTTGTCAATCGTTATTGGAATCAACTGAATGAAGATATACGTGTATTACTTCAAAGATTTGATGCTGAAACAGCTGATGAATCTGAAAATAAAAGTAAACAGTTATAATATATTGATTTATTAAATATTTGTAGCTTGTAATAAATGTTTTAATATGTAATTACAGATGAAAGTGAAGCTACAACATCATTTCTTATGCAGCTTTCTTCATGGGACAAAGAGGAGTTAGATGATAAGTTAGCAAATCGTGTTCAAGTCTCCAAGCGTGCAGTTTCTAAAGTTGTACAGGCATTTGACCGTCTTTCTCAGAGAAATGAAAAGATTACTCTTGCACTTAAAGGAGAATTCGATGGAGGTACTTAATTTCAATACATCAAAAAGAAAATAATATATTATAACAAAAAATAACAATCTTATTATACTTTAGAAGAAGCACCCAATATTGACGAAGTTGTGCGCAGAGCAAATGCTGAAATACAAATGGAAAATAGGAATCTTCAAGCAATAAATATACAGCTTCATGAAAAATACCACACTATCTCATTAAAGGTAAATCGAGTTTAATTATATTGATGAATTATATTTTTAATTACGTATTAATAAGTATATTTTCTTATAGATGTCAGAGCTACAGGATACCATTACAGGAAAAGATACACTTGCCGCGGAGCTACGTAATCAAGTGGACGATCTTCAATATGAACTGAATAAAGTGAGAGCACGTAATGATAAATTAGAACATCACCTTGGAGAAGCAATTGAAAAACTAAAAGCGTTTCAACAAATACATGGTACAGATGAAAAAGGAAGTAACAAACCAAATACTCTAGTTGCTTCAAGTGTGTCACAAACAAAGGTACAAACATTATTTCTGCCATATACTGACATCTATTTATCTAAAATCAAGTTGTTTAATATTCGTTTTGTATTATATAGCTTGAAGATTTACAAAGAGAATTGGAAGAAACCAGAGAGTTGGCTAATAACAGACTACAAGAACTAGATAAACTACATCAACAGCATCGCGATGCATTGAAAGAAGTAGAAAAATTAAAAATGGATGTGAGTTCTTTGGTTTTTGTACATATGTTTATAGTGACCAGTGTAGAATGTAAATTAATGTCTTATGCAATAAATACTCATGTTGTACTTGCTTTTGCTGATTTCTTGTGTTTTACTTCTATTTACGTTTAAATAAAATACATATAAAAGGAATTGGATGGAAGACTTGATATTATGTTCAAATACTGTTTTTACTTTGAAAAGTATTTTATATTTACAGATACGACAACTTCCAGAATCGGTAATCGTTGAGACGACCGAATACAAATGTTTACAATCACAATTTTCTGTATTATACAATGAATCGATGCAATTGAAAACTCAATTAGATGATGCTCGTCAGCAATTACAATCCAGTAAAAATGCTCATTTACGACATATTGAAATGATGGAGGCAAGTGCATTTTCTTTTTTTTTTTCTTTTTCTTATAAAATTATATAAATTTATTAACGTCTTTAGAGCGAAGAATTGATGGCACAGAAGAAACTACGCGGAGAATGCATACAACTGGAAGACGTTTTGGCTCAATTACGAAAGGAGTATGAAATGTTAAGAATTGAATTTGAACAAAATTTAGCGGCAAACGAACAAACAGGGCCGATAAATCGAGAAATGAGACATTTGATTACATCTTTGCAGAATCATAATCAACAACTTAAAGGCGAAGTCCATCGTTATAAACGAAAATACAAAGAAGCTTCATCAGAAATACCGAAGGTGCGTATATTATTAAATTATTTGAAAAAAATATATTAACAGTGTAAAAGTGTTTACAGTTAATGTCTGATTTACTATAGTTAAAGAAAGAAATTGAAGAATTGACAACAAAATTAGGCCAACAAACGTCTCAGGAAAACAAAGAAGGCAATAATTCAGATGGCAGCGGAAAAGAGGAAGATGCATCGAATTCTCTTCCAGGTTCTACACAGGTTCGAATAAATTTGTATTTCCAAAATGTGTTATAAGAATAGTTTTTGGAATGGTAGATAACTTTTATGTTAATATAGATAAAGGAAGAGAGCGGAGTCTTAATGAAAAGAGAATCTGGAGAAGAAGAAGTAGAAACTATTGAAGTCGGAGAAGGAGAAGGAAACAAAGGAATTCCAGATTCTTTGACATTAACATCGCCAACTTTAAAGAAAGAAAAAGATAATAAACGTGAAAAAGATACAAAAAAAGAAACTATTAAAACTGAACATCGCGATCCTACACATCGTGCCAAAGACACGAAAGTAGCGGAATCAGAACTTGTTAGAGATCTGAAAGCACAACTTAAGTATGTCTTGTATCATCTTACATTATTACAGTATCATAATTTATATTTATTCATTATTTGCACTTGATCGTTCTAATTACAGAAAGACTGTGAATGAAATGAAAGAAATGAAATTATTATTAGATATGTACAAAGGTGTTGGAAAAGAACAAAGAGATAAGGTACAACTAATGGCAGCTGAAAGAAAAACGAGAGCAGAATTAGATGAATTACGTCAACAAATAAAGAAAATTCAGGTATTTGTGCAGCTTGATTTTTAATTGAAAATCTTTCATTCTTTTTTTTTTAATTTTATCAATAAGTCTATACTTTATTTAGGAAAGCAAGAGAGAAGAGCGCAAAAAATTGGCAGATGAAGATGCACAAATAAAGATTAAAAAATTAGAAGAACAAGCATATACTCTTCAGCGTCAAGTTGCTTCTCAAAAGCAGGTAACTTTATATATTTGATAAATTCTATCAAATTCAAATTTTATTTAAAACTATTGAGCTATCGGTAATGCTAAACAGAATTGTGTGTGGTTTCAGGAAGAGGAGGCTCTTTTGAATGAAATGGAGGTAACCGGCCAAGCTTTTGAAGATATGCAAGAACAAAATTCTAGATTAATTCAACAATTACGTGAAAAAGATGACGCGAATTTTAAACTTATGACGGAAAGAATTAAAAGTAATCAATTGCATAAATTAGCTAGAGAGGAAAAAGACGTTTTAAAAGAGCAAGTTTCTACCTTAACAACGCAAGTTGAAGCTGCTAATGTCGTTGTTCGTAAATTAGAGGAAAAAGAACGTCTTTTGCAAAATTCCCTTGCTACTGTCGAAAAAGAACTGGCTTTGAGACAACAGGCAATGGAAATGCATAAAAGGAAAGCTATTGAAAGTGCTCAGTCTGCAGCTGATTTAAAACTTCATCTTGGTAAGAAATATATTTAATGACATTTCTAATTATGGAGATATGTTTTTTATATATTTTTAATTTTGTTCAGAAAAATACCATTCTCAAATGAAAGAAGCACAACAAGTTGTAGCTGAGAAAACTAGTTCTTTGGAGGCAGAAGCATATAAAACAAAAAGATTACAGGTAACATTAACGCGTTAAATAGCATATTTTATAAGAAATTTTATAAACAAAATTATTTTATTTAAATTATTGCTATTTTAGGAAGAAATAGCTCAATTGAGACGTAAAGTTGAGAGAATGAAGAAAATAGAACTTGCTGAAACATTGGATGAAGTAATGGCAGAGGAACTTCGAGAATATAAAGAAACACTTACATGTCCTTCGTGTAAAGTTAAGCGCAAAGATGCGGTTCTAACAAAATGTTTTCATGTATTTTGCTGGGATTGCTTACGTACACGATATGAGACTAGGCAACGAAAATGTCCAAAATGTAATTGTGCTTTTGGAGCTAATGATTATCATCGTTTATACCTCTCTACATGAAGAAGAAAAGTTTAAATTATTAAAATTCATGTCATGTCTCTTAATTGAATTGTGCACATTTTTCTTACTGTTACGATGTGTATTCTTTCATATATTTTCTATTTATTATCATGGTCATGGTTAATTAAAAATACAATTGCACTTCTTATGAGGAAAAGAAGCAGAAAAGAAATATATAAAATATTGTTATCAATATTTTATATTACTTCTCTGAATGTAATATAAAAAAAATGCTGCATTTTTTAATAATTTTGTGATGACTTCACCGAATGAATTATAATTTTCATAAATTCTGATCTCAGGTAAAGTCAATTCTTGTAAAAGTTTTTTCTTTCTTTTTTTTCTTTCGACAGTAGCACAATAGATAGGATACTAGAACAATGATTTGTATTATAATTTTAGATATAAAATTCGGCGTTTGAATGAAATGTAGATGTGAAAATTTAAAAAATTTGAATCAAAGAATAGATTAAATTTTATAAATGGTTTGAAATAGTAAATATATTGTAATATATTATAAATAGATATTTAAAGTATAATAATTTCGTGAAGAAATGATTTATTTGACAAATTATTATTTTATAAAAAATTCTTCAAATATTTAAGAAAATTTAGTTTCGCAAGAATCACTTGATACTATCTTCTTTCCGAATAATTAAAATATTAAAAAGCTAATATAATAAAACATCTCATATGAAATATGTAAAAAATATTTAATTTGAAAATCTGTATTTCTTCAATTGAAATATTCTTTCAAATTTTGCCTAAAGTATAATATCTTTCTGTAACTTTTGTTAATAAACATTTCAATTCTATACAACTAAGAAAATGTGAAAATATTTCTAATATATATTATATATTACTATACATATAAATGTCGATTTTAAAGAAGCAAGGTTAAACGTAAAGATAAAATATGATATAATTTATAATATTTTGTAACAAAGACCAAAAGGTATATATCAATAGTTCAAAGCATAAATAGAAGATAGCTTTTAAATCACATTTTTAATGATTTATAATAATTGATTGTATCATGTTTTTAAAAGAAATTAACAAATGTATCAAGTTATATAGTAAAGAATGTTTCTTGACATATATAGAAGTTTGTTGTTATCTTAAATTTAATTTGATCTTAATTAAAATTTCTTTCCACAATAGTAATATATAATTACTTCCCTTGTTAGAATAATAATAATGATAATATATATGTAATAAAACCTTGTTAATGCGTACTTTATGTATGTACTATTTATTCACATATTTAACTATAAAATGTACAGCTGTTAAAAATTTTTAAAAACCTAAAAAAGCAATTTTACTTGTATTTTCATAAATTTTTATGAACAAGGTTTTATTAAATGTTGTTACAATAAACAAAAGTTATCATTGCATTATATCATTGCATATATAAGTTTATCACAATAAATTTTGTATTTATAATAAATTACATAAAACTTTAGTATGTTTTTAATGACATGCTTGTGAAGAAGCAACGAATTAATAATCATTGATAATCCATGAACATTCTTTAACTGTAAATTTAAAAATTATTTCAAACAAAATAGAATATTAAATACAAAAATAAATCATTATAATTCAATTGTACACATACATTATAATCCAATATATTATACATACACATTTCTTTAAATGCTTATTATCACAAATTTGAAAATTAAACTCCACAAAAAATTCGAATTAACTGCAATATTTAATAAGACTACTGCACATGCAATAGTTTATTCAAAAATTCTTGAATTTTGGAAATATCGAGAAATGTAATATTGTTAATATTACTTTTATATTCGCATAAACAACCATTTTATTAATTATACAACCGATGAGAAAAACGAGCTAGTTATAAATAACATTTTGTTTGTAATTTTGTAAACCGTCTTGTATACATATATTTATTGCAATATAACAATAATACAATAAATTCAATATCGTAAATTTATTTATCCGAAGCGAGGGACCTAACGTCCTTTTACAGAATTATCGTCGGTTATTATCATTATCGTCGGCAATCATTAGTAAACAAATCATCTAAATACCTTATTAAAAGAGGCTCGCTATTGTTAAAAGGTAATCGGAAATTCTTTGATACATCTTGCACTTCACGAAATATACGACGAACACTTTTCTTTATTATATGCAAGTTTTCTGTCTGACAAAAAGCACATAGTTATGTACGTGTATCTACGTATATGTGTATATATGTATGTAAAAATTTGTAGTGTAAATACGAATGGAGGACAAATACATTTCGGATTAATTATCTCGTAATAGAATTCATACTATCTACAGTAATATAATCGGAAATTCTTCTTCAGCTAGTTTTCCCTGTGAAACATAAAATATGATTAATTTACACATAAAACTTCAAAGAAAATCAAAGTCAATAATTAATTCAATCGAAAACTACCGTGTTTTAAATTGTATAAAAAGATTGTATAAATTTACTTGTTAACAAATTTTTTTTTTTTAGTAAAAATTAACTGCAAAGTGCTATAATAAACAATACCAGTCATTTGTCTAATTGTTCATGTTGGTAGAGTTTATTTTTTTTCTCTAACTTCTTGGTGTCTTTCAGTACACTATTATAATTAAATTGTTTGTATAAAAAGAGTCTAGTTTTTTAAATAAATAATTTCGAATAACCTCGCATATATAGTCACAAATAGACAGAATTTGTTACATACGAACTTAAAACTTGAAAAGATAAAAGAAAAAATGGTACTGTCAGATAATGAGAGGCAAAATTGAGAAAAAATTAGAAAATCAAAGGCATGAATATCATGTAACTGTAATACTTATCCAAATATTTACGCTTCGAAACAAGCAGTCATATCAGTTTATACAGAATATCTGGATAAATTGAAAAATCTGCAATGTTTTCGTTGACGCTCGCAATACACTCTATGAAAAACGATGCCTTAAAAAAAAAAAAAAAATGGTACTTATCCCTATTATTCTACTAATTAATACATAACAAACACTAATTAGATCGAATGTATATCACTATACGTTACTCTAAAATTATATATTAAACAACAATATGGATCGATTTCGAGAAGGAAGAATACTTCTCGGAAGTATCTCGTATGTTTTTTCGGGCCTTCTTATTTTTTCTTCTTTTTTTTTCTTTTTTATCTGTCTTGTTTATAGTTTTAAAAAACATGAAACGCTTGAAGAAGGACACTTCGTAAATGTTTAACTGATCATCTTTTTATTGGTGAAAAAGCTTCCATTTAACCAATCAATTACATGTACTTTACACAACAAATATTATAGTTCCGCTTAAAGTCAACCGTTCATCGACAGGATGTATTCGACGTGTAGCTTTTTTTTTTTTTTTATTGATGATAATCGCATTATTTTTTTTTCCTTTAATAGTCGTACCTATATATGAGTCTCTTTCTCTCTTAATGTCTTTGAGTGTATGAGTGCATCTATCAAAACGCGCGAAATCCTTATCCGATGACCGGTCGCGCGCGCGAGTGCTTGAGTGCGTGCATGCATGTGTGATCGTGTATGTATATATGGGTGTATGTACGTGTATGTATATATATATGTGTGTGTTGTGTGTGCAAAAATTTTTCTTCCTTTCGATTCTTTCGTTGAGAAAATTGGCTTAACAATGGCCTACGAGTAGTGTCTCGATACGAATATATGTATATATTTCTAGAAAATCATATGTATTAATGACTTATATAAGTCATTAAGTTTTGACTATGCTTATGGTTATTTGCATCGTCTCTCTATATACATTTCAATAGCTAATATTGCAAACAAATGTAAAGAACGTGGAAACTTTAAATAGCAACGATAAAGATTAAATCAATTTAATGATGTATTTTTACAAGGAATCAAAGGGTTTGCACTAAAAGCAAATTGTGTATCCTCTATTTTTAACTTCAAATTCTTTCATTTGAAAGAAATATTTCATTCCTTTTAAAATTGAAGATTTAATTTTGAATGATACCACACATCTCTGAGACAATTGTTATATCTGAAATACAATAAAATTGCTCACGCACAGAAATTTGAATTTCTTTAGAAGCAACTTTAGTTTATGTTTTATTTATAAACAAATTGAATGGTTTGCAAATTTAGTTTAATAAAATTTTTGAGAAAATCTAATTAATGGTCATTGCAACTCTCATTGCAAACTCTTTAATTACATAAATATAAATATATATTATTAATATATATACATATATATAATTTATTATATGTATATATACATATATATCGATCGATGTGAAAAACGAATATGAATGAGCTGTAACAGGAAAAGCCAAAAAGTGGCGATTAGTATAAGCAGAGAATACAGTAGATATAGTTAAAGGCAAAAAAAAAAAAAATAAAAATCACTTAGCGTGAATTTAAGTTATGTTCTATTTCTTAATGCAACAACAGTAGTTGTGTTCAGGAATGTTTTATAATATTCCCGTACATCTCGTAGTCATGATATACATAAAAACATAATCAATGTTGTTAAAAAATGATATACATATATGTATATATTATGTTTTATATAAATATATAAATATACGTATATTTATATATTTATATATATAATTTTCATAAAATTATCTGCAGTTTTTCCTTTCATTCATGTTAATTCCATAATTGACTAAATTTTATATTAATGTGTTATTAGCTAAAATGAGACTTGTGCGTACACAATCCCTTTATAAATACGCGTATGCACAATTAGCGCACGTTTCCTCATCATTTTACATTTCCTATACATGTAAGAATCTTTCGAGTTTTATTTACAAAAATTAATACCTTCTTACACAATGAAATTTTTATTTTTTGACTACCTATGCACTATAATCTACAAAATATTTCATTCAGTCCTCCAACCAGTGCTTCTACTGTTCTTTCCGTTTAATTTTTTAAAGTTTTTTATTTTTTTTTTACCACGGAAGATCGAGTGTACGCACATAAATATCTAAAAAGTTTATTCTCCGATGAAAAATTTTGAGAGCACATATTTTTCCCTAGCATTTTAACTAAGTCTTTCTTTAAATATTTTTCTTTTTTTTTTACCTTTTCAACGAATCATTCTTAACGCATACCAGGCCCTCTTGATCATATAGAACAAAATATCTAACCCCTTTTAGATTTATTTTTAAAGTCCACTCTTAAATAGGGTTCAATGTAATGCAGCTTTACATAATATAATAAAAAATTATTGTTTTTTGTTAGTTTCTTTCTTTTCAACTCGTTTTTATCATACTATCTTATTTACTGAATATTTGCATTTGCAGTAAAAAATGAAGTATTCTCTAGAGAAATAAGAACGTTGGGAAATGAACAATTAAATTATACCATTGAACAGAAAATTGTGTAAAAAGATAGTTATAAATAATTTTGTCATAATGTAGTTTTTTTTAACATAAATTATGAAATCATTCATGGACTATTTAAAATTTCTTGTAATAAATTTTACTGAATTCAAGTTGTTCTATCATACTTCGCTTGCTTCTGCCACAGAAGTCTTGTATTAAATTATCGTCTTACGTGCTACCGAGGCAAGATTAACAACCTATCAACTTCATTTTCGTTATTCAAAAGGCTTCGGTAAAGACCATAAGCGAATTGGAGAAGTATTTATAAATACGTACTACACACTACTTTATATGATCAAATCAAACCGCCTCGATTGTATATTACGTAGCCTTTCTCGATATAATAGCACCTTTTCTGAACAATGATGCCATTTTTTTAACAGTGCTCGAAACAACCATGAGCAATCATAAATATCACTAAAATGAATATACAGGTGTTTGTGTTTCTACGTTTTATCAATGTAGATAGGTAATTCATTGAATTCACTGCATTTAAAAAGAATTTAATATTGATCCTTGGATTCTTGTTTTCTTCTCTGTCAATGTTTAATATTATTCTTATAATGATGATAATAACGTTCCAATTCCACAGCAATATTAATTATGAGACCTATTCGTAATATCCATAGGAATCGAATAATAGACTATATTACAATATAATTTCAAAATTATGAATATTACTGTTTAAGTAGTATTGTTACTCCTTTTTCTTGCAGATTGAACTGAGTAAATCGTTCACAGCTTTTCACTATTTACAGCTCAATTAATTTTACACATATGTCCACTTTCAATAGTTATCTTCAGGAAGTCACTGTTTAATTCTGACGAACGTAACGATACGATACACCGGCTCAAAAAAAATATCTAATTTTTGTTTTAGCAATTAGGTCGATCGATGTATATCGTAAAAATACGTTTTCTTTCACTCACAGAATCCTCGAGGATCAAAACAGGATCGGTAATCTTCAAAGTTTGCATCCAAAGATAATATAAAGTCTTTTCACATAACTATTAGAATATGCTTGATATTTTAGAATGCAGAAATCGTTTCTGTCTTCGTGATTTTCAGTAGTATGTGGGAACACTAAAGAACAAATCACTTCTTCCAAGAATAACATTTTTTACACTTTTTGCACAAGTTGAGCAGTTCCATGAGTATTTCACTATACAGCAGTATTTTACTATGGGAATAAATATATTCGTTTGTGTGAGTCACGATCATTCTCCCGAATTAGATTCGTCATAGTGGGAAAATTTAAGGAAAACTTGCTCCAAAGTAGTTTGGCTAAAACTGTATTCTTCGATATCTAACTCGAGCTTGGCTAAAAATCGAAATTTCAATTAATTTAATAACGTGTGATAATTTAATTGTTTATTTGATGTTTACCTTTCTCCAACTGCGTGAAACACTCGGCCAGCGAGGTGACTGCATGTTGAGGAACAGCAAAAACTAATCTGTCGGCAAAACTTTCTTCGAGAGTAGCATCTGGAAAAAGACTGGAAACAAATTCTTTCAAACTAGTAATTCTATCACCGGAGGGTGTCGTTGGTGTACAATCACCGCCTAAGAGTTTCATTTCAAGGGTATAGCCTGCGCCGTATAAATTCTTGAGATGCTGAGTAGAGCCAACGCATCTTAACTCTCCTTTCACCATTATACCCACTCTGGAACAGAGAGCGTCAGCTTCTTCCATTGAATGAGTGGTTAAAATTGCTCCCCTACCACCCTGTTAGTAATAAAATGGGCCATTAATAATCATGTACTTTAAGAAATGAAAAGTTTCAATAGAGTAACGCAAACCTGAAAACTAGCAAGAATTGTATCCCACAAAAACCTTTTTGACCTAGGATCCATTCCCGCACTAGGTTCATCCATTAAAACAACTTTTGGACCTCCGATCATTGCCATGGCAAAACTAAGTTTCCTTCTAGTTCCACCCGAACATTCTTGAGTTTGTTTGTCGGCGTGTTCGTGAATTTGCAAACCAGTAAGATATAAATCCACGATTCTGTAACATGGAGCTTTGTTTGTACTTTTTACTCTATTTGAGAATTATATATTAATGTTAAAGTAGCTCGAGTTAATCACCTGCCGATATCACTCCATGGTACGCCACGAATGGCGGCGTAACATTCCAAATGTTCCCTAACAGTAATATTCTTCCATTGAGCATCATGTTGGGGACAATATCCCATTTGTTTGAAAGCTTCCGTCATACTTGAATTAATATTATGACCACCGATCTGCACTCTGCCTCGAGTGGCTGCCTCTTCAGCTATAATAATCTTCATTGTTGTCGTTTTGCCTGCACCGCTGTGACCCAATAAACCGAATACTTCTCCTGGTTCAACCGCTAACGAAAGGTTTCTTACAGCAACTTTTCGTTGTATTTGACTAGCTTCTTCATCTTGTTTTGAACAACAACTGCATGATCCTGTATCTTTTTGTCGATATTCTTTTCTCAAATTCTAATAAATATGTAACTTTTGTTATATAATACACAGAGATTATGACAATAAAAACAGTGTATAGTAGAAGAACAATACCTGTACTAGAACTACAGGCGGTTCTTGAACGGATGATGAACTAATTAGATTGAAGACTTTCTGCTTTTCTGCTTTGACATCTGCATCTTCGTGCTCACCAACATCAGAGTTTTCCATTATTTCCTCACCAATCGATCCGCCATTACGCTGAAAAAGACGAATATTTTTTTTCAATGAAATAATTTTATATCTTAATTTTCAGTCTATACTACATCAATTATACACTAACCAGGAAATGCTTCAATATATCGCTAACATTACCACCACTCTTTTTAATGTCTAACAGTAAAAGCACGAAAAACCACACCGGGCAGTGCAGAAGCACGCCAAAGGCCATTAAAATGATTTCCGTGGTTAAATAATCAGACATAGTTAAATGATGGCAAGCAGCATTAATAGAGCACATTAGATGTACTCTTTCTACATAATACACTGCAGCATATGGTACGTACAATGTGTTCAGCAAAGAAAAAATTACATGTAGAATGAACGCTGCTGTTCCACCTGAGAAATTTATTAATTACTTGATTATAATAATAAATTAGAGTGTTTAAACAAATATATTTCATTATTTTCCTATGCAATTATAAATATGATTCTTAACAAAAGCGACAATAAACAATTTAATGTTTAAAGAATGTATAACTTACTAAGGCCCAGCATATCAAGAATTGTGACTAGTATAAACGGTATAAGCCCAATGAAAGTTGCAATATTGGGCAAAATACTTTGAGCAGAATCCATCTTATCAAAGATATAACTCAAACATGTCGAGAATAGAATGGATGATGGACAATAAAGCATCAGAAGACCACCTAAAGTAATAAGAGCTGGTATTTCTTGAAGTGAAGGCACGTCAAAGAGAAATATGATGCCAAGAATACATAAACAAATGAAAGTCATCAGGCCAACAAGTACAATAAAGTACGTCAGAAAGTACATAGAAAAAGACAGACCATTGACACGAAGCTGATTCTTCGCTTTTATCTAAAAATATAAGAAATACTGTAAAGTATATTGTTTTTAAATAACAAACATTTAAAGACAGTAAAATAAATAGTATACTATTTTAGAAACGCAATTAATAAAAAAAAAATCTTACTTCACGATCGTAGACCATGTCTACAACTAAAGTTATCGGTAACAATACAAAATTCATTCCAATAAATAAAGCGGAACTCGCTGTGCCAATATTGAATTCTTGTGGTTGAGAGGTTTGCTGAAAAGGATGTGTCTTAACTTCAATTGGTTTTGTATTATCTTCATCTGAGATTAATCTAAAGGAAATAAATGAATTTTATATACAATTATTTAAATCTACGATATATTAATGAATTACCAACTATACCTGTAATAAGTGTTTGATAATAAGTTTATTAAGATTGGTAGAGAATGTTGCATGGTGTCGTTATATGCGACAGTTAAATTGATTCTAGGTAGACTATACTCAGTGATATTAAAAGCAGCTATGTGTGGTGCAATTTTTAACAAATTTGCAAAATTTCCATAATATTCTTCAATATGCTTTACATTTTCACTTATTCCAACGATTAAATCTGTGATATCATGGTCGGTATTATTCGCGTACAAAATTTTGGTCTCATTTCCATAGGTGTCTGCGAAAGAAAAAAGAAAAGGTTATGCTAAAATGGAAATTATTTCCCAAATTTATAGAAATATAATTATTTAAAACGTACCGGTATTCAATTTAAGAGAATGCATCTTGACCTCAACTGTTTGAATGCTATTTAAATGGAGGCCAACAACTACTAGAAAAAGAGGCGCAACGATAGTGAAGTACAATAGCTGGATGTTTCTAAAGAGTCTGAGTATCCTTAGGCGAAGCATAGCGTATAAGGTTTGAAGGAAGTTAGGCCGAATTTTTATGGGGTCTAATCCGAGGCCAAGAACAGGAGGGTTCCTATCATTATGAACGCCATCCGGTAAATCTCCTGCCTCTATAATAAAATATAGTAAGAATTCATAAATTGTGAACTTTATAACATTTTGTAGATATTAAATTAAATGTTGACCTTTTGCTTGACCGTCATTCTGGACAGTAACACCTTCGTTCTGCAAGCTCTGATAAGAAGTACTCTTAGATTGCAATGATAAAGATCTGCTTAATGCACGATTGCGCACCATCTTTTTTGATAAATTATCCATAGTGTACTCAGGGCCTTCGTCCTTTTCTAAATGCAGAAATACTTCTTCTAAAGTAGTCATTGATACTCCGTAACTACTAATGCCTAATCTACTTGATCGGGTTTTGATCTCATGTTCTATAGCTGAGAAAAGTGGTGCGAAGCTTTCCACTGAATTGTGAGGTAAAATAAAACTCAGTTCGCGTCCATGACGTCTTGCCTTTTCTGCTTTTGATACGTGAGATGTTACTAATCTGGTAATGGCGTGTTCTCTCGCATTTCCTTCAAGTACTAACCTGTTATACATTCACAAATACATTTTTATTAAATATGTTTAATCGTTGCTCTTCGTTATTTAACAAATATCCCACATACGTTAAGTGATATCCGATGCCAAATTTATTTTTTAAAAACAAAGAACTGCCACAGCATCTCAGCTTTCCTTTGCTAATAACCGCTTTTCTATCAGCTAATATATCCGCTTCATCCATAAAATGGGTCGTCAATAGAATCACTTTTCCATGACGTCTAGACTGTAAGAAAGACCACATCTGTCTTCTAGAGTAGGGATCAACTCCAGCAGTTGGTTCATCGAGGATAATAATCTTCGGATCACCGATAATGGCGATACCTACAGATAATTTTCTTTTTTGTCCCCCGCTCAAATATTTTGCAAAAGTATCTGCTTTCTCAGTTAAATCAATATCTTTCAAAGTCTTTTTTACCTAAAAATAGTCACATACAATTTTTTTTTTTTTTGTTATTTATGATTCGTGCAAAACATTCTCATACAACTTATTCAATATATTACATATTACCTCGTGTTCAATCATCGATTTTGGAATGCCACGTACAGCAGCGAAAAACTCAAGATGCTCGCGAGGTGTGAGAAGATCGAAAAGGATGTCATGTTGTGGACAAACGCCAGTCATACTTCTAATCATCTGCATATCATTAGAATCTCGAACATCATAACCAAATATTAAGGCAGTACCAGCGGTAGGTGCGGTCAGGCCAGTTAATATATTGAAAAGACTTGTTTTGCCAGCTCCATTGTGTCCAAGTATTGCCGTAATTTGACCCTCGTAAATAGTTAAATTAATACCATTCACGGCTTTAATTTCTGCTTTACGACATTTCTGGTAAGATTTATAAAGATCGACTATTCTAATTGCTTCACGACCTTTCATTTCACGGACTACAGGCTCAACGTCACGGTTAGTTTCTTCACCAGGGATGAAAGAATTCGACTCACCGTTCGATGACGGTACCTGCAAATACAACTGCGAATATATTTCTTTTCTATTTTCTTTCATATCCAATGTTTTGAGTTATTGTTAATGAAACCCACCCGTGGTGCTTTTCTCTGACACCAAAATTCAGGCGTGAAGCAAAACCAAGGAGTCCTTTTTGTTCCATATTCGCCTAAATTAAATATTTAATATTTAGTTATTTGTTATTTATTAATAATACAATAAATGTGATGACACGTATTTTAAGAAAACGTACTTGGTATAACAGAGTCAAAATAGTAAGCTAAGCAAGCATAGAGGATTATGTCTAAAGTCATCATAATAAGACTTCCCCCAAATGGTATACCTGGACCTGACCAAAGATTGTCAAAGTTGACTCCCTCTCCTTGTAAATCTAGTACAAGAGCCTACAAAATTTTTTATTCGTAGGATTTTCTTCTCTTTAATTAATACAATACTGGTCTTACTATGTATTGTGATACAAACCTTATCCATAGCCAAAGCAACGCCAGTTGGACTAAGAAGAGAAACTAACCAAAACGGGACTGAGCTAGAGTCATTTATAAAGACTTGAATAAAGTACATCAAGCTCATTATCGTGACTGCGAAATTGCCAAGCACACCGGCAGTCTGATAAAAGAATAGACAAAAATAATTTAATAAAAAAAAACACAAAAGTAGCAGAACAATATCAATGAAATACTTACTCGTGATTTATCGAAGAAAGGTGTTATCATAAAAGCGAACATGATTATGGAGAAACTATAGAGCACTACCAAAAGGAATATTGGTAAAAAGTGTGTGTGTTGAAACATTTGTAATGTAAAAAGTAATATTACTCCGACAGCAGAGAGTAATAAGACAAAAACACTGTAGATAATGAACCACGATAACCTGAAATTATAATTTTCAGTTTTTCATTTTTTAAATCTGAATTTTTTTTTCAATTTCTTTTTGTCATGTAACATAAAGATCATTAAATGTATGTCAATATTTGAAGTGAATCTATTAGTTGATTTTTAAATAACATTTACCCACCAGAATATCGAATCTTTTAGGCCCATTATCTTCATTCCTTCTTTGATCTTTTTCTCTTTCTCACCGACTATCAGGATCAGAAGATAAGTGACAAACTGCGAAAGAGCCAGGACCATAAAAAGAGGAATAACAACTCTAAAGGCCAGCATCCAGTCTAAATAAAAAATATCCTTAGAAATACATCCATAAAAGAAACATTCAATTATTAACTTAATTCCTAAAGATTGCTTTGTTTTTATAAATAAAAATTTAATGTACTAATTAGAAATTATTTATAATTAAACATTCGAAACTTTTTACCTGCGGTGAAAGCTTCTTTAGGGAACATTTCTAGTTTGATATCTGGTACAGTTACATCTGTGTCTAACTGTAAATTGTCAATGTACAGAATATAATAAATAAATATGTAATAAATTTTTCATCATCACACAAGTTTATTAAAATATACAACTCAAAACATACTCTTATCTTTGTGATATCCATTATCATTTGTAATGCCAGGAAACCTGAGTGCAAATAATTATTCACAGGACATGATCCACCAGTCTCTATCGACAATACGCCACCCAACCAGTGGCTCGTATCTTTTCGGCAAGTAACTGGGGCGGAATATAATTCAGTCGGTGAAGGTGGATTCGTATATGATGGATTAGTTCTTATCTCATACCTAATACAAATTGCAATACAACGATTAAATATGTATTACTCGACTTTTACTTTTTGAACTGATTGATGATCAAATGCTTTTAAATATTACAAGAGACTCTGAGATATAGGTTTAGAATCCTCGAAGATTACTGCCAAAGGTACACTATATGGGTCTCTCCAGTATGCCGCTTGCAGATCATCCTTCGTATCAAACACCATGAAATTTAAAGGAAGTTTGCCAGGATGGTCCCACATTGATAACCATAGGGTATTCATCGAATTTAAAAAGATCTGAAACAAGAATAACATTGTAAAGATAGTAATAGCATGGTATAGTAGATTGTATAGTGCATAGTAGTGGTCTGTAGACAAAACTCTTAATGACAGGAACATGTACCAAAGTTTCTGTTGAGTTTGGAACAACGGCTATCGTATTGTTCTTGTAGCCATTGAACGTCTCGAATATACCACCCTCCTGCCTCTGCGTTGTCATTGCGGGATAATTTGGATTCGGTGGCAATACTTTTACTACTATCAACACTCCTAGGGTACAAAGGGGGAGGAAAATCTCCTGTAAAAATTAAAAAAAAAAGTTAAACAGGAAAAAGTTACACAGAAAACATGTGAATTCCAATTTTTTCAATTGAATTTTATAATATCTTAGTGTCCAGAAAAACATGTACATATATAATATAATTTGTAATGATAAATTATTCACAGTAAAAGAGACTAAGAAAAAAAATTAGCCACACGAAGGGAAATTTTCCAGAAAATAATATGAAACAGATGGATGGACATTTTCAATTCCAGTCGCCATCAGCAGCTGTTCTCTCTCATCTACGATTAATAATACATACGTTAAAAATCATGCACGATTTCGATTGAATAAAAGTAGGGAGACGGTGCACACGGTAGTTTCTGAAAAGAACCTCCCCCGTGCGTGCATAATAATTATTCTACTTGCACCCTCTTCTCCCACACCTGTCGTGCAACGTAAACCTGCGCAAGCGTTCGATACCACCCCTCGTCGATCTGTTTGAATACGGGAAAAGTGGATATGCTGATTCGCTTTCGTGTTTCGTCACCATGACGATCAACAACGGATCAAACTGGTCTGATTCATCAGCACGATTATATTATATCGTTCATAAGCGATTTTCGGATTTTCTTCGTTATATACTGCAAATTCTTGTTCACAGAGTAATTCATATTATATTTTTTTTATATTAAAAAAATAAGAGAGAAGAAACAACGATGCATGATAATGGAGTGAAAAAAGATTGAAAAATGTTATTTTAGAATAATTGGATTAGTATTGATTCTTGAAATTTTTAAATTAACATTGCCTTTATTTGATAATTTTCATAGAAGTAATCAAATATTATTTTATTTAAAGTTTCTTTGGATTGAAAATTGTTTTTTCTGGTAAAAAATTATTAAATTTAGTAAACTTTGATTGTTCTCTTTTTTTTGACGAATATTCGTAAATCCTTCTTATAATATAATATTTATTAAAGTTAAAAATTCCCCATCATTTTAAACAGATCTGATACTTTAAATTATTAAATATTTTGTAAATGAAGAAATTCTTTTCCACTGTTGTCGGGATTTCAATAGACAAATATTAAAAGATACATATAATTCGATGTCGTTCTTCGTCGATATCGTAACAGAGGATTCTTTTTACGAGAATCTTACGTTGGGCGTAGTGAAAATTCTCGAGAGTTTCCCGTACATAAAAAATGTACGAGTCGACCGTAGAAATGGATGTGAGAATACGGCCATTACCAGCTGGGAGCAACGTCATTGTTGTACGCTCCCGGAGGATGTTAAGAACTTCTATGCTTCGATCGACGGTTTCCTGCTTCAATGGAACCTCGAGATAGCAGGTAAACCCCTTTTAAAATTATCCACACATTCTCGTGATTATTATCTTTATTGACTATCATCCACAATTATTCTTTTTGAACTGATGTATTAGTAATCATTACTTGATATCATTTCTACTGTTTTAATATTGTAAAAAATTTATTTTTTTCTAATTGTAATGTTTTAAAGAAGTTATTGAAGAAACTTTTTGTTAAAAAAAAAAGATTTTAATACTTTTTTTGGAAACAATTAATTATTAATTTTTTCGATAGAATGTTCATTTCTATTATTTAGAAATAACTGACAACAGGCTTGAACGACTAAAACTGTTGATCACTTTCGTTACTGTAGTCTCACAATTAAAAATAATTATTACTCTAAACTTATATATGGATGTATGATAAATATAATTAAATTACCTATTATTCTGAAACAATTTTCACAACACATCTTTCTCACACAGGTGAAGAATTTCCTGTAGGGTGCATGGAAATTGGCACTCTTTCCTCTCTGAAGCGTTACTCGAACAATTCCAAAGATCATCAAACAGATTCCAGCAAGCAAGAACTCGACAATGATACTCATAAATTAAATAATGAAATCACTGCCAGCAACATAACTGACTTTGAAAATCCAAATTCAATTAATTTGCAAAGAAACGATCATGGTTGCAAGATGTTTGAAATTGCAAGATGTTTTCCAGAGAGTGGAATGGCCAAGGTCTACTTATTCTACCGCATGAAACAGGAAGAAGAATCACCAACAATTTGGTTGCATCGAGAAGATACTAATAGATGGTATCATTTGGCAAATAATTTCACTGTGTATTTTCGTATGATGCTAGTCCATTTGGGTTTGCCATTATGGCAGTGTTGTGTGTCTGGTTTGTATCTACCACCGTGGGTTGAACAAGTTTACTTTCTCGTTGGTCCTCATCTACTTCCTTCGGCCGTTGAGCCAACAGAGACTATTTCTACTTCCATATGGAATAATGGACCCACAAATGTTATTGATCCAACTATTTTTAAAGGGAAGGAGGGAAAGCAGAAGAGTTCTAAAAAAAAGTGATTTTTATGATCTCCTGACTCTAGTAGTAGTTATTGAAGTCTCTGTAGAACTAATGTTTAAGTTTAATATAATATCTTCCAGTGAAAAATCTCGTTGTTATTGAATATATATATATATACATATGATAGAAGCATGCTGTATAAAGAAATAAATATTGGTAGTAGAATACTACTACAACTCTATTAACACTCAAGTAACAATTTTCTTATTCTCTTAAAATTTATTGATCAAAATCTGTAAAATTCTCTTGAAATCCAATACCTCTATTTGTCCAACAATAAACTCCCTTCTCTATCTCTCTATCATCATAGTACAACAATATCCTCTTCTTTTATTATTTATAGTTTCAATACTGCCGCATGAAACATTCATTAAAAATAATGTAGGTACTTATCTTTCCTCTCTTTCGAAATCAACCACTTAAATGGCAACGCCATTTGATTGAATAAATTTATTTCGAGAAGTCAAGATCATCCAATAGTACTTTGACGTTATCCTTGATTAAGTATATTTAACGGAGGAAGAATAAGAAAAAAAAAAAATACCGATGAAAACAGAAAACTTCATATTTTTTTCTTCTTCACCTTTTTTTTTTTGTAGACGTCCACAACGGCCCACTTGACACAAAGCTAACGTAAAAACATGCAACGAAATGAATTGGCAATACGCCCTCCTCCGTTGGCAAATGTGGATGTCCACGGAACGCAGTCACTTCGTCGCCGTTCATGAAAATATCTGCGCATCTTTCTCTCCATTGTAAGCCAGTGAATTCGGATTGCAGCTTAAAACTAGCGTCCAACGTACACATTTCTCTTCCTCTTTTTTTTTCTATTTCTTCCGGTTCTCCTTCTAATGCATATTCGATTTATTCCCTAGCAAGCTATACATCGAATCCACTGATCCATTCACGTGTAAATCTTGTTCGTTCTTCAAGTAGCAAATAAATAAATAATGGCAAATAAATGACAATCCAAGTGCTAGTTATAATGATTGATTTTCTTTCTTTGAATATTACGCACAGGCGAATTTTGTTCATATATATCTTCTTATGATATATCACGGAAAGCTGTTTCAAAAAGTCTAAATAGTCTGAAAATTCTGCGATATTTGCCGAAGTCTTTGCTACGTTATAATTAATCTTTAAGTGGTACGTTTGAAAGTTTTTTCCGGGAAAAAAAAGTAAAATTTTTTGTCCCTAAAGAAGTGCATTTGAAGAAATGCAAATATTGTCCAGTTATCTACGTTGAAGGATTGAAGTTGATATCCTTACGATGTTTCATTTCGTTTCTCTTCAATTATCATGACATTTGATGTTTTCCTCTTCGAGTTCTACACTGATGGACTATTTTCTTTTAAGATATAGTCGCGTGTTATGCTGTTCGTCAAAACTTCTGCGTCGACTTGTTAAGATAAAGGGCAGATCGAAGAGAAGAGAGGAAAGGCGAGCCTAAATATAGCTCGTTAGTGGCAGAGAAAATCGATTTATACATAAAATAAGTATTCGTGTCTATACTTAGTCCAGGTCTCCCAACGCAAACCACTGCTCGATCAAGATGCCTCGTTTCATAAAATGGCTAATAAGACGATCACATAAAAATCCTATGAAACTATGTGATCGTGGCATGATCGTTTGAAGCAAGTTGCTCATTCTTCGACAATCGGTGGAATATTACCGCATAGTTTCTCGTTAACACAATGTATACTTGGACGTTCAATACAATTGAAGGATTCCACGAAAACGAAACCAGGAACAAACAGCCGCACAATGATATTTAATTATGCGAAATTAGCGATTTCGATAAATAGAATTCATGGTTTTGTCATTTTTTTCTCTTCTGATATACTTCATTGAACTTCTGTTATAAGTTATATTGATGATTCATATTATGTAAATGGAATTTGATAAGATTTCCATAAAAGAATATCTTATCTTGCATTTGTTATTTGCTCAATCAAAGTTCTATATCAAAATTGAGAGTTTGAAAAATAAAGCAGCAGTTAAAATGTTTTACAATTAAATATACAGTGATTTATGAAAGTATTTAAATATTTACTATAAAAAATTTTTACAAACATAAGATATTATGTTATACGAGACATTTTTAAATTTCAATAGTAAAGTAATGAGACACGACTATCATGAAATCTAGAAATCAAGAATGACTCACGATGAGTCATCCAACTCTGTTACTTGAATTATTTATAAATTGTTCTTCACATGAAAAATATTTCAAACAAAAATTACATGATATAAATAGGGCATGGTGTAACAACTAGGTTTTTATTATCTCGTTCCTCTTTTAATATCATATGTTACATAAAAGTTATCGTATATCAATGTTTATGATATGTTTAAAAAATTTCTACAAGCATTAAAATATTTTCATGAATCACTTTAAAAAGAAACATTCTGTCATATTTCGTTCAGTTTGGAGAATCATTCAAAAATGTTAAACCTTGTTAAATCAATTTCCAAAGCATTAATTGCTTTGTAATTAACGTACCGCCGTAGTCTTCCGCTTCTCGCGCTTCTTCAACAAGAGATTCCTCACGAGCATCGCTCGCAGTTGAGACAAGTAGACCCCGCACGTGTCCATTCTGCGAGATGTACTCGTCCTTCTGATTTCTGCAACATAAACGAGAATCAAGTGAATCGATTCCAAAAGGGAAGAACACGCGAACCTGTTTAAGCTAATTAACACAACATTTTGGCTCAAGTACGTTTTTATTTTGTCTCAATGACTTCTGTAGTACTGCATTACAACCTTGTCAACATTCACTTCTCTACTTAAATCCTACAATTTCATTTCGAACTTCTAGAACTATTACTTTCCACAGATTTTTCTATCCTATTATAATATCCATTCGACTCATCATTCCCCATTAACGATCCCTTCAACCGTAAATCCATTCACCTGATTCCCTTGATCCAATCTTCTTTATACCTTCCATCTCTCTAAATCGAACAAATCCTATCAGAACACAAACGTCCCACCATCTTCCATCATTATGTTATCCCTAATTTATGCAGATCTTTTCTCTATTTATGTTGCTAACTGTAAATGCGCGAAAATGGACTATAAGTAAAGTAAAAATATATAAAGACACATTTTCATTTAAGTTAAGTATCTAAAAATATATATATAACACATGTTGATTAATTTCTAATTTACTTATTAAATAAACTTTGTCTATCATTTATCATGAACAATTAATTCATCATATTTTTTCAAGGCATGAAAATAATGTATCACAACAAAGAATAAAAGTTGTAGCCTAATACATATATATAACGTATAATCTATCAAACGTGTTGACCTATACATTGACTGTTTGATTATCAGAAAAGAAAATTGTGATTTAAAAAAAAGATTATTTTACACTGTTATAGTTGCTTCTAAATTCTCGAGTCGAGGGGATCCATGTTCTACGGTATCGGACGAACCAACCGCGGAAAAAGATTCTTATTGATTAACATCCAGCAGTGGCGGTTTGGCCGATGATTGGCCCCTGGTCGTGACGAAAGTTTTCGCTTCGACTCTTGTCAGTTGGGGCTCTTTGTTGGGAAGTCACAGGCCTCTAACGTTTGCCTGTGCCGTATACACGTTAAGTTACATAGATACAGTCGCGATGTGGTCGATAATTCGTCGTTTGCACTATTTAAGCGTTCGAGCGTGTAAGAGCGAGCAATATGCCATCGAATATGTCAAGGTCTTCGTCATAGTTCCTGTATTCTGACCTATGGAAAAAAAAAGAGAAAAAAGAAAAATATGGTTTACTTAGCCGGTGAGCCGAAGTAGAAGACGGAAGTAAGAGATGGCTAGGTACTTACATGGGACAGGAAGCGGAAGATGCGGATGGAATACGTGTCTTGGGAATGGACTGCTGTTCTCTAATGGAAGTCTGAGTCTAAACACGTGATCTATCAGGTGATTATTATCAGCGCCTCATCGATACATTTGGTAACGAATAATAAAACATTCGCGCGTAGCTGATACATCTTGCATCAGTTCAGAACCAAGACCTTAAAGATCTAATACATCATCTTTGTATTCTTTTTTCTACATTATAAGCTGTTAAAAAAGATTGAGCAATACGAGATGTTTGAATCTAGGCATCAAATTTATTGAAAAAATCGTAGTAGTAGTATATATCAATGAATCACTTGATAAACCTCCGTTATAGTGATATACATAGTTTGTGTTCCTCGTTGTAAGATCTGACTTTTACATATTCATATCAAGTCTTTGTTTTATTATGAAGTTCAGTTTCGACACTGATTTTAATTTCAAGTTGAAATACGATGCAATTATTAAATGTAATATTTTAATATTCCCTTCACATATTATGTTACAACAATAAATAATCAATGTTGGCATATATATATAGAAATATCATAAAGTAAAAAGTTAACGATATTAGAGTAAATTCAGTTGCATAAAACAACTAAATAAGTCTTAGAATTCTTATGTAGGTGGGACAAATTTGTAAATGAAATATAGTTAAAATTGTCTTTTCGAATGATCATTTTTAAGATGTTACTGCCTACATTTCTTGCCCAACAAAGTGGCCAACGGAATGGTATATGTAATTTACCCCACGCAAAGCCGCAACTACGTGGGTGGCCGATAATACATTTCAGAATCTATTGTCGCTTGATTTATGAATGATTTTGTAACGTAAAAAAAAATTATTTCGTTACTTTGGAAAATTTTCTAATGAAAATTCTAATTTTTTAAATAAAAAGATTGCTGAAATAATAAAAAGAAAACTTAAACTTAAATAATTACATTTATACGAAGGAAATTATTATTGACTTCATTAATCAAATTATTATCCATCTTAAAATTAATAGGATATTTGACAACTATATACACACGTTATATAATGTGTATATAATATGTAAATAATCTATAAAATTAGATTCGTTTAAAAAACTATATCAACAACTAAACTCGAATAAATAATCATTAATAATAAAAAGACTGACCGACAACTGATTTTAAAGAAAGAAAAAAGAACTAATATATCAGTTGATTTTCTGACAGCTGAATAAACTTTAAAACAGCTGTGCTAAAATAGATTAAAAAGATGAATTAGGAAAGATGATCATTTTCGTGAGCAAACATAACTGTTCTCTGGTTTGTAACTAAAAAAAAAAATATCTTCGCGTGTTTGTAAAATATTTCCCTTATTGAAAATATATTGGTATCTATAAGCTGAACGAACACTAAAATAGTTGTGTTGCGAAATTGACAAAATTTTATTATTAGTACGTATCGTGTTTGACTAGAAAAATTTCCTATACGAATAACACGATCAGGTAAAATATAAACCGACGAGAAAAAGGAGGCAATTCGCAAGTTCACACGTGTAATTAATGCGCAACGATAAACCAACGATGCAAACAGTTGATAAGAAATTCATCGTGCATTCTTTTTTTCTATCATCATTGCGTCAGCAGACGGTTGTTGCGTAACAACGACTTCATTTTACGTGCAAATCAAACTTCCGGCCGTATCAAAGAACCCTTCCTAATTGTGCTCTGAAAACTTCCTCGTCGAGAAATAGCAACTTTTTAAACCTCCAAGCTCAGACGTATTATAACTCCGAGATTCGAGATCCAATAAATCGAGATCAGCGAAACATCGTGGGTGATTCTTATCTCGCTCGTGCCAATACTGACTGCGTCCAAATTGCGCCATTTTATTAGCGATATCTAGTAAATTTTTAGATGATCCAATTGGACCATTGAAATTGGATGCTATTATTTTCATTATATTTGTCGCGTGATTCTTTGCAAACGTTAAGATGTCATTGAAAATATTTGAATTACAAAATAGCACTACTTTACAGAATAGCAAAACGTATTTGGATTTACGTAGAACGAATGAAATTAAATTATTTGAAAGAAAATTTAAACTATTCTCATTAAGTTTAAATGTGTCATATTTAAACACTATCAAACGGTAAAAACTGAATCGAAAATTCAGAAACAGCTAAGATGAATTAAGATTGATCTATTAGATTTTCCCATTTTCTTCTTCCAACAATATGTATTTCATTTTTTTTTTTAGGTGCTGAGCGGTCAAACACAACTCTCTTCTTATCAGAAGTAAAACCTCCTCGAAACATTAGTTGGAACTCACCAAGTCTATTGAAACTCTAGTCATAAATTATAGAAAGCTGAATAACGGGTTATCTGCTTTCAGGGAACAATCAGGCAGTCGCTAATATGATATTATTTTCAAGCAAGCTGTAAACGCTGCTAAGTTCAGTAAGAGGATTCGACAAGATTCATTTGCAACAGCATTCCACTTATAAATCACGTAAAATCCAAACTTCAAATCCTATAAACTATCAGAAGAAAAAAAAGAAACCATTAATTTCATTTATCAACAACTCAGTAATAAAAAAAGGGAACAGAATCGTTCGATACGTCAGTAAGGAACAAATAGAAATAAAAGGGGTTAATCTCACCAACTGACAGAACAAATGAAAAAGGAAATAAAAAGATGGAGACGAATTGCTTTCGGTGGAAGCGTCGAACTTACATGACTCACGTGCTGCTGGGCAGTTGTATCGAAAGGGGCGACTCTAATCGGCCGTACCCTCTCCTTGATCGAAATTAGCAGCGTAGCCGATGCAGCCAGAGGTAGCAATGCCGCGGCCGTTCCTACCGTACCCGATTCCGATCGATCGTGACTCGTGAGCGGACGTACTAGAAGCTGCGACAACGGCATCGCGATGAACGACGACGGTGCGATCGGTGCATCGCCGGTGTGTGTTTGTAATGCCGCTGCTCCTGGCCATCCTCGTCCCCGGCACTGATCACCCGCGACTTCCTCCTCGCTGCAATTCATCAAACACGCACGTTGTTTTACAATTTCTCTAGAAAACGTGTATCTACTTTCTAACCGTAATCTGTTTTCCTACTAGTCACTGAATTGGTTTGAATCGTAACTCACTAAAGAACCAATTCATTTACAATTTATCTTATACTATGCTCGCAATTCATTTACACGATTTATATCGTTACATTCTACTTTTTCTTTTTGATGTTGAAGCTGGATAAAGGAAAATTCCAAACGATTTGTTTAACATCTTTTCATCAACGTGCTTTTACTGGTTAAAAAGAAACTGTTACGGTAAGAAGTCTAGCAAGATTGCACATCTATAAGATTGTCTATGATGATGACTATGATGTAAATGAATTGAATAGATGAATCATCAAAATAAATTCAAAATTATTTATGCGCTTAACGAAGGAACGAAGAAAGGTTGAATTTTAAGTATCTTTCACAGAAACAAAGAATTTGAATTACCTACGAGTTTTTCTTCCTTCGAAAAATAAGCAGAATAAACAAGCGGAAGTAACACTCACGTTTGGCCACGGTAAAATCAATCCAATTTTCAAGCGACGAACGCAATTCGGAGAAGAAGCCAATCGAGGACCAGGACGATGTATTTCGGGTTGGACTTCTAGTCCTTCCGGTTTGCTCCATCCATGTGGACTACGTTTGAACGGGACCAAGGGATTTCTCTCATCTGCCGGCAAGTAACAACGAAGATACTCTTTTAGTCACATCGTTATGGCTGATAAGGAAAGAAGGACGAGGAAAGAAGCTTTGTTTCGCGTTGAAGGATTTAATGGTCAGAGGGAAAAGTAATCTCGCGGAAGATTGAAGTCGACTTTCGATACATCAACATCTTGTGAGTGTTGCAGGCGAAGAAGAGACGCGACACGACGAAATAAGGTAATAAAAAGAGCGAAATTCCAATTTCTAGCAAGACAGTTTAATTACAAAAAGTCTCTCTCGCCGGTAGCAAAAATTTTTCGCAAGGACGTTTAATATCATAGATTAAATAGCATTTTATCAAAGTTACGTCACACGGTTATTTTTTCAAATGTAAATGTTGCAAATAACGATTGTTACGATAGAGAAAAACGAAGATTCTACGTGATGTCGAGTTTTATTGAAAAAGAGTCTGCTTTACGTTTAGATCTTAGGAAATCTGTGTCGCATTTAACTCAAAATTAATTGAGAAGCATCAATGTGTTTTGTTTTATTCTTTAAAATATTGATGATTAGGAAAAAGAAGAATTCTGGGATATCGTGTACGTGTTCAACAAAAATGTAAGTGCACGAGGCACGTGACATTTCCTTCGTCCCTGAAACTTGATTCATTTCGTTGAATTGTGCGGAAACGCGAAGCCCTAATTGTCTTGATTCGGTATACTATATCTTCAGGAAACCGCATTTCGTCAAGAATTCTTTTAGAGTGCGTCTCTTTTACGAATACTTTCAACGTATAGGTAAAGAGTGAAAAATACGACAGCAGTTTTACAAATTGATGGAATTAATATTTATACTGATATTGACTTTTCGATCGATAAAAATATACAAAATTTTGTTTCATTACTTTTTTTTTATTGATAGAATTTTGCATTCTTTATGAAAAGTAACAAAAGAATTTTGTTTAAACTTGACAGTATAAATGTACCGTTAAGATATTATAAAGAGACACGAATTTTATTTTTGGGGTGCAAAACACCGACTAATATTTACTAGTAATTGTTAGAAATTAAATTTATTTTGCTTTCTTTTTGCAGATGAAATCAAGATAAATTTTTTTCTAAGAAAAATAATCAATGTATTTCTTTCAATTCAATAATCTGGACTATGTAAGGAATTAAATTTCTTCTTTTTTCCAATTTCCACCAACAAGAATTCTTTTTCTAATAATCTCATTTCCTTGAGATCTCATTTTCTTTCCTTGATCATTCTTCGCTTCTTCATCGACCTATTCTTACACACTGCCATATCAAGAGTCAGTCTAATATCATATTCCTTATACTTCTCCATAAAATTACAATTTCTGAATCTATTCACATCTTTCTTTTATTTTTAGAGACAAGCACAACATTGGTAAAGGTACTTGAAAAGATTGTTCTATTGTAAGATAATTGCAGAAAAGCAAAAAATAAAAGATGATGTAATTACAATCACCTATTTTCCTTTATGTCTCATTTCTCCAAAAAATTGAATTCGTCATATCGTAGAAAATCAACAATTTAACTTCTACAAAGAAAAAATTAAAAATTAAAAAAATACAATTGCAAGGAAAATAAAAAAAATGAACTCATTTATACTTTACGATTGAAACAATCAGATTTGAAAACGGATTGTTAAAGATTGAACGATTGAGTACGGCTCACGTCGAGCTTTTGTCACGAATCGTGCTTATTTTACTAGCAGTGGCATCAACTCTCATCTAAATATCACATCTTATTATTCTACTTAAGCCTCGAGCTCTAACTCGAGATTTAATCAATACACGAAGACAACACTTTTCTAACTTCTTATTCGAGACTTGTTCATGAATCTTTGTTTTGCAATCTAGATTTACATAGCTTCAATTGTCATTCAATCTCAATTTCATTCATCAATTGAGCATTACGCATAATAAACAATACACGAGTATTACTCTGTTACTATTTTCAATTTTCTTATTCTATATATATATATATATATATATATATATATATAAAATATTACCACTATCAATTAATATTATATATATATATATATATATATAATATTGCAATATCACTGTTTTCAATTTTCTTATTGCTTTCTAACAAAATTATCGCTTTTCCAAATACTTCCATATACAATACTATTTCTTCGCAAGAGTGATCGACAAAGGGTACATTTGAAATTCATAAATTCTTTCGCGTCTCCGTTAACTGGATCATGAAGAAGTTGATCTCACCGTAGTACGGATTAAAGAGCAGAATTTGTCGGAATTTGCATTTTTATCGGGTGAGCCTTGGTTGTTTATGGTTCCATGTCGCATGATCGAATGAATAATTAAACGCACCTCGGCCTGATCAAAGAGGACTCGACTACACATTGGTATTTATATCTGAATTACAACTATTTTTATCTACGTCAGTCTATTTCGTGCGACTGAGGATACGTGTTTGGCAGTGATGAAATACGTGCAAAAGAAAGAAAGGAAGAATGCAGTATTACACGAGAAATTATATCATTTTCTATGTTCAAATTCCATAAGTTATTAAATATATTGTTAGTGATAATAGTGTTATCAAAAGCCTTTTTAATCTAAAAACAATCAAGTTGATTTATACTTTTTCTTACTATATTTTACTAATAAAACGACCATGTATCAAAAACATTTGCATTTAAAAACATCAGTGCAACAATTTTTAAATAAAAAGACCTTACACAGTTTCACGGATGCAAATGCATCATGCATTTTTCAACCTCCTTCGCCCATCACTTTTAACCCAACTAGGATTTTCTCTTAAACATTCAACCATTTTATTACTGTTTATTTCACTTGAAATTCTTTGCTTACGCTATTTACACGGAATGATAAAGTTCAGCATATCGCGATACCGAATTTGTTTGCTCATTTTGAAAAGCGCACGTCGCGGTGTGCCCCTAATCGTGTAACTTGACGGCCGCGTCGGAGAGAGCACGACGCCATACTTTTAACGAAGTGGATTTCCCGCGCGTATCCTACCGGATGTAGACACTTGCCGGCGTATAAATAATAAATACGAAATGCACGGGAGACTCCGGCTAGACGCGGTAGGGTCTTCACCCCACGACATCGAGGGTTGTCGAGATAAGGAACGAGCCAGGCCAGACAAACTGACGCCGTAACGTCGACGCTCACCGCCGTCCAGCGTCGAACACGACGCAACTGTAATTGCTCGAATTACGTGATATATACAATTGTTAATTATTAAGCATTGGTTAATTACTAGTCTTCTCTTTTCGATTACATAAAACCACAAGTAGACGACTGTAGCTTCAATGTTTCAGATTAAAGTTTTACAACTCATTCGATATAAATTCTAAAACTTCTTGAAAATTGAATGTCACGGCTTTAAATGTCAAATGGTTAAAAGTGGTAATAAAAATATTCTCCTTATGACCTCCTACTCTCACCTAATAAAAAGCTTAGAAAAAGCAGAATTCAGTTTATTGTAAGAGTGAATTTTTGGGTAGACAATTTTTACTTCGACGAGAATAATATTGAAAATTTCTATCACGAATTTTCTATATACTGTATATGCAGCGAGTGACATACAGATTGCATCTGTATCTGCATACGTTGCACAACAAAGACGCAAGACGATCGTGCGTATTTTCAAATGCGATTGAACTGGGAAATCTGGTTGTTTAAAAGAAACGAAGAGCTCACCATGAGCTTTCCTAATGTTCTAAAAATACAAGGCACGAGAAATTGGAAAAAAAAAAAAATAATGGATCGAAGATTCGTTTTATATCCGTTGTGCAAATACTATGGAGATTCAGCTTTGTTATCTTTCAGCTTGTGAATAAATGTGAAAAATACGCATACAATGTGCGATGCATTAAGATAAAAAGAAAAAATATATAACGTGGTTGTAAGAATTATAAAAGCGAAGATAAGAGAATAACAGCGACGAATAATAAGTTAATTTGTAAATCGCCAGACAAATTGGAAAGTAATCCGAAAATTAAAACTGTTTAAAATATTATATATAATACTAAAGTATTAAGTATTATTAGTATTAAAGTATTATATACAAGTATTTATATTACATTACAATCGTGTTTTAAGATAATTAAAAATTGATACGCTAGATGTCACTAAGTCTTTTTTTTAGCACTTCTCAATTTGTTTGCAATGTGCTTGCAAATGTCCAAAATAATTAAGATATCATTTGATCGATTTCAGTTGACATTCAGGGTTCTTTAATTTTAAAAAATTAGCAAATACATCGATAAATTGAACACGAGGAAACGTTCGTATTACTGTTGATTAATTCGCTCTCTTCGAACAAGAACTAATTGTTTTAAACGGCGTACCTTTATCGCGGCGGTTATATATAGAGTGATCTATTAAGTAGAGACCAGCTTGATACCGGCCGCCACAGTTGATGTCGCAAATTAATAACGGGCAAGTGATTTTAAAGGACGAATGTGACGCAAGAAAAAGTTTCACTCACGAAGGTAATTTTCCCCGAGTCACGGTTTCCCTTAATCGCGATGTGTATTTGTAGTTCGTACGATTAAACTCGAAACTTTCACCCAAAATAGCGAATCATTCTATATAACTATTGATTTATATTAACTGACATTTTAAAGGCTTTTACCCAATAGAACCGACTTACGATTATTAAATTTAAGGAGCTCGTTCTGTTCGTCACAAGAGATAAAACTTTGCAACAATGGACGTGCAAAGGAAAAAATAACAGGATTTAACAGCGGCGAGACAGGGGAAGACGAACAAGCTTGCACATAAGCGTACAATCTCGAAGCACTACAAAAACCTTAGGAGATTACTTGTTGCAGTGCACTCATCGTATGTGTATCCAGGATTTAATCGTATTCTGACGAAAGTCAGAAAATGTAAGCTACAGACAGCGTGGAAGAAGAATCATACGATTTCTGTGCTATTCTAACAAAAGCAGACACCAACCATCATTAACTCGATGTAAATAAGGAATCAAAAATTTAAATTTAAAATTACAAATAAGTTTATTGAACTTCATGACTGATTCCTAATCCACTTTCTGTCATCGAATACAAAACACTCGAACTTAGTTCGTTTCGTATTGACATTAAAATTTCCAATCTATTTATTAAAAATTACGACCGCTATCGTATAAATGATTTTGCAAAATATTTTATTTTTATTACAGTTATTCTCAACCGTAGATATTTTTCGCTAACAATTATCCAACGGTCACGTGAGAAATAATTCAAAAATAAAAATATTCTTTCTAATTTTACTTCTAAAGAAAAAAAAGTTCACGAGCGAATTTACTGAGAGGTTGATCGTTATGAATTTCATTTTTTATGGTCATTAGGGTATTATGAAAGCTTTGTGATCCTACTTGTTCGCTGTGTTCCCTGCAGAACTCTCATTTGTCCGGCTTTATTCGTCGTCTTCTGTTACTTTGCGTCATGCAATTCTTAACACTCTGTGACAAGAAATTAAAATATCGGATCAGAAAAAGATTAATTCGTCGAATTTTCATTATCAATTTCGTGGACAAAAACGATAAGACTGTTCTGCTTCATCGAGAAGACTTAACATATTTTCCGTACTAATTTGTTAATTATCTAATCTATGAATTGTTGATTTAATTTAATTAGTTATTAATCTGTTCGTTTATTTACGTTTTCATTCTTCATGTGGAGAGCAGAATAAAGAGAAACAGAAATTTTACTGACATGCATTTCCTTGAAATGTTAATATTTGAAGATCATATAAAAGAAACGCGATAAATCTATATTTGCTGAGAATCAATCATTTCAGTTATTTTCCATAAAACACATTTATTCATTATCTTTCCTTCAAATAATAAATTCATTATCTCCTTTCAAATCATGAATGGTAGATAACAAATGGTAAAGAACAAATTTAAAATTTGATTAACTACAAAGGATAATAATTATAAGGATTACAATACGTTAAACAAAAATGATCTTTTTCATTGATGTTTCGTTTTATCACTACAAAATTAAACATTCGATGAGAATGATTCGACCCCCGAGGGTCAAAGAAATGAAATTTCTTATTTCAATCGATATTATCAACTGCACGCTTGGTATTCTTGTCTACCTTACTGGCGAGAAAAGAGGCCATAAAGAAGCCATAAAGCACAATTGCGTGATGTCAGGGGAGAGGAATTCCGATTCGTCAAAAGCTAAGAAATATCGTTTCCTTCCGAATAATCTAACACCCCCGTCGACTGGTGTTCTATGCGCTACACGGTGGGATATTTGCATCGAAAAGCTGGCCAAAAGTCGGTAAAAATTGATTCGCAATATTCCTGAGCTTAAGAAAAAAGTTCAATATATTTTCTTAATGAAAAACTCAAGGCAACTTTAAATTTTAAATACAATCTTTCAAAAATTTCAGCGAATTGATTACGCGAGAAAATCTGAAAACTTTAAAAATCTGGTAATTTTATAATCTAAATATCTCATTTGTAAAACCTACGTTTGTGACATCAAAAAGAAATCGTACCAGCATTAGAATTTCAAATGCATCCATCCTCGCGATTTATAGGATCCAAACCGAAAAAGATTAATAAATTACCCACCGATATTTTTTGCTTGTCACTTTGTCATCACATTATTGCACGTTTTCGGCGAATATATGTACGATATCGATTTAGAAGATGTAGAACGGAAAGCTTTAGAGATACCTTGTTGTACATGTACCATGATCACAAAAAAAAAAATACGATAAGTATATTTTCATGACGATTTTCTGACTCTAATGTCACTGTCATCAAGAAGGTTGACACGACACGATTGAAAATGAGAACAACTGATAAATTGAAGAACTAAAGACATGACCATTAAGATAAAATATTTTCAATATTGTGATGTTAATTTAACGATCGATAGATTGGAAACTTTAAAGAAAATGAATGAATACGTTTGGCTCCAAAATATTTTGTTATTAGATGACATATTGAATCTTAAAACTGCTGAAATAAAATGTATGACTTATCGTGTTCTTCTCCCAAAATCTACACACATGTACATATGTAAATACAGTTGCTCACGAAAATATTCAACTTTTACACTACTGTAAAAAGTTGCTTACTCTTTTATAAATATATTATAAATAATTATAAATTTTTTTTAAATTTTATATATTTTTTTTAAATCTTATATGTAATAATTATAAATATATATTACGTATGTTACGGAGAAACATCTTAAAAATTTTATTAATTTATATACATCTATAGATTGTATATAATTATACAAATATACGTAGTATGTACATTTTTAAATCGATTTTGAATCACGATAGTCGTGTGTCGTTCAGGTGTGTCGATATTTCAAAATGTTCCATATATAATACACGAAAAAGTTCTTTGTAATAAATTAGTAAATATTTTCGTGAGACAGTGTACAATCACGATCACAAAATTTTCGTGTGTTTTTCTCGTGACCGTTTCCTTTCTCGTTCTCGTTCTTTTCACTAGTCGCATGAGAGAGAGAGAGAGAGAGAGAGAGAGAAAGAGAAGGAGGAGGGGGAAGAGAGAGAGAGTAACCCAACGTCAAGTCAGGTCTATCGACCGGAGGAGAATCAGAGGGCGGAAGAGGGTCAGAGACGCGGAATCACACTAGAACGAAAATTCCGTCCAATTACCGTTCCTGTAATTCGCGTACGATGTCGACACACACGATGTTATACGTTTGCACACTGAGAGTATCTGGTTACACGAGACGCATCACCTTTTGTTCGAACGGTCAATGATATCTAATTCATTTAGGGCGCATTTAAAGCAATTATTACTTTTACACTGGTGACGCAGAGGTCGCTAAACATCGTATTACGTCCTCGTGGTAATAATGTTCTCGATCGGAGGTAACACGTTCTTTAATCTGTTTCCATCTTACGGTACGTACTGTCGCTGTTCGATCGGGAAAACTGGGATCGATTTTCACTTGGAAGTCGATGAATTGTTGAAGGTGACGTGACGGTTCGTCTCTCGCACCAGTATCCACAAAGCAATAATGGCTGAAATTGATCTACCGTGAAGCCTCGTTTTTCATACGAATTGCTCGACTCACTTTTCTCTCATCCCGTGTTCCCGACATCTATAACCGAGAAGAAAATTCACGACCACGCGTAGATTTCGATGAGATCGAAAGAACGTAGGATTTAAGTCTTTAAGTCTTTAAGTAGTCTGCGATTTACTTCGTTGATAGTCAAAGTCCTTTGGTGAATTAATGCACGATAACGTCGCCGATGCAACACTACGCCAAAGGCATGTTTCTCGATGCAACGTTCGGAGACGGAGGAGAGTTCATGTCCCTCTGTGTTGCGAGATGTGTCGAAATGGATAGTCCGAAATACACGCGCACGTACCGATGAACGAGAGCGATGAATATAACCGAATTGAATAAACAAAATATCATAAACGAATAAAATAGAAAAATAATAAAACCGCTAAAAATAATAAACGATTGAGAATATGTACGTAGCACGTATAAAGAAGATATATGTAAACTATGGTGAATAAGGTTAATACACGGAGAAAAAGACTTAATAGGCAAGGTGGAGAAGCTACGTTTTGCCCCTGTTATTTTTCTTCTCTCTCGTTCAATCATAGCTCGTCTCATGTTCTCTCTTTCTCTCCCTCTCTCCCTCTCTCACAGCTCCCGCTTTACTCTTCGTGAAAATCGATTCGCTACCGGCCCGGACAGCAGATCACGTCGAACGTGTATTGAAAAAAATGTTTCCTACAACGAAACGTTACCTTATTGCCGCTTGTATCAAACCAGTGACTCTCGTCGCCAAGATCTCCACGGTACGAATCACAAAAACTCTTCGACCGGCATAACCAGTTTTCAGCTCTGCTATCGTTGTGTTACGGCTACGAACTTCGCTGGAACACTGAAAGGGCGACCGTTCTGTACTACACGAAGGCAAATTGAATAATATCGCGATTTAAACAACCGCCAGTACGAAGAAATGAAAGAGAGTCACGATCAAACACACCCTCTATACACACCCGTCGGCCGACGACGCCAGACTGCGCGAGAGCGCCACCTTTCTTGCCTATTCTCCTCCATCCCCACCATTAACCCTTGGTGTCGCTCCGTACTCACCGTTTCACTTTTTCCTCGAGTTATCACTTGCTTTATTCCTTTCTTCTTCTCGCCACCCCTTGTTCCATTATAATTTCTTCGTACTTTGATATTTATAAATTTTATTATATATTACGTTTTTCGAAGAAGTCTTTAATTTTTGTTTCATTACTTTCCATCATATCTTATATATACGTATAGTTAAAGCAAAATTAACTTACAATTTAAAATTGATTGTGAAACCAGCTTCTGAGTCTTTTTACACAGATTAAGGAATATTATTGTAAAAGTGAAATTTTACAAATTGGCAACATTAATAAATTACACGCGTAAATTTTATAAATTTATAACTGTCAGTTGATCTTTCTGTTCGATGTAAAATTATAAATTTTGTCGATTCAATAATATTGCTATTTGGTAAATTATTTTACACTAGATGAGAGAGCGCTAATGTGTTACATGTATAAAACATGTATAAAACAAACAAATGTATCAGATATGTGTATCTTCCACTTTTTCTCCAATGAAAAAAAGAGATATTTGGGTTTTCCTACAAGCCTCCCTCAATAGTTATCTTGATAAGTGATCAGTTAACGAAATAATGTAAAAACTATATTTTGTTATTATTCTTTTCCCGTTTTTCTATATTGTATTGTATATTTTTTTGTTTCGACATTTGCCTTGTTCTTCCAATTTATAATATCCAATTTATAATCCATATAATATAATGTTTTTGTGGCACGCGATCTACGTCTCTTTATTTTTATCGTCTTCATTCGCCTTTCTCTCGCTTCACACCCTGTTTCTAGTCCACGAATCCTATCTCAATTCACGCATGCGCGAAACTACGGTTGCAATAGGCCCGCGTCTGCGTTCTTCTAATGTCGTCTATCTTTCCGTTTCTTTCCTTATTCTTTCTCCCCATTCGTTTGAAACTGTTCGTTTGTAAAGTTAGCGTGATCCAAAAGAAATTATTCGTTCGTTCCACCCTTCTATAGCGAAAACACGATATGTCCGTGTGCCGATGTCAGCCGGCAAATGACAATATACATCCCCATCCTCGTATCATTATTGTCGAGGGAAACATAACCACATGGGGATAAATTGTGTATCTCCATATAAAATAATGTTTGTCTCGATCAAAAAATATAAAAAATTGATATTCATATAAATAAGAAAATTGATACATATAAATAAGAATTAATCTTACTTTGATATAAAGTTATTTTGCACAATCCTTGATGCTGTGGTATTTTCTTGTTATGTAATGTAGGATTTAAAAAGTTAAAATGAATTGCTGAAACCATAAAAACCGAGTTTAGTATAACTATAAATAAAAATTACATTTATTTCCAAGTGGAGTGTACCTTGTACAGTTCTTAATAATCATAATATATTTTTATTAAGGGAGAGTAACCTAGAATTTAATAATAAATTTAGAATGAATTTTTCTATATATAATTATTATAAATCCTCAAAACTAGATGATGTTCAGTAAATAATTAATGATACTAACGATCACAATTGAAAAGAATATCGATTTACCGATAGAAATCATTAACGTGACAGAAAATGCATGACATACGGTTTTCGTGCCATATGTTACTTCTACATATAATAATTATCAACACGCAGTTATGTTTATGTAAATTCAAACTTACAATTAGATTCGTAAATTACGAATATATAACGTTATTTAATAACGGCCAATATTTCAATCGCACTATATGACAAGAACACTTGTTTCAAAGGACAAATTATGATCGATATTTGTCAGTATTCATACGTATATATGTTCAAGCGTTTTTACATTGTTGAATTGTAAGTACTTCGAACGAATCTTTAGAACAAATTTCACTGCTATAATAAATATTTACTTCCAAAGCGAAGTCTATTATATTACTGATATAGTCTCCTTATAGCCTTCTCCTATCGAAAATTTTGTACAATAGTTAAACACCTAGTTATTTATCATATTATGATATTCCTGAAATAAAAATTATAAGTATGAAATAAATAATAATAATATAAATATAGATATTATATTCAATATTTTATGAAATAAAATACGTTTAATAATATATATGTATCTTAATTTTTAAATAAAAAATTTCCACTTCATGAAAATAATTTTCTATCAGAAGATAGAATGACAATCGGAAAATAGATTGGAGATGGTGATTGGAAAGCTGGAAATCACAAAATGGTCATAACAACGTGCCACGAATGAATAGATAAAATGAAATCAAAAGAAAGGATCGTTCAAAAGACGACTGACACTTAGGTGTGGCCTCGTCGGGATAGATTTGCCAAGTTCTGATTAGAAAAAGGGCACTCCCAAACATTAAAAGTCAAATCGATATCAACGACCTCATTGATTTCAAAATTATACCTTTAGATATTTTGATATACTTTGAATTTATTGTATACTTAAAACTTTTTTATCTATTACATATTTCCAACTTACTTTACTTTTTAATTTATTGTACATTTCATTAACTTTATGACATTTTCGTGAAATAATTGAATACTATATGTAAAATACTATTTAGTTATTTTTTAAAACAATAATTGAAAAATAAAGGTACAATAATCGAATGTCAATTATCAAACCACTAATGATTAGTAGAAAAATAATTTCCTGTAGATTATCATATATTATCGCTTGCCATAATTAAATGGCAATTTGCTAATTGGTTGCTAGTAATTAAATTAACATTCATACTCATTGATATTTTAACTACTTGGCAAGGAAATCCAAATCAATCGATGGAATATTAACAATGACCATGAATAATTTATATTTTAATAATTAAATTTTATTAACCAGAAATTATTTACTTATATAATCATTTTTTGCAATATCTTTATCAAGAAAGAAAACAATTTCCTTACAACCCATACGCTCTTGATTTTAAATTTTCTTTCGCTAAAAATTTTTGAATATTTTTTCGTAAACATTATATAATCTGTAATCGTAACTCGATTATTTTTAAAATCATTAATGTGACTAAAGTCATAAAATATTTATGTAATGTAAATGAAATAATATTTCGAAAAAATACCTTAGATCTTTGTTTCATAATAATATTAGAACATACGAACTATTTCATTTCGTTTGTAATATCGATTCTTCTATCTTTCTCTACCGATTAAAATGTTTCACGTTTCCAAACGCGCGTATTTTTATTATCAAGGAATAAAAATTAATTTCATAATAAAAAAAAAGAAAAATTAAATATTACATCTTTTCATATTAATTTTTAGCAAAAGTGTGTCAGTTACTATTTGTTTTATTTATAAAATTATTTTTAGATTCTGTCTGAAATAGCTTCTTATTCAGAAAGTTTGAAAGTTTTTATATTATTAAAGTTAAATCCTATATCTGTAATTGTTTTTAATATCTAAATGTTACAAGAACATTAATTGTAAAATATTTTATATTGACCTATTTTTATTTCATTGGTAAGTAAAAATTATAAAACCTTCGATAGCTCAGTTGGTAGAGCGGTGGACTGTAGTTGGCTTGATTAAAATCACGGACATCCATAGGTCGCTGGTTCAAATCCGGCTCGAAGGAAATTTTTTTTAATTTTTTTTAGTACAAATATATAATAATAATTTTGTACTATAAAATTAACAATAAAAAAAAAAGTTAAGAATTAACACAAAAGTGCTGGCTATTTTATTGGGAAATTATCTAATGCCGCGAGTTTTATAGAAATATGCATTTTTACAAATAAAATAAAATAACCTTCACGTATGGTTTTAGAAATATGTATTTCTTTCTAGACAAATATATGTCAAACCCATTTAGGCGGATCTGGCGGTTTACCGTCTGTCCCATACTATGTCTTAAAATGGATCTGGCGCTTTAAGTGTTAGTGTGTATATATATATAAAGAAATGTAAGATATTATGTATAGTTATAAAAATATTAAACGAAAAGAAAAAAATTATATTTTTCTCGACCGTGACAGGACTCGAACCTGCAATCTTCGGATCCGAAGTCCGACGCCTTATCCATTAGGCCACACGGTCTGTTGTATGAAAGTAACCAAACATTTTATATCAACATATTTTATATAAAATAGAATTTATAATTATAAAATTTAATAACATATCTTCTATTATGTGCACGTAATATAAGTAAAATTAAAAACTTATATCTTATATTTTCTTCCTTTCAATATTTGCCAATAATAATTTTCTGATAATAATTGTAAAGTATCATAATTGTAAACATTATATTATGAACATCTATAAAATCAATATTTTTATCTTACAATAATAACATATCCTATAAGTCAAACCATTGACCAAGGAACGAACAGTATAATATAATAACGCGCGTTTCCGAACGTTTCGGACGAATCCGACTATTAACGCGAATCATTGCATGTCTGTGCAGAAGTCTAACTTGATACCTTGTAAATTTGAAAAGTTAACAGATGAAAATATGAAAAGCGAATGTATTCATGTAAAATATAAATCATCGCCTTTATAATTCATTATTCTCACATGAAAAAATATGCGGATTAATATACTGTTTTATTGTAATACCTTTGAAATTTTAACTGTTGCGTCATTTATTCGTCATATTTATTTTCAAATCTTCAGTACAAATTGAACTTTATAGGTTATTTAACTAATAATTAAACTAATATCTGCTAGTAAGAATTTTATTTATCTCCTTATCTGAGAGCAATGTCAATCTGAGAGCAATGTCAAAACTTGACATTCTTATCAATAATTGAAATACTAAAAATTAATTACTATTGGAATGCTCATGTACCAATATCCTGTGCAGTTACTTCTTTGTATTATGTAGTATAAGTCTGTCCTTGTTTGACACCATTGCGGTCTTTGTCTACGACGGAAGTGTCATCTAACCATTTTTCACTTGCGACTAGAATTAAAAGGTTAAAAATGAAAAATCCAATAGGTGACAGCTCAATGCTTTGTGACAGCTAAATAGTTTTTCTAGTTTTCGATAGATGGGAGTATCTGTCTTCGTGAACAAAGAGCGCATTAACGTGTAACAAAGACAGACTTATATTGCATGCAGCAAGGTGCTCACTAATGTACGATAAGAACATCAATTGATTTCAATTCTATCATCCTACCATTAATTTCAGTGTTAAAGTTTTATTGACGAAAAAAATTAATTAAGGAGATTAATTTGCAAACTTTTGCAATTGTATCTCCATCCCCTTCTTCATCTCTTTATTATCTGTCTCTAATCAAATAATGTCTGTATAACATTGATGAAACACAGTTTTGTGTTGCATACATTGTATTCATGATCTATTAAATCATATTAATAATATGAAATAAATTATCATTAAATTTAATAGCAGATTTGACAAAATAGTAATACTTTATTGACAATATTATGCATTTTAGAATATAATGCATATAGAAATGGTGTAAATACTAGAATCAGAATAAAAATGACAACTTTTCAAACTCAACTTTTATATGCTTTAGGAAGTAAAGTAAAAGTTCTTTCAGAATTAAAGAAAGTGTTTGTTCGCCCTTTGATACAAAGTAAGTTATTTTTAATATTATGTACTATAAATATTTTAATTATCATCAATATACTTAGATTTTTTTAAGAAATAATTGCAATTTATTATTTACAGTTGCTGTAAAAACAATAAATCAAGAATACATAGAAGAAGGCATATTAGATAGAATAAGTCAAAAATACAATATACCAGATGAAACTGTGGATGAATATTATTCAGTCATTTTTACAATATTAAAGATACATTTGGGCACATTATCACAAAATGTGAAACCTGCAGAATTTAAACAAATATTAGAGGAATTAAAGTATGTGTTTTATTAATGTTATGCATTATTTCATGATTTTTAATTTTGTAGCAAATGCAATATTATTTTTACAGATTATCATCAGAATGTATTGATGATTTATCTACAGTTGTATATGGTCAAAAGCGACCGGAATTAATATCAGGATTAATACAGAAAACGAAATTTTATCCGCATTTAATAGGTTGCAAGTGGCATATTAATATTACTATTTCATCTAGGTATTATATATTTCTAGTAAATTAAGAATTTTGTGACATCTCATAATACATATAATACGAAAATGTTGTAAATGTTTTTAGCATATTGAACAGAGTCTTGGAACCACATATTATAATGGAATGGATATTTAATAATGGAAAGCATCAAATATTTGAATTGTCATTATCAAAATTTCACCAACTGAGACATGCTATAGCAACTATACTTGTAGATATGCAAAAGATTGAGAAACAATGTGCTTCAAAAAATATTCTGTGTAGTTGATGATGGTATAAAACCAATATATATTATACATCTTTTTCATTGTAACCTTGTGCAATATTGTATTACAAATAACAAATAAGATGTAAAATATTCTTTGTACTACATTAATAATAAAAAATTAATAAAATCAACAGACTTTTCCCCGTTATTTTATTTTAAAGACCAACACAAATTTAAATAAAACAGTTTACAAATTATATTGTGTTATATACTTTCAATTTCTATATTATTTTCACTTCTTTAAATTAAAAAGATATAGTTAGTACTTGATACCATTAATAATTTTTATATATTATGTACGATAAGAATAATACATCGCTATCTCGCGACCTATGTAAGTGGTATGTTAGTGTATGTTAGTAAGTGTGGTATGTTGGGGTCTGTTTGTAGAACCGACTTACTTCTAAAAGGAACTGAAGTTTTTCATCAAAATGTCATCGTTACTGAAAAATTATTGGAAGCTGTCACGAAATCTACCAGTCACAACATTAAAATGTAAATAAATTTCATTGATAATTCATTGATTTTATACGTCTATATTATGTAATAAATTATAAACTAAATTGATAGGTTATCCAAAATTTCTTCCCTCGATAAGAACGAATACTACAGAAACTGAAAAACCAGAAACACGACGTACGTAAAAAATTCTTCTTTACATGTTTAATAATTTAATGTACTTAAATATAAATATAGGAATTTTTATAATATATGTTTCATAACCTGCTTTTTATTTTTCATAATTCTTTTTTAAACATTTATATATTACGCTTCTGTTAAACAGCGACCATACGTAGAATAACAACAGATATACAAACCGTAAAGGATCTGGGTTTATACATTAGTGGATGTTTACCAAAGTATGTGCAGAAAGTTCAAATAAATGCTGGCGACGAACTTGAAATATTAATTTGTCCTGATGGAGTTGTACCAACGATAAATTTCTTAAAATATCATCAAAATACTCAGTATATTTCATTATCAGATCTGACTGCAGTGGATGTCCCTTCTAGAAAATATAGATTTGAGGTAAATTCTGAGTTGAATTTGAAAATTAATATTTCGATACAATAAATGTTTTTACACAATGTTTTAACACAATAACATATTTTGTTATTCAATGTTCTGGTTTTTAGGTTGTCTACAATCTTCTTTCTTTTGTTTTTAACTCACGTATTAGAGTGAAGACGTATACAGATGAATTGACACCTTTACAATCAATAGAAAGTATTCATGATGCTGCAAATTGGTATGAACGAGAAATATGGGATATGTTTGGTATACTGTTTCGAGGTAATTCAGATCTTCGAAGAATTCTTACAGATTATGGTTTTGAAGGACATCCATTAAGAAAAGATTTTCCTCTTAGTGGTTTTGTTGAGGTAATATCATTACATAATTCTTTTTCATTTCACAATATCTTTGTTTCTTTAATTTATAATGTACAATGTAAAAATTATTCTTCAAATGTAGGTACGCTACGACGACGAGTACAAAAGAGTCGTATGTGAACCATTAGAGTTAACACAAGAATTTCGTAAATTTGAATTGTCCGCTCCATGGGAACAATTCCCAAATTTCCGTCTTGCCGCACCTGAGGAAAGCAAAGAAAAAGATTCATCTAAAGAAAAAGATAAAAAGTAAATTACGCTTTTATTGTATATTATAAACATGTATTGAAATAGACATGTTTTAGTTTTTACATTAATTACAATAATTATTTATTTAATACTATCGTGCATCCCTTTCAATAAAATAGATACAAAATAAGAACGGAAATTTTGTAATTTGCTTATTGACCCTAGTAGCATGAACAATTTATGTGAGATAGCTTTTTTTATATTGTTATTTATTTTACATACTATATGATACAAACGTAATTTGTTAATTACAAAGTGCTTATATCCTAATTTTAAGGCATATTTTTCGGTGAGTTGTAAATAAATCGAATCAATAATAACAGAATTGACTGATTCTATATTTTCATATATATAGTAGGAATTGCTGTATATTTATCCTTTCCTTAAGAGAAGTGTACAAGTACTCAACCTTTTCTTTTATATAATTATACATACACTAAGAATATTTTATACATACAATAAAAATATATACTAAATTATGTTATTGCATCTTTAATTTTTTTTTTTTTTGTTCTGTTCTAGGTAATTTTGATAGCACCAGCAATTAGAATGTTTTTAAACTAAGTACTTAAATATGCTCATATATTTTACTTTAGTACCAACGAGAACTTACTTTCAAATAGTCTTTTTTCCAAGTTTAAGGCAAGATACTTCCAATTTATGAGAAAAGAGAATCTTTGTCTTTTTAAAAAATATATCTTTTGAAAATTGTTTTCTTATCGATCCACTTGAGAATGTGTGTGTGGATGTACTATATACTTCATCACAGTATCAGTGGTATATACATACATAACATTCATTCTAAAATCACAGTACTTTATAAACTTTATATTTCATTATCATGTGTGTATGTGTTGTCGTGATATATGGTAGATGAAATTCTACAATGGCCATATAATTAAGCTCTTGTTCATCATGAAATAATTGCAACTAATATATGGATAGACTATAATTTTTCAATTGGACTTACTTTTTCCGCGATTTTTTGCCGTTTCCTAATAAATGGAACGAAACCCCACAACGACGCACCTACGACTAAAATAATTCCTAAAATGCTGAAGATTGGTCCGTAATTGCCGATTTGTTCATATACAATACCGCAAATTGGCGGCCCAACCAACTGTATGATTCCATTTACGAACAACGAGATGCCATAGGAGGAAGTTAGCTTCTCGGTCCCTAACATATCGGCCATTATAACCGCGGTAATACCGACGTAAATACCAGAAGCTAAGCCAAAAATACCGCAATAAATCGACAGCATGGTATATGTTGTTACTATGGGAAGAAGAGCCAACGAGATTCCAGAAATGAACAAACCGCCAACAAAATACCAATGCTTGGGCATAATTGAAACATCGGAGAGCGCCGAACCGCCGATACGTCCTATCAAATCTAATACAGACACGGTTGATAGAAGAAGGGAAGACATGTTTTTGTCGAAACCCAACGAGATCGCGTATGCCGGCAATAAGATAACGAAATTCGTATAACTGACAGCATTTGTTGAATTTGAGATCAAGATTACCAAATAAATAGGATCCTTCAATAAAGTGAAATCAAAGAATTTGTTACTCTTCTCTTTCACTTCATTTTTGTTCATTTCTTCGGCTCCCTTCCTCGCAAACGTGCTTGATATCGCGTTCAAAGTCAACGTGGACGCCCTTTCCGGATGTAGAGCGGAAAGTGTACTCCCATGGTACGGCGTGCTGATATAATTGAAAGATGACATGCTCGGTGACTGTAAAGGTGATTTCTGACGTTTCGACAGCCTGCCAGAATCTCCGCCACGTTCCGGAACAGCATGCAGTGCCGGCGTGCTGTGCATCTGTCCTGTTATCTCCCGTCCCGTGGGCATGCTAATTTTTCTCGATCGACCTTGAACTGGCGTATTCTTGTAATACTCTAACGCAACACTGGACGCGCTCTTTGGTACCATTGGCGCAGTTTTTTCGTTTATGTTCGAAGAAGAAACAACGTGATTCAATTGCTTCTCATCTTCGGGACTAGTTACTGTGACCGAAGCGGCCTCCAAGTCGACGTCGTTCGATTTGCTCAACGACGATGCTGGCACCATGTGCTTTTCCACCGGTTCGTACAAAAGAGCACTCGCCCATACATTCAAAGTGACAGCACCCATTATTAATACTGCACCTCTGTAAAAAAGCAAAATAAGTTTTAGCGCTTTTTGTTCGGCCCAACGACAAGATTAGCTATAGCTTACAATATCGTCATCAGGTCATATTCCACGGCTGTTGAGAAAACAGATATCAATCAATTTTTACCAAACATACTTTTCTTTCAACATTAATCCTTAATTTTAGTTTAACTTGATTAAAATTTTCTCGAATATCTCGAATAAGTTATATCTTTGATTGACACATAATGATTATATAAACATGGAAGTGAAATAGAACATGTTCGAAAATATTTAATATTGTTCCTTGAGAAAAAATTAAAATATTAGAAAAAAAATTTTTTTAATATAGTGATTTATGATGCAATGAAATGAAAATAATTCGAAAGATCATAGATAGGAGCGTTTGTAAAAACGCTTTATTATTACATTTTTCGTATACTAGTTAATTATTTTATTTTATTTCATACGTATAAAATATTTTTATATACTGCACAAATTATAAAGAGAAAATATAAAATATACAGTTTGTTAATACTCTTACGAAGTTCATTTGGCATAATCTTTGATAATCAATAGATATATAACATACTCCTCACTTTTACATTAATATAATCTTTTCAATACTGGATTGTACATGTCTCACAAATCATTATCAAGTGTTACATATAAAGCCTTATGTATTTTAGAATACATATGACAAACTAATCACAGTTTTTTTTAAATAATCTTAATCAAAAATTCATTAAGTACTATGCAGATATCTCATAGTCTGCATCGTAGGCAGGTTTTGTAGTTAAAGCAGACTATGACAGATAATTTGTACGTCAATCTGAAACTGTTATGTTTATGAACCAAGATTATAAAGTAAATTAATAAAATATATTATTATTATATTTTTAATTGAAAAATATTTTAGTACAATAAATATAGAATTCAAAGTATAGAACAGAGAGCTTGAAAAAATGTTTTTGAATATTAAAATACTCTTTTGTACAACTGATATTCAGTGTTTTTGAAATAGAGAAAAAAGTCAAGAAATGTATACTATTTCTTTCCCGTTTTCAAAATAGATCAGGATGGAAACTATATATTTAGCATGCGTTTCAGATCGCGTACAATATATTCTACGGTACGAGAGAAGTTCGTCTTCTTCAAAATCGCATTTTGTCCCAGTCTTCTTCCATGGAACATATTTTTCTGCAACAAAAGAAAAAATAAAAGAGACACTTAGTGAAAACGTTCCAGCTTACATCTATCGGTGTAGTAATATATATGTGCGTAGTATACATATATTATATAATATATGTAAAAATTATGTTTACGTTTTGAGACTCGTTATGCATAACGATATTCCACATTTGCATTCTGCAAAGATTAAAGTATTTATTTCGATACACGCGTCTTAGATTAACTCAACTAAATTTCTTAAGCGTAAAATGTAAGTTTGCGTGTTGCCTTGTATCGCTGCAAAATAAAATTATGAGAAAATGAAAAAAAAAAATATTGGTAAAAAATTTAAAGAAAGACAATCATGAAATATATAGATATTGGAGCTAACTTACATTTGATGTGGCAAGATTTATTAGTTAATTTATATTTTGTTATTATACTTAACTCTGCTACGTCCTCCGGGTCATTTTCGACTTACTTCATATTATCGTTAATATTTTTATATTCATATTATTATTAATATTGTTGCCAATTTTATTTATTCTTGTTAAATTTTTCTTAAAATATTTAAAATCTTTTTGGTTCTTAAAACCTGAGATTAAAATGCAAAATATTTGAAGATCGTAACAGGATTAGTATAGATCCAGAAAAAAAATACTCTACTCACATGTTCACGTTCGATCAACGTATTATCAATATACATTGTACGTTCGAAAAAAGTTTGCAACAACCAAACGAAAAAAAAGTTTGCTATAGTTGATTCTAAAATGAAAATAGTACGTACGTAAAAAAAAGAGAATAAAAAATAATGTTTTCCTATGAATAAACAAAATAAATCTTTTTACTATGACTATCACAATCACGAATAATGCAATATATATAAAAATTAAAGTTATCTTCTATCTTAAAGTTAAATTCTATTTTTGTCGTTACGACATGTACTAAATCGAAACACGTGAGTATCACGCATCTGTCATGTATAATGCGCACACTTAAAATGTACAAGTACTTTCAACGTCAAACAGTACGTTTCCGTGCTTTTCACATGGTCATGATTATTATATATGTACATATAACGAAGCACACGCACGTGTAATAATTATACTCTTTTCCTCCCTATAGTTGTATGCTTTCCTTTCTTCTTTTGTTTCGTTTTTTTCGAAACAAGCTCATAATCGAAAACGAAAAATAAAATATATCATTTCCTTCATGTGCGCGTGTATTTCGAAAAAAATGAATTACACTTTATATATTAATGTTAAATGATAATACTTCAATTCTAATACTTAATTGTGATACAGAAATTGCATCATTTCTATCGACGGTTAAATATCTAAAGCAAATGACAATTCAACAGATAAGATTCGCATCCAGGTTTTTAAATAATTGCCCAATCAAGGAAGTCGTCTTTATCATCGTCGAAAAAAGGTGTCATAATAGGTTGCACGATAGTGGCCCAAATCTTATTTTATCCTTTTTTATTGTAGTCTCGGTGCAGTTGAGTCTAATTTAAAATGAAGAGTTAAAATATACTCGTAATTTGGTGATTTAATACAAATGGTAAAAATAAAGAAGCGTAATAGACATTTACACCATTAAAATATATAACAGAGGACATAAATATTATATATATATGTATATACGGAATATATCATTCTTACCTAAATCATATCAGATGAATTATATGGGATTTTTCACATGCAGACTTCAGTATATAAAATACATTTTTGAGTTTTTGAAATTAGAATAATATTAACTAATCATGAATCTATAATTTTTTTAACAATACCGTACATACATATGTTAATGTCCGTTATCTTTAATGACAACAAATTTGATAAAAAGGCTGTAAATATTATGAATGTTGTAAATTTTATGGAGATATACAATAACATCGTGTACACAAATGCACGCGCGTAGTTGATCCAAGTATCTTCTAAAAAGGATATACACATGCATGATCGATCATCGTCACATTTAATTAGTTGTAATAATGATGTATAAATACTCACCGAAAATAATCTTCACTAAATACATATGAACTTTCTAAGACAATAACACTTTATTTACGGATCTTCATGACAACAAGAAGATACACGTGATAATACACAAACGTCTCGTATTTTTTCTTTTTTTCTTATTTTTCGTGACACTGATTATGTCACAAATTACATAAAAGTTGGACAAATCAAACTCATAAATCACAGATACATTCAATTTTGTCAAAAATAAAATAATTTGATCAATTAATTTCAAAGCGTTTTTAAGAAATCATATTAATTACTATTTAACAGGTTAAATACTGTTAAATAAACGTTTTATAGAATTAAAACAAAAAATCAATTTTTAATTTTCTTCGCACATTTATGATGGACTTTTGGTCTGTAATTTCTTAGTAAGAATAAAACAAACTTTTACAGAGATAATAAAGCCATACCTGTTCTTCTTTTGTAAATATAATAAAAAAACGTACCTGTAACCATATTCTCGTAGAAGAATTCCTAGGATGGGTGGAAGAAATATTGAACCTAATGCACTACCAGATATGCAGAGACCATTTGCAAGTCCTCGTAACCGTACAAAGTATGAAGTTACTATATATACAGTTGGAGGAAAAGCTAATCCTGCTCCAGTTCCAACCAGGACACCATAACTAAAATATTGAACAAATAATAAGATTACACACTTATAATTTTAATATATATTTATAGTATATTTTTAATTTAAAATGATTATTAAATTATTTAAAACATATATTAATTACCTAATACACAAGAAGGCCACAGAGTTTGCAAAATAACTTAGCATCATTCCTGCAGCAGCAAATGTTCCTCCCAATAAAGTAACTGTTCTATAGGAATATTTAACTGATAGTATACTGGAAAGTGGTCCTATAATAAAAATTAATTTTCTTATTTTCAATTCCAAGCGCTTAACTATAGATAATAGTTTTATTTGAAACAGAAATGAAGTTTACCAAGTGAGCTGTATAGAAAATAGCATAAAGCTGGTATCCAAGCAGCTGCAGCAGGTGATGCATCAAAAACTTCAAGAAACTCAACAAACAAAACACCAAAAGATTTTACTGTTCCTGGAATAAGTAGATTGACCATAACGGATGCTAAAAGTACAAGCCATCCCCATCCTCCATCTGGTGGTACTAAGTCTTCTTTGGCCGTTACATTTTTAACTAAAAAAAAAAAAATATTTATTAGTATTATCATTATTTATGAGTACTAAACTATTTTATTTTATTTATATTTGTTATGTTTCAGTACATTTAAATTTGTATGTTTTATATAAAAATTATTATATGTAAAAGTTTTATATAAAATTAAACGTTGGAGTTTCTAGTTATAGCATACTTGAAATAGTTTTAAATCAAAAAACATTCTATTATTATCTCAAGGAACTCTTTTTCTTTATTTGAAATGCAATGTATATTTTTTATTATTTTCTCACTTATTATTTATATAATTTTATTATTGTATATATATTCTATGCATTTATTATCAGAATTCATTGAGAAAATTCTAAATTTTTATCGTTACTGTGGTATCATATATTTTTATATATATTATATATATTACGTGCAATTAGCGACACAAGCAACGATCCATTCAAAAAAAGACAAAAAAAAGGTGAAATAAAAATATAAATCGTCAATATAATGATTTACCTTCTTTATTGGTCCCATTGAAGTTGTTTTTCTCGTTTTCAGATTGCTGCGATACGAGTCTGTAGTTTCCTTTCTTGTTTTTAGTGGCACCGAATTTAATGTTGATTCCATTGTCTTGATCTTGTACTCGTTGCATTGTCATCGACCTTTTCTTTTCCGTTTACACTAGCGCACGCGCGCATATACACATATACAATATATATATCTGAATGTAATTATACAAAGGAAAAGCGAAGCGAATTCACTAGTTCGCTGCGAAGAAAGAAAATCTAACGCTGTCCGTCGGCACACGAACGCGTGAACTAAGCCCTTTAAAAGTGACACGGGAATTAATAGAAGAAACAAAAAGAAACGAACGACGGAAGAGTATAAAAAGAAACAAAGTTAAAAATGCACCGAATTACAACAGATACTGAATAGATATAATCGTGACCTACGAGTGCACTACTATCAATGTTCACAAACTGCAGGATCAGCAGTTGCGTCCTCTTCTTCGATCGCTTCGGACTTCATTAATTTCAATCTAATATTGGTGGTCACGGTTAGACCGTAGCTTTTTGTATTTCTCTGATAAGGTGAACCGGTCATAGACCCCGAGATTCGGACAAACGATTTCCTTCGAAATTGTTGAAACGGGGAGTATCTGCTGTCCGATTGATCCGACGCCACTAACAGTAACCCGCAATATGATATTCCGTGTAATTTCACTGGGGTTACACCGCCCCTACCTTTTGCTTTCGTTACTCCTTCAAATTGCATAGAGCACGTAGACAATGGCATGTATACAGGATATTCTTACACACGATTTGCTGTCATGTAGAAACGCTTTGAATTTGCAGTATCGAGCCACATATAAACACCGTATCACAATGACTTGTCCGTCGCGGAACGACTGAAGCTGATCAGCTGTGTATCACGCAGGGCCGTTTACCACTACTTCATCCTGTCTCCCACCATGACCACGTCCTCGCGTTCAGTCTTTCCTCTGCAAGTGTTCTCTCCCACTCTTTAAGATATACATATACATATATACATACATATATATATAGTAGTACCTCTGCTAACTGATCATTGTGACTCCTACCATTTAGGGTTATGATAGTTTTTTATTAAATGGCCATGAATAGAAATTTTATTTAGGAGATTATAATTATATTGAGAGAATTGTATTCCATTTGTATTTACCTAGTATCTCTCTTCTACTGAGTGTGAATAGATTCAATTTTCCAATTTATGGTCAATTAGTACTACTGCATCTTCTTTCTTCTTTTTTTTAGACAGAGTCTTCTTGTTTCGTTATCCTCTACAGGTCAGGTCTGTGCAGTAAGAAAAAGGAATAGAGCACGTACATAGTAAGGAACAAGGAAATGGAAAATTTAACATGGTATATGTAATATGTATACATGTAATAGCAAAAAGCTCACAGCAATATAGGATTTTTGTGTCCTCAGTGATTTGAACGCAACATGAATTTAATGCATTTGTCATGTGTGGCCGCGTTCCACTTTAAGAATAGAGAAATCGAGGTAAGAAAAATAAGTAGTATACGAGCACCGATAAGCCTCGTGCTCGATACTGAATGATTATGAAAAATTGTTTGTGCCCTCGCCTTTCAGCTTATCATGGCAAAGGTAAATTTCTATGCGACTCATCGGAAAGTTTACTCATCTCTTCAAAAAACCATTAACTGATAATCCCTTCAGTATGTTTGCGACGTACTAATTCACAAGACTTTCCTGCTTACATGGTATATATTTCGTAGACTCGTAATTAATACTGGAATATTGACCATTAAAAGAAATCAAGAGAAATATATGAAAAAATACATTTATCTATATATTGTACAAAGAATTATAAAATGTCCTCTGAACATAAAATTCTCTTGAGAAATTAAATGTTGGTCACTTTAGTAATTCTAATTTTTAAACTTTAAAAGTAACAACACAACAGCTAATGATAATGTTTAAATTTTTTAAATAAAATTCATTAGCAATAAAAATTCACAAATACTATATATAATAGCAAATAAATTTAAATAATATAAATTATAATAATTAAAAAACACGTAGAATAATCATCATTCTCGAAAAATTTATACAAACAATTTTCACATAATGACATTACTTGATTACGTAGAAAAGCAGAGTTCTATCATTTCAATCATATCGCAAATTGCTGGCATCATCTGTTCGTCAGAGAAGCCATTGTGCGAACATTTGATGATAGCTGTTCAAAGAATTAGAACGAAATATTTATTATAGTATAGGCAACTCAATTTCTTCTCACTAGGGACTTATAATATTCCTTGAAAAACACAAAAATACCAAGGACGTTTTATATTAATCTTAACTCATGCTACTGTTAATACTTTAAGTATTGCAATTAATTTATCTCTACTTCTTAAAAAAGATATATATATAATTGAATTAAATTATTATTTTATAGAAATAATTTTTACGAATAAATTACCTAACTTGTACATACTCGAACATTTTTAATCAAACCGAACGCTCCACTTTTTTTGGGTACATAAAAAGCCACGCACTTCATTTTTATCACACATTTATATAGAACATAACACATGATACTACATACATCTACGTGCTGCTGATATATTCATCATACTATCATAACAGACTATTGAATTTATAAAATTTCGATAAGCGCGTTCAAATCATTTCCAATACTAGAAGATACGTATAGAATGTGTCATTATATAATTGCATTGTATAATTACGCACTTTATAGTACACCTAAATAAGCAGGAAAATACGTATTAGACATGTATCTAAATTTACTGCGAATAAGATAAAAAAGCAACATCACGATCGGCAAGATGTTAGTATCGAATGCAGCTATGAAAAGCCATAGACAATGTAAATTGCGAATTAACGAGCTAATTGTTCTCCTTCGCGAATTAACTTGAAACGCGCAATTGGCAGCAGTAACTACACATGACTCAGACTATATTCGTTCTTATTAAGCATCAATTGGTGTTGTGATGACAGTTATTATAAGAGAGATGCATACAAGTTACCCATCTGAGACCCAGCTTGTCAAATTTATTTTAATCATTTCAAATCGAAGTTTCATTCTTGGAAATCGCTTGCCTGCGAATCGCTTGTCTATATAATTCCAGTACATGGATAAAGGCATAAGAATTTGAGTAAATATTTGATCATGTATCACGACTATGAGGAAACTAAAATACCTCCGTGCTATGATATTTCTTATTTTGCATTTGATTACGTATAATATTTATGGAAATATTTTTTACAGGAACACAAAAGGATACACGCAACGAGGTACACTGAATCATTGAAAATTTTATTAATGAGTTAAATGAGTTTGCTCATTAGAAAGATATGATTCTATTTAAAAGATATACTAGGAAATATAAAGTTTTTAGCATAATACTAGAAACAGCAAATTTTTGTTTCATCAATATTTACAACAAAGTTAAATATTAGATCGAAATTATTACAATGATTTATGTTGTTATGATCATTCGAAAAATAATATTTATTGATAAAATATATCTCTCACTTCACTGATTACTCAATTACACATACTATTGCAACCACGTCGATGGCGTAATGAGTTCAAGTAAATACAAGTACAAATAGAAATGTTCTTGCAAACAACTTAAATTGCCACTAAAATACTTCATTAACGATGTACATTCGTGTTAACAATGTTTATCATAATGGAACACTTTATTTGTTCTAGTCAATAATGACAGCGTTATAAAAACGCAACTGTTCCTTAACTCCTCTCAATTTTAAGAAATAATCTCAAAGTAAAATAATAAATTTAATATGAAGCTTGATATTGATGAAATTGATATTTCATAAAATAATGCAATGAATTCAAAGGTATTAATGGGCTAACTAATAGTAGTATTGATGTATAAATAAATGCTTTAATCAAATTTTTTAGCTAAATATATTTATTTTCTTCTTTAAAAAAAAAAAGATAGCATACATCTATAAGTGCTTCTACATACAATTTTATGTGTTTTAGTATACATTTTTCTTTATTCTAATCACAACTCATAATTTACAATTTACTATTCTTATATATGAAGAGTTTAGTGGCTACTAATATTGAAAAACAGTGAATGAGAAATAACATATTGCATGATACTATTTTCAACTATATTTGAAACGTTTCAAAATCATATTTCATTTATTACTATTTTCATTGGCTTTCAATTTCTGCTTTTGTTTTATACTGTAATCTGACAAAGCAGCCTTAATTGCATCTTCTGCGAGCACTATAATATATAAAAGATTAATGTTAAGTAGTATGATTATTTTAATCAATATAATTATACTGAATATTCTAACTGTAAGTAACTAATTGTTAAATCTTTCTTTTACGTGGATACACATTAAATTTATTTTATTTTATATTATAGAACTACTAGAACAATCTATAAAATGTTTCTACTCATGTTTTATAGTTTTTCATGTTTTATAATTTTTGGGAAATATTGGAATAGTATATGTTATTAAATTTAATAACAAATATCACTTACTTGAACAGTGGAGCTTGACAGGTGGTAAACATAGTTCTTTAGCAATGTCAGTATTTTTGAGAGCCAATGCTTCATCAACCTATAATAAAAATCAATTAATTATTTTTGCTTTACTAAATTTTTAAAAGTCAATAATAATACTTACAGTTTTTCCTTTAACCCATTCTGTAGCTAAAGAACTTGAAGCAATAGCAGAACCACAACCAAAAGTTTTAAACTTGGCATCAATAATCCTTCCTTGTTCGTCAACCTTAACCTGAAGTTTCATTACGTCTCCACAAGCTGGAGCTCCTACAATACCTGTACCAACTTTAGGGTCATTTTTATCCAAGGAACCTACATTTCTTGGATTTTCATAGTGATCTATAACCTGCAAAATAATAAAAACATATAAAGTAATTAAATAATAAATGAATACAATAATTGAAATATTACGTAAATATGATATACTTATATTGTATATATGTAATATAATTGTAATTAATTAATTCTGGAAAAGAGAACTGTCGGCAGAATTACTGACAAAGTATAAAGATAACCTAAATACTATTGCAGAATCGATATAAAATAGCTTGACATATTTACAAAAATGTAAATATGTTAGGTTATCTTTTTTAAAATATAATTGCATCAAGCTTATAAACCCGAAGGTCGTATCTTCTACCTATATATTCTAATAATAGATACTATATCGATTGCTAAAAGTAACGCAATACATCCGTCAAAACTGTTCATGATCAATTATCCACAAGTTAGATAGATAAATACTTACATTTGGATGATAAGATACAGCTGGAACACTCCGAGATATTAATTTCGTGGTTCTGAGTCCCGAAGGCAAAGATCGTAGCAAAGACATCGTGTTTATTTGTGAGTTAACATTAAACAACAAGAGAAACGGTCATCGCTTGACACAACACCGTACTGAAATAATCGATCTCAATTTGAAGCCGCATACTAGTCTAAAACGTTGGTAACTCTGTTTCAACCTGGGAATAAATAAGAACAAGAAAAGGTACTATATTACATACTAATTAAGTTAAATCAACAATTCATAATCGTTCAATTAATCTCGTGTTTTCAATTTTGTTAATTTTTTAATTTTGTTAAATTTGAAGAGTTTAATATAATACACTCAGAAGGAAAATAACACAATTTATTCAAAAATAACTTTTTAACATCAAATGACAAATTCATGTACTTTTGATGTTTTTAGATGCAAATATTTTAATTAAAGAATTCTATACACACATTTAATAAAATTATGTTATAGCTTAGATAATATGCAATTTCCTGACAAAGTATCGAAGTTTAAAGTTACTCTTTTACAAAAGAACAAAAAAAAAGTGATCATTGAATACTTTTAAATAATTCAATAATTTTTGGTATATAAAAGTCGCTACAATTTAGTTTCGTGTGAACACTATATTAAATCCTACATACATATATATATTTGAAATACGATTACAGAAATGACATTTCAAACAAGAAATTACAAAACTCGAATGATGTAAGTATATTGGCAAATATTGAAAGAATAACACATTTATGAGAAACAATTACATAATTGCGTTTGTAGCGTAAAATAACAAAACATCATTTCGTAACGCATTCATCATCGTGGAAGAATTTGAATTGCTCGATGCGTTCTGATAGCAGTTTTAATGTCGGATGGACTCAAGAATGGACATCGTTGAAACGACTTCGAAAAAATAAATGCATCAATGTTCGCGAGGTAGTGCGAGGACCATTCTCCTCGCCAAGATTACTAAAAACACGACCATTTGTCGCGTTCTCGTCTTGTCAACGACAAGAGAAGAACTATTTCGATTTACCTCGAGGCATTCCCGACACTTGGAGAGAGTATTTAATTTCTAAAGGATTCTGTGCTACCAATGAAGCGTATGTATTGCAAAAGAATTTAATACCCTCTTGTATCAGATACTTCGCCACTGAGAGGCTGTGGAATGACACAAGTTTATCTTTTATACAAGGAATCCCTGATCCATGGAAAAGTAGGTCTTTTCATCGAAGACAATCTGCTAAATGTTCTCGGCCACAATTTCCTCGCGCCAAAAATGTTCGTTCCATGCGAACTACATATACGTACGATGGAGATGATGAAGCAGAAATAGAACGCAGCGAGCGGTGTCAATTTAATAAAGGTCGTATTGACGATAAAAAAGATCCTATTCAAGAAGGACACAGAGAATCAAATTACCCGCTAATTGAAGAAACATTCAAAGATAACTTCGAAGCTAAGAAGACAACAGAAAGACACAGCAGTCGGTTTCCTTTCGACAAAGAGTCGAAAATATCGAGCCGAAGTAATCGTAGAGAAAACACGAAACACGACCAGTATACCGAAATTGATTTAGGAAAAGCTCGAAAAATTACTTCGAATAAACATATCAAGAAAGATCAACTGAAGGATGAAAAGCAACTTACGTCCAAAAACAATAAGACAATTACTAAAAAAATTTTTAAAGATTTAAAAAATAAGACAATTACTAAAAAGGTTCAAACTGTGCCTATAAACGTAGCAGATGGAGCTACACAAACTGGCATACCTCTGAAAGATAAAACTGTTCAAGAAAAAGGGTCATTTTCTAAAAAGCATGTAGAGATAAATACTAAACCGTACGCGGATGATACTGTTTGCTGCAATTGCATACTACGTGGTTACATACTTTCGAGTATGCATTGTTTTTCTAATTTTACGAATTTATGGAAAGACATGGATCTATCGAACTATGTGTTGTGCCAAGAATGCGAAAATAGTTATTGCAAACGCAAGTCGGAGAAATTAATTACTTCGATGAAGAAGTTGGAATTTTGTACGCCAGATCAAAAGAAATGTAGTCAACGAGTATACACGACGCAAAAAGAAATTTATAAACGGACGAAGCAGAAATTGCGCGTCTGCGTGCAGAAAGCAAGGAAACGGCTCGTAGCGCGAGATAGACCAGACCGTTGCGTGCAAACAAAGGACGCGATTGTCTCTAAGCAAGAATTAAAACTGATGTGTTATCACTGTAATAGCCCTTATCTGAAAATCGCGAGCATCTCTGCAAATACTTCCGGTCGAAATACATATCCGTGTATTTGCAGAACAGCCGCGAGCAAACTGAAGACCGTGCAACATAAGATCAGGGATCACGTTACGAAAAGGGGAAAAAACTGCAGTTACACGTGCAGTGAAAGCAAAAGGTATGTTTCTAAATGTGACCTTGATTGCACGTCACCATCAGTGGTTATTAAATGGAGAAATAATGTGGTAGAAAAAAATAATTCTGGATTTTTGAAGGAAAATGATCATGACAATACAATGCACGGGAATGTTGTAACAGATGTAACAACTAACATTAAAGAAATGTTAAAAGATGCTTCTAGTAATCAATTATTTACAGATGGTATAAAAAAAGAAAGATGTGAGAATGAACCGTTAGGAGATGACTCGTGCAACGTAAATAAAAATAAAGAAATGGACAAACAAACTAATACCGTGATTAACGAGAACGAAGAAATTGAAGCTGCACAGTTTCAATACTCGAAATCCGATAAAACCCTGTGGTACTCCGTATCAGATAGTGGAGAATGTGCGGACTTATCCGATAACATTGCAGATGCTGGTTTTAATGTCACGACTCAAGATAGACTCTCAGTGACTTCAATAACTTCCACACAGCAGTTGGATAATGCTATTTCAACAAAAAGACACTATCAGAAAAAGAAATCGAGGAAATCCTGTCACGTACGGTATAAATCATCAGGAGTAATTGCGTCAGATTTCAAGCAGAGTTTAGAATTTGGAAATAATTTTCCGGTTACCTCGTGTAACGATGTTCCGTGTTCCTCGACCGACAAGAAAAGCAAGATCCATGAAGAATTAATTGGTATAAGAAAAAAAAAAGGAAAATATTAAAATACGAAATATAGTAAGTACATAATATAGAAAATATATACATGACATGAACAGTTGTTCACGGATTGAACATTCAGAAATTTCTTGTGAATTGTACCATGTTTTTTATATTTAAACATTTTAAAATTTCATTTACATTTTCAGATTGGTTTCAAAGACCAGTATTATCAGGACAATTGTACAATCGACAGTGCAATCGCATTAGCGTTAATGAAATATGAAGATGTTTTATATCACATACTTAATATATATATAAAAGTTTTCTGCGATAAGTGTTTAGATACTTTCGTCTAACCATTGTATTTAATAACAATCAAAGTGTGTAACATGATTAAAGTAAGAACTGATACCTGAGAAAGATGATTACATAATTCGTCAATTATGAAGGAAACTACATCGATGTTCACATTTCATTTGATGAATAAAGAAATAGAACAAAACTTTTTCCTAACATTGACACTAGAGTATTCCTGAATTCTAATTTATTTATGAAATATAATTATTATTGACCGAATAATATTTATGTTAGTTATATAATTAATTAGTTATTAATTATAGAACTATGAAATTTTAAGTACATATGTAACAAGGGATTAAAACGAAATAATTTGAAAAGAGTTGTTTATGCGTGAAAGTACATGTTAGATGGTTTGATCAGTAAGGATAGAAAACATTTGAGTGTACATATATCTTGATATCATTCGATGACATACTTGGAAAGTACAGGATAGGATCGATTTGCGAGATAAGAAAATTATTCTAAAAAATGTCTGTTTTTTATCTGATTATTCGCCAACGTGGAAAAGTTTGAGAATTATTTAAAAAATACTTCGTTCAGTAAAAATGATAATTCCTAGTTTAGTTAATTAGAAGTTTTCATGAATAAAAAATGTAACAGGCTAGAAACAATGAAGTGACGAAATTGAAAAAAAAGAATATTTTCACTAGAATTATTTATTGGAAGATTAATTAAAAATATATTTTTATTATCGACAAATTTAGATGTATGATAAGAATTGATGTTTGAAAATTGAATTGCTTTTTAATGAAATTAAAATATTTTGATTGTTTTAAAAATACTACTATCTATTATTGTGAGAACTAAACAAACGTTGAAAACAAATTTTTTAGATACAGATAACATCAAAGAGGCGTAATTTACACACAAGTGTATAAAAAGCATATATATATATATGTGTGTGTGTGTGTATGTACGTATATGTATATATGCATTACAATTTTTAAAAAAGATAATAAAAAAATTATAATTAAAAAAAAGAATACAAAGTAAATACGTACGTGATTTTCGTGTGACGATATACTGAAATACCTATTTAACTGGAAATAAAATACGAAACACAACATGAAACAGCTGAATCTCGTGATTAGTTCATTCTCTTAATTGACTTTCACCGCCATCTGTCAATTGGAGTAGGAATTATTTTATATTGTGTTCCTTTTATACATTACGGCTGTTATTACTTATTAGCGTTATGTTAAGAGTAAAAAAAAATACTTAATGTTATCGAGTGCACTTAAAATGCATTCTCACCGAAATAAAAGCTATTTTCGTGCTGTGATGTCAATATCTAACGATATGGTTTAACGATATAGTTTCCTAGTCACATTTTTTAGTTGTAAATAACCTTATCTTTATTAAATATTTTCCCGTAATATGGCTAAAACTAAAACGATCAGTAAAGGCTGCCCTAAATGTGAACAGCAGGTAATTTTATATGGCGATTAATTATTTTATATTTGTGTGAAAAGATATATCACATATAAATATGTTAAGTTTATTTTAAATATTTTTTGTAGTTTTACTTATTAATTACAATAAATCTTTTTTTATATAAGCTGGGAAAACTTCGGCAAAGAGAAAATAAGATTATTTTGTGAATCATAAATTGTTCTATTATCAGTTAATTACTAAATTACTAAAATTAAATGTAAGTTTTGAATAATTAACTCTTTAGAAAAGTCCAAGCAGTTATATATATAATTGATTATTTATTAATTAATTTTTTTATATTAATTATGTGTATTTATTAAGGTACCTGTAGCCTGCAAAGCGTGTCCATGTGGACATTCATTTTTTAATGCAAGGCGAAATTCAATAAAAAGCCCACCTAGTCCTGACAATGGAGTGATGAAAACAAGACGAACCAATCGAATCAAACGTGAAAAACCAAATTATTATGATGCTTTAGAGTACGATAAACAATCAAAAAAGAATACCAAAGTAAAATATTTTATGTTCCACTTGTATGTAAATATGTATTTTAAAATTATTAATATGTGTACAAAATTTCTATTATCATAGATCAGAAAAGCAACAGATGCTGCTAGTGACATAGATTGTAGACAGTTAAATAAGAAGAAAAAACGAAAAGGAAAAGGTAAAGGAAAAAGTGGAAGTAATAATGGAATAGGAGATGATGATGATGAAATGGAAGGAATCAATGGTTTATCACCTGAGAAGCAACTCACATGTTCCTTAATTTTGCAAGAATTAAATAACAAAATGAGAGTTGTAGCCTGGAAACCAACATAAGTTTTCTCTATTATGTCATATCTCGGACTATAAGAAATACTAGTGTTCATTTTTAGTAAAACATAATCATTTTACATAAGTATTGGACTGTGTTTGAAATGCTATCTATTCATTGTATTGGGGAAAATTAAAATAGTATTATATAACGTTATACGTTGTATGAATTAATAGCATTAATTTATACAAATTGTCTGTAATTTTTGTTAATAGATAAAATTTATATATATATATATATATATATATATATATATATATATATATATATATATATGTATATGATACTATAATAACTATTTTTCATTGAGAATTATATATAATTCGCAATAAAGAATTTATACTTTATTTTTTATGATAATTTTGAGACATAACTTTTTTGAGAATTAATTTATACTATATTAGCTTCCAAAGTAGAAAAATTAAGACTACGTAAGTGAAAAGAATACAATTTTTATTAAAGATCATGGTGTTTAATTACATCTTTCTGTATGAAAAAATATGTATTTCCTACTAAGATTGTTTCTTTCGTCACAGGACCTGCCACAATTCTTCATTTTCTATAAACAATCATAATGTAACATGTAAATATAATGTACATAGTGTTTGTGTGTAATATATAAGGCAAATTACAACTGTAAACCAGTTTCTCTTTTTTTTTGAAAGCAGTTCTTTATATTGTATGTGTGTGTGTGTCTATATATATATACATATATGTAATATGTTTGATTTATATTAATTTGTTTTTACTTTTGAATGTAAATGTGTAAATGAGAGCGTCATTTGTCAATAAAACAAAAGAAGACATGTGCATTTATAAAAACTTACGAAAATTACCCTTACCTGCCGCGAACGAGGTATTTTATGTAAACGTTTCGAATACACTGAACCAAGCAATACATCATGGTAGAATAATTGTAGCGACAAATGTTGTGATTTATTAGATTTCTATTACACATTCAATCACATTCGCAAAATATCTTTATTCTTTTGCAATCACCTCTCCTTGACAATTACTGTTTTCTTTATTAACAGTTATCTTCGATGGTTTCGATACTTCGTTAAAAACCAGGAGCAGAGGTAGACCTCCCATGACCATGCATGTGCCCATACATAGAAAACATACGGAGTAACTTCCGGTTACATCGCGCAGATAACCTTGAGTGTAACATAGAAACGTTAACAGTTAATGATATTGATTACTTTTTATTTAAGTAAACTAATACTTCTGCGACTACCATGCAGACTCAAATATCTTTAGACTCATTAATTCAATTAATATTTATCTCAAATGCTGTTAAAATTCAAATAATTTTATACCTGCTAAAGGTGGGATAGAAATTGCTCCGACGCTCTGGAACATTCTTACAAGACCATAAGTAGAAGAAATTTTATCAGTTCCGTATTGGTCTGCGAGAAGGACGGGAACCAAAAGAAACCAACAGCCCAAACATAATCCATACATGCCTACAGAACATGCCAGTACGTAGAAAGAATGGGCCATTGGAATTACCAGTACTGCCACACCAGCACCCATAACACTGTTCTCAAGAAAGACTTTTATGAAATAAAAAGGTCAAAGATATAAAAATACTAAGCGGATATTTACATGCTTTGCAGAAATATTTCTTTAACGTACCTTCCAATGTATCCTTTCCGCCGATCAAAAAGCTTCAAATCCGAAAGCCAACCGAGCCCTAATCTTCCGCATAAATCGAACGCGGCGGAAATAGCCACCAGGTACCCAGCTTCCGATTTCGTGTAACCAGCAGCGTGTACGTATGCCGGAAGATAATAGAGCATGTATGGACTTCCGGTGGACATGAGACTAACGGAAAAGCACATCATGATGAATTGTGGATTTTTCAATAGAGACAGATCGATGTACTGCGCTATCCTTTGCATCACTGTTTTCTTTTCTTCCGGCAGTTGTAGCTCGTTCTGAGGAACTGGACACATCGCCGTGACCGACGATCTCAGAGATTTCAACGATGATCTAGCCTTGTACACGCACGTGGAATCAGTCGACAGATCTTCAACACTGTGCAATATACTCGAACTTCGTATCTTCGAGATTGGTTTCATCTGGAGACCCTCGCCCATCACATCTTTCTCCTCGTCGCTGTCTGTCAATTCGACCGCCACCACGTTGTTCTGATGAAACAATTCGTTCAACAGATTATGCTTCGTAGTCGAGTCATTGGCGAAGAGTAAGTCTAACTTTTGCTGTTTCGCCGTTTCTAATTCCTTTGGCGTACTCTCGACCTTTTCTTTCTTTCCCGGCATCTCCGTCTCTTCCGGTGCATAGTTGTTCTCCAATGGCCGGTACAGTGTTGCGCTGACGCACACGTGAAGCATGCAACCACCGAGCAGAAGTATGGTACCGTGAAAACCAAAATTATCCACTAGAAGCTTGATCAGAAGCGGAAACACGAAACTGCCAGCTGCTGTACCGGATACGCATATTCCATTTGCTAACGCACGATGTTTGTCGAAGTATTGAGAGACGAGAATGATACCTGGTGTTGTCGACAGACCACTCCCAATGCCTAGAATAAATATTATAAAAATATGTAAAAATATTTAAGCATTTATAATCGGATTAATTTTATTATCGAATTGTTCATTCGTCGTCATATTCTTTCTTTTAAGCGTACATATATATGTAGTGTCTGCATTTTCTTACGTAACCAAATGATGGATCTTGCTAGGTTACATATACACATATGCATATGTATATGTACACATATATGTATACTGAAACGAATATACCGTCGAAAAATTTTATAAAATTAATTGTCTACGAACCTGTAAGAACTCCAAATGTAAAAAAGAGATGTATCAAGCTCGTTGCGAAATAACTTATTGTTAATCCCAAAGCACAGAACAATCCACCAACGAAAACGACTGCCCGACAACTGTATTTCTGACATAGCATACTCGTCACTGGAGCTGCATTTAAATTATTCACACATTAATCTTTAAAATGTTATAGTTTTTTCATATTTCATATGTGTGTTAAAATTATGATGACTCAAAGTAATTCGATGCTATATTAAAATTTTTAAGAACAACATTTAGTAAACGTAATAATTCTTTCTTAAGCTTCCAAGTAATTTTTAAATCGTACCATTTTTAAAATACATGTACGATATTATTATTATTATTATTATTATTATACACAAAAAAGTTAGTTCAATCAGTGATTTCCATGAAAACACTTCAGCAACTACTCACCAAGGGCGAGACAGAGACAAGATAAAATAGCAGGTATCCAAGAGGCGACTGAGGCTGAAGAATCTTTGAATGTTTCCATCACCTCAACATAAAGTACCCCGTAAGACTTCATCAGTCCAGTCACCCAGAATTGAACGAAAAATGCTCCGCATACGATCACCCAGCCATAACCACCGTCCAGTGGAACGTACTTGATGTTTCTCGATTTCTTCGTTTCGCATTTCTTAGGTTTCTTCTTCTTAGTAATTATAGAAGTTTTCGTCGATCGGAGTTCACGAGATTTGGCAATCAACGGTCTGGCTGTAAGGCTCGATATGGTTAGAAGATTGTCGTTATCTTCGTCTTCGATTGTGTCTGGACTTTGAAGATGCGGCGGCACGATCGGTGTCGACGTTGCTGTCGCTTGAACGGCCAATGAAGCTGGTCTTTTCGGCGAAGGTATACCTGTGCTTAGATCGAAAACAGGCGCTGAATGTATCGACAAAAGAGAGCCTAGTTGGTTCTGTTGATTCATATTCTCGTCGATGACAGTGGTACCGACCATCTCCTGCGACGCTGTCGCACAGGCGACAGCGTCACGCTCAACCGAATCCTGCAGGCTCCATTCTCGTGGTAACGACATATTTCTGTGGCTTCGTTCACGCGAGGTGGACCGTAATACATTGGAGTTACGTTGCTTTTCCCCTTCGTCCTTTGGTTCAGCTGGCAAACTGTCTTTTTTTCACCTGCTTTACCTCCTCCAATTTCCTTTTATCTCTTATATGAAAAATGGAACGCTCTAGATCTCTATCTATACATTTGTCTCTAGGTTTCCAAGATCGTTTTCTATAGTTTTCTCTGTCTGTTTTACTAGGTATCAATCTTCGTTTTCTCTACTTTCTTCTTATCCTTTGTTCCTTAAACCTTTCAAATCTTCCTGTTTTCGAAGGTACACCTTATCAGAATCGGTCCACCCCGACTTGACTTCCTCGTTACTTATCCACCGTCGATCTCCTTCTCACCATTTACACGTTCTCCAAGGTTCTCCTGACTCGGTCTAAGGGTGCTTGGTAAATAACCAAAGCGAAAAGGGTGCGCACGCAGAGGAGGTCGCCACCAAGTGGAAACTTACGGGATCGATATACAGCCGCGACTGACGCACTGGCATCTCGCGGTGTAGTTACCACCACGTGGCTTGGAAACAATGTAGGGACCTAATCGGTTTATTGTCCTGCCGATCGACCCACTTTTCCATTCGCTCTTCACGCTCTCCTCCACCAGCTTCTACGACCGCTTCCACTCCGTAATCCCTGCTCCTGGACGATCTTCGATCGGTTTAGATCGCGTGTTCTGTTTTCTTTTCTTGCTTCAATTATTTCAACATCTTTAGAAACGATGGAGGTCGTCAGAATTAATCGTTGGGGAGAAACAGATCCCAAGGAGACGTCACGAGTTGTTACGACCACTGAGAAATCCTGATCTTCTTGGCAATACTTGTTTAATTTTATATTGACGAACCTGAATGGTTTGGAATCAGAAATAAATCATTCTTAGTATTTATGTTTGTCATACGGTCGAATTCTATTTATTTAAATTTATCGGATAATAAATAAAAGGTTTTGATCAGATCTCCTACTTTATACCAAAAGGAATAAAAAATTTTAACTAATATTGGGTGTAAAATATGACAAGAAAAATAATGTAAAAATTGTTTTGTAGTTATGTAATATTAATTACAATTATTTAAAATATCTTTAAAATATTTGGAAAATATAATAATAGATATATTTAGCCAGAAACTTTTGCATACCACTTATGATAAGAATTGATCAATCCTGCTAACTATCATTTCTCACTCAGATAAATGGACGTCACGGTTCAGATAAATGAATTCGATCAGTAGGAATTTATTTAGTTTCATTACCTAAAATTCGATAAGCAGAATGCTATTCGCAAATTAGATGCAAATTTATTCAAATGGTTCTGAGAATAGAAAAGAAATAAGGAGATTAAAACAAGCAGGGAAAGATAGATTATTGGAACGATCGAAAAAAAATTGTAAGGTCACCTGGAAAATAGGAAAACATCCTAATATTGCAATAGTGGGGACGAAGTCTGTGCGCAGCATCCGAACGGATCAATGAATCTCTGACTTCTGTCTCTCAGATCCACCTTCGCGCTCGACGTTGACACTGGATCCATTCATCGTGCACTCAGATAAGGGCGTGAACGATTTTTAAATGAATCGCAAATTTATACGTCCCTGAATATTACGTGAAAATTCAACGGCTATAGACGGTATATCCGGTACGTTTCATTTTTGATGATAAACTGCTCCAGAAGAAATAATAATATGTAGTTAAAGTTTATGTTCTTATGTTTTTTATGTTCTTCTCTCCTCTGTATGTAATATTAAATTCATGTTAATGTAATTCATTCTAGATTTTGTATTACATATATAATTATTGAAAATAGATACAATTTTTATATAATTTATTATGTATCACCTTTGTGTACCATCCATTTTGAAATCCAGACTTCTTTCTAGATCGAATTTTCTAATAATGAAATACGAAGGTGTCGTATTGTTCATTTCCTTAATTGTTCTGAATGACGAGGTCTACAATGGACTCGTCGCGAGCCAATTCAACAATCCCACTTTCTTTATGATCGGCGGCGTTTTTTCTAATAATGAGAGCAAAGAATATTTCAAACGAACGTTGAACGTAAGTAGCATTCAATGAAAATCGTTTTAAAATTAAATATTTTCATTTGAAACAAAGTCATCATATTGTCTGAAATCTAATTCGTTTTATATTAAGAATTTTCTTAAAATCTAGTTTAGTTTAATTCAATTGCATTAATCTTTTAATAAAATTCCACCTTTGTGAGGTGAAGAAGTTAAGTTCTAATATAAGTTGGAATTCAGTTGTTTTATCTAACGGAACAGACAATTAGTCACAGGATAGTTATATATGTTATTTGTCATATTTTTCAAATGAAAACACTTAGTCATCATTAATTTTGCACTTGGCTTGGTTTTTCAGAATTTGAACTTCAACTCACAATATGTCAATAAGGGAGTGACTTATAAGCACACCGTAATTGAAATGGACTCCAATCCAATTAAGACCGCTTTGAGCGTGTGCAACTCTTTGATAGCAGAACAAGTGTATGCGGTGGTAGTCTCTCATCCCCTTACGGGAGACTTGTCACCAGCTGCTGTGTCTTACACAAGTGGATTTTATCATATACCAGTTATAGGTATATCTTCAAGAGATTCCGCGTTCTCCGACAAAGTGAGTCAATTAACAAATTTAATGAAAATCTCTGGCTAGGTAATAGACTACGTAATATTTATAACTTTGTATTGTAAAAATAGACTTTGTGCTAGAATTGCTTATTAGCGTGAAGTATGAATATTGAAAATCCAATCAGCAGTAAATATATTAAATTGTAGTTCGTTGGAAGATTTGTACAAATAAGATTATCTGTAATACTTATTACGTCAATGTCATATTATCCGAATTACGTGTTATATTAAATATTTGTATAGTACATGCGACATACTGTATTCTTTCAGAATATTCATGTTTCTTTTCTAAGAACGGTCCCACCGTATTCTCATCAAGCAGACGTATGGGTTGAGCTACTGAAACACTTCAACTATATGAAAGTGATCTTCATCCATAGTTCAGATACAGATGGTCGAGCGTTGCTTGGAAGATTTCAAACGACTTCTCAGAATTTGGAAGATGATGTTGAAATTAAAGTTCAGGTATATCCAATGAAATGTTCTGATCTTGTTAAAAGAAAAACGTGTCGGAGTAATTTATTTATAAGTTTTTAATGATGGATTTAAAACAGGTAGAATCTGTGATCGAATTCGAACCTGGTTTAGATAGTTTCACGCAACAATTGATGGACATGAAGACTGCGCAAGCCAGAGTTTGTCTTTTGTATGCCTCGTGAGTATTAATTATTTTATTATTATTTTTTATTTGTAACAAAAAACCTATATACGTTAAATAATTGTAATGAATAAATCGCTAAAAAGCTACCACTAAAGTTTCATTATCCTATGGACAAATGTTGAATGAAAATTTGTTTTCTTCGATAGAAAAACGGATGCGAGCGTGATCTTCCAAGACGCAGCAGCGTTAAATATGACCGCTGCAGGATATGTCTGGATTGTGACGGAGCAAGCTTTAGATGCACCGAACGCACCGGAAGGTCTTCTCGGCTTGAAATTAATTAACGCAGAGAAAGAGAAGGCTCACATCGAAGATAGCCTGTCAGTTCCTTTCTAATCATGTATAGACATCCACGCATGTATATTGCGTCTGTAGTTTCGTATCTTACTACTGAAAAAAAGACCTAGAAATGAAAATAAGAACAGGGAAGGACACACGATACCTACGCATGAGAAGACTTACAATTAGAACAAACGAATGGACGTCTTTACAATACTCACAAGAAAAAGAAAAGAGAACAAACAAATCTTTCTCACCATTTCTTTATTCAAACTTTCTCTGATGTAGAACTGTACGATTGCATGCAATGCACAGGGAACACGCATCTTGATTTCACGCCAATGTACAATTGATTTCAGATCACTGGATCACATACTCTCTTAGCACACCCTCCAATCTGTCCAACGGATATTCTGTATTGTTCAGCGAAACACTGAACATGCTTTGAACGTTTAGGATATGTGTGTACGAGTAACGTTGCTCTGTTTCTCTTTATGTGAAACAACCTACTAACCATTTCAGATAAATATAATCAGTAGTTAACGAAGTAACAAATGATTTTGATGAAAATGGTAGTCTCGAGTATTCGCGAGATCGATTACAATTTGAAGATTGCTCGATTAATACCTCAAATTTTATTTTGAATTTTCCAATCATTATGACGTGTAACAGATTGCAATTTTATAGTCTAATAGGATACATATTTCAGGATAGTGCTTGTATCCGCTTTACGGGAGATGAACAAGACGAAAGTGATTACTGAGGCGCCAAAGGATTGCGGCGATTCTGGCACCATATGGGAAACCGGCAAGAGTCTTTTCGAGTACTATTTACTCCTCACACATTCTTACTCGTGTAAATTAGATAGCATTTTGTCATTCATTTTGCTTTTTAGATTTATCCGCAAAGAGGTGCTATCAGATGGTACTACTGGCAAAGTAGCATTCGATGACAATGGAGACCGCATTTATGCTGAATATGACATCATTAACATCCAGGAGAATGGTGAAAGGATCTCTGTTGGACAGTATTTTTATCCAGCTGTAAGTGAGAGAGCGAAATTATGCGTTAAAAAATATTAAAACTGCGTTATTCTTTAATTAAAAAAATTTTTAGAGACTTATTACTATTCCTCTTGTATTGAAATTCATATCATGTCGTAGAATGGTACCAAGATGACATTAAGCGTCAACGAATCGAGCATAATATGGCCCGGCCGACTGCAAACTAAACCCGAAGGTTTTATGATCCCTACACACTTAAAAGTGCTTACTATCGAAGAAAAACCATTTGTCTACGTTCGCGAGGTCGCATTCGGCGAATTATGTCTTCCAGAAGAGATTCCATGTCCCCATTTTAATGTTACCGAACATGAAAGTAAGAATTTACTAAATGTCACATAATATACATGTATACGTACACGTTGTTTACAGTAAAATCTTTAAATATTTACAGCTACGAAAACATATTGTTGCAAGGGATACTGTATGGATTTGTTAAAGGAATTGTCAAAGACCATTAATTTCACCTATAGTTTGGCCTTGTCTCCTGACGGACAATTTGGCAGCTATGTGATCAAGGACACTTCAGGTACGACAAGTAGAACAGTTGTAGATGTAAGATCTCGTTTCGATGAGAACACATGCGAGCACGAAATAGATATTTATATTTAATTGATGAATCCATCTCTCTTCAGTAGGAGGAAAGAAAGAGTGGACAGGACTTATCGGAGAACTGGTGAATGAAAGAGCAGATATGATCGTTGCTCCTTTGACGATTAATCCGGAACGTGCCGAGTTCATCGAGTTCAGTAAGCCATTTAAGTATCAGGGTATCACCATTCTTGAAAAAAAAGTACGATTTATTTACTTATTAATAGTTAAATAATTATATTGTAGAATAATTAAAAATTATAATTATATTATGATAATATTTAATCACAGTTGACATAGCTAATAATTAGTAAAAATTGGAATTATTGACCAAGGTATAAAATTGTAAAAAGAGAATTCTTGTGTTTAGCCATCAAGATCATCAACGTTAGTGTCGTTTTTGCAACCATTCAGCAACACCCTATGGATACTGGTGATGGTGTCGGTGCACGTAGTGGCTCTAGTTTTGTACCTCCTCGACCGGTTCTCGCCTTTCGGGAGGTTCAAGCTAGCAAACACTGACGGTACCGAAGAGGACGCGTTGAATCTGTCCAGCGCCGTTTGGTTCGCTTGGGGAGTTCTTCTCAACAGTGGAATCGGAGAAGGTTTAACATTTTTCCATAAAATAATAAAGAAGATACTTAATTCAAACAATGCAAAAATTAAATTTTATAAAAATTCAGAAAATTTCATAAAACTTCAGAAAATATATAGACATTAACGATTATGAACATTGAACTTTAAAATATTTATAGCAATCTCCATATAACATTCTTTTATCAACTAAAGTGTAATTAAATCGATCGCTCATGAACGGAAATGAAGCTATGTATAAAAAAGTTCCACTTCAATAAATGAGGATTTTATCGAGTTTTATAAATATTATGTGTAACAAAACTATTTTAACAGGTACTCCACGGAGTTTTTCTGCTCGAGTTTTGGGCATGGTGTGGGCAGGATTTGCAATGATTATCGTTGCCTCTTATACTGCCAATTTGGCTGCTTTCCTCGTGTTGGAACGGCCGAAAACTAAATTAACTGGTATCAACGATGCTCGAGTAAGAATAAAATTAACAAATTATAATAGTAATTATATTAGTTTTTGTATCTTTACCAACATCTTAAAATTTCTATATTATTATAGACATTATAATTATTGATTATATTGTTTTTTACACTTCTTCATCACGTTTGTATCTCTTTAGGCATTTTTTTTTTTTATTATTTCTTAATATTAAAGATTAGAAAATGTATAATCTGTGATAATAACAGCGATCCATAACGATTATAATTAAATATAATGTTTTACAACATTTATAATTTTATGTTTCTCATTGTATTACCTTTTGGAACAATATATACAAACGTATATGTGCATATGTATATATCAATCACCTCTATTGTTATCTTTGCTACAACATCCATATCGATTTTAGTTAAGATAACAAAACTATCACATTATCTAAGAAACATCACTTACAGCTTAGAAACACCATGGAGAACCTTACGTGCGCCACAGTGAAAGGTTCCGCTGTGGACATGTATTTCCGTCGACAAGTTGAATTATCCAATATGTATCGTACAATGGAAGCAAATAATTACGACACTGCCGAAGAAGCCATCAGAGATATAAAAATTGGGTAAGAACACATAGAAAAATAAAATTTTGATTACCATAAAAATTTAAAATTTGATTACCATAAAAGTTTAAAATTTACAAATCACCGATTCGAGGAATAATATTATATTTGCAGCAAACTTATGGCTTTTATCTGGGATAGTTCTCGACTAGAATTCGAGGCTGCTCAGGATTGCGAATTGGTAACTGCTGGAGAATTATTTGGCCGTTCCGGTTATGGAATTGGTTTGCAAAAAGGTTCCTTATGGGCAGACGCTGTGACTCTTGCTATCTTGGATTTCCATGAAAGTAAGAATCAGTGAAAATTATTATATACCTAAAAATGTAAAATAATTGGAACTTAACAATGAAAATAATAATGATAATGTTATATAATATTGATATTTACTGCATTGTTAGGTGGCTTTATGGAAAGCCTCGACAATCATTGGATCCTTCGAAGTAACGTGCAACAATGCGAACAACTTGAAAAAGCTCCGAATACTTTGGGCTTGAAAAATATGGCTGGAGTGTTTATAGTGGTCGGTGTTGGAATCATAGGTGGTATTGGTCTTATCATCATTGAAGTAGCGTACAAGAAGCATCAGATTCGCAAGCAAAAGAAGATGGAACTAGCGAGACACGCAGCTGACAAATGGAGAGGTGCAATTGAGGTAAAAGATGAACCTGATCATAAATCATTGATTGGAATCGAATTTTTCCCGTCCGATGTTTTTTGTTGCTCTTTCTTCAGAATTCTGTGTTTGTTAGTAAATTTCAAGCAGCCAGGACAAAGTAGGAGAGCAACGCAGGAATTCTAACAGACTTCAGTAACGATACCTAAAAGAACATGATCGTCAAATGAACACGAACGTTCTAGATTAAAGCACACACAAATGTTCATACGCTTTGCAAGCTTAAGGCAGTAAGATTCGATTTTGCATTTTTTATAAGGATAGTCTAAAATACGACAGGAAAGGTATTTCGTTGCATTTTACACTAAAATTGCTGCTTTTATACCGCATCAAATATTTATACAGTTAGCTTCGTTCTATCGGTAATAATACGCTTCAAACACCATTTATCCCTTTCCTGCAAAAAAAAAAAAATATATATATAAGAAAAATGAACTTCTAGTTCTTACAGTGCTGTCGCATTAGATATGTATAACATTACTAGACTGCGAATATTTACACACATTCATAAGCGCAACTAAGGAAATGAAATTTAAGCAAAAATTTCCAATTCACCACATCTAACTTTTATGTCTTTGAATTTCCCATAAACGCATCAAAATCCGCAATCTAATCATTATAGCTAATTTTAAATATGATTCGTATATAAGTAGTGCCTCGCTAACTGGCTATGAGATCTCATTTCGAGTATAAAAAGATAATATATTCTAGTGAAGTCACTAATTTTTCTCCGCTATCAATAATTATCTAACATTCGTTCATTTTATATAACGTGGCATTAAAAACTTCTTCTGTTAACAACTTAATTCTAAGAATAGTTAAAACTAACGATGGCCAGCTAACGAGATACCACAAAGTACTGCAATATAAATCCAATAGAATTAGCCAAAGTAACAAGATGAATGCAATTTTGCTTCAAGACATCCATTACGCTTGTCTAATTTTCATCTTTTCGATTTTTTAAAATGCAGAAACGAAAGACTCTACGAGCTTCGATAGCCGCTCAACGAAGAATTCAAAGTAACGGCCTTAACGATCCTACAACCGTGAGTTTAGCGGTCGATACAGTAGCTAGATCAAACGTGGCACCGCGAAGTCCTGGTCGAGCATGGCCAGGAGACAGTGACATCCGTCAACGACCCATTCCACGTTCAGATGATATTAGGTTGTCGCCCGCCGCATACACTGCAAACGTTTCACATCTCATAGTATGAAGTAACTTGTTCTTATCGATTACCTGTACATCGTAAAATATCACACTGTTACATTAGATATGACACATGTAACTGTGTATGTGAATATGATATGTAACTGTGTTGAAAATAATAAGTTTGTTTTGTACAATAAAGACCATTACTTTAAAGATCGTTTTTACAGTATCCATTCTCCACTAACTCCAGCCAACTTAATTCTTAATTTAAAAACCAACGTTGATACATGTTAATACAACATTTCATTTGCGATCCTTTTTAGTTAATTTATATCATCGAATTTTGTGCTTTATCAATGTAATCAAAAGCAATTTCAAAGAATTAACGAATCAAATGTTTTTTCTTCTTTTATCTTTTATGATTTAATAAAATTTAAAAACTGAAATACGAAAACAGCTTCTTCCAAATTGTAGAACTCTCTCTTTGTATCTCCAATTAATTTTAATCTGCACTTTTGCTTTAATAAAACAATAAGTTGCTTTATTTTTATCTTTTAAATATTTCATTGCCTCGCGTCTTAACGGGTTAATTATACTTTGATTGACGTCATATTTGTTACAAAAAAATTATCATGTACGCTACAATATCTTTCTTGCAATTGGACGAAGTCATTGTTCTTAAACGGTGACTGAAATTGAATAGTTTTGAATCATTGCCGATCCAGAAGTGAAAATATTTAAAATAGTTCCAGATTATCTTTATCCTTTCGGCTGCAATCAGCGCATTCTTTTTTACTTTTCCTGAAAAAAAATGTAAAATGAAATACAAAATCATCAATTTAACGTCTTAATGTTCGTAGATTTTATTTATTTTAGCTTTAGAACATAAAAGAATTTCAAAATTGTAAATGCTTTTGTTATAACTGAAGAATATGAAAGTCCCAACGTACTCTATAACTTAAATTTAACTAATCAGATACATTTGTACATATTCTTCTTTATTTTTGATACTTTATTCCAGCTTTTTAATTACTGAGTTGATCGTAATTTTTTTCTTAGTTCCTAACATTAAACATCAAAAATTCGTTAATAAAATTTCAGTCAGCTGACGCTCAACTCATATCTGAAACATACAATATTTAATTGTTATAATATTCAATAATAATATTTAATGTTCAAAGACGACATCAGATTATGTTAGACTCTAGTTTTAGGCCTGAATGAATTTATTTAAACATTTCTGAATAAAAACATACTTTCGTCGTGTGTGAAAGATTATCGGTTCTGAAAGGAACAACCGAATATTTTCGAATATTCGAAACGTAATGTTATCCGTTAATAACGTTTATGTAATAGACATCTCATTCGGTTTTGTAGGTTTCCTATCTACGTCCATTTTTTCGTGACTATAATCACAGGCGGAACACATGAGAACAAATTGTGTCAAGTTTCTCACCGCTGTCATTTGACGAACTTTCGTTGTCCACTGTGTCGGATTTGTGTTCTCCAGGTGGTCTCGAGGCGATTTTTTAATTAATTGCACTGTCGAAAAAGGCATGGCGGATACGACAGTGGACGCTACACGTCGTCTAAATGTCAAGAAACAAACGCTAGACGACGCTTATGCCGCACCAGCAAATTTTCTCGAAATTGACGTGATTAATCCAATCACGCACGGCGTCGGCAAGAAACGATACACCGATTACGAAGTTCGCATGAGGGTGAGTGACAAGACTCCTTTTTTTATTTTATACAGTTCCATTTTTTGTCCGTCAGTGAACCAGACCAAATCAAGTGTTTTTCCATTCTAAACATCACTTTTTTTCTTTTACAGTTTCGACACATAAGATAGCGTATTTTTATTTGAATATGCAAACTTCTAGTAGGTCTCTATTCGATTGATTTCTATTCGCTCCTAATTTAATGAATTAAACAGGCTTTTCCTGCAATTCATGATACTCTCTATGAGGGAAACTCACAATGTTGCAAAATCTTGTTTAACTATTTATGAAGATTTGTCATAATATTATTCAAATTTTTCATATATTTCGTTCGCGTTAGTTTCGTCTTCATGAAAATAACGATGGTATTATTGGAAGTATTAATTTAATTATGGACATTAACCAAATCTATCGTGGGCTGTGTCTGTTATCTTACTGTTAATGATAAAATTGAGCAGATACAAAAATATGTATGCTGTTTCCGAAGTCAGTTGGAAGCCTTAAATTAATATCATGTATGAGTTATATTTCAAAATTTAAAAGATAATAATATATATGAGCAAATTTTTTCTAAAATTTGTATTGAATTTATTCTTGGAACATTGTTATTCTCTTCTTGTTTTTTAAAATATAATTAAATACAAATGTTATATTACATTCTTTTTTTTTTATTATACTATAAATACTAATAATAAATAAATCACGAAAAAAATTTTTCATTTCAGACAAATTTACCAGTTTTTAAAGTGAAAGATTCTACAGTGAGGAGAAGATATAGTGATTTTGAATGGTTGAGGACTGAATTAGAAAGAGATAGCAAGGTCAGCTGATAAAGTATATGTAAAACAAATAAAAATAAAAGTTAAATTCTGTTAAACGAATGATATCTCATAATAGTGTCAGAAAAACTATTTTTTGTTTTTTTATTAAAAGAATTATACTAGTAAATAAGAAACGCTTGTTATAAATTTATAGATAGTAGTGCCTCCATTGCCAGGAAAGGCTTGGAAACGTCAAATGCCTTTTCGAGGAGATGATGGTATTTTTGAAGAAGATTTTATTGAAGATCGGAGGAAAGGTCTAGAAGCATTTGTTAATAAGTAAGTATACATTGAGTTAAATATACATTCCATTCATGTTTGGCACATAAAAATATTAGTTGAATTAAAGCAAAAATCTTATATGATATTTCAGAATAGCAGGACATCCATTAGCACAGAATGAAAGATGTTTACATATGTTTTTGCAAGAACCTGTAATAGACAAGAACTACGTACCTGGAAAAATACGTAATACATAAGTTACAATAAGATTTATTGCAAGTACATATATTTTCCTCCCTCCCCACCTTCAATGTATAAAGTTATATTTGAAAAGTTATTTTAAATCTTTAAATTAAATTTACTAAAATCCTTCTGTAATTAATGCAATATTTAATCGAGCTTTTCACACTGTGATGTTGAATTAGAATTTGTTTCTTGGAGATTGTTATGTTTCGAACACATAATAAAATATTTGGAAGGGTCTTATTATTATCATTATCAGTCATAGAAAATAATTAATAAAGATTTTTTCTTTTTATTATTTTTCTACTCTTTTAATAATGTTATAATTATGTTGATTTCGATCAAAAACTTATAAATTGACATTTATTATTTTCAAAAGTCGCAATATAATATTGTATACAATAGTTCAATTAATATATAAATATGCGAAATTTATGGATTTTAAAATATGGCTTAAAAAATAAAATATTAAGATGAGAACTATTTATTTACAAGTTGTTCAATAGAAAATGTAATAAAAATTTGACTTTTTTTAATAATAGCTTTATCAATTTTTTGTATATGAACAGTAGTCAATGTAGTAAAATAAATTTAATACTTTACTACATTGTTTTCTATTGAATAACTCGTAAATAGCAATAAGTTTATTTGTAAACAGTGCTATTGCAAATAAGTGGATAAGATAAATTGATTTTAAAACAGAGGTAAACCTCTTAAATATTGTTTATAATTTGATATTTTTTGCATAAGAAATACTGTTAAAAATCTAAAATTTACTAAACTTAAATCTTTGTTTATTAATGATAAAATATATATATAACTAAAGTGTTTTGAATCTCCTTGTTATACTCCTTAATTTTATTGTGAGAATAGGATGCAGGAATAATGTTACTTCTATATTGAATATAAAAGTAAAATTAATAATTTGTACATTGTGTTTTTATATTTTCTAAACTTACATTAGAAGCAACATATTTTTAATGTTTATAATTATCAAAGGGACTATGTACAGGGTATAAATTAAACTATTTTACAATGTTTCATTTAAATTATAGTTTGTATTACAATGATGCTTTTATTAAATATATTTTCTTCTTAATATAAATTAAATATATTTACGTATATATACAAATATACACGTAATAATACATACGAAAAATTGTATGTTAATATAAATAAGAAGAAACGAAAATTAAGACTGTGACTTAAATATCATTTTTAAAGTTCTAATGTTTAAATAGGAAAATTTTAATATAATTTATTTTTATCAAAACGTATATAAAACTTTTAATAAAAAGAAGTAGCATTGTAAATTCAAAATTCAATATTACAAACTCGCAAAATTATTATTTTTTTCTATTTATACTTCATTCATTTTAGATATGTCTATATAGTCGATATTTAACATACATAAATGCTATTGTATTTATTTTCGTTATAATAAAATATGTAATTCCACTCTTTGTTTAATCTCAAGCTTGGAACCTTTGAAATTTAAACAAATGTAATATTGATAATTTATATTATATGAAACATTTTGTGACACTTTCTATATATAACAAATCCAATTATGTAACATGTGTTTATAAATACACATCCTGTTTAGTTCTAATGAATTTTTTATTTTTGAAATATGTTTCTATATACTTGCTTACACAGTCTTGTTCTGGAAAATAGAAATACATGCTGAATATAAGAATACATTTATCAAATACATTTTAATAATATATTTTGTTAGATACTAACCAGAAAATGTATTCTCAATAATAAGCATATCAGCTATATGCTTTGCAACCACTTTAAAAAGCTGTCTATTCTTAATCCTTCGTTTTTTGTAAAATGGCATTAAGTGTTTTACAATCCATGGTGCTATTCTTTCCTTACATGCTGTTAGATGTTCTTCTATACAAATTGGTGAATCTGGCATCATTTCCTCATCAGTTTCTCCAAATAATTCAATAAATTTTTTTTTAACTCTTCCATGTTTTCTATAATTTTTTAAAGATAATTCTGTCATCTTTGCCTTTAGTTTTGATACTTGATATACACGTTCAACAAACCAAATACTGTTTATTCTTCGTTTTTGCTTATTTTCCAGTGTTTCATTTTCTACTGATAATTTATTACTTTCTCTGTTTTTCATTTCTTTATAATAACTAAAACTATACTTCCTCGTATTTGATGTCTTCATATTAGTGTTTTTACCAGAATTGATCTTCATGTCATTATTTTCACATGTCTTAATAGAACCATTAGAATTGTATGGAAGAAGAGCATTAATTTCTTTATCCATATTAGCTTTAGTAACACCTGAATGTTTTTCGATTAATGTCGTAAGATCGCTACTATCATCACTATCGCAAAACATATTTTCCATGTGTTGCAAAAGAGAATCCTGTGAATTCTCATCATCCATCTGAATATTGAATTGATTTGCAACCTGAGTATTAGAATTATCTTGTATGTAATTAAAAATATTGCTATGTTCTTTTTCTATTGTTTCTTCACTATTTATTATCATTTTATAGCATGTCTCTTCATCTGATTCATTATTAATTTTATCATGTTCTATATCATTAAAACTAGTAGAATTGATAGTGGGTGAAGCTGTATTATTACAGACAGTTAATTGAGAGGATATATTATCTATACAATCTTCAGTTTTCACATTTACATCCTCTTTTTTAGATCTTGATGTTTCTTCTACAGAGGGCAACTCTTTGGAGTTAGATGTGATACAAATACTTTGAATATTGTCTGCTTTTTGTAACTCCGCCCATGAATTAATTGTTTGAACTCCAATATCTACCTTAGATGGTGGGGTTTCTAAAAATATCACTAATTTTTTATAGACCTTCTTCTCTGATGTATGTGATTTTACATCTGAAATCTATAAACATCTTAATTTCAACTATTAATCAATCTATTAGATTAAACTATATTTAATAATTAGAATTACCAATTTCAATATATTTTGCCTGTATAAAGTGGCTTCTAAAGATGATCGTACTGCAAGCAATTCCATCTGATTTGCACACATTTTCAATTGGTTACTCGGAATCTCTTCATCCTTCTCTTTATAACAAAGAATATAATTGGTGAGTAAACATTTATGAAGATATGAAAAATATACAGCACGAACCTATAATATAAATGTAATACAATTATTAAATTGAAACAAAATTAACTTGTTAACTATTGAATGCAATTACAAATATAGATTGCTATTTAATTAATTATAAAATGATTATTAAATTCAAATATTTATAAATGACTCGATATATTTAAATTTTAATTGGATTATTGGATTTTATAGAGGAAACATGCCGTAGTAGACAGCCGAAGAAACTCATCATTTGGATCGGTGGGAAAATGAAACTTATTCGCTGAAAGTGAGGGTAGCGATATCGACAGGAGATGGTTAATATCCTCAAGACTAGTATTATCATCATCAGTATCCTCAAACTCTCCTTGTTCTTGTTTCAACATGAATGGTAAAGATGTGTCCATTTGATCCATCGTTGTCATTTTGTTTAACAATCCTTCATCAAAATCTTATACAAAACAATTTCGAACTTCTCATTGACAAACACGGAAAATATTCACCGGACAATAACAGTGGACGTTTGACATTTTTATAAATTAAACATTCATTATTTCCTAATGTAAATATAAATAGACATTAGACTTTATATCAATAAAGTAATTAAATATCTTTCTTGTTATATCAAACGAAAATAACAATACATTTACTTATACTACTTATATACACATTTGATTCGATACAATACTAATTGCTAGCACCTAACTTCACACGTATTAGAATTCAAAGTTTATTGTACAATAAGATGATTTTTCTATAATTTACGACATTCAATATTGTTAATAAACTTCAGATACTTAATAATTCTATGAACATAAATTTTATAAATATATATTATTTCAGATTATTAATTATTTGAAACTTTATTAAGAATTATCTACCCTCTTTTATGTACCATTGAATTCAAACTGTGCAAAAATTTATATAGTGTTATTTTTAGAAAAATTAAAGATTTTTATATTCGAAATTTTTTAAATTTTCTTAAATACTTTAAGACTTATTAAATAATAAAATTTTTAAATCTTCAAAATTTAAAAATTTATTACGAAGAAGTTACTAATTTATTTTATATTATAATGAATATTATCAAACTTGTTCATTGGTAAATTAAAAAACATACATCTTTTTTTTAATATTATTCTTTTTTATATTTCAAATATATCTTTTAATTTAAAAAAAACTATTAATGGTACAGGAAAATACAAAATGGGAAATATTTTATTTTATGATCCTGAGCTATATTTGTACTCTTCCAATACCATATTTAAGAGACTTAATATACAATAAGCTTGAAATAATGCTGAAATGATTCAATTGTCTCTAGTTTCTGGTTCTTCATCATATGATGCCATAACTTTCTCCATTATCTCCCAAAGTTTATCTCTTGTCAAATCTTTACAGAAAACCTAAAAAAAAATCATAATATTTTCTTATACTTTTAACTAATCCCTGATCTTTATGAATTTTCAAAAATATTCTTAGTCGTTACATTAAACCAAGGTTGCTGGTCACATTCATCCATCAATGGCACCACTACACCATAAATTTGTAACGACAAATTGATACAAGCGATTGCTATTAAGTTTGGTGGATAATCAAGTATAGCTGGAGAATGATGAAAATCTTGTAAAAGTGCCATGCTAGTCTTTGCAACTGGATATTTAGACCATTCCTCCTCTCCAAACCATGCTTGCAGAGATCGTAAATAATGCAACATATACTGAAATAAAATTTTTTCATTTAACGCAATTATTTGTTTTATATTTAATGTAAAATACCTACTTTGTGTGGATGTACAGGAGTTACTTGAAACTTGAGCATACGCATAATTAAGAGTTCTGCTTGGACAATCGCATCTCTCATACTCCAATATTGATCACCTAACTCTAATGGTTGTGATCCTCTGTGTAATGTGCTATAAGACACATTCATTACATCTCTTATCTTCAAATTATCATCTTTTACTTTCCCTGCTAAGTAAAGACAAGTAGCAGCAATTAACTAAAACATATATAAATCATCTGTATAAATTTCAATTATAAATTATATATACGTATATTCGAAATTTTAATTAATATTATAAATGAGTTATTTACACAATTATCGTAACCTCCTGGAACAGCTTCTTTTATAAACCTATGATACAATGTTGCAGCTGTAGCAATAGTCAAAGGATGAGCTTCCAATTTTAAACCTGTAATTTACAAATTATTGTTGCTTTTCAAAAATATATTCTTATTGTAATACAAAACTTGATATAACTACGATTTACCACATTCAAATATAAATCGTGAAATTGTAAAACTGTCGCTGTTTTTTGTATAATCAATTGTGATACTTTTTTGCAAGGTATTCCTCTTCTCTCGTTGCATGGCTAATACATCAATAACATCTTTCATTTTGGAACTAAACAACATATTATTATTAATTAATTTATTGTAAATTATATGCATACATGTAAGATTACAAAAGATATTTAAAAATATTATTAAAATTAAAGAATGAAGTATTTTTAATATACTACATTCTACAAAATTTCAGTTTGTTAACAATAATAAAGTAATATTCATAATCCAGTGTACCCGGCTTCGCAATTTATTTCGCAAATTTTTTCAAATAATTTCCTAAAATTACCTCAAAGTTTCCGTACTAGTAGGTTCCGTTGGATTCATTTTAATGATATTCTGTTTGAATTTGTTATATATATTTTAATCAATAATACAATTTGTTTTAGTAGATTATAATATTTATTTACCGCACACTGCGTGTCAGTGTTACCAATATATTTCTTTGTGTTAAGATACTTAATGCCAACATTAAAATTACTACATCTGAAAAGAATTCTAGAATTACTCATTAACTATAAGTTGAATAATTTAAATTTGAAAACGAACTTTTTAAAAATATTGTATTTAAATATTATAAAAAAAATTTGCATTGTAAATGTATTATTGAATAATGTATTGTTACAGTATTATATATGGCATAAGTAACAATCATTCAATATCAAAAACAATAGAAATATTTTTTATTTTAACAATATTGCATTTACACAATTTGCATACAAAATAGTATTTAATATAATAAAAAATTAATATCCATCTGTGTATTTTTTGATATGGAACTTGGATATGGATTTTTTATATTCGGAATTACTAAAAACATAGTAAAGATTAAAGTCCATTTAATATTGCTGAAATAATTAATAATATATACTTTTAACCTGTGTTGTGTTATACCTTTGTTCATTACAGATATGCCTTTAAAAGGTATAAAAGTATTAGAATTAGCTGGGCTCGCACCAGGTCCTTTTTGTGGAATGATATTAGCTGAATTTGGTGCTTCTGTAATTAAAGTAGATAAGGTATAATAGACTCTTCTTGTTTCATAAGTTCATACATAAATATTCTAACACTATCTGTTTTTATAGTTACATAAGTCTTACAATGATTTTCTAAATCATGGCAAAAGATCAATTGCATTAAATTTAAAAACTGATGAAGGCTCGAATATATTCAAGAAATTGTGCAATCAAAGTGATGTACTTATAGACCCTTATAGATCTGGTTTGTATACTTTCACATATATATTATTTTTATGATGTAATATTAGTATTATGTTATTTAAAATAGGAGTGATGGAAAAACTAAAACTAGGACCAGAAGAACTTATGAGAACAAATAACAGATTAATATTTGCTAGATTAACAGGATTTGGTCTTAATGGGCCTTATGCTAATATGGCTGGACATGATATAAATTTTTTAGCTTTATCTGGTAATTTAAAAATAATATATTTATGTTAGCTTATTTTATTTCAAATACAAAATATTTTCTAAATTACTTTTAACAATATTCAGGTTTATTATCATTATTTGGACGTCACAATCAGAAACCAACACCACCAATTAATTTTGCAGCTGATTTTGCTGGTGGTGGACTAATGTGTGCTTTTGGTATAGTACTAGCATTGTTTGAACGTAACAGAAGTGGAATTGGTCAAATAATTGATGCATCAATGGTAGATGGATCTGCATATATAGGCAGTTGGTTTTTTAGATCTCAGAATGCGTCTGGGTTATGGGGAAATCCCCGTGGTAAAAATATGTGAGAATTTTTTAATTAAATTCAGTCTTTATTTTTTGCATAATTCTATACAAATAAATAATTAAATAATGCTTCGTGCTAGTAGATTGGACTCTGGAACACACTTTTATGATACTTATGAAACAAAAGATGGACAATATATGTGTGTTGGAGCAATTGAATCTGAATTTTATGAGATATTTTTAAAAAAACTTGGAATTGCATTAGATGAAATGCCACAATTTGATAATTTTGAAGAAAGTCGTGAAAAATTAGAAAAGATATTCAAACAAAAAACTCAAGCAGAATGGTGTACCATATTTGATGGTTCAGATGCTTGTGTAACACCTGTTTTAAATTTAAAAGATGCTGCATCACATACACATAATAAAGAAAGAAATACGTTTAAAATTGAAGATAATGGTTTAATAACACCAAATCCCACTCCACGTTTATCTCGTACTCCTGGAATGTCCAAAGGATATCAACAGAATCCTGAACTAGGTGAGCATACTACAGAAATTCTTACTGAATTAGATTTTAAACCTGAAAAAATTGCTAGTTTAATAGCAAATGATATTGTTAATCAAGGAATAAAACGTTCTAAACTCTGAGTATCATTTATTCTTCTTAAAATATTTACATACATTTGTTAAATCACGTTAGATTATATAACTATACAAATATTTTTATACATATTTTATTACTGTTAAAATATTTTGTCGTATAAATTTTATTATTATAAATATTATATGAATATATATTTTTTAAAATACTAAACAATGTGTTTACTAAATACCTAAATTTAAAAAATTTCCAATATTCTAAAAAAAGAAAAAGTGAACAGTTTGTATTAAAAATTACTAATTAATTTATTTACTGGCAACCACAGCTATCAACAATCATATTTTCGTATTTTTTTAACACAATTTTATTATCATTGACAAAATAAAGTACCGATATTGGCGACAATTTTGTAGGTGCGCAGTTTGGGTTTGGTACTTTATTTGATATTTTAGTATGTACCATAGACTGAATAAAAGCATGATTAGTTCCATCACTGATTGGAAAAGAGCACCCTCCACTGCAATAATAAGCATTATATCTAGTTGGAGCTATAATCCAATCTTGCCATTGATGGTCTTCAAAATTTATATACAATGAGTTAATCTTGCATTTATGGCTGGAGTATGCGTATGTCGGAGTATGCTCATTATTTTGATTGTGATGTCGCTTTTTAAATTTGGTACTTCGTTTAGTTAATGTCTCGTGTGTTTCGCTATGATCTACTATGAAAGTTTTAAAAAACATTACTACAAACGGTTGCTTCTCTGGAATTCCAGAAACACCTACAATTCCTATATCTTTTAGTGTCATAATATTTTTATGATCAGCATATACTGTCAAAGACAAGCCTTGATTTTCTTTTGGAAACTTAATCCAATGTTCAAGAGCTTGACTGATATTTAAACTTATCCATCCTTCTTTATTTATCGCAGTTTTGACTGAATTTATGTAATGTTTAATTTGTCTTCCATTTTTTTCTTTAGCTATTCTGTATGCTGTTATGTTATAGGCCTTATTAGATTTTACATTTTTATTCAACTCTTGATATAGTCGCAATTCTGTTGCCATAATACCTTTTATTTCTAATATTTCTGACACATCAAACCAAAGTTTACTATGATTAATTTTAAATGGATTGCCTGGATAAGTGTTCTGGGCATTAAATGTCATGATTAAATCACTCTGACCAATGATATTAATAATATTATTGCTTAGATTATGTTCATCGATGTCTTGATTTGATTCACCATCACTCGTTAATATATTTTTGTAAATACTCAATAGAAATGTGGATGCTGATTTTTTTACTATTAAAGATCTACGAATTCTTGGTTTGTTTGGTAAATCGAGAATATTTAATAATTTATGTTCTATATCTTCTTTTTGTATATTGCTGTCAAGTTTAACTATATTCGTCCGATTGAATCCATCGTCTATATAAAAGCCACTAAGTATTTCACAGTTTGTAGGAAATATTATCAGAACAAATATAATTTCTATAATGTATATTTTATGCATTTTGTTTAAATATCTTAATATTCTATCTAATAAGTAATTAACGTTGCATATTTTTATATTCTACTAAAGTACTTGTAATTGGAAAGGCAGTTTGATATTTGTTAGTGAAATAATATTTACTCTTTTATATAAGAGGACATTCAGATCTGTTTGTATACAAATAAATCGTTACTATTTAAGTAAAAAAAGAAATTAAGTACTCATATTGCAATATTCGATATATGTCTTAATGATTAATTTTATTTACAATAAATGGTATAATAACTATTTTCTAAATTATCTTAAATGATTATTAAATTTATTACTAGCTAATACATTACTAATAGGGCTCACATGTTACAGATTAAATTTTATACTTTATACTAAATTTATATAAAATGCATGTACATTACAATTTAACAACGAAAAAATTAATATAACAATTACAAATTGATACAATAGGATAAAAGCAACGTAATATAATTATTTACGAGAAGTTAATTTAAAACTTAGCACAGAATTACAATGTAGAATTTTCATTATAAATATTGAATATTTGTTAAACTACAACAAATATGAATATATTTGGAAAATACTATTACTGAGTCGGTGGTGGTTGTAGTGGCTGATCTCGATATTGCTTTTTAATAGGGGGAATAGACGCCGGTTTTATTGACAGTAAAGAACCAAAAAAAACATGTTGGATAACAGGAAATTTTGCTAAAACCTGTATTTAAAAATTTATTTATTTGTTATATTACTATTTGTTAAATTACTAAATTTATAACGAATTGTTAACAATAATATTTACCTCGGCTCTGTACATTTTGATAAGGCCACTATTTACTTTGACCCATGAAGATACTGCGCTAACATTCCATAATTGATTTGAATGTTCAGCAAATGGACCTATCTTTACCTAAAATGTTCTTAAAGTATAAAAGTCTAACAATATAATGTATATGTATGCATATATACATGTACAAACCTTTGAAATAAATTCAATACAACCAAGAAACATATATTGCTTGCTAAAAGCCTGAATGATATCTGGTTCAACAAAATGACGAGGTTCTATACGAGAATGTCCTGAATGATAAGAATGATATTCTATGTCATTTCTTATGTATATTTATGTATATTTTTACATTATATTAAAAAATTTAAAAAGTTAGTACAAAAAAATCAATACCAATTAATTGAGCACTTCCCCATATAAATGGGACAAACTGATAGTCATCTAAGCTCCACACACCATGACTACCTGCTGGTTCCATCCGATAAGTTAGTTGTAATCTACGTACTAATTCCAGATATCTTACAAAGAACAAAAACAAAAACTATTTTAATTTCTGGAACTGGACAAAATATTAACATAAAAATATCAAGTTACTACCTGTTAAATATTTTTACAACTACAGCAACTTTGTCATCCTGTGTGAAAGCACCAATTTTAAACATACAACATAAAAACATTAAAAATGCCATTTCATGTCCAGTACCATAATCTATACGTGTTGGATTGCCAAAGCTTTCATATAAATATTGAACTATTTCTGGAACTGCTCTATGCAATTTTTCTGGCAACACTTTTTGTAATTCCACTATTCCATTCTGAAATATTATAAATCAATAGACTCTGTGAACACCTATGTAAAAATAATGTATATTTACCTGTTGTAACTTTTCATGCCATACTCTAAATGATTTGTTACCAAAACGTTGGGGCTGTTCAGTAGGAGGTATCTGTGTTATCCATTCATCAAATTCATTAAGCATTTGTACAACATTTTCTATTATGGAGCTTTGTGTGCATTCAACATTTAAAGTTTTTCCTTGAACTGATTCATTTAAGGCCAATATAAATCCCAAGTATTCCTACAAAAATATTCTTGTATTATTTTTTTTTTTTCATATAATAAATATCATTGAATATTCTTATTTATTGAAAGATATAGAATAAATACATAGTTATAGAATAAAAAAAAGATGTGCGAATTCTTACAAAATACGCTTCTGACTTTTCCCAAATTGTCATGTCAGATGGTATTTTAATCAATTTTTTTGGGACGACGAATTCATGATCATCAGCTAAAATATAATGAAAAAATTATTTGATGTTATTGATTATATCTATTCTAATTATTGTTTAAAATACGTACGGTTTACAGGTGACTTCGACGTTGACATCGTACCTATTAAAGAACTATTACTCATAGAGAATATATAATTCACTATTGAACAAAGAAATAATATATTTAAATTATACGTGTATATAAAATGTTATAAGACATCTGAATTACACACGTACATATATTGTGCTAAAAGTGCTTTGAACATTCGAAACAAAATTTTCAGGGACGTAAGAATTCGATTCTTAAAATTGTTAAAATATTAAAAAATATTCCCAACAACAGATTGATTCTTTATCATAAGAATAAAAATTAACAGAAAAAAAAATACACAAGCAACTTTAAAGGATGCTTTTATATACTTCTTTTATATAAATTCACTAAAAGTTACCTAAATCTTCAAAAGTTACTGAAAATATATTTTGACCAATGAGTCAAATCAAGAAAAGTAAATAAAGCCATGTGATCAAATCTTTTGGAATTTCTAGGATTTATAATTCTGAAATATCATGAATATTATAATATAAAAAGCTAATTTCTCGACGAGTTTTTTAAATAGGAACAGTATACGTATCTTAATTGAACTAAATTGAATAATATTCTGTTTAAAGGTTAGTTCCGATGTTTTCTGTAATAATTCACTAGCTATTATCATGATTGAGTCATCAATTTAGATATTCCTATGAAATGATCTATCTGATTTGTTAATTGTCAAGAATATTTTTTCCTAGATTATAAATTGATTTCAGACTGAGATAAAGAAATGTTTTTTTTATACATTTCATGCAAATTTTGTTGTAAAATTGTCAAGGTTGTCTAATTCAATATAAGATAAGTTAAATTAAGAAATAAAAATAAATGGAAAAGTTATCATTGTTTTATTTATTATCTTTAAATAACGTAACCTGAACCACATTGAATACGTAAGATCTGTAGAAAAAGATTTTATATATATACATATATTAGGTTTGTAATTACAATATAAAGACCAATAATTTTTATTAAGCTTTCTAATGAAGTTTATAATATTACAGGAATGAATTATTCTAAAGAAGAAATAGAGAAGAAACGTCTATTGGCTTTACAACGTAGAAAGCAAGCTCAATTGAGAAATATTCCATTCAATCCTAATGCAAATACAAAAAATAATGTTTCTTTTACTAACAGTAATATTACAGCTAATCAAAATATATCAAACAGCTCAAAAAATGTTGGACAAGGTTTATTAAGATATGTTGACAATAAAGCAAAATTTAGAAACAATTCCTTTAAAAATAATGAGAAGTTCAATAAAAAAGATGGACGATTTAGTCCTATGTCAACAAAGAAGTTTTTTGGTGAGAAATCTTGCATTACAGGGAAATGTTACATGATAACTGATGAAAGATTTGTGTTAGAAACTTCATCATATTTTTCTCCATTTGTTGAAACAATAAAGACAATTCCAAGCAGATTATATGGTATATAAGACATATTTTTACATATATTCAGCATAACATTATTTTAATACTTAATAATATAAAATAAAAGTAATAATATTTATTACATATATTTATTTTAGACATGAAAACTAAACAATGGAATTTCCTTTTAAAAGACTATGAAACAGTGATGGAAAAAGCTATTAATTTCAAATCAGACATACAAATCACAGGATTGCCAAATAAAATCCTTCAGGTATTATATATCGAAGAATAAAATATATTTATTTATAAAATGTATTTATATGTTTGACATGTTTCATAGATATTCAAGAAAAATGATACTTCAACAAATATTGAAAATGATTTATCAGATATCGATCCTCAATTAGTAGAAAATTTAATGCCCTTTCAGCGAGAAGGAATATGGTATATTTATACAATTTATGTATATTTTAGCATTCTTTTTTTTTCTAACAGAATAGTATTAAATTTATTATTTTTAGTTATGGAATATCTAGGGGTGGTCGTTGTATGATTGCTGATGATATGGGTTTAGGGAAAACCATTCAGGCATTAGGCATTGCACATTATTTTAGAAAAAATTGGCCACTCCTTATTGTTGTACCCGCTTCAATCAGGTTTGATAAAGAATACTGTATTAAATAGATACAAATCAATGTATGCAAATAAGTGATTTCTTAAACTTAGGTACCAATGGGCAGAAGCAATATATACATTTTTGCCATCTATACCTGCACATTATATTCACCAATTTGCAAATACTAAAGACTTTATTGATGACAATAAAATTGTTATTACAACATATGATCTCCTAGTCCGGGCGTTGGATACATTTGAACGCAAAATTTTTGGTTTTATTATTTTGGTATGTTGCAAAACAATATTAATTAGATATAACAATATAAAATAAATAAAAGATATAAACTAAATAAGTTTTTCCATAGGATGAATCTCATGCTTTGAAAAATGTAAAGACTGCAAGGTTTAAGGCTGCAGAAAGTATAACAAAGGGTGCGCGACACGTTGTTTTGCTGTCTGGAACACCTGCTTTATCAAAACCCATAGAATTATATTCTCAAATAAATCTTATAATGCCAAATTTTATGGGGTAATGTGAAATATTCGTTGTATGTAATCTGCACGCGAAAAAATAAAAATTATTTTTATACAGATATCAGGAATATGGAATTCGATATTGTGCAGGAGAAAGAACTTCATTTGGTTGGGACTTTAATGGATCATCAAATACACAAGAATTGCAATTGTTATTAAAACGGACTTGCATAATTCGAAGATTAAAAAATGAGATTTTAAATCAATTACCAGCAAAAAAAAGGTGAAAAATAAATATATTTATTTATATCAGATTATTTTAACAGTACATAAATACAGTACATATTTGAGTTTATACAAATATAAATGTTTATTTTACAAAAAAAATTTTAGACAAATTATTATACTAGATTCAGAGTTAATAAAAACTGGCACTGAACAAATGAAAGCAATGTCTATCAAATTAGAACGAAATTTAAATGGTGTGGAAAGACATCAAGCTCTTTTAGTCTATTATAATCAATCTAGTATTGCTAAAGAGAGAGCTGTATGGTAAACAATATTATTATTTAATAAATATTCTTATAAATGAATATTTTCTGATATCTGTGATAATAATATTTCAGTGATTATATTTCTAAATTATTCGCACGCAAGCAAAAGTGTATTATATTTGCCCATCATCATAATGTTATGAATGCTATTTGTAAAGTTGCAGTATCTATGGATATAAAGTAATTATATAACCCGCAACTACATAAAGATATAATAAATTTTCATTTATTCACAATTTATTCATGCATTTCAGATTTATTAAAATTGATGGAAAAACAAATGCCGAGCATAGAAAATGTCAAATCGATGAATTTCAAAATTGCGATAATTGTATTGCTGCAATATTATCAATCACAGCAGCAAACGCCGGAATTACACTAACAGCTGCGAAACTTGTTGTTTTTGCAGAACTGTTTTGGAATCCTGGAGTATTTATCGTTTATTTTGTTGAAATTATAATTATTATTTGAAATTATAATTATTTAAAATATGTATGTTTTATTATAGATATTATGCCAAGCAGAAAATAGAGTACATAGAATTGGTCAAGACAAGGATGTTACTATTCAGTACTTAATTGCAAAACAAACAGCAGATGATTATTTATGGCCTTTGATTAAAAAAAAACTGAATGTATTAAACGACGTTGGATTTGATCAAGATTTTTCACTAAAAGATATTGATGTTACAGTACAAGCATTGAGTTCGAAACAAAACACTTTAGATAGTTTTAATATTTTTAATAGTATTTCACAACAAAAGATTGATAAAGAAATAATAGAATGTAGTGAAAATGCAACAAAAAACATTATGTTAGAAAGTCAATCTTCCACTGAAGAATTTAAAGAATTATTTGATTTAAATGAGGATTTTGAATTTTGTGATTGGGACAAAATCGAATAAAAAATTACTTCTTATAGAATATATGAAGCTAGTATTAGCTAGTACAAAATGAAATATGTGAAAAGTGTACAAATGAAAATGCATAAGTAAATAAAAAGACTTACTATTTTTTACATATTGTTTATAAACATAACTACTACTAATAATAAAACTTTTCATATTAAGAAATACAAATATTTATTTAAAAAAGATGAAAAACAAAAATATTGTGTAATAATTTTCACTTTTCAATTATATACGTAATAGTTTTCTGTTACAATTTATTTTAAAACTAACTTTGTGTTAACTGACTTAACTTGACATTTGTTAACTTTATACTACATTAATATAAAAATTAAATTTCCTTGAATTTTAAAAGTTGAAATCATTAAGTTTTATGATACTATTGTAGTGTTTACTATAATAGTAAATTAGTCTTATTAATTTATGTTTTCAATAAGCGATAATTTAATAAGTATGCGAACAGACTTGAGCCGCGTTATTGCACATCTTATATGAGCATAGTAACAGGCTATACTTTGAATATTTACCGCACAAACGAATGTTCTTCAATGCAGTGTTTCGACATTAATGTTTGTTCGTTGGACTAAACCGTGTGTGAATTTTTATTTATATTGTTTATAATAACGATACTTGCAATGTTCATTTTTAACGCGCACCAGTTTTTAGGTGCATTGTACAAACGTTATATAATTTCATTGCCATCAATAAATTTGTCTAGAACTCAAAAAGCAAGTATCTCCTTTTGAGGTTAGAATAAATATATTTACATTTTATAATTCATTATATAATATTTACGAAATGATATTTCACACTTTTGGAATTATTTTACTCTTTTCAATAATCTAATAAATATTTGTATACAGAATTTGTATAATATTAGTTAATAATGGAATAGTTGTTTTTGATTCTAATACTTTTTCTCTTTCATGTAGATTTTTATTATTTGCCTTACTGGAGGATCACTACTGTTAGGAGGATTAGCACAATTTTTAAAAAGGCGAAGAAGACATCCTCTTCCCTCTTCAAGAAGACCACTGAGAGAATTAAAACAAAGATATGCTGCTGCAAAAAATTCTAATTTTGGTAATTTATTGACATAATATTTTATAAGTGAAATTAAAAAAAATGACAACGAATGTGTATACTATAAAATTTCACTGTTAGGATAAACTTGTACGATATTTATTTTTTGTTTGTAGATGCATTATCGCAAGCATCTTGGGCAAGGAAAAGTGAAGCCAGCAGTAGAAGTCATATAAGTGATCGAGCATCACTTATATCTTCTGTTCCAGGAGGTCCAGATGGTGATGTAAGACTTACTCCACAACAATATGGAGTTCTCGGTAAGTGATCTTTTCGTATATAGCTCTTACAATTCCCCCAAGTTGTAGTTTTAGAATATTTTAAATATATATGATTACTATATCTTTATGTTTATTATATCTTTTATAATTTATAAAAGATTTTAGAATATTTTAATAATATTTTTGTGATTAAAATTTGAAGATAAGATTACATCAAACTTATTAATTTATTTGTATTTTCTTATCAAAATTAAAAAGTGAATAATATAAAAAAAAATAGATATGACTGGTTCTTAATGTTACTGACATTTTTTATTATACACAGAAGGTAGGGGAATACAATGAGATAATGTTGCTAAAGAAAAAAAGTAATAAGACAATGTAAAATAGACTTAGCTATTTCTTATGTTCAGAGGAAAAGAAAGGGAGAGAAGATGTATTTATATTTAAATGATAATGCACAGCACGTAACAACAGATTTATAAATAATATATCTGTGCAATTTATACATTTCTAAAAGACTGAAGGTTGTCCTGGATATTGCTAAATGCAGATGTTTTTGCATTTTGGGATTTTTATTAATATTTTCTCAAAGGCATACAGAAATATGAAGAAGCAACTAAAAAATAAGCGGTAATTTCTTTTCTTTTAAATATAGAGATATTCTATTATCGTTTTCTTCCATGAATTTTTATCTTGAAAACGTACTATTCATTTATTTTGGGCCATATCCATTGCATCACTTTATTCGTGAGAAAATATTGCTGACAGTATTAAACATTATTATCTTCGATTATCTTCTATCTACTTTTTTTTCTTTTGCTTTATTTAAACACGCAACATTCTAAAATTCACATGTCCCAATCTCACAACAAATTATTGCTTTCTATGATAATTAACAAATTATTTAACAGAATATGTCACATTCCTTTACATCTACATAAAATTTTCACTGAATATCACAATATTGTGATTAGGCTTACTTTGATACGAATGTTACTAGAAACTCATGGACAATTTGCGTTCAAAATGAATGTTTTGGTGTCACATTTTTTTCCATTGATGCTACAGTAAAGTATGAATAATTCGTACGATGTTGTTTATCACTATTAGAAAAAACTATAATTGATTAAATAAGTTTATAATAATTATAAATATCTAATGAGAGTGTAGAAATTACAATAAAATTTATACCAAGAAAATGTTATTGAAAAAAAGACGAATATACGACAAATTTTTTTTGCCAAAACGTAAAGACGTTTAAGATTAAACGTACTTATTTAATAAGTCCATATTTCTCATTTCGCTTATGAAACAAACATATCCTACAAAATTATTAACGTATCTATACAAACAAAAATACTGCATTCCTTTGCCATTACAATTTCCATTAATAATTATTTTCTAGGAATCTGCAAGCCCTATCACTTTACATGAGATAGATGGGTACACAAAATATCATATTATTTTTACAGAATTAAAAACAGATCATCTTCGATTAATTAAAACTTACTAATAGGTTTTTAATACTACGATATTACTTGTAAATTTATACATCGTTATACTTGTTCTCAAATAATGTGCACTTCTTTTCTATTTCATTTTATCTAAGGATCTCCTCAGTGCTTTACATCAGTCAGATAAACAATACTAAAATAGCGTTGAAAAAATACACGTACCCATCTACCTGTACTCTACATATTCTTACTCGCTACACCTTTATAAATTTTACAATTTTCTAAAATTATACTGCAATCTCAAAAATATATATCGTAACTGCATCAACTCGCGAATCTTTGTCTCTTCATAATCATCTTTTTCTTCATCATTTTGCTCTTCAATTTCTCATTCGTCATTACTTTTCATTTCTTTCAGATACTATACATATATTTGTATATATACTATATATATATATATATATATATAGTTGCCCGAGAATAATACCTGTGGTAATTCTAAACTCTCTTTGAACACGATTCTCAAAGATCATTCTTTTCTTTCTTTTTTTTTCTTTTATCTCTTTCTCTTTTCCATCAAAAGCTTTTTTCAAAGTCTTTTCTAGAAGAAGATCCTAGAACGTACACTTTGCAAAGGCGTAAAATAGTTTAGCTGGAAAATCGATTCACAGCGAAGATTAGTTTAAAGACGGAAGTTTACACATTTATCAGTTAATTCAACGGTATAGAGGTGAATGTTAACGATCCGTGGTTTGTCATTAACATGTCTATATGTTGGCTGCGATCGCTTGTACTTAACATTCGTCGTGAGACTAGCTCATCGCTTAAGGTATCCCTTTCATCATCTGCTATCCTAAACGTGTGTATATATATATATTTTTTATGTATGTATACATATACATATATATATATATATATATATTAAATATGAAGTATTTTTTTTATTCATCTTCGAAAGGCAAGCATTATGTCAGCGTCGACATCGCGGTCTGACTTGATCAGCGATTTATAATCAAGGTAGCTTTTTTTTTTATTCGTTCCATACTCGCCTATATGTACGAAATTACAGCAACATCTTGTGTGTATTTGTATATTCGGTTCGTCTATGTTTTTTTTCTAAATCTTTTTTCTTCTATTTCTTTTTTTGTCTTTTTTTACTTTTTTTTCTGCGTTTTTTGGTAATCTCTGGACACGGGTTTTCTTTTTTTTTCTCTACGAATATATTACTATTGCAACTTAGAACTTATAGGATACTCTTAGAGGCATTGATCATTTCACGTGATTCTATGGACAATAGTCGGTAATAAAATTAAAAGCAGCCCTATGTTTAATCTAAGGAGAGACGATGCTCCGGAGTGTGACGTCTCCACCTTGTTTTTCAATGACAACGGCCCACCGTCATCGCTTTGCATGTTAGACATATCCGATTTCTTCGGTGGTATAATCATATTCTCGTCGTGATCCTCGCTCTCTTCCATATCGTGAGTATGACGATGATGAGTGTCCTTGCTCACGTTCTGCGGGGTTGTGGTAGTGCTCGGTTCCGTGGTAGGTGGCTCGGTAGTGGTAGGAACTAAACTGTAATTGCCGAGGAAGTAAATAGGTCCGAATTCAGGTTTTATATCGAACATGGTCTCCTCGGTGCGAATACCGCTTATCACACGAGACTTCGTCTCTCTATCCTCGTAATGGGAAATTAATGTTCCACTATATGGTACCTCCATGTTGGTATAATTCGCTGTCAGGCTCACGTTTATTCCTGTACCAGGTTCAAGGAACACCTCTACTCTGTATATACAAAAAAATATATGTCAGTATATATTAGAAATTTGAAGATGATTGCAAGAACTTTTGCTTAATATGTATACTGTGTGTTAAATTTATATATTATATACAGTATTTAATGTCTCATAATTTGAAAAACGATAATTTAAAGATTTTTTAAATAAAAGTAATCTACTTTAATAAATTAAAAGTAATCTACTTTAATAAATTAATAATGTATATTTGTTATATCAACAAATTATATTAATAATATATATTTTCTGAAGACATCTGATTAGGAAGTTTTTCCTAGTAACAAACGATCTGGAATATCTTAAAAATATTAATTATAAATTCGACAAAAGATCATATATTTGATATATCAATTTAATTGATTAATGCTTTCGAACAGTATAGAAAGCATACTCACGAGTATACGTCGGTACGATTGTTAGTTTCCTTTGTGCCCCACATTATTTTTGGTAAAGCGGTGCCGTTCGTCAACGTAATTGATGTGTTTAGGCCTTTGAGAATGGCATGGCCTTGACCCCAGTACATCGAATACTTGTACTCATAAGTAAAAGCTTGCGCCATGTTCGCAGCTTCCGGCCCCTTATTGGCAAACGTCGTTTTGCCAAGGATAATGGGCGTACGTTTAATCACACGCTTTTTAGGCCAATTCAATTTAACCCTTGTCAAATCGTAGTAAATCGGTTCCGTCTCGACTAGAACATCGCCTTTCTTTGCGATTCCTTCGGTGCCATTCTAATGGAAAAAGGTCGCAATGCTTACTATCACAGGTTGTTAGTATTAATCAATAAACGACATCATTCCATTATACATTCACGCGAACATCAGAACAGCACTCCAATTAAAACTTTATCAATATTTATGTTAGATTATACGGACATTTATTATTTGGTTCGTTATTAAACTGAGAAAAATGCTCGGAATTCTTTTCATAGTTGGCCATCAACTCTCTTAATTGGCTACTAAGGGTGAAAATTCATTCCAGAGAAATTTAAATTAAAAGACCGTATTAAAAATTTATTAGTTTTCAGTTCATTAATTAAACTTTCCTACGTTCTCCCCTTAATAAACGTGTGTTTTTGAACACGTTCGTTGAGAATTATAACTTTCAAATTAACTTTTTATACTCGTTCCGTCCCAATTTTTGATTACAACTTCCAAAAACTTAAAAATAATAATTAAAGCTCAAGTGCGAAAATCCAGCCACAGCAGCGTATTACTGTAAAATTAAAGAATCATATACCGCTTAGGTGTACTTCAATGTTTGATCAAAAATTATTTCCACGCGAAAGGGTTCATTCACACTCCGTAAAACCCCGTTCCTCTCCCCATCAGCCATCATTCCAACAGAGAGAAAAAAATCCACCCCCGAACGCCTCTAAACCACAACCTCACAGCTGAAGGAACACCCCTTCGCTTCATCCTTCTTCCCCTCGGTTTAATTTTCCACCCTGCATTACCCAACTATCTTGTAATCCAGCTCACAGGAAACACTACGTTCTTTAGCAAAGCGTCGCTTTGGCTAAATCCAAAGGAGAAAGTTAACATACCCCATACGCTCCTCCTCCCCATTCCCTTCCTCCTCTTTCAATGTAAATCGCGGAGCAATTACTTACGTCTATGATGTAGCTGATACTCCCCAGAATGTCTAAGGCAGTCAAGGTACCGATGTAATGGGTGTACCTCGGCGACAACGTATTTTTGTCAGTTTCTGCGGCGTGACGCGCGACGAATATCTTCTCTTTCTCCGTGGCCACGGCGCCGAACGGCGTGTTCTTGTATTTGTCCCAGTACTCCCAGTTGACGCGGGCCGCATTGTCTATGTTCTCTAGCAGCTCGTATTTGTCGTACGACTGCACGTTATCGTGAATTGTCACGGTGCATCGTTGCTCGTTACCCCTCTGGGTGCCAGCCACCCAGACGGTCGTGTGCAGTACCCTGCACACGTACAGGGGCCTCTTTCTCTCCGATTTCTCCGCTTGATTGTTGAACGAGTCGTCTGCAGAGAAAAAGAAAAAGTGAACGGACATTTGTCTACGTGCAACAGCTAACGAAAATAAACCGGAGAACGATTTTTTTCAATTTCGATTCGTCGAATTTTTTTAATTCCTAAAATAGAAAGTCACTGAAGGAGAACTAATAACGCACTTTTTATCATTTTGTTGAGAAAGAATTGTAAAAATTTTGTTTTTCTGTTAATTTTTAGACTAAAAATTTTCCTTATCTCACGAAAATTAATAAAGATGTAATATTTTTACGAATAATAATATTTATAATATTTATATTATAATATTTATAATATTTATATTATAATATTTATAATATTTTATATTATAATATTAATAATAATATTTTTACGAATAGCACGCTTCCTTTGATAATATATAATAAAACAAATAGTCAGAGTTAGAAAAATCACTGAACTTTGCGTGACTAATATCCTAATAGTCACCAAGCTTTGTAATCGAATATGTATGTATTTGTTTTTAATTTCTATATATATTTTCAGATTGTTGAATTTCAAATTTTTTATCAATGGCAATATTTTACTAATCGAGTTTCACAATCGTGTTATTGCATTACATAAAATGTCTAAGCCTTTTCGTCAGCCACTGTATTTTTATCACTAACAAATAGGATGAATGAAGGGATGAATATGCGAAGAGACAATTGCATATCGTACTGTTTGAGGGATAAACCGTCTGACTCAGGTGTGTAGGTAAGAAAAGTTTATTCATGGGCTCTTCGAGGATGATGTCGAAACGATGCTTAGCAGTAATTAGCGGCGACGGAAAATTAACGCGAGAGTGTAACTGTGCTTAGTTTCCGGATGCGAGTGATACGTTGTTCTGATGTGCGCCAGCTTCGTTAGATTTCCGGAGGGATGGTTAAGATGGTTTCACCATCTGTCTGAGAAGAGATGATCAGTCTATCAGAGAAAAGACGTGATAGAAGTTGAAATTATTCGTTCCAAATTTCAGTGGAATCGGTAATTTAATTTAATTTAATTTAATTGACACTTTAATTTCATTGATTAATTGCGGAAAAACACTGAAAAAAGAAGTAAAGAATCAATTCATTTCAAATTGAGACTGAAATGTAACATTTTACATAGTAAAGTTTTTCAATTGCAATAATACCTCTAAAATGTAATTCTAAATCGAATCGTAAGAGTATGTTCATCAATATATCAATTAGATTGTAAACAGAAAAGCATAGAAAAATAGAGAAAAATAATGTTACCAATATCATTTTCCATACTTTGGTTTCAAATTATTTATCGCAGCAAACAATATGTAATATCTCAACAAATTATTATCAAAGTTGAAAACTAATCTCATCAATTGAATTTTGAGAGTACTAAGAGAAAAAAAAAGGTCAAAAAATTAATTTACATTGCTCTGCTCCCACGTGCGGCGAAGACTCGATTAAAACTTAATGAGAGCAGAGAAAATGATTGTGAATGAAATTCAAGTTTTGTCGAACTTTCGTATCCCTATCGCCGTTGTTTCATTGTCCCGAAACTTCCTACCAAGTTTGCCCAGTGCGGGAAATTATCCCACATTTTATTGAGTTTTCCCCTCTAGTTGCACGTACCTTCCGATTCTTCGATCTCAAAGCCGCCGATGACTATTTCCCTCGAGGAATCATAGTGAGAACGGGGAAGCCAGTTGAGGGTGGTCGATGTGATCAGTTGCTGGTACTTTGACAGAATGTGCACGCTGTTGTCCGCGCTCGTCAACAACAACAGAACGCCGAACAGTCCTACAGCAAGGTAGACCCTTTGCCAAGACATCTGCAAAATTTTATCGTTTTTTGCCATTGTGTGTGCCAAAAAAAGAGAAAAAAAAAGAGTAGCGCTTGAGAAACGCTTGAAAAATCCACGCTTATGGGAATTTCATATCGTTTCATATCGAATTTAATCGAGGAATACGCGTGCTAAACGGAAAAGACGAGCTCTCGTAATGAGATTGTTATTAGTAGATTGCGGATTTTTAAGCTTCGCATTTTTAAGCTTTCACGAACATTTCAGCTAAAGAAATGGAACTTAAGTAGAAAGTCCATTTTACTATATTACAATACTCTGCTTTACAAACAATATACGTTATTCTTACATCAGGTATTATATATATATATATGTAATATGTAATATACATGTATATAATATTTATATGTATATATGTAATATACATATATATAATATATTATATATATTCTTACATGAGCTAATAAATATGAAAACATGAAAATTCGCAGTCTAGTTATTAGCGCAGTAAACTAATTCAGAGGTAACCTGAGATACATAAGGCGCAGCTTGTACCGCAGAATGAAAAATATCGACAGAATTAACATCGTGTGCGTTTGTATTAACTTTTTAATGGATGTACGTTACTAATGGATGGAACTTTTTCTTTGCGAATATTCCTACGGAGTGACGTTGCGGTGGGGTAAACGGTTATTTAGATATTTTTAGATATTATAATTGATATTAGAAGATTTCTGAGCAAATTGTTTTCTCGATTTTTAGATAAATAATTAATAAATAAATAAGATAAAAAATTGATATGCAGTGGCAATATTCTTAAGAGTTATTTGTGCATGTATATATATATATATATATAACATACAAAATATCTACATAAAAATCTCTAGTTATCTTTGGATGTGACTCTTTATTCACTTTCTTCCGCTGTTTTTTATTATATTTGAAAACAAATTTTATCTTTCATTTCTCTTCTCGATGAAAATCTAATATGTTCTAGTATTTTCTTTATTTTTTCAAGACCTGTTAAAACATTTGAAATTCTCTGTATCTCATACTTTTAAAATAAAGCTACATTATACAGACTGACAAAATTAAAAAAAACAAAGATGATCAATATCTTCCAATTCATGATGTTGCTTCTTTTTATTTAAAATTTTTTTTTAAATAAAAAGCAACAAAATTTCATCAATCAAGAACGATCTACTCTTATCGTTATATCTATAAAAAAAAATTGTATCTACGTTTATACTTTTTAAAAAGATATTTTCTCCGATAGAAACAGACGATCCTTTTTCGAAAATCTGCAACGTTTCTAGTTTCCAGATGCGATGTTAGGTAATGCTCCACTGTTCTTGCCGTGTTTTATAGCGACCTTAACTTTTGTAACAGTAATACCTTGCCTCTTTTGCGATTATGTTTCTGCTTACAGAGCGTATCTTTAACACAGCCTAGTGTATAACTGGATCTCCTACTTCGCCTCGTGTATTTTCGCTTGAGTTAGCGGCAAGGAAACGAAACGAACGCGCGAATATCGCAGGAGAGACCCTGGCGATCGCGCCAAAACAATTTCTCGCTACTGTATCGTGTTCATGGTCAATTTTTTTTTTTCAATCTGTCCTTTGTCATTGAATTTCAGCAAAATTCTTGACGGAGAAATTCTCTCTCAGAGCTGATCATTCGTTTGTAGAGGTAACACGTGCCATGCCGTGAGAAAGTTAATTACATTCGTAGAACTTTGAAAGGAAGTCAAGGATTTATGGAGATAGATAGAATATTTCACTCTAGAGAAATAAAAATAGATTTTGATCCTTGAAATCCATTGATTCTGAAATATCAAAGGTATTGATAAAGTTTGAGTAGGTAGTGTAGAATTTATGATAGAATGCTTGATTGTAGAAGAAGAAAAAAAATTTAACTGCAGCTTTCATTTTTTGATATTTTGGGATATTGAGACTACCGATAGAACTGGAGAAAGAGTTTCAAGAATGTAAAATTATTTAATTATGGAGGAATGTAACAATGTATTTTTCAGTCTATATATATTTTAATTTCTATTGAGAACATTGTTCTAAAGATAATTTGATTTCAGTTATTGGTTATCGGATACCGTTAAATTAATTAGATTAGTATACATTTCTGGACCTATATGGGGAAAGGAATAATTGGACCAATTCCAAAATTAAAATCTGCGACTATTGATTTTCCATAATTGTCCAAAGTAGGTTAGTAGAATTTATATTTTTGTAACCATCGACTATTGAGAGAAGTAGATTAAATTGGAAAAGATCAAATATCAGGTTCCAAAATAGATATTAAATCATGTAATTCAAATTAGAAACAATCGAATGAATATTATCCAAATGGCTACAAAGATCAATAAATCAATGAGATTTTATTAAATTCTCTCCTTTCAGAAATTAAATAACTAAATTTTCTTCCTTGAGACTACCAATTAAACATTTAAGTAAAAATAATTAAAAAAAAAGAAAACGAAGTTTTTTCTGCTGTTGTAAAAAAAACCACAACTTCCCCCGATCGATTAATGCCTCAATAAACTTTATCGGCTTATTCAAGAATTTCCCTACAATTCCGCTATATACACTTTATACACGCTTACAGATAACGGAAGCCGCAGTTTTACTATCATTAGCGGTGTTCATTAAACATATAATATCTTTAGAAGGAAACAAGAAAAAGGATAAGAACGATACATGCTCGTAAAGATATTCGCTTGAAGGGAAACACGAACGCACCAGTTACCTTTCAAGGTGTACCCAGTTATATATCTTCGATATATGTACAAGTTACTATAACGGTTCCGTGGCATATCCGTTTACGTGATAATACACTTATTTTATAACGCTCGTGCTCCGCTGCATTCGATTCTTGCTCCTTCGTTTCGCGATATCGCTTCACTGCCTTTTAAAGTCATTCACGAGCACATGACCTCCTGTAAATTTTCCCCTATTTGTTTGATATCGCATCGGAAAATAAAAATTATTGCGATGAACGTGACCACGATGTTTAAAGAAATTAAAGATGGAATGTTCGGCAAACGAATTCTTCCTTGGAGGGAAAAACTGATTTTCTAGAAATATTTCCATTTGAAATATCATCCATTTTTAAATATATTAAGATATTAAGTCAGCTCGTTTCATTGGATAGTTGTGAACAATAAATTTTGGAGTGTTATATTTTGTATCTTAGATTTGTCATAAATCGAATATTATATGGAACTTAAAATTTACTTGATTGTCATATTGTATCGTGTTAATTAAGTGGAAATTTTATAATAATAATAATTCCTTCAAATATTATATTTTATTATAATTAACTATAAAATTTAAAGGATCATTTGATTAAAAGATTAACAGTTGAAATTTTAATATTAATTCACTGTTATATAATTAAATGATAATTTTTAGCTATTATAAAGTCATTAAAGTGATTTATAACCTAATCATACCAATAAGAAAGTAAAAATGAGGAAAATGTAAAATCTTACTCTACAACGAAAACTTCAAATATCTTTCCAGCTGGTTTGAAGAACCTCATTCAATGGAAATAAAAATTCTTGAAAAGGGGGACGAGAAATGAAAGACAGGTCGCCGATTTTTGGGATAAGCCCAAATTGTAGGGAGACCGTTCCATAATCCATTTTGGCGATCGAAAGAGATTAGGGTTCACAGAGAGAGGTGAACTCTCTTTGTTCCGTTGCGCAAAAAGCTGAACAAAAGCGTGGCGTTGTAACTGGAGGAACAAAAGAGCATCTGTGTGTGTTTCTATTCCAAGCGTTTTTAAATCGTTTTGAACTGGATCGATTTCATTTTTAAAAAATTCAACTTTCAAAATCAATTTTGCTATTTTATTCCATCAAATGTTTTAACACGTTGACTCTAAAGATGCTTCAAGAACTCACGTTTAAAGAAGGAAAATCTGACTTGATGTCTTTTATAATTTTACAAAATTTCGATTCAATATGATAATTTGAATAACGTTGATTCAAATGTAATTTCTCATATAAAGTTTGATTTGATCCACCTAATCTAAAAGTTTTTCAATTCCTTAACTTCTTGTGCTGGAATGACGTGCCACGCACGTCAAGAATTTTTTGTTCCAAAATTGCAATATTTTCTCAGTTTTAAGTATATTTAAGTATAACCCAGGCAAAACAAATAAATAATAAATTTATTGCTTCTTAATAATTTCTATCCAGTAATATCATACCGAGTTCAAAAACAAAGCGACGAATTATTGTATACGGTTTGGTCACTCGTTATGGTCCGTGGAACCAGTTACCAGCGCAAAAAGGACTGCTTGAAACCAAAGAAGAATTCTCTAATTCCGCTATTTAATAATTAAATTCGTTCCTCTTAATCTTTGAAATTTCATTAACTCGTTCAAATTAATTTCAGTCGCATAATCATCGTCCCACTTATATCACCCTAATTAAAAGAAACGTGTATCCTTTCGTAATAAAATTCGAACTTCCACAGTACATACACACAGTACATATATAGTTCGTGTTTACAGCGTCGTTTAACAAAACATTTCCGTTCTGCTGAACGATTCCCGCGGATGTATCGGTATTGTTGCAGCAACGGGATCGAACGATCGAAAAAGAGAGCTTCGATCCAGCGGAGATATCACGCATTGTGCATTTCTACGCTAGACATACAGTGATGGGTCGGTCGATCACATTGAACTACTGGCAATAAAATCCACTGTTGTATCTAAAAGCGAAACAGAAATATCTCTTCATTCGAAAGGGAACACTGAAAACTATCGAGGCGGTATTCGTGCAGGCGGTTAATTCGCAACACGTCTGCAACTGAACACTTTCATTACTGAACCGGAAACGTGAATCTTGTTTCACAGTTGACGTGTTTATTCTCGAAGACAATTTACGAATATCGTTGTTTAGAGCCGGAAAAATCTAAACCAAGTATTGACGACAATCGGTATTTCCTACTAGCTTAATTAATTACAGAGTACACATGTACTCTGAATTTATTTTGCAGGTAACACATGTATATTCGGAGACTATTTTTATTTTAAAAAATGTTGATCTTTTCTAAAGATTAAGAAGTACTTATGTACTATATTTTAGATAATCATATACATATTTTTGTGCCGAGGAAAGATTAATTTCAACAAGCACGCATAAATTGGCCTCACGGGCGTGTAAACTAGGACCAGAGTAATTGTTAGCTTCGATTCTTAGGTTTCGATACATTATGAATCAGCTGTGAGAATTTTCCAACATTCTATTTCCAGTTGCTCGATGAACTGAATCGTTTTATTGAACGATCAGTCGTTCGTGATTTAATTAGTCTCGAAAACGAAGTATCTCCTGTCGAATCTACATCTGCATCTCCATTTATATTTCGAAATAGAAGCACGTTCTACGTGCGTAGGTGCGACTAAATAGAAAATATATCAGCGAGATCGTTACTGACGTATCTAAATTATTTTAGTACTGAGTACAAAGAGTAACAAACAGAGAAATATTAGATGAACCTGATTTACAATAAAAAATATTTCAATAAGGAATAAAAGATATAGCTACGAGACAATTGAGCAAATTTCTGAAGAATGCTTATAGAGATTCCCAAATATACCTAAATGGATCACGAATTTTTATGCAAATTCACGTGTAACTATAATATAAATTTTAGAATAGATATTTGTTTATCTTTGAGTATTTTACATATTTCTGCCTATCAAGTACATTTTGTACAGGATTCTATATAAATGCATAAACACCCACGATCAACTGAAAATTGGGAAAAGTTTCCTAAAATTCAGTGAACCCTTAAAGGATTGTACAATCAATAAAAATTAGCCAAACTGGATGAGCAGATAAGGTCAAAAAGTACGAGACACTTGATCGTGACATCCGGGAGGTTCGAGATACCGTGTCGAGCGAGTTTATCATCGTTCGACCGAAAATAATAGGATAAAGAGCCCAGTGTGCACGTAGTAGGTGGCCTGTCAACAAGTTGGTGGACATTACCTCGCAACCGGTTCTAACGATACGCGAAGCGCCACACCGATAATGTCTCGGACACGAATTGAAAAGCTTCAAACCGTGTCGGTCTTACCGGTTCTTTTTTTCGCTTCAGTTCAAGACCGACGGAAATTCATATTCATGAGACGCGATTCTTCATCCGTACACTACCGTATTAATAAGTATTCAAACACCTTCAAATTTGTTGTAAATATATGAATAATCTATCATTCGAATAAAATCTAAATTAACTCTTTCAAGTCTTTAATCCGTATTAGAATACCGTGAAGATAAAAAAATAATTATTTATTAAACTTCTTTCACTTTACTAAACTAAAGTTATTAAATAAATTAATTTATTAAACATATTACAATGTATCGAATGAACGTATATGTTTAATAACAAGCGCATTCTTCATTTGTTATATACTCCTCGTTCGGTGTTAAAAATTTCAGATTTTTTGTAATTTTTGCGAGCAACGGATTATAAACCGAGTGTCGCGTTAGACCGATTGAAATATATTTCCAGCCACATTCTAAACATTTATATATTTCATTCATTACAGAAACTAGTTGCTTGTTTCAATTTCAACCTACCAGAACATTTAATTTCAGTTGTAGTAAGATATAAAGAATTATAGTTCTCCTATTACAAAATTCGAAATACAATAATATTATAATATAACGAATCTTTTCATTAAGATGTTCAAATACTTATGAATCGTAGTGTACGTTGATTGCATGTACGCGTTATTACGTCCCGAGAATTCCTCTTTCAGTTTTCCTCTTTTTGTTATCACATTCCTCGTTTACGATGTCGAATCATTTTTCCATGCGGATCACGGCCGTCGTGGAATCCCGGTTACATCATTTTCCGGCTTCCACGCGATTCATGCTGAGGGAGCGTAAATTGGCGATTTAATCGTCGCGTTTCCTTTCGAAATCGTTTAGAACGGTCACGACCATTCGGAATAACTGCAGTTTCGAAGGAAATGAACGTAGGCCGGGCGAAATTGTTTCTTTTCCTTTTTTAGTTATCCAAATTTGCGAATCTTCTTCGTAAAAGAAAATTTTTTTTTCTTTTTTTTTAAGAAAATTAATGATTTTAACATCTTTTTATATCTACTCTTTTTGTACATTTTTATTAACATCTTTTCCTCCGTATCTTACTACATGTAATAAATTTAATCCTAAATAGGCTATCTCGAATGCTCAATTATCTTCTCTAGTTGCAAATTAAATACAAGTTTCTGTTATATTAATTGAAGAAACGAAGAGATCGCTTGATTTCACTATCTTAAATCATTATCTTAAATCATATCACGGTGGAATTTCTCATTTATTTTCTATATCGTAGTATCAATGGCTAAGCCTTAATTAATTATTTCATACAACTACTTATAGATAACTTTCCATCGATCAATGATCAAAGTCTCTCGAAAAAACTAAATTTCTATTGTCGACCGATAAAATCACTCGATCTTGACCTGATTTCTCAAAAATTCCCCCTAAAAAAAAACCACTTCGTTCCATTTATTATCTTTTTGATCACCGAAAACACACGATAGCTTTTCATCCTTTGAAAGCTCAATTTGCCCGAGAGTGACCGTGAAAACGTGCATCGATTGGCATCGAAAGCAAAAACCTTCCCTTACCCAAAAAAAAGGAGAGAGAAAGAGAGAGAGAGAGAAATTGGTTTTTCAACTGCGGCTTCCATTGGTTGCGGCGACGCGGATTCGATATCAATCCGCGGCACATCAAAGGGATCGGAGAAGCCGCGAGGCAAACATAATAAAACGAAGCAGAAAGAGGAAAAATCTATGCACCCTAGTCACGGATGATGACGGCCTCGTCAAGGCGGACGATTGACAAGATTTACAGTGAAAAGGGAACGAAAGAGAGAGAGTTAGAAGGAGAGAGCTTATGTATGCCGCATGCATTATTAACGCCGGCTTCGTCCTTCGTGCAATTCGGTCAGACTGGATTCGTATATTTCATTTGATACGACGCCGACCTACTGACCTTAACTGTACGGAAGTTTTATACGAGCGGAGGAGAGTATGCCGGCGCGAGTTTATTTAATTGAGATTGCTCCACGTTCCGTAGAAGGTATACAAAGGTCTGGGGACTGGAAGGCGAGAGAAGACACCGTGATTATCTCTCTGCGAGCTTGCACGAAACTCGAGGTATCCGTAATGATATGATGCAGGGTACGTGCGTGTCGTTATGTCACACGAATACTTGGCTGTTTACCAGTCGAACATTACCGATATTGTAAACCAGTAGAGATTTATGAAACTTGATAGTGCAATTAGCGTAATGTATATATAAATGAATGTATTATATATTTTTTATAAACAAACAAAAGAAGATATATCTGACGATTCTTTAATGTAATTGGAATGATAATTATATTAAATTTATACGATGTTGAAACAAGTTGTAGCTGAACAAAGAACGAAGATTTTGAAGAATCTTCAGATCACGTACGATACGCAGTTTCTTAAGAGAAAAAAAAAAAAAAATCGTACCCAATCACGTTCCTGCAATGTTAAGTAGCTTCTATTCGACACGATTATATTTTCAAAGAATTAACTCTCGATTGCTTGTTATAACTGATGCGTTGTAAGTCCACTCTTTATATAATCAGTCATTGGATACATTAGAGCGTCTCTTATTAGTAGAAATCTTATTAAAAATTTAAAGAATATCTCATTGTACGAAAAAGTCATTTGAGAATATGTAGTACATAGTCATTTTAGAAACCATCGTTTTTTTTATTTTTTTTTATTTTTTTAGAGAAGAGCTTCAATTCTTAACATTACGTACATTGCCAGCCATAAGTATCACAATATCTAATATTTAATACAAATTTCTAATCTTCGCAATAACCCAATTTCTTTTCATTACGCATACATACATATTTTAAGTTATTTCATTATAATGCATTATAATACCAAAGTTATATTATATGTAAAATTTGTTAGAGTTTCTTAATAATGTAGATCCCAAACTTGTAATTGATGATGCACCATCTACATTGTTCTACAGTTTTTTCGTTCAACAAACTAAAGCCACTTTCTAAAGGTATAACAAGTCGATACGATCTTCTCTTGGAAATGTATACCTAAAGAGGTCTTTGAACTTTTCAACATTCTGCCTTGACGAAACATTCTCTGAATTTCTAAATCAATTGCCAGTAGCGTCTTTTTTTTTTTTTTTTTAATATATTCGAACCCTATTAAGGAGTCCATATAATTGCATCATCAATCGATGTCGAGGTAGAATCACGCTATCTTCGATCATAAATATTACTCCAATTAAAGAAACTCTCTCGATGATACGGGATCTGAGAGGAGTAACGAGACACCAAGAAAAATCACGCAATGTACCGCCGATGCATCTACGGTGAAACGTTACCGATGAAATTAGATAATTGACTTTCACGCTGAATTAGCCACGGGAATGCCTTCGATCCTTCTGGAGCCTAGTAATTTTAGAGAAAGTCCCGTCATTCTCTCATTGGTGGATCTCTCTCATTTCGTGCTATACGAAAAGAAATTCTCGACACATGGGAATGTTACCATTCTTTGGAATTCCATTTTGTGGTCTGAAATCGTCCTATATAAGATAGAATGTATTTCAAGTATATCAAGAACAGATCTTAGAGTTTTCTCCTCGTTACTAATAACATTTTCAAAAGTATTATAGTGTTATATGTATTCTTGAATCTTCGTAATCGTAAATGCATAAAATCTACAGTCTGGTATTTAATAATTAATTTTCATTCTATACTACGCTTTACACAGAGAGAAAAAAAGCATTGTTTTAAAAAAGAATCAAGAAAAGAATATCCAAAGAAATTAATAAAATCTAGCAGAATTGCCATTATAAGAGATGCATTCTGCGATGTTTTTATTCTGTTTCAAGCATAAAATTTATTCTAATTCAAAGCTATGAAAAAATATCTAGTTCCTGTTTTTATCTTAAAATTCGTTTAAACAGATATCACACTTACAATTTAAAAATATCCATCTCAGAGAATGCTCGTACAATTTTCAGGTAAATTGTCACGTTACACTTGAGAAACGTTTCAATCGTTCTCAAACAAAATGTTTGCATTTCTATCGAGCTGTATAAATATCAAAATGAAGCTGCATCCTGAAACATACTCGGACTATCTTCTGTTGATCGTATCGATTTCTTTCGCGACGGTGTAGGGGGAACGATAATCTATTTATCACTGCATATGTATCCTCGAGAGTGGTCTCTTTCATGCGCAATCGACCAATGCACCTTTTATGATATACCAAAGGTTTCAAGTATCCGGCACCTTTAACCAGCCTTTAAAATTTGACCTTCGATGGAAAAAGGTGTTTGTTACACCTACTCGCTTACGTCTTGAAGCACCCAGTCGATTTTAACCCAAAAACCCGATTTTAAAAAACTATCGAAAACCATTTGAAACATTTTTTAGGCGTTCGAGTCTTAAAAAATCTCCAAAAAAAACTCGAGAAAAAATATTAGCGATAACACAATGATAATAAAGGAGGACGTGATTCAAGATAAATATTTGCACCAACTCGATAATCCGTTTAATTTATCAGAGAAAATGAAAATAAACGTTGGCAAAGAATATCTATGAAACGGATGCGAAAAAATGAATGAAGGAAATTGTGCCTCACTTATCTTAATTCGCGCCAACATCTCTCGGGGCAAGTTCGCGTGTCGCGGGTCGCTCCAATTTCCCCCCCAAGTCGGCCCCCAAGTTCGAGTAAAATGATAATCAGATCGATCCTCGTGAGATTAGCCTGAGTTCCGTACAGCTTAGCCTCGATTTCACGCTACAGTACAGTTCACAAACTGGTCCGGGGTTCGTGAAACCGCGCGACCGGCCCTCGAATTTATATAACCCCCCTCCCCTTCTTCCTCTCCCCCCTTTAATGTGTAGATTAAATAATTCTTTTGCGTGAGAAAATCGTTCTATCGTGTCTGATAGAAAAATTGCTGAAATTTTCCGACGTCGGCCGCGTTAACGGGCTACTTATTGCAATTGCACCGCTGTTGCGTTGTTTGATAACGCACTTCCTGCACCACATGAGCGCAGGTTGTATAATATACCACGCGTGTTACAACGTTAATACATTAATTCAGCAAATGCGTGTATTTACTAGTTAATGCACGATGACTCACGGGGACTCACAGGCGTTAATTTTATTTTTAAAAAAAGCGTTGTTCTTGAGGAGACAGACGTTTGGACTTGTAACTTATTTCCAATTACGTCGTATTAAAATTCTTTCATTTGATCGAAGTCATAGTCCAGTAAAATACGAAATATAAAGTCTTTAGAATATAAAAGTAATTGTAAAGTTACGATATTGTTAAAATTTGTTGTTCTACGCGTGAAAGTTCTCTGTGACGAAGTGTCACGTCATCTTATCTCCATTTATATATTATATCGTGCTTATTGTACACTATCGGAAACGAAAAGAGTAAACAGGGGGTCGCAGTTGGTATGCCAGCATGGTAGATAGGGCATGCCCTTGCCTTGGAATACCAAATGAGGAAGGTATCGACTTTCCACGGTCATGCTATCAGCGTTACCATGATAACACCCCCGCGTGGCAATCCACGCCTGAGTCGAGAGCACTTCTTTACGGTTTTGCTTCTTAACCACGTGCACACACGCGTAGTATTCCTAACTTCTCTTGGTTATTCTTTCGCTCGTGCTTAGAAAGAAAGAGAAAGAGAAAAAGAAAGAAAGAAAGAAAGAAAGAAAGGAAAAAACCGCGACAAGTCCTTCAGACTGCGGTAATGACGAGGAAGAAGTAAATTCTGGCCGGGCACAAAGCAAACGTCATGAGGAGACACCTCAGGTACGCCCCTGTCGCGCCGACGGTAAAAAACACAATGGAACAAAGAGAGCTGCACTGCTTTTGCTGTTTCGTCACTTTTGTTTCCCTCAGCTGGCCTCCGTCGTACACCGTACCAGCGAGGATAATGACGAGTTAGGCGAGTCAACGTCCTTGACTTTGTTAACCATCGACCAGTTTGATGAGTTTCGTGCGAAGCTTTGCTGGAATTTTCGGAATAAAATTTAAATTAAAAGTATTATCAAGATTTCGAAATTTTTTGAATTTAGATTTAGGTTTGAATCTGTACTCGAAGATTCGAAGTGAAATAAAGTTCTTCGGAAGAATTTTACTGAGAGTAGCTATTACTCCAATTAGTTAATCTAGAAACTGTTATAAGAGAGAAATTGTTATAAAAATGTGGATATGTGGACTTTCGAGTTACATATTAGCTGGGAGATTAATTTGTTCGTCAGAAGAGACCAAATAGGTAATTTTTCTTGGTATCTTGAAACTTCTTTGTTTCTTCTTTCTTTAATTAATTTCAATTAAAGATATCAGTATGTTCGTGTTGAAAACACAGTGCTTAAATTTTCAACGACTTCAAGATTGACTTAATTGAAAATGATTCACTACGGTTAATTTTCACTTTGATTATGAGTCATACGTGCATACCTAAATGTGTGAGCATGTAACAGACCAATAATCATATGTGATAGTAATAATAATACAGATATATACATTAATAGAATTAAACCTGTCGAATATTGAAAAAAAAAAAACGAGAATTTATATTAGAAATTTCAAAAGTAACATTGTAAGAAACTCGATGAAAAGAAGAGAAACACTTAGATTACGGAGTCACTCAAGAACAAATTCAAGAAAATTGACCCCGATGAGAACTTCCTGCTAGCGGGCAATCGATAATATGCTTCAGGAGTAGGTACATACGTGATTCATTGCGTGCCACGAATGCGTGAGGCTTCTTTCTTTGAAATTCGTAAGAGATGGTCAAAATTGTTTGATCATTCAATTTTCAGTTTTCTTTGAACGTTTTTTGTCTCTTCTACGTGATATAGACACATATAGAAAAACAAAGTTTGCCGCAAGCAGAAAATCATTAATCAATGACGTAACATGCAAATGACTAGAAAACACATACAAATATACAATCTGCGATATAACCGGTTCTGTTTTCAATGTTTTGGTCATGTCTATACGTTTTCGTTTCCCTTTTTTCATTCTACAATTGTGTCATGGTCCAGGAATATTTTCTCTTACTTGTTGACAAGTGGATTCTCGACATCGCGAAACAAGCTATAATAAAACGCTTACAACTTGATGCTACGTTGACGTGATAAAATAAATTTTCAAGAAAATAAAATTTGAACATGTTATTTAACACGTTTTTGTACATGTTATGTCAAATATAATTCGAGTGCCTTACGAAAAGATTTTATTTCGCATTTTCGACTTCTTTAAACGCAATGTACAAATGGGTTACTTAAAATCGTTTACTCGCGATTTTATATAGTTATCACCGCAACGCAACAAATTGGATGGCATTGAATAATAAAAGTGACGGCGCAAGAGTTTCTTTTTTTTTAAATGCTGGGCCAGACAGATTGCAAAATAATAAAATCAATTAGCCAAAAAGGAACTGGTCGCCGAGGTTTCTATATGAATACCCTAACTGACAAGGCAACTGGCGGCTGCAGTATCTATTTATCACTGTCAAGGGCATCTATGCAACCGGATCGTCTCTCTGCAGTCATTGTTAAACTCATTTCCGTCACTCGATTGCGCGTGAGTGCATTGAAAATTGAACCACTAGTTTATGACTAGCAAGATCCCCTAGGTCATCGTGGACGTTGATGTCACTCTCGGAAGAGGACTGTGTTTGGAAATGGCCATACGTCAAATCATATTTTTAATCCGACGTTTCCTTAATACGATATTTTATATATAATTTCATTGTTGAATCATTTTCTAATTCTGCAACTATGAATAGGAATTCCAAAGACTTATTTTAATATCCTTTTCTTTTCTTTCTTTTTTTTTTTTCTAATTCCTTTATCAGACATTGGATTAATCCTTTTATTGAACTATAGGATCAATCAATAAATTTACTTTCTCTCTTAGTTCGCAGAAATTTCGTTTGTGAATCTGATTTAAATGTCTGTTCTGTATAATCTGTTCTGTATAATTTTTCTTTCTGTAGTTTTACACATTATATCATTATACCACATATCCATAATTTATTTATTTTTCTCTTATTTGAAAATAAGAAATTAATCTTTATTATTAAACATTTCTCTTATATATTGAACATTTTATTAATAATAGGTCATTCAAATTATATTTTAAATATTCTTTTCGTTAATGTCGTTTAAGGTTTACGTATTCAAAAATCAAGCGTATTCTCTCTAGAAGAAGTTGTTAAATACTCTTTTCATTATGTTCTGAATTGGTGGATGGGATTCAATTCAATGAGTTCCTCGTTCATTAGCTTTTATTCCGTGTCTGATGCAAATCCATCTGAATAATCGAATATGAACGAAGCTTTGTATTTAATTCCAGGATGGTTTATTCAAGCCGATTTAGAGGCAATCCTCGAGTCCTTCAGATTCAATTCAGCGGATCCTCCACTTCAGTCGCGATCCAAGAGATTGGAATCGCGCTCCTTGACAAACCCTCGTACATCCCAATGACGCCGGTTTCTAACGCTTGATTTCCACGAACTTGCTTTATAACGTTTCGCTGTCTAGCTGAACCCGTGATGCATCTAATACGATTCGTTTCAAAGCAAGGTCCTTTCCAGCAAATTGAAATTAATGGACTAGTTTTGCGACGTTGTACGTCACACGGTACGATGCTTAAAACAATTTTCTTTTTCCTTTGTTTAAAGGAAGATGTGTATATGTTACCTCAGTATAAGTTACCATTTGGAGTAAAACTATCAGAATATCCAGAAGCCGTATCATAGCAATTAAGTCTTCTATCTTCACCCTACGAAATGTATACGCGAAGCTATACGAAAAAAAAAAAAGGAAACCCTAAGATGGCAATTAAAAGTCTTCTATCTCTAATTTAGAAAATATTTAAAATTCGCGAAACTGCCTGGAAAAGAAGGAATCACGGGCGTTAAAGCAGAAATCCAAAATATCATAAACGGTACCAAAGAAAAAATTAAAAAAGGAATTACTATGAAAAATGTCTATGATCATTTTAACTTCAATAGTATCCTAACAAAAAGTTCCCCTTTCAACTGCTCAATTATTATAGTTTCGAATCTTAAAGCGTTTCAAATCTTGAAGCGTTTTCTCGAAAAATTGAAAATGCTACTCCTATAGTTAGCAAGAAGTACGACTTCCCGCACTTATGCTCGCATATAAAATCATCTCGCGATTCCCGACCGATGATTCATCGTGGGGTATATAACAACGTCGAGAGAAGTAAGCAAGGACCGTTTAAAAACAAAACCGCTACACGATTCGACGTGGTACAGCTTGTTGAAAGTCCCCGTTCCTTCGTGGATGTCGATCTCTAAGATCGAACAATAATCTTTACGACCTACGGAATTGTTAAGCAAAATTGAACTGTTAAGCCAGGTGACTGACTCTATGAATACGAATAATTGCAACATCACTGTAAACATAATACTGTAAATATTTATACGCGTTGACCTCGCGGTCACCAACATTCCCAGATACTCGAATCCCAAGTCGTTTCACGCTTCCGAACAATTCCACCAGAGTACGAAGCTCTCCACACGCCTACGAGAGATGTTCTAATACCTTGATGACGTTCAATGGATTCAAACGGGTTCAACTATGAGGTTCGACCGACCAAGGAACTCGAATTATTCCAATGAAAATCGCAGAGAGAAGGCCAGAGAGTTTCACGAAAGATACTTTCCAATTGCTGAGGTTCTTCGAAAATCGAAAATCTTCGATCGTTTGTGATTTTCTCACATTTGTGGGGAGCATGAGAAGTCCGATCTTGAAAATTCTGTCTACAGAGAATTTTTTTTCTTATGTATATTATACCGATGTATAACTGCTGATGTATTCTATGCAGTATTCGCTTTAGTATTCTGAATTTTCGTCTCGAAGAAAGAAACGGAGAAGAACTCCAACGAGAGATTTCTGATACGAGGTTTCGCATTTGCCACGAAGAAGAAGAGCACAGAGAGTGTTAGGCGTTGGATCTCGAGTTTATCGAGATATGGAGGATCTTTCCAGCTGACGTGGCTCGTGGCTCGTATAGTATGACCTTCGTCGGTCTACTTTACGAAGGCAAAAGCTTAAGTGGGTGGGGGGGAGGGGGGTACGTACACCTTTTACCCTCTTCCTATTCCACGATTTTTCTAACGCTCAACCTTTTTCACTACGATAACTAACTACGTTAATGCTATTTTCGCATAAAGTGACACCAGAGTTTTCTATCGACGAACATCGATTAACCCTTCCGTGTCAGCGTTCGTTTGATTTAATTCACTTTCTACCTATTAAGAATCAAGCAATGATTTATGTGAATGCATTGGTCTTTTTTTTTTTTGAGTTTCATAAAATTGTAAAATCTAGATGAAAGAATTAATAATCAACAAAATATTAAGAGCGAACCTTTGAAATCTTCTCTCATGCCACAATGATAAAAAGTAAAAATCAGTACAACATAATCAATAATCGAGTACACTTAATGTATAATCAAATAATATATTGTACTGTTTGTGAAAATCAAAGGTGAAAACGTTTGAAATACACATCGCTTACTTCGTTTATATGAAAGAGGCTTCTTCAACCCATTAAGAACAATTAATGAGATAATATGCAAATTCAATTATTTTAAGATCTTTGTACACCGAATCTTACCAATTTTACATCACTGTAAACCAATTATTGAAGAAATGAAACCTGGACAGAAATGAACATTTCTTCCTCTAAATATCGATAATAAATATTCTACTTCAGAAATTTCACTTGTTTTCATGTACAATGTATGTTCTTTTAAACGCATACAACAACCGCAATCTACTTATCAAACTTGGTCATCCTCGAAAGAAGATCCTCTTTTGTGAAAGAAGAATATATACTTTCTCTGTTTGTTACGTAGCGGCGCTAACTGAAAAGGCAACGACTAATAGGGTGGTAGAGCACATTCACGATGATGTGAACCAGATTATGAAAATCAGAGCGAGCTACGTAGGTTAAAAGCTCGTTGCGGCGAGCGATAATGATGTCACTTTTATTAGCCTCATCAGGGTCGAAGCATCCTCGACAGGGGATCCACTATTACCTAATAACCGACACGATCATATCATGTATCTTGTTAGTGACCTATAGTAGGAATCTGCGTCCTATCGACAGCTCGTCGTGTGTATCACGAGCCTCTTGCATACTTGCCTTCTCACATGATCGATTTTTAATAGCGTCGCCTGGTTTATTAATAATTTCGTCACCTCCTTCTTCACCCTCTGTTCCTTGTTTTTTTAATGCGTAGAATTTAAATGTATTAATTATGTAATGCAATTATGTACGTACAATGTTGATGATGATTTATCGATAACTTCCTCTCCTTTTTTACATCAATTTCTTAATCTAAAGAAGTGATAAGTAATATGTAAAGTTTAGAATTTGATAAAATTCAACAATTTTAAAATATTATATAATAAAATAAAATCTTTAAGATTTTATTCAGTTTCTTAGTAATTCCGATTTCTGTTTGTTTCTCTTCTGTTTTGATTATTTTATTCTTATGCATAATCGTTAATAGAGAACGCATGATTACCGAAAATTTGTTTACATTGAAACTCGAGTATTTATTATAATAATTTACAATACATATTTATTATATTTATATTTATATTTATTGAATACCGATTCCTACATCATTATTCCTATTTTCGCGATGAGCGCTATTTTGAATCAGAGCTTACCGCGTTACGAAGAAATGAATAATTTCAGTGAAAAATTCAAACAAAATTTAACAACGATTATAGAAAGATAATTAATTTATTTCTTTACTTCCGCTGTTTAATAGCAAATCAGAAAAAATTTAGATAGGCAATATTAAATTTCAAATAAAATAAATTAAATTAACACTAAATGATGTTATCTACTCGAATAGTAAACTGGTTTATATCCCGTTCGTATAATCAAAGTTTCGCTGTCATTAATATTATGATTGATTAGCGTATTAATATTATCAGGATACATATTATCCATCAAACTTGCAATTAGATTCCTTTAAACATCCGAGAGTGTGCATCTTCATTGATTTAATCGTGCGTAGGTATTATTCGATTATATACATACATATTACCATGATTACACGAGGTCATGCGCTATTGTCTCTACTTTTCAGGGTGAAAAATGATACGTAAGTGTTGAAATGCGAGAAATTTCAGCAGACTGCTCTAGTAGTTCTGACAAACATTAGGTGAATGATTTCCTAATTTGATTCTTCATATTAAATTATAACCAAGCACTAAAATAACGTGTAGTAGAATAATAAATAATTTATAGAAGCCTACTATATTAGTTAGAAACATAAATGAAATTTTTATAACATAAAAAAAAATGATATCTATCTCAATTTCTTTGAGTTCACAAAGCTGAAAGATTCAGGTGGAAAAAGAAAAAAAGAAGATATTAACCAAATTAACTTTGATCAAATCTTCCTTAACACTGTCAACTGAAAAAATTGGAAATGAAATTTTGGGTTAACGCAACAACAGTGATCCTTTTATTATAGGTTATAAATTTTAATACGTCTTCAATGTTCATCGCTTTCAATCTAGCAATCTCAGTTTCACCGTATATTTGATCTCTCAATCCTATTATTCCATATGATGTCAAGATACATGACCGAATTTGTAATCTTTTACATTTTTGCACACATTATGTGCAGCCACTATCGGTGGATATAGTCCTATGCATTGGATTTCGAAATTCGCCTGTTGTACTTTAAGATTTAATAGAAGTATATACAATGCCGCTCGTATAGGACAAGATGTATATAACGAATACGCAAATATCACAGTTGCAGGAAGTGCGCGTGTGCTAGGGAAATTTCCAAGTTCACCAGCGCACCAGGCACCTCCATCGATCTGGCGGTACGCGGTGCTATTGCTACATTTGCGGCATTCACTTTTATTCGAGATTCAACGGGGTACGAGGTATTGACCCCTGAACTTGACCTATACCGAAGATATACCTGATCTTGAACAATTACAGGGACAGACCAGTTTCAGTTTTGAAAAATGACGCCGAACGTTATGGTGTCCCCAAATGCTCATGACGCAGTTGATCTTGTGGGAAATCGTACAATGTTTTAAAAATCTATAATTTCCCCTACTACGCCTACTTTGCTGGCATCGATTAACTTCCTAGTCGAAAGTTGACAATTGTCATCGAAAAACAAGAAATATTATAGTACAAGCACGATCAATTTTTTCAATTCAAATGAATCAAATTATTAAATTCATAATAGTAATAGCATTTAACGCTACTTAACGTAACAATCACGTAACAATCACGTTTTAAAGCTTCGATGCTCGCGTTGAGCGAATAACATAAAATGGAAGATGTATAAAAGAAAAAGTGCATGACATAAGAGAGAAAAAAGAAAAGTAAATGTTTTCTGTCTGTGTGTTTCACGAAGAATTGAGCCAAGATTTATATAAAATTTCTTCGAGTATTGCAGACACTCTATTGTATCGATGAAAACAATTCCCCCATAACACACAGTACGTTGCAGCGAGGGGGTTTTTTCAAAGAAACCCCCTAGGGCCGCGAACGTTCAATAATCAGTAGAGAAGGAAACAGTCGTACTTACTATTGCATTATCTTAATCCAAATAATGCGAGCGAGTCCCAAATGGCATCAAGAAGAAACGAGGATTACGCGATTATATCACTTCCAAAGTTTTATTCTGGTTGTCGTGTAACAAAACGAAAATTACGTTAACGTACGTTCGTTAAGTGTGTAGGTACGTTAAGAAGTTTTTCGCGTGTCAATGGCCCACCGTTAACAATCGTTGGAAAGGTATACAAGCGCACTATACACCCGCCGAGCAAGCGGCAAGCCGAATAACTGACGCTAGCGCGAGAACCGACAGAGTGTGCCTCACACAGTGTCCCACCCTTCCCTTCCTTCTTTCACTGCGCGCTCACTTGTATATAACCCGATCCTTCTCTATCGCCCCTTTTTGCTTTCGCGTGTTTCTCTTTTTTCTCTTCGTGCCGCCTCTCCGAAAACCTTCCTTCGTCGTAGTGATTCCAACAGTGTACTACCAGCCGCGATACCGCAACGCGTGCCTGGAGCACACTTTGAGACCGCGCGCGCCTCCCAGCTGCCGTATCGACCTCTCCCCATTGGATGACACATTCTCCAATAACGAACCTCCAAAAGGATTACGTCACTTTGGTATTATTGACGCCAGCCATCCGGCAGCATCGCCAGTGCTGGATTCTTCAGGGTGTATCTTTCTCCTTCGATGGGGGTTGCGAGAATTCTCAAGGGGTAGTCAGCCAGCCGCACGAAGGCTTCTCTTTTCGTCTAACATTCATATGGAATCTCTCTATCTTCGTCGAATAAACGACACTTCCGCTTGCTTACGAGCCTGAACAGCGTGGTTTGTAGCTTGTGTCGATTTCTAGGTTATCTCGTTTTCGATTCACGAATTTTCTCGTTGGATGCTTTTATGCAGGGTGTCCTGAATTCTTCGTATGACTTTGTCAGTGAGTTTCGTAAATAACGTAGAAGGATGTAACATTGATGCCGAGTGAAGATGAGACTTAACATTAGAATTGGAAGAGTAAACATACATGTACGGAAATTTGCGCGTTTGGAAGATATAGAACTTTGTATGTACATAATTTTATCAGATTCTATTTAGCAATTAGCAATTAAATTGTTAATATTAGTCTCAGTATGTTATTCTATTACTAATAAAGCTCATTGCTCGTTGCATACTGACGAAACGTCGGGAAATAAAGATTGTTTACTTTCAGAAGTCTTAATTTTGACAATAAAAGTGTTCACATAACGTAAAAATTTAAAATTTCACGTACAATTTTATTCACTTAAAATATTTTGCAAAAAATCTAAACCATGTCCTCCAGTAACAAAATTTATATTTTTCAGAAGAAAGATGTAAAGATGAAATTCACACGAATGAATCGAATTTATACTTACATAGATACGTCACTGGAAAACACCCCGACATTACTCCTTCTATTACATACATATATCCTTTCTATTTACATTACCTTCTCCGAGATTAAAGCAGTTAAAATAAGTCTTAATACCGGATCCATTCATTGATGTCTTCCCTATCCGATATATTATTTGTACCCAAGTGTCCACGTATATTCTACCCACGTATATTTTAAATTTCGTTCGATACCGGTACGTATATACATACATGCGTTATTACATCAAATTACTCGACTACTTGTTAACGTAAATTTATAAACTATCTATGCTTGTACCAGTAGAGCTTTAGCCATTGACATAGACACAAAGTTTATTCAAAGTGTCAGATTGAAAGTGACGCGTGCATCCTTGTGATGCCTATGGATGTTCCTCTTAATTAATAATGACGCGCGTACGGTTTCTCTCCTCGTTGCGAATTTCGGCATGTGCGCGCCGATTTACGACTGACAAAACGTCGTTGAATACAGGGAATGTCGTCACCGACTCGGAATTTAAATCCTGCGACAGTGTGACAACGTTAAGTAGGTGCTCTCAACCCCTTACTCTTTGCTGACTGGTTGACACGTCGGCCAACAGAGTCTCTCATTTGTAAATCTTCTGCCGTTGCAAAATCAGTCGTTGAACTTACCTTTGCCTCTTGTACGAATGCCAAGTACCGGGAGTCGCGACGTACGTCTGAAGCTTCTTTCCGTCAACGCATTTCCTGGTATATGCAATATACATCTTTCCAATTCAAACTAATTACAACTCTCCATTGTGTTTGTGATTCTAAAAGATTGCATATCACAAATTGTACGGTTGTATCTTGATGATTATTAACTTTTGTCTAGCTAACCTTTTTAACCGAAGGAAATAAATTAACTCGTCAATTAGATTCCCAGTTTCTTAGAAGTGATAGCTGTTTTATTTATAATTCCCCCATATTTTATATTAAGATAAGTTAGTTATATTATACATTATTATATCACATATTTTTTGAATCGTATTATTTTTGTATTTGAAAGATATGTAAAATATTCTACTTATGTTTTTCAGTAATTTTTATGGATTGTTACATTGCATGGTTCTCAATGGGTTAAATATTTAATATTTGAATTATGTAATTCATAAAATATAAATGTCCATTTTGAAATTTTGAATTATTGTAATGTCTCGTCTATTTGAATGAACATAGAAATTATTTTCTAAAAAAGTTTGTGAAAGAATAGTTATCGTATAGAAAGTGTCACTACTTGGATCCAAAGTGAACAAAAACAAGGTTCTCAAACTATATACATTTCAAGCTGTGTTTAAATTGAGAGGAGAAAGTGAAAGTGTTAGGATTCATCTGTTTCTATTATACGTCGTACATACACATATATATGTACTTACATATGCATAAATATCAGATATTTACATATATGAACTAAAAGAATAAAAAATTTTACGATTTCCTTGTATTGCAAAAAAAGAAAAAACATAAATGTAAGAAAGATGGAAATATACGAATTCCAAATTGAGAACATAGATCATTGGTTTGTATTGGGTTGTATTGTTATTGTTGGTCAAGAAAATGTTCAGTGTAAAACGAACTATGTTCAAAAGAATTTATTTACTCTTCGCTTTTGCTTCGACCGTAAGTTAGGCTGCGCAAATTTATGCAAATTAATATTTTTATGAATTTATATTTAAAGAAACAGAAACTGAGTAACATTTTTAAATGTTATAACAAGTATTTTGTTATATACATTTTTGTACATTTTTATATTTAAATTTTCTATAAATAAATGTTCGCTATTAAAATTAAGAATTAAAATATCTTAAACCATAGCTCTTTTTAATTTATAACAACCACAAAAAATGGTAGCCACTGTATCCACGTGGACTTCTTTCTTGTGTTGTATTCTCAGAACGAATTAAACGAGTTCGAATTCGTCATTTGCGTGGTGCATCGAAGAGGAGAATGAAAATTGACAAATGTAAAACGTTATAACTTAATGATGCAGGATTGGAGGCTCTGGAAAAAGCTCTCTATTGTTGGGAGGATGCTCTTACAGCGTTCAGCTCTTCACTCAATAATGGTACACTCGCATTACCGTCTAAGGCGGATGCAGCATTTACGCACGATGTGCAAGAGCTCCTTGACATGGGCTATCAAATCCAGAATCATGCAGAACTCCTTTTTATCGACCAGGTAACTGGTTCCTATTTCCTCCTAGTATGTAGATTTTTTTTTCATTGCTCAAATAGATCTCAATTGCTCTTAAAATAATTTTATGTAATCAAAAATGAAACATGTCTATTATAGAATGCTTCAGAGAAATTTAATTACGGTTATTCTCATCTTACGATATATTATACCTTTGAAATCTTTTCTGCGTCCCTCTGCACCTACCATTCCATTCCACTGCACTCATAAATTGCTTTTTCACCATATAAAAAGATGCGAGAATTAATCCAATTTAAATGATAACTGACTAGAGTAATTAGTGCAACGAGTTACTTGACCTACCAACAAGCAAAGAAGAATTACTACATAAGAAATTCACGACATCGCTATCGCGCTTGTTTGAAATCTAAGCGTATAAAATTCTCTTATAATTGAATGCCAACGCGTTATGTTCTTATCGATGATCTTATTTTACAATTAAATTTTAATTATTAACAACCTGTAGACAGCCTAAAACCAAACTATAGATAAGAAAACTAAGTTTTCGTTTTTGCAGCATTCAGTATTATTCCGAAACGAAGATGAAGAAAGTATAGATAGTCATAAACCTTCGAATATAGGTAGCCGAATATCCGGTAAAGATAAAGCAGATGCTGCGTCTTCCCCGGAATCTTTTGAATCTGCACGTGATGGGGTAATTTTACATATTAAATTTTTTTTTCTTATTATATATAATAAATTATTATTCTATATTTTTTATTTACATATTAATACAGGTAGCAGATTTACGGGAATTTGAAGAATTTTCAGAATTTTTCCCGCATTTCGAAAAACAAAAATTATATCACGCTGCACTCAAACAACACGAGGACAAAAGTATTCAGTGCAGGTAAAAAAGAATCTGTTCAATTTTTATATTTAAAGATATAAGAATTTGTATGATCTATGTCGGTTTATTTGTAGGATCTATGTAAGTTTGCTTATATGATTTATTAAGATGTAATATTTTTATTACAGACGATTGCATACAGAATTAGTGAAGTGTGGCTCAGATGTAGAATACTTAGCAAAGGTGCATTGCTTGCGACAAGCATACACACAATTGTTCACTATACCTTCGACTACAGAATGGATTGCTGACATAGGCAGACAAATTATTAGTGATTTGATCATGTATGCAGACAGGGTATACACAACATATATTATTTACTTCTACTTGAGAAATATATATATATTTAAAATAATTTAAATTAGTTTTTAATAAAAAATTTTTTAATAAGTTTTAATAAAGAAATTTTCAATATTAGGATCCTAAGGATTATTTAATACATTATGAACGAATGTTAGAATTTTTACAAGAGCCAAACAATCATAAAATAATGGAAGAGGAATTAACTGCAAGAGGTGTAAAATGTATGAACTTCTATGACGTTCTAATCGATTTTATTTTGCTAGATGCCTTTGAAGAAGTTGAAAAACCGCCCTCGTCAATTAAAGCTATTTTACAAAATAGATGGATATCTGCTAGTTTCCGTGAAACTGTAAGTATCTAAAATAATAAACGTGTTTTTTTTTTATTTAATCTCTTATTGATGCTTATTAATTTTTATATTCAAGGCAATTGGAACTGCAGTTTGGTCAGTTCTTGTAGGTAAAAGACAAATGTTGAAATATGACAAAGGATTTCTGGCCCATTTTTATTCTATTTCTGAACAAATTTCTCCAGTACTAGTATGGGGTTTTTTAGGTCCAGAAGGAAGCCTACGTTCTACCTGCCACTATTTTAGAGATCAAGTAATAGAATTCCTTGTAGATATATTTAATTTTTTTAAAGTAAGATACACTACGATCGATAACCTCGCTGAAGATATACTCAGGGAAATGAAAGGAAGAGTCGAAAATATAAATCAAAGACTTTCTCTAGAAGGTTGTTAATTAAATACAAATAAATAGATACTACATAGCAGTGTCAAATATATATATGTAAAATGTTGATAATTGAATAGATATAGCAATGGCTAAAGATCTGATATACTTCCTATTGCATAATACATTTAAGATTTTTGTAAATAATCTGAGTATCAACAATCTTTACTCTTTCGTAATTGTTATAACTTGTCTGTCTATGTTTATTCACATTAGTACAACTATTACATAAGCACTATAAAAAATATTATGAAAAAAAGATTATTTGAAATATTTTGAAATTTCAATTTTATTTCTAGAATAATCTTCAAGTATTTAGCAAAACAAAACATGAATAAAAAGTATTTCTTATATGATTTTATTTCTTGTAATATATTATATAGATTATGTGTAAATATTAATCTCAAAATATTACACTTTTAATATAAGAATTTAAAACAATTTAAAAATTTTTTTTTAATATAAAAATTTTATTTTATTATAAAAATCAAATTTAGTCAAATTGCTATTATTTCAGTGTTGCAAATTTGTTTATAATAGTTGTTGTTAATCATGTTTTATAACAAACTATTTGTAGCATTTAAAAATAGCATGATAAATGTTCGAATTTCTAATATATTCCATAAAATATTATGATATAATGGTACGAAGGCACTAATATTATGCTCTATAATAAATTATTAGAATATACAGAATCTTGATATCAAGATATCTAAAATACTCTGCAAAACAGTCACCTACATAAGCATAATTTACCAAAAAAGATAAGTAATGAAAGAATTAAGAAATGTTTGAAAAATGTTTAATCATTTTATCTCGCATTATAAATTTATTTACATTATCTTTTTTACAATATTTTGCTTATAATCCTTTATAAAAAAAATTACATGCAAATATCAACTAAAAAGCAAAGGATCCATTGCCAAAGATAATTATACTATTATATAATTACTACTATGAATACATATTTTAGTAATTATAGTTTACATTGTATATTATAAGTATAGCATGAAAACATTCCAATATTGTAATATTATGTAAGTATTATTTTTTGTGAATCAGTCATGGGTAACAAAAGCAGTAAATTTTGTATACAAAGAAATATATTGTGTAAACATTATTCATTTATTTTCATTCAGTCTCATAATTTACAAATCTATATGATTTGCTATATAATATTCTATCTAAATTGAATATAAAATGATTTTTTTTTTCATTCATAATACTGAATATTAGAATTCATAATACTTCATAATACTAAACCATTAGATTTTTAAGCACAAAATTCAATGTACATTTTTACCTACATGACATAATAAATAAAAAAGAAGAAATACATATAATATATAATTTTTATTCTCATTTTTATATTTATATAGCAAATTTCACGCTGTGAATTATGTCTTTATGTATAATGTACGTCGGAATATTTGTTAAATGATTTAATCTGTATTTTGACTAATTGCAAATAATATTTAGTAAAATAAAAATGAAAAGATGAAGTTTTTATGTATAAAGTTTGTTTTATCCAAAATTTTATATATCATGCAATTTTATGGTCATAAATCAATAAATGTAGTGTATAATAATATGATAATTTAAATAAAAAATTTAGTTGAAGTGAGTTATTCCTTTATTTAAAATATAAAAATTTCCTTTATTTAAAAATGTATTTAGATATTATTAGTAGTATTTATTGTGTATATGTAACTGGATTAATCAAAACTAGATTAATCAAATATCATATCCACTGTTTCATCATCGGATTCTTCTTCATCACTAGATGGTACAACTGGCATTATTTGAGTTATATGATTCCTACGCTTATATTCTGCAAAATCCTCCCTTTCTGTGATAAATTATTGTTAGACCACATAATGTGATAATTAGTAGATACAATTAATTTAATTAGTAAAAATACAAAATATTATTGTCAACCATTAGACATTAATATTTTTTACTATGTAATAAATAAATATATTAAAAATGCAAATAAAAATACTGTTCAATATTAGTTAAACTAATTATAATAATTACCTCTGTTTTTTAAAGCCTCAGTGATCCAATCGAGTTTATATATATGATTTGTATCTAGGCTAATTAAAGGATTTTTTTCTTTTTCAATGCACAATCTTAACCATTCTGTCCCTGCCAATTTGATAAAAATTAAGTAAATATACAATAAACACAATAAATGAACAGAACAAAAAATAGTTATGTTACATTTATGTGCCTTTACAAGTGTAATCTTAATTTCTCTTTCTAAATTTTTGTGAACTGTTTTTTCTGCCACTATAGTTCCAAAAAGATATAAACAAATATAATATTTTTTTGAATCTGTTGTCGTGCTAGAAATAATGTAAAAATATTTTGTCTTGCAAGCAATAATGTTTTACATTAGACAAATGTTTAAATTACCTAAATAACAGATGATCACATTCTACATGAAGAAAATACTCTTTTATATCTTGTAGTAAAATACGTACGATAACTGTAGTATCTGTTTGATACCATACAATTTTCGGTGTATGATATTTACTCACAAGTTTTAGACAATTCATAACGTAATTAAAAACAGTATATGCACTTGTTATGTACAAAATATTATAAAAATATAAATCATAAATATAAGATGTAGCAATTTATATTCGTGAAACAAAAAATTTGAATTGGATGAAAGGTTTTTCTTTGCAAATGTACAATTATCGTACTACAATTATCAATATTTAGAAAAAGTTTTTCATTGTTTTTCAGCCACGTTTTAAACGCACGTATAACATAAGAACAAAAAATTTTTTAGTTGGTGGAATTTTCTCGATATTTATAATCAATTATGTAAATTCCTTTAAGTAAAACTTTTATAACTTCATATTTACAACGATTTTACTTGAAGGATTGATTTACATTATAAATGTAAAATCATCGAAAAAAATTTTACAAGTAATGTAGAAATACTACAAATAATGTAGTATTTTAGTTCTACATTTTGCTACGAGAAGCGCAGATAACAATTGAAAAAAAAAGAAAGGATCTGCATATTTTCTTTAGTGCCTGTTCAAATGAAAGGCATACTATATAGACTACGTATTTGAAGACCAATAAAGATTCACTTCACGGCGTTAGTTGATAAGCCGGGTGTAATTGCGGTAAAACGTCAAAGATAAAATGTCAAGAAACGATGGCAAAAAGGACTCGTCGGCGTCTACGTTTCGAAAAATTGATGTTGATCAATACAGTGATAATAATTTCAGAGAAGAAGATGCTGACGGAGGAATAGGAGGACCTACAGGTCCAGATGAAAATGAAATATTAACACTTCTTAGCCAATATCCTTTTCATCGCTTTTATACAGATATAATAACATTATAGTAATTTTTTTTGCGCATCATCGTGTTTTCCTTAATATTTATTCAAGGGTAAGAATGCAGAAGCACTAATATCAGTATTGAGGTCTGCACCACTTGGGTGTAAAAATCAACAAGTAAAGGTAACCTCCGTAACACGCCCTTTATTTTAATTTAAAATACGAATTGATGACATAATAAAGTTTATTTCTTTGATATCTCTGATACATGTGCTATGACATATATTGTCCCTTTTATATTAATATCAGAACATAGAGTTTGGTAGATAATAACTGAATATAAAATAATTAGATAATTCTGAAAATTATGAGTAAAGTTTAGAATATATCCTTTATTATCATAATATATTTGTAACAAATAAAATTTATTTCATTGAAAAAGTGAAAGTTTACACATTTTGTTGCTTTAGTTTGTAAAGGAGACAAAATATATACATGGTAGCTCACAAAAGTATACTTGGACAAGTCTTTTATAGACATATTAAGTGCGTTATAGAAAATATGTCAAAATTTCATTTTATAACTTCTATATACATTTTCGAATTTCTTTATAATTTTACCAATATAATCAAAGTAGTAATGTTTTATTATAATGCTAGTACAATTTCAAACTTTTGTATAACATGTACATAAAAGATTTGTAATTATGTTCAGATATTTTTGTATCTGTGAGCCGTAAATGTATATATTGAATATATTTGATAATATAATATTTAGTAAAATGAAAATATGTATTAATTTTCTTTTATTACAAAAAATTTGTGAATTTGCAAAAACAAATAATAATTGAACATTACAGGATAACGCGCGAAATTTGACGCTGAAAGTTCTTCTAAGTATAAAATCTACTCAAATAGACGATTGTTTAGCACAATTAGATCATGATTTACTGGACGTTTTAATGAAATATATCTATCGAGGATTTGAAATTCCAACAGAGGGTAGTAGTAGTCATTTATTAACTTGGCATGAAAAGGTGTACAATATCAGTGGTGTTGGCAGTATTGTACGAGCGTTTGCAGATAGCAAACGTGCTTAAAAAAATTTGTACATTTTCTAATGATGTTCATTACAATAATTACCATTAATCCTTACTGTTACTCATTGTCATTGTTAATCCAATGAGGATGTAGATAGAGGATGTATGTAGATTCCACATGGAAAATATAACACATTGGTGTACATTTGTTATCAATAAAGTAATTTTTATTTCTTATATATTTGGAGAAATATTTTTCTTTCATTTTAAAAGTCCACTATCATTGATAAATATTTTATTTCCTATTTAAACTAGAATTTTCTGTTTTATATACAAAACAATAATGCAATATATCAGAAATAATTTTTTATTAGAATTTGATATTATGGATTATATATATATCTGCACGTAATAATTTTGTAATAGTTAAATATATTTGAAATAATGACACTGTGTATATATATATATATGTTTTACATTAAATGATAATTAAATCATATTAACATATAACAAAATGGATAAAATTAGAATATTAAACAAATTCTATAATTGTAATTTATTTTATTCTTACAGAAATGTTATTACAGAGCATTAATTACTTACATTTGTCCTTTACTGATTACAGAGTATTCATTACTCACATTTGTCCTTTACTGTGAGCATTATCATATTTGTTTGATGTATCAAGTATAATGCACTTACGAATACTGCATCTGCTCTGTAAGAAGAAAATGCAAGTCGCGTTTTTAAAATGAAACAAAGATAAATAGGGAAAAAAGAGAATGAAACATAATGATGCTTACTGCCCTTCTTTAAAATATTCTTTTAATGTATTGCTAAACCTTTTACTGTATTTAACAAATTCTCTTTTTCTTTGATCCAATGCCTGCTTGCCAGCAGACCCACGAATAAATGCGGTTACTTCATTTACTGCATCTAACAGTTTTTTTATTGCACTTGCAATTTCTCTGAAACAGGTGTATCAAAAACATATCATATACGATAGGTAAAAATATTTTGACTACAATAGATATAAACATGAAAACATACTTAATTGTTTCAAGAAAGGTTTTTCGATCTGTTATTTCATCAGGAATTCTGCTAAGTATTCTTTTCAGGGAAGTTGATTTGCGATTCAGTTCTTGGAAAGCATCCTCAGATCTAGCCGATCTATATTCTACAACTATAATAGTACATAAAATAACAATAGAATATTCATAATTTCAAATATGTAATATTTTGATCATAATTTCAATTATTCATATTTTATTTTATTATACTGGAATTATACCATCATAATCAGAAGCTGCTGCTTGTAATCTTAAAACACTCTCATTCATGTCAAGAGTAAGGTCTGCCCGTCGTATTATACCGAGAATTAAATCGTGTGCAATTCCTGGATAAGAATTTTCAGCTTTCAATAAAGCTGTGCATAATGTTTGTGCTGCATATACATTTTGTCTCTCTAGCTATGTAATAACAGATTAAAGAAATAAATTACAAATAAAAAACAGGAATATATATTTTTAAAATCAATGGATACATATGTACATAGTTTTTTAACAAGTATAAAGAGAATATTTTTTATATAAACACACTGAAAAATACATCATTTTATAAAATTCATTTTACAAAATGTCTCAAAAATATATTTAAATAATAATAAAATGTATATGTTATGTCATATAAGAAATTTTGAAATTTTATTAGCAACGAGCACAAATGCCCTGATTATATTAATAAAATCAATTTAGAAGAGCATATAAGAGCTACATAGATATTTATTGTAAATTATATTTAATGAGAAATTAATATGCAACACGAAAAATGGTAAATATACAATAAGTATTAAAATTAGCTCCACTAAATATTTCTATCTTATTAATAAGTTAGATTTGCCTCAAACTTTATCGACATAGTGGCTGACATTATTAATTACAATTTATAAGTAAAAGAAATTTTCAATACCTTCATCAATATTGGTCTTAAGACAACAGGTAAGACCAACGATGTAACTGGAGTCTCATCGCCCATTGTCATCCTTTACAATGTTTATTTATAAACACAGCTCAAACGTAATTAATTCGTAATTAAACAAATGCAGTTGGTTGATTTCCTAATTGGCTAGCCTAGGCATAGATCAAGTTGTTTAGATTAAAAAAATGACCACAGTCTTGACATGGCATGCTCGATCGCGCTCGGTATCTTACTCCAAAACGTGAGGTAAACAGGTTGTGCAACTTGATTTTCAGTAGAATATCTAAATTTTGATCGAATATCGTGTAATAATATTCCATAACTTTCGTGTTAATGTTGATATCAAAATAACTGGAAATTATAGTTATTCTAGAAATGTGGTGATAAAAGTATTTTCATCAAATATAGAACTATTTTATCATTTTATAATTGAAATGATATTTGATGAAATAAAGAATGATATTTGATGAAAATTTAGATTCAAATGCAGTAGCAAATAATTGTGAGTTCCAAGTTCAGGAACGATTAATGAAATAGCGCCTTGACATAGCGCGTTTAATTTCAAATATATCAAAACAAGAGAGGATAACCTCACAATTACTATTTGGTTGTACATATGGAATATTGTTAATTTATCGTTGTAATTGAATTAAATATCTCGTATTATCATTAGAATTTCTAATAATGTTGGAACGTAAAGACCCAGAAGGAAATCTATATGTTTTTGTAAGTAGTTTGTCATGCCTAACCTTACTTTGTTTCATGTGACATCATTTTTGTCTTATTTAATGTGATTTTGTAAAATAGAATGAAGAAGATTTACCTTACGAGGAGGAAATTTTGAGAAATCCTTATTCAGTGAAACACTGGCAACGTTATATAGATCATTTAAAAAGTACAAAAAGTAGTAATTTAAATATTGTATACGAACGAGCGTTAAAGGAACTTCCTGGAAGGTAGAGATAATGTTTTACATTTGGTTTTATTTTGTCAAATAAATCTTTATAAAGTACCTAAGTTTTAATTTCTTATTAGTTACAAGTTATGGTACAATTATTTACGTCAACGTGTCAACCAACTGAAAGGAAGGTGCATAACAGATCCACTTTATGAAGATGTGAACAATGCGTTTGAACGTGCTTTGGTTTTTATGCATAAAATGCCCAGAATTTGGATGGACTACTGTACATTAATGACAGAACAATGTTATATTACACGTACTCGTCAAGTTTTTGACAGAGCACTCAGGGCTCTTCCTATTACGCAACATCATCGTATATGGCCACTATATATTGAATTTTTGAAAAAACACAATGTCTATGAAACTGCGGTTAGAGTTTTTAGAAGATATCTTAAGGTAAGATAGAATAACTTTATTTATCTTGATGACTTGTACTTAATAATAAGAAAATTATTTCTAGTTAGCTCCGGAAGATACAGAAGAGTATATAGAATATCTGATATCAATTGAAAGGCTTGATGAAGCAGCTGTCAAACTTGCACAAATTGTTAACCAAGATGATTTTGTATCAAAGCATGGAAAGTCTAATCATCAATTATGGAATGAATTGTGTGATTTAATATCAAAAAATCCCTCTAAGATAAAATCCCTTAATGTAGATGCAATTATTAGAGGTGGTTTGAGACGCTACACTGATCAATTAGGTCCTTTATGGAATTCTTTGGCAGACTATTATGTTCGTAGTGGTTTATTCGAAAGGGTATTAAGCAATTTTATGGTTATGTGAAAATGCAATTTATTATGATATATATAATCATATAATTTCAATATTTTTATTTTATATAGGCGCGAGACATTTATGAAGAGGCAATACAAACAGTGACTACTGTTAGAGATTTTACTCAAGTGTTTGATGCTTATGCACAATTTGAAGAACTTAGTCTTAGTAAACGTATGGAAGAAGCTACAAAAAATCCTACAGAAGATGGTACAGAACACATATATTTTGTTATATAATATTATTTAGTGTATAAAACTTATAATTTATTATTTTATTTAATCATGTTTTCAGATGATATAGATTTGGAATTGAGATTAGCACGATTTGAACATTTAATGGAAAGACGTTTATTACTTCTGAATTCTGTATTACTCAGGCAAAATCCTCATAATGTACAAGAATGGCATAAAAGAGTTAGGCTTTATGAAGGACAGCCACATGAAGTACAATATATTTTTATTAAAGTTTCTAATAAAACATGGTTCAACAATTTTATTATTATAACTATTTTTTTCTTTTTAGATCATTAATACATATACAGAAGCTGTACAAACTGTGCAACCACAATTAGCAGTAGGTAAATTGCATACTTTGTGGGTTGAATTTGGTAAATTTTATGAAGAAAATGGTCAAATAGCAGATGCCAGAGTTGTTTTTGAAAAAGCAACTCATGTACCCTATACTAAAGTCGACGATCTTGCTTCTGTATGGTGTGAATGGGCAGAAATGGAAATTAGACATGGGTATGGTCTTATATCTTATTATTTTATAAAACAATAATTTAAATATATCGACATTCTATACAGCGTGTTAATTTTGTTTATACAGAAATTATAAAGAAGCATTAAAACTTATGCATCGAGCTACTGCTATGCCATTCCGTAAAGTAGCTTATCACGACGAGACAGAAACAGTTCAAATGAGATTATATAAATCTTTAAAAGTTTGGTCTATGTATGCCGATTTAGAAGAAAGTTTTGGAACATTCAAGGTATACATACTTTGGATATCGTGTTCAACTTTGTTTATGAAAATTTTAAAATTTAGTAATTTTTTATATTTGTTTCTTTTTTTACAGACATGCAAAGCTGTATACGACAAAATTATAGATTTAAAAATCGCCACGCCACAAATTATTATTAATTATGGACTCTTTTTAGAAGAAAATAAATATTTTGAAGAAGCTTTCAGAGTATGTATTACAAATTACGTTAGATTGGAATGCTGAAATTAGTAATGATTTTCAACACTTAATTATTATTTTTAGGCTTACGAAAAAGGTATTGCTCTTTTTAAATGGCCCAATGTTTATGATATATGGAATACATATCTTACAAAATTTTTGAAACGTTACGGTGGAACAAAATTAGAACGAACGCGAGATTTATTTGAACAGTGTTTAGAATTTTGCCCACCAAAATATGCCAAAGGTATTTTACACGATCATATTTAATACAATCATATGTAGAATAAAGAATGATATTGCTATTTCTTTATATTATTGCAGCTCTGTATTTATTGTATGCAAAATTAGAAGAAGAACATGGTTTGGCTAGGCATGCAATGTCTGTGTACGAACGAGCAACAGACGCAGTTCTTCCTGAAGAAAGATTTGAGGTATAAAAACAAATACCTAATAAAAATCTAATATGAATTAAATGAAATTTCAATATGTATATATATTACAGATGTTCAACATTTATATTAAAAAAGCAGCAGATATATATGGTGTTCCGAAAACAAGGCAAATTTATGAGAAAGCTATCGAAGTACTTAATGAAGATAATACGAGAGAAATGTGTTTACGATTTGCAGAAATGGAGACGAAATTAGGAGAAGTTGATAGAGCCCGAGCAATATATGCACATTGTAGTCAAATTTGTGATCCAAGGGTATGAAATATTATTTGATCGAGCGTTTAAAGATAACACTAAAATTAGTACTTTATACTTTTGTTTAATTGTATATATTTTTGTGCGTCTAGGTAGCTTCAAATTTCTGGCAAATATGGAAAGAATTTGAAGTGAGACATGGTAATGAAGATACTATGCGTGAAATGCTCCGAATTAAACGCAGCGTACAAGCTATGTACAATACTCAAGTGAATATGATGTCTGCACAGATGTTAAATAATGCATCGAATCCACCATCTGATGTACCAGTAGATGCAATGCGTCTTTTGGATAGTAAAACACAAGGTATAGATTTGATTGTTTTATCACAAAAAATTATTGAAAGATATAGAAGTGTATATATATAAAATATACAATAGGTATACAAAAATATATAAAAATCTTACTAAAATAATGAATATAACATTACAGATAATATTACTACATACAAAGACAGTATTAAATTTGTTCGTGGCGCAACGGAAAAAGATGGAAAAGCAGAATCTCAAGTGAACAATCCAGATGAGATAGATATTAATATTGATGATATTAATGATACTGAAGGGGATATAGAGGAAGGTAATATAGAACATATAATAACACATCAAAATTTTTATTACACTTCATTGCGTGTAATGTGTTTATAATTTATGAATTGTTTTGGACAATTTTAATGATGACACATATATTTTATATATCTTCTTATTCGTGTTACTTTCAGATATACCTATTGAAAAACAAACTATTCCATCACAAGTGTTTGGTAGTTTAAAGACAACTGACGGTGAAGATGATTAAGGAATACATAAATTATAATGCTCAGAAAATATGTAAATAATAAAATTCATAATAAAATATAAGATTTATAACTGATATACATTATTAGTACAACAATTGGTGTTTTCAGCAAAAAAATTCATTTTACCAATGAATGAATGTGAAACCAATGCTTTAGAGTTACTTTGCTTTAGAGTTTTTTAATTATATCTTTAAACCAATATCATTTAAACCAATTTTTAGTAAGTATTAATTTATGAGAAGATTAAAGCTAAGACTAACAAAATTAAACTATTTTTCATCGAACATAAAAGTATATTATTTATTACTACAAGATATTAAATAACATATCTCGGTGGATTTATAAAATAGAGATCATTGTAGACTTCAGGTTCATCCATATCAGAATGACTTTGTATAGACGCTTGTTCTTTACCAATACCTCCAAATACTATTAATTCACCACGACCAGCTACCAGTGAATAAAGAATTCTTTCGTTAGGACCCGACTGGTCACTATGTTTTAAAGGAATCCACGATGCGCTACATTCATCGCATAAAACATTTGTAATGTCCAACACAAATATGGACAATGTGTTTCTCTTTTTCTTTGCAGATTTTGATTGTGTTCTTCGATTTCTAATGCTTTCTTCCATTCTACGCAGAGATTCTAATTGCCGTTGTCGATGACTATTAATGTCATAACGCACTGGTTCATTACGAAAAGCAGTCATACTTAACATATTATCATAACATAATGTTAGATTTTTTGTAAAATTAGGTGGATGATGTGAAGGACGTGGATTCTGTAGAGATATTTCTGAGAAAGATCCATGACGTCCATTAATGTTTACGTCTCTATCAATATGAGATATATTCCCTTGCCTAAAAATAAAATGTAATTATAGATTTTGCTAACTTTCATTGAATCAATATTAATAATATATTTATATAATCGAACCTTGCATGTAACGGAGATGAATTATTTGTTCTTGATGAAGGCGCTGCTTGGCAAGTGACTTTCTTGAGCGAGATACTCATGTCGTTCGGCTTATTTTGACATTTATTTACACTAAGAACAATAACATAATTTCCTACCTGTAAAGTTAAAAGATAAATAAATAATACAAAATATCATGAACTCTTAATTAATAACCTATTACCTTACAAGCTTGATGGCACCAAATACGTGTTGGAGCCCATTCAGTATTGTGCATATTTACTTTTCTCCATGTCCATGCTATACCTTCCATTTTTAATAACCAAGCATCATTCATAGCCACATTAGGTCCAGTGCAGCCTCCTAATTTTTTTAATATTTAAATTTATATTAACATTATTTAAAGTGCTTACAAAAAAAATTTGAAATCAAAAGAATCTCTAATTTTTAGAAAAGTAAAAATTTTACCTAAAATAAGAAGATGCTTATCTCCAAGTTCTATTTGAGACTGACCATAACGTGGTTGTGGCTTCAAATTTGAAGTAGCTTGCTTATGCCAACTATAGGAATCCAAATTTAAACACCATACGTCATTGGATCTATCTCAAAATAGTATCTTATTGTTTAAATCGAATTAATAATTAATAAAACAGTATTCAACAATTTCAGGTATTTTACCTATATCCATTACATATGCCACCAAAAACAATCATATAGTTTTTGTGGATTGATGCAGAATGTGCTGAAGTGGGTGGAGGTGTTTCCAAAGTGTTTATGGCAATCCATTTATTGGATTCTATAGAATATACATGCAATTCATTGAATAATCTTGATTGCTAAAAACATACACATAATAATATTGAATACTTTCCAAACAATTTAAATGTTTTTACTTTCATTATTTATGACTTTTGATCAATTATACCTGGTGCACAGAATATAGCGCTGGATGAGACCATCCACCAAATAAAATGAAACTTTTTTTATAATACAACATGGTAGCACAAGCTTTAGGTGACGGATAAGCCCCCATAGTAATTAATCTGACCCATTTTCTTGTATCTAAGTCCAATCTCCACAAATCATTGAACGTTGTGCATGTAGCAGTACATCCACCAAAGACATACATGGAATTTTCATATGTACAAGCAGAATGTGAATGCCTTTTTGCAATTGTAGGTATCCAATGTTTAGATGGCCATGAACTCCAAAGCAGCGATCCACAAGCCACAGATTTGTGAAAATGTGTTTTATTATGTTGTATTACATCTATAAGAAAACATAAGCATTCTATTAATTCCTGAAAATATGTAAACAATTATAATCTAGGTATATTTAGTTCACAAAAGTATTTGAACACTTACCATAGAGAATTCTTATACATATTGTATGTTATATAAACTAATTTGAAATCATCAGCATTGATATCAAGCAATATATAATAATTCATTAAAAATTTCAATAAATGTTTTAACACATTTGTGAAGCATTACATATAGAATAAAACGCATTTTACATACTTTTGGTGGCACGGAACCATCGTTTAGATACAAGTTTACATTCTTGAAGAGTCTTGTATGGTGGAATCAGACTTAAAATATATTCTAATACGACGTCTGGTAAATCATCGATATTACACTCCATGTCGTTAGATACTTATTAAAAAAATGTTACACAGACGATCTTTCCCTTATGCTATATCCAATTTTTCGAATTTTCGAGACAAGTCGAAGTTGTTATTACCTCAAGGATTTGAAAATCATGTTTTCTGTAACACTTCGCCGATTCTGTAAAAGCAAAAAATTCCCACCTGAAAATTGAAAATTCAGAGAATTCTTTTATTACTCGATAAACTCGACATATTTTCACGACATGACAAATTATGCTATACAGATCGTATATTTTATTTGACTTTTCTTAAATTACAAAATTATAGAGAACAATTGCTATAATTTTCATAAATAAAAAAAATAAATAACCTAAGAGTAAAAAGTATACGTGAAACTGCGATATGATGTTAGAAATACATAAATCTTTACATGTTGAATGTCACGAAATTGATATTCGTTTGACAGTGATTCAGAAATTTTTAAACAACGTTAATTTCATTTTTCCTTTTTTTTTCTGTTTTAAATTGGCTCTTACAAATCCATATTTATGTACGAAACAACACTCTCATAACTAGGCGAAAGAGTTATAATTCCGATCAACTTCAGACTTTTGTAACGCTCCTTTTCTGTTTCAAAGAACGCCGTTTTTACACATTCGAATAACCGAATCGAATATATATTTCAAAATAAATATATTTTCATGGAAAATTTTCTACTCGATAAACGTTCTTAACGTGAAAATGATCGAAGAATGATAAACGAAATGAACTCATTTTAGTTGAATTTTTTCGTGAGTTTTAAATTTTTTTCTTTATAAATGAATTTTCGTACACAAAAAGACAATATTCACAACGTCTCTACAATGTATCAAACGTTTTTCATCTATCGACAATTATTCTTGATAAAAATGATATTTTTATTGATTTTATTGTCAGTTACTTTTCAAAAAATAAGGAATCATGAAATAAATTCATCGAAAACAATAATTTGGGGTCCAGGATTGAAACCAGATAAAATAACAATGCGGGCAAGATATATTTTTCTACAGCTTGTCGACTTACAAGGCAAAAAGTATGATTTTTATTTTGATTACATATACATAGATATCTATAAAGTTAAAAGTTTATATATATAAGTTTGAATTAAGTATCAAAATTTAATATTTTTTAAAATATATGTATATTTTTTTTCCATTTACAAATTGTTTCAGTTTAACAAAGTCACCTGGAAAGAATATAGTAAGTATATATACATCAGGAGTAACTTCAACAGGACATTTATGTCGTATATCGACACAAATTTTAGATTGTAAAGATGGAAGTTTTATTGCCAGATATAAATTATATAATACATGTTATAATTTTGAATTAATAATAAAAATAAAACCCAGCAATTTATCTATTTTATCAGTAAAGTCGAGAGGTATTAAATTTATATATTGCATAAATTTATTATCTCTTGTATAATACAAATAATTCAATGATCATTTTTAGGGCCTGTTTATGAAGAAGAATGTTACTGTCCAAATCTTTCCATTAATAGTTGGCTAGAGAATCTAGGATGTCCAAAGAGTTATAAGCAGATACATGACGATCTTGCTCCTTTCACAAATGTAGACTTTGACAAAATGCGTGAGAATATTGTTAGAACATATGATCGGCCAGGAAGCATTAGTTTATGTCATTATGTGATACAATCTAACAAAGTAAATACTACTGCAGTTGACAACCTTAAAACTCGCTTAAAACGAATATATTTAAATTAAGTTAAATGAAATAAGATTTTTAGGGAGTGTCATGGTCGTTACGTAGGCTTTAAAATATTTATGGATTCTATTCTTCTGTCTGTTACTCGCAAAGTTTTACTGCCAGATATTGAATTCTTTGTAAATTTGGGAGATTGGCCGCTTGTTCCAAAAGAGAACAAAAGTTATCCTATTTTTTCTTGGTGTGGCTCTTTTGATACAAAAGATATTGTTATGCCTACTTATGATATCACAGAATCATCTTTAGAAGGAATGAGCAGGTAGAAATTTAATTAAATTTCTAGTGTTTATTTCATGTGCTAATATGTAATGTTTTTCTACTTGTTATTACATATAATACAGGGTAATGTTAGATATGCTGTCTGTACAAGGTAATACAGATACATTATGGGAAGAAAAGGTAGAAAAAATATTTTGGCGTGGTCGAGATTCCCGTAGAGAACGACTCGATTTAATTGATATTTCAAGGAAATATCCTGATTTGTTTAATGTTTCAATTACAAATTTTTTCTTTTTTAATGATGAGATAGATAAATATGGTCCAGCACAAAGCTACGTATCTTTCTTTAAGTTTTTTAAGGTAAAATAAATAAGCCTATTGACTGTATAATATAATTACAAATATAAAAATAACTAAAAGATAATAATGTTATGCAGTACAAATATCAATTAAATATAGATGGTACAGTAGCAGCATATCGATTTCCATATCTACTTGCTGGAGATGCCTTAGTATTCAAACAAGAATCAAAGTACTACGAATTTTTTTATAACAGTCTTGTACCTGGAAAACATTATATACCTGTTAAAAGAAATTTGTCAAATCTTGTTAAAAAAATTATGTGGGCCAAAAAACATGATCTAGAAGCCCTACAAATTACAAGATCTGCAAGACAATTTGCAAGAGATAATTTATTACCACACAATGTGTTATGTTATCATGTAGTTTTGTTTCACGTAAGAAATTCCCGTAAAAATTGTATAGATTCAACTTCATTTATTTTTTACTTAAATATATATCATAGAATAACATGTTTTTTTTACACTTCAGGAATGGAGTAAACGCTTAAAGAATAAAGTTAAAGTGTTACATAAGATGGAAGAAGTGCTGCAACCCGAGCATTCTTGTGAATGTTACAACGACGATGAAAAACTTAGAGATGATCTATAATATCAATTATATTCGAAGTAATTCATTTTTGTACAAATAAATACATAAACAAACTTCTATACATTTTCTGTAAATAATAAGTATTTTCTTTAATATTCAATAATAAATATTATATCATTGCTTTATAGATGTTACAATTTGAAAATATATTTTTTTACGAGATTCTTTTTTGGTTTTAATTATTCAAATTCATATTGTAATTATATATTACATAAGTAGAGAACAAGAAAGCAGTCCTGTAAAAATTTCATAATACAACATAATTAAAAAATTAATATACATAAGACAAATACGCGCAAAGAAATATTACTTTTTGTTATCAAGATGAGAACTTTTATACATTTATGTAAAAGTCACAAGAATTCTTCAAGGGAAAGATAAAAATCAACATATAAATTCATAAATTTTTTAATGACAATCAAAAAAATATAAAATTAGATAAGTAAACAAAAATATTAACTCTAAAGCAAACGTATATATTAAAAGCTGTAAATAGCTAATACATGTTGTACCATGTTTCATATGTTTTATCTTGGTACAACAGATATGTTTATACTATATTATGTTTACCAAATTATCAAACTACGCATATTGCAAAATGCGGTATAAGCATGTGTGTATTTTAAAATTAAATAATAAAGATTTATAATCGAAAACGCATGAAGTAATATTATATAAATATCATCATATATTTAAATACGAAATACAAATATAGGAAATTAAAAGACGTTACATCAAAAGATTTATACTAATATTTTCATGAACGAAATATTCCTTATAACGAGTAATGTTGTTCTCGATAAAATGAAATTTTCAAAATATAGTCTTTGAAATCTATTGAATACGTTAAAATACGTATACAATTTGCAATATCTATAAATTCTTTTTTGTATTGAAGTATATTTGGAAATGTTAAATCATATATCTCATTTGAAAAAAACTAAAATTTTTCAGAAAATTTCGAACAATTTCTTATTACGATCGTAATGAAATTTTAGCAGCACCTTTCCTTAGTAATATATATATATATATATATATATATATATATATATACTAAAATTTATATATATAAATATATATATTTATATATATATATATTTTTTTCTATTATTTGTTTCATTACATAACACTGGACGATATACTATTAAGAATTAAATTAAAGTTTTATATGCCATTTGTTCTGAGTTTGTAGTTAAATCAATAATTTTTATATTAGACTGAATATTATATGAATTTATATTAATATATACTCTATTGTGGAGGTGGTTGATATCCGTAACCACCATATTGATTTGGTGGAGGAGGTCCTTGTGGTCCAGGAGGTGGAGGCATATGTCCACCAGGTGGTCGCGGTGGATACTGAGGATATCCTTGTCCTGCTGGCGGTGGAGGATAACTTTGAGGAGGATACTGTGGATGTCCATAATGTTGACCACCTTGAGGTGGATGAGGAGTATATACCTAAAATTTATATATTTCTATTAAATATGATTTCTATTATATCTTATATATATTTTATTATGTAAAATTTACATTAACAAAAAATGTTTGATATTTTTCAATTATTAAATACCTGTGGTTGTCCACCTGGTGTTGGTGGTACATATGTTTGTGTGGTAGCTGGGCCATACCCAGGCTGTGGTTGTGGACCTGGAGGCGGAGCAGGACCTTGTGGAGGTCCTGAAGGTGGTTGAAATCCACTTGGAGCAGGACTTTGAGACTGTTGCTGTTGAGACTGTGGCGGTGTCTGAGATTGTTGTTGAGATTGTTGCGGTTGATGCGGAGATTGATGTGCTGGAGGTTGATGAGTTGATTGATGAGATGGTTGATGAGATGGTTGATGAGATGGTTGATGAGATGGTTGATGAGATGGTTGATGAGATGGTTGATGAGATGGTTGATGAGGTGGTTGATGAGGAGCATGAGAAGGTTGATGTGGAGACTGATGCGGCGGTTGATGTGGCGGATGCGATGATGGGTGAGGTGCTTGATGCACGGGATATCCGGATGGAGCAGGTCCCGGCGGAGCATAATTTCCACCTTGTGAAGTAGGTGGTGGAGCGCTATTTGGCGGGTAAGTTTGAGTCGAAGCAGATGGTGTACTTGTTGGTTGGCTACTCTGAGCATAGGTATTTACTCCACTCGCAGAGGCAGTACTGAACGGTGGAGATGTAGAAGCTGGACCATATTGTGTTGCACCAGGACCGGGACTTGGCTGATTACCATAATTTGGTTGAGGGCCAGTGCTTTGTTGAGATCCAGGCTGAGGAGGCTGAGCACTAGAAGTAGGAGGAGCTGGATAATTTTGAGGTGGAACATTATTTGCATATGCTTGCGACGAAGGAGGAGGATAATTTCCGGGTTGACCACCTCCGTACGCATTTTGAGGCGGAGCTTGAGATGGTGGCTGTTGGTAATTTGGTTGTGGACTAGGGCTACCGTATTGACCAGGTTGTTGCTGTTGTCCGCTTGATGCAAAATTTTGTTGAGAAGGATTAGAAGGAGGATAGCCTTGCTGATTCGGTGGCGGTGGACCATATCCTGTAGGAGGCTGAGTTGTCCCTGGTGGTGGATATCCACCTGGTTGAGGTCCATAACTATTCACAGTAGTTGGAGGACCATAGTTCGGTTGGGTGGATGTGCTGTATCCCTGTTGTTGAGAGGTATTCGGTGGTCCATATTGATTTGGTTGACCTGGAGTATACGCAGCTCCCTGTGGCCCTTGATAATTGGTGCCAGGATTTTGATTGGTATATTGTGTAGGATAACTTTGTTGAGAAGGTTGTTGAGGGTAACCTTGAGGTCCTCTATATTGTTGTGGTCCAGGTGCAGTAGGTGGTCCTTTAAAATAATAATGTATTAAAGAGGTAATTGTTGATTTCTAAAAATTTCAAGTTGAAACATAACGTACTATTTATAGCAGGTCCTTGTCCAGGCATAACTGGACCACGGTATCCACCTTGTGTCATTGGTTGCCCTTGACTAAAGTTTGACATTGGTAAAGTTGGTTGAGTATTTGGAGGCATCTCACCTCCAGGTCCACTTGATCCTGTAGGAGCATTAGGAAGGCCTTGTGGATTCATCATACCATGTTGAGGACCATTAGGAATTCCTTGTGGAGGCTTATTAAAGTAATAAAAATAATATTAATGCACTTCCAACTTAAATATTATATCTTAATATATTTCAAATATTCCTTACTGGTAGTAATGCTTGTATATTTTGATTTGCATCAGCAATGGATGCTAAATATACCAAATTGCGATGTAACATCTGTTGATATCTTAAAAAAAATAATTTTGTAACATTGAATACCATCACATTGATACAATTTTGAAAATGATTACTTACTGTATACATTCTTGAGGTTTTCCTTTATTTTGATATTCTTGTATCGTCTGTATAAGCTGACTGTTTTCATCAAGCATCTATATTAACAAATTACACATATAATTAATATCAAATAAATAGTAAATTTAATATTATGAAATAATCACATTCTTTTTATTTTACATTCTTTTTTATAATTATCTTTTTAGATAAATTATTACTTTTCTTAAATGTAATAAAATTACGTAACAAAAAGAATGACATTTTCAGAAAATTGATATAACACGATATTAATAATTATACGTAATATTTATTACCTTCTGTATTTGAGCAGGATTCGGTGGTGGTCTGCCGCGTTGAGCAAAGGTCACGGACATGTTTTTAAATAACTTATCAGTTGTTAAAAAATCACGATTAGATGCAACTTATAGCTTTGCTTCTACTTTTCTTCACTTAATCTGTCAGTTGATAGTTTCCTCTTCTGTATCGCTTGAATGTTCATTTGAAACTTTAAGATCTTACTACAGTATTGGTTGCCGTAACTTTAACATTTAAAAAAAGCTATTACTTCCGACCTCGTAGTTCTGCCTCGAATTGATAGCAAAAGTTCAGAATATCATCTTGTCACGATAAAGGATCTTGCCGAAAAAAAATCCTAAATAGCGAATCGCTGCTAGCAATTTCTTTGCAAAATTTCTAGTTTTACAAATAAGATATGATGGCTGTACATTTCTAAAATAGAAAGCTTGGGAGAAGAGCGTACCGTGTGGCAAATGCGCGAACTATCGTGACAAAATATACCTCACGGTGGTGTGAATAAAAACTCAAAATCCGTTACTTACTGGCTCGTATCCTCGTATTAATGAAAATCTTGTTTAAGAAAGAGCGTTTGTTCAAGGCACAAATTTTTACGAGATCGTTGAAATATTTTGTACCCGTGCTTATTAATCGATAAATATAAATAGAAATGACGAAATTAGTAGTTAACTTTTACATTTGATTAAATGGTGTCCATTACTTTTACGTATAAGTTAAGAAATATTGTCAATTTGAGGCTCGTAATTCATTTCAATTTTTTTCGTAAAACATATAATTAAAGCTTCCGCGTGGGAAAGTAAAACTTTTACTGCAGAGCGTACGAAGTACAACAGAATGTAGTCCACGTAACGTAGTACTATCAGTTACAGAATGCAAAAAATGAATCAAAAATATAAAATAGAATTTTTTTATTTTCAAGAAAACAGAGTTCGAACATCCAGTTAAGAATTCGAACATACATATTTTACATTTTTTCGACTTAATTTAACATAAGAAACGATCTCTTGTCAATCATTCACTCCTATTCAATCCAGAATTACCCGTCTAAGTATATTTGAAACTCAATTTTCTTGAAAATGAATTTCATGCGAAAAAATTTTACTCTATATTTCCGATTTATTTTTGTACGTAGAATCATTCCCTAGTCCACGTTATGCAAAACATATTTTTGCACATGCGTAATGATTAATGAAAAAAATAATAATCCACCTATGAAAAAGAAATTAATAATATATTTATGAAAATTGCTATATTTAAATTTCAATATAGAAAAAATTTTATTTATTTGCCAAAGACAATTTGAGGTGTTATCTTTTATCATCTCGTCTGACGGCATTTACATGTATCTTAGTAAATTATTTTTTTCTCTTATTTTTATATATAATTAAGTAAAAATCTTTTCTAAACATTTCTAAAAATTTAAAATATTTTACAAAATTACGTCATATCCATACTATTTATTTTTGAATACTTATTTGTGAAAGTACCAAACAATCTTCTTGTATTATGAAAAACATAACCTTAAATCAATCAAGATACATTTATCTTATTTTGTAATATTTAAAAACGAAATTGCCGACTTTACTTAATATAATAAATAACGTAAGGATAGCACGTAAAATGGCTACGGCAAAGGTAAATAATAACAATAAATGAAAAATAAATACTGTACAATTATAGTAATACATATTTCTTGTAATTTCAGATTGAATTTGCAGTAGACATGACTTGTCAAAAATGCACTGATTCGGTGCGGAACGTTTTAATTGGTGTAAATGGAATTAAAAATATCGATATATCGTTAGAAAGAGGAATTGTCGTAGTTGAAACAAATTTGCCATATTCAATAATTCAAGAAAAAATTGAACAGTCTGGGAAGAAAGCTGTTTTAAAGGGATATGGAGGTATATAATACATAATAATGCAGTGTATTATATTAATATAATCTTTTGAAATTGCATAATTTCTTATGTTACAGATAATTCTAGCGCAGTTGCAATGTTAGGAGGAAATTCAGGATATACTGTAGATAATAGAATAATGGGTGTAATAAGATTTGCAGAAACTCCTGATGGATGTCTCATAGATGGAACAATTGATGGCTTAACACCTGGTGAACATGGTATGCATATTCATGAATGTGGTGACATTTCTCAAGGTTGTGAAAGGTAAGCATTTTAAATTCTTATTTTTTGTTTCTTCTATTTTCACTTTCCGTTTGAAATATTATCATTATATTAATATCATACTTTTAGTGTTGGAAAACATTTCAATCCAAATAATACATTACATGGTGGACCTGAAGATGATACATCTAGACGGGTAAATATTGAAATTTATGTTAATATTATATAAAAATTTTGTGCTTAATGATGTAATATAATTATAACTAATGGTAAATTATTTTTAAATGAAACAAAAATGTTACTGCAGCATGTTGGAGATTTGGGAAATATAGTAGTCAATAATTCTGGTAGAGCTACTTTCAGAATGATAGATAAACTTGTAAAAATTGCTGATGTTATTGGAAGATCCTTAATTATAACAGAAAAACCAGATGATTTGGGAAGAGGTGTCAATCCAGAATCTAAAATAAATGGCAATAGTGGAAATAGGTAAATGTTGTGATACATTCGTAATATTTTTATATAGTATATAACTATAATATTTATATAGTATATAACTATAATTTGTTATATGTTTCAGATTGGCCTGTGGTATTATTGCTCGTTCATCTGGCTTATTTCAAAATACAAAAAGAATCTGTGCTTGCGATGGACTTACATTATGGGATGAAAGAGATAAAGCACTTAAAAATAAAAATGATTATTCTGGAGCAAGTAATAATTGTATAGTATTCTAAATTTTTTAGTAACTTTTTAGTAATTATATAATACAAATGTCAAAATGTAATCACATTTGGCTCTCAAATATCTCTTTGCATAATACTTTTTTGCATATGCATATATTTTATGTTTACTTAATATTTATTTAGAATGAATAATAAGTTTTATTTATCCATAGATAATTATTATAATTTTTAATTTCATCTGTAATCTGTTATATGCTATTTGATTATTCAAATGACAACTTTTAATAAAAATTATTGTCTTTTGTCTTTTTCAGCAAAATTATGAATAACATACGAAGAGTTTACAAACTCTTTAGTTTTACAAACCATTCCAGTAAAGCGTTTATATGTAAAGCACAAATTGTATTATATTTTCTGTAATATATAAAATTTACAATTTAAAATAAATGGATATTGTATATTTTGAATGCACATAAAGAAATATGTTTTTCATAATAAAATGTGTAGATAAAATAATATTGTATAACCGTATTATAGTGTAGATAAGATTAACTTGTGTGTAACTGGTGTGATTAATTATTAGTCATTACCAATTAGAAGTTGTCAAAATATAGATTCTTTGACTGAGAAGTCTTAATTTTATTTGTGTATGATTCTTTAGTCTTAACTTTATTTGTGTATGATAAAAGTTGAAAATACATAACAAAATTAACAAGATTTAATAAAACCATATTCATAAAAAATACACGTATTCTTTTAACATAACCTATATTACTGGTATGTATAAAAATCTTTCATATAAAATAATTTTTAATATATAGAGTAATATATCGAAATCTTTCAGCATCAGGAAGAGAATGAGTCTATATAAAAAAATAAGTTGAAAAGAAAGAGTAAAATTTTTTCATATAAGATTAGTTTCTGAGAAAATCAAGTTTGAAAATTTATCAAATATACTTGAGTTTAACTAATTCTAAATCTAACAAAAGTATAATTAATAGGAGATTATTCTATGTGTGAAAATAGCTAGAAAATGTAGATTGAAATTTTTATCGTAAGATGCACCGTTTTCGAGAAAATCGAGTTTGAAAATTTATCAAATATACACAATTTTTAACCAAATATATTCCAAGTCTATTTTCTCGAACATGAAACTTTAAATGAAGAAACTTTATTCTACATTTTTTACTTATATTTTCATATTGAATCACCTCTTTCTCGCTTGTAGTATATCCATAGTATGTTTAATTTGTGACATTAAATTTAGGAAAAAATATAAACAAGAAGATTCATAATGGGAATTCCTGGATTAACTGCTTTCATAAACAATCATTCAGACATCTATTTAGAATATTATGAATTGTACAATACATATTTAGTAATTGATGGAAACAACATTTGTTATTCAATATATAATTTATATACAAAGAGTAATTGTGCATTTGGTGGTGATTATGATAATTATGCGCAATGTGTGACAAATTTTTTCAATGATTTATTAAAGTGTAATGTAACACCTTTGGTTATATTTGATGGTGGTATGGAAGACAAAAAATTGAGAACTATTATAAAAAGGACCAGAGATAGAATTAGTGCTGCATGTTCGTTTTGTCCACTTAGTCAAAGGAAAGCTAAGTCTATTCCTTTGTTGTTAATGGAAATATTCAGAGATGTGATAAAAGAAAAAAATATTCGACATGTACAGTGTATGTTTGAAGCTGACAATGATATAGCGTCAGTAGCAAAAATCCTGAAGTGCCCAATGCTTAGTTACGATTCAGATTTTTATATATATGGAGCTTCGTATATACCATTTGATACATTAGATACTTATGTAGTGAAAAATCCAAATGAAAATGGTTATATGAAATGTTGCAAAATTTACAAAGTTAAAAACTTGCTCAAATCTTTCAAAGGATTAGATCAGGAAATGTTGTCATTGGCTGCAGTATTATTAGGTAATGACTATGTGCCATGTAAAACATTCAAGAATTTTTTTCGTCACTTAAAACTAAGAGGTGCATCAAACAAGAAGCAAAATCATCGACAATGTTGTATAAAAACAACTTTGATCTGGTTGAGTAAGCACACTTTGAACAATGCTATCATAGAAATTTTAAGTAGATTAATTAAGCCTATACGACAGGAAATATTAGATTTAATAGAAGTCAATATAAATAGTTATATAAACATATCTACTGAGATACTTGTACCTCTAGGTTTAAATAGCTATTTAAGTGTAAATAGATATTATTTGAATAAAAGATTCAAATTTAATGGAGACATCAATACATTGACATACATTGAAGAAGATTGCAAAGAAGAAAATAATGAAGAGGAAGAAGAACAGGAACAAGAAGAAGATGATGAAATAGAAGTAACATATACACTTAATGAGTTCAAATTAATATCTAAAAATGCAGCTGTTAATAATTTACCTTTGTGGTTTAAAAATGAAATTCTTATGAGTAAATATCCATCATATTTTGTGAATTTAATAGTACGACATTTATATATTTGCCCTGTACAAGTAGAAGATCACCGTTATCCCTCCAGCAACATAACAAGTTTAAAAATTCTTAGTGTAATATTTGGAATTTTAATATCAACAACAGATGATAGAGTATGTTATATGAAATACCTGGTGAGATATCAAAACAAAATGATATGGTGTACATTAGAGGCTACAAAGATGTGTAAACTTCCTTCTCTATTTCATCTTAATCAAAGTCCACTACATATTCAAAAAGATATTATAAACAATACTTTGGGAATTAGAAATACAGATTGTATAAATGAATTACCACCAGAATGGATGTTATATGTTGGATGCATCAAATATTGGATACATCAAAAGGAATGTTCTATATTTGATAAATGTTATTTGTATTCTATATTTATTTCCATGTTATTTAACATAATAGATTCCAAAATTGGAAGACATAGAAATATGCATATCTTTCAGAACAAATATTGTCAAATAATTGAAACTATAAAGCAGAAGAGGAAAAGCGACAATTATAGCTCTTATTATACAATGGATGGTACAATCACTGAAGCCTATAATGAAATTGACCATCATGACTGTGTATTAGCAGCACCATTTTTTATTTCTCATTTTAAAATAAATGAAGAATTATATACAAACCCCAAAATATTTGATAGATATACTGTACATGTTTTTGCAGAATTTCAATGTTGTGTGAAACATGCCATGAATTTGAATGCACTTTTAAGATATCCTTACTCACAAATCAAAATTGCAAATTTATTTAATGGTACTCTACTGTATAATCTGAGCAATAATTTTAAAACACGCCCTAATATTGAAAAATATATAAATACTATTCTTCAAACATCTCCGAGTCTGTTACGATTATTTCATATATTTTTATTAAAAGTTAAACCAATGTTTTCATATGTGCTTCAAGATGGAATCAGTCCTCATAGAAAACATAAAAAGAGAAATAAACGTTCAAGATCTAACAAAAATAATTCAGCTACGAGTGATTCTGAATATTTTAATACCGATGATAATCTACATGATCCATATTATTATGATGTAAATAATCGTTTCTCTATACTTAACCTTTTGTAAAACTTGCATTTATTCAATATTATAGTAGAACTGTATGTATACTGTATATGTTACGAATAGTTTTTAGATTAACAGATAGGATCAGGTAAAAGTTCGATCAAATAAATCTAATTGATATAAGTGAAGTACATCATATAGTGCATTTATATTGTATTCTGTTTGTAAACATAAAATTGCTCTTAAAATATGAAGTCCTTAGAAGGACAAGATCAAGGAATATCTTGTGTCCAAATATTTTTGTGGATCGAAAATGCGACATGACACCACTTTAATTATTAAAACAAGGAATAGGAAGGCATATGATAGCTTGATCAAAAGCTTATGTCTTATGGGCTACAATGATAGTCCAAATTGCCTCAAATTCATAAGAAAAATAAGCTTTTGACTAAGATATTACATACCTTACTAAGTCCTAATGAAATTGTAAATATGGCATTGTCCCAATAGTTAAGAATTCATATATCTGTTTTATTGGATTAAAAAGAATATTTTCTTTTAAATAAAAATGATTAGAAAGTATTTATAAATAATTAAAATATATAATTATATGAAAAATATGAATTACATATGGACTACATTTCACGAAAACATAACTGCGAAAGATCGTAAGACAAGATTACAGAATCATTCTATTCATATTTTCAGTTATTATGTTTATTATCATATAACATGTATGTTATGTATATGAAAATTTAAATATCAAGGTGAGACAGGTACTTTAATCGTTAGTGGAAATTGTTAGATGAAATTGAATTAGTGAACAACACAATACTGATACTTGCTAATACGTAACAAAAAGTTTTATTCAATTTATCGAAAATACTGATTAAAGTAAATATTTTTTTAACATAATATATCCGTATATATTGTTAACAAATAAGTATCATTTTATTTTATTTTCACAGTTACATCGTGGCATAAAACTTGGATAAAGATAATGGGAATTCCAGGATTAACCACTTATATAAACGAAGGTGAAAAATATTTAGAAGATTACAAATTACATGATACATATTTACTAATTGATGGACACAATGTTTCTCATTTATTATATAGTAGATGTATAAATGAGAACTGGGCATTTGGTGGTGATTATGATATTTATGCACAATACGTATCAGATTTTTTTGATGATTTGTTCAAGTGTAATGTAACACCCTTAGTTTTTATTGAAGATGGTATTGAAAATAAGAAGCTTCGAGTTGGTATAAAAATGATGAAAGAAAGAATAGATGCATTGTTATGTTCTCCATTTAAACCAAACACTGATTACCGTAAAATTTTTCCTTTGCTACAAAATCAAATTTTTTTTCGTATAATAGAAGAAAAAAATATTCGATATTTGCAGTGTCTATTAGAAGTATATCACGATATAGCTACAATAGCGAAGATCTTGGATTGTCCAATACTCAGCTGTCAGTCAGATTTTTATGTGTTTGGATGCTTATTTATACCATTTCATACATTCGATATTCCTATAGTTAAAAATCCACATGGGAATGGTTACATGAAACCTTGTAAAATATATAAAATTGAGAATTTGTTCAAATATTTTGAAGGATTAAATGAAACAAAGTTGGTATTAGCCGCAATACTGTTAGACGATGACGAAATTGACCATGGTACATTCAACAACTTTTTTCGTTACTTAAACTTAAAATTATCAGATACAAGCTATAGTTACCGACGATATTGCATAGACAGAATACTGTCGTGGTTGAGTAAATATACTTTGGATAGTCTTGTTACTGCAATTTTATGTAGAGTAGCTGTACCCATGCGACAAAAATTATTAATTTTAATAGAGATGTGTGTAAATGGCGCTATGAATGAATTTGCTGATATACTTCTGAGTCTAGGTTTCTCAAAAGATTATGTTATTCATTTAAATACTTCTTTTTTAAATAGAAATTTTAAATACGATGTAGATATTAATACATTGATATATGTTGAAGAACCTTACGGAGAAAATGATGAAATAAATGAAGAACAAGATGATACTGAACCTGAAATAGCATATTTATGTAATGAATATGAATTAGTGCCTAAACATGCAGCCATTACTAATTTACCTACATGGTTTGTAGATGAATATCGTCTGGGAAAATATCCAACATTTATCGTTGATTTAGCACTTCGACGTACATATATTTGCCCCATACAAATGGAAAACTATTTTTATGCTGACAGTGCTATAAAAAGTTTCAAAATCCTTAGTGTTATAATTGGAATTCTAAGATTAGCAATAAACAGCAATCTGCAACATGTAACATGTATAATGAGAAATCAAAGTAACAATATTGTTTGCTATAAGTTACAAAGTGCGAATATTATAAATATGTGTAAACTTCCTTCTCTATTTCATCTTAATCAAATTCCATTATATATTCAAAAAGATATTATAAACAATACTTTGGGAATTAGAAATACAGATTGTATAAATGAACTACCACCAGAATGGAGATTGTATGTTGGATGCATTATATATTGGATACATCAACAAGGATCTCCTGCATCTCATAAATGTTATTTGTATTCTATACTTCTTTCTATGTTATTTAACATAATAGATTCCAAAATTGGAAAATACAGAAATCTGAACACTTTTCGGGATAAATATTATTATGTAAGTGAAGCCATAAAACAGGAGAAGAAAAAGCACAATTATAGTTTACGTTATACAATGGATGATACATTCATGGAAGCCTATAATAAAATTGATTATAACGATTGTGTATTAGCAGCACCATTTTTTGCTCATCATTTTGAAGTACCTGGAGAATTAATTGGAAATCAAAGTATATACGATAGATGTATTATGCATGCACTTGCAGAATTCCAAAATTGTTTGAAATTTTCTTTGTATTTAAATCTACTTTTGGGATATCCTTATCCACAAACTAAAGTCGAAAATTTTTTTAATGGTACTCTATTGTATAATATCAGCAATTATTTTAAAAAATACAGTAATATTGAAGAACATATAAATTTTGTATTTCAAAGATGTCCAAGTTTTTTAAGAGTCTTTAATATATTTTTATCAAAAGTTAAACCAATGTTTCCATTGATGTAAAAAGACAAAGAACATAAATAAATAATTAAATAAGTAATAATTGAAAATAATTTTGAATATTTTATAGTGACAATGATTTAGATCAAGCATGTTATAATTAAAAAAATCGTATTTTTATACTTATTTGATTGTGTAATATTTGTGTGATATATGTACTGCGGTACTGTGGTATTCATACTGTGGTATATGTATAAAGAAATGTTTTGAAAAATAAATCGATTTTTATAATATAAGTTTAAAAAGTAAAGTATTAATTTTTGTAATATCTGTAAAATGAAATATTTTTATAAAATTGATATGAATATATTTTTTCAATATATATATATATATAAAGACATAAAATAGACAGATATAAAATATAATAAAATTATAATTTATATTCATTGTATGTAATAAATAGTCTCATCTCAGTAAATTTATGTAAAATTCATTTACTCAAAATCTGTTATTTTCTTTCCATCGTAAAACATATATAAAATAATTGTATAATTAAGGAAACGATGAACCACTTAATATTAACAATAATGTTAAAATATAATGATTTTTATTATCATATATACTTTATACTGACCTATTTTGAAGTATTACTCATTTAGTACTATTGTATTGTATTACTACAATTTGTATTTTGCAATATTATTGGAATACAATTTGTATTACTGCAATTAATATAGAGTATCTTAAAACTTTTTTTTCATGCATTAATTTCATTTAAATATTGTAATTAACAATGAACTGATTATATCTTTATTTACTATGATTGTCATTATTTTTGGGATATTTTACATTTTTGGTTCGTTTTTTTAGTGTAGAATAAGTTCTGTGCTGGTTGTTAGTTTTTGAGACAGGGAGTCTGGAATACTAAAGAAATATTTAGTTAGATTTTAGAAATATTTTAGAAAGATTTCAGAAATTAAAGGATATAATATAAGTTTACAAATATAAATTTGAAAAATATAATCATGAATAAAATTGCATTTATATATAAGTACGTTTTTATATATTTCCCAAAATGCAGTGAATGCTGTTTTAAGTGCATTTGCTTCTTGTCTTAGAGTAGGTAAATAATACGAATCCTCTCCATGTTCTAATATTAATCCGACGCGTACAGCACAATTCAATTTTCTTTTTAATTCCTCAGTAAATATTTTTACATTATTTTCAACTGGATAGGAACGACGTAAATATTCGCTAATAAGATTCAATGGAACATAAAATTTACGTAATTGAAGCTTTTTTAGCGCTGCAAATATCATCTGCGGTGTTATTGAAATGTGACCACCTAGATTTTTAGAAAAGTAGAATGATATTGATATGATCAGCGAAATAACTATGCAAGTTTTAATATAAATTAAAAATGTAAATTAAGAATATAAAATATAAAAAACGTTCTAAAACTAACAAAACATTCAATTTAATAAAATAATAAAAAATATGAAATCAATACTGTAGGAAACAATATTTCAAGAAGAAAATATATTCTAACAATATCTTACGTGACATAGTTGAATTATCATTATGAAAATTCATTTTATATGAATTAAAAATATTTTTTCCTTTTCTTCTTTTTCTGATAATTTTGTTCATCCAAGTACATTGTTACTTGGATGAATAAAATTATTAAAATTGTTAGAATGTATATTAAGATTTATAAATATTAATAAATATCAATTTTACAATTTTTATAAATTACGCCATAATAAAAAAGATGAATACTTCCACATAGTGTTTTTGTTTTGCTTTATGTTTTATATTATAAATAAATAGATGTTAGAAATAAATTGTTTTGTAAATGCAACTTTCCTGTTTTACTTTAAGTATGTCCTTTATTTATTATTATATTATATGTATATTTCTTACAATACCAATTTATTCTTAATATAAACAATAAATTAAAATACAATGCAAATATTTAAAAAGATACATACATATATGCATACATTAAGAAACTTGAAGTTGTATACATTTTTAATAATTATTTATATATATAAAATTTATATGTTTGGGTTTATAACACAAGAATATTCATAATTAATTTGCGATATCTTTCTTAATTTGATAATCTTAAAACTATAACATCAAACTATCACAATAAATTTTAATATATACATATAATCTTTTGAACTTAAGTAAATTACAATATAAAAATATCAGGTACTCTACTATGGAAAGTATTTCATGATGTGATAAATATTACAAAAAGTAATTGAAAGATGCTCGTGTATATAACAACTTATTTTTCTTGGTTTATTTCTAACATTTTTATATTGAGATATTAGGAACTACTAAATTATAATCAAGAATCATTTTACATGTGAAAAATTAAATAAAAATAGTAAAAATAGAAAATAATTACTAAGTTTTGTGCAAAATGCGATATAGATATTAAGGCCGTACTTGAATCTTCTTTTATTTTATGTACAAGTATCGACTAAATGAATTAAAATAAGATATATAAATTTACAAAATAAAAATAATTTTAGTAGAGCTAATTGCAGTGCTTAAAGAGAATAAATATTTTTCTTCAATTCTTTTTAAAACATCATGAAAAAAGCTAATAATCAAAATTTATTCAACATATAAATTTTGATGAATATTACAGTGTCTTAAGCGGTTGAATAATTATACGATAGAATATTTGATTTTATATCCCAAAATTTTTATACAAATAAAGATATTATAATAAGGATTGTTTTATTCCTTTGTTTTTAAAAAAATAATATTCAATGAAAATTATTATTTAACAAAATTCTTATTGTGATATTGAAATTTTATAGATCATATTATTAACATTTACTTTTATAACAGGAATGAATTTATACTAATAATAAACGTATCATTATATAAACGTTTCAATATTCTTTAATGTAAAGAAAATCCTTTAAATATTAAAGTATGATATAAAAACATCAATTAAATTTTATTTTTATATAAACTTTCCATAAAAAAAATATTGAATGCTATTTAAATTACTATTTTATTCTGAGTTAAAAAGCCAATTTTAAACTTAGATTGTTACAAAATTATTAATGTATATATTGTCCATATTTTTAATTTCATATGACATATTACTAAATTTGAAGATCATTCGTTATAAATTATTATTTTAACAATGTAATTACTGTGGTATAAAATTTCTTTTACTACCGAAAGTACGTTATTTAGAAATTTATTTTTATTTCTGAAATATTGAATCATATCTAGTAAATATAACAAATTTACATAATAAGTCGTAAAGGTGCAATCGTTTGAAAATATGTAGCATACTTAAGTATTTTTAAAAATATGCCTTAAATTATTAGAGTATAAAACTATCATCAATATAAATCATTCTAAATATGAAAGAATAACGTTGCTCTAATATTAAATATATTATAATATATTTATCAATAGAAGAATTCAAATGATACAAAATAAAATCATAATTCAAGGTATTAAGAGTTTCTGTTTACTAATTATAATAATAATACTGATGATCATTTAATATTTTCGAATTACGATCTTTAATCGATAAATAAACACTACAAAATTGATTCTATATTTTACTTGAAACTGCAATTAGCTTTTCCTGTTTTATAATCGCAAAATAATAAAATTTATAGTAATGTATGCATGTTGTTATACCTTTACAATAAGCTTATTATTATTGATACATTTTACTATTGAGCGCCTGCAATAAATACTACAACATCGTTAGAATTTCTGAATAAATATATAATGATTTTCTTGTGCATTAGCACATAAAATATTATATACATGATAAGCTCAAAGAAATTCAATCCCTTTATCTCGTATAGTTCATTGCTGCTGTGAGGAACGTTTAACAAAGACTAAAAGCAGTACATTAGTACTAGAAAATGAAGTCTACATTCATATAGTCAAAGAATATATCATTTTACAAATCAAAAGTTTTAATTTTCGAAAGCTATAAATGAAATAACATTGCACTGTGATTATCTAAATAAATATATATTTCATAGTTTTAAATCTTTTTACTCTATTCTTTTAGCGATATTCTATTAAAAACAATGTTTTATTACCTTCACTAAAAACATGTACAAATTGGGTACTTTAAATTTTAAGATTTCTCTTTTCAAGATTTTTTCTTGACATAAAAGCTAATAATTCAAATTGAGACAAGATAAATAATATGTACAATTTATATACTACGATCTTATTAGTGTACTCTTCAACCTCCACTAGGTTCGTCGGTCCATATTTTTACAAAGTATTGTACAGAGAAAACTATTATAATAACAAGAATTGTATCTATGAAACTTTTCAACATACTTATACTATGGTGTTGATCACCTTGTTCTCTTTGTTTTATAGCAAGTTGTTCTAATATATGTTGTATACGATTAAGTCTATCACCATGTTCTAACATTTGTCTTTCTACATCTTTAATAACATCTATTATCCTGGAAGTGTATTATATTAATCAAAGTTATTAAAAAGTATATTAATTATTATTCTATATATGAATAAAATAATTGAAAAACTTACCGTGCTGTCGAACGTTTTCTTTTACCTACTGACTGACTAGAATCTGAATGTACTTCTGCAGAAGAACTTCCAGAATCATGAGCGGTCTCTGTTAATGGTAAATTATTAGACAATTGTCTTTTAGAAGATTTTAATACAGAAAGCGAAGAACGTGAATCAGCTTGAAGAAGTGGCACCTATAACACAAATGATAAACTTTTAAAATGGTTATTTCATTTTATAGAAATGAGTGGAAAATTTATTTATTGTATATAACTATTTTTCCTTTCTCAAAATATAATTATCAATAAAAGTCATGAATTATGAATGCTTTTATCAAAAATTTGATAACTTATGGTATAAAATTATATATATATATATATAGTAAAATATAATACATATAAATACTTTATATTTCTATACCTGTGTCTGTGGTTCAGCAGATACAATACTACCAGTACGCATAATTGGTGTTTTGTGTCTAGTTTTCGTACGCACTATATAATCTTGTTCATATTGTACAACATCATTTCTAGGATCCCATGGTCGAACGTCCGCATGTCGATAAACCCAATTACCTGTTATAATATCCTGTCGATATTGAAAAAATAATACTGTTCAGAATATAAATAAGATTTTAATTATTTACTTTTATTATTATCTAATACCTGAACAAAATGCTTGGGAATCCATTCCTGTCCTTTAATTTTTCGTTCTTTAGCACGTTCTCTTTGTGCTTCTTCCAATTGAGTTTTTGCTTCAGTGGCAGCCACTTGATCATCTCGATTAATTGCCTGAGTAACATCAATCCATAATTTCTCACTTTCCCATGGACCTTGATGTTCTAAAGGCACAGTGTATTTTTTTAATCTGTTTTTGCGTACTTCTGGAGTAGGGTTGAAGAATACATTTTCTTGCTGCAAGATTAATTGACACAGTATTAATTATTGTATTTAAAATTCTAGATAATCAACGTACCCTAGTTCTTTTATCTGTAATCAGTATTTGACCATCCCAATAACCTGATATAGTGGCAAGAGTTTCTTTTCCTAAACGTATTGCTCCTACAACTTGATTCATTTGTTCTGCACCTCCAAGAAATGGCTATTGAATGAATAATCAATTTTATATTTATTATTTTAACTTTACATATATATAACATTCCATATTACCTTAAGCTTAAATTCTAGTTCAGTATGATAGCCTGTTTTCTCACAATTTATGTGAACTTTTCCACCTAATTCCATAGACAATGTTCCCATAAGAATTCCTTTACAATGGGCATAAGGTATTGTCATCGTATAATCTTCTCCTCTAGGCAACATTGTTAGTATTGCAACACCATCTAAAACTGCTGATGTTGAATTTCCTAAAAAAATAGAATATATATTATTACATTATGACTATCTCAATAAAATTTTTTCCCTTTTTCGTTTATTTCTTTAAAAAAATATAGAATATTTATATTTACCATAAAATTTAGATTTAGCAATAATCGTAGCACTAATAGTAAATCCATCTTGTCGATTTGTAACGTAAAACCCTGATATAGGTGGATGATGAGAGAGCTATTGAGGTTTGAGATATTTTGTGTAAGTATGTAATAATAATAATAATAATAATAATAATAATAATAATAATAATAATAATAATGATGATGATGATGATGATGATGATGATGATGATGATGATGATGATGATGATGATGATGATGATGATGATGATGATGATGATGATGATGATGTAATAGTATATACAATTACAAAAAAATTACCTGTTCAGCTATATAAAAAGTCCTCGAACCATTAGGATGCTGCCAATAGCAGCGGAAAGTTTCACCCAAAAGCGGATTATATGGTTTCTTTAAACCTTGAGGTTTTTTATAAAATCCAGATAAATACCATTTAACAACACCTTTCATACGTGTAAATGCATCATCTTCCACTACTGCTCTGTAAGAGCAAGAAACAAAGCATACATATACATCTAATTTTGTTTCACATAATTTGCAAACTTATACTTACTGAGACAATAAATCTGCATGGTAATAAGAATCAGCCAATTTTTCTAGAAATGAACGAGGTTCTAAAATAAAGGTCGGTAAGACTACTTTCGATAAATCCATGCCTGGTCGAACTTGTTTCATTAAGAACCATATTAAAGATTTTTGTTCTTCCTGTAATTCCGTAACAACTTCTCCAGCCTGTGTATATAAATACAAATATCAAAACTTTGATCTTGGTTACATATAAAACGTAGAATATAATTTATTTTACCGCTCCAAGGATTTCTTGTTCATTGGCAGCATATGGAGTTTCATTAATTGTTTCTTGTTGATCTTCTTTAGCTGATCCTTCAGATTCGCTGTCCGAAGCACTAATTTCTGCATCAGCTGCTACTCCATTTTCTGGCTGGCTAATATCGTCCAGGTCTGTATGTGAGGAGTGCATAGGAGCTAGCGTTACTACTGTTGGGCTATCATATTCCAGGACATGTACAGAGGGAACAGTCATGCGCCGAGTGCAAGACGGGATAGGCTTAGAAGTAGAAGAGTCAAAATGGGAATAAGTATCTCCATCACCTAATAAATCTACAGAATTTGAAGATAAAGTAATTTCTGCATCTGCAGCCAGAGGTGCAGATTTATCGTGAAATTGTTTATCCCAATATCCTATTGCATGATATAGCTGCTGAAACATTGGAGTCGGTGATGGACAAACACTTTTGGGATCATTTGGTATAGAAGATATTAAAGGCTGAGGACATGATAATAAACGTCTTTGAGGTGTTGTAGGTGAACGAGGAGCATAATTAGACAAGCATACTGTGGATATTAAAAGCAAGTATTTAAGGTAATAAACGTTAGGAAAGGAATGACAATAATAGTGTAATTAATACCAATAACTTCCAATGAATGAAACTTAACTAAAATATTTTTCTGAATGCTATCCTTCACTAAAATCAATATATCAATATATATAAAGAGGAATATTACTTTCTATATGAGGTAAATTTCTTAAAGGAACAAAAAGTAGTTTAATAAAAGCTAGTGTTTTATATAATATAACATTAATTTTATATGTTACAAAAGATGTTACTTTGTTATGCCTACCATGTTCATCAAAGTATTTTTCATAATCTGCTTCACTCCATTGAGTTTCATGAGTTGTTGTAGTATCATGTGGTAGAGTACGTGGTAACGCACTTGTTGAGCGCACTATCAAAGATGAATAACGTAAAGATAATTCAAGTGCATCCAACCAACATTTACCAGCTGCCTGTGAAGGTGCTCTAAATATTAAGTAAGATGTTGGCAAAGGTTGTACAACAGCACCTATAAAAATAATTGAGTAAAAATATACCTTTTTATTAAAGAAAATTCATTATTTACCAATAGCTTCTTTTTCCGGACCTCTTGGAGCCCATATTGATTGTTCCAAAGGATGAAATAATTTAAAGCAAAATCCATCTTTCTTACTTGGACGTTCTATTACTTGACATGTATTAAGTAGAACCGTTCCCACCCAATGATTACTCTGTAATAATTATTTTATATATATATATATATATATATATATATATATATATATAATATATAAGTTTGATTGACACAAATAAATATTCTATTTAAAAATAATATAAATGAGCACTTTTGTTTTTGGACTTTTGTATAACAGTAGTAAACCAGGCTTCAGAATACACCACAGTTTTGTCCAACTTTTTAATGTACCACGAACTTTAAGCCAGTCACTCATCACAATAACAGTTGGATCTTTAAATGAGCTTAAGAGTTCATTAGCAACTCTTTTTTTCTCCATTCGGTAATTCTTCCTTTGAGCTTTGTATGATTCTTTTCTTGTTAATTTAGAAGAATCTAAAGACTAAAAATTTTACAAAAATAATATGTAAATATCTGTTTAATGTTAATATATTTGTTTAATATCTTAAAACAAAAATATAAATAAAATATCTTATACCTTATCAGATGCATTATCTGTTTTTTGATTAGTTTCCCCCATTGTAGTTGTTAATCCTATAACAATTGTGAATTATTCACAAATTATTTCATTAAATACCGATTAAACATAAATATAACATAAAAATACAATTACATTTAGTAAATATTAACTTAGTAATAAATATTAATGTTTAAAAATAGTTATAAACAAAAAATATTAAATATTTATATTTAGAATATATTTACATTTAATCAGTATAATTTTAATATGAATTATATGATTAAATATTAACTATTGAAAGTAACATTATTAACTTGAGATTTTTTAAATGATTTTTATGAATATTTTTTTAAATTTTCATATTAAGATGTGTTTTGATTAAAAGGCATAAATAACAATATTTATACAGAGTTGATAAATGATTTAATGAACCATCATATAAAAATTGATTTAATGAATGATTCAATGAATAATTTTTTTTTTACAATTAAGTAAAACCAAAAGCCAAAAACAACCAAGCTTAAAACATTCACATAACAAGCTTAGCAAGTAGAATTTTAATAATTTTACAAAAATACAAACTTATTGTTCTATAAAAGTTCACATGTTTCATTGTAAAATTTATAAATTTTTAACAAGTTATACTTTTTTAATAATTGCAAAGTATAATAATTAGTTTATATTTTTATACAAATAAAATTATTTGATATAATAATTCTTATTAACATAACGCATTATGCAGTTAGCATCTTTGTATATTAATTTTTTTAATCCCACATTTTTTGCATCCGTGTTAAAAATCACATTTAATAAAATTTGATAATATTTATCTTAAACAATAATTAAACTATATAGTACTTATATTATATATTTTATACTTATAAACTATATATTTTATATGTAATTATTGTACAGAAATATTATTTAATTAAAACTTATATTTATAATAATAATCTATGTAATATATATCTTTAATAATCTGTCAGCCAAAGAAGATTATACAATATACAAAAATTACATTTCAGAGCTTACAAATCTGAATAATAATATGCATAATATGAAAGGAAAATATAAGCCAAACAGGAAATCAAAAATATGCAATTCCTTACACCTAATCAACTACTTGAACGAGTAAGGAATAATAATAATTTATATAAAAGTCAAAAAAGCACCTGACAAATTTCGAATAATTGTCCATTATGATATTAACATAGCTTTGTGTTTATACCTGGAGATAGTGGAGGTGCAGCAGTTGTAAAATTTACAGTTGTTGATAGGGACTCTGTTGATGGAAGTTTAGGTAATGTTGCAGATTGAACTTGAACACTGCTTCGTCGAAGATGTTGATCCACTGGTTCTATATATTTAGTTTTGTTTTCAATTACAATTACTATTTATCAATATTTTTACAACTGTTTCATAAAAATATTTATTTTTTAAATGTATATAGATATCTATCTTGAAAAGTCACAAACTTTTTAAATTTTAAGCCATAAACTATTGAATAATAAAAATACTAAGATTAAATTACACCATATCGCATTCTAAATTATAAATCCATTTTAGCAACACTAACTGTGAACTGCTAATAACATTAATTTTTTAAGACAGAATTTGCAATAAACATAATTATATACAATATAGCACCAAATTTTTATTCAATTTATTAAATCGCAAAAGCAAAAAAATTTTAATATTAAACAAAACATCTATTACATTTATTACAACATGCAAAAGTCTATAAATGCACTGGAAAAGTTTACCTACACAACATACTGTTGTTAAAACATTATATATGTTTTAAATATTGAAAAATATGTTTTTAAAACAGTATTTAAATACTATTGAGAACTATAAAGCAGAAATAATAATAAATTTTTGGTATTGGCGCATGCATCAATCATACTACATTAATAAACATAAAATTGATTCATGCATTAAAAGTATTGGAAACTTAAAAAAACATTATTTTCTAACTTATATATAATATTTCTTAAATAAACTTATGAATAAACATCCATTTTATACAATATACTATGATATACTAAAAACTGAAAAATGTGCTAACGGCATGAATGTATTATGTTAATCTGATACATTCAATAGCGTTTTAATAATTCTACAAGTTATCTGTTTGTTTAATGTGATATTGTTAACAAAGATTATATTTGTATAACAAATGAGATCAATTTGTGTATTGTAAATTTTATTTATAGTTTATTTGATAACATAAAGTAATGCAATAAGTTATTGAAAATGAGAGAATGTTAATAATATGTGTAATCTGAAAATAGAATATTATACATATGTGTATACACACATCTACTTATTCATTTTTGTGATTCTAATATTGAGGCTTGCTACTAAATGCACACAATACATATTAATAAGCCTACCTAGCTTACTTGGTAATGTACCATATCCACTGTCACTAATACCTTTAAATGATAATCACTTATAGTATATTCATTTCAAATACTATTCATTATTAAAACAATATCCTTAGCCACTAAAATTATATAGGCAATGTAACCACTAATGTAAATATACATATCTAATTTTAAAACTTTTTTAAGAAAGCATAATTCAAGGAGAAACACATAAATCAAAACTAAAACTAAAAACTAATCACTATTCAAATTTCGATAAAAAAAGAATTGTTCTATAGTGTATATTTTCTTGATACAAATACTTAATTCTTATATAATTATATATACAATTAATTTGATATTTATGTTCATCGATTATTCATTGAAAACTTCTTCTTTCATGGTACATTTTAAAAATATGAAGATGATTTTAAGAATATTTCTTAAGAATATAAATATTATAAAATTTACATAATACTTACGGTTACTAAGTGATCTGCTTACATTCGGTGGTGTCATAGTCTTAAAGGAATCAGAAGTACTTCCAACAGACATAGAATGGGTTTCAGATTGTGATGCTCGATGTTCACTTCCAGGTACCAAAATTGGTGGGGAAAACATGACGAATCTATCACATTGAATATACATGTTTTACAATCATAATGGTCTTATTATATAATTTTATAGTAGAATCTAAAGTAAATAAAAAAGCTTACTTAACAATATTAATATTCATGTTAATAAAAAATAAAAGAAATATAATACATAACTGAAAAATAAGAAATGATTACAGATATATCAATCATTAGGTATTACAAGAGTTAAGAAAATGATAAATAATAATGGTCAGTCATAAAACGCTATGTAATGATAATTAAATATCTATGCTATTTTACGAGATGTATTCCTTTACAAAATAAGTGCTATAACGAACAGCAATTACTCGAAACAAAATTACAGATATGACAAAGTAAAAATGCATCAGCTATGTCACTAGTTATAGCGTGCGTTAAGGTGTGCGAATTAACTGCAAAGTGCATATATAAAAAAAGGTATTATTATATAAAGTAATTACAACATACCTGATTTCGAACAATTGTTTGTGTAGTCAATACTTGTATATATTATAATGATTAATTACACTTTCGAAGGAAGGGTATCAAAGTGTAAAAGGACGACAGTGCGAATATTATATATTTATCATTATATATGGAATTCAAATTTATAACTTTGATTACAATTTACAAATTAACTAATTTTTTGCTGATTTAAATATAAACATTCGAAGCAAAGAACAGGGAATATATATTGACGAGTGAAGTACGACGGCGCGAGCGCAAAGTCTGATGTTCCATTGATCACTTACTGTTATAGCTTAACTATAAACATATGGACCTGCTAAGTTATTCAGAATGAAAATGTACGACGCATAAAACGTTCCTACTATATTCCCTATTATTGAAAACTTGATTAAGTATAAACATTTTAACGAACGAAAATTGCCAGATCTGTACAAAAACGACGTACACAATCTATAATTGCAAAAATACTTATAGAAAAATTTTCTGATTTTATTTATTTATTACAGGAAATATGTAGCAATTTTATTTGCATTATAAAGAGACCCGACTATTATATTTTATATTAATAAAATTTATCATAAGATATCTAATGCCAGTATATATTTTTTGTGGAGATCATAAAAGTATCTGAATTATCCATTACATAAACCTCAATATTTAGGACTTAATATCATACTAATTTTTAATTAAATACATGTTTGCAGATATTCTCTAATTTTTATATACATTTTCAGATTGATTTTAAATTTTACCGATATGGTTATAGGACAATCGCGTTTCGCTAGTGCTAAGAAAATTTTAAACGTTTTGAAAATGTTTTATATAACATTTATAACATAATATAAACTTAAAAAGATTTTGATGGCAAGTGTTCAATTATTTTCCTGAGCTGTATCTATCGGACCAATGAAACAATCGTACATATTAATGCGATCTAATTAAATTCATTATTCAATCTATGAAATCATTATTCGATCAATAAAATGTATATAAATACTCTCCTATCGCGCGCGCGCGCTTGTATGTGCATGTGTATGTGTATATATATAGATGATCGGTGAAATCTTAATAAAGAAAATAAGTTCAGATATGAATTATTCAGTATGAATAATGTTTTGATGAATTAAAATTGTGAATAACTTGCAATAAATGCGCAACGTACACGTATCATCGATATCGTAAAGATCACAGTAAAAGAAACATTTTGCGTACAATTGTTTTGCAAATTATTTACCAAAATTTATTGATGTCCATGTGTATCTTCACATGCTACGTTGCACAACTAAAAATATACAATCAATAAAAAATCAATTTTCTATATAATATGATGTAATTATATAAGTTATGGATTATAAATCAAACATGAATAATAGATTTGTCTAACTCGTTTTCAAAGCAGAACTCAAAGCGAAGTACGGAGTCTGAAAGAAACACTATCTACATATATATTCTTTTACACTAAACAAATTAGACAGTGGTTATCATTACGTCATAACTGACGTCATAATAAATAAGAATATTTTATTTCTATCTAGTGAAGATAATTTAATAAATTAAGTGGATTATTATATAATTATTACAGTAATTATTGTAATACTCAGAGATGTTTTTTTGAATAATGTAATGCATTTTTTCTTATTTATATTATTATTTATATTATTATTTATATTATTATCTAAGTTTTTATACACAATTATATCAGCTACATTTATTTGTTGTTATAATTTATTTATTATTATAATTATATTACCTATTATTTTTATCTTAATAAAGATAATGTCTGCAAAATTACGAGTAGTAGAAGATAATTATTTTCTTACATTTTGTTCGACGTTAGAACTATCAATGACAAGTATAAAACTTACACTACAGGAATTGAAATAAAAGATATATAAAAATGTATGTAATATAAGAAAAGTAAGTAAGTAAAAGTAAGTATTTATGTAAGTATTCATTTTATTAAAAAAATCTTCTTTAAATTCTTAAAAATTCAATATTATAAATTTATGAAATTTACAAAAGTTTTAAATATTGACCATTCAATTAGCATTAATATCTTTACATTTTCCGAAATAAAGTCGAAGATCCACAATTCTAACTATAAGATACAAAACAGAATGCTAATTTTTTAACCTCTTATGTAAAAAGATATTGATATACATAAGATAAGTAAACATATTTATTCCATTTAATTAAATGTATTAAGTTTAAGAGTTCAATTTGAACATTTTCTGCAGTAAGATATTCCTAAAAATAAGTATTATAATTCACTAACAATTACCAACTAGTAACTGTAATATCACGTAACTAGTTGTGTTTACTTCTTCTGACTCGACTACTTGAACAGGTTATAGTTTTGACTTGTGATTTGTAAAGTCTTAAATAGACTTAAATTAATAAGTAATATATTAATTTTTAAGAAATATGAGTCGTCACCCAAATACAGATAAAAATCGTAGCGAGCCTCAAGTCGAATTGGAAAGTCAATTTATTTTACGTTTGCCACCAGTAAGTACACTTTAATATTTAATCTCAGTTATTCAAAATAGTAAAATAAATATATGTGATTTTAAATATAACTAAATTGTATAATTGAAATATTTAAGGAACCATCACGTGTTTTACGAGAAACATTACGGAATGGGTTGTCCTTAAAAGATAGGTTAAGTATAAAATTAGAAAATGACATGCGTTATGGTGAAGTTAGATTCGATCATTGGCTTCTTCACGGAAAGGTAAAATTACAATAGATTTTGTTTTTATTCATATATAAACATAATAGTAAAAAAAGATAACTAAGAAATATTGGAATTTTAGATTGTTGACATACCAACAATCGTAGAATCTTTGAAAACTATTGATAACAAGAGTTTTTATAAAACTGCTGATATATGTCAGGTAAGTTTCTTTGCAATCAATTTTAAATTATTTATATGTGTAATATATATTTCTATTGTAATTTTATAGATGTTAATTTGCAAAGAAGAAGATGATCATACTACTACGGATGAAGAATCTCCAGTTAGACAAAAAAAAAAAGATCCCAATAAAGTAGATAAAAAATTTTTATGGCCACATGGTATAACTCCTCCTACTAAAAATGTAAGACGCAGAAGATTTAGGAAAACCCTGAAGAAGAAATATGTAGAAGCACCAGAAATTGAGAAAGAAGTTAAACGTTTGTTAAGAGTAGATAATGATGCAGTTAATGTTAAATGGGAAGTGATATGCGAGGATGAAGATCAATCAAAACCAAGCAAAGTCTCATCATCTGGTACAGTGAAAACTAAGAGGGAAAGTATCAATGGTAACACATCGCAAAGTTTTGATGTTGGTAAGTTGGAATGAGTAAAATGCATGAGTACTCGCAATGCATGAGTAAAAATATAAAAGTTATGTGATAAGATAAATAAAATATTGCCATCTATGATTTATAGCGGAACATGATATATTTGGTGAACCTGTAAGTGATAGTGAAGAAGATGATGAGGAAGCAAATATAAATGTAATGGAATTAGATGAGAATAGTCGGCTTTCTGCAGACAGTAGAGTATCAGATTCTAATTCTATGCAAGCTGCATATTCAGAAAGACCTAGCAATATTGAAACAAATGGTAGGCTTTGTACAGTATTCAGCAAAGAAATGTTTCAAAATGATAATAATGTAGAAGCAGAAGCAGAAAAGCCAGAAGATACATCTTTGTCAAAAGTAGCTAAAGTCGAACAATTTCATTCAGAATATATCATTTCAGAAAACTTTTCAGAATCTCCTTCTGCTTCAGCATCAAAAGGTATTATATATTTGTATACGTATTAAATTCATATTACATACATATACGTATGAGTGAATGATTCATTTTTTTCAAAACTAGATTCACTGCAAACGCGTCTTGCGACTTTACACGCGGAATTAGCTGAACTGCGTCAAAGAAGACAACAGCAAGAGCTTGCAATAGCTAACATTGAAAACGTCAAATTGCGGCAAAGACTTCAAGAAATATTGGACAATTTATTAACGCAAGAAATGCAAAAAGTTCAAGAGGTGTGTATTGCTATTCTTCAATTAATCGAATTAAATAATTAAATATGGTGTTTTCCTTGTATTTTTATGTTATATAATTGTTATGTTTCAGATTCAAGACTTAGAATTAGGATAATGTCGATACATGTGGTTATAATAAATTAAATACAATACGAAGTAAATATTCGTAAAGTTCCTTGCAATGAGAGATCAAAACTATCTATTGTATTACTTCATTTTCAATCCCCTAATGTAATATATGTATATGTACACAATTTTATTATTTATTATATATATACGAAATTATATTGTCTTATTTTACATATTTTTAATATGTACATAAAAATATACAAAATGTTAAATATAAATTTTTTTATTATTCACCATAAATAATCAGATATTGCAAGCTAAAAATCAACGATATTGAAAAATGTACTTTGTTAAAAATGTTTCTGTTTTTTAATTTTATCTGTTATGCAACGTGTAACGATTTGATGCAAATAACCAATTCCTGAATTCCAAGTTACTCTATAATGCACACCCGTGTACTATATAAGTTACTACGAAATGCACCAATGAAAGTCCAGCTACAATACTCGATAGTGACATTTGAGATATCTAAGTACAACAGGGCGACTGTAATGGCTGACGCGTATCGAATGTAAATACGGTTTGTATCCTTATTTTTTGCAGTGCTAAATACGACTCTGTTGCAAAGAATTCATCATTCCACTACAGTGACCACGGTAAACTAAAGATTTTATTATAAAAGTTATTCTCTTTCACGATCGTCATTCGTTTAATGTATTGTTCTTTTTTTGTCCATTTGGCGGTAATATTAATGAATTATGAGCAAGCTGTTGAATCGTAGATCATTGAACAATCATTTTGTTCGATAATAATGTTGTATATATGATCGTTGTATGTCAAATTTTTTTGATCATATTCCATTTTTCATAATTACTTTACATAAACGTAGTCTTTATTGCACATGTCAAATGTAAATATTTTTCTATAATGCATTTAATCTACTAATTAAAACATCTCATTTTTCGAAATATAATTTCTGAAAAAAAAAAACCATCAAAAGATCGGAATTCCAGATTTATTAGATCTACAGATCTGAAATTCTAAAAAAAACGTGACAAAAAGAGATTACATGCATAGGATACATCCATGTGCATTTGCATTGATAAAAACTACATCGAATATGGCACGATGTTTTTTAGCATACGTAAGACATTTTTACATATGAATTTTAATAGCCTTAATCATTTCAATATAATTTCGAATTTACAATATTCTTGCATTTTCTTGTTCTAGTTGCTAAACATTAATTGTAGCACTTTTTAACCCTTTGCACTCGAGAGGTGAGTCTCACTCACCATGCGGTTTGATGCCGCAACTCGAGAGGTGACTGTCACTCACCACTTGGTTCGCTGCGGTAACCTGATGCGCGGCGGTAATTGTTTACGTTTCGTTTCTTCGACGCGGGTTCCTACGCTCTTGTACAATCTTATGAAGTGTAAAATGATATCCCTTAAAATGGAGATAAGACTTTCTTATCTGAAATTAGTACGCAACTACGAACCGGACTCCATTTTCCGTCTCAGTTCGAACTTGACAGCCGTGGCAAAAGAACTAGAAAAGTTGAAGTTTCTAATCCCCATTATCATGGAACGTAGTAATGAAATAAACTCGAGTGAAGATGAGTTTGATTTACAGTTGTAATAAATTATATAAAACATATGGGCGGTGTCGATTGTGCAGATCAATTAGCCGGAACGTACTGTTTCTTACGAAAATCCTTGAAATGGTGGCGTAAACTGTTTTTTTGGGGTTTGGAAATTTGCTCAATAGATTCATATATACTTTATAAAATGACTAAACAGCAGAGAGGAGAACAGCCGCTTAGTCATTTGCGGTATGTGAAAACCTTAGTTCGGCAATTAACTGGAGATTTTCGTCAGACACGTGCTCGATTTTCAACTTCAACCTCCAATTCCGAAAACATCCGCTTAGATGGAAAGCTGCATAACATTCTAACAGAAGTTAGGAAGGATTGCAAAGTCTGCTCTCGAAGAAATAAACATGGCAAAAGACATCAAACGACATACTATTGTGATACTTGTCCCGAAAAGCCGGGCATACATCTCGGCAATTGTTTCATAAAATATACAAAGCAAAATTACAAAGACTAATGTTTAAGAAATTATCTTCGTAAAGATGTAAAGATACATTGAATATTAAAATATAAAAGTTTTGTGTGTTACTTTGTATGTGAATCATTTTACGTTAGAGGTAGTAAATTCACTGTAAGCGCTGCGAAACGTCTCGAGTTGCTGGTTGGTCTGCGCGGAAACGGCCTCGAGTGCAAAGGGTTAATAGATGGAATTACTAGAAATTACATATTTCCGATAATTCTATCTTCTAATTAGCACATAACATATACATATAAATGCACGATCCAACATATTTCTTTTCGTTTTCGATAGTTGCCTTCATATTTTGTTAAATAAATGCTGGTATATCGGTTTATATCATAATACATATGTAAAAGATCATAAAAGTATTTGATCATTTACCACAGAAATTTTTATTTATGTTATATACATTATATATATATATATTACGCAAAATATTCTGAAATTTCATTAACTCTGTAATATGAATTGATAAGTTTTATTAATATAAACATAATTTTTTAATTTTAAAAGAAATACATATGCCATGTTTCTCAATTAGAGTTTTGCTTCGTTAACTGACGACTTGTTCTATTGTTCCCACTGTTTCTTGTAAGTATTCCGCTAGCCATAAGATCGAGATCTTACATTTTGTAAGTTAATACATCTGAAACATTACTTTCTTAAAATATTTCCTTACTTTATAATAAAATAGTAAAGATCACAGTCACTAAACACAATTATTCTTGTTGCAATTACATCATTCTGTGTATTTTTTACGAAATGTACTGTAAGATGTTCATAATTTACTTGCATCTTAGAAGTACCTCCTTTGACAACCGATCAGATAAAATTTTAACTTACAGTCAATTAACAAAACACTAGTTATAAGGCTGGAACTTGAAAAGATTAAAGAGTTTCGAGAAACTAATGAGAGGAAACTAACTGAGAAACTAACTTAAAGAGGAATAACGGTCAGTTAATGAAGCAGAATACATAATGATACAAGCATACTATATATGATTTTTCCGAATAGTTAGTGTAATTATACAAGTTATTACGATCATAATTATGGCTTAATGATTAACATAGATTTCGTAATAACGTATAATTCAACATTTACTAATGTACAATAATTAAGCGTTTTAACTTACATTGATTTGAAGCATAGATTCCACAATGCCCGACAAAAGATCTGATCTGTGTGAATGCATATGGAGCCATGAATTTGCTATGCAACGTCTACTTTCAATTGTAAGTGATAATGAACAATTTTTTCTTTATCTATTCATTAAATCAAAATGTATCAATATATATATATATTATCTAATATTTTTAATGTATTACAATGTGGTTTTTTATTTACTTCGATCTCACACTGTGTACACTCTGTAATCGTGTTTTTCTATCTTTTGATTAAAACATTTCTTAAGTTTTAAAGAGGCATGAAACAATCATATTAATTTCTTAATTCAGTTTTATGCAAAAGATTTTTTTTGTAATATTAAAATTTCATATTAAGGAACATGAATCTGGAATAAAGTAAAGATTGAGACAAAAATTTCAAGACCGTAAAAAATATTACACTGAAGTTTGTTAAATTATGCACGAGAAAGACAATGCTTTTATTATTATGATGTATATCTTTCGTAACATTTCCGTTTCATTCATTAATAGCAATCAGTAAATTCGTAATTACCATACAAATGAAAATACGAAGCATATTTTTCGTGCATGCAGTAGTGAATACATTATTTTTGTTCGATATGCAAAAATTTGTTACGATAAGCGATTTCGTTTTACCCTACTGATTCTTTTGTAAACGTTACACAATATGAACAGATACGAACACATATGAATAAATATGCAAAAGAAGCTAGTAAAGCTTTTAAAGTAACTAAAAAATATCTTTAGTCACATTTATAGACTTTTATCAGCGTTATTTTATCGTTTCAGTTACGGCAGAGTCAAAGTTACTGCACGGATAATGAATGCTTCAGTATGTCGCAATGTAAGTATTTTTCTGTATTTTACTAGCTACCATAATATAATTTAATTGATAATTTTTATCATTTATATATTTCAGTACCAGGACCACGCGATGATTCATTGCCCTCAAACTTTTTCATGACTACTTTGTTAGTTATTGCATTCGCTATTTTTATGTACGCTTTTAGACCAAATTCTCTTCGTCAATCGAGCAACGATACAGTTAAAGATCGAGATAACGAACGCGTAAGTGGTACATCACAATGTAATTCTATTAACTTTCTTCTTATCTTGTCTTAGAATCATATCTTGATAAAATTTTTATTTAGGACTCAAACAATGATCCTCCTGCACCACCACCGAGTGCATAAGAAATGTAATATGATAAACACTCCCGGGTGAATTTTCATAGTAGAATCTGCTAAGCTTATGATAACACAGAAGAGAGGATAATTAATTAATTCATTCGATTTATATGGTATTGCTAGCACATATTTAATCTAATCCAATAACTGCCAATAATTGCCTTTTACATGTTTGGAAACTATTATATTTATATACTTTAATGAGCACACATCATCTCTTCTTCAGTTACTAATATCTATCACATGTCGGGAGATGTGTGTACAAGAAAAAAATATAATTAGTTAAATATAATACGTACATAATCACCGTGCCACAGGCTGTTGGAAATTAATCTTTTACAAACACGTGACAGTTTTAAATAACACACTGAAATTGTGATTGCTAAGCTGAAATAATAAAAACTCTTTTATCATGTTGTTACTGTGACTGCACATATTATTATATCATAAGCAAACTGTTGAAAATCTATTTTGATATTCATTATTGTAAATAGCTTGAGTACCTGCAATCCAGTAAGAATATTGCATTGTAGTATTTATATTAAATTCGATAAAGTTTCATCACAGATATAATTGAATTTTGTAGAGTGAAATTTATTGATGAATTAAAAAACAACATGACAAAGAAGTAAAATATATTGGTGTTCATTTATATTTTTTAATTTTAATTTTGAGATATTCTGAGGATTTGTTATACTTGATAAGAAATAGTATAAAGACAATCTTTTTCGTTTAGCAACAGGGTTGAAATCTAACATAAAAATATAATTTTCTTTGTTCTTTTATGTTCAGTATAAAAATTGTGAAAAAAAGTTAGGACTATATCCCCAATAATTTCTATTAGGTTAAATATTTTTATGCTATTCTTATGATAGCATATGATTAAAGTGATTCCATGCTTGCACGTTGAATATGAGAGATAAAAGTTTTATAATGTAAATTAATCTTTTCTAATTGTATATTCCTCCATGATATTCTAAACAATAAATATGCATTATATTTTATATTTCTTTCCATCTACTTACTTTGTTTTGTAAGAAAAAAATAGTTTAATATATAGTAGAATTTCGTTTATCTGCACATAAATGGGACAAATTGGGTCCATTAGCTTTTTTTATATTCTACTTTGACTTGTTGTTAAGAGATAAGGATTACAGAAGTTGATCAATTATGATTTCATATATCTGAGGTTCAATATTAACTGATTTGTATAAATGATGTTTAAATAAAAGAAATTCTACTATATTATAAGAATGTATAATATTGATAAAATTTTAATGTTTCATTTTTTGAAAAATACAGTATTATTATTTTCCAATTACATAACAATGTAATTTGCATTTGCTTAAGATTAGTAATATTTGGAAAATAATATTTATTGTAATTGAATAATTCATACGTGATATTCAATTGTTAAATCATATGAAAATAATTACAAACATACACGTATTCCAAACAAAGACAAAATGTGTAATTGAAGCTAATAATTTTATAGAATTAATACTTCTCTAATTATTTATTAATATTTAACATATGTTAAATGCTGTACGTGCTGTTTGTTTAAGGAAGCAAACATATTGAAAATATTAGAGATTAATTTTAAGAATTATAATTCTAATATTTTTTAATTTTGTTTATTTTCATATCAAATTCTTTTTTTACTTCATTTACATCTTGTACTAAGTAAATATACTATAAATACATAATTTTCAGAGGAAAAATAAGAAATATACAATTCAAATATATCTACGAAGTCCTATATATTCACACAAGATATTATTCATTTATTTATATATATACATAATATTTTCTAGAATTAGTAAAATTTTTGCTATTATTTTGTTTTAATTAAAAAACAAAATAAAGTTTTCATATAAAAATAGCAAAAATAAATTCTTTAATTAATAACAATTTCAATTTTAATTTCAATTGTATATTTATAGAACTTGTTTGTATATAAAACATTACTGACGAATAAAGGAAATTAATTTCTTAATTATTTATTAACACGTTTGTTACCACCATGATATATGTATAATTTATCAATTCAATATCATGTATATATTAATGTCACATTTCATAATGGTCTGTCTATTTAGTACATTGCATAAATGTGTGACACAGTGTGCAAAAAGTCAAAATTTGAACGATAGATTTTTTACATGCTACGTGGTAGCGAACATGTTAAAGAAAATAATTGCGTATAGATATTTACAATTATATATATTATGACAAATATTTTAAATGCATATATCGACATATTTTGTTTAAAATCATTGATATTGTACAAAGAATCTATTTTCTATACTGAACTGAACATACAGATAAAATTCTGCGATAAAATACCATAATAATGTTTAAAATAATTTATTAAATTTGGAATATTTTTTTATAGATACCAAGCATTTTATGTTCATCTATAATGCAATTAATAGAAAAATAGTATATATTTATAGTGTATAAAATAGTGTATTTTTACATGTGAGACATGAAATTTTGTTAAAAATTATGATCCTTTTTATGTTTTTTCGACATACATAGGAAGACCTATTAAAAGGACGATTACATTTTATTTCAAGGCCTCCTTCCCACATAAGTCTATTATGTGTAAAATGGTAATGTATCTTCTATGATTAAAAAATAATGAAACTTTATTTATTAATTATTATGGACAAAAAAAGGAAATTTATAATTAGAAATATAATATACTGGGTAGTTTTTGCCCAAAGGATAAAAATAACTGTACATATCTCCTAATACAAAAACATTGACATATGTTTCATGTCAACGATATATATTTTAGAATAGATAAAAATATATATATAATTTTCTAATCAGAAATAATATAACGAAAATAATTTATATCTATTTACTTTAACATATCAAATGAAATTATTGCTCATTCATGAAGTATGACAATCACTTTTTTGATATCATAAATCTTAATAATATACATATAATTATTCTTGATGAAGTTGTGCCAATGTATTTCTTACTTTCTGCAAAACTCCAGTCATTTGTTCGTACTTACCTATTGAATCTGGTAAATTCTCAAAATTAATCACACTGCAAATATTCTTTGAAAATTTTTCAGATGATGGTAATTTACTATACGGAGATGTACTTTGTAATACCGGTGTACCTAAGTCAACAGACTTTATACTTCCATGACTTGTATTTATTCCGTTTGGACGAATACGATTCGATTCTGGAGTAACTTCATTACTAGGTTCATTAGATTTTAATACCGAATTCGAAGAATTGCTTTTTGATGAAATATTTGAATTTGAATTTGATTCTTGAAGTTCTACAAGTAGCTGTTTTTTCATGTTTTCCAATTCGAATAATGACGGGGAATTCGCTTGTGAAGAAAATGATGCGTTATCTTCCTGTAATGTTTTGTACAAAGTTATTTAATAAACGCTATTTTTATACAATTAATATTGAAAAATACAATAGATGTATATAACATTTTCATACGTACTAATGATTCGGGAAATGGTAATTCTTGAGAATGATAATCTGAATCACTAGATACAGTTGTTAATCTTGGTAATGGATCTAGTAGTTTTGCAGGGGATTCTTGTGATAAAGATGGTTCTGGTGATTTTACAGAGAATTCTTGTAATAATGGTGATACTGGTGGTTTTACAGGGAATTCTTGTGATAATGGTGGTTCTGGTGGTTTTACAGGAGATTCCCGCGGTAGTGGTGGCACAAATAGTCCATTAGTAGATATAGACTCTATTACATTATCTACTTATTAGAAAGCAAAAATATTTTTGTGTTATAATTTTATTATAATATGTTTTTGCATATTATGTGAATTTTAGAAGAATGTGAATATGTAGTTTTCATACCTTCTACACCTTCAATTTCCATTTCAGTGGGTTCTGGAGTTGGATTATTTTTTGACATATTATCAAAAACTTTCAGTTTCTTTCTTTTGTATCCATCATCTGTTTCTTTTCCTTTTAGTTTTAATAACATCCTTTGTTTACTATAAATAGGCAACATTGTCGATGACCAAGATTGTCCAGCCTTCTGTTGTTCATAATAAATAGTTCATAATAGTTAATAAATAGTTGATAACAAATTTAATTTTGTAAATACAAACAGATATTAATTTACAACATTTCCTATTACTTACATCGAGAGTACCAGGTGGAACTGGAACATTGAAACCAGGAAAGTCATAAATTTTTGTTATATCATACTGATCTCTATCTCCTTCTTCAATAATACATCCTGGTTCATCATTAGGATCTTCTTCTGCTATGCCATCAGAATTAAATAATGACAAACCAGAGTGTTGTAAACGTGCTTCTTCTAACCACCCTGGAGGATATCCAAGTGTTCTCATTCTAGGAAATTTTTTTAATACATAAAAATTATGAGAAACACTTAAATTCTCCTATTGACTATATTATCTATTTACATCTAACAAATTGGATATATATATAATTTTATTCTATTACTATAATTTCTAAAATATTATGAATTTAATTAATTACTTATATATATGCCTAGGTAATTCATTGTGTCCGAGACCCAATGCCATACGTAAATTGTTACTTAATTGGCCAGGAATTATATGACTAAATTTCTGGTTATCTTCCAAGTGATATCTAATATTTCTTGAATTTCCTTTCATATTAAAATTTTTCCTATTCGTTTCTATAGCTCCATAATCTCGTGGTTTTGTACAATCTTTTAAATTATGATTTCCCAAACAATTAAAACACATGAACCTTTGTGGACCATCATCCTTGAGTATTTCATTTGATTTTGACTTTGTTTCATCAAATACATTTTCATATTTCTAAAATAATAATCAATGCCATTGAAACATTAAATATTAAACATGATAATAGTAATTAACAATATAATTTTTTAGATTGATTAATCTTGAATATTTGTCCCTATATGTAATTACTGAACATTACGATAAGAAAAGAACAGACCTTCCCATAAGTTGGAACATCAGACTCATTTTTAAGTTTTGGCTGTTTATCTACAGTAAACAATGTATCGCATATTATATCTTGACTATCATCACTTTCTGTAGTAATTTCAATAGACTGACTCATAGAATCAGTATCATTATCCCAAATTTCTAATGTTAAACCATTATTATTTTCTTGATATTTATTTTTTGAAGACAACTCTTCTAAAAACTCTTTTATTCTTTTATTATATTGCCTAAAAATTTAATAAATGAAACAGAAATAAAAGTTACTTCATTAAGAAGCAGCAGATCGTGTTAGAAATTATTTAAATATCATTTTAGAATGTTAAATAGCCGATGCAACTTTATGTAGAATCAAAGTAACTTATTTCGTCGATTTATTCTATAAAGTAACACTGGCTACCATTATATAAAATAACAAATTGAAACGAAACATTATCATTATTGTTATTATTATACAAACTGTTTATGTTTACGTTTATTCTGTACATAGTTTTTAGGTTATATAAACAAGTTTGCATTATTTGCTTGTTCTATCCGAAAATTTATCAACTATTGTATATAAAAGTACTGTAACAATGGTAAATAACAATTTTTTTTACCGTGAAACATTTTCATCTCGGAATATGACCGTTAAAAGTGGTTTTGACGTACTCGGGCTATTGCAAGTTTCTGTTCTAGATGCATTTATGTTACTATTTGTATCATCGTTGATCAAGTTGGTTTTATCCGCGTTATTGTCCGATACTGGATTTTGATCAATTGACCATTCACTTTGATCATTGTCAGTAACGTTGATAGCATCTTGGCTTGAGTCCAAATCAATCACCTCTTCGTCGGTGTCTTCAATAGTAATCATAGGATTCATGGAAATATTATTGACACTAGGATGAAAACATAGATAAAACTATTTTGTTACTACAAACGTGCGAGACTCCTACGTGTAAAAAATCTTTCTCTCTTTTGATCTTTTATCCCAATGAAAACACTATGCTTCAATGCTTAATAAGCCTCTAACGCATCAAAATTTAACTGTAGAGGCGCTCTCATTCGTGTACAAGTAAGCATAAAGTAGATTTTCTGGAATTTCATTACAATGGGCAGGAGCAATTTTTTTGTGAATAATTATTTCTCATGAGTATAAATGATAATTTCCATTTAAAATCATTTAAACTGTAGAAGACAGAAGTTTTGAAATAAATCTCATATAGAACTCCTGGATATGTAATTGTCTTTGATCATAAACGAGGCGTAAGATAGGTCTGACATCTGGTGGGATTTCGTATCACATGTTCTGAAAACCGATCGTACGAAAATCGAAGGAACCTAATAGGTGAGCAACGTCACAGACGAGGTTTAGCCAAAATGGCGAAAACAAATCGTACAGCTAATTTCAAGAGCTCACTGTAAAAGGAAGATTTTAATTTTCAAGATTATGATTGATCTGATCATGAAATAAATTGTTCAGCGATGGAAAAACTTCTCTTCGGCGGGATGTTTGAATTTTTACAATTTTCGAGAAGAGAAATATTCTTACTTCTACACTTGTTGCACAATATAAAAATAAATATTTTTGAACGAAATAAACTCAAGATTGTTAAAGTGAAGACTTCATTCTTTAAAATAAAATCAAGTTAATTGTTCTACAATTTTTTTTCACGAAATTATAACAGTTTAAAAAATATCGAATTTTTCATCGAGTATATGAATATTTTCATTCTTTTCTAAGAATTCCTCATGAATTTTGTGTGATTTACATTAGAATTTTTTTATTTTTTATTCTCAGTTAACATTTCGTGCGATATGCATTGGGTTACTAGTTAAAGATTACAGCGCCAATGGTGAAATACGTAATATACGATCCTACGATTATCGAACGTAATCGATATTTCTTATGATCGATTTTTAAGCGGGAAGCATGGCGGAAAGAAGCTCATCTACAAAGAAAGTATTATCCAAAAGTTCTCAAATAAAAATTTAAATCAATAGCTGTTAGATTTGTGTTTGCGTTGTGAATTTCTAAATTAAAACTTATTTTTGGCTTTAATTTACCAAGATCTGCAAAATTACCGAAAAGTGTTTCTAGTCCCCTAAAGTAAGATTTAACCAAATAATTATTACACATAATTTTTAGCAATTAAAGAAATAATAGCATATAAACATTTAAACAGAACATACTATGCTAAAAGCTATTTATAATTTTATACCAAAATTTAATTTCAATTCTAACCAGTAGAAATATCGTAACCTTGTAATTGATTAACTTATTGTTTTATATATATATATATATATATATAAAATACTGCTAAAAAATATATATTTTTTATTAGCTATAACTTTGTTAAATTTTATTGTAAATTCACATATATTCACATGTATGAAAATGTAACTGATTTCATGTGCCATATACATATATGTATATAATATAAGAAAAGTATTGCAAATATAAATGAAAATTTAACATGCGAACAGCGAAAATTTAAGCGCAGAAAAAACTAAATTAATTGTTGTAAATAAATTTGTTTAATTGTTTAATTTGTAAATAAATTATTAGAAATGTTAGACAATGTTTAAACAATTAGAATATTTATTTAATATTATTAATATTATTAATATTATTTAAAAGTTCAACTCAAAAGTATTGATCGATGTGTATTTAACGAAGGCTCAATTGGTAATGAGGTTTTTCTCTTGGTACCGATCAATCTGATTTTTCGATTAACAATTATGCGGAATAGTTTATTATCTTTGTTAATACTTCGAAGTATTTTTCTAGATATTTCTAGAGATTTTCTGGTTTTTCTATTACAGTAATTAATAATTTGATAATTTTTAGGTTTTCGTTGTAAATTTACAGCCCCATTAATTTAAAGCAATAATACACACTGTAATTGGTACATTTTCTGCAAGTTAAAGTTATATTTATATTTCTACACTGTATTCTTTATTTGTTATTTCAATTTTCACCACTAATTGCATATTCTACGCTAAATCGATAATACTGAGAATGATATTAAAATGGTAAATAGCATGACACAAAGGTCTATTAGACGATAGATCTGTTCTATATTCTATCTGTGATAATATTTATACGAATGTCTCGATCGTTCGCTTCAATTATATGTTGATATTTTCATTGTAATATTAATATATTATATTATAATATTAATAATAATAATATTAATATATTATCCTTAGACAGAGTATTAATCAATTGAATTATTATCAATCTATTTGGCTTTATATTTCAATTACATTCGTATTCATTTGTTTGACTGTAAAATACTATCGTCAAGGAAAACGATATTTTCTAAAATACAATATCATGTCAAATTACATTGATACATTATGTTTTTCAAATTCAAATGAAATTTGATAACAAATGTCGCGATGCCTTTCTTAAAATGCATTAAAACTTCGTACACTGAACGAAAAATAGAAAATTCGAAAAGAAACGGTTTGCGTCACGCTATTTTCAGCCCTCAAACCAAAGAACTTTTCAAAGGTTATTACATAGGTGAATGGAAGAATGATGTGAAGAAAGGCAGAGGTAAAGAAGTGGACAGGTACTTTAATTACTGTATTAAAGTAACTGACGCAAGTATCTTTGAGTAAAGAGTCTCTCTTTGAGATATATATTTTCTTTTGATATGTTTGAAATTTCGCAGAAATGGCTGGATGTACGATGGTAGTTGGTTGAACGGTAAAAAACACGGTTGCGGTATTTTGAGTAAAATTTCAAAAGAAGACCATACTATTCGTCGATATTATATTGGGCAATGGGTGGCTGGGAAGAAACAGGGATTTGGATATAACTGGTTCAAAGATGGTTCTTATTATGAAGGCAATTTTTGTCGAAATAAACGGCAAGGTTATGGTCGTATGTGGCATTGCAATGGAGATTATTACGAAGGCGCTTGGAAAGATGATCTTTACCATGGCATGGGATTACTCGTCAAAGGTTTGATATCATCTCTTTTTCTTTGGCCTTATTAATCTTTCTGTAAATAAGAAATAATTTATTATTTACCAAATAATGCAATAATTAAAAGTGAATGGAATATTTAATGCAATTTTTACAGATAATGGTAACAAATACGAGGGTCAGTTCGTCAAGGGCAAGAAAGAAGGTTACGGCACGTATTATCACATAGTTACCGGCCAAGAGCAGCGTGGTTTCTGGACAAACGATTGGTTTATAAATGGAACCATATCGGATGCAGATTTTCGACAACGTGCAATTTGTCCAACATCGTATTCTATTCCGGAAGTACATAACAATTATGAGCAAATCATCGAGAAATTTTTATTCAGTTTGTAACAATTCTTACTTGGTCTATAGGTGAAAGCGATAACGCGCATTAATGACTCTCGAAACATTTCCTAAATTATGGAGAATGACCAAAAGGCGGAATTCGTTTTTATCGAAGCTGTTTGTAAAAGAGCACCAAAACGTATAATTGGGAATATATGCATGTCCATAAACACGTGCTCTTGTTTAAATTCTATTTTATAAATATATATTCTTATTTTTCAGAACAACATGAGATATAGAATGAATCGCTGTTGTTTGTATTTATTCTAGCAAAAGTATTTCAACTTTGCATATATCTCTTTCTATCAACATATGTATACTCGTATAAACTGTTTTGTTCGCAATAAAAGCTATATATAATAATTTAATTGCCACTTTTTAGTGACGGCAGTAACTTGACGACCAAATGTAAATATAGACAGAGACAATGAAACAGGAAATCGTGTTGTCTCCACACAAAAGAACTTGAATACAGGACATACGTGAGAACAAAACAAACGAACGAAATAAAAAGAACTATGAATAATACCGCTTGACAGGCATGTTTTTAAACATGATAATAAGTACATTCAATGGAAGCTAGTCACGCATTGTCACAGGAAAATATAAACCTTCATTTCTGACTGTTGCTTTTTAAGTTACAGCTAAAGATATATTATATAATAAATATTACTGCTTACGACATTGCTTTTTATAAGTTAAGTCGCTACATGAAAAAGGAATGTTTCACGTTCAACATATAGACTTTTTTTTCATCAAATATTACAAATTCATTGCGATATGAATAAATATGTGAATTGATATATGTATCACTTTGCTTATCGGAAGATCTTATTGCATATAGGCGAATCAATTTTGAGAAATTTCACGTACAAGACAGTTACTTTTTTGGTATTTTCGATACAGTTTTTTTTTCTTTTTTAAATCTTCGTAAGTCGTTTTGATTTCTCCTTTAAATTGTTTTAATATGTATAATTGCAGCCTGAGCAGACAATCAGATATTCACTATCCTTCACTCAGGGAAGTTATCACATTTTGAAAGTAACACAAATCATGGATTGTGTTCAGACCACGTGCATCACACCAGCAGTCTGTAGTAAATTCACACCATTTCTTCCTTCAACATCAGTTGATTCTATTTGTTCTTTAAGTAACTCTAGTTCTCTTATACCGGACACGGTGACTTCGTATTTGTGGGCCACCAAACTCCGATAGAAATGTATCGCGAATGCGAGAAAGATTATTAGTACCGGTATCAAGACGATACAGGCGGACCAAGCAGCCACTTGTGAAAAGTCATAGAACTTCACCCAACAAAGTATCGCAATTTCCAACAAAAACAATAAAAGTCCTAGCAGAGTGGAAAATGCCCACGCCACTTCGATGTACCAGTGTAGACGTTCGTGTGGAGATTCGTGTACTAAGCTTATACTGTGCAGATTACACACAGCTTCAATGTTAGGCAAAATACATGTCGATATCATTAAGGCTAGCATGTGAACAGCAACCAGCAATGTAGTACACACGGCGAAGGCGATAAGCATCTCTGAAGGTACTTTTGTATCAGAGTTTAACTGTACTTCTACCATAGCTACCTGCAAAAAAGAAAAATATTTATTTACTAATATATATTAATATAAGGTATTTGATAATGACAATTTATGGTTTAAATAATTAAATCAATTGTCATTTTTAAAATAATTTTATAATATTTTTATGGAGAATCGATTCTTTATGGAGAAAATCTTTTAAATCTTTACGAAAAGAGATTGATCAAAATCTTTAATCATGTACCATGGCAAAACCGGAAAGTAGAGCAGACGTTTTACTCGATGCTTTAAGTTTTGCTCGGCTGAGTTGCAGTTTTCTCCAAGAGAGATAACCCGGAGTGTGAAGGCCATCTCCCGACTGCGACATCTTCGACTGGTTAACAGAAAAGAAAAACAGACAATAGAGAGGGATTATTAACACAACGTTTGTGAAACAAGAATTGAATGGAAGCGATTGGTTGCATAATGTGCTTAATCGAAAACGGTACGCTAACTTGTGCCTCGGGTATCGCGCGAGCACAGTGACCAATTATGCGATTCAATTGAAACTTCACTGATTTACATTATCAACAATGCAACACCACTGCACTAATCAACAAAAGACATTTTAATATGTTTATAAATTTTACTGAATAACATGAGAAAAATAATAAAATTGTATGACTTATGTGATCATTAGCATATAAGAATATAATATTAATTCATTAATTTCAGTAAATTCTTTTCCTTTTCATATCTTTAAAAATATCAGTAAACGATTTGTATGAAATACCGATATTGTACGAAATGTTTAGAAAGTTGCAAATATAAAAGTTGATTCATGAAAAGCTCGTGTGTATGAATAAATTATTTTTAAATTTGAATCACTATCATGAAACTCGTAAGTATCTTAACTGTGTTTGCCGTTTTGAAATAGCGAGAGATCAACAACGGTCGTATTCATTCGGCATTTCAGAATCGTAACACTATCCATATAGCAAAATCATTGTTAAAAATACATCTAAGATAATTGCACATCTAGAGGTAATCAGCGTTCGGATAATTGGCGCTCAACTGTACAAGCACGTAAGAAAGAAAGACACGTACCGAAAGTAGATGGCAACGTCGGTGCCAATGGTAGAACTTGCCAAAAGTCCTGTGTAGGACAAAAAACCAACGGGTGCTGAACCAAACAAATAAGAAGGAAAATTAATGGAAAGCCACTAGGTACAATGCAAGAGAGAGAAGATTCAAGTACTGATAGATTGATGCGGGAAATTTGGCAAGCGGCAGTACGATGAAAAAACGAGTAAAATGCATCAATTAAAAGAAAAAAAAAAAATAATAATAATACAAGTTTTTAACTAATTGGTAATTACAGTAAGCTTTTATTTACAAATTTGGCGAACAATTTTTATATATTATACAAATGGTTAACTAATTTTTCTAATTACATAAAAATACTATTACAACTTTTTAAATAACTAGTAATGCAAATATCTTTTTAGTAAATTCCTATAAAATTAAATCTTTTAATTTACATAAAATAAGTCTACAGAAAAATTTTTTTTATAAATCATTAATTAATATTTCTATCTATGTGTAACTCTTATTATATTTAAATCAACAGAATAAAAATATGAATTGAGATTAGAGTCAGCCTTGTGCACAAGGATATGTGATAAATCATCGATTCGCACATTCGCACATAGTTAGTATACACATAATACTTTGTATGCCAAGCTAACGCGAAGCAGTTTATATACATATTTCGTGTATGCTTTGTGTTTTATGTAAGCCGAATTCACGACTGGGAGAATGATTAACGCGAGAATAGTTATCTGGTTGAAATGAATGTTGAACGATAATTATGTTCCTTCGCTAACAACATAGAAGTAACTGGTAACTTTAAACAGTTCCGATTGATATTATTGGTATTATTATTGATATTATCTTCGACTGTTTCTTGAATGTTGAGGTAACATTTAATTTCCTGTTTTTCCTCGCTATTTATCAGTATCCTCTAGGTAACAAATATTGACGATTCTCGTAAATTTCAATCTGTTTTATTTCATGATCTTCCGATCATAAATTGTCAATGGAATCAAATCTTGATACAACGATATCAAGAGAGTATGATTTATTGAATAAAGGCGAACAACAAACAAATTGATCCTTGTCGTTAGAGTTCAATTGAATGGTAAAGACTGTTCAGTATACATATACTCTGGTTTGTAATCATAAAGAATTTTATACTAAGTATTGGAGATTCCTTTTTAGAGTTTAATTAATTCTTAGTGAGATAGTGGATGCTTGGTAATTGTGACTATAAGGAAAAAGGTAGGTTGTATACACAAAAGATTAGTTCTGATGTGATTTCTTCTTTTTTCTATTTTATTGCTTCTATTGTATAGTTATTTGCAAACACAATCATTCCTAATATCTACAATATCTTCAGAATGGTAAGCAATCTACAGTACACCATATTCATATTTCGAAGACAAGATTCAATAGGGTTGGTTGCAGTAATAAAGCCGATTTAGAAAAATCAAGCAGCCATCCGTGCACATGCGGGAGAGCAATATCATTGTAATAAACGAGAAAATAGATGAAAAAATGGCCGTGTATATAAAATCGTAAACATAATGTGTAATGAGAGACGACGAGTATAATGACAGTATAATATCTAGTGTGACACCCGGAGAGAGATAAAAAGGAAACGAAATGCGAGATCAAAGAGACAAGGGGAGAACTACCGACCTGACAGTCGTGAAACCGCTTATGGAAGCAGTGGCCGTCAGCGTTGCGCAGATGTGTACGCGCCACGTGTACGTGGATCGGCAAATGCGAGGAGGGGAGTACCGCTCCGTCCTCCGCGCCAAACACTGAATTGCGTCCAGTGCTTGTCGACCATATGGACATCAGGCTCGATTCTTGCGTAGCTCTGATAAATGCTAAAACAGAAAAAAAGCGTTACATTAGATTTTGCAATGATAATGACTAAGCTGCGAATATTTGCACAATATTTTCATGAACCTTGTCAAAGATATGAAACTTGAGTTTGTTTTATCTATTAAATAATATAACGAAAACTTTTTATACGTATTGTGTATTCTTGTATTCTTAAATTTCATACAAATGGAGTTCGAATATACACAACGTCTGAAAATATAAAATATTGAAGTGTTGTTAGGAAAATTCGCGAGAATTAAGATAGAATTAGATTTCTTACTATTTATAATTTCATGAAAATTGTTTCTTGAGATATTTTTTATCTCTTTTTTTCGGTAATGAATTATATATTTCAAATACATTTCATAGGCTTTGGAAAGACTGTAGGATGTTTTAACAAGAACAAAATGCATAGCATAAGTGCATTTAACGAGAAATTGTGTCAACTAAGAATCATCCTTTTGTAACATGTACATACATATATTTTTTGTATGCGAGAACACCTTAACGCGGTCAATGACACGTTTTTAGCGGGAGAAAGTAAATGCAGAAATTGGTCTTGACTAGATATGACTATTTCTGTAATAATTTGATCGTTTTAATTTCTTGCATTTTGCTGCATTTTATTACTATACTTGTTTCTTTCATTCTGTCTATTTTTACTTCAATATATTATATATATATATAAAATATTTTGCACTATTTACGCAGCAAATTCCTACCATATACATAGACATGGTTCTAGAAAGTATTTAAAATATTTAAACGCTTATAGATACAGGAATCACAAAATTATTTAAACAGTGAATTACCCATTACATTAATAAACCGAAATATCATGTTAATAAAATTTCAAAATGTTTTATCTAACATATACAATATATTCATAGAAATTTTTTGACACACACTCAAATATTATACTATTGTGAATCTGTATGATATGCAAAGTCTTCATAAACGAACAAGTCAATTAACGCTTTTGAGAAATAAACTATTCGTTTGTCTCACGTTTACATAGTGTGGATTTTGAATTTCATCCGTATCAACGGGTCGTTAGTGGCAATATCGAATAATGGGGACGCTGCACGCATAACGTTCTCTTTCATTTATTCGCTATTACGCAAACGATACATTTCCCGCAATCTTTTTGTATCAAACACTACATAAGAGCACCGAGATAAACGAATGCACACAAAAATGATATTTTCTTCTCTTCAATTTTATTAATCAAACTGATTCACTAATTGATATATTTCTGTCTCGATAGGTCATTGTACTAGATGAGATCGTCACAAATACACGAGAACTAAAAATACGTTGGTACTTAAAAAGATAAATAGCACTCTGAATAAAAATAAAAGTTGAGACTAAAATTATTTGGTGAAAATAAGAAATAATGAAATAATTATAGAATTTTTCCGGTAATTGGAACAATTCAAAATTTTAACACATGTAATAAGTAATAGATAAAACTTTCAAAATTAAATGTTGGTGTTATACAAAATGAAGATGTTTCGAAAATTTTAAGGTAATTTTTATTTTTTTAAATTGCATTTTTATACGTATCTTTTTATATATCAGTCTAGAAATAATTTTATTTTAAAGGAAAGAGATGATTCATTCTAATGAATTTTAGAGACTAGTTACTTGCATTTGAAACTAATTTTCTTTTTCACGTCTTTTTCTCTTGCCAATTTGACCTTGATTGTGTGTCGTCGAACAAAAAAAAAAAAAAAAAAAAACTAATGAAGATTGGTCCAAAGATAAACAAGAGGAAAAGAGCTTCTTCTTCAAACACTCTTTTCTTTTTCGAATCATAAACATGTTTAAACAGATTCCAATGTTCCATGAATATCGAAAGGTATATAGTACTGTATGTTTCACATTCGAATCATAAACATATAATGGAGTATACATCATTAGAAGTTTATCAATACATACAAGAAAAGATAAGTAACAATTAAAAACGACTTTTCTAACGAAGGAGTAAATTACATCTTATAAAAAGGTACATAAGATAGATGGTGTACGTAAATACTAGATAAAAATCATAGATTTCACACATATAATATAAAATATAATACAAATATAATATAAAATATATTATTCTAATTATACATGTATATTTGTTTTAATTCTATGTTCATTGTCTGTTTCAGGAATAACGGAAGAATCAAATAAATCTTAACTACATACTTGGAATTAATTTGTAGACCGCAGATATAAATATCTTGATAGATATAGAGAATAAAAAGAAAAGTTTTTCAGTCAGTTTTTGAGTCAACTATTTAGTCAAATCAAAATGCTTGGGATTTTTCATAAAAAGACCATAATGAACTACCTACATTGTCATTGGTCATGTTGCAGTTAATATAGTTCAGAGGTACGTGCCAATATCACTAAAAATACAGGAACCGTAGAATGCGTAGAGAGATTGCTGTTACGGCTCACGTACGAAATTAAATATTAATGCAGCTAAATAAGAGTGATATGTGCCGTTGCTGGTGAAAAATGATTAACTTAATCTGATAGGATGCTTATATCATGTTATTATACACGAGGGTACCAAATTGCTGGGAACTTTGCGCCAGCGCATTCAGGTATGAATATTCGTAAGAGATAAAGGATATACATATATACAGTTAATTATAAAAGTCTATATATACTAAAAATACATTTTGCATTTCATTTTAGAAGAAATTGAAATTGGTCACTCGTATCAACATAAAATATATCAATGTATTTTCCAAAAGAATTAAAAAAATAAGAAAACATGCAATTTATGAAAGTTTTAGAACAATGTTATACCAAAGAATATCTACTAGATATTAATATAATATCAAATCTATCTTCTTCGTGTAAGTATAACAAATATATTCTTTAATTTCTTTTCTACAATGAACTGTATTATTTTTCTAGATATGTACCTAGATTGCATCAATACAAAATCTGATTATTAGCTCAAGCTAATATATTTATTTTCGTTATTATTAAAAATTTAGCATGGTAGGAAAGTAACATAGATATATGATATGTAATAAAGACAGAAAAAATTTAAATTAATTTCTCTACGTAGTTCAAGTTACGAAAGAGAAGAAAAAGAAGAACATACGAATAGTCAGGTGAAATGAAAGCAGCCTGAGTCATTCATATTCATATATACATAAAGGAGAGATATACTGATGAATAATTACAAATGTCCAACTAACTTTAAACTTTACCATTTTGGAGGAGCTTGGAGTAGTGTGCGGATCAACGCGCGAACTCATAATAGAGATGAATGTTCTACACTTCTCGCAAATTAAAAAGAAACAAACAAAAGGTCAATGGTAAAAAGAACTTCTCGTCGAAAAGAAGATAAATATTTAATCCAACATTACGATAGTGGGAAAAATGAGTAACGAAATATTTGAGACACAATTAAATTACGTTAAATGTCATCGGCGAAAGACACCAGTATACTAAATAAGAACGCCGCGATACGACACCGACGAACATTAACGAGAAACCCCGAAGTGAACCGACGATCATCGAATATTTTCGGTCATCTGTGGGTAAGACAGATTAACCGCGCGAATAAACTTAAAATTGAATTGTGTAAATAACAAAATAACTTCTTATTGTTTCAGTGAATGTCTCGCAAACAATGTTTTGCGAATGTTTCTAGATTATATTTGTTTAAATATTGATATTAATATCTAATTTAATAAAAACTAATATTATAGATAAACATTTTCTAATATCTATTTATGAATTACAATCTATCTGTCAGATATTCAATAATTTACGACGATTTTAAAAGGAGTATCAGTATTAATCCTGGATCAGTTGTCACAAGTAAGTAGCAAGTGAAGTTCTTTCGAAATTAGATAAACTTTAAAGCTTTAAAGTTATAGTACTTATTTATACTAATATAATTGTATGTAAATATAATTAGTTTAAGTTTATTTTTCTTAAATGTATTTTAGAAATTTTTAGAGACTTTAGAAAATAAACTAAACGTGATCACAAGATCATTTTCTTGCAACGACGATTGCAACAGCTTCGTTTACATCGTACATCCACATCAAAAAATAGGTGAAAATGTAAGCCAATGCTAAAACAAATTTACCGTCTTTTTAACGACTTCTAAACATTTTTGGCATCTCAAATTTTGCATCAAAACGTACGTACATCAAGACACATCAAACTGGTAATAGCATAACAGCAACTATAAATTGCAAGGTTGCGGTTTACAATATGGAAACTTTGAAGAAATCATGAATCAAAGTTCAATCATGAGTGCAAGTCCCATGAAGAAGTTATAGACATCGAATAATGTTCTCTGATAATGAGAAAAACTCGGAAACAGTTCTTAATTTTACTTATATAACTAATTTAATTTACTTATTTACTTTCCTGAAAAAAAAAACACATCGTATCGCTCACAATCATGTATGTCTAATATACACGCATTTGCTACTGAGTGATCTATTTAAAACCTGATCCCTAGTGAAAATTCGCACTTTGAGGTAAAACTGTTCACTTGTTTGATATTATTCTCGCTTCAGCCGACATTGGACACCTGATTACATATTGAAAGACCGCTGATAAATAAATATAGTAGGTACGTTCAAATCGATTGTTATTTCCTTTAAATTCTCACAAATTTTGCACCGTGAATTTTCATCCTTTTTATATAATTGTCTAGAAAATTATCTTGGTGATAAAATGACTTAATTATTCTATATGATTATTTAAAAAAATTATTTGTGATCTATCAAACAGACTGTAACAATAAGTTTAATTTATTATCGCAACTTGCAGGAAATCCAATTGAAAAATCAATCGCTTCGAGAAAATCTCAAAAATAGAACATATTCTTGATTTAGAATATATTTTTTGTATCATCTCAAAGACTCTAATAATGGGTATGAAAGAATATTTTAATCTCTGCATACATATAAAATTTATCTAACTAAATATCTAACAGTTATCCATACTTATTACATTACAGGGAAGAATACTATACTTGTTTCTTACTATATTATCAAATATCTTATAGAATTATTACATCAACTACATGTATTAAACAAACCAAGAAAGTGCCAACATTTTACAAGAACAAGGTATCTTTACATGGTTGAAACAATTAATTAGTGTTTACTGTCTACGATGCACGCTGAACAAGTGGTGCCCGTAAAGATTAATTGCAATAAATCGTATCGGGTTGTTAAGTTGTTAATTACTTCGGGACATGGATGTCCTAGAATTTCAATTAATAATATCATTCGTTTATGCACTGCCTTTTCGTTACAGAATTTCTGCAAATTTCCAACGAGTGTAGTTACTTCGTCTTATTGAGATTAAAAAGATTCGTAATATCGGATGTTCGTAATAGATTATTCGCAATATCCTGTTATTACCCAAGAATCATTGTTATGCTGTGTACAAATGTATTTATGGATATATGCAGCAATGGCGCAGAATGGATCTGAGAAATTCTACATTTCATTTTTACCATGAAATAATGGAAAATTATGACATGACAGAATTAAAAGTATTAGAATTAAAAAATAAAAGAAATTAGTTATAAATGAGTATTAGAAACTTTACTAATAATATTAATTTCAGATTAATTCAACTAAAGTCAACAGAGATCAATATAATTATCAATAATTTTAAAAAATTTGTAAATTTGTTATTGTTATTATCAAAAAACAAGATGAAGAGCAACAAACAGATATAAATGATGAATAATACGATGTTTTTAATGTCGAGACAAGGGAAATGTTTCGCAATAATTCTTTTTTAAGGTGTATATCTTTTAAGGTATTAAATTCATGAAAGCTTAAACTTCCAAGAACTAACTATTTCATTATTAGTTCTATTGAAATTCAAGATTTTACTAAAACTCGAAATTCTGAAAAGTTTAATTCAGGTAGGTTCAAAGTTTAAGTGAATATGTACATTAAAGAATTAAAAAATTCAAATTCTATTCCAATTTATTATATACAAAATGCTGGTTATTTTCTATTCTACACAACATGCAAAAATGAAAGACTGAAATTGTGAATTTGTGGAATCACTTACAAGAACCATGCTCGTTGACGAGTTTCCATATTAATAAGCCGCAGAGATCGCAATCTAGGAATTCCAATGATTTACTACCAATAGTTTTCCGGAATTTCTTATCAGAAAGCACATACAAACAACACGAAAAAATTATCTTTTCCTCGACTCAATAAAGTTGACATTTTCGTTATTTGCCGAGATTTTTTCACTTAATTTTATCACAACACTGGTAAACCTAAGCTATTAGTTTGTATTCTTTGATTTAATAGCGTCTCTTTCTACAATTACAATAATTTGATAATTTTATGAAGTATTCATGTTCCACGACAGACGACAAACGAATACGAACGAAAATCGATTCCGTGCATGAAACGGCGCTAACCGTATCATTCTATTGCTTCGATAAATTATATTTATCCTTCTTGGTTTAAATGACACTATACCCCCACTCAGAAGCGGGAATATAATATGGATACACTCTTTCATCCGAAGATAAGACGAACGATAGAAAACTCACGGAAAAATAGAGGAACTGAACGAAAAGAATGCAATATCGTTAGATTCTATACTTAACCAGCCACGGTACGACGTACAATGTCTCGTTTGAGAGAAAGGTATTTCTTAAAAACCAGACTTTCCTATCCACTGATATTTTTTTTTAGATCACTAGCGTAGTTTGTCCCAACAAACCACACTTCTCATATGACAAACTTTGGAATATTGCATGTCTATTTTATGTTATATGGCGTGTGGATGTCGAATGAACTGAATGATGCGATGAGATCAGAATCAATTCACCTTGATTTCTTCAGTAAGAAAATAGAAAAAAACTTATTCATCAAAACACTGTAAAATATAAATATATTGTAATATATTGAGATGATAAAAATCATAACAAATTAATTATTTTTTATGTTAAAATAATTTTTTTAAAGTATTAGCATTAATTTTATATTTACATACATAAGATGTGCATGCAATAGATATTTTAAAATGCAAGACCATTTTTAATGAAAATTTTTTCTGCTTTCTGTTTTATAGATATTGAAGGAAAACTTATTTGAAGTTGGAGTAAGTACAATTGTTACGGGTTTTGGGTCATTGGCTCCCGTATGAATACACAGCTTGATTTCCGTGTAAAACCTTGGCTCAATTTTCTGCACTTAATGGTATGTACACACGAATCCTTATATAATTCGAAGCCAGGAAGGCATAATTTCCTTCCAAAGAAACTAATTTTCCGCTTGGTGAATTTTCCGATAAAAATGATTCTGCAATCAATTATTTAAAAATATGGAAAAGAAAAAAGTATAATAATCTTTATGATAATAAATTATAAAATAATACCGTATATTTGCGTCTATTATATTATGAAAAAAAAATTGAATAAAATCACATATCGTGATATTATTATGTATAAACATAAAAATTGTATGACTATAGACGTTTATTCAATAACTTCGAAGTAGTGTAACACAATGTTCAATCGGACAAGTTGTCAATAAAACAACATATTAACACTTTAATGAATAAACATAATACACAAGTAGAATAGACGATGTCAATAAGTGAAATTGAATATGAAACAAACGCAATAAAAAGTGAAATTTTAATATATTTGAATATATTACCATTTATCCACGATAATGGTTTACAACATTATATTACAAAGTGCAAAAACTAAATATTGCCATGTTGAAAATTTCGTTTTTTTTTTGAGAAGAGAATCGAAGCAAATTATTCTCTGTATTTAGTTAAATATGTATTTACTTCTGGATCACATAACTACATAATATACATAATATATATAATATAATATAGCATATTTTAATATATAAATATAATTATTTTACAACTTTTAGACGCTACAAATTATAAGTTACTGGCGCCCCTTTAAGATAAAACAAATAAAATTATGCAAACAAATTTCATCTGTTTAATGTCTGTAGGTTGCAAGGAACAATTTATAATACAATCATATATGACAGACAATTATTATATGTATATGCTTGCTATATGTATTTTAAAATTATTTCATTATATGTAAAGAGATTGACTACTGATAACTTGAAACTTGTAACCTACAAATAAGTTTTACAAATAATTTTACAGATAATGTTGGTTAATATAATTATAAAAAAAGCTGTCACTTACTTAAGGCTTTGGCAACGATCAGACTTGTTTCTCGTAATTGGTAGTAAACGTATTTTGTAGTTGTACGATATATTTCTCTGTCGAAATTTATGCCGGCACAAAACGCCGATAATGTATTCCTTAAAACAAATTTGCATTCTTCGACGCGGATGCAATCGAATAGCTACAGTGGCATGAATCACTTTTCCCACATTAATTAATCGGAACACAGATTTTTCAGATTGATATTACATTTATTTGATAAGAAATCGCACAAGAAACGATACACCACTTATCGTCCTTTGCCATATCTGGATGGCCATTAACTAAAGATAAAATAGATGTGATATTGCATAGGATTTTGCGTCTCACGTTCTGAAATACCGATCTTAGAAATGTTAGTTTCTTCCGCCCTCTGCGATTTTTTTGCGGCAAATAGCAGAAATACAATTTCTATATGCCATACCCAGTCGATAATATCGCATAAAACACGAAAATGAATTAGGAGTCTCAAAATAAACGAAAATATATTAAACGTTAAGTCTATTTTGTTTGTTTGTGGTTAATAATGCAATGATGAGTCGAATGTCAAAGATCGATCGAGGTCAAGTGTCCATGAATCGATATTTTTGTCAAGTAATCTCATAATCCCATGGCAGATGGCGCGCAGAGTATTTTAAAAATGGTAGTATGAAATTTAATTTCGGATTCTCTGTCATCCATAATTTGCTTATAATAGAATTTATGAATCTATACAAAGTATGACGACTGCAAATCCAAGATTATCGGAGCTGCTATGATATTAATATTAATTGTGTGATCAATCTAGTACACTTAGGTAAAAATCCAAACTTAGTATGGTGATGGATCTATCATTATGATCATAGTATGGTATACATCTATCATGATACAACATCATTACGTACATTTTTATATAATAAATTGGCATCTTTATCAAAGTATTGAAAGGTTATGTTTAAATTTACGTTTTAGTTTGTATAGTTATGAATAGAGAGAAATGAAACGAATAAGGAAAAAATTTGCAGATTCACGATGATCTTTGGTAAATTCACGTAGCAAGCATGAACTGCGAAATATCATGAAGCTGTCGTATTGTAAAGTTACTCACAAAGTCGCGCGCATTTGAAATTATCCAATCCACTGCTACATCGTTCCCAGCGTACGCTGTAATCTGCAGAGGAGGAAGAGCTCATATCTCAGTCGTTTATCCTTTTAATTCAATGAATGGTGACAATTGAAACGAATTTTGATTGTTTTACACTTCTTTATGTTGAATGTGAACGTATACGAGATATACTGATACTTTGTTCACTGACCATATGTCGCGACTCGTCTGGCCAGTTATCAAGGGGGATATATTTTTAGAAAATCCCAAATATTAAGTACGTAATTCAAGACAGTATTTGAATATTTATCACAGGAAACTTTTATGCATGATATTTTGAAATTTTATTAACGCCACAATGAAGAATGGTTATCGTGATTACATTGGTAAAACTTAAAAGGAATTTGGAGATATATATAAAATAATAACAGGAGGTTCCAAAATACTTGATGCAAATATATATGTATTTTGCAGATCATCCATCATATTAATAAGCTTCGATATTCAATGAGTCATTTTTTGACATTTATTATACGTTTCAAGTAACAATCATGACTATCGTGTCTTATTACAAGGACAAGGAAATTTCATATTATAGGATATTTTATATAATGTGCAGTATATGCGTACAAATTGTCTACGACAAATGTACACATACATTCGTGAAATCACGGTGCACAGTTTGTTTATCTTTCTTAAGTAATACCAAAGACCCGTTTCACAAAATCGAATTCCAAGAAGTGGTGAGGATAACGATGGTCAGTTAACGAAGCAAAATCCCGGCAAGTTAAAGCGGTGGGGTGCCCGTGGTCATTGTGAACACAGCGCAGAACGGTACCATTCTTTGCGTGCTAGTCAGCAGGCAGTATTCATTTTTAGTAGGGAATTGGCTTTCGAACTGGAGCGCGGTCACTACGACCGCAAGAGACACCTGTTGCGCTATTAAGTAAGCCGACAGCCGCGAAACACGAAAGCTGAACGCAGCAACGATGCACTCTATTCGAACGTGCTTGCGCGCCAAGTGACAACGTGATTCGTTGACAATTTTCTTTCGACGTTTTTTTACTAAAGAGAAAGGTTTTTCTCTAAGAATAGATACGGACTTCTTAATCACTCTTGTAATGTTTTTTTTTCTCATTGCTCGGAGGTGCATTTTAATAGTGGCAATAAGATCAAACCGGTCGAAGGGAATTTATCTGATTGCAACATCGCATCGTACATATACACGGAGAGAGTTGAAGTTTTGTGGCTGTTCCATTGATTATATTCCTCAAAGGATACTCGTTATGTAATATCGTTTTCAATATTATTTTATTGGTACATAAATGATATATAAACGAGGTGAGATATAAATTAATATAAAGTTAATATACAATTGTATGAAAAAAAGTGCGTATTATCAAATATATTTACATGTAATTTTGTAGAAAATAGAAAAGAATAATACACACTTGACTTTAACATTCACAATTCTACAATAGCTCTTGAGATTTATTCTTCTTGAAATGTAATACGATCTTATTGCCATGTGTATAGTAATGAATCAATTACATATAATTACGTGTATAATTAACTCGCGAGATATCTCTTACGTTAAATCGACGTCATTGTTTACAGTGACTCGCAAAAGTATTTGAACAGTTATCATAATTTTATGCATGTATTATGTGAATTATATAAAATATTTTGAATTTCCATTAGTATTCTAATGAAAGACGACTGATTACGTTTTGACTATAGAATTTGAAATTAATCTGAAAATAAACGTATATAGGAATCACAGGACAAAATATAAAATTTGTATCAGATTGAAGTGCAAAGGATAGGGGATTGTTCATAATACAGAAAGAAACACAAACTTTTATTTATATATTTTAAGAAAAATCATTCAAATCTCTAAAAATGCTTCGTTGTAAATTTATAAAATTATTATTATTCTGGTACTTCCAATGTTGAAGATGATCCCATTGAATATTGCGAGTTATATAAAAATAGACAGATAAGTAATTTAGGAATCTCTCCAAATTATATGTTTGCAATATCTATATATTTTCATTTGTTTTTAAATTTTATCAGTATGATCATTATGATTGTACTTCATTACAATATTAAGGAAATTTTAGATACACGTATTCACAAAATGTCTCTGTAAGTGTTCACATATTTTTGTGAGTCACTGTACCTCAATACTATTGCAAATTTCGCATCTAACTATTGCCTGTTTCTAACAGGAAATAAAGTTCAATAGAAGAGAGTGTTGCATGACACTTGGCGAATCTGATAAATATACTTCGTCGATCGGGACAGAAAACATAATAAATAAGATAAACGATATCAACGATAACGCAAGAAGCACGCATATTGTGAAACAGGTGAAACGAAAGCTTCAAGATCCGTCAAAAGAAAAGAAACACAAAGATGTTGAAAGTAGTAGGACTGGAGGATAACCAGCGATTCGCATTGATGAAAGTAAGTCAACGTTTTGATTCGAAAGAATGTACGACCACAGGGTCGAGGTCACTCCAAAAAAAGACATTACGAACGTGTCTGATGAATATTCTATTAACGTTTCGGATTGTATGATTGAGTGAATTCGACATTTTGCTTTATTTGATTTTTGCTTGCCGGTTTCGATATATGCAACATATTTCTTTTTATCTATATTATATATTTTAATTTAGTAGAAATCTATTAACTTAGATTGTACATGAAAATGCGAGAAAGTATCTAAATTGTGAATCGTTTTTGAAAGCAGTTTATTGACTATAGAATAATAATTGAACTTGAAAGAGAAAGAGTTATCACTTTTACTTGAATTAAGAAAAAAAACAAATCCGTATTATCGATAATTCACAAGAAATAGAATTACATACGAATTTAATAGAAGTACTTTTTTATACAACATACTGTGATTTTTCGTAGATTTTTATCTGATAACATGTAGGTAATGATAAAAATATATGGCTGAATTTTTAAAAATGCGTAGTTACTATCCATAAGTGTAAGAAAAAATTCAAATATTCTAAGCGTTTCTCCCAAACAACTTTCATTTGAATTTTTTTCGCTGTATACACTAGTAGAAAGCTACAAAATTATGACGTTTTAAACTAAAATGATTAGAATATTAATTATTTAATAATAATTAATAATTTTATTAATTTTAATAATAAGAATTTTCTGCAAAATTGTCAAAAAAATCAGCAATTATTAAGTCTATTTTACAGATTTAACATGACAAACTTAAAGATAAAGTAAACAAATTAGGTTATCACAGAGAGTACCGTTGCATAATCAATTTGAATAAATAATGCAGATTAGTAGAAAATCATACGTTTTACGTAATAAAATTTTCTTACATCAGAAACCTTTTACAAATGAAAAGAAAAAGACAAGTTATTATACGTGCGAATTCTTAAAGAAACTAAGTGACGTTACTAAATACATAGGAAATGTTTATAGGATAGTATTGAATTAATATATTCTCTATTGATATACCATGTTAGAAACGCAGAAACTTCTTCTTGATTTTGCGCGCGTCATTTTAATCAAGAAATTTAAAGATGTACAATGTACAATGTGATACTTTAGTATTGCAAATATAGATTTATAATATGTAGTAATACAATTAGTGTAAATATGAAGATAAATGAATTCTTTAATGTTTATTTTCTCAAAAAATTCTATAAAGAATATAGGAATTTTTGTAAATATAATAATTGAGACTTATTGCTATTAGCTTGATGCTAATGAAGGTTCAAAATTTTATACCTATGTAACTAATACATTAATATTATAAAAGTTTTAAAATACTCTCATGAACCATTGTGCAATATGTTTACACTAGTTGTACTATTAGTAGATTCTATAAACTTTTTCCAAATTTATTCTTATATTCCGATTATTCCATTTCGTGGACACACAGCATAATTCTTTTTTTCCAGTCATTCAAATGTAATAACTCTTGTTGCCATTCACACCTGACATGTAGTATTCCAATTAGCGAACTATTATCATAATGGATGATGCACATCTATTTCCTATCCCTTCAAAACTTTCATTCTACGCCGCCAGCAATGAACACGCTTTTTATCATTGCTTTCGTCGCTCGAAAAACGTGTCATTATCCAATAGATTTCACCCGATGAAAACTACTTTACCGATTTCTTTTTTGAGAGTCGCTAAATCTATCTGTACAAATAACTCCAGGTTCTCTCCTTGTGAAACACAGTTCTTCCTATACCTGTTACTTGTGTGTACGATAGCTTTTTTTACACAAACGACAGAATGATCGAAAGTGAGCGGTACCCCCCCTGTATTAAAACAGCACTTTCTTTACCCTGCCGTGACACGTCTTGCAACGTGACGCTGTTGAAGATTAGGAGCACAGATTCGCATACTATCTTTCAGTCTGTCCATTAGTTTGCTTATACATGATTGTGTGTGTGTGAGTCGCGTCTGTTCCATTGGAGATACTCGAATTGTATTAGATAAAAGATGCAACTAGCGTATTAAGCTTGATGTTAGTAATTGGATTATGCAATAGTTTCTATAAATTCTGTGTTATATTTTAAATAAGAAAGTTTGCAGAAGATAATATAAGGCAAAGAATGCTTTGTATTAATGCATTAACAGATTTCAAATTCTTTTCAGTCCTTTTTTTGTCAATTTGTTAAGTTACGTGATATATTTTATATTCTATTTTGTGTTAAGAAATTTTACATTAAAGTTTTCATAATCTTTTTCAATTTCTTGCAATAGTAATAGTAGGTTTTTGTTATTAGTAGATTGTACGTTTTTATGAATATTTTATTATATTTTATGAATATTTTATGAATATTTACTATAATTTACTAAGAATGAAATAAAAATAAAAATTTGTTTCATCTTTTAAGCATCATAGCGAGAGCTTTGGAAGTTTTATGTATTCTTTATAATTTGTACAGATGATAATTTGTCAGATGATTGATTTACATTGACATAGAAAAAAACAATTTCGCAGACCGACAAACAGAGATCTTAGAATATTTTGCAATTGTGGTAATTGTGAAGTCTATGAACTACGTGCAGTACTTGAGAATGTACAGAAGTTTGCCATGTCCGTGTAGAAAGATTTTTTAGAAAAGCTAAATTGATGTAATGTATATATGTAATACGTATGATGTTGTGTGATTTCTCCATTTATATTTACTTATATATTTTGTATATTTTTTTTCATTATTAATGACAATTAGGCCTAATAATGCCACATTGATCGATTTTCAAATTAAAGTGATACGAAAAAAAAGATATGCAATAGAACATGAATTTTTTTAGTATTTTAGTAATTTAATAATTTAATATTTTCAATCTTTGAAAACAAAATCAAAAGTGGAAAATGAAGTTTAAAATGATATAATGTAGAATGAAACTTGAATTTTTATTCAAGTATTCGCTGTGATAAGATCTTTTTATTTTTATTTAAAATTTTTAGAATATTTTAATATTTAGTATATTTCAATATTATTTTTAGTATTTTTAATATTTAATATTTTTAATATGAATTTTTCGAGATAAATTCAACATGAAAAATAGATTTCACAGATTTCAATCACAGATTTGATACACGACATGTTGTCGGTGATTGGCATTTCGATTATGGGTAACCGGATTGAGTTGACATTGAAAAATCTGCGTGAAAGTAAATACAGGTGTCTGTGTGGAACAAAATAATTCAGATTTTTGCACTGACCTAATTTTTGCAAAATTGACTGCATACTTTTCAGAAAAACTATTTGCTTTTACTACAAATCATGTATGAAAAGCAGACCAGCAAATTTTCAATGTAAATCTAAGAAAATAGATGCAGTATTATAGATAGATGTAGAATATAAACATAGAAAATAAATATACTATTAATAATACAGCACATACTTTATTCTTTATACTATATCTTATATTTAAATACTTGAAATTGCTTTCATAGGTTTTTCGTTTCAAGATTTCAGTTTCCTAACATGTTCTGTCATTCTATTTTCGTCAAAAAGATTTAAAATCACTACTATATTTCTCTAAAATTTGGCCATATAAAAATGTATCACGTTTTTCGGTAAAAATTCACAAGTTTCAGAGATATTATTCACGCACAAAGTAAAATATTTTTCCACTGAAAATTATTTTTATGAACAGAAAATATCTTGCAGAATTGTTTTCATTTTCATATGTTAATTACAGTCTAGATTTAATAATTCTATAAAATTTAAGGAAATTGAAATATTTATAACTATGAAATTACCTTCTGTTAAGATACACTACCTAAAATTCATTTCATTTACATTTTTCAATAATATATTACGTTGTTTTCGTACTATAAATTTGTTAAATTTCTTTTACTTTTTATCATTCTGCGTGAATACCTGAATTTTATATTCGATTGCACAACTTATACGAATTTCTGGTTTCAGTTTAGGCGGGCAGTTCAAGACATTCTGAAGCAACCGCATCACGACGATAACTTTCTACTACGTTGGCTTCGAGGTATGAATTCTCGTAATTTGTTGTAACTGTTCGCACGATTTCTGAACATCGTATGCGTCAAGTACGTGTATCAATGTCCTCCAAGAAAATTTATCAGCCGTATATTCGCAACCAACTATGGATTTGGACATTTATGTCTATTTCATTGTAATCGAGCATTATTGGTTTTCTGACGATTATTGACTACATATGATATATCTATTATTACATAGACGCATTGAATGTTCAATCTGACTGGTTGGTTCAAATTTGACAGAAATAAATATCGTAGATGACTTCCTTCAATTATACTAAATAAAATTTTTTTTGGTCCTATGTATTTGAATTAATTGGAAAAAGATCATGTGATGAATGATCTTTTCCAAAATATGATGTTTATTATACCCTGCAATAAGATACACGTGATGAAAAATTAACAATTTGAATGGTAGTAATGATAACGAATAATGACACGAATGGAACATGTATCAATAAATTGTTACGTAAGTATAAGTTTCTTTAATTTCCATTGTATACATTGGAAGGAACGTCATCTTGATGAAGATAAATTCGTGATGATACTCGAAAGTAATGAATTTTCTTGAGAACATTGAATACAATTAACTACAAATTTTAAACGGTAAGAGTAAACAATGTTTTGTTCAAATATTTTCAAAGTAATTTAAACATTTTGTTTAAATATTTCAATATTTCGTTAATTCTGATAATATCGTAGACTTTGAGCTACAAACACTCAATAAAAGAATGCCGTAGAGCATACATATTAGACTATAAATTTGCAATTTAAACAAAATCCTAAAATCAAAAATTTTCGAATTTAAATTATAACTATGTAAAATCTAAAATTTCTTGATTCTAAAATAAAAATTAATATATATGATTTTTAGCAAGAAAATGGAACCCAAATGCTGCGGAGAAGATGTTGCGTGAAGTAAGTATGTTTTTTCCTATAATTACTGATTCATTCATTCCTTTGTTCTCTTCTTCTTTTTCTTTTTTTTTTAGAGTTAAAATTATTCAATTTCGTAGAAACCGAATAATAAACAAACTCCTTCGCTTTGGAAAAAATCCTTTTGAAAGGAGGACAACTTCGTTCAAACTCACGCTGTACTTTCACATATTTCGTGTGCATCCTATTTCAATATACAATTTACGTGCGAAATAAACGGTGTGACATGATTAATCACGTAACTAATTTTAATCACCGAATATATTTAATCAACTGACCAAATTTATAGTGTCTTATTTCAAAATTCTTATTTTTTTCTATTTTCTTTTATTGTTGTCCTCTCTTCTTTTAACGAAATGTAACACATATTGTTAGTCGAATAGATTTATATTAGAATAAATATCTCTATAGATTTTTGACCGATTAAGAAAAGATTATAAAAACTTCTATATGAAAAAAATTTAGAAGAACAGAACATGTTCACGACCAAGTTCATTTTGATTATCTAACGATATTACGATCTTACGATGTAAGAGCAAAGTTTATTAAGTGCCATTTACTTTGGAAGGTGCAGTGGAGAACAATCGAACGATTGAACGATGATTGATACTAGATGTTAGATTCTAACGAATTTATTAATTCTTATTTTAAATTATAGAAAGAAATATAAAATTTTTGCCATTTTAATAGATTTGGCAATTGGAATATTAATAGAAACAAATCGAAGTAGATACGTTGTTTTTGATTATGAAGGTTTACATTCAAATTACAAATTACTTTAATAATCTAAATGAGATAAAATACTTGTTATTAGTTGCAAGAATAAAAGAATACACGCAAATTATTATTGAAAATAATTTATTACATATAAATAAATTGAGAGTATCGATTCGAAAGTCAGGAATATTATTCGAACTAGATAGAAGGACAAATTAACAAAAGTGAATGGAGAAAGGTATAAATCTTCAGGTGTATCTACACTTTTTCATATTAAGAGTACTTTCAAATTCGCTTTTCTCGATATAGTATTATCGAGAAATCTGCGTCTTTGGGCATAATTGCAATAAGTTGCAAGTTTTTCCTAGTGTCGGCTATTATGTTGATCACTCATCCACTTTTCGCGTACGATCTACAGTCCTGACAATCACGAATTTAACCGTGAAAGTTTGAAGAAACGTGTTTCACGATCCTTTGAATTTTTGCTGACGCGCGAACGATCTACAAAACATTAACCAGGAATACGAACACTCTTTCTATGGTCTAGTGGCCAACGGAAGAAAAAAGAAAAAAAGGCAACTCTTTCTCACATTATGCATTTTTCATCGCTTCAGATACTTCCGAATTCTTTTCGCTGCATTCGCCACTAATTAATTATTCTAACTAGTTTAATTAACGAGTGAGCTATGCGTACGCTATATTTTTAAAGAGCTATATACTTTTAAAGAAGAGTGTAAATTTATTTTTATTGATTTATTTTTTATGTTATTGTGGAATTTTTGTTTTATATTGTTGTAAGATTTTTTTATATGGAAAAAATTTTGTTTCAAAATATTAACACAATGAAATATGTAAGAATAGAGACTAATTAATTTCATATTAAAATAATATTTATAACACGTTCGTTTGTGTTTGGAAGTAGTGCTTGAACTAACTTTTTCTCTTCAAACTGTATTTATATTGTATTTAGAAAAGAAAGATGATTCGTGTGCTTATGTATGTGAAAAGAATACTTGTTCACAAAACCGAGAAAAATCAGTAACTTTGAACAACTCACTCTTTAAGCTGATGGGCAAAGAGAGAGCAGAATAACTGTTTGTAATGCAAACAGGTTTAATATTTCATACTTGAACCTACTTTCCATAGATTTTTTTTGTAGTTATTTATTAAATTAAATTAAATGAAAGTTATAAAACTAATATCAATAAATTGATGAAAGAAGCAAATTAAAGTTTAATTTTATTAATACTAAATGGTGACGAGCAAAATGAAGAGTTTGATATGTGATTTAATGCTGTATTGCTGCATCGTGTCATTATCAATTTTTATAATAATTAACAACGTTCAAAGAGACGAAATGTTTTAGAAATTTAAATTGCGTGTGTACTTTCTTTTTTTCGAATGGATATTGCAATATCTTGGTTGAAACTGTGTTTCTCAGCTTAGGATAAACTAGAAATTAAATTTTCCAATTTCGTATTTTAATTATCCAGATAATTCTCAGTTATTAGAGAGGCTTTTTTAAAAACAGGAAGTTTCTTTGAATTTTACAGGATGTATATATATATATATCTGTCATTCGTGTTATTAATTTTCTTTATTATTTTAATAATTGTCGTTGTAGTTCATTGTCATTCTATTTTCAAGGTAAATATTGAAAATAATAATTTTAAATATTAAATTTATTTAAATTATATTTACTTATTTAATCTGTGAATTTACATTTAGCTTTACATGTCTGTCGTAATGTAGTTTGTGATAATATTTGTATAGTATCGTGTACTGATAAGAAATATAAACATTTATATAAGATTTTGTTGACATTTATATAAGATATAAGATGTTTTAATACTATTTGTTTATACAAATTCAATTATACAAGTTCAATTTAATTGTTTCTAGAATTTTAAAGTATGAATATATTATTTATATTTTTTTTATCTACTTTTCATATCTCATTTATTGTTTGTTACATCTAGAAAATCTATTTCTAACTTGATGATGAATTTTTAGTCTATGGAGTGGCGAAAACAATGGGAAGTTGATAAATTAAGCGAATGGGATCCTCCTCAAATTTTGAACGATTACCTACCTCACGGCCTATGTGGGTTTGACAAGGATGGTGCTCCAGGTTAATTTTTTTCTTTGATTTGTAAAAGCGATTCATGTGTCATAACTATGGTATTTCTAGGATAAACTACAGGATAAAATTCGAAATTTTAAAACATTGAAATTAAGCTTTATAAAATATCTGAAATAAATGCAATGAAAAGTCTCTAATCATCATAACAATCAATTAAAGATAAAATTTAATAGAAATCAATAATGTTTATAGTGGTCGTTGTGTATTTCGACGCATTGGACATCTATGGCATCTTGCACGTGGTCTCAAGAAGGGAAATGATAAGGATGACCATAAAACGCCTCGAAGAATATTTAAATCTTTGTCGAGAACAAATGTTAAAACATGGTCCTGCGGCTGGTCAGGTTGTCGTAATTTTCGACATGCAAGGTTTCAACTTGCGACAGTATCTCTGGAGACCAGGTAAAATTTACATCGATTTTGTAATCTATCGTGATTACATAACTTTTTAAAAGTGTATTTCATTCGAGCCTTTAAGGTAAAAAGAGTAGTTCTGTTGTCTAGAATTTTTTCGAAACAAAGTATTAATTAATCAGGTACTTATATAAGTTGAATTTTCTATTTAGTGAATTTGTTAAAAATGATTGATTAGTGACGTAAAAGTTTACTGAAATGAAGGTATTTTCGTATTTTTTAAATATAATTGTAAATTTTTTAACTTTTAATCATGAGTACATTAGATTATTGTGGTAAATGCTAACTCATGATTCTATTTTTCAGCTGGAGAAGTCGTTATTACTTTAATACAAATGTACGAAGCTAATTACCCAGAGATTTTAAAGAACTGTTACATAATTAATGGTATACTTTTTACAATAATTAGTAATTATATGATAAAATGATTGATGTATTATGTATATAATCGTACTCTTTTATAGCTCCAAAAGTATTTGCTTTTGCATTTTCGGTAGCAAAAAAATTTATGAATGAGTATACTTTGTCAAAAATTCAAATATACAAAGCAGATCCTGCGAAATGGCAGGCAGCGATATTTAGTAATATTGATAGAGACCAAGTGCCTGCTTTTTTTGGAGGTACCCTTAAAGACCCTGATGGCAATCCAAAACTTGGTACCAAGGTAAAAAACGAGGAAACTAAGAAAATAAAATTTACTTTGTCTCCAGAATTTGAACAATCTTTTATTTAATAATTATAGTGTAATCCAGTGGTCGGCAAACTTTTCTTGGAAAGGGTCAGATAGTAGAAATTTTTGGCTCGGCGGGCCAGGTAACAAATTCGAAGATATTTACATGTGTAATTGCTTACTCGCCGCAGGCAGTCTAATTCTTGAGTAACAATATTAACCCGAGAGTTGGATTTGGCTCTCGGGCCATTGTTTGCCGACCCCTGTATATTGGTATAAATCAATAAATAGTAAAATTTTTGATAAAAATTTTTCTGTATATTCAGATTTGTCTTGGTGGCAAAATTCCTAAAGAAATGTATGTAACAAACACAGAAAAAGATAAAGAGACCTTCACGACAGTTACGATTAAGAAAGGTGGGAAACTGGAGCTTGATATGCCAGCACATGAGTTAGGATCTCTACTGAGGTATAAAGAAATTTATAAACCAATTACGATGTGATAATTTTATATTTATTGAATGATTGTAGTTGGGAATTTCGAACCGAGAATCATGACATTAAATTTGGTATCATAAAGAAAGACAATAATGGAATACAGAAGGAAGTAATACCCATACGACGAGTGGCTGCTCATCAACTAGACGAGATTGGAATTTTGACTTGTGAAGTACCTTCTACATGTGAGTAGATATTGTGTAAACAATCGTATCGCGAAAATATCAGATAGCTTATCACCCATTTTATTTGTAGATTCTGTTGTTTTTGATAACAGTTATAGCATAATGAGAAATAAGAAAATCCATTATTCTGTGAGAATTATACCGCCATCAGAATCGCAAGAATTAACACCAGCAACTTCATAATTAATATACATTGTGTAGGGGACTCGTTCCTCTAGCCTTGGTGCTATAGCCAAGGCCAATAGACGTATAAACATAATGTGAAGGACGCAAACTAATTGCAAATATTACTTTATGAGACTGACCTTTACTCAATGGTACATCTTGTTCGAAAAGGATCTACCTTCTTAATCATGGGATTAGGAAAGGCACAAAGAGAGTCGGTCTGCATGCAATCTTCTTTAATTCACGTTGCTACCTGACTACCTTCTGCATTATCGTCACTTCTCAAACATTGAATAATTATTATAATAATTGAATAATATTATAGAAACAGTACATTCCATGGAACATTTCAAGAAAATGTTGCTTTGACAATTTTCTCCTTTTTTAATTGTATAATTGTATAAAAAAAGGAAATTATTTCATACAATTTTTATAAATTTTACAATAACTTATTCAATATGTAAAAATTCAATTTATATCTAAAACAGTTTATAATTATAAAATGTAGTTCTTGTGTTATAATAATATTATTATAGATATTTGTAATATATATACATTTATGAGAATTATATATCTATTGAAGTGATTTGTAAAAAAAAGAAATGATAGGAATTGCTATAGGAAAATTTTATTACATGTACTAATAAAATTATAAAGTAATTTTATGTCTTCCAGACTTGTAAAAAACAAAGTGAAGTATACAATTTTGAATACAAAAACAATTTACAAAATTTATTGTTTACTAATTAACAAAAATGTTTATTTTGATATAGCATACCAAATTAAATTACTTAATCATCTTCATCAGTAAGTAACATTTCAATTAAGTCAATCTTTTGACATTGGTCACCTTCCAAACGTTTTTGTGTATTCCATTTTGCTAAAGTTGGCAGAACTCTTAATTTTGTTATAGAATTTGTCCGAAATGGACAATTTAAGTCCTTCCAACTAAAAGACAAAGATTTAAAAAATTAAATTTTTTGACAAAAAATACACACTAACATAACATACAAATAAATGTTTTTCTATTAAAACACTTACAATGGCCGATCTCCAACTTCAACTTCAACTAAGTGTGCTGATTCTGAAGCTGTCTTAAATCCTTCTTCTATGAAAGGTTCTGCTGTAAGAAAAATAAAAGTTTTTCTATACTCATAAAAATGATTAATTTATTGATAAAAAAAAATATTTTTACAAACTATTTCGAAAAAAATATTTTAATTTGTTATATAGTTATGTTAAAATATGTATATAATTAATTCTAAATGATTTTTATGAAAAAAAAATAGTACAATTGAGGTTATGTGTGAAATAAATGACTACGATCGAATAATTTTACCTTCAACGCAGTCTGGACACCAACTTTTGCCATTAGGAAGTTTTTTACCGCTATAAAGCACGTAAACTGATTCATTAGGTTTGAAATTTTTCATAAATTTAAAAAAATTCTCGTATCCTTCTATGTGATGACGCAAAACCATTTTCCGTGATTTTTTCTTTTATAAACACAACGATATTAAAATTTCATAAATGTATTTTTTATTTTATGATATATTATTGTGCAACGGTTTCTTATTAACTGTGAAATGACAACCGCACCTGAGATATTTTCAGTTTGATATTAATCCAATTGATAAGAGGCGGTTCTCTTTGATTAATAAAGATAAAACAGAACGTTTAGTATACTGATCAATATAATAATAACCTTAGATCTGAATATTACTCAATTAAAATATGATTTACAAATATTTCTTGTTTATAAGATCAATATTAATTCAACAAGTATCTTTCCAATAAATAACAATATCAGTATTCTATGTATCGTATATACATGTATATACATACATATGCATATGAAAGTATTCGAATGTACCATATTGTACATATATAAAATATGAAACATTGTAATAAACATGACGAGTGTTATACATTATACTGTTAATAAAATTTTGAAATATAAGATATTATTTGTATTTCGTATAACACAAATAACATATATATATATATATATATTCATAAAAGATTTCTGTTCAAATAAATTCATAAGTAACTGCATTCTGTACATATTCATGCAATAAATGTTTGAATCTTATAAATACTGTGTATTTATCGTATTGATAACGCTTAATATCGACAATTTGTTGTACATCGTTAATTTTTATGATTAATAGCATAACAATATTTAAATGAACCGCGGTAGATTCCAAGTCGAAAATGACTTGGCAATAGCGCGTAGAATTCCGTAGTTCTCAATTCCCAGCAAAATTTGAACATGATAGCTTGATTGGTCAAACCGTACACCCTCCCACTCTGATAACATGACGATGACGATGTTTTACAGCCAATCGGAGCGTATGTAAGGCGAGGGTGTTTGGTATGCTCTTGGACAGGGCAGCTTGTTCGTGTAATTCAAGGTTTTGACCATACTAACAATATTGTTGTATTGTCGTTGCCTGTTGCAAAAGAAGTAATTTACTTTCACAAGTGTCGTGAAATCTCGCTGAACTTGAATTAGTCGCTCGTAGAATGGCCGCAGTATTTGATATCGAATTGCACGATGCGGACATAGTAAACAGGGACGAATCTGACGATGATGTGATCGAGATTGGCGAGGTAATTCTCCATCTGTACACGAACACTTTAGATTTTCTTATCGTTATTTTCATTTCACGTTTCGTAACGTCGTTATTCTATATACATTTTTGTTTTCACGTAGGAAGAGTACGATGCTAATCCAAACGTGAATGAAATAACCGAGTAAGTAAGCTTGTCCTTTACGTTTCATTGTATGTGCATTATGTACCTGCGCCTGAAATGTTTCCTCGTGACAACTTTTGTTTTTTCTTTTTCATATTCCCTGTTAGATCGGAAGGTGTCGAAACGGTGGCTATATCGGAACAAAATGTGAATCGCGGTCGAGAAAGAGCTGGCCCGCAGGATTTCGAACTTTGCAAAGTTATCGGAAAGGGTGGTTATGGCAAGGTCTTTCAAGTGCGTAAAATAACGGGTAATGACAGCGGGACGATTTTCGCGATGAAGGTAGGAAAATTTGAATTTGCTTCTTTCCTGTTTATATGCTAGATACTGTATCAACGTCTTGCGATACGTACGAAATAAATATTTTTATTAACATATTGATTTCATTAGGTATGAACAAAAATTCTTGTTCACCGTTTTATTTCCAATTATATAATTCTTTTGTTTTCCTTTGTTTTCCGTGAAATTTTTCTGTACAATTCTTTTATACATGTATTTTGTTTAAGTACGGATAAATATTTTTGAATTTTTATGAATTTTATTAAAAATAAAAAAAAGTGTGTTTATTAAAAATGTTTATATTTAATATAAATAATTGCAGTTTGTAATAATATTAGTAATTATGCACTTAAATATAAAGTAACAACTTTATAAATTTTTAAATTTAAATTTAAATTTATAAATTGTTTGTTTTCTCCAAGTTGAAAACATCTATGTTCATGTATATTGATTTTTTGTTTAATATCATATATATATATGTACATATTACCAAGGTTAATTTTATTTTTGCCTCATTTATTTAAAAAATAGGTCTTGCGTAAAGCTTCAATTATAAGGAACCAAAAAGATACTGCACATACTAAAGCTGAGAGAAACATTTTAGAAGCTGTAAAGGTATGTCAAGATACATTTAATACGTATGACACATTTAATAAAAAAATTTAGATGATTTTTGTAAATTGCTGTCTGATGCTTTTTACTAGATTATTTCACATAATAATGTGAAATAAAAATAGCATTTAATCAATATTCATTATATAGTTATTTTCATGGATAAGTAGTAGTTGTATTTTTAATAAAGCGTAGCATAGAAAAAAACATTAAAATATGTATATGCTTGTATCTGGCAGCATCCTTTCATCGTAGACCTTATGTACGCTTTCCAAACTGGTGGCAAATTGTATCTAATTTTGGAATATATGTGTGGTGGTGAATTATTTAGACACTTAAATGATGAAGGCATTTTTCTTGAAGAAACTGCTTGGTATGTGAAACAGCAACATCCCTCTAATTACACTTTAACTCTAATTTACTTTTAAAGAAAAACTATATACAAATTTTATCTTTATAGCTTCTATCTATCAGAAATAATATTGGCCCTTCAACACCTTCATTTGCAGGGAATTATTTATAGGTATTTTAATCTTTATAATCATAAGCATAATCGTTAAGTATATTATTTAATATATTATCTTTATGAATTAATTGTTATGTTGATCAATTTTCAGAGATTTAAAACCAGAAAATATCTTATTAGATGCAGAAGGACATATAAAACTGACTGATTTTGGTTTATGTAAAGAACATATACAAGATGGTACTGTTACACACACATTCTGTGGCACTATAGAGTATATGTAAGAAACTTTTTAGAATTATTAATATAAATAGAATTTTGCAATCATGTGATACTAATATTAATATTTGTTTTAATAAAAGGGCTCCAGAAATTCTAACAAGAAGTGGACATGGTAAAGCAGTAGACTGGTGGAGTCTTGGAACTTTAATGTACGATATGCTTACAGGTTCAGTAAGTATCATTAGAGATATTGAAATAAATCAGTGTAGTAGTTTTTCATATTTATATGTTTAATTTTTAGCCTCCATTTACATCTGATAATAGGAAGAAAACAATTGAAAAGATTTTACGTGGTAAACTAAATCTTCCACAGTATCTAACTCCAGATTCTAGAGATCTCATCCGAAAGTTGTTGAAGGTTAATTTTCTAAATTCTAAAAATTGTTGTGTTGTAAATTATGTAATGAAACAATATAATTCTCTATTTATAGAGACAAGTATCACAAAGATTAGGATCTGGTCCATCTGATGCAGAACAAATAAAAAATCATCAATTTTTTAAGCATATCAATTGGAATGATGTAATTTCTCGAAAATTAGAACCGCCTTTTCGACCGACATTGGCAAGTGAGGATGATGTGTCACAGTTTGATAAAAAATTTACAACTTCTGCACCAATTGATTCTCCCGCGGAATATACGTTAAGTGAATCTGCAAATAGAGTATTTCAAGTGCGGGTTTTAAAGTATTTTTCATATTATTTATTTCTTGCGTATATTTTATTATTAAGCAATGAATTTTTATTATTTTTAGGGTTTCACTTATGTGGCACCTAGTATATTAGAGGATATGTATTCACAACCGCGAGTAATAAATGCTAGAAGTCCACGTAGAGGCAATATGCGTGGTTTTTCCCCTCGAGGAACACATTTTCATATACACAATAATCATGTACAAAGTCATAGGTAAGCATTTGCATTATTATCACACGATAATATACAAGTATGTTGTAATGTATTCAATTAAAAATATTTGTTCATATATTACAATTCGATAACCGTGATTGTGACAATTTATAGGCATAATGGAGTTGGACATGGCAACATGGAAGATACAGAAATGATTGAAATAGGCTAACTGCCACTTTTTTTATAGTGAAAAATGCTTAGCATTTCGGCCTAACTGTTGAATATCCATGACCGATCCTTGTGTCTCAGGGAGGGATTTTATAAAATATAGATGGAGTAGCAAAAGGATAGGTCTAATATCCAGTGCTTCATTGGATATTCAGCAGTTAAATTTAGCTAATTTTTTTTTTTTAATCAAATCTAATTATAATAAAGGTTCTAATTAAGATTGTGCTTTAATAGCAACGATGCAGCAGTTATTTGGTAGCATGTAATAAAAAAAAAATATATATATATATATAAACTTTTCTTAATTATTTTAAGTTTCGAAACCTAAAATGATTAAAAAAAGTTTTATTTACTTATTTTGTCGTTGCTAACTGTATACTGAATATTATAACAAAATGCATTTTTCGCATACATTATAGTCAAAATACTGCATACGTTTCATTAATCCGTTAATACGTAATCACTTATTGTGTTTTTTGTACATACAATCAGCAGGTTGGTTGGATATTCATATATAGATATATATATATAGAATATATGTATAGAAAGAGAAAGAGATACATACAAACGACATTTATGCTAAGTGCGACAGACTGAAAAAATTCCAGCACTTTTAGAGGTTCATAAATATACTGTTAATACACAAGTTTGAGGTTCAACCATCCTGTAATACTTGTAAATTTAAAAGTTCGTACATGGCGCGTGTACGCATACTTAAGTGTAATTAATTCAAGAAAAAAAATATATAGAAGAAAGAACAGATAAAAGACAGATAGACTTAAATAACGAAGACTCATGATTCATAGCTGCCACAACCGCTCCGCCGCTCAAAATTCCATATCCGATTGTTCATTTATATAAATATTTTCAGCAGTAATAACGTTTCCATGGCAATAATGTAAACAATAACGTATTTGCACGGTAGTTATAGAAAAGAATGTTTATGTAACACTGCAACGGAATTGCATTTTTACAATTGAAAGTTCCTAAAGAAGTGTGAGTTGAAAATAGTGCAATTTGTATTCAAAACTTTAAACTTATAAACATTATTTGTGGAAGTTTTTGTTAATTAGATATTTGAATGCCTTAGAAGAAACAAAGAAAAAAAAATTTTTTGTTGTAATTTTATGTATTAATAAAAACAAATAACGTAAAAGCAAGTTACCATGGTAACAATGTTACTGCGAAATGTTAACTTTCCGCTACTACCAAAAACATATTTTTCGTATTTAATGCTCATGTATTTAATGCTGTTTAGTCTAACATTGTATGGCAATTTAAGTATCTATTTGTTACGTGAATATTTATATATTATCGAAAACTAATATATTGGTTTTGATGTATACACGATACATGATAAAGATTTAAAAAAAAAATAGTGTAAAGAATAAGTGTTTAGGTGACTTGTTGGCCGTTCACCGAGAAATTCAAACTACCCAAGTGTTCACAGGCCATACTAGCTGGCATTACAATTTTATCCATATTTACTACAGGAAATATACACACATGGTCGAAATGTCAGAAAATTTCCACTGCGAATGCGATATTACATTTCGACTATGCATACACAAAAACAAACGCATATAAATATATATAGATATATACGGTATATATATATGATTATATTATTCGCAATTGTAATACAAAGAAAGCGTATTCGAAAAGAATAATTTATAAGCCACTTTTTCTGTATTTAATGTATTTTCGATGTTGAAACGAGAATCTGTCTACAGAGTTGCTTGAACGCTGATCATCTCGTCTTTAATATTTATAGATTTTTCTGTAGTATAAAATATCAGAATATATGTAAACGACGTTGATGTTTTGTTACATCGTTCTGTCGTGAGGAATTAGCGTTTAATTGATACTTATAAAAAATCACAATGACGTCAGTAATTGTCGACATATTGTCATATCTATATAATGTACTATAATTTTTTATGTGTTTTTTGATAACAAAGAACATTATATAAGATCAAGATCATTTTGGAATATATTAAGGAATTTTAAAAAAAAAAAAAAAAAAATTAAACAAAATGATAGTACATTTCATTATTCATATAAAATAAGAAACTTTGTAGGTAGATTCTACAAAATGTGCTTTGCAACAGCCGATTTTGGTGCTCGATACTCATTAATTTGATTGAAAATCTAAGCGGCCTGAATACCGTAATTAATTTTTATATCTTAAATGCAGGTTTACCGCAGCACAGTAGTGCTCTATTTAAATCTTGTACATTACGTTCTTTCGTAGCCACTGCAAACGATTACGAAAACGAATTTAGCAAAAATTTAAGATTTATTTTCATAATATTGTTTTCAATGTAACAATAATAGTAATAACTTGTAATAAGCGTGTTATGGTTACCTACGAGGCACAAGATAATATTAGTTAAGCGCTTAAAAGGAATAAAAATAAAGAAAAAAAAAGGGGGATATCGAACGATGTGTAAACGAAACACTAGCCATTGGCCAGATAAAGTGATAAATGGTTTAATGCTTCCAATTAAAAGAAATATAGATTCTTCAATTGACTTATTGCTACCATGGTTTGTAATCCTCTAGATCATATTTACAAATAAATATAATGATTTGTGACATACTTCTGTCATCTATATGAATCTATTTCTATTCTCGATAGAAAATAGGATTTTCATATTTGGAAATTTTGAATGTTTTATAATTATATAATATTAATTTTATTATAATCATTGCTAGCACATAGGAAATTATGATGCGAATTAAATCAATTTTTTTGAAATCAACATGCAAACTTTGTACGGCTATTTTATTATGTGTTATGACTTAAATTTGTAAAAGTTTCATATTCTTACATAGTTCAATTTTTAATAAGTCGGATTAATAATCTTTTAACTTGTATTTCAATGAATACGTATTACTGCTATCTTTAATTCATGATTTTAATTTATAGCCTGCCGATTCCATAAGAAAGTAGTGATTATTAATTTGCTAACAAGAAGTATTAACCACGATTAGTTGATTTTGTCTGAGACCTTTAGACTACGCACGACGTGTGTCATACTAATGCGTATTGCATATAGGTAGTATGCAACGAGAATGGAGAACTAGCGTCATTTGCGTGGGTGTGACTGTGCGTGGTTGAAGATTCACGGACGGCCTCATGGATCGCAGATGATCCAGCTCAATCGTAACACGTGCACGCGTGAATGGTATTGCCTCGAAACGCTCGTCCTTCCTTTTCTTGGCGAACCATGACGATTCGAAAGGCGTGAATACGCGATAAATAAACGCGCGTTGAAGATCGATGGTGTATGAACACCTCAATTCCAGCCATCGAACATATTCGCATCGATGTTGATCTCGAGAATCGATCAATAAAAAAAAGTCGCGTCTCAGTGATCTCGATGAGACGTTCAAGGTGTTGTTAAAACGTAATTATTAAATCCGTTTGTAACTTGAAGTAATGATTCACGACCTTAAACGAAAGTAAAACACGATTTTTAAATTTTAAATTGAACAAAGTCAAACTGTGAAAACATATACATATCTATAAATATATACATGAATCTAGTGTACAAAGTGTTAAATAAAAGAAAGGTTTTCATTTAGTGTGTTGTATGAAACGTCTCTCCGAGTTAACATCTACTACCTAAATTGGAGGTTTGTATTTTCTTTGTACACTTAAAACTGACTTGAATTACGGCACAAATGAAAAGAAGTTGAAATCAGCTTATTGCGCAGGAGCTCGACTGAGAAAAAAAAGAGTATTTTTTAACGAATGAAAAATAATGCTTTTATACATATTATATACAAGTTTAGAACATATATTATATCAACACTAAAATATTTGATACCCTCCTTTCTTTTGTATTTTGTATTTATCGTCTGTTATAACCTATCTTGTCTGTTATAACCTATCATTGTTTCGTTACACGTACTTTGTATTATAACTGTAGCGCATAAAATTCGAAATTTGGATTGGTTGTTTTAATTACGTCATAAATAAATATAAAAATCGTGCCCAAGGCAATTGCAAAGAAACAATAATGATTCATCACGATAATTTGAATACAGGTTCGCGGTCTCGAATCGGTTGATCGAGTGCCAACATCGAGAATGACGTCAGTGCCGCAGCTCACTTCCGGTTCTTCGCGCCGGTAAAACGAAATTCTAACCGAAAACGAACGATTATTTCGAAACTTTTCAACGAATTCTTCGATATTCCGAAATTATTTCTTGCAAATTTGGCATTGTGATGTGTTACAATACAGGTTAGTAAAACACTTAGATTTATTTTATCCATTTTTATTGAATATACGATCGGTGGTAAATATCGTATGTCACCATTGAAAGTGATACGTATATATCTTGAATAGTCGATTTTGAAAATTTGAAATTTTCACACGTAGTTAATTTTATTGATTCACGTAGTGAATCGTAATTTAAAAAAAAATAAAGTTAGATTTTTATTATAAAATTCACGTGTTTATCATTTTATTATTTTATATCTATTATTTTTCTCTTTTCTTCAAATTTTTGACAGTATCCTAGAGATTGAGTGTAACGGAACGTGTATAATGACAAAGCATTCTTTCAAACGTATAGTGTAATTGGTGCAGAAGCTCGTTGATCTCTTCAACCGTTATAATCAAATAATTGTTGTCGAAGATGGTACGCGTTGCACGTTTGTCCCACGCGAAAGAAGAAGCGACAAAGGTGAGTTAATTAATGGAAACAGGACCAAGACTGAAGATTCGCGGACAATATGAAACGAAGGGCAGCCAGTGTATTCGTTGTTTGTCTAAGAATGGTGAATACATTTGCAGGACTAACTGCTGTTAGTCATAGATATTTCAGACGCAAACGGAAATAGAATCGATGCCAAAACGTGTTTTCGATTCCACTTTTAATTGAAATTAATTCAATTTGGATTAATTCTCGGTCACAAAATTTTTTTATTGTAATATCGATTTTATCGTATATAAAAAAGCATAAAAAAAGAATAAAAAAGACAAAACGCAATGTGTTGCTATTAAGAAATTGGAAATATTGATTAAATCGAAAAGGAGAATGTATATTAGAGGAAGATATATATATCACAGAAGAATATAATAATTTATAGAAGGGAATATACATCTTGTGTGTATTATCTCACTGATACCATTTATTTTTTATTCATCATTTTATTTTCCAAAAACGTTCAATTTTATTGTAGCATTATCATAAGTCTTAGCGATGTTCTGTATATAATTTATTATTATTATATTCATTATGATCACTATACTTTTATTCCATTACTATTACTATACTTAATACTACACACTAAATTATATATACAATAATTGATGAATAATAAAAAATGAAAAAGTTTTCAGATTGCGAAATCAATTTTCAAGAAAGTTTCTATAATCATCGAATGATCTATAAAAATTTTGCCCTAGTTATAATCGTGAAAACAGCACGATATTCTGCGTATGCTTGAGTAAAAAAATGTCTACTTGGCGTGAACAGAATGTAAGCTGACTTTAAAAAAGTATCATTTGATCTACTTTTGGTACACTACGACATACCGACCATGAAGTTTTCTAAATTTTAAATATCGACTATTTTAATCATGTCACGTCTTCAACATTTTCTCAAAACAACAAACAACTAAATTGAATAAAACATTTACATAAACATGTGGATAAAACATTTACATAAACGAAAATGTAAATGAGATATTAAACACAGTAAGTTTCAATATAAATTAAATGATAATAACTCTTTTAATACCTACATCAAAAATATAATGTAAAAAGTCTAACGAGTCTAAAAATCTAGATAGATGATGTCTAGATAACTGATATTTTATTGTATTCGACGATCTAAGCAACATTAAACACAGTAAGTTTGAACTTTTTTCTAATATGCACGTAAAAATATAAAGTTCAATGAATGGGAAATCCAAATAAATTCCCAGACAACCGATCTTTTTTTCATTAATCTGCATTCATATTCTTTTTTTAGAACGATTTTCACTTCTATTTCGAAGAGATGAAAGAACACTCGGTAAGAATCACCGGGGGAGAACCGTGAACGTATCCGCGTTCGACAATTTTCGGACCCACCCTAAAAGCGTGTTTCGTCGACACGAAGTCGAGGATGACTCTCGTCGGATATTTCAGTCCACTGTTAGCGCGGTGCAGCACGCATTAATACGTATGTAAGCTGGTATCGTGTGGCTGTATATTCGTTGGTTCGTTTTGCTCGCTCGCTCGTGGCCGTGCCGTCTATTATTAGTCGACAGTCATCAGAGTCGACTGTATCAACGCGCGACCGAGCGACAACGCGGAAAAAAGCTGGAAGAAAAATCGACGAGAAAAACGCATGAAAAACTGCGTGATTTTTCGCATGTCACGTGCCGATTGATAGACGGCCAGTAGTTACTGCTTTGTGTTGCCGCCGGTTCGCAAGTTCCCGTTATCACTGCCACCCCACCGCGACCAGGGATTTCCATCCGACGCTCTCTCGACGTCCTTGGAAACGATGATGATTCTCACACGCTTTTCACTGTGAGTCTCCCTTGTTTGTTTCGGTATTGCGTCTTTTCGTCCGAAACGACACCGATCTGGTATTTTTCTCACCAGCACGTTTTACTTTTCTAGTCGTACACGTTTTTTAAAAATAGACGATATTTTAAAAGCATTTTGAGGGATATTTAACTTTCGAGGGAAACTATATTTTCTGTTTTCGATTTTATTACAATTATTTATTTGAGAATTGCAAAAACGAAATGAATAGATTGTCATAAAAAAGATTTTGTGAAATAATTGGTTCTTTAAATTTGATGTTACAGAAGTTTAATGTTGATTTTTAGTGTATACGTTTTTTAGAAAATAGGAAGAATTTTTAGAGATCACTTAATTTTCGAAAGAAAATCATATATTTTTGCTTACAATTTTATTATAATTATTTACATAGAAAAATTATCCATGTAAAATGAAATAGATAAGGTAATAAATATAACTTACAGAAATTTAATAGAATCTTACAAAGTATATTTTGTAATTGATTCATTTGTTATAAATTACGAATTTTGTGTGAAAGATTGCTTGAATGAATTGTTTACAATTTAAAAAAGACTGTAGTTTACTTGCCTCTAATTTAATTTTCATAGCGAGTATACAGTATAGCAATGCATATACATGATAATTTCGTTAGATTTTTAGGAAAATTTTAATGTGAAGTGGCTGTCCTTCTATTATTAGTGAAGTTAACTTAGAACATTATATACAGTTGTATATAAACAATTAATTTGCTGTATAATTTTGCAGATGAGGGATGCGATTCCACAGAAGGGAAAAATAATAATAATAATAATAATAATAGCAATAACAATAACAACAACAACAACAATAATAACGTAACCACGTTAAAAAAGTAAAACCTACTTTGGAAATTTATCGACCTCCAGGTTTATAGTTCATTGTTTTTGTTTTAGTATATTGTCTTTCAAATTTGATTTTACTTTTAAGATAATGAAACACTTTTTCCAAAAAAAAATGATATCATTTTTTAGGAGGAAGAACGGAAGGTACCACGGCAAATACAACTAATCCACGATTAAACGTACACGCCAAGGAGTTCACTATGAAGCAGAACGATTCGCATCCTTCTAAGTGAGTATAAACTACTTATGGAATAGTTGAGACTAGGTCGACACGACGTATTAAGAATGCTTCGAAGAATCATGTCTAGAAAGCTAACATAAAACTCTTGTAAGTGAAATTATTATCGGAAAAATTTTCAGAGATTAATTAGAAATCAATTTTATCCTGTTGCAAAAGAAAATAATAAATTATCATCTTATTATTAGACATTTTATTTAAAAGGTAAGAGAGGAATATATAGATATTCTAAAACATAACGTCTTTCTAACGGAGAAGTAGAAGGAACTGAAAGTAATTTCGGAAACCAAATTCATTTTTTGAAGCGTCTTGCACAACTATAGATTAAAATTCGGATCACCGTTCAAAAGTGAAATATTGGATGTAGGATTATGTCAGTTTATGCTGCAATAGAGTTTTGATAATCCATATAGCGTCAGAAATATAGACAAAAGAGATGGATAAATACTCTCTTGTTATGAATGTTTGATAAAAAAGACGAGAGTTGGATAAAATTACAAATGCTCTCTTATTACAAATGCTCGAGAAAAAACGGTATTCAGTTCAATGTTTTGCTTTTTTATTTAAAATGGTCGGCATTTAATGATCTTTATTCAGGTCTCGGACGAATGCTTCAGAGAGATCTCCGTATTATTTGCAACACAGTAAGTCGAGTGGCAATGTGCATCGGTATCTTTTATGCCCAGCAGCAACAACAGATACAACATACCCTTCAGCAACAACATCATCAAACGTCTCGTCCACTCCTCACAATCAAAGTGGTCATCATTCAACAGGCTCTGCATTGCGACAATCACATCCGCTTGATACTTCAGCGTCAAGGGAAATATATTACATGTAATTGTTCGTTTTTAAAATTATACACCATCGATCGATAGGAAAAGATTTTAGGACGCATACCTCTGGCTTTAGGTTTACTAACAGGGCTAAAATGTGAGGGATGCATCCTCTGGCAGTACCGTTAGCCCATGCGCATTGCTTTGAGACTAACTGCGCTATCGGTGCACCCAGGTCAATGACTTACCTTCCCTATCACGTGATCGGGAAGGGCATAAAGAGTCGGCCCTATATACCGACACGACATGCAATCAGGTAGTTTGACTTGGTACGCCTGTCTCCTACGTGCTTCACTGTTTATTTTTCACGTGAGTATCTCTAAAGATGCAACGTTAGTAATGTATTATTCATACATTTTATTTTATATTATACTTAAGCTTAATCTGTATCCTATAGAAATGAAATGTAAGCGCGCGTAAGCATTTAGAACATGAAAGTATTGGTACTAAAGCCACATTTTCCTTGTAAAACAGGGCTCCGGTAGGGTCCACTTCAACACGGATCAAAACGACGTCAAAGCGGCAAAACGCAGCGAAACTCCGCTAGGCCCATCAAAGTCGTTATCCTTTGTCTCGGAATGCTGACGTAGTGTTTTGAAGCGACGAGCCGTCGTGTATGGCCGCGAAGGCAGTGAATATGTCCGATGCTCTCTGAATTCGGGCAAATTTCCACCTGTATTCCAGTGCGAGCCACGCTTTTGAGAGCTGGCAGAAAGTAGAAGGTGCATTATTAAAAACAAATCTGATTTTATATGTGAAGAAATATTTAGGATACTCAATCTCATTTAACTCGTAACGCTTTGCTTTAACTTAGATCCGAATCTATTAAATGCTCGAGCCTTTTACTGGAAACTCAAAACGTGACACATTGAGCGAGGGCTTCGCACGAGATTAGAAAAAGTAGCGCTGCTGAAACCTGGCGGCAGCGCAGCGCACTCACTAGCTATAGAAGTAATTATACGTTAAATTGAGTAATTTTAACATTTCATGCACGCAGTAGCAACGTCATGTAAATACTTTATCTAAATTCATACTCGCTATGTTGTAGGTATGCAAAAAGTAATATTCACAAAACTGGTCATAAGTATTCGGAAGAAATACTTGAAATATATGAACAAAAACATACTTCTCAGATGAGTGCAGGGAAGCCACTGGTATTTCTCTCACTAGACAAGTTTTATCTCGTATACTACCCTACAAATTGCCAGTGCAACTCATATTACTTTTTACCCTGGATGGTTCTAGGCAGCTAATTACAAATCACAAAGTCATGAGAAAATATTTTTAATGCAGAAAGAAGAAACAAAAGAAACTTCTCTTTGGAATCTTTCATTGAAACATCTGTCAACACGGTGGTATCTGGACCGAATCAAGATGCTCACGATGGATCCAACTATCGTTACTTCTCCGCCTTCAGCGACGTGAACGAAATGTACTGCCAGGTAGAACTAATTTTTAATTCCGTAAAATAACCGAAACAACACTCGATTTGTGAAAGCCCAGAATGATCATACTTGAACGATTTTTAAATGATCTTTAATAAATCGATTATACTCCAAAATACTACCTAAAGCAACATTTTTTGTTGTAAAGAAACGATTACGTATGTAGGTATATCTATCTATCCATAGCAAAGGACTACAGTTAAAAACAGACCAGCTTCCAGTTGAAGACACAACAGTGGCGTCTCCCGGACGCGCCGCTGGCTTTAAGTAAAGCGCCGGTGATTGCCGCGCTCAGCCCGATTGTAAATTCCTTGACTGAGGTGTTCAACACGTCATATTGTTGCGCCTTTACATGGAAAACTCTAGCTTACGCAAGTATTCTAACTGCGTTTTTAAAACGTCGCGGGTATATTTCTACTCTCCAGAACATTTTGGAGCACGTGACATACAATGTACTTTCAAATAACTAATCCACAGTTAGCAGATTTTAGATGTATGGAAAATTCATGAGGTCTCTATGAATTGAAAAATTTTTGGAAATGAAATCATTACAGTTTTTGAAAGTTAAAATTGCAATTCTTAAAGTTGCTTTGCATTCTTATAGCCTGCATGTAATGAAATATACCCTATTTACAAACTGCAATATGTTGTGGGTGCTTATATTGGCTAACAGATGGGTGGCTCCTAAGTAAATGTTAAAAAAAGTAAATTTTTCTTTTTGCGTTTAGGCCAAAGCCTGACTCTGTTCTCTCATCCTAATCCTGTATCAAAGATCTGGATGGCCTCAGAATTCAGCCCAAAATAAGGCAAATGTTCATTAGAAATCCCCTGGTGAGACGTGTGCTCTCCCTGCGGAAGGAAGCATTATTTCCTACTCTCCAACTGGAAAACCTTTGCTAAATTGATTGAACTTCACGCGGCGCATTGGCGTAGCAACCAGCACCAATAGCAGTCAAAGTTTGCTATTATCCCGGCCCCCGGAAACGCGATATTTCCCATCAGGTTCGATCTCTCAGCGTCTGTCATTTTTTGGTCTGATGCGTAGACTTTATAACGCGTGCGGAGGCCTCGTTGGAGAATTTGAGTTTTGAAAAATTTTTTGAAACACACGCAAATTCGCGGTAAATGAAACCAAGCTAGGTAACAAAAACGATTGGCCGTGGAGGAGGCATGGGTAAAAATTGCCTGAATAAAAAAAATAGCTCAGAAACTTGACCATGTCTGACTACCGCCATGTATACATTAATCTATATTGGAATGAAAAAAAGCAAGGGCTTTTAAATGCCAATTCTGTGTTTTTCAATAATTTCTTAAACCAATTAGAGTATCCGCTTATCATCAAGGAAAAATACGGTTGCTAAGTATTTTCCATGAAATGCTATGTCGCCGGCCGCATCAATATATCCCCTTCTGATACCCAGCTTTGTATAACAACTTACAAACGTCAAACAATCCCTCCAACACCTAAAGTCCACCAACTACCAGCCGTGGCGCAAACGTTATGCCATCAAGATACTTCCACTTTAAACGCGAAAGCGTAGCGCATCCTACCTTGATCTAATCCGAAACCCTGGAAACCATAGCGTGAACCAGTGGAGGTCAATCGATTATATTTCGCCCATGCCATCTCGGGGTACGAGAATTAAGCATCTCTTAACGTTTTGCGGCAACCCGCAGAATTAACATGAAAGAACGATTTTTTATATTAACGGATACGGCTGATTAATTATCAGCGCAAATGTACGGTTGCGTTAAAGCGTAGAGGCCAGCCGGAAAATCGGCTGCAGGCTGAGCTTCAAAACCATCCGGACTCCACACGCGTGAAACCTAAGTGATCCGAGTGATCTCAAAAGGCGAGTGTAGCCTGGGCGTACCTTTTGAGAAGCACAAGTGTACCGCGGCTAACGTAAAATAAATGCGAATAGAGGCTTGTGTGAGGATACGTCATCGAAAAATGATGCGCCGTGGCGTCAGCCGGAATTTATTGTTATCTACTGGTACTTTTCGACTCATTTCAAATGCGGCTACCGAAGCCTTAGTATGTAGCCATATCTTCGAAGCGGAAAATGTGGGTAAAAACGAACTGAAATGAAAGAAATTATGCGGATGCAAACTCGTTTGTCGAGCGACAATTTATGAAAAAATTAAAACCACCGGAACGACGAATGTTTTGCGATATTGAAATGGTTTTTTGAACGTAAGTAAATATTTTCGCGTGATGCGCGGAAAGAAAATGCTTAAATGGCGAATGGTCCTGGATAGGCCAGAAGCGCGCAAAATTGGGTACCCTTCCCAAGGCCAATATATTAGTAAGCATTGATGCTCGAGCAAATCGATTCTAACTAAAATGCAAGATAAAAAGAATTTTTTTCTTTTTAACCTTCTTTCTTTCCTTTTGACTGTTCTCCCTTTGTTTTAAAGGCCACCCCAGTATCAAAAAGGTACAGCAGTTCAACAAAGAGTAAGAACACACCTGGTATACATTTGTGCTACTTTATGTGAAATTATATAATTTAAAGTCTGTCGACAAACGGTATCCATCAAAAAACGAAGCAGAGAAAAGCAACGATGCCATGACATATAATTCAATAAGGAATATAAAACTGTCGAATATCCTTTGAAACCTCCTGTAACGCCTCAAGCTAATTTGAAAGCCAAGGGCGACAAAACGCCCTGATTCTGCCGGAGGAAATCCTTCGCCAGGTTGGACCTTACCCAGCACTTTCTCTTGGAGAGAGTATAAGAAGTTTCTCCACATTTTTCTATTAGAGATAAATATCTAAAATTTTATTATTTTTTATATTTTTAATTCCTGTACTCCTATTTCAAAAGTGTTAGATTTTAGAAAGCTACTAAAAAAGATTTCCTCCAAAAAATATAATAGTGCTATGATCTATTGCTCAAAGTTGAGTGCGGCCCAGGTTATGCAAAAATTCCTTGAGGCAAGTTTATCGTCGCAAGTGACGTTGCGTTTCAACGTTGGCTCTTTCTAACCCATCTTTATTTTGTGCATGCAAAATAAAAAGTGCTGTTCACATCTGTACAAATTCATTCATAAGCAAAAACAAAGAACTTTAGCGTAATATTGTCGGACGGTAGCTATTATTATATTGCCTTTCAGAATGGGCAAAATGTGAAAGCCACCGGTTGGTACGATGTTTGATACAGCTGGCGAAAAAGTTCCAGGAAATTACGCTTTGACGAACGCAATCGCGTTCCCCATAACGTCGCTGGGCTTATTTTACATCTTATCTCCCGTGGTCAGGTAGCGGACTTACAGATTTTATAGAAGATCTCTATAGAAGTATTATTTCATGAAATTGGTACGGTCATAAATGATATTTGCTGACGTATGAGAATCTCAATTTTCAAGTATATATCTCCTTTAAGTACTTTGCTAGCAGGAAGAAAATGAATTAGATAGAATTTTTAGCCCTAAAATAATATGCGAAAGAATTATGTATGAACTTATTTCCTTTGAAAAAAGAATATATCTCTTCATCTTATATACCACCTTCATTTTTCTTTCACAAAGAAAATTAAAATGAACTCCCTAAAGGGGAATATAAATATGTATGTGATTTAGCTCCTTCACCCTACTTCTGAATCTCTAATAATATTAAGGCTTTTGGTTTAAGTGATTCTACTTAAGTATGCTGAAAATAAAAATCTCCATTACCCCCATATTTCAGCAAATCTCTACCAAAAATATCTGGAAAAATATTTTCAACTGTTGCTACCTTGTATGCCATCGGAACGCGGTGGTGGCGACCGGCATTATACTCACCTGCTATATATATTTAGTACTGGAAACGGCAGTGGAAGCATCGTGGTTTGCGGTTGAAAATATTTCTGTGGCGGCGGCTCTTTGGCATACTCTCACCATTATTATTGCATTCATACTATTTACAGAAATGCCATATTCTCTGAACCACTTGCATACGGCGGTGTCCCTGCGTCAAGCTGAAGCTACTGTGATGCCCTCCATCTGTCGTCTTCCGATTCCTCGACGTCCGGACTCGGAGTGCAACAGAACGCGGAAACGCGGAACGCGAACTCCGGCCAAACCGCGTTGTAGCGTCACCGGCCGCGTGGATGTGCGCAGACGTCCTGCCGTCGTGGCGACTATCCTGGTGAAAACCCGGTGCGTCGATGAAACTGAGAGGTTTTGCACTCTTGATAGCCAGCAGCAGAAAAGCCGCAAGTGACTCCAGGCAAACTAGGCTGCGCGCCTGCAGTGACGCTCGGCCGGTATAGCCGCGATGCGTTGCGCGTACGGTGAACCTATTACGAGATGGTTTCGCGAGATCGCGAGAGGGCGCGCAGAAGACGCGGCAGCGAGGAGTGGCGTCAGCGGCGAGGGAGAGCACTCGGAGAAGACGAAGCTGTCACCTTATGAACTGAAGAGAGAGACTAAGAGGGAGAGAGAAACACGCACAATGCGAGAGTGGGAGGGAGGAAAGAGAGCACAGAGGAGGCGCGCTCGCGGTAACGTAGAAAAGCATAGGGTCGGCAGACTTTCGACCCCGCGTAATCCAAGAACGGCTACATCGACAGCGAGCGACAAAGGCCTTCAGAGCGCTCTTGGGCCCAAACCACTCGAGAGTATGAGGTGTACCCTGCGTCACCACAACGTCCCGAGGCGACACTACCTTCGAAAGCCATCGCTATCAGACGGAGGCACCCCGCAGGTTTTCGCGCGAACGGACCCTCGATCTTTCGCCCAGCGGTGCGGTAATGCGGTTGCCCCTATCTCTTTGCGGTGGTCCCATGACGCACCTTCGTTCACTGCATGAAAAGTGTCTTTCTTTGTCGATCTCTCCAGTCTTTTTCCTTTCTTTCTTCAGGAGAAAATCGATTAATCGATTCCGTGTCTGTAATCGTCACTGGACCAGAGGTGTCATCTTGCACGCCTCGTTATATCCCTTTATTGAATGACGTGCACGCTACGTGAACTCTCAAAAGCATCGAATGCGGCAAATTAAGTGGCGGCAAAGAGGATCAGGAGTGATTAATTAAAAACGCACGCACGGGTGCGTGTTATTGATACGCTGAGGATGACGACGACCAGCACCACCAGATTCGACATGGATCTACTTATTAGCCCGCGATGTAATCGTCCTCTTGCCCTAGCCGACCGGTGCGATATCTTGATTTTGTGATGCTAGATCGTTACGCTTGCGCGATTCCGTTACAGCGAACTTGCAGCGACGTAGTATACGAAAGTGAAAATATGGAACAACGATGTTCTGGTGAGAAGGTTTTCTTATAATTGCTATTTTATAATTGAGAGAGCTAGCTAAGAACGTCCATGATCTTGATAAAGAATAGGTTTGTTCAGATTGACGTGCAACTATAGCTTTGAGATTAATTCTTAACGTTGATTTGACTTATTCGATACCACATAAAACAAAATACTTGATAATTATGAATTGAAATTAATTCTCAATAATCATTGAATCATTGGAATCCACAACAATTTAGAGTTTTAAATTACCACTTAATTTTTTGGAGCTTTTTAATTTTGGAACATATTATTAAATTTTTCTATCAAAGAAAACGTAAAATATAAAATAAAATTTTACAGTAATTAGCTAATTATATATTTATATTAATCTTATTTGATTATGAATGATTATGATAACTTTAAAGATAGAATTTATAAATTAGTTTATGACTCTGAATTAAGTCACATGAATGAATAATAAGGTAGGAGGAACATAATGACTTTTTAAATAGAGCAAAACGTAAATAATTTTTGTGAACAAGTATTTTTTGTGATTTTAATATTTAATCGTGAGAAATTTTAATTTGAGTACTTTCAACTAAATTAGATCCAATTTTTATTCTTCCTTGTTTTCATTCCTTTATATATAATACTCTCTTTTTTCTCTCTTGAGATCTCCATTTATAATTTAAATGTCTCATTCCCTTCATAAATAAGTACAAATTATCGATAAACGTACAACTTGGACCGATCATAAATTAGACCGAGTCTGTTTAAATATCGGATTAATGACTTCGTCTATAGTTAACGTGTAATTTACATGCATAGTTGTCTGTCCGAATGATTATCATTTCACTCATGATACGCTTATTCCAATTATTCCCACAAACGACTTCAAAAATAATAATAAAAACAGATTTAGAATCTTTAGATTTAAATCGAAACGATTTTAAGAAATCAATTGAACAATCGCAAAAAAAAAAAGATTAAAGTATATTTTATTTGAAAGACTCCTTTTTTTATTTGAAAGAGTCCTTTTTAACAAACTCGTAATTTCAAGAAACGAACTGAACAATTATTTCACGAAAAAGATTTCAAGAATAATCGAAACAGAATTTATTGAATTTATTTTTTCAAATTTTTCTCAAAGAGATTCATAAGAAACAATCCATAGATTCATGACATAATCCATTCCATATTTTTTTTTTTAAATTTACGTAATTCAAAGTGTGTCTAATTAAAGATTCCAGTTTGTAAATGCGTATCCTTGAATCTTTCGGTGACATTCGCTTTCGACTTTAGTCGAAAATTCTACTTCCGTCGAAAGTGATTGGCATTTCTCGATGGAAATTGACACTTTCTTGCCATATTATGATCTTAGAATATGTTTTCTTGCTGTTTCTTGCAGGAGTGGCCTTACAGCTATGCGGATAAAAACAGAGGTATGATGGATGGTACAACAACTTGGCACATCCTGATTGGGGATCGATCGGCAAGTAGTCCAAATACCATTGCTTTATCATCGCACAGTATAACTTTTTATTCTAAATAAACAGAATTATCGTGAAACAACTTATAACTTCTCGATATTTGGCAATCAGGATTTCATTAAGAATATATATGATTTTATTATGAAAGAATTAGAATCTTTTCTCAAATTTATATATTTATATCTATTAATAAAAACAAAGAATGTAAATGACTAAATTACAAAGAATTAAATGACTGTAATACCTTTGTTATAAATTACAATGGGAGCATAGATATTTGCTTTTTGATATTTTCTCATTAAATTAATTTTAGAATAACCAAAAATATAAAAACATTATTTTTGTTCAGTTAGAATTAGAATTTTACCACTGTACGTCGGTGAACATGTCACTCTTTTTTTAAACCTATTTCACTTTAAACAAATTTTTACTTCTAGTACGATAGACTCAAATTAACTTTTAGAGGAATATTGGAAGAACAATGAATATTGATAAAATTTGAGGAACGTGGAAGAGTCAGAATTTGGATACTATTTTTTTCATGATCGTTGTTTCATTACAGTTAAATAATATCGCAAAATTTAGGAAGAAATTCGAAGAATATAAGAAGAGATCAAGTTGTTTTGTTAGAATAATAAATTAAGTGAACGTATGTCAATGACCTTGTTTTAAGATTTATTTAACAATCAGGAAATTGGAGGAATATTGATATTCATATTAATAGACGCCAGTTTTTAATATATTCAAGGATATTAATCATGAAAGATAGAAGTAACGTTGAAATACTGAAAGCACGAAGACATTTATCTAGAAATTCCGAAGGTTTTATTACAATGGTAATTGCTATAATTCAGACAGAAGTAAAAAGAGAATTAATTCTCGTTGCAAATATTTTTATTGACATTGTGATAACTCGTATAGCAATTGACGTGCAAAGCCTATGGCGCGTAGAGTGAAAGGCGAAAAAAGTCGCTATTTTATGTCAATATAGCTAGCAAAAGCTTTACCAGATCTCCCGACAGAAATGTTATGGTTCTTTAAACATAAAAATCGTTGCCTTTCGATTATTATACTAACTCTTATTCTGTTTAACGCGAACGAACAATACTAACTTAAATAATTCGAAAATGAAATGAATCTCGACGAAAAAAATTAAAATCACGTGAGATCCTCTTCTTTTTTATCTCTCTAGAGAGAGAAATAATTAAATCTTTTAATAGACAATTTAATTCTGTTGGCAAGGCTTATTTTCTTTTTCATAAAACTATCTTTTTTTTTACACTTTAAATATTTATTGCGTTTTACTCTAATTTTCTGTTTGTGTTTAAATGACATTATATCTCTCAGGGTTTTTCTTTCCGACGTGTTAACCATCTTCTTTCTGACAGAATGCTAATAGTCTAGTTAAATATTTCATCTTTGTTCATTGTTTGTATTAATAGAACAAGGCAAGAGTAATTAACTTTTGATACGATTAAACAGTTAATTCCTGATACGATTTCAATGTTCGATTCTTTTACAAGATTAAAGTATACAATTTATATATTATAATATACGTACAATATAAAATATATTGATATAATATACAATAAATATGCTTATTTAACTTTTAATTGGTTGAATTGTAAGTAAATTACAACAGTTTAAGTTGTTTACCTAATTTAACATAAAGAGAATAAAGGAAACATTATAATATTGTACAAAAGATAAGAATTCTAGAAAAAATTGTAATAATTAATAAGATAGTGGAAAATAGTAAATGATGAATTATCTTATCAAAATCAAAAGTACATTTAAATATAACATTAACGTTCAATTGCTATTGTTTAGTATTAGAGATGACAGAGAACTTTTACTGTGTAAAATATAAAATAGAAAATAAAATAAAATTCAGTAACTTAATCCAAACTATTGTAGTCGTGTATGATCCAATGGTAACAATTGAAAGTTAAATCCCTTTCCTGTTGAATTTCTCAATTTTGGGGTACTTTACTTTATTGTTTATTCTATTAAAAATTATAATCCTAACACGGTTTGTACATCCATAGACAGCAGGCTGATACGAAAGATGCCAGCAGCGTATTCCGATGGGGTTTACATGCTGGCTGGTCAGGACAGACCATCTCCAAGGAAGCTCAGTCAGCTTTTCATGCAAGGCGACGATGGTCTGCCATCTGTCAAGAATAGGACAGCATTATTCGCCTTTTTCGGTAAATATCAACTATATCAATGCTTTTCATCATTTTAGTTTGGCTATTAATAGTAAGTGTTACTTCACTATTGCGATGTAATAAAAAAACCAAATTATAATTGACATTTTCCACAGAAAAGATACTCATTCATCAAAGATACTCATTCAATAATTCAATGTCCAAATTCTATTTCATTTTTCTTTTTTCTTTTCATTTTTCAATCAAAGAAATTAATGATTTCATGACAAGAAATAAGAATGTCGAAATGTAACGATAATTCAGTCAGAATCCAGTCAAAAATATCTTGAATGAATTAGGTAAAGTAGATGGAACAGTATGTAGAATTACGAAGCAAGGGAATTATTGTCGTTGACAGTATACGCATTCGAATATCTGTATCACGTTGCGCAAACAGCGTAAGGTGTCCGGGTGTCGGAATAGAACCGGGTGCAAGAAACTTTTTAATCCACTTTTCACGTAAAATATTCCGTATAATGTAGTGAATGGTTCACTTTGTGTTCAAATAATTCCAGAGTTATTTAAAATAGAGGAAAATTAATTGATAATTAATTTATCAGTTTTAGGAATTGCCGAGTGATGAAAAGAGAAATCTAATAAGAATTGATATATTGATGTTTATATAAATTCATATTTTTATGAAATTAACAAAATTATTCAGTTTATTACTTCTTATTTTGTTAATGATATTATAATTATTTAAAATGCAAATATATATAAACATTTGCGGTCTGCCAATAAGAATAATGATTTTATTAAATTGGTTGTTGCAATGATATTTTGAAATAATTCGAAGTGAAAGTTTCAAGGAATTCAAAAAACTGGACTAAATTTTTAAAAAATCAAAATTCTGATTAAACTAAATTAGGAAAACTCAAAATTTTAATCAAATTGAATCAAAAAACTCAAAATTCGAAAGAACTTGTTTCGGATTCCTTCAGATAATTCGAAGAAAACGTGCTCGACCTCAAGTCCTGGATTCCGTCTCAAAAATCGTGCGTTAAACGCCGATCGCAACCGGGACGAAGGAAAGCGTGGTCGATTCTCGAAAAAGAGGTGAAAAGTAAAAACTGTGTCAGTCTCCTGAATTCCATCCGTGTCGATTAGCGTACGCGGCGAAACCTTCGTCGACGGAAGCGATCAAAGTAGGGGAAAAAAAAGAAGCGATCTTTCGAGAACCGGTCGCGCGTTGCAATTCACTTCCTTGAGAAGTGGAACCTCGAATGATCTTCATTAATGCTGTGTACGGAATGATTTCAGGGCAGCTGGTCACGTCAGAGATAATCATGGCCAGCGAAAGTGGCTGCCCAATAGAGTACCACCGAATCGACGTGGACAAATGCGATCCGGTTTTTGACAAGGAGTGCCAAGGTAACAAATACATTCCCTTCCGTCGAGCGGATTATGATCGGCAAACCGGACGCAGCCCTAATAGCCCTCGTGAACAGGTAATTTCTCGCTCTCTCTGATTTAATTTATTGGTTAATAAGATATGGAGGAGGAACATACATGGATGATTCGTGCGTTATTGGGTTTCGACTTTTGAAATTGCAGAATGGTTTTGTGTTAATTTTAGAAAATATATGTACATATATGTACATATAATTAGTTACGGAAGGTTACATACACAGTGTTAAATTTCAAATATTTAGAACAAAAAGGGAAGGATCTCGATCAATTTATTTATTAGAATTAAATCATTTTCTAATATATGTTATATCCTTGAAAATCTGTCTAATTATTATGTGTACATAAACTTGTCGGATAATAAATAGTTTATGTAATTGGAATTCATTCGTTCTCTTTCAACTACAATGATGTCTATATAGATTCATATAAATTGATGGAAAAATATCTTTAAAACTCTAGACGACATGTTTTTAACAACAGAAGACGAGTATAAGTGTTATTCATAATCATGGAGGAAGTAATGACTATTAAAAACTGCGTATGTTGTTTCTTACGCTTTCATCCGGCGTATCTTATAATTGCGCCAACTGGCAAAGCGTAAAATTAATTAAAATTATTTAATGCAAAATTTTGTGAAATATTCCGAATATAAAATTTTCTAAATATAATGCTGTAAAATATGTACATGATCTCTAAATGTAATATTTGTTGAACATAAGATTTCGTTCAGATATTGGGAAATAAGTCGCGAAAAGTAGCTCTGAATACGTGAGGTTGCAGATAAATAAAGTGACGAGCTGGATCGACGGTAGCTTCATTTATTCGAGCAGCGAAGCATGGACGAACACCATGAGATCTTTCAAGAACGGCAGCCTACTGATGGAGCCTACGAGGAATTTTCCTGTGAGGAACACGATGCGTGCTCCACTTTTCAATCATGCTGTTCCACATGTTATGAGAATGCTCAGTCCTGAACGTCTTTATCGTGAGTGTAATATTTTTTTTCATCATTCGCACGTGATTCTCATTATGAAAAATCGTTTTCAGTTCTTGGAGATCCACGAACGAATCAGCATCCTCCCTTATTGGCTCTTGGAATACTGTTTTATCGGTGGCACAATGTGATTGCCGCGCGAATACAACTGGAGAATCCAAATATGTTTGACGAAGATATCTTTCAGAAAGCAAGACGTATTGTTATAGCAACGCTTCAGGTTCGTTACTATGCATTATAAAAATAAAATGTTCAGATTGTAATATTCATTGTGATATAATCTAATAAATTTCTAATGTTTGTTTAGGTTCTCTTGTTTAGTTAGGTTCACTAAAATATGAATTTGTATAAACATAATAATTATTATGCATACGCATGACCTTTTATTATCCGCAACCTGCAAATGTATCTAGTTGAATGAATTGTGAACTGTTGAATTGAAACATTTTTTAATTCTAAGTTATTTATAAAATTTATTTTAATTCAGTTTAGACAATTGAATTTTGATTGACTTGAAATATGTTGACTAAATTTTTGTATTCAAACATACATAATGATCATTCATTTCAAAAGATATATTTCCAATTATATTTTCTACTTATTTATATTTTAATCTTATTTGAAATTTTCTCATAATTATATAGTAGACTGCTATTAAATATAAATAGCTAAAGATAATCAGTATACGACAATACATATTAAATAATGGCATTTAACTTAATTACAATAAAATATAGATGTAATACATCCTTTCGATACAAATTGTCACCCCGTTGTCGTCATTACAAGTAATCTTATATCATTGCCGTGTAATTATATACCGTTACTGTAACCTGATATACATACTATTATAATTTCATACTATTTCACCAGTTCCTTCATGAAATCATATCGTTTAGACATATTTTATATACTATTTATTTACTCCATTATTTGGCACTTTTTAAGAATAGAACAAAATTCGAACACATTGTAAGTCATTTAATAAATAAGTCTGATTTTTTTAAGAATTGAATTTAAAATAATATAGCTTATTCTTTTTTCTTACATTACAGAATATTATCTTGTACGAGTATATTCCGGTACTTTTAAATGAAAATCCGCCATCGTATACAGGATACAAACCAGATTTACATCCTGGAATCAGTCATATATTTCAGAGCGCAGCCTTTCGTTATGGACACACGTTGATACCACCAGGATTGTATCGTCGAGATGAAAATTGCGAGTATAGAAGAACTAATACCGATCAGCCTGCGATCAGACTTTGTTCCACATGGTGGGATTCTAATGTAAGTGATATATTAAACTAGATAATTACTTTAATTATGAATATAATTTAATGGTATATAATAATTTCCAATAATTAGTAAATTTGAATTTCTATTAATTTTCTAAGATATTCTAAAATTCTATTCTAAAATATCATTAATTATAATACTTCAATCTTTAATATTTTAATTCCAAAAAATTTATATTTTTATACATTTCATATTTATTTTAATTACATTTTCCTTCTTTTAGGAAATTTTAACTAACAGCACAATCGAAGAACTTCTCATGGGCATGACGTCGCAAATAGCTGAGAAAGAGGATAACTTGCTTGGAACTGACATTAGAAACAATTTATTTGGGCCTATGGAATTCTCGAGACGAGACTTAGGAGCCTTGAATATTATGCGAGGAAGAGACAACGGTCTCCCAGATTATAATACAGCTAGGATACATTTCAAGCTACCTCGTAAGAAAACTTGGAACGAGATTAATCCGGAATTATTTAACAAGAATCCCTCGTTACTGCGTACGTTAGTCGAAATCCACTCGAATAATTTAAACAACATGGATGTTTACGTTGGTGGAATGCTGGAATCTAGTGCTGGGCCAGGAGAACTCTTTTCAGCTGTGATTAAAGAGCAATTCCTTCGTTTAAGAGATTCTGACAGATTTTGGTTCGAAAATGAAGAGAATGGGTATGTGATAAATTGATAAAAATTGTATTAGAATTATAGTGTCTAAAATAAAACGAAATTAGAAATATTTAGGAACTTTATGAAGTTCATTGGATGTAACATAATTTTGTTCTACACATTATGATTTATTAACAAGAAAAATTAGTAACTATTAGTGAATTGGTTTATGTTAAAACTCAATGTAGAATTGACTTGACAGAAACTAAATGCAGAATTGTGCATTAAATTTTACATTGTACTCTATTTTCTAGAATTTTTACAAAAAGTGAAATAGCAGACATCCGTCGCGTAACTCTATGGGACATAATAGTAAATGCGACAGGAATACCACCAGACGTTGTTCAAAAAAACGTGTTCACTTGGAAAGAAGGAGATCCTTGCCCTCAGCCTTATCAACTCAACTCGACAATGTTAGAACCTTGTGTTCCATTACAACGTTACGATTATTTCGAGGTGATTATTATTTACAAGATTATTATTAAATTTTGAATATCTACTTCTCTTCAAACACTTGTAAGACCACTGTATTCAAAACTTCAACCAGTTTTGACTAATTTCAACACCTCGTCGTATCTTTTCCATCGACATATTATACAATGTTACCCAATACAAAACTATGTTCCTGGAATTTCACGTTTTCCTCGTGCTACCCTATATGTACAAACTCAGAAACCTACTGTGTATCAACTCCATTGCAGGGAAGCGAACTGGTGTACATATACGCGTGTGTTTTTCTGGGTTTCGTGCCGATCCTTTGCGCCGGCGCCGGATACGGTTTGGTCAAGTTACAAAATCGACGAAGAAGACGATTGAAAATCCTCCAAGAAGCGATACAAAAAAGGAATGATGGCAAAATCTGCGTGGACAAGATGATCGTGCGCGAGTGGTTGCACGCGAATCATCGCCGCCTGGTCAAGGTGAAATTCGGACCGGAAGCGGCTCTGCACATCGTCGATCGCAAGGGAGAGAAACTACGCACGTTCGACTTCAACGACGTGAACACGGTTACGATGGAAGAATCGCAGGTGATTGCAGCAGAAATTTTACATTTTACTTTGGAAATTTCGAAGAAGGATCTTGATCGAGAAATCTCTCGATGAAACTGCGCGATTGTGTAATGCAAGCGTATAATATAGAGCATTATAAAGGGAAAAGGTAACACGTGAAAATTTTCAAAGACTGGCTCTCCGGTTGGTTCATCGAATTCAACGGACCGGGCTGATATGAAACTCGCTTCCACGCTTTCGCGCGCTTAAAAATGTTTCTTGCTTCATAGGACGAAATTACGTTGCTAATATTAGAGGAACGTTATATATTTTAATGCTAATTCTAATGTTGTATATTTCTCTAATGCTAATTATAATGTTCTTCTAATATTGCTTAACATTAGAATTTTTCAAAAAAGATTTATAGATTTACAAACGATTTTTGAAGATTCTTCTTTTATGAAAACTTGTGGTTTTATTACTTCATTTTTCTGCAACATGTAAATTGTACTTCCGTTAATAAGATACAAATCAGAATCTACGAAAAGATTTGTTTTATCCGCTACATATTATAACAAATGCTACATCTTGGATACTTCATACATTGTGATCATTTTTGTGCTTTCAAATATCAGCATACATGCATAAATATCTGCAGTCTATTTATTAAAACTAATTTTGTTAAAAATTGTCCAGTACATAATTCTCTAGTTATTTATTAAATAGAAATAGACAGTAGCTAGAACTCTTTTAATGTGTTTATGTACAACAATATTTGTATTAACGTTATACATACAATTAAACATATATTTAGGAAAACGAAAATGGGCACCGTAAGGCGTTGGTTCTGTTACGGATACCACGGGATTACGACCTTGTCCTTGAACTGGATTCGCTGGCCTCGCGTAGAAAGTTCATTGCGAAACTGGAGGCATTTCTGGCATCCCATAAGAAGCACTTCATTCTGTCCCAAGTGAGTAGGGACATTATGCTTGCAAAAGCGGAAACGAAAGAACGACGTCAAAAGAAACTCGAACAGGTACTTTCCTTGCATTTTCAACTCAAGTTTCGATTCCTATCTCGCTTCTTAAGGTATCAATATACGACTTCCTGCTTCGTTAACTATGCAACGCTTGGTCTTTTTCCTTTTTTCCGATAGTTCTTCAGGGAAGCTTATGCTTTAACGTTCGGTTTACGACCTGGTGAAAAGCGCCGACGATCCGAGGATAGCGACAGCGGTGAGGTCGTTACTGTGATGAGGACGTCACTTTCTAAAAGTGAATTCGCCAGCGCGCTTGGAATGCGTGCAGACGCCGTTTTCGTGAAGAAAATGTTTAACATAGTCGATAAAGACAGAGACGGTCGCATTTCGTTTCAGGTAAAGGATAATGAATTAGGAAATTTAAATTCCAACTTTTGTATCTTATCTTATCTGAACTATTATTTTTTGATGATGAATTTCAAGTTCTCCTATTAATCACTTGATGCTATATTATAGTCTGCGATTTTCTTAGAGTCGCTATTACTTTTAATTGAGAATTATTTGCATTTGGTTATTTCAATGTGTTTTAAGTATATTTTATAGTAAATTTTAAGTATAAAAAGATATTTGAAAAATATATAATAAATCTACGATTTTTTAAAATCTTTGTCGCGGAGATCTTGAGTAATTCCTTAAAAATAAGGAAACGATAATATTGTATATATTACAGGTTATAACACTACTTTACTATAATGTTCATCATTCATGTTGCGATATGAATTTTAAACGAGAGTTTCTCTGACTAATCGGTACTTCCAATTGGTAAATTTCTCCTTTTTATTTGAGGCCAAGCGTTAGGTCATTAATGTATATGAATACTACACGAAATTAAAAATTGATTTAAATAATAAGTAATATAAAAATTGAAGGAAAATGAATAAAAAGTTACTTATACTTTATGAATGGAAAAGTTGATTAAAAATTTTTCAAATTTAGTATCAAGTTTCAAAGACTATATTGTGACAAGAAATTATGTGAAAAAAATGATAAAAGAAACTAAATATTCCCTTTAACTAACATCTTAATCTAATACCAAATAATGTTAATAACATTAATGATATTAAACAATCAAATCAAATATATCTTCATTTTAGGAATTTTTGGATACTGTTTTACTATTCTCTCGCGGGAAAACTGAGGATAAATTAAGAATTATCTTCGATATGTGCGACAAAGACAGTAATGGAGTCATTGACAAAGAGGAATTGTCAGAAATGCTCAGATCTTTAGTAGAAATCGCACGTACAACCAGCTTATCCGACGATCATGTCACAGAATTGATAGATGGAATGTTCCAAGTAAATTTTCAACTCTAAAACAGATCGTCGTTAAATTGTCCGTATCGAAAAGTAGAGATTGCATCTTGAAACAAATTTATTTCAGGACGCTGGACTGGAGAGAAAGGATTACCTCACGTATAACGATTTCAAGCTGATGATGAAAGAGTATAAAGGTGATTTCGTGGCGATCGGTCTCGATTGCAAAGGCGCGAAGCAGAATTTCCTCGACACATCAACAAACGTAGCCCGCATGACGAGTTTCCATATTGATCAACTTCCACCAGAGGATTCAAAGACCTGGGCTCAAAAACAGTGGGACGCTGTTTCGACATTTCTTGAGGAGAATCGACAGAATATTTTCTACCTGTTTGTTTTCTATGTCACAACCATCGCTTTATTTGTTGAAAGATTCATTTGTAAGTTTCTTTGTTATGATACCAAAAGTATCAAATTGGTTAAAATAGTTGGAGTCTTTTTTAATTTATACTTTGTTTAATAATTGAGAGACTTTCTGAAGAAATAAGTTGTAGTATATTAATATACTATCAGTTAATATTTATCACAAAATCTCACGGAAGATAAATGATTAACAATCACTCTAAATTTCAGATTATTCCTTTATGGCTGAACATACGGATCTGAGGCACATTATGGGAGTTGGAATCGCCATAACTAGAGGATCTGCAGCAGCCTTGTCTTTTTGTTACAGTCTATTACTTTTAACCATGTCACGCAATCTTCTGACCAAACTCAAAGAATTTTCTATTCAACAATATATCCCTCTCGATTCTCATATTCAGTTTCATAAAATTGCTGCGTGCACCGCGTTATTTTTCTCTGTTTTGCATACAGTAGGACATATGGTAAATTTTTATCACGTCTCTACTCAACCATTAGCTCATCTTCGTTGTCTGACCAGCGAAATTAGTTTTCCAAGCGATGCTCGGTTGACAATATCATTTTGGCTTTTCAGAACAGTAACAGGTAATTATTCAATTTGATAATCATCAAAATATTTTAACTAATATTAAATTATTGTTACAGGTTTAACTGGAATCTTACTGTTCGTTGTAATGACGATTATTTTTGTCTTTGCTCATCCAACTATTCGTCAGAAAGCATACAAATTTTTCTGGTCCACGCATAGTTTATATATAGTATTATATGCATTGTGTTTAATACACGGCTTGGCACGATTGACCGGTTCTCCACGATTTTGGATCTTCTTTGTTGGACCAGCCATTATTTATTCTTTAGACAAGGTTGTTTAGGATGATTATCTTTTTATACTTCTATTTTATTAGCTATCATATTATTTAATTTTCTAATTTTATTATCCAATTTTTTTATATAAACTATTTCTTCTGCGATTAATGTACATTAGAGTATATTTTATCTTTTACAATTAAGAATAATTATTATTACTAATATTTTGATTTTTCAATTCAAATTATTATTATTAATTATTACATTATTGTTTTCAAGGTTGTAAGCCTTCGTACCAAATACATGGCGCTAGATATCATCGAAACGGAACTGTTACCATCAGACGTGATTAAAATCAAATTCTACAGACCACCGAATTTGAAATATTTATCTGGCCAATGGGTCCGTCTTTCTTGTACCGTGTTTAGATCGAACGAGTTCCATTCGTTCACCCTGACTTCTGCGCCGCACGAAAATTTCCTTTCGTGTCACATTAAAGCACAAGGGCCGTGGACTTGGAAATTACGTAATTACTTCGATCCTTGTAATTACAACCCGGAGGACGAGCATCCAAAAATAAGAATAGAAGGACCATTTGGTGGTGGTAATCAAGATTGGTACAAGTTCGAAGTCGCTGTGATGGTTGGAGGCGGTATCGGTGTCACTCCTTATGCTTCCATGTTGAACGACCTTGTGTTTGGAACCTCTACGAATAGATACTCTGGTGTTGCTTGTAAAAAGGTAGTTGTAATTGATTTTTATTATAATTTTATTGTAATTGGTTTTAACCAGGAGATTGCGTATTTATAAGAAATTTTAAACTGTAAAATTAAAAATTATGGAAGTAACTGATCTCTGTTAATACAGAAAAAATATTGTTTAATATTTTACATATTTTTTGTAATTAATATGTTGTGTCTCTGTGTTATTAAATTTAGGTTTATTTCCTGTGGATCTGCCCTTCTCACAAGCATTTCGAATGGTTCATTGACGTATTGAGAGACGTCGAAAGGAAGGATGTAACAGACGTGTTAGAAATTCACATATTTATTACCCAATTCTTTCACAAGTTCGATCTACGGACAACCATGCTGGTAAGTTATAGAACAATTGTAATGCTTGTGCAATTATTCCTTTGTTACATAAATACAAGTTGAGTGATATTTCTCTGTTGCAGTATATTTGTGAAAACCATTTCCAGAGGCTATCCAAAAAAAGTATATTCACGGGTTTAAAGGCGATAAATCACTTTGGCAGGCCGGATATGACTTCGTTTTTAAAGTTTGTTCAGAAAAAACACAGCTACGTAAGTTTCCAAATTATTTTCATTTATTTGTTTATTATTTGTTAGTTCAAAAATTAAAATTAAACATTTTTTAACAATTAAATATTTTTTAAAAAATTTAGATGCTGTAACGAATTAAAATGTATATTAAATGTGTCGTAGGTCAGTAAGATAGGAGTATTTAGTTGTGGACCACGTCCTCTAACGAAGAGCGTGATGTCATCCTGCGACGAAGTGAATAAAGGTCGCCGTCTGCCGTATTTCATTCACCACTTTGAGAACTTTGGCTAGTCTGATCGATATTACTTCGAGAACAAGAAAAACGATGGACTCCATCGTGAATCATATGCAATTTTATCGAGTGTACATATTTATGTGCGTAACGCGCGTCCCTTAATTTATATAACAAGTATTATATTTCTTATTTATGATTACGAAAGAACGAAGGAATATTTTTTTCTTTAATTGACGTTTGAAAAAATCAGTATTATAAATGTCAATTCTGTGTGATGTGACGTTCATAAGCAGAACTGATTAATTCAAACGATTTTTAAGATCATCATCCTTATATTTCCTTATCAAATACTTTTTCAATCGCTTGAGGATCAAATTTATGCTACTAAATATAATAATATTTATAATGACGATGTGATTATAAATATGAGAAGGTTTTAAATTTCATCCTTAATAATTATAAAAAGATAAAAAATTTTTCATGTAAATTAAGTTGTCAATTATTAATTTTTTTACTAATTAATTTGAAGAGAAGTTAATTTGGATTTCAGATTGTGCCCTCAAGCGATTAAAGAACTCAGTTTGTCAGGAAAATTAAGAATGAACATGTTATTATAAATCAATATTTATTCCCTTCCTTTCTCCATAGGAGTTCTGAGCCTAAGTTTACAGTTTTAAGTAAACTAAAACTTCTATTAAAATATATCGAAAAATTTACTAATTTTTGATTGTTAAATAATAATTATAAGGAAATCAAGCATTGACTGGTCTACGTGACGACGATGGAAATGGATAGGACCAGTTGCTCTTCATTGAATCTTCGTTAGATTCATGGTGAAACTCGGAACATTCGTGCGACGTGTATCCTCGATTTATCACACCTTGTGTCTCTTCCTTGGTATCATGTCTGTTTTGCAATTTTGACGATAATTGACTGAAACAACATAAATTCCCAAATCCATTTAATAAATTCTAAAACTCTGTCATATTTAACTCTGCTGTGATTCTCGATATTATTTTATAAATTTCATTCTAATTTTATCTTTTAAATTTGAAAGTAAAAGTCATATTTTCTTTGAATTTAAGAGATTTGTTAATGATAGAAAATCTGTAATTGGATTGAAAAAGACTGAAAAAAAACGCAGCAGAGTTAATATGTAACATAAAAATATACGAATTAGAATAAAACCTTATTATACGATCACCAAGTGAATCCTCAATTTTAGGTCTCCGCCTGATATTCCTTGTATCGAAACTCTCCTCTATGATGACGTGCCTGTCGTACGGTGTATCGTAATCAACTTCCAATATGGTGGAGAATTGATGAGGAAAAATCATATCTATGGCCGTAATTACCACTCCAGCGAACATGCATCCGATACCTAGAAAAATTCACTTCCTGAAGATCCAATTTTTCCTCTTCTGTTCAAATTTTCTATTATAAAGTTAAGGAGTGACTTTGCGTTAATGCAATATTTCATTTTGATTTTCAATCCAATAATGTTGCATTTACATGTGATAGAGTTAAAGATAAAAAACTAACCAGCTAACAAAACAAGCCAATAATTCCATCCCAGATTAAATGCAAGAATGGAACCTTCGATGTGCGCGATGAGAGGTTCACAAGGTAAAAGTGCCCAGTAGATTAAGTTGGTCAGGAGCATACATATCCCGGTGAAGATCATACCGTAGGCGCCATATCGTGGTACGACTATTAATAACAGATTCATCATGATCCAAGAGGCAAAGGACGTCCTAGAAAAAAAGGGAAGCAATTAGTCAACGTATAAATAAAAAAGAGAAAGACACAGTCAGGACAAGAGAATGAATTAAGCGTGACTTAATGCCAAAAGTATTTTCTCGAGGCATACCAGAGCATCAGTGACGCGTAGTAGCCAGCTTGTCGATACTTGCTTCCCCACGAAAAACCTTCTTGATGAAGGCTGAAGTATTCGGCTAGAGAAACTATAGGAAACGGTGCACCCTGGTTCAATGCTTGCTTGAACGCGCTCGTCATTTCTCCGGTACTCCTCCACCAGAATCTTTCGTTATATTCTACGTCATCCATTGGATTGTCGCTGCTTGGTAGCACTATACGTGAAAATTATTAAAAGAATGAAAGAAGATTCATTTACAATATCAAGGTTTTTAAATATCAAACTATTTGTAAATTGTAATAGTAAATTATTGTACGAGTTTCAAAAAGTAATAGAGAAATTACAGAACAGAGAAATTACTCCGTTAAAATAAGTATTGCTATAAATAGTTAATTCTATCAGATGAGAATTGAAACTAATCGTTTGTAATACTGTTTCATAATTGAGAAAGTGACCTCGAGTAGACAATTGAGTCTCGACGTACGATAGGCGGCTGGCAAATTCATTATTAGCAACTTACGCTCATATGTGATGTTTATGTGCATCAAGCCAATGTATCCTCCTATTTCAGCAGCAGTCTTCTGTTTGGAGAATGCACTGTACGTGCTGATGATGGTTGCGGAACTGGTGTGCCAGGATGATCCATACTGTGCGACTGCAATCGTGCAAAAAGAGTCAGATATATAGTTCGACAAGAGAAAAGTCGGTTAATTGCGAGCAACATGAACTAAACCTTGGATTGACGCTCCGACGAAAAGGCTCAAGGTCACCGTAAGGAACGTGCTAACACGCTGTGCAATCAGGAAACATTCATAATTATATCAATTAAACTAAACAATTAAACAATTACATAATTAAATCATTAATCAAAGAATGAAACTTTAACTCTTTTTGTGGGTATAAAAGAATTTATATTAATTTGAAATCAGCAAATATTATACTAATTGATTATACTAATATAAACATTGTTACTCTGATATACAAAGTAAAAGTTGGTAATCATAATGAATAATCTTCTTGATCTATCATTTTATGATTTCAAGTCACATGGCATTATAGAGGGTTAAAGAATAGAAGAAAGAGGTAGAAAAATGGTAGAAAAAAAAAGAAAGTACTGACCTCCTTTCTTATTCCAGGAAATATGACGAGGAACGCGGTGAAGATGGTGCCGAAGATGACAAATACGATCACCAGAGGAACATCACCCGTCACAGGTGTACGATTACTGTAACTATATAAAGTTGGCCCTCCGTCAATGCGGAAAGCGTCGAACCATCCCTTCATCCTTTTAGTCGAATCTTCGAGTATTTTTCGACCCTGAGGGAACCGGCCAGTTCCGGTTTTCTTTGCAGACCACTTGGCATCAGCGGCTCTCCCTGAATATCCATCAAATATACACGCGTAACAGAAAACAAATCAATTCCTTAGCTCGTTTTCAAATCAAACTTCTCTATCCTTAGGAAATTTTTTGGTTTACTTTTGGAAAACTCTTTACAAATATAAAAGAATCATAGATGATTTCTCTTTGCAGTTTCTTCTAAATCACTGAATTGCAAATTCTATGTATTTTTAAATTTCAATGAATAAGTGACTAAAAGAATTTATCACAATAAGTACTCGACTTTAAATATTTTGTATTTCGGATATTTTCGCATTTCGGCAACTTCTAAGCAGTCTAATGATCATAATAGGGTTAAATTATATCTGAGCAATTAAGATAGCATAAAGTAGTATACTATCTATAGTATAAAGTCAAAGTTTCTAAGAAATGTTGTGTACCTTAAGTCGCCACGCTCTGGCTACCAGCGTCCAAGGACGATTATTGTGAAAGAACGGTGCAGGATGCGAGCACCTGTGCGGTGAACATGGATGGTTCGAAGGCAGCTTGAACACTAAGAACCACAGTAGGTTAACGGGTCTTCGAAAGAGATCTCCAGCCATGGAGTAGAGGGGAGTGTGAGTCTTGATTACGTTTAAGAGGGGAGTATTGAAAGAGAAAGAACGGAGGAGAACAGGTGGGGCTGACTCTCGATGGAGACGGTTACTGGTCGAAGCAGAGGAGATGAAGAGAGACTAAAAGGTGTTGATCAGCTGGGCCAGGAAAATGCGGCTCGAGCGGAGAGATGTACGTCTGGTGCGTTTTATTTCGGCGGATCTGCGATCGATGATCCCGGATGACGACACGAGACGTGATACGTGAGCGTGGATCGTGCGGCATGTCCGATGGCACGCGAGAGACTTCGACGGTTGTACAGACGGTGACGTTTACCACTTGGTTCCCCAAGAATATTTTTCGTGCTTTCGTCACACGTAGACTTGAAATAAGTTCTGGTTAATAGGAGAAGGATTTAAGTAATTTAGTTGAAGATGAGATGGATTAATTCATTGAGGATCAAATTTTATGATCTGAAGAAAAGGAAATATTTAAGCTTTAATTTAAAATTGTAGAAGCGGATCCACGTTTGCTAATAATATAGAAGATTTAGTTTTTATAGAGAGGATTATCAACAAAACAGATTATGGAATTATTTATCAACATTTTATTTGTAAGAATTTAAATTTGAAAAAAGTGCTGTGAATATTGTTGAAAGTATAAATTTGACATCTGAAGAAAAAGATACGACCTACTCTGCTTGGACTATTTTTAGCGAATTTTTTTAGATAAATTAGAAAAATTACAATTATTCATTTTTTCAAATTTTTGCAATATAATTTATCCGCTTATCATTTTTCTCAATTCACATACTAATTATTAAAAAATTGCTAGACTGATAACATTACGTTTAAAAATTTATATATAGCCGAGTTATTTATATATAAATAAGTTAAAACCACATTCAAATTATAAAATAAATAACGCAACCGGTAGTTGAGTTTCAGTGTTACTGAACTGAAACTGCGATGATCAAGAAAAAAAAAACAACGTGAACTTTTAATTTTATCGTGCACGCAGTTCAATTAATCTAAGAGGAAGGAGAAACTTTAATTATTTTGTGTTTATAAAAGAATGAAGATAAACAATGTTATACATATATAAATGTAGTGGAGTTCAGAAGAAATTAAATTGGAATATTCAGCAGTGTTCAACTATTAAAGGAAACATTTCAAATCTAGTTATTATCTACAGAAGGTCAGTAACATCCAATCCAATCAAACTTGTTTAAATCCACTATTCTTGATCTTGAATTTATTATTATTAAAATTGTAATAAATTGCACCAGTTAAAGCAATAATAAAAGGGAACATTTAACAAAATTTATAAATTAAAATGGCTGTAATATATAGTATATTTATAGAAAAGTCTTGTTGTTGAAAAAATAAAATAAAAGAAAATTACTTGAAAATATTAATATTTTAATTCTAGAATTACCAAGGCTTCCAAATATTCTACAATTCAGATTTACTGCAATATTAAACGTATACAACTTTTATTATTTAGATAAGTATATTATTAATTAATTTATTAGTTAATAGTATACGATACTTTTTCATTTATGTTCTTTTTATCCAGGTAAATTGTTGATGTTGCAGATCTTAAAAAATCAATGGCACATTTTCATAATTTTACTTATCATACAAGAAGATAGTAGCACAAATAATGTTAAATTCCAAGGTAAAAACAATATTTCCAATTAACTATTTACTAATTTATTATCATTATATTTATATTTATGCTATATCTATTTATTTATCATAAAGTTAATTAGTATATATAATTTCTAGAGGACTATCATAACTAAAATTTTATTTTATATATGAATTATGAATTTGATTTGAATTTTATTGTTTCATAAAAACGATAAAATTCAGTTTTATTTATATAAATAATAACTTTTTTACTTTTCATCATATTTCATAAAAAAATAGAATTGAAAATAAAAAAGTTCTCGTCAGTACGCATCTATCCAAAAATATTACAAATTACAAAGTAAAAGTAAAAATTCAAAGATCACAGCAAGACTGAACAAAATTTCACTCCAATCTCTCCTCGACCACCAATTCTTTTCTCAAACATTAAAATCACAAATATTTATAACAATGAAAAAAAGAAAAGAAAAACAAAATTCAGCACACAAGCCGATCACTATCATCGCTCTAGTAATGATACTTCCAATCGACTCGTAGAAACTCGTCAGCGTCGACAAGCTCTCGGCACCGAACTCTCACCTGACTCACATCCTCCGCTCCACAATAAAAGCAATCCACGGAATGCTGGTCAACGGAGTTACTGGAACGTAAAATCCCGGATACGGGCTACCGTTTTTCATTCATACGGTCAGGTGTCCACTTGCCACTGGTAGCGAGCACACGGTGCTCGGACATCGCGCGCGACGTTCGAAGCCAAAGAGAAGGATCGTCGGTGTGTTCTGTGCCAAGAAGATGGACCATTGGTAGTGCCGGCGTATCCGTGTCCGGTACCGGAAGCGTGCACCTCGATCGAATCGTCACGACGCGTACGCGATAGCGAGGTATGCGTCCAGGCTGGTCCATAGTGCCGGCAATAACTCGCCAGCTATTTCAGGAAGTCTAATTCGAGCCGGGTGACGGTAAGCGTTTAACGACAGCGCTGCTAGCATCATCCACCGTCGTTACTGCCACCACCTATGGCACATCCACCACCACTACCACTGCCGAAGACGACGATAACCACCAGAACGAAGAGTCTGGTGGTAGAGAGGCTGGTGCTCGCGCAGTCTCCCGTGCACGTAGTTCCCCAATACACCACCGACACTGCTCCTCTGATCCTTCAAGGTAAACTATGTATCTCGTTTTCTTTCTTTTTTAGTATATCATATTGGTTAAGCAATAAGCTAGACTGGATTTATGGGATTACTGTTATAGTTGTCTCTGAGTTTTTTAGTGGATTGAAAATATGGTGTTAATGGGTATTATGGGTAAAGTATCATTTATTTTGGAAATTAACGAAGATAGAAGGAATATAGTTTTTGTGAAAGTAGTGAACGTTTTATGAAACAGTAAATTTTAGAAAAAGAATTATCAGATACTGTAAAATATTAGATGGAAAATAACAAAGTTTGCAAGTGGTTATAACTTTCGGTGAACTACAGTTACAATTAATCGATTATTAAGTTATTGAATGTTCTCTATAATATAGACAAATTATTCAAAAAACAACCACGTGTTGAAAGAAATATATCACCATTAGTGGCATTAAGAAATTTTAGAGAAACAATTAACACTGTAACGAAAGTTGGCTAATGTAATCATGATTACATTAGTATAGTTTGAAACAGATCCGAAAATGTACATAGAAGTTATAAAATACTTATTGTAAGTATATTTCACAGAGATAATAAGAGTCTAAATTTAGACAGTCAAGTACCAATTATATTAATAAACTTCCATATTCGGTGAGATCATTTTTAATATATATTGTATATATGAAGTATATAATAAATATTCATTATTCATTCTTAACTTCTTAACTAAATATACATTTTCAGGAAACTGGTTCTAAATTTAACCAATATAATCATGACAGTCATATCACACAACAGTATTAATAAAATTCCAAAATACATACAATATATATTTATAAGCATTTCCTGCAATAAACATTCAAATTCAAACACTTTCGCGAGCCAGATTCTTATAAGTGTTTTCTGTCTTCGTAAACTCTGTTGACATTAATTCACGTATAGTTCATTATCTTCATACGTTTTTCGACATCTTTCTCAATTTTTTGAAATTATTAAGCTTTCTTCTTTCTGTTCACTTATTGAAGAATGAAACATCAGGGATAAATAATATTTAATTCTGTAACAAGTGCATTATAAAATCAAACAATCAGAGAAAGAAGAGAGATGATTTGAATGAAGGGAATTGGTAATTGAAAAATAAGTAGTTTTGACGTCGAAGAAGAGAAACTGCCAAAATGAACTCGTCATCGCATTGATAGCTACGATTAAATTGTGCTACGACGATCGAAGATCGTTGGACCTATGCCTCTTAAGCTAACTCGATTCATATACATCGCCAAAATCGGTCAGCTTTCGAGCAACAAACTGCTCAGTTGGCAGACGTCCACGAGGAACGTGTGGACTACGATCGCTTCGAATTTGATCGCCTCGTATCTCACGCGTTTCGGGACGGAAGGTCGTTAGATACACAGATGCGTATTTTGGTACAATACGGTAGAACGTTTCAGTAAAAGCCTGATTGATTATAACAACGCCGCTGTAATATAATAATTTTGCGAAATTATTCTAAACTTTGATTAGATCTACTTATTTTTTGAGATTTTCTCTCGCAAATTCAATTGGTAATTGTCTGATTGCCAATGAAATTATTATAGATTGAAGAAGCGATATAATGATGTAAGACGTGAAATATATGATGGCTAAAGTTTTATAATTTTAATAATTAATTCGCGATCAACTGAAATGTAATTCTTTCGTTGCAATATGTTTGTAAAAAACTTCGAGTAGAAATTTCTTCCTAAATAAATGTTATAATGATTACACTGTACTTTGGATATTTTACGCACTTCTGCAATTTTCAGTTTTCTACAATATTTGTTTTTAATTTATATTCTGAAATTTATAATTTCATCAATAAATAATGATAGAAATTGATTACAAAAAATTGCGATTGCATCAACTGATAATTCCACTTAACTTATTATAGTATAACATAATAATTTGTCATTAGATTTTTATGTGTTTATGGGAAATTCAAAAGTGTAGAAACGTACAAAACGTACGCGTAAATTATCACATTAAAATTCACAAATAAAACAAATGAATCTGGATAAAAATCCACACTTCGTTTGTAATAATGTTACTTCGATTTATTCTACTTAAAAACAAATGCTTGGAATTTCATATAATATTAAAAAAACAAAATTCGAAAACTACAAATTAATTGAAAAAAAATTATGTCATTCAGTGTAACTAAAAAAAAAATAAAATAATAATAATACAATACAATTCTGCACAATTATGAATAATTGTGAACAATCGCGTAGAACAGAAAATAAAAAGCTTCGAATTTTATTTTAAGATCTTCTTTCCTCTATCGTACATCTTCCAAATTAACAAATGAAAGAGATGAATAATAAATCAAAGCGAGGAAATATTGTAAAAAAAGCCAAGGGGGGAGGGGAGGGGGGGAACGAGACTACGTCTACCACGGTGAAACTCTTCTCGGAACTATTTATAAAGCACACGGCCTCGTGGTAGAACGCGGTTGCCTATCATGGTCGTCCCGCGTGCAAAGCAAACTGACCGGAACTTTCGCCCGCTTTCTCACCCTCGATCATCACCAGCCTTTTACAAACTTGATCTCTGCAAATGACGTGCTTTTCTGTCGATTATCGAGAATTCTTGCCGAGTAACATCTTTACATCGAGAGTCATTGGCACGACCTTTTTTTCACAGCTTCCACTGTCAGAAACGTACTTATGAATATATGTATGGACACGTTGGAATGTCAGAAGCTAGACGAACGAGAAATTTTACGTAGAGTTTTCTATAGGGTCTTTATAACTGAACCATTAACAATGTAAAATCGTAGATATTTTAAATTTGATGAAGAAAGATCGTGTAGCAATCCACTTGGACTTATTATACATAAACCCTCCACTTTGACAGTCGTGAGTCCGTTTTTTCTTTCCAAAGATGTTCTTGCATCATGTAACAGGTGTAAAAAGTAAGGATAATTCATTTTCGAATATTATCAAAATTCAAATGTCTTTGGAAAAGTTAAAAAATATTTTTCGTGATTAAATCCACTATTCTCTCTTTATAACTTCTTGTACGATTTTTTTTTTCACTATTTTATTGAACTTTGAAGATTAAAGTTAAACGACAAAACTTTAAGATTTTTTTGGATTTTCGATCGTCGTTCGATCGTAATATTGAAAGTTCAATAAAATGATGAAAAAATTAAATAATCGTGCAATAAGTTTTAAGAGGTTGTTGTAAAGGAGAGACGTCAATTTTTAAAACTGTGGTGAAACAAATTTTCTTCTTAAATGTCTAAAGTCAAAAAGATTTATTAGAATAATAGAAATTTTATAGAAACACGTTAAAAATCTTCCACAACCAATCTTCCATAAGAGAAGAAATAGTTTATCGTGGTATTATAGATATTAGTATTATTATAGATTTTTTTGCACTGTTAAACTTCTCAAAAAATGTGGAAACACCCTCAATGTAATTATAACAATTCATTGTACGATTATCTGTGGAATTTCACAAGGTCTACAGATAGAAATTTGTCATATGAAGAAATAATAGGTACAGAAAGCATAGAAAGCTCGTTCGTTTCTTAAAATACACCTTATGATCACGTTTCTCAGCGCCTTTGTCACTATTCTAAGGCATTAACACGAAAATCGTTCGTAAGTGAGTGAAATGACGTTTAACAGAAATAGCACGCGTATTTTGCGTTAAATTTCGCAGTTAAAGAACTGAATGAGAAAACGCTCCTTGGATTGCGCAACTGCACGTGGAAACATTTATTATAGTCTACAAAGCAATAACTCGGATGTTTGTTTAACTCAAGTTCTTTTCTAAAAGATTCGCGGTCGACGTTGATATGAGCTTGAGTGAAAACACACTTTTTTTATTTCTATCGATTCTTTGTTCTTGAAAATTCTTCTTTTGCGTGTGCGTAAAATTCATCGTTGCTTTCATTAATTAGCATCAATCGTTTCTATTTCTATTTATTTATATTAAGTTCTTTGTTTAATGTTCTCTGTCTCTACAATGTGTTCTGCTAATTCACAAACAGAAATATCTGAATTTCCTTGCGATATTTTTCACAATAAGTAATAACGTCTAATTAATTAAAAATATTAGTAGTATCATTTTCATCGTCTAATTGTAATAAGTACTCCACTCTCAACATTTTATATGTTGTGTGCATTTTCTGCATTTTCACATTCTTAAATTTCTAATTCAGTTTCTTGTGTGTACTTACATTCTGGCTCAAAAATTTTTGGACAGTTATTACATTTATTTTGAAAAAAAAATTATAGACTACGTTTTAACAGTTCATTAAATTTGATAAAAAAAAAAAAGTGTGCGTTACATTAATGTATACAATTTCTAATAAATAATAAAATCAATAGTAATCACTGATCTAACGAAGAATCGTATTTATCAACAGTGGTAAGAAAGTTCTCAGAGAATAGTGTTAAGGTTGAGGAATAATCGGCGAATCACGGTTCCAAGTAATCGTGGTATATTGTATCGGGAACGTAGCTTGCATAGAGAATCAGGCGCAGGGCACTTCCTAATTTCCGTATGCGCGAAAACGGGTCAAAGTTATTTTCGCGCGAGGGCTGCCGTGTCCGAAACAGCCGCCAACGTTTGCCCGCCATCGAGAAATGCACCAGGCTAGACCTAGAGTCGTTCATTTCACGTTCTGGACCTGGACGGTGATCCGTGCGCGCTCTCGGCTTTTCGCGGAAATGCTTGCATTAGAGAATCCTGAAAACGCGTGCTCACTCTCTGTTACTCGCGTCAACTTAAATACCGCGCGTCCGATGAAAGTGGTTCAATGTCGCGATGAAATAAGAACCTAGGGACCGAGAAGTGACAAATTCTTCACTATTTTGCTGTCTTTTTTTCGTTGTTGTCGTAAAAAAGGTTGAAGAAGAACGAGGTTGAAGACTTAAATGTTTTAATTATTATAGCAACAAGTGAGAAAGAAGGTGAAGATATTCGATTTTGAGAAAAATTTGTATTTGGGCTTGAAATGATTGAAAAACGACGATTTTGAAAAATTTCTATAAAACGACGCATCAGACGATTAGAGCGTGGATTTTTATCCATTTGTTCGAAATTTGAAAATACCAGAATACGCGCGTAACATGTGAAATGTTTTAAAATTTTAAAAAAGTATACTTTTAATAAGCAAAATAATTTTCCGTTCTAGTTTTACTTTTCTAATTCTAATTGTGAATTTTTGTAAATATCTGTGATCTAATGAAGATTAATTAGGTATTAGGAGAACAGAAAGCTGGAACGCGAAGAAGTTGGAGAAGGTACGAAGTAAAATTGGGAAAGTTTATTTGAGTAGAAATAGATCATTTCACAATGTTGTGAAATTGGGACAAGAGTGGTAAAAATTTCTATAATAATCGTGATTTTGAAAAGTACGTTTATATTGTTAAAATTCTCTCAATGTAAAAAAAAGAAATTAACAGTAAAGAGTTGTTTAAACAAAAACAGATTAATATTGCGATTAGATGGGGAAAGATACAAATTTCTGTTTCTAACAGTGGAAAAGTTGGAGCGGACCGAGATAGTGGTGAAATTAGGCAAAAAATAGATTAAGGTCGTAATAATAGCGTGATTGATGAACAAAAAATTTCTTTTATTAACGAAAAAAAATTAGAAAGTAACGCAATAACAAAATAGAAAATTTATTAATCCAAATAAAAATTAAGATTCTAACGCGTTGAATAAAAATTTTAAAATAAGAAGTGAGAAATTCTTCTTTTGAAAAAATGCGAGACAGTTCAAATGAAGCTGATGACAAATCTAAAAAAAATAAATTATCAGCGTTATTAATTATCATCAAATATTATTGAGAAACAAATAGAAATGAGTCAAGAAAAATGAAATCATTGATTATCATTAATTGTCTACGGAGAGTTTGGAAAAATATTTGAAAAATCCAAAATAGAATATCAATTATGATTAAACGAAACAAAAATTTGCAGTCTATTAATAATAATAGAGTAAACAAGATAAAAATAGCAGGAAACAACGTAAATATTTTTGTAACAAATCTAAAATAGAAAAAGAAAAGAAAAGAAAAAAGATGAAGTCTTTCTGCTCATTCTCTCGTTTCGTTTGTTGTTTCATTGATTTATTTTTACTGGCGTTTGTAATATCTTATGAATATCGATAGCTTGCTGATTGACGATTTGCTTTGGGTTTTCAGGCGGCCAGTCGAAGATCCAGAGGATCAAAATGTCGGAGGCGGAAGGTGAGGTCTTCTTTACGAGCTGGCGTCACGATCTTCTTTGAATATCTTTGGCCTACGATTATTACGAGTATCGTATGAATATAGATAATGAACGAGCGAGATTGGTCCACACAGGGAAAAATGTACGATTGATCGTGGTTGTTGAACAAATACAAAACGGCGTACGATTGTCATTTTTTTTCTTGCAAAGCGTAACATCATTAACGAAAAACACTGTTTCTTCTTTTTTTCTCTCTCTTTCTCTTTCTGTCTCTTTTCTTTGAAGTCTGACACACTTTCTTTTCCAATTGATTGCATTGAACAAATTGAACGAAGGATGTTCTATGCACGTGACTACTAAAAAAAAAAAAGAAAAAAGAAATGAGAGAAACGAAATAAAATAAAATGCGTACATCTTTCTGCGATGTAACCATTGCTGTGTTTTCTGCTGCATTAACCTTTTGGCAGAGAAAAAAATTGGAACGTTAAATATTTAATAATATCATAGTAATTGCAATATACTATAATAAATTTCTTTTGGTTTCTTAATTCTTACTGCGTAAATGCATTTAGAATTTGAATTAGACATGTTGTTGTAACGTTTAAGAGTCACATTTACACATTACACGTAATAAGAAAGAAGATTTTCTAATCCTTTATCGTCTTGTCATACTGCCAAAGGATTAAATTGCGTGTGGCATAAAAAAAAAGAGAAATATTCATCAGCATTTCTTACAATCTTGTCGATCAATATAATCGATCGTACTTGAAGCGTACGAATTATTATTAATTATTATTGACATCTATCACTAGAGTGCTTACGTTTTCTCAAACATCAGCTGGGTTTAGTCTCATTGCTAGAGCTATTAAACTTATATCGAAATGAGTTTTATAGTTAAAATAATAATAATAATACTTATTACACAGTTAACAATAAGCTTTTGACAAAGAAAGAATTACATATTAATATTAATTACTTATAATTACTTATAATAATATTAATATATAAACATAATATATAATATTTAAATATTCAAGAAGAATAACATTTTTTTCATTTAACATTTCATTTTTCCATATAAAATCATCTTCATTCTGATTGTATTATAAAAACTGTAATACCATATATACGTAAAATATATATAAAAAGAGGATAAATGTATATTACAAAGCAGTATATACATATATGCATAATATCACATATCCTTCATTACGATATTCTAGTAATCTATCATTACATATTTCGTACTACAATACTCTACTAATCTGTTATTACAAATTAAACAACTGGTAGCTGAAGCGTTAATTAAAAGCCGCTTAATTCTCTCCACTCTCTCAAGTTCCACTTAAACATCATAAAATTCTTTTGCAGATGTTCAAACCGTCGTGGAGAAGCATGATTTCCAGAGTATCGTCGAGGCTGGAAGCGGAAGATCGAGCATCGTGGAATATTTAGACACCTACGATATCCCAAAGAAAATCGTGAGAGAATATTCGGAAGAGACGAAGGAGGAATCGTTCAGAGAGGAAAAGGAAAAGGAGACGTATGCGGAGGACGAGAGGAAATCGATCCAAACAGAGAAGAAAGAGGCCGTACAAATAGGTTCGTGACGCACGGTAATTCGAGGATAGATGGATCACCTGTTTCGAGTCGAACAAATCTAGTTAAGCACAGTTTCGTGGTGTTAATTGCGCGTGAACTGATACGCAAAACAATTTTGAGGATCGTTGAATCCGTCTTGGATTCGGCCTGTTATTTTTGGGCTGAATCATCGGGTAACTTCGATTTAACAAACTTATATAACTGTTGTTTTCTATTGATCGTTGTAACAGAGGGAGTACTACGTTGCAACTTGGATAAATTTGGACGAATCGACTCGAAAAATTCACGATTGTGTTTAACCACTTAACACGTTTAGAGATGAATTAATTTATTTTAATTGGATTATTTCATTTATTTATTCTCGTGTAATACAAAGTTATATTAGACTTGGAAATTTTTAGTATTATTTTTGATTGAATTTTCGTTGTAATCATTTTTAATATTTTTGATATTATATCTTCGCATTTTCGGTGTCAGTTATTGAAAAGAAGTTTAACCATTAATGTTAAGCGGTTAAATATTATTGGATGCAATACTGTTCATAAGAATCAGGATATTTTGGTGGATTTTCAAGTTGTTTCTTAGCTAATCTGACTGTAACTTTATTAAAAGATTTTCATAAATTATGGAAATGAGAAATTAACAATTTAATAGAAATTATTAACAAAGTACCTGTTTTTTCATTTCCTTTATCTGCTAGAAGTAGCAAATCATAAATTAAATCTTTCCTACCATAAATCTTATTAAATCTTAAAAACAGACAACTATCCGGATACTTTTGAACAATATTACGTACACTTATGAAAGGATAACCATCATTTTATATTAATCACTATACTATGGACAGTATTATAATACGTAGAATCTGCAAAAACTTCTTAAACCAACTCAATGAATTTACAAACTCAATTAAACCAAGATCAGAGGTACTCTCACGAAAATCAAGATGTAACTCCACCTTCTCAGTTACCAGTTGAGAAGAATCCTATAACTAACGTTATTCATGAAATTGTAGTAACGAAGAGGTTGATCCATCTGGCTCCTTACCAAAGAAGCTAACCACGAGTAAGAGCTAACCACTCACGAGAAAAAGACCTATCCTCTTTACACGAGTCAACTCGACAACATTTACTGTGCGTAAAGAAAACGTTTCAAACGAGAAAAGGAAACGTGGAGAAGAATTGAAACGACGGAGTATCAAAACTAGTTCGAATTTCGAATTAGCTATTCGTGCGTCTCGCGGCTCTCTCTCTCTCTCTCTCCTCCCGGTGGGCAGAGGTCCGCGAGGCGTTGAACGAGCGACCGAAAATAAATCCCCGCGGAGAATCCCGTAGCTTTTAAATAAAGCGAGCGCGCGACTGCCGGTCAAGCTGAGCGGTTGCTCTCCTCGCGAAAACGCGTTTCACGCGTTCCTCTTCCGTCTCGAGCCAACGCACACCGACTTATTCTACTTCATACGACTCTCGACTCTCGCCAATTTCGCTAGAAAAAAAAAGAAACACGCAGCGTAGTCTAGTTAGAAGAATAATGAAAAGCGACGCAAGCATAAAACATGCGGCACAGAAAGAGAGAAAGATGAATGTAGATCTTCCTTGTGTATCGTGCTGAATAAGTAAATAATTGGAGCGAGGAAAATAGATCTGCGCTCGTGTATCGTTAAAAGAAATGATAGAAAGACGAGGAAAATGGATGTTTTTTCGTATACCTCGCTACCTCGTGTACTTCGGTACACGAAGAACCAATGATAAGAAATTCGCATCGAAAACGAAAATGAATCGAAAAACGAGAAAGATAAATTTCTATTTGTGAAATGAAAATATCAAAATCCATACGTCGTGAAAAGAGAAAAGTAAAAGGGGATAAATTTTCCCTCGTGTTTTCCGGTCGTGCTCTCTCACGAATCTTCAGAAAAATTAAAAGTATGAAATAGATCTTCCTTCGCGAACTCCGTATCGTCCTTCCTTTTGTTAAGTAGAAGTAAAACTCGAGAAAGAAACATAAAAAGAAAAAATTCATTCTTTGTACCATCGTACAAAAATAAAAAATCAAATTAGACTCGAAAAAGATTTCTTTCTTCATCTACTATCCAAAAAAAAAGAACATACACACACATTAAAAAGAAATGGAACAAAAAGACGAGAAAACTACCAGATCCTTCGCGTAACTTCGCATCCTCGTATGTCGTCTCTGCGCTGTGTGTGTCCTCAGGTCGTGTCCCGGTTCAACCCCCGTCTCGTGTCGTTTCTTTTTCAGCGAGTTCGAGCACCGTGGACAACGACAACGAGAAAATCAAGCACGAAGAACCGTCGACGAAAAACCAAGCAACCACAACAGGTACCGATGGACGGAACGAGAACGCGCCAGTCGGTGAGTGGAATTCATTGCCGCAGCTGGTCGACCGTCTACGCGCGGCTCTCGAACGTTCGCTAGGGGAAGGTCGTCACGAGGACGAGCCGCCGACACTCCCGGAGGACTCTGGCGTCGACTCCGAGGAGGACTTCCGCATTCGTACTTCGATGGAAGAAGCCCTTGGCAGCTGCAAAGAGCCAGAGTTGAAAAAGGACTTGAAGTTCTTTGAAGACTTGCTGTTGTCTGACATACAGACTGCTCTGTCGCGTCTCCGAGAGACGTTGGAGAAGATCGACGTGAACGCATTGGCGAGACACGGTGCAGCTTCCGATCCTACGAGTAAATTGCAGCTATTAAGACTGGTGTCCAGTTTATTGTCCAGGCTACAGATGCCTGAAGAGGCCAAGGTTCCAGTGCTACCGTCGATGTCCCTTAGCAGAAGACGAAGATTAACCAGGCACACCATTGGCGTTTCCGCGGAGGAATTGGCGAAAGCAAGAAAGTGGTTGGAAGAAGAGAGGAACAGCTTACCTTTGAAGCAGGTTTCGACTGTCGCGAAGGAGCAGGCTGTGTCTACAATTAGTGTAGCTGAGAGGAAGCCCGAGGAAATCCGCGACAAGTGCACGAAAGACGCGATAAATCAGAGACAGTTGTTGGAGGATAAGAACAAGGAGATTCGGGAGAATAATAATTGTGCATTTCGTGGGATTCAACAGGTGGATGCAGGCGATACTAAGGCTGTCGGAGAGTTGAATATGTACCAGGCTCAGTACATAGCTAACAGTTACCAAGAGAGAGAAAATAACGAAAGTATCGTTGAAGACAGCGAGGAGAGGAGTCGTGTGAGCAAATTGGCGGCTATTCTTCGACAGCGAGCTGAGTTGGCTTCTGGTGAGAAATACGGGCACAATAATAAATTCATCGCAAAGAAATCGAAGATAAAGCGAGCGAATACCATCGATATTCCCAGTTATCTGAAGCTCCAAGCTGAGACCCTTGGACGCGAAGGTGCAGGCTGTGTGTCTCTGAAGAAACCGATCAGCGTTGGAGACAAGTCGTTTAACTGTGCCAGCGTCACAGTGCCCACGTTTCAACCTAAAACGGAAAATGATCGAAAATTCTTGGCATTGATCAACAAAAATAACGAAACACCGTCGGTCGCGTCGGTGGTACCTTTCAAGACTTTCGGACGCACCATGGACATATCCTCCTTAACCAACGAAAATTGGAACAGTAAATTTTCCAATATCAAAACAACATTCGACAAACCGACGATGAGCGAAGAAAAGGATAATAGGCCTTCTTTAAAGTCTCGGGCCAATAAAATGTTTCCTGGGCCAACTCAGACCCAAGGCTACTCCCATTCTACTCCAAACTATTCTAACTATTCCGTGCCAAATTCCCAAACGAAGATGGAGTCCACAACAGGTTTCAGACACGCTCCTTCGTCTCCTTTCCGTAAAATAGAGAAGTCTTCTCCAGGATCGCCATCCAAGGTTCCACCGTCTTATCACTGGCCGAAGAATGCCCCAGTGCCAACAAACACGTTGAAAGAGAAGGCTAGAATGATGTTTGACAAGGAAACAACGCAACAATCCGCGAAATTTTCCAGAGCCAACTACGAGAAGCCTGGCTTTCCCCGGCCGCCGTGGATAGAACACGAAAGAAGCGAGAACAGAACCAACAACACGATCACAGAGAACGGTAAAATAGACTATAAATCATTTTGTAAGCAGTTCGCTCCTTTTGTTGGGAAAGCTTCTTCCATAGAGTCGAGGAAACTGGACGAGCAACGTCAACGAGAGCTGGTCCAACGAGACAGAGTTGCTGGAGTGGTGGATGGTAAGATCTCCTTCAAAGTGGGTCCAGACAAACGTGTTGTTCAGACTCAACAGTATCCTCCTGTGGAGCGCCAAGAGTCGAAAGAGTTTGAAACGATAAAAGGACGAGAATATGGTGAGAATAATTTCGCTGACACCACGTTGAGAGGTAGCTCTTCCGTGGCTGTGCAAACTGGAATTAACGAGGAGCATCAGGACGAGGGGAGATCTTTCAGAGTAGGACCTAGAAACGCTAAGGGTTCGAATTTGGTTTGTAGCAACGCTGCTGTGCAAACTTCCAATGAATTGGACAGACCAACGATATCGGTAAATGACCTGGAAAGTGAAAAACAGTGGAAACCTTTGTATCATGAACAATCAGACTCTGATCAAACAACATCCGAGGATCGCCAAAGGTTCGTTCTGGATCATAATCAAAATTATCACACTCTGTCCACTCATTCTGAGTTCAATAATCCTGTAGTAGTTACCGACTATCCTGTGGTAGATCAGACCGCGAACGGTGAACAAAATTTCAGAGAGACTGTGCCTTTTCAGAAAACGCAAACTTATCAGGAACAATTGTCTGAAAAAGCTCCTGTGAAGAGCTACGAGCCTGAAACTAACCAAAAATACTCTTCTTCTCCTTTCGTTTCCCCTGTTTTGTCCAATTGTAATCAGTGTGACGAGAATACGCAGGAACAAAGAGAAGATCTTCAGAAGACACCAGATTGGTCCATAGAAAGCTCAACTTTTCCAGACGATCAGAATATTCAAAATCAGGATATCAGTCCAGAGATTGGAGTGGTTACGAGATACACGTGTGCCATAGCGACAGTCGCATCGTCGATAGACAGTCCCGAGCCTCGATCAGAGGAGGTGGCAATGGATTCAAGGACATCATCGTCTCCTTCGCCCTCACAGTTTTCTTGGTCCAGGTCTAGACCACCTACCAACGAGACCATTGCTTCGGAGGATGAAATTCGTCGGCATAATTTGTTGCAACAGAGCCTAGTTCGACATCTACAGAATGAAATCACTTCCTTGAATGATCCACCACGTCAGTCTTCTAATTTCAGACCGCACCTGACCGTTAGTCAAGCTCAATCTAAGTCATCGAGTCAATCTCCTAGCTCGTTTCATCAACAACAGAGTTGTGGTCAATCGAACACTGAATTGAGTCATCAGCAACAGAGTTACAACCAACCAAATATTGTACCGAGTCATCAGCAAAGTTATAATCAATCAGATACTATGCCAAGTCATCAGCAACAAAGTTACAATCAATCAAATATCGTATCAAATTATCAACAACGAAGTTATAATCAAGCAAGTATTATTTCAGGTCATCAACAACAGACGAATAAACTATTAGGTCATCAGCAACCTATAAATCCAACTCAAAATGTTCACCATTCAAAATCAAATTTCAATCAAACCATCTATCAGCAACAAAGTTACAGTCGACCAGCAAATTTCGACCGACCCCCAGGTTTCCAAGGACCAAGTCGATTTGCCAAATACCTAGCACCGGTTCCTCAAAAAAAGGTAGAACCATCTCGAGCACATTCACCAGGTTCAGCGACCGTGAATCGAGTAGTTGCGTTAAGAGAAGCCTACGAACAAGCGCCTAGCTCTCAAACGAAACCAGTTCACAAGGAACGTTCGCCAATTCCAAACGGAACGGCGACTATCGACTCCAGCGACGAGTACTTGGTCTCTTGCGCGAATAAACACTCGAGATCCATAGTGCTCTCGAAATCAGAATCCTGGCATCAGTTGGCTCTCTCCAATCGTTATCCCAGGCCATCAAAAACACCCACGTCAGCATCTTCGTTCAGCCAAAATTTAGCATCCTCTCATCCTAAACCACCTAAACCAAGGTCTCCGTCTTCGCAAAAATTAAGGTCCAAACAGTTTGAAGCGTCTTCAATGGCGGACAGTGTGAAAAAGATGGAGGACAAGATTAAACAGTATTTCGATCAACCTGGTGAGCACGTAGAAACGAAAGATCCGTTGAGACATAAGAGATCCCCAAGATTTACGCCTAAAGGAATGGTTGGACTGTCTCGTAGTCGTACTATGCCTGGCCTAACCGACGAAAAATTAACTCTCTTGATACCTGCTCCTCAACAAGTGCCATTATTAAACGTAAATACCGCTGATGTCGATAAGGTGTTCGACGATTTGTTCGAGGAAGCCACGAGGACGGACAAACAGTAATAAAAGTGGTTTGAGCCTCTTCGTTTGCTCGACGTGATGTATATTCGAGGTGATGTATATTCGACGTGATGTATATACAGACCGCTGTATCGTTTGATGAGACTAGAAGATTTGCTTTTATTTCAACAATTCACGGACACCGACAATGAGAAAATTCTGGATTTGTGATCGTTGACAATTGTACGCGTCTTCCAGTCTTAGGAGAGGATCTCTAGTATCGTGTTTACCTCGATCAATTAATCGAAGCTCGATTTGCTCGCGACGTGTCTTTTATAAATTAACGAATAACCACCGTATAAAGGAAGAAACAAGTGATGGATGACGTATTATTTAATTGATAGAGTTGTTTGTGATAGTAAACATTAAGTGAAGACTTGCAGCTACTGAAGAAAGTTTAAGTGAAGTGAAGAGTAAGAGAAGAGATCCTTGTATATTGTATAGAAACTTAGAAAAAAAATGGCAAAACATCATCGAAAGCAGTGGATCTGCAAATATTTTAGCAAAGAAGATCAAGTCAATATCGAAAATTGAACATAACTAATTAACAGCGTTGCTCGGCATGATACAAAGAAGATATTAAACGAAGCTGCCAAAGGAAAGTGAAAGAATAAATCTTCGTACCAAAAGAAGCTTAAAAAAAGAAACCAAGAAGAGAAAAAGGAGAGCAGTTGATTTTAAGAAAAAGAAGATGAGCTACCGTCGAAAGTCGTTCGTCGAGAAGACAGGACTGAATGTTAAACTGTTGCTCGCGTATTCTTAAAGGGCGCGCGTTCACTCGCGAAGAAAATTTCCTCTCTTGTTTCTCACGTCGAAGAAACGGCCCACGTGCGATTTTCAACTCTTGCCTCTTTCACGTTTCGTTCTTTTTCTTTTTTTTTCTCTAATTTCATTTTCTTCTTTCTCTTCTCTTTTTCTTTTTCTTGTTCTTCTTCTTTTAATAAGCCTCGAGTCGCGCTGTGCGCGCGAAAACGTTTTGCGGACGGACATTCAGAGTCGCTAGAAGGTCGTGCCAAAGCCCGAATAAAGCAGTGAGTCACAGCCCTTCTTTTGTTGATCCTTTTTTGACGCGCAGTAGCGTGTAGCTTGCACCAGCCGGACTGTGCACGAAGTTTGAATAGTAGCGTACAGCGATGAACAAAATTATATGCTAGATTAGCTTCTAGTACGCTAGATTCTAGAAGTTTTCGTGTGAATTTGGAAGAAAGCACGATTTTTTATTTAATCTTTTTTGTAAAATACATTATAGAGCATTAACTATAAAACTACGCTTGAATTTTAATTTATTTTAAAATTTAATTAAAAATACGTGAAATTAAACATTTCTCGTTTTCAGAATTTTATTTTATTATACTCTAGTTTTACAGAATTGGGATGCAATCAAATGAAATTGGCTGATTCTCAATTTTTCTAAAATAAAATATTGTACTAAATTAGTACTAGATTGTTGTGAAACAAGAATAAATTACTTTGCTACTGTTCCTCTATTTTTAAATAAGCATAATTTATCCATCTTGAGGGTGAAAAAAATAATCTCTTTTAGTTTCAATACAATTTCGAAAATATGGTTAATATATATAATATATATATTAAATTATAATGGTTAACATTATATTATATTATAATGATTAATATATACAAGAATACAATAATATAATAATAAAATATATTAAAAATTTTTGAGTGGTTTTATAGTTATAAAATGCAATGTATAAAAAATGGAAATAGTTGAACAGTTGGAAAAAAGTATTTTACCATGAAATAGCTAAAGAAATATATAATCTGTGTATAACCTTACTAATGCAATTCATAAAACTTGTTTATAAAATATCTTTTACTATTTGTTATTTTTAGATTGAACCATAATTATTTTACAAAGAAAATTGAATAAAAAATGGTAAGATTTCTAAATTTACAAGAAACTCTAGCTTGTCTGATAATTTTGTTCATTTCTGTATATTAGAACATCTAGGCGCAGTAGAATGCGAGAGGGGGATCTTGTCTGAGCATCCAGTTTTACTTCCTTTGATAGATTTTTGTTTCTTATATGTATTCCACTTACATACTCCTTCGTTGAATATTAATAACTGGCAAGCTGGTTACTGCGTTACTATTTCAGTTTAAGTAATTCATGAATTTTCACGCAAATATATATTCTTATGGATTAAATATAAACTGAAGTAATTATTTAACTAAAAATATTATTTATTATTTTGTGAAATTTTTTATTAGATCTTTCATCAATTTTCTTCTCTTACATTTTGTACAATCTTTGTACATTCTTTGTCACATTGTGTTTACTACATATTTTTATATAATAACTAAAGAATTCAACTTCAATTGCTTGGACAATGTCTCCCTATGCAACAAGTGACAACACACACAATCCTGAAGCTGTTTGAAACTAACGAATCTAATTGCAATACAGTCAAGAAGAAATAAATTAAAAGGATCAAATACAAGGCTCTTTGATTTGCACACTATTTACATTTATACTCTATGATCGATGCTTGGATTCTTGGCAAAAAAATGGAAAATGATGTCGCACTGATTGCTGCATTAGCAAATCACTGAATCACGAGAAACATTGTACTAAATGGACAAATTAATATACTCGTGACTCAACATGCTTTCCTTTCTCACTTACTAATTTGATTTATATGTGAATGAATTTCAGTCAGAAATTACTAATAAAAATTTCTTAAAATTTGAAATGAACTAAGATTTATGTTGTATGTCCACTGAGAATAGTCACGAGTCCCGACAATGTCGAATGAAAGAAACGGCAATAAAAACTGAGAGAAGATATTTTGAGAAATTTATAGTAATACTTGTAGTTGACAATTTATGAAACATAATTTCCGTTTTATTTTTAACTAAAAGATATTGCTGAGATATAACTAATGATAGCAAAAAGAAGAATGACAAAATAACAAAACAATTATTTATAATATATTACTAGTATATATTAAATACAATAATTGTATACGATGTATATACAATTATTATATATTATTATTATAACATTAATATTTAACAATTATTCGAGTACAGATATTTAGAATAAATAAATATTAGAATAATAAAATTTTCAAATAGAAAAGGAGCTTCTCCCGATAGTTCTTCGATCGGAAAATTCCAATAAATAGCGAACGATTCTTCGATTACGGAATAGCAATTCGTCCTCTATCGAACTATCAAAAATAGCGTAACCCGTACGTGTGCATTTATTTGGAGATTGTAAATACAGAAAGAGAGAGAGAGAATCGGGAGATGCGCCAGCCAAGTTTCCAAGTCTTTATTCGCGGAATCAATGAGGAATCGCTTTCTGACAATTTAGATTCTGACATTTTTACGTCGAGAAAAATATACATTACTGCTATAACGTTATTATATAAATGGCCACTTTCTTCTGTGTTCAAAATACAAAAAAGTGCGTTTGTGTGAACGTGTGTAAAAGTCTACGCACAAATAGCCATCTTGATTGAACTTCGTTTCTAAATACATCGAATTTTTGAAAATTTTCGACAAACAGAATTCGAAATTTTCTGTTTCAAGATGCAAAAAATTATTACTTGAAAAGATAAACTTGCGCAGTGACTTTACGCGTCGCACACTTTATTTACGTGTACATTTTATCCTACTCGTCAGGAACAGAAGAAAAACAATTTTTTAAAAATTTTTTAACTTTCCTGTAAAAAGTAGAATGTGCGATTCATTGTATCTCTTCCTTGCATATAAAGTAACTTGTATACTATAAAAAAAAAGGGTGAAAAAATTGGTGTGTCACGGAACGAAGCTCGGTCGCTATTTGCATTTTATTTAAAAGTCTCATTGCTAACGATCCTCACACGAACACAGAGAGTACACAATCTAGGTTAGAGATCTCTTAGTTTTTTTAGAGCCAGCTCCACTGTGTTTCTTGTGTTGGAGCGATTTCGTCATCGCCTCGTTGCGACTCGAATCATAAAAATTGGAAATGAATGGTGGTTTTGTAACATTTCACGTGTTGTTATACACGTTGTGATCTATTTAAAAAGTTAAATCGTTGAAGCAATTGAAGAAAGAACAATCAAAGCACATCCTCTGATCGAGGAACAGCGACGAGGTTGAGAAACGAAAGTTTTCATCGTTTTTATTTTCTTAATAATTTAATTTTTAAATTGGTTTCTTTTTTTCTTTTTGAATTTTGCCAGATCCTAATAATAATTCTCACATACGCAGCGATTTTCATTGACAAATAATTTTTTTTTTTTAATTAGATAGATGATAGACAAATTAACATACGGTGAAATGACCGAATGCATTTCGACGAATCCTGACGTTTTATGACTGTTATATATATATATAATTGATGATAATCTAAACTCAGTTTAGACCATTCTATTGGATTTCCAGCTCGCAAGAAGCCACTATCACCGTTTGCCAAGTTTCGTGAACTCGACAGACAAAATAGCGCTGCCTCGTCACCTAGGTAATTGAAAACCGTTTACAAGTCTTGTTTATTTGTGTTAATTGGTATTTTTGCTTTTACCATCGGTGAGAAAATCGATATTATTAAACAACTGTTTTTTCCTACTCGACACCGAAGAAAATCTTTCTAATCTTTGGATTGCAATGTAAAAATACATCAAAGTTCTCTTCCTTGTAATAATATTGGCATTTAATGTCAAACATTATTTATAACTCATAATATACTCTCCTGGTGAAAGAAATTTTTTGGCCAATTTAGTTATACTTACTTATTTACTTGAGTATTTAATTATCAAAATACATAACTTCTATAATAATTAGCATCATAAGATATATTGCATGGAATGCATGTATACGACATCTAAAATTATAATTTTTCATAAAATTTCTATTCAAATCCCATTTTTCTAATTGTATTACATTTCTAATTGTATTGTAAAAATATAAATTTACACGAAAATCCATCTACTGCCATTGAATAAAATTAAAGTTGGAAGCGATCGTTCAAATGCAACATCGTCTAATCGACTCATCCATCTTATATTTATAATACATCTTATATTTCCATTTCTTCGAAAGCTTAACTGATGGCTTTTCCTTCTATATTTAGTCCCGTAAAGTCACCGGCAACAGAGTTTCGATTCAAGTTTACCGAGCCAACGGTGCGGGACAACGCGGTGCAAATAAAAGAGCGGCTACTGGCGTGGTGCCGTTCCAAGACCAAAGAGTATGAGGTAAATCCGCCTTGTAAATGGAACCTTTACACGCGTATAGCATGTTATTTACAGAAGGCGCGCGAGCGCTGGTAATTGCGAAATAGCCAAGCCGAATCAATAGCCAGCCGAAAATTACGCTGTTCGCAAAATTAGTCATTGATTGTTGTATTCGCTGCGTTTTCTGTTGCAGAATGTGCAACTGGATAATTTTTCGACAAGCTGGAACAACGGTCTGGCGTTCTGCGCTTTGCTTCATCATTTTAGACCGGACGCTTTCGATTATTATTCGCTACGGCCGGAGAATCGCAAAATGAACTTCGAGTTGGCGTTTAAAAAAGCCGAGTAAGCTCCCATTATTATTTTCCAAATTGCTTTTAATTGCATCATCCCACAGCCACCTTTCTGGTTCTTTTGTTTTGTATGATTTTCACATAAATTATTGTAGTTTTATGTAGCTTTGTCGTCCTAGAAATAATTTTCAAATAAATAGATATTTGATACACTATATAACTTTTATAAAATTTCTTCCAAACAAATAGAATTTTACTTTACTTTGATACAACTTAAACTTCAATTTTTATAATTTTCTTGACAAATCCTTCAAATGTATTTTGACATATCTTCAATCTTTACAATCTAAATTTCAATCTTTACAATCTTTACATAGTTTAGGTAAATCCTTTAAATGTATTTTGATATATCTTAAACTCCAAACTTTATAATCTCCATGACAAATCTTTTAGATATTATAAAATGTTGAAGAGCAAATGGTAATTTGCAGTGAACTCGCTGGAATCGCACCGTTACTTGATGTCGAAGATATGGTGATGATGCGCCGACCAGATTGGAAGTGCGTCTTCACTTACGTACAATCCATCTATCGTCGCTTCAAAGACGAGGATTAAGAACTCGTTTCAACGCTCCTTAACGGCGTTCTGCAGTACAAAACCCGATGTTTAACCACCTCATACGATTTGCGGATCGCAAGTCGGTCTATTACTCGTTCAAATAGGTCATCAAGGAAACAACGCGAGATGAGAAAAAGATGTGAAAAAAAAAACAATCTCGGGGCGAAATCCTCGGGCAGAGAACAATGAAGAAATAGAAAAAGTTCGCTTTTGCACATCTGGCATTCAGCAACGCGTTTAGCAACATTTTAACGCACAACTTTCCTGGCAGCCTTTCAGTGGATATATATAATTATTTTCACCAAAAAACGATGTAGCAAACAAAATGGCTTCCTCGAACATGTAGTGCTGTGATTGATGTGTGAATAAAACACTCGTCATTTTACTAAAAAAAAAAAAAAAAAAAAAGATATGTTATTAACATTGATTTATATCGATGGAATTCAAGATCTTTTACGCCAAAGATTTGTAAAATAAACATGTGATGTTAGCAATTTGTTCGATTGATATCGTTATTTCTTGCTAATGACAGAAAATAACAGAAAGAGAAGTTCAACGGATATTAGAAAATCGATTTATTAATTGTAATCAAAGATATATAATACTTATATTACATTAAGTTTCTATGAGGTAAATACATCTGTAGTCGCAGCCATAGTTTAGCTGGTTCAATAAATGACGAATTAATATAAATGCAAGTAACCGTATTGAAATGGATTAAAAATATAAAAAAACTCTTCCATTTTATGCTTATCAAAACTTCAGTCAAACCTTTTTTTATAATATTCAGTACAATATTCATTATCAATATTTATTATTGACGAGCGCATATGTTGTATCCAAATTGAAGGCACTGTATTCAAATCATAAGGCATTAGATGACGCTGGATCACAAAACGTTAAATTAAAGGGTATCTTCTAGAGAATTATTTATATCATTTCTATCTTCTCCAAGCATTTCCTGCAAAACAACATTACATTTAATATTACTTAAAATTCTCAAAAAATAGAAGATTACTTGTAAATACCTGCAAAACTTCAACTAGTGTTCTTGATTCATCTAACATTTCTTTATATATGTGATTTTCTTCTTCTAATTTTTGTACGCGCTCAATCAATTCTTTATTATCTTCTAACGCATCCTCAAGTGCTATCCGCCGCCTTTCAGCCAAAACTTCCCAATAATTTTCACTGGGCCCAGCTGTACAAAGCACAAATATTTCCAAAATCAATAATCACATATATAAGATTGTAGTTTTCATTTTTGACAAAAGCATACCTTCGGACGTTAAGTCTTCAACTTCGATCTTTATCTTGCCTCCCCTTGAAGTTTGAACTGCTTTATCTTTCAAAACAACTTTCTTACGTTTTGCTTTCTCATCATTCTTGGGTTTTTCAACTACCTCACTAAAAAATAAAATTCAATTAGAGTATGAAACAAATGTGTGGTTATGAAACTTACTTTTTAACTGTTTCTTTGGAAGACCTCAGCATTCTCCCTCCACCAACTAAATTTTCTTTATCAGTGGCTGTTGGCTGCAAAACGTGCAAAGACTTTCTGACCTTATCCTGTTTTGATGAAAAAAAATATGACATATGACGAAGCCTCTACATGCAATTATGCTTGCTTAATCAATTGCTTAAATCATGTGTCAAATCAAAAATATGAAGTGAAGAATAAACTAGATAAGTAAATCCAAAATGAAAGTAATAAAAGAAGATACTATGAATGAAAAAAGAATATGTAAAATGAAATAAATTAGCAGTACAACTTTATTTATCTTCATCCCACTTGTTTTTAATTATTCCAATTGATTATCCCTTAACAAATTTAAATAAATGAAGTATTAATTGCGATTTGAGATATTAACTCAAAATTTAAAACGATGATTAATTAATAGTCAAACTTTGTAAACGGAAAACGTAAATAAATGGAATGATAGTTTAGCATATTATAATGTTCATATGCTACAAATCAAATTAACATGATGAAATTGAAGTATAAGTGATCATTCATTTAGCAAAGATCATTGAAAAGATTCGTTAATATATTACTAACCTCAACAGCACCAGTTTTGGCAGTAGAAAGCTTTATGCCACCTTCTGGTTTCATGATAGTAGCCGTTAGAAATGTAAATCAGTTAATAATTTAGAACAAACACCACAATTAAATACTTGTCCAAGATCGTATGATTTCGGATTATAACGTTTTTACATAAGTATTTTTTTATATACAAATCAGTTAGAAGTCACCTTCATCCTGCGCGCACAAAATGCTCCATACGGAATGTAGTATTTTTCCCGCGTTAGCGCATTGGTCTTTATTTGGTATTTATTGGTCTTTAAAATGTTACTTTTGCAACGCAGGGTAAAGAGTAGTTTCTATGGTAGTTCAGAAGACAAATATTTTTCTAGGAAAATTATAAATAACATGTACATCAAGTTTTATGATGAATATCAAATATATTTGTGATCACAAATAATTAAATAGATTGAATAATATTTATAGTTTAGTCTGGAATTTTCGTGGCGCACAATTGAATAAAGCTCTCACCAGAAGTGACAACTAACTAACTTCAAGTCAATTCTCTTACGTAAAAGCATTATTGTTAAGCTAACACTATTCTACGTCAAAATAACTGTCAAAGATGAAACAAAAATAAATAAATAGATAACGTAACCAAAAAATTACTTTGTACATTTAATTGTTTCCTAGAAAAACACGGAAAACTTAATTTAATTTTCAATACAGTCTTTGTTAAAATCAAAATTTGACGCGAAAGGATAGAAAACAATATCAAAAAATTTTAATTCATAAACACAAAATTCATTTTAATTTTATATATTTTTAACTTATTTTCATTTTAGAGATATTAATTATTTTAAATTAATAATTCATATAGCTTCTCATTTTGTAGATTTTGTCCAATGACGGCCATCTTTAACATATCTGAAGTTGGCTGCAGTGAAGAAAACTGTGTAATAAAGAGCACGTACGGTGCTGTGCTGTTAGTTCAGTTACGACTGTGGTGTGGTGTGGTTGTTTGTGCATTTTTTGGTTTTATTTAAGAGGTTATGTAATAATGTTATGTATCTTTTATTTTTACCATATTTTGACATACTGTCAGTGAATTGAATGCATCTGTAAGTGATTGTGAGCCGTAAATTATTACTACTACATATATACGTACTGTAGTAGTAAAGTGTTCAGTGATCGTAGAGGATCACATATTTATTTACATAATAACATTATCGTCATTCAACAAATATACTTTGTTAAATTGAACAAAAATTATAGAAAAAAAAATATAAAAAATGTCAATGGAAACTGTACCTAAAGATTTACGTGGATTAAGGGCATGTTTAGTATGTTCGTTAATTAAGGTATGCTTTTTTATATTTCGTATCACTATTTTTACATTATAAAAATTATGTGTTTTTATATTATTACAAAATTCAATTTTATTACAGACATTTGATCAATTTGAATTCGACGGATGCGACAACTGCGACGAGTTTTTACGTATGAAAAATAATAAAGATAACGTTTTTGATTGTACGAGTTCCAATTTTGATGGGTAAGTCATTTAAATAAAAATTTGACATTTTTCTGTTTTATGTATTCTAATATAATAATAATCTAATATCATTCTAATATAATTTTCCTAGCATGATTGCTGCAATGAGCCCTGAGGACAGTTGGGTTTGCAAATGGCAAAGAATAAGTAAGTAATAAATTTGTATCTATGCATTAGTTAAGATTAAGCAAGACAAATATCGTTATTTTATTCTTGTATACTTTTACAAAATTATAACAGTTACATTATCTCATAGTAAATCATATTGTAATATAAACTGTTATTCTTTACTCTACATTATTTTGACATCTTAAGTGTTATTAATATTCTCTTGAATTTTTAATGTATTAACTTTCTTTTTTTTTCTATTCAATAATTGTTTTTGGCAGTGCAAATAACAATAATCTAAATCATATTTTATATCATATATGTAAATGTATTGAAAGGCAAGACTTTGTACAAGTTTTTTAAGCCAATATTTCAATACAAAAGATGCAACTAATATAAAACAATGCAATATATATATCTATATATTGCAATTTAATAAATTTTCTTGTATTTGAGATTCTTAATATTAAATATTATTATACATTTATACAGAATTTTTACTAATAGTATATAATATTATAGTATGTATAATTTTTAAGGAACATGCTTATGTGCGTACATAAGATTCTATTTTAATTTGATGTATATTTTGCATTAATTTTTTTTACATGTTATCTTTATAATTTTTTGTTGAACTTAAAAAACGAAATAAACGGATAAAATCTCTTGCTGATAATTATAAATATCTACTATAAAATAACTGAGATTCGATATTTTTTCTTTTAGATCGATTTTGCAAGGGTGTGTACGCAATATCAGTATCAGGACGTTTACCAGCAGGTGTTATAAGAGAGATGAAAAGCAGAGGAATAGTGTATAGACCGCGTGATACAAGTCAACGATAATTTCAAGACTTGGGAGATCACCACTACGTTGCCTTACAATATTGTTTAACACGTTGACGCCGGTGTGTACCACCAGTGGCTCATACTTTGATGTCACATCAAATCGAACAGTGTGTACTATCAAATATGTAGTTTGTTAAATGCGTTTAGTAAATAAAATAAATTGATATATAATTGAAAATTATAGTTGGAAGAATTTAAAGTATGTGTTCATTAAAATAAAGTAAGATTTAGCCGCCTGATGGTGAGAAACATGAATTGCAATGCCAGCGTCAACGTATTAATAGAATAATATTCTTAATTATTTCATATTTACGCTAAGAATTTTATAAGATCTTCACGAAAATATTATAATTAATTTGATTGATATGAACTTTTGTTCAGGTTCCAAGAATTTCTTTATAATTCCGTCAACCTTTTTAATTATAGTTAAAGTTTTTGTAAAATTTGCTCATACTTTTTTATTTGTTTCTCTTAATTCCAAAAGACTATGATATATTAATATTCCCTCTAAATCTTTCAATATCTGTACACATTTTTAAACGGACTAGTTAGTAAGATCTTGAATATATTTAAATTTAAGAAATATATACAACTTGTGGAATCTATTTTCTTTTATCATAGACACAATCCACATATCTTTTTTTAAATCATATTATTTGATAAGTTTTTAAAAATGTTAATGTTTGATTTTTCTAATTATTATAGTTAAATACAAAGTTAGTTTGCTCTGATTTTCTACAAATTTTCGTGTAATAAGTTAGTATGTGTACATTAAAAATTTATGAATCTTTTGTTCTTCTCTTTCTAATGTGTGTACATTAAAAATTTAGGAATTTTTTTGTTCTTTTCTTTCTAATGTAGATTAATATCAAATGTGATTGTTACCTATATTAGAATGAGAATAAATTGGATGTCGCATCACGGGCAAGTTATTGTTTACACAATTAAGCCATAGATTAGCACAAGTAACATGATAATTATTTTCATTATACATTGCTCTGCCACTAGTAATAACTGTTAAACAAAGCGAACAACAAATAGCTTCACCTTGATGTAAAGGCCAAGCTGGTAATTCTGTAACGATCTGAAATGTATTATAAAAGAATTTATATACGTTTGTAAACTGAAGAGTGTAAATAATGTATAACATTTAATAATAATATTATAAAATATCAATATTTCTTACTGGTATGTTTGCATAAAACGGTTCCATCTCTGCCCAAATTCGATCAATATCCATTAATAATTCATCAAAACCTATTATATTGATATCCATTTCTTTGTACGAAAAATTAACCCGTCTGCAAACAGCTGCGACTTCTGCTAAGTCTGATTTAAAAAGCAAATAGATGATAATGACTGTTATGTATTTTGAAACATTACAAGAAAATAATTCGTTAATACTTGCAACATTACTCACTGCATAGAAAATTGTATCCTTGTGCTGAATTTAAAACTTCGTGCAATACAAGTTCTGAACTAATGTTTGTAAATATATTTGCAGCTATTTGTAATAGTAATACACAGCTCTCCATGTATTGCTTCCATTCCCAATATTCTGACTGTAAAGTCAAGTAAATTATAAAGATTTTTTAATATTCTCTATGTATTTTTTATTGAATTATACATAATAAAAATAAAAAACATTATAACCTGATGTGTTGTATCCATTATTTGCTCATCTTCTGTAGTGGAAGGTAAGAAAGACTTAAGATCTAAACTAGGCACAGATCCTGATCGAGTTAATGCATTTGATGCACCATTCATGAATTCTATACTATTAATTGATATGGCATCTTCCTTCTGAAGAGCTTTACCTTAAAATAAAATATTATGATATATGATATTACTGTTTGATTACAAAATAAAATTTGAAGTAGAATAGATATAATACACAACATTAATTACCTATTTCTAAGGAACGTTCTTCTACATTATCTTCAAGCTTAAGATTGTCAAATGATTCAGAAATATCAGGCATGAGGTTAAAATCTCCTGTGTTTGCATTATTATTATTACATTTAAACTCAAAATCTGTAAAAATATCAGCAAAACTATCGGTATCTAAAGCATTTGTGGCAGGAGTATTAATAGCAGGTTGCTCTGCAGACACAAATTCTCCAAATTCATCAGTTGATTGATTGCTGTAACTTGCATTTACATCTGGTTCAGTTAACACAGCTGTTTCTTGAACCAATGCACGCAAGGCACTATATTTATCTTCAACAAGTTGCAGATTCATAAGATCCTGTTCCAATGTTGTTGATGAAGCCTAATTATAAATTTAATATTAATAAATGTATATAAACATTTTAAAAAATTTGTTTAGCTACAACTTATAATATATAATTTAAGAGAATTAAGTTACCTTATCCATCCACTCTAATTTATTCAACACATCTTTGTCATTAGTTACATTTATAATTTCTGTATTTGTATAATCTTTCACATTCTCACTATGGTCCTTGGGCGGATCATTATTTCTTATCACTGTATCCTTAAGAATTACTGTTTTAGATTGATTCTTTATTGTACACTTAGGAAATAATTCTGACAAACAATCTAGCGTTGATTGATCTTTACTCTGAGTTATAGTTAATGGTATAGAAGTAATATGAGTTTGAGTAGTGCCATGAGCAGATTTAGCATTTATATTATTCTTCTTAGATTTCTCCATTGGTTTTTTAACACCTAGATTATGATTTGCAAGTCTGCTTCCAATAGCTGAACCCTGCTTTATATCCCAATTTGGAATATTAGGAATGTTGGAAATTGGAGCGCTTTGAAACTCAGAAAAATCGTCGCACAAATCTGTTGCTGGTGGATGTTTAGAATCAAATTGTGGATGAGAAGTTTGATTTATATCTTTCGGCTCGTTATTGGTATCCCATATTCCAGTAGAAGAGGCATAAGACTTATTATCAAAACATGTGATTTTTCCAGGTACATTATTTATCATTTGGGCGTTTAAGTCTGAGGATATGATCCCTTGCTGTAATTTCATTCTTCCCTTTCCAGTTTCCAAGGGATATCTTCCATCAGATCCGATAAATCCGATTTCGGTGTTCTCCTGAAGATTTTGAAACTTAGCTGCTGAATTTAACTGGGTTACAGGCTGTAGGTTCATTAAGCAGTCGATATTTAAGTACGGTGTGGGTGGAAATGGAAGTAAATGTAATATGTCTAAGCTGTTGAATGTGTAAGAAGCCTGTGCAGCGGCAACAAGGGCAAGAACAATGTACAGCTCTTGCTCGGTAAGTTGACCCGCATATTTTTGATTAGCCAAGTTCCATATGTGTCCGAGAACCTCCGTAGGCAACTGGCTAGTGAGCAATAAGGGAAAGACCTTGTTAGTGTCAACCAGTAGTTCGGTCTGCATTCCATTTGTCCTGACTTTGTCTTCTCTCACTGCTTCCCATACCATCTTGTATATTGGTGGTAATGTGGTGGAACTGGTCCACAACCAAGTTGGCAATTGATTCAGTCTTTTATCCATGTGATTTCTATTCATTATTGACAAACTGATCGACCGGGCTTTCGCTATGACGAGCCTAAATTACGTGAACTCGTCGAGCAATATAATTTCATCCTTCAGCTTACTACCCTGGTACATACATCAAAGTTAACGTTGTAAACATTTCACTTGATTCGTACGATTTACTCGAGATACTTCCGCGTGTCACTTGCGTTACATCTCTCGCGAATCGTTCTCATCGCGGAAGATGTGCGAAGAGCAACGTGGCCTCTCGATTATCCGATAGGATCGAAATTATCAGTTCGAGAGAAAATAGGGAAAATTGCGTGGCAAACAAGTTAATAGTTCAGATGTCACCGGACGACCACTGGACGACGTCCTGCTGCGAAGATAGATCCGCGACAAGTGCAATGGGTTTATTCAAATTTCGATGATTTCGACTTAAGATGATTCACATTAGCAACGATCGTAACTTTCAATATTATATCTGTTGTATAGACGTATAATAGCATATTTCGAAATATTTTTCGCAAAAGTAATATATGATTTATTAATATTTCGCTGATTTAGTCGATAGCATCTGTAGGCCTTTCAAGTTTCTTTCGAATTTCCACCTGATAAATTTATTGTCAGACTAAAGAGTCCAGAGTGAATTTAAGAACTGACAAATATAATGTATCATTTAATTGTCGATAGAGTAATAATTAAATTCAAATGTAAGTTATAATGCATATGAAAATAGGATCTCGCTTTGTGCGTAATATCTCAGTTATATGTAGATCGCCTTAAGGTTCCATCATGGACGATGTTTAGCGCGTCTTTTGCTTGTACTGCTGAACAAATAATTTACTTCAACGTTTGGCATATTTGCTGTAAACTTATTAATTAATAAATCGTCGCAGAGCTACGCCGAGTCTATATCTCCATAATAGAATATCAATTAATTGTAGTACAAGGAAGAAAATCTTAAGGTACATGATATAACCTCTTTGATATATACACAAAAACTTTCCATAAGTAAAATGAATTTCTCATTTTAGATTCAACATTGAAAGATTATTGCCGCAGGATGTCGACAGATTTTTATATACGATATTACGTAGGGCACAAGGGAAAATTCGGTCATGAATTTCTGGAATTTGAATTCAGGCCGGATGGTAAATTGCGATACGCGAATAATTCAAATTATAAGAATGACACGATGATTCGGAAAGAAGCGTATGTACATCAGTGTGTGATGGAGGAGCTGAAGAGGATCATTCAAGATTCTGAAATTATGCAAGAAGACGATTCTTTGTGGCCGCAACCAGACCGCGTGGGACGCCAAGAATTAGAGATCGTAATTGGCGATGAACATATCTCGTTTACAACGTCAAAGACTGGTTCTTTATTGGATGTGAATCAGTCAAGAGATCCAGAAGGGTTAAGATGTTTCTATTACCTTGTACAGGACTTGAAGTGCTTGGTATTCTCCCTCATTGGACTACATTTCAAGATAAAGCCTATATAAATATAATTTATTATACATGTTACAAATTTAAGTAACTTTAATTATTTCAGGAATAAGGATATATATAATAATTAATTTTGCGTAATTCGTTTTAATATTAAAACTTGTCAAGTAAAAAAAATAAAAGTTGATACTTCTGTATTAAGATAAAAAACAATAACAAGCAAAAGAAAATGATTTGAATTATAATTTGTCACAGTTCTATTATACTTATACTGTCATAGTTCTATTATTACTTTATTATTTGTTCATGAATGAAAAAAACGAATATAACATATGTTGTATTACAATAAATGAAATAATAATATAAAAGAAAACAATCAATGTGAATCATATTCTTTTTTTTGTCCATGAATATAAAAAAATATAAGAATATATAGAATATAACGTATATTATATTATAGTATATGAAACAATAATGTGAAATAAAACAATCCATTTGAATCATAACCTTGGTTTATTATAATTATAGTTCTATCACACTTATCTGCTCATGAATGAAAAACCTGGAACATAATGTATTTACATTGTATTATAGTGAATAAAGTATTGATAAAAAGATAAGAAGTGATTACAAATAATGTAGATGCCTTGTTTGGCATTATGAAGTAAAGATTTCAATTAGAGAAGACTGATTACTATAATTAATGATAGGAATTACCATGTAAGTACATGAATTTTAGGTTATAATTTTCTAACCTAAATATTAGAAATACACATATCTTTTAATCACTAGAATATTTGTTTAAACACTATTTTAACTGATGTTCAATTTTTGTTACTCCATTTTTTTTTAAATTTTTTTATTAAATTTCGAAATTTTTTAATGCTATTAGAGTAAAATATTAAATTGTTTTACATTTTTAATTTTGTTTGATATATTCCAACATTTTTATTGCATACAATAAATATATTCACAAATTTATATATAAATTCAATACTTAAAACAATTCAATTGTTTCAAAGTGAAAATTATATTACAAATATCATCTGTTATAATAGTGATTTATTGTACATATATGTATTACAGAAGTAAAATGTCCTCGCAAGATACTCAATCAAATTCAAATCACAAATGTTCAGATCGAGCTGTTACCGATTCAGTACATTCAAGGTTTCGTTCCTCGGGTGTATATTGTGATACTTGCAATATAAATGTTATTGGAAATCATTCTGCCATAGAAAGTCATTTCAATAGTTCTCACCCTTCAAAGGAATTTTGTTGTTACTGTAGAGGCAAAGTATTCACTTATGTACAAATGTCAAATGATTGCATGGAAAAACCAAAGTACATTGTTTACCACAAATGTAGCACTACAAAGGAAGAAGAAAATACAAAAGAATCTCTTTAAAGATATTAATATATTTAAATAAAATATATATCTCATAAAATTATGCTACATACAATCTGTGCAATAACAAGTAATATGCAAGCACAGAAAAATATTTGAAATTACAAAGAGTCTTACAATGACAAATGCAAAAATATATATAATATAATCATCAATCAAAAAACATGACATTTTCATCATTTTATATATGAAAATTACAATAAAATTTGAGCTTACAAATATTATTACGATTTATTCCAAGTATAAAAGTACATATATTTATATGTAATGCAAACTTACTCTTTGTACACGTTGCAGTTAAGACAGTTTCTAAGATATTTGCAATAAAATTATTTAATTAATCGATAAAAATCATTGATAGGCGGCTGTATTTGCAATACTGACAAAAAGAAATATTTAATTTAATTATATAGTAAATTAATATAATATAAAATATATATAATCAATTGCGTCAAATGTCAAATACGGTTCCTTTTACGTTTTACAATTGTGTCTAGCATTGCCAATTATGCTCAATGTGATATTCCATTAATGTACTCGTAATGCATATATTTATATATATATTATTTATGTGTACATGTATGTACAAATATATTTTCTTGAAATTTTGTATCAACTTTTTGATAAATGTAAATACGTGAAGGAATTAAAAGAATAATTCTTTACCATTCCATATAAAATATACAAGCTATACACAAGTCTGTTGATCTTTATATTCAAAGATGTGTTGCGATAAATTTCATATAAATAATTAAGCTTTATGTGTGCGGTATTGTTAATAATACTTGCGACATTAATACTAATGACTTTGGATTATAGTTTAAACATAATACGTACTCTAATACGTACAAAACAGTGTAACAATTAAAGATATGCGAGAAGTCGAAAATATCAAGAACCTGACGATTGGCAGTCCTAAAAGTATCTCATAATTCGAGATTATTGGGAATTTCGACAATTTCAAATTACAAGATACTTTTGGAAACTTGATATTTTCGGATTCTTGCGTACCTCTAATAATAATGCAACCATATAATAAATAACGTTTAACATAATTCGTACAATAATCAAACATGTTCTGCATATCAATTTTCAATATTTTTATCGATAACGATTTTATAAAATACTTCTTTTAAACTAGATTATCGAACTTTGTGAATTTCCCATCTCGAATATAATCGAAGTATCTAGTAGTACATTTGGATACTGAGAATGTTTTTGGAATGCTTTTTCGAGAAGTGTCATTATTCACACATTTTTGAAAATGTCTGATAATTGTTTCATTATATTTTATGTATTTTGACTAGATGCTATAATAAAAATGACTTTTTAATAAGCTAATATGTATTTTCTTGAAACTTACTTTGGCTATAATTTATATATTATGTATAATTATTTGAAAGAAGCTATTCCTTCTTTCTGTTTGGTTTTCATTAGTGTGCGATAAGTAATAAAACGATTTTTTTCATAATTTGTAATATTCGGCTATCTCATAAGAGTTTTACAAATTCTATAATAGTGTATATACTTCTCGGAAGTAAATTAATAAATATTTCGTGTACATATGTATTAACATCGCTTTCAATCTCTGTATTTACCTCTTATTCAGCAGGACAATTATTTAAAAATAATTTTAATCTTGTAGGGTAATCTGTCATTACACCAGTAGCTCCAAGATCAAAAGCTTTTTTAAATTCTTCCTCTTCGTTTAAGACCCAAAAATAGACCTATGAAAGTACGTAACGAATATTTCTATACTAATATATTTTCCTAATTTTCCCATTTTAACATATTTTTATCACTGAAAGTATTATTTTATTCTAAATTATATTTAGAAAATTATAAGATAATCAACTTACATGTATTCCACGAGCTCTTAAATGATTAAATAAGCATCTTCTCATTAACAATACATTAATAGTCCTTACAAGTACTTTTTCCAAAGGTAAGAATGTTGAACTTGGGCTGCCTTTGCGTCTGTAACAATTCAATGTTAAGTAATTTGATTAATTTCAACACTAAATAAAATGTTTAATGTACCTTAAATAAATGGAAGGTAGAAATATTTCTAAATGTGTTTCCTTCAGAGGTACAAATGGTAATAAACCAGTGTATAAGAAAACTATCAACAGAATCACACGTCTCATAGAAAATAACAAATTTACATTAGGATTCTGTAGAAAAAATTATTGAGATTAATATCGTCGTAACATTACTACACTTATTACTTCATTGTATAAATTAATTACCGTTCTATAACATTTTCGTGTTATTTCATCACTAAAATTTCCCCATACAGTGTACTCTTCACGATTATATCCCTTTATTAATTCAGAAACTTTGGTTATAAGTTTATCATCATTGACCTTAATGTCAATATTAACTGGTATATTAGGGAATGCTTCAAATACTTCTTTCAGTAAAGCAAATCTTCTATCTTCCTCCTTCTCTGTGCCAATATATTCTGTATCTGTTAAACTATAGTTTTTAAATCATTTTACTCAAAAATACAGTATTATTTAAAAAAAGTATTACTTAAACATACCTGGATCAAAATCTATTGGAAGACGTGGTTTTAGTAGAGGTAGATCTTTGTAATTCACTTCTGAAATACTTTTATTTGTGCCTGTACTACGCAAAAGATTGTGATCATGTGATACAACTACTTCTCCATCTTTTGTCAAATGACAGTCCAATTCCAACATTTCTGTACCAACTGCCACAGCTCTGAAATAAACAAAAAACACATTTTCATAAAATGTTCCATACAGTGGCTCATGAAAATATGACCGTAGAAAAATATCTGTATTGTGTGCGTTATGTAACACTTTTTGAAATTGTTTTGTTAGTATTATAATAAGTTATAATATATAAGACAAATATATAATGAAATTCAAAATGTTTCGTATAATTGAATAAATATAATATAAAACATATCAATATACATTACTATCTTATTTTAATTATCAGATTATATCTAAATGTTTTCTTTGAATAATCATTCTTATCAGTTCTTTATGCTGCAATCTTAAGGATTTCGACTAACCGTTTAAAAGCGTACATTGTGTTCTCATAGCCTTCGCCTGCCCCTGTGAAAAGAAATTTTTTATTAACAAATATATATGCATTTTGTATATATGATGTCATTAATTAATGAACCACGGAGAATTTTGAAACATACCTCCTCTGTGGCTAATATGCTGGCACATAAATTTCACTTGTTTCTTTTTATGTAGCAACGTTGGATATTTAAAAAATATCATTGACGTTAATATATAACCTCCCACCAACGTGAACAACAACATTTTACACTCGTTTATTGTTTTTCACCCGTGTAATATGACGAAGCATGTCGCTGTTGTTTGAACGAGCTTCGATTAACATAAATAAACGGTTCAAGCGACAGGTTAACTAGCAGAAGTCAAACTTCAGCGTGTTCCACTCGAGCAATGCGCTGCATAACTCCTGTTATATATTTGACACAATTGTACACATTATAATTATAAAATCACTTGGGTGTGTGAAATTGTACGAAATATTCTCGCGTTGGTTATATATCTTCCTTTTTTTTAATTACACGTATTTGCAGATAAAGCGCATATATATATATATATATGCGCTTTATCTGCAAATACATATATATATAAATATATAATATATATATATATATATATAATCAAATTCTTTTCTCACTTTACTCTGTCATTTAACGAGAAGAAAAAAAAGACACTAAATGTAAGTTCAACTTTTGTTGAATGAGCTCCCCAATAGAGAAATATCTCGTAAGACAGAGAGGATTTCTGGTGTAATTATAGAATTGATTTTAATTCCGCTTATCGAGCTTATTCATGTTACGTAATTCCAGCGGGAGAAGCCGAATTCTTAATTTCGCGGAAAAATATTGCACGATCGATCGCACACGATCAATTCGAGTAATCTTTTTTTTAATTCAAACTTTCTCATTAGTTTAAACTAATACAGAGTGTAACGAAGTACATTGATTTCTTACTTTGCTTGCATTACTCGAAGAGAAGTAAGAACCTAGATATAACTTTCGCTGAACAAGTTCACGTGGAGTAGAATCTTCGACGTGATTATAAAATTCTTTCATTCCAATTACATGCATGTCACATTCCGTAAAGATTTATCGTGCAATTGATCGTCGTTACGTCGATGCCTGATCGAAATTAATTTCATTCAATTATCCTGCAGTATTCTCATTCATGAATCACGCTTCTCGCAACTTTTAGTAACATACTCTTGCCGCGTCTGACTCCGGAGGAATAATAACAGACAATAAGGGGAGCCCGAAGGAAATTTGTTTGAACTCGTAAAAAGTAATTTAGACGCGGGATAGATGGAATTATAGGTAAATAGGTGATTATGTTAACCTGTTGGACATCTTCTCATTCTTAACTCGGAACTTTTACGAATGCACCTGCCAAACAAGTTTAAAAGCTGCCTTTACAAAAATGTGTTCTCGCCAGCGTCTCTCATTCGTATAACGAGATGTCGGATTCGAATTCGTCGAGAACAGATGCAAGTAGCCTAAGTTTCTCGGGGAACTTACGACAATTTCGATTCCAGAAGAAACAACTGAAACCACTGAACATGTGTAAGAATCTGTTTATTTTTGAATCATAATTTCTGGGTCAATAGCAGCCGGTGTCCATCTTTTGTTGTCGCGCTGTTTTGGAGTAATTTCCTCTGTACTCTGTAGTTGCTATATATATATATATATATATATATATATATATATATATATATATATATATCTTTTAATTAACCGCAACTTTGTTCAAGTGTAAAGGTGAACAAATCCGAAAAACGCGCCTCGCTCATGTTGCTTAATAATGACAGTGCTGTTGACGCTTGTTTTGCAATGCAATTGCAAGCAAGTAATCAGAGTATTTTTTATTCAGCGGACGATGACAGTAACTTGATGGGATCTGAGATACAATTTCGGCGTAAGGCGGTCAATGTAATTGAGGACAGCGACAGTGACGCAGGCAGTCCTGTTAAAAAACCTAGCTGCTTGGTTCGTACAGATAAGGTACATATCTTTTGCGATACATTGACAATATAATGACAGTATACTTTGTCTTGTGTATATGGATATGCTATTTTACTGTAACAAGAATTTAACTTCTTATTATTATATATATAGGAATTGTCCAGTAACATGAGCTGGAACAGTGATGAAGAAGATACTAGGAACAGGACTATTAATAGCAGAAAAAGGACTATTAAAGGTTCTCCTAGAACCAACAAGAAAAAGAAACGAAAATTAAACACTGAAGAAGATGTGGATATTGATTCGGATGAAGCAAGCTTCAAAGACAAAGTGTTTGATAGGTATGCATGTAGAAATCCAGTGTATCCCATTAATTTTTAACATTTTTTTTCTTTATTAATGTCTACAGCGATGAAGATTCAGATATGGAAATATCTAATGAGCTTACGGCTGACAAGAAGGCAGTTTTAGAATTTATGCAGAATGCTCTTACGTCAGAGTTACTATTGATGTCTCAGTGTTCTCAGAAGAAAGCAAATGCTATCAAAGAAGCGAGGCCGTTTGAAGATTGGAGAGACTTAGTACAAAAATTCCAAAACAACAAATATCTAGATACAGAGCTTTTGAACTCGGCTCAGGTAATTAGCTTGAGAGATTGCAAAATTTTTAATTGTAATATTATCAAGATAATCAGTATGTTAATTGGCATGCTTCTCTGTGTTGTGATAAAATAGGAATTACTGGCTACTAGACACGCAGTGGAAGCTCTTATGAAGAAATGTCTTCGTTTGTCGACAAATATTGAAAAGGCCGTGGCTGCAAGAGCATCGGCTATTACAAGTCAGCCCAAGGCACTGTCCTCAAACTTAAAGTTAGCTCCATACCAAATGGTTGGATTAAATTGGCTTGCTGTGATGCACACGCAAAATGTTAACGGTATACTCGCGGATGAAATGGGTTTAGGAAAAACGGTTCAAATAATAGCTTTTCTTACGTATTTGAAAGAGGCTGGCTTTAAAGATGAGAAAGATGGACCACATTTGATCGTCGTTCCTAGTTCGACGATGGGTAGATAAACATTATATTAGATCCTTGTGATTTATAACGTCTATTCTTAATTTCCTCTTTTCTCATTCCTGTAGAAAATTGGAACAATGAGTTGGAAAGGTGGTCACCTGGCTTGAAAGTTGTACAATACTATGGCAGTCAAGAAGAACGGAAAGAGATGAGATTAGGTTGGCGTAACGGTGATTTGGATGATGTTGACGTATTATTAACCACCTATAATTTAATTAGCAGTACACCAGAGGAACGGAGATTGTTTCGTGTTATGCCTATTCATTATGTTGTTTTCGATGAAGCTCATATGTTGAAGAATATGGGTACTATCAGATATGAGAATCTCGTTAGAATTAATGTGTGTGTCCTCTTGTCGCTTTGTTTATGTCATTTCAAATGAATTAAATTATTATGTCGATTACTTCGTAGGCTAAGCATCGAATTTTGTTAACGGGTACTCCCTTGCAAAATAATTTATTGGAACTGATGTCGCTCTTAATATTTGTGATGCCTTCACTGTTTGCTGGCAAACAAGCAGATTTAAAGAGTTTATTTTCAAAGAATTCTGTAAGTATTATATATAGCGGAGGTAACATTCTTAATGAAAGTTATGTATTACGGAATAATGTGTATATTATGATGTAGAAGACACCATCAGTGAAGAAAAATAGCGAACAGCCATTGTTTGAACAAGAACAAGTGAAAAATGCGAAGCAAATCATGAGACCGTTTGTATTACGTCGGCTGAAAACTGAAGTCCTTCGGGATTTACCAGAAAAAAACGAACGTGTGATTAAGTGTCCAATGATAGAAAAGCAGCAAAAGATGTATACTAATCTAGTTGCCGAATTTTCAGCCGAGGCTGATCAAAGCACCGAAGTTAATGGTATTGGAATGATGATGCAGTTGAGAAAATTGGCCAATCATCCTCTTTTAGTACGGGATTATTACAACGAGTCCAAGTTAAAAGTATTACTTGCAGTTTCAATTCTTACATTCATTACGAATGAATTTTTAGCATGCGATTTTTAACAATTGACTATTTCATATTAGATAATATCGAGCAGATTGGTGAAGGAACATTCGTACAAGCAGAAAAATCCAGATTATGTGTTTGAGGATTTACAATGGATGTCAGATTATCAGATAAATCAATTGACGAGAACGTACAAGAGCTTAGCTGGACTGGGCTTACCTCAAGAACTCATTGCAGAAGCTGGAAAGCTAAAGATATTGGACGAATTGTTACCAAAGCTGAAGGAAGATGGGCATCGAGTATTAATTTTCAGTCAATTCACCATGATACTAGACATTTTAGAAGAATATTTAACGATTAGAGGACGAACGTACTTAAGGTTTGTGTGTTTGTAGCTTTCATCTTTCTATATTCTTCATTATTTTTAACTTTGAATGTGGAAACAGATTAGATGGAAGTACCCCAGTGACAGACAGACAATTTTTGATAAATCAGTATATGGAGGATGAAAGCATATTCATATTTTTATTATCTACAAAAGCTGGAGGCTTGGGGATCAATTTAACTGCTGCCGATACTGTTATAATTCACGATATTGATTTTAATCCTTATAATGATAAACAAGCGGAAGATCGTTGTCACAGAGTAGGTCAGAAAAGGTATGCTTTATCATTAGTTGCACATCTTGCACAATAATGTAAAAAACATTGAAAATATATTTAAAAATATATAAATATATTCAAATCTTTTAGATCAGTTAGCATAATTAGATTATTAAGCGGAGATACTATAGAAGAAGGCATGTATGAAATAGCCCAAGACAAATTACATCTTGAACAACAGATTACTGGTGAAGAAGGTAAGTGCTATAAATTTGATCTCCTTTGTAATGTAGCATAACATACGGAATTTTTATTCTTTACAGAGAATGAAAGCACGGACAAGAAGAGTGTATTAAAATTACTTAAGATGACCTTAGGGCTAGACCATAATAAATCGTTATCGTTGTCTCCGGTGAAGAATGCGAAAACGAGTAACGGGTCATTTAACACTGATTTGAATCAATTGCAAATTACAACATAGAATTTTAAAGATAATTCTTGATCTAAACATATTTTGTACTAGCGGAAAATTTAATATCATTTTTATATACGTCTTAAACTTTTGTGATAAAGTACAATGTTGTAACTGCGCACAGAATAGAAAGAAAAGAAAGAAAGATAAAAGAAAAAAAAAGAAAATTGAAGATCTTGCAGCTATGTCTTGCATGTTATTTTTTACTTTAATTTAATTATTGCATACGTAACACTTAAATATGTGATTTTGAATGATGATATTTGTAAATTGTGAGATTTAATTTATATATCGTTTACACATGGCATCATTTTTTTATTTATACAAACGTATGTAGTTTATTTCGTACGTTATAATATTTAATGGTATATTTTTCGCATAAATTATAAGGGAATTGTTAAGACTGCACGATATTTACCAATAATACAAGAAATGACGGGAGAATTGCTGAAAAAAAAACAAATAAGAGAGAAATTGATTATAAAAAAATTGTAGGACATAATATATCAGACTGTTTGGTATTACTGTACACACATTCCTGACCGAAAAACTTGATCTTTGTACAAAATCATTAAAAATATTATACACCTTTTTTGTCAGAGTTAATTTATTAATACATACGTTAGCACGTGAATAGAAACGGTAAATTATAACTTAGTGAATTTAAAAAAGTTATGATTAGATGTTAGAATGTTAAGAATATATTATGAATTTTCAAGATACGTCGTAGTTGTAGTCATTAGATTACGTGAGTATTAGAATTATCTTTATGTAATTCGTTGTTTTTATTTTTATCGTTTATCTGTTGTTTAAATTGCAAAAGTTATAATAACTTTAATACAACTCTCAGAAAATGCAAGTCATTTAAAAAAATCGATTTTCTTCGAAGAGTCTTACGGAATATAATTGTTTGTATATTGGATGTAAATTGCACAAAAGAAGAAAAATTCCCTGTAACATTATTCATATGTTTTTTTCACTTTTAGATGTGGATACTACATAGATGTACATTATTTACAATATTTTACGTAATGTAACAAATTGGACAATCTATGATAATTATCAACAGAAGTCAATAAATATTGGAATAAATTTCACGTTTATCTGATATTATTCAATCTTCATAATCTGTAATTGGAAAATCGCAAGTTTCCGTGATTAGATTCTGAAGTTGTGGAATACTGTTATCAGGCAGCTTAGAAAATCAGGAAAATTCCTATTGACGTTATATCAATAATTTTCCATCCATTGTAATGTTAACGATTAAATCTTTGATGAGTGTGGCACTCAATCGTACGATTATAAATTTTTATTTATACTTTTATTTACAATTGATCGTCTCGATTTAATTTATAATTTGACACCTGAAGCAATTTTTAATCTTGTAAAGTTTATTCTAAAATTCTCAAAATCTTAAAATCATTTCAAAAGTGAGTGATCGTAATTTAAGGAGTGGGAAATGAAACGTATGACGGCGATGGAAAGAGTAGAAAAAAGAGAATGAAAAACGAAAACTAACTTATAACTCTATTGACATATATTAATTTATAGCTGTGATATACAATGCCATTTTATGTGGAAAATAATTATATTTTTGTCAAGAATTAAGAAAAATGGCTATGCAAATAAGAAAGGGTTCACGTTTAATTCAATAAATAATTTTCGTTGCTGATATAACAACATTATTTACATTTTCTGATTTTAATTCCTATTACCAGTGGCGCTGTGATGTAAAACCTGCTTAAATTGATAAGGTAGGATGCGACATGAAAATGGTACATGAGTCAGGTAATCCCCCTACCTCCCACACAGGTGGGACGCGAAAAGCATTGGATGTGCAGTCTATTCAATGCTGTCATTAATATTTACAACATTAAATTTGATTGCGTTTCTATTGGCCGTGACAAATTGTACTCAGTTTTATCAATTGAGGAATTAGAACAAAAATTAATGTAAAAGTATAAAACTAATTCAAATATAGAAAATGATTAAAAGAAACAAAAGTATCTAGACATAGTACATTATCTGAGTTCATTTCTTTTACGATTCTTGAATTTTTATAAGCCAACATCGCTCTTACTATTTCTGTAAGTCATTATTGCTCTTAATTGAAAGTACTTGCATTTGCATTTCGTTCGAATCTACGTTACATTTCAACATCAAAACAATAAAGTGAAAGAAACTCCTTCTCCTATATGACCCGAGATGCACATTGTATTTCAGTAGCAGTTGCTAAAACATAGATAGCGTTTAAATATTTGTTTTTTATCAAACAAACTTTGTTTCAATATCTTCTTTTACCTATCCGTTATGAATAAAACACTCCAAGAAGAGAGAAAAATATTTGACGTGAAGAGAGCATCGAAGAACGCTCGTTCAAGTTCTTCGATCTTCACCGATGAATTTCGTGTTACCGATCGGGGAAAATTGGCGGCAATCGTTGGACGTCTAAAACGTGGCTTGAAGAACTGCGAAAGGTAAATCGTTACAATGATAAATGAACTCGTCTTACCTCGTAGTCTTCTGTTAAAGATATATATGTTTACTTGTGCAGCATCGTCGCTCGTCCCAATCATGCCGTGAATGACCAGTAAATGAAATGGCAACGGGGGCTGTGTCTGCCGTGTGTGCGGCGTTTGAACGCTATATAAATAATACTTGGCGCGAACCCTGATCAGTCGAGTTACGGCGGTCGTACCTGTCGCAACACACAATAATGCATCGTACCATAACAAACTGAAACCGGTTGTCCTTTTTTTCGCATTTTTTCCGCTACTTCTCGTACTCATTTACCTTAACCTTGTTCCGTTCCGTGGCTGCGTCGTGCGACTCTTACACATACGCATATATATATATATATTTTTTTTTACATTTTATTCTCTTTTGACGCACCACTTCCAGGTGAATTCCCTCGCCTCTCTCTTTCTTCGCCCTCTCCTTGATTTTGTTCCCTGGTGTGCGAAGAAGAACTGACCCGCTGAGAATGTCGCACGACAATTTAGGATTTACCTCGAGCACGGTGAGTGACATTATTACTTATTTACTTCCGCTTACCTTGTTCACTTGTAGAACATTCTTCGTAGAACATTTTCTCTGTTTTTTTTTCTTTTCTTTTAAGGGAGCGAATCGGCATTTAAATTGCGTCGATATGGAGCGCGAGGGATTGTTTTAGAGATCGATAGAGCTGGATTAGCGCTATCTTTTGCGCATAAGCCGTAATTTTTTTGGGAATTTTAAATTGTACGCATCGATAGAAAAGAGATCTCGTTATCGATTAGGTGAACCAGCGTTATCTTTTTCTATCGCTATCTGTTCAAATTAAGAGTCTTCCGATTCAGTTTGAAGAATTTTACTTTTCGATTTCACTTCCAATTTTACTTTGGTCCAACTGCTTGATAACGTATTCCTATTTCACGTTTTTTCGTTCAAGAAAAGGGAATCAGAATAAATTCTATAATTCACGACAGTACGAAGAAACAGTTTGAGTTACTTTATACACGTTGCGACCTAAAATCATATATACTTGCTACAACCTTCAACATTGGCAAATTAAAGTCTAAAGCTTTCGTTTTTCGGGAAGAAAATTACTCGCAATATACACGTTATACATGTTAAACAAATTTCGTTTCTCAGCCTGATTTTGTTCGATGTTATAATTTTGTCGATGACAATTCTCCTTAATATTATGCGAATATTTCTCAGGTGGAATTTTTTATACAGCTTTCTTTGAATTTTCAAACTTTGGAGTTCAATTTTCACACTTATTGCAATGTACTTTTTTCCCCAAGACTCTACTTTTATAATATATTATGTAATAAACAAGAGTTGCAAATACAATTTATAGTATCGTCCATTTTTCAACAGGTGTCGTTGCACATGTTCTTCACTTTCTTGACAAAACTTCGCATCTTTTTTCAAATCCAAATCCAATACCGATAAAGATACAAAGACTTTACATTAATATACCACGTCTTTTAAACGAAACGAATAAAATTAGTCGAGTTTTTATTGCTAATTACCGTGTACTCGACGATCCCGCAATTGTTTGTTGATCGATCGATCTCGAGAAGGAAAAGTCCCTGCCTGAATGAAAAATTCTCTACGTCGAAGGACAATATTGACCGGAACTACATACGTGATGCAAGTGCTCGCGTGTCATGCGGAGAAAATTCGTGATTTAAATCGAGATTCATGGATCGAGCTTTTGATGAAGATTTTTCTTTTCCCGATAAGATTTCGCATCATTAGATTGTGAAATTCGGTGGAAAAAGTGAACCGATTTTTTATCAAACGATCGGTGAAACTGCGTGTCCTTTGTGTTCAAGATCATTGCTCTTTCTCTTTCTTTTTTTGTGAATTTCAACCTTCTTTTTTTTGACGATTTATTTAACTCGTGGACGAGAAAAGAATTAACTAATTTCATGGTGATCTATAATTCGCTTGCAACATGATGATGATACTATTGTCAAGGATCAATTTCACGTCCTTTCTACGATCATATCGCGTTCGATTGCTCGAAGATCGAATTTTTCTTAAATTTTCAATAAAAGATCTTATCGAAAGAATTTATTTTATTTAGTATCAGAGACCTGATGTCTCTATTACAAAAGATTTTAAATTTAAGGGGAGAGAGAGAGAAGATTCAAATTATCATACCCATGCAATCTTTTCTTTTATTCTTCGTGCAATTTGATTTGTTAATCAAAATTAGCTAGTTTGCTCGTGAATTTCATTCAGACACGAAAATGTTTGATAATTACTGTAGAAATGAAAAGAGGAAACTCTAACTTGAAACGAATAAAATTGGCGTCAGAGTAACAATATTAAATATTATTGATTAATATTTAGGAAATATGCTTGTTCACGCTGAACTCATTTCTTAGATCCAAGAATTTACGCGTTATCGTAGATAATCGCTTGCTCTGTCGAGACGATAAGTGAGAATTCGGTAATTCGGTAAACAGATCAGTGAAACTTGTTCAAACAGAGGTCGTTATACATTGTTGCACGCACAGAGAAGAGTGCGTAGAGGAATTTATGTTAAGAATGTCGATAATTCCCGTGTTAATACTGTGGATTTAGGCATCAATGTGTGCGATTAAAATCATTGACGGTAAGACGTTTGTGATATCTGTTCCAACGACTGTAAATCTATACACTCACATCTGATGATGGTATGACGTGGTACAGATAGTATGAATTTTAATATTTGAAAATGTGTGAAATGTCAAATAACTATCAAGTACGTAGAAACAAAGTTTTGGAAGAATTGAAAGATTAAGGGTGTAATTGAAAAATAACATTATCATTGAAATTATATTTTACGAGTCCAATTTTATAGATTGTAACGAGAGGCGTAAAATTTTGTAAATCAGTTTTATATTAAATATTAAAACGGTATAATATAAATAATATTACAATTTCATAAATCAATTTTACAAATGATCTTTCGATCATTTTATAAAATAACAATAATAATTTCGACCGTCTCATAGAATATTAACAAAAAATGATCGAGAATTTCATAATTTTGTTTAATGTTACACTCTCGTTGAAAGTGATTGAAAATTTGAGAATTTACGGAAGTTTCGTAATTCAAAAGTTCAAATTAACCATCGTGAAGTTTCGTTCAAGCTGATTTACAGCGAGCAAATCGCTCGCTAGGTGTTTATGTACGGTGCTCGACGTTTTGGTTTCCTTGAAACGATTCGACAGACTTTTACTCGAGGAAAAATGTTCTGTTACCTTCTGGAAATCTCTACCTTCGTACCGTATCTCTAAAAAGGAGAAATGGAATTTATTGGCCTCAATAATAATACCGGCGGCGATATCAAATGTTTGTTACACCGATTACTCGCTTGGCTTACTCGTCATTCCGACCGGTCGTCTTGTTTTCGTAGATCGTATTATTTGATAATAGTCCTAAGCGAAAAATCGTTTGAATGGAACTTTTTTTAGGAAACGTTCCCGCGATAAGTAACTGGGCTAAGGGTTCTTGGATATTTATGAGACATGTACGAAAAAATTTAAAAAATGGACAGGACGCGTGTAATGTACTGAATCACAAAAACGTGCATATATTGTAATAGTATATAATAGAATAAAAATGAGATATGATAAAATATACAATCTTAGTTAGCATCTGTTACAAAATATTGTAAACAGGTTTTCTATTATACCAAAAATCACTTCCTACTAAAATAAAATAATTAATAGTTACTAAGTAATAGCTACTACTAACTAGTAGTAGCAATTTTTGAGTGTATAATAAATTGCTACTAACAACTACTGTGTAAGATAGTTGAACGTCAAGTAGATTATCTTCTTATTTCATATATAATATATGAATTTTTCAGTAATACTTTATCGAGCATCATTAACTAAGTATCGATAATTCGTAGTTAATTCTAAAGAATTACTTTTAAAAAATTGTAACTGATAATTATCACGGTTAAATAAAAGTTTGTTTATGATTTGATAGTACAAGGCAAAATAATTAATTTCATTATACGCATCTTACCAATTAATCAATTTCACTGCTAACAATGATTTTAATAGTTTGCAAATTTTACTACGAGAAGACAGATACTGTAGACTGTATTGTTCGTAGATATTATAATATTTGTTATTTTTAGTCAGTACAAATTTAGTACGTACAAATTTATTAAATAATTAATCCAGGAAAACAGTACCAAGCAGTAAAACAACGAATTACCGCAAAATAACAAACTTGAAAATCCGAATAAAATTTTCGAAAGATCTCTGAAACTTTCTATAAAATCGTTTGATGACAGAGCAGTCGAAAATTCGCAGAACAGTTTTGACCGTGTTTTAAGTGTTAAAAATTTAAAAATTTAACATATATGTTACAAGGAGCTGAACTATTCCGAGTAGTACTCGAGTCAAATCTCAGAGGAATCTGATGACTTTTGATAAAGTTAGATAAACCCGTTTGATAGAGGCAATTTCGAGTTTCGAGTGACTCTAGAGTAACTACACTCGTGTCTAACCTTACGCGCGTGTAAGTCGAATGAGGAAAACAATAAACAACATATGTTTATCAATATAACAATCAACTTAGGGTAACCACCGAATATCGAAATATATACCAAGAAGCTATTTACGAGGCTATTTGAGAAGCTTTGGTCCATCAAATTAATCTATTTGTTGCTCTTGAAGTCGATCTATTCACTAATGAGTCGATTAACGATCTACACATCAAGACAAGATTTATGACAGACGATTGGAAATATTTCGCGGGAACGAGGAATATTTTCGAACAGATCGATCGTTGGTCTGTCGTGGAAATGTACAAATAGTAGTTTTCACGATTCGAGAGTTAATATTTGCACGAGGTAGCTTCTTATTATGTCAATTGAATGTTTTGTTCTGTTGTAATATTTGCTTTGCTCTCAGACTCGGATGATTTCATAATAGAGGAATTCCACAATCCACATCCATTTCGAATCGAGTTCGAACAGTTCGAAACGTTCCGAATGTTCAGTATTTGGATTATTTAAGCATTTCGTTAATTATACGCTGGATTATTGCTAGGATCAATCGAGTTAGTTACTAGATTATTGAATTTGTTTGCGGTAAATCTATAGATCGAAATATTATCGAGATATACGAGAAAATTCGAAGAATATCCAAGGTAAAGTTGGCTAATTTTCTATTTATTTATATTTTAACTTTCTATATAGTTATATTTAATTATTTATTTATTTGACGTACATAAATTTATTTGTTACATTTATTTATTTCTATTTATTCATTTAACTTTCTATATAATTATATTTAATTCCATTTAATGGTTGGCAAGTGGATCAAATTTGTACCTACTTATATTGAGCTTCACTTAAGATTTAATGACTGAATCAAGTCATTTTCTATCTAGTTCTATTAAAAATTTAGCGAATTTCGCCAAATTTATTTGGTTTCATTATCATTTTCGAAAATGCAAAATTGCACGAACGTTTAATCAATTAATTATGCCTGTACAAAATTTCACTTTAAATTATAATAATAAACTTTTCTAACTACAAAATAACAGTGCAACACAAAAATAACAATATCAAGAAAATTAATTTCTCCATTAAGAAAGATTCCCTTACAGTTTATTAATAAAAAAAAGAAACTATTCTCAGCGACAATTAATTAAATCTCGAACGATAAGAGAAAGGAATAGAATTAAAATAATCGAGCGATAAAGAAATCGAGCGTTCTCGCTACTTCAGAAACTACGTCCTCACATTCCTACACGCTTAAAGATCGAACTGTTTTGAGCAAATAAAAGGATTTACTATCTGTGTTTGATAACGTCTAGATTGATTTTTCTGCACGTGTTTGCCAACGTATTCCGTTTCTCCGTCGTATTGTCGATGAATATTTTTGGTTCATCTTTTCTTCCAAAAAGCTGATTTATCGTTCAACGTAATATTTATTTGACGATTCTTACGCCATTGTCGGAGCGCGTTCCGTTTTCAGAGAAAGGAAGGATTGTTTCAAAGGCAAATGTTGATTCTGCGATTAGGTAAATACGTAGTTATTAGCGTGGGCAGTAGATTAGGTATTAAGAAGGTGTTAGATGGCATGTGAAGTGACATACTAAACAGGAGATTCGATGACACCGAAAGTGAGGTAGCAAGTATTTAAAGCAGCGGATGAAACGTCATAGAATTTCCGGTGTTGGACTCGAGAGACTGAGAGACTGGAAGAATTTTCGATTTCGAAAAAGAAATATGGAAATCCGGCAAAATTTGAGAGATTTATGCATTTGAAAAGTTTAAGAAACTTTTGGAAAATTTAAGAAAAAGTTCGAGAAACCGAGAGGTTGTGAATCAGAAGCTCAGAGAGAAATTTAATTACATTCGAGAACCCAGGGAATTTGGAGGGCGAGAAATTTTGAAAATATGGAAATCCGGGAGTTCGGGTGTTCGACAAACTTTCAAATCCTCAAACTCGAAATTTCCAAAATTCGGAAATCTGAGAAGCAGAAAAGGTTTAAATTTCGAAAATTCGCAAGGATCTTTCGGGAAGAGCTAAAGAATTGAAAGTATGAAAATTAAGAAGTACGATAATTTAGAAAACACGATGATTGATGATACTACTTCGCAATATTTTATATTCAGTCTGAGGCAACACATTTTTTAACAGTTAAATGCTATGAGTAAACTATGAATAAACATTGCTATTAGTGAATTTTTCATCAACTTTCATTCAGTTAAAAAATCCAAATGTCTTTTTATTGTTACTATTAAAGTCTAGCTTTAATTACTCTTTATTTTCATCTGTAATTGAATTCGCGAGAGTAAATCTATTAATACTAATTATTATTGCTTTATTTGCTGTTTCGTCTGGCAATCATGCAATATTCATAAATGAACTTTATTTTAAACAGCGAAAGGGAACGTGTACGCTTGATTTTATCATTTTGATCAAAATGGTCTTCGTAAAATAGGAATTTTCGAAATTGTCGATCGATCAACAACCGTGAAACAACTTTCTAGTTTCCGAATAAATTTACAATTTTTCCCTATGTTTAGTTTACAATTTTTCCTCGTGTGTATCTTACAATTCTTCTCCTCGTGTGTATTTTACAATTTTTTTCCTCGTGTGGAATTATTCGCAATTTATCTTGGACAGTTTAACTTGCGGTATATAACTCAAACAGTAGCTGTCATAAATCAATATTATTCTAGACTATTCTATTTCTTAGAATTCAAAGAATGTTAGAACTTTTTGATCCAAATGTTTTAAAAATTTAATAGCTTGTTTAATACCGTGAAAATGAGTCACAGTTTTATCTCTTATCTATTTTAGATTATGCGCAAAACAGTTTTACAGAAGTTCGAAAAATTTAAAAAATTGCAAAGTGCAACTATGAACATGATATAATGAATTAACAGGAATTGTCTTATCTCATTTTAGGTTATACGTCTTAGAGTTGAAAAATTTTACAATTTTTATAAATGTTATAGAAATTATCGAATGTGGAATTTTTAGAATTTATAAAACTCCACTTAATATTAAATTTCAAAGAGCAGGATCTGTTTAGAATTCTTTGCGATATCTCTATTCAATCTGTTATATCAACATTAAATTAATCAGAAGTGATTTCGAAGATGATACAGAATTTTTATTTTAAATTTCACGTTTCTTAGAATCCTTTACAGTATTTCCACGTGTAATATCCAATGTTAAGCTAGTTAAAAAGTAACAAATGTTAAAAAATTCTTTGAACAATTCTTTAAATTTTCATTAAACTAAATAGCAAATGTAATAAAGTAAAATTGTTCAGAATACTATAGACACACGTATCTCCAATAATCTGTCCAATATTCCACTAACAAATAATTATAAAATAAATAAAGGATAATTATAAAATAAATATAACAAATAATTATAAACGAAAAGTCTAAATATGTGTAAAACAACGTTCCACGTGTCTTCGAACGTATGCGACACTCAAGTCACATAAAAAAAAAAAAGGAACGAGATGATTCACTCGATGACGAAACGTCCAAATTATTCTAGTAAAAAGAAAGAAAAAAAAAAGAACGTGCATTATCGTTTGAAGCTTTCAATAACAAATCAAGTGAAAAATCTTCACGCTCCTCTTCTCGTAAGAGGAGAGTTCGCCTTCCGATAATTTTCATAGAATTCCGTGGTCCCTTTATATTTTATTCGGAGAAGCGTTCAGACCTCGAAACGTAGAATCACATGGAGGAGCGTGGTTGGCCTAACGAGACTTCCGGCCGATTAGCCGGTGCTAAATTGCTGGATGTCCTCCTCTCGTATTTCTCGCTAATCTCCTTAAAACGTAACGTGTCAGTTTTAACACGGTGTCTTACGTGTCTCGTCTCGGCATTTTTGGCATAACACGGATCGTAGACTTCGACCGTGATCAAATTAAGTTGAAGAAGAATTCCGCAATTCCGACGAAAATGAATCTCTTTATCTTTCAAACTCGTTCGGTCATACAGGATTGCCATTTTCTATTTTTTGAAATTCTTAAAGTCACGAATCGATCGACTGGTCGATTTTTAAATCGTTGGAGATAACATCTCCAAACGTGATTTCGATATTGACAAATTAGTATTCGTCAGAATGTGTGAAATTGTACTTATAATATTTCAATAATATTAATATAAATAATATAATTATATATTAAGATAATTATAAATTAATATTATTAATATAATTATTGTTATTAATATAATTAATATGAAATTGTTCAATACGAAGTATTCACTATTTATTTATCACGAATATTATTATCAAATTGTGGACTTTTATATATAAATTCTTTCATGGAAAGCGAAGAGAAATAGGATAAAATAAAAAGTAAATAGAGAGTTGTTTCATTAATGTCATAAGCTGTACTTTACTTTGGACATTTTGTATATGTATTTTTCGAATTATATGTGTTTGGCACAAATTTTCACAAACACAGGTAGTTCTTTTAATCATTATCGCGCAAGTATTTATGAATTAAATTCGTATTCATTAACATTTTATTTATATTTTCTCGTAATTTTTCCACATTTGTACACTCTGTACACTCTTTATAGAAAAATTTTACTCACGAACAGATATAATTTATTAACTTAGATACTGTAACGAGAATACGATATTAATGATGCGCAAAAACCGTAAAAGAAAAGTAGCAATCAGACTTTGCTTTTGTTAAAAGGCGAGATTCGGTATAATCCTGTTTAACAATAGGTGCTTGAAACAACGAGGCAAGAAAAATTAATACTTCAGTTTCAACAGCGTGATAACGACTTCAAGCTTTGGGTATAAAAACAAGTACAAGGCTTATTGTCTGGAATTAATTATCGGCTGTCAAATGGGGAAGAATAGATCAATTACGATTTAATGAAAGTTTTAATATTATCAGGTCGCGGTGCCTTTGCCCGCAAGTGATTTCATCGAAGCTGATGACAATATAATTTTGCAATCTAATAATTGTATTTGTACACGCACAATGATATATGCAAATTGTTCGTACATATACACGCATATACATATTTCTTACGACATTTTCGTGGAGAGAAAATATCTTTGACAAATTTCGAAAATTATTAGTTTTTTTCATTCGCGTGTTTAAAATTGTTTTTGAGAGTTTCTCGCTTTTGTTTGTTGCTTTATTAAGTAATGGCATTGAAGTTTTTTTCGTTCGACAATGCAAATTGCCTGGTAATTTATATTTCTCTGAATTGTTACGTATACTATAATATCTGGACTATTAAATGATTTTAAATTAATAATAAATTAACAAAAGTTTTATACTTTCATTTCGTTTAGATATTTCGCTTACAACGCTTATTGTAATTTCATATTTTTTTATTTCTTTTAAAATTTATATTTTGAACATTCGGTTATAGATGCACATGTAATTTTCAGTATTTTCTGGACAAAGTATTTTTTTTTTTTTTTTTTTTTGCACGATTAGATATTCGTGTGATTAGTATAATTGTAATGATTACGGACATTTATCACCTTCAGTCACTGCAATTAATTTTAAAAACAGACGATAATCAACGATTTTTAGTTTCGTAATTTAAATTATTTCTAAGTCGTGGAACATTTACCTGGTTGTAGAATAAATATTTTCTAAATATTCAGCCAACGTTAAATTAAAATATAACATTTCATTTGCAATAATTTTTGGTAAGAGGAACTGTGAAAGATTTGTAAATTCTTTCAAATTCTATAATTTTACGAAACTAAAAATTATCGAAGTACATGTAAAATATTACGATAAAATGAACTGCTTGGTTCTTAATGATGCTTAACCGTGTAATATTGTATTTAATATTAACTTAATGTTGTTTAATCTTTAACCTTGTTTTCTCATTATTTAATTTCTTCAAATTTTCCAAAATTATAGAATGGAAGGATGAAAGAATTTCTTTATAATTTCAGTATTAATAAAAATTGAGTTCTGGATTAACATAAATTGATCGAAAAGAATTGCAAATGCAGTGATATACCTATTAAAATTAAAAGAAAAAGGAACTAGAATCTTGTTATTAAAAATAGGTCAACGAACGACTGGTAACAATTAATACCTAATTCATTTATTGTCAACGCGCGAACAGTGATAACTTAATTTATCTATGCCACGACCATAGTTAACGGTTCTCAATGACATCATTGGATATTGTTAATTAACGACGCATAACGTGAACAATCATATTCACATAGCTATATCGATCGACTACTTGCATTTTCTTTCTACAATTTTTAATTATTAATTGCTTAAATAAAAATTTCCGTTGTGTCTAGTTTTTCTTGAAAAATCGCCTGACGCATTAGTCAAGCGGTCTTTTAAAGAACATATACTGTAACATCTGTCTCAGATTTCGTTATGATATAGTTCTGCCGTCATTCATATCGATGGACGATAAAATCGGCACGTTTATGTCAATCAAGTCCCAGCTTCTATTTTTCTCGAAAAACATATTTGCATTTCTTCGTTTCTGACGCATGCACAATTTCATTCCAATTTGATTGACGTCGATCGTAAAGTATGGTGTTTTTATGAGTACATTGTACGCATATATTTATTTTAGCTATTTATGATTATTTGTTTGTGATTGCGAACGATTATGTTCTTGGAGACCACGGTTGATAATTACTTTGAGGTACAATATTTGGAATTAACATTCTCGGGATTTTTAACTGTTTTCATCTCTAATTAATTATTTCTAATTAATATACTCATTTATTACAATTATTATATATTCGAATTAATTAAACTTTTAACCAATTAATTGTCGAGTCAATGTCAAACAAATTAATTATATAAATTAATATAAATTAAACCAATTAATTGTGAAATCAACAGCTATGGATATTAATCCGTAATTTATCTTGCTTCTGTAGATTATTAATTGAAGAACCATTGTTCCAATTGTCGTTCTTCGATACTACTTAAACTGTAGAATAATTTCAAAAGTTTCCAAATTGTACGACTTTTTGTTAATTGTTAAAGACTCGTCGATCATCATCTCCAAACATGACGTAAGCCAGAGCTTCGAGTTCTTTCTACTGTTAGCGGATCAGTGGATAGCGACGCTGTTGGTCAGACAGGCATGACTATCTTTTGCATCTCCAGTGATGCGACAGTATATTCCGCCTGACGTCCGAAGAACGTCACCCTGTATTCGAAGGATAAAACTTTTCGTAGATAGAATCTCTTTCTCTCCCTGTAGAATATATTTTTTCGTAAAGGAAATAATTGCGCAATCCCTTCGCGCGATAAAGTTCTTCCTGCGATTAAACTTTTATCGCTGGATCTCCACGAAGATTATCACTGCAAATTGCTGTAACAATGCCTATTAGGATGTTTCACGAATTTTAGTTTCGCGAATGTTAAAGTGGATAAACTTGAAACACAGTTGGATTATATCGACAATGATGCAACGCAAAGGACATCGATATATCGCCAGAGAGAATCAAAAATCTTCTGTTTGTTTTATTGTCGTGCCAGAGATTGCGACGTACGTTTCATCAGTCGGTTTAACCGTGTGCTGTTTATCAGGTATACGTAATACGACTGTTGAAGCGAGAAATTAGAAGTAAACACGAGCTTTATCTGGTCTCTCACGATTTTTATCTGTCAACTGGGTCAGTTGGGAATCCGTAGGGAAACAGAGTCAAGAGTGGAAAATTAGCAGAGGCCGTTCTCAGTTCTCATTCTTTTAAATATCTTTCTTAGATTGTTATATCATCCATTATTATAACATACATATTAATATTTAATTATTAATTATAAAATATGTATACCTAATAAAATACCTAATAAAATAAAACTAAGATATATATATATATATATATAATATTATAATACAAAATTATATATATTATATTATATATTTAGTATAATTCAAGTAACATATTTCGCGCAACTCGTTAAATTTACATTGATTTTTATTTCAATTTCATTTTTCTACGATGAACTTGCAAATGGGTTGTCAGCTGCCGAAACATTGATAATGTCAATGACGAGTTAATTTGTCGACGTTGAACGTCGTAAACTATTGAGATTATCTGCAGTTTCCATTCTCGGCGAAATTAATCTAAAGACTTTAATTGCACAGTGAACGAATGTCGAGGAATCCGCCTTTACGTAATCTCGCGATTACGAGCGTGCGGTTAATCAAGAATCATAAATTAACGAGGTAATAAAGATGTTTATCTGGCAAGTGGATGCTTATCGGTTAATTACATTCCTTCATTGATTAAAAGACGCTGGTAGTATTCCTCTGGTATTAACTTTAATCGTCATCGAACTGACGATTGAAGATTCGTTGTCAGCTCGTTTAATACGAAGGAAATTTATGGTATTTGCGAAATGTCATTATGGTAATGAGAAACGATGGAAATTTTGCGGATAATGAATAATGAAAGTGGGAAATAAAAGACTGGAGATAATTAACGACATGGACAATTTGGCGACATGACATAGAAAATGAAAACGTACGTCTGAAGGATTGAACGATACAAGGACCGAACAGGATTGACAATCGCCACGAAAGCAAATGTTGTTTGATAAATGATTCAAGTCTTTTGCACATCCATCCAAAGAGTAATTTTCTACATATCTCTCTTCAAGAATAACAGTGTGTTTAGTCCTGTCTACAATATTCTTTCACAATAATTCATTCATCGTTCAAAATCAAACAGTATTCATACAATTATACCGATTTATAAATTAGAAATTCAAATTTATTTCGAATTTATTCAAATAATAATTTAATCACTTTTAGTCTAGAGATATAACATTATAAAATAATAGAAGTGTGAAGTATTCTGAATTGAGCACGAATACTTGTTATAATTATACTATAATTATAATTGTTTCCATTTACACTTACTTCAAAACTTTCTCAAGTGTCTTTAACAAGTTCCAACAAATAATCAATGCGTTATCAATTCTTGAAATTGCTGCGTAAAAAACGAGTTTTCCTATCCTTCTCTTTCCTTTTTTCCTTTAATAATCTAATCTACGACTACAACATATTTGTGCACATATTTGAAAGGAAAAAGGTGAATAACTCGCATTGTGACATAACATTGTTCGAAGTAGGTTACGAAACAGCTTCGTGCGGGAGACACGCAGGCTCCGGTGCGTCATTTTCTCTATTCAATCTACGTGTGTACGTATGAAGTATCGTTCAGATAGTGGAAAGTTTCATGTCATGGCACGATCGATGACGACACCGTTGCTGTTGCGTCTTCCTGTCAGAACTTTTTCATCAAATTCTGATGTAACTTCAATTTTTATTTATCTCTTTTCGCATTTTATTTGCCACTGGTTTCCTTTTCTATGCATGGAATGTACAAAGTATTTATGCTCCTGTACGAAGATATTAGCTACGATTTTTCAATTTCTTACTTTGTTTTTCATCTGAAATGTACTACATTGCATCCGCATTGCGTGAAATATTGTTTATCATGTTAAATACGATCTCGATTTTCTTTTACTATCGTTTCACTTTATTTCTCTTATTGCATTTTCTATCTGAAATTCTATATGTTTACAATATATTTGTAATATTTTTATATTATTATAAAATATATATATATATATTTATATATTTATTCATACCAGTTTGCATTTATCGTCTATTTGCTTATGATGCATTTGTATTTATTCATTATTTACTTATTTACTTATGCACGAAGTATTTTTTCTTACTAAAATGTGTAACATCAATTTTTTAAAAAATTTCTTTCCACCTAATTTTCCACGCTCCTTTATCTCATCTTGTTATGTTCTTTATCTGGAATACAAGTATCGGAGTAGTTGTGTATGTATACCTGTTAATGAATGTTTATCGACAGTCTGAAAGATATCCACAGTAATTTCCCCGAATATGTTCTGTGTTGATTTTCTCAATTAACTATGAACTAACACAATGAAACAATATTTTGTCGAGAAACAATTCTGACGATAAGGATTTTACTTCCATTCTCGCGTAATAATTCATCAATGTTTCAACAATGAATTATAGCGTTCAACAGACTGTGTAATGTTCGAATTGAGGCAAATAATATTACAAATGGAATTCTCAAAGAGACACTTTTGTCCAAAAATGTAGAAGATTTCTAGAATTATATCGGGATTTAAAAACCGCAAGATTGTGATTATAATCTTTTTTTAAATTCAATTTCTCTCGCAGCAAAATTGATTCGCGAACGAGGAGTTGTTAAATAGGTCCACTTTAATTTATCATTCTGGCAATTTTATCCATTATCTGTATCAATCATCACATAACAATCGTCACTGTTTTAATCAATACAATCAACACTGATATTACCGCAAATTGTTGTAAATTATTTTATAATTGTTACAAATTATTTTGAACATACACGTACATCGAAGATTTATATTCAAAATAATAATAATGTCTAATAATTACCAATATTCTTTATTATTTATAGAATAATTATAAAGTAATAATTATTTAATAAATAATAAAATATTATTTAATAATAAAACTACTTACTAAAACAATCAATTTTGCAATACTTATATGTGTGAAAGTCTCTCTAATTAATTAAAACAACAATTCATAGATTTTTAAGTTTCGAATTATTACAAATGTAACAATTAATCTAACAATGACTGTTTATTAAAATAATCAACACCATTTTCATCCTACGTCAAGTGCAACTTCTAAATCACTGAGACGACATCCGCGAGTTCATAAAGTCGCTTTCAACAGTTAGTGGATGGTCAAGACACGCGCGTGTAATTCATAGCTCCGATAAGATCAAATTTATTCGTCGTAAATGTCCAAGGTATACCTTTTTACGAGAGAAAAAAGAAAAAAAAACAAAAAGAAGATTGTCATCGTCGTCATCGTCGCAAGGATTCATCGCGTATTCAATAAAAGTAGACTAAACACAAAGTCACGCAGATTTGACATGCTTCCCGTCGATGAATGCTTGTTGAACTTGATTGATTTATCACGTACGAGAGTCACGTTTACGCGGTCGTCATCGCGAGGATTGTTTGTTATTCATCGCGGCGGAATTACAAATCGACCGAAGATTTCAGCAAGAATTCCGCGTGAATCCGCGTTTCTGAATTGATAAGCTCGATTATCACGACAGTTGCTGATTCTTATCGTATATTCGTTTCACGGTGATGAATTAACCGGCTGATTTACTTGGAATTGCAGAAACTATGAAGAGGAGTCATGGAGATGAATTTTGTAAAGAAAGTTTCAAGAATTCAGATTTTAATACGTGTACTTTCGATCATATCACTGTTGTTCTTGCAATTTATAATTAACGTGTGAAAAACCTCATTGTGTTTCAGGATGCTTTGGATACTAAAAGGTGGTCGTCCAAAAACAATCAAAATGGGTATGTTCGCGATGTTATCATTGTCAAACGTTCGTTGTCAAATTATTTAGATAGCGATTGAATACGCAATTTGATTTAATTGATTTCGATTGAAATTAACCTCAAGTCAAACATCAATCATAGTATTAAAAACTGATATCGAACAATACTGAGAAAGATAGAAATTGATTGATATCGTTTTTTCTTTTTTTTAAATTCCAGCTACGGTTCATCTCGCAAGTCCAATATCTACGTACTGGAGCTTGAGGAGAAGAAGAAAAGCGTACAGGAGTACGAAGAGGATTACAATCCTTACGATCACAGAGATGTTACACATCCAACTACGTGAGTGTCAATTCTCTCATTTTCACCTTTGATCCTTTTTTCCTCTGTCATTTTTTTTCACTTCCCTCTGCCATAAAATTCTCACAAGCAGACTTTGGATATTTATACAGAATTCGTATTTTTGTGAAATGTCGTGATTCGAAATATAAAATTTAGGCAGACGATCGATTTTATTTCCTGAATATTACAACGATACCAGATTTTATCAGACGTCTATGGTATTTTTGCGTTCAGATTTTACGCGAACTGTATAAAAATTTACAGTTTAAATTACAAAATTCACGCGAAACTGAATCGATCTAATTAGATTGTGGATTTTTACGCGTTTATGAGAAGCTTATGAAAAATTATAAATAATATATAATTATAAATAATATATAAAATAATGCAAAAGTTCGAAAATTGCACGAAGCAACGTACGAAATGTCCAAAATACGACAAATACGTGAAATAGACGCGGCTCAGAATCTACGTCGACGGGAAAAGATTGAAATTTGCACGAGTATCGAAAAATGCTAATCGGACGTCGTTCGGTAGGTTAACGAAATCGCCAGCGTTCGCATAACGTCGAACGCGGCGCGCATACGAAAACGGCGACGTTTCGTTTATTCCAAACGCGTTCCTTTGGGTACAAATTACACGGTAATTTATTGCGGCGATTAGTCACGAAACGGAAGGATAGGATTCCCCGTGCTCTCGGGGGAAATATAGCATCGAAAAATGCTGCTCCACACGCATGGACAAAGGTCGATGACGCTTCGTCTTGGAATTTAAGTTGGTGAAGAATCATATTCAATATTATCCAGATTAGACATTAATGTTAACACACTTCTTGAAAAGTGAATTATTTCATTCTTATCTTTGTCAAACTTTGTCAGCTTCAAGATCTCTTAATTAGTTTCCCTTTTTGAAGAAGAAAGAAGAAACATCCCCGTGCAAGAATAACATAATAAGAAGAAATTTCTTCCTTCTTCCGAAATGATCGTGACAAATTTTATTATTATTCTGCTTAGTTTCAAGTTTACATTGTCTGAAGGTAATTATTACCTTTTAATAATTAGAATATCATTGATCGTTTATCACTATCGAATTAAATATTGAAATATCATTTCAACGATAAATTATTTCATACGTGTATTTTATAATTGGAAATCATTTGCTTTCTGACAGTTAAAAAAGTAATTAAGTATAATTGGTTAAATATTATGTTAAATATCGTAGGAGCTGGGAGACGCTGTTACATCTGCTAAAAGGCAGCTTGGGCACCGGGATTCTTGCGATGCCAAAGGCTTTCTACCATGCTGGATATGGTGTTGGCATAGTAGCAACCATAATCATAGGTGTATTCTGTACTTACTGCATGCGGATATTAGTCAGCTCGGAATACGAGCTCTGCAAGAGGAAAAAGATAGCCTCGTTGTCTTATCCTGCCACGGCGGAAGCTGCTCTGTCGGAGGGTCCAGCGCCGCTCAGGCGATTTGCCAAGGCTTCTATGTGAGTATTTCGATTGAAAAATCGAAACATTCCTAAGATATTTATAGATGAATTCCTCGAAATATTTTTGATAAGTAAATTTCTTGATTTCTTTCTTTTGTCTCGATTTTCGTAAATCTTCTCGAAACATTTTTACAACATGATTCTAGACAATATTTCGGAAATTGTTGATTGCATAATAGAGATTTTTAAAGAACAATTACACAGGAAGAAATTACAAATTTGTTAGCAAAATTTTAATTACAAAATTCATAAGATCCTCGGTCTCTTTTCTTTATTATATTTTTATTATATTATCTATTATATTATTTTTTTTTTTGTTATATTATTTAGTATTTTATTTATTCATTTTATTATATTATTTATTATTTTATCCTGTTTGAATGTTCATTCATATTTACGATTTATCTAATTAATGAAACTACTCAAGATTATACATGTTAAGTGTGCCAAGTTCACGATGTAACAAAATATGATTATCTTCAATGTACGATATAATGGGAGCTGTTTGCGAAAATTTCAACGGTGAAAAATCCTTTGTTTTGCAGTCACACGATAAACGTGTTCCTTATGGTATATCAATTGGGAAGTTGCTGCGTCTATACCGTGTTCATCGCCACGAATTTGCGAACGGTCAGTACAATTATTAATTAATCGTAATCATACGTGGGATGAAGATCATTCACACGATCATTACGCATCGATCGTTCTCTCATCAAACACGTGCGATTTCATTGAAATTTCAATTTCTTCAGGCTTGAAGTTTCATCGACTTCAAACTTCTGAATCGACTTTGACTTAATTCCATTTATGTTTCACGATTTTAATCGAAGTTTCTTGAAGTCGTTGAATTTGGTGATTTTAGTTTTACAACTATTTTTATCAATTCGAGAAAAATTTTTTTTTTTTGACACACTCGAGGAATCAGAAGTAGAGGAATATGTTTGAATTTATAATATAGACAGCGATTAAACTTGTTCAGAGTCAACTGTATTAAATTCAACTGCAATTAACGAAACCTAAATAGAACGAAGTCAAAATCTATTGGGATTAGTAAACTAGAATTTTTTTACTGAACCAACTCTGGTTAGAATTCATCCAACTAAATCCAATTTCTCAACAGTTAAGTCTAATCGAACTTTACCTAAATCCAATGAAAGTTGATTAGAATTCATTCGTAGTCGTCCAAGTCTAATCAATGTTCAACTGATGCCAACTAAAACCCAGTTGCACTCAACTAATACAATTAGTTGAAATCATTTGTATTAAATATTCGAACTTTGATTAACACTGAAACTATCGACGACTGATCAAAATGCAATGAATAATAAATAAATTGCAACGAATAAGAATGCTTCTATCTATATAAAAATATTTACTTTCATTGTATAAGTTATTATATTAATTAGTTATTATTGCACTATTTCATTATAACAAATATTCATTATAATGTTCGCTTATATCAATATTATAATATTTGTGACAACGTTTATTTATATTTTATTATTATTAAAATACTTAGGAATAAAATATTTACCTGAAGAATATTGATATGAAGGTCATTCTAAAAGAAAATTGTTGAAAATCTACGAAAAATTTCTACGAGAAGTTCAAAATTACTCGTTTCAACCAATCTCTCGAAATTCTAGTTCTAGCGTTAAAATAACATCCAACCTAACTTTCAATAGCGAAGCAATCGCAACAAACTCGCAAATTCATTTCTCCCACCAGCTATAAGCAAATGACATCACTTGTGTAGAACCGTTCTCGTCCCCTCTATCCATCGTTCTCGCAAGAAACTGTCCGAGCAAATGACTCACGAGATTTCGCTGCTGCTCTCGTGAACGCGTTGAATTCTCGCGTCGATCGCGGCTTTTACCGCGTTGGAATCCCGCTCTCGAGCTAGAACCCGCGTGGTGTTGCACGCAGCTGTAGTAGGCAGAGGAAAAGGAGCATGTAGGTCAGGGAAACACGCCGCGCGGAATAAACGATTAGACAGCCGACGCGTCGTAACGAGCCTCGCGAGTCAAGGTGATAATGCACGGTTCAGGTTCGTTGACGTCTCGACGAGCAACAGGATGAAGCCGAGTCTCTTTTTTTTTTTTTTTTAATTTACGAGGACACTTGGCTCGGTTTGGTCAACGAAATCGGCAAGAACGGGAAACCGAGTACTTTTGTGAGTAATGAGCAGCGATAGGCGTTGACCGTGAAGTTATACGGAAGGCTTCTTCGAGTACTCACTTCCTCTTTGCTCAGGTTTCCTCCTGGTTTCGGTTTTGGAATTTTAGGACACTTGGTTTTGTGTTTGGAGTCCGTGGATGAAGCAAATGTGGGTGTTTTAACGATTTTTTCTTTGGTATTTTATTTTACTTTTATATACATAAAAAGCAATATATCTTTACTTATTTTTCGTGACGAAGATTCCTTCGAATTCTTCTTCTTTACTCCTTTTAATTTTTCAAAAGCATTATTTCATTTTAATTTTAATGAGTTGTGACATGCAGGTTAAAAGTCTCTATATTTAGAATATTCTTTTGGATCGAGATTCCTCTTAATTCTTTCTCTTTACTGTTTTTAATTTTTCAAAAAATTACGCACAGTGGTCAGTTCTCAGTACAGCTAATCGTACGTAGAGCCTTTGGCTCTCTGTTTATTAAAATTTATTAAAATATTTCTTTAATTCTTTTGTCTTATTTGAAATTTTATAAAATTTTTCTTTCTTTATCTTCCAAAGATGGATTTCTTTTCTTCATAAAGGTTTGCGATGTGTGGGCCATTCGTTCGTTTCTAAATTTCACAAAAATTCAAACGACGATTTTTCAGGCGATTCGTTTCACACACACACGGGCCTTCTTTGAGAATCTTAATACCACAAGTCATCGAGAAGCCATTATATAATTCCTTTCTCAAAGGACACAATATGTCTGAAGTCACCATTCCGCGCATTTATAATTCTAACGCATTACAACGATTTTTTCTTCTTCAACCTCGGGATTCCTGCGTCGGACGCGCAACGTTTAATCAACGCTGCAATTTTCTTTGACAAGTCGTACGTGTATATGCAAATATAAAACGGACATACTGTCCACTGTGTATTGTACGTACACTGACGCACACGAACGTTGCTTGATAACAATCGTGTATCATACATTTCATAGAGTTCACTGCGTATTTCACTCGAAACACTTTCGAGGAACGTGCAAAGTGGACGTTTGCGTTTAATTGGAAGAATTGGAAGGACTTGCTCGATCTGTCGTAAATCTTGGAAAAAAGGTCACGTTGCTCCGACATTTCGCTATACTAATGGAACCTCGATCGCTGCAGCAAATAGGGAGATAGATCTTCAATGCCATATCGGAATGAAATGAACGCGCGTTGGAAAAGTTTTCGATCGAACGCAAGTATTTGAATTTAGTATTTAGTATCTCGCGTATGAGAATTCACTGTTTCTAATTTTCCATAACTGTATTTTATATCTAAAAGATTTCAGTGTTTTTAAACATTTTGGAACACTTGCGTTTGATCGAAAACTTGTCGCCAGGAGCAGTAGTAGTTGTGAAGAATTCAATCTAAAGATGATATAAAGACTAGGAACGTGGAATGTCAGTATTGCTTGATTTCAAAAATTATTAACTGTAAGAAGATGAAACTTGTCACACCTACCAGATCCATAGATTGATTGGGAAAGTTTAAGAGGGATTGAAATTGAATATCATTAAAAATTTAATACGCGTGACAGAATTCGTAAAAGCAAAAGATTTAGAAAGCGCTAGAAACATAAAAAGTAGCTTTTTGTTTCTATTTCTTAACTTCCTTTGTAATAGATGATAGTTTAACAAGATAGTTTAACGTTCATTTTATTTCTATATGGAACTGTATTCTGTTGTGTCAATTCAAATGTAGGGAAAATGGTTCAACAAATGACTTTAGAAAAAGATTCCATGTACATCTGAAGCACAAATCATTACACTTTCAGTTTTAATGCATTTGAAACGTTTTTATAATATATTTATAAAGATAAATTACATTTAGAAAAAGGATTTGCATTATTTAACAGTTAGACAAACTATTATACCTTCGATTTTAACGCACTTAACACTTTCTCAATACATGTATAAAAATGAAGTATTTTTATGTTACTTGACGCTAATGACTTGATTACGAAGCGAAAATTGCAGACACGTTCGTTTGATTTATCACGAGCAATATATTTGGATAACAGAATTTTTTCTTTTTTGTATTAAATTATCCCACATAGCAGGAAATGTGCTGCTTGAATGATAAAACATTCCGACGATGGAACACCTGGATGTAACACCGAGGTTTTGCTGTATAACCTCGTTGCATTCTCTTCTTTCGGCGGGATTCCCCTCACGCTTACGAACGAAATGAAAATTTCAATCGGCTCGTTTGCTAATTCCTCGGAGGTTCATTAGCCTCGTTCAATGACAAGGTACTAAAATTTTGACGGTTGGCGCAATTGTGCAAATTAAACGATTCATTATTTGACGCTGATGTCTCAATTATACACTATTATACACTATATACAATTAATTAAATGAAATTATATAATAGTTATATATTTATCGTTCGATCAATAATAATCATTCAATTCGATATTATCATGTCATTTATATCGTCCAAAAACCTGTCATCAGTTAAATATAATTATTCACCACAGATATTGATACGATTTTAACGCACCACAATATCATACTCCATCAACGATATAATCTTTCCACGTGGAGAACCTTACATTCCTAACGCAATCCTTTCCCTCGTGACGCATGTAACAAAACCAACAGCAGTGACTCATTTCACTCACGTCTGATTGAAAAATTCGCTCGTAAAACTTTTAATTTGCACAAACTGGATCTAGAGTGACAGGTTTCTTCGAAATGAGATATACTAACGGTAATTTGCAACGTCTAAATTACCCCAGGATCACACATATGATCGATTGAAGTATTGAAAGTGAAAGTGAATTGAACAATAAATCACTATGAATACGTATACATATATAATATACAATTCACCGTTTCAATGTTTCATGACAATCACTCTGTAATTTAAGTACACGTTACAATCTATGACGTTTATTCCTCGTCTAGAATGTTATCAAAGTTTCAAGACATTTTCTAGAGGCATATTCCATTTCTATAGGCATAATATATTCATTGGCATAGGAATATTTATGTAGATGTTCACGGAGGATGTAAATCTTTGTAAATGAGATATTCATGGATATTTATAATATGGATCTTACAAAAAATAAATATTCTAATTTTGAATATAGGTCAAATATTTTCACGTAGATAGATACTTATACATTTAGAATGTAGAATATATAATTATACACATGGAACATAAAAATATAGGATATAGATGTGAATCAGACAAAAATAAATATTCCAATATTGAATATAGATTTCCGCAACAAATGTTCAAATATTTTCACGTGACAGATACTTATACATTTGGAACAGTAGAATATATTATACACGTGGAACATAGAATATAGGAATGTAGACATGGCAAACCCGTTCGAATAATTTCGCGTGCATTGCGTGCATCTCAACTGTCGCAGGAGGAAAGGAAATTCTCAAACTGACGGATATCAAGCAACATCGTCGAAGGCACAGGCCACTCTTTCTCATTCTACTCTTGAGAGAAAGAGAGGTCAGTGTTCGTGCAACGATCGCGATCGATCGGCGCGCTCTTTCACGCGCGGCCGCGCGCAGGATTCAGGCTCGGTTTTTCGCGAACGTTTCATCCAAGCGTTCTAAACAGTCACTTGCCGTAATAACACGTGTCGTAACGCCGCCTCAACTATCCATTACGTTGCGTGGTACGCAACAGCCGGGTCCGTTCCCCGTTGCAAGGCGAAACTAACGCATACCGCCGCGCCAGTTCTCTTCTCGTCCAGTTTCAAAACGAGTATACCATTCTCGTCGAAGATGGAATTCTTCGCGATACGAGACGCGGTTACGGTAGCGTTCAGTCCCTGGTGAGCACGCGCAGCGCCGTAGTTTTTGGAAACTTGTCTCGCTCGTGTCTCAATAAAGGATCTTCTCTCGAGTCAGAAATGGGAGCGTAAAAGAATTTAAAACTGGTTCAATTTTGTTAATTAAATAATTGATTCGGCGAATTCATTCGGAAGTAAACGAAATTACATGTAAATGATTGCAGTTAAATTGCACACGCGTCATCACGGGTGTAAATTACATTTATCGAACGATGTATTGCCAGTCGGTTGTGAATTGGAAATAATGTAAAATATAAAATAATCTAAAAAGAGAAATTTAACAAAAGTCGATTGGTATTTTACAATTATTTTCTTTTATCTTTCGAAAAATGAAATCAGGGGCCAAGTAAGTAAAAGACAGGCTCGATATGTGATAACAAATGAAGAATCATGGAGCTGTCATTTAATATTTGAATTTGTGAGTCAATTAAAGCTGACGACTTCGAAACTTTCTATTTAAAGAATAAAGAGACCAGACCGGACTTTCTATTTGAAGAATAAGAGTAAGAAATGAGAGACCCGCAACGAGTATAAAAGAGAAAATTAGATTCAAAGGACAGTATGCAACCCAATAAGCAATAAATTAATGACCATAAAACTCAGCGTTATATAGTTTTTTATGTAGTTCTCTTATTTTCAAAGGAAATAAAACACGTAAAACCCAATACGTGGTAAATTAATAAATCTATCGCTCAATTTCTCAATCGATCAATTAAAGATTCCATCGCAATCATATTTTTCCAAAAAATAAGAGATCATAGAATAAAGATAATAGAAATTAAAAAGAAAATAGAAAACTACATAGAATAAGAGAAACACGAAAGAGATGATAGAATTTAAAAAAACTGTGTATAATTCAACAAGCAATAAACAGACAACCATAAAACTGGTCGTTCTATTTCTCGGCGATTTCCTATTGGAAGAGAAATCATAAATTGGGAAGTAAAACTGATAAACCGAGTGTAACAGAGAGAGAGAGAGAGAAGAATTTAAAGGACCGCGTTCTAAACGGAAGTTGCAGCCTGATCGAGGATCAATTGGGACGTAATAGTTGGATTCGTTGCGTAACGCGCGCGAACCGATCGGAATCGGTTGAGTCTGGCTGCGACAGGAAACAAGGTGTAGTTCTCTATTGGTTCAAGAAGCCGAAGGTGATTTTTTCCGAAACGAAACGTGTTCGTTCATGTGCGCTTTGAAATGAAATCGAACCAGTTTCGCTAATAATTGAAACCTTCGGTGGAAAAATATGTGGTTGATTGTTTCGAGGCCTACTTTTAAATGGACAAAAAAAAAACATAGAAAAGTTGAAGCACGAAGTAGAAGAATAGCAGATTTCATTATTTAGTCAATATAGGATTAACTTGATATTTCTTTACTTTTATTTTTTTATTTATATTTTATTATGGTTTCTTAATTGGTACTTGTAGTGAAATAAATCAATAGTATCTTACTTATAGTCAGAATTATACAAAATTATGATTACATTTAATGATATTTAAAGTAATAACCCAGCTATAGTAAAATAATTAAATTGTTTCATAATAGAGTTACATCGAGTCATTAAAAAATAAGATATTTTCTAAATGAAATTAAAAGCAGTTAAAAAGCCGTAATAGAAAAAAAAAAAATATTCAGGATATAAATAGCGAAATAAATGAGTTACTATAAATAATCTGCTGTGCCAGACTGTAACAGACACCACAATACAATCAGGGTCTTTGCTCAGTACAGAACGTACAGAACGTGTTCTACCAGCTTTACTGAACATACGAACGTGTCTCTAGTTATCAAACAAACGTTTAAAAATTAAAAATGATAAACCTTCATTTCTATCTGTAAACAAAGATATCCTTTGTGATGCACAACAAAGATTTTTTAACATCTAATTTCAATTATATTATTTGCACAAACAGAGCTTAACTCAAAGGTATATGAAAACAGCATTACAAAGCATTCTAATTGGTTTTCTATATTTCTTCAATAGAGGGGAGAGAAATTCAATGTTGCGATCCACGATTAATATTGCACATCATGTTGCACGTGGCCCTTTTATACTTAAAAGATCGTGCATCACTGCTCCAGATATCTCTAAGAAGAAATTATCGAATCGAAACACATTCCATCATACGTCGTCCATGTGTGGATCGCCTTGAGGCGCACCATTTTGGTCTCGCTTGTTTTTGTTTTTTCGCAACGAGTTTGCGACCGTGGCAGATACCTCTTGCTATTCTAATTCCTGGCTCGATTCAGGATGTACGATTAAGAAGGCAGAACACCTTAATCAGATTACAAGGGCGTTCGTTGGATAAACAACGAGTTTGGAATCGTTACTCATTCTTTAAGTGGCTGCGAAGTGAAATTTTATTCACTTGGGCTCGTTCGGGGATGAATAATTCATGAGTCGGTTGTTTCATTTTAACGGATCGTGGAATTTCTGTATTATTTGTTTTTATTGCGAAATCGTGAATGCTTAGAATCTAACGTTTGTGATATTGGAATTTATCTGAATCTTTAGTTGAGATCTGTAAATACTGTATTATAAATACGTTATATCAATGTTGTGATTATAGTAATATTGTTTGAATAAAATAACGCTATAATTACATTATAGTATTATATTATATACTGTTTTAACTATTTTTGGCATTTAATATCTCACTACTGCCATTTATTTAGCTATAATATCACAATACTGCTATTATAGGTATATTTTATTTAATGCAGAATTATTATAATCACAGCACTGATATAACAAATCTAACACAATCTAATATAATAAACAATGAGATATAATATTACAAGTATTTTACAATATTGCTGTATTCTAGCATCATATTTTTTTATTTGTATTTACTATCATATACATATATTTTTTTTACTTTATATGTATCTATAGTGCATAATTAAATTAATATGTACAGAATTTTATATATATGTATATAATACATATCTTTAGACATTACAAAATATCAGCATGTATCATGCATTTCTTTTTATACTGTCATAATCATAACGTGCAGCATCGTATTACTTCTATTCAATCACTGGAGGTGTATCTTCACTATATCATTAGCTGCATAGCCATAGCTGTCTGCGTTCAACATACCATCACTATTATTCAACGTACGCATTTCACGTGCAAGCAACGGTACGTTTATTTGATTTAAAATTTCATTGCTTTCAGTGAACACGTAAACGTACTTGTTTGATAAAGAACAATCTCTCAGTCATTCAAAGCACACGTAATTATCGTGATCTCAATAAAATCAACGACCATGGAGATCGCCTGATTATACGTGGTTCATATCAGTTATCAACAGCAAAAACGTATTATGAGTACTATAAGTTTTTACGTTGAGCCAATATGTTTATATGAAAAACACGTAGAATTTCCTCTCTTTTTCTTCTTTTCTTGTTCTTTTTTTTTTGTCAAGAGCACGTTTTTGTAGATTCTTATGCAAATTTTTCTATCAAGCGATAAAGATAGAGTGACTAGAAGAAGAGGTTCTCGGAAAGTTCGAAATTACAAAAGGATTTATGTCCTCCTTTTTTCTCGGGACAAGTTTATTTTTGGTTTAATGTTTTGTTGTAGTGGATAGGTTGTATATCATACTTGTATTTTTAGTACAATGACGTACATGTAGTGTTATATTCGTATGTTACTAATTAAACTAACAATGTTATTAGTATTGATTGTATTCTTAATTTATTGCTAACCAAACACGATTATTTATTGCTAATCAACAATTTCAGAAATTGAAATCTTATTCGAATCAGAATTACAAATATCTATTTTAATAATTATATATAATATACCACATTCTTGTAAATTACATTTTTATTACATTATATATAATAATTATTTTTTTTATGAGGCAGAATTTTCTTCAAATTCAATGTAATCTCTTCTTTAATTTAAAATCTGGCAAAATGATAGTGGTGAAATGACCATAAAATAAAAATAAAAAGAAAAAATATATGTAATATAATATTCTATTATAAAGGGTTGACGTTAGTACAATTGGATTGTAACATAAATTAATTTTCAAAATTTCACAAAAAATGGCTCTAATATAGATTCTAATAAATATTTATTGTTTATTCATTACTATCCATAGATTCTATTGTAATAAATATTTATGAGAATGACTGAAATATAGCTTCATTTTAAATTTAAATCAGACACAAAGCCAGTAAAAAATTTGTCATTTCAACCGATAACCAGTAACTATAATTTTTCTTGTATACCAGTATTAATATATAAAAATACTAAAATTCGAAATGTTAAAGTCTTCGAAATACTAAAAAAATATTTAAAAAATCCTCAATAAAAAATTTCGAATTTTTGAAATTCGAAAATACGTCACAAATATTCTCAGCAATTGATCTCCGCACCGGAAGCGAGGTGTCTTTCAAAAAAACTGTTTCTTAACTCTCGATCAAATGATAATTGCTCGTTAGACGATTTTACGCTGTAAAATATTCTCATTATTATAATGACTCTTACGCAAGGGAAAACAATTCTTCTCGCGAGGAAAATTATGCTGGTCGCGAAGGAAACTCAATGGTTTGCGCTAAAAAAAAAAGAAAAAGATATACAAATCGCGAGAAAATTGTTGCGCCACGTTTCTTGATTACGTAAAACGAAGACTGAACTGATGCATAATAAACGAGAATAAAGAATGAAGTCGCGGCTCATATCCGGTTGTCCTTGAATTTGAGGCATGACTACACGCCCAATATCGACGACACTATGAGTCGATAACAATTATCGTATCAATGTTAGAAATAACATAGCTCTAATGCGTTGCGCGATGTGCATGCGATGACTCACGTTAATTCGGTCATTTAAATAATCGGACACTAAATATTGAAACTACGATTTTGCAAAAGGAATACATATATATATATATAATTTCGCAAGAAATTATATATTTAAAATAACAAATATATATTAGTAATAAATAAATAAATATATATATATTTATTTACTAATATATATTAGTAAATAAATATATATATATTTATTTACTAATATATATTAGTAAAAAGATTAGTTATTTTACACCTTTACACTTTGCAAGTGAATATCTTGTAACTTCTATGTACAATACATTTAAAGATTTTACAAATATGTGTTGTTGAAACTCGAAGATGATATGACACACATAATATATTCGTAAAAGTTTTTCTATAGCATGTTCTTCTTTAGATCCGACAAATTTTACGTAGGTATTTAATATAACAAAAAAGAAGGATTTTGAACCTTTTACGAATTTAAAAAAATTAGACCAACTCTAAGATATTGACAATGTTTCTCACGCTGTTTGTCTATGTAATTATTAATGAAATATGTGCCTTATTCCGCTCACACTATAATTAAGTCTCAATTTCCTTACTAAATTACTTAACACTCTGAATCAAAATGACGCAAGTAAAATCTTCGTGGTACCAACTCTTGCGTCGTTCTGATTTCAGATCGTCTGTGGGTGTGTGAAAAAAGGGCGACGGAGTAAATAAAGAGTAAAGAGAGAAAGTTGATTGTCTAATGTCTGTGATTGTCTAATTATGTATAAAAGATCGGCAACAGATCGTTAAGAAGGCAGATCGAGGTACGTATACGTCGTACATAATTGATCGAACGTGTACAAAAAGAAAATTATTATTCCGTTCTGCAAAGAAGAATTTTGATAATTCATTTCTTATCATCTCCAATAACATCTCTAACTAACTTTCATTGCATTGCAATTTAATTTCTTTTTTTTTTTTTTTTTTACATTCGCATCGATATAACATCAAGTAAGAATAATGAATTAATTTCATTAATTTTTTTTTTTTTGTTGATTATGTTGAGTTTTAATTTAATGAGCGTTGCACTTACTTTTTGTTTTCAGGCACTGGACACGTATGTTTCAGATATTGATGTCAGATTGTACATGTTGGCAATCTTGTTACCTCTGATTTTGGTCAATTGGATCAGAAATTTAAAGTTCTTGGCGCCGTGTTCCACGGTGGCCAACTTTATTACCTTCATCAGCTTTGGCATAATATTGTACTATATATTTAGAGAGCCTTTGACATTCGAACATCGTGAAGTGATCGGGAATGTGGAGAATTTCCCCCTTTACTTTGGCACCGTGCTATTCGCTCTCGAAGCTATTGGGGTGGTGAGTAAATACTCGTTTGAAGTGAACGAAATTTTTGTCTCTTTAATTGGAAGATTTTTTTTCTTTTTTTTCTTTTAGTATAATGGCTGGATTTGAATTTTTATGTAGTTATTGGAAATTTAGGAAATTTTTCCATATGAAAATTTAGAATTATGGGATTCAAATGTTTTGAGATTGGGAAGTTTCAGTGATAATTAAAATAGTGGAGAATTTGGAAATTCGAAGGTTTGAGTGTTTCGAAAAATTCGAGAGATTTACAAATTGAAATATATGAAGATTTAGAGATTTGGCGAGTTTAACATTGGACGATTTAGGAATTCAGAAATTTGGATATTACAGAGTTTAAAAATTTAAAAATTGGAGCATTCAGAAATTTCACTATCACAGAATTCAAAAATTTGATAGTTTAAAAGCTCGAATAATAACTTAAATTTATAAACTTAAACTTTCCAAAATTCGAAGTATTGAAATAACATAAGAGTAACATAAGCATTCGTACTATCCCAAAGTTTGAACATTTAAAAACTGCCAATTCCCCATAATTTCAAATGGAACGATAATTATCAGCAGTATAAATATTACAGACGATACTCGTAATTGCTCGCCGCGATCTACTTACAGATACTGCCACTGGAGAACGAAATGAAGAAGCCCAAGGTGTTCATGCGCACGTTCGGCGTCCTAAATATAGGAATGAGCACGATTGTGTTCCTCTACACTGGGCTCGGTTTCTTTGGTTACATTCGCTACGGCAGTGCCATCGAGGGTAGCATCACCTTAAGCTTGAACGAGCCTCTGATCCTCGCCAAAAGTGTTCAAATCCTACTGGCTATCGCCATCTTCTTCACTCATCCGATTCAGTGTTACGTGGCGATCGACATCGCGTGGAACGAGTACATCGCACCAAATTTCGAGAAGAATTCGCACAAGCTGTTGTGGGAGTACGTCGTTAGAACATCTCTCGTCCTTCTCACATGTAAGTGAACGAGTCTCGAGTCCTTCACCTAACGTGGCGTGGCGTGATTCCGACCAGGTCGACGCTGTTGATACAGTATTCGATTACTCGTACAGTTTATATCGTTGATAACACACCACTATTTTCGCGTATGATAATGAAACACGTTTCCTTGCACGTTGACGTCAACGCTCTTGATAGATATACGCTACATTCTTTGCACTTGTGGCTATTCCGAGAAAAAATCTTTGGCTTTTCCTGTTGAAATAGAAAATGATTATTAGCATTTTTAAAATTTGATTGTGATTTGATTTTGGGAGGTAGACAATGGTTCTTTTTTAATATTTCATTGATTATTAGCAGACCGTCATTACGAATATTATTTGAATTTCTGAAAAGTTCTCAAAACTAAGAAAATGTCTCTAATTTACTAACTATTATCCGAGTTGTACTTCATTGCCATCGATATCAAATAATTCGAATTAATTGACATGGAAGTGCAATTGCCTTTAAATCCTGAGATCTCGTTCTTCCTGGCTCTAATTGTTGGACAGGCTTGTACGCCTTTGATTCAAACTGGTTAAAACTAACTGTTCCACAGATATAACTGATTTAGAGTGTCCCTGACTTGTGACCTGATCCCTTCTGACTCGGAGTAATTATTCCGGAGGCTTTAATCGAATCTAACTCTAACTCACTGAAACTCTCGTTTTTTTCCATCGTGTTCGACCGATGTTTCCCTTAGGCGAATAGAAAATACAAATCAATTTGAAGATCAAAATGATTACGAAACAATTTTCTAAAAGTTTAAAATAAACATTCATCTAATTTTACTGAACAACTGCAGTTTTTCTGATTGCAACAAAATTTTAATTACTTTTCTTTCTAATTTAAAATAAACTTCATGCTGTAACATCACAGGACAATGATTTTAACTACTATTTTTTAATTATAATTGTAATTGTCTCTTTTCCAACTCGATCAATCAAAATATCTTCTAACAAATTTTTTAAATAATCTTATCAATCCTATAACTTCACGGAATGATTACTCTCACTGACCATAACAATATTTTAATCATCCTAATCTTGAATCTCAAAAATTCCAAAAGTAATTTTTTCAAGTAACTTTAAACCTCACAGAATAATTACTACTTTTATCATTCTAATCTTGGACACTAATCCATTCAAGGTATTTCCAAAAATTTTTCCAAGTAATTCTAAATCTTACAGAATGATTAAAACTTGTTCATCATCTTAGTTTCGACTAATCCATTAAAAAAATTTTGCCAAATGATTCTAAAGTTCACAGAACGATTAAAACTTTTGTCATTTTATAGTTTTGACTGATCAGTTGAAATACCTCCCAAAATTTTCTAACAATCTCTCTCTCTTTCTGTTCTTCAATTTTAGTTCTGTTAGCCGTGGTGATCCCTGAATTGGACCTCTTTATATCCTTGTTCGGTGCATTGTGCCTCTCTGGCTTGGGGCTGGCGTTCCCCGCGATCATTCAAATATGCACGTTCTGGCACACGTGCGACCGTACAGGAAAGGCCATAATGTTGGCGAAGAACATGTCGCTCGTCCTCTTCGCTCTTCTTGGTTTCGTAGTTGGAACCTACACCAGTCTTCGTGACATCATCAAGCATTTCTCGTGAACACTCTGCAAGAGGAAAAACGAAAAATCAGAAAACGAAGAAGAAGAAGAAGAAGAAGAAGAAACTGAAGTAGAAGAAGAAGAGGAGGAGGAGAAAGAGAAGGAAGAAGCAGAAGAAGGAACGAAAGGACGGAAGAAACGTTGGAAAAACGAAAGCGACGAAGATGAAAATGCGACAAATGTGATAAGTTAGCTCTTTAATGATACAAACGATCCTGTTACGCTGCGTTTGACGGTCTTCGTATTTTTTACGATATTTTCTCTTTACTTTTTTTTTACTTTCTTTAGAACTTTACATTTCTCAAAATATGCTAAGTGTTAATTGATACAATGGAAAGTCAAATTCCGATCGTTTTCATTTGTTCTAATTTTTTCCCCGTTCTGGATGTTTAAAAAAATATTTAAAAATTCTAAATTACTCAATGAAGTTTTCCATTCAGTTTCCAAGTCAAACCTTTCATAGGTTTTCTCAAGAATATCAGACAAAAATCCATTCACGGAATATCATAAATTCCATACACGTTGTTTCTTTTTTCCTTTTGAAAAATGTAAAATTCTCATCTTGTTAACGCTTCTTTATTTCTAGATCCATCGTTTCTTTTTAAGCATAATTTTTACTAGAAACAAATACTATCGTGATTAGACTTGCAAGGACCGACATTTACAAGAACAATTTGTTGCCTTTGTTAGCTATCTATTAATTCTACTAATTTTATTAATTACCTATTATTACTAATCCTAGAAGCCTTCGATTAACAGGTCAAAAAACGACCCGAAGACCGTAACAGTAGAGTTAAGATCGTCTAATACCAAGATCTTCCATTTTATCGCATATTTTTATAGCGAACGTGCATTTTTTCGTGTGTTTCTCATTCTGTCTTTCTCTCTTTCTTTTTTTTTCTCTTTGAAATATGCGTTGATCGCGTGAATACATATATTATCAAGTTTGTAAGCGAGAAAGATTGAAAGAGATCGACGCCTGGCGTGTCCGATTCGATGGTACAAAGCGTATTTGAGATGCGTTTTTATGATAGAACACACGGTTGTGAATCGTTTGACGAAGAAGTGTCTTTTTTTTTAATCCTTTTGTCGAGCACTCCGTGCTTCGTTAGACAGTACGGCGAATGGAATTTTATATCAAATTAGTGACAATTTGATACTTGATCGGTTAGATGGAGAGCGTTGGAGAATCGTTTATTTATGAATTCGGAGGTAGACTGAGCTAATTGTAAGCTTCGAACCTTTAACCTCTTAACGTGCACGTACATTTTTTTTTTAAGAAATAATTAACAAGAGCAAAAGAAATTAATTAACTTTCGGATTGACAAGGATAAAAAGACGATTAATTTTTAACCCTGTTGTGAATTCTAGAATCTTTGTACAGTGATGAACGCTGAGCATTATAGTAGATAGTAGGATGTTCATAGCATAAATTTGTAGAAAACTCGAGTTCTTTATTCAACGATGAATATTTTGGTAAAGTCAGTTTATTCTATATTTTTTGTTATTACAAATTTTTTATAATTTAGATTTGAAAGTTCGTAAGCTTTATAGTTTTCACGAGAGAAACTTGATCTTCTCAATCTTCCTCTTTTTTTGTCATACTAACTTTTATTATTCTAAAAAAAGTCATTAAATTAAAGAACTATTAAAATTGTACATACGGATGAAATTTCAGTGGTAAAAAAAAAAAAAAAACGATTCAAAGGACGCAGCAGGGTTAAAACATATCTATAAAAATCTCGTTTATCATTTGGCTGATTGTTATTTTAAAATATAAATTTACAAACAATATTCTCGTCGTTATGTCGAATGCAAACATATAAATTTGTTGCGTTAAGTGGTTGAGGATTATCTAACGCGATTGTGATCAAGTCTGTGTTCTAACCATTAAAAGATAACACTCGCCTAAGCTTAAGAATTACCGATGACTGAAAAATGAAATGTGTTCTCGACGATGATGAGAAAAACCTTCGCTTTAAACGTCATATTTCATTTTTTATTCAAGAGACGTCCATTCGTCCAAATTTCTCTAGAAACATGAACCTCTCGTTCTGAACAAAGAGTTCATGTCGTAGATCGTTCCCAGAGATTTTAGATCGGTGCTTTTCATACGTCGAACTGTAACAGTACATAGTATCAACATCATGAATTTCAACAAAGACAATTTTTACGATCATTCAATATTTTGACGATCAGTTTCATTATTCTAAATGTTCGAAAATTATCAATTCCAAAATTGAAAGATCCTTGAAATTGTGTTCTCAAGTGTTTCAAAAATTTTTCGAGCGAGATAAAGTATACTTTTTTTAATTAGTTGCAAATGATACATTTCTGTTTTCTGCAGTTTTCGTCGATATTTTTTTTGTTTCGTGCAAGAAAATTCCGATTCTAATGGAGATTCTGGTTATTCACGATGGTGAAATTTTTTTTATGTTTATGGAAAATTTTCTCTGCTTCTTAATACGTTGGTTGTTGATTTAATAGATTAAAAATTTCATTAGATTTATTCGAAAAAAATTACATATTTCACATGCACCGATCTAATAATCGATAATTGATTAATTGGAACAAGGAATGATATATGTGTGTGTATATATATATATATATGTATATCGTTTGAATTTTTGATACGGACGTATATAAAACAAAATTCGAAATATCGTGGATTCGATCATGATCGATTTATACGGACAGTTTTAATTTAACCTAACCTAATAAGAGAAAGAAAATAAAAAAAGTAATAAAGCGAAAGAACATGATTCCTAGGCTTTTAAGTACAACGTAAAATTAAATTATTTATTAATTGAAGTAAAATAAAATTTGATCTATGTATGTTATTGTTATTATTATTTTTATATTGATAACGCAAGGTACAAGTATATCGTATATACGCCTTGCTTGATAAATTAATAAATTAACGTCGATAAGATTATTAAGATGATTTATTGCGTGCATTGTTATTAGAAATGGATCTCTTTGATTTTTTTTTTTTTGAAATCTTTGTGTCATCATTTAATATTGTAGACGTGAGTAAATTTGTTGTGACTACTAAGCTGTACAATGATTGTTCATTTGAATTCCTGACCCTCCATAATATCATGCGAACCATCGATTATAAATTATTTGGGAAATCATTAAATGAATTATTATTGATGTAAACAATTATTAGCTCCCAAATTTTTAATTGAAACGAATAAAATGTTAATTGGAACTTTTGTTATAAAAAATCCTAATTTTTCTTCGTCATCTAATAAATTATTTCTTAAAAAAAAAAAAAGGAAAATCATACAATAAATATATATTTGCATAAAGATTTTTGCACTAAAAAACTAAAGCCGTCCAAGCTTACAACTAAACTACTAATTAAATTATTATTATTTCAAAAACGCTAAGAAATCATTATTTCAGAATACCTAAAATATTTTTAAAGAAAGAGAATTATAGAAACATTATTTAATGATAGAACGACAGATAAAAGATTAAAAAGAAACAAAAAAAAAAACTCATAGAAAGCTTCTACCATGTATGAGATTTCTTTCGTCATGTTATGTCACGCTTACCTGTGCAAATAAGACTTCTGCGAAAAATGATGTCATGCATGGCAGACCTTAGAGAATCAAAGTCGTTCAGGGTTATAGAACGAAGGGAGGAGGTATAGCGAGAGAAAATTGAGGGGTGGAAGGGTTTCCACGCAGACGCCATGAGATTTTATTCTAGCCACGGGCGTATGGATCGGTGTCGGGGTGGCTGCACTCCGCATACCTCGAGGCAAACCCGGGGTGCAGACAGTTGCTCGTCGCACGTGTGCACGCGACTCCATGTCAATAAAACGTTCGCCCGTGTGTGCGCCGTCAGCACACGCGTCCTCGTGTTTCTCATCGGTAGTTTAGCACTTCTGAAAGAAAGAACGTCCAACGTAAGTTTGATCGAACATGAAGAATCTTACAACGAGTTCTTTGTTTAAAGTGATTTCTGGTTGTTTGAAGTTTAAGTGATTGTGTGTGATAATTGTTAAATGGTTGAAAGACTATGGGCGAAAGTGTCCTGAATTTAAGGATTTTTTTGGGTTTTGGGTTATAGTTGAAATTATCTCGAATTTAAGGGTGGTTTTGGGTCACACTTGAAAATACGTAGAATTTAAAGGTGATTTTGGAGTTTACAGTTGAAAGTATCTTGAATTTAAAGGTAGTTTTAAATTATAGTTGAAAGTATAATTTAAATTATAGTCGAATTTAAGAGTGAATTAAAGGTATCTTGAATAGGATAATTTTGAATTATAGAAAGCATCTTGAATTTTAATCGAAGAATCGAAGATAGACTTAATTTAAATGTGATTTACCGAGTGATCCAAATTAAAGTTGAAATTGAGATTTCATCTGTAGAAATTGTTTAATGATTTTTGTTTCTAGTTCAAGAAAACAATATAACATGAATTTATAATTGATACATAGTAAATTAAAGTTGATGTTGGTGAAGGATAAGTGAGACATTATAATTCTAAAGATGAACTGTGATTCCTTGCGATTGTTCGATCGTAACACTTCTGCATTTTAGTTCAATGTTCGAGAGTTGGTAAGGTTATATAAGGTCTGTACCTACAGGAGGGTTGTCGATTGTGCAGAAGTGAATTTGACTTTCGATTCCACCTCTGAATTCTGTTTCCTTTTCTGGAAAATATCACGTCAAATTTTCTCCTTTCGTGTCTCGGTGAAACGAAGAGTAAGTATTGTTTAAAAATCTCTATGCATTATTATTAAAATTACTAATCTTTACTGTGTCATGTATAAATGATCATAAATTTAATTTTGCCAACAATATTCATATATTTTTAATAATTGCAAAATAGTTTATTGACGAAGTTTTAGTGTTAGTTATATTACTAATATTAATTATTGTAATGTTTCATTATTTCGTTTATTACTGTAAAAATAATATTGTTTAACCAAAATCTTCGTTCTTCTTTGTAACTCTTTCTTCTTTTGATTTTCTATCATTTTACATCGTTTCCTTCCCAAAAATTATAAATTCTCCAAAATCGATGAAAGAAGCAACAAACGAATAATTGCAACTAAAAGTTAATGTAAAAGCAAGTGTGCTCAATCTTTCGTCAATTTCCTAATTTCTAAGAAGTACAGATCGAACCAACGATTATTAATAATCCAAAGGAGGAAATTACGGTGAACCGAGTGACCGAGTAATACTTCAGCGTATATGTATATGCTGTACGATCGATATACACCCTTTTAAACTGATGGCCTGATCCGTGCATCATGCTGTGCTCAATTTCTTTATCGTCCATCCACGCGAATAACCGTAACGACGTCAAGTTGACTCGCATCATCCTTATCGATCATAGATAAATATTAGAGGATGAAATTCTATCAACGTGCTCACTCACAATTTTAACGTTACCCTTGCACTTTGTGTGCTGATAGATGTATTCTAGTTGTTTTTCTTTTTAGGCTGCGATTTTTAAATGATTATTAATTGGTTGTTTAATTGTAAATGAAGTCTCACGCGTTACTTATATAAGTTAAGACTTATTAAGTTGTATAAATTTACGTATTTTTAATCAACAATACATTACTATAATTTTTGAAATATTTTTGAGCATGATTTTTTAATTTTTAATATTTTCAATATTTTGTATGAACTATATTATTGTAATATTACTATAATATTTTCTAATATAACAATTTCTTCAATTGTTTTATTATAATTTGCGTGTTAATGTGTATTATTTTATTTAAAACTGAATTAAATGAACATTAAATCCGAAGTTTAATAATTTCATCTTAAATTATTACAAAGGATCAACGATTAAGAAGAATTTTTTGTTAATCGAATTTGACTAGAAAAATAAATTTAAAATATAATAATATTTGAAAAAGTATTTCGTCATATTCTATTCAAATATTAATAGTAATATTATTAATTTTGATAAATGATAATTTCAGCTTTCGTGTAATTTTCCTTTGTGGGTCAATCGACGCATTCTCTTTCAAACTTGATGCTAATGGGTATTTATGTGACTCACATAGCCAAATCGTTTCGTTCATTCTTGTTTTATAGGCATCCTTGAAAATCAAGGAGAGAACAATATTTTATTAAATGTTCTTTTTTGGCAATATTGGAAATTAGTAGCTCGATGTCTCAATAGTTTAATTGAAGACTTGAATTATATCCAACAGATTGTATAGACAAATTTTTTAAATACAGATTAAATTGTTAACTAATCCATCAAGCTTTATATTAAATATTCAAAATTCATTCCATCATCAAACTTTATAAATTTTCAAGCAAATTTCACTTGAATTCTAATTACTATATTAATTTCAACTTCTACTCTCAAGATCTCCAAATTAGGTCTTTAAAAATCTTAAAAATTTCTAATTCACCTTGTGCTAAATCTGAAGCTTTGTGTAAAACTTGTGTTAAATTTGTTAACCTTGTTTTAAATTTCAAAATTCTCAAATTTCAACTTCAAATATTTCTAAATAAATTTCATTTCAATTGCAATTGACAAATTCTCAAAATTTCCAAACTCAACGCTTCTTCCATGATATGAACACTCTCTGTGCCATTAGCTTCAAACTTCCTATTACAAACTTCCAAAATCCACAAACTTCCAAAATTTAAAAATTTCCAACTCCACCTCAATTCTAAATATTATACAATACTGTAAAAATGATCTGTAATAATCTCCAAATTATTAGCAAAATTTCTAAATTCAATGCTTCTACGATCTCAAAACTCTCTACGCTATTAGTTTCTAACGCCCAAAATCCTCAACGTCTAAAATTCCCAGAAAATTCCAAAATCCTCCAACTGCCAAAACTCTCAAAATTTCCAACTCTACCTCAATTCTAAATATTACATGATACTAAATAATCTGCAAGATCTCCAAATTATTAGCAAAACTTCCAAATTCAATGTTTCCACGATCTCGAAACTCTCTGCGCTATTAGTTTCAAACGTTCAAAAGCCTCAGACTTCAAATTCCCAAAATTCCCAATTCAGAATCGATTTTCGGAAATAAAAAAATATTATACTATAACATTTTGATTTCCGATCAATTTCAAACATATTAATTACAATCCGCAAGATCTCCGAATTACCTGGATCCGCAAAGACCTCGGCAATTTCCAAATTAAACACCTGTTCTCCACCGGGGTGTGTCGTGCAAGCTGCCTGTTCCGGAGCAGACGAAAAACTACGACAGTCTCTGCTCAACTCGTCTCGAGTTGCTACTCGATTCTGAAACTCATCTGCTCGCCCCGTGGTTACATCGAAGGCGTAGTTTCTAACCGTCGTCACGTGACGAGCAGGTTCGCTGGCGGTTTGTCGCCGTTGGAAATTGAAATGTTCCGCGGTTTGACGCGGCCCAGTCGCTAGACATCCTCTGGACCGTGCACGTTAACGTTAGGAAATCCATCGTGACCAAGAGATCGCGCACACGGTCTGGCGGCTCGATTTATTTTCCGTTTCCATCGCTGCGGATGTGTTTAATCTGGTGAGTCTAGACGAACCGAGTATATATTCCGTCATTGTCCACCCTTAACGATCGTGTTCCTACTTTAATTCGCTTCTTCTTTCGTCACGTCTTATATATTCATTTCGTTTGCCTGTTCTTCCTTGATCCGTACAGTAGTCTTGGTTTCTAGATGCATTAGAGTGTCACAGCGGTTTGTATTTTAACGCTAGAATCATCAATTACCAACTATTGCAATGACAAATTTGTAATTTTCTTTTTAATTAAATTTTATATATTTGTAAAATGTGTATTTCTGAGAGAAGCTCGTAACTTTAATTTTGTAACTTAAATCGTAAAACAATAATGTTAATATCAACAATTATTAATAATTATCGATATTAATGGTAACTCGTCTTCTCTTTCATTGGTTTGTCTCTTCTTTTCCAATTCGTGGTCTTGATTGGTATATCGAAGCATTAGGGTGGTTTACGCTTACGTTTACATCTTGGATTTTATATTTCGTATAATATATTGCAAGGTGAGATTTTTTAAAATTTTCGGAGTAGTCGTATATCGTGGATTTTGAGTAGATTTTTTAAATAAGATGGAGACTTAAATACAGAATCGTTAATTTAGAATTTCAAAATTTATATTTTTTCATTTATAAATTATATGTTAATCAAAATAATTAAAGGAAGGAGAAAATACACGTGTAACCAGTTGTTGAAAGAAAAAGAAAAAAAGAAGGGCGAGAGAGAGAGGGAGAGAGAGAATTGGTAACTTTAACTCAATATAAGCTCGTATTTCACCAATCAATTACGGTTTATAAAGTTTTTATTGGGGTGCTAACACAGTCGTCTATATTCGTACTTGTATTCTATTAATTCTCTGTTATCGTACGGTGCTATCGATACACTATTTTATTTAAGATTCAATTTAATGTCAGCTTTGTACGTTATTGCTATTCCTACCTTGTTATTATTAATTTATTTATTAGCTTGTTTATTAACTTGTTTGCTAACATTAACACTAACATTACAACGAGTTGACATAAACTAGTTTATCAAACTGTTTCATACGATTAATTTGTAATATCAGAGACTTGAAATAATAAATTTAACTCTGAAGTTTCTTTCTAGGATTATTGTTAATTCTCTCTCATGCTAGAAAATTTTCAATTTTTATTGTATAAAGATTTTAATAATTTTCGCTAAACTTACGACGAAAAGCTGGATTTATCGAATTAAAAATTGAGAAATCTTAATTTAAACAATCTGAATAATCTAAAGAATATATTTTCACTTGAATTCAACTCGTTGTTTTTTATTTGTTAATAATTCCTGTTTGTTAATTAAAATACCCTCGTTGCCAATTATAATAATTCGTGTTATTAAATATCAATGTTCTCGTTCGTCGATTTCCACTTTATTAATTTCTTCCAAAGAAAAATCTTCCCCCAAAATACAATACTATATAAAATAAAATAAATAGATACTATGTAAAAATGCAGTTAACAGAAAAATACAATGGAAACGGACATCATTGTCTAAGAGACATCTGAAAAGCCAATTATCCAACAACTGGAAGCATGTATTTTTATTCGAAAATACAGCGAGGTATCCAACAATAATCTAACAATATTCTGTTGGCTGCAGAGTATTATTCCCCGTGCGATAATTATCGCGGAACAGATGGTTTGATTATCAGATGGCAGAATAGTTTTTGAATTCTGAAATTAGCCGGCGCATAAATACATTCTCGGTGACATTGTTTCGACGTCGAGCGCTCATGAGCCGGCCAACGTGTTCCCCTAATGCACTTTGAGGAAGTAAGAATTAGGAGATCGATTACTGTGCTTTAAAGCTGCGTCGCACCGCGTTCGACGCGCGTGCGTCCCTCAAATAACCAAAATCTCACGCTGTTCTCTGTCTTTACCTTTTAATAGAAGTACGCGCGTGCGAACTGATCGAAATTTCGAAATTTAATAATTAAAATTCTGTTCAGATTGAAATTTGGAAATTTCCGATTAACTTTTACAATTTTCAAGAACAAAAGTATTCGGATTATAAATTCAAAAAACCTACTTTTCGTCCTGGTTTCAATGTGGTTCCATTTAGAAAACTGGTAGTGACGAATATGAGTCACTATGAGGGCAAATTGTTTTAATGCAAAATTACAATTTATAATTGGTACAACTATGTCAGTTGTCAGATAGTATTATCGAGTTTGTTGGGAGGATTGATCTTAAATTGGATTCTGACATTTTTGAAATAGAGAAATATTTGGGGCAGTCAAACTATGCTGTTCGAAATACAGTTAGGTTGAGCAATTTATGCAATTACGAACGATTGATCACAGACGTGATCTGTTTCGTAAACGGAGGAAGTTTGAAATTTGAAACCCGAGGATGCTTAATTTGAACAGTGGTCGTAATTGCATGAAATTGGGCGTGAATGAATTATGGTGTTGTTTGCACGATAAAAGGAACTTCTTTTTAATATTCCTAACATTTCGTCCAAAGAAATCTAAACGAATCATTTTTTTTAATTATTATAGTTAAAAACATTGTATTTAAAAATATTACACTTAACAATATCGAACTACTGAATCTACATCACTGAGAAATAAACTTCCTGCTAGCAATTTTATTAAATTTAAATACAAGACGAATTACAGAATTTTATTGTTAAACGAAAAATAATTAAATCTGAGGAAATCATTCAAATTTGACTTGTATTTTCGTATCTCGTAGGAGAAGTCAGCGACGAGCAAGCAAGGAAGTCAATAAACATAGTCGTCAGAATTTTTTGAGGAAGAAGCATACCTCATTTCCGGTGTAAAAGGTGAGCACGGTTGAAAATTCTTTTCACAAATGAAAACTTGATATAATTTATTCAAATTAATTGCGACATTTGATCGTTCGATAAATAAACATGACGTAACTATCAGGATTAAATTAATGCAACGAATTAATGTTGTAACATTTACAATATTATTAATTTATCCCAATTTAAAATAATTTCTCGATAAATTTATTTCTTTGATAATCATTCAAATTAAAAATAATAATAATTTAAACGAAATGCGCTAACTGTAAAACAATTTCTTCGTATAATAAATAAAAATTCAAATTTTTATAAACAAGGACAAGATACAATTTAATATTATCGAATATAATCGCGCAATAACCATTTGCTAAATAAAAACCTCGAATAATATTGTTGTCTGAAATTAAAATCAAATTAAATTCCATCGCGATTCCATCTAAAGAAATACTCATTCCATAAAATTATATTAAATTGAACACTAATTGAAGTTTGTTATCTCTTCACACTTTGTTTTTCTTTCGCAATCTTTAATTGAGAAAATCGACAATACGCATTCAATAACAATTATTAATAAACTCGAACTTGCCAGATATTCACAGTTTAATAATAAGCATATTGCAAAAATAATTGAAATAATTATTTAGCATATTAAAGTCTATTTTTTTAATGAACGAAGCCTCCTGAATTCCAAGATTTTATTTCACGATTTTCATTTAATTTTTCACGTAGAATCCCATCCCTCCTTAATTTAGTTTAATCTTTGAGAATTTTTCGGTGATAATGTTTTAAGAGTTAGTTAGTTATTTAATGGCCAGGACACGATGAAATTGTTAATCAGCCAGGTCGTTACATCGAACCGAATGTCGCTTTGTACGCGATAATGAGCACCATTGACATAGATAAGTGAGCGCCGAATTTAATTTGTCACGTGAGACGAAACTATGCCAACGATTCGTTCCACGTGAAAAACCATTGAGCTTTTATACGAACGTCTTTATGCCAAAATGACGATAAATTAATAATTACTTTTGATCCTAAACTGGTATTATATTCGAAGCTACAATATAAAAAATGTTTATCTTTTCGAATTGCTCAATTTTGGAGTTTTCAATTTAATTTAATTTTATTACTAGTCTTTGTCAGAAAAAAAAAAAAAATACAAAATAGAATTAAACTTAGTTATGTTGAAAATATAATTAAAAAAAAAGCGGAATTTCTATGGAAATTATTGCACGTACCAAATATTATGTTACAGAAAACACTATACTTTGGATGTTTCGTACGATTCTTTATATTTGTACATGTATCGTGCTATTAAATTTTCTAAAAATATAATATGAATTGCTAGAAGGAAAGATATTTTCCAAAAGGTCATTCAAATCTAGGAAAATTCCACGAAAATGTTACGAATCAATCGTCTCGATGCTCTGCCTGTTCCATCGTTAAATACGGCATATAAATCGCGGTGCGTACGCGTAATCTTCTGAACTCGATTGGAAAGTACCTAACACACCGATTACCCTTTATACGGGTGGTTAGAATCAGAGATGTAGACTCGGTGCAACTTGTTTGATAGTTCTACTTGCTCTGGCTAGTTGAAATAATTCCTACATTGAAAAGTTGCGAAATTGTTCCAATAGGAGCACGGCCATGTAAAATTTTACATGTGCAAATATTATATACCTACATATAACAGGTACGACTGTGAATTTTATGAAGAGGAAAGGATGTAAAAATGAAATAGAACGAAATTCTAATAATTACGAAGTTAACTTACAGTCATAATTATGGTTAATTTGATGGGAAAATGTAAAAGTCCATAAAACGCGGAAAGTATATAATTATTTTATTTTTCAATTTATTCGAGTACTCGAATTTTGAAAATCTCCGAATTTTATTTCTTCTTTCACCAAGGAGGAATTTCATTTTCTTTTTTTTTTTTTTTCATTTTGGCGACTAAAGAAACATTTTAGCATAAAATTGAAATGAGAAATCGCGAGAAAAGTTCTTTCACATTTTCCTCCTATTACGAAACTTTTTGAAATTTTTATCGTACAAGTTGGTTCTGATTTTAACCCGCTATCGTGCCTCCGCGAATGATCATTATTCAATCAAAGGGAAATCGTGCACCGGCTCGAACATTCTACCTTCTATTTTCTGCGCTTCATGGGACAATTAGATAATGATTTCCTTATTTCTGCGTTTCGAAGAATCAATTTGGCGTTGGAACGGTTTCGCGCGAGCAAATCCAATTACTCAGTGATTTCTCGCTCGATCGAGAAACTAAAAATTTAGAATTTTTGCTCGATGACTATATTCTAATTATTAGGATTATCAAGAACCAATACACTGCTTGACTCTAGCTTCCAGCATCAAAGTTACGGAAGAAAATTTCAAGAAATCGTTGCAAATTTTTTTGATCGTTATACACTTCGTCATTGACTTTACGAAATTAATTTTACGAAATTTGGAAGAAAAATTGGAATATTTATGGCCCCTCAAAGATCCTCCGAGGTTGCGCATTTTTTTAAAATTTAAGAAAAAAAATATAATAAATTCGTTAAAAAAACTCATGATATCACGATATCTGTAAAAACGTAGGTAAAGCGCGAAGAAAATTAAAAAGAGAACTAGTTGTAAGAAAGAAAAGAAAAGCAGATAGAAAAATTCGAGCGATCGCGCGGAAGACCTCTCGATATCTCGAGATGTCCCGAGATGATGTCTCGTCCCGAACGTGGATCAATTGGCCGCGTGGCAAACAACGAAGTGAGAGAACAGTGCGCTTGCTATATAACCTTCAGTAAGTTAACTACACATTTGACCTCAATGCAATAATTAAGAGCAATCAGTTCGCGAAAGAATGTGCTAAAGCTACGCGTGTCGTCCGCGGAGGATTCGAACAGATTCGCAATGATGAATTGCCATTTTTATCGTGCGCGTGTAATCGTCGTGTTGCTCCATATCCGCCAATTGATCAGGAGCTTCAACGCACGTATAGCAGATCTGGGTCGTGCCTTTGATCCTGACGTGCATATATTCGCTGCATGCGTATCGTTTCGCGAGAACAGGATGCCAACCCTGTGTCTTAAAATTTTCAAGTATTTTGCCTCGATTGCCTGTGAAATTGATTCGAGAGGTGATGAATGAAAGAGTCTCTAAAATGAGAAACCTATTATTATAATATAATTTGTGTTTTAATGTTATTAAAAAATAACAGAACCTATTATTATCTCATCTTAGAATTTTATTATTCTCTCGAGTTGCGTGTAAAATTACTAAAATTTGAGAGATGATGAATCGAAAGATTTTTAGAAAATAAAGAAGAATTTTATTATTTTGTCAAATTCCAATTCCATTGTGTAAAATTGATTCGTAAATAAAGCTTAATAAATAAAGTTTAATACATTAGAAAGCTATGGTGACGAATTAAAAAATTTCGTGAAGTAACACTAAAACTTTCACACAAAATGTAAAACTATTATTATGAAAATTAGCGTAAATTATCAAAATATAAAACGTGACTCGATATTATGTAAGAAATGCTATCACTTTTTTAAGCGAAAGACTAGATATTAAATAAAATTAAATATTAATTTAATTAAATATTAAATATCGAAGATTTTAATGATAACGACATTAATCGAAATTAATGTTACGTCGTTATCATGTTTCATGCGATGCTTGGTTCACATTATTTTCAATTGCCACAACCTAATGTTGCACGAATTAATAATATCTCCTTGTTATTCAATTCGACTGGAGATAAAGAAGCAGAGAATAGAGAAATTTATTTACGACTGGGGATTTTCCTACGTCTTCGTCTCGTGTTCAATGAGTGTGAGTAAGTGTTGAATGAGAAGTGAATTGAGTGTTACGGGAAGCATAGTTGACTCGAAAGGGCAGAGGTAGAGAGCTTTGCTGAGTCAAGAAGAACCGCTATAATGATACACAGTGAGTCATTGAAGTCTTTAAATAATGAGATTTGTAATTTTTCACTGTAATGGTAATGTTATCGTTTGATAAATTATTTTCTAATCGAAATAAAAAGAAATTGACGCAAGATTACTTGAGAGATTATTCGTAGAAAGAAATATAAAATTAATTCACTAATTAATTGTAGCAGGAGGATTTTAATAAAAATTAGAGACCAATGTAAAATTTAAAAAAACAGAAAACTAATTGTCAGATATGAAATTAAAATTGTTAAAGAATAACGATGAAATTAAATTTATTTGAAGAAAAATTGAGAAATAGAAATCTAATCAGTCCATAACTAAATGACCTAAACGTATCGTTCTTTCCCATTTATTTCTGCGTATTTATAATAATTCAATAAATGATATTTCTCTGAAAAACATAGAAACGACATAGAGACGACTAATCAAACACAGAATGGAGAACGCAAAGGAAGAAACGATAAATATGCAGCTGCTCGGTTCCGACAGTCCGTACAAGTACGTCTGATTCTATTTTGCACGCGTGGACGAATCTCGCTGCTCAAAAGTCTTACAACACTTTTTATTTTTAGTAATTAATGCATTTATTGTGGGTAATACAATTTTTTTTTCTTTTGCAATTTGCACTTTGCATTTTGTATTTTACAGCACAATCGTTAATACAATAACAGATCTTGTAGATTCTTTGTATATTTAATTTTTCCAATTTTCAAACAACCATATAGTATTTGTTCTAAAACTCTTGAGCGAGAGTGTATCTCATCGACAAAATGAAGATGAGAAGAATTGATAATATTTTTTCCCGAGTTGCTTCAATTGAATTGCTCACATTATTACGGAGATGGTATTTAAAATTCGCGGCATGTATCGTTTGGAAATTCGATAAATAAACGCACGGAGACGTGAATTGCATTTGCAAATTGATGCGGTTGCAGAGTTAATAATGAAATCGCCGGAAGTGGTCTAAATGCATCGGAAGTTCCAATATCGCCGACCACAAACCCAGAAGACTACGACCCCCATAAACATCGAAATAGGCCAAATCCGACATCGTGAGTATCTCAAAAATATTTGCCAACGTATCGTCGTTTTGATATTTTAATTTTTAACAGTGTTTAAATCGATATTAAATATCTATCTTTATTTTATTTACATGAATATATCAATCTTTTTAACTTCAATATTCTATATCCAATATTACAAAAGATGAATTGTACGAAAGATTGTTAGTTAAATGTAAAAAATATTGAGCATTAATATAATATCTGTTAATTGTTAAATATTAATGGTATTGTTAAGTTTTAAGTATTAAGTAATAATTTGTTAGGTACTGATATGATATTTGAACACTTTTATCGCATGATCCGTGAAATATATCTTTATATTTATTCCAAACTTGATTAAACTGTATCACAGTATTAATGAAATATTAGTGTTCGAACGTAGTTTCACGAACAACTCTATAATACAACTCTTTTCTTACAGAAATTTTCAAATTACAGAGATTTTATTTACTATGATTCCACTTATTGTTAGTCATCAGATAGAATTTGTACTGAAAACGATGATTTGTTTCAATATTGAATGTTATAATATAGTGTAGTTTATAGAAAACTTTATTGAATTATAGAACTTATTGAATTATACAGAACAGAATAGAACAGAGATCTAAGCCAATGTTAATCTCTCCCTTTCCTGGTGTTTGAATTTTTTCGCAGAAACGCGGAGACTTTGATACATCTGTTAAAAGGAAGTCTGGGCACCGGGATACTCGCGATGCCGAACGCGTTCTGCAACAGCGGTCTGGTGACCGGTGTCATAGCCACAGTGATCATAGGGTTATTGTGCACCTATTGTTTGCACGTGCTAGTGAAAGCTCAGTATAAACTGTGTAAACGGTTAAGAGTTCCTATATTGAGTTATCCGTTGAGCATGAAATACGCTCTGGAGGAGGGGCCTGGATGTGTCCAATGGTTCGCACCTTACGCACCGTAAGTATTACACACTTACTTACATACATCCATCGTCCACTCGTTTCACCCACGTGTACAGACACAAAGTCATTCAGATGTTCATTCATCCACCAACACGACGTGTTTCTCAATTGTGTTCGTTTAAATTCTAAAGTCTCGAAGTTCAATTCATTAATTTGTTTCAATCTTTAGATTCGAAAGTATTAGGGCACTTTCCATTTTTAATGTTCAACGCCCATTGTAAATAATGAAATTCTCAACAATTGATAGCATATTGCCGGATTTCCTGTTCTGTATGATTAATTTTGTACAAAGTGTTATTTTTTATTTACTTAATTTTTTTTCTCTCGTGCAAAATAATAATAATTTTGTGAAAGTAGTTTATAAAAAATCTGCAGTATACTTGTTAATATTAGAATTGTCAATGACTGGAGTACAAAATTTGTAATGAATCAAAAGTGACAATTGCACGAAACAATATGCGTGGAGGACGAAGTTTCAAAGAAATTACGAATCGATCGTCTTAATTGTTCGGGTGACTCTAGTGTTGAAGGAAAGTTTCAAGACAATTTGAAAAATATTAGATTAATTTCATTGTGATGATGCTTGACAATACATTGATAACGAGCAATTAATAGTAAATCTTTTTCAACATCTAGAAACTTCTTCAAGAATAATAAGAATGAAAAATAACAATAATAAACGATTCTGTTTCTGGTAAATTAAATATGAAACTAAAATTGATGAATTTTAAGCTGTTTCCGGATTGAAAATCAGAAAATTTAACGAGAGTCTTGAGAATGTAGATTCGAATGTCCATTGTCTGACAATAAACGATCGATTCTACTTGCTCGCTATTCAGTGTGCTCGGAGAGAATTTCTAATCGAATATAATCTTGATCGAAAATTATTTAATAGAAACGCGGTTGCTAAAGGTAAAAATATGTTAAAATCATGCGTTGACAAAATTTTAAATAATTTGCAGAAAATTTAGACTTCAGAACATCTCTTGTGTGTAATAATATATCTCAATGTAGGTAACGTTAATATCAATCCATTAGTAATATCGGTATTAACTTATTACTAATAGTAATAATATCAGTATCATTATTCATAAATTAATAACATTATCAGAAATTCTAAATTAACGAAATTAATTCATCTATATTCTCTTTGGAGCATTTCGTGTGTAATAATAACGTGTCGATACAGATAACATTAATATTATAAGTATTGGTAATATCAATATTAATTTATTACTAATAGTAATAACAGTGACATCATTATTAATACACTTATCGACGAACTTATAATTGTTAGTTTGTAGAAACTTTTCTCTGCCCTCATTCACAAATATCAATCAATTCATAACCACACAAAGCACAAGAATCACCTCACCAAGCAGTTCGACAATTTTTATTCAACTGTGTACATGAAAGTTGCTATTATATTTGCAGAGGACTCGTAGACGGGTTCATGATTGTGTATCAATTGGGAATATGCTGCGTTTATATCGTATTTGTAGCGTCGAATATCAAGCAGGTAAATAAAAGCAGCTGCCATAAATAATAAAAAAAAAAAACAACAGTGGCAAACTACCAATAATTTGTATTAAATACCCTTTTCGTCTAGAATATAATTACGAACTCCCAATAATTACAAAATCCCAGAAACGACAAAAAAAAGAGACCAAACAACGAACGAATAAAATAAAAAGGCAAAAAAAAAAATTAAAAAAAAAAAAAGAACGATCATAGTTGAATCGATATCTGTGTAATTAAGTAATCAGACAATTAACAGTGACATTATATTGCAATAGTGAATGTAATTAACGTGAGTGACAAAAAGATTGATAAGTGTGAGAGAAAAGAATTGACAAAAAAAAGAAAAAAAAGAAATTCACGAACGAAACAAAAGAAACAAGAATTTCTTAATTGGCATGATCGTTCGAAATTCATTGATATCGTTGTCTTTCGTTCTTCTGTTGATAAATGTAGGTGGCAGACCAGTACTGGGAACCTTTGGATGTTAAAACCCATATGCTGATTTTATTGCTACCGCTGATTTTGATCAATTACATTAGGAACCTCAAGTTACTGGCGCCGTTCTCCACCTTGGCGAACGCGATCACGTTCGTTGGACTGGCGATGATCCTAGTGTACATGTTTAACGATCTGCCATCGGTCAACGAGAGGGAGATGTTCGGTACATTGAGAAATTTCTCCCTCTATTTCGGCACCACGTTATTCGCCTTGGAGGCTGTCGGTGTGGTAAGTTTCTTCTCTCACTTTTTTCTTTTCTTTTCTTTAAATTTTTTTCATACTTTTATATTTCATTTAATTTCTTATCACCTTTTCTCGAGTTTCTTAATCCTCAATTTCTTTGATATTTTTTTCAAATTTCTTTGATTACTTAACATCTTCAAAAATTCTTTTAATTTTTTCAATTTCTTGACATCTTTTTTGGGGGGAAACTTTGGATAGCAGTTGAGAACGTAGGTAATTGTTCCAAGCCTATACAGTTGCATTGTTTGATAACCAATATCTCCGAACAATTAAAACACTATTAACTAAACTTTCGTAAGTAACTTACGATTTCTTCTTTAAATTTACATTTAAAGAATTCCATAATTATCGAGGCCTCTCAAGTCTTCAAGTTACAAAATAATAAATTTAAAAAGATCACGAAGAACTGTTAGTCGAAGAACTTTCGGGAAATCATAACATCGAGTTAGATCAACCCATCATTTGAAATTTTTTGTCTCCCGACGAGACAAAAGATGTAGAAAAAAATTCGGTAATCGTCACCGAACGATTGTGAAACGAAAATGAAAAAAATGAATCGCAAAAGATCGTACAAGATCCGAGGATCGTTCGAGACGGAGATATACACGTGACTGAAAGAAACGTGAATGGAATATTTCCGAGAGTTGGACGCGAGACGCGCAATTTAGAACAATATCTCGTTCGACGTATTGGTTTTTCAATTTTATCCCACGTACCCTCGATCGATCTATCATTTGGCCTCGTCGATCATTCCCCGTGACTGTTAGGCAGAAGCCGAGTAGCCTGCGCTTAGAATAGATCAACGGCGCCGCTGCATCGTTAATAAACAAATAACTGGCCACTTACAAGAACAACTTTGAGATTGCCGTGATCAGATCGTTAGTGCGTCAATGCAATCGCTGTTATTATTTCTCAGATGTTCTCAGCCACCGTCGAACATTACCAGTGACTCTCACGATCAGATACAACTTATCGTCGGTGTCGCTGTTTTAATTAACAGGGGGATTCGAATCGTGATTCAAGTTTAGAAATGAAAATTATGGACAATTGATAAAATGATTAAAAAATTGACAAAAAATTGATAAAATTGATAAATTGAAAAATATATATATAAAAAATGATAAAAAGCTAATATATATAAAAAATGATAAAAAGCTACTCGAAGGTTACCGAAGGTTACTGTAGACTGCAAATGTCAAGAAAATCAAGCAAATTATGATTAGATTATGAAAATTCAACTGAGAATTTAATTATGAAAATTCGGATTACGAAGGGAATGGAGATCGTGAAGGTTTAGCAGCAAACATTTAGTTGTGAAAATTCTAAAAAGTTGTTAAAATAGAAAATTGTTAAGCCGAATTGTTGTCTATTTGTCAAAATAGGAAATTGTTAAAATTGTTGACAGAAATTTTGCAAGTTTGTATCATGAAGATTAGAAAAATTTAAAAATGCGAAAATTACGAATAACGTGGATATACCTTGCGATATAGATCATATCATAACCTTATAATCTTATAATTTTCTTAAAAAAGAAAATTTTTAAAATGATACTTTTCTGTTTTCAGATAATCGCACTGGAGAACAATATGAAGACTCCGCAATATTTCGGAGGATACTGCGGCGTCCTGAACATAGGAATGACGGTGATAGTAGCCTTGTATATTCTCATAGGGTTCTTCGGTTACATAAAATACGGAGCTAAGGCTGGTGGTAGCGTTACTTTTAATCTGCCATCGGAAGAAGTGTGAGTGAGCTTTGTTTTGCGTTTTCTTCGACGCGATTCGTTTTATTATTCGAATATCCCCTTTTTTTTACAGTATGGCACAAAGTATCAAGATAATGTTCGCCATAGCCATTTTTATCACGCACGCTTTACAAGGATATGTTCCGGTTGAAATTATCTGGCACACTTATCTCCATCAGAAGATACAGAAGAGAAAGATTTTCTGGGAGTACGTCTGTCGAACTATTATCACTTTGGCCACGTGTAAGTCTATTAATTTGCGTGTCTTTTTCAATGCACTGTTTGAAGTTAATGTTATGCAGAAGTTTTAACACTAGAGAAGCTTTTAGAGGTAATTATAATTGTGATATTAAAAATTCCTGGTTTTAGAAAAATTTGCAGAAATGTTTAAAAGAACTTTCACAAGAATTTTTCTGAATAACTATTAAGATTTGATTAAGAACCGAATGATTATGAATTATTAAGTTACATTTGTCTGAATATCAATTAATTTCTAGGAAACTAGCTACATAGTCCCCACAAAAACACAGAAATTCAAATTAGTATCTCTTCCAAATCAAAAATTAAAAAAGTCTCGTAATCCTTTAATATTAAATATCCAATTTACCCCCAAATCTAATTTAATAAATATTAAACAGTTTGTCTAATTGTCTTTCAATCATGTAGCATCTTTCAAATCAAGAAAACTGAAAAAATCTCACACTCTCCCTCATCTCTTCACATTCTGTCCGTAGAAAATGCGAAAGAATTTTATTTCTTTTCTTTTTGCAGTCACATTGGCCATCACCGTCCCCAGGCTGGGCCTCTTCATCTCCCTGTTCGGTGCTCTCTGTCTCTCCGCCCTTGGGATCGCGTTTCCGGCGATCATCGAGATCTGCGTGCTCTGGCCGGAACGAGACTTCGGACCTTGCATGATCATGGTCATCAAGAACATCTGCCTGATCGTGTTCGGCCTGCTGGGCCTCGTGATCGGCACGTACGTGAGCATCGTCGACATAATAAACTCATTCAAATGAAACTCGCGAGCGACACTGGGCAGGAACGATCGAAGGATGGCAGACAGAGTTGGAGACGGGAGGGAGAGCAGAGGGGAAAGGAACAGAGAAAGGGGGAGAGAGTCGAAGAGTTTTTTGGAAAAGAAACGCTTGTTCGAGTATATCGGCGACGAGGTCGACACGAGCTTCGTCAAATATTTTCCGGGTTAACCCATCAAGGGCCAAATCGTTGCGTTAACGCGACCGTTTTTATTTTATCCGTCGAATTCTTGATGCTGTAACCACGAGGAGGAATTCCGAGAATATTTACTTAATATTCAAAATATTTTAACAGTACACGTACGCAATTATTTCAAGAATGACGAACCGAATAACGTATTGTCTCATTTAGACAGACGTTACTTGAAATAACTACGTTTATTTTCTTTGGATTGTTTCGTTACTCGGCTATTAGTAAAGATGATACATTTTTTACTTTGTGTTCGAGTAAACTTTTATTTGAACAATTTCTCGCTTGATATTTTTCAATGTATGGAGAAATATTATTATTATTATCTGACTGGAAATTTAAAGAAATAAAAATATCTGTAATTAATTACGACAGAATTGCTGCTTGGTCCTTGATGGGTTAACGAACGGCGCGATTTAGATAAACAGGTTATCTCCAATACGGCTGAGAGTCGTTCTTAGTGGAAAAAAAATAAATTTCGCGAACGAAGCATTCCAGAAATGCTTCTCATCTCGCGTGCGAACTGCAACCCATTGTTAGAGCACTTAGGCCGAATTTAGATGTTTTGTTAAAAGAGTAAGGAAACGAAGAGTCATTCTTCAGTGTTGGGTACAAAAGAACACGGTGGATGAACGTCGATGGGGATCCGACTTTCAAAAAGATTTATTGAAAGATTTTCTTTCAAATTTGAAGGAATAGCCATTGAAAGAAGTATGTTGCCTCGGCTAATTGCCTACGACAGATCAAGTGCAATTAATGCAACATCTTGTATCGCGTAGAACGACGTGTATTTGATGTGTATCAATCTAATAATTAATTGTTACTGATGGGACCTTGCAGAGCATTAGTTTATTTATTGACTCGATGCGAGATTGTACTGCTTGTTCCATTCAGTAATTGTTGATACAATAGCTTTTAAAACAGATTCCAAAATCGGCGGAGAAGTATCGATTTGCGAATTGGAAAATTTGACAAAACTGACACGAAAGACTAATTTTAGAAAAGAATTTTAAAGAGGGACACGACTTATATTCAAAATTATTGCAAGAATCTGAATTCAACAACAGAGAATCGTAGTAAACGAAAAAAGAAAAATCGTGGTCTTCGAGAAATATGTTGGAATTCGAAAAATAAACATTCAGACCTATTTGAATGAAAAAGAGAGCTTCCCTTTCGAATTAGAAGTAACATTAAGTACATTAAGTCAAACGAATATCGTCCATGTAATAATACACGCGTATTTTCGCAACACCGTGCCTACGTAAATGATTAATACTTAGCTCACTTTAGTCGCACTGCCTGAGAGCACGTTGAAACGAACGTGATTCTTCCAATTGCTCTTTTAATCCGAAAGTATTTCGATTAATTACTCGTAGAAGGCCAAGTAGGCGGAACTATAAAGTTAATATCGTAGATAGAGTTAATTAAGACGCGTAATTTTACAAGCGAATTCTAATTCAAAGGGGGAAAATTACGAACGATGCGATGTACATACGAGGAATTATCGGCTTTCATCGACGCAACGTTGTTATAGCGTTGTAGTCTGTTCTAAAGGTAATAACGTTGCTTTTAGAAAAATTTTTTAATTACCTTTTCCTGAGAATATTTTATTCTATTTCTGTTTTCTTTGGAGATTACTTTCGTGGAATAATTAATTTAACTGAAAGTTCGAATGTTTTTTAGAAAAATATCTTCAAGGCAATGTTCGAATCATTTGAAGAGGTCCTTAAAAACATCCATCCATGTCTCTATATATTTTTAAAAATTTTTTCTTTTTTACATTTTAATAATTTTTGTATTTTCAGAAAAATTGATTATAACATTTTTAAAAATTCTTTCCCAGAAATCTCAGAAAATTTTATTTTCAAGGAAAAACCCTGTAAATAAATTCTAATTACCTATGGAACAGACTGGTGCAATATTTGAAAACGATTTTAATTTCAACTTACTCTGCGCAATCAAACAGAATAAAACAGAATAAAACTGTTCGCAGGGAATTTCTAGATAGAATTTTAAAATGCCTAACACTGAACGTACGACGCTCTTCGAAGAGAAAAGAAATCAACCAAAAAAAAGAACAAATATAAAAAAATTAAAAAAAAAAGAACAGAAAGAAAAAGTGGAAAAACCGTCGCGACAAATGAAAACCTGTGATCGATGATTTTATAGAGGAACGAACGTTGCATTTCTACCGTATTGTTGTTTATCGTCGTTGAACGAGTTTATAGACGTATATACGGGCGTTAATTGTTCTTCAATTACAAAACGGGATATCTGCGAGTCGTTCGACAGATTTTCTTTCGTTCTCGATGATACGAGTATTTACGAGTTCGTTCGAACGTGATTCAGATGTTGACGAGGAATCTCGATTCTTTATATTTTTAAAATTGCAAAAATATGCAAGAACATTATCATACTTGCGACTATAAATAGATCCAGAGAATTACTGGACTATAGACTTTGACGAAGGTATTTCGTTTCTGATATTTCCGATTGAAAACTTATGAAATTTAAAAGATTAAAGAATAAATTTAAATCGGTGTTGAAACAAGTTGAAAACATATAGTTATCAATTATAAATGTTAACGAAGTTCGTATTTTTACCTTAAAAAGTAACTTCATATTTTCAAACGAATTCATATTTTTAAACTGATTTGTCGGATATATTAATCAAATTTTATTGAGTTAATCGATCGTTAAACAACGAAAATAATATGAAAATGTAGTTACTGATATACTCTTTATATAAGCCAAAAAAAGTATTACCAAGAATCATTACCTAAATTATTATTTAATTGTTATTATAAACCAAGAGAAAGAATGTATAGTCACAAATCGTCTTCAAAACCAAAGAAAGTATAATTCTCAACGTAAAGTTTATTTCTAATAACGATTATGAAATTAAGAATTCTATATAATCATTGACAGTAATCTAATGAAAAGAAATATTTTTTGTTAAAAATATACCAAACAATTGTGATTACAAAATGAATAGAAAATATCATTCGTGTTAAAAAATTGTTACCTTTTAACAAATGATTTTTATAATCGCAATTATAATATCTTACAGTCATTGACTACAAAGATTGTAAAGGAAACTTCGTGTAGTTACAACTGTAAGATAAAATATCGTTTTATAGTAATCTGTTGTACACGACATATATGAAATAGGTAGTTAAACTTTGATATCATATTTTGGTTGTTTAAAAAATATCAACAAATAATGTGAATATTATAATATATAAATATAATATATTATATTAATAATATAATATATAATATAATATAATATAATTATATTAATAATATGATATTATATAATATATAAATTCAAAAGATTTTTTTCTGATTAAAAAAAAAAAAAAAGTGGTATAACAGAAATACCTGTTTATGGTATTAAACTGTGAAATTTCAATTGAAAAATATCGATCTCTTTTTTATTCTCGAAAGAAGCAAAAATTTGACTAACCTATTTCGATCGTGCGTGCGATTATCGATTATTCTGAATTCGAGTCAAAAATAGTCGTAAACAACCATTAACCATCCTACAACTATCAACAATTACTCCCTCTAAAGAAGAAAAAAGAGGATTGAGCAATCATCGGATAGTCGAGAAGCAATTATACAAAAAAATATCGCGTCAACGTTTGAATCGCTCGTACGCCAGGACGAAGGAAAGCAATGGATGGCTAACGCTACAAACAAGAGAAGGGAGGTCTAACCTATAAGTCGACTGACGCCAGCAATAAAAACAGTAGCTCATCGTTAATGCCTTATTTTCTATTATTGTTCGTGAAACGCTTATGTAACGCATGATACTCGCGACTGCTTTAAACTAAATAGGCTGAAATTAAAAGATCAAAGTTCAATAATGAACAACGTACCGTGAAAACGAGACGCACCGCTACTTTTGTATATATACCACCGTCACTGCCGGGAACGACTCGCTCGGGTCATCGCGCGAGTCACGATGACATACACTCATACACGCACATACACGTACACACACACACACACATACATACAACAGGAACCTCTCTGACTTGGAACCTCTCGGACAAAGCACCCAAGCAGACGCCAGCAATACGTAACTGA